>CM060986.1:45290000-50290000 GCA_030765065.1 Deroplatys truncata
CTCGCCAGGCTGGTATATAGTGCAATGATGGTAAGTTCTGTTGCTTTTACAATCAGCCTATTCTCTTTCAAAATGATTTCCTTTTATTTTTCCTATTTTATTGTCATAGAGGCAAGTTACACCTCCTTCCAACCTACCGCTTTCCTTCAATTTTGCAAGTGTGTGTGTACTGTAGAAATGGGGAATATGTAGTTGCTCTGTCAGCATACTTTGGCTAAAACCTATCCAGGTTTCTTCTGGGGCAATTTTTCTCATGCTTTTGAGCCCTTCTATATTCCATAGCATCAAGTCCAATTCAAGCATATCCATATCCTTTGTTGGGGGATTTGATCCATGACAGCTCCACACCTCCACTCCATTGCCGATGAAAATTAAAATGTCTGATTGTTAATCCTTCTGGCCAAAATTCCATGCTTTTGACCTTCTCCAGGTCTCCAAGGTTTATTTCAAATTTAAAGGATTTGTTTCGGCCTCTTGAGTTTAGCTCTTCACAATGGATATTTCCTGTAAGTCCATTGCCTCGCAGGAAGTTTATAGGTTTGCTTCTCTTGTGTTCCTATGTAGTCCTCCTACATGTAGCCAAGTTTCTTCTGATTGTATCTCCATATTTCCTCCCAGTCTTGTCCCTCTGATAAGTATATCTTTTCTTTGCTCTTCCTGCTTGTTGATTCTGGTTGGTTGCATTTTCTTGTGTTTTCTTCTGCACTCTTTTTGGCTCAATGAACAAAGTATGTCCACAGCATTTCAGAAGGTTTGCCTCTAACTATGTTGTCTGTGGTCTGGTTCCTGGGTTTCTGGGGTGGCATCCCCTGTGTTGCATGACTTCTCAGAGTTGGTCGTCATTTTTTGTAGTCTGTCTTTTGGATGGGCTGTCTCTTGCCTAGACCTTTCTGCAGATCTATTGCTTTCCATTATTTCAGTTTGTTATAGCTGTGCATCTAGCATGAGTGACATTTTAGTCATGAATGTTTGATGTCACCAATTGTCTGCTTCAATTCTCTCTCTTTTTCTTTTTCAACTGTTATGCTTTCTTCTGTTCAAGTCATGTAGTAGGTCTGCTATGTTGTCTATCTTGCAACAGATATTGTCTAGTTTACTGTCATTGCCATTCATTTATGAATCTTGAGAGGTAAGCAATCATCAGAAAGCAATTTTTGGAACAGTGATTTACTGCTTTGTGTATCAGTTCAAGACGGATATTATAATATTAAAATTAGTTCCTGTGACAGGTCTGATTAAATTTTCCCTATATGCAATATAATAAATGCTATGTCATGTCCGTTGTGCTCTGTGGTCTAGGGGTATCATGCTAGCCTCTAGTTCCTGAGGTCGCGGGTTCAAACCTGGTGGAGGGAGATGGATTTTTTCGGGCATAAAAATGGTTAGCATGGCTTCCTTCAGAAAGGAAGTAAAGCTGGTGGTCCTGTGTCTTAAAGTGTGTCCATAAATAAACTCAATTTAATTTATTCTATGTCATGTTGAGTGAGTTTGGCTTTATTCTAGCTCTTGTAGTCTGCATAGATGCCTGCTCCCCTTCTCTGTAATTCTGCAGGACTCAAGCGAAAGAAATGCTGCATAGCTTCCAAACCTCTAAAACTCCTTGCCTATCTATTGTAAGTTCACTTGTTCACATCATATCACATGGATGTAACTCAACTGACTGGCAGACTGACCCCCATACACTGGCTCCTAATGCAGATGCAGGATTTCCAAATTTTTAAGATTCTCAAAAGCTTTGATGTCGTATCTCCAGGGTCAACTTACTGTCAGTATTCTAGAACCTCCTGATAATTGCCACACCTCCTCGTGCACTTCTCTTCCTGCCCAACAAAAGATCTGTAAACAACCAGCAGCAGTAAATCTGACAATGCTACAACCCTTTGTTATAATATCAATATAGAGCATACAAATACATCCTGATATCAGGTATATAGCACAAGATCTTACTGATGGAGATATTATGCCACGTATATTTTCCAGATGACCAGACAGGACTTTAAAATTTAAGATGTCTAGTCACCCTAGTTCCAGGACCAAACTGAATGCTTTGTTGCTTCTAGTGTTGAACCCAACTAACGATTCTCGTTTATCCACAGACAGATAATAGAATTGTAAATTCCACAGGGTGTTGGTATCTTCTGAAGCTAGTAGAAGTGGATTAAAACTCCTCCTGGAATTAGTCACTCATGGTCATATTTTCTTCACAAGCAGGAAGGAGACATTTGGCAAGTTGCTGCAGAACTTCTGACTTCTAGAATAGCAGTTCCCAAACAGCGTGCTGAAGCAGAATGAAAAGATAGCAAGTATTTTATAAAAGTTTACAACATGAAGGTAAACAGTACTTTAGTGTAAAAATCATAGAAAATTCTTCCCAGAGTGAAGGAAGCTATGGAATTAAAATCCTACACAGAAAAAGTAAAACAATGGAAAGAGAACCTGGGCCTGTAGCTTAGAAGGTGGAAACAACACTTCCATGCTACTGCACCGCTCAGTCGTTGCAGCATTTACTATGTGGCCTGCTGGAGAATTATAGTATGAAAGCAATAATTCTTATAAAATCCTACATAAACATTACCATACTTGCTAATTTCCTGAAACTGAAACCCATAACATGTTTCCTTGTCCAGCAAAACATAATAATTCTGCAACAACATGAAATTTAGAATGCATAAAATATTCAGTGCAGTAAATGTACAAAAATTATATGTAAAATAAATGTGAATTTCATTTACAAGAATCCTTGAAGACCTGCTGCTCTGTCACACATACTGATAGAATGTCATATTATCCTTGTACCACAGATGAACACGTATTAAACAGTAGCAAAGAACACCACTTTCTAAGCTATTTCTGGCCATATCTTATGCTACATACCATGAACTATAACCAAAACCTGTCACAAAATGCATGAAAAATTGTACCCTGCACCCATAAAACGTGAATATGAGGGAGAGTTAACTTTACATTTCATAACATCCATTACTAAATATTTGCATCCATTTACTCTCATTCGAATTTTAAATCCTATAAAACAAAGTATCATGCATTGCATTTTGTTGCAGCTCAATAAAGGGGGAGTATCATGGATGGACATACATAACTTCTGGTGTACATAGGATTACTCCAAAAGTTTTGAGAATGGACACAATAAAATGTTAATAATTTAGATCTGATCATTGCATCTTTTCAAAATATTCTCCATTGCATTCTATACACCATCTCATCCTTTCAAACCATTGTTCAAATGCTGAATGCCATTCCTCTTTGCAAACAGTGCAAATACATACAACAGCTACTGCGGCTTCAGGTGACTCAAATCTTGACCTCAAATTTTTTCTCTCATTTTGGGGAATAGAAAAAAAAAAAAAGCTGCATTGGGCCAGATCTGGACTGTAGGGAGGATGGGACAAATATTGTGTTGTTTCTTGTGCAGTGTGGGCAGAGGCCCCTTTCATAGTGCAACAAAATTGACCAGTCTTAGGAGTTTTTTTCTCAGTTCATTGAACACTTGTGGCAGACATTTTGTGGTGTACCATCTGGCAGTAACAGTCTTTTGTCCCTCAAGCGGAATTGTACAATGTGGCCACTTGCTGAGAAGAAGGAACAGATCATCTTCTTGCCAACACTTCTCATTTACTTCACTTTTGTTGGGAGATCTTCTCCTGGGAAGACCCAGACCGATGACTGTTTTATTTATGGATGCTCTTGTTCATTTAGTTTCTGGATCATACTGGTAAATCCAGCTTTTATCACCCGTTACAATGTTAAACATGTTTTTGGATCTTCCTCCATTGAATTTTTCAATAATTTCCTGGCACCATTGCACACGCGCTTGTTTCTGCTCATTTGTGAGGCGGTAGGAGATCCAGCAACTGCAGAGCTTCCTGACGTCAAGTTTTTCTTTCAGGATTGTTTTCACCGCTGCCAATCCAATATTTAGGGCTTCTTGAATCTGACCATATATGCAACGATGATCTTCCCGCAACATGCACTCTGCTTTCACCACATTCTCATCTATTGTTGCTGTAGCCAGCTGTCCTGCTCAGTCTTCAACTTTGAAGGAATCCCTTCCTCTTCTAAACTCTGCATACCATCAATAAATGGTGGATTGCAAGAGCAAAGATCTCCAAATGCACAATGCAGTCTTTCAAGGCATTTTCTCTCACCTCAACCAACTTTAAAGTCATAGAACATCATAGCACAAAAATATTCTCGCTCGAGATCTGTCCTAGCGTATGGCGTAGCAATACCTGCTATACATACACATAGTGCTGATGATGCACATTGTTGGAGCGTGCCCAGGCTTACCACTGCTCATTGTTGCCCGTTCTTAAAACTTTCAGAGTGACCCTTGTATCATATTATTATTAGTGTGGTACATTTGGGCTGTAATCTTAAGTTAGCAAAAAACCTTACATTACTTCATAAACAAATTACAATATAATGCAATAGAAATGAATGTTTTTCATGTCCACAATGAATCATTAACAGTTTGAATCAACCCCCGTAAAAAAAAAAGAAAAAAACAAAGGCATCCACTGCTATAAAGTCATAAAAAGCCTACATTTCCATAAATTTTACAGGCAAGCTGTAAAAGTTGGCAAATATGCATTACTAATAATTACTGTTAATATGATATAAAACATAACAGTTTGTTATTTTATCAGTATGTTTCATTTATATCCTGGCCATAGATCGTATATATTGTTAGTTTGCTTGCACTGCAGTGACTGCAGTACGAGGGTGGTCTGAAGTTTCCGACCTTAACATGAACATGGCAGCACTCATAAATAAAAGCTAGTGAATTTCTTTGTTCATCTGTTGACAGTTACTCACCAAAGTTTCAGCCATTTTGGACGCTCAGTTGTTATGTAACAGTCGAGTGAGGTGATGTGAGTGTTTTTATGAAAATGGACAAAATCAAGTATAGAGCTGTCATTAAACATTTGTTTTTGAAAGGCAATATGCCTACGCAAATCAAAGATTTGTGTATGGGGACTCTGCACCATCATTTACCACAGTGAAATTTTAGGCAGCTGAATTTAAACGTGGTCGTAAGAGCTTGGGGACGTCCAAATATTGCAACTACCAACGAAAACATCGCCAAAGTTCACCAAATGGTGCTAGACGACTGCCGAATTAAAGTGGGAGAGATAGCAGAGGCTATGAACATGTCAAAAAAACGTGTTTGTCACATATTAAATCAACATTTACACATGAGAAAGCTGTCCACGCGTTGGGTGCTGCATTTGCTCACGTTTGACCAAAAACGTGTTCGAATGAACATTTCCAACGCTCTGTTGGCGTAGTTTAGGTGCAATAAATCCGAGTTTTGGCGCTGATTAATTACTGTAGATGAAACTTGGATACACCATTATACGCCCGAAACAAAAATACAGTGGACTGCAAAGGGGGAACCGGCTCCAAAAAAAGTAAAAACTGTTTTTTCGGCCAGGAAATTGATGGCGACTGTTTTTTGGGATAGTCATGGAGTTATTTTAATCGATTATCTTCAAAAAGGAAAAACCATTATAGGAGCATACTACACATCATTACTTGACAAGCTGAAGGCAGAACTTGCGGAAAAACAGAACATTTGCAGAAAAAGAAAATCCTGTTTCACCAAGATAACGCACTGTCTCACACCTCAGAGGCTGCAATGGCGAAAATCCACGAATTACGGTTTCAACTGCTTGACCATCTGCCTTACTCACCTGATCTAGCCCCAAGCGACTTCTTTTTGTTCCCTCATCTGAAAATTGCGCTCGGAGGACAGAGATTTTCGTCAAATGAAGAGGCAATCACCTTCGTGAACAATTATTTTGCAGAGAAAAATGCCGAGTACTATTTGGACGGGTTACAGAGATGGGAACATCACTGGGAGAAGTGTGTAGAGTTACAAGGAGACTATGTTGAAAAATAAAAAAATAAATTCTGAAAAAATATCTTGTATCTTTATTAGGTCGGAAACTTTTCACACCACCCTCGTATGTCTTAGGTAACTCAGTAACATGAACGATTCACAACGTTAATTGTCAGTTGCTGTCTTCTTTTTGTTGAAGTTGTTCATTGAACAGCTTTTTGTACAGTATAGACTAGAGTTTGTTCAATGTGCATTTCAAAGTGAAAGTTTATTCAAGACATCTGTGCTGTCTGTGAATTACATTAGATTATTCTTATCAATCCACTGAAATACCTGCCAAAAAATTCAGGCTTGAACAAAGAGTTTTTATGCAGATACATATATAAACACAGAAAGCATAAAGCACAGAAATTATGAAAATTATGCAAGAAATTATGCAAATGTATGGACATTTCATCCAAAGATGCCAGGAATATCTCACTGCAGATGGACAAAACTTAACAAGATTAGTAGTCATTATAGTGCATGTCACTATCACTCTTGAGTAAGTGATGCAGGAATTTTAGATCAGAAAACCTCTCAGTGTTATAGACTGCGAGAGCATGCCTATGCACGATCCATGGCCCAGCAATATAAAAATGTTTCGCATGCCTACTTGTGTAGTGATGAAGGTTCAGAATGAAGTAATGTGTTGATTTATGCAAAAATGCTGCAATAACATTGATTCACCTGAGGAAATCCCTTAGAAGAAGAAAAGCTTAGCCTCTACAATTCACCAAAACTTCATTGTAAAGAAAACTGCATATTAAAAATGTACATCCTTAAGTACATATATTCTAAGTTCACAAGGATGTGTGTTAAAACTGCAGTACTTTCACAGACCAAACAGGTTTCCTAAGTGCCTGCAACATAAAAAACAATTCATAAAGAAGTGCATTTTTAAGTGAATATACACCAAATAACACGTACAATTAAACCATAAAATTTGAAAAATAATGTCAGATAGGAAAAAGTGTAGCAAATATAATTAAGCATTTTGGATACATTATTGGTGAGGATTTCCATATTTTACTAGATATGTTATTTGTTTAACACAGCTGAGGCACGTAATGGCTTTTAATAAAACCCGCAAAAATAAGGGGAACATTTTACTAGTTTTAAATCACTCACTCACATAAAGTGTTAGAAGAACGAGTATCAGATTTCATGTAATGGTGGGTTAAAACATGAGGGAGATATTAAAACTTGCTACTTGGGTGCAGGGAAATGGGTATTGTAAAACAGTTCTACTAGCACAAACTGAAATATCAGTCTAAAATTAGAATTATAGCTATTTCTTCAGATCCCTCATAAGTATTCCAGAAAACACTGAATGTTCAATAAATTGAACTAATAAAATAATTTACTATGAAATCTGCACCATTCCATAGAACATATCACAGCATGCATTGGAAGCCTTTCTGCACTGCCTCCGCAGTGTTTATGTGAGAAGGGACAAATTTGAAAGACATTATTACTTTCTCTACTACATATAGTAAGTAGGGGAAGTATTGCATTCCACCCAAAAATTCGATACCGAGATTTCACCGGAAATACACGTTTTGAGACCTCCTGAATCCAAAAAAAGCATTTTTGGAAACATGTCCGTGTGTGTGTCTGTGTGTGTGTGTGTGTCTGTGAACAGCATAACTCAAAAACGAACAATCGGATAAGCACCAAACTTGGTATTTAGGTTCAGTATCTTCCAGAGATGCGACACGAAGGTTTTCAAGAAAATCCCCCCACCCCAGACTACCCTTTACATGGAAGATTTTTTGAAAATTTTAATTTTCTCAAAAATGGCTCTAACGATTTTGATGAAAATATCATATGTTTAGGGTAATGTCATGACAAATGAAATGTATATCTCGAATTTTCTGGGAATGTCTCCAAAAGTATTCTTCATTGTGAACGACTTTTGCATAACTGGTAAACCATAAGAGATAGACAAAAATTTACTACACAAAAAATGTAGATCGCGTTAAAATACACAACTTATGTCATATACATTTCTTTTGTTGAGTGAACCATTTTTGAGATATTGCTTGTTATTTCCTTAAATTTTCCAATACTTATACTTTTTCTCAAATGCGTTATTCATTTTTTTTATGTCCTGGACATGCAAAGAGAATGGAATGCGTCACATAGCAACCAGATTTAAAACATTTGACTATCGCTTAAAAGCTACCATATTTTCCTTGCATCTACAAGAAAATTACCAATAAGATTGACATCTCGATATATCGATTAACATGAAGCATATGGAGAATAGGTGTTTGTAAAATTAGGTTGTACAAGAGTAGAGAAAGTTATGTGAGTGTAACACATCAGATTTTTTTTAAGAAGTACTGAGGCATTCTTCTAATGCAAATGTATAAACTTCATTTCGTGACCAAATAAAAAGGACCATGTTCACTATTTTTTATCAATGCAATCATGCATTAGAGGAAAAAACTAGTTAATAATAATAATAATAATCTGCTGCTCAAAAGAATATATTTGGAAAACAATGGAAGCATTTGCTGATGCTGTATTCACAACCCCCATTAATTTTTAAGATATGCAATAAAAGAGAAAGTACATCTTATTCCAATCATGTGTGCAATGGTTATGTAGTCAAATGCACCGATTTGTTGATTAGTATTATGTAGACTTGAATCCTCATTATAATTAAATTTCTTTGCAAGTAAAGTTAATGTTTAATGTACAGAAATATATATATACAGAATGGAAGGTGATCTATGGTCATCCTTGAACAGAATAATTCTTTGTAATGAAGAGAATAAAAAATCTTAGCGCAGTTTTGCTGTTTTTAAAGTAACTTTTGAGAAAAAAGTGAAAATTACTTAATATTAACTCTATTTTAAATGACGATTTTACAAAACTTAAAATACTTTTTCAAATATTTCTTAGAGAAGATTGAAAGATAAATATTTTCTGCATGTTTAAATGCATTTTGAATTAAAACAATCTGTACTCTTACTATTATTATAAGCTTTCAAAATATGTCTCAGTTGAATCTATATCATTAGCCACAAGACTACACAACATGACAACACTAAGATCGAAAGAAATGAACTTTAGTTGCTGTTTATTATGGTTATTGCTTGTGTTCAAAACAGCAGATTATCAGTTACAAAATAGCTGACTTTACTAATGCTGAGTGTCTTGAAATGCCACTCATTTACAGTGAAATACATCATAATGCGGCAGCTGTGGCAAGAATTTATCAAGAAAAATTTCCAAATAGATGAGCACCACATCACAGGACATTTGTTTTCATTCATCAAAGAGTTCTAGATACAAGAAGCATATCTCCTCATGTTGAAGAATCTGGTCAAAGAAATGTTGCAAAAGAAGAGGAAATTCTTACTTGGGGGAAGGTCTTGGAAGCAGCAGCCATGGTATAGCTTGCACTATCTGCATACCCCATTGGACTGTTTTGAGAACACTCAAAGAAGAATTGCTATGCCCTAATCATACTCAGTGCATCCAGTATCTCTCTGAAGCATAAGGGTAGCATTAGCATTTTCCGAATGGTTTCTGAGGGGACCTTCCCTTTAAAATTCTTGCAATGTATGGAACGTTTACCAGAAATGGAGTAGTAACCAATTACCATAATGAACACACGTGGGCTTACAACAATCCACACAATAAGACAAAACAGCTTTCAGCTCAGATTTTCTGTTTGGGCAGGAATCATAGGATATGCATTAATTGGTCCATGGATTCTTCCTCAGGTTTTGACAGGAGCCATCGATCTCCAGTTCAAGAAACATTACCAGTTCTGCTTGAGGATGTTCCCCTGGCAATAGGACATGATATGTGGCTATTATGTGATGGTTCTGGGGTGGCAATTTTAAGTTCGGCCCTATCCACACCTTCACCTCTTACTTGTTCATGTGAAGTGTCCGCAAGACCCAATGTGGATCGGAGTCCACGGTAAAAGCTGTAGGTCCTCTCATTCCACCACCATCCTATCATCACTCTGCCATCAGAGGTAATGGATTCCGCCCCCTGGGTGCCTTACCTCAGAAATGGATCTGGTCATTGCTTGGTGAAATGCCTGAAAGACATAGGCCATATGGGGAGCATTAGAAATGACGATGATATATGCAGGATGTTAGGGGTATGAGTGCACAAATTTCGAATGTTGACAGATTCAAAATGATGAAAAATGCAGTTACACAAAAGGTAAAGACAATAATTGAACATTATCAATTACATAATCTGCACAACATGGCAATGCAGTAGAACTAAAGAGAGAATGTTTTGTTTACTAATGTTGCTTCCGCTATCATACATGTGTTCACATCTACGAATGTTTAGTAGTAAGGCTAGTAGGTCTGCACTTCGAAAGCAGATTTCCCAATGTATATGTTACCTTAACAGCTATTGCAGGTAAGAAGGGGAGGGGTGGCTTTCTTTCACACTATCCATGCACTGTTTCCAAAAGTTTAGGTAATACATGCGCAAGTGAGTTGTGTGATATGATCTACACACAAGAACAGTATTTAGTTCAAAGATCAGAAATACAGAATACTCAAATGTGAGTTGCAAGCAACGTATACAGGTGTAAAGTGAATAAAACAAAGTCAACACATTCAATAAATTTATTATGAAGAACTGTAGGGCAACATGAACACTATGGTATTTTTACTTAGAGAAGGTGCTCAAAATTGTGCCATTAGAATCTATACAATCATCACATCTTTTTAACCAATTTTGTTCTACCGTTACTACAGCTTCTGTGTTCTGCCCAATCTTTAGGGCTGCTTCAAACACACATGTGCAAAGATCATCCACGATAGTAACCTCTCATGGTACATCTTGCTTTTCAAATGTACTACCCAGAAATAAAAATACACAGGATTAAGATCTGGGGATCTTGCAGGCCAAGGTACTGGTCCAAATAGTCTATCCTGCGATCAGAAAAAATACAATTTAAATGTTGTTGAGCCATTGTACTGTTGTGAGGGGTGTCCTGTCATGCATAAACCACATATTTTGTCTTGTTTGAAGAGGGACATCCTCAAAATGAGTGGACAGTATGTTTTCAAGAAACTGCTTATAAATTGCTCCAGTCAATCAACTTATCTCCAATTATTCCAGTCCAGGTATTCAGTGAAAACTGGTGCTGGAAATGATCTTGTTGTACTGTATGGGGATTTTCAAAAGCCTGTGTATGATTGTTGTGAAATTCAAAACAACATTACATGTGAAACACGCTTTATCATTAAACAGCACCTGTGATGAAAAATTAGCCCTGTAGACACGGCTCTTTCAGCCATTGGTAGAATGCTACTCTAGGCTGATAATTATTTTCACATATATGTTATACTATTTGAATATGATATGGCCAAAGTAGCTGTTCCTTTAATGTTCTATGAACAGTCCAATTTGATACACCAACATTACTTCCAATACAATGGATACTAGCACCTGGATCCTTCTCTATCAGTGCAAAATTGCTTCCTCTGCCTGCAGTAAGTCATTCATGTACTGTGGACCTCGGTTTTCAGGGCGTGGATAACACTTCCTGACTCTCTTACTCGCTGAGCTGCTGAACTAAATGACCTGGGATTTGGAATTCTTCCGTTAGGAAACTTATTCCTATACAAGCATTGGTCTTCATGCATACTGCACTTAGCTTTGCCATATGTAAGCAGTATATCTAGATAAACTTGATTTGAAAACATTGGCATAACTCTGAATGCTCTGTTTCAATCACATAATGCATCTGGAACACTGACAGACCTGGCACTTGGTGCAGGTAGGTAGTTGTGTCAACATTTTTGACCTTCCTCTCTGAACACCGCCACTGTTGCACAGTTGCCAAGCATAACCCCACAAATTTATTTCTGCACACACACGGAAAACCAATTATGTAACATAAATTTGTGGCTAAACAACTTGTTTAGCAGTAAATGTAAAGGCATTCATCTTTTGAAACCCTATGCTAATTTCAGGAATAAAAGATACATGGGTGTTGCCATAGTGGCAATCAAATTGTCAACACCTTTTATTTTTTATTTATGAAACAATTCGCTAGAGAGGAACTCATGTTTCAATTTAACATCAAGAAGAAGCCACTCTTTAAGTTTATGCAGTCATACTCCCTAACACCTATTAATTTCATAATTATTTTGAAAACAAAGAAGAATACTTCAGTTTACTTATCATAAATGCCTTATAAACAAATAAGCCCATGCAATTGGAAATTATATTACCATGTGTATAATAAACATTAGGTGGTAGGGAAGGCATTTATGGTCAAAACTCAAATTTCTCGGTATGACTGATGACAACAAAGCTAATGCACAGACATGCCAGTATGAATCAACTGTGGAGCTAAGCAGAACTTACGACAAATTTATGCTTTAAGGGTCTGCTTATTTTGTTATCTTTTGATTTAAAGTAAGCGATATGTGAATGAAGATTGAACTTAAAATTAATGTGGTAAGGAAAGGAAACACAAAAATTATGCCTCAGCCAAGTAGCAAAAATAAACTTTTAAGACATAAACAATTATAAATATTAAAATCATTAACAAGAGATTTACATAACAAAACAAATCTATCTGCAAAATTATAATACAAATCTAATGCTTAAACATCTATTTTACCAGTTTTAAATGACATGATTCTATGTGCAGGATATTGGAACTAATAAACACTTATCTCTCACCTGGTTGATCAAGATAGGGCTAGTAATATGCAGGTCAGAAAAGTGAAAAACAAATCCAGTAGACAAAAAACCTGAAACATAAAGTTATGCACAAGAATAAGAATTAATAAGCATAACTGGCAAAAGGAAATTTCATTTCAGCAGTAAATGATCTTACTCAACATGCACCTCAAATTTGTAACACATTACTACTCCATACCACCAACTTACACTATTTAAATATACAGAGTTAAAGTCCTCCATCATCTGAATATTAAAAAATGATTTTCATTTATTTGAAAATTATATGAAGGATTAAGTAAAGAGTAGGAATTATGGTTTTCAGTTTTATTATTATATGTATATTACATATACTGATGATGGTGCGCGCACACATTTTGTTTGGCTTCAAAAATGCAAAAACCTTGTTGTTTTATCAGATTCTAAAGCTACAATCCAAGCAATAGCATTAATTCAGGATTCAAAAATAGAAAAAATAAGGTGGTTAAACAGATACAAGTTTTCCAATGGATCCCTGCACATTGTGAATTGAGTAACAATGAGAAAGCAGATATGTTAGCAAAAAAGGGAATCAAAACTCAAAACAAAGTACAACCGAAACTGGAATCAATTCAGCGTATCATTAAGAAGAAAACCAATAATGATTATACGAGGGCAATACTGAAAATTTTTAGAATGCATATTTCTAAAAACAAATGACATACATATATATTTCACAGCTGCTTTCTAATATTTTGTGAGCTAATTGCCATGTAGTTTGTTTGAAGTTACTCTAATAGTTTGTTAATTATCATCATTTAAAGATTTTCTGTTCACCCAAAAATGAATTTGACTAGAGAACATTTCCAGGCTATGATTTTTTATGGTTTTAAATCATCATTAATGCCTAAACAATGTGAAGATTGGTTTAGAAATGCATTTGACGAAGAAGCCCCATTAAGGCTTCTTATTATAATGTGAAGATAATTACAAACATGACTAACTTTTTCATATTATTGCATTTGAGCCTGTATTTAAGATGAATGTTATCCTTTGCTGTTTGCAAACTTTGTAGAAAGTGTACCTTTAACATATATTTGTAGTAGTTTGCTCCAACTTACATTATTGGTGGTGGTGATAATAAAGGCAACAATTTATAATTGGTACAGCGAATTCAAAAGAGATTGGTTTTCTTAGTGATGAATTTCTTGAAGGATGCCCAAGAACAGCTGCTACCGATGAAAACATTGCTGCTGTTCAAGGAATGCTTGAAGAAACTTGATGGACATCTCCTGAATTTATTTGGGCGGCATTGCGCATTGGTATGAGTCAAATCCAAAACATTTTACATTAACAGTTAGACATGAGAAAACTTTGTTGATAGATTCCACATAAACTGACTCCTAATAAAACAGCAACAATGTATTGATTGGTGCAGAATAACTTTGGAAAAAATTTCAGCACTTGAAATATCATTTCTGGTGATGAATCTTAGATTTATAGTTATGATCCTGAAAAGAAAAGTCAGCTCAATGGGTTTTTCGAACAGAACCTAAGCCTACAAAAGTCTGATGAATTTGTAGTGCTAGAAAGAAGATGACTGCTAGTTTCTTTTCTACTTGGGCCATATTGCTACCACAGCATTAGAAAATAGCTGAATGGTATACAAATGTTTATTTACCACAGATTTTTTAAACTGTTCGTGTAAACTGCCCAAATGGAAAAATGTTACAGCATGAAAATGCATCATCGCATACAGCAAAACTAATAACTGAGTATCTGGATGCTCTAAAGGTCAGCACCATGGACCCTACACCATACAGCTCTGATCTAGCCCATGTGATTTCTTTTTGTTTCCAAAAATTAAAGATAAAATGCATGGAATAACTTTTTCGTTATCAGATGAAGCAGTGGAACATTTTAAGGACTGATTTCATTGAACACAAAAATGTATTGTTGTTAAAGAGAAATATTTTGAAAAACAATAAAATTATTTAAACTTTTTAAAACTAATCATTGCTTCATTTTCTAAAATTGCTGTGTTGCACTGTAATTCTAAATTAATTACAGATATATCAAATTCCAAAGGGGAAAGATTCACAAAAAGCTTGAAACTAATACCTGAACTACCTCAAAAAAGTTGTTGCTATGTTCAGACTTACCACTAGATATCCTCAGCAATCTACAATTGTATCACTACCATTTCCAAATTGAATGTTAAGAAATATGGTGAAAGAAATTAATATGCAACATTTATTAATCTGTTAAGAACTTAAATCGTATTTATCCCAACATATTGGGAAGCAAGAAGAATGGCTCTGTTGGTAGACCCAGAAAGAAGGAAAGGAAACATTTTATATGATGTTATAGAACTTTATCATTAAGGCAACCCAGCTCTTATTTTAAATGCAACATCCTGATCAGTTTCAAGACTTTCATCTTTCACCCATGTTTTCTAAAACAACTTAATTACTTGGGGAGTTGATCAGACTTTGAAAACAAAATGTAACCGAAGATTTTCAGCTTTCCATGCCAATGCTTATTCTGTGAACTACAAGGACAAGATATCCAAACACACATTAAACTTTCTCTTTTGATTTATCTAAGGCAACTTTAACTGTTGCAAATGCTTTTAATTTACAATTAAAGCATAACTATTAGAAAACTGAAGATGTGTGGTTCAAATCCCAGCCATGACAATGAATTCAAGTCTGATTCAACTTTCCACCTTTAGCCTAATGGGGGAAAAGCTTCATAATTTATTTTGTCTGTCCATTTTTGTTCATTTCTACATTTTAGATAAATTGTTCCAGATGTTTATCCTCACTTTGTAGTTTATTGTAATGTTAAAGTTTCCGCAGTATACAATACTGCATTCCAAAGCATTTCAATAGTGTCTTCCTTACTTTTTACTTTCTCTACTACTTATAGCAACTATTGCATACCCCTCAAAAATTTGATATCGAGATTTCACCAGAAATACATGCTTTGAGGCCCCCTGAATTAAAAAAAAAATCTGATGTGTTAGACTCACATGACTCTCTCTACTCTTGTACAAACTATTTTTACAAACGCTTATTCTCCATACGCTTCATGTTAATCGAGATGTTAATCTTATTGCTAATTTTCTTGTAGATGCAAGGGGAATTGGTAGGTTTTAAGCGATAGTCAAATATTTTAAGAGCTGGTTGCTATGTGGAGTATTCCATTCTCTTTGCATTACCAGGACAAAAAAAAAAAAAAAAAATGAATAACGAATTCCCATTTGAGAAAATGTATTGGAAAATTTAAGGGAATAACAAGCAATATCTCGAAAATGGTTCACTCAACAACAAAAATGTATATGACATAAATTGTGTATTTTAACGCGATCTACATTTTTTGTGTAGTAAAAGCTTGTCTATCTCTTATGGTTTACCAGTTATGCAAAAGTTGTTCACAATGAAGAATACTTTTGGAGACATTCCCAGACAATTCGAGATATACATTTCATTTGTCATGAAAATACTTTAAACATATGATATTTTAATCAAAATCATTAGAGCCATTTTTGAGAAAATTAAAATTTTCGAAAAAAGTTCCATGTAAAGGGTAATCTGGGGTGGGGGGATTTTCTTGAAAACCTTCGTGTCGCATCTCTGGAAGATACTAACCCTAAATACCAAGTTTGGTGTTTATGCGACTGTTCGTTTCTGAGTTATGCTGTTCACAGACACACACACACACACAGACATGTTTCCAAAAATGCTTTCTTTGGATTCAGGGGGTCTCAAAGCATATATTTCCGGTGAAATCTCGGTATCGAATTTTTGAGTGGAATACAATACTTCCCCTACTTACTATACGTAGTAGAGAAAGTAAAAAAGTCTGTGTGTGTGTCTGTGAACAGCATAACTCAAAAATGAAAAGTCAGATAAATATCATACTTGGTATTTAGGTTCAGTATCTCTCAAAGATGCGACGCAAAGATTTTCAAGAAAATCCGCCACCCCAGACCACCCTTTAAATAGAATATTTTTGAACATTTTTATTTTATAAAAAATGGCTCTAACGATTTTGATTAAAATATCGTATATTTAAGATACTTTCAAGGCAAATGAAATGTATATCCTGAATTTTCTGGAATGTCCCCAAAAGTCCTCTTTATTCTGAATGAATTTTGCATAACTGGTAAACCGTAAGAGATAGACAAAATTTTACTACACAAAAAATGTAGATCTCGCTAAAACATGCAATTTCTGTCATATACATTTATTTTTTTGTTGAGTGAGCCATTTCAGAGATATTCCTTGTTATATGTTTGAATTTTCCAATACTTTTACTATTTCTTAAATGGGAATTCATTATTTTTGTTCTCAAAAATGTGCACCTCAAAACATGTATTTCCTGTGAAATCTCAGTATCGAATTTTTGGGTGGAATGCAATATTTCCCTACTTACTATACATAGTAGAGAAAGTAAAAATGTTACCAGGCAACTTGTCCTAACCGAGATTCAAACTTAGGACCTCTTGAGGCAGGCGTGCTACTCCCATACCACAGAGGTAGGGAAAATTCATATTGTATTATCTTTTCTTCTTTCTGTTTCCCAGCCCATATTTTCTAACTGTTATTCCATCTTACCCTCTTCTAAGTTGTTCTTTTTCTTGATTATTCTACATTGTAACAGCTTTCCTCCAATTTGTTACAATTCGCCATAAGTTGTACAACTCTGCAATAGTACTGCATTCACTTTCTTTCCTTGGGCATTCACTCAACATACTGATATCACCTTCTGTCTTATATATGGCTACAGTATTATACTATCAGTATGAATTCTTTTTCTTGTTAATACTAGTTGACATAAACACTAATAAATAAGTTCAGAAGCAAGTAAACCCAGTGATCCTGTGTCATGTATAAGAACCTCAAGCCTGATAAAGAGGGATCTGAGCAAAATTTTGGTCTTTCATGCCCAATATGAGCTGGACATTAAGAATCATAGTAGTTAAAGATCCATAAATTAAAAAAAAATAATAAATAAATAAATAAATAAATAAAACCTCTTGATACTCCTAAAATGTATACTTTGGTTCTTCTGACTAATTTCCCCAGTTGTAGCATGTCCCCAAGTTTCAATTCTCAGTCTTCTGTGGGTTCTTTCTTCTCCCTCATGTATTTCAATACTCCCACATATTAATTTTCAAATAAATCAATGCTTAAAAAAATATGAAAGTTACTGTTCAAAAATCCTGGGGTGGCTCAGTGGTTTTGTTTGTGGCTCTCATACTGATGATCCATGGTTCAATTCCTGATTCTGGGGTGGTGACTTTAATTTGGACTTATCCAGGCCTTCAGCTTTGACTAGCTCATGTGAAGCTCATCCCCAAGGCCCAAAATCCTCAGAGTCCACATAAAAGCTGTAGGTCCTCTTGTTCTATTGCCATCCTTATCATCATCCTACCATCGGAGGTAATGGACACCACCCAACGGAAGCCTCCAGCTAATAAATGGATACATGGTTTTTTATGAATATTATTAAATGTAATGTATCTGGGCTAAAATAAAATTTATGGCATTTCAGTCTGCCGCACTATTCCTCTAAACTCGATGAAATATGGCAACAGAGTCCTTAGGACATTTTGACTTGTGCACATTTTAAGGAGTTTCTGCACATGCACAACTGGTATGACGTAATTACCTTATGGGTCCAAATACATACGGGTCGTGCACACTTGAAGAAGTGCACTAGTGCGCAAAGCTTCTGCCGCTATTTCTATACTATCACTACAGTTTTACGTCAAGGTACTAGGTGGTAGCACACTACATCAGAAGTCAGTCACTATAGCAGAAGTGGGTAACATACACAAGCGCGGAAACTTCTCCCGGTTTCTCCATACCATTCATAATATCAAATACAATTTATTTTACACATTACTTCGTTCTTGCCCTAACACGGTGTACTTGATTACGTACACCCCAATAATCAATGGCGATCATTGACCTATGGGGAGAGTTGAAACAACATGTCCCATGTATTTTTAAAGCTCTCTAAGAATAATACCACTCGAATATGTACAAATAAGAGACTTGGGATCATTTCTGATAAAACCAAAAATATTATATAAAATTGATAGCATTTTTTCAGTTTTCAGTACTTAGTTTCTCCATGTACCAACTTTCAAGAGATCAAATTAGTGCTTTAAAAGATATCTTGGTGATGCTGGACATCAGCCCTGTACAGTGATAAGACTGATGGTAAATTTCACCACCAACACATCTAAGTGACATAGTACATACTTTGCAATTACATTTCTTTTGATCTTGAAAGCATTCTGACAAGACAAAGGAATGGGAGTTAAACCTAAAATGGAATGTGAATTCCTGTTAATTGTGGTAATCACAACAAGGGAAAATTACAGCAGTGTACTACAGGAAACACAGCATAACTTAGGTTACTAAAAAAACAAAGATGGCTGAAGTTGCATGTCAGGAAAATCAATATTTTAACTTGAGTCACTAATTTTATAACCAAAGAAATTCCAGACAACTTATTTACAAAAGAAGCACTATTTCAGTCTTCTGATAGTATTGTGAGTTATTGTCACGTCATATATATTGCTCTGTAATATTCTTTTCTTCAGTGCAAAGGTTTGGTCATCACCTTCCTTCTTCGCCATAAGCACTTATAACATAAATTGTGCCTTATAAATGTTAAATTAAACATTGAACTGCGCTATGGACTTAATTTATATAACATGCTTATGTTATTAAACATTGCAAATTACTGTACTGTAATAGTATGAAGAACAGCTTGTAGTTACATTTTCATAAGATTTCAGCATACTTACGCAAACCAAACGTCATCCTCTGTGGTGTAGTGGTTACCATGGTAGCCTCTAGTTCCTGAGGTCACGGGTTCAAACCCAGCGGAGGGTGATGGATTTTTTCAGGCATAAAAATCCTTAGCATGGTTTCCTTCAGAAGGGAAGTAAAGCTGGTGGTCTCGTGTCATAGATTTACAGCACATAAAAGAACCAAAAATCTGATAAAGAGGCCTCTGAGCAAAATTACCAGTCTTTCACGCCCAGTATAGAATGGGACGCTAAGGACCAAGCAATTAAAGAGCGTCCATAAATAAAATTCAATTTTGTGAACCAAACAATTAAATTTGTTGGTTGTTTTAAACACAGATTTCTTCCTGCAAAAATAAAACCCCAAACAAACAGGCAATGCTTATACCAAAAATTGCAAAAACAATTCAAATTTCTGGTTAACTGCAAAGGTAAGACCTAATAATTAACAACTTATTAACCTAATAACCTAATGTAGTAAAACTTAAACAATTAAATGCTCATATAATTAGCCTAATTAATATGACTATAACTAATCTAACATAAATACAATATAATATACTTAATATAATTAATATTATAATCTTGGGTCAGTTGGTGGATAAATGAGGTATGCAAAGTTTGGACACCTGCAAATATAAAAACAAGGCACCAACGTAAGAGATACAATATAACTAACCTTTCCAATACAAGTGCGTATTTGTGGAGGAGTTGTCAGTCATGAATAGAACCTAACAACTCAAATATCATTCTAGTGACTTATCACATAATGGTAGAAAAATGCCAAAGTTGCATTTAGTCACCTTATACAAATACTGAGTCCCAGTGCCTCTTAATAATGAATTTGAAATCCATGAATATGGATCGAGAGAACCTGCTTACAATGTACCTGCAGGCAACCTTTCAGCTTTCATAAAAAGCAAATGAAGCACTTGAGACAGGATTACCAAATTTAGTAAACAAAATCATTTCCAAAACCAGATGTAATCCAATCTCATGCACTCCTCTACTTCCTAAAAGCATTCAACAAAGAAACGCATAATACAGCAAATAGAGTTAACAAGAAATATTTAGACAGATACATTGTCTAAACAAGGCACAATTTGTATCAACAAAACAAACAATGCAACACTGAGTAAAAAATAAACCATATACAAGGTAACTTCTATCATTCTCAATTCCCTCTGAGTTTAATTTTCTTTAACTGGATAGGTCATTTGGACAGTGAATGAACAAAATGGTTGAAATGATGCTCAAATGGGCCCAAGGTCTCTAGAGCTTAAGTTACCTGACATTTATCTTCTCAGGATAAGGGAAACCCCTCCCCCCCCCCAAGAAACCTTATTCAGGTAACTCACCCTAACCGAGATTCCAACTCTGGACCTCTTGATTGTGAGGCAGATACAATACCCCTACACCACAGAGGTGGGCAAAAAATTGTTTTCCTGTATTTATCATTTTGATTATGTGTTCCTGAAATGCTCTCCAAAATAACTCATGTTAATAAAACTTGCATTTATCATTCCTTGAAGTATTGTCTTCCTGCATCATTTATTCAGAAACT
Organism: Deroplatys truncata; assembly: GCA_030765065.1. Taxonomy (NCBI): domain Eukaryota; kingdom Metazoa; phylum Arthropoda; class Insecta; order Mantodea; family Mantidae; genus Deroplatys; species Deroplatys truncata. The sequence goes on from CM060986.1 coordinate 45,310,965, forward strand.
TCAGACCCAACTAAAGGTGGCAAAAGATAAGTCAAAAGTCTATCCTCAAATGAGTGTCTTAACACTGGAATAATAATTGTAGCTGCAGTTATATGCAATTGCTGTTACTTTTTAAGCATGAAATGTAGCTTTATTAGCTCAATCACAGCAAATATTACACCCATATGATATGGGGGAAAAATTAAATTGGGTTTAATTTATGGACACTCTTCAACTACTATGGTTCTTAGCGTCCCATTCTATATTGGGCATGAAAGATTGGAAATGTTACTCAGAGGCCTCTTTATCATGCTTGAGATTTTTTTTACATACCATATGACATGAGACCACCAGCTTTACTTCCCTTTCGAAGAAAGCCATGCTAAAGGAATTTTACGTCCAAAAAAATTCATTGCCCTCCACATGGTATGGGGGATATGTATATTACTGGATATTGAAAAATCTGATGTGTTACACTCACATGACTTTCTCTACTCTTGTACAATCTATTTTTAAAAACGCCTATTCTCCATATGCTTCATATTAATCGAGATATCGAGATGTCAATCTTATTTGTAATTTTCTTGTAGATGCAAGGGGAATATGGTAGCTTTTAAGCGATAGTCAAATATTTTATCGCTGGTTGCTATGTGGCGCATTCCATTCTCTTTGCATGTCCAGGACATAAAAAAATGAATAACGAATTTGAGAAAAAGTATAAGTATTGGAAAATTTAAGGAAATAACAAGCAATATCTCGAAAACGGTTCACCCAACAAAAAAAATGAATATGATATAAGTTGTGTATTTTAACGTGATCTACATTTTTTGTGTAGTAAAATTTTGTCTATCTCTTATGGTTTACCAGTTATGCAAAAGTCGTTCATAATGAAGAATACTTTTGGAGACATTCCCAGAAATTTCGAGATATACATTTCATTTCTCATGACATTATCTTAAACATATGATATTTTCATCAAAATCATTAGAGCCATTTTTGAGAAAATTAAAATTTTCGAAAAATGTTCCATGTAAAGGGTAGTCTGGGGTGGGGGGATTTTCTTGAAAATCTTCGTGTCGCATCTCTGGAAGATACTGAACGTAAATACCAAGTTTGGTGTTTATCCGACTGTTAGTTTTTGAGTTATGCTGTTCACGCACGCACGCACACACACGGACATGTTTCCAAAAATGCTTTTTTTGGATTCAGGAGGTCTCAAAACATGTATTTCCGGTGAATCTCGGTATCGAATTTTTGGGTGGAATGCAATACTTCCCCTACTTACTATACGTAGTAGAGAAAGTAAAAATGAGTGCCAGGTATAACAACACTTTCATGTTCCTGCAACATCAATCATTTAATTTTAGTCGAGTTCAAGAGTTATAGGACCCAGTCTAGCAGCTATTGCATACGACCAGCTGCACAGTCTGATCTTTGTCAAAATGATGGAGATCATCCATGTGAGGAACTGGAGATACTTTTAGTTTCAATCTGATATGTATGAAATGGATGATCATTTAAGCTAAGTACAAAGTGTTTAGATAAGCAGAATGACGATCCATCAGCTGAAGTATATGTAATGTCTGCCGACATTTACCAAAGTGATGAACTGAACTAGTTAACACACATGATAGGGATGTTAATGAGCAGCACAACATTTTAAATGTGGGCAATTTGTTGTTTCAATGAAAAATACAACAAAGAAGAAAATATTAATTGAAAGCTTTATTCCAAAAAGGGAAGATTGGAGAATAATTAATTAAAATAAATATATAATTGATGAACATCATGTATTTGCCTCTAAAAAAAGCAGACACTAATTTCTTTAAAATGGTGTAGGAGGCAACAAGGAAAACAATGTAAAGGCAGTGCAGGGCCTTTTACTCAATATATTATACATGTTGCCATTATGAAAATTCAGTAGTGTTTGGGAAGTTTCAGTTCGGATGACCTTAATGTCAGTTATGGCTGGATGGTATGCCAACTCTGTTGATGCTGCACAAGCATGTAAAGATGATTAAATACAGACATCAGACTGCAAATATGAGTGTTCTTTTATATACATTTTAAGTGGAAATATTATCTTATATTCAGATAAACATATTTATTCTTCACATTTGCAGACTAAATGAAGACAACTGCATCCTTGGGCACCTGGAAGATCAGAAAATATACAGATACTGAAACACATCTTATTCCATGGCTGAAACGTCAGCATAATAGCATAATCTAATGTTCTGACATGTAGTATGCGTGACTTAAGCATGGAATCTAAACAAATGAATCTGAAATGACACAGAATTTTTCCATAAAGATGACTGAAACCATCTAAGCCAGCAATACATCAATCAAAGAATTGAAGCCAGCAATGCATTAGGAAGTCTTAATGTACCTTAGCATCAGAAGGCAGGAAATGCAAAAGAGTAGACATCGGGCAGAGTTCCCATTAGAGAACAATACTCTACCTTTTAACAGCAACTCCCAAGTTTGACAAACAAGTGAATACTTAGCAATTTCATATTGGCCAAAGTATTAACTCATGATACTCTGCTGATGAAAACCTGTAAAAAAAAGTGTCCATTGGACTAATCTGCTCTTTTGTGATGTTTTTAATGTGGTGGGGCAAACATCAGTTATTTTGTACATATTTTTTCTTTTTTCTTTTATTTCTTTTTCTTTTCTTTTTTTATTATCTTTTGTTTCTAATGTTTGCTCCCACATCTTTTTTTTTTCCTTTATTATTTGTACAAAAACCTGTTCAGTATCTTTTTTCTTTCTTTCTTTTTTTTTTTTTAATTCTTAATTAAAGTTTATAATTCTTTCTTTTTTATTTCGTAACTCTTTTCAGATTTTTCTTTTTTTCTTTTCTTTTAAGTTATTTCTTTTTTTCTTTCTTTTCTTTTCAAATCTTTATCCAAAGCTCATGAACGCAGTTTTCATACATTACACACAAGTACATCCACTCATTAATGGGAAAAATTAATCACAATTATGTTACAATAAAATCAAGTACAATAATCTACATGTGACACTGAGATCCTCTGAACATCAGCATATTATAGTAACTATACTGTAACACTACGCATTGAATGTATTATTACACATGGTATAGAAATAAAATATGTGGCTTTTGCACATGCTTAATACTAAGAATACTCTATGACAAGTTTTGAATCCTTGAAATACAACCGATATTAAAAAGGGAAAGGAAAAGAATGTTTCTTTTTTATGGAGCACAGTGCAGATGGTATAAAAATAGTAAGTGTACAAGTGCTGCTATCGTCTCCAGCTTCGATCTTCACCATCTTCCTCCTCTTCCTCATCGTCCTGAAGGAGAACGTCTTCACTCAACTCTGCATCTAGGTTAATGGCTCCAGTCAACTATAAAATAAATGCATTTGGTTAGTAACACACTCAAAACATGCTACATACATAACAATATTATGCAGAAATCTGGTACAGTAGCTTGACGACATATTGGGAGACAAAATGAAAAGTTTCAACATATGTACAGTGGAGCCCCTCACAGGCAATGTATTCTGATGTTGCTAGATGGCAGTGGCTGCCAATACATTGAATTGAGATAGGGGATTTCAGTGCATATTTAACAGTAGAACAGGATAAATGTGACCTGGTTTGAACAGTGAAAATGGTAATTTTCCGTGAAAGGAATTACCAAAAAATATTACACTGAGCTTGTGAAAACCTTAGGAGATAATACTCCACCGCATCAAACTGTTGCACGGTGGACAGCAGCTTTCGGAAGAAAAGCAACTGTTGGCATGTAATATTCAGGATGACCTGTGACTATACATATGGACTTCGCTTTGGCCCTAATTGCCCAGTGCATAGAGGACAACAGAAGTTGATCTCTGCAAGAGTTACAGCTTGTCTTCATATAGGTATTGAAGAAAGAACCATCCACAGTGTTTTACGAATTACTTACATAAGTGCAAAGTTGTTGCCACTGAAGTGGAACAGCTGAGATGTTGTGAGAAAGACTGTTTTCATCCGGCAGGATGGAGACAACATGTTGATGAGAATAGTGACTATTGACAAATTTTGGATCAGAGCCAAAGACAGTAGCGTAGCTAGATTTTTGGAGGCCCCAGTGCATATGGTCTAAATGGGGCCCCTAACTGCAATTTCCAAATGTGAATTTAGGAGTTTTAAATGTTATGCATAGTTATATTTTAAAATAAAGAGAGTTGAAGGTTGTTATACTACATCACTAAAATGTGAGTGTTAGTTACATTATTACCAAAATTAGATTTAACCATAAACAAACAATAATGCATACGTAATACTTGATTTTATAAGTTTGAAGAATAACGGTATCAAATACTGAGATGTTAATTGGCTGATTTGGATTTGTTTCAAAAGTACAGCACTTACTTATCGTTACAATAAAATCAACAGGATACAATAGGTGTTATTTTGGATTTAAGGTGTTACCAAACCAAAATACCACATTCCTTTCAAAATTAAAAATAACTTGGTCTTGCATGGATAAATTAAATGAATTGTTTAGAATTTTAAAGTAAATAATATTATTCAACTATCTCACTAGTAGGCATTATTTTAGTAAACATAAAACAAATTTAAAATGATAATTTAAAAGTAATAAAAACAAAGACTAAAATTGAACAAAGTTTAAGTCCAAATTTTCTTTCTTTTCTTTCTTGATTGCATGTCAGCAAAGAAATCAATGACTTCATCCACATTAATGTCACTCCCTTTCATTTCCTATTGACAATAGAACCAAACCATTTATGCATTCTTGAGTCATAGAAGTTCTAAGGTAGTTTTTGACCATTTTAATTTAGAAAGTTATCTTTCAGTTTTGGCCACCATAACAGGAACAATTAAGTGCATATAGCAAGCAGTGCATACATCAGGATAGGTAGAGGTCAAACAACTATATTTAGTCAACAGTAGATTAAAAACTACAGGTCGTCTTGTATTCACAGTATAAACTTTCTGAATATCACACAGAAAGAAATAAGCTTCAAAGTTTTTGGGCTTGGTTTGAGGGGAATGAGATGCAAGCAGGAAATGCTGAAGGTTACTAGCAAGATCACAGCACTTAAGTTTGTTTCTACTTGTTTCATTTTGCATCAATATGCTAAACAATTTACCAACAAACCCAGCATATTTTATGCAATATTTGACAGATTAAAAAAATTCCCATTGGCGCATAAGGAGTGAAAACATATTAACAGTATTTCCATTTTTAATCAAAGGCTTGGCAGCTGATGGCTGACAGAAAGAGATAGATAATCAGTGTATTATTATTCTGCCCACTACCTTCATATGTTTCCATATGAATTTGTAACAATGATACCTAATTGTTATAGTTATTGGTCTCTTAATGTGCTTTTAGAAAATCACATCCATCACCATTTTTTTCTAATCCCAATGAAGAAATAATTTCAAAAGAAGATTGGAAAATTGGCAAACATCAACACACCTGATCTTACTGGGATGAAGAATGGTAGTGAATGTTACTGCTGTCACTGTACAATATGCACTCCAGGCCAACTTACAAATTAAAAACTAAAAGAGCAAGCTGTTTTAAATTTCATTTTAAAAAATTAAGTTATTGCATCTGTTTTAGAACATACTAAATTTTTAAATAAAGCTCTTTGAAAAGGTGGGTGGGGTTGTTTGCATTTGGGATTGTCTTATATTTAGAGAAATGTGATAAATCTTTTCACTTTCTACCAAGAGAAGGGGGTGTAATTTTCTGTTTCCCATATGTTGCAATTTTCCTGCAATTGCAACTTTTCTTTAAAAAAAAAAAAAAAAAAAAAAAACAATTACAACAATATCACAATAGCACACATCTTATTGGATTGAAAAATTCTTGTGATGTTACCACTGTCAAATTACTTTAATCAGCATTTGCCATAATTTACACAAAAACCATGTGCAATGGTATTTTAAGTTTTGTTTTAAAATATTAAGTTATTGTCTCTTTTTTCTTATAACATGTTAAATTCCTAAATCAGATTAAGAAAACCACTGTGATCCTGTTCAATCAACTCCTTCTGTCTTCTGCATATTATAGATGGAATTGCTTTGGCAATCTATGTACACAGCTATTCTAATTTGCTGTACCTATTTAGGATATGGCTAATAATTATGTATTTAATGTTACTGAATAAAAAATATAAATTGGAAAAAAAGGAAAACAGGGGAGATCATCTTGCATTCAGAGAAATATGGTATGCTAAATAGTAGCAAAACGTACTACTCAGTCGAGGCAAGAGGATCTGCTGAAAGAATATGATGCACATGCTTGTTGAACTCAGACTATTGTTATGTCATGGCACTACTGTATGAAGGGCTTCACTGCCTTGGTTGTCTAATACATAATTACGTTGCTTGTTCATATTTTAAATTGGTATGTTTTCAATTACTCACGTAAGACCCTTCCTAGTTTTATAACATATATCATACCAAAATAGTGGCATCTTATCATATATGTAACATGTAATTTTTAAATGCTATTATTGTAATCATATTAGAAACATTAAAGTTCTTATTTTATCAGCAGTTAAGACAAATTGTTTTGTCTCACCTCTTCCTCATCCATAAGCCCTTCATCCACTTCCTCTACTCCTTCTGTATTCGGTGTTCCCACCATAACCACTGACCTATGACCACCTCGATGTAAATGTACAGTAGACATAAGACTATGGGAAGTCCTGAAAGAGAACATTTTCAATACAGAGTTAAATGATAATTGTTTGTAATATATAACATGTAAAAGTAGAGTTCATTAAATGAATGTGCCATCCTTTGAGATTGCCACACAATTTACTACGATTTAAAACTTTTCTTCACAGTTACAATAATACTCTTAAAAATAAAAATAGCTTTGAAATGAATTGTCTGATTTAGAAACATATCTGATAATTCATTTTCATGTTAAATATTATAACCTCTTTTAGTTGTAAATTATTTTATCCATAATGCAAATGTAATTTATACGAGGCGTGGCCATAAAATAAGGTGCTCGAGTCATAAGGAACGCTCTTATGTAAGATCCGGCAACACTGACGTGTAGCCTGGCTCTCTCCCTTCAAATTCCCATCAAACTGAGCCCACTGTGATGCTCAGTCTTGGCTGGGCAGCTGTTCATGATGGAGTTCCCACTAATTTCTCCCGCCAGGTGCAAGTTGCGCGCAGTAATCCGATTTTTGAGTGCCAAGAGCACTACCACCATTGACATTCATCATCAGTTATGTGAGGTCAATGGGCTACAGTGTATGGATGTCAAAAATTTGCGAAAGTGGGTCAGACAGTTCAAAGACAGATGTACAGACGTCCATGACAAACAGTGTTCTAGTCAGCCTTTGGTTTCGGCAAAACAATTGTAAAAGCAGAGAAAGAAATGCTTGAAGAGCAGTGTGTAACAGTTCGCAAGCTGTGTGAATGGATCCCTGAAGTCAGTAAGAGTACAGTTGACAAGGTTTTGACCGAACATTTGCATTATCGCAAGGTGTGTGCGAGGTAGGTCCCCAAAATGCTCACCAAAGACCATAAACGACGTGTTAATACGGAGCGCTATGCAGAACAGAGCAAGGAATTTTTGGATTCAATTGTGATTGGCGACGAAATCTGGGTACACTACACAACACCTGAAACTAAGGAAAGTCTCGTCAGTGGCAGCATTCAAATTTACCAAATCCGCGAAGGTTCAAACAAACACTGTTTGCTACCAAAGTGATGGCCAGTGTGTTCTGGGACAGAAAAGGTGTATTGTTGTGCAAGTTTATGACTACCGGCACCACAATAAATGCTGCTTGCTACCGTGAGAGTACAAAAAACTGTGTGGTGCCATTCAAAATTGGAGGGGAATGTTGATGAAGAGTGTGTGTTTTCATCATGACAACGCTCGTCCCCATACTGCCCATGTAACAGCCAATCTCCTGGCTCAATTCGGATGGGACATCCTTACTCATGAGTTGAAAAGCAAGGTCGAGCGCTACTTGTGCAATGTAGCAGGAGGGTTCTATGACAAGGGTATACGAAAAATGCCACAGCGCAGGCAAATATGCATCGATCACAACAGTGATTAAATCGAAAAATAGCTGAAAGTCCAGCCTTTCCATCAATGTAACATTCATTGCCAATAAATGTGTTTTTTATGTGAAAAAAATTGGAGACCTTATTTTACGGACATGCCTCATATGTTTTACATTTTTGGGGGGGGGGTTCCAGCAGAAGTCCTTTACTTTCCATACAATTTTATTCCATATATACACTTTTGTTTATACATTTTTTTATGCTTATACTGCCAAATTAGAAGTCCTTAGGACAGAACATTGTTTATAGATTTCAGTACTATTTTTGTCTCTTGGTTGCTCAAATCACTCAAATAAAAACTCTGAAAAACACTGTGCTTTTTACCTGGAAACCAACAATCATTGCAGGATGGCTAATGGTTAGAGCTACTTTAATGCTAAATGTGCCCTTTGATTTGTTTCATTTCACATTAATCTTACCGCTCATGCTCATCAGTACAATATTGCTTCTGGGATAATTAAGAAGAGCAGTTGGGATGAGTAAAATGAAAAGCAAATACAATATAATTTAAAAAAAATTGTACATTCTGAAGATAGTGATGGACAATAGCAAAAAGCAAATGGATATTGCTAAAGAACTGGAAACTCGTACATCTAACTTAAATTCTATTGTTGCCAGAGCAACAGGTGCACATCTATGATAACAAAAGCTTTATTTTCAATCAACTCCATATCTTTAGGAGGCATTTGTCTCTATCATTAGCTGTGCTACTTTGCAGAGTTGTTCAATGTGGCCTACTGATGTCTCTATGTGAGCCTGATGCGCTTGGAGATAAGATTATCTTTTAATAAATGTTCCAGTCTTCTGGGAATAATTCTTCCTTTAGATTTGCGCCTATAAGCTTCTTTTGCTGCATTTGTTCACTGTAACCATAATGTCTGACTACTGAAAAGAGCATCTATTTGAAGGTGGCTAATAAGATAGAGGAAGTTAAAGCATCCTATATGCTATGAATAAAATCATACATATTTGCACATGTTGTCAGAATGGTTAAGTCAAAGAGAAAAATGATGTGGAGCTAAGAAGACACAACCTGATGTTTGGAGAGGAAGAGGATAGAGAAGCAATTACAAATAAACCTTTTTACTCTAAGTTTAAAAGAGAAGTAAACAAAACATAATGTAGCACTCCGCTGAGCACATGGTAGCACCACATGGAGGATGATGGGAACTAAGAATCCACAAGAGAAAATTACTTCAGACAGAATGTGAATATGATACATTGTGCAGCTTGGGGATCATTAGCTTTTAAACATTTTGTGTCTTATTCCTATATTTTGCCTTACATCCTAAACTTCTAACACATAATGCAAAGAATAGACAAATAAAAGTGTTACCTGAACAGTTCGGCTTTTGGAATTAACAGTACTGATTTGACTGTTCTTAACTTCAGATGTTAGAAATTATTAATTTAATGACTAATATTAGTATATCACCTTTGCTTTAACCTTTTATGAGTAGTTAAGAAAATGATTAGTGCTGTAGACTAGAAAACACAACATAAAAAAACAACAACCCAAACAATCTAGGCAACAATTCTGCATCGCTAACAAAGAAGTTCGATTATTGCTAAACAACAGTCAACTTTGTTCACTGTCGGTTAAAGATGGGTACTTCTTATAGAATTTGTTAACACAATTGTCTTCTTTCCATTTTCTGGTTTATGTTTTCCATAGTGGCAGAGGATTCTCAGCCATGATATTCTCAAAAGAAATATTTTCTTAACATATGGCGGCTTATCCAGAAACCAACTGCAGCACCTGTGCATACCTCTTAAACTCTCTGCTATAACAATTCATTTAGTTATAGGTGAATCTGAACAAACAAATTTTGTTTTACAAATTGAACTGTTACAATAATGGTTTTTTTGAATTCTCTACACAAGAATAACCACAAAATGTTATGATCTCAACTCAAATGTTTTCTGTACAGGAGAAGACAACATGCTAAGTGGAAAAGGTTGTAGTTTGCCCACCAGCCAATGAGGTGCTTTCTTGTAACGTGGCTTTGGTTACAACTGCTTTAAACTTAAAGTGAAACCACTTTAGTACAAGATATATTTGAGAAAAGTTTGGATGTAAAGTTAGCTAGGTGGAAAATTGTGACTTCCTTCAAAAATTGGAAAAAGAGGAAACAAACCCAGGCCAATTCAAGTAAAACTAGCATGAGCTTTTTTCTGTTAAAAATGAAGATGAGGTTAGGGGTATGTTATTGGGAAGAGAAAGTAATGGAATTAAAGTAAGAATTTTTAAATGGAAAGACAAATATGGAGTGCTTCTGGGACATTCTGGTGTCCAGAATAGAAGAATTAAAGAATATGGAATTACAGAGGCCTTAATGGCAGGAAGTGTAGAAGGGGCTTTGGAAACATTAAAGTCAATGGTGAGGTGGCCGGGAAGTATGATGAAAGTGAACCAAAGGGGGAAGATGTTGTGGATGGAATGATGGAGAATGTATGGCAAAGAAAGAAACTTTTTAGGGTTTATTAAAATGGAGGACGGAAGAGAAAGACGATAGGCAAACATTTTTGTGAAGTAAATGGGGAAATATAAGCTAGTGAAGGATAAAGAGTAGCAACAGAGAACAGGTGAAATTATCAAGGAGACTGTTAAAGACAAAGATAATAAATACATATGGTCAGGTGTTAAAGATATCTCAAGAAGAGGCGGGGAGGAGTATGAAAGATAACACTAACGGAAAGGCGGTATTTCAGAAATTTGATAGGAAGGAAAAGTTCTGAATTAACTTTGAATAGTAGTGTGAATAGAAAAGAATATTCAGTAAGAGAGACTGTAATGATTGCATGTAATAAGAGAGGTATTTGATGACAGATAATTAGTGTTGATTTGTGGCCCCCTCGTTCTCCAGAACCTAATGAGTTGTGACTTTTATTTATGGGGTTCTTTAAAAGACAAAGTGTATCGTTCCAATCCTCGCACACTACAGGAGCTTAGAGAAAACATTGTGCAAGAAATCACAATAATTCCTGCTGCTGAGCTTCGGAAAGTGAGCGAGAATACTTACACGAGATATGCCGCCTGTTTGAGTGCAGAAGGTCAACATTTACAGCATCTATTATATGGTAAGGATTTTAATCCGCCTCTGCCAGAATAATTTCTCTGGCGACTGCCAGCTGTCTCGCGCAGTAAAGGGAGGCCGCGAGTGGGTTCGAATATAATTTAACTACCTTATATAATGGGAAAGGTGATTAAAAAATCCAAATAAATAAAGAGGAATTAGTCTGTTAACGTATTAGATAAAATATACAAAGTGTATTAATCAGAAGAATGCATGAGTGGACTGAAATAGAAGATAAATTATCAGAATTTCAAGCCAGTTTCAGCAAAGGAAGAACAAAATATAACAAATCATAATTCATATTAAAGTGGAAGAATACCCAAGAAACAAAAGGAGTAGGAAGTATATGTTTTTTGCAGATTTCAAAAAGGCATTGAAACTATAAATAGGGAAGCACTGGCTTATAAACCGAGATATATGTGGCATAAGTGACTTTATTCAAGGGCTTCAAACATTAGGAATACAATTTTATGTCAGATGCAAAAGTAACAAAATCATGGGTTATGTGGAGCAAAACTTGGATTTGAGGCAAGGCTGCAAACTGAGTCTGACATTATTTAGGCCCAGTTTCACAGTTTAAGCTTAAGCTTCAAATTGGGCTTAATCTACAATGGAGTTTTGCAGTGCATAGTTCAAATAATCCAAGCTTATATGTGGCTTAAACATACTGAACTGTGATTTAAGCTAAGGAGTCACCATGTTATCTTAAGAAGACAATATTAGTGATGAGGAAATGCAAATTATTTTAATCCATATGCACAACATAAGACAATCTAGAATGTTTAGAATGCATCCAAACCTTTTTCACATATGGAATGACCAAGAATTCTGCGAGAGATTTTGATTAAGTACACAGTCAGCAATGATAGTACAAGAAATTATTGATGATACAATTAAACATAAAATCGATGGTAAGAAGCAAAACTTAATTTGGCATGCCCTTAATTTTAAATTGTACTTCATACTCTTATCACATACATTGTTGCACTCATTGCTGTTACAACTACATATAATGCATTGCTTTATACCTATTTCAGTAACAAAGTCCTGTCATCAAACAATGCTGCTCTCAACATTGAGGTTATGTAAGTGAAAGCATGGTAATTACAGCTGGAGTTTTTTCTGGCATCTCGAAACAGAGCTATCCACCCTTCGTATTGCAATTTTTCCCTACATTTGGTTTTTCTTGCTCCATAGTAATTTGTCTGATTGTTTGCACTCTATTACATGCTTATACTGCTTCACAATTTCTAGGAGAATGCTGACTTCTTGAGAAGTAAAGTCCCATGTTTTGATTTTTTTTGGTGATTTTAACTTTATATTGTTGGATAACCTACAAAAGCTTATTTTAGGAACAGCATCGCCATAAACAAACAATGGGAAATTCACCGATGCGCATGCACAAGCTTATCAACTTTACCATTCCATGGAGTTGTTCAGCTTAGTAAAGCCAAACCTGGTTGCCCTACTGCGAAACTCTCAAAGCTTAAACCAAAACTTAAGCAGTGTCTGTAGCTTACTAAAGCTTTGGTCTAAGCTTAAACTGTGAAACACATCTGTTCATAGATATTTTGGATAGGATTCTGAGAATAGGCAGTGTCCAATTATTGAAAAGATGCTTTTTGTAGGTGATCACTTAACAACTACATACACTATTGATGATATTGTTGATTTTGTGCAGGATAAACAATAAAAATCAAAGGTAATGGTATTTAAAACACGACTGAAATTAAGGAAAGACAAGAGGTGATGTATAAATAGAGGTCTAGTAGAGATAATGAAAGAATTTGATTATTTGGGAGTGAGGTTTTCAAGCAAAGGTAATTGGAAGGCACAGTCTAAATGTGCAAAACTGAAAGGCAAATTAGCTATAAAAGCTATTAGAATGTGTTTGTATGAAGTTAACACGTTACCACTGACCTGGCTAGAAAATCATAGTTGCTGTGGAGTAGAAATTTGGGGATTGTTAAGGGGATGGCTAAAGAGAGTGAGTTTGACAAACTAGGAGGAGTGGAAAAGTATAAGAGTAGAGAGAATTTTGAAATATTGGTACAGATGTCACGAATGAAGAGATGGCAGATGCCCCTCAGACAGTTTCAAGGAGGGGGAAGGGGGGTGTCACAAACATGTAACAGTTTGGTGCAAACCAGGCAACACATTAATTGTTAATATTACACAGAGTTGGTTTAAGTACATAAACTTCACACTTCTGGAAATTTAATACACTGTCACCAGATGACTACACACACAGCACCCTTCCATAACAATTCCAAAAAGGAACCAAAACAAGTTGGACATATGCTGAAGATAGGAACAACTCTTGTTTCTGAAACCTGTTCTAGTATATATGTAAGCTAGTGTCTCGACCTACCGACTCCTCATTTTCAAAAGATTTGTGTATTTTTAGAAAGAGTAAGAGAGAAGTGCATGAGAACACACATAGGTGTGATATGGGTGATGAGTTTTAGAGGTTCTTTACTATATCGGGGGTTAAGTATGGGGGAGCCTTAGTTTCAGCACTGCTAGATTCTTAATTATACTGTTTATGTTTTCTTATGTATTGTACAACTGCTGGAGTTATAGATACATTCAATTTGTTATGCCTGACTATTAAAACATTTGCAAATCTGTAAGAAAATACCTAACCATATATAAAATCACATGCATGAAGTGCTCCAAGCCATATATAGGGAAAACAAAATGGTATAACATAAGACTGTAGGAATTCCTAAATCTTAGGTACAAACAAGTGAATGAATCAGCAATAACATATTTCTGTGACACCAACCACCACCCACAAAAAAAAAAAATAACATTTATTAAATTCCAAAATAGTAGTTTTTATCTCCAAGCACAGCTGAAGTTCTGTCAGACAAATATACTTAACAGTGAAGCTGAATGGAATGATTACACTGCTTCTAATTGTATTAATGCTTCCTTGCATAATTCCCAGGCTGTCAATAAATGCACTATAAGTCAACAAAGGAAAATTGTGATTAACTGCATAACAATTACTCACCTGTTAACGGACAGCTGACGACTAGGGGCCTGACCACTGCACCAGGTTACAGAAAGTAAACGGTCTTGAAATGCTCTTCCCTTTAACATTGCTAATTCCGCTTCTTTTCTGGACTTGTAGTTCAAGACTAGTGATGGTGTTGAGTCATCAGCAATGTAGTCAACAATTTCACCAAATTGCTGAAAAATTAAACGCATAAACTAATCAATTTTGTTTAGCTATATCAACAGCAGATTTACATATTTTCTTCCCTGTTTTTTTTTTATGGGAAGAGAGGTAAGAGGTAAGTTCTTGTGGAACAGGACAAGAGGTATTAATTTGGCAATAACAGCAGGATAAATTTATTGTATTTAAAAAACATTTATGCTCACTATATTTCTGAGCATATATCACAAGTATTGAGTGCACTTTTACATTTTCACTTAGCCCATTAAGGAATGAAGCAACTGAGCCTTATAATCTTAATTCTTTATTAATAGACCACAATTATTATTTTCAAAGAATGCATTTCTCACAATGCCAATGCAATATTATTATCCAAGATAATTTTTAAAATGCCTTATCCCTGGGCACAGTGAAAATTCTTGCAGATATTGCCTTAAAATGCTTGAAATGACAGCAAATTTTCTTGAGTAAAATTAAAAAACCCCTAGCGCTAAAAGGCATTACTAATAAAGCTACAGAAGCTATAAGAAAGAAGATTCTTGTCAGCCTAACAGGAAGACTGGAATGCTTATCTTCACACTCTTAATTATAACGAAATACAACAAGGAGACAGTCAACAAATTACCCAATGCATTTTTGCTTTGTTTTTTTTATCAAGAATAGATCCCATTTCCTAAATCTATTCGCAAGATGACAAACCATTTCACTGTGAATCTGTCTATAAAATGCTGTCTCATTTCTCTACACGAGTTTGTCGTCGCATAGGAATCATACATGAAGATTCTCTGTTAGAGTATGCTCAACTTTTGACATTTTTAACAGCACTAACACGCTGTCACACTGAAACACACGGTGTCACAAATGTATCAACCTTTGTACAAAGACTCTGCATCAACTGATTAGCTGGCACACAGAGAGGGAACAGAATGGTTAGAAACAGCACAGTGCAAAGGCAAGCTATTTACATAAATACAACCATGTGTCAAAACGAACACTCCGTATACAAGTAAAGCAGCAAGCTGTGATTGTTGTTATGGGGGTGAATACTTTGATATGCAGCAGTTGAGTAACACAAACACTTGGTGGCAAGTGGATTATTATAGAGTGAGATGGTATTCTTTTTAATCTGAAGCATACACCAACAAAGGTGAAACAACTGAGTAAAATAAATGCCAAAAGACACAGACCTACAAAATACACAATAAATTACTGGAGTAGGGGGTACAGTTAGTCACATGAAGAGTTAGTCACACTATTAAACCATGTTTATGTTTATAGCTTGATGTGTCCAATAGTGAATGTACATTGTACCAAAGCACTTTAATGGATGAATTTTGTTCTTTTACAAAGTTATGCAAGCTAAAATCTTAAATTTTTTGGTGATGCATACAATACTGAAATAAAAGTATTGACCTTATAGTTTATTATTCTGAAATCCCCACCCCTAGTATTTATCTATAGTGTTGCCAGCTCTGTGCTTGCCAGAATCTGCCAGCAAGCAATGTTTCAAACATTACAAAACTTATGCTACTTTCTAGTTAACAACTTTCTGGAGGCAGTGGATAGATTGTATAAACTTTTTAAAACCTTTTTTTCTTCATGAATAGATGCGAAAGTTCACAAATGGAAGCAAATTTTAAAAAAAATGTATGTAATTTGAGGATGAAAAGCCACTCAATACTTTATTGCCCTATAAACACACTTTATGTAAATATGGAATTTTTTTTTTTTTTTTTTGGGTGCAAATTCAGGACAAGATATATTGAGAAAATAAATACATTTTCTATGTAAAGGATAGTCCGGGGTGGGGGGTTTTCCTCAAAATCTTCATGTCGCATGCTTGGAAGATGCTGAACTTATATTTCAAATAATGTATTTAACCGTTTTTTAGTTATGCTATTCAGAGAGAGGCACATGGACAGACCTTTTTCTAAAGATTCTTCTTTTACGTTCAAGGGATCCCAAAATGTATATTTCTGATGAAATTTTGGTATTGAATATTTGGATGGCATATAATAACTTCCTCTTACCTCTATAAAAAAGCATAAACCAGCTATACTTAAAATGCTGAATTATGTTTAATCACATGTATTTTACTCAAATGCCTTGCTGACAAAGCAACCACGCTAGGCCCCCATTCACAATGAAAATTAACTATAACCATAATATAAGCTTAAAAATTAGATGATATGTACTGTAATGTAACCGTTCACAAAAAATCATGTAAACATAAAAATAAAGACTGAATTAAGCATAACTTAGAAGTTTGCAAGGTCTAAACTTTCAAGTTTATGTCTACATCAGTCTCATCATGGATTATTCTTCCATCTCACTTCAGATTTGCCATCACCATGTGTTGACTTGCTAACTGCCTTTCTGTGTAAGACCAAAGTCTAGTAATCGCTGGATACCTATAAAAATTGCAGCAAAACTAATTGTGATGATAGATAGTGCTTTTAGGTGAGTTTTAACTTCCTTTAATTGGGTAACTAGCTCTCGTAATTTTGATACATGTATATAACCTTGTTTGTCGCTTCGCAGACTGCCATATTAGCTCAGCTCTTGCAACTGACTTCTGTTTATGTTTCCATTTGTTGTTGTGAATGAAAACATATTTATATATTTATTCTTAAATTTTGCATCATTATGTTAATGCTTAATTTTCATTGTGAATGGCCACATATAGTCCATGAAAGCATATTTTCTAATTCTTCCAAATGATACAGAAAATTAAAGGGTACTTACTGCAAAATGTGCCAACACTTCTGTTTTCTCATCTTCCTCATAACCAGACACCAGCACTTTGGTTGGCCTATGATCTACACTCACATGTGTAAATGCTCTACCTCTGAAATTTAGGTACAAACAGTTCTTATGGTTAATTGAAGGCATTAGCTGTGCAAGGCTGACTAGATTTAGATTTATTTCCATCTTTCTTTGATAAAATATACAAATATAACTTACATTTAAACAATTTTAAAAATCTAGTGCAACTTTAGACTAGCTCTCCCATACTTTAACCTCTAGGGGTATGTATGGGATAAAGTTATCTTTTCGCTTTCCAGACTGAAACCATTCTGTTGTTCTTTCTTAGGCTCCTTGTCCACTTATCTCTTACACTTCCTAAAAATGTCCCCAACATCTTAACTGTTTCTGCCTTTGAGCTTGCCAGCATTTTCACTGCTATTATTTCTTTGTTTAACTTATCTCATTTATCATTCCATATATCACCTTTCCATCTTTTAAGCTTTCCACATTCAATTAGCCAATGGAAAATAGTACCCAATTTGTCACACACAATACATCTCCCCGAGCAATTATTTCCTATCCTTTTTAAAAATATTAATCCTATGTGCATCCAAGCAAGACCTATTCTTCCAAATTGATTGCATATGTCTCCTTCTCCCAATTTCTTTTAACCGTTTTATACAAAGTCAACAAGCTTTTGTCCTCAAAACTAGCCCATATCTCATTTCTCTATGTCTTCCACACTCATTCTCACTTCTTTCCAAAATCCACTGTTATTGTTTTTCTCTAATAGCCAAATATTCCTCATGCCAATTTCTTGTAACACATTTCCCATAATCCCAAACCAATTTTCTCTTACGAAAATATCTTTTTGTAACTGTGTGCACGCTTTTATTATATTACTGTCATCTAAAATTAAACATCTGTAGGTACCAATATTTCAAAATTCTCTCCACTATTACACCTTTTCTCTCGAACCTTCCTAACTCTGCCAAAGCACAACCCTTCGTGAGCTCTTGGGTAGACCCAGTACTTCCCTACAAAACATTCTATGGACTACATCAATCTTAAGATACCCCTTTGTCACTCCCCAAATTTCTATTCCATATAACATCTTTGACTCAAATACTGCTTTATAAAATCTTTCTAGGCAATTCATTGACAGTGAGGGTGTTTTGTATAAAAGCAGACTCTAACACCTTCCATGACTAGTTTTCCTTTAAATTGTGCCTCCCATTGCTTGGGAATCTGATTCCCAGGTAAACAAATTATTTTACTACTCTATTGGCTCTCCATTTATAAACCATCTTTCATCTCTTTTTAACAAGACTGACTATTTAGTCTTCTGGATTATAGGAAAGTATGAAAGGAACAGGATTCAAGTTTAATCACTGGAAAGGGCATGTACCAATTACAAAGGATGGAAATCTTTCTGGAATTATTGCACAGTGTTAATTTTATGCTTACCATGCATTACATTATTTGTATATCAAACTTGCAAGCTTCCTGAAATTGAAACCTATAAAATTTCCCTTGTCCGGCAAAGCACAATAATCTTGCAATAATAGGAAATTTATAATCTGTAAAATACTCAATGCAGCAAATGTACAGAAATTGCACATAAAATAAATGGGAATTCCATTTTAGAGGTATAATTGAAGACCTGGGGCCGCCTGTTTCATAAAAGTTAAGTACGAGGGTTGTCCCAGAAGTACCCGACCTAACAAAGAAAACACAAAAATGTTGGAAAAAACATCTTTATTTCTCTACATAGTCTCCTTTCAGCTTGATACACTTTTCCCAGCGATGTTCAATAGCTTCAATACCCTGTTTATACTAAGAACCATTGAGTTCTGCAAAATAGCCATCAACTGCAGACTCCAGCTCTTCACTGTTGGTAAATCTTTTAACACCAAGCTATTTCTTCAACTTTGGAAATAAAAAATAATCCGAGGGAGCTAAATCTGGCGAATAGGGTGCATGAGGAAGCAATTCAAACTTGAACTCAGTGATTTTAGCCATGGTGATAATGGATGTGCGAACTGGTGCATTGTCTTGATGAAACAAAAATTTCTTTTCCACTAAATGCGGCCGTTTTTGCTTGATTTCATCATTCAAATGCTGTAATAAGTTTGCATAATACTCACCATTGATTGCTTTTCCTTTTTGAAGATAATCAATGAAAATTATTCCACACACATTACAAAAAACTGATGCCATGACCTTGCCTGCAAATGGAACTGTCTCACTTCAGAGCTGATTCTCCCCTTTCAATCCACTATTTTGACTGTTTCTTCATCTCAGGTGTGAAGTGATGGACTTATGTTTCATACTTGGTTATGAATCGACACAAAAACTTGGCTTTATTGCAGCAAAACATCACCAAACACTCAACTGAAACATCTTCATGATGCTGCTTTTGTTCCATTGTGAGTAAATGCGGCACCCATCTTGTGCATAACTTTCTTATGTCTAAATTTGCAGTCAGTATGTGATGTACAGCACTTTTTGAAATGTCTACGATGTCTACTAGCTCGCGCACTTGATTAACGGTCATCCATTACCATTTTGTGGATTTTCCTCACAATTTCTGGCATGGTCACCTCATTTGATCGACCACTGCAATGTTCGTCTTGGCAGCTCCTACGGCCTCGCTTAAACTCTGCCACCCATATTTTACTGTTGTAAATGAAGGAGCAGACTACCTCAGAGTAGAATCTAGCTCGGCTTTAATATTAGCTGGACTAAGACCTTTTAAATGAAAGTATTGTATCACATAACGATGACTAGTTTTGTCCATGTTTATAAATTTGCTGAGAGCGTTCACTATTGATGGCTGCCAAGCAATTACTAAATGACATAGCATCATCCAACTTCAGACTTAAGCTTTATAAGGTTGGTACTTTCTACCACAGTCATTTGTTTGAAACAACCACCACTATCTATACATCTGTGACTGCCCTCGTAAATAACTCTAGTAGTTTACTGTAGTAAACTAACATATTTACCAAAGTTAATTTTTGTGTTTCATACAAGTTTTATGCCTTAGTAAAATTTTTACTCTGGTAGACTACTGAATGGGAAATACATAAGTAAGCATCATAGGAGACCATGATTGTTGCTAAACTGGTAAAAGGGCTATAGGAACAGTAAGTCTTTAAAACAAGCAAGCTGCAAAAAATCCTTGAAAACAAGGAAGTCTTGTTTGGAAAACATTCTGCTTCTTTAACAAACAAAAACAAGAAAAATGAGTAGAAATAAATCAGTTTGCTGTTTCTGCAGGGTTTATAACACATGATACGTCATATGCTTATGTCAGATATGTTTCCTAGAACTGATGAAATGTTAACCTTAAAGGTTCATTGAATTTACAAGTATTCTCCAATACTTCAAATTGTGATCTTAATCTGAATATTCGTTGCCTTCTATACTGTACAATTTTGCCATCACCGTCACTTGACTCATAGGAGGACATGTTTTTGCCTGTGTGCATAAAAATGAAGGCATATGGACACTAGTAAATTATTTTACCCAGCCATAGAGTTGAGTAAAAAACCTTAAGCATTGAACTTATGTAAAATTAACTAAACACAGTAAATAATATGAAATAGTTTTGTGTTTAATTTAGTTAAAAAAAACAGAAAAGATAGTTTCTATTTCTATTAGTAATTACTATATTAATTACTTTTAATTATAGGTAATTGTATGAAACAGATATCTAATATTACAGAGAAACAAGTTTACTAGAGCAATTATTTTTTTTTTTAATTTGAATAATTATATGAAACACCACAGGCTAGTAAACTACTTTAGTAATTACCAAGATTTTACTAGTATGTACTGGAGTAAACTTTTTTGAAACAGGCCCCTGGAAATACTACTACTTTCTGTCACATGCTGAAATATACACATATTAAACGGTAACACAGAACACCACTTCCTAAGCTAAACAACAAATTCCTGGTCCATATTTATGCTTCATACCATGAAACAAAACATGTCATAAATTGGGTGACTTAAATTCGCAGCCATAGATGTGAATAATATAAATAATTTACAAGAGAGAGGTGACTTTACAATTCATGTCATCCATTACTAAATGTCTGTACCCATTTACTGCTCATTGGTTACTGCTGGTTATCGCTAAAGGTCACTATACCCCCACCGCTGTAACGTTGCACTTGACAGCTAGCGTTTAAGTTGGTACACTCACGAAAAAACAGATGAAAAGCTTCAACCGTTTGACTTCCTAAGCCAATCACAAAGCAGCATTCCGGATGGTCGATGACAAAGCGGAACCGGAACTAGAATCGGCTCTGTTGCCGGATGTAACTATTCCCAACCACGTGCTTCAGTTTGTGAATCTCTAGCACGAGCGTCGAGTTGTTCTTTGCAAGCTACATATTGTTCATTGTTATTTATATTTGTGGTTATTGTTTGATAGTTTTGTTATTGTTCGTTTATACATACATATATATATATATATATATTTATCTATTTTATGTATATTTCATTCATATTATTTATTTAAACAAAACTTAAGTGCGACAATGTCTGAAAAACGACGCTGATCGCCGAGTGATGATTCACAAAGTGAAAATCCTTTGCGCCGAAGTGTGCCACTTAATAGTCAGGCATTGGAACTATTAAGGAGAACCCGGGAATTCTTTGAACAGGAAAAGGAGTACATGAAGGTTCATGGCAATCCCTCTATTCCTGCTGATAAAGTCGTACAACGAACTGCAGCAGCTCTTGGACTAAGCACGAGAACTGTTATTCACAAGGGAGTGAAACTCTAAGAGAAAGAGGACAAAATTCCTGAACCATCTGGAACGCAACAGGTATTTCTATCAACTCCAGGGAAGAAAAGAAAGCAGCCTCGTACAGTCACAAATCTTGATGCTTTCCAATTAGATGCCATACGTAGACACATTTATGCCTATTATCATAGAAAGGAGTATCCGACCATACAAAAGCTGCTTATATCGCTTATTTTCAATTAACAATAATAATATGAAACAGTTATTATTCATTGACGTTCGCTACTTACATACACTTTTTGTATGCGGCTTAGACACGATAGAAAGGAGAACAATCAGCTGTTGTTGTTTACTAGCCACTCTGACAATGTTGCAACCACAATGTAGCCAACCTTACGCGAAGCCACACGAACTGTCAAGTGCAAAGATACAGCGGCGGGGGTATAGTGGTGTGAATTTTAAATACCTCACAACAAAGTATGCTAGCATTGTGTTTTGTTGGAAATCTGTAAATGGGGAGCATCATAAAGGATAGATGCACTGGTAGGCTCTGGCCTATCATAGTACTGTATAATTCGTAAGGTACATTCAGGCGCAGTCTTAATTTAGTGAGAGGTCTTACATTATTACCACAAAAAGATTACAATATAATGCTACTGAAATACATGTTTTGTCATGATAGTGATACAATTCTCAAAACTTTCAGTCAGTCCATAAAACTAAAATAAAAAATAAAAGAAATATAATAATAATAATAATAATAATAATAATAATAATAATAATAATAATAATAATAATAATAATAACAACAACAACAACAACAACAACAACAACAACAACAACAAAGACTCCACTGTTGTA
Source organism: Deroplatys truncata (assembly GCA_030765065.1). Classification (NCBI taxonomy): domain Eukaryota; kingdom Metazoa; phylum Arthropoda; class Insecta; order Mantodea; family Mantidae; genus Deroplatys; species Deroplatys truncata. The sequence continues at coordinate 45,333,668 of CM060986.1, forward strand.
AAAAGCCTCCATTTCTGTAAATTTTATGAGTAAGCCATAAAAGTTGGCAAGTGTGGTATATGATTCCATTTCAGGTAGGAAATATGCTCAAACAAAAAATAAAATAACTAAATAAATTGATACATTTTAAAACACACGTGAAGCTTTAGTTTTAGCAGTAGGTTTGGCTTACCTTCCTCTGAAAGATAACGATCCTCTAGTTGTCCTATTGAGTCCCCTATGTATGCCTCTATGTAAATGGAGAGCTCCTCGGTGAGGTTTGACATGAGAAGGCCCTTGTAGCAGTCCTAAAGAATGAGCTTCCATTTTGAGCTCAGCAACTTTCCGCTGTAACTCAGTGGTATCACCCCCTTCCTGCTGCTTAGTAAATAGATCCAGTTCTGCATCCAAGATTTCCCTTTGTGCCTTTTGAAAGGAAAGGATTCTTATCCAAACTTTATTTTATTATTTGACAACAAAAGCAACAATAAAAAATAAAAGAGCAAGCATGCAGATTAATATACAGATTGACCACACTTCACTATGTGCGAAAAACAAAGGTGTGAATTAATGCTTAAAATGCAATTTTAAACATGTCAAGGTTAATCACTATCTTGTTCTCTTATTTATGGCGGCACTTACTTCTTCTTTACTTTTCTTGACAGCAGGTTGTGTTGTTGTTGCCTGCTTCTTGTTAGCAGTAGTTGTTACTACATTCGCCAGATCTTTCCTTATCTTTTCAATACTTTCCTGAAACAAGCATTGCAAAATGTATTAACATTAATAAGTCGTTTCAAAAACATTTAAAACTATTTAAGTAATGATATTTTCTCTCTTCATTGAAATAAAATTTATTCATATATGGTGTAACCCCATTAGTATGTTCCTCAGTAACATGTTTTTTTTTCCATATGGCGTCAAATTATTAAAAGTTGCAGTCCCAAATGCACTAAGTGCTACAAGAATATGAGTTTGTGCATAGTTCAGTTTACTCTGGTTGCAATAATCTTTCAAAGCAAAGAATAAAACATACCTGCAGAATCTTAATTGTAGACATAATTTCTTCTCGCTGCTCTGCAGCAACTCCTCCTTTTTCTAACCTCTCTATTAAAGCCCTTTGCTGGGCCAATTGCTTGTCTAGAAGTTCCTGCTTCCTCTTCCGCAGGTCAGCTGTCAATTTTAAGGCCTCCTGTAATAGAAAAACATGTTCTGTAGTTAACCAAAAGACATAACATTTCTTACTACAGTAAAACTTGTCTTCAGCGGAATTGAACGCGGCTCTCAAACATTTCCATTAATGATAGGTTTCCAGGTAGGACTAGGCTATTAACAAAATTAAACCATGAACATACACCTATTCTCAGCTTTTAAACACAATGATTCATTTGGTAATGCGCGGAAGAATAGTCCCATCTTGTTGCGTTTTCAGGTTCGTATCCTTTGATTATTGAAGGTAGTTTAGCAATCCAATCAGCGATGGTTTCAATATTAAAGTCATTCAATTTACCACAAAGTTTGTTAAAAACTATCTGATGTCTTTTGCGGAAACTCTCCAACCATATATTAGATGCTTTGAATTCAGTCTTACCCAGTTTTTTTCAGCTACCTTTTTAGCATGTAACATAGGCCCCGATATGCAGCGATTTTTTGCCCTAACACTAATGAACCACTCCCACACTACTTCATTAACGTCCAAGGTTTTCAGTTTTCTTAAGTTCTCTCTATTTTTGCATTAGCACAATTTTCCCACCACTTCAGAATTTCTGTTTTCTTCTTTAGAATCTCGTAAACTTGAGTTTTGCCTACATTGAACACCTTCATGATCTGCTTTATACTCAATTTATCACGTTCACTAGCATAAATCACTTTTACTCTCGTATTAAGATCTAGCACAACTCTTTGTTTTCAAAGTCATGGTGACTGCTGCTGAACTAAATCATCATCTATGCAAGTTTAGAGGTGTACTGTTAAGAGCTGTATTCTATGCTATCTGACAAGTCATTAGAGTAGGAGATGGAAAGGGAAGAGACAACAATAAAAGACAATCAGCCGTACTTATTGTTAACTTACTATACAGTGAAGGATGAGAGTGACAGATTACTCAATATTCGGACCGTTATTAGTGCACCCCCCTCCTAGACTGGTCAGGTAGCAGCAAAATGGTCATGTTTCAACTTAAACATCACGTACTTAGAGCATACAATGCAGACTCAGACAGGATGCCTGAACATTTTCTAAACTCTGCATTCCGGAACTGAAAAGCTTTCGTTAAAAGGCATTACTTTGATAAGACATTTTTCCGTTAATAAAGGGAATTTAGCATGTTTTTCGCCCCAACATTCATGGGACCATGAAATATTTCCATTTAACAAGGGGTCCGTTGATGGCAGGTTTTACAGTATATACTTCCCCAGCTTTGACTTCTATTAGATTATTAAGTATAGCCTTCTGTGTAATTATGTGTATATCAAGCCACAGTGCTGAAGGAGCGGTGCAATAACAACAGAGTGCTCTTAGAGAAACATATTTATTCCTGATTTCTGTACCTAATCTAGCCATAAATATGGTCATAGACTCATTTTTGAATAAGTGAAATATGGTTTGAGATGTGATTTTCAATCTCCTTTTAATATGTTACAGTGGAATCTCGTTAACACGTTTTCCCATGTATTATGTTCGATTATAAAAGTCCCGGTACCAAATCACCAAATGTAATAAATAACGTTTGCTTAGTGTGTTTTCCGGTCCCGCTTACTACGTTTCAAGTTTGACGTCCTCATTCACTGTTTTGGCCAATCCTTGATCGGTTCAGTGGGAGAAGGCGCTTAACACATTCAAAGTTTGACGTCCTCATTGGCTACTTTGGTCAATCCTCGGTCACGGGGTGGATAACGGCAGCCAATCACATGCATGAATCTAAATATTTGTGTGACACAATTTGTGTGGGCGGGATAGAGAATGCTTTACCTTGGCGTGGTAAATGCCAACGATAGTTTCTACTGTTGAGTGTTGACCAAACATACGTAGACTGTATTTTAACTTTTCATTTGCAATGAAAAAAAGAAAGTGTAGTAAATAACCAATAGTGAAAAACTGAAAATCCTTGAAATAGATCACAATCCAAATATGAAACATGTGGATATAGTGCGAAAGTTAAACATTCCTCCGTCAACCTTAAACACAATTGTTAGCAAACCTAAATTGATTAAAACTGCTTTTAAAGAAAGGAAAAATGCAAAAACAAAACTTTCCTCTTGGAAAATAGGATCAGAAGAGGATCAGAACAAAATTTGTTGCATGGAAACACTTACCATATTCAAATCGTATTGAATACGCCAAAGATACATTCGCCTATTGTACTCGTAACATGATGCACGCTGATAATTTTTTTTTCTTTTTTAGCGGAAATTGTTAGCACATGTGTAATAAAACGCACAGCAAAGCCACTCTTGTCGCTTCCATAATTCACAATTTATTTTCTCAAAAACATTCATAACCTCAAAAATCCAAGTTGACCAACATAAAAGCTTGAATTATTTATTCTCAGGCTTTGTGTATTCAAATCCATTTGAACACATATTGAATTCAACATGGATTGTACTCAAAATCGATTTCAATTACCCATGGAGATGTAGTAATTATTAGATTTTATTACATAACTGTGTTCTTAAATTGCATATTTTGCATTTCGTTAACACGTTTTCCCACCTATGACATCCAAATCCTTAGGTCCCTGCAAAAACGTGCTAACGAGATTCTACTGTATACCTAGACACATATATTACACACCATTTGCACCAACAGTTTATAAACCGTCTATTTTCAGCATGCATATATAGGCTTAGAGTCTCTGGCCAGCCGTCTATCACGGAATGGACAATATCAATCAGGATATCTGATACCAAGGAAAGCTTCAAACTTTCAAGTGCAGGATACCTTTTCTTGCAGACTATTCCCTCCAACATTCACCACAGTTTCTAGTCTAGGGAGTTGAGATCTGGAATTCTACATTTTCTTCTATGTATCATCCAGAAGACGTAGAAAACACGATTGTGCAAAAAGGTCACCTGTCAGTGGAGATCAACTCTGGCAAATTGGCATTTGCCTTAACCACTTTTGAGTCATCTGTGCATTATGAGATGGTGCAGAATCTTGCTGGAAAGAGATGGGCTCATGGTGTGACTGAAGTCCTTCATGAGAATATCCAGGCACACTTCAAATACACTCTGAAATTTGCTTTTATGCCTTCTTCACAAAATGAAGGCTGGAGGGGCTCTTATAGCTCAGCCTCCAAACCCATGGTTGAGAAGAACACCTTAAAACGCAATCATGAACCTCTCAAGACTTGCTGCATATACCTTTGTCATTCTGGTGGTTAAAGCTTTGCTCATTGGCGAAAGCTTTGTCAGTAAAGAGAAATGCTGGAGTACCATTGCACGAGCTGCCTTGATTCAGTTTCCTCTGTTTCCATTCAGTGGACCCAGTGCTGCAGTAATGCTTTATGCACCTGTACATTCAACTTGTCTACTGCAGTGGGGTGCTGCCTCAGTGATTGCAGCAAAGAAATGCCTTAATGTACTTGCATGAGATGATAAACATGGTGGAAGACATGAAAAATTTAACCCAACATGTAAACTACTTATTTTCATCTGTTGTCATATCATGCTGGTAATATAATGAAAGGAACTAGCTTGCCACGGTATCTTTCATGTTATCTTATTTGCTGAGCGCCTGTTATTGTTTTACTAGTTTGAATTTTGGGTTCATTATCCTCCGGCTAGCTATTATTACTCGGTCGAGCAAATCTCTTGAACAGGGTGTGTAAACGGAAAGGAGTTGTTACTAAAAGATAACACTGATAAAAGAATTTGTTTTTACACTTTTATTGCCGTCACACTTCATTAATTTCACAGATTTACTTTCGATACATGCCTGACTGAAACTGTTATATTTTCGAATGTAACTATAATCACTTATTTGCCGCACATTATTAATTCGCGTATTTCACATCTTTTAACTAACTTTACGGCGCGAGAGATTTTGTAGAACTGTGCGACGTTTAACGCGTGAATGATTCTGATGAACTGGGCGACGTGTAACTTCTGAATGATTCTGTAGAACTGCACGACGTATAACCCGCGAATGATTCTGTTGGACTGAACGTTACCGTCTCTGACTTTAGCTTTTTATACTCCTTCACCCTGATATGCCTAAAGATTATAACAGAGCTGCTATTGGTTAATAAAATGCGCCAACATTAGTGTCTATTTTTATATCCAATCAAAATTACGAACACATATGCTCTAGGGAAGATATTCCCTCCATTTCTAAAGAAAAGCGCGCTACTCTGACGTCATTTGTTTGTCTCTCCTAATTAATAAACAACTCACCCCATCTTTTCATTGTTACCTGCTCCTATTGTCAGTTTCAGTGAGGCCATGTAAACTTATTTCCTAACAATGCTTATAATTAACAACCATCTCAAATCATTGTCATACAATAATGCTAATTTACACTACAATCACTCTGGCATTTACAGTGTTGTGATATAAAATACTGTCACAAGCTATATCACAATAATGAAGGAACAAATAGTATTTTGTACCATTCAGTCCAATAAATAGTAAAATGCATTGTGTACTAACTATTAAGTTCATTAATGTATATCGCTATATTTGTTTGGGGAGTGCTAAGCTAGCTGTCGAAGAGAGAGGATGTGTGAGTAGTCAGCTCCAGTGGAAGAAGAAAGGGAATAAGAGACAATGGGAGTAAGCATTGAAGTATACAGAGGAAGAATCGGAGCTTTCAATACTACAAAGTGGAGTGAAACAAGGCTTAGAAGGGATGGTAAATATATTTCTTCTACTTAGTGTAATAGCCACTTTATTGATAATTGGCGGAGCCAAAATTAACCCTGGGCCTAATGGCAATAGGTTGTCATGGAGGAAATTTTGGATAGAATAAAGAACATGGATGAGAAAATTGGTACTAAATTGAATGGGGTGGAGAAAGAACTAGTGGAAATTAAGGAAGAAATAAGAAACAAGGTGCAAGATATGAGAGTAGAGGTACAAAACGTTAAAAGGAGAGTAGAGTTTCTGGAAGAGAGATATAGAAGGTTCAACCTAGTCATTGCTGGAGTGAAGGAAAGGAGGGGTGTATGGCCTGCACAAGAGGTCAAAGAAATTTTGGATGGAAGACTGGAAATGGAATTACAGAGTTGGGAGATTGTCGAAGCCTTCAGAGTGGGACAGCAAAGAGGAACAAGATTGATAGTGGTGCAATTTACTTCTGTGTAATTGTGTATGAAGTGTTGAAGAAGATGAAGTTGTTAAAAGGAACAGACATTTTTATAAATAAGGATTTATCAGTGGAACAACACACTAGGAAGAAGGAACTTATACATCAAATGAAGAAAGCGAAAATGGAAGGGAAACAGGCATATATTCAGAATTTAAGGTTGTGGATCGATGGTAAAGTAGAAGATTTGCAAGAAAGTGACACAAGAAACACCAAACCTTGGGAGCAGGAAATTACTCAGCTCGATTCATCGACGGCCGGAGAAATGGAGCAAACATGCACAGGAAGTCCAAAGGGTAGTTTAACGCCAGCCGGCACAAATTTGCAGACTAGACAGAGTAAACATACATCATTGACACAGAAGAGTGATGGCAGAGAAATAATTACGTCAGGAAATAGATATGCTGATAAAAGAAAACTTACATCAGGAACGAAAAGAAAGGAAGCTTAGTTCACAGAGGAAGGAGGAGATCCAAGCAGTACATGGACTAGCAGAAGGAGCAGAGGCGTGGTCACAGAGCAGTGAGAGAAGAGGGGAGAGAAAGTCTATTGGTCCTAGACAGTAATAAGGTGGGAACATCAAGAAAAGGGAGTGGTATTGAACTAAGAAGCAAGAAGATATTAGAGAAATTTAGGAGCAGAACTGGGTCGCAATAGAGAATGTAAAAAGAGATATGGAGAGGGAAGAGAGAAATATGGGGAAATGGAAGTTATAATAATAGGGGACTTTAGCATTACCTAGAATAGGCGAGGGAGATGTGAACATAGAGAGTGACGCAATATTTGGAAATGATATAAGAACTAAAAGGGATACTGTAAGACATAGTAGAGACAAGTTGATAGACAAGGAAAGTGAAAAGTTTATTGAATCTTGTGAAGTGAATGAGCTAGACATCCTGATTGGCAAATATGGGGAAGATTTAATGGGGGTTTGCACATTATTAACAAGAATGGACAAGTGTTATTGACTATGTACTTTGACCAGTTAAATGGGTATACGTTGAATAATTTTAAGATATTAAGTTTTATTTCAAATAGTTGCCACTTCCTGGTGATGGTAGAAATGAAAATACGAGCGAAAATTATTGGTTTTGGTGGTGGTGGTGGTGGTGGTGGTGGTGGTGGTGGCGGCGGTGGTACTACTAGATACAAGGAAAACCTTGGTTTTTAGTATGGCTAAGATAACAGCCTGGGCTGATGATAGCCATATTCTGTGTATGGTGGCTTAGTACAAATAATAAATGTAGAGGTCCTCTAGTAAATAAGTGTACTTATCAAATGGATTATGGTGGTATACTCAACAATGGCCAGGGCCAAAAGTGATAGCCACCAATGTATTGATCTTAGCACTGAATAAAATATCATATGATATATTTGTTTGCATTTTATTGATGAAATATTGCCAGATATACAACTGATCAAAACCACATTGTTGCCATCATCTCAAAAGGTTAGATAGTAACAAAATCATACTGGTGTTGTTTTTAATCACCTACACCACTTTGTTTTTTTAAAACATAGTACTACTAACTACAAGGTGGAAACAGCCCATCTGGCCCAGAGTCTTCCCTCCTTAACGCACACCCGAACCGAGACTTGCACTCCCCAGGACATATGACAATGCCCGGGGCAGATGCCTGATGGGGGACAGAGGGCCCATGGATCAGAAATAGAGAGATCAGGGTGGGTGATCAGCCACATGCCCAGGATGAAAGCAGGGAAGTGCATGATAACAATTAATTCTTTGTGCTACATTAGGTTTCAGGCCCATACTTTCCGTATGGTTTGGGGCTATGCAGAAACTCTTTCTTTAGTTAATTAACAGCTAGGGGATTGAGAAATTTATGGTACAGAAACACTAATCTTATAACACTATTACTAAAACACACACTTTAATAATTCCCTGTTTGAAAAACGTTGTCTCAAATTTAGTTCCACATTTATTTTTGCTGTGAAAGTCTGCTAAATTCCTGAAAGGAAGCAGAAACTAAGGGCAAAAAAGGATTTATTCTAATTTTTAAAAATTGCAGTGGAAACGGTTCATGTAGCAATGCAAGAATGAGAAATTTACCCTAATAGTGTGGAGTATATCAAATTAAAATTAAATTGAGTTTTATTTACGGACGCTCTTTAACTGCTGTGATCCTTAGCGTCCTTAGGTCCATTCTATATTGGGCATGAAAGACCGGTAATTTTGCTCAGAGGCCTCTTTATCAGGCTTGAGGTTCTTTTATGTGCCGTAAATCTGCGACACAGACCACCGGCTTTACTTCCCTTCTGAAGGAAGCCATTCTAAGGATTTTTACGCCCAAAAAATCCATCGCCCTCCACCAGATTTGAACCCGTGACCTCGGGAACTAGAGGCTAGCATGTGGAGTATATCCTGTGCATCATTGAAGTAGTCAGTGTTTGCCGAAAAATTGCATCTGTTGTTTTAATAAATTTTCAGTGTAGTGGATCTGTTAGAGGCTGATGTATTATGCTAAGATAATTTATGTGACATATTGTAGGGTCAGACAATATTTGTCTCTGCTACAGTTCAATATGTACGTTCTTTTCCCATTTTCACAGTATACAGATGCATGTGGTGCATTATGTAAGTCCACCATCAGCTCTTTCATTGATTCAGCCCATTAAAACACAAACAAATCCATTAAATCAAATCAAAATATGCTGTTAAGACAAACTAAATAATTTACTTCAGTATCATAAAATGAAAATGATTGCTACATTTACAATCTGTAATTGCATGGGTGCTCGCAAAAATTGGCTAACCATCATTTTATTGGAACAGAGAAAAGTCAGCCCTTGAAAAAGCAATAAAACAAACTGTCCATAAATAGATTCTAGCATATACAAGAACAAAACAGCAATACAACCATCTTACACAGTTTGCCATCTGTGTGGTCTCCCATCTAAAGTGTAAAGTGAGCCTAATTTTGCTATAGCAAAACAAAATTGTATGTTTCCAATAAACTGTCATAATGTTACAAGCTTTGTATCTCATCACACAAATTTCCTTAATGTTAGGTGAACTCAGAGAAGATGTATTGGAGTTTCTGCAATAGATCAAAGATGTAACTTACTTTTTTTAAAAATTGATGGTTAGCTGTTTTTGTAAGTGCCAATTCAATTTCCAGGTTTCTAAAAATCATGCTTACAGCAGTAGATTCTGCCAATTGTGCAGCACTGTCCACAGCATGAGTATTAAATACTGCTGCAGTACATGGCCTGCAGAATGTACCCACTTATCAGAAATAACTTTCAGCACAAAGACGCTTACTACGTGGAAAACTGATTGTACAATCGAAATAAAATGTTTGTGACATTATCTATGTTTAGATTAGGTATATTTTCCATTCATTTAACATAGCCTTTATTAGAAAGTACTTGAAGAGCTATGACGTTGCTGAAGACAATGCAGGAATTCACAGTTTCCATGAAATTTCCTTTGCAAACTTGCCCTCTTTCTCTCAATACCCACTTTTATTGTCAAACGAATTGGGAACTGTTAAGTGACCAAATGACCACTGCAATGGGCTACAAATTTTCCTAATTTTATTTTACAAAGAAATTTCAGACCAAGTGATATGCAATCATTTTTAAGCATTTACAGATTAAAATCACTGATACTGCAATAAAAGCTACACTCTTTTCTTAACCTGACCAGCACAGACACATTTTCAGAACAACATTCAAACATAAAAGCATGCTGCCACTGGACATGAATTTTTATATTTCTTTGAGACAAGAAACACTATTAGCAAAGTTGGCTCTTACCTTTCTTTTTTCTTCTTGCTTCTTTTTAAGTGTTTCTTTCACTGCCAAAATCTCTTGCGTTTTCTTAATTGCAGCAACTGCGGCCTGCAAAATACACACAATAATACAAAACACGCTTACAAGAGTTTTAACCAGTAGATTATATATGACAAAGGGTCACTTATCTTTTTAATTAAAATTCAATATGACATGTTTTGCAACCACTTAATTGCTTTATCAGCTTCTTAAAGATGAGCATAAGTTTTAAAAAATTTACTTATCATCAGGAGCAAATCATAAATTTCTAAAAGGTTTTAAAGAACATGACACAATATTACTTTTTCATTATAAATACATTATAACAAATTTGTGAGGATTTTCTAAAAATGATAAAATTTTAAAAAATTCAAAATTTATCAATTGAACTCTTCAAATCCTAACCTAAATCTAATTTGGAAAGCACACGGAGTAGCATTTTAAAAATATTAAATACAAACAAATTTATAAATCAGCTGTAGCATATCTTTTAGGGCATTGAATAAAGAAATACATTTTGTTGCTGCAGTTAAATGAGCCAATATATTTAATGATTTGGGAGAAAATATTTTGCTTTAAAGAATAAAGATTGTATAATGAATTTTTAAATACTATCAATTGATTTGATCAACAGATTTGCTTTACTCCCAGTTAAAAAAAAATTATTTATGGGCGCTCTAACTGCTGTGGTCCTTAGCGCACCATTCTATATTGGGAGTGAAAGACCTGATAATTTAGCTCAGAGGCCTTTTTATCAGACTTAAGGTTCTTTTACATGCCATAAATCTATGACACGGGTTCACCGGCTTTACTTCCTTTCTGAAGGAAGCCAAGCTAAGGATTTTTACACCTGATAAAAATCCATTGCTCTTCACCAGGTTTGAACCCATGACCTCAAGAACTAAAGGCTAGCATGGTAACCACTACACCATGGAGAACGACTTACTTCCAGTAGATGGCAATACTATAACGAATAATCTGTCACTCAGTGGCAATAACCTTAGCAAAATAAATCAACATCCAATACACAAGATTTGCTTGTTACTTATAATAACAGTACTGAATATTTATGATATAACTGGGTGGTTGCGAAATATGTCCAATTGAATTTAATTAAAAAGATTAGTGATGCTTGGTCACAAAGTAATTTTTATATAAAATGAGCTAAGTTAATTCAAGTCAAAATAAATAGAATGTCTTAATAACACCCATAACAAATGAAGGGCTGCCTGCAAAAACAAACTCATTTCACTGATGTTTATTCATCAATGTTATTTGAGGAGTACTTAAGACCAATATGGATAGCCAAGGTGATTACAGCACATACTCATGAACAGGAGATCTGTGGTTAACATTTTCTATAGGTTTTCCTCAATCCTCATAACTGGTAAATGCCGCAGAGGCATCACAAACATAGACCTGGAACATTTCCTTTCCCAATTCTCATTTCATCTAGTGCCTGTAGTGCCATATATAACAAGCATTAAAAAAAAAAAAATGTATTCTTCTCTAAGCATGATTATGTTTCATCACAAAATAACAGATGCATGATGCAAAAATTGGTGTGTGATGTACAATAAATGCATACAGAATAATAGGACCTATGTTTAATAAATGCAGAACATACAAGAATGACTTACACCATTTTTTGAACCACCGACCAAAATTGAATGTCAATCTGGATTTTGTTAACATAACTCTGCTATTGTGCATACAACTGATGAGTTATTAAATTTAATTCAGGAATTTTTTATGATAGGGTAATTAGTAAAAGATTACGACCCCCATGTTCCCCTGATTTAACTGTATGTAATTTTTACCTATGGGGGAACCTGAGAAATAAAGTGTATGCAACAAACCCCCACACATTGGAAGAAGTTAAAGAAAACATCACTCAATTTTGGGTACTAAACTCTCAAGAGTGAATGAAAATTTCCTGAGAAGATGCTAGAAATGTGTGGATAGAGGACACCATTTCCAACATCTCTTATGATAAGGTATGTGCTTATTATTGTAATTTCAACTATAAAAATATGAGGTGTTTACAGGGACATAATAAGTGCTTTGATGGAAGTCTGAGCTATGGCAGCAGATGTGCAAGCCACCTTGACAAAGAAAAGCACTGTAAGTGCAAGTAACATTCTATTGCAAATATAATAATCATTAGCATTTAGGATTACATTCAGTTTTCACAAAGTATAAAAATTTCATGCAACAGACTGAGCGCATAGGTAGAGAAGGACAAAGAAGTAGAACATTTAGTTGTACAACATGGCTGCATCTGTGCTATATGTGAAAGAAACAGTGTAGAGGAAAACCATTGAAAAGTGGTGAAAAACAAATTATTTGAAATGTAGATACATATGCAAAACTTTAATAAAGTGAAGTGATATTACACTGAGTCAGATTTATAGACTGATTTTTAAAAGAAAAAACATGACATATCAAGCAAGGGGAGGTGAAGGGTAAGAGGACAAGGTTACACTGGTGAATCATTATTCCTCAGGTCAGGAATAATGATAGCTTCCAGTTGGGGTGTTGCATTGCACAGCCAAGCTAGAGAGTTTGTCTTTTCTCTTAGAGAATTCTTCAAGCAGGAAGAGGAGAATATGCTATGAATCTCTTATTCCTTTCAACCAGTGAGGACTGCACGTGCTCTTAAAATAAATAAGATCACTATTTCTAGAATCTCTAAAGAGAAGCAGCTACAGCCAGGTCCATCACAAATTTTAACTCCTGGGAAAGAGAGGCCAAGAGCATCTCCAGTCAAGCAAATGGGCAGCTTTCAATTAGATGCCATATGAAGGCACATCTATGGCTATTACAGCCAAAAAGAGCATCCTATTACATGTAAGCTTCTTCCTTCTCTTAAAGAAGCAGAGCTATTTCAGGGAAGCCTTAGCTCTTTGAACAAAGTCCTTCATGATTGGGATTTGAGTTCAAAACAATAAATAACAGAAAACTGATATTAAAAAGATCAGATGTTGTAGAGCTAAGAGGTTCGTTTTTAAGAGAAATGCAGAACAAGAATTTGAAGGAAATAGTGTAGTTGGATGAAACCTGGGTAAACACTGGCCATATTGTGTCCAAGGGATGGATGGATTGACAGCAAACTTGAAAGTACCACAAGAGGACCTATAGGAAAAAGTGAACACTTTATTATTGATCATGCTGAAACGCCCCATGGTTTTGTTGGTGTCCTGCTGCTCTTCAGGCTGAAAAAAACTGGGGACTATCACAAAAACAGTCTACAATCATTTCCACAGATGGTTTAAGGATCAGCTACTCCTTAACATCCTGCAATCTAGCAAGATTGTTATGGATACATGATCCAAATAGATAAGGTGCCCACTAACAGCAACACCAAAATGCAAATGTTAGAGTAGCTCACTTGTCCTAATGTGGAATGTGACATTGCTATGAAAAAATGGATACTGCTACAGCTAATAAAGCAAAACAAATCAAGCCCAAAATATATTGTCAATGAACTGGCTAAAGAACATGGTCACCATGTCATTAGACTGCCCCCTTATCATTGTCACTTCAACCCAACTGAGTTAATCTGGCAGATGTAAAGGGCTATGTCGCAAGACACAATAAGACATTCACTATGGCTGAAGTTGAACAACTCACAGGGAAAGTAGTAAAAGAAGTCACATCTGAAAAGTGGAAGAACTGAGTAACGCATGTGGAAAGAGTACTGGGGAAGGCTAGGTGATTGGATGGCATCATGAACAATTGTGTGGATGAGCTTATTATCCACCTTGACAACAGCTCCAGTAGTGATTCCAGTGAGGAGAAGGAACGGCATAATGGTGATGACAGCAACGAGGAGGTTGATATGGAAGGAATGCACCCTCTTTAAGTAATTATGTAATCAGGCATGCCTGTTTGCAAATACATTAATTATTAAATGTATAACATTTAGTTGCAATGCATAGTCTTGAGAGAGAGATTCAACTGTATAGATTGACTATTTACAAGAGCATTTCATAAAACCTATATAGGTACTCGGAATCACAGCTGTCAAGACACAACGCAGTGAACTCATATTGAGAACAAATACTTCTTGTTCTTAAAGTAGGCTAATACAGGTTACATCTACAATGTTATCGCTGATATGGGAGATATATGAACACTTGATTATAGTTAGTTTATTCATCCGTTAAAGTGGTTTGGTACAATGTACATTCACTATTGGACACGTCAAGCTATAAACATAAACAATAATAGGTTTTTGCAATATATACAATATGTTTTTACATTATATACAATAGGTATTTACATGCTAAATACTATGGTTCATGATACACATTTGTGTTCAAGGAAATCATTAATAGAATAAAAGGAGTGGTTAACTAGATGTGCCTTGAGACTGTATTTCAGCTGGTTTACATTTTTAATTGCCTTAATATTACTTGGTAAATTATTATAAAGTTTAATGCCAGAGAATAAGATACTTTTTTGGTAGAGCGAGGTGTTGCAGCTGGTCACATGTATTTGTGTATTTTCCCTAGTATTGTGTTCATGCACCATATTATTAGTTATGAATAGTGAATCAGAAGCATTAATGTTCTTGACTATAAGCAGAATAACTGCATATATGTAAATGCAGGGAAGTGGGAGGATCCCCAGTTTTTTAAAGAGAGGTTTGCATGACGACTTTGGGCTGACTCCTTCAATAGTTCTGATAATTTTTTTCTGTGCAATAAAGATTGACTTGCTTGTTGGAGACTCACCCCAGAAGACTACTCCATAACTTAGGAGTGAGTGCACATGTGCAAAATATGCTGCTCTAACTGTTTCTTTACTTGTGCATGTTGTCAATATTCTTAGCATATAACATAGAGAGCTGAGTTTATTATTTATGAAGCTAGTGTGGGCATCCCATTTCAGATTGCTTTGTACGCAGACCCCAAGGAATTTTATAGATTCTACTTTTTTAAGTGTCTGATCAGAGAGTTGTATTTGAGGGGCAAGATAATTTTTGTTCATATTTGTGTGTATATCCATTGCTACAGTTTTATTTGTATTTATAATAAGATTATTCAATGTAAAATAGTTTGAGATTTTCTCTGAGACTTGGTGAATAGAGGTTAGAAAGGTTTCTTTTTGGGTTGCCTTAACCAGGATATTTGTATCATCAGCATATAAAATGGTTTTAGTACATGGATCATTTATGTTATTTATTATAGTACTGGAACTCGGAGGGATAAGAGGGGAGGAAGATGGAAGGCACCTGCTATACATGGCAGCATTGCACATCTCCATGTGGAAAAGTGATGGCTATCAGGTAAATTCTAAAAATCAGACTATAAATACAAAAGCTTCACTAAAACACCTTTTTCAAAAATTCAGTTATTTTGGCACACCAAAAATTCAGTTATCTTTGGCACACCAAAAATTCCAAAATACATTAAAAAATCTGATGTGATACAGTCATATGACTTTCTCTACCCTCTGTCGTTTATTAGTGGGTATACATACTATTCTTACTAAAGCTTATTTTTCTATCTACTACATTTTAATCCAAATAAACCTTTGCAGAAAAAGCTACATTACACATTTCCTTAGAGACACAACGGCAACAGCATTAGTTAATTGTTTAAGAAATGGATGCTGTCTGCTGCACTGAAGCACATGGTTGGAAATAGCTACATCTGGCAACAGAGTCGCTTCCACTTTGTCATCAACCACCCAGAATGCTGCCTTATGATTGGTTTAGGAAGTCTAACAGTTAAAAGCTTTTCATCTGTTTTTTGCGAGTGTACCAACTTAATCGCTAGCTGTCAAGTGCAACATTTCAACAGGAGGGGTATAGCTTGAAACACACACACAATTTCACTTCCAAGTGGTACTTCCAGACTCTCAGGAGGGTAGGAAAAGACACTAATTAAATAAAAATTCTCCCACCTAAGCTGGAAATCAAATCTGGGACCTCTGGGTTGAGAAGCCACAAAGCTGACCACTTGACCACAGAGACAGTCTTATTCCATCTTGTACTCACATGTATTCTTGTATAATATTACAAATATTTATTTATATGTTGCATAATATTCTGATTACTTACAATAACTTTGGCATTTTCCTGGACGGTAGATGTGGTAATGGAAGTTGGGGTTGTGGCAACATTCTCCTGCTTCTTTAATGCAGTGGGAATATAAACTGTCTTGGTAAGATTATTACCAGACATGATGACCTTCTCAACAGTTGGTTGCTGTTGAGTAGCCTTGGGCTGCAATGTGTTTAACACTTTGCTGTTTGTTGATATGGAATTAGGAACACCTAGACGCTCCTTCACTGATGGTCTTGGTGGAGGTACATTTTCTTGTTTACCCTAAAAATAAAAAAATAAAATTATGGTATACTATATACTTAGAAGGACTTATTTTCTTAACTCATTTATGTACATTAGAATATCAAATTTACCATCCCCCCATTTAATATTTTACTTCACATTTCTGAAGCCCAGAATATATTTCATTTGTTCAATGAATTTTAAAATGCATTTTTAACATATTATATTTTGTGAAACCTGCATTTATACATAAAACACAAAGAATATACTTATAAACTATTGTTGCGTTTTATGATTTACTTAACTTCTACAACTAAAATATTCACTTAATTCCAAACATGCTGATTCAAAAGTGTCTGAAAGTTACAATGTTCATTTTAGTTCTCTGCAACCCTTTGGAGAGTAAAGTTACCTACAAATGTGCATACTATGTGAATTATCTAGCATGAAAACATTTTTTCTCTCTTGAAGAACAAACCATATAAATACAACATGTATAGCGCAGATATCTCACTTACGTATACTACTTTTACATATACATACTCCAAAACATGGCATGTGAACCTGTCTACTCTGTGGAGATTATTATCAATGTTTGGAAAACAAAGATTTTGTTTTATTTATTTAAGTGCTAAGTTCATATATGGTTATGGACTGCTGTTAACCCTAGTTATTTGGCCAGCCATAACTATTTCAGTATACAAATACAAAAGTTAACACATTACATAGATATCCTTTGTCAACTAAAAATTAACCTAAATTTCCATCTTTTTCAACTGACATTTCCATTTCATCTTCACTTTCCATAAAAACTCCCCTAGTTTGAAAACAAAGATGTGACTGGACCACTGAGTGGTTTGAAAATCAGGTGATGAATTTCTGAATTCCCGTTGAAGTGAACTCATATGCCAAATTATTTAAACCATCACCAGGGAAGCTGTGTTCAACCGAAAGGGTTGTAGATGTTCAAATCAGTTGACAGCAGCGGCTACAAAGCATATACTGTACAAAAGTATAGTTAGCCGTGGAAACACTTTTGTTATTAACAGGGAGGAGGCCCTTTAATTCCTTCCGACAATTGAAGACTTAAAGGAACCAACCTGAACAAAAGCCTAGCGTCCAATCCCTCACCTTCCCGTGGTGCAGCTGTTAGTAATCACATGATAATCTTGTTATTAACAGAAAAGAGACCTTTAATTCCTTGGTATTCTTTCTGGTATTCCTCTTTCTCCATTGGTATATGTACAGTAAAATCTCGTTAGTACGTTTTTGCGGGGACCCAAGGATTTGGACGTCATAGACGGGAAAACGTGTTAACGAAAATACATAATCTGCAACTTAAGAACATATTTATGTAATAAAATCTAATAATACATCTTACCTCAAAAACGGATGTGAAATATACACTATTTAAATTGGTTTGAAATACATATCGATAGTTGATTGCTTTGTTGGTTTTAATGCCAAAATTTTACTGTCCAACTTGTTTAGTAAAGTCATTACATCATCATCAGCTTTGAAACTGCACACATATCGCTTCACTATGTCCATTGCCTACATGGCTTCTGACACTGTAGGTACTGGCTCAGGATCTGGTTCATCGTCACTTTTGTCTCCCACTAATGCTTCATCTTTCACTTGTTCTTCAAGTATTTCATCTATCGTCGCTGTTTCACACACTGGAATTTCATTGTCAATGTTTACATAGTTTTCGAAAGACACGCCGGCATCGTCTGCTATTTGGCGCCATTCTTCACTCTCGGAAAACTCGTCTTCCTGCGTAATTCCATCACCAAGAACTCGGCAAAAACCGGCTTTATTAAAGCAGTTCCTAATGGTATCTTGCGTCACACAATCCCAAGCAGTTCTAATAAAATGCATGGCATCTAAGACGGTGATTTTTCTTGTCGTCGATTTCAGTGCAGCCAACCTTCTCTGTACCAGCCTCTTACGATACGCATGTTTCATGCACCGAATTATGCCTTGATCTAAAGGTTGTAGCTTGCTCGTGCAGTTTGCTGGGAAGAAAATGATCTTTATGTTTCTTAAATTTGAAACAGTTGGTGGATGAGCAGCACACTGATCAATAAACAGTGCAATTTGCCGCACTTTCTTTTTCTCCATTGAGAACAAAAAGTTAAAATACTTTTACGTTTCGTCAACACTCAACAGCATAAACTAACCACACCAAGCCACTGTTAAACTAAAGCGTCACCGCAGAACACTAAAGAGCGTCACTAAAGCATCCCCCCCCACACACACAAAACGCGTCCCACAAATACGTACATGCATGGTATTGGCTGCCAGTTCCACCCCGCCTGGTTTGACCAAAGTAGCGAATGAGAACGTCTAACTTTGAATGTAGTAAATCTACTCCCGCTGGACCGTTACTTTTATGTTCTCAAAAATGACTATTAATACCGACCGACCAAGCATTGGCATTGGCCAAAATAGCGAATGAGGGCATCAAACTTCGAACGTAGTAAGCGGGAGCGAGAAAACGTACTAAACGAACGTTATTAATGCATTTGATGCATTTTGTGCCGGGACTTTTATAATTCAACGCAATACATGGGAAAACGTGTTAATGAGGAACGTGCTAACGAGATTCCACTGTACTAACCTGTTTGTAATACTATTTAAAATTGCATGTTTGTGGCTTGTAGGACTGTAGCTATTGTTTTTAATATAATTTTCTGTGTGCGTTGGTTTTCTGTAAATGCCGAACGTTAGTTTGTGGTGTGCATTATCAACATAGCCACTATGAATGGATACCAGAAAAAAACAATAGATAAGAAGATAAAAAGGTTTGAAAGACAGAAATACATCCAACAAATGACTACTTTACTCAGACAACAAAAACCACAAGCATATAGAAAATTCACTTATCACCCTTGGACACATCATAAACTTCAAAGGATTTTCAAGAAATACAACATCACCCTGTCTCCACAGAATAACCATAATATACAGAAACTACTATGCAACAGAACAAAAGATCCTATCCCCAACGATAAATCAGCTGGTATATATCAAATTGATTATAATGAATGTAACCTGGTATACATAGGAAGAACCAAAAGAAATTTTGAAATAAGACTTAAAGAGCATATGAGATGCATTTACCAAAAGCAGCCAGATAAATCAGCAGTAGCACATCATTTCTGGTCTTCAAACCATGATATCACTCCAAACATAAAACTCTTAAAACCGATCAAAGCAGCAATGAATTGGACATCTGGGAAAAAATACATATCGTCAAACACAGGAATCACCTAATGAATTTCGAACTGCCGCCACCCAGCAGCCTTTGGAGGTTCATCAGTCCAGCACCAGAGAACACCACTAGCCCCCAGACAATGACTGGAAAAATCAGCTGAGGACATGCTGACGATGGGAACAAGCCGTCTCCCGAAACGCGTTCAAGTAGGAATATTTTAGTGATGTAGTGTAACAACCTTCAACTCTCTTTATTTAAAAAAAAAAAAAATAAATAAAATAAAAAATTATATTAATAAAACAGTCATACTGAAGCTCATGTAGCACGGAAATAATCCACTTTCTGTAGTGGCACAATCCTGTATCATCCTCTGCATTACAATGTAAAGGAGGATTCCTCTGCATGACTGTTTTCTGTTGGGCATACTCTGAATAGGAAACATCCCATATTTCAAAGAGCAAAAATGTGTAAAAAGAAAAACTCTTTTAGCTCACCTCATTATTTGGTGTACTACTGTGCCAAAAGACCTTGATAAACCTGTTGTTCAGTACTGCTTCAGTACTTCTATAGGCTGCATTTGCTTCTGCATGGCTTGAAAATGTTACAAGGGCTGCTTCTGGGTCTCCTTCATATGAAACCTATGAATAATTCGATTGTTCTTCATTCACATTAAAGACAAAATTACAGCAACTTAATTTACATCACATAATTAAATAGCACAATTAATCTAGTAAAAGAAGAAAAAAATATGACCAAAATTTACTCAGCAAATGCAATACAAACTGTTACGAATGTTTACTATGGATAATTTAGAATATCATAATTATAAACTTAAATCTTGATTTTAATGATAATAAACCAAAAATGAAATTATATTTCAAGTTACATGAGAAATTATATTTCAAGTTACATCTTACAGACATTCGTTTTTTTTAAAACTTTGTTTAAAATGTAAAGTAACTTCTATTTTCATTAGAAATCTGTAAAATAATATAACAGTGCTCATTGAAAAGCCACTCCGAAAAAAGTAACGAAGTTGAAAGAAATCTGCATTTTAAAAATGTAAATGAAATTGAATTAAAATTATATAATTTGCATCTTAAATTAACAAATGCTTTTGTAGTTCAATTTGGAATTTAAATAATTTATAAATCTGAATTTAATTATGAAAAATAAAACCAATAAGTTAAAGAATATAAATTATGTCTAAAACAAATGAAACCAATGAAACAAAATAATGCCAAATATAATTTAGTTAACCCTTCAAATTATTATAATTTCAGTGAAAAAGAATTCAATTTCTTGAATAAAGGCTTAAAAACCCTTTTAGATTTTTAAAAAAATGTAGATAATTATATAAGAGATGTTGAAATTGTTAGCCAAGATTTAAATGAAACTGGGAAACTGCTGGTTAAAATAAAATATGATAAAAAATTACAGAATTTAAGTAAAAAACCATCCTAAAGGAAATCGCTATGAACGGATTATCAAATCATTGCATGAAAAGGAATGTAATTGACACTAAAGCTGATAAAGGTAACAAATTATAATTTGATATAAAACGGATTACATTACCAGTGTAGAACTCTTACTTCAAAGTGCAGATTACATAAGAATTAATAATGACCCACTAAAATCTAAATGAAATAAGAATTATGCCAAATGAAGAAAAGCAAGAAAATAATCCAGTTTTACCAACAATCCATGCACTTACCAAAATTCATGAATCAGGTAATAAAAGAAACCTGTTGTGAATTGTATAAATTTACCTACTTATAATTTACATAAATGACCCAAAAAAGTTCAGTACTTTTTGATAAATTTGAGAACTTAAACATGAAAAAGTTCTGCTGATCTAGTAGAAAAGATCAGCAATACATTTTTACCTGCAAATGATAAACTTGTTTCTTTTGAAATAACTGTTTTATACCAAGCATTCCAAGAGAAAAACTGTTCATGCTTCTTTTAAGAAATGGTTATCCTGTAGAATTAAATGAATTCATAAATGATAATTGTTAAGCTTACAATTCCTTGTTTGGATCAAAATTTTTTTGCTTTTAATAAAAAACTTCTATCAACAAACTTCTGGCTTAGCAAATGGGTAGTCCACTTTCACCACTTCTTGCTGATCTTTTCATGAACTATTTTGAAACTACCAAAGCATTTCCTTTTATTTCTAACACTTGGTATAGACATGCAGATTATAGTTTTGCTATTGTTCCTGAGAAACACATATATAGAAAAAGCTTTTGAATTTAAAAGATAAAGCTATAAATTTCACATTAGAACTTTACAAGGCTGTTTACTTTCCTTTCCTAGACTTGAAAATAAAACAAACTGAATTTTGGCATTTATGGAATTTCAATTCATACTGATTATTATAAAAAAATAGAGTTTTAGCCTTTTCCCAATAAATTTGCTGTTAATAGTTTAATTTACAAATTGATAAATGCACTCCTTAATAAAGATGAAATTTATAGGGTATATAAATGCATTATCAATACTGCTTTAATTAAGGGTTTAATATTTGTTTTATAAACGAAAAGAATGAGAAATTTAAATATCAGAAAACTACATTAAAAAGAATATTATAAATGTTAAAAGTTCATTTATCATCCTTGGCAAATAATAAATTTATAAGCATGTTTGAAGGATATGGCATAATATTAGACCCTCAAAATAAGTACAGTATAAAAATTTGTTATGATTTTCTAAAAGCAGATAACATTTCAAAAAATAAAATATCAGTTTTTACTTAAGTTTGATATTTAATGGTTTATTCGCATCATCACCTTCTGATGAGGGAACAAATCGTTTCCCGCAACATGTCGAGTAAACATAAGTGATGTTAGTGTAACTAATTCTGACTCATCTTAAGGAAATAAAAAAACACATCACTGTTTCTAGCTTCTTTTCATGTATTAAAAGATGTGACATTTATCACTTGAACGTTTGGAATGGGACAAGTTTACGTTGGAAAAACTAGCTCAATTTCGAAACCAAAGTAAGCAAGCATTTTAGAAGTATTAAATACAAATTTATACATCACCTGTAGCAGATCATTTTTGGTCATTTAAACATTAAATAAAACCAGAAGTTAAATTATTAAACTAATTTAATGGAACTACAGATTAAATGATTTGGGGAGGGAATATTCGTTAAAAAATAAACATGCCTCTCTCCCCCTCCTCAGGCTGTATCCATTCTGCTGTCCCTTTCTTAGGCTCTTTGTCCACTTATCTCTTACATTCCCCTAAACATTTCCCCATCATTTTAATTGCTTCGGCTCTTGGGCTTGCCAGTATTTTAACTACTACTATTACTTTGTTTAAATGATCCCATTTTTTGTTCCATACATCATCTTTCCATTTGTAAACCTCTTCGCGTTCTATCAGAAAGTGGAAAGTACTACCTGAATTTTCACACACAACACATCTCCACAAACAATTATTTCCTATTCTTTTTAAAAATAAAACTCCTAAGCAGATCCAAGCAAGACCTATTATTTAAGGTTGATTGCATAAGTCTACATACTCCCACACCCCCAATTTCCTGTTTAGTACAAGGTCAAAGAACTTCAGCTCTCAAAAATAACCCATATCTTTTGTTTCTCTGTATCTTCCACCCTCAGTCTCACTTCTTTCTAAAATTCACTGTTATTGTTTTTTTATCTAGTAGACATATTTTCTTCATGCCAATTTCTTGTAACACAACTCTCTCTTCCCATTACATCTTTATGGAACTTTATGCATTCTTTTATTATATTATTGTCATTTAAATTTATATGTCTGTACCAATAATTCAAAATTTTCTCCACTATTACACCTTATCTCCCTACCCTTCCTAACTCTGCCACTGTTGCCTCTTGGTGAGCTGTTGAGTAAACTCAAAATTTTCCTACAAAACATTATATGAACTACATCTATCTTTAGCCATCCCTTTGTCACTCCCCAGATTTCTATTTAAAGACCCTAGATGAATTTTAAAATCAATTCTACCAACAAATTTGTTTTACTCCCAGTAGACATTAATACTGTAGCAAACAATCTGTCATCTAGTAGCAGTAACCTTAACAATGTAAAACAACTAGTAAATTGTGAAACAGTTTCTTGTAACTGTATTTTAAAAACAAATGAGAAGCATTTGTCACAATATATATATATATATAAGTAATTTTATAATTTGTGTATTTGCTTTGCTTAATTTTTACTCATTAATATAAATCTGCTATCTACTCTTTTCTTCTTTCTTTTGCTCAAAAACTACTTCCTGCATTTCAAAGCACATTCAAAGAAATTAGATATGTACAAAAAGTATAATTAAAGGTCTCAAAAATTCATTCTATTTATTCACCTGAATATTGACAATCTTGCCAAACTTTGAAAAATGGTTATTAAGATGTGTGATGTTGTTGAGGCCCCTTGGAACTTTTTTCAACTCTAAAGAACAGTTGTTAGGGTTCTTATTTCTTGGACCAAGACGTGCAAAGTCAAACGTTGATTTCTTTTTAGCCGGAGGGGAGTCCTTGATCTGAAATAAGAACAAACTCCATTTTATATACATAAAATCTGTGTTGCATTCACATGACTTTCTCTACTCTCTCTTCCACAAGCTATTCTTACAAAAGCTTATTCTTCTATCTATTTCTTGTTAATTGAGATAAACTTTTATTAAACATTTACATATTCATAAAATTCATGTGGCAACACACTAACTTCACTCTTACAAGATAATTACCTTGATTATTACAAGATAATCAACTTGTCCCAGATTTTGCTCAAGCAAAGGGAAACGCATGTGTTAAATCAGGGGTTTAAAACCTGTATTGACTATGCACACAACATAGAGGAATACGTAGCGGATATCGAAATAGCTATTTTTGATAAATCAGAAGATGAAAAATTGTGAGGATATTTTGAATGAATTAGTAGTGAAGGAACAAAACCCAAAAAGTACCCTGTATCGATCCGCGTTAAAAATGCTGAAAGAGAAAGATCTTATTTATACTAAAGCCAACAAAGGCAATAAAGTAGTAATTTTGGATAAATCAGAATATGAAAAATGTATGGCAGCACTTCTTCACGGCAATGATTACAAAAAGCTTACAAAAGACCCCACAAAAAAGAGTCAGAACACTACAGTAAAGGTGCTAAACAACATGAAATATATTTTGAATGAAAAACACAAAAAGTTCCTCACACTGAGCAACCCTATCACAACCAGGATATATGGATTACCAAAAATCTGATGTGTTACACTCACATGACTTTCTCTACTCTTGTACAAACTATTTTTACAAATGCTTATTCTCCATCTACTTCATGTTAATCCAGATAAACATTTGCAAACCCTATCTTATTGCTAATTTTCTTGTAAATGTAAGGGGAATATATATTTACAAGGGCAATATAGAAATACAGTAGCCTTTAAGCACATACAGCTAGGTGCAGATTAATACTCTTTGCATATCCAAGACAAGAAAATGAATAACGAATTCCCATTTGAGAAAATAAGTATTGAAAAATTTAAGGGAATAACAAGCAATATCCTAAAAATGGTTCACTCAACAAAAAAAATGTATGTGACATAAATTGTGTATTTTAACGTGATCTACATTTTTTGTGTAGTAAAATTTTGTCTATCTCTTATGGTTTACCAGTTATGCAAAAGTCGTTCTCAATGAAGAATACTTTTGGAGACATTCCCAGAAAATTCAAGATATACATTTTATTTGTCATGAAAATATCTTAAACATATGTTATTTTAATCAAAATCATTAGAGCCATTAATGAGAAAATTAACATTTTCGAAAAATCTTCCATGTAAAGGGTAATCTGGGGTGGGAGGATTTTCTTGAAAACCTTCGTGTCGCATCTCTGGAAGATACTGAACCTAAATACCAAGTTTGGTGTTTATCTGACTTCGTTTCTGAGTTATGCTGTTCACAGACACACACACAGACACACACATGGACATGTTTCTAAAAATGCTTTTTTTGGATTCAGGGGGTCTCAAAACATGTATTTCTGGTGAAATCTCGGTATCAAATTTTTGGGTGGAATACAATACTTCCCCTACTTACTATACGTAGTAGTGAAAGTAAAAATACATAAACCAGGTCAAAAAATGAGACCAATAATAAACACTATAAACTCATTCACATACAATATATCAACATGGTTAGTTAAAGAATTTCAGAAACTTCCACAGTTCCACAGCCTAAGTATTAAGAATATATTTGATTTGATAGAAAATATCCAAAACCTAGAACTCACAGACAATGACCTTCTGGTATCGTTTGATATTTCTTTGTTCCCTGGTATACCAAGAGAAAAACTCCTTACATACACCAGGCAGTGGTTAAAGTCAATAGACATGGGTAATGAAAAAATAGAGGAATATCTTGCTTTGATAAAGTTATGTATCAATGGGAACTATTTTACATTTACAGATGAATACTATTGCCAAATAAATGGACTAGCGATGGGAAATCAATTATCCCCATTTCTAGCCAATTTGTTCATGAGCTTTCTGGAGACCCACACAACAAATGCATTCCCACTTTTATTTAAACGATGGTTTAGATATGTTGACATCTTTGCAGTAGTTAATAAGAGACTTGCCGAAGATACCTTGAAGTTACTTAATTTGTTAGACAGCTCAGTAAAATTCACAATGGAAATAGAATCAGACAACAAACTTCCTTTCTTGGATATAATAGTCATCAGAACGAACAATAAATTAGAATTCAGAATTTTTGGAAAACCTACACATACAGATAATTACATAAAGAAAGGATATAACCCAAGACCACATAAACATGCAATTTTCAATAGTTTGGCCTTCAGATTGGTAAACATACCCTTGAAAGATAAGGAATACAAGTGTTTCCCCCCCCATCATAGAGGTAGCCTACAAAAATGGCTTTGCAAAGAATTAGTATACAAGAAAATCCAAAAGTTTAAAACAGATGAAGAAAGAAAGGAAATTACCACACTACAAAAAATAACAGAAGACAATAGTTTTAAAAAGTTCACATTACATCCTTGGGCACATAAAAGATTCCAAAAGATATTCAAACAGTGAAATATCAAACTAGCACCCATCAATAAACATAGTTTAAATAACATATTAAGGACAAACACAAAAGATAAAATTCCTAGAACTAAAATGCCAGGCATTTACCAGATAAATTGTAGTGGCTCAGTTATCGTGTGGCAAACATGCTGGTATGACATTAAATTCCCAAACTGATTCGCATTTTTCCCGGTAAACCACAAGGAGATCTCACTTTTATCAGCCATAGCCTTGATCAGACATATCGACTAGCCAGTTTACATCAGCTTTGAAGTTTTTATTATGAAATAAGGAATTAATATGAAGTTAGTGTCACAAAATCAAGTTCACATTAATTTGTTATCAACTTCACTATTAACAGCTTGTAATTCAATAATGCTCATCATTATGGAATCATTTTAGTTTGAACCCAGCCTTTAGGTTTACAATGTTACCCCACTTGCAAGTTACTTTGAGCGTATTTTCTTTCAAATTGAAAAGTATGGAATACATCTTTCATGTATGAAAATGGTCCTACTAGGGTACAATAACAGAACAATTTTGAATGTTTTGAGATTTTGAACATCAGGTAATTTCTTAGGAATGTTAGATTCAAGGTTCCATTTTCAGTCAATACCATTTTTGAAAAGATGCAGAAATTGCAGAAGAATATTCAGATCTACCCTACATGGTACAAATTAACCCAGCGACATCAAGACTAAATTGATTATAGCCATGTTTATAGCCCAATACCTGAACCACTTCTAAGGATTTGCTGAAAATCTTATTATTGTTATTAGCTTAACACAATGCTAATGATACCATATCTATTATTATTAAATTCTTGTTTTAATTTATTTATCAAAAATTCTCATTACCCAAGAAAGTATCAGAATACAGTTGTAACTTGCATCCACTTATTTTAAAAATTAGCAAGATTTGCATCCTGTTTAAAATACTGCTACGCCAACTTGAAAGAAAAAACAATGGCTTGAAATACATGAAAAGAGCAATTGCTGATAAAAAACACAATGACTTCAAAAAGAGGTAACAGCATTTTTATTAATGTACATGAAGATAGAAGGCATAAAGCCTAACAGTTTAAAGGTTTTATTTAGTCATCAACCAAAGTTTCAAAGAGAGAGAAAATTGAAGAGCAAACTGACACAAATGGGCCTAATGTTCTCTGGTGCCTCTTACATGCATCCTTTTTTAGGATAAAGATAAACACAGATCACAGATAAATACAGCCAGCTCAACAAGCAAATATCTGTAATAAGGAGGAAACCACATCAAACTTCTGTATCAAATAAACATACCAGCCTAAGTAAAGTTAAGTGAGTAGTGGAGAAGGAAGATTGAACTCCTGGAATGAGAAGAACAGTGGTATGTACAAGCAGCTATTGGAGTCGAACTGTCAATATACCTTCCATGGATAGGACTTTTTATGAAAATGAAATTCTTAAAAAGGAAAATAGGAGAAAGTATCATAATGAATTGCTAATGGGAGTATCATTTTAATGTTATTGACCATAAGAGGAACTGAACAAAATCTTGGTCCAGTGGAGAGGGACAACTTTAGAAAATCTTGTGGAGAATATTAAATAAAATAGATGGCATAGGGTTGAGTCATTCCCAATCCCCGCATCTTCAACAAGAGGACAAGATCAGGATATCACAAGCAATAAGCAATGGATTCTCAGTCCGAGTTCTGAGCACAAGGTGGGGCATGTTGTGTTGTTTGTGCATTGGGATTTGTGGAGAGCCAGGACACTGACAGCAGCACTACTATGATGTAGCGGGAGTAGAACTGCACTAAAACGAACAGTTGCTCTATTAACAGGACACTCAGTTGCATGGGCACGTCTACCAAATCAACAAAGCAGTCAATCAAGATGCAGGAGAGCAAAGGAAACAGTATCTCATTTGCTGTGTGACTGAGAAGCCCTCACAGTTCTTAAGAGTTGAACACCTTAATTATGAAACCATGCAATTGCAAGGATTTCAAGAAGTTCCTACAAAGAGACTTGCAGACTTTGCGAAGGAGGCAAAGATCTTAGGGAATTAATGAAGGGAAGCACAATTAGTCACAGTGCATAGAGCATTTATTGCCCTCCCTTTCCTTTTAAAATACAAAATCTGATGTGTTACACTCACATGACTTTCTCCACTCTTGTACAAACTATTTTTACAAAAGCTTATTCTCCATATGCTTCATGTTAATCGAGATATCGAGATGTTAATCTTACTACTAATTTTCTTGTAGATGCAAGGGGAATTGGTAGGCTTTAAGCGATAGTCAAATATTTTAAGAGCTGGTTGCTATGTGGCATATTCCATTCTCTTTGCATTACCAGGACAAAAAAAAAAAAAAAAAAAAATGAATAACGAATTTGAGAAAAAGTATTAGTATTGGAAAATTTAAGGGAATAACAAGCAATATCTCAAAAATGGTTCACTCAACAAAAAAAATGTATATGACATAAATTGTGTATTTTAATGCGATCTACATTTTTTGTGCAGTAAAATTTTGTCTATCTCTTATGGTTTACCAGTTATGCAAAAGTCGTTCACAATGAAGAATACTTTTGGACACATTCCCAGAAAATTCGAGATATAAATTACATTTGTCATGAAAATAGCTTAAACATATATTTTAATCAAAATCGTTAGAGCCATTTTTGAGAAAATTAAAATTTTTGAAAAATGTTCCATGTAAAGAGTAATCTGGGGTGGGGGATTTTCTTGAAAACTTTCATGTCGCATCTCTGGAAGATACTGAACCTAAATACCAAGTTTGGTGTTTATCCGACTGTTCATTTCTGAGTTATGCTGTTCACAGACACACACACATGGACATGTTTCCAAAAATGCTTTTATTGGATTCAGGGGATCTCAAAACATATATTTCTGGTGAAATCTTGGTATCAAATTTTTGGGTGAAATACAATACTTCCCCTACTTACTATACGTAGTAGAGAAAGTAAAAATGGTGTAGCGGAAGGTCATCCCGGGTTGAAAGAAGAGACAACAAAAGGAACCGGCGAGCGGGTTTGGGCTAGTATTTGGCAAGGTTATCCTGAGTAATATTTCTGGACCTTTTCAAAACTTAATTCAATGTTTTGATAAGCCACCCTACAAAACTACCATCACATCACTCTTCTGCAACTGCAGTGGATACCTTCCAGGAAATAGGAGTTGTGCAGAATAAATAACAAAAGGTTAATTAGATTTAGTATGACTATATATAGAGAAGGGTAGTGAAACAGGAATCTTTTTAAACCTTATTAAGTTTTAAGAGTAGATGAAGAAAGGGAAATTTTTAACTCAATTGTTTTTCAAATCACTAAGAATGTAAATTTGATACACTTTAAATCAGCTTGTAATTTAAATGTTTGAGTGCAAATTAATAGTTCATTATACATTCAGTACAAAACGAAAGAAACAATAAGATTGAATAACTGAATTTCTTTGTGTTACAATTTCGCGTCATCATTCTTTCTTTCCACCATTAAGCCTTCAATAACAATCCACTCCTCTGAGCAATTTATTATTTATTACACTCATTGGTTAGGCCTTAGCATTTCTACGATTACTGAATAGTCATGGTATTTCTTTAGTAGAATACAGTTCAGAGTAACAAATAAACAGTAACCTAAATAAAATAGCTAGAGAAATAAAAAGAGGGTGTTGGAAAAGGAATTCAAGGAATATGAAGCATGAGATCCAAATGTCAAATCAGATATGCTGCAAGGATATCTCCCACCTTCATGGAGTGGGGGTAGAATGCCTACCTCACATTCAAAGGTCTCAAGTTTGAATCTTGGTTGGGGTGAGTTACCTGGACAAGATTTTTTCCAGAGTTTTTTTCCTTTGTCCTGAGAAGATGAATATCATGTATCTCAAAGCTCTAGGGACAGCATACCCATTTGAGCAAAATTTTAATCATATGACCTACCCGGTTAATTATTTGCTTAAAACTATTAAATAGGATATAAATGGAATTCCTTGTAATGGAATCCTTATACTGTTATGTACCAATATAATTTATTCTTTCCATTGCATTAGCTCACCTCTGGAGCATAATTATTTGCATTAGCTATTGGCTGACTCCTTGGACGCTTGTACCCGCTTGGACTTCCGGTTGCATTCTGATGAGCTTGATCTGTGACTGGCACGCTGATTAGCTCCCTTTGCGGTTGAGGGTTGTATGCAACTGGCCTCCCCATTGCTCCTCGCATCATACTTCCTATGAAGAAATATTTTTAATATCAGTAAATTAAATTTATTTAAAGGTGAGTCGGAATTGTTACACTAACATCACTTAAGTTTACTCACTTAACATGTTTCGGGAAACCGTTGTTCCCATCCTCAGAAGGTTAATTCGACTGTTATGTCGAATTAACCTTCTGAGGATGGGAACAACGGTTTCCCGAAACATGTTAAGTGAGTAAACTTAAGTGATGTTAGTGTAACAATTCCGACTGAACCTTTAAATAAATTCAATACACATCACTGTTTCTAGCTTCTTTTCATTACAATATCAGTAAATTAATTTTAAAATATTCTCACAAAAGATAAAACACTTCTAGTTCCTGAGCAAGGTTTATTTTCACTTTCTGTCACCATGGTAAAATTAGTAGCAAAAATGTTGGATGTACATTCACTACCTGTATTCATCTGAGCTCCAGAGATTAACCAACTACACACGGACACAATGATTTCCTCCCATTTGGCATAATGTCAATTGAGGCAATATATTATATCATAACATGCTGTGAATGCTAGAGTGATTATAGTGTAAATTAATATTATATTGTAGCGGACCAGGTTGAGCACCGAGTATTGCAACATATGTTGTAAACCAGCGCAAGTGTGGAAACATGATTTACAATACTTATGGCTAACAAACATCTAAAATCATGGTCTAACTGAAACTGACAATAGAAGTGGGTAACAATAAACCGAGGGGGTGAGTTGTTTATCACTAAGAAGAGATAAACAAAATGACGTCAGGGTAGCGTGCCTTTTTTAGAAATGGAGGGAATATCTTCCCTAGAGCATATATGTTAGTAGTAGTAGTAGTAGTAGTAGTAGTAGTGATTGGCTGACCAAAACAGATGCTAAAGTGGGCGCAATTTGTTAACCAATAGCAACTATATTATAATGTTTAGGCAATTCGAGATGAAGGAGTATATATTCTCGAGCCATAAGCAAGTGTCGCACAGTTCTGAAGAATCTCTCACGAGCTGCACGTCGCAGAGTTAGTTATAAAAATGTAAAGTACGCAAAGTAATTGGTGCGCGGCAACTAAAACGACTGTAGTTATGTTCGGAAATATCACAGTTTCAGTCAGGCATGTATAAAGATTAAATATGTCAATTATTAATTAAGCGTGATGACAATAAAAGTCTAGATGCAGATTTTATTCTATCAGTGTTATCTTTTAGCAACAACTCCTTTCCGTTTACACACCCTGCTTAGAGACACGTGCTCGACTGAGTTATAATAGCTAGCCGGAGGACAAAGAACCCAAATTTAAAAAAAATAATAAAACAATAGGCACCCAGCAAATAAGACAACACAAGTCATCTGAGAACTGCGACACAATCATAAATGTTTGTGTAATGGCTTGGTCAGAGTTGTGGCAGACATTACTTAATTATATGCCATTAGTCAGTGAAGCAAAATTAAAACATTCATCATCATTGCCAAATGCTGTACTTCATGGCCAAACATGAGCATTCACAATCTGAAATCAAGGTTCTTCGTTTTAGCAATTTTTCAGGAGTGCAATTTCAAGTTTAGCCTGAGCACGGGATTAACTATGTTAGACCTTAACCTGCATACTGTTCATAAATAATACAACTATAAGCAAAGCCATCCAAGGTAACAGAGAGATCACACTCTACCCATTACAAATTCATATATAGATTATATTATACCCAAAATTGAATAATCTGTCAGTGTTAAGTTAATCATTATGCACATTTGCCAAGAAATTATTTTGAATTAAGCAATAAGGGCTTAGTTACATACAACATAAGGAAACAACAGTAAACTGTTTATATCACAAGTGTCTTAATGAGCTCATGTTAAGCAAAGAACTGCAAACTTTCAAATATGATCTGGCAGATAATGCACTTGCACTTGGGAATATGTTAACATACAACATGGAATGCTTTGATAATGGCTGATGCTGCAAAAAAATTATTTGGTACAATCATGTATTTTAATGAACTACATTTTTCCTAGGGTAAGTTTTTGCCTATCTCTTATGGTCTCCCAGTTATACAAAATTCAATACTACTGAAGAAGAATTCACAAGCTGTTTCCACAAAATTCAAGATACATTTTGTGTTGTTTATCAATATCTTAAATGTGATATTTTAATCAAAATTTTTTGAGAATGCTTTTGAGAAAATAAAGATAACCAAAAGGTTCTATGCAAAGGGGATTTTGGGAGAATTTCTTGAAAATCTCTATATTACCTTCTTGAATGTTGCATTTAACTATGAAATTTAATATTCTCTCTCTCTCTCTCATGCACATACACCTGTTTTCTAGAAATGTTTTTGTGGATTCATGGGCTCTCAAAACATTTATTTCTGATTAATTCTAGCCGACAAATTTTTAAGTGGAATTCGATACCTCCTAAACTAACCATAGCTTAGTAGTATTGAAAGTAAAAATAGAAAAATTCAAGAATGCCCAGGTTCCCTTCTCATCTCATCTATTGTTGCATGAATTCAGTATCTTACAAACTGAAAAGAACTGTGGATCCATATGTAAGCCTCTCATTCATGCACTCTTATGCTTCTGAAAAGCAATTTCACAACAGAAAGTATGCAGAAATCTGTAAACACAGCAATGTTTCTGCTTATATGTACAGACAAGGCGAAACAATAATCACAGAATTTCTGCTACAGGCACACCATGTAGAATCAAGCTTCTATTCTTAATGATTTACAAAACAGAAATATCCATAGGGAATACCTGGGCCACTTACTAATGAAAATCTATGAATATAATCAAACTGAAAATGAAGTCCAAATCTTGCTCAGGAGTTCGAGTCTTCTATAATTAATAATAAACTGTACTTAAATCAACTTTTTAAAAATATCCCTTCTGTTAAGTGAAAATAATTTCTAATACTTTCTTAGTTTCACTTTTAAATTCTAAAATGTAAAGTTATTTTAGACAGGATCACCTCCTTAAACATTACTGCAGAGGGCATAAATAGTGATTTATACCATATAATTAATAACCTTTGTTTACGTAACTGGCAGAAATGCTCCACCTTTAGGTCATGCTTTTCCAAATAGCATGAGCTGCTACTGCAGATTTGATGAAAATAAACTCAACATTTATACCAATCATTTCTTTGATAAGGGTAAAAACACAACACTATTTGTTATGGATTCCCTAAAGCACTGCAGCAGGAGAGTTTTTGGCACTAGCAATTTAAACACAATGCATAGGAATGCAAGCATCAAATGTGGCTGAATTTGCAGGTGTCCTATGCATTGTCTGTATGCATACAAATACATCTACATGAATCTTATTAGGAACTCCCCAGCATGCTTACAGTGTAATATTCTACATTCAAAACAATTATAAAATATACATACCTGCAGGACCTCCTCTGAATGAGCCTCTGCCCCACATCATTCTCGTGTCTATGCTAGGGGCATCAGGATTGTATTCTGTAAGTTAGAAAGATAAAATAAGTAGCTGCTAATTTAAAAAAACAGTTAATTCTGTTATTTATGATGTACTTATGCTTCAGAAAATGACAAGTGTGCAAGCGCACATTCACACTGAAAGAAAAAGAAAGGAAAAACAAAAATGAAGGTACAAGAGAACAGAAAACCAATTTGCTACTTAGTATTGTGTTTACATTATGTCCTTGAAGAAATGGCACTGAATGTACTTCCTAATTTTTTTCACAGGATAAAAGTATTTAAGAGCAAACAAGCAAGCATGTACTTTCAGCAATTCAACATTAATGAACAAATAATATTTAACATAAGCGTAAAGTGTGAAATTTCCATTTCATTTCCGGCACACAGCTACATACTTTGAAAATATGCTACCTGCAAAATGGATACAAATACAAAGCAGTTTTGTTTGCAACAATAGGATCATTCCATGCCAACTCACAATAAAATGGGGTTTTCAACCTAAAGATGTTAAGATTTTCATAAAATCTGAACTTGCATAAATGTGTATATATAGCATTTTAGTCTCCTGTGATACACTG
Source organism: Deroplatys truncata (assembly GCA_030765065.1). Lineage (NCBI taxonomy): Eukaryota > Metazoa > Arthropoda > Insecta > Mantodea > Mantidae > Deroplatys > Deroplatys truncata. Next base: position 45,368,579 of record CM060986.1, read on the forward strand.
TTTTTGTATAGCAGAGTTGCAAACATGATTAAAAATTCATACTCACATGACATAAAAAAGAAAATAATAACAACTTTGCTTCTAATAATGCTACAACTTTACCTGGGCTTACTTTGAAGCTAAGGAAACTGAGATATCATTAAAAAGTTCATCCTAAAATATACCATTTTTAAGGTCAAGGCCATTTCATATTCCTTGAATGTGAAAGAAAGTGAACAATCAATGTTTTGGAAATAAAGCATGCTATACAACTAAATACAGTCTTTGTTTGGTGTAAGTTCCATCTTGAGAATACTTTGAGAACAAGAGTAAATGGATAGTTAAGTGTGCTGTGTGGACTACTCTACCATTACACAAGCCTCTGGGCAGCTTCAGACCTGTCTCATCTACAAGTTGAGGCTTGCCAATACATACTGCCTCTAGAGTTCCCAGTCTTGTAAGGAATGTTGACCACTAGTTGATATTTTCTTGAGCTTAACAATTACATTTTATGGTGATGGAGAAGTAATTCATTAAGGGCAGCGTGCACCATGTTGGAGTAAATTGCTTTGGAAGTAATGTTTACTAAAGAAGTCCGTACTATGGAAGTAGGTTACTGCGGAAGCAATTTACTCCAGAAGTAATCACAATTTACTCTTCTAGTTATACTACGGAAGTAAGGAGAACATTACTCCCAGAGGTACTGTTTTGTTTGCACGATTTCTTGATGTGATCAAGGATAAGGTTATGTGCTATAGGAAAAGAGATAAAGAATATCCATTTAAACAACATCTGTGAGTGTAAAAAATGTGTTATAAAGATGCTGGAAAATCATGACGGGCGAGTTAAATGCTTCGAACGACAGGAAATGTACTGAAGAGCAGCTTAAAATTCTGGAAACAATGTTATTAATCTTAATTTTGCATCGCAGATCACTTGTGTGTTAATGGAGAAATACCATATTCACGAATGGGCACAAAATAGTAACATGCATGCAGTTAATTCCAACCACAATGTGTGGGAAATCTGCAAAAAAGCAGAATTGCCCTTTATTTTCTGAACACTCATGTATATTCATGTATACGTGTAGGTACCTTGCTCTTGACCTCAGAAGTGCTCTTAACAACATTATGAAATGCACGACCATGAACCTTTATTTATAAGATCACTTGTAATGCCGGGATTATGATGAACTTTACTTAACGTGACAAGCATACAAGTAATTGACATACACTTAGCATAATGGGAATGATTCTTGATTGATAGTTCTTTTATTACTTCAAGCTAGTGCATCATGCCGTTTGGTTCTAATTACCATGTGACATCAAACTTGACATTACAGGAAGGAAAAGTTTGACATTTCGTCATGTTAAGTCAATACTAAATACATATCTCCATTTAATACAGTGTTAGACTGTCACATTACGTTAAATTTATTGTAATGACGGCTAAAGTATCTGAAATGTTCCGGCACAAAACACTCGTAGTACGCATAACAATAACTGTTGCAGTTTGGGTTATAGAGCTGAATTCCTGTCCAAGTTTTGTTGCAAATGCTCTCCAAGCAGGTTCAAAAGGCTTGTAAAAGAGTCTTTCCTAATACTGAAACGTTTGTTGACACCCACCCACCCACCCACCCACCCACCCACCCACCCACCCACCCACCCACCCACCCATCCATCCATCCATCCATCCATCCATCCATCCATCCATCCATCCATCCATCCATCCATCCATCCATCCATCCATCCATCTCTCTATCTATCTCTCTCTCTCTATCTCTCTCTATCTCTCTCTCTCTCTCTCCCCCCCCAAGTAATTGCTGTTTTCTTCATCGAGATCATCAATGTAATCTAAGTAATCCATGAACATATAAAAATATCCTCCTCCAAATATGATACTATATTTTAGTTCAATCATCAGGTTAGTTATTCCATCCAGGTCACGAAAGTAAATTCTAACCTACATTTGTGTTCTATTTAACCCGTAGTAACATACTATATGACGGTGCTCTCCAACATTTACTTCTGCGGTAATTTAATCTGGGAGTATTTGAAAGGAGTAAAATGCCTCGGAAGTAGTTTACTCTCGCATGGAAGTCACCAAGTGTTGACTTGAATAGTAGTTTCCTACAAAAGTAGAGCTTACTCTAAGTTGGTGCATGCCACCCTAAGACAGTGTTCCAATCCATTTGGTGTCAAAGACAAAAAAAGATAATTATCCTGAAAATGGTTAATGCAATAAAAAAAAATTGACATAAATTGTGTGTTTTATTGAGATGTATATTTCTTGCCTATTCTTGAGCTTTGCCAGGTCTACAAAATTCACTGAAGAGAACATCACAGGTTGTTCACAGAAAATTGAAGATATACAGTTATTAGCCATGCAAATATCTAAACATGGAATTTTATAAAATTGAGAAAATGAAAAACAACTCTAACATGCTTGCTTTTTTTTTTGATTCAGAGGACCCCAACGTGTATATTTCTTATGTAGTCTTGATTCAAACATACCCATATTTCCTGGATGTGGTCCTCTCATATGATGATGAGGCACAGCAGGAGGATGCTGCAAATGGTGTTCTACAGGAAGGACAGGTACAGTTCCTCCTGATTCAGCAACAACTTCTGTTGTAGTGCTAGCTGTTGTAGTAGGAAGTGGCGGAGCCGTGCCAGGTGCAGCTGGGACCGCTGTTGCTGGATTAAGTGTATGGGAAGGAAAAGCCAGTACCCTTGACAATGCAGTATCCTCCAACACTACTGGATCATTTCCATGGTCATAAGGACATAAATCACCTCGCATGCAATAGCCTTTTTCTGCAAAATAGAGCATTCAAACTGTTACACTTGTATCTACATACAGGTCTTACAATGTTATATCATTAACAAATCAATGCTGTGTGAACAAATATTTCATTTTTGAGCAAAACAGTAGCACAAGAATTATGTTGAAAGTTAAATGTTATGCTCAGGATTTGAATCATAGACCTTTGGCTATCTGTGTTCACATTCTTACATTGAGCTACCATAGCTTTCTTCACCGAATGTGTATACAGAGTGGAAGGTGACCTATGATCATCCTTGAAGACGATGACTGTTAGTAATGAATAGAACAAAAAGTCTTATTGAAGTTTTACGGTTTTTAAAGTAGTTTTTGAGAAAAAAGCAAATATTGCTTACCATTAACTCTATTTTAATTGAATTTACAAATCTTAAATATTTTTTCAAATATTTCTTAGAGGAGATTAAAAGATAAATATTTTCTGCATGTTTAAACACATCTTGAATTAAAACAATTTGCACTCTTACTATTAATATACACTTTATAAATTTGTTTCAGTTGAATCTAATCATTAGCCACAAGACTACACAACATGACAACACTATAAGATCAAAAGAAATGCACTTCATCTGTTGTTTATTGCGCTTACGGCTTGTTTTCGAAACAGTGGATTATCAGTTACAGAATGGTACACTTTTCTAATGCCGAGTATCCTGAAATGCTACTCATTTACAGTGAAACATATCGTAATCCAGCAAAAAGTTATCCAGAAAGACTTCCAAATAGACAAATTTGTCCTATGTCAAAGAGTTCTAGATACAGGAAGGTGTCTCCTCATGTTGAAGGAGTTGCTCAAAGAAATGTTGCAAAAGAAGAAGAAACCCTTCAATTGGTGGAAGAAGGTCCTGGAAGCAGCAGCCATAGTATAGCTCACACTATTGGTGTATCCCATTGCACTATTTTGAGAACGTTATAAGAATTGCTATGCCCTTATAATAAGTGTGTCCAGTATCTCTCTGAAGCAGATTATATGCCAAGGGTAGCATTTTCCAAATCGTTTCTTCAACAAGGAGGGAACTTTCCGCTTATAAACAACCCAAACATACTTTGTAGAGTGCACATAATTGAAGAAAATGTTGTGAAGCATGTGTGTTGGTGAGGTGTGCATATTTTGAACAATTATTTCTCCAAACATTTAAAAGAAGTTCTCATGATTTTATGTTCGTGTCTTGCTTTAATTATTCACAGAGTTTTATAATTTACAAAGAAAGGAAGCACAATCTTGTAACTTGGGTTTCTCAAGCTTTTATTTACCTTTATAAATAAGTGTTCCTATTAATAATTTGCATAATATTGTAAATGCTTCCTAAGTTCCATATTACGTATGATATTTAGCTTACATTACAATCGTGTAGTTTTCTGTTAATTTGTATACTGGAAGTGTTTATTTGTTCATTGCCATAGTAGCAGAAACTGAAGAATTAAAAGTTAACCTGTTAAATGTAAAGTGAATCTGTTGAATTTGCTATGTTGCAATATTGTGCAAAATAAAATAGTAATTATCTCAAGAATGGAAAGTTTATGGAAAAACTTTATTAAGGAAAAACAGTCAAAACCAGACGTTCTTTCATAGTTTAAAAGGATGATCATAAGTCGCCTTCCACACTGTATATATAGGTGAACATCTCTTAAATAGATAGAAAAAGCAAAACGCCAAGAATTCCAAATTTTGTTAGAGCAAGTGGCACTCCAAATTGGGACATGGAAAATATTTACACAGGGCCCCCTATGGGGCACAGAGAGCCAACCTCAGAATTTTAAATGGAGCCAGGATACTTTCTTTTTATATTCTGTTCCCCTCAGTAAACTAAGCAACTAAAATGAATTGTTCAGCTGTTATTGGATGTTTACATTGTAGTTAGTACACCTAATGAACCCAAGTAGGAAATAAAGTATCAAATGAAAGGACATGAATATTGTGGTTTCAAAGCCACCTGAACTCTCAAAATACAATAATGTATGTAGTTTGTCATGTCGATTATTAACTGTGGCTGTTCGAAACTCAGAAATATGACATTTCGAATATGTGAAGCTATTAGCCCCTGTATGTTGTTAACAGTTACAGAAAACCTTTCCAAAAGAATCATAAAGTGAGTAGATGTTAATGGAGGTTACTTTGAGCTTTTAATAAAGTAAATTAAAGTAATCACCTGGGTATTTATTGACAAGCTTATTTGTTTAGTACTCTTTTCTACTAATGTATACTTCAATGACAACATCCTATTACAGATAAATAATAATGTTTTAATAAAAGTTGCTTAGCTTATTGAGGGAACCAGAAATTAAAATAAATAAATAAATTAATTAATTTAAAAAAAACTATCTTGGTTCCATTTATAATTCTGGATTGGCCCGCCTGTGCCCCATAAGGGGCACCATGGAAATATTTACCATATCACAATCTGGAAGGCCACTTGCTCCAGTAAGATCTGGAATTCTTGGTGTTTGGTTTCTTCTATTCATTTAAGAGATATTCACCTGTAATATTTATGTAGGCCATCCTATACTCTCTGCCAAGCCTCCAAGGGAAACTCAACTGTATATCATAACCTCAAAGAAGACTCACTAATGCAAGTATTTTATTTTAATACTTATAGTTAAATGCTAAGGTTAAATTTATACAGAAGTTGTAGAATTGTTGTTCTACTATAAATTACCTATTCTACCTTCAAAGATTCCCCAGCATCTCTTTCCGAGGATCATCTCCCCGTTGGACTGCATCTTGTATCAAAATGGCAATATGGATTTCAAAAGCACAAGTCAACCATATATGCGATTGAAAAGGCAAATAATATAATTGTAAATGCAATAAATGACCATGAATCAGTGGTGGCTATCTTCATAGATTTATCAAAGGCCTTTGATTGTATGAATATAAAAATATTACTAAATAAATTAGAAACATGTGGTATTCGGGGTTTGGCGCTGGATTGGATATCAACATATCTGGAAAATTGAACGGAATGTGTCGAAATAAATCATCTAAATACAAATAGTGTCATAAAAAAGATAAAGTCAGATTTCAAAATAGTAAAAAAGGGGTCCCGCAAGGTTCAAAATTGGGGCCATTTTTATCTCTTATATATATAAATGAAATTTTAAGGTCAAACAGCAAAAGAGCTTGAAATTAAAGCAAATTCAATTTTAAAAATTATAAAACAATATTATGCTAATTTAGATATGATAATAAATACACAAAAGACAGCATCTATTAACTTTGAATTAACAAAACTTAACCCAAGTAGTATTAAACTAAGTATAGATAAGGAAAATATATCAGAAATAAATTGCACTAATTTTCTTGGAGTAATAATTGATAAACATTTAAATTGGCAATCTCATGTAGCATCAATTATTAAAAAGATAAATAAGGGCATTTATATAATGAGACAATTAACTAAAATAATGACAATGAAACAGGTCTATTATGCTTTTATATATTCGCATATAAGATACAGAATTAGGTTATGGGGAAATATTACAGCAAGAGAAGTGGATAAAGTCTTTAAACTGCAAAAAAAAAGCCATTAGAATAATAAGCAAAATGGAAAACAAACAAACTTGCAGGGGGTATTTAAGAATGAAAACTTGTTAACAGTGATATGTATATATGAATGCATAAAAACTGTGATAAATATAAATATACCAAAAAATTCCAGTGTACATAACCATAATTTAAGAAACAATGACGATTATTATAGAATAACATTAAGGGGAACTCTAAATAATCATGCCATAGAAGTTAGAGGAAGAGAATTATTCAATAAATTACCTAGAGAAATAAAGAACATAAACCAGCCAAATGTAATGATGAAAACAATAAAGAAATAAAATTAATTGTTCTCTTTCACACAAGCCGTGTGTTGGACAGGGTTGGAAAGGTAGAATCAGATGACTGAAAAATTCAATGCCATAGCCGGGATTTGAACCACGGATCTCCCAGTCTCCGTCCGGTTGCTCTAACCACTGAGCTACCATGTCAACATGCCGGCATGCCATTATAGTGGTTGAAACTAAAAGCCCGGGACTTAAGTACTTACAAAGAAAGTAAGTCGCCATTGGGGTATGACATCTATACAATTTGAGATCTCCTTGTGGTTTACCGGGAAAAATGCAAGTCAGCTGGAGAATTTAATGGCATGCCGGCATGTTGCCATGGTAGCTCAGTGTTTAGAGCAACTGGGCGGAGACCGGGAGATCCGTGGTTCAAATCCCGGCTATGGCATTGAATTTTTCAATACAGAAATACTTAATAGAAAATGAATTTTATAGTATAGATGAATTTAGACATGGTAAAGCAATGTAAAGTGAAAATTGATATTTAAGGTAAACTTAATGTAAATGCAATGTAAAAGGATAATTGATACTGAAGGTAAAATGTTAATGAAAAGTAATGTAAAACTATAAGCTGTACTTGTTAAATATTTTATATTTGTAATTGGACGTGTCCTTTAAATGTATTTAAAAGGACGATAATAAATAAATAAATAAATAAATACAAAAAATCTTCACACTTGTTCTGGCATTCTTCTATATGTTTCTTTCATTGCACTTAAGATCTTTCAGTTCTGTCATTGACATAAAAAATAAACAATTCTTGTCTAATATCAACTTTTTTAAGTAAACTAATCTTATACATCTTTTAATTCCCCTTAAAATTTCATTTCTGAAGCCTAATTTTACTTTCTTGTTTCTTAGTTGATGTCCAAAATATACCTCCAGAGGTGCAACCATTATTTTGTAAAATTTCAGTTTTGTCTCTCTGCATACTTTGTTTCTAAAAGTTTTAATAATTGTTCCACAGATACTCAGGAACTTGCACTCTGTCATAACTAATGCTGATAATTGAAAAAACTGACTTGTTCTATTATATGATTGTTAATTATTATGTTTGTTCCTACAGGTTCTTTTCCTCAAAATGGTTTTGAATTTGGTTTTTTTGCAAGATATTTCCATTTTTATTGTTTCAGATTTTTAAAGGCTGTTTTTTGTATGATAGTTTCATTATTTAATCAAATCACGTACAAATAAAAATGCATTTTAATATCATCTAATATTTTAAAACCAGGATTCACTAGTTGTTTCCAATTTCTTACGATACCATATTATGTATTATAATATACACATTCTCAAAGTCAATAAAATCTATGTGCACTTCTTTAATTTCTCTGTTTTTCAATAATGTGTTTAATAATGAAAGTGTTGACTATACATGATCTACTGCTTAGAAATCCATTTTGTTCGTCTAAAATTACAAACACTGTAATATTTAGTAAGTGATGACTTTTGTTTTTGCATATATCTTGTAAATTGCTCTTAATCTCACCAACTGCATATCCTAAAGATGTAAAGATGAACCAGACCTGAAAAATTCAATACCATAGCCAAATATCAAATTCAGCTTTGTGTGCTTGCATGTTTACATTTAGTTCTGATTTCACATTTTAGGTTTGCCAAAGAATATACATGAATAAAACAGGCTAAGTGTGTATTTATAAAGAATGCAATGGTAGCTTGGTGGAACGGTGTTGCCACAGAAAGACGAAGATCTGTGGTTCAAATAATAGCCATGGCATAGCATCTTTCAAGTCTGATTCAACTTCAGTCTGGTTGCTTGTTGCCACAAAGTACTTTATGGACAGGTTAAGTTATTCCATAATGAAAATGAGTGATATAAATGAAAACGTTTTCTTAAAATTAAATGAAGGAGTTTATCAGTTAGAAAATAAAACCGGAAGAAGTGATGTATACTGACACTTAAGGATTTTTGTTGAGAAAACCGCACAATAATAATGATGATATCTTAAAAATAAGAAGTGTTGAAATGTTCTTAAGACTTATTCTAAGAAACTTTCCTTGATTTTATTTTTATATTATTTGAGAATTTGTATTGTAAAATATTAAGGTGTTCTCAAGTATAGATAGTTTTCCGTCAGAGATTTTTATCATTAAGGAGTTTATTCAGGTTTATTGATTTGTATCTCGCTAAAACAAAATGCAATTTTAATTGCAAACATTTTTTCAGTAATGAACCTAACTATAGGTAGCATTAATATAAAGCAATAACTTTTAAGTTAATTAATTTCAATTTGTGTTAAAAGTTGACAGTGGCATAATTTAGTTTAATGAGAATCATGCAATTTCTTGAGTTTAAAGAATAATCATTATTTTATTTATTGTGTTATATATAATTTGTAATGTTTACTTAACTAAATGTTAACACACATGACTCTGAGTTAATTCTTTCCTCTCACAGGAATTCTGAATGAAACTGTATATAAAATTTGTATGATATTTATTTTGGTTTGGTACCACTCCAGTATATACAAATGAATGTTTTACATAAAAAATACTTACAAAAGCAAACATAGAGCACATCCACAATAATTCAGAATGTAAAAAGGAAGGAGTTAAGCACTAGATGTTGCCCAAACGAAATCATCTAATCAATCCACACTTTTTAGCAACGACACTTACATAGGAGAAATTGGCACCATTTTGAGATGGAAGCTAGTAAAAGGCTGCTAAAACAATTGGGAAAAGGTCACTAAATCAATGTCACCAACATTTGAAAATGCCATGGAAGTAATGTAGGAGTTTAGCTTCTCTATGTTGTTGCTCCACAGATGCAGCCAAATGGCTGCAGCTCTACTTATAAAAACTATCCCTCAGCTACGATTTCCGGCTTAGAACCCTCAACTCTCGGCTATGCTTTGTGGCTTAGGGCCCTAAACTCTTGGCTATGCTGGCAGTGGAAGCAAAGTTTCCATAATCCCTTGGTTGGGTTGGTTATAACGAAAAAAGATGTAAATAAGCGTGATAAATCTTTAATATACAGGAGCATTGTCCATATTTTTACCTTCTCTACTACATATAGTAAGTAGGGGAAGTATTGTATTTCACCCAAAAATTTGATACCGAGATTTCACCAGAAATATATGTTTTGAGACCCCCTGAATCCAAAAAAAAGCATTTTTGGAAACATGTCCGTGTGTGTGTGTGTGTATGTCTGTCTGTGAACAGCATAACTCAGAAACGAACAGTCGGATAAACACCAAACTTGGTATTTAGGTTCAGTATCTTCCAGAGATGCGACATGAAGGTTTTCAAGAAACTCCCCCCCCACCCCAGATTACTCTTCACATGGAACATTTTTCGAAAATTTTCATTTTCTCAAAAATGGCTCTAACGATTTTGATTAAAATATCATATGTTTAAGATATTTTCATGACAAATGAAATGTATATCTCGAATTTTCTGGGAATGTCTCCAAAAGTATTCTTCGTTGTGAACGACTTTTGCATAACTGATAAACCATAAGAGATAGACAAAATTTTACTACACAAAAAATGTAGATCACATTAAAATACACAATTTATGTCATATACATTTTTTTTGTTGAGTGAACTATTTTCGAGATATTGCTCGAATTTTCCAATACTTTTTCTCAAATGGGAATTCATTATTCATTTTTTTATGTCCTGGACATGCAAAGAGAATGGAATGCGCACATAGCAACCAGCTCTTAAAATATTTGACTATCGCTTAAAGCCTACCAATTCCCCTTGCATCTACAAGAAAATTAACAATAAGATTAACATCTCGATTAACATGAAGCATATGGAAAATAAGCGTTTGTAAAAATAGTTTGTACAAGAGTAGAGAAAGTGATGTATATGTATCACATCAGATTTTCATATACATTTTGTTTAGGGGTAGTGAGAGAGGAAAACATAACAAAATGGAATTAGTATACGATAATGCAGCATGCACCCTAAAGAAGCTCTACTTCCATAGCAAAACAACTAAAGTCAATACTCTGCAACTTCCACTTCCGAACTTTTAACTCTTTTCAGATACTCCCAGAGTAAATTACTACAGAAGTGAATGTCGGTGAGATTACTCTCCAATGTTAATTTCAAAGTAAATTACTCCTGCAGTAATGTACTCCCACAGTATGGACTTCTTTAGTAAATATTATTTTCGAAGTAATTTGCTTGGACATGGTACATGCTGTCCATAATATAGTAAAAGAAATTTTGACAGTAACAGTACGTAGAAACAAAGTCAAAAACATGACATATGCTATTGCCATTCATTTATCTTAATGGCCTGAAGCAATATGCCTGACATAATGCTATGATATAAACTGATGAATGGGTAAATACTTCGAGTAAATGCCCATTTTTCAAGAGAGTGCATATGAAGCACTAGCTCAACCATAATTGGGTAGATTCGTTGCTGCTTTTCAAACAAATTTGGCTCAAAGAAATGAGCAAGTGGCATTATGTAGCACATGAAGCAAATAAGTACAATGTATTTCCTTGATAGCTCTAATTTGGTTAGAATCTGATAAAATAAAGCACTTGAAATAATGAGTCACTTTTGAGGTTATGATAATTATGCAACCAAGTTTGCCATGGAGGTCACCAGAGAATGTATATAAATCTTACGAGAGGTTTCACTGCATGCTCAGAAATTAAATTAAATTGAGTTTTATTTATGGACGCTCTTTAACTACTATGGTTCTTAGCGTCCCATTCCATATTGGGCGTGAAAGACCGGTAATTTTGCTCAGAGGCCTCTTTATCAGGCTTGAGGTTCTTTTACGTGCCGTAAATCTACGACACAGAACCACCGGCTTTACTTCCCTTCCCTTCCAAAGGAAGCTATGCTAAGGATTTTTACACCTGAAAAAATCCATCATCCTCCGCCGAGTTTGAACCTGCGACCTTGGGAACTAGAGGCTAGCACAGTACCACTAGTCCATGGAGGACGATGCTCAGAGATGAAAACCAAGGTAGTTCAGTGAAAAAGAGTGTCAGCACTGAAAGCTGCATGTCTGGTGTTGAATCACACCCTTGATTTTCTTCAAATCTGGCTTAACTTTCCATCTTTAACCTCTTATGGTTAGCGTGAATAAGAATATTTTGTTCAAGTTCAGTAGATAATTATACTTCAAAAACACATGTTTTTATCTTAATGCTTGTATGAGAAAATTTACAATGTGTTTGATGTGCCTCAATTTCCTTAACACAGCAACAACTGTGTCAAACTAGAATCCGTTTGTAAAATTTTAACAGAAGAGACTATTTATTACATGATATGATGACAAATTGCAAAAGTTGCAGTTTTATGCAACTGAGCCTAGATTACATCATTTACAAATCTTCATGCATCACCAATAAGCAAGCGAGGAAAAAAAAAATAATAAAAATAATAATAACAACAATAACAACAAATCTTAATACAAAGATAAAGATTTTGCTTTGTAAAACAACTTACAGAATAAACTTTTTGAAATTTGATAATAAATTACATTATCTAGTAAAACATCTGCATTGAAGTCCAAAGACACTCGCACATAAAATACGATATAACACTGTGTGGAAACAGCACCCAAATGGGGGGGGGACTTACATTCACATGAGTTTCTCTACCTACTAACATTTAATTTCATATAGCTTCTACAAAGTATTCTTACAAAAGCTTGTTTTTCTACTACTTCATATAAACCAAGATAAATCTCTACAGAAATAGTTTAATTACACATTTCGTTGTAGATACAAGGGAGATAGAGGACACCAAAGTGAATCAGATATTTCACAGTGGGTTGCTATGCACTAGTCTAAACATTGCATACTCTTTGCACGACATCACAAGAAACAACTAAATAGCAACAGCACTTTAAAAAACTACAAAGTATTAAAAAATAAAACCAATAAATGGATATGTCGAAAATGGCTGATACCACAAAAAAACTTATTTTAAATAAATTGTTTATCTTAAAGAGAACTACATTTTTTTTGTAGTAAGTTTTTTCTATCTGTTATGGCTTACACATTATACAAAATTACACAATATTCATTCTGATCGAAGCGGACTTCGTATTCTATTCCCTGAAAATTGTGTGCCTTCACCCTTTCAAGAATTTTGTTTTTATTCAGGGCATTACAAAACATGAAAACGTGTACTTCTGGTGAAATCTGAGTATCAAATTTTTTGGTGGAATGCAATTTTTTCTATCTACTAAGTACATCATGGAGAAAATAAACAAATCTGATGTTTACATTCACACGGCTTTCTCTATGCACTATCATTTATTTCTATAAATGTTCTACAAACTATTCTTGGGAAAGCTTTTCTTTTATCTTCTTCAAATTAATTGAGAATAACATTTGCATAAATAGTTTCATTGCCATTTTGTTACAGATAAAAGGAATAGTGATAGGCAAATGTTTACAAACTGGTTGCTATATACAGGCCTTAAAAATCCATGCTCTTTCCATGACACTGCAAAGGCCACTATATAAAAGAAACCATTTTAAATATAGAAAAGCTGTATAGAAAGGATGAAATAATTTATAAGTTTAACATCCTATAGTTGGCAGTTCATATAAGATGAATGAAATAGGAGAATGAGCTCAAATGAGCCCAGGGTCCAGAGAGCATGAGACCTGCCTTATATCTGCATTCTTGGGATAAGGGAAAACCCTGGAGAAAGACTGACCCTAAACAAACTCAGCTCCTCTTAAATATGAGGCACACACACTACCACCACATCAGAAGCTGGGTGTTGCAAGACCTATTACGCAATCTAAGAATTTTACTTACCATCAAAATCACGGCATCTGCGTTTAGAATTGAAGATGCCAGATAAGAGAGTTGGACCTGTAGAAGGAGCAGCTTCTGGAACAGCTTTGCCACCAGCACTCACTACACTCTGTATACTCTGCGATGTCGTTGTCAACCTCATATCTACATCGCCATGATTGCTGTCTTGCGTGGGAGTGGCAGCTCCAGAAAGTGGTTCTTTCTTGTCTCTGCTTCTATCTGCTGTATGTCAGAACATCATAAATAATGAGGTAATAATAAGGCAGGCAAAAGAGAAAAATGCACATACCTTCCTTATTTCTAAGCTAGCATTAAGTCAGACAAATGTGCATGAATGCATCAACCTCCAACTTATCTGCATTTCAAAACCAAGGTAAAACTAATACTGAGATACTTCAAAAATTGTTTTCATAACCTAAGAATATATGGTCTTTTTACAATTATGAAACTATCTATTAATTATGATCTATACTATGGTTGCAATGCTGGTCAGATTTTGATTATCTTCATTTTAGAACTGCATGCATATGCTGTTTAACTGTAAAATCAAGAATAAAATAAAGACAATCAAAGACAGCATATTTTAGTGCAAAGGAGAAATTTGTGATTACAATCACCATTAATCTGTACATTTGGTGGAGGGAGGTCCTTTCTTTTTTATTTCTCCTCTTTTGGGAAAACACAGTGAAGTTTTTTTGTTTTTTTTAAGATGTTAAATGCTCAAAATGTATTCTTAAATCACTCTAGCTTCACTTCTTTACAAAACAACTGAAACATGTAAAAGATCTCTGAAACTATACAGAACATTGAAAAATGTTTGGGGAAGAGAAAAATATATTGAAATGTTTCATATAGCAGGAAAGGAAGGATTGGCATGGTTTAGAACAGGAGTAATATGCCTAAACTCTGACCAGCAGGAGAATGAAATAGATGTAAGCATATCACCAGTTTGTAACGCTCTGCACACATGTGCAATTGCAATGACAGAACGTCCACATGGACAGAACACTGAATTTCACTAAACGGCGTGTAATATACACTTTTCACCACAAGGCACGTTTATTTGATTGTATCTAATAGCATGTAGCACACAGATATGAAAATTAACTGCTACTTACATGATCGCATTCCATTAATTTGAGCTCGACATCAGTTCAATGCCCTCCAGATCAGACATCTCTGTGTCGCTCAATTCATCATCACCCATATTTATCACACATTTTTCCATCATGACATCGATAATAACCTCCAAGTCCCAAACTTTTTGTTCTTCCCTAATCATGTGTTGAGCACAAGCACTCCACTTTTCAGATGTTACTACACAACTTCTCTTTAAGCACACTGTAAATGCCTGTAGCTGACACACCAGTAAACTAGAGTTAATTTCACCACTTTGTTTATAGCAAGTTCCGGATAGTTTTCACAAAATTTGTTAAATACATTCAGTATTATTGTATTTTCGATAGTTCATTGCAGTTATGCTTATGGTTCATAACATTAACTTATTCAGCCTATTAACTTTCAAACTTTGTTTTTTCTTTCTTTCTTCGAGCCATTCCCTCTTAGCAACCCTGTTGCACCTGCCATATGGATCATCTTTGTTAGAAATTCAATCAACTGCATGTTTTTATAATTTATCTATGGTTGGGGCTCAATGTTTGTGCTTTAGCAAAAACAAAGTGAACCTTTAAAGCCCAATTATGGTATTTTCCAAGCGAAAGTGTCAACACAATCATGAAGACGACGTTCTGTGGTCAAGAGCTATGCAGTTTTGTTATACGTCTACTTCATTCTCCCACTGTACAGAGTTTAAGTAGTACAAAGAGGGGATACATTAAGGGAAAATGTTCAATGTGAGAAGCAGGAAGTGCTCAGTATTACATTCTGGAATGTCAACAAACTAAATTGTAGAGGGATGAGTTCCTTTCATATAGTAATATGAAAACGGAAAACTTACCTAATAAAATAAGAGGCAGAAGGATTTTAAATTTAAGATCAGCGGAAAATATAAAAGAACTTGGAAAGTACATCGGTAAGGTAAGACAAAAATGGCTTTGAAAGGTGGCTAATATCAAGGAGGTTGATAATGTTGAGGTTGTCAGGTATACAAGGAAATTTAAACTTTTTGGATGTAGGATTCAATATTGTGATGGGCAGTTTGAAAGTTTGGGGCCGAAAGGTCAAAGAAAATGTCAAAGCATAAAGGGGGGGGAAAGAAGAAAAAACGACACATGCTTTTTCTAAACAAAAATTTGGGAATCAGGGGGCCTCAAAACATGTATTTGCATTGAAATCTCTGTATCAAATCTTTGGGTGGAATGCAATACCTTCTCTACCCACTATGTATGTGGTCGAGAAGGTAAAATAAAATTGGTGCATAAAATATATCGGAATGATAAATTATGTAAGTAAATATGGCATCTAAATATAAAAATACCAAAATAACTAAAATTTTAAATTTGGTTTTGAATTGTGCTAGTCTTGTACCCAACGTAAGATAATTACGGTACACATTACATTCATTTTTCTCTATATTTACATTAAGTAACACAGAAACATTTTGTTGAGTGATAAAAGTTGCAAATATTTTATATTTTTAATTTAAAAACTTATTATTTATATGCCAGTAAGAATCATAGCTGATCTTTTTAGGTTTTTGCACATGCTTCTTTGAAACAATAATTTTTACGTTAATAAATCTTAGGCAGATATTTCATATGTTTAGGCACATAGAAACTACAAAATGCATTTTATAATCAAATACAAATAAATTACTCCATGAAAAGCATTAGAGCACATAAAGTTCACTATCCATAGTTTTCTTAATAACAAGAACAAAGGTGTTTAGAATTAATGTAATATCAATATAATCTGTGGAACTCACCCGGAGTCCGTGACCGTGATCTCGAGGGAGTTAATCTACCTAGTGGAGGAGTTCTATTGCGATATCTTCCTCTGTGGTTGTACCTTGGTGACCTGGAGCGAGAACGTGAATTTCCCATGCTCCTGGTGCGCGAAGGACCTCCACTGCTTCCACTAACTGCATTTGGAGAGTTGGAGCGGGACCAACTTCTTCTGTAACACATACTGTGCACTTATTGAACAAATCTACATGTGTGTGAATATAAATTGTCATTTTTCAACTATGCTATCTCAGAGAGCTATCCTACTGATTTATTAAAATATAAGGATTGAGAGTAACCACTTCTTACTGCCGTAATTTTAAAATGCATACTCAACACTTTTGTTAAGTAATTAAAATATCTTCTTCATTACACGCGAGATAAAAAGTCTGCATTGCCATTTAACACTACCTAGAGTGTCCTGGACTAATCACATTGATAACCTGTGTAAAAAAATTAGTACCTGTTGAGAGAGTTTGCAAAAACATGTAACATAAATGTTCTCAAATCTATATACTATGGCTTAATTTACTCACACATCCAATATGGCATAGAAGTATGGGTTGGCTGTAGTAATACCCTCATCCAGAGGGTTATAGTACTCCAAAAGAAATATATCAGAACAATGTTCAAAATGGGAATACGTGAGTCCTGTAAGGAAGTCTTCAAAAGAGAAAAACTGTTTACTGTAGTATCTATTTACACATATAATCTGTCTGACTGAACTGCACAAACCTAAAACAAATAGTGAAATACATGGTCATAACACAAGGTGTAATCCATAATCATGGATAGTGATGGATAGTTTCCTAAAGAGGTGTCAAAATATATGGACGACGGTGGCCAGTTTCAGCATTTCCTTTCATAAAGTTGGTAAGTAAAGCCTTTAAAAGTAGTTTTAAAAATGTTGTATGGTTTCATCCACACCTTTCTATGCTAGCGGCAGACAGCAACGAGCGCCGAGGTTGCAGACAGGAAAAACACCGCGCAGGCGGTTCATAGTTTTTTGGCTCACCCTGTATTAGTTCATATTAACCACAATATACCATTTTAATAGATGTATAGTTTATTTGGTTTAGGGTCATTGGCTTACATGAAACATTCTTGCTGTACAGAACACTATGGACACAATCGAGAATGATTCCTTTATTGTACACTTGTAAATAGTTTCTAAATAATGTATGTGTGAGTTGTGTTTGTAATGTATATACTTCACAATTTCTTTTGAGGGGAGAGCTTGAAAAATTGAATGCCTGTCTTACTTGTATGCACAGTAAATATGGTATGTAAAGTGACAATGTTGGGCTACAAAGGCATTCAGGTTTAGCAGGTTTATATAAAATCAACCCTGCAACAGACTAAGATGTTGCTAGCCTACATACTAGAAATAGATATGAATAATAGCAATGGAAATCAAAAGCTTCTTTAGCAATTGTGTCAAATTTAAGCTTTGATTGCAACTGATAAAGTTAATTCTACCTCAATTTGTTTCAATATCCACACAGAGTCTTTTGTACCTTTATTTTGAATCCTGATGTACACATCTACTGATTAAATAGTCATTTACCAAGGGAAGTATCAGAGCCCTATGTCAAAACTCACCCTGGAATTCCTGTGACAGAAGCGATATAGTATAAGGAGGCCACATCCAAAACATCAGCTGCCAGTTTTAACTGCAAACCCTTGAAAATGAGCAACAAATCTAGCTAAAAGCTACATGGAATTGATGCTTCTATTAAAGAGCTCAATTGGACAGCCCTGACTGTTTACTGGATTGTCATGCAGGCCGTGAGGACAGTGGGTTCAGTGTGCTCTGTCCAGCTATTCAAACTCTGCACACCTCAAGTAGGGATGCCATTTGGATCACATATTGAGCTGCTGTTGAATTCCAGCTTCCACTTTGGCACCTTGCAGTTACAACTGGTAGTTGATGCTTTGAGTATGGCCTCCTATTGCAAAGTTCCCTGTCATAGGAATTTCAGGATGGGTTTTGGCATGAAGGATCTAATACTTCCCTTGTACGATATTCAAAGCTCAATTTTAAAACAGTAAAAGAGATGAAATATACATCAATCTATTCCCATTCTTAACAGCTGCTAATGATTTTGACTTAATTAACAGCACAGAAAAATCAATCTTACAAATTCTCAAACTTTTGCAAAACAATTATGACAAAAATTGAGCAAAGCTCATGTCCAGATACTAAAACTTAAGTACTTCAGCATCATTCCTATTCCAACGAACTTTTCTATTTAAAACTTTTGTTTTCGTCATTTTACATAAACAACTACCCTTTAGATTTTGATAGCTTTTAAATCTTGATTATGTACATAAATGTACAATTAGATTAGTAAGAATTATATCAATAAATAATAATAACAATAATAATTATTATTATTAAATTTTGTTTCAGAGCTATTATTTCCCTGTTAAGAACTTTCTCATCAATTACTTCTTCAGTATTCTGTATGCATACTGAATGCCAGACTCCAGTTAACAATGAAAGCATTTCTACTCAAGAAATGCATGAAATCTTTAATGAAGGCAGCTGCTAAATTTAGACATACATGCTCTCCTGTCAAGTTCACAAGAGAGCTGAATCTGAACCAGTAACTGGAATGGCTAATTCCATGATAAATGGTGCCTCCTGCAGCTTTGTTTCCTACAAAAATAGTTTGTACAATCTTACTTGTTACATTAATAGATGGATCTCCTACAGCTACTTTATTTCTGAAAATAGCTTCACATTACGCTTTCCTGTTTCATACTACTTGCTCTACTGTGATTTGCTTTCAGTGGTTCAAATTAAAATGTACTAGCACAGGATGTGTTCTCAGAATAACACTTGAAATCTAGTATACTATGATATGCATCAATATTCTGGAAAGAATCAATATTCTTTGTTAAAAATGTTGCACCTAGACAAAAATTTTACATTTTGTTTGCAAGGTTCTTTTAGGTTGCTTTGGTTATTACTTTCTTTATAATACCGGAACTATGTATAGTAGTATACACCTGTACTCCATATGGATTTGAATTCCAAGCCAGTCTCCTATTTTTACTTTCTCTACTTCGTATAGTAAGTAGGGGAAGTATTGTATTCCACCCAAAATTTCAATACTGAGATTTCAGCGGAAATAAATGTTTTGAGATCCCCTGAATCCAAAAAAAGCATTTTTGGAAACATGTCCGTGTGTGTGTCTGTGAACAGCATAACTCAGAAACGAACAGTTGGATAAACACCAAACTTGGCATTTAGGTTCACTATCTTCCAGAGATGCGACACGAAGGTTTTCTAGAAAATCCCCCCACCCAGATTACCCTTTACATGGAACACTTTTCGAAAATTTTAATTTTCTCAAAAATGGCTCTAATGATTTTGATTAAAATATCATATGTTTAAGATATTTTCGTGACAAATGAAATGAATATCTCAAATTTTCTGGGAATGTCTCCAAAACTATTCTTCATTGTGAACCACTTGTGCATAACTGGTAAACCATAAGAGATAGACAAAAATTTACTACACAAAAACTGTAGATCGCATTAAAATACACAATTTATGTCATATACATTTTTTTTTGTTGAGTGAACCATTTTCGAGCTATTGCTTGTTATTCCCTTAAATTTTCCAATACTTTTTCTCAAATGGAAATTTGTTATTCATTTTTTTATGTCCTGGACATACAAAGAGAATGGAATGCGCCGCATAGCAACCAGCTCTTAAAAGATTGACTATCGCTTAAATACTGCCATATCCCCCTTGCATCTACAAGAAAATTAGCAACAAGATTAACATCTCGATTAACATGAAGCATATGGAGAATAAGCGTTTGTAAAAATAGTTTGTACAGGAGTAGAGAAAGTCATGCGAGTGTAACACATCAGATTTTTTTACTTTGCAACTCAGATCAATGAAAAATGTTTACAATCTAGAAAGTGCACGTCCTGTTTGTTGTGCTCTGACAACAGAAATCACTGCAAAATTCAGCAGAGCTAGCAAACTTATTGGTTAACTTAAATGAGATAATTAATACCTATATACATGCAATAAACACAGATACTTTGTGTAAATAGTAAAATTGTGTCCAGTCAAAATCAAGGCATAAAGCTGGTGGCCAAAGTTATAAACACAAACCATTCAGAGGACAGTATACATCCCAGATAATATAGATGTCTTCATAGGGAAGAAAATACTGAACTTTATTTGCACAAAATAAGGTAACAATCTGCCAAATATATGCGTTACTCAGGGCTATTCTGTAACATCTTGTTAAAGCTGCTAACCAGTTATTACACATTATTTGGTATTCTATAACGTTGCAACAACATCATCTTAAGCATCATGTAGAAACTTTGCCTCTGCTACACATTCCTATAACCACATTCCATCCCTTAGAAATGTTTACATTTTTGTGATTCATTATACTTGCATAATTTATATATCTGTATGACAGCAACCCCTGAATTAATTTCTTTTGCAGGCAAAAGTAAATGAGAAGCTTTTTAATTTAGACTAAAAGGTATGCAATAAACACACATGCTATTCACAAAGTATGAATAAATTTTAGAAAGAAAAACTTCAACTTTTAAAATGTTTCATGAACAATACCAAATGTAAAACACATAACACATTTACAATGCTTTCTGTTCATAGTTTTCAATTCATGCAACGTATATTATGACAACGCAGCTTTTACAGCATGATTATTACCATGTGATCAAACATTTTTGTGTCTATTATTTTAAAAATGAATTCCAATGGTTAGCAATAATGTGCTGCATCAGCTTTACATATGCATATACAAATAAAACCATAAAAGAGATAATAAAATACAAGAAAGTACACTTTTAAATGTTTTACATCCTTTTGTCGTCCATTGCCACAGCTGTTTAAAATTCAGATGAAATTTCTTTTCAGTTCTTGCATGTCCATTCCCAGTTTTCATTACTGGGTACTTCTTAAATATTCTACATACAACTGAATGAAAGCATTGAAAGTGAAAGTGAAAGCAGTGAAACGTTAAAAGAGATATCTTCCTACCTCCCAAAAAAACTACGAAAATTCACCCAAACAATGAAAATCTGCTTCATATCAAAGTGTCTGGAGTTTACAAGCTACCCTACCAATTGGACAATTTACATTAGACAATACAAAAATGTAATATAAGGCTACTGCATCTAGAAAATGATACTGAGTTAGCAACCGTGGAGCAAGGATGTGTTCGATGAGAACTCATGATCTGTAGAAGAAATATGAACTAAGGCACAATGGGAGTGGATTTGGGAGTATACAGGGCAAGAATTGGGCAGTTTGCAGGCAAGGATAGGAAACTAAAGGAAACGAAAGAGGAAATGAAGGAATTAAGAATATGTTAATTATCGACTTGGTGGTAGCAATTTTGTTAATGATTGATGGCAATGAGATGAATCCTGGCCCAACTGAGTTAGGCAATGTGGTGGAAAAACTTTTTAGCAGAATGGATGAATTAGAAGAACACCTGAGTAATAAATTGCATGTATGGGCCAGGAGATTAGGCAAGAGATTCGAGGAGAAGTTCTGGTACTCAAAAGGGAGTTGGGGGAGCTTAAACGGAGAATAGAAGGGCTGGAGGATAAGAATCGGAAGCTTAATTAGATCTTAACTGCGGTTGAAGAAAGAGGAGTTTGGACCCTATTTGAGGTGGTGGATATTCTGGAGGAGTAGAAACTGGAAGCATGGGAAATAGTGGATGGATTTCGGGTTGGAAGACAAATTGACAAGAGAGTGATAATAGTGAAGTTTACAACCATGAATATTGTATCTGAGATCTTGAGAAGAGCAAAGCAGCTTGTGTGACTGAG
Organism: Deroplatys truncata; assembly: GCA_030765065.1. NCBI lineage: Eukaryota > Metazoa > Arthropoda > Insecta > Mantodea > Mantidae > Deroplatys > Deroplatys truncata. The sequence continues at coordinate 45,390,760 of CM060986.1, forward strand.
GAAGCAACCCAAGTATGAGAGCTTATGCAAGGATGTAAGTTGAGTCTTACCCTTTTTAATTTGTGTATAGACGATATAATGGAGGGATTACAGCGAGTTAATATACATAAACCAATAATAAATAATTTGGAAATTCCAGGCTTGCTTTATGCTGATAATTTAGTGGTAGCTTCCTTATCAGTAATAGGATTAAAACATGTAGTATTACAAATTATGAGGTACTGCAAGAAATGAGATCTCAGAGTGAATCAGGAGAAAACAAAGATAATGGTATTTAAAAATGGAAATAAGTTGAGGAGGGAGGAGAAGTGGTCTATAATGGAAAGAGAGATACAGATTGTGAAGGAATGTTCATACGTACTTAGGAATGGTATTGAGTTCCTCTGGGCAGTGGGAGAAACAAAAACAAGTAACATTAACCAAGGAGTTACTGGCCTTGAAGCTGATGTTTGTTTGTTGCACCAGATATGAAGATAAACTAGCTTGAATGAACATATAGGTCATTGGTTGAAGCAAGATGGGCATATGGAATTGAAGTATGGGGAATAGAGGAAAGCTGGAAAAGTATGGATAGGATACTTAGCAGGTTTTGAAAGAATATGCTGGGAATCCCACAAAATGCAGCGAATGCAGGTGCATTGTTGGAAATGGGGTGGGTAAGTGTAACAGGGTGGATAAGAGAGAGAGAGTTCTTAAATACTGGTTCAGAATTTAACAGATGCCAGAGGACTCTGTGTTAGGGGATCTTTATTGGGTTCACAAAGTTGGGAAAGAGTTAACTAGGAACGGAATGGGTGATGTGTAGCTGAGAAAAGAGGAATTGGAGGGAGGTTTTTGGTGAGAATTAGGTTTGAGGATATAGACAGACAGTTATTGCATTCTATAATGAGGGATAAAAGGTTGCTAATGTTTTATCAGGAGATAAGAAAATATGCTAGAAGAGAAAAGTACATTATTATGTGCAATAAGCAAGAGAGGGAGGGATTGGCATGGTTCAGATTGGGAATATGGAACTTAAAGTGGGTTAAGGGAAATTGGGAACATGGAATTTGTCCTATTTGTGCAAATGCAGAAAATGCAGAGCATATTTTATTTGAATGTCCAGGAACAAGCGAATGGCATCAACAGGCAATGTGTGGTAAATGGTTAAAATTAAACGATTAGCAGTGAGAAAAATTTGTAGTGACAAAATGCAAACCAGGAACCTTGGCAAGTTTTTGTATAGGTGAAGAAAAAATGGTTATGGTCAGCAAGGAGAGGAGACATGCAAGTTGAGTTGAATGGGTTCGCTTTATAAAAGTGGTTAGTGGTGTTACTTTGATTGAATGTGTAGTATATCGAATCAAAATGAAAATATGTAAACCTAGTGGGGTACTGAATTTTATGTATACTGCAGTATAAAATTTCTTTGTTGTTTTAGTGTAATTCTGCATGGTGGGGCCCAGTAAAAGAGCCAGGACTGTAATTGGTCTCAAACAAAGTACTAATCTTAGCACAAATAAATATTAACTTAACTTTTAGAAAAACTGTGCAATGTACCCAGAAAATGAATGCAAAACTCTATTTGAGAATGTGATCATACTGAATCACATAAATTAATACTGGGAGAGGCTTATGAGAGAATCTATTGAGATAAAACTAGTCAAGTGTAACTTTGATGTTACATCTTCACACAAACTGACTTAAAGTCCATCAGAAAACAAGGCTTTTCACATTTCAAATCTCCAATTTGTTATGCTTTCCTCAATTTTATATGCAAATTTTGTATCCATGGTGTACTGAACGTTATATCGCCTCATGGCATTCAATGGCACATTTCTGGTTTACAAACATTGGAATGTGATAGTGTACTCATCATAGTTTTATCAATATCAGCTACCGGTTGCACATTTGTGATATCTAATTCTTACTGTATTTTTTAACACTTGCACTACGTTTAGCAATTTAATTATTTTCTAGGATTCAATGCTTTATAATGGTTTTAGTTCTAGCTAAGAAGCAGAAAGTGTTCTCCATCATGCAGAAAACATACATTCTTGTCCAAATTTACACTCCTATGAATTCACCTGTTGATCTAGTGGCAATACTTCATTTTATTGACTTCAACAACTACTAGAAAAGTTGGAACAATGGAGATTATTTGAGAGTTGCATCTATCTCACTACCCAAGGAAAGAAAATTATAAACATGTTACCATTGGAAGAACTAGGGAGTGCTCTTTCAACTGATTTCAAACAAGCTCCCACAGTAAATGCTTCCTTTAATGGCAGCCATTTACAAGTAAAAGCGAAAGTGCTACACATGCTGCTAATGATTTCAAGGCACCAAATTGTTGGATTGACCACTATTACCTAGCATATAAAGCTACTTCTAGAGTAAAAACTAGTGTGGGTCTGAAAACTGCAACAGAACAATGCAAACGAAACGGATACCTTAACAACACCCTGACTTATAAAGGGGGGTCATGTCAAGGTGGTATAAATTCAAAACACAGAATGACTTATTGCTAGCTTGCTTTCTTGTAGCTGACTCCAGAAAATCACTTCCATCTGTCTAAAGGTGAGTAAGTCCACACTACACTGTTCAACATATCAACAGTTAACATTCTACAATTAACAAAATGTTTCATTCAACTTGTTAAATATCTTCAACGTGTTGTAATTGTAAACTTTTAACATCCCATCCACACCAGTTGACTTGGGACAACAAACTCTCTCAACTAAAAGCAAACTGGACTCCAATGATGAGGATTTGGCTATTGTTATTTGTGACTATACTTGGTATGTAATGAAAAAGAAATGAAGAAGAATGTGGATGAGGCCCTATGTGGTTAATTGGCACAGGAGTGAAAATATTTTGAATGAACTTAAAATTGAGGACAGGTTTAGCTTCAACAATTTCTTGAGAATGAATGAAAGTGACTTCAACTTTGCTTTGAGCAAGATAGAAGCTATAATTCACAAAAAGGACATACATTTAAGAGCAGCCATTCCGAAACTTCTGAAGCTCGATCACATACAGAGTGAACTGACTAAGTTTTCTATCAGCTCACCTCTGTAGTGTGGGCGTAGCATGTCTAACTCACATTCAAGAGGTCCCAATTTCGAATCTCGGTTAGGATGAATTACTCAAGATAGTTTTTTTTCTGGGGTTTTTCCTTATTCTGAAAAGATGAATGTCGGGTAACTTTAAGCTCTATGGATCCCTGGCTCATATGAGCATAATTTCATACATTGCCGATATGACCTAACTGGTTAAGGAATGCCAAAAAAGGGAGGTTTCCATTGAAATAGAAAAGTTCATTCTGAGCACTGGTTTGGAGATGGTAAGCATGAAATTCCAGATAGTATGAAACAAAATAGTTTTAACTAGTGTAGAACAGTTTTTAAATCCATAATTCCTGAAGCTATTCTGAAAATTTCAAGCTAATAAGTTGTGATCTAAGGAGTATTCTGGATAGTGCTGAAAAAAATGAATTGAGAAAAATGTAGTTTAAAATTCAATGCAGTGCTTTAACTATATAGTAAAAGACTTAAATTAAAATTAAATTAAACTGAGCTTTATTTATGGACACTCTTTAACTGCTGTAGTCCTTAGCATCCCATTCTATATTGGGCATGAAAGACCGGTAATGTTGCTCAGAGACCTCTTATCAGATTTGAGGTTCTTTTACATGCTGTAAATCTATGACACAGGACCATAAGGCTTTACTTCCCTTCCGAAGAAAGCCATGCTAAGGATTTTTACACACACACACACACACCAAAAAAAATCCATCGTCCTCCAACGGTTTGAACCTGCTATCTTGGGAACTAGAGGCGAGCATGGTTCCACTACATCACAGAGGACTAGTAAAGGATTGATTAAATAGCAAATTTGTGGCTTTAAAATTGCTGAGACTAGAACACCAATTGTGTAGCATGAAAATACAAATTATAAACACAATAAAAATGCAAATAATAATAATAATAATAATAATAATAATAATAATAATAATAATAATAATAATAATAATAACAACCAATTTTGTACATTTTTACCACCTTTCAATAAAATATTGCCTTAAAGGAGTTAAAACACTGCTAAAAAAATACAAGGTCAACAATACACCTCAGTAATATTTGAGGACCATCTGCGCTACACTTGATTCACACAATGAATATAACAGTACAGTGTTATGCAATTTTGTCTGTGTGCCACCCTATTTAAATTGAATGTAAAACAGACATTTCATTGCGACAACAATTTCAACAGAGAAGGATATGCAGGCATTTAAGAACTCAAAGACAATCCCAGAACAACCCAGTTGAGATATAACTATGCAACACCCTGATTCGCTTTCCTGGCAAAGTTTTATGGGAGCTGTGCTCATTAAAACCTATGTATGAATATACTGCTCTTTACAACCATCCTGACGTTGGCTATAGTGGAGGAAGTGACAAAAATCTCAATACTAATAAATCTGACATGGCTGTTCTCTTCAGAAGCCATATTTGTAAACCAACAATCAATCAAGCTTAAAGCAAGAAAGTATATTTTATCACTTTACCTGCGATCACGATCATAGCGTCTATTAGGTGGAGATTTGTTTCTCCATGTCCTACTTCTGTCTCTGGTTCTGTCCCTCTCTCTACTTCGAGATCTACGAGATCGGTCCCAGGATCTGGAACGTGATCTCTGTGCTCCTCTAGAGGGAGATCTAGAACTTCTATGTCGGATTCGTGTGGTGGTTCGACCTTTATCATCTTTATCCTGCAATACACCACATCATGAGTTCTGAACTGTACCAAATTTGTGTGACAAGAAAGAAAGAATTTGTGTTAACATGAAAGTAACTTTGTGTTGTATACACTAATATATTTATATTGCATACCAAACACCAATCCACAGATAAAAAGCATTTATTACAACAAAAAGAGCAATTCTCATAATAAATTACCCTAGTATCAAAGTATGTGCTTTTCTCCCTTTTAAATTCAGAAATCTTTTCAAACTAGATGCTGTAAAGCTGGATTAAATATAAATTGCATCTTACTCTGCTATTCCTCAGTTGTTTGCAAACACTTTCTTTTATGTGCAAACAATGTTGGCCATTGCAGATGTTTAAAAATGTGGTGAAAATTTAGTTCCACAATGACTGACTGACTGTCAGACAAATACTGACAAAGAAATAGGTCAGAGACCAAAAGGTTGAACTCGAGTTGGACATTTACAAAAATGATCACAAAGCCCTGAATGCACACACCTTTTTTCTAAAAATGCTCTTTTATTTTTACTTTCTCTACTACGTATAGTAAGTAGGGGAAGTATTGCATTCCACCCAAAAATTCGATACCGAGATTTCACCGGAAATACATGTTTTGAGACCTCCTGAATCCAAAAAAAGCATTTTTGGAAACATGTCCGTGTGTGTGTCTGTCTGTGTGTGTGTCTGTGTGTGTGTGTGTGTGTGTGTGTCTGTGAACAGCATAACTCAAAAACTAACAGTCGGATAAACACCAAACTTGGTATTTACGTTCAGTATCTTCCAGAGATGCGACACGAAGATTTTCAAGAAAATCCCCCCACCCCAGACTACCCTTTACATGGAACATTTTTCGAAAAGTTTAATTTTCTCAAAAATGGCTCTAACGATTTTGATGAAAATATCATATGTTTAAGATAATGTCATGAGAAATGAAATGTATATCTCGAAATTTCTGGGAATGTCTCCAAAAGTATTCTTCATTATGAACGATTTTTGCATAACTGGTAAACCATAAGAGATAGACAAAATTTTACTACACAAAAAATGTAGATCGCGTTAAAATACACAACTTATATCATTTACATTTTTTTTGTTGAGTGAACCGTTTTCGAGATATTGCTTGTTATTTCCTTAAATTTTCCAATACTTATACTTTTTCTCAAATTCGTTATTCATTTTTTATGTCCTGGACACGCAAAGAGAATGGAATGCGCCACATAGCAACCAGCGATAAAATATTTGACTATCGCTTAAAAGCTACCATATTCCCCTTGCATCTACACGAAAATTACAAATAAGATTGGCATCTCGATATCTCGATTAATATGAAGCATATGGAGAATAGGCGTTTGTAAAAATAGATTGTACAAGAGTAGAGAAAGTCATGTGAGTGTAACACATCAGATTTTTTTATGTCCTGGACATGCAAAGAGAATGGAATGCGCCACATAGCAACCAGCGTTAAAATATTTGACTATCGCTTAAAAGCTACCATATTTCCCTTGCATCTACAAGAAAATTACCAATAAGATTGACATCTCGATATCTCGATTAACATGAAGCATATGGAGAATAGGCATTTGTAAAAATAGTGTGTACAAGAGTAGGGAAAGTCATGTGAGTGTAACACATCAGATTTTTTTTGTTGAGTGAACCGTTTTCAAGATATTGCTTGTTATTCCCTTAAATTTTCCAATACTTATACTTTTTCTCAAATTCGTTACTCATTTTTACTTTCTCTGCTACGTATAGTAAGTAGGGGAAGTATTGCATTCCACCCAAAAATTCGATACGGAGATTTCACCGGAAATATATGTTTTGAGATCTCCGGAATCCAAAAAAAGCATTTTTGAAAACATGTCCGTGTGTGTGTCTGTGTGTGTGTGTCTGTGTGTGTGTGAACAGCATAACTCAAAAACGAACAGTCGGATAAGCACCAAACCTGGTATTTAGGTTCAGTATCTTCCAGAGATGCGACACAAAGGTTTTCAAGAAAATCCCCCCACTCCAGACTACCCTTTACATGGAAAATTTTTCAAAAATTTTAATTTTCTCAAAAATGGCTCTAACGATTTTGATGAAAATATCATATGTTTAAGATAATGTCATGAGAAATGAAATGTATATCTCGAATTTTCTGGGAATGTCTCCAAAAGTATTCTTCATTGTGAACGCCTTTTGCATAACTGGTAAACCATAAGAGATAGACAAAATTTTACTACACAAAAAATGTAGATCGCGTTAAAATACACAACTTATGTCATATACATTTCTTTTGTTGAGTGAACCATTTTCGAGATATTGCTTGTTATTTCCTTAAATTTTCCAATACTTATACTTTTTCTCAAATACGTTATTCATTTTTTTATGTTCTGACATGCAAAGAGAATGGAATGCGCCACATAGCAACCAGCGTTAAAATATTTGAATATCGCTTAAAAGCTACCATATTCCCCTTGCATCTACAAGAAAATTACCAATAAGATTGACATCTCGATATCTCGATTAACATGAAGCATATGGAGAATAGGCGTTTGTAAAATTAGATTGTAGAAGAGTAGAGAAAGTCATGTGAGTGTAACACATCAGATTTTTTATTTTATATTCAGGGAGTCTTAAAACATATATTTCTGGTGAAATCTCAATATCAAACTTTTGGGTGGAATGCAATTGCCCCCTGTTTTCTGTTTTCACCTTACATAAGACAAAAAAGAAAGAGGGGACTTCATAGGCTATTAACAAAGAATTCTATGTATACATTTGATTTGAATGCCAACATCTCCAAGATATTATATCTTGTTCATTAATGTTTTTTTGAGAATATAAATAACGAAAATTGATGGTTGGGTTGAGGGAAATTTAACGAAAATCTTCATACCACAACCTTGAAAGATCCTAGACTTAAAATGAGTGAATGAATTTATTGTCAACTCTAAAGTAGATCCAATTTTTTACAATACTATTTTACAATCTCTTAGTAATAGAATAGAAACATGCCATTACTTGCTAATATTTGGCTCATACTCCTGGGTTGTTGCATAACCAAGTGGATCAGGAGCTTCCACACTGCAGTTATTTTACTACTGGGACACTTTCAAATTCTTAAACTTCTGATTCTCCATATTTGTTAGTTTTGCTCTTTATTTAACTACATATTCCCCAAACTCTATAATGTCCTTTCCGTATTTAAAGTTCAATAACTTTTTCCCCACTATATCTGATGATGATAATAATAATTTGTCAGAGGCCAGCATATACAACGGGAAATGACATCATCAAGGAACTGTTATATATATTACATATTTACAGATATTACCTTACAACATTATATTTACATCACTATTCATAAATTCATCAATTGAATAAAATGGTCTGTTTATCAGTCAATTATAAATACAATCTTTTCCTATTTCTCAAGCTTCAATTTTTCTCTCATTTTGGTTTCTTCACATCCAAGAATCATATGCCAATAATTATCTTTCATTCCAACATTGGACATTTCTGTAAACTCCTGGCCCCTCTTATTCCTTTCAATTTCACTGCACCTGTTCTTCTAGCCCATGAAGCTCGCTCCCTCCCTCATGCATTTGTTGCCTTTTTCTACATAGTTTTCTCTAACCCATTCTTTCTTTAGCTTCCTGTAGATCCTCAATGAGTTTTTGTTGTTGAAGCTACTAAGTATTGCCTGAATTTTAATATCTTTGATTCTTTGTTTAACTTGGTTTAACCTCTTTCTTTTCATTTTCTAGCTTGCCAAGTTGTCCCTAAGTCAATTTTTTCCCATGACTTTTTTTATTCTGTTAACCCAGGTGTTACACTCAGTCAATTCTCTTATAAATTTAAGCATTTTTTCAATATATTTTGTTCTTCTAAATTCTTTATCTTAAACCAATATTTAAAAGTTTCCTTTACTTTTCCTTTGCTCCCTACTATTGCTAGTTCTGTTTGTGCAACCCCATTAGATGAGGCTTTTGGTAGTCCAAAATGTTTTTGCAAAAAATTCCTGTGAATCAAATCTACAATTAGCCACCCCTCATTGTGACCCCATATTTCTACACCATACATCAGTTCAGCCTCAACTTCTGTCAAATATATTCTCTCCAACTACTTTATGTGTCTTCCTGCTGGTTTGTTCCTACAGTAATTAATCACTTTTAAGGCTAACCTTGCTTTTGTCAGACTTTTTCTTTTGTTTGCCCCAACTACCATTGGTGTTAAGTCTAATCCCTAAATAATGAAATGTATTACTTCAATCTCTGTCCCTTTCTAACACCATTTTTCATGTTTGTTTCCTTTCTTGAATACTTTGAGTTTTGATTTTCAGATATTCATTCTTAGAACCCATTCCTTGCAAAATTAAGAAATTGCTTTGTTTGTTTTCGCTAGTCCAACATTTTAATCGACTCCACTACTACACTCATCAGAAAGTAGGTCACTTAAATACATAGTTTGGTATAAATATCTGCACGTACGACAGATATTTTTAGATTCAGGGGACTACAAAATGCATATTTTCATTAAAATCTCAACATCAAATTTTTAAGTGAAATGCAATATTTTCTCTGCTTAATATAGGTAAGCAGTAGAGAAAGAAAAACTACAACATTTAAAAGCAACTAAACTTATCTGATATTTGCATTCTTAGTTAAGCATACCATAATTTAACAGAAAAGAAAATACCCAAACCAGTAGAAACAAACATGAGAAAAAACAATTTATGTACTAGCACTACAATTTACAAAGAATTACTAAGCCTGTGCGTATTTGATAAAACTTTCTAGATACTGTGGGATAAAAAGCCAAATTAAAAAATGGAATCAACAGCTGCATCAAAAGAAAATGCTTACAGAAAACCAAATTCCCCTAAAAAGATTTAACAAATTACATACATGCACAAAAGCCACTAATTTAGAAAAGTTTTAAGTTAACTCATGTTTTGCAAAAGGGGGATGAATGGAAATGAAAAGAGAACATCAACTATGAAAATCCTTAAAGGAAAAGAATATTAGATTACAAATAGAACATTACCGAATCAGATTTTCTGTGTGTTCCCCTTTCTGGATCTCGTTTATGTACCGACTGGGCTGATACAGAGGATATTGTACCATTGGTCTGTGGTATGCTTACAGATGTAGTCGTAGTTACCTTCAACCAAATAATTGAACATGTAATAAATCTAACAGCCTACAGTTTAGCATACAGTCTCTTCCTTGTGTGAAAACTTAAATACATAGGTTTGTTGTCCAACATATAAGCTGTTTATGACATTCCCCCAAACATAGATACATTCAGAAAGAAACAGTAAAATTTAAAGCACATTTCACTCACATGATAGTTCCTTAAGCTGCAAGTCTTACTCTAATAGAGACAAAAAGGGTAAATGCTTATCATGAAGAAGAGAGACAAGTGTTACATGGTTAAGTCTATTCCAAATGTAATCCGTAACTTGCCTGTTGTAAACTAGCTTTTTAATGTATTATTAGCAATCAAAAACTAAACTTAGTTTAGTTAAAACTTGATTAATAACTTTTAAGTCATTCAATGAATGCTCCACTTCTATGAACTGTGAATTAATCATTTGTTTTTAATGGACTAGAAGTTCATATATTTCACAGTCGTACCCACTTCATAACATTCACAACTTCTTTGATTCAGCTTTCACTTGCTCTGTTTTCCACCTTCCTCCAAAGGTTTCATTTCTTTAGTATCTGCATCTCTCTTGTTATTATTAATCTAGACACTGCACATTATCTAGGTGGTTATACATAATTCTGCCACCTGTTAGCAATACTATTGAGTATTATGAAGATTTCTCTGCAAGATATATAAACCAAAAGTAAGCAGCCACAATGCAACTTAATTGGCTTAAAAGTTTGAATTGTGCAAGAAAAGTTAAGTTTCTCCACGTAAACAGACATGCGGTGGAAAAATTGTAGATGCTACTCGAATAGAACATAATTTCAAAAGTGGCATTGTGTACACTGCAGGAGAGAAAGTTATGCCATCTAAAGCAACATGAACAGGTTAGATAACTTTGTGGCACAACTTTGTAGCATCACCTGTTGTGTTAGAAATATAGCTGTTTGAGAGGTAAACAAACACTAGAATCATTAAGGCAGTGCACAGATAATGTATTAATTGCATAATTAAAGCAGGTATGTATATTTCATTTATTGTAAATAAAAAAAAAACAATGCATTATTGAAGCATAGTGACAGAATTTAACTTAAGAACTTTCCGACAGGTTATATGAAGAGATCAAGAGAGATAAGTTGATTGATTTGACTGAGGCCAAAGAATATTTGTGGAAAGTGGACTCTAGAAATAAGGAAAATGACAGAATGTCCCAAATGACACTGAAGGAAATTAAATAAAATGTGGTAATTCTCCTAATGCTAAACAGAGTTAATCTGGACTACAATCTTAATTTTATTTAAATATAATTCACTAGAAAACAATATATATATATAGGGGATACCACTTTTTACAATGTGCGATAAACATATTTCAGCTTAAGATTTTTAAATAACCCTTCAAAATACACAAGCAATTTTAACCTTCCATAAAACGTATAACTACATCATTATTTTCACTTTGAAATTCAGGTAGTTCCTTAAACATATTCTTTACCAAATTCTGAATGAGAAGATTTTGCAATTAATTTTGATGGCCTGAATGTTTTGATTGCCTTTATATCATCAATAACCTTTTTAGGGAGGCCCTCTAGTTTTTATATGAGTTTATAATAGTTTATCATGCATTCCTCTATAAAACTTTTACGTTCAGAAAGAACAGTTTGGAGCATTTCAACCACTTTACTGCCAAATTTTTGGGATGTTATAATCTCACATTTTGCTTTAAGAGACCCGAACAGTGAGAATACAAAGTGAGCTACTGGCTTTTTCTTAAGTCTAACATACTTGAATTACAATTGCCTGATATAAAGCTTTGTAAATCTTTATTATATTGCTGTTTGAATTATTCAGGTGAATGAAAGCTGAGCGAATAACATTTGAGAAAAATTCACTTCCTAGTTCTGTTTAATTCTGCACCCTCAAGCTGAAATATGTGGAGTTTCCCCAATGACAGTCAAATAAAACAGCCAGGTGCCCTGTATCAACAGAGGTGTCCAACTGCTAAAATGTGTTGCATACACTATTCACACATCCAGTATTATATGGCCTTTAGGTGACAGATGTAATTTTTATAATTAATTTTTAAAATATGCCAACTTTTGTGTTTTATTGTATAAATAAGGAAATTCTGAGAAAACTATAAATTCTTGAAAATTTGCAAAAAAATATGACAGGCTTGGATCTATGTATACTGCGAGACATGTAAGTACTTCTAGTTGCAACTGTGAAAAATATTTCACGTTTATTGTTAATGACAAAAATCATGGTCTGGTTTGGTACAACCTAGGAGAATTCTTCCTTATAGCTGACAACCTCAACTTTTGACATGTGTTACGTTGTAATACTACTTTTCAATTAAAGAGCTGTACCCTTGTAAGAAAATGCTCTTGAAAGGTCAACTGCTATTTTTATGAAGCTGTTTTTCTACATTTCACCTTGTGTTCCTGATACTTCGATACATAAAATCTTTTAGGAAGAATTTGAGTCAATTAGTGAACATTACACACCACTTACACTAACAACTAGGGACACATTTTGGAGATCAATTGTCTCCACTTTCAACCTTCGTTCAACTATGTGGAGATGACTGATCTCTCAAACATATTCCTAGTTATTAGGTGTAAGATGTGTACTGATTCAAATTCTTCCCAAATTATTACATCACACTTGTTGTATGTATGGATGTATGTTGTGTTTAATTTTTTAAGTCTTAAAATGTGTATAACCATTTCTGAAAGTAATTATCCCCAGGAAAGTTAAACATTTTCTCTGTGGAATATACAATTATTATTTCTTGTTGAATCTGACTGGCAAAAGTAACTATACAGGAAAATGTAGGAAAAAGAGTTGCTCACCACAGCATCCTAAAAGAAGTTTTATGGAGCTTGTCTACCTAGTGGTAAGTATCAGTCTTTTGGATAACTTGTTACATCATAAAGCTATACAATAAAAATATTATCGTGTGCTACTCTTAATCACAGTAATCAGTATTTAGTAATACTTCTGATGTTACACTGGCTGATAATATTGATTCCAAGAATACTGCATACAACCCATTATGCAAGAGCTTTACATAGTTTTATTTTGTTTCAACATTTAATACCATATCATTCAAAATGAATAATCACAAATAATTAATTATAACACAATCTCGCTTGCTGATTAATTTATGTATTTAATACATATGTTTTAAAACAAATAAAATATGTTTATCTAACCTGATGAGCTGTCAACTGCACAGCTGGTGTGCTGTCAGGTATTGTGAGTTCTGTTTCTATTGGCAACTTCCCAGCAACAGGTGCCAACGTCTGTTCTACAGTTGTGGTAACTGCATTGTCACTGGGTACTGTGGTAGATGCAGGTAAAGTATAAACTTGTGTTTCTAAAGTTTTGAATAACAGGTCTACAAACTTCTTCGTTTCTGTAACAAACATAGTTAATGTAGTACCAATAATACATGGAAAAACCACTATGAGAAGAAAATTAATAAAGGCAGTCCAAAAGCCAATAGACTTAACCATATGGGAAAAACTCTGAATACAAAAGAATAAGAACCATCTTATGAATTTTAGTTTTCCAACAGACAAGAATCTCGTCACCAAATACATCAAGCCACAAGTGATACCTACAGGGAAGCCAAAAAATTTGTTAATGACTCTTAGCTGGCAATGGATACAAGATGTCTGCAAAATGAGTTTGAGGTAAATCTAAAAAATCTGATGTGTTACACTCACATGACTTTCTCTACTCCTGTACAAACTATTTTTACAAACGCTTATTCTCCATATGCTTCATGTTAATCGAGATATCGAGGTCAATCTTATTGGTAATTTTCATGTAGATGCAAGGGAAATATGGTAGGTTTTAAGCGATAGTCAAATATTTTAACGCTGGTTGCTATGTGGCGCATTCCATTCTCTTTGCATGTCCAGGACATAAAAAAATGAATAACGAATTTGAGAAAAAGTATAAGTATTGGAAAATTTAAGGAAATAACAAGCAATATCTCGAAAACGGTTCACTCAACAACAAAAATGTATATGATATAAGTTGTGTATTTTAACGCGATCTACATTTTTTGTGTAGTAAAATTTTGTCTATCTCTTATGGTTTACCAGTTATGCAAAAGTCGTTCATAATGAAGAATAATTTTGGAGACATTCCCAGAAATTTCGAGATATACATTTCATTTCTCATGACATTATCTTAAACATATGATATTTTCATCAAAATCGTTAGAGCCATTTTTGAGAAAATTAAAATTTTCGAAAAATGTTCCATGTAAAGGGTAGTCTGGGGTGGGGGGATTTTCTTGAAAATCTTCGTGTCGCATCTCTGGAAGATACTGAACGTAAATACCAAGTTTGGTGTTTATCCGACTGTTAGTTTTTGAGTTATGCTGTTCACAGACACACACACACACAGACACACACACGGACATGTTTCCAAAAATGCTTTTTTTGGATTCAGGAGGTCTCAAAACATGTATTTCCGGTGAAATCTCGGTATCGAATTTTTGGGTGGAATGCAATACTTCCCCTACTTACTATACGTAGTAGAGAAAGTAAAAATTAGTGAAGTTATTAGTGTGTGTGTGCTAAAACATAAATTCTTGCAAGGACATAGATGCCAACTTGTAGCGCAAAAACATAACAGCATTAAGTTTAGGTGTAAATGTATAGATTTTAAGTATAAATTTACAGCAATTAAACAATAAAATATGCTTTCAAATACATACAAATACAAGAAATTGGAAGTTGACCAGAATGGTACACATTGGCAGAAACTGCAGCATGGCTAATAATAAAAGTTATGTCACATAAGGCACTAATCATAAAGCTAAAGCTACTGCATTAAATCATTAGGACTGCATCATAACAGAATGGCTGTAAAATAATACGAACACTTTATAAACACAGAATTTTACACAATCCTACTGGCCTACTGAATAATAAATAATAATAAATAATAATAATAATAATAATAATAATAATAATAATAATAATAATAATAATAACAACAACAACAACAATAACAACAACAAATCAACCTTTAAAAAAACCACTTTTACAAAAAAAGTGCAAGCACATGTGTGTGCGTGCGCACACCTTTGTCTACCCTCTATTACTTATTAATGGGACTACAAACTATTCTTACTAAAGCTGGGCAGTCTGCTGTAGACAGCAAGAGAGAGCAGACGTGCCATGTAGTGCGGGCGACAGATAGAAATGGGAATCAAATAACACATGTACAGAGCGAGAACGGAAGTTTTGGAAGGATGAAGATGAAAAAAGGAGTGTGACGGAAATAGAGCAGTGATTATCATCATTAGTTGGTGATAGTAGGAGTGGAAACAAACCCAGGACCGGTTGAGATGGAACAGATAATAGAAATGTTGGAGAGTTTACTAACGGAAAAAGTGAAAGAGATAGGTAAAGAAATGGAGAACACAAGACACACAGAGGAGACAAGAAGTGAACAGAAAAATGAGACAGACATCCAGTTAGACAAAAGCAAAAGAAGATTGGACAACACAGAGAGAGACGTGAGAGACAGCAGAGGAAGAAAAACTGCATTTTCTGCAAAGTAAGGGAAGATTATATGAAATGATCCACGGAAACTGTAAGGGAAGTTATAGAAATGAAACCTAGGATGGGAAATAGAAGATGTGTTTCGACTAGGCAGAAGAAGCAGAGGACAACAGCCAATTTTGGTAAAATTCACGACAATGGATATCAAATGGGAGACATTAAGAAATGCAAGGAAATTAAAAGGTACCAGGTTTTTCATAGAGTAAGACTATAGTAAGGAGGAAAGAGATATGAAAAAGGAATACAAAAGAATTATGAAAGGCAGGTCTGAAGGAAAAAAGCATTTGTAAAAGGCTTATAATTGTACATCGAAGGATACAATTGGGGCCTAAACCCGATGATCAATGACCAAGACAGAATACGGAATCAGCGAAATTACAAGGACATAAGGAGACAAGACAGCAAATTTTTGATAGAGGCGATGTAAGAAGTCAGGTCAAAGATAGTCAACAGGGAGAGAGGGGGAGGAAAGAGGGAAAGAAGAAGGATCAGTTGGAAGAGAAGTGGAAGAAGCACGGAGGAAGAAGTCGATGGCATCAGAAGGCAGCAGTGCTGGAGAGGAAATAGCAGCAAAGACAAGGAGTGATGTGTGTGTTGAAAGATGAGGAAGTGAAGGGGAGAAAGTGCAGTGGCAGCAGGGGGGGGGAGATTAGGTTTGTGACGAATGAAGAAGCTGACAAGTTGATATGGAGAGAAAACTTAAAAGTAATATCAAGAGATGAATGTAGTATTATACAAGTAAAACGGGGACAGAGACACATAAGGAAAGTGCCATCACCAAGGGTAACAAGGCAAAGGGGTTTATGGGAGAAATTAAATCCAAAAGAGAAACATACAGACAAATAGGGTTTAGCTGTGAAAATTATGTTCTGGAATATGGAGGGTTTAAAGGCGGAAATGATATAAGGGGAAATGCAAAGGGTGATGAAAGAGGCGTAGCAGAGACATGGTTAGAAGGAAGAGACAAAATTGAAGTGAAAGGTTATGTGTATAATGAGGTAATAGCAATAAGAAAAAGCAATTAGGGTAGAGCATTAGGAGGGCTACGAATATTTTCAAAGGTGAAACTGAAACAAAGTTGTTTACAGCTGAGGGAAGTAAATGTAAAAGTGTGATATGGTTATTAGCCATGGGTAGTTTACAATACACCAGTATCTTCACATTTCCACAACAATAATTTGTTTAATGAGTTGGAGAAACAAATATGCAGACATTGAGTTTATTATGATAGAAGACCTGAACACTAGAATTGGGGAAGGGCAGAAGAGGAGGAGAATACTTAGAAGGGAGGGGAGGAAGAAGTCTGGGAAAGGGCTAGTAGGGACTGTGGCATAAACAATGAAGGGAAGAAGTTGTTAGAATTTTGTGAGAGAATATGCAATGGTTCAATGGAGGGAGACAAAGAGGGAGAATTTACATTTGCAAATGAGAATGGACAAAGCGTTGCTGATTACATATTGGTGAGTGAAGGGATAGAAGAAAGAGTGGAAAGGTTCAAAGTTGGGAACGAGATTGTGAACAGTGGCCACTTCCCACTATTGTTTTATATAAGAGTAGCAGGGCAAGAAATAAAATTAGAAGAGGCGGTGAAATTAAAGAAATATAATACATTTAAGTGGAAGGAGGAGAAGGGAGAATACTTCAGAAGGGAATTAAACTCAGAAGTTAGTAAGATAACAGAAAGAGGAATTGAGCTAGAGCTTACAAAAAATGGCACCAAAAAAAAGCATTAGAATTATTAGAAAATTTGGTGGTGAGAGCATCCAAGGGGATGCAAGTGGGGACATGTGGCAAACAAGTGATAGAAGGTTGGTTTGATGATGAATGTAGGAAAACCCAAAAGGGAGTTATCTTTAAGATATGGTATTTTAATCAAATTCATTAGAGCCAACTCTTTAAAACTCCAAAATTTTGAAAAGTGTTCCATGTAAAGGATAGTTGGGGTGGGGATTTTCTTAAACATTATCATGTTGCATTTTTAGAAGACGTGAACTTAAACACCAAACTTTATATTTATCTGGCTTTTTGTTTTGAGTTATGCTGTTCACATACACATACCAGGCCTTTTTCTAAAAATCTAATGTGATACATTCACATGACTTTCTCTACCCTATACCGTTTATTAGTGGGTATACAATCTATTCTTACTAGCTTATTTTTCTATCTACTTCATTTTAATTTAAATAAAGCAATGCAGAAATAGCTACATTACACATTTCATTATAGATACAAACAGAACAGCAATAGTCAGATGTTTAAGAACTGGACGCTAAATGCTGGCCTTAAAATTCCACACTGTTTCCATGCAATCATGAGAAACAGCTGAAAATCAATGAGACTTAAAAAAATGGCCTGATTAAATCAAACTATTAATAACAGATATCTCGGAAATGGCTGATGCTTCAAAAAAACTTATTTGAAATAAATTGTATGTTTTAAAGAAATCTACATTTTTTTGTGCAGTATGTTTTCGTCTATCACTTAACGTTTACCAGTTATATAAGATTATACATAATTTATTTCAAAGTGTACTTCACAGGCTATTCCCAGAAAACTCAAGCTATACGGTTTATTGGTAATGTAAATACCTTTAATATATGGTATTTTTAATAAAAGTGGTTTAAGCCATTTTTTAGAAAACCAAAAATTTCGAAAAATTTTCCATGTAAAGGTTAGTCTGGGGTGGGGGATTTTCTTGAAAATCTTTGTGTCGCACCTTTGGAAGGCATTGAATCTAAATACCAAGTTAGGTATTCATTCGACTTTTCGTTTTTGCACGCATGCCACACACACACACACACACACGCGCACACACACAGAGAGAGCTTTTTCTAAAACTACTTTTTTTGGATTCAGGGTGCCTCAAAACATGTGTTTCCAGTGAATTCTCAATATCAAATTTTTGGGTGGAATACTTACTATACGTAGTGGAGAAAGTAAAAAAAAAAATGTTTTTTTATTCAGGGAGTCTCAAAACATGTGTTTCTGGTGAAATCTCGGTATCAAAATTTTGGGTAGAATGCAATATTTCCTCTTCTTAATATAGGTAAGCAGTAGAGAAAGTAAAAAGGAACCAAGAATAATTTTAAATAAGAACAGCAAAGAAACTGGCTTATGTTAAAGATATGAGTATGAAACCTATATACGAGGATGGTTCAATAACTACCCGTGTTTCAAAATAGATTGTGCTGCTAAGACAAGTTGGTGTTACCATCATGTACTGTCATTTGTTAGATGATGCCAAAACAAATTTGGTACCTATTATTAGGTTAGTTTGGATTTGGCAGGGATTTCAATAATTGTTTGTGCTTTCACTAAAATGGTAAAAGTGCAGTATTATTCAGTGATTTGCTTTTTCTTTTGGATAGGAAAACATGCGAAGAGATAAAAACAAAATTGAATGTTGGTTATGGGGATCCTTTGTCATTACGACAACAATTGGTTCAATGACTTTAGAAATGTCCATGCACTAATCAACATTAAAATAATTACAATTCTTTATGTTTACATACAGTATAAAATACATCATTTACTAATAAATTCATCAAATTAATAGCATGCCTTATCAGCTAAATATCTATACAACCTTTCTTAAATAGATATCTTTACATCTACTATTGATTTCTTATCTTTAAGTATTTTGCAGTGCAATTCCTTTATAATTTGCACTTCTTTCCTAAGCTTGCAGGTTATTATACTATAGTCATTCCTAATCCTAATGACATTTGTCTGAAACAAGCCAAATTTAAGATGATAATTTGGTAGCCTATATAAACAACCATGCCAATGCTGTTCTCAGCTTTGGCCATAGCTAACATAATTAGAAGTGCAGTGATGTGATAATTTAATCAAATGACCATGCTCTCCATATGCATTCAAAGGGAAAGGGTTCCAACATGCGACCCTCATTTTCAGCTTATTATTAAACAAGCAAACTAAAATTTATACGAACTCAATGTAACTCCACATAATTTTGGTTATTGATGGTTTTTATTTTTCTTTTAATGACACAGGCCTGTAAATTTACAGGCAAAGTAGATTTTGTATCAAATGAAAAGGAGATGAAACTTAGTAAGATTGAGGACTTTGACAGGGTTGCAAGTTGAGTACAATTCTTTTCAATATGTTTATAACCAAACAGTTAGTTTGAAGCTAGTGAATATGTGCTTGTGATAGGTTACAAATAACTCTAAGGTTACTTTTTGCTGATGATCTAAATATCTATTTATTTCTATGATCTATGGCAAAGTTGCTTAACAGTGGTTAATATAAATAACACTGATCAACATTGATTTTGTGGTATAAAGGAATATATGTGACTAATAGAAATCAGTGCATACTGTATGCCCCCTTATGGCTTCCATGACAACACTGCCCCATAGCACCAAGCTATGCTTCTATACCACTTTAGTGGACTCAAGATTGGCATATGAAGCACAGATGTGGGGAAACAGTAAAGGATGGGAAGAAATGAACAAAATCTGGCCTTGTGGCATAAAGCCGCATACAAATTACATCTCAATGATAGAGATGAATAATTTATACCATGAGAGGCATAGTTATAAAAGAGTGTTAAAATACTGGTACAGGATTCAAGAACTCCCTAAAGGCGATAAACCAAAAGACTGTTTAAAATATCAGGAGAATGCTAAGAAGGATATGTTACTAGAATGCTAAGAATGATAACTATGGATATAGTAGATTAGTTGTCAACTACGGATAAATCGATAAATGGAATGGGTGATATTTGGACATGGAAAATCGCTTGGCATAGGATGTAGTAACAAATAAATCCTCTGGATAGATAAATTACATATGCATTGATGAGAGACGAAAGTTCTCCAATATTTTATACTATAGTCAAAAGAGCAAGGTATGTAGATAACTTTAACAGCATGGTAAGAGAACAGCATTAGAATTTCCATTAATTGAATTGAGAATGTGATAAAAATTAAAATTATACAAGACTTAACAAAAACATAACCTGAAAATCTACTAAAGACTAGGCTTATTTTCTAGCACATTAATTTCTTCAATAAAGCAGTCATCTTTAGTGACTGTAAATCTGCTTCACAAACCATTTATACCAGTGGATACGTGGCAAAATGAACTGCTGAAATCCACCAAAGTATTGTCAGGATGCATTGGCTATTATTTTAGGTATTCGTAGAATTAGTATAAGTTTCCATAAAAGGTGGAATTAAAGGATTTCACAAGTTAGTTGAGAGTTCAGAAACCCAGTATAACAAATGAGGAAGTTGCTGTGTCAGAGGACAGTTACCTTTCGGAACAGTGCCCATAGTTCTGCTGACTGCCATGAGGTCAATTCCCTGGAGGAGACTTTAGCTGATGTCCACCAGGGATTTCCGTTAAATAGTCCGAGTTTTAGGACTTGGGGTACAATCCCTGGATGATGCTACCTGAACCCTTGTAAGCCACCATTTTGAAATTTCACATACAAAAGTATCACTTTAAAGCGTACCACCATGCACCCGCCTGCATCATCTGTGGCTAAATTCTCATACATTTTTAATTCTTTGTATCTCCAGTTTAGAACATTTCGGAACATCCCTGATCATATCTGCATCAGTTTTGCCACCCTGGACCCTCAACACTCCTTACCCTCACCTTCCAGTAGTCCCTCCATGTTAGGAGTGGATGCATGCCTGGTGAGTAGCTGTATTTAATGACTAATATTGTAGCGGACCAGGTTGAGCGCCAAGGATTACATCATATGAGGTAACCAAGTATAAAGTGTCGAAATGAGGTTACCTCAACACGACCACGCTAAAGAACGCCGAGCCAGCTCTTCTGTATGTATTCATACTATGAGGGTCTGACTCGAGGGGGATCAATGATCAATTGTTGAATCAGTCGTCGAGACTCTTGTCTGAATCATTGCGGGAATTGCCGTAGTAATCAGATGAAGGGAGAGTTGTAACATCGACGACCTCAGGTCCGCTCACCATACACGAGTCGCCAACGCAACACCAGTTGAACAGGTAAGGATGTATCTCCTCTAAGATCTGCTTGCTTGTTGGGCTTCACCCCAATCTGAGTGGTCAATGTACTCACGTTAAAGTAATAATATAATTTATTGGGTCAATGCATCCCCTGTGCATTATTACATTGTAACACCCCTACATGGGGTTGGTTACCCTGCAGTAGGTGATTACATAGGGGGGGGGGGTGATAGCTCAGAGGTAGGGGGGATGCGTCGGTACTGGGGTGGTAGGTAGGCCAGGGTGGCGTTCCAGGATGGGGGTATTTAAATAATGCACAGGGGATGCATTGACCCAATAAATTATATTATTACTTTAACGTGAGTACATTGGCCACTCAGATTGGGGTGAAGCCTGACAAGCAAGCAGATCTTAGAGGAGATACATCCTTACCTGTTCGACTGGTGTTGTGTTGGCGACTCGTGTATGGTGAGCGGACCTGAGGTCATCGATGTTACAACTCTCCCTTCATCTGATTACTACGGCAATTCCCGCAATGATTCAGACAAGGGTCTCGACGATTGATTCAACAATTGATTATTGATCCCCCTCGAGTCAGACCCTCGTAGTATGAATACATACAGAAGAGCTGGCTCGGCGTTCCTTAGCGTGGTTGTGTTGAGGTAACCTCATTTTGACACTTTGTGCTTGGTTACCTCATATGATGTAATCCTCTGCGCTCAACCTGGTCTGCTACAATATCCTGACCACACGAGTCACCCTTATGGGATGCCCATAACAGTGTATGGTGACACCGGCGTCTAGAACCGTCCAGACAACAAGAAGCAGTGACACCGGGGATCACTGTTGCAGTATAAAACATTTACAATCTCTTCATAAATTAATAGTGTTGCAGTGGATTCCTTCACACTGTGGAATGAAAAGGCAGATGCTTTAGCAAAATAAAATTCACCCAATTAGAAACCCATCTTTATCATTTCACCCATCAAAATTAACAATTCAGGAAATCATTCAACAAGAAATATATGGCATTTTAATTCAAGAGTATAAATAATGTAAAACCTTGTTATACATAACAATAATTCTAAAATGTCCAGATTAAAAGCTGTTATTCTCTTCAGATTACATAAGGGGCTATAATAGGCTGCCCATCTACATAAATTAAGTATCCCTTCTACTCCAAATCATGTACTTTGCACAGAGGAGGAGTCTACAATGAATATGACTTATCTCCAGCAGTGTAGAAATTTAAGAGCTGTAGATCTCCCATTATGCTACAGGGAAGCAAGAAGAAAAATGGAAGAACTCCAATATGCTGAGCATTAGCAAAACACCAACCAGATATGAAAAGGTCCCGAAATCTGTAGAAGTGAAGCGGACGTACATTAACAGAATAATGGAAATATTAGTTAAGCAGAAACAGCTTTAAAAATGAATAAGAAAATGGAATCATGGAAAATATTTGTGGACTGGCCACAAATTAAGTTTTAAAAAGAATATTTATATAAAGTATATTAATGGATGTGGTCAATTGGTAAGTCAACATAATATGGTAAATACTTATTATAAATTATGTATAACAATATGCATTATTTTAATTATAATTTGGTGAAGGAAAACCATCATGTGGTTTGTAACCTAGCATAAATAAATAAACAGACTATACATGCATTCATGTATATAAATGGTAATCTCACTTCTTAAGTTTCATTTTGAGAATTCAAAATTTCATATTCACTGGCTTACCACTTTGTAAAAAAACATCCAGCTGTTGCACCATACTTGCCCTCAATTCTACTACTGGCTTGTCCTTCTTTACCAGGGCAAAAACATACTTGGAAAGTGCTTCTGGATCTGCTTCACATCTGTAACACGTAATTTACTGCTGTGAGATTCACAACACAGAAAGCTGGAGCCAAACTAATCTACTAAATAGTGCAGCACAGATTTATATGTTTGCACTTATTGCTGGTAAGTGGGAGCATTGTATTCCACCAAAAAATTCTATGAGATCTCACCAGAAGTACACATTTTGTGGTTTCTTCAACTCAAAAAAGGGTTTCAGAAAATGGTGCAGTATATATGTGTGTGTCTATGAACAGTGTAACTAAAGAAGAAATGTCTGACGAATACCATATTTGGTTTTTAATATAGAGGCAACTGAAAAATACAATATCACAGCCTGGATTTGAACATGATTCTCCCGCTCTCCGTGCGGTTGCTCTAACCATTGTAACAACATGCTGGTGGGACATTGAATTCCCCAATTGACTCAAGTTATTTCCCACACAGACCACCAAAGCATCTCAGCTAGAGTTTTAATAAAACTAGGTGGTTATGGTTTATTACAGGTTTTTTAATATTTAATAGAAATTGGAATATTAATTAATATATTTTGATTATTGATTACATTAATTGAGGGTTTTTAGCCAGTTTAATATGTATGAGTCAAGTAGATGTAAAAGCATTAATTGCTTATTCACCTGTAGCTCATATGGACTGGTTGTAGGTTTAATAACATTAAATATTTGGGGTTTTTATATGACTTTTGTTTTAATAATTGCTCATGGTTTATGTTCTTCTGGTTTATTTTGTTTGGCTAATATTGGTTATGAAGGTCTAGGAAGACGAAGACTACTAATTAATAAAGGTTTATTGAATTTAATACCAAAAATAATATGATGATTTTTACTTTCGTCATCTAATAAAGCAGCCCCTCTTTCTTTAAATTTATTGAAAGAAATTGGTTTATTTAATAGTATAGTGGGTTGAATATTAATAGTAATATTATTTCTTGTATTCATTTCTTTTTTTAGAGCTGCTTATACTTTATATTTATATTCATTTAGTCAACATGGTATTTATTACTCTCGAATTTATAGAAGAGTAACAGGCTATTGCTGTGAATATTTATTATTAATATAACATTAATTCCTTTAAATTTATTAATTTTGAAATGAGATTATGTATTAATTTTATTTTAAGTATTATTATATTACTTAAGTAGTTTAAAATAAAATTGTGGTGTCATAGATATAATAAATTACTTAGGTTATGATTTATTTATCATTATGTTTTATTAATATTACCTTCTTTATTAAGATTTATATTTGGTAAGTATTGCATTATAAACAATTTAAATTATTTTGTTGAATGAGAAATTATTAGATTAAATTCATTATTATTGTGATTGCAAGTCGCCACTGAGACTGTCATCTCTAGTGAAATGCCTAGGTGGTCATCTGGGAAATAACTTGAGTCAATTGGGGAATTCAATGTCCCATCAGCAAGTTGTCACAATAGCTCAATGGTTAGAGCAACCACACAGAAAGCAGGAGAACCATGTCCAAATCCCGGCTGCAGCATTGAATTTTTCAGTTGAACTCTATATTAAAAACTTGTCAAGACCAGGTTAAGGTCTCTAAAAAGTATAATTAATTTCAATTATATAGGGTGAATCACCGCAATATTTCGCAAATGGAAAATGCTATTGATGTGCAGTTTTCACAGCATTGATTGATAGTCAGGGGCTTGTACATTTAGCCTATAAACAGATTTTAATAATACTGAGATAGTATATTTTTTGAGCAAACATACAATTTTTTAAATGAAACAATGCCTAGTTACATCAACAGAATAAAGGTAGGGTAAATTAGACTGTCAGTGGCGTTTGTCGCAAGATTCTAGTGCAAGTGGTTTATGAGAAATCTTATTTTGAAACATTTACGCACCGACACGTATACAACCAGTGGTAGCACAAACTAAAGAAAACCAAAAGGGAATTACAATACTTCTGTGGATTCTTAGTAAAGAGAACATAGCCTTTCAAAGGTTGTGTTCAAAATGACCATCGGCAGCTTCAATACACGCTTCCAGTCTGCTATAAAAAGACTGCTGCACACGTTCTAGCATTTCAGCAAAAATTTCAGAGCAGGCAGCAGTAATACGTCGTTTCATATTGTCTGGTGTAGTTGGTACATCCTTGTAGACAGTGTCTTTCAGCCTTCCCCACAGAAAAAAGTCTAAAAGGGTCAGATTAACGGGCGAGCCAAGGTACAGGTCCTCTTCGTCCAATCCAACGATTTGGAAACAATGAAACAATCCGTTAAGACATACTATAGTACTTCATGCACTATGGGCTAGACAGCCATCATGTTGGTACCACAGGTTCCTCGTAGTATGCAAAGGAACGTCTTCTAGCATCTGTGGCAGATGGTCTGTCAGGAGGCTGCGATACTTGTGTGAGTTCATAGTTCCTTCTTGAACAAAAGGGCCTATGAGCTGATGGTTCACTATTCCACACCACACGTTTAAACTCCATGGATGCTGACGTTCCACGTTCCAACGGGGATTGTCAACGGACCAATAGTGCATGTTTCCGGTTTACCTGACCATGATTAATAAATGTTGCCTCCATCACTAAACAAGATACATGATGAATCTGGAGTATCATGTCTTAATGCCCATGTACAAAAGTTAACACGATTCTCAAAATCATTTCCATGCAGCTCTTGATGGAGAGTGATGTGATAGGGATGGAACCTATGTCGATGGAGAATGCGCAGTACACTTGTCTGACTTATGCAACTTCCACGTACGATTGTGCGGGAACTAATTTGCGGATATACTGCAACGGCGGCCAAAACATTAATTTCTGCCTCTTCTCCAGCCACTTGTTTGTTTCTGTTATGTTTTCTAGGTGTTACAGTACCACTTTCACATAATTGGTTGAAGAGGTTGATAAATAATTGCCGAGATGGTTGACATCTATTGGGATACGTTTCCGCATGCACCATACAAGAACGAACTGCATTCTTCCTACACTCTCCATACACCATGAGCCTGTCAGCTTTTTCTGCATTAGTAAACCCCATCTTCCACTCACGACTTACTGCTTGAATTGTCACAAACTAACTGACCAGAAAGTCACAATGCAATCAACGAACAGAAAACACAATGCAAACAAACATAACAGCATTCGTACCTAGCAACTAAGCAGGTTGAATGGGACAAACAATTGTCGGGGTGGGAGCTTCTCAAAATGCGATTTCTCGTAAACCACTTGCACTAGAATCCTGCAACAAAGACTTCTAATTTACCCTACCTTTATTCTGTTGATGTAACTAGGCATTGTTCCATTTAAAAAATTGTATGTTTGCTCAAAAGATACACTTTCTCAGTATTATTAAACTCTGTTTATAGGCTAAATGTATGAGCCCCTGACTACCAATCAATGCTGTGAAAGCTGCACATCAATAGCACTTTCCATTTCTGAAACATCTGCAGTGCAAGTTTTAGGTGATTCACGCTGTGTGTGTGTATATATATAAATAAAACAAACAGTAAAACCATATTTGGTGTTTACATCCATCTGAGATACAACATGAAGATTTTCACAAAAATCCCCCCAAACCAAGCTACCCTTTATATATAAAAATTTGCTTTATATTTTATTTTCCTAAAACTACTCTAACAAACATTATTTAAATATCATATATTTTAAGATAATAACAAGAAGAATAAAATGATTTTCTGTGAATAGCCTGTGAAGTCCTCTTCATTCTGATTGAATTCTGTATAGTTTAGTGTAACTGAGAAGCCATTGGAGATGGACAAAACCTTACTGTAAAAAAAATGTAAAGCTAATTAAGGTAGACAATTTGTGTCAAATAACTTTTTAGTAGCTTTAGCCATACTTCCATCTGAATTCCATTCTCAGCCCCAATGTAACATATCACAAATACATTGGTCGATGATCATTTATTTACACCAACAGTTCATGGCTACATGTAACACAGTCATGAAGCTTCCCTAATACCAAAAATCTATCCTTTTGACAGTTGATACAACACTGTTTCTGGCTAACTGTCCTTTTCACATCTTGCATGTGACAACGGAAGAATAAAATACATACAGCCTAATTTAAAATCATTTCTAGATTACAGATTCTAGATTTACAGATACTACTTAAAACATATATTTTTTCGTTGGTTTGAATTTTCTAGAAATTGGTTTTCATACAGGCATTCTTCATCTAGTTGGCATGTCTAGCGTTATTTACTTGTGCCACAAAAGACTTATTTTAACTAAACTGTATATTTTAAAGACAGATCCTTTTGAGAAGCACCAGAAGATACACTTGTAGGTATACGCATAAGCTTGTCTCCTATGAACCTCTCACAGCCCAATTTGTCGTGATGTATTCCAATGATGAGTATGTTGACATGTTACTTATTTACAGAGAAGCACCAATTGCCTCTGGTCATAATGAAGAGATGATGCTGTCTTAAATAATCCCCATATTAGTATGCAGGCACAGGACACAATCATCAGTAGATCATCAGTTATGCAAATACTGCAAAACAATAAATTTCACCCTTACAGCTTCACCCTTCCATGGTTACGACTTTGAAGCTTGAGTAACTTTTTTGCCAGCATATTATGCAGCATGGACCATGATATGGTATGTTTATCTAAAGTCCTGTTTTCAGATTCTGTATAGCTACTCATTTAAAAACTGACAACCCCATTGAAAATTTCAAACCAATGATAATGAGTATCTCAGAATTGGTTGATGCCACAAAACGACTTATTTTAACTAAACTGTATATTTTAAAGCAATTGTAGGTATGCTTTTGTCTATCTCTTAGTTTACCAGTTATCAAAATTGTAAAAAATTGATTCTGAATGAAGGACATCGTAGAAAATTCAAGATGTAAATTTTATTAATCATGTGTGTATCTTAACCATAAGTATTTTAATCAAAATTGTTACAGCAATTTTTGAGAAAATCAAATAACATTATCTTTTTGTGTAAAAGGTATGCTGGGGTGGGGAATTTTTCTTGAAAATCTTCAACCTTGGAAGATGCTGAATTAAAACACCAGTTTGATATGTATCAGAATTTTAATTTTTTAGTAAAGCTGCTTATCTCTCTCTCTTACCTTTTACTAAAAATGTTTTCTTTTTTTTCGGGGGGGGGGGGGGGAGTGGTCAGAGGATCCTAAAATGTGTATTTCTGGTGAAATCTTATCAAGTTTTTGCTGGAATGCAATACTTCCTCTATTTACTATACACAAACAGCAGAGAAAATAAATACATTCCATCAAAATAACTGGGCTGTTTTCCTGGAGTGCTTAGAATTATTTTCCATTCCATTAAGCAACACAAGATAATGTTGGAGCATAAAGCTTGCAAAATATCTACAACTGTCTCTAATCACACCTGCTTGTGTTACTGTTCAGAAATGTTGAAATTGTTTAATCTGATGCATTCTAATTCCAACAGTATGCAGCTATATGCATAAGCATGAAAATAAATAGACTGGAATATTACTTAAGGAATGTGATAAATCTGCCTTTCTTATGTTATCTTTCTTCTATGATCCATAGAGATTTATACTTTATGAAGGTGTTATGGCAAAGTGTCAGAGTAAAGGTCATGCTAAAAGAGTTGCCTCATAAACAGAAGATCTGGAATAACAAATAGCCCAGTGTTTATAAAAATACACAGCAACTTAGGGAAGTGTATGTTCCAAAATGTTGTTCAGGCAATGTACAAAACTGAACAATATGCAACACATATGAGTAATGATTCTTAACAATAACTTACACGCAAAGCAATGACATGAAACTTACATAATATAATGATATTCATATGTCATAAAACTGCCAATTGAATATTTTCTGTTAACTTCTGATTTGGATTAAATTACAGATGTTAACATTTATAAAAAGCTTTCTGAAGCTAAAACTTACACTTGTAAATATCTGTATGTGTGCACGTCAACTTTTCACTTAAGTAATTCCTATGAATCTTGGTATCTACACAATTTAAGATCCCACTTAGATGACAATATAATTACTTTTCCAAAAGGAGAAAGGCCTAACGAGGTCATAAAAGAATAAAAGGGGGGGAAAAAAAACCCTTGCATATTATAGGATTTTGAAATATGTTGCACAACAAAAGTTTATAAGCATTACTTTTCTGTTGCAAAATTTTAATATAATTAATGTTTAGGTACCAATTATTGAGTTAGACAAACAGCATTTACTTTCTCTACTACTTACTTATAGTAGAGGAAGCCTTGCATTCCACCCAAAAATTCTATACCAAGATTTCACCAGAAACATACATTTTGAGGCTCCCTGAAGCCCCTACTAGTCTATGAATATAACACAAAAATGAAAAGTCAGCTAAATACCAAACTTGGTATTTTTCTTCCAAGGATGTGACACAAAGATCCCCAAGATAATCCCCTACCCCAAACTACCATTTACATGAAAACATTTTCATTATTTTTTATTTTCTTAAAAATGATACAATAATTTTGATTCAAATACCATAGGTATGTTTAAGTTACTTACATGACAAATGAATATTTTAAATTTTCTAGGAATACCCTGTGAAGTTCTCTTTATTCTGAATGAATTATGTATAACATGTAAACCATAAGAGATAGGCAGACTTACTACACAAAAAAATGTAGATGTTGTTAAAACACACAATTTATGTGACATAATTTTTAAAGCATTAATCATTTTCAATATATTCTTTATTATTGATTTGAACTGTCAAATACTTTATAGTGCTTTTAACTGCTAAGTCGCTATTTCATATTGTTCTTTCTTTCTTCTTTTCCTCATGGTCATGCAAAGAGAATGGAATTTCAAAGCCATCACATAGCAAATCACTTTTAAAAGATTTGACTATCGCTTAAGCCTACTGCCCTTGTACCTATAACAAAGGTTAACAAAACCATATTTGCCAACGCTTATTTTGCTTAACATGAAACATATAAAGGAAAAAGTGTTGGAAATAAAGTTTGCAGAAGAGTGAGTAGCAAAAGCCATGCAAATGTAACCCTACATACTTTATTTTATAGATACTGCAAATTTATCTCCGGCTAATGAAATTGGTTACATCTGCACCTGCAACATGCAGGGCTACCTATAAGGGGAATAGGGTAGGGCAGACGTATGTCCAGGGCCCAGATATTTAGGGGTCCAGAAAGGTTTATACATATATTAAAGTACATATGAGCAGATCTGTTCCAAATGATATTACGTACACTGATGCAGATTTTTCAGGGTAGAAGAAAAATTTCATATGTATACTAAGAGAACTAAATTAAAGCACTAAAGTTATTAATTACTAGGACTTCATTTATTAAAATCCATTCTATTTGAAATCACTTATACATCAGACTGTTCTGAAATTCAGAAGGTATTTTGAACATAATATGGTTTGGCATGGACGTAAGAAGTAAAACTTACTTCAATATTTGAAAAAATTCAACCAAAGTAAATTGCATAAGTAATAAGTAAAACTACTTGAATTACTTGTAGCTAATATTGATTCACAAAGGTTTTCGATTATGTGACATGACATTTATGGTAATCCTTGATGCATTTTCATAAATGTGCAAACAAACCAACAAACATTTTAATTACAACTAAAGTGCCAAATCTAAAAGTCTAACATCCATCTATGAGGCTTCCTCACGCACAACCCCAGGCTTATGTGTATAATGAAAGGCCCCCTCCACACTATTTACATTCCACTATTTAAATATTTTATCAATTTATATCTCAATTCTCTCATCTTAGTCGATCTAATCCACCCTTACTTTTTCCAAATATTCTCTCATCATATTATTCCTGTTTTCCCCATACCAATTAACATTTTAAGGACTATTTCTTTCTGTAATTTGTCCCATTTTATTTCCCACGTACCCTTCCTCCATCTCTTCACCCCATCACATTCTAAAAGGAATGAAACATTCCTTCTAGCTCCCCACATACAATGTTACCTTCCCCATTATATGCTCTCAAACCCTTTAAAAACAGAGCTCCTGATTGCATCCATACAAATTCTCCCCTTCCATATTTATCACAACAATCCACATATTTCTTCCACCCAATCATTTTTAATTATTCTATATAATTTTTTAAGAACTCTCATCTCTAAAACTAGACCAGATCTCTTGCCTATCTGTATCTTCAATTCTTTGCCAAACTTCTTTCCAAAACCTTACTCTACTTTGATCTCCAAATTTCCACGACTCCATCCCAATTTGATTCACAAAGGTAATATTCTTCAATAAAGCTAAATTTGATACTTCTTCCTCCATTTTCACAAATATCATTTGCACAACTGCAGTGGCATTGAACAGACACTAAGGTTGGCTATAGTCAATTCTGTAAATTGGCACCGATTTTTCTCAATGCAGGAAACTTGACAGTTGACACACAACTTTAGAATGAACATTAAATATTAATTAATTGGTTTTGGACAGATTATGGTTTGACGTACACAAAGATTTGGACACAATACAGTTTGCCATGAAAAACCAATTTCATGCTTTCTTTTGAAGGAAATTTAATACAGTAAGATGAAAACAGACGTCCCAGCATGATAGAGCGTACTCAGAACTATGTGAACTCATATAAAACTCAATTTCATCCATGGGTGGACTTGATATAGTTTGGAACAGACCTCCTCATATACGAGGTTGGTCTGAAAAGTTTTTGACCTCAACATGAAGATGGCAGCACTCGTAAATAAAAGCTAGTGAATTTTGTTGTTCATCTGTTGACAGTTACTCACCAAAGTTTCAGCCACTTTGGACGCTCAGTTGTTATGTAACAGTCGTTTGAGTGAGGTGATGTGAGTGTTTTTATGAAAATGGACAAACTCAAGTATCGAGCTGTCATTAAATATTTGCTTTTGAACGGCAATACACCTACGCAAATCAAAGATGAGTTGGATTCTGTGTATGGGGACTCTGCACCATCATTCACCACAGTGAAATTTTGGGCAGCTGAATTTAAACGTGGCCGTAAGAGCTTGGGAGATGATGAACATTCGGGACGTCCAAAAACCGCAACTACCGACGAAAACATCGCCAAAGTTCACCAAATGGTGCTAGACAACCGCCGAATTAAAGTGAGAGAGATAGCAGAGGCTATGAACATGTCAAAAGAATGTGTTTGTCACATATTAAATTAACATTTAGACATGAGAAACCTGTCCGCGCTTTGGGTGCCACGTCTGCTCACGTTAGACCAAAAACGTGTTCGAATGAACATTTCCAACGCAGTTTAAGCGCAATAAATCTGAGTTTTGGCGCCGATTAATTACTGTAGATAAAACTTGGATACATCATTATATGCCCAAAACAAAAATACAGTCCAAACAGTGGACTGCAAAGGGGGAACCAGCTCCAAAAAAAAGCAAAAACTGTTTTTTCAGCTGGGAAAGTGATAGCGACTGTTTTTTTGGGATAGTCATGAAGTTATTTTAATCTATTATCTTCAAAAAGGAAAAACCATTACAGAAGCATACTACGCATCATAACTTGACAAGCTGAAGGCAGAACTTGCGGAAAAACGGCCACATTTGCAGAAAAAGAAAATCCTGTTTCACCAAGACAACGCACCGTCTCACATCTCAGCGGTTGGAATGGCAAAAATCCACGAATTACGGTTTGAGCTGCTTGACCATCTGCCTTACTCACCAGATCTAGCCCCAAGCGACTTCTTTTTGGCTCCCTCATCTGAAAATTGCGCTCAGGACAGAGATTTTCATCAAATGAAGAGGCAATCACCTTCGTGAACAATTATTTTGCAGAGAAAAACGCCGAGTACTATTTGGATGGATTACAGAGATGGGAGCATCGCTGGGAGAAGTGTGTAGAGTTACAAGGAGACTATGTTGAAAAATAAAAAAAATAATAAAAAAAAAAAAAAATGAAATAATGTTTTGTATCTTTATTAGGTTG
Source organism: Deroplatys truncata (assembly GCA_030765065.1). Taxonomy (NCBI): domain Eukaryota; kingdom Metazoa; phylum Arthropoda; class Insecta; order Mantodea; family Mantidae; genus Deroplatys; species Deroplatys truncata. The sequence goes on from CM060986.1 coordinate 45,423,978, forward strand.
GAAACTTTTCAGACCACCCTTGTATCAATATATTCTTTCTCCCCTGCCTATATGTCACTACTTTACCATTATTGCACAACTTTTTTCTAATGGGGGAAAAATTAAGTTGAGTTTTATTTATGGACGTTCTTAATTGCTGTGGTTCTTAGCGTCCCATTCTATATTGAGTGTGAAAGACCAGTAATTTTGCTCAGAGGTCTCTTTATAAGGCTTGAGGTTCTTTTACGTGCTGTAAATCTATGACACGGGACACCAGCTTTACTTCCTTTCCAAAGGAATCCACGCTAAGGATTTTTATGCCCGAAAAAAATCCACCGCCCTCTGTTGGTTTGAACCCATGACCTAGATGCCACTAAGTAACCACTACACCATGGAGGACGACTAATTGGGGGGCAGGCAAACTTAACATAAGAGAGCTCTGCACTAATCAAACAGTGTGAAGTCAAAAGAGTGTTCCCTACCATTAAGCCAAAATTATTAAGAAAGGAGGAGCAGCTTTACAGAGACAACCTGGAGAAATCATTAGTTATTCAATTGATTTGTAGAATATTCTTATTAACCTTTGTGGTAATATGAAAATAGCACAGTTTATGATGTTTGTGGTTGGGAGATACAGTTCATAAGTTTCAGTTTGCCAATGTTGTGAACAGCTAATCTATACACTTTCAAAGATGGAAAAACTAAAAGAATTAAGGTTCAAAGCATGAGCAGAAGCCTTAGTTTTGTTCTGACGAACATTGAGCATTCATTGTACTTACACATACATGTTTCTACTGTCAAAATATCTTGAATGTATGATTTAAGACGTGAGAAAATTAAAAATAGCATTTTTTACATGAAAAGGGTAGTTAAGGTGGGAGGATTTTCTTTAAAATAATAATAATAATAGTTTTTTACCATTCATAATTACAATTGGCTTCGTCAAGAATAATTTATAACAGTATTTCAAATGTATACGATGAAGAAATAGTAATGTTTATACATATTTTACTTGTCATGTTTACTTATCTCAGGAATTCTTGTGTGGTATAGAGTGGAGTTTTTATCAACCACTTCCATATTTTATCTTTTAAAGTTTGAATATTTGTTGCATATTTCCAAAGGAAATGAATTCAATATTTTATATCCTGTAACTTGTAGTCCTTGAGGACTTCTGAAGCTTAAGATGAGGTATATCCACTCTGTTCTTGTTTCATGTGTTGTATGTAAAGCTTGTGTAAACTGTTGTGACACTCCATATGCACAAGAGAGAAGAGATGAGAGTTATGGGGGAGCAAGGGACTAAAAGTGATATCAGAATTCAGAGGCAGTCACATACACAACACATTTTAAACAAATGTGTAAGCTTATAATATCATACTCACAGCAGTTGGAACACTGACCCCCCACCTCTCTTATTATGCAAGTGGACCGGTCAGTGCTATTGCAAATCTATGCTTCAGGAGTGGGGGACTGTCACGATAAAATTAAATTGAGTTTTATTTATGGACGCTCTTTAACTACTATGGTTGTTAGCGTCCCATTCTATATTGGGGGAGAAAGACTGGTAATTTTGCTCAGAGGTCTCTTTATCAGGCTTGAGGTTCTTTTACGTGCCGTAAATTTATGACACGGGACCACCGGCTTTACTTCCCTTCCAAAGGAAGCCATGCTAAGGATTTTTACACCCAAAAAAATCCATTGCCCCCCCCCCCGCCAGGTTTGAACCCACGACCTTGGGAACTAGAGGCTAACACGGTACCACTAGTCCACAGAGGACGATGTTTTATACAAGCTGCATGTATTTCACTTCTATGTTACTGTTTTGTACATTTTGTTTCATATATACAAGATCATAAAGGTATAGATTAACAACACTTGGAATTTGTAGTGCCTTAAATAGTGGTTTACAATGTGCAGCTATACTACAATTTGTCAATATTCTAACCTTTTTTTGAATCATTAGCACATCTATTATTCGTGGGCTACTGCCCCACAGTATCAAACCATACAAAAAAATGCTTTGAAAAAATGAAAAGCCATGCCATGCAAACAAAATCATTTGGCACTGCTCTTTTTAAGTAATCTTGGCTGACAAGCTTAACTAGAATGCCTGAATGCTTCAAATTTTCAAACACAATTTCAGTCTCTTTGGAAGTATTTTTACTTTCTCTTCTATGTATAGTATGGTATAGTATAGTAAGTAGAAGTATTGTATTCCACCCAAAAATTCAATGTCAAGATTTCATCAGAAATATATGTTTTGAGGCCCCCTGAACCTCCAAAAATGCATTAATAGAAAAAAATCTGTGTTGTTTGTGAACATTATAACTCAAAAACAAAATCTCAGATAAATACCAAAGTTGGTATTTAAGTTCAGTACCTTTCAAGGATGCAACACAAAGAGTTTTAAGAAAATTCCCAACCTCAAACTACCCTTTGCATGGAACATTTTACAAAATTTTTGATTAAAAATGGCTGTAACGATTTTGATTAAAATATCACATAATAAAGATATTTACATGACAAATAAAATGCATACCTGAACTTTCTGGGAATAGCCTGCCTAATAAACATTAAGTGATAGACAAAAAAGTACTACACAAAAAATATAGATCTCATTAAAACATACAATGTATTTCAAAAACCTTTTTATGGCATCAGCCATTTCTGAGATATTCATTGTTAATGATTTGAATTGTTTAATATTCAGCCATTCTTTTAAAGTCCTGTCAATTTTCAGTTGTTTCTCGTGATGTCATAAAAAAAGTATTGAATTTTAAGGCCAGCATATAGCATCCAGTTATAAAACATTTGACTCACTATTCCCTTTGAATCTATAACAAAACGTGTAATTCAGCTATTTCCAGAAAGGTTTATCTTGATTAAAATGAAGTAAACAGGAAAAACTTTTGTAAGAATAATTTGTTTACCCACTAATAAACAAATGAGGGTAGAGAAAGTAATGTAAATGTAATGGATCAGATTTTTTTTCTGTGGGTGTGTGAATTATAATTGCTTTCAGGGAGGTCTAGTAACAAAATCTTTTTGTGTTTCAGCCATAACTTTTTAAAACAATAATTATTTACCATCAGTTTCAGATGGTGGTCAATTGACTGCTTTGAAGACTAGCCATAAAAAAAAATAACCAATACTGCACAACAAATGTATCAACCTCATATCAACATAGTGAGTCATTGTTTATCAATAAAATAACTGCATCTATACCTTTTTCACTATAAGTTGAAAGGAGAAGTAAACAAAACTTAAATGTATCACTCCGCCGAGCACATGGCAGCACCACGTGGAGGATGACGGGAACTAAGTGCCCATGAGAGGAAACTGCTTCAGACAGAATGCGAATACAGTATATTGAGCAACTTGGGGATCGTTAGTTTTTAAACAATGTATGTCTTATTCCTATATTATGCCTTACATGCTAAACTTCTAACACATAATGCAAAGAGTAGACAAATAAAAGTTGTACATGAACAGTTCTGCATCTGTGGTTAAAAGTATTGGATTAAATTGCTCTTAGCTTCAGGCTTTATAAATCATTCATTTAATAACTAATATCAGTATACAACTTGTGCTTTAACCTTTTATGAGTCAACAAGTTAGGAAAATGATTAGCACTATAGGTTAGAAACCCACAGAAAACAAATGTGACCCAAGCATTCCGAGCAACAATTCTACATCACTAACAAAGAAGGTCAATTACTGCTAAATAATGGCCAACAATATTCATTGTTGATTAAAGGTAGGTACGTTTCACAGACTTTGTTAAAAGCATTTAATGCAATTGTCTTCTTTCCATTTCCTGCATTTATGTTTTCCACAGTGGCAGAGGATTCTCAGCCATGACACTCATTTTCTCAACACGTTGCAAAAGTACATTGGCGGCTTATCTGGAAACCAGAAATGAACTGCAGCGCCTGCGCATAGACTCTTAAACCCTCTGCTATAACAGTTCATTTAGTTATAGGTGAATATGAACAAACACATTTTATTTCATAAACTGAACTATTACAATAATGGGTTTTGAAAATTTCTCTGCACGAGAATAACCACAAAATGTTACAATCTGAACCGAGCTGTATTATGTAGAGGAAGAGAAGAAATGTAAGCGGGTAAAGTTGTAGTTTACCAGCCATCCAATGAGGTGTTCTCTTGTCACATGGTTTTGTTCACAACTCCTTTAAACTTAAAGTGAAACCACTTTAAAATTGTGCACAGTTTTTCATTGCAGCATAAGCTTTCAGTGATCAAGCTTCACCTTGCCACTGCAGTGGTCCAGGCTAATACTAGGAGCACATAGTGCATCCCTTTCGCAACCATGGCTTTTTCTGAAGCTGAAATTTGGAATATATCTCCAAAACAGTCTGAAGTAAATGAAACTGACTGACTGTGAATCTACGAAAATGAGAGTTCTGGCAATCAGTGCAGTCCACCTTCCCATAATAGTATTAGTGAATCTTCAGAAAGATGTATGATTCACCAGAGGTAACCGCAGATCACACAGATGATGAAGTTGATAGGAGAAATACTCAATAACCACACTATAGTATATAAAACAATGAATTGTAGGCACTTCCATGCTTCATGCTGGGTGGAACAGGGTTATTCCATGCCAAATCATCTCAATAAAATGGAGTTTTCAAACTAGCGCTCTTAGATTCTCATGAAATTTGTGTCAAAGAGCATACAAAAATGTGCATATATAAAACTTTAGTCCTCAGTAATACATGGTTTTTGTATAGCAGAGTTGAAAACATGATTAAAAATATTTGCAAGGTGGACAAAACAAAACAAAAAAAAATCTGATGTGCTACACTCACATGACTTTCTCTACTCTTGTACAAACTATTTTTACAAACGCTTATTCTCCATATGCTTCATGTTAATCGATATATCGAGATGTCAATCTTATTGCTAATTTTCTTGTAGATGCAAGGGAATATGGTAGGTTTTAAGTGATAGTCAAATCTTTTAAGCACTGGTTGCTATATGGCGCATTCCATTCTCTTTGCATGTCCAGGACATAACAAAAATGAATAACGGATTCAAGAAAAAGTATAAGTATTGAAAAATTTAAGGGAATAACAAGCAAAATCTCGAAAATGGTTCACTCAACAACAAAAATGTATATGACATAAATTGTGTATTTTAATGCAATCTACATTTTTTGTATAGTAAAATTTTGCCTATCTCATGGTTTACCAGTTATGCAAAAGTCGTTCACAATGAAGAATACTTTTTGAGACATTCTCAGAAAATTCAAGATATACATTTCATTTGTCATGAAAATATCTTAAACATATGATATTTTAATCAAAATCGTTAGAGCCATTTTTCGGAAAATTAAAATTTTCGAAAAATGTTCCATGTAAAGGGTAATCTGGAGTGGAGGGATTTTCTTGAAAACCTTCGTGTTGCATCTCTGGAAGATACGAACCTAAATACCAAGTTTGGTGTTTATCCGACTGTTCGTTTCTGAGTTATGCTGTTCACAGACACACACACACACACACACACACGGACATACTTCCAAAAATGCTTTTTTTGGATTCAGGGGGTCTCAAAACATGTATTTCCGGTGAAATCTCAGTATCGAATTTTTGGGTGGAATGCAATACTTCCCCTACTTACTATACGTAGTAGAGAAAGTAAAAAGCAAGAAAGAAAGAAAGAAAGAAAAGAAAAAAAAAAAGGAAGGAAAAAGAACCCCTTTATTTCTAATAATGCTTGGGCTTGTTTTGAAGCTAAGGAAACCAAGGTGTCATTAAAAAGGAGTTCACTCTAAAATACATGACTTTTAATTTCAAGGTTAAGGGTCATGTCCTTTGTCCTCAAATATGAAAGAAAGTATACACTCAGTGTTTTGAAAATGGAGTATACTACAGGTTGGGCGAGAAGACCCCTTACTCCTGTGAGTATCAAATGTTATTATATGGGTTGGTAGTATCAAATGTTATTATGCTATAGCTATTTTACTTTTTATCAATTGTTGGAATTCATGGTTACATGTTTTTGCAGTCAAGTTTTAATTTATAGCCATGGCAGATGTGAGCAGTCATACACTATTCAGGAGCGCTTAGTGACAAGTGTGTGGGTGCACATATGACAACACAGAGGGCAGACAATGAGACAGATTATGGGAGCATTCCAGGGAAGATTTAATAAGGCTCCACCACAACAAGCAGCACTTCTGAATTGAGAAAGATTTTTCTTCTTCTTCACAGATCACTGCTTTTGGCAGTATTAAAGACAGGCCGCGAAGTGGAAGGAAGAAACAAGAAGAAACATGTGCAGAGTCTCTGCTTCGACTGAACAATTCCCTATGAAGTTGACACATAAATGTGCTTCGGAACTCAGTATACCAAGGACAGCAATGCAAGATCGCACAAAAAAAGACCATAAGCTCAGAACTTTTCGACCAGCGTTTGTAAACGAGTTATCAGATAGAGACTGGAATGAGCGCGTTTTAGCATGCATGCTTTGTTAACTCAATTTCTAAATGTAGTGAACCGTGCCAAGCTTATGTTTTCAGATGAATGTGTGATTTATTACAGCTCAAATGCTAGTAATATTGTCTTTTGAGCCAAAGAGAATCCTCATTATACAGTCGAGTTAGAAAAGAACCCATCTCACGTAATGATATGGGCAGCAATGACATCACATCTGCTTGGACCGTACTATTTTGTAGCAACTGTGAATGGCGCAAATTATTTACATATATTACAAACATGATTGATAACTCAGCTTGAGGAAAGGGGCCTCACAGAATGTATATGGCTGCAGCAAGATGGAGCACCTCCTCACTATGCTTTGCTTGAGTTCATAAAATGAACACTTTACAGGATGGTGGATATGTCATTGTTCATCAGCACTACTAACTCCCTTGAAATGGACACCAAGACGTCCTGACCTCACCACACCTGACAACTCGTTATGGGGAATCATTAAGGTGCAGGATCTGTACGTCGTTATACTACAAACAAAGAACTGTGCAATGCTGTTGAGGATGCATTTCGCACTGTAACACCAGACATGCTCAAGAATATATCAAGAAGAATGTGGAGGCATATGGAACTGTGTTTACAGAATGATGGGGAACATACAGATATATTGGACAGTTAATACCTAAGTACTTGTGCTAAAATAAATCAATTAGCATTCGATACTAAGGGGTACGGGGACTTCTCACCCACCCTGTATACAGCTAAATACAGTCTTTCTTTGGTATAAGTTTAATCTTGGGAAGACTTTAGGAATAAGAGTAAACTGATGGTTAAATGTGCTACAGAGACTACTCTTTATATTTTTTTACTACTAGAAATAGGATACTTATCTCAAAACTATTTTTAAACCACGTTTGATTATGATACCTGTTCAGTTTATACCATACCATATCAATCTGTAGATCCTATTGTGAGTTAGGCCAGCTTAAGAGAGCTAGTCTAATCTAGGATGTAGATTACATCAAAACTATATACATTGAGGACATTTGTGAAAGTAAATTGTAACTCTTATGTAGAGTATGTCAGAGCTAAAAGTTACAAATCAATGTTATTTACACTTAAAATATTTACAAAAATATTTATATTTAGTATTTACAAAAATACATTGCATTCAATTTAGAATAAATAATACTTGAGCAAGAATCTATTCATTTCTGTTTTTTAAATAACATTGTCAATGCCAATGGAACTGTCCTATAGTATGAACATACACAATGCATTCTGGTACTGCAGAACTCATACAAATAAAACACTTTAAGCTATTCAAGTATAGTAAAGGACTATTCATTTTCAAGCATTTAAGTTTTTTTCTTTCTTTAAGCTGGATATAACACTTTGGAAATACTTGCTAAAAAGTGACACAGCAAAATTGCTCTGTGTGCGAAATCACCTAAGTTCACTACAAATTCTGTTTCACTAAAAATAAAAAAATACATAACAAAACGCATATACAGGCGCATAGTATTTTATGAGCCCAAAGACAAAAATAAAGAAATAAATGTTGTTTTGCAATTCAAATTAGTACATTTTTCTGCCTGCCACAAGTGTTGCCCCTTTTTTGGCACCAATCTGTGTAAATTATTTGTCACAGAGAAATGCCTTGTGGGTGTCATTAGGTCGTGAAAATATTTTAATCAGTGTGCCTTATGGTGAAGCCATAGGCTCCAACCTCATGACTACAGTTTGCACACATTTACAATAATTATTTGTTTCATCTTCTTTATTACTTTCTCTACTACGTATAGTAAGCAGAAGTATTGCATTCCACCCAAAAATTTGATAAGATTTCACCAGAAATACATGTTTTGAGGGCTCCTGAATCCAAAAAAAGGATTTTAGAAAAGTCGGATAAACACCAAACGTGGTATTTAGGTTCAACATCTCTCCTCAAAGATGCGACACTAAGATTTTCAAGAAAATCCCCCCAACCCCAGATTACCCTTTATATGGAACATTTTGATTTTCTCAAAAATGGCTCTAATGAGTTTGATTAAAATACCATATATTAATGATATTTACATGAAATATAAAGTGTATATCTTGAGTTTTCTGGGAATAACCTTTTAAGTTCTTTTCATTTAGATGGAATTTTGTACAATCTTATATAATTAGTAAATGTTAAGTGGTAGAAGAAAACACACTACACAAGAAATGTAATCTCTTTAAAACACACAATTTATTTCAAATAACTTCTTTTTGTGGCATAAGTCATTTCCAAGATAACCATTATTAATGTGTCTCCTTGTCGTATCTTCAGAAGGCACTGAACCTAAATACCAAGTTTGGTGTTTATCTGACTTTTCGTTTTCGAGTTATGCTGTTCACAGACATGGGCCTTTTTCTAAAAATGATTGTTTTTTATTCATGGACCTCAAAACATATATTTCCAGTGAAACCTAGGTATTGAATTTTTAAGTGGAATGCAACACCTTCTCTACTTACTATGTACATGGAGAGAAGTAAAAAGCTAACTAGACATCTGGCAAAAGCACAAACTGTCAGTTTACTTATTTATTGGGTGGGGATTTACAAATCTTTATTTGCTATGAAATTTCATGCAAAATGGAGAAGTTTCTTTAATATATGCACTGATTGTCTGCATGTGTGTCATATGTAGAATGTTTACTTTATGACTCAATGATAGAACAAAATTTTATACATAACATACCATCTGGTAGGAAACAGCTTAACTCTGGATGCAAAACAGTAAAACATTCCTGCAGTTCACAGTTTTTAACTCTTTCTTTCTTAAGTTTTGTTTTACTAGTTTAATATGTATGTATTAAATACCATATTAAACCAATCATGTGGAGTTTGATTTTCATCATAACCAATAAAAAATCAGCTTCATTACCGATTCAGAAAACACTAATCGAAGTGAAAGAATATTTTGATAATTGACATATAACACTCTTTATGTGGATTATTTTGTCAATCCAAAATCGGTTTATACTACATTATTATTAAATTCCCATTTGAAATTGTTGTATGGTGCTCTGTATCTCACCCTTAGTGCTATTGTACAATATAAAAACTGATTGATCTCATCACCTTTATTGTATGTGGCAAAGCTTATATATGTTATTAGTTTATATTACAATATTGTATGTTAAATTTATATAGGGCTGTTTGCCCACCGTCGTTTCATTTGTACTGTTTCCAATTTATGAGCTCTGGCTCAAGGGACCTTGTAAAGAATAAATAAATAAAAAGGAGGAAGAGGGAAGAAACAATGAGGAAAGACAAGATGTGAGTGAAGCTGCATTTCTTGTTAGTATCTAATATTTATCCATCAAATAAATGATAATATATAGATATCCCAAACATTACATCTTAAGTGTCATTCAACTTGCAGAGGATACAGCTGACATACAAGTAAAAAATTCTACTGTTTGCATTCACATCCTAATAAATCTTTCCTAAATACAATTTTTGAAATCACTGTAAACTTAAGTACATATGGGGGTGCAGGCAAGCATCTTTTAATCTTTGTATAATCATGTGACGTTGGGCTTTTCAAACTGTTACCGATTATATTTTCAGGTGTTTTAAATAACACTGCATATGTCCTCTGTATGCTCTAACCTTTCTCAAAATATCGCGGTGCTTCAGGCATAACAGTGCAAGAGTCAAACCATTTCGTCAGTAGATTATACCGCCTGTGATAATATAACGAGGAATTCGCACGCTAAACTTTCAGCCAAAACTTTTCCACGACATTTCTTAATTGCCGAGAATTGTCTCTATTGAATAGGGTATCTCCGATAGCCTCTTGCAACGTTAGCAAATGCTGGCCTACTTACAGAGGTTCCAATGTGGTTGTCAACCAGGATTTAAAAGCTTCCGTGTCTTCAATAATCATTGTTTTTAGTTGCACTGAATATAAAATACACTTTATATCACTAATAAATGCTTGTAAAGCTTAATATTACTTTACGAACATTATATATATCCGTACAAGAACACTGTTTACCGCACGCATAGATACCTCTGGTACCGAGTTGTAAACATAGGAGCGCTAATATCGCGTTGAATTCCGCGCCATGAAATTTTTGCATTTGAATCAATGAAGGGAAACGAGATTTGGCATCTGGCATGTATTGGAAATATCAGGACTATACCCTACTGTTAAATCATTGCTGATAAAATTAAACATTCTTTATCAAAGTAATTTACCAGAAATTTAAAGTGTTAAACTTGAACACAAACTCTCATTTGTCTCTGATTCTCTGGTATTTTCATCATCTCTCTTGAGTTCAATATATGGTTGTATACTGCATTGATATTTTTGCTGCAAAGAATCTAATAAATAGATATTTCACTAATAATTTAACTCGTTTAATGGTTTCTATAAATACCTACGCATTAATCAGGTCAAAAATTTTAAGTTGAACATTCAAAACGCAGTAGGCAAATTCCCGGAAAACCAAGATTGACAATATAAAAAACCCTTTTCTACACATATTCAATGTTATCTATGTTTCTTTTAAAAGATAATGACTCAAAAAACTTAAGTAATGTAATGTAATATTTATTTCAACATTATTACAATAATACAAATAAAGCTTACATCTAAAACTTATATGTCTAGTGCACTAGTTTTCTAGCTCCCCCATACTTAGCCCCTAGTCTGTATATATGGGATAAAGCTACTATACCATCTCTCCACCTTCCAAACTATGCCCGCTCTGCTGTACCTTTCTTAAGCTCCATATCCACTTATCCCTTGTGTTGCCTAAAATCATTTTAATTGTTTCTACTTTTGTGCTTCTCAACATTCTTAATGCTACTGCTTCTTTGTTTAGCTTGTCCCATTTTTTATTCCATATAACCTCTCTCCACCTTTTAACCTTATCACATTCTATTAGACAATGAAAAGTACTACCCAATTCATCACACATAATACATCTCCCCGAACAATTTTTTAAAAATATTACTCCTGTGTGCATCCATGCAAGACCTATTCTAGCAAATTAATTGCATATATCTACATACTTCTCCCTTCCCCAATTTCTTCTGATTTATACAAGATCAATGATCTCTTATGCTCAAAACTAGCCCATATCTCTTGTTTTCGATATCTTCCACCCTCAATCTCACTTCTTTCCAAAACCCACTGTTATTATATTTATCTAATAGGAAAATATTTCTCATACCAATTTCTTTTAGGACATTTCCCATCTCCCCTAAGCAACACTCCTCTCCTAAGACAGCTTTTTGAAACTGTATACATTCTTTTAATATATTACTATCTTCTAAATTTAAACATCTTTATCAATACTTCAAAATTCTTTCCACTATTATACCTTTTCTCCCTACCCTTCTTAGCTCTGCCAGTGCCACGCCCCTTGGTGAACTCTTGGGTAAATCCAGAACTTCTCTACAAAACATTCTATGGACTATATCAATCTTAATCCATCCCTTTGCCACACCCCATATTTCTATTCCATATAACATTTTTGACTCCACTACAGCTTCATGTAGCCTTTCCAACCAGTTCATTGTTAGCATGGGTGTTTTGCACAAGCAAAATCTAACAGCTTTTATGGCTAGCTTACCTTTCAGTTGTGCATATCAAATTCTTTTACCACCTCTATTTGCTCTCCATTTATATACCATCTTTCCTCTCTTTTTAATTTTGGTCCTTTCTTGAACACTATTATCTTGGACTTTTTTTTTATTCACCTTTAGCCCCCATTCCATACAAAATTTTGCAATTTCATTGATAGCATGTTGCAACCTTATCACTGTTACTGCCCCGGCTACTAGATCATCTGCAAATAATAACCCTGGTATTTCCTTTTTCCCTATAACTGGACAGTGTTTATTACTTTTCATTATTCTATCTATAATTTCATCTATAAATAAGTTAAATAATATTGGACTGAGTTTACAACCTTGCCTCAGACCTAAATTTTGCTGTATATAATCAGTAGTACTATTTTTTCCACATTTTACACAAAATTTAATTCCTTCATACAATTTTTGTATCCCCTCGATGAATGCAGTGCCGACTCCTTTGTTCCTCAATTTATATACCAAAGCCTCTCTGTTTATAGTATCAAAAGCCTTCTCGAATAAGTCTGCAAAAAATATATATATCCTACCCCTTTTATTTCTTAAGTATTTGTTTACTATGGTTTGAATTATCATTATGTTATCTATTGTTCTTTTTCCTCTCCTAAAACCTGCTTGGTATTCTGATAGCTTATCTTCCCTTTCTGCCCACTCGTATAATCTTCTAGCTAATATACCAGTGTACATTTTGCCTAATATAGATAATAAACTAATTCCTCTGTAGTTGCTTGGATTATTTGTATCTCCCTTTCCTTTATACAATGGTGCAATAATGCTCACTTTCCAGCTCTCTGGTATCACTTTCTTCTCTTTGATTCTGTTAAATAGCTGTGTCAACAACTTTGTACCCTCTCCTAACTCCCCGAAACTTTTCCAAAATCCCCCCGGAATTCCATCGGCCCCTGTAGCCTTCCTCTGTTTTAATTTTTTTATTTCATACTCTACCTCTATGGTTGTAATCTCTTTGTCTAAGTGGTCCACTCTGTTCTCAAAATTTCCCCAATATACTTCACTTTTCTGAACTCTTCCTCCCCCAACAAACCTTCGAAATGATATTTCCATTCCCTTGGTGTTATCTTATAAACTACCTGTTTCTTTCTGTACATTTCCTTAACAACTGACCATATATATTTATTTTCTTTCTCTCTGACCGCCTCCTTAATCTTTTCTCCCATTCTTTGCTGCCAATCCTTCTTTTTGTCATCTAGTAAACATTTATAACCCTTTTTATTTGCTAAAAAATGTTTGCTATCTTCCTCCTATTCTGACCTTCTCCATCTATCCATTTCTTTCATCACTTCTTTCTTAACCTTTCCACACTCTTCATCATACCACCCACACTGATTTTCATTCACTTTAGGCTTCACTTCCATCCTGCTACCTGCCCATTTAACCATTGATTCTAGCCTTTCCAATGCTCCCTCTATCCTCCCACATTGTAACGCTTCTATAATACCAAGTTTCCTCAATTCACTACACTTTGAAGTCAAATTACACCTAAATTGTTCTGCGTTCTCCTCTTTCCATTTGTAACTTCTGATTTGTTTTAATGCTAATTTTTCATCTTCCTTGTAACATAACCCTAGTCTTATTTTCATAACTTAAGTATATGCTGGCGCATTAAGAGAAATAATACATATTCCAACATCACCACGAAGGCTCATTTTCTCCTCTTACCATAAAACTCAATTTTAAAGTTCACGACTCTCTCAGGTTACTCATTTATAAAAATAACTAATTATTTCATTATTTTCTGAAAACTTATACCAAATGCTACAGTTTTAAACAAACAACGCAGAATACGGTGTTGTCATTGCTCTTTAGAAAATTTGGATTTAAATTTCGTACTCTATAAGGTCCACTGAGAGCTAGTGACCAAGACTTTTTGTATATGTTAATTCAGTTAAGTTAAATACATTTTAAATTTCTCTAGCAAGTACATAGTAGGTAGAGAAGCTACTATATTCCATTCAAAAATTTCATACCAAGATTTCACTAGAAATACATGTTTTGAGGCCCCCTGAATACAAAAGAAGCATTTTTAGAAAAAGGTCCATTTATGTGTCTGTGACTAGCATAACTAGAGACTTAAAGTCAGAAAAACATCAAACTTGATTTTTTATTTGATTACTACTGTTCCCTTAGTATCTATAGCAAAATGTTTAATGTAGCTATTTCTATTATTTGGATTAAAATGAAGTAGGTAGAAAAATAACTTTAGTAAGAACAGTCTGCAATAAAGGGTAGAGAAAGTCAAGTGAATGTAACACATCATTTTCAGCCCCATGTTAGTTAGTTGAATTTGCTTAACAATTACTTTAATAAAATATATCTAATTACACCAAAATTCAGATTCTACAAAACTTTGAATGATTCTGAAATTCAGATTCTATAAAACTTGGAATGATTTTTGTCTTGAAGTGGGTACGGCATTTGATGAAGATACTCTTTATGGAAGTAGCAAAAAGCTAATGAATTCAGCCTGTCTTGATCCATTGTGTTTGTAAGAAACATGTTTATTCATTTTAATGTGCTGAAGCTCCATTCTGACTCAACTATTGGAGCAGATGATTCAAAAGGTTTTGCTCAGTCCATAAAGAAAGTGATTAAATCAAACATTGAAGATATGTATTTGAATGTATCATTTCTGTGTACCATAGCTAGTTCATCAACCAACCTTTGGAAATTACAGGACTGCAATGTGTCACAAAAGCATTAACCGGGTCACTTGGGACTTCTCCTTATATGAGGAAAATTCCAGTGGATCAGCTATTTTAAAAGCCAAATATGAGAGACTGCAGAAAATGTTCACTAAATTGGCTAATAATTGTTGGGGATGGTGATTTTTTGCAAATGTGATATAGCACAAAATGCTAATAAAGGCTTTACTCTTTCAATTTTCAGCACCTGTAAGCTACTTTTTAAAGTGTTTTGAAAATGCGATAAAATGTGAAACTGACCCAAAATGTGGAAATTACACTAAAATGCTATAGAAATGCAAAATTCACGATTTTTTCAAATAAAACCTTTTTCCTTCTTTCTCCTGGAAACTTCAACTGCAGAGTTTGTATACTCTTGGAATGTTTATGGCACACTTTACTACCATTCTTGAAGACAGTAATATGAAAAAGGGAGCCATTTCCTTTATTCAGTGAAATTAGCATAATTATTAAGTTTTACTTATTCCAATATGACATTTAAATTAAACTAAGTATGCTTAAAACTGAATTTTTGGGCATGGAGAAAACAATCAAAGCTGTGATCCTAATGATAATGTAATTATTTTAAGTGTAGTGTCAGGCTAAATCTGAGAATCAGGTCTCAGTCACAGTAAATTGATTACCCAGTTGGAGAGCTCTTTCTACCCTTTTGCATATAAGTTGTGGGATGAGTTGCTAATTTTAAGCATAGTACTAAAATATTTGCTGGAGAATGGTTAGCCACACATATTTATAATTCATGAATGTTTTCCAAATAAAAATGTAAAAAAGCAAACTTGAGGGGGGGAGCTGTTACTGAAGAGTATTCAACAAAATGTTGAGGCAGTCACAGGAGGAAAATTTGACAAGAAGTTGCTAAGCTTTTCAATGCTGACACTGCTGGCCAAGTATTGTCAATAGATTTGAAAGATTTAAGTGAAAGTAAGCAAAAGTTGTCATTCTTTGGGTTGTTAGTTTTGTTGAGGGATATGAATATTTTCATTCCTAGCTAATGCACATTATGCAGACTCCTATTAAGCTCATATACCCAGAGTTTGTCATAGCTGTTCTGCATAGATGCTTAAATATATTTCAGTAATCACAATTTAATTATAAGTGACAGAACACAAATGACAGACCAAAATGTTGAGGTATGTTCTATGATTTCATTCAACAGTACTAATGATTCATGAACTTTTATAACTTAGCTAATTTTGTGTATTTTATTTTTTATTGTCCTGTTTTGCATCAATATAAATTTCTCTTTTTTCTGTGTTATGCTTTATCCTGTATCAATATGCCCTATTTTTCTCTATGTTGCTTTAACTTATTTTAGTTCGAAATAAATTCGAAATTTAATTTATGCAATTTTATCTGACTACTCTTTACAATGCAATTTTAATTTAACCTTAATGTTATTTCAAAAGACAACTTGTTTTCACAATTAACTCAAATTATATGCTTTTTCTTCAAAATGACATAAAATACAACATTGCATATTCATAAATAAAATTTAAATTGAGTTTTATTTATGGACGCTCTTTAACTACTATGGTTCTTAGCGTCCCATTCCATATTGGGCGTGAAAGACCGGTAATTTTGCACAGAGGCCTCTTTATCAGGCTTGAGGTCCTTTTATGTGCCGTAAATCTATGACACGGGACCGCCGGCTTTACTTCCCTTCCGAAGGAAGCCATGCTATGGATTTTTACGCCCGAAAAAATCCATCACCCTCCGCCGGGTTTGAACCCATGACCTTGGGAACTAGAGGCTAGCACGGTACCACTAGTCCACGGAGGGCGCTATAGAAGCTAAATGTATAAATTAAAATACAACATTTCTGATTTTAAATTCCTAAAAATCACTACCTCTATACTTGCTTCATCAAATGTATAATTAAATTGTACAAAAAAATAAAAAACAAGAACCCATTAACTACTAAATTTTCAATGAAATTGGAAAATAAATTGCTATTTACCATTTTTGGATCTTAAAATCAGGCAATAAAGATATTAAATTTTGAATATACATACCTGTGTATGATTATACTAAAAAAAAAAAAAAAATGGTTTTAATCATAGCTCACATAAATTGGCAGCTTTCTGAAATTGAATCTATACACTAAACAGAGTACCTCTGATTGCAGAGGAATAAGTTAATGATTAGTATCATATATTGGAAGAAGCTAAGTTAAATGCTTTTAATTCATCCTCTACATATTAAATGAGACAGGAAATAAAAAAAAATTAAATAATTAAGATAATGGTTGGTTTTACAAAAAGTTAACTTACCAACCCAGAGCATTCAAAAACTTTGAAAAGTTATTAAAAACCTACATACATCATTAGATTGGTCGCACAAAACAAATACAGTTTGGAATGTTTGAAACAAACTGTTTAAAAATACAACTCCATTTAAGATGAAATCCGGTATATAGGTACCTAATTCCATGTGAACATTATGATGAGTTTTATATAGGGTAGATGAACAGAAATTTCAAACAAGACTAAAAGAACATTAAAGAAATATTAAATACAAAAAAAAAGATAAATCAACGGTTTCATGCCATTTTTGGATGAGTAAGCATTATACTGGAGGGGAAATGAAATTGCTCAAACCTGTCACATCATTTCATTTGGGAATTCATCATTTTTAAAAATAGTGACAAGTTTTAAATTTTGAATTCTCACTAGTCAGTGAATTAGTAAAGTTGTGCCTATTAACTGTCAGAGACCAGCAACATAAGAATCAGCCAGAAGAAGACCAGTTCCTGCATACTAGTTTCAGGCAACCACAGCCGAGGATGATGGTGAACATCAAAAGCATTCAAATTTTAACCAAGTGACTGGTGTTTTAAGTGGTTTTATTTCACTTTCATTTTAATAAGAATTAATTATTATTTAAAATGTTTTTTTTAAGTCTAAAGCTTCACTAATTATACTATTATTCAACAATCATTTTGAAGCATCTCATTAGCTCCACTTAGTTCTCCTTAACAGAGGATACAACCCAGGTCTGAAGCTCTGCTTGCATTACTGAAACAGTAGGTATGTGTTAACTCCAGATTGTAGCAAGTTATTACATATGAAGTGGAGAAGTATGTAGTGAATTCAGTAAGCTTTATAATAACAGCTTCACTGATTTATTGTGATCTGAACAAGCCTAAAATTAGTTGGTGAGCATAGTAGTGGACAAATTTCAGATGAAGAAATGCTTCCTGCAACAGATCTGGTCATCAACCTGATTTCTGCTCATTACTGCAGCACCATCATATGACTGCACTGTAAGTTTATTTTCTAAACTAAAAGGTTGTAGACTTTCTTTTAGAACCTCACTTAGACCATTAGCTTTATGATTCTTTGCCTCCTTAAAAAATAAATTTTCATCAGGTTTATAAGCCTTTATGTACCATAAATAACAAAAGTTCGGCTTTTGCAAGTTGTCTTTTGTTTTGTCAGGCTCAAAGGATTTTTTTTTGATACACCTCACACATGCAGTCTTAATAGTTAATGCTGTATAAGTGAGATATACAGCGTGTCCAGTCTGTACGTTTAACATTACAAACTTTTATAACCTTAGTTGTATTAGATTCAGATTGAAAAAAAGCATTTGAACTATGATTAGTAGGTCTCTTGCCATTTATGACTGCAACATTGACAATGACAACAATGATCCATAATTAGGTTAGATTAGCATGTACAAAGATGGTGACGTGGACACCACAACAGAAGGTTTTATGAGTTCTTGTATCGAGTGAGACAAAATCTGTGAAGCATGTACAAGGAAATTTTCACTGTGAATTTAACCTTCTCCTATGTAAGCATTATGAAATGGGAAGACAGTCTTCATTAGCGCATACATTTAATTTTGGTGAGTGTCTTTCGACATCACAGGGATTTTCACTATCCCAGAATCGACAATTATGTCTGTCAACTTTCCCATTCACAGGAAAGTTGCTTCATCAGAAAAGCACATTTACCTAGGAAAGCACCGTCCTCTTTAATTTTATCCAAAACGTTTGTGGCAAATGTCTTCCATTTGTTTTTGTTCTGAGGATAGATTCACTGCCATAACTAAATCTTATACACCCATAGATGTAATCTTTTGTGGACTACATCATAAACCGTAGACCAAGGAATGGCAAATTCTACACTGGCATGTTGAATTGACTTCTTCAGACTTCTTATGAAGGCCGCACAAATCCTTTCCACATTTTCTGCAGACCTTCCCTTTGCTACGTTTTCCACATGTAGACAAAAGACTATCAGTTTCTCCTAACTGTCTGTCCTATTTCATAATGCTTACATAGTTGTGATAGCCAAGGTTAAATTGACGGCATAAATTTCATTGTACATGTTTCACAGATTTTGACAGACAACCTTCGTTGTGGTGTCCACATCACCATCTTACACTTTCTAATCTAACCTAATAATGCGATCATTGCCATTATCACAATCATAAATGGTAAGAGACCTACTAATTGTAAGTCAAATGGTTTTTTATCCAGATCTGTTACAACTAAAGTTATAAAAGTTTGCAACGTTAAATATATAGGCCAGGCACCCTAAACTTAAAAAACAGAAGCATTACGTTGATATTGTAATGAAAAGAAGCTAGAAACAGTGATGTGTATTGAATTTATTTAAAGGTGAGTCGGAATTGTTACACTAACATCACTTAAACTTAAGTGATGTTAGTGTAACATCACCTTTAAATAAACAGAAGCATTGTTTAAGTGTTCATTCAATGCATTATCAAGATTTGCAAGTAAGGACAACAGGTCAAAAAGCTGCCCATTTGCCAATGCTTGATTTTCAATGTGACCCCTCAATAGTAAAGTTTCCTAAAATATTATACAAACTTTGCCTAGTATAAATATTTTCTTTTGGCGGGTTAATGTCTTTTAACCTGGTAAGTCATATCTGAGCAACTCATCCTAACAGATTCAAACTCAGGACCTCTTAAATGTGAGGAGACATGCTACCTCCACACCAAGGGGAGGAAAATTATATATTCATTCTCGACTTTTCTGTTGTTTTATGATTAAAAGTTTGACCTAAAGGTATTTGAATGTTTAATAGGTATTGGAATAGCAATTAATGTATTTTAATTGTCTATTACATTAGTTGGAGGGTTTTTAGTAAGATGTTTTAGCTTTTCCTCGAATAAATAACACTGCACAACATGAAAAATGTCCTTTAGATGAGAATATGTATTTCTTGTATATTTATGACTGGAAATAATGAATCTGTACTCAGTTTTTGCCTAACATGAACTTTTTTCCCCAAAATCCACAATGTAATGTTTTATGTATTTTTTTAGTATTTCTTAATTTCATTTAATTTTGGAATACCCTGCTTATTCTGTGCAACATTTTCACAGCAGGGATAAATTTACACACATTTAGCTATATATATGAAACACTTACTACCAGCTTGATCATCCCACAAGTCCAGCATTTTAACTGTAAATTTTGTTTAGTTTTAGACGTTTCCATTCACTATGTGATATTGCTCATTGAATTTGTGCTGTATGTGGAATGACATTAAGTGTGCAGTGTACAAATGTTTTAAGGCCTATGTTCAGTGCATTATCTCTCGTCAGTGTAAAAAATAAGCCAGACTTATTTTGTTATGTGTGTGGTAAACTTTCATTCAAGACTCAAAAATACAGCTTGTCACCATTGGTTAGAAAGATGTAAGAATTGTATTTTGGTTGTAGAGTTGGGGACCAGGATAAATCTCCACATATATGCTGCAATTCATGTTCTCAGGAATCTGAGAAACTGGTTACAAAGGAAATATAGTACAATGAAATTTAGAGTACCTAGGTTTGGCATGAATCAAAAGACTATGTAAAGGATTGTAACTTTTGTTTGACAGATGTTAAAGGGTTCACCTCAAATCCAAACATTCTATTTGGTATCCAAATTTACCCTCCACTATGCGACTAGTTTCTCATTCTGAAGAACTTCCTGTGCCTTCAGCTCCAGATAAATATACTGTTGAATCAGAGGAAGACACTTCCAATGTCCCAAGTAGTCAAGATGCCGAATTTCAAATCTCTACATCTGTGACATGTGCATGAAATCAAACAGAGAGAGCTTAACAATTTTGTATGGGACTTAAAACTCTCAAACAAGGCAGAATTGCTGGGTTTTAGGCTTTAAGAATCTGTTAGATAAAGACGTAAAAATAAGTTAATTTAGAAGATGACAAAGCAAATTTTGGGACTATTTTGCAGAGAAAGAAGACGTATATTGCTGTGACATGAATGGCTTATTTCAGGTGTTGGGACATGAACATAATATAGCAGACTGGTGCCTGTTTATTAGCTTATCCAAACATAGTCTAAAGGCAGTGCTCTGCCATATATGCAATGTTTATCCACCTGTTCTTGTAGCATATAATGCTGTAAATACAAAGGAAACATATGAGGTAACGAGGGCTACACTTAAATTAATTACTACACATCATTCAAATGGCACATAGAATATTTGAGACTTAATATCTTTGGGATATTAACAGGTATACAACAAGGATACACAAAATTCTGCTGCTTCCTATGTGAATGGCATAGCCGTGACAGAAAATATCACTACATCCACAAGCAGTGACTTCCAAGAAAAATTACATTCCTGACACCAAAAACATATCATATGAACCACTTGTGAATCCGCAATGTGTCTTTCTTCCACCATTGCACATTAAACAGCATGAAGCTCATGGTGGACAGAGGAGGATTGGCTTTCTTGCATCTCAGAAACAAATTAAAAAATCTAAGTGAGGCAAAGGTAAAACAAGGGGTTTTATTGGCCCACAATGAAAGCAGTCATGTATGATGAGTTTGAAAAGAAACTGTCAGAATGGGAAAGAATAGCCTGGGGAGCATTTAAATCAGTATGCTCGTTTCCTTGGAAATTTAAAAGCTGTAAACTATGAAGATCTTGTTTATAACATGGTGAAATGCTTTCATGTTATAGACGCAATATGTCCTTAAAACTACACATTTTGCACTCACATCTGGATTTTTTCTCTCAAAATCTTAGCGCAGTTAGCGATGAGCATAAGGAAAGATTCCACTAGGACTAGGATGTTTGGAAAGTGCTTCAGTGGATAATGGAATGGAAGTATGCTAGCTGAATATTGTTGGTCTATGTCAGGGAGATTCCACCAGATGCCTACAAGCGGAAACAGCCAAAACAATCATTTTAGTGTATGTGTTTTCCGTAATCACTGTTTGTGTTACATTTCTCTCTCACCACATTGTAGGAATATGAAAAGTGGGTCTCCTAAAAAAACAGTACACAATGGACCACTTTGGTTTTCAGATATTAATCAAGCACCTTTTGTTTGTACAGAATCACATAGTTTCATCTAAAAGAACGACAAAACTTCAAATTTGTTCTACAGTGTAATATAAGATCTTGACTTCTACCAATTAATCTGCTTTGATGTTTACTGTTCCAAACATTTTATAAACACTGTGTACTTTTCTCATGTGTTTTGACATGATCACTTAAATCTTTTAGATCCATACACCCTAAAAAACAGCTCACCACAAAATGACAGAACAATTCTTGAGTGTTACATTCATATGCCTTTCTCCACCCTCTAACATTTATCTTTATGTCACTTCTACAGGCCATTCTTACAAAAGCTTAATTTTGTAACTACTCGTAGTTCATGTTAACTTAGGTACACATTTGCAGAAATAGTTTCCTTATGCATTTTGTTGTAGGTACAAGGCAGATACAGCAGGCTGAAGTGATAGTCAAATCTATAAAAAGCAGGGTGTGTTATGTGCTGGCTTTGAAATTCTAATACTCTCTGCATAACAACACAAGAAACAAATGAATGGTGGCAGCACTTCAAAAAATGTGTGATAAAATACTGGAAAATTAAAATCAATGCAATCATTTCTATAATTAAAATTTTAAAAAAAGATGTGTGGTATTCACATGACTTTCTCAACTCACTCTTCTATAAACTATTCTTACAAAAGCTTATTCTTCTATTTCTTGTTATTCGAGATAAATTTTCATTACATGTTTATACATTTTTGTAGATATAAGAAGGCTAAAGCAATTGTCACATATTTTAAAAGCATATGTTGGTTTTGAAATTAAGTGCTCTTTACATCATCACGAGAAAAAGTGAATAGCGACTTACACTTGAACAAAGTATAAGTATTTGAAAATTCAAAATAATATCACAGAATATCTCGGATAGCACAATAAGCTCAAGCCTGAAGTGCATCTGGAGCAATGACGGAAACCTATGTTGTATAAGACAAGCATATCTCGGAAATGGCGAATGCCACAAAAAATGTATTTGACATAAACAAGATCAAGATCTTGACTTTTTTGAAGATTTAGAAGCTAGTAACAGTGATGTGTCATAATTTAAAATAAAGAGGGTTGAGTTGAGTTGAGGAAATGCTGACGATGGGAACAAACCGTCTCCCGAAACGCGTTCAAGTAAGAATATTTTAGTGATGTAGTGTAACAACCCTCAACTCTCTTTATTTTAAAAAAGATCAAGATCTACTCTTTTTGAGCAGTAAGTGTCTATCTCATGCAGTTTACGAATGAAGAGGAAGGCTATTTCCAGAGAATTCAAGATATACATTTTATTTGTCAAGCAAATATCTTAAACAATTAGTATTTTAATCAAAATTTTTAAAGCCATTTTTGAGCAAATAAAAAAATTCAAAAAGTTTTCCATTTAAAGGGTAGGGGTAGTTTCCTGGAAATCTTCATGTTGCATCCTTAGAGTATGCTGAACTTTTCACTTTTTCAAGACACACACACGTGCACATGCACATGCGTGCGCACACAGGACCTTTTTCTAAAAATTGTTTTTGGATTCAGTTAAGCCTGAAAACCTGTATTTCTGGTGAAATCGTGATATCAAACTTTTGGGTGGAATTCAATACCTCCTCTACATATTACATACATGGTAGAAAAAGTAAGCAGAAATTGTTAATGCATATATAAAAAAAAAATTGTATATTTTAATGAGCTATGCATTTATTTTTATTTTCTTTTTTGTAGTCTCTGTCTCTTACAGCTTACCAGTAATACAAAATTATACAAAATTCATTCAAAAGTAAGAGAATTCACAAACTACTCCCAGAAAATTCAAGATATACATTTTGTCATGTAAATATCTTATATTTTGTTATGCTTTGCACTTTCACCAGATAACATAAATCACTTACACATGCTTTACTCCAGGCTTTCATGAGCGGCAATCTTTCATTCAGTGTGAGTTTCTGCTGTTGTCATAAAGATTAGGCAGGCTGGATCAAAAGTCAAGTGTATTCTATTGTAACTGCTACAGGTAACAATGAAATTCAGTGAAAGCCAAGTGTTAAAGTAAATCAGGTGCAGAGAAAGGTGCCAAAGCTCAATTCGATTTTGTTCGCTCTTTTACACTTTTATTGTAGAAAAATGTACATATGCAATGTTTATTGACAAACATTGCATTATGCATCTGAGTTAATGGAGATATATGAATCCAACTTACTGTTGTGGACAAAAAGTAGTATTTTTAAATCTGTCAAAAGATTAATGGAGGGACAAAATGTTGTGGTGAAGCATGCCTCCAGTGCTCCCAATATCACCCCCTGCCAGTAACATTCACTTCTTTCCATGATTCAAAACTCAAATGAGCATTCACTATGACTTGCCCACTAATTTAAAAAACTCTCACTCACTCACTCACTCACTCACTCACTCACTCACTCACTCACTCACTCACTCACTCACTCACTCACTCACTCACTCACTCACTCACTCACTCACTCACTCACTCACTCACTCACTCACTCACTCACTCACTCACTCACTCACTCACTCACTCACTCACTCACTCACTCACTCACTCACTCACTCACTCACTCACTCACTCACTCACTCACTCACTCACTCACTCACTCACTCACTCACTCACTCACTCACTCACTCACTCACTCACTCACTCACTCACTCACTCACTCACTCACTCACTCACTCACTCACTCACTCACTCACTCACTCACTCACTCACTCACTCACTCACTCACTCACTCACTCACTCACTCACTCACTCACTCACTCACTCACTCACTCACTCACTCACTCACTCACTCACTCACTCACTCACTCACTCACTCACTCACTCACTCACTCACTCACTCACTCACTCACTCACTCACTCACTCACTCACTCACTCACTCACTCACTCACTCACTCACTCACTCACTCACTCACTCACTCACTCACTCACTCACTCACTCACTCACTCACTCACTCACTCACTCACTCACTCACTCACTCACTCACTCACTCACTCACTCACTCACTCACTCACTCACTCACTCACTCACTCACTCACTCACTCACTCACTCACTCACTCACTCACTCACTCACTCACTCACTCACTCACTCACTCACTCACTCACTCACTCACTCACTCACTCACTCACTCACTCACTCACTCACTCACTCACTCACTCACTCACTCACTCACTCACTCACTCACTCACTCACTCACTCACTCACTCACTCACTCACTCACTCACTCACTCTCACACTCACTCTCACACTCACTCTCACACTCACTCTCACACTCACTCACTCACTCTCACTCACTCACACACTCACTCACTCACTCACACTCACTCACTCACTCACTCACTCACTCACACACACACAAATACATGCATGCATGCATGCATACACACAAGAAGACACTATATGAGGGCAGTTTGGAAAGTTCTTAGCCTGACACAAACAGCAAGGTTAGTTCTGAGGTACGATCCTTTAGATGGTGCATCTTGCAATTTTATACATATGCTTTCATTTGTTTGGTTGTATAGTACTGCAAAACAAACAAATTGAGGTTTCTAAAGGTAGAGTCACACTTAAAAATTCAATGACATGATAGGAACCATGGATCTTCCGTCTAATCAACTGAGTACCATGGCAACATGCTGGCACAACATTAAATTCAACTGACTCACATGTTTTGAAAGTACAATTAATTACCATTGATTGATCTAATAGTGGTTACACTATGAAACCTTATTAAATTACTTATAACATTGTATGTGCCATTGGGATATGTCATCTCAAAATGAATTTGAGGTTTACTGGAAAAAATGTGAGTCAGTTGGGAAATTTAATGTCATGCTGGCATATTGCCATGGTAGCTCAGTTGGTTAGAGCAACTGGAGGATCTGTGAATCAAATCCCAGCTTATGGCATTGAATTTTCCACTGTGATTCTACCTTTGAAGCCTTGTCCTACACAGGCTTGTGGTTGAAAAAACAATTATTACCATTGGTTGACCTAATAGTTAAGATTTCCCTCAAAAATTAATAAAACAGAATGTTATGCATTGATTAAATACTTTATAACTGGCAAGTAAATGGAGCAAAAAGGGTTTTTTAAAGGTTGACAAAAGTTTTTAACTTTTGTTTAAATATTTTGTACTAAATGGTTTAATGCTATCAAAATAAAAAATCTGATGTGTTACACTCACATGACTTTCTCTACTCTTGTACAATCTATTTTTACAAACGCCTATTCTCCATATGCTTCATGTTAATCGAGATATCGAGATGTCAATCTTATTGCTAATTTTCTTGTAGATGCAAGGGGAATATGATAGGTTATAAGCGATGGTCAAATATTTTAACGCTGGTTGCTATGTGGCGCATTTCATTCTCTTTGCATGTCCAGGACATAAAAAAATGAATAACGAATTTGAGAAAAAGTAAGTATTGAAATATTTAAGGAAATAATAAGCAATATCTCGAAAACGGTTCACTCAACAAAAGAAATGTATATGACATAAGTTGTGTATTTTAACGCGATCTACATTTTTTGTCTAGTAAAATTCTGTCTATCTCTTACGGTTTACCAGTTATGCAAAAGTCGTTCACAATGAAGAATACTTTTGGAGACATTCCCAGAAAATTCGAGATATACATTTCATTTCTCATGACATTATCTTAAACATATGATATTTTCATCAAAATCGTTAGAGCCATTTTTGAGAAAATTAAAATTTTCGAAAAATGTTCCATGTAAAGGGTAGTCTGGGGTGGGGGGATTTTCTTGAAAACCTTCGTGTCGCATCTCTGGAAGATACTGAACCTAAATACCAAGTTTGGTGTTTATCCGACTGTTTGTTTTTGAGTTATGCTGTTCACAGACACACACACACAGACACACACACATACACACACACACACACAGACACACACACGGACATGTTTCCAAAAATGCTTTTTTTGGATTCAGTGGGTCTCAAAACATATATTTCCGGTGGAATCTCGGTATCGAATTTTTGGGTGGAATGCAATACTTCCCCTACTTACTATACGTAGTAGAGAAAGTAAAAACTAATTTTATTTCAATATAGAGGATTCATTACCACTGTTTTTTATGGTGAAGAAATGGGCTGCAGAGTTTGAATGCAGCCATTCTTCCATTTTTGAGGCGGATGTTCAGGAGGTTCTTTAATGCTATGACTGAAGAAAACATTGTGAAAATTCATAATGCTGTGTTAAATAACAGAGGAATCATGCTATGAGCTTGCTAATATTGCCAAGATCTCACTAGATCATATCTGGAACACTCCGTATGAGCATTTGCACTGAGTTAGCTCCCAGCATGATGGATGTCAGTTTAACCACTGATCAGAACTGCAACTGAACAAACATCTCACAGAATACTTGGGCATGTTTTGACAAAACTCTACTAACTTTTTTGTAATACTACATTGCTGTTGACAAAACATGGAACCACCACCAGATGCTAGAGATGAAGCAACAATCCAAACAATGGGTGCACAATGGTGAAGGTGCTCAAAGAAGGACAAGTGTGTTCCTTTAGCACGAAAGCTGTAGGCCACTGTTTTCTAGGCTGCCTGGGGTGTGGTGTTGGTAGACTATCTAGAAATGGAGAGCCATCAACAGAAAGTACTGAGACAATATTAAGGGGTTGAACAATTTTAAAGAAAGATTGTTTATAAACTTAGGAAAGGGAACAGATTTCAAGTTGGAGACGTTAAAAAATAATCAAAGATTTTTAAATATTTATTACTTTATGTTAAAATCATAACTCATGAAAAACTGTAAATTTCCTTTGTTCATTTAAAGCAATATTTGAATATTATAGAGATAGTTAAAAACATCCAGAATATTAAGGAAAAACATAAAAACATAAACATATTTTAGTAGGTTCCATAGCCACATTAAAACTCATCATTGTGAAAAATTTTGTATTAGTTCAATTGCTATTAAAGGGTTTGGACAACAATACTTATTGACTTGGTTACAATGACAACATCAGAAATCTATATAAGGTTGATTCAGAGTAGAGGGGATTCATTCTTAGAGTTACTTTGTTATGCATTTTTGCATAATCTGCAAACAGAATCCGGCTAGGAAGTATTATTATCAATATTCTGGGCGTGCATCCGTAGAGATAGTACATCTAAAATTGTGTTACATATAGAGAAAATTATTATCAGTTGTGATTCAGTTATTATTTTAGTGAGTTATCAAGTTTTTCGGAATAAATTAAGAAATTCTGAGAGTATACAAGTTTATTAGGAATACCTTCTTGCACTACGACCTGAGATATTAAAAATAGTTCTCTTAGCTCAGACATTATAAATTAAACAATGCAGCATGAAAATTGACGGGGATACAACAGGAACCCAGCGAGAGAGAGATACATTGCCGAGATAAATCAACAACTCTGGTGAGTACCATAGAATGAAACAGCCGCTAAGCAAAAAACATAAAAATCCAGCAATCAACGAACTCCAGAGCAGCTCCAAAATTCCTTTTACTGTTACAGTACTATGCAGTTTTGTTGGAGAGTTAAAAAATGCTTTTATGGCCAAACATCTGCATTTGTTAAAGAAGAAAGTTCTTTTCCACCACGACAATGCCTGGCGCACACGTCTTTAATTGTGATCGCAAACTTGCATACTTACACTTTGAACTGCTGCCAAATCCAGAATACACATCAGATTTGGCTTCCAGTGACGCACTCCTCTTTCCAGATCCAAGCAATTGATTTGCTGGCCAAGAGATTTGCCTCAAATGGAGATCATAAGTCACATAAACTCTTGCATCATTGGTCCAAACAGTGTTGAGAAATAATAATAATAATAATAATGATAAATTGGGTTAAAATTTATGTTTTATTCTCAGGCTGAGAACTTCCCAAACAACCACTATAGTTACTTATGTATCATTTAATGTAAATATTTATTTACAGTACTTTTTTACTGTGCGTGCGTGCGTGCGCGCGTGTGTGCGTGTGTGTGTGTTGTGTGTGTGTGTACAGCATAACTCAGAAACGAACGGTTGGATAAACACCAAACTTGGTATTTAGGTTCAGTATCTTCCAGAGATGCGACACGAAGGTTTTCAAGAAAATTCCACCACCCCAGATTACCCTTTACATGGAACATTTTTCGAAAATTTTAATTTTCTCAAAAATGGCTCTAACAAATTTGATTAAAATATCATATGTTTAAGATATTTTCATGACAAAATGTATATCTTGAATTTTCTGGGAATGTCTCCAAAAGTATTCTTCATTGTGAACGACTTTTGCATAACTGGTAAACCATAAGATATAGACAAAATTTTACTACACAAAAAATGTAGATCGCATTAAAATACAAAATTTATGCCATATACATTTTTTTTGTTGAGTGAACCATTTTCGAGATATTGCTTGTTATTCCCTTAAAATTTTAAATACTTATTTTCTCAAATGGGAATTCGTTATTCATGTTTTTGTCTTGGATATGCAAAGAGTATTAATCTGTGGCAAAGAAAATGGTGCTGCACATAGCAACCAGCTATTAAGAGTAATGTCTATGCTTAAAAGCTACTGTATTTCTATATTGCCCTTGTAAATATATATTCCCCTTACATCTACAAGAAAATTAGCAATAAGATAGAGTCTGCAAATGTTTATCTCGATTAACATGAAGTAGATGGCGAATAAGCATTTGTAAAGATAGTTTGTACAAGAGTAGAGAAAGTCATGTGAGTGTAACACATCAGATTTTTTTGCTGCTATCACAGTATAAAAGCAATAGGCCCTTTGACTCTTTTGCTACAGGTAGGGCTCAAATCCCTGTTGGGTCAAGCTACCTACCTGGCTGAGGATTTTGTTTGAAAATTTTCTCAGACCTATCATAAGCATCAGATGAATTTTTTTATTCTGCATTTACTTCATATTGTCATTCAGTTTCCACTATGACATATCTCATGTAAGAATATGGAAAAATAAAATAAAAATTAGAAATAATTAATATCTGAACAAATATCAATTTTCAAATGGAATAGTTTAAAATACTATTACAAACTAAATTCCAACTTGGTTAACTTTCATTTTAGCAGTCTGTTGTTTAATCTATACATATACAGTATGTAACAAAAATGTACGGACACATTCCTCACACGTAGATGAAGAAATTATGTTATATGAACATGGTTCATGGTTTGTTACCATGTTACAACTTATTAATCATGGGAAACACACAAGACTAGAATGTACCAACATACCACATGCAACTCTTTCTCACAGAAGATGTTCAATATGCCCTCCGTGAACATTGATACATGTATCAACCCGCCGTTGTAGTGAATCCCAGATGCGCTGATGTATCCCTGGAGTATTGTGTATGGTTTTACAGCTTTCCATAATACGGGCACGGAGACTCTGAGCATCTGGTGCTGGGTTTCGACACACAAGAGCTTTCAAATACCCCCACAAATAAAAGTCCAGTGGGTTTAGGTCCAGGGAGCATGGAGGCCAGGCAATTGGTCCACCTCTACCTATCCATCTGTCACTGAATCTGTTATTTAGAAGCTGATGGACATTAACACTAAAATAAGGAGGTACTCCATCGTGCATGAAGTACAGCTAAAGGCACATCTGCTAACAGATCGGATAGAACATTCTCTATGAAATTATGGTAACTTTGTCCGTTGAGCCTGGGTGGAAGAATGTGAGGCCCTACCAAACATTCACCAACAATGCCAGCCCAAACATTGACAGAAAATCTTTGTTGATGACTTGCTTCAACAGTTGTGTGAGGATTGACGTCAGCCCATACATGCCGATTGTGATAATTTACAATCTGATCTTGTTGAAATGATGCCTCATCTGTGAACAGTACTGTTGCACTAAAATTAGGGTTTGACACTTTGTTGCATAAACCATTCGCAGAAGCATACCTGTGCAGGAAAATAAACTGTGATAGTGCCTGCACATGCTGTAAATGGTATGGATACAACCAGACCTCGTGTAACACCCACCAGACAGTCATGTGGTCAACATTCATTGTTGTCTTGTACTGACACTAGGATCATCGTCAAGTGCCTGAAGAATTGCTGCCTCCCGTTGTGGTATCCTCGTCCTTCTAGGCCTGCCCCGGTCACGAGTATCAGGCTGAAATGCCCCATGTTCCCTAAAATGACGATCAATGGCTTCAAACGTTTTCCTGTCGGGGCACCTTCGTCCTGGAAATCTCTCCATGTACAAACGTTGAGTGCAAGTGCCATTGCCGTCTGCTAATCCATACATAAAATGAGCATCTGCCATCTCTGCATTTGTGTACACTGCCATTGCACGAGCCAAGTCTGTGATCAACTCTACTAGAACGTAGTAACCCGTGTGCTTGCCAAGGTCATACTGCTCACTGGAGCAGTTGATGTTACCCATAAACAAGCAATGACGTAAGTCACATGGCAACAGGGACATGTAAAACAAAACACTGGCGGTGCACCTACGTTAATGACAATGTAACCAGACATAACAAGAGTGCATGTTCTCCATGATTCTAACGTTCTGTTCGTGTGTGTCTCCCATGATTAATGAGTTGGAGAAAATGTATTGTAACATGAAAACAAAGCATTTCCAGACCCATGTTCATATAACATAATTTCTTTGTCTACATGTGAGGAATGTGTCCTGCAATTTGTGCCATACATTTTTGTTACACTCTGTATTAATACAACTGTAACCAATTTTATTTGGTAATTTTATATTTCAGTTGAATAATTGATATTAAGATTATGCTGGGCTACCTGAAGCCAAAATTAAATTTTTAAAATTTTTGTTGCATGGATGGGTATATTATTAAAGTTATTAAACAGAGACTTAGTGCATGAGTCACTGTACATGCTTATTTAAGATACAAGTTTAATGTGAAGAAAACAAAGAGAAAAAAAGTTGTCTATGATCAACTGAACAAATTTGATTTGGTTTCACGCACTTTAGTCACAAAATTACCCACGTTTAACCAGTTCCAATGGTCAGCCAGTAGATCTCAACATGCCAATCTCCTTCTTACTGTACTTAAAATTTCTCTGTGAATTTAATTTTTCATTGGGTCTCCCACTTTGCACCTTAATATGTAACCAGTCTTCAACCCCATCATAAAATGGATAGATTCTCCTGCCAGAATCATCAGCCATTCTCTGTTGCTCCAGCCTATACCATTCCATTTCTAATCTTTCCTATCTTCCAAAAGCAAGCATATACGCTGCTTTTCCCAAGGTCAATTTTATTTCATTTGCTAGGTTTAGAGATAGCTTAATTTTACACTTCCATTCACTTTCCTCTTGACTGATGTCTATTAATCTTCTATTGACACCTTTACATATGTGTTTGTTGATATTTCACCTCTTTGCCATACTAACTCCATGTCGATTCTCATCACACCTCTAGCCAAACTTAGGAGGCAGGTTTTCTCACTGGTGTTTATAAGATTTGGAGATAGTGTGGAATAATCTCCCTGCACCAGACTCAACCTGTTCATATTTTACAGTTTACCATATACAAGGAGAGCCAAAATATTAAGAAACGGCTGTGCAGTGTTTTTCCTGTCCGCATCCTTGGTACTCGTTGCTGTCTGCCACTATCATAGAAAGGCACGGATGAAACGTACAACATTTTTAAAACTACTTTTAAAGGCTTTACTTACGAACTTTATGAAAGGAGATGCTGAAACTGGCCACCATCTTTGTCCAAACATTTTTGGCACCTCTTTAGGAAACTATCCATCACTCGCCATAGTTCACGTTGAGAAATGCTGGCAATTTCCTGACGGATATATTTCCAGGGTGTGTCTTGTACATTTTGTTTTAAGTTACCCCAGAGAGAGAAATCGCAGGTGGTTAGGTCGGGGAACTGAGGGGGCTACAAATCTCTACTAACAATTCTGTCCTCAAACACACTTTCAATTATTCTCATCGAAATATTAGCCGTATGAGCTGTTGCAGAGTCTTGTTGAAAAAAGGAAAAATCATGCTCCCTATCTGTTAATTCTCTAAAAACGGGGGCAAAATTGTATTCACATATGTACGGGCGTCAACTATTGACTCGAAAAAAAATTAGCCCTATAACTCTTTCTCTGCTCATGGTGCACCATACACCAATTTTTTCATCATGAAGGGGTACGTCATGAACAATATTAAGTTTATCAGAGCTCCAATAATGATTATTTTGTGTACACATATCCATGAAAGTGGAACCAAGCTTCGTCCTTGAAAAATATTAAATATGGGTCTATTTCACTCCACTCACAAAATGTGTGCCTAATTACAGGATCACCTGGTTGAAGAGCATGTGCCACAGTTATTTTATATGGTTTTAACTTCATCAATTTGGTAGCTCTTCGCGCCGAGCCATAAGAAATGCCTGCCTGTTGTGAAAGGCACCTAAATGATTTTTGGGGGGAATTCTCCAAACAATGACAGATGTCGTCTAATATTTCTTCAGTAAGAACCATACGCCGACTTTTAGATTTCTTAGCCTGAACACTTCCTGAGGCCCGAAATTTATTATAAAGCTCATGGATTGTTGTACGGCCTGGAACTTTTACACCTGGAAATCTTTTACAAATCATACTTTCACTTGGCGAGCTGACTGAGTTAACACATATGAATCATAAATAAGTACATGCTGTGCAGTAGAAAACACATACTGAGCCATAATATACTTTATGACTAAGTACAGGACAAAATAATAAATAACTCGTAATAACTGAACCACAACACATCACTGTCAACTCAATATGAACTTCACATTGCAGAGCAAAACCACGTCAACAGCGTAACCTTGTTTATAGCAGCAGTGCATTATCATGTTTCCACATGCGCAGTGGAAAAATACCAAGCAGCCAATTCTTAGTTTCTTGGCTCTCCCATTATAACATACCCTCCCTCCCTTAATTAGACATGCTTTGCTCTTTCCCATTCCCAAATTTCACTTCTGTAGAACAACATAGCTTTTATAATGGAATTATACATATTTTCTAAGCACCTATTGGTACATATGAGACGTGCATGAGATACGTAGTAGTTGATTTAACTGTCCTCATGCTTTATAATTAGTAACTGAAAGATGTTTATTCTATTTTCCTTTCATATTAAACATAACTCCTAAATAGGCAAAATGCATCTCTAGACGACTCATATATAAATCTGCCAGAAAAGGTGATACAGGATTTCCCATTGTGAGTCCTCTGGTTTGCTGGAAGAATTTGCCATTGAAACTAAAAAATATTGTTCCATACGTATCTTTGTAAGAAAGCTATAGTTTTCTAGTTCAGCAGGGTCTATACCAATTGCATTAAGCCATTCTGCTATGAATTCACCAGTTTTGTTGGAGAAATTTACACTTGTTTTCGGACCTTTATTTAATAGTTTGGTTTATTTCTTTTTGCTGAACTTATGTTTGGTTAGATTGATCACATTGTTCTCTTTGTTCTTGGTGAAATGCACATCATCAGAACATTCCCTTTAATGTTCAAATCCTGGCACAGATATGTGGTTGCTGAGTGGTCAATAGTTGCCAAAAACTGCTCAATGATGCTTTACAGCTACTAAATATCCAGGACAGGTCAATACAATTTACACTGGAAGTTTAAAATGATGGCTACTTGCCATTTCTGGGCCTAAAAATCATAAGACAGAACCAAAAGCTCACATTTAGCATCTTATGGAAACCATTTACAGATATTATAAGCCTCAACTTGAAAAACCACTAACTTGTAATGTTAAATAGCTTAATAGATAATTAACAATCCCTCATTAAAGAAGAATATATGAATATAAGGAGAATCTCTGTCTATCTGTTTCTTTCTCTCATGCATGCACACACATATATTTTCCTTAAATATACCTTTTTTGAGTTTAGTGGATCTTAGGGCATGTATTCCTGGTGAAATCTCAATGTTGCTGGGTGGGATACAATACTTCCTCTGCCTACTAATGGTAGGTGGTACAGAAAGTAAAAAGAAAATTGTAGGAGCAATAAAAACAATTCCATAAGCTTTTCTTGCCCATAGCAGTAGCCACATCTAAATATGTAAGTAATGATGTTTAATAAATATAAGACCAAAATGTGTTTGTTTTATTGTGGAAAACTCTTTAAAATTCTTCTCAACAAAAATCATATTTCAATAAACAAAACCTCATTATATATGCTTTTTGCAATGCATAATAATTGCTTTTAACCTATACTGCAGTATGTCGACCTCGATGTCGCCGCATATCACCAGCCTGAGTGAAGCGCTTACCACATATGTCACACACAAAAGGTTTCTCACCAGTATGTACACGCATATGCTGTGTAATGAAAGACTTGCGTGAAAACCTCTTGCCACAAATAGGACATGCATGTCTCCTATCTCCAGTATGAGTAAGATGATGCTGAATTAAGTTGGGTCGGGATCGGAATTCACGTCCGCACCATTCACAGATATATGGTTTTGCTCCCGTGTGAATCCTCTCATGATCCTGAAGACTCAGTTTCGATGAAATACCTTTTCCACAAAATTTACAAATCCAGCGAAGGGCACTCTTCTTAGGACCATCTGGATTTTCATCTACAGGCTCTAATGGAGGATGTACATGTTCCATATGAGCTGTAAGGTCCTTGGCACGTTCAAATTTTGTATCACATTGCCCACAAACATGTTCCCATAAATTCTGAGGTTTATGAAGGCGCCTGTGCTTGAGCTGAAATTAAGAAGTAATTATACAACTGGTAGCTTAAACCTATGTATAAAGTAGTCTAAAATATATAGTAAAAATACAGAAAAGTTTAAAACATGAGAAATTTAAACTGAAAAAGAGCTTTTGTGTAGTGGTATTACACCTTTAGAACGAAAAATATATAAAAGCCCAAAGCCACACTAGGAAATAAATGTTGACAAAAATAACTTCAAGAGTTTTCCATATTGATCATATTGGATTTCCTTTATTCTTTGTTTTACAAGTACCTATGTTATGAAAAGAAAACACAAGCAAGCATTTCTCTGTAAAACTTAAAACTTGTAGAGCACAAACCTTTACTAAGTTTAATTTAAATTACAAAGGTAAATATTGCCTATCTGCTTTACTGAAGAAAACTAATTCCTTTTATATGACTACAACATATGTTATATGAAATAAAAAACACAAAGCCCTGAATGCTGTTTTACTCTCCATTAGACAATCTTTAATGACACACAGTTCATAAGTACATTTGCAGTTGTGATTAAGAGATTAATACAAAAGATTATGCTGTTATATTGGATGGTCACAACAGATGTCTCACAAGAAAACCTGGCCAAGAAGAGGCAATGAATTTAATTGGCATGCGACGTAATTTAGGTAAGGCACCAACAAGGAAAACCAAGCTGATCGTTCAATATTTACTTATATCAGTTTTTGGCTTTTGCAAACTATTGCTAAGCAGACATTTCAAGACAGAGTAAGGAAGGAACAGCTTTGCAGTAGAAATGGCATCATTTGGAAATGTTGTGTAATTAAGATATTTTCTATCCTTTTTTGTTTAAGGAGTATCTTTATATAAGAAATGTTTAACAGTTTTGGGAGAAATACCTGATCTGAAGCCTTGTGTGTGGCGGTGGAGTTGGGGTGTGTGTGTGTGTGTGTGTGTGTGTGTGTTTTTTCTGCTTTATATTAATAAGAAAAGCTGTTTTACTTAAAAAAAACAGCCTTTTGTAACTAAATCTCCATAAAAGAAGGCATTGTTATTTAATCCATACTATAACCTTTCTATGAATCTTTTATTTTTGCTGGTATAGAAGTGTGTTGAGGGGCTAACATGCAAAATCTCAAGGTAAAAAAGGGAAAAGAACCAAGACAGTCACATATCCTTCAGTATTACTAATAAATAATTTCATTTAGTTTAGTTCCCTGAAGATGGTTTGTTATAGAGTAGTAAGACAGTGTTATATTTATTTTTTTTCTAATTTATTACTTATGAGATTTTGTATGTCACCTTAATTATGCTTTGTGACATGTAGAAACCTAATTATTTGGTGAAACACTGCTTTAAATACAGATCTATAGAAACTTCATTTTCAAATTTGATTAACATTAAATCAGAGTTTCTAAGCTGTTATGGTATGACATATATGCTTCAGGAAAGGAGGTAAAAAAAAAAAAGAAGAAAGAAAAAAGTAAGTTTAAAAACTCTTTAGTCATTATCTCCACTGCAGCATACCATTATGTGAGAGGAGATAATGAGTCAAGCTATATCAAATAAATTAGTTGGGATCCAAGCAGCTGAGTGAGCAATGTTCACTTTACAATGTGCTTGCTGTGAAATAATTACTATATTCCTGCCAGCCTTAGATAGGAACCTGATGTAAATAAAAACAGTGCAAAAAATACTGGTCTGCAAATTGTATTACTATGCCCTGGGCAGAGCATACACACTATCTGATGCGACGGAAATGTTATAATGTTTTGCCATTATTATAGCACCACGTTTGGATGTCAATTTGCAACGGTATTACAAATAATGTTGTGTGTTTACTTCACGCGTTGCCATCTTGTGACGTCACTCCTTGTTTGGTTGGTTCGTAGCTCCCTCTGGCGTAGCAATTTGTATCAGTTTTAAAATAATTCACTTTAAATGTTCTCCGGCTAGCTATTTAGGTCGACATTTAACTCTTGCAGGGTGTGAATCGGAAAGGAATCTTTTATCCAGAAATGATACTGATGAAGAAATTGGTTTTATAACTTTTATTGTCGAACACGTTCACTAACACTTTTTACATATTGAGATAGATACTAGCCAAACTGAAACTGTTTGTAATAACTTCTTATTTATCACTTTTAACTCGCATACTTCAACTTTATGTAATTTTTTTAAATGTATAATACTTTATAACAATTCTCGTAATTCTGCTGCGTGTAACTTGGCAAGATGAATGAACTGAGAGACCGACGTGTATAGTACTGAGAATTCTGTTGAACTGGGTGGCAAGCTACCTCGGGCCTGGCTTATTTATACGCTTGCCTCAAGATACGCCTAAAGATTATAAATGAACTGCTATTGGCTAATAAAACGCGCCAACATTAGCGTCTATTTTAATATCCAATGAAAACCACTAATACATATTTCTTTTAGGGAACATTCTAGAAGGTTCTACCAAAACCGTGCGAAACATTACGTAACTTCCTTGTTCCCGGTAATGATAAACAACTCACCCCCTCTCTGCATTATTGCGTTATTGTTGACAGTTTCAGTAAAGCCGTATATTATTATTTACCAATAATAATTACAATTAATAAACATCAGAAATCAATGTCACATAAAAATACATATTCATATTACTATCATTAATTACATCTGAGTAATTTGTGATACAAATTACCGTATCATATGCCCCACTAGAAACATAATTATAAATATTTATAACTTGCTTAGAAATTTTAAAATTGTGTTTTTAGTCTCCTAAATCTTGGAACACACGTTATCACTTTCACTTAACACTTCACACGCATTTAACACACGACATATGTTTTATCTCGCCACTACTTACTGGCTTTGGTTTAATTAATTTAGATATTCATCTGACATCACAATTTTTTTTATAGCAAATACTTTACCCTAAATTATTTAATCACTGTTTCAAAATTGTTTACTCTCTTACATTGTTGACAAAAATTTATACATTTAAGATTTCTGTAATTATTACACATATTTACCAAAATATTCACCCTCTACACAAATATTTACATCTCTTAAATCTAGACAATGTTTCACCTTTTCTGTTTGCTACATAAGTATTTGTTTTTGTTTGTTTTTTTTTTATTATTATTTTACCCATATTTGTTATTTTGTACTTTATTTTAACAAAACTCTTGGAATTGTATTTACGTACTTTTAATTTAATATCATATTAAATTTCAATTATTACCTTCTTCTTTTCAAATACTGTTACAGTTACTAAAAATTTAATTCTTTTTTTTTTTTTTAAAACATTTCTCTATTTTTTTATTTTATAATTTATTTCTCTTTTCAAATGACATATAAATAATTAACCCTCTTACGTTCCAATACATTTCTCTGCAAGTCATCTTTACCTATCCAGCATTTACTTTACATCTCATTGCTATTTACCCTCCTGGATCAAATTGTGTGTGGCTAAACATTACTCGTAGCCGTATCCTAACCTTCCAAAATTTGTTCATGAATAACCTCTTGTATTCATTTGAAATTTCCTCACATGATAACATTTGAAAACAATCTACAGTTTCTTGAACGACACATCTTTTAACAACATTCATTTTCAATTCTTCTGCTATCTTTTTAACTTGATAATACTCTGACAAATCTGTACTAAATTGTACTGGACTGGAGTTTTCATTTTGAACATCTTGGTACAGTTTATTTCTTTGCATTACTGACTCATTCTGTATTTCTGATATCTCCCCTCTGAAATTAACTTGCGCCTCATTTACATCTACATTCATAACCTCTTTCATCTCTCTTAACTCACTTGAAATACTACTCATTTGACTTCCTAACTCTGTACATTCTACATTAACCTCACTTTTAGTATTAACCTCACTTTCTTTGTTACCTATTTCCTTGCTCATGTCTAGCATTTTCTTTGAAATTTCTCCTATCTCACTTGCTATTACTTCCTCATTTTCATCTCTCATTTTTGGCATACTACTATCTAGCTTCATAACTTTCTTTTCAATTTCTTCACTGCTTTGATCTACTTTTTGCTCTAATATCTCATTCCTCCTACCAATATCTTTTCTGTTTTGTTCAAAGCTCCTACGAATATCTTCCCTCAATTCCCTATTATTCTTTTCAATATCTTCCCTAATATTTCTCAAAATTTCCATCATTTCCATCATCATACCAGCATCAATAGTAATATATCCTGCTATTTTATTCTTACTTTCTGCACTAACATTTCCTCCCTCAAATTCTACATTGTTTGAGCTTTTTTTTGTAACCTGTATTGACTTACAGTTAACTGTTACACTATCCCCTTCCATCATTGTTTCTTGTTTTACACTTTTTTTTTTTTTTTTTTAGAATTAAAATCACACTTTTCTAACCTTTCTGATGCAATCTGCTGATGTTGCTTAGATGTCTAGCTGTCTGCCCCATTCTCCTAGATTTGTATGTCGCTTCTGCGTTGTGTTGTGATGAATCTACGTCGTCTCGATGTTTTTGTTGTTGAATTACCCTGTTGCCTTGTAGTCTCGGAATTGCAATGTCCAATTATCCATGTAGTCTGTCGTTCCTTTTGTTTCTGGAATCTGCGTCTTGTAGATCATTTCACTGCTCCATTCATTCCTTCCTGGTTATGTTGATTCATTCCTGGTCATCTCGCCCCACGTTCTGGGTGCCAATTTGTAATCGTATTAATGTTATATATGTGTTTTGCCATTATTATAGCACCACGTTTGGATGTCAATTTGCAACGGTATTACAAATAATGTTGTGTGTTTACTTCACGCGTTGCCATCTTGTGACGTCACTCCTTGTTTGGTTGGTTCGTAGCTCCCTCTGGCGTAGCAATTTGTATCAGTTTTAAAATAATTCACTTTAAATGTTCTCCGGCTAGCTATTTAGGTCGACATATAACTCTTGCAGGGTGTGAATCGGAAAGGAATCTTTTATCCAGAAATGATACTGATGAAGAAATTGGTTTTATAACTTTTATTGTCGAACACGTTCACTAACACTTTTTACATATTGAGATAGATACTAGCCAAACTGAAACTGTTTGTAATAACTTCTTATTTATCACTTTTAACTCGCATACTTCAACTTTATGTAATTTTTTTAAATGTATAATACTTTATAACAATTCTCGTAATTCTGCTGCGTGTAACTTGGCGAGATGAATGAACTGAGAGACCGACGTGTATAGTACTGAGAATTCTGTTGAACTGGGCGGCAAGCTACCTCGGGCCTGGCTTATTTATACGCTTGCCTCAAGATACGCCTAAAGATTATAAATGAACTGCTATTGGCTAATAAAACGCGCCAACATTAGCGTCTATTTTAATATCCAATGAAAACCACTAATACATATTTCTTTTAGGGAACATTCTAGAAGGTTCTACCAAAACCGCGCGAAACATTACGTAACTTCCTTGTTCCCGGTAATGATAAACAACTCACCCCCTCTCTGCATTATTGCGTTATTGTTGACAGTTTCAGTAAAGCCGTATATTATTATTTACCAATAATAATTACAATTAATAAACATCAGAAATCAATGTCACATAAAAATACATATTCATATTACTATCATTAATTACATCTGAGTAATTTGTGATACAAATTACCGTATCACTGAAGATGTGTGCTTCTGACCTGAACCACCTGACCAGCAATTGCACTTCAGCTGTGTTTATTTCTGAATGCTCACAGTATCCTCTTTTCATTAACACTGCTACTTTGTTGACAACAGACAATTATTTTACATTTGTTATGCTGTAACCTATAACCAAAACACACTTTGAATTAATCTGGTGTTGCTACGTTGGAATATTGAAGAACAACATACTTTAATTAACACGTTTCCTGCACCAAGTATGAATTATAAACTATTTAACATATTGAAGTAGTTATATGAAGAGTATGGAATGGCACAACCAGAATGATAATAATGTTTGAAATGTACCTTGTTAGTCAGAATATGAAAAAGGTCCAATCCCGCCCGTTTCCTCCTCCTCATCCCATTTCGTGCCAAGCACAGTTTTTTCACATTTCCTTTTCTTTGAAGGTGATAACAGTTTACCAGTTTTGTGCTTTTCCATGCAAATGGAGTTCACACTTTTTACAGAAACACCAATAAACTCTGACGTTAAATTAACAATGTCTTTAATGGCTAAATTCGGATACTCCGGATACACAAAACTTTATGAACACATTCAATACAAACAATTTGAAAACAAGTGAGTGCCACTAAATGCAGTAAGACTGACCAACTGCATTTTAGTAATAGAAAATGGTGCATATGCATATCTCCATTCATTAAGTTTTTGTTAATTACATATATATGTTTTTAAATGCAATGGGAAATATAATTTAATATTTTAAAAATGCTCTTTAACAAAATAAACAATTAAATAATATAAAATAAAATTAATTTCCAAAGTCTAACATGGAACTACATTGTTGCAATTTGTGGGCGATGCACACAGCTTGCCACATGCTTTTGTTTACATCAGGTTCCCTTCTAAGGCTGGTGGGACTATAAGGCAGCAGCATCTCCTGGATTACTTCTGATTTTAGATCAAACCATTAACACTTTTACATGAACAATAAATTTCTTACCTTACAATTACTTGAATTAAAGCTATGTTCATTACTATTTATTATGCTACACTAACCATATTTGCATATCTGTTATATGTGCGGCCACATAGATCACACATGTGAGGCTTCAATCCAGTGTGTAGCTGCATGTGGTTTCTCAGGGCCTGTGCATCTCGAAATGGCCTCTTGCAAATCTGGCACTTGAAACGATCCCAGAAAGCTGGATCATGGATCTTCCAGTATCAAAAAAGAAAAAGAAACAAAATATTAATGTGTGTGCCTCTTCTAATTATTGCTTTCAACTTTTCAAAATAGCAAGCATGTTAAAAGAAAAACAAGGCAGGCAGCGAAGGATTAAATATACTAGATGAAAGTGGAGTCAACCTAAACACTCTTACTAGCTTCACTCATTTATTTATTTTGCAGAAAATGTATCGTGAGCATGAGCTCACATCATCAGCTCCCTGATGACTGTCAGAGTCGTATTGTCTGACAGTCACTTATGCACTTGTTCAATTCTTGTTTTGTTTGAAACCTTTTAATAACATATGTTTGCAACATTTAACCTTGTTTTAATTTTCATCATAATTTGTATAATGGTGGAGAAATTTTGACCAAAAATTAATTATTTGCCTATGTTATTGACAACAATGTGTATTCGCAGCTGCAGATCTGCTAAAAAAAAGTTTTGACCCACATGGATTTCATACTATGTAATTAAATAAGGATTCAAAGTTACTAAGTCAATTTAAGAGAGTTCCGCATTCTTTAAAATTAAAGATATGTGGCTACTCCTATTTCAAAACTTCCCAATGCTTTGTAGCAAAAGATGCATAGTGAATGTTTGGTGGAATTTAATATAAATTGATGCAGGGTTTAAAAAACGTAAATGTCCTCTAGCTCAGTAACAAGAAGTTTACGGGCATGCATTCCCTGAAAGAAAATACTTGAATAGAACCCCTGAATCATGCCTAAAATTATGTGTGTTATTCTGGCTCACCTGTACAAATATACTGATATCTACAAATTGTATTTTACAACATTTTTTACAGTTTTGACTCACATGGATTTCATACCATGTAATTAAATAAGGATTCAAAGTTACTAAGTCAATTTAAGAGAGTTCCGCATTCTTTAAAATTAAAGATATGTGGCTACTCCTATTTCAAAACTTCCCAATGCTTTGTAGCAAAAGATGCATAGTGAATGTTTGGCGGAATTTAATATAAATTGATGCCGGGTTTGAAAAACGTAAAAGTCCTCTAGCTCAGTAACAAGAAGTTTGCGGGCATGCATTCCCTGAAAGAAAATACTTGAATAGAACCCTTGAATCATGCCCTAAAATTATTTGTGTTATTCTGGCTCACCTGTACAAATATACCCATACCTACAAATTGTATTTCACAACATTTTTAACAAGTGTTAATATGTTTTCAATTTAAAATCTGTAAAACATTTTGAAGTATGCACATGTTCATAATAAACAATCTAGTTCTTCTTTAAACACTAGCAAACTTATGTACGTCATCATCAGATGAATATCACAGTGAGCTGACAGCAAGGCAGTGTGTTTAATTGTGATTCAGATGATGTGCCTCTCAAATATGTCTTTAATTGTCTTAGTGTAGGGAAAGCTATTTCTGTAGCAGCAATCGAAACTGGCAAAATTGTTAATATCTTGATAACCAAAGAAGTCATATCTTTGAAGCTTCCCACGTTGTCAGATTGTCTTAAAAAAATTAGCTCAGAAAAAGCAAAGATTTAGTTTTGGGACAAATTTTAGCTAAAATGTTTGTGATTACCTTTCCTTATGAAATTATTGTTATTGCTGCTGTACCAGGAAAGAATAAATTTCTGAGAAATTCTTGCTCCCTTTGTATGCTCCTGCCTAAGCCATTGCATTCCAAAATATTTCTTATGCTACTCATCTATCCTCTAAGAGACAATTCTTGATAAATTTAACATTGTTTCAATAAGTTATTCTCATCTAAATTTAGAATCCTATGCCAATGTTTCAGAGCTCTTTCCATAGTTAAATTTCTTTTTGTTTTTTTCTTTTCTTTCCATAATTTCTTGCTACTCATCTCATTTCTATTTGAGAAACCTCTTCAATTGTTGAAATTGGTAAGCCAAGAGCTTCTCTGTAGAATGATCTGTATGTACACTGATCTACAATTTCCCATCCATTATCTCTGGAAAGCAGATATGTTAGCCACATTCTACCACCATAGACTAACTGGATTATTCCTTGAATACATTAGCAGCATCCATGCAAAGGTCATTTCAGGAGCTTTGGAATTGTTAAACTACATTGAAGAAAGAGGTTTTAAAAAATAACTTTATACACATTCAAAGTAATCTCCATTATCGTTCATGTTTCCATTACATCCAAAAAAATCTTTCATCTTAAGAACACAGGATAGCAAGCAACTCCAATTCAGTGTAACATTTTATTAATTGACCCCAGGAAACTTTATTTATTAACATAATAGTATAGAAGAAGGAAAACAACAAAATTCACTTTCACACTGCATTATACTTACATATCGGTGTCTTCT
The DNA here is from genome assembly GCA_030765065.1 of Deroplatys truncata. Taxonomy (NCBI): domain Eukaryota; kingdom Metazoa; phylum Arthropoda; class Insecta; order Mantodea; family Mantidae; genus Deroplatys; species Deroplatys truncata. The sequence goes on from CM060986.1 coordinate 45,468,945, forward strand.
ATAACGCTTTGAGTTGTTAAATTCCTTATGGCATGTCACACATTTCCTTGCAGGTGTATCACTGTGTGTTCTCTTATGTGCTTGAAATGAGGCATAAGTGTCACATTTCTCTCCACAGTCACATTCATAAACCCTTTTTCTTTGTTCATGGGTCTAAAGAAAAGAAAACCATTAAACTAGGAAAGAATGCAGTAAAAAGGTCACTAATTCAGCAATTACTGTATAATAGTTTAGATTTATCACCAACCTAACAAAAGCTTCAAACTGATTCGAATCATTAATAACGGATATCTCAGAAATGGCTTATGCCACAAAAAAGACTTATGTGAGATAAATTGCACGTTCTACATTTTCTGTGTAGCAAGTTTCCACATATCGCTTAACATTTACCAGTTATACAAGATTATACAAAATTCCTTCCAAATGAAGAAGACTTCGCAGGCTATTCCCAGAAAATTCAAGATATGCATTTTATTTGTCATTTAAATATCTTAAATATATGGTATTTTAATCAAAATCATTAGAGCCATTTTTTTAGAAAATCAAAATGTTCGAAAAATGCTTCATGTAAAGGATAGTGGGTGTGGAGATTTTCTTGCAAATCTTTGTGTCATATCCTTGGAAGATACTGAACTTACCAAGTTTGGTACTTATCTGACTTTTCATTTTTGAGTTATGCTGTTTACAGACACGCATATGGACCTTTTTCTAAAATTTTTTTTTTCTTAGGGGGCCTTAAAACAAATATTTCAGGCAAAATCTCTGTATCCGATTTTTAGGTGGAATGCAATATCTTCTCTACCTACTATGCACTTGGTAGAGAAAATAAAAAATCTGATAGGTTGCAGTCACATGACTTTCTCTACCCTCTTTAGTTTATTAGTAGGTATACAAACCATTCTTATGAAAGCTTATTTTTCTATCTACTTCATTTTAATCAAGATAAACGTTTGCAGAAATAGCTGCATTACGCAGTTCATTATAGACACAAAGGCAACAGCAATAGTCAAATGTTTTAAGAACTGGACGCTACATGCTGGCCATAAAATTCCATACTGTTTCCATGCAACTGCAAGAAACAACTGAAAATTGACAAGATTTTAAAGGAATGACAAAGCATTGAGCAATTCAAACCAATATTAATGAATATTTCAGAAACGGCTATGCCACAAAAATGTTATTGAAATAAATTATGTGCTTTAAAGAATCTACATTTTTTGATCATTTTATTTTTCTATCTCTCATTGTTTACCCATTACATAAGATTATAAAAAATGATTTCCAAATGAAGTGGACTTCAGAGGCTATTCCCAGAAAATTCAAGATATGCATTTTATTTGCCATGTAAATATCTTAAATATAAGGTATTTTAATCAAAATCATCAGAGGCATTTTTGAGAAAACAAAGCATTTTGAAAAAGTTTCATGAAAAGTGCAGTTTGGGTTGGGGGGAACATTCTTGAAATGTTCGTGTCACATTTTTGGTAGATGCTGAACAAAACCAAGTTTGGTATTTATTGGAGCTTTCATCACGTGCATGTATGCGCGCACACAATCACACACTCACAGACCTTCTTCTACAACTATTTTTTTGGATTAGGGGGCCTCAAAATATGTATTTTCAGTGAAACCTCAATATCAAATTTTCAGGTGGAATGAAAAGTACCTTCTTTACCTACTATGTATGTGGTAGAGAAAGTAAAAAGAACATAATCTATTGATAACCTACATTTAAACAATTTACGAACACCAGAAGTTGTTTCTCATGTCAAAGCCACCTAAAGTACTGCAGAAGGTAAAAGTAGAATTAGAAAATTTAAAAAAATTATTAATTTTATAGAAAACTACAACCAATGAAACAAGCTACATAAAGGGGTTAAGCATAATAAGAAAGCATTACCTTTAAATGCAGCTGTAAACCAACTTTGTTAGCAAACATGGCATCACAAATGTTGCAGGTAAACTCCTCTTTCCCAACACAATGATGCTGGTGGACACTGAGTGAATTATATGTAATGAATGATTTGCAACAAATTTCACAGTTATATAATCTTTCCCTTGCAAACTGCAAATGTTCCCTTTTATGAATAGATAAATCAAACAAAGAAGAGCATACAAGGCCACAAGGATTGCATGTAGCTTGTCTAGGCACATGAACAAGCTGGTGTTCATCTAAATCAGTCTGACTCTTAAAGCTCCTTTTACATGTGTTGCACACATATTCAGAGTTTTCTTCTTTGTTTTCATTAGAACTCATAAAATGTGTTTGTACTTGGAATCCTTCCTCATATTCTTCAACAAAATTATCTTCATTTTCTGTATTAAACTCAAACTCAGTGTCATCCTCGCCAACAAAATCATCATCATCTGCATCACTATCTTTGTTATTCAAATCAGAATCTTCATCTTTAACTAACATGTTTTTACATTTATCACAAGATACAGCTTCTTCTTGATGGACTAAAGCTTTATGAGATATAAGTTCACTGGATGCTTTGAAAGTACTATGACAGAGTCCACATAGCCATAAGTTTTTCTGTTTGTGTTCATTTTCTATATGTAAGTCAAATTCGTCCATGTCAACAAAAAATGCATTACATAGATCACAAGTTGCTGGACCATCAATAGTTAACTGAGGCATGAAAGTGTTTTTGCCATACTGGTCAATGGCAGGAGTTTTGGCTTTTCCCTCACATTTGACTTCCACTTCTCTACAAGCACTACTAGTCAGATGATAATCATTTGTATCATTTCTTGAATTCTTCATATGGAAAGCATTATTCATCTTTGAGGAAACTTTATCATCATTGGACTCCCTAAAAAACAAAAAAAAAGAAACAAACAAGCAAACATAGGTAGGTAACTGAAGCAAGAGTACACAAGTTTTGTAGTTACAGAAATGTGATTTAAAAAAAATTCTGTTACATTCACATAACTTTCTCTACCTCTATCATTTATCAGTGGGTATACAATCTCTTCTTATGAAAGTTTATTTTTCCATCTAATTCATTTTAATTGATATAAACTTCTGCAGAAATAGCTACATTTCATTATAGATACAAAGGGAATAGCAATAGTCAAATGTTTATAAATAGGACACTATATTTTAAAATAGAGAGAGTTGAGGATTGTTACACTACATCACTAAAATATTCTTACTCGAACGCGTTTCGGGAGACGGTTTGTTCCCATCGTCAGCATGTTCTCAACTGATGTTTCCGGTCATCGTCTGGGGGATGTGTGTGGCTAGTGGTGTTCTCTGGTGCTGGGCTGATGAACCTTCAAAGGCTACTGGGTGGCGGCAGTTCGAAATTCATTAGGTGATTCCTGTGTTTGACAATATGTATTTTTTCCCAGATGTCCAATTCATTGCTGCTGTTGATCGGTTGATCCCCCAGACGATGACCGGAAATCGGTTTTAAGAGCACATCATTTCTGGTCTTCAAACCATGATATCACTCCGAACATAAAACTCTTAAAACTGATCAACAACAGCAATGAATTGGACATCTGGGGAAAAAATACATATCATCAAACACAGGAATCACCTAATGAATTTTGAACTGCTGCCACCCAACAGCCTTTGGAGGTTCATCAGCCCAGCACCAGGGAACACCACTAGCCACACACATTCCCCAGACAATGACCGGAAACATCAGTTGAGAACATGCTGACAATGGGAACAAACCGTCTCCCGAAACGCGTTCGAGTAAGAATATTTTAGTGATGTAGTGTAACAATCCTCAACTCTCTTTATTTTAAAAAATGACAACCAAATGTTCAACAAATAGAAACCTCAGTAAATTATGAGCAGTAATTGAAGGTAGAAATAATAGCAAGCAACTATATAAACTGGTACTTGTTGCATTCATATGACTTTCCCTACTCACTTTAATCTATTTTTACAAAGGCTTATCCTTCTATCTCTTGTTTATAGAGATAAACCTTCATTACATATTTATCATTTCATTGTAGGTGTTCATTGTGATGGATTTTTAAAAAGTGGATTGCTTTATGGTGATTTTATAATTCCATGCTCCTTGCATAACCTTGAGAAAAAAAACAAATAGTGACTTATCATTTGAAAAAAGCATATGCATTTAAAAATTCAAATCAATAACAAAGAACCTCTTGTGGTTTACTAGTTATACAAAAGTCATTCAAAATGAAAAGGTCTTCACAAACTATTCCCAGAAAATTTAGGCATACACATTTTATTTGTCATGCAATATCTTAAACAAATGATATTTTAATCAAAGCTATCAGACCCATTTTTGAGTAAATAAAAAATAACAAGACTTTTTCCATATAATGGGTAGTTGGGATGGGGAGATTTTCTTGAAAATTTTCATGCCGTACCTATGAAAGACACTAAAATTGAAGAAAAGTTTGGTATTTAATAGGCTGTTCAACACACACAAACACACTTTTTCTAAAAATGCCTTTTTTTTTTTTTTAAATTTAAGGAGCCTCAAAACGTGCATTTCCAGTGAAATCTTTGTTTCAAGTTTTGGACAGAATGCAATATTCCCTTCTCCGTCTATAGATACCTAAGCAATAGAAAAATAAAAACATCTTACAATTTGTTATATGTGTAATGTAGAATAAGAAGCAGTTGTCATAATCCTATGCTTCCAAGTGAAAATAATTTCTGATAGTGAAAGCTAACTATTGGTGGAGATGCTTTTGAAGTTAAAAAAGCATAAGAATGATAGTATTTATCTGAGAATAAAAAGTTTGTTATAGGCAATTTGTGTAAATATTTTAAATCAATGCATCTCTCATGTACTTTAGCTCTTGTTTTTGTTTTCCCTGTGTAAATGGTAATTTCGATTGTAAATATCAGTCTTTCAGCAAAATGTATTTATTCACATTGAAAAATATCATGTTATTAACTTTACATGGTTCAAAAATATGAATACATGCAATAAAGTCACAGCCACATCCTCTCATAATTAATATTTAGAATAAGTACAAAATTCTCTTGACTCTTGATATTTAATTGCACCTTTTACATTTATTGTCAAATTCACTGACATTTATTTTAGGTACTTACAGAGTGTCATCTGAATTCACTTCCTCCTTTATGAATATGAAAGGTTCTTGTTTCAGATTCATTAGATTTTCTTGCTCTTGTTCCCAAAAATCCTGATGAAGGAAACAAAAACAAATTTAAATAAAAGCAGTACTCATAACACTACTAAGAGAGTGGGCAGCTAAATTGGTGATAGTAGGGTCAGTGATGGTGCATTAATGGGGATTCATCATCTTGTGGTCGACAACAATCTGGACTTGCAAATGAGGAAGAAAGAGGAATGGATGCAAGCATAGGCGCCAACTCACCAATTTAAGGGAGGAGGGGGAGGGTGCACAACACTTTTGCTCCTCCTAGCTTACAAAGTCATGTGCATCACCCCCCAACAATTTACATTAAGGGGACTGGTGCCCCCAAAAATTCCAAGATAGATCTTTCATTAAACAAACAAAAAAAAAATTGTTTAAATAGACTGAATGGAGTTGCAAAGGATAACCTTTATTCCAAATACAGAGTTCAATCATTAAACAAAAGCAATGATGATGCAATCTAGGTTTCAGTTAGCATTGGATCAGACTCGGAGTGCACATATACTGAACTGTTCTTGTGTTGGTACATCCGTAGTTTCATCCCCTATTATAGATAAATATTTTGCAGATGTAATATCTGCAATGTTTTTGAGGTAAGGTGTATGTAAAATGCAGTTCATTTTGTAGTGGTGAGAAATCAACTTTAGGAATTACATTCCATCCATTTTTTGAGTTCCTGACTACCGTCACACCTAAGTAGTAGCATAGTAGAAGCTTTTAAGATTACTTTTGTCATTTGTATGGCCATGGATTGAAGCTCCTAATATTTTCCAAAACACTGTTGCTGTCAACCATTGCCATTGTGAAGAAGCCATGAACTTTAGACCTTCATTGAGTGGCAGACAAATTTATATGCAGGAATGAACTTATGCCCGTTCTTGCTACATATGGCACCACAAGTGCTGGACATTGATGATAAATCAATTTATTCAGAAAGGAAATTTGGGAAGGAAACGTTCCAGGCATATGTTTAAGGTACCTCCCCAGCATGTCCAGACTGCAGAAAACATGGAGAAAAAAAAATCAATAGGATGGTCCTAGCAGGAACCCCAGACATCCCATTCACAAGTCCATATCTTAACAACCCCAGCCAACTTCTCGGTAGAAATGAACTGAGATGCAAACACTTTCGTTGGAAAACAGTAACATAAGAATCAACAGACCCAACATTATTTTTCTTCAAACTTTAAATTAATGAGCCATTTATTTAATTTTCAGGCAATTGAAAGCATACACTGATTAAATACCTTTTACTTAGTAATTGCACTAAATATTTTAGTAAACCCAATATTACACAGTCCTACCCGCCCCCTCCCTCCCAAATATATAACAAATCAGTGCCTATGTATGCAAGTAAGGCTGGATACTTCCTAACTTCCTACACTCAGTTTCCCCTTACTTTACTCGCATGTAATGTACATCTAGCCTTATCTTATTGGTTGCTGGATACATTACCGCTTATTGCAATAGATATTAGTTCTGTGTTTAATACAGTAGTTTACCCTAATATATTAAAAGAATCACAAGAAAATGCAAGCACATGCATGAAATCAGTATGTGGAGGCATTGACTCATATGTATATTAATGCCACAGTATTGTGAAATGTATGAAAGGTTACTTCTTGTGTTTAAACTTGACTCATATAAAACAGAAGGGACATGCACTTTGATTAGATTACCACAAGTTGACTGCAGATTAACATCTCACTTAAGCATAACACTGAAGTACATTCACATTGACTGTTTTTCATATTGTAACAAATGAGAACACTAGTTACTGCAAAAACATGCAAAGCATGTCTTTATCACAAGGCACTCACAAAAACAGCTGGTGGAAAGAAACCGAAAAAATATTGAAGTCAATTGGAATGGGGGATATATGGGGGTTGGAGGAAAGAAATACAAACAGCTTTTGGAAACAGTATGTATGTATTTATTTCCATAATGCTATACAAAAATCTTACTATTTTTAATACATTACTTTGAGTTGCTATTTTTTTCTTTCTGTTCTTTAATCCATCATGCATTTTAACACCGTGGTTATTTATGCATGGTGGGTCATAACAAATTTATATTGCTTTATTTTTCTAAACCATTTTTCTCTTACTCTCCCCATATATTCTCCTATTCTTTTATATCCCTCTCCTTTTGTATTTTCAGTATCCTAACTTTTAATACTTCTTTGTTAATATTTTCCCATTCTTTAGATAAAAACTGATCTCCCCACAACTTAGTTTCTGCACATTCACAATAAACAGAGTGGAAGATATAGAATGACAAGAGATATGGGGAAGCCTTGAAGATAAAAAATCATTAAGCTTTTATAAATTAATAAAGAAGGAGTGGGGAAGTGAGAGATACATTGATTGCTGTAATAGACAAGAAAGGGACGTTCTGCATTTATAGAAAACCAACTTAACAGAAAATTATATTAAAAACAATAGCTATAATCCTACAAGCCACAAACATGCAATTTTAAATAGTATTACAAACAGGTTAGTATATATACCATTGGAGAAAGAGGAATACCAGAAAGAATACCAACACATTATCCACATAGCCACTATGAATGGATACCAGAAAAAAACAATAAATAAGAAGATAAAAAAGTTTGAAAGACAGAAATACATCCAACAAATGACAACTTTACTCAGACAATAAAAACCACAAGCATATAGGAAATTCACTTATCACCCTTGGACACATCATAAATTTCAAAGGATTTTCAAGAAATACATCATCACCCTGTCTCCACAGAATAACCATAATATACAGAAACTACTACGCAACAGAACAAAAGATTCTATCCCCAACGATAAGTCAGCTGGTATATATCAAATAGTTTGTAATGACTGTAGCCTGGTATACATAGGAAGAACCAAAAGAAATCTTGAAATAAGACTTAAAGAGCATATGAGATGCATTTACGAAAAACAGAGGATAAATCAGCAATAGCATATCATTTCTGGTCTTCAAACCATGAAATCACTCCAAACATAAAACTCTTAAAACCAATCAACAGCAGCAATGAATTGGACATCTGGGAAAAAATACATATCGTCAAACACAGGAATCACCTAATGAATTTCGAGCTACTGCCACCCAGCAGGCTTTGGAGGTTCATCAGCCCAGCACCAGAGAACACCACTAGCCACACACATTCCCCAGACAATAACCAGAAAAATCAGTTGAAAACATGCTGACGATGGGAGCAAACCGTCTCCCGAAACACGTTCAAGTAAGAACATTTCAGTGATGTAGTGTAACAACCATCAACTCTCTTTATTTTAAATTATGACACATCACTGTTACTAGCTTCTAAATCTTCAAAATTAATTAAGAAAGAGAAGGTTTAGCATGGATGAGAACGGGATCAACGTATTTAAGAGAGATGAGAGGCAGCAGAAGAGGGATATGTGAGTTGTGCAGAGGAAGAGAAAGTATAGAACACTATATGACAGAATGTAAGGAAATAAGGAGCTGGAGGGAAAAAGTGTGGGAGAAGAAATGGGAAAAAATGGAGAGGAAAATAGTAGCTATAAAGATGTTGACAGGGAAAGAAGAAAAGAAAATCAAGGGCATGGGAGAATTTTTAAGGAAGGTAAAGGAAAAATGGTCTAGAAAAGTAAGAGAGGCAAGGGCTGCTCAGTGAGCTATAAGGCCTGGGAACCAAGCAATCCAAGTGGCTCAATAAGAAAACAAGTGCCAGACAAATTGTACATAAGATGTAGGGGTACAGTGATATATGAATATACATTGTATATATTGTAGAACAAATTGTACAATAAATTCAAATTCAAAAGGCACTCAATGTAACACAAGCATTACACTTGAGTCACTTTGGCACACGCTCAAATACACACAACTGATCCATCGAATCAAATCACAACTGAACTGCTAAACTGCATGACTCACAACTGACTGCTGAGTTATGACTCACAATTAAACTGCACTGTCGTCTTGCACTGCCACTTCTAACACAACTCAACTCCACTAAATTCAACACTAAAAACTGTCATCCGGGCATGAACAGCCCCTTATATAGCTCTCGCATACAAAGTAGAACTTTCAAGAGCATAATCCTACTAGAACACATGGAAACAAAGGTTCCGGAACAAGTAAGCAACACATAAAGCAGCTTTTATTTCATGCTGCCTATTGTTCCAATGGCCTGCCATAGGCCCCACCCAAGTATTGGGCTGGGAGGCACTACCGGCCAGCCACAGGTAGCACCACACATGCAGTCACAATATATTGTATGTAAATGCTGCATAAGTGCAGAATTCATAGGTACCTTTGAGCTCAAACATCGATGGGGGAATCCTTAAGTAGTGGTGAGAAAGAAATTGTGTTACAAGTTTTTAATATCCTTTCATAAATAAATCCAATTCTACTAATACAAACTGAGGAGCTTGTATCTAAATTTATGTGTGTAAGTGTTAGCAGTGTAGGGAAATTCCAAAAGGAAATTAAAACAACTGAAAAGCTAATTGGAAAGTTCTTCTTTCAATAATGAACCTGTCATCACAGACTCAGGCTCTGAAAGGGAAGAAATTGTGCCACTAGAGAGCACTCTAACTGTTAGTTAAATGCTATTCAATAATACTTAACAATTACAGGCTTCCGACACTTCATTTGTGTGAATGCATGTTGTTACAATTCAATTGCGGCTATGTTGTTGTTGATCTCATAGTCTCCATGTGGTGAGAAATGCACACTTTATGGCATGAATAGCTTTAGACAATTAGGGTAAACTGGACACAGAGTAATGCAATTTGGTATGCTTAAATGCAGAGTGAAAGAGGGTTAGTAACCTGTTTTCTTCAAGGAAAGCTGTAATTACATGACAAAGATTAGTGAAATTCAATGTTGCCAATGCATAAATCACTATTTTATGTTGTCTTAAATTTATATGTTTCTTACTATGTGAATGATGAAAGTATTTAATAATGCAAGGTTGCCAGGTTACATTAAGTCTGATGAATATAAAAGAAATTATATTCTGCTTTGGCCAGTTGAGCTGAGTAAGCAGTATTGCAAGTCCTGCTAGTGAATCTTGCTCTCTAGGTCCAACTCACTACATCACAATATACATTGTGTCTGACTTTTCCCTATTACAAGACATTAGAATATTTGATTAGAGACAGAGGGCAAGAAATTAATAGGGCAGAAAAGCATTTATTTTTGTTTATATATACATTAAATTAAAATAAAACATAATAAAATATTTGTTCATTTATTCAATATCTGAAATGATCTGTGTGGTTAAAAGATGTTGAGAGAGAGAGAGAGAGAGAGAGAGAGAGGGAGGGAGGGAGGGAGGGAGGGAGAGAGAGAGAGAGAGAGGGGGGGGAAAGTTAAGTTAATAAACTGAATTGCTCCAACAATTTTGCTATAAGGATAAGAATAAAATTGATTTACTTTATCATCATCATCATGTAATTATGCTGAGTTACTCCAACAATAGCATAATAAGGTAGTAAACCATAGTAAGTATAAGAAAAAATTTCTGTTACATTCACATAGGGATGAGACCTCGATACTCTCAATACTCTCAACACCCAGTGGTATCAAAGCATACTTTGAGATAAACCTTCAGTACTTTTTCAATACTTTTAAGTTTTGCATTTAACTTTATGCTAGGTAAGGAATGAAAGGAGTCGAGACTTCACGTTATTGCCTCACATATGTACCCAAAGAGTTGAACTGTAGTTCTTGATAGACCTTGACTGTGGGTGAATGAATGCAACATTCCATAAATGCTTCTGTCTAAATGAAAACATGCAAAACAATGGGTGAAGGACTAGAGGTGCTCATATAACATGTAGCGTTAAATGAGTTGTGAATGACGCGGATTTAGCTGACGCACTAAATCACATTTCTGCAATAGCATTGCTTGGTGACTCTCTCTCAACTATTTCATCTACCTACTCCGGTGACCAAAATTTGTGAATCCAGCGGAAACAAATTACAATTTAAGACAATAATACAGTGCATGGATATATTTGTTCTTTCCTTCCATCTGTTCGTTTGTGTTTACACACATTAAACTTGGGTCATGACGTAGCTCACAAGTATACTGTACGAACTAATTTCCATAATATAAATAGAAAATCCTTTAAAAGAAGTTTTTCATCACAAAATGTAGTTACATATAAAGCGGAGCAAAGAAATTATCATCATCATCATCATCATCATCATCCTTGCCTATTAGTAGGGGATATATAACCTGTGGCATTATCAAAGTAAAAGAATTGTTGCCAATTGGAGAATGTCAAACAGGAACAGTTTCGGAATTAGCATACGAGGGCAGCTTGAAAAGTTTCCGACCTAATAAAGATACAAGACATTTTTTCAGAAATGTTTGTTTTATTTTTCAACATAGTCTCCTTGTAACTCTACACACTTCTCCCAGTGATGCTCCCATCTCTGTAACCCGTCCAAATAGTACTCGGCATTTTTCTCTGCAAAATAATTGTTCACGAAGGTGATTGCTTCTTCATTTAACAAAAATCTCTGTCCTCCGAGCGCAATTTTCAGATGAGGGAACAAAAAGAAGTCGCTTGGGGCTAGATCTGGTGGGTAAGGCGGATGGTCAAGCAGTTCAAACCATGATTCGTGGATTTTCGCCATTGCAACTGCTGAGGTGTGAGACAGTGCATTGTCTTGGTGAAACAGGATTTTCTTTTTCTGCAAATGTGGCCATTTTTCCGCAAGTTCTACCTTCAGCTTGTCAAGTACTGATGCATAGTATGCTCTGTAATGGTTTATCCTTTTTGAAGATAATTGATTAAAATAACTCCATGACTGTCCCAAAAAACAGTCACCATCACTTTACCAGCTGAAAAAACAGTGTTTGCTTTTTTTGGAGCCAGTTCCCCCTTTGCAGTCCACTGTTTGGACTGTATTTTTGTTTCAGACGTATAATGGTGTATCCAAGTTTCATCTACAGTAATTAATTGGCGCCAAAACTCGAATTTATTGTGCCTAAACTGTGCCAACAGAGCGTTGGAAATGTTCATTCGAACATGTTTTTGGTCAAACGTGAGCAAACACGGCACCCAACGTGCGGGCAGCTTTCTCATGTCTAAATGTTGATTTAATATGTGACAAACACATTCTTTTGACATGTTCATAGCCTCTGCTATCTCTCTCACTTTAATTTGATGGTTGTCTAGCACTATTTGGTGAACTTTGGCGATGTTTTTGTCGGTAGTTGCAATTTTTGGACGTCCCGAACGTTCATCGTCTCCCAAGCTCTTACGGCCACGTTTAAATTCAGCTGCCCAAAATTTCACTGTGGTAAATGATGGTGCAGAGTCCCCATACACAGAATCCAACTCATCTTTGATTTGTGTAGGTGTATTGCATTTCAAAAACAAATATTTAATGACAGCTCGATACTCGATTTTGTCCATTTTCATAAAAACACTCACATCACCTCACTCAAACGACTGTCACATAGCAACTGAGCATCCAAAATGGCTGAAACTTTGGTGAGTAACTGTCAACAGATGAACAACAAAATTCACTAGCTTTTATTTACGAGTGTTGCCATCTTCATGCTGAGGTCGGAAACTTTTCAGACCACCCTCGTACAATACAAAATTGGTTACATGTGTTTATATACAGAAAACTGCTAATAAGAGCATTATTCAGTGAACAAGCATATCGCCTTTACAGTTTTTTATAAAGTGAGTATCAAGTATTGGTGCTCAAAAATCAGTATCGGTATCGAGTATCAAAAAATAGTGGTATCATCCCATCATTACATTCACATGACTTTCTCTATCCACCATTATTTTTATATAGCTTCTACAAACTATTCTTGCAAAACCTTATTCTTCATCTACTTCAAGTTAATATGATAAACATATGCATAAATAGTTTCATTACACATTTCGTTATAGATACAAAGAGGATAGTAATAGTCAAATGTTTAAAAATGGGTCACTGTATACTGGTCTTAAAATTCCACGCTCTCTTTCCATGTCATCATGAGAAACAACTGAAGGTTGGCAGTACTTAAAAAAATGAAATGACAAAAGCTTTGAAAAATTCAAACCAACAACGGATACCTTGGAAATGCCTGATGCCACAAAAAATATGCTTAAGATTAACTTTGTGTTTTAAAGAGATCTACATTCTTTTGTGGTATTTATCTATCTGTTATGGTTTACCAGTATTGCAAAATTATACAAAATTCCTTTCAAATGAAGGAATTTTAAATGAATTTATTTTCCAAATGAAAAGGACTTCATAGGCTGTTTCCAGAATATTCAAGATATACATTTTGTCACGTAAATATCTTAAATAGATGGCATTTTAATCAAAATCATTAGAGCCATTTTTGAGAAAATAAGGAATTTTGAAAAATGTTCCACTTAAAGGGTAGTTTGGGGGTGGGGGGATTTTCTTGAAAGTCTTTGTGTTGCATCTTAGAAAGATACTGAACTTATATACTAAGTTTGGCATTTATCTGATATTTTGTTTTTGTGTTTTTGAGTAACATACAAACACACATACCTTTTTTTTCTAAAAATGTTTACTTTATCCAGGAGGCCTCAGAACCTTTATTTCCAATGAAATCTCCATATTGAATTTTTGAGTAGAATACAATGCTGCCACTACCTACTATATACATGGTATAGAAAGTAACATAATCATAAAAGTTATTAAACGTAACCATCTATTACATATCTTTCTTTCTTTCCTTCCACATATACCACTATTTATAACTGCCTTAACTGTGCACTATACAGAGAGAGCCAAAAGCTACAGACCAGTTGCGCTGTGTTTTTCCTGTCCGCGTCCTCAGCGCCAGCTGCCGTCTGCCGCTATCATAGAAAGGCGCAGATGGAATCATACAACATTTTTAAAACTACTTTTAAAGGCATTACTTATCAACTTTATGAAAGGAGATGCTGAAACTGGCCACACTCGTACAGATAACTACAGTTTGTGAGCAATGTGTATGGTGAGTTAATCATTATTCAGTCACTATTGGTCACTATTGTTATTTTGGAACTTCGGTGTAAATTACAATTTGTAAAGAAGAAGAAACTGTGGTGAAATGAGGCACTTAAAGAAGGAAACTCAGTTAATAAAACTTTGAGGTTGATGAAATCAATTGCCTGTAAAATGGTTTAAAGATGAATAAAGATCTTCTCTTATCATTTCAGATGTAAGTTATAATGCAATAGCTGAGGGCACATATGCCTCTGCTATTCTAAGGCCCTCATATATTGTATTAGTTGAGGTTGATGAAATCAATTGCTTGTAAAATCGTTTAAAGATGAATAAAGACCTTATCTTATCATTCCATATGTAAGTTATAATGCAATGACTGAGGGCACATATGTCTCTGCTATTGTAAGGGCCTCATATGTGGTATCAGTTGAGGTTGATGAAATAAATTGCCTGTAAAATGGTTTAAAGATGAATAAAGATCTTGTCTTATCATTCCGTATGTAAGTTATAATGCAATGACTGAGGGCACATGCGCCTTTGCTATTCTAAGGACCTCATATGTTGTATTAGTTGAGATTGATGAAATCAATTGCCTATAAAATGGTTTAAAGATGAATAAAGATCTTATCATTCCATAAGTTATAATGCAATGACTGAGTATGATGGCTCAGGTGGTAATATCTGTGACCTGCATGGGAGGTCATCATCTTGACTACTGTGGCCTACCTTCCAGACCCATGTTTTTTTTTAAGGGTTTCCCTGGGTTGCTAGGCGAATGCTGGGAAGATTCATTTCATCCCCCAAATTTCCTCTCCCTCCATTTCACCTACATTCTCATTTCACTTCACCTTTCATCTGCTTGGTCTGTTTCAGGATTGAAAAGTGTCGGCAGAAGTCTCAGCATTGCATGGCAGAAAAAAAGGATGCTCTGTGTAACTTCATCACCTGGAATGGGGCCAATCTCCGAGTCCCAGGGCCCCCCCAGGGAATGTGTAAGCCCGCAGGGGGTGAAGGGAGCTGATTGCACCAGCTGCCATCCAGGGAGTTTCAATCTGTGAAAGGTAGGGACCCTGCCCTCTGCCTGTCTCCTCTCACCTCACCTCTCCCTTCTGGGGGTTCAGGCACCAAAGACTTTGTAGTTCAAGGTGCTAAGTCTCCATTCGTAGTTAGAACCTAGTCCTATAATGCAATGAAAAGTAAAACAAGCATTTTTTCTTCTGAAATATGTGTACACAGACTGAATAATCAAATTTATTTGTCTTTGTACAAAGAATCACTTCATAAGAAGCTGACATCTATGTCCCCTTCTACCAGAAAATGGATTTCTTTTATGGGGCTGTAAGCTTTACAAGTAGCTAACAATGAAGGATTTCTCAACAAAACTTGTATCCATACCTTATGATGCAAAATATACCTATAATAATCTCAAATTCTTCACCCCCACCAAAATATGGACCCAAGGGGGGTTTCTACATAAGCCATTTGGTTATGAGTAGGGCCCGGATTTTTAGGTTTTAACCTGTATTTTTCCTCGCTATTTAATTAACACATTTCAAGATATATATTCGTTTCACACTTCCTGGAGCAGAATATGTGAATTTCATTAAACCTAAAAAAAACTCAATGAGGGGTTAACACCTAAAATAACCTAAATAGCTGTTTTTCCTTTTTTGAAATGAAAAATGTTATTTTCGGATTGAAACTCATTGTAAAATTATTTCTAACACTTATAGCCAGTAGATAATTCAAGTTACTACAGTTAAACGCAGCACATGTGACGTGGTGATACCTGGATGCAGCTGACAGGTCAGGAGGAGCATAACCTATGTAACAGGATCACCTCTAATCTTACACCAAAAGTACTTTTCTAATGTAATTGTTGTATAGTGAAACAATGCCTAAATCACATTTATTGAAAAAAGTGGATTGCTGCAGATCCACACTTCACTTTTGTTAATGACAGACAGTGCTGCCTACATGTTGAAGGCCGGGAGGGGGGGGGGAGTTCTACAGTCCTTCCACCCGACACCATGCTACTATATGTTACGTGCTTGGTTCATGGCCTGCACTCCTTGCGGAGGAGATTAGAAGCCACTTCAATGACGTGAACATCCTGATATCTTTGGTCAAGATGGTTTTCTTAAAAGCGCCAACACGCATACAATTGTTCAAAGAGAAAGCACCAGCAACCCCTCTTCCACCTGAGCCGATACTTACCCACTGGGGATCTTGGTTGTCTGCTACCATTTACTATGCTGAGCACTTAAAAGATGTTAAAACTGTTGTCAATGAATTGGATAAAACAGAAGCTTCCTGCATTGTCAAGGCTAAGAAATCACTCGACTACCCCACTCTTGTGGCTTCCCTAATGTATATTAAGATAGTTTTGTTTTATACCAGGAGCTATTCTCAAGTTGGAAAGTACAACTTTGCCACTGAAAGATGCTCTAGATATCATTGGCAATGTTTCCAGTTAAGAGATACCTGGACCAGTGGGAGTTGCATGTTCTACAAAGTTGCAGAAGATTCAACAAAATCCTGGTTTTGAAGATATGGAAATCATCAATTCAGTATTGCACGGAGAAAAGTATATTACCCCTAGAACCTGCTGCACTGGCATTTATATTCTACACTCCAATGACATCATGTTCCATTGAAAGAACCTTTTCTTCATACAAGAATGTGTTATGTGATAATGGGAAATCGTTTACACCAGAAAATTTGAGAATGTATGTAATTATCTACGGCAAGCCAAAAAATAAATCTTACAATTAAGTACCAGAAAAGCAAAATTATTTATACCTGTACTATTTTAATCAAGAAAAACCTAAAATAAAACCTTTTTTAAGCATATAAGAAACCTAAAATGAAGGTTTATTCACCTAAAAATCCGGGCCCTAGTTATGAGTGTTACCTAAATGCATGCAATCACATTTAGTCCTTAAAAACAATCTTAAATCTCAATAAGGAATTTTAATTTAATGTCTGTCAACACTAGCTTATTAGAAAATATACATACCCCATTACCATCATCTTGGAACAACTCATTGCATTCAAATATTGCTTTCAATTGCTTTTCAGCATTCTCAGCCATTTCTATCAGATCATGACATGTGTTCAACTTCCTTAAACATGAAGTGCACAGGCTTAATGGTAGAGCATCAGAGGGATGTACCTAAAACAAAACATTTGTTTCCATTCTATGCAGTTTTATTACTCATTAACAATATTAAGTTACAACTTATAACATATTGAATTGCTGGTGTCAAGCATAATTTCTGTTGCTATTATATGCTGAGCTGACTGTTTAATGTGAAACTTCATGAACCCTAGAATGTTAAAACTTAATACGGCATGGTGCCATTTTGTGCTGAGAATTTAATGCAATTCACTTACAATTTTTATATCATTACATGTTTTGAGAGTGTTTGCTCCCATAATCAGTTGAAATTTAAATGCCAGCTAAAAATGTCACGGACGGTTCCATTACAAAGACTCCTGGTATCCTTCTTAGATAGTATTTGAAATCATAAAGAATTCATCAAATATTTATTATTTTTTGTAACAAAGACCTTTTCCCAGGCACTAAGGGGTAGTATGTCACTAGTAAGTCATTCTGGCTTCCTGGCCTTCATTCTAAAATTGGTCAGCAAGGCTTCTGAAATCAAACAGTGACTGGGAAAAGCTATCATCACATAAAATAAAGTACTTTGAATTCCCACCTTGTAATTTTGAAAATATCCTTGGCTCTGTACCTATGGAATTTCTGACATCTCTAACCGCAATCAGACTTCAACTGATGGGAGAAAATGCTCTCAAAACATGCTGTGATTTAAGAAATGTAAGTGAAAAGTATTATCATTTCTGACTCCAATTTGTGTCATATTAATGTGGCTTCACCTTTCTCAGCTTTTGAGTGTAATATCTGATTAAGTAACATAAATTATTTTAAAGCAATTCTAGGTGGAGCATTAAGGTGACCAAAGGTACCATATTCATTCAGTCTGCTTCCTTAATGATAGTAACTTCTGGTATGTAAGTCTCTGATATTTAATGCCTCATTTTAATTATGATTTACATACAATGTGCTGGCAATAACACATTCAATACTTGCAGCCAGGGCTAGTTTAAAGCACCTGGGACACACCAAATCCAATGGGCCTCCCACATTCAGAAATTAAATACACAATACAAACAACCTTATATGTTTACATTCACATGAACATTTCACAGGTGTCCCTTACATATTATGCTGTGATTCCTCTATCCACTTTAATTAATCATGGTAAAAATGTTTGCCTAGAAATGATTCAAATTCTGCTATATAGGCTTAACTACAATTATTCCTCCATGCTTACACACAAGATGCAGAAACAAATCAGCTGCTTATATCACACATTAGCTTTTCCTTGCCATAAGCTTATATGAATCAAAAGAAGAATTTTTCAAATTCATACATTCATAAATGGCAACAAATTGAGGCTTTAAACCAAGGAAAATAAAATATTCTGAAAGTGGCTAAAGCTACAAAAACTGAATTTACATAAATTACACATTTCTCCGAGTTCCACAAAAAATATAGCAAACACACATCACAACATTAGCCATCACAGAACACTCAGGAACCTTCCGCAAATTTCAGAAATATTTTAAAAGCCATAATACTACCCTAGAACCATACAATAAATACAGCGCTAAAAGCACATTAAAATCAAACAAAACAGACCACATACCACTACATAAAATCTCACGTATCTCATCATGAGGAGGTGATTTTGGCTTGGTTGCATATTGGCCACTGCAATTTTACGCATAGTTATCTTTTTAAGGGTGACCCTGCTCCTACTTGTCTGCTTTGTAGCGAAGGTCTGTCAGTCCGTCACATGTTGCTAGAGTGTATTGCTCTAGCACACCTTCGGGACACTCTGCAACTGCTGGCCAGTCTTGCAGAGGTCTTAGCGGATGATAAACAAGCAGTTGATAGGATTTTTAATTTTGTGTCAAAGGTAAATTTCCAAATAAGGATTTAGTCATCTTAATAGCAGCTGTTTCATACTTCTCAGTTAAGTTTTATATATTTATATTTATTTATCACTTGTGCTATGATTTTTATATTCATGTTTATCTCTGGCCTTTGCCATGATATTTTGTACTGAGTTTTATCTCTGGCCTTGGCCATGATCCGTTTTACAAAGGTGCTAATGACCTAACAGTTGAGTGCCCTTAAACACAAATCAAATCAAAAACTACAGAAAAAGTCAAGAATTTACCATTGTTCAGATTGTGACAAAGCAAACATGAAAAACAAAAATAAATATTGGCATCTGATTAAAATACACAGAAACAATATCAAATACAAACAGGAAAGTCAGCATTGAAACCATCCAAAAACCTGTCATGAAAAAACTTAAAACATTGGCTAATAAGTATCGAAAAGCCAGAAACAGACAAACCAATTAGTTTCGTTCAAAGAGCACCAGATACTTCACCAAATTCAATAGGGAACTCATTGAAAGTATCCCAACAGTCAATGTGCATCTGATAATCCAAACAAAACATGTTCTGCTCAATTAACTGGTGAGTGAAGCAAGCAAGTCTGTGTGCTGAAGCTTTCAAGTGAAAAGCAACTGTCATAATTAAATCAACATTATATACATTCATCTAATAACTATACAATAAAATAAATATCCAGGTTCAAAATAGAATGGTAATAAACATGTGTAAAATTTCAATTCTCCCTTTGAAAGGGATGTTCAGAAATTTCTTCTAAAGTATGGAAGGCATATATAAAATTAAAGATTAGAAAATGGAGTCTTGTATGGAAACATGTTTCAAATAGGATTCACGAAACTCCATTTTCATTTATCATTCACTATATTTTAGTAAGCTACACTGATCAAAAATACAAAACCGTTGAGTCTAGCATCAATGATTCAATCTATAGGCTCAAATATTATCATGAAAATCTAAAACAACGAGAGAATTTCATGATGAGGTAAATGTCTCATTTAAAAGGCCAAAGGAGCAAGCTTAGGGATATATGTGTAACTTCTAAAAGAGTTGCTCTGACCACATAAACACCCATGAAACTTCAAAATATTGTTCCTCAATTTCAAGGTACTTTTAAACTCAAAACAAAATGCCAAATTTGGTTAAATGCCACATTTATCGCTATCTTTAAAGTAGCAAAAATAAAACAAACAATACAAAGATGTCAAACGGACATTTGCAGGTTCTCAGCAATATTTGGGGTGGAGGAAAACAGAGATAAAAGCCTAGAGCAAGCAGTGGAGGAAATACTAGAAAGACAAATGGATATAAAGCTGGCAGGTTGGGAAATTATAACGTGTTTTAGAATCAGAAGAAGGGGCAACAGAACCAGACCTATAGTAGTAAAATTTGCAACTAATAAAATCAAATGGACAGTTTTGAATAATGGAAGAAAATTGAAAGGAACGAGAATTTTTGTTGAACGAGACTATGGAAAAGAAGAGAGAGAGATAAGAAGATTATTATTAGCGAAAATGAATCAAGCCAGGCAAGAAGGAAACAAATAATTTGTAAGAGGACTAGAATTGTGGATAGATGGCAGGAAGCAGGATATGAGTCAGCGTTTGATTCCAGATTGAACAACAAGCAGAGCAAATTCAGCAGAGGAAGTGAATGCAATGAAGCAGGCCGACGTAATCCAAGAACGAGAGGGACACATGCGTAGAGGTGCCAGTGGAAGGGATGAAGCAGCTGGCGTGACGTCACTGAGGAGATGCATCATACCCAGTGAATGAGAGAAGCAAGAGGCGTTGACCCTGGTGGCAGCTGATCGAGAAAAACAGATGACCGCGAGTGGAAGTGGCCTCAAAGTGGTGTCAACCCCAGAAGGAAGTATCTTGGAATTAGAGGAGGAGAAAGAAGATCTGGTGGTGCAGGAGAGGAAAACTAGATATAAGGCAAAGTTAGAAAAATTCAGAGAGGGAAGAAGGGATTCAAGATAGGGACTAGATCTGAAGGTGGTGTCATTTAATGTGGAAGGCTAAAATTGAAAGTGATAAATGGCAAAATATTGAAGTGCTAAAGTGAGGTGAAATAATAGTAATAGTGGAAACTTGGTTGAATGAAAGTGAGAAGATAAATGTGGTAAGATATGGGAGTACCAAGACCAGGATGGAGGGAGGAAAGAGAAGAAAGAAGTGGGAGAGCAACGAAGCAGTTCTGAGTTCATGAAAGGTGTCAGTGGGGCAAAATCAGGTCAAATTATGGGGCAAGGAAATTTTACAAGTGAGGGATTTAAAGTAAGTGAAAGATTGGGCAAAAAGAAAAAGCTTAAAAACAGTTTCTGTGGAAGGGTGCGACGAGTTTTAAATAAGAGGAGAAAGGGTGGTGAGTCCAAAAGAAACAAGATATTGAAAGAAGCTGGAGAAACATAAGTTGTGGAAAGATTAAATTCAAGATAGGGGGTGGAACAAAGTGATTGTTCTAGAATGTGGAAAGTTTAAAATGTAAGGCAAACAGTGGAGAAATACAAAGGGGATAAGTGCAATGGTTATTATAGGAGAGGCAGAGATGAATGGAAGGGAAGGAGACAATAGAATTAAAAGACTTTATGGGTATAAGAAAAACATGCAAGCAAGATACGTGACAAAGGTAGAGCTGCTAGAGGGATAGGTATATTTGTTAAAAAGGGCTAACTGCCATAAGGCCAGGGAACCAGGCATAAAGTAGCCCTTAAAATAGAAGGAACACCAGACCAAATTTGTACTAGAACGTAAGGGGTTTTAAGATTGAAATGTAATTAAAATTCTTTGTATGATGTTCAGCACAAATAAATATTCTATTCATTCATTCAGGTTCTCAGCATGAGGGACCCTGGCAATCTCTCCAGCAACTGCTGGTACGATCTGAAAAAATCTTAATAACCTCATCTTGCATGCTGCATGTTCTATTTGATAACACTGCATTATTCATCTTTGGTTCCAAGAAGAAAGGTCATTAAGCTTTGTCCCATAGTATTGTGATTTATGCTTCTGGGTGTCCATGTGTAAAGCCTAGCTTAAAGTTTCACCTAAATCAAGTATGCTGTAAATCTTACTGCAGGTGTATAGGTAATCACAGACTTCAGAGTGATTAAAGAATCATAAAACAAAGGAACTCTGTAAATGGATGATACTTACTACAATATGCAAGCAGTGGCTAATTTTCTCTGCTATGCTCCAGAAATCTCCCTTATTGTTAAATATGGGCATCATATTATCAGAACCCCTATTGGCACAAATCCTGCAATATGTGTTATACTCCTTGGGCACAGTTGCAGGATACTTTTCAGTATATACATTCATTATGCCTTGTCTTCACAGTAACCTTCAACAAATAAAAAATGTAAATAATTAATATTTTAATGATTAAAAGTGAATCATAACATTAATACGAGGGTTATTCAATAAAGACCAAGACAGGCCGACATTTATAAATCGTGAGACCATGATCAATCTGCCATTTATAAGCAAATATCTATACTAGTAGGTACCCTTAATTGTTACTATTAGTTACATTTTTATGAGCGCCACTATTCTCCAACAGTAGCAGTTTAAAGTTGGTAAGGAATGAAGGCACCTCTAAACTGCAAAATGTTAGAAATGAAAGAACAACGCTATGCAATAAAGCTTTGTGATTTGTTAAACAAGAATGCCACAGAAACGTTTGAAGATCTTCTTAGAGCCTATGGTAACTCAACAATGTCTCGTGCTGCATGTCTCTGTTGGCATAAAGTATTTAAAAATGGGTGAGCTGGAAGGAGGAGAGGGAGCCTCCACCAGCACCTTACAGAAGTCACATTCAAACACTGCTGCCATCATCAAGTGCATGGATCCCCATGTAAACTGTCAAGGAACTTGCAAATATGCTAGACATATTGGTGGAAAACACTCGCACAATTTTAAAGGATCATTTAAATAGTCAAGTATATGTGCTCACTGGATTCCCAAAGTGCTAACTCTCATTCAGAAGCAGATTCAAGTTGATATGTGCAACCAATGGAAACAATGTTTCCAAGAAGAAGGGGATGATTGGTGAAAGACATTATCACTACCGATGAGCCATGGGTATACTGCTATGACCTAGAAATGAAGAGACAGAGCACAGAATTGATTGAAAAGGGGCAGACATGCCCCCCCAAAAAAGCACTTGTCCACAAATCTGCAAATAAGGCATTAGTGATCACATTTTTTATTATCGTGGCATGGCGTACGCACATCAGATTCGCAGAGGTCAGACAGTGACTGCAGACTATTATCGTAATGTTCTTCACCAAATGATTAAAGATCACATCCCCCAAAAAACGGAGAGCTCTGGTTGGCAAGTGGAAGCTTCATCACGACAATGCATGTCCTCATGTAGTAACAACTGTTACCACATTTCTGGCCATCAAAGGCATCTCCACGGTTCCCACCCTATAGTCCGATCTGGCACCGTGTGACTTTTTTTGTTTCCATCTATCAAAAAAGATCTCAAAGGACGACGGTTTGACTCTGAGAATGAAGCAGGAAAGCTTTAGAGGCGATTTTGAAGTACTTATAATACAATGGCTTTAAAGACGTCTTCTGGAAGTGGATGAGAAGGTGGGATAACTGTATTGCACTTAATGAAAAATACATTAAAGGAGAAAACATCTGATGTGTTACAATCACATGACTTTCTCTACTCTTGTACAAACTATTTTTACAAACGCTTATTCTCCATATGCTTCATGTTAATCGAGATATTAATCTTATTGCTAATTTTCTTGTAGGTGCAAGGGGAATATGGTAGGTTTTAAGCGATAGTCAAATCTTTTAAGAGCTGGTTGTTATGTGGCGCATTCTAAGCTGAGCCTTCATGGCAATTTGCCGGTACAATATTAAATTCCCCAACTGATTCACATTTTTTTCCTGATAAACCACAAGGAAATCTCAAATTGTACCGAGATGGCACACCCCAATGGCAACCTACAATGTTGTAAGTACTTTAAGTGACTCAGTGGTTAGAGCAACCGGACAGAGACCGGGAGATCCTTGGTCAAATCCCGGCTATGGCATTGAATTTTTCAGTCGTCTGATTCTATTTTTCCAACCCTGTCCAACACACGGCTTGTGTGGAAGAGCATTTAATTCCATTAATTGACATAATAGTGGTTGAAACTATGAAGCCTGGGACTTAAAGTGACTTATATCAAAATACTCAGAGCAACCAGACGGAGACCAGGAGATCCATGGTTTAAATCCCAGCTATGGCATTGAATTTTTCAGCCATCTGATTCTACCAAAGAACATTCATAAGTTGTTCAGGGATGTTTTCCGAGTGTCTTGATATAAGGAACCCATCATTACCAACTGATTTCATTGCTTTCATTTTAACTCAACTACCTTGCACCTGTTTATTTGGAATATGATTGTTTCCAAACAAAACACAACCTTTCACTGCTGTAGCAGAGAGTGTTTTCAGTGTGGTCTGATATACCAGGCCACACTGTGCTCCTGCTCAGTTCTGTCTCAGCATTTGTTTCCTGCAGTACATTACTTTGTGGTATGTCATTAGTGATACATATGGATAGCTTTACGTATGCAGAATTAGCCTTATAAGCACCTCGTCTACAGCTTTAGCCAATGCAATGGAAGAGCGGCACAACCGCGTGTAGAGCTCTTCCTGCATCGACAGCAACTTTGTCACACATTTGCAGCTGTACACAGGCAACTGCAAGAAACTGGTCCTTCAGTATTAGTATGCAAGATACTGGCCATGATAGGAATGTCAGAACACCTGATCTTGAAGAGGATGTTTTAAATGTAACTCTGCAAGCAGAGTTGTTATATTACACAAGAGGCGAATGTAAGCCAAGCTTACAAGTAAGTCTTGAGGGTCTTACATGGGAAGCAATAGCACTCATATCATCCACAGAGGATCTAGGCATTGCAACCAGCAAAAGGTCTACGTCGAGTGCAGTTTGCTAATTGGTTCTTAAGTGATTTTCAGATAACCAACATTTTCCTGTTATGATATTGTATGCAGATGAAGCACTGTTCATATTTAACAGTCGGAATAGCCATATCTGGGAGTATGGAAATTCACATGCTGTGGTGAATCAAGTCTACCAACAGGCATTCTCTGTGAATGTATGGGCTGGTATCATTAACAATTCTGTGATCAACACATTTTCTGGAAGATGTGTCTCTTATAATTTGCAGGCATATGTGGTTTCAACATGATGGGGCACCAGCACATTTTGCACTGAATATTAGGGAATGGCAGATATAATGTAAACACCCTCCACACCAGAAAATTGTGTTTTGTTTGGAAACAATCATATTCTGAGTAAACACATACAAAGGTGGTTGAGTTAAACAAAATGAAAACAATGAAATTACTTGGTAATGAGCCAATGGGGACCATGAATTCCTTATATCAAAATACTCAGAAAACTTCCCTGAACAACTTGTAGAAGTTTGTTGGTAGAGTACAGATTCACCCTGTAGAAGTATCAGTTAAAAGAGATCTTTGAGACTGGTGAAAATAGAAAATCTAACACCATTTAAGTAGTTGCGTATTAAGCAGTTTGCTTCAAATATCTAAATATAGTTGACTCTGATAAAATTTAGCACCATCCACTAAAATCAAATGCTTGAACTGCTGTGGCATCCACAAAATATATTAACTTATGTCACAAATCTATTTTACAATATATAGTAATGCCGCATGTTACCTAAAACTATTAGACAATCCTAAACAACATGAAATATTCAAGAAAGATTTAAAGTCATTCTGGTATACTCGTTCCCCATATACTATGAAGGAATTTTTTAATATGTCATGCAGCGAGTTAATATTCAATACGTAGAGCAGATTGCATGTGAAAATGGTTTACACTTATTCCTTATTATTGTCCTATGATAATGCACATTGAGAAAGTTTACTTGTGAAATGATGATGGTTTACATTTATCCACAATTTTCATCTTCTCTTATATAATGCACGATAAGAAGTAAATTGGTCTAAATTGCTACCTTCTACAAAAAAAAAAAGTTATTCTTGGTGATGGGTATGTTATTAGCTGTGCCACATATTTCATAACTGTATCACATGTTCAATGACATGCTCCCCAAGTGCTGCTCACTACAAACAAACACAAACAAACAAAATAACAGATATGTTAATATTACTTCAGAGAGGGCAGTGGTTCCCTAGCATCTGAAAGATGCATTTAAGGGAATAGTTTTCAAATGCTAACAAAAAGTGTACTCAAAATGTATGACTTGTATTTAAACAGTAATACAAATTGAAAATCACAGAGATTACAACTTATGTACAAATTTGAAGAGGGGTGAATTTAAACAGATTTACAATCTGATGCAAAAGAAAATGAATGAATAGTAGTCTCTAAAGCAACAATTTTGTTACTTTCAGTTGTTGGAGTGCAAGCATTTATAATAATTCAGTGTAGAAACAATTGTATATTTTTGTAATAAATCTACCCATCAGCACTGTGGTTGAGGTCAATGAAACATTTACTCTAGATGCTATACGTATGACTGAACCAAATACAGTTAATTGTTCAATTAATCTACACTACAGAGCATTGTGCTCAAAAGATATGAAAGATTGATGTCAAGTGATTTGCCCTTGTTACAGGGATTTAAGAAAAGAAAACATTTCAGGGGCAGGACTAGAAAGGGTCGAGGACCTCTTCAGTAGCTATCTTGATTAGCTGTATATGTCCATCATCATTCCTGTCAGCTAATTGCAATTAACTATGCACAGTCGATTTTGAATTAAATGTTATATCCAAGATATTAAAGGTGTCATTTGGGAATTTGTTCATCTATATAAAATTATTTTAATTTTCTGTCTGAAGTAGGTATGTGTTAATGGCAAAGCTAATATATGGGAAAACACAGGAGGAAGAATAACCTTGACTAAAATACTAATTTGGAGGTAGATTTTTACCCCTTCCCACCAAAATAATTTGGTACTTTATTAGGTTAGTAAAACTTTTAATTTTGAGCTGTTAATACTGCTCATAAAATTACACATACAAACTAATCGCCCAGGCATTTGAATCATTCAGATTTGAAGTTCTCTATGTTTTCCTCAAACCTCTATGCAAGCACCTCCGATCTTAAAACTGCACTATGCGGTCCTCCTTGTATTGTAACAAAGATGTCTTGCCACAGTCTTGCATACTCGGATACAAAAACATGTGAAGAATTTACAATCGCAATGTTGGCACCCCTATCTTTTGTTCACATGATCAGCGGACAAATTTGGCAGCACTTTAAAGAACACAAATACCTGAAAACACAATTAAAATTGAAGATAACGCTGATACCACAGAAAACAATGATAAAGTGAAGTTTAAAGGTCAATGTTATCTTTTATCTTCCCATACTACTTAATCAGCGTGTTATTGTAACAACTTAGTAGTTACTTTAGTGCGTCGAGCAGAGGAAGAGTCCTAACCTCCAAAATTCGCTTTTAGCAACAATGTTCCGAGCAATTCGTCTGTCGAAGTGTAAACCTGCAGTAGAACATAATTTCCATAATTTACTTAAATGCACAGGCACCTCAAGAAATTTGTGTGATAAGACTGAAAAACCAGAAAGACCCCCAGAATTCGAGCATCCAATAAAAAGAACTGTCAGAATTCTTGGGGACGATTTAAAAAGAGCGAAACATTCGGTGGAAGAATTTTTTTCAAACCTTAAAGAAGCGCAGGACGCTGTGAAGAAGGAGGTGCACTCTCAGAAAGTTGTACGAAAAAGTGTTTACAGGGATAACATATTCCCAGAGCACTGCGACGTATTAGTAATTGGCGGTGGAGCAATGGGTTCATCAATAGCCTACTGGTTGAAACAAAGAGCCCCAAAAGCCATTACTGTAACCGTTGTGGAGAAGGATTCTTTGGTAAATGAAGAAAGTATTACAGAGGGTGGTCAGGTAATGGAAAGCGCTTGCTTTTGTTGTAAAGCATGACACCAATATTCTGTAGTAGATACAGAAACTGTGCAGACACTAAACTAAAGGTAGATTATACATTAACAAGGTAACCCCATTAATAGTTAATAAATAATCATCAAGTGTCATACTTTGCAAGAAATTGGGATGCAGGCTTTAAATTGTTTTGCTGGTAAGGGTATGTTGCTTTCTGTATTCGTCTGGATGCATTTACCAATACACATGTTTTAGCATTATATTTAGTGTTACCTACTTCAAAATCTATGTATTCACACTTTTTATATGGGTGTTTCATACTTTTGGAATTGCATATAAAAACAATATAAAACAGTATCGGATTATGGGCAAAATCACTATACACATATAACACACACATACATTGCACTGCTTTTATTTCGTTAATACCATCATTACAGATAATAAACAACAATGAACCTGGTGCTTTAGGTATTTTCATGAATTTATGGCATATTTTGTCATTTTTAGACCATATTACTATCAGAAATCACATCTCATGCGTCTCACCCATGGCATCATGGGAACGTTGGTTGGCCGCAACTACTAAGCAACGACAGGGCATAGCTGAGGGATCTGCACATCTAAAACTTGAATAATTCATGTTGGTAGTGCTTCAAAATGTCGCCAAAATCACTATATAAGAACAGACACATAAAAGGGAGGGTGGGTGTGCACAATATTAGCGCCACAGCAACATCTAACCCACCAAAACATTCTCATTACACAAGGATTACTCTGGATATCAAAACAATTTCATAAGTAAAACACCTCAATTTAGTCCATAATCCAATACTTCAGTAGAATCAATTATCAGTGCATTGTCACTGGTGGGGTGCTAGTTAATTTAAAAAGAGGGACAATATTTATAGTTGACACTTGTAACCAGAAAACAATTACACAAAAAAGTTTTATTATCACTTTTGCAAACTATTTTAAATATGCCTAATGTATAATCTAGTTATTTAGCACGTGTGATTCAGAGAGATATATTTTGTGCTAAAATTTTATTCTCCATTAATATTTCTAATTAATAAATATGCATGGACTTAGTAACATTTTATTATATTATGAACGAAACCACTATGTGTAATTCCCAGTGAATAAATTTGCATGGAATTAGAAAAACTCGCGTTATTACATTATTATGTTACAATCATATTCTTATCAGGAAGATTTATATTACCAGTTGGATTATTTCTTAATTGGCATCAAAAGGAAATAAATCATTTAGTTAAATTTGTATATGCTTCTGTTAAAAGTAATCATATCGATCATGTTTGTAGATTAAAGAAATAAAAAAAAAATCTGATGTGTTACACTCACATGACTTTCCCTACTCTTGTACAAACTATTTTTACAAACGCTTATTCTCCATATGCTTCATGTTAATCGAGATGTTAATCTTATTGCTAATTTTCTTGTAGATGCAAGGGGAATATGGTAAATTTTAAGCGATAGTCAAATATTTTAAGTGCTGGTTGCTATGTGGCGTATTCCATTCTCTTTGCATGTCCAGGACATAAAAAAAATGAATAA
Source organism: Deroplatys truncata (assembly GCA_030765065.1). Lineage (NCBI taxonomy): Eukaryota > Metazoa > Arthropoda > Insecta > Mantodea > Mantidae > Deroplatys > Deroplatys truncata. The sequence continues at coordinate 45,498,570 of CM060986.1, forward strand.
CGAATTTGAGAAAAAGTATAAATATTGGAAAATTTAAGGGAATAACAAGCAATATCTCGCAAACGGTTCACTCAACAAAAGAAATGTATATGACATAAATTGTGTACTTTAACGCGATCTACATTTTTCGTGTAGTAAAAGTTTGTCTATCTCTTATGGTTTACCAGTTATGAAAAAGTCGTTCATGACGAAGAATACTTTTGGAGACATTCCCAGAAAATTCGAGATATACATTTTATTTGTCATGACAATATCTTAAACATATGATATTTTAATCAAAATCGTTAGAGCCGTTTTTGAGAAAATTAAAATTTTCGAAAAATGTTTCATGTAAAGGGTAGTCTGGGGTGGGGGGATAATCTTGAAAACCTTCGTGTCGCATCTCTGAAAGATACTGGACCTAAATACCAAGTTTGGTGTTTGTCCGACTGTTCGTTTTTGAGTTATGCTGTTCACAGACACACAGACAGACACACACACGGACATGTTTCCAAAAATGCTTTTTTTGGATTCAGTGAGTCTCAAAACATGTATTTCCGGTGAAATCTGGGTATCGAAATTTTGAGTGGAATACAATACTTCCCCTACTTACTATACGTAGTAAAAAAAAAAAAAAAGGTGAAAGATAATTCTCAGAGTGAAAAATGCTTAAAGATTATTTCATTACTCCACAGATGAAGAAAAACAGTATTAAAAAAATATCCATTTATGTATGACATCTTAAACTTCTCCCACAATTGCTGCATCCTTTGTCATTGTCATAGGCAGAAGGCAGTACTGGGGTTGATATGTAATCACTAAGAGCTCAGATTATATGTAATTACATATTTTAATGCTACATATTTAGCATTTATGTATGGATAGAAAGCAAATGTTGACACACATGTAGGAATGTTTTAACATATTTTTGTTTTTTTTTCTTTTACATATTTAGTCTGATGTTAAATATTTCACACCATAGTACACCATTTCATATATTTTAACATTATTGCGGAATTCTTATACATTTTCAGTTTATTTTGCATTTCTATTGAATTATTAATACAATTTATTTACTTATTATCCAATACTGTAGCAAGAAAGAAAGATAATTTGAATGTTTCATTTTTGTGCTACGCATACATTGTCATCAATACGTTTCCATTACATTCAAAGCTAAATTGCATGAGTTTGATGCAGACAAAAATGACTTGTTTTAATATGCACCGTTGACTTCTTGCAAAGTTGAGCAATCTTTTTTCTATATACAGAGTGAGTTTGAAGTCCTCCAGCAAACTGGAAATGGAGCACGAAAGTTCATATCACCTCGTGTCTGGAAAGGCGTACTTTCCATGGTAGATGACACTGAAGAATGACATCAAACAAAGAGCCCAGACACACAGTACATTGAATTCCATCCATGTCACAACAGATGTTCAAAGTGGCCTCCATGGGATGCAATGCACGTGTTCACATATCTCATCATGGATTGCCCCAGTCGTTTGAATGTTCCAGGATGTGTCCAAATATCACAGGTTACATGGACATGCTGTTGAAGGGTCTAAACATCAGGAACAGGCTCACCATACACAGTGATTTTCAGATGCCCCCACAAGTAAAACTCCAAGGGGGTTTAAGTTCATTGATTGAGCAGGCCATGCAACAAGTCCTCCATGTCCTACCCAACATCTGGGGAAGAATGTTGGCGAATATTAATGTTGAAGTGGGCTGGCGCTCCACGCTGCAGCAATGGAGGCAGAGTGTTTTGCAGGAAGTCCAGATACATTTCTCCATTCAGGCATTGTGGAAGAACAACTGGTCCAAGTAGGGGTAGCCAATAATTCCTGCCCAAACATTGATGCTGAACGGCTGTGGTGCTGTCTGTCAGGCCTATATGGCTTGGTACATCCATGCTGCCTCTCAACTGTTTCTACTGCTTGGCCATACACGAACACCATCTCAGCTTGTTCCTGGAATGAATACCGGACCATTGTGCTTGTACATTACTTAAATGACACTAACTGCAACACACAAAATGCACACTGCAAGTTATGAGAGAATGTTGTCAGTGCCATCTGCCGTGGAAACTATGCATTTTTGGACACAAGGTGATATGTACTTTTGTGCTCCATTTCCAGTCAGGAATCGCCCTCTCAAGTTTGTCGTTGGACTTAAAAACTCACCCTCTATAAAAGCATATTGTCTGACAGAAGACTGTGCATGACAATAGAACATTTATAAAAGTATATTGTAATTAATTGTGCATCCTCCCGTTCCATTGTAACTTTTAACAGCTTGAATGGGGGACTTTTGTCTTTCAGCACAAGTGAACTGATTATGATTTATATAGTAATCTCATTTTGACTACCCATAAACCTGTATTTTCTAGCAAAGAAATAAAATGTTTGTTTTTTACATATAACTGCTTCATTACAGATTTATTTACATATTTCTAAAATTGATATTACATAAAATCTGGGCCTTACTGATCAACAGTTTGAGCCTCCCACTTCTCAGCTGCTTATGCATAGTTTTTAGGAAGACTAAAAGCTGCTTTTCTCAATGAAGTGACTCTTGTTGGTCCCTAAAGATCTCATTTGTCTGTCTACACCTTATTCTAGACTGTCAGCTTCAATTAAATACCATGCCAATGCATGGGATTAAGATAGGTTGCAAACAAAAGTTGGTTGTAAACACGAATGGGTTGCTTCTGATTATTATTATTATTATTATTTTATTTTTTTTTTAATTCCATTTATACCCCGCCTTTAACACCAATGGTGTTAACTTTTTTGGGTTTTATATACTAGATCACACATATTCACACTCTCATCCATACTCCCAGATTCTGGGGAGGATAGGTAATAATCTTGGCTTGAGAAAAATTCCCACCTCCAGCTGGGAATTGAACCTGGGATCTTCACACAGTAGGCAGGTGTTCTACCATCTGGGGTACACGGCCAGTCGGCTTCTGATTATTTGAAGCTTCATTATTGCACTTTATGTTTTAGTAATTGACTGGTCTGGTAAAAACTATAATTGGCTACAGAACAATATGCAACTATTGTGCATATTGCAAAAAGTTTTGAAAAACTTTAACCTATTTGAGTCATATGACAAGCTATACTCATATAACCTAATAATGACATTTAAATCTCATGACGAGCAAAGCTTGCAAGTTCTGGCCATTAAAACTAGACTTATATGTTCATTTTTAACTAACAGATGGCATTCAAAAGATCTCCAATCCTTTTAGAAGACTAATGAACAGAAAAAAACTAATGTTGTTAGTACAGTGAGAGCAAATAAGGAAAACTTGTTACCTGATATATGAGTGAAACTTGGCGAGTATGAACCATGGTCTGCAATGAATGTGCCGTGTTTGAAGTTGAGAGATAACAAAGGTGTTCATTTCCTATCAAAATATGAAGCTGCTGACATTACAGCAACAGGCAGAGTGAGAAGAAGTAAAGGTCAGAACACCAGAAAGGAGGTAAAGAAACCAAAGTGTGCCTTTTAGTACCACAAGCTAATTGAAGATGTCAAATTTTTAAGATCAGGCGACAGCCTGATCCAACACAGCTAAAAGCTACAGGAAAATATTTTTCTATCTGCTAGATATGTGCGTATTCAATTCTTTCATAATGTTTAACAAGATCACTGCTGAGAATAAGACAAATTACATGAACTTAATCAATGTCACTCATCAGCTGCTTCAAAGTGTAACACTGCGAGTGTTCAATTTTAGAGTTCAGCCTTCACCCCATGAAGACTGCAAGATAAAACATGTGTTATCTTTCCAACACACATTTCATCCACAGACAGGAAATTAAACAAACCCCCCCCCCCAAAAAGAAGAAAGATGTGTGCTACAGTAGGGGCAAAATAGCAAAAGTGTTGTCACCCTTCAGTTGGAGAACTGTTTTTAGATCTACCACACCCCACAATTATATTAGGCCATTAAGATTAGTATCATGCATACAGAATTTCAGGAAAGAAATTATATTGGTTGATTTTTATAAGAATTTTTAAATGTTACAATGCACTCATGCACTATACAGGAATTTAAATCAGATTTCTGAGAAAACCATGAGGATATTTAAGTAGGATGCCAATAGTTAAAGAAATTGACCATTATTTAAATCATTCACATAGTATAATAGTGAACACAATATTCTCATTCCAAAATCATAATAAGCCCATAAATGTACATGTAGCATTACATTTCTGGTGCATTCTCAACATTTTGTCTTGTGTTCTGGTATTTAGTAGACATTTTAGGAAACAATGCTAAAAATCATAAATTTTTAGCAGTTATCCTATAGCATATACTATTTAAATTTCTATTTATTCAAACAAATTACATGCATGAAATTCACTTAGCATTTTTTAACATTCTTTATTTAATACCTTTACTTATTCTCTAATCAAATAATATCAACATAACCAATGTAATGTTGTTTCATTACCTACATTAGTTTGTATTTTGCAAGCCTACCTACATGTGTGGGACTTTGTTGTTGCATTGTGTAATAGGATGTTTTGTAAAATCTGTGAGATTACCCAAGATTTTATTTACTTTTAATGGCAGCTTTTGTATTTTCATTTGTGAAGATATCTTATGGGTGCCCATGCAAACCTAGCAATCCTGGGTGCATGCCGATGGACTGAGATGGTTTTAAGAAGTGTCAATTCATGGGGCTATACATTTAAAATAAAATGAAAGTGTTGTTACATCCTTCAGTTAAGTTACAGATAGTTAAAATGCCTGTTTAATTTAACGGTTAATAAGATAAAATTTTAATATCCGGCAAGATATTATATTAAAAATGTGAGTATAAACCATTACGCCATACAGCAACTGTTTGAAATGGGGCCTATAAAAATATTAATAAGGTGCCACTGTCTTGGGTTCCATTATGGGTTTATTCCACTTCTAATAGCTATAAAATTTAAATAAAAGTAAATAAACTATTTATTTGCAGTCAATTACATATAGATTTCATTGCAGTATTTTTAGTTAGCAAAGTCTCAAAGCCATCAGCCTTGGTTCAGACATTTTTAGATGCAACTTTGATTCAGAGTACCTGTAACTTTGTACCAATTGCAACCAAAATTGATATATGTGGACAAATTTTGTTCAAACACTTGTGTATAAAATTTCAACTCTGTATATTCACCTAAAAATTGAAAATTTGTAGGAGACACTCCATTGTAACCACCTTTAATTCTGTAGAATCCCTACTCTGTACTTGTACTTGTTGGTAAGTTGTTTCGTGCATACAGAAAGACATAAACAAAGTGATTAATATGCTCTGCAGTAGCTTACGCACCTATAAAACAGAAAAGTTTCTTGTTCTCAATCTAAATTTTAAGACTAAATTCCACTATTTGTGTTGCATGTCAAAAATTAGAAAATAAATCATTGTGCTGTAAACCTGTGTATTATGTCTTATCATACTGCTGATGCTTTCAGTGTTTCTCTGTGTACAAGGGATGTTGCGTATGCAGCTATGATGTTTTAAGGGATCCAGAAAGTGTGAAATCATTAAATTTGAACATCTACTTTTTAATGAAAACAAATTTGGTGATTCAGGATATCTTTGGTTTGTTTGACATTTGAACCGTTAACATTTTAAGCAAGGCATTTAAATGCAATATACTTCTCTCTAAAGGTGTTTGCCATATTCATGAAATTCTTCTTAGTATTTATTGTGCTCTTGCAAGTATTCCAAAGGTAAATTTTGTATTCTCTCTGGGCTGAAACTTATAGGCATAGACTATTCACCAACATGGATAGCTGAGGTCATTAAGGCATTGTTTCGTGAATGGGAGTTCTGCAGTTCAAATTCTGCCAGGACCGTTCTCCCTGACAGGTTTTCTTCAGTCCTCATAACTGGCAAATGCTGGAAAGGTACCATAAACTTAGGCCTGAAATGATTCCTTCTAAGTTTCCTTTTTCAATATCATATCATTTTATGCATCATTAGTGGTACTGTGTGCAGTAACAACAGGTGTGTTAAACACTGCTAAAAAGAATGAAAGACGAGACAACAGTGAAGGTAACCAATTTGTATTCTTCGAAATTCATTAATGTGTGTCATACTTTTCAACCTAAATTTTAGTTGAAATTATCTCAAAACATTTTTATAAATGTATGTACCTTTCTCTCAAAAACTATGAAAATTAAAGAACTTAACTTCCATCCTGTGTAAGATAATTGGTTGAGCACATGAATTAGAATTATATATTTTTTACTTGAATAAAAAAACAAACAAAATTGAAATTGAAATATTGTTAGCAGAGACAAGAAAGATTGTCTTAATGCACAGTAAAGTTCTCTGCTTCAAAGCAATTTTGAGAAACATGCACCTAAGACATCTTTTGTCATTTGTTTCCGATATTCTTTTTAGAAGATTGTTTATTAACAATTAACTATGATTTACATATTTCCCAGACTGGATGCATGTCTGAATAAACCATACACTTTCTAGTTCTCAAAAGACTAAATTGAGTGAAGGAAGCATAATAGGAAGGGAATGAGAACAGGGATGATACCTAAATTGCATATTAGTGCTTGGGATTATATTAGTGCATTCCTTTGTTAGAACAAGTTTTGCCATTGGTAGATAAAGACTAAATATTCTTGGTTTGTATTTAAAAGTAAAATGCAGCATGAAACATTTTAATTTCCAGCTCATTAAACTTGAAGATATTCTAACCATATACAGGGTGGACCATTTAAGTTGATATATATCTCCAACACTAAGCATTGTAGAAAGAAACGTCTTGAATAAAAGTTGCTCAATATTATGGGGGAAACTAAATACCATTAGTTGTGTTTTATTTGGAGGACATTGTGATGGTCATTTTAGGGTCAATTTAAATTGATCCTAATTGTAGGTTCCCATTTAAAAAATTAAACTGACCCTAAAATGGCCATCATAACGTTCTCCAAACAAAACACGATTAACGGCATTTACTTCCCCCATAATATCAAGCAACTTTCATTAAACACATTTCTTTCTACAATGCTTAGTTTTGGAGATATTCTACAGTCTCAACTTAAAATGGTCCACCCTGTATGTCTTCAAAATAAATTTAATATGAATAAAATTGTTTACTCTCAGGAAGAGGTTATGTTAATGCAATTATTGTGTTTTAGTATTCTGCAGCATCAACAGTGCTGTCAGTAGGTGGTTTACGCCAACAATTTTCTTTAGAAGAAAACATTAGGATGTCGTTATTTGGTGCTGAGTTTCTGCGGACAGCAAAGCAACGTTTGGCTATAGAAGGTGAAGATCCTCCAGATGTTCACTTTACTCCCTTTGGGTATTTGTTTCTTGCAACAGAAGAAGGAGCCCAGCAGCTAGAAGAAAATTCTCGTTTGCAACAGTAAGCATAGTATCTCTCTGTATATCGAAAATCCACTAAAGGCATTTTCAGTTGACCGTCTCCGTCAGAATGGCATGAAAAATTTGGCTATGTATGGGTGAATTGCTCAAATGTTGTGTATTTCTAAGCTCAATATTTAAAACACCAAATTTATGGTAATTGTTCTTTCACACAGCCTTGTGTAGGACAAGGTTGAAAAGGTAGAATCGGAGTGGAAAATTAAATGCCATAGCCAAGATTTGAGCCATTGATCTTCCAGTTATTGTCTGGTTGCTCTAACCAATGGAGTTACTATAGGAATATGATGAATTCCCCAACTGACTCCCATCATTAACATTGATTGAACTAATAGTTGGTTAAACTGGGACTTAAAGTACTTATGACATTGTAAGTCACCATTGGGGTATGTCCTCAAAATGAATTTGAGATCTCCTTGTAGTTTACTGGGAAAAATGTGAATCACTTAGGTTATGTTTCAAAGTTGTAGACCAACTGACAGGAAATTAAGCCCCTTCCTGTGTCTGCTCAGAGACATTTGTTGGCGTGACGAATCTGCTGAGGCCACTTAATATTATTGAAATTCATAGCTTTCTGTGTTTTATAACATTAATTTTTTTCCCAAGTTCTATTTTTTTTTTTTGTTGAAGTCCTTTAATAATGTTGCTTCATTCTGAAATGCTTTTGCATAACTGGTAAACTGTAAGAGCTAGACGAAATGTTACTACACAAAAAATACAGATCTTGTTAAAGCACAATTCATTGCCAAATTCTTTTGTAGAGCTAACAATTTCCAAGATATTTCTTGTTGTTTGTTTGCATTTTAAAATACTTGTACTTTTCTCAAATGGGAAATCATTATTCATTCTCTCTCTCTCTCCCCCTCTCTCTCTCTCTCTCATATGCAAAGAGATTAGGGTTTCAAAGCCATTACCTACAACCCACTCTTAAAAGATATGATTATCACTTAAAGCTTACTATATTCTTTAAATCTCATTATATCTACAAGGAAATTATGCAATAAGACAATTTCTGCAAATCTTTATCTAAATTAACATGAAGTAGAAGAATAAGCATTTACAAGAACAGTTCATACAAGAATGAGTAGAGAAAGCCATATGAGTGCAACACATGCGATATTTTCTTCTTTTTTTGTTAAGGGCACTTTAAAACATGTATTTCTGATAAATTTTTGGGTGGAATACAACATTTCCTCCATTTACTGTAAGTACGTGACAGAGAAAGTAATGAAGCCCTTTTGCACATTTTGGACCACTTTAGTGTATGCATTTGATAATTCAATGGCTAGTCAAAGGTGTGATGCTAAAGATTGGTGATGTTAGGCAAGACTATTATCTTTTGTCGTCATTTGTAACACTTCAGTGATTATCTTACCTGATTTTACAGAAACAGTGTTCTATTGTTCATGCATAGTCCTAAAACAGATGATAACTGCAAAATTTCAAGTGATGACTCGGCAACTTGTCCAGGATTATCATAATAAGCTGATAGGCATAGATATTCCAAATGATCATGACATACATTTAGTATTACCTAGCTGAGAGTAACATTGATAGCAATGACCATGCTGAAAAGTTAGTTTTCTAATATCTGTTTACAGCATAATAAAAAACTGACTGTTTACTTGCTATTAGCATTATTTTGCATTTCAGTTTCTTAGCTAGATTAGCAACATAGTCTTGACTTTCGCTTCTACTCCTTTTTCTGTTCTCCGTTTGTTAGAAATATTTGTCACAATTTGAAAGCAAACTTTGAGCAAAAATATGCAAAATATTGCGTTTTAAAATAAATGACAGCAATGTGCACATAAACCAGAATAGTAGACTTTATTACCGCCATAGATAAATGTTTATGTAACACCAAAGGCTATGATGGGTCTAAGTAGATCCCAACACCTATATTAATATTCAATGGTAAGATCGCTTGTATATTTTGAAAGACTGTTTAATAATCCCAGACTATTATACATTCAAGACATAAATTTGCATTCTCTAAACACATATTTTTTTAATGCATTTCCTTAAAAAATTAAGACTTGGAACCAAATGGACCCCACTTAGCATTACGAAAGAGAAGTATGAGCTGAGGAAAAAGGGAAAACAATATTTTTCAAATGTTGAATTAACTAATGTCTGAAGCTCTGATTCATTTCTGTTAGATTCACTAATTTTGGTCACTGAAATAGGTAAATGTAAAGCCTGAGGTTCTTTGCCAGGTGACTGCAGAAATAATGCATGCTACACAAGTACTTTCCCTCCCTCACATTGTTTTGCATATTTATTTAGAAATGAGCAGATAGAATGTTACGTTGACACACAGAAATTAAAAATTCAAGAAGTATCAAAAATGTATTTCAAAGTATTAGACATACAATGCAACTGAATTTCAAAAGTGTGAAGTTTATCAGAGTATCAAAGTCCTATCCCTCTTCCCTAGTGAGGTACATTATTGAATTACTAGTGCAGGATAGTTGTAAATTAAAAGCTCTGGTTTTTGGGACAGTAAGAAACTGAATATCTCTGTACTGTAAGACTTGCAATGATATGGAAGTCTGTAAATTGTTCCAACAAGTTCTATCATTTGTACCTCCTTGTTTTATATTTATACTCTATTTGTTCTTTTTTTTCCCAAATGTAGTATTTAGATGTTCTCTTGTGCTTAGCAATTCTTTCAAATCAGTTACACAAGAACCTCGTTTTTGGGCTTCCCTGTATAGTGTAGGAGTAGTGTGTCTGCTTCACACTCAGGAGGTCCTGAGTTTGAATCTCAGTTAGGGTGAGTTACCTGTTTTTTCTAGGGTTTTCCCTTATCCTGAAAAGACAAATGTCAGGTATCTTTAAACTCTGTGGACCTGCACATCATTTCATTCATCATCCAATAAGACCTAACCGGTTAAAGGATGTTAAATTAAAAACCAAAAAATTGTGCTTGTTTATCCGGACTAAGTGTGACTGGAGGTAACCCAGATAATTGGAAACTAAACTATTAAATGAATACAAAACTTTAATGTATGATAGTAAATTTGGATCACTGCAAAAGCAGAAGAAAAAAAGCATTGAAAGCCATCAAGATGAGAAGTCTAAGTTCACTATCAGACTTTAATGAAAACAAATTAAACATAATATCACACACTTCAGTTTTATTGTACTGTGACACTCATAGTAACTTACTTATTGGTTAGCTTGAGGTGTATGACTGACTCTCTATGCTACCTGCCAATATTACAACTTTGCCTTCATATGTATTTATCAAAGGATGCAGCAGTATTTTTGTGGTGAAAAATTAAGCAAAAATCAATCTGGATTAATGAGGGGGTAAACAAGGTTCTTGTGTATAAGCATCAGTCTTAGTAAACCTCCTACTACAATGTGATTACTGGTATTGTCATTGTTGCTTTGAAAGCTTGTAGTACTGATAATATTGAGCTGTTTTTATTTTTCTACTTCTCTTTAGGAAACTTGGAGCTAAGAATGAGCTGCTTACGCCAAGAAAGCTGAAAGAAAACTTCCCATGGATTAATACAGAGGGAATAGCATTAGGATGTCATGGACTAGAAAATGAAGGCTGGTAAATATTGCTGTCTTTGTAGCTTAATGATGTTTGAACACCAATGGAAGACTACTGCAGTATTCCTTGTTTGCTTCAGGTTTGACCCTTGGGCATTATTAATGGCCCTTAAAAAGAAATCAATATCATTGGGAGTTGACTATGTTAATGGTGAAGTGGTTGATTTCACTTTTCAACATATGCCAGATTTAATGATGGAAGGAATAGAGCCAGGATCTTATGAAGCACTAGATAAAGCTTTGGTAAGTAATTTATTTAAGTATTAACTACATACAAAGTTATCACTCTCCGTTAACCCTAGTTATTTAACCAAAGCCATAATGATTACAACCATAATGTTACTTAGTACTCTAATAAAATACATTTAAATTATTTTAATTGCAGTTTTTATTTCTCTCAATTCATCTTTATTCTATCTCTACTTACATAAAAGCTCTCCTTATTTAGATAGCTGTGTTTGATATCCAAAAATCTTTCTTAATGCAAAATTTTTATTCTTCAATAATGTTTCATTCATTCATACATACATTTGCATTGAAAATGTATGTATACCTTCTCCCCACAAATAGGGCACATATTGGTATAATATCCCCCTCAAGGCTTTAATTTCTAACACCTAATTGAAACCAGACTAACCAGCTTGTTCATATTTTTTATAAATTAAAATATTTTCCTTGTACAAGCTGTCTTTTAATTCCTTATATTATTTCAATAAGCTTTTCTCCCTAATCTAGTAAAATAAAATTTGCCTACCTACACTATGTGATCAAAAGTATCCGGACACCCCCACAAACATATGTTTTTCATCTTAGGTGCACTGTGCTGCCACCTACTGCCTGGTAGTCATTATCCGCGACCTCAGTAGTCATTAGACATCGTGAAACAGCAGAATGGGACGCTCCGTGGAACTCACAGACTTCGAACGCGGTCAGGTGATTGGGTGTCACTTGTGTCAGAAGTCTGTATGCGAGATTTCCACACTCCTAAACATCCCTAGGTCCACTGTTTCTGATGTGATAGTGAAGTGGAAACGTGAAGGGACATGTACAGGCCGACCTCGTCTGTTGACTGAAAGAGACCGCTGACATTTGAAGAGGGTCGTAAAGAGTAATAGGCAGACATCTATCCAGACCATCACACAGGAATTCCAAACTGCATCAGGATCCACTCCAAGTACTATGACAGTTAGGCGTGAGGTGAGAAATCTTGGATTCCATGGTCGAGCGGCTGCTCATAAGCCACACATCACGCAGGAAAATGCCAAATGACGCCTCGCTTGGTGTAAGGAGTGTCAACATTGCACAATTGAACAGTGGCAAAACATTGTGTGGAGTGACAAATCACGGTACACAATATGGCGAATGCCCGGTGAACGTCATCTGCCAGCTTGTGTAGTGCCAACAGTGAAATTCGGAGGTGGTGGTGTTATGGTGTGGTCGTGTTTTACCTGGAGGGGGCTTGCACCCCTGGTTGTTTTGCGTGGCACAATCACAGTGCAGAACCTACATTGATATTTTAAGCACCTTCTTGCTTCCCACTGTTGAAGAGCAATTCGGGGATGGTGATTGCATCTTTCAACACAATCAAGCACCTGTTCATACTACACAGACTGTGGCGGAGTGGTTACACGACAATAACATCCCTGTAATGGACTGGCCTGCACAGAGTCCTGACTTGAATCCTATAGAACACCTTTGGGATGTTTTGGAATGCAACTTCATGCCAGGCCTCACCGACCCACATCGATACCTCTCCTCAGTTCCGCACTCCGTGAAGAATGGGCTGCCGTTCCCCAAGAAACCTTCCAGCACCTGATTGAAAGTATGCCTGCGAGAGTGAACGCTGTCATCAAGGCTAAGGGTGGGCCAACACCATATTGACTTCCAGCATTACCGATGGAGGGCGCTATGAACTTGTACGTCATTTTCAGCCAGGTGTCCCGATACTTTTGATCACATAGTGTATATCTTCCAGGCTTCCTCTTGGTAAGTATAAATGCCTCATACTAAACAACAAAAATGGAAATCCCATAACTCATAGAAGATAAAGAGAAAGGAGCTTAAAGAAGGAAAGTCAATTGTACAATGACTCCTGTGAGATATTTAATTCACTGTAGACCTTCTACCTTTCTTTACTTTCTGCATAACTTTTCTAAGGTAGAGGTAGCATTGTATTTTACTAAAAAATTGGAGGCTGAGATTTTTCTGCACATTTTGAGGCCTCCTGTATCCCTTCCAAAATGTATTCTTAGAAAAGCATATGTGTAAACTTAAAATAAAAGGGTGTATAAATACTATATCTTATATTAAATTAGATGGTTTTTAAGGATGAAAGGCAAGTTTTCAAGAGATTCTTTCAACTCTAAACACCCTTTATACAGAGTGAGTTAGAATAACACTGAATAATTTAAGGCATGATTCAGGGGTATAGTTGAGTATGTCTGTAAACAGTCAATGTTTTTCGAACATTGCATTGGGTCAGATGAAATTCTCTCAAACAGATTCCTGTTCCCCCACAGTATTGGAATATTGCTTGTGTTCTGTTTTTAACATTTTTTATATCACCATTAACCTAAAACGTGCATTGTGTTATTTAAGTGGTAAGGAATTCCATCGCATATTATACAGCACTTTGTGGTTCCTACAATAGATGTAGGTTATTAACCTCAGTTATTGGGATATACTAAAGTGATCTATTTACTGAAAGGACTTTCTGTTTTACAGTCTGTTATAAAAATGTTCATTTTACTTACATAGCTAGCAGACATGCAATACATTTATGGCGCTTTAGCCAAAGAGATATTTGCCTCATGGCAGCCATCTTTACTGCTGTACATCAACTGTAAGAAACAGGAACTTTTCAAAAACAAATTCATCATTCAGGAGTCCAAAGAAATGTAAGTACAATGACTCTAGAAGGAGGAGGTTCTTGACTGGTTCCATAATTCTCCGTCCACAAGCACAAGAGCAATAGTACATGCCATGCATACAAGCCAGTCTTCAGTTATTAGAATTCTGCAAAACAGCAATTATCCACATTATCTCACCCTAATTCAAGCACCAAATGACTTTCCACCCGAGTTTGTCCAGTGGTTTCTTCATAAATGCATTTATCAACCAAAATTTTCTACAATCATATAGTGGACAGATGAGAAGAAGGCTTTTATACAAGAAAGCATGTTTAACACACTTAACAGTCACATTTGAGCACGGGAAAATTCTAAAGCTATTAGAATTAAAATTACCAACATGGTTTGCAGTGAACATTTAGGCTGGCATTGTGAATGATACACTCATAGTGCTCTATTTACTACCTCCATGTTTGATGGGCCACATTTACCTAGTTTTTACAGCATACTTTGCCAGAACTTCTGAAAGAAATATGCCAGTTAATGTGGTTCCAAGACAATGGGGCACCTGCACATTATTCCGGTAATGTAAGGGATTCCCTAAGTGTAACATAGCCTGATTGTTGGATCGGTGGAAAAGCAATGAAAACATGGCCAGCACATTCATTAGATCTAACCCCTTGTGTACAAGATGCCAATTAATAGTGAAAAGGAACTGATGGCCAGGATCTTTGTAGCATTTGATGCTATTCGTAATATGCCAAGTATTTTTGAAAGAACTCGGCAATAATTACAACACTATCAACTATGCTCCAAAATCAAAGGTCAACATTTTGAACATCTTTTATAAACACTTATGCGCTTGTTCAATTCTTGTTTTGTTTTTAGTTTAACTATGTTTGAAGCCTTTTAAAAACATAAGGTTGCATCATTTAACATTGTTTGACCTTTTGTCAGGTGATTTGTATAATGGTGGAGAAAATTTGACCAACAACAGTATTATTTGTATATGTTATTGACAATAACCTGTATTCGCATCTGCAGATCGGTTAAAAAATTTTTTTGACCTCCTTTTAGCACCATGTAATTAAATAAAGATTCACAGTTACTAAATCAGTTTAAGAAAATTTTGCATTGTTTAAAATTAAATATATTGGCTACTCTTATTTCAAAATTCTCCAATGCCTTGTAGCAAAAATGCAGTGACCTGTTTGGGGAATTTCATCTAAACTGATGCAGTGTTTAAAAAATGTTAATCTCTCTAGCTTGATAACAAGACATTTACAGGCATACATTCCCAGATAGAACCCCTGAATTGCACTTTAAAATTATTCAGTGTTCTTCTGAATTCACTGTGTATAGTAAGACTCCTATTGATACCTTATATTCTCAAAAAATTGCAGTAACAGTTTTGATGAAAATATGCTTAGAATACTGAGATGACAAATAAAATTAATATCTTGAATTTTCTAAAACCAGTGAGGTCATTGTCATTATAGCTGAATCATATATCTGTAAACCACAAAAGATGGGCAAAAACTTACTGCTGGAAAAATTGACATCTGATTTAAATATACAATCTATATCAGTAGCTTTGTAGAGCTAATTTCTGAAATATCTGCATTTAGATTGTCTCATATTTTTATGAGACTGGTGCCAGTTCACAATAAAATGTGTTCTTTATTCACCATTATGGCAGTATACAAAATGTGTGCCATCGTAATCTTAGTGTGTACCTATTAAATAATATATAAAAACAAAAATATACTTATGCAAATATTAAAGACAAAATTTTCCAACTGTTCACAATTTATGCTCTTAAGGCTAAGAGTAATCATTTGGAAGTAATTTTCAGGTTAAATGCGAAGATGGTGTATTACGATATATAAAGTTCGCAATAGCCATTATAGCTGCTGGACCACACTCTGGAAAAGTGGCAAGAATGGCAAGAATTGGTACAGGCAAAGGTATGCTTAGCATACCTCTTCCAGTTGAACCAAGGTGAGTATTCACTGATCAGCGAAAAGAAATTAATGCTTAGTCTCATGAACGACTGGATTACATAATTTATCCTTTTCTAGGAAACGCTATGTGTATTGCTTTGACTGTAAAAATGGGCCAGGACTTAATTCGCCTCTCACCGTTGATCCTACAGGCACATATTTCAGGTAAACATGATTTTATATTTCCTTGCCCTTGGAGAGCATGGGTGCACAAATTGGAAGTGGGTTTTATTTATTCATTTATTTGTGCTAGCAATCTTCCTTAGAATATGGCTATACATCAGCCCAAGCTGTTATCTTGCCATATTATACCCATATTACATTCTTTGATTATACATAAAAATGATAATAATAATAATAATAATAATAATAATAATAATAATAATAATAATAATAAAATAATAGTACTAATACCAAAGTAATAATCTAATAATACTAATATTATAATAATGATAATATAATTACATAACTTAACATCACATGATGAAACTAATTCACATCTCTTTTTATTGTCCATAACCATTTCTTTTTTACTTTGGACAGGTACTCTCCTACCTTTTTACTATCCTTGTTAAAAATCTTGCTTAAGGCTACTTTCCTGTCCAGTTTTAACCATTTCCCATTTATAGCTTGCTTTCTCCAATGCTGTGTACCTTTACAATCAAAAACGATATGTTTCTAAATCTTCTGTTTCCCTACATATTGGACACTGGTTCTGTGAGACCCCTTTCTTATTCCTATTAGTCTCCATACACCTGCTCGTACCCAGGCTATACTTTCTCTAGCCCATACATTTTTTATTAGTATATATGATTCCAAAGAACTTTTCTTCCCAATGTTATTAAATAAATTTTGTATCTCTATATCTTCAAACCTCCGCCTAGCTTCTTTCCAAAAACCCTTAACATTATTTTCCCCCCTTCTCCGAATTTCACCCAGACCACTATTTTCCAAATTAATTTGTATACTATAACTCCACCCATTTTTCTTTAAGCTCCTTTCTTGAAATTCCAAACACTGCCTCAACAAGTTCTTCTCTTCTAAATTTAATAGTAAATACTCCAATTCTTGCTCTGTGCACCTCAATACCAATTCCCATGGTTACTTGAGCCCTTCTTTCTTCCACTCCAGGAGCTTCCTCCTCACACGTCCACTCTCTTCCACTGCTTGCTTAGCACCGTGGGTTTTAATAAATTTTATAGAAAATAAATGGTTGCCAACTTATGTAATTATGCTGCATGGCAAAAAGGTAGTTACATTTAAAGGATCCAAGGGAAAAACAGGCTCAGTAGATTATAGTAATTTTTCAGGAAAGCAATTTTAAACTTTAAGAACTCATTAAGGCCTAACATACAATCAGTCATTGTTGCAAACACATTTCTAAGAACATGTAGGTAAGAGATGAAAACAATGTTGTGACTTGGCAATTATTTCCTCTGTAATTGATATGGTGAATAAAGACTAAGTGCTACTATTTTCATTATTTTATTGCAAAGCAATATTGTTAGTTATTGTTTCTATGTGGAACCACACTTACTATGATATTTGAAAACACACTTTGTTATTCAACATAAAGCAAACACAATATTTATGCATAATTATTGAGAAGAGTAAACCACGGACATTCACTTATGAGGTAGACCAGTGTAGTAGTCTGCCACCTTTGGATTTGTGCAGCATTTCTACAAATATTGCAGATCATCATACTTTTCTTTCATGATCAAAACAGCTAAATACATCAATATTATAAAACCTATAATCAAAACATATAAAAAGGCAAATATTATACTCAGATTAATTAATCACCTCAGTCATATATTCCTAATATTGATAACTTTTTAAGGAACTACACTATAAATAAATCATGCAGAAAATTTGCGAAAAGATAAATAAAATTACTTCCCATTGACTTAACATGTTCTTTTGCCGTTTCACTATAGCTTGGCATGTATTCCCCATTTTTCTTCTTCTTCTTTTGATCATCCTCCATGGTCTAAGGGAATCATGACACTATAGTTCTGAGATCATGGGTTCAAACCCAGCAGAGGAGATAGATTTTGTTCAGGTGTAAAATCTCTGAGCATGGCTTGCTTCGGAAGGGAAGTAAAGTAAAATTTACAGCACGTTAAAAGAACCTCAAGCCTGATAAGGAGGCCTTTGAGCAAAATTTCTGATCTTTCTTGTCCAATATAGAATGGGATGCTAAGAACCATAGTACAGAGTGAGCCAAAAGACTCCGAATTGCCCGCGCAGTGTTTTTCCTGTCTGCGTCCTCCGCTCTCGTTGCCATCTGCCGCTATCATAGAAAGGCGCAGATGAAACCATAAAACATTTTTAAAACTGGGGGAACAGTATAATCCGCCTCCATGTGGTGTTCCCTGGGTAATGCTAAATGGACTACAACACAGGATGCTTCCCAAGCCAAAAAAATTAAAAGAAGAGCACTTCTTAGTGCTATTTTGGAATGCCGGTGGAATGAACCAAAATAAAAAAAACCATGATAGACAATCTTTTAAGAGACAATGACGTAGATATATTCATCATAGCTGAAGCAAATATAGATCAACAAAAGGAAAAATTCTATCAATTTTCAAAATACAACACAAATATATTAGAAAAAAACATACAGATAGCAAGTAGCATACTTGCTGGCATTAAACAATGCATAAATGGAAAATTTGAAATTTTAAAAGAATGAACCAAGATGACACTTCTGAAATAATAAGGATAACAGCTTGTAAACAAAAACATGAAGTTAAAATCTATGGTATCTACAGCCCACCTAATAACAATCACCTCAACCTGGACATAATTGATATTGACAACAAAACAATCATAATTGGTGATTTCAATGGACATTCTCCAAGATGGGGCTATAGTGACAACAATAAAGCTGGTGAAATTATTGAAGAACTTGTAGACTCCAACTTAATGAAAATATTACATAGGGATGAAGACCCAAAAACCTACATACACTACTCAGGACAGTCAACCAATCCAGACATTGCTATCATATCAACTGATTTAGAAGATAAAACTACAAAAAAGTAATTGAAGATAGTGGTAGTGGCCATAATAACAAAAACAGATCTAAATCATCAACCACCTAGAACAAAGGGAAAAATAAGGCCTAAATGGAATTTCGAAAAGGCACACTGGGAAGAATATAAAACAATAACAAACAAACTTTTCAAGAAATTAAATTGGAACAAAACACACAAAGTAGTGAAAGAACTAAATGCCACAATTCTAAAAGCTGCAAAACAATGTATCCCAAGAGGGAAAATTCATAAATACAAACCCTTCTGGAATGAAGTTAGCACAACTCAAATCAAAACGAGATAAAACTAGAGAAAAAGCAGAAAGGACACAAGACAAAGCAGATGTTATAGAATGAGAAAAGCAAACGCACAGTTAAAACAGGCTATAAAACTGTCAAAAAAAACAGAGCTTTGAAGAATTTATAAACAAACTACACATAGAACAAATAGTACTAAGGTACATAATTACATTAAATAAATAAATCAATAAATAGAGAAAATCAGCCATTAAATGTTGATAATAAAGAAATATACGAGGATAACTTTATAGCGGAAAAATTAGCAACATACTATACAACTAGTACTACATTAAAAAATAAAAACAAAAAACAGAATAAATACTTAAGAAATAGCAACCTTAAAAATATGTCTAACTTTCAAAACATCTTCAATGAGCCATTCACACTCCCAGAAATAAAGCAAGCAATAAGGACACTAAAACATAAAAGGAGCCCAGGTCCTGATAACATACATCCAGAGCTGCTCAAGAATTTAGGACATGAAGCACTCCATACTTTATTAAACATTTTCAATAAAATCTGGACAACCAGAAATAACATACCAACACTGTGGAAAAAGCAAAAATTATACCCATTACGAAGAAAGGAAAACCAATTCAAATGATATATAGCTATAGACCGATATCCTTAACATCAAACATAGCACAAAGAAAGAATAGTAGCTAGGAACACAAAATCTATTAGTCCCTGAATAAGCTGGATTTAGTTTCAGTGGACAGTGGATAATAAACCTGATTTCTCCATGACTATTGCTGGAAGTTCAAAATTAGCTGCATAGATATGGAATTAGCTCTTATATGAAAATAATCCTGAAGATTATTATTCATGTATACATGTATTGATACAACTGCAGCCGATGATGATGATGATGATAATGATGATGATGCATAGCTTGTTTGACGAAAGAGGTTTTTTTTTTAGTTGTGTGTATAATTAAGTACATTGTACTGTGTAAATTAAGTTGTATTTGAGATTATGGATGGTATGGGGAAATCAGGAGAAGTTTCTGAGTTTGTGCACTTTGCCTACTTCTGCTACAGTGACTTAACTTTGGCATTGTGTGCTACCACCTAATGGCTTTGATATAAATTTAGTGATGGTATGGAAACAGAGTATGGGAAAAGCCTCGTGCGCTAGAGCACTACTTTACGTGTGCACGACCCTTGGCCCCATAAAGTAATTATGCTATACCAGTACACATGCACGAGTCAAGATGTGCTAGCAACCATATCTTATCAAGTTTCGAGGAGTAGAATGGTAGATTTAAATGCGATATATTTTTAAATATTCTAAAAACAACTCAATAAATCTGCAAGGTGTCAAAAGTTAGGGTGTTCAGATGCTCTGCACAGCAGCCATCACTGCATAAATGGATCTCTACAGCAACACAAGGACAGAGCAGGTGCAGGAGTAACTAGCAAATTATTTTTTTTCTATAAAAACATTACACAAAATACAACAGCTTTTGATGGAGAAGTAGAAGCCATGAAAACAGCAATACAGCACTTGATTCTACAGACCAAACCAGTTCAATAGAGTGGTCATTTAATTCAATTCCAAAGCATCAATACAAGCAATAGGCAATAATAAAACACAAACAAAAGAAATTAAGAAAACACGTGACATGATAGGACAACTCTATAATTATTTAAACTAACAGTGGTACAGCGGACCCATTCTCATTGTGACCTGAATGGAAATGTGATAGCAAACACCTTAGCCGACGAAGGCTTCAAAATTCTAACAAAACCTATTAATAACCCACCATTTGAATCAGTGAAATTACTTGTTAGGGAACATTTAAGAAACAATATAAAGAATAGATCTGAAAGGAATAGAAGGAAAACACTGGGAAGAAATGCTCAAAATTAGGGAGCACCCTAGAAAAGCAATTTTAGTTCATTTCATTGCCTGGCACATCATCTACATAGGATTGGAATTTAAAGAGTCGCCAAATTATCATCTATTTCTCCAGCATGATGGATGGATGCTACCAACCTATATGCCTGACTTAAATGCCTCAGAATATTGTGGGAAAATATGGGATGCAAGAAGGAGAATGACTTCATAGTTAACTCCTATGCATTTGAAACCAAACCAACATATTTTTCCCAAAGTAAGTTATACAAAATTATATCAAAATGAAGGGGGATTTCACAGGCTATTCATGGAAAATTCATACATTTTATTCCTCATTTCAGAATTTAAAATATTTTATTTTACACAAAATTGTTAAGTGTTTATTGAAAAATAATGACTTTTTCATGTAAAGAGCATTTGGGGTGGGAGGAATTTTGTGAAAATCTTCACAAATAAATAGTAAGTTTCATATTCATCCGACTTTTTGTTTTCGAATTGTGCTGTTTTCTCTATCTCTGTCTTGCACTTTTGTGGGGACTGCAAAAGATATAATTCTGTTGAAATCTCGATATCAATTTTAAGGTAGAATGCAGTTCTACAGTACTTGCCACAAGTGAGCAGTAGAGAAAGTTAAAAAATAAAAAAAGGTATGAAATATGAAATTTTCTACCCAATACTGTGCAATTCATCATCTTTAGCAGTTAGCCAGCTCCTTTGGCTGATGCAGCCAACTCTTCCTAAAGATCTTCAGCACTTTTATCACACTGTAAAAGTGCCTTTTGCAATTCTTGAATGGGCAGTCTTCATCTTCGATTGCCTTATTGCTTAAAGATTGTGCAAAATTTCATTATTATCTGCTCTCTGTTTATAAGTAACATTAGTTTCAAGATTCACAGTTTTTTATTTTGTAGTTCTTTCAACATAAACTGTTTAATTACTACATTTGTAGCTCTGAACAATTAACAAACATAAACTGTTGTGTTTAAAATCTATATTTCTGAAAAAATTAATCCTGATAATACATGATTGCAGGCGAGAAGGTCTTGTTGGATGCTACATTGCAGGTAGATCTCCTAAACCTGAGGAAGAACCCAGCACAGAAAATCTAGAAGTAGATTATGAATTTTTTGAAACAAATATATGGCCTGTACTTGCACAGCGTGTTCCTGCTTTTGAATCCATCAAGGTAATTTGCATATGTCTACATTATTTGTGGGGCTGTTAATTTGAAGTATAAAAGCAGTCAAAATTAAAGCCTGCAGAGATAATAGTTTACATCAAAATAAACAAATCTGAAATAAATGTGAGTGCTTTAACAAATCAATTTGAATATATTGTGATGCAGTGGCTATGTCCTAAGGTTATTGGGAGGTTGGCGCCATCTGTCGGAGAGATAAACAGGGAATTAAATGATGTGGTAGTGCTCTTGTCCAGCATAAACACCAGAAGTGTTATCGACAGATAACCAGGATCCTCTGGAAGTTTCCCTTCTCCACCTCCAGAATGTTCTAGGATTTAAAATAAAGAGAGTTGAGGGTTGTTACACTACATCACAGGGATGTTCTAGGATGTTCTGCAGAAGATTCCTTTGGCTATATAAGCAAGCGTTTTTGTGAGTGAGCCAGTCAGTTGGTGAACAAATTAGTGAGTGCATTTCTGGGATGAAAAGAGCTGTTCTCCTAGTAAGTTTGTGACAACTGCCGTGATGTGCAGCAAGTGCTACTTCTGCAACATATTGGGGAAGTCTTGTGTTTAACTCCCCAGTTTGTCAGCTATCCAGAAGAAGAGGCTATGTTATGCATATCTCATTATGCCACTATGCCAGGAAGAAAGCCAAGTGACAGAGAGAACTTAGAGAGAGGACAGTTAAAAACTGGACAAAGTCGCACAGGTATCAGGGGTGGGATTAAAAAGCCAAGATGGAGGAAATGTTTCAAACATGATTGGCCAGAATGGAGGAGATGAAAAGCAAAATAAAGTAATTTCCAGCATAGAGAAACTGAAGACAGAAATGAAATCCGGAATGAAGATGATAGGAACAGAAATGAACAATTTTAAGGAAGAAAATGGTATCTGAACTTGGCCATAATTTTAAGAGCGAAATGAAGAAAACGAAATCCAGAATGGAGGAGAAGTAAGTGAATGAAGAGTGTAAAAACAGAAATGAAGACTGAAACAGAGAAAATGAGATCCCAACTAGATTTTGACATTGACACTGTAAAATCTGAGATAAGTGCAACAGTGAAAGTCCTGAAAGACTACTTTGCAAAGGAGTTAAAATAAATTAAATCTGACATGGAAGATAAAAATAATGTGGTGGAAGAGCACCTAGATCAGCAAGAAAAATGCCTAGATGGGCAGAAGAAAGAAAACAAGAGGATGATAGAGGCCACAATGAACAAGCATCTGGACCACCAGATGACAGAGTGCTGCAGCACTACGGCTAGCCATAGTGCAACCTCCAGTTGGTTGGGATTAGGAGACCTTGAAGAGGGAGCAACTGTAGGATCAAGACATAGGGCTGATCCTGAAGGATAAAGAATCTGGTGAACAACCTGTGTGGACATACATCGCTCCAAGGGGTCCAATCTATAAGAGCTGTTGGTTCCAGTGGGACTCCCTAGTGGTCAGGAATGGTGTATTGAAGAGAATGTGGGAGTTTGCAGATGGAAGAACTAGGGTGAAACAGCTGGTGCTCTCGAAGAGTATGGTGAAGGAAGTCCTCGAGGAAACTCATACCAGTACTACTGGGGGTCACCTGGATGCGAATAAGACAAGCTATGTCGCCAGTTGTATTGGTTGCATCTTTGAAGTGACATGAAGAGGTGGTGCAGTAATGTGAACATCTCTGTGACAGGCCTGGGCCCCCGTCACGTAATCGTGCTTAATGGAAAATTTGGGAGACAAACACACCTTGCCAGGAGACACCTGAAGACAAGGGCAAGCTATGATCTTCTGGCAACCAGTGCCAGATTCCAGAAAGGTGACCTGATACAGGTCTATCACCCCATGGGTCTAAGGGGAAGTCACCAAAGCTTCAATGTTCTTGTATCAACAAAGGGGAGTTGCCAAAGCTGTAAGGTTCCTATATCAATAATGGGGTATACGCATTCGGCATCAACCCTAAGGAAAGCTGATGGTGGTCCATCTTCATTGGTTTACCCCATATTATGGAGCTATGTCCTAAAAGTATCAGGAGGTCAGTGCCAAGAAGTTGAGGACATAAATAATGCAGTACGCTCTTGCCCAGTATAAACACCATAAGTGCTATTGACAGATAACCGGAATGTTCTGGAAGTTTCCCTTCCTCGCCTCCAGAATGCTCTGTGGAAGATTCCATGGGCTATTTAAGCAAGCATTCTTGTGAGTTAGTTAGCAAGTACATTTCCAGTGCGACGAAAAGTGCTGTTCTCATAGCAAGTTTAACGACTGCCATGACATGCAGTGAGTGCTGCTTCTGCAAGATATTGGAGAAGTCTTGTCTTGACTCCCCAGTTGGTAACCCACCCAGAAGAAGAGGCTACATCGTACATATTTCATTAAGTCGCTACGCCACAAAGAAAGTGAGGTGATAGGAGAACTTAGAGAAATGATAGTGACAGTTAAAAACTGGACAAAGTCACAATATGCAAAGAAGGTGGAACGCACGAAAAATTACATTGTAAATTTTCTTAATCAAATAAGTAGGCTGTTAGAAATAGTTGCACAGTTGAAGAACAATGTTTCAATATACATTTTAAACTTAAAAAAATTGAACCACAGACTTTCTGCTCTGGATGCTCTTTTCAGCAGAGCTACCAAGCAGTGAACACCTCCTGTCGGATTCCTATATATACCCAATGAAAGGGTTGTCCGTGGGCAAAGTACACTAATTATAAAATAATAATGTAATAAATACACTAATATTAACTATATGAAATAAAAATAAAAGAAGCAGGAGAACAAAACTGGAACAATAGAACAATTATAAATAAAGTTATTAGAATACTGCCAGTTTAAGTTAGATATATAAAGGGTTTCTCAAAATATAAACAGAGTATTTATATTCTTTTTCCCCTACTCCCCCAAGTTATACACTTTTGATCTTTCTAGGTGAAAAGTGCTTGGAGTGGATTCTATGAATACAACTCTTATGATGAAAATGGATTTGTTGGTCCACATCCCTACTATCATAATCTCTACCTCGCAACAGGCTTTAGTGGTCATGGTAAGTAAAATAATAAGCAAAAGAGTTGCAATTTTATTTACACTTATAGTTATTTTTCAGTCCATTTTGGCAGAATCCTAAAACTGAACTCACTGTTGATTTTATTGGAAAGAAATCCTTAAGTGTTCATTTTTCAGATGTTTTATTCCATTTCTGGGCTTGCAGAGCTTGATGAAATACTTCACTGGATTAACACTGGCCTAAGCATGTACATTTCCATTCCATTTTCACTTGCTCAAATAAAGAAATCCTCATTTGTATAAATAGACGTTCATAACAGTCTTAAGATAACTATGGTTTACAGCAGATCATGTGAATTATGATGAATTTGTGTTGGACATCAAGCAGTGCTTATCAGAATACAAAATACAATACGTATACTGTGCGGTCCAAATCTCTTGACGTTTCGTGACAACCAATACGGAGTGGCCGCGCAGTTGACAAATTTCACTTCGCTTCATCAGAACGTTTCACGTTTGTTATAAATGCTATCACAATGTTCACTTAAGCACTACAAGAAAACAAGAAGAGACACGATAATGGAAATGTAATACACAAATAGAGAAATAAAAAACATGCCTTTCTTTGCGTCCTTTGTTATTCAACTGGCCTCCTTATCATGTTTATCGAAAAATTAAAAAAACACTGTGCATTACATCTTATTCGATCGTCCATATTTGTCACTCTCTTAGGTAAGCGTATATGCTTTTTCGGCAATATAAATAATTTTGCTTCCCTACACACACGTGAAACAGTTGATGTACTTATTGAGCTGTAAGTTCTTGACATTTCGACAAGTTAAGATTTTTGCAGTTTTCTTCGTTGGCATACTTTTTAAAGAAATTATACACACTGAAGACATCAGCCCTAACCTTACTGCTATATCCACTGGTACTACAGGGCTTAATAAGTGACATTTTTATGAAACAGTTAACTTTAAACGCTAGGACAAATCTATCACCGTAAGAACTGAGTACATCACAGATAATTCACAACTGTGTCACAAGCATGCTATAAAACATACACCAGCCGTGGTTTTGCTTTATCAGTCTTTGTTTTATCGCATCAATGCTGTAATGAATTCCATTGCTGATACTTCGAGAACATGATAGCACTTGCTGATTAAGTTCTGTTGGCTTATGCTTTATATGTTTTTTTGGTACTGCATTCCAAGTAACGAGGTGTTGAATGCTCTAAAAAGCATAACACGCTCTTCTCACGTAACGGATATGTGTTTGATTCTAGGACTTTGCATCATGCAGAAGTAAACATAATAACCATTAAAATACACTTAATTATTCTGTGAACAAAAGCATATATGACGTTATTTATTTAAAAAAATGTCATGTATGGTTTTGTAGAGCTGCGCCAGAGGGGCTTCAAAAAGATTTTCATGACAAGCTTGTAGCTGTATTAGAAAACCTCGTGGAATAACTATTTCTAAATTTATTTAGGACATGGAGAATTGCACATTATTAAGTGATAATTGTGTCAATTACATAACAATATATAAATGAACTACGACAGCAATGGATTTATTACTATTACAAGCATGACAATGACTAAGTCTCCGCTTAAACATCACGAAAGATAAACTATAAATTAACGGCGAACCATTGGGTGTAAAAATACGATTCTTTTTTGTACTTGTTCAGGAAAATGTTGCCTTTTATACTAACTACTTGTTGCTTTTCTAAAGTATGAAATACGCATGCGTGCACGTGATATTCCAATTAAAGTTTTACCAGCGGCGAGCTGTACTGTCCATATGAGGCAAAGCCGCACTGCTTGTATTTGCTAGTGCTGTTTTAGTGGATACGCCTGAAACGTCAAGAGATTTGTACCGCATAATAGTCATACTGAAACCCTCACAGTGTGGACTGGCCACTATTACTGCACAGCCTTGTATGTAGCAGCTATCTGTGCAGTGGCATCTGTAAAATTTGAATTTTTGCAACTTGAGCATATGACAAGGAGGTTTTCAAATGTATCCAAAGTCAAAGATGACATGATTGTGGGGGAATATGGACCTTTGTGATATCACAGAGCAATACTAACACGCTCCATACTGTGCATGATGGATAATAATGTGGCAATAAGGTGTTCTTCATGATCACAGAAAAAGAAATCATTGGCCAAATAAAGCCATCTCAGAGAGGATACTGCTCTTTAAGCAGAGGTGGAAGCCCATCCAATTCAACCACTGAAGGTTATGATTGCACAAGTGAAGTTGCCCATTAATGAGACAATGACTTCTTGCAGACTAAGAACAGCAGGCATTGCAATCATTGTGTGGCTATAAAGGAATATCTTTTTCTTCACCATATGGGATTTGCTTTGGAAAAGCTTAAAACTTCACTGAATGTGTAGGACAGTACCATATGGCTTGATGATGCGGTTTTCTGTTCTGGCCAATATCTGCAGATGATATGGCAATCAGGACACATCAGTTGTTCAATGTGGGGTTAGACCTAAAGAACTAATCAAGACATCACCAAGAATGATTTCCGTAGAGTATGTGGACATACTGAAAGATGATCTACCATTCCACGGTTGAAATACCTATTTGCCTGGAGCAGGAAACTGCTTTGTGTAACTCCTAGTATACATAGGAATTCTATGGGGAACATCCTGATATACAGGTGCTCAATTACCGTCTGAAATCACCTGACCTCAATTATAGTCAACCCCTGGATACAGCCCAATCAAAGGCACACTAGAGATGGGTTACTGGAACACTGAAGAAATCAAATGGGAACATCTATGGCACAGCTTGATTGATTGATTGATTGATTGATTGAGTCTGCAACTTCCAGTTCCATTGCTGGATAGGCAAATAATTGATCACTTTATGCTAAATAAGATTTTGTTTATAATTATGATAAATAATATTAAAACAATCTTTTGTCATTAATATGCAGGAAGTATCTAAAACTATAATGTAGAATGGTAATCTCATATTGAACACGTTTATTTCAATGACAAAACAAGGAGAATTCCATTATTTTTTATTGGTTTTCTTTATCTTTAAAATCATTATTATTGCTTATGATCTGGCAAAATTAGATTTTTCTTCCAAGTGGAAACCATACGTAATTTATTCTCATGTCCTGCAATACATCTCCTCTTAGAAATGTGGAATAAACACAGTAGTTGATGATGCATACAATCCAAGTTAAAATTCTATAAGTAAAGGAAGAATGAGTATACAGTGACTGATCAGTAATTTGGTTGTAAATTAAAATGTGTATTATAAATTATGCTTTATATTTATTTGTTTAGTTTTTCACATTCACAATCAACAGTATAACCCTTAAGATGCAAGCATTAACTAAACAAGCAACAGTAAAGAGGCAATGACTTCATCCTGTGTGATGGCATAAATACCTAACTGTATTACAAGCGTTACAGAATGCAACGGCAGCTCCAGTTAGGAAGTCTTGTTGCACTTACATGCTCTTCCAATAGCAAGTGACAAAATAGACCTTATCATGGGTGTTAAGTGAAGTAATAAATACAGTGAAGCATAAGTGTTTACATGTTAAAGCATTTTGTTGAAATTTTCCTAGGTGGGAGGGAGCAGTATGGATGTGTCCTCTTAGCAGATGACTTATCTACCAAGATGAATGAAAAATTATACCATTCTACTCTACGATTGCTTATTTCAGCAGGGGGGGGGGGGGAGAAACATGTTTTGGAAAGTTTTTGTGACACAATGATCAAGGAAAGGAAGTATACAATAGAATAGCAACTACTCTACATTTTTTATCTTAACTTTCTTCCTTAAGCACCTAATTTCAACACAATTTAGCATTTTTGCTTTGTGCAAATCGTAATTTATCTGGAGTAATGACATTGCAACAGTAAACACACCCTGTGATACAAACATTGTCACCAACATTGTGTGTTGTTTTACTACTGGATGCTTAGTTATTAGTCTCATTTATGAAATATTTACATAAAATCAATGATTTTGTTTTATTCCATTGCTTAAATCATTTTAATAAAAATACCAATTTTCTCTTGTTTTATGCCTCAATAACCACATAACAGATTTTGTACCGGTTAGTCTATTGATTTTTACTTTAGGCACATAAGAAGTAATGTTTAACTATCTTCAGAATGAAATCAATAAAATATGTTTATTACATTCACTTGTAATCAAGATAAGTGTTTGCAGAAATGCATTCATTGCACATTTTGTTGCAGGCACAAGAGATACGGAAGTTGAAGCCATAGCCAAATCTTTAACCCATTCACCATCAGCCACCTAAAGCAAGCTTGACCACTGACATCACCCAATATCAGTTTAAATCCCAGCCAGCAATTTAAATCATTGCAATTTTTTTTTTTTAAGATATTTGAATGAAACAAAAAACACAATTTTTTCACATATTTATCAAGATTATTTCTGCATCTTCCACCTGGTATTTGCTATTAAAGCTTTGTTTTAGGTGCACAATATTTGAAAGAATTTATCACGGATAATGTTACAGAAGATACAGTAAATTAGAATTTTATTGCAAATGGTTTTTTGGTCTCCAACATATTTATACAGGAGATATTATGATAGGTTGTGACTTGCAATAACATTTGGGCTTCTGGTTAGCTCCCCATTTGTATTGTACATGCTGGATATTTGGCAACATGGTAAATGAAGGCATTTTTGCCACTTCTGAGCTATCGTGTTAGTATCTCAAAGTATTTAACTCAATTTTAGTTTTAAAGCACATTTCATTAGTCGATAGCATAATCTATTTGCAACAAACAAAATAAAAACTGCACTACTTCAGTGCTTCAAAACAGCATTGAAGTCCTTTATAATCATATGCCCTGTAATCCCCTTTCTTTGGACTGAAATACGGACACCCCACAATATTTTTACATTTCAGCACCATATCTGTAAATTGACATAAAGGGTATCTCATTTCAACATAATGTTAATATAAAATTTACAATGCAGAAAAAAATTTAAAAATTATCATACTTAAATGTAACTCGGTTTTTGTAAAGTTGAAAACCTGATTGTTCAAGAAATGGTTGTTATATGATGAACAATTGTTTGTAGATAGTATTTGCTCCACATATGATCTGCAGACAGTTTGAACAACAGAATTGTCATGTCTGTTTCCAAAATAAGGAGTCTCAAAAAATTTTATTTAAATACCAAATGCATTAGTAATTTGCTTAGGCAATGAGCATGTCTCTTAATGCATGAACTTTAATGTGGTAAACCTTAGGGGGAAAAAAAAAACAAATAATGTAATAAATAGATCTTAACCTATAAATTATATTAGTCAGTTATTACTGTCTTTACTTGAATTATTGAGTTTCCACATTCTGCTTTTTGTTTATATTTTCTACCCTGTTAAATATAGTCAGGCCCAACCTGAATGGGACCCAAGAATATGTTATGTACCATCTGGCCAGGGCCCATTTGTTCAAAGTGATAAATGATTTAAATGGAAAGTCTGATAAGTATTCTATTCAGGTCAACATATTTGTAATGTCTTTCCAAAGTGAATTATAATTTAAGTTAGAAAATTCTGATGTGTTAAACCAACTAAACTAACTACATTTACAAAATCTTATTCTTTTGTCTACTTCTTCTTAATTGAGATAAACTTTCATTACACATTCAACGTTGGTACATCAAGTATACAGTAAGCTAAAACGAGTCAGATTTTTAAAAAGCAGATTGTTCTGTCATGGCTTTGAAATTCCATGCTCCTTGTATGACAATGAGAAAAAATGAATATCAACTTACCACTTGAAAAAAAAGTGCAAGTATTTGTAAATTCTACACAATAACAAAGAATATCTCATATATAGATAATGCCAAAATAAAATGTATTTTGTATAAATTCTGCACTTTAACACCCCAACGTGTTTTGTCTATCTCTTATTGTTTACTAGTTATACATAATGAAAAGGATCTCGTAGACTATTCTCAGAAAATTCAAGATATATATTCATTTTTCATGCAAACATCTTAAATATACAGAATTTTCATAAAAATCATTAGTCATCTTTGAGAATAACAAAAAAACTTCATGTAAAAGATAGTTTGGGGTGGGGTGATGCACCAAACTCCGTGAAATTTGGGGAAAATGTTCAGAAAGTTCTGTAATCGTGAAACAATTTTCACGAATTTTGTCATTGATTTGCATTGACAGTTCATCAGTCATAAGGCTTGGCCTACCACTGCGATCATCCTCTTAAACATTGGTACGGCCATTTTTAAAATCAATGCACCATTGCCTGACTCGGCTTTCACTCATTCCCTGCCCATAAACATCACAAAGTTGACAAATTTCAATTGGTTTGTTCTTTTTAGCCAACAATAACCTAATCACAGACCGCACTTCACAAGTGGCAGGATTTTCTATTGCAGCACAAATTTTAACAACTCACAGAGGGCACAGTCCTCATGCTACCACAGCTGGATGCGTACTGAATGTAGGAACATTCTGACACCAAGATGGCGGCTTTAGCCCTACTTCATCGCCACAATTAGGCCAAAATGTCTGGGACACTCTGGATTGCCCTCGTAAAAAAAGTGCTATAAATTTTATTATCAAGCATAAGCTGCTCAAGACTAGGCATATGCATACCTCTTGAAAGCTATAATAAAGCTTCTTTCCACATTGCTTTTAAAAATTAGGCAATAAGAAACAGCATGAATTAAACACAGTACACAAAAGAATACTTATACCTTTGCTCTGGTTTTCAGGTATTCAACATGCTCCAGCAGTTGGCAGAGCAGTTATGGAAATGATAATTGATGGTGGTTTTGATACCATTGACCTTAAGCGTATGTGTTTTGATAGGTTAATATCAGATATGCCAATCAGAGAGCGGAATATCTGGTGATAAATTTTTTATTATTGTACAAATCATTTTAACAATAAAATAATGTTTTGTTCACTGGTTGTCTTTTGCATCTTTCATTGCCTACCTAATTCTAGAAACAACACACATATAAGAATCTATTTTTGCACAACATAGATTACTGCTTAACCTAATCGCATCATATTTAAGTGCCTAACCAAGAAATCAGATTTAAATTCCCTAGCAGTGAGGATGGTAACAGCTTAATACTTAAAAATCAAACTCACCAGTACTGGTGCCCTAGTACTGCTTTGTGCAAGATAGACCTCAAAACAATCCTCTAAATGAACAGTAACATCGCCCTTTTTATTTACAATTGGGGTATCAAGGTATCGTTTTTTGCTCCAATACAATTGAATGAGGATTTTTGCACTTGAAACATCAAAACAATATAGGCTCTAATTTCATCTGCTGTAATGTTATGACCATTTTTCATTTTCTGTCAGGGTGGTTCAACTGCCTTGTTGCAAGGATTAGTTTGTCACACTTTTGTCAAACAAGGTTTCATGTATTCCAAAAAAACTGAAAGCGCAGATGGCATCTGTGATGTATGCTTGTTCAGTAAGTCTATACAAACATCACTATTTGCAGTAAAAGGTAGAGAACAGGATTGCTGTCAGTTTTAGTCCAATTCCAATCACACCAGTTTTTCTGCATCATAATACGAACACGTTTTGAAGGACCTGACACATCATCATTGATTTCATAATTATTTTCCTAGATACTTTCTGTACTAGATTCATTATCACTGTCACTATGGTCCATTCCAAACCAGAGTTCCCTCTGATGTAAATAGAAGCACGTGCTTCGGCTTGTCACGAACCCAAGAATATACTCTTACGCCAACGTAAATAGTTCCTTAATACATGTATTGTATTATGAAATATTAGAGCAGGAAAGGTATAGAACTACACATTATATGCGGTTATCATAAGAACTCATCGTTAAAGGTAATGGATATATACTAGTTGTTAAGAGATTACAAAATATGACTTTCGCCTGCTATTGCGCTAACGCCGAGAGCATTGACTGCCACTCTTACATACACAAGAAATGCAGCAATGAATTCCCAGAGGTGCTATCTGAGTACGGAATAAACACTTTGCGTAACTCACGATATATAAGCGAACACTCATTCATAATACACTAATACACAGCTCAGCTCAGGTCAAATCTTGTGATTTAGTCAGTTGGTATTTGAGTTTACATGGCAGAGGAAGGTGCGTGTACTGTGAATAAACTGTTCAAACACAGAAGCGGGAAACAGTTAAAAAGTGGCTAAAAACAAACAATACTTCATATATTCAACTCACTATTACAAAAATACCCGACACTTAAGTGCGACAGTGCTGTGGAATTGTGGATAAGTTTGTCATTATTTTGGAGAGTAGTTCTGATACTGATATGGCAGCTGAGTCATCTTTGGAGGATTCGGATTTGGTTGTTGCACTTTTGCCCAAGGATTGTAATTAACGTAAGTAAACTGTTCATTGCCGCATACTTATAAAATCTATTGTTACCTCAGGTTGCATTTTGAACTATGATTCTCACGCAGGGCACCTTTTTATAGATTAAATAGTGTTCAACAAGCACGTGGGAGTGGAACAAGCAGCCATTAGGGGCAGGGTTTGCGAACTACTTTCGCGCGGATAATACAAAGAGTTTGTTTTCAGTGAAAGGCACTCTGGTTTGGAATGGATAATAGAACTTTCTTCAATCTGTTTCATACTTACCGTTTTCACAATACTCTCTATTACACTTTGTATCAGTTTTCTCAAATCGTCATCTGCACAGATTCTTTTCGCAGCCATGATGGCTACTAATGCAAGTGCAGGAAGAATAAAATTATTTTTCCTTAGTTGAAACACAGTTGGTCATACTGGGGGAATTGCAAACATCACGTCAGCACTTCATTCCAAACGAATACAAATGACATCTGTGAGAAAGAACCTAAACTACATGCAGTTATATAGAGCAATGCAGCATTGCGAGCTGAGCTTGTCATACGACTTATACGCCAAAAAAGCATCTGTGAGCCCTGGTCGTCAAATGATGCGAATGGGTTAAAGAACAATGTGTTTTAGAAAGTAATAGCTGTCAAATAAAACAAATCTTAAAGCTGTAGATTTCAGGTAATAATATTAATGATCTGTGAATGATGTGTTGGAATAAATAACAATGAATGGTTTCATTTTATATCTTCAATGACTTTTCTTAAAGTTCAACTGACAATGACTTTCACTTGAACTGCTGTGGAGGAGGTCCAAAAATACTTCCACTCTGTTTGCTTGCTGTGCGAGAAGGAGCAAATCCCAGCATTTTCTGTATATTCTGTAAAGATGAAAATATACTCATATATTATAAGTAGCTGCATTACTAAAAACTATAGTGCAATTCACAATCTTAGGTTAGTGATGCAACCAATGTTTTATAAAACCAATGTCAGTACTTTTGGGACATTTTAAGTTCTAAGCTGTAATGTTACCATTGATGATCAAATTTCAAATCTGCCTTTCGAATAAATAAATCTTGAGTAGCAAATACATGTACGCAAGAATTAAAGACAGATTTTGTTTATTGTTAAGCTTGATTCACAATAGCCTGAGAAGATTTTGGTTCACAACAGTCTGATAACAAGGACAGGAATGCATATCTCACAAAGTGGAAAGTCGATTTTGCATATTGGGATTTCATTTACTTTTAACTGGCCAATGATATTTCTTCACCTGCTTCCAATTCAGCCAACATAATGCGGATCAGTCAATGACAAAATTCGAGAGAGTAAACATCTACATGCAGATTCATTACATTTCCAATTCCTTTACTTGATGGTGTACATTAAAGCTGTTTATTGTTAAATTCTACCAGTTTTTGCTGTTCATTGTAGCATTTCTATTGTTTTTGAGGCAATAGCTAGTTTTGAGTTTCATATAAATAAACTTTCACTAGAAGAAGCAACGCTAAATTGATAAGTGGGTGTCAGATCTGAGGTTAAGAAGCACATGCTACTATTTTCTTCCACTTTCATGTTTCCAGCTTGCAACTATAGAAACCATTAGCAGCCATTTCATACCATGGCCACCTAGAATAACCTCTACAGTGAAGAGTCTAATATGCACAACATGAAACTAATATGTTATGCCCGGGAATGAGAACGAGAAACTTGGCCAATCTTCTTTCCCGTTCTCAGGGCCCAGGAAAGAGTTGATTGCGAACGCTTGCCTTAGAATACATGTATTTCATCTTTGTCATTCTCGTTTTGGTTACCATTCCCGCTTGTTGTGAACCAACCTTTATTTGAAGTGAAAAATAAAATTTAACTATTTCTTTCTTAATGCTTCTAGAAAAATAATTATTCCAGCTTCACAAAACTTTTCCATAGATATAATTATTTGAGGTCCACTAAACACTCCTCTTAGCTTCACCAGCTAGATTATTTGGCAGAATAAGTTTCACAAGCATTTGCTTGCACCCTCAACTGCACGTTGACTATTGGAGTTGATTGTTGCTGAGCTAGGTGTAGTTAGTTGAAAGAACACAGGAAAAACATAAAATACAAAAACATGGGCACCTGCATACATTTTTGGACCAAAAACCATGAAATAAAATTGTCATACCAAGAATCATTCCTTTGTTAATAGTGAACATTAAAGGTAGTTGTTAGTTATTTGTTCTATTTTAATTTCTACCAATTTACTCTGTTTTGTTTTTTGAGGCAATGGCCAGTACAAACTACTAGGAACACTTTTACTACAAAAAGCAAAGCTCAATGTATCTGAGGGAGGCAATGGCCAGTACAAACTGCTAGGGGACGCTTTTACTACAAAAAGCAAAGCTCAATGTATCTGAGGGAGGGAATGGCCAGTACAAACTACTAGGAACACTTTTACTACAAAAAGCAAAGCTCAATGTATCTGAGGGAGGCAATGGCCAGTACAAACTACTAGGGGCACTTTTACTACAAAAAGCAAAACTCAATGTATCTGAGGGAGGCAATGGCCAGTACAAACTACTAGGGGACGCTTTTACTACAAAAAGCAAAGCTCAATGTATCTGAGGGAGGCAATGGCCAGTACAGACTACTAGGGGCACTTTTACTACAAAAAGCAAAACTCAATGTATCTGAGGGAGGCAATGGCCAGTACAAACTACTAGGGGCACTTTTACTACAAAAAGCAAAACTCAATGTATCTGAGGGAGGCAATGGCCAGTACAGACTACTAGGGGCACTTTTACTACAAAAAGCAAAGCTCAATGTATCTGAGGGAGGCAATGGCCAGTACAAACTACTATGGGGCACTTTTACTACAAAAAGCAAAGCTCAATGTATCTGAGGGAGGCAATGGCCAGTACAAACTACTATGGGACACTTTTACTACAAAAAGCAAAGCTCAATGTATCTGAGGGAGGCAATGGCCAGTACAAACTACTATGGGGCACTTTTACTACAAAAAGCAAAGCTCAATGTATCTGAGGGAGGCAATGGCCAGTACAAACTACTATGGGACACTTTTACTACAAAAAGCAAAGCTCAATGTATCTGAGGGAGGCAATGGCCAGTACAAACTACTATGGGACACTTTTACTACAAAAAGCAAAGCTCAATGTATCTGAGGGAGGCAATGGCCAGTACAAACTACTATGGGGCACTTTTACTACAAAAAGCAAAGCTCAATGTATCTGAGGGAGGCAATGGCCAGTACAAACTACTATGGGACACTTTTACTACAAAAAGCAAAGCTCAATGTATCTGAGGGAGGCAATGGCCAGTACAAACTACTATGGGACACTTTTACTACAAAAAGCAAAGCTCAATGTATCTGAGGGAGGCAATGGCCAGTACAAACTACTATGGGGCACTTTTACTACAAAAAGCAAAGCTCAATGTATATGAGGGAGGCAATGGCCAGTACAAACTACTATGGGACACTTTTACTACAAAAAGCAAAGCTCAATGTATCTGAGGGAGGCAATGGCCAGTACAAACTACTATGGGGCACTTTTACTACAAAAAGCAAAGCTCAATGTATCTGAGGGAGGCAATGGCCAGTACAAACTACTAGGGACACTTTTACTACAAAAAGCAAAGCTCAATTTATCTGAGGGAGGCAATGGCCAGTACAAGCTACTAGGGACCCTTTTACTACAAAATGCAAAGCTCAATGTATCTGCGGGAGGCAATGGCCAGTACAGACTACTAGAGGACGCTTTTACTACAAAAAGCAAAGCTCAATGTATCTGAGGGAGGCAATGGCCAGTACAAACTACTAGGGGCACTTTTACTACAAAAAGCAAAGCTCAATGTATATGAGGGAGGCAATGGCCAGTACAAACTGCTAGGGGACGCTTTTACTACAAAAAGCAAAGCTCAATGTATCTGAGGGAGGCAATGGCCAGTACAAACTACTAGGGGCACTTTTACTACAAAAAGCAAAGCTCAATGTATATGAGGGAGGCAATGGCCAGTACAAACTACTAGGGGATGCTTTTACTACAAAAAGCAAAGCTTAATGTATCTGAGGGAGGCAATGGCCAGTACAAACTACTAGGGACACTTTTACTACAAAAAGCAAAGCTCAATGTATCTGAGGGAGGCAATGGCCAGTACAAACTACTAGGGACACTTTTACTACAAAAAGCAAAGCTCAATGTATCTGAGGGAGGCAATGGCCAGTACAAA
This sequence comes from Deroplatys truncata, assembly GCA_030765065.1. Lineage (NCBI taxonomy): Eukaryota > Metazoa > Arthropoda > Insecta > Mantodea > Mantidae > Deroplatys > Deroplatys truncata. The sequence continues at coordinate 45,536,358 of CM060986.1, forward strand.
CTACTAGGGACACTTTTACTACAAAAAGCAAAGCTCAATGTATCTGAGGGAGGCAATGGCCAGTACAAACTACTAGGGACACTTTTACTACAAAAAGCAAAGCTCAATGTATCTGCGGGAGGCAATGGCCAGTACAGACTACTAGAGGACACTTTTACTACAAAAAGCAAAGCTTAATGTATCTGCGGGAGGCAATGGCCAGTACAGACTACTAGAGGACACTTTTACTACAAAAAGCAAAGCTTAATGTATCTGCGGGAGGCAATGGCCAGTACAGACTACTAGAGGACACTTTTACTACAAAAAGCAAAGCTTAATGTATCTGCGGGAGGCAATGGCCAGTACAGACTACTAGAGGACACTTTTACTACAAAAAGCAAAGCTCAATGTATCTGAGGGAGACAATGGCCAGTACAAACTTCTAGGGACACTTTTACTACACAAAGCAAAGCTCAAATGTATCTGAGGGAGCCAAGGAGCACAGAGAATTTCTTTGAGTTTCATTTTCCCAGTTTGCAACTAGAGAGAACTCTGCAGCGGTTTCATGTCTGCCTTGAATAATTCCTTCACAAGCCTCCTTTAACTTTCTACAGTGAAGAGTTGACTATGTACAATATGACTATTATGCTATCCCAGGAAATGGAAATGAAAAAGTTAAAACTTGACCAAGTCTCTATCCTGTTCCCAGGGCCCAGGAAAGCTTCCCAGTAATTGTGAACATTGCTGTATTTGAACTTCGTTATTTTCGTTCTGCTTTCTGTTACTGGTTATTGAGAAACAAGCTTTAAAAGTGAATCATCAGTCACTAGCTTATACAGAAATTTGTTTATTAGGTATTTGCTTCTCTGTTACTAGCTTCTTCTCATTATTATTTTTTTACAAAAAGATTAGAAAATACATTTTTTGTACAGATGCTTGGTTTTCACCTCTGATTATAATGCATAATGTACTCCATGAAGTGCTGCTGATTTATATAAAAACGTAACTGGTGCACTTTTAATCAGTTTTATTATTTATCAGTTTCAGTTTAAATTTCTGTAATTTTATATGTTTAATTGTTTATATAAATTGTTCATAGTAATGTTTCAGCTCTGGCTGAAAACTCCTTTGTTATCTATTCTCTCCTTTAAGTGATACTAGGAATGAGCTATTTACTTTAATCTTTTGTGTAGTATTATAAGCAAATCTACAGCTTGGTCTAAAGCAGCAAGCTTAAATCAGTTCAATTTTTTTTAAGCAGAAAACTGCACGTCTTTTGATGCAATGTGACATCTACAAATTAATAAATACTAGCTGATATGATTACTTATAAACATGTGCATCATGGCTGATGACACACGATCTAATCAATGAATATATCCCCTTATTGCCACTGTCTGGGATCACCGTAGGATCAGGGTTTTGCAACAAAAACAGAAGCAGAGGAGCAGCTGATTCAGTTTCTTTTAAACCATTCAAGCCTTAGGCTCACTTTGACTTTGAAGCCAGCATCATGATATAAAATTAAGTTTTACCATAAATCTAGTGCACAGAGAAATCACTTTTACTATTTTGTATGATGTAGAATCATCAGTCAAGCTAAGGACAGTTGTACCCCTTTTATCCTGTAAAGAACAGTATGTTTCTATCGAATTACTTGGCACTCACCTGACGAATTGACATCGTGCAAAGTATATACAGAAATATAAAGGAACACTCAGTATAATCATCCCCTGGTAGGTTTCTATGTGACAATCCCTGTATCCATGAGATAGGGACAAATGGAAGTCGAGCCACAACTCGTCCATCAAATCTGAACAGAAGATATGAGAACATATAACTAATATCTATGCCTTTACATTAAACTGAATAATTCACAGCACAGCAACAAAAAAATATGAGAATATCTAAGTACATATCTATTGCCTTTACATTAAGTTGAATAATTTATTATTCATCTGTTTCTAATTAGAGGAGGATGCATATATGTCGCCATGAGAAATCAAATAATCAAATCTTAAATACTTACATGCTATTAAACATGCTTAAAAGTGCTGTAAATGCAAATCCTATTGCAAACATGGACTTCATCTTAACGAGTGATAAATCTCTATTATTATTCTTTAATTTCTCTTCTTCTCTTTCTATTTTCTTCTTGTGTTGTTTGTCTAAGGAATCACCATGTGCTTCCTTCCGTTTCTCTACTGTAAAATTAAAACATACAATATTTAAGATGGATTTCAAAGGAAATGTGTCTACAGAGCTTCATGAGCTCTTAGTTAAATATCCCTGCAAAGACTGGGAGGTAGGATATTATCTGCAAAATGTACTCTCACTATATTCTGAAAAGATGTCATTCATTGTGCAAGTTTCTTGTTAGATGCAATATACTAAATCACTCCACTTGTTTTTCAATCTCTGTAATTTCAGAGCAATTCATTTTGAGAACAGAAATCTGCCTTCACATCCCAGAAAATTCAATGATATTTCTAATCTAAATAACTTTGAAGTTTATAAACAATAATAATAAAAAATACAATAACAGATATACATGCAAATAAATTGAATTGTGGTTCATGAAAGTCATAGTCAAACTGTCTTAGAAATCACCTCTGCATCTGATAAACCACACTAAAACTGCATCCAAATAATGTGCTTTTCTCATCCTATTTTTATCAAATTGCTATGCAACATTCCTGATGCTTTTAGCACACGTTTTTAATTAAAACATTCAGTGCATGTAGCACTATATAAAGTCACCAATATGCGAGTGTTTTACATCAGGTTTCATAGCTAAGTAGCAACTCTACCTGGCATTACTAGAATACATAAAAATGTGAGGGTAATGGCACTACGTTAGAGGCAAATGGGGATTTAATTATTTTATCACTTGCTGCTAAAAGCTAGCTTTCTTTTTTTTCTGTGGGTGTAAAAAATAACCACACAAACAATATGCTCTGCTTTAAAACATTCCAGGTCTTTTTATAGAACACTATTTGAGTTGAATTTACACTTAACTAGCTTCAGTAAGTTTCGTTGCTATAGTGCTTGTACATGTTTCACAAACATGTCTGCATCCTGATCTATGATTGACTGCTGCAAGTGTTGATCTTGGATTTTTCTCTGACGAACCCGTAGAGTACGATGTCCTCATCAGAAATTCTAAAATTCATTAAATCTGCTTTGTGTTTCTTTATAAATATCTTCTCCTTGTGTCCAGTTCTTTTTGATGTTGAACATGTTTTAAAAGATAGATGCTATTTTCTATGTTGCGATTGTAGTTCTAAAGTGTGTCAATACTGCTGATTTTTCTATTTATTGGTATTTAGTATGCCTGAGTTTTTTTAAAACAAGCGAGATTCATGTAACTAAATAATTTTTGCAAATATTTAAAATATGAACTGATACGTCGATGATGTGTTGCTGTAGCAGACCCTTTGAAATTTATAAACTTGCAAATACTTGAGATTAAATTTGCCATGAAAATAATGTACTGCCCTCCTTAGATCTGAAGGTTATCAGAAATAAGAAAAACTTAGAATTCAGAAAAGATACTCCTATAGACAACCACATAAATGCCAATTGTTTCAACATGCTGTCTTCAATAGCCTCATACACAGATTACTAAGCATTCCTTTAAACAGAGTAGAGTACAAGAAAAAATATAAGCCCACCTCCACGGTATGGGGGTAGTGTGTCTGCCTCATATTGAAGTAGTCCTGATTTCAAATCTCAGTTAGGGCAAGTTACCTGAATAAGGTTTTTTTGGGGGTTTTCCCTTTTCTTGAGAGGACGACTGTGGGTAACTCTAAGCTCTAGGGACCCCATGCATAATTTTAAGCATTTCATTTATTCATCGTCCAAATATGATCTACCTGGTTAAAGGACATTAAACTACAAGGAAAAATAAATAAATAAAAATTATAATAATAAATAAAGAATAATACAATTTTTTTTTAAATATGAACATATAGTGAAAACAGGAGAAAATAATGGTTTCTCAAAATGATTGGTTGGCAAGGAGCTACAGGACATTAAAAAGAAGAAAACAATTGCCCCCCCCCAAAAGAAAACCGCACGCACTCACACAAAAAGAGTAGAAATGGAACATAAGAGATTCAAGAAATTTGCATACCAATGAAAAGATTTCAAAGGATTTTCAACAATTACAGCATAATTCTGGCCTCGTAAAACAAGTAAAATATTAAAAAGCTATTAAAAATTGTGCAATTTGAAAAAAATCACTGCCATTCAAACAACCCAGAATATCAAAATCAAATAATGAGACTACAACAAAATCTATGTAGGAAAGACAGGCATACTCAAACAAACAAATAGAAAAACCAGCAGTATTGACACACTTTTGGAACTTTTGTAAATTATAATATGCAGTGCCAAGAGAATCACATGTAATTGCCTTTAAACATTCAAATTATAAGCACTAATAGACTATGGAGGTAAGAGGCAAGAAATTGCAAGCTAGAAAATAGTGCCTATCTTTTAAAACATGTTCAGCATCAGAAAGAACTAGATAACACATGGAAGATAATATTCTAAAGAAACATGAAGCAGTTTAATGAATTTTTAAACTCCTGCCAAGGACAAAAACACTAGAAATTCCTCAGGATGCAGAGGAAATCCAAGAGTAGGAGCCAACAATGTTTCCACGAGACAATCATAGCTGTGGATGCATACAATGTGTCTGCAAAACATGTACTATAGCAACAAAAAAGTGAAGCTATCTAATTAAGCATAAATTTGACTAAGTGCTCTATACAATAATAATCTTAGTTCCACTTTTATTTTAATTCATATTATTGCAAGTCTTATATCCACTAGTCACAATATTTACCTCATTGCAGCAAACAAAAGACACACACAACATTAGGCAATAGAACAGGTAAGCTTCTGTAAAATTCATTTGATACTTACAGCGTTTACTCTGTCTTTCAACTTCAGCTTTTAGTTTTTGATACTTTTCTGTTCTGTAGACCATCAGCCATGTTAAACCTGAAATGTACAACAGATTTAGTTTTAGTGCATGTATTATAAAAGTAAAACGGTTTTAACATTTTCTGTACTACAAAGGGAGTAATTTTACTTTCAGTCCAGTAGTTCAAACAGCTAAAACAGTAAAGCATGCCACTATCTCAATATCATCAAAGTATGCTGTAGCCACTTCATCTCTCATTAGTTTTTAACTGGTTTAATTCCTGAACATTTATTTGTTTAGTATCCTGAGCAAACACAGGCACAGCTGGACAAAGCAGAGTAAAAATTATAAACTTTACCGGTAATTTAAAATGAGAGAGTTGAAGGTTGTTACACTACATCACTAAAATGTTCTTACTTGGACGCGTTTCGGGAGAACGGTTTTCAACTCAAGTTGAAAACATGCTGACGATGGGAGCAAACCGTTCTCCTGAAACGCATTCAAGTAAGAACATTTTAGTGATGTGTAACAACCTTCAACTCTCTCTATTTTAAATTATGACACATCACTGTTACTAGCTTCTCAATCTTCAAAATTAATTAATTTACCGGTAATGTCTTGACCCTTAGCATTTGAGATACAAGATGGTTTATATAGAATGTAAACATTTCTTTAATTTGGGAAGAACTTTAGTCGATTACACCACTCACACTAATACCTAGGAATATTTTCGGAGATAAATGATCTCCATTTTCAACCCATGTTCGACTGCCGATTCGTTGTTAATGTTGATGTATGCAAGTTGTAGCCCTCTTATGGTGGTTCCAGAAACTCACTGAAACAAATCTTTCATGGAATTTTGAAACTGAAAATTCTTTTGTTTTTCCAAATGGTCAGTTCCTGTTGCTTTGTTAATTGCTTTAAGAGTATAGGAGTGGGATTCATAAAATGATTTTTAGTCCAAATTAGAGGCCATTGCCGATTGTTGTAATTGTTTATATTTTAATTGCCTGAAGTGTCCTAATTCCCATTTTCCTCTTTCTTTGTCCTATGTAGAACTGTTCACAGTTGTTGCATTCAATTTTATGGTGCCCTTTGTTCTTAAATTCAAAATTTCTCAACTGGTGTTAACCAAATGTCATTTTTGTTGAAGAGGTCACAGATACTTGGGTAGAATTTGAATTTGTTGAAAGTTACTCCCTCTTTTTTTCTTTTTTTAGTGTGAGGTTGGTAGTTTCTTTTAGGTGTTTGTTAACTTGGCTTATTTTTGAACCAAACAATGTTTATAGCCATTCCATTCTTCAATTTCTATGTATTCTTTGTGAACTTGTTTCTGAGAGTGGGATGGAAACCAACCTGTGAGCTAAACTTGCAACGGAATTAATGTTGTTTTTACTTCATGCGTTGCCATCTTGTGACGTCACTCCTTGTTTTGGTTTGTAACTCCATCTGGCGTAGCAATTTGCATCAGTTTTGAAATAATTCACTTTAAATGTCCTCCAGCTAGCTTTTTGGGTCGAACATGTATCTCTTTGCAGGTTGTGAAATGGAAAGGAATCTTTTATCCAGAAATTATACTGATGAAGAAAATTTGTTTTATAATTTTTATTGCCGAACACGTTCACTAACACTTTTACATATTGATTTAGATACTCGCCAAACTGAAACTGTTTGTAATAACTTCTTACTTATCACTTTTAACTCACGTACTTCAACTTTGTGTATATTTAAATGTATAATATTTTAGATCTTTAATGATTTTTTGCTGCGCGTAACTTGACGAACTGAAGGACTGACTGACGACGTGTAATGTACACGAAATTTTGATGAACTGAGGCGACCGACGTGTAAGGTATTGAGAATTTTGTTGAACTGGGGGCGATCTACCACGGACTCGACTTTATATACTCCCACTCCTCGACATGCCTAAAGATTATAAATGAACTGCTATTGGCTAATAAAACGCGCCAACATTAGCGTCTATTTTAATATCCAATGAAAACCACGAATACATATGCTTTAGGAAATATTCTAGAAGGTTCTACCGAAAACGCGCGAACATTACGTAACTTCCTTGTTCCCAGTAATGATAAACAGCTCACCCCCTCGCTGCATTATTGCGCTATTATTGACAGTTTCAGTAAAGCCTTATATTATTATTTACCAATAATAATTACAATTAATAAACATCGGAAATCAATGTCACATAAAAATACATATTCATATTACAATCATTATTTACATTTAAATAATTTGTGATACAAATTACCGTATCAAACTGTTGAAAACTGCTTGTTTGGGTGTTGTGGGGTTATAGCTATTGGATTTTATGTAATTCTCTCTTTACTTGCGAGTGCAAATTTGCAGGAATCTGTAGGCAGGTGAAAGAAAAAAATGCTGACTATTTTAGCAGTCAAAGTGAGTGAAACAATGGGAACAAGTAAAAAACTGAATTTTCTCTAAAAAGTAGTTGTTTCATACATGTATGATTATCTTAAGCATGTAAATCTAGCCCTCCTCCCAAAAAATATAGGCAAATATAACGAAATGAACACCTATTCTAATATTTCTTGCATGTATTTTGCAATCACAAAAAACTTTTGCAGTAACATTCAAGAAAAAAGGTATGTAAAGAATATAATCATGTCTATTCTATACATCTTATTCAATGGATTATCCTCCTCTTTGTAGGACTTACACCCCCAAGGACTTAAAGCCAATGCCATGGGTCAGAAGGAAATGAAAGATAGTGATGAAAGGGATGATAAGAAAATTTGCGGATCAAATTATCCAACCCAGCATTTGCCTAGCAACCGAGGAAAACCATAAAAAAACCTTTGGTCAAGCTGGTCGGCCTGGGGGTTAACCCAGGATCGAATGCAAGTTGTATACACTGCCATGGTGTCATTGCCACCTTGCTCAGTATACCTCAAGTTAAAATATACAATTCATAATAACTACTCATAAATCTCTACGTTAAACATACACAAAGTGAACAAATTATGAAAAAACATTTGCTACATAAAACCAAGTTTGATGCTATATTTACAAAAATGAAGTATCTCTGTAACAACATAATCTCATACTTCACTTTGCTATAGACCTTTAGGAATTTAACCAACATGCTGCCTTAACTCATTTATGTATTGCAAGAACATTATTTCAATGCTGATAGCTTCCATCATTTAAAGTTGGCCAGAACCCATTGACTGAGCATTAGCAAGCAGCCAAGACAATTTATGTACACTCTAAGACAAAAAAAAAGTTATATTCTCAAAGCGTATATTTGTATAAGTCCAAATTGTTTCCACGGCCAGTTCACATTGGTGTCACAGGATGCATGCCTTTATCTTCATTCCATTGTGCCCCACAGAAACATAATTATAAATATTTACTTCTTTGGAAATTTTATAATTGAGTTTTTAGTCTCCTAAATCTTGGAACACACGCTATCACTTTCACTTAACACTTCACACGCATTTAACACATGACATATTTTTTTGTCTTTATCTTGCCACTACTTACTGGCCTTGGTCTAATGTGTTTAGACATTAATCTAACATTACAATTTTTTTTTTATAGCAAATACTGTACCCTGAATTATTTAATTACTGTTACAAAATTGTTTACTTTCTTAAGTTGTTGACAAAAATTTATACATTTAAGAATTTTTTGTAATTATTAAACATTTTTACCAAAAATATTCACCCTCTACACAAATATATTTACATCTCTTAAATCTAGGCACTGTTTCACATGTTCTGTTTGCTACATAAATATTTGTTTTAATTACTTTTACCCCATTTTTGTTGTTTTGTACATTATATTCACAATACTCTTGGAATTATATCTACGTACTTTACTTTAATATAACATCATGCTTTATTTCAAATGCTGTTACAGTTACTAAGAATTTATTTTTTTTTTTTTTAAACATTTCTCTCTTTTTTTTTTTTTTATAATTTATTTCTCTTTTCACATGACATATATAAATAGTTAACCCTCTTACATTCCAATACATTTCTCTGCAGGTCATCTTTAACTATCCAGCATTTACTTTACATCTCATTGCTATTCACCCTCCTGGATCAAATTGTCTGTGGCTAATCATTACTCGTAGCCGTATCCAAACCTTCAAAAATTTGTTCATGAATAACCTCTTGTATTCATATGAAATTTCATCCCATGATAACATTTTAAAACAATCTACAGTTTCTTGAACAACACATCTTTTAACAACTGTCATTTTCAATTCTTCTACTATCTCTTTAATTTGAGAGTACTCTGACAAATCTGTACTAAACTGTACTGAATTGGAGTTTTCATTTTGAACAACTTGGTACTTGTTAATTTCAGAAGTTAGCTTTTGATTATTTACAGGCAAAACTTTAACTTCTTCGTACAATTTATTTCTTTGCATTTCTGACTCTTTCTGAATTTCAGATATCTCACCTCTGAAATTAACTTGCGCCTGAATTAAATCTGTATTTGTAGCCTCCATCATCTCTCTTAACTCACTTGAAATGCCACTCATTCGGCTACCTAACTCTGTACATTTTACATCAACATGTTCGATTTTATTATTAACCTCACTTTTTTGGTTTGATATTTCCCTGCTCATTTCTGACATTTTCTTTGAAACTTCACCTATTTCATTTGCTATCATTTCCTGATTTTCATTTCTCATTCTCATCATACTACTATCTAGCTCCATGAATTTCTTTTCAATTTCTTCCCTGTTTTGTTCTAAGCTTTTACCAATATCTTCCCTTAATTCCCTATGACTCTTTTGCATATCTTCCCTTAATTGATCTGTAATACTCTTACTAATATCTTCCCTCAGTTCCCTATTATTCTTTTCCATATTCTCATTAGCCTTTTTCATATTCTCATTCAAATTTCTCAGCATTTCCATCATCATACTAACATCAAAATTTACATTTCCTGCTGTTCTATTCTCACTTTCTGCACTAACATTTCCTCCCTCAAATACTACATTGTTTGAGCTATTTTCTGTAACCTGTATTGAATTACAGCTAACTGTTACACTATCCCCTTCCATAATTGTTTCTTCAGTATTCTTAGTAGACATTGTTTTCTTAATCCTACCACTTCTTAATAACATTTAAATTCTCACAATTCTTTTTTTTAGGATAAAAAAAAAATTTACAATTTTCTAACCTTTCTGATGCTATCTGCTGATGTTGCTTTGATGTCCAGATTCCTGCCCCTCTCTCCTAGGTTATATGTCGCTTCTGCGTTGTATTATGATGAATCTGCGTCGTCTCGATGTTTTTGTGTCCACTCATCCGTGTTGTCTGTCATTCCTCTAGTTGTTTCTGGAATCTGCGTCTTGTAGTTCAGTTCACTACTCCATTTGCTTCACGTCATGGTTCATTCGCCCCTTCCTGGTTATTTCACTCCTTTCCTGGTCACTCTGCCCCACGTTGGGCGCCAATTTGCAGTGGTTTAATGTTTACGTAATATGTTTTTACGTAAATTATTAGAACTTGAAGATCTTATGTTGTGCTGATTTTTTTTTGTTTGGTTACATAATTTTAACTGCCCCACGTATGGGAAGATATTTGTAGGTGGTTTAATGTTATTTATTTAACATTATTGTAGCCCCACGTTGTGGTGCCAATTTGTGGTGGTATTATTTATAATGTTTGTGTATAACCCACGTTGTTTACTTCACACGGTGAAGCCATCTTGTGACGTGATTCATTTGTTAGGCTTGTTAGCTCCATCCACGTACTTCAACCTTTTGTATAATTAACTTTACAACACTTTAGATTTTTCATAATTCTGCTACGCGTAACTTGTGAATCTATAGCCGACGTGTAATATTTCTGCTGGACTGAAGGCGACGTGTATCATACAAAATATTTTCGACGGACTGGAGGCGACGTGTAATGTATAAAGAATTTTGACGAACTGACGGGGTCTTTACCTCTAACCTACCTTTTATACTCCTTCATCCAGATATGCCTAAAGATTATAACTGAGCTGCAATTGGCTAATAAAACGCGCCAACATTAGCGTCTATTTTTATATTCAATGAAAATTATGAATACATATGCTCTAGGGAAATGTTCCAGAAGATTCTAAAAGAAAAACGCGCCAATATTACGTAACTTCCTCGTTTCCAATAATGATAAACAGCTCACCCCCTCGCTGCATTATTGCACGCTATTATTGCCAGTTTCAGTAAGGCAGTATAAACTTACTTCCCAACAATAATTACAATCAACAAACATCTCAAATCAATGTCACATAATAATGCATATTCATATTACAATCATTATTTACATTTAAGTAATTTGTGATACAGATTACTGCATCAATTGTCACTTTTCATATGAATCCAGCTGGTGAATACATGCTGACAGCCGAGCAGTATAAGCAGTATGTATAATGGGGCCTACCAAGGTTCGTATCCTGTTCATATTTTATTACTATTTTTTTTGTGCAAAGCATTGTGTAATGCAATGCATATTACCCATATTGTAATTTAATTCCCAATTGCTAAGACTTTGATTTCAACGCATTTATGCTCACACATAAAAGCTGAAACACTCACTTTTTCACAGTTTGGGTTTTCAAACTAAATATGAAATAAGTAAATATTATATTTCTAAATGAAATAGCAAATAAAAATAAAAATTAACGTAATATCGGGTGTGTAAACCCTCTTTTTCTATTACTGACCTCATTCTACGGACTATAGATGATATCAAATTACTAGTCAAATTTTCACGAAAGAATACTTCTCCCAGCATCCTGTATTTGATCCCACAAAAACCTGTTTTATCTTACATTGCCTTGAGGACCATAAATACAATCCAACTGAAAGGCATTTTCCTACTTATCACATAGCTTTGAAATGAACACAGGGGATATTAAGTCATGTATTACTCCCTCTCTGGCTGTTACTCATTCGTTTTGTCTTAGGCTGCATGCTATACAATGGTCTAAAAAATTCTGTAAACTTATTTATAAGAACCTCCAAACTTGTGTACAGTTCTCCTATCCACTCATTGCTTATATAACTGGAAGTCATTTTATTGCTGCATAAATATAAGACAATTATGGCTAAACATTGGTAGTTACAATAAACCAACAGACAAAATTATTCAGTACATGTTTATTTCTAAGTTAGTGCAGTAATCAACCATTTATATTGACCCAATAACAAGCTAGAATGCTCCAAATGTTTAAAAGTTATCCTTTCTCTACCACATATGTACATAGTAGGTAGGGAAGGTAATGCATTTACCAAAAATTCAATTTTAAGATTTCACCAGAAATAGATTTTCAAAAACTGGATAAATACCAAACTTGGTATTTAAGTTCCATATTTTGCACAGATGTGACTCACAGATTTTCAAGAAAATTCCTGCACTCCAAACTATCCTTTATATGAAACATTTTTCAAAATGTTTGCTTTCTTTAAAAAAAAGTTGCCAACAATTTTTATTTAAAATAGTGCAGTATATATAAGATATTCACATAAAAAATAAAATGTGTATCTTTAATTTTCTGAATAGCCTATGGTAGTCTCCATTTGGAAGGAATTTTGTATAATGGGTAAACCATAACAGACAGACAAAAACTTTCCACACAAAAATGTGCAGTAACTTTGCCTAGCCAAAACGGAACTTGGGTTCATATACACAAAATATATTTTGACTAAAAGAAAAGTGAAGAAAAACTTATTTTGGAAAAATAGTGTAGAAATAGAAATGTGATAACAACAAAAAAAATCTTTGAATACGGACAACAAATTAAAAGATTAGAAAGTTTTATGTAAAATTAAAACAGAAGACGGTTTTGGTTCACAGAAAATAAAAACCAGAAAATCTATTGTATATGCATGCAGAGTATCTGATACACAGTGTTTCAGTAATACTGTACTGAAGTAGGGCTGTGACAAATTGTTATTTACATATAATAGTTTTAAATCTCATAGTACTTTGGCTTGTGGCTACCTATGCTAGTAGCAGAAACTGCTAATGTATCTTGAGGCAGTATTTTATATCACAACACTGTGAATGCCAGAGTGATTGTAGTGTAAATTAGCATTATTGTATGACAATGATTTGAGATTTTTGTTAATTATAAGCATTGTTAGGAAATAAGTTTACACGGCCTCACTGAAACTGACAATAGGAGCGGGTAACAATGAGCGAGGGGGTGAGTTGTTTATCAATTAGAAGAGACAAACAAATGACATCAGAGTAGTGCGCTTTTCTTTAGAAATGGAGGGAATATCTTCCCTAGAGCATATGTGTTCGTAATTTTGATTGGATATAAAAATAGACGCTAATGTTGGCGCGCTTTATTAACCAATAGCAGCTCTGTTATAATGTTTAGGCATATCGGGGTGAGGGAGTATAAATTCTGAAGCCAGAGACAAGTAACGCGCAGTTCAACAGAATCATTCACGGGTTACACGTCGCGCAGTTCTACAGAATCATTCACGAAGTACATGTTACGCAATTCTACAGAATCTCTCGCGTCATAAAGCTAGTTATAAAATGTGAAATATGTGAATTAATGTGCGGCAAATAAGTGATTATAGTTACATTCGAAAATATAGCAGTTTCAGTCGGGCGTGTATCAAGAGTAATATATATGAAATTAATAAAGTGTGACGGAAATAAAAGTGTAAAAACAAATTCTTTTAGCAGTGTTATCTTTTAGTAACAACTCCTTTCCGTTTACACACCCTGTTCAAGAGATTTGCTCGACTGAGTAATAATAGCTAGCCGGAGGACAAAGTACCCAAAATTCAAAATAGTAAAATAATAACAGGCGCTCAGCAGATAAGATAACACAAACGAAACCGTGACAATCTCTCTTGCTCTGTAAGAGACTGGATCATAATCATAAGAAAAATTATGACCAAGTATTGTACCTTCATGAATAAAATAATGAAATTTGAGATTAAGAAAAGTTACCCACTGAATATGTTTTGTAATTATTTATTGACAACACAAATGCAAATGATTATTTTCATATGTTTACTCATGTTAAGGCTCATGATCAATCAGCTAACTGTTTGGATAGGAAGTGAGGTGCAAGAGAGCGCTACAAGGATTTCTAAATATTTACTATATGTGCAGGAAGGTAACTAGCTAATATATGTTGCCAGATAACAGAACAATATTGTCACATCTTCTCGAGAAACAATGCAATATTAGTAATGACATTGAATTCCATAATAATTAATAGTTCTAGGATCTATACATACACAGTATTGAGATTTTTTTATTATAATTTATGGTCCCTCTTTAATTGTAATGGTTCTTAGCATCCCATTCTATATTGGGTGTGAAAGACTGGGAATTTTGCTCATGGGTCCCTTTATCAGGCTTGAGGTTCTTTTACATGTCGTAAATTTATGTCATGGGACTACTGACTTTACTTCCCTTCCGAAGGAGGCCATGCTAAGGATTCTTATGCCCGAAAAAAATCCATCGTCCTCCACTGCTTTGAAACTGCAACTTTGGGAACTAGAGGCTAGCATGGTACCACGAAGGACGGCTACATACACAGTGAATGTAGCTACTGTACTGCTTTTGTATTCTTTACAGTTTAACTAATTACTTCTTGTTATTTTTATAATCCTTATAAAGTGACCTGACTTTTTTTGGCCCCTCTACATTCATGATGTGTAATAATTAAAGCCAAACAGTGGTTGGCCTTGAAAAGAATGTATTCCCTTGGCACTTAAATAACTTCAATATTATTATTTACACATTTATTTAAATTTGTAAATGAGTTACAAATGAAGTAGTTATTTCTAAACAAACAATATTTGCCAACACATTAAAATGATATAAATTGACACATCAAAGATACTGGATTAATGATAAGCAATATTTTTAAACATTGAATTTCAGAAAAAGCTGTCATATTTTTATATGTATGAGGGCGATGTTGAAGATTTTTAGAATGCGATGTTTCTAAATAAAATGAAATTTCTTTATATTTGACAGCTACTTTCTAATGCTTTGCGAGTTGATTGCCATGTAGTTTTTTCGATTTGCTCTAATAGTTTGTTAATTATCAACATTTCAAAATTGTGTGTCCACCCAAAAATAAAATTTGACTAGAGAACATTTCCAGACTATGATTTTTTTTTACGATTTTAAATAGTCATAAACACCTAAACAATGTGAAGATTGGCTTAGAAATGCATTTGGCAAAGAAGCTCCATCTAAGGCAACAATTTATAATTGGTACAGTAAATTCAAAAGCAATTTGCTTTTTCTTAGTGATGAATTTCCTGAAGGATGCCCAAGAACTGATGTTACTGATGAAAATATTGCCATTGTTTGAGCAGTGCTCGAAAAAGATCAATGGACATCTTATGAATTTATTGAACAACACTGGGCATTAGTAAGAGTCAAATCCAAAACGTTTTACATCAACAGTTAGATGTGAGAAAACTTTGTCGATAGATTCCACACAAAACTGACTCCTGATCAAAAACAACAACGAATTGATTGGTGCAGAAAAACTCTGGAAAAATTCCAAGGTAGCACTTCAAATTTGGTTTGAAATACCTAACTGGTGATGAATCTTGGATTCATTGTTACAATCCTGAAGATAAAAGTCGCTTGACTCAATGGATCTTTCAAACAGAACCTAGGCCTACAAAAGTCCTAATTTATTTGCAGTGCTGGTAAGAAGAGAGTTGCTAGTTTTTTTTTTTTTTCTAAAACGGTCCATATTGCTAATATAGCATTAGAAGATAGATGTATCATTACTGCCGAGTGATACACAAATGTCTGCTTACCGCAAATTTTTGAAAACATTTGTGAAAAACACCCAAAAGGAAAAATGTTACATCATTAACTGTATTCATCGTCGCATACAAAACTAACAACTGAGTATCTGGATGCCCTAAAGGTCTGCACCATGGACCCTACACCATACAGCCTTAACCTAGCACCTTGTGATTTCTTTTTGTTTCCAAAAATTAAAGATTAAAAAGCATGGAATCGCCTTTTCATCATCAGATGAAGCAATGGAACATTATAAAAATCTGGTTTCTGAAGTGCCTCAGAAAGAGTGGCATCATTGCTTTAAGGACTGGTTTCATCGAATACAAAAATATAATGATGTTAAAGGGGAATATTTTGAAAAACAATAAAATCATTTAAATTTTTTAAAACTAATCCTCGTTTGACTTTCTAAAAATTTCCAGTGTCACCCTCATATAGTAATAAAGCGTGTTGTAATTATTTATACCTTCAAAAATAATACTAATTGAAATAATCTAGTATCTTGTTCTGGAGTTTCTTTTTGTAGCAGTTTTTTTCTGCCACATCTTGAGGTTCTTTTCAACTGTTTCATTATTACATGTTTCCATTTGATCACCAATTCACTCACATGATAAAGACTGCACATTAAGGATAAAGTTTTAAAATGCATGTACATAGTAATTCTTCCTGGAACTTGGGAGTAGACTGTTTTTGTAAATTAATACTCAAAAGCAAGATGAGTTATACGAGGGCATGACCTCATTCCACTCCACTGCCAAAGGATTGTCTGCTGATCATTAGTACAGGATGCACATTATGCAGCAAAAATGAAGTACATCGAATCTAACAGTTTCACAAAAATCCAAGCTTTTATGGGAGGATGAGTATGAGACTAAGGTAGTGTGTTTTGCTTAACACTGAGGTTCAAATAAATAGGCTCTACTGCCTATTGAATGTTACTTTCATAAGCAACTAGACAAAATTACAAGTACCTGTGGTGAGCTGCTACATGTGGGAGTTAGTACTGTTCCCTAACATCAAGGTCTGTACAAACAGGTTACTGTTTGGCAATATTACTTATGGAGCCACCACATTGATTCTTATTTTTACTTCCATATGACTTCTTGGCATCATGTTCCCCCCCAATATCACATGCTAAAATACGTAATTTTACTGATAAAAACTTTGAAGCAATTGACTCAGTTATATTATGCTTACAATACATATTCAACAACTTGTCATTATATGAACTTAAAACTAGTTTCACCAAATTATGTAATATATTTAAGAAGAAACTATCATGCTTTTGGGAAGTTGCCTCAGCATAGTAATAAACATGTTTCATGATGCAAATTCTCTGAAGGTTCTGAGGTACAATACTTCCAATATATGCAGAGTAACCACATGGGGGGGATCGTGGTGCAAGTTGTGCAATCAGGAACATATCTTTTTGAGGAGGATTCAAAATGTTGGGGAATACAAAAATATTTAAGTAAATTAATGCAGATATAATAAACACATTTATTACAATTTTTAATTGAGTACTGTAAATGTTAAGTTAATTAAGTTTGTTACTCTAAATTTGCTGTTATCCCTCCTCCAAAAAGTAAAGTTAAATACAATTTATATTGTCTGATATAATGTGGCATATCAAATTATAATTTTTGGAAATGTATAAAAGGAACTCTAAAATCATAGGTACATATGTAGTTGTTCAGAACATATAGTGTTATCACACTTGCTATATAGGTCTATTTGGATAGACACAATAGGACATTGAAATTAATAAAATACACCACCTGCAAAATATTTTTGTTTACAATTTTTGCTGTAAATATTGTGATCTTTCATTGATTTTAACTTTCCAATTATTTGTTTAAAGCCTTTATTGTGTACCAGTATCACAATAGCTACCTATATAGGACCTAAAACACTGCCCCTTTGAGAAGCTCTATAGCAACATATAAAAACAACTAAATAGTTTAAATTGAGCCCTCAGAAAAGTATGGGGGAGGATGAGCATCTGAACATAAACCTCACAAGCAAGTTCTTAGAAATCCTAAAAAGTTTATGGATTATCCACCCAGCTTATAATACAGAGCAGACACCTCAATTTTATTAAGGTTAACTTAGGAGGGTCATATTCAATATATTTTTCAATTGGCTTTTGACTTGAAAAAAATTCAAGATATTACTAATCATTATCTACATAATAACTACAGGACTTTGGTATATGCGAGTACTGTGCTCACTTATCTCCGAATCACATATCTAAATTTTACTGGTGTGAGGTGACCAGCATTAGTTTCGCATACTTGTGAGATAAGGTTTTCAACATAGTCTATAATCTGCTAGTTAGTATATATTCAATTAAACTTTGTGAAGGAAGTTCCACATACAATCTTATTCCAAAATGCTTGTGGTAGACAGCTGCACCCCTGTTTGAATTGGTTTCCAAAGAGCTTTACCACTGAAACTTATATGAAATAAGATGGAGTAAGTTCACATACTAGAATTATCTGTAGGCTGCTACTCAACCCCTTACAATTTTTAACCCATTGCAGTCTTCTCTGCTTAACTCTTGGAAAATGAAATACTGTAATCCTGCCAAATGATTTATTCTTGCAATTTAGTGCAGCGCAATATTACATCATAAGGCTTGGTTATGCCCACTTCTCAACAAGACTCAACATGCCACCGCAAAGGATTGGAGTATTGTCCTGACCTGTTTGTATAGACTTTGCTTTACATGTTATAGCATTAAATAAACATAAGATTCCTAGTTTTCTTGCTGCACCATACCAATACTGGGATACACTATTTTCAACTCAGTATTTGTAAACACACAGTTTGATGCTTACAGCAACAAAATTACATATTTCCAACACCTGCTAAAAGTAGCATTAGCACTTAAGTTTCCTCGGGTAATCAGTAAACTCATTTAATTTATTGTATATAAGACTTCTGAGTTAAGGACACTAACCTTTAGATATAACTACAGCTTGCCTTATAAAGCAGAAAAAGCATTATTCTAATATCAATACTTCCCCTCAGAAATGAAGGCCACTGGCATAAAGTAAAAAGTGTATTAAAATTCACATTTTGTTCACTTTTTCACTGTATGAAATCACTTAAGGTGATATATGAAAAGTTATTTTCGTACATAAAAAGTATTGTGTTGAAACAATGAAAATATATAGTAGGGACGTTGATATAAACTGTATCAGATGTAGAAGACTTGTCATTAGGCCATATTACATTCATAGGTATGTCAGCAAGAGAGATAATCTGCTCTGAGGATAAATAGCAAACGTCCAATAAGGCTGGCTCTTTGAAGAAACTTATTGACAGAGATTAAAATATACATTTTCTGTTGTCATATGGTTACACACATGGATGAGTCAGCCGTGTAACACCAATACATTAGGATATCAAGGAGAGTATTACTTAAGGTCCCTTCGTGTAAGGAATCGATTCCACTACCGTTTCTTTTATCATATTATAAAAGAAAGATATCGTGTCACTAAAAGGCTACTCCTTCGACTTTAATAACCTAACTTTCGCGATTACTCTCTTTTAGTGTAATTATAAAGCACCCTTTAACCAGATTAAGTCAGTTGTTCCTCATTTAAGTATAGCTTAATCTATGTTTTGTGGTTTGATTTACTAAAACTCTTAGCCATATTTTATTTGCATTTTCATTTACGTATTTACCTTCTCCGAGAAGAGCCGTACATATCGATATAAATAAAATTAGAAGTGTATCTGCCCACATTTCGCCAAATACAGCTTTCCCGAACTACTACGCTACCTTTCCTTTTCTCCTTCACACGTGCTTAGCGATATGAGGTGATTTAAGCTCGTTACACCACTACCGCCAACGGCAACAACCAAGAATCGATATTGTACACATAATAACTCTTCAAATCAAATAAATATATATTAGAGCATAAACGTTCAGACATAAATAGTGTAGTAAATGCTTTTATTGTTTCATTTCGTTTCAAATTACGTTTGGAATCACATCAAGATTGTGAAATTATATGGCAGCACTGTCCTCATTAATTAAATGGTTTTCTTATCATGCTTTGCTTTGCAGAATGCTGACTAAACAGGGGCGAAATGTGTGTGTGAGATGGCGACCTCGTTAAAAAGGAATCGGTCTAGACGTAGAATAGCCGCATTAACTTTTTTATCAAACATTTCCCTCGATGGAACACACAGGGACACGAAATTAGGACTTTTTACAAAAAATGGTGCGGTGACAAAGGGTGAACTTGATAAACGAAAACTAGATCAGGAAGGAAACGAGGAATGCAGCTGTCAAAGCGATACAGACAGTGCAAAAACTGAAGAACTTGATACAGTTACAAGCCATGTTGACAATGTTAGGACTAAAAATGGGAGAAGCAAGTCTCCAGATCATCATTCGAATAGCTCTGATTCAAATCCGAGCGAGGCAACACTTACTCCTTTGAAAGGTGAACATGAAGTGCATAATCTGCAAAGGAACCTAATCGGAATAACATCTTCCTTCCGCGAAAGGACTAACACAACTGGCAGTGATTACGGTTCAGATAGAAGGTTTGGGTCCTCAGGGCAGAAGAGAAAATTCCTGCATCATCAGAATTCGCTTGTAGATGATAGACATTATCACCATTTTAGCAGTAATGAAAGCCTGGGTTCATCAGTGGGACGTGGTAAAGGAGCTGTCATTTTACCAGAAGCTTTGGCTCAGCCAGCAGCTAGTAAAGAAGTTCGTTTTGTAAGACCTACCAGGGGTCAGCATTTTCAGGATGAGAGGCTGGTTCTGGTGTCTGCAAAGCGTGTGCCATTTCTTATATTTTCCACATTACCTTACAACAAAGGCTGCCGAACCAATAGGTGAAATCATTTTTCCCCTCAATGTTTATTACTTACACTAAGAGTGTGTATTGCATTTAGTTCAGCAAGCACCTTTTATAAATTGTCATGCCACTAATGAGTGGTAGTAGGATTAATGATCATGCTTTGCATGCATATACCTCAAATCAGCTTTCATTGATATGAGTGCACTTTAGCAATGTACATGCACCTTCTTCGTATTACACATTACACAGCATTTTTGGGTTGCATTTATACCAATCAAACATATACATACAGCATTGAAAAAATAACAATATAGGTAATAAGATTACCCTCTACTTAAGTTTATAATAAGAATTGACATATTATTTAATTAGTACTGTGTAAGACACAATTCCTATATAGAGAAAACCCTCACATGATTGACTTATTGCTATTAAAGCACATATTTAATATGTAGTGTTGCAAATAGCAAATATCTTTTTCTATATACCTATGTGGATGTTGCATTGATAATCTGTTGAATGGGGGTGAAATATTACCAACACTTGCCAAGTACAAGATGCAGCTATGCTTTCCTTTTCATATGACAAGAACTGCTGTTTAATAAGCAGTCCCAAAGAAATGACATTATATAGAGAATTGTCAGCTTAAAAGTTAGCAGCTCTTTGCAAAATGTATTCTTTTCCTGAGCATATCTGCATTATCATTGTTAATTTCTAAATTAGGAAAAGGCCACAGCCAGCTTGGTGACTCCATAAGATACATGCAAAGAGGAGGAGATTCTTGCTAATTCTTTGGCTGGTATTGGAATTTGGTTTTCTATGTTGTACATGGTTTCACCATGTAAATTTTGGTCATTGTTTCTAATTTTGCAATAATAAAGAGTGGCACGTTGAGTTGCCCATCCTTCTCCCACTCCTGTATCCATGCCTAACTCCATCATTAAATTTTATTAATTTGCTGTAATATGATTTAAAGTACCTACGTGAACAATATTAAAATGCTAAACATCTACTTTCTGTCATGAATCTTTCAGCAGAAAGAAGGCTTTTTAAGATAAGCAGTCTATACTTCCTTCCCCACCGAAAAGAATTATATATCAGTAATGATCCTTCCTCTCACATTTTGTAATACAGATTAATTAAAGTTACTGGAATAGATGCGAGCAAAGAAGAAGTTAGACAAGTAACTTCTGCACAAAATCACATAAATGAACATTCTGTCACCTAAAAATCAGGAGACATTACAAATTGTATTAAATATAGGCATTACTCCCTAGTCACTTTATGACTAATAAGAATGCATTAAAAATTCATTTCTATTTCTGGTACTTGCCTAAGTTTTCAAAGCTTTATAAAAATATATATAAATGCTTGGGCAAATTCCCATTTCCAATAGTATGTTAAATGTTAATCGTAGGGCAAAGAATCCAGATCTTGTATATTTTGAAGCTTTAATCCCTCTAGGATAATGTTGGATACTAATAAGCTCTGATACCTAATATGAATTACAAAATAGTGTTTATAGAGATGGTAATATTTGAATTCCACTCTCTTTAATCCATGTTTGTCACTCAAGGACCCAAATGGAGGTGAGGAATTCTTGGATAAAATGCTACTGTGCAGATACTCGAGAAAGATCACAGAAAGAATGCTAGTGATAAGTATTGTACATTCCATGCAATTTGCGTATGTTTTGGAAACAACTTGATATTGATTTTACTGAAAAATACATATGTTTGCATTCGGGATATATCACTTGTGATGCAGGTTAGCTTAGCCAATAAACACCATTAGTTTGTCCCCACTCAAACATACTGACTTCCCAAAAATATTGGGGAACATTGTTAAACAATGCTATGCAACATTCCTGATCTCCCCTCCACTTCCACCCCCACCTCAAATACATCTACATGCAACTCTTCCAAGCACCTCTATACTGTATTTATTATTTATTGAGATGTGTAACATAACACATCCAATCAATTTCAAATTTGTTGTTTGTTTGTTTATTTGGCTCCGCTCTGAGCAATGCTTAAGGACATTAAACAAAAATAATAGACCTTCAGAAATAATGTAGTAATGCACTCAGATGTTCACTGAATATGAAGAGAAAACGATGCAGAAAATATAAATTTATCACAATTTTTTTTTTTTTTTAAAGAAATTAAGTTTCACCATTATGTAAGGTTAAATTGCCCTTCCTAAAGCCAAAGATGCATTACAAGGAAAGCAAAATGCAAGCTATAATTTCAGGAAAAAGTGAAGACTGACTTTCTCTTTAAAATCAGCAATGAATTTGACAGGTGATTTATAAGTATGAGCTGTCAACGATTCTCATAAGTACCTACCATTTTAGATTCTTGATCATTTATAGCAGTTAAAGTACTAACTTTCATACATTCTTGTCACTTTTTCCCTATTCATTTGACTTCTAAACATTCACAGGTTATTTTTTATCTGCATGCATTTAATCTGTACTGGTCATTTAGATCTATTACAATACTTTTATTTACTGCAATGCATGTATTTTTCAATTTCTGCTTACTTTTAATTGTTTTCCCTTTGTTATTTTATCCCTAAAATTTTGCAGTGTAATTAAGAATCACAAAATATTGAAGCTTAAAATCATAAAATAATAGGTAATGGTTGAAAATTCAAATACCATAAATTGTTTCAATGTACCTTCTTTCTTTGAGCTTCCATAGAAGTAAGGTATTCATTTACAATAGCATCATTTGAGTCCATCTGAAAATTATATGAGCACATCTTTCTAAATATCCTTCTACCGTGTAGGTGAAGATACTAGTGTCTTTTGTTGCTGCACTGTTGAACTACCATGGTGTACTAAAGATGAAATGAGGTGATAATACAATTATAATCAAACTTTATTCTGTTAGAAAGAAATGTTCCTCTTAAGAGAGAGACAAAAAATTATTTATGAAACCAACATTAGACAAAAGTATTCTCCATTTACTTTTGCATTGTTTTAAAAAGTAACACTTGTTACATAAGTGACACAAATACATATTTTTGTCAAACTGTTGAGGCATATACAAACTGTCATGGAAAAAATACTTCAGGAATTGTGTTTGGAGAGATTTAAACTATATTCTGTAATATACCTAACCAGAATTTAACCTAATAATCTTAAAAACACTAGTTTCACTCTCATTATTATAGTAGTTTTTTTATTTGTTTATATTAACAGGAGTCCATATGACCTACCACTTTGACAGTTAATGGAATGCATAATATAACAAAACAAGGGTACAATAGGAGTATTTAAACACTAATTAAAAAAACAAACAGATGATAAAAGTATCTGGCAAGTTCAATCACAATTGTTTTGCTCCAGAAGTCAAATAAAATATGCTTTATATCGTCTTCCTTCCACAAATTGGATACAGTCCCTCAGCCACCTTCTTTCTGGAACCATTATATTTTCATACTCCTAGTCTAAGCCATGCAATCCCTTCTCTTACTCTAATATTACAGTTCTGTATACCATTCTCTTTTACAACCAATGTTAATAGTTACATTAAATTTAAGAGAGCTCCTATCTTTCATGGATGCATACATAGTTTACCTATCCATATCCCTTATCTGGCATTGTACTTTCTGCCAAAATCCTATTTGTAAATTATTTCTCCCTGCCCAAATATCTGCATACCATTTATTTGTAGTTGATGTCTACTCTACTTTATCCAACTATTATCATTCTACTGATATTTTAAACAATCGTTTTAGTGTGTACCCTTCCGGAAGTTGTTGAATCTTGTACCAGTATTTATATATAGTACTTTTATTCTTTGATCAGCCTTTTCAATAAAAAAAAAATAGTTTTTGTTTCAAATTAGATGTTTAATTCAACAATAATGTATGAAGATAATATTTTGTTACTTGTAAGATGAGTAGAGTAAACTATTTCTGATCTAGTTTTGGTAGTAACCATGTTACATCACAGGGGGGTTTGTAAATAATTAATCACTTAAAAGGATATTCCAAACACCTTTTCACAAATGTAATATGGCCATAGAACTTGGCAACATTGCAAACAGGTCAAGATAAGTCACAACCTGAAGCCAACCTCCGGATGCAAACAAAACATAGCCTACCTCACTCCTCTCCTTTATCTGAAGGGTGACTATGGTTTAGTTTTCCACATGTCCCTTAATCCAAAAAAACATTTTGAAAGGGTATTAGTTAAATAACAAGTACAACTAGCATGCTATTGGCCTACACTAGAACAGTGTAAAATGGAAGGAATGCCTTCAGCATACAATAAGGGCTTAGTTTGTTTAATGAGGCATAGACCACTGTAAAAGCTGTTTATGTGATGTCCTCCAATTGGTTTTGAAAGTGAAAGTGACCCCCCTGCCACCATGTGTCAGCAAACCCTGCAATGTTGTCAGCATGTTTGTTTTATGTTTTTGAAAAACCTAAAATATCTCTGCAGGAAATGGTACCAAACACACCAAAAAATAATAATAATAAAAATGAAGTTGCAAAATGTGTTCCAAATAATGAGATGTGTAAGTGGTTTAAATTAATGTAACAACTTTTCTTCCACCCAGCATGTGTCAGATGTAATAAAAAGTTGAACAGATTTTGCTTCTTTATGTGAAAGAGTATACTTAGATCACAAACTGAATTAGAGCATGCTGGGGTAATTTTCTGAACCCCATATTCAATTTCAGTACTGCTTATGTATTTGTTGCATGTTTCATTTAAGTGTCTGAATTTAATTACTAGTAATGCTATTTTATTTTTTTCTACAACAGATACCACCTATAACTTTTGTGAAAACTGTAGCATTTTTATGTTTTGAATTATGCAAATACAAAACTTGATCAAAGAAACAGCATAATGTAAACTTAAAAGGATCATACAGAAATATTTTGTGAGTTGATTTGTGACCTGATTTCACTTAACTAATATGACATAGGACTAGTTTCAAAACCCATTGCTTCCATCATCAGCTGAAGGTCGAATGGTCATCTTATATTTGTGTAAATGAAGTGTAGTGCCACAAATTATTCACAAAATATTTCTATAGGTAGCTGCTTCAATGTTATTGGCTTCTTTCAATTGTAAGTTCAAAAGACATTAATAGTCACTTCATTGGGGCAGACAGGTAATTGTATTCATAAAAATAAGTTCAAGAGCATTTCACATTTCCATCAAGAACCATAGGCACTTAAAAACTACCATCTTAAACATCTTTTATGCTTGAAGTGATACCAGTATGCTGTTTTCAAGTACTAAAATATATAGCTTGTAGGGAATTATTATTATTATTCAGAAAAAGTTTTTTTTGAGCATCAAGTTCTATATTTTTACTTTCTCTAGTACGTATAGTAAGTAGGGGAAGTATTGCATTCCACCCAAAAATTAGATACCGAGATTTCACCGGAAATACATGTTTTGAGACCCCCTGAATCCAAAAAAAGCATTTTTGGAAACATGTCCGTGTGTGTATGTGTCTGTGTCTGTGAACAGCATAACTCAGAAACGAACTGTTAGATAAACACCAAACTTGGTATTTAGGTTCAGTATCTTTCAGAGATGCGACACGAAGGTTTTCAAGAAAATCCCCCCACCCCAGACTACCCTTTACATGGAAGATTTTTCGAAAATTTTAATTTTCTCAAAAATGGTTCTAACGATTTTGATTAAAATATCATATGTTTAAGATATTGTCATGACATGTATATCTCGAATTTTCTGGGAATGTCTCCAAAAGTATTCTTCATTGTGGACGACTTTTGCATAACTGGTAAACCATAAGAGATAGACAAACTTTTACGACACAAAAAATGGAGATCGCGTTAAAATACACAATTTATGTCATATACATTTTTTTTGTTGAGTGAACAGTTTTCGAGATATGGCTTGTTATTCCCTTAAATTTTCCAATACTTATATACTTTTACTCAAATTTGTTATTCATTTTTTTATGTCCTGGACATGCAAAGAGAATGAAATGCGCCACATAGCAACCAGCGCTTAAAACCTATCATATTCCCCTTGCATCTACAAGAAAATTAGCAATAAGATTGATATCTCGATTAACATGAAGCATATGGAGAATAAGCGTTTGTAAAAATAGTTTGTACAAGAGTAGAGAAAGTCATGTGAGTGTAACACATCAGATTTTTTTTAAATGGAACTACAGTCTTAAGTGCAGGAGAAGTTAAACTAAAGCACTGGTATCCGAGTTTGCTTGTTAATGTCATGGTTCCACAGAAGTATAAGAACTTGTAAGCTCTTTTGTTTTTTAAGTAGCGTTTTACACTCGTTCTTACTACATATGACACCTCAGGTGATTTGCATTGATAAGCTATGAAATGAAATAATTGGGAAGGAAACATTCCAGGCCTAATTTAGGGTACCTCCAACATTTGCCAGTTAAGAGGACTGAGGAAAGCGTGGAAAAAATGTTTGTCAGGGAGGGCGATCCTGGCAGGAGTTGAATGGCAGATCTCCTGTTCACAAATTCATGCCTTAATGACCTAGGCCTACCCATGCCGGTATTTGCAAGATCAGTTTTACTCTGCTGTTAATTGATCAAAGAAAAGAGGCAGCTGTCAAAAATGGGATTAGATAAATATTTCAAAATTCATCTCAGATTTTTTTTTTCCTAGGTATGAGAAGTAGAATTTAGATATTTGTCATTAATTGAAACAAATTAAGGTGTCTCACTTCAAATTCAGGGA
Source organism: Deroplatys truncata (assembly GCA_030765065.1). Taxonomy (NCBI): domain Eukaryota; kingdom Metazoa; phylum Arthropoda; class Insecta; order Mantodea; family Mantidae; genus Deroplatys; species Deroplatys truncata. The sequence continues at coordinate 45,563,611 of CM060986.1, forward strand.
TAGGGTAGTTTACCTTTTTAAGGGCACCTATGATGAGAGGAATCCTATGAGGAACCTACACATAACTGAGTGTTTTACTTTCAGACTCCCTTGCAAATGGAGTCAAAATATCTTGTTGCAGCACAAACATATAATGAAGTAGTTGTATAGATTTTAATCTAGATATTCTATACATGGTGTATGAAAACTGGATTGTATATAGCTGGTAATACCCTAAATTAGCAATTGGTAATTGTTCACAATTGTAGGTATTTTGATTTTAAATGAATCAAAAACTCCTGCTGTTTTCTCCACTTCATCACTTAGGTACCTATTTCTAACTGTTAGGTTACCTACATTCTTGCTATCCCATTGCATGGCTGCACATTATGCTTTATGGTTCTGTGGGCACGTGAAACAACATTACATGGTTGGATTTCCTCAGTTGAGGACTTTACATACTTCGCAGTTACTGACCACTAATAGTATAGGATAAAATAATATTCCACAGTCTTCACTTTAAAATAATTATGAATTTATAAAATAATTTTCTGAAGCACTGCACATTAATGAAATGATATACATGTTTTGTTTGACATAAACATTGCCAAACTAGTTTCTCTTTGTTATTGTTCCATTTATATGCATCTAAGGTCACATTGCTTGGGATTGGACTTTGCTGGTGTGTAAGTGTTTCTCTTTATATTTCTTATAAAAAGTCTGATATATTACATTTTCATTTCCCTACTCAGTATCATTTATTTTTATATAGTTTCTACAGAGCTTTTTTTTCAAAAGTTCATTGTTATACCTATTTCAAGTTAATTGAGGTAAATGTGTACATATATAGTTTCATTACACCTTTCATTACAGTTATAACGCAGATAGCAATTGTGAAAGTCTAAAATGGGATTGTTGTACTCTGGTCTTAAAATTTTATGCTCTTTTCATAAAATCGTGAGAAACAACTGAAGGTTGCCAGTACTTTAAAAAATAAAATGACAAAGTATTGAAAAATACTTGTCTCGATAATTACTGATGCCATAAAAATTTATTTCAAATAAATTGTGTTTTAATGAGATCTACATTTTTTTGTGTAGTAAACTTTTGTCATATGGTTTGCCTGTTATACAAAGTTAAAAAAAAATTCCTTCCAAATGAAGACTTCATAGGCTACTCTAAAAAAATTCAAGGTAAACATTTAATTTGTCATGTAAATATCTCAAATATATGATATTTTAATCAAAATCATTGCAGCCATTTTTGAGAAAATCAAACATTTGTAAAAATGTTTCATGTAAAGGGTAGTTTGGAGAGGGGGCGTTTTCTTGAGAATCTTAATGTTGCATTTCTGGAAGACACTGAACTTAAATACTAGATTTGGTATTTATACAACATTTGATTTTTGTTCATAGGCATATTAGAACCTTTTTCTATTTTTTTTTTTAAACCACGGGGTCTCAAAACATGTACTTTCAGTGAAATCTCAATATTGAATTTTTGGGCAGAATGAAATACATCCTCTACCTTGATAATGTATTGATGCCCCGTGATGGTCACCAATTTTTTATAATGTAGAACATCACGATGAGGCATCAATTTTGATAATGTACTCATTATCTGAACTTTTAAAGCCGCTGGATGGTACAGCAATTTCAAAGCAGTACACTTTACCTGCTTCTGATGTTATCTCATAGCTCATTCTGTTGTCTCGTGTGCCAGCTGCACTAGTGGTTGCTATGAGATCTTTTTCTCAGGGTATGCATGGGCGGGTGTGAAAGGATAACACCAGCTTAAATTGACTGAGAAATTTAATGTGATCTAATACTTGAGCTATTGCAGCGAGTTGCTGACCGTTTGAAGATAAAGGATGAAACTGATTATGAATAGTAGCACCCAAAACTATAACAATTGACTTATTTTACCCGCTAACCTCTGCAGTATCAATTTAATGGTTTTGAAATAACTGTTTCCACAATAAAGAAATGTAAGCATAACTCATTGTGAGTCACTAAAAGCTTACCAGCAAAAGCCGTTGCAATGGCCGCTAAATCTTTCTCACACAAGTGCGTCACTGAGCACTTAAAATAACACACAAGTCATCAGAAGTATTCAGAGTGACGAATGTATGCAGGAAAGAGTGCAGGAACAAATGTGTGCATGAAAAGAGTGTATGAACGAATGTATCTGATTAGAATTGCATGCCTATTTCTTAATAAAACCTTGCCTGCATTAGAACTACCCCTACTAACATTCCTCGTAATGTTGGCCAATCTTCAAAATCCTATGTGTGCATCTGTTAATTTGTTGCTATGGAGGCCTGGTTAAACTCTCAGAAATACCTTTCACTTCTCTTTTCAGAATTTCTACCTACATGACTGTTCAAACATACTGAACTTAACTCTAAACTACCTTCCAAGAATCTTTAAGCTAATGTTTTCACTTCTTGCGCTATTACTAATGACTTTGCTTAACATTACTTGCTAATTACCTTTTTCTTTCTGACAAATTTTTCATCTCAAGCTTATTACATTATACGTTGATTTAATATACAAAAATTATTGTTTGCAATTATTTCTTTATCTTACTATTATTTCTTTATTTAATTCTTTATATCTTCTTTCAATAATCATGGTATGAACCTACTCGGAACTTGGTACAGAAAGTAAAAATGAGCTTTCTAGAGATGAGCCCCATCTAAATTGGTTTCTCATCCTCCAAAACCCCTTTCCTAGTTTTTCAAAATCCATGAAGCAGATTTCAAGAACTAATAAATTTGTTTAATGGTATAGAGTAAACGTAGAATAATGGCATTAACTGCATGTTTTAAAGCAAATAATGGTTACATAATTCTTGAACTTTTACACATTAAATTCATTGATTCATTTCAAGAAAGAAATGAAAAAAGAAAGAAAGAAAGAAAGAAAACACCAGCTGAGATTCTTACTGAATTTGTACACTACAAAGAATCACTGTACACATATGTGTAAGGTATAAGGTTTTCAGTAGCAATTTACTCAATAACTATGTGCTCTATAAATAGTAAATTGTGAATTCTTATAATTTATTTAATTTCTGCTGCACTTAAGAATATCCCCATATTATGCTAATGCTAGATGTTTTATTCCTTTGATGCCCCTCAGTCTAGTGAAAATAACTTATTGATACCAGTTAAGTATAGCAGATATTTAGTGCACTATTGTTAAGTGCCTTATCCTATATATATATTTATTGATTGGCAGCAAACTGCTTTAGCTTACATAACTTAGTGATGGGACGATACCACTATTTCTTTATACTTGATACCGATACTGATTTTTAGGCACCCATACTTGATACTTACTTTATAAAGAAAATATAGTAAAGGTGATAGCTTGTTTACTATGTTCTTATCATAAGTAGTCTTCTGTGCATAAACGCATTTAACCAATTTTGTATGGTATGCTAATTCTGAAACTGTTCCTGTTTGAATTATCCAATTGGTAGCATTTTTTTTATCTTGATAATGCCACAGGTAATATATCTCCTATTATAACGATGATGATGATGATAATAATGATCCCTTTTAATGTAACTATATTTTGTGCTAAAAACTTCCTTTTAAAGGATTTTTCTATCCATAGAAAAACAAATACTTTATTTCTTCTATATTCTGAAATCTTGTAAGTATAAAGTAATATAAATTTTATATGAAACTCAAACAACTAAAAATAACAAATATTTCCAAGTGCTGTATTAACTTACATCTTAAATTCTGATTTGTTTCTGTTGGATTCACAGATTTTGCTCACCAGAGTAGGTAAATGTAATGGCTGAAAGTGTGCTGCGTGTTACATGAATTCCTCTACTCCTTCCTCCATTGTTTTGCATATTTTCATTTAGATACAGGAGTCTATAGAATGTTGCGTTCATTCACCCACAGAAAATGCAGGCAAAATTCTATCAACTCTTTGGGGAAACATACAAGCCAATAACATGAAATATCAACTCCTTTCATCCCTTATCTAGCAGAAAGTTAAACACAACTTTCAGTAATGCAAAACTTAAAACATTTAAAAGTATCAAAGGATTATGTCAAAATATTAGATCTACTTTGATACCATTGAGTATCAAGAGTATTGAGGTCCCATCCCTACTTAGAAGTGATTTGCCCCTTGAATTCCAGTGTTGAGCTAAAAAATTCTCATAGGTATACTGGCATTAACAGTCCTCCTATATGTTTTTTTTTTTTTCCCTCCTTTCATTCTTTTTATTTTTATAAAGTTCCATCCCAACAATCCTTAAGAACTTAAGTTCAGGCCATTAGAAATTCTTTAAAAATATGTAACAAAAGTACTTAAATAAATTTATGTTGACTTGTTCCATCTGAGGTTAATAGATGTCTTAAGACTAGTTTTACTGCAATTCTGAAGATTCCAGATTTGAATGATAAGTGTATAACATTTTTTCAGTATCAAGAAGAAGCAAATAGCTCACTTTAAATATACCAAGCTGAATATTTGTATACATACAAATTTCTGTAAGAATTCACAAAGCATTTATAAGCACCCTCTTTGTCTGTTGTTAGTAGCTGAAGGGAAATTTTGAATTATGTATATAACAGTTACTGTATTTATATAGAAATGAGTTGAGAAAGGAAGGTGGAAGACGACGGCATGCATCAGGCCCTCGCCCATTGTCTGCTATCAGTGATGGCCTTGACCCATTTGACTTGCTTGGATTGGAAAAGGGACAAGAAGGCCAGGTTAGTGACAGTTGATGAATTAGCACCTTATCACTAAAATTAGAAGGTAAGACGTGATCTAAACATTGAGATGCACAGAAACAGAACTAAATGGGTAGTACATTAGTGATGATACTAGTTAGTAATTATTTATTTAAAGAGCATTATGTATTATTGATAGAGGAAAAGCCTCCTCCAGCATATTCTCTTGCACTGAGAAACTCCTGAGCACTTTTCTGCACATGCTTTATTCATGTTATACCTTTCAATTTTTACATATGTGCCAGAATGAAACAGAACTGAATGGTATAAGAATGAAAACTTTCCAATCTCATATTATCAGTGTTTCATGGGAAATCAGACAAGTTCTTCTTTATGGTGGGCCTATGTTAGCCAAATCACTCCACTGCCTTAAAGATGAGATTGACTGGTTTATTGTGAAACAGTGAATAAAATCTGTGCATACATTTACTTTTGAACTGTTAGGGGAATGAGTTTAAATGTAATGAATTTATCAACTAGTCGGTGAGCATTGCATGATAGGGCATTGGCAGAGATGAGTGAGGATTGAAGAAGTTTTCTGTAGTTACAAGATGCCTTTTAACTTTTCATTTGGCGGCATTAACCTAGAAATACAGACCATTTCTATATGATCAGTTCCCCCCCCCCCTGAATCACTAGAAAAAGTGGTGTTCTTTAGATTCTGCATTCCTTTCAAAATTTAGATTAATAATATAGACTGTCACATGACTTCCAAACAGGAAAATCCACTAGTACAGCATTAATTAAATATACTTTGGTTGTTAAAGTTTGTGTTAGGCTAAAAACAAATGAATACAAGTCAGTTCTTTTGTGAGTTTTTCTAATGGTTGTTATTTGTAAGTTATGATTATTATTATTTAATATAATAATAATATTACAAATTATCTTTCAAATCATTACAAATGGTCAATCAACTCTTCCCAGGAAATTTCATATGGACAGCTGCTGGTGCCATCTCGTCAGTTTCTCTCCCGTGACAGGAAGTTCTTCACTGATGATGGAGCAGAGTTTCACCCTGGTGGTTCATTTAAACACCATGTAGTTGCCAGGTAATGAAACAGTTTCAGTTATATTTTTCAGTCCCTACAGTTGCTTGCACTGTAATATACAATTCTCCATAATGGTTCCAATTTATAACAGCTGTATTCACTGTAGATGTCAGAATAATATCCTTAAGCATTCCGTTTCTCTGATGTTTAGGAAGACACCTCATTAAATTTGCATTTCTGAGAATAGAAGCAGCTGGAAGGATTAGTGGTATATCTAATTTGTTCCTCTCAAGCTAAACTTTTAAATCAGCTTTCATAGACTGAAAGGCAAAAATTTACTTATTTCTAAGTTGGGTTTTATTGATTTGGTAAATACTATTGGTCCAACAAACACATTAATTATGTCATCTAGCATTGCAAAAATGACTTGCAAATACATGGGTTTGATAAAGCACCCTTTAAGTTAATAGATGAAAAATCAGACCCTCAAATTGCTAATGATTTACTAACTTACATTTCATCCTGCTACATTGCATCATCCAAGTGCCAACTCCTGGTTACAGGGTAATTTACCTACCTGCTGCAGAGGGCCGATTTCATTCATTGTGCTAAATTCAAAAGGGATGTTAAACACATCGCGGTGGGGTAGGATGGAAACAGAAAAAGCCATGTTATATGCATCTAAGGTCTATTTTACTCTGGGAACAATTGCTCTTCAGCAAAGGTTATAATTGGCTTTACATTTGATCATCATCATCATCATCTCTCTCTCTCTCTCTCTCTCACACACACACACACACACACACACACACACACACACACACACACAGTAGTTCCATCTTCTTAGGAGGATAGGGTATAATCCTAATTGAAGAAAAGTACCCCTCCAGGAGGGAATTTAACCCTGCACCTGTGGGTTGAGAAGCCAGGATGCGGATCACTCCACTGTGAAATACATTATCATTAGCTACTGCTATTAAGCATAAGATATACAGTATATCCCTTTTATATCTTTTCCTGTTTAAGAAAGGAATATTAGTGGGTCAGTAAGGATCACACCAGCAAGCTTTAATTCCAAGATGGAATTTTGATAACTAAAAGATGGAATAACTGAGTGGGAAACATGAGACATGAATTGACTTGGAATGGAATGAGAGGGGGTGCGGATGTGGTTTGGAAAAAGCCAGTTAAATAGATGATGCTTGGAAGATGGTTAAAGCAGGGTTTTTGAGGATGTAGGTAGGCAAATTATGTATGCTGCTACAAGGGAGAAGAGTTCTTTTGTATGAGGGACAGTTATTGACAGATGTAATAACAAACACATGTTGACAATTCTATATCATGTACTCATGATCCACAGATGGAATAAAATTTAATTGAACTAAACTAGTTTAAACTAGGAATTTGCAGACCAAATGGAACTAGAAGAAACCTATGTAAATGCAATGAAAATCCCATTCATATTCTATTTGAATGTCCAGGAATAAGAGATTGGAGAAAGCAATTGATTGAAGAAAAATCTGATATGTTGCATTCACATGACTTTCTCTACTCACTCTTCTTAAAACTTCTTACAAAACCTTATTCTTCTATCTACTTCATTACTCATTTACGCATTTGTTGTGCAAGCTAAAGCAATAGTCAAATCTTTTCAAAACTGGTCACTTTGAAATTCTTCTATTTGCATGAACACCAAAAAGAAAGAAGAAGAAAAAAAAAATAATAATGATTTACACTCAATTTTTGAAGATTTAGAAGCTTGTAACAGTGATGTGTCATAATTTAAAATAGAGAGTTGAGGGTTGTTACACTACATCACTATGATATCATAGTGATGTAGTGTAACAACCCTCAACTCTGTATTTTAAAAAAATGATTTACAGTTGAGAAAAGCAGAGGTATTTGAAAATTCAAATCAATAACAAAGAATATCTTGGAAATGGTTAATGCTATGAAAAATTGTATTTAACATAAATTGTGTGCCTTAACGAGATCTACATTTTTTGTATAGTAAGATTTTGTTTATCTGTTATGGTTTACCAATTATACAAAAGTCATTCAGAATAAAGAGGACTTTACAAGCTATTCCCAGAAAATTCAAGATATATATTTTATTTTCCATGAAAATAGCTGAACATATGATATTTAAAAAAAAAACATTAAGAGCCATTTTTAGCAAAATAAAAAATAACAGAAAGTTTCCTATGTAAAATAGTTTGGATGGGAGGATTTTCTTCAAAATCTTTGTGTTGCATCCTTGAAAGGTAACTACGGCTATGCCATTGAATTTTTCAGTTGCCTGATTCTACCTTTCCAACCTTGTCCTACAAGTGGCTTCTGTGGAAGAACAATTAATTAATACTGATTGACGTAATAGTTGGTTAAACTAGAAGCCTGGGACTTAAAGTACTTATAACATTGTAAGTCGCCATAGGGGTGTGTCATCTCAAAGTAATTTGAGATCTCCTTGTGGTTTACCAGGAAAAATGCAAGTCAGCTGGTGTTTTAATGTTGTACTGGCATGTTGCCATGCTAGCTCATTTGGTTAGTACTACTAGACAAAACTGAAAGATCCATGGTTCAAATCCTGGCTATGACATTGAATTTTTAGTCATCTAATTCTACCTTTACAACCTTGTCTTACACATGGCTTGTGTGGAAGAGCAATTGATTAACAATAGATAGAACTATTAAAGCTACAGACTAGATCTATTTAATTTATATGAAATGTTTTTCATACAACTCTACTTCTGCACATTTAAAAGTAACGGGACAAAAGTTATATCTGTGGAATATTTTTAAAGTTATTTTATGTCATGCAAAAAGAAGCTAAACTGAAGGCATCTCCATGTTAAATATATAAGCTGTCATGTGACAATACTTAAAGGCATTTCAGATTAAAAGCTAATACAAAATTTTTTTTCTAGAAATCAGACATAAGGGAAAACTAAAACAAAGCTTTTTCATAAATATCTATCTCAAAAAAAAATATATGTAATTTAAGTAGTTAACCTACTTCAAAAACTATTTTTATTTGCAAAATGCTATGAAGGATTTGGTAGGAAGCCTGAATTTTGCTCCTGAAACAGATCAAACTTTTAAAAGCACATGACACCTGTTCATAGAATCATGCACAAAGACAAATGTCCCTTCCCCTGTTAAAGGTGACATTAACTACAACTTGTAAAACATAATTTATTTCAACAAAAGCAGTCCCTTCTGTAATAAATGGATTTGCCAGTACAGTCTTATAGGAATATCATGCATATATTTCCAAAACTATTTCATTATACATATTACATCATACATTTTTCTCAACTCCTCAAGCTTCCTAAAGCAATTTTTTTGTTTTTCAGAACAATGGCTAACAGATTAAGAATTATTTGTTTAACTAGATGTATGATAGTTTTAAAGGTTATCTGTTAATGCTATATTTATGTTTGTTGTGTATTAACACATCACAGTTATTTTTTATTTTCTCTCCCTGTTTTTTCTTTATACTTATATATCTATATATAAGGTAATGTTCTTTCTACTTCAGGTGCAGTAAATATGTAGAATTTCATTTTGATGTTTCATTGTGTATTAAAACTGCTCTGCTTTTTACAATTTGATTCCAGGACAAAAACCTTAACCTGGCAAATGGACGTGAAATGGTAATAAACTGCCAAAGTGCGACCCCTTCTTATTCTGCCCTGTAGATTTGTTGGTGGCTCCTTTGATGTACAAGGGATATTTGCTCTGGTTGGTTTTGGGTAGCCTGCAGTAGCTAGCATGCTTCTTGCAACTATTCCTTTCTCTGCTGATGATTTATTGCAGTACTCTGCTCAAAAGTAGTCCTGAGGCAAATTTAAGAACCGATGCTTAATTTGCACACAGAATCAGAAACTAGCAGTTGATCAGCTCCTTTTTAACGATATCTGCAAAATGAAAACTAGAGCATGGTTATTGCTAGCTCTTAATGAAGTAACACAGATGCTGAAAACTTCAACTTATAGCCTTTTACATAATAAAGTATCTTAAGCATTTTTTGCATGTTTCTTTATTCTCAAATTTATATTTTGCTCTGAAACTTGTCACATTGTTTTATTCTGCTTTTCCCCACAGCTTAAACTGACTGATCAGCTGTTTGGTTTCTATACTATCTTTTGGATTGCTTTTAGCAGAAACCTGTTACAAGAGCACTGTGAATATTTTAATACCAATATTTCTTCTTTTTTTTTTCTCTCTCCTTTCATTCTGATGTAAAGATTTTTAAGTCAGTAGAATACCAAATTGTCAAACTTATTCAAATCAGTGGAAATAAAGTATGAAAGTTAATTCTTCTGTGTTAAATTTTGATTAAAAATCTGTAGTGCAACATTAACATGACTTTATGTACCCTCTATCACTTATTCGTGGGTATACAAATTATTCTTATGAAAGTTTTATTTTCCTATTTTCTTCATTCTAATCGAGATAAAACTTTCGGGAAATGACGGTATTACACATTTTGTTATAGTAGATATAAAGGGAATAGCTATAGTCAAATGTTTAAGTACTGGGCGCTATGTACTAGCCTTAAATTCCGTGCTGGTTCCCAAGGTCACGGGTTCAAACCCGGCAGAGGGCGATGGATTTTTTCAGGCGTAAAAATCCTTAGCATGGCTTCCTTCGGAAGGGAAGTAAAGCCGGTGGTCCCGTGTCGTAGATTTACGGCACATAAAAGAACCTCAAGCTTGATAAAGAGGCCTCTGAACAAAATTACCGGTGTTTCACGCCCAATATAGAATGGGACGCTAAGAACCATAGTAGTTAAAGAGCGTCCATAAATAAAACTCAATTTCAATTTCTTTGTGTGTAATCGTGAGAAACAACCGATTATCAAAAGGACTTGAAAAGAATGACAAAAGTTTTGAAACAATTTGAACCATTAATAACAAATATCTCAGAAATGGCTGATGCCACCTAAAACAGTTAATTGAAATAAATTTTGCATTTTAAAACAATCTTACATTTATTGTATAGAACGTTTTCTTCTGTCGCTTAATGTTTATCAGTTATACAAGATTATACAAAATTTCTTCTGGACTTCACAGACTATTCCCAGAAAATTCAAGATATACATTTTATTTGTAAGGTAAATATCTTTAATATATCGTATTTTAATCAAACTGTTCAAGAGTCATTTTTAGAAAAAAATAATAAAAACCACACACAAGCACACACAAACATGCGCACGCGCGCGCGCACACACACACATAGAATTCTTTTTTTAGATTCAAGGGGCCTCAGAACATGTATTCCGGTGAAATCTCAATATAAAATTTTTAATGGAATGTAATGCCTTCTCTACTTACTATATACGTAGCAGAAAAAGTAAAAATGCTTGATTTTAGGAACTGTTGAACAAACTATAGTTCTTTTTTTTTCCTATTAGTTTAGAAATGCAACTAAAAGCATTTAACAATTAAATGTTTCTGTCAGCATTAATATTCATATTTGGAAGTCTGATGATGCCTAGACCCATGCAGTGCTGTTGTAACATGAATGGTGAATTGCTTTGCAACAGGATCAGGAATGGAAGGAATAAATAGTTTCATTGATATGTATTTATCTCTCTCTTTCTGTCATACTGTTTTGTCCTGTACATTGTTTTTCAATACCTCTGCAAGATGCTGCTGTATACGTCATGCACAGTAGTGGTACAGTAGTTTATTAATGCCATGATTTCACTTGTTCTAGGACAGGTGAAGATTGACTGATATAGTCCTAGTTTTAGAGTTGCATCTTCAACAGACTTAACAAGAGTGCAAGGCACATTTCCGTCATATTCTGCTGACAGAATGATATGTGATGCTTTTTATTTTTCTTAATTAAGGAAAGGGGAGTTCCAAAAATGTCCTTCAATAGAGTTACAATCTGCTTTCTTTGCTTGTACCTCCAGAGGACAAGGAGAAATGTTGTTAAAGGCAACTCAGAGCTTTGGAATTAGAAAAAAAAAATTCTGATGTGTTACATTCACAAGACTTTCCCTACCCTCAATGGTTTATTAGTGGGCATACAAAGTATTCTTATGAAAGTTTGTTTTTCTATTTACTTCATTTTAATCGAGATAGTTGCAGATACAGCTACATTTCACATTTGGTCACAGATACAAAGGAAATAACTATAGTCATATGTTTAAGGATTAGATGCTATATGCTGGCCTTAAAATTCCGTACTCTTTCCATGCAATCTTGAAAAAAACTCTACAGGATTTTAAAAGAATGACAAAATATTGAATAACTCAAACCATTAGTAATGAATGTATGGAAGCGGCTGATGCCACAAAAAAGTTATCTGAAATAAATGTTGTGTTTTAAACAGATCTACATTTTTCCTGTAGTACATTTTTGTCTATCGCTGGTAATACAAGATTATTTAAAATTCCTTCCAAATAAGAGGACTTCTCTGGCTGTATCAAGAAAATTCAAAAAAAAATTTTTTTTTATTTCTTTCTTTCTTTTTTTTGTAAGTTCCATTTATACCCCACCGTTAACTACAATGGTGTTATCGGTGGCTTTCCTTTGGAACATGAACTTATTACCTATAGGCAATGTTGTTAACTCATATATTCACTTGTCGTCGGATTTCAGGTAAACTTTGGATTTTAATCATTAGATCACACACGCATTCACACTCTCATTCATATTTCCAGACTTTAAGAAGGATAGGGAATAAGTCTGGCTAGAGAAAAATTCCCACCCCCAGCCGGGAATCGAACTGGAACCCCTCGCACAGCAGGCAGGTGCTCTACCCACTGAAGTATGGGGCCAGCCATATACGTTTAATTTCACATATTTAATATAATGGTATTTTAATAAAAATTGTTAGAGCCATTTTCGAGAAAATATAAAATTTCAAAAAATGTTCCATTTAAAGCATAGTTAGGGGTTTTAGGATTTTCTTGAAAATGTTCATGTCACATTTTTGAAGATACTGAGCTTAAATACCAAGTTTGGTATTTATCTGACTTTTTGTTTGAGTTATGATATTCAAACACACACACAGACCTTTTTCTAACAATGCTGTTTTGATGTTTTCAGGGGACTTCAAAACATATTTCCGGTGAAATCTTGACACTAAATTTTTGGGTGGAATATAATTCTTCCCCTACTTACTTACTACATATTATAGAGAAAGTAACAAGATTGTATACACAGTGTTAATTCCAGGTGCGTTGGCAACATTTTCTGTCTTATATACTGGTGTTTATTAGACACTTAGGAACAATCCCAAAACTCGTGCATTATGAGTAGTCTCCCTATGAAAACTGCTCTTGAATTTGAATTTATATCAAATAAATTAGACTAAAAATCACTTAATATTTGTTACATTGTTAATTTAGCACCGTCACTTGTTTTCTTGTCCCTTAAAAATACTAGTAAGCAATATAATGTCATTTCATTATATACATCAGAGTGCAGTTTGCAAGTCTAACTACATGTGTGGGGTTTTACTATTACATTTATGATAGGATTTTTCTGTGAATTCTTCAAGGTTTAATTTACCTTCAACAGTAGCTTTACTATTGTTTTAATTTCTGAAAATGAGTCATTCCATAATTAAGTCGCACAAATTTTCACAAAATCTGACCATCATGTTTCCGATTCACAAATTTTGTCCATGGATTAAAAAAACAAAATGAATTGTGTTTTAAATTCTTATTTTTTTTAAAATCGCAATACTTTTTAAAATATTGTGCAGTCCATCTAGTGAAAAGTGGTACAGCTCTCTACCTTTAAATTAGAATATCTCAAAGGGGATAAGTGATAAAATTATGTTATAAAGTGCAATGCAAAGCTTAATATGTAATCTTGTACTTAATATTTATTATAATTGATATAATTAACTATTTACATCAATTTTTAGAATCCAAATCTTTAAAAACTATATATCCCTATTAACCCTCAAGTTTAAATTCCTAAAAAAATTATAAATAAATTTCTTGTATATATTTATATAAAACAAAGATGGGATCCTGTATAGTTAATTTTAAATAAAATAACTTAGAAAGCGGTGCATAGCAGGATTCCAGCATGGCACGGATGGAGAGTAGCAGAAGTAGCAGTCTGTCATTGGGTGCCTTGTCCTGTTCACAGCACTTTAGTTGCACTAGTTTGTTCACATGCAACTTAAATTTGGCATATAGTTGAGTAACATTCGAACTTTCAATCTTATTCTGGGAGGCAAATTAACTACAATTGAAAAGTGCACTTTTTCCCCTTCAGGCTCAAGTGAATACCATCTGATTATTATTGCTTTATTGGTTGTTGGAATAAATAAATTTAGCTCTTAGATACCAGGGATCCCTTTCGTATTGCTGTATCTTGCCCTAAAATGGTCACTATGTTCAAAATCACTTCTGGATTATTCACAGCATTGGCACTTTGTAGCACACAATCACTGTTATCAGTGGGTGGTGTTTTGTTTTCTTCAACATGCATCATGTAGTTGTAGGTCTGGTGACAATGTTAAGTTCTCCATTTTTAAGTTTGTAAGCATATTGTGGGTAACTAAGCTTAATGATTTCTGCCTTGTGTGTTATGCTTGGAAACATTAAATGCATTGAAGCAATAGTCATAGCTACATTTCTTCGGAGTCAGTAGTAGTCAGACTGAGGGGATTCTACGTATAGTAACTGCAACACAGCATCGCATGTAGGTCAGTGTTCCCAACGTGACCTGGAAAGAAGGGACGAAGGGGAGATCTGATGGGCGACCAGATCTGGACAACAAGGTGCACTAGCAGGGGTCCCTAACGATTCCAACATGCCACCAATCCTGATGCCGGCTAGACCTGCCTAAGCCACCCGTAACCTGATGTCCTGAGGATAGATGATACAGCTCCCAGGAAGTAAGGGGGCTCCAACAATCCCACCAAGCTTCAGGGGGAAATATTTCCAGAGCACACATTCCACCGACCTGCAGCAAATTATCCACTTTCAGAAATCACAGAGCTAAGAATGAACTTCTAACCCAAAAAGTTGAACACAAAGTAACATTTAAAATGAAACAGCGGAGAGAGGCTTTATGGAATATCAGATTTCAGTTGCTAAGTTATATCGAACACTGGAAGATAGCATATTGTGTCCGTACTGCATAATGCATCGGCCAGCGCAACGTGCTGCTGCAGTGTAAAGCTTTCAGCCAGCAGTCTATGTTCTAAAACCCTACGTACTAACACAAATAAACTGTTTAAAAGTGTACTTCTAAGAAAGATCCCATCCTGATATTAGTAGATTTAAAACAAAATATATCACAGATTCCTCCTTTATTTTTTTCCATATTTAATATTAGGGGGTTAAATATCATATTGTGGTTTAAAATATTCATACTTAAAAAAGTGATTGCTTTTTTAATTCCGAAAAAATAGTATTTTATATAAGAAAACCACATTTTTATCTGCAAAACGGTGTATTGTTCTTATTCCTGACCATTCTGTATTCCGAGAATAAATTACTTTTATTTAACATTATGTGCGCACAAGAAAAATTTTAAGTAAGCTGTAAATCCTAAAATAATTTTATTTTCCACAAAATATATGTGTCTATTTAATGTGTGGAACATGTAAACTAAAATTCAGAGAAAGTTATGTTTTAAGTGTTCGGTTTGATGTGGAATGACTCAAATATCTTAAGAGGTGTTCAGAAAAATGGGGTATTTTTGGGTGCATGCTCATGGACTTTCATGTTTTGAGTTTCAATTCATGGCAGTAAATTTAAAATAAAAGGCATAGTTATTTCCTTCAGTCAGGTTGCAGATGATTTAATATATGTTTAACTCATTTAAGTAATAAGTTACAGTAACAAATATAATCCTGTTGAGAAATTGAAACCTGGTCTTCCATGTGGCACGCGAATCCACAAACCATTGCACCACATACTGAGAATTGGGACTATGAATATCTGACTTAATTGCAGTATATGTTTTAGCTAGCAAAGCTAGACTTTAGCCTTGATTCGTAAAAGCTCAGCCACAACCATAATTTGGAAGCATTCAGCTAAGTAAATAATGGCATACTTTAGTATCTCTCTATCTAAAGTACCCTTCATTTTGTATAATTTCAATCAAATCTGAGTTATATTGACAAATTTTGCTCAAAATCTTGTGTATAAAATTTCAACTCATGTGCAGTGGGTTGCCTAAAGAATGAACATTTTTAAGAATCTCTCCATCTAAACTACCCTTAATTTTGTACAAATTTCAACGAGATTTAAAATGTGACAAATGTTCTTCATACTCCTATACATGATATCTCAGTTTTGCATTTGCAGTGGTTATCAATTTGTTTCAATGTACAGATGTACAGAGGAACAAAACAACACTAATAGGTGCTCTGCAATAGCAAAGGCAGTTAAAAGAGATCAGATAAATGCATTCAGATATCTAATACTTCCAAGGTGTATAAGCGCTAATCCCATTGGGGTGCATGCATTTTTGTTCTAAAAGAGATGACTATGACCAGGGAATGGAGAAGACACCGTGCACTTCAGCCCAATGTGAATCTTTTGTGTTTACCACCCCAGGAGGAATGGATGAAGTGAAAGAACAGCAGGAGGCTATAGGCTGCAGGCAGGCCGGGCAACAGAGATGTGCAGAGGTCCCTAACGATTCCAAGTTTGATGACTTGATGTGGTGTGGGCTGTTTAGAGAATGCTTCCCTCTGGTGGAACCAGCTAGAACTTGACCCACCTGAGATGGCTCAGTAAAGGCTGCCATCTGGCAGGATTGAGAAGAACTTTCCAATGAGGAAGCATCTGGGCCCTCTGTCCAACACTGACACTGCACAGCTCCTAAACCCACCTGAAACATGAAAGGAGAAGCAAAATAATTCTTTTGTCTCCGGGTATTCGCTTTGATAGGATTCTCCTAAATTTAATAAATTCCTTTGTTGTGTCTACAATGCCTGCATACCATATAATTATGTGCTGAGCATAAATATCCTTATTATAAGGATAAAAGTTAACACAAGATTTTCAGCTGCCTACAATCAATTTAGATAAAGCTCCTGGGATAGTAGAAAAGTGAACATCAACTACAGTTTCAAAATTACAGTAAATTTAATACAGAATGCATATCTTATGTCAGCAGAATTTGATTCGTGGATGGCATGCTTTGGGGGAAATGGGATATGATTATTATATTATGCTGGTCCATTATTTCACTTTTCTCTTTCAGATTGCACCATTTATTGATGACAGAAGCAATTTGGCTTTTGAATGAAAACAATATAAAAGTTCATTTGCTGTATTTTTATTGTCACATATTAATGTACTATAGCAATAATTAAAATTATGCTGGAAGTGTTTAAAATGATTTAAAATGTTAACATTTTCAGGGACTTTAGTAATCATGGTGGGCAGAGAGGATTTTTCAAATATTAATTCAGAGAATTAAAGCTAAATGAGATTGGATTTACAGCCAACTCTTAATTCCTACCCTTGAATTTTGTATTTCTTTTTTATAGCACTAACTTAAAATAATTTTTATATAATTATAATAGTAAATATCCCCTAATGATTTCTCTCTGCTTGCATTATTTTCTAATGTAGTCCAATAATGAACATGACAAATTAGGGATGGGACCTCGATACCGTCGATGCCTTGATACTCTTGATGCTTGGTGGTATCAAAGTATGTCTACTACTTTGAAATAAACTTTCGATACTTTTTCAATAATTTTAAATTTTTAAGTCTTACATTATTGAAAGTTGTTGCATTTAACTTTATGCTAGATAAGGAATGAAAGAAGTCAAGACTTAATATTATTGCCTCACATATGTACCCAAAGATTTGTGGACTATAGTTCTTGATAAACCTTGACTGTCTTTATTGTGGGTGAATAAATGCAACATTTCATACTCTCTTGTGTCTGAATGAAAACATGCAAAACAATGGGGGGAAGGACTAGAGGTACTCATGTAACATACAGCTTTAACTGAGTTGTGAATAAAGCTGATGTATTAAATCTTATCATCATGCAATAACCTGGCTTGGTGACTCATTCTCAACCTTTACATTTAGTACCTACTCCGGTGACCAAAATCTGTGAATCCAGCAGAAACAAATCATAACTTAAGACATGTGATAATGCAGCACATGGAAATATTTGTTCGTTCCGTCCATCTATTAGTTTGTGTTTATGCAAGTCAAACTCGGGTGTTAAGCATAGCTTACAAGTATACCGTACAACTAATTTTCATAGTATGGTTAGAAAATTCTTTAAAAGAAAGTTTTCAGCATAAAATATATAGTTACATAAAAATGGAAGCAGAGGAGTTATCATCATCATCATTATTAGCCTTGATTAATAATAGGGGATTTATAATCTGTGGCATTATCAAGATATGAAAAATGCTGCCAATTGGAGAATGTCAAACACGAACAACTTCAGAATTAGTTTACAATTCAAAATTGGTTACATGCATTTATGTGCAGAAAACTACTAATAAGAGCACAATTCAGTGAACAAGTAAGCTATCATCTTTACAGTTTTTTATAAAGCGAGTATTTGTGCTTAAAAAACAGTATCGAGTATCAAGAAATAGTGGTATCATCCCATCATTATAACAAATGAAATGTGGCAAAGTTTTGACAGAACAAAATATTTTAAATTGTTCTACGCATTTGTGGGGTAATTTTAATTAATGCATAGTATTGCAGCACATAATTTCCAGCAGCTGTGTATAGGTAGGAAGTGGTGGTTTAAGTCCCAGTATTACTACCTGGTTTTTAAAAGCAGTAAATTGCAGAAAAAATGCTAAGTATATGCTACATTATGCAGTTTATAAACTTAATTTAAATGCTAAAGGTGTAATAAAATTAAAATAGGTGCACCCATTATATTTGTACAGTATGTTCTTAAAAGATTCATATACTAGTTGTTTGATTTTCAAGTCATAAAAGGCAACATTTAATGTCATGTATAAAAAAAAATAAATATAATGGAATGCAGTATCTCCTTTGTGTATGTATGTGTTTTTGTAGATAATCTGTATGTAATTGTATATCATATATTGTGTATTGCATAAATAATCGCTTTATTTACATCTTAGCTTCAATATCTATGTAAATATAAGTTTTGTACAAAACTGTTAATCACTCAGTTTAGATACTGCACAATAAAGATAAGATAGCATCAGATGTTGTTTACAGCATGCTTTAATTTCTCACTGATATTTTGATGTAACAACAATCATGTTGATAAGTGCAGAAGAATCCTAATGATTTAAGACTTGAGAAAACAAATGTGTAAAGGGAATCTGTTTCTCTTCTGTCTTTGTGAGGAAGGAAGAATAAATAACAAGTTTCCCCTTCATTTAAATTGCCCCATATGATTTATGGTTTGCATGTATAATTAGGATCTGGAATATATTTGCTCTCAGTCAGGTAGAATATTTTTTTCTGAAACTGTAGCTCTGGTCTAATTATTACATTAGAGCTATCTGATCAGTGGCAGATATTATATGAGTAAGAACACCCTAACTTTTGACACCTTGCAGATTTATTAGTTACTTTTTCTTTGAATGCTATTAAATGTAATATATATGTGGTAATTTAAAATCTACAGCATTTAAATCTACCGCGCTACTCCTCTAAACTCGATGAAATGTGGCAACAGGATCGGTAGCACATCTTGTTGTGCACGTTTTAAGGAGCTTTTGCGCATGCATGTCTGGTATGACGTAATTACTTTATGAGTCAAATACACATGGTTCATGCACATTTGAAAGCGTGCATGAAGCTTCTCTTGCGCTGTGTTTCCATACTTTCACTACAATTTTACATTAATACCACTAGGTGGTAGCACACTGTGGCAGACAATGCTTTTATTAGAGTAATACAGTACCTGCATGAGTGCAGAAACTTCTGCCGCTTATTCTAGACCATCCATACTCTTAACTACAATTTAATTTACACATTACTTCATTCTTGCCTTAAAATGCTGTACTTAATTATGTATACAACAACAAACATTCACAAAAACAAACCTTTCTTTCATCAGACAACTTATGCATTATTATTATTATTATTATTATTATTATTATTATTATTATTATTATTACTATTACTTATCATTGCTCTTATTATCATTATTGTTGTTGGGAGCAGCTGCAGTTATCAGTTTGTTCATAACTATTATGCAACAGATGATGCTATTTCACATTTTCAGAGCTGTCCGACTGAAATTTTGTGAATGCCAAAAATTATTACTCACAAGCTACTACTGCATCTGATAACTATATATAATTATTTTTGTCAAGATGTACCAAATCCATAGATCCAAGAAAATTCTATATTTAGTAGTAATAATCACTATAGGCTTGGTAAACTTTTGTTTAAATCCATGAATTTTATGCTGTGGAATTGGTAAAACAAGCTCCACATAAGAATCTGAAAATATGTCTTAAGCATTACAAATTACATGCAGCAGTGTATATACGAGGTTCAGTCAATAGCTAAAGCCTCCTGTTTTTTTTTTCTCATGTAATTTGCAAGAAACTTAAACTTTGATTACATAGCATGAAAGCCACAATATTGAGGATTAAATTATCACTTTTCAATGTAATCGCTGCCCTTTTCCACGGTTTTAGTCCACCTCTTAACAAGAGCATATATCCCTGTGTGGTAAACGTACGGTCTTGCTTCTAAAGCCATTAATGTACAGATGTTTTCACAGCCTCCACATCTTGAAAGTGAATCCTACGATGAGCTTCCTTTAGTGGTCCAAACAGATGGAAGTCTGATAGTGCTAGGTCAGGACTGTATAGAGGATGATGCAAGACTTCCCATCCAATGTTCACAATCGCTTCAGTGGTATGATGACTGGTGTGTTGTTTTGCATTGTCATGCAAAAGAGAACGTCTGCCATGGTTTTTGTTGGGCAAACTCGCTGAAGATGCGCTTTAAGCCTTTTGAGGGTGTTGACATATTGCACAGAATTTATTGTGCAATCCTGCTCCAAAAAATCAACCAGAGGCACACCCTCTGCATCCCAAAACACGGTTGCCATCACTTTCGCTGCCAATGGCACAGTTTTGAATTTGTTCTTCCTCAGTGAGGTTGTGCGATGCCATTCCATGGACTGTCTCTTTGATTCTGGTTGAAAAAAATGAATCCACAATTTTGTCCAGGAACTCCTCTCCCTCCAAATGGAAGTGCTGCAAGTGTTCGGAGGCTATTGTTTGTTGTGTCTCCGTATTCTGGTATGTTAACATTCGGGGTATCCACTGTGAACAAACTTTTGAGTTGAAAATAAAGAGAGTTGGAGGTTGTTACACTACATCACTAAAAGGTTCTTTCTTTGAACGCCTTTTGGGAGAACCTTTTAGTGATGTAGTGTAACAATCTCCAACTCTCTTTATTTTAAATTATGATACGTCACTGTTACTAGCTTCTCAATCTTCAAAATTAAACTTTTGAGTACCCCAGTTCATGAATAACCGTCACCACACTGCCTTTATTAAGGAACATAATGACACAATTCATCCATTGTTACCCAGTAGTCTTCTCAATGATCTCATCCACTCACTCCATGTTGCGTGGAGTCGCTGCAGTCATGGGTCTGCTGCTCCGCTGTTCATCAGCCAATGGTGTTGGCTCTTCAGCTTTGTTACAATGACAAACCCATCTACTAACTACACAGACATCAATTGTTGCATCACCACACACCTTTGTGAGCCTTCCATGAATGTAAATGGGCGTTTCACCATCCGCATTCAAGAAAATCGATGTCATCCATTTTTCAACAGACAGCAGTGCTGCCACCAGTTGATGCAGGAAGTTGCTATTGCAGTGGCGTGGAGAAGAAGGTTTGAGGAACTGTGCCTTGTTCACATAACTAACGTAATTCAGGAGAAAAAAAATACGAGTCATTACTTATTGACTGACACTCGTAAATTCTAAAGAAGGTTTTGCAAAATTTACTGAAAAACACAGTAGGTTGTCACACAATGTTTGTCTATTAAGAAAAAAAGGTGTTTTAAAGGTTTTAAGTAAAATAATTATGATTTTGAATGTTTCAATATACTTAAAAATAAAGTGAAAGTATTAAAATGGCCGACCAAAGCATGGTCAATTATAAAAGATGAATTACAAAGAAGAAGAAGAAGTAAAAAATAATTTGAAAGTGCTAAGTAATGTTGAAATATAAGAAATATTGAAGGTTGGAATTTAAGTTAGATGGATTATTTTATTTTATTATTTTCTCTAACATACCTAATAAATAGAAGTAATATCACATGCTTACCAAAAGATTTGATATGGAGATTTTACCAAAAATAATATTTTGAAATACCCTGAACCCAAAAAACCAGTGTTTTAGAAATATCTCTCCCCCTCCCCCTCTCCCTACTTACTATAATTACATGCTAAAGAAAGTAATAAATGTAGCTCCAAAGATTTTCACAGGAATGAAAATATTAAGAGTCAGAGATAAAACCAACTCACTCATAAACAGTATCCCGATACTGGAAATTTTAATATGAAATTGAAAACTGGTAGAAACTCTATTAGCAAATAAACAAACAATAATAAATTATAAGCAGAAAACTATAAAATCCAAGGGAAGGGTGAACTTGCAGATATTACTGTTATGTCCCGTGGGAGCCACTGGCATAAGTATCGAGAAGGCAGTCAATAACCAGTTTTAAGTGCAGAAATATAGTTTATTTCTGTTGCTGAGTATATTAAGACAACCCTGTGCATCATATGAGCAATTGAATACCTATATGAAAGATTGCTTCAGTTTGTGTACAGAATGTAGTAAAAATGATGGAAACAACAAAACAAGACAGAAAAATTAAAGACATAGACATGACATACTGTTTCATAATATGCGAAATGGTCAAAGATGTAGTTTGTTAACAAAATATTGTTCCAGAAGTGGAACAGATTTCTGATGTTAGGACCAAAGCCTTCGAGAGGTTAAAATTTAAGTCATTCAAAAATTGTTAATGTGCTGAAAGTCAAAATATAATCATAATGTTGATTAATTTTTAAAATTAGGAAAACATGTTAAACAACACTTTGTTATTAAAAGACATCTGTTGAGTAATAGTCACATGGCTTTCTCTCTTCATTATCATTTATTTTTGTGGCTACTCTACAACTTTATTCATTTAAAGAAGATTTTTTTTTGTCTACTTCCTACTAATTATGCAAATGTTTAGCAGAAATGGCTTTACTTAGGCATTATTATTACAGTTCAGATTTTGTTTTAGGTATAAAGGAGACTCGCAAAAGCCATAGCAGATCATCATATGCATGATCTATATTAATGTTATAAAGAGAGAAAATTTAATGTGTATATATAGGGTAATCTCAGAAACCACTCAACCAATTTTGATAGTTCTTTCTGACAGACATAGTCTATAAAACATCATCTAATTTCAATTGATAAAATACTAAAAGGATTTACAAAGCTATGCGCTAGAATACATTGCATGGAGTCATAAAAGAACATACTTTGACTGTTTGATGAGAATGCCATAGAGTTGAAAATAGTTACTGTTACTCCACAGAAAATGCATCTGAAATAAAAAACAGTCAGGAATATTTCATTGTAAGCAGTCCACATAGAGAGTTACAATTTAGCAATTGAAAAAACAAACTATATCAAACGAAAAAACAATTAGATCTGTTTATAAAGGTACAATATGTAAATTATACACACATATATATCTTTTAAGAACCCTTCATAAGAAAGTTTTGTTGTACTTCCTCTGTATGTTGTAATCAAGTTCATTGCCAGCCTATGCTAAATACATAATTGTATAAAGAATGCATAATATCAGAAATGATTCAAACAATATTTATACGTAAATAACAACCGAAAATATTATTTTGCTCACATGCCATTTTCAAAATGTTTAACTTGGTGTCCTGAATGTGGGGAAATGATGGAATAGTGCTTTCACTTGCCATAAATGTAACATTAGAAAGCAATAAAATGGAAGTTTTCCATATTGAAAACACTAAGAAAGTGCTCATCATTTGTGACAAAATTTGTATTAACCATACTTTAGTCTCAAAGCAGGTTATGAGTGCAGCTTTTTTGTATGAATATTTATGAGTAATGATGTGGGAATAAGGTTTCTTTGTTAAAAATGTTATCACTAGAGCCCAGATTTGCATACATAATGGTAAAATATGCTTGCAAAAGTGCCAAAAAATGTAAAAAATATGCACCATAATATGCAAAAAACAAATGAACAAAAATAAAATAAACTATTTGTTTTGTGAGTAATCTCTTACCAACATGACTAAGGGCTCGTGTATCTCAACACCATTAACACATGGCTCAGGCCATAGCGAGCTGCAGTGAAACCTCAGGGTTTTCGGGACTTAATCTAAGATTAGGCTAGGGTGTGCGTGTATGTATGTACTAGATTCAAACTGATTCTGAGGAAATCTGTTCATCTCAGTGACCTAGAAAATATGGATTAATTATTTTGTACAATTTTTCACCCCGATGGAGGCTGAACTTAAATGGAAATTAAGAGTGTCACTATTCATTTCAACAACCCTGAAAACTGTGGGTCCTACACTAATATCGGTTGTTTTTTTTATTATTTCTGCATGTCACCCCTTTTCACCCCACTAGTTCCTGAGGTCGCGGGTTCAAACCCGGCAGAGGGCGATGGATTTTTTTGGGGCGTAAAAATCATTAGTATGGCTTCCTTCAGAAGGGAAGTAAAGCCGGTGGTCCCGTGTTGTAGATTTATGGCATGTAAAAGAACCTCAAGCCTGATAAAGAGGCCTCTGAGTAAAATTACTGGTCTTTCAATGGGACGCTAAGGACCACAGCAGTTAAAGAGCATCCATAAACAAAATGAATTTATTTTTTCCCATCCCCACAGTATTGTTTTCCAGATTGTAAATCATATGTGTACCAAATTTGGTTGAAATTACTCCGGGCATTCCAGAGTTATGCCAAAGTATGCGCACACACCCACACACCCACACCCACACACCCACACACACACATTTATATTATACTATATTATATTTACTGCAGAGACTTTATTAAGTACTAGTACTTACTGGTTAACTAAAGGGGAAAATTGTAATTTATTACTACATTCAAAAGTAAAATGTATATTTTTTTATGAAATATTTAAATTATGCATTTTCCCTTAGAATATGCGTTTATATGCATTATCAAACCAGCTCAAATTGTCTTTGAAAGTGTGACTTACAGAGTGGGTTCTAGTTATCACAATGCAAACTGCATTTGCTTTACTATGTACTGTATGCTTGAACAAACCGGGTTGCATTTGTTTTAGGTGCTTCTCATATGATGCTGCTGGGCATCGCAGCTCTGCACATGGGGCAATGGCTCCATGTGGTTCCCCACCTTCAGCCTCAAACCTGGTACATGGCAACCTAGAGCCAAAATCTGGAGGTTCAATTGCTGGAAGCGCAGCCTTTGAATGGGATGACCTTACTACAGGCCTGCATTATGTCCCCAATCTCCTGGATGATCCAGAACTTATTGCTGGAAAACATCGCACACTACTGACGTTCACTTCATACATGGTACATTAAAATTTTTCTGGATGCCTTTTCAGTTTTTATTTTGTTATGTTCAAGGCTGTAGCAAAATAGAAAATGATCCATTCTGGCTAATAGCAAAGAGATAGCACATCTTTGTGAGTATGCAAAGTCTTAATTTTAATGCTGTACTTTGCTATAGTGCCACATTGTCGTTATTAAAGGGGCATAAATATCAAGGTTCATAATAAGATAGTTATAAAGAGCAATTTTAAACTGAAAATATAGTGTATCTAGGGTACAAACTACCAATACGAAAGTTTAATAATTCAGTAATTCTCCAGGACCTTAACCCACAGATAAATTAGAGACAACAAGTGTATGACAGATATGTTTTAAGTGTATTAGTTCACATGTAATATTCATAAAAAGTTAACCAAAGAAAAGATGCAATATTGCATCACGGTTTAGCTTTACACACTGCCATCCACTGCTGATAACACCCATGTGGGCTGGCCCAGTTACCTGGCTAAAGGTCAACTTACAGCCCTACATTGTCTACAGTAAACTTACCTGCGTTGCACTTAATTGAGGACAAAGCAGGACTGTAAGGGAGGGGAGAAACCAGGCCCATAGTCAGGGGCCTTCCCCCCCAAAAGGTATTTCTGGCACTCTTTCCTAATGTTTAAGCAATCAAAATAATTATAACAATGCTTCAATTAACATACAGATTTGCTAATTACTGCTCAACATAACAATCCCTTTTTTAAAAACATATTGTAGAATATCTTTAGGTAGTCACCCCTTTAGACAATAGAGGCATTGCAGTCATCTATATTATTTAACTTTAATGCATCCTCTTGGGGTATGTGGAGTTAATGCTGGTACATGTGGTGTTGATAATATTGTAAAAAATAGCTATAGTGCTAAGGTTGTCCAATTTTCCCTTTTTCTTTCATTGCGTTTTATTCAATTTGATTTCAGCTTCATTCGTATTATTGCTCAGAATGCTATCCTTTCATTCATTGCTTTAAAAGTGAAATTCTATACATTTTTGTTGTATATGGTTCTTTGCAAAAGTCAGTCATATGGCATCAAGTTGAGTGCAGTGTTAAATATTTTATTTACAGAATACATAAGAATGACCGTAGTTCCAAATATTTCCTTATTCTTACACCTTTCATTTCATAATGTCTTAATTGTTGAATGAGTTCTTCAATCAAAAATTAAAAACCGAAGCACTCAGAAGCGTATGTTATTACCAATGTTCTGGGCTTTTTTTCTCTCTCTCTTTCTTTTTTCCTTTTTTTTTTTTTTTTTTTTTTCTTTCTTTCCCCACTTGACAAATTACGTTTACATTTTTGTTCTGGATTTAAGTAAAGTTATCTCTAACAATGTAAATATTTTCAATGAAATGTAATATATACAGTTAACAACAACAATAATAATAATAATAATAATAATAATATAACCATTACAATTATTCATAAACTACACCTTTGAATAAAAAAAAACATGAAAAATAACCACCTCCGTGGTAATGCTAACACACTAGACTGTCAACCAAGATGCAGTAGATTCAATTCCAAGCTGCACCATGAATTTAAAACAAGGCGGAGGGTTATGAGGGGTTCCACTGCGAGGTGATGTCGAAAAGTGAACAGAAAGAGAGGAAAGGAGCTGGCCATCCTATCTACAGTAAATTCTTGACCTGTACGCCTGAATGATACTTCAACCAATTTGTGGATTGAGGACCTAACATAAAACACTAAGATGAATGACTCTACATAAAATGCAAAGCAAAATGAATTCTACTAAAAATATAGAAGCAGCTAAGCTACATTATAACCAGTAAAAATCATACCTTTTTCTTCTTACTTGTACATAAATTCGGTTCTCCTGGATGTTACTTAAACTTCTTGCAGACAGCCTCATAAAACTCCTCAGGAGATTTTTCTTTCATCATCACAAGAATGTCTTTCTCTATAGAAAGCGCAGCAAGATTGCTTAGACAAATTTGACCTGTGTAGCTCGGAGATAAGTTTTGATTCGTCTGTTGTAGTAGTAGTAATAGCGGTTTGAGTGGCGCAAAACTGTGGCAGTCATCAGAGCCACCCTCTGGCTATAAATTTATTCAATTCAGCACATCAATGCAATAAAAACAAAACAAGTACAAGTTAAGCAACTCAGATAATCACATTCTTGTAACAAAATCAATACAGTCAGAGCATTCACAGAGAGAAACACCAGGATTACAAAAATAGAAATAGGAAATCAACAAATGCAAAGATTAAGCAATAGAAATCTCACAGAAGATGGCAAATAAGAACTAACCCTGAGCAAATGCAAACGTACAATGCAATTCAACACAGTTATAAAAAACAATAACACACGAGAAACTTCCTTCCTTAATAATCAAATTAATTCCAATCACAAACTATCCATGCAAGACACCAACCTCGTCACCTAGTTCATGCAACACTTGCCTCCCCGCCACTCCAGTACCAAAATCACCCAAGAACATCAGTGTATCCTTAAACTGCTTAACCACATTCTCCTTCCAAACTCTCATGAAAACTCTTACCTGTCAACTTGCCGTTTCCTCCACAGATGCGTACACAGAAAGTATAGTCACATTTCAAAATTGGACCTTAAGTCTATTTTACACAATCCTTCATTAACTGGGTTCAACTCT
Organism: Deroplatys truncata; assembly: GCA_030765065.1. Classification (NCBI taxonomy): domain Eukaryota; kingdom Metazoa; phylum Arthropoda; class Insecta; order Mantodea; family Mantidae; genus Deroplatys; species Deroplatys truncata. The sequence goes on from CM060986.1 coordinate 45,591,556, forward strand.
ATTAGGCTCTTCTTTATTCCCTTTGCGATAATAAATCCTATCTTGTGTAGTCCAGGCTCAGTTGATCCACAATATAATAATGTGTAATCCTGTTTATCTATTCTTCCTTTTCCACTCCAACTTTTTTCTTGCAACACTACTGTCCAGCCAATACCTTAAGAGTTATTTGCCACTTCTTGCATTTTTCCAGGTCATAACATAGTTTAAACATTCCAAGTTGCCAACTACAAACCATCCTTCTTAACAAGGTTTTTACAAGTGGGGTTGAGAGCCCCATGCTTAACCCCCAACCTGGAAGAACAGGTCTCCTTATTTCTGATCCCAGGAGACAGGGTGGACTGGTTATACCCCCAGACACTGGGTGGCTCAGGTACCTCGGGGTCGCCACTCCCGTACTCACCAAGGTGAGCCCCTGAGGGCTCGTCTGAAGGTTGAAAAACTACTATCAACTGTTGCAGTTGTTGATGAAAATGTGAGGATCAACTGTGCTATTATCTGTACAAAACAAGAAGGAATCTGAGGCAGAGCCAGATAACACTGGTTAAAGTCGCTCGTCAATAGTGCTAGAGCAAGGTTGCCTAGTTCAAGTGCTATGCGGTCTCGCTGTAGGCCACGGTTTTTACTTTTCAATTGTGCTGTTAAAAGTTATTAAGTACTCATCATTTAGGGTCGGTTTCACCAACAGATGCTAAATTTTAACACAATGTTAAACTGATTTAACACTGAAGTTAACACAAATTCTGTTTCATCAAGCAATGTTAGTTTTAACAATGTGTTATAGTCGGTGTTAAGTTAACATCCCCATATCCCTGTGTTGAGGCATTTAACAAATGTTAGAAACTGGAAAATGGCTGCTGCAAACCAAGCTGTTGATGCGAGTTTGCTACAACTGGCATTTTTAAATGTTATTCCTAATAGAGGAGTAGTCATGCATCATAATAAATTTGAAACCTGGCAAAAGGAGGAATTTTTAAAGCAATATAGACTGTCCATGGGGTCATGTGCATGGTTTTATGGGTAATACGAGAGGTTAGAATACTACCAATAGAAGTGTGTTAATTAGGTACTTAGATTTTATGCTACTAAGATTTTTCATTTACTTGTGATAATGTTGATATTTCAAAAACTACCATTTGTGGGTTTATCCAAAAAGTTTTCAAAGCAATTGCTTCAAGAAGCAAACTATTTTTTTTGGGTCTGCTTGGTTAATCAGCGATAACACGTTTTCGTCCACATTAGTATCAATGCAGTGTCCACCACTTTATGTTAGCATAAAATTGCCATAGTTGCTTACTGGGCTTAAGAGAAACGCGTTCATCCCAATTAAATTACTCGTGGATTTTGTCCCAGGCTGCAATCTTATCCTTTAATGTAAGACCGACGGTGAAACGTTTATTTCAGTTTACATCGTGATTCTAACCTCAAACAACCGAGAAAATCACATGGCCATTGCCATGAATGTAAATAGTTGTTCGCTACTGACACAGAGAGCGCGGCGATACATAGACAAAAGTGCATCGGAGTACGTTCAGAAGCAGTGTAGTTTGGCCACCGCCTTCTCGAAAGCTAGCATTCGCAGTTCTCTTTGCCATTAACAAAATGTTAGCTAATAATTTGCTGTAAAAGCTTGATGAAACGCAAAAGTTTTAACCTTATGTTAAACTTTGAACACCTTGTTAACAAACTAGATGTTAGAGTATTTTTAACATTGGTTGGTGAAACTGGCCCTTATAGTATTATAGTTGAGCAGGGCTAAATTTTTTGAATCAGACTGTCCAAAAACCGTATCTCTACGATGTTTGGTTCTTTAGTTATGTGTCAAAGCAGATATTTAGAAGGATTGCTGAAAGACTTGACCATTGTACACCATCATCAACAGTGGTCTGTTTGCAAGAGCTTAGAGCAGTTGAGTTCTGAGATTAGCAAAGTGAAGACGTGTCAACCTCAGTTTTTAATTTGTTGCTTGTATTTTACCTTTTAGACAGTGTATTTATACGCGAAAGCATTCTTTATATAAGCTTAAAGTTTCAAAGTTAGTATTTACAAGTGTAGTGGTTTTAATTAAGTGTTTAACAATGATGAAAGCATGCCTGCTGGACTCCACACCAAGTGATTGGGGTGAATGTGAAGTAGTTTTAAAAATGATGTATGGTTTCATCCGCATCTTTTTATGATAGCAGCAGACAGCAACAAGTGCTGAGGACACTAACAGGAAAAAAACTGCACAGCCGATTTGTAGTCTTTTGGCTCTCCCTGTAGTTTATAAACTTCAGTGAACACAACATGGAGTTTATTTAACTTTACATATGAACGAATTTTTCAGATGAACAGTGTCAAAGAAGGGGGGCATATGGTTCTTTGAGTTGACTAAAGATATAGTCAGGGAAGGACTTACTGAACTACTAAATTTATCACAATCCAGCAGAGAAACAAATGTAAATTCATTTTGAGCCTCAAATCTCAACTTCATTTGCAACAGTAAAGTGTCTCCTATTTCATAAAAGATCCTTTTAAACTGTTCCTTGTCCATTGCTTGCCTCGTAGGTCTAATCATTTTTATATGTATTAACAAGATTTTCTGCTTCTGCCCACAGTTCCTCAAAATCTTAGTTTCTTATTTTCTGTAGTGTTTCAGAAAATTCTGCTACTTTGTTGTTACAGTATACCAGATCTATACATTTGTTTTGGAGGACATCATATATCAGAAAATGAAAAAAATCCTGTTGAAAATAACAAGGAAAAACTTTGTCTCATATTTTGTGAGAAAACAAATAAAACCTGCATTAACCTCTTCTGGAATCCAACTATCTGGTTCATCTTCAAGGACAAAAAAACTCAGTGAGCTGCTGTCTGTACATTAGTAGGGTATTCACTAATCTTGATGAAAAATCCCAGCTTGTAGGGGCTAAAACTGGAAGCTTTTTAAGCATAAAGTCTTTAAAAGAATATGTGCGACTTGTAGAATGAGAAAAGAAATTTGCTATGCCAACTAAGGAAACGAAAAATTTCCTACATTGCTTGACAGCACTACATTTAACATATGGCTATAACAATGTATGAAATATGCTGAGCAATGTTTGTCTCTAACAAGTTTCTGAAGTAAATATATTTCCTGACATTACAGCAGCTCCGTCAGAAGTGTGTACTACCAAATTATCTGCACAATTCAAGTCCTCAGCTACTCCAGTGACATGTTGGAAAAGCCCCCAAGCAGTTCTATCTGAGGAAACATCAGAATAACATCAGAAAAACCTCCATCATTATCATTATCAACATATCTTATAACTGTTGACAGTAGGCTCTGATTAGAAATATCTGTTGTTCATCTAGCATGATTGCTATAAAAGCTGCATGTCTAATTTTATAATTTTATTTTGTCACTGACAACACTGGCAACAGCACTGATAAGGTCATTTTGGATAAGAGGGGAAATACCCTTCAAAACTGTACTTGTTGTACAATACTGTATTGATCAATCTCCTTAAAATCATTCTATTTTCTGCTACCTTTTCATTGTGTAAGGAATGCACAATTCGTTTTTGCTCATTTAAAGCCTAATCAATCCTTTGGGAACCAAAAGTTTGCAAGGCTGAAAATGCGCTCAGATGGGTAACAGATTTCTGATACTTATTGCAAGCAGTAACTACATATTCAAATTTCTGAAACCTGAACTACTCCATGGATTTTCTTCAGAAGAGAGTAACAAGCAGGGCCAACAATAAAGTTTATTTAACTCACCCAAACCAGTTAACTGCACATACTTCTCATTTTAATTCAGTGAGTAGAGGTTTCGGCCTTTGTTTCTGCACAATAAGCAGTTTCTCCTAATAGGTATGTCGCAAAAATGGTTTATTGGGCAAACTTTTCATGATATCGCACATTTTCACATACAAAATGCAAAAACACACATGAAAAATACCTACTGAAAATAATCCATTGTGTTAATACTGAGTAGCCAACTCAGTCACCCGTCAATACATGTTACATGTTTACCGGTATATGCATTTTAATTAAACAGCATGACTTCCTATATGACAGCGAATGGACTTTTAAATGATTAAATTCCTGTATTTGAAATAGATACCTTCCGATTTTGTATAGCTAAAGCAATTAAAATTTCATATCTTTAGTAATAAAAATCTGATGTGTTACACTCACATGACTTTCTCTACTCTTGTACAAACTATTTTTACAAATGCTTATTCTCCATATGCTTCATGTTAATCGAGATGTTAATCTTATTGCTAATTTTCTTGTAGATGCAAGGGAATTGGTGGGCTTTAAGCGATAGTCAAATATTTTAAGAGCTGGTTGCTATGTGGAGTATTCCATTCTCTTTGCATTACCAGGACAAAAAAAAAAAAAAATGAATAATGAATTCCCATTTGAGAAAAGTATAAGTATTGGCAAATTTAAGGGAATAACAAGCAATATCTCGAAAATGGTTCACTCAAAAAAAATGTATATGACATAAATTGTGTATTTTAATGCAATCTACATTTTTTGTGTGGTAAAATTTTGTTTATCTCTTATGGTTTACCAGTTATGCAAAAGTCGTTCCCAATGAAGAATACTTTTGGAGACATTTCCAGAAAATTTAAGATATACATTTTATTTGCCATTAAAATGTCTTAAACATATGATACTTTAGAGCTGTTTTTGAGAAAATAAAAATTTTCAAAAAATGTTCCATGTAAAGGGTAATCTGGGATGGGGGGATTTTCTTGAAAACCTTCGTGTCGCATCTCTGGAAGATACTGAACCTAAATATCAAGTTTGGTGTTTATCCGACTGTTCGTTTCTGAGTTATGCTGTTCACAGACACACACACAGACATGTTTCCAAAAATGCATTCAGTCCACCTCCAAATATGTATTTTCTGTGAAATCTCGGTATCGAATTTTTGAGTGGAATGCACTACTTCCCCTACTTACTGTATGTAGTAGAGAAAGTAAAAATCACTACACTGGCAATACCTAACGCATTGGGAGCTGCTTCAGCTGTCCTCAAGACTCATCAGCTTATGCCTTCGCTGGCAAAAGAGAAGACTTGAGGGGTTTGTTTTAGTGACTTCCCTCTTCACATCTCATCCGTGAACATGCCTATTATACCACGTCGGTCAGTCATGCTAATCCCACCTGAGAAGACATGCTACAATATATTGCAAGGAGCGCACTTTATTCTGTAACAATACATTTGAATGCAGTCAACGATAAGGAATAATTTCTTTGTTTTTTACTTTCTCTACTACGTATAGTAAGTAGGGGAAGTATTGTATTCCACCCAAAAATTCAATACCGAGATTTCACCAGAAATACATGTTTTGAGATCCCCTGAATCCAAAAAAAGCCTTTTTAGAAACATGTCCGTATGTGTGTCTGTGCGCCTGTGTGTGTGTCTGTGCGCCTGTGTATGTATCTGTGAACAGCATAACTCATAAACGAACAGTTGGATAAACACCAAACTTGGTATTTAGGTTCAGTATCTTCCAGAGATGCGACACGAAGGTTTTCAAGAAAATCCCCCCACCCCAGATTACCCTTTACATGGAACATTTTTCGAAAATTTTAATTTTCTCAAAAATGGCTCTAATGATTTTGATTAAAATGTCATATGTTTAAGATATTTTCATGACAAATGAAATGTATATCTTGAATTTTCTGGGGCATGTCTCCATAAGTATTCTTCATTGTGAACGACTTTTGCATAACTGGTAAACCATAAGAGATGTTACTACACAAAAAATGTAGATCGCGTTAAAATACACAATTTATGTCATATACATTTTTTTTTTGTTGAGTGAACCATTTTCGAAATATTGCTTGTTATTCCCTTAAATTTTCCAATACTTGTACTTTTTCTCAAATTCGTTATTCATTTTTTTTTATGTCCTGGACATGCAAAGAGAATGGAATGCGCCACATAGCAACCAGCGCTTAAAAGATTTGACTCGCTTATAACCTACCATATTCCCCTTGCATCTACAAGAAAATTAGTAATAAGATTGACATCTCGATATCTCAATTAACATGAAGCATATGGAGAATAAGCGTTTGTAAAAATAGTTTGTACAAGAGTAGAGAAAGTCATGTGAGTGTAACACATCAGATTTTTTTAAATTGAATAGAGATCCTTTCTTCAAAATTTACCAGGCTTCCTAGCTAGCCCACAGAATATACCCCTGGAACACTATTAACATTGTTACTTTCAGAGTAAAATTTATTGATTGCTGAAACCTATACATTTCACTTATATCATAGTGTTAAAAACAGAACATATTAGACAAGAGTTGTCTACTGAACACTTTGTTTATACTGTTTGTTACAGAAAGCCCTTTGATTTTGTTGTGCGATATATTTTTGCCACTTCTGGTCAGTTGAATAAAACAACACTATCAGAGAAAGCAATACCTTAGAGTTTGAGTTTTATAAAAATGTGACACAATACTTGTCTTCCCCCTAATTTTATGATGCCCCTCCCCAAGGGGTTGGCCATGGGCCTAGGTAGAGCAGTGGCAATTTGAGCTTTAGCCAGGTAGTCGGTTAAGAAAGAACAAAAAATCTGATGTGTTACACTCACATGACTTTCTCTACTCTTGTACAATCTAATTTTACAAACGCCTATTCTCCATATGTTTCATGTTAATCGAGATATCGAGATGTCAATCTTATTGGTAATTTTCTTGTAGATGCAAGGGGAATATGGTAGCTTTTAAGCGATAGTCAAATATTTTAACGCTGGTTGCTATGTGGCGAATTCCATTCTCTTTGCATGTTCAGGACATAAAAAAAATGAATAACGAATTTGAGAAAAAGTATAAGTATTGGAAAATTTAAGGAAATAACAAGCAATATCTCGAAAACGGTTCACTCAACAAAAGAAACGTATATGACATAAGTTGTGTATTTTAACGCGATCTACATTTTTTGTGTAGTAAAATTTTGTCTATCTCTTATGGTTTACCAGTTATGCAAAAGTCGTTCACAATGAAGAATATTTTTGGAGACATTCCCAGAAAATTCGAGATATACATTTTATTTGTCATGACAATATCTTAAACATATGATATTTTAATCAAAATCGTTAGAGCCGTTTTTGAGAAAATTAAAATTTTCGAAAAATGTTCCATGTAAAGGGTAGTCTGGGGTGGGGGGATTTTCTTGAAAACCTTCGTGTCGCATCTCTGGAAGATACTGAACCTAAATACCAAGTTTGGTGTTTATTCGACTGTTCGTTTTTGAGTTATGCTGTTCACAGACACACAGACACACAGACAGACAGACAGACAGACACACAGACACACAGACACACACACGGACATGTTTCCAAAAATGCTTTTTTTGGATTCAGTGATTCTCAAAACATGTATTTCCGGTGAAATCTCGGTATCGAATTTTTGGGTGGAATGCAATACTTCCCCTACTTACTATACGTAGTAGAGAAAGTAAAAGTTATTCTGTGCATCATTTGCAGTGCCATATTACACCCCTGGTGCATTAGTCTGTAGGCACCTTTATTTTCACAAATACTGGTCACACTTCCACTGCTTTGCATCAGAATGGTGTTCATTGGAGAGCCAGTTTGTCATAGCATTGCCAAATGAGCATATTAAAAGTTTAGAGACTTATTATTTGCAGTAAATTATTAGAAATGTGATAATTAGACTTGTAATCTTTGAGACCCATAGAATGGAATACATGTTTTCAGGTTACCTACCAGCTTGCTGGAGTGCATGTGTATGTAACTCAGTAGACAGGAGTAAACTGGCTTATGTAGAACACTGCAGTCAGCTTTTGTTTTTGATCTACAGGTTCCACAAGCCTAGCAATAATTATATGAATTCTTTACGTATTAAATATATGGTTTCACAAAGCTGTACAAGTTAAAACAAATTTTAAAATGTAAATGAAATTAAGCAACAGTCAGGCTTACAGAAATCTGCTGTGATCTTTGGGAAAACATATTTGTAAAATCAGGGTTTTATTGCATTAAACTTTCTTGTCTGTAGTTTCTGCCCCAGACACCTGTATCAATGTTCAGAGATAAACCAAGGTTCTTGATGTACTGACCTTCTTCAAAGTATGTAGCACAAGTTGAGTTATGAAGGTAGGACAGTTATCAAGTATTATCATTTTTTGCAGACCTCAGTCATTGACTATGTCAGACCATCAGACTTAAAAAAGGAGCTAAATGATAAATTCCGTGCCAAGTTTCCCTCTGTGAAACTGACACTGAGCAAGCTGCGAAGTTTAAAGCGAGAGATGCGCAAGATAGCACGACCATCTCCAGATGGACCAGTGGACCTTCTAACTGTTGCACAGGCATATGTGTATTTTGAGAAGCTCATCCTGCGCAGTCTGATAAACAAGGAGAATCGTAAACTCTGTGCAGGTGCTTGTCTCCTCCTGTCTGCCAAACTCAATGATGTCAAAGGTGAACAACTCAAAGCTCTCATAGAGGTATGTATTAAAAACATTATGATTTGGTTAATGTCATATAACTTTTTTTGTGGATGTAACTATTTCTGAGATATTCCTTGTTCTTGGTTTGATTTTCAAATACTTAAACTTTTCGAAAATGGGAAATCATTACCTTTTTTTTTTTTAATTTTTTATTTTTTCCTGATCATGCAAAGAGCAAGAGTAACTATCACTTAGAGACATGCTCTTTAAACATGTGACTATCACTTTATCTACCAAATTCTACAATGAAATGTGAATTGAAAGTTTATCTGGATTAACAGAAGTAGATAGAAGGATAAGTTTTTGTAAGAATAGCGAGTAGAGAAAATCATGTGAGTGGAACACATGAGTTTTTAAATTCAGATCCTCAGAACATGCATTTCCAGTGAAATCAACATGAAATGTTTTGGTGAAATATAATTTTTCCTATATCTACTCTAAGCAGCTGCTAGAGAAAATAATAAGATTTGAAAACTTATCACTTGGAAAAGTGTAAACATGCAATGTAGCATATTTTTAAAAATAAGCTAATAATGCAAATTGTATATTTTAATGAGCTGTTCATTTTTGCTATTGCAAGTTTTTGTCTTACCTCCTGTAATTTCACATTATACAAAATTGTATAGAATTCAATGTGTATGAAGAAGACTTCACAGTCTATTCACACATAATTTAAGATATACTTTAATTTCTTGCATTAATATTTTAAATATCTTATATTTTAATTTAAATCATTAGCTGTTCATGAGAAAATGCAAAAATAATGAAAATTTTTGCATGTAAAGAATAGTTTGGGATGGGAAATTTTATGAAAATCTTTTCCTCAAAGCTAAAACAATGTCTGACTCAAGTCTGAAATTCAATATTTGTATTGGTTTCATTTTTGAGTTGTGCTCTTTATAGAAAACTGACCAAGTGTTTTGTGAAGATGCTTTTTCTGGGTTCAGTGGAGCTCAAAATGTGTAGCAAAATCTTGGTATTACATTTTTGGGTGGAACATAGTACTTCTGTCCTGCGCCATGGTACAGTGGCTGGAGCATGGTGCTCTGGTTTCCGGCCATGAAATGAGCCCAGGTTTGATCCCACCCCTAGGTGTGTGGATTTTAAGTCCCAGGTATATACACACGGGACCGGGTCTGCCTACGCAGAGACCACACCCTCGCATGACCCAGGATTGCTCGTGGGCCCATTCCATTAGGGGCGATACCTATTTTAAAACCCATCCCCCTCCCCATCTGGTCGAGTGTATACCCCCGCCGCTATAACGTTGCACTTGACAGCTAGCGTTTAAGTTGGTACACTCGCGAAAAAACAGATGAAAAGCTTCAACCGTTTGACTTCCTAAGCCAATCACAAGGCAGCATTCCGGATGGTCGATGACAAAGCGGAACCGGATCTAGAATCGGCTCTGTTGCCGGATGTAACTATTCCCAACCATGTGCTTCAGTTTGTGAATCTCTAGCAGAGCGTCGAGTTGTTCTTTGCAAGCTACATATTGTTCATTGTTATTTGTTATTTAGATTTGTGGTTATTGTTTGATAGTTTTGTTATTGTTCGTTTATACATTTATTTATTTATATTTATCTATTTTATATATATTTCATTCATATTATTTATTTAAACAAAACTTAAGTGCGACAATGTCGGAAAAACGACGCCGATCGCCGAGTGATGATTCACGAAGTGAAAATCCTTTGCGCCAAGGTGTGCCACTTAATAGTCAGGCATTGGAACTATTATGGAGAACCCGGGAGTTCTTTGAACAGGAAAAGGAGTACGTGAAGCTTCACGGAAATCCCTCTATTCCTGCTGATAAAGCCGTACAACGAACTGCAGCAGCTCTTGATTTAAGCACGAGAACTGTTGTTCACAAAGGAGTGAAACTACAAGAGAAAGAGGACAAAATTCCTGAACCATCTGGAACACAACAGGTATTTCTATCAACTCCAGGGAAGAAAAAAAAGAAGCCTCGTCCAGTCACAAATATTGATGCTTTCCAATTAGACGCCATACGTAGACACATTTATGCCTATTATCATAGAAAGGAGTATCCGACCATACCAAAGCTGCTTATATCGCTTATTTTCAATTAACAATAATAATACGAAATAGTTATTATTCAGTGACGTTCGCTACTTACGTACACTTTCTGTATGCGGCTTAGACACGATAGAAATGAGAAGAATCAGCTGTTGTTTACTAGCCACTCTGGCAACGTCGCAACCACGATGTAGCCAACCTTACGCGAAGCCACACGAACTGTCAAGTGCAACGTTATAGCGGCGGGGGTATAGGCTAGTACTCATCCTGCCCATCCTTTCAAACAGGGTCGGAAGTGGATATGCCACTTACGCGCGTCAGGCCAATAGGGCAAACCCTACTGGGGGAGACTACAAAACAACCTCGGTGGGGCCAACAGTTTCTAGCAACCGTCTACCAGCTATCCCTCATGGCTGGTGCCGGAGAGTCTCGAGGCGTGTCACAACCCCACCTGGCGGATAAACCAGCCAAGCGTACCCAATCTCCCATGGGTGTTGGGAACCACTGCCCTGCCGAATCCAACCCAATCCGAACAATTCCCTTTCGGGAGGGGTTCGAATGTTCGGCCCAGCGTACTTCTAGTGATGTCAGAAGTACCACGAGTGCTCAGAGTCCCAGGTATAGGATCATTGCCCACCCAGCACTGTGAGGAGGCAGTGACCCTGGCCTCGAGGGCCAACATTCCAGCTGGAGGATGCATGATGTTGGCCACATCTCTCTGTGGGCGTGAGGTCAGCAGTTGGATTGGCAAGCCAAGGCCTTGCCATGGGGTTTATATAGTACTTCCTCTACCTACTGTAGGTAATGTTAGAGAAAGTAAAAATACTTGCATTGAATTCAGGGTACTTCAAAATGTGGCTTTCCAGTGAAATCTTCAGATCAGGTGTTTGGGGCTAATCCAATACTTCCAATTCCCTCTCTAGTAGAGAACATAAAATAAATTATTTATTCATTCATTCACACTGATGTAGTAAGTGTTACTTTAGCATTCCTAATGTCTGCATTAATTAATAAGTGTTACAATAGTTAAAATTCTTTATGATCAGTGTGTGTTTTAGGTATAATGTTTTCCTTATGTGGATAAAAAATTTCAGGCTTTTAACTTGCTTTCTTTACAGAGAACTGAAGGTGTGTTTCGCTTGAACCGCAAAGACCTTCTTGCATCTGAGTTTGCAGTATTGGTGGCTTTAGAATTTGGACTTCATTTGCCAACTTGGGAGGTCATCCCTCATTATCAGCGCCTTGTATATGAGTCCTGACCCATCCATTGCAGACGGATACTGGAATCCACACTGGGACGAGGATTGGTCTAGCATTGGCATTCTGGCTACTGCTTTCTGCAGGGCACCCATATTCTATTAAATGCAGAGAAAGAAAGCCTGAGTACAAACACTAGCACTTAGGTGCTACAGATTAGATTAAAACCTTTCTAAAATAAATGACATCAAGTGCTTATTTATTTTAGTTAAGGATAAGTAAGGAAAACGTTCAATATTATCATAAAAGATGATCTGATATTCAAGTTGATCTTCAAACATAATGCTATTTTCACTTCATGTATGTTTAGAAAACTGAGAGCATAAATAATTCTAATTCTTTCAAGAAGATAAAAATGCTTGCTGGTACAATTTCAACTTTTTCAATGTGGTAGCTACAGTTAAATTTAAGAATTATGTACTCTGCAACTTTAATTGCAAATATTGTATAAAGGTACAAATTAATGAAGAAATTTGAAATATACAGTATTTTCTAGTGAAAACCAAGCATTTTTATCAGCTGAGCTAGGCCGTGCTTCAACAGACTACTGCAGTTAGTGTTTGAGATATATGCTGATGAATCATTTTATATGCAACATCATTTATCTAGAATTTTACATCTTAATTCCTGTTCATGAAGAGTGTGGGGTAGTAACATGAACATAGCAGATGCTCTCCTAAAGTGGCTAGTCTAATCCAATGTAAGCCACATAGTCTACTTTTGGGAGAGATGAATTGGGCTGGGGAGACACAAGAATGGTCTGCATTCATCCTCAGTTTATCAAGGAAAAGTGGTGGGGGTAAGTTGCCAGTCTCTGCTGCTAGACTTTGCCCTCTTTCAATGAGGCTTACTCTACAGATTCCATGGACAGGGTTACTACAACAGCAGATAGTATCATATTTATATTTGGTCCTGTTTCCTTATAGTGCTCTTTATGTACTTACAAACTCATATCTTATACTTATTAATATGATGCATATTTTATAGCCATGAAATGAGCAACATAATTTTATAACCATAAGGAAAATCTTATAATGAAGAAGGTGTTAAATAATCTCATTGTGTATTCTTAATGAGAGAGGTTATTTGCTTCCAGATATGCTGTTCCTATGCAGTAAAACCTAAATTTACAAACTTACATTTAACATTTTCTTTCTTCCTATTAGATTTCAGAGGTCCTGACTTTTATTGTACTTCATTAATGCATTTAAAATTATATTTAATGTTTATTTCTGCTCTGTAAAACCCATATCTAACATATAAAATACATAGAATATCTACACTACTTCTTCTTTTTATTTTTATTTTTCTTCGCTTTCCCCTGTTGCCTTTTGGTGTCAGGCCTTTTATTTATTTTCTATATGTTCTCTATCCTGTGCAACACATCTCTTCAGCACATTCACTTCTATCCCTTTGTTTCTTGCTATCTTTCTGATGTATTGTTCCCATTCTTTCTCGGACTTCCCCTCTTCTGCTTCCCTTCGGTCTTGCTTCAAATGCTTGTTTTATTTTACATTGATCATTCATTCTGATCAGCGACACATTAGCTGTATTATCTACACAGTTTATTATAATACTGTAAATTACAGAACTCAAAAATTTTAATTTGTTCATTTTGCAAAGCTACCACAAGCATTGTGATTAGGCATTCCATCAGTCTACATTGATTTAGGACACCATAGACATAATGAGCATGGCACTGTGCTGTAGAAGTAACAGCCACTTTAGTTTTCTGTACCATTTACAAAAGAAAAGGTGCCAACAGATGAAATACAGTGAAAGAGTACCAATGCATAGAGTAAATTTTTATCTCTTGATGTAAGTGCCAGTCATGCAAATGGTCTACTTAGGCTTGCAGACTGTACAGGTTTTTTCATAAGTAAAATATAATATCAATAAAAGTAAAATTAATTCATTTTTAAAAAAATTCACAAGAAAGTTGAATTTAATATTTTCAGAGGAATATTAATTTTACAAAAATCAAACAAAGCATTCAGCTATATTTTAAACAATGCAAGCTTGTCAACAGCACTTTTAAATGGTAATCTATTCTTTTCTGGTGCAAAATTTTATTTGTTTCATACAGGTTTGATTGCTTTGGGAACAGTTTAGTTCTTGACCTGCATATCACATTTTGTGTTAAGAAAAATATTTTATCCATGATGTTCATCTAAAATAAAACCTAAGGATGAAATTCTAATGATAGAAGACATAAGGCTAGTTCACAATAGTCCGAGAATGGTAACCAAACTGGAAACGAGAACGGGAAGCAATGCATCATACAAAATGTTGGTTCACAATAGCCCGGTAACAAGAACAGGAATGCATATATCGATGACCATATTGATCACAAAGTAGAATGTTGATTTTGTGCACAGAAATTTCATTTGTTTTTAACTGACCAATGATATTTTCTCACTTGCTTCAATTCAGCCATCATAATGCGGGTTAGCCGACATCGAAATTTGATAGTGTGAATATTATCTAAATGCAAATCCATTACATTTCCGATTCCTCTAGTCGTACCAAGCTTTCATTACCTTATTTGATGGCATCATACATTAAAGTTGTTTATTGTTCCTTGTCAATTTCTACCAGTTTTTGCTATTGTTTTTGAGGGAATAGCCAGTTCTGAGTTGCATATAATAAACAAACTAAGATGACTCTTTCACTATAAGAATCAATGACGGATCTGCAGATGTCAAGATCTGAGGTTAGGGCGTACATATGCTAGAATTTCTTGCAGTTTTGTGTATCCAGCTTGCAACTAGAGAGAACACTAGTGAGTGCTTCATGTCATGGCTGCCTAGAATAATCTACAGCAAAGAGTCTGATATGGACAATATGGATCTAATATACCATGTGCAGGAACAAGAACAAGAAAGTTAAAACTTGGCAAACTCTTGTTTTCCATTCCTGGGTCCTGGGAAAGCTTCCTGTCAACTGTGAACTCTTCCATTAAAATGTATGTATTTCAACTTTGTCATTCTTGTTCTGATTACCATTCTCAGTTGTTGTGAACCAGCCTATGCACAAGGAGTATGCTTGCTTTACAATGAAACTCATCCAAATTAACAACCCATTTTAGAGGCAACCATGAGTAGAATTCAAAGAGGACAGATATGTCAGAGATACAGGGAGAGCCAAAAAATTACGAACCGGCTACGCTTTGTTTTTCCTGTCTGCATCCTCGGCGCTCGTTGCCGTCTGCTGCTATTATAGAAAGGTGCGGATGAAACCATACAACATTTTTAAAACTACTTTTAAAGGCTTTACTTACCAACTTTATGAAAGAAGATGCTGAAACTGGCCACCATCGTCGTCCATACATTTTGGCACCTCTTTAGGAAACTATCCATCACTCGCCGTAGTTCACGTTGAGAAATACTGGCAATTTCCTGACGGATATTTTGTTTTAATGCTTCCAGTGGGTGTGGGTTTGTCCTGTACACTTTATGTTTTAAGTTACCCCAGAGATAGAAATTGCAGGAGTTTAGGTTGGGGGACCGAGGGACCACAAATCTCTACTAATAATTCTGTGCTCAAACACACTTTCAATTGTTCTCATCGAAATATTGGCTGTATGAGCTGTTGCAGAGTGTTGTTGAAAAAAAGGTAAAATAATGCTCCCTGTCTGTTAATTCCTTAAAAACAGGGGGCAAAATTGTACTCATATATGCACGGGCTTCAACCATTGACTCGAAAAAAATTGGCCCTTTTAGATTTCTTAGCCTGAACCATGGCCTGAAATTTATTGTAAAGTTCATGAATTGTTGTACGGCCTGGAAGTCTGGAACGTTTACACCTGGAATCTTTCTGCAAATTGTACTTTTACTTGGCAAGCTGACTGAGTTAACACATACGAATCATAAATAAATACACGCTGTGCAGTAGAAAACATATACTGAGCCATAATATACTTTGTAACTAAGTACAGAACAAAATAATAAATCTCTCGTAATAACTGAACTACATCACATCATCAACTCACTGCACTTTACACTGCAGAGCAAAACCACGTCAACAGCGTGACCTTGTTTATAGCAGCAGTGCATTATCATGTTCCCACACCCCAGTGGTAAAACACTGCACAGCCGGTAATATTGTTCATGAAGTACTCCTTCATGACGAAGAAATCGGTGTATGATGTGCCATGAGCAGAGAAAGAGTTATAGGTCCAATTTTTTTTTTTGAGTCAACAGTTGACGCCTGAATACAATTTTGCTCCCTTTTTTTTTAGAGAATTAACAGCCAGGGAGCGTGATTTTGCCTTTTTTTCAACAAGACACTGCAACAGCTTATACAGCCAATATTTCAATAAGAACAATTGAAAGTGTGTTTGAGGACAGAATTATTAGTAGAGATTTGTGGCCCCCTCGGTCCCCCGACCTAACCCCCTGCGATTTCTATCTCTAGGGTAACTTAAAACAAAGTGTACAAGACAAACCCACACACCCTGGAAGAATTAAAACAAAATATCCGCCAGGAAATTATCAGCATTTCTCAACGTGAACTACGGCAAGTAATGTATATTTTCCAGGTGCCAAAAATGTATGGACAATGACGGTGGCCAGTTGCAACATCTCCTTTCATAAAGCTGGTAAAGCCTTTAAAAGCGGTTTTAAAAAAGTTGTATGGTTTCATCCACACCTTTCTATGATAGCGGCAGATGGTAACGAGAGCCAAGGGTGGACAGGAAACACACTGTGCCGGTTCGTAGCTTTCTGGTTCTCTCTGTATATATAAAAGTCTGGGAGACCTCAAAATATTAAATTTGATGTGTCAGAGTATTTTTTAAAAAATTATTTAATTTTTGTTTTATTGTTATTACGCATTATTAATGCAAATGTTGTACACTGCTTTAAAAGCAGAATGTATGCTACAAGCCACAAGTAACAACTCAACGGGTCCACATGCAGCAGTATATCCCTTTATGTTCACTAAGCTTACACTGCAGCATGCGTTCAAAGTCATAAACATATGAACAAATATTGTAGTAATGCCTTTTTATTCTATGTTACATTACTTGCTTGTCTGCATCTTTACGTCCTGTATTGCCAGGGAAGAAAATTATTCTCATTTTGTGAATATGATACTTAATGTAATATTATGTTTTTAGAAATAAGTTGTACTTAAACTGATGTAATTTTCTTAAAAAAAGTAATGCAGACCTCCATTTTAGGTAAACTGCTATTTACAGAAGTTTATACTTAATGTTACCAAAACAGGTTAAATAGGGTTCTTACTGTATGGATTAGTTATAAAATGTTAGAATGTATATATATATAATGTTTTATATAAGTAGTGTATCCAAAACTTTGTGGCAAGCTGCGTTTCTGTTTTTACTTAAAAAAAATGGAACTAATTCTGACAGTCATAGCTTTTCTGTGGTTCTCTATTTTCAATGTACTTAAATGGAGAAAAGCTGAAGGAGTACATATAGAAAGTGTGATTCTTATTATAGATAATGCAGTATAAAGATTTATGCAGAGAAATAAGCTTTCAGTACATGTATCGTTAAGTCGCAGTAATATATGTCCATCACAAAGCACTGAAATTCCTATTTCAGATTGTCATAATATTGTACAAAAGTGATCTATCAGATTTTAGTTCCTCTCTTCAAATACTGCCAGAAAGTTTGTCAACAGGGATTTCAACATGCTATTGTGCAGTGTGAGCAAAAGTCCTATTACACCTGTTTATTCTTGGTTGAGTCTAATGCTCAAAAAGTATAACAACAACCGTCAGTAATTTGGAATGGCAAATACAAGTGTCTGTGGGGTAGAAGAAAAACTTGTTGCAAAATGGGTCCGCAAATGGCCATATATGGGAAAATGTATGAGTGACATCATGCAGGATTCTAGGGCTGTTTTGGTAAGGCACTACTCATACTTTTTCAAGCCAGAAAAGAAGCTTGCTATGAAGCTTCAAATTCAACTAGAAGCTTGTCACTGATTCAGTGGTTGGTTTGTTGATGAAATCAGTAAGAAAGCATGCCTTGGTTGCAATGCAACCCAGGTCTCACTACACTAGGTAATGCATTATGGGGTTTTATTAATGCGAAAGTTTGATAATGCTGAACGTTTCTGATGATTTAAATGCTACTGTTTGTAATACCTTCTGAGAAAAATGCATATGAGAACATGGCATCATATTCATCTCTACAGAGCTTGCGGACAAACATATACTGAGGTTGTAGATGCTTAACACATACGTTTGCATTCAAATTCGTTTTGCAAGTAAAGAAAAAAATCTGATGTGTTGAATTCACTTGACTTTCTATGCTCATTCTTCCACAAACTATTTTTATAAAAGCTTATTCTTTTATATACTTCTTGTTAATACAGATAAACCTTCATTGCACATTTCATTGAAAGTATAAGTAGAGTGTATTAAGCTAAATTGATAGTCAAATCCTTTCAAAGCCGGTCACTGATGGCTGTGAAATTCCATATTCTTTCTATGAACAAAAGAAGAAAGACAGGCAAAAAAAGGAATGGCAATTTGCAGTTGAGAAAAGTATAAAATATTTGAAAATTCAAACCAATAACAAAGAATATCTTGGAAATGATTAATGCCACAAAAAAATGTTATTTTATATAAATTGTGTGCTGCTTTAACGAGATTTATGTTTCTTGTAAGATTTTGTCTATCCTCGGTTTACCAACTATACAAAGGTCATTTAGAATAAAGAGGACTTCACAGGCTATTCCCAGAAAATTCAAGATATATATATATATATATACAGGTGAGCCAAAAAACTATGAACCGCCTACGCAGTGCTTTTCCTGTCCGTGTCCTTGGCACTCATTGCCATCTGCCACTATGATAGAAAGGCGCAGATGAAACCATACAACACTTTTAAAACTACTTTTAAAGACTTTACTTATCAACTTTATGAAAGGAAGTGCTGAAACTGCCCACCATCGTTGTCCAGTTTCAGCATTTTCTTTCATAAAGTTGATAAGTAAAGCCTTTAAAAGTAGTTTTAAAAATGTATGGTTTCATCCGTGCATTTCTATCATAGTGGCAGACTGCAATGAGTGCCAAGGATGCAGACAATAAAAGCACCGCGTAGGCGTCATAGTTTTTTGGCTCATCCTGTATATATATCATGGTATTTTAATCAAAATCGTTAAAATGCAACTTTTGAGAAAATAAAAAATAATAATAAATGTTCCATGTAAAGGGTAGTTTGGGATGAGGGAATTTCTCGAAAATCTTTGTGTCTCATCCTTAGAAGATGCTGAACTTAAATACCAAGCTTGGTATTTAACCCAGTTTTTGTTTTTGAGTTATACTTGTCCATAGACAGACAACATACACCTTTCCCTAAAAATGCTTTTTTGATTTCAGGGGCCCTCAAAACATGTATTTTGGTGTGGAACAATACTTCCTGTAGTTACTGTTAAATACTTAGTAGAGAAAGTAAAAACATAAGAAATGGATGTTATGGGACTTTTGCCCATGCTATGCATATATTTATAAATTTTTGCTTATATACAATATGTTAAGGATACACTAAACTGTTTACATAGCTGCAGGCAGCAAAAGTAATCTGTTGCCTCAAGTGATTAATATATGTGCAACGAATAAAATATTTCCTCTTTTTTGATACTGCCACTTTTTTTTCTTTTTTTTTCAAAAGTCTTACTTAGCATTATATTAGCTACAGGTTAACAAACTTAGAATTTTCTAAACGTTTTTAAGAACTAATTAAATCAAATTCATTAAAAACATAAGCTGCTAATGTTTTCAGGAGCTGCATTTCTGGAGTGGTAAATGTTTTGTAGAATCTATGAACACTAATGTATTTTTAGCATAAACTGCATCACATTTGTATGTTTAAGATGAGTATTATTTCAGCTTCAGTAGCTTGAAATGATGGAAAGACATGTAGATATTTTATGTACCTAAAATATTAAATATTTTATGTGTAGGATAAATTAGATGTGCCATTATGTACGAGTATATATACATAGATAACATACAAAACCTTTGGTGCTGTTGTAGAGTAAGCATTTTATACTTAACATTTACAGAGAAGTAGCATTTTAACAATGGAAGGTAATGGAACTTTTTTAAGACATTGCTATAATGTATGAAATGTGTTTTTCAAGCTCTTAGGATAGTAAAATGTCAACAAACATAATGTACACAGGTTTTGATTGCAGATAAAGGCAGAGAACTTACTCTTAACATTCTATAAAATGTGTTTAACAAAATCTATAGCTATAAATATATTAGCTAGAATGTTGCCCAAACTAGCAGGCTAGCCAAATGTACCTAAATAATATCGGAATCTTGGGAACGATTTTAAAAAGTAAGCAAGAAATGAGAGAGAGAGAGACAATGGGCCTGAAAATCTAAGTAGCTTTTTTATTGTACACAATCCCTGCTTTAATGGGGTCCATACATCGCTTTCCCCCACAGGTGATTGACTGTATGGGGAGTGTTGTAAACCAACCAACCTAGTTGACACGTTATTTATCTTACAGCCTGAAAAACTAAAGAAAGACTGCTTTGGATGTACTTGTTAGTTATTTCTTAACTAAGATTAGAGTATCTCTGATTCTTCAGACAATATACATAAGTTTACTACTCTAGTTTGTCTTCAGAGGGTGCAAATTTTTAAGTATAAAAATAATCTAGTCTGCAGTATGTGTATAAGTATTTCCTTTTTTTGTCTTTTTTCATATCTTTGTATGACTTTTTTACAGTTAACCTTTCAAGTAACTGAATTAATTTCTAAATGATTAAAATAATTTATTAGTGAGCATAAATACATATATGGAATATTTGACAAAACCCCTATATAATAAAGGTGCCCCTGATATTATTTTGGCTGATGCTTAATACAGAATTAATTTTTCACTTGTGACTGTTATTGCACCAGAACTAAAGAAAATTATAGATGAAGCCTCATAAATAATGAGTTTCAAACAAGTGTATATATATATATATAAAAAATATACCAATATAGAATTTAATTTTTCTGTTGCATAAACACCATTAGTTTCTACAGTTTTTGAGTCATTTTTCACCCAGTTTCATGATTCCATAGCAATTCATTGTCTTGCTTTTTAATGAAATACTTCCTGTATACTAACTTCAGTTGCTTCAGAATCTGGGAAATTCTTCTACAAAGGAAATGCCCACGTATCAAAACAGATGGATATTAATTTTAATTAACTAATGCCAGGTATTCCTAAATCAAATTTGCTTACACTCTTTCTAATTGAGAATAGCTCAGCATTGACAGGTGACCCATATGAAACTGATTTGAATATGAATCACACCTTCAAATTTCCACCATTCAATAACATTACCTTATTGCTTAGACTGATGCTTTTCCACAGCAGCCATAGCAGATTGGTTGGAATTCAGACACTGTTTGTCCATGTATCCATTTTTCATCATGTGAACCATCCATGGAATTAACAATAAACTGTCAACAGCAATAAAACTTTTGTATAATTTTTTTAGGATCTTTATGCAATTAAGCAGTGTGTCCTTTGATGCATCAATTTCTTGTGATAGCCTATTCCCAATATTCAATACTTTGGGTCTGCTGGTGAGTTGCCTAATTTTAATGCCTGTTTCACTGTAATTGAGATATTGAAACCATCACCAAGCTACACTCTCACTGATTACTTCATCTCCCGCCACTTTATAAATATTACAAATAATGCAGCAGCAGCTTTATTGCCTTGTTTCCAGCTGTGGCAAACATATCAGTCTTCTCAAATTCATACCTCTAAATTCTCGGAACACAACAGTAACCATTAACTACTTAACCGTACTTTGGTTGCATGGCGCTGCAGACTAATATATAATTAAACTCATACTTGTTTGTATATGTAAGCAATAATATCAAAATTTAACTACAAGCAAATGTGTATCAGTAGAGACCCGGAATATTCCTGTGTTGATTGCCCTGAAAGTCTTCAACAGTTATGATGAAGCTTTGCAAGTAAAATTGAACAAACAAAAAAAAAAAAAAAAAAAAAAAAAAAGGAAATCTGAAGTAAAAAGATTTCACTTAAAACATGTAAAATATTAATGATAAAAGGAAAATCAATTTTTATATATTACTTGAGTGTGATTAAAGAATCATTGGCGCAGTATCAGATTTTTTATATCACTGATGTTAACAAAAGTGGAAATTATCTTAAGAGGTTTAATTTATAACATTTGAGGTACATCTTGCACCACTAATGTGAACTACAAACAGCTAAAGCCCTCTGCAACTCTTTTGAAGGTTCCAGCAAAATGTATCTTGAGGATGAAGGAAAATGTTAATTGAAAATTTTTTTAATGTGTATAGATAGTCTACAAAATTAAAGAAAGGAAACAAATTTTGCCTATGAGGGCCCATAAAACCAAATGCTGTCAATGTTTTCGTACATTGCATATTTTTACTGTATTTATTAATAGCTTTGCCAATCCCTGTGTATAAAAAATAACAGCAGCAGAATGAATATCGTGAAGTTTAATTATAATTTTATAAGTTTTTTAAAAACTTTCTGTCTTTCCACAAATAGAGGTAAAATGGGGACAAATTTTTGAAACTTGGCAAGTAATTCATGAGTGGAATAGCTCTCCACACTATCTACTCTTATACAAATTCTATGGACTTTTCTGTAGCATTCAAAGTATTGCAAATTTGCAACACAAATTTTCCAGGTCTCTAGTTAATCAGCCAGGAAGGTGCTATACCAGAAGTTATGCAAACCAAGTGCCAAAAAGCTGCATGAGAAAAGCTGACTCTCTTACTTCCTGGATATCGTGTGACTGATAATGTGAAAAAATCTTCATCAGGATTACCACTGTATCTCTCTTTTCTTCAAGCCATTCACTTATTTGCTCTTCATTGAAGTCATAAGCAGTGTAAACAGAGATCCATCCTGTGCTGTAGTGCTATGGGCTAGTGTGTGGAGCTCTGATTTGTGGCTACAGAATGCTAGTTTTGATCCCACCTATTGGGATGTGGATTTCAAGTCCCAGGTGTAGGACCGATACCCACTCAGCATTGTGAGGAAAGTGGGGAGCTCAATAGGCAGTGATTCTGGCCTTGTGAGACAACTTTCCAGTTGGGGGATGTGTGACACTGGCCGCATCACCTCTCCGTTGTTGGATGATCCCCACCTCCGCCATGCGTAAGTGGGCATGAGGCAGACCCAGTCCCATTGCATGCCGAGCTCTACAGGATTTACTTATTTAAAAAGAGATCTAATTTTAAGTCTCTAGAAGTAACTAACATAATGGTTCATGATGTTATTCTATTAAGCATGCTTCACAGACAGGTTTTATTCTACAATTTAACAAAAAAATATGTAAACAAAAACAACCATATAAACCAAAAAATTCTGCATATAATTCTTGTTTGTTTAGTTTACTGCATGCATTTTTCAGCATGTACAAAATCCTTTGCATTAGTGGAATTGAGAAATAAAATGTACAATAACATGCATATATCAAAATGAGCATAAATTAAACTATATTATTGTATTATTCCCTTCAGTAATAGGAAGCTTTTGTCATTTATTTTACATGGTGCACTGTCCATTAGTGAATATGGGTTAACATTTCAATGGAAAGCACTCGGTTTTATAATAAATAGATATTGTGTGCTTTGTTTTCACAAAATAAATGATTTACAAATCTTAATCACACATGTTTGCACATTGATAAGTCTATGTTTCGTGAATATATTTCTTCTAAGTTGCTACCTTCTATAATAATATTTATTCAGATGTCAGAGTAAGAATATAAATTCTTAAGTGGGAATTTGTAGAGTTTATTTTTGCTTGTTGCCCAACCTTATCTTGTGTCTAAACATGTTTGTGATGATACCAAGCAATCGACAATATGCATTGGAAAAATGCTCAAGAGTGTAAAAAGAGCTGTAAGAAGTTATTATTCATCTACTTCTCTCTCTCTCTTTAAAAAAAAACAAACAAAACAAAAAAAAAACCTTTACTATAACTAAACTAACATTATTAACATTTTGTAATGAAATCTATTATCCTCTGCTTTTGTTCAGCAAGATACTTGAAATCAGGGCTTTCTCAATATAACATATGGCTAAAGCATTAAGTCTGTGTTTTTGCTATTTACACTGTCCATTAGGATTTCATAACTAATTAATTTAACTTTAAATGTACAAAAATGTACTTACAGATTTTTAACAGTCTCCACCAAGAGCATACCACTTGCAGTGAATTAGCTGGTTAAGTTAGGTATTCTACACAGCACATGCTTCCGAACCCTGTACACAACTAACCTATATGTATGTGAATCACAGCACCCTGTGCGAGTGTGTGCACTGTGATTATGTGATGCGCAAACAAAAGTAACCAACATTGATTGTAGTAGGAGAATTATTTATTTTAGCTCTACAGTGCTATACTTTAAATTGCAGTATAACTTAAGAATTTAATTAAATTTTAAATCAATTCATATAGCAGAAATAAATTTTAAACAGGACTGAGTAGTTTTTTTTTATATATATATATATATATATATATATATATATATATATATATATATATATATATGGTGGTGGCAGTGAAATTGAATGACTCCATTTTGGAAAAGATCATGTGGAGAAAGAACCAATAGCAAAGTGCCTCATACTCTGCCAAGTACTATTGCATCTCTGCACCTCTCGCCCTCATTCAAAGCATTTCCCTCTGCACGTCTCACCTCTAGCAGTATCCATAAACATGATGAAAACATTCACGCTACTCACTGTATAAGTGTTGCAAAAAACATTTCAAACAAAACAAAATCCATACACTAAATTGGGGAGTGCAGAAATTAATACTGCAATGACATCTGATGTTAGCCTTCCTTTCCTGTTTTCGTTTAATTTATTTTATTTATTTGTGGAGAGGGCACTGCCCTAGAGTCCTCCTTCACCAGCTGCCATTGGAGATTAAACAAAAATTATTGTAGATTCCAGCAATGTAAGGGTAGAAAGTAATGGAATCACCTGCCTTTCAAATGCAAAACCAAAAAGCAGTGCATAAAAAGCTAAGTACTTGTACTAAGGTTGTCCAAATAAATTCTGGGTCCCCTGATGTCTGCCATGGCAGGTCCCTTGACAAAATCATGGTAATGGCTCCCCATAATTCCATGGTCCTTGCAGGGCCCCCTGTTCATCACAAATTTTCAGTTTATGCATACAATGGGTGTTGCAGA
Source organism: Deroplatys truncata (assembly GCA_030765065.1). Taxonomy (NCBI): domain Eukaryota; kingdom Metazoa; phylum Arthropoda; class Insecta; order Mantodea; family Mantidae; genus Deroplatys; species Deroplatys truncata. The sequence goes on from CM060986.1 coordinate 45,616,521, forward strand.
ATAACATAAAATTAACGTAACTATAATTATAATATTTTATGCTGTAGTCCTTTCCAGGCCCCTGAAACAAGTCCAACCCCCCCCACCCAGTTCCTTTGGGGTAGCCCTGATTGGCACTTTCTGATTGTATTGCAAAGACAAAAAATAATAAACCAACATAAATTAAGTGCGAGGAATGAACAACTGACTTTATTTATGAGGCATCCTAATATTTATAAACTTCTGTTTCATACTTCAACATTGTCTTACTAGATTGAAAAGTGTAACATCAGTTCACTGTTAGTTCAGCAGCACCATTGTTACTGCAAGAGAGATTACATAGCAACAATGGAATAATAAAAATATGTGAGGAGTTACCATCATGGCAACACTTAATACCAGCTTTCATTTCACGAACACCTATAGCCAGCAGTATATGAGACATAGTCATCTAGTTTCTAGAAGCGTGTGATACAATAACAGTATCTCATCATTAACCATTGAGTGAGATGGTTTATGCTATAGTGCTTGTAGTTCATATTCAGCGGGTTCTTGGATGAAATCTTAAGGATTGACCAATCAGACATGTGGTTTTTGTGGTTTTGCCTACCTGTTTCCACAAAAGTTAGGTGTTTTTTTTTTAATCTCTTCCCAGTTCTTCCCTCTAATTTCATACATTCCACTTATATAGTCCCTTTGTTTAGCTTTGCAGTACTTGTCTGTGCAGTGAGATGGTATTTGCATTTGTAGAGCTTCTCTCTAATGAGCAGCATCACAGACTTGAAGCAGCGTTATCACTGATGGCTGACACCTTGGATTCCTGCATGGCACTAGCATTTCACATCTGGAACTGTTAGGCACTGCCCTCACTTGCACTATCTGACTCATCGTTGCAGCAGGTCTGTAGTATGCTATTATTTCATCCCTGCCTATGAAAGAGGCACATTGCATATTTGCTTGTGAACTGATGTTTCAACTTCAAATTGAAGAGGCCATGGTATTCATTCGCTCATTGCTAGCTAGAAATGGTGTTATGTTTATCCAGTTACTAACAATTTTTTTTTTGTTTCCTGTCAATAAAAGAAGATAAAATTTTCTGAACTGTAACATTGCATTTTAGATGAAAAAATTCAACAAAACTTTCACATTATATTTTACCTTTTCCACCAGATCATTCTGTATAAAGAAAGCATTAATGTTGCTTCCTAGATTATGTTCTTAACATATTTTCTATTATTGTATAAGCACAAAATTTTGTTTTGTTCTATTTAGGTAGTTTCTCCTTTTTTTTCTCTCTTTTCTTTCGTTTCTTTTTTCTTTCCTCTGTCTACTCAGATTAATGACCTACATGCCAGAATGCACATTGATTCAGCATTCAAGTAAGGATATAGTTATGTTTGCATGCAGAGCTTGTTTTCTGACTAGCACTACCTTTCCTGTCTTTCAGAAAATAAAAAATGTTTGTGTTTGAACATTCTAACAAGGAGAATTAAAAGACTACACACCTTATTCATAATATTAAGAACCAGCATTTTATTCATTAATTTGTTGTTCAAAGCTGCTACTACATTCTTTATTAAATGTTTTATACTGCAGTGGGCACTTATGTCAACACATCTGAGCAATTTGTTTATAATGTCAGAAACAAATTTACTATATTATAAGCCTTTATGTTAGAATTATAGTTTTTATGTTCAGAAAACCAATATCTAAGCCAGTCATTAGCTGATAGACCAAAAGTAAATCTCATCCCCCAAAGTACAAGAGACAGTGCAGCAATGATTTCTTTCATTAGCAATTTTTAATGATTTTTATTATGCTGTTGAACTAAATATAGTCAGTCAATGTGTTTAAAGTTATGAATTTGGTTCTCTGTCATGATTGGAGTATTGAGATACTGCTATGTGAAACAAGAGAGAGAAGTTGGAATAACTTTAAAATTAATTAAATTTCAAAACTTATTCCCAAATGTAATCATCAATGCAAATATGTGATATGTCTTTATGTTATAAGAAATAATTAGGTATTAATTTTACTTTGGAATGTAACACTTTACTGTCATGCTGACTAGTTTAATTCTATTGCCCTCTGCACTGTTTTTGACATAGTCTTCTTACATGAATATTGCTGTTCTTGGTGTGGAAGTACAAAAAAATTGGTTAAGGACTGCTCTCCAGCAATAAGCTTGTTGAAATTTGGAAGGTGATCAGACATATTCAGACCTTTTCATGAACCAATCTAAGACAAGGATATTATTCAGGAGCAAGTTTCTATCATGGCATGGGGCAGTAGGCATAAGGACATTCAGGTGTTGCACTGGGAAAAATCTCTTAGTTCCCTATTTGCTTTTGCCTGCTTATATTAACTGTTCAGATTTCGGTCTTTTGTTAAGAAGGTTGTGTCATTATGTTTAGATACCATTATGTGTCTTTTCATTGTTACTACATTTTAATTAAAACTGAAAAGAAATTGAAGCAATATTTAAGAAATACTCAAGAGCAAGACATTGATACAATTGTTAACAAATAATCATCATTAGTAAACAGCAATATTTTAATACAAACATTAAATAAAAACTTTGAATGTGTACATTCACATGTCTTTCTCTACTGTCTGTCATTGATTAATGGATATACAAACTATTCTTGCAGAAGGTTATTTTTCTATCTACTTCATTTTAATCAAACTAAACCTTTGCAGAAATAGCTGCATTACATATTTCATTAGGATACAAAAGGAATAGCAATAGTCAAATGTTTAAGAACTGGACGGTATATGCTAGCCTTAAAATTCCATATTAATTCCATGCAACCACAAGAAACATTGAATAACGACAGGACTTAAAAAGATTGACAAAAATTCAAACCATTAACAATGAATATCCCAGAAATGGCTTATGCCACAAAGAAAAGTTATTTAAAATAAATTGTGTGTGTCTTAAAGAGATCTGCCCTCGTTTTTTGTATAGTACAGTATCATTTATCACTTAATGTTTACCAGTTATACAAGATTATACAAAATTCCTTCTGAATGAAGAGGACTTCATAGGGCTGTTCCCAGAAAATCCAAGATATACATTTTTTTGTCATGTAAATATTTTTAATATGTGGTATTTCAATCAAAACCGTTAGCCATTTTTTAGAAAATTAAAAGTTTCAAAAAATCTTCAATTTGTAAAGCGTAGTTTGGAGTATGGGGATTTTCTTGAAAATCATCTTGTCACATCTTTGGAAGGTACTGAACTTAAATACCAAATTTGGTGATTATGTAACTTTTCGTTTTTGAGTTACGATGTTCACACACATACACACATGCATCTTCTTCTAAAAATGCTTTTTTTACTGAAGGGGTTACAAAACGTGTATTTCCAGTGAAATCTTGGTATTTTGGATGGAATGCAGTACCTTCTCTACCTACTATATACATGGTAGAGGAAGTAAAAAATACAAACAAATTATTACAAAAATTTAATAAAATGGATATTTGCTGCACACTTAAATAAATAACCTATTAAATTTCTTAGCGATTTTTCTGAAAACATTCATAAACTTTTGGTTAGAGGAGAAATTAATTTATCCAAACAATCAAAATCCAGTATTCCTTGATTTGCCGCATTTTCTTCAATCATAAAACTCTGGTGCTTGGAACTGATTTTCATTTTGTTGGAAATGAATAATCTGACCAAAGAATTTTGCAGTGACGCAAGTTCAAGGCCAAGCACTTTCCTGTATTTGTGAAGCCAAACAATAGGTTGCAGTCTCCTGTTCTTCACCTAGTCCAACCCTTCAAGAAAAGGTTTGCCACCTAGTAGTGTTATCAATAATGCAAATTGGCTCTAAGAAGTTCTGAAAACTTTGATCACCTTATACATAAAGTACAGTTTTCCAAGCGATATTATATTTTTCAGGATTTAATAATGAAGAGACACTTTCTTCACCCTCTGTTCTTAATACTACATTAGCAGTATATTGTAACTATGTAATTAATACATATCCACAAACTTAGCATACACCACATATTAGGTAGGTATTTTATATTTAGTTGGTGGTTTTACTTACAAACTTCATGTTTATAGATTAAGGTTTTTTTTATTCCATTTTGGTCAGTTTTAAGGATTGTGCAGTTTTAGTAAGAAACATTGCAATATCAAACAAATTACTTTTGATGACTTAATTGGTTGTGACTGAAGTTTAATATCAGTGGATTATTGTGATTGAAGAAAATTACTTTACACATTTTTGGTTCTAACGAATTGCAGTGAACTGCAAAATTTAATAAAGCATTCTGCTTTTTGCAGCAAATTTATATTTTTATGCGCTCATACCAGTTGACATGGCTCACTATGCATTAGGTATCACCTAAGATTAAATTGTAAAGAATAATAATTTATGAAACTGCCATAATTCAACGTAACAATTTTTCACATTGCAGGGCACAACAGTTCCTCAGCGTAATTTACACATACCTGAATTTAGTGCTGTGTTATTTGTAAGAGAACTAATCTTCTAGATTGATCCAAAAATAAAATGTAGCTAATTTTTATGAACAGTTTAACCTCTTTTTTGTTATTTTTTCAATGAATACAATTTCTATGTACTTTTCTCACTTTGTAAGTTAGTTTTTCTTGTGTAAATTATTTTTAACAAAGAAGTAGCTTGTGCATTTTGTATTCTGTGACACTAAATTAGTTTATTTTTATTGAATGTAAGCAAAAAAGTGTTAAGTCAGCTCATGTTATGGTGAAAGAATAACTGAAGTAAAATATAAATGAATTTCTGTCTTGCAAGAGTTTTTTTGGTGTCATACATTGCCTGGCAATAAGCAGGGAATGCAATTTAGTTGGAGGAGTGGTAAGATATCTGCAATACCTACTATAACTGCTTCATGAATGTGACCCATTTGGGTTGAACAACCCCTTTAAGCCGGGATTACAATAAACATAACGTAACTTAATGTAATGTAACATGAAATTCTAACACATTGTATTAAATGGAGCTGCTTAGCTTTGACTTAATTTTACTTATAAGAGTTTGATGTCACTTGGTAATTAGAACCAATTAGTATGAAGTAATAAAAACAACAAACAATCAAGAGTCATTCCCATTAAGTTAAGTGCATCCTAATTAGACCTTTAGTTTAACAACATTTCTTAATTTCACATTATGTCCCATCATGTTAAGTTGCATTAAGTAAAGTTCGTAATCCCAACAGTAGGATTGCTAAAGCAGTGGGTACTTTAGAGCATACAACTGCAAAGCTCTTTAGCTAATTATTCATAAACATGTACACTTGAAAAAGTTGGTTACAGGCAGAATGAATAGCAATGCCACTTTGCAAGCTCTGACATCTGCCAATAGTAATCTATTGCATAGCCAACTAATGTGCATTCCCTTTTGATAACTATAACAATGTTAATTTGGATTTCTGTCTTTAAAGAGACTTAACCTTTCAACGTAACTAATAATATTGTTACTTAATTTATAAGGTGTTAGAAATATAACTGTCTTATACTTAAAGTGGTGTACTTAGAAAAACAACTGGTGCAAAGTATTGTTGTTATTGGTGGTATCATTGTTACTGTTCATAGTGAAAATATTGAATTATAGATCTCAGTTTACAAAATTAGTGGTTGTTTTTATTGTACATCTGGACCTAAAGCATTTTTGCTTACCTTAACCTCTCCGAGTTCACCTTATTATCAATCTGTTGTGAAGTGTAAAAGAAGTAAAGTTTTTTGAAGAATAGTGGTATTGTCTCAATTTTAATATGAGTTAGTTAAGGATATTTGGTATTGACATTGCTAATTTCTACAAATTTCAAACAATTTAATCGAGTATTTTATCATAAATTTGTTCAGCATATTGTAGCAGATATTAATTTTCATGGCCTGATGTACTTTTGAAGAAATTTATTTTAAAAAATGAAAATCAAGCCTGATGTGAAATTTTCCACATAATAAAATTTTGAACATTTTAAATTTTGCATAACATTAAAACTATTCCAAAAAATAAAGTACATAACGCTTTTAATTTTCCAAAAATTAATCTTGTATTAAATATTAAAACTGTAAATTCAAAACTATGCATATCAACAAAAGGCTCTTTAGACCTTCATAGAATGCATACTGAAAATCTGAAATCAATTTAAGAAATATTGCATAATGAACATTTTAAAATGATAAAAAATGCAAGAAAGAAAGATTACAAGAAAATCAAGTTTTAAATTTCACTCCCATTTACACACAAGCACATCCATTTAAATAGCCAAAACAGCAGAACTGCAATTGCATCAGTTTCTACAATCTTTGAGGATTTTTTGCATGAAAATGTTAAAAAGTATTCTTTTCTCCAAATTTTATTGAAAATTCAGTATAAAGTGCCCTTAGTTTTGAGCTATCTATAAGAAATTAACAGCAGCTATAAATCCAGCTGTCTCTCTTCTTCCATCATCCCTTTATCCCTCTGCTGTGTATCTGTTCTTGTGCTGCTTCCAAAATAAACACTGATGCATAAATGACTGATTTAAAAATCTTTTACTGCTCTCTCTCAGATTATGAATTGAATGAAAGTGATTAAAGATGGTACCAAGATCGTCCATATTGGAGGGCAGTGAGACAGTTTTGGGGGACTGGAGATATTAGGAGTCCAAGAATTTTGATTGGTAACTTAATAAGCCTAGATAATATATCAGAGTTGTAGATGTCACTTTTATGGGAGCTTAAGGTATAAATTTCTTGATTTTATTAAAAAAATTTCAATTCTCTAGTTTCATGCCAAAAAAAGTCCAGTGTGTTGATCACTACAAAAAATTAAAAAAAAAATTCAGATCTACTGAATGCAAAGAAAGCATTTTTGGAAAAATATCTGTGTGAGAGAGAGAGAGAGAAAACAGCATATTTCAAAAATGAAAATTTAGATAAATACTAGACATGGTTATTTAAGTACAGCATCATTCAGGAATTTGTCAAACAATTTTCAAGAAAATCTCCCCCAAACCAAACTACATTTTATATGGAAACTATTTTTATTTTCTTAAAAATTACTCAATGATTTTGGTTCATATACCAAATGTTTTAAGATATTTGCATGACAAGATGTACATCTTGAATAGCCTGTGAAGCCTTCCATTCTGAATTAATTTTGTATACTTTTGTGCAGACAAACTACATGTTGTTAAAAACACAAATTATGACTTATTTTGTTGTTTCCTTCATTAACCATTTCCAAGATATGTTATTGGTTTGAACTTTGTGTGTTTTAGAAGTGCTAATTAACTATTCGTTTGTTTCTAAAGGTCATAAATAGTGAAATTTTAAGGTCAGCATATAGGAATCTTCTTTTTTTAAAATCTGACTATTGCGTCAACCTCCTTGTTTCCTCTAGCACCTACAGTTATATGTGTAATGAAACCATGCAAACATTTGCTTCAACCCGAAGCAGAAATGATAGAAAAAAAATCTGATGTGTTACACTCGCATGACTTTCTCACTTTTCTACAAACTATTTTTACAAATGCTTATTCTCCATCTACTTCATGTTAATCAAGATAAACATTTGCAGAAACTATCTTATTGCAAATTTTCTTGTAAGTGCAAGAGGAATATGGCAGGCTTTAAGCGATAGTCAAATCTTTTAAGAGCTGGTTGCTATGTGGAGCATTCCATTCTCTTTGCAAGTCCAGGACATAAAACAGGCGACTAACAAATTCCCATTTGAGAAAAAGTATAAGTATTGGAAAATTCAAACAAATAACAAGGAATATCTTGGAAATGGTTCACTCCACAAGAAATAAATAAAAAAAATTATATGACATAAATTGTGTGTTTTAACAAGATCTACATTTTTTGTGTAGTAAAATTTTGTCAATCTCTTGCAGTTTACCACTTCAGAATGAAGAGGACTTTTGGGAACATTCCCAGAAAATTCAAGATATACATTTCATTTGCCATGAAAATATCTTAAACATATGATACTTTAATCAAAATCGTTAGCCACTTTTGATAAAATCAAAATTTTCGAAAAATGTTTCATGTAAAGCGTGAGGGGGGTTTTCTTGAAAATCTTCCTGTCGCATCCTTGGAAGATACTTAACTCAAATTCCAAGTTTGGTATTTATCCAGCTTTTCGTTTTTGAGTTATGCTGTTCACAGACAGACATGCACAGGGATATGTTTCCAAAAATGCTTTATTTGCATTCAGGGCACCTCAAAACATTTATTTCCAGTGAAATCTCAGTATTCAAATTTTTGGGTGGAATGCAATGCTTCCCCTACTTACTATACGTAGAAAAAGTAATAAGCTTTTATTTGTAAAAGAATGTACCGTACCTATAGAAAAAGCCATGTGAGTGTAACACCAGATTTTTTTGTTTTTGCTCTCTTATATTAGTGTCATTATTTTTACCCTATGTTCTGTAGTAAATCATTGTTGTAATCCAAGATGTGGTATTTACTGTGGACATTCTCCTTTCTCTAAACCTCATGTTACACCCATTTAAAAAGAAAGTGAATACAGAGTTGAAAATATTGGTACAGAGGAGAAGGTTCAGGACTGAAGGGCTACAACCCTATGCTGAGTTCAGTACATAATGTTACAAATTTAAATGGTGTTTTCTTGCTTTCCCTTTTTTCTGACATTTCCATGCTTATAAGAAACTCCTTGTGACAGTTTTTATTATATCCTTTCAAGACTCTCAGAATGTATTCAAATATGTGTAAACAATAGAAATTTTAACTGTGTTTTTATGCCATAAGTGAATGAATTTATTTTTCACTAGTCAGTATAAAAAGTAAAAAAGATGCTTTGACAAATCAAAACAATTTAAAAGCTTAACATTTGCAGATTCAAATCTTGTCATAAGCAAATCCCAGGGAAATTCTTAATTATCTATCTAAGGTCATGCATTTAAAACTCTGTGAAGGATGATGGATCTTTTTGGGTGTAAAAATCCTCAGCATGGCTTCCTTGGGAAGGGAAGTTAAGTCAATGGTCTCATGTAATACTTGTTTGCATGTGAAAGATCTTCATAGTTGAGAATAATTTTTCAACTATTTCTCACCCAACATATCCTACCAGAGTTAAGTAGGCACTGAGCTAATCACTCATCACTGCAGGCCCTGGTAGCAGACAGCAGATTCTTTCTAGAAACAGCAGATTATAGAAAATGCTTCATACTTGGAACAAGTCAATCAGTCATATTTCCACTACCTATAAAGTATAAATTTGGAAAACAAAAATTCTGTGCAAAGAGCACTGTATATGAAGTAGTATAAAAAGCTGTTAGCTAAAATAAGTTTGAAATTACAACGTTCTAATTTGTATGAGAGCAATTGGCACATATAAGTGATTCAAGTATATATTTTCAATGACAAACGTTTGAAACTCTTTGGTTGAAATATGTAGATGTTGAAAAATTCAATCCTATCTCATTCAATGCCTCACCATTACAATACAAATGTTTATGGGACTTATAATGAACTATAGAAGGGGTGCAGTGGATAGTGCAGATAAGTCTAATCCTTGCTTTGAAATTGGCAATTCAATACTGCCTGCCCCATGCAACAAAAAAACTCTCTCCTTATAGTACTCCTTTGAATTCAAAAAATCTCTAAAGGCTGGTTCACAATCAACTAGAACGAGAAAGCTGAAATATGTGTATTCAAATGGGAACGTTCCCGGGAACGGGAAAGATTTTAAAACTTTAACTTTCTCGTTCTCGGGCACGACATATTAGATCTATATTGTGCATATTACACTCTTCAGCTTCACTCTAGTGCGCACTCTAGTCGCTATTCTAGGCGGCCGTGACATGAAACAGCCGCTAGTGCTCTCTATAGTTGCAAAATGGAAGCATGAAACTGGAAGAAGTTAGTATTAAATGTGCTTGCCAACCTCAGATCCAATGAATGTTGGTTCCTCTGATGAAAGGGTTATCTGTTTATCTGGCTATTGCCTCAAAAACAATTGCAAATGTTACAAAGAACAGCAAAAACGGTTGAGATTAAAAAAAGAACCATAAACAACTTTAATATATGCCATTAAATAAAGAAATGAAAGCTTGGTACAACTAGAGGGATCGGAAATGTAACGGATATGTATTTAGATAATGTTTACTCTATCGAATTTTGACGTTGGCTAACCCTCATTATACTGGCTAAATTGTATGTGAAAAAATACCATTTGTCAGTTAAAAATCCCAACAAATGAAATCCCAATGCGCAAAATCGACTTTCAGTTTGTGATCGATATGATCATCAATATGCATTCCCGTTCTCGTTACCGGGCTGTTGTGAAGCAATGCCTTTATTATTTAATAATATCTTGTATGTTTCGTTGCATCCCGTTTCCGTTTTGGTTATCTTTCTCGAGCGGTTGTAAACCATGCTTAAAATTTATTTCCGATGGAAACTCAAACTTTAGAATAGAATACAGTACCATCTCTATCTAACCAAATGCAGGTGGAAGATAAAGAATGTGAATACCCTGAACTTCAGAGAATGATTCGACTAGTTATGCAGAAATATGAATATTTATATTTTAAATTTAAACTATCTAGCTATTTTAAAGAGCATGTCGAAAAACAGCAAAAATAAAGACGTGGAAATAATTACCTGTGAAAGCTTAGTATTTAAATTTTGCGCGCATTTTCCGTGTATGCCAAGATCTCCTTTAGTGAGTTTAATAAGCAGTGTTGCGATATACTTCCCAGAGATGGCACGAGTTTCGTCAAAAGATCTTTAGAGGAGAGTACGACGCGGACGGCATAAAAACAAACGCTTTCGGTAAGAGCCAAACATAAAGCGACTACTCCCAGAGAAAAAGGATGCCTCATTAGAAAAGCCAAAAGATGGTGATGGTGATGGTAATAACATACCTATATCGAAGTTTAAGTTTAGGCATGTTCATATTAGAAGTCAGGAAAACAGAGCAGCAACAATGAATAATATCCACAATAACCGTTCCATTCATCTCGTAATAAGCTCCTGAGTTATGGAAGCTAGGCTAAAACCAAGAACTGTTGATAGATAACATGCTGTCTTCATTATGGTGTTTGACGTACATATTTTCTTCCTATTCTAGAATCTCTAGGTAACTTTTGCCGTTTTCGATGTTATTAATAGAAATACTGTCTAAAAAGAGTCAGTACTATGCTCCAAAGAAATCATCATCTCAACTTAGGCTAGTCTTTCTGCTACTCTCTATAGTAGAGATGTGACACATTTTCGTGTAACGATTGTAACAGCAATAGTTACTTTACGTTAATAGTTACCCCATTAGTTTGTTTTTAGTTTGTAACTGCTAATCTTTGTTAGGTACAACTTTGTTCAGCTCATGTTCACTAAACTTTTGCTTTCTTTACCGCTACCCTAAAATAGACGAAGAAGTGCATTCAACCTGAAAATTTTCAATCGCAATTTTAGCGGAACAACGTAATAAGGTCCTTTATTCTTTTAACGGAAGTACACATTTTGACGTCAGCTGAAAAAAAGAAAAGGACCCTTGTATGTCTATCTATGAACAGCATATCTCAAAAACGAAAAGTCAAGTACATATCAAATTTCATATTGAAAATAAGGCTCCTTTTAATGACGTGAAACGAAGAATTTCATGGGCTGTTTCCGTTCCAAACAACCACTTAAAAATGTGTCGTTATGTGTGGTCAGAGCGACTTCGAGTAAAACATCGCTCTTGAGATATCGCATGTTAAATAGAAAGCATGCCTTGAACTTTCTGTAAATAGCCTGTGCAGGCGTTCAATATTACTGAATTTTATATAACTGAGAAACCATAAGCAATGGGCAAAGGTAGAACTCACGAGAATATACATATTGCGTATATGTATTAGCCGTTTCCGAAATATTCGTAGTTATATACTTAAATGTTTCTTGTATGAAGTTCAATATGGTGCGTCATCTATATAAAATATTTGAGCATGTACGTTTATTATTTTTCGCAGCTCATTTTTGACAAAAAATCTACTTGAGATACGAGTATAATGTAGGTTGTGTTGTTTCCGCGTTATGACTATTTTGAAAACCTGCCAAGGCAAATATTTAAAGTGATTGAGTAAATCAGATAAAGGATCCAACTTTATGCCGAAGTGTAGTACAGATATCGGGTGGAAGGGGCAAGTAACTATTTTAAACCACATGAACGGACGGACCTCGATGACTATAACAAAAAATCTGATGTGTTACATTCACATGACTTTCTCTACTCTTGTACAAACTATTTTTACAAACGCTTATTCTCCATCTACTTCATGTTAATCGAGATAAACTTTTGCAGAGTCTATCTTATTTGCTAATTTTCTTGTAGATGTAAGGGGAAAATATATTTACAAGGGCAATATAGAAAAACAGTAGCCTTTAAGCACATGCATATCTCTTAATAGCTGGTTGCTAGATGCAGCACCATTCCCTTTGCCACAGATTATAACTCTTTGCATATCCAAGACAAAAAAATGAATAACGAATTCCCATTTTAGAAAATAAGTATTGAAAAATTTAAGGGAATAACAAGCAATATCTCGAAAATGGTTCACTCAACAAAAACAAAAACAAAAAATTACATGACATAAATTGTGTATTTTAACGCGATCTACATTTTTTGTGTAGTAAAATTTTGTTTATCTCTTATGGTTTACCAGTTATGCAAAAGTCGTTCACAATGAAGAATACTTTTGGAGACACTCCCAGAAAATTCAAGATATACATTTTATTTGTTATGAAAATATCTTAAACCTATGATATTTTAATCAAAATCGTTAGAGCCATTTTTGAGAAAATTAAACTTTTCGAAAAATGTTCCATGTAAAGGGTAATCTGGGGTGGGGGATTTTCTTGAAAACCTTTGTGTCGCATCCTTGGAAGATACTGAACCTAAATACCACGTTTGGTGTTTATCCGACTGTTCGTTTCTGAGTTATGTTGTTCACAGACAGACACACACACAGACAGACAGACACACACACACACACACACACACACACACACACACACACGGACATGTTTCCAAAAATGCTTTTTTTGGATTCAGGGGTCTCAAAACATGTATTTCCGGTGAAATCTCGGTATCGAATTTTTGGGTGGAATACAATACTTCCCCTAATTACTATACATAGTAGAGAAAGTAAAACGGAGTATTTTTCCTGTCTTTCACACATTTGTCGACACGTTTTCCCTTGCAAGTTGGCAGCGACGTATACCGCGCTTGAGGGTTAAGGTCACACAGTAGAATATGTGCAAAGTTTACGAAGTCGACCCGAATGTGTTTCTGCATTACAAGAATAATAATAATAATAATAATAATAATAATAATAATAATTTTCTTCAGAAGTGTTTAATCCTAAGGCACCTCTCTCTTACATTTGCAGTGACATTTTCAACGCTCAAAGAAAGAAACTAAAACACATGTCTTTATACACACTTAAAGTAAACACCAAACAGATACTGTAGTTCGTAACCACCAGATACAAAAAAGCATTCTGTGAAAACAAAAGCAAAAAACCGACAGCGTTTCTTAACAATTTAAACAAATGCAGCAAATTTGTTTCTTCTTCTAAGATTAAAGATATATCCAGTAAAACGAAATAAAAACGACCTACAATTTCAATAATGCGTGATACCAAGCAATACTACAGCTGTCTGAGGCGTGTGCGAGATCAGTGCTTTAGACCGTTGTTGCAGCTTCTTAAATCGGGTAAATTACGCCTTATATAAACAAAAAGAAAGCAAACAAACAAACACATCGGATGTGATACATTCACATGACTTTCTTTCCCCTCTATAGTTTATTAGTGGGTGTACAAACTATTCTTACTAAAGCTTATTTTTCTATCTCCTACATTTTAATCCAAATAAATCTTTGCAGAAGATTTATTACATATACATTATCTACATTACATATTTCGTTATAGCTACAAAGGGAACAGAGATAGTCAAATGTTTAAAAACTGGACGCTATATATTGACTTTAAAATTCCTTACTGTGCCCGTGCAATCGCGAGAAACAAATGAATGTTGACAGGACTTCAAAGATAATGGCAAAGTAATGGACATTAATAACGGATATCTTAGAAATGGTTTATGCTACAAAAACAAACATAATGAATTCTGTGTTTTAAACAGATCTACGTTTCTTGTGTAGTACGTTTTCGTCTATCGCTTAACGCTTACGAGTTATAGGTACAAGATTATACAAAATTCCTTCCGAATGAAAAAGACTTTATGGGCTATTCCCAGAAAGTTCAAGATATACATTTTATTTTCCATGCAAATACCTTTAATATGTGGTATTTAAATTAAAATCATTAGAGTCATTTTTTAGAAAATCAAAACTTTCGAAAAATCTTCCATGTTAAATTAAATTAAATTAAGTTTTATTTATGGACGCTCTTTAACTATATGGTTCTTAGCGTCCCATTCTATATTGGGCATGAAAGACCGGAAATTTTGCTCGGAGGCCTCTTTTATCAGGCTAGAGGTTCTTTTACGTGCCGTAAATCTATGACACGGGACCACGGCTTTACTTCCCTTCCGAAGGAAGCCACGCTAAGGATTTCTAGCCCCCAAAAAATCCATCGCCCTCCGCCGGATTTGAACCCGCGACCTCGGGAACTAGACTAGCATGGTACCCCTAGACCACGAAGGACACAATCTTCCATATAAAGGGTAGTTTGGAGTGTGACAATTTTCTTGAAAATCTTCATCTTTATAATATCTTAGTAAAGCTTGCTTTTCTACTTCATTTTAATCCAAATAAATCTTTGTAGAAATAGCTACATTACAATTTCGTTATAGATACAAAGGGAAAAGCGTTAGTCAAATGTTTAAGAACTGGAACCAGTACGCTGGTCTCAAAATTCCATACTTTTCCATGCAATTGGGAGAAACAACTGAATGTTGAAAGCACTTTAAAGAATGACCAAATACGAACCATTAATAACGAATATGTCGGAAATGGCTTATGCCACAAGAAAGTTATTTGAACTAAATTGTGTTTTTTTAAAGAGGTCTACATTTCTTGGGTGGTACACTTTCATCTGTCGTTTAGCGTTTACTAGTTATGCAAAATTATATAAAATTCCTTCCGAATGAAGAGGACTACAAATTAATTAGTAATAGAGTTTTATATGTGGACGCTCTTTAACTACTGTGGTCCTTAGCGTCCTATTCTATACTGGGCGTGAAAGACGGTAATTTTGCTTAGAGGCCACTTTATCAGGCTTGAGGTTGTTTTACGTGCCGCAAATCTAGGACACGGGACCACCGGCTTTACTTCCCTTCCGAAGGAAGCCATGTTAAGGATTTTTCCGCCCAAAAAAATCCATCGCTCTCCGCCGGGTTTGAACCCGCGACCTCGGGAATAGAGGCTAGCATGGTAACCACAATACCACGGAGGACGACGAGGACTAGAAAGGCTATTCCCAGAAAATTCAAGATATACATGTTATTTGTCATGTAAGTATCATTAATATATGTTTTTTTAATCAAAGTCGTTAGCTATTTTTTAGAAAAGAAAAAAGTTCAGAAATCTTCCATGTAAAGGATACTTTTGCGTGCGGGAGTTTCTTGAAAATCTTCCTCTCGCATCTTTAGACGGCACTGAACCTAATGCCAAGTTTGGTGATTATACGACTTTTCGTTTTTAAGTTATACTGTTCACATACACACACACATACATACACACACACATACATACACACACACACACACACACACGGACCTTTTTCTAAAAATGCTTTTTTGGATTCAGGGGCATCAAAACATGGATTTCCGGTGAAATCTCTGTATCGAATTTTTGGGTTGAATGTAATACCTTTTCTACCTTCTATGTATGTGCTAGAGAAAGTAAAAACATCTGATGTGATACATCCACATGACTTTCTCTACCCTCTATCGTTTATTATCGGGTATACAAACTAGTCTTACTAAAGCTTATTTTTATACTTCATTTAGTTCATTCTAATCCAAATAAAGGTTTGCAGAAATAGCTACGCTACACATTTCGTTATAGATACAAAGAGAACACGAACTGGAGGCTGTAAAATTCCATACTCTTTCTATGACATCGCGAGAAACAACTGACAATCGACATGACTTGAGAAGAATTACTAAATATTGAACAATTCGAACCATTTATAGCGAATATCTCGGAAATTGCTGATGCCACAAAAAAGTTATTTGAAATACATTGTTTTAAAGAGGTCTACATTTCTTGTGTAGTACGTTTTCGTCTATTGCTTAACGTTTTCCAGTTATACAAGATTATACAAAATCCCTTTCCAATGAAGAGTACTTCAAAGGCTATTCCAGAAAATTCAAGATATACAGTTTACTTGTCATGCAAATATATTTAACATATGGTATTTTAGTCAAAATAATTAGAGCCAGAAAGAAAACCTTGACGAATTTGGTGCCCTACACCATAAGGACAATATAAAAACAGAAATTATAAACATTACGCAAGCAGAACATATGCTGTGAATGGAAATTTCATCCGAAGATGCCAGGAATGTCTTCATGCAGATGACACCGCTTATAACAAGGTTAGTACTCATTATAGTGGATGTTATCACTCGAGAGTAAATAACGCGGCAGTTACGGAACGAAAAACTTCCAGTGTAATAGGCAGTGTGCGGAGCACGCATACGCGCGTTCCGTGGCCTCACCATAAAACGACTTGCACTGTATAAAGTATAGACATGCTGGGTAGAAGAAGTTATATGAATGTAACACATCAAATTTGTATTTTTTCTGCTATACTTACTAGTAAGTAGAGAAGTAGGAATTGTATTCCACACAAAAATTCTGTGTCGAGATTTCATCGAAATACGTGTTTTGAGGGCACCTGAAGCAAAAAAAGCATTTTTAGAAAAAAGTCCGTCTCTATGAGCGTGAGCAGCATAACTCAAAAACGAAAAGTCCAATAAATATGCCAAACTTGATGTTTTAGTCACACATCTTCCAAATATGCGAAAAGAAGATTTTGAACAAAATCTCCCACCCCAAACTGTCCTTGGCATGGAACATTTTCCTAAAGTATTGATTTTATCAAAAAATCACTAATGAATTTTATTAAAATACCAAATGTTTAAGATGACATATATAAAGCATACCTATCCTGAACTTCCTGGGAATAGCCTATGAAGTTGTCTTCATTCTGAATGACTTTTATGTAACTGATAAACCGTAAGAAAGATAATATTTTAGTACTAAAAATCTGATGTATTACACTCACATGACTTTCTCTACTCTTGTACAAACTATTTTTACAAATGTTTATTCTCCATATGCTTCATGTTAATCGAGATGTTAATCTTATTGCTAATTTTCTTGCAGATGCAAGGGGAATTGGTAGGCTTTAAGCGATAGTCAAATATTTTAAGAGCTGGTTGCTATGTGAAGTATTCCATTCTCTTTGCATTACCAGGACAAAATAAATCTGATGTGTTACACTCTCATGACTTTCTCTACTCTTGTACAAACTATTTTTACAAACTCTTATTCTCCGTATATTTCATATTAATCGAGATAAACATTTGCAGAAACGATCTTTTGACATGCAAAGAGAATTACATTTTACACATAGCGACCAGTTCTAAAAATATTTGACTATCGCTTAAGGCGTACTCTGTTCCCCTTGTTTCAGGGAATAACAGGCAATATCTCGAAAATGGTTCACTCAACAACAACAAAAAATGTATACGACATAAATTGTGTATTTTAACGCGATCTACATTTTTTTTATAGTAAAGTTTTGTCTATCTCTTATGGTTTACCAGTTATGCAAAAGTCGTTCACAATGAAGAATACTTTTGGAGACATTCCCAGAAAATTCGAGATGTACATTTCATTTGTCATGAAAATATCTTAAACATATGATATTTTAATCAAAATCGTTAGAGCCATTTTTGAGAAAATTAAAATTTTCGAAAAATGTTCCATGTAAAGGGTAATCTGGGGTGGGGGATTTCCTTGAAACCTTCGTGTCGCATCTCTGGAAGATACTAAACCTAAATACCAAGTTTGGTGTTTATGCGACTGTTCGTTTCTGAGTTATGCTGTTCACAGTCACACAGACAGACAGACACACACACACGGACATGTTTCCAAAAATGCTTTTTTTTGGATTCAGGGGATCTCAAAACATGTATTTCCGGTGAAATCTAGGTATCGAATTTTTGGGTGGAATACAATCCTTCCCCTATTTACTATACGTAGTACAAAAGTAAAATGTAGATCTTGATAAAGCATATAATTTATGTGAAATAAAATTTTTTGTAGCTTAACCATTTCCAGATATTCTTTGTGGTTGTTTTGAATTTTCAAACACTAATACTTTTCTCAAGAGTAAAGTCGCTATTCGTATGTTTCTTGTGATCGTGCAAAGAGAAAGGAACTTCAGAATCATTAAATAGCGATCGCTCTTAAAAGATTTGACTATCGCTTAAGCCTACTGTACATTCCTAAACCCTTGCACCTACAAGGAAATATGCAATACAACCATTTCTGCATATACTTCTCTCAATTAACATGAAGTAGATAGAAAAACCTTTTGTAAAAATCGTTTGTTGAAGAATGGTTGGGAAAGTTATGTGAATGCAACAAATCGTTTGTTTTTTTTCCCCTAAGCGCTCAAATACTAAATGGTATAATTATCTATGTCTCATGCGTAGAATCGCCTGCTAATACAATGACATCGCGGCGTAACCTGGGAATGGTTAAAGAGAAAGCACATACTGTTGATTTGTTCTAGTACAGGCAGGCTATATAGGTACTATTTGCTACGGTAAGAGAACGCAGGGTAAGACGATATATAGGTTCACCTGGCCAGAGTCTTCTTCATCCTCAGGGAGGGAGTGAAATGGGTTGGGAAACGCGGATCGGCCGGTCCGGGACCGATGAGGCGTGATGGCGCAGGGAGGGAGGTTTGGGCTGCTGGAGATTTATCGGTCAGGATCCCGGATTTAACTTCCCTTAGGGCACAATATTGCTTAAGTAGTAATCCTGCATCCGAAGAAAAGCTGCGAAACTGCCAATGTCATTCGTGAACAACGGAGTTCAAATTCGGAACGATGTTATTTTCTTTTGGTATTTAGGGGTTGAAGCTCTAATTGCAGCTGGGATTTTTGAACAAATATACGAGATGAGCCAGTTGCGGGACAATTAAACTACGTAACATTTGCCCGACGTGACACTGGCTCAAAACTAATCTTGTACATAGATTTAGTTAACACACTCGCAGCCTTATTTCAGTTAGCAGAGCTGATTTTTGGAATCATTGTCGAAATACATCTAATAGGTAAAGACATATACCTAGTTAATTTGAGATCCTGAAATATTCGGAAATGAAGTACTAGTTCTTTACTTTTTACTTTCTCTACTACGTATAGTAAGTAGGGGAAGTATTACATTCCACCCAAAAATTCGATACCGAGATTTCACCGGAAATATATGTTTTGAGGTGCCCTATATTCAAATAAAGCATTTTTGGAAACATGTCCGTGTATGTGTCTGTCTGTCAGTCACTCAGTCATTCAGTCTGTGAACAGCATAACTCAAAAACAAAAAGTCGGGTAAATACCAAACTTAGTACTTGAGTTTATTATCTTCCGAGGATGCAACCCGAAGATTTACCAGACCCCCACCCAGACTATCCTTTACATGGAATATTTTTCGAAATTTTTTATTTTCTCAAAAATGGCTCACGATTTTGATTAAAATATCAATGTTTAAGATATTTTTATGGCAAATAAAACGTATATCTTGAATTTTCTGGGAATACCCTCAAAAACCCCTCTTCATTCTGAATGACTTTCACATAACTGGTAAATTGGTAAGAGATGCAAAATGTTACTACACAAAAAATATATATCTTGTTAAAACACGCAATTTATGTCCTATACATTTTTTGTGGGGTGAGTCATTTCCGAGGTATTTCTTGTATTTGTTTGAATTTTCCAATACGTATACTTTTTCTCAAATGGGAATTCCTTATCGTTTTCTTTTGTCCTGGACATGCAAAGAGAAGGAATGCTCCACATAGCAACCAGCTCTTAAAAGATTTGACTATCACTTAAAGCCTACCATATTCCCCCTGTACCTATAAGAAAATTAGCAATAAAATTAACATCTTGATATCTCGATTAACATGAAGTAGATAGCTTTTGTAAAAATAGTTTGTACAAGAGTAGAGAAAGTCATATGAGTGCAACACATCAGATTTTTTTGTAGTAGTAGTAGTGTTTAACGCCCTGGCTTATTACATACGGCACCATGTAATAGATTTTCCACTACAGTGAAATGAAATGAAATCATAATTGGGAACGGAAATTTGGAAAGGAAACGTTCCAGGTCTAAGTTTAGCGTACCTCCCTGGTTGCCAGTTATGAGGACTAAGAGAAAAAAAGAAGAAAGAAAAAAAAAAACAGTCGAGGAGGACGGTCCTATAGGACTTGAATCACAGATCTCCCGTTTTCATGATTCAGTGACTTAATGACCTCAGCTACACGTGTCAGTCATTTTTACTTCCTCTACCACATACATAGCAGTAGGTAAGGTATTACATTACACCCAAACATTCGATACCGAAATTTCATCGGAAATAGGCATGTTTTGAGGACCTCTGAATCCAAAAGAAGCACTTTTAGAAAAAGGTCCGCGTGTGCGCTTGTCTGTCCAGCAATCCAGCAATCGAGAACAGGTCGCCCAGGTTCACCTGAGCGGAATGTGATCGCCACAGACCTAGCCGTTTACGCGGCTTTACCTGTGCGATATAGGAGGTTTTTCAGAATTTACACAAGCTTTTGATAATTGTCAATTTGTCTCGGGGGGTGTTTAGCTCCCTACCATTGGCTGGGTCTCGGTGTTCCCACATGGGCGGACTAGCGACCACGTGGTGACCAAGCCCAATACTGCTTAACTTGGGCTACCGCTGTTGTCTGTCTGCGAACAGAATAGCACAATAACGAAATGTCGGATAAATACCAAGCTTGGTATTTAAGTTCAGTGCCTTCCAAAGATGCAACACAAACATTTTCAAGAAATCTCCCCATCCCAAATTGCTCTTTACGGAACACTTTTCGATTTTTTTTATTTCCTAAACAGTGGCTCTAACGATTTTTATTTAAATACTACGTATTAAAGATATTTACATGCCAAATAAAATGTTTATCTTTCATTTTCTGGAAATAGCTTATGAAGTCCTCTTTATTCGGAAGGAATTTTATATAGCCTTGTATAACTGATAAACATTAAGCAATAAACGAAAACGTATTACACAAAATGTAGATCTCCTTTAAAACACACAATTTATACCAAATAGGTAAACTTTTTTTGTGGCATAAGCCTTTCTGAGATACCCGTTATTAATGTTTCGAATTGTTAATTACTTCGTCATTCTCTTAAGTCCTGTCAACTTTCAGTTGGTTTTCGTGATTGCATGGAAACAGTACGGAATTTTAAGGCCAGTATACATCGTCCAGTTCTTAAACATTTGACTATTGCTGTTCCCTTTGTATCTATAACGAAATGTGCAATGTAGCTATTTCTGCAAAGGTTTATTTGGATTAAAATATAGTAGACAGAAAAATAAGTTTTAGTAAGAATAATTTGTTTATCTACTATAAACAATAGAGAGTACGGAAAGTGGTGTGAATGTATCACATGGATTTTCCCCCTTGCGTATACACCTCTCACAGATGAAGTAAATTTCGGTTTACCACCTAAACGCCGGATTAAGTTTTGCATTAACGAGGAAAGTCACACAGCGGGAGAAATAATGTTACATTCAAGTATAGCAACAGTTACAGCAAATGTTCAAAATGTCTTTTCCTGGCCTAAATACAGGCATGGCCATTACACGTAATGGATTGCCGCGCGCTTTCGAAGATGGCTCAAGAGCTCCTGACGGCGTCACAAATATTTTTAAAAATCTAAAGTGTTACTTTCACATGACTTTCTCTATCCACTATCGTTTGTTTTTATATAACTTTATATAACTATTCTTACGAAAGCTTATTTTCTCTATCACGTGCATAGTAGGTAGAAAAGGTATTGCATTCCACCCAAAAATCGATACTGAGATTTCACCGAAAATACATGTTTTGAGGCCCCCCGAATACAAATGTTTTAGAAAAATGTCCGTATGTCTGTATGAACAGCATAACTCAAGAAAGAAAAGTCGGATAAATACCAAACTTGGCATTTAGGTTCAGCACCTTCCAAAGATGCGACACGAAGATTTTCAAGAAAATCCCACCCCCAACTACCCTTTACATGGAACGTTTTTTAAATTTTTGCTTTTTTAAAAATGGCTCTAACGATTTTAATTAAAACATCATACATTAAAGATATTTACATGACAAATAAAACGTATATCTTGAATTTTCTAGGAATAGCTTGTGAAGTCCACTTCATCCGGAAAGAATTTTGTATAATCTTGTATAACTGGTAAAGGTTAGCGATAGACGAAAACGTACCATATACAATAAACGCAGATCCCTTACTAATAATACGTTTTCCTGTGGCATAAGCCATTTCTGAGATATCGGTTATACTTAGATTTTTAGTTGTTTCTCGCGACTGCGCACATAGCGTCCAGTTGTTAAACATTTGACTATCGCTGTTCTCTTTGTATCTATAACGAAATGTGTAATGTAGCTATTTTTGCAAAGGTTTATTTGGATTAAAATGTGGTAGATAGAAAAATAAGCTTTAGCAAGAATAGTTTGTATACTCGCTAATAAAGATAGAGGCTAGAGAAAGTCAAGTGAATGCATCACGTCAGATTTTTTTCTACTTCATGTTAATTGAGATAAACCACTGCCGAAATATTTTCATTGCATATTTCGTTATAGGTACAAGGGGGATAAGGAAACCGAATCGATACTCAGATGTTTAAAATTGCTAGTTGATTCCCATTACATTGCAAGAAAAAACTGAATAGCTGCAGTAATTTAAAAGTGAAAAAGCGTGGGCAAACTCAAATCAATAATAACGGTTATCTCGGAAATGACTCATGGCACAAAAAGTTATTTGAATTAAATTGTGTGTTTTAAAGACCTCTGTATGTTTTGTGTAGTACATTTCTGTCGATCTCTTATGGCTTATTCGTTATAAAAAATTAAAGCAACTGGAATTTTGTTTTTAAAGTCTGAGAAAATGTAGAAATATTAGTAATTTCAGCTCATAATTAAGGGGACAGAATCTGGAAATTCTAGGAAAATAATAAGAAGAAATCTGGAAGGCTAAAGCTAATCAAGGAAGTTGAAGTGCTTCATACAAATAATTATGGTGGAATTAGTAATGTTACTTAAGTGTCCATGTAAGATGGTGCGCCGACGTACATCCACTCTCCTGTAAAAAAATCAGTTATACAGTTCTTTGGCGATCGTGTCAACAATAGGCACTTTCCAACAATATAGCCTCCGCGATCTCCAGATTTCAATTAGGTCGACTTTTGGTTGTGAGTTATCTTAAGGAATGAATTTTTCAGGCACATTCAACAACTCCACAATACTGTAACTGCAATCTCGCAAGAAATTGTCAATATTCCAAAATATTCTACAAAATTCTGCGCATGTTGAACAAGAGAGCGACGGTTATATTCCCAATGCTTGCTTGCCCAATACAAGCATGTTTTTCCTTTATATTTACAATGCTTTAACATTTGAAGTGAATTTTGAAAGACATTGTAAAATAGGTAGAACAGGAAGACTAATAGGCTTTATTCTTACTGAAGCACGTATAGTTGTGGTTGTCAGGAAGCGGGGGAAGATTTCGGCACTTAAAAGTATACAATCGCCTATTGTGCTTCTGGAAACCTCCAGGAGGAAGGGGTGAGTGAAGCATACAGAAAGTGACCAGATCCGGGGCGGTAGGCTGGGGCACAGGCGGGGCCCCTAACGTCTCCAGATATTTTTTCATCCTGGCGCTGGCCCACAGGCCTATCTCTCCCCACGGAGAGGTCTCTTTGAGGACCCGTCACACACCGAAAGCCAAGATGGACAGTTGTTCAAAGCAAAGTCCACCGCCGTCCACCACTCGCCTGATCCTTCGACCCTGAAACATGATAAGGAAATGAAATGACAGGAAATAGGGGACAGGAAAATTTGCGGCATTATATAATCCACGGCACTTTTGCCTACCGACCAGGGAAAACCAGAAAGAAACCCAAGGCCAGAGTGGCCGGCCCAGAAGGAATTGAAACCGGGACTCCCGAATAAGAGCCTCACACGTTACCACGGAGCCATTTTGCCCGGTAAAGCACGTGTACGAGTATATACGATATATACTCGTATGTTACAGGCAACTCTTGTGATAGGACGGTGTTAAAGCGACTTTAATTAACAAGCACATATAAAAACATTAAATAAATACAAATGCACTACAGGATATCTTTTAGAGACTACAACTTTTAGTGTTCTTATTCGGAATAGAAACAAATTCCGGTAATAAATCCAATCTTTTAGGAAGCAACAACATAAGATGAAGCTTATTTCTGTAAGTGTTGCACATTACACATTTTGTACTTTCTCTACTAAGTACATAGGCAGAGAAGATATCGCACTCCACCCAAAATTCGATAACGAGATTTCACCGAAAATGCATGTTTTGAGGCCCCTAAATACAAAAAAAACATTTTTAGAAAAAGGTCCATGTGTGTGTCTGTGCGTCTGTGAACAGCATAACTCAAAAATGAAAAGTTGGATAAATACAAAACTTAGCATTTAGGTTCATACCTTCCAAAGATGCGACACGAAGATTTTCAAAAAATACCCTCCACCCCAAACTATCCTTTACATGGAAGATTTTTTGAAAATTTTTATTCCGAAAAAATGGCTCTAACGATTTTGATTAAAATGTCATACATTAAAGACATTTACATTGAAAATAAAATATTTATCTTGAATTTCTTTAGGAATAACCCGTGAAATCCACTTTATTCGCAAGAAATTTTGTATAATCTTGTATAACTGGTAAACGTTAGGGATATATCAAAACGCGCTACACTAGAAATGTATATTTCTTTACAACACACAATTTATTTCAAATAACTTTTTTTGTGGCATAAACCATTTACTAGATATCTGGTATTAGTGGTTCGAATTGTTCAATACTTAGTCGTTCATTTTAAATCCTTTCGATATTCAGTTGTTTTTCGAATTGCACGCAGAGAACATAGAATTTTAAGGCCAATACATAGCGTCCAGTTCTTAAACATTTGATTATCGTTATTGTATTTATATCTATAACGAAATGTGTAGTGCAGCTATTTCCCGAAAGCTTTATCTCCATTAAAATGAGAAAGATAGGAATATAAGCTTTCGTAAGAATAATTTGTATACCCACTAGTAAGCGCCAAAGAGTTATATAATTATAGTTTTAATATTAAATAAACTTACAGATCGACATGTATACCCACTAGTAAGCGCCAAAGAGTTATATAATTATAGTTCTAACATTAAATAAACTTACAGATCGACATGTAATAGGTGGTCAAAAGAAAGTCACGTGAATGTAATACATCTGAGTTTTTTACTCGGCAGAGTTACATATAGTGAGAGGAAAATAAGAGACTAAATCCAATAAAAGAAAAATATAAATGGGATAACTTCAAGCTCTTGTGCCCTTAAATTCTTAAACTGCTTTGAGTCTTTTTTTTTCAGAACAAGAAATACGAGATATGCCAGAATCATTGGATAAGCCCCAAAAGCGAGGGACAAATGATGCACATCTTTACTTTTCATACAGAGTCCTGTAAAAAACTTTCACGTTGGCCACTACGTAAAACAAATGACTGACGGCCGAGCGCGCTGATCCGAAGCCATGCAAATCTTCCGCGAGCAAACAAGCTGATTTATAAGAAAACTGCTCCCACCCTCCTTGTTTACTCGGCGACGTTCTGCCCGCCAACTGTACAGTCCACTAAACAGTAAAACTAATATAATGCCAGTTGAGTTCTGACCGTACGTAATGCCTTTAACTTCACTCAGGCGACACTAATACACTCAACCAAACAAACACACTGGTCAACGTTCTGCGGCGCCGGCATTTGTAAAAACAGCTGACATACGAGGAAAGGGCATCAATGCTCCTGGTATGCACTGGCATATAATGCCTCCCCTTCAAAGAGTATCCATTTCTTTTTACGTTCGGAACGTAAATGTATATACCATAATACACTACATAACGTAACGTTGATGTGAATAGCGATGGCGAGATGTTGAAAAGAAAAGTATGATATATAATAACAACATGATTTTATCTACCTATTAAAAGTGGATAAGCATTCCATAAAATATGCTATACTACTCATATCAAAATTCTTCTTCCACCACGCTAAACATTTGCTTTAATGTGGTTTCAAATAAGGCAATACAGACTTATTTACATGCAATGTACTCTCGATTTTTCTTAGCAAAGGTAATAAGTTCCTGCGAGAGAGGAGGAGAGAAAGAGGGAGAGGGAAAGAGAGCGAATATTTTAAACATGTTATATGAAGATTAGGTACTGAAACTTCAATTGGAAAACTTTAAACATAAAAACAATTTTTGCTATGAGGAAAGTTATTTGACGTGAATTGTGTTTTAATGAGCACTACATTTTTGCATCTCTTGTGGCTTTCCAGTTATAAAAATAAGAACGAAAAGGGCGTCATAGGAGCTTACAGAAAATGCAATGCATAAGTTTCATTCGTCATGCCATTATCTAAACAAAATAGAGCATTTTAATAAAAATGCTAGAACCATTTTCGAGAGAGAGATACCCGAAGATTTTCTCACGTAAAGGATGGTTTGAGGGGAAGGGATTTTTCTCAAAAATCTTTGGCATACATACTTAAAAAGATGCCAGTGTTAAGCACGCATTTGCTACTTATCTGATTTTACTTTATGACTTACGTTGTTCCCACTCTTTCTCTTCACTCTCCATCCTCCTCATATGCACAAACATTTTTTTTAAAAAAAATGTTATTTTTTTAATTACAGAAGGAAAGCACATGTTTATGGCGAAATCTCGATATCGAATTTTTGGAACGAGTGCAATGTTTTCCCTACCCTTGGGAAGTGATAGAGAAAGTAAAAAGAAGAGAGTATTGGGAATATCTCTATAAAAACGACTAAGCACTCCGTACAAACATGATTATTTTTAACATCTAACTAATTTTTCTTTATTTATTTGTTTTGATGATAAATGGCTACATTACTGTGGTGGTATTTCTAAATTTGATGGTTTTGGGCTGTGAGAAAAGCTGAGTTTAAGTTTTTATATTTTATACAGAGTTTAAGCCAGAGTCCGCTTAATCCATTATGTGTGATGTAACAGGACTTGTGTGACACAGGAATAGCTCCGGAAATTTAGTGGTAAGCGTTGCGGAGGGAGGGAAGGGCAACTGATTTTTTACAATCATGTATGTACAGAGTGCACATGATTTCCCCTTGGCCACGTTAGCCATTCTCTTATCAATAACTTCGCTTTTCCCTATACCTCATCTCCCCTAAATTTCTTTTTCTGAGACGGAAGCCAAAGAGTCCTGTTCTCTGATGCCACAGAGGATTCCTTTGCTGTAAATGAAATAAAGACGAAATATATGAGCGCGATTATGTACGAGGGCTGATCAATAAAGATTGAGACTGATTTTTTCCTGAAGCTTTCTTGATAGTTTCCTGTCTCTACTATAAATATTTGAAAAGATCGGGGTTTTATGGATAATTTCCATAGGCGGCAGCACTCTCGTATTGGTAGGTTTGTAGTATTGCTGTACATTGTTGACCCTACTTGAATTTCGCATACCACAAAATGGAGGTGACACGAGAGGAGTAATACAGCGCAGTAAAATTTTGTTTTCGTTTAAATCATACAGCCTCTGAAACTTTCGAAAAGCTGAAGCAAGCATACGGTGAAGATGCACTACCTCGTGCAACAGTGTTTAGGTGGTTCAAGGACTTCAAAGAAAGGCGAGTCCTCTGTGCTAAGCAAGGTGGGCCGAGTGTTTCGGCTTCTGCTATGACTGAAGTCAACATCAACACAGCTGCTGAGATTGTTGTTCCCTCTCACTCTACTGATACAGCAGTGTACTACAGGTCAGTATTGGCTACACTGAGGAAGCACATTGCAAGGAAACGTCCAGAACTTCATCGGAATGAGTGGCGACTTCATCACGACAACGCGCGGCCTCACGCCGCCAATCAAGTCTAGGCATTTTTGGCTAAATTCAACATTACCTGTGTGTGCATCCGCCTTATAGCCCAGATCTTGCCACCTGTGATTTCTTTTTATTCCCATCACTAAAGGCAAAGCTCCGGGGCATTCGATTTGAGAGCACTGAAGCAGTGCTGAAGAAAAGTGAGGCGATTCTCAAAGACCTGACAAAGAATGGCCTGCACCATGTGTTCGAGGACTGACAGAGACGCTATAAAAAGTGCATTCAAGTAGACCGCAGAACTTCACATCATCGAATGACCCATCGCAGCACCAAACACAGACAGCAGTTACGAGCCATCCCATCATTGACGCCATCCAGGACCTACACGCTGAGGTGCTAAACCTTGCCAGCAGGCTCGCAGCCCTGGAAGAGCATCTCAGCACACAGTTCTCGGAAGTTGACAGCAAAATCGCCGAGTCGCAGGACGCCACCACGACGTTCATCACCACCATCCTCACCAACCACATGCGCATCCTGAAACGCTGCATGTCCGACATGGAAGATCGCTCCTCGAACATCTCCAAAAAAGCCACCCAGCAGACCTTGGAACGCATAGAAGAAAGCCGCAACCAGATGACAGAAGCTATTGAGAAACTGTAAGACCACAACAAGCGAATGGAGGGGAACCTCCACCACCACATAGACAACCCCTCTCCACACGCAGCATCACCTCTCGCCGCAACACCTCATCCACGTGCCCGGAGGTAAAAGCCCGGGTACGCAACAACAGACGCCCAGCACATCGACATCAAAGAGCCAATTCCCGGAGGTAACAGGCCCGGGATTGAGCCAGCATCTACTGTTAATTCACCACCGCCACAGGTCCCTGTCAGGGCCATCGCCATGGCAGATACCTGACCACCACAGCGGAGGATTCCGCCACTTTAAGTATTCGCCCACAATCAGCGGGTTTGCTTCGGCGGTACCAGCCACCATGTTTGCCACTTTGCCCCTAATAAATTGCGCCACCACAGTACAAGATCCTTCTTTTCCTCTTCCTTTTTCCTCCCTACAACCTTTATACATATATCTGTTTTTCCTTAAATCCTTTATTCCTGTTTCCCCCCCCCCCAAAAAAGAGGGGACTACTTTGAAAAATAGCGGGACAACATTGAAATGGAGTAATAAATATCTGTGAAAAAAAATCAGTCTCAGTCTTTATCGATCAGCCCTCGTATATACCCATTATTGGAGATGTTATGTTATTTTCTTGATGCGTCATTCTCTTCACCGAAAGTAAGGATCAATCAGACACCCCTCTATTTAGAATGAATCTACAGTGGTGTACTCGTGCAATTTAGACCGGTATTTACATTTGGATATGTTTTTGGAGAAGCTAAGAGCTGGTATACACAGAAAGCAAGGAGTTCACTTATGGCACGCGTCAAATAAATTTTAGATTATCGTGTAATTAGCTGGCAACATTGAATTTACTACAGAACTTGTAAATTCCTTTTCTTTTGAATACATCAGCACTCTAAGAGGCCAAGAATAACATTTGAGTTTGAAAACGACTGAGATTTCAAATGAAATGGAATTAAATAAAACCGTTGCAAATACGAAAGGGGGTTTTTCGCAAAATTTGGTGTAGAAAACCCTCTTCTAACTGGATAGCATCTGGAACTCTATTTGTAGCCAGAGGTTCCTTTACAAAATTGTTTGTGTAACTCCTTAAACATTGCATATCACTTGCTATAAATTAGACATTACTCTGCATCAGATTTTAGATGTACAGTTTCGCTTATGTTCACTTACGTATATATTTAAACAATATTCACATTATTAGATTGCTACATTAATGTTACTACAATTCTATCAATAACAATCTTATTTCCATAGAATTTTCCATGACATACAACATGGGGGTTTGTTTTCGGTTCATACTGATAAACGTATTTAGATTTTACACAGTTGTAATATGTCCACTGCGATTTTCATGGTTAAATGTTTATACATAATTATTAACTCAGTTCTTTAGTAGTAATGTTATTCAAATTTTTTGATCACTTGGTCAACCTTATTTGAGCTCGTTGATTTATTATTGTTAACAAATAAATGTGTAAGGGATAGAGTTGTGAAAGCAATAAACTTATTGTTGGAAATCTATCATCATGAAACCTAACATCCCATTTTATGCAATCAATTTCTAGTAGCGCCAGCGTCTACCGCAGAAGCCGCTGGGATGAGTGTTAAGTTCAACTCCACTAGATAGCATTAGGAAGAAGAAGGCACATATTGAGTGTGAAAACGTGCCTATAATTTTGCTAGGTGCCCTTTCCCGAGGTTCTTTTACATGCCAAGAAATACCACAAGGGACCAATGGCTTTACTTCCTTTCCGAAGGAAGTCATTTTTACACCCGAAAACGAATCCAACGCTATCTGCCGGTTTGGACCGATAATAATCATTGAAACTAGAGACCAACGTGATACCATTACACCATGGAGGACAAGACAGCTATTAATTCGATATAAATGAACATATTTCTGTGCTATCTTCCTTGCCGATTTAGTGCAACATTCATGCATCATAATGAGATGCAGTTAATTAACAATTCCGGGAATGAACAGACCACGCCATATAGTTCTGGAAGCTGCAATTCGACAATAGTTATATGTTATGATCAAAGCTGGAATATCCTAATTGGAACAGCACTTTTACTGCCAGTAAATCGGATATAGGTCACTTGATTTGATAATCATTTGGGTGAGTGCAAATCTGCAAATAAAATCTATGAATAAAATTGAAATCTTCGCCGAGATTTACACGTGTAATATACCGCATGAAATCACGTAAAACTACGTGTCTCCTTGAATATTAAATTAAGTTTTATTTATGGACGCTCTTTAACTGCTGTGGTCCCTAGCGTCCCATTCTATATTGGGTGTGAAAGACCGTAATTTTGCTCGGAGGCCTCTTTATCAGGCTTGAGGTTCTTTTACGTGCCGTAAATCTACGACACGGGACCACCTGTTTTACTTCCCTTCCAAAGGAAGCCATGCTAAGGATTTTTACGCCCGAAAAAAATCCACCCGCGACCTCGGGAACTAGAGGCTAGCATGGTAACCACTACACCACGGAGGACGATTCGTTGAATATTTCTGATATAAGAGATGCTGTTGATCACGAAAATGAATACCAACGCTTTTAAATGTAGTCTACACAATATTAGAAAATGCATATCTAGCTCAATGTTGCATTTCAATTTCTCTACGCTTATCTAAGGGAGAGGATGTATTTGCATTTGACCCAAATAACCAATAATGAGATAAGTCAAAACGCACGTTTTCAAGTCTTCCAGATCAACAAAACGCAGTTTATAAAAAGGTTGTTTTCAAAGATGCAACATATTTCACAAGTGGATGTCTATGTGTGTTCAGAAAACTGTATCTTCAGAGAAACGTCTATTTGAATATTCCATATTTGCTACTAAGAGAATAGATACATTTAATTCCTCATCTGGGCGACTATAAAGTTCTATTAAGTGATAATCTAAATAAAAAATATTGTATTAAGCAGATTTCATATTTCTGTAATTTCACATTTATAAAATTACAAACAATTTATTGAACCGGCTTCGTATTTAATACTATTTTCTCCTTCTCTTACTTTTCTTTTATTTACATTTTCCCTTTCTTGACCATACATTCACTTTAAACACTCCATTACACATTGAGATAATATGAATTAAAATTGTAGTAATTTTAATATAGACAACTCCCGGCTCTCAGTGAGAAACGTAGGGTAGGTGGGACAACGGTAAAGGCGAACTAGCGGGATATGGGGAATGCATGTTTATGTCTACACCTACTTGATAGACACAAAACCTGCGCCTCCCTTCCCTCCATACCCCTTAGGGAAAAATCCTAGAAGTGGTGTTACGTCACACGACTGTAATATGTCATACGAGTTGGCTGAATGATCTAGAATGATCTAAGGCATGTTCGTAATGGATTTTTGTTAAATTTTGCCCTAAAACATTTCTTTAAAACATATTTCTTAAACTATGAAGGTTAAATAACAACAGAAAAACAACAGCTCTTCAAAAGTCGATCATTCTCTCAGCCTCCTCTATGCTTTGTTTACCACTTTTGCCATATTTAACATGACTGAAAGAAAAATAATTTACATATTAAACGTGAAATTAAATTATAATAGTTACAGTCATGTGACTGTTACACATGAGATTTTTGCAAATGGAACAATGTCTCTTGATTTTAGGAAAAACAAGTAGATAATATTAGAATGTTTATAACATTTTCAGCAAGATAACAGCATTCAGTTATTTCATTCTTACAAGGTTCTCAGTATATTTAATTCATTTCGTTTTCTTTGTTATTACTTATACGCATTTAAACGTTTCCATTAGACACATAAAAATAGACACGAGCTTTTCTTTTTCCTTTCTTTTCTCCACTGTTTACAAGTGGTGCGTTGTGCTGCTTGGAGATAGACCTTGAACTCTCCACGGGTTGACCCGCCACGAGCATTTTGTAAAGGGAAGTGTACCCTCACATGCATGGCATAACAAAACTCGTAGAAATACAAATAATTATATGCGCATATAGTTGTAATAATTAGAGCAGTTAATTAATGCACTATTAGGATTTGAAAAACACATATTTTCATGTACTGTCACCAAATGTGGGACATTTGGTGACAGTACCAAATGTGCACATTGGAGCATAAACTATATCATACTCACCGAGCTAGATGGCACAGGCATTCGAGAAGTCGCTAGTTCAAATCCCATATACCAACCAAACTGATCTTCGATTGTCAGGTAAATGCCGGTTCCGATATTCTATACCAAGACCCAAAGTTCCACCAGCAGAGCAAAAATGTAAAAGTATTGAAGAACGGAGGGGCCCTCGAAACCGGAGGAGAGCACCGCACGCAGGCCATCAGGCCTCTTTTGCTTTTACTGTGACCCCTGGGAGGGAGGGATGTGGGGAGAGATCCGCAGAGCGACCAGATCCGGATAACGACAGGCGAAAACGGACGGGATCCCTAATGTTTCCAGATTGAAAGCATCCAACACCGCCCGAGCTCATCGATGGGCTCCGAACCTCCGAGGAGTCCTCGAAGGAGCCCCGCGCGAAAGTACCCGGAGGCGGGCGCTCCTAGCCGAACTGTCTCAGGAACGACGTCAGGAAGAAACCTCCACAGAGTGCACAGCCACCGCCCAGCCGCAACTCACCGAACACCGTTGCCTGGTCCTAACACCCTGAAACATATGACAAGGAAGATGATGGGTATAGGAAATGAGGGGAAAGAGAGTCGTTGTAGAATATTAAACACCCGAGCATTCGCCTGCCGACCCGGGGAAACTTAAAAAATCTAGGGTCAGAGTGGGCGGTCGCCTAGGATCGAACCTGGGACCTCCCGAATGCGAGTCTCCTATGTTACCACGGCGCCCCTCGCTCGGTACCAGCAGAGCAAAACAAATACAAATATAAAAATTGTACAAGAAGGCGACTATGCAACTAAGGTAATCTATCAAACGTTACTTATGTAGATTGCAGAGGAATGTCTACACAACTAAGACCATCTGTACAACTCATAATGAGTACGTTCACACTCAAAGAATAGACAGCGGTTCCACGACCCCAAAGCCCACATTCTACCAAACCTCAATAGTAACAAAATACATTATACGGAAAGGCAACTATAGTCATCTATCAGCAAGTTCCTCAAGCAGGAGGTACAAGGAGGCGACTCTCCGTCTGCCATACACTGATTCAAATGAACCAGCTAACCTACAGTTAACGCTCATGCGCTTAATTTTTACGAGTGTTACAAACAATTGACACGAGGTGTATACAATGTTACAATTAAATAATAAGCATAATTTACAATTTATTTTTATAAATAAGTTAAAATGCAAATGGGAGATGTGTGACGTCATTATTTTACGTGATTGTTTCCAAGATTGGTCTCCATGGAAATATGTTTACTTATTGTTATCAATATGAGGGACCAAAGTTTTGAGCTTTGGGATTAAATTCCAATTCAAATTAAAAAAGAAGCAATGACTGCGGAATATCTTTTAATTCCGCAAAAATAGAGAGTGTAGAACAGGAATAAAATTTATGAGAAAGAGAGTGATAAGTTTGCTGCTTGGCAAAGTTCAACAAAGGTGCTGTAGCTCAAAGCTATACAGAATGAACCAGAACTCCACCGAAACCTCCCAAGAGGTTGTTCAGGGACATCTTCTCAGTATTTTGTATAAGGGAGCCATGGTCTTCGGCGGCTCGTTACAGAGTAATTTTACAGAGTGACTTGTTTGGTTTGTTACCCTAATCACCCTTATCTCTGTGAAAATATCTTCACAACAGTGAAGAAGCCTGTATAATATGCAATTACCAAAACGTACAACACACAGCACAGATTAATGCAACATAACGCAGACAAAACACGTACACTTTTATCACAGTGTGTTCATTCAGATCTGTCAGTGTACAGTACAATACGTAACAAATGCAGAACTGTTCCCTTTAGGTATTGATCATGATCAAGGCGAAATGTACAGCGACGCACCATCGACTGTCTTATACGCTCAAGCATCCCAAAGTTTGGAGTGCTACTTCCGCGGCTGCGATAATCCTAGCAGCTTGGTCCAAGCGAGCATTGACCGAAGTCTCGTAAATTAGGCTCTTCACATACTTCCAGAAAAAGAAGTCCATTGGTGTCACATCTGGCGACCGAGCTGGCCATGGAACAGGACCACCGCGACCAATCCACTGTCGTCCAAACTGTACATCTATGTGGTTCCTAACATTGAGTATAAAGTGTGCCGACGCCCCATCATGTTGCAACCACATAAGCTGACAAATTCTCAGCGGTACATCTTCTAGGAACTGTGGGAGGACATGTTGAAGGAACGTTTTGTACAGACTCCGTTCAGTATATCAGGAAATACGTAAGGTCCAATCACAAAATTGTTGACAATACCAGCCCATACATTCACAGCAAACTGCTGTTGATAGGGTCGACATGCCAGTGCGTGTGGATTTTCGTAATCCCATACATGGCTATTCCTACCCAATGAATATGCCCTCTCTTGTAAACTTGGCCTCGTGTGTGAACACCAAAGCAGCAAAATTGTGGTTTTCTGTGCATTGCTGTAGAAACCAATTTGCAAACTCTATTCGAAATAAGAAGTCCGCTGGCTGCAATGACTGCACCTTCTGTGGATGATATGAATGGAATTGTTGTTCATGTTGATTGGCTTATGTTCAGAGCTCGTGCAAAGCGGCAGGATTGTCTCCAATCGCATGTAACACATTTTCTTCCAGATCGGAAGTTCTGGCATACCTCGCACGGCCAATATCTTCCATTTTAACATGGGAGGATCCAGTTTGTCGTAGGCGCCTATGTACAGATGCAAAAGTACTGCGATGTGGTTGCCGTTGGTGCGGGGACAGCTCAGCATGGCGTTGTTGTGCCGTTCTTCCATTGCATTCAGTGAACCCATACACGAGGTGCATATCTTCATCAGTAAACCTATTCATACAGCTGTATATTACTATTAACGCACAACCAACACTGCCGGAAAAACAAAACCGTAGACAAAACCGAACAATACTAAATGCATCCTTAAGGGCAACGAGTTAAAGAGAGCATTACTGTTGTCAACAACAGGTGCGGTGAGCGAATGGAAACAATTTGTTTACAAACAAGACACACAGCGCTATTGTGCAGTATTTTCAGTGCAATACAGAGCTAATTGAGGCAAGAAACCAAACGAAATGCAACTACTCTGTAACGTGCCGCCGGAGACCTTGGGCCCCTCATACCAAAATACTCGGAAGATAACCCTGAACAACCTCTGAAAGTTCGTCGGTGGAGTTTTAATTCACTTTCTATAGAAGAATCGATAGAATGTAAAATTAAGGTAGCCAGAAAAATGAATGTAGGTAAGCCAAGTATTAATCTTTGTGCTCTGTACAAGTTCAGGAATAATATTTTCAATTATGCCAAATTGTACAATCAACATTTATCAACAAAAGTAAACTTAATGCATGTTATAAAATTTCTATAGAGTAAGAGATCATTTTATTAGTTTGAATTTTATGTCATTGCCTACTTATACTAAATAGGTTTACTTTAGTGATTGTAATGCATTAAAACTGTGTTTAGGTGGCGGTAATGACGTCATTTCTTTAGCAATCTTCATGAAAAAAATGAGTTTTATTTATGGACGCTCTTTAAATACTATGGTTCTTTCGTCCCATTCTATATTGGGCGTGAAAAAACGGAAACTTTGCTCAGAGAACTCTTTATCAGGCGTGAGGTGCTTTAATGCGCCGGGACCACCGGGTTTACTCCCCCCCTGAAGGAAGAATGCTGAGTTTACGCCCGAAAAAAATCCATCGCTCTCCACCGGATTTGAACCTACGACTTCGGGAACTAGAGCCTGGCATGGTACCCCTAGACTACGAAGGGCGAAAGCAACCTTCATGGCATAAGCACTATAATTAGCCATTTATGCACGATTCTGAAAGTTATAATTAGCCATTTATGCACGATTTTGAATGTTATAACTACCTAATTAGGATTGTATAAATTTTATTTTCGTGTAACGGTTATGACAGACGTAATTAAAGGTTACACGTAACACCTCAGTTTTGTTGTGGACTGTTACCGGTAACAGTAACGTTAGTGTATCTCTTTCACAAGAAAATACGCTACTTACTTTGTATATGTATGCGTATACTCGTATATGTTACCTACTCTGTAACAGACTTGATTATAACCGCAAATCAGTATCGCAGGATGAATAATTATTTACAGCTATTTTACTTTAAAGAGCTACTTACTCAATATATCTTTACACAATTATTTATTGGCGCAGTTTATATGAGCACATTTTCTGTCTGGTTAGAATGTCTTGACGCAGTAACTGCACACACAATTACTTTTCATGCCTTTATTCATTTTAGAGTAAATGACCAGTCAGATGGATAAAAGGAATTCTAAAGCAACACATTACATATTACAAGACACCTAACTGAGATTTCTGTCTGCAGATGGCATAGCACCACTCTATCTTGAGCAGCAGTGCAGTCTTTAGTTGACGAGTTCCATCGATAACAACTGGTAGTTTTTTTTTTCTTTCCATTTTTACTTTATCTACTATGTTTCTAGTAGATAAAGGAAGTATTGCATTCCGTACAAAAATTCGATATCGAAATTTCACTGCAAAGGTGCTCGGAGGTGTAACAAATAAACAAAAAAAAAAGCATTTTTAAAAAAAACCTCCGCACGCGTGGTTGTGTGTGTGTGTGTGTGTGTGTGTGTGTGTGTGTTTGTTCAAGAACATCATCACCCCAAACTACCCTGTACATGAAAAATGCTTTCCTTAATTTTTATTTCCTCAAACATGACTATTTATATTAAAACCCGTATATTCAACATATTTACATGATAAATAAAATGCATAACTTGAATTTTCTGGGAATATCTCTGAAGTCTTCATACAGGAGGAACTTTGATTCATTTCGTATAAGCAGTAAACTACATAGAGATAGACAAAAGCGCAGCGCACTACACAAAACATGTAGATCTCTTTAAAACACACATGTCAATTTATTTCAAATAATTTTTTTTGAGCTATTAACCATTTCGGAGATTTGCATTATTTTATTATTGTTTTGCGTTTTTCAATGCCTTTGTCATTTTTAAAGTGCTGTCGCCCTTCAGTTGTTTCTAGCGATATCGTGGAAAGAGTATGGAATTTCTAGGACAGGATATAGCGACCTACTTTTAAACATCCGACTTCGATTCGGTTTCCTCTATTCCCCTTTTACCTTCAACAAAATGTGTAATGGAAGGTTTATCTCGATTAACATGAAGCAGATAGAAAGCTCTTGTAAGAATAGTTTGAGGAAGGTATATAAAAATAAACAGTAATAGGTAGAAAAAGTCACGTGAATGTAACACATTAGTTCTTTTTCTTTAGCGTTCAGCTAGCTCTCAAGTTTTAGTGTATTTTCATGTTTGTCTTAGTTTCATGCATAATTTCATGGTTTCTTTAGAGAGTATCATTCTTAACAGTATTCATAATAAATTGTGGTATATTATTGCTTTCCCCTGACGGAGTGACGTAACGGCGTGCCTGAACTCCTGTTGAAATCCTCGGCAGATAATAACGCAGTCACACTTCCACAACCTCATCCTCTCCCCTCAAGAGGTCTTCGTTTCTTGCACCCCACCAGTTTGGAGGATTACTTCTCCGTTACTCAGAGTCAAAAACCTATTCCGATTGCGGAATTCAATTAGTCAGAAAATTAATACATACGTCGGAGGAAGGGAGAAACGTTTGGGGGCGGTTCTAAGACGCCGGGAGAGAGCCGCGTAGGTCTAGTCCTTTCCTTAGGGAACTTCCTCCCTCATTCTACCACTTTTATTAAATTGTATTTTTGAAGTTGAGGGGATTTGCTCTGTGAATCTCGTCCGGTGTGGGAGGGGCAGGAGGATTTGTCCCTAGAACGTATCTTTAGAATTCAAAGACATACGAGCATTTGAAAGCACTTGTAAAAGGGATTAATTTCTCTGTGCGGAAGGATAAAAGGGAAATACAGATATGCTTTGGAACTTCTAAGAAGTTATAAACATTTGGACGCTTTGGCAGCAAAAACCCATAAAATGAATTGATATTGTTTTTTTGTTATTGGAATTCCTTTACGAGTGCTACGTTTTTAAGGATTATACACTGATCAATGGAAGGGGGAAATATATATAGTGCAGGATAACGAACGGAATGTAAATAGGTTATAAAAGAAGCCAGCATTCTTTGAGAAATTATAGAAACAGCAACGCATTTCGGGATTTCCCTCAACCACTACGTAACTAGAGACCGCCAGTCTGAATACTTAACCTGCCCTCAACTGCTTTCCTCAGAGCAAATGTTCACCAAAGTCATGGCATCGAAGAAAACCATAACTAATACCTGCTGCCACGTTGACTCAGGACAATAGTTATGAACATAAAACAGTAAGCAATGTAGTGCAACTTAGAAAGAGGGAACGAGTAACATATACCTACAAGTTCTTATAGGCAGCAGATCAGTTGTTCGAAACTGCGGTTTTGTTCGGGTTGCTAGATTAACTGACTGGGTAGCTTGCTTCTCATACATTGAAACGGTTCTGGACCAAACGAATTCTTAGGGCCGTCGCAAGATGGAATGAGTACATACACACAGAGTCATATGAATAAAAAGCAAGTACTTACTCAAAGTTTGTACTCATGAGTATGAAAACTTTCTGTGATTATATACTCAGCTGAATGAGAAAATACTAGCTTTTTCAAGAATAAAAGCCTCGCACGAGTATATACTTATACCCATGGCCATATTCTTTACTTAAATGTAAGTATATACTCGTGTTATCTACACTCTTTGACCATATGCTAGCTTCGTTGAGAGTGGTGTTGTGTTGTTTGGAATTCTGAATTAGAGGAGTAGATTTTGTTGTATTTGGTTCTGCCCCATTAAAACTGCTCAGGAATTATACTGTGTTTTATAACAAGAGAAATGTTAGAGAAATATTAGGTCCTTCAAGAAATGAAAAATGAATTGAAACAACACACACAAAAGCATAGCTGTAAATTAAATTAGCAAAACTTAAGCAATGAAATAGGCAAAAGTCTATCAATAAAACAGGCAAAAAGAAAATATTCACAGATTCCAAAGTCATAATTATAACGCGCCGGATGCAAATTCAAATCAGACAGAATCCGGATGTTTACACTATTTTTCTACGAAACAGTTTTTTATAAGTAACCTAACTTCTTAAGCAACTGAATTTTGGGGTTAGGATTTTACATAGTAAGCTTAATTAATACATCTGACTTTCAACGATACTTCTAGGTTATGTTTTCATGCAGTAATACAGGATTTTGAAACTCCTTGAATGTTCATGGCAAAGTTAAAAAACCAATAAATAAAATGGTTATCAGCAAAATTAAAGAATACTTGTGAATTGGAAAGTCATACCTCATGAGGTGCTGAATGAAGTCATCTGACTGTTTTTAGAATCTCAGGATATTTATACTATTTAGGTATACTATGAAACAGTTTTCTTATAGTTATGAGTAGGTATCTGGATTTTGAAGTTAACACTTTACATAGTAAGGTCAATTAATAAAGTTGACTTTCAATGTCATTTCTAGATTAAGTTTTTCTGAAACAATGTAGGATTTTGAAACTTCTTTAATACATATGGTTACGTTTGTAACTTTTCCATGAATACTATACAGCTCATAAATTGTGCCATTCTCTTCATATTTAGTTTTAAGTAAAACAAATCAATATATACTCAGGAGTGAGTATGCATCTAACCATGCTCAGCATGAGAGGAGAATGAACTCCTAAAACAGAGAATATACTAGCTTTTTTCACACCAAATAAGAGTACATACTCTCGTAAGATGAATGCTTGAGTATGTTCTACTCTGCTTCCATTACTTGAGTATGTTCTCAAAATGAAGTAGATACTCAGAAGATTTTATTCTTACCAAGCTGAATATTTACTTGAAAAAGTGAAGCATATACTATATACTCATTTTTATTCATATAACCCATTACTTGTGTGTTCTCAAATGAAGCGATAATGGATGAAATGCAGGAGATGGAGCATAAGCTAATCAAATTAAGTGATAGGGAAGGGGAAAAGAAATACTGGGCAAATTTAAATCAATATTAAATTTACACGAGTAAATATTTTTAAAATTGATAAACAAATACTCCAGAATAAACTAAATCTGGACAAAATATTATATATGGTGAATATATAAGTTAGGGTACATAGGGAGGAGGGTGATACGTGTAAAAGTGGTCCATGCATTCACCCACTTTACAGGCGTAAAGTGCAGGCCATCTCTGAGGCGTGGAGGTTGCGTGTCTGCCTCACATTCAAGAGAACCCGAGTTCGAATCTCGGTTGGAGTGAGTGACTCGGATAAGGTTTTTCTGAGATTTTCCTCTTATTCTAAGAAGACGAATGTCGGGTAACTCTAAGCTCTAAGGACCCCGGATTCGCTTGAACAATATTTCACTCATTTCGTTCATTTATCGTTCGATATGACCTACAAGGGACAAAAAACAAATAAACAAATTATGGCCCAAATAATCCTTCTGGCCTGCTACCGAATGTTTACATACAGGACCGGTCAAAGGCTGAGGGTATACTTTCCGCTCTTCGTTCCTTACCTTAAAGTTCTTTGATCGTGTTGAACTTGTCGTCAGAAGGACTGCATGCCAGTAAAGGAACAGCGCCCTGTTCAACTTGTTAGCCAGGCCTGGGTGTAGGAGTGCATGCCAGTAAAGGAACAGCGACCTGTTCAACTTGTTAGCCAGGCCTGGGTGTAGGACTGCATGCCAGTAAAGGAACAGCGGCCTGTTCAACTTGTTAGCCAGGCCTGGGTGTAGGAGTGCATGCCAGTAAAGGAACAGCGGCCTGTTCAACTTGTTAGCCAGGCCTGGGTGTAGGAGTGCATGCCAGTAAAGGAACAGCGACCTGTTCAACTTGTTAGCCAGGCCTGGGTGTAGGAGTGCATGCCAGTAAAGGAACAGCGACCTGTTCAACTTGTTAGCCAGGCCTGGGTGTAGGACTGCATGCCAGTAAAGGAACAGCGGCCTGTTCAACTTGTTAGCCAGGCCTGGGTGTAGGAGTGCATGCCAGTAAAGGAACAGCGGCCTGTTCAACTTGTTAGCCAGGCCTGGGTGTAGGAGTGCATGCCAGTAAAGGAACAGCGACCTGTTCAACTTGTTAGCCAGGCCTGGGTGTAGGAGTGCATGCCAGTAAAGGAACAGCGGCCTGTTCAACTTGTTAGCCGTAGGAGTGCATGCCAGTAAAGGAACAGCGACCTGTTCAACTTGTTAGCCAGGCCTGGGTGTAGGAGTGCATGCCAGTAAAGGAACAGCGGCCTGTTCAACTTGTTAGCCAGGTCTGGGTGTAGGAGTGCATGCCAGTAAAGGAACAGCGGCCTGTTCAACTTGTTAGCCAGGCCTGGGTGTAGGACTGCATGCCAGTAAAGGAACAGCGGCCTGTTCAACTTGTTAGCCAGGCCTGGGTGTAGGACTGCATGCCAGTAAAGGAACAGCGGCCTGTTCAACTTGTTAGCCAGGCCTGGGTGTAGGACTGCATGCCAGTAAAGGAACAGCGGCCTGTTCAACTTGTTAGCCAGGCCTGGGTGTAGGAGTGCAT
Organism: Deroplatys truncata; assembly: GCA_030765065.1. NCBI lineage: Eukaryota > Metazoa > Arthropoda > Insecta > Mantodea > Mantidae > Deroplatys > Deroplatys truncata. The sequence continues at coordinate 45,658,915 of CM060986.1, forward strand.
GCCAGTAAAGGAACAGCGGCCTGTTCAACTTGTTAGTCAGGCCTGGGTGTAGGAGTGCACATCATGGAGGGGCCCCCGAAACCGGGGCAGAGCATCGCAAGTAGGCCAGAGTGGCCCTTTTTCCTCCTTCCTTGGGAGGGAAGGAAGAGAGGGAGACCCGAAGGGCGACCAGATGCGTGCACGATGTGAATAAGCATGGAAGGGGTTCCTAACAATTACAGATTAAACACATCCAGAAGTCGGCCAGCCCTGCCCACAAGCCCCGAGCCCCCAGGGGCCCTCCAGGAATGCCTCAAGAAGGCGGGTCCGTCACCAGACCAACCAATGCCAGGGAGAAATCTTTCCAAAGCGTATCTAGGTGACCCAGCCGCAATACACCGAACGACGTCGCCTGGTCCCACAATCCTGAAACAGATAATAGGAAATGATGGGCAGGAAATTCGCTGTAGAAGAGGAACCACCCCAGCATTCGCCTACCGACGGCCATGGTCAGAGTAGCCGGCCCGACAGGAATTGAACCCAGGACCTCACGAATGCGAGCCTCACGCATTACCATGGAGCCCGAGTGTAAAAATCAGGCAAATGTCTGGCGCGAGGATACGTCGTTAGAATTTCCTTGTAAAACAGAGATACACAGCAATTACTGCTATCGCTAACATGTAATTCTAAACCAAGTCAACTAAGACATTAGTAATTTGTACTTGTAACCCCAACACAAAGTAACTAATACATTTATAACAGACATATTTGTCACGTCTCTAAAATGCATGTAGCTACTTAGCTTTTCGAGAGTATGCCAGTTTTTTGAGATTTAATTACACATTCTAACTTTGCATACGAGTTTCTTCGTCTTCTTTCTCTACCTACCCTCCCTGTTGTTAGGATGCCTGGGGTCAGAAGCCTGTTGGGAAGCACACAGACTATGAATAAGAGAGAACAGCCAGGATAGGTGATCAGCCCGAACCCTGGTGTGAGAGCGAGGAAGGAGATGATATGAAACGTCGGTGAGATGAATGAAAGGAAAGGTGAGGTGAGGATGGAGCAATGAATGCCGGGGGAAACTGGAGAACACGGAGAAAACCCGCTCAGACCACAAATCCCACATGCGGTTCCCTGGGATTGAGCCAGGGCCGCCTAGGTGAGAGGCGAGCGGTCTAACCACTTGGCGTCGGCAGGGCTCGGCGCCGACCTACATGCGAGATTCTTTAGCAAAATCCACATTTTCACAAATTTTTCACAAAAATACATTTTTCACTACGCCAAATACCCAATGCTGAGAAATTTACTTCCTATTTGTAATTAAATTCGCACAATTATTCTAAAACTGATGCTAACAATTTGCTGAATCTCTTTTTGCTTTCTCTACTACGTATAGTAAGTAGGGGAAGTATTGCATTCCACCCAAAAATTCGATACCGAGATTTCACCGGAAATACACGTTTTGAGACCTCCTGAATCCAAAAAAAAGCATTTTTGGAAACATGTCCGTGTGTGTGTCTGTGTGTGTGTGTGTGTGTCTGTGTGTGTGTGTGTCTGTGAACAGCATAACTCAAAAACGAACAATCGGATAAGCGCCAAACTTGGTATTTAGGTTCAGTATCTTCCAGAGATGCGACACGAAGGTTTTCAAGAAAATCCCCCCACCCCAGACTACCCTTTACATGGAAGATTTTTCGAAAATTTTAATTTTCTCAAAAATGGCTCTAACGATTTTGATGAAAATATCATATGTTTAGGGTAATGTCATGAGAAATGAAATGTATATCTCGAATTTTCTGGGAATGTCTCCAAAAGTATTCTTCATTATGAACGACTTTTGCATAACTGGTAAACCATAAGAGATAGACAAAAGTTTACTACACAAAAAATGTAGATCGCGTTAAAATATACAACTTATGTCATATGCATTTCTTTTGTTGAGTGAACCGTTTATGAGACATTGCTTGTTATTTCCTTAAATTTTCCAATACTTATACTTTTTCTCAAATGCGTTATTCATTTTTTTATGTCCTGGACATGCAAAGAGAATGGAATGCATCACATAGCAACCAGCGTTAAAATATTTGACTATCGCTTAAAAGCTACCATATTTTCCTTGCATCTACAAGAAAATTACCAATAAGATTGACATCTCGATATCTCGATTAACATGAAGTATATGGAGAATAGGCGTTTGTAAAATTAGGTTGTACAAGAGCAGAGAAAGTTATGTGAGTGTAACACATCAGATTTTTTTACTGTAAAATTATGTGCAAAGTTGATTGATCAATCCTAAAACGTTGCATAAATCTAGATCTGAAATTTTTAGCAACAGATACAATTAATTACACTTACTTCAGAGAACTTGAAAAACCGTCTTTGAATTTTTTCATAATTGAAATAAAGTGTCAAATGCTAATTCCCTCCCCCCAAAAAAAATTACCCGCAGAGAATATTTTAAAGATGGTGTTTCACAGTCATACCACTGCCAGTCGAAACAGACATCACCTTACAGCACAAGAAAACCGATTATAATCCGTCTGCTGTTGGTACCCTAGGGTCATTTACAATGGAAATTAAGCATTAACACGACATAAAACTTAAGCATAAACTTAACGCGATGTTGTCTGTCATTTAAAACGACTAACGGAAACAAACAGCTGCCAACAACAAGAGAGTGCGAAACAGTTGAGTGAATGCGGCGGCTTAAGAAACAAACACCGATAGTGCAAACAACAAAAGAGGTTATGTACAAACATCAAAATGAACAAGAGCTGGCTACCCGCTTTAACTCACAAAGAAAGAAAGAAAGAAAGAAAGAAAACAACTACCATCACAATTTCTTTTTCTACGATTTGTATAGATATCCTAGCGATTCCTGGCCCATGATCTTACACAGAAAGGCAGTTCGCGAGTCAACACTTGGCCACGGTAATAATGATGTGATATAGAATGTTCACGTGATGAGGGGTATGGAGAATCGCTTTCTAATTGGCTAGTTTATATTTGATGTAGACATAAATAAGAAAGCTTCAAGCTTGCAAACTTCTTAGTTTACGTTATAAGTTTATGATCATGTTTATACCAACCTCAGCCAATGTGAAAGAGTGCATTACGATAATATTAAACAAGCTTCTATGCTTACGCTATGTCTATGTCTAAGTTTCATTGTGAATGGCCCCTATGTAGGGATTAGAACGAACTTAGCGTAACGTGAATCAATGTGACGCGAAATAACAAAGTAAGGAAATGTCGCCAAACAGAAGGTCTATTTAGAATGCACTTAACGTAACTTAACGGTATGGGGTTATTTCTGATTGGTAGCTCCAATGTTCTAGGAACATGATCAATGCCCCACTTGGCATTAACAGTTTCAATTGAAAAATGATCAGCCAATCTATTACCGAATCTCCTTTGCTGCGATATGTTGACAAAACAAAATACCGAGAAAAAAAACGCATAACATTACAAATAATTCACGGAGTAACACAAAAAGTCTTTGCTCGACGCCATTCGAATTAGTCACGTGTCTGACGAACGTAATATAACGAAGAGTAAACGTTTGCCATTGACAAACTTGTAAGTTGCGTTACGTAAAGTCAAGTTAAGTTAAATTGACCCTAAATGCCTCCATTTAACACTATGCGGTAATACTTTTGCGTTAAGTCACGTTACGTTACGTTACGTTAAGTACCAACACCAAACAAGAATGTAATGTAAAGCATTTCAATTCCCTCATTAGAATGTCTTTCTCTACTACGTACTTAGTAGGTAGAAAAGGTACTGCATTCCACCCAAAAATTCGATATCGATATTTCACCTGAAATATATGTTTTGAGAACTCCTGAATAAAAAAAAATCATTTTTACTTTCTCTACCATGTACATAGTAGATAGAGAAGGTATTGCAATCCACCCAAAAATTCGATACAGAGATTTCACGGGAAATATCCACATGTTTAGAGGCACCCAAAAAAACCTTTTTAGAAAAAGTTCCGTGTATGTAACTGGTAAACGTTAAGCGATAGACGAAAATGTACTTCAGAAAAAATATAAATCTCTTTAAAGCAAACAATTTATTACGAATAACTTTTTTGTGGCAGCACCATTTCCGAGATATCCGCTATTAATGGTTCGAAACTTTCAATAGCTAGCCATTGTTTTATAGCCCTGTCGATTTTTTAGCTGTTTTTCACGATGCCATGGAAAGAGAAGGGAATTTTAAGGCCAGCGTATAGCGTCCAATTCTAAAACACTTGACTATCTCTATTCCCTTTGTATCTATAATGAAGTATGTAATGCAGCTATTTCCGGAAACGTTTATCTGGATTAAACTGAAGCAGATAAGAAAACAGACTGTAGCAAAAATAATTCGTATGCCCACTAATAAGCGATAGAACGTAGAGAAAGTCATGTGAATGTGACACATCAGATTTTTACTTTCTCTACCACGTATACATAGTAGGCAGAAAAGGTATTGCATTGCACCAGAAATTTAATACCGAGATTTCACCGGAAATACATGTTTTGAGGACCCTAGAATAAAAAAAAGAAAAATCATTTTTAGAAAAATGTTCCATATGTGTCTGTGAACAGTATAACTCAAAAACGAAAAGCCGGATAAATACCAAACCTGGTATTTAGGTTCAGTATCTTTCAAAGATGGGACATGAAGATTTTCAAGAAAATTTCCCCACCCCAAACTATCCTTTACATGGAATATTTTTCAAAATTTTTTATTTTCTAAAATATGGCTCCAATGATTTTGATTAAAATGCCATATGTTAAAGAAATTTATATGAAAAACAAAATGTATATCTGGAATTTTCTGGGAACAGTCTGTGAAGTCATTATTCGGAAGGAATTTTGTAAAATCTTGTATTACTGGTAAACGAAAACTTATCACACAAAAAATGTAGATCTCTTTAAAACACACAATTTATTTGAAGTAACGTTTTTGTTAGTATCAGCCATTTACGAAGTATCGTTATTAATGGCTGGATTTGTTCAATAGTCTTTTTTTCGGGTAAATCCCAATGTTTCGCGATTGCATGGAAACATTATGGGATTTTAAAGCCAGCATATAGCGCCCATTTCTTACATTGGCTATTGCTGTTCTCTTTGCATCCTAACGAAGTGTACCTAATGTGGCTATTTCTGCAAAGGTTTAACTGGATTAAAATTATGTAGATGGAAAAATAAACTTTCGTAAGAATAATTCGTATACCCACTAAATAAACGATAGGGGTAGAGCAAGTCATGTGAATGTTACACATCACATTTTTATAAAAAGGTCCATGTGTGTATGCTTGTAAACAGCATAACTCTAAAACAAACAGTAGGATAAATACCAAACTTCGTGTTTAGGCTCAGTACCTTCCAAAGATGCGACAAGAACACTTTTAAAATACCCCTTCACCCCAAAGTGTCCATTACATGGAACATTTTTCGAAATTCGATTTTTCGATCAACAAAGACTGAGACTGATTTTTTTCACAGATGTTTATTACTCCAATTCAATGTTTACATGATCTTTTTCAAAGTAGTCCCCTCCTACTTCAATGCACTTTTTATAGCGTCTCTGCCAGTCCTTGAACACGTGCTGCAGACCATTCTTTGTCAGGTCCTTGAGAATCGCCTCACTTTTCTTGAGCACTGCTTCAGAGTTCTCAAATCGAATACCCCTAAGCTTTGCCTTTAGCGATGTGAATAAAAAAAAGTCACAGGGTGCAAGATCGGGGCTAAAAGGTGGATGTGATTCACAGGTAATGTTGAATCGAGCCAGAAACTGCATGACTTGATTTGCGACGTGAGGCCGTGCATTGTCATGATGAAGTCACCACCCAGTCCGAGAAAGCTCTGGTCGTTTCTTTGCAATGTGCTTCCTCAGTGTAACCAATATTGACGTGTAGTATGCTGCTGTAACCGTAGTGTGAGGGGGAACTGCATGCTGGTAAATCATTCCATTACAGTCAAAAAATGTGATCACCATCACTTTCCCTGCAGATGGAACAACTTTTGCCTTTTTTGGTGTTGGAGAACCTGGCGATTTCCACACTGTGCTGGCTTGTTTTCCTTCAGGATCATAATGATGCAGCCATGACTAATCATCGGTGATAATCGATTTAAAAAATGCATCACCTCCATTGTCTGGTATGCGAAATGCACGTAGGGTCTACAAAATAGAGCATTACTACCAACCTACCAATACGAGAGTGCTGCCGCCTACCATCATTATACATAAAAACGCGCTCTTTTCAAATATTTATGTTACACATACGAAACTATCACGGAAGCTACAGGAAAAAATCAGTCTCAGTCTTTGTTGATCAGCCCTCGTATATCTTGAATTTTCCTGAAATCGCATGTGAAGTCCACTTCATTAGGAAGAAATTTTGTATAATCTTGCATAACTGGTAAACGTTAAGCGATAGAGGAAAACGTCTACACGAAAAATGTACATCTCTTTAAAACACATAATTTATTTCAAATGACATCCGTTACTAATGGTTCAAATTGTTAAATCTTAATCATTATATAAAGTCCTGTCAACATTCAGTTATTTTTCGCGATTCCATTTGAAATTTTAAGGCAGCGTATAGCGTCCGGTTTTTAAACATTTGACTATCGCATTTCTCTTTGTATCTATAACGAAATACATTACTTATGTAATGTAGCTATTTCTGAAAACGTTTATTTGGATTTAAATTAACTAAATGAAGTAGATATAAAAATAAGCTTTAGTAAGACTAGCTTATATATCCACTAATAAACGATAGAGGGCAGAGAAAGTCGTGTAGGTATATGTATCAATCAGATTTTTATCAACAGTACTTGGAATTGAAGACACTAAAGCTTCGGATACCTTTAAATAAATTGAGAAAGTACATATGTAGGAAGAGCAGAATCAGTAAAGTGTTCACGACAGCACCAAACCGGTGGGTATACAATAATAATTGAATCACGGTGGCTCTGACACCCTGTGGCTGCACTGAGCGGTGCTTAATTAAAGCGAGATTTAGTGCTTCATAACGCGAGAGGGTCACGTGATTTACTGCGTGCCGGTAATGAAGGCATCGGGGCGAGAACTGCACTATGTATGTACGTGTGGAACAAGATAGCGCGCCTGCTCCTCTTTCCCTTGTTTTTAAAATAAGTCTATGCGTTCTTTACCAGAGCAGGTACGATTTTGAATGTGCAGGTTATAAGCCAGGAGTATTTTACGACAACTTTTCTCTGCAGCTTCCATATGGATTTTAACCGACTGTGTAACGCAAGTGACACTTGTGATTAAATAACTTGTTTGAAGAAGTAGCGAAAGTTATACTCCCCAGATTATAACTTCATTCGTGGTATTAAAAGTGTTTGTTGTTCCTTTAGTGGAAACAATATCTTGTGGATTGAGATTTCATCGCCTCACAATGGTGGAAAAGTAAATCAGGTCTTGGCTGAAATTAAAACTCATTATAAAATAACAGATATTGATCAATAGGATGTTTTACAGATATTTATTCAATTATAGGGTCTACATTAAAAAAATTAAAAAATTAATTTTTGTTTCCAAAAATATTTTGAAACAGTAGCTTCAATTGCACATATAGCTTTTGCTCTTACAGCCTTTTAAAGCTTGAACACGTGGCTTGTATTTATCCCCAATGCCTTTTACTCGACTTTAATTTTTCTTACGCTTTGGCGCATTAAAATGTTCCATACGATGTAGTTTGAAAAGAATCTTGTGTAAATTTTCAGCAGAAACTAAAGAAAACGAACTTAAGAAACTCACATAGTTTTTGTTACACTTTAAAATTTCTCAAGATATGATGTGATTAATTCCACCACTGAGGATAGATTGTTAGAAAAATTAGTATTTAAATTTTTCTCGGAAAGAACTAGAAGGGTGAAATAATTTCTATGTGCCAGTTTTGTATATTAGTATTTAAATAATATGGTAGTATTTTTAGTTTTTCAAAACTACGATATCTGCATCGTGCCATTCTTGATTAATTAGTACAATAAAAGTAAAATTTGTTTTTTCTCAAAAACTAATAAAGATATCTGCATGAAATTTAAAACACACTTATAATTGTGGTAGTGCAGCATATAACAACACTTTGAAAACAATTGTAAGTACTGCAAGATTAGAAATTTCATCTGTGGGTACCCTAAAGCACAAACATTTTCAACCCATAACTTTTTACCCGTAATAAATGATCACCAGAGGCAGGCAAAATATGAAATTTCATTTTCTAAACTATACTTTATATCATTATTGGAACAAGAATTTTTACTTTTTCAGTGTATAGAATTCAATGCACGTGACAAAAATGCATATTTCATAATGTTTCGGTAAAGCCATGTTTTATGAAAATCTTCATATTTTGTAAGATTTACAATATTTTGCTTTTAAAATAATTTCCGTTAGCAATAAACCGGGTTTTCCAAATATTCTATTCGGCCAGTTTTCTGTGAAAAGCGTTTAGAAAACCCAAGTCACTCTTTCCAACGAGTGAAGTACAGTTGAGAAAATGTAGTTCTTTCATCTGAGACGTCACGTGCGAAATTAAACGTCCTCTATTCTTGAAGAGTTTTTATTTTCTCGAAACGGTGATTTTAGTGACATATTGTAATTAGTATTAAGCAAGGACAAAACTATTAGTAACTAACTTCTTTTTCTTGTTTTTCTTCTAAGTTTTAGGGCTTTACACTGATTAGAACCTATAAACTCAATGTATTTTTTGTACTGGGAGAGGCAAAGGACTACGAACCGGCTGCGCGGTGTTTTTCCTGTCCGCGTCCTTGGCGCTCGTTGCGTTTGCCGCTATCATAGACAGGCGCGGATGAAACCATACAACATTTTTAAAATTACTATTAGAAGCTTTACTTAACAACTTTATGAAAGTGTGTTTGAGGACAGAATTATTAGTAGAGATTTGTGGACCCCTCGGTCCCCCGACCTAACCCCCTGCGATTTCTGTCTCCGGGGTAACTTAAAGTGTACAAGACAAACCCACACACCCTGGAAGAATTAAACAAAATATCCGCCAGGAAACTACCAGCATTTCTCAACGTGAACTACGGCGAGTGATGGATAGTTTCCTAAAGAGGTGCCAAAAATGTATGGACAACGAAGTGGCCAGTTTCAGCATCTCCTTTCATAAATTTGATAAGTAAAGCCTTTAAAAGTAGTTTTAAAATGTATAATTTCATCCGCGCCTTTTCTATGATAGCGGCAGATAAAGGTAGAGGTGATTCTGCAGAGGGGGACACCTCGCACATTGCAACGTGCACAAATCTATTGCGGCTACCACTCCCCAAGAGGAAAGGATGAGATGAGGGAACCACAGGAGGCTACAGGCCGTAAGCAGACAGACCATAGACACGCACGAAGGCCTCTAACATGTCCAAGCTCGTAGACCTGTCCCACTGTTGGAGCCGCCGATAGAGGGCGGATAACGATCAACCAATCAAGCAGCCCTCTGGTGTCCACGGGAAATACTCTTTCCATTGAGGAAGCACCCACGCCATCTGTCCGGCACTGCCATACGCCACGAAACTAGAAGCACACCTAAAAAGAAAAGGAATGGAAGGGAAGTTATGGAAAAGAAATCGTGGAAGAGAAGAAATCACTCCAGCATTCGCCTGGCGACCCCGGGGAAACCACAAGAAAACCATTACATGGAGCGGACGGTCGTCGGGAATCGAACCCGGATCTCCCGAATGCGAGTCGCACACGTTTCCACGGCGCCACTTCGCTCGGAACCATTAAAATAGGAATGTTATTTTTTTCTAGCATCAAAGTAAAGAATGTATAAAGTTATTCTTATTTCTCAGTCGAAAAGAAAAAATTATGATGTTTTAAAAGGTATCCTTATGTAAATGTCAGTAATAATAAAACTCTTTATATAGTGAATGTAAATGCAAGAGAATGACTAAATAAAGACACAAAGGTTAAGAAAATGACAAAATAATGCCCTAAAATGGAACAAAAATATTCTTAAATAGAAAATTATATAAAATGACTAAAAATGATCAAAAGAAAATGTGCATTTTGATATTCTGGGACCCATTATAAGATTCATGTAACGTTAGCAATGTCTATGATGCAACAGCTAAAAGATGAATGTCATAAAAATCTGGGCCATGATTATAACTGTTGTAGGTAAGTTGCATTAATGGTTATAAGAATGCATTAATATCAGTTACCTGCGACTGGCAGTAGTAACGGATAATGTATTTCTGTTACAAGCACTGTAGCACTATGTTACTCTGTAACAGCGAACCATAGCGCGGATCATGATCACAAGATAAATTATGCACAAGAAGCATGTCTTAATCAAAATAATGAAGCACAGATTTAAAATATTATCCACTCGGTATATTTTTTCAATTATTTATGTAATAACTTATACACACATATTTCTGTCTAAATAACATTTTTGTAATTATTATTTCACGTGAATAACTCGAGAAACAACTAGTTTCACGTATTTATTCATTTTAGACTTCACAGTCTAAATAATAGATTGGGCTGGATGAGGCGAAAGATAAGCTAAAAGAAATTAGAACTATTTACATTACATGCAGCAAGGCATCTACTCTATATTCACTCTTAGGTTGATTTTTTTTTTGGGGGGGTTATAGGTAGGGATATTCTTCAGGTGTTGATAGGAGTTAGAAGGAGATATGGGTAAAGGTAGGGGGAGTACCGCGTTAGCACCTCCGTTAGTAAACTGTTGGTTACTAGCTGCCGGCCGTGCCGGGAGCGGTTTGGCGGACCTGGAGCACGTCCATGGCACAAGTCCCTGGCTGCCACCCGGGGGTTAAGGTGAAGGAAGGTTAGGCGTATTTATTGCTTTATTCATTGTTTACTTGTCTCAGCGATTGCTGCGTCGATAGTTTGGCCTTACTAGGGGTAGATTTGGCAGTTGGACATGTGAAGTGTGCGATTCCTTGAAAGCTCGGCAAAGGATGTAGCCTTCGTGCAGCTGCTGGTGGTTGTTCTGAAGCACTTGAAGTTTCTGTAGAATGGTAGTCTCGGTGTCCCGGTGCTGCTCTCGAAGCCCAGCAACTGAGGCCTCAAGGGCACCCAGCCGCGTGGGTCGGTCGTCGCAGTCGCTGTCCGTGGAGTTGTCTGGTACCGTGAGGTTGTGCTCAATGCGCATCAGCTTGCACTGGCACGAATCGAGCACTTCGGAGCTGTTGTCGTCCTGGACTGTTTGACGAAGTCGCAGGAACTGGGTGGCGAGTGTTGAGAGGTATCGAATGGTGGTGCGGTGCTTGGCCTCCAATGCCGCAACGCGCGCACTGGAAGTCCGGTGCAACGCCTCGAGGCGAAGGCCGAGGTCGCGCAAGGTGTGCTGAATCCCCTCAAGAGCGCCCTGGAAGTCCGGTGTGCAGGAAGGCCCATTTTGTTGCAATATTTGTGTGGTTGTTGTCCTCGGTTCCGGATAATTCGGAGTAGTGGCGTTCTGGTTTGTGGTCCGCGTCAAAACAAACCCCAGGTGGCCAGTGCACCGCTATAATGTATCCTTCCGCCATTGGCACTACAAATACTGTTACACTTTCAGACCATGTGGGGAGTACAAGCGGCACGTAGTGCAAAAAGGAACAGAGTCCTTATTTCGACAACTGCAACGGTGACTAGCATATTCTGTTAAGGGTTAAAGGTGATAAGATTGATCGTTACAACAAAATAAACGTTTGCACATATAATAATAGTTAATTCTAAAATAAATGAGCGAAAAATAAAGTAACAGGTATGCGATAACCTAATTTATTCGCTCTCTGGAAATGGCACTTTATCAACTGTTGGCGGCTCATTTTAAGAAAAGAAATTGTGCACTGTTACGCGAATTGCATTCTTCTTAAAACCACTACATTCTTGCATCGCGTATTTCATATGCTTTCTTTTTTTTCCGGGTGTAACCACTTTTCTCGATTCAGATTTTTCTGCACAAGCACTGTTTATAGTTGTACTCGAAACACCGGTGAACTCAGAAGTTAATTTCACATTTCTTTCGCGGAAAGTGTTGGATATTTCTCACATAACTTATAATAAAGATTCAACACTATTGTTTTTTCACCACTAGTCAATGGTTTGCGCGGCTAATGCTTTACGTAATTCGACGAAAACACAAGAGCAAATTCACCGTCCACCATGATACTAAACACAACTGCTGGTTTCTGGCTGTAAACAATATTCTGCGCCTACCCATATGTCAGGTGACTCATACGAATTGCGTCATGGGACATGTAGCTCTGTTTTACGGTAAAAATCAGCGTTAAATAAAACCTTAGTTATTTGTATAGAATATTATACTATTTAAGGATAAATTCATTCTAAAATTCAGAGATTAGCATGGGACAACTTTCCTGGGCGCATTGCTACCGTGTTGCACCACGGTGCACTGACCACGTGGGTTTGTTTTGCCGCGGATCAACCTAAGAGTGAATCTAGTTTAGCTGAAATTTGTCTCGCCAGACGGTTTAACGGAAAGATAGTGCCACGCTGTCTTGAGGGGTAACACCATACTATAATCTGTCTCGCACAAGAACGTTCCTGTCGTAAACAACAAGGTGGAGCGGACTGAACCCGCCACGTTTTTACGTACATGTGTGCACACAAATTCTGCAACACTAGCTGAAGCAGCGCTAACTTCTTGACAATAAATCGAGTAAGACATTGCCAGCAACTTGTTAAATCGAGGTTTTACAGAATTAACACCATCGTGTAGTAGCCTAAGGTTACGCTTCGGGATTTCTTTCTTAAGCATCGCGAAACAATGGCCGATCATTGCCTGGGCTGTGTTTTATTTCGGCACATGTCAGACCTGCCCCATGAAGAGAAGCTGACAGCTTTTAAATTGCACATACATAAGTGTTCTGGGCTTGTGGAGTATGCGGGAGGCGCAGGGAATGCAGCCTTAAATATCAAAAGCGACTCTGCACGTTAAACAATAACATCTGAACCGAGCGGGATGGCTCAGGGGGTAACGTCTGTGGCCCGCATTCGGGAGGCCCTGGCCGACCAATCTGACAGGTTTTTTCGTGGTTTCTCTCAGCCGCCAAGGTAAGTACCGGATTGGATGTTTAATACCACGAACCGAAGTTCCACCTTAGGTCCAAAACAATAGTAAAAACGAAAAATAGATGGTAATAGCGAATGCTGTGCCATCTATCCACAGCGATGAAAGCAGGTAGACTGGACGGCACCCTAATGCCATCTGCACGCCATGAAGCAGAAGATCCGGCTGCTATGCACTAGAGTTCTCTGTGGACACGTGACGAAGCAGGATGGCATGGTTACAGCGATGAGACCTAGAAGGCTAACTATCCGCCTTTCTATATGAAAGCGGCAATTAGACTGGACGGCACCCTAATGCCATCTGCACGGCACGAAGCAGAAGATCCAGTTGCTATGCACGACGGAGTGGTTGGTTACAGGAATGAGACCTAGAAGTCTAACTGTCCGCCAAACCTCGATCTAAGAACCATCCACTAACAGATCCGTCACGATATGGCCATGCAATTAAAGCGACGTAAAATAAATAAGAGTAATAATAATATCTGAATTAGCATTCACCTCGAGACCTACTCGTACTTTGTTCCGAGACCGAGAGGGCCGTATGGTATAGGAATACAACTTACGTATTATACAACTGTTTCATTAGCAATACAAAGTTAGGCTGCATAATAAGTTAATACTGTACAGCTGCGCCTGTCTTCGGTTTAATCCATGTCTCTACGCTTATGTATATGTTGTTGCAAGCATTCGTTTCAGAATTCAGGGCCAAGAAAACGTCTGTGGTGTATGTGCAGGATACAGAGAAACGAATCTAAACACTTATAGACTCTTCTCTTCCCGAAACTAATTCACAATGAGCAGTGATTAGAAAACTACTTACAGTACTGTACTACTTAGAGGCGGTTATTGTACCAAAACAAATAAAGATCCATGAACTTCCCTCCACCAATCTGCCGTCTAAGAGCGTTCCGTCTCACTGTCCCTTATCTCTCTCTTTCATCCTTCCCGTGGGTTTACAAGAGGATAAGTCTTGGTTGAGACAGTTGTACGCAATGGTGTTTAGTTAACGAATTCCAGTAATAGCAACGAGTAGTTCCTTATAATAGGTGCACCCGTATTTACTGTTCCGTTGTGTTTGTGCAACCGTTGCTGAGTAAATAGTTACTTCCAATCACGTTACAAACGAATTATTAGGTTGTCTCACAAGTTCGTTCGTTTTGCTCGCAAGTTCCATCTATAGCGCCAGAAAACCCTGAACCCTCTGTACACACAAGTTGTCATAACTGCCTAACCATCCCTACGACTTAAAGGTCAACAGCCAGACTCGCTATTGGATATGCCAGTGTGTGTTTGTGACTGACGTTGGATGGAACAGCGTGAACTTGTGTTTACAAAAAGGAACATTTCCGACATCTTATGCTGTTTTACTATCGTAACGGTAAAACCGCCTCACAATGCCGGCAGAAAATTTGTGCTGTCTACGGGAAAGATGCAGTAACGAATCGAGCATGTCAGAAGTGGTTTAGTCGATTTCGAGCTGGGAATTTCTCCCTAAAAGGCAAACCTCGACGGACGTGGAAAGAGTTCATGAAATGGGAGGTAACAATCCACATGACAAGTCGTGTGTTGGCATTTGAGCTCAATTTAGCTTGTGCTACTGTAGCCAGTACCTTGAAAAAACTGGACTGGTAAATATTCACGATGTATGTGTTCCTCACGAACTGAGCGAAGCGAATTTGATTCAACGCGTTTCCATCTACGACTCCTTATTGAGACGCAATCAGAATGATCCTTTTCTTGTACTGCTGGTAACTGGAGATGATTAGTGGATTATGTACAACAGCGCCCGAAAGAGTAAATCATGGCGCAAGAAAGGGCAGCCAAAACTATTGGTTCCTAAACTAGGGCTACATCCGAGAAAGATTATGTTATGCATTTGGTGGGATTGCAGAGGAATCCTGTATTACGAACTTCTTCCGAATAATGAGACTGTCAATTCCGAGATGTACTGTTCTTAGTTGGATCGTCTCAAGCAGCCATGGAAGAGAAAAGAACGGAATTGGGAAACGATGTCGTCTTTCACCACCGCCAGACCACATACCTCTATGGTGACTTGTCAAATACTGCGTCATTTTGAGTGGGATGTATTACCTCAACCGCCGTATTTTCCAGACATTGACCCATCCGACTTTCATCTATTCCGTTCTCTGCAGAATCTCCTGAATGGCAAAGGCCTCACTTATTTGGAGGACTGCAGACTGAACCTCGAAGAGTTCATCAACCAGAAAACCCCCTTTTTGGAGAGTTGGAATTTATAAGCTTCTAGAGAAATGGCAATATATTGTCGACAATAATGGTGTATACTGGGAAATAAATAGATTGTTTACTAAATCTACTTATTTATCTTTGAACCACCTTGTGTTTAAAGTTTGTAAACAGAAAGTTCGGCAAGCACGCTGCGTAGCTGTGTTGTGGGTGAGGTGTGTTTCCAGACGTTCTTAGTGGTTGAAACGTAACGAAAAGCGAACATATGAGACAATCCTATACTTTCTGTACTTTTTGTAGCCGTTACAATAACATAAGTAACCGCTACTTTACTTATTGACCATTCCTACTGCGAATCTGAAAAGGGTTCTACGTACTACCATATTATCTCAAAATTAGGAGCAGCAATATCTCCATCAACTTATTGAATTAGGCTTTGCGAATTCGTGAATCCAAAGATGTATTCTAGGTTACTTTCTTATACATTCATTCAAGTACCCTTTTTCAACAATGCCAATACACATTGTATAGCACATTATCACGATTTAGCAAGTCAAAGAAAATAGAGATGGATAGAGTTCCATAATGCATTCTACACATCAAATGCAACCACAATTATAAGGGACGCAACCTACCTAACTCAAGTTACTAAAAACAAAGACCACTGATGCCGCATGTCAGGGCGGTCAACTTCTAACTTGAGTCACTAGATATGTAATGAGAAATCACCAGGTAACCTATTTACAAAAGACACACTATTTGGTCTTCTGAAAATATTATAAGTCACTGCCATATCTAATATTTTTTTCTTCGGTGCAAATGTTTGATCATCACTTTCCTTCTCTGCTATAATCGCTGATTACCTATAACCTGGATGCACCAAATTAAACGCTTAACCGTACTTTGGATATAATTCATATAACATGCGTATGTGATTAAACGTTGCAAATTACTGTATGTAATAGTATGAAGAACAACTTATAGTTACGTTTTAATATGATTTTGGCGTACTTATCTAAACCAAATAATTAAATTTCTTGGTTTTGTTTTACGCAGACCTTCTTCCTCTAAAAATAAAAACTTCATACAAACAATTCAAGTTTAAGTTAACTACAAAGGTAAGACAATTATTGATAATAACCTAATAGCCTAATAACCTATCCTCATAATTAATAATTAAACATTTGTGTAATTAGTCTAATATAATTGCTAATCTAATCTAAATAGTAACATAGCTAATATAAATGTTAATATTATAATCAGTGCGTCAGTTGGTGACTAATGGTCGGCATGCAAAGTTTAAACTCCTGGGGATATAAAAATAGGGCGCTAAAGTAACAGATACAATACAATTAACCTTCCCAATACTTGTAACAGGAGCGTATTTGTGGAGGAGTGCCGGTTATGAATGGAACCTAACAACCTTAATATTATCAGATTCTAGTGACTTATCCCATAACGGTGGAAAAATGCCAAAGTTGTACTTTAGTAACCTCCCGTATACTCTAACGTCTGTGCGATTTTAATATTAAATGTTACTGAGAACAAGGGAGGATATTGTAAGTTTATGTTGCTGTTAGTAATAATAATAATAATAATAATAATAATAATAACAATAATCTGAACCTTTTCCCAGTAATTATGGATCAGATGTTATTCGGTTGCAGCACTGTTTGTTGCCGAAGACTATTCGGGGAATAAAGCGAAATGAAACGTTGAATTTCAGCTAATCATGGCTGGCTCCCCTACCAAATCTTTACCACTTCCCTAGCTTCTGTCTGCACAAAATTGAAATCCAACGAAACAGTTATGGCTTTTGCGTTCATTTTAAAGGTGTTAAAATGTTATGAATAATAATACATCCCGTTATAACAAAAAATAAACTGGATCAACAAAGAAACTAAGCCTACCTCGAAAAACATTTCAGAAGACGGTGAAAGTAACCAAGCCACAAAGTACTGATCGCAGCTCTGCTTAGAGAGATTTCAATTGGTGTATTTGTTATGGAGAACTAATTTATTTCTTCTAATTGTTTTCGCTACATAAATTTACTCGTCGCCTCTCACTCGTAAATCTACAGATAAACTCAAAACATCTACTGAAATTACTATAGATGATAATACTAACAACATACTTTGATCGGACTCGTGAATTTCAGAATCGTGTTGAATGAGATAGAAAGTTAATTGGAAGCCTTGCGATATTAGGATGTTTTGGGTATATCATAAAAGTACTTAAGCTTACAGATATAGAATTTTCAATATTTGTTAATGGACGTCAGATATTGACATAGATTCAGGCTTTCAAAAATTCTACCTTGAAAAATAATAATAGAGCACGTTGCATATGACTTCTCCCTATAGAATTTTATGTTAAAGATCTCTTTCTTACATCAAACCAGGAAATAGTAAAAAAGAACTTAGAATTTTCATATACAGTACCTACAATAGAGGAATATTTAGTCTATTTAGCCCATAAATCAGTGATCAATCTTATAAGAATCGAGCAATCACAGCTGTTTGTCGACACATTTATTCGTTTTTGCTTCATCATATCTCACCTATGTGGACCTTTCTTTATTTAGGGTCGTGCGGTCAGTGGACTAGAAGAACTAAGCTAGGCCCTAAGTATCATCAGCTTATACATAAAATTTATTAAGTTTCATGTTTTAACTTTAGAAATGACAACATAAATCTTTTTTCGTTCACTCAGCGCCTGCACCTAACGCCAACACTCTATCTCTCCTTTGCCGCCAGCAACTAATCAGATTGCCTAGCTGCAATGCATGTGTTCCGCGAGCCACGTGTAAGGTAGCACACGCTTGGGTGGTCGCTGGTGAACAGCTTCTGTGTATCCATTCGTGTTGGAAATAATATATTAGTACGTTTATTGTTTTTGTGTATTATGGTTAAGTGTTGAAAGTATGCCTATGAAGTGTCACACGGATTAAAACAATATTCTGTGTTTTACGCTGTTTAGTATTCATAGAGAGGCACTCGGTTCAGCATACAAGTCCTCTGCATCTCACATCAGCTTAAGGTACTGTAGGTTTCTGACGAGAAAACGTTTGCGGGGTGTTCTGCTCTCCGGAGGAATGATGGGGAATAGTACCCATAGCAGCACACGATATCATAAACACATCTACTATCTATTAAAACATCGCGCAACGTTAGTATTCCAGTGTGTTTCACTTGGAGCAGTATGTAAATGCTTTCTAGTGATTTATAAAGTTATTTACAATGCCCAGTAAGAAAGGAAGAACTCTACATAGTCAAGCCCGAGAAATAGCTGCTAACGTTGTTAAAATCTATGACGAGAAAGTAAACAAAAGCAACTGGTCATTCAGCATTACTAGCAGAACAGCGTATGCTTTTTATATAAGAGGCCTTAAGTTCATGTTATATTGAAAGCAGGGCCGTAATATTTCTCAGATAGCGATAGAATTGTTGATGCGAACCCAGACACATTCTCGTGAGAGGAACACAGTAAATGGAATAGGGAAGGTAGTCCATTCCGGTACATTTTGCTCCCATTGGCTGCAAATACATAACGTGGAAGGTTGGGTGGCCGCGCGCGCTCTTCGATTGACAATTGAAAGCGAATACGTAAAACTACTGAAAATTTCTTAATAGATCCCTGGATTGAAGCCTTTCATTTTTTTTTTTAACTTTTAACTTTAAAAACTCTTAAATTCATTAAATAAACAAAGCATTTTAAAGAGGAATTTGTAGATACATAGTGTAAATGAGCGCTTAAAACGTACTTAACTATAACATGCAACAATAGAATGTATTGAAAAAGCCTTTTGCCGTGAAAATGTTATACCGACTACAAGCAACATAACCATCACAATTAATATTTTGAGTAATGGTAAGGTAAAGTGAAATAGCCTGTTCTGTAACACAAATCTGATTTACATTTAGAAGTGATCATTCATGCTGTCACAGAAGAGCTGGATGTTACCTACTGGCGATTTTTTCTGGAACTTTGTTCCTCCATAGAAGCTGTTTTAATTTTTTGCTTTCTCCACCACGTACACATTAGGTAGAGAAAGTATTGCATTCCACTTAAAAATTCGAAATCGAGATTTCACCGGAAATACATGTTTTGAATCTTCCTGAATAAAAACAATTCAGGATTTTTAGAAAAAGATCCGTGTGTGTGTGTGTGTGTGTGTGTGTGTGTGTGTGTGTGTGTGAAAAGCATAACTCGAAAACAAAACGTCCCATAAATACCAAACTTGGTACTTAGGTTGGGTACCTTCCAAAGATGCGGTACAAAGATTTCCAAGAAAATTCTGCACACTAAACTACCCTTTATATGGAATATTTTGCGAAATTTTTTATGATAATAATGATTTATTTCTAAGAGCATTTAACTACAAGGTCACTAGCGCCCTTCGAAATATTTGATTTGCTGAGAAATGGCTCTAACGATTTTGATTAAAATACCTCGTATTGACGATATTTACATGAAAAATAAAATGTTTATCTTGAATTTTCTGGGAATAGCCTGTGAAGTCCTCTTCATTCGGAAGGAATATTGCATAACCTTGTGTAACTGGTAAACGTTAAGCAACAGAGGAAAATGCATACACAAAAAATGTAGATCTCCTTAAAACACACAATTTATTTCAAATAACTTTCTATGGCACCAGACATTTCCAACATCAGATTTTTAAGTCATGTTCATAGTCTGTGCGAAAATGTACTGAGCACACTCGAGCATTATCGGGATTGAATTTATCACTCTGTTTACACCGAGAAATGCACGCCTGTCTTAGTTTACCATCTCTAGGGAACTGTAGTACATAACTTCAAGACGTTTCTGTTCCTATATTAGAGCTTGTGCTACGGTACAACTAACTTTGTATCTCGAAAAGTTGCTCATTTTGGAATTGAAATTGAGTTTTATTTATGGACGCTCTGTAACTGCTATGGTTCTTAGCGTTCCATTCTACAGGGTGACCCAAAAAACTATGAACCGCCTGCGTGGTGGTTTTTCCTTTCCGCGTCCTCGGCGCTCGTTGCCGCCTGCCGCTATCATAGAAAGGCGCGAATGAAACCATACATTTTTTAAAACTACTTTTAAAGGCTTTACTTACCAACTTTATGAAAGGAGATGCTTAAAACTGACCACCGTCGTTGTCCATACATTTTGGCACCTCTTTAGAAAACTATCCATTACTATCCATGATTATTGCTATTTATGGAAAGGTTTGTCTCTATTAAAATAAGTAGATAGAAAAGTAAGCTTTCGTAAGAATAATTTGTATGCCCCCCAATAATCGATAGAGGGGTAGAGAAAGTCATGTGAATGTAACACGTCAGATTTTTTCATATGTTCGTCGTAAATGTGTATTTCCAGTGAAATTCCATATCGATTTTGTATTTCTCTACCTAACATACACAAGCGGTAGAGAAGTATAAAGCGAACGTTATAGATAAGTAGGTACGAGGTGTAAGGTGAATTTCTTTACCTCTCCCAACTACGAGATGTGTTGCTGGACCCCGATGTGACGGGGGAATGACTACTAAAGGTTTTTCAAGTGTGAGGCAGTCCAGAATAGTGTGTATGATGATATGTGGTGTGCGGGGCCGCTGTTCACTGGACCGGCACTAACTAATATCCGGCATTAACGATGTTTAACCAAGCACAACCCCTTCACTTCTCAACCCCATCAATTACCATGCAGGTCCCTCCCTCTCTGCTGCCTTAATGTCTGAGCATCACAAGAGTTTCATGCAACGTTTTCATACGCATTAAATGTTCCCCGGGGTCGAAATCTTGACTCCAGCAAAGGTGCGCGCGAGTTGCGGTTAGACCCCATGAAAGCTAAAGGTTTGTGTATTTTTTACTTTCTCTACTACGTATAGTAAGTAGGGGAAGTATTGTATTCCACCCAAAAATTCGATACCAAGATTTCACCGGAAATATGTTTTGAGGCCCCCTGAATCCAAAAAAGCGTTTTTGGAAACATGTCCGTGTGTGTGTCTGTCTGTCTGTCTGTGTGTTTGTGTGTCTGTGAACAGCATAACTCAGAAACGAACAGTCGGATAAACACCAAACTTGGTATTTAGGTTCAGTATCTTCCAGCGATGCGACACGAAGGTTTTCAAGAAAATTCCCCCATCCCGGATTACCCTTTACATGGAAGATTTTTCGAAAATTTTAATTTTCTCAGAAATTACTAACGATTTTGATTAAAATATCATATATTTAAGATACTTTCATGACAAATAAAATGTATACCTTGAATTTTCTGGGAATGTCTCCAAAAGTATTCTTCATTGTGAACGACTTTTGCATAACTGGTAAACCATAAGCGATAGACAAAATTTTACTAAACAAAAAATATAGATCGCATTAAAATACACAATTTATGTCATATACATTTTTTTGTTGAGTGAACCATTTTCGAGATATTGCTTGTTATTCCCTTAAATTTTCCAATACTTATACTTTTGTCAAATGGGAATTCGTTATTCATTTTTTTTATGTCCTGGACATACCAAGAGAATGGAATGCGCCACATAGTAACCAGCTCTTAAAATATTTGACTATCGCTTAAAGCCTACCATATTCCCCTTGCATCTACAAGAAAATTAGCAATAAGATTAACATCTCGATTAACATGAAGCATATGGAGAATAAGCGTTTGTAAAAATAGTTTGTACAAGAGTAGAGAAAGTCATGCGAGTGTAACACATCAGATTTTTTTTAATATGATTTCCTTTTAACATTGAATTTCTAACCAAAATAAACAAATGCATGTATTTGTAGGATGTATTATTATTATTATTGTTATTATTAGTGATGGGACGATATCACTATTTCTCGATACTCGATACCGATACTGGTTTCTGGGAAACGATACGCGATACTTGATAGTCACTTTTAAAAAACTATAAAGGCGTAGCTTCTTCACTGGATTATGTTCTTATTAGTAATTTTCTGTGTATAAACGCATGTAGCCGATTTTGTATTGTGTGCTAATTTGAAATTGCTGTTTAACATTCTCTAATTGGCATAAATCCTTTTATCTTGAAAATAACACAGGTTATGTATCCCCCAAGCTAATAATAATAACAATAATAATAATAATAATTTTCTATCCATATTATGGAAATTAGTCGTACAGTATACCTCTAACCTACGCTCGTGACCCGACTTTGACTTGCGTAAACACAAACTAACAAATAGAAGGAAAGAACAAACACTTCCATGAGCTGTATTATCTCACGTCTTAAGTTCTGATTTGTTTCTGCTGGATTCACAGATTTTTGTCACCGGAGTAGGTAAATGTAATGGTTGAGAGTGAGTCACGAAGCCAGGCTATTGCAGAAACATGATTTAGTGCATCAGCTAAAACAGCTTCATTCACAACTCCGTTAAAACTGCATCTTACACGAATACCTCTACTTCTTCCCCCATCGTTTTGCATGTTTTCATTTAGACACAAAAGTCTATGGAATGCTACATTGGTTCATCCACAGGAAACTCGGTCAAGATATATTAAGAACTGCAGTCCAACAACTCTTTGGGGACACGTGCGAGGCAATAACGAGAAGTCTCGACTCTTTTCATTCCTTATCTAGTATAAAGTTAAACATAACAACTTTCAATACTGCAAAACTTAAAAGTTTAAAAGTATGTAAAAGTATCCAAGGTTTTTCTCAAAGTGTTAAACATACTTCGATACCACGGAGTACAGAGAGTATCGGGGTACGGACGGTAGCGAGGTCCCATCTCTAATTATTATTATATTCATTGTAGAAGAAACGTCTTCGAAGAACACAAGACACCATAACTGTATTTTACTTTCTCTGCCACCTACCTACAGTAAGTAAGAGGAAGTATTGTATTGTATTTCACCCGAGATTTCACCAGAAATATATGTTTTGAGACCCCGAATTAAAACAGCATTTTTAGAAAAAGTTCCTGCGCGCGCGCGTGAACAGCATAAATCTAAAATTAGATATTCGATAAATACCAAGCTTGGAATTTATGTTCAGCGTTTTCCAAGATTGCGACACGAAGAAGAGTTTAAAAGAAAATTCCTCCATCCAAGTTACCCTTTACATTTTGGTTAAAATATTATGTATTTAAGGTATTTATATCACAAAATGTACGAGGGGTGATCAGAAACTAAGGTTACAAAGCCTGCAGTGAAACGTGTACGTTTTATTTCATACAACCAATACAGCCAACTGATGGTACATACATTAGGTTATTTTTCGACAGTGTCTCCAGTGTCGCTTCGTGGGTTGAGTTTGAATACTCCCTCCGGTAAAAATTCTGTCCTTGCATGTTCAACCACGTTGTCGCGAAGTGTTTCACCTCTTCGTCTGAAGCAAATCGTCGGCCTCCCAGATGCTTCTTCAAGTGAGGAAAAAGGTGAAAGTCGCTTGGAGCGAGGTCCGGGCTATAGGAGGGTGATCGATGATGTCCCAGCAAAACTGTTTCAACAGCGTGGTACCCTTCTGGGCTGTATGAGATCGCGCGTTGTCGTGAAGGAAGATGAACCCTCGGTGAGAAGTCCTGACCATTTCCTCCTGATTGCTTCGCATTCGTGTCAAGGTGTCGCAATATCGGTAAGCGGTCACTGTGTGCCCTCTTTCTAGAAATTCCACGAGTATGGCACCCGCACTGTCCCAAAACACTGTGGGCATCACCTTCCCGGCAGATGGCGTCACTTTAAACTTCTTTGTCTTTGGAGAGGAGGGGTGTTTCCACTCCATTCACGACCATTTACTGCTGGGGATGTAGTGGTAGATCAATGCTTCGTCACTCGTGACAATATGGTGAAGGGAATTGTTTCCTTCCGTGAAAACTGTTGCAAAGTTGTGGAGCTGTCCCCACGCGCTTCTTTTTGTGTTGGTTGGACAGATTTCGAAGAACCAATCGGGAACAAACTTTTCGGTACTGCAGAATAGCGTGAGCAATGTGACGAACGCTTCCGAGCGACATTCCCAATACTACCGTCATATGCCGTAACGTGGTCCTGCTGTTGTCCTGAATCAGATCCTCCACGCGAGCTGTGTTCAAATCCGTTGATGCCGTGCTGAGTCGGCCAGTGCAATCCTCGTCAGTGACGTTTTCTCAACCGGCCGCCAACTTTCGACACCATTCTGCGACATGGTGACGAGTTATTACAGTCCCTCCGTAAACCTCTACTAGCTGGCGGTGAATTTTAGCCGCGGTTACATGTTTCGTCCACAGAAATTGAATAACGGAGCGGATTTCTTTGCGAGACCAGTTTTCCAAACGAGTCGCCATTTGTGTTTACCTACAACTAGAGTTTACGTGGCGGGTGGCTGAAATTCTGCGCAGTTGCCAACCGCATGCATTGGAATTACCGCACACTACTAAATTCTCTCTAACGGACGAAACTCCAGGAATATCGTCCTTGTAACCTTAGTTTCCGATCATCCCTCGTATATCTTGAGTTTTCTAGAAATAACCTATGAAGTCTTCTTTATTCTGAATGAATTGATAAATCATAAGACAAACTATTATTACACAGAAAATGCAAAGTTAAATTGAGTTTTATTTATTGACGCGCTTTAACTGCTATGGTTCTTAGCGTCCCATTCTATATTGGGCGCGAAAGACCGAAAAGTTTTCTCAGAGGTCCCTTTCTCAGACTTGAGGTTCTTTCACATGCCGTAAGTCTACGACACGGACCACCGGCTTTACTTCTGTTCCGAAGGTAGCCATGCTAAGGATTTTTACGCCCGAAAAAACCCATCATCCTCCGCCGGGTTTGAACCCGCAAGGTCAGGAATTAAGACACAGAAAATTCAGATCTCGTTAAAGAACAATATACAAGGTATGATTCGTCGTCGTTTCTAATGCTCCCTATATGGCCTATTACTTTCGGAGATACCTCATTCCATAAGCGATGACTGGTCCCATTTCCGAAGCGGAGGCACCCAGCGGGCGGAATCTGTCGCCTCATATGGTAGGGTGTTGATGATGGCGATAGAATGAGAGGACCTACAGCGTTTACCTTGGACTCCGAACCACGTTGGGGTTCACATAAGAAGTCAGAGGTGAAGTCGTCGATAGGGCTGACTAACCACTGAGCTACCCAGGCGCCCCTATGTATTCTTTGTTATTGGTTTGAATTTTCAAATATTTTTTTTTCAAATGGTAAGTCGCTATTCGTTTTTTTCTCGTGATCATGCAAGGAGCATAGAATTTCAAAAACCATCACAAAGCGACTCGCTTTTTAAAAACCTATCAGTCCATCCTGCTATATTCTTTTTACACCTAAAATGACATGTGTAAATGTTTTTATCTCAATTAACAAGAAGCAGATAGAAGAATAAGCTTTGGTGAGAATGGTTTGTAGAAGAGTGAGTAGAGAAAGTCATGTGAATGGAACACACAAGTTTTTTTAAATATGGTTTAAACCAGATCGTCAATGTCATGTGAAGGAAACAAACACAACGTGCGTTTTAACTACAGGACAACGAATCTTCAGCCGTTGGATGGAGTCCTTTTTAGCCACTTCTTCGCTCATATCGGGTACTCAAATTTAGATAGAAGCTTATACCCTTTTTATTCGCCATACAGTATCGTAAATTAAAAACAAATTCCGGAAGGTTCCACTTAGATTTGAGAATCCCAAAGACAGGTAATTGCGATTTTCACTCATCTTGATGTCATGCGATAGAAGAATGCTTGTATGAATGAAGAATATACAAATTCAAAATAAAAAACTTTCAGATTTCCGATATTTTATAATACATTTAATTACAATTAAATAGTTAATTTATACGAATAGGCATATATTTCAAATAATTTATTATGCCCATTTAACAGCATTGTTAAAAATTTGAAATATGCATCGATACTAGTGGTTCTTTAATTCATATTTTCCATAACCGATTCCACCACCCCACTTCAAAAATTCTGTACTCGCCTGTTGTTCCATTCTGTGTTCGCAATTAATTTTGGAACAGTGCCAAAAAGGGAGTTAAATTTCAGAACAAGATGCTGACCCCTAACCTAGAATCCTAAAGCTTTGAGTGTATTGTCTAATGGTCAGCAGACATTATCGGCGCCAAAAAAAATAAATGCTTTTGGCGCCTATCCTAAATAAAGCTTTGCGGTATCATCATTCAAATCGAAGGATTTATTGCCACAGGCTGGCTGTAATGTCCTCAGCGATACAAACCTGCATTGTAAATTCGGTTTCTGTTATAAAACTTTTGCAGTGAGCATTGTAAAATATCTTGAAAGAGCAAATATATGCTACAAAATACTCTGACTGATATATTTTTAATTACTAAGGATGAAAGATGGTGCATCTTCTGGAATAAGATACCAGAGGTAAAATGTAAACACAAAGTGGATCCGAAGCAAGCATAAATAAGGTAGTCGCATAAACCGTAGGCACTGGACTAGGTGTGAGCAGAAAATAACGTTACTAAGACGGTTACTAAGTCTGGGTGACATCATTCACTGCTTGTGCATTGGTACCGCTTTCGGGAACTAGGTAATTGCCTCAACTCCTTAAGCAGTAATCAATCTCTTTCGCATGAGATTTTAAGTGACATTGTCCATCTAATGTACCTACCATCTGACGAGAAACATGCCTACCAATTCTCCGCTTTGCTACATATATGTAACAATGAGATTGTCTGCATCTTTTGTGATGTTAGATAATAATGTGTTTGGGCGTTAATGTTTCTCTTCTCTAACAACATCGCCTTTCAAAATGTCATTATGTTTTATCTACCGTCTTACGAGAATATTTAGGTTATTATATACTTAATTTCAGTCATGTTGCCAATAGTGATGTACTTTCCTTTGCTATGTCTGTATCACGTGATATTTATATTTAGGTCTCCATATTGCTGAGTTCACCTGTACAAGTCAATAGTTGTATGATCGTTACCGGTAACCATTAATTAATGTAGCTGCGAACGTGATAACCATGAAAACAACTTAATCGTTACCGGTAACCGTCACATGTAACCGTTAACGCACTGTGACTGCGACAGTTATAACCCTTACCCGAAAGTCACATCCCTACACTGGACAGCCTCTCCATGAAACGCTTTCCCTGGTGACGTTATTAGAGCGATGGCTTTTACGGCGTATTTCTTGTTTATTGGTGTACTGTAGTTTGGGTCTGTCTGCGTCAAAGCGGAGTTTGAACGGTAGGTTTCTTCAGCTGATGTGCGACCTGTTTTCCTCCTCATTCAGTGGGCAGTATTGACTAACATAACCTAACTTAACCTAACCTAATCTTAATAAAAGACGATTTCATAAATAATGCAGACTTATTTAAGCGATATACATATTCAACCTTCTAATTACACACATAAACGTTGTTCAAAATAATATCATTAGAATTTATGAATTGCCGTTTAGTTCTGCTTTGAAATCTGACATACAAATGCTTGGATCACAGCTGTATTCAGCTCTAACACTTTATGACGCTGATCCTAAAGTGAATTTTTAAGTCATAAGACGAATTATGTTCGGTCTATTCGGTAGGTGAAGGAGCATTTCATAATCGTAACCGATTAATACATGCAGCAGTGGTATCGATATGCGATCTTGCATATATGTGAAGTAGTGGCGATCTTCTTTTATAAACATGCTTATTAAAATGCGACATACAGATGATGTGCATATATCACATTCACAGCAATCTCTTGCTAAGTAATCCTCTGTCTTCCTGGTAACAGAGGCGGCTGCAAGCAACAAATCAACATAGAATTTCTCATTTTAAAATAAACATTTTTTCCCACAATCGGAGCTTAATGTCGGTTTCTAGGCTACCGAAAATGGGAGAGAAATACTAACAACTCTATTTCTACATGTTTTACAGCGATCTGATATTAATGAATATTACATTAATTACCTTATAAAGAAATCTTAACATAGAAGTGTGCCCACGTAGTTATTTCCGTTAAATAAACCAAGGCCTTTTCTGAATACATTTGTACATTCTTCAGTATACGCCATTTTTTTTAAAAACGAGTGTACTCTCATTTTCTGGAGTTTTTCGGAAACAAATCCCCAATTACCTGGTTAGTAGCACACGTTATATGTTTTGGTTCTTCAAAATTATTCATTTTGCATTTAAATTCAGAATGTAAACAATGCAATCAATATAAACAACCTCAATGCTGCTACACGTATCCTTTCAAGCTCCTTATCCCTTGTCTATAATTCCAAATCACCCCAATGAAATAGCTCCAGCGAAATTCAATAAAAAAAATCTGATGTGTTACACTCACATGACTTTCTCTACTCTTGTACAATCTAATTTTACAAACGCTTATTCTCCATATGCTTCATGTTAATCGAGATATCAAGATGTCAATCTTATTGGTAATTTTCTTGTAGATGCAAGGGGAATATGGTAGCTTTTAAGCGATAGTCAAATATTTTAACGCTGGTTGCTATGTGGCGCATTCCATTCTCTTTGCATGTCAGGACATAAAAAAATGAATAACGTATTTGAGAAAAAGTATAAGTATTGGAAAATTTAAGGAAATAACAAGCAATATCTCGAAAACGGTTCACTCAACAGAAGAAATGTATATGACGTAAGTTGTGTATTTTAACGCGATCTACATTTTTCGTGTAGTAAAATTTTGTCTATCTCTTATGGTTTACCGGTTATGGAAAAGTCGTTCACAATGAAGAATACTTTTGGAGACATTCCCAGAAAATTCGAGATATACATTTTATTTGTCATGACAATATCTTAAACATATGATATTTTAATCAAAATCGTTAGAGCCGTTTTTGAGAAAATTAAAATTTTCGAAAAATGTTCCATGTAAAGGGTAGTCTGGGGTGGGGGGATTTTCTTGAAAACCTTCGTGTCGCATCTCTGAAAGATACTGAACCTAAATACCAAGTTTGGCGTTTATCCGACTCTTCGTTTTTGAGTTATGCTGTTCACAGACACACAGACACACAGACAGACACACAGACACACAGACACACAGACAGACACACACACGGACATGTTTCCAAAAATGCTTTTTTTGGATTCAGGGAGTCTCAAAACATGTATTTCCGGTGAAACCTCGGTATCGAATTTTTGGGTGGAATGCAATACTTCCCCTACTTACTATACGTAGTAGAGAAAGTAATAAATAAAATGCGACAATTTAGCTCCGATCGTGGAAAAAATAGTATATACGCCACGGGATCGAAACAGATTTTCTCTTCGGTACATTTGCAGTCCCCGGGATAAATCCCTCGGGCCCCAATTATGTATCTCACAGAAAATCATCTATTCTCTCCCTTAATATGTAATATACGTCATGTGTAAAAAGATTAATGCATAGAATGTTCTGTCTAACCCACTGTATACCCCAACACCAGTTATTCATCCAAAATCGAAAATCACCCGAAAATCTCCTGTTATAGCTTTATTATATGTAAATGTTTACGCTTCAAAGTCCGAAATCACGAAGAGATAATATGTTTCGGAAATGTAAGTATTTCAACAATCCTGTAAGGTTCCACTTGACGCAGGCAGAGGGGGTAACTACGAGATCCGAACCGCACATCGCCCAACAATCAGGCAGCCTTTGTTTCCATGTGAATTGCGCCATTAGTGTTTCGTGTGGAGGTTAACAAGCGAACTATTGTATGTGTACGATGCTCCCAAACCGCTACATGGTGGGTCGCTTAATCCACGCTAATTGCAATATCCGCACTGCGGTCCTGGCTTCGATCCCCTGGACAGAGTGCTCTCGAGCCTTTTTCCTGGCAGAACAGGAGGCGTGAAACAGAGAGGCGCTATTGTTCATTTCGGAGGAAAATATATTTAAACACCCTCGGCTAAACCGCTCGGACACATAAGGGTGAAAAGGATGTGCATTTAACACAGCCTAAATTCTGTCTTAGGCTTTAGGTATGCCAGTAATTACTACCGTCTTAAACTAATAATTATCATTTACTACCACTACGAGTAATAAACCCACGAGAAGTTTTCACATTTCGCCTCTTTGCTGGTGAGATAATGATTGATATTCAATAGGGACGGGACTTCGATATCGTCGATAACCATGCATAAATAACCACGGTGTTAAAATGCATGATGGACCGAAGAAAGAAAAAAATAGCAACTCAAAGTAATGTATAAAAAATTGTAAGAATTTTGTATAGCATTATGCAAATAAATATACATACATAAATATACTTGCGTCTAAATGAAAATATGTAAAACGATGGGGAGAGGAGTAAGAGGCACTCACGTAACATGCAGCGTTAACTGAGTTGTGAATGAAGCTGATTTAGCTGATGCACTAAATCACGTTTCTGCAATATCCTGGCCTGATAACTCACTCTCAGCCTTTACATTTGCCTACTCCGGTGACCAAAACCTGTGAATCCAGCAGAATCAAATCAGAACTTAAGACGTGAGATAATACAGCTCATCGAAGTATTTGTTCTTTCCTTCCATCTGTTAGTTTGTGTTTACGTAAGTCAAACTCGGGTCACGAGCGTAGCTATACGACTAATTTCCATAATATGAATAGAAAATTCTTTAAAAGGAAAGTTTCAGCATAAAATACAGTTAAATAAAATGGGAAGCAAGGAAATTATTATTAGGCATTATTATTATTATTATTATTATTATTATTATTATTATTATTATTATACTTAATTAGCCTTGAGCAACAATGGAGGACATATAACCTGTAACATTATTTAGATAAAAAGAATTCTGCCAATTGGAGAATGTAAAACAGGAACAATTTCGCAATTAGCATACAATACAAAATTAGTTACATGAGTTTATACCTAGAAAATTACTAATAATTTAATTCAGCGAACAAGCAATCGCCTTTACAGTTTTTTACAAAGTGAGTATCGATGAGCACCGAGTATCATGCTCAAAAATCAGTATTGGTATCGAATATCGAGAAATAGTGGTATCGTCGCATCACTAATAAAGGGTAGTTAAATTATATTCGAACCCTCTCGCGGCCTCTCTCTACTGCGCGAGACAGCCGGCAGTCGTAGGGGAAATTACGCCGGCAGAGGCGGACTAAAATCCTTACTTTATAATAGATGCTGGAAATGTTGACCTTCTGCTCTCAAATAGACAGCATATCTCATGTAAATATTCTCGTTTACTTCCGAAGCTCAGCAGCAGGAATTCTTGTGATTCCTTGCACAATGTTTTCTCTAAGTTCCTGTAGTGTGCGAGGATTGGAACGATACACTTTGTCTTTTAAAGAACCCCATAAATAAAAACCACAACTCGTTAGATCAGGAGAACGAGGGGGCCACAAATCAACAATAATTGAAGACCTGAGTGCAAGAGCCAGATAATGACCACTTTTTGTGAAGTTTAGATTTTTATGCCAAATTGTAACCACTTCTGTTCTCTATCTGTCACTATAAGCATTTGAACAAATAACAGTTACTTTCCTCACTACATGGAGTTTAAGTTTCAGTTGAGTTGCTTTGAGTGCAAGAAGTAGATAATAACCGGAAGTATTCAGTTCTTACATTCAGTTGGTATCTTGCATTGTCACTGACAGAATGAATGCAGGAATAGTGAAGTAATGATGGTTGATGCTAATTCAGATTTTGATTCAGAGGTAAGTTAGTAATAGCATGCCTTTACTAAATACACTTTATTAGTAATTTTATTAATATTTAAAGATGATTATTTATTAAAGTAGCAGGTTTATTGTAATCTGAATGTTAATAATATTGTGGTATTCTAGGTACTGGTGCCAAATTCTGTTAAATGTTCCCCGGCAAAGCCCTGGAAAAGGACAAGGAAAGAAGACAATTGGAGTACAAATTTTACAAAAAGGAGTATCTTACATGGAGAAGAGTATGTTTCAACATCAGGAAAACTTATTCCTACAAAGACAGTAGCTCATGACTGTGCACTTAAATGGAAATGCACATCCAAATTCTCATATGAAATTAAGCAAGAAGTTCTTAATGGTTTCAATAATCTCAGTGATGCATGATATCTCATGATACATACTTGATAGGGTTAATTACCTGTCATAATGTTCAGAGGTTAGTGTTTAATGAAGTAGGATTAGTTTACATTCAAATATCCATGAAAGAGTACTAGCACTAAGCTATAAATAGCGAAATACGTACACAAATGCCTGTAATGTTGAACTTTTTTATAGGAGGCATCCTGATCTCGGTTTGAAATTGAGGAAAAGTAAGAAACTGGCTCACAAATATATTCTTCCTGTGCATATGAACTGTACAGACACCTTAGACAAAAAATGGTAATGGAAACTCTGAAGCTGAAAGTGATGTATCTTACCACGAGGTATAAACCTCTACTGAGGTAATATTTGTAGAATTTAAATTAAAGAAGTCTTCATAAATAAATCTTCAAACAACATTGTAGGTTGACATAAATATTTCTGCATGAAAACTCTTTTTAATCTTGCATTATCCTAGTTCATACATTTCACAAAACATTTGGATGCAAGAAATGGATAATTTCATCACATATTTTTCTTGATTTTATATATTTCTCGGTTAATTAGTAGCTAGAAAATTTTCAGACTGGAGCACTTTGAGTTATATTTTCATAATAAATCAATATAATATATGAAATGTAAATACAATACAGTGTTAAAAGTTTTTCTCACTTCTCTCAAAACTATCCTTTTGGTTATTATGTAGTTCTTGCACTCATGTCTTCAACTATTCTGTCATCAAACACCTCTCTTATTGCATGAAACGATTCGGCAGCCGTATGTGCTGTTGCAGAATCTTGCTGGAACCAAACATACGATTTCTCTTCTTCTGTCAAGCGATTGCAAAATTACGTCACAATTAACCTCTGATATCGCTCTGCATTTATTGTTTCATTAAAGAATATGGGCCGTATTATTCTTCTAGCACTTATCGCACACCACACTCCAATTTTCTGATCATAATGAGGCGTTTCATCACAAGAATTCCTGCTGCTGAGCTTCGGAGAGTGAGCGAGAATATTCACAAGAGATATGCTGCCTGTTTGAGAGCAGAAGATCAAGATTTTCAGCATCTATTATAAGGTAAGGATTTTAGTCCGCCTCTGCCGGCGTAATTTCCCCGGCGACTTCCGGCTGTCTCGCGCAGTAGAGAGCGGCCGCGAGTGGGTTCGAATATAATTTAACTGCCCTATATTTAACTATGACACGAGGACGACCGGCGTTCGATTTCACTTAGTCTCCCTTTGACCATATCCATAGTTGAAGAATGAGGGACAAGTGTACAAAACATGTGATAACATTCGCATGCCCTTTTCTAGTAAAGGAAAACTCAAACTATCTATTGTAATTACATTATACATATAAAATGTTATTCTTCTAACCAGGTTACATTACTCTAAATGTGGATTTGTTTGGGAATAATTTCAAACTAAGCAAGGAGTGCTTAAGTTTACAACATGCGGAAACAGTATTCAAATGTTTATTCGTGGAAACAAACTCTTGCTTACTCAGAAATGGCTGATGCGCTATAAAGAATTTATTTTACATAAATTGTGTACTTTAACGAGAACTACATTTTGTTTCGTCTGTGTCTTATGGTATAACAGTGATACAAAATTATACAAAATTCCTTACGAATGAAGATTCGTGAGCTGTTCCCAGAAATTTCCAAACATACATTTTATTTGTCATGTAAATATCTGAAATATATGAAATTTTATTCAAAATAGATTAGAGCAATTTTTGAAAAAATACAAAATTTCTAAAAACTCTGTACGTAAAGAGTAGCCTGGAGTGGGGAGATTTTATTGAAAATCTTTGTGTTGCATCTTTAAAAAATACTGAGCTTAAATACCAAGTTAAGTATTTATCCAACATTTCGTTTCTCAGTTATGCTGTTCACACACAAACGTTTTTCTAAAGATGATTTTCTTTTAATCGGGAGAACTCAAAATATGCATTTCCAGAAAAATCTCGATATGAGTTTGTGGTTGGAATGCAATACTTCCTCCACCTACTAAGCACGTGAAATAAAATGTTTAACTTACAAACGGATTGAAAGTTTTTTATTATTTATTTTTAATTATTTTCCAGAAAAATCAGAGTTATTTCTGGGTCACTTTTGTCAAAGTATGTTAAGGAAGTGTGTATTATAATAGTTATTATGATATGTGCTAAAAGCAGGGTTTTATTTGAATAGAAATGTTTGCAAAACGAGGCCGAAGACCGAGTGTATCAATCCTAAGAATAAAATCACTTTTAACATGCGATGCATATGCTATTTTATACAGCCCTGAAATGTGAAAACCAACAATAAAATAATACTATATTGATTCCAGGCTATATAACGAGAACAACAGACGTATGCAGCAAGAATGTAGATATTCTTATGTTTTGTTGCTTCGCTAGCAGTACTTACCTTACACGTCAATGAAGCGATTATGTGCTATATCATATTGGTTCCTGAATTTTTTGGTGGAATTGCAACGTTACCTTTCGACAGTTTTCAGAATTATGTCTGGCTCTTGGTTTTTTTATCCCCGAGTGGAGGAGAAAATGATTTAGCCACTTACCCCAGCCCCGATGGGAGTCGGGACTGAGAGTGTGGGACTCACCGGCATTCGGCATACCCACTAAAAACTCCTCCACCGGAGGGAAGTTAAGGGTGGAGATGAAGCAGTACCGCAATATGCATCTGCGGATTCTTGGTGATAGATATTGGCCGGCCGCATGGGCCTAAGCCGGGTGAAGGAAGGTGCCAGGACGCAAGCATGACCGAGGCCCTACTTGCGCCCTTGGGAATTTAGGGTGAGAAGGTGTAGGAAGTATGTGTGGATGTATGTTAGGATTGTAGCGTGGTTATCTGGGCTTCCGACGTCCTCGATAGTGAGTAGTCGCAGCATTCTGTGTGGGCCCCCACGGGGGCTCATCTAGTTGCTGTGGAAGTCTTTTGTGTATAATGGCATCCAGCTGATATCTCCTCCTTGATGAGCCTTCCGACCTTCAAGTAATGCTTGTCGAAGTAGTTTGGCAATGTAATTGGGTTAGGAAGTGTTGGTATCAGTTTTGCTGTGACTTTTGTCATGTGGTCCTCTTGAAGTTCGGCGAGTACCTCCTCCAGGAGGGCCAGTTTGGTAGTGATGTTTAGTAACTCTGCATGCACATCCTCCATAGGATCTCAGGCGAGGGTTCTGTTGTGGTATTGTTGCTTGTGAAGTTTCCTGGCGTTTCTGCTACTGCATGAGGCCCTTTCTGCTCTACGCGGTCACGCTGCAGTGACAACTGCTGCTACCTTGAAGGCAGGAGGGCCTTCTGCTGCGACGTTGTGGATTGGCTGCGAGGATGTAGCGGAAAACAAGCTTGCCCGGTGAAGTGGTCGTGTCTCCAGTAGGTTGCACAGAGTTAAATCGTGCTGATGGCAGACAGACGTCAAGTTAGGTGCCCCACAGTCGTGACACTGTGGCTGCGCAGTACATCCTAACTCGCTGTGCCCGGAAAGGCAGCAGCGTCCATGTTGAGCGGCTCGGTTCAATCCTTAAGCTCTTGCCCAAGAACTGCAGGCCGTCGGAGAGGGCAGCGTCGTAGTGTGCCTTTTCCTGAAAGAAAAGGCGCACGAGCGGTGTTGGGCCCTTCCGCGATTGGATCCTGGTAGCCTTCAAGGCTGATGGCCAAAGCCGTTGTATACAGCTTAGGATGGTCTGCGTCGGTAGTTGCTGGTGAACACCTACAACCACAGCGCTAAAGTTACCATAGTGCTCGGTTTGACCTTCACCAGGCGAAGCGGCGTCGAGAGGTGCTCTGTCGTCCGGGACTTCAGAGTGATGCGGCGATGGCGGTGTGCTGGCAGTGCCTGCTGCGGCGGTTGGTTCGTCATTGCGGTGTCTGATTCGTCGGCGGAAGTCTCTGCTGCCACTGCAGCTCTGCGATGTCTTCTTCTGCCTATGGTGAGAGAAGCTCCTGTCTACTCGAAGGATCCAGGCGAAGTGTGGACTCTTGGAATTCAGTTTCATCATATTCGTACCTGCCGCCATTTTCGATTATTCAGATCATAGATAAAAGAATAAGATTCAGATCAAAGAAATTTCAAGCTGCGAGCACAAGAACAGGTTAATTGGACAACGCATTCCGATAAATTCAAGTATGCCGATTTGAATTGTGAACAAATAATATACCTTCATGAGAAATTAATAATGTAAAAAGACACAATGGATTCTAAAAGCTAATTAAACAAGTCGGTTTATTTAACATGTACAAACACAAACGGTAATTACCATATTATTGGCAATAAACCAAAATTGATAACAATGGAGTGACATAAAAATTGTATCGCACTAGTGTAATAAAGTACAACTTTTATTTCGTGCGTGTTGTGTTAAAAGTTTTAGCTTTAGTTCCAGCTGTCTAAAAATTTGTGTAAATATTTTAAATATTAAAATGCATCCCTACCATGCCGTTTAAGTTTGGTAGTATCATAAAGTAAATTCTTTTTAATGTTTTTTATTTGCAGTGTAGAAAACTTTGAAACTGTGCTATAGTGGAGTCATATCAGACCTACTTAGATAAAATTATTTTGGGAAGCTTATAGCCAAATGTTGAGCATATTTTTATACGACCATTGGCGTTGCTTTTTTAAAACTTCTGTCACTGATGAGACTTTATGAACTGCTCCCTTGATCAAATAAACTGCTGACTTATCAATTCTACGAGGTTTCTGATCAAAGGTTCGGTATAAAGAATGCTTCATCAGCATTGTCAATGTACTGCCCCCATACTCGTGCATTATGCTAACACAGCAGCCTATGAGCCTATAATAACATACGTTTGTGTTTATATTTAAATATACTTAAACAATTTCTTGTAAACCATTCAGTGTAACTGATAAAATGCTAATTAGAACATCATTAAAATGTGTATTTCTTACCTTTCATCATTTTCTTGTGTACTCAAATGTACGTAGCAGTCTTCCTGAAACAGAAAGAGATTTATGTGCTTAGTAGATAGGTTTTATTCGTGTCGAGGAAAACTATAGAAGTTTATGAGTAACAGGACAGGAGCAGTAAAGGCAAAGACGAAGGTAAAATGGAAGAAAGAAAGTATATAGTTATGTATATCTTAATCAGAAACTAGAATACTGGAAGATTTCGACACGGACAAGGAGTGTTTGAAAGAGTATCCAAACTCAGCCATGTAGAAAACTCAGGGTATTAAAAAAGGGTAATATTTTAAAAGAGGCAGAACTCCTCTCGGCAAAAGAAATGCCGAGCCGAATTCGCTATCGACTTAAAAATTATGGTGTTACGAGGACTTTACTTAGGAAACAAATGACATGACATACAAGAACTTGCATATAAACTGTTCTGTTATCATACTTGTTCGTGCATGTCTTCAAAAGCCTATAAATAAAGTGTAGTATTCTTCTTATTGTTGTTGTAGAATACAATTATATGAATAATTTAAAATAAATTCACATGAAATAAGGAAGTGTACATGTCATAAAAGTTGCATTTACATGTTTATAAGAACCGACCTTAGAAAGCTTTACAACTCGCCATGCTTGCTTACGTCCTCGAAAAAATGATAATATCGTACTGGTATTTCTTCCGCAGCTCAGTGTACATAAAGTATAAATATGTTCTAAAAGTATGTATTTCGAGATATGAACTTACTGGTTTATAGCAAAACGCTATGCGACTTCCATTCGTCGTAACGCAATTTACGGAACAAAAAATACTCATCGAGTTACCTGTTTAATTACTAAGTATCAGTTGTCCACTATAAAACAAGCAAACAGTTGGCATTTAGAAGATTATAGTACTATTCTAATCTTAATACAGAAATTTTAAAAGTGCGTTTTTTTGTAAAAAGTACGCCATTAATTTTAGGATCATGTTTATATCTAAGCCTCTTTGTTTTGTTGTATTGGTTTATTAAGATGCTCTAAATTCGAACCCTTGGTCGACATTTAGCAGATGTTCTACTGTTAATATATGGGATTTAAGTGTTTTTTCTTAAAATCTCTTACTTTTGTCATTAATATTTATCGGTCTGTTTTTATGGATACTACTACCTCTCAAAATTAAACACTTTTTTTTTCAAAAAAAGAAAAATCTTGTACCTATAATTGATAGTGAAGGCAAAACGAACAACATTAATCATTCGGGGAGTAAAGCTTCATCTTCTTCTTTCTCTGTTTAACCTCCTCTTATGTAGGACTTACACCCCCCAGGACTTACAAGCGGGTGCCTGGGGTCAGAGGTCCGTCGAGGAGCAGACACTCATGGATCAAACAGAATGTCCAGCATGGGTGATCAGCCCGATACCTGGTATGGGAGGAAGGAAGTAGATGAAACGAAATGATGGTGAAATGGATGAAAGGAAAGGCGATGATGGAGCAGTTGGTGGAATGGATGGCGGGGGAAACCGGAGAATCCGGAGAAAACCCGCCCAGACGCCGCTTTGTCCACCACAAATCCCACATGCGGGTCCCTGGGATTGAACCCGGGCCGCCTCGGTGAGAGCGGTCTAACCACTCGGCCACGGTGCCGCGAGGGAGTAAAACACAGTTTATAAATTTGAGCCTCCTGAAAAGTAAACTGCTAGCAAAACAAGAAATATGTACACGACCTACACATGTAAATTTATAATATACTTAAAAGACACACATGAGTTCACATATGAGCCGAAATGGAACAGGAGATAGTAAAGTGTTTAGAAAAGAAAACAACACGGAGAATTTATGGCACGATAAAGAAACATGGTAGTACGAGAATTATTATAGTATGAAATAAACGAATGATAAAGGGAATGACATACTATTTTTATTACAAAGCTGTGTTTGTATGAAGAATCGGTGAAAGCAATATGTCCAAGGGGATACTGAAAGTAAGAATTTCTTCAGCAAGAAGTTATTAGGAAGAAGAACAAGAAGAAGAAGGTAATCTCAGAATAATATGGACTGACAGTGTGCTCCGGGATTTAACGACAGGCTAACAGGGAGGCCAAAACTAACCCAGGGCTGCAACATCAAGAAATAAATAAATAAATAAATAAATAAATAAATAATAATAGGTAATAATAATAATAATTAATAATAACAGGAAAGAGCTTCCACGTGGATATACAACTTTAAATAGAAGAAAATCCTTAGATATAACTCTTTTTGCAGATGATATAGTATTAATTGCAGGTAACGACCACGATTTTAAAACACTCTACATACGAGGGCTGATCAACAAAGACAGAGACTGATTTTTTTCACAGATGTTTATTACTCCAATTCAATGTTTACATGATCTTTTTCAAAGTAGTCCCCTCCTACTTCAATGCACTTTTTATACGTCTCTGCCAGTCCTTGAACACGTGGTGCAGACCATTCTTTGTCAGGTCCTTGAGAATTGCCTCACTTTTCTTGAGCACTGCTTCAGAGTTCTCAAATCGAATACCCCTAAGCTTTGCCTGTAGTGATGGGAATAAAAAAACAGTCACAGGGTGCAAGATCGGGGCTAAAAGGTGGATGTGGTACACAGGTAATGTTGAATCGAGCCAGAATCTGCATGACTTGATTTGCGACGTGAGGCCGTGCATTGTCATGATGAAGCCGCCACCCAGTCCGAGAAAACTCTGGTCGTTTCTCTGCAATGTGCTTCCTCAGTGTAGCCAATACTGACGTGTAGTATGCTGCTGTAACAGTAGTGTGAGGGGGAACTGCATGCTGGTAAATCATTCCATTACAGTAAAAAAATATGATCACCATAACTTTCCCTGCAGATGGAACAACTTTTGCCTTTTTTGGTGTTGGAGAACCTGCCGATTTCCACACTGTGCTGGCTTGTTTTCCTTCAGGATCATAATGATGCAGCCATGACTCATCACCGGTGATAATCGATTTAAAGAATGCATCACCTCCATTGTCTGGTATGCGAAATGCACGTAGGGTCTACAAAATAGAGCATTACTACCAACCTACCAATACGAGAGTGCTGCCGCCTACCAACATTATACATAAAAACTCACTCTTTTCAAATATTTATGTTACAGATACGAAATTATCACGGAAGCTACAGGAAAAAATCAGTCTCAGTCTTTGTTGATCAGCTCTCGTACATTCTACATAAAACAGCACATCGGTACAATATGGAAATTTCATTAGATAAAAGTAAAATAATGGCATTTAGGGGAGTACATCCAATTCCAAGCAAAATTTGTATAAAATCTTCAACACGAAAAATAAAAAATGAATTTATATGCCTTGGATGCAAACTGTCGTTTGTTGATGAATAAAAACGACAAAATATTGAAGTTCAATTAAATAGTGGAAATAATCAATAATGTCTTCAAAGCAGCTTTAGTACAAAAGCACACTCGTCTAGGACTGTACTAAACCTTAGCAAGACTTGCCCTGTGCTATGGCAGTGAGGCTTGAACCATAAAGAAGAAGAGATAGAAACGCAATAGCTGCTGCACGGATGAAATTCGTGCGAAGGACTGCTGGTTATACTAAATGGGATCTAAAGGCCGATAGGTTCATTTTACAGGAGTGATGCAACCAGTCCTGGAATACATACATTACCAGAACAATTGAAGACAACACCTGCATAGGATGGGCCCAGAACGCATTTCCAATCCTACGGGAAAGAGATCTCTCGGTCGTCCCAGGAGGAGATGGAGGGAACATTTCTTCGTGAGATCGTAACAGGCCTGACGACCTAACACTGAGTTGGATGAAGAAGATTATTATTGCTGTTATTTGTGCATTTTAAATAGCGCTGCTATGACTTCATATACGGGTATCAACAAAGTAAAAACGCGATAGAGATAATGCTATTGTTACCTGTATGCTAGAACAAAATAATTAAATTGCTTCCTATCTGATTCGGTTTTCATAGCAACATCCTGGTGTACCAAATCATTACTTGTATTAGAGTTTATCTTTTTAGACAGTGGTAGCACAACAATAATCTGATGCTTACATTCACTGACTTAAATTGGATTGTAAGGCGGAGGGGATTCGGCACCGATCCAGGAATGAGGATAATATACTGACGCCCCACAAGGATGTGCCCCTGGAAGGGAGGGGTGAGGTGAAGGAAGACACCGGGCGGCCGGAACCGGAAGTGGCGGCACAGAAATGACAGGGTCCCTACACTTTCCAGATTGAAACGCCCCGGCAGTCAGATAGGCAGACTGGGGACCCCCCCAAGGAGTGGTCCTTATACCCGACATCCAGCCGAAGACCGAGGGATGGAGAAAGTTCACAGAGAGCATCCTTTTCCCCTGCCACGCTGCACTGAAACCCATACGATACTTCCAACCCTGAACAGATCAAACGGGGTGAAGGATAAATGAAGTCATTAATGGAACGAAATGGAGGGACAGGAAATTCGGGATAAAAGAAACCGCTCCAGCGTTCACCTGACGATCCGGGAAAACCTCCGAAAAAACCCATGGGTCAGAGTGGACGGTCGCCGGGTATCGAACCCTGGATTCCCCGAATGCAGACCGCAGACGTTACTGCCCGAGCTATCCCGCTCGGTTCACATGACTTGCTCGACGCAATCTGCTAGAAACTGTTCTTACAAAAGTTTATTCTTTTACCTACTTTTGTAAATCGAGATAACCATTTACAGATATTCTTTTCTTACGTATTTCGTTGTAGGTATAAGAAAATTGCAGTAGGCTGAAACGATAGTCAAAAATGTTTTAAAAGCGGGTCGCAATGAGATGGCTTTGAAATTCCATGTTCTTTGCATGATCAGGGGATATATATATATATATATATATATATATATACGAATACCGAATTAGCACTTGAAATGAGTATAAGGTATTTGAAAATTCAAACCAATAACAACAATGTTAGACAATATAAGATACGTGGCAAAACATGTGGGGGCAAAGAAGAAAGGAAAAAAAAATCTGATGTGTTACACTCACATGACTTTCTCTACTCTTGTACAATCTATTTTTACAAACGCCTATTCTCCATATGCTTCATGTTAATCGAGATATCGAGATGTCAATCTTATTGGTAATTTTCTTGTAGATGCGAGGGGAATATGGTAGCTTTTAAGCGATAGTCAAATATTTTAACGCTGGTTGCTATGTGGCGCATTCCATTCTCTTTGCATGTCTAGGACATAAAAAAATGAATAACGAATTTGAGAAAAAGTATAAGTATTGGAAAATTTAAGGAAATAACAAGCAATATCTCGAAAACGGTTCACTCAACAAAAGAAATGTATATGACATAAGTTGTGTATTTCAATGCGATCTACATTTTTTGTGTAGTAAAATTTTGTCTATCTCTTATGGTTTACCAGTTATGCAAAAGTCGTTCACAATGAAGAATACTTTTGGAGACATTCCCAGAAAATTCGAGATATACATTTCATTTCTCATGACTTTATCTTAAACATATGATATTTTCATCAAAATCGTTAGAGCCATTTTTGAGAAAATTAAAATTTTCGAAACATGTTCCATGTAAAGGGTAGTCTGGGGTGGGGGGATTTTCTTGAAAACCTTCGTGTCGCATCTCTGGAAGATACTGAACCTAAATACCAAGTTTGGTGTTTATCCGACTGTTCGTTTTTGAGTTATGCTGTTCACAGACACACACACAGACACACACACACACACACAGACACACACACGGACATGTTTCTAAAAATGCTTTTTTTGGATTCAGGAGGTCTCAAAACATGTATTTCCAGTGAAATCTCGGTATCGAATTTTTGGGTGGAATGCAATACTTCCCCTACTTACTATACGTAGTAGAGAAAGTAAAAATATACAAGAATGGAGAAGGTTGCATTTCAGTGATGGCATGGTCTGGTGCAGAAAATTAATATTAACTAAATAATAATACAACACAACGATGCAAACAAATAAAACTTAAACACAATTAATGTGAACATTTTAAACATTCTATATTATGACTAAAAGCTACTAGAGAAGAAAGTTAGTCGTGTTCAATTTCAAAAAGTAAACAGGAAATCATTCTAATGCACTAAAGTATGTTAAATTAATATATCTAAAATACATAGGTTACACAGCATAGTACATATCAAGGTTAAAAGCCAAAATAT
Organism: Deroplatys truncata; assembly: GCA_030765065.1. Classification (NCBI taxonomy): domain Eukaryota; kingdom Metazoa; phylum Arthropoda; class Insecta; order Mantodea; family Mantidae; genus Deroplatys; species Deroplatys truncata. The sequence continues at coordinate 45,702,227 of CM060986.1, forward strand.
CAGTTACAAGAGATAAATACAAAAAACGTTAATATCCACGATTCCGCAACTAATTACCAAGCCTTAACATTAGTGGAAATTATAGTGGTCTAATTCTCGGAACAAAAGGAATTATGCCGCGTCATTTCATCCAAATTTGGCAGTGGTTTTGTCTTCAGAAACAATTAATAAAAGTATTTTCTTTCTCTACGGTTCTACACTCATATTTTCGCATTATTTGTAGAGCGAAGAACAAGTCCGTGAATGTATGCCTCGAGTTATATATCGGATGCATCCTTTTTCTGGAGAAAGCAATGCAGTAGCATTGGTAAAATTACTAATATAGACATTTTGGGAAATCATAAAAAACATTCTACATTTTAGGAAACTTTTTCAAAATCACATACATAAATTATAGAGGAAAAATAAAGGGAATAAATAATTAAGCATTTTAAAATGTTTTGGTGCGCTTTGGTCTCAAGTAATAAGTATAAGATTTGCTTCACATTTGTTAATAGGAGCATAGAAGAGTAAGGTATATTATACGTAGTTAATTTTGGACTTTGGATGAATACCCAATGCTAAGGCATGCAACGGGCTACCCTGAAGCTAAAAATAGTGTTTGGCAGAAAGAGAGAGAGAGAGAGAGAGGGTGGGGGAGAGAATGTGTATGCATGTGTTTTATACTTTTCCTGTTACCTAGGAATAGCCGAAACTCAGTATGCAATCATATAAAAGTTTGTAAGCATAAAGGTTTACGATTTACAAAATTTCGATGGGATGAATATTTAAGAGGTTATAGGAATGTTTTTTTTACAGTAGACTGGAGATTAATCGAGGAAGTAGCTGGAAGATAAACATACATATTTTTATAACAGTGTGGTGCTGGTATCCAAGAGACGCAAGAGGTTATCCCAAAAGCTATGGAAGATTTTTTTCAAAAAGTGATCTCATTTATATTGCAATCTGTTTATCTTATATTAAACTGTATAAAGCAGTCAATGTAGTGAGTTGTGTTGTCATAAACAATTACCTACTACATTTTAAGAGTTTTTTTAGTCATTTACGGCCAATTAGCACATTATCTCCGTATTATCCGAGATTTTCCGTATCCAAGGTAGCCGCGGTTCCAATTATCTCGAATAATCGCGAGTGTACTGTACTGTTCTCCGTACAGCGCGAGTATAAGACAAGGTGTTCCTTTTGTACCGTTACTGGTTTTCAAAAATTGCATTCATCGTGGACTATGCGGTAAGAGAGAGAGAGAGAGAGAGAGAGAGAGAGAGAGAGAGAGAGAGAGAGGGAAAGGACAGAAGAAGAGAGTGATAGTGAGAGCAGAAACGGAGGGAGTTTTTCAAAGAAATGGAGAGGGGTATTAAAAGAATGAGAGAGAAAGGAGAGAGAGGGAGAGATAAAGTGAGAGAAGGGGAAAGAGATAAGAACACCATATTTGATACAGTAACTCTGGCGATGCTGCAGTGGTTTATTACATTTGTAATTTGCACAACTACTTTAAGATAGCGTTTACATAAAATCCATATTACACAACATAATCCAAAGACATCTTATCAAAACTGTAAACTGGCCCGTAAATGCTTTCAGCACGCCGCTGAACTCCCGGCACGACTGTTTACCCACTCATTATCGGTCTTGCAATTAGCGAAACCGGCCTCGTGTTTATTCGCAATTAAAAGTGAGCAAACGAGATGGAGCGAGGGTTGGTTTGTTTTTCATTCATTGTTCTAGTTGTGCAAACACTAGGAAAAACTTTCCTGCGTAATCCGGGTCACGCTCTACTCTGGCGTGCTGTTGCCGAAGAAAACATTACTTAATATACGTGAGTGCTTGGACAGATGGAGGAGGGATTTCCCTGAGGAGGTAATATGGAACATGTGCCCTTTAATGGAGAGTTATACTGAAAATACTATTCTCTAAAACATTAAATCTTTTGGCATCAGTGTTCGCATACGTCCTATGACGCAGAACAAACCTAGAACATTTAGGAGTATTCAATTCATAATTTGCAGTTAACATTTTCGATTTCTAAAACAGTTACCAATATTGAAATACTAAATCTCCAAGCCTTTCAAATATAATGATAAATACTAGTATTGATATCCGGTGATCTCAATATTAATTGTAAATAAATTATGCAGATGAGAATATGATCTTGAAAATATTTGGCTTTTCAGCACTGTGAAAATCCATTTTGGTGACGTAGTTATTATTTTAAGAAATATTACTGAATATAAAGATAAACGTGATAAATATGGACATGTTTAAAAATCTAGTGAGTTACATTAGTTAAGGCATGGACTCGCGAACGGGAGGTCCGGGTTCAAATCCAGCCAAGACCGTTCTTCCCTGACTGACGTTTCTTTCCGTTTCCCTCAGTCCTCATATCTGGCAAATGCCAGATTATCCTAAACTAAGGCCTGGAATATTTCCCTCCCAAACCTTTTTTCCCAAATATCACTTTATTGCACACTATATCATCAATGCCCACCGCCTGTGGGGTTCAACACTTCTACAAATGTTTATTTTTCTGTCTACTTATTACATATTTCGTTGCACGCACACTGGAGAATAAAGGCGGCTGAAGCTGTAGTCAATTCTTTAGAAAGCAGGTCGCTATGTTGGCTATGAAATTCCACTCTTTGCACGCCAACACGAGAAACAAGCGATTGGCGACTTAGTACTTTAAAACATGAAAAAGTATCGAAAAATTCAAATCAGTAGTAACAAATATCTCGGAAACGGTAATGTCATAAAAATGTAATTATGTGTTATTGTAATTTTAAGAGTATCCATAGGTGACATTTCTAAATCTTGCAGATTTTAGGTATTTAAATGTTTTCAAAACTTTGTCACTTAATGGTATACCATAATTATAAGCGTGTTTTAAATTTCACAGATATGTTTTAATATTTTTTAAAAAAAATATTTTTTACTCATTAATCAGGTGTTCCACACGACGCAGAAATCGTAATTTTGAAAAAATACTACCATGTTATTTAAATATTAATATACAAAACTGGCATATAATATTTTATTTACTCTTTGGTTGTTCCAGAAAACAGCGTAAACCTTTAAATACAATTTATTTTTAAAAGTTTAACCTCAGTGGTCGAATTAATTATCTTACTCGTATATCTTAAACAATTTCAAACGGTAGCAATAAACCTTATGTCAGATTTTTAAGTTAATTCTCTCTGAGCTTCTGTTGAAAATTTGAACAAGATTGGCTACAAACTACATTGTGTGGAACATTTTAATACATAAAAGTGTAAGAAAAATCAAAGTCGAATAAAAAGCATTGGAAGTAAGGCCGTGTCTTGTTGGGAATTTAAATTATCGCGTGATGAAGCCTTAAAGGATCCTGAGAGCAAAACCGTAGTATGTAATTGAAACTAGACTTTCAAACTATTTATTGGACATAAACATTTTTTTCTAATTCTTTGAAAATTTTGGCCAAATTTCAGCTATAGGTACCCTTAAGGAAATGTATATTTTTTGTGCGGTAAGTCTTTTGTTTATCTCTTACGGCTTATCAGAAATATAAACTTCACAAGACTTACTCAGAATGGAGAGGTCTTTATAGGCTACTCAAAGAGAATATTATCAGCTTAAACTTACTATATTTCAATTAAAATCGTTAGAGCTATTTTTAAGAGAATAACAAAAAATAACAAAAACTTTTCCACCTAAAGGGTAGTTTGGGGTGGGAGAATGTACTTGAAATTTTTGCGAGTTGAACTTAAGGATAGTATTTATCGGACACAAACACGCGCGCGCGTACTTTTTTGCATATTCAGAGAAACTTAAAAAACATGTATTTCCGGTGAAATCTCGATATCGAAGTATTGGTTGGAATACAATATTTCCCCTACTACAGGTAACTAGGAAACATAGAAAATATAAATTTTCTATGGAATACGAAAATGATACCAAAATTTGAAATGTAAAAGGTTTGCTTTCACTAATGCTTACTAACGATCTAAAAAGTTAATATCATGCATTCTCTGGAAATATCTGCGATGTGAGATTCCATTAGCCCAGAAGAACAACAAAACACGAAATGCGCCCGGGTTCGATCCCGGTCATGGAGTGTGGACTTTAAGTCCCGGATATAGAACCGGTGCCCACTCAACATGTCAGGAAATTGAGGAGTTACGAAAGCCAACATCCCAACTGGAGAATGCCTGATACTGGTCACATCACCTCCCTGTATCAGTTGGGTGATCACCATCTCTGCTCTACTACGTAGTGGGAGTGAGACCGGCAGTCGGGTTGGTCGGCCCATATCCCACAAGGATTGTAGGCTGCGAGATGATTATTATTATAACATACATTAGTTCCTTCTTACAGAACAGACTTATATAAGGCATTTTCATTCAAGCTGGACTGGGGTATAGCGGAGCACGGAGTCAAAACATGGAAACATTTCACTCACCGAATTCTTTTAAACGCTATGGAACACAAATTTACGGGCACATTTGTGAGAATCTCTTTTATCTACAGAATTTGGAAATACTGAGAAAAAGCCTATATAACGCGGTCCGGTTACCGCGAATTCGTGTTCAACGCGCGAGAGAAAATATGTGCCCCAGTAGAAAGCATAAAATATACAATAACTTTAGTGGAAATGAATCTTGAAACAAATCAATGTAGAACATAATACTGCTTAGAGCGTTTTTGCAGTATAACGTACTGCATCACAGGAATATGCACAGCCCTTAGTGGGCAATGACCTTTCCTTCGGGGTTGTAAAATTGTACTCGAAGGGATTTTGCAGGCAAAACGGTAAATAATTTGCGCTTCAAAAAATCATGAATGTATTTTTATTTTAATTTTCACAAATGTAAAGTGAAAGTTATAGTGTAGCGCGGTTTAGTCTGTCACTATTCTGAGTGTTTACGGCATATAAAGGAAGGGGGACATCTCGCACACTGCGACCTACGTGATATCTATTGCGGCTAACACCCGCCAGGAGGAAGGGACGATGTGAAGGAACCACAGGAGGCTACAGGCCAGAGGCAGACAAGCCATAGAGACGCGCGGAAATTCCTAAGGTTCCTAGCTCAAAGATCCGTCCCACTAGTTGAGCTGCCCAGAGAAAGCGATGAACGATTCCTCCAATCAAACAGCCCTCTTAGTGTACGTGGGGAATACTCTTTCCTTTGAGCAAGCATCCGCGCCATCTGTCCGGCACCGCTTCACGCCACGAAACCTAGATGGTAGATGAGAAGCCATCCCAGCACTTGCCTACCGACCGGGAAAAACCATTAAAAACCCAAGATCAGAGTGGGCGGTCGACGGGAATCGAACCCGGGACCTTCCGAATGCGGACCTCACACGTTACCGCGGAGCCAATTCGCTCGGTTTTCTGAGTGTAAGCTGTTCAGCTTTAGTCTGCATCATAGTCTTAATCAAACGTTAAGGGCAATATATGGAGAAGAAACGCTGTGTATTTAGTCTGCCAAACAATACTTACTCACTTTTTAAGTCGGTGTAAAATCAGGTTACTTTATAAGCAGTGAAGTGAACTACTACTATGAACAATGAAGTAATAGATGTTATGGAATGAACTACATAACTGATGAGTGTTAAGTTTATATTACAGTAATATATTGTTTAAATTCCTGTATAGAGTTATATTGGATTAAATCCCCATGTGACTGTCATTTCCTTAACACATGGCCTATAATCATTTCCGCTATGTCACGGTTCAGCTCGCGGGGTTAAGTACCTATATCTTTCAACAACCGCGTTAAATAGGAATTTTGTTGTATTTAAGACGTTATATGCGCCTACCTTTCGCTACGTGTACCAATTATTATAACAGTACAGTTCCGAACAAGGGGGTTCCGAACGCAAAACAAACAAGAAACAAAAACAAGCTACAAGGAATATTACAGTTTTACTTAGGCTTTAATTTGTATTAACATCCAAGATAAACATAGCAGTTGTCTTAGGGCTGATTGTACGAACTGGAATATAACTTGGAATAGTTAAACTCGGGATATCCTAACTAGAGTATATATGAAGCGACGAGCTGCACGTCACACTTCTATGCCTTAAACACACTGTTAACAGATTTAAAACTAATGTTGGCTATGTTGCGAGCCATTCATGGCCAGCTTGATACATAATCACGGCTGGTTTGAAGCTTTTTTTTTTTTGTCTGTCTGAAATTATGCAGTATTTTGCATTGTTTTCACAATCAACTGTTCCACAGCCTTCTTTATATCTGCTTTATATAAGGCTATGACTGTTCCTAAACTATTTTTATTATTATTTAGTTTAGTGTCCTTCAACCGGTTAGGTCATATCGCACGATGAAAAAATAATTGCGAAAGAATAAGAGTATGCGATTGAATGAAAGCATGTTGTTTATTATATTTTGATACTCAAAAGACCGCTAACATAACTGCTGCAGAGATTCGGCAGAAGTATGATTATTTGAAAAGGCAGCAGATTAATGGGCAATAATGATGATTTCTGTAGAAGAAAACAAATACAAATATAAGCTCAGCTGTCCAGGGTCGCCTCTCGCACTCATAGTATGTACAACTATTTTGTGTATTTCGATAATAACATAACATCACTCTTTACATTGCTAGCATCATACTACTGAATTCCCACATTGTATTTTGGGTTTATCTTAGGTGGTATTTAACTTCACTGTTTTCTATAAAACAAGTATTGTGCTGATAATATTCTAGGTACGTTGTTGCGTTTTAAAATAACGGAATATCTATGTATCTGCTTATATGTCAAATCATCTCAGCCCGATGTCCTTTCTAAACTTGAATCTGATTTATTGTTGTCGTGTTCACTTATCGCATCATCTCTACGGCGCATTGGCTTAAGCTTTTTGGTTCTCAAAACCTCAATTCAAAGAAATTAATTGCTTATATTATCGGACAATCTGTGTCCAGTACCCAAGCAGCCATTTTCTTTATACTCGGAATAACCGGCATAAAAGCAGCGATTAACATATTGCACTGGTTATACCCTTGATAGACTCTATTCCGGCTCCTTAAAACACAAGTTAACGCCTAACCGTGAAATAATTCTAACAGGGGCTTATTCCAAGTTCGTGCAACCTGTCCCATCCCAGATAAAAATAGCAGTTTTCTTAACCGATTTTCGAAACATCACATGTCGTTTACGTTACACAGAAGCAGGGTGAGGGGAGAGGAGACGGAGGGGAGAGGGGAGAGAGGCAGTGAGAGTGATACAGATTGGTAGAGAGAGAGAGAGACGGAGAGGGAAAGAGAAGAATTTCCGCAGTTAACGTATTAACGCGAGCAATTGTGATGCAGCTATGTGCCGAGATTATCACTTGATTGGCGTCGACCTACTAACGGATGGAGAGATAAGTAGAGAAAGGAGAAGTACTTTCCCTCCGAGGTAAATCAAAAGCGCTTGCGACGCAACCAGATAATTCCGGAAGCTTCTTTGTCCCCTCGCATGAAGCTTCTGGAAACTTTTGCAGTGGTATATATGCAAGGATATTCACGAGTGAGTGAGTGAGTGCCTTTCTGGTGCGACAAAGTGCTGATAACTTAGTGTGTTCTACGAGGTTGTGACCAAAGTTATGATGTACAGCGAGTGCTGCTACTTGGAGCGATTGGAGAGGTCTTGTGTTCGACGCCCCAGCAAGTGAATGGAAGGAACAAGAGGCTGCTACGTCGCGAGGAAAAGTAAAGTTACAGTGAAAACTGAACTAAATCACATTAGTAAAGTGACAGTGAAAAATGAACTAAATAGCAATAGTGAAGCGATAGTGAAAACTAGACAATCACAATATATTTACCTGACTTTTCGTTTTGCGCTGTTTACATTCCTCGGCACACACACACACACACACACACACACACACACACACACACACACACACACACACGAACTTTCTTGTAAGTGTGCCTTCTTTTTGTTTTTATTTGGGAGCCCGAAAATTGTCGGAAATTCTGAAAAAAATTCAGATACAGTGCAAAAAATAATTTTAGTGTTTTTAAGAGGGATGGGTTTATAATGTTGCAGACGCTAAAACCATTTGTATGCTAGCCAATACAAGAGTGCTGTTTTGAAGTCTAAAATCACTAAGTCTATCCATAAAAGTAATTACTTTTCTTCGCACTTTTTGTTTCAACGTAACTTTTTGCGGTGCAAACGTTTGCCAATTACTTTGAAAATTTCACCAAGTAGTCTGAAATGACAATAAATATATACTTTTGCTGGAAATTTTCAGGGAACTAAAAATTACGAGGTATGTGGCTTTAAAAACCATAATGTATGTGTATGTGTGTGTGTGTGTGTGTGTGAGAGAGAGAGAGAGTGAGGGGGGAAGAGAGATGTCCGCAGTAAAGCGAGTGGAACTGCGTATTTAACTAGTTTGGAATATAGGTAAAATGTCATCATTATCCATCACTTTCCATTGCATGCGTAAAAATTATTTTGTTCTCTCGTGTGGAAGAATCCATACAAAGGTGTGATGACCGTAACAAGCTGAAACCAAACGGATTGTCAGCGTGTTTTGATCTAACATAGCTACATTGTTTTAGCCATCTTTGCGGTCAGTCAACCATTTCGAGGAAGTAGTTGCTGCCGCCGTTACCACCGGACTCGCTGGCTCAGCAAATTCGACGCCGAGTTCCAACGCAATGTCACGGCTGAAGGGCACCTTGTTGATTCAGACAAACTGTATCGCTTACCTTTCACAACTTCAAATTATTACACAGCCCATCCAAGAAAATGATGCTGCCTTTCAGTATTCTCAAAATAAAGCACCTATCTCTGAATTTTCCAAAATCAAAAATATTCTACTGAGCTTTTTTGAACCTTTTGCCACCTCTTTGCGGTTGCAAAGTTTGGTACATACACTTTATGTCATTCCTGGATTATGTATTTTAAAACACAAGCTTAAGCTATTTTATAAAAATCTGATGTGTTACATTCACAAAATGGGCATATAAATGATTCCTACGAAAGTTTATTTATTTTTCTTTCTATTTCACTTAATCCAGATAAACCTTTGCAGAAATAGCTACATTATACATTCCGTTAGCATACAAAGAGAACAGTGATATTCAAATGTGTAAGAACTGGAAGCGATACGCTGGCCTTAAAATTGTATACCCAGGCAATCACCAGAAACAACTGAAAATCGATGGGACTTAAAAGAATGACAAAGTATTGGACAAATCGAACCATTAATAACGTATATCTCGGAAATGGATATCACAAAAAGTTATTTGAAGTAAATTGTGTGTTTTAAACAGATCTATATTTTTTGTGTAGGAAGTTTTCGTCTATCGGTGAACGTTTACCAGTTACACAGGATTATATAAATTTCCTTCCGAATGTAGAGGACTTCGCAGGCTATTCCTAGAAAATTCAAAATGTACATTTTATTTGTCATGTAAATATCTTTAATATATGATATTTTAATCGAAATCTTTAGAGTTATTTATTAGAAAATCAAAAATCTCGAAAGCTGTTCCATGTAAAGGGTAGTTTGGAACGGGGATATTTTTTGATAATCTTCGTGTCGCATCTTTGGAAGGTACCGAACCTAAATACCAAGTTTGGCATTTATCCAACGTTTCGTTTCTGAGTTATGCTGCTCTCTCCCTCTCTCTCTCTCTCCCCTCTCTCACGGACCTTTTTCTAAAAACTCTTTTTTTTGGATTCAGGGCTCCTCAAAACATGTATTCCGGTGAAATCACAGTATCGGATTTTTGGGTGGAATGTAATACCTTCTCTCCCTACAATGTACGTGTTAGAGAAAGCAAAAAGTGTCCATTACGATGCAATTTTCATAATTTTTAATTAACTATCCAGATATACAAATGTGTTCCTTATTGACCTAGAAAACAAATGTTATAAGAGATATATTTATAAATTAATTGCTTTTAAAAATTAATTAGGTATAGATTAATTACGAATTTCAGCTTTACAAAAAAAACAAGTGCGCTTATGAAGCTTAGTTGAGATTGAGAATGTGTTAGCATTTGGCTTATACTAATAACTACATAGCAAGTTTTAGTTAGTAAGTATTGGGGAAATAAGTTCCGAAGATTTACTCTAATTACTCCAAAATTACATCATCAGGAGCTTTTCAAATGCTGAAAAGTGTCTAAAATATTATAACTGGGATAAACCACTGAAAAACTAGCTATAAAACAAAACATAGCTTATGTATTTTAGTGTCTCTACTACATATAGTAAGTAGGGCAAGATTTGCATTCCATCCAAAAATTCTATACCGATATTTCACCGGAAATGCAAGTTTTGAGGCTCCCTGAATCCAAATAAAGCATTTTTAGGAAACGTTCCGTATGTGTATGTGTATGAAGAGCATAACTCAAAAACGAAAAGTCGGATAAACACCAAACTTGTATTTAAGTAATATTTTCCAAAGACGTGACACGAAGATTTTCAACAAAATTCCCCCATCCCAAACTAGCCTTTACATGAAACAGTTTTCGAACAGTTTGATTTTCTAAAAATTGCTCAAACGATTTTGAATAAAATACCATGTATTAAAGAAATTTAAAAGACAAATAAAATTTATATATTGAATTTTTTGGTTGTAGCCTGTGAAGTCCTCTTCATTCGGAAGGAATTTTCTATAATCTTGTGACTGGTAAACGTTAAGCGATGGACGCAAACGTACTGCACAAAAATGCAGATCTCTTTAAGAGACACAATTTATTTTAAATAACTTTTTTGTGGCATCAGCCATTTCCGAGATATCCGTTATTAATGGTTCGAATTGTTCAACATATAGCTATTCTTTTAAAGTCCTGTCGATTTTCAATTCTTTCTCGCGATTTCATGGAAACATGTGGAATTTTCAGGCCAGTGTGTAGTGTCCAATTCTAACCTTATATCGCTATTCACTTTGTATCTATAACGAAATGTGTAATGCAGCTATTTCCGGAAAGTTTTATCTCCATTAAAATGAAGTAACGGGGATTCGGTAAAGATCGCAGTGTGGATTATCAGAATAAACGGGCCACTGAAGGAGGACTTATCATTCAACTCCTATCCACACTCCCCCAGATAAGAGTAACCCAACCTATAACCCTCTACCTGAGTAGCCGGCAACAACAATCCTTCCGAGTTAGAAACCCGATACCAAGAAACCTTCTTCTCATTTATCCCCGCTACATATTGCATCCTTGGAAGACACTGAACTTACATACCATATTATGTATTCCTCTGCTAATTTGTTTTTAGGCTACGCAGTTGTCTGTCTCTCTCTCTCTTTTTCTCTTTCTCTCTCTCACACATAAAAACCTTTTCCTAAAAATCCTATTGCGGGGGGGGGGATTTCGTGGACGTCAAAACGTATATTTCCGATGAAATTTTGAGAACTTTCTTAAAGAAGTATTACTGAGATGCAAATCTAAAGTTTTGTAACAAAACTTTGAAAATCCTAACGCAAGGAGCTTTTTACTTTTTCTAATAATAGTTAGAGAAGGTATTGCATTCCACCCAAAAATTTGATACCGCGATTTCACCATAAATACATGCCTTGAGGCCCCATGAATCCAGAAAAAGTATTTTTAGAAAAAGGTCCTTATGTGTGTGTCGGTGGACAGCATAAATAAAAAATTAAAAGTCAGATAAACACCGAACTTGGTATTAGACTCAGTTTCTTCCAAAGGTTAACACGAAGATTTTCAAAAAAGTTTATCCACCAAAATTACTGTTTACATGGAAGATTTTTTCGAAAGTTTGGTTTTTCTAAAAAGTGGCTCGAACGATTTTGATTAAAATACGACATATTAAATATATTTAAATGACAAAATGTACATCTAGAATTTTCTGGGAATGGCCTGTGAAATCCACTTCATTAAGAAGAAATTTTGTACTATAATCTTGTAAAGGGCGATTTATGAAGAACTGACACATTTGTTTCTTTAATTAATTTGTTCGAAATTCACTCACTGGCCCAATTTTAGCACCAAATTAAACAGAATCTTCTGGAGTTTCGATTGCCTGTCACTAGATGCGCAGATGCTCATGTTTTATTCGTAATTGTTAGTTTTATTGTCGGCAACTGTTTTTGAGATTTTGTTCTAGTCAACGTGAAAATGGAGTACACATTAAATGAACGATTCTTCCTTGTAAAGCAATACTGGATTACGAATTAAATTACAGCTATTTAAAGGGCATACCAGAGAGAATTTGGTGTTCGGAATCCTCACCAAAGAAACACAATACTGAGACTGGTAAACAGATTTGAAACAACTGGATCTCTGGTGAGTGAAAAACGCAAAACTCGTTCATCTAGACTTCCCACGGTTGTTGACGTAGGAGTACGACCGGATCAGTCACCCAAAAAATCATAAGACGTTTGTCGCAGGAGACAGGGTACAGCTACTCAATGTGTCAGAGAGCTGTGAAAAGTGCAGGCCTAAAGCCGTATAGGATTACGGTTGTCCATCAGTTACAGGAACCAGATAAGGATAGACGACTGAATTATTGCCGTTGGTTTCAGGCGTTCATTGTGCAAAATCCTGTCATATTGTCCATCACATGGTTCACAGATGAAGTATGGTTCCATTTATCCGGCTATGTGAACTCAAACAACTCACACCATTGGGCCAGCGAAAATCCACATGTTACTCATGAAGCACCTATGCACCCGGTTAAAATCGGAGTTTGGTGCGCAATATCACACAGAGAACAGTGGGACCATTTTTTTTAAAACCATGCGAACACTGCAGAGTACCACGGATTTTCATGGAATTTTCTGAGCAACTAGACAATGTAGAGCTGAGTCAAGGATATTTTCAGCAGGACGGCGCTACATGTCATACATCAAATGAATCCATAGCACTAATTGCAAGTTTCTTTGACGACCGGATAATTTCCAAGAACCTGTGGCCACCGAGATCTCCGGATTTGACATCGCCGGACTTGTTTCTATGGAGTTACTTAAAAGACAGTGTTTATACCACACGTCCCCAGACATTGGACGATCTGAAACACAACATTACACAGGAGATTCAAGCTATTGACAACAGATTCCTCCAACGAGTAGCTAGCAACATGGAACGACGTATTGAGCTGTGCGTTATGCAGGATGGAGGACATTTTCAACATTTACTATAGAGGTAAATAATCTCCCAAAATTCCTGAAACAATTAAAGAAATAAATGTGTCAGTTCTTCATAAATCACCTTGTATAACAGTAAACGTAAGCGATAGACGGTAACGTACTTCACAAGAAATGTAGATATCCTTAAAACACACAATTTATTACAAATATCTTTTTGTGTCATCAGCCATTTCCGAAAAAGTCACTTTATAATGGCTCGAATTGTTCAATACTTAGCCATTCTTTTTAAAGTCCTGCCAACTTTCAGTTGTTTCTCGCAATGTCATGGAAAGAGTATGGAACTTTAATGCTAGCGTTTAGCGTTCAGTTCTTAAACATCTGACTATCGCTATTCCCTTTGTATCTATAACAAAATACGTAATGCAGCTATTTCCGGAAAGGTTTTAATGAAGTAGATGGAAAATAAACTGTTGTAAGAATAATGCTTTATACCCTCTAATAATCGATAGGAGTAGCGAAAGTCATGTGAGTGTAACATAAGGTTTGTTTGTATTGCATGAAGAACACAAACAAAATCTTCTTTCTCAAAAACTATAATATGCAGTTAGTATTAAATTGGGAATTAACTACATAATGGTAGCAGCATGTGGTGAAAGTATGACGTTATTTTCTTAAGAAACACAATTTGAAATGTTCACAGGTTGGTCCTCTTTAGGCATTATATAGAACTGGTTACTTCTGCAAATTGATGCGATGCTGACTGCTGCAGGGAGAGCGAGTCACGAAGTTCACATTGTAGACAGAGACGCCCTGTGATGCCAAGTTGGCAGAAAAATGATTCATGCAGACATACAACCCTTATAAACAAGGTCACCACGTGATAAAAATATGCCCCAGGTCTATGCTTACCTGCCATATAATCTGCTTATGTTTCTCAACTTTAATTCTGCGTTCCTGCTTCTCTATGTACATATCTTCAGTGCTATACATTGCCAGTCGTGAAGGCCAATATGAACGTTAACAGCTTGCATTCTACATTGTTCACAAGTTCGTTGCTTTAATACCAGTTCCCCAAACTGCTGAGCGCACACCTCAGGATGAGGGGGGGCGAGGGGACGATACTCACGAGGTGCCTGAGACAGTTTTTTCAGAACAAGAAAATTTGTGATCTGATAAGACATTAATTGTATTAATTACAATAAGAGCCCGGATATTTAGGGACTTATAACCAAAATATGCAGGCAAAAAGGCATTAAAAACTAAAAAAGGCACTATAAATGTTAAGAGTCAACATCATAATAAACTTAATACCAACATTAGCTTAAGAATAATACAAATTATACATTTTTACTTTCTCTACTGATGTAGTAAGAAGGGGAAGTATTGTGTTCCACACAAAAATTCGATGTTGATTTCGCCGGAAATATGTGTTTTAAGGCCCCCTGAAACCAAAAACAGCATTTTAAGAAAAGAGTGCGTGTATGTGTCTGTGTATATCTGTTAACAGCATAACTTAAAAACGAAACTCGGTTAAGTTCATCTTCCAAGAATGCGACACGAAATTTCCAAGAAAATCTCCCCACACCAAACCAACCTTTGCATGGAAATATTCTCGTCATTTTGTATTTTCTCAAAAACGACTCTCACGATTTTAAATAGAATATTTAAGATATTTGCATGGCAAAGTGTATATTTTAAACTTACTGCGAATAGCCTGTGAACTGCCCTTTATTCTAAATGACTAGTATAATTACGAGCGGGTGATTCTCGGACGGTACGTCTGTGGCTCGCATTAGGTTGGTCGTGGGTTCGATTCACATGACCCACCTTCCTGAACCATGGGTTATTTCGGGAGTTTTCCCGAGTCGCCAGGTTAATGCTGGGAAGGATCATTACATCCCCCAAATTTCCTGTCCCTCCATTTCATCTCCATTCTCATTTCATCTGCTTGGTTTCTTTCAGGGTTGCAAGTGTTGGTGGGAGGTCTCGGCGTGTGCATGGCAGAGGAAAAGGATGCTCTGAGTAAACCTTCGTCCCTCGGACTGCGAGCGGTCACCGAGCCCCGGACCCCCCAGGGGATAGGGGAGTCGGCTGCACCAACCACCATCCTGGGAGTTCAAATTGTAAATTGTAGGGACCCTGCCCTCTGCCTTCCTGGCCTCCTGGCTTCCTGATCTGGCCGCCCTCTGCCTTCTTTCACCTCATCCCTCTCTCCCGGGGGCACCTCAGTGACCTAGGTACAAAAGATTTGCGTAGGTGAAGGTGCTAAGTATCCCTCCGCTTCTAGTCCTATCCCTAACCTTTGTATAAGAAGATAGGCAAAAATCTTAATATGTATATTACCAAAATGTAATCTCACATTTTATGCGAATAACATGTTTTCTGGGGTTAACATTTCAGAGATATTCATGTTATTTGTTTGAATTTTCAAATACAACATAGAATATCATAGCCATCAAATAGCTGCTCGCTTTTTAAAAATGTGACTGTCACCTTAGCCTACTCTACCCTTCTTATTTCGTACCTACAACGAAATGTATAAAACGCGTACCTAATGAAAGTTTATCTCTATTACCTATCAAGAACTAGACAGAACTTTAACATTCCGGCTGGGGATGCGTGATGCTGGCCACATCTCACCATATCGGTTGGATGATCACCCACCTCTGCCGCACGTATGTGGGCATGAGGTGGGCAGTCGGGTTGGCAGGCAAAGGCCCTGCATGGGCCGTAGCGTCACGGGGTTTAGTTTTAGCTTTAGACAGAAATTTAAAATTTTGTAAATATGGTTTGTACAAGAGTTGAGAAAGGAGTATTTTAGGAGTTGTATCGTATTTCAACTGTTGAGGAGCCGAACTTGTAGTAGTTGCAACCGCACGTATGGTACCCGGTTTCCGGTAGCCTTCGTCTCAAATGTACTTTCAGGTGGCCTTTGGCCCAAGTTTAAAAAAATGTTAACTTTGTAATTAAACTGTTTCTTTAAATATTTAATATTTATGTTTGCCTCGGCTGCGTCAGTATTTTAGAGACATGGGTATCTTGGCAGGGTTGTGATAACGACAAGAATGTATGCTTACACAGATTATAATTTTACTTCACTCCTTTTATTAATGCTTGATACGATTTATATAACACTTCACTGATAGCTGTGAGACTCTTTTATTAATTAATTACACTTTTTAACACGTAAACTTATTTTTCGTCTCACACGAATACATATTATATTTCTTGAGGACACTTTTTGGGTCTGATTAATAACGCTGTCTACAGGCAACCGACTTCTAGATTTGTAAATTTTGCTATATTTCAGTTTCTGATTGGCTAATCCTACTCCAATAGAATACCTTCATTTAACTTAAGCTTTTTTCTGGTTGTTGATTGTCTTATTTTATAAACTGTCACTAAAGTGACATTATTGTTACTCCAAGAATCACAAGTAGTACTGTTAAACTTTCTTACTCATTATTGACTCAAGGTTACCTCATTGTTACCTCATTGTGAACGAGTTTTGCATAACTGGTAAATCATAAGAGATAGACAAAATTTTACTATACAAAAAATGTAGATCGCGTTAAAATACACAATTTATGTGATATACAGTTTTTGTTGTTGACTGAACCATTTTCGAGATATTGCTTGTTATTCCCTTACATTTTCCAATACTTATACTTTTTCTGAAATGGGAATTCGTTATTCATTTTTTTTTGTCTTGGATATGCAAAGAGAATGGAATACTCCACACAGCAACCAGCTCTTAAAATATTTGACTATCGCTTAAAACCTACCAATTCCCTTGCATCTACAAGAAAATTAGCAATAAGATTAACATCTCGATTAACATGTAGCATATGTAGAATAAGCGTTTGTAAAAATAGTTTTTACAAGAGTAGAGAAAGTCATGTGAGTGTAACACATCAGATTTTTTTTAATGACGAGAAAACAAGTAATGAGATGTTAAAAATGATAAGTGAATATTCATGGGTGTAATTTGTTTGAAATCGATAGAAATTTAACAGTAAATTATATGCATAACCTGATAAAAACGTAAAATGAACGATTTTTAAGGTTATTTTATAAAATACGTACTAGATACCAAACGCAAGTTATTGTTTATATCTTAATGACCTTGATTTTGTTAAAACTTGTTACTGTACTGTTGCGAATTTTGTAATCCTCGCGTCTATACTAAACTGTTACCATAAATAGGTGTTTGAGGGAGGGGATCTGATAACTACCTAAAGAGGGACCTGAAAATCGCAAAGCCTCCAAAATGGGTGGCAGCTGAGTAAATTAGGGAGCCACTGCTTTAAGAAATGTGATGTGAAGGGCTGGAATCTCACCTTACGTGCTTCTTCCCTGATACTGGATTTACAGGTTCTCGGTGCCCAAATAGGTTTCTTCGACTATAGTGCTTTTTGTCCGGTTCATACTATCATGGTGAAAAGTTGAATTTTCTGCATTCATTGCTGGTAACTTAACCTATCTGCACGTTTTACCCATTTTACAGCAGGTGCTTGCATGAACTATATTAAATTCTCTAAACTTTGATTAATTTATTATTGCGAACATGATTTTACCATTTAAATCTTTCCTGGGTCTTTACTTCCCTTTTACTTTCTCTACCACGTACTAGTAGGTAAAGAAGGTATTACATTCCACCCAAAAATTCTATACCGAGATTTCACCGGAAATGTATATTTTTAAGTCCCCTGAATCCAAAAAAAACCAAGCACTTTCAGAAAAATATTCCCGCGTGTATGTGTGTGTTGGAACAGCTTAATTAAAAAAAAAGTCGAATAAATACGAAACTTGGTACGTAGGTTCACTATCTTCCAAAGATGCGACACGAATTTCAAGAAATCCCCCACCCCAGACTAACCACCACATGGAAGATTTTTGAAATTTGTTATTTTCTAAAAAATGGCTCTAGCGATTTTTAATAAAATACAATATATTATAATATTAATATATATTAAAGATATTTACATGACAAATAAAATGATTATCTTGAGTTTCTTGGGAATGGCCTGTGAAGTCTTCATTTGGAAAGAAGTTTATATAATGTTGTATAACTTGTAAACGTGAAGCGATAGACGGAAACAGCACATAAAAAATGTAGATCTCTTACAAACACACAATGTATTTCAAATATGTTTTGTGTGTGTGTGTGTGGCATAAGCAATTTCTGAGATATCCATAATTAAAGGTTCGAATTGCTCATTTCTCGGTCATTCTCTTAAAGTAGTGTCAACATGTCATGATGTCATGAAAAGAATATGGAATTTTAAGGTCAGCGTATAGCCTCCAGATCTAGATTATCGTTGTTCCCTTTGTATCTATAACGAAATGAGTAAAGTAGCTATTTCTGCAAAGGCTTATTTGCATTTAAATGTAGTAAATAGAGAAATAAAGTTTAGTAAGAATAGATTGTATACCCACTAATAAAGATAGAGGGTAGGGAGAAAGTTATGTGAATGTATTACATCAGATATTTATTTGTTAATATTTACTTACGATTTAATATAATAATACAGTATTGTTTGCAGACGAACAAGAACTTATGGCAGAAGCAGAAGATGCACTACAAAGCAATGTTAGGGCACTAAACAACATTTTACAAGAATGTAATACGAGAATATATCAATAAAATCAGAATTGTTGCAGTGAAAGGAAAATATAACGTATCCAAAATAGTTGTAAATTGTAGATACATACCTATATAGTGGAACAAGTTAATAGCCTTAAATATCTAGGAAGTGAGATCTGGTGTATAATGCAAATCAAGAAATGGAAAGTAACACTAGGAAATACAACCAATTAATGGCTTATCTTGGGAAAACAATGAAGAAAGGTATAAAATTACGACTGCATAACATGGTAACAAAACCAAAGTTACTTTATGGAAACGAAAGTTGGGGTTTAAAAGAAGCAGATATAGGAAGTAAAATTTATTAATTTATTTATTTTGTCAACGACGCGCCATCGGTGTGCCGGAATTTCGTCCCGCAGGAATTCTTTTAACATGCTAGTAAATCTACTCACATGGGGCTGTCGTTTTTAAGCACACTTAAAAACCATCGATCTGCGCTGGCTTTGAAGGGCGACCTTGGATAGGAAGCAATAGAAACGTTGGAAATGCGGTTTCTGAGATCACTTTTGGGATTGAGTCTGAGGGACAGAGTAAGGAGCCAGGATATTAGAAAAGAGTCGCAACTTAACAAGACTTAACAAGATGAAGGGATTAGATCATATCAGAAGAAATGGTACAACCGTGTTAGAAGGATGCCTCACGACCGTCTACCGTATCAAACATTGGTTTAATTATTCTAAGGGAAAAATTGAAATTGATTTTTATTTACGGAGGCTCTTTAACTTGTACGGTTCTTAGCGTCCCCTCCTATTTTGGGCGTGAAAGACCGGAAATTTTGCTCAGGGGCCTCTTTATCAGGCTTGAGGTTCTTTTACATGCCGTAAATCTACGACTCGGAACCACCGGCTTTAATTCCCATCCGAAGGAAGCCACGCTAAGGATTTTTACGTCCGAAAAAAATCCATCGCCTTCTGCCGGGTTCGAATCAGCGACCTCGGGAATTGGAGGCTATCATGGTACCACTAGATCACGGAGGACATTCTAAGGGATGACGTGATTTTGTGAACAGCCATAGAATACATGGGTATAACAATTGCATTAAAATCTCTTTATATTGAAATGGGTTACAAGAAGTCCAATGCTCGAATTTGGAAGGAGAAGAGGAAGAAGATGAATTAATACATGCAGCAACTAAGTATGAGCTCCTAGTTACTGTTTTTTTTAAGGTCAACAACGAGGCGTGGATAAACGATGGCCAGTTCGTCATCAAGGTTAATGTTGGCGACCTTAATACTGGAACCACCATGTGCAACAATTGTTAGTAATTCATTTTATTTTCGTGTATTATTTCTATTATTCACTATCATCAAAAAGTAGTTGCAATACACATGCGTTAAGTGCATTGGAGAATCTTGGAAGTAGAAAATACTGATCTCTCACTCTTTCTTGTTCAGCAATAATGCACTTACCACACTTGTGTTGATATATACTATTATCATGAACCTTTTATCTCGCCTTGCAACTTTCAGAACATCTGATTTTACCTAATGAAAGCACAGTGTACCGATTTCAGAGGAAACGCATTTTTATGGCCTTGAAAACATGCGGGTTGTAACTCCGTAAACACACAATTAAATAACCTCTCCTTGTATGTGTTATGGAGCACAATGGTACACAAACTATATGAAACGTGGTATACAGCGTTATATTATGTGGATTCTTTCTGCTTATTATTACTTAAACATTGCTACCAACAATAACTAATACACATGTTTCTTTCCATTTTTTTCTTTCTTTGTTTATTTGTTTCTTTCTCTGCCACGTACATAATAGGCAGAGAAGGTATTACATTCCACCCAAATATTCGACATCGAAAATTCCCCAGGAAAACAAATTTGAGACTCTCTGTATCCAAAATGAGCATTTTTAAAGAATGGTGTGTGTGTATGTGTGATGTGAACAGCATAACTCAAAAACGAAAAGTTTCTGAACTACCAAATTTAAATGAAAGTTCAGCATCCTCCAAAGATGCGACACTCCAAACTACCCTTTCCATGGAAAATGTTTCGTTATTTCTTATTTTCTCAAAAATGGCTATAGTAATTTTATTAAAATACCATATACTTGAGATACTTGCATGACAAATAAAAAATATAGGTTGAATTTTCTGTGAAGTCCTCTTCATTTTGAATGACTTTTGTATAATTTGTAAACTGTAAGAGATAGATAAAATATTACTAGACAAAAAATTAGATCTCGTTAAAGTACAAAGCTTATATCAAATATATTTTGTGGAGTTTCAATTATTCCGAGTTATTCCTCTTTATTTGTTTGATTTTTCAAATATGATATACTTTTCTGACTGGGAAATCGTTGTTCGTTTTTTCTCGTGGTCGTGCACAGATCAAGGAATTTCAAAGCCGTCACATTGCGACATGCTTTTTAAAAATCTGACTGTCGCTTTACCTACTGTACCCTAAAATGAAATCTGACAAAGTGAATTGAAAGTTTATGTGGACTAACAGGAAGTAGATAAAATAATAAGTTTTCTAAGAATAGGTTTCATAATAATGAGTAGAGAAAATCATGTGAATGAGACTCATTAGATTTTTCATTATGATATGCCTTAGTAAATGGAAGTTCTGCATTAACTAAAGGAGTTTTGTAAAGAGATGGTTTTCATCAACGTTTGTAAAACAGGCAGCTCACACCTGGAATTTAAACCAATGTAACTTTATAATTTCAATGACGTCTATCGATACTCAGATAGTTGATGTGCATCTATTATTATCTATATTAGCAAACGTATCTACGTAGTATCTATGCCCATCTGGAGCGATAGGCGGCCCCGCCAGTATCCCAGCCAGCCAGCCAGCCGTCCTGCACCACGCGAGCTATGCTGGAAGCGCTGACCTCAGCACAATCCCGCCGCTTCGCTTCGATTTTCCCTCAGCTACCACTGGGTTACTGCCGGCAGAGCACAACTGGCCCGACGCACACTCTCTCTGAGCCCCGTCGCACACTGAATTCTTTAAAAGACCTCAATATAATTACTTAGTATATAGACATGTCCTTTGAGAGCTTTTGTAAAGGGTAATCGCTGCTAAAAATGAGAGCAAATGTCAATTGTTCACGATTTTGAATTTTGGCGCTAAAGTGTTCGTGAATCTATGAGGAATTTAGAGGTGCAAAGCTTATTCAGATATTGCATATGGAAATGCCTCTATTTTGCTTTCTAGTGAAAGTCTGCACTAAATGAGATTTAAATTTGTGGGTGTGGCACCGGTATGAGGCGTCTATAGCAAGTTTCTTCCTGTTTTACTTTCTCTACCACATACCCATTAGGTAGAGAAGATATTGCATTCCATCCAAAATTAGTTTCTGAGACTTCACCGGAAAGACATATTTTGAGAAATTAAAAAAGAAGGACATTTTTCTAAAAATACGAGTGTGTGTATGTGTGTCTGTGAACAATATAATCAAAACTGAAAAGTCGAATAAATACCAAACTGCGACACGAAGGTTTTCAAGAAAATCTCCAAACTACCTTTTAGATGGAAAACTTTTTCGAAAACTTTGATTTTCTCAAAAATGGCTGTAACGATTTGGGTCAAAATATCGTTTTTTTCATGACAAATTAAATGTATATCTTGAAGAATCTCAGAATAACCTCTGAAGTCCTCTTCATTATGAATTACTTTAGCATAACTGATAAACCGTAAGAGAGACCAAAATCTTGCTAAAAATATCTGGTTAAAGCACGCAGCTTATAACAAATACATTTTTTGTACCGTTAACCATTTCCAATATATGCTTTGTTATTGGTTTTAATTTGAAAATACTTATACTTTTCTCACATGGGAAGTCGTTTTTCGATTACCCCTCTCCTTTGGCCGTGCAAAGAGAACGGAATTCCAAAGCCATCACATAACGACCCGCTCTTAAAAGGTTTGACTATCGCTTAACGCCTACTGCATTCCCCTAACCCCGTAGTACCTACAAGGAAATGTGCAATAAGACAACTTCTGCAAACGTTTATCTCCATTAACATGAAGTAGATAGAAGAGTAAGTGTTTCTAAGAACAGTTTATACAGAAGTGAGTAGAGAAGTCATGTTAGTGCAACGCATCCAATTTTTTATTCCTATATTCTGTTTCGATTCGACTAGGGATCTAGGAAGCCTATTCTCATGCATTTTCCTGTTAACTATTGGTGATTGGTACAGACTGTAAAAATTGCGAAATTTGGTCATCTATAAATTCAAAATATAAAACAAACGGCATAAGACGTAGTCACAGTACGAGATTAAACAGATAATCAACTTTAGTAATTATCCTAAACGTGGCATCGTTCTCGCAATGTAATCACTTTAATGATGAGGAAGGGATGAGGTGAAGTAGTACCAAGCACGGGCAGATCTGGTGGCGGCAGGCACAACGCAGCATCAGCATCCCTGCGTTGTCCTCCCCAATGCCACAGGTACAGATCTGAGGTATCGATGCTAGGGTAGAACAGCTCTCTCCTCAAAGCACTTAAGCCACATCATCGTCTACTGACACATGAAGAGATAAACGAAATGAGAGGAAATGCAGCTTAAGAAAACTTCTGCTGGTAAGAAGCTATAGCAGCATTTGTCTAGCAACCAGGGGAAACTACGAAATAACCCCCAGACAAGATGGTCGGTTACCTTGGGTTTGGAAGCTCAGACTTCCCGAATTCAAATCTCAGTTCCACTTGAGCCACCGAGCGATTTACCTTTAGTTTTTAAAATTGTTTATATGCATAAAAATATCACTTTTACTTTCTCTATCATCTACTCATAGTAGATAGTAGATACTGCATTCTACCAAAACTTCGATATTGATATTTCACTGGAAATACATGTTTTGAGATCCCTGTGTACATACTCAGGGAATTTTTACAAAAAAGGTCCGCATAAATAAATGATGAGAGCATGTTGGAGTCTTTATAACGGTCGAAGGTTGTGCAACGTTATATGGTGCTCTAAAGCGCAAATTTTAACAATAAATTTCGCTTGTGATTGCAATAGTAATTGAAAATCATTTTCTTCATTTCGCACGTGGCAGAAGGCAGCGGAACTCTCATTCTTTTGTTTGACAACAAATAGTTGAAAACAAAACACTCTATTAAACTGTTTTGAATATGTAATGGTTTGATTTTGCGAGCGGGTTTCGGTAGTTTTTTTATTTTTTTTTAAAGGTTTAAATCCTCTAACAGCTAGCTCATGTTCAAATGAGCCCGTGGACCATGGAGCTTAGAGTTATTCAACATTAATCGTTTAGGTTAAGGAAAATCCCCGGAAAAAAACCTTATTCGGGTAATTCACCTTAACCGAGATTCGAAATCGGGACCTCTTGAATACGAGGCAGGCACGCTACCCCCACAGAGGTGGGCGTCAAAATTTATAGATATAATAAAATAATTGCATATAAAATAATACCAGATGGCCCACTCAAGCCGTCCTCAGTTGAAGTTAGTTTATACCGGATAGTGCGGATGCCAAAAGGTTTGCCAAGCAGAACCATCCGACAGAGAAGAGACCGTTAAATGAAAGACCAATGCCTGAAAACGAACACTTTAACTGCTGTCCTAGAGCTCATTCGGTAGAGAAACTGCCTGCTATATGAGGTGTTCCGGGTTCGATTCCCGGCTGGGCTCCAGAAAGTTGTCTTTAAACAAAAACATTTCACGGTATGCCCAGAGTCTGATGTTTGAATGTGAGAATACATGTGTGAGCGTGTGTGTTATCGGTTATTTAATAAGCAATTCGCTCATTAGCAAGAATACAGGATTACCGCTTGACGCAAACATGAGCACACGTGTTAAGTCATTTAGTTCCATGCCAGTTAATCTACAATCAGTACAACTATAGGCACCAATTCACCAATAATGCCGCAAAGTTAACAAGATTAAACAAAATTCTATTTTTATTATATTTATTATCCTTAAAGGTACTTTAGAATTAAATTATTTTCTATTAGTGCATTATTCATAATAAGCATGGGCAAAACCATGCCCGCTTTGGTAGATGAATTGATGCAAGTGCCTCTCAGGCCCACGTTCCATCTGGAACGATATACCATTTTTTAATATTATTCTGTATGGCCTCCAAAAAAGAACGTGTGCAGAAGCCAGATGCCGCGTCTGAAAATGTTCTGAACATTTCAGCCTCGAGCCTCAGCTGCATTTTCGTACGTCTCCGCACAGATCGTAACCATATGTGTATTCGTTATTGGAACGTTACCTTTTTGTCTGAATGACCTGGCTCGAACTGCATGCAGGGAACCACGCGACGCTTATCAGTACAAAACTACCTGCAGACATCAATACTACCTCAGTGACCTTTCGCTTTGTACCTGCACTGCCCGTTTGAACAGCAGTGATGCAACAACTTCTTTTGCACCTATGTATGCGGGAAACATTAAGCTGCAAAGGACGGCTTTTGGGCCACCTGGTATGTAGACGGTAGTAGGAGCAATAGTAACGTAAAAGTTTAGTTTATATGCGTGGATAGTTCTGTTTACGATTTAATGTACCATAAAAATCTTTACCGTACCGAGTTTTGAAGTTGGCTAACCTGCATTCAGACGGAAAAGCGTTATTATCCGAAAGTGCAAAATCGATTTTGCATATTGTTAGCGATATACTAATCGATATGCTTTCAGTCTCTATCCTAGGTTCGTTGTGAATTATTAAAAATCCACGACGCTCAAATCTTTCGATTTCTCTTTTCTTTCTGGTTCCTGTTTTCGATTAATAGTGTTTGGCGGATTCACCTTCCCGTTCTTTTACCGCTCTGGTGCTCTTTCTTTGGCAAATGTACATCAAGTGTCCAAATGGACTTCAACAAACTCGGGCATTTTAGATTGCACCTTCCACTTTTACGCGTTGGTGGTTGCATATGGAATAAGGCACACCTTCTCTCTTGGTTTCCTGTCGCATATCTAAATGTTGGACGACACCAGTGTCTACTAAGCCTCGACTCCAGCAGGTCTGAGAGCTTCCATACCGGAAATGTGGCCATATCAAGATAATCTGTCACTAGCGTTTTGAACACGGTCCATTGACTTGCTTCCTCGCGGTCAACTGAGCGGCAATTAGTGATATGACAGGGTGAACCTTAAGCTTGATCACTACAGTTCCCACTATGGCTAACTTTCAGTGTGTATATTAACGGACTTGAATGTTTCATAACAAAGCTTTTTAGTGCACGCTCTCTAAAACAGCTGTTTGTCCGGCTGTTAACACGCCGAAAAAATGGTACTTTAGCGGCGAAATAAGCAAAATCCAGATGGCAGTGATCACATCTTCATTCACAGGAGAAAAACTGCTTACCTTGAACGAGTCTTTGAATGCAATATATTCCTCTCATTCTGTCGTCGAGATTTTGCTGGTAGCGGCTCCGATTTAATGTTTCTAGCTCGAATTGAAATTTCCTCGGGATTTTCAGCCACAAGTTTGGTATTTAGAGACGAGCGCTCAGAATCATCCGCATTCTCGTATTGTTACGGTCAACGTTTTCTAGGAGGCGTTGGTGCGGTTCATAGCGTAGAATACAGGCGGCTGTGAGAATATGTCAACAAATGGCTTTTATGCATTTATTTATTTTACTCAATTGAGAGAGCTTTTACTAAAAAGTATTGTATGCAAAAGCAATAGCTTACGCCTCGTCCGAAATACTAAATTCGACCTCTATCCTTTTTTTCCGATTTTCTTCGGTCGCCAGGCGAATGCTAGGTTGGATAATTTAATCCGTGAATTTTCCTATCGTCCCTTACATCATTAAATTTCATTTCCTACTTCTTCACCGCCATAACAGGCATTCTGGATATGTTATGATCCAGATTGTTTGCTCTTCGACAGGCTACTGACCCAAGGCATAGGCTTGTAAGTCCTACAAATAGAACGATAATACGTTGGGGAGAGAGAGGTACATAAATAATTATTAGTATATAAGCTTTTGAATTTTAGCGACGGCATAGCTACGAGAGCTAAAGGTTTGATTAATATTTTCTTAAACTTTATACTGAATAATGCTGGAAATGGGAAGTTAATCTATAATATATAAAATACTTCTAACTAATCAAAGATCACACGTTTCACTTGAGCTCAAAAATTTTCTGTTAAAAAGTGAAAGAACTATTTTTCATGGAATACTGTAAATGATATTTACTGAAATATTTATGAATAGTAATGCTGCTTTTATCCATTTCTCTTCAATACGAACTAAACTGTTTCACATCGTGTTTGTATATTATTGCATATTATTTAAGCAAAACAAAATACAGCGTTAAAAAAACTACCCTCTTACCTTGAGGTGATTTTTTTTTATACACTAATTATTTCTCAAAATTAGAAATAAGAATTCCAACTATACTACAGTATGTAAATCGCTTAAAACCTAATTATCTGAAGAACAGAAAAAAATTGAAATAAAGGTGCATTATTGGTATAGTAATAACAACTTAAATTCGTACCGGTAAATATATATATATATATATATATTTATATATAGGTAATATTGAATTTTCAGCAACCATGAGTGACAATACTGTGACTTTGTTTAGTTCTCGCTGTCACTTCACTAGTGTGATCTAGTTCAACTTTCACTGTGACTTCACCTGCCTTTGTGACATAACCGCGTAATGAAATACACGCGAAGTAGCATCTTCTTCAGGACGGTTCCCCCACTAGGGAGTCGAACACAAGACCTCTCTGACCTCTTGTAATAGCAGCACTCACTGCATAGTCGTCGCAAACTCGCTAGGAGAACAACACTTGATGTTGCACCAGAAATTCACTCGCTAACTCACTTACTGACCCACTAACTGACGAACGTGCTGGCTTACATAGCCGATTGAAATTTTCACAGAACAGTCAGTTCTGAAAGCGGAGAGAAGGGAAACTTCCAGAAGATTCTGGTTACCTGTCGATAGCGCCCCCGGTGTTACGCTGGGCAAGAGCGCTGCCGCTTCTACTTATCTCTGTTTATCTAACCAGGCGGCCGGTCGGCGCCAGCGAATTGATAGCTTGGCACATAACCGAGTCACAATATATATTACATATATGCAGAAACAAAATGCATGGCATTTCTTTTGAAGTTCCAGATTTATTGGGAGAGACGTCCTTCAGGAACATAGTTTCAAGTAATAATTAATTGATCTTTCATACAAGCCGCGTGTGGGCTAAAATTGGAAAGGTAGAATCAGACTGAAAAATTCAACGCCATAGTTGAAATTTTAACCACAAATCTTCGGCTTTCCGTGTGATTTACCGGGGGAAAGAAGAATGCAAGTCAGTGGGGGAATTTAATGTCGTAAGCCGACATGTTGCCACGGTAGCTCAGTAGTTGGTTAGAGCAACTGTATGAAAAGTCTAAGATCCGTGGTTTAAATCCCGGCTATGACATAGCTTCAAGTATTCGAGATCTATTTTAAGAACGGATAGCACACTCCCAAATCAACCGATGGCAAAATACGATAATTTGACTATAAAGTAAAAAGTAATGAAATGTCCTATGGTTTTTTAGAATATCTTTGATTTGAATTGCTAAATGTGCTCCTGGAACACACTGAATGAAATCCATAGTAAACACTAATGCCTATACTGTCTTTTCAGCCACCGCAGTGCAGTTCCGCATACTACAACTTCTGCACGATCAGCTTTCCTAGCATTACAGGTGTTACATTGAGCGCCGGGGTAGCTCGGTGGTTTCATTTCCGGCTCTCGTAATGAGGGTCCGGGGTTCGATTCCCGGATTTGGGGTGGCGATCTTAAGTAGGTCATATCCACTCTTCAACTCTGACTTGTTCATGTGGCCCAACGTGGTTCGGAGTCCACGCTAAAAGCTGTAGGTTCTCTCATTTCACCGCCATCCTCGTCTTCACTCTACCATCCACAATATTTTCCCGGATAAATATTAATAATAATAATAATAATAATAATAATAATAATAAAACAGCACGAATGTATTTTTTCAAAATTAATGTTTTTTATTCACTTCCTGCTCATGCTATCATGCGTAGGAGGTTGGAATTCCTGCATTCCGTGCGTTTTGCATTTTTACAGCAGATGGCAATAAAATGCATTTAATCCCTGACAATTTATATGTACGTTTATTGTTACAGAATATAATAATTTATCATTTAAATCTTACCGCCTTTATTGCCCTTATTTATTATTTACTTACGATTTAATTCATGCAGTACTTAAATATAACTCTTTCGGTGCAAGCAGCCATCTCAACACTACCAGGCGCGACTAATCGATCACCAGTTTGCAGAGGCTAACGCAGTCGACCTTATACTGCTTTTCAACAGCTAATTAATTTTATTTTTGCGTAAATATTTCCATTATTCACCATCGTCATAGTGAAATGTATGTGCTTTGCAGAAACTCGGAAGTGAAAGTATTACGTCTCGTATCTTCAAACTTCTTCCTTGTTCTGCAAAGATGCACTTGCCGCACTTGTATCAATATACTATTAGCTTATATTAAAGTTGCGTAGCTGCAACTCTAATCTATTAGGATTAAAGCTGCACAGTTTGAATAAAATACATTCGTAAAAGATGAAGACAAAGTAAATTCTTACCAAAATGAACGTAAGACGTTTACACAAAATATTTTTAAGGGGTCTGTTCACTGTTTGTTTTTCACCAAAGCTATTTTTGGTTTTATCTCTGATATATCAATTTTTAACGAATTCTATAAATTAGTGTTAGTTGTGCAGGTTCTAGTTTTACATTTAGCAGTCTCCTCCACATACATAGATATTTCCAAGAACGGACATCACCTTAAGATCATGAGAATAAATTAGTGGAAATCAATTAATCCAGCATTACTAATTTTTACTTCCTCTTCTACTTACCTATAATAAGTAGAGGAAGTATTACGTTCCATACAAAAATTGGTTTTTCTTTTTATTTATGGACGCTCTTTAACTGCTGTGGTCCTTAGCGTCCCATTCCATATTGGGTGTGAAAGACAGGTAATTTTGCTCAGAGGCCTCCAAAAATTGGATACTGATATTTCACCGGAAATGCATCGTTTGAAGTTCGCTGAATAAAAGAAAAACGTTTTTAGAAAAACTGTGTGTGTATGTGTGTGCGAAAAGCAAACTCAAAAATCAGATGTGTTACACTCACTTGACTTTCTCTTCTTTTGTACAAACTATCTTTACAAACGCTTATTCTCCGTCTACTTCATGTTAATGGAGATAAACATTTGCAGAAACTATCTTATTGCTAATTTTCTTGTAGGTGCAAGGAGAATGTGGTAGGCTTTAAGCGATAGTCAAATCTTTTAAGTGCTGGTTGCTGCGTGGAGCATTTCATTCTATTTGCATGTTCAAAAAAATAAAACAATAACGAATTCTCATTTGAGAAAAATTATAAGTATTGGAAAATTCAAACAAATAACAAGGAATACCTCGGAAATGGTTCACTCCACATAAAATGTATATAACAAATTGTGTGTTTCAATGAGATCTACATTTTTTGTGCAGTAAAAGTTTGTCTACCTTTACGATTTACCAATTATGCAAAAGCTATTTAGAATGAAGAGGACTTTTGGGGACATTCCCAGAAAATTCAAGATATACGTTTAATTTTTCATGAATTTATATTAAATATACGATATTTTAATCAAATTCGTTAAAGACATTTTTGAGAAAATCAAATTTTCGAAAGATTTTCCATGTAAAGGGTAGTCTGGGGTGGGGGATTTTCTTGAAACTGTTCGTGTCACATCTTTGAAATATATTAAATTGAAATACCAAGTTTGGTATTTATCCGACTTTTCGTTTTTGAGTTATGCTGTTTACAGACACGCACACACGGACCTTTTTCTAAAAGTTCTTTTTTTGGATTCAGGGTGTCTCAAAACATGTATTTCCGTGAAATCTCAGTATCGAATTTTTGGGTGGAATGCAATACTTCCCCTCCTTACTGTACATAGTAGAGAAAGTAAAAGCGATAAGTTGTTTAAATACCAAGCTTATTTAAGTTCAGTATCTTCCAAGGATACGACAAAGATTTTCAGAAAGATCCCTTCACTCCAAACTATCCTTAACATTAAAAAAAAAAAAAAAAAAAAAAAAAGAAACCTTATGTTTTATTTTCCCAAAAATTGCTCAAATGATTTTGATTAAAACACCATATGTTTAAGATAATCGCATGGCAATTAAACTGTTTATGTTATAATTTTCTGCGAATAGCTTGTGAAGTGCTCTTCATCCAGAATTACTTTTGTACGAGGCGTGCTTTTCAAGTAAGTACCGTTTTAATACTTTGCCGCTGCACTCACGATTTTGAGCATGCGCAATCATTTCCTCCATTCATTAGGAAGCCAGACGCAATTGTGAGCGATCGTCACTTTTGTGTTTTCCTGTTGTTATAGTGTTTCGAAATGTTCAAAACAACCGAATGACCCGCGGACTGTGAAGTCAGATCAGTGATTCGTGTTTTGAATGCAAAAACGGTTACGCCAGCAAATATTCATCACCAATTGTGTGAGGTTTACGGGGAAACAATAAGGAAAGACAATGCCCGGCCACACACAGCCAAACAAACTCAAGACCTGATCGCATCATTTGGTTGGGATGAATTTGACCACCCTCCTTACAGATGGTAGGTACCAAGCGATTTTCATCTGTTTCTTCACCTAAATAAATTCCTTGGTGAAAACATTTCAACGACGATGATGATGTGAAACAAGAAGTGCAAACTTGGCATCACAGCGGCATCATTCTTTGACGAATGCATACAAAAACTGGTTTTCCATTATGACAAATGCCTGAATAACGACGGTGACAATGTGAAGAAGTATTGTAAGTTGTAAGGTAATGACTGATAATAAGGTATTTGGTTGTCTCATAAGCAATGCTCAGTTTTTTTTTAAATTTAGTTTACATCGTACGAACATATGTTTTTATTTTTGTCAATACTACTTATAGGGTTCTATGGTTATATCTGCGTATTGTTAACATGTTGGCAGCCAGCAGTTGGTAAAACAAGGTTTTAAAATGGAGGCAACAAAGTTTGAGGTTACAATCCTTCTGAAGCAACAAGATTATAAAGTTGCTGCCGCGGCTCGAAGGTGTCGTTAGTGAGCGAGTAGCACAACAATGGTTCCAGCGTTTCAATAATGGAGACGAAAACATTAAAGATTTACAATGTTCTGGAAGATCCAAGTTATGGAATATTGAGAATACACGCAGAGTTTTGGAAGAAATTCCACAGACAAGCACTCGAAGGTTGTCAGAAGAACTTGGTGCTTCAAAAGATCCATCCATTGCCATATTAAGACACTTAAGAAATCGTTCAGAAGCTGTAAATTTGTACTACAGGAATGACATCTGATCAAGCACAAGGTAGAGTCGATATCTGTCGTCAGCTTATCGCTAATCCCTGCGATGATAGATTTATCAGGAGAATTGTCACATGTGATGAAAAGTGAGTGTATTATTGCAACCCTCACACCTCGAAACAGTAGCTCGATACCCATCAGCCTCAAACGCTGTCGTGTGATTCACTGGGATTTGTTCCAAATGGAGTGTAGAGTTTCATCAAGTTTTGAGACAGAGCTACCCGGCATTAGTTAATAGAAACAGAGTTCTCTTGCAGCAGGACAGTGCGAGACCTCATACAGCTCAAAGAACAATGAACAAAATTCAGGAGTTAGAAAGAATGGAAGTGCTACCACATCCAGCATATAGCTTTGATATTCCGCCATCAGATTACCATCTATTAAGATCCATTGCCATTTCCTACGTGGAAGAATTTTGAAAACAATGAAGTTGTTGAAATGGGTATCAACGAATTCTTCGCATCAAAAACCAGAAACCGGTCATGGATAAAGTTTTGCTTAAAAACCGACATTACTTATGAGGCATGATCTATATTTGGAAATTAATGTTCTTTTTCTTTAAAAAGAATTATCGGTACTTATTTTAAAAAGAAGCCTCGTGTTAATAATAAGCTGTAAGAAATAGACAAAATCTGTCTTTAGAAAAAATCACGTTCAAGTACTCAAATTGTCAAATATGGTTTTTTGCCAGTAATCATTTCCGAGATATTTCTTGTTGTTGGTTTGAATTTTAAAACACTGCACCTTTTTCAACAGGTAATTTTCTATTCTTTTTTTTCTCGTGGTCAAGCAATGAGTATGAAATTTCAAAGCAGTCAAATATCAATCCGCTTTCTATCGCTTTAGCCTACTATATTCTAAATGCCTAAATGTTTAACAAAAGTTTATCTCGATTAACAAGAAGTAGACAGAATAAGCTTTTGTAAGAATAGCTTGTAGAAGCGTGAATAGAGAGAGTCGTGTGAATGCAACACATCAGATTTTTACTTTCTCTGTTACTTAACTATAGTAAGTAGAGAAAGTATCGCATTCCATCCAAAAATCCAATGCCGAGATTTCAACGGAAATTAAAGTTTTGAGATAGCGTTTTAGAAAAATGTCTGTGTGTGTGAACAGCATAACTCAAAAACGGAAAGTTGATTAAATACCAAACTTGGTATTTAAGTTCAGCGTCTTCCAAGGAAGACTCTTACTACGAAGATTTTGAAAACAATCCCACATCCCAAACTACCTTTTGTATATAAACATTTTCGTTATTTTTGATTTTCTCACAAATGTCTCTAATGATTTTGATTAAAATATCTTATGTGTAAGATTCTCGCAGGAAAAATAACAAACATATCTTGAATTTTCTGGAATAGCCTGTGAATATCTATAAATGATTTTTGTGTAACTGATTAACTGTAAGAGATCTATAAAATCTTACTACACAAAGAATGTATATCTCGTAAAAGCCTACGATTTATGTCAAAACATATTATTGTGACATTAACAATTTCCGAGATATTATTTGCTATTGGTTTGAATTTGTATATATGTACTTATATTTGCATTTTTTAGTGGGGTGCCAGGATTTCCGGCTGACGTTTCCCGAAGGTTTCGGGGTTCTGGGAGGGCAATTTTTTAGTCGGTCCTATCTACGCCTTCACCTCTGACTTGCTCATGTGGCCCAACGTGGCTCGGAGTCCGCAGTAAAAGCTTTAGGTCCTCTCATTCTACTACCATCCTTATCATCACTCTCCCATTAGAGGTGACGAACTCCAACCTCTGGATGCCTCCACCTCAGGGTCCGGTTATGGCTTGGTGGAATGAGGTACATAGACCCCGAAGGTCATATGGGGAGCGTTAGAGACAACGACTTTTTTCAGTGGTAATCTGCTATTCGGTTTTCCTGTGGTCATGCAAAGAGCATAAGATTTCAAAGCCATCACATAGTGATTAGCTTGTTAAAAAATCTGAGATACATTCAATTTCCCCACCCTTTATAGTTTATTGGTGACTATATAAACTAGTCCTACTAAAGCTATTTTTCTATCCATTTCATTTTAATTCAAACAAACCTTTGCAGAAATAGCTACATTATACATTTCGTTATAGATACAAAAGCAACAACGATATTCAAATGTTTAAAAACTGAGACTATACATTAAAATTTCATACTGTTTGAATGGAATAGCGAGAAACAACTGAATGTTGACAGGACTTTAAAAGAATGGATAAGCATTGAACAATTCGAACCTTTAATAACGGATATCTCGGAAATGTCTAGTGCCACAAAAACGTTATTTGAAATAAATTGTGTGTTTTAAAGGGCTCTACATTTGTGTAGTGCGCTTTCATATATCGCTTAACGTTTATCAGTTACCTATACAAGATTATACAAGGTTATTCGTTGAAAATTCAATATATACAGTTTATTTACCACGTAAATATATTTCAGATTGATATTTTAATAAAAATCGTTACAGCCATTTTTTAGAAAACAACAAATTCGAAAAATGTTCCATGTAAAGGGTGGTATGGGTTTGGGAGATTTGTTGAAAATCTTCGTGTCGTCTCTTTGGAGATATTGAACCTAATACCACGTTTGGTATTTATCCCACTTTTCGTTTTTGAGTTATGCTGCTCACAGACACACACACGGACAGGTTTCCAAAAATGCCTTATTTGGATTCAGGGAACCTCTAAACCTCTCTGTATTTCCGGTGAAATCTAGGTATCTAATTTTTGGGTGGAATGCAATACCTTCTCTACCTAGTATGTACGTGGTATAGAAAGTAAAAATCATTCACTTTAATCTACTGTGTAATGAAAATTGTTCCCGATTAACAAGTAGTAAATAGAGAATAAGCTATTGTAAGAATAGTTTGTAGAAGAGCGAGTAGATTAAGTCACACGAACGTAACGCAATATGTATTTTTTTCTCTCATTCTTATTTGACTTCTTGTGCTCTTGCATTCACTTTTTATCTCGCATAGTACTTTTTTTAACCTCGAAGCTAGGTGATCCTGCCTGACAAATGAGTGTCTGCTCTCTCTCTCTCTCTCTCTCTCTCTCTCTCCTCCCTACCCCTTCTTTACACGCAGTTCCCAACAAGTGGTTCCTTCCAGTTCATCTCTTCTCGTTTCCATTGTCTCGCCCTCGGATCCCCCAACACGCGTTTCATTAAATCACTGCGAATGCGGGATTTACTCCCCAAAAACCTTCTACAAACAATTTGCGTAAACTTTGTGATATTTAGGCATTTTAAATTGTTCTTCAGATTATCCCATTCATTCTACCAGTTAAATTAATATATTTTCTATTTAGTCTGTATCGTCTGCATCCTTTTAAGATCACTGAATTCCAAATAGGACCACCTCTTTCTCCTATTTATTTGGAATTGTCTAAAATGTTTCGAATTTTTCTTTATTGAATATAGGTTTAAATACTGTCTTTGATAATATTTTTAGAAGTAACACAATGAAACCGAATAAAAAGAACATTAGTGAAGAAGAGTCTTTGTGTACGTACAATATTATTTTAATAATATTTAGAAGCATATAAATAAATAAAATCTGATGCGATACCGTCTAACCAATTTCTCTAACGAATATATAAGTTTATTTTTTCTTTGTATTTTTATGTATCAGCCTGGCTCATAAATGAGCTTGCCCACTGAAGAATAAAACATATTAGTTTAGTAGTTTTAAACAGCCACAAGTGAATATTACAAAAAAATACCATACATTATAACAGTTACTTAAAAATTAAGCTATGAGAACAAATTGTAACAGTGATTACAAAAAATGTGCAACAGAAATAAAAGTTATAACAATAAAAAGAGAATATTTTTTTAAAAATAAAGTGCTTTCTAAACGATATTACATTTCATATGCTATTTAAACCCTACACATGATTCCGAAAGATGGTTAAGATGGTTATAGAATATTTTATTATAGTATTCATATACAAAGTGATTCTTCTGTCCACGTTACATTATTCACGATATATTTTTGCTTAGGAATGATTCTAAACAAAGCGAAAGCTGCCTAGTTACAACATGCTAAAAAACATTCAAATGTTAATTCTGGTAATAAGCCCTTGCGATTGAAATAAAAGAAGCAAATTTTCAAGTAAGTCGTTACGTGACGCGCTCACTTAAGGTGAAAAACTGCAACAGAGAATATGTTTAATTATAGAAAATATATATAACACAAATTGAAGACTTTACATTTTTCCTGTGGTAAGATTTTGTGTATAAATATAAATATTTTGTTTGTTAACGACGCTGTCAATGTTAGGGCCATATCAGCGCCGCCGGTATGCCGTAATTTCGTCCCGCAGGAGCTCTTTTACATGCTAGTAAATCTACTGACATCCAGCTGTCGCTTTTAAGCGCACTTAAAAAGCACAGATCGATCTGGCCCGGCTTTGAACCCGAGACCTTGGGATCAGAAGGCCAGCGCCTAACCAACTGAGCAGGTTTTATCTATGTCTTATCGTTGATACAAAATTATACAAAACATACAGTCTGAATGAAGACTTCAAAGGTTATTCGCGTAATATGCAGATAAGTATTTTATTCGTCACGCAAATATCTTAAACGCTTCTATTTTAATTAAAATATAGAGATAATCAAAATTAACGCATATTTTCCTTTTTAAAGGGTAGTTTGGGTTGGGGAATTTTCTTGAAAAGCTTCGTGCCACATATCTGGAAGATGTTGGACTTAAATACCAAGTTTGGTATTTGTCAGAGTTTGATTTTTCACTTATGCTGTTTACAGGCAGACATATGCGCGTACAACACAAATATTGTTCTGAAAATGCTTATTTTTTGGATTAAGAGATCTCAAAACAAGAATTTCCAATGAAGTCTCGATTTCGAGATTTATTATAAGGTGGTGCTAGAGAAATTGAAGATTTACTAAAGCTAGATCTACAGTAAAAGTAACCAAGCTCTTCTGATAACTTTCGGTTAAGAATGAATAACCTCATTTTAAAATTCTCTTTGTATGCCAGTACGAGGGGCACTATTTATATTTTGAGCCTTGGCAACCCTGAATGTTGTAGGTGCCATCTGACGTTTCCAATGGAAAGTTTGACATTTTTGACCATAATCTACTTCAAACATTTTGTCAAATAGAGCGTCATTTGTTTTGTTTACACTAACTTGAAAATTGTGCGTCAACAAAAACATGGAATTAACTCGTGAAAATGTTGGTACAATGATTTATTACGACTTTCGACGTGGATTATCAAGACAAGAGTACATCGATCAACTAACTTCCACATTTGGCGACGAAGCTCCATCCTTTGCCTCTGTGAAACGCTGGTATAACGAATTTAATCGTGGCCGCCGTGCGCTCAATGATGAAGTTCGTGAAGGTCGTCCAAAATCAGTTGTTGTGCCAGAAAACATTGATGCTGTGCAAAAACTAATAATGAAAGATCGTCATGCGACATATTGTGAGATTGAGGTAACTCTAGGCATTATTTCCACCAGCATATATAAAATATTGCATGATTATTTAGTCGTAAAAAAGGTTTGCTCTCATTGGATCCCACATAATTTGACACAATCTCAAAAAGATGCTCGTGTCGATTGGTGTACAAAAATTCTCAAGAAATACAATGGCGGTGCCTCAAAAGACGTATATAAGATTTTAACAGGTGACGAATCATGGATCTATGCGTATGAGCCGGAGCGTAAACAGCAGTCGACTGTATGGGTGTTTCAAGATGAAGCAAATCCAACAAAAGTTGTTCGCACTCGAAGCACTTCGAAGCAAATGGTCGCCTGCTTTTTCAGCAAAACTGGCCATGTGGCAACAGTGCCTTTAGAGGAACGTAAAACGGCCAATGCCGAAGGTACACAACCATTTGTTTGCTGGAAGTTTTCGGTGAAGTAAGGAAAACCAACAAGAACAGTAGCATCGTTCTTCATCAAGACAATGCGAGCGCGCACACATCTCGTCTAACAACAGAGTATTTGAAGGCTCAAAAAATGAATTGATGGGTCATCCGCCATACAGTCCTGATTTGGCACCCAATGACTTGTTTTTGTTCCCGAACATCAAGAATAAATTGCGTGGACAACGATTTTCGTTGGCAGAAGAAGCCGTTGATGCCTTCAAAAAACATGTTTTGGAGATGTCTCAAGAAGACTGGAATAAATGCTTTGACAAATGGTTCAAACGGATGCATAATGCATTGATCATAAAGGAGAATATTTTGAAAAACAATAAAGCAGTTTTCAATCAGAAATTACTTTGTTTTAATTATTAGGCTCAAAATATAAATAGTGCCCCTCGTATGTAGGTATATTCAAGAATAGATATGCGCGAATTTATGGCTGCATGCATATGTTATGTTTTCATTCAAGAATGGCCTAAGCAATTGCTATGAAACTTGGGTTTCGCTTAGAGAAAAAGTTCTATAGCATCTTAATTATTTTTTACTTGTGGGGAATTATTATGGAGCATAAGGCCAAAAATACCTAAATCCATCGCTTATTATTGAGATTTTGTTGAAAAAAAAAGTTACATGAAACGTTTCATCAGAATAATATTATTGATAAGTTTTGTTACTCATTAAATTTTGATAACATGAATATTATTTAATAATTTAAACCGACTTTTCATTATTATAATTCGGGTACTCAGGGATGTCAAATGCTACACGTCAGCGCAGGCGCGCACCTCGGGTGCCTAGCTTGCCCGTAACAGAAGCTCGTTCACGCTGCTGCTTGGAACAGTGTGAAGCAGGGCTGTACAACGTATGCGCCATGGATAAAGGAAAGCGAAAGTATAATCAGTTCAATCCAGAATGGGACACTTGTTTTTAAGTAAGGAAATTGGTGAAGATGTCCAGTGCTTAATATGCAAAAAGTATATAATTAAAAAAAGTGTAACGTCAAAAGGTACTAGGAAATATTTTACGTGTATAGTTATAATTGAAGGTGACGACAGAAAGTATGAACACAAGTAGGTAGAGGTTGTAATGTGCAGCTATGTTTATGTTATATTACAAGACCGGTCTCAGTTTCATTTTGAATAGCAAGGTTAAAAGGTGGATGGATACATATTCCTTACCTTTTGTGGTTTAAATGATATAGTTTTGGATTATTAATGTTTTATGAAAAATGTCTTTTATTTATTAACGTCATTATTGTAATTCACATTATAACGTTATTATTACACAATGGATATGAGAAAATACAATAAAAGGAAACAAGAACCACAATATAAACCATTTACCACAGAAAACAGTATAGTTCCGATCGTATAAGATGTATAAAGAATGAGCGGAATTTTGTTGTTGTGCTATTAAACCTTTTACTCTGTTTTAATCTTATTAGCATACCAGCAAAAGTTTTATTATCGGTTTTCAAAACATCACATGACGCGTGCGTTACATGGAGAGACAAAGCAGGAGGGTAAATGACAGACTGAAACAGAGAGAGAGAGAGAGAGAGAGAGAGAGAGACTCTGATTAATGCAACAACGCGACCTTCTGCTGTTCAGCATAAAAATAGTGCATTCTAACAACAAATAAGGAAAAAAAGACCGTCTTATACCCATAATATAAGGAACGTTCTGTGTAAACACTGGCAATACACTTCACTTAAAAATATATTTGAGTGAATACACTGCTGAAAATATTGTTTTTAAAACTACTCGATCGTTTTAGCGAAAATGATATCATATCCATTTTGTATAAATGTTAAATAGGTTTGAATTTTCATTTCAACGTATGTTTTGTTCTCATATCATAAGGTTTTAAAAATGAATGCTTATGTCTCTATGACTAATTTCCATAATACTGCCATTTCTTTTATCTTATTCACGGATGAAGTTGCGTAACAGTACACTATAACGGTTACATTTATAACGGGAACAAAGTAACTAGTTACTCAACAACGGTTACAAGACGAACTTTTTAATTAAACGCCATTACATATTACTACACTGCTCCTTACGACAGGAGCTTCTTACCTGTAACATGTGGCTACAGAAATATTTACCAGGTGCCTTGCAGCGCCTAATGTAAATATTTAAAATACATCTTCCGCCTCCCATGGAAACCAACTTACAAGTCTGATCATGAACTCTATAATGAGAAAAAAAATACGAAAACGGTTTACCTATGGAGCTATTTTGCATGTGTAGATAAAAGTTACGCAAATTGTGACTTACGCGAAAGGAAAAATTCATATAATATTGCGTCCATAAATAATTATTGAGCGGGTAATTTTTAATCTGAAATGTGTCTTAATTGGTAAGAAATAATATCTATGCACAATTATTTATCTTGCGATTATGATTCGCGTGCCCAACCAGTCTGTTGCAGAGTAACAGATACTTCCTTGTAAGAAAAAAGAAGAAGAAGAAGAAGAAGAAGAGAGAGAAATTCATGATTATTACAACTTCGTGACAGACCGAGCAAGTGGTGCCGCGGTGTGCGACTCTCATTCAGGTGGTCTCGCGTTCGATTCTTGCCGACTGTCCACTCTGACCCATGGGTTTTTCGTGGTTTCTCGGGTCGGCAGGCGATGCTGGGGTAGTTCATTTTCTACCACTACTCTCTTGCCCCGCATTTCCTATTCTCATCATCTTCCTTGTCATCTGTTTCAAGGTTTTAGGACCAGGCGACGGTGTTCGGTGGGTTGCGGCTGGGCGGTGGCTGAGCACTCTGTAGAGGTTTCTTCTCTGGCGTGTTGCGGGTCTGCACAGTTAGGTCTCGCTCCCGGGGGAGCCGCTGGGAATTCGGTGGCTTGTGGATGGGTCCGGGCAGCGGCAGATGCGTCCATTCTTGCGCCCGTCGTCATCAGGATCTGGTTGCCTTTAGGGTCTCTCCCCTCATTCCTCCCTTATTTAATGCCGCTTGTTAAAAAAACAATTTTCTACTTTACATAGGTATAAAGCTTGAGAGCTGTGACAGATAAATATATAAATAACGAGTATGTTTTATAATATAATATACTATACACATTTGATTAGAAATGTCTATTTAAGGATGCAGTCTGGTTATTTCTTTTTCCTATATTTGTCTACTATGCCACAGAAAATTACCTAATCATCTTCACAACTATTTAAAGTAGCAGTTGTTTCGTCGAATCTATTTTAATAAGAATAAAAGTGCATTAATATCATTATGTTTACAATATCAAACTGAAAAATAGTTTCTCACATCCCTTCTCTTGCAGTGATTAGATACTGGTTCCCTTGGACCGTAAGCATAACGAATTATTGTTTCGTAGTTCCTTTTCTACTTCCCTTTTGCACATAAAATGTTTCACAAACGAGTTCGAGTAGGCCAGCAACTTCTTTGTGC
Source organism: Deroplatys truncata (assembly GCA_030765065.1). Lineage (NCBI taxonomy): Eukaryota > Metazoa > Arthropoda > Insecta > Mantodea > Mantidae > Deroplatys > Deroplatys truncata. The sequence continues at coordinate 45,743,580 of CM060986.1, forward strand.
ACCTTGAAGCAACAGGTTGATGTTCTCTGATTTAGGTAGCTCGATACTGAAAAAGGAGATCAAATAAGTATTTGGTCGTGCTTTGCACCCAAGTGTAATTGGTAGCCTATTGTGCAAGGGTAACGTGCCTCCTACATTTCAAGGAAATTAAGCAACATTTTTTCGGGTGTTTGTGCTACATATTACATATTTCACACAATTTCATTCAGCAATACAAATGTAGAGCAGCCAGTGAGACATTACTTTCTCCAACGTACATATTGGGTAGGGAAGGTATTGCATTCCATCCAAAAATTCGATACCAAGATTTCACCGGAAATACATGTTTTGAGGCACCTCGAATCCAAAAAAGCATTTTTAGAGAAAGATCCGTGCGCGCGCGCGTGTGTGTGTGTGTTTCTGAACAGCATAATTAACAAAAACTTGATATTTATGTCCAGTATCTTCCAAATATGCAACTTAAAGCCTCAAGAAAATCTCTCATACCAAACTAACCTTTACATGGAAAATGTTTAGGAATTGAAGATTTTCTTTAAAAAATGACTAACAATTTTGATAAAAATGCCACATATTAAAGATATTTGCATGGCAAATAAAATGTATTATATGTCTTGAATTTTCCGGGAATTGCCTGTGAATTTCCTTTCATTCGCAAGGAATTTTGTATAATCTTGTGTAACTGGTAAACGCTAAGGGATAGACGAAAACGTACTACACAAGAAATACACACAATTTATTTCAAATCAGCCATTTCGAGATATCCGTTATTAATGTTTTGAATGGTTCAATACTTAGCCATTATTTTAAACTGTTGTTGACTTTCAATTGTTCCTCGCGATGTAATGGAAAGAGCATGGAACTTGTATAGCGTCCAGTTCTAAAACATTTTGACTGTCGCTATTCCATTTGTATCTATAACGAAATGTGTAATGTAGCTATTTCTGGAAAGGTTTATCTCGATTAAAATGAAGTAGATAAGAAAACAAACTTTCGTAAGAATAATTTGAATACCCACTAATAAGCGATAGAGGATAGAGAAAGTTATGTGAATGTTAACACATCAGATTTTTTAACATTCTGAAATTGGTATCTTAATTCAGGGAGATATATTATTAACAAGTATGCTTAAGCAAATATAGATGGATAATCCACAACGACTGTGACCAGATCAGACAGCATAGTAAATGAATAACTTTTAGGCTGTGTTGACTCCTGGCCAATCCCTTACTCGCTCAGTAAGACTCGAAGAAACGTTTGTACACAGTACTTATCCTCATTCTGTGAACTAACACGGGAATCTCTCGAAATCCGCGAGTAATTGCCATGTCTTCGTGATGTTGATACGGCCCATTGTCCCCGAGCTGGATATCGTCGTTATTAAAAACTGTCGTCCGTACTGAGTAAATAGCAGAGTTGGAGACAGAGCTGTTGCGAGACAATTGCTTTTACTGTGCAACAGCGGCGTAAGAACGCATTCTTCAACCTGTTTCAACAAGGTGGAAGACGTTACTGACATAGCTTAGTGGTGTGGTATATAATCTTGGAGGCCTGACCATTTGGTCGCCGTATTTGGTACCCAAGTTAATTCAATACCAAACTAATGCGGCCATTTAGCACATTTAGGAATAATGAAGCTGAATCAAACTATTTATCATGGACATATGTCCAAAACCAGATTCCTATGCTTCTGGTGAAAACATATTTCCGAGATTTCCAGATTTAATACCGATTCTTCTTCAATGTTAATTCTGAAAGAAAATGGGATGGCCAATAATAAACCATTAATTTCAATCCCTACCAATAAACTCTGTGAACCAAGTTTAGCAAATATTGAGGCAGTATTTTTAACACTTAAATGATTTTAGTCAAAGTATATAATAAATTCAATAACAGCCGGCCTTGAAGCAGTATGTGTATGTAATAATTTGTAAAATGTATGTAACAGTCATTGCATATGCTTATATTATTGTAAACATATTCAATAATGTTATATGAATGTATTACGTAATTTAATAATGTAGGAGCTGTGAGAATAATAAGTTAAAAGTTGCTAACAATGAGGTAACCTTGAGGCAATAATGAGTTTAAATGTTATTTGTGATTCTTGGAAGCATTAATGTGATTTTAGTGACAGTTTATAAAAATAGCCAATCAACAACCATAAAAAGCTTTAGTAAAATGCAGTATTCTATTGGAGTAAAAGTAGCCAATCACAGTCTTGAAATACAGAAATTTACAAGTTTAGGCGCTTGAAATCAGTTGCCTGCAGACAGTGATTGCAACCGGTTGCGAGATGTGTCCTCGAGGAATTAATTACGTATTCGTGTGAAACGAAAAATAGTATACGTGTTAAAAAGTGCAAGTATTAAATAAAAAAATCTCACAGCTCTCGATATTTAATTTGTGTCAAGGATTAATAAAAAGGGGTGAATTAAAACTTAAAATCTGTGTAAGCCTACATTCTTGTCGCATCACGCCCTGCCAAGACTTCCATGTCTCTAACAATAATGCTGACGCAGCCGAGGCAAACATAATTATTTAATACTTAAAGAAACAGTTTAATTACAAAGTTAATATTTTTTAAAAACTTGGGGCAAAGGCCACCTAAAAATACATTTGCGGTGAAGGCTACCGGAAACTGTTTACAATACGTGCGGTTGCAACTATTACAAATTCGGCTCCCCAACAGTTGAAATAAAATACAACTCCTACTTCAAACTGACTTTCCATACGTAGCAGTAACAAAGATTTTCTCAAATTGACGCCCAAAGCGTGGTGCAAATAACTTAATAAAACAATCATTCTTCAAATTGGCGTCCATGCATGGAGCTAAATAAATAAACAACTCCAACAAAATAACTTCTCAATACATATTACTGACTTTTTTTTAAAGCCATGCATTTGCCAATATAAAGAGAATGCAAGATATATTTCTTTTTGCGTCAATATATTCAGGTGAAGCTAGTCTTTCTGCTTTCACCACGATCAAGGCAAATCACTCATCTGACATAGTAATTCAGGGCGTTAAGCCCCAGACCCGTGAACGGGAGATCCGGGCTCGAGTCTCAAATAGAACCGTCCTCCCTGACTGATTCTTTTCAGGTCTTCCTCAGTTCTCACAACTGGCAAATACTGGACAGGTACCCTAAAATTAGGCCTGGGACGTTTCATTTCATGTATTTATCACCAGTATTACTGCCTATTGTGCCATCTGTAGTGAAAGCAGGTGTTAAACTCCAATCGAAAACATCTGATGTGTTACATTCACATGACTTTTCTACCTTCTATCGTTTATTAGTGAGTGTGCAAATTATTCTTATGAAAGCTTATTTTTCTATCTGCTTCCTTTCAATCGAGCTAAATCTTTGCAGAAATAGCTAAATTACACATTTCGTTATAGATACAAAGGGAACAGCAATATCAAATATTTAAGAAATGGACGCTATATACTGCCCTTAAAATTCCATACCTACTGTTTCCATGTAATCGCGAGAAACAACTGAATGTTGACAGGACTTGAAAAGAATGGCTGAGTATTGAGCAATACGAACCATTAATAAGATATCTCGGAAATGGGTTATGCGTAAAAAAAGTGATTTTAAATGAATTGTCTGTTATAAAGAGATTTAATTTTGTCTATCCTGAAACCTTACCAGTTATACCAGATTATACAAAATTCTTCTAAATGAACAAGACTTCACAGGTTATTCCCAGAAAATTCAAATACGTTTTATTTGTCATGTAAATATGTTTAATATTCCTATGGTGTTTTAATCAAAATCGTTAGAGCCAGTCTTTAGAAAATAAAAAGAACTTCGAAAAATGTTCCATGTAAAGGGTAGTTTATGATGGAGGATTTTCTTGAAAATCTTCATATCATATCTTTGGAAGGTACTGAACCTAAATACCAAGTTTGATGTTTATCCGATTTTTCGTATTTGAGCTATGCTGTTCAGAGGCACACACACGGAGCTTTTTCTATTTGTTTTCATTCAAGGGTCCACATAACATGTATTTTCGTTGAAATCTTGGTACCAAACTTTTGGGTGGGATGAATACCTTCTCTACCTACCATGCAAGTACGTGGTAGAGAAAGTAAAAATCAACTAGACGTTGAAAATAATCTCAGAATGACGATCCGAGCTCAAAACGAAGAATGAATAATAAAGTTCTAAGATTTAAGACCGTAGCTCCGGCAGGTCTATAGGTACCCCTCGCGAGCTCCAGTTGAAATTCTGTTTACAGATCAATCTGACTGGGTGCTTTTGTTTCCTCAGTCGCCAAGTAAATGGAATTGGATATTTTAGTACTACGACCCAAAATCCCACTCCCAGAATAACAGAAAAAAAAATCTGATGTGATACGAGGCGCATCCAGAAAGAAAATTTCCTGATTTTGTTTCCTTTAAAGTAAACGTACTTAGCCGGGAAAGTTGCGCAGCGTAACAGATCTATGACGTATCAATCATATGCCAGCCGGACAGGTCCCGCCTGGTGCCAGTAGCGCGGCAGCAGTGGCCCGAAATGGTGGCTATGGATTCCCCCACCGCCTGCGAGATTCGGTCAGTGATAAAAGTTCCTTACTCCACAAAACATAGCGCCAATCGAAATTCATCGTCAGCTCTGTCAGGTCTACGGGCCGAACATCATGAGCAAACAGATGGTGCGTCACTGGTGTAGGCAATTTTCCGAAGGTCGTCAAAGTGTCCATGATGAAGAGCGCAGCGGGCGACCGCTCCTCAACATCACCTTGTTGAGCAGGTGCATGGAGAAGCGTCGCCCATCGCTTCACGATTACGGAGCTCAGCAGCCATTTTCCGCAGATATCGTGATCCTTGATGCATGAAATGGTCACTAAGCACCTACTGTTCAGGAAATTGTGTGCGGGTGGGTGCCGAAAAACGTGACAACCGAACACGAAACGAATCGCTTAAGAGCAGCATTGGCATTTCTGCAGTGGTGTTTAGTCCTCGACAGGATCGTCACGGGACGTGGATTCGCAATTTATCCCAGAAACCAAGCAGCAGTCAATGCGTTGGCGTCACAGTGGATCTCCGGTCAAGAAGGAATTCAAACAGACAGTGTCGGTGCAGAAAGTGATGTGCACGGTGTTCTGGGACAGGAAGGACATTCTACTCATTGATCCCCTGAGGTGAAACAGTGAACGCTGACCGCTATTGTGAAACAATGCGTAAACTGCGACGTGTCATTCAAAACAAGAGGCGTGGTGTTGTGCTGCTCCATGTCAATGCTCGTCCACATACGGCTCGGCGGTCAGCAACTGTTCTGCAGGAGTTCGGCAGGGAGCTGTTTGATCATGCACCATACAGTCCTGATCTTGATCCCAGCGATTTCCATCTTTTCTTGCACCTCAAGAAATTCCTGAAATTAGCGTTTTGACAACGACGAAGAGCTGAAGACGACTGTCACGCGCTGGTTTCATTCATAGGTAGCAGACTGCTACGATACAGGAATATAAAAGTTGATCCCACGATATGACAAGTGTCTCAATTCTTGTGGTGACTATGTCGAAAACTAGTTCAAACATTTCTGTACCTATTGCCAATAAAGTTTTTCATGTAACTATGTTTCTTTGTTTTAAAAAAATAGGGAAACTTACTTTCTGGATGCGCCTCGTGTATAGACACGATTTTCTGTACCAACAAAAATTCACCGTTATATGCTATAGTATTCCTATACATATAAAGTGATTCTTCTATCCACATTAAGTTACGGTATATTTCAAATTCAGCACGACCGTGACATGCTTAGTTATAACATGCGGACAAATTATGCAAATGTTTATGTGTAGTAACAGCTCTTGCGATGGAAATAAAAGAAAGGGACTCGGTTTCGATTCCCGCCTGGGGTGGGGAAATTTCTTTCTTTTTATTTTAATGTGAATCATTTCCTCTCCTCCGCAAAGTCTGGAATAATGAATGTGAGTGAGTTTAGCAGCAAAAAGTATTGAAATCCAACCGTTCAACAAGTAATAACACCGTCAGTTGTTTCTCAAGTCAATGACTGTAAAAGCTAAAGGGAGCTATACAAGTAAAACATTTTAAAACAATCGGATGTGTCGCACTAACATCACTTTAACAACGCTTTAAATAAAGTACGAGTTAATAAATGCCTGCTGGAGGAGGGGATCCAATCCTTTATCAGCATTTATTTTGATTTTTTGGTCATCCGTCTACCCACTATTTATTTTCATACACATCTACAAACAGTTATTATGAAAACTTGTTTTTCTATTACAGTACGCTTTTTTCGACCTGATCCTGCAGAAACGCAAACGAGGAGAAGGTTGGAGAGGGGAGGGAAGGGGAGAAAAGACCAGCAGTATTTCCCTAGCGCGGTACAACAGGAATGCCTAAGATACGTAGCTGTTTTCCTAAAACTAATCCAAAACCCCTCCCGGGAGATAATGGGCTCGTCCAACTACTGCGCATCCACGTGAGTAGGACCAGGAGGAAAACATCTTACTTCATGTCCATCGGAATAAACCTCTGCAGAAAAAGCTTCATTCCACATTTCGTTATAAGACAAGGGGATACAGAAACCAGAAACGTCATGTCACTATATGCTGGTCTTGAAATTCCACTTTTTCCATGACATTGGATGAAACAACTGAATAGCGGCAACACTTTAGCAAAATGACAAAGTACTAAAAAATCCAAACCAATAATCCCGGTCTCGGTTTCGATTCCCAGCCGGAGGATGGGAATTTTTCTTTAGCCAGAGTTATTCCCCATCCTCCCTAGAGTCTAGAACTATAAGTGAGAGCGTAACTGTGTGTGTGTGTGTGTGTGTGTGTGTGTGTGTGTGTGTGTGTGTGCGGGCGCGCGTTAAGTTAATGTTTAAAAAGGAAATCCAACGTAAACAAACCCAAAGATACACAATAGTAAAGAGTGAACATCATTGCTATGAGCAATTGCTCCAAAGGCAAATCCAATATCACCTTAGATATTAAAGGTGGCATACAAATGCAGCAAACAAACAGAAACAATAACCCATATCTCGGATATTGCTGCTGCCACTGAAAAAGTATTTGAAATAAATTATCTGTTTTAAGGAAATCTACAGTGTTTGTCAAGCAAGTGTTTGTCTACTGTATCTTATGGTTGTACCCATTCCTCCCGAATGAAGAACACATGCTATTTTCAAAAAAAATCAAGCTATACATTTTATTTGTCATGTAAATATCTTAAAATATATAGCATTTTAATCAAAATTCTTAGAGGCATATTTGAAAAAATAAAAAAGTTTCGAAACATTTTCCATATAAATGGTAATCTGAGGTGAGCCAATTTATTTTATTTTTTATAAATGTTTATGTCGTATATTTGGCTTAAATACTAAGTTAGGTATTTATCTGGCATTTCGTTTTTGAGTTAAGCTACACATACACACACTCAACATTTTTCTAAAAATGATTTTTTGGGCTTAGGGGCCTCAAAACATGCATTTACGATAAAATTTCGACATAGAATTTTTTGGGTGGAATACGTAGTTCCTCTACTTACTGTAAGTGCGTAGTAGAGAAATCCAAAAAAGGGGGAAGCAAGAATCGCATATTTTCAGCATGCCCGTTGTGTGAAGCTTAGTATGGAATACTTCAAAATGGAATATAATGAAAACGGATGACACTAAAAAAAAGTTTATTTGACACAAATTCTGTATTATAACGATCTCTACATTTTTCCTGCAGTAAATATTTGTCTATCTTTTAAGACTTCATTGTAATTCAAAATTATACAGCATTCAGTCAAATAGAGGCCTTCACAAGCTATTCGCGGAAAATTGAAGATATACTCTTCATTTTTCATGTCAGTATGTTAAATATATGCCAGTTTAATAAAAATGTTGGGCCGTTTTAGAAAACACAAACAACAACCAAAATAGCTCTATGTAAGCATAGTTTGTGCCCGTGTTCTTGGAAGATGCTGAACTTAAGTGCTAAGTTCCCTAGGATATGTTTATCGGAGGGGGATACCTCGCAACTGCGACCAGATGATCGATTGTGGCTACACCCCCCCGGGAGGCCCACAGAGACGCGCAGAATTCCCTAATATTTCCAGCTTTAACACCTGCGCACCGGTAGAGGCGAAGAATTCCGAGAGATGGCGACAAGCGACCCTAACGAGAGTGACAGCGCATTCTGGCATTCACGAGGAGAAATCTTTCCAATGCGCAAGCAATTACGCCATCTGCCCGACATTGCCAGCACCGCAGGACCCGAAGACCGACCTGAAAGGTGAAAGGGAGAGATGAAATGAGAAGAATGGGGGAAAGGAGAAATCGTGGTAGAATACACCACCCCGGCATTCATCCAGGGGAAATCCACGAAAATCCCTCGGGTCGAAATGAGCGGTTACCGGGAATAGAATCCGGGACCTCCCGAATGCGGGTCACAAACGTTGCCGCCTGAGCCACCCCGCTCGGTGTATGTCTTTTCGCATTCGTTTTTGAGTAATGCGTCCACAGGTAGATACATACACGTGCGCGCGGACCTTTTTTATAAAACTGCTTTTTTATTCAGGAGACCTCAAAACGTGTATAACCGATGAAATATCGCCATCGAATTTCTGGATGAAATTTAATATTTCCTCTACATATTAGGTACATGGTAGAGAAAGTAATGTGCATATAACAGTATAGAAGCCGAAAGTTATGATGGCGTGGAAAAGAATCCCGAACAAAACTGCTGCTTAATTAGGACGCACATAATGCAACGCACCCCTGCGCGATAGATAGCTGTTTATACTTGAAAGTGCTGCAGGTTCGCTTTTCCAAACTTTTCTCCTTTTTAACGTGGTTCGCAGGCAGTGCGTTTGCTACCGTTTAAAACAGCGTTTCACATAACCAAACGACGTGAGTGTGTTCACCATATAATATATAGAGAATTTTATAATCGCTAATGGGTGTTCTATTGCGGGCACATTTTCCATATCTTATATTATACAAGCATTTTATGCTTATATATACATATATATATATATATATATATGTCTGTGTGTGGGTGGGTGAGTGAGAGAAAGAGATAGGAATATAGCCGTCGACGTTGTACCAGTGAATTCTTATATCTCGATGAATAGTTTTGTACTTTCATTAAGCCATTCCCTTAAGGTCATTTGATAAAGATTAGCAAGTCATAGTTGCCTTCTGAAGAATTATCGAATCAGGCGAAATTTTAAATCTTTTTATATACTTTGTAGTCGTTAAATATTAGGTCATTTATTTGGTAGTGAAAAAACGTGATATAAGATGTTGTTTTCAAATATAGGTGTTCCAAACAAAAAACGCAGTAATGTCTAGAATAATTCAGGTCACACAAATATGTGGAATATTTTAATGGGAGCTGATTTTTATTTCAGTAACTTTGTATCTGTCCTTCACAGTGTTTCAATTACATTAAATATCACAGAATTAAACTATACTTTACAAAACTAAATACATTGAGGTGTAGATACGTTTTATTTTTCATAATAATATTAAATTTTATACATTTAGGAACTCTTTGAAGAAGTTTTTTTAAATAGAGTAAAGCTGTAATGACGAGCGAAGTGGCACCGCGGTAACGTGTGCGACTTGCATTCGGGAGGTCCCGGGTTCGATCCACGGCGACCTCCCACTCTAACCCATGGGTTCTTCCTGGTTTCCCCGAGGTCGGCAAGCGAATGCTGGGGTAGTCACTTCTCTACCACGATTTCCTTTCCATAGTTTCCCTTTCATTCCGTTTCCTTCTGAACTTTCAGGTGTGCCTCTAGGTTTCGTGATGTATGGCGGAGCCAGATGCTTGCTCAATGGAAAGAATATTCCGTGGACACCAGAGGCCTGCTTGATTGTTGGGTCGTTCACCGCCCTCTCTCGGCGGCTCCAGCAGTGGTAGGGTTTGTGTGTTTGGAAATGTTAGGGACTTCCGCGCGTCTTTGTGTCTGTTCTGTCTACGCCCTGTAGCCTTCTATGGTTCCTTCACCTCTTCCCTTCCTCCCGGGGGTGTTAGCCTCAGAAGACCTCTGTAGGTCGCAGTGTGTGAGGTGTCACTCTCCGTTGCATAACGCATACTATACCTAAAACTGTGATTTATCACAATGTTTTTCTACCCGTTATCGTTTATTTTCCTATCTATTCTTCAAATTGTTCACAAACACTTGATTTTCTCTCTCTCTCTCTCTCTCTCTCTCTCTAGACTCTCTTAATTATGTTATCTATATATTAGCAGAAATAGCTTCAACACACTTTTGCAAACAGAACATACAGGGAGCAGATGCGAAAGTTAATGCGTTGCATATGCCTGCCTTGGATATTACATACTCTTTGTATGAGCTAAGGTGAAACAAAAGAACAGAACTTGAAATTCTGGCATAAAACTAACAGAAAATTAAACAACAGCAAATATTTCGGAAATATTTAATGCTGCAAAAATCATCTTATTTGGACGAATTGTATATATTAACGAAATCTACAGTTTTCCTGAAAAGAGTTTCTCTCCCTCTCTCTCTCTCTCTCTCTCTCTCTCTCTCTGTCGCTCTCTATTTAGGTTTCCCAATTACTATATAAACGTATATAAAGTTGAACAAGAATGAAGATGACGTCAGACCTTTAACAAAATATAATGAAAATGGCATGCTAGTTTATCAAACAATTTTCTTTAATCTAAATCTTTTAGGGGCATTTTGAGGGGGGAAAAAACTAAAAAAAAAAGTCTCTAAGTAAAAGATGGTTGGGGGTAAGGGATTGTTGTCCTTTGTGGTGTAGTGGTTACCAGCTAGTCTCTAGTTCCCGAGATCGCGGGTGCAAACCCGGCGGAGGGGATGGATTTTATCAGGCGTAAAAATCCTTAGCATGGCTTCCTTCGGAAGGGAAGTAAAGCCGGTGGTCCTGTGTCGTAGATTTACGGCACGTAAAAGAACCTCAAGCCTGATAAGAGGCCTCTGAGCAAAATTACCGGTCTTTCACGCCCAGTATAGAATGGGACGCTAAGGGCCATAGCAGTTAAAGAGCGTCTATAAATAAAATTCAATTCAATTCAATTTCAATTTGGGCAAGGGATTTTCTTGAAAATCTTTGCTTGACATCCTGAAATTATATCTGACTCATTTATGTCAGTGACATTTATCTGATTGATTTATTTTGTTATGTCTCTCTCTCTCCCTCCCTTAAACACATACACACACCGATACGGGTAGCAGAAGTCGTTAACACACGGACTCGTGAACGAGAGGTTGCGGTTCAAATCCTGCCAGGACCGTCCTCCCCGATTGAGGTTTGTACTGGGTATTCCTCAATGCTCATAAGTCATAACAAATGCTAGGGAGGAACCTAGACTTAGGCCTGGAATGTTTCCTTCCCAAATTCCCTTTCCCAGTTGTCATGCCATGTATCATCACATCAGTGTTCACCTCCTGTGGTGTCATATGCAGTAAGAATGAGCGCTAAACACACATGACGGCCATTTTCTTTAAATTCTTATTTTTGAATTCGGGAGACCTCGAAAAGTGCATTTCCGGCAGAATCTCGAAATCAAATGTTAGGGCAGAATACAATGTTTCCTCTATCCAACACAGGTAAGCGGTAAAGAAATTAATTCTCTTGAACGCTTCGCCTTTAATTCTTAAGTTGTCCGACATAATGGCCGGATTTCCAATACTCGTATGACACGCGTACGCTGAATTTTTACTTTCTCTACCACGCACATATTGTTATACACCGGGGTAAGCCCTAAAGGTTTCAGCTAAAATAATAAATTAGGTTACCCCGGCATAAACATTGAGGGACGTAGCTAGAGGCAACCAGAAAGGTACCAAGAACTTGCTGCACAAAACTAAAGCGAGGCGTGGAATATTTTTAAACAATTACATTTGAATTCACATTTTGCTCAGGTTTATTATAAATCAAGGTGCCCTACATGGTACACAAAAAGGTTACAAACAAAACACTGGAGCATATGCCCCACGCACACACCCCCATCACACGTACACCCGTTCCCTCCGAAGATTTACATTCGAGTCACGCCAAGCCTAACCACGCCACCACACACACAGCTCTTCCCTCAATTGCCTTCACCCCCAACTAGGAAATGGAATTGCCGCGCCAGACAATAAGTAGCATACAAACACAACAATTAACTCGACAATATTATATACAGCAATAATGTGTCTGGCGCGACAATACACACACATACACATACATTACAATATGAGGTAGAGAAGGTATTGCATTCTACCCAAAAATTCGATACTGAGATTTCACCAGAAATACATGTTGTGATGCTCCCTGAATAATAATAATAATAATAATAATAATAATAATAATAATAATAATAATAATAATAATAATAATAATAATAAAGCATATTTAAGAAAAGCCGTCTATATGTGAACAGCATAACTCAGAAACGAAAAGTCGGATAAATGCCAAACTTGCTACTGACGTTCAATACCTTCCAGAGATGCGACACGAACATTTTCAAGAAAATTCCGCACCCTAAATTACCTTCTACATGAAAGTTTTTTTTTAAATTTCTTGTTTTCTAAGAAATGAGTAATGATTTTGATTAAAATACCATATGTTTAAAATATTAATATAACAAATAAACTTTATATGTTGAATTTGCTGGGAATAGCCTGTGAAGTTCTCTTCGTTCAGAAGGAATTTTGTACAATCTTGTAAACGCTAAGTGGCAGAGGAAAAAATACTCCACAAGAAATACAGATCTCTTAAAAACACAGTTTATTTCAAGTAACTGTTTTGTGGCATCAGCCATTTCCAAAAACTCCTTTATTAATGGTAGGGATTGTTCAGTGCTTGCCATTCTTTTAAATTCCTGTCGATTTCCAGCCGTTTCTCGCAATGTCATAGAAAGGGATGGAGTTTTAAGGACAGCGTACAGCGTCCATTTCTAAAACATTTGACTATCACTATTCCCTTTGTATCTACAATGAAATGTGTAATGCAGCTACTTCCAAAAAGGTTTATCTCGATTAAAACGTAGATAAGAAAATTAACTTTTCGGAAGAATAATTTCAATGCCCACTTTTAAGCGATAGAGGGTAGAGAAAGTCATGTGAACGTAACACAAATGTTTCTAACGTTGTTATTTCTGGGGCTTCAAAGCATGCTGGTTACTTGCAGTTTAAGTTCGATATATAATATGCGAGTTCAATGCGTTGCCGTGCATTTGCATATTATGATGTGGAAGGTTTGCTTATCGGCATAATATGCAAATGCTGGACGACTTCAGTTGTGAGGAACACTGCCTGTACCCACGTGACAAGTCAACTGTCGATGTGACGCCGTATACTGGTGATGAATTGCTATAGCATGACTACATGGGAACAAAAACCTTCCCATTGTTCGCATTGACAAGGGATGTAAACAAACCTGATTTAATACTGACTCCTAGCTGATCATAATTTCAACATGTTTATTAAAGCAAGAAGACAAGTGATCTTACCAGAAGCAACTGAAGAATGAACACCTACACCCTTAAAGACATTACCTAGGGGTTTAGTCGAGCCAGAGTGCAGCTCTGGTACCGTAAGGGGAGATTAAATGATGATTTTTGGTCTAAAAGTTGCTAATTTTGTTTTCGCCTTTATTCCAAAACTACAATAAATTTGGTCACAATAAATTATTTTGTGTAAAACAGTAATTTTTAGAATCAAACTTATTTTGAAAAATCATACCACTTTTCTGATAGGCATTCCTTCATAATGTGGTTTATTTTACTTAAAAATATTGTAACTTTATCCTTTAAAATTTCTAAGTGATACTTTCAGTAGCTTGTAAGACGAATCTTTAAATAGCTAAGTTAACATTGGCAGTATAAGGCATTTAATCTCCCCTTAAGAAAACCATGCAGAGCATTTCATTCCATTACAATTTACAGAATCCGAATGTTAGGCTAAATCCCTTTTTATTTGTTGTTAATAAATTAAATATTACATAGGCAATTGCGTTTTGGGGTACCTATTTGGAAGGGATAGAACGAGTTTTTATTTCGCCTACTTTGCCTTTTTAAGACCTAACTGCCTGTTTGAATTATAAATGCCAAAGTTTGCCTCTTTTTTAAAATCAACTTAAGAGGTTTAAACTTATTTTTAGACAGCATGGCCTAAAAGTAGAGTTTTAACATAGTCCACACAAACTAAACGCTTTACATTATCGCACCAATACGATAAAATTTGTATACCACTACATTGTGACCAACTTTGGTTTCAAGTCCAATCACATGACAATTACTCTTGTATTTGTACTTGTTTAATAATTTGACTTGGTTTGATTATATTTTACTCTTCATTATATCTTTTTATATGATTAATTTCTCATAGCGGTCGCCTTGTTCACGATACAAATCCTCATACTGCAATTTATCGCAATTCGTTGTGGAGTTAACCTATACCTTACATTGGCAGCCTTGGGTTTCTTTGATCTAAAACTTATTCTTTTATCTAGTATAACCTGTATAAAGATTAAATGACGGCAATTATGAATTCAGAAGAAACTGAAATGGAAGAGCCAGGTAAATTACAGAAGCAGCAGAAAGAATAACACTAAAACTACTTCCCAACAAATCCAGAAAGCAATATGATATAGCATTTAATTTTCATTGCCTGGTGTAAGGTAAAACATGGCGAAAATAATTTCAGTGAAAACGACTGCTACCGAATCAACAAAACGTCAAAACATCTGACATCTTACATCTCGCTGCACACAAGAGTTGATCTCTTTTTAGTTTCTCTACTACGTATAATAAGTAGGGGAAGTATTGTATGCCACCCAAAAATTCCATAGCAATATTTCACCGGAAATACATGTTTTGAGGCCTCCTGAATCCAAAAAAAGTATTTTTGGAAACATGTCCGTGTGTTTTGTCTGTGTGTGTGTGTGTGTGTGTGTGTGTGTGTGTGTGTGTGTGTCTGTCTGTCTGTGAACAGCATAACTCAGAAACGAACAGTCGGATAAACACCAAACTTGGTATTTAGGTTCAGTATCTTCCAGAGATGCGACACGAAGGTTTTCAAGAAAATCCCCCCACCACAGATTACCCTTTACATGGAACATTTTTTCAAAATTTTAATTTTCTCAAAAATGACTAACGATTTTGATTAAAATATCATATGTTTAAAATATTTTCATGACAAATGAAATGTATATCTCGAATTTTCTGGGAATGTCTCCAAAAGTATTCTTCATTGTGAACGACTTTTGCATAACTGGTAAACCATATGAGATAGACAAAATTTTACTACACAAAAAATGTAGATCGTGTTAAAATACACAATTTATATGATATACTTTTTTTTGTTGGGTGAACCATTTTCGAGATATTGCTTGTTATTCCCTTAAATTTTCCAATACTTACACTTTTTCTCAAATTCGTTATTCATTTTTTATGTCCTGGACATGCAAAGAGAATGGAATACTCCACATAGCAACCAGCTCTTAAAATATTTGACTATCCCCTTGCATCTACAGGAAAATTAGCAATAAGACTAACATCTCGATATCTCGATTAACATGAAGCATATGTAGAATACGCCTTTGAAAAAATAGTTTGTACAAGAGTAGAGAAAGTCATGTGAGTGTAACACATTAGATTTTTTAATGTCATTTCTCTTGTTTCAAGAATCTCGCTATACACACGAGTTTGTCTCGTTCTAAACGTGACTTCCCTTAGTTTCAGGAATCAATATAATATTATTTTATTAATGTTTTACAAATTCGAGCCTGTCTAAAAATTGTATATGCCACACGTGTTAAGTGATTTTATTTTGCTCGTAGGATTGGGCAAACATCCCTACTCGCAAAATAAAATCCTACTTTTAAAACCTGTATCACAATCTACTGTTTCAATATTTCTATCACAGTGGGCAACTCCAGATGACGGACACCACTTATAAATCCCGTATGTTGGAATATGAACATATTTTGTGTATAATGTTTGATGTATACTAAGGGTTCAGCATTTCTCTTTGAAGGTGAATTCCACAATGTCAGGAAATATTGTATGGAACACATTTTGACAAATCGTAATCGCTTCTTACTGTCGTCTGAAAGCAGATATAACATTTAGGTAGATGCCCAACTTCAATCGACCATTGAACAGTAAACTTCAGTTATGTTAGTGAATTTGGTGCCCATTGTTTTCAATTCATTGAACAGTTTTATTCTCTAAGGTTTGTGAAAAGCATTTTATCAATCAACAAATTTTAACAACAAAATACAAATCTGCTATCGCTTCAAAGAGTGGTGACAAGAAAATAAGGCTACTTTCAACAGTTGCCGTTGCCACATCTAGCGAACAGTCACAGTTTTTTTGTTAGATTTGTGTAAATAATTAGTTGATGTCGGCAGAGTCTAACAAAGAACATGTATGGAACAATAAAAATGTATAATTTGTATAATTTTAAGCATAATATTTGTTATTAACTATATTACAATTATGACTTTAAAATGTATAATACCTTTTTTAAAATCTACCGTGATTTTTACGCTTTAATTTCCCTTTTTGTCTATTTTGATTATTGTAAGCGCCTAATCATTCTGACTATAACAACAAAAAAATTCTGATATGTTACACTCGCATGACTTTCTCTACTCTTCTACAAACTATTTTTACAAACTCTCTCCATCTATTTCATATTAATCGAGATAAACATTTGCAGAAACGATCTTTTGACATGCAAAGAGAATTACATTTTACACATAGCGACCAGTTCTAAAAATATTTGACTATCGCTTAAGGCGTATTATGTTCCCCTTGTTCTGTATTTGCAAGAGCAATATAGAAATACAGTAGCCTTTAAGCATAGACATATCTCTTAATAGCTGGTTGCTAGGTGCAGCACAATTCTCTTTGCCACATATTAATACTCTTTGCATATCCTAGACAAAAGAAATGAATAACGAATTCCCATTTGAGAATATAAATATTGGAAAATTTAAGGGAATAACAAGCAATATCTCGAATATGGTTCACTCAACAAAAAAATGTATATGACATAAATTGTGTATTTTAACGCGATCTACATTTTTTGTGTAGTAACATTTTGTCTATCTCCTATGGTTTACCAGTTATGCAAAAGTCGTTCACAATGAATACTTTTGGAGACATTCCCAGAAAATTCAAGATATACATTTTATTTGTCATAAAAATATCTTAAACATATGATATTTTAATCAAAATATTTAGAGCCATTTTTGAGAAAATTAAAATTTTCGAAAAATGTTCCATGTAAAGGGTAATCTGGGGTGGGGGGATTTTCGTGAAAACCTCCGTGTCGCATTTCTGGAAGATACTGAACCTAAATACCAAGTTTGGTGTTTATCTGACTGTTCGTTTCTGAGTTATGCTGTTTACAGACGCACACACAGACATGTTTTGAAACCCGCTGAATCCAAAAAAAAGCATTTTTGGAAACATGGTTATTCTTTGTATATGGTGAACATATATTTCCGGTGAAATCTCGGTATCGAATTTTTGGGTGGAATACAATACTTCCCCTACTTACTATACGTAGTAGAGAAAGTAAAAACATATATTAATGATACTTACATGACAAATAATATGTATATCTTGAATTTTCTGGGAAAAGCCTTTGTAGTCCTCGTCGTCCTCCGTGGTATTGTGTTTACCATACAAAGAATAACCAAGTTCTCGTTGGTATATACGAGGCTGCTTTTAAAGAAGGTACTGATAATTTTTCAAAAAATAATTTAAAATGATGTTTTCTTACGTTTCATTTATATAGTGGACTTTAACTACATGGTCATAACAGCGGCTTGACTTTACAAGCAATTACTTGATTTTAACTAGTTTAAGGTAGACTTTTAGATTAGACATTAGATGTACATTTTTAAAGCTACTTTTGTATTATGGATGGGACCTCGATATCGTCGATACCTCGTTACTCTCGATACTCGATGGTATCGAAGTATGTCTAATACTTGGAGATAAACCTTCGATAATTTTCAATTTCTAAGCTTTACAATATTGAAATTTATTGCGTTTAACTTTATACTAGATAAGGAATGAAAGAGTCGAGACTTCACGTTATTGTCTCGCACGTGTTCCAAAGAGTTGCTGGAACTATAGTTCTTGATGGACCTTGACTGTGTTTCCTGTGGGTGAATCAATGCGACATTCCATAAACTCTTGTGTCTAAATGCAAAACAATGGGGGAAGGAGTAGAGGTGCTCCTGTAACATGCAGCGTTAATTGAATTGTGAATGAAGGTGATTTAGCTGACGCACTAAATCACATTTCTGTAATAGCCTGGCTTGTTAACTCACCCTCAACCATTACATTTACTTACTCCGGTGACAAAAATATGTGAATACAGCAGACAGAAATCAGAAAGTAAGGCGTGCGATAATACAGCGTATGGAAATCTTTTGTTATTTCTAGTTGTTCTTGTAAAATATATTTCCAATTAGCACAAAATTTAATTACATAAAATGGAAGCAAAATATTATTATTATTATTATTGTTATTATTATTGTCCTTGACTAACAATAGGTGAAACCTGTGGCATTATCAAGATAAAATGTTAATTGGAGAATATCAAAAATTCGGAATTAGCGTACAATACAAAATTGGTTGCATGGGTTTATGCACAGAAAACTACTAATAAGAACACGAGTCAGTGAACAAACTATCACCTTTACAGTTTTTTATAAAATGAGTATGAGAATCGGTGCTCAAAATCAGTATCGGTATCGAGAAATAGTGGTATCGTCCCATCACTACTTCGAATTCATATTTTGCAGGGCCTCTGGGATGGGAAGTGATCACTCGATCACAGAGTCAATCAATGAAACATTATTCAGACCTGTTAGGATGTTAGAAAGTAATCTACAATGGATTTTATTAAATTAATATAAGTATTTTAAATTATATGCGGATACTTAGAATACAAAGATATTCCAAGGTTAGCTCTTCAAGGTCTTTCAGGACCAGAACTGCATCGCGACAATTGGAACGAACGAAGCTTGCTAATGAGGCCGAAGCCTGCAATATAAGGAAAACTGGAACAAAACTTTACTCCACGGTTCGAGCTGTGTCCGCCGGAGGACAAGCAGATGTACTATTCCTATAGTGAGAGGACGAGACGATGATTGGATGGATTTCTTACGATGAAGTCTGACAGCCCTTATAAAGTCGGATCTTTTTTAAAGCACAGACAGCCTTTTGTCGACCGTTTTTCTCGACCGTGCGTTGATCCGAGGCTTGCCGGTGTTGAACGAAAATGTTATTTCCGGAAGGAAATTTTTGAAGAGCTTGAGAACACTGAAAACCAATCAAGATGACTTTGGACCTTAAATCTAAAAAGGTTATGTGAATGGTAAATTTTGTGAAATGTTTAAAAAGTTTGAGTTTTGCAGAAGAAATATCTCCCAGCCCTTGTCGAAATTTGAGGGTTCCGCGGACAAAAAAATCGCGCAGGAATTTCATATAATGAGTGTTGAAATTCATTACTGAAATCCCTGCTGGAGTACACTCCTTCACAGGGCCTCAAGGAAAATTACTTCATCCGCATTACTTCCGAAATTTGAATTTTATTTATAGGTGCTCTTTAACTACTATGGCCCATAGCGTCCCATTCTGTATTGGGCGTGAAAGACCGGAAATTTTGCTCAGATGCCTCTATATCAGGATTGAGGTTCTTTTGCGTGCCGTAAATCTACGATTCGCGACCACTGGCTTTACTTCCCAAAGGAAGCCAAGCTAAGGAATTTTACGCCCCAAAAATCCATCGCCCTCTGCCGGGTTTGAACCCGCATTACTTCCAAGGTAGTTTACTCAAAAATGGTGCACGCTGCACCAATTATTATTATTATTATTATTATTATTATTATTATTATTATTATAACATATTCACTAACTAAGCTTTGCTGTTTTGTTTGGATAAAAATCTTATGCAAATATGCTAATGAAGTAATAGAAAAGAGTTAAACGAGATATGAAATAATAATAATAATAATAATAATAATAATAATAATAATAATAATAATAACAACAACACAAGGTAACTGCAGAAATGAAAAGCATGACGTGACGTCTAAATAGCTGCTGCTATTTGTTAAGCAAAGGGTTTTCTTAAGAATGTGTTGCCTATCTCTAACAAATTTAAAAGTTCTATAACGAATTAAACTCTTCAGCGTTATTCTAACTTTCAGTGTAAACAATGAATAGTAATTAAGAGTTAGTTCTGCAGAATCGGCATCTCAGGGAAACAATCTTATCAATACAATAATCCTATGCGCGTGTATCGAGACTATACCCACATGATAAATAATAAAAATCGCTGTCGCGAGACATTTTTCTGATCGCTTCCTGCTATTCAAGAATACAGAAAAGTGGCATCGTCATGACAACAGTAGGCGACGCGCTGACGTCACTTCCTGTGCAGTGGAGAGAACGCGTGTCCTTTGCTTGTTTATTCACCTCCACGTCATATTTCTTTTCCATTCTTATATTTCTATGCTCTTTTTTCGAGTCTCCTTTTAGTAACTAATGATTTATTTTGCTGCGAGTGTCTATGCACTCATGATTTATGTTAAAACAAGGTTCTTCATGTCGCTTATTATATAATTGTCCCTTTAAGGAATTTATAGTTGATCTAGCAGTATCAGCCATCTTAAATCTTTACACCATCGTTCTCCATACAAAATAGGCACCGCTAGGAGTTCTTGTAGATCGGAGTGCAAAAGTAACATAATTTCAAACAGGTTGTTAGTTTTAAGGTTATAATAAAAATCTGTGTGACATGCGTCTCAGGATACTCATATCAATGACGCAACGAAGAGGAATTTTTTGGGGTTAACTTCTCCCCCACCCGTAATCTGATGTTAAATTCACATGACTTTCTCTATCCACTATCTTTTGTTTTATATAGTTTCTACGAACTACTCTTATGAACGCTTATTTTTCTATCTACTTCATGATGATCGAGATAAACTTTTGCAGAAATAGTTTCATTACATAATTGTTGAAGGTACAAGAGGGATAGGGACTACTGCATCGATAGTCAGGTGTTTAAAAGCTGGTTGCGAAATGCTCTTCCAATGACATTGCGGGGAACAGCTGAATAGCGCCATCGCTTTTAAAAGATGACGTTATTGTAAATATCTTAAATGTATGACATTTTAATCAAAATTGTTAGAGCAATTTTTGATAACAAAAGAATTTGGGGTGGGGGATGTTCTTGAAAATCGTGTTGCATCTTTGAAAGATACGAACTTAAATACCAAGTTTGGTATTTTTCGTTTGTCAGCTATACTGTTCACACACGCGCACGCGGAACCTTTTTCTTAAAATTGACTTTTTTATTCAGGGGGCCTCAAAACATGTATTTCCAGTGGAATATCTACATGGATTTTTTTGCTGGCAAGAATAATTTGTAGAAGGGTGCGATGTTTTTATCTGTTAAGCTAAGGAATTTCCTATTAGGGGAGAGGGGGAGGGAGAGAGAGAGAGAGGGAGAGAGACAGAGAGACAGAATGAGAAAATCAGCTAGGAATCTGCATGGACCGAAATTCTTAGGCCCGGCCTGATT
Source organism: Deroplatys truncata (assembly GCA_030765065.1). NCBI lineage: Eukaryota > Metazoa > Arthropoda > Insecta > Mantodea > Mantidae > Deroplatys > Deroplatys truncata. The sequence goes on from CM060986.1 coordinate 45,765,145, forward strand.
TGAAACGAGCCCGAGAATAAGTTATATATACCACCCGGCCCGGGCCCGGGCCCGATTGTCCAATTTTGTTTTAAATGAAATTATTCTGCAGTTATTTATTATTAATATTATTATTCCAGAAACGCTTCTGCCTACAGTGCAAAGCGACTGATTTTGATTTCCAGTACCGCATAGGGATTTTTTTCACTACTAGGAAGCATGGTAAGGGAAGCACCTAGGTCCTGGACTAATTGAGGCGCACTTTTACAGAAATAGTGGCGGCTGAGATCCTCGAAAACCCACGCAGTAAGCGGCCTTATTGACCACATGCAGCCCTCACTACTGCACTCTGCCCAGGATGTCCTGGGTGTGGGTGGACGGAGGGAGCTAAGTTTGCAACTGCTGTTGTAACGTTATTCACAATTGGCCGAATTTATTTATTGTTACTGGTATTACATGTACTGCTATAGAGGAGTGCATTCTGCGATAATTGTGCCAATTCCGGGCTTCTCAACATCGCAGGCCAAAAAAAAATGCAATAAATGAATCCTTTTGGTCTTTATTTCCCCTTTACATTCAAAGCTCTTGTTATTTTTGATGCTATAAAAAACGGCGCTGATGATTCTGATTAAATATCATACGTTTAATGTTATTACATGACAAATAAAATACAAAGGTTTAATGTGATGATTAAATTTGAGGTTTTTTTGTCTTTGTTTTAAATTCCGAGACCGGCTCGAGCACAACAAGCAACTTTCAAACTAAACCCGAACCTGGCCCGCAGACCTCTAATGTATAGGGAGATGGCGGTAAAGGGAAATTGAATTTTAAGATTGTGGCAATATGGAACCGGACTAAGAGCATGACTATGAGCATTTTGATCCAGATGAGAGGAAAACTCAAAAGAGGTCAACTGTGAAGGCAACTAGGAATCTGATAAATGATGGGTCGGGCGTATTCACTCAACTGCGAAAGTATAAACGGATGGGGAGTTGTTTATGGTATTGATTTTCTGTATTGCACAGTGTTGATTAAACAGAGTTTGCAGAGATTTTCTTTTAAGAGAGGTTCTCGAAACACAGTTTCAAAATTTGAAGAAGTGTAATAAATACTTTTATTTAAAGCAACATCTTTACATGCTTTTACTGACAGGTAGCCGAGGTTTTTAAGGCACGGACTCGTGAACGGGAAGTCCGTGGTTCATATTTCACCAGGACCATCCTTCCTGATTGAGGATTTTTCAGGATTTACTCAGTCCTCCTGCCATGCCCTAAATTTACGTCTGGAACGTTTCCTTCATACATTACCATTTCATTGCATGTATCATCAGTGTCACCGCCATATATAGTAAGAAAGGATGTTAAGCATTACTTATACAGGATGAATCACCTAAAACTTGCACCGCAAATATTTCGGAAATGGAAAATGCTATTGATGTGCAGTTTTCACAGCATTGATTGGTAGTTCAGGTCCTCGTACATTTAGCCTATAAACAGATTTTAATAATACTGAGAAAGTGTATTTTTTGAGCAAACATACAATTTTTTAAATGGAACAATGCCTAGTTACATCAACAGAATAAAGGTAGGGTAAATTAGAATGTCAATGGTCTTTGTTGCAGGATTCTAATTCATGTGGTTTACGAAATATCGTATTTTGAAAAGTTTCCAACCCGACAATTGTTTGTCCCATTCAAACTGCTTAGTTGCTAGGTATGATGTTGTTATGTTTGTTTGCATTGTGTTTTCTGTTCATTGATTGCGTTGCGACTTTCTGGTCAGTTAGTTTGTGACAGTTCAAGCAGTAAGTCGTGAGTGTAAGATGGGGTTTACTAATGCAGAAAAAGCCGACATGCTCATGGTGTATGGAGAGTGTAGTTCGTTACTGCACGGTGTATGCGGAAACGTATCCCAATAGATGTCAACCATCTCGGTAATTATTTATCAACCTCTTCAAGCAATTACGTGAAAGTGGTACTGTAACACCTAGAAAACGTAACGAAACAAACAAGTGACTGGAGAAGAGGCAGAAATTAATGTTTTGGCTGCCGTTGCAGTAGATCCGCAAACTAGTTCCCGCACAATCGCACGTGGAAGTGGCATAAGTCAGGCAAGTGTACTGAGCATTCTCCATCGACATAGGTTCCATCCCTATCACATCTCTCTCCATCAAGAGCTGCATGGAAACGATTTTGAGAATCGCGTTAACTTTTGTACATGGGCATTAAGACATGATACTCCAGATTCATCATGTATGTATCTTGTTTAGTAATGAGGCAACATTTACTAATCATGACCAGGTAAACCGCAGAAATATGCACTATTGGCCTGTTGACAATCCCCGTTGGCTTCGTCAGGTGGAACGTCTGCGTCCATGGAGTTTAAACGTGTGGTGTGGGATAGTGAGGCATCAGCTCATAGGCCCTTTGTTCATAGAAGGAACAATGAACTCGCACAAGTATCGCAGCCTCCTGACAGACCATCTGCCACAGATGCTACAAGACGTTCCTTTGCAGACCAGGAGGAACCTGTGGTACCAACATGATGGCTGTCCAGCCCATAGTGCACGAAGTACTACAGCTTGTCTTAACGATTGTTTCCAACTCGCTGGATTGGACGTAGAGGACCTGTACCTTGGCCGGCCCGGATCTGATCGCTTTAGACTTTTTTCTGTGGGGAAGGCTGAAAAACACTGTCTACAAGGATGTATCAACTACACCAGACGATATGAAACGACGTATTATTGCTGCCTGCTCTGAAATTTCCGTTGAAATGCTAGAACGCGTGCAGCAGTCTTTCCGTAGCAGATTGGAAGCGTGTATTGAAGCTGCCGGTGGTCATTTTGAACACAACCTTGAAGGGCTATATTCTCTTTACATGTAAGAATCCACAGAAGTATTGTAATTCCCTTTTGTTTTTCTTTAGTTTGTGCTACCACAGGTTGTACAATTGTCGGTGCGTAAAAGTTTCAAAATAAGATTTCTCATAAACCACTTGCACTAACCACTTGCAACTAACGCCACTACATTCTAATTTACCCTACCTTTATTCTGTTGATGTAACTAGTCAATGTTTCATTTAAAAAGTGTATGTTTACTCAAAAAATACACTTTCTTAGTATTATTAAAATCTATTTATAGGCTAAATGTACGAGCTCCTGACTACCAATCAAGGCTGTGAAAACCACATCAATAGTACTTTCTATTTCCGAAATATTTACGCTGCAAGTTTTAGGTGATTCACCCTGTATATGTATTTAATTAACTGTGTAGCCTGTGTTACCTAGAGGCAGGCAAAATATGAAATTCCATATTCCAAACTATGCGTGCTAACATTATGGGAACTAGTATTTTTGTGTATAGCATTCAATGCGTGCAAGAAACAAAACAAAAAATTATATTTCATATTTTGATAAAATACTCATCTTTTCATATTTTGTAAATTTTTCGGCTTTAAAACAATTTTTGTTAGCGATGAACCGGACTTTCTAGATATTCTATTCGGGCAGTTTCCCTTGAAACACATTTAGAAAGCGTAAGTCACTCTTTGCAGTAAACCCCTCTGGAAACACTGCACCACGCTTTCCAAGTCAGGTACAGTTAAGAAAAGGCAGCATTTACTCAAGTGACGTCACGTGCGAAATTAACAGCCCTCTATTCTTGAAGAGTTTCTTTCTTTCTTTTTTTTTTTTTTTTTGCGAAACGATGCTTTTAGTGTGCATTATGATTAGTATTAAGCAAGGACAAAGCAACTAGTCACTTCCTTTTCTTTTTTCTAAGTTTAAGGATTTCACAATGATTGAAATATATAAATTCCATGTAATTTGTTGTATTTCATTTCATTTTTACTTTCTCTACTACGTAAAGTAAGTAGGGGAAGTATTGTATTCCACCCAAAAATTCGATACCGAGATTTCACCGGAAATATATATTTTGAGACACCCTGAATCCAAAAAAAGCATTTTTGGAAACATGTCCGTGTGTGTGTGTCTGTGTGTATGTCTGTCTGTGTGTCTGTGTGTGTGTCTGTCTGTGAACAGCATAACTCAGAAACGAACAGTCGGATGAACACCAAACTTGGTATTTAGGTTCAGTATCTTCCAAGGATGCGACACGAAGGTTTTCCAGAAAATCCCCCAACCCTAGAGTACCCTTTATATGGAAGATTTTTCGAAAATTTTAATTTTCTCAAAAATAGCTCTAACGATTTTGATTAAAATATCATATGTTTAAGATATTTTTATGACAAATAAAATGTATATCTTGATTTTCCTGGGAATGTCTCCAAAAGTATTCTTTATTGTGAACGACTTTTGCATAACTGGTAAACCATAAGAGATAGACAAAATTGTACTACACAAAAAAGGTAGATCGCGTTAAAATACACAATTTATGTCATATACATTTTTTTAGTTGAGTGAACCATTTTCGAGATATTGCTTGTTATTTCCTTAAATTTTCCAATACTTATACTTTTTCTCAAATTCGTTATTCAATTTTTTATGTCCTGGATATGCAAACAGAATAGAATGCGCCACATAGCAACCAGCGCTTAAAAGATTTGACTATCGCTTATAACCTACCATGTTCCCCTTGCATCTACAAGAAAATTAGCAATAAGATTGACATCTCGATATCTCGATTAACATGAAGCATATGGAGAATAAGCGTTTGTAAAAATAGTTTGTACAAGAGTAGAGAAAGTCATGTGAGTGTAGCACATCAGATTTTTTTATTAAATACGGACGGAGGTCTACAAAACCTATTTTTAAACTAATGAAGTGAACCTGCTCCAAATCCTTTAAGTATGAGATGTTTTAGCTTTAAAATATGCATTTCATAATGTTTTGGCAAATGTTTTCTTCATGTTTCGCCTGTCTCTAGTCAACGCACATACTTAAGGCAAGATTCTGAGAATTATTTTCATTTATAATTCTCTGGGGTGGGTGATGTATTGAAACTTTGTCAAGGCTTGAAAAACATTTTTTGACGTTTGATGGTGCAGATGGAAGTCAATGAAGTTGGATTTTCTTGAAAATCGTGTCACATTCCCAGAAGATACTGAACTCAAATAGGTACCAGGTTTGCTACTTTTGGTACTTATCCGACTTTTCGTTTTTGGGTTATGCTGTTCACAGACAGACACACACACACACACACACACACACATACATACACACAAGGACATGTTTCCAACAATGCTTTATTTGGATTCAGGGGCCTCAAAACATGTATTTCCGTGAAATCTCGGTATCAAATTTTTGGGTGGAATGTAATACCTTCTCTACCTATTATGTGCGTGGTAGGGAAAGTAAAAATGATCATAAAATATATTTAACTGATTATAATATGCAATTTGTGTCAATTTTCGTAATTGAGTTTTATTTATGGACGCTCTTTAACTACTATGGTTCTTAGCGTCCCATTCTATATTGGGCGTGAAACACCTGTAATTTTGCTCAGAGGCCTCTTTATCAGGCTTGAGGTTCTTTTACGTGCCGTAAATCTACGACACGGGACCACCGGCTTTACTTCCCTTCCGAAGGAAGCCGTGCTAACGATTTTTACGCCCGAAAAAATCCACCGCCCTCCGCCGGGTTTGAACCCGCGACCTTGGGAACCAGAGGCTAGCACGGTACCACTAGTTCAATTTTCGTAGCATTAGTCGTTTCCGAAATAGTCTTTGTATGTTTACAATGAAGTTGAAGTATTGAAGAAATTAGAAAGCATCTGAAGAAATAAATTTAAAAACTGCAATACTTTTGTGCCTCACATGAGACCATTAAAAAAAATGCTGATGTGTTACACACACATGACTTCCTCTACTCATGTACAAACTATTTCTACAAACTCTTACTCTCCATCTATTTCATATTAATCGAAATAAACATTTGCAGAAACGATCTTTTGACATGCAAAGAGAATTACATTTTACACATAGCGACCAGTTATAAAATTATTTGACTATTGCTTAAGGCCTACTATGTTCCCCTTGTTTTGTATTTGCAAGGGCAATATAGAAATACAGTAGCCTTTAAGCATACACATATCTCTTAATAGATGGTTGCTATGTGCAGCACCATTCTCTTTGCCACAGATTCCCATTTGAGAAAATAAGTATTGAAAAATTTAAGGGAATAACAAGCAATATCTCGAAAATGGTTCACTCAACAAAAATACTGTATATGACATAAAATGTGTATTTGAACGCGATCTACATTTTTTGTGCAGTAAAATTTGTCTATCTCTTATGGTTTACCAGTTATGCAAAAGTCGTTCACAATGAATACTTTTGGAGACATTCCCAGAAAATTCGAGATATACATTTCATCTTTGTCATGAAAATGTCTTAAACATATGGTATTTTAATCAAAATCGTTAGAGCCATTTTTGAGAAAATTATAATTTTCGAAAAATGTTCCGTGTAAAGGGTAATCTCGGGTGGGGGATTTTCTTCGTGTCGCATCTCTGGAAGATACTGAACCTAAATACCAAGTTTAGTGTTTATCCGACTGTTCGTTTCCGAGCTATGCTGTTCACAGGCACAGAAACATACATACACACACACGCCCACACACACACACAGACATGTTTCCAAAAATGCTTTTTTTTGGATTCAGGGGATCTCAAAACAAATATTTCCGGTGAAATCTCGGAATAGAATTTTTGGGTGGAATACAATACTTCCCTACTTACTATGAGTAGAGTAGAGAAAGTAATAATAATAAACAAAAAAATCTGATGTGGTACACTCACATGACTTTCTCTACTCTTGTACAAACTATTTTTACAAACGCTTATTCTCCATATGCTTTATGTCAACCGAGATATCGAGATGTCAATCTTATTGCTAATTTTCTTGTAGATGCAAGGGGAATATGGTAGGCTTTAAGCTATAGTCAAATGTTTTAAGAGCTGGTTGCTATGTGGAGTATTCCATTCTTTTTGCATTACCAGGACAAAAAAATGAATAACGAATTTGAGAAAAAGTATAAGTATTGGAAAATTTAAGGGAATAACAAGCAATATCTCGAAAATGGTTCACTCAACAACAAAAAATGTGTATGACATAAATTGTGTATTTTAACCCGATCTACATTTTTTGTGCAGTAAAAATTTTGTCTATCTCTTATGGTTTACCAGTTATGCAAAAGTCGTTCACAATGAAGAATACTTATGGAGACATGCCCCAGAAAATTGGAGATATACATTTCATTTGTCATGAAAATATCTTAAACATATGATATTTTAATCAAAATCGTTAGAGCCATTTTGAGAAAATTAAAATTTTGAAAAACGTTCCATGTGAAGGGTAATCTTGGGTGGGGGGATTTTCTTGAAAACCTTCGTGTCGCATCTCTGGAAGATACTGAACCTAAATACCAAGTTTGGTGTTTACCCGACTGTTCGTTTCTGAGTTATACTGTTCACAGATACACACACAGGCGCACACACACATACGCAGACACCACACACACGGAAATGTTTCCAAAATTGTTTTTTTTTGGATTCAGGGGGTCTCAAAACATGTATTTCCGGTGAAATCTCGGTATGGAATTTTTGGGTGGAGTACAATACTTTTATAATGTTTTTTAATGTTTTTTCTGATAGTCCCACACATGCGATTAAACTTTTCAAACTTCCGTTCTGCATCTATCTCTCCTACATATGACAGGTCACGCCCTAAAAGGTAAGGTCAGGAGGGACACATATATGAAATTTTATAAAACGATGGCGATACCATGAGGATTATATGGCAGTGAGACTTGGACCCTTGATACAAAAACACGTAGTAGGATACAAACATTGGAGATGAAATTTTTGAGAGGGTGTCTGGGAGTCACAAAAAGAGAGATTATACAATGAAGATGCTCGTAATCGTCTGGAAATATATACATTAAATGATAAAGTGGCTGATTATAGACTGACATGGGAAGACCACGTTAATAGAAGGGTAATGAAAGAATGCCAAAGAAGATTCTAAAGTATGAGCCGAGAGGGGAAAGAGGAGTTGAAGACCCAAGAAAGGATGGTCGGACCAATGAGACGCAACAGATCGTGAGGTCTAATGCCTGAAGAAGAAGAAGAAATATTTATACTTCAAGAAGTTTAATTTTAGGAGGAGTGTATTGTATTTCGACTGTTGGGGAACCGAACTTGAAGTAGTTGCAACCGCACGTATGGTAAAAAGTTTCCCGTAGCCTCCCCACCCCCCCCTCCCAGTTTAAAAATATTAACTTTGTATTTTGACTGTTTTTTTAAATATTATATATTTATGTTTGCCTCGGCTGCGTCAGTATTATTGTTAGAGACATGAATTTCTTTGCAAGGAGTGGTGCGGCTAAGAATGTAGACTTACCAGATTATAATTTTTACTTCACTCCTTTTTATTAATTCTCGACACGATTTAAATAACACTTCACTGATATAGAGAGCTGTGAGATTATTAATTACTTGCACCTTTTTAACACGTAAACTATTTTTGTTTCACACTGAATACGTATTAAACTTCTCGAGGACGCGTCTCACGTCCGGTTAGGAACACTGTCTACAAGCAACTGAACTGATTTCTACCGCCTAAATTCGTAAATTTCTGTATTTCAAGTCTCTTATTGGCCATTCCTACTCCAATAGTTACACTTTTATTTAACTTAAGCTTTTTTCTGGTTGATGATTGGCTATTTTATAAACTGTCTCAAAAATTACATTATTGTTGCTCCAAGAATTACCAGTAGTATTATTAAACTTTCTAATTCATTATTGCCTCAAGGCTACCTCATTGTTAGCAACTTTTAACCTATTATTCTCACAGCTCCTACATTATTAAATTACATAATACATTCACATAACATTATTGAACATGTACATAATAATATAAACATTAATACAATATAAAATGACTGTTACATAATTTATATAGGTTATTTTATACATATTGCTTTTAAGGTGGGCTGTTATTACATTTTATATTATATAATTTGACTGAAATCATTTTAGTGTTAAAAATAATGCCTCATATTACATGCTGCAAGTCACCTAGTTAATATTTAGAGCGATAGTGCCACGCTATCTTTAGAAGCAGAACAATAATACATAACGAATTACAGCGATAGCTAGTAGTTCCTAATAGGTGTGTACCCGTTACTTTTTTGTTGAGTAACTATTACTGGCGCAACAGTTCTAGACACGTGAAAATCTTAATGAGAGCTATGATGCGAGTTGCTTAACAGATCAGGTGGTGACCGGTCGTCTGCATGCTGCAGGGGTGCGTGGGACAGTCATCGTCAAATATCCACACCGGTTATGCACTGCGTTGCGCTGATAAACTTAGTTATATACAGTATATTAAAATCCACGTTGTAAAAAGCGCTTAATATAAAAAACGCTGTCAATCATTGCCTCCAATTCTTCCACATCTAACAACCCTTCCTCTTCTGCGGAATCACTCACATTATTGCCGTCATCACTGCTGTCACTACTTTCTGCACCATTATCCTGGAGGAGAATTATTTCTATTTGATTTTGTGCAATTCCGTATTTTTCGGAATAATGATTCTTAATTTATTCAGCATGTCGCCATACATTTTCCTATTCTGGCCTTCCAATTTCAGCAAATTGCTGGCGTTATAACTGCTCCACATATTTTAATTTAAAAGAGATATTTCTGCATGCCACCCATTTTTGATATCAGCCCAGATTAATTCGATTGGGTTTAGATCTGGGCGATACGATGACAGTCTAAGTACATTATGGCGATGTTGTATTACTATCTGGTCAAGTATGTATGACTTCTGAAGCTGTTTGTTGGCTTTAATTAAGTTATATAGCTTTGTTTTACTCATGCTTTCATCTAAAGCTATATTATGTCTAAGTAACCAAGCTCTCATTTCTTCTTTCAAGGAAGTTGAAGTAGGTGGTTTGTGAATTTGAGTGTTGACGCATTGTGAAGCATTGTCGATGACCAGAACAGACCCAGCAGGCATATTAGGTATCAACATGGCGTTGATTCACTTCATGTAATTTTCTGTATTCATTTCTTGATGAAAATCTCCTGTTTGTTGCGACTTGTAAAAGAAGGGCATTTGGAGCGAAGCCGATCTTTCCAACAGCATGAACGATAATAAGTATTTGCCCTTTGGCAACAGGTGCCTGCAAACCTAATTCGCTATCGTCACTCCAACTTTTAGATGCTGTATGACTGCTGTGTATGTATGACTCATCTTCATACATTATAGTATTTTTCTGAAATTTGTAGCACCACCTTGAAAATTGATGCTGATATAAGTACATATAAAATTAGTCATTTGGAAAGGTAGAATCAGACTGAAAAATTAAATGCCATAGCCGGGATTTGAACCACAGATCTTAGGCTTTCCGTGCCGTTGCTCTAACCGACTAAACTATCATGGCAACATTTACTTTTTATTTTATTTTATTATTATTATTATTATTATTATTATTATTATTATTATTATTTCATTTTATTTATTTATTTATTTATTTTACTTTTCTGTTAGAACTCTTCTATTTGATTTCGGTTTCTTCCACTTGAACCCTATATCTTTAATAATTTTTCTGAGATTTGTAGCACCACCTTGAAAGTTTCTGCTGTGTTTCAGCTGGATGAGCAATCTGCTTATTATTAGCACAGTTTTTTCTTCCACATAGGAATTGTGAATCGTGCGCCGAATGACGCATTCGAAATCGTCTATTTCTGTAATACGTTTAGGGACCTTATGTTTCTTCCCAGGCGCGTCAAATGGCATTCTTTCATCCATATGGTTTTTTTTCTTATCTTTGAGAACTCTGGAAACGGAACTCGGTGAAACACCAGTTGCTTTGACTACTCTTTCTTTCACTCTCTTAAGGCTTTTGTGGAACTCGGACGAACATATATTTTCTTCCTTCATCTCTGCTTCTTGCTTCATGAAGTCGAGGACATTTGCAATTATTTCCCTACTTTGACTGTGTAACAACTTAGCACTCAACTTTGAAAACGTAGGAGCCATGGTTATAAATATAACAAATATAAAGTAAGTACTATTTAGATACTGCTCTCTTTAAAATTACAACCAGATGCAGACACTTTCTATGCAGACTGTATGTGTTACGCACTGTGAGTAAGCAAAGGTGTTATATCGCTTTCGTTGATTAAGCTGAACATAAACCATTCCTAGGCTCGGCAGCTGGGGTAGCAATCAAGGTCACGATTCCAGAAGTTTTGCGCGAGTTATACTACTTCCTATTACCGTTAATTTATAACGGCTATATTAAGGTAAACGTTACATAATGGTCATCATTTACATTCTAGAAGAATGGAGAGTAATTCCTGTTAAAGAACACTTCGCTTTTCTACTGGGAATCTAATCCAGGTGGCCTTGCACAGTACGCACGTGCTCACCTGCTGCACTACGGGGCCAGCAAAAACTATAGGTAGATAACTCGCCTCCAGGGTGCTACCTACCCCCACACCATGAAGGTGGGTAGGAGTTTGTTTTTAATTTCTACAATAACATAAGGCATAATGGTCGGTTAATTGTTCAGAAGAGGTAAGGTAGCATTATCCGATCACACGCTCCACCCTTCCTACAGAATGGCCAGGAGAGTGAAAGTAAGGCTGTTAGGGCGAGCGGGAAAGAGATGGACGGTCAAGTGGTAAAGGTCAAGCCTCTAAGAGGATTGGCGTGCTAATGGGCTTACTCAAAGGGTTTCACAACTGTCTCCCTTCTTTTCACGCGGCAAGGTTCGAGTCCTAGTAAACACGTCCCATCCTGCAACCTGTTAGGCTAAACACTCATTACGTGCTGGTAACTTGGCGCTGAAATATTTCACCGGACACTAACACTTTCACCTTCATTTAACATGGATAAGTGTTAGAGATGGTGATTTTTCGCAAATACGGTATAGGTTGAAGTGTTTAAAAAGGCCTGTACTCTTGTATTTACGTTTTTTATGACCTGTAAACCATTGTTTAAAGTGGTTTATACTAAAATGCGATATAAATGCGAAAAATGTTGCAATTCATGGACCCTTTTACGAATAAAAAATGAAAATATGCTTGTGGGATGTTTGCTAAGTGCAACAAAAAGTTAGGCGTCGTATGAAAGAAAATGTTAAAAACTGTTTTTTGTTTGTTTTTGTTTTTTTTCCCTGCCAAGAGATTAGTAAAATTTTAGACCTGTCACCGTTGTCAATAGATTTGAAAGATTTAAGTAAAGGAAGAAAGATCTCACTTTTTTCGAGTTGTCAATATGGATAGTTTTTTTCTTTCCTTCTTAGGGGGTATATGAATTCATTCCAAACTGGTAGTACAAACTATGCAGAAAAATAAAGACGTAGACTGTTTGCAATATATTTGGTATCTCAACTATGGCGTAGATGCTGAAAAATATTTCACTTAGTACAATTAATTGTAATGACAGGAGAACAGGAATGACAAAACCAAATGTTGAAGTATGCTCTATGACTTCATTCAAAAGTGTTGCTGATTTAGAATTTGCATGGTTTGAGTTAATTTTGTGTATTTTCTTTCTATTATTCTGGTTTGGCATCATAATTTCCTTGTGTGTGCTTTAACCTGTAGGTATCAATTCTATTTCTCCAGAAATAACTTAGTCTATATTAACTTAAAAAATGCATCATTTATTTTATGCATCTTTATTTCACTGTTAATCCTTTACAAATATGATTTTAATTTCACATCAATGTTATATAAAAGACTTTACCTGTTTATCAGTTTATATTTTTCTTTAAAATGCTATAAAATGCTAAATTGCAACTGTATAAGCGCTACAAAATGCTAAATGTACAAATCAAAATGCTAAATTTCTGAATTCAAAATTCTAAAAAATCAGCACTCCTAGTAATTATGTATTAGTTTTCATTTATAACGGAGTGAAATCTTGTCTAGATTTCGGAATTTTAGGCATGAAAATGCGACGATTTAGGCACAAGATAGGTCAAAGCATTGTTAAATTATGCATTAAATTAAGCACATAGACAGTAAAGTATTTTAAGTTTGAGTATGACTCTTGAAAAATCTAACATGTTATTGGTAATTAGCAACAAGTATATTAGCTTTACTAAAATTTTGTTCACAATTAGGTTGTCTTGTCCGTGCTAAAACCATTTTGAAACTTGATTTTTTTAATATTTTTGACGCCTACTTTCAAAACGTTTATAGAAATACCTGGACACTTAATTGGCCAATCAAAGACTTTTCAACAGTCAAGAATTTGTTAAGGGGTTTTTAGAAAGCTAAAACTTGAATTCATTTTAAAAGCGAACTTTTGGCACCATTCCCTCCTAAATGCATCCAATCCCAGCATAGTTTAATACCCTTAACGTTTAGTTACCGCTATCGAAATTCTTAAAATACTTACTTAGCTTATCCTCCTCGTATGTAGGGTTTACACCCCCTAGAATTTACGCCCATAGGGTCTAGGCCTGTCGAGGAGCAGACGGACATGGAATCAGAGTATGAAGAACCGAACGGGGAATCGGCTCGTTGCCAGGTATGAGAGTGAAGGAGAAGATGAAGGCGAAATGGATGAAAGGAAAGGTGATGATGGAACAGTTGGTAGAGTGAGTGGCGGGGGAAACCGGAAAATCCGGAGAAAACCCGCCCTGATGCAGTTTTGTCCACCAAAAGTCCCACATGCGGGCCCCTGGGAGCGGACCCTGGTCGCCTTGGTGGGAGGCGAGCGGTCTAACCATTCGGCCACGGCATCCCCGGGTCTCGAAATGTTTCTAATCCGGCAGTCAGGAAAGAATTAAGGAAGCTTTCAACAACTTATTTTCCACTTTCTATTAACGGTAAGTATTATTCAATGCAGCTGAAAAACAACACAGAATATGATCACACAATCATTAATTACACATAACAAAAATGTTTCCATGTAAAACGCAGCTTGTAGCCGAGAGAATTTTTCAAAAATCTTCGCCTAGTCTACTTAAGCATTGTTGATTCAAATTTAAAATTTCTATGTATCCGACACTTCGATTATGAGTTATGCTGCTGTATTTCTCTCCTCTCTCACACATAGCTTATTAAAAATGCTTATTTTTCGCTTCAGTGGGCTTCAAAACACTATTTGCGGTGAAATATCGAAATCGAATGTTGAGTAAATACGATGCATACTTTCTCTTCCAATTACAGAGGGTTATTCGTAATCTGTGGTAACAAACTTAAGATCCCTCAACTTATGATAAACCACGCCTCCACCAGCAGTGATGTCCTATCTGGCAGCTTTAAGCTTGGGCTATCAATCTGCAGCACAGCTTCCACTGGAGCAAACTGCTACGAAATACAGGGATATACAGTTTGTTCCATTCCTCCTGACAGCTTTCCAGAGACCATCCAAAGTTCGCGGCCGTCTGATTCCAAGGGCTCTTTTCAGTAACCCAAATGCACAAAACTCCATCAGATGACTTAACACGGATGTTGCTGAAAGGTATGGAATGTACTCCCATTTCTTTATGTTCTCCAAAAATTTGTAGGTTGAAGCAGACATATGGCTTGATGCCTTATCCTGTTGCAACCAGACTTTATTTACATCTGCACCATAGTAAACAGGGATTCCTGTATGGAAAATTGGTATCAGCACGTTAGTCTGATAATATACCGAGATGATTTTCACATTTTTATGTACACGACAATGGTTAATTTCCATCGTAGCTGTACCTTGCTATTACATTGAAGCAATTGGCGAAATTTTCGTTAGTTTCCTGATACCAACTTTCAATTCTTTTTTCTCCCTTAGTCAGTAATACAAATAAATATATATCTCATCTAAAAAGACAACAAACATCCACTTTTCACCAGCTAGGTATCGCTCATACAGCTTTCTGTCGTTAGTGGCACGTTCTGCAATGCGTTTAGGCAACAGCTTATATCCCCGGCTCTAATGGCACTTTTCTAACTTCAAATCCTAGTTGATTATGGTGTTCGTAGTAGTAACAGAGATCCCTAATTACAGTGAAATGGCCCTCTGAGTTCAGCATTTAGTCCGGTAAGGGCCTTCACCTTCCAAATTATTTCCGGGGTGCGACTGGTGGCCAGTCGTGGATTTCCGAATTTCCCTATTTCTTGCCCTTTGGAATAGGGCCGTACCATTTTTTTTTGAGTGCACATGGGATCACTTCCTTGGAGCTATTGTGCTAGCGCGGAGCTATTGTGCTCGCCTGATATTGTTACCATAGATCGTGAACAACCGTCCGTATTGATAACTGTTATTGAGCAAGATGGCTCGCATTCTGGAAGTCTCGGGTTCGACTCCTGAGGTCGTCACTCTGACCATGGATTTTTCGTGGTTTCCTCTAGTTGGGAAGGGAATGCTGGGGTGATCTCTCTTCTGCCAGAACTTCCTTTCCCTCATGTCCTATCATTTCGCTTACCCTTTTATGTTTTAGGTGGGCTTTGGGATTGTGTAGTGTCGGACACATGACTCAGATGCCTGCTCGTTGGAAAGTTCTTCTCGGCCCTGCCAGATGGCAGCCTTCTCTGAGCCGCCCCTAGATGTGACCAGGTCATCAAGCTTGGAATCGTTAGGGACCACTGCGGGACTCTGTCGGCCGACCTGCCAGCGACATTAATTATGTTCCAAAATAAAAACTCTGATGTGTTACACTCACATAACTTTCTCTACTCTTGTACAAACTATATTTACAAACGCTTATTCTCCATATGCTTCATGTTAATCGAGATGTTATTGCTAATTTTCTTGTAGATGCAAGGGGAATTGGTAGACTTTAAGCGATAGTCAAATATTTTAAGAGCTGGTTGCTATGTGGAGCATTCCATTCTCTTTGCATTACCAGGACAAAAAAAAATTAATAACGAATTTGAGAAAAAGTACAAGTATTGAAAAATTTAAGAGAATAACAAGCAATATCTCGGAAATAGTTCACTCAACAAAAAAAATGTATATGACATAAATTGTGTATTTTAATGCAATCTACATTTCTGTGCAATAAAATTTTGCCTGTCTCTTATGGTTTACCAGTTATGCAAAAGTCGTTCACAATAAAGAATACTTTTGGAGACACTCCCAGAAAATTCAAATATAGATTTCATTTGTCATAAAAATATCTTAAACATATGATATTTTAATCAAAATCGTTAAGAGCCATTTTTGAGAAAATTAAAATTTTCGAAAAATATTCCATGTAAAGGGTAATCTGCGGTGGGGGAATTTTCTTGAAAACCTTCGTGTCGCATCTCTGGAAGATACTGAACCTAAATACCAAGTTTGGTGTTTATCCGACTGTTCGTTTCTGAGTTATGCTGTTCAAAGACACACACACAGACATACACACAGACACACACACGGACATGTTTCCAAAAATGCTTATATATTCTCAATCGGGACAACCAGAGAATTTATTTTCATCAAAACAAAAAAACTTCAAATTTGATCATTTTACACTTTTCGCTCCTCTTAAGCGGATAGAAGAGTACGCTTTTATAGGAAACGAGTGTACAATTGTTATGCAATGATAAAAGTCGCGTGAATGTTTTTTTCTTCTCTTTTAGTTCCATTTATACCCCGCCTTTAACTACATTGGTCTTATCGGCGGCCTTTCCTTTAGAGCTTATTACCTACTGGCAGTGGTGTTAACTCGTATTCTCTTGTCGTTGGGTTTTTTTCCCCCCACTTTTGGGTTTTAATCATTATATCACACACACATTTATACTTCCAACTCTAGGAAGGATAGGGAATAATCTTAGCTAGAGAAAAATTCCACCCCAGCCGGAAATCGAACCCGCAGGCACAGCTCTACCGACTGAGCTACGGGGCCAGCCTGTGATTGTCGTGCATTAGATTTTTACCTTTCTCTACTACGTATAGTAAGTAGGGGAAGTATTGTATTCCACCAAAAAATTAGATACCGAAATTTCTCCGGAAATACATGTTTTGAGGCCTCCTGAATCCAAAAAAAAAGTATTTTTGGAAACAAGTCCGTGTGTGTGTCTGTCTGACAGCATAACTCAGAAACGAACAGTCCGATAAACACCAAACTTGGTATTTAAGCTCAGTATCTTCCAGAGATGCGACACGAAGGTTTTCAAGAAAATCCCCCCACCCCAGGTTACCCTTTACATGGAACATTTTTCGAAAATTTTAATTTTCTCAAAAATGGCTCTAACGATTTTGATTAAAATATCATATGTTTAAGATATTTTCATGACAAATGAAATGTATATCTTGAATTTTCTGGGAATATCTCCAAAAGTATTCTTTATTGTTAACGACTTTTGCATAACTGGTAAACCATAAGAGATAGACAAAATTTTACTACACAAAAATGTAGATCGCGTTAAAATACACAATTTATGTCATATACATTTTTTGTTGTTATACTTTTTCTCAAATGGGAATTCGTTATCCATTTTTACTTTCTCTACTACGTATAGTAAGTAGGGGAAATATTGTATTCCACCCAAAAATTCGATACCGAGATTACACCGGAAATACATGTTTTGAGATCCCCTGAATGCAAAAAAAAGCATTTTTGGAAACATGTCCGTGTGTGTGTGTGTCTGTCTGTCTGTCTGTCTATGAACAGCATAACTCAGACACGAACAGTCGGATAAACACCAAACTTGGTATTTAGGTTCAGTATCTTCCTGAGATGCGACACGAAGGTTTTCAAGAAAATCCCCCCACCCCAGATTACCCTTTACATGGAACATTTTTCGAAAATTTTAATTTTCTCAAAAATGGCTCTAACGATATTTTTATGACAAATGAAATGTATATCTCGAATTTTCTGGGAATGTCCCCAAAAGTATTCTTCATTGTGAACGACTTTTGCACAACTGGTAAACCATAAGAGATAGACAAAATTTTACTACACAAAAATGTAGATCGCGTTAAAATACACAACTTATGCCATATACTTTATTTTTGTTTTGTTTTTGTTGAGTGAACCATTTTCGATATATTGCTCGTTATTCCCTTAAATTTTCCAATACTTATACTTTTTCTCAAATTCGTTATTCATTTTTTTATGTCCTAGACATGCAAAGAGAATGGAATGCGCCACAAAGCAATCAGCGCTTAAAATATTTGACTATCTCTTAAAACCTACCATATCCCCCTTGCATCTACATGAAAATTAGCAATAAGATTAACATCTCGATATCTCGATTAACATGAAGCATATGGAGAATAAGCGTTTGTAAAAATAGTTTCTACAAGAGTAGAGAAAGTCATGTGAGTGTAACACATAAGATTTTTTGTTTTACTTGTCGTGTAGTTAACTCGTTAGAACCAAACAAATTCTTGTTTGTTTTTTCTGAAAAAAATAAGAAGAAAGAAAGAAACAAACAACTGTTACTATTTTTAACCTTTTCGTTAAGCCACGAGCTGGATCATCGTTGCTAAGTGAAAATCATGTAAAAGGCTGCATATTGGTCACAAGGCAGAACGATAAAAACTGACGCTCGCAGTTTTTCGTAAAAATTTGCTAGCGAGATAATCTCAAGGCCAGCGGGCCAAGAAACTGGACTTTGAGGGCAGAAAACACTTTCGCACACTCAAAGGTTAACACGCGTTGTTTTCACTCGTAGGAAAAAAAGAGAACTGAACGGGGATGGAAAGAGCACTTTCCTCGTGGAAAGTGACAGACAGTACATTATTTACATAACAACTAAAGAAGGAAGTGATGCAGTTGTTAACAACCGAACCGCAACTAAGGTCAAACTAGTAAGAAAATGGCATTTGTCAGTGTTTCCGTAATACGCGTGCTTCCCGCGTGCTTCCATTGTTTAGGTACAAGAATACATCATTTTGACTATGTATTCCGATCTAGTAGTTGAAGATATCACAAGACGGGCGATATAACAACTAAAAATGCGCTGTTTTGTAATCTGAGAACTGGGTTTGAAAAGCTTTGACAATTATACACAAGCAAAACGCACAGCTCTGCTCGTTTAATTGCGTTTAAAGGGTTATGTTTATCAGATCGAGCGAAATGTTCAGGCGGCAACGTCTGTAACCCTCATTCAAGAGGGGGTGGGTTCGTTTCCCGCGGCCGATCTTCCTGACCCACAGTTTTTTTGGGGGTTGCTAGGCGAACGCTGGGAAGGTCATTACTTCCCCCGAATTTCCTGTCCCTACGTTTCACCTCCATTCTCATTTCACTTCACTTCACCTTTCATGCTCTTGGCTATTTCAGGGTTGCAAGTGTCGGCGGGATTCTCGGCGCTGCATGACAGAGGAAAAGGATGCTCTCGGAGTGGGGGCGATCTCCGAGTCCCAGGACCCCCATTGGGATGTGGAAGTCTGCAGGGGAAGGGGAGCCAATTGTATCAGCTGCCATCTGGGTAGTTTCGATCTGGAAAAAGGCAGGGACCCTGCCCTCTGCCCTGTCGTGCCTCCTGGTACGGTCACACTCTGTCCCCTCTCACTCACCCCTCCCTTCCGGGGGCGCCCGTCAGGGGCTTAAGCACAAAAGATCTTCGTATGTCGAGGTTCTAAGTGCCCCTCCGCTCCTAGTCCTATGTTTATCAGGGAACGGAGGATGAAGAGGTGTCTCTAAGTGTTCTTCACACACCGTACACCAGCAGAGGCAGTTCCACAAATTAAACTCCACGTTACACGCTTCCTCCGCCGTCCATCCGCCTGATCCTCCGACCCTAAAGCACGAAATGACTGGAAATGGGGGACAGAAAAATTCCTGCTTGATATAATCCAATCCAGCATTTGCCTACCAACCAGGGAATCCGTGAAAAAACCCAAGGTCCGAGTGGCCGGCCTAAGGAGAGTCGAACCCGAGACCTGCCAAATGCCAGGCTCGAGCGCCACCTTGGATTCATCTCACTCGGTTACTGTTAAGTGAATTTCTAACAAAATTTCGAAAGAAAGAAAGCTTTCGTAATATTTTTGGAAAAAGTCCTCAAACTGCAGGATCAAATGCAGCTCTTTCTTTCTAGTTATCTAATGCCCAACGTGACGTTTAAATGGATACGTATAGGTTATACAAATAGCATGTGAAATGTCGTTTCTAAAGCTCCCCATATGGCCTATGACTTTCGGGGGATATCTCATTCCACCAAGCGATGACTAGCCCATTTCTGAGGTGGAGGCACCCAATGGGTGGAATGCTGCTTCCGATGGTAGGATGATGAGGATGGTGGTGGAATAAGAGGACTTAAGAGCTTTTATCGTCGACTCCGAATCACGTTGGGCCTTGGGGATACTTCACATGAGCAAATCAGAGGTGAAGATTAATACCGTATTTATTGGTGGATATATAAATAATTAAATAAGGGAATAAAAGTAAAATAAACAATATCCGTATATTAAATTAATGTATAATGCAATAAGCTTGAGTTGAAAGATTTTCCCGGAAAGAGGAAGGCAATTAGGAAGTCATGTTAACGAAAGTCATTAGCGACAGCCGAATACACAAAGCATTAGTGTTAAAAATTTCTGGAAGGCAGTTAATTGAAGTTCAAGAAGTGTGTGAACAGGCACTTAGGCGAATTCTGAAAAAGGGAAGTGAAAGGTATTTCTGAAATTTTAGCCAAGTCCCCTAGTTATAAGATAAGAGACTCGCATGAAGAGAGTTTAAGTATTGGCCCGGGCGTGAAATAACGTTGGTAGGAACTAATAAAATAGGCGGAGCTAAATTAATAAATGCTCGTGCAATATAAATCAGAGACTTACTCTGGTACAGTCATTGGTACTAACTGTTCGTGTGATATTTTATATTGACGCGCTTGTGTGAGTATGATTTCGCGGCCATCACGAGGGATCTTACCGAGCAACATTTTACATTTTCACGGCAAGTTACGCTTCTAGTTTCTTTTATTGCGTATTATTTTAACCGTATTATTTCATCCGTAAAATTGATACTGCAGAAGTTAGCAGGTATATTAATTAAATTTTTATACTCGTAGTTTCGAGTGCTATGATTCATAATCAGTTTTATTTTTTATCTTCAAACAGTCCGCAACTCGCTTCAAAAGGTCAAGTCTTAGGTCTCATTAAATTTCTCATTCAATTTAAACTGGTGTGGTGCTTTCACAATACACTCACGCATACCCTGATGGAAAGTACTAATAACTCTACCACTAGAGCAGGTAGTGCACGAAACAACGGAACGAGCTACAAGATAACGATCTCATCAGAAGCAGGTAACGAAGGACGTTATCAAAACTGACGACCATTCGTCTTGTATTAAGGCATGGATCGGGCCGATCTAAAATCACCACCCAGAGCCGGGAATCGCACCCCGTATCCTCAGTACGAGAGCCGGAAACGAAACCACTGCGCTACCCCAGCGCCCACGCATGTGAAATGTTAAAACTTGATTTTCTAGTAATCTTAATTAATTTTTAATTACAATTATATCCCGCCTTTAACTACATTGGTCTTATCGGTGGCCTTTCCTTTGGAACTTATTTGTTAAGGCAGAGGTGTTAACTCGTATTCGCTTGTGTTGGGTTTATTGCACTTTGGGTTTTTTAATCATTAGATCACACACACACTCGCACTCTCACTCTCATTCATACCTCCAGATTCTGGGGAAGGTAGGGAATGATCTCGGCTAGAGAAAAATTCCCATCCCCAGCCGGGAATCAAACTCTGGACCCCTCGCACAGCAGGCAGGTGCTCTACCGACTGAACTACGGAGCCAGCCCTCTCGTAATCATGTTTTCTTAAGTTTCTGCCACTTTAAATTGCTGCACATGACGCGATTTTTGTTCAATTTCTTTAAGGTTTTCATTTAGAATGTGTTCGTTTAAAGCTGACTGGTTCTAAAGAGCCTTTTTTAATATCAAGTACAGCATTGCATGTAGCGTTTCATTATTTTAGTGCCTAGCTAGGACCCTGCTTATCCGAACTAAAAAGAGCAGAGCAGTTTCGTATAACGCATTTCTTTCCGATAACCCCCTCTTAAGCAGCATAAGGAATAAAACAGTTGCTTTTCAAATGTATGTAATAGCGTTTAATAAAAAATTACTACTGTATACAGTATTAAAATATGTATTGCAGTATTTACAAACATATTTCATAAAATCAATATTTTTTTCTGAACTTTGATACCGTAGTTATTGACGGAAGGACATAAATAATTAAATAAAGAAATGGTAGTAAGATAGAGAAATACTGCGATAAACAATTTCCGTATATTAAATCAATGTATAATATAATAAGCTTGAGGTGAAAGATTTATGCGAAGAAAAAGGTAATTAGCAAGTAATGTTAAGCAAAGTTATTAGTAACAGCGTGAGGAGCGAAAGCATTAGCTTAAAGATTCTTGGATTGCAGTTAGGTTTTAAGTTCAGTACGTGAACAGTCACATATACCAGAATTCTGTACAAGAGAAAGGGAATAACATTCTGAGAATCAGGAAGGTACCCCGTAGCAACAAGGCAACAAACGCACATGTAAGAATTATAAGACTGGTTCCGCGCAAGAAGGGATGTTGGTAAAGGTAGTTCTAAAGTAGACAGAGCTTATGTAATATAAGGGCGTACATTCTAATCAGACACACATTCGTTCGCGCACATCTCCGTGCAACAACCTTTCTTGAGAATTAGTCAGTTAATCTGATGATTACTCATGTGTTATTTCAAGCGCTCAGTGACGCACGCATGTGAGTAAGATTTAGCGGCCATCGCGAGGGGTTTTACCGGTAAGCATTTTAGCGACTCACGGCAAGTTACGCTTCTAGTTTCTTTTATTGCGGAAACAGTTATTTCAAACCGTAAAATTGATACTACAGAAGTTAACAGGTATAAGTCAATTGCTATAGTTTAGAGTGCTACATTCCTAATCAGTTTCATTCTTCAAACGGTCGGCAATTTGCTCCGTATCTCAAGTATTAGGTCACACCAAAGTTCTCAGTCAATTTAAACTGCTGTCCTTTCACACCCGTCCACGCACACCCTGAGTATACCCGCGCGTACCGGCAGCAGAATCAACAGCAGATATTGAAGCAAAGGCTACGGCTTCAAAAGTGACGACAAACGCCCGGCTTCAATTTTCTTCTCGCCACGCTAGCGAGCACTATATCACGCCACGTTCGAGAAATAATGTATGCGTTGTTGATTTGTTCCATAAAACGCAAGGCAACCTAAAAATAAGAAGTTTAGTTTTATTCGTAGTGAAGTAATTCAAAATTTCCCTTTTAGATATGAATACATCTTTCTTGCCTCTAATGCTTTCAATCCTCTGTCGACAATGGCTTCGAGTTTCTGTTCACTGCTTATTACAACACGCTTTCTTTGCTGACATCTTAAACCAAATAAACCACACCGACCAATACTAACAGTAAAATAACGGGCCTCCGCATTCATTGTGCAAGGAGTTAGCATTGGTTATAACAGTATAATGTCTCTTGGAATGTAGGGTAGGGGGTGAGGATTAACTGCATACAATACGAAGTACGTGTAGAATTTAGGGCTGGGTCAAAAGAATATTGCCAATATTCACAGCAACGTTGTCATGACGAATCTTTTCGTTCATTCTTCCTTACTTTTCCCCCCTCTTCCATTTCGGTTAAGCTGGGGTTCAGTTAAACCTGTTCGGTTAACCGGAGATTTACCGTACCTACATGATTTATTTTTAAAAAAATTAAAAATGTTAAATATTTTGTGATGTTTTATTCAGAAAAAAGGTTTTAACTTTACATAGTAGCTAATCTCTGATTGTAAGGAACTGTCATATTCCAGGAATAATATGCAAAATTTAAGTTTAAGCTTTCCAAATTTTGATCACGTGGGGCTTTTTACGTGAAACGCGATGTTTTATTATTTTTTTTAAGCTGTCTTGGAAAGCTGGGTATATAGGACCATGAAGTTTTATGGTGTGTCATAATTATGTTGAACAAATTTGTGATAATAATTTAGGTTAAATTGGATGAAATTTGTAGAAATTAGCAATTTCGATACAGAGTTCCCAACTTAAATGCCAACATTCCTTTTACACTTCCTCTTTCTCTGCCTCTTCCTCCTCTATCCCAACATCTATCTTTCTCTCCCGCTCTCTGCTTTACCCTCTCTTTCTGCACCTCTCTCTTTCCACTCTATCTTCCAATCTCCCCTCCGCTGTCTTCATTCCATCTCTATTTCTCTGTTTCAATGTGCAAAGCACATTTCATGGACTTCTGAAACCCGGTAATACCTGTAAGTGATTTATAGACTGTCTCTGTGGTCAGCGCTCTGGTTTCTCAAGCCCGGGTGGGACGGAGAATATTACTTTAACCGAATCATTCCCTCCTCCGCAGAGTCAGTAATTGTGACTGTATTTGACAATACATGTTAAAACAAACGTTAAGAAAACCTACTGTTTGGCGAGTAATAACATCATCAATTTTTTTTAAGTCAAAGCCCCCAATATGACCAGAGGTCCGTACAAATGAAACAAAGGAATGTGATTCTTTCTGGGTTGTTAATAAAAGTTAGTATACATGCCCAGCGAGGTGGCGCTGCCGTAAAGTGTACGAGTCGCATTTGGAAGTCCCGGGTTCGATCCCAGCGACCACCCACTCTGACCCATGGCTTTTTCGTGATTTCCCTGAGTTGGCTGGCGAAAGCTGCGGTGGTTTCTACTCTGCTACGATTTCCTTTCATTTATGGACGCTCTTTAACTGCTTTCTTAGCGTCCATTCCGTGGGCGTGAACAACTGCAAATTTTGCTCAGAGGCCCCTTTATCAGGCTTGAGGTTCCTTCACGTTCGTAAATCTACAACACCGGACCACCAGCTTTACTTCCCTTCCGAAGGAAGCCATGCTAAGGATTTTTACGCCCGAAAAAAATCCATCGCCCTCCGCCGGGTTTGAACCCGCGACCTCGGGAACTAGAGGTTAGCATGGTACCCCCTAGACCACGGAGAACAACATCTTTCAGGTGGCTTCTAGGTTTCGTGGCGTATGGCTGTGCCGGACAGATAGCGCGGATGCATGCTCAGTGGAAAGAGTATTCCCCGTGGACACCAGAGGGCTGCATGATTGGTGGGCGGGTTCAGTGGGACGCGTCTGCGAGCTTAAACGTTAGGGACTTCCGCGCGCCTCAGTGGCCTGTCCTACGTCCTCTAGACATCTGGTTCCTTCATCTCATTCCTTTCAACTGAGAGGTGTTAGCCACAATGCGTGAGGTGTCCCTCTTTGTTGAATAACATAAACATTGTGTTACATTCACATGAGTTTCTCCGCATATTTTGATCCAAAGGTTATTCTGCTATCTGTTTTATGTTAGTCGAGATAAACGTTTGCAGAAATAGTTTTATAAGTTAAAGCAATAGTCAAAAACGTTTAAAAGCGTGTCCCTATCTGATGGCTTTGAAATTCGGTTCTCTTTACATTATCACGAGAAAAAATGAATAGCAGCTTAGCAGTTGAAAAAAGTAACCAAAAATTAAGTATATCTTGGGAATGGTTAATGCCACAAAAAATTAATTAATTAGTGGGTTTTAACGAGATGAACTTTTTTGTGGAGGAAGTTTTTGTCTATCCCTTACGTTTACAGGTTGTACGAAATTCATTCGAATGAAGAGGCATTTACAGGCCATTCGCCGAAAATTTAAGATAGGTTGTATTTTATATGTCGTGCAGTATCTTAAACATATCTATAGTGTTTTAATCAAAATCGCTAGAACTATTTTTGAGGGAATAAAAAGTAACTAAGAATTTTCCATGTAAAGGTAGTTTGGGGTGGAAGAATTTTTTGAAAATATTCGTATCGCATCCTTGGAAGACTTTGAAGATGAATTACCAAGTTTGGTATTTAACAAACTCAGGGAGTCTCAGAATGTGTATTTACGGAGAAATCTCGCTATCGAAATTTTGGGAGGAATGCATATTTCGTCTACTTACTGTAAGGCAACCGGGCGGTAATGTCTGTGGCACGCATTCAGGAGGTCCCGGGATCGATCTCCAGCGATCGCGCACTCTGACCCTTGGGTTTTTTGTGGTTCCCCGGTTCGGCAAGCGAAAGCACGACTCTCTTGCCCCTCATTTCCTGTACCCATCATCTTCCTTGTAATCTGTTTCAGGGTTGTAGGACCAGGTGACGGTGTTCGGCGGGTTGTGGCTGGATGGTGACTATGGAGGTTTCCTCCTGACATTGTCCAGAGACCGCTCGGTTGGATACCCGCCTCGAGGTTCCTTCGGGAAACCCCAGAGGCTCGGGGCCTAATGGTTGGCGTTCAATTTGGAAACAGGCACCGCATCCGTGTTTGCAACCGTCGTCACCCGGATCTGATCGCCCTTCGAGTCTTTCCCCTCAACCCTCCCTCCCAGGGGTAATGGTAGAAGCACAAGGGGTCGGATGACCTGCGTGCGGTGCCCTGCCCCGTTTTTGGGGTCCCTTCCATTCGTCAGTACCGTTGCCTTTTACATTGGTTTGCCACACAGAGGACTTTTTAAGAACATACATGTTTATCCAAACATGCCCCTGAATTGTCATGTTTTCCTCCGCACACCGTAAGATATTTCCACAAATCAAAACAATACTAAAACTACCATTAACATTAAATACAACTTGGCGAATCTAATAAATTTACAAAACACGCAGTCACTAACCCCTCTCACACAGGTAGGTTTACAAAATGCAAACTGCACATTAATGAACTAATGAAACGAGATTATATAGGTTATATTAGTACCTACTTTTTTAATAACGAGATAACAAGTATACTTAAACAATATTTTGTTTCCTAAAATGACCAATAAACACCAGAATATGTCACAAAAGGTTGCTAACACATACGCAAGGGGTATTACGATTCTTTTTACTTTCTCTACTACTTATATATGGTAAGTAGAGCAAGTACTGTATTCTACCCAAAAATTCCATACCAGATTTCACCGGAAGTACACCTTTTGAGACCCCTGGATCCCGCTTCCAAAAGGCATTTTTAGAAAAAGTCGGTCTTATATGCGTGGTGTGAACAGCATAACTCAAAAACGAAAAATCTGTTAAATACCATACTCAGTATGTTCAGCATCTTCCAAGGATACAATACAAAGAGGTTCAAGAAAATCCCCTTACCCCAAACTAATCTTTATATGGAAATGTTTTTCAAAAATATCTAACGATTTTGATTAAAATACCATATGTTTAAGATAATTGCACGACAAACAAAATGTACCTATATCTTGATATTCAACCTCTGAAGTCGTCTTCATTCTGGATGACTTCTATAATTAGTAAGAGATACCTATAAAAAATCTTACTATACAAAAAAAAATGTAGATCTCATCGAAGCACAAATAAAATTTTTCGTGGCGCTAAGCATTTCTC
This sequence comes from Deroplatys truncata, assembly GCA_030765065.1. NCBI lineage: Eukaryota > Metazoa > Arthropoda > Insecta > Mantodea > Mantidae > Deroplatys > Deroplatys truncata. The sequence goes on from CM060986.1 coordinate 45,792,382, forward strand.
AGATATTATTTGTTATTGGTTTGAATTTTCAAATACTTTATACTTTTCTCAACTGTAAATCGTTGTTCGTTTTGTTTTTTTGCTTGTTTTTTCCCTGTTCATGCAAAGGGACGGAATTTTAAAGCCATCACACAGCGATCGGCTTTGAAAAGGTTTGTCTATCGCTTAAGCCTACTGTATTCTTCTTATACCTATAACGAAATGTAATGTGTAACAAAGGTTTATCTTTAGAAATAGATAGAAGAATAAGCCCTTGTATAAATAGTTTGTAGGAAAGTGAATAGAGAAAGTCATGTGAATGTAACGATTCAGATATATTTTATCGCCTTTAATATCTCAGGTCATATCGGCGGTTTTGCCTTTGGAACAATCTCTCATGGCAGTGGTATTTACTCGTTTGTTGTGTGTGTGGTTTTTTTTTTTTGGCCTTTAAATATATACGCACACATTCATACTCTCTCTCATATTTCCAGACTCTAGGGAGGATAGAGAATAAACCTGCCACACTCCAGCCGGAGGCTGAACCCGGGACCTCTGGATTTGCTAACAACCAGACCACAGAGTCAGACACTTACGATCTTGTTTTCTACAAACGTTGCAGCGAATGCTACAATTCTTATGTTAAAGTTCTGTCTGAGGTTAGAGATTAGATGTAGGATAGGGTTACCAAATTTGTAATTCAGAATTCCCGAATGGGGAAGGAGTGGGTAAGCAAATATGTCTGAGATTTAACTATTTGTCCAATTTAGTCTCAGTAATTATTTTGCAGTCTTAATTTAAAATTCAAGCACCAGATAAAAGTAACCGAGCCGAGAATATTAGAAAACAAGGATAACCTTGTGCAGTTTTGCACAAAACGATTGCTTCATTTTGGAAAACTTACTATTCAGCACTTTATGATCTTCAGAACATACAAGACGTATATGAATAACTTTCGGGCCATTCTATTTAGTCTGAAAAGGCATTGAGTTATTACTTAAAGTTTTAAACTTTTATACTTTCCATACCGCGTACTTAATACAGAGAAGGCATTGCATTCCACCCAAAAATTCGATACCGAGATTTCACCGCAATACATGTTTTGAGGTCCCCGAATAAAAAACCACTTCAGAGAAAGGTCGGCGTGTATGTGTATGTGTGTGTGTGTGTGTGTGTGTGTGTGTGTGTGTGCGCGCGCGTGTCTGTGGACAGCTTAACAGCAGGGAGCGTGATTTCCTTTTTACTTTCTCTACTGCGTACAGTAAGTAGGGGAAGTATTGTATACCACCCAAAAATTGGATACCGAGATTTCACCGGAAATACATGTTTTGAGACCCCCTGCATCCAAAAAAGCATTTTTGGAAACATGTCCATGTGTGTGTCTGTGTGTCTGTCTGTGTGTCGGTGTGTGTGTGTGTGTGTGTGTGTGTGTGTGTGTGTGTGTGTGTGTGTGTGTGTGAAAAGCATAACTCAGGAACGAACAGTCGGATAAACACCAAACTTGGTATTTAGGTTCAGTATCTTCCAGAGATGCGACACGAAGGTTTTCAAGAAAATCCCCCCACCCCAGACTACCCTTTACATGGAACATTTTTCGAAAATTTTAATTTTCTCAAAAATGGCTCTAACGATTTTGATTAAAATATCATATGTTTAAGATATTCTCATGAGAAATGAAATGTATATCTCGAATTTTCTGGGAATGTCTCCAAAAGTATTCTTCATTGTGAACGACTTTTGCATAACTGGTAAACCATAAGAGATAGACAAAATCTTACTACACAAAAAATGTAGATTGCAATAAAATACACAATTTATGTCATACATTTTTTTATTGAGTGAACCGTTTTCGAGATATTCCTTGTTATTCCCTTAAATGTTCCAATACTTTTCTCAAATTCGTTATTAATTTTTACTTTCTCTACTACGTATAGTAAGTAGGGGAAGTATTGCATTCCACCCAAAAATTCGATACCGAGATTTCACCGGAAATACATGTTTTGAGACCTCCTGAATCCAAAAAAAGCATTTTTGGAAACATGTCCGTGTGTGTGTCTGTGTGTGTGTCTGTGTGTCTGTGTGTGTCTGTGAACAGCATAACTCAAAAACGAACAGTCGGATAAGCACCAAACTTGGTATTTAGGTTCAGTATCTTCCAGAGATGCGACACGAAGGTTTTCAAGAAAATCCCCCCACCCCAGACTACCCTTTACATGGAACATTTTTCGAAAATTTTAATTTTCTCAAAAATGGCTCTAACGATTTTGATGAAAATATCATATGTTTAAGATAATGTCATGAGAAATGAAATGTATATCTCGAATTTTCTGGGAATGTCACCAAAAGTATTCTTCATTGTGAACGACTTTTGCATAACTGGTAAACCATAAGAGATAGACAAAATTTTACTACACGAAAAATGTAGATCGCGTTAAAATACACAACTTATGTCATATACATTTCTTTTGTTGAGTGAACCGTTTTCGAGATATTGCTTGTTATTTCCTTAAATTTTACAATACTTATACTTTTTCTCACATTCGTTATTCATTTTTTTTATGTCCTGGACATGCAAAGAGAATGGAATGCGCCACATAGCAACCAGCGTTAAAATATTTGACTATCGCTTAAAAGCTACCATATTTCCCTTGCATCTACAAGAAAATTACCAATAAGATTGACATCTCGATATCTCGATTAACATGAACCATATGGAGAATAAGCGTTTGTAAAATTAGATTGTACAAGAGTAGAGAAAGTCATGTGAGTGTAACACATCAGATTTTTTTTATACCCTGGACATGCAAAGAGAATGGAATGCACCACATAGCAACCAGCACTTAAAATATTTGACTATCGCTTAAAATCTACCATATTCCCCTTGCATCTGCAAGAAAATTAGCAATAAGATTGACATCTTGATATCTCGATTAAGATGAAGCATATGGAGAATAAGCATTTGTAAAAATAGTTTGTACAAGAGTAGAGAAAGTCATGTGAGTGTAACACATCAGATTTTTTTCAACAAGACTGCAACAGCTCATACGGTCAATATTTCGATGAGAACAATTGAAAGTGCATTTGAGGACAGAATTATTAGTAGAGATTTGTAGCACCCTCGATCCTCCGACCAAACCCCCTACGATTTCTATCTCTGGGGTAACTTAAACAAAGTATACAAGACAAACCCATACACCCTGAAAGAATTACAACAAAATTCCTGCCAGGAAATCGCCAGCATTTCTCAACGTGAACTACCGCAAGTGATGGATAGTTTCCTAAATAGGTGCCAAAAATGTATAGACAACGACGGTGGCAGTTTCAGCATCTCCTTTCATAAAGTTGGTAAGTAAAGCCTTTAAAAGTAGTTTTAAAAATGTTGTATGGTTTCATCCGCGCCTTTCTATGATAGCGGCAGACGGCAACGTGCGCCGAGGAAGCGGACAGGAAAAACACCGCGCAACCGGTTCGTAGTTTTATGGCTCCCTCAGTATCTGTAAGCTTAGTGTCTTTCAAAGATAAGACAAGAAGATTTTAAAGAAAAACCTCCACCCCAATACCCTTTGCATGGAACATTTTTTGACATTTTTTATTTTTTCAAAAATAGCTCTAACGATTTTGATTAAAATGCCACATTAAAGATGTTTCTAGACAAATAAAATTTATATCTTGAATTTTCTTGGGATTAGCCTGTGAAGTCCACTTCATTCGGAAGGAATTTGGTATACCTAATCTTGTATAACTGGTAAACGTTAAGCGTTAGACGAAAATGCACTACACAAAAAATGCAGACATGTAACACACACAGTTTACTTCAAATAACTTTTTGAGCGGTATAAGCCGTTTCCGAGATATTCGTTATTAATGGTTCGAATTGTTCAACACTTTGTCATTCTTTTTAAAGTCCTGTCGACATTCAGTTGTTTCTCGCGATATCACAGAAAGAGTGAGGCCAGCTTGTGGCGTCTAGTTCCTGAAACATTTAACTGTCGGTTTTCCCTTTGCATCTCTAACGAAATGTGTAATGTAGCTATTTCTGCATGTTCGGTTAAAATGAAGTAGGTAAATAGAAAAATAAGCTTCTATGAGAATAGCTTGTATACCTACTATTAAACAATAGAGGTGAATGTAACACCTAAGATTTTTTTTAAAACGTTGAAGCTATTATTGTGCATATTTTTTCATTCTACGAAAACCTCATTTACGTAAGTACATATCTACTATTTTTCATGCTGCTTAGTCACTTCTTGTTAATTCATACACATGGACGTTCTAAGAAATTTTGAATTTTGCAATTGCACCTAATCTAATACAAACAATAATTCACGAAGATAAATTGTTACAATAGTCATTAGAACTGTGGTTATAACGTCGTATACGAAATTTGGCAATAAATCTGGATAATTTGCTAAATGGGAGGAGATTTTGAATTGTTCCGAATGGTTTACTTATCAACGATTATTATGGTCTTGTAATGAAGCATTCCTACTTTGGTCCCCTGACTTTAAATCCATACAATTGGTCAAGTATTAAGTTAATACGTATTTCTCATGGAACTTTACTTGAATAAATAGATTAACAGGCGATAAATGTTTACTTTCTCTACTACATACAGTAAGTAGGGGAAGTATTGTATTCCACGCAAAAATTCGATAGCGAGATTTCACCGGAAATATATGTTTTGAGACCCCTTGACTCCAAAACAAAGTATTTTTGGAAACATGTCCGTGTGTGTGTGTGTGTGTGTGTGTGTGTGTGTGTGTGTGTGTGTGTGTCTGTGAACACCATAACTCAGAAACGAACAGTCGAATAAACACCGAACTTGGTATTTAGGTTCAGTATCTTACAGAGTTGCGACACGAAGGTTTTCAAGAAAATCCTCCCATCCCAGATTACCCTTTACATGTAACATTTTTCGAAAATTTTAATTTTCTCAAAATGGCTCTAACGATTTTGATTAAAATATCATATGTTTAAGATATTTTCATGAGAAATGAAATGTATATCCCGAATTCTCTGAATGTCTCCAAAATTATTCTTCATTGTGAACGACTTTTGCATAACTGGTAAACCATAAGACATAGACAAAATGTTACTGCACAAAAATGTAGATCGCATTAAAATACACAATTTATGTCATATACATTTTTGTTGTTGAGTGAACCATTTTCGAGATATTGCTTGTTATTCCCTTAAATTTCCCAATACTTATAGTTTTTCTCCTGTGGGAATTCGTTATTCATTTTTTTTATGTCCTGGACATACAAAGAGAATGGAATGCGCCACATAACAAACCAGCTCTTAAAAGATTTGACTATCGCTTAAAGTTTACCATATTTTCCCTTGCATCTGCAAGAAAATTAGCAATAAGATTAACATCTCGATTAACATGAAGCATATGGAGAATAAGCGTTTGTAAAAATAGTTTGAACAAGAGCAGAGAAAGTCATGTGAGTGTAACACATCAGATTTTTTACCTGTGAATGCTTTGGATCAATATAACATTGTTTGAATGCTGCTTAATCAACCAATAAAATATTTTACTCAATTACATTGTACAAATTGGGAATTAAGAAAAATTCTTCGTCATATAAAATGAAATCGTGATTGATTTAAGAACCTTTTTTTTCTGCAATTGGCGTATGATACGCATGCGTATCTGATATTCGCCAGATAGCTGCGTAGAAGTATTTGACTTTTCTTTGACAATGCTATGGAGTAGAAAATAGTTGTTATTGCACAGAAAATGCATTTAAAACAAAATATGCAGCTGTTTCATTCCAAGCAATAGACATACAAATTGGCCACGATTTTCCTGAGAAGACAGAAGACAGGAAAGCAAAAGACAATCAGATTCTGCTTACATTTGTATGACGTTTGACCCTAATTGTAGGTTCCCATTTAAAAAATTAAATTGACCTTAAAATGACCGTCAAAACGTCCTCCAAACAAAACACGACTAATGGCATTTTATTTTCTCCCATAATATCAAGCAACTTTTATTCAAGGCATTTCTTTCTACAACGCTTAACTTTGGAGATATTGTACAGTTTCCGCTTAAATTGTCCACCCTGTATGTTGATATCAAGTTCATGGCCAGTGTTTAGCAAATGATTATACCTACAAAGAGAGAAAATTTTTCCAGCGTAACATACAAACTCTCGAACAATATTAATTATTAACAACTGAGAATATTATTTTTCTCCATAGTTAGATATTATGTGTCATTTCCAAAACGTTTCAACTGCTGGTTGGGGTGGGGATCCTCATATTCTTAAGTTTCGCCCCAATTTTACTTAATATTAGTGTTGGGGTATCTGTATTATGTGAAAAGTGTGGAGCTTCTGTGTTATTAAATAACTACGGAGTCAAAGAGAAGAGACAACGGTTTAAAATTTAATTTGCTGTGATTTATCTAAAATTATTCCACAATTCCGTTAAGTCTTTCACCGCTAAAATATGTTTACTTACAGGCTAGACAGCATTCCTAGAATTTGGAAGAGTAAAATTGGAGAGGTTTAGGAAATCGAGATGTTTTACACCTATTTCCGTGAATAGGCATCAGGATTTTTCGTTCGTTAGTAGGTTATCAGCAGGCTTTAGCAAATTGCAGTTATAAGTGGTAAACGTCTATAAAGAAGTAGCAATTCTGAATTGTGATTTCATTCTGTTTTGAATATTAAAACGGTTAATTTACATTACGTTGTTTCCAGCGATCTGCAAAACAAATGAAATTGAACAAAGGAAAACGCCAGAGAAGTGCACTTTTTGTGCACCACTATACAATAGAAAGAACTGGCGTATATTGAACAGAGAGCTTGCCTCCAGGAAAGTTTAGTTGGAGGGCGTGACGGTTTTGTAAGGATGAGCGGAGGACAGAGGGAGGAGAGACATCAACAGTGACAGACAGATCATCTGTTGCTAAGAACGGCGGTGAATGCATAATGGAATTTGAACTCTGGACTCTCTTTTAAGAACCCTAAGCTCGGCTGGGAAGTGCAAATTAGTAGTAAAATTAACGTTTTCCTATTTTGAAAACAGGGTGTATTGTCACGGCGCAGCGCAGCAGAGAGGGCGAGGAGGTTCACGCAGCAGCATGGAGGGGAATGGATATAGGAGGAGCTTTACTACAGAGTACCAATGAGCGAGGAGTTGGCCGCCTTTGCAACGCCCCCTCTCGACGCTCTTAAACCCGCAGAGCCGGCGCATCAAGATGCCGTAGTGAACTGCAAGCAGAAGCGATGTGACGTGCGCTGGAGTAACACTAGTGTTTATCATTTGTGTGTTGTTTTGTGTTTCTGCTATGGAGGCGGAGGATCACCAACTTGCCGATGACTACGTCCAGGAATTTGTCCTGGACCATCTGGAGGATGCTACGCCAAGTGTGAAGCGAGAATCAACACCAACCGACGTATCTTGTGCGACGACGGCGGCGGCAGAGGCGAGTCCTCCAAGACCGCAGCGTCTTCAGTCATTGCCGGTGCTGCAGACCTTGCCGAGTTTGCACCACCATCACCATCACCACGGACACCAGGTTGGGCCTCAATCTCCACAGGCCACGCACCATCTTCTTACGCCACCGGGTCAGAACGGTGACCCGGACCCCGGTGTGTATCCAATGCAACCCACGCAAACTCTTCAACATCTACAACCTCATGGTGTGCTCATGAGGAGTAGCAGCAGTAATCTTGTCACCCTAGTACCTGCAGGCAACAACAGCCACCCGGGGACGCCAGGAACCCCACCCGACACCCCTCCCGTATCCAGTTCACCGCCGCCACACCCCTATGCGACAGGACTGGTGCAGTCTGCGTTGCCCCCCCAGCAACCGCACCCTGAACAGTTGTTGCAAACTTCACAGATGCCTCAGCCGATGAAAGGTTACCCGGACATGGAAATGATGTGGTCAATTACGTCTTTACGTTACCAGGAGCCTCTAGATCTCAGAGGGAATGCCGATCATCCCGGGGAGTGTTTTTTTTCCAACAATGGACAACAGCAAGCACTACACTCCTCGGTGATTGCTACAGGAGGCGTCGGCTGTCGGGGACCTGGAGTTGGTGGTGGAAAAATGCTGCATCATCACCATCACCACCACCACGAATTCATGACGGACGATGTTGGAGGGCCGGTGAGCCCAAGGACGCCGGGCATGGGACGGCCCTTGAGCTGTGGCAGCAGCAGTGTCATGTCTCCCATGAGTACTAGTGGGCATCATGGGTTGTCATTTGGTCCCGGAAGCGGTAACGGAGGTGGAGGCGGCGCCGATGACATTCTCAATGACGACGCGCTGATGTCCCTCTCGGTGCGGGAGCTCAACAAAAGGTTGCATGGTTACCCTCGAGAAGAAGTGGTGCGCCTCAAACAAAAGAGGAGGACACTCAAAAACCGCGGCTATGCTCAAAACTGCCGGAGCAAGCGCCTTCAACAGCGGCACGAACTTGAGGTGACCAACCGAACTCTTCAGGCAGAGTTGCACCGTTTAAAGCTGCAGTTGACTCGTGTTGCCCAAGAACGCGATGACTACAAGCAACGTCTGGACCTGTTGCGGGCCGGTGGTGGCTCGGACGGGGTTCACAGTTCGGTTAGCAGTTCCGGGCATAGCAATCCCAGTTCTCCGGAGTTCTACCTGTGACCGCGGGTCCGACCACAGCACTCATGTTGGAGCTGAACCAGCTTCAACGCTTCATCAATGATTCTTCTCCTTCCCAAGCGCGTGCTGGTGTGAAAAGTTACCCGAAGTGCTCAATATACTCCCTGACTGTTGAAGCTACTTCATCACGAAACAGTCGCGTTGGGTGCCGAAAAGTGCTAAAACCGAGTCTCGAACTCATGTGGAACGATGTGCAACTTAGCAATCACCGACGCAAAACCGGCGAAAACTGGAACTGTAATCTGGATGGAGGAAGAACGCTGTGGCGGAATATAAATAGTACACGGCCAAGTGAGTGCCCAGATCGCCGCTACATCAAAAGTGCCTCAAGCGGGGATCGATGCAAGGACTGAACCCAATCCCCTGAGCGTAAAGTGACTGACGGTGGTGAGATTGACATAGTGTAAAAACAATGTCACTCAGATCTTTTACTATTAAAAAACTATTAACTTTTTACCGGCAAAGTAAATAATCGTAATAATACTATCGAGTAGGTACATTTTACAGTATACCTATAATTTTGTCCTTTTTATCTCAGAAGTCATTAGTTCAGAACCCTGTATATCTTCATTATTATTATTCTTATTAGACGCATATTTCAGTTCATTGTTATTTGCTCAGCTAGGTCGAAGTGCCGAATAATTGCATGCAATTTTCAAGTTGCTAGTCGTAAATATTACCACCAGGCAAAATGAACTGTGGCTGGAGCTATCGCACCGCCCCTGCAAGTTTGTAGTGAACTAGTGAACTGTGTGTCACAAGGGCGTAAACATTTCTCTCTCTTATCTATCTTTTCCTCTTGTTATTTTCTTCAGGGATGTTGAAGGGTTTCATTGTAGTTTATCGTTAAAGATATAGCAAGTTAATATTGTTTTAAGGGTTTAACATTGTTATGTATACGATATGGGATTTTGTTTTGATATGACAGTTTTTTATTATTGCTGAGAAGAGAGGTGTATCTAATCAACTTACATCCTTGTAACACTTTTTTGTTTTGACAGGAAACAATATTGTTTTGTGCATATCGCATGGTTACGTACAAAAATCCTTTTCAGATATCGGTTGTTCCTCTCAACAAAGACTTTACCGATGTCCGATTCTCTATTCGGCAGTTTTAATCGAAATAGTGAAGAACTATATTTGATGTTCTAATAATAAGTTTTTAATAAAACCAAAATTTTATTTATTCTAACTTGTTTTTCAATACTTGTCATTCACCTAGTCAAGTTCTCCTACAAATACACGATAAGTAAGTCATAATGTTTGACTAAATACTGTTAGTGGAGTTTCAAAAAATACTGATACACTTTCTGGAATCACATAATAAACAAAACCTGAGCAGCACGATAGAGTGCATCCGACTTCTTCAACAAATTATGTACAAATAACGAATTGCATTCAACGTGGCAAATTCTCAAGTGGAGATTTAGGGCACCATCTTAAGGAAGTTTCACAAACACTCCCACTTTATATATGTTGCAACATTGTAACATCCGCTTTGACGTCATTTCGACCCTGAAGGTAGAGACTCCACGGCCATGGTGGAAGGTGTCCGCCATGCTTCCACAACAATTGTGTAACAATCACACCTGTTTTGTTATGTGAACTAATCATTTAAGGGTAAACAAAATGGACATTTGCGAGTCTTTTTAATGGGGATTTCCTTTCTGCACAGTGTATTCCTTCCAGTGGGCAAACTAATTTGAAAAACTAGCAACGGCGGTGTTTTGGAGCGGCACGCACAATAAAAAGCCAAATATCAATTTTTTTTCGTGAGAGAACGTTAATTTAATGCAAGCGTTTGACTGCAAGTCCATAATAATCACATATTAATCTTTATAAAATTGGCTTAAGTTGTGCGTTAAAGCAACGTAATGTGTTGTGACACGCTGAGACATTTGGCATATACCCCATTTTCTCAAAACTATAACTCTTTTAAATTGTAGAGCAGGGCTTCTGAAATGTTCAAAATTAAGGTATGGAACCTCACTTAGACCTTCTATTTGAAGTTAGCAATCCCAACCTAGCTTTACATGTAAAATATAAAAATAAATAATAAAATTAGTCTTACCATGTGGCCAAAAAAAAAAAAAAAACAAGATTCAAAATAGCTCATTTTAACCTTCAAATTTCGTTTGCATAATAAAATACTTAGCTCCACAGTAGCACAAACACTTTACAGTTGCTGAAGGTATTTTAAAATTGCACTTATAAATAGATTCAATCTCTTCTTAATTTACATTATTTAAGCAAGAATGATGCAACGAGTTGGCAAACACCTATTCAGCCAGGCTTTCACACGTATATGCTTAAATACACCAATTTTCTCAGTGATTGACATAGAGTATCGTGCACTTTACGATTAAAACTTTTATAAATATTTCTTGAGCGTAGTAACCTTTAGCCAAATGTAGTTGCAAAACTCGTTTATTTTTTCCACTTCACAGCGGTTTTTCTTAAGGGATCTTCTTTCCATAATGTAGTTATTTATTTATTTATTTATTGGATTCAGTCATACATCACTATCAGTTTACAAATTGCTAAAAGCACCCTTCAGCGCCGCAGTCTTTGTATCATGCTCCGAAGAATGCAACATTTTTTTCGAAAAAAAAAAACCCCATTTTGTCCGTGTTAAAGTGTTTAAAGCGAAAACTGTATTTAAGCAAGGTGATGTAAGTAAACAAACATGAATCCATAAATATTTCTCTACAGAAATTACATGTGCAAACCCAAGTAGGTATAAGCCAAATTTAATTAAAACGTTCAATACCAAAGAACAAATGTAAAAAAAAAAAGTTGTTTAAACACTTGGAAAATATGGTGCAACATAAATCCTATACCTTGTGCTTCGTAACGTAGTGTAAAGCTGAGACATCTCAAACGACAGGTGTTTTATTAATTTAGAATCTAATGTAATACTACATAAATGAGATCAACCGCCAGTTTTTGCAACTGTAAACTTCTAGGGTAATTACTGGAAGCCTTGACCATCGCCATTTCAATAGTCTTTTGCGTGATGTTTGCACCACTTGGTTGAAGCTCATTTAGATGCGGTATCCAGAATGTGATTCCCCTACTGTTGGTTAGGCTCGTTATTCCTACATGACAGTATTTCATGCGAAACAGTTTGGCAAACGCTGCAAATTTCAAACTACAGCTTTTCGCTGATGCTCAAAGTTTTTTTAGGAAAGTATATTCATTTCTGGATGCAAGTCAATAAATTCTTTATCATTTGAAGCTATCAAAAACGAAAATCAATCAAGATAGTGTTATCTGAATTGTTAACTTGTCAGACTTAATTTATCTTAGTTCATACTTGTTGATGCACATGTTAAAGTTAAAAACTAAGGTTTTTTCATATTTTCTTAATTCTGGTATAATAAATATTAAGACAACTAAACTCCAAAGTAGCGCACATTATTTTTCGTGAAATAAGAGGAAAACCACCGCATACTACATGATTGTAAGGGAAGATAAAAGCACTTAACTTGAATAATAATTATTAGTTTTCTACTCTATCGTATTAGATTACTCTGAAAAATCTGATGTGGTATACATTCAAATAACTTTCTCTGCTGTCTATTGTTTATTAGCAGGTATACAAACTAGTCTGTAAATTTTATTACTTTCTCTACTACGTATAGTAAGTAGGGGAAGTATTGTATTCCACCCAAAAATTCGATATCGAGATTTCACCGGAAATACATGTTTTGAGACTCCCTGAATCCAAAAAAAACATTTTTGGAAACATGTCTGTGCGTGTGAACAGCATAACTCAGAAACGAACAGTCGGATAAACACTAAACTTGGTATTTAGATTCACTATCTTCCAGAGATGCGACACGAAGGTTTTCAAGAATATCCCCCCATCCCAGACTACCCTTTACATGGAACATTTTTCGAAAATTTTAATTTTCTCAAAAATGGCTCTAACGATTTTGATTAAAATATCATATGTTTAAGATATTCTCATGAGAAATGAAATGTATATCTCGAATTTTCTGGGAATGTCTCCAAAAGTATTCTTCCTTGTGAACGACTTTTGCATAACTGGTAAACCGTAAGAGATAGACAAAATGCTACTACACAAAAAATGTAGATCGCGTTAAAATACACAATGTCATATACATTTTTTTTTGTTGAGTGAACCGTTTTCGAGATATTGCTTGTTATTCCCTTAAATTTTCCAATACTTATACTATTTCTCAAATTCGTTATTAATTTTTTTTATGTCCTGGACATGCAAAGAGATTGGAATGCGCCACATAGCAACCAGCGCTTAAAAATTTTACTATCGCTTAAAACCTACCATATTCCCCTTGCATCTAAAAGAAAATTAGCAATAAGATTGACATCTCGATTAGCATGAAGCATATGGAGAATAAGCGTTTGTAAAAATAGTTTGTACAAGAGTAGAAAAAGTCATGTGAGTGTAACAAATCAGATTTGTTTATATATTCTTCATTTTAATCCAAATAAAATTTTGCAGAAATAGCTACATTACACATTTCGTTATAGATATGAAGGAACAGCGACAGTCAAATGTTGAAGAGCTGGACGCTATATGCTGGCCTTAAAATTCCATATTGTTGCAATGGCATGCAAGAAACAACTGAATGTTAACAGGACTTTAAAAGAATGGTTAACTATTAAACAATTCGAAACACAAATAACGGATATCTCAGAAATAGCTTATGCCACAAAAAAGTTATCCAAAATAAATTGTGTATTAAAGAATCTGCATTTCTTGTGTGGTACGTTTTCGTCTATCCCTTAACGTTTACCAGTGATATAAGATTAGTTATACAAAATTCCTTCCGAATGAAGAGGACTTTAAAGGATATTCCCAGAAAATTTTGTTTCATGTAAATATCGTTAAAATATAGTATTTTAATCAAAATCGTTAGCCATTTCTTAGAAAATCAAAACTTTTGAACAATCATCCATTTAAAGGGTAGTTTGAGATGGAGAGATTTTCTTGAAAATCTTCGTGTCGCATGTTTGGAAGATATTGAAGTTAAATACCAACTTCGGATTGGTATCCGACTTTTCCTTTGAGTTCTGCTGTTCACAGACATACACGGACCTTTCTCTAAAAATACCTGTTTTTAATTCAGGGGTTTCAAAACGTGTATTTCCGGTGAAATCTCGGTATAGAATTTTTGGGTGGAATACAACACTTACCCTACTTACCACACGTGGTAGAGAAAATAAAATATTGAATTACCTATTTTAACAGAAACACAAAGTTTGCATGAGCTTATATAAGTTACTGTGGTCAGTGTTGAAGGGATCGCAAAGGGGGTTTACCTTTTCACCATATTGAACATAAATTGTAAATGAGTTATTGAATCCTTTACATTGTATCACCAATATTAGAATAGTTTCCCTTAATGCTCTTAAATGCATTTGTGGTTAAATAGGCATTATATGACCAGAAAGTACATTTTATTTTTATCGAAATACATAGAAGTGTAAATAATATATAAGAAACTATGAAACATCAAAAAAGGTAAATACGATAGAAATCTTCCTTTTTGGCAACAAGCAATATTCCCTTAAAAGAACTGATGGTTGTATATTTCTGTAAAAGAAAGCGTGAAAGCATCATTTATTGTCCGTAATGGTTTTAGTTTCGTATCTATTTTACAAATAATTCCACATTAAATTACTTCATGTTAATGATAATTAGGCATTCACCATGTATACTTCCGATTTACATAGACACAACTGTTTAAAAAACAATCGATATACGCCAGCCACGATATCGCACTTTTTGCTGCAACGCAAAAGAAACAAAATGGTTATTTACATTTCAAAGTGGACTGCTTAAATCCAGGACAACGAACTAGAAACAATATGAAAATCATTAATTCTACAAACACTTTGCTTGAGGTAAATTGTCTACATTTTACAAATGGTACATTTTTTGTCTCCTACGTTTTTTCAGTTACTGAAATTTAGTACACTTTTGAGAAAATAAATAACGAAAACTTTTGTAGGTAAAGTGTTGTTTAGCGTAGGGAGAACTTCCTGAACTCTCCACTTTGCATTCTTTAAAGAGTGCATTACTATGAAATGGGATATATTTACCCGATTTATATTTATTTATTAGGTAGAGGAGCTGTTGAAATTTTCCTGAAGCACATGTTCTGAGGCCGCCTGAATCCAAGAAGAGCATTTTTACTTTCTCTACCCACGTACATAGCAAATATTGCATTCCACCCAAAAATTCGATACCGATATTTCACCGGAAATATGTGCTTTGAGGCCCCCGAATTAAAAGAAAAAGCATTTTTAGAAAAAGGTGCGTGTGTGTGTGTGTGTGTGTGTGTGTGTGTCTATGAGCAGCATAGCTTCTATACCTACTATGTAAGTGGTAGAGAAAGTAAAAAGCATTGTTAGAAAAAGGTCCCTGTGTGTATGTATGCATGCATGAAGAGCATAACTCAAAAACAAAAAGTGGGATAAATACCAAACTTGGTACCTTCAGTACCTTCCAAAGATGTGACACGAGGATGTCCAAGAAAATCCTCCACACTAAACTACCCTTTATGGGAAACACTTTTAGAAATTTATTTTCTAAAGATGGTTGTAACAATTTTGATTAAAATACTATACATTAAAGATATGTACATGAAAACTACAATGTATATCATGAATTTTCTGCGACTGGCCTGCGAAGTCCACTTCATTCGGAAAAAATCTTGTATAAATGGTAAACGTTAACCAATATGGACGAAAACGTACTGCACATAAATGTAAAACACACAATTTGTTTCAAATAAGTTTTTTGGTAGCAGCCATTTCCAAGATATACGTTATTAACGGTTCGAATTCTTCAATACTTACCGATTTTCAGTTGTTTCTTGCAATGTCATGGAAAGTGTATGGGATTTTAAGGCCAGAATATAGCGTCCAGTTCTAAAACATTTGAATATCGCTATTCCCTTTGTATTTATAACGAAATGTGTAATGCAGCTATTTCCGGAAAGGTTTATCTCCATTAAAATTAGCAAATAGGGAAATAAATCTTCCAATAATAATTTGTATGCCCACTAATAAGCAATTGAGGATTTGTGAATGTAACACATAAGATAGTTTGTTTTGTTCTTGAGGTATGCGTTTACAAATGCACAGGAATAGCTTCTAGAAACGCCCTTTTTATTCAGAGTGCCTCAAAACGTACATTTCGAAGACTTCCCAATTATGAGTGGTATGCAATTCTTATTCTACCTTAGATAATCGGTAGAGTAAGTGAAAAAGAAACTGATGAAAAATTTAAACAATTAAACTAGTCTAAACTTACTGGGACTTAATATTAAGGAATTAGAATTTTACTTCTATTTAACTGCCTGAGAAGGCATTTCAAATTATAAGTCTTATTGTGATAAGCACATAATGTATTGTACAAGATGAACAACAAAGGCTGGAATACTCGTGTCCTTATTAGCAACATTAAATTTCCTTTTGAACAGAGGACAGAAGCACAAAGTTCTACCTTAAAGATAACAAATTATTCACTTTTAAAGATGTTTCTTAACAATTAACGCAAATGAAAATTTCGCTCTTCAACTACAGAATTTTGAAAACTGGTTGTGCTAACGTATCAACAGAGGTTACACTTACTATTGCAATGATGCTTTGAAGAATTCCACACTATGAAAACGCAGTAGACGGATTATTTTTTCTTCAGTTTACCGCCACGAATGCGGTGACTCAGGTTATGGATGACCATTGTGAAGTAGATGAACTTTTAAACAAGCTTCTGGGCAAAAGTCAGCAGAAACTTTTGCTCACAGTAGCTAACATGCTGAAAACGTAGCAGATCTGAGTATATCTCCATACATGTGTACGTCATCATTACTTACCATAAAAGTCATTCTCGAAACGTAAGCATAGCAAAATGCAGGCGAAGGACCTTCTAAAGGCAGTTCCAATTTAGTAAACTTGGGGGAAAATCCTGAAATGTAAATGCTAGCTTTTTGATTTAAGTAGTTTTTAAAAAAAATGTATTGTTTGTACACACAGCCCCTTTTGATTCTTTGGCTTGAGAAGCACTTAGTAAATCTTTCGAACTGGATTTTAACGTTGGATTTAATCATTTTTGCAATGAAACACGCTCGCATTCCCAACCCTGTGGAAGGTAGAGAATGATTCTCATTAAAAGAATTCCCCAGCCCCAGTCAGGAATCGAACCCTAGGCCCCTTGGTGGAAAAAGCCAGCAAGCTGACCAATCGACCAGGAGACAGTCTTGATGTTTACAAAACAAAAGAACTGAACAAAAAAAAAAAATTGAGTTTTATTTATGGACGCTCTTTAACTACTATGGTTCTTAGCGTCCCATTCTATATTGGGCGTGAAACACCTGTAATTTTGCTCAGAGGCCTCTTTATCAGGCTTGAGGTTCTTTTACGTGCCGTAAATCTACGACACGGGACCACCGGCTTTACTTCCCTTCCGAAGGAAGCCGTGCTAACGATTTTTACGCCCGAAAAAATCCATCGCCCTCCGCCGGGTTTGAACCCGCGACCTTGGGAACCAGAGGCTAGCACGGTACCACTAGTCCACGGAGGACGACAAGAACTGAACAGAAGGCATTGAAAGTTTACTTGTCTCCCTGGTTGAGGGTCCACGTTCTGACTTCTCAAACCAAAGTTCCCGTGTTCGATCCCGGCTGAGTGGGGGAATTTTACTGAATGTGAGCGTTTAATAGAAAAAATCTGATGTGTTACATTCACATGACTTTCTCTACCCTCTAGCGCTTATTAGTGGGTATACAAATTATTCTTAGGAAAGTTTATTTTCCTATTTTCATTTTAATCGATAAAACTTTCCGGAAATAGCTGCATTACATATTTCATTGTAGTTACAAAGGGAATAGCGATAGTCAAATGTTTTAGAACTGGACGCTATACGCTGCCTTAAAATTGCATACTGTTTCCATGCAATCGCGAGAAACAACTGAATGTTGGAAGGACTTTAAAGAATGATCAAGTTATGAATAATACGAATAATTAATAACGGATATGCTGGAAATGGCTAATGCCACAAAAAAGTTGTTTGAAATAAATTGTGTGTTTTAATATTTATTGTTATTACGTTTTAGTCCTTAGCTTAACATTTATCAGGTATACAAGATTATACCAAATTCCTTAATGGGGCTTCACGGGCTATCCTCAGGAAATTGAAAATATACATTTTATTTGTTATGCAAATATCTTAAACATGTACTATTTTCATCAAAATCGTTATAGCCATTTTTTTTAGAAAATCAAGCATTTCGGAAAATCATTCACCTAAAGGGTAGTTTGGAGTGAGTGGATTTTCTTGAAAATCATCTTATCGCATCTTCGGAAGGTGCTGAACATTATTTGGTATTTATCTGACGTTTCGTTTTTATAATTATCTGTTCTCTCCCTCACACACGCGCGCGCGCGCGCTGACCTTTTTCTAAAAATGCTTTTTCGGTGGGGGGCTTCAGGTGGCCTCAAAACAATTTCCGGAGAAAACTCGATATGGAATTTTTGGTACTGAAAGGTAGGTACTTTAAATGACTGCTGTTACAGACCACAACCTATGTCTACGCCAAGGTTGCCAGACATCCCGGATTTGTGCTAAAAGTCCCGCGTCCCGGACAGATCCTATCCGGGACGGCAATTGCCCCGCATTTTGAAACTTGAAAAAAGAAGTTGATGTTTTCACCTTTGGAGTTGGTAAAACCGACTGCCATATTTCTTTATACTGCAAAAAGTAATATCCGGTAAGTTTTACCCTGTTATAAAACTTGGTAGTGTTGATACTGACCCACTTACAAGTGGTTCATCGACAACAAATTTGGTGAGTTTTGGGGGTTGGCTAGCCTGATGCATATAATGCCTAATAATTAACAACCGCTGTGTAGCTTGCTTTTCCCTTTTGATTGATATCCGTCAACAATGAAGGATGTTTGTTGGCAGCTTGCGAAGTGAACACGAACACGAGGTTGTTTTGTTGGAAACAGGAAGTATATTAATAATAGAAATCGATAGGAATTTGAAACGCAAAGGTGATCATGTTAAAGAAAAATAAAAGGCTGTGTGTTTTTCGTAAGGTTTGGGAAAACAACCAAATTTAGTACATTGATTAGAATGCAGTCACTGATCCCTATGGTTGGGGGTTGTGCAGTAGGCCGGTAACCTACTCGTGTAAAAGAATTACTCATAAACTCAAATTAATAACCGGACGGATTTACAAAGCGCTATTTATAATTTAAGTATAGTGGCTATTGAACATAATCTGGAAATTTCAGCTGAGTAAACAATGGCATTTTATGGAAAAGATTCTGTCAGAGCCAAAATTGTGATTGATAATACTCCTGCTGAACAAGTTATGGACTATTTAGGAGTTTTCATTGGCAAGGATAGAGCAAAAAATGTAAATAGAAAACTAAATTTATTCCAACATATATGTGGAACAATCAGAAGAGGTTTATCAAGGAAAGTCCGCAAAGAAACTTTACTGAAATTTTATAAGGTTTTAGCAGTTGCTGCACTATTATATGGGTCTGAATGTTGAACTCTATACAGATTCCTTGAGACGGATAGAAGTTGCGGAATTGAAATTCTTAGCTGGTTACACTATAATGGATAAACAGAGAAGTGAAGATATCAGAGAACAACTGGGAATATTTAAACTAACGGACAAAATAGCAGAATACGGGAAAAACTGGTACAAGCATGTCTGCAGAATGGAATATGATAGGATTCCCCAAAGAGCACTAAAGTATAAACCAAGAGGGCAACGAAGCCTGGGAAGACCTGCTAGAAGATGGGTGGAGCAGCTTTAGTTTGGAGTCGGAACAGGCCACCAGTGGTCTAATCCCTGTTTGTATGATGATGATGATTGGAATGCAATGACAAGTACAGAGCATTTTGTAAACATTGCCGTAAGCGTTTCTCAAATGCACATGCGGGGGGGGGGGGAGGAACGCACATCTGTCTTATTTTAATTTCAGATATCTGCCAACCGGGGTCTGTGCTCTAAAATATCCTAAAAGATACTATGTCTTTCTGGCATAACTGAAGTTCTGAAATGACAAATAACTATCGGGAAATAAGACACCCGCCATAGCAAAACGAATGCACATTTAACAAACTTTGGTGGATTTCGTACTACGGGACCCACTCACGAACGTAACAGATAGACAGTGGGAACAAATGATATAACGGAAATAGGTAACTTACACTGTTAAATCTTTAGCAGAGGGTCTGTGTGAGTTGTAGCACACCAGCATTTATATATAAATACAACTATGAATTAAAATACCTAAATTGATGTTACAACTTTGTCTTCTTAAGAAAGAACGAAGAAAAAACGAATTAATAAACATTTTAGAGAAGTTACAAGTATAGTAACACTTTAAGTATGTCATGCCATTGTCTGAAATGTAGGTATCATATGGACTATCAAACCATGTCTAGGCGCCGGGAGAACTAAGTATGATGACTACATGTCACAGGTAGTACTGTCCCCTCCACATAACCTACTGTATAAACGGAATAGAGGGATCACCGATCGTGCAGTCTTTCTGGTATATCTCGGAATATTGCTTCAAGGGGGTTTGGTTATTAATGATATTTTAATCAAAACCGTTATGTTTATCAGGAAACGGAGGAGGATTTCCGCATTTAAGCGCACATGAAGGCCTATTGTGCTTCTGATATCCTCCAGGAAGAAGGGATGGTCAGATCCGGGGCGGCAGGTGGGATCTGTAACGTCTCCAGATATATCCTGACGCCGGCGGGACCTGCCATAGGCTTACCTCTTCTCATGGAGAGGTCTCTCTGAGGGCTTCTCACATACCAAACGCCAGGGCAAACAGTCCTTCAAAGCAAACTCTATCGCCACACGCTCCGCCCGCTGTCCAATCGCTGATCCATCGTCCCTGAAACAAGATGGAAATAAAATGGCAATTCACGCTATTATATAATACATCCTACCAATTTCCCCTCCTACTTTGTGCAGACTTGGGACTGCGCAAATATTTAACAGTTTGGTGTGGTTAAAATTTTCGTTTGATAGGGTGCATAGTCCTCCAAAGGTTTTACAAAATAAAATCGTTCCTATAAGCAACTTGCAATAGTTTTGTCATACAGGTAAACATTTAAAAGAAAGAGTTTTCACAAATCCAAATCTTATTATGTCCTGGTTACTCAACTTTGATATCTGTTCCCTCAAAAATGTTTCTTTTTCCATGACTTTATCTTTTTTCCTGTACTTTGTAACTGAACATGCATATCTGACTGAATGCCGGTCAAAACGTCAACGAAGTTGTAAATGTTCGGGTGCGAAGTGTAAAACAAGCCGTTCAATTTGGCATGTAAAGATTTACAGCTATTTGTTGTTCTATTTGTGGCAGCTGTGAAATCAGCCCGAAATAGCAGGAGGAAACATTAAATGTGCCACAATCTATATCTGCAGGATGCAGTTACTCTTGTATTTTTGTGTCCCCTGGTTGTACGAGGGGCACTGTTTTTATTTTGAGCTTTGGCAACCCTGAATGCTGTAGGTGCCATCTGACGTTTCCAATGGAAAGTTTGGCATTTTTGACCATAATCTACTTCAAACATTTTGTCAATAGAGCGTCATTTGTTTTGTTTACACTAACTTGAAAATTGTGTGTCAACAAAAACATGGAATTAACTCGCGAAAATGTTCGTGCAATGATTTATTACGACTTTCGACGTGGATTATCAAGACAAGAGTGCATCGATCGACTAACTTCCACATTTGGCGACGAAGCTCCATCCTTTGCCACTGTGAAACGCTGGTATAACGAATTTAATCGTGGCCGCCGTTCGCTCAATGATGAAGTTCGTGAAGGTCGTCCAAAATCAGTTGTTGTGCCAGAAAACATTGGTGCTGTGCAAAATCTAATAATGAAAGATCGTCATGCGATATATTGTGAGATTGAGGCAACCCTAGGCATTAGTTCCACCAGCATATATAAAATATTGTATGATTATTTAGGCGTGAAAAAGGTTTGCTCTCGTTAGATCCCACATAATTTGACGCGATCTCAAAAAGATGCTCGTGTCGATTGGTGTACAAATATGCTCAAGAAAAACAATGGCGGTGCCTCAAAAGACTATATAAAATTGTAACAGGTGACGAATCATGGATCTATGCGTATGAGCCGGAACGTAAACAGCAGTCGACTGTATGGATGTTTCAAGATGGAGCAAATCCAACAAAAGTTGTTCGCACTCGAAGCACTTCGAAGCATATGGTCGCCTGCTTTTTCAGTAAAACTGGCCATGTGGCAACAGTGCCTTTAGAGGAACGTAAAACGGTCAATGCCGAATAGTACACAACTATTTGTTTGCCGGAAGTCTGTAGGATCCTTCTTCATCAAGATAATGGCTAGCGCACACACATCTCGTCTAACAACAGAGTATTTGAAGGCTCAAAAAACCGAATTGATGGGTCATCCGCCATACAGTCCTGATTTGGCACCCAATGACTTCTTTTTGTTCTCAAACATCAAGAATAAATTGCGTGGACAACGATTTTCGTTGGCAGAAGAAGCCGTTGATGCCTTCAAAAACCATGTTTTGGAGGTGTCTCAAGAAGACTGGAATAAATGCTTTGACAAATGGTTCAAACGGATACAAAAGTGTATTGATCATAAAGGAGAATATTTTGAAAAACAATAAAGCAGTTTTCAATCAGAAATTAGTTTGTTTTAATTATTAGGCTCAAAATATAAATAGTGCCCCTCGTATAGGGCATCAGATCTTCGACAAAGCAGTCCTCTACGTCGTCTGGGTTTAAAAAAGGAAGTCCAAAGAAGTGTTTTAAAAATGTACCTTTTTTCCGAGTTGGATTTGTGTTCCTTTGATAGACCAATGGCTTGTATTTTGTACCACCAGTTTTGTCCTAAATGGAAACGACACCCTTTTATCACAACTGAAGGCCAAACAAGCGCTGCGGCCTTGTGAATAGCTGCTTCATGGTCTATAAAAATCACTTCTGGTAAAAATGTTAATCAAGTATCGCACAATGGGTTACAATATGACAGCACATTTTTACATAGGTTCAGTTGCATGAAAGTAAACAATTGTGTTAAAACTTGGGACAGCTTTTAAGTGTGCCATGAATGTACGTAAACTATAGGCCTTCCGTAAAGAACGGTTAAGTTTATTGTAGCTGAAAAACCAATTATACTTATAGGTTTCACTGTCATTATTATTAAAGGCTCGGCGTTGTTGGTGAGTATTTCTATTTCTTCAGTATGGCATGTGCATTTGTGGCACTTTTGAGGAGATTGGGGTGAGTGCGAGCACGTGCATTACGTACATTCCTTTTAATGAGGGTCGTATCTGACATCGTTCAAGTTTCTATGTCACCTTGTTTTAGTTCGCTGTATAACAGTTTTGATGGTTTACTACAAACATCTGTCGTTGCTTTTCTGTTTAAATTATTGCTAAGCTTTTGTATATTTAGTTTCTGTAAGTCTGGGCTGTCATGGTTGAGAATTTGAAAGCTTTCTACAATAGAATTATTTTCACTTAATTTTATATAACATTTACACGAGCATCCGGCGGGGGGCGATAGATTTTATTGGGCGTAAAAATCCTTAGCATGGCTTCCTTCGGAAGGGAAGTAAAGCCGGTGGTCCTGTGTCGTAGATTTACGGCACGTAAAAGAACCTCGAGCCTGATAAAGAGGCCTCTGAGCAAAATTACCGGTCTTTGACGCCCAATATAGAATGGGACGCTAAGGGCCACAGCAGTTAAAGAGCGTCCATAAATAAAAAAACTCAAAAAAGCCCTCCGCTGAATTCCATCCTTCAGTGTTTTATCTAGTGAAACTTGTAACCATCAACAAATGAAAAGTGTTTTATTTTTCTCACTAATCTCACTTCCACACTGGTGAACAGTACCAAACGGTATGACTGTTGGCTACACAACTATGGTGCATCATGCCGTGAATGCCCTGGCGTCAGAGCGTGCTGGGTGCGACCGGTATAGCCAACCGTAGCGGACTCAATTTACCGCATAGAGAATGGTAACCAACTAAGTTTACCTGTGTCCAAATTTATCGAGGTGTTTGCCTATTATAGTTTGATTAATTTTGTTATTGGCAATATTTATTGATATGATTTATTAATAGGATGCTAACCTTAGCATTGCAATTAATATTGCACGTTCTGGGCCAATGAACCATTGTTGACAACATGCCTGAGGAAGTTTATAATACCGACATTCCTCACCAGTTGCATTGCTTCGTATAATACTAACAAAGTGGAAAAAAAAGTTGATTTAGACTGGGGAATCGATTATTTTAGTATTACCCTGTCGCTTTATTCATTAATTGGATGGCTTTATTTTATTTATTTATTCATTTTTTGCTAAAGTTTAACGTCTATTAACCTGATAGGTCATATCGGACTGTGAATGAATGAAATGGGTGAAATGGTGTTCAAATGAGCCTGGGGTCCATAGAATTTAAAGTTACGCGACATTTATCTTCATAGGATAAGGGAAAACCCCAGAAAAAACCTTATCCTGATAGCTCACCCTAACTGAGATTCGAACTTGGGACGTCTTAAATGTGAGGCAGACACGCTACTCCCACACAACAGAGGAGAGCAAATGGCTATTGTTTTCTACTTCCCACGTGGGCGAAAACAAGTACTGACCTAAAAGACTAGACTTATTTCATTGCAAACGTAACAATAGCCTGTTTAACCTCTATTCAAGAGAGAATTGTTTATAAACTGATAATAAGGTTTGCCATAAAAATATACATAGCAACTGAAGAGTGCAAATATAAAGAAATGGCGTTTAGTTTACATTCCACTAAGAGAAGAACGGAATTTAGTAAATTTAATATGTAATGTATGGTATATGGCTATTTTATATTTTAACACTTACTGTTCTATCATGTCAAAATGTGTTTTTAAGTGGTAAGTGAATAAATGACTATGACTGCCTACTGAAACGCTTATTATTACTGGTAATGCCTATTTTGAACTTTGCCTGCCCATTTTAATTTTTAGCGCCTATTACGCCGAAATCTTAATGATAGTTTAATTGATGGCTCGTCTATCATTGTTATTGGAGCGAAAAATAAACAACTTGAAATATCTCACTTACGTCTGAACTTTTTGAAATGAAATATACCACATAACAAACGTATATAAGCAGAATATTTCTAACAAATTTTGTCATTTACACAATTTCGATAAGATTAATATTTAAGCAATTATTTCAATTTTTTATTACTATTATTAGTTTATCACCAAAATAGTAACTCGCTTGACGAGCATAACGAACAGGCACAAGTTAATATACTAGTTTTCACTTATGTAACATCACATGCCATGTACGTTGCACAGAGGCAGACTCTGAGAGATAGTGGAGGGGGAGAAAAGAGAAATAGAGGTCAGCAGATCTGCAATTGTACTAGTATTAAATGCATACATCAATTCGGGTAAGTTTAAAATTATTGTTCATTGTAAATATAAATGGTCAGATAAGTGAGTTTAATTAATCCAAATAAGTTAAAGCTTAATTGTTAGCATCCTTTGATTAATAAGATTTTAAATTCGTAACAAATTCAGTGGTAACAGCGGTGGTAGTGGCGGTGATGTTTTGTGTGGTGGAGGCGGAGGCGGCGGCGACTGTGGCGGTGGTGCGGATGGTGGCGGTGGCGATGCAGGTGATACATATCACTCTTGATTCGTCTCTACAAAACTCATCTCTATGTTCAATCTTAGGTAGGTAGATCGTTTTACTGGTAGCCTAGAGCTTGTACTTGCGGTATTTGACATCCTTATTTAATTATAATGTGAGGAACAAATCATATACGACCAACACTTCAAAAACGGCTAATGCTATAGGGGAAAAAAAGGGACATAAATGTGCATTTTAATTGACAGTATATTTTTCGTGGAGCACCTTCTTGTCTTCATCTTATAACGTTACCAGTTATATATATATATATATATATATATAAATATTTGTAGTAATATGGCATTTTAATCAAAATTGTTAGAGCCATTTTTAAGAAATACAAAATAATCAAATAAGGAACATATGCTTATGTAAAGGATAATTTGCGGGAGATTTTCTTGCAAATCTTTGGGTCGCATCCTTGGATATAACTGAAGATAAGTACCATGTTTGGGATTTATGAGACGTTTGGCATTTTAAGTTAAATTGCTCTCTCTCTCTCTCTCTCACACACACACACACACACACGCGCGCGCGCGCGCACACAATTTAACAAAATAGTTTCTGAATTCAATTTCCAAATCGACTTTATGGATGGAATGAAATATATGCAATGCAAAAATGGGAAATATTAAAAGAAAGTATGAAAAAAATGTAATTTATTTTCCTTTTCTCTAAATACAGGATTTGGACGCACCAAATATTACGTCTCGTGCAATACAGGGAATATGACAACCCTAATTACGTATCGTGTTGCATTGTGTGGCCGTTGTCGTCACCATTATAACGTCAATCCAGACATTGCAGTACAAAGGAGAAGTGATGACGCAGGAGGAATAGGTACTACCTACGTAACATTATGCGGCGTCACGACCTTATGCAATCTTTTATGGGTTCATGACGTCTTTAGGTTGATTAGACTTGAATATCCCTGTTAATGGCACATAAATTCTTAGTATTTATGATTCGGATAGATACCAAACTTCGTGTTTGTTGGACATTTCGTTTTTTAGTTAGGCTGTTTTCCCTCCCTCCCTCCTTCCCTCCCTCTCCCTCTCTCTCTCGCGCACTCTCGCGCGCACACACACACGCGCGCACACGCACACGCGCACACACACACACTTTCTAAAACGATTGCTTTATATTCTGGAACCTCAAAATGCGTATTCCCGGTGAAGCCTGGTACTGAATTTTTATGGTGAAATGCACTACTTTCTCTGCATTACTACCTATTAGGCATGTGGTAGAGATGGCAAACATGTATTGAAAAGTTCAAACCAATAACAGCGAAAATATTTCGAAAATGGTTAATGTTACAAAAATTACTTAAAATAAATTCTGCATTTTACTGAAATCTACATTTTGTATATAGCAAGTTTCTATCTCTCTCTCTCTCTCTCTCTCTCTCTCTCTTTCTCTCTCTCTCATGTACAAAATTCATTCCGAATGAAAAGAACTTCACAGGCTTTTCCCAGAAAATTCAAGATATTTGGCAAAATGCCGGCACTACATTAGATTTCCCAATTGACCTGCATTTTTCGCGGTAAACCAAACGAGATCTCAAATTCCTTTTGAGATGACATGCCCCAATGGAAACTTACAATGTTGCAAGTACTTTAATTCCCAGGCTTCATAGTTTAACCAACTATTAGGTCAATGGTAATAATCAATTGTTCTTTTACAAAAGCCATGTGTGGGATCATTGATTGACCTAGTAGTCAACTAAACTATGAAGCCCAGTACATACAGACTTACATCATTGTAAGTCGCCATTGGGGGTATGTCATCTCAATACAATTTGAGATCTCCTTGTGTGCGGTTTACCGGAAAAATGCGAACCAATTGGGGAATTTAATGTCCTATCGGCATGTTACCATGGTAGCTCAGTGGTTAGAGCAACCAGACGGAAACCGGGAGACCCGTGGTTAAAATACCGGCGATGGCATGGAATTTTTCAGTTATCTGATTCTATCTTTCCAACATTGCCCTATACACGGATTGTGTGAAAAAAGTAATTATTATGATGTATACAAAATTAAATTGTGTTTTATTTATGGACGCTCTTTAACTGCTATAGTTCTTAACGTCCCATCCTATATTGGGTGTGAAAGACCGGTAATTTTGCTCAGAGGCCTCTTTATCAGGCTTGAGGTTCTTTTACGTGCGGTAAATCTATGACATGGGACCACCGGCTTTACTTCCATTCCGAAGGAAGCCATGCTAAGGATTTTTACCCCCGAAAAAATCCATCGTCCTCCCCCGGGTTTGAATCCGCGTCCTCAGGAACTAGAGGATAGCATTAACCATACATCACGCAGGACGACAAGATATATACTTTATTATTTATGTAAATATCTTAAACCTGTGGTACTTTTAATCGTTGGGCCATTTTTGAGAAATTAAAAAAAAATAGACACTCACGCTCACCACAGGGACATCAGGGAACATCAAAGTAGATATGTATTTCCGGTGAAATCTCGATTTGAAATTTTTGGATAAGATACAATAAGTACTTCCTCTACCTACTATTTCTCTTGTAAGTATACTAGAAAAATTAAAATCTGATGTTTTCCATTGACATGAATTTCCCTACTCACTCTTTTTACTTTCCCTACTACGTATAGTAAGTAGGGGAAGTATTGCATTCCACCCAAAAATTCGATACCGAGATTTCACCGGAAATACATGTTTTGAGACCTCCTGAATCCAAAAAAAGCATTTTTGGAAACATGTCCGTGTGTGTGTGTGTGTGTGTGTGTGTGTGTGTGTGTCTGTGTCTGTGAACAGCATAACTCAAAAACTAACAGTCGGATAAACACCAAACTTGGTATTTACGTTCAGTATCTTCCAGAGATGCGACACGAAGATTTTCAAGAAAATACCCCCACCCCAGACTACCCTTTACATGGAACATTTTTCGAAAATTTTAATTTTCTCAAAAATGGCTCTAACGATTTTGATGAAAATATCATATGTTTAAGATAATGTCATGAGAAATGAAATGTATATCTCGAAATTTCTGGGAATGACTCCAAAAGTATTCTTCATTATGAACGACTTTTGCATAACTGGTAAACCATAAGACATAGACAAAATTTTACTACACAAAAAATGTAGATCGCGTTAAAATACACAACTTATATCATATACATGTTTTTTGTTGAGTGAACCGTTTTCGAGATATTGCTTGTTATTTCCTTAAATTTTCCAATACTTATACTTTTTCTCAAATTCGTTATTCATTTTTTTTGTCCTGGACATGCAAAGAGAATGAAATGCGCCACATAGCAACCAGCGTTAAAATATTTGACTATCGCTTAAAAGCTACCATATTCCCCTTGCATCTACAAGAAAATTACCAATAAGTTTGACATCTCGATATCTCGATTAACATGAAGCATATGGAGAATAGGCGTTTGTAAAAATAGATTGTACAAGAGTAGAGAAAGTCATGTGAGTGTAACACATCAGATTTTTTTATGTCCTGGACATGCAAAGAGAATGGAATGCGCCACATAGCAACCAGCGATAAAATATTTGACTATCGCTTAAAAGCTACCATATTTCCCTTGCATCTACAAGAAAATTACAAATAAGATTGACATCTCGATATCTCGATTAATATGTAGCATATGGAGAATAGGCGTTTGTAAAAATAGATTGTACAAGAGTAGAGAAAGTCATGCGAGTGTAACACATCAGATTTTTTAACTATGCTTTCAAATTCTTCTGTCTACTGTTTGTTGATCGAGATAAACTTTCATTGTGCATTTACACATTTCGTTTGGTTGTAAGAAGAATACAGTAGGCTAAAGCGATAGGCTGATCTTTAAAAATAGATTCACATGACTTTCTCTATCTACTATAGTTTATTTTTATTTAACTTCTACAAGCTATTGTTACGAAAGCTTATTTTTCTATTTACTTCATATTAATCGAAATAAACAGTTGCGGAATTAGTTGAAGGTACAAGGGTGATAGAGGAAACTGAATCGACATTAAGATGTTTACACACCGGGTCGTTATATGCCTGCCTATAAATTGTATACCTTTGCCATAACATCCCGAGAAACAACTTGATAGCAGCAGCGCTTTAAAAAAAAGACAAAGTATTGAAACATCCAAACAATAACAACGGATATCTCGGAAATGGTTGATGCCACGAAAAGTTACTTCAAATAAACTGCATGTTTTAAACAGATCTACATCTTTTGTGTAGTACGTTTTTGTCAATCTGTTATCGTTTACCCGATATATAGGATTACCAAAATTCCTTCCGAATAAGGAGGGTTTCACAGGCTATTCCCAGAAAATTCAGGATATACATTTGTGTCGTCCTCCATGGTGTAGTGGTTACTATGCTAGCCTCTAGTTCCCAAGGTCGCTGGTTCAAACCCGGAGGAGGGCGATGGATTTTTTCGGGCGTAAAAATCCTTAGCATGGCTTCCTTCGGAAGGGAAGTAATGCCGGTGGTCCCGTGTCGTAGATTTACGTCACAAGAACCTCAAGCCTCATAAAGAGGCCTCTGAGCAAAATTAGCTTCTTTCACCGCAATATAGAAAGGGACGCTAACGACCATATCAGTTTAAGAGCGTTCATAAATAAAATTCAATTTAATTTATACATTTTCTTTAGTATGTAAATATAATAAGCAAATGGTATTTTAATTGTAAGCGTTTAGAGCCTGTTGTGAGAAAAACAACATTTCGAAAAATCTTCCATCTAAAGGGTAATTTGTGTGAAAATATTGGGTCGTATCTTTCACAAATGCTAAACCTAAAACCGAAGTTTTGGAATTGATCGACATTTCGAATTCTTCTACAATTTTTCTTTATCAGGGGCCTCAAAACGTGTATTTGTAGGTGGTAAAGAAAGTAAAAGCTGTTGTGAGATCAGGAAGCCATGGTAACACGAAGGCCGTGAAATTGGTGTGTGTGTGAATGTAATAATTTGTGCTCCGGGAAAATATTCAATATAGTTGGGCTTTTCTTAAGTTAAGTACCCTTTATTGCCCTTTAGTTAGTTTTTTTATTCTATTTAAATAAATCGATAATCTCTTTAGTTGAATTGCATTCCACCCTTCGGGGTGTTTAATGCTTCAGAATGTATGCGTTTGTGTTTAAATTAATGAGGATGTAATCAGCGTAAAAAATTATAAAAATGTTAATGATGAATTAGGAAACACTAAACATACGAAAACGATCAATAGGGATCAATATAACTCTAAAGTCGTAGTTCCGTATACAGTTATTATAAACGATAATCATGGTAACATCAACAAGATTCATCGGAAAGAAGAATGGTGTGTGATGATGGTTAAAATAAAGAACATTCTTTTTTTAGTAAGAACAAACCAGAGATACACTTTAATGAGTTCGGTAAATACTATAATGTTTTAAAACTGACTTTAATGAGAAATGTAATGTTAAGAGCCATGTCCATTTTAATAATTGTATAGCAAAAGTTTCATTATAAACTGTGTAATTGTTTTGAGTCAATGTTTTGAAGCGAGTTAAGGGAAAAGACTTAACATAGTACACGTTTGGCGGAGAAGTTGCCTAGCAAGCACGGTGTTCAATCCGAAGAGTACTAATGCGGTGACGACATTCATAATAAAACAGAGCAGATAAGGTGCCTCATAATGTTACCCGCAAAGCGTAAAATAAACAATAAAAATATTAATCTTTCTCGCATAACCAACGGCCATTCATTCACCATAGATAATGTTTTATTTGCATTCACAGGAAGTAGCCACAACACACGCTGTTGACAAATTCATATTGTCTTACACTAGCGGTGATAACAAGTACCTCGCTTGCAGCTTTCATGGACCTTCGATTTCCAACAAGCAAAACACACCACGAAAAAGGTTTTGGTAGGGCACTTACCGTACAGACTACCATGTGTTACTACGTGTGAGGTTCTCATGTTCAGGTTGAACTCCTTTCTTCTTGGCAACTTCTCCGACATACGAGTCATACGCCTCTCGGAAGTACTAGGCGAATTAATTCTAGGCTCAAAGGCTAGACAAGTGACATTATACAGCATGTCGTGGCACATTTTGAAATGAACTCCCAGTAAAAGGTGCACACATTGATTTAATGGAAGAAAAAAATCTAAAGTAATCCTGAAAATTATGGAACTATGAAATTTTGAGAGTTCATCAATTTAATAAGAAAATTATAGATGAAGACAGAGTTAAATCCGTACCTATTCAAACAGTTATGCTGAGTTATAGATTCCAAGTACTCCCTGGAACATTCTATACAGATGTGCGCGCTTTCTACATTAATAAATGCTCTCTGGAAGAGTATTATTATGGAATTTGATCCCTGGTTTCTGAATTCATATACAAGCCTTTCCTTTGTAAAACATATTTACAATTGTAGCTCAATTAAATACTTTCAGAAACCGACAAGTGTACAACTGTAGCAAAGAACATTAGAAGCAATATATGTCATATAAAAGAAACTGTGTTTACTGTGAACGTATTAAAAATGTTCAGCTTATCTACTGGAAGTTTATTCCTGGGAAAAAATACAATAAATAAATAAATAAATAAATAAATAAATAAATAAAAAGTCTCTGGATTTGACGATAAGTAAATATTGCAGAAGAATTCTTCCTGACTGGGTGAGACTAAATAACCCTCAAAATGCAAGTCATATATGGCAATCTTTGTACGAAGTTACAACATCTGACTTAAACGTAGGTAATGCATAGTAAAATAAAGCCCAACATAGACAAACTCAAGGTATCACAAACAAAGCAACCCTCCTCCAGTTAAAAGAAAAATTTAAACTTTTAAAATTACAAAAATGTATAAAAAAATCTGATGTGTTACACTCACATGACTTTCTCTACTCTTGTACAAACTATTTTTACAAACGCTTATTCTCCATCTGCTTCATGTTAATCGAGATGTTAATCTTGTTGCTAATTTTCTTGTAGGTGCAAGGGGAATTGCTAGGCTTTAAGCGATAGTCAAATATTTTAAGAGCTGGTTGCTATGTGGAGTGTTCCATTCTCTTTGCATTACCAGGACAAAAAAAATGAATAACGAATTTGAGAAAAAGTATAAGCATTGAAAAATTTAAGGGAATAACAAGCAATATCTCGAAAATGGTTCACTCAACAAACAAGAATGTATATGACATAAATTGTGTATTTTAATGCGATCTACATTTTTGGTAGTAAACTTTTGTCTATCTCTTATGGTTTACCAGTTATGCAAAAGTCGTTCACAATGAAGAATACTTTTGGAGACATCCAGAAAATTCGAGATACACATTTCATTTGTCATGAAAATATCTTAAACATATGATATTTTAATCAAAATCGTTGGAGCCATTTTTGAGAAAATTAAAATTTTCGAAAAATGTTTCATGTAAAGGGTAATCTGGGGTGGGGGATTTTTTGAAAATCTTCGTGTCGCATCTCCGGAAGATACTGAACCTAAATACCAAGTTTGGTGTTTATCCGACTGTTCGTTTCTGAGTTATGCTGTTCACAGACACACACACACACACACACACACACACACACACACGGACATGTTTCCAAAAAAGGTTTTTTTGGATTCAGGGGGTTTCAAAACATATATTTCCAGTGAAATCTCGGTATCGAATTTTTGGGTGAAATACAATACTTCTACTTACTATGCGTAGTAGAGAATAATAAGAAATTACAAATAAAGAACAAATGTATGCCAATTGTAGAAGGCCTCAATTAAGGAATTTGGTTGATTCCAGCCAGAAACCAACTTCAGGAATAACTAATGTGAATTCAGGAACAGTCGTTATTCAAAAGCTCATAAATCAAGAATATAAAGAAAATTCAAATTCCAAAAAAGTAATATTGGAATAGATCAAATCTGCTGAAAATGTTCTAAGTGCAAGGGTTAAATATGGACATCCTAAAGGAATGTAAAATAATTTTATTTACTTAAACTATCTATACACCTAAAAGTAAAGTCCTGGAATGCCAGAAGCTTAAAAAACATGAACTTTAAAATATTTTAGCTACGCAAGAAATAAATATATTTGTAATTGCTGAAACTGATTTAAAAATGACACACTTTTAAGATTTATAAGTACAAAATTGTACGTCCTGACAGAAAATCTTGGAGAACGTGTGTTAGTTGGCTATGGAGACTATTTAACTTATGTGTCGTCATCAGTAAATGGACCACTGAGACGAAAGAAAATTTTGAATTTTGAAAATCACAAATATCGCAGTGAAATTACCAAATCCCTTTTCCGCTGCAACGTAAATTTATCTTCTGGATTACTAACGTGAAGCCCATTTGTGTCCTATTTCAGTCTCAAATTAATCGACATTCATCTGTTGCAAGCAGTAGCAGTAGTGTTATGTTTCAAGCCGAGTGTAGGGGAACCATATTTAAATTCTTAATTTGTTGGTTAAATAGTACCAATAAAAATATTTTTCAAGATTCTGAGCTTTCCTGATGAATTCACTCATCATGTTTGTGAATTTATCGGCAGTCTTAGAACCTCTTGTAGTACTACTTGTGATGATTTTATCTAATTATGACGTTATTTAAAATCCAGGCCATAAAGTGCTAAGGGATTATGATTCAATTTTGAGGTTTCAAAGTATCTAACATTTATAAAGTTCCCACTTAATTTATTAGCAACACTTTTGAAAAAACATCTTTGAACTTTAAATGATTAAAAATGCTAATCTGCGGTGATTTTAATTACAATTCCACATAAAAATATAGAATTATAAACATTCTATGAATTTTTTTAAATGGCTACCAACCTTAAATGTGTGTGTGCGCGCGCGTATTGTTTGTTTGTTTGTTTTTTGTTCAATAATGACTCCTAGCAAACACTTCTCCAGGTTCAAGTTTTATTTCAAAGGAATTGTTATCCAAGATACAATGGAATGATAATGTGATCAGTAAACATTTGCCTCTGAAATAAATATTAAGGCAAAAAAAAATCAAAACTTGAAGTAAAAATATAAATTGTAAATTATTTTCAAAGTGTTTGTAGAAGCTTTCTTCACGGAGAAAAATGTAATGGAGGATCAAATATGTCACCTTTCTTTTACAGACAACTATACAGACTTCTGGATAGTTATACGTCAGAGTAATGCGAGAAATAATCTAAATAACATTAAAGAAAATCGAAATAGTAAAACTAGGAGTCTAATGAAGCTTCTGGCAAAAGGAAAGAAGCTATTATACATTTCTACGAAGATAAGAGCTTAAAAAATTGCCTAAGCATGAAAAATCAGGCAGGTAAGGTCAAGATAGTACTAATAACAATTACAGCAAGAAGAAATATTTGGTTTAAATTTTGCCATTCATTATTACTGCAGACAAAAAGTATAAATCAACTTTGGAAGGGATTTAGGTCATTAACTAAACCAAGTGATTGGATATTATAAACATATGACTAGAAACAACGGAAGGAATTTTGTATAATTTTTAATAAGGGGTAAATCATGAAAACAAAAAACTATACACAGAAAATGTATCTCTCTTTAAAACTCACAGTTCATTTCAAAAAACTCCTCTTTGTGGTGATAACCATTTCCGATATTCAAGTAATGTTGTTAAAAAATGCTGTTCTTAATACTTGTTCTTCGCGATGCCATGGAAAGAGTATGAAATTTCAAGACAGCGTATAGCGATTCGCTTTTAAACATCGGACTATCGTTTCAGTTTCCTCTATGCCCCTTGTACCTGCAAGGAAATGTGTAATGAACATTTTTCTGCAAAGATTTATCTCGATAATGTGAAGTGGATATAAAAAAAAAACTGATGTGATACATCCATATGACTTCCTCCACGCTCTATCGTTTATTAGTGGGTATACAAATTAGTCTTACTACAGCTTTATTTTTATATCTACTTTATGTTAATCCAGATAAATCTTTGCGGAAATAGCACATCACTCATTTTGTTATAAATACAAAGAGAACAGCCATAGTCAAATGTTCAAGAACTGGACGCTATACGCTAGCCTTAAAATTCCATACTGTTTCCATGCAATCGCGAGAAACAACTGAATGTTGACAGGACATCAAGAGAATGACCAAGAAATGAACAATTCGAACCTTTAATAACGGATATCTCAGAAATAGCTTAGGCCGCAAAAAACTTATTTGAAATAAATTGCGTGTTTTAAAGAGATCTACATTTTTGGTGTAGTATGTTTTCGTCTATTGCTTAACGTTTATCAGTTATACAAGACTGTACGAAGTTCCTTCCGAATGAAGAGGACTTCATAAGCTAATCTCAGAAAATTCAAGATATACATTATGTTTGTAATATAAATGTCTTTCATATAATTTATTTCGATGAAAACCGTTATAGCCATTTTTTAGAAAATAAAAAAATGTTGCATGTAAAGGTAGTTTGGGGTGGGGGATTTTCTTGAAAAGCTTGTGTCGCATCCTTGGAAGTTACTGAACCTAAATACTGAGTTTGGTATTTATCGGAAGTTTCGTTTTTTTGAGTTATGCTATTCGCACACACGGACCTTTTTCTAAAATGCGTTTCTTTTTATTCAGGGGGCCTCAAAACATGTATTTCCGGTGAAATCTCCGTATCGAATTTTTGGTTGGAATACAATACCTTCTCTACCTACTATGTACGTGGTCGAGAAAGTAATAAGCTTTCATAAGATAGCAGTTTGTAGAAGTTATATACAAAGAAACGATAATGGGAAGAAGTCATGTGAATGTGGCACTCAGACTTTTTTTGTTAATTATTATAAATAACTGTGAGGGAAATGCGTACGTGAGGTATGTTTTTACATGGTTGGATTACCAGTCCAGGCGCACCACCACTTAACCATATGACTGTACAAAATTAGATAAAATACCATGAAGATAAAAACACTGCTGACTGCCTCTGTGGTTAGTGTGCTAGCTTTGAAAGACAAAAGTGCTGGGTTCGATTCCCAAGTGGAGAAGAGAAAGTTTTCTTTAGCCAGGATTATTCCCCATCCTCCCTCGAGTCTGGAAGTATGAGCGACAGTGTAAATGTATGTGTGAATTTAATATTTACAAAGCAAATCCAAAGTTATACAATAGTAAACGAATGATCATCATTGTCGATGAGCAAGTTTTCCAAAGGCGAAACCGCCGATATGACCTTAGATGTTAAAGGTGGCATATAAATGACAATAAAGAACAGAATTAAGTTTATATTCAGTAATTGATAAAATTAAGGAGTACCAAGAAAACGAAAGCAACATCTGTAAAAAAATGGAGCCAACTAGACTACCTAAAGTAAAAGGTAAAAGGAATTTAGGAAGACCTATGAAAAGGTAAGAGGGAACAATTGTGGCAGCGAAATAGGTAATTTGCCTAATCCATGAAGTGGAAAAAAAGAAGATTATTAATAACAAAGCACAACACAAGAAATAAACACTTTTAAATGGAATGCTGTGATTCTCCGACGTCTGGGGAACAACATGGTCATTGTTTATACGTCATGTCTCATTTACTGTGAAATGACCCTGGCACAAGTGCAAATAAAACCCAGTGCGTAGTTATGTGTAGGTGCGTGCGCGTGGTGTGTGCTAGAGGCTTGCACAGGCCAAGGCCAGGCTCTCAGGTCTGAAAACGACAGAACTGTCGGTCTAGAGCTGAGTTCGGTCTGGATAAAACGACCAAAAATTATTTCTTAATTCTATCCTGATTTATAGTCAGTTTTTACAATTAGTTTTAAAAACACCCCACAAGTATGTACCTATAGATATGCTCAGAATAGCAGAAATATAGTAACTTTCGTTAGACATGTTCGGGGTTTTTTCCCACCCAATCCAACCGAGCGAGATGGCCCCGCGATAACGTGTAATGCTCGCAATCAGGAGGTTCCAGGTTCGATTCCAGCCGACTACCCACTGGATTTCGTTGTAACGGCTTTTTGAATATTTAATGCCATTTGGAATATTTATTAATATATTTTGATTATCTAT
Organism: Deroplatys truncata; assembly: GCA_030765065.1. NCBI lineage: Eukaryota > Metazoa > Arthropoda > Insecta > Mantodea > Mantidae > Deroplatys > Deroplatys truncata. The sequence continues at coordinate 45,829,696 of CM060986.1, forward strand.
TAGATTAATTGGAGGGTTTTTAGTTAGTTTAATATGTTTACATCAGAGCAATTATTAAAACAAAAGTTATATTGAATCCTCAAATATGTAATGTAATTAATCTCCGGATTTAAACATTAATTTATTTGTCGTAAAGGTCCTTTATAAATGTTAATGATTTTAACTGGTTTTCCCTGGTCGATACAAGAATGCTGGAGTGATTTCTCATGTACTACGATTTCCTTTCCACCATTCCGGTTCCTTCTCATGTTTCAAGTGTGCTTCTAGGTTTCGTGGCGTGAGGCGGTGCCGGACAGATGGACACTAGAGAGCGCTTGGTTGAACGGGTCATTCATCGCCCTCTCTGGACAGCTCCAGTAGTGGGACGGGTCTTCGAGCCAGGAAATGTTAGGGACTTCCGTGCATCTCTATGATCTGTAGCCTACTGTGTTTCTTTCACCTCATCCCTTCTTCCTGAGGGGTGGTAGCCGCAATAAATGTCACGTAAGTCTTAGTTCGCGGGTTGTCTCCCTCCCCTGTGTGCCCTATACCCATCCATTAACATTTAAACCCTAAGATATGCACAAAATATTCGTCTACACTTTAAACAACTCTAGCAGCCAAATTAATGGAGGGTAATATATATAAAGATCAAATGGTAACACAGTTTACGTGTTTTGGCGGTTTTTCAGACAGTTCCTTTTATTAGATTTATAATTTTTTTTAAAAAAATATGTCAAAATTGCAACTTTTCTTAGGTGTCGATTTCAAAATTATCTTTCACGTATTAGATAGAGCATTTTTTGGGCATACGTCCACACACTTTCATCGACATTTAACTTAAACTGGAGAAATAAATTCACTAAGTCGTAAAAGGTGAGCTAAAAAAAATTACTTCTCTCTGCAGCCATGCTCCGGGATCGTTGCGGAGCCCTGTCCTCGCCCTCCATTTTTACAAATCTGAAGCGTGTGTGGTCCCTGCATTGCGTAACACTGAACATGCGTAACACAGCAAACTAAACGTTCCGCACCACCGACACCACTGAACAAAGAAAGTGAAACCGTGTAATAAGCTGACGTAACGAAAGACCGACCAAACGATTATGGCTGAATACTGACAACCCAAGCCTCTAAACATGGTACAAGGCTCGCATAGTATTTGAAGCGCCGGCGTCTTTGGTTAGGAGGTTTGTTTGCTATATGTTCTTATAACTGGAGCCCAGAATGATGAAATCATGATTTCATGGTCCTTGGCGTCTTGAAATTCCATTTTAATGACTTCTCAATAACTCGATTTCTTTGTATTATATAGGCGTATTACGAAGTAATAAGTCGGTTTGCATAAGATTTATTGAGTTTGGATGTAATTACATTTTAATTCTACATATTTATCCACAAATGAAAAGCAAATATTAACGAGATATATATGTAGGAATGTTGTACATAAATTTTATTTTACATTTTTTTTCACATTTAATATAATATTACATATTTCATCCATACTATATAATTTGACATAAATGCAGAATTATTATACAGTTTTACTTTTTCTACTACGTATAGTAAGTAGGAGAATTATTGTATTCCACCCAAAAATTCCATACCGAGATTTCACCGGAAATATATGTTTTGAGACCCCCTGAATCCAAAAAAGGCATTTTTGGAAACATGTCCGTGTGTGTGTCTGTGAACAGCATAACTCAGAAAGGAACAGTCGGATAAACACCAAACTTGGTATTTAGGTTCAGTATCTTCCAGAGATGCGACACGAAGATTCTCAAGAAAATCCCCCCACCCCAGATTACCCTTTACATGGAACATTTTTCGAAAATTTTAATTTTCTCGAAAATGGCTCTAACGATTTTGATTAAAATATCATATGTTTAAGATATTTTCATGCCAAATAAAATGTATATCTTGAATTTTCTGGGAATGTCTCCAAACGTATTCTTCATTTGAACGACTTTTGCATAACTGATAAACCATAAGAGATAGACAAAATTTTACTACACAAAAAATGTAGATCGCTTAAAATATTTATGTCATATACATTTGTTTTGTTGAGTGAACCATTTTCGAGATATTGCTTGTTATTCCCTTAAATTTTTCAATACGTATTTTCTCAAATGGGAATTCGTTATTCATTTTTACTTTCTCTAGTACGTATAGTAAGTAGGGAAAGTATTGTATTCCACCCAAAAATGCGATACCGAGATTTCACCGGAAATACATGTTTTGAGACCCCCTGAATAAAAAAAGCATTTTTGGAAACATGTCCGAGTGTGTGCCTGTGTGTGTGTGTGTGTGTGTGTGTGTGTGTGTGTGTGTGTGTGTGTGTGTGTGTGTGTGTGTTACTGTGAAACGAACAGTATCTTCCAGGGATGCGACACGAAGGTTTTCAAGAAAATTTCCCCACCCCAGACATGGAACATTTTTCGAAAATTTTAATTTTCTCAAAAATGGCTCTAACGATTTCTATTAAAATATCATATGTTTAAGATATTTTCATGACAAATGAAATTTGTCTCGAAGTTTCTGGGAATTCTCCAAAAGTGTTCTTCATTGTGAACGACTTTTGCATAACTGGTAAACCATAAGAGATACACAAAATTTTACTACACAAATAATGTAGGACGCGTTAAAATACACAATTTATGTCAGATACATTGTTTTTGTTGAGTGAACCATTTTCGAGATATTGCTTGTTATTCCCTTAAATTTTCCAATACTTATACTTTTTCTCAAATTTGTTATTCTTTTCCTTTTTTTTTTGTCCTGGTAATGCAAAGAGAATGGAATACTCCACATAGCAACCAGCTCTAAAAATATTTGACTATCGCTTAAAACCTAGCAATTCCCCTTGCATCTAGAAGAAAATTAGCAGTAAGATTAACATCTCGATATCTCGATTAACATGAAGCATATGGAGAATAAGCTTTTGTAAAAATAGTTTGTACAAGAGTACAGAAAGTCATGTGAGTATAACACATCAGATTTATTTGCCTTGGATATGCAAAGAGTATTAATCTGTGGCAAAGAGAATGGTGCTGCACATAGCAACCAGCTATTAAGAGATATGCATATGCTTAAAGGCTACTGTTTTTCTATATTACCCTTGCATATACAAAACAAGGGGAACATAATATGCCTTAAGCGATAGTCAAATATTTTTATAACTGGTCGCTATGTATAAAATGTAATTCTCTTTGCATGTCAAAAGATCGTTTCTGCAAATGTTTATCTCGATTAATATGAAATAGAATGGAGAATAAGAGTTTGTAAAAATAGTTTGTACAAGAGTAGGGAAAGTCATGTGAACGTAACACATCAGATTTTTCGGTTATTTTACGTTTTTATTGAATTATTATTATAATTATTATTATTTATTGTTTTATTTATTGTCCAATACCGTAGAGAGAGTGGGAAAATAACTTGAACGTTTTACTGTGCTACTCATACATTGCCTTAATCCCATACATTTCCGTTACATTCTAAGCTAATTGCGTGAGTTCGAAGCGGACACTGGCTGGTTTTAATATGCACCATTGACTTCTAGCGAAGTTTAACTATCTTTCTCTATATATAAAAGTATATTGTCAGACAGAATACTTGTATCACAACGCAACGCTTGGAAAAGCACATTATAATTAATTGTGCATCCTGTTCCAAGGTGTAACTTAAATGTTTGAATGCGGGATACTTGTCTTTCAGTACTTTGTAACAGCAGTGAACTGATTATAGTTAATATTTATAGTATCTCAATTTGACTATCTCTAAACTTCTATTTTCTAGCAAAGAAATAAAATGTTTGAATTTACATAAATTATCGCTTCGTTACATATTTGTTTACATATTTAACCACTTTTTACTTTCTCTACTACGTATAGTAAGTAGGGAAAGTATTGTATTCCACCCAAAAATTCCATACAGAGATTTCACCGGAAATATATGTTTTGAGACCCCCTGAATCCAAAATAAGCATTTTTGGAAACATGTCCGTCTGTGTGTCTGTGAACAGCATAACTCAGAAACGAACAGTCGGATAAACACCGAACTTGGTATTTAGGTTCAGTATCTTCCAGAGATGCGACACGAAGGTTTTCAAGAAAATGCCCCCACCCCAGATTACCCTTTACATGGAACATTTTTCGAAAATTTTAATTTTCTCGAAAATGGCTCTAACGATTTTGATTACAATATCATATGTTTAAGATATTTTCAGGACAAATAAAATGTATACCTTGAATTTTCTGGGAATGTCTCCAAAAGTATTCTTCATTGTGAACGACTTTTGCATAACTGGTAAACCATAAGAGATAGACAAAATTTTACTACACAAAAAATGTAGATCGCGTTAAAATACACAATTTATGTTGGATACATTTGTTTTGTTGAGTGACCATTTTCGAGATATTGATGGTTATTCCCTTAAATTTTCAATACTTATTTTCTCAAATGGGAATTCGTTATTCATTTTTTTGTCTTGGATATGGAAAGAGTAAGTATTAATCTGTGGCAAAGGGAATGGTGCTGCACCTAGCAACCGGCTATTAAGAGATATGACTGTGCTTATATTGCCCTTGCAAATACAAAACAAGGGGAACATAGTAGGCCTTAAGCGATAGTCAAATATTTTTAGAACTGGTCGCTATGTGTAAAATGTAATTCTCTTTGCATGTCAAAAGATCGTTTCTGCAAATGTTTATCTCGATTAATATAAAATAGATGGAGAATAAGATTTTGTAAAAATAGTTTGTACAAGAGTAGAGAAAGTCATGTGAATGTAACACATCAGAATTTTTGTTACAATATTTATTTACACATTTCTGATACTGAAGCTACATAAAACTCGGGCCTGTTTATAACATCACAATCCAGTGCTTCAGTTCTCCAGTTTACCACTGCATTATGTTTGCTTACCCTCTACTCTGTGCTCGCTCCAGTTTCCATTAAAAAATATGTAGTGTTGCATTCACATGACTCTGTCTACTCACTCTTCCATAAACTTTTTAATGTATTTATTTTTAGTCGCTTTGACACACAAATATCTTATCGCGACTGTAAGGTTTATACATAATGTTAACAATAATAAAACACAAAATAATTATAGTCATCCATTGGAAAGCAATACAAATAACAACAAACACCTGTAATTTATGACAATAACATCATCCTTAGAAAATTGCATAGAGAAGAATAATAAATAGCACAAAAATATTTAACATTGAGTAACTCTTCAAAACATACATTGAATATCAATGAATAAAGACTATTTGAGAGCTGTGAATGTGTGTTACAATTTTAAATTTCACTGTAGAAATTAACATATTTTAAAAACAATCATATTTTTATACACACTTTCATTATTAAGAACCCTTATATTACCAGGAACATTGTGGCTTTTCCTTTGGGGATCAAAGCGGCGGCGTTCTGTAAATACATGAGATACTGGCAATGGCGTATTGCATGTTGAACATCTCTGGTAGAAGTGAGTCATTTTTGTATGACCGATTCGCAGACGGGTAATGATCACTTGACGTTTCCGATATAGGTTTTTAAAACATCAAGCAGCAGTGTAAGATCTTCTAACTGGATGAAGTTGGCTCCCTGTCGCAGAGCCGATTCTATAAACCATTCTCACGTAAGCTTATTCTTCGATATACTTCTTGTTAATAGAGATAAACCTTCATCTTTAATCACTTCATAAAGTAAAATTGCTAGCCGACTGAATAGACATAATTCTCTTCAATAAATCAAGGTTATGGGAAAATAAGTTTTACTTTTGCCTTCACCCACAAAATCCCAGAGGCATTATCCAAATAGATAGGATAGGAATTCTTTCCTCAGCTCTTCAACTGTCAACCGGCAAGAACGTCTAGAAAACAACGGAGATCCAGGAGGTACGTGAGTCTACGTGTACTTCCGTCACTTACTGAAAATCGACAGGACTTTAAAAGAATAGCTAAGTGTTGAACAATTCGATCCATTATCTCAGAAATGACTAAAATGCCACAAAAGTTATCTGAAATAAGCTGTGTGTTTTGAAGAGATACACATTATTTCTGTAGTACGTTTTCGCCTATCGCTTAACACTTACCAGTTATACAAGATTAACGAAATTTCTTTCGAATGAAGTGCACTTCACAAGCTACTCCCAGGAAATAAAAGATATACATTTTATTTGCCTTCTAAGTATTTTTAATGTGTGCTATGTTAATAAAATCGTTAGCCATTTTTTATAAAATAAAGAATTCGAAAAATGTTCCATGTAAAGGTAGTTTGGAATTGGGGAATTTTCTTGAAAATCTTCGTGTTGCATCTTTGGAGGTACTGAACCTAAATACCAAGTTTGGTATTTATCAACTTTTCGTTTTAGAGGTATGCTGCCCACAGACACACATACGTACATACAAAGACACACACAAAAACATGTGTTTTTTTCTAAAATTTGTTTTTTATTTAGGAGGCCTCAAAACATGTATTTTCGGTGAAAACTCGGTATCGATTTTTTTGGTGAAAGCAATACCTTCCCTATCTATACTAGGTACGTAATAAACAATAGAGGTTACGGAAAGTCATGTGAATGTATTACATCAGAACTTAGTCCTGTCATTACGCATTTCTGGTGAAATTTCAATATAGAATTTTTGGGTGAAATGCAATATTTTGTTTACTTGAAGTAGGTACTAGAGAAAATAGAAAAAAACTGTTTTCTGACATGGTGGAATTAATACCTATAACAACACTTCTCAACCATTTTAATTCCGTATGTGATATGTAAATTTCTATGGCGTTTTGGGTGCAAAATCCTAATCTGCCGTGTAAAAGTTTTTTTGTAATTCAAGTTTTTAAAGCAACTTTATAGGGTTTTGTGTTGTTTGAACACTCTTTTTCTGGTGAAATAAGTGTATAGTAAAATTAATTCAGTAACCCTGCTATAGAAGTATTATTCTTAATTTTTTCCAGGCACTATTAATTTTTCCAGCTCAAAAGCAGGTCCAATGACATCATCCTATCACTGCGTAAAATGATGCAGTCTCATTAGCGTACAACGGGAAACCATCGATGTAGGTATGTTGTTGTCCCGCCCTGTAGTCACAAAAAGGCAAATACGAGCAAGGCGATCATTAAGGGAATTGATTCCGAGCGGGATGCTCAAGCGGCAACGTCTGTGGCCCACATTCCCGGTTCGATTCCCGGTGACCGCCCACTCTGACGCCAAGGCGAATGCCGGGATGGTGTATTCTAACACGATCTCTCATTTCCCCCATTTCCTTTCATTTCATCTCCATTTCACGTTTCAGGTGTGATTTCAGGTCCTGCGGTGCTGGCGGTGTCAGGAAGATGGCGTGGATGCATGCTCATTAGAAAGATTTCTCCCCGTGTACACCAGAGTGAGCTGTCCTGCTGTTAGGGTCGCTGCATTGCTCTCTTGAGGATTCCTCGCTCACTGGAACATGAGTGTTCAAACTGGAAATATTAGGGACTTCTGTACATCTCTGAGACCTCCTCCGGCTTTTTCACCTCATCCCTGCCTCCCTGGGGGTTGTAGCCATAATAGATCAAGATGGTCGCAGTGTCGAGGTGTCCTCCCTCCGATAAACACATACTACATCCTAGGTTATTGATTTTCACATAATATAATAGCAATAATAGTTTAATTTATTACTATTATCCGTTCCTTGAACTTTGAAGGGGATGTAACTGTTTTGCGAATTACTATGTTGTGATTAGACATTGATACATGGTGTCCACGGTCATTTTGATGTGAAATGGGACAGGAATCCTTCGTATCAACATGTAACAAATATTTACATTCATAAAATTACACATTGTTATTATTGCTGCCTCATTGTTATGTGGAACAGAGTGTAGAACATAGTAATTATATATTTTTATTTGCAGTTAACTGTCTAGACATAAAAAGAAAACAAACTCGCGCCCTGGGAGTGTTTCTCAACAATATAAAGTATGTTCAGATTACATTATATTTTATAAATGGAAATAAAACGGTGCACTTGGATATGTAGAAGAAATTTACATTAATTCTCTAATAATATGACCTACTCTCTCTCCCGCCTACCTTACTGTATTACACCCAAAAATTCGATATCCAGTTTTCAACCGAAATACGAAATACATGTTTTGAGATACCCTGCTATAAAAAATACATACCTATACAATTTCAGTGTGTGTGAGTGCATAGCGTAACTAAAAAACATGATGTGTTATATTCACATGATTTTTCTAACAATTTTATTCTTCAACAAACCATTCTTACAAAGCTTATTCTTCTATACTTAATGTGAATGGATATAAACATATTTTGCAGAAATTATTTTATTAGACATCTCCTTGAAAATATAAGGAGAATAAGGGAATGCAGAAGGGTTAAGTAGAAGTAATTGCTATGTTGCTGTAATCTGGTTTAAGAGACCATTACTAGCTTGTCAGTCAACTTGCAGTTAATGATGCAGCTTTAAGTTCCATTCTTCACATTTCACTTTGTTCTTCCTGTATTGTTGCAGCCGCCGTTATAGTGTTGTAAGAATGTGATGGCTTTGACGTTGTGATGGACGTTACCGCCTGAGCCATTCTGTTCGGTCATTTTTTGTGTAGTAAGGTTTTTTTTTTTCTCTCTCTTACGGTTTACAAGTTATAAAAAATTCATTCAGAATGAAGAGGCCTTCACAGACTATTCACAGAAAATTCAAGATATACATTTTATTTGTCATGCAAATATCTTAAGCTTATGTTTTGTTTAACCAATATTGTTAGAGCCATTTTTTGAGAAAATAAAAAATAGCAAAACTTTTTCGTGTAAAGGGTAGTTTGAGATGGGTGGAATTTTCTTGAAAATCTTCGTGTCGCATTCTTGATAGACGATCTTAGACTTTTCGTTTTAGAGTTATGCTGTTCACAGACACACGGACAGATGCACACACGAAGCTTTTTCTAAAAGCGCTTTGGGGGGGGGATGAGGGGAAAGCGAAACCCTTACAGCGTAAAAAGAGAGATTCAAATGGAAAGAGACGGAGTATATGTTGTGCTAGTATGTGGAGGCAGAAGCCTAATAATAATAGTCAGTGCGGCTGTTTCTCCGGCAGCATTTCCCTCGGACGAAGTTCTAGGTGGCAATAAATACATTCAGCTTTAATTACAGTACATATTTAGGAGCCCACACATTGGCTTTCTTTATCCAAGAACATTTCCGGCTGCCTGTGTGGTCAAGTGGTCAACTGGCTTCCTAACCCAACCTCCCGCGTTTGATTCCCGGCTGGGGCGGGGAATTTTTCTTTAACCGGAACCATTACCTATCCTCTGCAGGACCAGGAAGTATGAATGTGAGTGGTTTAATAGCAAAAAACTGAAGTGTTACATTCACATGACGTTCTCTACCCTCTATCCCCTATTAGTGGGTGTACTATTGTTACTAATGTTTATTACTTTCTCTACTACGTATAGTAAGTAGGGGAAGTATTGCATTCCACCCAAAAATTCGATACCGAGATTTCACCGGAAATACATGTTTTGAGACCTCCTGAATCTAAAAAAAGCATTTTTGGAAACATATCCGTGTGTGTGTCTGTGTGTGTGTGTGTGTGTGTCTGTGTGTGTGTGTCTGTGTGTGTCTGTGTGTGTCTGTGAACAGCATAACTCAAAAACAAACAGTCGGATAAGCACCAAACTTGGTATTTAGGTTCAGTATCTTCCAGAGATGCGACACGAAGGTTTTCAAGAAAATCCCCCCACCCCACACTACCCTTTACATGGAAGATTTTTCGAAAATTTTAATTTTCTCAAAAATGGCTCTAACGATTTTGATGAAAATATCATATGTTTAAGATAATGGCATGATAAATGAAATGTATATCTCGAATTTTCTGGGAATGTCTCCAAAAGTATTCTTCATTGTGAACGACTTTTGCATAACTGGTAAACCATAAGAGATAGACAAAATGTTACTACACAAAAAATCTAGATCGCGTTAAAATACACAACTTATGTCATATACATTTCTTTTGTTGAGTGAACCGTTTTCGAGATATTGCTTGTTATTTCCTTAAATTTTCCAATACTTATACTTTTTCTCAAATTCGTTATTCATTTTTTTATGTCCTGGACATGCAAAGAGAATGGAATGCGCCACATAGCAACCAGCGTTAAAATATTTGACTATCGCTTAAAAGCTACCATATTCCCCTTGCATCTACATGAATATTACCAATAAGATTGACATCTCGATATCTCGATTAACATGAAGCATATGGAGAATAAGCGTTTGTAAAATTAGATTGTACAAGAGTAGAGAAAGTCATGTGAGTGTAACACATCAGATTTTTTTATATCTACTACGTTTTAATCCAAATAAACCTTTACAGAAATATCTACATTACACATTTCGTTATAGATACAAAGGGAACAGCGATAGGTTCTTTTGGGATTCAGGGGCTCAAAAGATGTATTTCCGATGAAATCTCGGTATCGAATTTTTGGATGGAATGGAATACCTTCTCTACCTGGTAAGTACGTGGTAGAGAAAGTAAAAAAAAAAAAAAACGAACATTTCCACGCACCTCGGACTCGAAACAAACCTTAAACCCATCTTGAACAGCATAGCAGCTTCCCAAAAATTCCTTGACATCTATAATGCTTATAAACACGAGCAAGGGGTGGCGTGCTGGTTCAAAAATTGTACGAGTTAATCGGAGGAGGCAACGCAGTGTGTCTTGCTGAGGGGACGCAGCACGTGTTCAACGCACGTCAAATTATAAACAAGAATTTCTTGTATACGTTAATAAGGCATTCGAAATTGGAAAAAAAATGTAACTGGGTGATATCAAGAAAAAGTTTCTCGAAGAAAAATATTAATCATATTATTATTCAAGGCATTTCATTATAGGTCTTTTGAAAGAATTGTTGCATAATTCATAAATTATAAATTATGAAAAAAATGTGCAACATTAAAACGAGTTTTCCGTTTCTAAGTACATTGTACTTTAACACAGGATTACATGGTAAATATCATGCACGCTTTATAAATCTACTATATGAAAATTATTACTATCCAAATAATTCATCACTGTAAACCAGGATGACAGTAAATTTGTGGCCCTTGCTGTCATCCATTGTCTAAAAGCGAACACTGGGGATAGAAGTAATAGTCTTCGGTGGTAGGCAGAACGAAAATTATGTTTGCATGGCACTCAGAGTCGCCATTGTCATTGCGGTCAAAAGGTCACGTCTGAAATGACATGACAGAACTGTCATTCACAGTTCCTTCAGCCTGCCATGCGGTTTTCGCCTCTGCTGTGGGCGGACTAATTTGTCATTGACAATGTATTAAACACTGAACATTTTCAGCATCAAAAGCACTGGTGTCGCCACGATGTTTCTTAAGTAGGGGCAACAGCCAACGGCGTTCCAAACAGGATTGTTATTAATTGTTTGGTTATTAAAGTCTAATAAATTTTATTTTGCGTTAAATAACAAGTGAACAAGATGCATTCATAAATGAGACAGGAACACAATTGTTGTTTTGTTGTATTACTTACACCCATATATATCACTTTTCCAGCACCCAAGACTACAGTTTTTAACATCTTCTTATCAAGTTTCTCCATTCTTGCCTATTGGACCACAACTCTTTAATTTCCCAATCCACCATTGCCTCTCTAACTTCTTGGATACCTTCCTTTTCTCCTCCTTCCCGGTGGCGTCCACTCCGTTATCCGTTTGGGTAATATTTCATCTTCCATTCTTTTAGCATGCCTATACCTACCATTCTAATTGTTTCTTTTGAATAAAATCTAACATTGAATTTTCAACATTCATATTCTCTAATTTTATTCCCCTTTTGGATATCCTAGCAGATCTCCAATAATCCATTTCTGTTACCAGTAGTTTTCTTTTCAACTGATAGTTCAGAGTCCACACGTCGGAGTCATAGATTATAATACGGCTAACTTAAATTGTTTTAAAAACTATAGTTTTAGTTTCTTTTGAGACCCGTTTATCCCATAACATACCAATCAAGGTATATACGGCATACATTCCTGAATTAATCTTTGATCTTATTTCCTTTTCTCGTTTCCCATCTTGTGTAACTTTACTCCCCTGTATATAAATTTACTTCCCCTGTGTGTTTAATTACCCCATTCCCTCATGTTCAAAATATCCCCCTTCTGCTACAGTACACAACAACGACGTTTTTAATGCAAGAGCCTGCATCAACACTCTCGTTAGCGATGGAACTTTTCTTCCCTCCGCGCCGCCCTTTGCACCGTTCCATCGACTTCAAGCTTGTCTCGGATTCTTGTGATGTTAACCTGTTGGTAATGTGTACCAAATTCCTCTCTCTTTGAACCTCAGCAACATTTTCCACTTTCCAACAACATCCCAATACTCATTTACGTTCATCGAACGATAAATGCACCACCATGTTTGTTTATAAACAGATGAACGTGTTTCTATGCTTTCTGTTACCTTCTGAATCATAAACAACCAAATAGTGGATTATGATACAAGGGGTAAAAGTAGAGTTTTATTTTAGAGTAGCAATCCTACGAGCAAAATGAAAACACGTGTGACTATACTAAGTTTTAGACAGCGCTCGAATTTGTAAAATATCAATAATATTATATTGATTCCTGAGACTAAGAGACATCGCGTTTAGAGCGCGGTTCTTGGAACAAGAGAAATTGCGTTAATAAACGAGATGTCAGATGTTGTGATGTTTTGTTGATTCACTAGCAGTCATTTTCAGTGAAACTATTTTCACCACGTTTTGCCTTACACCAGCCAAAGAAGTGATTAAGTGCTATATTATATTGTTTTCTGGATTTTTTGGGGTAAGTACTTCTAGTATTATTCCTTCTGCTGCTTCTGTAATTTCAGTTCCATTTTGGTTTCTTCTGAATTCATAATTTCCGCCATTTGATGTTTATGTAGATTATCGTAGATAAAATAATAACGTTTTACATAAAAGAAAGCAGAAGGTTGCCAAATGACGTAATGAAATATGGCGACTTGCACTGTGAACAGATAAGCCATGAGAAATTAACCATGTAAAAAGACATAATGAAAAGTGAAACCTAATCAAACCAAGTTGAGTTATTAAACATGTGCAAATGCCATGTGATTGGACTTGAAACCAAAGTTGGTCACAATGAAGGTTATCGCAAGCTCGTGTGCATTTTAAAAATTGCATTTCTGTCTCACTTCGTTGCTGAGAAATGTTTCAAAGAGTGTTTACATCAATTTGAGACTCTGTATGGCTTTAAGTGTTACAAAAGAGGGTTGCATTAAACTAAATATAAAAACTGTGCATAGGATTGTATTATTCCCTACGTCACTGTTGTTAGCCAGACGAGTCCAATGAATGAATGACAATTTATGGTGTATTTAGATATTTGTCTGACGATTATGTGAATTATTCTCACGGGTCATCTTGTATATTTTAAGTTCTGCACGCATATCTTCGTTTCTTATTCATCTTAACCTTCGAAGAAACCTCATTTCTGATTTCTTTATCTTTTTCTCTACTAATCCAATATTCACATCCATAGGTACATCAAAACTGGATGGCTATAATATTTTTTATAAAATTTCAGTTGGTTACTTTTTGTTGTTTTGTTTTAAAGTGTCGGTGTATTGTTCCGCAAACATCTGGTACTTATTTATTTTATTTTCCATAGACCAGTCTCTATCTCTGTGGAATCGACATTTACGGCGCATCTTCTTCCTCTTCAAAGAAGAGATGTCTCCTCTTGTAGGATTACACCTCCAAGGATTTATAACCGAATGGTTATAAGTAATCAGCGCAATACCTGTTATTTTTACTTTCTCTACTACGTATAGTAAGTAGGGGAAGTATTGTATTCCACCCAAAAATTCAATACCGAGATTTCACCGGAAATACATGTTTTGAGACCCCCTGAATCCAAAAAAAGCATTTTTGGAAACATGTCCGTGTGTGTGTATCTGTCTGTCTGTCTGTCTGTCTGTGAACAACATAGCTCAGAAACCTAAACACCAAACTTGGTATTTAGGTTTAGTATCTTCCAGAGATGCAACACGAAGGTTTTCAAGGAAATCCTCCCACTCCAGATTACGCTTTACATGGAACATTATTAGAAAATTTTAATTTTTTTAAAAATGGCTCTAACGATTTTGATTAAAATACCATATGTTTATGATATATATGAAATGTATATCTCGAATTTTCTGGGAATGTCTCCAAAAGTATTCTTCATTGTGAACAACTTTTGCATAACTGGCAAACCATAAGAGATAGACAAAATTTTACTGCACAAAAATGCAGATCGCGTTAAAATACACAATTTATGTCATATACATTTTTTTTGTTGAGTGAACCATTTTCGAGATATTGCTTGTTATTCCCTTAAATGTTCCAATACTTGTACTTTTTCTCAAATGGGAATTCGTTGATAAAATAAACGAGTCGAATGATATTAAAAGCCTTCACTTACATCATGGTGGTAAAAGATGGACGATCGTTTCGAGACTTCAAGGTCTTGCGGATGATGTAAGTGAAGGCTTTTAATATCATTTCGACTCATTTATTTTATCAATTGACTCTTCACTGTTAATATTGCCCTATTTCAACTTTGGGAATTCGTTATTCATTTTTTTATGTACTGGACATGCAAAGAGAATGGAATACTCCACATAGCAGCCAGCTCTTAAAATATTTGACTATCGCTTAAAGCCTACCAATTCCCCTTGCATCTACAAAAAAATTAGCAATAAGATTAACATCTCGATTAACATAAAGCATATGGAGAATAAGCGTTTGTAAAAGTAGTTTGTACAAGAGTAGAGAAAGTCATGTGAGTGTAACACATTCAGATTTTTTATTGAAATAGTCCGCTTAGTGCACGAAGTCCTATACAGACATAACATAAAAGAGACAAAGAAAAAGACAAAACAAAACACAGGCAAGTACATACTACAAAACATATACAATAAAAGAAAATCATGGTGACATCAGAAAGTCAGGAAAGAGTCAACCTCAATTGATCCTCCAGTAGCACTGAAAACGAAGCTGATGCTGCCAAGTGTGGAGTTTGGATGAAGCTGCCTAGTGTAGAAGAACGTCTTGTGGTAAACGGCTCTTAATTCTGGTGGGGGAGGAGAGAAAAGAACACAGCTCCAGGAACGTTGTGGAGATTGCGGAAAAAGTTTGCAGCTTGAGGAATGGTGAGCAGTGCAAGTTGCGAAATGCGCACAAACCAGGGTGCGGACACTGCGATGCGGAGGATCTTGTTTTGAAGACTGTAGGGCTTGAATTTTACTAGGAGCTGCTCCACACCGCACCAGGCAGGCGTAGGTTATTTACGAACGTATGCGGGAAGTGTAAAGTAAGACTGTAAGGAGACTTCTGAGAGAGGATTTGCGATTTATTAAGGGATATAGCTTGAATAAACGGGAATAGGCAAGGGTGACTTTGTGATTAAGGTGCAGTCTCCAAGTGAGCCGGTGGTCCAGGTGGACACCCAAGTATTTAACTGCGGCATCTGCAGGATTCCAGGGAGTATAATAGGAGCGACTGTGTTGGTCGGCGAAGAAAAAAAGTCATGGCTTCACATTCGGTGTTCAGTGTGATACACCAGGCAGTGAGGCAGGATGTTAAACCATTTATTGTCGTTTGAAGATCAGTAGAAGCAGCAAGGATATCTGTATTCTAAGTGCTGAGGGCTGCGTTCATCTGCATACGTGAAAGCTTGTTATGGTGGTGAAGAAGAAGGAAATGAAATGTAATGATGAAATGGATGGTAGGAAAAATCGCGGATCAAATTATCCAGCCCAGCATTCACCTAGAGATCGAGGAAAACCGCGAAAAAACCTTCGGTCAGATTGATCGGCCCCGGAGGTTTCAACATGGGGATTTCCGAATGCGAGTGACACACGTTCCACGGTGCCACCTCGCTCGGTTACGTAGCATCCCAAGTATTTAAAATTAAAGCACCTGTTGTTTTAAATTTCTCCCTCTATTTTGCCCCGTGGTTTTTGTTTATATTAAACTAAACATGTTTATTGATTTGTTTACCATACCAGGCATCAGGCTGATCACCCATCCTGGATATGCTCTGGGGTGAGGGCCAAAAGGTTTCGAGCTAAAGGTATTAAATTTTAGTTACCCCAGCATGCACATTGGGAGACTAGCTGCAGAGGCAGTGAGAGAATCAGAAATTTGAATATCATATTCCAGTACAGGCGTGGGATATTTATAACAAAATACACAGAATTCACATTACTCAAATTAACTGTGGTTTATTCAATAAAAACACAGTGCCCCTACATCGCGCACATAAGAGATAAAGAAAGAAATGAGGGGAGATACTACACACACGAGCTACATTCACACTCTTCACATACAACCGCACTCACTCGACTCTCAGACCAAAGTAACGCTAACACAACACAAAGAAAAAGTAACGCTAACCTATTCCCCCTCTCCAACCCTCGCTAGACCCGCTAGCTCGGACTGGAGAGCGTCATGCCAAACGAACTTCAAAACCCAAAGCCGAAAGAATTACCCCAACAATGCTGTCGCCAATATGACGCAATAATGTGTCTGGCATGACAATAGCTACTGATTACCTAACACGACACACTATTAAACTAAACATGTTTATTGATTTGTTTACCATACCAGCCATCGGGCTGATCACCCATCCTGGATATGCTATGATGCAGAGCTTGTTTGCTGCTCGACAGGCACTGATCCAAGGCATTACCTTGCAAGTCCTTGGGAGTGTAAGTGCTACAAGGAGGAGGGTAATCCATTGAAGAAGAAAAAGAGTTAGCCTTTTAGATTACGGGATAACAGCTATGTTATCTGACAAGAAGACTTTGTGGTGTGGTTAGGTTAGGTTAGGTTAGGTTAGGTTAGGTTAGCTGCCACGGCAGCTCAGCTGGTAAAAACCAGGCTGTTATCATCGAAGATTTTTTGTGACCCGAATTTTTCAAGCGTGATCCTAACAATATGCAGTTGTAGTAAGAAAGAACAGTTTCTGTAACCTGTTGTTTTGCTGCAGAACTTTTTGATCCATTCTTCTGTTTCTGAATTACCTGCATTTTTCTATCTTTATATTAACAGAGATATATGAAACTGGAGTGCAGTTGTAACAATGCCGGTGTAACAAATAAAAAGGAATGTTTTAGTCTTCGGTCACGAGGCATTTTGTGGTTTCCGTGTATCGTGTAACACTTTTGTTTGTTGTGCTCAGAAATAGGTCAGGCCATCGCCGACCTCGGTAGCAACTGCATGCCTGAGAGCAGCCAAGGATACATTCATTCGTTATCACATAATGGTTCTATCACTTTTACTTTGTATTTAGGGTTATAATAGTTTAATGCATCATTCACTAAAAAAATTATGATGCGTTACGTTCACACGATTTTCTTTACCCCCTATCGCTTATCACTAGGTATATAAATTATTCTTGCTAAAGTTTATTCTCCTACGTTCTTAATTTTAATCGAGAAAAATCTTTCTAGAAATCGCTGCATTGCGATATAGATACAAAGGGAACAGCGATAGTTAAATATTTAAGAACTGGCCTTAAAATTCTATACTCTTTCCATGACATCGCGAGAAACAACTGAATGTTGACTTTAAAAGAATGGCTAAGTATTGAACAATTTGAACAATTAATAACGAATATCTGGAAATCGCTGATGCCACAAAAAGCTTATTTGAAATAAAGTCCGAGTTTTAAAGAGATCTACATTTCTTGTGCAGTACGTTTTCGTCTAACGCTTAACGTTTACAGTTATACAAGATTATACAAAATTCCTTCCGAATGAAGGGGGTCTTCAAAGGCTATTCCCAGAAAGTTCAAGATATACATTTTGTTTGAATATGTAGTTTTTAAACAAAATCGTTAGAGCAATACTTTAGGAAATCAAAGATTTCGAAAAATGTTCCACGTATAAGGTAGTTTGCGGTGGGATATGTTCTTGAAAATCTCTGTGTCGATCTTTCGAAGGTACTGAACTTAAATAACAAGTTTGATGTTGATCCGATTTTTTGTTTTTGAGTTATACTGTTCACAGGTACACACATGCACGCGCGCGGACCTTCTTCCATTTTTTTGGATTCAGGGGACCTCAAAACACGTATTTCCGGTGAAATCTCGGTATCGAATTTTTTGGGTGGAATGCAATACCTCCCTGTCTACTATGCACCTACGTGGTAGAGAAAGTAAAACTGACCTACATCTTTGATTTATTTAATCTATTAAAATTAGTGTACAGGAATTTATAATACATGGTATAACTGCTATAAAAGTAGAAAAAAACAAGTATAAGAATAGCTATGATGAGATAATTTAGAACATTAATTAAAAGTATATTTGTTCTGTGTTCTTATTTGCAGAATACGAACAGAAAATTAAGAAATTGTGTTTGAAGCATGTCTTAAAGAAAGAAAATTAACTCTCTTGAATTCTCAGCTTATACAAAATTCATTGCTAATGAGGATTTCGTAGTTAAACACGACACAAGAACAGTAGCAACCTGGCTGTACGCACTCACTAACGCTAAAGTTGCAAAAATTACCTGTCTTATCCCTAGTTTGGGAAATGAACTTGTAACAGTAATTATACCTGGTCCCTGACAACAGCTACCCCTTCACCCACGAGCAACCCTTTCCAGAGTAGCCATTAAATATCATTTATTCATGGTCATTTTTTCTCGCAAAAATGTAAGCAAAGAATTAAACGTTGGTATTAATTGGTCTTTGACACAGCCGTGTGTAAGACAAGTTGGAAAGGTAGAATCAACGAATGATAAATTTAGTGCAATAACGGGATTTGAATTACGGATCCGCCGACTTCAGTCCGGTTGATCTAATCAACTGAGCTGTCATAGCAACATGTCAGGAGGAACATTTAATTCCACACCTGATTCACATTTTTCCGGTAAACCACAAGGAGATCCCAAATTGTTTTCAAATGACATACCCCAATGGCGACTCACAATGCTGTTAGTACTTTAGTACCTAGGTCAGTTAGAGCAACCAGGCGGAAACCGGTAGCTCCGTGGTTGGAATTTTTCAGTCGTCTGATTCTACCTTTTCAATTAAAACGTTACTCGCATTTCACAGTTGAATAGTGAAGCTGCTTATGTTTTAAAAAAGAGAATTGAGTTTTATTTATAGTTGCTCTTTAACTGCTGTGTTTCTTTGCGTCCCATTCTATATCGGGCGTGAAAGACGGGTAATTTTGCTCAGAGGCCTCTTTATCAGGCATTAAAAAAAGTTATAAAATATCAATAATACAAAGCTTTTTAAATACTGAATATAAACGCAAGTACATGCCTAAATAAAGGCGCAAAGAGCAAGAAAATGACAAAGTAATGACTTAAGATCGAAAAAATACCCCCAAAATAGAAAATGGCACAAAATGACTAAAACTGACCTAATAAATGTGTCTTTTCATAATCTGAGACCCATGATGAGGATTCATACACGCGTTAGCATCAATTAAAATATGACGTCATCAGAATACCGGCCCTGCTAATGACTATAAGCACGAGTTAGAAAGCTCAATTAAATTAGCCAAGAAAAATTACAAGCAACATGGGGATTCGGTAAGATAATTACGATGCGAGAACAATACTTTCTCTAGCACATATATAGTAAGT
This sequence comes from Deroplatys truncata, assembly GCA_030765065.1. Classification (NCBI taxonomy): domain Eukaryota; kingdom Metazoa; phylum Arthropoda; class Insecta; order Mantodea; family Mantidae; genus Deroplatys; species Deroplatys truncata. Next base: position 45,849,349 of record CM060986.1, read on the forward strand.
GAACACATTATTGCATTCCACTCAAACATCGATAACGGGATTACAGATAAAATCTGAAATTAAGTAAGGCCAGCGTATAGCGTCAGTTTTTGAACATTTGATATACCCGTTTTCTTTGTATTTTTAACGAAATATGTAATGTAGCTATTTCTGCAAAGGTTTTTTTAAATTAAATTTGTAGTAGATAGAAAAATATGCTTTAGTAATTCTAGATTGTATACCACTAATAACCGATAGAGGGCAGAGAAAGTCTTGTGAATGTGTCACATAAGGTTTTATATGTATTTATTATAATCACTGAAGGAATTACAATGGCTTTTTTGTACTTTTAGCATTACTATTGAAGTAGCGTACCTTTTTACTTTCTCTACTAGATACGTATAGTAAGTAGGGGAAGTATTGTATTCCACCCAAAAATTCGATACCGAGATTTCACCGGAAATATATGTTTTGAGGCCCCCTGAATAAAAAAAAGCATTTTTGGAAACATGTCCGTCCGTGTGTCTGTCTGTGTGAACAGCATAACTCAAAAACGAACAGTTGGATAAACACCAAACTTGGTATTTAGGTTCAGTAGCTTCCAGAGATGTGACACGAAGGTTTTCAAGAAAATCCCCCCACCCCAGATTACCCTTTACATGGAAAATTTTTAGAAAATTTTAATTTTCTCAAAAATTGCTCTAACGATTTTGATTAAAATATCATATGTTTAAGATACTTTCATGAAAAATGAAATGTATATCTTGAATTTTCTGGGAATGTCTCCAAAAGTACTCTTCATTGTGGACGACTTTTGCATAACTGGTAAACCATAAGAGATAGACAAGAGTTTACTACACAAACAATGTAGATCGCGTTATACTTTTTGTTTTGCTTTTGTTGAGTGAATCATTTTCGAGATATTGCTTGGTATTCCTTTAAATTTTCCAATACTTATACCTTTTCTCAAATGGAAGTTCGTTATTCTTTTTTTTCCTGGTAATGCAAAGAGAATGGAATACTCGACATAGCAACCACCTTTTAAAATATTTGACTAAGGCTTAAAGCCTAGCAATTCCCCTTGCATCTACAAGAAAATTAGCAATAAGTTTAACATCTCGATATCTCGATTAACATGAAGCATATGGAGAATAAACGTTTGTAAAAATAGTTTGTACAAGAGTAGAGAAAGTCACGTGAGTGTAACACATCAGATTTTTAATCTTATAATTAATATACGGCGTTAAATCTTGTGCCGCTTCTTTTATATTTGTGAATTCGCAGATCACCAAGTCTTACCATTTTTACAGTTATTGCCAACTGCAAATCGTGAGCAAGAAAATTTATGAGAATAAGCTTCCCAGATCCCTAGTGAGCGAAAGCAGAGATTATAGAAATTACAAAAAAAAGCATGGAGGAGAAAAAAACTCCATCAATTATTAGTTTTGAGCACCATGCTTTAAAACTATTGATTAAGTTCGATTGTGATTGGTGAATAAGGGAGAAATGAGACCGTAGATTATTGACTGAAAGGCGCTCGATGGCATTTATCCTTGAAGTCTTGCACATGTCATATTTTGAAAAGCCTAAATGATGATTCTTCTCTTAATGACGGTCCAGCAGCGCATCTGGTATAATGAAATGTGTCAGTAACTCAGTGAAACTTGACATCTCCAAACACTTATGACGCCACCCGTTATAGCTGGGCAATAAACTAGTCACAAGCGTGAAGCTGGAAACGTCGGTAAACAAACACAAAATGCGTGGGCGCAAATGAGTTTTGTGTGTAAATGTGAAAATAACATGATTAGCTCTGCTGTAGGTCTTTACTCCTATCAGCTGACTTGCTGTGTGGCTTCTCGCATATGGTCATGTGACCTAATATTTCCATTAACGTCGTAAATCACGCTCCACTTTATGTTCGTTACTTCCTTTCTTCCTTTACTAGTGTTTGCTCAATTTACTGCCTTTCTTAAATACTACAATTTGTGTTTTATCTCTGTTTACATTTCTGGGTTGCCAATAGCAATATGCGCCGCCTTAGGTGGGGTTCAAGACACTTTTTCCCCCTAACTTACAAAGCCAGGGGCATCGCTCCCAAAAGTTTTACTGCTTGGACCCGTAAAAAATTTCAAAATAGATTGTTGATAAAGGAATCAAAAAAAAGGAAAGAAAGAAAGACGTAAACAGAGAGAGAAAGAGAGAGAAAGAAAGAAGACAACCGTTAAATAACCTAAACGGAGTTCGTAAAGGGTTACGTTTATATTTTCAAATGCGGAGTGGAGCATACAAAATTCAACCCCTATTATAGAACGGTATTTTCCTGCTTTAATACCTGCGAAGAGTTTTCAAAGTAAGATGTGATACAAAATGGATAGAATTCACTTGGCATGTTGTGAGAAATCCATTTAAAGGAATAATGTTGCCTTCATTTTTCGATATTGATGACTATCACAATCTAAGCTGTTAAACTCCTCTCTTATTTCTTCTCTTACTGCATACGTCACCATAGGTTGTGAACACTGATGGTACATGAAATAATGATTGGGAAGAAAACATGTTTAGGGTACCTCCATGACAACTACCGATTATGAGGTCTGAGGAAAATCTGAAAAAAATATCTAACGTGATACACTCACATGGCTTTCTCTATCCTCTATCTTTATTAGTGGGTGTACAAACTATTCTTACTAAAGCTTATTTTTCTACCTACTACATTTAATCCAAATAAACCGTTGCAAAAATAGCAACATTACACATTTCGTTATAAATACAAACAGAACAGCGATAATCAAATGTTTTAGAATTGGACGCTATATGCTGGCCTTAAAGTTCCACACTGTTTCCATGCAATCTGGAGAAACAACTGAAAATCGATGGGACTTTAAAAGAATGACAAGTATTGAACTATTCGTACCATTAATAACAGATATCTTAGTAATGGCTTATGCCATAAAAAACTTATTTGAAATACAGCATGCTTTTGAAAGACATCTTTTTGTATGTGGTACGTTTCGTCTATCTCTTAACGTTTACCAGTTATACAAGATTATACAAAATTCCTTCCGAATAAACAGGACTTCCTAGGTTATTCCCAGAAAATTCAAGATATACATTTTATTTGTCATGTAAATATCTTTCATGTACAGTATTTTAATCAAAATCGTTAAGCATTTTTTTAGAAAACTAAAATTTTTGAAAACTGTTCGTAAAGGGTAGTTGGGGTGGGGGATTTTCTTGAAAATCTTCCTTGAAAGATACTAAACTCAAATACAAAGTTTGGTATTTATCCGAGTTTTAGTTTTTGAATTATGTTGTTCACAGACACACGCAAGACATGTTTTCAAAAATACTTTATTTGGATTCAGGGCGCCTTAAAACATGCATTTCCGGTGAAATGTTGGTATCGAATTTTTGGGTAGAAGCAATGCTTCCCCTATTTACTGTAAGTAGCAAAGAAAGTAAAAAACCAGATGTGATACATTCACATGACTATCTCTACCTTATTTTTCTATATAATGCATTTAATCCAAATAAAGTAAAAATAGCTACATTACACATTTTGTTATAAATAGAGAACAGCGATAGTCAAGTATTAAGAACTGGACGCTATATTGTGGCCTTAAAATTACATACTCTTTCCATGCAATCGCGAGAAACTCTTCAAGATCGAATGGGACCTTAAAAGAATAAGTTGAACAATTGGAACCTCTAATAACGATATTTCAGAAACGGCTTATGCTACAATAAAACTTATTTTAAGTAAATTATGTGTTTTAAAGAGATTTACATTTTTTGTGTAGTACGTTTTCGTCTATCACTTAACGTTTACAAGATTATACAAAATTCCTTCCGAATGAAGAGGACTTCCTAGGCTATTCCCAGAAAATTCAAGATATAAATTTTATTTGCTATGTAAATATCTTACATATATGATATTTAATCAAAATCATTAGTCATTTTTAGAAAAACAAACAATTCGAAAAATTTTCAATTAAAGGATAGTTTGGGGTGCGGGAAATTTGTTGAAAATCTTCATGTCGCATCTTTGGAAGATATTGAACCTAACCAGGCTTGGTATTTATCTGACTTTTCTTTTCCGGGTTATGCTGCTCACAGACATACAGGCACACACACGGACATGTTTCCAAAAATGTTTTTTTTGGATTTCAGAGAGCCTCAAAACATGTATTTCCGGTGAAAACTCGGTATCGAATTTTTGGGCGGACCTCCCGTTCACGGTGAAAAAGTTTTTAGCTTCACGTATGGAAAGCCAATTTGAAGAAGTTGTATTATTTTAGGCGTTGTATTGTAGTTCTACTGTTGGGGAGCCGAACTTGATGAAGTAACTGCTCCACCTATGGTACAAAGTTCCGGTGGCCTTCGCTCCAACTTTACTTTCAACTTTATATTTTAATGTTTCTTTAATATTATATATTTAGGTTTGCCTCGGCTGCGTCAGTATTAATTTGTAGTAACATGTATCTCTGAACAAGGTGTGGTGCGACTAAAGAATGTAGGCTTACACAAATTAATAAAAAGGAGTGGAGTAAAAATTATAATTCTTGACACAATTAAGTAACACTTCACTGATATATAGAGCTGTGAGATTATTTATTAATTACTTGCACTTTTTAAAACGTAAACTTTATAATATCCTCACCGTAATAAATTTTTGTCTCGCTGAATACGTATAAAACTTCTCGAGGACGCGTCTCGCGTCAAGTTAGGAACACAGTCTACAAGCAACTGAACTGATTTCTACCGCCTGAATTTGCAAATTTCATCTATTTCAAGTCTCTGATTGGCTATTCCTAATTCAATAGAATACTTTTATTTATCTTAAGCTTTTTTCTGGTAGTTGATTGGCTATTTTATAAACTGTCTCAAAAACTACATTGTTGCTCCAAGAATTACCAGTAGCATTATTAAACTTTCCAATTCATGACTGCCTCAAGGTTACCTCATTGTTAGCAGCTTTTGAGCTATTTTCTCACAGCTCCTACATTATTAAATTACGTAATACATTCACATAACATTATTAAACATGTACACAATAATATAAACATTAATACAATGGCTGTTACATACATTTTATGTTATTTATACGCATATTGCTTTAAGCCAGGCTGTTATTACATTTTATATTATATATTTAGCTTGAAATCCTTTAAGTGTTAAAAATACTGCCTCAACGGGTCCGTGCCTTAGCGACCTCGGTCAGCGTATTGGTTTCAAATTAATTGTATTCGCATTAACGGCGTTACTGTCATCCATTATCATCGTGAAAAAGCCATGAACTTGGATCATCATTCAGTTTTCTTTCTTTCTTTCTTTTTCCTGTATCGGAAGGGACTTGGCACCGCTCCAGTGAGAATATTGCATCTATGCCGCAAAAGGGGGAGCCCCGGGGAGGGAGGAGGAGACACAGGGAAGTCGGAAGGAAGGGTCACGGCACAGCAATGACAGGGTCTCTACAGCTTCCCGACTGAGACACCCGCGCTCCACACAGAGGGTCCAATACCCCGCTGTGAAAGGGCGGTCTGTTTACCCCCGAGAACCAGACAAAAGCGGCGGGACGGAGAAATTTCCACAGAGAGCATCCTTTTCCCTGGCACGCCGCACCGAAACACCGTAGCCGACATTTACAGCCCTGAAACAACCCAACGCGGTGAAGGATGAATGAAATGATGAATGGAAAGAAATGGAGGGACAGGAAATTCGAGGGCTAAAAGAAACCACTCCAACATTCGCTTGATGGCGCGGAAAAGCCCCCGAACAAAGCCAGGGTGGCGATTGCGGGGAATCGATCCCGGAACCTTGCGAGTTATCACAGCGCTACCTCGCTCTATGGCAGAGGGGTTAATTAGCAAGAATGAACTGAGACACAACACTATCGCCAGAAAACAGTAGGATAAGACTCAACAGAAGTAGCATTATTTTCCCTCAAACTTCAAATTAATCAACCATTGAAAGTATATGTACTAAGCTATTTTAAATGCCTTTTACTCTGGTAAGTGCACTAAACATTTTATTAATATCCGACTTTATTGCACAATCCTGTCTCCACCAAATGTTTAAGAAGCCGTCTATGACAACAGCTAATGAAATTGCTCTAATCGAAATGGGAAGAGTAGCAAGAAAAGTAATGATTAGAGAGAGAACTTTGAAATCCTGGTATAGCATACTGAATTTAGATGATAATGTTTAAAATACAAAGAAATCTGTCTACAAATGTGGTCCAGTGGTAGCATGTAGCTTCCAAATCCAAGGTCCCGGGTTCGATTCTCGGCTGGAGAAGTTTTCTTTATGATTATCCTCCCGTGAGTGTGACAGTATGAGTGAGAGTGTATTAAATTAACATTTAAATAGAAACCAAAAGTAAACAATCCAAAGACACACTAGTAAAACGACTGAACATCATTGCAATGAGCAATTGTTCCAAAGCAAAACCGGCGATATGACCTTAAATGTTAAATCTTTAATCTTTATTCACCATTAGAAATATTTTACAATTTCATGGTTTCGTCTAAATTTATATACGTATGTATATAATAGGAAATATGGTAACAGTCTTAAACACAAAGTACCAACATAGTAAAAATGAAGTTAAAATAGAATACGATAAGAAACTATATATCCTATACAATATAGAGGGCAAAATAGATTAATTAATACAATAACACAAAAAGTATAAACGTAAAAACCGAAAAAGAAAATTACAGGAAAAATACAATCATAATGGTCACTATAGTACACAGTGAAAAATGTTGGTACCAATACAATTTAAACGTGAAATCTGTAGATACTATTCACATAAATACACGTATAATAACAAAGAGTTAAACACAAGTCTGCTACCTTATACCTAACAATGATATCCGAAATATTGAAAAAATTCTTCAGTACTAGGAAACTAGGATTTATTAGAAATATTTTTGCAAGTCTTCTGAATTTTTTTTTATCCTTACATTTTATTTTCTCGGTGATTAAGTTGTACATGTAAATACTTTTATGTAAAACGGACTTAACTCTTAGTAAATCTGGAACCTTGTAAATGTATTTTATTGCTGTTCCTTGTTTTATGATCATGTACTGTATCATTCATCTGGAAATTATGAATGTTGTTATTTATGAAACAAACAGTTTCTAAAATATATAAGAAGGGTAAAGGTTAGTATGTTGTTTTCCTTAAAATACGTTTTACAGTGAGTCATCCTATTTATACTAAACATCTTTCTTGTTATTTTCTTTTGTGTTACAAAAGAGCTTTTATTTCTGTGGCAGAACCCCATATGAAAATTCCATAAGCAAGAGTAGATTTTACTTAAGAAAAATATATCATTTTTAGTGTCTGTATATTACAAATATTTTAATACAGATATTACATAGTGTGCTTATTAAAGGCATCATATAAATGGCAGCAAGTCAACAAAGCACGGGTTGGATAAGCGATTTAAAATATAACTTAGAAAATAAATACTTGGAGAATATTTGGAGAAAAAGAGGAACGTTTTGTAAATAAGCAAGAAGAAGATATGAAAATAGGAGATACAAAAATTGTTTAGATAACTAAACGAGAAGAGGCCACTAGTATATAAACACCAATAAATAAAAAGAGGGGGAGATACAATGGTTAAGAGCAGGAATGTGGAGGTTAAAAGGTCAACGAAATGATGAATGCCCATTATGTGGGGGAAAAGAAAATATACATTTGAATGCAGGGAAACTGAGATTTGGAGAAAATAAAGGATATGGTTAAAAATGAATAGAAAAATTGTCTAAATCAAATTGTGGACAAAAACTGTAATAACATAAGGCAATATTTAGAAAAAGTAAAAAAATAAATGGAAAGGGCTGTTAAAAGAGGAAAGGGAAAAGTAACTTACAAGTGTGTAAACAAGAATTAAAGTAGAGAAGAATTAAAGCAGTGTCCCACTGCTGGAACTGCGTAGAGAGAGTTAGAGAGAGAGAGAGAGAGAGAGAGAGAGAGAGCGATGAACGACCCGTCGACCAGGCAGCCCTCTAGTGTCCACGGGGGACACTCTTTCCTTTGAGCAAGCATTCGCGCCATCTGTCCAGCACTACCATATTGTGGCGTATTAATAATTTGGGGGTTACATTATTGTTCTACATTGTCATTACCTAACACATTGTTGTTTACGTGGCTCTTGGCTGGTAGCTTTGCTAGCCACGAGTAGTGGGGAATAGCGTCACTCTCAGTTAGGATTCCGTGAGTAACGGACGGCGTGTGTAAGCCGGGCTTTGGATCGGTGGACATCTCCTCCCACCTTCCATTTTTAATAATGTAAGAACCTCAAACGATGGGGAAATAAATCTAGGAATATGTGAGTAGATTTGTGTTATGGATTTTGTACAGTAAACACCCACGCCTTCCTCTTAACTTCTACACCACGTTTAGGTCCTCCGCAGTCAAGTAAATATTCGTCCCCTCAATGTACGTGCTGGGTACTCAAAGTTAATTTAATTTTCATATGAACTTTCAGGCCATCTACCCAGCATGTGACAATATGCCAGGAATTGTCACACGCCTGAAAGATGAGGAGGAAACGGAGTGAAAGGGAAATGATGTAATATAACCTTACTTTCACTCTTTCATATTGAGCTTTGAGAAAGAAATGAAAATGTATTTACATTATATCAACTCAACAGCCAGTTTTTAATTTAGAATTTCACTGATAAATAAAATTGGAATTAATTTCTGAATTAATGTTGAACATTTTGCAACGAAATGAGCTTACGATGAGAGGAAAGTACAGGCTGTTAAAAAAATTACACAAAATGTAATAACTTCAACGCTAGTACAACTAAAATTTGTTCAATTTATTTCGATAACGAGAACTTTGATCTATTTTTGGGCAGAGTTGTTGCAAACAGCAATAAAACCTTAAAGAACTTCTAAATAAAACAATATTCTGTTACGGTGTAACAAAAACGAGATGCTTATGTTTCAGTGGAATATATGTAATAATTCATATTGAATTAAACAATACTAAATGTTGATTTTAAAGCTCTTGAGCGTTTTAGTGGTGTTTGTAGTAATTCTGCACTAAAATCCAACCCAAAGTCCTCGTTACTTAAATAAATTGAACAAATTTTGATTATATTAGAGTTGGAGTTATTTAATTTGCAAGCAATTTCTCATTGACTTCTAAGTGCCTTAAGTAAGTTAAAATATTAAAAATTATCAGCCTCTTATTCTTGTGATAAAATTGGTCGCATTCAGCAAAAGCATACCTTGGGTCCCTTGCCGCCTAGGACTAGCTGCAATCCAAGTGTTCCTCGTGCCACGTTACAAATGGTACACCGTTAGGCGTGTGATGGTAAACAACTTCTGTGTATCCATTCTTGATAGCAAGAATATGCTAGTACGTTTATTGTTTTGTGTATTATGAGTTTGAAGCAGTATTTTTAACACTTAAATGATTTCAGTCTAATTATATAATATATAAATTCAATAACTGCCCGCCTTAAAGCAATATGTGTATGTAACAATATATAAAAAGTGTATATTACAGTCATTGTATATATTAACATTATTGCATACATGTTCAATAATGTTATATGAATGTATTACGTAATTTAATAATGTAGGAGCTGTGAGAATAATAGGTTAAAAGTTGCTAACAATGAGGTAACAATGAGGTAACCTTGAGGCAATAATGAGTTTGAGAGTTTAACAATACTGCTTATGATTCTTGGAAGCAATGATGTAATTTTAGTGACAGTTTATAAAAATAGCCAATCAACAACCAGAAAAAGCTTTAGTAAAATGAAGGTATTCTATTGGAGTAGGAATAGCCAATCAGAAACTGAAAAGGAGAAACATTTACAAATTTAGGCGGTGGAATTCAAGTCAGTTGCTTCTAGACAGCGCTCATAACTGGACGTGTTGCCTGTAGACAGTGTTTGTAACCGGATGCAAGATGCGTCCTCGAGAAATGTAATATGTATTCGTGTGAGACGAAAATAGTTTTTACGTGTTAAAAAAGTGCAAGTATTTAATAAAAAAATTCTCACAGCTCTCTCTCTCTCTCTCTCTCTCTCTCTCTCTCAGTGAAGTGTTATTTAAATCGTATCAAGAATTAATAAAAGGAGTGAAGTAAAATTATAATCTGTGTAAGCCTACATTGTTGTCGCACCACAACCCTGCTAAGACCTCCATGTCTCTAACAATAATGCGATGCACGAAGCAAACATATATAATATTTAAAGAAACAGTCAAATTATAAAGTTAGTATTTTTAAATTTTTGGAACGAAGGCTACCGGAAACTGTTTACCATACGTGCGGTTGCAACTACTACAAGTTCAGCTCCCCAACAGTTGAAATATAATACAACTCCTTCAATACAACCTACTTCAAATTGACGCCCAAAGCGTGGTACAAATAACGTAAAGATACTATCTACTTCAAATTGGCTCCCAAAGCGGGGGGCAAATAATAACAATACAACAAAATAACTACTTCAAATTGGTGCCCAAAACGTGGGGCCAATAATACATCTTCTTCAAATTAAGTGTTGAAAAATTTATTTATTTATTGAGCTCCACGTTGTGGTACCCAATTTGCGATGGTATTAGTGTTTGAAAGATGCTACTGTTTATTTGCCGCACGTATGAAAGACAATTTGTCGCGGTCACTTCGTGTTATCTTTTACTGAGCGCCTGTTATTGTGTTTAATTTTTGGGTTCACTGTCCTCCGGCTAGCTATGATCTCTCGGTCAAGCAAATCTCTTAATCAGGTGTGTAAACGGAAAGAAGTTTTTATCCAAAGATAACACTGATGAAAGAATTTTGTTTTACACTTTTATTGTCGTAACATATTATGCACTTTCACATATTAATCTTGACACTCGCCAAACTGAAACTGTTATAATAACTTATTTACTGCACATTATTAATTCGCGTACTTCAACTTTTTGTGTAATTAACTTTACAACACTTGAGATTTTTTTATAACTTTGCTACGCATACACCGTAAATCGATAAACTGTGTTATGTATTCACCATGACTTTTTCTGTTGAACTCGACGGCGTGTAATGTACAAATGTTTCCGATGGACTGAACGAATTTGACTCTGACCTAGCCCTTTTTATACTCCTACACCCCGATATGCCTAAAGATTATAACCGAGCTGCTATTGGTTAATAAAACGCGCCAACATTAGCGTCTATTTTTATATCCAATGAAAATTACGAAAACATATGCTCTAGGGAAAAATGTTCAAGCAAATTCTAAGAAAAACGCGCCAATATTACGTCATTTGCTCGTCTCTAATAATGATAAACAGCTCACCCCCTCGCTACATTATTGCACGCTATTATTGTCAGTTTCAGTAAGGCCGTATAAACTTACTTCTCGACAATGCTTACAATCAACAAACATCTCAAATCAATGTCACACAACAATGCATATTCACACTACAATCACTCTGACATTTACATAATTTTGTGATACAAATTACTGCGTCAAAGTGTGCCTATGACGTGTCACCGGATTAACACAATATTGCCTGTTTTACACTGTTTAGTATACATGGAGAGGGACTCGGTTGAGAATACAGAATCGCTATCCGGCAGAATCGCAGTCACGCTTGCCAACAGTCACAATGTTGTGTTTTGGATCGTTTGTTAAGTAGCAGTACTTCTTTTGGAGCTATGGATTTTCAGGAAAAGCAAGACATTATAGTAAAGGGTAGGCCTACTCCGGAGTTTCTAGGAGTACGCAAATGAAAAACGGTGTACGTCATTTCAAAACTGAATACTACAATTAACTGCACGTAAATCGAAAAATAATTATTTTGCTGGCCTTGTATTTTTTTTAGGAACCGATAGAGGAGTATGGAATAGTGTAGGTTTCTCTATCAGTAATTTTTGCAAAGCAAAGATTCGACATGAGAAGACGCAATCACATTTATCTGCAATAACGAAATTGAAAACTTTTGGTAAAGCAAGGATAAACTTTCAACTAAGTGAACAATGCAGGTCGGATGTTTTGAAACACAATGCGGCAGCTGCCTCTAATAGAGAAATAATGAAGCGATTAATCGATGTAACTTGTCTATTGGCAAAACAAGAGCTACCTTCCAGAGCATAATAAATCCTTTAATCGGGGAAACTAATCGAGTTCTTGCACATGCTATCCAAGTAGGACATCAAATTTAAACGCACAATTACAAAGCGCTAAAGTTTTCAGAGGAACGTCAAATCGAGTTCAAAATGATATTATTGAAAGTATTGGTGACGTAATGTGTGTCTGTGAACAGCATAACTCAGAAACGAACAGTCGGATAAACACCAAACTTGGTATTTAGGTTCAGTATCTTCCAGAGATGCGACACGAAGGTTTTCAAGAAAATCCCCCCACCCCAGATTGCCATTTACATGGAACATTTTTCGAAAATTTTAATTTCTCAAAAATGTGCGCCTTTTGTTGCCTTAATGCTGGAAGAAACGACGGATGTTGCAAAATTATCTGTTTTCCATGTCATTCTTTATATAAACGAGGGTGGAATTCAGGAAACAATTTTAGGCTATACAGGCGTAAGCAATAATCGTTCTGTAGTTGCGTTAAGTGAGCATGTGTATAAAATCCTTTCAGACTTTCAGTGGGAATCTAAGAATAATTTCGTAGCTCAAGGAAATGACGGGCAGCAACCTTTTCTGATCATTTAGATGGGTTGCAAGCGCTAGTGAAGAAATTATTTCCCAGTGTGCTATTCATCCACGGTTACGTTCATTGACTTAATCTAGTTTTATCACAGTCAGTGCAATTCATAAAGGAATGTAAAATATTTTTCAACATATTGAGTGGATTTTGTTCATTTTTTTCTCATTCAACAAAGCGTGTAATGTACTGAATGCATCGGAAGTCAAGAAGAGGTTTCCACCGGTATCAGTTATGCGTTGGAATTACAACTCTAGGATTGAGAACACGGTGCATGAAATAAGATACAAGTGATTTCATTTTTTGAGCATACTGTTGATGACCCAGACTCCTGGGATAGTGACACTTTTATTTGTTCTAGAGGATATTTAGCACCACTGAAGGATTTAATTTTTCCTTTTCTGTTGGAAATTTTCAGTCATATTTTTGCTCTCGCTGATTCATTACTCAATATTGAATAATTTGTTTTTCTGCCCCACGTATGGGAAGCCAATTTGAAGAAGTATGGTGTGCCCCACGTATGGACGTCAACTTGAAGTTATTGTTCTTGGAGTTTATTTATTTATTCAGCTCCACATATGGACGTTAATTTGAAGAAGATTGTTTGTTACGTAATATGCTGCTACGTATGAGAAGCTGATTTGAAGATGTTCTTTTGTTGTTACGCTCCAAGTTTTTTTTTAAAAAAATATTAACTTTGTTATTAAACTGCTTCTATAGTGAAGTGATAAGATCCGCGAGCACAATAATCATAGCAAGAATAAAAGTTTAAGACTAATCCGCTAATCAAACAAAATAAGAAGGAGATAAAAGAGAATATTAAAGATTAAGAAAAGGGGGGAATAAACATTATTACGGATGAAATAAAATAAAGTAGAGACGAAATAAAATAAAGTAGAGATGAAATAAAATAAAGTAGAGACACGTATAAATAAATCAGAAAGGAAAAGAATGTGAAAGGAACCAGAAACAGGAAAGGCTAGCAGGAGAAATAGTTAGGTTCTATTGAAATCGCCGAGAGCTCGCCGGCGAGCAAAACAATGAAACGGATGTGCTAGTCACTCATGCGGACAGAAAATCAAATCAGCCGTGAATAACGAGAAACAGAAGAGACGCTAGCTAAGCATAAGTTTGTTGAAAGTGAACCAATGGGAGAAAAAGCGCACAGGAGTTAAAGAACCAATAAGGAAGAATAAATGTCACGTGAATAGTAACACCAGGGAACAAAACTAGAAAAGAGACGTGAAATAGATTTTTGTCTAGGAGCAGGAGCGAGTTTTCGACACGCGAAAGATGGAACACTTCGTGTCGGGAAGAGCTATGAGTAGGATGTAAAACTTCGTGTCGGGAAAAGCTAGGAGGAGGACGTAAAAACTTCGTGTCGGGAAAAGCTATGAGTAGGATGTAAAACTTCGTGTCGAGAAAAGCTAGGAGGAGGACGTAAAAACTTCGTGTCGGGAAAAGATGGGAAGAGGACGTGAAATTTTGTGTTAGAACTTTGTATCGGGAAGAGAGATAGGGTAGCTAGCGATGACAAAAGTCATATTGTGAGTAACTCAGAAATAGAATAAAATCAAGGATAGAAGCACGGAGACTGTAACGGGGGGAAACAGATAGGAACGCGTCTTGTGTGAAGGGCCTTCAGTACTACAAGTGTGGATCTTCATAATAAATGGGCCATTGAGAGGAGTTGTGAGTATAATTCACCTCCCATCCACACAATCCCTGAGGTAAGACTCTCACCACCAATCATCCTCTACCTGAGTAGCCGGCAATCACCTCCTGTACCCGAAACCCTACACCAAGACCATATCAACCAGAAAACGTTCCCTTTATTTTCCAAACCCCCGCTACAATAGGTAGTATTTATATTTGCCTCGGCTGCTTTAGTATTGTTTGAGAGTCACTATCTCTTAGGCAGGAAGACAAGAATGTAGGCTTACACATATTTTAAGTTTAAATTCACTTCTTTTTATTAATCCTTGGCACAAATTAAATAGCACTACACTGATATTAAGAGCTGTGAGATTCTTTAATTTAGAACTTGTGCTTTGTTAACGCGTATATTTAATTTTACGATTCACACGAATACGTAATTTTCTTTAGAGAATACATCTTCCATCCGGTCACTACCAAGGTCTGCCAGCAACTGAACATATTTTAACCGTATAAACCCGTAAACATTTGTATTTCAAATCTCTGATTGGCTAACACTAGATTGGCTACCAATAGAATACCTGCATTTTACTGAAGCTTTTTCTAACTGTTGATTGACTATTTTTAAACTATCACAAAATTTACATTATCGTTGCTCTAATCATAACTAGTAACATTTAAACTCTCAAACTCATTATTGCCTCAAGGTTAACTCATTGTTACCTCATTGTTAGCAACGTTAAAATTACTATTCTCACAGCTCCTACGTTATTAAATTACCTAATGCATTCACATAGCATTATTGAACATGTTTACAATAATATAAGTATATGCAATGACTGTTACATACATTTTATAAATAATTACATACACATATTGCTTCAAGGCGGGCTGTTATTGAATTTACATATTATATAATTTAATTGAGATTATTCAAGTGTTAAAAATACTGCCTCAATATTCTCCAGACAAAGACTTTTGAAGTAAATTATTGCATTGCGAAAGTGAAATAGACCATTTCTTTCATTCAAGAATCTCGAAGCAATTTTGATAATATGTAGGCAACACTAGAAGAAAGTAACACGAATGAGAAGGAAAATAGAAAGGGACGCCAGGAAGGTGGATTGAACGAGCCAAGAATGAAATATTTGCGTCCTTGCAACGAGATAATTGACACGATAGTAGCCAATGGAAAGCAGATTTCGTGATTTAGAAGAACCAAACTTTATTGAGCTACTTGATTCGAAAAGGTTTGAATCTTTCAAAACTAGATTTCCCGAAATTGTGCTTACATTTCTTAAATCAGCCTATAAAAATTAGTTGCTGCTTATAGATTGTACAAACTTTTCAGGCAGGTCAGTGACTAAGATTGCAAAGTTTTTGAAAGACACTGAGTTAAAAGAAGCAGCATTTCTAGAAGTTTATTAATTATGCTGCCTCATAACTACAATTCCAGTGAGCACGTCTACAGTAGAATGTACGTTTTCCTGTATAAAACGCGTAAAGAATTACGTAAGGAACACTCGGTGCGTAAACAAGCTTTCCCAACTTCCATTGTTATCACTCGAAAAGCCTCCATTGCAAAAAAGTCGAAGACATTTTTATGATCATGTTATAGAAACATTTGCCCTAAAAGAAGAGAGCAGGATTTCGTTGATTTACAGATGAAGATGGCAGTAAACTTTATTTTCGTTCTAATACGTGTTGCCTATAATAATATATTTTTATATTTTCCTCCTGTGTAGATTTGTTAAAGGGTGTCATTACTGGCCTCGTAGCTCAGTCGGTGGAGCACCTGCCTGCTGAGCGAGGGTTCCCAGGTTCGATTTGCGGCAGTCACCTCCTCCCTCCGTTGCTGTAGGCTTACCTTGATGCATCGCCCATGTTAATTCCAGAAGTTCGCAGTGTGCTGGTTCTCTGCAATTTTTATCCTCGGCTAGCTGCAGTAGTTTTCTTTAAACTATATGGGAGCATGGACTTATCCTCGGTAAAGGAAGCGTAGATCTCGGGTGGTGATATAGGAAGACATAGACGTGCTTTGGTTATGAAAAGATGACACTGCCGTTTCTTTTTATATAACTAACCCACGTAGTATACAACACTGGTATTGCCGTTGTAAAAATACTGTCCACCGCTGTTAAAATGCGGCGCGGATATGACACGAAGTTTAAATATGCTTATTATCTCTTTACGAGTAGCGGTTCTTATGTGTGTTTCTAAAACTATCTTTATTTCCTTTCTGGCGCGATATCTCACACATCCTGCAGCATCTCTCCCTGACCACACATGACAAAATGCCAAACTGAAATGAAATGCCCAACTGCAATGCTAAACTGCCAAAACTACCAAACTGCCTTGCTAAAACTGCCCCGAATTTGCTCCAAACAGATCCATTTATAGTCGCAGGCTACTGAGGCTGCTTCCTTTCCTATTGGTCCATTTTAGCGCCACCCGACGCATCTCAATATTTCGTATAAACTTCCAGGGATCTCATTGGTCCAAGTTTAATATAAATCGCGGCTTTTCCCAAGTTTACCGTTAAGCTATCTGTCTCTCTCACTTGGTCACGGCGAATTATCAAATAAAGGAACAAAGGCGCTACACCCTCGCTGTAGGAATAATGGCCCTGCGACCAAAGAGATGTCATAAAACTAGATTTTCTGCCTTCGAAGGCACTATTCCTGTAGCTAAAACATTTCGTCGTGGACAGTATTTTAACATAGCGCTTAAATTATTTACATTAAACCATTTATAACTCTATAATATTAGTAACATAGATACATACATAACGTTAAATCACCCTTCTTAAACTATACACGCATTATAAGAAAAAGATATGTACATAGTATGATTTAACATCAATAAAAATTAATTAATAAATTATCTATAATTACAGTTCTCGGGCTCGGCCTAGAGTTGCCGTTTCAGATTCCCGGCTGGGGGTGGGAATTCTTCTCTAGCCAAGATTATTCCCTATCCTCTCGAGTCTGGACGTATGAATGTGTGCGTGTGTGTGATCTAATGAATAGAACCCAAAGTTTACTAGAAACCCAACGACAAGCAAATACGAGTTAATACCATTGCCTGTATGCAATAATAAGTTCCAAAGGAAAGGCCGCCAATAAGACCATTGTAGTTAAAGGCGGGGTATAAATGGAACTTAAAAAAAGAAGTTCAATTACTGCTGGTCCCCCCTGAAAAATATCACCGCATGTCACTGACTTATTGTTTTATTCGTGATTTGCAATGTTCAGCTTTAGTAGAGTTCTGTGGGCATGTTCTTGCATCTTAATCTTTGAATGAAAATCATATTTGGTATCTGATAATATCCATATTGTTTTAGATATTCGTTAAATGGAAGGTCGTAAGGGAAAAAAAAGAAAAGGTTAGTTTCACTAGTTGTGTTCATCAGTTGTGTTGTTGTGGAATGGCACAGCTACAATAAATTTGATTTTGGATTATTTTGAATACGCAAATTTATTAAGTCTAAATTATCATTTTATGGTCCAAATGATTGCCTTCTGTTTTGTTCTTCCCCTTCCAGCAGCATCAGTACAAACTTAATATTCTATGGTTACGAGAAACTGGTTAATAGCTTTCTACTAGCCAACTCTTTTAGCAGATTGGAAATAATCTTAACACAATTATGGAAAGGAAAACGTATCGCTGTATTATCCTACAGCTATCAAAAGTGTTCAGTTTCTAATCTTAACCTAAAAATGAGACAAAAAAAATCCTGACCCATGCAAATAAACACAACCTGAAATCGTTAAATCAATAACTGTTAGCTTTTATTACGATACGAGAGTACACATTTACTTTCCTATTAAAATTCGTCTCTTAAAAGTTATGTTGGGAGCATTATTTACCTATGTTATCACACGAATATTACATACTCAAGCGTAGTCTGTAACATTTATATTTTACGCTAAAACGAATAAATAAACGTTTGATAATTAAAATGACAAGCTTCTATTGTGCTTTTCCTCTTACAACAGCATTAAAACGACGCCTATGTGAGTCTGTTGTGTAACAAACGTGTTAGCACGAGGGTCTCGGGGTTTGTTGCGTTCAACAACCAAATCTTTATTCTTAACAAACTTTTGTTTTGTTACGAAGTTACAG
Source organism: Deroplatys truncata (assembly GCA_030765065.1). NCBI lineage: Eukaryota > Metazoa > Arthropoda > Insecta > Mantodea > Mantidae > Deroplatys > Deroplatys truncata. Next base: position 45,867,799 of record CM060986.1, read on the forward strand.
AATGCCGATCAATCGATAGCGGCTGGTCTTTCACGCCCAATATAGAATGGGACGCTAAGAACCACAGCAGTTAAAGAACGTTCATAAATAAATAAACTTGTTAAGCCTTAAAAAACGTTACAGAATAGCCTTGATTATCACCGAGTGCTAACTTTGAAACCAACATAGACAGCGCTACCAAAAACTCAGTGAACTTCAACCAGCGCCTGTAACTCCTCTCCTAACTGCCTCGAGTTAATTCAATTCTTCAAAAGTATAAAGATGTACAAAAATTGTTCTAATTACAATGTGATGCAGTAATTTGTATCACAGATTACTTAAATGTAAATAATGATTGTAATATGAATATGCATTTTTATGTGACATTGATTTGAGATGTTTATTGATTGTAATTATTGTTGAAAAGAAGTTTATACCGCCTTACTGAAACTGACAATAATAGCGTGCAATAATGCAGCGAGGGGGTGAGCTGTTTATCATTATTGGAAACGAGGAAGTTACGTAATGTTGGCGCGTTTAGAATCTTCTGGAACATTTCCCTAGAGCATATGTATTCATAATTTTCATTGGATATTAAAATAGACGCTAATGTTGGCGCGTTTTATTAGCCAATTGCAGTTCAGTTATAATCTTTAGGCATATCTGGGTGAAGGAGTATAAAAACCCAAGTCAGAGGTAGATCACTCTCAGTTCATCAAAATTCTTTGTATAGTACACGTCGCATTCCCGTCAGTTCGTCGAAAGTATTTGTACGGCACACTTCGAATATCAATTTGCAGGTTACGCGTAACAGAGTTATGAAATCTCAAGTGTTATAAAGTTAATTTTACAAAAAGTTGAAGTACGCGAATTAAGAATTATCAGTAATGAAGTTATTATAACAGTTTCAGTTTGGCGATTGTCAAGATCAATATGTAAATGTGATAGTAACTGTGTTTCGACAATAAAAGTGTATAATAAATTTCTTCATCAGTGTTATCTTTGGATAAAAGATTCCTTTCCGTTTACACAACCTGTGTAAAGAGAAGTGCTCGACCCAAGAAAAAGATAATAGCTAGCCGGAGGACAGAGAACCAAATTTAAATAAAATAACAGTAGCATTCTTTCAAACGAACATTAATATTGCCGCAAATTGCTAACACCAGATGGAGCTAACAAACCTAACAAATGAATCACGTCACAAGATGGCTTCAACACGTGAAGTAAACACAAATACACAAACATTATAAGTATACCATCGCAAATTGGCTACCACAACGTGGGGCTACAATAATGTTAAATATAACATTAAGTAATATCGTCACAAATGCTCATATGCAAATAATCGTAAACCCGCGATATGACTAGGTTAAAGCGACTATAATAAAAGGGTAAAATAAAAAACTCAAAACATTTCTGTGGCATTAACCATTTCCGAGATATTCTTTGTTATTGATTTGAATTTTAAAATACTTTATATTTGGTTGTGCTAACCGGCTATCCATTTCTTTCTCGTGCTCATGCATAGAACATTGAATTTCACAACCATCATATAGTGAATTCATGTGATTTTCATAGAGTTCTTTAAAGCCGTCGCCATTCAGTTATTTCTCGCGATGTCATGGGAAGAGAGTGAATGTCAAAGCCAGCATATAGAGATTTGACTATCGCTTGTTTCCAGTGACCTCTTGTACCTCAAACGAAATGTGTAGTGAAACCATTTGTGCAAACGTCTATCTCAATTAACATGAAGTAGATAGAAAAATAAGTTTCTGCAAGATTAGTTTGAGTGACAGGAGAGTCAGTCATGTGAAAGCAACACATCAGATTTTTTTTCTAGGAAAAGTTGCACCAAATTTGATACTTGTTATATAGGATTCGAGGAATAATATGCAGAATTTAAATGTTTAAACCTTCCAACTTTCATCACATGGGTCATTTTACATGAGACTAGGCTTTCGTTTGTTGAAAACTATTTTTTTTTAAAAGTTAAGTATCTAGAACCACGCAAATAAATGTTATACTATAATTAGGCACTCTGAACAAATGTGCGACAAGAATTTCAGGTAAAATTAGCAGAAGTATGGAGAAACGCTATAGTTTAGAAACGAAGCCTGGTAAGCAGTCTCTATTACATGTGGCCATATTGACGAGGCACCTGTTGTGAACAATGTATGACGTCACCAGGTGAGTTACCAATGGGAGAGAGATAGAGGCGGGAGCTACGTCATCCTAACATGGTGGGTTCCTCTTCCACAACACCTGTTACAACCAGACACAATTACCTCCTTGGACTGATACTTATTCTATGTTGCAAGAAAGGTAAAGTTACAGAATCAGGTACTAATAATAACAAAGACTGGAGAAGTTGAGCAAATACCCTAACTTTGAGACTGTATAACCAGAACCGCTAAGTCAAATTATTAAGCCCCTTGTACACAAACGTTTTTTTCAATTCATGAGTTTACAAGACAAATTGTCAAACATTTTTCAATATGTGACAAGATTGGACAAGACTTGACAATGTTATAAATGTGTATTTACGAGTTGTGTTTTTTCAAACTGAAACCCTTCAGAACACATTAATAAATAATTTATCACGCACAAAGCAATTTACTATTTGCGTCACGGTATAACAGCTTGCAATGAAATACTGTTCTATACCAATATTATGTAGCACTTTCACGTAGTATATCCAATGAAATCACATTACGATTATGGAATGCAATGGAAATAACAACTGATAGGTTAACCACACTATATAACATTGCATTAATGTATACTTAGTTCGGAAATCTGCCTGGCAATTATTTCCTCATATGTCTTCATCTGCTTCACCTTGTGGTAATCCACGGAGTCCTAGACATACGCACATGACCAGCTTATGTATAACCTAATTAGTTCGCATACGACATGCCTTGGCCGGGTAGCTATTTTTGTTTACCTTTCGCCTTCCGCCATGTTGCAGATTTCGCATTTCATTGGCTAAAGCCATCAAATCATTGTTCAAATCTTTGATCGTTTAGAGCATGTCCTTATTTGCTTTCAAGACTTTCAAAGACTTTAAAAGTATTGGAAGCAATTTGACAAAAAAAGTTGTAAAGTTGCGACAACTCTTGAAAGGTCTTGTAAGTATTGAATTTGAGAAAAATTTGATCGTGTACAAGGGCCTTAAGGCCCAGATGAATTCTTTAGAACAAAAGGCTTGGCAACTCATGCTGGAAGGCCGCTTTCCTCAGAAATTTGTAACCACGTAATTACATAATATCTGGATAGTACAAACATTCCACAACAATGTAATACGAGTGTACACAAATAACGGCACACGGTAAACAAACAAAGCTACCTACCGCTCGCAACATGGAGGGGGATGCGAGTTAATGTACACATTAACGTAGCGCGCGGCTCACTTGTTATATAACCTAACTACAATTTAAACCCTCCCCAGTGTTTAATTAACTGCCGCATGGATCTAATAATACAGGCAGTATTTGTAGGAGAAATGAGCTTGTTACTTGGTCTCTATTTGTTGCTACAAAATATCATAAAGGAAACTCAAATTTGGAAGATGAAGTTGGTGCTTTTTCTTTTTCTGAAAAAAATAGTGCGCTATAGATGAGCGACTGTCTCTGTGCTAGACTCCAAACCAGAGGTCCCGGCTTTGAGGCTGGGATGGGGCATTTTCTTAAGTCAGGATTATTCCTTCTCCTACCTAGAGTGTGGAAATAAGAATAAGAGCGTGAAAGTATGTTTGATTTTAATGTTTATTAAGACAACTCAAAATAATACAAACTAAATAATTAATGCGATAGTAAACAAGTGAGGATCACTGCCGATGACCACTTGTTCCAAAAGCAAAGCCATCGATGTGACCTAAGATGTTGAACAGCATATAAATGTCACAAAAATAAGTAAATAAACAATAGAAAATATGAGAGAGTATTATGCTTGACTCAGTGACGAAGGACAGCCGCTCTCCAAAATATTACTTATTTCTGCACTTTGTTTGCAACACTCTTTGTGTTTATGTGTGTGTGTGTGTGTGTGTGTGTGTGTGTGTGTGTGTGTGTGTGTTTGTATGTCCATCCATAGGCTCACTTATGCGGTAATATAAAAAAAATTCTGATGTGTTACACTCACATGACTTTCTCTACTCTTATACAAACTATTTTTACAAACTCTTATTTTCCATCTATTTCATATTAATCGAGATAAACATTTGCAGAAACGATCTTTTGACATGCAAAGATAATTACATTTTACACAGCGACCAGTTCTAAAAATATTTGACTATCGCTTAAGGCGTACTATGTTCCCCTTGTTTTGTATTTGCAACGGCAATATAGAAATACAGTAGCCTTTAAGCATCGACATATATCTTAATAGCTGGTTGCTATGTGCAGCACCATTCTCTTTGCCACAGATTAATACTCTTTGCATATCCAAGGCAAAAAAATGAATAACGAATTCCCATTTGAGAAAATATTGAAAAATTTAAGGGAATAACAAGCAATATCTCGAAAATGGTTCACTCAACAAAACAAATGTATATGACATAGATTGTGTATTTTAACGCGATCTACATTTTTTGTGTAGTAAAATTTTATCTATCTGTTATGGTTTACCAGTTATGCAAAAGTCGTTCACAATGAAGAATACTTTTGGAGACATTCCCAGAAAATTCGAGATATACATTTCATTTGTCATAAAAATATCTTAAACATATGATATTTTAATCAAAATCGTTAAAGCCGTTTTTGAGAAAATTAAAATTTTCGAAAAATATTCCATGTAAAGGGTAATCTGGGGTGGCGGAATTTTCTTGAAAACCATGGTGTCGCATCTCTGGAAGCTACTGAACCTAAATACCAAGTTTGGTGTTTATCCGACTGTTCGTTTCTGAGTTATGCTGTTCACACACACATGTTTTCAAAAATGCTTTTTTTGGATTCAGGGGGCCTCAAAACATGTATTTCCGGTGAAATCTCGGTATCGAATTTTTGGATGGAATACAATACTTCCCCTACTTACTATACGTCGTAGAGAAAGTAAAAATACTTTCATTAAATGAATTATACAGACAGTTATTGGACTTTAATTCCAAACATGTTCACGTAACTTATCTGAGCTGTTAATAACGCTGATGCAACGCAAGTTCCGAGCAAGTCAACGGATACACAGTGAATGTTCCAAAACATTTTGCCCTGTATTTCTTAACTGTCAGATGCACATCCACCTCCCATTGGCAATAGTGCAATAGTCTTAAAAAAGAGGAAGTGGGCTGATACGCGGGAAGCAAGTGACACGTCACTGTTGTGAACACAGCGATTTTATTGTGTAGAAAAATTTAATAGGATCTTGCTTACATCGTGATAACTCAAAAACTAAAATAATTATTCCAGTTCTGTAAGAGGTACGTTAAAGAGCACAGTTTTCAGATGATGATGTGTGATTGTTTTCTTTTTAATACTATAGGCATTTCAAATAATTTCTATTACCAAAATCAGTCAGCGAGAAACCTTATTCTTGAGCAGATAGATCGCGGAGTGAAGGCTATGAAATACCCTAAAAAGTGTGAATTAACTTGCGGAAGGCATTCCATAATAATACCGCATGTAATGAAATGTTATCGCTAGCTATGTGCAAACATTTGTTTTCACACCCGCTGCATCTTGCTCTTTGCGTGGGCTGTCACAGCAACAATACAAACAGCATTTTTGTAGCAATGCTCTTGTGTCTTTAGTTCTGCCTCTACAGTTGGCTAGTTACAACACTGATGTGATTAAGTGATAAACGATTTTGTGGGAATATAATAATAAAAAAAAACACGGGGTAGACGAAATTATGGCCTGTGATGCATAAGCAGCGATTCAGAGGATGAGGTGTAGGTGAGGCATGCTCGCCCAAGGCAGTTATAGAGGAGGAATCATGACCAGGTAAGTTACCCCTCCCAAGGAATTTTTCTAAGTTGCTGAACTATAGTTCCTTATTTAACAAAATCACTTAGAACCTCAATATATTCGAAGATAATTGTCAGCTTTACATTTACATAATCGGATGAATCAAATATATTACGTAATAGAGTTAATGTCTGAAATGCATGAAAATCCTTATCAAGAAACAGTTAGGAGGATCCTTCGATTTAAACCTGCCTCTCGGGATGACGAAAGCACGTGCATCAATCATGACAGTGTTTTCATCGGTTTTATCACCTGACCTTACATTACACAGGGCTTGTGTGTTTGGTAACTGCTACTGTCCCCATTACTTTTGTACGTTTTACTGCTTAACTGTTATTTGTGTTTCCACAAGAGGTGAAAAATTGTAATTTTTCAGTAAAAATTCCTGGCGTTCAAGTTCCAAAATATTCCTACACTACAAGTATCTGCGCTTCTAAAATAGGTGAAGTAGGTCCACTAGTGTTCATACATAAAGTAGTAGCAAGATACTTTTGGTCCATTGTCACTTTACTTGCTTGACTCGTGCTCTTTCGTATGTGGTGATGTTACTCTCCTCTCTCTCTCTCTTCCACCATGCATTTGCGGATTCGTAACGTACTGTTAAAAACAACTATACTTCCAATCCACTTACGTTAAAGGAATTCTCGACCCCCCTCCTCCTCATCATGACCGTAATAACCATTATGGCCATGATACTAATGTTACCTACATATATTACAAACCTCCTCATGTCTTTCGCATTTGTTAGTAGTATAATAAAATCCGATTGGCTGGAATATTTTTAGTAAGCGTTTTCCTTTTTATTGGAAACGGAATCAGGTGTGTGGAAAGGTAGAATCACATGACTGAAAAGTTCAATGCCATAGCCGGGATTTAAACTACGGATCTCCCGGTCTCCGTCCAGTTGCTCTAACCACTGCGCTACCATGGCAACATGCCGGAACGACATTAAATTCCCCAACTGATTCGCATTTTCCCCGTAAACCACAAGGAGATCTCAAATTATATTGAGATGACATACCCCAATGGCGACTTACAATGTTGTAAGTACTTTATAGTTTAACCAACTATTATGTTCATTAATTGGCCTAATTATTGACGCGAGATGCCTTTTTTTATTCAGGGAATCTCTAAACGTATATTTGCGGTGAAGTTTCGATATCCAATTTTTGTGTGGAATTAGGCAACTAGTAAAGAAAGTATATATCTTTGTCGATGTGTTACGTTAACATGATTTCCCTACCATCTATTGCTTATTAGTGGGTATAGTACAAATTATTATTCTTACTAAAGTTTATTTTCCTATCTACTTCATATTAATCATATAAACCTGTCCAGAAATAGCTGCGTTACACATTTCGTTACTAATACCTACTAAGGGAATAGCGATAGTCAGATGTTTAAGAACTGGGCGCTATAAGCTGGGCTTAAAATTCCATACTCTTTCCATGACATCCCGAGAAACAACTGAAAATCAACAGGACTTTAAAAGAACGGATAAAAATTGAAAAATTCGAGCCGTTAATAACGCATATTTCGGAAATTGTTAATGCCACAAAAAGTTATTTGAAATAAATCGTTTGTTTTAGAGATCTACATTTGTGTGTAGTACGTTTTCATCTATCGCTTAACCTTTGCCAATTATATAAGATTATACAAAATACCTTCTGAATGCAGGGGATTTCACAGACCACTCCCAGGAAATTCAAGATATACATTTAGTCATTTAAATTCTTTAATATATATGACATTTTAATCAAAATCGTTAAGTCACTTTTTGGAAAATAAAAAAATTTGAAAAACGTTCCATGTAAATGGTAGGGGGATTTTCTTGAAAATCTTCGTGTCGCATGTTTGGAAGATACTGAACTTAAATACCAAGTTTGATGTTATCCGACTTTTCGTTGTTTGAGTCACGCTGTCCACAGACACATAAGTCCTTTTTCTGAAAATGATTTTTTTAGGCTCAGGGGGTCTCAAAACATATATTTCGATATAGAATTTTTGGGTGGAATACATTTCCTCCTCTTACTATAGGTAAGTAGTAGAAAGCAAAAATAGATTATCAATGATTGTCGTTTACAGCGCACTGGAATTTTGGTGGCATATCTTCCTCGTAATTTGAAGTATCCAAATACTTAAGTTTTTCATATATTGCGTGCCTTGATTAACACGGAAATATTCGCGCTATGTGAATTTCTTTTTAAACGTAACACACAGAGCAGGTGGCTCTTTTCTACTGCCTATAGTAAGTAGGGGAAGTATTGGATTCCGCCCAAAAATTCGATGTCGAGATTTCGTCGGAAATATTGCCCCCCTGAAACAAAACAAAGAGAAGGAATTGTTTAGAAAAAGGTACGTGTTTATGTGTGTCTGTGAACAGCATAACTCCAAACTACAAGTCGGTTAAGTACCAAACTTGGTACTTAAGCTCAGCATCTTCCAAGGATCCAACACGAAGATTTTCAAGAAAATATCCCCAACCCCAACTACCCTTTACATTGATTTACTAAAAATGGCTAAGGATTTTGATTATCATATATATTAAAGGCATTTACATAACAAATAAAATGTATATCTTGAATTTTCTGGGAATAGCCTGTGAAATCCTCTTCATTAGGAAGGAATTTTGTATAATCTTGTAAAATTGGTAAACGTTAAGCGACAGACGAAAAGTACTAAACAAAAATGTAGATCCCTTTAAAACACGCAATTTATTTCAAATAACTTTTTTGTGTCATAAGCCACTTCCAAGATATCGGTTATTAATGTTTCGAACTGTTCAATACTTAGCAATTTATTTCAAATAAGTTTTTTGTATGACATAACCCGTTTCTGAGATATCCGTTGTTAATGGCTCGAATTGTTCATTACTTCGTCATTCTCTTAAAGTTCTGTCAACATTCGGTTGTTTCTAGCGATATCATGGAAACAGTATGGAATTTTAAGGCCAGCATATAGCTTCCAGTTCCTTAACATTTGACTATCGCTGTTCTCTTTGTATATGTAACTAAATGTGTGATGCAGCGATTCCTATGTCGTCCTCCGTGGTCTAGAGGTACTATGCTAGCCTCTAGTTCCCGAAGTCGCGGGTTCAACCCCAGCGGAGGGCGATGGATGTTTTTTCGGGCGTAAAAATCCTTAACGTGGCTTCTTTTGGAACGGAAGTAAAGCCGGTGGCCCCGTGTCTAGATTTACGGCATGTAAAAGAACCTCAAGCCTGATAAAAAGTCCTCTGAGCAAAATTTCCGGTCTTTCACGCCCAATATAGAACGGGACGTTAAGGACCATAGTAGTTATAGAGAGCCTATAAATGAAACTTAATTTCTATTTCAGCGATTTCTGCAAAGGTTTATTTGGATTAAAATCTGGTAAATTGAAAATTCAGCTTTAGTAGGAATAGTTTGTATACTCATTAATACAGATAGAATAGTGCTAGTAAAAGCAATTCAAATGTATCACATATTTTTTAATCATGTAATTATTATCCATATTAATTCAAGGGTAAATCGACCCTATTTTGCGCCTGACAATTGGCACGCAGGAAGCGGGAACTATACATAATACCGTTGCAAAGAGGAAGCATGAACGTCTGATGAAGCTGCTATCTGTATATGAAGTAGTGGCCGGTAGAGAAAAATGATCGCTCTTGACCGATATTCCGCTCCCGCAGTCCTGCTGCCGGTCATCCACTTTATTTATAGGAATCGCTATCAGCGCAGCGCCACTTTCAGTCACTTGCAGTCTATTCTGGTGAACGGAAATGCAACAGCTGCCGTACCACCTCGCGATTATCTTCTGTTTTGAAAATCTTATCCACTAAAACAAGAGACCCAAAACGGCTTCGCACAATAAAGTTTCTGTTTCTCCTTTGGTCCTATTCCGGCGTTATCTGAAACACCTTACAATCATTCCATATTAAACAGGAAATTATAGTGTAAGAATGGGGCAAACAAATATTCTAGTTTTCTATTCCAATGTAGTTATTTACGTAACTGCATAGCTATGTTTTTTTTGTCCCCAGGACGAGTAAGAAGTTGGAAAATCAGAACGAGTCCTGAAAAAAAAACACCTTCCTGCAGTTACGTACAATATTTTGCTTCATACTATGTCGAAATACTTTACATATTGGTTAAACATTGTACTGCATATTGTGTTATACATGGAGACAGTCATATATTTCAATTAAGTCGTTGATTAAGCAGTTGAAGGGAATATTTAAAGGTTGGTATTGGAGTATGGAAAAGTTCAATTTCTCGTACTGGGAAGTGGGAAATACACGAAATTCACATAGGGTGATTTATGAAGAACTGACACATTTCTTTCTTTAATTATTCTGTTCGAAATTCACTCAATGCCCCAATTTTAGCAGCAAATTAAGCGGAATTTTCTGGAGTTTCGATTGCCTGTCACTAGATACGCAGATGTTTATGTTTTATTCGTAATTGTAAGTTTTATTGTCGGCAACTGCTTTTGAGATTTTCTTCGAGTCAACGTGAAAATGGAGTACACATTAAATGAACTACTCTTCCTTGTAAAGCTATACCAAATTACGAATTTAATTACCGCTACTCAAAGGATATACCAGAAAGAATTTGGTGTTCGGAATCCTCCCCAAAGAACACAGTACTGGGAATGGTAAACAAATTGGAAACAACTGGATCTCTGGTGAGTGAAAAAGGCAAAACTCGTTCATCTAGGCTTCCCACGGTTGTTGTTGACGTAAGAGCACGACTGGACCAGTCCCCCAAAAAACATGTCATCCAAAAACAGTATCATTGCGTCTGGTATGACACTGCCAGCTCTGGTAGCGAGCCTAGCCAGGGTTGGAGAGATAGTAGCGTCACTTTTTTGTATTTTTGAGCTTCACTTGTTGAGTAAGAGTGTAAGGAGTAGGTCACGTGTGTGAGGCATCTCCCCTCAATCCTTTGTTCCCTTGTGTGTAATGTAGGACCATTAATTGTTTTATTAATAAACCACAGGTAATGTGAAATTTATGTATAATTTGTTAAAAACCCCACGCCTTCATGGAATGTAATCGCCAAGGTCCTGGTCCTCTAGCAGTTAATGTGCTAGGTTTCCCCCATGTGCGTGTTGGGGTGATTAAAATTTAATGATTTGCTGGAAACCTTTTGACCTTCACCCCAGCATGTAACAATACATTCACATGGCTTTTCTTCCCTCTATCGTTTATTAGTGAGTGTACAAACTATTCTTACTAAAGCTTATACTTTCTCTACCACGTACATAGTAGCTAGTGAAGGTATTACATTCCACCTAGATTTCACCGGAAATACATGTCTTCAGGCCTACTCAGCCCAAACAAAGCATTTTTTAAAAAAGGTCCCTATGTATGTGTGTGTATGCGCGCGTGTCTCTTTCAACAGCATAACTCAAAAACTAAAAGTCGGATAAATGCTACACTTGGTGTTTAGGTTCAGTACCTTCCAAAGATGCGACACGAGAATTTCCAAGAAATTCCCCCACTCCAACTACCCTTTACAATGAACATTTTTCGAAACTTTTGATTTTTTAAATAAGGACTAATGATTTTGATTAAAATATCACATATTAAAGATATTTACATAACAATGTATTTCTTTAATCTTTTGGGAACAGCCTGTGAAGTCTCTTCATTCGGAAGGAAATTTATATAATCTTGTATAACTAGTAAACGTTAAGCCATAGACGAAAACGTACCATACCAACCATGTAGATCTCTTTAAAACACTCAATTTACTTAAAATGAGTTTTTCTGTGGCATAAGCCGTTTCCGAGATATCCGGTATTAAAATCTGGACTTGTTCAATACTTGTCATTCGTTTAATCTCATCGATTTTCAGTTGTTTCCTGCGATTGCAATCGAACAGGGAATGTAGCTATTTTAGCAAGAGTAGCTTGTATACTCCTAATAAAGATAGAGGCTAGAGAAGGTCATGTGAATATGTCACATCAGATTTTTTTTAATATCTCCTATATAGCTACACTAGACATTTCGTTATAGATACAAAGAGACAGCGATAGTCAAATGTTTAAGAACTAGACGCTATATGTTGGCCTTAAAACATACTGTTTCCATGCAATCGCGAGAAATAACTCAATGTTGAATTGACTTTAAAGAGTGATCAAGAAATGAACAATTCGAACCATTAATAATGGACATTCAGAAATAGCTTACGCTAAAAAAAAATTGATTTGAAATAAATTGTGTATTTCAAAAAGATCTATACTTTTTATGTGGTACCTTTTCGTTTATCGCTTAACGTTTACCGGTTGAACAAGATTATACAAAATTCCTTCCGAATGAAGAGGACTTCAAAGGCTATTACCAGAAAATTCTAAATATACATTTTATTTGTCATGTAGATATCTTTAATGTATGGCATTTTAATAGGTAAACATCCTAAGAGCCATTTTTGGAAAATAAAAATTTTCGAAAAATGTTCCATGTAAAGGGTAGTTGGGGTGGGGGATTTTTTTAAAAATCTTGGTCTCGTAACCTTGTAGGATATTCCACTTAAATACCAAGTTTAGTACTTATCCGACTTTTCGTTTTTGAGTTATGCTGACAACAGACACACACACACGGACGTTTCCAAAAATGTTTTATTTGGATTCAGGGGGCCTCAAAACTTGTATTTCCGGTGAAATCTCGGTATCGAATTTTTGGATGGAGTGCAATACCTTCTCTACCTAATATGTATGTGGTCGATAAAGTAAAAACGCTTTATTTGGATTCAGGGGGACCTAAAAACACGCATTTCCGGTGAAATGCAATACTTCCCCTATTAACTATATGAAGTAAAGAAAGTAAAAACGTTTATAGGAACAATCCCTATACTATAGACGAACGTAAGGACAATATAAAAACGTAAATTATGAGCCTTATGCAAGAAGAACGTATGCGTGGGAATGAAAATTTCATTCGAAGATGCCAGGAATATCTTCATGCAGATGGGCACCACTTCCAATACCACTTATAATGAGGTTAGTACTCATTATAGTGTATGCTACATCACTCATGAATACGTAACGCGGGAGTTACGAAAAATTCCCAGTGGAATAGTGTGTGGAGCACGTATACGCGCGATCCGTGGCCTCACCATAAAACGATCGCACTGTATTTGCTGTTTTAGCAAATGGTTATAATTAAAGTGACGTTCAGCGTGGCATAGCACGGACTTTAATGATCGTACAAGTCTGAAACCGCGTAGATACGCTAATTAAGCAATGCGGTGGCGAATTATATCAAAAATAATTAATTCCAAATCTTTCCCAGATGAAAATACGGTGCTGTAAGTAAGAATGCAACCGTGACCACACCATTTTCCTGCAAGATGGGGCAACACCACATGTCGCTCGCCAGCTAAAGATTTGCTGCAAGATACCTGCAGTAACGACCGCATCTCCACTAGGAAATTTCCAGATATATGGATTTCAAGATGCCCCGCCCTAAATCCAAGGTGACCTCTGGTTGTGGGGATATGTGAAAGATCAGGGACATATGTAAAGGATAATACAACGCCATGTCGCTCTGATTTCACCAGATATACTGCTAGAAACTATCGACTATGCCGTATTAAGGATGCAACATGTTGCAGAATTAGGCGACCAGTGTTTGGAATCACAGTTCCTAATAAACGTGCCAGAACCACCGTTACCATGCGTCTTTTTCCTATGGCCACTACTGCGTCTACTTATAGTGCTATATTTTCACCTGGTGACAAGATTTAGAACTATTTTGGGGAAAATTTGCGACTGCAGTGCTTAATTGTCAGCAACAAGGTTTCAGATTTCTGTGGCCATTAAGGTCCGTGCTAAACACCGTCACTTTAATTATAACCACTCGGTATTATAATACTGTAACACCAAACACAGCGATATTGCTCCATAAGTATAATTTCCAGAAGTCTAGGGTTCGAAATTTATTTACTGCTAACGGAAAGCGCAGAATGACTAACTATGGCACAAATCGACCGATAATAATAGTAATTGAGTTTTATTTATGGACGCTCTTTAACTACTATGATTCTTAGCGTCCCATTCTATATTGGACGTGAAAAACCGGTAATTTTGTTCAGCGGCCTCTTTATCACGCTTGAGGTTCTTTTACGTGCCGTAAATCTACGACATGGGACCACCGGCTTTACTTCCCTTCCGAAGAAAGCCATGCTAAGGATTTTTACGCCCGAAAGAAATCTATCGCCTTCCGCCGGGTTTGAACCCGCGACCTCGGGAACTAGAAGCTAGCATGGTAACCACTACATCACGGAGGACGACAAAAAAGCGACCGAGAGAGATGGCTCCACGGTATCGTGTGAGGTTCGCATTCAGGAGGTTCCGGGTGCGATTCCCGGCTACCGACCATTCCCAACATGATTTTTGGTGGTTTCCCCGGGTCGATAGGCAAATGCTGGGATGGTTTCTCATCTACCACGATTGCCTTTCCATCGTTTCTCCTTCATTCGCTTCCTTCTCATCTTTCAGGTGTGCTACTAGGTTTCATAGCGTATGGCGAAGCCGGACAGATGGCGCGGATGCTCCCCGTGGACACCAGAGGGCTACTTAGTCATCGGGTCGTTAATCGCCCTCTCTGGGCACCTCTAGCAGTGTGATGGGTCGAGCCTGGAATTGTTAGGGACTTCCGCGCGTCTTTGTGGCCTATCTACCTGCGGCCTTAGTCTACTATAGTTCCTGCACTTCACCCCTTCCTCCTGGGGTGGATAGCCACAATAGATTTATGTAGGTCGCAGCAATGTGCAAGATATCCCCCTGCGTTGCATTACCTACAACTATGGGGCAACCCGACACTGCACGTTTATTTACTATCGTATACGTTATAGTCAATTCACTATTGTCAGCCCAGCATTGACGCACTCCCACAATACCACCGAGGCGTGCGAGCTTTCCTGGACGATAATATTTGAGTTCCCAGCACGTTCGCCAGATTTAGCACCTCTGCACTTTTACCTTTGGGCGACCTTTATCGCAGGAAACCATTACACTGGCGGTCCTTCGTCAAGAAATTACTGTAGCACGTGCAGTAGTTCCTGCAGACTCATTAACACGGAACTCTTTGCTGTTGTGATTATCGTCTGGTCCTAACGGCAACCATTTTTAGAAGCGAAATTACTGAACAGGTATAAAAGCCTGTATTAAACATCTTATAAGGCAAGGATATACAACGGAGGGGGACACCTCGCGCACTGCGACTTATGTGAGATCTATTGCGGCTACCAACCCCCAGGAGGAAGGGATGAAGTGAAGGAAGCGCAGGAGGCTAGATGCCGTAGACAGATAGGGCACAGAGACGCGCGAAATCCCTAATAGTTCCTGGCTCGAAGACCCATCCCATTACTGGAGCTGCCCAGAGAGGTCGATGAACGACCCGTTCAACCAAACATCCCTCTAGTGCCAACCGGAAATATTGATTCCTTTGAGCAAGCATTGCGCTATCTGTCCGGAGCTGCCACACGCCATGAAACTTAGATGCACACCCGATACACGAGAATGAAACGGAAATGATGGAAAAGAAAACGCAGTAGATGAAACCACTCCAGCATTCGCCTATAGACCAGGAAAAACCACGAAAAAACCAAGTTCAGAGTGGGCAGTCGATGGGAATCAAAGCTGGAACTTCCCGAATGCAAACCTCACACGTTACCGCATAGCCAACTCGCTCGATCCGGAAGAACTTAGGAATGCTGGGTTTTGCATGTACATCAGTTATATAATAAGAAACGGCAAGTTCCTCAAACGAGCCTAGAATGTACCAGATAGTATCCAAGATAGATGCCATGACGTCACCTCCTCGGAAGACGCAATTCGTCATATATCATAGCGGGAAGTGAATTTCTTCCTGATAGCTGTCATTACTAGCTCTAGAATAATAAACATCAAATAAAATATACATTCTTGGAAGAGAAGTGTTGTAATTGTCCAGGAGATTATTTCGTATTGCATTGTGGAAGAAATGACATGTGATTGGAGAGCGAGCAGGATGAAGGTCAGAGCGCCACTTGAGACGCGTCGGGGACGACTGTGAAAAGGTAGGTGCATGACGTAATTAGTCAACAGATATGTGGGGGGACCGTCTGATGTCGATATGACACGTTGAGCCGTGCCGCTGTGAATGGGACTCGACCAGCCTCGGGCTGGACAGACCACTTTACCTCCACACCTCTTGAATTCATTAACTTCACCAGGCAAGATAAACCGCTCTCCTCCCTTCACCTCTGTTTACAACTTTCCCTGTTGCAGGGAGCAAGTACTCCTGTTCACACCCAAGTCTCTTACTCTTATTATTCTTACTTTTCTTCCAAGAGCCCCGATATCAACTGTGTCATCAGGATTGAACAGAAACGCAGAACTATACGTACGTGCTCTACAGCAAAAATTAAAGAGAGAAGGCAGAACCTTACATCATAATCTGTTCTACCTATGGCAGCCTCATAAACCTTATACAGCTGGCAAAACACAAGGTTACTCTTGGGTGGGTGCCTGGACATAAGGGAATCTTAAGGGGACACACAGTTACCAAATGGACTTTCTTCCCTAATCAACCATGTTTAATGACTTTTTAGGTTAAATTGTACCTGCCATGATATATTGTTGATATAAGTTCCATTGCTTTGTATGAATAGTTTTGTAATTAACAATTATTTATGTTCTTTTCGCAAACAACTGGATAGTAATAAGAGGTACACATTTCACAATTTAGAATTAAAATGCAGGTCTGCAAATTTGTACACTAGTATGCGGTATTCTTATGCAATAAACTTGTGCATTTGTTTTCCAAAATATTAATATTTATTATAAATATGATTTTTTTGTGTTTAGAACAAAATAAAAATATTACTAATAATTACAAAGGAAAAAAATTGTATGTATGAAAGTAATCAACAAAGCAATGCACAGTTTTCTTCAACAGGTTGTATTCTACGAACCCTGAAGATTTAACTTGACTTATCAATATTAACTGCAAAAAAGTATACCTCAAGGAACAATAATTGCTATATGGAGAAAAAGCTATTTAAAGTTTGGGAAAACACAGTTGTGGAGGTATTGCTCTTTACTTATTAATTTGGATTACACCAATTTCCAGACGGATTTCAAACGTAATATTTACTGGGTGTATTTTAGACATGTTGAAGATACTGCTTTTTTATTCTCTAAAAAACTAACATTTTTTACCATTTTGGTACCCCTTAGGCAACGAAAAAAGCAGATATCCTTGCAAGAAAAAGACCTGCTCAATCAGTTACTGCACCAGTGCCATTTTTGGCATTCCTATAAATATTCTCCTAAGAATTACATATTACTGGGTGGATTAGTTGTACCCACCGAAGACAATGGGTTCAAACACAAGGATGGAAGCACAATAAGCAAATAATGTGTAGATAATATATCCTCCTCGCCTACTGAAGATGTACTAAACTCAATAGATCCCAAATAAACCTAATAGCTGTGTTATTAACGGGTCATGTAGACTAAGGAAACACGTGCATACAATGGGAATCTTTAAGGAAAAAACCAGTATGTAGGCTATGCAATGAAGACAGCGAAACTGTTTTTCGTATAATCTTTAAATGCAAAGCTCTAGGTTGGTAAAGATACAACCCACTGGGTATTCTAATCCCAGAGGAAGGTATTCATACAAAGAATTTAGTTAACAGCATTTAAATTTAACTAAAACTATAAAGAGAGGAGAATAATACAATAAACCTCAAAGGTTTCAGTGTTAAAGGAAAGTATAACCCGCATTCATCTTTATACAAATCAAATCAAATCAAATCAAATCAAATCAAATCAAATCAATGGCATTTGAGCGGTTCATTGAGGACCCAACCAGTGTCACACATTAAAAAAATCTGATGTGTTACACTCGCATCACTTTCTCTACTCTTGTACAAACTATTTTTACAAACGCTTATTCTCCATATGCTTCATGTTAATCGAGATATCGAGATGTCAACCTTATTGCTAATTTTCTTGTAGATGCAAGGGGAATATGGTAGGTTTTAAGCGATAGTGAAATATTTTAAGCGCTGGTTGCTATGTGGCGCATTCCATTCTCTTTGCATGTCCAGGACATAAAAAAATGAATAACGAATTTGAGAAAAAGTATAAGTATTGGAAAATTTAAGCGAATAACAAGCAATATCTCGAAAATGGTTCACTCAACAAAAGAAATGTATACGGCTTAAATTGTGTATTTTAATGCGATCTACATTTTTTGTGTAGTAGAATTTTGTCCCCCTCTTATGATTTACCAGTTATGCAAAAGTGTTCACAATGAAGAATACTTTTGGTGACATTCCCAGAAAATTCATGATATACATTTTATTTGTCATGAAAGTATCTTAAATATATGATATTTTAATCAAAATCGTTAGAGCTATTTCTGAGAAAATTAAAATTTTCGAACAATGTTCCATGTAAAGTGTAATCTGTGGTGGGGGAATTTTCTTGAAAACCTTCGTGTCGCATCTCTGAAAGATACTGAACCTAAATATCAAGTTTGGTGTTTATCCTACTGTTCGTTTCTGAGTTATGCTGTTCACAGACACACAGACACATACACAGACATTTTCCAAAAATGCCTTTTTTTATTCAGGGAGCCTCAAAGCATATATTTCCGGTGAAATCTCGGTATCGAATTTTTGGGTGGAATACAATACTTCCCCTACTTACTATACGTAGTAGAGAAAGTGAAAATATGACGTGTTATAATTACGAATAGCTGGATACCAGTTATTTTATGTTGTCGCTTTCAGTAACAGCAATTGAACATATTTCATTTAAATTATAATTATTACATTTTGGTTGTTTACTTTATTATTTCTATTTTATCCACTTTCAAACAATTTGTTTATTTACTAGATTGTAACAATCTGTACAATAATAAGGTATAAAATGAAATAAGTGTTAAATAAATCACAAATCTGGAATACACGTCCTGGTGTACGAAATTAGGAATCGGAATGACGTATTGCAGAATTTATTTTATTTTATTCCATTTTATTTTACTTCCCCTTTATTGTTTATTTTTATATAGCTTCTACATAATATTTTTACGAAGGGTTATTGCTCTATTTATTTAATATTAACGGAGATAAATCTTTGCAGAAATAGTTTTTCATTACATATTTCGTTTAAGGTACAAGGGGGATAGAGTAAACCGAGTGGATAGTCGTATGTTTAAAAGCCAGTCGCTA
Organism: Deroplatys truncata; assembly: GCA_030765065.1. Taxonomy (NCBI): domain Eukaryota; kingdom Metazoa; phylum Arthropoda; class Insecta; order Mantodea; family Mantidae; genus Deroplatys; species Deroplatys truncata. The sequence continues at coordinate 45,886,955 of CM060986.1, forward strand.
AATGCTCTTTCCACGACGTTACGAGAAACAACTGGGTATCCACAGCACTTAAAAATAATGACAAAACCATTGAAAATTTCAAACCAATGACAACCTATATCACGGAAATGACTAACCACAAAAAGGTTACTTGAAATACCTAAATAGTGTATTTTAAAGACATCCACATTTATTGCAGTGAACGTTTTTGCCTTTCATATTTTACCAGTTATACCTATAAAATTATATACAACATTCCTTCCGAATGAAGACTTCACAAGCTATTCCCAAAAAATTCAAGATATGCATTTTATTTGCCATGTAAATATCTTAAATATATGGAATTATTAATCAAATCATTAGGCAATATTTGAGAAAATTGAAAATTCAAAGAATCATCCATGTAAAGGATAGTTGGGAGGTATTTTCTTGAAAAACTTCGTGTCGCATCTTTGAAAGATACTGAGCCTGAATACCAAGTTTGGCATTTATTGAACATTACGTTTTTTGGTTACGCTGCTCACACACAAGGGCGCGGATCATGTTCTAAAAATTTGGATTTAGGGGGGCCTTAAAACACGTATTTCTGGTGAAATCTAGAAACGAATTTTTGGGGGAATACAATGCTTTCTTTTACCTGTGATAGAGGAAGTAAAATGACGCATGGCATTGCCATTTATGTCAAATCTACCATTCTATTACATTAGAGACATTCTGTTTACTTGGCAATGTATGCCACTCGTAAGTGTGTAATATCTGTTTGCAATAATGTAAAAATGGCATTGGGTGTTTTTGGAACAGAAGAAATAACAGGCCCAGTTGTTATCAGTAGTGATTAAAATATACGCTGGTGTCTTGGAAAAAACATTTCATAATTGCATCAAGGAGCATTTCAAGCAATAAGCAGGTTTTAAGAAAAAAATGTCTTATGCTATACATTCACATGACTTTCTCTACCCTCTATATTTATTAGTAGGTATACAAACTATACTTACCAAAGCTTATTTTTCTATCTAATACATTTTAATCCAAATAAACCTTTGCAGAAATAGATAATTACAATTTCGTTATAGATTACAAAGAGAACAACGATAGTCAAATGTTTAAGAACTGGAGGCTATATGCTGCCCTTAAAATTCCATACTGCTTCCATGCAATTGCGAGAAACAATTGAATGTTGAAAGGACTTCAAAGAATGACCAAAAAATGAACAATTCGAACCATTAATATGGGATATCTCAGAAATGGCTTACCTATGTCACAAAAAATTTATTTGAAATAATTGAGTGTTTTAAAGAGATCTACATTTCTTGTGCAGTACGCTTTCGTCTGTCGCTTAACGTTTACCAATTATACAAGATTATATAAAAATTCCTTCCAAATGAAGAGGACTTCACAGACTATTCCCCAAAAAATTCAAGATATACACTTTATTTTCCATGTAAATATCTTTAACATATGGTATTTCAATTAAAATCGTTAAAGCCATTTTTAGAAAATCAAAATTTTCTAAAAATGTTGCATGTAAAGGGTAGTTTGGCTGGGGAAGTTTCTTGGAAATCTTCGTATGACATCCTTGGAAGATAGGAAACTCTCTCTCCCCCCCTCCCTCTCTCTCTCTCACACACACACACACACACATATATATACACATGACATTTTTCTAAAAATGCTTTTTTGGATTCAGAGGGCCTTAAAATGTGTATTTACGGTGAAATCTCGAAATACATACAATATTTCCTCTGCCCACTGCAGGTATGGGTTAAAGAAAGTAAAAAGTGTTTTGAAATTATATTTCGACGCAAATATTTGCGAATTAGATTAAAGCAAAACATGTGTTTTTCTTTAGCTATATAACGCTTTTAAAATATAATCTAAGCCAAATTTGTAAAATGAAAGCACGTGATGAAGAACCCAATGTAGGTACTTATATGTGATACAATTTTTAAATAAAGAGGACACTACTCTAAAGCAAATTTAGAATGTTCGTACTCAAAGGAGGGCTTCCTGACTAGACAACTATAAATAATATATCCGAGTTTAATTAGTAACGGAAAAGATCCGCTATCACTCGATAGGCTGTGTTATACAGGTGCTTACTCCTCAGCCAGTCGCTGGCTAACGACGACGAAAATCAGAATGTTTGCTAATGCACTTTCCCCCGGTCTCTAAGTATAAGGTTCACTTTATTTGACGTCTATGATATCCGACGAACCCAATGATAGATACATCTTCTTTCGCCAAGAAGAAGACATGTGAAGTATTTTACCGGAACGGCAGGCACGTCCCTTGAATATGCGTTCAAACTGCCTTAATCGTTTCTGGTTCGCCTTCAGCTATGTTAAAGACAACGATATGCTGTCAGTAAGGGTAGGGTTGTTTCCCTATATGAAAGGGTGGCGGTGATATCACACCAGAGGATCAACCAAAACAGGTCTCTTCCCCCTCAACCTTCTTTTCAAGTCGCAGAGAAGGGAAGAACATCATGACGTCATGTAGCGGTGTACTACAGCTTCGTCAAACACAGATATCAGTTTTGACGCAGTATTTTATATCACAACAATGTAAATGCCAGAGTGATTGTAGTGTAAATAAGCATTATTGTATGACATTGATTTGAGATGTTTATTAATTATAAGCATTGTTGGCAAATAAGTTTACACGGCCTCACTGAAACTGACAATAGGAGCGGGCAACAATGAGCGAGGGGGTGAGTGTTTACTAATTAGATGAGACAAGCAAATGACGTCAGATTAGCGCGCTTTTCTGTAGAAATGGAGGGAATATTTTCCCTAGAGCATATGTGTTCGTAATTTTGATTGGATATAAAAATAGACGCTAATGTTGGCGCGCTTTATTAACCAATAGCAGCTCTGTTATAATGTTTAGGCATATTGGGGTGAGGGAGTATAAAAAGCTAAAGCCAGCGTCGGGTAACGTTCAGTCCAACAGAAACATTCGTGCATTACACATCGTTCAGTCCAACAGAAGGATTCACGGGTAATATGTCGTTCAGTCCAACAGAATCATACAAAGGTTATACGTCGCACAGTTTAAGAGAACGTTCACGCGTTATACATCGCGTAATTCTACAGAATCTCTCGCGTTGTAAAGTTAGTTATAAATGTTAAATACGCGAATTAATAATGTGCAGCAAATAAGTGATTATAGTGATATTAGAAAATATAACAGTTTCAGTCGGGCGTGTATTAAGAGTCAATATGTGAAATTAATTAAATGTGACGGCAATAAAAGTATAAAAACAAATTCTTTTATCAGTGTTATCTTTCAGTAACAAATCCTTTCCGTTTACACACCCTGTTCAAGAGATATGCTCGACTGAGTAGTAATAATAGCTAGCCGGAGGACAAATAACCCAAAATTCAAACTATTAATACAATAACAGGCGCCCAGCAATAGATAACATGAAGTTACCGTGACAAATTGGCTCCCAAACGTGGGGCTAACAAATATTCTACTTCAGTTTTTGTTGAAGGTAGTGGATTGTTTTTCTTGCGAAGTATAAGCTTTAACACAAAAATACTAAATCAATAAATTAAGAATGCAAAATTATGTAAATTAATTGTAAAATTATAATATAGATTACAAACATAACGAAAACTCGAGTAAATACAAGTGTTTCCTATTATTTATGCAACTCACCACCAAGATTGCCAAACATTTTACTACAACAGTATATTATGCAACTCGACTATTATGATAATTAAGACGGGAGTATGTTTACGAAACGGGCAGTACCTAGCGCGTTTCATAATTTCCATATGAGCGTCTCTTAATTATCATTATAGTCGAGTTGCATACGACTTATAGTTGGTAGACCACACTATAATTTATAAACTTTAAATTTTTAGAAAAAGATCGTATCTTGTTAATTGTGTGTAATTAAATGTTGATCGGATGGCAGAATTTGTGTGTTTATGAGGAGTGCAACAGCTGGCAGCTCTGTTGTGTCCACGCAGTATTTATTGATTTTTGCAGGTAACGTGAAGGCAACAAATAAGTCATATTGAAGCTGAGGAAATGAACTCAATTTATTACAAAATTAAAATGACAATGAACCGAATTTATTCTTATTCTAAATACATACATTTCATTATTTATCTGGGGAATGATCCCAGTAGACTGCTGCTTTGAAGTGTTAAAGGGTATGGGCGATAGGGAACGTGTGCGCGCCACCGAGTAAAATCATAATTAGTCGCTGAAGTATTATGGTTGCCATAGCAATTCAGCTATGTCACATGTGATCAGCGTCATATAGTGCAGACGACCAAAAAATAAATTGTATTTTTTAAGCTGCTATTTCTAGATTTATATCGATAAAATATAAAACTTTTAGAAAATATTAAAGCATTTTATCTTGTAAATAAATCTTAATACGCCAGTTTTAGAACTTATAAGAATTAGCCACCTTTATAATGTACTAGAGTTTAATTTGTGAGAGTCTTCTTAAACCACACAATTATCCGAGACATATTTATTAAGTACTAGTTCTGTTACCCGGCACTACACGACTGTAAATGGTCCGGCCTAAGTAGTCATAATGAGCTATATTCTCTTTTTGTAGCCACGAGTGTCTATTACTATTTAAATAGTTTAAGTGTTGCATTCATATCACTTTTTCTACTCACTTTTCTACAAACTGCTGTTACAAAAGCTTATTCTTTTTACTTCTTCATTACACATTTACACCTTTTGTTGTACGTATAAGAAGGATACAGCCAGCTAAATCAATAGTTAGAACTATTAAAAAGGGGGTTGACTTTGAAATTCCACGCTCTCTGTATGATCACGAGAAAAACGATTTGTAGTTTACGAATTGAAGAAAGTGACATTTCAAAATTTCGAACCGATTATGTGAATATATCGGGAATTGTTAACGCTACAAAAAAATTGGCATAAATTGTGTGCTTTAATGAGATCTATATTTATTTATTTATTTATTAATTATTATTTATTTATTTATTTTTGTACCTAAGATTTTGTGTATCTCTTTATGTAGAACGCTGAAAATAAGAGACTTCGAGATCCCCACTTAAGGGCATAAGATACTCTGAAATGGTCAAAAATCACATTTTTTGTTTTTGGGCATCAATAAAATATCTATTATTTCCAGTTTCAGAAAATATATACTTTTGGAAGGTTATGAGGTTTTTAAGACATTTAAATACCATTTAAATGCTAGTCTGCATTCCTTTAAAGATAACATGCAACGCCTCTTTTTAGAACTTTTTGTATCTTTCAACAACGAACGTACCATATCATGTCCAGAGAGCAGTTCAGCAATTAACAAAAGAGGCCAGGACCAAGAGAAGGCAATAAGAAAAGCTGAAGCAATCCAGGAATGAAGATGCAGATGATTATGATCCTGGAATGTAGTGAAGTGTGTCAGTATTTTAATGTTCAAACTTTAAATTCATTTTTCTCAAAACAGCATTTTTGGATACTTATGTACCTTTTTCTCAGAAAGTATGTAAGGTAGAGAGCTGAAATTTTAAGTACCTGTATACAACACATATTAAACTTTCTGAACCACAATCATAATTTTATAATGTATATTAATGATATTAAGAAAGCAACAACATTACAAATTTTCCAAATTTTTACTTTCCAATTAATTTTTTTTTCAATTTCTAATGAATTGATGTACCTAACCAAATAATTGAGGTTCAGAAGATAGCTTATTATACTAAGAACAAGCTTGCAAAAGTGTGATTCTGTATTGCAAGTAGTATCAGAGAAAAACATACATAAATTCACATGTTTTAAGAGTAAATATTATTTTTCTGCTGAATGAAATAATTTTTACGGACTCAACTACTTAAGCTATCAATGAAAACAATCACTTGAAATAACTGTCATGATCTATAGAGAAATTCATAAAAATGTCAGGAAAAACCATTGAGAATTTTAAGAGCAGTGGTAATTTAACACACTTAAGGTTACTTTCCATGTGTTCAGACTACCTTGTCCCCTTAAAATACAAGGGGAAAATAGGATAACAGTAGATTGGACCATGACTAAACAGCATTTATGAATTATTTCTACTTTTGGAGCAGACTCTTAAAATAAAAGACTACTTTAGCGTGCTTGTTCACCGTTAGCAATTAAAGGGGGGAGAGGGCAGAGATGTTTGTAGATATACAGAAAATTATGTATTCTAGTATATATACACAGAATGGAGAACGTTTTCTAATGGAATCGAACACACGACATAAATTCTAGGTAATATTCTTGCCTTTCATGCAGCAGGCCTAAACTTATTGTATCTAGGGATGTTACAGATTACGCCCAGCTACTCCGCAATAAGCAAAACAACCGAGCTTGCTCCTTCGCAAGACAAGATTACATGCACACAGTTCAGGGCAATCAAATCTAGATTCCCTTTAATCCTTCCAGTTTAGTGGAACCCCTGACTTGGGCGTATTGAAGTGTGCTGACCATGCAACCTGACTGTGCCGCCGTTTGCCTGAGTGTTTCGTTTAATGCAGTTCAGGTATGAGAGATGCAAACTGCACGAAAGTGAAATAATCAGCCGTAATGGTGATTGAGGAGAAATTAGGAAGGAAGGAATGCAAACTTGTGATTAGAAGTTTTTGTATGGAAAATATTTTCAGTTGTTTATGAGCAAGCATCATCGTAAGCCAAAAGACCACTACTTTTATTTTCTTTTATTTTTATGTATTTGTGTGTCTGTTGTTTTTTCTTTCTTTCTTTTTTGCACTTATTGGGTGGAGGTATAGATCCCAAAACGTTGATGAATCTACGTATGCTGTTAGCTATCCAATTTAAATCTTCGTTTAAAATACCATTGTAAAGTGTTCAACTCGGCGTTACTGATCCTTCTCTTGTACAGTCGCGTTGTAGATACTGTCATCTTTATATACCTAAGAATTGCTCATATTTTAAATAAACAAGTTATTGGTACTGAAGACTCTCAAATAAAGCATAACTATCCGCTTTTCCTGCTTACCTTAATACTAGTCCCATATTAATACTACAAAGAGCTATTCTGTACAGTGCATTAAGGAGAAAATTGGGCAAGCAAGCCAAGGTTTCCATAGCTTGTACAAGTCGGGTTGTACCTGCCCAAACTGAGTCAACGTGTGAATGACTTGCCTGCTCGCGCTCTAGAGAACATTAAGCTTCAACATGAGAAAACTTAAACATACAACAATAAATATTTTAAAAATTCTGATGTGTTACACTCAATCTGATGTGTTATCTCACATGACTTTCTCTACTCTTGTACAAACTATTTTTACAAACGCTTATTCTCCATATGCTTCATGTTAATCGAGATGTTAATCTTACTGCTAATTTTCTTGTAGGTGCAAGGGGAACATGGTAGGCTTTAAGCGATAGTCAAATCTTTTAAGCGCTGGTTGCTATGTGGAGCATTCCATTCTCTTTGCATGTCCAGGACATAAAAAAGATGAATAACGAATTCCCATTTGAGAAAAAGTATTATTAGAAAATTTAAGGGAATAACAATGAATAACTCAACAAAACAAATGTATATTACATAAATTGTGTATTTTAAGGCGATCTACATTTTTTGTGTAATAAAATTTTGTCTATCTCTAATGGTTTACCAGTTATGCAAAAGTCGTTCACAATGAAGAATACTTTTGGAGACATTCCCAGAAGATTCAAGATATACATTTTATTATGAAAGTATCTTAAATATATGATATTTTAATCAAAATCGTTAGAGCCATTTGTGAGAAAATTAAAATTTTCGAAAAGTGTTCCATGTAAAGGGTAATCTGGGGTGGGGGAATTTTCTTGAAAACCTTCGTGTCGCATCTCTGGAAGATACTGAACCTAAATATCAAGTTTGGTGTTTATCCCACTGTTCGTTTTGAGTTATGCTGTTCACAGACACGGACATGTTTTCAAAAATGCTTTTTTTGGATTCAGGGGGCCTCTAAACATGTATTTCCGGTGAAATCTTGGTATCGAATGTTTGGGTGGAATACAATACTTGCCCTAATTACTATACGTAGTAGAGAAAGTAAAAACAGAGAATGATGCAGAAAACGTTATTTGGCGAAAGCTCTATGCTCACTTTCTATCGATAAGTGTCTTTCTCATGTTTTCCGGATTGTAGTATAAAATTAATTGCGAATATAAAATGTTTTGTAGGCTAATTACAGAGAAATCAAAATATATGTTTTATTTGCAATACCAATAATTATATAAGATATGATATTTTAACAAAACGGGTGGTTATTTTTGGAAACATAAACTTTTACATGTAAAGGATTGTTTGGACTTGAGGAATGTATTCATCCGCCTTTTCGGTTTTAAGTTAAGCTGTTCCCTTTGCACACGCATGTCGCGCACAGTCAAGCACCCGCCTTTTATCTAAAAGGATTTCTACTTTTTTCACTGCTTACTTATGGCAAGTAGGAGAAGCACAGCCCAAAATTTGTCAAAGAGATGGCATCTTGAATGTAACGAAGGCCATACTGCATAAATTGAAATTGTACCGATGCAATGATTAACGTAAAGCAATTAGAAGAATCATATTTTACTTTCTCTACCATTTACCAATAGGTAAGAGAAAGTATTGCATTTCAATCAAAAACTCGATATCGAGATTTCGCCGGAAATATCTATTTTTGATTCCCCTAAACACCTAAAGTTTTTAAAATTTCTGTGTGTGTGAACAGCATAGCTGAAAACAATAAACTGTTAAAAACTGACGTTTAAGTTCAGGAACTTCCATAGATATGACGATTTCCAAGAAATCCCACTCCAAACTACCCTTTACATAAAAAAACTTTCTTTACATTTTATTTTTTTTTCAAAACTGTCTGTAACGATTTTTATTAAAAAGGTTAATAGGTTAACATAAGGAATACAATTTATATCGGTAAATTTCTGTGAATGGACTGCGAACTTTTCTTTATTTGACTGAATTTTGTATAATAAGGAAATCTTAAAAAAAAGGAATCAACTACTTACTGAATGAAACAAGTAGAGTTTATTAAAATAATTAGCACCATTTTTTGGCGTTAGCCGTTTACGAAGTATTCCATGTTGCAAGTTTAGACCTTTCCTAGATGTCACCTAACGGATATGCTTGAACGTTTGTGATTCTTGCTCTTTCACACCCCCCTTTTTTTTCGTTCCATGTAATATGTTGTTACCATTGAGAAATGAATTGTTGCTGCTACGTATGGAAAGTCAGTTTGAAGATGATACATTATATTTCAACTGTTGGGGAGCCGAACACTTGTAGTAGTTGCAACCTCACGTATAGTAAACAGTTTCCGGTAGCCTTCGCTCCAAATGTACTTTCAGGTGGCTTTTGCCCCAAGTTTAAAAAAATATTAACTTTGTAATTTGACTGTTTCTTTAAGTATTATATATTTATGTTTGCCTCGGCTGCGTCAGTATTATTGTTAGAGACACGTTTCTCTTAGCAGGGTTGTGATGCGACAAGAATGTAGGCTTACACAGATTATAATTTTACTTCACTCCTTTTATTAATGCTTGATATGATTTAAATAACACTTCACTGATAGAGAGCTGTCAGATTCTTTTTATTAATTAATTACACTTTTTAACACGTAAACTTATTTTTCGTCTCACACGAATACATATTATATTTCTTGAGGACACTTTTTGGGTCCGGTTAGAAACGCTATCTGCAGGCAACTGACTTCTAGATTTGTAAATTTTGCTATATTTCAGTTTCTGATTGGCTAATCCTACTCCAATAGAATACCTTCGTTTAACTAAAGCTTTTTCTGGTTGTTGATTGGCTATTTTATAAACTGTCACTAAAATTACATTATTGTTACTCCAAGAATCACAAGTAGTACTTTTAAACTTTCTTACAGCTCCCACATTATTAAATTACGTAATATATTCACATAACATTATTAAACATGGATACAATAATACAAACATATACAATGACTGTTACATACATTTTACAAATTATTACATACACATATTGCTTCAAGGCGGGCTGTTATTGAATTTACATGTTATATAATTAGACTGAAATTATTTAAATGTTAAAAATACTGCCTCACCACGAATAACTATTTGAATACCGTTTCCGATGTGAAGCAATTTGAAGCAATTCATAAGTAAAAATATATTGTAATGTAGTGGGAATAGAAAAACAATTTTATATGAACGTATTATATAACGAATATACCATGTGAATTTGTCATTGATTTTGAAACTCGTATGTATGCATCACATCAGAGTTTTATACGAAGAGGACCTGAACATACGAGATACCTTTGAAATGGTAGGCAGAGAAGTGTATCAAGTCGATCTATGTCCAGGGGAGCTAAAACTCTGTATTTCTAAAGAAACTTCAATATCAAAATTGCAATACTTCCTCTTCTTTAAGGAAACGGCAGGGAAAGTGCAAACGTAGAGGAAGAAAGCAAAGAGCAAAACAAAGCAGAGAAAAGTGAAGCACAACAAACGCTGTGGAATGGAAAGAAAAAGCTTTTATGAAGGACGGGAGAAATAATAGGCACTTAACACGCGTCGATAAGTAGCTGTGCTTCTTCTGTAGCAAAGAACGCATGTACGTTGGGAAGTTGACCTCGGGTCACGGCGCACGCCCTTCAAAGGAGCCGCCCACGCGCTCTGCCGATTGGCTCCCACCTACACAACACAACTCTGGTAATTAGCGACGTTCCTGCAGATCTATATGCAGATGTACAGGGCTGCCACCTTTTGTAATTCTCATTCTGTTCATTCTCAATCTGCCTTTCAGGCTACACCCGCTTGCATAACTGCAATGATTATACTTTTTCCTAAACAATTGAATAATGCGAGAGTTTCGAGTTTATTTCTTACGTTCTTAGTTTTTAGAAAGAAAGGGCAGCTAATGCGGGGTCATGTACAAAACTTCACCGCGGGGCCTCTACAATTATCAACATCAAAACACTATTAGCAATCCTATAGCCTACTGGTGTGATATGCAAAAAAAAAATTCATGAAATCTTAATAGATAGGCTAATTAATAAACGTTAATAATAGAAACAAACCACTTATCCTTGGGGTTGCTTCGAATTGTAATAAAAATCCAAGATGAGACAAGGTTCGTAGTCATTGTTTAGGTTACTCTTATTACAGTATTTATCAATATATTGCTATCTATTTTTAGATTTAAGAAATTATAACATTGATATGCACACACTTAAATTTTTAAAGGAGATCCAAAGCATTTACAACAAAATAATTACTTTTATCAGTACATGAACCATTTCCGATATCTTTTCCCTCCACTGGATGAAGTTCTTATTACGTAATCTGATGTGTTATATCCATATAGCTTTCTCTACCCTCTATCGTTTATTAGTGAGTATGCAAATTATTCTTACGAAAGTGTATTTCCCTATCTACTTCACTTTAATCTAGATAAACCTTTCGGGAAATAGCTGCATTACACATTTCGTTATAGATACAAAGAGAATAGCGATAGTCAAATGTTTTAGAACTGGACGCTGGCCTTAAACTTGCCTACTCTTTCCATTACATTGCGAGAAACAGCTGAAAATCGACAGGAATTTAAAAGAATGGCTGTGTATTGATGAATTCGAACCATTAATAACGGATATCTCTGAAATGGCTAGTGCCATAAGAAAAGTTATTTGAAATAAATTTATGTTTTATAGTAATCTACATTTTTTTGTGCAGCAAGTTTTCCTCTGTCACTTAACGTTTGCCAGTTACACAAGAATATACTAATTTCCTTCCGAATGAAGAAGACTTCACAAGCTATTCACAGAAAATTCAAGATATGCATTTTGTTTTTCATGTAAATATATTTAATATTATACGGTATTTTAATTAAAATAGAGCCATTTTATCAAAAAATAAAACATTTCAAAAATTATTCCATGTAAAGTGTAGTTTGGGGTGGAGGGAATTTTTTGAAAACCTTCGTGTTGCATCTTTGGAAGCTACTAAACCTAAATACCAAGTTTGGTATTTATCCGACTTTTCGCTTTCGATTTATGTACGCACGCACGCACACACACACACACCACATAGACCCTTTTCTAAGAATGCATTGGGGGGATTCAAAGAGCCTCAAAACATGTATTTCCGGTTAAACCTCGGTATCGAATTTTTGGGTGGAATGCAATATCTTCTCTACCTACTATGTACGTGGTAGTGAAAGTGAAAAATGAGACGATAATTTTCTTCTGTTCTTATTTAAGGGATAATAGAAAGTTAAAACTTTAGCAGGGCCTTTTTGCACAATTTCGTCAATGATGGAGGATATTAATATTGGACCAAGTAGCTGGATCTGGATCTGTGACTATTTCATTGTCACTGCTACTGGGCCTACCTAAATGTAGGATAGCAGGGAGATCGCAATCCAATACTTCATTTTCTTTTTCACTTCAATCACCAAATGGGAAGTCAATATTGTTAGGCCTGTCATTATTTAAACACCCTTCACTTTCATTCTCAGTTTTTTTTAAGGTTTAGTTTGAACAAACTTTTCCGAAAGCACCTTTTTGTTCATGATTTAACTTTTCTTTGGATTTTTGAGGTATGATTCGTATGTTCGATATTTGTCCCTTTCACGAGACATTTTGCTCTCGGCACTTTAAGCTTTACAGTATAACAAAAGAATAACTTTCATTCTCACAAACAGAAGATGCTCACAACACACGAATCGTCGTGAAACCGAAAAACGTTTAACTTACGTGGTAGGTTTAAACTCACAACAAACTTACGGTGCTTTCAGCCGCCAGTAGTTTCTTATCACGACTACTTTACTACAGTGCACTGTTATTAAAAGTAAAAATTCTTTCCATGATAGCTCACATTATGTTTCCCATTTCATCTGTAAAACAAGAAATTTAGCTTTTCCCCCCTTCCTGTTTTTACTTTCTCTACTACGTATAGTAAGTAGGGGAAGTATTGTATTCCACCCAAAAATTCGATACCCAGATTTCACCGGAAATATATGTTTTGAGGTCCCCTGAATCCAAAATAAAGCATTTTTGGAAATATGTCCATGTGTGTGTATGTGTGAACTGCATAACTCAAAAACGAACAGTCGGATAAACACCAAACTTGGTATTTAGGTTCAGTATCTTCCAGAGATGCGACACGAAGGTTTTCAAGAAAATCCCTCCACCCCAGATCACCTTTACATGGAACATTTTTCGAAAATTTTAATTTTCTCAAAAATGGCTCTACGATTTTGATTAAAATATCATATGTTTAAGATATTTTCATGACAAATGAAATGTATATCTCGAATTTTCTGGGAACGTCTCCAAAAGTATTCTTCATTGTGAACGACGTTTGCATAACTGGTAAACCATAAGAGATAGACAAAATTTTACTACACAAAAAATGTAGATCGCGTTAAAATACACAATTTATGTCATATACATTTTTTTGTTGAGTGAACCATTTCCGAGATATTGCTTGTTAGTCACTTAAATTTTCCAATACTTATACTTTTTCTCAAATGGAAATTCGTTATTCATTTTTTTGTCCTGGTAATGCAAAAAGAATGGAATACTCTACATAGCAACCAGTTCTTAAAATATTTGACTATCGCTTAAAGCCTAACAATTCCCCTTGCATCCACAAGAAAATTAGCAATAAGAATAACAGTTCGATATCTCGATTAACATGAAACATATGGAGAATATGAGTTTGTAAAAATAGTTTGTACAAGAGTAGAGAAAGTCATGTGAGTGTAACACATCAGATTTTTTCATATAAAATGCTGTTTTTGGACTCAGGGTGCCTCAAAACATGTATTTCCATGAAATCTCGTAATTTAAGCAAAAGGTGACTCCAAACAGAAGACTCCACTGAGTGATGCTGTAATGGTCGTTAGCGGAGTCATCTGAAATTCTGACAGCATATAAAGAAGGGAGCGACTTTAGTTACAACACGCACATACCTCAAATAATGAGATATTACAATATCGTTACCTAAGATGGTAACACGATTTGTTCTTAAAATTTGTAATATTCACTCTGCAAGGCCAAGAAAATGTGCGATGATTAAAAATGTTGACGGAGAAATAAACTTGCGAAGTAAAAACTGAGGCGTTACTGTGGAAGCTCAGTAAAAACGTCGACAATTGTTTTTCTCTTTCAGTCAACACCAATTTTTCTCTATTTTCCGGTATTATACATAATTTGCTGTACTAAGCGCATATACAAAATTGTCCTGGGTTCGATTCCCGGCTAGGGGGTGGTGGTAATTTTTCTCTAGCCAAGATTATTTTCTATCCTCTCCAAGGGTCTGGAAGTGTGTGTGTGTGTGTGTGTGTGTGTGTGTGAGAGAGAGAGAGAGAGAGAGAGAGAGAGAGAGAGAGAGGTCTAATGAATAAAACCCAAAGTTTACCAGAAATCCGACGACAAGCGAATGCCAGCTAACAGCATTGCCTACAGGCAATAATATCTTCCAAAGGAATAGCCGCCGATAAGATCATAGTTAAAGGCGGGGTATAAATGGAACTTAACGCTTTTTTTATGAACTTCACACAGTAAAGAAACAGCAACTATTGTTTACATAAATAATAAGGGAGATTCCCCTATGAATTGGTGAAAGCCACACTCCCTTAACCTTTATGTGCTGAAAGTTATACCTATAATTTTGAAATACATCATGCACTTTGAGCTCAGCGACCCTGTATATCAGGGGTGTACGTGGAGAGTGCATTGGGAGAGGGGGAAGCAGGAATAGCTGAAATGGACAGTCAGTCGTACCTTTATCCTGTGGACACCTTTGGAGAGATATCCAAGTGAACGGGGTATATTGACTAAATAAAGGATGACCAACAAACAACTTCAAGTATTTATACCTAGGACTATAAGGCAAATAGGTGCACATAAAAACCAAAGTTCCAGCCAGAACACATACCCAGTGAGGCGTGTTAACCATTTCACTACAGGTCTTCGCTACAATTACAGGAGGTGCTCTCAAGCATCTAGAAGTACCCGAGACTAAACGTGTGCGTATAAAAATGAGCGGAGTGAGCCTTTGAATAAATGTTGCAACCAAGGTATGAAACTCGAGCGAAATGACTACTGCAACATGCGAGACTTGCTTTCGGGAGGTCCTGGGTTCGATTACATGGGTCTGGCCACTCTGACAATCTTTTTTTCATGGTTTACCCTGGTTTGTTTAGACGAATATTGGGGTGGTTTCTCTTCTATCACGAATTTCCTTTCCCTTATTTCTTATCATTTCACTTCCCCTTTCATGTTTCAGGTAGGCTTAGGGGCTGCGCAGTGTCGGAATGATGACGCAAATGCCTGCTCGTTGGAAAGTTCTTCTCGGTCCTGCAGATGGTGGCCTTCTCTAAGCCACCACCAGTCGGTCGAGTTCTCCCCGGTTCCATCAGAGGGAAGCCTTCTCTGAGCAGTCTCCCGGTTGACAGGGTCCTCAAGCTTGGAATTGTTAGGGACCTCTGCGCGTCCCTGTCGGCCTCCGGCTTTAATCTATATAGTGTTTTAATGTACTTGCTTATTAACAGGTGCAATCTGGTATACTAAACTTGTAAATATACAAGAGTTACATAAAACAAAAATCTGCTGTTGCACTCACATGACTTTCTCTACTCTTGAACAAACTATTTTAAAAATGCTTATTCCTCCATCTACTTCATGTTATTCGAGATAAACATTTGCAGAAATTATGTTATTGCTAATTTTCTTATAGGTACAAATGGAATGTGGTAGGGTTTAAGCGATAGTCAAAGCTTTTAAGAGCTGGTTGCTATGTGGAGCATTCAATTCTCTTTGCAAGCCCAGCACATAAAAAGCAAAAGAAAAGAAAAAACTAACGAATTCCCATTTAAGAAGAAGTATAAGTATTGGAAGATTCAAACAAATAACAAGAAATTTTAGGGAAATGGTTCACTAGACAAAAAACAAAAAAAAAATTATGTAACCTAAGTTGTATGTTTTAACCAGATCTACATTTTTTGTATAGGAAAGCATTGTCTAGCTCTTACGGTTTAGCAGTTATGCAAAACTCATTCAAAATGAAGAGGCTTCTGAGGTCATTCCCAGAAAATTCAAGATATGCATTTAATTTATGAAAATATCTTAAACATATGGTATTTTAATCAAAATCGTTAGTGATTTTTGAGAAAATAAAAAATTTCGTAAAATGTTATGTGAAGAGTAGTTTGGAATGGAGGATTTTCTTAAAAATCTTGTGTCGATCTTTGGAAGGTAGTGAACCTAAATACAAAGTTTGGTGCTTAATCGACTTCTTTTTTAGTTATGCTGTTCACAGACACACACGCGCGCGTGCGCGTACCTTTTTCTAAAAATTCTTTTTTGGATATAGGGGGCCTCAAAATATGTATTTCTGGTGCAATTCCATATCGAATTTTTGGATGGAATGCAATACTTTCTCTACCTACTATGTACATGCTACAGAAAGTAAAAATGAGATTGCTGTGTTTCGATATTACGTTTTAGATTACAAGGGGGGCTTTGAGTCTCCTGAGTGTCACCCGCCCACCCTGCGTTCAACCCTAGTGTATATCACGATAAAACTTAATCATATGATTTAGAAAAGCCCTCGAGTAGCGCTTTAAAAACGCAATTCAATTATTTGTTGGTTCCCAACACCCCTTAGCTGTGGTAACTTCTAAACGACGTCATGTGTCTGAAGTACTGTAGAAAACTACAAACCCCTTCTTGCCGTGTTCTAGGTAAGGGCGTCTTGCGGAGTATGAAGTGAAGGGGGGTTGCATCCACTGCGGACGGCGACTGCGGATGAAAGAAATCGATGAAGAAAAAGGAAAGAGAAAATACAAAGACAGGAAGAAGGTCGTGGAAACAAGACTCTCTTTCTCTCCTTTGTAATAATAAAATAAAAGTTTGAAAGGAGGGTGGGGGTAGGCTGGTCAATTGAATGGTAAGATTTATTGGGTTCGCAGCGATTAATCCTGCCGAGAGATAGCGTAAAGATTTAGTGCTGGACCAGAGGGGAGAGGTTGCACCATCCGTCACATGTGTTTGCTTCGGAATGCCAATTGATATCGACAGTTATGCGATATCTGTGCCTTTATGTGCGTCCTCTTATTTTAGGTACGCCTTCTTTCTTACAATGCAGCGGGCCATGAACAGCAAGTTTTACGACACCACCAATATTTATTAGTGGTGTTCTTGAATGTTTACGCCAGGAAGACCCCCAGCACAGCTACGTAGACAAAACGTTCCTCCCTGCCCCCCCAGAAGTTCATCAAAATTAGGTACCTTGCCACGAAACCACAGCTGCTGCCAATATGACCAACGATAAAATGCGCTTCATTTTGGATTTTATCTTCATTATCAAAGACTTAGCAATAGTAGTTTTAATAACTGGTGTGTAACAATCACACAACTCTTCATTTAAGAACCTAACCCAAAATGGGTTTGCCATAAAGACACATAGTAACATACGGTACAGAGTATACAACTGCGACGTATGCGGGTACCACACCCTAGGAGGAAGGGATGAAGTGAAGGAGGTTACAGGGAGCAGGTTGGCAGGCTACAAAGACGTGCGGAAGTCCCTGACATTTCCTGGCTCGAACACCCGTCCTACTACTGTACCTGATCACAGAGGGCGACGAACGATCCTTCAATCAGGCAGCCCTCTAGTGTCAACGGGGAATACTCCTTCCTTGGAGAAAGCATCCTCACCATCTATCCGGCACCGCCTCACACCTCGAAACCCAAAAATTAGCATACGCGAAAGAAGAGAAGAAACAAGAGAAGGAACGGAATGAAAGGAAAATGAGGTAAAGGAAATCATGGTTTATGAGAAACCCTCCCGCATTCGCCTACCGTCCAGCGAAAACTACGAAAAGAGTCAAGACTAGCTAGTCGAACCCTCACCTCCCGAATGTGAGCCTCACACGTTACCGCGGAGCCATCTCGCACGGTCGTTGTTAATGGATGGCCTTAATTGCAGTCCCCTTTCTGTACCATATCCTTGGGTAACTTGTTGATTGATGACCTTAGTTGCAGTCTTCTTCCTGTACCATCCCCTTGGGTAACTTGTTGATTGATGATCTTAGTTGCAGTCCTCTTTCTGCACCATCTCCTTGGGTAACTTGTTGATTGATGATCTTAGTTGCAGTCCTCTTTCTGTACCATATCCTTGGGTAACTTGTTGATTGATGATCTTAGTTGCAGTCCTCTTTCTGCACCATATCCTTGGGTAACTTGGTGATTGATGATCTTAGTTGCAGTCCTCTTTCTGCACCATCTCCTTGGGTAACTTGTTGATTGATGATCTTAGTTGCAGTCCTCTTTCTGTACCATATCCTTGGGTAACTTGTTGATTGATGATCTTAGTTGCAGTCCTCTTTCTGCACCATCTCTTTGGGTAACTTGTTGATTGATGATCTTAGTTGCAGTCCTCTTTCTGTACCATATCCTTGGGTAACTTGTTGATTGATGATCTTAGTTGCAGTCCTCTTTCTGTTCCATATCCTTAGGTAACTTGTTGATTGATGATCTTGGTTGCAAACCTCTTCCTGCACCATCTCCTTAGGTAACTTGTTGATTGATGATCTTAGTTGCAGTCCTCTTCCTGCATCATCTCCTTAGGTAACTTGTTAATTGATGATCTTAGTTGCAGTCCTCTTCCTGCATCATCTCCTTAGGTAACTTGTTGATTGATGATCTTAGTTGCAGTCCTCTTCCTGCACCATCTACTTAGGTAACTTGTTGATTCATGATCTTAGTTGCAGTCCTCTTCCTGCACCATCTACTTAGGTAACTTGTTGATTAATGATCTTAGTTGCAGTCATCTTCCTGCACCATCTACTTAGGTAACTTGTTGATTGATGATCTTAGTTGCAGTCCTCTTCCTGCACCATCTCCTTAGGTAACTTGTTGATTGATGATCTTAGTTGCAGTCCTCTTCCTGTACCATCTCCTTAGGTAACTTGTTGATTGATGATCTTAGTTGCAGTCCTCTTCCTGCATCATCTCCTTAGGTAACTTGTTGATTGATGATCTTAGTTGCAGTCATCTTCCTGCACCATCTACTTAGGTAACTTGTTAATTGATGATCTTAGTTGCAGTCCTCTTCCTGCACCATCTCCTTAGGTAACTTGTTAATTGATGATCTTAGTTGCAGTCTTCTTCCTGCACCATCTCCTTAGGTAACTTGTTAATTGATGATCTTAGTTGAAGTACTCTTCCTGCACCATCTCCTTAGGTAACTTGTTAATTGATGATCTTAGTTGCAGTCCTCTTCCTGCACCATCTACTTAGGTAACTTGTTAATTGATGATCTTAGTTGCAGTCCTCTTCCTGCACCAATTCCTTGGATAAGTTGTTAATGGATGGCCTTAATTGCAGTCATCTTGCTGCACCATCTACATAGGTAACTTGTTCATTGATAGCCTTAATGGAGACGACTTCCTTCACCATCTCCTTAGGTAACTTGTTAATGGATGGCCTTAATGGAGTCGTCTTCCTGCGCCATCCCTTAGGTAACTTGTTCGTTGATGGCCTTAATGGAGTCGTCTTCCTGTAATATCTCCTTAGGTAACTTGTTAATGGATGGCCTTATTTGCAGTCCTCTTGCTGCACCATCTACTTAGGTAATTTGTTCATTGATAGCCTTAATGGAGACCTCTTCCTGCACCATCTCCTTATGTAACTTGTTAATGGATGGCCTTAATGGAGACGTCTTCCTGCACCATCTCCTTAGGTTATTTGTTCATTGATGGCCTTAATGGAGACGTCTTCCTGCACCATCTCCTTAGGTAACTTGTTCATTGATGGCCTTAATGGAGACGTCTTCCTGCACCATCTCCATAGGTAACTTGTTAATGGATGGCCTTAATGGAGACGTCTTCCTGCACCCTCTCCATAGGTAACTGGTTAATGGATGGCCTTAATGGAGACGTCTTCCTGCACCATCTCCTTAGGTAACTTGTTAATGGATGGCCTTAATGGAGACATCTTCCTGCACCATCTCCTTAGGTAACTTGTTCATTGATGGCCTTAATGGAGACGTCTTCCTGCACCATCTCCTTAGGTAACTTGTTAATGGATGGTCTTAATGGCATTCCGCTTCCTGCACCATCTCCTTAGGTAACTTGTTAATGGATGGTCTTAATGGTAGTCCTCTTCCTGCACCATCTCCTCAGGTAACTTGTTAATGGATGGTCTTAATGGCAGTCCTGTTCCTGCACCATCTCCTTAGGTAACTTGTTAATGGATGGTCTTATAGGTAGTCCTCTTCCTGCACCATCTCCTTAGGTAACTTGCTAATGGATGGTCTTAATGGTAGTCCTCTTTCTGCACCATCTCCTTAGGTAACTTGTTAATAGATGGTCTTAATGGTAGTCCTGTACCTGCACCATCTCCTCAGGTAACTTGTTAATGGATGGTCTTAATGCTAGTCCTCTTCCTGCACCATCTCCTCAGGTAACTTGTTAATGTATGGTCTTAATGGTAGTCCTGTTCCTGCACCATCTCCTCAGGTAACTTGTTAATGGATGGCCTTAATGGTAGTCCTCTTCCTGCACCATCTCCTCAGGTATCTTGTTAATGGATGGTCTTAATGGCATTCCGCTTCCTGCACCATCTCCTTAGGTAACTTGTTAATGGATGGTCTTAATGGTAGTCCTCTTCCTGCACCATCTCCTCAGGTAACTTGTTAATGGATGGTCTTAATGGCAGTCCTGTTCCTGCACCATCTCCTTAGGTAACTTGTTAATGGATGGTCTTATAGGTAGTCCTCTTCCTGCACCATCTCCTTAGGTAACTTGTTAATGGATGGCCTTAATGGCAGTCCTCTTCCTGCACCATCTCCTCAGGTAACTTGTTAATGGATGGTCTTAATGGCAGTCCTCTTCCTGCACCATCTCCTCAGGTAACTTGTTAATGGATGGCCGTAATGGCAGTCCTCTTCCTGCACCATCTCCTTAGGTAACTTGTTAATGGATGGCCTTAATGGCAGTCCTCTTCCTGCACCATCTCCTCAGGTAACTTGTTAATGGATGGCCTTAATGGCAGTCCTTTTCCTGCACCATCTCCTCAGGAAACTTGTTAATGGATGGCCTTAATGGCAGTCCTCTTCCTGCACCATCTCCTCAGGTAACTTGTTAATGGATGGTCTTAATGGTAGTCCTCTTCCTGCACCATCTCCTCAGGTAACTTGTTAATGGATGGTCTTAATTGTAGTCCTCTTCCTGCACCATCTCCTCAGGTAACTTGTTAATGGATGGCCTTAATGGAGACGTCTTCCTGCACCATCTCCTTAGGTTATTTGTTCATTGATGGCCTTAATGGAGACGTCTTCCTGCACCATCTCCTTAGGTAACTTGTTCATTGATGGCCTTAATGGAGACGTCTTCCTGCACCATCTCCATAGGTAACTTGTTAATGGATGGCCTTAATGGAGACGTCTTCCTGCACCATCTCCATAGGTAACTGGTTAATGGATGGCCTTAATGGAGACGTCTTCCTGCACCATCTCCTTAGGTAACTTGTTAATGGATGGCCTTAATGGAGACGTCTTCCTGCACCATCTCCTTAGGTAACTTGTTCATTGATGGCGTTAATGGAGACGTCTTCCTGCACCATCTCCTTAGGTAACTTGTTAATGGATGGCCTTAATGGCAGTCCTGTTCCTGCACCATCTCCATAGGTAACTTGTTAATGGATGGCCTTAATGGCAGTCCTCTTCCTGCACCATCTCCATAGATAACTTGTTAATGGATGGCCTTAATGGCAGTCCTCTTCCTGCACCATCTCCATAGATAACTTGTTAATGGATGGCCTTAATGGTAGTCCTGTTCCTGCACCATCTCCTTAGGTAACGTGTTAATGGATGGTCTTAATGGTAGTCCTCTTCCTGCACCATCTCCTTAGGTAACTTGTTAATGGATGGTCTTAATGGTAGTCCTGTTCCTGCACCATCTCCTCAGGTAACTTGTTAATGGATGGTCTTAATGGTAGTCCTCTTCCTGCACCATCTCCTCAGGTAACTTGTTAATGGATGGTCTTAATGGTAGTCCTGTTCCTGCACCATCTCCTCAGGTAACTTGTTAATGGATGGCCTTAATGGTAGTCCTCTTCCTGCACCATCTCCTCAGGTATCTTGTTAATGGATGGTCTTAATGGCATTCCGCTTCCTGCACCATCTCCTTAGGTAACTTGTTAATGGATGGTCTTAATGGTAGTCCTCTTCCTGCACCATCTCCTTAGGTAACTTGTTAATGGATGGTCTTATAGGTAGTCCTCTTCCTGCACCATCTCCTTAGGTAACTTGTTAATGGATGGCCTTAATGGCAGTCCTCTTCCTGCACCATCTCCTCAGGTAACTTGTTAATGGATGGTCTTAATGGCAGTCCTCTTCATGCACCATCTCCTCAGGTAACTTGTTAATGGATGGTCTTAATGGTAGTCCTGTTCCTGCACCATCTCCTCAGGTAACTTGTTAATGGATGGCCTTAATGGTAGTCCTCTTCCTGCACCATCTCCTCAGGTATCTTGTTAATGGATGGTTTTAATGGCATTCCGCTTCCTGCACCATCTCCTTAGGTAACTTGTTAATGGATGGTCTTAATGGCAGTCCTGTTCCTGCACCATCTCCTTAGGTAACTTGTTAATGGATGGTCTTATAGGTAGTCCTCTTCCTGCACCATCTCCTTATGTAACTTGTTAATGGATGGCCTTAATGGCAGTCCTCTTCCTGCACCATCTCCTCAGGTAACTTGTTAATGGATGGTCTTAATGGCAGTCCTCTTCATGCACCATCTCCTCAGGTAACTTGTTAATGGATGGTCTTAATGGCAGTCCTCTTCCTGCACCATCTCCTCAGGTAACTTGTTAATGGATGGCCTTAATGGCAGTCCTCTTCCTGCACCATCTCCTTAGGTAACTTGTTAATGGATGGCCTTAATGGCAGTCCTCTTCCTGCACCATCTCCTCAGTTAACTTGTTAATGGATGGTCTTAATGGCAGTCCTCTTCCTGCACCATCTCCTCAGGAAACTTGTTAATGGATGGCCTTAATGGCAGTCCTCTTCCTGCACCATCTCCTCAGGTAACTTGTTAATGGATGGTCTTAATGGTAGTCCTCTTCCTGCACCATCTCCTCAGGTAACTTGTTAATGGATGGTCTTAATTGTAGTCCTCTTCCTGCACCATCTCCTCAGGTAACTTGTTAATGGATGGCCTTAATGGAGACGTCTTCCTGCACCATCTCCTTAGGTTATTTGTTCATTGATGGCCTTAATGGAGACGTCTTCCTGCACCATCTCCTTAGGTAACTTGTTCATTGATGGCCTTAATGGAGACGTCTTCCTGCACCATCTCCATAGGTAACTTGTTAATGGATGGCCTTAATGGAGACGTCTTCCTGCACCATCTCCTTAGGTAACTTGTTCATTGATGGCCTTAATGGAGACGTCTTCCTGCACCATCTCCTTAGGTAACTTGTTAATGGATGGTCTTAATGGCAGTCCTGTTCCTGCACCATCTCCATAGGTAACTTGTTAATGGATGGCCTTAATGGCAGTCCTCTTCCTGCACCATCTCCATAAATAACTTGTTAATGGATGGCCTTAATGGCAGTCCTCTTCCTGCACCATCTCCATAGATAACTTGTTAATGGATGGCCTTAATGGTAGTCCTGTTCCTGCACCATCTCCTTAGGTAACGTGTTAATGGATGGTCTTAATGGTAGTCCTCTTCCTGCACCATCTCCTTAGGTAACTTGTTAATGGATGGTCTTAATGGTAGTCCTGTTCCTGCACCATCTCCTCAGGTAACTTGTTAATGAATGGTCTTAATGGTAGTCCTCTTCCTGCACCATCTCCTCAGGTAACTTGTTAATGGATGGTCTTAATGGTAGTCCTGTTCCTGCACCATCTCCTCAGGTAACTTGTTAATGGATGGCCTTAATGGTAGTCCTCTTCCTGCACCATCTCCTCAGGTATCTTGTTAATGGATGGTCTTAATGGCATTCCTCTTCCTGCACCATCTCCTTAGGTAACTTGTTAATGGATGGTCTTAATGGTAGTCCTCTTCCTGCAACATCTCCTCAGGTAACTTGTTAATGGATGGTCTTAATGGCAGTCCTGTTCCTGCACCATCTCCTTAGGTAACTTGTTAATGGATGGTCTTATAGGTAGTCCTGTTCCTGCACCATCTCCTTAGGTAACTTGTTCATTGATGGCCTTAATGGCAGTCCTCTTCCTGCACCATCTCCTTAGGTAACTTGTTAATGGATGGTCTTAATGGTAGTCCTGTTCCTGCACCATCTCCTTAGGTAAACCTGTTAATGGATGGTCTTAATGGTAGTCCTGTTCCTGCACCATCTCCTTAGGTAACTTGTTAATGGATGCTCTTAATGGTAGTCCTCTTCCTGCACCATCTCCTCAGGTATCTTGTTAATGGATGGCCTTAATGGCAGTCCTCTTCCTGCACCATCTCCTTAGGTAACTTGTTAATGGATGGTCTTAATGGTAGTCCTGTTCCTGCACCATCTCCTTAGGTAACTTGTTAATGGATGGTCTTAATGGTAGTCCTCTTCCTGCACCATCTCCATAGGTAACTTGTTAATGGATGGCCTTAATGGTAGTCCTGTTCCTGCACCATCTCCTCAGGTAACTTGTTAATGGATGGTCTTAATGGTAGTCCTGTTCCTGCACCATCTCCTTAGGTAACTTGTTAATGGATGGCCTTAATGGTAGTCCTCTTCCTGCACCATCTCCATAGGTAACTTGTTAATGGATGGCCTTAATGGTAGTCCTGTTCCTGCACCATCTCCTCAGGTAACTTGTTAATGGATGGTCTTAATGGTAGTCCTGTTCCTGCACCATCTCCTTAGGTAACTTGTTAATGGATGGCCTTAATGGTAGTCCTCTTCCTGCACCATCTCCTCAGGTAACTTGTTAATGGATTGTCTTAATGGTAGTCCTGTTCCTGCACCATCTCCTCAGGTAACTTGTTAATGGATGGTCTTAATGGTAGTCCTGTTCCTGCACCATCTCCTCAGGTAACTTGTTAATGGATGGCCTTAATGGTAGTCCTGTTCCTGCACCATCTCCATAGGTAACTTGTTAATGGATGACATTAATGGTAGTCCTGTTCCTGCACCATCTCCTCAGGTAACTTGTTAATGGATTGTCTTAATGGTAGTCCTGTTCCTGCACCATCTCCTCAGGTAACTTGTTAATGGATGGTCTTAATGGTAGTCCTGTTTCTGCACCATCTCCTCAGGTAACTTGTTAATGGATGGTCTTAATGGTAGTCCTGTTCCTGCACCATCTCCATAGGTAACTTCTTAATGGATTGTCTTAATGGTAGTCCTGTTCCTGCACCATCTCCTCAGGTAACTTGTTAATGGATGGTCTTAATGGTAGTCCTGTTCCTGCACCATCTCCTCAGGTAACTTGTTAATGGATGGCCTTAATGGTAGTCCTGTTCCTGCACCATCTCCTCAGGTAACTTGTTAATGGATGGCCTTAATGGTAGTCCTGTTCCTGCACCATCTCCATAGGTAACTTGTTAATGGATGACATTAATGGTAGTCCTGTTCCTGCACCATCTCCTCAGGTAACTTGTTAATGGATTGTCTTAATGGTAGTCCTGTTCCTGCACCATCTCCTCAGGTAACTTGTTAATGGATGGTCTTAATGGTAGTCCTGTTTCTGCACCATCTCCTCAGGTAACTTGTTAATGGATGGTCTTAATGGTAGTCCTGTTCCTGCACCATCTCCATAGGTAACTTGTTAATGGATGGCCTTAATGGTAGTCCTGTTCCTGCACTATCTCTTTAGGTAACTTGTTAATGGATGGTCTTAATGGTAGTCCTGTTCCTGCACCATCTTCTCAGGTAACTTGTTAATGGATGGCCTTAATGGTGGTCCTGTTCCTGCACCATCTCCTCAGGTAACTTGTTAATGGATGGTCTTAATGGTAGTCCTGTTCCTGCACCATCTCCTCAGGTAACTTGTTAATGGATGGTCTTAATGGTAGTCTTGTTCCTGCACCATCTCCATAGGTAACTTGTTAATGGATGGTCTTAATGGTAGTCCTCTTCCTGCACCATCTCCTTAGGTAACTTATTAATGGATGGCCTTAATGGTAGTCCTTTTCCTGCACCATCTCCTCAGGTAACTTGTTCATTAATGGCCTTAATGGAGTCGTATTCCTGCACCAATTCCTTGGCTAAGTTGTTAATGGATGGACTTAATGGTAGTCCTGTTCCTGCACCATCTTCTTAGGTAACTTGTTCATTAATGGCCTTAATGGAGTCGTCTTCCTGCACCAATTCCTTGACTAAGTTCTTAATGGATGGTCTTAATGGTAGTCCTGTTCCTGCACCATCTCCTTAGGTAACTTGCTCATTGTTGGCCTTAATGGAGTCGTCTTCCTGCACCAATTCCTTGGCTAAGTTGTTAATGGATGGACTTAATTGTAGTCCTGTTCCTGCACCATCTTCTTAGGTAACGTGTTCATTAATGGCCTTAATGGAGTCGTCTTCCTGCACCAATTCCTTGGCTAAGTTGTTAATGGATGGACTTAATTGTAGTCCTGTTCCTGCACCATCTTCTTAGGTAACGTGTTCATTAATGGCCTTAATGGAGTCGTCTTCCTGCACCAATTCCTTGGCTAAGTTGTTAATGGATGGTCTTAATGGTAGTCCTGTTCCTGCACCATCTCCTTAGGTAACTTGCTCATTGTTGGCCTTAATGGAGTCGTCTTCCTGCACCAATTCCTTGGCTAAGTTGTTAATGGATGGCCTTAATGGTAGTTCTGTTCCTGCACCATCTCCTTAGGTAACTTGCTCATTGTTGGCCTTAATGGAGTCGTCTTCCTGCACCAATTCCTTTGCTAAGTTGTTAATGGATGGCCTTAATGGTAGTTCTGTTCCTGCACCATCTCCTTAGGTAACTTGCTCATTGATGGCCTTAATGGAGTCGTCTTCCTGCATCAATTACTTGGATAAGATGTTAATGGATGGTCTTAATGGTAGTCCTCTTCCTGCACCATCTCCTTAAGTAACTTGCTCATTGATGGCCTTAATGGAGTCGTCTTCCTGCATCAATTACTTGGATAAGTTGTTAATGGATGGCCTTAATTCTGTTGTCGCCTTCGTATACCATCTGCTTAGATTTACTTTGCTCTGCAGGAGGAACTTGTGTCGTGGTGATTGTATCCACTTCGGCGTTTACGCGGCAACTGAGAGAAAGCATGAAACATACCCAGACAAATTTGCTGTTTCACGGGATTTGAATCCGCGAACACCAGAATGCAGGTTGCAGTCGATAGCGCCTGAGCCATCTCATGCAGTTCTTGTTATTAAATACAATAGATACATTTACTTAACGGAAATAAAATTTTATTTTTAACGTAAATCTCTTGTTGTAATACCATTAATTAAATATACAATTGCTTAAAGTGCTGTTATCAAAACTGAGTGAAGGAGTCTCAATAATTTGTATTTATATAACGTCCATATCGTAATAAGCAGATACATGGAACCAGAATTTCCTAGCTGGCTTATTACTTTGTGTACTCTTAAAATGTTTTTAGTTGTTTTCTCTTTTGTATGCCTTGCATCCCTGGCGCTTTTAAATTCGACACTAAAAATAAAAAAGGAAGTTTAAATACTATATACAGAAACAATTATCGAGAAGTGCGACTCTGATTGGTTGAAATTCCACTTCGTTACATTTCGTTGTACTAATGTGGAATGGCATCATATGAATAAAATAATCACTTAGATAATTGCAGAAACACTCCAAGAAATGCATAGTTTTCTGTGAGGTAAGCCACACCTAACACAAAAGCTGCTTTAGAAAATAAGAACCCGCCGCTTTCTCGGGTTATTGAATTAAATGTGGAGCTTTTTCTCTTCTTTCTGCCTATTTCCTGCCTTTACCTTACTTTTATCTTCCTCTTCCTCTCCCTCTCGTTTTCTGCCTCCGTCTGTCTTTCTATTCCTCCTCTCCAGCCTTAATAAATCCTGTTGCTCTGTTCTTAGTGAAAAAAAGGAAATTGTTTTCTTCTAATGGTTTTTGGTGCATTTAAATTCCAAAACACAATCTATAGTCTCAGAGATATTCCAGGTGATTTTACTAGTAGAAATGTTAGACTACCTGGTAGGGGTCTTGACTCTCAGTTAAATTGCTATATTCCATATATAACTTCTTAAGTATGACCCTATCAACATTTGGTAACTGACAAACCTTGTCAGAAACATTATGAGCTCTCTCTCTCTCTCTCTCTCTCTCACACACACACACACACACACACACACACACAAGTAGCGGAAGTCGCTAAGGCATAGACTCTTGAGCGGGAGTCTGCTGTTCAAATCCCGCCAGGATTGTCCGCTCTTACTGAGGCATTTTTACAGCGTTTTCTCAGTCCCCATAACTGGCATATGCCGGAGAGGTACCCTTAGCTTAGGCCTGGAGCATTTCCTTTCCCAATTATCATTTCATTTAATGTACCACCAATGTCCACTGCCTGTCCACCGTAGGTAAGTGGTATGATCTATGACCAGAGAACGGAAGGGACACCTCGCACCTTGACTCAACGCAGATTTTTTGTGCTTACTACCCCAGGAGGAACGGATGAGGTGAAGTAACCGCGGGAGGTTATAAGTCGCAGGCAGGCCGGTCTACAGAGACGTGCAGAGGTCGCTAAGGGTTCCAAGCTTGATGACCCGGTCATGTCGTCGGGCTGCTCAGAGAGGGCTTCCCTCTGGCGGAACCGGGAAGAACGCGGCCCACCTGAGGCGGGTCAGGTAAGGTTGTCATTTGTCAGGGCCGAGAAGAACTTTCCAAAGGCGAAACATCTGCACCACGTATCCGACATTGAATAACACTGCCCAACCCCTAAGACTACCTGAAATATTTAAAGGGAAGCGAAATGATAGGAAACGAGGGAAAGAGAATTTGTGCTAGAGGAACCATCCCGGCATTTGCTTTGCCAATCAGGGAAAACTATGAAAAAACCCATAGTCAGAGGGGTCGGCCCTAGGAATCAATCTCAGGATGTCCCGAATGCGAGCCTCTCACGTTACCGCGGAGCTATCTCGCTCGGTCACGTATGCAGTAAGAACGAACGTTGAAGGCTTAAAAAAAATCAAAAGGACTGTTTATTCAGGGGGATTCAAACATACATTTCCGGTAAAATCTCGATATCCAATTTTAAGTAGAACACAATACTTCCTCTACCTACTATAAGCAAATGCTAGATAAAGCAGTTGTTTCCATATGGCCTAGGACTTTTGGGGATACCTCATTCCACCAAGCGATGACTGGACCCATTTTTGAGGTGGAGGCACAGCAGGCGCAATCAGTTACCTTCGATGGTAGGTTGATGATGAGGATGGCGGTGGAACGATAGAACCTACAGATTTTACCGTGGACTCCGAACCACATTGGTTCATGCGGATACTTCACATAAAAAGTCAGAGGTGAAGGCGTGAACTTAAAATCGTCACCCCAGAGTCGGGTATTGAACCCCGGACCCTCAGTACGAGAGCCGGATACGAAACCACTGTACTACCCCAGATCCCCTGTACTAGAGAAAGTAATAAATAATAGAACTTGTCCAAAACAAGTGGTAGGATAGGACTAGGAGCAGAAAGCGACTTAGTTCCTCGACCTCTTTTGTGCCTACGCCCCTGGCGTCCCCGGGAGAGAGGGCTAGTCGAGAGAGGACAGAGCGGCCGCACCAGGAGGCACGACAGGCAGAGGGCAGGGTCCCTATCGTTTACAGATTTAAATTCCTCGGATGGCAGCTGGTGCAAATCGGCTCCCCTCCCCCTGTGGGCTTACACATCCCCTGAGGAGTCCGCGACCCGGAGACCGCCCCCATTCCGGTGGACGAAGGTTTACTCAGAGGATCCTTTTCCCCTGCCGAGACCTCCCGCCGACACTTGCAGCCCTGAAAGACACCAAGGAGATAAAAGGCGAAGTGAAACGAGAATGGATGTGAAATGGAGGAACAGGAAATTCGGGGGATGTAATGATCGTTCCCACCATACTCCTACCGACCCGGGGAAACCCCCGAAAAAAACTCGTGGTTCAGGAAGGTCGGCCACGTGAATCGAACCCACGACCTCCCGAATGCGGGCCACAGACGTTACCGCCTGAACCATACCGCTCAGTAAACAAGTGGTAATTGAGATGGAGAGAATTTGTCTCCTATGAATGAAAACTTAGTTAATAACAATTGTAATTTCCGAGACATCGGTTTTGAGCTGTTCTCTCTCTCAAAATTTCTCCTCAAGTAGTTTCGAAACCAGGCCTGCAGAATGAGAAGCAAGAACGCTATCGCTATATCATAAGAGGACAAATAAAATGCTTATGTCCAGTTGTGTCCCTACGTTTCATTAATTTGAGGCCCACGTGAGGAAGACCCAATTAACTAACACCAGTCTGAGGAGCTCCTACATTTAATCGAAGGCGACATGTTGGAAGGCGTGTGTGGCAAGACATCCATCATTTGTCGTTAAACGGCAGCAGCAATGTGACAAATGGTGCGGGGAAGGTCTCGAGTGGACATTAATCTCTGCGACTTCCGACTTGCTCCTCTCCGTGTTGTATTTACTACCCTCCCGCCGTTTCTTTTATAGCACAGGATTTCGAAATAAAGTTAAAGGTTACATGGCCTTTACTTTCATTGCCCATTTCTTTTTGAAGTGCGTTATTTTTGGTTTGTGGAAAAAGATGCTGCTGCCAACGGTCTTCGGTAATGTTTCGCGCACAAGTTTCCCGGAGAGGAGAAATATATCATAAACTATTGTTTTATAGCTATTTCTTTCTTTATCTTTCTGCTTCCAGTCCTTTATTTCTTTGTCTATAATGGATTTCTCTCTCTTCTCCCTGGTTTTATGTTTCCTGTTCCTCTTCATTCTTTGC
Source organism: Deroplatys truncata (assembly GCA_030765065.1). Classification (NCBI taxonomy): domain Eukaryota; kingdom Metazoa; phylum Arthropoda; class Insecta; order Mantodea; family Mantidae; genus Deroplatys; species Deroplatys truncata. The sequence continues at coordinate 45,917,843 of CM060986.1, forward strand.
ATCATATAATTTATTTGGCACTTCTACAATGGTTTTCAATTTGTTACGAATTTTGGCCTCAGAAGCTCTTGTTCAATTTCAGAAAATTATTATATTTCTATCAAATACATACCAACTGATCAACCTGGGCTAAGAAAATACATGAGCTATCATTTTTTGCGAATTGAACCGCAGAATAATTTGTATACTTGATTATTCTGTTTATATAAGACAAGAAGGAAAGTATTATTCCATACTATATGTCAAATTTCACATCTTTAGGTTATACTTTTATTTTTGTTTTACTTTCTCTATCTCATATCTAGTAGGTAAGAAGGCACTGCATTCTAACCCAAAAATTTAATACTGAGATTTCACCGGAAGTACGTTTTGAGGCCACATGAATACAAAAAGCATTTGTACAAAAACTCCGTATATGTGTGAATAGCATAACTCAAAAACGAAAACTCGGATCAACACCAAACTTGGTATTTAAGTTTAGTTCCTTTCAAATATGAGACACGAACATTTTTATGAAAATCCCTCTACCGAAAACTACCTTTCACATGTAACATTTTTCGAAATTTTTATTTTCTAAAAAAGGCTAATGATTTTTATTGAAATACCATATATTAAGCTATTTACATGACTATAAAGTGTATATCTTAAATTTTCTGGGAGTAGCCTTTGAAGTGCTCTTCATCAGTTATACCAGATAGTATAAATTCCTTCATTCGGAAGGAGTTTTGTATAGTCTTGAATAATTGGTAAACGTTAAGCGATAGACAAAAACTACTATACAAAAATGTAGATCTCTTTAAAACACACAATTTATTTCAAATACATTTTTTGTAGTATCAGTCATTTCCGAGATATCCATTATTAATGGTTCGAGTTGCTCAATGTTTAGCCATTCTTTTCAAGTACATTCAGTCGTTTCTCGCCATGTCATGGAATCAGTACAAAATTTTAAGGCCAGCATATAGCGTCCAGTTCTTAAACATTTGACTGTCGCTGTTCACTTTGTATCTATAACGAAATGAGTAATGTAGCTATTTCTGCAAAGGTTTATTTGGATTGAAATGAAGTAGATAGAAAAATAAGCTTTAGTAAGAATAGTTTGTGTACCCATTAATAAAGATAGAAGGTAGGGAAAGTTATGTGAACGTAACGTATCAGACTTTTTCAGTAGTGTTTAACGCCCGTTCTTACTACACATTGCATCACAAACAATTGGCGCTGGTGACACATGCAATGAAATGAAGGAAACGTCCAAGCTTAGGGTACCTCCCAGTATTTGCTAGTTGTGAGGACTGAGAAGAAAATCCTCAGTCAGGGATGATGTTAAAACACACACACATTCAACATCGCGTGAGCACCCCCATTTTCTAAAAGTCCCTTTTTTTATAAACCTCGAAGCATGTATTTATGGTGAAATCTCGATATTACATTTACTTTCCTATCTACTAAGCAGGGGTTAGAGGAAGTAAAACTCGAAATATAATTAATTATCTTATTACTCACTAGCTTGGAAAATTTTATTTAACAAAATATTATAAGAATAATCTTACCGATAAGTCGTTATATTTAAAAAGTTCGGATAGAACAAATATTTAAGAACTAACACCAACGTTTCTTTGTACTTAAATGCTTGACGAGGGAAACAGTGTAGTTACGATCCCATAACAAGCGTAAGAAAGTGACGCAGGCTTCTGTACTATTAAATGTTTTATTCATGTTATATATTGTGGCGTGTATGTGTGTGTATTGTCACGCCAGACACATTATTGCGTCGTTGGAAACAGTACTGTTGGGGCAATTCTTTCGGTTTTGGGATTTGAAGTTCGTCTGGCGTGGCGACTCGCCGCCGTCTAGTTAGCGGTGGAGAGTGGGGGAAGCGAAATACTGAAATTCGACACAGACTGCAAAAGACTGCTGTAAGACAATTACATTCCATAACTTGGAACAAAACTATTCAAAAGGCTGTAAAGAGGATATACAAATCATTAATTGAAAGCATTGCGTCGTGTGGCTCTGAGCTCTGCGTGATCTCCCAGAGAAATGAAAACAAATTAAAAGCGATGTAATTGTTTGTTTCTAGACATCATAAAATCCGAAATGAAACTACACGAGAGCAGATGCAAGTGGCAGCAGTAAATATTAACGATACAATTGAAGGAAGACGCTTAAGTTGTTATGGTCATCTAAGAAGAATGTCACCGGAAAGGTTGCCATTAAAAGTTGCCATTGGTAACCTACCCGACGAAAAAGAGAGGAAGACACGACTGTGTGGAATGATTGCGTAAGACAGCTCAAAGAAGATAGACAAACGAAAATGATGATTGGAAGGATAGAGGGCGATGTAAAGTGGATGCTAGAGATGCCACATAGTTTAAACAAACTTCCTAAAAACAAATAAAAACATTATTTACTTCCCAAAGGAAGCAGTTTCATTACCCGTTTCAAAACATCACGTTAATCTAAGTTGCACTAAGTTTGCGAGGGGGCGAGGGCGGTGGAGATGGACAGTGGGAGAGTGGCAGAGTGGATAGGGAGAAAGCAACAGGGATAGAGAGGGGAAAGTAAAGGAGAATGGAAGAGGGAGAGAAAGAATGAAAGAAAGATACTGAGAAAGCAAGACAGATGTGAAGAAATTCCGATTTAACGCGAGCAGAGCTCCGGATTCTGCTACAAATTTTGTAATGCTTCTTTTTATGAAAACAATAGCTGGCTTACCCGGCATTTCATGAGTGACTTAAAACCTCGAATGACAACAATTTAGTTATCTTCACTTACCCCTCCCCCACATACTCTATGAAATTATTGTGATTCAGAAGATGTTTTCATCTTTTAACTCTCAGAACTGTAATTTTGTAATCCCCTATGATATTCACAAAAATAAACCAAAAATACCCTGATGTTTGTAATGGAAGTGAAATATCGGTTAATGTTGCATTTCTGAACGTCTTAATCCCCAGTTCGCCTCCCCTAATAGTATTCCAAATTCTGAACATTTTATACGGCCTGCATCTATCTTTCAGCGGTGAAATAATTATCCAAGTGATGAAATAATTAATTAAAACATGTCTTCCAGTCCATACCATGGTCGAAGTTTAGAAACTTGACATTTCTTCGGCAAATGCCACCCTAGCCTGGAGGGCATTTTTATGTATTTAATGACACTGGTTGTGAAAGTCTACTATCTTGGTTGAATACTTTTTAGATAGGCACAGAAAATTAAATTTTAAATGTTTTAACTTTTCCTTGCTTCTGTATTAACTTAAGCATCATAATAGTTCCACAATTTTCATATTAATCCCTTGATATAAGTATTCAACGAAATTGGAGCAAAACGGGCAGATATGAAGATTTCATACATATCTCAGGCCAGTAACTATAACATTTTGGACTTGGTATATAATGTGTAATCATAGAGAACAGTCTTCTTAGTTGTTAATTATGAAAAATACAGGTTGACTAATTTTGAATGTTACGTTGGCACAATTTTCTCCTTTATAGGTATATTTAGTATAAATACGTGGGTAATTAACTTAAATACAACATAAAGCCGAAGGCTGCAAAACGTACTTCATAAGGGTTATTAAAAGGTACTGGCACCCAGAAACTTCGCTTCATACAGTATTTGGTAAATACCAATTAAATAAATAGATATGCTGTATCACCATAAAAGATTTGGCTATAGTTTGTTTTGCTGTCTTATGTTTACGTAGTACTTGGCCATCTGTGTGTGTTGCTTAAAATAAAATAGAATTGGCTCTTGGATTTACGCACATTTAACAACTTGAAAAGTAAAATCCATCCTAGTACTACTTATTTTATCAAGTTCGTATTCTAATATCCACTTTTTTTTCCTTTTTTTTAGTTTTTACTCATTTACGAATTGAAGTTAGAAAATTTCTAATCGCCATGTACATCAGAAAGAACAGGGCTTTTCAATGTTGAAAAAAATTATCAAAATCGGGTTTTGGAATTCACACACACACACACACACACACACACACACACACACACACACCCACACACACAGAGTTCTCTTATTATAATGGTATAGAAATGAAGGCCGCCAATGGAAGAAGCCGATGTGCGCATGATCAGGTTGCAAAACATGAATTGTTATTGCTTGTCTGGCGATATACAAACAGAGTTGCTAGATTCTCAAATTGAAAATAAGAACACACTTATAGTACTACTAAAGTCTAGAAAGTAAAGTAGGTTATTACAGATAGTGGAGTCCCATTTGAGATTATATATTTTTACTATAGGTTTATTACAATGTTGTAGAACATCCGTATTACATAATCTTTACAGAATATATTATATGCCAGTTACGCATACATTTGTTTACATGAATTGAAACTGATACAATTTCATATTGTGGCGCAGTAGCTATGGTCCAAGTTTATCGGGAGGTCGGCGCGGGCAGTGGAGAGATAAATGGAGATAAGTAGCGCTCTCACCCAGCATAAACACCACAGAGATATCGAGAGATAACCAGAATCTTCTTGAAGTTTCTCTTCTCTCCGCCTCTAGAAAGTTCTGGAACTCCAATCAGCTGCTATATAAGCGAGCATTCTCACGAGTTAGTAAGCTGGTGAGTGCATTACTCAGATGCGACATCAAGGGTGGTTCTACAAGTGCGCTTGTAACGCCAGACCTAACGTACAGTTAGTGCTGTTACTGCAAGTGATTAGACACGCCTTGTGTTCGACTTCCCAGTGAGTGAACCATCCGAAGAAGACGCTGCTTCGCGCATATTTCATTACGTCGCGAAGAAAAGTGATATGGCAACGAAAATTGAACTAGTTAACATTAGTGTAGTGATTGTGTGAACTAAGTGCAGTTACAGTGAAAGTTTAACTAGATCAAAGTAGTGAAGGGACAGATGAAAACTGGACAAAGTAACAGTATTTACTGTTATTGCTAGATATATTTAACAAATCATTATCTCAAACAATAACTATCATATAATTCCCGCATAATTTATTGTAATTGAATTAGTCTACAAGTAATTTATAAGTCCACTGAACACCTAGATCTTACCAGAAATATAAGCATAGATAAAACCATAGCGAAGTTCGTGTGAAACACTTTTAGTTATGTTTAAGGAGATCTAGGGATCACGATAAATGGTGAAGAACCGCGCACTGCTTTTTGTATTTGTTAAGCTGATAAGCACTATTACCAAGTAGTTTTCGTTAACATGATAAGATAATAATTAATTATAATTGACGTTTGTCGGGAGTTGTGCATCACCACCTTGGTAAAGATGACACATCAGTAACTGAAATTGCAAAAACAATGAGCATTTGCCGTGCGTTACCGTTCGTTTCGTATTTTTTATTTATTTATTTTTTGCATTTGGTGTATTTAAACTACCAATAAATTGAAGATTCAAATGGACAGACGCATGCCTATTATCGGCCATGTCCAACTTTATACCTTCTTTCCTTGCAGCATTTTTCCCTATTAAAATTCTCCACAAGATGCAATTTTTTATGTATTTATTTAAAAATATATATAAGTTTATGAAATAAAATTACCATATAATTTTTTAAAATGTTTCAATTTTGGATGAATATTTGAGATTCAGAAAATAAGAATTTTCGAAAATACAAAAATTATAACTTTTCTACGACAATTATGGGATAATACAAAAAACAAGAGTATGAAAGATGTTTTTGTAAACTTATAAAATGTGAAACCTGAATTTTTTATTTGAATATTTTAGAAACTCCAAAGTGTTTAGTTTTGGTCATAGCAATGAATTGTTACAATAAAAAAAATCAATATTTAAAAATCATACAAGATAACATTTTGAAACGCGGTAAAGACATTGTTGTTATTGTATGTAATACTTATCTGATACAAATGTCAATAAGATATCTTATACGCTGTAAACTTTTTTAAATTTCACAGGGGCATTAGCTTAAAAATCTGTACGTCTGGCAACGCTATACAGTCAGTATGCATGAAACTTGTTCCTATACGCGCAAAGAACTTCTTTTCTATACAATACATCAAGAAACGTAGCACATGTTTGGAACGCAAGTCCTATACAAACAGTGTCCAATGTTGCTACGTTAGATCTTGAGAATTAACAAGTTAGCAACAGGGCATCGCGGACCGTCGCGCCGGTTAGCTCAGGGTCGCACAATGTAACCTACTTGTGGTGTACTATGGCAAACCAAACAAAGTGCGAAACTATCAACACGCAGCAATGAGGCAACCTGATTCTCGAGTAAGGCAAGAATGGCATAAATACTATTGTCTTTGTGGGAAAACAGTTCTAATACGAAAAACTTCAGTTATTCTTCGCAATATTCCAAAACTGTCATGCCCGTGATCGGCGAAATTTTACTTAACCTGTACCTTTATCTTTAATACTGAAATGCGTAATTTTAATGGCGTTGAAGATAAAGTTCTTGGCAGTTTGTGCCTTGCCTAAATGGAAGTGGTTGTTTAATACCAAAAGCTGACATATAATTAGCACTTCTTGGGCATTCCATATTCTGGTAAAAACTATGCATGTAGTCAAATGTTGATAAACAACTGATTGTTATGACCATGGCACTTTTTCCTCGACTTTTTTCTTTGCTTTAATTTACTGAAAAATATTTTTAAATATGTGATCTGCTTCTCTTTATACCGCCTAAAGTTAAATCTTAATATGTCCTAATATTTTAAAGACAGAACATGTGTGTGTGTGTGTGTGTGTGTGTGTGTGTGTGTGGGGGGGGGGGGTAATCTCGGAAGTCACTCAACCAATTTTGTTACTTATTTCACACAGCACTGTTCTTACGGATGGACATAGGCTATAAAATACTTTCAAAATTGAGGCGTGTTTTTAAAGTAAGAACCGTTTTAATATTTTGCCGCTGCAGTCGCGATTTTGAGCATATCGCTTCCTCCATTCATCAGGAAGCCAAACGCAGCTGTGAACGACCGTCAGTTTGTGCTTTTCTGTTGTTAGAGCGTTTCGAAATGTTCAAGACAATCGAACGACCCGCCGACTGTGAAGTCGGATCAGTGATTGGTTTTTTGATTGCGTGAAATGTTACGCCAGCAAACGTTCATCGCCAATTGTGTGAGGTTTATGTGGCAACAATAATGAGTGACAACGCCCGGCCACACACAGCCAAACAAACTCAAGATCTGATCGCATCATTTGGTTGGGAACAATTCGACCACCCTCCCTACGATCCGGATTTGGCACCAAGCTATTTGCATCTGTTTCTTCATCTAAAGAGATTCCTTGGAGGAAAACATCTAAACGATGATGATGTTGTGAAACAAGAAGTACATGTGGCATCGTTCTTTGAGGCAGTATTTTATATGACAACACTGTGAATGCCAGAGTGATTGTAGTGTAAAACAACATTATTGTATGACAATGATTTTAGATGTTTGTTAGCTATAAGCATTGTTAGGAAATAAGTTTACACGGCCTCACTGAAACTGACAATAGGAGTGGGTAACAATGAAGCGATGGGGTGAGTTGTTTATCACTTAGAAGAGACAAACAAATGACGTCAGGGTAGCGTGTCTTTCTTTAGAAATGGAGGGAATATCTTCCCTAGAGCATATGTGTTTTTAATTATAATTGACTGACAAAATAGACGCTAATGTTGGCGCGAATTGGTAACCAATAGCAGCTCTATTATAATGTTTAGGCATATCGCGGTGAGGGAGTATAAATTCTTGAGCCAAAAGCAAGTATCGCGCAGTTCTACAGAATCATTCACGAGGTAAACATCGCGCAGTTCTCAGCAATCTCTCGCGAGGTATACATTACGCAGTTTTAATGAATCATTCGCGAGGTACACGTCGCGCAGTCTTGAAGAATCTATCGTGAAGTGCACATAATACAGTTTGGAAGAATCTCTCGAGTCATAAGGTTAGTTACAGACTGATGTACGCGACAACTATTACGACATTAATTATGTTCGGGAATATAACAGTTTCAGTCAGGCGTGTATCAAGATTAAAGATGTGAAATTAATTAAGTGTGACGGCAATAAAAGTGTGAAAATAAATTCTTTTATCAGTGTTATCTTTTAGTAACAACTCCTTTCCGTTTACACGCCCTGCTTAGAGATATTTGCTCGACTGAGTAATAATAGCTAGCCGGAGGACAAAGAACCCAAAATTCAAAATAGTAAAACAATAACAGGCGCCAAGTAAAAAAAGATAACACGAACAGATTACTGCGACATCTTTGATGAAGGCATACACAAACTGGTTTTCCGTTACAAGTGCCTGAATAACGTCGGTGACTATGTGGAGAAGTAGTGTAAGGTAATGAATGATATAAACTGTTTGAAAAATAATATTCTGTTATTTTTAAATGAATTATCGGTACTTACTTTAAAAATATGCCTCGTATTTAAAATTGGGGGGTTTTGTATGCACATTATCTAATTTCAACATCGTTAAATATTTTGGGCACTTCATTGTTAACATGGTAGGATTAAAATGATTTAAAAGGGGAAGTTGCATATCGTGTTGATATCACCATGAACAAACATTTCGCTGAACCTTGTTAGTAAGGAGTATTTTGACTAAGCACACTTGGGTTTTTAGAATCTGGCAAAAATGAATGTTATCCTACAACTTTTAAAAACTTCTGCTAACCTCATTTTCAGTCCCTAACATACAAATCAATATTCTTTGGTTTATCTGTACAAAAAAAAATTATATGCTACCTTACAACTCTCAAAAGCTACCGTATCTTCAATTCCTTATGTGCTAGAAATCTGTGGTGTCTAACTCCTTTGGTTAAAATGTTATACAACTATAACGTAGGATCTTGTAAATATCATAGGTACTTACAACTTCCAAAAACTATAAAACTTTATTTTCAATCGTATGATGCCCAGAAAGTTTAAAGAACTACCCTACCCTTTATTTTAAGCCCCATTTGCCCAATCAGGGAACACATTTGTGCACCTAAGCTGTAGAACTTGGCGAAAATTGTAGGATATCTGTGATACACGAACGAAGGTCGGCAATTTATATATAACCCCGCTACGCACCGCTTTCTAAGTTATTTTATTTAAAATTAACTATACAGGATCCCATCTTTATTTTATTAAAATGTATACAAATAAACCACAAGGAATTTAATTATAATTTTTATAGAAATTTAAACTTGGGGGTTAATAGAGGTATATAGTTTTTAAATGTTTGGAATTTAAAAATTGGTGTAAATACTTAATTATACCAATTATAATAAATACTAAGTAAAAGACTACATATTAAGCTTTGTGTTGTACTTTATAATATAATTTTATCACTTGTCGCCTATGAGATATTCTAATTTAAATGTAGAGAGGTGTGCCACTTTTCACAAGTTGGATTGCGCAATTTTAAAAAAAAAACAATAAGAATTTAAAACACAGTTCACTTTTTTTGTAAACAATGGACAAAATTTGAAGTGAATCGGAGACATGATGGTCAGATTTTGTGAAAATTTGTGCGACTTGACGTGGAATGACTCCTATACTTTACCTGCTTCTGATGTCGTTATCTCATAGCTCGTTCTGTTGTCCCGTGCGCCAGCTGCTCCAATGGTAGAGCTTTGAGCACTTTCTCAGGGTATGCATTAGTGTAATGTGAAGGATAACACCAGTTTAAATTGACTGAGAAGTTTAAGGCCATCTAATACTTGAGCTTTTGAAGCGAGTTACTAACCGTTTGACGATACAGAATGAAACGGACGTATCACCCGAAGTTAGAACAACTGACTTGTTACACCTGCTAATTCTGCAGTATCAGTTTTACGGTTTCATAAAAGAAATAGAAGCGTAACTTGCCGTGAATCGTTAAAATGTTGCTTGGAAGGACCCTTCGCATCAGCCGCGAAATCTTGCTCACATAAGTGCGTCACTAAGCGTTTAAAACATCACACGAACAGTAAGTACCGATGATGGTAACGGAGTAACACTCATTTAAATTGCACGAATATTTATTAATTTTCTCCGCCTACTTTATTACTCCCCACCAACATTATTTCAGGCCCAGGTCAATACTTAAAAATCCTATGTGTGCCTCTGTTACCTTGTTAGTAGGTTACCTTCCTAATTCTGAGAATTTCATCCACCTTTCTCTTTTGCAGAATTTGCCTACGTGACTGCTCAACGTACTGAACTTATAACCTAACTGCTTTCTAGAAACCTTTAACGCTAATGCTTTCTCTATTCGACTGCTACGTGACTTTTCTTAATATAACTTGCTAATTAGCTTCTTCTTTCCACACAAATCTTTCAACGCAAGCTTATTACCTTATACATGATTTAATATATGGAAATTATTTATTGCAATTATTTCTCCATCTTACCATATTTAATTATTTATATATTCTGGTCAATAAATACTGTATCACCACCCTTAGTAATATTCCCATCCTTTGAGTACAAAGGTGCACCATTTGATTAATCTAGACGAAAATTTGGACACTTTAGCTACGAGTGAAAATTCTAGGTCACTCATGACTTTCTAAAACCAACCCTATCCTTATTTCCAACCCCTTACTTACACAAAGTTTCCGGACAAGACAGCTGATGTTAAAATAACTATGTTAACCCACATTTTAATGCATGTAAAGAAATAAGCCTAGATCACGCTTTGTTAACTTTATTTCAACCTGAGCACGACGAGAATACTCTGCGTTTGGAAAGATTATTAAATGAAGATGTGGTCCTCTGTGGTGTAGTGGTTACCATGCTAGCCTCTAGTTCCCGAGTTCGCGGGTTGAAAGCCGGCGGAGGGTGATGGATGTTTTCGTGCGAAAAAATCCTTAGCATGACTTCCTTCGGAAAGGAAGTAAAGCAGGTGGTCCCGTGCCGTAAATTTACGGCACGTAAAAGAACCTTAAGCCTGATAAAGAGGCCTCTGAGCAAATTTCCGGTCTTTCACGCCCAATAAATAGGGTGGGCCAGAAGTCCCCGTACCCCTAGTATCGAATGCTAATTCATTTATTTTAGCACAAGTAATTATGTACTAAGTGTCCAATATATCTGTATGTTCCCCATCATGCTGTAAACACAGCTCCACACGCCTCCATGTTCTTCTTGACATATTCTTGAGCATGTCCGGTGTTATAGTGCGAAATGCATCCTCGACAGCATCGCGCAGTTCTTCGTTTGTAGTATAATGTCGTGCAGATACATGCGCTTTAATGACTCCCTAAAACGAGTTGTCAGGTATGATGAGGTCAGGACTTCTTGGTGGTCATTTCAAGGAAGCTGGTGTTGATGAACCACGACCTCTCCACCGTCCTGGAAAGTGTTTATTTATGAACTCGCGCACTGCAAGAACGTAGTGAGGAGGTGCTCTATCTTGCTGCAACCATATGCTTCTGTGAGGCACCTTTCCTCAAGCTGAAGTATTAACCATGTTTGTAACATGTGTAAATAATCTGTGACATTCACAATCCCTTCAAAAAAGTACGGTCTAAGCAGATGTGATGTCATCGCTGCCAATATCATTACGTGAGGCGGGTTTCTTTCTAACTCGACTGTGTAATGAGGATTCTCTTTGGCCCAAGACAATATTTCTAGCACGTGAGCTGCTATAAATCGCAAATTCATATGAAAACTTAACCTTGCCACGGTTCACTGCGTTTGAAAATTGAGTTAGCAAAGTAGGGCATGCAAAAACGCGCTCATTCCGGTCTCTAACCGATAACTCGTTTACGAACGTCGGTCGAAAAGGTCTGATCTCGCATTGTTGTCCTCGGTATACCGAGTTTCGAAGCAGTTTACGTTTCGACTTCATAGGAGATTGTTCAATCGAAGCAGAGCGTGTTTTCTTGCTTCCACTCCGAGACCTGTCTTTAACACTGCCAAAAGCAAAAGCATGTCTTTCCCAAACCAGAAGTGTTGCTTTTCGCGGTGGAGCCTTATTAAATCTTCCCTTGAATGCCCCCTTAATCTGTCGCATTGTCTGCCCTGTGTAGTCCTTCGTGCACCCACACACTTGTCACTAAGCGCTCCTCAATAGTGTAACTATGACCGGCCACATCTGCCACGGCTACAAATTAAAACTCGACTGCGAAAACATGTAACCATGAATTCCAACAATTGATTCTGGCAATTGATCCCAACAACTGATAAGTAACATAGCTACATAGCATAATAACATTTTATACTACCAAGCTGCATAATAGTTGATATTCACAGGGGTAAGGGCTTCGGAGACTTCTCGCCCAACATGTAGAATGGGACGCTAAGGACTATAACAGTTAAGGAGCCTCCATAAATACATAAAAAAATCTGATGTGTTACACTCACATGACTTTCTCTACTCTTGTACAATCTAATTTTACAAACGCTTATTCTCCATATGGTTCATGTTAATCGAGATATCGAGATGTCAATCTTATTGGTAATTTTCTTGTAGATGCAAGGGAAATATGGTAGCTTTTAAGCGATAGTCAAATATTTTAACGCTGGTTGCTATGTGGCGCATTCCATTCTCTTTGCATGTCCAGGACATAAAAAAAATGAATAACGAATGTGAGAAAAAGTATAAGTATTGTAAAATTTAAGGAAATAACAAGCAATATCTCGAAAACGGTTCACTCAACAAAAGAAATGTATATGACATAAGTTGTGTATTTTAACGCGATCTACATTTTTTGTGTAGTAAAATTTTGTCTATCTCTTATGGTTTACCAGTTATGCAAAAGTCGTTCACAATGAAGAATACTTTTGGAGACATTCCCAGAAAATTCGAGATATACATTTCATTTCTCATGACATTATCTTAAACATATGATATTTTCATCAAAATCGTTAGAGCCATTTTTGAGAAAATTAAAATTTTCGAAAAATCTTCCATGTAAAGGGTAGTCTGGGGTGGGGGGATTTTCTTGAAAACCTTCGTGTCGCATCTCTGGAAGATACTGAACCTAAATACCAAGTTTGGTGCTTATCCGACTGTTCGTTTTTGAGTTATGCTGTTCACAGACACACACACACACAGACACACACACACACACAGACACACACACGGACATGTTTCCAAAATGCTTTTTTTGGATTCAGGAGGTCTCAAAACATGTATTTCCGGTGAAATCTCGGTATCGAATTTTTGGGTGGAATGCAATACTTCCCCTACTTACTATACGTAGTAGGGAAAGTAAAAATATCTGATGTGTTACAATCACAGGACTTTCTTACTCTTGTACAAACTATTTTTACAAACTCTTATTCTCCATCTATTTCATATTAATCGAGATAAACATTTGCAGTAACGATCTTTTGACATGCAAAGAGAATTACATTTTACACATAGCGACCAGTTCTAAAAATATTTGACTATCACTTAAGGCGTACTATGTTCCCCGTGTTTTGTATTTGCAAGGGCAATATAGAAATACAGTAGCCTTTAAGCATAGACATATCTCTTAATAGCTGGTTGCTAGGTGCAGCACCATTGTCCTTGGCACAAATTAATACTCTTTGCATATGCAGGACAAAATACAATACTTCCCCTACTTACTATACGTAGTGGAGAAAGTAAAAATGAATAACGAATTCCCATTTGAGAAAATAAGTATTGAAAAATTTAAGGGAATAACAAGCAATATCTCGAAAGTGGTTCACTCAACAAAAAAAATGTATGACATAAATTGTGTATTTTAACGCGATCTACATTTTTTGTGTAGTAAAATTTTGTCTATCTCTTATGGTTTACCAGTTATGAAAAAGTCGTTCACAATGAAGAATACTTTTGGAGACATTCCCAGAAAATTCGAGATATACATTTTATTTCTCATGAAAATATCTTACACATATGATATTTTAATGAAAATCGTTAGAGCCATTTTTGAGAAAATTAAAATTTTCGAAAAATGTTCCATGTAAAGGGTAATCTGGGGTGGGGGGATTTTCTTGAAAACCTTCGTCACATCTCTGGAAGATACTGAACCTAAATACCAAGTTTGGTGTTTATCCGACTGTTTGTTTCTAAGTTATGCTGTTCACGGACACACAGACACACACGGACATGTTTCTAAAAAAACAATTATTTTGGATACAGGGGGTCTCAAAACATGTATTTCCGGTGAAATCTTGGTATCGAATTTTTGGGTGGAATACAATACTTCCCCTACTTACTATACGTAGTAGAGAAAGTAAAAATTAAGATATCAATAAAACTCTTTATGGGGGTTCCTGTTTACCTCAAGTATGGACAATAATGCGTGTTGCAAACCTCAGTAAGTGAACTTCATGGTTGCATTCTCGCCTTGTGAAATTAGTTAAACAAAAAACAATGTACCCACTCCTGAAAACTCCCGAATAAGTATTCTGAAATGAACAAAATCCTTAATTCTTATCGGTACGGCTCCAATATTCGGATTGTAAGCACAATGTTCACGACAGCAAAAATGCGTTGCCATGGTGAATAAATATTGAACAAGGAGAAGAGAAGACAAAATGGCCTGTTTTAGCTTTGACTTTTACAATTGGCTTTATGTTGCTTGGTGGTATTAAATACATGCATGTTAGTAATAAAACTAACAGTAAAAGTTATATATTCGGAATTATATATTTAACCCGATCCGCCTCCTCGAGCCCAAACACGGATAAAAAGAGATCTCATCGCTCGTGGCTGCAGCAAACCGACGCTAAGATTTATCATCGTCGTCATCATCATCATCATCATCAAATATTAATATTCGAAGCATAACTCAAAACCGAAAATTAGGTTAGCCGCCAAACTTGGTATTTAAATTCAGCGCCTTCCAAGGATGCGACACGAAGATTTTAAGAAAATCCCACTTCGTAGATAAGCACACTAATACAAATATAAAAATATAAAAAACTAAAAACATAGAAATGCAAAGAAAAATTACAATAGCAGATAGAAGTAAAGCAACACTGTGAAGCCAGCTAGAAAGAATTGGCCATTACAAAGGTGAAAGAATTATCAAAATTAGAGTAGTTAGAGATTACCCTACAAAACACACACGCACGCACGCACACACACACACATGCACACACATGCAGCTTTTTCTGTTTACAATGTTAGTATAGAGTATATATAATTACACACATTATATATATAATTATTGAAATCACACTTGAAAAAATGAACGATCTAACATTGTGACTTAAGCACTTTGGGGAAGTAGTAATAGTTCATGAGATAAGACCGAAAAAAAATTATCTACGCCACTGGAAAATCCCCCATCCAAACTACCCATTACACGTTACTAATGATTTTATCAGATTAAAATACAATACCTTTAAGAGTTTCCATGACAAGTAAAATGTATATTCTGAGTTTTCTGGGAATAGCCTGTGAAGTCCTCTTCATTCTGAATGACTTTTGCACAACTGGCAAACCGTAAGAGATAAACAAAATCTTAATATACAAAAACTGTAGACCTCGTTAAAGGATACAATTTATGTCAAATAAAAACTTTATCCAACAGAATTTCCGAGACACACTTTCTTATTGGTTTTAATTTTCAAATACTTAAATTTTCTTCAAGTAGTAAGTCCCTATTTGTTTTTTCTCGAGGTCATGCATAGAGAGCATGGAATTCCAAAGCCTTCACGTGGTGATCCGCTGTTTAAAAATCTGACTATCGCTTTGGTGCACTGTATCCTTCTTAGGATTGGATTGTGAAGCAGAGGGGATTCGGCACGGATGCAGGTAGAGGATAATGTACCGACACCCCATGAGGGGGCGCCCCCGTAAGGGAGAGAGGAATGAGGTGAAGTCATTCAGAATTAAGTGGACACTGGGCGCCCGAAACCAGGAGTGACAGCACAACAATGACAGGGTGCCTACCGTTTCCATATATAAACGCCCCAGCTGTCGGACAGGCAGATCGGGGACCCCCCTCCCGGCAAACAGCCAAGACCGAGGGACGGAGAAAGTTCACAAAGAGCATCCTTATTCCCTGCCATGCTGCACCGAAACACCATCGCCGACACTTGTAACTCTGAAACAGATCAAACGGGGTGAGGGATGAATGAAATGATTAATGAAACGAAATGGAGGGACAGAAAATTCGGGGAATGAAAGAAACCACTCCAGCATTCGCCTGAAGACCCGGGAAAACCCCGAAGTGTCAGAGTGGCGGCCACGGGAGTCGAACCCGGGACCTCTGGAATGCGGGCCACAGACGCTACCGCCTGAGTCATCCTGCTCGGTTTATTCTTCTTATACCTAAATCGAAATGTGTAAATGTGTAATGAAAGTTGATCTCGAATGACAAGAAGTAGATAAAAGTAGACTATAGCTTTTGTTAGAATGGTTTGAAGAAGGGCGAGTAGAGAAAGTTATTCTATACATATTTCCTACAATATATATGCTCAGCAGGAATAGTTTCAATTAGGTAATACTACATACTAAAATTTCGACAGGCTGGTCTAGTACTCAGTGTCTGAAAGGAAGTTCTCGAGCAAGAAGAGCGGGCAACATCAGAAGAAGGCGCTGGTTAGTGGCTCCACACGCCGAGCGGAAGACCGACCCTTCTAAACCTCAACGCTGGAAACCAGCCATAAATGTGACGCAGGAATTAATTTGAGAAGGCCCAAAACCAATGGTGACAAAGATGGCTAAATTAGCATATGTTTTATTATATTTGTAATTTATATTTGATGTTGATAATTGACGTTGGATCAAGGAAATATATACGTATCGAATTAGTAGATGGAGTACATTCTGTCTTTAAATACCTAAGAGTAGAGAAAGTAAAAACACACGTTCTGCTATTCATTCGTGTGGATGGTGTTTCACCTCCACTGTAACCGTGTAGCCAACAGTTCTCAGAAGTGGATCAAAAACGCAGGCATGTTGTTACTATTATTTGCAGAAAGGTTTACGAATGACTAACACCTTAGTGAGTCATAGTGACGTCATCAACTGCTTGACGGCAGTGACATATGATGAAAAAGATCGAATGTGTTGCTTCATATGACTTTCTCTACTCACTCCTTTACAAACTACTTACAAAAATGAATTCTTCTATCTACTTCTTGTTCATCCAGATAAACTTTCAATTCACTTTTAAAATTTTCGTAGTTGGATATATTAATAGATAAAGCGATAGTGAGTGTTTTAAAAATCGGGTCGCTATTTTATGACTTTGTAATACCATGCTCTTTGCACGACTACAAGTAAGAAAAGGGGGAAAAACGAATAATGACTTATCAATTGAGAAACGTATAAGCATTTAAAAATTCAAACCAACAACAAAGAATATCTCAGAAATAGTTAACGCAAAAAAAATTGACATAAATTCTGTGTTTAACGAGATATAAATTTATTTGTGTAGTTAGATTTGGTGCATCTCTTACGGTTTACCAGTTATAACAAACTACATTCAAAATGAAGAGGACTTCAGGACTATGTCAAGATAATTAAGAATATACACTTCATTTTGTCATGCAAGTATTTTAAATACATAGTATTTTAATCAAAATCGTTAGTCATTTATAAGAAATCAAAAGTAACGAATATTTGTATATGTAAAGCGTAATTTGGAAAGGGGGAGTTTTTTTGAAAATCTTCCTGTCGCATCCTTGGAATATACAGAAAGTAAATACCAAGTTTGGTATTTAACTGACTTTTCGTTTTTGAGTTATGCTGTTCTCTCTCTCTCTCTCTCTCTCTCTCACACACACACATACACACACACACACACACACGAAAGATTAATTTTGAAAACACCATGTACGAAAAAGTTGCAATTTTGGCATATTTTTCAAAACCTTATTCAACTGACAAAATGCACGATCTGAAAATCCGCCAAAACATGTAAACTGTAGTTCCATTTGATCTTTATGTCCTAAAAAAATTAGATTGTTTCCTCCATTAATTTGTCTGCTAGATTTTTTTAAAATGCAGACGAATACTTTCTTGAGGGGATATATGCAGTTCCATAGCAAGTCAAGTTTGTGGTTTTTTAAGAGATACACTTACATTTGTTGTATAACAAGTTTTTTTTCTCTCTTTTTATACAACATTATACAAAATTCTTTCCGAATGAAGAGGACTTCACAGGCTAAACCTAGATAATTCTGTATATACATTTTATTTGCCATGCTAAATGTATGGTATTTTCATCAAAATCGTTTGAATCACTTTAAATAAAATCCAAAATTTCCAAAATGTTCCGATATAAAGAGTATTTTGGGGTGGATTTTTTTCTTTTAATTTCGTGTTGCATCCTTCGGAGATGCTACACTACAATACCAAGTTTGGTGTTCATCCGAGTTTTTATTTTAGAAGTATGCTGCTCTCTCTCTCTCTCTCCCTCTCTCTCTCTCACAGAACTTTTTCAAAAAAGAATATTTTTATTCAGGGGTTTCAAAACACGTCTTTACGTAAAGTTTTGATATCGAATTTTTGGGTTGAATGCAAAACCTTCTCTACCTTCTATATACGTGACAGAGAAAGTGACAATGTTGCCAGTTTGTCCAAGTGTAATATTTAGGGTGGGAGAGTTTGTCCTCTACTGGTTTACGTGATTATATTGTACTTTCCCACGCTTCGAACATAACCGTATTAGGAAGAATAGCTTCTTTCTTATTGTATGTCATCTCAGCTGGAAATGAGATCAAAGTGGAAGTAATGTTGAAATATTTCACCTTTTTATGCGGTCTCCTTATGTACATTCGAGGACTGAGTAATGTTCTTTTATGATTTCTATGCTCGCATTTGAATTTTAAGATGACTTTACGTGTTTGAACATTTGAATTCTTTGATAATTTCAAAGATTATCTCAAAATAATTGTAAAATAATTTACTTTCACTTAGCGTAGAAGAAGTATTGTATTCGACCCAAAAATCATATTTCGCCATTTCACCTGAAATACACCTTTTGTGGTACCCTGAGTAATAACACTAAAAAGAAGTCGTTTATAATTCAGTGGATCAGTATCAGTCTAACTACAAATAACATGATACAAAAAACGAAAAGTACAAAGAACAATTTTCATACCTAAACCAGGCTATCTTTGAGCCTATAAAACTAAGGATTTCTGGGAAAAGGTAAAGGTACTGACGAATGAAAAGGGTCCCCGAAACCGGGGCAGAGCACCGCACGCAGGCCAGCCGGTTCCTTGTGCTTCCATGACTCCTGGGAGGGAGAGATGAGTTAGAGGGGAGACTTGAAGGGCGACCTGATCCGGATGACGACGGGCGTAAGCACGGATGGGCTCCTTAATGTTTCCAGATTCAATGCCTCGAACGCCGACCAAGCCCACCCATTGGGCCCAGAGCCTCCGTAAGGTCCCCGAAGAAGATCCTGCTCGAAAGCACTCCAGAGGCGCGTATCCAATCCAGCGGTCCTTGGACGACGTCAGGGTGAAACATCCACAGAGTGCACAGCCACCTTCCAGCTACAACCCGCCGAACACCGTCACCTGGTCCTAAAACCCTGAAACATTGACAACGAAGATGATGTGTACAGGAAATGAGGGGCAGGAGAGTCGTGGTAGAAGCACAACAGCATTCTCCAGCCGAACCAGGGAAACCACGAAAAACATGGATCAGAGTGGGCGGTTGTCTGGAATCGAACCCGGGATCTTCCGAATGCGAGTCGCACACTATGGCGCCACCTCGTTCGGCAAGACTTTTTGAAAAGTGCCCCCACCGCTTGTAATGCTATGCATACAAAGTAAATTTCTGTAAGGGTTTTGTTTTTCTTCAAAATATGCATCTAAAGATTTTTATTTAAAAATTCTAAGTTTTAAGTATTAACATGACAAGTCAAATTTTATTTCGAATTTTCTGTCTGTAACCTGTGAAATCCTTTTCATTCCGACTATTGTGCCAGTCACAATAAAGTTTGCTTTTTTCTAATAGCATTGTTTGTCACTTATTTTCCTTCAAACAGCCGTCAGGGAAACGTCCTTTGTCTTTCAACTTTCAAACTAAATTTCAGGGGCATAATGTGTTTAGTTAATAAATTGCATCGGTTTGCACGTTCTATTATTTAATTGTACAGATATCGCATTAATTATACCAACACACCTTCATAGAACAACAATGCCAGGGAGAAAACTTGATGCGTTACACTCACATGACTTTCTCTACTCTTTTACAAACTATTTTTACAAACGTTTATTCTCCGTCTACTTCATGTTAATCGAGATAAACACTTGTGGACACTATCTTACTGCTAATTTTCTTGTAGATACAAGGGGAATATGGTAGGCTTTAAGCGATAGTCAAGTCGTTTAAGAGCTGGTTGCTGCGTGGAGCATTCCATTCTCTTTGCTTGTCCAGAACATTAAAAAAATAAATAAATAAAAAAAAAGGAATTCCCATTTGAGAAAAAGTATAAGCATTGGAAAATTCAAATGAAACATAAATTGAGTGTTTCAACGAGATCTAGATCTTTTTGTTTAGCAAACTTTTGTGCCGTCTTCGTGTGGTCGCATCCTTGGAAGATACTAAATTCCAATACCCAGTTTGGTATTTATCCGACTTTTCGTTTTTGAGTTATGCTATTCACAGACTGACAGACACCCGAACATTCTCCAAAAATGCTTTATTTAGATTCAAGGCACATCAAAACATGTATTCTATATTGGGCGTGATAGACCAGAAATTTTGTTCAGAGGTCTCTTTATCAAGCTTGAGGTTCTTTTACGTGCCGTAAATCTACCACACGGGACCACCGGCTTTACTTTCCTTCCGAAGGAAGCCATGCTAAGGATTTTTACGCCCGAAAAAAATCTATCGCCCTCCGCCGCATTTGAACCCGCGACCTCGGGAACTAGAGGCTAGCATGGTAACCACTACACCACGGAGGACGACTATAGGTAGTAGAGAAAGTGATAATGAAAACATTTGTTATGAAACTTGTTGCCGTGTCTTAACTCGTCTCCGTTGACGAAAGAAGGCGGTTGCGGAGGAACAAAAATTCTGTGATGTCATAGTCACATCAGTCACGTGTTCCAAGCTAATTAGCGATAGTCCGGTTTAGTGTATTTGCTTGAACTTACCTGGTATTTAATAGCGTTTAATAATTTTGAGCTATAAATCGACCCCATTGTGCAGGCACCTTGGAGATTCCGTCCCTGAAGGAAAATCTAGCGACGAAGATACATATTACAGTCAATTTGCATTCTTTTCGGCCAGCAAGTAGAGGAAGGGAGGGAGCGACACATTTGTAGAGTTAGGCGTCCTGCTTCCCCTCCTTCCAGACCTGGCCAAAAAGAATACGAATGGACTGTATGGAGTGCAATAATGTCGCCAGGTTTGCGCCAAAGCGACACGTGCTTGTGACCCCCTCCTTGCAACTGTCTGCGCGCAAAGTGTTATTTACCGCCTTCGTTCGTGACGAAAAACTGTAGTAATGTTGTTTGTAAAATAACTTGTTGCATAAAAGATGTAGATCTCGTTAAAGCACACAATTTATATCAATTAACATTTTCTGTGGCTTTAACCATATCTCATTGTCACTGGTTTGAATTTTCCACTATTTTAATTCGTTAGGTCCATTGGAATGTTAAGTTGAACATTTCAAAGCCAGCATATAACCACCACCTTCAACGGAAAGTGTAATGGAAACACTTCTTTAAACGTTTATCTCGAAGTTGATGCAGTAATTTGTATCATAAATTATTTAAATGTAAAGAATGATTATAATGTGAGTATGCATTTTTGTGACATTGATTTGAGATGTTTGTTGATTGTAATTATTGTTGAGAAGTAAGTTTATACTGCCTTACTGAAACTGACAATAATAGCGTGCAATAATGCAGCGAGGGGGTGAGCTGTTTATCTTTATTAGAGACGAGGAAGTTACGTAATGTTGGCGCGTTTTTCTGTAGAATTTGCTGGAACGTTATACCTAGAGCATATGTATTCATAACTTTCATTGGATATAAAAATAGACGCTAATGTTGGCGCGTTTTATTAGCCAATAGCAGCTCAGTTATAATCTTTAGGCATATCGGGGTGTAGGAGTATAAAAGGGCTAGGTTAGAGGTAGAGTCCGTCAGTTCACCGAAAATATTTGTAGGCTACACGTCGCCTTCAGTCCAGCAGAAATATTACACGTCGGGTATCGATTCGCAAGTTACGCGTATCAGAGTTATGAAAAATCTCAAGTATTGTAAAGTTAATTATACAAAAGGTTGAAGTATGCGAATTAAAAGTGATCAGTAAGAAGTTGTTATAACAGTTTCAGTTTGGCGAGTGTCAAGATCAATGTGTAAATGTGATAGTGACTGTGTTCGACAATAAAAGTGTAAAACAAATTCCTTCATCAGTGTCATCTTTGGATAAAAGATTCCTTTCCGTTTACACAACCTGTATAAAGAGAAGTGCTCGACCAAAAAGATCATAGCTAGTCGGAGGACAGTGAACAAAAATTAAATAAAATAACAGTAGCATTCTTTCAAACAAACACTAATACTACCGCAAATTGCTAACACCAGATGGAGCTACAAACCTAACAAAGAATCACGTCACAAACTGGCTTCACCACGTTGAGTAAACACACATACACAAACATTATAAGTAATACCGCCGCAAATTGGCTACCACAACGTGGGCTCAACAAATTAAATAATATTACAAGTATACCGCAGCAAATTGGCGCCCAAACGTGGAGCTACAATAAATATAAATAACTTAACATTAAACCACTATCAAAGTTAACATGAAGTAGATAGAACTGTGACCTTTTGTAAAAATAACTTGTAGAAGATTTGAGCGTAGAGAAAAACATGTGAGTGTAACACCAGATTTTCAAATATAATATTAGTTCCTCCAAAGGAACGTACTGGATTTGTAAATACTAAAGTTTAGAAAGTGATATATCTACTCTATTCCCTTCCTCTCATTTTGTCACTGTCTCTCAATCCCTCTTTCTCACCGCTTCCCCCACCATCCATCTTTATTTGCAACTTTCTTCTCTCTTCCCTCTCTTTCTCACTCGCGCTTTTTCCCTCTCCCTTTTTGTTCAGAAAAATACACCAGAATTGGAAGTTGTTTAGAAGTACCCATACCACAGAAATACATTTTGTTTCGGAATCCATGTGCCGTTTTTGCATTCTGCGGGCTGAGGGTTTAGGAAACCGAGCAGATAAAATCCCTCTGATTGTGTTTGTGACGCCAAGTCCTCCGAAGTCGCACGCATCTCTTGAAGAACAAAGAGGGCTTCTCTTGGGACCATTGTAGTGGTGTGTAATGTAACCACTATCGCCGAGAGTAAGAGCAGCTTATTAGAAAGCTCTAGTGTGTTGCATTTAATGACCGACTCTACCAACTATCGCTTATTTTTATATCCCTTCTATAAATTGTTCTACTTTTCTATCTACTTCATGACAGGGGACCAACCTGTAAAAACTTCAAATACTGTGATTCTTAAGCAAATAACTTCATGTATACTACAGGATGAGCCAAAAAAACTACGAACCGGCTGCGCGGTGTTTTTCCTGTCCGCGTGGTCGGCGCTCGCTGCCGTCTGCCGCTACATAGAATGGCGCGGATGAAACCATACAACATTTATAAAACTACTTTTAAAGGCTTTACTTACCAACTTTGTGAAAGGAGTTGCTGAAACTGGTCACCGTCGTTGTGTGCTTTGGCACCACTTTAGGAAACTATCCATCATTCACCGTAGTTAACGTTGAGAAATGCTAGCAATTTCCTGGCGAATATTTTGTTTTAATTCTTCCAGGGTGTGTGGGTTTGTCTGTACACTTTATGTTTTAAGTTACCCCAGAGATAGAAATCGCAGGAGATTAGGTCGGGGGACCGAGGGAGACACAAATCTCTACTAATAATTCTGTCTTCAAACACACTTTCCATTGTTCTCATCGAAATATTGGCCGTATGAGCTGTTGCAGGGTCTTGTTAGAAAAAGACAAAATTCTCTAACAGGGGGCAACATTGAATTCACGTATGCACGGGTTTCAACTATTGACTCAAAAAAATTTGGTGCCAAAATGTATGGACAACGACGGTGGCCATTTTAAGCATCTCCTTTCATAAAGTTGGTAAGTAAAGTCTTTAAAAGTAGTTTTAAAAATGTTGTATGGTTTCATCCGCGTCTTTCTACGATAGCGGCAGACGGCAAAGGGCACCGAGGACGCGGACTGGAAAAATACCGCGCAGCCGATTCGTAGTTTTTTGGTTCTCTCTGCATTTACTACTGCCATTACATGTAGCCATTTCCCAAGATTTTAAACAAATGCATGAAATAGTTTAAGAAAAAATCTGATGTGTTACACTCACATGACTTTCTCTACTCTTGTACAATCTATTTTTACAAACGCCTATTCTCCATATGCTTCATATTAATCGAGATATCGAGATGTCAATCTTATTTGTAATTTTCTTGTAGATGCAAGGGGAATATGGTAGCTTTTAAGCGATAGTCAAATATTTTATCGCTGGTTGCTATGTGGCGCATTCCACTCTCTTTGCATGTCCAGGACATAAAAAAATGAATAACGAATTTGAGAAAAAGTATAAGTATTGGAAAATTTAAGGAAATAACAAGCAATATCTTGAAAACGGTTCACTCAACAAAAAAAAGTATATGATATAAGTTGTGTATTTTAACGCGATCTACATTTTTTGTGTAGTAAAATTTTGTCTATTTCTTATGGTTTACCAATTATGCAAAAGTCGTTCATAATGAAGAATACTTTTGGAGACATTCCCAGAAATTTCGAGATATACATTTCATTCCTCATGACATTATGTTAAACATATGATATTTTCATCAAAATCGTTAGAGCCATTTTTGAGAAAATTAAAATTTTCGAAAAATGTTCCATGTAAAGGGTAGTCTGGGGTGGGGGGATTTTCTTGAAAACCTTCGTGTCGCATCTCTGGAAGATAGTGAACGTAAATACCAAGTGTGGTGTTTATCCGACTGTTAGTTTTTGAGTTATGCTGTTCACAGACACACACACACACACACACACACACACACACACAGACACACACACAGAAACACACACACACACAGACACACATACGGACATGTTTCCAAAAATGCTTTTTTTGGATTCAGGAGGTCTCAAAACATTTCCGGTGAAATCTCGGTATCGAATTTTTGGGTGGAATGCAATACTTCCCCTACTTACTATACGTAGTAGAGAAAGTAAAAATGTATTCATTTTTTTAACTGCGCTACCAAAGAAGCTCCTCGTGGTGCAATTTTCAATGTAACAAAACTTCAGATTTCTATATTAGGTATACCACTTCACAAACGTTATCGGTGATTTTCAAATGGAATAAACATCACTGTAGATAAAATGATAAATTATTAATGATACTTTTTATTTTAGAGGTAAAAAGATTTTGTATATGTTTATTTGCTTAAACAATCCCAATGATAACTTTTATTTTCATTATGATGTTAAAGATTTCTGGTCCAAAATTCCAGCAGATTAGTTGAAATTTGCCCATAAGCAGCATTTTGAACATTCACATGTATTGGAAAAATGCATCGTGAGACAAATGACTTAACATTTGAGGTATGACCTTTTATCTTTAAAACTGCCATTTAAATAGTGACGTATGAGCGTATAAAGCGCAACCGACTTAAAATACTTCGGCATATTAAAATACAGAGCCAAAGTTTATTAAGGTGCAAACATCCTAAAATCGATATTTTCAAGAACCTTCAACAATGTTCACAGTTTGGCCTCCTTATTTGGCTTTGAAATTCCATACTCTAACCACAAAATCGCCAGAAACAACTAAATGATGGCCTCATATAAATGATCCAAACCAATAACAAATATATCAGAAATGGTTATTGTAGCGGAAAAACGTTGGTCCTCTTGGTTGATGCCCTCTGCTGCAGTGTCTTGGTCTCATGCTACCTCTGCTCAGCGGCTGATGATTTCTCCATTCCTAATGAATTACCTATCCAACTAGTTTCACAGATCTCAGAGTTTTCGTAGGAGATGCAAATTCAAATACACTACATTTCCCTTAAAATGTGGTTTATTATCAATAAAATACGTATGGGTGGCTAGCTTTTCCCATCTTTAACAATTCTCACCATTAGTAAATTAGGAGCCTAGTCTAACTGCACACACGTGCATCCGTCGTACAGAGAGTATTACTGTGTGTCGACGAAATTGTATAAGAGAGTGAAAATCTGGGTCTTTCTTCCCCCTTTTCTACCCAAACCTAATGACGCTTACCTTCGCGCCTTAGAATGTAACGACATTTCTAATTGGTCCTCAACCCGCGTTACGTTATTATGTTTGAAAATATTCTGCTCCAAAATTTTTCGCACACGCGCGCCAGTGACGCGCCGGAAGCAAATTCAATATCTCTGTCTCTTGCGTTTCTATATCTGTCTCTTTCTATTTCTGTTATTGCTTCAAGTTCCTTGCTCATTAGCTTGATGAAAGGTGGTGAGCTCTACCTAGAATTACCTTTTACCTGGGATTAGCTAGCTCTCCCGTCCCTTATTTATCTAAGTTACAATCGGCTTTGTACATTTCTTGGCTGCTAAATATTCTAACATCTTTCTTGCTGAATTATATTATGTACAATTCTTGTTTGATATTGATTTATATGTCTATATATATATTATATATATATGTGTGTGTGGTGTATCCCCTTTCATTGTGAAAAGAAACGAAAATTGTGTGTTTTAACAAGCTCTCTTATTTTTGTGTAGTAATCCTTTGTTTATCTCTTTCGATTTATCAGTTATACAAAACTATAAAAAGTTAATTCAGAATAGAGAGCACTACAAAGACTATTCGTATACAATTCAAGATATACAGTTTGCCACTCAGGTAAATATTGTAAACTTATGGTATTTTAATCAAAATCGTTATAGCCATTTTATATAAATTAAAGAATAATGAAAATTTTTCCATGAAGAGGGTTGTTTGTGTTGGGGAACTCTCTTGAAAATCTTCTTGAATACCGGTCTTGAACACCAAGATCGGTATTCATCCTACAAAAGTTTGAGTTATATTGTTCACACCGAGCGAGGTGGCGCCGCGATAGCGTGTGCTACTCGCATTCGGAAGGTCCCAGGTTCGATCCCCGGCGACCGCCTTCTCTGACTCATGGTTTTTTCGTGGATTTTCCGGGATCGGCGGCGAATGCTGCGGCAATTTCTTCTTTACCATGATTTCCTTTCCATCGTTTCCCTTTGATTCCATTTGCTTCTCATTTTTTAGGTGTGCTTTCTTCCGTAGGGGAGGGGTTCCGACCCCTTCAGCTGCCGTGGTGCGGGCGTTGCAGACCCTTAGCACTCGTAGTACTTCTGACGTTACTAGAAATACGTCGGGCCGAACGTTCGAGTCCCTCCCGTTGGGGAGCCGTTCAGATTGGGTTGCTCTCGATGGGACAGTGGTTCCCGATACCCGTGGGAGATTAGGTACGACTGTATGGTTTTCTATGCAGCCGGGGTTGTGAGACCCTCAATGTCCTCCGGTACCGCCCTGGAGAGCCGGTAGACGGCATGCTAGATTGCTGTCGGCCCCACCGAAGTTATCGGTAGTCGCCCTTCGGGGATGACGCACGTAAGTGACGTATTCTATCCCATCTCTGCGTAAGCGGGGGGGGGGGTCTTTATAGCCTCTAGACATTGGCCTCATGGGAAACCCCCACGGTTTGGAGAGCCACTCGGTAGGCGCTGGACCCTGGGTATGGAAGGGGGACTTGGGCCCCAGCTGTTGTCCTGGTAGGCCTTTGCTCAACATTCAACATTGTGCTTCTAGGTTTCGTGGTGTATGGCGGTTCCGGACAAATGACCTGGATGCATGCTCAATGGAAAGAGTATTCCCTGTGGACATCAGAGAGCTGCTTGATTGGTGGGCGGCTTATAACCTTCTCTCGGCGGTTTCAGTAGTGGGACGGGTCTGCGAGCTTGGAAATATTAGGTCTTCCGTGCGTCTCCGTGGCCTTCTACCTACGGTATGTAACCTCCTATAGTTCCTTCACCTCATCCCTACCTCCTGGGGGTGGTAGCCACAATAGATCTCTGTAGGTCGCGGTGCGTGAGGTGTCCCCCTTCGTTGTATAACCTATACCTACATTGTTCACACACATGCACGTTTTCTAAAAATGTATTTTGTTTCAGTTCGGGACATCTCAATACGTAGATTTTAGATGAAAGTTCCGTTGCAAATTTTTGGGTGAAATTCAGTACTTCCTCTAGAGAAAGTAAAAATGAAAATGAATGCTAATGCGACACCTGTTTTCAATAATAACAAATATTTCACAAATGGCGTTTTGGAAAGCCTACCCAAATATGTACGTTGCTCCCGAATCGCCCTCCATTTGTTAAGTTATACCTCGTAGTTGCACACAGCGCGCCGGTAATGTGGGTTAAGTATGCTGCAGGGGTTTTCAGCGGTGGTACAAATTTTAACCGGTTACGAATTATGTGGCTCTGTACATACATCTATACTTAAGTCCTACAAATAAGTATTACCGATATGAAACTCTGCAGACGGATGCGGGATTCGAACTCGGAATCTCCTCCTCGGAAACCCGCCGCCCTAACCACTCGTACATACAATTCAGCTATGGATGCATACGCAAAAGCAACCTGACGGTAATGTTCATGGCGGAAAATACACAATAATAATAATAATAATAATTATAATTATAATAATTAGTATATTATTATATATATTACGGAATATTTCATTAGTATTCATATTCTGACTGTCCAGTTTTTTACTTTCTCTACTACGTATAGTAAGTAGGGGAAGTATTGCATTCCACCCAAAAATTCGATGCCGAGATTTCACCGGAAATACATGTTTTGAGACCTCCTGAATCCAAAAAAAGCATTTTTGGAAACATGTCCGTGTGTGTGTCTGTGTGTGTGTGTGTGTGTGTGTGTGTGTCTGTGTTGTGTGTGTGTGTGTGTCTGTGTGTGTGTGTCTGTGAACAGCATAACTCAAAAACGAACAGTCGGATAAGCACCAAACTTGGTATTTAGGTTCAGTATCTTCCAGAGATGCGACACGAAGGTTTTCAAGAAAATCCCCCCACCCCAGACTACCCTTTACATGGAACATTTTTCGAAAATTTTAATTTTCTCAAAAATGGCTCTAACGATTTTGATGAAAATATCATATGTTTAAGATAATGTCATGAGAAATGAAATGTATATCTCGAAAGTTCTAGGAATGTCTCCAAAAGTATTCTTCATTATGAACGACTTTTGCATAACTGGTAAACCATAAGAGATAGACAAAATTTTACTACACAAAAAATGTAGATCGCGTTAAAATACACAACTTATATCAAATACATTTTTGTTGTTGAGTGAACCGTTTTCGAGATATTGCTTGTTATTTCCTTAAATTTTCCAATACTTACACTTTTTCTCAAATTCGTTATTCATTTTTTACTTTCTCTACTACGTACAGTAAGTAGGGGAAGTATTGCATTCCACCCAAAAATTCGATACCGAGATTTCACCGGAAATACATGTTTTGAGACCTCCTGAATCCAAAAAAAGCATTTTTGGAAACATGTCCGTGTGTGTGTCTGTGTGTGTGTGTCTGTGTGTGTGTGTGTGTCTGTGAACAGCATAACTCAAAAACGAACAGTCGGATAAACACCAAACTTGGTATTTAGGTTCAGTATCTTCCAGAGATGCGACACGAAGGTTTTCAAGAAAATCCCCCCACCCCAGACTACCCTTTACATGGAAGATTTTTCGAAAATTTTAATTTTCTCAAAAATGGCTGTAACGATTTTGATTAAAATATCATATGTTTAAGATAATGTCATGAGAAATGAAATGTATATCTCGAATTTTCTGGGAATAACTCCAAAAGTATTCTTCATTGTGAACGACTTTTGCATAACTGGTAAACCATAAGAGATAGACAAAATTTTACTACACAAAAAATGTAGATCGCATTAAAATACACAACTTATGTCATATACATTTCTTTTGTTGAGTGAACCGTTTTCGAGATATTGCTTGTTATTTCCTTAAATTTTCCAATACTTACACTTCTTCTCAAATTCGTTATTCATTTTTTTATGTCCTGGACATGCAAAGAGAATGGAATTCGCCACATAGCAACCAGCGTTAAAATATTTGTCTATCGCTTAAAAGCTACCATGTTTCCCTTGCATCTACAAGAAAATTACCAATAAGTTTGACATCTCGATATCTCGATTAACATGAAGCATATGGAGAATAGGCGTTTGTAAAAATAGATTGTACAAGAGTAGAGAAAGTCATGTGAGTGTAACACATCAGATTTTTATGTCCTGGACATGCAAAGAGAATGGAATGCGCCACATAGCAACCAGGGTTAAAATATTTGACTATCGCTTAAAAGCTACCATATTCCCCTTGCATCTACATGAATATTACCAATACGATTGACATCTCGATATCTCGATTAACATGAAGCATATGGAGAATAAGCGTTTGTAAAATTAGATTGTACAAGAGTAGAGAAAGTCATGTGAGTGTAACACATCAGATTTTTTAACTGGCACTGTTTTGACCTTGTTGAACTTTCACGGGGGCTTCATTTAGTTCACACTGTCACTGTTTTGACCTGGTTCAACTTTCACTGGGACTTCACTTAGTTCACATTGCCACTTCACTAATGTGAACTAGTTCAACTTCCTGTCACTTCATTTCTTCGTGACGTAGCCTAGTCTTCGGGATGTTTCACTCGCTGGGGAGTTTAACAGAAGACTTCAATCCCTCGCATGCAGTAGCACTCATTGCACGTCACAACATTTGTAACAAACTCACTCGGAGAATCGCACTTGTCGCACCAGACATGCACTCGCTGACTCATCTCTCTCTCCCTCTCTCTCTCTCTGACTGCTCTCACGAAATCGCTTGTCTATATAGTCAATGGAGTCTTCCACAGAACATTCTAGAACCATCTGGAGATGAGAGGGAGGAAGAAACTTCCAGAATATTCTCGTTATCTGCCGATAGCGCTCCCGATATTTACGCTGGCGAGCAGTACTTATCGTTGTTTATCTCAGCGACTGCCCGGCGCTGACCTCCCGATAACCTTGAGCCATAGTTGCTGCGTCACAATATTATAAACATTGCAATACTATACGAAGTATGCAGTTAATAACACACAATCGGTATGTCGGTTAGATCGATGTAACAATTGAAGCTAAATGTTAGTACACCAAAAAACACTTGCCCCGTGCGCGGTGATAGTGGCAACACCAAAACGCTTTGAAATAAAATAACTAACAGAAGCAAGTAGTCCTGCGTAATGTAATAGTAAAACAATAGGTTATTTTACCATCCCTGGTTATTTGGGTTGCCTATTCGAGCAAAGAAAACGGCGCTTCGGGAATACCTTGTAGGCTGTAAACACACATCCAGAAATGCTTGGTTTCAGATCGTCGCGGCCACAGTCCCTAGTGTTTGACTTTGGTGTCTGGAAGATTGCGAGTTCGACACCTGTCTGGGGTATGGTTGTTTGTCTGTCTGTCTGTAAGTGTAGGTGCAAAAACAGAAAAATAAACAGAATGGCAAAACGATTAAACAGACCATAACAAGGAAAAGAGAAAATAAATAAATAAAAGGACCGGGCATATCGAACTCGGCGACAAAGGAGTCTAAATATTTTTGTAATTTAATCTAATTTATTATCGTTATTTTCGTTATGGTATATTTTGTTAGGAAATAGGTTTTGGAATGTTCTAACAAAGAATAGTTTTCCAAATTGAAGCAACATAGAGTACTAGCGACGACAAACTAATACAATAACTCATTAATGTAATAAGATATCTAATTCACAGATTCTCAGCATCAAAACATTAATAATTTCTTTCTTTAATATTTCTCGTTCTAAGTTTTACGTGTTATGTATTTTCTTTGCTAATATTGTACATACATCGTAATAATAATAATTATAATAATAATTGTAATAATAATTAAGAGGATGTAAAACACATATATTCATAATGTACACATAGTAGAGAATAAGTATATAACGTTATAACATATAAAATATAATATAAGAGGGAAAGACCATTGTTAGCTATATAACCAGTAATATAAGATTACGAGAAATGCAGTATTATCTACCTAATCATGTAAGGAACCTTGGATTCATAATTAAGACGATGGAAGTCTGTAAATACACACACGCGCGCGCGTAACAAACTGTTATTGGATAGTAGTACCAATCAGGTGCATTAATACATACATATAATTCAAACACGTACGTTAAGAAAAACGGTTGGAGGGAACGCTAACAGAAGCTTGTCAGTGTTCGAGCAGGAAGGCCGTGTATAAACTCGTCTGTAAATAGACGCTAAAACTACGTATTTAAAGTCTATCAGTTATACATATTTTAACATGACAAAGGTGATAGTGAATTGTGAATATCATATGTGGTTTATCTAAAATACAAGTGAAATAATTAACAGAATACGTGTGTGCAAAATATTTTAATATTCTCTATACCCAACTCTGACAAGACACAAGTGCTCTCCGCCACAAATACAGCAGCCATGGCACAATTATAAAATAATAATTACAACTTAGTAACACACACAAACACACACACACACACACACACACACACACACAGATATACGATCATCAGATTTCAGTCTACGAGAACAATTGAGTTTTATTTATGGACGCTCTTTAACTGCTTTGGTCCTTAGCGTCCCATTCTATGTTGGACGTGATAGCTCGGTAATTTTGCTCAGAGGCCTCTATCAGGCTTGAGGGTCTTTTACGTGCCGTAAATTACGACACGGGACCACCGGCTTTACTTCCCTTCCAAAGGAAGCCATGCTAAGGATTGGAAAGGTAGAATCAAATGACTGAAAAATTCAATGCCATAGCCGGGATTTGAACCATGGATCTCCCGGTCTCCGTCCGGTTGCTCTAACCACTGAGCTACCATGGCAACATGCCGGCACGCCATTAAATTCTCCAGCTGACTCGCATTTTTCCCGGTAAACCACAAGGAGATCTCATCGAATTTTTCAGTCTTCTGATTTTACCTTTCCAACCCTGTCCAACACACGGCTTATGTGAAAGAACAATTAATTCCATTAATTGACCTAATAGTGGTTGAAACTAAAAGCCCGGGACATAAGTACTTACAAAGAATGTAAGTCGCCATTGGGGTATGACATCTCAATACAATTTGAGATCTCCTTGTGGTTTACCAGGAAAATTGCGAGTCAGCTGGAGAATTTAATGGCGTGCCGGTATGTGGCCATGGTAGCTCAGTGGTTAGAGCAACCGGACGGAGACCGGGAGATCCGTGGTTGAATTTTTCAGTCATCTGATTCTACCTTTCCAACCCTGTCCAACACACGGCTTGTGTGAAGGAACAACTAATTCCATGCTAAGGATTTTTACGCCCCAAAAAACCATCGCCCTCCGCCGGGTTTGAACCTGCGACCTCGGGAACTAGAGGCTAGCAAGGTAAGGTATACGAGAACGTCGTGATACATCAAAAGAGCACGGGCATCAAGACGACCTGCAGATCCATCATCATAACGTAGTGGGGTCCTACCAAGGAGGAACCGGTACAAAATATTCAAATAACATACTTTGTGTTAGGTTATTAATAAAATGCACTAAACTTCAATAATAAAATCTAATTAGTGGTTAGTAGTGCATATATTAAAATTAATATCTGAGTGAAGTAGCATTCGTAGGAAATAGCACAAGAGTTTTCGAACTTGTCTGGTTAAATTCAGAACATCGAATGATGTTTGTTATTTTTAATATACTCAGTACAAGCACTTTCTCCTAACTTTCTGTTTAAAAGCAAATCACTAGTTCGTGAGATATTGCCACTAATGCTGAATTATGAAACAATTCCCAATCTTAAAATAGATGGTAAAATATTGTTAAGTATTATTGAATGAACGAAAACTTTTAGAAAACAATTTATTTTAAAGCAAACTAATTAAATGTATAACGCTTGGTATTGTCGAAGTTGTTTAGAATTTAACTGCATCAGTAATATGAAGGCCTTTTGAACAACGTACCAACAGCTTAATGGAGCTTAAAAGTAAGATTAAAATAGAAGAGAGAACTGAAAAATGTTTCAGATAGATTACTGAGATAACAAGCGACAGCGTCATACACTTCATATCTATATATACCTACTAATGGATCCAAAATGAATGGGAGTGGTGGTTGTGCTGTGGTACATCCTGATCATACAATTTCTTACAGTCTTCCGAATTACCTCTCTATATTCTCCTGTCAACTTTTTGCCAAAGATTTGCCCTGAAATACATAGTGAAAACTGAACACCATTGTTATATTAACTTCACTGACTCCATGAGCGCAATTCTGGCTCTTCAACAGAAGTCACCCAGAAACTCTTTAGTGCAGAACATTTTACAGCTTTATAATGAGATACAAGCCTGCAATAAACATGTGACGTTGGCATGGATACCATCTCACATGGGCATATCTGGAAATAAAAAGCTGATGAAGCACCTAAAGAAGCAATATGTCACTCTCCAAGCCCGGCCGACCTCAGGACTTCAAAAATTTCCTACAGTATGAAATATGTAAGAAATGGAAGCTACCTAGAGTTCCACCTCCAATAGAAAACTAATCGCCTTAAGCTCCAATCCTAGTTTCAGTTACCCGATAAAACACCTAATTCGTCGTGAGCAGGTACTTCTCACCAGGCTACGTATCGGACATACTGCAATTACCCATTCATATCTCCTTGGAAAAGATCATCAGCCTACATGCAAGCACTGTCAATCCATTCTCACAGATAGTGCCCTATCTACGACGTTCATCGGCTTCAGTGTGGTATTCCTGCTAACCTCTCGGTGGCCTTGAGTGATCCAACCATTTGTCAAAACATAGTAAAGTTTTTAAAAGAAATAAAATTGTATAATGTTATATAACCGATGTTGTGATTTGTTTCGAAATATTGTAATTATTAAAATTTATTGTAGTCGCGTTATGACTTTAATATTAAAGCGACAATAATCAATTTAAAAAAAACTTCCAAAGAAGCAGTCGATTCTGACTAGAAGAATACAAATAATACAAGTGATAATGGCGGTAAATGGAGCTTGAAAGCCAGGAAAAAACTCTATCACCTGTTCTGTTGGAGAAAGTATTTATTTTTCAAGAATGTTTTAAGTTGCATTTAATTGACTACATTTGGAGATTTTGAAAACCAGAGGAAACACATCGCATAGTCTTCATTCCGTGTATCAAAACGGTTTAAAAGAATGAGAAAATAAACCAAGTAATGTGTAGATTTTTATAGATACGTGAGAGGAAGAAATGTGTTAAAACCCTAAAAACAATTACTCGGTGTAACATAACGCGCGTAACTGATTCGTGTAATCAGCGTATTCAGATAACGAGGGAAAACATAGGTAATCAAATTATCTGAGCTTTTGGTCACTGTCCATAACCGTAACCCAAGCGTTCTACAGCCTTGTACTATAGAAGACCAGTAAAAAATTTAATGTTGTAATGGGATGGTGAAAAGAGCACTAGCTGTTAGTTAAATCCCTTTTGTGCTCCTGAGCAGCATCCAATCAAAGATGTGATTTGCGGTCCAACGTCCCGTGTGACGGCGCTTCAAGCCAACGAACCGTCGCTAAGCGTCGTGCAGCGTCGCGACGCCTGATGTGCTGATGGAATTATCATCAGCCTAAAGAGGGAGACAGATCCACATCACCTCCAGATCTCTCTAGGGATGTGTACGAGGATTTGGGCCTAGGGTGGTGGCATAAGGTCTCAAAGATACTGATCCAGCATTCATATTCTTGCGCGATTTCAGATGAGCTACACACGTGAAAGTGGTCAGCAGTAACTAGCATAAAAATCTGATGTGTTACACTCTCGCGATATGTCATTCCAAGATAAATAAACATATTACATACGGTATAATCTATATTAATATTATTAAGAGAGAAAATTTGTGTGTGGGTGTGTGTATGTAGGATAATCTCAAAAACCACTCAACCGATTTTTATAATTATTTCGCCATTGAAAAGTCCTTTTTCGGCCATAAAAATCCTTAGCATGGCTTCCTTCGGAAGGGAAGTAAAGTCGGTGGCCCCGCGTCGTAGATTTACGGCACGTAAAAGAACCTCAAGCTTGATAAAGAGGCCTCTGAACAAAATGCCCGGTCTTTCACGCCCAATATAGAATGGGACGCTAAGGACTATAGCAGTTAAAGAGCGTCCATAAATAAAACTCAATTTATTTTTTATTTATTGAAAAGTCCTGCTCTTTCTCACGGACATGGTTTGTAAAACACCTCATTTCATTTCATAAATTACTGAAAGATTAAAACGTTTTACAAAGCCCTTGTACTTGATTAAAAACACAGAGCTATAGAAGAACATGCTTGCAAAGAAGGGTTTGACTTTTAGTTGGGAATGCCATGGTGTAGAAAATAGTTGTTACTCCACAGAAAATGCATGTAAAATGTGGCGGCCACGATTTGCAACTTAGCAAATTGAGAGAATTGAATATGCTTATGATACGATACGCATGCGGTACCAATGCAACATATTTTAATATAACCCTCATGTAAGAACGTTTTTCTCTATTTCCCTTGCACTGGGCATATTACGAGATCGACACTGAAAAGTTTTAGAAAATCAAAGAAGGATTAGTTTTAAAAAATGTAAATGACTTTGCTTTTCAAAATATTCCCCTTTAACATTAAGACATTTTACATTCCATGAAACCAGTCCTTAAAGCAATGATTCCAGTGCTTCCCGAGGCACTTAAAAAACCAGGTTCATCTGGTGACGAGGAAGTGATTCCAAGCAATTTGTCTTTAATTTTTGGAAACAAAAAGAAATCACAAGTGCTCTGTGGTGGAGGAATCCAGACACTCAGTTTTACTGTTTCGACGTTGAGTTGTCATGATGTAACAACATTTATCCTTTTGGACGCTTTTCACGAACTTTTTCAAAAATTTGCGCACAGATATTTGTGTACCAATCGGCAGTAACGGTACGTCTATCTTCTAATGCTATAGTAGCAATATGGCCCGTTTTAGAAAAGAGATTAACAACCTCCTTCTTACCAGCACTGCGAATTCGTCGGACTTTTGTAGGCTTGGTTCTGTTCGAAAGACCCATTGATTAACTTTTCTTTACAGGATCATAACAATAAATCCAAGAGTCATCGCAGGTACCGATATTCCAAACCAAATTTGAAGCGCCTCCTTAGAATTTTTACAGAGTTTTTCTGCACCAATCGATGCGTTATTGTTTTTGATCGGGAGCCAGTTTATGTGGAATCCATCGACAACAAAAGTTTTCTCACTTCTAACTGTTGATGTAAAATGTTTTGGATTTTACTCATTCCAATGCTCACCGTCGCCCGAATAAATGCACAAGATGTCCGTCGATCTTCTTCAAGTATTCTCGAATAGCGACATTTTCATTAGTAACAGCAGTTCTTGGGCGTCCTTCACGAAATTCCCCAATAAGAAAAAACGATCTCTTTTGAATTCGCTGTAACAATTGGAAGTTGTTGCCTTAGATGGGGCCATTTTGCCAAATGTGTTTCTAAGCCGATCTTAACCTTGTTTAGGCGTTAATGACGATTTAAGATCGTAAAAAAAATCATAGTCGGAAATGTTCTCTAGCTAAATTCTTTTTTGGATCAACACAAATCTTTAAATGATGATAATTAACTATTATAGAAAATCGAACAAACTGCATGGCAATCGACTCAACAAATTAGAAAATAGCAAATGTCATTTGATTTTATAAACATGCATTTAATTTTTTTCCCAGTATGACCCTCGTAAATAATTGTATAAAGAGAAAATTGTGCCTAGTTATCATTAGAAATCAGTCAACCAATATTTTATAATTGAGAACTGGAATTATCAAAGATGTTAAGTGCCAAAAATTTACAAAATTGAGATATTTATTTATAAAGGTACATGAAACCATGGCCGTTTTCCTCTCAAAAGCGAGTTCCTGTTCGTCATCTTCGAGTTGAAACTGATGGCGAATGGTGTTAACTCCAGCAATCATGTCCTCTAGAAAAGTGTTAACTGCCACATTGATAGAGATGGAAATTAAGAATGTTAATGTTCGCGGTTGTGATTTCAGCATAGTTCAAGGTTATTTAGTGCCAAAATATATAAATTTGATATAGCCATTTTAGTTATGTTATGGTTTGAAAAATATGTTTTTGTATGTTCAGTGATATGGCACCTTTCAGAGGAAATCCAAATGATAGATTAATATTTAAATCTGAAATTCGCAAAAATGGTAATGTATATACTTTTTAGCTCAATGTTATTTACAAGTGCTTAATATGGTAAATAGTCCGGTAATAGTACCTCCTGTAGTTTGACATAGTTCCTTGTATAAAAACCGATGAAAATACTTACCTAATTAAAATATATACATGTTATTTATAACTAAAAAGTAATGTTTTATCACTTAACATATTTGAGAATTCCAATCTTGAATTGTATAGAGAGAGAAAATCGCTCCCGGCCAGCATTAGAAATAAGTCAACCGATATTTTATAACTAACAACCCAAGAATATTATTTTTTACGCTGGTCTTTTCCAAACCGCTTAACTTGGTGGCTTGAGAGTGGAAAATCATATTCATCAGCTTCACCACTATTTAGTTGTGTATGTTAAGGGTCTATGTATAATGTAAAAGCTATGTACGAGGGCGGATCGAAAAGCAACGCACAATAATACCAAAAAAAACACACACACACAAATGAACTTACGCCTTTTACCTACTTTTCGACATGGTCTCCAAGTTTCTCAACACATTTCTCTCATCGTGACACCAGTTTCAATATGCCCTGTTCGTAGAAGTCCGTTTCCTTCGAGTATAGCCATCCGCGGACTGCTGATTTCACTTCTGTATCTGTCGCAAAGCGTTCTTCTTCATGGGACCAAACAAATGAAAGTCCGACGGTGCAAGGTCAGGGTTGTATGGTGGATGCTGAAGCACCTCCCAACCAAATTTGGCGATTTTCTAACGAACAGCAGCAGTAACATGGGGGCGAGCATTGTCATGAAGAATTTTGACATCGTCAGCATTCATGTTGTGGCGTTTGTCACGAAGGGCATGACACAACTTCACCAAAGTTTTCATCAAAGTCCACCAATACAACACCATGCATATACCAGAACACCGTCACAGGCACTTTCCTAGCAGATTGAGTTACTTTGAATTTTTTCTTCACTGGGGAACCAGCATGTTTCCACTCCATACTTGCCTTCTTGGTTTCGGGCGCATAGTGGTATGCCCACGACCCATCACCAGTGACGATTCCTTTCAGAAGTCCATGCCCTTCTGCGGTGTACCGCGTTAGGTGATCCAAGCTCGTCATCATTCACTGGCCCTTGTGGTTGTCTGTCAGGTTCTTAGGCACCCAGCGAGCGCTAACTTTACGAAATTTCAACGTGTCATGAACAATATTGTACACTGCACTATAGGAAACGTTGAACTGTTGCGATAAGATTCGCAGTTGCACACATTGGTCTTTCAAAATTGCCGCTTCAATGCCTCCGACATTCTGCAGTTGTTACCGACCTCCCGGAGCGTGGCGAATCACACGGCCCTCTAGGAAGAATGCACACCTCCTGGAGACATTGCTACGGTCCATACAATCATCCCCATACACGCCACGCATGTCCCTGTGAATATCACTCGGTTTATGCCCTTTGGCTCACAAATATCGAACCACACCTCTCTGCTCTTCACACGTGGACGACCGTAGCATGCACGCCATCCTTTTTGCGTAGGCCACGCTTTTCTCGCTAGAGCTGCACATTAAACAAAAAATCCCTTTGTAGTAAAAACTTCAAACTATGTGTATATCTGTGAAATTGCAACATTCCAGCTGCAAAATAAAGCAGAAAAAAATTATTGTGCATTACATTTCGATCTGCCTTCGTAGCTTTAATGTTATTTAATAACTACGGGGACAAAGGGAAGGCACAGAGGGTTAAAATATCACCCACTGTGAATATTTAAACAATTACTGCACCATTCCGACCGATGATTCTTTCGTCGCCAAAGGGTACTTTACAGTTATGCAGCTTTTACCAGAACTTGGAAGACTGTCGGGAGGAGGTTAAGGAAATCAGAGGTTCCGTTGATGTTTCATCTTTAAAGTTAATATCAGGGGATCTTTCAACCGTCATTAGCCGGGGCTGTAAGAAATTACAATTAGATGGGGTAAAGGGGAGTATTCACCATAAGAATCTTCTAGATCCTTATTTTACAATAATTTCAAAACGAGTGGGGGAGAATAAATTAAATGTATTAAATCACCGTTCGAGTTTATAAACCTACCCGTGCACGTTGGGCAGGCAGCTAGAATTCATACATATAAAACATGACTCTACTAGACTCTTCTAACGTTACGTTAATTGTGATATATTTTGCCTAGGAATTAAGCAAATAGCGCAATTCAAATTAAGTAAGAAGTGGTTACAGACACCAAATGTTTAGCCGTGGTAGTAGGAGAAATGCTATGAAAGCTATGAAAGAATAAAGAAGAATCGCAAACTTTCAAGCTAGACCGTCAGATGACGTCCTTGGTAAAATAGAAACATTCAACATGGAATACATCAAAATATTTTATTCACGACCATTTAATAATGGCTACTCACCTTATCTGCGCCCATGATACGATCGTTGTTTTATAAATAACGTATCACCATTCAGTAAAGATGTGATACTCTGTGATGCAATATAAACCAAAGCCAAGTTAATATTATTACGTGGATCACAGTAAAGTTGGTCTATAAACAAAACAACTAATATAACGATATTATTGTCTGTTCAGAGTCTTTTGAGCCAGTGGAGAGGGAAAGGTAGCAACCGCTGGCAGGCGGCCAGTTCGCTTCGTGTGGCTGTTATTTGTTCTGGCTACTATGCCGACCGCGCGAATTCCTTATCTCTCCCTTCTACTAGCTCAAAAGTCTCTGAACGATAGTTTGTTTACGATAACAATGGAATGGTATATACGTGGTGATTTATGAAGAACTGACATATTTATTTCTTTAATTGTTTCAGCGAGATATGCTAGCGACAACTTATTATGCCTGAAATGCAGAGAAATTTGGGGAGATTATTTACCTCTTTAGCCAATGTTGAAAATGTCCTCCATCCTGCATAAGGCACAACTCAACACTCGTTCCATGTTACTGGCCACGCGTTGGAGGACTCTGTTGTCAATAGCTTGAATCTACTGTGTAATGTTGTGCTTCAGATCGTACAATGTCTGGGGACGTGTGGCATAAACCCTGTTTTTTAAGTAACCCCATAAAAAGAAGTCCGCCGATACCAAAGCCGGAGATTTCGGTGGCCACAGGTTCGTCAAAGAAACTTGTAATTAGTGCCATGGATTCATTTGATGTATGGCACGTAGCGCCGTCCTGCTGAAAATATCCTTGGCTCAGCTCTACATCGTCTAGTTGCTCAGCAAACTCCATGAAAATCCGTCGGTACTCTGCAGTGTTCACATTTGTTTTTCAAAAACAATTGGTACCACTATTCTCTGTGCGGATATTGCGCACCAAACTCCGATTTTAACCGGCTGCATAGGTGCTTCATGAATAACATGTGGATTTTCGCTGGCCCAATAGCATGAGTTATTTGAGTTCACAAGCCGGATAAATGCAACCGTGCTTCATCTGTGAACCATGTGATGGACAATATGAAAGGATTTTGCACAATGAACGCCTGAAACCAACGACAATAACAATAGTCTGCATTGATATCGCATGACTGAAAACTAATAAGTGATTCTGACTCACGTTCTGTGCTGATTTCAGAACTGCTTTTAGTTTTTTTCTATCACGTACAGGTTTTTCACAATTTCACTTCAAAGATATAGAGTTGAGCCAGTAGATGATGAGAATTGTTGAAGGGAAATTTATCACTTCTTGGAGGGAAA
Source organism: Deroplatys truncata (assembly GCA_030765065.1). NCBI lineage: Eukaryota > Metazoa > Arthropoda > Insecta > Mantodea > Mantidae > Deroplatys > Deroplatys truncata. The sequence continues at coordinate 45,959,712 of CM060986.1, forward strand.
TTTCTCAATACAGACTTGTAAATCTTTAGGTTGTTACACCTGTAGATGCTGGTTGCTATTTGTAATTTAGGCATTGTTGTTAATATCAGAGGCTTGCATTACCAGTGCTATATCGTGATTGAAGTTATAAATACATTATGTGTACAAGCAAGTTGAAGTAGGTATATTGTTATGCCCACGTATGGGAGCCAACTTGAAGTAGTATTGTTCTTCAACTGATATATTGTAGTTTATTGTTGTTGAAGTTTTTGTTGTTTAAGAGCACGCTTTGGGCGTCAATTTGAAGAAGATTGTTTGTTACGTAATAAACTGCTACGTATGAAAAACTGATTTGAAGATGTATTTTTGTTGTTACGCTCCAAGTTTAAAAAAAAATATTAACTTTTAACTTTGTTATTAAACTGCTTCTATAGATACTATTTATGTTTGTATTTGCCTCGGCTGCTTCAGTCTTACTTTAGAGACACGTTTCTCTTAATCAGGGCGTGATGCGACAAGAATGTAGGCTTACACAGATTTTAAGTTTTAAATTCACTTCTTTTTATTATTCCTTGACACAAATTAAATAGCACCACACTGATATTAAGAGTTGTGAGATTCTTTAATTTAAAACTTGCACTTTGTTAACGCGTATATATAATTTTACGATTCACACGAATACGTAATATTTCTTTAGAGAACACATCTTCCATCCGGTCACTACCAAGTTCTGCAGGCAACTGAACATATTTCAAACGTCAAAACCCGTAAACTTCTGTATTTCAAGTCTCTGATTGGCTACTCCTAGTCCAATAGAATACCTGCATTTAATTAAAGCTTTTTCTGGCTGTTGATTGGCTAATTTTTAAACTGTCACAAAAGTTACATTATCATTGCTCTAATCATGACTAGTAACATTTAAACTCTCAAACTCATTATTGCCTCAAGGTTACCTCATTGTTACCTCATTATTAGCAACTTTAAACTTATTATTCTCAAAGCTCTTACATTACTAAATTACATAATGCATTCACAGAACATTATTAAACATTTTTACAATAATATAAGCATTTGCAATGACTATTACATACATTTTTATAAATTATTACATACATATTGCTTCAAAGCGGGCTGTTATTGAATTTACATATTATATAATTTAATTGAAATTATTCAAGTATTAAAAATACTGCCTCAACAAGCAAGTGTATGAACAATCCAAATGTTTTCTGCTACACTTGTGGAAATTATCAGTGCTTCAGCAGAGAACTGATATAACAGACTTTGTGAAAAAAGTGTACAATGTTTATTTTAAAATGAAACTTGGTGGCCAAGACAAGGCCTAGGCTCCAAAGACAGTTTGCCGCTATTGTGTTGAGAGGTTAAGATTGTGGATAAAAGGAAAGAAATCATGCATGCCATTTGCAATTCCTATGGTGTAGAGGGAGCCTGAAGACCACCTTAAAGACTATTATTTCTGTTTAGTTAATGTTCAGGGGTGCAATTCGAAAAATAAGAAACACATTGTGTATCCAAGTATTCCTTCAGCCATCAGGCCAGTTCCACAAGGAGATGATCTGCCTGCTCCTCTTCCTCCAGCTGTTTTAGAGAACTTGGAAGAAGATCGTGTTGAAAGTGAACCTCATGCAATCACCGAAGACGATTCTGATGTCTACCGCCCTGAATACGACGTGACTCCACAACTGTTCTCTCAGAGTGAACTAAATGGTCTAGTACGTGATTTGAATTTGTCTAAGGAATCTGCAGAGTTACTAGGCTCCCGCCTTAAAAATAAGAATCTTCTGGAATCAGGAATACATTACTCATGGTACAGACACAGAGAACAAGAGCTAGTTCCTTTTTTTCTCACAGATCGAGTCCTTGGTTTACTGCAATAATATAATAAAAGAGTTAATGCACTTTTATGACATTGAACATGATCCTACTCAGTGGAGACTTTTTATAGATTTTTCAAAGAGGAATCTGAAAGGCGTGTTACTCATAATGGGAATGTGTATGGGTCCATTCCTGTCGCACATTCAGTTCAAATGAAAGAGAGAGTTGAAAACATGAAGATACGTTTAACAAGTATCCAATACGAGGAACACAAATGGCGTATCTACGGTGATTTCAAAGTTATTGGCATACAATTAGGACAACACGCTGGGTTCACAAAAATGTATTGTTTTCTGTGCGAATGGGACAGTCGGGCAAAGCAAAGACATTGGAGTGTGAAAGTATGCCCACAGCGGAGAAACTTGTTGCCTGGAACTAAAAACATTCTGCACGAACCGCTTGTATAGAGACAAAAGATATTGCACTACACATAAAATTGGGCTTGATGAAGCAATTTGTAAGGGCTGTACCTCAGGATGAATCCTGCTTCAAGTACCTTTCCAAGAAATTTCCCTTCATTACACAAGACTGATTAAAGGCTGGAATTTTTGTTGGTCCTCAAATAAAGAAATTGATGAAGGATGAAGATTTTGAGAAGACAATGAATGAGAGAGAAATAGAAACATGGAGCGCCTTCCGATCAGTTACTGAAAACTTCTTAGGCAGTAACAAAGATCCTAAATACAAGGCCATTGCCGAAACAATGTTGGACAATTTCGAGAAAATGGGTTGTAACACGAGTGTAAAGATGCATTTTCTGCATTCACATATCGACTACTTTCCAGAAAATCTGGGACATTATAGTGAAGAGCAGGGTGAACGTTTTCACCAAAATATTAAGGAAATGGAGAGGAGATACTAGGGGAGATGGAATGAAACTATGATGGCCGACTACTGTTGAATGTTGAGGGACAGTCATCTTCAAGCATCTGCAAGGAAGTCAAAAGAGAGTATGAAAAAAATTAAATGAAACACTTTGGCTTCCTGTTTTGTTAAAATGTAGCCATGAAATAAATTAGGGGAGTTCTTGAGAGTATTCTTAAAATGTTTCTTGAATGAAAACTTACCTTGTGTGAAATGGTATTTGTATACTTTCCTACGCTCATTAATAAAATTGTCAAAACATTACTTCTTATTTTGTGTAAAAACCTGATGTTATTTCTGGAATCAGCATAAAAACTCGATTCAAGAACACGTACTTTTAAGAAATAATCTGACAAAAAGTTTGAAAATGCAGACTAGTGTAATTCAGTCGTCTATCCTTATCTGGTTCCTGTAACTCATGGTTAACCATAATCCTATACGGCTTTAGGCCTGCACTTTTCACAGTTCTCTGACACATTGAGAAGCTGTACACTGTCTCCTGCGATAAACGTCTTAATGATTTTTTGGGTGACTGATTCAGTCGTGCTCTTACGTCAACAACAACCGTGGGAAGCCTAGATGAACGAGTTTTGCCTCTTTCACTCACCAGAGATCCAGTTGTTTTCAGTCCCAGTACTGTGTTTCTTTTGGGAGGATTCCGAACACCAAATTCTCTCTGGTATGCCCTTTGAGTGCTTTAATTGAATTCGTAACCCAGTATTGCTTTACAAGGAAGAGTGTTCATTTAATGTGTGCTCCATTTGACTAGAACAAAATCTCAAAAACAATTGCCGGCAATAAAACTAACAATTACGAATAAAACATAAACATCTGCACATCTAGTGACAGGCAATCGAAGCTCCAGAAGATTCTACTTAATTTGGTGCTAAAATTGGGGCTTTATGTGAATTTGGAACAGAATATTAAAGAAAGAAATGTGCCAGTTCTTCATAAATTACTCTGTATTATCCGGAATCAAGAAAAATCGGCTAATTCGTTCCGAACAATGAGCTAGTCTGAAGAAAGTATCCTTTGAATATCTTAAGCCAGAAATAGACTGTACAGTTGCAAGTAATGTGTTATAAATGTATGCAATAAATTCTTCTGTGTTCTTTAGGTGAATGTTTTAGTGGCTGTATAAAGAAATCTGCAGGAATCAAAAATAAAATTACATTGAAAGTTCAGGTTTTGGCCATCAGCGCCACTTGTAGCTTTTACCCCAGCCCAGATGATGTACATTGCGCCACCGACATTTGTAAAGTGCGTCGTGTATATGGTATAAGTAATGTCACCATATATGTAAAATGCGACACATTATGTATTGATGGCTTCATCTACATAGGCGGGAATAGTTGTCATTTATCTTAGCTGCTCTTCTTATGGGCATTCCTTGTTGAATATTTCTTGCTTTTGTATGCACTTGTTTGGATTTGGAGAAGTACATCCAAGGAAAGGAAAATTTTGGGAGAAGCACGGTAAAGCATTGAATTATATTTTGCATGAAATGACTGCTGCATTAGTCGTTTCTTTGCATTCATTGGAAAGTTCAATTGCCATTCTGAGGGTGGAAACGTGGGTCTGCAGAGATATAGTTGTCAAATGCATAGTGGGCTTGTGTTCCTATCTGTTTCGCTATAGAAAAATTGTTACCTACCTACGAGCTCTAAAAATATCGGCCTGAAACAGCTCCAGCTTGTACTTAACCAGTACCAGCCTACAGACATATTCAGTACCGGTACTCCCTCGATTTTGTTTATCGTACCTAATACTCCTAGGCAACTTACTAACCTCCATGGCGTTGTTTATAAAATAAATCTTTGTGCCGCGCTCTACATTACTTTTATTTGATCAAAAAGTCGGGGTTAACCCGAATATTCTTGGAAAATTCAGAATTGTTCGGAAAATTCTACTTAGCAATCATGTGGTATTCAATTATCACTGTGATATTGATGTAATAATAATAATAATAATAATAATAATAATAATAATAATAAAAAAATTGTTGAAATTCTGCTTATAATCATGTCAGTCATTATTTTATTGCAAAGAATGTGTTATAAATGTATGTAATATTTTTTTTGTTACTTCCAGTGTTAAGCATGACTAGTAAGTATAGAGGTTACAATATTCGAGAGATTCCTAAAGTGCAACTTTGACATTTTTCATTTTTTCACCATTATGTGATAAGTCACTGGAATCTGGTGATATTCCAGTTGATAGGTTCCTTTCATAATCCGCAAATCCGCACCTACTACATGTATAGGGAAGGTTAATTATATTGTATCTGTTACGTTGGCGCCTTGTTTTTATATTCGCAGGTGTTACTTAGCAGGCCGGCTATTTAGTTACCAAATGACGGACTGATCATAATATTAATTGTGGGTTGGATGGTTCAATTGATTAGGTGCTGGCCTTCTAATCCCAAAGTCGCGGATTCACAGCCGGCCCAGACCGGTGGTTTTTAAGTGTGCTTAAAAGCGACAGCCCTATGTCAGTAGATTTACTAACATGTACAAGAACTCCTGCGGGACGAAATTCCGGCATACCGGCGGCGCTGATATCCTGGCAATTGCCAGCGTCATTAACAAAGTTATATATAATATTAATTATGTTATATATTATTATATTACAATTTATATGAGATTAGATATATTAATTAGGCTAATGATACGAACATTGAATCATTTATTGTTATTAATAATTATTAGGTCTTACCATTACAGTTAACTAGAAATTTTAATTGTTTTTGCATTTTTGGTTGTATGTGATGCCTGCTTGTGTGGAGTTTTACTTTTTGAGAAAGAAGATCAACATACAAGAAAAACCAAGAAAATATCACTATAAATTGTTCTTCATATTATTGCAGCACAGTAATTTTCAACGTTTAATAACATAATAAATAAAGTCCTCGGTTCAATGCTTAATTTAACACTTAAGGTGCATCCAGGTTATAGTATATATATATATATATATATATATATATATGATAGGACAATTACTCATAATACTAGCATAAAACCGAAATAGTGCGTATTTTGTAAATAGGCTGTGATTTCTCTGATTATATATCTAGTGACTCTGACCTTCCTGGCATGCGGCATCATTGTTTTTTAGTAACCTGAGTAAGGCTGCTCGTCTATATTATATTAAATCATTACCATGGTCATATGACAGTGGATAAGCAGCCATTATTAAGTGGTCGAGGATAAAATAATTTTACAGAATTAAACACTGGATATCTCAACATCCATAACTGCATTGATTATCTCAGAGCTCTTTGATTGTCACGTTTCACCTCCTACGCCTCTCAAAAACCTCTCGCAGCTCTCAAGAGGATTGAAGCATCTTGAAGAAATTAAAATGCACTAGTCATATGTACCGTTCAGGCGCAAGGTTCCGTGCATTAAGCTTCTAGTTTCATTCGAAATGCTCTCTGCCGAAACAACGTCCCTTTTACACAATAATGGCAAGATCGCCTGGTGTGCATAGGTATTGTGCAGGGATTAAGGTGGCAACGATGCCATGTTGTTGGCAAACTGATCCACTTTGTCCATAAAAAGAAGCCATTGTGTAACGCGATTCATTATGACACGATTGTCGCTTGTTTCCCAGACGTTCAATGGAGGCGCTGTTGATGCAATATTTCACATGTTTTCGAGTGAGCAAGCCATAGAAAAAGTCGCATAAATACCGAAATCCATATTTAAGTCAAGTTTCTTTTAAGGATGCAAAGCGAAGTTTTCAGGAAATTCCCCCATACCTATTTGTTTTCTTTTTGCTTCCTAAAAAAACAAATTTTCTGTAAACAGTCTTTGAAGCTGTCTTGTTTTTATTACATTTTTACAGCTGTGAAACCCTTAAGAGAGGCAATTATTTATTACAGGGATCTCATTGAGGTATACAATTTATGTAAAGCTAGGCACTTTTTTAAATATTAGAAGTCTATAAGAATAATTATTACATCTCGACCCGACTCATCCCAGACGTTATTTGTAAGGACAGGAAGCTCAACCATTTACAGTTTATGGGTTCAGGAATTTTTAATGTTTTTTACAGAGAAATGCCACAGATAATGAACTCAGCAGTACTTTTTATTCTTACAATATAAGGTATACACCATTATTTTTCAAACAAAGTACAACATAATCATGTTTTTAATGCATATAGCATGCTTCCTGAGAGAATAAATGGAAGTATAAGCCAGTTAAACTTAAGGGTGAAAGAAAACATATTGTAAACATATTGTATAACGTGCAGGAATGTTTCATACAAAGTCAAACTTTTTAGTTCGAATGTTATTGCAACACATATTTATATTTTAAGACTGTCTATATTCACCATAAATAGTGTATGTTTCTTATATAGATAGATATGGTCGTTCCTTTTATTCTCATTAGCTCTTACAAATGGTGTGTAATATTAATGCTAAAATACCATCGCCTGCTTTAACAGTTGAGTATTATATACACACCTATAAGACTGTATAGCACCTTGGCATTACTTAATTGAAACCATTTCCGGCGAGTATTTGTCATGATTACCGCGAAGTAGGTAGAAAAATGGGTTTTTATAGGTATTAATAACTTATAGAAGAGCTATCAGAATAATTGATATTGGGTACTGAATGTAATGTAGTTGTTACACACACGATTATTTATATTTATTAGTTAACGAGAGTCGTTATTTAGCTGTAAAATATTAAGCGGAACTGAACACAGTCATGGGAGAGTTGGAACAAATGAAGACAGACTTATGACATATGAAAATTCGTATGAAACCATTCACTACAAAATATTGCATTTATGTATTTTATCTTGATGCCTGTACTTAATTAATCCGACCTGAAATTGCTGGTAGACGTATACTTACTCGTACCTTTTTCTTTCCAAATGTCACCATTGAAATTTATCTAAACGTAAATATACCACTTTTGTACACAGTTTCCCCTTAGATAAAAATCGCACGCGTTAAGTCAGGAGGTTCGTGAGGGCCAAAATCCTTCACTAATTATCCTATTTTCAAAATTTTCCTGAATCAAATTTAATGACTCGTGCTTGGTATGCGCAGTAGCAGAGTCTTGTTTGAAAAATCCAGACTGACATTGAACGTCGGTCAGCTGTTCAAAAAATGGTGTCAGTACGACATTCCTGTATCTTCATTTATTGCTTGTTAAAAAGATATTGGTCCTACTCTTCTCTGTGGATTCACTGACCACAAATTTTCGCGTCATGCAAGAGAATCTCGTTGTGTAAAGTCGGGTTTCTCTGTACTGCAATATCTGTTATTTTGCGAAGAAACACAGCCATACAAATGGAACCATGCTTCGTTAGAGATGATTGAACGTAGGTCAATTACTCTCATTTCGCAAAATCTAATTACAGAAATTAACACGACTCTGATGATCACTTGAAAAATAAGGGTATGCAACAAATCCCCATACGTTATAAGAACTACAAGAAAACATCAAGCGAGAAATTCACTCAATTTCGAATATTGAGTGTGAATAAAAATTTCCAAAGAAAATGGCAGAAACGTGTGGTTAGAGAAGGACAACATTACCAACATCTCTTAGATAATGTATGTGACTCTTATCATTGTAATAAAATTGTAATTGCAACTAGGAGAACGTGAGGTGGTTGCGAGGGTTATAACCGTTTTGGCGGGAGTCCGAGCTGGTCGAAACGTCACCGTGTAAAGGGAAAGCACTGTATCTAGCTCTTGTTAATACAGACAAACCTTCATTACTCATTTACACATTTCGTTGTAGGTATAAGAAGAATACAGTAAGCTAAAACGATATCAGATCTTTTCAAAGCCAGTCAATATATAATAGCTTCGAAATTCCGTTTTCTTTGCACGAAAACGAAAATGGAGGAAAGGAAGGAAGAAAGAAAGAAAGAAAGAAAGAAAGAAAGAAAGAAAGAAAAAGATTAGTGATTTGCTTTTGAGAAAAGCATCAAGTATTTGAAAATTCAAACCAATAAGGAGGAATATCTCGGAAATGGTGAACGCCACAAAAAAAATTATATCGCATAAATTGTGTGTTTTAATAAGATCTACATTTTTGTGTAGTAAGATTTTGTCTATTTCTTACGGTTTACCAATTATACAAAACTTATTCAGAATGAACAGGACTTCACAGGCTATTTCCAACAAATTGCATTTTATTTGTCATGAAAATACCTTAAACATGTGGCATTTTGATCAAAATCGTTAACGGTTTTTGAGAAAAAGAAAAATAGCGAAAAATTGTTTATGTAAAGGGTAGTTTGGGTTGGGGAATTTTCTCGAAAATCTTCGTGTCGCATCTTTGGAAAAATAGAAATTAAATACGAACCGCGCGCGCACCTTTTTCTAAAAATGCTTTTGGGTTCCAAACATGTATTTTCGGTAAATTTTAGTATAGAATGTCTGGGTGAAAAACAATACTTGCTCTACTTGTGTACCCTACTCTTAGTAGAGAAAGCAACAACTAAAGGACTTTCACAGTCTGAAACACGTCTGTTGTTACTACGCGGAAGAAAGAGTCGAACGTTTGTAGATGTGATATGCTGTTTATTACTCACTAGGGAAGCGACACGAGAACTCTGGGATTCAAACCCTGCGAGTGCTGGCATTGCAGAAACTTGAGGTGCAGGAAGTTTGCATCAGCATATCCTTTTCTGCTAACAATTGCGATGCAAGCAAGACGGTAGAACAGCGTCTACCACGAGCGTAATACTGGCCACAACAAACATCTACCAAGAAGAAAACCGATTCGTTCTGCAGAGATCAAGTGTCATAGGTCATGCCTGTTCTGAACTTGAGATTAGTAAATGTTGAAGTAAAGTAGTAAAGGCTCCCTCAGACCGACGGATGTGACCTGCGGTCTCATCGCGAAACGCATTAGGTATTATACACCTTTTAGACAGCATGGCCTAAAAGTTGAATTTTTAACATACTGCACACGAAATAAATGTCGTCCTCTGTGGTCTAGGAGTACCATGTTCCCGAGGTCGCGGGTTCAAACATGGTGGAGGGCGATGGATTTTTTTTCGGGCGTAAAAATCCTTAGCATGGCTTCCTTCGGAAGGCAAGTAAAGACGATGGTCCTGTGTCGTATATTTACAGCATGTTAAAGAACCTCAAGCCTGATAAAGAGGCCTCGGAGCAAAGTTTTCGGTGTTTCACACTCAATATGGAATGGGATGTTAACAACCATAGTAGTTAAAGAGCGTCCATATATAAAACTATTTTTTTTTCATCATTGCCAAATTTAAACTATTTTATAGTGTATTTCTTTTCCTAGGTCTGTGATTCATTCAGAAGTGTATTCTGCAGTATACCGATTGAAGATAACCCTTTCATGAGTTTCGTTTAACCAAGCTTGACACAGCATTCTGCGTACTAGTTTCATGTTGTTTACTGTAAACAGTTTCGACTCCCAGTAACCACTCCATTGTGACCAACTTTGGTTCCAAGTCCAATAACATGAAATTATCCTTTGTATTTGCACATGCTTGATAATTTGACTTGGTTTGATGAGGTTTTGCACTAATTTATGCGTGTTTACATGATTAATTTTAAATGGCGGTCGCATTATCTGTTCAAAATACAAATTGTCATACTTTAATTCATCGCAATCGTTGTGGAGTTAACCTATACGTTATATTGTGCTTTCTTTGTTCTAAAACGTTATTCTTTTATCTAGTATAATCTACATAATGATTAAATGGCGGCAATTATGTACTCGGCAGAAACTTAAATGGAAGAGACAGGGGAAATTAAAGAAGCAGCAGAAAGAATAACCCTAGAACTACTTACCCAAAAAATCTATAAAGCAATATCATATAGGATTTAATCGCTTTATTGTCTGACGTAAGGCAAAACATGTTGAAAATACATTCACTGGAAATGACTGCTAGCGAATCAAAAAATCTGACATCTCGCTGCACACTAGAGTTGATCTCATTTTAACATCATTTCCCTTGTTTCAAGAATCCCGCTATATACGTGAGTTTATCTCGTTCTAAACATAATTTCTCTTAGTTTCAGAAATCAATATAATATTATTTTATTAATATTTTACAAATTCGAGCGTTGTCCAAAAATAGTAGATGCTACAGGTGTTAAAAGTGGTGTTATTTTGTTCGTAGGACTCTACCAACTCGACCAACGGCCTTCGTTTTCAAACATTTCTACTCGCAAAACAAAAACCTACTTTTAACACTTGTATCTTAATGCACTATTGTAACATATGTGCGTCGTGATGTGATAATCTGAAAGCACATTCAGCTTATGTAATGGATGTGTTAAATCACATTGATTTAATTAAGGAGTATTCCATTACTCGGAACATTTAGCAATAGCGCTGTTTTGGTGGCGCTTTTATCGTGTTTACACTCAAGTGGCCTGTACTCGCCCTACACAACAGGTCGAAAGTAAGCAACGCTAGAGATACATGTGATATTATGTAATTATATCAGGGGCCGGATTCTTTTGACATACTCCTACCTTTTAATTTGTCCATCATGGCATTGCTAATGTTTACGTAAGTCTTTATCATGGTTTCAAGATTGTGAAACGCATATTTATTAAGTAATTTTGGTATATTAAGCTATTTCAGAGTATTTTGTTTCGACTTTACGTCATTATTTTGTCATTTTCTTGCAGTACATCCTTTACTCGCATTCTTGGGAAAAAAATCTGATGTGTTACACTCACATGACTTTCTCTACTCTTGTACAATCTATTTTTACAAACGCCTATTCTCCATATGCTTTATGTTAATCGAGATATCGAGATGTCAATCTTATTGCTAATTTTCTTGTAGATGCAAGGGGAATATGATAGCTTTTAAGCGATGGTCAAATATTTTAACGCTGGTTGCTATGCGGCGCATTCCATTCTCTTTGCAAGTCCAGGACATAAAAAAATGAATAACGAATTTGAGAAAAAGTATAAGTATTGGAAAATTTAAGGGAATAACAAGCAATATCTCGAAAACGGTTCACTCAACAAAAGAAATGTATATGACATAAGTTGTGTATTTTAACGCGATCTACATTTTTTGTGTAGTAAAATTTTGTCTATCTCTTATGGTTTACCAGTTATGCAAAAGTCGTTCACAATGAAGAATACTTTTGGAGACATTCCCAGAAAATTGGAGATATACATTTCATTTCTCATGACATTATCTTAAACATATGATATTTTCATCAAAATCGTTAGAGCCATTTTTGAGAAAATTAAAATTTTCGAAAAATCTTCCATGTAAAGGGTAGTCTGGGGTGGGGGATTTTCTTGAAGACCTTCGTGTCGCATCTCTGGAAGATACTGAACCTAAATACCAAGTTTGGTGCGTCTCCGACTGTTCGTTTTTGAGTTATGCTGTTCACAGACACACACACACACAGACACACACACACACACACACAGACACACACACACACACACACACACGGACATGTTTCCAAAAATGCTTTTTTTGGATTCAGGAGGTCTCAAAACATGTATTTCCGGTGAAATCTCGGTATCGAATTTTTGGGTGGAATGCAATACTTCCCCTACTTACTATACGTAGTAGAGAAAGTAAAAATCACGTTCCTATTTAATGGTTAATCTGGAAAGGGTTGATTGTGGGTGGGTGGAGGGTATCTATTGTAAGTGGAGCAGATATTACACATATCCCAAACTATGAATGAGCCAGGCCCGTTTTTCTTTTTTTGCGTTAATGAGTGCGTATAGTCAGGTTGCTATTGTCCTTATCCTTATGTTGTGTCATAGGTTGTGAAGTCTTCATTCCCTATGAATTTTGTATGATCTAAGGACTTAAAAGAGTAAATTCCACAGCTTTGTAAGACCTGCTTCAAAAAGAAAATTCTTAATGCTCTTTCCAGATTCTTCAAACAAGAACATGGAACAAAATAATAGACGTGGCTTTAAAGTACCGATATCATTTTTAAAAAAATAACAGAAAACATTATTTTCCAAATACTTTATCATCATATATACTTTACACCTTACCTGCTGATCCACAGTCACCGCCGTTATTCAGGGACTTGTAACGGGAAGCCAGTTTTCGTACGCCTTCGTCAAAGAATGATGCCGCCTGTGATGAAAGCCAAGAGTGAACTTCTTATTCCACAACATCATCGTCGTTGAAATGTTTTCCACCAAGGAATTTCTTCAGATGAAGAAACAGAGGAAAATCGCTTAGTGCCAAATCCGGACTGTAGGGAGGATGGTCGAATTGTTCCCAGGCAAACGATGCGATCAGATCGTGAGTCTATTTGGCTGTGTATGGCGGATATTGTACTCATTACAATACCCATAAACCTCCATTATGTGCCCCATAAACCTCACACAATTGGCGATGAATGTTTGCTGGCGTAACATTTCTCGCATTCAAAAAACCAATCACTGATCTGACTTAGCAATCGGCGGGTCGTTCGATCGTTTTGACCATTTCGAACTGCTCTAACAACGGGAAAACACAAAGTGGCGATCGCTCACAGTTGCGTTTGCCTTCCTAATGAATCGAGGAAGCGATCGCGTATGCTCAAAATCGCAGCTGTAGCGGCAAATTATTAAAACGGCACTTTAAAAACACGTCTGGAACATTTCTAATTAATCTCTAAATAATCTCATTTTCTTAAACCTACTTTTTCGCTGGTATAGCCATTATACTCAGGCATAAATTAATTTATAATCTTCTGTGCACTGATTTTAGTAAGTTAAATAAGTTTGTTTTAGGCAAATTTTGTAGTCATTACGTTATTTTTTTTTAAAAAATTAGCATTTTGTAGATCATTTTCAAAACATTTTTAGGTCATAAAAATCCGGGCCCTGATTATTATCATCATCCTAGGAAAAACGCAAATTTCGGGGAACTGACAATGTATTCTGCATTGGGGTTTACATTGTTTAGGGCTAGTGATGAATTCATGCCTTGCAGTGCTTGCCCAAGCAGACGATTACCCCTGTTATGTTATTAGATATTACTTGAAAGATGTGCATTAATTATTTGGATAAACTTAATTCTTAACGTAGATACTGAGGCTTTCAGGGCCGGCGTCATAACTAATAAATGAATTACAACTATCCGGGCTTGTAGGCCGTGGTCTAGAAGGCATCGTGGATACCGACGTTTCGCCAAGTACAGCGCTTGGCTTGTTCAGACTCCGACCACTGCAGACACTGAATCGCTTCACCCTGAAGATGCCAAGCGCTGTACTTGGCGAAACGTCGGTATCCACGATACCTTCTAGACCACGGCCTACAAGCCCGGATAGTTGTAATTCATTTATTAGTTAATTCTTAACCCTTCCAATGCAGTCCACCAATAAGATTTTCTGTACACATATAAAGTCCCGAAGTTGCCAAGCACAGTTTTGTAGTTAGAAAGACACATAAAATTTGCAAAACAGTTTACAATGTTGGCAGCCTTTTTGCATTTTGCTAGTTCTAGTGAGTGTGTGTGAAGTACGTAAGTGCATGACTAGTACTTAAATTTAGTTTTTGGAAATTCACAAACTGAGCCGGAGAGGAATTGACCCTGACATCGGTGACGAGAAGCATGGAAGTCTTCATATGAAATTGAAATCATGACAGACATTCTGAGAATGGTGATGGACCGCGCGGTCTACCTGTTTGAAAACTACTGTACGGTGAAATCGCGTGTTTTTATTTTATTTTGCAGTATTTAACGCTCGTCCTTACTACACAAGACACCATACGCGGTGGGCACTGATTATACATGAAATGAAATGATAATTTAGGAAGGAAACGTTCCAGACAAGTTCAGGATGTCTCCCCGACATTTGCCAGGATAATCGCGTCTGTGTGAAAACAAATGCAAAATAGTTATCGCGCCTGTCCCGACGGAGCTTCAACTCATTTAAGACAAATGAGCACTAAAATTGTATTGTCGGCCACGAAAGAATAAAAATAAAGTTACGTGCCAAGAATGTTACTAATAAAGGAGATCACATTTTGAGTTGGTATTGAAATGTTAAGGATACATACACATGAGTGAAACTTCTAAATCTTGAAGTTTTAATCTAAAAGTTTTCAACATTTTATCACATGCTGCTGTAAAACAATTATAAGCGTGTTTTAAACCTCATGCACGCGTCTTTAACAGCTTTAGAAAAAAAAACTTAATTATTTTCTTATACTAATAAATCAGCTGTTGGACACGATTCAGAAATCATGATTTTGAAAACATAGAAATATTACTACATTAGTTAAATACTAATACATATAACTGGCACATAGAAATGTTTTCACTTTTCTGGTTGTTTACTAAAAAAAATAAACCTTTAAATATAAATTTTGTAAGTATTTATCCTAAGTGGTTCAATTAATCATGTCGTATCATGAGAAATTTAAAAAATGTAACACAAACAATAGATTTTTAAGTGCATTCTCTATGAGTTTTTGCTGAAACTTTGAACAAGATTGGCTACAAACTACCTCGTATGGAAGATTTTTAATGCGCAAAAGGGTAAGGAAAATCAAAGTCGAGAAAAAAGGCATTAGAAGCAAAACGAGGAATGTTTTTAAATTAGGATATGCAATAAAATAACTGCAGAAGATTTTAACTATTTTTTTTATTCCATTGTATATGCCTCAAGCTTTCTTTCCACATAGTTTTCACAATCAATTAAATTCTCATTGTGGTATAAATAAATTTTAGGCGGCTCCCCCTAATAGAAGTTCCCGCCAGTCCATAGAACAATCGTATGTTTCTGTGATGCATTTTTCTGTACCTATGATTACATCGTAGAGAAACATTATTGGTATCGTTGGTTTCAGAAGTTGGGGATTCAAACTAATGGTCCGGAAGTCAGATCTTTATCACAGAGTAGCTGAAAGGAAACAATTGTTAATCTGCAAGTTAATGTGACGTTAGTCAAAACAGACGACTCATTATTCATATGCTTCAAGAAGCTTTTGTACAGAGAGAGCCAAAAAGCTACGAACCGGCTGCGCGGTGTTTTTCCTGTCCGCGTCCTCGGCGCTCGTTGCCGTCTGCCGCTATCATAGAAAGGTGCGGATGAAACCACACAACATTTTAAAAACTACTTTTAAGGCTTTACTTACCAGCTTTATGAAAGGAGATGCTGAAACTGACCACCGTCATTGTTCATACATTTTTGGCACCTCTTTAGGAAACTATCCATTACTCGCCGTAGTTCACGTTGGGAAATGCTGGCAATTTCCTGGCTGGAATTTTGTTTTAATTCTTCCAGGGTGTTAAATTAAATTGGGTTTATTATTTATGGACGCTCTTTAACTACTTTGGTCCTTAGCGTCCCATTCTATATTGGGCGTGAAAGACCGGTGATTTTGCTCTGAGGCCTCTTTATCAGATTTGAGGTTCTTTTACGTGCCGTAAATCTACGACACGGGACCACCAGCTTTACTTCCCTTCCGAAGGAAACCATGCTAAGGATTTTTACGCCCGAAAAATGCTTCGCCCTCTGAACCCGCGACCTCGGGAATTAGAGGCTAGCATGGTAACCACTACACCACAGATGACGACTTCCAGGATGTGTGGGTTTGTCTTGTACACTTTGTTTTAAGTTACCCAGAGATAGAAATCGCAGGGGATCAGGTCGGGGGAGCGACTAATAATTCTGTTCTCAAACACACTTTCAATTGTTCTCATCGAAATATTGGCCTATGAGCTGTTGCAGAGTGTTGTTGAAAAAAGGCAAAATCACGCTCCCTGTCTGTTAATTCTCTAAAAAAAAAGGGGGCAAAAATGTATTCACGCATGCACAGGCTTCAACTATTGACTGGAAAAAAATTGGCCCTATATTAGTTTCCTAAAGGGGTGCCAAAAATGTATGGACAACGACAGTGGCCAGTTTCAGCATCTCCTTTCATAAAGTTGGTAAGTAAAGCCTTTAAAAGTAGTTTTTAAAATGTTGTGTGGTTTCATCCTCGTCTTTCTATGATAGCGGCAGACGGCAACGAGCGCCGAGGACGTGGACAGCGCAGCCGGTTCGTAGTTTTTTGGCTCTCTGTACATGTGCAGCACATGTCCCCTAAGAGGCTATCACAGCTCATTTTCAATACAGAGAAATTTAAATCTAGAAACAGCTACACGTTTCCTAGATGTACTGGCGGCGGAAGTCTGTAACAAGGTTCCAAAAAACTGGCTACAATAAGACAAATGCTCGAAAAGCATTGACAGATGGTAGAAAAGTACTGTAAGGTACGAAGTTTTAGCCAAAAAACAAAAAAACCAACGAAAAACATTAAGTAGTTCCTAACTTATTGCAAAATGGGCCATACTTTTAAAATATCCCTCACTTGTGGTCATGTGGTCTTGGGCATTTTAATGTTCACATGTTGAAGCTTTAAAAGGCTGTGAGAACAAAAGCCATAGGATACTGGAGCTAAATGTTCAAAGTCTTTTTCGGACATAATTTATTTTTTGTATTTTTTTTTAAAATTTTCACCAAATTTTAGTTATGAGTATCCTTAAAGGGTTATATATAATCTTATTACATTTTTTAACCGAATATTCACTAGTAGGTATAAAACACTCACGAAATGATGTACGTACATACACGACAATGGCCGTGGTGGAAGACCCGGAATTGTTTTGTGGGGTCACGAAAAGCGCTGAGCAAAGTGAATTCCATGCACCTCTGTGCTAGATTCCAAACAACAAATTGGCACTTTTCACAGGTGCACCCTTTCTCACTAGCAAGCAAACAGGTAGATATAGTTGGTTAGCAACAAAATTATTGAGGTGTTCCTTACTTCTTTTTCTCATATTTATTCTTAGCCCCCTCTACCTCTTAAAAGATATTTGGAAATTTGATCAACATTTTCAAAAAATTAAAAAATGAGTTTTTATATTAAAAAATCCTTTGAACCTATAGCTTCAATTATATATCATGGCTTTTGCTCTCATAAACCTTTCAAGCTTCAACACGTGACCATTTAAATGCCCAAGAACACAGTCCTAATAGCCTGTATTTACTTCCAAACTAGACTGATTTTTCTTGCACTTTTGCACATCAAAAATCTTCCACACGATGTAGTTTGTAACCAAACTTGTTCAAATTTTCAGCACAAACTCAGGGAGAATGAACTTAAAAAGGTGGCGTATGGTTTATGCTAGACCTTATATTGCTCATGATATGTCATAATTAATTCGACCACTGATAATAAATTGTAAAAATAATTATATTTTAAGGCTTAATTTTTTTCTGAGACAGAGCAGAGCAGTGAATAAAATTCTATATAACAGTTTTGTGCATTAGTATTTTAATAATGCGGTAGCATTTTTTGTTTTCAAAATTGATTTCTACATCATGTGGAACACTTGATTTATTAGCATACCTAAAGTAAAGCATCATTTTTTTTCTCAAACAACGTTAAGGATATGTTTATGGAACTTTAAACACGCTTATAGTTGAGGTGGAACAGCACGTTACAAGTTTTTGAAAACAAGTAGATAAAAACGGCAAGTTTTAGTAATTTGATCTATGGATACCATAAGCGCTTTATGAGAAGACGTGTTGTGCTTCATCCTAAAATCCCATATCGAGTTTTTCCCCGAAATACACGTTTTAGGTCTCCTCAGCGCGGCCGATTGTGTATGTGTAAACAGAGTAACTCAAATTGGAATGTCAGATAAGTATACTAAATTTCGAACTTGCCTAAGGAACATTTGAAACATGCAATTTGAAGATTTTCATAGAATGCCCATCAACAAAGTTCTAGTTAAATTTGATTTTCTCAAAAATAGCTCAAATGTTTTGTTTAAATGCATGTATGTGTAATTAATAGGTCTTCCACACAAGCCGTGTGTTGAACAAGGTTGGAAAGGTAGAATCAGACGACTGAGAAATTGAATGCCGTAACCGGGATTTGAACCACGGATCTCCCGATCTCCGTCTGGTTGCTCTAACTACTGAACTTCCATGGCAACATACCGGTACGACATTAAATTTCTACGAACTTAAAGTACGACTTAAAGTATTTACAACAATGTAAGTCGCCATTAGGGTATGTCATCTCAATACAATTTGAGATCTCCTTGTGGTTTACCCGGAAAAATGCGAATCAGTTGGAGAATTTAATGTCGTACTGGCATGTTGCCATGGTATGTCAGTGGTTAGAGCAACCGGACGGAGACCGGGAGATCCGTGGTTCAAATCCCGGGTATGATTGAGTTTTTCAGTCCTCTGATATGTATGTGTATTGTAAATTTCTGTAAAAAGCTTAGTACTAAGGAATTCTGTATAACTTAAAAACCATAGAAGAAAAGAAAGGAAAAAAAATCCTTGATACAGAAAAATAGAGGAGCTCATTAAAATATATGATTTATGCCAAATAAGTTTTCTCTCAGCATTAGCAGCTAGCGAAATACTATCTTTTACTTTTTCTACCACGTATCTAATAGACAGAGAAGTGATTCTATTCCACTTAAAAATCCAATATCGTGATTTCATTGGAAATACTTGTTTCGAGGCCCTCTGAAGAAAAATAAAGCATTTTTTAGAAAAAGAAGATCTTGTGTGTGTGAACAGCCTAACTCAAAAACAAAAACTCGGATAAATACAAAACTCGGCATCTTTATCTTCAAGATGCAATACGAAGATTTTCGAGAAAATCCCCACCCCAAACTACCCTTTACATGATGCATTTTTTAACATTTTTGATTTTATAAAAATGACTTTAATGATTTCAATTAAAATATCATATTAAGGATATTTATATGACAAATAAAATGTATATCTTGAATTTTCTGGGAATAGCCTGTGAAGTCCTCTTCATTCGGAAGGAATTTTGTATAATCTTGTATAAGTAGTAAACGTTAAGCGATAGACGAAAATGCACTGTATAAAAATGTAGATCTCTTTAAATCACACAATTTATTTTAAAGATGTTTTTTGTGGCATGCGCTATTTCTGAGATATTCGTTATTAAAGGATCGAATTGTTCATTTGTTGGTCATTCCTTTAAAAGTCCTGTCAACATTCAGCTGTTTCTCGCGAGTGAATTGAAAGAGTATGGAGTTTTAAGGTCAGTGTATAGCGTCCAGTTGTTAAACATTTGACTATCGCTGTTCTCTTTGTATCTATAACGAAATGTGTAATGCATGTAGCTATTTCTGCAAAGGTTTATTTGAATTAAAATGAAATAGATAGAAAAATAAGCTTTGGTAATAATTGTTTTGTAAACCCACTAATAAACGATAGAGGGTAGAGAAAGATATGTGAAATCTGATATTTTTACTTTCTCTATCACGTACCTAGTAGTCACGGAAGCTACCGTACTCCACATTAAAGTTCATATCGAGATTTCACCAGAAATACATGTTTCAAAGACCTGTGAATAATAAAGTACTTTTAGAAAAAAGACCTTTTGTGTTTAAGTGTGTGTGTGTGCGTGTGTGTGTGTGTGTGTGTGTGTGTGTGTGTGTGTGTGTGTGTAATCAGAATAATTCAAAAACGAAAACTGGAATGAATATCAAACTTGGTATTTAAGTGCAGTATTCTTCAAAGATGCAATACGAGGATTTTTTAAAAGATTCCCCACTCCAAACTACCCTTTATATGGAAAAATCTTTGTCTGGAAAGGCTCTAATGATTATGATTAAAATACCATATATTTAAGATGCTTAAATGACAAACAAAATGTGTATATTCACTTTAAGGCTCCTTCATTCGTAAGGATTCCTATACAATTTTGTATATATATATATATATATATATATATATATATAGGTGGTATAAGTGGCAAATGTTAACATAGATGAAAACGTACTTTACAAAACATTTGTACTACTATACAAAATTTTATTTCAAATATTTGTGGCATAAGCCATTTCTGAGATATCCGTTATTAATGGTTCGAATTGTTCATTACTTGGTCATTATTTTAAAGTCCTGTTTCTCGCGATGGTGTGGAAAGAGTATGGAATTTTAAGCCCGCATACAGCCACCACTTTTAAACATCTGACTATCGGTTCGGTTTTCCTTATCCCTCTTGTGGCTACCTCGAAATATGTAATAAAAGTATTTGTGCAAGCGTTTATCTCGATTAACATGAATTAGATGGAAAAATCAGCTTTCGTAGGAATAATTTGTAGAAGCTAAATAAAAAACTATACTGAGTAGAGAAAGTCACGTGAATGTAACACGTAAGTTATTTTAATGCCGTACTTTACCCTTCTTGGTAAGGTAACGCTTGAAAATAGATGATTAATTCCCTCTCACCCACTCTGTCTCTTTCTGTTTTGATTGAGCTTAATAATGACAAAAATTGACATGATTTAATAAACAGTGGAGTTTGTTTTCCCATATTTTATATAACCAAGTGCACACTGCCCAGTTTGAAAGCATTTCTATGCAAACATTTATCACGGATAATGTAAGATAGCAAATCTGTTTTTACATACTGGAAACCGAACGAGATGTTCTGCCGTAACGTGTGGGGCTCGCATCCGGGAAGTACTCAGTTCGATTCCTGGGGCTGGCCACTCTGGCCATGCATTTTTCGAGGTTTTCCTGGTAGGCTAGGCGAATGTTGGGGTAATTTTTCTTTTACCACGTATTTCCTTTCCCTCATTTCATATCATTTCGCTTCACCTTTCATGTTTCAGTAAGCCTTAGGGGCTATGCAGCGTCAGTCGGTGTCTGATAGATGGCGCAGATGCTTGTTCGTTGGATAGTTCTCGGCCCTGGCCATCAACTCGCTTAATCCTTCGACCTGTAACATGATGAGAAATTGAAATCACAGGAAAAGTCGCGGCAATATATAATCCACCCCTACATTCGCCTACCATCCAGGGAAAACCGTGAGAAACTCTTAAGTCTGAGTTGCTGATAGAATGGGAATCGTACCCGAGAATTCCCGAATGCGAACCTCACAAGTTACCGCGGTGCCATCTCGCTCAGCAGCATCAGTTTTAAGTAACCTATCTCCTGGGCACTTAACTCTTTCATTAAATTGAAATGCGTGCATTTATCTTGTTTTGGTGACCAAGTTCGATTCCATAAATAGATTTAAAAATGAAAATAATAATGGGTTTTTTACTTTCTCTACTACGTATAGTAAGCAGGGAAAGTATTTTATTCCACCCAAAAATTCGATACCGAGATTTCACCGGAAATATATGCTTAGAGACACCCTGAATAAAAAAAAAAGCATTTTTGGAAACATGTCCGTGTGTGTGTGTGTGTGTGTGTGTGTGTGTGTGTGTGTGTGTGTGTGTGTCTGTGAACAGCATAACTCAGACACGAACAGTCGGATAAACACCAAACTTGGTATTTAGGTTCAGTATCTTCCAGAGATGCGACACGAAGGTTTTCAAGAAAATCCCCTCACCCCAGATTACCCTTTACATGGAACATTTTTCGAAAATTTTAATTTTCTCCAAAATGGCTCTAACGATTTTGATTAAAATATCAGATGTTTAAGATATTTTCATGACAAATGAAATGTATATCTCGAATTTTCTGGGAATGTCTCCAAAAGTATTCTTCATTGTGAACGACTTTTGCATAAGTGATAAACCATAAGAGACAAAATGTTACTACACAAAAAATGTAGATCGCGTTAAAATACACAATTTATGTCATATACATTTCTTTTTATTAAGTGAACCATTTTGGAGATATTGCTTGTTATTCCCTTAAATTTTCCAATACTTACTTTTTCTCAAATTCGTTATTCAATTTTTTTTGTTCTGGTAATGCAAAGAGAATGGAATACTCCACTGAAGCAACCAGCTCTTAAAATATTTGAGTATCGCTTAAAGCCTACCCTTGCACCTACAAGAAAAGTAGCAATAAGATTAAAATCTCGATTAACATGTAGCGTATGGAGGATAAGCGTTTAGAAGATAGTTTGTACAAGAGTAGAGAAACTCATGTGAGTGTAACAATCAGATTTTTTTCGGTATTCTACTTTTAGGTTTTGATCTCAAAGTTAGAGAGGTGTAAATCAAATTTTGCCGGCAGCAAGATCCCAAGTAACTAACCACAACACTACCGAGCGAGATAACTCCGCGATATCCTGTGAGGCTCGCATTCGAGAAGTTCCGGGTTCGATTCCCGTCGATCGCCCACTCTGACTTTGGGATTTTCGTGGTCGGTAGGGAAATGCTGTGGGTGATTTCTCATCTAACACGATTTCCTTTCCATCATTTCCCTTTAATTTTGTTTCCTTCTCATCTTTCGGGAATACTTCTAGGGTATGGCGGTGCTGGACAGATGACGATGATGGACATCAGATGCCTACTTGGTCGACGGGTCGTGCATCGTCCTCTGCAGCTCCAGCAGTGGTACGGGTCTTCGAGTCTCGTGGTCGGTCTGCCTGCGCCTGTAGCCTCACTTCATTCCTTCCTCCAGGAGGGTGGTAGCCACAATAGATCTACGTAGGTCGCAGTGCTTGAGGTGTCCCCCTCCGTTGTATAACCTACACCTAAGCACAGCACTGATAATAAAAGGATATGCCTAAGCCTTCTACAATTTTCTGTTACCTGCTGTGCAAAACCGCGCAAGCAAAATGGATGCAGGACTATGGAGCCCTCATAGTCGCAACTTCTCCATGCTCCAGCACCTCAGACTGTATCTTGCTCTTCAGTATATTTATGACGAGTACTTGTGAATCACCGTTTGCAATCTTTTAAGGTCAGCTTCATGAAGATAGCACACATGAAGGTCAAGGCGACACATTACACATCTTTGTATACTTGAGTTTCTCGTGCTCAGCTAAGTTTAATAATAGTACTGCAATGTCCAGGGTTGAATCAACTATGTCTAAGAAGCGATTAGCATATCACTGCAAAACCGCATGTCGTCAGATATTCTCTCATCCAATTCATTTCTTAATGTAAGGTACAACAGAGCTCCACTCGCGTATTAAATATCCTTGTGTGTGTGACCTTCACTACTCACTCATCTATAAACCATTCTTACAAAAGTTTATTCTTCTACCTGCTTCTTATCAATCGAGATACACGTTCATTACACACGTTGCATGTAGTGGTTACCATGCTAGCCTCTAATTCCCAAGTTCGCGGGTTCAGACCTGGGGAGGGCGATGGATTTTTTCGGGCGTAAAAATCCTTAGCATGGAAGTAAAGCCGGTGGTCCCATGACGTAGATTTACGGCACATAAAAGAACCTCAAGCCTGATAAAGAGACCAGTTAAAGAGCGTCCATAAATAAAACTCAATTTAATTTTAATTACACACTTCTTTGTATGCAGGTATAAGGATACAGTAGCACGGGATAAATAGGATTAGGAGAGGAGGGAGACTTTGCACCTCCAGATATTTTGTACCTAGGCCTCTGACGGGACGCCCCGGGTGGGGGGGATGAAGTGAGAGGAGACAGAGGGTGGCCTGACCAGGAGGCTCGACAGGCAGAGGGCAGGGTCCCTACCATTTACAGATTTAACTGGTGCAACCGGCTCCCCTCCCTCCTGTAGACTTACACATCCCAGGGGGCCCGGGTCTCGGAGACCGCCACCATTCCGGGGGGCGAAGGTTTACACAGAGCATCCTTTTCCATCTGCCATGCACACGCCGAGACCTTCTGCCGACACTTGTAAAGCTGAAAGAGACCAAGCAGAAGTGAAATGGAGGGACAGGAAATTCGGGGAATGTAACGATCCTTCCCAGCATTCGCCTAGCGACCCGGGGAAACCCCGATAAACCCCATGGGTCAGGAAGGTCGACCGAGAGAATCGTACCCACGACCTCCGGAATGCGGGTCACAGACGTTACCGCCTGAGCCATTCCGCTCAGTATACAGCAGGTATAAGCGATAGTCAGATTATTAAAAAGCAGGTTGCTATGTGATGGCTTTGAACTTCTATGCTGCTTGCATGACCACGAGGGAAAGAAGGTTAGTGACTTTCCACCTGTAAAAAGGTAGAGGAATTTGAAAATTTAAACCAAGAACTAAGAACATCTAGAAAATGGTTAACATCAGGAAGCATTTTACTTACGTAGTCGGTTTACTCTCCTGGTATGTAGGGTTTACACCCGTGCCTAGGGTCCGAGGCCTGTAAAGGACAAATGAACATTGAACCAGAGAATGGAGAACCCGAAACGGGGGATCGGTCCGTAGCCAGGTATGAGAGCAAGGGAAGAAGATGATATGAAATGAAGGACAAATGCATGAAAGGACAAGTGATTATGGAGCAATTTGTGGAATGAACCACTCGGCCACGGCGCCACCACGAAAAAGTTTGATATAAATTGTGTGCTTTAAAGAGATCTACATTTTTTGTAGTCATATATGTTATATAAATTATACAAAAGTTATTCAGAATCAAGAGGACCTCACAAGCTATTTCCAGAAAATTCAAGATAATATATATTGTATTTATTACGTAAATATCTTAAATAATGGGGTTACAATAAAAATCGTTAAAATCCATATTTGAGAAAATCAAAATTTTAGAAAAAATTTCCATGTAATGAGTAGTTCGGGTTGAGAGAATATTCTTGAAAAACCTTCCTGTCGCATCCTTGGAAAATGTAAATTTAAATACCAAGTTTTGAATTTAATCTACTTTTCGTTTTTGATTTATGCCGTTCACGCATACACACAGAGACCTTTTCAAAAAATGTTGTTTTTTGGGGTATCAAAACACATATTTTCAGTGAAATCTCTACATGGAATTTTTGGGTGAAATACAATACTTCCCCTACTTACTATACGTAGTAGAGAAAGTAAAAACGTACCTACAGTCAACGAGTTAGTAACACTATCAGAAAAACTCTCTGTGGTCTGATGTTTGGCATGCTGGCCTCCAAATCCAAGGTCCTATGTTCGATTCCCGGCTGGGGGTGGGAAAGTTTCTTTAGCTAATGTTATTACCAATCCTCTCTATAGTCTGGAAGTATGAAACAGAGTGTATGAAACAATGTGCGTGTGTGTGAATTTAAAGACCAACCAAAGTAAACCCCAACGATTAACACAAGTAAAACGAGCTACCAAAGGGAAATTATTTCCCAAAGGCAAAGCCACCGATGTGACGTAAGATGTTAAAGGCGGCATATACATGGGAACAAAAAACGGTTGTTTCTAAGCTCCCGAAATGGCAGCAATAATAATAATAATAATAATAATAATAATAATAATAATAATAATAATAATAATAATAATAATAATAATAGTAATAATAGTAATAATAATAATAATAATAATAATAATAATAATAATAATAATAAATCGTTTCAGAAACAAGGAGTTTTAAGAATTTCTGTTTTTATTTTCTGCCACAGTCACATGGCACTCGCTAACCATTATCATTTATTTTCATACTGTTTTACAAACTATTCCTAAAAATGTTATCCTATACACTTTCTGTTAAACGTGATAACCACACATTGGCCGAAATGTTTTCAGCACACTATTATATCTATACAGGACATACAAAGAACAGAAGACATATTTAAAAAGCAGGTCGGTGTTTGCTGACCATTACATTGAACACTCTTTGCATTTACCTCACGAGAAACAAAAGAACAGTTTAAGATATTGGAAAGTTCAAACGAACAGGAAGCGGCTAAAGTTACAAAAAGTTAGCACAAATGTATTTTAACAAGATGTACATTTTTCTGTAGTCAGTTCCTATCTCTTATAGTTTCTCATTTATATAAGGTACCTACTCAAAGTTCATAAAGAATGAAGGGACTTCAGAGAATATTTACACAAAATTCAAGATATACCTATGTATTATTTTTCATGGCAATATATCAAACATAGGACATTTCAATTAAATTCCATTGAGCAGTTTTTGAGAAAATAAGCAATAAAAGAATATGATTATATGCGCGCTCCCTACACCTCCACCGGAACACACATACATTTAGTAAAATGCCTTTGTTTTGTTTGAGTTCAGAGGCCTCAAAACGTGTATTCCTGATGAACTCTGAATATCAAATTTTGGGATGGAATACAAAGTATACTAAAATTGCTTTTGTAAATATAATTTGTAGAATAATGATGGAACTAAAGGAAAATCAATAAAGTTGTGTGATACGCAATAGACCTCCTCTGTTTGTAAAGGGATTTTTAAGCAGGGTAGAGGGGGGACAGCTCGTGCATTGCGACCTACGTGAGATCTATTGCATTTACCATCCTCCAGAGAGGTAGGGATGAAGTGAAGGAAACACCGCAGCAGGCAACAGAGACGCACCTGGCTCAAGACATGTCCCAACTGGGGCTGCCCAGAGAGGGCAATGAACACCCGTCCAGCCCTCTAGTTTCCACGGTGAACACTCTTTCCTTGGAGAAAGCATCCGCGCCATCTGTCCGGCACCGCCACACCCCCACGAAACCTAGAAGCAACGTGAAACATAAGAAGGAAACGGAATGAAGGGGAACTGAGGGAAAGAAAATATTGCTAAACGAGAAACCAACCAGGCATTCGTCTACCAAACAGGGTCAGTCAGGGCGGACAACGGAAGTCGAACCCGGGACCCTCCGAATGCGAGCCTCGCACTTTACCGTGGAGCCACTCGCTTGGTAAGCAAATATTAGTCTGGGGTATGGAAACTTTGTGGAAAATCTAAGTTAGTTTGTTCTCTCTTTCTCAAACACACCTTTTACTCAAAGTACGTTTTTTGGATTCAAAGGACCTCGAAAGCATGCATTGTAGGTTTAATACCGACATCGAATTGTTGGGCGGAATACATACTTCCTCTACGAACTAGGGAAGCGGCAAAGAAAGTAAGAAAGCTGTGACTGACTGCTCATTATTTGCTAAAAATACTGCAATTGGAGACGAAGAGAGCAGCTGATTGCAGAGCGTCTAATGATGTCATAGTTCCCTCGCATATACAAGCTGTTGCGCGGTGACCCACAGACGATAAGGCGACCTCATCGGTAAAAATTAAAAATGCGACTGCTGCACGTTTATCAAGTGATAAATAACATTGTAGCAACCTCTCTCAGCAGAGAAATCGTCTAACTCCAATACAACACTTTGCTGGCAACAATTATTACGCCTTTCGTTGGCCGCAGCCGTTAAGCATTTTTCCATTCTTTATATTCTGAATCTAGCGTCAGCTTCTGGTTCATTTAGCCCAGTTTCGAAAATCTTTCCAAGGAGACCGATCTGTGAATTTTCCGAAACCCAAAGCACTCTTACTTAGCTTTTTGAAGCTTTTACCAGTTCTTACACTGGTATAAACAAGTGCAGTTGTAAAGTCTGTGAACAACATAACTCAAAAACTTTACTTTCTAAAAATTATTAACGAATTTGATTAACATATCATATGTTAAAGATATTTACATAACAAAATGTAAATCTTGAATTTTCTGAGAACAGCCCATGGGGTCTTCATTCGGAAGGAATTTTGTATAATCTTGTATAACTGGTAAACCTTTAAGATAGACGAAAAGGTAATTCACAAAAAATGTAGATCCTTTAAAACACACAATTTATTTCAAATAAGCATTTGAATTTATTTCGTGGCATAAGTCATTTTTGAATATCCGTTATTAACGGCTCGAATTGCTCGTTACTTGATCATTCTTTAAAAGTCCTGTCAACATTCAGTTGTTTCTCACCATTGCATGGACACAGTATGGAATTTTAAAGCCAATATATAGCTTTGAGTTCTTAAAACATTTGACTATCACTGTTCCCTTTGTAGCTATAACGAAATGTGTAACGTAGCTATTTCTGCAAAGGTTTATTTGGATTAAAATGTAGTAGATAGAAAAATAAGCTTTAGTAAAAATTGTTTGTATACCCACTAATAAACTATTATCTATTCCAAACCAGAGTGCCTTTCACTGAAAACAAACTCTTTGTATTATCCGCGCGAAAGTAGTTCGCAATCCCCGCCCATAATGGCTGCTTGTTCCCCTCCCACGTGCTTGTTGAACACTATTTAATCTATAAAAAGGCGCCCTGCGTGAGAATCATGGTTCAAAATGCAACCTGAGGTAACAATCGATTTTATAAGTATGCGGCAATGAACACTTACGTTAATCACAATCCTCGGGCAAAAGTGCAACACCCAAATCCGAATTCTACGAAGGTAACTCAGCTGACATATCGGAATCGGAACTACTCTCCAAAATAATGACAAGCTTATCCACAATTCCATAGCATTGTCGCACTTAAAACTTTATCCTCTTCTATGTTGTATTATGTCTGTTTGTATTCCAAGTTGAATTATTGTTTGTTTTTAGCCACTTTTTAACTGTTTCCCGCTTCTGTGTTTGACCAGTTTATTCGCACTACACGCACCTTCCTCTGCCATATGAGCTCAAATACCAACTGACTAAATCACAAGATTTGACCTGAGCTGAGCTGTGTATTAGTGTATTATGAAAGACTATTCGCTTATCATATATCCTGTGTTACGCAAAGTGTTTATTCGGTACTCAGATAGCACCTCTGGGAATTCATTGCTGCATTTCTTGTGCATGTATGAGATTGGCAGTCGTTTATACGGTTGGTATTAACAACCAAGATGCTCTCGGCGTTAGCGCAATAGCAGGCGATATTTTGTAATCTCTTAACAGCTAGTATACATCCATTATATTTAACGACGAGTTCTTATGATAACCGCAATAAAATGTGCAGTTCTATACCTTTCCTGCTCTAATATTTCATAATACAATACATGTATTAAGGAGCTATTTACGTTGGCGTAAGAGTATATTCTTGGGTTCGTGACAAGCCGAAGCACGTGCTTCTGTTTACATCAGAGGGAACTCTGGTTTGGAATGGACTATATAGAGGGTAGAGAAAGACATGTAAACGTATCACATCCGATGTTTTTGTTTGTTTGCTTTCTGTTGGTTTATATAACACGTAATTTACGCCGATTTAAGAAGCTGCAACAACAGTCTAAAGCACTGATCTCGCACATGTTTCAAACAGCTGTAGTATTGCTTGGTATCACGCATTATTGAAATTGTAGGTCGCTTTTATTTCCTTTTACTGGATATATCTTTAATCTTAGAAAAATTTGTTGTTGCGTTTTCTTAAATTGTTAAGTAAAGCCGTCTTTTTTTGGATTTGTTTTCACAGAATGCTTTTTTGTATCTGGTGGTTACGTACTACAGTATCTGTTTGGTGTTTACTTTAAGTGTGTATAACAACATCTGTGTTTCAGTTTCTTTCTTTGAGCGTTGAAAATGTTACTGCAAATATACGAGAGAAGTACCTAGGAGTGCCTTGGGATTAAATACTGCTGGATAAAATTATTATTATTATTATTATTATTATTATTATTATTATTGTTATTATTATATTCAGAAGTCCTACTTTTACTTCACTACAGAGGTGCTCTGTAACCATCTACCATATCATTTAGTACGTGTGCTGATAGTAAAATGAGCGGACCGAACCATTTAATCAATGTTGCCATTGCCAACCAATATATGGTATGAAAACTTTTCCAAAAGAGCGGATTAATTCCGTCATCACCACTGTTTTAATGTTTATAGTATATTTATTTACAGGTTTATTGACAACTACAATATGTTATAGATACTAATTCTGTAAGCATGAGAGAGTTAAAGAAAACAAAAATGAGACTGTAGTGCTTCGATATTACGGTTTTGTATGTTAGCGGGGGGGGGGACTCAGTTCCCTGAGCCCCTTCCTGCGTACGCCCCTGGCACGTGCTTACTGAGTATTTACTCCACGTATAATGCTAAAACGGTAAGCATTTTGCTTGGTTGGTGATACTTCCTTCTAGCTTCAAAAAAAGCGATTGACTATTTCGGAACTTCAGTGTACGCTCGGCCAATTTAAAACTGGCCGGCGTCTGAGAGATTGAGCTCGAATCGGGTACTTCCGTGAGAGCTCGGAACAGCCAGGCTTTATTCATAAGACTGCGTATATTCTTGTGGTAGTAGTTATAATGGGGAACACAACTATAATCACAAAAGTCTTCCGAGGAAATATGAGAGATTTCAAATAGACATCGGAGTGTTTCAACACTAAATATTTATAACCAAAGCACACTTTATTGTTTTATGGTTCTCAAAGTGGAGTATGACTAAAGCACGCCATAATACCACGCTTCCTGCAGCACTCTTACACAGTGGTAGTTCAAGTTCAAATCTCAGTGGAGCTACTCAAATGTTTTCGCCCTCTCGTTTTAAATACACGAGTAAAAATATAACAGGTTTCTTCATTTGCTATGCATGTGGCGTTTTTTATACTCCGTCTTAGATGGCAACCATGATATTAATTGATCGGTCGGGAGGAGGTTTCATACTTGGTCAGTTTAATTTTATAACCACAAATTTCACCACTATTGTAATTATACAGGCTGATTTATGAATAACTGACGCATTTCTTTCTTTAATTATTCTGTTAGAAATTCACTCAATGCCCCAATTTAGCACCAAATTAAGCAGATTTTTCTGGAGTTTCGATTGCCTGTCACTAGTTGCGCAGAGTTCATGTTTTATTGGTAATTGTTAGTTTTATTGTCGGCAACTGTTTTTGAGATTTTGTTCTAGTCAACCTGAAAATGGAGTACACATTAAATGAACGACTCTTCCTTGTAAAGCAATACTGGATTATGATTCAATTACAGCTACTCAAAGGGCATACCAGAGAGAATTTGGTGTTCGGAATCTTCCCCAAAGAAACACAATACTGGGACTGGTAAACAAATTGGAAACAACTGGCTCTCAGGAGAGTAAAAAAGGCAAAACTTGTTCATCTATGCTTCCCACGGTTGTTGTTGACGTAGGAGCATGACTGGATCAGTCACCCAAAAAATCATTTGTCACAGAAGACAGGGTACAGCTACTCAATGTCTCAGAGAGCTGTGAAAAGTGCAGGCCTAAAGCCGTATAGGTTTACGGTTGTCCATCAGTACAGAACCAGATAAGGATAGATGACTGAATTATTGTTGTTGGTTTCAGGCGTTCATTGTGCAAAATCCTACCTATTGTCCATCACATGGTTCACATATGAAGCATGGTTCCATTATCCGGTTATGTGAACTCAAATATGCACCGGTTAAAATCGGAGTTTGGTGCGCAATTTCGCGGTAATCCTGCGAACCGCATCACGCTCGTAACGCGTCTGTAGCGTCTGTAGGTTTGAGTGTAAACAGATAACTTAAACCCAATTGCTTAAGAATTCATAAGCATATAATATAACTAAACCTGAATGTGAATACAGAACCGATATTTCGCTTGCACCAGGCAAAAGGTATTTTCCATGTAGCAGGCTTTTAATAATAAGTTAGCTCTCGTTTGAGAGTATTCGCCACAATCTGGGATTACATATTGTGGCGTATTATTAATTTTATTGTCATTACCAGATGCGCTATTGCGATGTATTGTTGCTACCAGACGTGGCATTATTGTGTATCCTTAGTTATATTTCGGCTTAACGGTTTTTCCTTTCGGTGAGGATCACGCCAAAGGGAAAGATATGTTTGAAACTGGTCTGGTATGACGTCAGCCCTGTCTGGCTTCGGTTGGACACGGTTGGTGGGAGTAAGATAGCGTTACTCCAGTGAAAGTGGTCGTTGGAGCCAGACGTGTATGTGTAGCCGGTCTAAGGTTTAGTGGCATCTCCCTCCATCCTTTTTCCTTCGTTCATTATGCAGAGCCGCCAAACGTTTTGTGATTAAATCCCAGGTATGTGAAGGTAATGTGTGTTATATACTTTCAGTGTAATATAAAACTCATTTCCCCTTAAATCTATACACCAAGGTCCCGGACTTTTTGCTGCCAGTGAGTTGCGCCCCCCAATGTGCGTGTTAATTAATGTTTACTGGTAACCTTTTGGCCTTCACCGCAACATGTAACAATATTTTACTGCATTATGATCGTGATCTTGACAGTGCCGCACACAACTGCCCTTGAGCGAAGGCTGTTGTGGCGAAAATATCACAACCTTATCAATGGCTTGTCCTTGTCCTTTGTTTATAGTTGTGAAGAAAACTAAATTTACTGTATCTTTCTTTCAATGTGAAGGGCACATTCATAACACTTATGAATAACTACAAACTAATGAGGACATTCTAAGTTACCAGTAAAATCCCAGTCTGTAGCACTGTTGGAGTAAAGGAACATGAAGGCGTACAACTATCGAAACTTCGGCTTTATGAAGATGTAGTTGTTTCGTGCTTTAGGAGGAGCTCACCGAACGAGGTGGTGGCTTCTTTGCCACGATTTGCTTTCCATTATTTCCCTTTCATACTGTTTCCTTCTCCTCTTCCAGGAGTTCTTCTAGGTTTTGTGGTGTATGGCGGTACCGGACAGATGGCGCGGATGCATGCTCAAAGGAAAGAGTATTCCCTATTAACACTAGAGGGCTGCTTGATTGGTAGGTCGTTTATCACCCTCTCTATGCGGTTCCGGCAGTGGGACTGACCTGCGAACTTGGAAATGTTAGGGACTTCCTCGCGTCTCCGTGGCCTGTCTGTCTACGGCCTATAGCCTACTGTGTGGTTCCTTCACTTCATTCCCTCCTCCTAGGGGTTTGCAGATTGTAGGTTGGGGTGCGCGAGCTGTCCCCCTCAGTTGAACAATCTATAACATACATATATATATATATATATATATATATATATATATATATATATATAGGTGGAGCTCTATATCATGCATATCCGCGAAAAAAAACTTATTTCCAAAAACAATTGTTTCCTTTCGAACGTTGTGAAGAACTAAAGAAGAGATTAGCGAGATAGTTTGTATGGAGTGTGCCACTTAAGTATGTGAACTTTGAAGCTGCGATGAAGAGAAAACCACTGAACGTAAGTATTTGAAATGTACTTTGAATGCACATTAAATTCAGACACTCACATTATAACAGTAGGGGAAGGTGGGGCAAGAGTGCCATATCGGGTAAGAGTGTCACCCCTCTTTAAGTGCAAAAATATGGGCTTAGTGACTTTGTTGCAAGGTTGGGTACACTGAGTTAGATGGCATGTTTGTTGGGCTGTGCATTACAGCAGCTCTAGAAATTTATTGTTTTTGTTGTATAATAAAGTACTTTTTTCATAATTGTGATTTTATATTTCCATGACAGGAAACCCAATTTATTCCTAGGTAAGGTAGTTTCTGGTATATCTCAGTTATTATGGCTTAACCCCACTTATATGAGAATCCAATTGCACGTGAAGAGTTAGTAGTGTATGCAGCCGCCACTCCGTGGTGTCACCAGATGTAATCCCGTGCAGCTGGGGGCAAAAGTGTCAGCTGACTCTGGTGCCAGAGTGACACTCTTACCCCCTACTGTGAACATAGTACATTCATTGTAATAACATTTATAAATCAGAAATACAGAGAAAAATGGATAGTGAAAATACCGAAGATTCAATCATCCTGCCCCTAGAGAATGATAAGAGAAGGAATGCAAAGGAGTTCATTCCTATAGCTTCTACTTCGAGGGAAAGCTTTTACTACGTTGATGAAAAGGAAGCAGATAAAATTAAACCTGTTCCCAAAACTCCAGCATTGAAACTATTTCCCCACTTCCAATTCATAGAAGACCTTTTCCTAAAACTCCAACCCTAAGAGGAAGAAAACCTGATAAATCGGTTATCCCGACCAGCAGCCCTCATAAAAAATGCTTGAAATCAACAAGCTTGTACTAATCGCTCAACTACCACAAAGGTTCTGTTAAAATCAAAGATACAGAAGAAGAAACCAAGGTGTGATACTGCAACGTCACAGAGAACTACTGAAGACCAGAAAAAAGACGATGTCTAATTTTGCTTAATTTGCCAAGAAAGGTTATCAGATCCACCTATGAGCCAATGATTCAGTGTCAAGAATGCAAAGGAATATCTCATACAGATTGTACAGACTTTAATGACGTGAAAGGAACCTTTATTTGTGATATTTGTAGGGAATAATGATGTCTCAGTTTGTTCAATGTATGTGACACTCTTACCCCAGCCTATGGGGCAAGAGTGTCAGCTGACGTTTCTTTATGTAAATCAAAATATCTCAGAATGTTTGGGAGAGTCTGTCTTAATACTTTATCGCGTTCTTGTGTAATGATAGCTTATCTTATATACGGGGGGGGGATACGTATGATTCTGTTTAGAGGAAGAAATTAGTGTTTGAACCTTAACATGGCACTCTTGCCCCATCTTCCCCTACTGACCTAAAACACAAAAAATGCCAGATTGCCTGAAAATTTAAACGAAATTATATCCATTAAATCTTTCTTAATTGTACCAATTATTTGTATACCCATAGTACCTAACGCTTGTCCAGACTTCCAAACAAACTACTATGTATTAGAAAATGGCACATTAAGAAAGACTAACTTCCATTTTATAGTCAAGTTAATGAGTGCATTCAGCGGGTCAAGCGCTGCAGCAGCGCTTTATGCAGCGGTTTATTCAAGCACCTGCTGAAGCAGGGAATGAAGCGAAGAAATACTTCACTTCACTTGTAGCAGAAAGAATAAAAATGGCGAAGTATTTGCAGACGATATTTAATTGAGGGTGTATCCTACGATATCTTTAGCAACGAGGGGCTGCATAAAAGAATGGAGGAAGACAGGGCTTTGTTTTAATCTTAGAACTATTTAATATATTATTAAACCTCTTCCTCTATAGTATTTATGCACCAATAACAGTGAGACCACATATGGGTACTAAATAACCCTAACAGGAAGCAGTTTTAAGTGTTTATGTTTTCGATTGTCTAGAAGTAGGTACAACAATATACTTTAACATTGAAACTCATATTTAATAATAATATCCTAAAGAATACAAATATTTTACGAGTTTGCACTTTTATGTTCCGAATTCTTTAATACGTGTCTAAATAGATGCGTTGCTTTGGCTTCCATTAACTGAAAGTAAGTAAGCAAAATTAATGTGTTACATTCACATGACTTTCTCAATCCTCTATAGTTTATTAGTTAGTATACAAACTATTCTAATGAGCGTTTATTTTTCTATCTACTTCAGTTTAATCGAGATAAAACTTTCCGGAAATAGCAACATTACACATTTCGATATAGATACAAAGAGAACAGCGATAGTCAAATGTTTTAGAACTGAACGCTATATGCTGGCCTTAAAGTTTCATACTGTATCCATACAATCGCGAGAAATAACTGAATGCTGACAGTGCTTTAAAAGAATAAAAGCATTAAATAATTGGAACCAATAGTGACATATCTCGGAAATGGCTTATGCTACAAAAAAGTTATTTTAAACAAATTGTTTGTTTTAAGGAGATCTGCATTCCACGTTGCACGTTTTCGCCTATCCAGTTGTACAAAATTATACAAAATTGCTTCCGGAGAAGAGGACTTCTCAGGCTATTCCTAAAAAAAGTCAACATATACACTTTGTCATACATTATCCTTAGTATATGCTAATTTAATGAAAATAGTTAGAGTTTGCTTTTTAGAAAATAAAATTTTTCCATGTAAAGTGTAGTTTGGGTTTAGGGGATTTTCTTGAAAATCTACGTGTCGCATCTTCGGAAGATGTTGAATTTAAATATCAAGTTTGGTATTCACACTTTTCGTTTTTGAGTTATGGTGTTCACCCACATGAACCTTTTTCTAATTTTTTTATTCAGGCCTCAAAATATGTATTTCCGGTGATAACTGATATAGACTTTATGAGTAGAATGGGATACCTTCTCTACCTACTATGTGCATGTAAGGAAAGTAATAACATAAGAATAAATAAAATAAAATTGAGTGTTATTTATGGACGCTCTTTAAATACTATGATTCTTAGCGTCCCATTCTATATTGAGCTTTAAAGACCGGAAATTTTGCTCAGAGGCTTCTTTATTAGATCTGAGGTGCTTTTGCGTGCCTTAAATCTACGACACGGGACTACCAGCTTTACTTCCCTTTCGAAGGAAGCCACGATAAGGAGTATTACACCCGAAAAAAACCATCGCCCCGCCAGGTTTGAACCCACGGCCTCAGGAACTAGAAGCTAGCATGGTACACCCTAGACCACGAATCATATATGAAACTATATCTGCTGTTGCTCGTGACATCTGAAAAGACTCCGATCTGAAACTCATCTAAAGAATAATGGGTACCATTTTCTCAAAATAATTCAGGTTTCTTACGGGAACTGTCCTATCTCCTTCGCCATTTTCTTTATAAGCGATGGCCATAAATTTGGCATTCTTATGTGGAATTACTTCTTAAACAACATCGTTGACATATTCCGCTATCTGAAAACACAAATCGAAAATTATTTCTTGATCCGTATTCTACAATAAACGTATTTCCACGTGCTTTCACCGCAAGGAATCAAAGCATAAGTGGTTCGGAAAACAAATTACGAAATTTCCGCTTCCGTTTGCAGCGGTGCATTCATCAAATCCTGCAGCGCTGTGTACAGCGAAGGTATTAAACGCTGCTATAGCGCTTGGCCCGCTGAATGTACCCAATATATAAGACCATTGAATGAGATAGCACCGCGGTAACTTGTTAGAGGGACTCCCTGGTTCGATTCCCGTTGACCACCTACTCTGACTCTAATTTTTCGTGGTTTTCCCTGGTCGGTGATTTCTCATCTACCACGATTTCCTTTCGCTCATTTCCTTTTCATGTTTGAGGGGTGCTACTGGATTTCGTAGCGTAGGGCGGTGCCGGACAGATGGCGCGGATGCCTGGTCGAAGAAAAGAGCATTCACCGAGCAATAGATCTGTGTAGGTTGCAGTGCGCAAGCTGTTCCCCTCCGTTGTGTACCCTATTATATATGAGACCAATGGCTGTGTTAATGTGTGCTTGCTTATTTGATAGATATTAGGAAACATATCCATTGTTCCGATATCATTTTAACAACTCTCAGACCATTCATACTAAAGGAAAGTAAATTAATTCTGAATATAAGTATAGTTTATTTTTCAAACTGATTAAAATTCTTGTTGGTATATATGATGGTTGGATAATCACCATATAAAAACAATTTAACATTGGGAATAGTCCCCGAATCAGGCTTATGATTTTATCTGTAATTCCTATGAATGTTATGACCAAATCCTCGAGATTCTTACGGGACATATTCTACTTTCTAGCCCGCATTTTTTTTTATAGTTAAATGATTATTGCATTCTATAGTTTGTTTCCTTTACTTACCAAACAAGGAAATTAAGAACACGAAAGGAAACAAAATGGCTTCAATGTTAAGGTGCGTTAAATACTTATATTTTATTCAAATATATTTATTGCTGAGAGTTATTGCAGGTGATATGGCTCGGTTCTAGCTCTGGCTGTTTTGCCGGTTATACTCAATTTATTTAAAAATCACTTAAAACAATAATAATTGCATAAATGTCTAACAGTGGTTCAGCTACAATATCTACTTCTGATCATTATCTTGAAATATTTTTCTTGTGGCAACTGACTTCTTCATTTTACCCAATATTCGTTTAATTAAGTTTACCCTGTAGTTGTTAGTTCATGGGCATTCAAACAAAACATGACTTGCTTCTTCCTTGCTATTGCATATGGGACAATCTGTTCGCAGTTTCCTCTGATACCCCTTAATTAATCCATTCCCAAACTAAACCATGCAAGTCCCTCCTTCCCTAGTTCACTGCAATTCGCTACATAACTTTCTCTTTCATAATTTCCCTTGATTTCCTTGTAAACTGTAAGTGTACTTTTCTCTTCTATTGAAGCACTCATACCTTGTCTATCCGTACGTTCAAATCTAGGTCTTACTTCTCTCCAAAATCCATTAAGTATTCTCTACCAGCATGCATCTCCCATACCGTTCATTACTAACTACTCTTAACCTTGTCGTCCTCCGTGGTGTAGTGGTTACCATGCTAGCCTCTAATTCCCGAGGTCGCGTTTTCAAACCCGGCGGAGGGCGATGGATTCTTTCGGACGTAAAAATCCTTAGCATGGTTTCCTTCGGAAGGGGAGTAAAGCCGTATATTTACGGCATGTAAAATAACCTCAAACCTGAAAAGAGGTCTCTGAGCAAAATTACCGGTCTTTCACGCCCAATATGGAATGGGACGCTGAAGACCACAGCAGTTAAAGAGCGTCCATAAATAAAACTCAAGTTGTTTTTTTTCTTTAACCTTGCTTACCCAGCTGTCAGTACTCTCATTTTCTTGGGACTTAATAAATAGTGTTTTAATCATGTTGTAAGTTGTTTATCCTAAACCAATACTTGTAGACTCGCTCCACCAGTAACCTCCCCCCACACATTCATTTTTCCCATTTCTAATAGGGCATCAACATTTGCAGTTTCATTTTAATACAATGTTAAGTTATTATATCCAGTTACAAACGTGTTTCCATTTTCTTTTCCTATCTTAAAATACGAGTTGCAAACTTCATTTCAACTTTAATTAAAAAAAAATTAATTTTCTTGCCTCAAATAGGTATAATAATCAAAAACGTTTTATTAGAATTTGTTAATGATTCTGCTGGGCTTAAAATATTACATATTTCACGCGATAACGAGAAACGCACCAGAAAAAAAAAATGTTGCAAGCATGACGTGTGATATGGGAAGAGAGGATGGGATAGAACGTGACATATTGAGAGGAGGGTTAAAAATGGGAGTAAAAAAAAAGAAACTGCGTGACGTAAAACATCGCTTCCTTAGTAGCAAGTTTCATTTTCTATGCAAGTAGTAACGAATGAGTTAGCTTTCGTTTCTTCTCAGATTGTAGCTTATTCCGGTCTTGCAGTGATAGAATTGTTACAAAGTCTGATGGTATATGAGCTCGTGTGCCAAGGTCATCTTCTGCATTACTCGTGTATAGTGCAAACTGCATATAGCTCGTCGCGGAAGTTCTGTCCCATGGCGTTGCACCAGGTAATTAAGTACTTATAGGTTCATAGGAGGAGATATGAGGCTCATATTTCTTACAATAGCTAAAACGTTTTCCGGTAATTTTGGTTTGACACGTAATACTGAGCTAACCTGAAGCCAAAACTTAATTTTTAAATCTCTCTCTGTTTTCTTTTTCCCACCAAAGCTTTCTTCGCAAGATTTTTTTTTTTTACTTTCTCTACCGCGAGTACATACTAGGTAGAAAAGGTGTAGCATTCCATCCAAAAATTCGATACCGAAGTTTCAGCGGAAATACATGTTTTGAGGTCCCTGAATATAAAAACATATTTTTAGAAAAATGTTCGTGTGTATGTGTGTGTCCGGAACAGTATAACTCAAAAACCAAACGTCGGATAAATATTAAACTTGGTATTTAGGTTCAGTACCTTCCAAAGATGCGACACGAAGATTTTCAAGAAAATCCCTCACCCCAATCTACCCTTTACATGAAACATTTTTCGAAATATTTGATTTTCTAAAAAAACACTTAACAATTTTGATTGAAAAACAAAATGCATATCTTGAATTGTCTGGGAATTGCCTATGAAGTTCTCTTCATTTCGGAAGAAACGTATAATCTTAAATACGTTAAGCGATAGACAAAAACGCACTTCGCAAACATGTAGATCGCTTTAAAATACACAATTTTTTCAAATAAGTTTTTTGTGGCTTAAGCCATTTCTAAGATACCTATCCGTTATTAAATGTTCGAATTGTTCATCACTTGGTCATTCTTTTAAGGTTTCGCCAACATTCAGTTGTTTCTCGCGATTGCATGGAAGCAGTATGGAATTTTAAGGTCAGCGTATAGCGTCCAGTTCTTAAACAATTGATTATCGCTGTTCCCTTTGTAGCTATAACGAAATGTGTAAAGTAGCTATTTCTGCAAAGGTTCATTTGGATTAGTATGAAATACATTTTTTCTAATTGAGACGGTAATTTGTATCACAAATTACTCAGATGTCATTAATGATAATAATATGAATATGTATTTTTATGTGACATTGATTTCAGAGGTTTATTAATTGTAATTATTATTGGTAAATAATAATATACGGCTCTACTGAAACTGTTAACAATAACGCAATAATGCAGCGAGGGGATGAGTTGTTTATCGTTACCGGGAACCAGGAAGTTACGTAATGTTTCGCGCCTTTTCGGTAAAAGCTTCTAGAATTTTCCCTAAAAGTAATATGTATTAGTGGTTTTCATTGGATAATAAAATAGACGCTAATGTTGGCGCGTTTTATTAGCCAATGGCAGTTCATTTATAATCTTTAGGCGTATCTTGAGGCAGGCCTATAAATAAGCTACGTCAAAGGGAGCGTTCCCCCAGTGCAACAAGATTCTCAACACATTACACATCGTTCCCAGTTCTACAAAATTCTCCGTACTCTCCACGTCGGTATCGCAGTTCATTTATTTCGCCAAGTTACGTGCAGCAGAATTAAGAGAATCTAAATTATTATAAAGTTAATTCTACACAAAGTTGAAGTATGCGAGTTAAAAGTGATAAAAAGTTATTACAAACAGTTTCAGTATGGCGAGTATCCAGATAAATATGTGAAAGTGTTCGTGAACGTATTCTGCAATAAAGATTATAAAACCAATTTCTTCGTCAATATCATTTCTAGACAAAAGATTCCTTTCCGCTTCACACCCTGCAAGAGTTAAATGTCTACCTAAATAGCTAGCCGGAGGACAATATACAAAACTTTAAATTCTTTCGAACCCTAATTGATGCAAATTGCTACGCCAGATGGAGTTAAACGAACCAAACAAGGAGTGACGTCACACAAGATGGCAACGCAGAAGTCAACATAACATTCTCCCATCATATTGGCTTCCACAACGTGGTGCTTTAAACAAATACAATTTGTTGCTCTCGCATAATGTACATCTAATGTACAGGTACATCCAGTATCCGCGAGAGGGTACGTAATAATTCATTTAACTGCCGTCGTGCTTTGTAGTTAGTTACTGATAGATGTTTGTTCCATTTCCCTCTCATATTAAACATTACTCCTAAATAGGAGAAATGTTAAATATGCATGTACGGTCAATGACCCATGCACTAAATACTTGTGAAATAACTTCAATAATTTGAAACCAATATAGATACCTTATCTATCTAGATAGCTATCTATCTTATCTATCTTTATCTCTCTCTCTCTGTATCTCTATCTCTATCTAGTTTTACTATTAAATTCCCATATTAATGATAGGGACTATTCTGGTTAAAGACAAATTCTCCTCCCCAGTCGTTAATTGAACCCGGGACCTCTGGGTTGAGAAACCAAAACGCTGACAACTCGTGGACCAATATAATAATAATAATAATAATAATAATAATAATAATAATAAATTATTGCAAAATAATTTTACTTAAAAGCAAATTAGATAATTGGGCCCCGGTCGGGTGGCGATGGTAAAGTTACTGACGAATGGAGGGCCCCCGAAACCGGGCTGAAGCACCGCAAGTAGGCCATCCGCAAGTAGGTCCCTTCTACCGTGACCTCTGGGCGGGAGGGATAAGGGGAGAGACCCGAAGGGCGATCAGATTCGGAGAGACGGGTGCAAGCATGGAGGGGGTACCTAATGTCTCCAGATTGAACGCATCCCACACCCCGGACCCACCCATAAAGCCCTAACTTCCTGGAGTCCCCGAAGGAGCGCCTCCCTGGAGGCGGGTCCTTACTGAGCTATTCCTGGAACGACGCCAGGAAGAAACCTCTACAGAACGCATGGTCACCGCCCAGCCGCAATGCGCCGGTCAACGTCGGCTGGTCCTATAACCCTGAAACAGATATCAAAGAAGATGATGGGTACATGAGGGGTAAGAGAGTCATGGAATACGATGAATCACCCCAGCCTTCGCCTGCCCGGGAAACCACGAAAACCATGGGTCAGACTGGGCGGTCGCCGGGGATCGAGCCCGGGACTTCCCGAATGTGAGTAACATACGTTACCGAGGCGTCACCTCGCTCGGTGCTCGGTTCTGTTTGGGCCGCGTTGGGCCTAAGAATTTCGGCCCGTGTAGACCACTACGTGGCATTGCTATACGATATTTTGATGCAGTAGGGGCGGGCCGGCTCACGGTGTGCAATTTTCCCAAGCTAGCTCTACAAAAAATAAAATTTCGGTTTATTTAGTTGAGCACACTGAATATATATTTCTACTGTCTGAGACTTACATGTGTTGAGTGGTGCCTTTCACCGATCTACAGTAAGATAAAAGTAAATAAATACTGCTTTACTGCTCCGCTTCCTGTTGCGGTTGCAGTTCTTAAGGGGACGATCGGTGAAAATTGGACAAAAATAATAAAAAAATTAGAATTTAAGCTTTTTAACAGATGATTATGTGCGATTCTTTAGGAACATTTTGTATAAATATTTTTTATCGGCTTGAAAATGAGAGAACTACGTGACAATTTAAGTAATGCTGAGCGAGGTGTAATTGGGATATTTGAGGTTTTTTCTGATATTTCTCATATTATTCCCAACCTTCTAAAGGTGTTTTTGTAACATTTGCTGCATATATGTTAATCAGTTTGAAAATAATGAAATTGAAGTAAAAATTAACACCATTTAATAAAAATATATAAGCAAAATTTTAGGACAGTGTTTATGAGTAAATTTTCGGTACGGTTTTCTGGGTTGTAATATTTTAGACAGTTTTCAGCATTAATGCTACTTACGATGCAATTATCAGTGTGAAAGTTTGGGAATAGTTTCCCCGATATATGCTAACTAAAACTTCTATGCAGTTATTAATGTAAGGCAAACGAATTACGCCACCAACGTCACCCAAGTTTGATAAGTATGTATTTTTTGAAAAGCCGAGACTCACAACATAATAAAAATTGTTTAAAACACAACTAATTTAAAAGCGAGTTTTTTGAAAAATTATTTTGTAGCTCAATAAGGAACATAATTTGAAATGTTTTTTTTAAAACTTATGTACATTGCATCGTAAGGAGAATTTTTTTGCAAAATGACTTAAGTCTGTGTTTTAAAACGCATAATTCAGGAACGACTTAACATGTATGCACCAAAATTTGCAACCACATTTCTTTACTCAGATATACAATGTGGTGAAAAAATCAAACACACAGCACAATTCAGTTTTCGAAGATTCACAGGTTGGTCCCCTTAAAGAGTTCCTCGTATGAATGAAATCTAATGCCGGAATTATTGACTTGTACGATTAATAACTTTATAAAGACATGATAAAGAGATAAATTATTGTAATTAATAGTTTTCATATATTCAAAATCAGTGTATAATGTAAGAAGAAGGCTCCAATTCTGCCAGTAGATTAGAAGTCACTACCAGGCAAGTTACGTGTTGAGGCAAAGCAATTAGAAGTCAGTAGCTAAGGCAACTGGGTGTTCCGGCGAACGGAGAAACATGAAATTCCAGATAGTATGAAGCAAACTATTTCTCTCTTGAGGCAGTATTTTTAACACTTAAATGATTTAAATCAAATTATAAAATGTAAATTCAATAACAGCCCGTCTTGAAGCAATATGTGTATGTAATAATTTGTAAAATGTACGTAACAGTCATTGCATATGCTTATATTATTGTAAACATGTTCAATAATGTTATGTGAATATACTACGTAATTTAACAATGTAGGAGCTGTGAGAATAATAAGTTAAACGTTGCTAACAATGAGGTAACAATGAGGTAAATTTGAGGCAGTAATGAATTTTAACGTTTAAATGCTAATTGTCATTATTGGAGCAACAATAATGTAAATTTTGAGACAGTTTTAAAATAGCCAAACAACAACTAGAAAAAGCTGTAGTTAACTGCAGGTATTCTATTGGAGTAGGATTAGCCAATCAGAGACTTGAAATACAGAAATTTACAACGGTTGAAATCAATTCTGTTGCCTGAGACAGTGATTGTAGCCGGATGCGTGATGCGTCCTCGAGAGATTTTATACGTATTCGTGTGAGACGAAAAATAAGTTTACGTGTTAAAAACTGTAATTAATTAATTAAAGAATCTCACAGATCTCTATATCAGTGAAGTGCTGTTTAATTTGTGTCAAGGATTAATAAGAAGGAGCGAATTAAAACTTAAAATCTGTGTAAGACTACATTCTTGTAGCATCACGCCCTGCCAAGATATCCATGTGT
This sequence comes from Deroplatys truncata, assembly GCA_030765065.1. Classification (NCBI taxonomy): domain Eukaryota; kingdom Metazoa; phylum Arthropoda; class Insecta; order Mantodea; family Mantidae; genus Deroplatys; species Deroplatys truncata. The sequence goes on from CM060986.1 coordinate 46,004,379, forward strand.
CTAAAATAATACTGACGCAGCCGAAGCAAACATAAATATTAAATATTTAAAGAAAGAGTTTAATTACAAAGTTAATATTTTTTTTAAATTTGGGGCGAGGGCTACCGGAAACTGTTTACTATACGTGCGGTTGCAACTACTTCAAGTGTTCGGCTCCCCAACAGTTGAAATATAATACAGCATCTACAAACTGACTTTCCATACGTAGCAGCAAAAAACATTTTCTCAAATTGGCTCCCATACGTGGGGCAAACAAAACGAAATAATAAATAACGTAAACAAAATTTGTTCTTCAAATTGACGCCCAAAGCTTGGAGCTAAATAAATAACAATACAATAAAACAACCTACTTCAAACTGACTTTTCAATACGTAGCAGCAAACAATGTAAAAATAACTCTTTCTCAAATATGAGGGTACAAACTTACGGTACATTCTCTAGTAGCTTCATTTGATAATTACGAAATATTTTAGCACAATGTTTCAATGTCAAGGTTAAGTATAATTTACTTCATGCAGTAAACAAATGGCGATATTATCTCGCTCTCTAACGTCATGACCCTTAGAACACACGAGCCAATTTTCCATACACCTTTTAACATTTGATGCATCAGTGTTATCTGGTTATCAATACATAACCTTTTGCCAAAAGGGTTAAGATTAAAGAAAAGTATAAATATACGCATCGGGTGTCTCCGACCTCTAGGTCATGCTGATACACACAGTAGACACCAGACAGTTGAAAGTAATTATTTGCAAATGGAAAGGAAAGGTTCATTTGAAGATGCACAGATTCTTAAAAGAAATAAAACGTTTTAAATGTATGGTTATAAACTTGACTGTGGTTTTTATATCTATACAATACTTAGATACTATTCTTTAAAATAATATAATTTACAGAGATTTTACTAAAAACTATTGTATGCACCACACACGCAAAAGCTTTGGCGGACTCATACAATATTTTGGACTCGGCTTTACTTAATTCGTTCACTAAAGCTTTAGTACTCGATACATTAGTAGCTATTTATATGTTATACCGAGCCAATAGAGCATGATGTAACATTTGTTTACTCTATAAAGACATCAACAATCACACATAAAATACCAAGGATTGTTAGCGAGCGAAAAGAGACGCGTTTTCAAAGGCAGTGGGAAGAAAACTTTGCGGAAGTTAAAAGTCGCGTATAACATTTACGAAGTATAACTGTATGTAATAACGCTTCATTACTTTAAAATATGCTGCTAGTAGGTAATCATCATAATAAAATCCTGTATAAAACTGTATAGTATATAAAATAAATGCAACAACATAATCACAAGCTTCATATCGCAATGCAGGACGGACAGCACCTATTTGAAATTTCTGTCTTCTGTTGGTAGTGACACGAACAAAAGTGCCACGCTATCTTGAGGAGCAAAATATTGCTGACAATGGCGTTTAATGAAGAGTTACAGCGACAAACAGGGCTGGCTTCTAATTGGTTTACACATACATAATGAATGTAATTGCTGATTCCGAGTTAGTTAGTTACTTTCTCTGCGTTTCTTTCTTAACCGTTAAAATGTAACTTACGTTACTTTCTGGCTATCCCTAACGCTATTAGTATTATTACTATTACTACTACTATTATTATTATTATTATTATTATTATTATTATTATTATTATTTCCTTTAAAGCTTTACTTTTATGTTAAACTAATCATTGTGGAAGACCAGCTTTATTGTCACGCAGAAGCAGAAAGCAAGAGTACAGTCAGACTTGTTTAGGACTGTCCATTTCTTTTTCAATGCCACCAACAAGTTTGTGTATGACCCAGTCAGTATCGAAACGATCGCTTCTGGCAGTCGATCGATCGAAGCTGTACGAATGCCGGGGGAAGCCCCAGGGGGGGTTAAGCGGATTGCCCCGACCTGTGAACCTTCTCCACACACACACACACACACACACACACACACACACACACACACACACACACACACACACACACACACACACAAACGCTCATTGTTTTTGCGACGCTAATCTTGAGATATTCTTGTTCGAGTGCAGCTATGCGACAAATGGGAATCGCTTGGAAGACTGCAGTAAGTCCAACCTCAGTTGTGTACACATGGACGTAAACAATAATGAATTTCTATGTTTTCCTTTCCGTTTCAAAACCACTCCATTGAAAAGCACACTAGGAAACTTTCCTCGTATGCTTCGGAGGTTTCTTTTCTGATACTGATTTGTTTCAGTACTTGTTTCAGTCTAGTGCTTGGATGTCAGTATCCAAATACAGAGGTCCCTGCCTCAGTTCCTGGCTGGAGGAAAAACTTTCATTTTTTAGGATTACTCCCTGTCTATCCTAGAATCTGGCAGCATGAATGAGAGCAAGGGTAGGTGAATGTTTGTTAGTGTGTGCGTATGTGAGAGAGATAAAGAAGGAAATGAACAGTGTACAAATTTAAGAAACTGTGAAGTTGTTCTTATTCTTTCTGGTTTGCTCACGGCACTGGAGAAACCCAAGGTACTGGCTTCTTGTCTACATTTGGTGTACAATGGTCAGTCTACAATGATGTGCTGGATGGTTAATGGTGTGTTGCAGTTGGCACAGGTTGGACGCTGGTCTTTGGTTGGAAGAAAAGAGTGCGTCAGTTTGCAATGACGGGAGGTGATTACCTGATTTCGTCGTTTCAGTATTCGTAGAGGTTGGAAAGAGTTGGTATAGCCTGAATGAGCTTCATGAAGTTTGCTATCAAGTGATAATCCCTCTGTTTTCCATTTCTGCATGAATACTCGTTGCATGAAGGCTATGGCGTCTTGGTGCGAGAAGGCTATAGATGGATCACTTATAGAATGTCTGTAGCGCTTCGTTGGGTTATTTCATTGCCATCTCTACCTATATGGGAGGGAAACTATATCAGGATCACCTTTTTCCCTGTGTTGTTAATTTTGGAAGCACAAGAAACAAATGTAATTGCAGGGAGGCTCAGATTTCTGTGTGGCTAGTAGCACACTTAAGGAATCAGTGAAGATATTGAAGGAGGCTGCCTGTCTCTCTCCCCCACCTCTCTCTCTCTCATGATTCCTAACTTATTAAGCTATACAAAACTAACTAAGAATGAAGAGGGCTTTGCAGGCTGTTCCAAGAAAATTCAAAACATGCATTTTATCCTGCAAATATCTCAAAGATGTACATTATTCGAAGTCGTTACAGCCATCTTTGAGGAAATCAGGCACATGGAGGTGAGAAGATATTCTTGAAAATCCATGCCCAACATTGTTAAGCGGTGTCCGATTCAAGCATGAAATTTAGTGTTTTTTTGGCTTTTCACTTTGAGTTCGCTGTTCAGAAACAGGCGAACAGAGATAAGACAGGACCATTTTCTAAATGTCTCTATTTTTTTATTCAGGGCGCTTGAAAGTGTGTGTTTCCGGGAAAATAACAACATAGAATTTTGGGGCCAAATGCAATATTCTAAGTGAAAGAGAAGCTAAAAATGTGCGTGTGTGTGTGTGTGTGTGTGTGTATGTTTTATGATATGGTGGTGGTGATGATGATGTGTAATTTGCAAATAGGCAAAATCTATACATCATAAAACTAGTGAACATTCTTGGTAACTTTCAATTTTGAATAATTGATACCGGCATATATAATGAGCAGGAACATGATTTTAAGGCAAATGCACTTTATCCTCTGCTGTCAGAAAGTATGTTCGCTTGGTATGCGAGTTAATTACTAAATTTTTAACAATTTAGGTTGCATATAATGCATATTTTGCTTATTTTGTTAATAAGCACAATATTTCAACAGTTTGAAAATTATGTTGCATATTTCTTTTTTTTAGAAGTGTATTTCATAAATATATTCTATTTTGTTAGTTTTATCTTAATATTTGATTTACAAATACGATATCTGCGAGTAAAATGTGCCATCGAGTCAGTGTTGAAACTTGGCTACACTTGTGGTAGCTCACGGCCAACACAATCAATAGCACACCGGTGAATCCCCGCCTTATCTGGTCGTTGCCGTTCCCTCGCGGTATAAAGGAGTTCTTGGAATTTCGTTCATTGTGGTGGTTATACTTATACATAATATTAAAACTACGTTAAATTTTATTGTTTAGTATCTCTTTTAAGATTTATAAAAATGCAACCTAATTTACACAAAGGAAAGCATTTCATGTTCAATCGTTAATAGTTTTAGAAATTCAATTCCGAAAATATTTTTGTGGGTTCATAATCGTTTTCCAGTTGAAACTTCAGATCATTCAGTTTAGTGGTGTGGTGAAGACCTTGTTTTCGTAAAAGTGAAGGACAAAGCTACGTTAGAAGGGTATATCCAACTCCTTAATATTAAAGATACATTTTGATGAGAAATAATTCATATGGTTTCCACAGTAGCTTTATTCACTGAGAGATTACATCAAGTTGCCTTAAATTACTGTTTTATATCAATGTGATGACTTAATATTTTTACGGACATATTTATGTTTATATTATAGACGTTTGCAATGTATAAATGCATGGGTACACATTAAAGGGTTTATTATGGCATAAAATTCCTGTCCCTATTAATGAGCTACCCTGAAACCAGAAATGTATGTGTGTGTGCGCACGCGTCTATTTTACTTTTTCACGCAAGAATGGCTTATCGGATTATTATGAAAGATACCTCAGATACCACTTAGAAGTTAGGGCATATGACATCTTGGTATTACTTCGCGCAAAGAGAAACAAATCGAAATATTTGCTTATTATTCAGTGTTCTGAAATATGCTACAAAAGTTTATAAATGTATCTAATGTTTCTGACAAATTACTACATTTATATAATTTCCATAGGCATACTTAAGAAGTTACACCAGTTTTTCGTTACTATTATTAGTGTACCTAAATCACTTACCATGATAAACGTGTAGAAACCATCGCATTGCAAATAGGTAGAGGCACAAGTGTGCTGGTAAACCTCTGCTTACGCTCTTACTTTAAATATACATCACAGTAAAAGTAATATTATTACTGGTTTTGAAATCGTCGCTTGGCATACAGGGCTATATATAACTAGCAGCCGGTAGAGCACAGCTTCAATGCTGGTGCCGGCCGTACGGTTGTCTAGCCAATTCCTGTCAGTTGGAGCGCATAATTCTCATTGTCCATGTTATACGCACTTCTTTGTTTACATTGTCTGCGAGTACGCCTACATTGCGTATTAGTTTACGTGTTACCTAGCATTATTATATTGCTCTTTGTTAACTATGCCGTCATTCAGTGTTGAACAATGAGTGTTTGTGTACGATAACTACGTGAAAACTGATTATTGCAGAAGTAATAAAGCGCTTTTCAAGAGAATACCCTGGTAACCGTTTTCCAAATTGAGAAACTGTTCGACGATCCGTTACAAAGTTCCACGACACAGGATCTGCGAATGATAGGAAACGGGTTACGAGGCGCCGTGTTCTTACTGAAGAGAACTTAGGCATTATAGGGGAACGTATCGAACATTCGCCTAAAAAATCATCCGTCGTCTTGCTCAGGAGACAGAGGTGTCAATATGCTCTGCCATAAATGCAACGCAGAGTTCATGGATGTATTGCTGCACATTTTCAACATCGCTTATAACACAGGTTAGTGTTCAATTATTATTGTTATTATTATTATTATATTGTTATATTATTATCATCACAAGTTATTATTGTTGTTTTCAGTAATGCGTACCGTAAACATTTTACGCATTCGGTGTCTTTCTCGCGTAACCTAACGCGCTCTGCCGGCCACTAGTTGTATTATCAAGCATGTATGTGCACAATGAAGAAAGGATAGAATGGTAATGGAAGCGCAAATGGAGAGAGAGGGAGATACAGGGAGGGGTAGAGGGGGAAGGAGAGGGAGAAAAAGACAGATGGAGGTAAGCGAGAGACGGGAAGGGGACAGAGGCACGGAGAGAGTGAGAAAGAGAGAGAAGAGACTCAGAAGAATTTTCGTCTTACGCAATAACGCTAGCAGAGTGGAGAGTTCTACTTGTTTTATACATTATTTAATGATTCTCATAATTGCTGCGTCAAATCTTTCACGTAAATAGATCTTAACACGCAGCTTCTAAATGTTTCAGAGTTAATGTTTGTGGCACATTAAGCAGATGCATTCTCCCTTCTTAGGATTATAGTAGAAATAAAAGAAGTTATCTGCATTGCAATGCGTTTATTCTTCAATTTTAAGTGCATATGCACCTATCTTCAGTTTCATTCCTGTTTACTTTCTCTACTATATACCTAGGATTGGATTGGATTGAACTGGATTGTGAAGCGGAGGGGATTCGGCAACGATCCAGGAATGCGAACACTGCACCGAAGCCCCACCAGGGGGCACACCGAGAGAGAGGAATGAGGTGAAGGGAGACACCGGGTGGCCGGAACCAGGAATAACGGCACAGCAATGACAAGGTCCCTACGGTTTCCAGATTGAGACGCCCCGGAAGTTGTACTGGTTGACCGGGGTCCCCGCCCCCACACAGGGTCCAACCCCAGCAACCAGCCAAAGGCGGAGGGACAGAGAAAGTTCTCAGAGAGCATCCCTGGTTCCTGCCACGCTGCACCGAAACACCAGCGCCGACACTTTCAACCCTGAAACAGATCAAACGGGGTGAAGGATGAGTGAAATGATGAATGGAACGGAATGGAGGGACGGGAATTCGAGGATTAAAGAAACCACTCCGGCATTCGCCTGACAACCCGGGAAACCCGCCCCCCCAAAAAAAAAGCATGCGTCAGAGTGGGCGATCACCGGAGAGCGAACCATGGACCTCCTGAATGCGGGCTACAGACGTTACCGCCTGAGCCATCCCGCTCAGTATGTATCTAGCAAGTAGAGGTATTGCATTCCATCCTAAAATTGGATATCGAGATTTTACCGGAGGCTCCCTGAATCCAAAAAAGAGCATTTTGAGAAAAGATCCGCGTGTTTGCGCGCGCGTTTTTGAACTGCATAACTCAAAAACCAAAAGTCGCATAAATAACAAACTTGCTATTTAAGTTTATATCCTCCAAAGATGCGACACGGAGATTTTGAAGGAAACCCCACGTATACCCCAAACTGCATGGAACATTTTTTTCGAAATTTTTTATTTTCTCAAAGATAAACGATTTTTAGTAAGTTCTATACATTTAAGATATGTACGTGCCAAGGTTTTAAAACACAACTTATTTCAGATAACTTTTTGTGCATCAGTCATTTCGAGATATCCATTATTAGTTTGAATTTATCAACACCTTGACGTTTTTAAAGTGCTGTCGCTATTCAGCTGTTTCGGGCAAAGAGTATAGAATTTTAGGCCAGCGTATACCGATTCATATTTAAACATCTAACTGTCGATTTTGTTTCTCCTGTCCCCATTATGCCTACAACGAAATGTGTAATGAAAGCGTTTCCTCAAAGTTTTATCTCAATTAAATTGAGAATATTTTGTCATATAAACGTAAACGATAGTGGGTAGAGAAAGTAATGTGAATCTAACACATTCAGATTTTTCTAAGATGTACAGTGCAAAATTATGTATGTTACACTCGTATAATAATAATGAAAACCTCTTACATAAGAATATTTGTGTTTATACGTGTACAGCATTAGCCTATCGTAGTAGTTTGCTGATGTTAATTCTTTCATCATTATTATTAGTGTCTGCCACAACTGGAATTCCCCGGTGACGAGTCTTGATGTATTATCGTCCATTAAAATGAGAGTTCCTTGGCTTCTGCATTTCGTTGATCAGTCTCAAAGGAAAGAATCCCAGCGAGTTGACAGTTGCATTTCTGTCAGTCTTGTTGTAGGAATTAGCGGGTCCACAGTTCGGTGCGTGTGACAAATTAGTTTCGTTTCGCAGAATGACGCATGATGGCAGCAGGTGCTATACTAATGATGACATCTTCATTCTCATTACACTGACACTTGGCTGACAAGGGGCGTGGCACCTGCCATGCATATCTCGTCACTGCAGTGGGGGATATCAAGGGTAGAGGGTTCCCGACCTCGCTCCTGAATTTTAATTCTTTGGGTTCATTTTCCTAAGTTTGTAGGGCATTATGGCTCTTAATGGATGATGAAAAAAGGGGTGAGTTCACTCACTAAGTTTCAACTCATAACGGCTGTGAGTAGTTTTTTTGATAGTGGTGAAATTTGCTTGGGTGTGACAAACCCTTATTTTTCTGTAACTGTTACAACTAGGGCACGGATTTTTAGGTGCAATAAACCTTCCTTTTAGGTTTCTTATATGCTTGAAATGTTTTTTGTTTAGGTTTTTCTTCATTAAAACAGTTTTTTTGTTTTGCTTCGTGGATCAATAGAGGTATCAATAATTTTGCTTTTCTGGTACTTAATTGTAGGATTTATGTTTTGACTTGCAGTAGATAGCTACATACATTCTCAAATTTTCTGGCGTAAACGATTTCCTATTATCACGTAACACATTCTTGTGTGAAGAAAAGGTTCTTTCAACGGAACATGACGTCATTGGGGCGTAGAACATAAGAGCCAATGCAGCAGGTTCTAGGGGTAGTTTTCCTGTATGCGTTTCTCCCTGCAATACTGAATTGATTTTCATATTTTCAAAACTAGGATTTCGTTGAAGAATTTTCTGCAACTTCAAAGAACATGCAATTCCCACTGGTCCAGGTATTTCTATACTGGAAACACTGCCAATGATATCTAGAGCACCTTTCAATGGTAAAGTTGTACTTTCCAACCGGAGAATAGCTTCTCTATAAAACAAAAAGGTGTCTTAAAATATGTAAGGGAAGCGGCAAGAGTGGGGCACTCGAGTGATTTCTTAGCCTTGGCAATGCAGGAAGCTTCTGTTTCATCCAATTCATTGACAACATTTTTAACATCTTTTAAGGGGAGAAGGTAGTCTGAACACTTGGAAATTACACCTTAAGTGTGTTAAATTACCACTGCTCTAAAAGTTCTCAATGTTTTCTCCCGGAAATGTTTGTAATTTATTATGTAAATCATGACAATTATTTCAAGTGATTGTTTGCATTAATGCCTTATGCAGTTGAGTACGTAAAAGTTATTTCATTCAGCAGAAAAATAATAAAATTTACTCTTAAAACATGTGAATTCATGTACCTTTTTCTCTGAAACTACTTGCAATACGGAATCACACTTTTGCATGCTTGTTCGTAGTATAATCAGCTGTCTTCTGAACCTCAATTATTTAGTTATGTATATCAGTTCACTAAAAATTGAAAAAAAAGTTATTTTCAAAGTCAAAAAAGTAAAATGAGTGGAACATTTGCAGTGTTGTTGCTTTCTTAATAGCACTAATATACATTATAAAATTATGACTGTGGTTCAGGACGTTTAACTGTGTATTTTATACACGTACTGAAAATTTCAGCCCTCTACCTCTCATACTTTCTGAGAAAAAGGTACATAAGTATCCAAAAATGTTATTTTGAGAAAACTGAATTTAAAGTTTGAACATTAAAATTCTGACACACCTCAGTACATTCCAGAGTCATAATCATCTGGACCTTCATTCCTGGATTACTTAAGCTTTTGTGATTGCCTTCTCTAGGTCCTGGCCTCTTTTGCTAATTGCTGAACTGCTCGCTGGGCATGATATAGTCGTTCGTTGTTGAAAGATACAAAATGTTCTAAAAAGGGAGTTGCATAACAGCTTTAAAGAAATGCAGACTAGCATTTAGTTGGTACTTAAATGTCTTAAAATCCTCTTAACCCCCAAAAAGTATATATTTTCTTAAACTGAAAATAATAGAGATTTTATTAGTGCGTAAAACAAAAAATATGATTTTTGATCATTTCAGAGTACCTTGTCCCCTTAAGTGCTTGGCATAGTAAATGGCAGCAGACAGCCAAGTTCCCCAGTGGGTAAGTATCGGCTCAGGTGGAAGAGGGTTTGCCGTTACTTTCTCTTTGAACAATTGTATACGTGTTGGGGCTTTTAAGAAAACCTTGACCAAAGATATCAGGCTGCTCACATCATCGAAATGGCTTATAATCTCCTCTGCAAGGCGGTGCAGGCCGTGTGTCAAGCACGTAACAAGTAGCATGGTCGGGTGGAAGAACTGTAGCACCCCCGCCCGGCCTTCAATATGTAAGCAGCACTGCCTGTCACTAGCAAAAGTGAAGTGTGGATCTGCAGCAATCCACCTTTTGAATAAATGTGATTTAGCCATTGTTTCACTACACAACAATTACATTAGAAAATTACTCTCGGTGAACAATTGGAGGCGATCCCATTACGCTCTTCCTGACCTTCTATCAGCTGCATCCAGGTGTCACCACATCTCATGTGCTGTGCTAAACTGTAGTAACTTGAACTATCTACTGGCTATAAATGGTGGAAATAATTTTACAATGAGTTTCAATCCGAAAATAACATTCTTCATTTCGAAAAAGGAAAAACAGCTATTTAGGTTATTTTAGGTGTCAACACTTCATTTAAGTGTAATGAAATTCACATATTCTGCTCCAGGAAGTGTGAAACGAGTATATATCTTGAAATGTATTAATTTAATAGCGTGGAAAAATTGAGGCAGTATTTTTAACACTTAAATAATTTCAGTCTAATTATATATGTAAATTCAATAACAGCCCGCCTTGAAGCAATATGTGTATGTAATAATTTGTAAAATGTATGTAACAGTCATTGCATATGCTTATATTATTGATACATGTTCAATAATGTTATATGAATGTATTACGTAATTTAATAATGTAGGAGCTGTGAGAAATAGGTCAAAAGTTGCTAACAATGAGGTAACCTTGAGGCAATAATGAATTTTAAAGTTTAAATGCTACTAGTCATTATTGGAGCAACAATAATGTAAATTTTGGGACAGTTTAAAAATAGCCAATCAACAACCAGAAAAAGCTTTATTTAAATGAAGGTATTCTTTTGGAGTAGGATTAGTCAATTAGAAACTGAAAAGGAGAAACATTTACACATTCAGAAGTCAGTTGCCTGTAAACAGTGTTCCTAACAAGTCCTCGAGAAGTATAATACGTATTCGTGTGAGACGAAAAATAAGTTTACGTGTTAAAAAGTACAAGTAATTAATTAAAGAATCTCACGGCTCTCTATATCAGTGAAGTGTTATTTAAATCGCATCAAGCATTAATAAAAGGAGTGAATTAAAAATAATAATCTGTGTAAGTCTACATTCTTTGTCGCATCACGCCCTGCCAAGACTCCATGTCTCAAAAATAAATACTGACGCAGCCGAGGCAAACATAAATATTTATTATTTAAAGAAACAGTCAAATTACAAAGTTATTATTTTTACATATTTAAATTTGGGACGACGGCTACCGGGTACCATACGTGTGGTTACAACTACTTCAAGTGCTCGGCACCCCAACAGTTGAAAAATAATACAACTCCTCCAATACGACCTACTTAAAATTGACGCCCAAAGCGTGGTGCAAATAACGTAACAAACCATCTTCTCAAAATATAGGTTAAAACCTAAAAATCTGGCCCTAGTTATAACTGTCATATTTACTTTGCATTAATACCCTAATTCGTAACTACCAACTAACGGTGGCAGCAATTGTTAATGCAACAAGGAAGTATCTGTTACTACTAATTTGGTCGAATCGATATTCAGTACAAAGAAACAAACAAACCCTCAGTTATTAACTTAAATATACATTTCATCTATTGTGCTCATTAATTCAGCACACCCGTGACTACGCCTTAATTCTACAACGCACGAGTGGTCCAGGCAGCAATGCAATCAACGGTTTCAAAGTTTTTCTCCAACAAATGAGACATTTTTCTGTGTCCTTTGCTATCCAGTTGGCACACAGTCCAAATGAGCACCTATCTAGGGAATTATCTGTCCTCTTAAGATTAACTTCCTGGTCTCCTGAGTTGCCAGAGAAACTAATGGCTTTGCTATAGCAACGTCTTACATTCACGCCGTATACAGTCGATGAAAACACACTGCTCGGTTTTGGGATCCATATGGATGATAATTCCGAAAAACAGAATTGAAAACCTCGCCGTAAGCAACTATATCTCCGAAATTAATCTCAGTAGTTCCTGAGGGATCCATAGATCTTAAAATGTACGTTACTTCCAGAATTAGTTCCCAAGACATTTGCTAGGCCTTGCAGTTGTGCCCTACTCTCGAAATACTTCTGTTACCCACAAAGAGCGTGCAAGTAAACATGTTAAATGAAGTATTAATTTGCGGAGCAATATTTATTGGAACTTCTGTATTTATTTCTTTTTGCACTTGAATGCTATCGTTCTCAAGAAACTTCTGATTAGCAGTTGCGTCATATTTAAAAGTAAAGTAAGATGAACATCTCTCGGTCACTAACTATAAAGCACGAAGGCAGTATTACGTATATGCATACCTGATGTACTAAAAATTGAGTTTTATTTATGGACGCTCTTTAACTACTATGATCCTTAGCGTCCCATTCTACAAATATTGGAAGTGAAAGACCGGTAATTTTGCTCAGAGGCCTCTTTATCCGGCTTGAGGTTCTTTTACGTCCGTAAAACTACTACACGATACCACCGGCTTTACTTCCCTTCTGAAGGAAGACACGCTAAGGCTTTTCACGCCCGAAAATAAAATCCACCGCCCTCCGCCGGGTTTGAACCTGCGACCTCGGGAACCAGAGACTAGCATGGTAACCACTACACCACGGTAGACGATTTTTTTTTTCGAGTGGAGGAGAAAATGATTTAATCACTGACCCCAGCCCCGATGGGAGTCGGGACTGAGAGTGTGGGACTCACCAATAGTCGGCATACCCACTAAAAACATCCTCCACCAGATGGAAAAAGGAAGAAGGAAAAGTGGAATGGCATGGCTTTGCGCGGTCCCGCATGGCACCCACGTTAGTAATTGAAGACTGTTGGCTGCCGCCCTGTGGTAGTTGCAGCCATGAAACCTGACTGCAACACTAGTGGGAATGGCGAGGGTTAGGAAGAGAATGGAAGTTAGGATTGAGGATGGTACTGACGATGGCGCATTGCTGCAAGAAGTTCGCGACTCTCTCCGGGTTGCTCTTCAGCCTGGGACCAAGAGATGACACCCGGATGGCTTCGGTGATGGCTGTTAATCTGGATGAAGTGATGTCGAACTGCCCAGCCAGGAAAAACTGTTGAGCAGCTGATGAAGTTTGAAGATCCCTGATGAGTTCCTGCAGGGCTGTCAGTTTCATGTTCAGGAACTCCGCATGGTGTCGGCGCTGGAGTCGGCGGCTGTGGAGCTTTCACTGGTTGCGGCGTAGGTACTGGTGACTACAGCGGTGCCTTCCTGCGAGGATGCAGGGGGCAGAGCGCTTGGCCGCTGAAGTGTGAAGACCCTCCACAGGTTGCACGGTTGCGACGGCGGCGCAGGTCATGCTGGGAATACGATGAGGTGGTGCAGTCGGAACCACAGTAGTGGCACCTCGGTTCTGCTGTGCAGGACGTCTCGTTGTGCCCGTAGGCACAGCAGCGCCTGCAGGGAGCCTGGCGTTCCACTCGGCTGGCCTCGATGCGTAAGCACCGCCCTAACACGGGCAGGCCCGCCCTCAAGGCCGCTTTGTAGTCTCCAGGGTCTGCAAACTCCATCCTGACGAGCGACGTGGGTCCCTGTGCTCCGATGATTCTGGCCTTCAAGGCTGAAGGCCACCGCTGGTGGGCTGCGGTGATGAGGAACTGGCTAGCAGGTCCCTCGGGACCCCTCTGTTGACGGCACTGTACCTCCCTTGAGGTACAGGCTGGATCTGCGGTGGCTGGGAAGTACCCAGAATCGGCAGCGTGGATGCCGGTGAGTAAGGCGGCGACTGGTAGTGCGGTCGCGGCGAAGCTGCTCTGGCGGACGGCGAAGCTGCGGCCGAGGCATAGGATGGCCCAGGCTTGGCGACTGCGGCGAACTTCCCTCGGCAGATGCCGGGGTAGAAGAGGAGATACCTGCCTTAGAAGGCTCGGCGACTCTGCGATGTTTCCTCTTCGCCATCTCGACTCTGATGTACCTACTGGTAGATACGTTAGAAAGATGTATAACTCTATGATAAGGACTATTTTGTTATACGAAAGTGAAATTTGTGCATGGGAAAGAGCAAAGCTTATAAATAAAACGCAGGTAGCATTTTGCAAAACACTTCTTGGAGTTTCTCAAGGCACGCCAAATTCTGGAATATTCAGGGAGGTGCATGTTATGAGGGCACAATACACTGTAAAATAAGATCAGTGACTTACTGGCTGAGGCTGATGGAGGGAGATACTTCCACACTCCAGCGAAAAAATCTGTCCTCTAAGTTTTGAGCAGCTGAGTTAGAAAGAGGTTTGAAGAGAATAGGCATGGGGTCAGTATGTCAAAGAGGTGAAATGTCGTGCTCCGTGGTGTTGTGTTTACCATGCTAGCCTCTAGGTACCGAGGTCACGGGTTCAAATCCGAGCGATGGATGTTTTTCGGGCGTAAAAATCCTTAGCATGGCTTCTTTTGGAAGGGAAACAAAGTCGGTGGTCCGTGTCGTACATTTACTGCACGTAAAAGAACCTCAAGTCTGATAAAGAGGCCTCTGAGAAAAATTTACGGTCTTCCACGCCCAAAATAGGATGGGATGCTAAGGACCACAGCAGTAAAAGAGCGTCCATAAATAAAACTCAATTTAATATTTTTAAAGAGGTGAAATAAATGACAAAAACATATGGAAAGTGTCAAAGAAGACTAATAGATATCAGGCGATAGAAATTGAACCTGACTGTAAAATTAAACCTTCTCTAAGCCTAGCAAATGAAATAAAATTGAATTGGGGCAAAGAGGCATAGGTGTATGTTTAGGAAGAAAGGAAGGATCAGGATTAGCATGATTTAGACTGGGAGGTTGGAGGACACACAAAATGACTGACAAAATGTGAAGACTGGATACGTACTTTGGTGGAATGTGCACAGTGGGAGAATCAGCGAACAATTAAATTCGTATTCATCAGGAAACATTATTACGTCCTGCTAGAAGGTGATTGGCATGTTGGGATGTACTGGATTATCAGAAGAACTGGCAAAACATAGGCAAATTTATGGCTGAAGTTCATGAAACCAGATCATATTTATTTCAGTTAGAGACAATTTATCTGTATTTTTGTTCTTCTTCTTTTGTTTCTTTTTGCCATCTTTAACTTATATCTTAAATAATCATGTACTGCCAATGACCCATGCATTAATAATGTGACACCAATAAAAATACTTTGTCTTCATTCAAATTTAACGGCGCCTGGTCACCCCGTATAAGCGGTTGACAAAACTTACTTTAATAGTTTAAACGGAATAATAAGAGGGCATTTGGGAGAAAATACCAGGAATTGCTATTAAATGTACCGTTGTTGATAAAGGGATGACAGCGTTGACAAATAAAGGATTCGCGTGTGTCCACAACTATTCTACTAAAGGAGATAAATGGTGAAAATAGGGTTGCATCTCATGTATCTACATCGGAGTGAAGGAGCCGCCGAAATTAAATCTTGAGGACATCCTGGGTAACATTTCGTTGGTCCAGGCCGCCCTTCATAAAACAAGATCCTTCCCTTTGCTTTGATCCGTGCAACATGGTTCTATGTAGCAGATCTGCTCGATGATTGTTGTGCGTCGATCGAGACGCACACTTAAATGAATATCGTGTACGTTACCTCCCGCATCTATGTAAGAAATATTATAGGGAACATGCCGCAAATTACTGAGTGTATGTAAAATTCTAGAAAAATAATAATTAGGAATTTCACAGTGGCGCTGCTGTATAAGAGCACAAGAGCACGTCAACACCCTGACTTTTGACACCTTGCGGATTCATTGGTTAGTTTTCTTTGAATGCTATTTCGTGTAACGTATATGCGATAATTTAAAATCTACGGCGTTTAAATTTACCGCACTACTCCTCTAAACTCGATTAAACATGGCAACAGAGTCTGTAGCACATGTTGACTTGTGAACATTTTAAGGAGCTTTTGCGAATGCGCGACTGATATGACTTAATTACCTTATGGGTGAAATACATACGGATCATGCACATTTGAAGGCGTGCACGAAGTTTCTCCCGCTCTGTGTTTCCTATCACTACATTTTAGGTTAATACCACTAGGTGGTAGCACCTGTGGCAGACAGTGCCTGTATTAGAGTATGAGGCAGTATTTTTATAGCTTAAATGATAACAGTCTAATTATATAATATAAAAAATAATAACAGCCCGCCTTAAAGCAATATGTGTATAATATAATATATAAAGTGTGTATTACAGTCATTGTATTATGTTTATTTTACTATGTACATGTATAAAAATGTTATGTGAATGTATTACGTAGTTTAACAATGTAGAAGCTGTGAGAATATAAGCAATGTGCTTATAGTAGCAAACAGAATTACAAAGTAAAAGCTGAAAGTTGCTAACAATAAGGTAACTTTGAGACAACAATAAATTAGAAAGTTTAAAAAGGCTACTAATTTTTCTTGGAACAATAATAATGTAATAATAAAACAGTTTATAAATAGCCAATGAAAACACTAGAAAAGCTAAAAGTTAAATAAAGGTATTCTATTGGAGTTGGTTTAGCCAATCAGAGACTTAAAATAGAGAAATGTACAAATACAAGCGGTAGACGCTACAAGAAAGCGTACCTAAGCAGTTCGGTTCGGTACGGGTTCATTGCGATGAGAATAATATAAAGTTTACCTGTTAAAAGTGCAATTAACAACAATCTCACAGCACTATAGCAGGATATATCAGTGAAGTGTTATTTAATCGTGTGGAGGATTAATAAAAAAAAAGTGCAATACAATTATAATTTGTGTAAGCCTTCATTCTTTAGCCGTACCAGCCCTGTTAAGAGATACATGCTCTACAAAGGTATGCATATATAATATTAAAATAACATTAAAATAGTTATTACACATAAAGTAAACGTGGGGTGAAGGCCACCGGAAAGTTTGTATCGTACGTGGGGCGAACACTCCTAGAAACAATCTCCCGCAAATTGGCACCCATTACGCGTGTGGTCTAAAACAGGTTCAAATTGGTGCCTAAACGAGGTGCAACGGTAACAACAATTAAACCCCTTCAAGTAATACAATACTAGCACGAGCGCAGAAACTTCTCCCGCTTATTCCAGACCACCCATTCTCTCAACTACTATTTAATTTACACATTATTTCATTCTTGCGTTAAAAGCTGTACTTAATTATGCACAAAAAACAAACATACACAAAAACAACCCTTTCTTTCGTCAGAGCTCTTATGCATTATTATTATTATTATTATTATTATTATTATTATTATTATTATTATTGTAGTTGGGAGCTACTGCAGTTGTATCAGTTTGTTCCTAATCGTAACCATTACGGAGCTGATGCCCTGTCCCATTTTCAGAGCCGTATGACTAACATTTTGTGAACAACCAATACTCAGGAGCCGTTACATAATCCCAACAATGGATATACTCATGTGATCACCGCGTGCAACATTTCACACAGCCGACTTTGATACCAAGCGTTAATTCTAAAATGGTTTCACTTTAAGTTTAAAGGAATAATTGTAAACATAACCACGTGACAGGAGAGCACCTCATTGGCTGGTGGGCAAACGACAACTTTTCCCGCTTAGCATGTCGTCTCTTCCTGTTACATAAAACAGTTCGGTTCAGATCGTTACATTTTGTGGTTATTCTTGTCCAGAATAATTTAA
Organism: Deroplatys truncata; assembly: GCA_030765065.1. Lineage (NCBI taxonomy): Eukaryota > Metazoa > Arthropoda > Insecta > Mantodea > Mantidae > Deroplatys > Deroplatys truncata. The sequence goes on from CM060986.1 coordinate 46,022,066, forward strand.
AAAACCCATTATTGTAACAGTTCAATTTATGAAACAAAATGTGTTTGTTCAGATAACCTATAACTAAATGAACTGTAATAGCAGAGGCTTTAGGAGGTTATACGCAGGCGCTGCAGTTCATTTCCGGTTTCCGGATAAGCCGCCAATGTACTTGCAAGGTGTTGAGTAAATATACTTTCGAGAGCGTCATGATAGAGAATCCTCTACCATTGTAGAAAACAAACCAGAAATGGAAAGAAGACAGCTGTGTTAAATGTTTTTAACAAATTCTGTGAAAAGTACTCACCTTTAATGGACAATGAATATGGTTGGCCATTTAGTGATAATTAAACTTCTTTGTTAGTGCTCGGGTCGTGTTTGTTTTCTGTGGTCTAACCTATAGTGCTATCATTTTCTTAACTTGTTGACTCATAAAAGGTTAAAGCAAAAGTGGTATAATAATATTAGACATTAAATGAATGATTTCTAAAACCTGAAGTTAAGAATAGATTAATCCAGTACCTTTAATCACAGATACTGAACTGTTCAGGTATAACTTGTATTTGTCTACTCTTAGTATTATGTGTTAGAAGTTTAGGATGTAAGGGAAAATATAGGGATAAGACATACAATGTTTAAAAGCCACTGATCCCCAAGTTGCACAATGTCCTGTATTCGTATTCTGTCTGAAGAAAATTCCTCTCACGGGCACTTAGTTCCCGTCATCCTCCACGTGGTGCTGCCATGTGCTCGGTGGAGTGATACATTTAAGTTTTGTTTACTTCTCCTTTCAACTTATATTGAAAAGGGTATAGTATAGTAGAGATGGACATGCCACTTATTTCACAGACTTGGCATTAGAGCGTAACTGCTACATTATGGCCTGATGATGGCCGATGTGTTTGTTGTTTTTGTGTTCTTCCGACAAATATAAAAATTAATTTAAGTGAGGAAAACGTTTTCTCGTGTTTAGATAGGTGTGACACATATACCATGATGACTCTTAGGCAATGGCTCAGCCAACGCTTAAAATATGTCAAGCAGTAGTACCAATGCGCTCTCTGACCAGCGGAGCAGCGCTAAAGATGCTGCTCCTGAGAAGGTAAACTTTGGGGAACCTATAAAATTAGCGCTACCTCCTTTCCACCTCACACCAAAATACCTAAAGCAGTCATCCTACAACCATCCTTATTTTCTATGGTTAAGTTCTACCAAGGGCAAGTGCACAGCAACTTTTGGCTCACCTCGAGCCTACCGGACACCGAACAAGAATCTCAAAGCAGGCATCATGATCGTCTGATCCATCTCTCGCCGTAATTTCAGATAAACGAATCGCACCACCTTTCATGAGATGAGCTATTTCGTGCATTGATAAGCGATTATTATTTCGAAAATGTTAATAATTATTATTAGTATCGATATATCTAGATACATTGTGTGATGTTGCTTGCTGTTATTCATTCATAACTTACAGAGCTTACTTAGCACGTATACAATAATTATTTAAATATACAATTACTAATTTATTTTTATTTCTTCCGAAATATGCTAATTGCATGCAACAAAACATAGTGCCTACTATACGAAGTTAGAATGAAGGTGATTTGATGGGGGTTTCTGATCTTTTAAGGAGGATGAAAATAAATTATTTTTCCTAATGTCCACTCATTAAGAAAAGACAAAGAAACGTGTTTTAAATATAAAAAGATTACAAGGACGTGACTGCACCAAATATACCTTGCAATAAATGTGGTTAGCAAGGAGGGATGAAATATTTCAAAGCTAATGTGTCTAAATAAATATAGTGTTGACAAAGAAAGCTATGAAAATAAAGAAAATGTATTTTAGACATGAAGCAAAGAGACCAATAAACTTTATTATTTACGTTTTGTTTAATTCCTGTAACAAAATTCCGCAGGTCCTCCTCCGCCTTGTAGAATGATCCATCTAATATTCGGAGTGTTAGATAGCTACACAGCTTTTCGTTAGTCAATAACAATTTTTTATTCAGCTTTCAGGCTTTGTTATCATACGCTGCATACATTATCTCTCCCATATATTTCTAAATAAAAAAAAATTAGCAATTCTTAAAAGAGGGAGGTTTATTTCCCCTGAAATTTCCTATGTACCATTTTACAGAAACTTAAATACGTCGGAATCTACGTTTTTATGAGAATATAACAACAATAAAGACATTCTGCTTATTTCGTCAATTACATTTTGATTTTGGTTATATCAGGTTTTACAAAAATTAAATTTTTAGTGATAACTGAAACTACCTTTACAGAGATTTATTTAATTAAGTTCGTATAGTTTACATATAAATCGCCCTATTGAGACATTAACTATAGCTTTTATTGACAATGTAAATTGAATTAATAATACCCTCTGTTTTATATATATATATATATATATATATATATATATACTGTCATTCCTTTTATGATTATGATTTTGATTATTTCTTATAATCAGGCTAAGGATCCGGGACAATTTAGCAACCAATGTATGGGAAATTTTATTTTAGTGTTCTGTGAACACATACTGTTAATGTAAACAAAGACGCCGATGCGCTGCCTTATTTGCTACTGTAAACAGTGCAGTCTGATGGTGGAAAATGAAGTAGGACAAGTACATCGGAGTGAGAGACACAAGTGTATGGTAGCTCTAGTCACGAAGCGGATAGTACGCGGTCTCACAGGTAAACAACACCCCGAAGCGCCACCTTACTCCACCCTACTCAGTGTACAGTATACTTCACCTGCTTATAGTGCTAGATTTCTTGTTAAATATAATTCTATAAACATACTAGTATAAGCGTCTAGAAATCTTTTATTTATGAGGATACCTTCCCACCTCATGATTCAACTGCTTTCAGATTGCATCAACATCAGCATGCCATGATCGTGATCATCCTTCATGTATTGACCGTAGTGAATATATTACTTTTTAGGTCTTCCTAAATTTCTTCGTCCTCTTGGAACACATGACAGCATTTGTCTAGACCATCCTCTTGACGTGGTGTTTCCATTGCAGTCTGTATTGCTGTAGATATTGCACGATATGTTAAATTTTAAATTTTTTGAGAATATCTTCACTCCAACGAAGGCCAGATATTGAGCACAGGATTCGAATTTCGGCTGTTATTAACCTACTCATTACATTTCCTTTTTGTCCATGCTTCACTGCCATAAGTTAGAACAGAACTGTGCAAGTATTTTATACTTAGGATGGTTTGAATGCACTGTTAATAGTTCCAGTAATTTTTATACATTTAGAAATTTGTTTGCCACGTCGCCATCATCCATAACAAGTTATAATGTACATAATTTCGGTCTACAAGTGTATTATCTATATTATTTTGCTTGGAATTGATTATTTTCCTAATAATGTTATCACTTCCACTTTCCCACTTAGCATTTCCATTTTAAATTGTATATTTGTGCTTTATAGACTGCTCTTTGTAAACGTTTTCTGATCTGGCAATAATTACTTGGTTATCAGGAAAAGTAAAGTATCGAGAGAAGCATTTGGGTTAAGTTGTATTCCAGGATGATGTCTTTGTCTCCAGAGTTGAGAACGTGGTTCATACATAATAAACCAGAGAGGTGAGAGGCCACAGCCTTGTGGAATACCTTAATTTATTGAGATCCAATTAGACATTCCATGTTAGGTTCGTACAGCGATTACATTCCCGAGTGTATAAATTACAGAGGGAAGAGGTAATCTGATGTGGTACATTATTGTAGTGCATTATTTCTAAATGTATGTTCCCATCTACTTTGTCAAATGCCTAAACAAAATAAATAAATACTTTCAGATTACACATAGGTTTAATGCACTGACCACCAATTTATAAATACCGAGTTTCCAAAATACAAGAATAATCCTGCATATCGACGTAAATTTTAGATTTATAAAGTCAGTACGTTGTTCTTTGACGAGGACTTTAATTCTAAAACCGTTACATCAGTAACATAAATTGGAGTGACTACTAGTGATATATTTTTTAAAACTATTACCAAGTCATTTTTGATCAAAAGCCCAATGCACATGTCACTATCGTGACAGGCTTTCATTGGTGATTCATGTTTCGTTCTTACAATTTGCATCATTGATGTTTCTTGAGATTTCGAAGATTAATAAAATATATTAACCACGTTCTAATACCATTTACTTGTGTCGATTAAATCAATACTAGGAAACTAGATGTTACAGAAAGGTAACTACGTAACTGAGCCACATATCAGCAAGTTTCTCAAGCAGATGATACAATGTGATTACGCAACTAAGGTCATCTCTCTGCTACACAATGAGACATGTGCATCGAAGCGCCTAAACTCACATTCGCGATATGATCTAGATGTTAAAAGCGAGGTTTAATAAGCCTCCTTTGAAAGTTTGTGTAAAGATTTCGCGCTCCTTATAAATAATTTTAAGGACCAAGAAAGTAAAGAAAGAAGCAAAAAAAAAAAAAAAAACCAAAGAAACTCTTGTACTTAAGCAAGAGGAAACGAACGTAATGTTTTATGGCCCATTTTCTAATTGTTCCTTTAGACGTTAGTTTCTATTTTTTTTTTTCGGTAGGGTCGTAAGTTAGATTTTACGTCACTTTTGCAGGCAGCTGTCCAAACATGCGTCCTGATATTATAATAATAAAAAGGAAGGCGAGCTTCTGCAGTTAGATGCAAGTGTTACATACATAGCGCCCTTCCACGCATTTTATTACAACTGTTCGTTCGGACCGGTCACTTGTATGCATAAACCATTCCGTATCCCTATTTTATATATTGCTTTACGTCGCTGTGTGCCTTCCCTCTTCGTCTCTTTGGTGTGTGACACCAATAAACTCTCGTCACGTGGCAACGGACTGGTTGATTAAAACAGATGCTTTTATTTTTCTCCCGAGCTTTTCTTTTTATCTTGTGACCTTTCTAAAACCTAAATTTTAAAATGTTAATTTTTCTGTTTTGAAGAATAAATTATATTAATGTGATGAGTTCCAATTCAATTCAAGCAGCACCGACACGTGTAAGCGAGGTCTTTAAGGCACAGACTCGTGAACGGGAGGTCTGCGATTCAAGTCCTGCCAGGATTGTTCTGTCTGACTGAAATTTTTCCAGGTTTTCCTCAGTAATAACTGGCAAATGCCGGGGAGGTACCCTAAACTGAAGTCTGGAATGCTTCCTTCCCAAATGTCCTTTCATATATGACAGTAGAGACCGCCTGTGGTATCGTATGTAGTAAGAACGGGCGAGGTGGATTTAAGCACTGCGGCCAGAGGATATTGTACCATATACAACCTCCAGGAGGAAGGGATGAGATGGATCCGAGGGTTGGTTTCCAGAACCAAGTAGTGGCAGGTGCGGATATTGCGGGGTCCCTAAAGTTCACAGATGGAAACACTCCTGCAGGCACCCCGTACACTCCTCCTGACGAACGGGCCCGAACAGCCCTGGTTCCGTACCAAAGAAGGAAGCAGTCACAGAGTGCATATCCACCGCGCATCACACACCATCAAACTACCTAATCAAGCCCGTATCTCGAAAAGTGATAGGAAATCAAATGATGGGCCGGAAAAATTCGTGTTATTAGGAAAGCCACCCCAGAATTCGTCTGGCGACAAGGGAATACCACGAAAAGACCCAACTCAGAGTGGGTGGTCGCCGGCGATCGAACAAGAACGGCAGGACAAGAAAATCCAAGCAGCAAAGACATTTTTAGAGTAAGAGTTTTAAAAAGCATATTAATATGAACATTAAATACATCGCCCTACGCGGGTTTGAACCCAAGACCTCGGAAATGTCGTGGCGTAGTGGGTACCATGCTAGCTTCTAGTTCCCGAGGTCGCGGGTTCAAACCCGGCGGAGGGCGATGGGATGGCTTCCTTTGGAAGGGAAGTAGGCTTGAGGTAGATTTACGACACGTAAAAGAACCTCAAGCCTGATAAAGAGGCCTCTGAACAAAACTTCCGGTCTTTCCCGCCCGACATTAAGGACTACAGCAGTTAAAGAGCCTCCATAAATAAAACTCAATTTTTTATCTTGGTAACTAGAGGCTACAGGAACCATCTGTGTAGATGAGAAACCTAAAACAAGGCTTCACTCTCTGATTTGCAACAGTAGTGTACTTAATATTCCCCGCGTTTTTGCGTTTTAGTGCCTGCAAAACTGTATTCGTGTTACTGATTATTGATGTAAATAGCAGGTGGTTTAACAACTTTAATCTGAGAGTTATCTTTTCTGCTATCGTCCTGATTCATGATTTCATTGCATTCGTCCTAAGTTATATTACTCAATGGTTCAAAAGGATTTGAAGTGGAAAATGGAGATGTGGTGGCAACATTGTCGTAAGTGATCTTTTAGCTGCGCTATTAGTCAGTGGTTGCCATTTGTTTCGTCCATATTAAATCATGAGCTGAGCGCAGTAATAAATGCTTCTAGCACAATAAAGTGTTAATGAAACCTATCACTAATACTTCCAGGTATAAAAAACTTAATTATCTACTACTTATAGTAGAATACAGTATGAGCGTTTATATGTCGACAGATAACCTTATTTTATAGCACTAATACGTAGAGCAGATAAACACTGCCATGGCCTACCTCATATTAAAAACTCGAATTGAAAGTAATATAGCTACCTTGTTATCAGTGTCATCTTCTATGCAGTAGGATAAGGTCAGCTTTAAAATCTACCTGCAATCAAGACTGGCTCACAATAAATCGGGAGCAGGAACCAGAACGAGTCTAAGTTTGGTTCACAATACATCAGGAATGGAAACCGGAATGCTTGTCAATAGTAATGCGGAAAGTGAATTATGCACATTGTGATATCATTTGTTTGGGACTGACCAATGAGATTTCTTTTCATCGGCTTGTCATTCAGCAAATAAAATGCAGGTTAACCAACTTCGTATTTCGATGCAATGAATATTTTCCGTTATTTCCTATTTCCTTTTGTGAAAGCGTTATCTTGATACGTTCGTAACAAGTGGCATACATTAAATCTGTTGTTCAATGTTGTTTTCATCTCCCAATCTTACGATTCGAGAGGGTTCTAGCGACAGCTCTAGTTCATGAACGGTAATGTTTGTCTTCACGTTCTGGTTCGCATTTCCAGTCTTAAAATGGAACCATCGTCGGTGAACTTGAATGTCGCATATATGAGGAGGTCCTTTTCAAACCCATGGACGAAATTGTGGTGTGTAATATGATTTCGTATAGTTCCAAGTACGCTATATCATAGCGTGAAGCTCTTTTTGTCTAACTGTATCAAATCCCCTTCAAAAGAATGCATGAAACTAGGTGTTCATTGCAAACCATATTACGTCCAAATGTTTGTCCGTATTAAAATAAATTTTACCCAAAACCAACTGATATTAAATGCTCATTCTAAGGTTATGTTTCAACTCAAGCTTGCTGCACTGAGAAAAACTTAGCTTTATTGAACAAAATATTACCTCTGTGAGTCAGTATTAGCTACGGGTAATTCAAATAGTGTTACCACTTATTTGCACTATTTACTTGGATTGAATTTTTACAAATATTGGGGTAAGATTATATTTTATTTCTTACATTCATGTGCAACAGCATTATGTTTAAAACCAGCGAGGTGGCGCCACGGTAACGCGTGCGACTCGCATTCAGGAGGTTGCGGGTTCGATTTGAGCGAACCTCTACTCTGACCCATGGGTTTTTTTCGGAAGTTTTCCCTGGTCATCAGGCGAATGCTGGAGTGGTTTCCTTCAGCCCCCGAATTTCCTGTCCCTTCCTTTCGTTCCTTCGGAGGCGGTTCGTATACCTATGTGGTGCGGGTCTCCCGTCTGCCTGTCCAACTGTCAGGGCGTCTCAATCTGAAAACTATAGGCACCCCCTGTCATTGCTGTGCCGTCGCTCCTGGTTCTAGCCGCCAGGTTCTTCCTTCACCTCATTCCTCCCTCCCTCCTTCCCTCCCTCACTGGATTTCTTCTGTGCTGAAACATTTACATCACTGGACTTATGGATCTCCTCATTTACACTCAAAATATTTTACAAAAGAGGGGGAGGCACCATTGGGACCGCCATAAAACGGTTCTTTCTTCACAGTAATACTGGAAATCTATTAAGACTGGTAATTTTATCTATAAACTTAGATTTGCACACAGGTAAGTGTTATACAAGTTGTTAATTAGTCTAAATAACACAGCGACCTCTTCAATAAATTAAATAAAGTGACGCTGTGAACACAACAACAGAATGTTTTGCATAAGCAGCATCTGCTGGTTGTCACACTACAGGCATTCAGGAAACACTACAAACGAGCTTTAAAGTGGCCAGCACCGATCCCTCGCTCTACAAAGAGCAAATCTTCCCCCGGAGAATCAATTTGTCCCCCCTACACTTTTAACCTATTTCAAACTTTATATAATAACGTAGGGAAGGGCATATATCAGGTTTCCTTCTTCCCCTTCGCATCTTAGGGGGGTGTATGCCACTTCATGAATAAAGAGGACAAGTTATTCTAATTGTTAGCACATCAAACCGGTGTTGAGCGATAGGGGAAGGAAAAGACACCGTGTAATTACATTAGCTGGTGGTCCGAGCCACAACTGGACAAAATCCTGTGTTTTAAAGGGCTTTCTCCACCTTTAGGCTGAAACAGCACGCAAAATGTTTTTTCATTTGGTCAAACAAGTTGATATGAGAAAACAAAACAGTGCTAAAGGAGACAAAATCCTTGCTAATCAGTTTTATTAGTATATTCTAGAGCATGAATGCAAAAATTGGTTATTGTAGCTCTAGAGTTACAGAGTTGTTCAACTTTAAGGGGGAATAGGCAACAGAAGTCTCAAAAAATCTATTTTGTTATTTTTGAAAAAATTGTGTTATTCTTGCTGATCAAAATTAGTTTACTTGGATCTACATGGTTGCAATATTATTTACGCCCATGAATAGCTATTTAATAGGGCAGTGCGTTCTTTAACTTCCTGCCACTCCTCCGCTTTAAATTTTTTTTATCACAACTACATTTTCTTTACTTTATGTAACTTTTTATCTGAAAGTAGTGGGCCAATCATAGTCAAACTTTACAGGAACATGTAAAAATTATTGTGACTATTCTGCTTATTCTGACTTAAAATCATTATTGTCATTGGCGCATACATATTAGTAAAAAAAGATGCTTTTTTCATCATTTTTTTCATGAATTACAACTTTTTTGAAAGCTGTAATTAAGCTATTGTATTAATTTTGTTGGAATTAAAGAAAGTATTGAGAGTCTCTGTACTAAATTGCAAAGTTGTATCATTGATAGTTTCTGCAAAAGAGGAACAAAATTCTATTTAAAAATATATAACCTCAGGATAAAGCAGCTGATTCATGAAAGGTATACACAGCATTTGTATTGTATATATATATATATATATATATATATAACATATATTAGTAGATATACATGCATATGAAATTTTGTGAGTTTATCTGCAATAGCTTAAGAGAAATTGCTGTTTTACTAAAACATACACGTTTGCTTATTTGTCACCCATTTTCCCTTAATTAGGTCATAAAATAGTCAGCCCATACACTGCAATTATCTTCGTAATTTCTTTTAAAATGTCATTCATGATTTAATTAACGCTTTGCTGAGAGGTGCTTTAACTCTTAGTACCTGACATAGTGATTACGGTTAAGAAGCGGAGGAAGATTTCGGCACCGTGGCCAATTGCGATGAGGTAAGAGAACACGAAGGACGTCCAGTCTGACGGCGGCAGGTGCAGCGCAGCGGGTTCCGTATCACTTCCAAACTGAGCGTGCCGGACCTCTCTTTGGTGGCCCACACGCGAGAAAGGACGCCCAAATTCGTGTAAGAGTTTCTGTGTCGGGGAAGAAACAGTTCTTTCCTCAAAGTACACTCACCACATGCGCCACACGTCACACACCATCGTGCCAGGCGCTGCAGCCGCAAAATAAAAAAGGAAATGAAATGGACAGAGAAATTCATGGTAACATAATAATCCACCCCAGCTTTCGCCTACCGACTTGGGAAAACCACATCGACAAGAATAGCCGAGGTCGTTAAGGCGCGGAATCATTACTGGGAATTCTGCGGTTCGAATCCTGCCAAACCGTCCTCCCTGACCAAATTTTTCCAGGCTTTCCTCAGCCCTCATAACTGGCAAATGCCGGGGAGGTATGTACCCTAAAACTTGGGCGCGAAGGTTTTCTTCCGAAATTTGCTTTCCCAATTTTATTTCGTATATCACCAGTGTCCGCCGTCTGCAGTAAGAAGACGTTAAACATCACTTAAAAAGGGAAAACCACGGTTAAAATCCTAAGTCAGGGTGGGTTGTCCAATGGGAATCGAATTTGAGACCTCCCGATTGCAGTCCTCACTCTCGGCGAGTATTTTTCTTTGGAAACCCTTGAATGAGCTGCAGCACATAATGCAAATAATTAGAATTCCTTCTATCTCACGAAAACACTGAGCTGTTAACGGTAATTAATTGTTATTTCACACAAGCCGTGAGGACGACATTGTAAGTCGTCAGTGGAGTATGTCATCTCAAAATGAATTTGAGATCTCTTGCGATTTACCGGAAAAATTCTGATGCGTTACACTCACATGACTTTCCCTACTCTTGTACAAACTATTTTTACAAACGCTTATTCTCCATATGCTTCATGTTAATCGAGATAAATCTTATTGCTAATTTTCTTGTAGTTGCAAGGGGAATGTGGTAGGCTTTAAGTGATAGTCAAATATTTTAAGAGCTGGTTGCTATGTGGAGCATTCCATTGTCTTTGCATGTCCAGGACATAAAAAAACGAATAACGAATCCCATTTGAGAAAAAGTATAAGTATTGGAAAATTCAAACAAATTAACAAGAAATATCTCGGAAATGGTTCACTTCACAAAAAAAAGGATGTATTATGACATAAATTGTGTGTTTTAACAAGCTCTACATTTTTTGTGTAGAACAATTTTGACTATCTCTTACGGTTTACCAGTTATGCAAAAGTCATTTAGAAATAAGAGTACATTTTGGGACATTTACAGAAAATTCAAGATATACATTTATTTGTCATGAAAATATCTTAAATATATAATATTTGAATCAAAATCGTTAGCCATTTTTGAGAAAATCAAATTTTTCGAAAAATGTCCCATGTAAAGGGTAATCTGGGGTGCGGAATTTGCTTGAGAATCTTCGTGTCGCATCTCTGAAAGATACTGAACCTAAATACCAAGTTTGGTGTTTATCCGACTGTTCATTTCTGGGTTATGCTGTTCACAGACACACACATGGACATGTTTCCAAAAATGCTTTTTTTGGGTTCAGGGTGTCTTAAAACATATATTTCCGGTGAAATCTCGGTATCGAATTTTTGGGTGAAATGCAATACTTCCCCTACTTACTATACGTTGTAGAGAAAGGAACAATACGAGTCAGTTGGGGAATTTAATGTCATGCCGGCTTGTTGGCATGGTAGCTCAGTTGGCATAATGGTAGCTCATAGTAGCAACCGGACGAACCCCGGAAGATCCATAGTTCAAATCCCGGCTATGACAGAGTTTTTCAATCTGATTCTGCCTTTCCAACTAAGTTGTTAATATTTGAAATTTAAATATATTGTCCATATTTAACAATATTGTTACTTTAGGAGTAGGAATACACATACAGAGGGGCCTCCAGAAACCTGGAGCAGAGCACCGCAACTAGGCCGAACGGTCCTTTTTACTTCTAACGTGACCTTTGATCAGATCCGGACGACGATGCGTGCTAGTACGAACGGGGCCCCTAACGATTCCAGATAGAGTATATCCTGGCGCCGGCTAGCCACACGTTAGCCCCGTTCCGCCTGTGGGATCCCGAGCCACTCCAAGAAGGGGGCCTTCAACAGAGACTGTCAAACGCCAGGGAGAAACCTTGAGCAGAATCCACCGTCCTGCCGCAACGCACAGAACGTCAACGCCTGGTCGTTCAATGCTGAAACAGATGAAAGGAAATTATGGACAGGAAATTAGTGGTAGAAGAGGAACCACCGCAGCATTCTCATACCGATCTGGGGAAACCACCAAAGAATCCTGCCGGGGCCCGGGACCTCCCGAATGCGAGCCCCATACGTTACCGCAAAGCCATCTCGTTCGGTAATACTTATACATGATCTTTATATTAGCTGTTATAATCCAGTCTGTTACAAAGTAATAGATGCACATGAGCAGTTACAAAATACCATCTCTGTCGACCAACTCGCGCGCACTCGAAGTCTACATCTAACCGAGTTTGAAGTCTATGTCCCACTGGTCTCTTTCGCGATGTGCGGACTGTATGGGGGAATCAGCCAATAGGATATCGAAAGTAATTGATCACAGCGAGTACATGGTATGGAAGCGGGAACATAATATATGTGGACGCGGGCCCCGGGATGTCATAAAACAGAGCGCCCTACGGTACCTAATATCCATCTGATATAACACTGAGGGCTGCATCCCTCCCAAGGATTGTTTTAGTGATAGAGAGCGCTTTGTTCTTCCGAGTTCGAATCTCCGGCGTATGCGGCAAATTCCTCTGCATGCGAGGTGTTCCAATAGGACCAGTGTTCTTTCGTTTTGCAATTATGCGAACTGCCCTTAAATCATATTCAGATCTTCCGAAAACAGGTACCTACTAACTTCTTTTCTGGTGAGTTAATACCGTAATGACCGTTTTATTTCTTACAGCTATAGAAATAGTGCTAATTTTAAATAACCGAGTATTATGAAAGGCATTAAGACGAGAAAAACTGCGCCATGAACAGTCCACCGCTAAGTACCTTAGACCAATTACTGGATATTGAGACCGCGCGCGCGAGTTACCTACGTCGGCGGTGCGAGCGCCTCTCGACACGCCTTTCTGACTCAGTGGGTGCGGCTAATGACCGGCTCGTTTAGAATAATAGTCGCGTAATGAGCGCATTATGTGCCACTTTCCCGCAGTTTGGGTAATTACTATTCCAGAAGATTCCTTAGGGCTGGTTCTAGTAACCTCCCTAGAACGTTCCGCTTTGTATGCAGGTTCTATATAAGGGGCTGCTCATGCCCTGACAGCGTGTTCAGAGATACGAAGAAGCTACATAGTAAAAAGTGAACAGTGCAATTGAGCTGTGGCTCAGCAGTTGTTATTTGATTCGATTGATCAGTTGTGTTGTGTTCCGAGTGTATGCCAAAACCGACTAAAGTGTAACGTTTGTGCTATTCTGAGTGCCTAAGTGATAAATAAAGTGTGTTTCTCAGTATCTAATGTCCTCGCTTGTTACGATATGCACCAATTGACAAGAAGCACAAGCGTTTCAAGGAACTATAATTTTACACTCCATTCGAACGTATGCATAAATCTAAGACTTAAATAATACCAACAAAAACAATGTCAGATTGCAGATTAAAAAAAGCTACTGGTTTGAATAGTATGAACATTGGTGTAGAAGAAGTGGAAGCGGAAGATGAAAAATGTATCAAACAATCTTGGAGAATGTCAGCTTAAACACTGGCTAAAAAAAACATTAATTACTCACTCAGTCTGAACCAATTCTTCCCTCTTTTTCCATTTTTCTATTCTGTTTTTTATGAAAATTAACTTTAGCACTCTTTTTTCATTTGTAATATTCTTCCCCGAGCCTTTTTCCCCATTCATAACTTCTCTACTAGCATGTCCTGGCAAGCGGTTTCTTCTCATTCACTTTTTCTCTCGTATTTCCGTACCCTGGATCATCAGCTCACTTACCGCTTGAATTGCCATGGCGAGATGTCTGTACGCGTATTAAATTTTCGAACAACTTCCCCTACCTAATGTAGATATGTGGCAGAGAAAGCAACAACTAGAGGTCATGCTTCATTTTGGTGAGGCGCCAACAAGAGTGTGACTTGGTGAAGTAATTTGCTTTAAGGATCATTAGAAATCCTTATTAAAACGATCAAGAGCAAGTGTTGACATAATCGAGCGACGTGGCTTCGCGGTAACATGCGATATTCGCCTTCGGGAGGTCTCGGATTCGATCCCGTCGACCATCTACTCTGACTTTGGGTATTTCGTGGTTTTTCCTGCTCGGTTGGTTTATTATTTACCACGATTTCCTTTCCATTGTTTTCTTCTCATTCCGTTTCCTTCTCATCTTTCAGGTGTACTTCTAGGTTTCGTGGCGTATGGTAGTGTCGGATAGATGGCGCGGATGCTTGTGCAAAGAAAGGAGTACTTCCCGTGGACACCAGAGGGCTGCTTAGTTGATGGGTCGTTCATCGCTTCCTCTGGGCGAACTCAAGGAGTCTTGGAGTCTGGAACTCTTAGGGACTTCCGCGCGTCTCTGTGGCCTGTAGCCTCCCGCGGTTTCTTCACTTATACCTTCCTCCTGGGGGTGTAGCCACAGTAGATCTATGTGTGTCACAATGCGCGAGGTGTGCCCCAGCCTATTGCCTATACCTATGCGTTGACGTATAGGTTTACACAAAGTTTTCGTCATTGCCCACAGTAACGTTCTGCTTGACTTTTGTACTTCCCTTTAAACTTCCTAAATACAGAGGCGAATACAGGATTCCTTTAGAAAGGGGCTAATACGTTTTCAAATATACCTTATCAATGAGCAAAATGCAGTCAATAATAGAACATTTCACCTTTGTAGATTTTCAAACATCACATAGCTATGTGATTCACAGCTTATCCTTTGGATGGAAAGATTAATTTAAATTTCGAGAAAACTTATTTATTTAAGTATTTTGATCACTCGGTTATCTGTAAGGTTTGCTCTTATTGTTTCAGAGCTTAAGTCATTTATTAGTAAATGTAAAGCATATTTGTTTGGACCCATCAGCTTCTTTTTCTTCTCGAGTTTGTGGAATATACCTTGAGATAGAGTCCACCGCTAAGATAAATTCACCCACTGACTTTGAACGAATAAACGCTCATCTGGTTTAAATAAATAGGATAGTAACCAAATATTGGGCATAACTTTACCAAAGAAATCAACACCATAACCCTAAGAAAACAAATGCTATATTAAAAGGGGTCTAAAGTACTCTTAGCCCCTTCCTGGCTCCACTTATGCATAAATATATTCATACATATGATATTGTTACTTTCTCTACCACGTACATAGTAAGTAGAGAAGGTATTGCATTCCACCCAAAAATTCGATACCGATATTTCACTGAAAATACATGTTTTGAGGTCCCCAAATAAAAGACACATTTTTAGAAAAAGGCCCGCGTGTATCTGTGAACAGTATAAATAAAAAACAAAAAGTCGGATAAATACCAAACATGATGCGACCCGAAGATTTTCAAGAAAATCCCCCACCCCAAACTACACTTTACTTCGAACATTTTTCGAAAAGTTTGATTTTCTAAAAAATGGCTAACGATTTTGATTGAAATGCCAACTATTAAAGACATTTGCATAAAAAATAAAGTGCACACTTATATTTTCTGGAATACCATGTGAAGTCATGTTCACACGGAAGGAATTTTGTACAATCTTGCATAACTGGTAAACGTTAAGCGATAGACAAAAAAGTGCTTCACAAAGGACTATCTCTGTTTAAAACAAATTTATTTCAAATGACGTTTTAGTGGTATAAGCCATTTCCGAGATATCAGTTATTAATGGTTCGAATTGTTCAATACATAGCCATTCTTTTAAATCCTGTCAATTTTCAGTTGTTTCTTGCGATGCCATGGAAATAGTATGGAATTTTAAGGCCAGCATATAACGTCCAGTTCTAAAACATTTGACTATCGCTATTCCCTTTGTATCTATAACGAAATGTGTACTGTAGTTGTTTCCGGAAAGGTTTACCTCATTTAAATGAAGTAGATAGGAAAATAATCTTTCGTAACAATAATTTGTATATCCACTAATAAGCGATAGCGGTTAGAGAAAGTCATGTGAATGTAATACATACGGCACCACAGACGGCGACACTGATGATACATGAAATGGCATGATAATAATTGGGAAATTTGGGAAAGAAACGTTCCAGCCTAACTTTAGGGTACCTCCCTGGCATTTATCACTTATGAGGACTGAGGAAAACAACCTCAGTCAGGGAAGATGGTCCTGGCCGGATTTGAACCGCAGATCTCCCGTTCACGAGTGTGTGCCTTAACGACCTCGGCTATCCGTGTCGTTTACCAATATGTGTAGTGTAGTTATACCTATTGTGACTTTTCGCCCACTCTGCAATAGAGAAATTTTTTTGTAAGGCTGCATGTTTTCGAAACAGCTATAAAAAATTAAATACCTTAGTTCTGCTTTCTGAAGCGTGTTAATTTGCATGTTAAAGATACAAATATTAAATTAAACAGTAATTAAAGTAAATTACAAACGTGAAACATCTTATTTAGGCTAATTAAGCTTAATTCATTTCGAATTCCTTTGTCCTGATTGCAGGAGATGTTCTTTCCAACTGTAAAATTAATGTCTCTCAAAATGTTTCTGCTCTTTCTCTGCGTTTACTTCAGAAAGACGTATAATGTTAATATGATTCTGTAAGCTCCTTGATGCCAGGCGCACTTGTGTCCCTCTAGCAACAAGACACTTCTTCCGCTAAATTCATTTTCTGGTTGAGGATGAAGGGGAGTGGAGGATTAAGCCAGGACTTAAGACGGCGTGTCCTCCTCCCTCTGTGTGCGGCAAGTTGCATAATTACTGTAAAATCCTGTCCAAGGTCGCAAAGAGGCCCCAAGAATGACAGCTGCGCATTTGGTTGTATACGGCCGCTATTGGTATACGGGGAGAGCAGGCTGCTAACACTATCGATTTTACTGTTGAACTATCGAACTCGCATACTGAAATACTTGGATATTTTACTAAAAAGTAAAGCTATATATTTCTACAGCTTCCATTCATTCTAAGATAAGTGATTCCCAAACTGTTATATTAGTGGAAGCTTATTCAGAAGAAAATACTTGTCTGAAGAACGAAAAACCACCACCACCACCACCACCACCACCACCACCACCACCACCACCACCACCACCACCACCACCACCACCACCACCACCACCACCACCACCACCACCACCACCAGTAATAATAATAACAATAATAATAAATAATCTTTAAATTCAATAAATCTGCTGGCATTATCAACATCATAATGAAACCTTCCTTAGTGCAAAAGCATATCCGCACTAGCCTATACAAGACCTTGAAAATTCATGTCCTCTGTTACGGCAGCGAAGCGTGGACCTTACGAAATTGTTATAAAAAGGAATTATTGCAAATCAGATGAAGTTTATGCGCCGAACAGCAGGCTATACTAAATGACATCATTAACAAAATGAAGGCATCCTGCAAGAACTGGAAAATAGAGCCTATCGTGCAGTATATTCATCAATATCAAGAAAATTGGTTCCAACACGTCAAGCGTGAGCCCAGAAGCGATTTTTAACTACAGACCATCAAGAAGGAGATCACTGGGTCACCCTGTGAAGAGATGGCGGGAGGACTTTATGTAGATGAGAACAGAACGAACTGTAGCCTGTTTGGAAGGTGATGATGATAATAAATCATTATTGAAAAAAATAACATTGATACAGGCTTTCCGATATTATCAGTACACAGATGCGTTGAAATTTCGTTAGAAATGTGGATAGTTTCCAATTACATATAAATTCAACATAGAATTCATAAGAAGGTTAATCAATGTTTGTTTTAAACATCTATTCAAAGTGTTTCTTTGTACGATTTTAAATCTGTCGGTAATGGCTTGAATATTATTACATGCTGGGTAGAGGTCTAAAAGTTCACATGAAAAATTAAATTAATTTCTAATACCCAGCACGTGCATTGAGGGGACGTATACTCACTTGGCTGCGGAGGACCGAAACATGATGTGGTGGTTGAGAGGAAGGCGTGGGTTTTTCACTGTACAAAAGAAATCCATAACACAAATCTACTTACATATTCCTAGATTTATTTCCCAACCGTTTGGGGTTCCTACATTATTAAATATGAAAGGCCGGTACCAAAAGCCGGTTTGCACATGCGATCCACACCTCGCGAAATCTTCAGCAAGACAGACGCTATATCCCCACCACTCGTGGCTAGTAAACCTACCAGTCACGAGTGACGTAAACAACAATGTGTCTGGTAATGAGAATGTAGAACAATAATATGTCTGGCAATGACAATGTAACCCCCCAAATTATTAATACGCCACAATACGTGCCCCAGTAACATAAGAATTCCTATTAATTGCCTTGGTGTTAATGGTTTCAGTACAAAAAATATATTTACTCCTAGTGTCAAAAGCATGAATTTCTTATTAGTTCTCATTGTCTCATCGTATTTTTATAAGGGGGCTTTGTCCAGGAAAATACTTCATTCCATACTATCAAAAACTTATTATATATACTTTATTCAAAACGGTACGACAATAGAATATTGCCTTACTGTAATTTAATATTCTCTCTCAACTTCTACAAACGTAAAAAACACCATCACAAATCCTTTTAATGAGTCTACTACACTTACCTTCGCATTATAACAATGGATCAACTGTCTCCAGTCAGTTATCTTGAGAAAGATCAACAATTATCTTGTGGCCCTGAAAGAGATAATGAAACATCAATATACACTTTCATGTACAAAATAAGTAATTTATTAAACATTAATATGCATTTACTAATGTGGAACAAGCTAGCCTTGCACAATTTTCGTTCATTTCCACACAAATGGAAGAAATATTCCTACTAGTAATGCATATTTGTGGCCTTGAATAACTTCTATACGATTTTCTCTTCCTTGTATCACTTGGCAACCTTTTTAGTTTCTCTCCCACGTATATTGTATGCAGAGAAGGTATTGCATTCCGCCCAAAAATTCGTAGTACCTTTTTTTAAGGTTCCCTGCAAAAAGAAAAAGGTCCGCGTGTGTGTGTCTGTGTTTTACTTTGAGCAGAATAACTCAAAAACGAAATGTTGGATAAACATCGTACTTGGTATTTAAGTTCAGTACTTCCAACAATACGACAAAAAGATTTTCAAGAAAATCCATCACGTCAATTACCCCTTACACGGAACATTTTTCGAAATTTTTTATTTTCCAAAAAAATTGATTTTGATTAAAGATATTTACATGACAAATAAAATGTATATCTGTAATTTTCTGTGAAATCCTCTTCATTCGGAAGAAATTTTGTATAATCTTGTATAACTGGTATACGTTAGACGAAAACGCACTTCACAAAAAATTATGTCTTTAAAACACAGAATAATTTATTTCAAATAATTACTTTTTATTGCATAAAGTATTTCCGAGATATCCGTAATTAATGGTTCCAATTGTTAATACTTTGTCATTCTTTTAAAGTCCCGTCAACATTCAGTTATTTCTCGTGATTGCATGGAAACAGTATGGAATTTTAAGATCGGCATATAGCGTTCAGTTCTAAAACATTTGACTATCGCTTTTCCCTTTGTATCCATAACGAAATGTGTAATGTAGCTATTGTGCGAGGATTTATCTCGATTAAAATAAAATAAATAGAAAAAAATTCTGATGTGTTACACTCACATGACTTTCTCTACTCTTGTACAAACTATTTTTACAAACGCTTATTCTCCATATGCTTCATGTTAATCGAGATGTTAATCTTTTTGCTAATTTTCTTGTAGATGCAAGGGGAATATGCTAGGCTTTAAGCGATAGTCAAATATTTTAAGAGCTGGTTGCTATGCGGAGTATTCCATTCTCTTTGCATGTCCAGGGCATAAAAATATGAATAACGAATTACCATTTCAGAATTGGAAAATTTAAGGGAATAACAAGCAATATCTCGAAAATGTATATCACATAAATTGTGTATTTTAACGCGATCTACATTTTTTGTGTAGTAAAAATTTGTCTATCTCTTATGGTTTACCAGTTATGCAAAAGTCGTTCACAATGAAGAATACTTTTGGAGACATTCCCAGAAAATTCGAGATATACATTTCATTTGTCATGAAAATATCTTAAACATATGATATTTTAATCAAAATCGTTAGAGCCATTTTTTAGAAAATTAAATTTTTGAAAAATGTTCCATGTAAAGGGTAATCTGGGGTGGGGGATTTTCTTGAAAACCTTCGTGTCGCATCTCTGGAAGATACTGAACCTAAATACCAAGTTTGGTGTTTATCCGATTGTTCGTTTCTGAGTTATGCTGTTCACAGACACACACACACACACGCACATGTTTCCAAAAATGCTTTTTTTGGATTCAGGGGTCCTCGAAACATATATTTCGGTGAAATCTCGGTATCGAATTTTTGGGTGGAATACAATACTTCCCCTAATTACTATACGTAGTAGAGAAAGTAATAAGCTTTCGTAAAAATAGTCTGCATATCCACTAATAAACGATAGAGGGTAGGGAAAGTCATCTGAATGTAACATACCCATGGAAAAAGGAGCCATCACATAGCGAACCTAAGAGATTTGACTAACGCTTAAAGCCTACTGTGTTTCCCTAATTCCTTTGTACCTAAGTAAATATGCAAAAACAGAATTCTGCAAATGTTTACCTCGATTAACATGAAGTTGAGAGAAGAACTTGCTTCTGTAATAATAGTCTATTGAAGAATGAGCAGACAAAGTTATGTGAGTGTAACTCAATGCTTTTTTTAAGTTTCATTGTGAAATTTCGACATATTTTTCTCAGCAACAGAAGAACATATCCTCCCTCAGTTCTCTCTTCTTAATATGATTTAAATAAAAATAAATCAAAGTAGTGGAATAAAATACTGTATATTGGAAGGGTAAGAGTATTTCACTTATTGCTTGACAAATTTCGACCTCGCCATATCGTAGCAAATCATACTCTTGTAATGTAATTAACTACTGGTATCGAACCGGGCGAGGTGACGCCGTGGTAACGATTTCCGGCGACCGCCCACTCTGACCCATGGGCTTTTTCGGAGGTTTTCCCGGGTCGTCAGGCGAATGCTGGAATGGTTTATTTCAGCCCCCGAATTTCCTGTGCTTCCATTTCATCCATTCTTCACGCTGTAAGGTCTGTTTCAGGGTTGAAGTGTCGGCGATGGTGTTTCGGTGCCTCGTGGCAGGGGAAAAGGATGCTCTCTGTAAACTTTCTCCGTTCCTCGGCTTTCGGTTGGTTCTTCGGGATTAAACGGAACGCCCCTTCGGAGCGGGGTGTTTGACCCTCTGTGTGAGGCGGGGGTGCACGGTCTGCCTGTCCGACTGTCGAGGCGCCAATCAATCTGGAAACTGTAGGGGTCCTATCACTGCCGTACCATCACGCCTGGTTCCAGCCGCCCGGTTTCTCCTCCTATCTCCTCCTCCCTCCCGGGGGTACCCCTTGTGGGGTATAGGTACAATATCATCCCTGAAGCAGTGCCGAGTTCCTTCCGATACTCAGGAAAAAAACAAGTAACTATCTGAAGTAACAGATAAACAAATATAGGTAGAACAAGATCGTAAATGTATACGCACTTCAAGTACATTCGCAAATTTTGTCTTGCGTTCTGGTATTTAGTAGACATCTGAGGAACCTCGTTCGAAGTCTCTATCTTGAAGCAACATGCAGTACTAGCCACGGACAAACTGATGCAATGGCACATTAATGTAAGACGTTATCTAATTCACAGCTTCTCAGCGTCAACACATTAATAATTTCTTTATTTAATATTTTGTTCTAAGTTTTACGTGTTATGTATTTTTTTGTTAATATTGTATGTATAATAATTAAGAGGATGTTAAAAACACATATATTCATAATGTACACATAGTACAGAACAAGTATATAACGTTATAACATATAAAATATAACATGTGAGATGAGGCAGTATTTTTAACCCTTAATTGATTTCAGTCTAATTATATAATATATAAATTCAATAACAGCCCGCCTTAAAGCAATATGTGTATGTAACAAGATATAAAAGGTGTATATTACAGTCATTGTATATGTTTATATTATTGTATACATATGTAATAATGTTATGTGAATGTATTACGTAATTTAATAATGTAGGAACTGTGAGAATAATAGGTTAAATGTTGCTAACAATGAGATAACAATGAGGTAACCTTGAGGCAATAATGAATTTGAAAGTTTAACAATACTACTTGTAATTCTTGGAAACAATCATGCAATTTTTGTGGCGGTTTATAAAATAGCCAATCAACAACCAGAAAAAGCTTCAGTTAAATGAAGGTATTCTATTGGACTAGGATTAGCATAAAATGGAGCATAATTTACAAATTCAGAAGTCAGTTGCTTGTAGACAGCGCTCTTAACCGGATGCGTTGTTTGTAGACAGCGTTCCTAACCGAACGTTAGATGCGTCCTCGAGAAATTTAATACGTATTTTGTGTGAGACAAAAATAGTTTACGTGTTAAAAAGTGCAAGTAATTAATAAAAGAATCTCACAGCTCTCTATATCAGTGAAGTGTTATTTAAATCGTGTCAAGCATTAATAAAAGGAGTGAAGTAAAATTATAATCTGTGTAAGCCTAAATTCTTCAGTCGCACCACTCCCTGCTAAGACATTCATGTCTCTAAAAATAAATACTGACGTAGCCGAGGCAAACATAAATATATAATATTTAACGAAACAGCCAAAATTACAAAGTTAATATTTTTTAAATTTGGGGCGAAGGCTACCGTAAACTTTTTACCATACGAGCGGTTGCAAACTACTTCAAGTTTGGCTCCCCAAAATACAACAAAAAATCTGATGTTTTACACTCACATGATTTTCTCTACTCTTGTACAAACTATTTTTACAAACTCTTACTCTCCAACTATTTCATATTAATTGAGATAAACATTTGCAGAAACGATCTTTTGACATGCAAAGAGAATTACATTTTACACACAGCGACCAGTTCTAAAAATATTTGACTATCGCTTAAGGCCTATTATGTCCCCCTTGTTTTGTATTTGCAAGGGCAATATAGAAATACAGTAGCCTTTAAGCATAGGCATATCTCTTAACAGCTGGTTGCTATATGCAGCACCATTCTCTTTGCCACAGATTAATACTCTTTGCATATCCAAGACAAAAAAATGAATAACGAATTCCCATTTGAGAAAATAAGTATTGAAAAATTTAAGGGAATAACAAGCAATATCTCGTAAATGGTTCACTCAACAACAAAAATGTATATGACATAAATTGTGTATTTTAACGCAATCTACATCTTTTGTGTAGTAAAAGTTTGTCTCTCTAATGGTTTACCAGTTATGCAAAAGTCGTTCACAATGAAGAATACTTTTGGAGACATTCCCGAAAAATTCCAGATATACATTTTATTTGTCATGAAAATATCTTAAACATATGATATTTTAATGAAAATTGTTAGAGCCATTTTTGAGAAAATTAAAATTTTCGAAAAAATGTTCCATGTAAAGGGTAATCTGGGGTGGGGGGATTTTCTTGAAAACCTTTGTGTCGCATCTCTGGAAGATACTGAACCTAAATAGCAAGTTTGGTGTTTATCCGACTGTTCGTTTCTGAGTTATGCTGTTTACACACACACACACACACACACACACATACACACACACGGACATGTTTCCAAAATTGCTTTTTTTGGATTCAGGGGGTCTCAAAACATGTATTTCCGGTTAAATCTCGGTATCGAATTTTTGGTGGAATACAATACTTCCCCTACTTACTATACGTAGTAGAGAAAGTAATAACCATCTTCTCAGAGGGAAAGGCCATTGTTAGCTATATAACTAGTAATATAAAATTACGAGAAATGCAATAGTATCTACGTAAGCATATAACGAACCTTGGATTCATAAGTAAGACGATGGAAGTCTCTGTAAACATATATATGTAACAAACTGTTATTGGACGTTATTGAATAGTAGCACCAATCAGGTACATTGATACATGCTTATAATTCAAATACGTACGCTAAGAAAACGGTTGAAGGGAACGCTAACAGAAGCTTGTCAGACTTGAGCAGGAAGGCTGTATATAAGCTCGTCTCTAAATAGACGCTAAAACTACGTATTTAAAGTCTGCCAGTTGTACATATTTTAACATGACAAAGCTAATAGTGATTTGTGAATAGCTACGTTGGATTATCTAAAATACAAGTGAAATAATTAACAGACTACGTGTGTGCAAAATATTTTAACATTCTCCATACCTAACCCTGACAAGACACAATTGCTCTCCGACTCAAAATACAGCAGCCGTGGAATAATTATAAAGTAATAATTACAACATAATAACACACGCAAGAATACAGATGTAGGATCATCAGATTCCAATCTACGAAAATTTCATGATGCATCATAAGAGTACGGGCATCAAGACGACCTACACAGCACCCATCATCTCTCTACGGGTCCATCATCATCAACTTAGTGGTATTCTCGGCGCACAGTGTCGCTTGACGTGGGGGCCTGACACCGCTACAGTCTTAACCTACATATTTTAGCAAAATTTTAAATGCGTCATAAATCTTGTTCAAATTCTTGCGTATAAAATTTCAACTCCTTAAGCACAATGGTTCGCCTAAAAATTGAAAATATGTAGGAGGTTCTCCGTCTAAACTACCCCTTCAAAATCAAATTTTTGGGTAGAATGCGAGCTCACGCTTGCCTTCGTTGCCACCTTCCCGTAGATAAGAGGGACTATTTCGTTCTATTAAAAAATTCGATGTTGAATTTTCATCGGAGTTTTTAGGACTCCTAAATTCAGAAAAAGCTTAGTTAGAAAAAGGCCCACGCGCGTGTGTTTGTGAACACCATACTCTGAAACGAAGTGCTCGATAACTGCCAAACTTGGTATTCAAGTTCAGTAAACGAAGTTATTCAAGAAAACCCACCCACCCTGAACTAACCTTTAGATGGAAACATTTTCGATATTTTTTACTTTCTCAAAAATGGCTCTAATTAAGTTGATTAAAATACCATACATTTAAAGTATTTGCATGACAAAATGTGTATTCTTAATTTTTTTGGATAAGCCCGTGAAGTTTTCTTCATTCTGAGTGACGTTTGTATAGCTGTAAACCATAAAAAGAGACAAAATTTTACAACACAAAAAAGTAAATCCCGTTAAAGCACACAATTATATCAAATAATTATTTTGAGACAATAACCATTTCCGAGATATTCTTTGTTATCGGTTTGTATTTTCAAGCACAAAATTGTTTTTTGTAAGTCGCTATGCGTTTTTTTTTCTCTCTGGTGGTCATGCGAAGTGAATAGAATATAAAAGCCATCTCATAGCAATGAATTGGACTGTCGTTGAAGCCTGCTGTATTTTCCTTGTACCTGCAACGAAATGTGTATAAAAGAAGTTCTGCAAATGTTTATCTCGCTTAGCATGAAGTAGATAGGATAAACTTTGGTAACAATTCTTTTAGAAGATTAAGTAGAAAAAGTGAAATGAATGTAACACATCTGCTTTTTATATCTGAACTACACAGGTATTTAAATTAAAATAATAATAATAATAATAATAATAATAATAATAATAATAAAAGGGATAAACCTAATTAAAAATTCACTCGAGTCGAGTAAGGCAGCTAGTTATTTTCTAAATGTTGCTGTTTTAGACTCAAAATATAGTTGTAAATAACTATACTTTATAACTTAAGCGTATAGTTAATGGACTTTATTAATTTTTAAAAACTTTAACTAAGTTATATAGCATAACGACAAATAGACCGCCAGACTGTGTCAAATATATAGAAGAAAGCTTATTGCATGTATTTTTTGAAATCTGCCCTACGAAAATACGTCCTATTCCTGCGGTAGGTCACATTTAATAATTCTAAAAATGATGAAAAACTGTCTCTTCATTGAATGTAGTTGTTAAAATGCATGTTACAATTAGATTGTTGGAATAAACTAAATAAAGGATAGGCGTTTGTAGCCTGCATGCTTTCCGATCAGGGTGACAGGATCCGGTCGGCGAATAATAAAAGAAATAAAGAAGCTCTGATAGCAGCAGGACACATTAAGGAAGAGCTCAGCCAAACCCCCAGTTGCCCTCATGAGACTGCCGGAAGACTCCACTACTGTCCGGCGACTCATTTCCAAGTGTAATCCACCTTCCCAACCCCGTATAACGCGGCTATTTTCCTACCCACTTTTTTCTTTCTCTCCTCCCCTTTCACATCTTATCCGGCTGTTTGCTTTATTTTTTAGCCAACAATCCGGCCCTGTAAAGTTAAGTCTCTCATGCCTTCCAGGGCTAAGAGAAAATTCCGGAGAAAAACTAAAAAAACGATTTTGTGTATGAACGATGTGACTCGTCAATACATATAATAAAACTTGAAGAATGGTTTATTTTAGGAGGAGTTATATTGTGGTTCAACTGTTGGGAAGCCAAAAACTTGAGATAGTTTCTGGAGTGTTCGCCTTAAGTACGATGCAAAGTTTCCGGTGGTCTTCGCCCCAACGTTTAGGAATCAACTTTGTATTTTAATGTTTCTTTAAATATTACATATATTTAGGTTTGCCTCGGCTGCGTCAGTATTAATTTGTAGAAACATGTATCTCTAAGCAGGGGGTGATGCGGCTAAAGAATGTAGGCTTACACAAATTATAATTTTTACTTCACTCCTTTTATTAATTCTTGACACGATTAAATAACACTTCACTGATATAGAGAGCTGTGAGATTATTTATTAAATACTTGCACTTTTTAACACGTAAACTTTATTTTATTCTTGCCGTAATGAATTGTTGTCTCACACTGAATACGTATTTAACTGCTCGGAACGCGTCTAGGGTCCGGTTTGGAACGCTGTCTGCTATCGCTTAAATTTATAAATGTTTCTATTTCACGTCTCTGATTGGCTAATTTTACTCCAATAGAATACTTTTATTTAACTTTCAGCTTTTCTGGTTGTTGATTGGCTATTTATAAACTGTTTTAAATATTACATTATTGTTTCCAAGAATTACTAGTAGCATTATTAAACTTTCTAATTCATTATTGCTTCAAGGTTACCTCATTGTTAGCAACTTTCGGCTTCTATTATCACAGCTCCTATATTGTTAAATTATCTAATACATTCACATAACATTATTATACACTACACAATAATATAAACATAATACAATAACTGTTACATACATTTTATATATTATGTTATACACATATTGCTTGTAGACGGGCTGTTATTATTTTTTTAATATTATATAATTAGATTGAAATAATTTAATTGTTAAAAATACTGCCTCGAAATCGAAACTAAATTTCTGTGGATTTGTTTTTTATTTTAATTCAAACAACTGTTCTCAAGTATATAAAAAGCGGCCCTCAAAGAAAAATTACTTGTGTGTGTGTGTGTGTGTGTGTGTGTGTGTGTGTGTGTGTGTGTAACATAAATTAGGTCCCATCTATAAGCTGAAATATAGCATCTTAATTGTTTTTACCAAAGGGAAGATTCTAATGTGCTAAGAAATTAAAAACTCGAAATATTTCACATATGAGCTTTTTGGGAAAAAACGTTACAGAACAAAAGTTTATAAGCATAATGTTTTTGAGAAGTTTTGTTATTTATAACATTTTAAATTGGGCGAAATTAGGAAGCTATAACAACTATTCGTTACTTTTATTCGCGCATACAAACCAGTTGACCTATGACCAGGGAACAGAGAGAATACCTCACATCTCGACCCAACGCGGATATTTTGTGCTTACCACATACGGATGGAACGGATGAAGCGAAAGAACAGCTGTAGTCTATAGGCCGCATGCAGGCCGCCGACAGAGACGCCCAGATTCCAAGCTTGATGATCCAGTCACACCGGCGGGCTGTTCAGAGAAGGCTTTCCTCCGGCGGAATGATGTGAAATGAGAGAAAGGAAATTTGTGGTAGAAGAGAAGCCACCACACCATTCGCTTTGCGAACCAGGGAAAATCACGAAAAACTCATGGTTAGAGTGGCCAGCCCCAGGAATCGAACCCAGGACCTCTCGGTTGCAAACTTCACACTTTACTCGGAGCCATCTCCCTCGGTATGTAAACCAGTTACTGGGGAAACAACATAGTGCCGATGGCATGGGAAGCTTAAAAAATAGGTATAATTTTGTGTATTATTAAATGCCTTAATTATTTCTAATTTTTACTAACAATCCAGAAGAGGTAATCTTACTTTCGGTTTTCAAAATATATCATGATACGTATACGATACACGCACATAAAGAGAGGGAGAGACAGAGGGCGACGGAGGGGAAATGACTGAGAGACTGTCATATTATGATTGTTACTAATCTTGGCGCATTTATTATTAATATCGATTTTTTTTCAAGTGGAGGAGAAAATGCTGTTAGGCACTTACCCTAGTCCTGATGGGAGTTGGAGACAGAGTGTGGAACTCGCCAGCACATGACCATACCCACCAAAACCTTGTCCACCGGATAGGACGAAGGATAAGAAGGAATACGTGGGAAAAGTAGCACGTTCCCGCATAGCAGCCGCGTTAGTCAGACGAAGGATACTCTGCTGCCGCCCAATGCGCAGGAGCGGTAAAGTCCTAGGCTATAGCCATAACAAACTGCCCTGACTGCAGTCTTGCGGTTGGAGGCAATAGTAAGGATGGAGTTCAAGGGTGATAGTGGTTTAGGAAGGATGAAGTTGAAACTACTCAGCCGCTAGATGCCTCGTTTCTGCTTCTCTTGAAATCAGGTTCTGCAATGCGCAAGGAGGCGCTGCTGGTCCTCTGGAATCACGAATGGCTGAGGTAGCTAGTCGGAGCTGGATGTGGTGTGCTGTAATGCTGAGGTAACGTAGTTTTGCAGTCCTCGAAGTTCTTTTCCAGGTCCTGCAGACGTGTGGTAATGTTGTCCAGCTTGGACGTCAGTCGCGGGAAGGTGTGTTACTGAGTGATGGCTGCGGAGATGGTAGCCTGCAGGCTCTGGAGCTTCTCGAAGATGATGTCGGCTATGGTCTCTTCCAGTGCAGCTAGCCAGGCACCAATAATCAGAACCTCCGCACGGAGGTCCTGAAAGGCGTCTCGAAGCGCCATCCCGGTTGAGTCTGCCTATGTTGTGTCGTCAGAGGTAGATGATGGATGTTGCTGGAGCGTCGGCATCAGCTGCGGTGTTGGCCTGCTCTTCGGGTAGTGAGGGCACTGGATCTGGCCGGTGAAATGTGTGGTGCTACCACATGTGGCAAGTAGCGGCAGTGGCGGCAAGGTCGGAGATGTAGACGATGGTGCCGCAGTACCGGTACCTCGGTGTTGAAGAGCAGCGTCAGCGCTGTGCGGCAGGTTACCCAGCGTTGTACTCGGTTAGCCTCTATGCGTAAGCACCGCCCTAATAAGGGCAGGCCTTCAAGACCGCTTCGTAGTCTGGGTTTAGGGTCTACAAACTCAAGCCGTACTAGTGAAGTCGGTCCTCGGTGTGCGATGATCCGACACTGCTGGCGAGCTGCGTGGTGAGGTACTTAGCTGGACCCCGTAGACAGCACTGTGCCTCCCTTGAAGCAAGGCTGGCGCGGTGGTGTCAGAGAAAGTCCCATGAGCGGTGCTTGCAGTGGCAATCGCTGCGAAGCGGCGGTGGCTGGCGGCGAAGCAGTAGCCGAGGCATAGGTGGCCTCGGGAAGCGTCGGCGGAGTGGTAGGCCCGGCGAGATGACGTTGCTTCTTCTTGCCCATCACAGCAATTAATTAGCATCTAAGCAGCAGAATTTGTTAATTAGTTAAATGTCGAACGGTAAAAATCCTCGCATTGTTTGCTTGCGTTGTAATTTTTTCAATCAAGAAGGGGAGCTAAGGAAAGCATATTTATCAAAATTTAGCATATAAAATCCTATGGTTGTCACGTTGATGAAAGATAAGTGTATCGTATTAATTCAGTTTGTCGCATTTTAAGTGCACGTAGCTCCGGGTCCCTTTATTTCAGAATATTGTATCAAATTTCATCTTGTAGATAAAAGTCATTTCATTATAGCATACACTAATTATGTTTATAATGTTCACAAATATCCATTTTAATCGTCTCCGGATTTTTATAAAACTAAAATATTAGATTGAGAATAATTCCATAGTGTCATCAAGAGAGGTCGGCAATGTTGGCAAAGCGGTAATGTTTAGGTGTTCGTAGTTATAACACAAAAAGTGAATAAACGCAACGATTTACATAGTTGATGCACGATGATCACCAAGCGCTCTGTGAATTTGTGAGGAAATACTCAGAACCGCACACTGCTTAGTAAGCGTTCTCATTAATAATGCATAGCGGTTTGCTTGACCTTCAGTTCAAAACAAACATGCGACAGTGACCAAAGCGAGTAAAGTAATTTGCTTTTTTAATTATGTTAGACGAAACCGTATCAGCAACCATTATAGTATAATGTACATTTGATTGTGTTTAAATTACGGAATCTCACCATGTATAATAAAATTATTTTTCTTAATCCGTAACCGCTAACACCTGGAAAAATATTTCTTCACTTAAATAAAAATAAAAACACGTTTACTTATAAGTATGAAATTCAAATTTAGGGGACCAAAATAAAGATGGATTTAAATAAGCAGAGTTAGAGTTTCAGAGTTATAAAAGCTTAAAGTTGGAAACTTTAGAAAGATACGATAAATTTGAACAATTTTGATTCCAAAACTATGATGTTATAAGTTTTAATAGTTCGCATAAAACATGTATCTACAACTGCAAAAAAGTTTCGTTTTTTTTTAATTCAAGGTCAATTTTCCTTATATTTCGGAAATACGATTTGAAATGGAATGTGGCAGATATGTTTTATATTGCATAAGGAATGAGAGCTTCATTTATCACTAACCTATTTTTCAGCAATCAAATGGCAGAAACTGAACAGGGGATGTCACAAATACATAGAAGGGTATTATTTGACACGATGAAATGTGTGAAATACTAGCTGAATACTTTCGAAATGGTGGTTATTTGATATCCAGGGTTCCTTGGAGTGAGTTGAATTTTATGAAGTAGATGTTGCTTGATCTTATCATTGCCTCCTCCCCTCCCCATCCTTTCTAGCGACCCTTATATAGTGGCAACTGTCAACATTTTGTGCTGAGCGTTTGCAACCTAACAAAATGTGGCTAACGTGGATCATTCGAGTTAGTTACGCAGATCCTACGGCTACACCTGTTGTCGCTCCGCAGTTGCGGTTAAAGCCAGCAACTGCTCCACTCCTCTACCTCCAAAAAAATGTCCCTCAGCTACGCTTTGCGGCTTAGGGCCCTCAACATTGGACTACGCCTTGCGTTCTCAATGTTGGTAACGCTCCCATGATGCCTCGGGCGAGATGCATGCAATGAGAGCGGTGTGCGTGATTAATATGGAACAAAACGGCAATATTTTGCAAAAATGTAAAGAAATATGTAAACCACAACATCCATTAGTGTTCATAATGTGCTATAATGCTATAAAAGTAACAAAGATCATCTGGATGTGTGTGTGTATGTGTTTCATGTGCATGCTGAGACCGACCCGTTTCGTCATACCAAATAACGACCTACATAGAATATTTTGATTTTGCTGTGTAAAAGTTATATTGACATTTGATTGCCTCGGGAAGTACACAATCGAACAAAGATATGGGATACGCCTTATAACTGTTATAACACGAGTGCTTATTTAGATATAAAACTTAATGTTACATTTATTGCCAACACATCGCTTACTACCCATACAGTTTGAAAATTTGCATCCTCAAGTATACACGTGTCAAGACTTTTTATTGATTGATATTCCCTACTAACGTTTTATATTTTTAAAAGCAATTTCAAGACTTTTCAAGACAAATGTATCAAATGCATTATTTTAAAAAATATATAGCGTGTTATGCTTTTGTGGTTGCTCTACTTCTACAATAAATGTTCTAAATTAGCACCATTTGCTTCCAAAGTCCAAGCTTTTCACGAAAAAGTTTTAATATAATTTTCCCAGTAGTTTCCTGCGAAAGAATCGCAATGCTCCCTCCTAATAATCGTTTTAAATTGATTTGCATTCTCTTAATGACTGCAAAATAAATTAAAACTAAAATAAAATTAATTAAACTACCACCACATAAAATTGAAACAATATCTTAGGGATGAACACTTAAGTACGGATTGTCATTTAGGATAGGCATTTTTTGGATAAATGAGGACACAAATCCTACAAACTATGTACAAAATATTAAATGGTGTATGTTAAGAAAATGTAGCATTTCATTAAAGAAAACATAACATTCACAGCATGAAGTTAAAAACAATGCTGTTTATTCATCGAGTGTATTTTGCGAGTTTTGATTCATATGATTTTAGTAATATTAATATTGTATTTACCCTTATATAGAACAACCACGATTATTATACCAGAGATTGTTCTTTGTATACTGCATCTAAACGAAACATGTGCATTCATGGTATTAGGAGGTTTAAAATTGCATTCTGCGTTAATATTTCCAGATAAAGAGAAAAGAAAAATGCAAAACATTAATGAAATAAACAGAAAAAGAACTGCTGAATGACATGGCTCAGTACTATTTGAATGGTTCATTCTAAGGCTGTAAATATGTTAATATAATCACTTCGATTACCTAAGTTCGAAAAAACAAAGTCATATATGTTATTATTATTATTATTATTATTATAATATTATTATTATTATTATTATTAATTTAGTGTGCGTTGCTTTCTATTGCAACTTGGAAGCAGGGACGGCTCTAAGATCTACATACTTGTATTATAATGCAACATACTCTCTATGATAAGAGAATTATTTTTGGAACTGTTTACAACCACACTTGAACGATTGCAAGTGTTCTTGCT
Organism: Deroplatys truncata; assembly: GCA_030765065.1. Classification (NCBI taxonomy): domain Eukaryota; kingdom Metazoa; phylum Arthropoda; class Insecta; order Mantodea; family Mantidae; genus Deroplatys; species Deroplatys truncata. Next base: position 46,054,783 of record CM060986.1, read on the forward strand.
TATTTTTCTACCTCCTTCATGTTAATCCAAATAAATATTTGCAGTAATGTTTACATTTCGTTCTAAATACAAAAAGGAAAATAGGGAATCGAATCGCTAATCAGATGTTAAAAGCCCGCGTCACTATATGCTGTTCTTGAAATTACACAATCTTTCCACGACATCGCGAGAAACAACTGAATCGATAACACTTTAAGAATATAAAGCATTAAAAAAATTCAAACGAATAACAACGGATATCACGGAAATGGCTAATGATCTATATCTACATTTCTTCCTATTTACATTTTTGTGTACTATATTTTGTCCATTTTCTGTGGTTTAGCAGTTATACAAAATTATACAAAAGTCCTTCTGAATCGACTATTCACAGCCTATTCCCAATAAATTCAAGATATACATGTTATTTCTCGTATATGCCTTTAATATATTGCATTCTAATAAAAATCGTTAGTCATTTTTAAGAAAATTGAAAATTTCGAAAAAATTTCCATCTAGCATTTAGTTTGGGGTGGGAAAATTTTCTTGAAATCTCCGTGTCGCATCTTTGGAAGATAATGCATCTAAATTCCAAATTTGGTATCTATAAGACATTTTGTTTTGGGACTATGTTCACACACACACACACACTCACAGGGACTTTTTCTCCCTAAAATTGCCTTTTTGATTCAGGGGCCTGAAAATGCATTTCTCCGGTGAAATCTCGACATCGAATTTTCGTTTGGAAATACATTTCTTACCTACTACAGGTAAGTGTCGGAGAAAATAAAATAGAAATACATTTTTAATTTTCAAATATGCTAAATCTGATACACAATGTGACTTTGCCCAGTTTTTCATCCGTCAGTCCTCTTAAGTTCTCATTGTCACCGTTTTGTATTTATCTAGTTCAACTTTCGCTGAGACTTCACTTAGTTCACACTGTCCTTCATTAAGGTGAACTAGTTCAATTCTCCATCATTTCATTTCCTCTGTGACGTAGCCTCTTCTTCTATACGGTTCGCTCGCTGTGGAGTCGAGCACAATATCTCGCCCCGCAGCAGCACCTGCTGCACGCGACAGCACTCACCACAAACTCGCTCGGAGAACGGCACCCCTCGTCGCATCGAAATCGCATCCGTCAGCTCGCTGACTGAGTGATTGCTTTCGCGAGAACGCTGGCTTGTATTAGCCAGTGGAATCTTCTAGAACTGTCTCGACACACCATCTCCAGAACAGTGGAGGGAAAGGAACTTCCAGAAAATTCTGGTTATCTGCCGATAACGCTTCCGATGTTTACGCCTGGCGAGTACGTTGCTTATCTCTGTTTAACTTCAACTTGGCGGCGCCGACCTCCCGATAACCTTGGGCCATATAGGTCCCGGTATAGGGCCGGTGCCCACTCAGCATCGTGAGGAAAGTGAGGAGCTGCGATAGGCAGCGGTCCTGTACTCTTGAGCAACTTTTTGGCTGGGGGATGCGTGATGCTAGCCACATTGCCTCCCGAGTCGTTTGGATGATCGCCCACCTCTGCTTTAGGCACGTGGGCGTGAGGCCAATTGTCATGTTGGCAGCCTAGCCCTTCGCGGGCTGTAGTGCCACAGGATTTATTTTATTGTACATATTGAACTCTATACATTTTCTACTGAATATTCTGAGACAAGTATCTCATTAATCTCGATGTACTTTCACCGGTGTTTGTGAGCGATTCCGTTGCACGGTCAAGCTCGTCCGCAAAGTAGGCCTTTTTCCGGAAGACAGCACATTTTTTCCCCCTATTTGCCGATATTTTTTATCGCCGCGAAACGACAATGGGTACGTAAGAAAAGTCGCACGGGTAATTTGTGCCAGTGACCGGCAGCCCATCATGATGGAGCCTCCTACACCCTAACGGTAGTTAACCGTCCCCGGCGGAAAAGGGACACATGTCCAGCAGTTGCTTCTCTGATTTATTTTGGTCATTGCGTTCCCCTTCGGTCGGAAACGCTTCTGCATATTAGCCGAGATAGGGGGAGATACTGTGTTATGTCGTTAATAGTGCTAGCCCGCCCTGAATATAATACTGCGTGCAAACATGGACTTCTGGAAAAGGTGGTGCTTCTCCTTGCCTGTCCACCAGTCCATGGCCTGTGGCAGTCTTTCAGCACTTCAGTAAATAATACAAGCTACACCGCGATATTTACAGCGGAATTCACTCTTCTGAACCCATATAACTTTGCTCCGTATCTCCTGTCACCTCTCATTGGTTGCTGTCGTGGAGTAGGTTGTTGGCGATGCAAAATAGTTCCTTATTTAACATGATTATTTACTTCAATACATTGCTTCTCCTTCACACTGTGACCACTGCACGGCCACTCGCGCGCTGGCAGCCACAGCTCGGATTCCCGCCGAAACAGTTATAATATCCCCGCAACCGCCTCACGTACTCATATTTACAGTTAAAATTTCAACAATAATATATTACCATAAGAGATGTTGGAAAGGTTGTCCTCTATTCGCCTATTTCTGGAATCTTCTTAAGAAATTTTCATTCACACTGGAGAGTTCAATAACCGAAATTGAGAGAATTTCTCGCCTGGTGTTTTATTTTGGCTCTTACTATGCACGGGGTTGTTGCACACACCTTATTTTTCAAGTTCCCCGATAGATAAAAAGCACATACCGCTATATCAGGGGATTGTGAGCGCTATACTTTTCTACAATGATTCTATCCTAAAAAATGTACTCAATTAAATTTAATCGCTCATCAACTGTATGTGCTGTGACAAAGTCTGCTGAAAAAATCTAGACCGGCTTTCAACGTGATCAGTGTTCAAAAAATGGCAAGATATTTGTAGACCTCTCTGCATTTATTGTTTGCTCAAAAAATGTAAGTCCGTATATTCTGTATGCATTTATTACACATTGATTTTCGGTCACGTAAGGGAATCTCTCGTATACAATTGGGTTTCTCTGTACTCTAATATCTCTTATTTTGGGAAGAAACAGTCATACAAATTTAACCACACTTCATCAAAAAGAATATTAAGTTGGGTCAACTACTTTATAATTTGGCAAAATCAATTACAGAAATTCACCTGACTCTTGACGATCACATGAAAAAAAAGGTGTATGTAAAAACTAAACGAAAACATCAGGTGAGAAATTCACTCAATTTCGGATATTGGACTCTCCAGTGTGAATGAAAATTTCCTGAGAACATGCAAGAAATATGCGTTTAGCTAAGGACATCCCCAACACATATTATAATAAGGTTTGTGCTTATTATCATTGTAATTGTAAATATGAGAACGTTAGGCGGATGCGGGGATATTATGTTTTGGCGGGAGTCCGAGCTGAAACGGCTGGCACACGAGAAGCTGTGCGGTGGCCACAGTGTGAATGTGAAGCGCTCTCTCTCTATATATAATATATATAATATATATATATATATATATATATATATATATATATATTATATATATATATATAGAGAGCACCCCGCCTCGTTAGGAACCTCTGCGCGTCTTTGTTGGCCGGCCTACTCATGGCCTATAGCTTCCTGCGGTTCCTTCACCTCATTCTTACCTCCTGGGGGTTGTAAGCACAAAAGATCCCCGTTGAGTCGAGGTACGGGGTGTCCCCTCTGTTCCTTGGTCATTCATTCATTCATTCATTCATTCATTCATTCATTCATTCATTCATTCATTCAACTTCTATGGTCATATCCGGGGTTTTGACTTTAGCAACTGATGGTGTTGGGGGTTTTTACTCGCTGAGGTCTCTTAGCGTTGGCTTTTTATAATCTCAAAAACAGATTCACACTTTCAGAGAAAGTTTTAAAAGAAAAGTTCACCGTCCCAGTCGGGGAATCCAACACGAGACCCCAGGCTTGATAAGCCATAAGACTGACCACTCAACCACAGATGCAGGAAGCTAGTTTTTCACGAATCCACTTTTCAAAGTGCCATGTCAATATATATATTCGAGGATAATTATCAAATTTATATTTTCCTAACCGTATGAAACAAACATTATAGAGTTAATGCACCTGGAATGCACGAAAATGCCTATCAACAAATAGGTAGGGGAATCATTCGGTTTAAACCTGTCTCTCAGGATGAAGAAAGCACGCTCATCTGTCATGATAGTGATTTTTATCGCCTGACTTTGCATTGTCATACATCGACATTTAAAGGTGTGCAGTAGTCAGTCAGGGGAAAGAAAGGGAGAACAGAAAAAATAAATGTCAGCGGGGCAGGGTTTAGTGACGTTTACGGCAGTAGTGCCAACGTTGGTTTATGTACTCTGGTTATATCAAGGTACCCATTCCTGAAATTTGGTCAACATTTTAAAAAATTAACAAATTAGTATTTATTTATATCCAAAACACTTTTAACTTTTAGCTCAAATTACATACTATAACTTTTGCTCTCTGGGCCCTTTAAAGCTTCAACATGTAATCATTTAAGTGTTCAAGAGCACATGGCCTAATGGCCTGGACTTATTTCTAATGCTTTTCACTCGACTTTATACTTTTGCGCATATGTTCTATACGCTGTAGTTTCTAACCAATCTCGTACAAATTTTCAGCAGAAACTTGGAGAGAAACAATTTAAAAAATCTGGTATAGGTTTATGATACACTTTTAAACTTTTTAAAATATAATAATTTATGCACTGGGGATAAATTGTTACAAAAATTATATTTAAATATTTAATGTTGTTTTCTTAAAAAGAAAAGTAAAACATTTTCTATATGGCAGTTTTGTGTATTGGTATTTAAATAATATGATAGTATTTTTAGTTTTTTCAAAGTTATAGTTTCTGCGGAGTATGGAACACTTGATTCATTAGTATAACAAAAACATTTTTCCCTAGAAAGCTAATAAAGATATTGGCATGATATTTAATACACATTTATAATTGTGGTACAGCAACATGTGACAAAGGTTTATAAACTATAAGATACAAACTGCAAGATTTAAAAATTCTACTTATGAGTATCCTTAAAACGAAGAAGTTGCTAAATTATCGTTGAACGTTATTCAGTTTTATGTAACACATTTAACACATTAAAAACTATATACTCGCCTCAAGCAGGTGGTGTGGTCAATTCTTTAGAGCTAGGCACGTTTTCGCTAGAGGAGGAAGAGGAAAATGAAGCATCGCTATTGTCGGCTCCCAGCGAAACGACAGTATAGTTAACATAAAGCCAGTTTACATAAATCAAACTCAAATACATATGTTTGATTTCATGAATGGGTGCATTTTTTGATAGGAAGTTGGTTAAAATTACGATAATAAATGGTGAAGTTTTCCGATATACCATTCTTCTTCTAGCAATTATTTTCTACCTTCTGCTCGTGAAAATCTGTTCATCTGTTTTGATTACAAGCGATATGACCTAAGCGTTATATCACGAAATTTCTGCAACGATAAGTGAGCTGTTACTTTTCTTTCCTTAACCAATTGTTTCATCTCGGTCCAGGCTGGTTGTATGGGAATCAGATCAACTCCTATATGGGGACAAGCGTAACATAGCGTTGCCCAAAGAATGTAAAAATGCATTTACTTTAAACACCTCTTTAGCTTACTTGTCAGCAATAATGATAGATCCACAAGCATTATAGCTAACAATTTCTGCAGCAATAAATCGGTAATTACTTCTCTTTCCCTACCATTCATTGCACCTTGGCCTAAACTTGTCTTGGGGGCAAGTGAACGATGGTCTGGTCCAAAGAAAGCAAAATATGCGTTCCACTTGTGCAGTTCTGAATTACGCTTATAATCCTCTTTGTTTTGCAACCATAATATCATAGATGATTTCACGCAAAATGGGGGTTTTTCCATCTGTACTGTGTGGTATAAAAGTTTTATCCTTGCCACTCAAAGACATCAACAAAAAAGTGGGTAAATTAGGAGCAATTTTTTCTATTTCATTTGTATAGCCTTCTTTAACTTCTATAGCGCCGAGCGAAAAGCTCCACGGTAACGTGTTAGGCTCGAATTCTGGAGGTCCTGGGTTCCATTCCTGGGGGTCGGTCACTCTGACCACGGTTTTTCGTGGTTTTCCCTGTTTGGATAGGCAAGTGCTAATGGATTTTTCCTCACCATGAATTTCCTTTCCCTCATTTACCATCATTTCGCTTCCCCTTTCATGTTTCAGGTAGGCTTAAGGGTTGCATTGTCGATCGACAGATCGCGCAGATGGCGCAGATGTTTGTTCGTTGGGAAGTTTTTCTCGGCCCTGAACTATGGCAGCCTTCTCTGAGCTGCCTCAGGTGGGTTTAGTTTTTTCTGGTTCCGCTAGAGGGAAGCCTTCTCAGAGCACCCCGCCTCGTTAGGAACCTCTGCGCGTCTTTGTTGGCCGGCCTACTCATGGCCTATAGCTTCCTGCGGTTCCTTCACCTCATTCTTACCTCCTGGGGGTTGTAAGCACAAAAGATCCGCGTTGAGTCGAGGTACGAGGTGTCCCCTCTGTTCCTTGGTCATTCATTAATTCATTCATTCAACTTCTATGGTCATATTCGGGGTTTTGACTTTAACAACTGATGGTGTTGGGGGTTTTTACTCGCTGAGGTCTCTTAGTGTTGGCTTTTTATAATCTCAAAAACAGATTCACACTTTCAGAGAAAGTTTTAAAAGAAAAGTTCACCGTCCCAGTCGGGGAATCCAACTCGAGACCCCAGGCTTGATAAGCCAGAAGCTGACCACTCAACCACAGATGCAGAAAGCTAGTTTTTCACGAATCCACTTTTCAAAGTGCCATGTCAATATGTCAAAACATTTTTCGTTTTAATCTAAATGAATAGACACGTTTTTTTGAGAAAATTAAAAATAATGAAACTTCTTCCATACAGAGGATAGTTTGGGTTGAGAGGAATTCTGCGAAAATCTTGGTGTCGCGTTTTTGAAAAATACTGGATTGGCATTTATCCAACGTTTCGAGTTATGCTATTGTCTTGCTCTCTCTCTCTCTCTCTCTCTCTCTCTCTCTCTCTAAAACACACAGATCACGATGATTTTCTAAAAATACCATTGTAGGGGGTCAGGGAACCTTAAAACCTGTATTTACGGGCAAATATTGCTAAAACGTTTCTGGTTGGAACCCACAAATTCCTCTACTCTCCATAGGCAAGTAATAAAAGTAAACAAGTAAAAATTGATTATTAATTCTTAGCCATCGAAGGTTTCGGTTAAATTTACGAGTTTGTTTACTAATTGTGAAGTGCTGCACTAAATGTTGCTGGCGAAGGTTCTGTGGTGTGGCAGATGTGAAGTTCACACATCAGCGATTTTCATTCCGCTCACTTGTTTTGGAAAATTACAGCGATTAGCGACAATGACCTTAGAAGGTATTTGCTAGTGTGCGTATCCGCGTGACAGACAAGCAACTTCTCTGTCGGTGTGTATAGCTAGAAACCCCAATGCTTTTTACAATAGAATTTGTCTTTTTATTCCTTCTAGTAGAATAAATTATTTACATGTTTTTTCTTTGTTTCAATAAACGATCTTTTTACAATTAAATCTTCTGCGTAACGGGCTATTTATTTATTTACTGAGGCAGATGCTATTTTAAAGAAAGTTTTAAAGATAAAGCTAACCGTAATTAACGTTTCGGCAATTATGAGCTACTCTACAAAAGGCAAAACCAACATGAGCTATGGAAGATTTCCGTATTTTTACTTAAAATCTAAATCCAGTTACAAATCACTTCATATCTTATCTGCAACGTTGATTATTTTTCAATAGATCGTATAAATTTTGGAATACTATAGGGTATAGGGTTTACAACGGATACCACGCGCACAGCGACCTACGGGAGACCTCCAGTAGGAAGGGATGAAGTGAAACAACTATAGGAGGCTATAGGCCATAGAGACGCGCGGAAGTCCTAACAGTTCCTGGCTTGAAGACTCGTCCCACTACTCGTTCCACCCCTAGAGAGTACAATGAACGACGCTTTCAAGCAGCCCTTAGTGTCCTCGGGAAAAACTCTTTCCTTGGAGCAAGCACCCGCGCCATCTGTCCGGCAGCGTCTCACTCCACGGAACCTAGAAACATGAGAAGGAAACGGAATGAAAGGGAAATGAGGAGAAAGAAATCATGGTAGTTGAGAAAACACCCCAGAATTCGCCTACGGACCAGGGAAAACCACTAAATACACAAGGTTAGAGAGGACAGTCGACAGGAATCGAACCCGGAACCTCCCAAATTGACGGTATTCGACAAATTCCAAATAAGGATCGAAGAAGGGTTTCTTTGTCTTGAATCATTAAATAGAGAGCAGCTTCAAGAGAAAAATTGTGCTTCCTTCAATTGAAATCTGCTATACACAAAGCTTACCAATCTGATTGTCTCACCAAATATTCAAGGTACTTCGTACAGTTTTAATTATACGAGGGTGACACTGAAAATTTTTAGAAAATCAAACAAGAATTAGATTTTAAAAAAATGAAGTGATTTTATTGCTTTTCAAAGCATTCCTCTTTAACATGAATATACTTTTGCATTCGATAAAACCAGTCCTTAAAACAATGAATCCACTCTTCCTGAGGCACTTCAGAAACCAGATTTTTATAATGTCCCACTGCTTCATCTGATGAGGAGAAAGTGATTCCACGCATTTTATCTTTAATTTTTGGAAATAAAACGGAATCACAAAATGCTAGGTTAGGGCTGTATGGTGGCGAGTCCATGGTTGTTGACCTTTAGGGCATCCAGATACTCAGTTGCCTAATTTTGCTGTATGCGATGATGCGCTGTCATCATGTAACATTATTTTTTCTTATGGGCGTTTTCCACGAACTTTTTAAAAACTTTGCGCACAGGCGTTTGTGTACCAATCGCCAGTAACGGTACGTCTAACTTCTAATGCTATAGTAGCACTATGGACCGTTTTAGAAAACGTCTAGCAATCTTCTTAGCACTGCGAATTCGTCGGGCTTTTGTATGCTTGGATTCTGTTCGAAAGACCCATTTAACCGATTGTCTTTTCTATTCAGGATCATAACAATAAATCCAAGATTCATCGCCACTAACGATATTCCAAACCAAATTTGAAGTGCAGCATTAGAATTTTTCCAGAATTTTTCTGCACCAATCAATGCCTTGTTGCTTTTTCATCAGGAGTAGGTTTATGTGTAATCCATCGATAACAACGTTTTCTCACGTCTAACTGTTGATGTAAAATGTTTTGGATTTGACTCGTACCAATGCCTAATGTCGCCCGAAAAGATGACCGTAGATTTTTTTCAATCACTGCTCGAACAGCGGCAATATTATCATCAGTAACAGCAGTTCTTGTGCGTCCTTCACGAAATTCATCACTAAGAAAAACTGATCTCTTTTGAGTTCGCTGTACAAAATATAAATTGTTGCCTTAGATGGGGCTTCTTCGTCAAATGCATTTCTAAGCAGACTTAATCTTGTTTAAGGTTAATGATTTAAAATCGTAAAAATCATAGCCCAGAAATGTTCTCCAATCAAATTAAATTTTGGGTGAACAAAAAATCTTTAAATTATTATAATTAACAAAATATTAGAGAAAATCGAATAAACTACACGGAAATCAAATTGCAAAACATTTGAAAGTAACTGTCAAATATAAACAAATTTCACTTGTTTTTAGAAAGATGGCAGTCTAAAAATGTTGATTATCGCTCTCATACATTTGCAAATCATGAAAATTAATTAATTGATTAATACAACAGTTTAATGGCTTACTTTGTGCTAACACGTACTATGCCTGTATCTAACAAGTTGTCTTTCCGAAAAGGCCAGGAAAAATTGGTTTTAAAGGGAGACAAAACATTCTAAGTTTATCTGCAAATACTAATGCTTAACTATTCAGCAAGAACACGTTATCGTCTTCATGATTCTTAGATAGAGCTTTGATGTTATGCTATTAAATATATTACCTACGCAATTTAAAACCCTTATAAAACGCACTTCTTGTTACCTGTGGGATGCGACCTTTGGCATTTAACGTTGTTGGCAGAAATCCAGAGAGACACAAAGAAAGAAAGTCTGATGTGTTGCATTCATACGACTTTCTTCTCTCACGTTTCTACAAATTATTATTTAAGAAGCGGATTATTAAACCTACTTTGATAATTAGATAAACTTTTACTACACATTCACACAATTCGTTTTGGGTATAAGAAGGACAAACAAGGCTACAGCGATAGCCCTATTTTCAAAAACTACCTTTGAGATTCCATGTTCTTTGCATGACCACGAGAAAAAAAAATGAATAGTGACTTACAAAATAAAACAAGTATTTGCAAATTCAAACCAATAACAAATAATATCTCGGAAGTGGTTAATGCCACAAAAAATGTTATTTGACATAAATTGTGTGCTTTAAGAGATCTACAATTTTTGTGTCGTAAGATTTTGTCTTATAGTTTACCAATTATGCAAAAGTCATTCAGAATAAAGCGTCATACGGCAGAGAAATTTAGGAGAAAATTACGGGTATTAACTTGAAAAATTGTACTTTGTAGTGATTATTTCTTCACAAAAGTATTTAAATAAAGCCTTAAAATGTCATGTTTGTATAGTATAAACTTTCTATATTAATGGCCTTAGGTAATAGATCATAAACTTGTCAAATTTAGCTTTGGTGATGTGGGGCTCTAATCTCCCCTTAACTTAAAATTTCAAAAAATTCAAAATGTATTTTTTCCGAAGTAACAAATTCTTTTAGAAGGTGTCTATCTAGAAAGCCATATATCTCCGTTGTAAACACGCGAATGCGCATACACACCAAACTGCAGCATATGCCGCAACTATTTCCTTCCTAATCGTTTCAACTAGTCGTAACGTTCACCCCAATGGACTTCCTTTGCTCACCAGTAAATCAATAAAATACAATAACGCTCAAAGCCCTTTACATTCTCGGAGCGGAGAAGAAGAATCTGGTATTACGGTCAGTTTGGTTGCATCCATCACCACTTCCGTCCCTTCCACGGCGTGTCGGACCCAATGACCATCTTCCCCCTTCATGATCATCACCACCACCTTCTATTTTTTTAGTTTTATCAACTCTCCCGCTCACTGCACCTGACGTTTATGGCCCGGCGGTCCATGCGTGGAGAAACTCTTGCGTTTGTCACAAAATGTAATCCGTTTAGTTAAAACCGAGATAATAGCCTTGGACGCACCTCCATTCTGGAGGTCATTATGTTGTGTAATCAAGGTATCACAATTTAATTTAATTTTTAAACAAAATAGCTACTTTTACTTTCTCTACTGAGTGCTAATTAGGTAGAGAAAGTACTGTATTCTACCCAAATTCGATACCCAAGAGTTCACTAGAGATACATGTTTTGGGACAACCTGAATCCAAAAAAGCTTTTTTAAAAATTCTGATGTGTTCCACTTATATGACGTTCTCTACTCTTGTACAAACTATTTTTACAAACGCTTATTCTCAATATGCTTCATGTTAATCGAGATATCGAGATGTTAATCTTATTGCTAATTTTCTTGTAGATGCAAGGGGAATTGGTAGGCTTTAAGCGATAGTCAAATATTTTAAGAGCTGGTTGCTATGTGGAGTATTCCATTCTCTTTGCATTACTAGGACAAAAAAAATGAATAACGAATTCCCATTTGAGAAAAAGTACAAGTATTGGAAAAATTAAGGGAATAACAAGCAATATCTTGAAAATGGTTCACTCAACAACAAAAAATGTATATGAGATAAATTGTGTATTTTAACGCGATCTACATTTTTTGCGTAGTAAACTTTTGTCTATCTCTTATGGTTTACCAGTTATGCAAAAGTCGTTCACAATGAAGAACACTTTTAGAGACATTTTCAGAAAATTCAAGTTATACATTTTATTTGTCATGAAAGTATCTTAAATATATGATATTTTAATCAAAATCGTTAGAGCCAATTTTGAGAAAATTAAAGTTTTCGAAAACTTTTCCATGTAAAGGGTAATCTAGGGTGGGGGCATTTTGTTGAAAACCTTCGTGTCGCATCCCTGGAAGATGCTGAACCTAAATACCAAGTTTGGTGTTTATCCAACTGTTCGTTTCTGAGTTATGCTGTTCACAGACAGACACACACACACCGACATGTTTCCAAAAATTTTTTTTTGGATTCAGGAGGCCTCAAAACATGTATTTCCAGTGAAATCTCGATATCGAATTTTTTAGTGGAATGCAAGACTTCCCCTACTTACTATACGTAGTAGAGAAAGTAAAGATGGCCCGTGTGTGTGTGTGTGTGTGTGTGTGTGTGTGTGTGTGTGTGTGTGTGTGAACAACATAACTGAAAAACTCAAGAGTCTTCCAAAGATGCGACACGAATATTTTCAAGAAAATTTCTTCCACAAACTATCCTCTTTATAGCGAAAAATTGTAAATAATTTGGATTTTCTCAAAAATGGCTCTAACGATTTTGATAAAAATACCATATGTTAAGATATTTGCATAAAAAATGTATATCTTGAATTTTCTGGGAATAGCCTGTGAAGTTCTCTTCATACAGAAGGAATTATGTGTAATTTTAATAACGAATAAAACATAAGAGATAGACGAAAACCTACTACACAAAAAACAATTAGACCTCTTTAAAAACAGCATTTCTTTTAAATAACCTTTTTCTTGGTATCAATCATTTCCGATATTTCCGTCATTATTGGACTAAGCGTTTCAATACTAAGTAATTTTTACTTTCTCTACTACGTATAGTAAGTAGGGGAAGTATTGTATTCCACCCAAAAATTCGATACCGAGATTTCACCGGAAATACATGTTTTGAGTCCCCCTGAATCCAAAAAAAGCATTTTTGGAAACATGTCCGTGTGTGTGTCTGTGAACAGCATAACTCAGAAACGAACAGTCGGATAAACACCAAACTTGGTATTTAGGTTCAGTATCTTCCAGAGATGCGACACCAAGGTTTTCAAGAAAATCCCCCCACTCCATATTACCCTTTACATGTAACATTTTTCGAAAATTTTAGTTTTCTCAAAAATGTCTCTAACGATTTTGATTAAAATATCATATATTTAAGATATTTTCATGACAAATGAAATATATATCTCGAATTTTCTGGGAATGTCTCCAAAAGTATTCTTCATTGTGAACGACTTTTGCATAATTGGTAAACCATAAGAGATAGACAAAATTTTACTACACAAAAGATGTAGATCGCGTTAAAACACACAATTTATGTCATTTACATTTTTTTTTGTTGAGTGAACCATTTTCGAGATATTGCTTGTTATTCCCTTAAATTTCATACTTTTATACTTTTTCTCAAATGGAAATTCGTTATTCATTTTTTTTTGTCCTGCCAATGCAAAGAGAATGGAACACTCCACATTGCAACCAGCTCTTAAAATATTTGACAATAACTTAAAGCCTACCAATTCCCCTTGCATCTACAAGAAAATTAGCAATAAGATTAACATCTCGATATCTCGATTAACATGAAGCATATGGAGAATAAGCGTTTGTAAAAATAGTTTGTACAAGAGTAAAGAAAGTCATGTGAGTGTAACACATAAGATTTTTTAAATAGTTTTTATCTAAGTATTTATCAATTTATTCTGCTATTTACATGATATACCATAATGTTAATGGTGAAATTTGCATTTATGACACTAGGAGAATGTATATATAACTTATCGAAGGCTTTAACACCAAGGGAAGGGGGATCCTTATATTAATGGGACGAATCTGTTCAACTTACCAGCAGATATAAAAATCCAACAAAGAAACATTTTGTATAAACTAGAATTAATACATGCTTCCAATTTTATTTTAAATACCTTGAAATTAAAATTTTAATTCGGAAAAGCTGAACGGAGGATGTTATCGAGAATTAATTATTATTATTATTATTATTATTATTATTATTATTGTAAAAGTAGTAGTAGCAACATCATCATCCATATTTATATGGTATTTGTTTCTTCTGAGCAGGATATTTATGCCCCTTTGGGGGTGCACCTCTAGTACACCACTGTTTTAAAGAAACGTGTTTAAATAGAGTAAATGATCCAAACTATTTTTAAATTTTTTGACTCTGAGTGTAAAATCACTCTTCATCACTGCACAACAAACTGTGACTGTAAAACAAACATATAGAATCTATTTTGTAAAATGTTTTGTTGTATTGAATTAATTTGTTAGAATGCACACAAATGCTATGTATTGAAATGTTTCGATTATCTTTTAATATGTGTATCACAATATATCAGTTCGTAATTGAGTGACAATAAGTAAAACAAAAAGAAGTTTAATTGTATAATTTTTATTAAAATGTGCAATTTTAATCCTAATGCAACTCCACAAATGTTGTTCAGCTTAAAAGAAAACATATTGTTTATTATGGCAAATAATTGCTAACATGGCTAAAAGAGTTGGTGTCCTTAAACGTCATCTGAGACTGGCGGTAGTTTTGAAGTCATAATTTTCATTACGTTAACAATTTTAGTTTAAAGGTTTTTATTACAAAGCATTTCTAAAGTATTTTCCAAAATGTATGCCGGAGGTAGCGGTAGCTTTTAAATCATAATTTTTATTAGATTAACTATTTTAATTTGAAAGCTTGTATTTCAAAACATTTCTGAATTACTTTTGAAAATGTATGTCAGAGGTGGCGGAAACTAGATTCTCGAGTGATTTGTTCTCTATGGCTTGATTTATACATGCTTCTCTTTCACTGTCTTCAGAGTCAAATGTATTTTTACTCATTTTATCACCTCTGATACATTCACTAATTTTGTCTACCATTTTAGTAGTAGTGGTAATAGCTATTTGAGTGGCGCAAAAGTACTGTGGTCATCAGCGCCACCCTCTGGCTATAGATTTATTCATATCGAATACATAAGCAATACATACAAAGCAATTACAGGATTAAGCAACTGAGATTACAAAAGTAGAAAAAAAATTCTGATGTGTTACACTCACATGACTTTCTCTACTCTTGTACAAACTATGGTTACAAACCCTTATTCTCCATATGCTTCATGTTAATCGAGAATTTAATCTTATTGCTAATTTTCTTTACGTGCAAGGGGAATTGGTAGGCTTTAAGCGTTAGTCAAATATTTTAAGATCCGGTTGCTATGTGGCGCATTCCATTCTCTTTGTATGTCCAGGACATAAAAAAATGAACAACGAATTCCCATTTGAGAAAAGTATAAGTATTGGAAAATTTAAGGGAATAACAAGCAATATCTCGAAAATGGTTCACTCAATAAACAAAATGTATATGACATAAATTGTGTATTTTAACGCGATCTAGATTGTTTGTGTAGTAAAATTTTGTCTAACTCATGGTTTACCAGTTGTGCAAAAGTCGTTCACAATGAAGAATACTTTTGGAGACATTCCCAGAAAATTCAAGATATACATTTTATTTGTCATGAAAGTATCTTAAACATATGATATTTTAATCAAAATCGTTAGAGCCATTTCTGATAAAATTAAAATTTTCGTAAAATGTTCTATGTAAAGGGTAATCTGGGGTGGGGGGATTTTCTTGAAAACCTTCGTGTCGCATCTCTGGAAGATACTGAACCTAATTACCAAGTTTGGTGTTTTGCGACTGTTCGTTTCTGAGTTATGCTGTTCACGGACGCACACTCACACACACACGGACATGTTTCCAAAAATGCTTTTCCTGGATTCAGGGGGCCTCAAAACATATATTTCCGGTGAAATCTTGGTATAGAATTTTTGGATGGAATACAATACTTCCCCTACTTACTATACGTAGTAGGGAAAGTAATAAACAAAAAATACACGAGCTATACACAAAAAACATCACAAATCAATATATATATATATATATACCAGAACTAAAGTTTAGCAAACACCAGTAGTTAAGTCAATATGGACACAGTTTGAAAGTCATTAACACACCAGAAACTACACGATTAAATTTTTGTAAGGAAACCACTGATTTAACATAGCGAAAAAGCTTGGCGATGAGGCATAGTCATCCCCTAAAAGCGTAATTGAATTAGGAGAGCGCCAAGTCGTTCGCGAAGGGCGTCTCTTATTTTAAACTAAAATTAATTTGTTCAACATAACTAAATTAATTTGAAGTTGAAGAGCAGAATACTTACATAGGTAAATTTGTAATGCAAAATTAGAACCTACTAATCCGCAATGTGTTGCTATGCACTAACAGTGCGAGATTTCGGGTTGCAACGCAGCATTCCTCAGAACTCTATAACGCTCATACTCACCAGATAGTGTATGAAAACCTGCGATTCTGAATGATAACAAAAAGAAAGAAACTGGAGATTGTCTGTACAGATAAACGCATTTTACTTCGTACATCTTTCCAATTGTAGTTATTTTATCTCAGAACCTAATTACAAAGTTCAATTTAAGAGAGAATATAATTAGGGTAATTCGTTTAGGGTTGCTAAATTATTATTATTGTTATTATTAGTTCAACAAACGAACTCTAAATTAGGGCGCTCCTCTCTGTCCTGCTCTTACGGACGTCCTTAATCGCGAGTCATCTTTTCGCAACTTTGGTTTTACGACGTCACTGAACGGAAGTGGGTGACTTGAATGGACTTTATCAAACATTAGCAGAACCGCAACTGTGCTCGCGTTATTACGTTAAATGTGGAGATTCTTCTTTGTCTTTATCTGCCTGTCCGTTTTGCTCGCTTGTGAGTGTTTCTCCCTCTCCCCTCATCTGCAGTTTCTTCCTCTCTCGCCCTTTCCACACTCTTCCTCTCTCTGACTCCCCCCTCTATTGCCCACTCCATTTCCCTCCTTTAGTTCAGTTTATATGACATATGAAGTTTTGAAAACTGATAATAATTGAAACAAATAAAGATTATGTTTCAAGATGCGAAAGAAAATATAGATTTCAATATGGGTTTGAGACAGGGTTGTGGATTGTCACCTATATTGTTTTATCTTTAGTTAAACAAAATAATAGATGAATGGAGAAGCAAACACAGGTCAAGGGAATAGCATTAAATAATAATAATAATCATAGTAATATGGATACCAAATTACTTACAGACGACCATATACTGTTGGCAGATAACGGATATGAATTACAGAAATCAGTTTATAATTTAAATAAGACTATTAAAGGCTATAATATGGAAATATCTTGTAAAAGGACTAAAGCCATGGCCATACAAGGAAAACGCCAATTTGGAGTAAATACTGACATTGAAGACGAAATAATTGTACAAATATGTGGGCTCCACAATATCAATAAATAACTCAAATGAGGATATTGAAATAAATTGAAATATTCAATAAAATAAATGGATGGATTAAAAGATATTTCGGATAAAGATGAGAAGGTATGTCAAATTAAGACTATAGAAATAGTATCAAAGCCAGTGTTAAAATATGCAATTAGCAAAGAGAGACAAATCAAGATTAGAAGCGGCACAGATGATATTTTTAAGAACGTACTAGGAGTGACAAAAGCAGACAGACTAAGAAATGTGGATGTCAGTGAACAGCTACTAGAAGAATATACAGTCGAGGAAATAGAAAAATACCAGAAAAATGGAAAGAACATGTGTTAGGAATAACTTCTTTAAGATTTCTTAGGCAAGCATTGTTTTATAGATCATTTGGTAACAGAAAAATTGGACGACCCCGAATATGGAGAGATCAATTTGAAAATTAGCCTTGGAACAGGCCGTCTGGCCTATACCGTGTTTAGAAGAAGAAGACAACAGATTTAACGTCTCAGTCTTATGCTTCCAATGCGATAGGAACTATGCCGTTTCTTGGGGTAACCGGTTTACGTACACAATAACAGTAACGAAAAATGGTATAATATTTTAATTATTCATTCTCAGGAAATTGTTTAAATAAAAAACTTATTAGAAATACTATGTTTACATACTTTTTGGTACATATTTTTAAAATGAAAAATAAATTGTGTATATCATAAATCTTTTTATTTTATGCCTCATTTGGAACCATTTTGGGCAAAGATTTAGATGTCAGATAGCCTAAATACTTAGGTTCTAAGGTAAGCTATATACCACTACTCTCTTTATATTAATTTTGGTTTCCGTAGTTATATTTCTTAATTCTAAATGGACACGTTTAAAGTAGTTTTTCAACGCTTGTAAGAACCGAAATACTCCCCGAAATACTACAGAGATTAACAATCTGGTGTTAAATTATGCATTAGATTGAAATGTGTCTTATAGATTTTATTCAATTCTGTCGAACAGAAGCCAAGAAAAGATACGGAAATGGGTTTCATAGTTGTCAGTGATGCTAATACCATAATATCGATTGCTAGACACTCCTCTGCCGCGTGTTATGGTACTCGCTAACTTACTGAACCCTGGCGAGTACCTTTGGTCAATTAAAGCCATTCGCTTCCTGTCCGGCTACCTCGAGACGAAGCCTAAACGGCTGATACAGATGATTAGAACTGAAAAATAAATAAGTGCTATACAATAGAAACAAGCTCATAAATGTATGCGTAGGACTAAATGTTAAGGACGTTTGTTTTATAGCAGAAGCTTTTCTCCTTTTTATTGTCTTCTATTTTTGTTTTGTTAAGTTTAGCGTTCCTTTAACTGTGTAAATGATATCTAACGATGGGTGAATGAAATGGGTAGAATTGTGCTTATTTAAGTCTAGGGTCTAAAGAACTTAGAGCAACCCGAAAGGCGGAAATTGACACTCCCATTTTGCGAAATAATGCGCAGAATTGTAGATTTTAATTGACACAAACTAAGCCATAATTTTATAACGATTTAAAAAGAAAAACTTAAGGTTGTCGACGAATTTTTGTGAAACCTTTATATACAATAGTTCACCTAAAGGAAGCATATACATATAGACAGTCGGATAAAGCGACACTAATAGGTGCATAACAGTGGTGAACACACATTTTAATAGCAAAATAAATCAAAACAAGCTGAGAGAATGGTGGAAGAGAAGGAATACAGGGCAGAAAAAAAGCATAGAAAAAGCAAATCACAGAAAAAAATTGGAAGAGCAGTAAGAGGAGGCGCAAGGGTTAAATAAGTAAAGTCAGTGCAAAGTCTCCCTTATACCAAGGAGGGAAGAATTTAATTAAGAGGTAAATAAAGAAATCTTACACTGAAAAAATAACGTAATGGAAATTAAAATAGGATATCTGGTTATGTTCTAGAAGAGATCTGAAACTATTGCTACCTGTTCTCTGTGAGCAGTAAACCTTTCTGGGGACAGGTGCGTTAACCAAGCACCCTCCATGCAGATATAAGGCTCATAACTTGCCTAGCCGAGAGATAAGAACCAAAAATTAATACTCTGTGCGGAAGATAAGCACCTGAATAGCAAAGGGCACATTTTAAACAACGGCCATAAAGCGGACTGTACTCGAGATGCTAAATCTTGTCAACTTGCCCCGTTTTAACGGCCAACTTATACCAAGGCACGGCCCTCTCTAAAGATAACCCAAACCTTTTCGCCTGTTTTTTTTTAAGCCCTGTGTTTAACGAGTCAGCGGAAATTTTGTCTCTGGTCCTCTCTTAAACTATTTTCTAACAGAAGCGTGCGCTGTTCTAAATAAGTTTAAATATTTGCCGTACGGGTCCAGGTAGGCGTTTATGCCGGAGGAAGGAAGGCCGAAACGATAACGCCACGTTGTTAACGACCGAGGTAAGTTACGCCGATAACTGGGAGGCGAGATTCCGCTGCCCGCTCATTAATTCCACAAGTTCGTGAACGAGAAAGCTAACCGAAACTCCGCTTCAAGAACTGGGAAGCTAGTTGGTTCATTTCTAAGCAAGCCCCGGTGATTAATTGCTGTAATTAGTATAATTAGCGCTTTTTAAAAACTTCTAATCTCCTATCTGCGTTACAACGAATGCCTGAAGTTGTCCGAGTAAGTTTCAGGGCTGAATTAAGATTGTTGCTTGTTTCCTTTTGGGTGGATACTAAAACTCCACTCGTTCTTCTAAACCCTGTTCCATAGAGGAGGTTTAGGACTAGGGGCGGAAGGGGACTTAACACCTAAGGTGATCTTTTGTGCCTAGGCCCCTAGAGGGAGGGGTGAGGTGAGAGGAGACAGAGGGCGGCCGGATCAGGAAGCATGAAAGAGCACAGGGCAGGTTCCTATACTTTCCAGGTTGAAACTTTCCGGATGGCAGCTGGTACAAACGGCTCCCCTCCCCATCCCCCTCCGCAGGCTTGCACATCCCATTGGGGAGCCCGTGACTCGGAGACACTCCCATTCCGGGAACCGAAGTGTTACAGAAAGCATCCTTTTCCCCTGCCATGCAACGCTGAGAGCCCCGCCGACACTTGCAACCCTGAAACAACTAAGCAAATGAAAGCTGAAGTAAAATGAGAAATGAGGTGAAACAGAGGGACAGGAAATTCGGAGGATGTAATTATCTTTCCCAGCATTCGTCTAGCGATCCGGGGAAACCCCCTAAAAAGCCATGGGTCGGAAAGGTCTGCCCCAGGAATCAAACCCATGACCTCCCGAATGCCAATCACACGCGCTACCCCTACGCCACCTCGCTCAGTTGTTCCGTTGCACCGTAGTCACTTCTCTGAGCTGCTGCCATGCAATATATTGTTGTGCTACACAAACTACATAGTTCCTTCTTTAACATGGCGTTTATCTTTGTATATTCTAGGATAACCGTATGGATCAAATATATTAAGTAATAGAGTTAATGCATCTGTATGTAATACATGTAAAGTCTTATAAACAAAAAAGATCCTTCGGTTTAAGCCTCTCAGAATGACTAAAACACGTGCATCTATCAAGAATCTGTTTATATCGCATTTATCGCTGACTTTACATTGCAGAGGGCTTGTGCATCACCATTCAAAGGTGTACAATAGCAGTCAGGGGAAAGGGGAAGGAAATGGAGCGCGGAAGAATACATGTTAGCCGGGCAAGGTAATAAGAAACAGGATTTAGACTTCCTTGTAGCTCACCCTCCGCCTCCCTTTCATTTCAACCGATATGTGGGTATGATATTGCATTGGGAAATAATTATGAGAGCACACTCTGAGAATACAATTTTTACTTCTCCACCTGCTTACGTATAGTGAGTAAAGGAAGTATTACGCTTCCCCCAAAATTTCGATACAAGATTGTACCAGAAATACACGTTTTGAAAATCCCTGAATCAAAAAAGAATTAGAAAAACGTCCGTGTGCGCGCGCGCTTGTGTGTGTGTGTGTGTGTGTGTGTGTGTGTGTGTGTGTGTGTGTGTGTGTGTGTGAATAGTGTAACTCAAAAACGAAAAGTCGGTTATGTCTTACAAAGATGCGACACAGAGATAAAAAAATGCCTCCACAATCGCACAAGAGTCAATGAAAGGTGGTTAGCACACGTGACAGTTAAGAGATACAGGGCAAAGTTATATGAAATAGATGTTAATCACATTAGGCGTTCCAAGGCACCTAGTTGATATTTATAATTTCATATGTTGGAGTAGGACGATAACGCCCCGCTATCTTGAGAAGTGCAGTGCAGTTATATGACATTTAGTTTACGAGTTCCTTCGATAACAATAGTTCCTAGTTGATGCACAGAAACGCAGTGAATGTAGTTATTGCTCCAGTTACTTTTGTAGCCGTTATAAGTAAACAGTAGCTTCCTGTTGTAAACCTTACTGAATAAATAGTTGTTTTATGTCCCCTTACTTTCGTAACGGTACGAAGTAGCTGTTTACCTTTTGGCCATCTCAAGTAGTTAATATTTAGAAATAATATTCAACGTTGTTGGAGACTGTAATTTTGTTCTGAAATAAACAAATATTTCCTACCCTGGAATGAAAGTCATTCATTGCGAAATGGGAAGCAAAAGGAAAACAGATGTGCAATACCCTTAGGTATATATGACTTTTTATAATAACCCTATTGCTCAAGGTTATGCCAGGCGGCAATATCAACATATTTATAATAGAAGCGAATTGGTTATTAAATAACCCATAACTCACAGGCATTCACATTCACACAACAAGCATCTTCCTTGTTTAAAGAAACATTTCTCGAACCCAGCCGGGAATTGAACCGTAGACTCCTCGCACAGTAGGCAGGTGGTCTACCGACTGAGCTACGGGACTAGTCCCAGCAAATACTTGTATGTAAAATGTATATATATTTTTATCTAGTTATATTGTTCTAAAACCAATAGGATGAAATGTTTGTAAAAATTCTCTGTTTTGGATTGAGTGGATCTTAAAACGTGATTTCCAGTGAAAAAATCTAGATCTAGTTCTTTGGGTGGAATTCAATATTTCTACTACGTACTGTGGTAAAGAAATCAGATGTAAGGTCTTCTATGGCGTAGAGTTTAGACTAGTAACATCTAAATGCGGGCTCATTTCTCGGCTGGAGGGCGAGTTTTCTTTAATTAGAATTATTATTCCGTGATCTCCAAAGAGTCTGGTAGTATGAACGAGAGTGTGAATATGGGAGCAATTTAATTTTTTAAACCGAAAGAAAACCCAAAATAACCCAAGAGAAACGAGCATTTCGGACGAACAATTGTATACGAAAGCCAAAAAGACTGGATGTTAAAAGGCGGTAAATAAAAGCAATTCTAAACAATTTTAATCACTTAAAAATCACCCGTCATTACATAAATATAGGCAGTAATAAGGTAGCTTTGTAGACTTTATATAGACAGTTCAAATCAATTCTTCAAGTACAAGAGTTTACCTCTGCAGCCTTGGGACGAATTTCCCAGAGGTTTCAGAATGCTCAAATCCACAACAAAGGAAGCTGTCAGCGCGCGGTGAATGAAGACTCAGCAGGCAGTAGGTGAGGATTGGGTAGGCTGGTCACGTGGGATCACATTTCTTCCGGCACATCGCTCGCAAGAAGCCAATTTCCACGCTTTGTTTCACACGTCATATGTAAAACGTGTGGCGTATGCACAAAGCCTAACCCTCAGGCGCTCCAACCGACCGATACTTGATGGAGGAAGAAGCAGCTTTCAATCCAAATTATCTTTCACTTCAAGCCAATATGGCGCTAATAATAATAATAATAATAATAATAATAATAATAATAATAATAATAATAATAAATGCCGACCGCTGTAGGAACTGTTGTTTCGTTAAGTACCTACGATAAAGAGCAGAGAGTACTCTAAGGTTCTGGTAGCCTAATCAGAGTTTTCCCGAAATATATAATAATAATTAATTAATTAATAATAATAATAAATAAATATCGCCGGGCGCCATTGGCGTGAAAGCGGAGAGGTACAACAAAGAGCAGAGAATACTCTAAGGTTCTCGTACAGAGTTTTTCCCAAATGTTCCCAAGCCTTTCCAGAAGGTAAAGCATTGCGAATTTCAGCATCTATTCACAAAGGTGAATCAGTTGGTTCAGTTTGGTTGTCGTTAGTTGCACCAGTGCTTAAGATGTTGACCAAAGGGAGTAAAACTTTTATTACTAAGCAAGCACTTTGAATTATTGATCATATTAACACCTTAGAAATGCGTTTAAAATTTGACTTATTTTGTTCTTGAAATTCGTGTACTTTCTGGGTTAAGACTTCTTTTTTGAGTGAGATAGTTTAACGTTACTTAAACAATTTTACAGGGACCAATGAAGTGACATTGACTGAATATTCAAAGGAACCGGTATCTAAAAAATAAGTGTTACTCGAAATTATCATGATATAAGAGAAAGCTGTGGAAAAAAATCTGATGTGTTACACTCACATAACTTTCTCTACTCTTGTACAAACTATTTTTACAAACTCTTATGCCCCATCTATTTCATATTAATCGAGATAAACATTTGCAGAGACGATCTTTTGACATGCAAAGAGAATTACGTTTTACACATAGCGACCAGTTCTAAAAAAAATCTGATGTGTTACACTCACATGACCTTCTCTACTCTTGTACAATCTAATTTTACAAACGCCTATTCTCCATATGTTTCATGTTAATCGAGATATCGAGATGTCAATCTTATTGGTAATTTTCTTGTAGATGCAAGGGGAATATGGTAGCTTTTAAGCGATAGTCAAATATTTTAACGCTGGTTGCTATGTGGCGAATTCCATTCTCTTTGCATGTTCAGGACATAAAAAAAATGAATAACGAATTTGAGAAAAAGTATAAGTATTGGAAAATTTAAGGAAATAACAAGCAATATCTCGAAAACGGTTCACTCAACAAAAGAAACGTATATGACATAAGTTGTGTATTTTAACGCGATCTACATTTTTTGTGTAGTAAAATTTTGTCTATCTTTTATGGTTTACCAGTTATGCAAAAGTCGTTCACAATGAAGAATATTTTTGGAGACATTCCCAGAAAATTCGAGATATACATTTTATTTGTCATGACAATATCTTAAACATATGATATTTTAATCAAAATCGTTAGAGCCGTTTTTGAGAAAATTAATATTTTCGAAAAATGTTCCATGTAAAGGGTAGTCTGGGGTGGGGGGATTTTCTTGAAAACCTTCGTGTCGCATCTCTGGAAGATACTGAACCTAAATACCAAGTTTGGTGTTTATCCGACTGTTCGTTTTTGAGTTATGCTGTTCACAGACACACAGACACACAGACAGACAGACACACAGACACACAGACACACAGACAGACACACACACGGACATGTTTCCAAAAATGCTTTTTTTGGATTCAGTGATTCTCAAAACATGTATTTCCGGTGAAATCTCGGTATCGAATTTTTGGGTGGAATGCAATACTTCCCCTACTTACTATACGTAGTAGAGAAAGTAATAGTTGACTACCGCTTAAGGCGTACTATATTCACCTTGTTTTGTATTTGCAAGGGCAATATAGAAATACAGTAACCTTTAAGCATAGACATATCTCTTAATACCTGGTTGCTAGGTGCAGCATCATTCTCTTTGCCACAGATTAATACTCTTTGCATATCCAAGACAAAAAAATGAATAACGAATTCCCATTTGAGAAAAAGTGGAAGTACTGGAAAATTTAAGGGAATAACAAGCAATATATCAAAAATGGTTCACTCAACAAAAAAAATGTATGGGACATAAATTGTGTATTTTAACGCAATCTACATTTTTGTGTAGTAAAATTTTGTCTATCTCTTATGGTTTACCAGTTATGCAAAAGTCGTTCAGAATGAAAAACACTTTTGGAGACATTCCCAGAAAATTCTAGATATACATTTCATTTGTCATGAAAATATATTAAACATATGATATTTTAATCAAAATCGTTAGAGCCATTTTTGAGAAAATTAAAATTTTCTAAAAATGTTCCATGTAAAGGGTAATCTGGGGTGGGGGATTTTCTTGAAAACCTTCGTGCTGCATCTCTGGAAAATACTGAACCTAAATACCAAGTTTGGTGTTTATCCGACTGTTCGTTTCTGAGTTATGCTGTTCACAGACAGACACACAGCCACACACACGGACATGTTTCCAAAAATGCTTTTTTTGGATTCGGGAGGTCTCAAAACATATATTTCCGGTGAAATCTCGGTATCGAATTTTTGGGTGGAATACAATAGGTACTTCCCCTACTTACTGTACGTAGTAGAGAAAGTAAAAACTACTTATATCAACGGAGATTGGAACTTAGTACCTGTGAATTAGGTCAATTACGCTACTACACCACAGAGGTGGCATAAGAAGTATGAAAAACTATGACATGTGTATGGCTGTGAAGAAGGAAATGAAATGTGGTGATGAAAGGGATGACAGGGAAATTCGCGGATCAAATTATCTAACCCAGCATTCGTCTAGCAACCCAGGAAAACCGCGAAAGAAAACCTTCGGTCATATTTGTCGGCCCCGGAAGCTTGAACCTGGGACCTCCTGAATGCGGGTCACAGACGTTACCACCTCAGTCATTCCCTCTATGTGAAGTGATACTACTAAACAAATGAAGGCATTTATCTTGTGTAATTACAAATTTGTTATTAAAAGCTCAGTTTTCCGAACTCGCACAGTGAATTGTTACAAAATCATAAAGCTAAAATATTGCTCATCATGCTGTGTGATATTCATCACTGACCGTATTGTTAAACGAACGTATGCGCCTGGATATAACGGCAACTTCTTCGACACTTCTGCATGGCGGGAAGTTCCTTAACCTTCTTAGGGGAATGGGAAGTGTAAGTATTATACGGACATGCAGCTAACCCAAGAAACGTGGATATCTCTGGATGTAATTGACAGATTCAATGTAAATAATTAATGTATTATCAGCATATATATTTATATCTCTCTTTAGATTTTAATTTTCTCTTTTTTAAATTTTAACTGTGTATGTTTCTCGATTTGCTTGAAAAACTATTAAAGGTTTGCTAGATAAAGGACATATATTTGATATCTTTAGGTGCCTTTTTCTCAGAAACCAGTTGAAGCAAGGAGCAGAGATTCTTACTACATATGAAGGCATTCTACCCCATATTACTGAACAGAGGGAATGAAGCTGTGAAAATATTTCTGGTTTTACACTTTTTTTCTCTCTGTGAAGAAAT
Source organism: Deroplatys truncata (assembly GCA_030765065.1). Taxonomy (NCBI): domain Eukaryota; kingdom Metazoa; phylum Arthropoda; class Insecta; order Mantodea; family Mantidae; genus Deroplatys; species Deroplatys truncata. The sequence goes on from CM060986.1 coordinate 46,081,196, forward strand.
TAAATCAAAATTTACATCTAAATTTTTTAAACAAAATCTGCAGTTTTTAAAAATGTATTATACTTGAAAATGTAACTAGCTCAGTGAATGTAACAGATTTTCTCATAGCAGTGTGCCAAACTTCAGACTTGAAGCGTTTATAGTTTTTGAGAAAAAGGAACATGAGTTAGGGAAAATGAAGTTTTGAGATAATTGAAGTTGAAATTTAGGTTCAGACCTGACTAATAGTGCTTTACAGGAGAGTTTCATCACTACACGCATCCTATGTTGCCTCCTGAATTTGCAATTCTACGTATTTTGACCTGGGATTTCTTAGATGAACCCTGTGATGTCCTTTAACACAGAACGTGTTGAGATGTTAAAGGTTTAGCAAAAGGGGTGTAGTTTAAACTGACACACAGTATATTTAAATTATTTTTAAAGGGTTAATAGTTTTAAATACTAACAAACCATACATATTATCAATCATAAAACATCCCGAATTGTTTTCCATTAAAAATAAAAAATGTCAACTTTTGCCATTTTATACTTCCCCTTAAGCAAGTTACAACAGATGGTGTTTTCCATCGGTACGATAAGCCTTATTTCTTGTAATGGTTATAACTGTAATAGTTGACTACGTTACAAGTAGCAATTAACATATTAATGTCTTACTTTGTATTTAACTGTTACCGATAGAAGTAAATCTCGTACAATTAAGTATCCGGTATTCTGTAGCAGGTTGGGTTATAGCGGCGAATCTTAATCGCAAAATCGTGTACCTTAACAGCCAAAATAATTAAATATCAGGTAGAAACATTACCCACTCCATGTTTTCATAATTATTTATCTACAGTTGTGAAATAACTATATGCAATGAAATATGATATTTAAATCTTCAGATAGTATGATATGAGGAAATAGTTATTTGCACCACGCTTTGGGCGTCAATTTAAAGTAGGTTGTATTGAAGGAGTTGTATTTCAACTGTTGGAGAGCCGAACTTGAAGTAGTTGCAACCGCACGTATAGTAAACAGTTTTCGGGAGCCTTCGCCCTAAGTTTAAAAAAAATATTAACTTTGTAATTTGACTATTTCTTTAAATATTATATATTTATGTTTGGCTCGGCTGCGTCAGTATTATTGTTAGAAACACGTTTCTGTTAGCAGGGTTGTGATGCAACAAGAATGTAGGCTTACACAGATCATAATTTTACTTCAGTCGTTTTATTAATGATTGACACGATTTAAATAACACTTCACTGATATATATATATATATATATATATATATATATATATATAGAGAGAGAGAGAGAGAGAGAGAGAGAGAGATCTGTGAGATGTTTTTATTAAATAATTACACTTTTTAACACGTAAACACTTTCTTTTCGTCTCACACGAATACATATTATATTTCTGAAGGCACTTTTTGCGTCTGGTTAGTAACGCTATCTGCAGGCAACTGAACTTTAAATTTGTAAAATTTTCTCCTTTTCAGTTTCTGATTGGCTAATCCTACTCCAATAGAATACCTTCATTTAACTAAAGCTTTTTCTGGTTATTGATTGGCTATTTTATAAACTGTCACTAAAATTACATTATTGCTTCCAAGAATCAGAAGTAGTGTTGTTAAACTCTCAAACTCATTATTGCCTCAAGGTTACCTCATTGTTAGCAACGTTTAATCTATTATTCTCACAGCTGCTACATTATTAAATTACGTAATACATTCACATAACATTATTAAACATGGATACAAGAATATAAACATTTACAATGACTGTAATATACACTTTTTATATATAGTTGCATACACTTATTGCTTTAAGACGGGCTGTTATTGAATTATATATTATATAATTAGACTGAAATCATTTAAGTGTTAAAATACTGCCTCAAATAGAACGATAGTGACTCTAGTATCTGTGCAGTGGCGTTCAGTAAACGAGTTCCAGCAATAAGTGCTCTATGCATACACAGTGAATGCAATGAATTTCATCAGTACCTGTTACTGAGTAACTAGGTACTTTCTGTCCCTGTTATTTTGTAGTCTTTATAATAATGGGGCTGCTACAAATTAACTATTACGTTATAATTTTTATCATCTGTAGTGCTTTCTCTCATAACGACCTGCTGTATTAAGTGTGAACAGCTTTTGGTGCTGGCTGGATTGTGGAATGTCTTTCTAACAGGAATTTGAGCAGAATGCACTTTCACTCTACCTTGTTTTAAAATAAGTATAATTACGAGATATGTTTTAAAGCAGTATCCGTTATGCAATAAAATAATGTAACGTGTATGTGTGTGCATTGTCGCGTAGGACACATTATTGCTGTGTAGCATGACATTGTTGAACTAATCATTTTGATTGGGAGTATGAATACATGTCCGGCGCAGCATTTCCCTCCCCACTTCCTAGTGAGGGCAAGTAGACGGACTAGCCTCTTTGTTCTGTGGCGTCAGTCGAATAGTAGCGTGAGTCTTGTGTGTGTCTTCAGGGCGAGTGGATGTAAGCGTGTGTGAATGTGACCTCGTGTAAGTGTGGAGCATCTCCCTCCAATGTTTACCTGTAATCTGTTATGAACGATGTAGTAGCACAATATCAACTTTAATAAACCACAGGTAATATTTTAAATGTGAATTTATGTGTATTTTGTTATAAATATCCCACGCCTACTTTATATTTGTGTAGCTAGGTTCCTGGTCCTCTCGCTGCCTCAGATTCAACGTCCCCCATTGTTTATGCCGGGGTAACTAAATTTAATATTTAGCTGCAAAACCTTTTGGCCTCAACCCGGTGTATAACAATAAGAACTAATAACTGAATATTTTGATAAACTAACCTTTTATTCTATTGTATAGACCTTAAGCTTTCTTTCCACACAGTTTTCACAATCAATTAAATTCTCATTCTGGTGCAAAATAAATTTTAATGGCTCTTTCTAGCAGAAGTTCGCCACCAAAACAAACCTACAGTTTCTAAGATGTATTTTTCTGTGTCTAAGATTCCATAACAGAAGAAATTTGGTAATACTATCGTTGGTTTCAGGGGATGGGGATTGAAACTAGTGATCCGGAAATCGATATTTATCACAGAGTAGCTGAAGAGAAACAATTGTGAATCTGCAAGTTAACGCGATGTTAGCCAAAACAGATGACTCATTATTTATGTCCTTCAAGAAGCTTTCGTATATCTGCTGCATACGTCTCCTAAGAGATTATCACAGCTTATTTTTTAAATCAGAACAATTTAACTCCAGAAAAACGTATGCTACGCTAAGATAAGTGTTCGAAAAACATTGATAAGTGATAGAAAAGTGGTGTAAGGTATGAAGACTTGTGTACAAATGAACTGCCGGAAAATATGTAGTAGTTTGTACTTTATTGCAATATTAAAATTTCCCCGAGAGCGATGGCTCAGGCGGAAGCATCTGTGGCCCGCATTCGGGAGGTTGTGGGTTCGATTCCCGCGGCCGGCCGACCTTCCTGACCCATGAGTTTTTTCGGAGGTTTCCCGGGGCGCTAGACGAATGCTGAGAAGGTTAATTGCATCCTGTCCCTCCATTTCACCTCCGTTCTCATTTCACTTTACCTTTCATCTGATTTGCTGTTTCAGGGTTGCATGTGTCGGCGAGAGTCTCATCGTGGCATGGCAGGAGAAAAAGATGCTCTATGTAGCATTTCGTCCCCCGGGTCTCCGATTTCCGGGCCCCCAGTGAGATGTGCAAGCCTGCAGGGGAGAAGGGGAGCCGAAGTTGTCATTTGAGAAGCTTATCTGTAAAGGTAGGAACCCTGCCATCTGCCCTATCGTGCCTCCTGATCCGGCCACCTCTGTCTCCTCTATCCTCACCCCTCTCTCCCGGGGGCTTCGGTGCATAAGATCTTCGTAGGCCGAGGAGCTAAGTCCCCCACCTACTTCTAGCCCCCTGCCGCTTCCTGAGGTAAATCTTCCGTCTGAGTTAACTTATGCTAAAAAAAATTCAAGCAACGTCGTCATCCTATTTCGCGCCTAGAAACTACAAAGAATTAAAGACATACACCTCGAACCTTATCCTGCTTGTTTTGAAGTACAAACAAAGAAAATCGAATAACATAGGATTGGATTGTGAAGCGGAGGGCATTCGGCACCGATCTTGTGAATCCAGATATTGTACCGAAGACCCGCGAGGATGCGTCCCCGGTAGGAAGGGATAAACTGAAGGGGACACCGGGCGGCCGGAACCAGGAGTGACGACACAACAATGACAGGGTCCCTACGTTTCCACATATAAATGCCCCGGCAGTCGGACAAGCAGACCAGGGACCCCACCCCACACAGGGTCCAACGCTCCCCCCAGTGAGGCGGTCCTTATACCCCGGCAACCAGCCGGGGACGGGGAAAGTACACAGAGAGCATCCTTTTCCCCTATCACGCTGCACTGAAACAGCATCGCCGATACTTTCAACCGTGAAATAGACCAAACGGTGTGAAGGATGAATGAAATGAATAATGGAACGAAATGGAGGAACAGGAAATTCGGGGGATGTAAGAAACCACTGCAGCATTTGCCTGACGACCCTGGAAACCCCCGAAAAGACCCATTGGTCAGAGTGGGCGGTTGCCGGAGATTGAACCTGTGACCTCCCAAATGCGGAAACAATACCATAAACTTCTCTACTCTTACATGATAATTACTCCTGGACATTTCATAAAAAGGCGTAATTTTTCTATTCACTTTAAATTAATCTGTGTAAACCACTGTAAAGATCAACAGTTTGCGAAGCAACTCTGTCTGTTAGTCTGGAGCTCATGCGAAGCAATCGAGCACACATTTTCGAATAATTTGCTCACACAGATGGCTTGCATCACTTTTATTAGGGAATATTTGGGAAATAGTAAAGGAAGCACATAACTTGCATACATACGAAAGCGGATCGGAAAGTAACGCACAATAATTTTTTTGCAAAAAAGTTTAATAGTTAAAACAACAACAAAAAATCACAAATGAACTTACACCTTTACCTACTTATCGACATAGTCACCAAGTTTCTCAACACATTTTTCCCATAGTGATGCCAGTTTCAATATGACCTGTTCAAAGTCCGTTTCCTTGGAGTATAGCCATCTGCGGGTTGCTGATTTCACTTCCGCTTCTGTCGCAAAGCGTTGGCCGGCCAGAAATTTATTCATGGGACCAAACAGATAAAGTCCGACGGTGCAAGTTCCGAACTGTATCGTGGATGCTGGAGCACCTCCCAGCCAAATTTGCTGATTTTCTGACGAACAGCAGCAGCAACATGGGGGCGAGCATTGTCATGAAGAATTTTGACATCGTCAGCATTCATATTGTGGCGTTTGTCACGAAGGGCACGACGCAACTTCACCAAAGTTTTCATGTAGGCTGCAGTATTCACAGTGGTCCGGTGTTCAGCAAAGTCCACCAATACAACACTATGCATATCCCAGAACACCGTCACAAGCACTTTCCTAGTAGATTGAGTCACTTTGAATTTTTTCTTCACTGGGGAATCAGCATGTTTACACTCCATACTTGCCTGCTTGGTTTCGGGATGTAGTGGTGTGCCCACGACTCATCACCAGTGACGATTCCTTTCAGAAATTCATGCCCTTCTGCGGTGTGCCGCGTTAGGTGATCCAAGCTCGTCATCATTCACTGGCCCTTGTGGTTGTCTGTCAGGTTCTTAGGCACCCAGCGAGCACTAACTTTACAAAATGTCAACGTGTCATGAACAATATCGTACACTGCACCATAGCAAATGTTGAACTGTTGCAATAAGGTTCGCAGTTGCACTCGCCAGTCGTTCAAAATTGCCGCCTCAATACTCCTGATATTCTGCGGGGTTGCAGCTGTTACCGGCCTCCCGGAGCGTGGCGAATCATTAAGGTTCACACGGCTCCCTAGGAAGAATGCACACCATTCTATTGCTACGGTCCATACAATCATCCCCATACACGCCACGCATGTCCCTGTGAATATCACTCGGTTTATGCCCTTTGGCCCACAAATATCGTACCACACCTCTCTGCTCTTCACGCGTGGACGACAGTAAGATGCGCACCATCTTTGTTGCGTAGTTCACGCTTCCCTCGCTAGAACTGCACATGAAACAAAAATTACGCCCTGTAGTGAAACTTTCAGGCTATATCTGTGTGATATTGCAACATTTCAGCTGCAATACTAAGGCAGAAAAGAATTATTGTGCGTTACTTTTCGATCCGCCATGCATTAATGAGAATAACTTTTTTGCTGTTGTGATATTTTGTGCATTTTTGTAGTTACTCAGTTATTTAAATTGCACAAGAGTGAAGAAGGCTTTACAAAAGGTAAATAAATTCAAAATTTTAATTTCATTTTTCCATGGTATTACCCCAGACGTATGAAATCATAATCAAATCTATTACAGTCATTTTCTAGAAAATAAGAATAACGAACATATTTCCACTTAAAGAGTTTTCTGGTTGGAGAAACTTGGAAAGTTTTGCGTAAGTTTTACAACATAATCAATTTAAGTATAAATTTTAACGTGTATCTCTCTCCCCTTTCTCTCTCTTTCTCTCACACATGCGCGCGGGCGTTATTTTGGATTTCCTAAAAGATTGCCCTGAATGATTTTCATTAAAATACTATATGTTTTATATATTCATATGACTAATAAAATATACCTCCTGAGTCTTTTTACGAATACCTGCAAAGTCCTTTTCTTTTAGAATGAATTTTATAAATGTTTAACTGGTAAACCATAAGAGATACAAAAATACTTACTGTGCTAAAAATGCAGATCCTTAAAAACATGCTGTTTATTTACAAAATACCTTTTTTGGGGAATCAGGCATTTCAGAGATATTTTTTGTTAGTGGTTTCAGTTTTTCAATAGTTTAGAATTTTTTGAAGTGCTGTCGCCGTTCAACTATTTCTCACGATACCATGGAAAGAATATGGAATACAAGGCTAGCATATAGCGACCCGCATTTTAAAGATTTAACGGTCACTTCAGCCTCCTGTGTCGCCCTTGTCCCTACGACAGGTCTGCAATGAAACTAATTTCGGCAAACGTTTATCGCGATCAATATGAAGTACTAGTAGATGGACAAATAAGCTTTTGAAAAACAGTTTGTAGAAGCTTGAAGCAAATTACAGTACTAGCTACGGATAAACTAATACGATAGCTTATTAATGTGATAAGATATCTAATTCACAGCTTCTCAGCATCAACACATTAATAATCTCTTTCTTTAATATTTTGCTCTAGATTTTATGTGTTAAGTATTTTTTTCCTAATATCGTACGTATAATAATTAAGAGGATGTTAAAAAACACATATATTCATAATGTACACATGGTAGAGAACAAATTTAGTATATAACGTTATAATATATAAAATATAACATGAGATGGAAAGGCCATTGTTAGCTATATAACCAGTAATAGAAATTACGATAAATGCAGTAGTATCTACGTAAGTATGTAATGAACCTTGGATTCATAATTAAGAAAATGGAAGTCTATAAACATATATATGAAACAAACTGTTGTTGGATGTTATAGGATAAGCACCTATCAGCTATATTGATATATACCTATAATTCAAATACGTACGCTAAGAAAACGGTTGAAGGGAACGCTAACAGAAGCTTGTCAGACTTCAAGCAGGAAGGCCATGTATAAGCTCATCTGTAAATAGACGCTAAAACTTCATATTTAAAGTCTGCCAGTTATACATATTTTTACATGACAAAGGTGATAATGAATAGTGAATATGTACATGTGGTTTATCTAAAATACAAGTGAAATAGTTAACAGAATACGTGTGTGCAAAATATTTTAACCTTCTCCATACCTAACGCTACAGGACACAATTGCTCTTCGACACAAATACAGCAGCCGTAGCATAATTATAGAATAATAATTACAACATTTTAACACATACACACACAAGAATACAGATATACGATCATCAGATTCCAGTCCACGAGAACGTCGTGATACATCAGAAGAGTACAGACATCAAGACGACCTACAGGTACGTAATACAGCATCCATCATCTCCCAGCGGTCCATCATCAACGTAGTGGGATCCTACCAAGGAGGAACCGCTACAAGCTATATAAAATAAAGGATGATAGCTGGAGAAGGTCACGTGAATGTAGTATCAGATATTTTTCTTCCTTCCCATTGTGAGAGACTGTTACTACGAATAAATATTTTAATGCTTCTTCCACAAGCTACAAAGTTTTAACTAAGCATCTCTTGCTTATTTTGAAATCATTCTTAGAAAAAACAAACTGATGTGTTGCATTCATATGACTTTCTTAACCCTGCATAATTTATTAATGCATATAAAAACTTATCTTTCGAAAGCTTATTTTTCCATCTACTGCATTTTAATCGAGATAAACATTTACAGAAATACTTACATTACACATTTCGTTATAGAGACAAAGGGAACAGAGATAGTCAAATGTTTAAGAACTGAACCCAATATGCTAGACTTAAAATTCTACACTGTTCCATGCAATTGCGAGAAACAACTGAATGTCGACAGGACTTTAAAAGAAAGACAAAGTATTAAACAAATCGAATAAATAATAACGGATATCTCGAAAATGGCTTATGCCACAAAAAGTTATTTAAATTAAATTGTGTTTTAAAGACACCTACACTTTTTTGTGAAGTGCGTTTTCGTCTATCGCTAAACAAGATTCCTTCCGAATGAAGAGTAGGTGCTTCACAGGCTATTCCCAGAAAACTCAAGATATACGTTTTATATTGCATGTAAATATGTTTAATATATGCCATTTTAATCAAAATCTTTAAGAGGCATTTTGGGAAAATAGAAAATTTCTAAAAACGTTCCATGTAGAGGGTAGTTGGGAGTGGAAGTGTTTTTGTAACAATCCTCATGTTGCATCTTTTGAAGATACACAACTTAAATACTAAGTTTGTTATTTATCAGACTTTTCGTTTTGAGTTATGCTGTTCACACACACACACACACACACACACACACACACACGGACCTTTTTCTAATAATGCTTTTTTGGGATTAAGGAACCTCAAAACATGTATTTCCGGTGAAATCTCGACATGAAATTTTTGGGTGGAATACAATGGTTCTCCTACTTATCATATGTAGTAGGGAAAGTAATTTGCATGTCGTAATATGGACAGAAAATAACTTTCTATATGAAAAGTATAAGATATAAGGGATATATTATGTAAATTTGCCATGGTTAGAGAATGTATCAGGGGGCCTCAAAGCCATGAAACCCTCTACAATAGGCGAGGGACAAAATCAAGAGGAAAGAAGCAAGGACGGAGAAATGTTTCGTGCACTCTTTTCTCTTGTCAGAAACTAAATTGAATTTTTTTAATTTCTCTACACAAAAAGTTTAATCTAGAGGGCTATGACATCTTGAGTTTAATACGCACTCTTGTGTGCGAACTTCAACTTATCTGTGATACGTTAGCAAAGCTGAGCGGAAGTTGCTGAAAAAGCAGGTTATCTTCAGCAAAATCGCGTCTCTTTGCGGAGCGAAGCCAGGTTTTTCAGAGCACGGGAGGAAGACGGAGACATAAGGGAAGAAGAGCGTGTGTGGTCACGGAGTTACAGTTAACGCTTTAGATAGGGCTCTGTACACACCGTATAGTTCATGTAGGGTGCTGCTATCGGACTTGGGCAAACACTGACCGCTCCAGATAGGTAGTGCTCGGCGCAATTATCGGCGAGAGGCTAGGGGAGAACGCTCAACGAAAAGTAAGGTAGCGGAAGGAAAAGAAAGGTTTTACAAGCCAGAAGCATGAAGTGAAATAGACTAGGGAAAACAAATAGAAAAGAAGAAGAATGAAAAGTAAACGAAGTAGTTATTTTATGATTCAATTATAAATATGCCCAAAGGAATCCAAATTTCCTCGTTTTAGTCCTCAAAGAATGCGAATTCCATTAACGTTTAGTATATACTACATGCTTAAACGAATTTCGAGCGTAGAAACAAGCTTAATTATGGACTTAATCCCATTATTTAACGTTTTATGTAATTATGTCATGAATGCTTTATTTGTATGTTAAAAAACAATGTAACTAAGTACCGGCTCAGGCTAGGAGATTTCTCACAGACATGATAAAGGGATACATCGTAACCAGTGACCTCTACTCATTCTTCGTATATCTATTTCTGGTTTATATAGATAAAGCGATAGTAACATTTTTAAAGAGCATGTCCCTATGCGATGGCTTTGAGATTACACGCCCTTTGTATGATCACGAGAAAAAAAGAAATAACAATTTCCCATGTACGAAGTATAAATATTTGATAACTCAAAATAATAACAATCAATATCTTGGAAATGATTAACTCCATAAGAATTTTTGACATAAATTGTGTGCTTTAAAAAGAGCTACATTTTTTGTATAGTCGAAAAGTCAGATAAATGCCAAACTTGGTATTTAAGTTCAGTATCTGCTAAAGATGCGACACACAGATTTTCAAGAAAATCTCCCCCCTCCAAACTACCCTTTACGGGGAACATTTTTCGAATTTTTTTATTTTCTTAAAAATGGCTAGCGATTTTAATTAAAATACCATATATTTAAGACATTTACATGTCAAATAAAATGTATATCTAGAATCTTTTGGGAATAGCCTGTGAAGTCCGCTTAATTCGCAAGGAATTTTGTATAATTGTAGACGTTAAGCGATAGACGGAAACGTCCCGCATAAATAGGTAGATTCTCTTTGAGACACAATTTATTTCAAATAACTTTTTTGTGGCATAAGCCGTTTCCGAGATAATGGTTCGAATTGTTCTATACTTTGTCATCATTCTTTTAAAATTTCTTTGGTATTCAGTTGTTTCTCGCGATTGCATGGAAAGAGTATAAAATTTTAAGGTCAGCTTCTATAGTTTATAGATTGTTCAACGGAGGGAGACACCTCGGCACCGCAACCTACAGAGATCTATTGCGCCTACTACTACCACCCAGGAGGAATGGATGAAGCGAAGGAACCACACAGGAGGCTACAGGCCATAGACAGACAGGCCGCAGAGACGCGCGAAGCCCCTAACATTCCCAAGTTCGCAGATCCGTATGTCACCGCCGGAGCCGCCGAGAGAGGCCGATGAACGACCCACCAATCAAGCAGCCCTCTGTATTCACGGGGAGTATCCTTTCCAGTGAGCATGCATCCGCACCATCTGTCCGGCACCGCCATACAGCGCCAGACCTAGAAGCACATGAAAGATGAGAAGGAAACAGAATGAAAAGGAAATGACGGAAAGGAAATCGTGGTAGAGAAGAAACCAGCCCAGTATTCGTCTGTCGACCCCGGGAAAACTACGAAAAATCTATGGAACAGAGTGGGCGATCGCCGGGAATCGAACCCGGGATCTCCCGAATGCGTGCCACAAACGTTGCCGCCTGAGCCATCCCAATCGATAAGACCAGCGTATAGCGTCCAGTTCTTAAACAGTTGATTATCGCTGTTCCCTTTGTATTTATAACGAAATGTGTAATGTAGTTACTTCTGCAAAGGTTTATCTCGATTAAAATGAAGTAGACAGGAAAAAAACACTTTCGTAGGAATAGTTTATATTCCCACTAATAAAAGATAGAGGGTAGAGAGAGCCATGTGAATCTAACACATCAGATTATGTTATACATAGGTATTACACTTAGAACATTGCCACAAAAGCTAACACTTGACTTTATGCTATGGCCTGATGTCCCGGGTAGGAGAAGGTCCATGATAGCCAGCTAGTGAACTGAACAAAGATGAATGGTAAATACATGTATTAGCAACTGTAATACTTTATGTAAATGTGTAAAGGTTGTGAAAAAACAAAAATAGGTCAGTATAAAATATGTGTTTATAGGTAGCAAACGTCGCACTGTTGATAACTAAAGCCAGCAAGACAATAAATCGGAACGCGAATGCTAAAGAAGCAAGATCGGTATAATTAACACACTCCACTCCAGTCCAGTCCAGTCCAGTCCATTCCATTCGATTCCATGATAGGCTCGTGTGAGCCTAAGTGATGTTGCTCTGTACCTACCCTTGGAAGGGATTTATCACAGGAATGATAGGACTATTGTAGGGTAATGGGTTTGGTTTTGAGGTTGTGGATGTGATGGGAGGTAGCGCTATGTTTCATAGGCTCCTCAGTGGCTGCCTTTTCAGGAGCAGCGCCAGTGCTCTGCTCCGCTGGTGTATGTTATTCCTTAATGGATTGTGATTTTAATTTTGATTTTGATTGACCATTCCCATGGGGAGGGGTGGAGTACTTAGTGACAGCATTATACTGTTGGCAGGTTTAATGCCTTGTTACCGGGGGTGCCTACAAGCCATGCGGGGAACCCGGTACTGCCGGTAGCGACGTTCTTGAGGTAAGTAGTCCCCCAGGGATCTGACAAGGCCGTTCGCGTGATGTACCAATCTGGCGTAGAAATTTTGAACCCGGTGCCTAATCACATTCTCCACATATGGGAGGGCCAAGGTCTCGTGTAGTAGCCTGACTGGAAAGCCACGGCAGACAGAATAGATGGACCGAAGTCCCCCATTCTGTATCCGCTGCAACCAGAGAAGCCAGGAATCTACTGCCATGAGGCGCACCTCGCAGGCATAGAGCATCAGAGGTAGAATAAGTGCTTTATAAAGGCGTAACTTTAAGTGAACCGGCATAGTGGAAGCCAGAACCGGGTATAAGGCGGCTACCGCCCCCCTAGCACTGTTCATTGTTCCACACACGTGTTCACGAAAAGTTAGGTCCTTATCGAGAGTGACGTCTAAGTAGCGAATGGACGTTCCCCACTCTATCCTGTGACCCTGGTAGATAAATGTTGGCGGGGCTTCGTCTCCTGGTAAACAGGACAGTTTGGCTTTTGCCCAGGTTCACGCACATTCGCCACTGCCTGCACCAGTGCTGGACGACGCCGAGGTGTCTTTGTATAGGGTTGAAGGCTCTGATTATGTGTCGGTTTGTAGTGTACAGCAGGACGTCATCAGCAAACTGGGCCATATTGACGCCCTGTACCACTGGAAAGTCTGCCGAGTATAGACTAGGCATGTGGGAGTCGAACCCGCGTAATCTCTCTTATACAGTTGGGATCAGATTGGCAGCACCTCCACCATAAACACACCACTTCACGTAATACTTGTATTTTAACATTATAGTAGCAACTGCTTGCGAAACAAATATATCGCTTGCAAAATTTAAAACGCTTATTCGTGTAATCTAATCAAGAAAAATAGCCATTTAAAGAAAGTAATGTTAAAAAATTAAATAGTATAATATCTACCCCCATTGTACTGTAAAACGTAAAACCTAACAAAAATAAAAAAATCTGATGTGTTACACTCACATGACTTTCTCTACTCTTGTACAAACTATTTTTACAAACTCTTACTCTCCATCTATTTCATATTAATCGAGATAAACATTTGCAGAAACGATCTTTTGACATGCAAAGAGAATTACATTTTACATATAGCGACCAGTTCTACAAATATTTGAGTATCTCTTAAGTAGATATTATACTATTTAATTTTTTAACATTACTTTCTTTAAATGGCCTACTTTGTTCCCCTTGTTTTGTATTTGCAAGGGCATATAGAAATACAGTAGCCTTTAAACATCGACATATCTCTTAATAGCTGGTTGCTACGTGCAAGCACCATTCTCTTTGCCACAGATTAACACTCTTTACATATCCAAGACAAAACACATGAATAACGAATTCCCATTTGAGAAAATAAGTATTGGAAAATTTAAGGGAATAACAAGCAATATCTCGAAAATGGTTCACTCAACAACAAAAAATTGTATGTGACATAAATTGTGTTTTTTACATTTTTTTGTGTAGTAACATTTTGTCTATCTCTTATGGTTTACCAGTTATGCAACAGTTGTTCACAATGAAGAATACTTTTCGAGATATTCCCAGAAAATTCGAGATATGCATTTCATTTGTCATGAAAATATCTTAAACACATGATATTTTAATCAAAATCGTTGTAACCATTTTTGAGAAAATTGGAATTTTCAAAAAATGTTCCATGTAAAGGATAATCTGGGGTGGGGGGATTTTCTTGAAAGCCTTTGTGTCGCATCTCTGGAAGATACTGATCCTAAACACCAAGTTTGGTGTTTATCCGACTGTTCGTTTCTGAGTTATGCTGTTCACAGACACACAGACACACACACACACACGGACATGTTTCCAAAAATGCTATTTTTCGATTCAGGGGGTCTCAAAACATGTATTTCCGGTGACATTTCGGTATGGAATTTTTGGGTGGAATACAATACTTCCCCTACTTATAGGAAATGTGCAATGAAACCATTTCTGCAAACGTTTATTCCGATTAACATGAAAAATGAAAATTATGTTTTCTAAAAATACTCTCGAAATAAACAGCAGTGGGGCTAGATAAGGTGAGAATGTAACAATATCTTTTTCCCTCATTCTTCGAGGTAATTCTGTAATTTTCAAGTAGTTATACTTTTCTAAAGAGAAAATCGTTTCTTTTCTTCTTTTTTCCCCCTCTTGGTGATGCAAAGAGAACGGAATTTCAAAGACATCACACAGCGACCTGCTCTTAAAAGATTTGACTATCGCCTAAAGTCTACTGCATTCCCTGATAGCTATTCCATTTCAAATCGGACAAAAATGAGAAGATTGACCTCGTATTTTTTTTAAAAACATTAATAATTTATATGTGTCAATCACTGCAAAATGAAACAATTTTTATAAGACTACTTAAATGTTTATAGTTTTCGAGTTAAAATTTGGTAAAATTTGCGTTATTTTCCGAACGATACAACTTCTGTGGGATGTAACTGAAGAACCCTATATCGGATTTCAATGAACTAGGATTCATTTTGAAGCTGAATGTCTGTTGTTGATGGTGGTATATACCAGTAACATAACAATAATTGTACAATTTTATTAAACTTTTTTTCATGCATTAAGTATTTTAGTACACTTTTCATAAAGATTAAATGTTTATAGGCTTGAACCTCTTTTTATTACACTTCGATTTCAGTTTTAAGCTTTATAGAGTTGTATGAAACGTAAAAAAACAATAATGAAAGAATGCATATTTAAGCTCACACCTTACACTTACGTCATGCTGTCAGCTGTCGTCTGCCACAACAGCAAATCAAGGTCACCATACGTATCGAATTGTATAAAGCAATGTTGGGAGGAGAGGTCGTTTAACACACACAAACACACACATAATAAAAATTTAGAGTTGAAGGACTATATATATATATATATATATATATATATATCTAATAACTTATTTTATAATTACGTGGAGCTTTTTCTTACCTTATGCAGTAGACTTTCATATGGATTTAACTAAAAACTATTATACACTCAAAATTAACTTTATAATTAAAATACAATTCACATGGATGTACCACAACCACACCTGGCGAGAAAATGGCTTGCTTAGGTCTGGGGAACAAAAGAGGGTTATTTGTTTATTCACCTTCTTGTCGTCTCACTTAGCATCCTTTCACAGCAAAAATGTAAAGCAGACGATCGACAACTTCTTCGTCATGACACATGGTTGTTACGCGATATGGTGCAGCGACGCTAGCGGGTTTCACGCTCTTTCTATTTACTTTTTTTCTACAGCTATCTATTGAAGATACCATAAAAATGTTAACTAACATTGTTTTGAAATTAATGCTGAACAATATGGCATAATTTGTATTACATTTAAAATTGGGTTTTTCAGAAAAAAAATATGAAATATGATGAAAATTACATTAAATTTAAGTTCTATAAGTATCGAATAAATGCCACCGCAAGCCATACAATGTTACCTTCATTTTGAATTTTATTTGAGAATTTTACTTTGAACAGTTTCTGAGCTAGGAGCCTCAGAGTCGAGTAATGTTATAAATTACGGTAACTTTGACCCTGGAGAAAAACCGGAACTACTTGTTTATCGTAGCTGCAATTTCACAAAAGAAATTAACTTAACGTCTACTTTAGATGACAGAAAATTGAACCCCCCCCCCAAATGCAAGGTTTCCTTGAATTGAAATGGAATAGCCCTATCCCCTTGTACCTACAAAAATATTGCAAATGTTTATCTCGATTAAGTAAGTAGGGGTATAAGCTTTTGTAAGCATATTTTGTTGAAAAATGGGTAAGAAATCATGTGAACGTAACATGTTAACATTTGTTTCTGTGAACCGATATAGAATTCATAGTACAAAATACAAAACAGCATGTTTAAAATATATTTAAAGTATAAGGTTAGATTATTAATATATATTATATAAAGCATTATGTATCATTGTGGCTACAATGATAAAACATGTATCAAATAAAAGAGGAAAGTTCAGTTACACAAAAATGCACAAAAAACCTAAAAATGTGATTTTTAGGCAATTTTCACCATTTAGCTCCCCTGTTTGTGGTCAAGGACTAGGTACTAATACCTTGTCATCCCAACGTTGACCTAATCCCTTCATCCCTCTTGTTCTCTTAGTGAAGAGGACGGAGTGCGGGTCGTTTTCCCAGCGACTGTACCGGTATTGAATTTCCGAAACAGCGGGAGCACCCCACACCACTCTTGCGTGAGGAAAGGGAAGTAGATAATTGGTGCACAGTCACACAAACGATTTCGCGGCTTATTGAAAAACTGAGGCTTTGCAAATTCTTCTTAACTGTGAGCGAGAGGGAATCAAAGAACTCCACACCGCACCGACCTCGGTGTGAGGCGCCACCATCGCCCGGATCGTTTAATGCGAGGGTTGTCACATTCTCCCCTCGTTAGGCGGGGATTTATGTGAAGTTAAACGCTACATACCGCTCTAGTTGTTCATGATTTTAATGCACTTCCTTCTCTTCCCTCTTGATGACGTCACACCAGAAAGAGAGGGCGAATTAATTTAATTCATTACTGGCTACAGGATGGGAAGGGGTGGATGCTGATAAAACCTTTATATCTCCTCCCTAAACACGTTTCCCATAAATGATATAGTCAATTTTTTTATCCAGCAGGAGAGCTAACAGGGGCCTGTTACTTTGAGAAAACTTTAAAGTACCTTAGTAAAACAAACAAAGCTCTTTTTGTGTTCCTATTTGGTTTCTTCCTTCCTGTGTTTATTATTCTTCGTAAAACATAGTGGGGGACGGAATAGTTGAACACTCGAGTATTGTCTACGTTCTAGTTGCACAACTATTTGATTTAAAAAACAAATTTGTTTAGGGTCGTTTTAGCCTTCCTAGGTTTTATCACGACCTTTCATGTACAGTTGTTTACATTATTGGATTACAGTATAATACTTACACATTATGTATACATACAGATTACAATTTGGTTAAATGTATTGATTGATATTAATTAATTTAAGAAAAATAATTACTTTCAGGATTTAAGTTGCATCATTGAGTGCTGCAGAAATATTTCTGGGCATACCAACCTGACTACGTTGATTTTAAAATTTTGGACATGTTAGTATAATATGTACACTGTTAATGCTGTTTTACATGTTTCACACATTGGTGGAGAGCTTCTATTTAACAAATAAGTGTGTGTCAGTTTGGTATGCCCAATTCGTAGTCGAGATATTACAATTTGGTTTCGCCGCTGTAGCTGTCTTATTGGATATTATTGAGTTGAAGTTCCACGTACATTATGAAGTTTACTTGTACAGTTGTTCATCCAGCTGGTCAGCCATTCTTTGTGTATTTTATTCTTAAAGTGTGTAACTGCATCTTGGAGAGGTATTTTGATATCAGTATCTTGTGTTGGTAGTTCTGTAGCTTGTTTTGCTGCAGTATCGGCTCATTCATTAGCGGTTATGTTTTTATGAGATGGTATCCACATGAAATTGAGTGACTTTGTATTTCGTTTACAATGCTATTGGTGGAGAACGTGTCTTGTATTGCGTTTAAGGCTGATAGAAAGTCACTGATAATTATGTAAGAGTCAGTATGTGCGCACAACAATTGTCTCTCTCACGTATTGTATTCTTTTCTCTCCCGCTAACGACCAATTCTTATTTTCCAAATACACTTCGATAATATTTCGTAAAAATCCCTAATAACCCCAAAAAGAAAAGAAAAAGAAAACAAAGAAGAAAACACGCCATTAAAATAAAAATCTGATGTTCTACGTTCACATGACTTTCTCTACGCACTCTTCTGCTAATTATTCTTATTAAAGCTTATTTTCCCATATACTTGATAATCGAGACGAACGTTTGTATTACACATTTCGTTGTGGGTAGAGAGGAACAAAGGAGGCTGAGGCGATGGTCAGTAAAAGGCGGTCCCGTATACTGCCTTTAAAACTCTATACTTGAATGACTTTTTGAGAAACAAACGAATGAAGCCACACTTTAGGAAAATGCAAACCAATAGCAACTAATATCTCGGAAATGGTGAATGCTACATTTCAGATAGACGGCGAATGTGGTATGTTCTCTTCTGTCTCATATAGTTTATCAATAATATACAAGTATACAAAGAACAATGCGAATGAAGAGAACTTCGCAGAAAGTTCAATATATACATTTTGTCATTAAAATATAGGGTTATTCAAAAAGAAGGAACATACTTTAAATATTTATTTCTAACGAACAACAATAGATGGCGACACATGCGATACATCACTGAATAGAGAAAAGTTCAAAATTGTATTTTTGTGTTCAAAATAAACACATTTCTTATGCGAGGACGACCAGTGCTTTTACGTTTGCATACGCAACCATCTTGTAGGAATTTATTGCGTCAATTGTACATTTTTATGAGGAGGTTGTTTAACTTATAACGATGCACGCTGCAATGAAACAATGGATCCACTCTTTGTATAATGCAGCACACAAAACGAATGTTCCTGTGGCGTCGCCATTATCTCGTAAACAAACACAGCGCCGCTGAAGACACTAAATGGAACTAATAGGTGGGGCTTAAAACTTTGAACTTTCCTCTATTCAATGACGTGTCGTATGTGTCGCTATCTATTGTCTTTCACTAGAAATAAATATTTAAACCCTGTTCCTTCTTTTTGAATAACCCTGTATCATTAATTCTACGGTATTATAATCAAAATCGTTGTAGCCGTTTTTGAGAAAATAAAAAATAAAGAAAAAGTTTGGATGCAAGGGGAATTTGGCGCGGAGGGTTTTTTGTTAAAAATCTTCTTGTCACGTATTTCGAAGAAGCTGAACTTAAATACCAACTTTAATATTTATCAACATTTTTGTTTTTGATTTATATGGTTTTCTCCGACTCGCACACATACACAGGAAACGTTTTTAAAATGCCCTTTTTGATTTCAAAGGACCGCAAAACGTGCATTTCGGGTGTAGTATAGATTTCGAACTTTTGGTTGGTATACAATACTTCCTCTAGTTACTAAGTATACGTAAGTGGTAGAGAAAGTAATGTTTTGTTAAGGAATATATAAATAAAATAAAAACAAATAAAATAAATAAAGGAAATACGTAATTAAAGAAAACGTCTTGTGTGTTATGTTCACAGGACTTTCGCTACTTACTGTTTTTCATGCTCATAGCTGTTCTACGAGTTTTTTTTCTTTTTTCTTGATTTAGCGTCCTTTAACCGGTTAGGTCATATCGGACGATGAATGAAGTGGGCGAAATGATGCTCAAATGAGCCCGGGGTCCTTAGAGCTTAAACTTGCCAGACATTCGTTGTTTCAGAATAAGGGAAAAACCCCGGGAGAAACCTTCTCCAAAATAAAATTATCTTGGAAGACAACTATGACAATAGTTGCAAGCACTCTGCATAACTAGCTTGGCGCTGCCATACCACTATTCGTTAGGCATTCTGTATTCCTAAATCACATATCTACTCATCCAACAGGAATTTCTATCCGAAAGTTTATACTATGTCCACTATCCTTTCCAAAGGAATTAACGATAGTAATCCAGAGGAAATTACGCTATGTCAGGAATTCCAAAGCTTTGCTTCTAAGCACACACCGGTTTTCCTGGCAGTTGTTTTTGAACTCCAAGTAAGGCGACTATTTCTCCACCAAATGAAGGATGCAGAGTAGGTGAAGAATGTAGGATGTAGAATAGTGGCTTATCCCAAACCGTTCATTGAAAGAAGCCATGCAGCCGCTTGTTAATGCTTAACAAAAGGAATGGGTTGAGAGGTCGTTTGCCGGCTTGTAAATACAGTAATTATAAAGCTGTGTTTGAATATATTGTAGATTAAGTGCAGCATTCAGGGTTAAGGTCAGGGTTTAGAAGCGTGGCGGATTTTAGTATCCAGCTAAAGCTAGGTCTATTGTGCCTACTAAAATCCCGGGAAGAAGGGATAAGCGAGAGTACGAAGAACGGCCAGATCTGATGGCGGCAGACACAGCGCTACGGGATCTGTAATGTTGGCAGGTTGAGCATCTCCAGACGCCACCTCAATACCCCTCCCATTTGGACGGACAGGTTCGGATACAAAATTCCGTGTCAGATAAATAGTTCTCTCCTTAAAGCACATCAACCACATGCGCCACTGAGCACCCACCATCGTTGTCAGACCCTGAAACTCTGCGACATGAAAGGAAATAAAATGAGAGAGAATATGGGACAGTAGTATATACTCCACCCCAGCATTCGCCTACCGATCTGGGAAAACCACGAAAAAAGTTAAATTAAATTGTGTTTTATTTATGGACGCTCTTAACTACTGTGGTTTATAGTGTCCTATTCTACATTGAAACACCGGAAGTTTTGCTCAGCGGTATTTTATGAAGCTTGAGGTTCCTTTACATGCCATAAATCTACGATAGGTACTACCGGCTTTATTTCCTTTCCAAGGAAGCTATGCTAAGGATCTTTACGGCCGAAAAAATGCATCGCGCTCCACTGAGTTTAAGCCCGCCACCTCGGGGACCAGAAGCTAGCATGGTACCCCTACCACGAAGGACAAAAAAAAAAATAAAAATAAAAAACAAGGTTAGGGTAGCCGGGCTTAAGGGAATCTAACCCGGGACCTGCCGAATGCGAGCTTCAGATCTACCGCCTGAGCCACTGCGCTCAAGAAGTGCAGTATTTGCTTTATTCTGTCGCGTATCAAATGCTAGTGTCTCCGTCACGAACGAAGGCGGTTGCGCAGTAACAAAATAAGTCTGCGATGTCATAAGCACGTCATAGTCGCGTGCTTTCTAGTCAATCAGCGGTAGTCTGAAGAACTTGTTTGTGTGAACTTGCTGCTGTTTGCGGTGAAATTTGATAATACTGAGCCCTAAACCGACTCCACTGTACGGACCCCTTCGGGATTCGGACCCGGAAGGAGAATACAGCGACGAAGAATAAGTTAACGTTTAGCAATAAAATAATGTCTCTCCCAGCTTGCGCCAAACTGTCTCATTTTTGTGACCACCCCTCTGCAACCTCCTTGCAGTTGTATGGGCAGCAACTGTCATTTACCGCCTTCTTCGTGCCGGCCACTATGGTGAGCACTATTTATATATCCCTCTCAAAGTACTTTAAATTTTAATTATATATCAATTATTAAAGGCATGCCTTAACAACGAATGAAAATAATAAAGCTGTTGTACAAGTTGTTGAATAAAACTTAGGACTACCTCCATGGAGAGGGGATAGCGTATCTGCCTCATAGGTCTGTCGTTCAAATTTCGATGGCAGAGTTACTTGGAATTTTTCGTTATCCTCAGAAGGTGAATGTCGTGTAACTAAGGTCTAGGTATCCCGGGCTCATTTAAGCATCATGTTACCTGCTTCATTCATTCCTAATACTACCTACTCTATTAAAGACAGAAAAAATGAAATAAAACATTAATCAATCCCAAGCTCCGTGTTAAAATTTAAGTGAAATTAATGCTGGTAAACTCATTGCTGAAAATGAAACGGCAATTGTGTTTTCCACGAACAACCATTGTTCTGTTAAGCATCCGAGGTGTAAATATTTTTGTTTTACTCGTCATCACAGAATGAGAGCACCATTCGCCCTCCACCATATAGAATTGTTACTTCTACCGTAATATCCTCAAGAAATCCATCAACTTGGCTGTTTTGGAACTGCATCACGTACATCTCCGAAATCCATTTAGTGCGCGCACACTCACCCAAACCTTGGGACAAACACCCACATACTTTGGCTATCCACATTACTTCCTTTCAGGAGAAAAAAAACTTTGTTTTCTTTATATCGACAGCGAAGCTTCAAGATTTGTTCCTACTCTTTTTAAGGCCGGTGACCCAAGCCTAACTGAAGTGAAAAATACTAATAATTACTGTTTTACTTCCTAGAAAAGGGGCACCGGTGTACGCAGTGGTTTCGTTTCCGGCTCTCGTACTGAGGGTCCTGGGTCCAATTCCTGGTGATTTAAAGTCTGTCCCTTTCCGCGCCTTCGCCTCTGACTTGCTCATGTGAAGTATCAGAAGGCCCAACGTGGTTCGGAGTTTACGGTAAAAGCTGTAGGTCCTCTCATTCCACCACCATTCTCATCACTTATCATCGGAGGCAACGGATTCGGCCGGCTGGATGCCTCCGCCTCAGAAATGCGTCCAGTCATCGCTTGGTGGAATTAAGTATCCCCTGAAGGTCTTAGACCATATGGGGAGCGTTAGAAACGACGACTTCCTAGAAAATATCTCCGAGTGTAGAAAACAAATACGTATTTTTAAAAATATTTCATTAACCTTCATTGCATCTGCATGAATGTATTTGGCATGAGCCTGTAAGATGCTGGAATAAGACCAATACATTTTATTTTTCTCGCCTAGCTGTATTAATGCTAGAGAAACTGCTGCATTCTACCCAAGAGTTCCAATTCGCTATATCAAGTCCCCTGAATTCCCCTCTCATAAAAAAACAATTTCAGAATAAAACACTTGCGTGTGTAGACAGAAAAATTAATAAAACACTTATCAAACTTTCATACTTAAGCAAGGCACCTTTTTAAGAAGCAAAGTGAAGACTTTCAGAAACGCCCCTTCAGCTATTCCAGTCATCTTTCGAGTGTGAAAATGTCTAAATTATGTCTGTTATATTATTCAAGACAGCATTTGCTGCATGTTTACATAAACATTTATTTTCATTATAGTTTTCAAAATTATTTACTCTTATACGAATGATTTTAAGCTTAAGCTACATCTTATCTTCTTCTACACTTAAAAATCTCCTCGAATTTCTCCATTTTTACACCATTTAAGACAAATGCAACAAACTTAACTGTATATTATAACGCAGAGGCTAAGACCCAAGGTTATCGGGAGTTCGGCGCCAGGCATTCGGAGTAAACAAAGATAAGTCGCGCTCTCGCCTGGTATAAACACCAGAAGCGTTATCGGCCGATTACCAGAATCTTATGGAATTTTATTTCCTCCCGCCTCCAGAACGTGTGCCCCAATAGTTCTAGAATGTACTGTGGAAGATTCCATTGACTATATAAGTGAGCGTTCTTGCGAAAGCAGTCAGTCAGTTGAGTCGCTCAGTGAGTGAGTAAGCGATTTGGTGAGCACATTTCTGCTACGACATCAAGTCTTCGAGCGAGTTGGTGATGTCTGCTGTGATGCGCAGCGAGTGCTACTGCGAAGGGAGAGATTGCAGAAGTCCTGTGTTCCACTCCCCAGCGAGTGAACCGTCCGGAAGGAGAGGTTACGTCACGAAGAAATTGAAGTGAGATGGCGGAATTGAACTAGTTCACATTAATGAAGTGACAATGTGAACTAAATGAAGTCGCAGTGAAAGTTGAACCAGATTAAAACAGTGACAGTTGAAAAACTGCATAATGTCACAATATGGTAATGCGAGTGTTGAGAGGTACTCGTTGCGTGTCCAGGTGATTGATTCCAACTCCAGGTTTACTGAGGGTTACATATCACATGGGGACCATAATGAACCTTTCAACTGTATATTACACTCTATTTTTACTTTCTCTGCCACCTTCATATAGTAGAGGAAGTATAATATTCTATCCAGAATTTATACATCGAGATTTCACTGAAAATACACGTTTTGAAGCCCACTAAATAATATTAATAAACATTTTTAAAAAAGTCTGGGCGTGTGTGACTGTGAATAGCATAACTTTAAAACAAAGTGTTCGATAAATGCCAAACTTGGTATGTAGTTCAGTAGCTTCCAAAGATGCGACACGAATATTTTCAGGAAACGTCTGCCCACCCCAAACTATCCTTTAATGAAAACTATTTTTGAAAACCCTAACGGTTTTGATTAAAACATATTAAAGATGTTTATATGAAAAATAAAACGTGTATATTGAAATTTCTGAGAATAGCCTATGGTCCTGTTTACTCTGAATGACTTTTTTACTTTCTCTACTACGTATAGTAAGTAGGGGAAGTATTGTATTCCACTCAAAAATTCGATACCGAGATTTTACCGGAAATATATGTTTTGAGACCCCCTGAATAAAAAAAAGCATTTTTGGAAACATGTCCTGTGTGTGTCTGTGTATGTGTGTGTCTGTGTGTCTGTGAACAGCATAACCCAGAAACGAACAATCGGATAAACATTAAGCTTGGTATTTAGGTTCAGTATCTTCCAGAGATGCGACACGAAGGTTTTCAAGAAAATCCCTCCACCCCAGATTACCCTTTACATGGAACATTTTTCGAAAATTTTAATTTTCTCAAAAATGGCTCTAACGATTTTGATTAAAGTATCACATGTTTAAGATTTTTTCATGACAAATAAAGTGTATATCTTGAATTTTCTGGGAATGTCTCCAAAAGTATTCTTTATTGTGAACGACTTTTGCATAACTGGTAAACGATAAGAGATAGACAAAATTTTACTGCACAAAAAATGTAGATCGCGTTAAAATACCCAATTTATATCATATACATTTTTTTTGTTGGGTGAGCCATTTTCGAGATATTGCTTGTTATTCTCTTAAATTTTCCAATACTTATACTCTTTCTCAAATTCGTTATTCATTTTTTTGTCCTGGTAATGCAAAGAGAATGGAATACTCCACATAGCAACCAGCGTTAAAACATTTGACTATCGCTTAAAGCCTACCAATTCCCCTTGCATCTACAAGAAAATTAGCAATAAGATTAACGTCTCGATTAACATGAAGCATATGGAGAATAAGCGTTTGTAAAAATAGTTTGTACAAGAATAGGGAAGGTCATGTGAGTGTAACACATCAGATTTTTTTCTAATGATCAGAAAAGATCGGCACTGCTCCAATCAGGATATTGTACCTATGCACCCACAAGGGAGCGCCCCCAGGAGAGAAGAAAAGGTGAGAGGAGACCGGGCGGCTGGAACCAGAGTGACAGCACAGCAGTGACAGGTTTCCTACAGTTTTCAGATTGAGACGACCCGACAATCGCACAGGCAGACCGGGGACCCCCCCTCCGAAGGGGCGGTCCGTTTACCTCAGCAACCAGCCGAGGGACGGAGAAAGTTTCATAGAGAGCATCCTTTTCCGTTGTCACGCTGCACCTAAACTCCATTGCCGACACTTCCAAACCTGAAACAGACCTAACGGGGTAAAGGATGAATGAAATGATGAATGGGACGAAATGGAGGGACAGGAAATTCGGAGGCTGAAAGAAATCACTCCAAAATTCGCCTGACGATTCGGGAAAACCCCCGAAAAAATCCATAGTTCAGAATGGGCGGTCACCGGGAATCGAACCCGTGACCTCCCGAAAGCGAGTCGCACACGTTACCACGGCGCTCGGTTTGAATGACTTTTGTATAATTGGTATACGTAAGAGATAAGACAAAATCTTACTACACAAAAAATGTTGATTGAGACGTATGCAAATAATATTTTGGAGGAACTTGAGGGATACGTATGTGGACGACTCCTTGAACAGTAAGCAGGAGAATTACTGGTAAGGATGAGTCACCCGATAACCAAGGAGTCCCTGCAGCAAGGACGGGACGAACAAATCCATGAATAGCAGCTCACGCGCAGTTACGAAGAATACTGTTGTTTCAGAACCTAGTAATGTTGATATACAGCACCAGGAATTGATTTAACCAGTGTACCTCCTGCAGTAGAACTATTCATATTAACAGTAAGTAACTTGAAATGTTTGAAAAATTCGTTAATTTGCTCTGTTAAATTGTGCGATGTCATTTCTTTGTAATTTACAAAATAGTCCTTCAAAACAATTTGGCAAAATATCGTGACAAAGTTACTCTGCAACACTAATCTTCAATAATGCTTTCTGTTCTAAAATCACGTACGCGATGGTCACATTACGATTTAATAATCTAAAAATCTGATGTGTTACATTCACATGACTTGCTCTGTTCTAGAAACTATTCTTACAAAATATATTCTTCTGCCTGCTTCATGTTAATCGAGATAAACATTTGCAGAAATGGTTTTATTACACATTTCCTGTAGGTACAAGGGGGTACAGTAGACCAGAGGTGGCGAAAACGTGACTCGCGAGGCATTTTGACTCGCAGGCGCACGTTCCCTCTCTGCAACCGTCCGTTTGATTTACACATGCTGCTGAGTGACGCAGTGCGTGTTGCATATTTGGTGACTCGCGGAAGGAAGTCGTTTTCGCCACCCTTGCAGTAGACTAAAGCGATAAAACGGGTCGGGTCAGAGTGTGATGTGAGATTCCGTTTTCTTTGCGTGTGTACGGAAAAAAACGAATAGTTGAAAAAAAGTGTAAGTATTTAACAATTCAAACCATTAAATAAGAATATCTCGGAAATCGTTAATGCCACAAAAATTTTATTTGACATAAATCGTGTATTTTAAAGAGACCTACATGTTTTGTGTAGTAAGATTTTGTCCATCTCTTAGGTTAACAAGTTATTCAAAACTCATTCAGGCTATTCGCAGAAAATTTAAGATACAGTTTATTTGTTATACAAATATCTTAACCATAGAGTAACCGAACGGGATGGCTCAGGCGATAACGTCTGTGGCCAGCATTCCGGAGGTTGTGATTTCGATTTCCGTGGCCGACGTTCGTGACCCTGTGTTCTTCGGGGGTTTTTCGGGTCGCTGGGCGAATGCTGGCAAGAATAATTAAGTCCCCCGAATTTCCTGTCCCTCCACTTCACCTCCATTTTCATTCCATTTCACCTTTTATCCGCTTGGTCGGTTTCAGGGATGTAGGTGTCGGCGGAAGGTTATGGCAGGGGGAAAAATGATACTTTGTGGAAACCTACGTACCCTGGAATGGGGGCGATCTCCGGGTACCGGGCCCCCCAGGAGATGTGTAAACACATAGTGGGGAGGAGAGCCGGTTGCACCAGTGCCTATCCGGGAAGTTTAAATCTGTAAATGGTACGGACCCTCCCCTCTGCCTGTCGTGCCCCCTGGTTCCGATCGTCCTCTGTCTCCTCTCACCTCATCCCTCCCTCCCAGGGGCACCCCGTCCGGGTCAAAGGTACAAAAATCTATGTAGGCTAAGTCCCCTTCCTCGTTGAATCGTAATCCTAAACATGGAATATTTTAATCAAAATAGTTAGCGATAGTTTAAAGAAAATAAACAGCAACAAAACATTTTCCATTTTCTTAAAATAGCTTGGGGTGGGAGGAATTTCTTGAAGCATTTTCGCACTTCTTTAACATACTGAACTAAAATAGTAAGTTTGATATTAGTCGATGCCGGCCCTCGTAGCCGTTGTCAGTGGAGTGGTGTCTCCGCCAAGCTGAGGGTCGCGGGTTCGAGTCCCGCCACGGGCATGGGTGTTTGTTTGTGTATGTGTGTTGCGGAAATGAGCGGTATGAAAACAGTAAAGCACAGTAGCATAAACTGGGTACAAGGGAACTTTAAAAAAAAGTCGAGATTTCGTTTTTGAATAATGCCTTTCACATACACACGCGCGCACACGCACCTTTTTCTAAAACTTTTTAGGGGAATAAGGGGCCTACAAATGTATTACATTCCCGATATCGAATTTTTGGTTGGAATACAATACACCCTCTATTTACTTTAGGTATGAGCAATAGAGAAAGTAAAATTTACTTTAAAACATGGAAGGCATACATTTATGTATACTGTTTTAGAAGCTTTTTATCTTCGATCATAGTGTAAACCTCGTGAATAGATTAAACTATCGTGCGAAAATCGCTGTAGTTTTAACATTTTTATTTGATATATTAGACATATGAGCACATGTTCCAAGGATATTTTGTTTGTTTCTACACCTCTAGATGCCATTTAAAATCCTAACTACCTTAGGTGTGCAACTGTGCCACGCCCCTTTTTCAAAAGGCACCAGCTGTGTTTGGTATTTTGAAAAATTAAATTGAGTTTTATTTATGGGCGCTCTTTTACTGCTGTGGTTCTTAGCGTCCCATTCTATATTGGGCGAGAAAGACTGGAAATTTTGCTTAGAGGCCTTTTTATCAGACTTGAGGTTCTTTTACGTGCCGTAAATCCACGACACGGGACCACCGGCTTTACTTTACGCCCGAAAACATCCATCGCCCTCCGCCGGGTTTGAATCCACGACCTCGGAAACTAGAGGCTAGCATGGTAACCACTAGACACCGGAGGACGACTTGTTATTTTGAGTTTACATTGCTATTTATTCCAGTAAAGCTATAATTTCTTTTAAGTAATGTAAGTGGTTTATTACAAGGAACCCCAAAATGCAATACTACTAAAAAGAAAGTGAGTATAGTAATATGTTTCAAAAAGTTACAAAACAGGTATCACCTGCCCCATCACATCTAGGCATGCCGTACCACCGTATTATTTAACGTGGACCCACCCCATCCTAATCCACAGGCGAGATAGGCAACCCACACTCCACCAAAAGCATATTTCCGACTGAAATAGAGGCTGTCTTAACAGCAGAGAGCAGTTCGACTCGTACCAAATGATCCTCTATCGTAGTATTAGCAATTTCCGAAACGGCGGTTTGAAGTTTGATGCTCTGCAACATGTTGGAAAACGTGCGATTCTTTCTTTCCGCACGAGTTCGTTATCAATAAAAACTGACGTTTGAGAGATAGTTGAAAGTTGAATGTTTTCGCGTGTTGCGTGTTTGGAAACGTTTTAGGCAAACATTTATCGCGGTAAAGTGAATGGAGTAAACCTTAAAGCTACAAATGGTTATTTAATTAGTCCTGACCATTAATTAAAGCACCAAGTTGAACTTTAAATTCCATTTTCAGCATTTTTTACTCTTCAAAAGGTACCTTGAACCACAGTTTATAACTTAGTAGCTTGAAAATTTCAGGATAGCTTCATGAATTGTGGGTTTAAAAATTGCTGTGCAGTAGTTAAAATATGAAATAGTTCAGCTGAAATTGAAGAAGTTGAAGATTTCAATAACATGTGAACAAAAAGTTGTTCTCTTAAAC
Organism: Deroplatys truncata; assembly: GCA_030765065.1. NCBI lineage: Eukaryota > Metazoa > Arthropoda > Insecta > Mantodea > Mantidae > Deroplatys > Deroplatys truncata. The sequence continues at coordinate 46,110,470 of CM060986.1, forward strand.
TAGCTAAAATCAAGAAATGGCGGTACAAGAATTTCATTATATTTTTGTATGCTAAGCTCAAATGAAAAATTTGGGTGCGATATGATAAACAAAAGGGTCCAAGGAGTATTTCATATTACCATATCGAGAATTATTAATTATGAATAAAATGTTGATATCTGAACAATGGTTTCATACAGCTTGTGTGCACTATATATTTTACATTTTGAGTATATGGTATTAAATTCAAAGCAATCAGGAGAAAATTGTGGATTTTTGTTCACAGATGCATTGCCTTAAACCTACTTGGAGAAACTAAATGTTCTTTAGGGACAACTTTCCGCATAAAGGTAGAGTTGTAAATGACATCTGCACATCACATATCTCCTCAGAAAGCCTCTCTGAAACGAACTGCATGATGGTCTGGCACTACTGGCCCAAACAGGACGGGGACCGAATGTCTGAGAAAGTCCTAGCATTGGAATGCGGGTCTCGTGCGGAAGCGGTAACTAGCCGCCGATATGTGATTACAGTTCCCGCCGCAGCTACGAGGGGAGAATCGGCAACTGTGCGACAATCAGTTTAACTCAACACATCCCTACACTTGTTCTCTATCGCTGACAACTGCTAACTGATATCAAAACTCTGAAATACCTCCTTTTTTCCTTCCTTTGTAGTCTTTTGAAACGCTCCTCGATTTTAAACAACTTTTCTTGCTCGCTTAATAATAAATATCCCACAAATGATTATCCAACTATCACAAGAACTCTACAGCCAAGCGAGATGATTGCAAGTAACTTGTGAGGCTTGCATTCGGCAGGTCCGCTGTTCAAATCCCACTAGAAACGTCCTCCTTGACGGGTTTTTTCCAGGAAAATTAAATTGAGTTTTATTTATGGACGCTGTTTAACTGCTGTAGTCTTTAGTGTTCCATTCTATATTAGGCGTGAAAGATCGGTAATTTTGCTCAGAGGCCTCTTTATCAGACTTGAGGTTCTTTTACGTGCAGTAAATCTACGACACGGGACCACCGGCTTTACTTCCCTTCCGAAGGAAGCCATGCTAAAGAGTTTTACGCCCGAAAATATCCATCGCCCTCCGCCAGGTTTGAACCCGCGACCTCGGGAACTAGAGGCTAGATGGCAGCCACTGCACCACGGAGGACGACAGTTTTTTCCAGGTTCTCCTAGTCCTCATAACTTGAGGACTCTTGGCAAATGTCGGGAGGCACCCTAAAACTTAAACTCTAACATTTCTTTCCCAAACATCATTTGATTTGATGTATCATGAGCAGGCTAAGGATCCGGGACAACTTAAAGAGTAAAGTGACGTATACTGTACATAGAGTACGGTGGGTGGAGGTGGCGCCTTGGAGTGTTGTTTACCTGTGAGACCGTGTACAATCCGCTTCGTGATTAGAGCTACAATACACTTGTCTATCTCACTCCGGTGTATGTGTTCTACTTCATTTTCCATCATCAGACTGTACTGTTTACAGTAGCAAATAAGGTAGCGTACTGGCGTCTTTGTTTACATCAACTGTAGTGTGTTTACAGAACGTTATAGTAAGGTTTACATACATTGGTTGCTGCCCCGAATCCTTAGCCTGATCATCAGTGTCCACTATCTGTGGTGCTGTGTGTAGTAAGAACAGGCGTTACACACTACCAAAAAAATAATATAAATCGTATGCATTGGACAGTAACTTGGGTTACCTGAAGCATTAGGAGCTTCTAAAGTTCAAGTTTTGTCTAATACTCAATAATATTACCGATTTATCTGTATGATATAAATCGTTAGGGTCATTTTTGAGAAAAACAAAAATAACTAAAATATTTCTGTGTAAAGGTGTAGCGGTTCATCGTTGATAGGCCCCCACTACGTTGATGATGATGGTTGCTGTGTTACGTACCGGTAGGTCGTCTTGATGCCCGTACTCTTGTGATGTATCTTGAGGTTCTCGTAGACTGGAATCTGATGATCGTATACCTGTATTCTTGTGTGTGTGTGTGTGTGTGTTAGTATGTATAATTATTATTTTATAATTATACCACGGCTGCTGTATTTTGTGTTGGAGAGCACTTGTGTCTTGTCAGGGTTAGGTATGGAGAATATTAAAATATTTTACACACACACATTCTGCTAACTATTTCACTTGTATTTTACATAAACCACATGTAAATATTCACAATTCACTATTACCTTTGTGATGTTAAGATATATATATATATATATATATATATATATATAACTGGTAGACTTTAAATGCGTAGTTTTAACGCTTATTTGGAGACGAGCTTATGCACTACCTTCCTGCTCGAAGACTGACAAGCTTCTGTTAGCGTTCCCTCCAACAGTTTTCTTAACGTACGTATTTAAATTATAAGCATGTTCAATGTGCCTGATTGGTACTACTATCCAATAACACCCAATAACAGTTTATTTTACACACACACACACACACACACATATATATATATATATATATATATTTCTTGAAAATCTTCGCGTTTTATCCTTGGAAGATGCTAAAATTAAATACCAACTTTGTATTTAGCCGACTTATCATTTTCGAGTTAGTCTGTTCTCAGACGCGCGAGCGTGGAACCTTTTTTTAAACATATAACTTTTTTTAGACATACAAATTATGTGAAATATTTTTTGTGGCATTAACCATTTCCGAGTTATTCGTTGCCCTTGGTGTGAATTTCCCAATAATTGTATTTCTTAAGACATTTTACCTACAACGAAATGTATAATGAAACAATTTCTGTAAGCGCTTACCTAGATTAAAATGAAGTAGATAGAAAAATAATGCAATAGCAATTATAGAAAAGGTATAAAAATAAACAATAGTGGTTATCCCTCCACCGCAAACTATCCTTTGAACCAACATAGGGAACTAGTCACGGACAAACTAATACAATAACTCCTTAATGTAATAAGATATCTAATTCACAGCTTCTCAGCCTCAACACATTAATCATTTCTTTCCTTAATATTTTTTGTTCTAAGTTTTACATGTTATGTATTTTCTTTGCTAATATTGTACATATAATAATTAATAGGACGTTAAAAACAATATATTCATAATGTACACATAGTAGAGAACAAGTGAGCAAGTATATAACGTTATAACATATAGAATATGATATGAGAGGGAAGGGCCATTGTTAGCTATATACTACGTAACCATGTAACGAACCATGGATTCATAATTAAGACGATGGAAGTCTGTAAACACACACACACACACACATATATATATATATATATGTATATATATATCATAAGTACATTATGAATATATGTGTTTTTAACATCCTCCCAATTATTATACGTACAATATTAGCAAAGAAAATACATGACACGTAAAACTTTGAACAAAAAATATTAAGAAAAGAAATTATTAATGTGTTGAGGCTAAGAAGCTGTGAATTAGATATCTTATTACATTAACGAGTTATTGTATTAGTTTGTCCGCGACTAGTTCTATATGTTGCTTCAAATTATAGTTTGCGGTGGAGGGATTTTCTTAAAAATCTTCGTGTTTTATCCTTGGAAGATGCTAAAGTTAAATACCAACTTTGGTATTTAGAGGACTTTTCATTTTTGAGTTAGTCTGTTCTCAGACGCGCGAGCGTGGAACTTTTTAAAAATATAACTTTTCTTAAACATACAAATTATGTGAAATATTTTTTGTGGCATTATCCATTTCCGAGTTATTCGTTGCCCTTGGTGTGAATTTCCCAATAATTGTATTTTTAAGACATTTTACCTACAGCGAAATGTATAATGAAACAATTTCTGTAAACGCTTACCTAGATTAAAATGAAGTAGACAGAGAAATAATGCAATAGCAATTGTAGAAAAGGTATAAAAATAAACAATAGTGGCTAGAGAAGAACCCGAATAAACAACATAGGCCCTTGACTTCTACCTTCTTCACTTTTTACGTCGTTAATACTTTTAAGTAATTTGATTTTTTTTAGATTGGCTTTTTATAATTATAAAGTTTGCTCCTCTTTTACTATTATAATTTCCAGTGCTTGCCGGAATATAACATATCAGGTTTTTAACTTCCAATTTCATTATTATAATTATTAAGAACGTTGCTTTGGAATAGTATATCCTGCGACCATGATCCACCGCTATAATCTAATGCAGGGGTAAATTGACAAAAATGTTTTGAAGGACCATCTAACTAAATTTATATTGATAACTATTTTGAATCTGAATTGAAGTATTATGTTGGAAAGCTAGGATCAGACGACTGAAAAATTCATGCCATAACGTGGGATGTGAACCACGGTTCTCCCGGTTTCCTCCGGGTTGCTCTAACCAACTGAGGTAACAAGGCAACATGCCAGTACGACATTCAATTCCCCATCTTTATCGCAATTTTCCCGGTAAACCACAAGATTATCTCAAATTATTTTTAGTTGACATACACCAATGGCGACTTACAATAAGTACTTTAAGTACCGGGTTTCATAGTTTAACCTACCATTAGGTCAATATTATTTATAGTAAAGTATTCAGGTAAGTTTAGCTGTAGACCGATTATTAAAACACGTGTTATAAGGTATTTAGTTATTCTTATTATTCACTGTTTTATTTTGAAAGATCATAAAATTGTACACAGTTCTAAAAATTATCATAAAATGAAACACATTGAATTATAATGAAAATACTCCGCATTACATTATTCAATAAGAACATTCCAATGAATTTTGAAGATCTGAATGTTAATTGTGACTTTTGAAATTGCTTTTCATTTACTAATGTTCCAATATTAGGTGCAATTTTTACGTGAATAGTGAAGTAGATAGTTTGTTGTATTGTTATTTGCCCGAAATTTTGGGAGCCAATTTGAGAAAGGAGTTTGTTGCTTCATGTATGTAAAGCCAATGTGAAGTAGGAGTTGTATTGTAGTTCAACTGTTGGGGAGCCGAACAAGAAGTAGTTGCAACCGCACGTATGGTACCCGGTAGCCTTCCTCCCAAATTTAAAAATATTAACTTTGTAATGTGACTGTTTCTTTAAATATTATACATTTATGTTTGCCTCGGCTGCGTCAGTATTATTGTTAGAGACATGGATTTCTTTGCAGGGAGTAGTGAGGCTGAAGAATGTAGGCTTACACAGATTATAATTTTTAATTCACTCCTTTTTATTAATTCTTGACACGATTTAAATAACACTTCACTGATATAGAGAGCTGTAACATTCTTTTATTAAATATTTGCACTTTTTAAACACGTCAACTATTTTCGTCTCACACTGAATACGTAGGTAGGTATTAAATTTCTCGAGGACACATCTCGCGTCCAGTTATGAGCACTGTCTACAAGCAACTGACTTGATTTCAAATTTGTAAATTTCTGTATTTCAAGTCTCTGATTGGCTATTCCTACTCCAATAGAGTACTTTTATTTAACTTAAGCTTTTTTCTGGTTGTTGATTGGCTATTTTATAAACTGTCTCAAAATTTACATGATTGTTGCTCCAATAATGACTAGTAGCATTATTAAACTTTCTTACTCATTATTGCCTCAAGGTTACCTCATTGTTAGCAACTTTTAACCTATTATTCTCACAGTTCCTACATTATTAAATTACGTAATACATTCACATAACATTATTGAACATGTATACAATAATATATACATATACAATGACTGTAATATACAATTTTTAAATATTGTTACATACACATATTGCTTTAAGGTGGGCTGTTATTGAATTTATATATTATATAATTAGACTGAAATCACAAGTGTTAAAAATACTGCCTCAATAGATGTTATTGGTATATAGCATATTAACAAGTTCTGCATCTGTAATAGTTGAGCGTAATTTATTCTTAATAACATTCATGGCAGAAAAGGTTTGCTCACAAATGTATGTGGAGCCAAATCTGCACACGAGAGAGATCGTGAATTTTAGGAAACAGGTCAGAAGGGATATATTTCCAAAATTCTGTCAAATTAAGAAAAAGTGGGTGAAACACGGTGCTCTTTAAATTTATTGAAATGTCCTGAGTGATTTTGAATGTCTATTGTTTATAATTGCAAGGATGGGGACATTTATGAAGCTCAGACTCCTAAATTCAAAATATTCCAAATAGGAAGAGTTTGTAATGATAAATGGGTTCACATCAGATGTTGAGCTATCGGCGGGACTTTCAAAATGGCCCGTGGGCCTAGAGTTGGCTGGCTCTGATTTAATCTGTTATAGAGTATTAGGCACTTCCCTGTAACAGAGATGCATTACTGGAAACAGGTAACTACAAACTATGGCGTTGATATTGTAATAATTACTATCAACTATTAACGTAGGACTAGAACTAGGAGTGGAGGGGGACTTGGTGCCTCGACCTACGAAGATCTTTTGAGCCTAAGCCCCTGACCGGGCGCCCGCGGGAGCGAGGGAGAGGTGGGGTGGGGTGAGAGGAGACGAGGGCGGCTGGACCAGGAGGCACGACAGGGCAGAGCCCCTACTTTTTCCAGTTTGAAACTCCCCGGATGGCAGCTGGTACAACCGCCTCCTCTCCCCTGCAGGCATGTACATCCCACTGGAGGGCCCGAGACTCTGAGACCGCCCCCATTCCGGGGGACAAAGTGTTTAATAGAGTATCCTTTGCCCCTGCCATACAATGCCGAGACCTCCCGCCGACACTTGCAACCCTGAAACAGTCAAGCAGATGAAAGGTGAAGTGAAATGAGAATGTAGGTGAAATGGAGGGACAGGAAATTCGGAGGGTGTAATGACACTTCCCAGCATCGCCTAGCGATCTGGGGAAACCCCCGAAATAACCACTGGGTCAGGAATGTCGGCCGCGGGAATCGGACCCACAACTTCCCGAATGCGGGCCACTGACGTTACCGCATGAGTCATCCCGCTCGGTAATCGTTAACGCAACCTGACGTTAAGGAAATATAACGGTTTGTCACATCCCTAGCAACAACAATATCTAGCAAATTTCATCATTATCAGGTACTCCACTCAGTGATCGATATCATATTTTGGTAAATAAAAGACCTGGAGAAATAACTTAACAAAAGCCTCAGTTGTATTAAGAGGATACAGTAGGCTAAAGCGATAGTCAAATGTTTAAAAAGCGAATCGCTATGTAATAGCATTCAAATGCATGCTTCTTGCAGAACACGAGAAAAAAACGAATAGCCACTTATCATTTGAAAAGATTTGAAAACACAAACCAATAGTAAAGAACATCTCGGAGATGGTTAAAGTTTAAAAATATAGTTTACATAAATTGTGTTTTTAGCAACATTTACAACATTTATGTAGTAAGATTTTCTCATTACTTACCCTCTACGAGTTATATCAAACTCATTCACGATGAAGACAGCTTCGTTGGCTTTTCACAGAAAATTTAATATATACATTTCATTTGTCATGCAAATATCTGTAACATGTATTTTAATCAAAATCGTTAAAGCCATTTTTGAGAAAATGAAAAATGACAAACTTTTTTATGTAAAGGTTAGTTTGAGGCAGTATTTTTAAACTTAAATGATTTCAGTTAAATTATATAAATATGTAAATTCAATAACAACCCGCCTTGTAGCAATATGTGTATGTAATAATTTGTAAAATGTATGTAATAGTCATTGCATATGCTTATATTATTGTAAACATGTTTAATAATGTTATGTGAATGTATTACGTAATTTAATAATGTAGGATCTGTGAGAATAATAAGTTAAAAGTTGGTAACAATGAGGTAACTTGAGTAAGAAAGTTTAACAGTACTACTTGTGATTCTTGGAGTAACAATAATGTAATTTTAGTGACAGTTTATAAAATAGCCAATCAACAACCAGAAAAAGCTTTAGTTAAATGAAGGTATTCTATTGGAGTAGGATTAGACGTGTTGCTTTTAGACAGTGCTCATAACCAGACGCGAGGTGTGTCCTCGAAAAATTAATTACGTATTCGTGTGAGACGAAAATAGTATACATGTTAAAAAGTGCGAGTATTAAATAAAAGAATCTCACGCTCTCTATATCAGTGAGTATTTAATTTGTGTCAAGGATTAATAAAAAGGAGTCAATTAAAACTTAAAATCTGTGTAAGCCTACATTCTTAGTCGTACCAAAACCCTGCCAAGAGAAACGTGTCTCTAACAAATACTGACTCAGCCGAGGCAGACAAAAATATAATATCTATTACAAAGCTAATATTTTTAAACTTGGGGCGAAGGCTACCGGAAACTGGGTACTATACGTGCGATTGCAACGAATTTCAAGTTCGGCTCCCCAACAGTTGAAATATAATACAACTCCTTCAATACAATAAATTACGTGCTTCAAATTGGTGCCCAAAGCGTGGGGCAAATAACGTAAAGAAACAATCAACTTCAAGTTGGGGGATGGGGAATTTTCTTGAAAATCTTCGTGACACATTCTTGGAAAATGCACCAAGTTTTATATTTAACTAACTTTTCGTTTATGGGTCATGCTGTTCACAGCCGCACATGGATCTTCTTCTAAATATACAGAGGCTTGTTTGCAATCTATGATAACAATCTTAAGACCCTCTTACCTTATGAAAAACTACATCTCCACCAGCAGTGATGTTCTATCTGACAGCTTTTAGCTTGAGGTATCAATGTGTAGCACAGCTTCACAAGAGCAAACTGTACGAAATACAGGGATGTCCAGTTTATTCCATTCCTACGTGCAACTTCTTTGAGACCATCAAGAGTTCGCGACCGTCTGCTTCCAAGGGTTCTTTTCAGTAACCCAAATGCACAAAACTCCATCAGTGATGCATCAGAGGACTTCACAGATGTTGCTGAAAGGTATGGAATGTATTCCCATTTCTCTCTCTATGTTCTCCATGTTCTTAAAAAGTTTGTAGGTTGAAGCAGATGTATAGATTGATGTCTTATCCTGATGCAACCAGACTTTATTTATATCTGCATCGTAGAGAGCGGGGATTTCTGTATGGAAAATTGGTATCAGGACGTTAGATGATTTTCACATTTTTATGTACACGACGAATGGTTAATTTGCCATTGTAACCTTGCTATTCCCATGAAACCATTGGGGAAATTTTCCTTAGTTTCCTTATACCAAATATCAATTTTTTTCTCCCCTTGGTCGGTAATATATAGCCCAGGGTTTCTTGCAGTCACTTAAATAAACATATGCCTCATCTAAAAAGACGACCAACATCCACATTTCACCAGCTGTTTCACACAGTTTTTTGCTGTTAGTGACACGTTCTGGAATGTGTTTAGCCAACAGCTTATATCCCCAGCTCTTATGGCACTTTTCTGGATTCAAATCCTGGTAGATTATGGGGTTCACAGTAGTAAAAGAGATCCCTAATTACAATGTAATGGCCCTCTGAGTTATAGGATTTGGTCCATAGTCATGGGACTTCACCTTCCAAATTATTTTCGGGGTGCGACTGGTGAGCGGTCGTGGATTTCCCTGTTTCTTGCCCTTTGGAATAAGTCCTGATGTGGCTTTACCTTCTTTACTGAGTGCACATGAGATCACTTTCTTGGATATGGTAAAACCACGCCTCTTGCACTGCTTAATAATCTCAGAACACAAGTATTTTGCATCGGAAAAGGCAATAATGTATTCTTAACAGAATGGTTCTATTTTGACGCCATTTGATGCAGCAAGAACAAAAGCACACAACTGAGCAAACGAAGTGATACATTCATACTGCTGAGCTTTCATTCGGTACCATATTCAGCGCTGAGGTATTGTGCGCGTCTGATATTGTTACCATAGATCGTGAACAACCCTCGTATGTTATACACACTATCGTTTATTAGGGGCATACTAACTATTCTTACTAAACCTTATTTTTCTACCTACTACATTTTAATCCAAATAAACTTTTGCAGAAATAGCTAGGTATATCACAGATTTCTTGTAGATACAAAGAGAACAGTGGTAGTCAAATGTTTAAGAACTGGACGCTTTACTATATGCTGGCCTTAAAATTCCACACCGTTTCCATGCAATCGCGAGAAACAACTGAATGTTGACAGGACTTTAAGAGAATGACCGAGTAATGAACAGTTCGAACCTTTAATAACGGGTACCTAAAAATGGCTTATGCAACAAAAAAACTTATTTTAAATAAATTCTTGTGTTTGAAAGAGATCTACATTCCTTGTGTAGTTCGTTTTCGTCTTGTGTAGTTCGTTTACCGTTATACAAGATTATACAAAATTCCTTGCGAATGAAGATGACTTCAGAACATTCAAGATATACTTTTTACTTTTCATGTAAATATCTTTGATATATGGGATTTTAATCAAAATCGTTAGAGCCATTTTTTAGAAAATCAAAAGTTTCGAAAAATGTTCCATACAAAGAACCTAGTATCAAGTTTGGTACTTATCCAACTTTTTGTCGTTAAGTTATACTGTTCAGAGACACACACACACACACAATTTTTCTAAAAGTGCCCTTAAAGCATGTATTTGCGATGAAAACTCGTATCGAATTTTTGGTAGAGAAAGTAAAAACTAAACAACGGCATCCCAGGTGACAAAATTATAAGTAGGTATTTGAAAATTCAACCAAAATCTCAGTAATGGTTCATTCACAAAAAGAAGACAGTGCGTGCTTTAACGAGATCTACATTTTTTGTGTATTAAGATTTTGCCTCTCTCTTACGTTTTACCAGTTATGCAAAATTTCATCAGAATGAAGAGCACTGCAAGGGCAATCTCAGAAAATTCAATATATAAATTTTATTTGACATAAAAATATCTTAAACAGATAGTATTTTAATCAAAATATCAGAGCTGTGTTTGAGAAAATCATCATTTTTGAAAAAATTCTCCATATAAAGAGAAGTTTGGAGTGGAGGGATTTTTTTCAAAATCTTCGTAACGCATCCTTGGATTTAAATACTAAATTTGGTATTTAACCAAATTTTCATTTTGAGTTATGCTGTTCACAAACACACACACACTCAGATCAGACACTTTTCTAAAAGTGATTTTTTGGGTTCAGAGGGTCTCAAAACATGTATTTCCGATAAAATATCGGTATTGAATTTTTGTGTTGAATACAATACTTCCTCTAATTATTTATAAGCACGTGGTAGGGAAAGTAAAAATGACATTTGGAAATTTAAGCTGGATATCTTTATGTCCGGATATCAGCTTTAAATCTCTGTCTTTGCGAATAATAGAAACGGAATAAGAGAACCAAAAATACGCGCCATCTTACCAAAATCCTGCCGCTCTTTATGTTTACGGTATCTTTGTGCCAAGGACGACCTTGCATAGAAACGCATAAGGGAGTGAATCGACTCGCTCTGTGATTGGATTACGTTTAGAGCTGTAATTCCAGGCGGGCAAAGCGTCCCTCGGGATCTAGGCGATCATGTCACCGGCTCCCCACTTAATGACCGGGCGACAAATTGACGTCTTGGGGACCGCAGACGGTTAGTCAAACTTCACCTTCACAGGGCTACTCAACAATCTTCGCCAACTCGACGCGATGCTTCAAACTTAAGTTGAAGTAACGGATAACACAAACCTCTGCAGCATGGTCTTCTACTAAGTTCATTCAAAATTGTATAAAGCACTGCCTCAGAAATTTATATTAATATTATAATCTCAAAAATCACTCAACCGACTTCAATAATTTTTTCATCATTGAAAAGCCCAATTCGTTCTGACGGAATGGGTCTATAAAACACCTTCTAATTTCATTTCATTTAATAAATCACTGAACTATTAAAAAGGCTTTCTGCTTTAATACAAACACATTGGAGCTATAAAAGAACATGCCTGCGAAGAAGGACTCGACTTTTAGTTGAGAATGCCATGGAATAGAAAATATTGTTACTTTACATGCACTTTCTGTAGAGCAAGACAAATGCTGCGTATATTTCATTCCATGGTCACGATCTATCAATGAAGACTCAGCAAACCAAGCGAGGGGGCGCCGTGGTAATGCGTGCGACTCGCATTTAGAAGGTCCCACTTTCGATTCCTAGCGACCTTCCACTCTGATCCGTGGTTTTTTTGAGGATTCAAGACTTCTTCAATCTCTCCTGCAGCAACAGCACTCACTGCACGTCACAAACTCACTTGTAGAACCGCACTTGATGTCGCACCAAATCAACTCATTCACTAACTTACTGACCCCTCTCGCGAGAACGCTCGCTTATACAGCCAATGGAATCTTTCACATAGCATTCTAAAACTATCTGAACACACGTTCTGGAGGCGGGGGAAAGAAACTTTCAGGAAGTTCTGGTTATCTGCCGATAGCGCTTCCGGTGTTTATTCCGGGCGAGAGCGTCGCTTAACTCTGTTTACCTCTGAGTTGGCGGCACAGACCTCCCGATAACCTTGAACCATAGCAGCTGCGTCACAATATGTATACTTATCTTCCTATTCTGTAAAGATACTCACCTATTATATTCAGTATTATCTAGAGGTCTTAAATACAGAAAATTGTCTGTACTAATACATATTAAAAGAGCTACAGATTTAATCGATAACTACAACAATGTTGTTTGTGACATTTTGGGAGAATCTGGAGCCCACTTTATATTTGTTTTGACAATTTCACGAATAAAATTATAAAAATAATATAATATATTCATATAATGCACTTATAAAGCATTACTGCGTACAAGCTTAATAAGTAACACACATACTTTAGAAACCCCATTTCACAATTTAATTCCTGCTAACAATCAAACAGATGAAGTTCGAAATTAAAAAGCTTTGCATCATAACAAAGTCGCGGTATTATAGAAAAACATTAATATTTTACATTGAGGTTTAAAATGAAAGCGACGAAGTGGCAAATTTAAACCATTTTCATGCCAGATTGATCTCTTAGCATATGAGAGAAATAGTCAATGGACATTACAGATAGAGCCAACTTTGGTAAAAGTGGATTGCGTGGAGTGAAATTATCTACCCTTATGGTACAGCAAACCACGTTCTGAATTCTCAACCTAGAAGCGGGTTCAATTCCCGATTAGGGTGAGTGAATGTTTCGTTAATTACATTTATTCCCTACTCTCAAGTGTGGAAATATGAGCACGGGAGTGAATTTGAACATTTTCATAGAAAAATTGAAGAAAATCAAGTTAAAAACATAATAGTCAAAGAATTACCAACACAATCAGTTGTTTTTAAAGTCAAAACCCCCGATATGAACATAAAAGTTAAAGGGGGCTTGTATAAATAAAACATTAAAAAGAAAAATAAATGCATAAAGTGTTTTTCTCTTCTGTCTGAGTGCTTAAGTATACGGTTTATAATGCTTTTCTTCACTTCACACACGTATACTTCATTGAGTGTAATTTTGAGATGCAGTTGTGGATGCTTACCATTCACTGAATACCATTGAATGGAACATTGTAAGTGATATAAGAACCACAGTGGTATTCACTGGTTGGTAAGGCGAATGCTGGGATTGTTTCTCTTCTACCACGAATTTACTTTTCCTCATTTCCTAGCATTTCGCTTCCGTTTCAGGAAGTTTAGGGGCTGTGCAATGTCGGTCGGTGTCAGCCAGATGGCGCGGAGGCTTACTTGTTGGAAAGTTCTTCTCGACCCTGCCAGATGACAGCCTTTTCTGAGCCGCCTCAGGTCGGGTCGAGTTCTTCCTGGTGCCACCAGGGGGAAGCCTTCTCTGAGTAGCCACCGGTGTGACCGGGACGTCAAGCTTGGAATCGTTAAGGACCTCTGCGTTAGAACTGACCATCAAGTGAGTATTAGTCACTATTTTGTATCATTCAAGCCTTCCAACACAAATAGCCTCCTACATACTCGTACAGGCGAGTTAGGTGTATTGGATTCCGAACGCTGAATCTCTCTCAGACCATTCAGTTTGGTATACCGAACGAGTTTCCTGTTCGAAGGCCCAGATTGACCAGACCCAAGGGGAAGGCTCAAGTCTGTTTACTTCACTAGCGCTTTTCCCTTCTTTATACGTAGCTCAAGTTCACGTGCTAATGGAGTTGAATGATACAAGTGAAATGCAAGAGCAGTGTATGCACTAACAATGAATTACTAACAACAATAAGCTTTATTGGCCGTTTTACAATTAGTTTATTGTTCAGCTATTGTGTATGTAGATATGAGTTATATTCTTGATTTGAAGCCGCGTCAAAATTTCAGCTTTCCTAGAATTTGTATTAGGAATTTTTGTCTTTAAGCATAGAGTGATAGCTCGTATTGTCCATTACTGTCACATATCTTCAGGTCTCTGAAAGAGATGGGTAAACCATTCCGTAAACGTTACATTACTTTATGATAAATACCACAACTTTATGATAATGACTGAAACAGTAAATCTGCCCCTTCTATGAAACCATAATTGGCAGATTATTAGGTATAAGTATGATCCTTTACCTAAAGCAATCTTTAGACCATCGTTTCATTTAGAATCGTGCCAGATAAACTTCTAACAAGGTTTTGGTTTACCCGAGTTTTGTCAGTGTAAATAATAGGACGAGGGTGTTCTTCTGGACTTTAAAGAATAATCATTAATTCATTTGTTGCATTATAATATATAAGTTGTAATGTTTATTTAACAAATGTTTATACACATGTCCGAGTTGTTTCTTCCTCTCAAGGAAAATCCGAATGAGATTTTATATGAAACTTTTATATTTATTTTGGAACATATTTTCGTACAATATCTTGCTTATGTGTAATGATAAAACAAAACACGAAAACCGAGTTTGTGTATCATAATGTAGCAAAAGAAATCTTGATTGCAACAGTAGGCAGAAACAAAGTCGAAAACGCAGTAACATGGCATAGGTTATTGTCATTCCTTGGCCTTAACACACTGAAGCAATACGCCTGACAACACCGCTATGATGTGAACACCCGAACGAGCGAATACTCGAGCAGGTAAGTACCCATTTCCCACGCGAGGGCATGTGAACCAGAAGCTCGACCATAGTTCGGTATATTTGTTGCTGCTTTTCAAACGAGTTGGGCTGGAAGAAAGAGCGAATCTCATTTTGTACCATACGAAACGAACGAGTAAAATGCATGCCCTTCATAGCTCTACTCTGCGTATCTCTGTCGGCCGACCTACCTGTGGCCTATAGCCTCCTGCAGTTGCTTCACCTCATCCGTTCTTCCTGGGAGTGGCAAGCACAAAAAATCCGCGTTGGGTCAAGGTGCAAGGCGTCCCCTCCGTTCCCTGGCCATATCAACGCTTACTGTGCCCATATGCTACCTTTAATTAGGATTAGGATCCAACGCGGAAGCTGACTGAGCACGTCGACCTACATAGATCTTTTGTACCTATGCCCAGGTCGGGAAGGATGAGGCGAGAGGACGGCCGGACCAGGGGGCACGACAGGCAGAGGGCATGGCCCCCCATTTACAGATTTAAACTACCCGGATGGGTACTGGTACAGCCAGCTCCCCTCCCCCTGTAGGATTACATATTCCCTGGGGGGTCCGGAACCCGGAGACCATCCCCATTCTGGGGGACAAAGGTTTCCATAGACCATCCTTTTCCCCTGCCGCCGACACATACAAACCTGAAAGAGACCAAGCGGATGAAAGGTGAAGTGAAATGAGAATGGAGGTGAAATGGAGGGACAAGAAATTCAGGGGACTTAATGATCCTTCCCAATATTCGCCCAGCGATCCGGGGAAATCCCGAAAAACCAATGGATTAGGAAGGTCGGCCACGGGAATCGAACCCACGACCTCCTGAATGCGGGCCACAGAATTACCGACTGAGGCCTTCCCGCTCGTGCTACCTTTAATAGTTGTATAAGTCTACTTTAACTTTGTAACATATTTATTAAAATATTGTTTGAAAACTGATCCAACTTTGGCAACCTTTCGTAATTACTAACCTGGCAGTGGTGCCAGTGGTGCAACCTACTGTGATAATCAGAATATGTTTATAGCAGCAAATAATTAATCGATGAAACTTGCCTACAATGGTGAAGGCTGTACCTAAATAACCCTCCTGAATAAAAATTCTGATGTTTTACACTCACATGACTTTCTCTACTCTTTTACAAACTATTTTTTCAAACGCTTATTCTCCATATGCTTCATGTTAATCGAGATATCGAGATGTTAATCTTATTGCTAATGTTCTTGTAGATGCAAGGGGAATTGGTAGGCTTTAAGCGATAGTCAAATATTTTAAGCGCTGGTTGCTATGTGGAGTATTCCATTCTCTTTGCACTACCAGGATAAAAAAAAATGAATAACGAATTTGAGAAAAAGTATAAGAATTGGAAAATTTAAGGGAATAACAAGCAATATCTCGAAAATGGTTCACCCAACAAAAAAATGTGTATGACATAAATTGTGTATTTTAACGCGATCTACATTTTTGTGTAGTAAAATTTTGTCTATCTCTTATGGTTTACCAGTTATGCAAAAGTGGTTCACAATGAAGAATACTTTTGGAGACATTCCCAGAAAATTCAAGATATACATTTCATTTGTCATGAAAATATCTTAAACATATGATATTTTAATCAAAATCGTTTGAGCCATTTTTGAGAAAATTAAAATTTTCGAAAAATGTTCCATGTAAAGGGTAATCTGGGGTGGGGGGGATTTTCTTGAAAACATTCATGTCGCATCTCTGGAGGATACTGAACCTAAATACTATGTTTGGTGTTTATCCGACTGTTCGTTTCTGAGTTATGCTGTTCACAGACACGCGCACAGACACACATTCGGACTTGTTTCTAAAAATGCTTTTCTTGGATTCAGAGGGCCTCGAAACATATATTTACGGTGAAATCTCGGTATCGACGTTTTGGGTGGAATACAATACTTCCCCTACTTACTATACGTAGTAGAGAAAGTAAAAAAGGAAGCAAACATCCATTGATAGTAAAAAGCCCTTACACAAACTCCCTCCGAGACATTACAGGGGTTAGTGATGTTATGGCGAATTAACTAAGGGTCTAAGCAAGACATGGACAACATGTTCCCTTGTGTTTACATTTTCCCCACATCCTCACCCCAAGTTATACGTTTGATGATACAGTGAATATGATGACTTTAGGTGCTCATAAAATATGAATATAAGATACGACGCAATCTTCGAGAGGATTAGGTACTGCAATATTTTGTTCTTTCTGCAGGATAGTAAAACCTTTTGTCCAATTGACATTAGCTACACTAGACCTACTATGCATCATACTGTAAATTTTAATATTCTAACAAACATGTACTTAGGAAAAGAATAACATAGAATAGGTAACAAAACCAAGGAGATATAGCATGTAAATGACTATAAGTGTCTTAAAGTCACAATTGTTATACTCCACACTAATATTAGTTAATAACACGTGTAAGGGTGTACTCATCCATACTTAAAATAAATTCTTAACCAAAGTTTTCTGGTCATTTTCTATTATGCATGTATAAACAATGTTCGCTAGCAAAGGACTACCCCGAAGCAAAAATTGCGCTCTTAAAATGTTTGTATGCGTGTACAATACGCGTGTACTACTTTTTCATTAAAAAAAGGTCCAAACAGATGAAATCTGGTATGCAATACATCTTAAGTCTCAGAAATTAGTCCATTTGACATCTTAATTACTTTCTCTAAAGGGAGGAGTTATAGTGAGGTACAAAGTTAAAAACACTCTAAATAGATAGCGTATAATTGATTTTCGTGAGGCTTATGAGCAGAATTTTCGTGACAATGTTTTTCTACAAAATTTCAATGGGATGAATATTTAAAAATCTATTTCAGTTTTCGTATTTGTCGAAATACACAAATCGGTTATTTGATGACTTCTGTTGTCCGGAAAACTAAGAGGCACAGATACGAATGTTGCCACTGTCTCTGCTGGCCCAGAGAGAAAGAAACAAATGCAGACTTATGGATAAAGAGAGGGGGAGAAAGTGAGAAGGGTTTTTTTTATTTTATTTATGGACGCTCTTTAACTGCTGTGGTCCTTAGCGTCCCATTCTATATTGGGCGTGAAAGACCGGTAATTTTATTCAGAGGCCTCTTTATCAAGCTTGAGGTTCTTTTACGTGCCGTAAATCTACGACTTGGGACCACCGGCTTTACTTCCCTTCCGAAGAAGGCATGCTAAGGATTTTTACGCCCGAAAAGATCCATCGCCCTCCGCTGGGTTTGAACCCAATGTGAGAAGAGAGAGAAAGTAAAGAGAGAGAGAAGGAGTTTTGAGAGAAGGAAAGGAATAGTAAGAAGAGTGCAATAGACAGACAGACAGAGTTGCGGATTCTCCTAGTTACGAGTATATGCATAATTTTCCATTGATATGGATTCCTAAATGCAGAATTATCACGGCAGGTTCAGTGCAATGGTGTGTGGTCCTTTTTACGCTCCTCTAGAAGCAGCAGAAGGCAATCACTGTGTTGATGTAAACAGCAGCTATCACATCCGAAATAAGTGGAATGAGTGAATTCCGACAAATTCTCCTCCTGCAGTTCCCGCCCAAGTCTGATCTAAACCGGAATGGAAGAAGAAAATTCCGAGATTTGTGTCGTTTCTTTAGTTTTGGGAAGGAACAGACTATACGCGTTTGATTGTCCGCACTGGATATCGATAGTACACACTACGAGAGGATATCGATGTCTGGCAAGAGTTATAGAGAGAGTGGCGCTATCTTGTTTGTTTGTTGTTTGTCTTTTATGGCATCTCTAGTGTAGATCTTGGAACATTCGGCCAATCCACTGCCGAAAGAAAGAAACACACGTGCTGAAGAACACAGCGGCGTATGG
Source organism: Deroplatys truncata (assembly GCA_030765065.1). NCBI lineage: Eukaryota > Metazoa > Arthropoda > Insecta > Mantodea > Mantidae > Deroplatys > Deroplatys truncata. Next base: position 46,129,191 of record CM060986.1, read on the forward strand.
TTAGAGAGCTAGCGGAGAGAATTCACATTAGTGCAAATCTGTAATACTGGATTTTTAATAAAATGGCCGCATCCGAAGTTTAGCAATTTTAATATTATGTAGCCTCCTTCATAGCTTTTTATTCCGTACTCTGTTTTCGTAAGCTGCTTTCTGGGTTAACCTTGTCTCTACTTGCGTCGTCATTATGAGCAAAAATTCCTTGGTAACTTATAAGACAGTCTTTTCACAAAGCTTATACACAGATAGGACTTTTTCAGTCTTACATAGCTTTTTATGGACGCGATTTGATATTTAAAATGTGTACATATATCAGGAGTCGTAAAAAACTTGATACACCTATATGCCTAACTAAACAGTGACAAAAGTAACACATATGGAGTTTTGTTGACATTTTGCGACATAATGCTGAAAGAACTTACCAGTTGAATTTACAGCATCGCCTACTACGGTACATTACAAAAAAATCTGATGTGTTACACTCACATGACTTTCCCTACTCTTGTACAAACTATTTTTACAAACGCTTATTCCCCATATGCTTCATGTTAATCCAGATATCGAGATGTTAATCTTATTGCTAATTTTCTTGTAGATGCAAGGGGAATTGGTAGGCTTTAAGCGATAGTCAAATATTTTAAGTGCTGGTTGCTATGTCGAGTATTCCATTCTCTTTTCCTTACCAGGACAAAAAAAAATTAACAACGAATTCCCATTTGAGAAAAAGTATAAGTATTGGAAAATTTAAGGGGGTAACAAGCAATATCTTGAAAATGGTTCACTCAACAACAAAAAATGTATATGACAAATTGTGTATTTTAACGCGATCTACATTTTTGTGTAGTAAAATTTTGTCTATCTCTTATGGTTTACCAGTTATGCAAAAGTCGTTCACAATGAAGAACTCTTTTGGAGACATTCCCAGAAAATTCAAGGTATACATTTTATTTGTTATGAAAGTATCTTAAATATATGATATTTTAATCAAAATCGTTAGAGCCATTTTTGAGAAAATTAAAATTTTCGAAAAATGTTCCATGTAAAGGGTAATCTGGGGTGGGGGGATTTTCTTGAAAACATTCATGTCGCATCTCTGGAGGATACTGAACCTAAATACCAAGTTTGGTGTTTATCCGACTGTTCGTTTCTGAGTTATGCTGTTCACAGTCACACACACACACAAATGGACATGTTTCCAAAAATGCTTTTTTTGGATTCAGATGGTCTCAAAACATATATTTCCGGTAAAATCTCGGTATCGAATTTTTGGGTGGAATACAATACTTCCCCTACTTACTATACGTAGTAGAGAAAGTAAAAATATGCACACACACTCTCTCTGTACATGCATAAGGACAAAATAAAAACGGTGATCTTATTCACTTTACTTTTATTAACAGCTTCATTGAAACTTTGTTCTTCCAGTCCAAGAACATTTGTGATTTTTTGCTGTGCAATCTTTATATTCTGTTTTCACAAATATCAGCAACAAATAAATATGGTCGGCGATATTAGACTTCAGTCAGCCTTATATGTTTGTGGTGTTTCGCACGCCTGACGCTAGACGGTGCAAGATATTTCTCTTTATATAATCATTTAGCATACAGTGGCATTGAATAAGTGTCACTACGATTAGCATTATAAGCAGATCGGATTGTCTTTTATTTTCCTGTGCCTAGTTTATCAATTGATAAACTGTAACCATCTACATATTGCTTGGAATTAAATAACCGCGGCTTTTATCTTATTTTACATGCAATTTTTCTGTGAAGTAATGATTTCTACGGCTCCAAGACATTCGAATTCTAATATCCTGGCAATGTAAATGCCTACGTTTTAGTCTTTTTGGTTTTAGTAATTGAAATTAGATGCTGTCTTACAGCCCATATCCATCGAGAAGAACACCGACTTTCAATGGCGAAAGAATTATCAAAGTCAGTGAGTGGTTTCCGATATTACGCTACACACGCACGCACGCGCGCGCGCGCACACACACACACACACACACACACACACACACACACACAAAAATTACTCTTTTTACAAGAAGAAACGGCTTCGCTGTTTGTCTGTCACAGACTATCAGCCGATAAATTTGCTATAATGAAAATCTTTCCTTAACCAATCGCTGCTTGAGTTTACAGCTGACAGTTGCTATCCATTTGATGTGCAGTCGGAATACGGAGTTGCACATTCCTTCTCATACTTAGTAATAAACCGGACTGTTTCCTTGCACTGAGTGCAAAGAGAAACTTTGCAATAGAGCACTATCAGAAGAGGATAGTTGTGTTAAAATGAGAGAAGATTAAAGTGGATTTGAGTTACCGATATTAACATAATCAGCACGACGATACCTTTTGTTTGTGGCATCGTTATAAGGAAATGAATTCTTTCCAATAAAAATATCACATATGCCGTTATGTCTTCTCCAAAAGATAGAATGTTCGACATTTTGAGAGTAAGCCCATGACTAAAGTTATAATCCAAAAAGGAGCGTACACGAAAGATGATACAGTTATCATCAGTAACAGTTATATTGTTAGAGCTTGAAGCGTTCCAAGAACCAATTGAGTGGCTAGCATACTCTGGAATGAAAAACAGTTCGCATCCGGAGCACTTATATAAGAGACAATGACAGCTAGTAGTTGTGAAGTCGAGTGCACTTGGTGTAGCAGAGCAGGTAGAGCGAGTGGAAAGTGTTTATTCGCAGAAAATCTGCTCACCAAACTTTTCTGTGAAAGGCACTTGCGCACAAGTCGATCAAAGGCCAACAATATTTTTATTTAATTGATCGTATTTTAATCAGTTCTCAGTGACGCTGTTAATATGGCTTTGATGATAACGTGCAGTACCTTGTTCTGAATGATCTGAAGATAGTGGGTTTGAGTTTTACTGGAAGCTTCCGACTGGAGGGTCGAGAAAGAGAGAGATATTTGTATAAAAGTAGAGTATGCAGGAATACAGTTAAGATCTAGATGCGAGCGTTGTTCATGTACAGGGTAGACTTGTGAAAGGCCGGCTGAGGGTAAAGCGGGGACGTGTTTCACTTGGGCATATACTTCCATGCAAGCCTGCCGACGTGTAGCACAAACTTTCTGCGTCCCCGTGTACTCGTTTTGTATGGAAATATTATCTTGATAGGTGTCAGGAAATAACAGCAATGTTCATTATGGCTTACTAATAGGAGAGGGGGAATACATACGTATTTAACACTGACTTGCAAATACAAAGTACATTAAAGCGAATCAACAGCACGGCGAATCTACAATTCAATGGTCTCTCGTACAAATACATATGTATAAGTCATAGAGGTCATACATCCTGCAAAAACATGATGTTTTAATACCTTGAAATTATGCCGATGAAAAGTCAAATGAAATAGCATTGAGGGTTTAGCAAATATAACAGATTATTAAGCCGTAGCAATATTACAGCACATTTAAAATGTTACCATTAATATCGTATGTTATAAAAAAGGTTTTCAATTCTAGGAATATACAATATGTGCATTAATCGGGGAAACACACACAAACCTGCATGAAATAAATTAAAGTAGTGCCCATTAGAAGAACTGATCTGCCCGCTATGCGAGGGGTCCTGGGTTCTATTCCCGGCTGGACTCGAGAAGATTTCTCCCGATAGGCCAGAGTCTGATGTGTGAGTAAAGGTGTGGTTGAGTGTGTGTAGTCATTATTTAAATAACCAATTCACACAAATAATAATGCATTGAAGGTTATCACCAGGCCAATAAATGAGCATACGCGCTGAGTCATATACATATGACAATGTTCTAGAATAAGCACAGCTGTAAAGCAACAAATAGGTGCCGTAAAGTCAACACGCTAGCAAAAAATAGCAATTAGACCCACTACTTGCCATATATACGCCAAAATTGGGCCATTTATTTATGCAAATGAAATGCAAACTACTGCAATTACTAACCAAATTGAGAATTAAAGGGCTAAGATAGCTTAGAGAAACTCGCATGGCAGTAGGAGAAGCGACGAGGGCGAAACACAGAAAAAGAGCAACGCCTTGGTGATCTACCAACAGATGGTAGAACCCGACTACTACTTCACTCGCTGCCAGGGAGACAGCTCACCACCAACACATAAAGCCACGCGTCATCCAAGAAGTGGGAGACAAGGCAAGCAGCTCAGCTCTCGCAGCCTCGGTATAAGCATCCCTTCAAGATTTTACCGTGGTGTGCGAGGATAGAGAGAATATTTGCTAATTAACTAATATCAGTGGACTGGGATTAATAACCCCTTAGGACGAAACTTATGTTATTTGACCTGTTGGAGTTAAATATATCGCATATATGTCTTTGGCGAGGCAAAAGGAGAGCTAACAATCGAAATTACAAACTAGCAAATACGGTATTGTGATCGGAATGTGCACAAACAAAACTATGACAATGACACGAACATGTTTAGCAGAATGGAGCCTTGTGGGACATCAGCTATAGTCTCGCGTGCATATGGAGGACACGTGTCTTCCTCATGGAGTGCGACCTTCCTCTCCTGTTGACCATTCCGTTGGACGTACTGTAGTGTCCGATCACGAAGCCTTGTAGCGATAAAAGTCTGCTAGAGGGCAGAGGAGGAGGGGTGGCCTCATCGATAAAACAGAGTCCTGCTCGGGACAATAAAGGAACCCCCAGCTTCTTCCCTTTTTAGAGCCCTCCCCTTATCATCAGAGCCGTATCGCCGCACTGTTCGCACCAATTACTACCAGCAGGCGTTCGGACCTCACGAGGGTAATACTCTTGTGGTCCTGGGCTCGACTTTTCTGTTTCAAATCAAACAAGCAGTATTCTGAAGGTTTTTATTGTAGCTATAAAGTATGGCTGCACCGAAACGGGTAGCAGAGGTCGTTAAGGCATGGAATCCTGAACGGGAGGCCTTAGGTTCAAATCCTGCCAGGACAGTCGTCCCTGACCGAGGTTTTTTCCAGGTTTTTCTGTCTTCATAACTAATAAATACCGGGGAGGGGAGATACCCTAAACCTAGGCCTGGAGCGTTTGCTTCTCAAATTTCCTTTCCCAATTATCATTTCATGTATTTCAGTGTCTCCGCCTGTGGTACCATATGTAGTAAGAGCGGGCGTTAAACACCATTATATTAAGCGTGGTTGTGGCTAATGCGAGTTAAACCGGTCATAATTTGTGTTCAGACTATACTGTATTTTATGGGATACTTAAGCCATTAGTCTTGGGTAACTACAGAAAAAGAAAACATATTACGAACGCATGAACGGTTTTATAGTTCAGTATATCGACATAACTTTAGCAAAATTCTGCATATCACGCATGCAGTCGTTAGTGGTGCGTACATAATTCTCGGGAGAAAACAAAATTCAAAGGCAGAAAGATAGAGGTTACCGCTTCCCATTAGAGTGATTCTGGGATATCCTTCAAGCCGCAGGAAGAGCTTATGTGTGCCCAACAAGTTGCGACTACGAGAAGAGGTTACCTGGATGCTGCAAGATAACTATATGAGTGATAGAATGTCAATCTGTGCTATGTTTATTTGCCTGTTCAAGCAAGACATATAACAAAACTTCATATCATATTCTTATAGCAAATGGAGCTGTGTTATACTACCAACATGTCTAAACATAATATATTAGAGCCGTTTTTGAGAAAATAAAAATTTTCAAAATATTTTCCTTGTAAACGGTAGTTTATGTTGGGAAATTTTCTTTAAAATCTTCGTGTCAAATCTTTGAAAAATGTCGAACTTAAATTCCACGTTTAGTATTTAACCAAACTTTTGTTTTAGTTACGCTGTTCACACACGCAGTTACGCTGTTCTAAAAAAACTATTTGGGGGGATTCAGGTAGTCTAAAAGGTGTATTTCCGGTGAAATCTTGGTATCGACTTTTTGGGTGGAATGCAATACTTCCTCTATCACTATAGATAAGCAGTAAAGAGCAACACGAGGCGAAACGATCGATGAAGTTATATGACCAGAGAGCAGATAACACGAGCATATACTCATATTTAAGTAATCAAGATAGCTGTGGTGATGAGTATGTACTCGCGTGAGGTAAAACGTTTTTATTTTTACGAAAGCGATTTTCATTGAGCATATAATCACAAAAAATGTTCATAATCATGAGTATGAACTTCGAGAAAGTACTAGCTTTTTATTCTTATGGCCCGTTAACATTTAGGTATTAAAGGACTTGTATATTGCATAAATATTGTTTTATCTTCACTGTCCTCTGCCCTTTAAGGAGCAAAATAAGCCATGATTTCCACGAATTCATGGTGTTGTACAAATTTAACCTAATCTGGAAAGTTCAAAAGCGAATAAGGAAGGGGAAGGTATATTTCAGCGAAGCTGTGAACTACTTTTCGGTGACGTACCATCTTAGGACTCTCCACCCCTCCAAGTTTTCCCCATCCGCACTCTAGCCTCTCCATTCAGTGATTCATTCTCTCGTTTCACGCATCGCACAAATTTGCCTAACCCTTTAAAACAAGAGAACAGCGCCTTGTTTACCCAAGATAACCGCTGGTAGAGAAGGGTGGAGGGAGAAAACTTTGCTTGAGATTCGTATTTACCTTTAGGCGCTTTTACTCTCATTTCCTGTCAGAGACAGTGCTACTTTTTGGGAACTATTGTAATTTCTACTTTAGCTTACTGGGCTTTTCTTTGCCCATGCTAACATTCAGAAGAACGCTATGTGCGTAATGGAATGCTACGGCAAAGTTCGGCATACACTGCCTTCCAAAAGTTACCTTCCTGGTTCGGAAAGAGAAACAGTATTGTAAGGAGCAGCTTTAACTGCAGAGGAACAAATCTGGAACGTCCAAATATGAAAAGTTGCAGAAAATGTCAAAAATATTATGAATACTTTACAAGTATACAGAGCAAAGGGAATTTTACTTCATTCGACTGTAAATAAATCAAGGAGTTAGATGGGGGTGTCCTATGCCGTCCGACGTGTATACCGAACGGTCATTTTGTGGCCCGGTCACGATCGCGTGTATGCGCGATTCGCATGCACTTTAGTGACTTCGGTATGTTCCACTAGCTCAATAGCGGTGACTGACCAGCTCAAAGCTACGCTTTATTGGTCGTAAATGTCAACTGTTACTGACTTCTGCTGTGACTAGAATTTGTTCCTTGTGCACCTCAAAAACGAAAGCTTATTCATGCATTAAAGTATTCTTATTTTGCTGTTCTTGTCTTCTCATTAGTCCACCGTAATGCTACTGAAGAATTCACGCTTGAGCAAAGAATTGTTGTGTACGACACATCCGTAAAAAACCGAATTATGCAGACAGGTGAGCAGACAATTTCAGGAAACATTTCCTGTCATTTCAGTTCCAAATGGAGAAACTGTCATATGTCTGATTAATAAGTTGAGGGCAATGGGTTCGCTAAACGCTAAACCTAAGGCGAAAAAGGCGTGTTCTAACGGAGGAAAAAATTGACGAAATTCGTGCATCATTCGAACGGTCACCAAAGAAGTCTCTAAAACGTTTTGCACAGAAAATGGGTGTTTCAAAAACCAGTTCATTCAGCTGCTAAACTTTTAAATCTGAAACTCGTCAGGGTGACTATTGTTCATGAATTACAACCTCGTGACAAGGAATGCTAGGAATGTCTCGATGCAGATGCATACTACTTATAATGTCAGTACTCATAGTGAATGTTACTTGACGCTGACCTCTGACGCATCTGTGTTGTTCCTGGCAGTTGCTTCAGTGGACTCAGAGTCCTGGGTTCGATGGTTGGATGGCAGGGATTTGGAATTTGTTTCGGTAGAGCTGAGGTTCTAGTTTTCAGGGGTGGTGACACTGCCTTGGTGATATTAATAATACTGCCGGAGAAGTTTGAGTTATTTCTTTATTTTGTTACGTAGATTCCTATCTGGTCGACCGCCACCTTCGTCGTCGAAACCACTGTTATTCTTATCACTTTCGAAGTCGCTACTTATGTGTTTCTCCGAACTAGCCCTCGAATTGCCTAGATTTCATAACTTCATTTTTACACTGTAAAAATTTCTGATTATTTTCTTGTAATTTCGTTTCGTCGACCGTCCTCGTGGTTAGTTTGTACCGGAATGAATCTCGGCCGACCTCAGGGTTAGTTTGTCGCGGAATGTCCCGGCGTTTTCTTTCCTCCTTCACGCCTTTCGCCAAACGTAGAATTTTCCCCCTCTCCCTTTCTTAAATTTCGTTCTGTTTTAAGTTCAAACGTATCATGTGATGTATACGCGATGTTTCGATTGGCTATCATTTTGTTTCATGATTTTTATTATTGGCTACCCCCACTTGACAACTTTCACATCTGCTTCTTACAGCTTATTTTGAGTTTTTAAAATCTTCCCACGAACATTCTTAGATCGTAGATAAGGCACATATACTTCCTCATCCTTTTAAGCTTTGAAACCGTTGTAAACGACCTGTCCGAGCCAAGATACAAAGGCGAGACTTCCGGTATGCAGGTTCGTTGACCATAGCAGGTAAAATACCTCTGCTTCGAGGAAACAAACTTTGTTTCTCTGTCTTCCCTACAAAACCCATTCCTAATATGAATTCAGCACATTTTCGTCGCTATGTTCGATCGTATATTATTATCATTATTATTATTATTATTATTATTATTATTTCTCCTGGGTCTCGATAACCAGCTTCATACTCTTACTCACACGAGTATGTAATGCAGGAGTTATACACTCCCGGTGTAGTAGACATCGTGCGGAGCACACATACATGCGATCTCTGGCCATAAAACGACTGCTCTGTATTATCTGTGGCACATAGTGGAACTATAGTATTCCGATATCGAGATTACACCGGAAATACAAGTTCTACAATCCGCTGAACACCATCAGAATACATTTATAAAGAATAAGATGCGGTACATTCACACAAGTTTCTCTACCCATTACAAAATCGCATGCATCCTTATACGAGTGATATATATTGGTACTCATACAAAAACAGATTCTTCTATCAACAAACATTGCGTTCTTGATTTTTACGTTTTCCTAAAAGTTAGTTTAAATCAAGCAATAAGTTCTTAGCTACATTTAATATACCGAAACAACTTTCAAATGTTTCTGAAATCGCAGTACGAGTTCTTGCGGAAGAAAATAGAAAAGGAAACGCAAACTTTGAGAAACACATCGTCACTTACACTTAGTGTCCTCGGAAGGGAAGTAACGCCGGCGGTTCCGTGTCGTAGTTTACGGAACGTAAAAGAACCTCAAGTCTGATAAACAGGCCCCTGAGCAAAATTACCGGTCTTTCCCGCCAATATAGAATGGGACGCTAAGGACCATACCAGTTAAACAACGTCCATAAATTACTCAATTTAATTTAATTTAATTTACTTACACTTAGCAAAATGTGAACACACAATATGGAATATTTCGAAAAAGCTAAGCTACGAAAAGTAGTGTTGAAAGCAACTTTAATCCATTTGTTTATTTCTATCAAATATTTACAACAGAAAACTATAATGATGGATTCTAGCATCACCACTGAATGAGAAAATCTCATGCTCAGGTGCGAATGACACAAATAAACTTAAGCACAAGCGTGTATGTTTAAATAACGAATTAAATTGTCAATTAATAATAGAACTATAAACTAGTACAAAATTCTGCAATAGAATTATATTGAATTAACTATAATTCGCACAAAAAATTCAAGTGAAACCATAGACATGATATGAAATTACTACTACATAGAATTTTCAGTTAACAACAGTAATATTGCATTTTAATTTATTTAATTATAGAACACAACTTTTTGTTACAAAAATTGTTTATTGATAATGTTTTAATTGTATTTTTAAGTATAAGTTTTATATTGCTAAAAATCTGGAAATCAATATATAATCATATTGTATAACCTTGTACCAAGAATGAAAGTTATATTTTTCCTGCAGCAACTTTTATCTACGAAATTGTGCGAAATTCAAACAAAATGAACAGGACTTCGCAGGCTATACGCAGAGAATTCAAGATAGCGCTTTATTCTTGATGTAAATATCTCAAATGAGCGATACTTTAATCAATACTATTAACGCCATTTTTAGAAAATAAAAAACGAGAATTTTCCCATAAAAAGAGAAGTTACGGGTAATTTCCTGAAAATCTTCGTGTTACATTCATGAAAGGTGCTGGACTTAAATAGGAATACCGTAATTCATCCGATTTATCGTTTTTGAGTTATACCATTTAGAGATGCACAGTTCACACAACATACACTCACACACAAGGGCTTCAAAAACAAAGTTTTATCTTTGGATTCGCGGATCACAAAAACATGCATTTTCGGTGAATATTAATATTCGAATTTGTGCGGAATATAGTATTTCTCCTTCTAACACAGATAAGTGGTAGAGAAAGTAAACATGCTTGCTTTTGGATTCATGTGCAATAACTGTTTCAGCTTGGCGGTTGAGAAAAAAAAAAAACTATCAGAAATGAAGTTTGCGCGGTTAGATCTTGGAAGTTGCTGCCCATGGGCTCGTATAATAATTCAAAGCACTTAATGCTGCTGAATACATTCTAGTCAAAGTCTACTGGTTATAAGGTAGCTCTTTTGTTATTCTGACAACTACGAGTTCATTCAAGATTCTAGACAAAATGTTATTCTGTGGAAAGTACAATCTACAATTGGTGTTTCTTGAACTTTAATGGGGCTACTTTAAATTTGTACATACTTTCTTTCTTACCTGTTTTAGAATGCCTTTTCTGTAGGTTCAGCCTTAGGTATGAACCAAGCAGCCAGTAGCGGTTTACGCCTGACATGAGAGCGGCAGCAACTTCTCCTTCGGTGTTGTAATGCGGTGAAGTCTAGCTATGAACTTGCAGGCGTAGACAAGCCTTAGTGCTATTTGAAACCGCAACTTTAACCATTCTGCAGTTTACGGGGCGGTTCTACAATCTGCCGATGAATTGCCGATAAAGCTATATACCGGTTCTTAGCCATTGGAGTTCTACAATTCTGGATAGCAATATTCGGAATATATCTTGGCAGATAAGTTTTCGGCTAGTTGGAGTAGTCGATATTATCCAAAAAATAACATGTTTCCACGATCACGGCTGACAATTTTTTGTCACTAGCAATAATAGTAATTGAAGAACTGTATTTATCGGACAATGACAGAAAATAATGATATTTCTGCGTAACAGGACAAACCCTCAGATCAAAAGAGACAAGAAAATCTGATGTGTTACACTCACATGACTTTCTCTACTCTTGTACAAACTATTTTTACAAACGCTTATTCTCCATCTGCTTCATGGTTATCGGGATAAACGTTTGCAGACTCGATCTTATTGCTAATTTTCTTGTAGATGTAAGGGGAATATATATTTACAAGGGCAATTTGGAAATATAGTAGCCTTTAAGCGCATACATATCTCTTAATAGCTGGTTGCTAGGTGCAGCACCATTCCCTTTCCCACAGATTAATACTCTTTGCATATACAAGACAAAAAAATGAAAAACGAATTCCCATTTGAGAAAATAAATATTGAAAATTTAAGGGGAATAACAAGCAATATCTCGAAAATGGTTCACTCAACAAAAAAATGTATATGACATAAATTGTGTATTTTAACGTGATCTACAGTTTTTGTGTAGTAAAATTTTGTCTATATCTTATGGTTTACCAGTTATGCAAAAGTCGTTCACAATGAAGAATACTTTTGGAGACATTTCCAGGAAATTCAAGATATACATTTTATTTGTCATAAAAATATCTTAAACATATGATATTTTAATCAAAATCGTTAGAGCCATTTTTGAGAAAATTAAAATTTTCGAAAAATTTTCCATGTAAAGGATAATCTGGGGTGGGGGGATTTTCTTGAAAACCTTCGTGTCGCATCCTTGGAAGATACTGAACCTAAATACCAAGTTTGGTGTTTATCCGACTGTTCGTTTCTGAGCTATGCTGTTCACAGACAGACACACAGACAGACAGACACACACATGGACATGTTTCCAAAAATGCTTTTTTTGGATTCAGGGGATCTCAAAACATGTATTTCCGGTGAAATCTCGATATCGAATTTTTGGGTGGAATACAATACTTCCCCTACTTACTATACGTAGTAGAGAAAGTAAAAATTATTTCCAAACATTAAACGAAGAGGAAATTTGTAAGCTTGGTTTTATAAGATACTAGCCCTCGCCCGACTTTTCACGGGTAGCTTTTTTAATTCGAATGACTTTTTAATTAATTTAATATGCTTCCTGCAGTTCTTTATGAAATAATTGTACAATCATCATACATGGCTAACCTTTTAATATCTGAAACTATATATAACTTGAGTATTTGTGTTCATAATTTGTCAAAAAGCTTTTTTTATTCGTACATTAGGGATTTTACAAAATCCTCTGGCTTTCAATAATATAAACTTGTTTTTAAGCAAGGTATTGTCTCGGGATGTGTATTACCGAGATATCACCTAATTTAAACACTCTATGCGTATTTATAGGCATTAATATTTAGTAGAATAATAGGTTTTTTTATGATGTGATTGTAGAACTAACCAATAATGTAACGTCGTGTGATTTTAACACACACGATCTTTTGAAAATACTACTGCTGCTTACAAAGGAATTATCAAACCCTTCACACCGACTATCTCGAAAATTTGGTTACAGAAGCAAATGGCCATGCAAAGACCGCATGCAAACAAGCAGCTGTCATTTTAGCTGTGAGGTTCCAAAATCCAGCGCCAAATCAATCATTTGAATTACAGAGAAGCAACTATTGCATTTAATTTATGGAATTCCTGCTTTAAGGTACCTTCGAGTGCGAGACAGGGGAGAGAATCGTGCGACAGTAGTTTAGAGCTCCGCTCCAATTCAAGCAAGGGATTCCTCTGCATCTTATAATCCAGAATTCCGCTTCTATTTCGATATCTCGCCCTGGAATCTGGCAGTTTATTTTTCGTATATGGCCTTCTTAACCCACTTGAGTTTTTTCGTGTAAGTTGAGGAGTGTATAGGTAGTTTCTGAAACAATGTAGACCATTATTCGAAAACAATGAAATGTCCCTTAATAAGTGAAATTTTACTTTTACCTTATTACCGCTTACTTAAGCTGAAAGCATTTGACACAAAACTTCCATAGCGATACTCAACCGAAAGTACATATTTAGAGGCGCAACAGTTATAGAAGAAATTCGTTGGAGGAGGGGGGACAGCGTAGCGAAACAAAGTCGGATAAATCTTAAATTTCAGGTAAGTAATTCACTCCTACAACCCTTTATATGGAACAAATGTTCATAAGTTGTTATTCTCTCAAAATGGACTTGATGAGCTTTATTAAAATATTTGAAGTATGAAATATATACATTGGAAATGAAATATATAAAAATGTATACTTTGGATTTTCCCTAAACAGACGATAAAATCCTCTTTTGTTGCATATGCTAAAAAATCTTATGTGTTACACTCACATGACTTTCTCTACTCTTGTACAAACCATTTTATCAAACGCTTATTCTCCATTTGCTTCATGTTAATCGAGATGTTAATCTTATTGCTAATCTTCTTGTAGATGCAAGGGGAATATGGCAGTATTTAAGCCATAGTCAAATCTTTTAAGAGCTGGTTGCTATGTGGCGCATTCCATTCTCTTTGTATGTCCAGGACATAAACAAATGAATAACGAATTCCCATTTGAGAAAAATTATTGGAAAACTTAAGGAAATAACAAGCAATATCTTGAAAATGGTTCACTCAACAACAAAAAATGTATATGACATAAATTGTGTATGTTAACGCGATCTACATTTTTTGTGTAGTAACATTTTGTCTATCTCTTATGGTTTACCAGTTATGCAAAAGTCGTTCACAATGAAGAATACTTTTGGAGACATTCCCAGAAAATTCAAGATATACATTTTATTTGTCATGAAAATATCTTAAACATATGATATTTTAATTAAAATCGTTAGAGCCATTTTTGAGAAAATTAAAATTTTCGAAAAATGTTCCATGTAAGGGGTAATCTGGGATGGGGGATTTTCTTGAAAACCTTCGTGTCGCATCTCTGGAAGATACTGAACCTAAATACCAAGTTTGGTGTTTATGCGACTATTCGTTTCTGAGTTATGTGTTTACAGACAGACACACACACATGGACATGTTTCCAAAAATGCTTTTTTTGGATTCACGGCGTCTCAAAACATGTTTTTCCGGTGAAATCTCGGTATCGAATTTTTGGTTGGAATACAATACTTCCCCTACTTACTATACGTAGTAGGGGGGAGGGTGTCAGTGCAACCAGCCCGCAGGTCACAAAGGACAGGGAGAACCAGCACACTAGGAGTAGGAGGTAAGATATCAACAAACACATAGAATGAAGATGCCCAGCTGTCAGTGGGGTTTTGGAATGTGGAAGGTTTGAGGGGAAAACTGGCTAGTGGTCAATTCTTGAACTTTGTAAATAACTTGGACATAATTGGGTTAGCAGAGACTTGGCTAAAAAACAATGAAACTGTGGACATAAGTGAATTCCAAGGTGTCTTTAGTGGTTCAGAATTGAGAGGTAGAAGGGGGAGATATCCTGGGGGCGTTGCTACTTTCTTTAAGAGTAATTATGTGCAGTCTATTAAGGAAATACAGAGTCATCTCAGGGGAGCAACCTGTATATATTGTAATATAGCTGATATTAATATTGTTGTTATAACTGTATATCGCCAGCCGGTTACGTCCCAGTATGCTGAGCCAGAATTCTTTACAGATTTAGGGGAAACAATTGTAGAAATCAGGGACGAATATCAGGATGTAAAGCTAATAATAATGGGTGATCTGAATGCTAGGATAGGGCAAGAAAATATTACAATTAAAAAAGGGGACTTAGATAACAGAAAACCCGGCAGAAACAGCAAGGACTCAACCCTGAATGCAAGAGGAAAAGAGTTATTGTTCTTTTGTGACGCCTACGAGTTAGAAATAATGAACGGAAAATACGGTTCGGACCTGTCAGGGGAAGTAACATTTGTGCATACGAATGGGAGTAGTGTCATTGACTACATTCTGTGTTCACAGGACGTATTGCCGTTAGTTCAAAATTTTAAAGTTGAAAACAGCATTGACTCTCATCATTTTCCACTGATAATGACTTTAAAAGTATCTCGGCTAGTATCTTATACAAGGGATGAAAGCGCATGCGAAACATTGACGCCGTTGTTTAAATATAGATGGAGGGAGGCAGGAAAGGAGATTTTTATTAACACTTTAGAAAACGAAATTATATCTTTTGACGTAGATCAACACAAAGGAACTGAAAGTATACAGAACATAACTAATATTATACAGAAAGCAAGTGCGCACATGCTAACAGGAAGGGGTAATGCATCAAACAGCTTAACATTAAATAGTTGGTATAACGATCAGTGTAAAACAGCGAAGAAAGCAGCGGAATCTGCACTTATCAAATACAGAAGAGAGGGGGGTGAAGAACGTAGAATTTCTTTTGCAAATCTAAGAAAGTCATATAGGGAAGTCCTAAAGCAGAGCAAAACAGCTTGGCAGGACGCAAAGGCAGAAGAGGTACGTCAAGTAGTCGAAAATGGGGAAATTGGTGACATGTGGAAAGTTATTAGACAGATTCGAAGGCGAAGGTCCATTCAGGTAACTATCCCGGCTGGAGAATGGATAAAGCACTTTAAAACAGTCTATGAAGGAGGGGAGTTTAGAATACAATTAAATACTTTGGCCGCTGAAGGGATGACTGGGGCTCCAATTGTGCAAATGCTTGATTATGAAATTAGCACAGCAGAGGTTGTTCGTGCAATAAAATGTTTAAAAAACGGGAAGGCAGCTGGTATAGAGGGCTTGTCAGCTGAGTTTTTCAAGATCTCGCTAGAAGTTAATAAAATGGTAGATTTCTATAGAAAAAGCTTCAATAAAATATTTGAAGGCGGAGAATATCCGGAAGCATGGAAAACCGCCATTATCCAACCTCTTTACAAGGGCAAAGGGAGTTACAGCATTCCAGGAAATTACAGGGGTATCTCGCTGCTCTCTATATTTGGCAAAATTTACAGTAGAATCTTATATGAAAGAATTAAGTGTTGGGCCAAGACACATCATAGGATTTCTAAATTTCAGGCAGGATTTAGGGAAGGTTTCTCGACTATTGACAATGTCTTTGTTCTGAAAACAATAATTGATGACAATTTGAGAAATAAAGGTGGTAAGGTATATACTGTATTTGTAGATTTTAAAATGGCATTTGATACTGTAGAACGCAGTGCTCTCTGGGAGAAATTAACACGTAAAGGACTTTCGGGGAAAATGATTAGAGCACTTAGGGCAATGTATAAAGAAGTTAAGTTTGTTATCAAGACCGATCAGCACAATACATCAGAATGTAACATAGCGCAGAGGGGGGTTAAACAGGGTTGTATACTATCTCCGTTACTTTTTAACTTGTTTATTGATGATGTTGTTAGCGTGATGACGGAGGAAGACATAGATGCACCGACAATCGCAGACCAAAAAATACCAATTCTTTTGTACGCGGATGACATTGTAGTTCTTTCTAAAACGATAAAAGGTTTGCAGTCTGGTTTAAACGCTCTTCGACAATACTGTAGGCAATGGGGTATGGAGGTAAATATTCTTAAAACTAAAACAGTCACCTTTAAAAATGGATATGTGTACGGCCAACATGAAAAGTGGACTTATGGGGAGGAAGAAATTCAAAATGTTAAACACTTCGATTACTTAGGAGTAAGGTTTGATATGGGCGGAAAATGGAACAAGAACATGGAGTTTATAAAACACAAAGGGATTGGACAACTTTCTGAAGTATTAAGGATATTGACACGGGTACCAGATATGCCAGTAAAAACATTACAGACCATGTATGAAGCAATGGTTAGGTCCTCATTACTATACGGCAGTGAAGTGTGGGGATGGGAGAGGGTGGATAATGTAAATAAAATACAATGCAATTTCTGGAAGCGCATTCTAGGGTTGGGGAGGGGTACTTCAAACTACGGAGTTCTTCGGGAGGTAGGATGCTGGGAAGATGCTGTATTTGCTAAACTAAACGTAGTTAGGTACTGGCTGCGAATAATTAAAGGCGATCAAACAACTCTGAGAGCAATATGTTATCGTCATCAAATAAACAACATAGGGCAACCAAAATGGTGGGCAGCGGGGTTGCAACGCGAATTATCAAAAATTGGCTTAAATGATATCTGGCAAAGGGGTAATGAAAATACACACAGTGCTGTAAGAAAGGTCAAAAGACGACTATGCGATATAAACAGGCAGAAAATCGAATCTGAATGTAGACAAAGATCAACATTGGAGCTACAAAATGAAATAAAAACTAGGTGGGGTAAGGAAACATATATTTTGGAATTGAGTATAAAACAGAGGACTGGAATAGCATGGCTTAGGTTGGGAGGGTGGAAAGCTCGCAAGATTGTTGATAACGATGGCAGGAGGATTTGCCCATTATGCGGGGAACAAGAAGACTGGACGCATATTTTGGCAGCATGCGTGCAGACGGAGGGTATTAGGAAAAAACTATTACCGGAAGTATTTTTGGCTTCCAACAGACGGAGGACAGCATGCTGGGACATGATTCTAAACAGCCAAAACTGGCCAAGCTTGGGCACATACTTAATGGAAGTACGTGTACTAAGAGATAAGGTGTTTATGTAATTTTTCTTTAAACATATGTGGTGCTTGAGTACATGTGCGCGACTGTGTGTGTGTGTGTGTGTGTGTTTGAGTGTGTGATTCAGTGTGTTTTTTATTTTTTTTTTTTCAATTTTATATGTATGTATGTATATAGTGCGGTGATTGTAAAAAAATAGTTGTTTTCTGGTTGATACTGCAAGTCACGTATACAGACCAGGTATTTATCTAGAGAGCATGTACGGTCTTATGACCCATGCGACTGTGTTATGCAATTAATGTAATACTAAATACCTAATAAATACCACCACTACTACTACTACTAGTAGAGAAAGTAAAAACCATAAAAGGCATATAAAGAGTTGCCAGATTTACAGTAAGACCCGATTAAAATATACAGTTTACATCAAATAACTTTTTTTTCGTGAAGGTAACCACCTATGAGGTTGTATTTAGCGGTATGGTTTAATTTTCTCAGGTTGAAATCTGCTTCGCTGCGCTATGATTGAAGGTTTTAAAATCAGCGTTTCTGTTTTCTACACAAGCACATAACTAAAGCATTTTAATACTGTATCTTTATCCGTGATTGAAAACAAGGCTTAGTGTATATAATATTACCATTCAAGCTCTTTCGGTATTACTTAAAAATATTTCAAGGCTGATATTTATCGTCAATGACGTTAAGTGAATAGAAAAATGAGTTTCAAATGAGAATGATAAGTGTATCGAGTAAGACTGAATTGTTAATGGATTGAGGAAGTCATGAGACGTTAAGCATAGTTTGATTATATTTGTTAGTTATATAAATTTTGCATTTTTAGAAGAAGATCTGTGTATGTGTCTGTGGACATCATAACTCAAAAACTAAAAGTCGAATAAATACCAAACTTGGTATTTCAGCTCAGCAACTTCCAAAGACTGACACGACGATTTTCCACCTCGACTATCTCTTACATGGAAAATGTTTCATTATTTTTTTTTATTTTCTCAATAATGGCTGTAACGATTTTGATTAAAATAATGTAATTAAAATGAGTTTAAGATTTTTGCATGATAAATAAAATGTATAATTTTAACTTTCTGGAAATAGACTGCGAAGCCTTCATTCTGAACCAGTTTTGTTGGTATAAGTGGTAAACCATACGAGATAGCGAAATATTCTTTGTTATCGGTTTGAATTTGTGAAATACTTATCATTTTTTTAAAGTGATAATTTGCTATTCGTCTTCTTTCGTGGTCATACACGGAGCATGGAATTTCAAAACCATTTAAATATTGCGATCCGTTTTTAAAAAATCGATCACTTTAGCCTACTTTATTCTTCTTATATCTGCAACAGAAAGTATAGTGAAAGTTTGCGTCCATTAATAAGAAGTAGATAGAACAAGCATCATTAGGAACGGTTTACAGAAGAGCAAGTAGAGAAAGTCATGCTAATGCAACGCATACATTTTCTTCTCATAAATTATAATAGTCTATTATTTATTATTAGTAGCAATTATTATTTTTTTTCCATTTATATGCCATCTTTAACATCTTGAGTCATATCGGCGGCTTTGTTTTAGAACAAATTGCTCATTGGCAATGATGTTCGCTCCTTTACCGTTGTGGTACATTAGCTTCTTTCTTTCTTTTAATTTGGGTTGCCTTTAAATTCCCAAATACACATTCATACTCTCTTCTATACTTCCAGACTCTAAGGAGGGTTGGACATCATCCTGGCTATAGAGGAATTCCCACCTCCTGCCGGGAATCGAATCCAGACCCTCTATTTTTGGAGTCGAACATGCTAACTACCGGACCACAGAGAGAGTATTATTATTAATTATTATTATTATTATTATTATTATTATTATTATTATTAACAATACTGAAACTGTTTACAAAGGAACAATGCGGGGCAGAACTTGAAAATGAAAGTATGCGTCTTAACAGTGCCCCAGTTGCCTGAGAGCGAGTGTTTATCGCGGACAGGCAGTAGCGTGATGGAGTGCGGAGCTCTGGAACCCATTGTTCCGACACGGCGAAGAGATCGCTCCAAACGCCTTCTTGAACACGCTCGGCTCCCGTTACACTTCGTGTCTGTCTTTGTCGCGAAAATGGGGACCTCTTGCCTTTCTTTTCTCTTTTTTTATATTCTTTCTCCACCTTCCATTAATGAACGCGTTCTTTACTTGTATCGAGATGCGGTTTCTGCATTGAAGCTGCAGGAAAACAGAAGCAAGTACCTTTAAGGGTTTTGGGGTCCTTTTACGCGTACATAATGTGTTTAGGATGAAGTATCGTTTCTCTTTTATAGACTTTGTCTCGTATTCGCCAATTAACTTGGTGCCATATTGTCAAATTTTTCTTTCGTGAGGTTTCAACATTTAAAATGGTCATAAGTAACACTAATACTAACAACCTACAGCTGTCAAGTATTTTACAAATACCAACTTTAGTAGCATTCCTTAGTCATATATTTACATTATTTGTTCATGTTCTTAGAACTCCTAATCTAGAAAAACTGAAAAGCAAGAGTCAGGGCATGATTGAAAAATAATGCCTTACAATCACATGCCTTTCTCTATCCGTAATACTTTATTTTCATGTCCATTCTGCAAGCTATTGGTAAAAAGGTTTTTATCTGCTTACCTATTCTAACCGTGATAGATGTTTTCCGAAATAGTTTCAGTATGCATTTTATATTCCCTCTGTTGTCGCAACACAGAGGTCCATGATTGGATTCCCGAATGGGGGAGAATTTCTCTAAGATTCATTCCCTGTTTTGCGCAAATCTGGACGTGTGAATTAAAGCGTGTTTCATAACAGAAGTTCATAAAAAAATCTATGTTAAAATCTGTCAAGATTATCGAGTTGTTTCATAGACGATTTGACTGTTCTGTTGCTGGTCAGCGTTACTTCTCAAGCCAGAGGTCCCAGATTCAATTCCTGACGTTTTTATTTAATTAGAATACTTCCTTACCCTCTCCTGAGTCTAAAAGAATGCATGTGGGATTGAATGTGAGTGTGTTTAACGTTAAACGCGATTAAAAAGATCTGATCTGTTACATTCACACGACTTATTCTACCCTCTGTCGTTTATTAGTGAGTGTACAAACTATTCTTACGAAAGCTTATTACTTTGTCTACCACGTATCCAGTAGGATTGTATTCCGCCCAAAAATTCGATACCGAGATTTCACCGGAAATACATGTTCTATGCTCCCTGAATCTAAAAAAAAAAAGAATTTTAAGAAAAAGGTCGATGTGTGTATATCTGTGAACAGCAAAACGAAACGTCGGATAAATACCAAACTTGTTATTTAGGTTAGGTATAGTACCTTCCAAGGATGCGACACAAAATTTTTCAAGAAAAACCCCCACCCCAACTACGTTTATAAAATGCAAGGAACATTTTTCGAAATTTTTTATTTTCTAAAAATGGCTCTAAGAACTGATTAATGCACCACATATTAAAGATATTTACATAGCAAATAAAAAGCATATTTTGAATTTCCTGGGAATATTCCTGTGACGTCCTCTTTATTCAATAGGAATTTTATATAGTCTTGTAGGTATAACTGGTAAACGTTAAGCGATAGACGAAAGCTTATTACAGAAAAAAATGTAGATCTCTTTAAAATACACAATATATTACAAATAGTTTCTTTTGTGGCATCAACCATTTCTGAAATATACGTTATTAATGGTTCGATTTGTTCAATACTTTGTCATCCTTCATTCCCATTGATTTTCAGTTGTTTCTGCGATTGCATGGAAACAGTATGGAATTTTAAGGCCAGCGTATAGCGTCCAGTTCTTAAATATTTGAGTATTACTGGTTTGTTTGTACCCTAACGAAATATGTAATGTAGCTATTTCTACAAATGTTTATCTGGATTAAAATGAAGTAAATATAAAATTAAGCTTTTTTAAGGATAGTTTGTATTCACACTAATAAACGATATAGGGTAGAGAAAGTCATGTGAATCGGACATCGGATTTGCTTTTCTATATTTTTCATTTTAATCCCCTAAGTCTAAGAGTCTGGATACTTGTGTCACTGACCCTTTGGCTAATCCATGTTTACTTGTGAACTCTCCCAGCGCCGAGAGCATAAATGAATTTTTTTAAACGTTTGTTTCTTTATTGTCATATCGTGACTACTTTAGAATACAGAAAATAATTACAATGAAAATACAATATTTTAAAACAGCAATAGTATATGCAACATTAAATTCTCTACATAGGTGTGGTATACATCGCTATACAATTATGTCGTTTTCATAAAGTTTCAAGTTCTTTGTTGTGCTGAATTTAGGACGTCTGGTAGGCTGTTGGGGATGTCACATCTTTTTCTGTGTTGCACATAGCGATAGCAGGCTGTAACGAAATGATGAACTGTAATCTGCAGAAGTCACACATAGGAGGAGGGTCACGGTTGAGGAGATGTTTGTGCGTCCATAAATGAACTGAAGCTTAAAAAATCTGATGTGTTACACTCATATGACTTTCTCTACTCTTGTAGAAACTATTTTTACAAACGCTTATTCTCCATATGCTTCATGTTAATCGAGATATCGAGATGTTAATCTTATTGCTAATTTTCTTGTAGATGCAAGGGGAATTGCTAGGCTTTAAGCGATAGTCAAATATTTTAAGAGCTGGTTCCTATATGGAGTATTCCATTCTCTTTGCATTACCAGGACAAAAAAATGAATAACGAATTTGAGAAAAAGTATAAGTATTGGAAACTTTAAGGGAATAACAACATGGTTCACCCAACAACAAAACATGCATATAACATAAATTGTGTATTTTAACGCGATCTACATTTTTTGTGTAGTAAAATTTTGTCTATCTCTTATGGTTTACCAGTTATGCAAAAGTCGTTCACAATGAAGAATAATTTTGGAGACATTCCCAGAAAATTCGAGATATACATTTCGTTTGTCATAAAATTATCTTAATCATATATTTTAATCAAAATCGTTAGAGCCATTTTTGAGAAAATTAAAATTTTCGAAAAATGTTCCATGTAAAGAGTAATCTGGGGTGGGGGGGTTTTCTTGAAAACCTTCGTGTCGCATCTCTGGAGGATACGTAACCTAAATACCAAGTTTGGTGTTTATCCGACTGTTCGTTTCTGAGTTATGCTGTTCACAGACAGACACACACATAGACATGTTTCCAAAAATGCTCTCTTTAGATTCAGGTCTCAAAACATGTTTTTCCGGTAAAATATTGGTATCGAATTTTTGGGTGGAATACAATACTTCCCCTACTTACTATACGTAGTAGAGAAAGTAAAAATGCTTTCACTGGCTTTGCTGCTTTAGGGACTTTTTTTATTTGTATAGTCTCCTTTAACTTCTATGGTCATATCGGAGAGCAACTCGTTCACTACAAGTTCTTTAACGTTAGGTTTTTAGTTACTTTTAACTTGAAACACACTCCTATTCACTCCCACATGCATCAGGATTAGGGGTCGGCATAATAATCTACAATCAGGAACTCCATTGCCGTCTAGGGAGCAGATGTTCGAACAATCAAGCCGAACAAGTCGCTATATTGCGAACTCTTCAGGAATTACAGAAATACGACAACGCACCAGAAAGATCTGCTGCTATTTACACGGATAGTAAAATAACACTCGACCTGTTAAGAAACAACACAAAGCACAGTAGGTATTCTGATAGAGGAGATAGAATATCAAGGCTGGAAAATACACTTCCATCAGGTTACAGGCCATGTCGGAAACGAAGCGAATGAACAAGCCGATTAGTTGACCAAACAAGCGACAGGATGCCCAGAACTAGAACCGACGTACGAATTAGTACGTGAAGAGGGATCTACAGGAAGATTGCATTAACGTCGGGAAGATGATGGCATCACAAATTAACACATATCACCGCAATGACTACAGGCCATAAGATTTGGGGAATACTTTCACAGGTTCAAGATGTTATATGACCCAACATGCGTGAGAGGGGAAAACTCGCAGACTGTCGACTACATCCTTTGGGAGTGCGGGTTATTACAACACGGTGGGGATGAATTTCGCAGGCAAATAGAACAATCGGGTGGACAATGGCCACCAAACAAGAGTGATCTTGTGAGTAAATGTTTCAAACACTTTGGGAATTTTGGAAATAAGCTAAACTTTGATATTTTACTAATTATAACCTAAATCAAGTTCGAAGTGACAGCGAAAGTTACTACTTCTGGGAAAATATTTAAAACATTCAGCAAAAATTTGATAAATAAGTGCAACCTTGAAACTTTAAGTCAAGTTCGAACTGACAGTGAAATGTGTTATAGTGACAGCGTAGGCAGTGACAATAAAAGTGACAACCTCTATATTGCAAAATTATAAACAAAAAACCGATAGGCAAATATAAAATGCAACTGATAAAATGTACTCAAGTGCAATTAGCTATGTATACATGCATGTAATACTACACGTCCTGTAGCAGGACATGCAATAATAAATCAGTTCTAAAAAAAGCGTATTTCCAGACTGCCGAGTAGAGTCGATTTAAAGAGAAAATCCCTTGTCCCAGCCGAGAATTGATACCGGACCGCTGGAATAAGAAGAGAAAAACCAATTGTATGCTTTTCATTTTAGTGAATTTGAATTACTGCACTTAGTGGTGCTAGGATCACATGGCTTGTTATACCAACGCCCACGCAAGGCTCCATCGAGTTCTATCATCGCAAAGTATCCTCTATACAGGGTTATCTGGTGAGGTATCTACGGAGACTGCAACAAATAGAGACCTACGTCGTCTTCTTCCCCATCGACACGGTTCATTACGTTGCGACACTCGGTCTCCCCTCTACCCACCGCCCCCTCATTTTTCACATTCCGTCGCCTTACCCCTCCCACCGCTTGTTTAGTTAGTAAATCAAGACGTCTGCCGGCCACTGTTGTCATCGACCCCCAAGGAAACGTAACAATAAGAAGACTGGCCATTGTCACCAGCAGCGTCTTGAGGCTGTTTGGAGAATACTGCATTACTGGCTTATCTCCATGTTGTCTGCGGCATGCTCGCGTCATGCCGTTTAGTAGGAAAACTTCAAACTTTTCATACCTTTTGCTTTTAATTTTTAGCACTTATATAAACATACAAGGTAAAATAACAAGTTTCAGCTTTTAAGTTTTAATACTTTTCTCAACAATACGTTTTTGCCCGACACGATGCATTTTTAAAAATTAACATGTGATATGAATTTTTACACTCAAGTTCCTAATTACTTGCGCTCGTGTAAATTGTTTGTTCCTCCCTTATTAAGAAGAAAAAAATTTAAAAAATGGTTTTTTTTTTCATAATTCTTAAAAGGAAAACGAAGTTTTAATTCTTTCAGAAAAGCAAAAGATATGTAAACAGGTACTTATATTCCACGGTTATTCTTAAAACCGTGATTAGATTTTTAGGCAGACGTATATAAAATTCCGTCGTGTGGAACATTTTGAAGTTAGGAAAACCTAGAAAATTAAATTTAAAGATTTTTCAGGTGCTTTATTTTCTGATCTACTATTCCAGCTAGGATTGACCAGGTGTGGAACAACATTGTGAAACGTCACGTTGCATAGATACATTCCTTTA
This sequence comes from Deroplatys truncata, assembly GCA_030765065.1. Taxonomy (NCBI): domain Eukaryota; kingdom Metazoa; phylum Arthropoda; class Insecta; order Mantodea; family Mantidae; genus Deroplatys; species Deroplatys truncata. Next base: position 46,154,437 of record CM060986.1, read on the forward strand.
CATAACGACTGTAGGAAATACAATAATATTTGAAAGTATTAGGAGTACTGTGTCCCTAGTATGCCAATTAAGTGTTTACTTTGAAGACTAAGATCATCAAGTGACGCTTTTTGTTGTGATTCTAGGCCCAATATAAAGTTTATATTATTGAAGTACAAGGTCTGAATCATTTGATAGCATAAAAGTCAAATTTGTTTGTTATTTTTGTCACTTTTTAAACAATTTTCACAGACACCTCAGCTTAAAGCAATGATATACATACTCTTAAGAACTCAATTCATAGAGTTGATGTTCTGAAGTAATAGAAGTCATTAATTATAATAAAAACAAGCATCTGGTATGTTATATTCACATGCCTTTCTCTGTGCATTATCATTTATTTGTATGTGGCTTCTACAAAGTATTCTTCCAAAAGCTTATTTTTCTATCTACTTCATGTAAATGAGATATACCTTTGCATAAATAGTTTTATTACACATTTCGTTGCAGATATAAGGGGGGGAGGCAGAAGAAACCTAATAGACCTTTAAAAGTATGTCGCTATAAACTCACCTTGAAATTCCATACTTTTTCTATGATATTGCGAGAAACAGGTGAATGGTGATATCACTTTTTATCACTGACAAAAGTATTGAAACATTCAAACTACTAATAATGGATTTCTCGGAAATAGCTGATGACACAAAAAAGTCATTTGAAATAAATTGTGTGTTTTAAAGAGTTCTATATTTTCTGTGTAGGAAGTTATGCCTATTTCTTATCCTTTACCATTCTTTCCGAATGAAGAGGACTTCAGAAACCAGTCTCAGAGCATTCGAGATATATATTTAATTTGTGTGTAAATATCTTTTAGGCATGTAGTATTTGAATCAAATTCGTTAGATCCCTTTTTGAAGTCAGGACATTTTCGTGGAAATATTTGTCTTGCAGTTTGGTATTTATTTACCAGTTTGTATTTCCAGTGAAATCTCGATTATTTGGATGAAATATAAAAACGTACTTACCTAGTGTAAGTACGTAGTATAGAAAGTAAAAATGAGGTTATACATGTTTTCAGTGTGGTTTGTTAATTTTGTCGATATCTGCAACTGTTTCCAACCAAATCCAAACAAATATTGTAATCAAGACTCCTACTGCAATATTCTTGTATTTATATTTTATTTTGCGTTGAAATTCTGCCACTTCACATATTTCAAGTCATTTAATAATAGCATGTTTATCAACCCAGAACATTCTTAAATGGATTGCCCCGCAATTATTAATAACATGGTAAAATGCTGGAGTAAGTGTCACAATTTCCTTGATTTTTATTTAAATGCCGATGTAGGCTATAAGAAAAAATAGATTTAAGTTAGGGTACAGTGTCCTTAAAGTGTATTTTGATACTAATAGCATGAGGGAAAATTCATTATGCTATCCCTAAAGTGTGTAACCTATTTAAGGAACATCTCACAGCACACCATTATGCTAGATATAGTTTAATCTCTCTTTTACGCTTTTCATAGCCCCAGAAAGTATGTTGTACATGGAAGGAAAATGTAAAGTGGCGAGATTCTCATTAGCTTTACAGCATTTTGATGTCTAATAAAAGAAAGAACACTGCCATATATATATAAGAACTCAATGATGTTAGGACAAAGGGCACACCTACTCTGGTCGAAATGTTCATAACATTAACACGTACAATAAGACTAGTATTAGGAAGTGCGCATTAGCTATCCAGTTCATATATGTCGACCTATGTATAACGCGTACTACCAGCCCGCGCAAATGCAACATTGCTACCTAAACGCAGATGAGATGTTCGTATTACTGCGTGTAACAAAGTCCCTAACTTCACGGATTCGGTATAATGAGTTAGTTAAAGTTCTGTGAGTAGCTAATCACAGAGAGTACTTACCAGTTCTTAAATTAAAATTAAATTGAGTTTTATTTTTGGACACTCTTTAACTACTATGTTCCTTAGCGCCCCATTCTACATTGCGCGAGAAAGACCAGAAATTTTGCTCAGAGGCCCCTTTATCAGGCTTGAGGTTCTTTTACGTGCCGTAAATCTACGACACGGGACCACCGACTTTACTTCCCTTCCGAAGGAAGCCACGCTAAGGATTTTTACGCCCGAAAAAAATCCATCGCCCTCCGCCGGGGTTGAACCGGCGATCTCGGGAACTAGATACCAGTTCTTTCTTCACATTTTGATTTTTAATTTGGTCTAGTATCGCACAGCGTTTAATGACTTTCAAACCATACACACCGTGTATGTTTTAGAATACTAATGATACTTTAATATACAAAAACTAAATAGTACAAATAAATTAATTTGCGTGCAGAGATAAAATGATACGGTTTAAGAAAAAGGAATACTGGAGAGAATAATACAATACAGTTTTTTTTAATTTTATGAATATAACATTAGCAAAGTATTAACTGAAAATTAAGGCGTAATACCAGAAACTTTCAGACGAAACATTGTTGTTTGGATAATTTTAAGCACTGAATAATCTAAAAACAGAATTTTGAGAAAAAATGAGGTTTAAATGTGGCATATAAATTGTAATAATACAGAATATTTCAAAGGTACAAACGTACACAGATACTTTTATTATCGTCAAAATTAATAACGGTTTAAACGCAACAAAATGTAAAGGAACACATATTTATTTTTTTTTTCATTATTTTTATAAAACTTTAGCGATGAGGCAGAAACAGAATGTCAGAAGTTGCAGCATTTCTAATTCTGTTGGAGGCATCGATACAGGATTAGTCCCCAAGTGTTGGAAAAAAGGATGATGAACACTTAAACACTTCATTATACGTAAAACAAAAAATAAACGGAAAATGTAAATTAGGTGCATCATAGTTCAACATAATCCTGTGTTAAAAAATAGGGCTAATAATCATGAAAGCCCATGTCTTAAACCGGAAGCAGTCTTCGGATCACTATTGCACGGATGTGCTATGGTTGGCCAGGTCTGTGTGATGCTAATTCGGAAGCGGGAAATCCTTCCTGTGGGACCCTCAGAAAATAAATAGGGAAAGACTCTTGATCGTAAAGAAGTCGACAAGAGGGGGGCGTTGCTCGAGTGACGCAATCACGGGCGAGATGGGAGACAAAAGAGCATCATGCACGCGCTACATGCACTGCAGCGTGTCGATACTCATACCGCTATAGAGAGGGAAGGGTGTGTGTGCCCCTGTGGGGAACCTCTTCATTCAAAGTTCTTAATACAGGCTAAGAACTCAACGGTGTAACGCTTTGGCATTTTACTTAGTGGTGTGTTAAACAATTAAATTCAAATAATAATAATAATAATAATAATAATAATAATAATAATAATAATAATACAGTAAAACCCCGCTTAACCGAAACCCGAATTAGCTGAAACGGCGGAGGAGGGGAAGGATAAAGATATGAGATGGTCAAATTCGCATTGGCAACGTTGCTGCTACAATTGACAGTCTTTTTTCGCCCTAACCCTTAAGATTCCAATGCTTAATCCTCACCCCATACCCCATATTGCATGAGATAATCTACCGGTGTTAACTAGGTGCACACGCTTCAACGTTATTTTACTGTTGATGTTGGTCAGGATGGTTTGTGTGTGTTTAAAATGCCATCGAAAAGAAAGCGTTTGTAATAACATTGAACAGAAGCGTTAGCGACAGAGTGACAGCGGACGAAGTATTCAAGGCATGAGAGGTAAGAAATATTACAAGTTCGTATTCAAATCTTAACGGAAAATATTAAATTACGGCACTGTTTATAACACTAAACCTTTTGTGTTTAGGTGTCTTGTTTTTTGTGGAACAAAATGGTGAATCAACACCTAAACTATATGCTATGCTTAACAAACGTGACGTGATAAAACTGCTCTCAAGCGTTGCGAGAAGAAATTTCAGGAAAACAAATTACTGATTTTATGAAATACTCTTTATAAATACTGTAATGTATAGTTTAATACTGTAGGTATACAGTAGTAATTCTTTATATTAAATGCACTGATACTGTAATTATTGACAGGAAGATTTAAATAAATTAAATAACAAAATAAAAGTAAGACAGAGAAACAATTGCAATAAATTATTTCCGTATATTAAATCAATGTAAAATGCAACAAACCTGAGTTGAAAAGAGCCGTCCAGAGAAAAAAAATCATCAGCGAGTTAAATTAATCGAAATCGTTAGTGACCGCCCAAGTAGCGAACGCATTAGTATAAAAGTTCTTGGATTTCAGTTAAGAAATGAATTCAGTACGTTTGAACAGTCACGTGTACCAGAATTCTGGAAAGAGGAAGGGAATGGAATTTTGAGAGTATGGGAGGTACCCCATAGCAACAAGGTAACAGATGCACACGTAAGAATTGTAATATTGGCTCGGCTAAGGAGACTTGGTGGGGTAGTTCTAAAGTAGGCGGAACTTGGGTTTAAGAAATAGGCGTGCAATTCTAATAAGAGATACACTCGTTCGTGCACACATTCCTGCATACATTCATTTGTGCACACATTCATCACCCTCTCTCTTGAGGATTAGTCAATCTGGTGATTAATCGTCTGTTGCTTTAAGCGTTCAGTGACGCGTTGTGCGAGTAATATTTAACGGTTATCGCGAAGGGTTTTGCCGGTAAGCATTTTAACGACCCACGGCTAGTTTCTTTTATTGCGGAAACAGTTATTTCAAAGCGTGATATTTATACCGCAGAAGTTAGCAGGTATAATAAATCAATTGTTACAGTTTCAAATGCTACGATTCATAATCATTTTCTTTATCTTCAAACGGTCGGCAACTAGCTTCAATAGCTCAAGTATTAGATCACATTAAACTTCTCAGTCAATTTAAACTGGTGTTATCCTTTCAAAATACGCCCACGCCTGAGAGAAAGATCTCATAGCTAATACCAGTAGAGCAGCTGGTGCACGAGAAGATGCAGGAGCTACGAGATGACGTCATTGGAAAGTACAGTAACGAAGCAGGTAAAGTAAAGGCTTCAAAATTGTCGCACGATCGCGCGGCTTGAAAAATTAAGATAACGTAATATGTTATCAGCATTTTCAATACAATTATTTTCTTCCTTTCGCTGCTTAATATCAATAACATGTGTTATCCAAAGCGGGGTTGTTCTCTTTATTTCGTTAATTTGGGTGCTGCTGCTGCTGCTAATAATAATAATAATAATAATAATAATAATAATAATAACAACAACAATAAATCATTTCCATTATTTCGGTGATTTCTATTAAAACTAATTAAAGGTTATTTCACAGCCATATAATCCTTTAGATTGTGGCACGGGTGGATATTTAGCGCATACACTGTTCCTCAGTGCACTAATTCTCACGTGTAGTATAAGAGGAAGCATATACACCAGTTGCATACAACCGCTTTTAGTAGGGATGGAATCTCGATACTCTCGATACTAGGTGGCATCGAAGTATGTCTTAACACTGAAAAAAAGCCTTCGATACTTTTAAAATTTTAAGATTTGCGTTATTGAAGGTTATTGCGCTTAACTTTATACTAAATAAGGTATGAAAGGAGTCGAGATTTCACGTTATTGCCTCGCACGTATCCCCAAAGAGTTGCTGAACTGTAGTTCTTGATAGACCTTGACTGAGTTACTTGTGGGTGAATCAATGCGACATTCCATAAACTCCTGTGTCTAAATGAAAAAATACAAAACAATGGGGGAAGGAGTAGAGATACTGATGTAACATGCAGCGTTAACCGAGTTGTGAATGAAACTGATTTAGCTGACGCACTCTTATCACGTTTCTGCAATAGCCTGGTTTGCTGACTCACTCTCTACCATTACCTACTCCGGTGACCAATATCTGGGAATTCAGCAGAAACAAATCAGAATTTCAGACGTGAGATAATACAGCGCATGGAAATATTTGTTCTTTCCCTTCATATGTTAATTTGTGTTTACGCAAGTCCAACTAGAGTCACAAGCGTAGCTTACAGATATGTACAGATAATTTACATAATATGGGTAGAAAATTCTTGAAGAAATTTTTCATCACAAAATGTAGTTAAATAAAAACGGAAGCAAAAAGGTTATTATTATTATTATTATTATTATTATTATTATTATTATTATTATTATTATTATTATTATCAGCCTTGGCTAATAGTGGATATATAACATGTGGCATTATCAAGATAAAAAATCCTGTCAATTAGAGAATGTCAAACAGGAAAATTCTTAGAATTAGCATACAATGCAAAACTGCTTACATGCGTTTATACACAGAAAACTATCAATAAGAACATAATTCAGTGAACAAGCTATCACCTTTACAGCTTTTTGTAAGTAAGTATCGAGTATGGATGCTCAAAAATCAGTATTGAGTATTGAGAAATAGTGGTATCTCCCATCACTATTTTTACACAGGTGGCACCAAAAAGTAAGCTTTTAACACGAGGCACTCATGCTAGAAATTGAACTTAACACGCAGTGGAATAAAATGGCAGTCGTTGTAAGTTGCCTAGGGTGCTTCCCTTTGAAGATGGCAACCAAAGCGTTGACCGAAACGTCGAGTGTAAATAATTTTACCAATGGACCCGGAAGATTTCTCATTTATGAATTAGCTCCGCCGTGAAAGCCTTCGTACGTACATATTTAACACAAATAATATTGGAAATTAATTAGGTTATGATTATAGGTTGTTGAATGGTGTATAAGCTTTCATTCTGTGATGGAAAATAAAATAAATGCGTTCTCCGTAATTTAGCGTTAGCAATTAGACAAAAACAAATGCTGCTTCAAGGTATAGGTTGGGGCGGAGGAGGATTTAAACATTGTGGTCTATAGTTAACCTATTGGGTCTGTGTCACATCCGGAAGGAAAGGATGAGATGGATTAAATAGAAAAGTCAGACCTGGTGGCGACAGTCGCAAGTAGGGGTCCCTAGCGTTTACAGACAGCGCAGCCGGCAAAATGACTTTTAAATACCTCCTATCCTCATGAACAGATTCGGGCAGAACGTTTCCATGCCTGGGTAGAGACCTTGCTTTCTTTAAAACACATCCTTCGCCATATACCGCACACTACCGTCCACTGCACCTAGCGCTAAGACTCTGAAACATAAAAATTCTTGGTTTGTAAGAAGAATTCGTCTAGTGACAGAGTACAATCTCGAAAAATTCCTTGGTCATCTTGGGATTCGAGTACGAGCCTCCAACGCTACTGTCTGGCCATTTCGATTGATAACTAGTTCTACAGAGTTGTGAGAATTTGATAGTATAACGCTGTGTATGAAGTAGGCTATAAACAAGACCGCGGTGACAGATGCCCATCAAGATATTTCCACATTTTACACATCTCGCGATTAACAGCGGCAAGCAGCCGGACTTGTTTTCTCTGGGGAAATGTAATGAACACAACTTGTGTTACATTCACACAAGTGAATCACGTCCCTCCGATCCGAGTTAGTTTACTTAGAAACTGAGCTACTGCTGGTTTTCCTCAAGAAAACATCCCTCGGTCAATGGGCCCTCCCCCATCCAACTTCTAATGACCGGACCTTGTCTCCGATACCCCCCGATTTCTTTTTCAGTCAGTGCAGCAGTGATACAAGTTCTCCGCCCTCGGCGCTTTAGCCTACTTTCATGATGGCGTTAAAGGTAACGTCATTTGTACCCGCTTTATATCGCTTACCAAACTTCCGAACTTGAAGCGCGGCATTTCACTAACAATTTCTATACTACGAATAATAGAAAATACACATGAATAAATAAAAACAAATCCAATGTGCTAAACTCACACTCTTTCTCTGTCAATTAAAAATTCACTATTCATATAAAAGCTTACGCCTTTATTCACGTTACGTTATCATTTACATAAGCTTGCCCAAAATTGATTATGAACCAACATTCAATTGTTTTAATGGTAATAAGAACGAGCTCAGGAAGTGGAAAAGAAAAATAATCCAAAACTTTAAATATATTCCAACAAATGACAGACTTACCAATACTCGAGAAAGTGCAAATATAAGCAAGGATATATATATATACTACCGCTCAAAAAGTTTTTGAACACACCTCATCTTTAGGATTTATTGAAACAATGGAATAAAAAAGACATAATTTGTAGTCACAACAGTATATTTAATGAAAATCAGCAATACATGTTAGATTTTGGTTTCTTCTTCCCTTGTTTAATTACAGCTTCGCAAACTCTGGGCATTCTTTCTATTAAGTGCGCCAGTGTATCTTCAGAAATATCCCTCCATATGTTTTGCACATGACTCCACAATACATTTACATTAGTGGGGTGTTTCTTTCTTACCTCTCTGTCCACATGATCCCAAAGTAGTTCAATAGGATTGCAGTCAGGACTTTGAGGGGGTCAAACCATGTTCTTCAAGACTTGTGTCTCTTCCAATAGTTCAACGTATCTTCTACAGAGTATAGATGTATGCTTGGGATCATTGTCCTGCTGAAGAATGAACCCCTTGCCAATTAACTGCATCCCAGATGGTTTGGCATGGCGTTGGAGAATATTGTGATAATGCTCCTTCTTCATAATTCCTTCTGTTTTCACAATATCGCCTGTCCTATTGCCACCAAAACAACCCCATACCAGCACCGAACCACCTCCATGCTTGACTGTAGGGGATATGCTCTGAGGTGCCATGCGTTCACCTTTTGCACGTCGAACAAACTGGCGACGTTTTGAGCCAAATAGCTCAAACTTAGATTCATCAGTAAATAATACCTTTTTTCACTGATCAATAGTCCAGCTTACATGTGCTTGGCCCATTGTAATCTTTTCTGTTTATTGACAGCTCTCAATAGGGGTTTCTTTGCCGCAATGCAACCTTTCAGATGTGCATCCTGAAGTCGTCTCTTCACTGTAGAAACACTCACAGATTCATCTCTCCACTGGTTCAGTTCTGCTGTCAGCATGGGTGCTGTTTTGAAACGAGCACGTTTGCTGGTCACTATTAAATGTTTATCCTCACTTTTCGAGGTCACCCTAGGCCTCCCCTTTCGATAACGATCCTTATTGCTAATTGTAGTTACATACCTCTTTACAGTGTAATGGACACTTCCCAAGGAAACGTGTTCTTGTGTGGCAATTTGACGCATGGTGTGGCCTGCTTTATGTAAGCTGACTATTGCAGCACGTTTTTCTGCTGAAAGCTCCCTTCTTTTACCCATTTCAGTCTTTTCAACTGCACAATAACAATGTGTACCATTCAACTGCATATGAAGCACTGAAGTGCTGTTCGCAGCCAATACCTATGTACAGATGTCTTTGAACGACATCTAGGGAATCACAGACATACTATGACATCCAAAACAACATTAGGGTAATTGTTCCTATAAGGGTCAACAAACGCTACATTTTCAAAATGCACGTAATTGACAAACAAAAGGTAGCATAGTAAATTTCAATTATGTCTCCATGGATTTCTACCATTTATAATATGACATTGGCTTTGTTTGGCGTTATACACTTGTTAATTGCAGCAAAACAGGCTGTTCAAAAACTTTTGAGCGTTAGTATATATATATATATATATATATATATATATATATATATATATATATATATATATATATATATAAAATATTCAAACTTGGACGCAACGGCTACGGTCCAAGGTTATCGGGGGGTTGGCGCGAGACAGTCGGAGATAAACAATGATAAATCGCGTTCTCGCCCCGCGTAAACATCGGAATCGCTATCGGCAGGTAAGTAGAATATTCTGTAAATTTCCTTACTCCTCCTTCGAACGTGTGTCCAGATAATTCTAGAATGTTCTGTAGAAGATGCCATTGGTTAATTAAGAGAGCGTTATCGCGAGAGGAGAGAGCGAGTTGAGTTGAGTCAGTCAGTGAGCGAGCGGGTTAGCGAGTGCGTTTCCGGTGCGACGAAAAGTGCCGTTGAGTTTGTGGCGGCTGTTGTGACGTGCAGCGAGTGCTACTGCGGAGCTCGAGATTGCAGAAGTCTTGTGTTCGACTCCCCAGTGAGTGAACCGTCCGGAAGCAGAGGCTAAATCGCAAAGAAAGTGAAATGACGGGGAATTATATTGAACTAGTTCACATTAGTGAAGTGACTGTGAACTCAGTGAAAGTTGAACTAGATAAAAACAGTGAAATGACACTGAGAACTTAAAGAAGTGACATTGAAAAACTGGACTGTCGCTATATACGATTTCCTTTTTATTTGTTTGCACTGAATACTAATCCATACCTTTGCACCGACTTCCAGCCGAATTTTGCACAGTTAACTTTTGCTACAAGGTGAAAAAGGCTAACTTGGAATTTTATATTCCGCACCGCAATATCATTCATCTTCATCATCATTCATAATCTTCTTTTTCTTCTTTGTTATTTAACGTCGTTTTAACTTCTTGGATATATCGCGACCGTTATTTGAGGTTCGTTGGTTAACCTGAATCAGTGTATGCCAGACAGTATATGTCAGTTTCCAGTTGCATAGTCACCTTCCTTATGTTTATTTTGTTGTTAGCTTTGGCGGTATGTAGACTTGGCTGTTCTTTGAGTGTACCGAAGTCATTGTTATAGTGCAGAAATGGCTTTAGTTGCGTAGTCGTTGCCACCTACTTTATGTTTCTTGTGTTCTGTAGGTAGGACATTTGGACGCGGTATTGAATACGAAGTCCATTATTTACCGAGAATTGAGAGAAACACGAAAAAGAACCCAGTCAGGTTTGCCGGTATATGGGTTTGACCCGTGACCTCGCTAATGCGATGACGCTGCCGTTTTCAGAGTCACTTTATTTTTCTCTAACTGCTTCCTCTTCTTATTGTATATAGAAATAAAATAATACAAGTGATTCAATAGCTTATTTACTACAGATAATCATGTCTCTAGGGTGCAGGTACACTGCCAACATATGAATAATAAAAAAAATCGAAGCTAACATACAGAGTGAATAAAAAAGAATGAAACAACTTAACGTATTTACTCTGAATAAACTAAAGATCGCCCAATATACCAGGCATAAAAATACAGCACTCAAAGTTTCATTGTAATCAGTGCCGTGCACTACATTGTTGCTGCACTCCGCAAGGAGCGCTAGTGTAACAATGACGTGTGACCGGAAGAAAGCGTTCCATTACAACACTACAGTGACCTTTCCGAAAATGTTTTGCTGAAGGTCCTCCATCTCGGAAGAACATCTACTGTTGGTACCATTAATTAACTTATCACTATCAGTTAACGCAACTGGTTCTGCGTGTAAACGAAAGAGCTCAGGGCGTGAAATGCCACATCGTCTATGACAGGAGTTCGATTATTGCCTGGACGTATGCACGCGGTTCCCACATTGAATGTTTATGAAGATCTGTAATGCAAGTAAAACTTTGAGGGTTGTACTGTATTTTGATGCCCCTTACATTCTCCTACCTTCTAGGGTTTATTCAGAATAAATGCGTAAATTTGCTTCATTCTTTTTTACTCACTGTAAGTAGGTATACACATTCCGCTATCATACTATAAATTTAGGATATTACAGCTTACCTATAGGATTATGTTTAATCCTCAAGATTATTTTACTTCAATACATAACATTTTCTTATTATTATTCTTAATATTTATTTATACCCCAGAAAAAAAATTATTGCTAGTTGTTAACACATTAGGACAGGCAGGGCTGAGGGGGATTGTGGGGGAGAGAGTGGAAACTGAGAGAGAAGAAGAAAGAGATTGAAGAGGGAAAAGAAAGGGAGGGGTACAGACGAAGGTGTAGACGAAATGGAAGAGGAAAAGAAAGAGGTGAGATACACTGATAAAGTGACAGACAGAGAGAGAGAGAGAGAAGGGGGAAGGGAGGGGGGAGGGAGGGAGGGATGATTATCTCCGAATTTAACGGATTAATGCAAGTTCTACTAGTCTGAGTAACTGAGTAATTGACCAATCAATTGAATTGCATTTGTTACCAGAAACATCCATTACTTATTTAGATCATATTCTCGAAATTAAGGTATGTTTCAACATTTACTTATTGAATTGTAGTTTAAAACTAATTATGATATCTTAAAAGAGCATCCAATTAGCAATGAAATAGATTAACTTGCAATATGCTCTGCAAATCAAAGCTTTATGTTTCACAAAATATTTTTGGCATACAAATCCTTTTCCTAGAAAACGCCCCAATTGTGTTTATTTTAAATCATCTTGATACCAGAATATTTTAATATCTCGCAAGTTATTTTGATTTAATGGCATATTGTGATACATTGGCGCGAACCATACGAAAAATTCAGAGGGCCTCTAGTAAAATGAGACTAAATTACCAGCGATAGTTTCAGGGTCAGTAGTATCAGTAGTCAGTAGATAGTGTCAGTAAAAACTGACATTGTTGTATTTCAGGTTAGGTGTGAAAAATTAGTCAGTGAGAAGCTATTTAGTGTCCATCTAATTAATCACTGAACAATGGTTGTTATTAATGGAGGATTTTTTTACAAAACCTTGTTATTATGTGAACATTTTAGGATTTCCACTTGAAACTGCACATTGCGTGATAGATAATATGTATTCTTTTATCACTTTAATACTAATTCTAGAACCATATATAATATCGAAGGCAGACGGAAACATACGTTCGCTGGAAAAACAGACCTTTATGGAAATACAATACGCAAGCTTTGCCTAAAGGAGAGAATGTCGGTGGTCAGAAGTCTTTTTAACTGCGGCGTAGATGGACCCTAGGACTTTATATTAAAGTAAAGGTTTCGGCAAAAACGTATTTTTATGTTGAGATCGCGTGGGAAGGTTTCGAACGTTTATATTTCAAACACATGTGAGAAAGCTGAGTGTGGACGGACATGTAAACCACGTAATATGGAAGTACGCGGAAACGGGCATTGTAATTCAGAAGGTAGAACTACGCCCTATAATGTAGTGCTGGCGTACGAGAAGTTTCGTGAGTTTAAAGGAAGTTTATAGCGAACAATTCGCGAAATCTGCTTTTGACGCGAATATATAAATGTTTGTGTGGCAGGATCGAACCGCGGGAGTAGAGCTAAAGGGAACAATATAAAGTGTGTGTGAATAAAGTTATTTAGCCATAAACGGCATCTTTATCGGGAATTGGAAAATACGACCTGAAATAAGAGATCCATCATTACACACACGCACCTCCCATATCTCTTCCTCTCTTTCCCTCGGCGTAGAAGTGCCTGCCCCATACCTTAAGTAAAGGAAAACAATGAATTATTAGAAGCTACGCTATCCAGATGAAAGAGAAAATCTCTAAAGAAAACTTCAGGATTTTGTTTGGTAGGGACAGATACAAGGGTTGATCAACAAAGACAGACTGATTTTTTCCTGTAGTTTCGTTGATAGTTTCCTGTCTGCACCATGAATACTTGAAAGAGCGGGATTTTTTTTATGTATAATGTCCACAGACGGCAGCACTCTCGTATCGGTAGGTTGTTAGTAATACTCTGCTTTGAAGACCCTGCTTGCATTTCGCATACCACAAAATGGAGGTGATGCGAAAGGAGAAGCATGCAGTTCCCCTCACACAGCAACATACTACACGCCAGTGTTGGCTAAACTGAGGAAGCACATTGCAAGGAAGCGACCAGAACTTCATCGGACTGGGTGACCACATCATCGTGACAACGCGCGGCCTCACATCGCAAATCAAGTCATGCACTTTTTGGCTAAATGGAACATTACCTCCGTCTTATAGCCCCGATCTTGCACCCTGTGATTTTTTTTTATTCCTATCATTAAAGGCAAAGCTCCGGGGCATTCGATTTGAGAACTCTGAAGCAATGCTCAAGAAAAATGAGGCGATTCTAAAGGATCTCACAAGGAATAGCCTGCACCATATGTTCGAGGACTGGCAGAGGCGCTGTAAAATGTGCATTGAAGTAGGAGGGGATTACTTTAAAAAATATCACGTAAACATTGAAGTGGAGTAATAAACATCTGTGAAAAAATCAGTCTTTGTTAATCAGTCCTCGGATTAATCATCACTATAAAAATTGTGTGAATTAAGGGAGGCTAGTTAATTCAAACGTTCCGTTTAAATGTGGTCACTTCCCTGTGGGATGTTTTCTTAAGTTTAATTGCAAACACTGAACAGTTGAATATGATACAGGGTCGCGCAGATAAAAGTGGCTCGTCTCCCGTTTGAATGCAAATGTGATATTTCCGTTGTGTACGTATGTGTTAAAATTGAGCTACAGTATAACAATGTGCAATTTTATGCAACCTGAATAATCGTTAATCGTCAATCTTCTGTCTAATTGATAGTTGGCATTCTTCTTTCAGCATTTCAGCTTACTTCATCATTCATATACAGGTTGCTGTTCGCATTCTGGAAAATGACTTTCTCGATACAAGAAAGAATTCAAATCGTGGAAGCATATGTGAAAACAGCTTCAATTAATAAACGATTCCATGATTTCTTCTTTGCGGAACGAACTATTGGAAAAAATTTGTGGCCACCACGTAGCCCGGATCTAACAACGTGTGATGTTTTTCCTGTGGGGATATTTGAAGAGCAAGGTCTATGAAACAAAACCACACATAATACAAAAGACGAAGTTGCCGCCATCAATACCGAAACTTTACGCCGGGTGTATTTGAATATGGTTAGATGTGCATAGCTGTGTATTGATGCAACAGGGGGTCACTTTCAACATCTTCAATAAATGACGAGTCCATTTCAGCAATTCGTTTGTACGATGGCAGTCCAGAAAGTCCCAGACGTTTTTGCCTATCGTGGCGATGAGTTAGGCTAGAGCCGCTATCCTGGTATCAGAACATTCCTACATTCAATACACATCCAGCTGTGGTAGCGTGAGGACTGTGCATTCCTTACTGTGCTCTCTGTGAGTTGTTAAAATGTGTGCTGTAATAGAAAATCCCGCCACTTGTGAAGTGCGGTCTGTGATTAGGTTTTTGTTGGCTAAAAAGAACAAACCAATTGAAATTTATCGTCAACTTTGTGATGTTTACGGGCAGGGAATAATGAGTGAAAGCCGAGTCAGGCAATGGTGCATTGATGGCCGTACCAATGTTCACGACGACGAACGCAGTGGTAGGCCAAGACCTTATGACTGATGAACTGTCAATGCAAATCAGTCACAAAATTCGTTAAAATCGTCGTTTAACGATTACAAAACTTTTGGAACATTTCCCCCAAATTTCACGGAGTTTGGTGCATCAAATTGATGCTTTGATACTGACGCTGAACTGCGTGCTGGTGTAAACCAGTGCTTGAAGTCGCAGGCGGCAGATTTCTACAGAGAGGGTATTGAAAAAGTGTGCCACGGTATGATAAATGCCTCAATTTGAATGACGATTATGCAGAAAAATAGCTTAAGAGTGTACCTTTCAAAAGTAGATAATAAACGCTGATATTTGCATTTTGTTAATTGTTTATTTCAAAACGTCTGGGACTTTCTGGATTACCCTCGTATTTACTCTATACTTGCACGGGTCACTTTTATCTGCCCGAACTATCGATTATTCATATTGCATAAAATTACCCCTTGTTATACTGTAACTCTATTCAATTTTAATGACCAATTTTAACAGAAATGTATATTAGTACACAACGGAAATATCGCATTGGCATTCAAAAGGTAGACGGGCCACTTATCTGCGCCATCCTTTAGAATTTCCACTCGCAATAAATTGCATAGCATTCCCTCCAATAATGCTGAAGCGCATGCTATGCCACATCATCTAATGAGATTATATTATTTGCTCTCGGCAGCCTTTAGCGTTAGTTTCCACCAGACTGCAGTACTGTTTATTTGCACATACAGTGACACTGTTGGTTCGTAAGTTATAAAATTAATGAGGTTCAAGAACTTCAACAACATTAAATTATCTCAGGCTTGCACGAAACGGGAAAAATTGATGGAGCTCACTTTGCAATAAATCTCTCAGTATTTTAGGTTAACGCTGGTGGAGAAGAGTGTGAGGGAGAAGATGGAGAAAGTATGAAGATCACAATCTGGAGAGAAACACACAGAGCCCATCCAGTTATAGATCAACATAGTTTGCAGCGTTCCACACGCAATGTTGAATAGGAGACTAACAGGGTACCAAAATGTCCTCTATTAGCAATGACATCACGTATAGCTTAATAAAATTGCCTCTAAAATTGCTATTTTCAATTTTGGATGAATTGGTGTATACCGGCTACCCTGAAAACAAAAATCACATTTAAACTTGTGTGTGTGTGTGTGTGTGTGTGTGTGTGTGTGTGTGTTTGTGCGCGCTTGTTTGTTTTAACTTTTCATGTAAGAGAGGCCAAACAAATTGTTAAAAACAGATGCTTTACTGGGCTTACCTATAATGACGCGACTGGTGGTCTCCAGATCTGACCCGTAGCAGCTGTTGAGTTACCTCACAATTCGGTAGCCTAGCTCACGCGCCTAAAGAGGGTAATGGTATATGAGTTGAATCTTACGCTGCTTGGCTTGTTGTATAGTGAGAATAACATAATGAGAATGTATGTGTTGTTCGTGTTTACTGTATGTAATCATCATAGTGTATGCTACAGAATAACTGCGAGTTGGCTCCGCGGTAACGTGTGAGGCTCGCATTCGGGAGGTCCCGGGTTCAATTCCCGTGCTACCTGACCCTGGATTTTCGTGAGTTTTCCTTTAGCAGTAGGCGAATGCTGGGGTGGTTTCTTTATCTACCATGATTTCATTTCCCTTTCATTCCGTTTCCTTCTCATGTTTGAAGTGTGCTTCTAGGTTTCATGGTGTATGGCGGTGCCGTTTAGATGGTGTGGATCCTTGCTCCTAGGAAAGAGTATTCTCCATAGACACTAGAGGGCTAATGGATCTTTTATCGCCATCTCTGTGCAGCTCCAGTAGTGGGACGGGTCTTCGAGGCAAGGACTTTTACGGGCTTCGGCGCGTCTTTGTGACTTGTCTACCTACAGAATGTAGTCTCCTGTGGTAGCTACATTCCATACTTCACCCCTTCCTTCTGGGGAGTGGTAGCTGCAGCTGTAGATCGCAGTGCAGATGTTTCTCTCCGTTATATACCCTGTACCCTATGCTACAGAACAAAGTGTGTTTTATTATGCTAAGTTTTGTTTGAACGGAGTCACATTGGGCTGTCCGTTTGAATTTATACAGAAATTCCCTAGTGGCATAGTTTCTAACAAATCCACAATTTACAAGTTCTTAGAAAAATTTAAACAGATGGATCCGTGTTAGACAAAAATAAACATAGCCCACAGTTCTGAAGGATTAGACGAGACCGGGCGGAGAGAAGTCCAAAAAATTTCTGCCTCGCTTAGTACTTCAAGTATAGCTTTCAGTTTCAGCTAGCTGTTGGAAAACTAAAATCAATGCCATATAAAGTAATCGCAATGCACAGATTGAATGATATGAATAATGCTGCAAGACTTCGTTATTGCAACTGGTTTTCTGCAGTCTGTGCATCATGGATATGTTGTTCCTGGTTTGTTGTATCTTTGTGATGAAGCTTGGCTACATCTATCTTGTCACGTGAACACACGCAACAATGGATACCAATTTCATCACTTGAAGAAGTTGTTATTTGCCCCACGTTTTGGGAGCCAATTTGAAGAATGTTTGTTGCTGCTACGTATGGAAAGCCAGTTTGAAGTTGATGTATTATATTTCGACTGTTGGGGAGCCGAACTTGAAGTAGTTGCAACCGCACGTATGGTAAAAAGTTTCCGGTAGCCTTTGTCCCAAATGTACTTTCCGGTGGCCTTTGTCCCAAATGTTTAAAAAATATTAACTTTGTAATTTTTGACTGTTTCTTTAAATATTATATATTTATGTTCGCCTCGGCTGCGTCAGTATTATTGTTAGAGACATATTTCTCTTTGCAGGGTTGTGGTGCGACTGAAGAATGTAGGCTTATACAGATTATAATTTTTACTTCACTCCTTTTATTAATGCTTGACACGATTTAAATAACACTTCACTGATATAGAGAGAGAGCTGTGAATTTTTTTTTATTAATTACTTGCACTTTTTAACACGTAAACTATTTTTATCTCACACTGAATACGTATTAAATTTCTCGAGGACACATCTCGCGTCCGGTTAGAAACACTGTCTACAACCAACGCATCCACTTATGAGCGCTGTCTACAAGCAACTGACCTGACTTCCATCGCCTAAATTTGCAAATTTCTGTATTTCAAGTCTATGATCGGTTATTCCTAATCCAATGGAATACTTTTATTTAACTTAAGCCTTTTCTAGTTGTTGATTGGCTATTTTATAAACTGTCTCAAAAATTGCATTATTGTTGCTCCAATAATGACTAGTAGCATTATTAAACATTCTAATTCATCATTGCCTCAAGGCTACCTCGTCGTTACCTCATTATTAGCAACTTTTAACCTATTATTCTCACAGCTCCTACATTATTAAATTACGTAATACATTCACATAACATTATTAGACATGTATACAATAGTATAAACATATACAATGACTGTAATATACACTTTTTGTATATTGTTACATACACATATTGCTTTAAGGCGGGCTGTTATTGAATTTACATATTATATAATTTGACTAAAATCATTTAAGTGTTAAAACTACTGCCTCACACTAACGACTGCATGAGTCAGGACAGGAACGCGATGTGCCATTAGCGCAACAAGAATAGGACCGTTTTCTTTCATGAAACCATAAACTCTTATAGGCATGTGAACAATTTACTGAGTCCTTTCTTCAGAGAAGGCGTTCCTGCAGAACGTCCAAACTGTTACTTTATACAGGATAGTGCAACTGCACATACCGTAAATCAGTCTATGGAGGTAATTTTTGATGGCAGAACAATTGCCTCCCCGCTGACTCTCCGGGTCTAAATCCATGTAATAATTATCTGTGGAGAGTGTTTAAAGACAAAGTTTAGGAAAAGAATCCCATACTTCGACAAATTAGAAGAGAGAATCCGGCTGCGTCTTCCAATATTTTGGCTGCAGAAGTTCGTCGACTTCTCAATGTGTTCAACAGGTGTCAGATAAAGGGGCATCATTTCGAACAGCTTTCATAACGAAAGATAACACATTCATATATCGAAAGAGGTGGCACCGCGCTAACGTGTACATTCGGAAGGTGTCGGTTTCGAGCCCCGTCGACCGCCTACTCTGACCCATTGGTTTTTCGCGGTTTCCCGGGGTGGTAGGCGAATGCTGGGGCGGTTTCTTCTTTATCATGATTTCCTTCTCATTCAGGTGTGCTTCTAGGTTTCGTGGCATATGGCGGTGCCGGACAGATGGCGCGGATGAACGCTCTATGGTAAGAGTATTCCCCGTGGACAAGGGCTGCTTGATTGGTGGGTCGTTCATCGCCCTCTCTCGGCGGCTCCAGCAGTGGGAACGGTCTGCGAGCTTATAAAGTTAGGGATTTCTTTTTGGCCTATCTGCCTACGGCCTGTAGCTTCCTGTGGTTCCTTCACCTCATCCCTTCCTCCTGGGGGTGGCAGCCGCAATAGATCTGTGCAGGTCGCAGCGCGCGAGGTATCCTCCCACCGTTGAATCACCTCTACCTGTAATACATTGACGTTGTCTTGCATCTTCGGCATTATCTAAGGGTGAAACGACTGGCCAGTTCACCCCTACTGCAGGAATGTATTCATATAGCAGTGCTAAAGGAACAGCGGGCAGCGTCGTTCTAGAGGAGCCTCGGCCTCGCTTAGAAAATATGCTATAAGACATCTTCCCCAAAAGAGGAGAGGTCCTAACGAGGCGCAATATAAACAAAATCGAAACACCTCGCTAACTGGGTTAGTTATTTGAAAAAGATATAACTAAAGTGTATAATAGTAATATTTCTGATATGTTTTGTAATTTACAAAATTTCTATGGGAGGAACATTTAAGTTGTTCCTCATTATTATACGCGCACAGTGTAATTCCGAGCGCATTATAAGCATAAGGATCATACGTGCTGTTAAATACTTTACTTAATCTTTTTAACACTCCCGAAAAAAATAAAGTTGCTCAACAAACAAAAAAAAAAAAGAAAAGAGAAAGTGAGCGCGATGGAGGGAGACAGAGTGGGAGACAGGTAAGGAAAATGCAAGGATGAGAAGGACAGAAGTATTTACTCCTCTTAAAGTCATGAAAGCGGAAGTAACTGAAAAACGTCTTCTGCGCAGCTAGGCTGAAGGATTTAGAGGGTCAATGAACGTAAAGGAATGAGCTGGTGGCATGGAAGGGTTAGGGCTGAACAGCAGTTACTGCTGCTACTTGCTGCGATAAAGTAAAAGGACATGAAGAAGTACCATTTTCACTAGAAACGACCAATGCCTTCCAACTCTGTGTACCCCGGGTGCATACATTTGTTCTCAAGGTAGCGGCTCACGTCTGTAGTTGCAGGGGAGGGAGAGAAAGCAAGAAAGTGAGAGGGAGGAGAGATGGAAGAATCTCCGCTTTCAATGCAATAACGCGAGCGGAGTAGAGAATTCTGCCAATATTGTAATAAATTAATTACAATACTGTAATCCAATTTCTAGGAGGCTATTTTGCCCTATCGCTTATTTTTTTTCTTTGTTCAGAAACATTGGTTTTTAAATTATTAATTCGTTTCTTACTATTAGAAGCTCAAAAACGTACGCTTATAATGCTTGTTATTGCCTGTGTTCAATGGGCTTTTTAAGAGAATCTGTCCCTTTTGCCATACTACTTTACTTTAACTTTTAATACTTGCATATATATATATATATATATATATATATATATATATATATATATATATGTGTGTGTGTGTGTGTGTGTGTGTGTGTGTGGATGTGGATGTGAAATCTACCGATAAACTCTCATATGTGGTTGGAAATGTATGCTGCCGAATGTATACGGGTCTTCTATAATGGTCCTCGGCAGTGCATTACCGAGTAATTGTTTTTCGTTCCTTGAATATATCCTCCAGCTGCTGGAAGTTGTGCGCTAATAACTTGCTAGATGTTGTTTCTAGCACACGCTGCATTCCATTTTAAGGACCACCTTAAGGTACGTTTTGGGCAAGGAGGCGCTAGCCGTGGTGCCCCCGGGTATGACGCCGATGGGCTCTCTGCTGAGCCATGTGAACAGTGTAGTTTACAAGAGTCCAGTAGACATTCTCATGGACTGGCTGTTAACACTGTAACAGCCGCCGAAGATTTACGCAATATTCTGGGATGCTAGAAGGTGTGCGTCGGCCTATGAAGCGCCATTGTGAAATTCGTCGTAGTTAAAGAAATCAACGTTTTAACTGCACTTTCAAAAACTTGTATGCCAGGTGGAATGTGTAGTTCATA
The DNA here is from genome assembly GCA_030765065.1 of Deroplatys truncata. Taxonomy (NCBI): domain Eukaryota; kingdom Metazoa; phylum Arthropoda; class Insecta; order Mantodea; family Mantidae; genus Deroplatys; species Deroplatys truncata. The sequence continues at coordinate 46,175,691 of CM060986.1, forward strand.
GAAGTATTACAAATAAAATGTATAATAGCATTTTGTTCTCTGATCAGCATTTTCGAGAAAAAAAAGGTTTTTGTTCCAAATTAAAAGTTTTCAACTAGAATGTATGAAGATAATAGTTTGTATTTAAGAAAACTAGGGTATCCTACTTATGGTATAGTATCGGTTTTAACTATGTAAAACCACACAAGGTTTTGAAATAATTAATCACTTAATAGTGTATTCCGAACACCTTTTTGCACACATAATGTGGCTGTGGAAACGCACCACATTGCAAACAGGTCGAGGTAGCTCACGCGAATTGAACCGGCTTCTGGACCTAAACAAAACATAGCCTACCCCACTCCTCTCCTTTACCTGGACTAGCGGTTTTGTTTTACGCACTTCCCTTAATTCTTTGGCGAAATGCAAGTACGAAAAGTACAACTGGAAGCATTGGCAATGGCAAACTTTGGCCTTCACTAGAAAAGTGTAAAATGGAAGGAATTCCTTCAACGGAGGAAATACGCAATAATGAGTGTGTCTTTGCTAAGGTACGTCGTAATTGGTTACGAATCTGTAAAGCTTGCAAATGTACAGGCTTTTGAACGATATCTGTGAAACTGGTAATTCTTTTGGTTTATTTTTTATTATTTTGCTGCCAATGTTAAAAGTACCATTTAGTAGACTTTGTAAGAGCCTAACCATGTAGTTGTTTTGTGTTTACATGTCAGAAAAATGGTTTGGTTACTTACATTACAGCAGTATCAATTGCAAAACGTATTAAGTTTAATATTAATATCAGTTATTGTGAATTTAGGTTACAAATGCGTCATTGGAAGATTCAGATGTAATTTTTAGTAGGTAGCAGGCACGAAATGTTTATTTGTTTACGCTCATGAAACACACGCCACCTTGAAAGCGAAAGTAAAACCTGTTTACATGGTGTCCTCTAAAAGGTTTTGAAAGTGAAAGTGATACCTCCGCTACCATCGGTCAGCAACCTGTGCAACGTTGCCAACATGTGTGTTTTACATTCTCGCAAAACCGAAAATATAGCAGGAAAAGGTCATAGAAAAAAAAATGGAAGTTACGGAATATGCTCCAAATAATGAGATATGTAACTGGTTGAAATTAATGTAATAACTTCCCTTCCACCTGCTATACAGTATAGTAACATATGCATCTGAACAATCATGCAACGTAAATTAACATTCTTTCACTGAGAGTTGTTGCATTGTTCAGTTCCTTTTTTCAACTTGGGCTCATTAATAAAGTAAAGTTTCCTGTGATATAAACAATTGTGCTTTAAATTCACATATTGAATGTAACCAAGTCAGGAGCAATGGAGGGCTGAATCCTACTCAAAACCTTAATCCTCCCGGGATGAAAACTTACACCGTGAATAATTATTATTGTTCTAAAACGAATGGCAAAATAATTGTTTCAATTAATGCTTAATAATGACATGATATTGGAATTTATCTTACGAGTGTCTGTTTAAGTATTTTTAAAGAAAGAGCCTGTTTGGTTATGGGACGTGGAAAAACGTGCCATAGAAATAATATGGGCCCCGATTGTCTCAATTGTTCTCACTGAATTAGAGAGGTCAGCAACTAAAATAATATAAGTTGAACCTATCATAGATAAATTCAATTCCTCCAACAGGAACCGGCGGATTTAACTGCACTGAGAGTTAAAAGCACTCCACTTTTAATTTTCTTGTATCACCTCATTCTTCCATAGTTAGGTCAAGAGTCAAATGGGTAGGGCAGTACTATTTTAGTAATTACAACTGTGAAGTGCTTGTAAAATCTGCATTATTATGCACAGAGGAACCTACAAATGTATCAGCGTACATTAAGTTGATTCAAAGCTCCCCCTACCCAGTGCTATAAAACAGAAGGCAATACAGCATTACTTTAAGCTCACTTTGTTTATACAGTCCAACATGTTTAAGGCAGTAGAGTAGGGTAGATTAGATTAGGTGCGGAGGCCTAATGTATCCATTGTATCTGCGGGAGGAAGGGGAGAAGCGAAGGACAGAGCGCAATGAGATCAGAGGCGGCAGGCTCGGACGCAGGAGGGGTCCCTAACGTCTCCAGGTATGAGATCCCGAGCCGGCGGGACTACCCTCACAAGCCTCTCTCCGCTAGAAGAGGTCTCACCGAGGTTTGTCAAACACCGGGAACCAGGGGAGAGAGAGAGATATGCTCAAATTCCAGCGTCACACGCCTCGCCGTGCCCTCCATTCTCCTGATCTTCAGACCCTGAAATTAGACAACCAAATCAAATGACAGGAAATGGGAGACAAAAAGTACAAATATGGCATCCATGATAAACCGAAAGACAAATTACAGCAGAGTTACCACCGGAGAGGACACGAGGTTTAACCCATCCCTCTTATTTTGTTCTTCGGCTTGTCTACCGTCCAAATAACTCCTGTTCTATTAGCACTGTGACGCCATCAAGTCCGACCACCCAACACACGAAGTTTGAAGGAGAAAGGAGGCGAATGGCACCAAATGTCACAAACTGATCTGCAGTGACGTGCCCTTCCAAATCAAACCACCAATAATATGCATGAATGTGTTGCAACAGTCGAAAGAAGCTCAATCTTCATCAAGGCGGTCTACAGTGATAGTCTTCTCGCTAATGCCTAAATAACACACCGACTTTAGGCGTAGCGAAACATGAATGTGCCAATTAGCTAAATGTATAACAGCTTTTTCATATTAATGTTTGCTGTATCAGTTGAAATGTGGATGCAGTTGCCCGAGTTTGGACAAACAGTTCATCTAGAGACAAGACGTCTAGTCTTCTAGTTGCTGCACATTTGTCCATGCTCTTATCAGTCGTCGCGAGTTTGGCACTCGTGAGGTAGTAATGCTTTCACATGGGTAACAGTAGCAGGCTTGTGGTATCACCATTCTGAAATAACAGAGCTTTGTGTAGCCATGCGGACTGGTGGATGTGGCCCTCAAAATGATACAAATTACTGTGATAGAATAAATCAGATTGTAAGTGCAACTAAGTCTACTTCATCTTCCAGCAATGTCTCGTATACAGCTGCGAAAACACAGCAGCAGACGTTGTACGCACTTCCTCTCATTCCCTTCTGTGTCTCTCAAGCCTCTTTTTTCCGAGTGGAGGAGAAAATGATTTAATCACTAATCCCAGCCTCGATGAGAGTCGGAACTGGGAGTGTGCGACTCGCCAATGAATTGGCATACCCACTAAAAGCTCCTCCACCGGAGTAAGAAAGGAGAAGGCTTGCAGCGTTATTGCCTAAAGCACCCGTGCATTCCAAGGTGATGGTGTGACTGGGCCGCAGTGCGGTCACCAGCGGAATAAGGATTGGGTGCTGGGAGTCAGACTTGGCCAGGGTCCAGCCTGCCCCCTCAGCGAAGTTAAGGTGAGGATGGTAAGAATTCCAGGTGATTGTGTAGGATTAATGGCGCTTGGGTTTTCGGTTAGAGTGATGTGGATAGGAAGAGGATTGAGAAGTGGGTGGCATTACGTAGGATTCAAAGAAGCTCCCTGTTACGGTGTAGCATTCATGAAGGTGGTTGTAGTGTTCGTCGAGTTCTTTGAAATTCTGGCTGATGGAGTTGTTGGTGGTCGTTTGGAGCTCTCGAATCCGCACAACTGAGGCTCCAAGGGCGCCCAGTCGCGTAGATCGGTCGTCTCTGCCGTCGGTGTAGGGTTCGAAGTTTATAAAGCGGTGCTTAACCCTGTTACAAGTGCGGCCAAATTGAAGAACTCCTTTATTACATAGCTACGGCTGTAAAATTAACTGTATATACTTCCTACTCTGGGTTGATGAATAAAGGACTTAACGTAATCTTTTGTTTCTCGACAGGCATATGACCGTAGGCATCGGCTCATAAGCTTTGCTTTTATATCCTATAAGAAGCTTTTAATCGGAGAAGGAAAGAAAGAAAAACGGGAAGAAACATTTGGTGTATAACTTAAAATCATCTGAGAATGCTTCCCCTGACTAGAAATAATATGCAGGATGTATAGAAAAAATAATCAATTAATCGTTGGGAGAAAAGTTGCCATCGTGTTTAACGGCTCCAGTGTGAGATAAATGTGAGCTTAAATTTTGGGACTTACGCTCCCCATTCTTAGTTTTATACTTTAGATCGTCACATTGAGGTCATCAGAGACGTACAGAGAAATAAACGCACCCCTGCTCCCCACATTGGGTAGCAATGGTCCAGTACTACACCAGCGACATTATAGTTCTCGTTACAAGTGCACATAAATTGTATATTAGAAAGGTTTCAATTTAAACATTGAACACGTTTATAATTTGGAAATTATCAAAACCGAAAAGGGAAAGGAAAAAGATGGCCTAACAATTAGATATTAAAATCTCACATGACCAGTATACCTAGCTGCAGAAGGTTAATTTGGGGTAGGAGTGAAAGAGAGAGATGAAAAAACTGTAGGCATGCTTGAAGCCGTAATCCGTTGTTGCATGGAATTGCATCACATGGGTTCCAGCACTGACTCCCCTTTATCCCCGCTCCTAAAGATAGCCTATATTTCTACCTCCTGCCCCCACCCCCTATGAAGCCATTGATTTTCATCCCCTAACCGAACGTTTTTTTGGCAAGTGTCCTAATAACAGAAACTGTTCCGGGGGGTGGGAGGGAGCAACCTGCAGCCAGCGCGCTCTCGCTGTCATACTTCAAACATTCGCCACTAACTCACCCTACATACCGACCGGTAATGTGAAAATGGAAAAGTATGAGGGTGGCAGTGCAGAAATCTACTCTTGTATAGGCAGGTGCGGCTCCACCTTGTCCAACATAGCACTGTTGGCTCTAACATCTTCCTCACCTTTGTTTAGGGGCAAGTACAAATATATTTGAAGAGCACAAATTACCGATGTGATGCATTCACACGACTTCCTGTATTAATGACACATTCACATAAAGTGTCATTATAAATGAATTATACAACAAAACATGCCGCCACTGCTGCTGAAACGAGGGTAGTGGCAAGGTCTCATGCGTTTAAAAAGTTTCCTCAAGTTTACTACTGTAACAAATGAGAACACCAGTTACTGAGAAATACATTTTATTGATCACTTAGGCACTCAGCGTAGCACAAACGTTACACTTGCGTCACTTACAGACTCGGAACACAACACAACTGATCCGTCGAACCACAACTCACATATGAACTGAACTGGCACTGTCCACTTTTCCTTCGTAACTTCTTAACTGACTGAACTCAACTCAACTGAGCTCACGGACAAGAGCCGTCTTTATATAAGCCCGCATACAAAGCGGAACTTTCTAGAGGCAGAACCTACTCGAAACGGTCCAAACAGAATCCTCTAGAGCGGGGAAGCGGCACACAATCACTACTGTTTCGCGCACCTATTGCTCTGGAGGGGACCGGCCACTACCCCACCCGCGGCCATGCAGAACCGAGTCTATCACACCGCGGCTCGTGGAGAACTCCACGTTAGAGTACATTAGAGCAGTGACGGCTGAAACATGAATACGGTGGTACTGCCAGGAATTCCTCCACGAAATTGTTATATGATCCACCACCTCGTCATTAACAACTTCAGAAGATTTACTGGGTTTTTATTTTATGGACGCTCTTTAACTAATAAATTGAGTTTTTTTTATTTATGGACGCTCTCTAACTACTATGGTACTTAGCGTCTCAGTCTATATTGGGCGTGAAACACCGTAAATTTTGCTCAGGGGACTCTATCAGGCTTGAGGTTCATTTACGACACGGGACCACCGGCTTTACTTCCCTTACGAAGGATTTTTATGCCCGAAAAGAATCCATCGTCCTCCGCCGGGTTTGAACCCGCGACCTCTGGAACTGGAGGCTGGCATAGTAACCACTACACCATGGAGGACGACTTTTAACTACTATGTTTCTTAGCGTCCCATTCTATATTGGGCCTGACGGACAGGAAATTTTGCTCAGGGGTCACTTTTATCAGACTTGAGATTCTTTTACGTGCCGTAAATCTACGACACGGAACCACCGGCTTTACTTCCCTTCCGAAGGAAGCCATGCTAAGGATTTTTAGCTGAAAAAATCCATCACGCTCCACCGGGTTTGAACCCGCGACCTCGGGAACTAGAGGCTAGCAGGGTACACCTAGACCACGGAGGAAGACTTATTCTTTGTTGGAAAGTATTAATAAATCTTCAGTCCATATAAACAGGACCTGCAGCTTACTTTTTAATCTGTTTTGTTCAAAGAGCGGATATACTTCCAGTAGTTCCTCGAGATATATTTCAAGGAAAGTTCTTTGATACAAATCATTCAGATTTTATTGACTTATGTTTTCGGAATTTCCTCAAACGCAAATCCCTTGTGGAACTTAGAGAAGTGTCGTTTCAAAGTGAAACACTTTTAAAGGGTTTGCAACAGGCAATGCGATATAATGGTAAAGGCTCTATTATAGAACGCAAGTACACACACTAATGAAATAAGCCAAACAACACGGTTACCGTTCAATTCATGCGCGCAAACCCACAGGTGGCCGGGTGAAGTGATGTCTGTATAGTCTTTGCTTCTCTTTCAAACGTCTGCTGGACTTCTGGCAGTGCAGGCAGCATTATAAAACATGATTAATTTTAAGTATAAACATGGAAAATTAATGACGAATACGACATAACAAAGCACGATTTTATGCTTTTACACTGCAAATTATTGATACTTTATTTCTCACTTCTAGTATAGCACACTTTGTCGTAGGTATAGTTAAAGCTGGTACTTATGATTCGCATGTGCTGCCAAAATAAGCCGTGACAGGTACTAACTGGCACGAATATGGGATATCCTCTTGCACCTCCCATCCCCGCTAGTGTCCCTAGACTGAAAACCCAGAGTGCTATGAATCCGTGCCAGGACAGAAGTGCATGGATCCATAGAGTAGTAATATAATAAGGTTGCAAATTTGCAATTTACTGTCACTTCCTTTAGCTTCTATGGTTTTGTATTTCAGACAATTCATTTCATTGTGTCTTAAAGAATATAAGATGACGATCGTGAAGTATACAAGTAATTTCAAATAAGTAATTATTCATTTTATTAAGGTAGTGCCACCCCAGGGCCACCCCTGCGTTAGAGAGCAGTGCACACGCTACGAGTGTCAACATCAGTCAACATAGAAACGTATACAGATGCGGAGCGTGCTCATTGTTGTCCGCTGTTTCATAAATTGCGACCAGTCACATCTATTCAAACGGAATTAAGGACCAAATCTAAACTGAAATACGCGTTTAATTAAGGTGAAATTAAATTGACCCTAAAATGACTATCACAACGTCCTCCAAATAAAACACGACTAAGCATTTACTTTCCCCCATAATATCAAGCAACTTTTATTCAAGATATTTCTTTCCACAATGCTTAGTTTTGGAGATATTGCATAGTTTCAACTTAAGTGGTCCACCCTGTATTTCTTGTTTTATAATCAAGCAATTTGTTGATAACCCTATTAAAGTCGGTACGACTAAGCAGAGGTTTTGAGCCCTGGAACCCCCCTACCATAAAAATGTAAAACTTAATAGCAAGAATAGTTTCGCGAAAATAAAAACACCCTTCTAGGTTGACGGGAACGAGATAGTGCCTAATCATACAACTGTTAACGCATCTTGGACAATATGTCCAAAGATGACAGCAATAGAAATTGTATTTTAGTGTGGTTTCCAAATCAGTACAACATCTCCCAGTTTACAACATAAACAAAATGGCTTGAAACGGTAATACAAAATACTTCACGGTAGTCAATGATTCTCATGTCACAACATATTTGCCGCATAGAATACGCAAAACATGGTATCCTAATCTTATTTCCAATTACTGCACCTTAATTTGTGCATATAAAATAGATTTATTTAAATATTTCAAATTAGGATTAATTCGTATTTATCATTTGATTTGATACAAATTGTTTAAAATATGGATCCCTAAACATAACCCTCCCTTAATGACTTTTTGGCTAAGCTACTGCGACTGGTCAGTGTCATCTGGATTTTGTTTATTACCTGGTTAAAGTACTATTTTTCGGTGTGTTAACAGTCCGACAAGCAGTTGTACAAGGCGTGTACTAAAGAAAAGATCTCAAAAAGAAGCTGTGTGTATGACATTGTTGAACTTTTTTTTATTTGCAACATAGTCACGCTACATGACCGTGTACACAAATTCCGAGAACATCTTGTGAATCACATCTTCAGATCATAGTGCGCGGCCCACGTATACTATATAGTGTATTATGGCGACTTCTTCCAGAGTCGTTCTTATATTTAGAATTGAAACACAGTTTCTTAGAAAATTATTATTGCTTTCTCCAACCTATAGTAGGTACAGGAATTTTGTATTCCACCCAAAAACTCGATATCGAAATCTCATAGAAAATAACGATTTCAGCCTCCACAACCCCCCTCCAAATAATTGGTTAGAAAAATTTCCGCGCGCGCACGCACACATATCTGTGAACAGCATTGCTCAAAGACGAAACGTTGGATAGATACCAATTGGTATTTAAGATCAGCATCTTCTAAACAACCAACACAAAGACTTTTAGGAAAATCTCTCACCCCAAACTACCATTTATATGCAACATGTATGCGATTTTTTTATTTTCTCGTGAGTTGCTCTAGCGATTTTGATTAAAATTAGGTTATGTTTAAAATATTTGTATGACAAATAAAGTGTACATATTAAATTTTATAGGAATAACCTGTGAAGTTGTCTTCATTGGAATGCATGTTGTACACTTTTCCATAACTGGTAAACCGTAAGGATACCCCATATAAAGGATAGTTTGAAGTTCGGGAATGTTCTTGAAAATCTTCTTGTTGCATTATTTGGAGGATGCTGAATTTACATACCAACTTTGGTATTTAACCTAGATTTCGTTTTTGAGTAATGCTCTTCACACACACACATAAGTGGAGACCTATTTCTAAATTCATTTTAGTACAGCGAGCCTCAAAACACATGTTTTCAGTGCAATCTCGCTATCGAATTTTCGGGTGAAATATAATACTTCCTCTACTTAGCTATAGGTAAGCAGTAGATATCAGCCCATGAGAAATTAAAACCGTTGAAGAGATATGTTAACAAAGAAGGATTTTAGACTTTCGCCTGTGTGAAGAACTTAAACGGCCTGAATCAATGCAATGCGGTGCGTTTTCTGCGCTTGAGAGCCTTGGTCTAACGGGATATATTTATATGAATATATATTATATGAATAACTAGCCTGAGCTGCAATCAATGCAGATTGTTTCTGTTTGCAATAATGAAATCTCTGTAGACTCCATCATCATCAACCACCCATATTTCTCACCAGTACGCCTGGAGGGAACCATGCCTACATGCTTACAGTAAACTCTCGGTTGTCCGAAATGAAGAAGTCTGATTTTATATCCAGACAGGCTTGGTCAAGTTAAAACAGAATATGTTATAGAGAATCAGAAATGGTACGCTCCACATTTAAAGCAACAAGGCACTGTCGCAATTTTCCCTAAGACATTTTCACTGCTACTTAAGACCGCAAAGCTACTGGAGAGGAGGAAATCCAAGTCGTAAACAAGAAGGGGTCCGGGTCTCGAATTCCGGACCATATGGGACTGAGAGACGGCGGGAAAGGGGAGGAAATTGAGCGAGTAGCAATCAGAGACAAATCCATTTGTGGCAAGAGACAAAGACAATAACATCCGGAAGAAACATGGGATGAAGCCGGAGTAGATAGGGGTGGTTGTACGGGAAAGTGGCATTTATTCCTCAGGCATAGGGTGTCTCGAAAAATAACGCTGTTCTTCTTTTTTCATCCTTCTTTTCGCTCTTCAATCACGTTGCCTTCTTATCCATTTACTTCAATTTGTACGTAATTATTCCTTGTATGTAAATTTAGCTTCTCTGCAAAGGGGACAGAGCTCTGCTCCCTTTAAACTATTGTTTTTTCCTCTATATTGTATCATTTTCCATTCCTTAAAGTCTCATTTAACTCCTATGGGTCCTATTTTTTTAGTTTCATTTATTTATTTGCAGGTTTTATTTATTTGCTATGAATAAGAAAGTACTGCATTTAACCCAAAATATTCCATTACGAGATTGAAATACCTACCTATGATATCTACGGAGTGAGGTAAAGCAGTGGTAATGTGTGTGATTCGATTTCGGGAAGTTCCAGGTGGTCGCCGGTATCGCGGTGTTCGCCCAGGATCCTGGTCGTTTGGTTACTCGTGTTTCCCCGGGTCGGCAGGTGAATGATGTGGTCGTTCATCTTCTTCCACGACTCTCCTGCCCCTCATTTCCTGTACTCATCGTCTGCTTCAAGGTAGTAGGAGCAGGCGACGGTGTTCAACGGGTTGCGGCTGGATGGTGTCTATGCGCTCTGTGGAGGTTTCAGAGTTGTAGGACCAGGCGAAGGTGTTCGGCGGATTGTGGCTGGATGGTGTCTGTGTTCTGTGTGGAGGTTTCTTCCTGATGTCGTCTAGGGACCGCTCAGTTGAATACCCCCTCTGCGTGCTTTCGAGAGGCGCTCCTTCGTGGACTCCACGGGGTGTGCTCGGGCGGCATTGGAGGCGTTCAATCTAAACATTAGGGACTCCGTCCATGCTTGCGCCCGTCATCATCGGATCTGGTCACCCTTCGGGACTCTCCCTTCATTCCTCCATCCCACTGGTCACGGTACAAGCACAATGGGCCGGATGGCCTGCATTCGGTGCTCTGCCCCGGTTTTGGGGGCCCCTTCCGTTCGTCAGTACCTTAACCTTTACCTGATATCTGCTTATTAAAGAAATCTTAGAAAAAAAATTAGGGGTCTTGGTAAGTGATGAACAAAACTTCCTTTATACACGTCCTACCATTTGGTCTTCGAATTGAGCTAGCTTTGTACACGAATCCCCCTCTAACTCTCTATCCGCCCGCTCTGCAGCAACGCGTAAAAGAGGTTTATTCTTACTTGTCTGTTGCTTCCTAGTATGGTAGGTAAAGGTAGACTACTATGTACGTGGTAGAGAAAGTAGATATAGTACATTTGTTAAGGAAACATTTAAGTCTTGCTAAAATACTGTGACTTTGTCCAGTTTTCAAGTGTCACTTCTCTCACTCCTCACTGCCACTGTTTTGGTCTGGTTCAACTTTCATTGGGACTTCACCTAGTTCACACTGTCACTTCACTGATGTGAACTAGTTCAATTTCCCCGTCGCTTCACTTTCTTCGTGATGTAGCCTCTTCTTTCGCACGGTTCTTTCGCCGGGGAGTCGAACACAATACTTCTACAATCTCTCCCTCCATAGTAGCAGTCGCTGCACATCACAGCAGTCGTTACCAACTCGCTTGGAGAACCGCATTTGATGTCGCAGCAGAAATGCTCTCTCGCTTAGTCACTCATTGACCGACTCAACTGACTCCTCTGGCAAGAACGCTGTTTATATAGCCAATGGAATCTTCCACAGAACGTTCTAGAACTATCTGAACAAACGTTCCGGCGGAGGGGCAAAAACTTCTAGAAGATTCTGGTTATCTGCCAATAGCGCTTCTGATGTTTACGCCGGGCGAGAACACGACTTATCATTGTTTATCTCCTACTGCCTGGCGCCGACCTCCCAATAAAATTGGGCCAAAGCTGCTGCGTAGGAATATACAAAATTAAATATGTTATCTTCGTTTAATAAACAATGCCTCTCTCCCTCTCGCTCTGACTTTTACAGATTACTCAGAAGCGACTGTTAATAAGAGAAAACCTACATATCTATACTACATTGTCTTTATTGGGCTCAAACTAAATAAATTATAAACTTGTATGAAGATACACTGTTGCATACAGAAAAAATCTGATGTGTTACACTCACATGACTTTCTCTACTCTTGTACAAGCTCCTATTCTCCATCCATTTCATATTAATCGTGATAAACATTTGCAGAAACGATCTTTTGACATGCAAAGAGAATTACATTTTACACAAAGCGACCAGTTCTAAAAATATTTGACTATCGCTTAAGGCCTACTATGTTCCCCCTGTTTTGTATTTGCAAGGGCAATATAAGCACAAACATGTCTATTAATAGCTGCAGCACCATTCTCTTTGCCACAGATTAATACTCTTTGCATATCCAAGACAAAAAAATGAATAACGAATTTTCATTTGAGAAAATAAGTATTGAAAAATTTAAGGGAATAACAAGCAATATCTCGAAAATGGTTCACTCAACAACAAAAAATGTATATGACATAAATTGTGTATTTTAACGCGATCTACATTTTTTTTGTGTAGTAAAATTTTGTCTATCTCTTATGGTTTATCAGTTATGCAAAAGTCGTTCACAATGAAGAATACTTTAGGAGACATTCCCAGAAAATTCAAGATATACATTTCATTTGTCATGAAAATATCTTAAACATGTGATATTTTAATCAAAATCGTTAGAGCCATTTTTGAGAAAATTTAAATTTTCGAAAAATGTTCCATGTAAAGAGTAATCTGGTGTGGGGGGATATTTTTTTGAAAACCTTCGTGTCGCATCCTTGGAAGATACTGAAGCTAAATACCAAGTTTGGTGTTTATCCGACTGTTCGTTTCTGAGTTATGCTGTTCGCAGACACATAGACACAGACACACACACACGGACATGTTTCCAAAAATGTTTTTTTTGGATCCTGGGGGTCTCAAAACATATATTTCCGGTGAAATTTCGGTATCGAATTTTTGGGTGGAATACAATACTTCCCCTAATTACTATACGTAGTAGAGAAAGTAAAAAATATGTTAGACATCTTATCTCATATTCTTTTCCGGCGATAACCACGTTTAATCATTGCTAGATTTTAATCAGATAACGCTGCATCCAAAGGATTATTATTTGCGAAACGTTTGAAGGATTATAGATTTCAAATTTATGAACCTTGTTGGGTGTAAGGAAGAAACAGCTCTTCAAAATGCAGTAAGAAAAGACAATGATTACTAAATAAATTCCGAAAACAGTTCCACGGACATGTCGACTTATTTATGTGTAAACTTACACTCAATGACGTCAAATCATTTTATATACACTCCCATGTTTTGAAACAGGAGAGCAACAGGTTGTCCCCTGTATCCAGTTTGTGAAGGTTTTGCCTATCTCTTATAGTTTACAGTTTTGTAAGATTATACAAAATCGACTCAGAATGAAGAGGACTTTACAAGCTACATATCTATAGTATTTAACCCAAAGTCGTTCCAGCCACTTCTGAGAAAACTCAAAATACGAACTTTTTCCATAAATAAGGATAGTTTTATGTATGGGGATGTGCTTGAAATTCGTGTCGTGTCCTTGGAAATTGCTGAACTTTAACACCAAGTTTTATGTACAAGATGATTTAAAAGTCGCACGACATAGGACAATTCCGTATTAGTGTGGATACCAAAAGAAGTATATAGGGCAAATTTATGGAAATAGGTTTTCTAAATCATGACCTTGGTGCAATCAAATGTGTGTGTGCTTTTTGGTCTTTAATCAAGTGCAGAGTTTACATCAAGTACTAGTTTCACCAGTGAGCTGGGCAGTAAACGACAATGTAACCGTACATAATTCGGGAGAGGGTGGAAATGGTTCTTATGCATGCGGCAAGCGACTACGGGAAGAAGATGACCAGCTCCACATCATGCAACCATCTGTCGTTTAATGGAAAGGCTCAAAACAGTAGTCTATGATAAACGACGTTCAGGTCGTGCATTAACAATGATGCAACCCTAGCTAGCGTACTAGAATGGCTCAAGAATGTGGAATCAGACAAGGATCCATGTCCAGGACAAATCATATCCTTCCATATCGTGTACACTTTGTCCAGTAACTTCACGGAGATAACACAGATAACGAGTGCAGTTCTGCGAACCAGCCAAACTTTCAAACGCATCATTTCAGCAATGAATTTGAACGGAGGAGTGAACAGACATAACGCTGTGTATTGGGAAAATGAGAACTCTGACACTGCTATCGATGTTTATCACCAGACTGTGCCAAAGTTAAGTGTGCGATATGGCATACACGGGGACGTTCTCATTGGTTCTGTATTTCTCAACAAGAAGCTCACTGATGCACTTTAGAGAGAGCATCTCGAGTTATACTCCTACCTTGTTTGAATGATCTACCCTTAGAACAAAGACATGCTTTTTTTCTCTCTCAGCAGGATGGAGCATCACCGCATTTTGAATAGACAGCCAAAACCCGGACAGCGATGAAGTTTCCTGGGCACTGGTTCAGTCGAAGGGATCTTATGGAATGACCGCCTAGATCACCAGGTTTGACATCATTTTTCCTCTGGGGTCATCTCAAGTCTGTAATGCACAATAGTCAGGTCCCGAACACTGCAGGAACTGGGAAAACATCAGAAGATCCCGTGCAGCAATAGTGTTACGTCATGTTAACCGTATTGGGATGTGCTATCAACTGGGTGGTAATTTGAACTGTTCCTCCATTAGTATGCAAGCGCAACTATTGCCGGACATTTTAAGTATTTAATTTGTTTTAGCTTGCCATTGCGAAAGACCCCACTAGTTTGTCGATAATTGCAATTACTAATAATTTTACCCTATATCCTTTTTCGGTGTTTCATTACTAACGGATCTGTCCTATGTCGCGCGACTTTCGAATCATTCTGTATATGCGAAATTTCCTTTTTGAGTTACGCTATTCACATACTCACACGCGTGCACGCTAGTCTTTTTACTTTCTCTACTACGTATAGTAAGTAGGGGAAGTATTGTATTCCACCCAAAATTTCGATACCGAGATTTCACCGGAAATATATCTTTTGAGACCCCCTGAATCCCCCCCCCCCAAAAAAACATTTTTGGAAACATGTCCGTGTGTGTGTCTGAACAGCATAACTCAGAAACGAACAGTCGGATAAACACCAAACTTGGTATTTAGGTTCAGTATCTTCCAGAAATGCAACACGAAGGTTTTCAAGAAAATCCCTCACCCCAGACAACCCTTTACATGTAACATTTTCGAAAATTATAATTTTCTCAAAAATGGCTTTAACGATTTTGATTAAAATATCACATGTTTATGATATTTTCATGACAAATTAAATGTATATCTCGAATTTTCTGGGAATGTCTCCAAAAGCATTCTTCATTGTGAACGACTTTTGCATAACTGGTAAACCATAAGAGACAGACAAAATTTTACTACACAAAAAATGTAGATCGCGTTAAAATACACAATTTATGTCATATACATTTTTTGTTGTTGAGTGAACCATTTTCGAGATATTGCTTGTTATTCCCTTAAATCTTCCAATACTTATAGATTTTCTCAAATTCGTTATTCATCTTTTTTGTCCTGGTAATGCAAAGAGAATGGAATACTCCACATAGCAACCGGCTCTTAAAATATTTTACTATCGCTTAAAGCCTAGCAATTCCCCTTGCATCTACAAGAAAATTGGGAATAAGATTTATCTCGATTAACGTGAAGCATATGGAGAATAAGCGTTTGTAAAAATAGTTTGTACAAGAGTAGAGAAAGTCATGTGAGTGTAACACATCAGATTTTTTTAAAGATATTTTTATTCAGAGAGCCTCTTAATATATATTTCGGCTGAAATCCCGATGACGAATTTTTGGGTGAAATGCAATTCTTTCTCTCTAGGTAGGAGCTAGAGAAAGTAGAACACATAATGTTATGCTGAAATTAACGCAGATTTTAATTGAACCTTGGCTTAGTGTGCACTTCAGCTCCAAGCCTTTGCCTTCTCTTAACCCCCATCGTAAAAGTTACAAACCAATAAGATAAACAGTGCTACTACCCCTTGGAAAGTTCGCCGCATCTCCTCAGTTTCCCCTTAACACAATACCATTCCGTAACAAGGCGTAGACAAACAATATAGAGCCGAATAAAAGTCTGGGCTAAGTCCTTGGAGTCAGAGAAGCGATAACAATAATAAACTAATTTGTGAAGGGAGAGAACAAGGGGGAGATAAACAGGCCGTTAATTGAGATCCTCTCTCACACTTCTCTCCTACTTAAGACACAGACTACTTCCCCTTCTCCTTCGGTAGTTGATCTCTCCGTCTTTGGCACAAACAGGCGATCTGTTCCCCTTTTCACCTTTGTTTTCGTCACCAACATAATCATATCTTCTTCTTTCTCTAGGCTTTTCAGAAACAGGATCTTTATTGAAAAAAATTCTGAGTGTAGAATTCACATGGCTTTCTCCACTCGCTCTTCTATACACTATTCTTACAAAAGCTTATTCTTCTGGCTACTTCTTGTTAATCAAGACAAACTATTTACATATTTCATTGTAAGTATAAATGTATAATAGACTAAAACGACAGTCAGATTGTTTAAAAATCTGATGTGTTACACTCACATGACTTTCTCTACTCTTGTACAAACTATTTTTACAAACGCTTATTCTCCATCTACTTCATGTTAATCGAGATAAACACTTGCAGGCTCTATCTTATTGCTAATTTTCTTGTAGATGCAAGGGGAAAATATATTTACAAGGGCAATATAGAAATACAGTAAGCTTTAAGCGCATACATATCTCTTAATAGCTGGTTGCTGGGTGCAGCACCATTCCCTTTGCCACAGATTAATACTCTTTGCATATCCAAGACAAAAAAAATGAATAACGAATTCCCATTTGAGAAAATTATTGAAAAATTTAAGGAAATAACAAGCAATATCTCGAAAATGGTTCACTCAACAAAAAAATGTATATGACATAAATTGTGTATTTTAACGCGATCTGCATTTTTTGTGTAGTAAATTTTGTCTATCTCTTATGGTTTACCAGTTATGCAAAAGTCGTTCACAATGAAGAATACTTTTGGAGACATTCCCAGAAAATTCAAGATATACATTTTATTTGTCATGAAAATATCTTAAACATACGATATTTTAATCAAAATTGTTAGAGCCGTTTTTGAGAAAATTAATATTTTCGAAAAATGTTCCATGTAAAGGGTAATCTGGGGTGGGGGGATTTTCTTGAAAACCTTCGTGTCGCATCTCTGGAAGATACTGAACCCAAATACCAAGCTTGGTGTTTATCCGACTGTTCGTTTCTGAGTTATGCTGTTCACAGGCAGACACACACACGGACATGTTTCCAAAAATGCTTTTTTGGATTCAGGGGATCTCAAAACATGTACTTCCGGTGAAATCTCGGTATCGAATTTTTGGGTGGAATGCAATACTTCCCCTACTTACTATACGTAGTAGAGAAAGTAAAAAGCGGTCCACTGTGTGATGGCTTTGAAACTTCATACCCTTCCCAAAGCCTTTACAACCAAATTACTACAAATAATCAAGATTTTATATTCTTCTGGATTCCGTCCCACCGTGGAATATCAGGAAATGAGGAAGCAGACAGGGAAGCCAAAAAAGCAACTATGCTACCTCCAGTGGAAGAATTGCCAGTGCTCTACCGAGATGCTCAAAGTTATTTTTTTAGCAGACCAACTGTCAAATGGAAGCAAGACTGGGCCTTTAAAACATCTAGCCAACTCCACATAGTTAGGAAAGGCTCCACAAAACCCTGCACATTGCAGACTCAAAAAAGAAAAGATCAACTGATTATATCACGTTTACGAATAGGCCATTCACGCCTAACCCATTCCTTCTTACTCGTCAAAGAAAATGCTCCTCACTGCGAGACCTGCAATTGCCGTTATCACCATCGAACACCTCATCACTAAATGCAGAAGTTATACCATCGAGAGAAGAAGACATAACATCCCTGAAGATATATTTTTAGCTTTAAACAACCCTACTCATTTCAAAAACATTATTTTTTTCTTGAAAGTCATCAAACTGAATAACAAGATTTAAATAGAACACATAAAATAAAAATGTGTAATAGGTAATAGGTTATACTGTTCTAGCTGTGTTCAAGATTTAATAATGTAAAATATGTTTATAACAATGTATACAATATTGTATTATTTAATCAATGTAAAGTATACAATGTATTATTATTGTACTCGTATGTATGGATATAAATCTCGATATGACCTAGTAGTCAAAGCGACTATAAATAAAAAAAAAATAACAACCACCTTTGCGTAACGAGAAAATATCTATAGCGACGTACAGTTGCAAAAAGGATAAGTGTATGGAAATTCCAACCAATAAAGAAGCGTACCTCGGAAATGGTTTACGCCACAAACATTTTTATTTGATATAAACTGAGTCATTTAACGAGATCTACACATTTTGTGTAGCAAGGTTTTGCCTATCTCTTAACGGTTTATCAATTACACAAAAGTTATTCAGAATGAAGGGGACTTCACAGGCTATTCTCAGAAAATTCAACATATGCATTTATTTCTCATGCAAAGATATTAAACATATGGTATTTTAATAAAAGCCGTTAGCCATTTTTGAGAAAAGAAAAAATAACGAATAACCTTCCATGTAAAGCGTGGTTTTCAATGGGGTAATTTTCTTGAAAATCGTCGTGTCCCATCCCTGGAAGAACTAATTTTCGTTTTTACTTTCTCTACTACGTACAGTAAGTAGGGGAAGTATTGCATTCCACCCAAAAATTCGATACCGAGATTTCACCGGAAATACATGTTTTGAGACCTCCTGAATCCAAAAAAAGCATTTTTGGAAACATGTCCGTGTGTGTGTCTGTGTGTGTGTGTGTGTCTGTGTGTCTGTGTGTGTGTGAACAGCATAACTCAAAAACGAACAGTCGGATAAACACCAAACTTGGTATTTAGGTTCAGTATCTTCCAGAGATGCGACACGAAGGTTTTCAAGAAAATCCCCCCACCCCAGACTACCCTTTACATGGAACATTTTTCGAAAATTTTAATTTTCTCAAAAATGGCTCTAACGATTTTGATGAAAATATCATATGTTTAAGATAATATCATGAGAAATGAAATGTATATCTCGAATTTTCTGGGAATGTCTCCAAAAGTATTCTTCATTGTGAACGACTTTTGCATAACTGGTAAACCATAAGAGATAGACAAAATTTTACTACACAAAAAATGTAGATCTCGTTAAAATACGCAACTTATGTTATATACATTTCTTTTGTTGAGTGAACCGTTTTCGAGATATTGCTTGTTATTCCCTTAAATTTTGCAATACTTATACTTTTTCTCAAATTCGTTATTCATTTTTTTATGTCCTGGACATGCAAAGAGAATGGAATGCGCCACATAGCAACCAGCGTTAAAATATTTGACTATCGCTTAAAAGCTACCATATTCCCCTTGCATCTACAAGAAAATTACCAATAAGATTGACATTTCGATATCTCGATTAACATGAAGCATATGGAGAATAGGCGTTTGTAAAATTAGATTGTACAAGAGTAGAGAAAGTCATGTGAGTGTAACACATCAGATTTTTTAGATATGTTCTTCACAGAAAAGCACACACACACACACACTCATACGGGTTTTTTTCTAAAAATGCTTTTCTCTGTTCAGGGAGCCTCAAAACGTGTATTTCCGGTGACATCTTGGTACGAATTTTTTGGGTGGAATACAATATTTCCTCTACTTATTGTAAGTACGTACGAGAAAAAGTAATAGCATTCTGCATAATAAATGTATGTAACAACTATGAAAATAATTGAAAGTGAATAGACGGAATGGCGAGACTGTTACGGTCTCGATGAGGACATTTGCTGGGCGCCTTGAGCCGGTGCTACACCGCTGAATATTATAATATCAGGAGAGGGGTAATTCCCTTATTCAGCAAACTTGGTGCGGTGTGTAGCCATTAATCAAGCGCCGCGCATGTGAACCAGAGCGGCAGAGCTACAGGTAGCACAACTCAGGTTACTCTTGCTGCCAACTTTGGAGACTCGTATCCTCGAAATTACCGATGTTGAGTAATACGTGTATATAACAGGATGTCTAACCGGCGTGTTTTAGTGTATCTAAAAGTAGTTCTTAACTTACGCTATAGTGACTATTAAACAGGGTGCTCTAGAAATTCGCAGTGACTTTGCCCAGTCTTTCTACTGTCACTTCTCTAAGTTCTCAATCTCGCCGCGCTGTGGTCCTCTTGCGTGGTCTAGGGGTGCCATGCTAGCCTCTATTTCCTGAAGTTGCGCGTTCATATTCTTGGCGGAGGGAAGAAATCCTTAGTTGGACTTCCTTCGATGGATTTACGGCACGTAAAAGAACCTCAAGTCTGATAAAAGAGGTCTATGAGCAAAATTTCTAGTCTTTCACGCCCAATATACAGGCTGTATCTTTATTAGTGTCACATATTTGGGGGACGTGTTCCTGACATCAAAACAGTAAAAAAAGCTCATATGTACATGGGTCTGAAAATCAACCGTTTCGTTGTATAGGCCAAAGAAGATGTATTCCATGAGTGAACAGACGGATATGCACTGCACGTATGGCCGTGCAGACGGCAATGCAGCACGAGCACGTGAACTTTATGCAGAAAGGTACCCTGACAGGTCGTTACCGTTGAAAAAACATTCGCACGAATTCACAACGCTTGAGAGAGAATGACACATTTGAGAGGAGTACTAGAACGTTGGAAGACCAAGAGCGGTACGAGGCATTGAGCTTGACGAACGAGTTCTTCGTGCTGTGGATGCAGACCCATCACAAAGCACAAGGCGTATGGCTGTAAGGGAAAGAGTTAGTCATATGACTATCTGGAGAATTCTGCATGAGAATATTCTGTACCCGTATCACCTTCAACGTGTGCAAGGATTAAATGAGGCGGATTTTGAGCCAAGAATACGTTTCTGTCAATGCATGTTACAGCAGTGGGCTGTTTTCATCAATTTCCTAGCCTGCATCTTATTCAGGGATGAGGCTGGTTTTACTCGCGACGGCATCTTCAATTTTCATAACACTCATAGCTGGGCATTTGAAAATCCTAATGAAGTACGACAGGACAACCATCAACAGAGGTTCTCTCTCAACGTTTGGGGCGGAATCATTCATGATCACCTTATTAGTCCCTACTTCTTCCCTCCGCGTCTGAATGGACAAACCTATCTCCAGTTTCTCAGAAATGAGTTGCATCACTTAACTGATAATGTGCCTCTGGACATCATCCAACGAATGTGGTTTTTTACACGATGGCGCTCCAGCTCATTTCAGTATTATAGTTCGTAATTTTTTGAAATATCGATTTCCGCAAATATGGATTGGTCGAGGGGGTCCATTGCATGGCCTGCTCGATCGTCTGATTTGAATCCAATGGATTTCTTCGTCTGGGGACGTTTGAAGTCCTTGGTTTGTGCGACTCCTGTACCTGATGTTGACATTTTGGGAGGGGGTATCCAAACTGGATTTGATCAAAGACGAAACACACTAAGAATTTTCAACAGAGTACGCCAGAGCATGGAACGCAGGTTTACGGCATCCATCAAAGCAAGAGGAAGTCACTTCGAGCAATATTTGTAGCTTTCGATTTTGTGTTGTAGCTCTGAAATGAAATCATTTTCAGACGCATGTTCATGTGAACATTTTTTTACTGTTTTGATGTCAGGAACACGTCCCCCAAATATATGGCACCAATAAAGATACATCCTGTAGAATGGGACACTAAGAACTTTTGCAGTTGAAGAGCTTCCATAAATAAAACTAAAAATAAAAAATAATAATTTCGCCTTTTTTTCTAGTTGAGCGTCATTGGGAGTTAGTTTATACTATATCTTCAGTATTGTGAACTGGTGCAATTTCCCCAGCATTGCACTTTCCTTCTTGACGTGGTCACGTAATGCAATATGCATTCCGGACTTCTTCCGAACGGTTAACCCGCTGGTGAGTCAAACACAAAACTTCTAAACACCTCACTCCGCAGTAGCACTCGCTGCACGTCGCAGTTTGTAGAACCGTACTTGATGTTGCAACAGAAACACACTCAGCTCGCTGACTGACTGACTGACTCCTCTCTGCGAGAACACTCGTTTATATAGCCAATGGAATCTTCCACAGAACATTCTACAACTATCTCGACACTTCTGGTTATCTGCCGATAGCGCTTCCGATGGAGAGCGTTTCTCATCTCTGTTTACCTCCCACTTGCCGGCGCCGACCTTCTCAACTTTGGGCCATATCCACTGCGTCACAGTATTATACATTGTATATTTTAATCTGTAAATTTTTTGCACTCTTCATCCGGATTTAAGGGGGAATTAAATGACGAAAATTGACAAAAAAAATAAATTTTTAGCTTTTCGTGCAGTCGTAATAATAGGAATTTCGTCTAAGTTTATATATATAATGTCCCGGGTTCGCTTCCCGTCGACCGCCTACTCTGACCTTTGGGTTTTTGTGGTTTTCACAGGTCGGTAAGTGAATACCGGGATGATTTCCCATCTACCACGATTTGCTTTCCATAATTTTCCTTTCATTCCCTTTCCTTCTCATGATTCACGTGTCCTAGGTTTAGTGGTGTGTGACCGTCCTCGACAGAAGGCGCGAATTCTTTCTCAAAGGAAAGAGTATTCCCCGTGAACACAGAGGACTGCTTTGTTGACGGGTCTTTCTTTGCCCTCTCTGAGTAGCTCCAGAAGTGGAACGGGTCTTCGAGCCTGGAACTGTTAGAGGCTTCCGCGCGTCTCTATGGCATGTCTGCCTGCGGCCTATAACTTCCTGTGGCTCCGTCACCTCATCCCTTCCTTCTAGGGATGGTAGCAGCGCGCAAGGTACTCCCTTCATTGTATACCCTACATATCTGTATCACTGTAGGCACAATACTTATATTTTAAATATATTTTAACATGGCACTGCGTCTGCAATTTTGTCCTGCAAATTCTGCACCACTTCACAGAAGAAAAACCATAACTCTTGTATAAGATATACATTTTAGCCCATCTTTTAGGGGAAGTTTTGTTCTACAAATTGGTACTACTGTTAGACATTGCAGGTTCACCATCCTCAAGCAATGTGATTTCTTTCATTGTAAATATATGCGAGTTTTTCTCAATTTTTTGCTTTCAAGAGCTTTTTCTATGAAGGCATTTTCTGATGTAAATGTCCCATTTTCTCAAAAACTATTGAAGATGGCTAAATTTAATTTTAGGATAAAAAAACGCTTCTAAGTGCTGTTGTGATCCACTCTGGTGTTAATATTATGTTTGTTTATTAAAAAAAACTGCTGATAAATTTTAATCAAAAGATGGTATACTTAAAAGTACCAAATTTATTGTACAAAAGTAGACCAACGAACTCAGAAGTCATGCATCTACATCCTGTAAATATTTCAGTCTGATATTTTGAATAGTTTCTGAGATAATGGGTCGTGAACGTAGCAGATTTAACATTGGCGGCGTAGAGCTTTTAATATCCCCTTAAATTATATAAGCATAAAGTATAGAATTATAAGAGTCATTTCAATTTTGTTTTTGAATAAATGATTAAAGTACAGATGATCCCAGCTTCATATCTAAAATTTTGCGAATACTTGAAGCAATCCTTCATAACAATGCAACGACAGCTAAAAATGTGCACATTTTATATAAATTGCTCTTTATTTGTAAATGACCTCGATACTAACTTATGACTTCTCTATTTTTGTGTGATACATTCACATGGCTTTCTCCAACCCTCTATCGTTTATTAGTGGGTGTACAAACTATTCTTACTAAAGCTTATTTTTATACCTACTACGTTTTAATGCAAATAAGCCTTTACAGAAATAGTGACATTACACATTTAGTTGTAGCCACAAAGGGAACAGCGATAGTCAAATGTTTAAGAACTGGACACCATACGCTGGCATTAAAATTACATACTGTTTCCATACAATCGCGAGATACAACTGAATGTTGAAAGGATTTTGAATGACCAAGAAATTAACAATTGTAACCATTAATAGTGAGTATCTCAGAAATGCCTTATACCATAATTAAACTTACTTGGAATAAATTGTGTGTTTTAAACAGATCTACATGTTTTGAGTAGTACGTGTTCGTCTATCGCTTAACGTTTACCAGTTATACAAGATTATACAAAATGAAGAGGACTTCAAAGACTACTCCCAGAAAATTCAACACATAGATCTTTAATGTATGGAATTTTAATCAAAATCGTAAGAGTTATTTTTAGAAAATCAATATTTTCGAAAAAGATATTCCATGTAAAGGATGGTTTGGGCTGGGGGATTCTCTTGAAAATTTTCATGTCGCATCCTTGGAAGATGCTGCACTTAAATACCAAGTTTGGTACTTATCCTACTTTTCGTTTTTAAGTTATACTATTCACAGACAGACAGAAGACACACACACACGAACATGTTTTCAAAATACTTTATTTGGATTCGGCGGCGCCGTGGCCGAGTGGTTAGACCGCTCGCCTCCCACCGAGGCGGCCCGGGTTCAATCCCAGGGACCGGCATGTGGGATTTGTGGTGGACGAAGCGGCGTCTGGGCGGGTTTTCTCCGGGTTCTCCGGTTTCCCCCGCCATTCATTCCACCAACTGCTCCATCATCACCTTTCCTTTCATCCATTTCATCAACATTTCGTTTCATCTACTTCCTTCATCCCATACCAGGCATCGGGCTGATCACCCATCCTGGATGCTCTGTCTGATCCATGAGTGTCTGCTCCTCGACGGGCCTCTGACCCCAGGCACCCGCTTGTAAGTCCTGGGGGGTGTAAGTCCTACATAAGAGGAGGGTAAACAGATAATGAATGAATGAATGAATGAATTATTTGGATTCACGGGGCCTCAAAACACACATTTCAGGTAAAATATCGGTATCAAGTTTTTGGATGGAATGCAATACCTTCTCTTCTCTACCTACTATGTACGTAGAGAAAGTAAGAAAAAAAACCAAAAAAAAACCGATTGTTCTTCTATCTTCATATTAAATCAGATAAACGTTTACGAAACGTTTTCCTTACACTTTCAATGCAGGTACAATAAGGATATAGGAGGCTAAACCGATAGTCAAATCTTCAAAAGCGGGTCTATGTATACAGATATGAAATTCCATACTCTTTGCATGACATCACTAGAGGCGAAAAAGTGAGGGATGTTGGCTTAGCACTTCAAGAAATCTATATTAATATTATAAAGACAGAAAATCTGTATGTGTGTATGTGTTTGTATGTGTATATGTGTGTCTGTGTGTGTGCAGGGAAATTTCAAAACTACTCAACCCATTTAGATAGTTCTTTCACCACTGACAAGCCTTATTCTTTCAGATGGTCACAGGCTATATGTTTCGAGAGGTCTGAAAACTGGGGATTAGAGATTTCTTTTTCGTATTCAGTCTTTTTCTTTTTCAATCCCATTTCCTGAATACGGATTCAGAGGCTACTTTTGGCACTTTATTGCAAAACATGACTTCGAGCCCAAAGGGGAGGCACAACATTTTAAAATTGAGTTATTTTAGGGAAGTGTTGTATATCGTTCGTATCATGCATTTCCCCCATATTTCAGTGAAGTTCTATCAAGTAATATTTTTGGTATAACTTTGATAAAACCAGGCACATTTGAATTATGTAAGTTGACAAAATTGATAAGCTAATCTTACATTCAAACCCTATTTTCAGATACTTCTTGCTTTTTTTCAGCGCTTTC
Source organism: Deroplatys truncata (assembly GCA_030765065.1). Lineage (NCBI taxonomy): Eukaryota > Metazoa > Arthropoda > Insecta > Mantodea > Mantidae > Deroplatys > Deroplatys truncata. Next base: position 46,201,203 of record CM060986.1, read on the forward strand.
AACGGGGACACCATAAGAGCAAAATAACCCTAAAACGCACTTAAACTAAGGCTTAAACTTCCTTGTGTGCCGCAGTAGTTAAAGGGTATTAAAAAGTAACTCTTAAGCTCTAGAAATGTTTTAGTAGTAATGTTGTCTCCTCTAGATTTGGTGCCCACCTATCCACCTGTGTTAGGTGCCTTACTTTTACAGCACAATTAGCGATATTTTCCTTACTCTTATTCTTATTCTTATTTATTTTCGCTTCCCGCTGATATCAAGTAACGTGAAGACACACTAACTTACCTAACCTAAGGCTAACCTTCCGTGAATTCTGAAACCTAAGCTTATATCATAAACATAGAGCATCGCTAGCGTGCTTTGTGTAACCATTGATTGATAATTAATATAAGCTTATGTAAAAAAAAAAACCCTAACCTAAGGCTAACCTTCTGTGAGTTCAGAAACCTAAGCTTATTTAAATAGTGAATCATCCACATCGTTAACAAACGCACGCGAGACGGATATTCATATGTTGTCAGCATTTTGTTTGTGCATTTGGAAACCGCAAGTGACATCAGTGACATCTATAGCAGAAGGAAGAGACCATTTTTCTCGATACATAAGGAAGCTTCTCCAAATTAACGTTAACAAACAGTTCAAGACCATCAGTTGTTTCTTAAGCCAAAGTCCCGAAATGGCCAAAGAAGTTAAAGGGGGCTGATACAAATTAAACAAAAACTACTAGACAGACGGTAACACATGAAGCATAATCTAAAATATGAAACTTTGGAATAACTTCTCTACAATGAGTACTTGCTGTAGGATTCTTCCTTTGTTCCAAGTGAATAAGTGAAGTATAGAATGTTATTTTTAAAGATGTATGTTGTCTCTTTCAGCATTTTATCTGGAGTTATGAATACTTGAATCGCATGCAACTAGAGAATCATAAGCTGTATTATAAGCTCTTACCTTGAAAATTATGTTGCTCATAGCTGCTCTGCTCTTCTGGGAATATTCCTTAGCCTTAAAAGGCGTCCTAAATCACTGCAAACGCGACACGTCACCACTGTGAATCTGAACAACGTAAAATGTCAAGCTACACGTTACAGAAAATAGCACACGAAATGTGACCCAGTCACCTGGCACGTTTCTCGCACATCACTACGACCCACGGCCACCTGCATGTCTGCGGTCTGCCAAGGAATCATTCTGAGCTTCACTTCATCCGCTTTGCTATAGTCATTTGTTTGAAACTTTAAAATTGCACGCATTACTAGCAACGCCAAAAGAATCCTACAACTGACAGCAGTTTCAAGAGGACGTTAAAAGCCCTATGCTGTCAATGTTAAATTTTTTAACTTCACGACCCAATTATCTCAGAAATAATTTAAAACATCATACTGAACTTTTTACAGGACGTATATGTAAGCCTTCATAGTTCACTGATCTACTTTTGTACATTAATGTGGTTTATTAAGTAAGATATTCTTTATTAGAGTTTATCAGCAATTCAGTTATTTTCTTTACCACGTAGTAGTAGGCAGAGAAGATATTGCATTCCACCTAAAATTTCGATACCGAGATTTCACCGGAAATATGTTTTACGGCCTGAATAAAAAAATTAAAAACAGGTCTGTGTGTCTGTGAACAGCATAACTTGGTATTTAAGTTCAGTATCTTCCAAAGATGCAACACGAAGATTTTCCAGAAAATTCCCCCACTCCAGCCACCCTTTACATGCAAAATAATTCGAAATTCTTGATTTTCTAAAAAATATGTATCATATATGTATTTTGATCAAAATACCATATATTAAACATATAAACATGACAAATAAAATGCATATCTTGGATTTTCTGGGAATAGCCCCGTGAAGTCCTCTTCATTTGGAAGGAACTTTGTATAATCTTGTATAACTGTAAATGTTAAGCGATAGACGAAAGCATACTACACAAAAATGCACATATCTTTAAAACACACAATCCATTTTAAGTAACCTTTTTGTGGCATATGCCATTTCAAGATATACGTTATTAATGGTTCGAATTGTTCAATACTTTGTCATTCCTTTGAAGTCCTGTCGACATTCGTGGTTTCTCGCGATTGCATGGAAATTGTAAGGCCAGAATTATAGCGTCCAGTTCTTAAACATTTGACTGCCGCTATTCCTTTATACAGGTACATATAACGAAGCGCGTAATGTAGCTATTTCAACAAAGGTTTATCTGAATTAAAACGAAACAGATAGAAAAACAAACTTTAGCATAAGTAGCTTTATAGCCACTAATAAACGATAGAGGGAAGAGAAAGTAATGTGATGTAACACATCATATTTTTAAAGAGCGTTCATGTTTAGCACATCTGATTCCTTTGTTCTCACATCCTTTGTTTTCTGTCGTGTTGGTAACCTATATTAGAATAATACAATAACCTGAGAATTAAGGCGAATCTAATCAAGAAACACTCTAATAGGTTCGCGAAGACTTCCACTGCCATCTAGCAAATAATGAAACACATTTTGGGTTTTTCATTTAGTAAACTGAAGAAAGTGCCCAATTATACTCTTCTAACCCTTCTCCTACGCAACCTAAGGAAACGATTCCCCGACTTGCATATGAAATGTCGACAGCTACAAGCTACTTGTTCAGGGCATAATAAAATATTATTAAATTAAACTTTCATACTGAACTTCTAGTACCTCTGGTGAAAGTATGTTCTTTGACATCAACAGAGTTTTGTGAGCTTAACATGTGTTTTAATTCCTTTCATCTGGATTACCTTACCTACAGAAACGCAAGTGTCAAAAATTTTGTTGATGTAATTCGCAACCTGCCTTATTCACTTAGCGATAAAACTGTTACGCGTCTAACATAACCCGTTGTTATTTCAAATTTAATTTAAGAATGCCTTTGTACTTTACCGGAAAAAAATATGGGTCAGTTGGAGAATTTAGTGTCCTGCCGTAATGTTGCAATGGTGCATTCGCTTCCATTTATGCCGTTACCGCAGCATCAGGCGGCATTCTAATGCCCTTTCACCGGTGGAGTATGCTACATATACGAGTGCAGTCCGAGAAGTAACCGACCTGAGGTATATATAGCGGTTGTTGTTTCAAACAAATGACTATGGTAGAAAGTACCACCCTTATAAAGCTTAACTTTTAAGTTTGACGTTGCTACGTTGTTTAGTAATTGCTTGGCAGCCATTAATAGTGTACTTTCCCAGCGATTTGTAAACATGGATAAAACTGGTCATGTTATGTGATACAATACTTTCGTTTCAAAGGTCTTAGTCCAACTAATATTAAAGCTGAGCTAGATTCTACTCTGGTGGAGTCTGCTCCTTCGTTTACAACAGTAAAATATTGGGTGGCAGAGTTTAAGCGAGGCCGCTAAGACGAACATCGCAGTGGTCGATCAAATGAGGTGACTACGCCAGAAATTGTGAAGAAAATCCACAAAATGATATTGGATGACCGTCAACTGAAAGTGTGCGAGCCAGCAGACATCATCGTGTGTACATCGCATACTAACTGAAAATTTAGACATGAGAAAACTGTGCGCAAGATGGGTGCCGCGTTTACTCACCATAGAACAAAAGCAGCGTCGTGAGGATGTTTCAGTCGAGTGTTTGGCGATGTTTCGCTGCAATAAAACCACGTTTTTGCGTCACTTCATAACCATGGATGAAACATAGATCCATCACTTCACACCTTAGACGAAGGAACATTCAAAACAGTGGATTGAAAGGGGAGAATCGGCTCCAAAGAAGGCGAAGACAGTTCCATCTGCGGGCAAGGTCATGGCGTCACTTTTGTTTTGGGGGGATGTGCGTGGGATAATTTTCATTGATTATCTTCAAAAGGAAAAGCAATCAATGGCGAATATTATGTAAACTTATTGCAGCGTTTGAATGATGAAATCAAGTAAAAACGGCCTCATTTAGTGGAAAAGAAGCTTTTGTTTCATCACGTCAATGCACCAGTTCACACATCCATTATCGCCATGGCCAAAATCAATGAGCTAAAGTTCGAATTGCTTCCCAATGCATCCTATTCGCCTAATTTAGCCCCCTCTGATTATTTTCTGTTTCCAAAGTTAAAGAAATAACTTAGTGCTAAAAGATTTGCCAACAATGAAGAGCTGGAGTCTGCAGTTGATGGCTATTTTGCAGAACTCGATGGTTCTTAGTATAAACAGGGTATCGAAGGCTACTGAACATCGCTGGGAAAAGTGTATCGAGCTGAAAGGAGACTATGTAGAGTAATAAATATGTTTTTTCCCAAAATGTTTGTGTTTTCTTTGTTAGGTCGGCTACTTCTAGGGCAGCAAGGAGGAGGCGTGTTGAAGTGATAAAATCCGTCCGAATAATATGAATAATAAATAATAAACCATAATAAGAATATTAATAAGCATCTAATCAAAATAAGAAGGAGAGGAATATCAATATGAGGGAAGAATAAAAGAGAACATTAAGAATTAGAAAAGGGTGGAATATAATCATAACGAGAGAAATAAAATAAAGATTAGATATTAATTAATAATCAGAAAGTGAAATAAAATGTAGAAAACGTGTATTTGAGAACGAAGAGACTTGGCGAAAAACGTAAAAAGGTTGAAGACTTAGGGACGTACAGGAAGAGAGACATTAGTAAGCGATAAGTCACAATAGGAACCGAGTAGAGCTCTCAGGATGCGAAGACAACGGGCCGGAAACCGAATTCAGTCAAGCGCACAGAAAATTCAGTCTAGCGAACATAAGTTGTTAATGGTAGACGCGGACGATGCTCGGACGACGAAATTAAGAGCCAATGAAAGACGAAGAAAAATTCAGAGAGATAACCAATAAGAATGAATAAAAGTCACGTGCATAGCAAAAAGATAGATCGAAACTAGAAAAGAGGCGTGAAATAGAAAATTATGTATGACAGAGAGCAACTTTCAGACGTGTGTAAGATGCTTCACTTTGTGTCGAACCGTAGGGTTAGAGAAGGTAACTCCGTGTTGAGTAATGAGGGAGAATAAGATAGATGTAGATATTCAAAGTATTTTATATCAGAGAGGGAAACAGTGCAGATGTCTACGAGTAATTATTTACGTATGTATGGGAAAATTAGTTTAAAGTAAACGTGAGTAAAAGGGTAGCTAGAACATGACTAAAGGTTAAGTCATTAAGGTAACATTGTAATGTTCTTAACTTCGAAAAATACTTAAGAAAGGGTAAAGCACGGAAACAATAGCAGGGGATGACTGGAGTAATCGCGTCTTGTGTGAAAGGGTATTCGGATGAGGACAACAGTGTGGATCTTCAATAAACGGGTCATCTGAGAGGAGAACAGTGAGCTTCATTTCATCTCCCATCCACATTCCCTGAGGTAAGAGTCCAACAACCAAAATTCTTCTACCTGAGTAGCCGGCAGCAACATCAATCCTCCCGAATTACCAACCCAATACCAAGAACCGATCATTACACATTTTGTTTAAATCCCGCTACAGTGTGTATCTGTTTACCTTTTCGCGCATGCAGTGGAGTTCTGTTTTATATGCACAGTTCTAGATTATTCGCTAATGAATATACAACTTTGAGCAATAGCTTTACTTGTCAGCATAATAACCATGTTTAAATATATAACTAAATAAGACCATGTTTTACACATAATCCTCACGAAAAATATTTTTAATGGCAACACAATGTAAAACTGAAATACATTATACTTTTTACTCTCAAAGAGGACACATTTAATACACATTATTTTAACAACCTGTCCATGCGAATGCTACAAGGAATTGCCTTAGAAATACGACGACGAACGACCGGTGTCACCCTTTGACATCTTCTCCAATATCTGATGTTGATTCTGCTGCCGGCTGCTACACTGATTGGCTGTGATATCTTACTGTCAGGGTATGCGTGAGCGATGTTTGAAAGGACATCAGTGTAACTTGACTGAGAAATTTAATGTGATCTGATACTTGAGCTACTGAAATCGACCGTTCGAAAATAAAGAATGAAACTGATTGTGAATCGTAGCATTCGAAACATTAACAATTGAATTATTATACCTGCTAACTTCTGCAGTATCAATTTTACTGTTTGAAATAACTCTTTCTAAAAGAAACTAGAAGCATAAGGTGAAGTGAGTCGCTAAAGTGTTTAACGGCAAAACCACTCGCGGCTACCGCTAAGTACTGATGACTCAGGGCGGTCTTAGGCGCTACGAACTACGATCACCGTAAAAGAATGTAAGCCCTTAAGGCTGAGCACAAACGAAAAGAAAGAAACACGCTAATTTTAGCAGTACACGCTTTTTATTAACTTAATTCCCGCCTACTTTAGAAGTACCCCACCAACGTTCCTACATTATACAATGCCAAATCTCACGCATCTGAGACACAACTTTTACTCTTTGACTACCAAATTCTAAGAACTCTTTCTCTCTCTCTCTCATTTTTTCCGAACTGGCCTATGTGCGGTTTCGCGCATACCTTGTACCTTAACGTCTTGAATTCTAGTTACCTGAAACCTGAGCTAATGGGTTTCTTGTTGACTTAAATTCACCGGAACACTTAATTACCTTAGCTGCTCTACACTTTAACTAATCACTTTTCTTGAACCCGTAATTTGCCTGGTACTGACTTCCTTATTAATTTACAAAGTTGTAATCATTTTTCATCCATTATGCATTGATTCAATATATGAAAATTGACTTCCCACATGCCCACAAATCTTCCCCGATGCACTTCCGAAATATCTGCGTACATGAGCTACAGTTAACATACATCACTGCTTGATCGAACAACAAAGATAGAACGCTCCAGACACATGTCTGCCTGCTATGTATGCGCCCGCGTACATAGCAGGTATAATGCCTCACGAAGCTGTGGTGACGGCATAAATGGAAGCGAGTGTACTTCGGTTGGTCAAAGCACTCCGTGGTTAAAATCTCAGCTATAGCACTGAATTTTTTAGTCTGATTCTACCTTATCAACATTAGCCTATATACGGCATGCGTGGAAGAACAATTAATCAACAAAGTAAAGTTGTGGGAATAAAACAAATACATGTCGGAAACAACAATTATCACTGGGCATAACAACGTTATTAACTTTTTTATTTATGGACGCTCTTTAACTGCTATGGTTCTTAGCGTCCCATTCTATATTGGGCGTGAAAGACCAGAAATTTTACTCAGAGGCCTCTTTATCACTTGATGTTCTTTTACGTGCAGTAAGTCTACGACACGGGACCACCGCTTTATTTCCCTTCCGAAGGAAGCCGTGCTAAGAATTTTTTCACCCGAAAAAATCCATCGCCCTCCGCTGGGGTTGAACCCGCGACCTCAGGAACTAGACTACAGAGGACATCACAATACCAGACGAACTGAAGGCAGATGTTACTGAGCTAAGGCATCTGAGTTCGGCGGTAGATGTTAAAATGAACCATACAAAGACTAAGTAGATGACAAACAGCAAAGAAGTAGACATCACATTAGCAGGCAACGAACCTCTAGAAGTACAAGAAACTGCAAGCTTAGTTAGGCCATTTCCTTTAAGATCACGATGGACAAAGTACTAGGAGAGGTTGCTGCCTCGCCACCGGGAGACACAACGGGCCGTTTCGGCGCTATTAGCGCTGTTGTCTGCGGTGTCCACCGCCTCTTACCGGAGCGGATTGTCATGGAGGCCGCCCGAACGCTCTGGCCTTCTCTCATCCGCGTCTCGAGGAGCTCGTCCGGCAGAGGACCCACGCCACTGTTGCGCCTGACCTTTATGGACCGGGCGCACTACACCGCAGCCGTCACGACTGGCCTCGCACTTCTAGGCCAGTCGCACCGCATCGAGGCAAGCCGCAGCGACCGACATGTCCCTGCTGTCAATACGGCGCGGCGGCCACTTGCAAAGCTCAAGCAAGGTGTCACTACTGCGGCTTGCCCTCGCTCACTGCAAGCTGCACCGGGCACAACCTGGCTTCTCGGCACCGCTACTGTGCTACTTGCGGTGGTGGTGTCCACTTCACCGGCCAGGCATTGTGCCCGCGCTACCCAAGATCACAGCAACTTCGTCATCAGCCACCTCCGCCTCCTGCACCGCCACTCAACCATCCAGAACCAGCTGCGCAGATCACCACAAACCAGAACACCACCACGCTGAATTATCAGGAACCGAGCACATCAACTACACACACATTGCAACAAAATGGGCCTTCCTGCACACCGGACTTCCAGGGCGCTCTTGAGGAGATACAGCAAACCTTGCGTGACCTTGGTCTTCGCCTCGAGGCGTTGCACCGGACTTCCAGTGCGCGCCTAGCGGTATTGGAGGCCAAGCACCGCACCACCATTCGACACCTCTCAACGGTCGCCACCCAGTTCCTGCGACTTCGTCAGACAGTCCAGCACGACAACAGCTCGGAGGTGCTCGTATCGTGCCAGCGCAAGCTGATGCGCATCGAGCACAACCTAACGGTACCAGACGACTCCACGGACAGCGACTGCGACGACCGACCCACGCGGCTGGGTGCCCTTGAGGCCTCAGTTGCTGGGCTTCGAGAGCAGCACCGGGACAGCGAGACTACCATTCTACAGAAGCTTCAAGTACTACAGAACAACCACCAGCAGCTGCATGAAGGCTACATCCTTTGCCGAGCATTCATGGAATCACACACGACACATGCCCAACTACCAAATCTGCCACTTGTAAGACCCAACTATCGGCGCAGCAATCGCTGAGACAAGTTAACTATGATTAAAGAGCAATTAATACTCCTAAGCTTCCTTCACCTTATAACCCCCGGGTGGCAGCCAGGGACTTGTGCTAACGCGGTACTCCCCCTACCTTTACCCATAACTCCTTCTAACTCCTACTCAACACCTCATGAATATCCTTACCTATAACCCCCCCCCCCCCAAAAAAAAAGAAACTAGGAGACGCATCGCAGCAGCATGGCCATATTCTGGTCGCTAAAATTTATACTCCTAGATAAACCCTGAAATATCAATTTGAAAGCTCAAAGAATGAACATATGTATTTTACCAGCTCTGTTATACGGTTCACAAACGAGGAGTTAAAAAAACAAAAACAAACAGAGGCAAGAGATAGATATCTGTCAAAGGAAAATGGAAAGGAAATCTTGGGTATAGCAATGAAAGGACCAAGAAATAAGGAAGAGGACACGATTAAAGGACGCTGCGAACACAGGTAGCTACATAAAACCAGATGGGCAGTACACGTTATGAGACTGCACACACTGGGATCTATTTCCCCTATCATATCTGTATAGAGTTACTAAGTATACGAGTTAATAATTCCGGTATCAAATGTTCTTCAAATGGCAATTGGCTTCCCACGTGCCCACAAATCTGCCCCGATGCACTTCCGAAATATCTGCGTACAGCACATGAGCTAGAAGGATAGAAGGACACACACGGTGACTCTTGAGACCCCAGGATAGGTCAGAGGAACGCCGGCAGGCATAGAACATGCGGGGCAGACGAACTGGGGAGAACCTTCGGCAGCAGGAGGACCACGATAGCCAAAGAGAGACAAATTTGGAAAAAACTAGTGGACATAACCAGTGGGCAATAAACTAGGTTGATCTTTCCCGGAATAGCTAACCGGATCCCTTTCATTTGAAAGTGGCCCTTACCCAAAAGAGATGTCTGTGGGTTAATTGTGAATGTGAATATTTTAAGCATTGATTATAGAAATTATTACAAGAAGTTTGGAGATTATCGGATTACTTCGGAGTTAAAGTTCTCTTATCCAAATATTCGCTGATGAGCTGCAATAAGGATTTTTAAGGCAACACTATGGTACTGTTCTAGGCTGGTTATCCCTTAGAGCTCGTGTCGCTATGGATAAACTAGTTACCTCTGATTAAATCATAACAAAGCATAAATTGTATAGCTGAAAACACATACTGAGTCATTATTTTAGCATAATATTATTTTACATTTGAAAGTTATTCACGAAGTGTATAAAACTAGCTCTTATAACTTAAAATTAACGGTGCTGTTGCTTTTATCGTCATAAAATAGTTTTGTTGCTTTTATGCTACTATGCCATTATAAACAGACTGTTAGTGTATTCACTGTCGTGCATAATTGGCTCATTATGACACGCGTGCCGCTCATATTAATCGCGTATTTCCTATAGCAATGACCTAATCCAGTATTTCAAGTTTCTGTGACTTACAGAGAGGAGATGAAACGATTTTGTGATATTCTTTTCTCTGAGCAACGAAGACTCAGAACTCTGTACATTATTAAATATAGAATAATTAAAATATTTATTTATAATTGCTTACCATGGCTAGGCTACTTATCATAATAGGCTACATCACAGTCCGTAACACCTGCTCACTTCTCTCCCAAGAAGGGAGTGCATGCAATGGACTGTCTTATCGGTTCAACGCGCCAGGTAATAAAAAATATGATGTGTTACACTCACATGACTTTCTCTACTCTTGTACAAACTATTTTTACAAACGCTTATTCTCCATCTACTTCATGTTAATCGAGATAAACATTTGCAGAGTCTATCTTATTGCTAAGTTTCTTGTAGATGTAAGGGGAATATATATTTACAAGGGCAATATAGAAATACAGTAGCCTTTAAGCACATACATATCTCTTAATAGCTGGTTGCTAGGTGCAGCAGCATTCCCTTTGCCACAGATTAATACTCTTTGCATATCCAAGACAAAAAGATGAATAACGAATTCCCATGAGTAAATAAGTACTGAAAAATTTAAGGGAATAACAAACAATATCTCGAAAATGGTTCACTCAACAAAAAAATGTATATGACATAAATTGTGTATTTTAACGCGATCTACATTTTTTGTGTAGTAAAATTTTGTCTATCTCTTATGGTTTACCAGTTATGCAAAAGTCGTTCACAATGAAGAATACTTTTGGAGACATTCCCAGAAAATTAAAGATACACATTTTATTTGTCATGAAAATATCTTAAACATATGATATTTTAATCAAAATCGTTAGAGCCATTTTTGAGAAAATTAAAATTTTCGAAAATTCTTCCATGTAAAGGGTAATCTTAGGTGGGGGGATTTGCTTGAAAACCTTCGTGTCGCATCTCTGGAAGATACTGAACCTAAATACCAAGTTTGGTGCTTATCCGACTGTTCGTTTCTGAGTTATGCTGTTCACAGACAGACAACACACACACACGGATATGTTTCCAAAAATGCTTTTTTTGGATTCAGGGGGTCTCAAAACATATATTTCCGGTGAAATCTCGGTATCGAATTTTTGGGTGGAATACAATACTTCCCTTACTTAATATACGTAGTAGTGAAAGTAAAAATGAAACGTGAGGAGAGAAGCTAACACCTCATTTACGAACACATGAAGACCCTCTCACTTGTGTCAGCTATGGACACCGAATTATTTAAAGACTTATTTCCTACAATTTATAATGCTAAAATTGCATAAAGTGTTGTATCCAACTTGTGAATAATCTTACCATGACACTCACGAAAATTGTTTCACTCGTGCCTTAATCAACAAGGTTATCCACTTGTTGCATTAATTACTATTATCGTGGTCGCCTTTATTCAGTCTGTAAAGCATACCACTGAGGAGCTGAAAGTGCAAATTATGTTAATTAAAAAAACTTAAGGTGTCACATTCACATTACTTTCTCTACCTTGTATTATTTATTAATGAGTATAAAAATTATCCTACGAAGGTTTATTACTTTCTCTACTACGTATAGTAAGTAGGGGAAGTATTGCATTCCACCCAAGAATTCGATACCGAGATTTCACCGGAAATACATGTTTTGAGACCTCCTGAATCCAAAAAAAGCATTTTTGGAAACATGTCCGTGTGTGTGTGTGTCTGTGTGTCTGTGTGTCTGTGAACAGCATAACTCAGAAACGAACAGTCGGATAAGCACCAAACTTGGTATTTAGGTTCAGTATCTTTCAGAGATGCGACACGAAGGTTTTCAAAAAAATCCCCCCACCCCAGACTACCCTTTACATGGAACATTTTTCGAAAATTTTAATTTTCTCAAAAACGGCTCTAACGATTTTGATTAAAATATCATATGTTTAAGATATTGTCATGACAAATAAAATGTATATCTCGAACTTTCTGGGAATGTCTCCAAAAGTATTCTTCGTTATGAACGACTTTTTCATAACTGGTAAACCATAAGAGATAGACATTTTACTACACAAAAAATGTAGATCGCATTAAAATACACAATTTATGTCATATACATTTTTTTGTTGAGTGAACCATTTTCGAGATATTGCTTGTTATTCCCTTAAATTTTCCAATACTTATACTTTTTCTCAAATTCGTTATTCATTTTTTTATGTCCTGGACTTGCAAAGAGAATGGAATGCGCCGCATAGCAACCAGCGTTAAAATATTTGACCATCGCTTAAAAGCTACCATATTCCCCATGCATCTACAAGAAAATTAGCAATAAGATTGACATCTCGATATCTCCATTAACATGAAGCATATGGAGAATAAGCGTTTGTAAAAATAGTTTGTACAAGAGTAGAGAAAGTCATGTGAGTGTAACACATCAGATTTTTTTTAATCGAGATAAACCTTTGCAGAAATAACTACGTTACACGTTTTGTTACAAATGCAAAGGGAACGGTGATAGTCAAATGTTTCAGAACTGGACGCTATTATGCCTCCTTACCCTCTTTCCATACAGTCTCGAGAAACAACTATGTCTACAGGACTTAAAAAGAATGACAAAATATTGAACAAGTCGAACAATTAATGTTTGATGCTACAAAAAAGTTATTTGAAATAAATTATGTGTTTTAAAGAGACATGCTTTTTGTGTAGTACGTTTTCGTTCTGTTGCTTAACGTTGACCAGTTATATAAGGTTATACAACATTCCTTCCGAAGGAATAAGACTTCACAGGCTATTGCCAGAAAATTCAAGATATACTTTTATTTGTTATGTAAACATGTTTATTATATGGTATTTTAATCAAAATAATTAGAATCATTTATGAGAAAATAGAAAATTTAGAAAAGTTTCCCATATAAAAGGTAGTTTGGAGTGGGGGAATTTTCTTGAAAATCTTCGTGTCGCATCTTTGAAAGGTACTGAACTTAAATACCAAGTTTGATATTTATCCGAGTTTTCGTTTTTAAGTTATGCTGTTCACAGAAACACGCACGCGCGGACTTTTTTCTAAAAAGATTGTTTCCGGTGAAATTTCGGTATCGAATTTTGGGCGGAATACAATACTTCCCTACTAAGTCTACATAGTAGAGAAAGCTACTAGGGTATAGACTTTTAGAGCAATTGCCTTTTCTGTCAGCCTAGTGATGTGAAGATGCTCAGAATGTTTGTGGACACCTTAAGAATATTTCTGCATCCGAATAAAAGAGAGAAGTTATAGAGAGAAGGAAGGGACAAAGAGAAGGAAAGAAGGAGAATATAACGACGGTATTACGATGTCGCCTAAAGCTGTACAGGGAAGTTAAGGGCCAATCTGTCACGTCGTGAGCCTGCCCGGCGGCATATGGAGATGCGATTAGCCTTGTTCCATATGAAGACGTCGACACCTTGGCGTGGGGTTGTGACCCACGGTAAGTTCCTTGTACCGTGTGGTTCACACAGAACGCTGTAAAGAACTGCGCAAATCTTATCATTGCATTCTTTTTTCTCGGATTTAGAACAGAACTCGTGTAATTTTAAATCAGTTGTCCCAAACTTCCCCACTTGTCACCCCTCCCCCATTTATAAGCTCTACACTTCCCTGGTAACATTTATTACGAATATGTTTCACATATGTGCTTACATTTGAGAATTATGTAGACTAAAAGAGGGGATTTTGAATGTCTCAATATTACAATAGTTAATTTTAAAAGAACTACAGGATGTTGGCTGAAACAATAATGTAAATTTTAATATATAAATACATAAATAATCTTAAACATAAAGCGATAATTTCTAAGTAAATTCTATATAAACCTTAAGTAAACATATTACTGAATTATCTCCAGTCAGAATTATATACCCGAACGCCTTTAAAAATAATTTTAATTAAGATGTGCAGGAACACCTCTTTTCGGTTTTTATAGTTATGTTTAAGCTATATGACGAATCTTAAAAGGTTTAATTTATATACTGATCGAGTTATTCTTTTATAAAAAAGAATGCTTGAGACTCTCACGCGTTTGAAGTGAAACTCCTTAAGTTCTAGCATTTGTTGAGGATTAGTAAATGGTTATGTGGAATTTGGTTGAAGAAAACCTCTCTTAATTAAATTAAATATTTCTTTTATTCATCAATTTTCATTAATTCATGCTCTAAGAGAGAAATTGTGGGTTTATGATAGCTGAAATATGATACAAATAATTTATACTGTAAAATTTCTAAATAGCAAGAGAATACTTTGTCGATGGTAGTGCCATGGAACACACTGTACCTAGCAGATTGTTGAAGAATTGTGTATCAAATTCGTGAAGACCAGGTTGAAAGAATTGAAATTATGTGTATGCACTAGTAGGTTTATTCCTATTAGTCGATGGCTCAGCTGTATTAGGTTCATTTCCTTGATCACTTATACCACGTATATTTTCACCTGTAGACGCCACTCCTGAGTCAGTGGTATTCAAATCCTCTAACTGTAGAAGAAATGCCGATACGATTTATCCTTTTCCGAGGAGCAAGCAAACAGCATTAGGTGTAAAGCTTTTAAAGGCCATCTGTATGTTATGTGTAGAGAGAGGAATTTAATGTTCTAATGACCCATTTAATATGTTTGCATTTGTGCACTGAAAACTTTCATAATATACGTATAAATTGCCCATATAAGTATTAAGACATCATATTGATATAGAATAAAAAGTTTAAAGGAATTTAATGTAATCTCTCCGTCTACTGGTTCCCTATGCTACGCATTAACACAGTACACGCGGTGCATGCGCGTACACTGTCCCTGACGTATGCGACTCTTGAGTAGAAATGATTCTCCCTCTCTTTCTTCTCAGTTGCCGGTTAGAGTCTCTCGATTAAGCCAACTCGTGCGTTTCTTTTTTCGTCTGATCCAGGCCAATTTGCCCTACCGCGCCTAAAGAAGTTTCACTTAAAAAAAATAGCTGATGGTGAAATTCGTACTTGCAATTCGTATATTCAACTTCCATATCGAAGGCCTTAGCTCAAAGGCAACGTATAGCAATGCTTCTGTTAGTGTGCAACAACTTTTCAATAAATTACCTGCACATATAAAAACCAAAACATTTTGTGAGAATTACAAGAGTATTGTTGCACAATTCTGAGTGTTTCATGGATGACTTTATTATAAGTATAGGTTATACAACGGAGGGTAACACCTCGCTCACTGCGACCTACATAGATAGATTGTAGTTAATACCTCCAGGAGGGAGGGATGAAGTGAAAGAACCACAGGAGGCTACAGGGCGTAGGCAGACAGGTCACAGAGACGCGTGGAAATCCCCGACAGTTCCAGGCTCGAAGCCCCATCCACTGCTAGAGCTGCCTAGAGAGGACGATGAATGACCCGTCGACCAAACAGGCCTCTAGTGTCCACAGAGAGTACTCCCTCCTTTGAGGAAGCATCTGCGCCATCTGGCCGGCACCGCCATACGCCGCGAAACCTAGAAGCGAAATGTAATGAAAGGAAATCGTAGTAGCTTAGTAACCATTCCAGCATTCGCCTACCTACCAGGAAAAAACACGAAAAACCCAAGGTCAGAGTGAGTGATCGCTGGAATTGAACCCGGGGCCTCCCGATTGCGAGCTCACACATTACCGCTGGGCATCTCGCCCGGTATGTCTTTATATAACCGGAACAATTAATACATATTTCCTAAGTGATTTTAAGTAAATTACACATTGTTAGCAATGCTACTACACACTTTTTTCCGTGCCGTAAATCTACAACACGGGATCACCGGCTTTACTTCCCTTGCGAAGGATTTTTACGTCCGAAAAAATAATCCATCGTCCTCCGCCGAGTTTGAACCAGACCTCCCGATCTCGGGAACTGGAGACTAGTATGGTAACCACTGCACACGGAGGATGACAATGAGCAGTAAAGGAGATCAACCTCAATCAGGTCCTTCCGGAACACAATAAAGTTTTAAATGTAAAAAAACAGAACTGTAGGATCAGTAATAGGATGCACAAATGATGCATTCGGTGACAGCAGATGGTCTTGAGGTAGGCGTCTTCGAATCCTGCTGGCGAGGATAGATCGTCTACAGAGAGAAAACTTCGCAGGCGTTAGGAAGATTATGAGAGATGTTGTGAGCCTGAGTGTGAATAAACTGACGAATAGCGTCCACTAAGTTCATGACGTAGCTGTGTGTTACGGATAAACCAAGGTAATTTAACTGCAATACGGAGTACCTTGTTCTGGAGTGATTGTGGTGCTTTCAATTTACTTGGAGCTATAGCATCTCCACATGTAGGTCAACAAAGATCGTAGAAATGAGGTACAAAGTAGGTAAAGGTACTGAAGAACGGAGGAGCCCAAAAACCGGGAGAGAGCAAGGCATCTGGCCCCTTGTGCTTCTACCGTGACCCCTGAGAGGGAGGATGAGGCGAGAGACCTGAAGGGTGACCAGATCCAGATGACGAGGGCACAAGCATGGACGTGATCACTAATGTGTCCAGGTTGAACCTTCCAACGCCGCCCGGGGCCACCCATAGAGTGTCACCAAGGGAGTGTCTGCCCGAAAGCAGCCGGAGGCGAGTCCTAACCGAGCTGTCCCTGGAACGACATCAGGAAGGAATATCCACAGAGCGCACAGTCACCCCCAGCCGCAACCTGCCGAATACCGTCGCCTGGTCTTACAACTGAAACAGATGACAAGGGAGATGATTGGTACAGGAAATGAGGGGCAGGAGAGTTGTGTTAAAAGATGAACCACCCCAGCATGTGCCTGCTGACCCGAGGAAACCACGAAAAACCCATGGGTCAGAGTGGACGGTCGCCGGGGATAGAACCCGAGACTTCCCGAATGAGAGTGTATATGTTACCGCAGCGCCACCTTGCTGGATGCATAAAGTAGGAGGTGGTATTGCCTCTAAGAGAGCATTTTCTGTTCATTAATGGGTATAGTTTAGAAATCTGGCAGGTTTAGTTTGAAATTAATATGAGTTTTCCAGATAAGGCAACGATCTAGATGTATATTCAAATACATGACGATTGATCATTAATCACAAAGGAGCTGCCAGCGTACATCGGCGAGGGACTAATTGCTAGCACCAGGTGTCGAACCATGATGTTAAAGAGTCAAGTGCAGCTTGAAGATTACCAGAAGCAGTAAGAATGTCATCGTGTGATATACAAAGAGCGGTATCATCGCGTGCATAGGGATATCGACTGAGGGTGAATCAAGAAGGTCGGAATAATAAATGTTAAAAATTGTAGGTCCCAGCACAGAACCCTGAGGCACACCACAAACGAAACATGCTCCAAGAAAAGAGTAGATTGGGGAGTGAGATTTTCTTTAAAATATTTATGTCGCATGCTTAGGAGATTCTGAACTTAAATACCTAGTTCGGTATTTATTATATGTTTTGAGTTGTGTGGTTCATATACACTCACACGCACTCACTCACATACACAACACATACATGCACACACGCGCGCGCGCACACGCACACACACACAATATATATAAAATGTTTCAGGACCTCTGCGACAAACTCTGAGGAACGAACAGATCTCGCAGAGGGGAACACTTTTTATCAAGGAAGCACCATTCTCCGACGCATCTTTACGGAGTTGTTTGAAACGTATCCGTTAGGATAGGTTTGAGAGGCAGAGCCATGACTGACTCTCTATTTGTTTATACCGCTGAATCGTGTGAAATCGCCTCTTTCTTGTCCCTTACATCTGTTTAGGTTTGGTAGGTCTGAGACGCACAGCCCAATTTAACTCAAAGGGGAGGCAAAACGAAAGGCCCCAGTAGATGATCACCAACCATTCCAGCCCATGTCTTTACGGAATACTTTTGTTGGCGATGTCTAAAGAACACTGCATGAGGGTTCTCAACATCCCAGATGTGGCTGTTCTTGCTGTTGAAGTATCCGTCTCGCGTGAAGCAGGCGTCATCGGTAAACAAGATATGTGGGAAATGTAGGATCTGCGATACTTCGTTGCAGCAACCACTGGACAAACTGAACACGAGGTGCGAAGTCGTTCGGCCCCAGTCCCTGTACTTTCTGGAGGTAGTATTATGGAGCTTTGTTCACAAACACGGAGTTAAATTGGGCTGTGGATCTCAGACCTACCAAACCTAACCAGACGTCAGGGCCAAGACAGAGGGACGTCACTTGATTCAGCGGTTATAAACTAGCAGTCAAAGTGTAATGGCTGTGCCTCTCAAACCTGTCCTACCGGATACGTTTCAAATAGGGGTGAATAAATCTTTAACGATGCATCGGAGGATGGTGATTTGTTTGACAAAAATGTTCCCCTCTGCAAGATCTATCATTCCTCAGAGTTTGTCACAGAGGTCCTAAAACATTCTATGTATATACATACTACATACTTACGGACCCTTTTCCTAAAGAAATTTTTGAGGGGTTCATGGGATTCAGGGGTTCAAAACTGTATTCCTTTTAAATATCGATATCGAGGTTTTGAAATTAAAATTGTTTCGGACACATTAATAACTTATTGATGACTTGATAAAACTGGAATTAGTGTGCGGTTTAGGTTTCATTTCGTGAGATTAGTTTCAGTATTTGAAAGGTTGAAATGTATCGCATCACCTTCAATATTTATGTACACAAATGAATGTATGATGTTGGTAATTAGTTGAGACGCATTAGTGAAGCGCTCGTCAGACTAATCACTGCTCGACACCGCGGCTGCTAATGTGGCGATGATGGCTGAGAAAAGCCTTACAAGGCAATAATGTGCGACTTCACCTCGCCTCTTATCTTTACTCTTCCTCATCCTGCACTCGTTACAAGCCACGGTACAGTCCTTTCCAGCACACAAAACTCCCTCTTCACTTATACCAAGAACCATCTTAAAGAACCTGATGTGTCGCATTCACACGACTTTTTTTCTCTCCACTCCCCCACAAGGGTTCTTACAAAAGCTTATTCTTCGACCTACTTCTTGTTAATTGGGATAAACTTTCATTACACATTTATACATTTCGTTGTAATTATATGGAGGATGTGGCGGATACAGAGTCGCCCTCCGTGGTGTAGTGGTTACCATGCTAGTCTCGAGGTCGCGGGTTCAAACCCGGCGGAGGGCGATGAATTTTTTCGGGCGTAAGAAAATATCCTTAGCGTGGCTTCGGAAGGGAAGTAAAGCCGATGGCCCCGTATCGTAGATTTACGGTACGTAAAAGAACTTCAAGCCTGATAAAGAGGCCACTGAGCAAAATTTCTGGTATTTCACTCCCAATATAGAATGGGACGCTAAGGACCACAGGAGTTAAAGAGCGTGCATAAATAAAAACTCAATTTAATTCCAATTTTGGATGATACAATAGGCTAAGGTGATAGTCAGATTTTTAAAAAGTTCGTCACTGTGTGATGGCTTTGAAATACCATGTCTTTTGCATGATCAAGCAAAGAAATTCTCGTGTGTCATATTCACATGACTTTTTCTATCCTCTGTTTATTAATGGGTATACAAATTACTCTTACGAGAGTTTATTTTCCTATCTTCTTCAGTTTAATCGAGATAAACCTTTACGGAAATAGGGAAATAGTTTGATTATACATTTCATTGTAGGTATAAGCGGGATATAGGTAACCGGATCGATAGTCAGATGTTTAAATAAGAGTCGCTATAAACTGGCCTTAAAAGTTCATACTCCTTCCATGACATTGCGAAAAGCAACCGAATAGTGACAACACTTTAAAAAATGACAAAAGTATTGCAATTTTGCAAACCAATAATAACTAATATCTCGGAAAAGGCTGATGAAGGAAATATTGGAAAAACTTTGTGTGCTTTAAAGAGATCTACATTAATTATGTAGTAAGTTTTTTCTCTTAATGTTTACCAGTTATACGAAAATTATATACAGAATTTCTTTCTAACGAAAAGGACTTCACAGGCTATTCCCAGAAAATTTGATATACATTTTGTCATGGAAATATCTTAAATATTCATTCATTCGCTGTTTAACCTCATCTTATGTAGGGCTTACACCCCCCCAGGACTTACAGGCGGGTGCCTGGGGTCAGAGGCCCGTCGAGGAGCAGACACACTCATGGACAGAAGAGCCAGGATGGGTGATCAGCCCGATGCCTGAAGGATGAAGAAGTAGATGAAACGAAATGACGGCGAAATGGGTAAGAGGAAAGGTGATGATGGAGCAGTTGGTGGAATGAATGGCGGGGGAAACCGCTCAGACGCCCCTTTGTCCACCACAAATCCCACATGCGGGTCCCTGGGATTGAACCGGGGCCGCCTCGGTGAGAGTCGAGCGGTCTAACCACTCGGTCACGGCGCCGCCTATCTTAAATATATGGTGCTTTGATCAACATTGTTAGAGCCCTTTTTTAAAAAAAAATAAAATTTTCCAAAAACAAGCTCCATGTAAAGCGTAGTTTGGGGTGGGAGGATTTTCTTGTAATATTCACAAAAATCTATATACAGTTTTTACTTATTTTAAGCTTCTTCGGAATTTTATAAAACTAAATATTAGATTGAGAGTAATCCATAGTGTCATTAAGTGAAGCGGCAATGTTGGTAAAGTGGTTATGTTCTGGTGTTCGCAGTTGTAACACAAAAATTGAATAAACACAGCGATTTACTGGTTGATGCACAATGATCACCAAGCGCTCTGTGAATCTGTGAGGAAATACTTAGAACCGCATACTGCTTAGTAAGCGCTCTCATTGTTTAACCATGTGCACAGCAGCTTGCTTGACCTTCAGTTCAAAATAAACGTGCGAGAGCGACCATGAGCACGCATTTTTCTACTCCCGCGCATAAAGTAATTTATTTCTTTAATTATTTTAGATGAATTACAGTAAAATATTGTAATCACCATTACGTAAAATACATATTTGATTGTGTTTAAATTACAGAATCTTACCATTTATAATACGATTATTTTTCTTAATGCTTAGCGTTTTCACTTGAAAAAACAGAAATTTCTTCACTGAAATAAAGTCAAGAACATGTTTACTTAGCAGTATGAAATTAACGTTTAGGGAATCAAACAAAAGCTCGATTTAAATAATTATAATTAAAGGTTTCGGAGTTATAACAGCTTGAAGTTGAGAATTTTAGAAAGATACGATAAATTTGAACAATTTTAATTGCAAAACTATGATGTTCTGAATTTTAAAAGTTTGTATAAAGCACCGCATCGAGCTTATCTCCAAATACAAAAAGTTTCGTTTCGCTTAAAATGTGCAAGCACCATTTTGCTTCTATTTCGGACGAATGGAATGGAATATCTCATACTCGGACCTCTTTCTGGAAATGTTTTTTTTATTCAGTGGTCCTTAAAACATGTATTTCCAGTGAAGTCTCGATATCGAGCTTTTGGATGGAATGCACTTTCTAGGTATGTAGTAGAGAAATAAAAAATAAGGATGATCTAAAAGTGGCTAAACGGTTACACTGGAACTGTTAGAAAATGAACTGGACCAAAAGTAACTAGTTACTCAGTAAATGCAGAAGTAATAGGTGAAATGGCAGTGGCTACTCTGCATATATGTACACCTATAGCTGGTGAACATATCTGGAGCTGGTACACTCACTTCCATTTATGCCGGGTCCGCAGCTTTGGGAGGATTTCTATTGACCTTCACAGATGAGTATGTGTAGCAAGGAGAAGTTCCGTGAATGAGTAGCTTTTCGCGCATGCAGTGGTGCCCTGTTTTACATGTACAATTCTACATTATTCACATATGAGTATATAACTTTGAGCAATAGTTTTATTCCTCATCACTTACATATAATAACCATGTTTAAGTATATAACTAAATAAAACTCTGTTTTGCGTAATTTCTCCACGAGAAGATATTTTAATGGCAACAATGAAACTCAAATACATTTGAAGTAGTATTTTGTTCTTGGAGTTTATTTATTTATTTTTTGTTGATGTTTGCATCACGCTTTGGGCGTGAATTTGAAGAAAGTATTGTTTGTTAATATGCTGCTACGTATGTAAAGCCTATTTGAAGATGTATTTTTGTTGTTACGCTCCAAGTTTTAAAAAATATATTATAACTTTGTTATTAAACTGCTTCTATAGATAGTATTTATGTTTGTTTTTGCCTCGGCTGCGTCAGTATTACTTAGGGACACGTTTCTATTAATTAGGGCGTGTTGCGACAGGAATGTAGGCTTACACAGATTTTAAGTTTAAATTCACTTCTTTTTATTAATCCTTGACACAAATTAAATAGCACTACACTGATATCAGGAGCTGTGAGATTCTTTTATTTAATACTTGCACTTTGTTAATCCGTATACTTAATTTTCGTTTCACACGAATACGTAATATTTCTTTAGAGAATACATCTTCCATCCGATCACTACCAAGGTCTGCAGGCAACTGGACATATTTTAACCGTTCAAACCCGTAAGCTTCTGTATTTCAAGTCTCTGATTGGCTAATCCTAGTCCAATAGAATACCTGCATTTTACTAAAACTTTTCTCTAATTTTAAACTGTCAAAAAATTTACATTATTGCTGCCCTAGTCATGACTAGTAGTATTCAAACTCTCAAACTCATTATTGCCTCAAGGTTACCTCATTGTTAGCAACTTTAAACTTATTATTCTCACAGCTCTTACATTATTAAAGTACGTAATGTATTCACATAACATTATTAAACATGTTTACAATAACATAAGCATTTGCAATGACTGTTATATACATTTTAAAAAATTATTACATACACATATTGCTTCAAGGCAGGCTGTTATTGAATTTACATATTATATAATTTAACTGAAATTATTTAAGTGTTAAAAATACTGCCTCACATTATACCTTTTATTCTCAAGTAGGACACGTTTACCAGACATTATTCTAATATCTGTCCATTCTCCATTCTGATTTAGTCACCTAGGTACTGCATCACTCATCCCTCTGGAAACACTGTCGTGAAAGTGGGTACATATCAGTTTAGAGTCAGTTCTTCCAGCACCTAAGTGATGAGGTACCTAGGCAGCTAAATCGCGTATTGGACAAGAATGGAGATTGGACAGATTATTAAAATAATGTCGAGTAAATGTGTCCTCTTTGAAAATAAAAAGTATAATTTACTTCAGTTTTACATTATATTGTCATTAAAAATACTTTTACATGGAGAAATTGTGCAAAATAGTGTTTTGTTTAGTTGTATATTTAGATTGGACAGATTATTCCTATAATGTCGAGTAAATGTTTAAAAAGTATAATGTATTTCAATTTTACACTATGTTGCGATTAAAATATTTTTAATGGAGATGTTGTGTAAAACATGGTTTTATTTAGTTATACTTTACTTTAATGTGATCATTATATGTAAGTGATGACGAGTAGAGCGATTGCTCATAGTTATATATTCATTGTGAATAATCTAGAACTGTGCACGTAAAACAGGACTCCACTGTATGCGCGAAAAGTTAAACAGACACAGGCAACTCCTCCTTGCTTTACATCCTCACCTGTGAAGGCCAGTAGAATGTCTCCCAAAGCTGCGGAGATGCCACAAATGGAAGCCAGAGTACTATAGCAGTTCCTATGTAGTAGGCCCCGACTAAGTTGATGATGCCGTAGAGAGATGGTGGATGCTGTATTACGTACCTGTAGGTCGTCTTGATGCCCGTACTCTTGTGATGTATCACGACGTTCTCGTAGACTGGAATCTGATGATCGTGTATCTGTATTCTTATGTGTGTGTTAGTATGTTATAATTAATATTTTATAATTGTGTCACGGCTGCTGTATCTTTGTGTCGGAGAGCAATTGTATCTTGTCAGGGTTAGGTATGGAGAATGTTAAAAATGTTAACTATTTCATTTTTATTTTAGATAAACCACATGCAGATATTCACAAATCACTATTACCTTTGTCATGTTGAAATATGTATAACAGGTAGACTTTAAATACACAGTTTTAGCGTCTATCTAGAGACGAGCTTAAACACTATCTTGCTGCGCGAACACTGACAAGCTTCTGTTAGCGTTCCTTTCAATCGTTTTCTTAACGTACGTATTTGAATTATAGGCATGTATAGGTTGTATAGTTAACAATGACCTTTCCCTCTTATATTATATTTTATATATTATAACGTTATATACTTGTTCTCTACCATATGCACGTTATGAATATATGTATTTTTAAACATCCTCTTAATTATTATACATAACACGTAAAACTTAGAATAAAATATTAAAGAAAAAAATTATCAATGTGTTGACGCTGAGAAGCTGTGAATTAGATATCTTAATACATTAATGAGTTATGTATTAGTTTGTCCGTGGCTAGTACTGTATGTTGCTTTAGTACATATTATTTACTACCTGGACTGGTAGTTGTTACCGCTGGAACTCGTTAAGTAAATGCCATTGCTTAGTATTGCACTGCTTATCAAAATAACGTGAACTATCTTCAGTAATACTACGGGTGCTGATAGTTTTTCGGGAATTTAATTGACGTTAACGAATGCTTGCTTTCATGATAATTACTCGAGACCGAAGGTCTAATGACAACAGGCATGAGTTTGAAAGCTGAATTAAATTACCTAAGAAAAAAATTCTAATATGTTACATTCACATAACTTTCTCTACCCTATATTGTTTATTAATAGGTATACAAATTATTCTTGTGAAATTTTCTTTTTCTATTTACTTCATTTTAACCCACATAAACCTTTGCAAAACTAGCTACATTACACATTCCGTTAGCATACAAAGAGAACAGCGATAATCAAATGTTTAAGAACTGGACGCTATATGCTGGCCTTAAAATTATATACTCTTTCCATACAATCGCCAGAAACAACAGAAAATCATGGGACTTAAAAAGAATGACAAGTTATTGAATAAATCTAACCAATAATAACAGATATTTCGGAAACGGCCGATGCCACAAAAAGTTATTTGAAATTAATTGTGGGTTTTAAAGAGATCTACATTTTTTGTGTTCGTCTATCGCTTAACGTTTACCAGTTATACAAGATTATACAAAATTCCTTCCGAATAAACAGGATTTCACAGGCTATTCCCCGAAAATTCAAGATATACATTTTATTGGGCATGTAAATATCTTTAATATATGGTAGTGTAATCAAAATCGTTAGAGCAATTTGTTATAAAATCAAAATTTTCCATGTAAAGGTATTTTGGGGCGGGGGTATTGTCTTGAAAATTGTCGCATCTTTAGAAGGCACTGAACTTAAATACCAAGTTTAGTATTTATCCGACTTTTCCTTTTTGAGTTATGCTGTTCACAGACACTCACACACGTGTACCTTTTTCAAAAAAATGCTTCTTTTTGGGATCAAGAGATCATCGTAAGATATATTTCCGGTGAAATCTCGGTATCAAATTTTTGGGTGCAATGCAATACCTTCTCTACCTATTATGTACGTGGTATAGAAAGTAAAAATTTTGATGTGTTACATTAACACGAGTTTCTCTACCCTTTCTTCAACAAATTATTCTTGAAAAAGTTTATTCTTTTATCTATTTCATGTTAATCGAGATAAAAATTTGTAGAAGTGATTTATTACATACTTCCTTATAGGTACAATGGGAGTAGGGAAACACAATAGGCTTTAAGAGATAGTCAACTCTTTTAAAAGCTGGTCGCAGTGTAATCACTTTGAAATTTCGTTTTCTTTGCATGACCAAGAGAAAACAACCGAGTAATAACATCAAAATTGTAAAGATATAAGTATTTGAAAATTCAAACTAATAACAAGGAATATCTCAAAAATGTTAACTTAAATAAATTGTGTGCTTTAACGAGATCCAAATTTGTTGTAGAGTACGATTTTGTCTGTCTCTTACGGTTTACCAGTTATGCAAAACTCATTCAGAATGAAGAGCACATCAGAGACTATTCCCAGAATATTCAAGATATACATTTCATTTGAATTTCCAAATACATTATACTTTTCTGAACTAAAAGCCGCTATTACTTTTTCTTTGTTTCTTTCTTTTTCGTGTTCATGCAAAGAGAACATAATCTCAAAGTCACCACGTAGCGACGGGTTTGAAAATATTTGTCTCCCTCTATTCTTCTTATACCTAAAACGAAATGTGTAAATGGTAATGAAGGTTTATCTGTATTAACAGGATTTAATAGAAGAATAAGCTTTGTAAAAATGTTTTGTAGATAAGTGAGTTGAGAAGAAGTTATGTGAATACTACACATCAAGTTTTTCGATGTTCGTTCTATTATCCCAAACATTCTTTTGAAATTTACTTATTTTATGATTTAAATCATCACAATTAAATAAAGATCACACCCTAAATATTTAAAATTTTGTACTTGTTCTATATTTATGTCATCAATTGTTATTTTACATATTATTATTATTATTATTATTATTATTATTATTATTATTGTCGTTGTTGGAATTAATTGTTCTTCCATACAAGCCGTGTTTTGGACAGGGTTGGAAAGGTAGAATCAGGCGACTGAAAAATTCAATGCAATAGGCGGGATTTGAACCACGGATCTCCGTTCGGTTTCTCTAACCACTGAGCTACCATGGCAACATGCCGGCAGGACAGCTGATTCGCATGTTTTCCCGGTAAACCACAAGGAGTTCTTGCCATGATAGCTCAGTGGTTAGAGCAACCCGATGGAGACCGGGAGATCCGTGGTTCAAATCCCGGCTATGGCATTGAATTTTTCAGTCGCCTGATTCTACCTTTCCAACCCTGTCCAAAACACGGCTTGTGTGGAAGAACAATTAATTCCATTAATTGACCTAATAGTGGTTGAAACTATGAAGCCCGGGACTTAAAGTACTTACAACATTGTAAGTTGCCATTGGGGCATGTCATCTCAATATAATTTGAGATCTCCTTGTGGTTTATCGGGAAAAATGCGAATCAGCTGGAGAATTTAGAGAGTCGTGCCGACATGTTGCCATGGTAGCTCGGTGGTTAGAGCAACCGGACGGAAACCGAGAGATCCGTGATTCAAATCCCGGCTATGGCATTGAAATTTTCAGTCGCCTGATTATACCTTTACATTATTATTATTATTATTATTATTATTATTATTATTATTATTATTGCTGAGTAATGGACTCTGCATTCCCAGAACACTGCCCTCCCTGCGACGTAGTGGATGGGAGGATGTAATTTACGCTGTTACCTTGCATTGCTACAGAGCTTCAATGGTTTACCAATTCTGTACTTACTTTTGGGGGACAGAGATGCCCCGGGCGCCAAACGACAGCTTAAGAGAGGAACAAATTTGCTCAGTGCTCGAGTGGACCGGCAATATGTGTGACAATAAGGTTCTTGTAGTGGAGAAGGAGTGGGTCTCAAACACGAAGATTGCTTCATAAAAGGACGTATCGCGATTACGAAATAGAGACGGTATGATTGTTTAACTTCCGGCTATTTCCTTCCCAAAAAATCAGCACTTCCTTTTAGTTTATTATTATCATCGCTTAAATATTAATATGAAATGGTATTGCAATATAAACCAAGATTAAGTGAATTAGAACTTTTCAAATGAATACAGGAAGCAAGATATGGGATAACGCTGTAGCGGTAGCAGACGAAGACACCTCCAGGCTTGCTTGAATGAGAGAGACAAGCAGAAATTAAAAAGATATGGAGAGAGGACGGAACAGAAACGGGAATTCCGAATCCGTCATGGAACAGAGACGTGGAAGATACGAGAGTACATGTTCTCATAGATGCCAATGTTATCAGCCAATCGCAATATTGCTTTAAGATGTGGCGGAGAAAATAGCGGCTTAAATAAAGCAGATCCTCGGCAATCGCACGACTTTATACAATTTCCTCGGAGGATGTACTTCATGCCACTCAGATAGCCGAGCGTATGAAGAAGCCGTTAGCAATTTAGAAAAACAACATAGGGTGGGAGGTATACCTTAATAGGTAGGGCCTCATAACCCAGTCAAATAGTTGTGGGATAGAATTCACAGCTAGTTGCAAACGAGTAAGAAAATAAATTACAGTTAATTGAACTTCAACTTTTTTAATTTCGTCTCCTGTAGCTACTCCTGAGATAAGAGCTAAAAGCAAAGGACAACACAGAAGTATTGTAGGGTGTTCTTTTACAGCAATTCACCACGCACACCAGAAGGAAGACGACGAGCAGCCGGAAAGAGGAGCTGGCCCGTCACATTGTGACGTAGCTATGTATTGGATGGTGCTGACTGGCCGTTTAAAAAGATACGGCGAGATAAGCCGGAGCGCTCTGCCCCAGTGTAAACACCAGAAGCAGTATCGAGAGATAAACAGAATCTTCTGAAAGTTTCCCTCCCAAATATTCTAGAACTCTCTGGAAATTTTCAGTATCTATATAAGAAGCGCGTTTGCTAGTCAGTCAGCTAGTGAGTTAGTGGTGCATTTCTAATACAAGTGCCGTCCTGATACAACATAGTGAGGTCGTGATGACAATTGTGAAGTGATAGTGAAAACTGAACTAAATCCTTTATTAAAATGACAGTGAGAACTGAAATAGACACATTAGTGAAGGACAGTGAGAACTGAACTAGATCACTTTAGTGAAATGACAGTGAGAACTGAGCCAGATCACTTTTGTAAAGTGACACTGAAAATTGGACAAGGACACAATGTTGTATCATAAGTATTTTTGTGAATTGGCATTGCTTTTCAGGTTGAACTATTTTTAGCTATTCAGAGAAAAAACATCAATTACATTTAAGAACATTTCATCAGTATATTTTCCAAACTGAACTGTAAATCCCGCTGTTTACAATGGCTCTGTTTATATTTCACAAACGCACATAAATGAAATTCTGAATTGTCAGATACGTAACAACTGGTAATAGATTTATAAACCAGAAAATGCTGATGTGTCATATAAATTTACTTATTTTTATGTTAACCGCAATTCACAAAAGTCGTGTGACTTTCACAAACCACATTTTTGAGAATAATGCTTTTAAAATTTATTATTATTATTATTATTATTATTAGATACACTATTATAAGTACATATAATGGTTCCACAAATAATTCTTCTCCACTTTAAAAGATTTCTAGCAGCCGCGTTGAATGAATGACAAGGGAAAGAAGAGACACCTCACACCTCGACTAAACGCGAATCTTTTGTGCTTACTGGCCCCAGGAGAAACGGATGAAGTGAAGGAACCCCAGGAGGCTGTAGGCCACAGGCAGGCAGGCCGACAGAGATGCGCAGAGGTTTCTAAAACAATCCCAAGCTTGATGATCCGGTCACTAAGGCGGGCTGCTCAGAGAAGGCTTCCCTCTGGCGGAATCTGGTAGCACTCGATCCACCTGAGGTGGCTCTGAGAAGACTGCCACTTGGCAGGGCCGAGAACAACTTTCCAACTAGTTAGCATCTGTGTCATCATCGGACACCGAACAGCACTTCACACCCCTAGCCTACTTGAAACTTGAAGGGGAAAGTGAAATGATAGGAAATTAGGAAAAGGAAATTTGTGGTAAAAGAGAAACCACACCAGAATTCACCTTGCCAAGTAGGGAAAACCACGAAAAACCCATGGTTGGAGTTGCCGGCCCCAGGAATCGAACCCAGAACCTCACGAATGTGAGCCCCGCACATTAGCGTGATGCATCTCGCTCGGCAGCAGCCGCGTTAACTTCAATACGTAGAGAAAACAAACGATTTTGCAGATTACGTGTTCCGGTGTTTTTCAGGATTTGTCATTTTATAAGTGTCGTAATTTTCGTGCATGGTACTTAAGATTATTTTACATGCACTTAGTATAGCACTTTTTGATGCAATGCATGAAATTGCGGTGAAAATGGCTTTTGATGTCACGAAGAAAACGTTGTCAAAATTAGGAACTAGCATCGTCTTTATTGAACTTCCTCAAATACATTACCTAATGTGTTTATTTCTGCAAATATTTATCTCGATTGACATGGAAAAATAAACTTTCGTAAGAAAAGTTGTAGAGACTATACAAAAAAAATCTGATGTGTTACACTCACATGACTTTCTCTACTCTTGTATATTCTATTTTTTACAAACGCTTATTCTCCATATGCCTCATGTTAATCGAGATATCGAGCTGTCAATCTTGTTGCTAATTTTCTTGTAGATGCAAGGGAAATGTGGTAGGTTTTAAGCGATAGTCAAATATTTTAACGCTGGTTGCTATGTGGCGCATTCCTTTCTCTTTGCATGTCCAGGACATAAAAAAATGAATAACGAATTTGAGAAAAAGTATAAGTATTGGAAAATTTAAGGAAATAACAAGCAATATCTCGAAAACGGTTCACTCAACAACAAAAAATGTATATGACATAAATTGTGTATTTTAACGCGATCTACATTTTTTGTGTAGTAAAATTTTGTCTGTCTCTTATGGTTTACCAGTTATGCAAAAGTCGTTCACAATGAAGAATGCTTTTGGAGACATTCCCAAAAAATTCGAGATATACATTTCATTTCTCATGACATTATCTTAAACATATGATATTTTCATCAAAATCGTTAGCCATTTTTGAGAAAATTAAAATTTTCGAAAAATGTTCCATGTAAAGGGTAGTCTGGGGTGGGGGGATTTTCTTGAAAACCTTCGTGTCGCATCTCTGGTGTTTATCCGACTGTTCGTTTTTGAGTTAAGCTGTTCACAGACACAGACACACAGACACACACACACACACACACACACACGCGGACATGTTTCCAAAAATGCTTTTTTTGGATTCAGGAGGTCTCAAAACATGTATTTCCGGTGAAATCTCGGTATCGAATTTTTGGGTGGAATGCAATACTTCCCCCACTTACTATACGTAGTAGAGAAAGTAATAAACGAGCGTACTACACACTCATGTGAGTGTATTACACTTCTTGTTTATTCTGTAACCATTAGAAATCCCTCCCGCCTTCTGTTCTATGTAATTAAGCCTATAGCCCATTTTCTAAATGGGTATTCTACAATATACAGAATTTCGTGGGTATAAGTATATGATATACAACGAAGGGGGACACCTCCTGCACCGCAACCTACGCAGGCGAAAGGAACCACAGAAGGCTACAGGTCACAGAGACGCGAGGAAGTCCTTAATAATTTCAACTCGAAGACCCGACCCTCTGTCAGAGCTGCCCAGAGTGGGCGACGAACGACCCATACAAACCTCTGGTATCCACGGAGAATACTCTTTCCTCGGAGCAAACTAGTGCGCCATCTGTCTTTCTCAAACTGCGAAATCTGAAAGCACACCTGAAACATGAGAATGATAAGGAATGAAAGGGAAACAAGACAAAGGAAATCTAGTAGAAGGCATTCCCTGGCGGCCAGGGAAAACCAAGAAAAAACCAAGGTGAGAGTGGGACCTTCCGAGTGCTGAGCCAACTCTCTCGTTAGCTTTCACTACTTGGTATATAAGATAACAGTCGGTTGGCTATGTTTTGCGTGAAGCTAACATACACAACTGCAGAGGTTTAAGTCAACGCTTGACTGTAATTGACCCAGAGGAAGTCAGAGCGAACGGATGACTTCTGGTGGACTTCTCCCTCGCTGAACAGGAATTCATCTTTAATTTCTTTTTTCTCGTCTGCCTTTCGGTGTCGGGCCTTCTATCCTCTTCTTAAACTGTAGTCCATCTTGTGGCAGTCTCTTTAAAATCTGCAATTCTATTCCTCTCTTATTTACTACCTCTCCAACATGTTATTCTTAAACTTGCTGTGGTCTTCCTCTTCACCGTTTTCTTCTACTTGTGCTTTTGTTTTTGTTTTATATTGTTCGTTCATTCTGACCACATGTCCTTCTATTTGAAGTTCATTTTTACCTTCTCTACCACGTGCATATTAGGAAGCTATGGCATTCCACACGAAAATCTAATATAGAGATTTCACCAAAGATACATGTTTTGAGGTCCCCTGAATCCCCCAATAAAAGCATTCTTAGAAAAAAGTCACGCGTACATTTGTCTGTGAACAACACAATTCAAAACGAAAAGTCGGATAAGTACCAAACTTGGTATTTAAGTTCACTATCTTCCAAAGATGCGACACGAAGATTTTGAAGAATACCCCCTTTCCAAAACTATGAAACATTTATAACGAACACTTTTTCGAAACATTTTACTTTCGCGAAAATGTTTCAAACGTTTTGATTAAAATACCATATATTTAGAATATTTACATACAAATAAAAATGTATGTCTTGAATTTTCTGGGAATAGCCTTTGCAGTTCTCTTCATTCGGAAAGAATTTTGTATAATCTACTGTAACCGGTAAACGTTAAGCGATATAGAGGACAATGTACTACAAATATATATATATATATATATATATATATATATATATATATATATCTGCTTAAAACTCGCAATTTATTTCAAATAGTTTTTTGTGGCATAAGGTATTTCCGATTATTAATGGTTGGAATTGTTCTACACTCTGTCATTCTTTTAAAGCCCAGTCGATATTCAATTTTTTTCTCCGGATTGCATGGAAAGGGTATGGAATTTTAAGGTCAGCATAGTGGGTGCAGTTCTGAAACATTTGTCTATCACTATTGCCTATAAAACTCTGGAAATTCCTGAAAACTTTGATGTGGTTTACAGGCAGCTCAAAGGATGTTTCAGGAACAGAATCCGGAGTATATGGCATAAGTCCAAGATGCAAAAAGTTTTTTTTCCTTTGGGTGAATGTGCTACTGTTTTTGAAACAGAAATTTATGTTATTATTTAATGCATACACAAGGAAATTTTACACTGGTAGACAGATCTCTATCTTCTCAGATAGCCAGGCTGCACTTAAGGCTCTAAGTAGTCATTAGGTAACGTCAGGACTGGTTTTAAACCGCCTGAACATCTCACAAGCTTGGCAGAGCAGAATGAAGTTCAGGTTATCTGGGTGCCGGATCATAGAGGCATAGAAGGAAATTAAAATGCTGATGAATTTGCAAGACAAGAAGCAGCTTCACAATTTATTGGGCCAGAGGGCATCTTGATGTTTAGTAAGAGAGTCTACTAAGAACTGATCCAAAGTAGAACATAAAACTCCAAGAAACAAACATGGTAAACTGTTTATTAGAAAACCATGTAAGAAAAGAGTTGGAAGCTCACTTAAATGTTACAGACTGCAGCTGAGAACAATTAATGCTTCTGCGAAAAGGCATCTTAACACGATGGGAGGTTTCAGGTAACTTAGACTGCAAGAAAAATACTGAAACAGCCCAGGAGATATATTGCTCTCAGGAGATATATTGGTTTTGAGAAAATGTTTTTTGAAACACAAGAATTTGAAACCCTATCTGCCATGACACTGTATTCCTTTATAAAGGCTACAGAACATAATGAATTGGCTTTAAAACGATACAGGTAGTACAATAAGCCCAAGACTGAGGTGCGTCCGGAGCAATGACGGAAATCTGTATCGTATAAAACAAGACAAAAATCGCTATTCCCTTTGTATCTATATTGAAATGAGTAATGTAGCTATTTCTGCAAAGGCTCATCTCGATAAAAATGAAGTAGATAGAAAAACAAGCTTTCGCAAGAATAGTTTGTATACCCACTAATAAACGACGGAGGGTAGAGGAAGTCATGTGAAACCGAGCGCTGTGGTGCCGCAGTAAGGGGTGCGACTCACATTCGGGAGGTCCCGGTGACCGCCCGCTCTGACCCGGGTCAGCACGTGTGAATGCTAGGGTTATACCACGATTTTCCTGTACCCATCATCTTCATTGTCATCTGTTTCAGGGTTGTAGGATCAGGCCACAGTGTTCGGCTTGGGCGGTGGATGTGTGCTATGTAGAGGTTTCTTCACTAGCGTTAGTTGCGGGACTGCTCAGTTAGGACCGCCTCCGAGTGCCCTGGCGGCATTCCAACTGGAAACGTTAGGGAGCCCGTCCACGCATGCGCCCGTTAGTCGCCCTTCGGGTGTCTCTTCTCATCTCTCCCTCCCAGGGGTCGTCGTAGAAGCAAAAAGGGCGGTTGCGGCATACTTGCGGTGCTCTGCCCCGGTTGCGGGGGCCCCTCCTTTCGTCCGTTTTCCTTTTACCTTTACCTTTAAGTCCTGTGAATGTAACATGTCAGATGTTTTTCTACCGTTCCCATTACTGTTTCCTTTTAAGTTACTTCTACTTGGTGTATTCATGACTCTATTCTTTCCAGTTTTTCCTTAAACTTTCTTCAGATAAGTAATTTTAAGCAATGTTACGAGTATTCCACTTTCATGTTTGTAGCATCGTCAAGGTTTCTGAACCATATAAAAGAGAAGGCAGACATATTGTTTCGTATTCCTGGTTCTTGACTTTAGCTGATAATTTTCTTTTTCAATAACTTACATATAATAAACCGATTTATTCTGATAATTATTGATTTTCGATTAATAATAACTTGATTCTAATGTTATACTAGACTACCCGAAGCAAAAAATATAATTTTTTAATATTTTTATGTGTTCCTTCATTTATGTGTGTGTTTATGAAACTTGCTATATAACGTACCTTAGTTCCCACTTAAAGTTGGTTATTTGTCTTAATTCTTTCCAAAAATATAGGTTTCTAGTTGGGCGCAAAATAAAATACTTAAGAAGTTGAACACATTTTACTATTTATTACTGGTGTACGTAAACCGGTTGCCACGAGGAACAGCAGACACAGAGGTATAACAAGCATAAGTAATAGACAAGATTTAGTGTACTGTTGAACCTTTCACTTATGCTTTACTTTTTATTAACGGCCCAGAATTATCAATTTCATTACCGGTTCAAAACAACACATATTACACCTAAATTTCACAGGGGATGTTAGAGGGAGAGAGAGAGAGAGAGAGAGAGAGAGAGTGAAAAGGAAAAGACAGTAAAAAGAGAAAGGTATACAAATGGAAAACTAGGGAATGGGAGGGGAGTAGAGTTGGAGAGAAAGAATATAATGGGGTAGAGAGGGGGAGGAGAGAAAATAAGAGAGAATGGAAAACAATTCCGAATACAACGCAATAACGTAGCAGCGTTCATCTCCGCTGTTTGAGGGAATTTGACTGTCTTACATTCATGAGGTTCGGAGTTCGAATTTCGGCAGGAGTGAGTTAGCTTGATAAGGTTTTCTCCGGTCTTATCCTCAAAAGGCGAATATCGGCTAGCCCTTAAGTTCTATGAAACCCGGACTCACTTGAATTTTAATTTTACCTATATCATTCATTCACCGTCCAATTATGACTTAAATAAAAAATATGAGTAGAGCTGCGAGCTCTGCTAGTATTGTTATAAAGGTGATTTAGATTGTATTTGCTTTATTTACTCTGTTATTAATTTCATATTTAGTCCACTACTTGCTAAAGTTATGGTGCCAAAATCCTGGAATAAATTTAAACGTCTTTACATCAATATTCATAAATCCATCTTCATTTTCTCCTGCTGTTGTAACAATTTTATTTGCATTTACCTTCATTCCTCTTTCTTCTAATGTATATCTCCACTCTGTTGATGCCGGTTCTTTAATGAAAACACTTATATGTAAAACTATGTGTAAAATTAAAGTTAAACACCTTGAAATCCTGCAAAGTTAAGTAAAATAAATTTCAAATGTGAAAGTAGCCCCAACTTCCTGCCATTAGTGCTCGCTCCTAATGACTTTTCTAAACCGGGTAGTCAAGTTATTATTATTATTATTATTATTATTATTATTATTATTATTTTGAATGGCAACTATAAAGTTGGTTCACGAAAGCGAAGGGACATGGAAACGAACAAAATCGGCGTGGAAAGGAAGAAGAGAATTTAAAAAATAAGTTGAAGCGAGGGAAGGAAGAGGCACTTGACGACCGTATCGTGTAAATACATTAAAATTCAATAGCGGCTTCTCCTGTGTCAATTTATGCATATTAATGATGTGGTAACCTCAGTCAATAAAGCCCGCACCGATATTTGAACCCCCTCACCCCCTGCCGTGCAGCCAAGCGGCAGACATCTTCCCTTACCCTTTTTACTCTTTCCCTTTCCCTGATCGAGAAGATGGGATTAGATCCCATCTCTCTGGATGGGTACAGTCACAGCTGGAATCGAACATTAGGGGATACCGCAAAATGACGTGTCTGGCATTGCACGCGAAACCAAGGACGGTCGGGAAAATAACGTAACGACTGAATGCAACGGTCACGTTATTATAACAGTTTAAAACTATCAGGTTTAGAAAGTAGTAACGATTAAAAAATAAACCGAGACACCGGCACGTTCACAACGTGTGCATAGATCCGCAAGGAACTATTCTTTGTTAGCTCTGGAACTCTTTAAACTAAACGCCACTATTGCACTGCTCCTCAAGATAACGTGACACTTTCATTCTGTTATATCATTTGATGACAAGGATATAAACTATGTCTCTTGCAGCATGTAATTCATTTACGAGGCGCATCCAGAAAGTAAGTTTCCCTATTTTAAAACAAACAAAATAGCTACATGAACAACTTTATTGGCAACAGATAGAGCAATGTTTTAGCTATTTTCACATAGTTACCACAAGAATTGAGACACTTGTCATATCGTAAGATCAACTTTCGTATTCCTGTGTCGTAGCAGTCTGACGCCTGTGAGTGGAACCAGCGTGTGACGATGGTCTTCAGCTCTTCGTCGTTGTCAGAACACTGACCGGAGGACAGGAATTTCTTGAGGTGCAAGAAAAGATGGAAATCGCTGGGAGTAAGATTAGGACTCTACGGTGGATGATCAAACAGCTCCCAGCCGAACTCCTGCAGAACAGTTGCTGTGCGCCGAACCAAATGTGAACGAGCATTGTCATGGGGCAGTAAGCATCCCACGCTTCTTGTTTTGCATGGCACGTCGCAATTTCCGCAGTGTTTCACAGTAACATTCAGCGTTCACTGTTTCACCTCTGGGCAGGAAGTCAATAGCAGAATGCACTTCCTGTTCCAGAACAGCGTGCACATCACTTTCTGCACCGACACAGTCTGTTTGAATTTCGTCTTGACCGGAGATCCACTGACCGAGCCTCGCAGGCAGCGGGAGAATGAATAAGAGCCACCATTTCGGGCCACAGCTGCCGCGCTACTGGCACCAAGCGGGACCTGTCCGACCAGCATATGATTGATACATCATAGATCTGTTACGCATGCGCAATTTTCCCAGCTAAATATGCTTACTTTAAAGGAAACAAAATAGGGAAACCTTACTTTCTGGATGCGCATAGTATGATTCCTTGTTAATCAAGTTATTTAACACATGTAGGTAATAATTATGCAAAATTTGGTTAATGCGTAAAGAAATATGCTTAGTATAATACTGCAACAATAAGTAATTACGAAAATATATTGAGCAGATAACATTTTTAATCTGAAATTTATTACTTTAATTGTAGGGCACATTACTTGTAGATAATTTATCTTGCGATCACGATCTGCCGCTATACTCTAGTCTGTTATGTTTCTTTATAACGGATATATAGTACATTAACATTACTGCTACAGATAATAAGTTGTGGTAGATAATAGGCCGTTAATGTTTAACCGTTACTTGTAACTGTAACGCAAAGTAACTACTGCAATAATAACTGGTAAATAATTGTTTGTCACACCCCTGTGTGAGACTGATTTCATGTAAGGTTGGAAAATTGTAGTACTCCATGCTGCGTTTGCGAGGGAACAACACAGATGTCTCTTTCTTTGTACCTAAATAAGCCTTAGATGATAGACACTCCTAGCCTCTGCCCATGACTACGTTTTTATATATGAATCAAAGCAACATTCCATCAGCTCTAATATATAAATAAAAACTTGTAAAACAACGGGGAAGGAGTGAGAGAAGGTGTTCATGTTACCTGCAGTGTCAATTGAGTGGTAAATGTGGCTGGCTTAGCTGATGTGCACAGTTTTGCAGTCGTCTTGATGAGTAAGTGACTCGCTCTCAGCTTTTACGTTTACTTACCCCAGTGATCAAAATCCGTGAATTCAGCAGAAAAGAATCGAAACTTTAGACTTAAGATAACGCAGCGCTTCCTTCAGTCTCTTAGTTTGTCGCTGCAAATCACATTCAGGTGAAAATTATTCAACTGTAACCCTCTGCATACTACAACCAGCTGCATCACACGTTTTGTTTCATTTAATGCCCCAGATTATGCGCATCCATGATATTAAATAAAATAAGACTAAATATGTAACTATTTTGAAGTGGATGCAAACAATAACAAAAGAGCAGTGTGTAAATTAGGCAGAAAATATTTTCACGAGGGGATAAGACACAAAACACATCAAATTTTGAGAACTTGTTACATCTATGTTCCGAATGAAGTTCAAAGAACCTTCACTGAGGAAGCAGTGTTAAGAGTTTCAACTTTTGAAAATGAGCACAGCGGTGATGTGATTGTATACAATCCTTTAGCTTCAGTGTCAACCATATCAGATAATATAGTCCAAGACATTCTATCTAGTCTAGAATACAAGGTAAATAAAGCTATTAATATTATCATCATCGTCGTCATCAACCTATTATATAACTCCATTTGAAAATAAGGGATATTTAATCTGCAACTTTATTAAAATGCAAAAAGGAATTGCTGCCAATTGAGGAATGCAAAATTGCATGGTTACAGAATTAGCACCAAAAAATAAAAGTAATGCCATAATCCAGCATTCGGGAGGTCCCGGGATCGACCGCTCACTCAGACGCTGGAATGGATTCCATGAGCCTCCGAATTTCCTGTCCCTTCATTTCGTTCCATTCTTCATTTAATTTCAACCTTTATTCCGTGGTTCTCTTTACAGTGTCGGCGATGGTGTTCGGTGAAGTGTGGCAGGGGAAAAGAATGCTCTTTTAATTCTCTTCATCCCTCGGCTTTTGGCTGACTGCCGGGGTATTCGAAGCCCCTTTGAGGGGCGTTGGAACCCCTGTGTGTGGGGTGGATCCCCGGTTTGCCTGTTCGTCTGCCGGGGTGTTTATATCTAAGGACTTAGAACCCTGTCATTGCTGTACCATTGCTCCTGGATCCGGCCACCCAGTGTCCCCTCTCTCCTCATCCTTCCTCCCGGGGACGCCCCCTCTTGGGGCATAGGTACAATATGGTCTGGATCGGTGCCGAGTCCCCTCCGTAAATTGCATGTTTCGCAATTTGTGAATTGTTTACCTTGAAGTCAATGAATGCTTAAAGATTAATTTATTACGCCTATTTTAACTCAGTGGTAAAGTATATTCTCATTTGGGGGGGGGACTTGGATGAAAGAAAACATCTCTTACAGAAAGCATTTGTTGTAGCACAGTCACGTAACTTCCTCTACCCATTATAAATTCGCGGGCACACCATTCATTAAAAGCTGATTCTTCTATCTAGTGCATGTTATTTGCGATATATTTTTGTACGTAGTTATGTACAAGATATTGAAATTGGCTGGCCCCAAGCTCAGTCGGTAGGGCACCTGACTACAGTGCCCCAGAGTCTGAAGTATAAATGAGAGCGTGAATGTGTGAGTGATATAGTGTACAAAACAAACAAACAAAGAAACGTCGAAATCCAACGACAAGTGTATACGAGTTAACACCATTGCCAATAAGGCAATATGTTCCAAAGGTGAAAGGTCGCCGATATGACCATTGTAGTTAAAGAGGAACAAACAAAAAGAAACAATCATATTCGTATCGAAAGTACTGCGGAATCATTCAGAGGTCATAGAAACGACCTCTTGCGAAGAAAAAGAAAAATAAAGAAACGCAAACTTGCATTGTCCGTCATATGATGCTTTATACTAGAAACATACAACATGAAATGTTTCGAAAACAGCTAACGCTACGGAAAAAAAAGTATTGAAAACGAACTGTATATTTTAACCATCTGTACTTTTTCCTGAGCGTTTACTTAGTCTTTGGCTTCCTAGTTACACAAAATTAAACAAATTCGTTCTGAATGAATAGAACCTTAAGGTTTATCACAGAATGTTCAAGATACTATTTTAATCAAAATATTTACAGCAATTTTTGGGAAAATGAAATATAACAAAACATTTTGTAGGTAAATAGTATTTCGTTTCGGCCTGGCTTGGCCTCCCCCTACTTACTATATGTAACAGAAGAAGTAAAAATAAATATATGATGCGATTCATTCACATGACTTTCTCTACACATTCTTCAACAAACTATTCTTACAAAAGATTATTATTCTATCTGCTTTATGTTAATCGAGAAAAACATTTGTTAACCGCATAAAAAGGTTATTTTACATAAATTGTGTGCTTTAACGAGATCTACATTTTTGTGTAGTAAGATTTTGTCTATCTTACGATTTGTCAGTTATACAGAAGTCTCCCAGAATGAAGAGAACTTCAAAGTTATTCCAAAAGAATTAAAAATATACATTTCATCTGTCATGAAAATGTCTTAAACATATGGTGTGTTAATAAACTTCGTTAGAATCATCTTTGAGAAAATAAAAATCTTCAAAAATGTTAAAGGTAGGTAAAGTTTACTTTGAGGAGAAACATTTTCTTAAAAACCTTCATGTCGCATCCTTGGAGGATGCTGAACCTAAATACCAAGTTTGGTATTTAACCGACTTTTGTTTTTGAGCAATGTTGTTTATAGACACATATACATCGAGAAACAAGCACACACACAGAGCTTTTTCTAAAAATGTTATTTTTTTATTCGATGCGGCTGAAAACATATATTTGTAGTGAAATCTCAGTGTCGAATTTTTGGATGGAATGCAATACTTCCTCTACTTGCTGTAAGTATGTAGTAGGGAAATTAAAAAGACAAAATATACTGGCACCATTTTATAATTTTGCCGCTGCAGCGTTGCAGTAGTGATTTTGAGCAGATGCAGCTGTGAGCGATCGTCACTTTGTGTTTTCCTATTGTTAAAGCGCTTCGAAATGTTCAAAATAATCGAACGACCTGCCGAATGTGTAGTCAGATTAATGATTCGTTTTTTGAATGCTAGAAATGTTACGCCAGCAAACATTCGTAGCCAACTGTGTGAATTTCATGGGTAAGCAATAATGAGTGATAGAATGATGAGGAAGTGGGTTAGACACACCGCTAAACAAGCTTAATATCTGGTCACATTATTTGGTTGGGAGCAATTTGACCACCCTCCCTACAGTTCGGAATTGCCACCAAGCTATTTTCATCTATTTCTTCATTTGAAAGGGGATATACCACACACATATATATAGGTATATAAGTCAATATCAAACAGGAATTGTAAATGATAATATAATTCAGCAAGAAAGATGTTAGAATATTTAGCAGCAAAGAAATGTACAAAGCAGATTGTAACTTAGATAAGTAAGGGACGGGCCTAGCTAATTCCAGGTAATTCTAGATAGAAGTACACTTTTAACCAAGCTAATGAGCACGGAACTTGAAGGAATAAGGAGAAATAGAGACAGATATAGAAAGGAGAGAGACAGAGATATTGAATCTGCATCCGGTTGCGTCACTAGGGCGCGTGTGCAAAAAGTTTTGGAGCAGAATATTTTCATACATAATAAGGTAACGCGATCTGAGGAACAATTAGAAATGTCGTTACATTCTAAGGCGCGAAGGTGAGCGTCATTAGGTTTGGGTATAAAGGGTGGGGGAAAGCCCCAGATTTTCGCTCTCTTATAGAATCTCGTCGACACACAGTGATACTCTCTGGACGACGGATGCACGTGTGTGCTGCATGTGGGTGGGGAAGCGTGTGCAGTTAGATTAGGCTTCTAATTTATTATTATAGTGGGAATTGTTACAGATAGGAAAAGCTAGCCGCCCATAAGTATTTATTGATAATAAACCACATTTTAAGGGAAATGTAGTGTATTTTAATTTGCCTCACCTACGAAAACCCTGGGATCAGTGAAATTAGTTAGATAGATAATTTATTAGGAATGGAGAAGCCATCAGTCGCCGAGTAGAGGTAGCAGGAGACCAGAACACTGCAGCATAGGGCATCAACCAAGAGGACCAACGACTTACCGCTACAAATGAAGCCCAACATTTTCCCGCTACAATCTGAAGAAATTTCTACAAGATATTGGCTTTCATCACAGGCGGCGTCATTCTTTGACGAAGGCATATAAAAACTGATTTCCTTTTACAAGTGCCTGA
Source organism: Deroplatys truncata (assembly GCA_030765065.1). NCBI lineage: Eukaryota > Metazoa > Arthropoda > Insecta > Mantodea > Mantidae > Deroplatys > Deroplatys truncata. Next base: position 46,243,381 of record CM060986.1, read on the forward strand.
ATAACGGCGGTGACTATGTGGAGAAGTAATGTAAGGTAATGAACGATAATAAAGTATTTGAAAATAATTTCTGTTAGTTTTTAAAAGTTATTGGTACCTACTTTTAAAATACGCCTCCAATACACTATCCGTATTGACATTTTATATAAAACATAAAGAGAGATTTGCGTTAAACTAAGATATTCATGATTATAATACTAGACAAAAAAGTGACTATTGCATGAACTTACAGAATGCTTCAAGTCAACTCAGTACATAGTACGTTACTTTTACTTTTAGATGTTTAGTTTTTAGTAATTACTTCTTTCCTTTAAATGAACAACATGATCCTTCAAGCAACCTCCATTAGTATGTCTTCTCTTATATTTTCCTTCTTAATACAGGGTGGAATAACAGCGACCCAAGAGCAAATGTATCCAATGGAGGCAGCGCTAATTCCAACAGCTTTCCTGCAAAACCGTCGCAAGCCAAAACAAAGCTTCTATGCGTAACGCCCAGTCCCAACTTTCACTTTTAAAACACGAGTATTCTGTTTTTGGAAGAGAAGATAATGGATATCATTATCTTTATTTCTAAATCTTTTCTTTTTCAGAAACTTTACAAGTGTAGATCGGGATTTAGGTTTTGTTTGACAGCTTTGTTGAAGAAAAGCAGTCACTGCTATTTTCTTATATTTTACATTCTCTATCACTTAACCAAGGTAGTAAAGGAAATACCGTATTACAATCCAAAATTTTATATCAATATTTCATAATAAATGAATGTTTTGTGATCCCTGAACCAAAAGAAGCATTTTTAGAAAAGAGGTCCGCGTGTCTTCGCATCTTCAATTGATAAGTGGAGCAAAATGTGCATCTTAAAATCTTCTGCAATAGCCTGTGAAGTTCTTATTAAGAACAAATTTTATATAATTTTGTATAACTGGTAAACCACAAGACAAAAATGTTGATTTATTTAAACAAAAAATTTATTTCAAATAGCTTTTTTTCTGGCATTAGCTATTTTCAAGATCTTTGTTGTTGATGGTTTGAACTTTTTCAATAATTTGTCATTTTTGGAAATGCTGATGTTACTATGTTGTTTCGGGCGTTATACCTATGAAATTTAAAAGCCAGCATATAGCAATCTGTTTTTCAAAGATTTACTTATTGCTTTACCCTCCAGGACTGTTTCGGGTGGGGGAATTTGGTTGAAAATGTTCGCGTCACATACCTGGTAGACGCTGAACTCATGTATGTACCAAGTCTGGTATTTATCCGACTTTTCGTTTTTGAGCTATGCTGTCCACAGACATACACACTGACATTTCCCAAAAATGCTTTTTCTTGGATTCAGGGGTTCTAAAACTATATTTCAGAATAAATCTTGTTATCGAATTTTTGGGTGGAATGCAATACTTCCCTAGACAATGTGAAATGAAATTGAGTTTTATTTATGGAGAGTCTTTAACTGCTGTGGTCCTTAGCGTCCCATTCTATATTGGGCGTGAAAGACCGGTAATTTTTCTCAGAGGCCTCTTTATCAGACGAGGTTGTTTTACGTGCCGCAAATCTACGACACGGGACCACCGGCTTTACTTCCCTTCCGAAGGAAGGCATGCCGAGGCTCTTTACGCCCGAAAAAAATCCATCCCTTCCGCCGGGTTTGAACCTGCACCCTCCGGAACCAGAGGCTAGCATGGTAACCACTACCCCACTGAGGCGGTAGACAAGGTCTTTTTGTAAGAATAGTTTACAGAAGAAACACAAAAATAAAGGATTGTGGGTAAAAGTAGTAGTGTTTAACCCCCCTTACTACATATGACACCACAGGCAGTGAACACTGGTGATGCATACAATGAACTGATATTTGGGAAAGCAATTTTGGGAAGAAAATGTTCTAGACCTAAGTTAAGGGTATCTCTCCAGCATTTGCCAACTATAAGGACTGGGAAAAAACTATAAAAAAGCTCAATCAGGGAGAACAGTCCTGACGGGATTTGAACCGCGTACCTCCCGAATGCGAGCCTCACACATATAGTGGGTAGAATAGGTAATGCGAATGTAACCATGAGGTACACACCTCGCACACTCAACCTGTGTGAGGTCTATTGCGGCTATCGCCCCCAGGAGGAAGGGATGAAGTGAAGGAACCACAGGAGGCTACAGGCTGCAGGCAGACAGGCCACAGAGACGCGTTCCTGGCTCGAAGACCCGTCCCATTACTGGATCTGTCCAGAGAGAGCAATGAACGACCCGTTCAGCCAAGCAGCACTCTAGTGTCTACGGGGAATACCCTTTCCTTTGAGCAAGCATCCGCCCCAAGAAACCTAGAAGCACACTTGAAACTTTTCAAGAAAATCCCCCCACCCCAGACTACCCTTTACGTGGAACATTTTTCGAAAATTTTAACTTTCTCAAAAATGGCTCTAACGATTTTGATTAAAATATCATATGTTTAAGATATTTTCATGACAAATGAAATGTATATCTCGAATTTTCTGGTAATGTCTCCAAAAGTATTCTTCATTGTGAACGACTTTTGCATAACTGGTAAACCATAAGGGATAGACAAAATTTTACTACACAGAAATGTAGATCGCGTTAAAATACACAATTCATGTCATATACATTTTTTTTTGTTGAGTGAAACATTTTCGAGATATTGCTTGTTATTCCCTTAAATTTTTCAATACTTGTACTTTTTCTGTAATTCGATCTTCATTTTTTTTGTCCTGGACATTCAAAGAGAATGGATTACTCCACACAGCAACCAGCTCTTAAAAGATTTGACTATCGCTTAAAGCCTACCATATTCCCCTTGCATCTACAAGAAAATTAACAATAAGATTAACTTCTCTATTAAAATGAAGCATATGGAGAATAAGCGTTTGTAAAAATAGTTTGTACAAAAGTAGAGAAAGTCATGTGAGTGTAACACATCAGATTTTTTGAAGTTATGTTCTGAAACTATAAATTCAGTTAAATGTTTGAATAATTATGAACTCTTACAAAGTCCCTTAGAGACTTATTGAAGGCTTGGAATGAGATTGGAGGTTTGTGGACAATACGTCGCTGTTTTTATTGTTTATTTTCACGAAACCTCTCCTTCTGTTTCAATCTTCCTATTTCTGGATGTTTATTCTCCTTCTTCCAACATTCCCCTCTAGTTCCTTTGTGGCCCTTTTACAGTTTCAATTGGATCACTTAATATTTAAAAGCATTGTGGTTAACATACTACTCAAAAAACCAAGCGAATACAACTGAATATTTCAGAAATACTTAATTCTATGAGAGAATTTATTTTAAATCAGCTGTGTTATTCTAATGAGCCTTATTTATTTCCGTGGTAAACTTTTGTATATCTGATGTTTTCTCAGTTACAGAACACTCAAAAATAATGAAATTTACTTCCCAGGATATATATAAAAACAAACTAAAAGTAAGCAATTTATTCGTAATGTTAGCATCTCAAAAGAAAGACTTTTTATACAACTCGTTAGAGCTACATATACTTGGGGAAACAAAAAATAACTACAATGTCCATGCAAAGGTTTGTTTGAGTTGTGAATTCCTGAAAATGTTTGCTTTGGATCCCTAAAGGTGCTTGATTTCAAACATGAAATTTGTCTTTCAACTTTTAGTTTATGGTGTTAACGAACAAGAATACACACACACCCGATCCATTTTTATTTTCTCTACTGCGTACTTACAATTAGAAGTACCTATTGTATTCCAACCAAAAATTAGCCACCGAGATTTCACTGAGAATACAAGATTTGAGATCCTTGATTTCCAAAAAAGAATTTTTGTAAGAATATCCGCGCCTGTGTGCATGTGTGTGTGTGTGTGTATGTGTGTGTGTGTGTGTGTGTGTGTGTTTCCATGAACAACATAACTTCAACAAAAAAAGTAGGACTAGGAGTAGGACCAGGAGCGAAGGGGAACTTAGCACCTCGACCTATTGAGATCTTATGTGCCTATATCCCTAACGGTTCGCCCCTGGGAGGGAGGGAGGGAGGGAGGGAGGGATGAGGAAGAAAAGACAGAGGACGGCCGGACCAGGAGGCATGATAGGATATAGGGCAGCGTCCCTACCATTTTTCAGATTGAAACTCTCCAGATGGCAGCTGGTACAACCGGCTCTCCTCCCTGCAGGCTTGCACTTCCCACTGGGGGGCCCGAGACTCGAGACCGCCCCATTCCCGGGACCTAGTGTTGCATAGAGCATCCTTTTCCCTGCATGAAACGCCGAGATTCCCGCCGACACTTGCAATCCTGATGAAAGGTGAAATGAGAATGCGGGTGAAATAGAGGGACAGGGAATTCGGATGTAATGAACCTTTCCAGTATTCTCCTACTGAATCGGGAAAACACACATGGGTCAGGAAGGTCGGGTACGGGAATCGAACCCCCACCTCCGAATGAGGGCCACAGACGTTGCCGCCTCAGCCATCCCGCTTGAGGCAGTATTTTTAACATTTAAATGATTTCAGTCTAATTATATAATATAAATTATAATAACAGCCCGCCTTAAAGCAATATATGTATAATAATATATAAAATGTATGTAACAGCCATTGTAATAATGTTTATATTATTGTATACATGTATAATAATGTTATGTGAATGTATTAAGTAATTTAATAATGTAGAAGCTGTGAGAATATAGATGAAAAGTTGCTAATAATGAGGTAAACTTGAGGCAAAAGTTTAATAATGCTACTAGTAATTCTTGGAGCAACAATAATGTAATTTTTGAGACAGTTTATAAATAACCAATCAACAACAAGAAAACCTGAAAGTTAAATAAAAGTATTCTATTGGAGTAGGATTAGCCAATCAGAGACTTGAAATACAGAAATTTACAAATTCAGGCAGTAGAAGTCAGTCGCTTATAGACAGCGTTCCTAACTGGACGAGAGAGACGTTCTCGAGATGTTTAATACGTATTCAGTGTGAGACGAAAATTCATTATAAAGTGTACGTGTTAAAAAAGTGCAGGTAATTAATAAATAATCTCACAGCTCTCTATATCAGTGAAGTGTTATTTAATCGTGTGAAGGATTAATAAATAGAGTGAAGTAAAAATTATAAATTGTGTAAGCCTACATTCTTTAGCCACACCACTCCCTGCAAAGAGACACATGTTTCTAAAAATTAATACTGACGCAGCCGAGGCAAACATATATATATATATATACATATACATAATATTTAAAGAAACAAAAATACAAACTTGATTCTTAAACATTGGGACGAAGACCACTGGAAAGTAAACTTGGGGTGAAAGCTACCGGAAACTTCGTACCATACATTAGCAACAAATATAAAACCTCACGCTCGGTAAAAGGGTTAAATACCAAACTTGGTATTTGAGTTCAGCTTCTTCCAAGCCACCCCAAACTACCTTTTACAGTGAACATTTTCCGAACATTTTGATTTTCTCAGAAATTGCTCTAACAATTTTTATTAGAATACCACATGTTTAAGATATTTTCATGACAAATGAAATGCATATGTATCTGAATTTTCTGGGAATAGCCCCAGGAGTCCTCTTCATTCTGAATGACTTTTGCATAACTGGTAAACCGTAAGAAATAGACCAAATCTTGCTGCGTAAGAAAAATGTAGATCTTGTTAAAAGACACAACTGATGCCAGATAACATTTTTGTGGCGTTAACCACTTCCGGAATTTCAAAGCCATCACATAGCGACCCGCTCTTAAACGATTTGACTATCGCTTAAAGCCTACTGCATTCCTCTAATCCCATGCCTACAAGGAAATATGCAATAAGACAACTTCTGCGTACATTTATCTCGATTAACATGAAGTAGATAGAGGAATAAGCTTATGTGATAATATTTTGTTGAAGAATGGGTAGAGAAATTAATGTGGATGTAACACATCAGGCACTTTTTCTCATGCAGAAAAACGAATGAGAAATGACGGGTTTTGGGGATGGTTTTCGGAATAAGATTTTGTTTCATACTATCTAGAATTTCATGTTTTTGTCTCCAAACCAGTACGTCAAATTGAATTTTTCCGTCCAGTTACATTCCGTACTCTCTAACATATGACTACACTGGACCTGCAATGAGCGTATGAAACATATGACTGCATCCAACATAATATGCAGTGCAATATCTAACCAATATATAGAACTTCGATATGGTGTGAAACAAATTATTGTAGTAACTGCTGCTAAGGGGTTTTTTCAGGGCTCGTTTCGATATTCGATAAACATCTTGTCCCGAAATAACTCACTTTCCAATACAGTTATGTAAATAACTATTTGTCACTTTCAACCCAGTTACCTATATTTTTTGGCGTGAATTTAATGTCAAATAGTACAGAAACTAATAACCTGAGAAATCCACAATTCAAACTTTGCCGTTGTATCCATTTTGCAGGTACAGCTTTCCAAAAATTTTAAAAAGATTTGCATTATTCATGAGTAGCGAATACAGTAAATTAAAATAAGATTTTTCCCCGCTTTAAAGTGGTAAGGAACAGGGTAATGTCGGGAAATTCGACGCCTCAAGATGGCGGGGTGCGATAACACAAATTGACGCCCATTTCGCGCCCTCTCTTTCCTCTTCCGGGGTCAGAATTAAAATAATAAAAACATAAAATATTCTTTGGATTGTCAGAATGAAGAATACAGTCAGTACAAAAACGTACGTAAGCTTTAGTCCAGTGGGTCATAGACGTAATGGCTAAGTATCTCGTAGTTTTAGGTTGAATGTATCATGTGTATTAGTAACTAGACTTTATTTTGAGATATCTCTACTGAAAAGCCAAGCCTTGGAATAGCATTAAATTATTTGCTAATACAAAATCGGATATTTGCAAATATGTTCTTGAAACGTTCTGCTTCCTGGGTCACTCCATAGTTAATACACTGTAACTTGATAACTTATATTTAGGTATGTTGTTTTGCCCATTGAACCATTTCATAAAAGAATATGTAATTTTTTCATCCCTTTTTAAAACAACTTTAGAAGCAGTTTCATATTCACATATAATAAAAATATAACCAACATTTCTGATAATTTTCGGCTGTGGTATAACAACTAATATTACGTGCATAATGCTAATGAAGTAAACAAAAATCATATTTTTAATACTGTAACTGCGCGCGCGAAGCTACCAGCGGGCCGCCGTAAGCAACTCCCGGCCCGCACCTGGATGGAACCTTCTACCGGCCGTCGGAACAATATGCGATTTTGTGCCGCTTCGCTGTTCCAGAACATTCCTTTAGGCATTCTTTAGTAGCCTCCCTTTCTAGAACATTCTGCTTTGTTTGCGAGGCCTATATAAGGGGCTGTTCTTGTTCGGGAGTTGAGTTGAGTTCGATTAGTTAAGAAGTTACGAAGTTAAGTGCAGTCAAGAAGTCGAAGACTTTGGACAGTTTGAGTGCAGTTCAGTTGTGGGTTATGACACTGCAGTTCAATTGTTACTTGTGACTTAGCAGTTCAGTGGCGATTCGATTCGACGGATCAGTTGTGTTCTGTTCTGAGTGTGTGTGTCAAGTGTCTCAAGTCTAAAGTTTGTACTACGTGAGCATCTAAATGACAAATAAAGTGTGTTTAGCAGCATTTGGTGTTCTCATGTGTTACAATACGTTTATTGGCTTATGACCTATGATCAGGGAATGGAGGAGACACCTTGACCCAACGCGGATCTTTTGTGCTTACCACTCCCAGGAGGAATGGACGAAGTGAGGAACCGCAGGCAGGCCGTCCGACAGAGATGCGCAGAGGTCCCTAACGATTCCAAGCTTGATGACCTAGTCACAGCGGCGGGCTGCTCAGGCAACACTTCCCTCTGGTAGAACCGGGTAGAACTTGACCCACCTGAGGCGGCTTAGATAAGGCTGCCAAATGGCAGAATCTAGAACAACTTTTCAACGAGCAAGCATCTACACCATCTATCTAACACCAACCGATACTTCACAACCACTAAGCCTACCTAAAACATGAAAGGGGAAGCAAAATGATAGGAAATGAGGGAAACTAAATTCGTGGTAGAAGAGAAACCTCCCTAACCTTGTCAACCAGGGCAAAACCACGAAAAGCCCTGGTCAGAACTCAGAACCTCCCGAATGCAAGCCTCTAACGTTACGACGGAGCCATCTCGTTCAGTAAAATATTTATTTGTATGTATGCTCGTAGTCACTTTTTCACCCAAGAATGGCCGAACCAACTATTAGTAGCGAGGAAGCCTGTCTCCTGAGTTTTGGGCAGCTGATTTGGAAAGGGATTTGAGGAGAATAGGAATGGGGTAAGTTTGGCAAAGAGCTGAAACAAATGACAAAAACATATGGAAAGGTGTTAAAAGAAGACTAAGAGACATCAACCAACAGGAAATAGATTCGGATTGTAAAATTAAACCTTCTCTAAGTCTAGCAAATGAAATAAAATTTAACTGGGTAAAGAGGCATATATACTTAATTTAGGAAGAAAGGAAAGATCAGGAATGGCATGGTTTAGACGGGGGGGGGGGCTGGAGGGCACAGAAAATGACTGACGATTCTGGCAGGAGCATCTGCCCATTCTGTGATTTGGTTGAGGACTGGGTACATATTTTGGCGGAATGTGCACAGTGGGAGAACCAGCGAACAATTAAACTGATAGAAAAATTCTTAAGTCCCTCAAGAAAGAGATTGGCATGTTGGGATCTACTGGCTGACCAGAGGAACTGGCAAAACATGGGCAATTTTTTGGCTAAAGTGCGCGAAGCTAGGTCAAATTTGTTAGTCAGACAAAGCTAATCTATCTCTATTTCCCTTTTTCTTGTTCCTTTTTGTTGTGTTTTCTTTCTCTGTTGTTTATTTTATCACCCTATTGTATCTTAAATATACATGTACGGTCAATGACCCATGCACTAAATACTTGTGAAATAAGTTCAATAATTTGAAACCAATAAAGATATCTTATCTATCTATCATGAAACTCGGTGCATAAATACCATAGATCTCGCATCTAAATTACTTTACCCAAGGGGGATGTATTAATGGAACGCAAAACAATAGAGATATTTCTCTTATTATTCAAGTTCCTTACAAGTATAATGTTCCTGACAGGCTATTTATAAACTCCAGTAGGGTGAATACTTAACATGTTTCCAATTTTTCATTACTATTTCCGTGTCTGTAAATCATTTGCGATGGAAAACAGCATAGTTCAGTTCTTATAATAGCATAAGGAAAAGGCACAAGTTCATCAAGGTTTTATCACGTTACTGTTTTAATTTGTATTTACATTCTAGAAAATGCAGTTCTATTATTGATTTTAAAAAATATCACACGATATTTAAGTTACACGGAGACAGGGGATGAAGGTGAGGAGGGGTAGAGAATGAGAGTGTGGAAATGGAGAGAGAAATAAGGAGTGATCGTGAGAGGAAGAGAATTACGCAGATGGAGGTAGAGAGTGAGAGATTGGAAAAGGAGATGGAGAGAGAGAAAAAGGGAGAGGTGAAAGAGTGAGAGAGTAAGACACAGGGATGAATATTTGTAATTAACGGAGTTGTAGATTGTGCTATTTATTCATTTATTTGCAAAATGATGCTTGAATTTTTTCTACTCAGACTGATAGGCTAATATTGATTCTCAGAGTAACTCTCAAGAGTGAACTATTCTATAGAATATAAGTGATAAAAAATGCATTTTAATATTTATGGCTAGGACTATATTTACAATTTTCTGTCACAACATTCCAATTACAAAGATGCAATATATGGTACACACAGAACATACAACGAGACTTAATTCTATAAGTAAGGAAGAAACTTATTAATACTGACCAGGTAAATAAAAGTAATCCAGCGCTCAATTTGTCTTCATCTGGAAAAAGCTACTTCACTTAGAGCCTTTTGAAGATAACTGATTTCAAGCGGAAATGATGGAATGATATCACAATATGATTATGCTACTGCCATCCCATCATTTGATAGATTCATCAGCACAAACTTGAACTCTCCAATAACATGATTCTCTAATGAATGTGAAAAAGGTATTTGAGATTTGTTTGATTACACATCCAGTGTTCGTGAAATAAAATAACATTGAGAAATGCCATTCTGTTAAAAATATAGCCTTCTCTGAAAGGCAATAAAAATGTCTGAATTTTTATTAGTCATACGATTCTTAAACCTCTCGAACTCCATGATTTTACAGAATTTCCTTCTAGCCAGGATTTAAATAAGGAATCCTTATTGCGTGCTACCTAATCTCTGGTAAAAAAAAAGAGGGACCACTTAAAATTAACGGTGAATGGCGTGAGAAGTTGTTGATGGGACTGTAGTGATAGAGGATTTAAATTGTGTTTTACATTTTAATTAAAAAAGATTAAGACTATTTTAGTTTTCTTTTTATTTATTTTCGTCTGTAGTATTATCAATAAATTTAAGCAAACCACCGACGCAGTTTACATTAAGACAGAGAATTCTCGAAAACAAAACGTTGCTATACGACATGCTGACATTAATGTTAATGCCTATTGCATTTGACGTGGAGTCTGAAAGCTTAAGCTGCATCAAATAAAGTATGATGCAAATTAGTCAAACTGTTAATTTAATTTTTTGAGGAGTGTTAACAATCCTAGTGTTCATTAACAAGGGATATTTCAGGGTCTATACACTCGAAAATATATGAAGCCTTCCCCATATGCTAATTTGAGGGCGCTGAGTCTTGTGGTGATTTACCTTTTACCAGGGGCAAGTTAATAATTCGATCCGGCAGCGCCATCTGTTAACAATTCACTAAGTCACTATGTAAACTAATTCAGAAGCGCAATTGTGTAATTAAACGGTGTAATCTTTTTCTCTTTCTTTTATTCTAAACTTGTTTGCCTATTTGGATGCAATAAATGCATTATTAAAATTCACTAATTGAGCTTAAAAGGTTCCGCTATCCATGCTGAAATTTTGAAAGCTGCAGCTGAGCGCATATGAAGTTTAATCAAACTAATCTATACTAATGTTATAAACAGATTTTGATAAGTATTTCACTGTAGTAAAGCCATATTCTTTCCGACGGACATAACTACATATAAGTTCCGGAATTTTAGAATTGGAGGTTTAGGGAAGATTTTTATATTCATCTAATCCAATTTCAATACCGTTTCACCGAATATTAATATTATAGGATATTTTGGTCTTTTGTTGCGAATATGATTGATCTTTAATTATCGTCAGTCCAAAGGGATAAAATTCGGGGCCTAAAGTCTTTAAAATTAGGTTATTGGTGGGAGAGTGCATATTATGTTCATACTACCAAATTTCCTCTGATTACGTTGAATATTGTTATTATGGGTATTTTTAATATGATGCAAACAAAGCTTGGTACACTAGAGTTTTAGAATAGGGCAAACATTATCAGCTACCCTACACGTTTCAAACCCCTCTACTACACTTATTTTCAATGCCTTAGGTGTAAATCAATTATCTTTGACCTATCTAAACAAAATCTTGTACATATATACCAGTGGACCCAACAAAACGTATAAGGTGTCTTAAAGGCAAAGGTACTGACGAACGGAAGAAGCCCCCTAAGTCGGGCCAGAGCTCCGCATGCAGGCCATCCCGCCCCTTGTACTTCTACCGTGACCTCTAGGAGGGAGGGATTAGTGGAGAGACCGAAAGGGCGACCAGATGCTGATGACGATGGGCACAAGTATGGACGGGGCCCCTAATGTTTACAGATTGAACGCCACCAACGCCGCCCGAACCTCCGGGGGTTCCCCAAAGCACCCCAGAAGTCTGCCCGAAAGCACCCAGAGATAGTTAGCTAACTCAGTAGTTCATGAACGACGCCAGGAAGAAACCTCCACAGAGCGCACAGCCGCAACCGTCGCCTCGTCCTACAACCCTTCAACAGATGACAAGGAAGATGATGGGTACAGGAAATGAGAGGTAGGAGAATCATGGTAGAAAATGAACCACCCCAGCATTCGCCTACCGATCCGCGGCGCCACCTCGCTCGGTTATAAGTAGCTGAAGGAAATAATAATTTCTAGATTAAAAACTTCTACCTTCCTGTTCTTCTAAATGGAACTGAAGGCACCTGATGGGTGTTCTTAGCGCGATTATCTAGTATGTACCTATTGGATTATGAAGCGGGGGTGATTCGGCATGGATTCAGGAATGAGGATATTGTACCGACGCCCCAAGAGGAGGCGTCCTTGAGGGAGGGATGAGGTGAAGGGAGACACCGGGCGGCCGGAACCAGGAGCGGCGGTAAAGCAATGACAGGCTCCCTACGGTTTCCAATTGAGACGACCCGGCAGTCGGACAGGTAGAATGGGGACCCCGCCCCACACAGGGTCTAACGGTCCCTCAGGGGGCGGTCCTTAAAGCCGGCAACCAGCCGAAGGCCGAGGTACGGAGAGAGCATTCTGTTTCCCTACCTCGCTGCACCGAAACACCATCCCCGACACTTCCAAACCTGAAACAGAATAAACGGGATGAAGGGGAATGAAATGATTAATGTAAAGAAATGGAGGGATGGAAGAAACCACTCCAGCATTCGCCTAACGACCCAGGAAAACCGCCGAAAAACCCATGGATCAGAGTGAGCGGTCGCCGGGAATTGAACCTGGGACCTTCCAAAGGCGGGTCACAGACGTTACCGCCTGCCATCCCGCTCGGTTAGTATTAATCTAACTTTAATCCCTCCCTGCTGCATTGGTGAGTGTTGCAACCACAGAAACTTTATCATCGTTAATCTAGAGCATTGATAGATTCACAGTTTGTGATTGCCCACGTTCCTTTGAACTGTTTTCTTTCAGCTTAAAGAGCACTGCAGGCTCATTTCACGTAGGTAATGACAACTAACAGCTTGCACTTTGTTAATATTTTATATTTGCAAGGGTGGATCAGGTATGGGCTGTTAAATTTCCCATCAGGAAAGGCAGATTACGTACCGAGACAATGATGTGTAGTAGTTGAAAGCTTTCAGTTTTATTCATTTTCTCTTTCTCCGAGAAATTATGGGGACCAAGGCACAATAGTGCAAGACGTAGCATCTGCAATGTCTGCTCAACTGAGAGGTGGTGAGCCGTATGGTTGTCGCTCCTAAGACAATAGTAATCTGCTATGTAGATCGATAAGTGCTGCAGCTCTCTCAATGCGCTTCGACTATGTATGATTTTAACCTGATATTCAAAGCAAAGAAATCGAATACGAGAGTTCTCAAACCTAGGTGGATAATGCCAATCTTACGAAGAGCGTTATACAGCTATTAATACGTGGAGGTATTTAACGCTCTCCACTTCTTAAGCAGTTTGTTCACAGTGGTGACGATATCCTCTCGTTCCGAAAAAGTATAGCTACCAACTGTTCCGCCGACTACAACCCTAGTAACTTTTATCCGTGGGGAAAGCTACAAATGAAATACGTACACTAAGGAAGAATTAAATAAGCGTCCGCCACTAAATATTTTTGATTTCTGAAGACGAACTGCGCCGAATCGTTGAAGTTTTATCAGCAGATGTTATCAATATATGCAACACTTCCAGCCTCTTGTCTATAAATACCGGCCATTTCACATATGCTTCCTTCCATTTCGACTCACTCGCCAAAAGGTTGGCTAGGCTCGGCAAGCAGTTGGGCCAGGTAGTGGCCTCTGAAAAGTTCAGAGCGCTTGCCAAAATTGATCCTGTAGTTGTAATTGAGAAATAAATAGTTACCATGGCCACTGGCACTCTCGTATTTTGTGACGTTCATAAAAAGTGGTAGCTGAAAGGTTGGACTCACTTCGTGGTCTACTGAAAATTTCTTTCGCAAGAATTATGTTGTAAAGAACTACACGACAGACATATTGCTTTTCGGTCCTCATCGTCTACTGACTACTGTGCAGGGCTGATAAGGGTTTCATCGACGAAACAAGTCTAGGTTGTGCCCAACATTATCACCTCAAAGACAAAAGTTTGAACCGGACATTTCATGGCCTTGAAAAAGAAATGCTCAGGTATATTTGACTGCCCTTCAAATTGCACAGCTTTAATGTGAAGATAGATCGTTGTGTATAAACAGTCGACGGCCATTTTAAGTAGAAATAAACATATATTATATTTATTGGTTTTCATAGTCGGTTGGGAAACACCAATGTGTGCACTGCATGCTCTTAAAGGAAGTACACTTTGGACGTTAGTTGGAGGCATATGGTTCCAGCCATCAACTGTATATGGGCTAATCAACTTCAGATTATCTATCGATGTCTGCCGCGGCCAACTTGATTGCCTATTGATTTTAAAATTCCTGGATATTAGGAAAATTAGGATGTCATAATTTTTTTTTGACTACACTTTTTATCCTGGTTTATCTGGATTATTCTTTGATTTAAAAAGTCGTGATCATAGCCTTGTCTCCTTTTCAATTGAATATGCTGGCTGACTTTGAATATTCCACTTATTGCACCCAAATCGCACTTCGGATGTCGAAATGGACTGGCCGTTTCCGATCACCCAGGGTACACTGCAAAGTAGTATTGATAATTCTCCTAAAATATAAACAAAATGGAAGAGATGTTTTCTACTTGTTTCCCATAGTTGATAGAACGTACTCTGTTGATATGCTTATTTGCTTGTGATCTGGTTTACCTGTTTACCTTATCCTGCTGGTTTTACACGTTTCATTACTAAGCGGCTCCGTTTAGCTTTATTTTCCAGGAATTCTGAATGTCACGACTGTTTCACATGTTACACTCCCCGTGTATTGGTATCTTAACACTCTATATCTAATGTACATCTGTGGCTTTACACTCTAATTATTCCTGGTGCTGCGTGCTCTGAATATCACTTTTTTTAAGTTCAACCTCCTTTAACCTGGTAGGTCATATCGGACGATGAATGAACCGGATGAAATGATGCTCAAATTAGGCCGAGGTCCATACTGATTACAGTTATCCGAAATTCATTTCTCAGGACAAGGGAAAACCCCGTAAGAAACCCCTTATTCGGGTAGCCCATCCAAACCAAGATTCGAAATGGGGATCTCTTGAATGTGAGACATCGCACCACAGAGTGGGATGATATCACGTATTGTATCTGGGTATAACTGCCTCTCCCTCAGTCATTTAGACAGAACTAAGCTCTTGGCATCCTATATCCCTACTATGGAGTAGGATAGGTATAGGATAGGGGCACTTAGTACCTCGACCTACGCAGATCTTTTGTATCTAAGCCCTGACGGGGTGCCTCCGGGAGGGAGGGATGAGGTGAGAGGAGGGTGGCCGGACCAGGAGGCGCGACAAGAAGAGGGCAGGGTCTCTACCGTTTACAGATTTAAACTTATCGGATGGTAATTGGTGCAGCCGGATGCCCTCCCCCCTCTGGGCTTACACATCCCCTGGGGGGGGGGGGTACGGGTTCCAAAGACCGCCCCCATTCCCTGGGACAAAGGTGTACTCAGGGCATCCTTTACCCTGCCATGTACACGCCGAGCCTCCCGCCGACACTTGCAGCCCTGAAAGAGACCGAGCAGATGAAAGGATGAGAATGGGAGTGAAATGGAGGGACAGGAAATTCGGGGAATGTAATGATTGTTCCTAGCATTCGCCTAGTGACCCGGGGAAACCTCCGAAAAAAACATGGACCACGAAGGTTGGTTGCAGAAACCGAACCCACGTCCTCCTGAATGCGGGCCACGTACGCTACCGTCTGAGCCATCCCGCTCGGTATGACAGAGTAACGGGAAGAGACACCTCGCTCACCTCGATCCAAGGCAGATATTTTGTGGTTATCACCCACCAGGAGGAGCGGATGAAGTGAAGAAACCGCAGGAGGCTATAGGCTACAGACAGACAAGTCACAGGGCCGCGAAGAGGTACCTGACGATTCCAAGCTTGAAGACCCGATTCCACCATCGGACTGCTGAGAAAAGGCTACCCTCTGGCGAAGTGAGGGAGAACTCGATGCACATTAGGCGGCTCAAAGAAGGCTAGCACTTGGCAGAGCTTTCCAATGAGCAAGCATCTTCGCCATCTGCCCGACGCCGACTAAACTGCACAGCCTCGAAGCTCATCTGAAACATGAAAGGGGAAACGAGACGAGAGAGAATGAGGGAAATTCGACTAATCCGGAGAAACCAAGAAGAAACCGTATGGTCAGAATGGCCGGCCCATAGAACTGGTCCTTTTCCTGTCTTCCTAAGTACTTCTAGTTTTCCTGAACTTCATGTAAACGCTTTTGGTTATCAGTCCCTCTTTATCTTTGCTGACCTTGGGACCCCCCTTGCTAAGAAATGTAAACATTAATAATAGAAATAGAGCCGTTAAAATAATAGCACCTTTCTAGGTTGGTGGGAACGACATACTTCCTATTCGCATCACTGGTAGCGCTATATTCACGCCATCTTGGACAATATGGCCAAAGATGACACCAACAGAAATTGTATTTTAGATGGCGCTGGTACAACTATATTAAGATATCGTTCGGGTGCTAAATTTGAGTGTTTCCAAATGAGTGTAATATCTCCCAGTCTATTACATAACTAGAAACGCTATATTGTAGTGAAATAAAATGGGCTGCAGCGGTAATATAAAATACTTCACAGTGGCCGTTGATTCTCGTGTGATAACACATACATCCTATCCTAATTTTAATTCCAATTGCTGCACCTTAATCTGTGAATATAAAATCGACTTATTTAAATATTTCAATCGGAATTAATTCATATTTATCATTTGAATTTATACAAACTTTAAAAAATGGACCTCTATACATACCCCCCCTTAATAATTTTCTGGTTGCGCTACTGTGATCTAGTTGTCCTTGTCGTCATCCCAGTGCTGTTAAATTGAATCCTTGTGGGCTTTTCAGACCTAACAATAAAATTCTGTTAGTAGTTGCGTGCTAGCTATTTGTCTTCCGTGAATAAATTTTAACTCCTGGATTAAACCTTGAATAAATTCGAAATAATTACGTAAAAACTGATTCTAATTATCGACGCCTAAATATGTTTTGCTCAAAACTGAAACTAGTTACCTATTCAACTATTTAAATTCCGGAAGTCATACTTCTAATAATGACTTCTTACCATGAAGCATTTCAATTTGATTGAAATGAGTTTAACTTCAAGATAAACACAATAAATCCTGTCTTAATACCTATTAGACGTGATAATATAATAATAATGTTGTGTGGTGATTTAATGCCTGTTCATTTATTTTTTTGTCACAAAGTTAGTGGCCATTTTATGCACTTTAAGTGAATAACCATTATTTAACTGTACCTTTAAATGAAACTTTAAACTTTCTGAGATTTTTCCGGTAACAACATAATTTGATAAATTATTTTTCCTGGATTTCGTCGTCTTGTTTCTCCTTTTGTAACCGCGGTCCTTCTGGCGCTCCTCCTTCAAAGTTCTCGTTTACTTGACCTTCCGAAGCCTGCCGATGCTCCTGGTCTTCAATGACTACGTACTTCCTGGCGTTGTAGTAACCTCTAGGCTATCAGACCTTCCGTCCAACCTGATTACAGAGACAAAATAACAGAAACTTACAGTTCATTTAGATAGTGTTATCATGACAAGTAAAAATAAGCGAAAATGCCCCTGTAGCTGTAATAATTAGGGATGCTGGAAGGGTATATGTGTCCATAGCTTAAATGTATTTATACAGGGTGATTTATGAAGAACTGACACATTTATTTCTTTAATTGTTTCAAAACGAGTTATGCTAGCGACAACTTATTATACCTGAAATGCAGAGGAATTTTGGGAGATTATTTACCTCTACAGCAAATGTTGAAAATGACCTCCATCCTGCATAAGGCACAACTCAACACGTCGTTCCATGTTTCTGGCCACTCGTTGGAGGACTCTGTTGTCAATAGCTTGAATCTCCTGTGTAATGTGCTTCAGATCGTCCAATGTCTGGGGACGTGTGGCATAAACCATGTCTTTTAAGTAACCCCATAGAAAGAAGTCCGGCGATGTCAAATCCGGAGATCTCGGTGGCCACAAGTTCTTGGAAATTATCCAGTCGTCAAAGAAACTTGCAATTAGTGCCATGGATTCGTTTGATGTATGGCAAGTAGCGTCGTCCTGCTGAAAATATCCTTGACTCAGCTCTACGTCGTCTAGTTGCTTAGCAAACTCAATGATAATTCGTCGGTACCCTGCAGTGTTCACATTGTTTAAAAAAAATTGGTCCCACTATTCTCTGTGCGGATATTGCACATCAAACTCCGATTTTAACCGGGTGCATATGTGAGTTCACATAACCGGATAAATGGAACCATGCTTCATCTGTGAACCATGTGATGGACAATATGGCAGGATTTTGCATAATGAACGCCTGAAACCAACGACAATAATTCAGTCCTTATCTGGTTCCTGTAACTGATGGACAACCGTAATCCTATACGGTTTTAGGCCTGCTCTTTCCACAACTCTCTGACACATTGAGTAGCTGTACCCTGTCTCCTGCGACAAACGTCTTAATGATTTTTTGGGTGACTGACCCAGTCGTGCTCTTACAACAACCAGAGATCCAGTTGTTTCCAATTTGTTTACCAGTCCCAGTATTGTGTTTCTTTGGAGAGGATTCCGAACATCAAATTCTCTCTGGTATGCCCTTTGAGTAGCTGTAATTGAATTCGTAATCCACTATTGCTTTACAAGGAAGAGTCGTTCACTTAATGTGCACTCCATTTTCACCTTGACTAGAACAAAATCTCAAAAACAGTTGCCCATAATAAAACTAACAATTACGAATAAAACATGAACATCTGCACATCCAGTGACACGCAATCGAAACCCCAGAACATTCTGCTTAATTTGGTGCTAAAATTGGGGCATTGAGTGAATTTCGAACAGAATAATTAAAGAAAGAAATGTGTCAGTTCTTCATCCTGTAGTTTAAAACCTGGTAGAAATTTCGTGAAAATTTCATAGAATTTTTGTTGTAGGCAATGTCTCCTACTGTCGCAGCTGCTGTGTGATGTTTTTGAAAATCGGCTGGAGACAAGCTTTCAATTGTTATCGACTGTTGATCCCCTGCACTGCTTATGGTCGCATTTCCGTCAGTTTATTTCTGTTGTTTCAACACGGTCAATTTTTTCCGCAGTAGCAATTTATTCAAAATCTTCAAAATGAAATTATTTCTAACAGAATGTTCCAAAAACTCAGGAAAATCCTATCAGCTGTCATGGATGGTTCTGTAATAAAATATAATCATGACATAGGCATTTTCGGGTTAATGTACTTTACCAAATAAATTCTCATTCCTTTACAGCTAACATCCTGAAAACGTAGTTTTTTCGTTTTTATCGTAAGAATAAAACTTTTCGCAGAAACACTCAGTTTTTGCCAAAATTCGCGACAAAATTATAGCTATAAATTGGTCACATTTGTCATAAATCCTGCATGTATCTACCTGTTGATGCATCTTATAATAATAATAATAATAATAATAATAATAATAATAATAATAATAATAATAATAATAATAATAATAATAATAGCCCTGGTCTTTTAGCTTTCCAGAGAATCGCAATTTTCGTGATGTAGTACATCTGAGAACGCCGGGAACTAGCTCGGTTCATTTGTCCCGTCTATGACCAAAACCACTTTACGTGGAGGTGAGGTAGTGTTTACGATACATAACAGCAATAGCATTTACATCGAGCTGTAATTAAATATGTGAGAGAACGTGCCGCACAAAAATGTCTATTATAAAACCTTCTGGAAATCAATAATACTTAAAAACTATGTTAACGTATGTAGGACAGAGGTCTGCAAGGGTCGAAATCCTTAGACCTGGCCCGACCCGGCCCGGTCTGAGCCAGGCCCAAGCCCGGGAATAGGTATATAGTACACTCTCTTCCATTTATGCCGCCACCACAGCTTTGAGAGGATTCTACTAGCCTTCACAGGCGGAGTGGCATAGCAAGGAGGAGGTGTGTGTATGTTACCTTTTCGCGCATGCAGTGGCGTCCGGTTTTACATGCACAATTCTAGATTATTCACATATGAATGTGTAACTTTGAGCAATAGCTTTTCTCGTCATCACTTACATATAATAACCACGTTTAAATGTACAACCAAATAAAACCCTGTTTTGCACAATATCTCTACGAAAAATATGACGAGTATATGGTGACGAGTAAAGCTATTGCTTAAAGTTATGCATTCATATGCCAGCAGTCTGGAACTGTGCACGTAAAACAAGACGCCACTGCATGCGCGAAAAGCTAAACAGACACACACACCCCCTCCTTGCTATGCACACGCCACCTGTGAAGGCAGTAGAATGCCTCCCAAAGCTGCAGTGACGGCATAAATGGAAGCGAGTGTACCACTCTGTTGGAACCCGATTCTCTAATTTTGTTTTAAATGAAATTATTTTGCGGTTATTCGCTATTATTATTATTATTATTATTATTATTATTATTATCATCATCATCATCATCACGAAGCGCGGGTTCGATTTCCGTTACGGTATGGGAACTTTTCCCCTGCTGAAAGGCCTGGTAAGAGATACACTCAAGTCCTTGAGACTCATCGAGCAGCCACTTTACAAAATAGTGGTGACTGAGTTCCTGGATATCCTATGTAGTAAGCGACATGTGGACGGCTTACTGCTTTATTGACCACAAGTCACCCCTTATACCTACTGCGCTCTGCTTAGGATGTCCAGGATGTGGTTGAACCGCGGGAGGCGGAGTTTGCAGCCGCCGTGCTGTTGTAACGTTAACCGTATTTGGCCAAAACGGATATTTTTTATTATTACTAATACTACTACTGCTATGAATGTCTGCATGCTGCGATAATTTGCTTTTCCGGGCATCTCAACATCGCGGACAAAAAATGTACTAAATTAGTTTTGTTGGTCTTTACATTTCCTTCACATGAGAAAGTTTAAGTTATTTTGGATTTTCTCAAAAATGGCGCTATTAATTTTGATTAAAATCCATACGCTTTCGGATATTTACATGACAAATATAATTTGTATCTTGAATGTGATGAATTAATCTTTCTTTGGCTTTATTTTGAAGCGCGAGCGGGTTTCTTTATACGTATCATGAGAGAGGACCATATCCAGACGTTCTTGATGCAGAAATATTCTTTCTGCAAAGGAGATAGTAAGATCGTGAAACTAGTAATGAAGAAATAAGATGCCTGCTTGAATTCCCAATGAGTTTTCCGAACACACTATAAATACGAGGCGTGTTTTTAAAATAAGTGTCGCTTTAATATTTTGCCGTTGCAGCGCTGCAGCCCGATTTTGAGCATAGCGATCACTTGCTCCATGCATTAGAAAGCCAGACGCAGCTGTCAGCGATCACCACTTTGTGTTTTCCTGTTGTTAAAGCTTTTCAGAATGTTCAAAACAATCGAACGACTCGCCGACTGCGAAGTAAGATCAGCAAACATTCATCACCAATTGTGTAAGGTTTATGGGGAAACAATGCCCGGCCTCACACAGCCAAATAAACTCAAGATCTTATCGCATCATTTGGTTGGGAACAACTCGACCACTCTCCCTACAGTCCGGATTTGGCACCAAGCGATTTTCATCTGTTTTTTCATCTGAAGAAATTTGTTGGCGGAAAAACGTTTCAATGATGATGTGAAACAAGAAGTGTAGACTTGGCTTTCATCAGGGATGGCATTCTTTGACAAAGGCATACAAAAACTGGTTACGACAAGTGCCTGAATAACGACAGTGGCTACGTGGAGAAGTAGTATAAGGTGTAAAGCAATGAATTTTAATAAAGTATTTAGAAAGTAATGTTCTCTTATGGTTTAAAATTACGGTACTTGCTTTAAAAACAGCTTCGTAGCTAGCTTAACTAACGTTGCACGGCTAATTTTTTAAACTGGAATGACGAATTAATTAATTTCATTTACTTCCTCTTATTCTTTATTAAATTATTGTTCAATGATCTAGAGGACTTTTATGGTTAACCCACTGCTTTACCCATTGTAATTGTAATTTCGTACAGCCTCAGTTATTCCTAACAACGGATGAAAATTCCCCTAATGTTCACACAAAAGGATGTGAAACATCGGTAGAATTCCTGATTTCCTTAACCTCTCCCCGACGGTCTTCCAAGTTCTGGAAATTCTGCATAGCCTGTAAGCATCCTTTGGTGGTGGAACAATCATCGGTTGGAACGGTCGAGTAATTTTTTAGATAATTGCAGTAGATGAAACTTTAAGCCTTAGTACCTTAACCTTGGTCCCATAGTTATTTAATAGTATAAATGCTACACTTTTCACGTAATGCAGCAACCTTTAACAATTGCATCAAATAAATGTGAAGCTGGTGAACATGAAGATTCCCTACTTCCGGGCCACCAATGGAAAAGTTCCTTGAAAAAGACTCAGTATGAGACCATTGAGAAAAGTAATCCTCTCGTCATTAATTATAAAATATCGGTTTAATGATTTCTAACGTTAGCAATTTTTCCAATTTATCCAATTATTTTTAGCATGTCCTGCTACCGAACTTGATTATAACAGAACTACAAAGGAAAGAAAGCAAAACGTTCTTATATGAAGATTATTATGCTGCTATAAGCACCGGAATTAATTCTTATCTGATAGTTATAAATCACCGTAACTATTTCTATTTTACGTTAAGGTCCTCATAAGAAAACTTTTAAGTTAAAATTTTACTTCCTTTTATTGTATTAGTCAAACTTAAAGAAGTGCGCTTTGGTTGTATATACTTTCATTAAACAAAAACATTTTGCTGAAAATATACAAAAACTGTCTTGGGAATTGAACAGCATTAGAAAAGTTAATATTCCTTCTGTAACGCTGTAACAACTTCGCAGCGACATCGTAAAAACAGCGCACGTTCTACTCTGCGGCGGACTTGGACTCTCCTGACGAGTCCCTCCCATGGAAAATGCTCTGCTGCCGAACGCCTCTGCATTTTAAGGTGTTATTCGCAAATCTATGAAAGATAGGAAAACATAAGCGTTCGTAAACATTCTGAATACACTCACCAAGATCTATTTCTGGTTTAAAGAATAACATCTGTAACTTTTCCACCGAGTACACTTCCATCTAACTATTTTAGTCATATTTGTGTCTTTGTAATTGCTTGGTGTTAACTTGGTTTACATCCGTTTATTCTGTAGCACGCTTCATTCACTGACACGCTTCTAGACTTTCTGAGGACCACACATAATGCAATACTCTTTCCACTTGAGCCCTTCTCAGAAAAACTATGTTTTTAAATTGCAAACATAACATTCAGAATTAATAAAAATGTCATAAACACTCATCAGGAACCATCATAAAACTATTCAGTTCATTGCAGACGAACCCAAAAGCTGAAAGCTGTCCATTTCTAAAGGTTGCCAAAACAATACACAATCACATGTCAATTACTCGACAATTCCAATAATTCCTTAAACGCTTTTTACTTTCTTACAGGATATATAACATGTTCAGAACTTTGGAGACTGTGGAGTGGGGCAGATGTTAAGCAAACCAGAAATACAAGAACCGTCGCGATTTCATTTCTATTTCCGTGAATTGCAGGGGACATTGAAAGTTTTTAGAAAATCAAACAAGAATTAGTTTTAAAAAGTTAAATGGTTTTATTATTATTCCAAATATTTCCATTTGACATGAATACATTTTTTTATTCGACAAAATCAGTCCTTAAAGCAATGAAGCTATTCTTCTTGGCACTTCAGAAACCAGGTTCTTATAATGTTCCTCTGTTTCATCTGATGGTGAAAAGGTGATTCCACACATTTTATCTTTAATTTTTGGAAATAAAAAGAAATCACATGGTGCTAGGTCAGGGTGGAGGATCCATGATGTTGACCTTTAGGGCAGATACTCAGTTGTTAGTTTTGCTGTCTGCGACGATGCGTTTGCCATGGTGTAGTTTTATTTTTCATTTTGGGCGCTTTTCATGAGTTTTTTTCAAAATTTACGGTTAACAGACATTTTTGTACCAATAGGCAGTAAGGTACGTCTATATTCTAAGGCTATAGTAGCAATATGGCCCGTTTTAGAGAAAAGAAACTAGCAACCATCTTCTTACCAGCATTGAGAGTTCGTCGCACTTTTATAGGCGTAGATTCTGTTCGAAAGACTGAGCCAAATTACTTTTCTTTTCAGATCTTAGCAATACTTCCAAAATTCATCACCAGTAAATATTCTAAACCAAATTTGAAGTGCTGCCTTGGAATGTTTCCAGTTTTTCTGCACCAATCAATGTATTGTTTTTGATGGGAGTCAGTTTATGCGGAATTCGACAACAAAGTTTTCTCACATTCTAACTGTTGATGTAAAATGTTTTGGATTTGACTCATATCAATGTCCAATGTCGCCCGAATAAATTCATAAGATGTCCGTCGATATTATTTAAGCATTAATTGAATAGCAGCAATATTTTCATCAGTAACATCAATTTTTGGACGTCCTTCATGAAATTCATCAGTAGAAAAAAAATCAATCTGTTTTGAATTCGCTGTATACTAATTATAAATTGTTGCCTTACATGGGGCTTCGCCAAAGGCATTTCTAAGCCAATCTTCACATTATTTAGGCATTAATGACGATTTCAAATCGTAAAACATCATAGCCCGGAAATGTTCTCTACTTAAATTCATTTTTGGGTGAACAAAAAATCTTTAAATGAGGATAATTAACAAACTATTAGAGCAAATCGAACAAACTACACGGTAATCAACTCACAAAACAATAGTAAGTAGCTGTCAAATATAAATAAATTTCTTTGTTTTTAGAAACATGACGTTCTAAAAACTTTCAGTACCGTCTTCGTATCAGCGAAGTTGTAGCCTGTTGTTTACAATATCACGCGAAATTTGCGATTATAACGTCTAAAGGATAACTGGGAGAATTCAAAATAAAACTATTGTAGTTTTTGTACAAAAATTTCATAATAACCATAGGAAGGTAAATGAAACGTATTAAATCGCCATTCAAGGCTTAAAAGCCACCTGCTCAACACCAGGTAAACCAGTTAATGTTAGTATAGATTTTGGAAAAGCTATATCAATAGAAACGAGAGACAGCAATGGACAGTCGACAGAGACATAGTTAGAAAGAACTGAGGAGCGTTGGTAGCTTATCGTTCAGCGGCATAATGTACAAAGCTGTGTGTACTGCTAGTACTAAATGAGGTATGTTTAATGCCATTTATCTACATACATGTACATATAATTAATTTAAATGAGCTAACTTACCACTTGGATATGACGCTTCCTGGGAATCTACGTTGTTCGGTAATGCCATTAAATTCTCTGGTATAGAAGCGTCAGCTGAAGATCCCCCATTTTCTTCTTCTTCCTCATTCGTAGGTTTTACTGATTCCGTTTTGTTTTGTTGATTCTCTAGATGCATTGTTTCTGCAATACCGCTAGTTTCCGTTGATACTCCTGACTTTTGAAGTACATCAGATACCTCCTCATGGGTAAAGGATGAAGAGACATTAGAATGTATGAGTGGTTCTTGCGTAAGTTCCAGATGTGACGCTTCTGGGGTACTACTGGTTTCCACTGAACCTCCCTTTTCTGGTACACCAGATCCTTCCTCGTTATCTGTGGATGCTTGATCTCCGGGATTTTCCCCATTTCCTGAGGTATTGGAAGGTTTAGATGGTCCTGATGTAACTTTACTGTCTAAATGCGATGTTTCTAGGGTACTGCTAATTTCTGTTGATTCTACTGACGTTTGAGGTATACCAGATCCTTCGTCATGATCTGGGGGTGGTTTACCTTTGGGGTTTTCCTCATTTCTTGAAACATTAAAAGGTTTTGGTGGTTCTGGCGTAACTTGTTGACTCTCTAGATTCGACGTTTCTGGGACACTGCTGATTTCTGGTGATTCTCCTGTCGTTGGTGGTACACCAGAGTCTCCCTCGTGACCTGGAGACTGTTCATCTCCGTGACCTTCCCCATTTCTTAAGGTATTAGAAGTTTTGGGTGGTTCTGATGTAACTTGCTGACTGCCTAGAACAGATGTTCCCGGGGTACTGCTAATTTTTGCTGATATTTCTGCCTTTCGAGGTAAACCAGATCCTTCGCCATGATCTGCGGATAGTTCGTCTCCGTGTTTTTGCTCATTTCCTGAGACACTAGAAGGTTTGGCTGGCTCTGGTGTTGCTTGTTGAATGTCTAGAAGAGATTTTTCTGGAGTGCTGCTGATTTCTGCTGATGCTCCTGGATTGTGTGATACACTAGAGCCTCCTTCATGACCTGCGAGTTGTTCATTTCCTGAAGCATTAGAAGGTTTCGGTGATTCTGGTGTCTCTATGTTCGAAGTGTCTGGGCTATTGCTAATTTCTGGTGATGTTCCTGAATTTTGTGACACAACAGAGCCTCCCTCATGTTGTTCATATCCGGGGTTTTCCCTATCTCCGGAGCCGTTATAAGAATTAGGTGGTTCTGGTGTAACTTGCTGACTGTCTAAATGCGATGTTTCTTGGGTGCTGGTAATTTCTACTGATTCTCCTGACTTTTGAGGTACACCAGATCCTTCGTCATGATCTGGGGATAGTTCGACTCTGTGGTTTTCCTCATTTCCTGGGACATTAGAAGGTTTGATTGACGCTGGTGTAACTTGTTGATTGTCTAGAAGCGATGCTTGTGGGGTACTGCTGATTTCTGCTGATGCTCCTGAATTTTGCTGTACACCAGAGTTTCCCTCGTGACCTATGTTTTGTTCATATCCTGAAGCATTAGAAGGTTTGGGTGGTTCTGGTGTAACTTGATTCTCTAGAAGCGATGCTTCTAGGGTATCGCTGGTTTCTACTGATCCTCGCTCATGGCCTGAGGGTAATTTATCTACGGAATTTCCCCCATTCCCTGAGACATTAGAAGATTTGGGTGGCTCTGGTGTAACCTGTTGGCTCTCTTTGTGTGATGTTCCTGGGGTACTGCTGGTTTCTGCTGATCCTCCTGCTGGTTCTTGTGTTACATCAGAGCCTTCCTCGTGGCCTGGAGGTTGTTTGTCTCCTGGATTTTGGTCATTTTCTGAGGCATTCGAAGGTTTTGGTGGGTTTAGTATGCCTTCTGCCGAGCCTACCTCCTTTTCTTGTATGCCAGATCTTTCAGTATCTGTAAACAGCAAAAGCTACAATTATTTCGTTTATTAATGCACGTATGAGAAATATGTGCATATCTCACGTACCTATATATACAAATTTCGGAATATTTTAAAGTTTTATTAACTTCTTAATGCTGAAGGTAACCATTAAATCACTCTCCTGGAAATAGTGATACCACGTCAGTCCATTCTGAAGTGTAAAGTGTAAATACATATATTGTATGTATAATGCTTGGACTGATAATACGTGTGTAATATGTACAATGATACTCTTGTCCTAACGATTTCACTTTTTATGTAAATAACTGATTTGTGAGAATTAATTTTATATATATACACACTCACACACACACACACACTTACACATACTGCCGTTTGAGAAAATTGCAACACCAAGAAGGAAACGCATGAATTCAATGAATTTAATACCACAGGTTAGGCACATGACAAGTAACAAATGATAAACTTTTAAATCTATACATGACCTTTGAGCCCTAATATCCAGCATTTGGTGCGGCCTGCATGCGCTGCAATTAGAAATGCTATACGCCGTGGCACTGAATTAAAAAGGTTTTGAATACGTTCCTGAGGGATTTCCCTCCACGCAGTTTGTATTCGAGCCCACAAATTCATGACACTGGTTACTGGAGGACGTGGCGCACCAGGTGCCGATCAACCATATCCCAGACATGTTCTATGGGCGAATG
Organism: Deroplatys truncata; assembly: GCA_030765065.1. Classification (NCBI taxonomy): domain Eukaryota; kingdom Metazoa; phylum Arthropoda; class Insecta; order Mantodea; family Mantidae; genus Deroplatys; species Deroplatys truncata. The sequence goes on from CM060986.1 coordinate 46,271,119, forward strand.
TCAGGCGAACGTGCAGGCCAGGGAAGCAATGGTACCCGTCGCTCTTCGAAGAAGGCTTGTACATTCCTCGCAATATGTGGCCAGGCATTGTCCTGTTGAGATGTTGCCTGTGGAGATGCCTGAAGCAGGGGAGTACCAATTCGTAGCAGGTGAGATCGGTCGATGTAACCAATGGCGCCCCAAACCATCATACCTGGTGTTTGTCCGCTATGCCGCTCAACAATGCAGTCCTCCAGATCGTGCTCACCACGGTACCGCCGGACACACATGCGGCCATCACTGTAGGATACGTTGAAGCGGGACTCGTCCGAAAAGACTACATTTTGCCACTCAGCACTCCAATGACGGTGTTCACGTGCCCATTGCAGTCGGAGGAGCTTGTGGTTTCTGGACAATGGAAGCCGACGTAATGGCATGCATGCAACCAGTCCAACCTGCAGTAGACGGCGACGAACCGTTGATGCAGACAAGTTCACACCTGTTGCAGTACTCCAGTGTCGAGCCAACACTGTACGGTCCGTTATGGCCATGCGGACAAGATGACGGTCATCCCGTGCTGTGGTCATGTTCCGTGGTCCAGTACCCGCTCTTCGCTATGTACGACCTTCATCTATCCACTGCTTTCGCACACGCATCACTGTCGTAACAGCATGGCCTGTACGAGTCGAAATGTCACGGTATGACAAACCCGCTTCCCGGAGACCAATCATTTTGCCCCCTTCGAACTCACTCACATATCGATATGGCTTCCTTTGACGTCGACGAGACATACTGGTACTCACTTTATTGTTTCCACCTTGTATGACAGCTCTGCACTGACTACACTGGGCGCAACACCGACCTTGTCGGACCGACACGAGAGAGCTGTGCTCGGCCTACGTTTACCCCATCTCTCTGCAAACCTAATCACTTATTGCTTGTACACTCTTCTACACGTCCACCAAGTTTGGAGTTATTCGGGAAATTCTTTCTTGGTGTTGCAATTTTCACAAACGGCAGTGTGTATATATGTATATATATATATATATATATATATATGTGTGTGTGTGTGTGTGTGTGTGTGTGTGTGTTTTAATGGCACAGTTGTGTCAAAATGCAAAACACTGAAATTGCTTTGTGCCGTTGAAATAAATTAGGCAACTTAATTTTAACTGAGAGGTGGTGGTGTAAAGCATGAGTTAGGTTAATACAATGTGTGAATTCATAATACACGATGAAGCTGTTATATCAGAGATACTCACCACAGAAGCGATTTAATTATTATCTAGATTCTGATGACATGTCATCTTTCAATTGTGGTATCATAGGTATTGCTAATGTATACAAAATCTTTATCATGGGTCATTATTGGGTCATTTTGGTCATTTTATGTTATTTTCTATTTTAGGGATTTTTTTCGATGTTATATCCTTATGTTGTCATTTTATTGTTTATTGCGTCTTTATTTAATAATTTCCTTGCATTTACTTTGCGTACATAAAGAGTTTTATATGATTGACATTTTACATAAGGATAACTTTTCAAGCAGAAATTTCACTACTTAACTGAGAAATAAGAGTAACTTTGTATATCCTTTACTCACTTTCTTGGAAAAGATTCATTCCTATTTTATGGCTAGTCTGAAAATGGTTGCTTGTGGGTGTATGGGAGCTGCTTGAGCAGGTACCGTTACAGTATAAATTTAAGTCCCAAACTAGAGATGAGACAGGTCAGGTTTTCCTTTTTCGCGTTAATATGTGCATACATTCAGTTGTTATTGTCCTTTTCTTGATGTCGTTTCATGGACTGTGAAGCCCTTTTCATTCGCAATTAATTTTGTATAATCTGAGACCTCAAAATGGTTAGTGCTACGTTTTGAAAGACCTGCTTCAAAAATAATTTCTTAATTATCTTTACAGATTTTTCAAATAAGGATATGGAACAAATATATTTTTAATTAATTTTCTAAATTACCTTATTATTATACCCATTTTTTCTACTTGTATAGCAGTCTTATACAAGTTTGAATTAATTTATAACTTTCTGTACACTAATTTTAATAAATTAAATAAATCTTAATTTTTGATATTTTTTGTAATTGCCATGTCACTTTTAACCCTTTCAGGCTCGAAATATTGTTTTTGTCTGTTTTCTGGAATTCACTATACAAACCAAACCTATATTAAAATAATGTGATTCTCATATAAAAACGCACTTAAAGGAAAATGTTTTAATTTAATTACTGTATGCTAAAAATATGTTTCTTTACTTAGAAATCAGCAGAAAATTTTAATTTGATTACAATTGCCATTGGCAACTCTCACGGACTAATTTTGCTCTGTCGTACAGATATGTAGAGTGGAGGAAAATAGGAAAATTGAAGAAAATCATTTGCTCTCTGCCGTTAAGACAGGCTCTATTTCACGGCCGGAAAAATGCTGTTGGTGGAGTGTGGCTAGACCTGTATGGTTCAGGATGGGGTGGGCCCTGGTTAAATAATCGGTGGTACGGAAAACCTGGATGATGATGGGGCAGGTAGAAGCACTAGTGTGAGACATGTTTCTTAACTTTTCTAAACATATTACTATACTACTTTTGTAAACTAATTCTACATTATAAACAGTGATTTTGGGATCACTTATAATAAAACACAGTAATGTAAATCCAGAATACATTTCTATCCATTTAGACAATACATAAATGCTAGCACTACACTTCAAAATGACCCAACACAAGACAAAATGGCATCTTCAAATGCAGATTCTGGAAGTTTGAAAAATCGGTAGATATGACACCACGTTATTAAGTCATTCCAAGTAGTTTCGTTTGGAACCGCTGTGCAGGGTAAAAAATAAATACTTGGGTGGTTCCAATTGAAGCCACTATGCCTGAAAGGGTTAAACATCTTAGTCATTTTATAGGTCATTTTTCAACCATTTTAGATCATGGAAATCGGGCCTTGATTATCAGTATTATTAAAATTATAATGCTTAAGGTCATACACAACCACAACATGTTTTAAGTATCTGACGAATAAGGACAAGAAATTATTAACAATAAAATCAAAAGCAAATCCTAGAATGGGAGAATGCAGGTGATCACCAGGAACATAGACGCACTAGAGGCATACTGAGCATATTGTGACGTATCTATTGGACTCAGTTATCGTATAGAAGGCGACGGCCGACTGGCCGGTTGAAGAGATAAGTCGCTTTCACTCAGTGTAAACACCAGAGAAGCGCTAACGAGAGATAATTGGATTATTCTGGAAGCTTCTTTCTTTCCACCTCCGGTGAACATTCAAGAACTCTCTGGAAAAATTCTAGTGGCTATATATAAGCGCACGTGCTCGCCAGTGGGTCAGTTAGGAAGTGGCGTACTGAGTTGCTCTTCATGCGACATAAAGTGCGTTCTCCGAGTGAGGTTGCGACGACAGTTTTGATCTACAGTGAGTACTGTTACTGCGAAGGATTAGAGATCTTGTGTTCAATTCCCCAGGGAGTGAATCATCCGAAGAAGAGGCTGCGTCTTGTGTATTTAATTATGCCATTACGTCGCGAAGAAAAGTGAAATGACAGAGAACATTGAACTAGATCACATTAGTGAAGTGACAGTGGGAACTACGTGAAATTACACTGAAAACTGAACTAGATTACATTAATGAATGACTGAGAACGTGATGAAGTGATAGTGAAAACTGAACAAAGTCACAATATTTTACTCCTTTTCAGCCCGAATCAGGATACGATGTCCCTTGTGAGGTTCCTCAAAGCCAAATGACGAGCACCTTGATAACGAGACAGCGGTTCCTGTTAATGAGTGTGTCTGACACGCTGACCACATTCCTCTGCTCCCTTGAGGACAGAAGCAGAAGATGTGGCGGTTAGGTATGATCCAGCTTTGGCCGTCAAGTCACGAAATTTAAAGACCGAAATCTTTTATTCCTTACCAGATTATTCTCCGTATTCAAGAATAGATACCTTTTGTAGTTTCATCCAGCTCTGAACCTCATAAGAGGGCAGGTTGGGCGTCCTGTTCGTTAGAAAAAGACAACTTACCGACTGTGCTAGAAGATCCAGTAGTAATTTCTGTAGCTTCTCGATGAATGGGAAGTGGTTGGCCACATTTGTTGAGGAAGTAATGGTAATTCCACTGCTTTACTTTTCTTTTGTCGCGCTGATGTACCTCTGCGTCCCTGCAATAAAATCTCAATGTTGAAGTAACCAAAGGAAATAATGGTGTATCTAAGGTTGGTACAAATGGGCATTTATTCCCCGTGCACTATAGTCAATGTGCGAGTACATTAGCTTTAATTACTACCGAGAATTTTGCTATCGAAATGGGGCACCGGACGCAGTGAAGCTCGAGCCAAGGCTAAGTTTTCTATCACCTCCCGAAACTCAATTTCAGGAGCTGTTGCTGTGATTTTTACATAACTATACACGTCCAAGAGTGGCGGCTGCTGCATAAGCACACAAGAGTATGTGAACACCTCAATTTTGACAGCTTGCGAATTTATTGGTTACTTTTTCTTTGAATGCTATTAAACGTAACGTATATGCGATAATTTAAAGTCTACGGCGTTTAAATATACCGCGCTACTCCTCTAAACTCTATGAAATATGGCAACAGGGTCGGTAGCACATCTTGTTTTGCACGTTTTAAGGAGCATGCTCGACTGTTATGCCGTAATTACCTTATGAATTGAATTAAGTTTTATTGATGGACGCTCTTTAACTACTACGGTTTTTAGCATCCCATTCTATATTGGGCCTGAAAGACCGGCCTCTTTATCAGGCTTGAGGTTCTTTTACGTTCCGTAAATCTACGACACTGAATCACCACTTTACTTCTCTTCCGAAGGAAGCCATTGTAAGGATTTTTACGCCCGATAAAAGTCAGTCACCCTCCGCCGGGTTTGACCCCGCGGCCTAGAATCTAGCATGGTACCCTCAGACCACTAATTAGCTTACGGACCAAATGCATATGGATCGTGGGCATTTTAAGGCGTGCAAAAAGCTTTTCCATACCATCACTGCAGTTTTAGTTAATGCCACTACGTGGTAGCAACTACGGCAGACGTGCCTGTATTAGAATAATGCAGTACCTGCACGAGCGCGGAAACTTCTCTCGCTTATTCCAGACCATCCATACTCAACTACAATTTAATTTACACATGATTTCGTTCTTACCTTAAAACGCTCTACTTATGTACACACCTACAAACATCCACAAAACCACAGTTTCTTTCGTCAGATAACGTAGGCATTATTATTATTATTATTATTATTATTATTATTATTATTATTATTATTATTATTATTATTATTATTATTATTATTATTATTATTATTATCATTGTTGTTGTTGGGAGCCGCAGCAGTTGTATCAATTTGTTGATAATCATAATTATGCGGCAGCATCTATTTCACATTTTCAGAGCTGACTAAATTTTTGTGAACACCCAAAATGTATACACCGAGTCTCCACTGCGTCCAAGTGTACTGCGACACAAGCGAGTATTCCTATGATGCGATGGAGAGAAACAGACAAATTATGGATCAGAAGAACCCACTGCGAGCATCCGAATAGTAAGGAAAGACTAAGATAACGTTGCGAAATTCAATGACAATAACAAGCGAAGGAACACGCAACGGGGTTTGACTCGCGTATCTGTGTACAGCTCTATGTAATAACGTTTATGCATGCGATTTCATGTCGCGCGACAAGTGCAACGCGGTCTGAAAGGACATTGGGTCACATGTACTACTGCTCATTAATTTCAATAAATGCATTATAACCACAATTAAAGGAAATGTGAATGAAACTAGTTGTCTTATTTTACATAAGAAACGTTTATTATTACCTAATAAGTACAACTGAAAGTAAAATACTTACAATGTAGGACAATACTCTAAACTTTTGTCTCACCCTTCCTGAGCTTTGACAGCAGCAGTACATATTCTAGGCATTCTATTTAGCAAGTTGTATAGAGTATATTTATTGGTTTGATTCCATTTTTCTTGTAACACATCTCACAGATGAGATTTGCTTGAATTGGCACTTGACGAACTGCACGGTCTAGATTATTCTTTAACAACTCAAAGGGCTGCAGTCTGGACTTTGGGGTAGCCAAATCATGTTTTTTTTAACATTTCGCTGCACCTTATATTCGAGATATCTCTTGCAATAAAGTGATGTGTGAGGTCGTTGTTCTGCTGTAAGACAAAATCACTGTCTATTAAACGAGTCTCATTTCGTATGGCATGATGTTAAAGGATTCTACGGTACTGATTTAGTTCCAATTTTTCTTCAATATTTACAAGATCGTGACGGAACCACCAATGAAGAACCCCATCAAGGAACCCTCCATGGTTAACAGTTGGCTTGATGGACTGGGGAATCATACGCTCCGCTGCAAGGCGACGAACAAATGTCCGAAGCTTTGAATCAAACAGCTAGAAGTGACTTTCAACTATAAACAGGACCTTTTTCTACTCTTCAGATGCCAAATCCTGTGTTGTGCACAGACTAGGGACTAGGCGTTTCGGTTTGTTAATAGGACGTAATGGTGGTTTCTTAGCTGTTACATGCCCACACTGCAGAGTCCTGGCTTAATGGTTGAAACTGATATTTGTATATCGCTTGTTTCCATTAACTCAGACCGGATTTCAGCTTTGAATCTGTCTCGTTTAATTATGAGCGTGGTATACTTAACTGTTTGAACTGAGGTCTTTTTGGGCTGACAAGGCCTTGAATGATCCTCTCAAAGACCAGTGTCGTCCTCCATGGACTAGTGTTACCGTGCTAGCCTCTAGTTCCCAAGGTCGCGGGTTCAAACCCGGCGGAGGGCGATGGATTTTTCGGGCATAAAAATCCTTAGCATGGCTTCCTTCGGAAGGGAAGTAAAACTGGTGGTCCCGTGTCGTAGATTTACGGCACGTAAAAGAACCTCAAGCCTGATAAGGAGGCCTCTGAGCAAAATTACCGGTCTTTCACGCCCAATATGGAATGGGACGCTAAGAACCATAGCAGTTAAAGAGCATCCATAAACAAAACTCAATTTCAATTTTCAAAAGACCAGTATCTACATATCTGGAAACGGGCATGCATCACCAAGAGATACCAATTTCTGCAGTTGAGCTATTTCAGTCATGGCGTGCCCTGCATGTGGTAGTGCTATAATTATAGAATGTTTTTCTACTGATATTTCTTTCCTTGGAGTCATTCTACTGTGGTTGTTACTGTTTACACTAAGCTTCAGGCAACCTCCGTGCGCGTATCACTGTCCGTTGTGACCTGGAACAACCCTCAAATGATTGTATTCGGATAGCGTGCACGTGCAGTTAACATCAGCTCACACCTAATGCCATCTAGACGGTCTTACATCTATTAATTAGTGCAGTGACTGAAAGCGACTTCTTGCTTGTTTTGCTCTTTGGATTTTTGTTTTGACTTGTTTTCATTTTGTAATAATAAACAATCTGTTTCATTCACCTTCCCTTTAATTGCGATTATTATGCATTTATTGAAATGAATGAGCGGTGGGGTAAATAGAAGCATTTATACCATGCGACGGTCGCACAATAGCCCTGAAAAACACGTCACATGGTCTTTCAGGTCCTATGACATATTCGACAGTCGCATGACCTCATTATACATGAGTATATAATATATTTGGGCCTGTCCGTCACATTGCCACTGTGAGCGAGATAATCGAGTCAGAGCTGGGAAATACAGAGCTGTGGTTCTGATTATTCTTTTTGTGTTTTCACGTGTTGCGAGAGTGATCTGATTGTCGTTATTCGGACTTTTATCAAGAATGGGTACGGAACGTTTCATAGAAGAAATTAAGGAGTTCAGTTCTTCTCCCGCCATTGTTTGAGAATGGATGCGGGGAGGTTACATTAACAAAGAAGTGCATATCTGTCCAATTTTGTGGAAAAGAGGTAATAGGTAATTCAAATGTGTGAAAACAGCTTAGTATAGTAAAGTTGCATTGACGTTTCCTGCTCTGCGAAAGAAATTGAAGCAAAAGTGAAAATATAGGTGAGTTATTATTAGGGCTCGCCATTTCTGACACTTAGGCAAAAAGCAAAACATTCATAATACCCGAATGAGAATAATTATAGTGCAGATCTCCGAATTTTTCTACAATACGGGGTAATTTATCGGTATCCTCAGTTCTTGGATGTTCATTGTTGACACTGTATTTGAACAATCCCAAAACGTGGTCTCACAGGGGATTTAGTCAAACGCAATCGTGACGTCAACAACGGCCTATCTTCACGTATCGATCGAGTAGAATTCATAGCTGCATAATTGCTTTGTACCGCTGCTGTATTATATTTATATGGAAATTCACCATAGTCCATATAATAATAATAATAATAATAATAATAATAATAATAATAATAATAATAATAATAATAATAATAATAGAAGAAGAATGCCAATGGCTCTGTGTAAGGATTAAGTCCACACCTGTATAAAATTGCCCACAAAGAAGCAAACATATGTATACAAACTGTTTAGAACCTGTGAACAGTATGCAAAAGTTTGGAAACAAATGTTTGTTTATTTCTTTTTTATTCCATCCTAGATGGAAAACAATCGTAGTAACAATTACAAACACACAGGCCAGGACGTGTTTGCGAGTAGAGCATATGGCGCCGACAATACTGCAGTTCATTTCAGTTGCGTATGGATAAAATCAGGTAACAATTCCATGTTTTGAAAATTAGGGCTGTACATTTCACTGTCGTAATGGGCATGGAGAAGAATAAAACAATTTCGGCGTGAAAATAAGAAATTAATGGATTCTCAACGTAGTGGTTTTCTAAACAAAACAACACTGGTTTGGATATGAAAAGCTGTTGTTTTTAATCTGAAGCTATAAGTCTAGAGGGAACTGTCAACTGGTTACTGTTGATAAAAACAATGGAGTAAACTTTGTATTTATTTTCAACAATGAATAGTTGATAATCGCTCATCGGCAAGAACAGAACAGATTTGAGGATCTAATATTTGAATCAGTGCTTCAAAATCACTTGGTGTCACTCTGACCAAATTTGTATGTAACACAAAAATGCACAGCTAGAAAAATCTGAACTTCAGTGGGGACAAGAATACAACTCTAAAAATTATATGATATAGATATAATGCCTGTACTAGTATATGGAGCATCAGTGTGGTAGCAGGCTGTAATAAAAGAAAAACACGTCAAGAAATATCGGATAGTTGAAAGGTTGATGAATATTAAAATCGTAAAAGCATACGAGATATCTTACATGATGGTCGGAGTGGAACTAATAATAGTTGCAGTAGGAGAGAAGACAAACATATACGAGCAACACATTGCGAGTGTATTACTTATAATGTTTGTGTATGTGTGTTTACTTCACGCGTTGAAGCCATCTTGTGACGTGATTCATTTGTTAGGTTTGTTAGCTCCATCTGGTGTTAGCAATTTGCGGCAGTATTAATGTTCGTTTGAAAGAATGCTACTGTTATTTTATTTAATTTTGGTTCTCGGTCCTCCGGCTAGCTACGATATTTTTGGTCAAGCACTTCTCTTTATACAGGTTGTGTAAACGGAAAGGAATCTGTTATCCAAAGATAACACTGATGAAGAAATTTGTTTTACACTTTTATTGTCGAACACGTTAACTATCACATTTACACATTGATCTTGACACTCGCCAAACTGAAACTGTTATAATAACTTCATTACTGATATTTCTTAATTCGCGTACTTCAACTTTTTGTATAATTAACTTTATAACACTTGAGATTTTTCATAACTCTGTTACGCGTAACCTGCAAATTGATATCCGAAGTGTGCCGTACAAATACTTTCGACGAACTGACGGGAATGCGACGTATAGTGTAGAAAGAATTTTGATGAACTGACGGGAATGCGACGTGTAGTGTACAAAGAATTTTGATGAACTGACCGACTGAAGACGACGTGTAATGTATTGAGATTTTCGATGAACTGACGGGGTCTACCTCTAACCTACTCTTTTTATACTCCTTCACCCAGATATGCCTAAAGATTATAACTGAACTGCAATTGGCTAATAAAACGCGCCAACATTAGCGTCTATTTTTATATCCAATGAAAATTATGAATACATATGCTCTAGGGAAATGTTCCAGAAGATTCTAAAAGAAAAACGCGCCAATATTACGTAACTTCCTCGTTTCCAATAATGATAAACAGCTCACCCCCTCGCTGCATTATTGCACGCTATTATTGTCAGTTTCAGTAAGGCAGTATAAACTTACTTCCCAACAATAATTACAATCAACAAACATCTCAAATCAATGTCACATAATAATGCATATTCATACTACAATCATTATTTACATTTAAGTAATTTGTGATACAAATTACTGCATCAACATAGACTGCTACGAGAATCTTTAGAGTACGACGCACCGGTAGAAGTAGCGTAATATATGCATCCTGCAGAAATAGTCGAGCTTTTAGAAGCCACCAATGCTCAGTATGAAACAGAAATATAGTAAACTGCACGGAAAGGTCGGAGGAATAATACGGTAATCCAGCAACTAAAATTTATGCTTCATAGTAAATGCTCTACTAACCAAGCAGAGCAGATGGCAATCCTACAAACTCTGAAGGCGATATGAGAAACAAAAGATACGCCAACTACGGAAGAAACGGTGACTGTATAATATACAGACAAAAGGTTAAGATACTGACGAACGGAAGGACCCCCGAAACTGGGGCAGAGCACCGCACGCAGGCCATCCGGTCCCTTGTGCTTCTACCGCGACCCCTCCCCGGAGGGAGGGATGACGGGAGTGACCCGAAGGGCGACCAGATTCGGATGACGACGGGCGCGTGTAGGGGGACCCTAATGTTTCCAGATTTAACGCATCCAACACCACCCATAGGCCCCTAACCTCCGGCAGTCCCCCGAAGGAACTCCTGCCCAAAAGCACCCGAAGGTGGGTCCTAACTGAGCTGTCCTTGGAACGACGTCAGGAAGACACTTATACAGAGAGCACAGCCACCGCCCAGCCGCAATCTGCTGAACACCGTCGCCTGGTACTTCAACTCTGAAACAGATGACGAGTACAGCAAATGAGGAACATAAAAATTGTGGTAGAAGATGGACCACCCCAGGATCCGCCTGCCCACCAGGAAAAACCACGAAAAACCCATGGGTCAGAGTGAGCGGTAGTTGGGATTCGATCTCGGGACCTCCCGAATGATAGTTGGACACGTTACTGCGGCGCCACCTCGCTCGGTTATGCAGACAGCAAAAACACTTCTGACTTACTAAAAAACCATGGTAAACACACACACAATATAGAGTAAATTAGACGGTCAAAACTCTCTATAGACTTTACTGGCAGATTCATGTAAAATGAAGCACACGTCGGCAAATACATAATATGCTGACAAGCTTGCTAATCGAGCAACAGAGGTCAATGATCTACAAGACGCCGGAAAATGCAATAATAAAGCTAAGAGAAGAAGAGCACTGAAAAGTGGCAAGGGATGCAGACAAACTCAACTAAAGAGTTATTAACAAAGCAAGACAGACTTAAGGGGACAAGGTACTCTGAAATGGTCAAAAATCACATTTTTTGTTTTAGGCACTAATAAAATCTCTATTATTTCCAGTTTCAGAAAATATATACTTTTGGGGGGTTAAGAGGTTTTTAAGACATTTCAATACCATTTAAATGCTAGTCTGCATTCCTTTAAAGCTGTCATGCAACGCCCCTTTTTAGAACATTTTTGTATCTTTCAACAACGTACGACTATATCATGCCCGGCGAGGCAGTTCAGCAATTAACAAAAGAGTCCAGAACAAAGAGAAGGCAATCAGAAAAGCTGAAGCAATCCAGGACTGAAGGTACAGATGATTATGGCTCTGGAATGTACTGAAGTGTGTCAGAATTTTAATTTTCAAACTTTAAATTCAGCTTTTTCAGAACAACATTTTTGGTTACTTATGTACCTTTTTCCCAGAAAGTATGAGAGGTAGAGAGCTCAAATTTTCAGCACATGTATACAACACATAATTAAACTTTCTGAACCACAATTATAATTTTATAATGTATATTAAGAAAGAAACAACATTGTGAATTTTCCACATTTTTACTTTTTTGACTTTGCAAATAATTTTTTTTCAATTTCTAGTGAACTGATATACATAACAAAATAATTGAGCTTCAGAAAATAGCTTATTATACTAAGAACAAGCATGCAAAAGTGTGATTCTGTAATGCAAGTAGTTTCCAAGAAAAAGGTACATGAATTCACATGTTTTAAGAGTAAATTTTATTATTTTCTGCTGAATGAAATACTTTTTACGGACTCAACTCATAAGTTATTAATGTAAACAATCTCTTGAAATAATTTCCATGATTTATGGAATAATTCATAAAAGTTTCAGGAGAAACCATTGAGAACTTTAAGAGCAGTGGTAATTTAACACACTTAAGGTGTAATTTCCGTGTTCAGACTGCCTTGTCCCCTTAAAATAAGTATACCAGGCCAAACTTTACAACAATGGTAACTGGGCATGGTAAAATAGGGTCATACCTCTACAGATTCAGGATTTCTAAAAGTGTAGAATGCTCCTGTGGGATTCCTGACCAAAAGTAGATCATCCCCTGTTTGAGTGCAGAATTTTGGAACAGCAGTGCAGTGATTTCAAGGTGGCAATGAGGTCTTCAGGAAGGGGACACAAGCCAATGGTATATGCAGAAATAATAAAATGCATTTGAGGGCATTTCTGTGTTTTGTGAACAACATAGACTTTGAACAGGTCTAATATAAAGTAGTTAAAGAAATATATACAGAGTATAAATGCAAATATTATAAATATTAATTGAAACTAATAACCGCAGTGAACTACAAAACACTGAACAAATGTAACCACACATTGTTAATTAAGGCTGTAAAACCATCTAATACTACAAAATATAATGGGGCATTATGGTTAAAAAAAATGCTGCACCATCATTTAATTTAAAGTCCTTTAACCATGTTGGAAAAATGTATGAGACCACCAACGTGTTGTCTTTTTTCTGAATGAGAAATATATCCGAGCCACACTAATACCTGCAGTTGTTTCACACAAAAAGAATGTTTACAAACTAGGTGTGGATACGCTAACATTTGTGCAAATGTAGTGAGGTCTCATACATTGTTCACAAATATTCAGTACTTTTGTGTGCCTGTACACAAACTTTCAGAGCGATTGTTTAAAAGCACTTGTATTTTAGTTTGCAGGCAATTGCATTCAGGTGTGAACTACGCCTAACAGCTGTCTTGTCTGTTTGATTGAAGATGACAGAAAGCAAGTGCTGGTGTTTTCTAACCCCAAGTATGTAAAGTGGGCACAAAATAAACGTTCTTGATCTCCAGCTTAATCTGTAACAAACTTACTCACCTTTCGTCACTAGCAGCCATTTCATTGTCAGCTTTCAGTGGGCCCAGGATGACCTCAAACTGTTCCTGAGGTGTAACAGCATGGTAGCCCGAACTGTCATATATGTAGTATGTAGAACGAACTTTGCCTTTGGGTTCGACAAACCCATAGCAACCATAAACCACACTGTCTGAGTCATTTTTCTGATAATGGAAAAGAGGCCAGCTTGCTGTCGTCTCATAGTTGAAGTCGTGTTCCCTTTCTTTATAGTGCTCCTTCATCCAAGTGACTGCCACTTCCTCCTCTGCTCTAGATGTCTGGAACACCCATCAGCACATTTGACCTATAGTGCAGCTAACATTGAGGAAATAATATAGAGCTTATGAGCATTTTAAGTTTTATCTGAAATAAGGGAACTGTGTTGCGTACAATTGTAGTGTGCCCAGCACATCAGATGGAACAGCCATACCAGTACTGCCAAGCCAAACACACAGTCTGTACAGCACTCTCCATAGTGTTTTGTAGTTGTCCAAGTGTTGGCCAGTGCAAAGTAAAAAGAGTTAAAAGAGAAAGCAGGGGCAAATAATGAGCGGAAAAGAGCACTTTGGAACTAGTGTGTCAAGAAGTTGTGTGTCCATATGCAGAAAAACAAATGAAGTTATTGCTGGGTATCTCTTTAGATGTTGCAATGCTGGTTCATAGGGCCTGCATTGTTTTTTCAATGTTGGCCACACCATAGGTTCACCTTTCATATTCCAACTTAACCATATCACATAATGCAAACATAATTCCTCCAACCTCTGAACCATTCAGATGAAGTAATTGATACTCTGTACTAATATACGAAGAGCAACTTTTCAAAATGTATAATGCTCACCTGGGGAAAAATTTGATTTTGAAGTCATATACTTTGTGAAATGTCCTACACACTGTTACAGCCCAATTTTGCTAAAACATATCTTAAGTTTCCTGGCATTGTGAATACTCTAGATTTTCTTGGGCTTCCAGCCAGGTATAAAGTTGGTTAGGTTGGTTCCTAACCTGCTCTACACCTGGCTGGAAGCTTAAGATTTTCAAGTAGCACTTTGAAATGTAGTAAGCATAAGAATAGAATTTTGTTCTCTTAGCTCTTAGCAAGAATGAATAAGAATTCAGAAAGAGAATTAAGGCTTTAAATTGTATTCTTTCTGTTTGCAGCAGTGTCATACTAATGGTTTAAAATGCATATTTTACATTATTAACAAAAAGATACCAATTGGACCCCTTTCTACAAAGGTAAAGTGCTGTACATATCAAATGAATACTGTAGTAACTAGTACAAATACTAGAATTTCTTGTTCACTAAAGAGTTTCAATGAAAATTGCCACGCATTCTTCAAACTTATTAAATTGGTTGAGACCATGGGCTGTTTCAAAATAGGTATATATTTCTAATCAACCTGGTTCCCTATTTTAAGACACTAAGCTTAGACTTCTCCATCACCAGTAATAAATTGATCCAATAGCTTTGAAATACTCTGTAAAGAACTTAACAGATCATAGAAACAGTGCAGTGTAAAATATTGTATAAAAGAAGACTAAAAACAGTGATGTGTTTATCATTACATACTGATGAGTTGGTAATAGTAACATAAAATCACTAAAAGTTGTTAATTTACTTGAATATATCTTAGAGATGGTTTGTCTCCAGCATCAGCAATTATCCAATAACTAGATCTATTAGGGTTGTATGTGACGAAATTTTGCAGTTGAGAGATGAACTTTCAGAGAGAATTTTGGTGACAAATCAAAATTTTGTGTCTGTTTTTTTCTGATTAGAATTTTCTCACACGTTCAGCACAGTTCAGCTGCATATCTGGTTAGTTTTAACAGTTTAATATTTGGCACAATTTCATTGTTGACCAGAAGTGATGTGCTGCTGCAGATTTTTCTGTACGTTTGTATTTTACACATCTCATGTGTTCTTTCAGTCTAGTTTCTATATCTCTTTTGGTTTTGCCAATGTAGAATTTATTGCAGTCTGAACAATTAATTTTCTCAGGAAGTTCATTTCCTAACCACAGGGCATCACTACATACAACCAGCCTACAACAATTAGCAGATCTAGCCAGTCAGATAATTGCTAATGATGGAGACAAATCATCTCTAAAACAAGTTCAAGTAAGTTAAAAACTTTCAGTGTTGTTTGTGTTACTATTGCCAACTCATCATTGTTTAAATTATAGTGTATGTTAAACAAAAAGAAATACAAGGAACAGTCTCAAGACTGTATAAAGTTATTGCATTATCATTGCGCACAGTGGACAAGACACAGCATAGTCAAAACATATAGAGATGTATGAAATGAGGTTACTTCATCATGTAGCAAGTTATCCATTGTTGAAGCATACATAGAAGAGATAGTTGCAGATTGAATCTATCTTCACAGCAACAATTGGGTTTACATTTGCAACATATGAGGGCTTTAGAATAGCAGAGGCGTATGCGCCAAAGTATGCTTTTTTTGTTTTTTCTTGCAACATATAGTACTCTTTCATGCCTGTTAGTGTTAATGGTCAATACGCCTTGGAAATGAACAAAGTCTCCATTTGAATACAGCATGGTCTTCAACCATACGTGCTGCAGCTGAATCTCGAGAATAGCAAAGGCGTATGAGGCAGCCTGCCGGCCGTGGCTATGCTGCAACGGCAGCTCTTTAACAGAACGTAGTAATAAATCACTTAACAGAGGGTGCTCTTTATTTTCAGTCCTTTAACCCTCATAAATTGTTATTCCTCAACCATTTTAAAGGAATTTGTGGTTTTGTAAATAGTTTTTGTCTGGATGTATTCCTTCTGTACGGGGTATCTGTTCAGTTCAGTCTGTTGCTCTTAAAGAAAGTTGTAACATACATCCTGGTGGTTTGCAGCTCTCGGATCAAGTTTTATTTAGTGCATTTAGTGTTGTGTATTTAAAGTAGTGTAATTATACGCTATCTTCGGTGAGCTAAACATTATACTTTTGGTTTACTTATTTCTTTATATTCATTTTATTATTTGTTAATATTAAAACAAATATTTGTGGTAAATATTTACTAATAGTAGTTAAAGTATTTCTTGCAAAATGCTAACACAAGTAAACAGTTTTGGCTATAACATGCATGAATGCATGCCTTACTTCTTTTAAATAACATTGTCGAAATTAGCTTTCAAAAACCTTGAATATCTGTCAAATAACATTTTACAATCATAATTACTAGTATTACTACATTAGGTTTACATTTGAACACTTCTTTATGCCTTTATCGATTATTTTAATATATAATGCTTAATAAAACTTTAATCACTTTCTCAAAACTAGCTTTTGGCGCATATGCCTTTGCTATTCTAAGCACCTCATATGCCTGATATAAAAATATAAAAAATAATATAAAGAGTAAAGTAAAGGTTAATAAAGAAAGGAATGTCACTGGAAGAGATTCAAAGACCAAAGTTATGAAATGATGATGATGATGATGATGATAAACAAGAAAAATAAAATCAATTTCAACCTAGATCTTTTAGAGAACTTGGTCAATAGCTGTTACAGTGATGATCATTTTATTTTATGATTGAGTAGATAAGGTATGCTGAATTTTTGTCTAACTGATGCTAAATAAAAGACCTAGTATAGGCTATTTGAAGAACACAAAGGAAATACACTTGAGATGAGAAACTATTCTCTAATGACATTTTCCATCATTTTGTTAATCTCATAAAACAAGATCATTTCTCAGTAGAGCCAAATGATTCCTACAATGCATGTGGAAAGTGACAGTTTGTATAAAAATAATTCTCATAAGTTTTATTACATTACCAATTCCTATTGCAAGTAGCTAGAAACATTTACTACCTCTATAAGAGTTACAACTATTTATCACCAGCACTTTCTTATGAGCGCTTTAATAATGTTCTATTAGTGTAAATGGAGAGTAATGCTTCAAATATGCTAACCTGTAGTTATCTGCTACAATTAGAGCAAGCAGAAAATGTATTGTACACATTGTGCTGGTTTAAAGCAAATAAAATAGTGAATTTGTTTTCTTAGGTCAATGTCTATTTGATCAAACCCATACTAAAATTGTACCAAACATATCTGGGCATATCTTAAAACCATAAGCCCTACAGGTGATGTGAGAAATATTCCCTATGCCATTAATCCAATCCTGAACTTAATATGAATGCTTGCCATTAAGTCACAGTGCTAAAACTGTTACTGCTAGCATACTTAATCTTTTTTGTCAGAATTTTTGTTAGCTCTCTTTGGATATTGCATACATAAACCAAATGTTCCCAGCTTCAAAGTTTTTGAAAAGATGAATCAGCTTTGAAAAATAGGGTTTGCTGAATAATGAATCAGATGAGGTAGGTTCAGTACCTAGTCTTTTCACGGTAGCTCAGTAGTCTCCATGGAAAGCCATAACTTTGTTGCTTGAGTCCCAGCTGTGGCAGTAAAATTTTCAAACCTAATTAAACTTTCTAACAGAACCAGTGTGAAAAGACAATATTACACATAAATTAAAAACCTTTACCTTATTTTCTCCTATGTTTTCAGTTTCATTGTCGCTGTGCTTGGCTTCATCAATGTCATCATCTGAAGACAGCTTGGGTTTTCTTTCTTCAGTCTCTGATGTTTCATTCTTTTTGATGGATGTGACTTCTTGTTCAGGTAGAGTACTGTTGTCCTTAGCTTCAGCAGTACTAACATCTGAAGACTCTGTGGGTTTCACTTCTTCATTCTCTGATGTTTCGTTCTTTTTAGTGAGTGTGCCTTCTTGTTCAGATACATTGTCCTTTTCTTCAACAGTGCTAACAACTGAAAGCTGCTTTGGTTTCCCTTCTTCATTCTCTGATGTTTCGTTCTTTTTGGTGGGTGTGCCTTCTTGTTCAGGCAGAGTACTATTGTCCTTAGCTTCAGCAGTACTAACATCTGAAGACTCTGTGGGTTTCATTTCTTCATTCTCTGATGTTTCGTTCTTTTTAGTGAGTGTGCCTTCTTCAGATACATTGTCCTTTTCTTCAACAGTGCTAACATCTGAAAGCTGCTTTGATTTCCCTTCTTCATTCTCTGATGTTTCATTCTTTTTAGTGAGTGTGCCTTCTTGTTCAGATACATTGTCCTTTTCTTCAACAGTACTAACATCTGAAAGCTGCTTTGGTTTCCTTTCTTCATTCTCTGATGTTTCATTCTTTTTGGTGGGTGTGCCTTCTTGTTCAGGCAGAGTACTATTGTCCTTAGCTTCAGCAGTACTAACATCTGAAGACTCTGTGGGTTTCATTTCTTCATTTTCTGATGTTTCGTTCTTTTTAGTGAGTGTGCCTTCTTGTTCAGATACATTGTCCTTTTCTTCAACAGTGCTAACATCTGAAAGCTGCTTTGATTTCCCTTCTTCATTCTCTGATGTTTCATTCTTTTTAGTGAGTGTGCCTTCTTGTTCAGATACATTGTCCTTTTCTTCAACAGTACTAACATCTGAAAGCTGCTTTGGTTTCCCTTCTTCATTCTCTGATGTTTCATTCTTTTTGGTGGGTGTGCCTTCTTGTTCAGGCAGAGTACTATTGTCCTTAGCTTCAGCAGTACTAACATCTGAAGACTCTATGGGTTTCACTTCTTCATTTTCTGATGTTTCGTTCTTTTTGGTGGATGTTCTTTCTTGTTCAGATACGCTACTATTATCCTTGATGTCAGGAGTAATAACACCTGGAGACTGTTCAGGTTTTGTTTTTTCATTATCCAATGTTTCATTCCTTTGGGTGGATGTTCTTTCTTGTTCAGATACGCTACTATTATCCTTGATGACAGGAGTAATAACATCTGGAGACTGCTCAGGTTTCCTTTCTTCATTCTCCAATGTTTCATTCTTTTTGGTGATTGTGCCTTCTCGTTGAGGTACATTCTCCAGCTCATATTCTTCACTGTACTCATATTCATCCTCAGAGGATCCATCTGCTATCACAGGTGGTTCATGATGAGTTAAATTTGTTTTAGAATCCTGAAAAGTCAATAGAATTGCTGTTAATTTTAGCAGTGTTGTGGCACATAATATGTAGAAAATGAAAGTATAACACTAAAACAAATACACAAATAAAGAAATTTATTTATAAGCTATTAATTAGTACACATAAATAATAATAATAATAATAATAATAATAATAATAATAATAATAATAATAATAATAATAATAATAATAATAATAATAATAATAATAATAATAATAATAATAATAATAATAATAATAATAATAATAATAACAACAACAAACAACTAAATATATAAATGCTGCTGTAAAGTTTCTGAAAATAGTATTAAAAAGTAAAATTCAGGGAAATTTAAAATTACTATCATTACAGTTTATATCTATGTGCTTCTTTAATATGTAAGAATAATATAAGTAGCTACTCTCAGTGGGTCCAAATTAAGAAAATTAATACACTAAACAAATTCACTGTGGATCTACAGTGTGGGCATTTTAAGGTGAGGCTATATACATAGCACTGCAGTGACCTTGGTACTTTTCTGATGTACAACTGACGGCGCATGATGTATTCAATGTTATCTTTATAAACTGTGCTAGATTTCGTGCTGTAAGGAGGGTTGTGCTTCTGTATCTCAAAGGTGAAAGTTTATTCAAGACATCTGTGTTGTGTGTGATTTGCTTAAGAGTGTTAATGTCTTGTCATTAGTCCACTGCAATGCCTGCGAATAAATTCATGCTTGAACAATGAATTTTTATGTAAGCAATACGTATGTAAGAACTGAAGCATGTAGACAATTTCAGGAGAACTATTCTGGTATTCCAGTTTCAATGCAGAAATTGTTAGACATCTGGTAAATAAGTTTAGGACACCACTTATAACAATATCCGAGATTCACCAAACATAAGTAGCTAGGATAGGCATAGCTCTACAGCTGGCAAACCAGGCAGAGAACTTGAGAGAAATTTGAGAACTTCCACCTTGAGACATCATCCAAGTGAGATAGCATATGTATACACTAATCCTAAACCTAAGAAACGAAAATAAAATCTTCTAACACAGGAAAACAAAAGTTGACAAAATTGGTGCCTCTATTTGGGGGAACCCTAAAAAAAGTTTATAAGAATAATCCCCACACCAAAGACAAATTTAAGGACAATATAAAACAGAAATTATGAATATTATGAAACAAGAACTTGTGTGTGTGAATGGAAATTTCATTCGAAGATGCCAGGAATGTCTTCATGCAGAGGAACACCACTTATAGCAAGCTTAGTATGTATTATAGTGCATGTTACTATCACTTGTGAGTAAGTAAAGCAGGAAATAATGGAATGAAAAACCTCCAGTGTTATAGACAGGGTGTGGAACACACATATGCATGATCCTTGGCCTCACCATAAAATGATCACACTGTGCAAGAAGCAAGCTGAGCAAAATATACTTATAATATGAGTTTTACAGGAAATGGTTTACTTCAATAAATTGTCTACGTGGACTAATGGAACCGTGATAGCCTCTAGTTCCCAAGATCACGGGTTCAAACCCGGTGGAGGGGGATGGATTTTTTTGGACATAAAAATCCTTAGCATGGCTTCCTTCGGAAGGGAAGTGAAGCTGGTGGTCCCATGTCGTAGATTTACGGCACGTAAAAGAACCTCATACCTGATAAAGGGGCCTCTGATCAAAATTACCAGTCTTTCACGCCCAATATAGAATGGGATGCTAAGAACCATAGTAGTTAAAGAGTGTCCATGAATAAAACTCAATTTAATTTACTTTGTTAGGTTTCAAAGATATATACATAATTGATTTCTCTCACATCCTTTTTGTTCAACTACAAATTTATGGATATGAATATAACCTTTATAATAATTAAGCTACTATAAGCTGATGAAACCTATTACAGTTTAACAGTATAATAATGAATAAATCACCGCCACTCCCACTACCAGCACCACCATTTCATAGTATGGATAATAAGCCTTTTAATGCTGTTAGCTCAATTTTGGAGTAAGTGAGGTTTGGAAATCGAAATGTTCCTCAGAAGTTCACAAAAACTGTTGGTATACTTCTTCATGCAGGTCTTGTAGGCTTTTATTTTTGTTGATATCATTCCTACTGCAATGAGTATAATGTTACTGTTATAAATTCCTGTAAGACTTCCTTGTTTTCTTATCATTGAATACAAAATGGTGATAATTAGTTATAATATCTTTGTTTCTGTCAGCCTCAATGAGTGAAGAGCTGGGGTAAATTGCCAATGAAATTTCATATATCATGCACACTGAACTGCTATTTATTTTGAAGTTTATAGTTTGATTTTTCCAAATTAATGTTGAAGTTGGATGTTCATCATCAGAGCTTGCCATTTGGCTACTTGCCTACTTTGTTCCTTTGTTTAGAATCTCAGGCTTTGTCTATGTAAATAGTGGAATAAAATATTCTAATTTTATAGAGCCTGCAATTGCCTTTTTTCATAGTGAGTGTCTTTTCATAGCTTAAGGGTGTGTTATGGCTTTTTTTATAATGAAAACGTATAAAAAGGTTTTTGCTTATCATAATATCATTATTTTCATTATTGGGAGTTATTTATTAATATTCTTTATTGATATCATATTAAACTTAATGTTGCAATTAGTATTTTGCACTCTGACCATTCTTGACAACATACATGATGAAGTTTTAATACCGGCATTCCTTTCCTAATGTCAGCAGTTGCATTGTTCTGTGTAATAATGAAATAGTGGTTTCTTGGCAAAGTAAAGCATATGGTAAATGGTCATATACAAAAAAATCTGATGTGTTACACTCACATGACTTTCTCTACTCTTATACAAACTATTTTTACAAACGCTTATTCTCCATCTACTTCATGTTAATCGAGATAAACATTTGCAGACTCTATCTTATTGCTAATTTTCTTGTAGATGTAAGGGGAAAATATATTTACAAGGGCAATATAGAAATACAGTAGCCTTTAAGCACATACATATCTCTTAATAGCTGGTTGCTAGGTGCAGCACCATTCCCTTTGCCACAGATTATAACTCTTTGCATTTCCAAGACAAAAAAATGAATAACGAATTCCCATTTGAGAAAACAAGTATTGAAAAATTTAAGGAAATAACAAGCAATATCTCGAAAATGGTTCACTCAACAAAAAAAATGTATATGACATAAATTGTGTATTTTAACACGATCTACATTTTTTGTGCAGTAAAATTTTGTCTATCTCTTATGGGTTACCAGTTATGCAAAAGTCGTTCACAATGGAGAATACTTTTGGAGACATTCCCAGAAAATTTCAAGATATACATTTTATTTGTCATGAAAATATCTTAAACCTATGATATTTTAATCAAAATCTTAGAGCCATTTTTGAGAAAATTAAACTTTACGAAAAATCTTCCATGTAAAGGGTAATCTGGGGTGGGGGGATTTTCTTGAAAACCTTCATGTCGCATCTCTGGAAGATATTGAACCTAAATACCAAGTTTGGTTTTCATCCGACTGTTCATTTCTGAGTTATGCTATTCACAGACAGACACACACACACGGACATGTTTCCAAAAATGCTTTTTTTGGATTCAGGGTGTCTCAAAACATGTATTTCCGGTGAAATCTCGGTATCGAATTTTTGGGTGGAATACAATACTTCCCCTACTTACTGTACATAGTAGAGAAAGTAAAAATGATTGGTTTATGACAGAAATTTATCATGTGACGGTTAACTCATCATTATTTTATTAACATGTTGGCTTCATTGTTTTCTACTTCCCATGAGACTGAGAACACAGTACTGACCTAGAAAGACTAGACTTATTTAATTTCAAACACAAAATAGCCTATTTAACAGTAATACATGGCAGACTTAATAATAATTACAAACCAGAGTTGGAGTATAAAATGTATTCAAGAGAGAAATTACTTAAAAACTAATAATAGGCTTTGGCATAAAAAATACACAGTAGCTAAATAGTCCAAAATTAAAGAAATAATATTTACAGTTTACACTCCATTAAGAAAATAGTGGAATTTAGTAATTTAATATATGGTACCTATATCAGATATAGATAATTCTGTTCTGTCATGTTAAAATGTGTTTTTAAGTGGTAAATGAATAAATGATTGTGCCTACTCAGTGCTTATCATTACTTCAGTGTCTATGTTAGTGCCTATTTGTAAGCCCATATTAAGTTTTTACTACCTATTCTACCCAACTCTATTCACATATGGAATTAATTGCTCTTCCACACAAGTCGAGTGTTGGACAAGGTTGGACTGGACAGAAACTGGGAGATGCATGGTTTAAATCCTGGCAATGGCATGATCAAAGGCTATACAGCAAAGTATGTGGTCTCACTTTGTATCTTGTCGGAATTCACGGAAAGAACATATAGGAGATTCTGCTATACCAATCCTGTACAGATATTTGTTGGGGCAGTCATGGCCTGTTAATAATCTAAATATTGACACTGAATGTTTTCTTGGTAGTGTAGTAGTTTGAATTTCAAACAAAATAAAGAAACACATGCACCCAGTAATAGACTATGTGCAATTTGCAATTCTCCATCGAGATTGTCATCTCTTAGTGAGATGCCTTAGTCTACCTAGGAAACAACTTGAGTCAATTGGGGAATTCAATGTTCCACCCACATGTTGCCACAGTAGCTCAATGGTTAGAGCAACTGCACAGAGAGCAGGAGAACCTGTTCAAATCCTGGCTGTGGCATTGAATTTTTCAGTTGAATCTATTTTAAAAATATTTTTAAGTTATAAACAGGGGAAAAAAAACAAAAAAAAGCACTCAAAATTATAAAAAATGCAGACAAATAACATTCGTGTAGACCAATTTTTAAACATTGTAATATTTTAATTGCTCTGTGTGTGTGTGTGTGTGTGTGTGTTTGTGTGTGTGTGTGTGTGTGTGTGTGTGTGTGTGGGTGTGGGTGTGTGTGCACGTGCATATGTGTGGGTGTGTGTGCGCATGCATATGTGTGTGTGTGTGTGTTTGCAGTTATTCACTTCTGTGTTTTTCACGATATATGTTAAATTGTTTAGTCACTGAGCTTTGCCCATTAAAATTTTGTTAAATTATATGTTTTCTCATTAATACGTCACATTTTTCTGCTCCCCATGTATGAAATATATTCATTTACTTACTCATTTATTGTTATGTTCATACCATGTTAAGATATATTATGCATGGTTTCCTTTTAGTGTATAAGTGTCTCCAGTGTACTTGAGGCAATTCAAATTTACAAATTACACAACAATTTCTATCATATGCTATCTGTGATTAATGCATATATCTAATTGACTAGTGAATGACTGTGGAAAAATCAAAGCAGCAAAGAAAGATTGACAATTTTTTATAAACTAGTATAAAGCATCAGTACCCTGAATATTCTTTTTTAGATTGAATTATGAATAACAGCACTGCAATGCATGTAAGTACTGTAAATATTGTATTAGGTATATTTATTGTTTATGTGTGTGTTTAATTTATTGTTTTGTTATATTAAATAGCACATAATTAGTATAGTACATAATCTAATACAACAGTTTCAGTTCCATAAGAAAATTAATTTTTATGTTTTCTCATTTATACACCACTTTGGCAATTTCGCTTAGAAAACTGAGATTATATTATATAAAAGCAGAAAACATATTAAACTAGGTAAAGATGAAAAAGAATATTATAATATTCATACATATTACTTGAACACTACAAATATTTCAGATCAACCCTTAGGGGTACATTAAATAACTGTGATATATGAGAAGTATGGGGAAACAACTATACAATAAGCTGTCTAAAGAAACATGGTAACAATTGGGCTTGTCTAAAGAAGAAGATATAGCTGTTGCTGCTCCTTGTGGTTCAATTGCTCTACTTTGCCATCACCCCTACAGCATGCAATAATGAATTGGTCAACGATGTTGCATTATATCTAGAATTGTACTTTTAAACCTCTATTGCCGGAATATATTTGATGCATATGCCACTCTTCCTCCTCTAATTACTAAACCAGTTTTAATATTCTCTTCACCAGTACCAAAATTGAAGTGATTCAAATAGCCAGGATTGTTAGAGTGATATGAAATGAATCCAGACATTGCTATTATATCAACTGATTTAGAAGATAAAACTACAAAAAAAGTAATCGAAGATAGTGGTAGTGGACATAGAGCCATAATAACAGGGGAAAATGATGCAGATCAATTAATCCCCAGTGCCATTGGTGAACAACAACAACAACATACTCTTGTGGTGTACCGAAAAGTCAAATGGAATACAAAGAAGCCAACACAATATTTGAACAGTGACAACTTGTGACCTTTCACCATGCTAAAAGCCTTAGGCATAGAGAAATTGTTGCTAAGGTGAATATAACATGAACCACCATTGGAGACACCATCTGACAGTATAGAGAAGAAGACAGAATCGAATCTTTGCACAAATAGGATGTCCACAGATGCTGAGTGAGAGAAAGAAGAGAATGCTTATGAGAAAGGTAAGCATAAATCCTAAAATAAGTGCCCCAAAACTGGTGATTGAACTGCATCCGACAGCTGGTAAAGAAGTGTAGCCAGAAATAGTTAGAAGGGTAGCCAGAAAAAAGCCTAACATAAATAAAACTAACAGTGCAAATAGGTTGCAGTTCACTAAAGAATACTATAAAACAGATCAAGAATGGTGGAATGATGTAATTTTTGTTGACAAAATTTTGTATTTGATACAAAAGGGAGGTTTCGTGTTTGGCTCAGGCCCAATACAGAGTTGAACAGAAGGAATTTATGTCCTATAGTAAAACACAGGTGGCAATGTGATGATATAATATATATATATATATATATATATATATATATATATATAAGTTTTATTGCCCATAGACTCATTTACAAGTTTTGAGCATTGTCAACTACAAACATAAAAACTTAAATTACAGTTTAGAAAATATGTGTTTGTTTACACTTTGTTGAAAGTATGAATATTGTATGTAGGCTCATTCAAGTGGGGTGGGAAATTGCATTTTCATTGAAAATGTCATGGAACAAACATCACTACCTCAACATTCTCAGAGAAAACCTCTATCAATCTTACCCAATAGGGATAAGAAATATGTTTAAATTCTATAAAGAAAATGATCAAAAGCACCAGGCATATATTGTCAGGGAATACTTGTTATATAATTGCCCAAAAGTCATACATTCGCCCACAAAGTCCAGATCTTAGCCCAATAAAGAATTTATGGAATGAGAAGAATAAAAGGATCAGAAATTCTCCCATCTCCTCTGAAGCTCATCTTTAAAAAAGACTGCCAGAAGAATGGGTTAAAATTGAGCCTGCCTGTATGAGGAAAATAATTCTGAATATGAAATCACACCTACTAGGAGTAATCAAGCATAAAGGATACCCTATGAAGTATTAAATTCAACCAATGCAAGAAGAATACACATACCTTTTTGTTGTCTGAATATTTATGTGACCTTGAAATTCTAGCAAGTAAACGAAAATATTTTTTGACAACAGGTGTTATAGCTTAGAAGAATGGTTCTTTTTGGTATTGTTGCTAAAGTCTCTATTTATTTGTACTTATTGTTATTTCAACATTTATGCTGTTTTTAGGAAAGTAAAAGTTTGAATTGAAATCTTGACCGAATATTTTTATGAGTGCCTGTAATTCCTGTATGGCATGGCTTCCTTCAAAAGGGAAGTAAAGCCATGGTCCCATGTCATAGATTTACAGCATATAAAAAACATCAAGCCTGATAAAGAGGCCTCTGAGCAAAATTTCTGCTCCTTCGTGCCCAATATAGAAGGAGATGCTAAGAACTATAGTAGTTAAAGAGCATCCATAAATAAAAACTCAATTTTCTTTTTGTAATGCACTACTTAACATTTGGGAGATCAGTTTCAGAAACTCTGTACACACTCTACAATAGGGCAGCCAATACCTTACCCCTGAGGCATAAATTTTCTCCTATGTACAAAGGAAAGCATGCGATTACCAAAAATCTCTTTCTTCAAAGTATTTCTAAACATATACACAAGAAGAATTAATATTTTACTAAACTTATTCACTGTACATACTGACGAAGATCTCTCTCTGGTTTAAAAATTGACAAGTGCATTTAAGGTTTGACCACATTCCAATGTCAAGACACTATCTTTTTTGCAAGAACACCATAAATGGCAATTAAATGTATACATTTCTATCTTAGAGAGGAGTGGATCTATTGAAACTGCAGTTTCCTTTGAGCATTGCTTTCAAGACCAGAGAAGATCATAAATCTCATCAGATTTTTTATGGACCATAGAAGATTAAAGGCTCTAAGGTTATTTCTGCAGGTAGGAACCGTATTTAAAGGAAATTAACAGTAGTTAGGTACTTTAAGCCATTTACCTTTCCATTTTCTGCTGCTGTATGTACATCAACATTTTCTTCTTCTGAACTGCTTTTTTCTGTAGTTGTAACTTTGTGCTCAGGTGTTTGCACCACTGTATTAGATATTTTCTTCCTATGTCCTGGGTTAGTATTTGTAATATGTGATTCATTATCTTCTTCAGAGACTGGTTGATGAGATGGGTTTTCTGCTCCATTAATAACAGGTCTGCCACCCTAGAAAAACAAAAAATAGGGGATGCCTGATCTTAAACTTATAAGATGACAAAGAAGAAAAAAGCATTATAAATTCCTTCTATTTAGGAAAAACCTAAAAACACAGCTCTTGCTTTTATTTTTTTATACAGGGTGGACCATTTAAGTTGAAACTGTACATTATTTCCAATACAAAACACAACTAATGGCATTTATTTTCCCCAATAATATCAAGCAACTTTTATTAAAGACATTTCTTTCTACAAGGCTTAGTTATGGAGATATTGTACAGTCTCAACTTATACGGTCCACCCTATATACTGCCATGTGTCTTTAGTAATGTTTTTAAATTGTAATAAGTACTAGTGTTTGCCACCTGTTATTTGTATTTTGGAAATGATCCATAATGTGATGGATGCCAGCAGTGTTTACTGTTTAGCTTACAATTTCTTGAAGCTCCATTTATGATTTGTGACTGCTGTATTACTATGGTTGTTGAATGGCTACATAGCACGTTGGTATACATTTGAAATCTAGCATAGGTAACTCTTCTTGTATAAACTGCTTTTATAGGAAATTATGCATAAATTATCCTTCTAATAGATGTGGTGCACAGGATGTTTTGTAGAGAAATACTAGGTCTACCGAAGTCAATTGTAAGACAGGTAGCACAATTAAAGATGGGCAGGGTGGCAACTAAGGGGAAGATAATGGAAAGAGCTTTGAAATTTTGGTTCAGAACTTTAAATCTAGGAAAAAGTAATGTGTTAAGACAATGTATTGAATACCAAGAGAATAGCTTAATGAATGATGGATGGGTAAGTAAGTAAATTATGGAACATTTTGGAGAAAAATGGGTTAGGAGATATATGGAGAAGGAGAGAAAATAACGTGAAAAATGTTTGGAAAAAGGCGAGGAAAAGACTGGAAGATATAGAAATACAAATCATGTTCAGTGAGATTGCTAAAAAAAGCTCATTAGTTTATTATAGGCCAATGAAAAATACATGGGGTAGGGAAAAATATATAGACATAGTAAATAAAGAAGAGAGAGAATCTATTGCATGGTTAAGAACCGGAGCATGGAGGCTAAAAGGGCTAAGACAGGGTATTCCTCAGAACCATTGTCCGATATGTGGTGATAATAAAGACATTGAACACATAGTATTTAAGTGCCAAGGAACAGAAAATTGGAGAAAAGAATTTTTTAATAAGAAGTGGTTGAAGGGGGATAGAAATATACTTATGATTGAAATGATATGTAAGGACGCTAGAAGCATTGGACAGTTTTTGTGTAAAGTAAAAAATAAATGGCTTTGGGCAGTGGAAAGAGAAAAGTAAGAGGTAGTTCATCTTACTTTGAATGGAAAACTATAGTGAATGTGTGATGGTTAAGTAATCAATAATTGAAAAGTAAAAAACAAGTGGAAATGGGACATGAAAAAAACTGAAAAAAAAAGAGTAAGATAATTTACTGACAAGAAATTGTAAAATGTAAATAAACTGTAGTGATTGTCTACTGAATGAGTGACCAGGGTCAAAGTGCAGTAGACAATCAAATTTGTAAAACTCTTAGCACAATAAATACTATACTATACTAGTAGGTACTCTGTTTGACCTGAATTATAAATCTTATCACTTTTTTTTGTAACTTGAAAATTGGTTTAGTATTAGCTGGTCTCCCTGAACATTACCCCATATGTTATTAAATATGTTTAACAAAGATTTTGAGTTGATTCAAGACCTAATACCCTTCTAATGATTAATATAGGATAGCATAATTTGCTTGTAGTTTACCTACTAATGAATTTATATGGGTAATCATTTGAGATGTTTGTCTAGTCACCTCCCAAGAACTTAGTGCCTTATACATAATTGATCCTTTTATCTTTAAATGTAATCACTGGAGTTTGAGAATTTGTCTGATGATGATGAAACAATATAGCTACAGTTTTATCTGTGTTCTGGGTATAGAGAGCCCAAGGAATGTTTATCTTCCCTAGAATTATTTAACACTGGGAGAATCAGGAGTTGTGTACTATCTAATAATAGCAGCACCAGTCATTTCGAAAGGTACATCATTCCTGAATAATTTTCATTTTTTTCAAATAATGCCAAATGTTTTATATTAATAAATCATAAATATTATTCTGAAATAAATTGAACAGATTATCTTCATCAGAAATACTACCACAAATTATGTATTCTCGTTGTCAATTGAAAGCTCATCTTCTTCACATAAATTGAAACAGTCTTCCCCTTTTGATTCAGTATCAGGCAATGATATAAAGAAAGACAATATTTTATCATTTTTTAGACGTCTGTACCATGTTAGTACAGAAAAAACACAATATCACAAATAAACTAATGTAGCATGAGTTTTTGCCTTTACACATGTTACTGAAACATGATAAATAACAGCAAATTATTCTTGAGTTAACTGGAAACAACAATGGATTGCTAATTTTTATTTGCAGAGAAACAATGAAATCCTTATTTTACAATGGACTCATCCCTGAGTTGGAAATACCATATTAAACATACCGCTAACAAAACAAACTCTGTTATGTGCATATTGTACAGACTAAAAGATTTAGTTAGATAATAGACGTAAAAAAATCCGATTAGATTATTCACATGACTTTCTCTATCCTGTATCTTTATTAGTGGGTAGGTGTACAAACTATTCATATTAAAGCTTATTTTTCTAACTACTACGCTTTAATCCAAATAAACCTTTGCAAAAATAGTTACATTACACACTTTTATAGATACAACGAGAACAGCAATAGTCAAATGTTTAAGAACTGGATGCTATACGCTGGTATTAAAATTCCTTACTGTTTCCATGCAATCGTGAGAAACAACTG
This sequence comes from Deroplatys truncata, assembly GCA_030765065.1. Taxonomy (NCBI): domain Eukaryota; kingdom Metazoa; phylum Arthropoda; class Insecta; order Mantodea; family Mantidae; genus Deroplatys; species Deroplatys truncata. Next base: position 46,301,989 of record CM060986.1, read on the forward strand.
AAAATCAATAAGACTTTAAAAGAATGACAAGTATTGAACAATTTGAACCTTTAATAACAGATATCTCAGAAATGCTTATTGTGTGTTTTAAAGAGATTTATATTTTTTGTATGGTACGTTTTCATCTATCACTTATACAAAATTATACAAAATTCTTTCCGAATGAAGAGGACTTCATAGGCTATTCCCAGAAAATTCAAGATATGCATTTTATTTGTCAAGTAAATATCTTTAATATATGACATTTTAATCAAAATCATTAGAGCTATTTCTTAAAAATCAAAATTTTCGAAAAATGTTCCATGTAAAGGATAGTTGGGGTGGGAGAATCTTTTTGAAAATCTTTGTGTTGCACTTTGGAAGGTACTGAACCTAAATACCAAGTGTGGTATATATCTGACTATTCGTTTTTGAGTTGTGTTCACAGACACAGACGGACCTTTTTCTAAAAATGATTTTTTTTATTTATTCATGGGCCTCAAAACATGTATTTCCAGTGAAATCTTGGTATTGAATTTTTGGGTGGAATGCAATATCTTCTCTACTTACTATGTATGTGGTAGAGAAAGTAAAAAAGTCTTTATTCTGCACAATTTCATCCCAATTTTCTGATATAAATGCAGTATGGTCCAACAACAACAGCAATAATAATAATAATAATAATAATAATAATAATAATAATAATAATAATAATAATAATAAAAAAGAACAATTACACTGTTTAGAAATCCTGTAGAATACTTTTAAAACACTTTTGGCTTCAATATTTTTAAGCCCTCCACAGAAGTATTTAAGGAAACAAATACCCTGCTATTTTCCTTACTCTGCAAATATAGTGAATTTTTACTCATGTACAAAACAAGATCATATCTCCATAGAATCAGTTAAGTATACCAAATATGGAGTAAAAGTTATACTACACAGTGCCGCCAAAACATACAACAGTCTCCCATTTGACATCAAAATCACTTAACTTATTTCAGTTCAAAAACAAACTTTTCAAATACCTACTTGACCAATACTGTAATTCCTAATAACTCAACAACATGAAATCTTTGTGGAACTTGTTGAAATATTTAATAAATGTTAACCACACAAAACTAAATAGTTAAAAAATATCATATATATACATATATATTTTTTTCTATAGTTGTGTACTCCTTTTTACATGTATTTGTTCTTTTGTATTTTGCTTACCACCTCAATAGTAAAGGGTAGTCCCTACCTAGAGCAATATGCTCAATGGGACCTTCTAAGTAAATAAATAAATAAATAATAAAACATTGTAGAAGCAGGAATAGCAAAATATGTTACCATCCAAATTGACCACCCGTGCTCCTTAAAGATACCAGGTGTCTACAGCTACTAAATTCATGAGAATTCATAAAGCTTAACTTCACTGAGTTCAACATGTTGGTATGTGACATTTAGACAATTATAAAATCATTAACTAGCAATTAGACTAGTTGGTTCCTCTAATGTTAATTTATGCAACATTCTGCTGGAGTTCTCGATCTTACAATTTCAGAATAAAGGATATATACATCATGTAGCTTTTATCTGATAACTTGCTTACCCTATGAGCACCAGTGTCTGGCTGTGGTCGTGGCTGTGACTCTCGCATTGGCTCATGGCTTGTGAAAGGTAACGTACATAGTAATAAGATTATGCATATCATGAGGAAGACACCTATTGTGATCATGCACATTTTGAATGATTTGTCATATCCTGCTTCTGCAGTAGTCCCCTGGAAAGAAGCTTCCACATCCTTAACTGGGTATTTTCCTCGCTGCATTTTGGGTACCTGAAACTGAAGTATAAAAGTCCTTAAAGAACAACCAATGGAAACTGTATGTCCTGCCCCCTTACAGTGTAAGCATTTAAAATAAGAGTTAGTCTATTTGACATGTGTTTAATTAATATATATTCTTTATATTAATAAATTAAATTTGAAATTTTAATATTGGGCAGTTTTCTTCCAAGGCAGTCATTGTAATGAGTAAGTCTACAATATGAGAGATAAAAAGAAACTTCTAGCATTTCTATATTGAATATTAAACAGTTCAGCTCTTTCTTTAATTCTATAAAATTCAAACCAGAGGCATAGCTAGAGAGGGGTTTTGGAGGTTGTAACCCCCCCCCCTTACTAAATAAATGTAAAAATTAATAGGAAAAATAGCTTCATTAAAATAATAACACCTTTCTAGGTTGGCGGGAACAAAGTATATATTTCCTAATCGTATCACTGGTAGTACTATATTTATGCATATGTCTTGGACAATATGACCAAAGGTGACAGCAACAGAAACTATACTTTAGATGGCGTTGGTACAATCATGTTAGGGTATAGGGGGCAAGTTTTCCTTCCAGTGCTAAATTTGTGTGGTTTTCAAACTAGTGCAATATTTCCCAGTTTAGAACATGACTAGAACCTTATTTTGTAGTGGAATAAAATGGTCTGTGATGGTAACATAAAACACTTCACAATGGTCATTTATTCTCATGTCACAGCGCATTGCTTGCTAAGAAAATGCAAAATATCCTAATTTTAATTCCAATTGCTGTACCTTGATCAGTGAGTATCAAATTGATTTATTTAAATATTTCAACTCCAAATTAATTAATATTTACCATTTGAATTGATACAAGTTATTTCAAAACTGGATCCCTATAAATAATCCACCCCCTTAATAATTTTCTGGCTATACTACTGTCCCAACCTATGGTACATGAGCTACTACCAGGTGGTATATAAACCCTCCACTGAAACTAAAGTGTGAGTCAGAAATTAGTTAAATTTAAATGTTAATAGCTTTTATAGTACCAGATCAGGAATATAAGATTGTCAAAGTTTGTTGATTTACTCATTCACTAAATTTTAACCTTAAAAAAATTAATTTTTTAAGACATTTCACAGAACAGCCATTGAATAGGAATAGAGTGAACAGTTTTTTCTCCAGTAAATATCTAATGCTATATATTACATACAAGAAATAACTTAATAAATCACAAGTATTCTTATAAACAGAGAAATGCTTATTTTGACCCCTCAACCATAAAATCAAGCATTTCCCTCATAACATTTGCTTACTGGTGCACCTAATATCTATTGAAAGTAATGGTATGTCACTGAAAAATGTTGAAAACCCCTTCTGTGGTGTATAAATTTGAAGCTTTTCTCTAGTTTTACTTTCTCTACCAATTACATATACTAGTTAAAGAAAGAATTGTATTCCATCAAAAATGCACATTTGAAGTTCTCTGAACCCAAAAATGCATTTTTAGCGTGTGTATGTCTGTCTCTATCTGTCCATAAACAGCATAACCTAACATGTTACATCAGATAAATACCAATTCATATTTGAGTCAACCACTATTAAAGCATGCCAGTATAAGATTTTCAACAAAATTTGTCATACTCATTTATTATCTGTACTATTAGCAACAGTAAACAAGAGACTTAAAAGTAAACTAGAAATTTCACAAAATAATTCACTAAGAATAATAAGAGGGGCTGTAAAAATAACACCAATTACAGTACTACAAAGCTTCACAAAAAGCATGGCTATAGAATTGGAACATGAGTTGAAAGCGATTGAATGATTACAACAAATATAATTGCAACAGAGGTAACGAGTCCAATAGAATATATTGATATTCAGTATCAGAATGACCTGATATATACAATACACAAACAAAACAATATACCAGCTGAAATGAGAGCCATAGCAATAGCTACGGAAAATGAAAGATACCCAGAAAAAGAATGGCTCCGAATATATATAGATGGATCCCTCATCAATAAAAAAAATGTCGGTGCAGGAGTATACTGTAAACACTTTGCACAGTATCTAACATTAGATGAAACATCAAGCCACTATGATGAAGAAATAACAGCTATAAAAGCAGAACATTCTATATAGACCATACATAAAACAAAAAATAATCATCTTATCAGACTCAAAATCAGCCATTGATGGGATAGTAAATTACAATAATAAAATAACAAGAAATATGAAAGAAATAAGAAGTCTAATTAAAGTAGTTGAAACTAGAAACCATGTCACTCTACAATGATCTGTTGTAGCTTATGTCGGACTTTTGGGCAATGAACATGCGGATCAATTAGCAAAGAAAGGTGCAATACAACAAATAAAACCTGTAGGACTAATAGAAATAAATAAACAATTGAATAACATTAAACAACATTTCAAAAGAAGCAGAGACTTGATGAAGAAGACAAATTAAAAGATAAAGATTATAAGAATATTAAACATAGAGTTGATATACAAAAAATGCCAAAGAAAACTGCAGTGACCTTATTTGGGATGGAAACTGACCATGATTGCCTTGCAGAACAGATACGATGCCTACTCACACTCAAGTGCACTCTCTGTGATGAAGATGTCATCCTGAACAAACAGCATCTCGCTAAATGCAAAGGCCTTAAAAGTGATAACTTACAGGCTTTATATTGGAAAGCCAGAGGGAAAATGATGCAGATCAATTAATCCACAGCGCCATTGGTGAACAACAACAACATTTATTATCTGTCGATTAAAATTACAAAATAATTAATGACATCATCTGTACAAACAAAAAGAAACAATAAAAGATACAATATATACAACGGTATGAATAAATACATAATAATCACATATTAATAAACTCATTTATGGAATAAAAACAACCTTAAATACAATATTTTTTTCAGTTCCTTTTTGAATTGATTTAAATTATTTATGTTTTTAATAAATGTGGGTAATTTATTATAAAAAGTGCATGAGCAGCAGTAGCTTTAGTTTTGAATAACTGCATTCTATGAGATCTGACATGAAAATTTGTATTACCTCTTGTGAAATGATTATGAATTTGATTATTAACTGTTTCACGATTTACGTTATATCTTAAATACATAATACCTTCAAATATATATAAATAGTATAAGGTGAGAATATTTAAGTTTACAAAGTATCCCTACAACATTGTTGTGGTTTTAAACCCATCATCACCCTAATTGATCTTTTTTGTAGAAGAAAAAGTCTTTTAGTACGGTTATCAGCACAGGACCCCAGACAGTTATTCCATAGGGAAAATGTGGATAAATACAACCATAATAAACCATGGAAAATGTTTCATTACTTTTTAATTTTCTCAAAAATACTGCATGTTTAACAAATTTAATAAAATTAATATCTTGAATTTTCTGTGAATACCTGTGAGGTTCTCTTCATTCTCAATGAATTTTTATTTAACTTATGATATATGAAGTTACGTTTTGTTTTCCATATTGCACATGCAACTAAGATCTTTTTTCTTAATTTGAGATTATTTCTAGTCAAAACTTTATAGTAACATGAATAGATGAACCTCTTTTTATAGGTATTCTATAATAAGATAAAAGATTATTTGAACCTTTGATGCATAGAGAAAGTCATTCAATTTTTACTCTCTCCATCACGTACATAGTAGGTAGAGAAGGTATTGCATTCCACCCAAAAATTTGATACAAAAAATTCACCGGAAATACACGTTTTTAGGCGCCCTGAATCCAAATTAAGCATTTTTGGCAACATGTCCATGTGTGTGTGTGTGTGTGTGTGTGTGTGTGTGTGTGTGTGTGTGTGTGTGTGTGTGTGTGTGTGTGTGTCTGTGAACAGCATAACTCAAAAACGAAAAGCCTGATAACTACCAAACTTGATATTTGAGTTTAGTATCTTCCAAGGATGCAATACGAAGATTTTCAAGAAAATCCCCCACCCAAACTACCCTTTACATGAAACATTTTTCGAAAATTTTGATTTTCTAAAAAATAGATCTAACGATTTGATTAAAATTACACATATTAAAGATATTTATATGACAAATACAATGTATGACTTGAATTTTCTGGGAATAGCCTAGGAAGTCCTCTTCATTCGGAAGGAATTTTGTATAATCTTGTATAACTTGTAAACATTAAACGATGGACGAAAACGTACTACACAAAAAATGTCTTTAAAACACACAATTTATTTCAAATAAGTTGATTTTTTTATTTATTTATTTTTACACAAGCCGTTTCTGATATATCTTATTAAAGGTTCGAATTGTTCAATACTTTTCATTCTTTTAAAATCCCATCGATTTTCAGTTGTTTCTCGCGATTCCATGGAAACAATATGTAATTTTAAGGCCAGCATATAGCGTCCAGTTCTTAAATATTTGACTAACTCTGTTCTCTTAGTATTTACAACGAAATGTGTAATATAGCTATTTTTGCAAAGGTTTGTTTGGATTAAATGTAGTAGACGGAAAAATAAGCTTTAGTAAGAATGGTTTGTATACCCACGGATACAGATAGAGGATAGCGAAAGTAATATGAATGTATCACATCAGATTTTTATTTTCTGTAACTCTTTTATACTTAGAGAATGGTATAATTGAGAGTTGATGCCTGTTAGTAGGCAGGTAAATAAAAATACTATAGATACATATTAAAACAGTGTTAAATATTGGAGGATAACAAGGAATAACCCGTTCTTTTGGAAGATTATCATTCCCTACGTTGGTTGGATTTTCTTGTAATCCTGTTCTGTATTCTAAAAGTAGTCGCGATATGACTTTAAAGTTGAAGCTGCAATAAAGCATATATCATAAAAAAATCTGATGTGTTACACTCACATGCCTTTCTCTACTCTTGTACAAACTATTTTTACAAACGCTTATTCTCCATATGCTTATGTTAATCGAGATATCGAGATGTTAATCCTATTGCTAATTTTCTTGTAGATGCAAGGGGAATTGGTAGGCTTTAAGCGATAGTCAAATATTTTAAGAGCTGGTTGCTATGTGGAGTATTCCATTCTCTTTGTATGTCCAGGACATAAAAAAAAAAAGAATGAGGAATTCCCATTTGAGAAAAAGTATTGGAAAATTTAAGGGAATAACAAGCAATATCTCGAAAATGTTTCACTCAACACAAACAATGTATATGATATAAATTGTGTATTTTAACGCGATCTACATTTTTATGTAGTAAAATTTTGTCTATCTCTTATGGTTTACCAGTTATGCAAAAGTCGTTCACAATGAAGAATACTTTTGGAGACATTCCCAGAAAATTCGAGATATACATTTTATTTGTCATGAAAATATCTTAAACATATGATATTTTAATCAAAATCGTTAGAGCCATTTTTGAGAAAATGAAAATTTTCGAAAAATGTCCCATGTAAAGGGTAATCTGGGATGGGGGGATTTTCTTGAAAACCTTCGTGTCGCATCTCTGGAAGATACTGAACCTAAATACCAAGTTTGGTGTTTATCCAACTGTTCGTTTCTGAGTTATGCTGTTCACAGACAGACAGACAGACACACACACACACGGACATGTTTCCAAAAATTCTTTTTTTGGATTCAGGGGGCCTCAAAACATATATTTCCGGTGAAATCTCGGTATCGAATTTTTGGGTGGAATGCAATACTTCCCCTACTTACTATACGTAGTGGAGAAAGTAAAAAGCATTAATCAAACTGCTCGCTCCGCTTACTTCACAATCCGCACACGTTTAGTCACGGGGAGTTTGCGTTAAAAAGAGCACCTCCTGCACCTTCCCATAGTCTAGTGGTTAACACTTCTGGCTGATGACTTAAAAGTTAACTATTTTTACAATATTTGTAGGATTTTACCTAGCCTGCGTTTGAGTCCTGGCTGGGAGTTTAATCTTTATGTACTCCTGTATGCCTTTTAGTCCTATATATACTTAAAATGTTGTTTGTTGGACATGCTAACCATTGAATCCTTTATTTAGTCAATGTATTGATTAGTTAGTATCCCCTTCACTTGGACATCATATTTCTAAAGGTGTCCACAGAATGAAGGTACGATGAGTCTGTTTCAGTTATTCCTGTTTCAGCTCCCCCACCTCCGCAAGTGCGCTCTCAACGCAAGTCCCTGCCTGCGAGGGCATTTTATTGTTTTTTTCGGGTTCTATTTTGCGAATTCCAGTTTCTTCTAGAGAGGATACTAGTTAGGTAATATCAATTAAAAAGGAGGATAATATTTAATCAAGCGAAACATAATATGCTCCAAAGCGGTCGATATACAAGCCAGAATCCTGCTCACTCCGCAAGAATAAGACAGTAATGTTTCAAACAGGCAAATAAGTGAATATGCTTCTTGCGCAGGCTGTCGGCAACGCTCAGGATGCAAGATGTACTATAAGGATTCGTTTCCAGGCCGTTACCCACCCAAGAATACCGTCATGCAGCCCTCAAACTCGAGATTACAGGGAATGTGACTGCAGGACCATTCACGGAGTTTACGAAAACTAAGTACTCCGAAAATGCGTATTAGAGGTATGGCCGCAGGCTTGAGTATCAAGAGAGTCGTGTATTCTGAAATAACCATTGACGTCCATGTAGGTTGATGGTCGTGCAGGAACTTCGTGATCACTCCGAAAGAAGACGTGGATGCTGTATTGAGATGCTGGAGGTTCTAGGTGAGGATCCCGCCGACGCGAGGCACACGCATACGCGCAAACACACGGAACTCTAAAAGTCGTTCCTTGTCCCCTTGAAGGGGTTATGCAGACTCATAGTGGCACGTAATACTTTCTCTACCTGTCATAGGTAAGTGACAAAGAGAGGCATAGGAATTCTTAAGCAGTTGGCTTCAAGTTATCTACGCTCAAAAACCATTATCCCTACAAAGAATGCAAATCAACAGAAGCCAAGGGCCACTGAAGAGCAGGTAAAAACAGGTTCGAATGCTGTCTGCACACGCCAAAAGACTGTACGAGGGATAGGGGATGGTTTGTTACCTGCGACGTCCCTGGCTTAAAGTCCAATGACAGTTCAACCTTATTTCTTTCGTCCTGGTGTTTATGTATAGAAATTCCTATGCCTGGTAACAATAAACCTAAGTTAATGCCACACTTGTCGCCATAGGGTTTCGCGGCGCTTCTCGGGACGCTAACAGTTTTAAAAATATCTGATGTGTTACATTCACATGACTTTTCTGTCCACTATCGTTTATTAAAATACTCCTTCTACAAGCTGTTATTACAAAAGCTACACCTCGTTGTTTGTACAAGAGTGATAAAGGAGACTGAAACGAGAGTCAAATCTTTAAAAAAACGGCTTGCTATAATTGGCTTTCAAATTTCAATACTCTTTGCATGGCATTCCGAGAAACAAAGGAATGGTGACCAAACACATAAAAATATAAAACATTGAAAAATACAATATATATATATATATATATATATATATATATATATATATATATAAATTATGTAGTGTATCAGATCTACATTTTTTTTAGCAAGCTTTTATCTATTACTTAAAGGTTACCAACAACACAACATTACACAAAATTAATTCAGAATGAACAGGAATTCACAGGTTCTTTGCAGAAAATTCAAGATATATTTTATTAGTAATGCAAATATCTTAATTATGCGATATTTTAATCAAAACCTTGGAAGATGCTGAACTTGAGTATGAAGTTTGGTATTTAACCGACTTTTGTTTTCGAGTTAAGCTGTTTAGGTACACATTCTTCGCGGGCACGTATCTTCTTCTAAAAATGTGTGGGTTTTTTTACTTTCTCTACCACGTACACAAGCATTTCTAGAAAAAAGGTCCGTGTGTGTGTCTGTGAACAGCATAGCTAAAAACGAAGTCGTATAAACAACAAACATGGTATTTAGGTTCAGATCTTCCAAAGGTGCGACACGAAGATTTTCAAGAAAATCTCCCACCCCAAACTACCCTTCACAGGTAAGAGTTTTGGAAACTCTTTATTTTCTAAAAAAATGGCTGTAACGATTTTGATTAAAATACCACATATTAAAGATATTTACATAAATAAAATGTATATTTTTAATTTTCTAGAATAGCCTTTGAAGTCTTCATCCGGACGGAATTTGGTATAATTTTGTAGAACTTGTAAAATTAAGTGATAGACTAAAACGCACTGCACAAGACTTAAAGACACGCAATTTATTTCAAGTAAGCCTTTCTGTGGCATTAGTCATTTCCAAGCTATCCGTTATTAATGGTTCCAATTGTTCAATACTTGTCATTCTTTTAACATTCAGTTGTTTCTCGCGATTGCATGGAAAGAATATGGAATTTTAAGACCAGCATAATATAGCTTCCTGTTCTTAAACATTTGAATATCGCTATTCCCTTTGTATCTATAACGAAATGTGTAATGCAGCTATTTGCGGAAATCTTTGTCTCGATTAATATGAAGGAGATAGGAAAATAAGCTTTCGTAAGAATAATTTGTATACCCTAATAAGCACTAGAGGATAGAGAAAGTCATGTGAATGTAACACATCAGATTTTTCATAACCTAAAAAGGAAGAAATCCGATAAATGCCAAACTTGGTATTTAGATTCAGTACCTTCTAAAGATGTGGCACGAAGATTTTTGAGAAAGTACCTCCACCCCACAACAATTTACATGGGAGATTTTTCGAAATTTTTTATTTTCTAAAACATGGCTCTAAAGATTTTGATTAAAATATCACATATTAAAGATATTTACATGACAAATAAAATGTATATATTGAATTAACTGGGTATAGCCTTTGAAGTCCTCTTCATTCGGAAGGAAGTTTATATAAACTTGTATAACTGGTAAACGTTAAGCGATACGCGAAAACGCACTACACAAAGAATGTAGATACCTTTAAAACACACAATTTGTTTTGAATGACATTCCTTTTGGCATCAGCCATTTCCGATATATCCGTTATTAACGGTTCGATTTGTTCAATATTCTGTCATTGTTAAGTCTCGTCGATTTTCAGTTGTTTCTCGCGACTGCCCGGAAACAGTGTGGAATTTTAAGGCCAGCATACAGCGTCCAGTTAAACATTTGACTATCGCTGTTCCCTTTGTATCTATAACGAAATGTGTAATGTAGGTATTTCAACATAGGTCTATCTCCATTAAAATGAAGTAGAAAAATAAACTTTCTTAAGAATAATATCGTATGTATACCGACGAATAAACGTTAGAGCGTAGAGAAAGTGATGTGAATACAACACATCAGAATTTTTATACATTCACGTGGCCTGAAAGTCCTGTATTTCCATTGAAATATCAACTATTTGGGTGGAATACAACATTTCCTCTACATACTATAGAAATTAAAAAGGCGGTGAATGCAGTTAAAGCACTGATTAGTTTACTAAACCTATTTCGACTGTTATATTGAAGTGGGCTTTTATGAACGTCAGCCCAAACTTGATATAAGACACAGCTTATACACACCTGTTTATTGCCAGTACTTCTAAACTTCCATTTCTAGTCGTTTACCAGTTGCAGGGAAGAACTTCCTTTATGCAAGGTCGACTCCTGCAGAAATCAGCACTACTATACTGATATGACTATGGCTTGGGAGGAAGTTTAATACTAATGCCCTATGGAGGGGGTAAATTTAAGCAACTTCCCATTTCCACTCATATGATGGGAAAATGTTGGCCTTAGAAGCCACTCAGGACATTTTTTCCTTATAGGAGAGCTTCAAAACAAAACGAGAAAAGGGACGCGGTAATAATGTACTGACACTTAACAATCACACTACTTTCTCTACACGTTACATTAATTGTGAATCTACAAAGAATCTGCATAAAAGATTTGCTTTTCCTCAAATTCGTGTTGATCGCAATAAATATTTGCAATGAAATGGTTTAGAATGGTTAATTAGTTTTCGCACTTCGCACCACGTGTACTTACAAAACAAAGTATTAATGTAAATCGGGACAGTACAGTGGTTTTTGAAAGCATAACTGCAATGATGATGATAAAACAGGATGTGGTTTCAGTTGCTGTGAACTCCGTTTTCGTCCTATTAGATCATCTACATCAAAATTTAATGTAGCGTCGTAACTAAGCTTCTGCGACCCCGGTTCATATCCTTAATTTTTCTTTATCCTTTATACCTGATACAACTGTCATATAGGTAGTTGTAAAACACAGAGGTAGCATTCGAGTGTTTATAAAGCAGGTCTGTATGATTATGCTGGTCGTGAGCTCAGGAGAAACAAAAGAATGGGTGCTTAACGAAATTTCCAATTATATTTTAGATATTACTTGTAGGATCCTGGTTTTTTGACCACTGTAAAAATCACGGACACAGTGATTTGATTATTAATTCTAAAATATTCTTTATTGGCTTAGAAATCTGCAGAAAATTTACAATTAACTACACTTGTTTTAGAAGACAGAATATAAAAAGCGCACTCTTCTTTTATGTAAATTATACAAATTTTTAACATTTTCACTTTGTATCTTTAAAAGGTGCTTGGCTTAAGTATGGCATTTATTGTTCATCTCAAAACACGTACACACATGCTTTTTGTATTTCTTTTTCGTGTTCACTTAATTTTAAATTTATTTTATAAATAGACGAAACTAACATAAAAATTTACTCAGAAGGTATCGGTATCATTGGTTTAAAGGCAGAACCTTATTTCAGTTTCATTCTGTAAGATGCAGGGTTTTCCTTACTGACCTTACATTTGTCACGACCACACAACTTAGAAACATCCGTTTTGACCTCATTTGTCGGATCCGAGTTGTAATGAATTTCCAAAGAGGATGGGAATTCCAACAGTCTTTACGCCCAACTGAAGTGAGGAAAGTTGTAATAATTATAGTTTTTATCATTTACACAATAGCAAAGAGAAAAAATCTGATGTGTTACACTCACATGACTTTCTCTACTCCTGTACAAACTATTTTTACAAACGCTTATTCTCCATATGCTTTATGTTAATCGAGATGTTAATCTTATTGATAATTTTCTTGTAGCTGCAAGGGGAATATGGTAGGTTTTAAGCGATAGTCAAATATTTTAAGCGCTGGGTCTATGTGGCGCATTCCATTCTCTTTGCATATCCAGGACATAAAAAAATGAATAACGAATTTGAGAAAAAGTATTATTGGAAAATTTAAGGGAATAACAAGCAATATCTCGAAAATGGTTCACTCAACAACAAAAAATGTATATGACATAAATTGTATATTTTAACGCGATCTACATTTTTTGTGTAGTAAAATTTTGTCTATCTCTTATGGTTTACCAGTTATGCAAAAGTCGCTCACAATGAAGAATACTTTTGGAGACATACCCAGAAAATTCGAGATATACATTTTATTTGTAATGAAAATATCTTAAACATATGATATTTTAATCAAAATCGTTAGAGCCATTTTTGAGAATATTAAAATTTTCGAAAAATGTTCCATGTAAAGGGTAATCTGGGATGGGGGAATTTTCTTGAAAACCTTCGTGTCGCATCTCTGGAAGATATTGAACCTAAATACCAAGTTTGGTGTTTATCCAACTGTTCGTTTCTGAGTTATGCTGTTCACAGACAACACACACAAACACACACACACACACGGACATGCTTTTTTGGATTCAGGGGGTCTCAAAACATATATTTCCTGTGAAATCTCGGTATCGAATTTTTGGGTGGAATACAATACTTCCCCTACTTACTATACGTAGTAGAGAAAGTAAAAAAGTCTATATACTCCTAAAAATAAGTGAAACAGAGAACTGGGTGTACTTTCTTGTTGAAGGGAAAACATATTTGGATATTCATTAGGTAGAAATTGTATCAAGATCATGGCGAATATGCCATTTTGGTATGCTTAACATTGGAATACTTCATTTACTATCTTCTTCTTTAACTGGTTCCGTCCTCTCTGTATGACTTACCAACTTGGGTCAGTAGCCTGTCAAGGAAGAAGCAAACTCTGGATCTAGCATATCCAGGATGGATGATCAGCCCAATGCCTGGTATGGTGGTGAAGAAGAATGAAATTAAATGTAATGATGAAAAGGATGATAGGAAAATTCCGGATCAAATTATTCAACCCAGCGTTTGCCTAGCGACCGAAGTAAAACGCGAAAAACCTTCGGTTAGGTTGTTCGGCCCCGGAGGTTTGAACCCGGGACCTCCCGAATGCGGGACACATGCGTTACTACTGAGCCATCCCGTTCGGTCATTTACTAATATTATGACCTAAGGCATTTGTCATCAACTTTCTGTTAAAGTAATAAATGTAAGCTTTCAAATATTTTCGGTGGTGTATAACTAAATCTTGTAAAAAGATAATGAAATTGCTTATGCTCTGAACAGAAAATTACTGCAAACTTCCTTGTATGCTCGAAAGTGTTATTGCAGCAACTCGTGCTATTATTACAATATCAAGTCACATAGGAAGTGTCCTGTCCTTGTGGTTTACCGGGGAAAATACTAGTTAGCTGGGAAATTTAATGTTATGCCGGTATGTTGTCATGGTAGCTCAGCTGGTTAGAGCAACACACAGAGAGCGGAAGATACGTGGTTCAAATCCCGGTTATGGCATTGAATTCTTCAGTCTGATTCTACCTTTCCAACCTTGTCCTACACAGGCCATGTGTGAAAGTAAATTAATTACTATTTATTGACCTAATGGTGGTTAACTATAGAGCCCAGGACTTAAAGTACTTACGGAGTTGTACTTTCTCTACTATGTAGATATAATAAGCAGGGGAAGTATTGTATTCACCCAAAAATTCGTTATCGAGATTTCACCGGAAATACACATTTTGAAGACCCCTGAATCCAAAAAAAGCAATTTTAGAAAATGGTCCTTGTGTGTGTCTGTCTGTGTGCGTGTCTGCGAACAGCATAACTCAAAAACGAAAAGTCGGATCAATACTAAACTTGGTATTTAAGTTCAATACCTAACAAAGATGCGAAAAACTCCCACCCTAGACTACCCTTTACCCGAAAGATTTTTCGAAAATTTTGATTTTCTAAAAAATGGCTCTAACGATTTTTATTAAAATACCATATATGAAATATATTTAGATTAGAAATAAAATGTATATCTTCAATTTTATGAGAATAGTCTGTGAAGTCCTCTTCATTCGGAAGGAATTTGTATAAACGTGTATAACTGGTAAACGTTAAGCGACAAACGGAAACGTACCGTACAAAAAATGTAGATCTCTTTAAAGGACACAATTTACTTAAAATAAGTTTTTTGTGACATAAGCCGTTTCTGAGATATCCGTTATTAAAGGTCCGAATACTTGTCATTCTTTTAAAGTCCCGTCGATTTTCAGCTGTTTCTCGCGATTGCGTGGAAACAGTATGGAATGTTAAGGCCAGCGTAGAGCGTCCAGTTCTTACACATTTCACTATCGCTGTGTCTTTATATTTATAGCTAAATGTATAATGTAGCTATTTTTGCAAAGGCTTATTTGGAGTAAAGTATAGAAGATATAAATATACGTCTTTGTAAGAATAGTTTGTATACCCACTAATAAAGATAGGTTAGAAAAAGTGATGTGAATGTATCACATCAGATTTTTACTTTTAGGGAGGCTCTATAACTACTGTGGTCCTTAGCGTCCTATTCTATATTGGGCGTGAAAGACCGGTAATTTTGCTCAGAGGCCTCTTTATCAGGCTCGAGGTTTTTTACGTGCCGTAAATCTACGACACGGGACCACCGGCTTTACTTCCCTTCCGAAGGAAGTCATGCTAAGGATGTTTACGCCCGAAAAATCCATCGCCCTCCGCCTGGTTTGAACCCGTGACCTCGGGAACTAGAGGCTAGAGTGTACTAAGACCACGGAGGACGACAAGTCGCCATTGGGGTATGTCATCTCAAAGTGAATTTGAGACCTCCTTGTAGTTTAGTGGGGAAAATGCCAGTCAGTTGGGAAATTTAATATCGTGCCGGTATGTTGCCATGGTAGCTCAGTTGGTTAGAGCAACCGCATGGACAACGGAAGATCCGTGGTTCAAATCCGGCTACCTTTCCAACCTTGTCCTAAACATATATTGTGTGAAAGAACAATTAATTACTACATTCTACCCGTGAGCACGGGAAAAAAAGCGTGCGCGCACATGTGTACGTGTTTTGAAATGAACAGTAAATTTCACACTTATGAGGGCAGTCCCAGAAGTACCCGATCTGACGTATATACAGCGGTTGTTGTTTCAAACAAATGACTATAGTGGAAAGTACCACCTTTATAAAGCTTACGTTTGAAGTTTGACGATGCTACGTTGTTTATTAATTGTTTGGCAGCCATCAATAGTGAACTCCCTCAGCGAATTTGTAAACATGGATAAAACTTGTCATCGTATACTTTCATTTGAAAGGCCATAGTCCAACTAATATTAAAGCTGAGCTAGATTCTACTCTGGGGAAGTCTGCTCCTTCGTTTACAACAGTAAAATATTGGGTGGCAGAGTTTAAGCGATGCCGTACGAGCTGCCAACACGAACATCGCAGTGATCGACCAAATGAGGTGACCACGCCAGAAATTGTGAAGAGAATTCACAAAATGGTATTGAATGACCGTCGACTGAAAGTGCGGGAGCTAGCAGACATCGTAGACATTTCAAAAAGTTCTGTACATCGCATATCAACTGAAAATTTAGACGCGAGAAAGCTGTGCAGCGTTTACTCACAATGGAACAAGACCAAATGAGGTGACCACGCCAGAAATTGTGAAGAGAATTCACAAAATGGTATTGAATGACCGTCGACTGAAAGTGCGCGAGCTAGCAGACATCGTAGACATTTCAAAAAGTTCTGTACATCGCATACCAACTGAAAATTTAGACGCGAGACAGCTGTGCAGCGTTTACTCACAATGAAACAAAAGCAGCGTCGTGAGGAAGTTTCAGTCGAGTGTTTGGCGATGTTTCGCCGCAATAAAGCCATGTTTTTGCGTCGATTCATAACCATGGATGAAACATGGGTCCATCACTTCACACCTGAGTCGAAGGAACAATCAAAACAGTGGATTCAAAGGGGAGAATCGGCTCCAAAGAAGGCAAAGACAGTTCCATCTGCAGGCAAGGTCATGGCGTCAGTTTTTTGAGATGCGTGTGTGATAATTTTCATTGATTATCTTCAAAAAGGAAAAACAATCAATGATGAGTATTATGCGAACTTATTGCAGCGTTTGAATGATGAAATCAAGCAAAAACGGCCGCATTTAGCGAAATAGAAGGTTTTGTTTCATCAAGACAATGCACCAGTTCACACATCCATTATCGCCATGACCAAAATCAATGAGTTAAAGTTTGAATTGCTTCCTCATGCACCCTATTCGCCAGACTTAGCCCTCTCTGATTATTTTCTGTTTCCAAAGTTCAAGAAATGGATTGGTGGTAAAAGATTTGCCAGCAATGAAGAGGTGGAGCTGTAGTTGATGGTTATTTTGCAGAATTCGACTGTTCTCACTATAAACAGGGCATCGAAGCTATTGAACATTGCTGGGAAAAGCGTATCGAACTGAAAGGAGACTATGTAGAGAAA
Source organism: Deroplatys truncata (assembly GCA_030765065.1). Lineage (NCBI taxonomy): Eukaryota > Metazoa > Arthropoda > Insecta > Mantodea > Mantidae > Deroplatys > Deroplatys truncata. The sequence continues at coordinate 46,319,332 of CM060986.1, forward strand.
TAAAGATGTTTTTTCCTAAAAATTTTGTGTTTTCTTTGTTAGGTCGGGTACTTTTGGGACAGCCCTCGTAAGTCAGGCATCTTTTAAAGATGCAAGGTGAAGATTTTCAGGAAATTTCCACCACTACAAATAGCTATCTTACACGGGAGAAAAATTCTTACATTTTCTTTTCTTAAAAATTGCTCTAACGATTTTGGTTACAATAAACTTATACATGAAAGATACAGATCTCATTAACATACACAATTTATGCCAACTATGTTTATGATATTAAATATTTCCGATGTATTTGTTTGCATTTTGTTTGAATTTGTTCCCCTTTAAGCAGCATACTTTGATGTTAAATGATCGTTCTTTTGTTTCAGGTAAAGAGTGTGTAATATCGTGTCTAACATACAATTAACAACTTAGTTTTCTAGGCTTTATACTGTTGCCTCAGCCTACAAAATGTATATCTTCTTGGCGAATATTTGTCATTATTAACAGAAAGTAGATGGAAAAATCTATTGATACGACTTTCTCCACGAATGAACAATTCATATTTCCACTATATAAAAAACTGATTTTTCTATGCACGTTACTTATTCACGACATAGTTCAAACTAAGTAGTATGGATTTGGTTTACATGAAACTTGTGGAAACAGCATTCAAATGTTTATTCGCGATAACAAGCTCTTGCAATGGAAAGAAAGAAGGAAAAATGGCTAATGTGATGCATTCAGACGTTTACTATCAATAACAAACTCATAATATATATAACCTTCATATAAAAATATTATTGTGCCCACGTTAAGTTACTCACGAAATACATATTTTTAACTAGAAATGATTTCAAACTAAGCAAGAAGTGTTTCGTTTCAAAATGCGGAAACAGCATTCAATTGTTTATTCGCGATACAGATCTCTTGCAATTATAAGAAAACACGAAAAATAAAAAGAATCGCGAGCTTTCAAGTACGTTCCAGTAGGTAGCGCACTTAGCCTCGGAAAGCTGTGAACTTGTTACGTGGAATATTTATAAAATGGCTAACGCTACGAAAACTTTTATTTGACACAATTTGTGCGTTTTACTGTACGTTTTTGTACTTTCCTTGTTAAACAAAATTATAAAAATATTAGGCACATAAAGGAGATTTCATAGGCTATTCATAGAAATTTCAAGATATACATTTTATTACTCGTAAAAGTATCTTAGGCATATGATATTTTTATCAAAATCGTTAGATCCGCTTTTGAGGAAATAAAAAATAACGAATAATTTTCCATGTAAAGGATAGTTGGTGTCGTCTCTTTTAAGATATTGAACTTTGGTATTTTTCGTTTTTTGAGTTATGTTATTCACACAGAGAGAGAGAGGAGGGAGAGACAGGCACCACAGAAGGTGCCTCAAGCATCTGGACATAGATTTTTTTAATGGAACGCAATAGTTTCTCTACCTACTATAAGTAGGAGCAAGAGAAAATAAAAACAGACGTGAAATAATGTTGTTTTATATGACCTTAAATAAAAGGAGGATCTTTAACAGAGGACGATCATATTAAGAATAGAATATTATAGAGAATATTATTAAAACTACTTTAACACCAGTGAAATTAAAACCTGCAGTGTGTAATCTGCACATATAAAAAGCGCAGTTTTTGATCATGACACTGGCGAAGGGAAATTAAATTGTGTAACCGTAACCGGAAACATAGCAGGAAGCCTCAGATAGCGCCTCTGTAGCAACGTTCAACGCCGAATTTATCGCGTTAATTATTTTCAAGGAAGTTAAAGCTTTGAAAATTCGAATTATTCGGACTTCTCTCCTGCTGTCGAAATTAGCTTAAGGAAGAAGAAGAAGAAGAAGAAGAGAATGCACAAATGAGCACGCAACATTGACAAGCCCACCTAAAAGATATGTCATCCCAAGCGGGCAAAACTCGGGTGACCAGGTACTGGTAGTAAATCTGAGAAATTCCATCTTTACAAGGCAACATGCCTCCTTTACCATATATGCATGATTGTGTTTTTGCTTTTAGATATGTTATGCTGAAAAATTTAACCACTTCTTTTAGATAATTCTGTACCCGCCATTACCTACGTTAAGATATTCTCGGGTCTAAAATGAAATAATGTTTAATATATTGAGCTTATACAGAGCACAATAAAATATTACTCTACCTCTGGTAAACTAGCGAAACTACAAAATATATTGCTTTCAAGAGATTCAAAATTAAGTTTGATTCCTTATGAAAAAACAAATACAGAGCCTTCATTTCGACGCGTGGCCATATTAAGAGGAATTGCTTGCCCTGCCCTGCACTGTTTCTAACCAGTTCTGCTCCCCCTCCTCACCGTGTGCCGGCTAATCAGTTGACGTGAAGTCTGTGCTGTACAGGGGTTGATTCGTCGTGAAACCACTCGTTCAGTGTTATAGTGTGTTAGTGTTGTTATAATGCCAAAAAGTCCGCATACTTTAGCACATATAATCCTCATGTATGATTCCTTTGTGACAAGAAACTGTTGTAGAGTAGTCAGACGGCGTTTTAAAGACAGATTCCCTGCTTTTTGTTCGCCTCATAGAGAAACGGTTCGTAATCTTGTGAATAGATTTAGAGAAACGGGATATATTCTTGATAAGCCACCAAAATTAAATCGCCGTTTTCTTACAGAGGAAAAACTCGATGGCATCGGAGGAAAGTTAAAACGGAATCCATTGAAATCTCTGAGAAAGCTTGCACCTCGGCTTGATATGCTGTTAAACTTTTAAAATTAAAACCTTGTAAGATAACTGTAGTTCAGTTAATTTCTGAAATTGTGTGTTGGATAATGCTAATGATCGCTCTATTGAATCGTAATTTTATTTTTTCCAACGAAGCATAGTTTTATTTACATGGTCATAAAGAACTAATGAGGTTAATGTAAATTTTCTTAAAAGGCGTGAGAGATGTGTGGCGGCACAAGGACATAATTTCAAATATCTTCTATGAGGAAAGTAGGTAGTCATTGTGGTTATAATTTGCATGAGAATCTATGCGCTTGAATTTAAGAAACTGTGAATATCCGACACTGCCGGCATACAGCGTACTTCTTAGTGCAAGAACATTCCTGTTAGGCCGGCAACGTGTCCAAACGAAGAGACTGTATTATATGACTTGTTTCGTGTAACTGAAACGTCAGTACGCATCACATCAACTGCAGACACCCTACTTTGCCATAGTTATCATGTATACACTCTAACATTACTTTTCTCTAAGCTGATTAATTGCTTTTCACTTTCACTTGCTTACCAGGGAGAGACTATATACCTACATGTAATTAAACGTTACAAATATGTAATTATACTATTTCGTAACCTTAACGTCCATTAACCAGACAGGTGATATTAGACGTCGAATGGATATAGGAAATGAGCCCGAGGTCCGTAGAACTGAGAGAGTCACCCGCCATTTACCTTCTCAGTATTAAGGGAGAAACAGTAGAAGAAAATCTGATGTGTTACACTCACATGAATTTCTCTACTCTTGTACAAATTATTTTTACAAACTCTTATTCTCCATGTATTTCGTATTAATCGAGATAAACATTTGCAGAAACAATCTTTTGACATGCAAAGAGAGTTACATTTTACACATAGCGACCAGTTTTAAAAATATTTGACTATCGTTTAAGGCGTGCTATGTTCCCCTTGTTTTGTATTTGCAAGGGCAATATAGAAATACAGTAGCCTTTAAGCATAGACATATATCTTAATAGCTGGTTGCTAGGTGCAGCACCATTCTCCTTTGCCACAGATTAATACTCTTTGCATATCCAAGACAAAAAAATGAATAACGAATTCCCATTTGAGAAGAAAAGTATTGAAAAATTTAAGGGAATAAAAAGCAATATCTCAAAAATGATTCACTCAACAAAAAAAGTGCATATGACATAAATTGTGTATTTTAACGCGATCTACATTTTTTGTGTAGTAACATTTTGTCTATCTCTTATGGTTCACCAGTTATGCAAAAGTCGTTCACAATGAAGAATACTTTTGGAGACATTCCCAGAAAATTCAAGATATACATTTCATTTGTCATAAAAATATCTTAAACATATGATATTTTAATCAAAATCGTTCGAGCCATTTTTGAGAAAATTAAAATTTTCGAAAAATGCTCCATGTAAAGGGTAATCTGGGTTGGGGGTATTTTCTTGAAAACCTTCGTGTCGCATCTCTGGAAGATACTGAACCTAAATACCAAGTTTGGTGTTTATCCGACAGTTCGTTTCTGAGTTATGCTGTTCACAGACACACACACGGGCATGTTTCCAAAAATGCTTTTTTTGTATTCAGGGGGCCTCAAAGCATATATTTCCGGTGAAATCTCGGTATCGAATTTTTGGGTGGAATACAATACTTCCCCTACTTAATATACGTAGTAGAGAAAGTAAAAATTTGATGTACAAAATACTCGCGACTTTCTCTGCCCATTACAAATTCACGTGTATCCCTTATATAACATGCACTATTTATATAAAAGGTAGTATTTATCTACCCACGTACGTTATTCTCGATACATTTTTGCATAAAACATTATTTCACATATGGGCATAGTTACATACAACACGTGGAAAACTGCTTACATCATAAGTAGTAGGAAGGAACTCGTGAGAAGAAATCAAAAGAAGCATGTTTTATCAGATGCTACACTATGCAACGTTTAAACATAGAACAACAAATATTTCACAAACGACTAACGCTACGAAGTATGCGGTAACATTTTGTCTATCTTTTATGGCTTCCATTATACAGAATCCAATTATAATGAAGAGGATTATATGGGCTATTCATAATAAAATTCAAAACATACACTTACAATATCTCAAATATATGATATTTTAGCAAAACTTATTAGGCCATTTTTGAACAAAATATAAACTACCTGGCGAAATATTTTCCATGTAAAGGTTAGATTGGGAAAATTTCATGAACATCTCCAAATGTGCCGGACTTAAATACGAAGTTCAGTATTCAACGGACTTTTCATTTTCTGATTACGCAGTTTACACGCGCACGCATATAAGGATAGTTTTTAAAAATAATTTTTGTTCAAGGGATGTCAATGCGTGTATTTCCAGTATAATACACAAATATAATTTTTGGGTGCAATGCAATACTTTTCTGCCTAGCTTAGGTAAGTGGTAGAGAAAGGGGGAAATAAATGCAGACGATTCAGCTGATATTCACACTCAGCCCCATCCCGGATTAACAAGCCCGATTTTGGTAGTTCACGAATTTTAGTTTTTCTGATACTTTAATCAGTTTAAAAACATATGATATGTTACATTCATATGACTTTCTCTACCCTATATCGCTTATTAGTGGGTATACAAGCTATTCTTATGAAACCTTATTTTTCTATCTACTTCATTTTAATCGAGATAAATCTTTGCAGAAATAGCTACATTACACATTTCGTTATAGATACAAAGGGAACAGCGATAGTCAAATGTTTAAGAACTGGACGCTATTGCTGGCCTTAAAATTCCATACTGTTTCCATGACATTGCGAGAAACAACTGAATGTCGACGGGACTTCAGAAGAATGATATAGTATTGAACATTTCGAACCATTAATAACGGATTTCTCGGAAATGGCTGATTGCATAAAAAAGTTGTTTGAAATAAATTGTGTATTTTAAGAGATGTACATTTTGTTTGTGTAATGCGTAACGTTTACCAGTTATACAAGATTATACAAGATTCCTTCCGAATGAAGACAACTTCACAGCTATTCCCAGAAAACTCAAAATAAACATTTTATTTTTCATGTCAATATCTTTACTATACAGGGCGGATGACCTAAAACTCGCAGAGCAAATATTTCGGAAATGGAAAGTGCTATTGATGTGCATTTTTCATAGCATTGATTGGTAGTCAGGGGCTCCTACATATAGCCTATAAATAGATTTTAATAATACTAAGAAAGTGTATTTTATGAGCAAACATACAATTTTTTAAATGGAATGCCTAGTTAGATAAACATAATAAAGGTAGCGTAAATTAGAATGTCAATGGTCTTTGTTGCAGGATTCTAGTACAAGTGGTTTACGAGAAATCTTATTTTGAAAAGCTTCCACCTCGACAATTGTTTGTCCCATTCAACCTGCTTAGTTGCTAGGTACGATGTTGTTATGTTTGTTTGCATTGCGTTTTCTGTTCATTGATTGCATTGCGACTTTCTGGTCAGTTAGTTTGTGACAGTTCAAGCAGTAAGTCGTGAGTGGAAGATGGGGTTTACTAATGCAGAAAAAGCTGATAGGCTCATGGTGTATGCAGAGTGTAGGAAGAATACAGTTCGTTCCTGTACGGTGTATGCGGAAACGTATTCCAATAGACGTCAACCATCTCGGTAAATATTTATCAACATCTTCAACCAATTATGTGAAAGTGGTACTGTAACACCTAGAAAACGTAACAGAAACAAACAAGTGACTGAAGAAGAGGCAGAAATTAATGTTTTGGCTACCGTTTCAGTAGATCCGCAAATTAGTTCCCGCACAATCGCACGTGGAAGAGGCGTAAGTCAGGCAAGTGTACTGCGCATTCTTAGGTTCCATCCCTATCACATTTCTCTCCATCAAGAGCTGCATGAAAACGATTTTGAGAATCGTGTTAACTTTTGTACATGGACATTAAGACATGATACTCCAGATTAATCATGTATCTTGTTTAGTGAAGAGGCAACATTTACTAATCATGACCAGGTAAACCGCAGAAACACGCACTATTGGCCTGTTGACAATCCCCGTTGGCTTCGTCAGGTGGAACGTCTGCGTCCATGGAGTTTAAACGTGTGGTGTGGGATAGTGAACCATCAGCTCATAGGCCCTTTGCTCATAGAAGGAACAATGAACTCGCACAAATATCGCAGCCTCCTGACAGGCCATCTGCCACAGATGCTAGAAGACGTTCCTTTGCAGACTAGGAGGAACCTGTGGTACCAACACGATGGCTGTCCAACCCATAATGCACGAAGTACTACAGCTTGTCTTAACGGATTGCTTCCAAATCTTTGGATTGGACGAAGAGGACCTGTACCTTGCCAGCCCTCTCACCGGATCTGACCGCTTTAGACTTTTTTTCTGTGGGGAAGGTTCAAAGACACTGTCTACAAGGATGTACCAACTACACCAGACGATATGAAACGACGTATTACTTACTCCTACTCTGAAATTTCCACTGAAATGCTAGAACGCGTGCAACAGTCTTTCCATAGCAGACTGGAAGCGTGTATTGAAGCTGCCGGTGGTCATTTTGAACACAACATTTGAAGGGCTATGTTCTCTTTACATGTAAGAATCCACAGAAGTATTGTAATTCCCTTTTGTTTTTCTTTAGTTTGTGCTACCACAGGTTGTACAAGTGTCGGTGCGTAAAGGTTTCAAAATAAGATTTCTCGTAAACTACTTGCACTAGAATCTTGCAACAAACGCCACTGACATTCTAAGTTACCCTACCTTTATTCTGTTGATGTAACTAGGCATTGTTTGATTTAAAAATTGTATGTTAGCTTAAAAATACACTTTCTCAGTATTATTAAAATCTGTTTATAGGCTAAATGTACGAGCCCCTGGCTACCAATCAATGCTGTGAACACTGCACATCAATGGCACTTTCCATTTCCGAAATATTTGCGGTGCAAGTTTTAGGTGATTCACCCTGTATAGCATTTTAATAAAAATCGTTAGAGCCATTTTTAATAAAATCAAGCATTTCGAAAAGTGTTCCACAAAAAGGGTAGTTGGAGTGGGGGATTTTCTTGAAAATCTTCATGGAAGATACTGAACTTGAATATCAAGCTGGTATTTGTCCGATTCTTTGTTTTTGGGTTATGTTGTTCACAGGCACACGGACATTTTTCTAAATATGTTTTTTGGACTCGGGGGCCTCAAAGCATGCATTTTCGGTGAAATATCGACATCGAATTTCTGTGTGAAACACAATACTTCCCCTACTTTAAGTACGAGTAGAGTTAGTACGTTGTTTGTATTTACCTAACGTAGATAACCTTATCTCTGGAGAAGCAGGAGTTAGCTGCTGATAATGCAGCAGTCAAAACAGCGTTTAGAAACAATTTTATATTTACACAAAGAGGAACCTTATCAAAAATGGTTAAGGAAAAAGGAAGAGAGGAAGTGGCGGGCTACCTCAGCTTCCGGTTATGTTGTACTTCCGTATAACAAACAGATTCTCAAGCGTTAATATGGTGGTAAAAGTGCGCTGTGGCATTGCTCCAAATAAACTCTAAAACCGTGTCATGGCCAACCATTCACGTGCCGAGGGGTCAAGTGTGGTTGACAAATCTGTGCCACATTTACGGAAACTGATGTGGCATTTGCAGCAACAATTTTCTTTAAAATGTTAGGTTAGGTATGTCCCTTGGAATAATGAGCAAAGATGGCTCCGCGGTAACGCGTGAGGCTGGCATTCGGGAGGTCCCAGATTCGATTCCCGGCGACAAACCACTGGGTTTTTCGTGGTTTCCCGGGTCGGCAGGCGAATGCTGGGGTGGTTCCTCTTCTACCACGACTTTCCTGTACCCATCGTTTCCTTCATCATCGTCTGTTTTCAGGGTTAAAGGACCAGGCGACAGTGCTCGGCCTGTTGCGGCTAGTGGTGCGCTGTATGGAGCAAGAATTCAATAGCACGATAACAACCATTATTATGACCCATACACCTCCCTCAGGTAAGAGGAGCAGTACTACTGGAATACGAAAACTGACTGCGCCGCGCCGGTGCTATCAGTTAGGAGCCCAGAATGTCAGGAAGCATTGTCTTTTGCACCCGCATTAGGATGTACCGAACCGAAGTACCTCTTTGTTGTGTATGAGGTAACACAAATACAAGGATACACACACACACCTGAACCGCGAAAAATGAGGAGGTTTAAACCGTCCCATGCTAGCCTCTAGTTCCCGAGGTCGCGGGTTCAAACCCGGTGGAGGGCGATGGATTTTTTCGGGCGTAAAAATCCTTAGCATGGCTTCCTTCGGAAGGAAAGTAAAGCCGGTGGTTCCGTGTCGTAGATTTACGGCACGTAAAAGAACTTCAAGTGTGATAAAGAGGCCTCTGAGCAAAATTACCGGTCTTTCACGCCCAATATAGAATGGGACCCTAAGGACCACAGCAGTTAAAGAGCGTTCATAAATAGAATCGAATTTTTAAACCGTCCTCAAGATTTGGGAATCTTTCCGACAGCCGTTAGCAGTGGTAAGAGATCGCATACGCTTGGACATTCTGCACGCAGGTCGTCAGCCATATGCTTCAACTGCTTTCAACCATACAGGCTAACTTTAAAACAAAATCTGGTGTTTTACATTCAGATGGGTTTGTCTACCCACTCTTCTACAAACTATTCTCACAGAAGCTTATTCTTGAATATACTTCATGTTAATCGAGATAAAAGTTAGCAGAAAAAAGTTTCTTTACGCGTTTTATTGTACTCACAAGAAACACAAGAAGGCCGAAGCGAGTCGCTAATGTATTGGCTTTTAAATTCCATACTCTTTACATGACATCACAAGAAACAAATGAATGCTGACTTAGCATTAACATTTTTCAAACCAACAGCAAAAATCTCGGAAGTGATTAACGCCATAAAAAGTTACGTATTTGTCATAATTTACGTGTTTTAAGGATATCTACACTCGAAGTTTTTGTCTATATCTTATGCTTTATCAGCTATACAAAAGTAATAACAGCTACTTCACTATGAAGAGGACTTCGCAGATTCATAGAAAATTCAAAGCATACATTGAATTAAAATGTATATTCAACATATGGTATTTTAATTGACATTTTAGAGAAAATAAAAGGATTGGAAACTATTTCCACAAAAGATAGTCTGGGGTGGGAGAATTGTGTAACATTCTTAGTGACGCATTCTTGAAAGATGCTGAATTTAAATACCAAGTTTGACATTTATCTTAATTTTCGTTACTGAGTTATACCTATTGTTCAACACAGGCACACACATGCGCGCGTCCCTTTTGTTTTTTGTTACATTAACCTCGTACAATATACTTCTTCTACCTAGTATATGTAAGCGGTACGGAAAATAAAAGAATGATTTCTGTTGCCGAGAGAGAGTAGAGAGAAACAGAGAGAATCTCTAAAAACCAAATAAAGACGGTAACTTCCAGAACATTAAACGGCAATATCAAAGTTAGAAAGCTTTGTAACAGTCACATTATTTTCTATATTCATAGTCATTTCAAATACTGCAGACAACTAATATAAGAATTCATTCTTGTGTATACTTCCTGAAGATCTTCGAAAACATTCGCAAGATACAGTTTAATTAGACAATACAATGGTAACTTGCGCACTTCTATGGTGTGCGGTAGCGTGTTCACCTGACATTCAAGAGGTCCCAGTTTCGCATCTCGGTTAGGGTGTTACCTAGATAACGTTTTCTTTTTCAGAATTTTCCCCGAGAAGACTGTTAGCTCTAGCAACCCCGGTCCCATTTGAGCATCATTTCAACAAGTTCCTTCATTCCCGTCTGATATGATGTTCTCTAGGTCGCGGGTTCAAACCCAGCGGAGTGTTTTTTCGGACGTAAAAATCCATAGCATGACTTCCCTCCGAAGGAAAGTAAAGCCGGTGGTCCCGTAGATTTACGGCACGTAAAAGAACCTCAAACCTGATAAAGAGGCCTCTGAGCAAAATTTGCAGTCTTTCACGCCCTATACAGAATGGAACGCTAAGGACCACAGTAGTTAAAGAGCGTCCATAAATAAAACTCAATTTAATTTGTCCGTTATGACCTACCCAGTTAAAGGACGTTAATTAATCACCAAAGAAACTATGGTAGCGTTCACTTGGTATATAGGAGGCTGGCTACAGTCAGCTATTAAGAAGTATGTCAATATAGTTAGCCTTGATCACAACAGAACAAAAGAAACGGCGCCTAACCTATCAGACTGTACTTAAAATGTGGGAATGTGTAAACGAACAACAGCGAATATTTAATAAACTGTTAAAGCCACAAAACTTTTATTAGGCATAAACTATTTTAACAAATCAAAGTTTGTCTTATAGTAAGTATAAAGTTTTTCCATTTTCTAGGTATATAAATTATAAAGGCAATGAGAATAAGGAAGACATGATTTGTATATGTATACGTACATAACTTTTCAAGGTATAAATTTAATCTGTATTGGCAATATCTCAAAATAACGAAACATCACAAACTGTTAGGAGTCATTTATACACCAGGTGGCCCAAACAAACTGTGCTTTGCGGTTTTATATTTCTCGCATGCATAGTTGCAAAACAAGTTGCCGCATCAGTGATGTTTAAAAGGGGAGTGAAGGTACAACGCGAAAGGTCACTAAGGTAGTGGTGACGTCTGCATTTGTTTACTTGGTATACTTCCTTCAGTCTTTTGAGACAGTGGGGAGAGGGAAGCAAAAACCGGTTGTACGCGCCCAGTTCGCCTTCGTGTAGCGGCTTTTGTGCTGGCTGCCGTACCAACCACAGGAATTATTTATCTCCCCCTTCCACTGTCTCAAAAGACTCTGAACAAAGAATAGTTTCGTGTGATAAGCGTCGCGTTGTCGCCTGCTTGCAGTTTGAGCCAGGCCATCCAGACAAAATGTAACGTTCACCAATAACCAACACACGGACATGGTTAACATCTGTGCGGAGACGCACCAAAATGCAGCTGAGGCTCGAAGGCTGTGTTCTGAACATTTTCAGACGCGGCACCTGTCTTCTGAGTACTTTCTGTTTTATTTATTTTGTACTTATTACTTTCTCTACTACGTATAGTAAGTAGGGGAAGTATTGTATTCCACCCAAAAATTCGATACCGAGATTTCACCGGAAATACATGTTTTGAGACCCCCTGAATCCAAAAAAATCTCAAGTGTTACACTCACATGACTTTCTCTACTCTTGTACAATCTATTTTTACAAACGCCTATTCTCCATATGCTTCATGTTAATCGAGATATCGAGATGTCAATCTTATTGGTAATTTTCTTGTAGATGCAAGGGGAATATGGTAGCTTTTAACCAATAGTCAAATATTTTAACGCTGGTTGCTATGTGGCGCATTCCATTCTCTTTGCATGTCCAGGACATAAAAAAATCTGATGTGTTACACTCACATGACTTTCTCTACTCTTGTACAATCTATTTTTACAAACGCCTATTCTCCATATGCTTCATATTAATCGAGATATCGAGATGTCAATCTTATTTGTAATTTTCTTGTAGATGCAAGGGGAATATGGTAGCTTTTAAGCGATAGTCAAATATTTTATCGCTGGTTGCTATGTGGCGCATTCCATTCTCTTTGCATGTCCAGGACATAAAAAAATCTGATGTGTTACACTCACATGACTTTCTCTACTCTTGTACAATCTAATTTTACAAACGCCTATTCTCCATATGCTTCATGTTAATCGAGATATCGAGATGTCAATCTTATTGGTAATTTTCTTGTAGATGCAAGGGGAATATGGTAGCTTTTAAGCGATAGTCAAATATTTTAACGCTGGTTGCTATGTGGCGAATTCCATTCTCTTTGCATGTCCAGGACATAAAAAAATGAATAACGAATTTGAGAAGAAGTATAAGTATTGGAAAATTTAAGGAAATAACAAGCAATATCTCGAAAACGGTTCACTCAACAAAAGAAACGTATATGACATAAGTTGTGTATTTTAACGCGATCTACATTTTTTGTGTAGTAAAATTTTGTCTATCTCTTATGGTTTACCAGTTATGCAAAAGTCGTTCACAATGAAGAATATTTTTGGAGACATTCCCAGAAAATTCGAGATATACATTTTATTTGTCATGACAATATCTTAAACATATGATATTTTAATCAAAATCGTTAGAGCCGTTTTTGAGAAAATTAAAATTTTCGAAAAATGTTCCATGTAAAGGGTAGTCTGGGGTGGGGGGATTTTCTTGAAAACCTTCGTGTCGCATCTCTGGAAGATACTGAACCTAAATACCAAGTTTGGTGTTTATCCGACTGTTCGTTTTTGAGTTATGCTGTTCACAGACACACAGACACACAGACACACAGACAGACAGACACACAGACAGACACACACACGGACATGTTTCCAAAAATGCTTTTTTTGGATTCAGTGATTCTCAAAACATGTATTTCCGGTGAAATCTCGGTATCGAATTTTTGGGTGGAATGCAATACTTCCCCTACTTACTATACGTAGTAGAGAAAGTAAAAATGAATAACGAATTTGAGAAAAAGTATAAGTATTGGAAAATTTAAGGAAATAACAAGCAATATCTCGAAAATGGTTCACTCAACAAAAAAAATGTATATGATATAAGTTGTGTATTTTAACGCGATCTACATTTTTTGTGTAGTAAAATTTTGTCTATCTCTTATGGTTTACCAGTTATGCAAAAGTCGTTCATAATGAAGAATACTTTTGGAGACATTCCCAGAAATTTCGAGATATACATTTCATTTCTCATGACATTATCTTAAACATATGATATTTTCATCAAAATCGTTAGAGCCATTTTTGAGAAAATTAAAATTTTCGAAAAATGTTCCATGTAAAGGGTAGTCTGGGGTGGGGGGATTTTCTTGAAAATCTTCGTGTCGCATCCCTGGAAGATACTGAACGTAAATACCAAGTTTGGTGTTTATCCGACTGTTAGTTTTTGAGTTATGCTGTTCACAGACACACAGACACACACACACACAGACACACACACACACACACACACACACAGACACACACACACGGACATGTTTCCAAAAATGCTTTTTTTGGATTCAGGAGGTCTCAAAACATGTATTTCCGGTGAAATCTCGGTATCGAATTTTTGGGTGGAATGCAATACTTCCCCTACTTACTATACGTAGTAGAGAAAGTAAAAATGAATAACGAATTTGAGATAAAGTATAAGTATTGGAAAATTTAAGGAAATAACAAGCAATATCTCGAAAATGGTTCACTCAACAAAAGAAATGTATATGACATAAGTTGTGTATTTTAACGCGATCTACATTTTTTGTGTAATAACATTTTGTCTATCTCTTATGGTTTACCAGTTATGCAAAAGTCGTTCACAATGAAGAATACTTTTGGAGACATTCCCAGAAAATTCGAGATGTACATTTCATTTCTCATGACATTATCTTAAACATATGATATTTTCATCAAAATCGTTAGAACCATTTTTGAGAAAATTAAAATTTTCGAAAAATGTTCCATGTAAAGGCTAGTCTGGGGTGGGGGAATTTTCTTGAAAACCTTCGTGTCGCATCTCTGGAAGATACTGAACCTAAGTACCAAGTTTGGTGTTTATCCGACTGTTCGTTTTTGAGTTATGCTGTTCACAGACACACAGACACACACACACAGACATGTTTCCAAAAATGCTTTTTTTTGGATTCAGGGGGTGTCAAAACATGTATTTCCGGTGAAATCTCGGTATCGAATTTTTGGGCGGAATGCAATACTTCCCCTACTTACTATACGCAGTAGAGAAAGTAAAAAGCATTTTTGGAAACATGTCCGTGTGTGTGTGTGTGTGTGTTTGTGTGTCTGTGAACAGCATAACTCAGAAACGAACAGTCGGATAAACACCAAACTTGGTATTTAGGTTTAGTATCTTCCAGAGATGCGACACGAAGGTTTTCAAGAAAATCCCCCCACCCCAGACTACCCTTTACATGGAACATTTTTCGATAATTTTAATTTTCTCAAAAATGGCTCTAACGATTTTGATTAAAGTATCATATGTTTAAGATATTTTCATGACAAATGAAATGTATATCTCGAATTTTCTGGGAGTGTCTCCAAAAGTATTCTTCTTTGTGAACGACTTTTGCATAACTGGTAAACCATAAGAGATAAGACAAAATTTTACTACACAAAAAATGTAGATTGCGTTAAAATACACAATTTATGTCATATACGTTTTTTTTCTGAGTGGACCATTTTCGAGATATTGCATGTATTTCCCTTAAATTTTCCAATACTTATACTTTTTCTCAAATTCGTTATTCATTTTTTATTTTGTCATGGTAATACAAAGAGAATGGAATACTCCACATAGCAATCAACTCTTAAAATATTTTACTATAGCTTAAAGCCTAACAATCCCCTTGCATCTACAAGAAAATTAGCAATAAGATTTAACACCTCGACATCTCGATTAACATGAAGCATACGGAGAATAAGCGTTTGTAAAAATAGTTTGTATATGAGTAGAGAAAGTCATGTGAGTGTAACACATCAGATATTTTAATGGAACAGTGTTTATAAGTGTTGGAAAAATTAAAGGAAATAAAATTACAATAATAATAATAATGGTGTTAATTTTTTTTGTCTAATGTGCATACCTAAAGAGTAGTCGCTATTACACTGATGTAAATGCATTTAAAGTAAGGGAACAATAATTTGGGAATTAAATATCTTCAACTATTTTTCAGTTCAGGAAATGTGGCAGGCTCATAAATGTTCGAAATGGGGACCATTCGTTTCAACACAAGCTTCTAGTCTTTGGTACAGTGAATGCTACACATTGGTTACATTTCCGGAAAAATCGCATTACAAGCTGCTACAATACGATATTGTATTTCTTGGCGTCGTTGGTACATCCTTGTAGATTATGCCCTTTAGTTTTTCACAGAGAAAAAAATTCAAAGGCGTCAAATCAGGAGATCGAGCTGGCCAGCTTACAGGCCTCCGCAACCAATCCAATGAGCCCCAAACAATCGATTAAGAAGACGATACTATGCATTGCAAAATGGGCTGAACAACCATACCGCAGATAATGTTATTATTGTACCTAATATCCAGCGGAATCTCCTCCAACAAAAGTTTTAGTTCCTGTACTAAGAAATTGACAAATTTTATGGAATTCAGAGAATCTTTTATGAACTAAAGTCCTATTATGTGATGACCAACTATTCCGTACCACATGTTTACACTACATTGGCGCTGATACTCCATTCTTCGAAGACAGTGAGGATTATTGAATGACCAAAAGTGCATGTTTCTAAGATTGAGATTTCACTGATTTGTAATTCTTGCTTCATCGGTACATAGGTTACATGGAAAAGTGACAGTCTAATACCCAGTGACAAAAATGTACACAATTCTCAAAATTAATTCCATGTGGCTCTTTGTGGAGAGAAACGTGATATGGGTGGGACTTAAGAAGATGAAGAAACCGCAGTACACTTTGGTTTATGCCACTTCCTCTATCAATATCACGGGAACTAATGTGCGGAGCTGGCTTCTCCAATTACTCCTTTGCTTCAGACATATTTGCGTGGTCGTCCTCCGTGGACTAGTGGTACCTTGCTAGTCTCTAGTTCCCAAGGTCGCGGGTTCAAAACCGGCGGAGGGCGATGGATTTTTTCGGGCGTAAAAATCGTTAGCACGGCTTCCTTCGGAAGGGAAGCAAAGCCGGTGGTCCCGTGTCGTAGATTTACGGCACGTAAAAGAACCTCAAGCCTGATAAAGAGGCCTCTGAGCAAAATTACCGGTGTTTCACGCCCAATATAGAATGGGACGCTAAGCATCATAGTAGTTAAAGAGCGTCCATAAATAAAACTCAATTTCATGTTTGCGGGACGTTATTCTTCCAGTTTCTCTTAAAGAAGAGAAGAGATTCGCAATCTACCTCTTACATGGAACATTTTTCGATAATTTTGATTTTATAAAAAATGGCTCTAGCGATTTTGATTAAAATACCACATATTAAAGATATTTACTTGTCAAATAAAATGTATATCTTAAATTTTTTGGGAATAGCCTGTGAAGTCCTCTTCATTTGGGAGGAATTTTGTAGAATCTTGTAGTATAACTGATAAATGTTAAGCATAGACAATAATGTACCACATAAAAGTGTATATCTCTTTAAAACACACAGTTTATTTCAAATAAGCTTTTTGTGGCATAAGCCGTTTCTGAGATATCCGTTATTAAAGGTTCGAATTGTTTAATACTTGTCATTCTTTTTGTCCCATCGATTTTCAGTTGTTTCTCGCAATTACATGGAAACAGCATGGAATTTTAAGGCCAGCATATAACGTCCACTGCTTAAACATTTGACTACCCCTGCTCTCTTTGTATCTATAACGAAATGTGAAATGTAACTATTTCTGCAAAGGTTTATTTGGATTAAAACGTAGTAGATAGAAAAATAAGCTTTAGTAAGAATAGTCTGTATACCCACTAATAAAAATCTGATGTGTTACACTCACATGACTTTCTCTACTCTTGTACAATCTAATTTTACAAACGCTTATTCTCCATATGGTTCATGTTAATCGAGATATCGAGATGTCAATCTTATTGGTAATTTTCTTGTAGATGCAAGGGAAATATGGTAGCTTTTAAGCGATAGTCAAATATTTTAACGCTGGTTGCTATGTGGCGCATTCCATTCTCTTTGCATGTCCAGGACAAAAAAAAATGAATAACGAATGTGAGAAAAAGTATAAGTATTGTAAAATTTAAGGAAATAACAAGCAATATCTCGAAAACGGTTCACTCAACAAAAGAAATGTATATGACATAAGTTGTGTATTTTAACGCGATCTACATTTTTTGTGTAGTAAAATTTTGTCTATCTCTTATGGTTTACCAGTTATGCAAAAGTCGTTCATAATGAAGAATACTTTTGGAGACATTCCCAGAAAATTCGAGATATACATTTCATTTTTCATGACATTATCTTAAACATATGACATTTTCATCAAAATCGTTAGAGCCATTTTTGAGAAAATTAAAATTTTCGAAAAATCTTCCATGTAAAGGGTAGTCTGGGGTGGGGGGATTTTCTTGAAAACCTTCGTGTCGCATCTCTGGAAGATACTGAACCTAAATACCAAGTTTGGTGTTTATCCGACTGTTCGTTTTTGAGTTATGCTGTTCACAGACACACACACAGACACACACACAGACACACACACAGACACACACACACACACAGACACACACACGGACATGTTTCCAAAAATGCTTTTTTTGGATTCAGGAGGTCTCAAAACATGTATTTCCGGTGAAATCTCGGTATCGAATTTTTGGGTGGAATGCAATACTTCCCCTACTTACTATACGTAGTAGAGAAAGTAAAAATAGAGGGTAGAGGAAGTCATGTGAATGTATCACATCAGACTATATAATTCAGTACCATACATGCATTTCAAGTTACATCTTAAGGATAATAGTTTAGTATTCATTACTCTTTAAGCTTTAGATTAGAAAAATACCATTATGGTTGTAATTCTATTTACTTTAATTTCTGCTACACTTATGGCTATTACTGTTCTATTAAAAGACAAAGATATAACATTGTGTTAAAAACACTACTTTATACTTTTAAGACTAGTTTCCTAAGAGCTAGTTTAGCATCTGGCTCCCAAGGTCGTGGGTTCAAACCCAGTGGAGGGCGATGGATTTTTTCGGGTGTAAAAATCCTTGGCATGGCTTCCTATGGAAGGAAAGTAAAGCCGGTGGTCCCGTGTCGTAGATTTACGGCACGTAAAAGAACTTCTAGCCTCATAAAGAGACCTCTGAGCAATATTTTCGGCCTTTCACGCCCAATATAGAATGGGACGTTAAGAACCATAATAGTTATAGAGCGTCTATAAATAAAACACTCAATTTAATTTAAGAGTAGTTTCGTTAGTCCTTATATGGTACCCTTCAATCTTCCCAAAACAGCTGATCTATATCACTAAATAGTATCCGGTATAAAATTCCTTCAAAATTCAAGGCAAACATTTTATTAGTCATACAAATATCTTAAGTAGGACGTGATGTTTCAATTAAAATCTTTAGACCCATTTTGAGAATAGGATGGGCGATTTTCTTGAAAATATTCACATTGCATCCCTGGAAGATGCTGATCTTAGCCACCAAGTTTGGTATGTGTTCAAGTGTTTGTTTTGGAATTATGCTGTTTACAGACATAAGACGCACGAACATAAACACGCACACGCGCCCGCGTCCAGATCTTTTCCTAAAATTACTTGTTGGATTCAGAGGATCTCAATGTATTCCCGATGAAATCTAGATACCGAATTTTTGGTTGGAGTTTATTACTTTCTCTACTTACCACAGGAAAATGGCACAGAGAAAGTAAATTTTAACTGAAATTAATGATTTTTAAACTCTGCGCTTGTCATGAAAAAAGCAATGGCTTACCAATGGTTTTCTAATTCTGAAGCATCTCAGGTGTATCCTGTAAGTTGATGTTTAACTTGAAGCTGGACTTTTTGATAACTCACAAACTCTTTTAAAAGTAGGACATTTTCGTGAATTGACACAAGGGCAAATGCCTACACTGACGCTATACTTTGACAGATGATAATGTTAATTACGTGCCCTGGAAATGTTTGCTGAACAATCAGTTGATATTCACAGCGAACCAACGGAACACCGGAAATTAAGAGATATCGCTGCAACAAAGCTGACGTCTGGGACAAACACACTGGGCATTATCCTTTCAATCTTGTCTGAAGCAGACGTAATATGAACTAAAACTTTGCACTTTGCTCTATGTAACCGATATAATATTGTATTAACAAACTATCGAAGTGGAGATGCAAACCAATCAAGCCATGTCAGTGTTTTAGACCAAAGACTTTTCATTAAAACTGGAAGTTTACATGAACGTACGCTAGCAGAAATTAAACATATTGCTTCGAGAAGACTATGCTGACTATGGTAGCCTCGTTCTTGAGGTCTAAACGATTCCCTGGGGCATATTGGAGTAGCAGGTAATCAAACGCTTTAGAAGATCGAAATTTACTATTTCACGGAGAGGCAGGACCGGCTCGAGCCGTGCCACCGCCTAGGGCGACAAGTTTACAGGCGGCAAAATCTTAAAACATGAACAACATATGTAACATATGAGGGAATTACAAATTATGCTTAAAATCTAACTTCTTTCATGAGATATTTTGTTTTGAAACTGGTGAAGAATGATGTTCCAGAGTGATTTGGATTCGATTTTCATTGATGATCTCGTCAAAGCATCCCATGCTCGTCAGGTGTTCAACAGTAAACATCACGTTTATAAACAGGAGGATTTCAAGTCAAAGCCAGTAGCTTTAGTTTATTTGCTTACATTTGTGGTTCATGAACCTGACAGGTCAGTTATCGCCATGCCCGTACCCAGAAAAAAAAATTCGGGGAGGGTTTTCCACAGGTAAATCTAAACTTAACAGTACCCCACACAGTTACCATGTACCTACTCCATAGTATATAGACGTTATATAGATAAGAAAATTGCTTGGAGACATTATATAGACAAGAAAAACTCACCAGAATGAAAATATTCCACCTTACAGCACAAAACATGGAGACTGCTTCGAAAAGCGGAATGTATGGTCACTTTACCTATGTAAGGCAACGATATTAAGTTTTCCTTTTTCTTGTAAATGTGCTACTAGCAATAGACCTATTGTTTCTAACGACATTTTCCCATATTGGTTTGCTACGAATTTAAATAAATAAAACTGTCAGAAGTTTTGGGGAGGGGGTTTGAACACTAGAAACCCCCCTCTAAATACGGACGGCCCTGGTTATCGCCCTAGTGGTATCCTGAAAGTAGCTGTTTGTGCGTTAGTTACTTCTTGGTTGTTAGCCTACTTTGTTAGTAACTACTGTTTTTAAACTCCAGAGAAACTCGATTGGACAACTTTGAATTAAATGCAATAATTTCTTTTTATTTATGGACGCTCTTTAACTGCTGTGGTCCTTAGCGTCCCGTTCTATATTGGGCGTGAAAGATCGGTAATTTTCCTCAGAGGCCTCTTTATCAGGCTTGAGGTTCGTTTACGTGCCGTAAATCTACCACACGGGACCACCGGCTTTACTTCCACACTATGGACTTTTACGCCCGAAAAAATCCATCGCCCTCCGCCGGTTTGAATCAGCGGCCTCGGGAAGTAGATGCTAGAATAGTACTCTTAGAACACGTAGAACGACATGCAATAAGAAGGTATATCACGCGGTCCAAATAGATAAGCATACACTAACGGTAACACTAAAGTAAAACTGGTAGAGTAGCTCTCACTGCATAATGTGGCGTGTAACATAACAATGAAATAAGGGAAACTTATTAACCTCTGTTACTCATAAATGGAAATAAGCCCAAACGCAAAATATATGTTGTGGATTATTAACCAGTGCAGTCAAGGTGTTTTCATTTTGTGTGTATTTCTAGTCTTTTAATCTCCTTAAGAGGGGGTAAACCCGAAATATTGGACATTTTTATTGTGTGACTGCATATTTAATCTTTCACCCAGAACATTCTCGTTCTTTCACCACATATACCTCCTGAGTTTTACTTTTTGATTACCCCTGCAAGCAAATAAATAAATAAATAAATTTACTTTATGTGAGAATAAGTGGTCATGCAGGACTGACATGCGTATAAAAATTAGTTTTGTCTGAAAACGTAAGGGGGGCGGCAAAATTGCTGGAGCCGGTCCTGCGGAGAGGTTACGATTGTTAGTGATTTGGAATAAAACAGACGTAACTCGTGAACGCGCAAACGATAGCCTTTGAATGTCGTATATATTCAATTCGTGGATATTTTAACAGAGCGTCTTCTTAACAAAAAAACTCCCTGCTTCTTCACGATAATGCAAGTACATCAGCGAGCCGATGTGACATATATGCACTAACCGATTACACTTGTGAAGTACTCCTTGATTCAGGTTACAGTCCGGAAAAAGTCCGTCAGATTTTTTTAAAAGTTTTCATTTCGGAGTCAACATATTGCAAAGTTCAATAACAACTTGAACCGAGGTATCCGAGAGTTGAACTTCATTAAACGATATCCTATAGGCACAGCAATCGTGAGTAGCAGTTGTTAAGTTTCAAGGGGATTATTCTGAACTGTATCGATGCAGGTAGATTATAAATGTGCAATTAGGTAACTGTAAAAACGAAAAGTGAGATGGGTAACAAATTTCATATTTGAATTTAAATATAACAGGCAATGAATTTCAAAAAGAAGAATAACAGTCCAAACTACTTTTGCATGTAAAATTTTTCTTTCTTTTTATTTAATGAAAAATTTTCCTAATGATTTTATAAAAATATCATAAGTTTGAGATACTGACTTGACAAATATGTCTTGAATTTTCTATGAATAGCATTCTTTAAGTTTTAATTATTTGCAAACCATAAGATTAACAAAATATTACTACAGAAAAATTAGAACACATCATAATGTGCAGTTTGTGTGAATAAAGATTTTGGCAGCAGTAGTGCAGTCCATTTATAATGCAGAGCTGTATGCCATATACCGAGCCATTTTGTATGTGCGCCGTCGAAAATTGGGAGAGTCTCATTTTGAGTGACTCCTTTAGTGCACTTAGTCTTTGAGAGCTGTACAACTACCATCCCATTGTTCAGTGAATCCAGGATGCCCTCCATGTTTTATACGCTTCTGGCGTTAATGTGAAGTGTGCTTGGATACCTGGTCACGTTGACTTGCCTGGAAATGAACTTGCTGTTTTGGCAGCTAAGGCGACAACCACAGAACCCAGTGTTACAATACCCCGGGTAACGTCGGAAGAATTCAGGCTTGTGCGGAGAGCGGTTCTCTCGTGCTGGCACGAGGATTGGTTATCTCTCCGGGGAAATAAGCTTAGAGTGGTAAAGCACATTCCAATAAACTGGGTAAATTCCTCTCGTGTGTCTCGTCGTGAGGAGATGATTTTGGCTCGATTGCGCATTGGTCACTGCAAACTTACGCACAGTTACCTTTTTAAGGGTGACCCTGCTCCTATTTGTCTGCTTTGTGGCGAAGGTCGGTCCGTCACGTGTTGCTAGAGTGTATTGCTCTAGCACATCATCGGGTCTCTCTGCAACTGCCGGACAGTCTTGCAGAGGTCTTAGCGGACAATAAGCAAGCGGTTGATAGGATTTTAAATTATTTGTCAAGAGTAAATTTCCAAATGCGGATTTAGTCATCTTAATAGCAGGTGTTTCATATTGATAAGTTTAGTTTTATATATTTATGTATGATCTGTGCTATGTTTTCGTATTGATATTTATCTCTGGCTTTTGCTTTGATTTTGTTTTTTTGTTTGTTTTTTATAGTTTTATCTCTGGCCTTTGCCATGAAATTTTCTACTAATCTTTATCCCTGGCCTTTGCCATGATCCGTTTTAGAAGGGTGCTAATGACCTAGCAGTTGAGCGCCCTTAAACGAAACAAAACAAACAACAAACTTAGCCATTTCCAAAATGTTTGCTTAAGTTCTAGGGGTGAAGTCTAGATGGTCGTCATCTATAACATTTGAAACTGAGGGACTCTCCCTTTCTTCAAGTCAGTTCACGATAAAAAAAAATCAACTTGTGATATAAACACCTGACTATTATTTCTAGGTAAAAAAGTTTATCGTGATTATGATAAAGTAAATGGAAGGATAGTTTTTGTATGAATAGTAAGTAATAATATAAGAAACACCTATGGAATGGTAAGGGATAGAAAAAGTCGTGAGAGTGTGCCACATCAGATATTTAAATGCTATAAAACATGAACAAAGTATTACAGAAGAAAAACTATATGACAAGTTGTCGGCAGTGCAGCTCTTGCTCTCTTTGCAAAGTACCAGAAAGTATTCACCTTGGTAACTTACTTATTCTGCAAATGGAACTCGGCTCCTCAAAATGTGCAGCAGTCCATGCCTGGTCTGTGGCAATGAACTTGACATATCACATCTTGGAGCATGTTGCCTACTGGCACAGTAGGGATGCTGGAAATCATAGACAAGAAGCCCGCGTTCATAAGGACCGCAGGACTACCGTTATGGCATAGCTCAAATAATTTAAAATGCTAAGAAAAATAATGAGTTAGAGGTTTAGAATTATCAAAACTGCATCCTCACAGTAAGCAGCACAGGGTGAATATAAATACAAAACGGAGCCTGTGATTATTGAAATATGATACACTTGTAAATTTGAGATGAGGTAATAGAGTAAGCAGATAGCTGTAAATACTTCAGGTATATCATAAGTAGTAATGTGACCTATTAGCAAGAAGTCAAACAGAGGCAGCAATGGTGAAGGAAGCTTTTAGTACAATGAAGAAGAATTCTCTGTGGACCCTTGAAGAAAGAACTATGAAAGATTTTAATGAAGTGCAGTATAGCAATGCAAAATGCAGTAAAAGGAAAATAAAGGAACTGTCGAAAAGAGGGGCAGAGCTTCGCACGCAAGTCATTCGGCCCCTTGTTCTTCTACCGTGACCCCTGGAAGGGGATGAGGGAAGAGACCTGAAGGGTGACCAGATATGGATAACGACGGGCACAAGCATGGACGGGGTCCCTAATGTTTCCAGATTGAACGCAACCGATGCCGCTCGGGCACACCCACAAGTCCCTAACCCCTGGGGGTTCCCAAAGGAGCACTTGCCCGAACTGAACTGTTCCTGGAACAGAACTGTCCCTGGAACGACGTCAGGAAGACTTTACAGAGCGCACAGCCACCGCCCACCGCAACCCGCAACACCGTCGCCTGGTCCTACAACCGTGAAACAGATTACAAGGGAGATGTTGGGTACAGGAAGTGAGGGGCAGGAAAGTCGTGGTAGAAGATGCATCATTTGCCTGCCGACGCGGGGAAACCAAGAAAAACCCATGGGTCAGAGTGGGCGGTCGCCGGGGATCGAACCCGGCACCTCCCGAATGCGAGTCGCACACGTTACCGCAGCGCCATCTAGCTCGATTGTAAAGTGCAGTACCTAGGTGTTCAATCAAGCGAGAAAAAATTATTGGAAGCAATTGCA
The DNA here is from genome assembly GCA_030765065.1 of Deroplatys truncata. NCBI lineage: Eukaryota > Metazoa > Arthropoda > Insecta > Mantodea > Mantidae > Deroplatys > Deroplatys truncata. The sequence goes on from CM060986.1 coordinate 46,344,134, forward strand.
ATACAGATATGGAAAAAAATGGAGTGTGTGAAATTGACAGACAGATTGTGTTGTTTTAGCAAGATTGGGTAAAGGGAGAACAGTGCTGAAAATTATTAGGAAGAAAAGAAATGACCTGGGGTACTGGATGAGAAGAAAATGCTTGTTAAATGCTCTCAAAGCAGGGAAATGGAAAAAGGTTTGGGTCAGAATAAGATTTCAGATTATACACAGTATTTAGACAAATGGTTCATTTGCAAATATGTAGAGGAAAGTGGAAACAAAGGAAGAATGGAGGAGGTTGAGAAATCAATTAAGGAGCTGCCCTTAGGCAGAAAACAATGATGAATGGTTGAACCAAGAAATAGAAATAATGGCCAGAAATAGCCACCATGCTTTATTGATAACCATTGTCATATGCACACATACCCTTGAAGAATGTAGGTCTATGTGTTTATTGGCCTACAACAGCTGCACATAATATCTACATATTATATCCTAAAATCTCACAAGGTAATCATAGCACTAAAATATTTTTATTTACATTTCACTATTTATACTTAGTTTAATGTCATTAGTTGACACACAAACGTAACTAAACAAGCATTGATGTGAGGGTAAGGGAAGATAGTTAAAACTGGGCTTTGAAATTTTAATTTACATACACATAACTTATGTTTTATCTTACACACTATCTTGTATACAGAGATCCAATCCTAAGGTATAAGATGGAGTTAAAAGCCAATTGAATCTTATAATTAGAGCCAGGATAGTTATCTGATAAAAGCTTTTAGCTTTTTTAAAGAGCTGAAATGTACAGAAATACATTATTCTGTGCTCAGAATCTTTTGGGACAGTGGAAGGGGCAGATAATGCCATTGCACGGCCGGTGTGGTAACTATCACAAAGAGCCACCACACGAAACTGACCTTTGCACGAGCAACCGGTTTTCAACCTTTCCCTATCCACTGTCTCAAAAGACGTTGAACAAAGAATATACATTACAATAATGCTCTACCAGACAGAAATTACAATTTTCATGGCACACTTTTTTGCATATTTTGGAAAATTTTTATAAAGTGTAAATCATTATAACTATATGTTTACTAATTTTTATACTATAGGTGTGCATTTTTACTATTGTTACTGAAGAATGTTTCAAAATTAGTATTATAATGTACATGTTATGGACTACCTTATATTGAAAAGGCTACCAACATCTAAGACCAGGTCCATACACGTGGCTTTATGTCATGTAACTGTTTGTGATTCATTAAAACACTATTGCATTTTATGGAATCTGATGGGAGCTTGCACATAGGTGTTCACACTTTTGTTGCCAACAATTTTGAGTTTATTGCTTTTTTCTTTGATTGGATGAGAAACTATCAGTAGATAGAGATGGTTAGTACTAGATGGTTAAAGAGCACCTCTTATACAGGGAGAGCCAAAAAACTATGAACCCGCTGTGTGGGGCTTTTCCTGTTTGCATCCTCGGCACTTGCCGTCTACTGCTATCATAAAAAGGCACGGATGAAACCTTACAACATTTTTAAAACTACTTTTAAAGGCTTTGCTTACCAACTTTATGAAAAGAGAAACTGAAACTGGCCACTGCCAATATTTTTCAAGTCAACAATTGACACCCGTACATATGTGAATACAATTTTGCCACCTTTTTTTTTTTTAGAGAATTAACAGACAAGGAGCATGACTTTGTCTTTTTTCCAACAAGAATCTGCAACAGCTTATACAGTCAATATTTCAATGAGAACAATTGAAAGCACGTTTGAGGACAGAATTATTAGTAGAGATTTGTGGCCCTCTTGGTCCCCCGACCTAAACCCCTGTGATTTCTATCTCTGGGGTAACTTAAAACAAAGTGTACAAGACAAACCCATACATCCTGGAAGAATTAAAACAAAATATCTGCCAGGAAATTGCCAGCATTTCTCAACATGAACTACAGTGAGTGATGGATGGTTTCCTAAAGAGGTGTCAAAAATGTATGGATAACGACGGTGGCCAGTTTCAGCATCTCCTTTCATAAAGTTGGTAAGTAAAGCCTTTAAAAGCAGTTTTAAAAATGTTGTATGGTTTCATCCGCACTTTTCTATGATAGCGGCAGATGACAATGAGCGCCAAGGACGTCAACAGGAAAAGCACTGCACAGCCGGTTCATAGTTTTTCGGCTCTCTCTGTTGTTGTAGTGAAGTGAGTGGGTCTCCCTGTAGTTTCATTAACACCTGACTGCGGAGTTTCTTCTCTTTTGCCTTTTGGTCCTATAAATACTTAGAAATTGCTTGTTGGTCATGCGGACCCATCAAGTCCTTTATTCAGTCAATATATCCTGTTCAGGGATTCAGTTGATATCCCCTTCACATGGATAATTCTCTAAAAGTGACCACAGAATGTAGAACTGACATTGTGTGTTTCAGCTATTGCTGCTTCAGCCCCCCACCTCCCAAATGCACTCTCTGTGTATGCCCCTGATTATAACTGTGCCAAAAAATTTTGTTTTATAAATCAATCATAAAATTACATAAAATATTAAGGGGTGCAAGTTACAGTCAACAAAGACCAAGACCATTAGATGCATAATTATGTGAAACCCAATTGCAATAAGACTCCTATTGGCCCATGTGGAGCTTAGTGAAAGACAGTGTGAGCTGACAGAATAGCTCCAACAATCACAGTGAAGGGGCTAATTTGCAATCAGTGGTTTTACCAACTGAGTTAATCTGTGCTCACTTAAATTAGTTTGAGTCAATATCTTTTTAATTAGAATCCTCTTAAAAATATCCTCAGTTACTATCTAAACCTCTGCACATATTTCTTAATGGAGCATTTGCAAATAGTATACATTGCTCTATGGTATGATAACTTTATTCAGCTGCAGTCCAGCACATTTGATAGGATAGGACTTGTGAAGAATTATAGGCTACCACAACCACATTACTTACAGAAGGCTGCTTATTTCTGCAAATGCACTAGAGAAACTCATGGCTATTTGCATTATGTTCTTTTGGTACTTCTTCATATGAACCCACATAACTTGCTAGCTCTTCAGTTGTAAACAGTTTACACTTGTTTTCTGGGTTCATTGCTATTCCCACGCCACAGTGATATGATGTGCCAAATTCTTCAGAATTGGACATAATATCAGCAACCCTAGGCAACAAAATGTAAAGGTTACAATGGGTAATAAGCATGAAGATATTTACACTGTTTAGAGCTTATGGCTGTCACACATAGAGACAGAAGGGGGAGGGAGAGAGAGGTAACTAGGAAGAAAGAGAGCTAGGGAGAGGCAGGTAGAGAGAGAGAGAGTGAGATTCTTCATATCCTTAACTAACAGAATATGCTGGGTAATTTTTTTAATATAAATTTATTTTTAAAAATAAAAAGGTTATTCCATTCAGCTACTTATATACGTTAAACATGTAGTTAACGTTAGTCACATTTTGTTTCTTACTAAGGGATAAATTGACAGCTCTATATTCTTTTAACACATTTAACTTCTCTCTGATGGTGAAAGCAATGAATTAATGATCACATGAATGAAACTGGATTTCTGCATATGAACATGTTATTTATTTAAAATAGAGAGTTGAGGGTTGTTACACTACATCACTATGATATTCTTACTTGAACACGTTTCGGGAGACGGCTTGTTCCCATCATCAGCATTTTCTCTCAACTGATATTTATTTTAAATTATGACACATCACTGTTACTAGCTTCTAAATCTTCACAGTTGAGAGAAAATGCTGACGATGGGAACAAGCCGTCTCCCGAAATGCGTTCAAGTAAGAATATCATAGTGATGTAGTGTAACAACCCTCAACTCTCTATTTTAAATTATGACATATCACTGTTACTAGCTTCTAAATCTTCAAAATTAGTCAATGTTATTTATTTTCTTGAGAAAACTTGGAAAAACCAAGGGCTCACCACAAAAACATAGCATAATTGATTTTCACTGAACACAAGCCATACATGAAAAAATGGTGGTGTTACAAAACTGTGTTAAGCCATGGGATATTATGGATATAAAACTGGTACCTAATTGTGATTTACAAAATCTGATGTGTTACATTCACATGACCTTTTATATCCACTACTGTTATTTTTATACAGTTCCTACCAACTATTCTTTGAAAACTTCTTTTTCTGACTACTTCATATTAATCTACTTAAATCTTTGCAGAAATACTTTCATTACTCATTTTGTTGTAGGTGCAAGGGGGATAGAGAAAACCGAATCAATAGTCATATGTTTAAAAGCAAGTCACTATATGCTAGCCTTGAAATTTCATGCTCTTTGCATGATATTGCGGGAAACATCTGAATAGTGAAAGCACTTTAAAAATATGACATAGTATAGCATGGTATTAAAAAATTCAAACTAATAACAAGTGATATCTCAGAAATTGCTGATGCCACATAAAAGGTTATTTAAAACAAATTGCTGCGGTATTAATGTTACAATATTTAACTTTATTATAGCACCACGTTTGGAAGCCAATATGCGACGGTTGCTGCTTTACGTAATGTTGTTTACATCACGTGTGTTGAAGCCTCCTTGTGACGTCACTCCTTGTTGGTTTGTTTAGCTCCATCTGGCGTAGCAATTTGTATCAGTTTTGAAATAATTCACTTTAAATGTTCTCCAGCTAGCTCTTTGGGTCGAATATGTTTCTCATGCAGGGTGTGAATCGGAAAGGAATCTTTTATCCAGAAATTATACTGACGAAGAAATTGGTTTTATAACATTTATTGCCGAACACAATTACTAACACTTTTTACATATTTATCTGGATACTTGCCAAACTGAAACTGTTTGTAATAACTTCTCACTTTTTAACTCACGTACTTCGACTTTGTGTATATTTAACTGTATAATATTTTATTACAATTAATAAACCTCTGAAATCAATGTCACATAAAAATACATATTCATATTACAATCCTTATTTACATCTGAGTAATTTGTGATACAAATTACCGTATCAAAATTATGGGTTTAAAGCTACAATTATTGTGTAGCACATTTTTGTCTAGCTCTTAATTTGACCAGTTATACAAAACTGTAAAAAATTATTTTCGAATGAAGGGAACTTCACAGGCTAGCTCCAGAAAATTCAAGACATACATTTTATTTGACATATTACTATCTTAAATCTATGGTATTTTATACAACTGTTAGATTCATTTTGAGAAAATCAAACATTTTGAAAAATATTCTTTGTAAAGAGTAGTTTGCAGTGGGGAAATTTTCTTGAAAATCTACTTATTGCATGATTGGAATATGGTGAACTGAAGTACCAAGTATGGTATTTATGACTTTTTTGTTTTAGAGTTAATCCTGTTCACAGAAAAAAAAATTGCACACAACATTTTTCCAAAATTGTTTTTTCTGGATTCAGGGGGTTGGATTTCTAGTATTTCCAATTTTGGAGAGGAATGCAATATCTTCTCTACCCATTAGGTACATGGTAGAGGAAATAATAATACGCTCTGTCAAAAAATATTGGTAATATTATTAAGGTGGTGGATACTGATAATAGTCTGGTTGGAATTCCAAGTTAATATATTCATCATTAGAGCAAAAGATTTTACTTGTTCTACTCAAATGAGTTTCTCTACTTACTCTTCTACAAACAACTTTTACAAAAACTTATTAATCTAACCAGGTACTGTTTGTTAATTCATATAAACCTTCAATTCACATTTACACATTTCATTGTAGGATGAGGTAGGTATAGCCATAGTCACATTTTTAAAGAGCATGTTGCTATACGATGACTAAAATTCCAAGCTCTTTGCATGAGAGAGAGAGAGAGAGAGACACACACGCGCACACGCACACATGCACACACGCACACACACACACACACACACACACACACACACACACAAACACCAAAAAAAAAAGAATAATAACTTCCCAGTTGAGAAAAGTATAAGTATTTGAAAATTCAAATGATAAGGAACATATGTTGTGATATAACTACCAAATTGTAAGTTAAAGTGACATAAAATAAATTACATAAAATGAAAATAAGGAATATCTCAGAAATGGTTAATTAAAACAAATATTTTACATAAATTGTATGTTTTAATGATATCTACATATTTTGTGTAGTAAGATTTTACCTATCTCTTACAGTTTACCAATTATACAAAAGTAATTCAGAGTGGAAAGGACTTCAGACGCTATTGCCAGAAAATTCAAGATATATCTTTATTTGTTATGAAAATATTTTAAATATCATTTTTTTAGTTAACCATTTCTGAGGTATTCCTTGTTATTGGTTTCAATATTAAAATACTTATACTTTTCTCAAATGAAAAGTTGTTATTCACTTCATGAATTTCAAAGCCATCACATAGCAACCAGCTCCTAAAAAATTTGACTAACACTTAAGCCTACTGGGTTCCTCTATTCCCATTATATCTACAAGGAAATATGTAACAAAAGCATTTATACAAATGCTTATCTCAATGAACATGAAATAGATAGAGGAATAAACCTTTTTAAGAATAGATTGTTGAAGAATGGATAGAGAAAGTCATGTGAATGTAACACATAAGATATTTTTTTCTTCAGAATAAGCAGAATAGTTTGTAGAAGTTGCATAAACATAAAAGATAGCAGTTAGAGAAAGTTATGTGTATGTAGTACATCATATTTTATATTTTTTTTTCATTTCCAAACCTACATTATCCTAAATCTGGGTCACAAACAGTGTATTATTTTTTTTATATTTCATACCACTCATAAAAAAGAAGAAAGAAAGGAAGGAAAAAAGAAAGAAAAGTAAGAAAGAAAAAACATTATTTGCACAATTTATATCCTAACCCCTTGTGTATGAATATACATAATAATTATTGCTAAATTAAAATGTGAAAAGTAATTTCAAGGCATAAGTTACTTACCTCAAAGTTGGTGGCAAGTGTTCATCCTCAAACAGAGAAATTACATCCTCCAAAAGATCTGATTTAGTGCACAGTGACTAAAGAAAAGAATAACACGCAATATTAAATTACTGAATGCATACATAAATGGTGTAATGCTAATAGTGGTGACAATAGTTCTGGGTGGTGATGAGGAAGGAAATGGTGATTTAATATAGCATGGTCATTTAGTACTAGTATGGCATTTTGTGGGATAATGGCTCTTCAACATTTAATGGTGCTTGCTAATATTCCATTTTGTTAATGAAAGCTTCATTTAACCAACTTTACTTTGCTGAGGGGGCATTTTATATAGTTAAACTGCATTGGTATCACTGGTAACAACTGAGATTCCAGAACATATTGTACCTTTATAGAAACAATAGTGCTAGTTGACAGAAGGGTACACAAAGTGTATTAAGTCATTGTTTTTGTATCTCCTCTTATAGTTTGGGATTCAGGATATTTTATTAATTTACACTGGATGGAGATGGAGGGAGGCAAAGGGGAAGTGAAATGGAAAATGAGAGGAGTAATACAGAGTAACATTTCTGAGTTAATCCTTTATAGCCTTAATATAAGGTGGTTCTTTTTTAGATTTTAAGTTTTTTAATGGGCTTGTTTTTTTAATTTCATATTATACTAACCTTCAGCAATAAAATTATGCTATTTATAGCTGTTTTTATACTATAAATATATTAATTTTTTCAATGATACTGTAGGTTTTTTTCAATAATAAGAAGCCAAATCCATGCAACTGCAGTCAAATTAACCCGTCAGCATACAAGCGTGCCATTACACCAGTTATTTTACTTGGGCCCTCCCCATCCTTTATCATAGGTACATTTGACTGCAGTTGCTGGGACTCAAACTCGTGACGCCTGGCTTTAAATGGATGACTATTTCGTATTGCTCTAACGATCACAGCTATTCGACTTGCTTTGGTTGTGGTGTCGGTGAAAGGGATATAAACACCGGTTTAGGAATTGGAGGAAAAGTGGCATATGAAGCAAAATAATTCTGGCAATAAAGGGTTAATGCAATAACACAATAATGGTTCTGCTAGTTATTAATAAATGTGTAATTTAATTGCCTAGAAACTGCCAAATTATAACTAAGCTCCATGGCATTCAGGATGTTGGAACCTGGAGGCTGAGACTCTTTCAGCCTCCGCCAGATATTCAAGAGGGGGTACTGAGCCCTCTCAGTGTTTTTTGTTCGAGTTTTATTCTTTTATTAGTTTTACTGTGCTGGTACAAGCCAAGAGAGTAAGTACATAAATATACTCCCTGATGCAAACAGGGATAACTGTGTTTTGAAAACACAATTATATTGTTTCAGTGTGATCACTAATGTAGCTCAGACACACTTAAGGTATATAATATATAAGCCTATGCATAGCACATTAATGTTTAATGTTAACTGACAAAACAATTAATATCCAAAATAACATTAATTATAATTTCAATTTATTAAGTAATGCTTAGTTATTTTTGAAAATATCTAATATTTTGAATTATCCTATACAATATATTAAGTATAATGTGTTTCGATAGAAACTATAATAATAATTTTGCAATTTCATTTATTTGTTATTGAGCCCCTCCCCACAATATTTTCTTCACTCCAGCACCTCTTTTGCCATTGATATTGCTTTGGAAAGGGACATTGGGAGATTATATGTGTATGTGTGCTCACTTACTTGTGTGTGTGCATGTGTGTGTGTATGTGTGTGTGTGTGTGTGTGTGTGTGTGTGTGTGTGTGTTTGTGTGTGTGCGCGTACACATGTGAGTAGAGAGAGAGAGGTAGAGGTTATCGTTTTAGTATTTAACCGTGTTAAGATGCTATGATATTTAGCTGTTTTTAAAAGATAAAGTTACAGTGAGCAGCGAATTACAATTTTAATCACTATATTTAAAATTTGACAAAGACAATGGTGGTAGAGGTAGGTGACAGGGAGGTGAAGAGGAGGAGGAGAAAAAAGGAGAAGAAGAAATAACAGTTGATTACAAGTGCAATACTCTCCATTAGCATTTGATTCATTGAGCCAAGTATATCTTTTTACCTGTGTAAAAACGAGGAAGTATATTTGCTCCTGACTTAGCTCAAGCCATGGTAAAAGCTTTTCAGAATTGATTTCAGCCTTGTATGACTCTAGCACCGTTCTCAGAGCTAGAAAATCTGTGAGTCGTTGGTTGTGAAACAGGGGAGCATCAACCTGAAAAATAACATTTCAGTAAAGTGTATTGATACAACAAAAATGAATGAAATAATTTCTTTTCTTTTCTGAAAATTAAACAAGCATTAATTTCTATCAAGCTATTGAACTATCTACTCTTGTAGAATTTTATAAGTATTTTCAAATGTCTTTCCTCCTGGAATTCGCTTTTGTAATAGTTGTATTTGCATTCTTATGCTTTTATCCCCATATTTCTATTTATTTTGTATATCAGAATATTAAAAATTTGATTTTTTATTTGCAGTTTTGCATATGAAACTATCCTCTAAACCTTTCTGCAAACATGTTACATAGTTGGAATTTTTCCTTTTGAGATAATGAAAACTCTGGAAAGAGCACCTTTTAGGCAGTTTATCTTAACTACTATGAAATTAACAGGGATAGAGCGGGTTTTTATAAACTTAGTAATCCTTACGTTGAACTTCTTTCATGTGTCTAAATTTGTAATTCTTAAATGTATGATTTTTTTTTGCATTTTTTAAATATATTTTACTTTATAAAAGTTACTAGTTGGCTGCATGATGGTGTAGGGTACTCAAGTAATGAATTAATTTCATTTACCTCCCACTGTTCCTTACCAAATTATTGTATAATGAAATAAAATGATTCTGTGGCACTACAGTCCATGAAAGGCCTAGTCCTACCAACCTACTGCTGGCCTCACATCCATATACGCATGGCAGAGGTGGATGTTCATCCAAATGATACAGGGAGGTGATGTTGCCAGCATCATGCATCCTCCAGCCAGAATGTTGACTTCTGTAACTGGAAATGCTCCCTATCGCAGTTCCTCAATTTTCTCAAGATGCTGAGTGAACATCAGTCCTATATGAGGGACTTAACCTCTATGGGTGGAATTGAACCCAGGTGCATCCTGTGGCTGGGAACCAGACCTCCACACTCTAGCCCACAGCGCCACAGTGCAGGATGGAGTTATGTATAGAGATCCCTTTTATAAAGAATTTGTATAAATTCAAATGATAAATATGAATTAATCCTGAATTGAAATATTTAAGTAAATCTATTTTATATTCACAGATTAAGGTGCAGCTATTGGAGTTAAAATTACGATAGAATGTTTTGCATATTCTAAGTGGCAAATGTGTTGTGACATGAGAATTAATGACCACTGTGAAGTATTTTATATTACTGCTGCAGGCCATTTTATTTCATTAGAAAATAGGGTTTATAAACTGGGAGATATTGCACTCAATTGGAAACCACTCAGATTTAGTACCACAATGAAAATAAGCCTCCAGTATCTTAACATGGTTGCACCCACGCCTTCTAAAGTACAGCTTCTATTGCTGTCCCTTTGGCAATATTGTCTAAGAATTTGGCATAAATATAGCCCTATCAGTGATATGATTAGGAACTACCTCATTCCTGCCAGCCTACAAAGGTGCTATTATTTTAATGAAGCTATTTTTGCTATTAATTTTTACATTTTTTAGCAAGGAGAGTTCCAACCCCCAAAACCCCTTCCCCCAAAAAACAGCACACACACCACTCACTCCTTTTTTCTAAAAATGCTTTCTTTAGATTCAGGAGCTTCAATACATGTATTTTTGGTGAAATCTATGGATCATATTTTTGGGATGTAATACTTTCTATATACTTACTATAAGTAAATAGTACTGAATGTAAAAAAAAAGGTAAAAGTATATTATACAAAATGAGTGCAAACTTGAGTGAATGCATCACCAAATCATACTTCACACAGCAATGAAGACCTTCACTATACATTAAAGTAGAAGGGGATGTATTTCTACCATTTTCTAATGGCAGGAACTCTGCTCTCAAAGATATATATATATATGCGGGAGAATGACTACTGTTGCCCAAATAGCAGTTTTAATTATTGAGTTCCCTCTCTGCAACATTTTCTTTGCATTGCAATCTTGATGGCTTTCTCCCATCACACCAGTTGATCGTTTGTGAAATAGACAGCCAGTGAGTATTTAATTTTGCTTTGCTACTTCTGGGTTGCCAACCTCGGAAATACTTGTAACTGGGTAATATTGCTGTACTTTTCATATTTCCGATAGAGTGGAAGAGTAACCCTTCTCACCTCAGCTCCATCAAGACGAGTAGCCGAGGTCGTTAAGACATAGACTCGTGTTCAGGAGATCTACTGTTCAAATACTGCCAGGACGGCTCTCCCTGACTGAGGTTTTCTTTTTCAGTTTTCCCTCATTCCTCATAACTGCCAGTCATACTTGGATACCCTAAACTTAAGCCTGGAATGTATGCTTCCCAAATTTCCTTTCCCAATATCATTGCATTTCATGTATTACCAATATTCACTGCCTGTGGTGCTGCATGTAGTAAGAACAGGTACTAAAAACACATTGGTCCCATTATTATAAATAAGCAGGTATATACATGAATAAGTTATAGCAGATATAATATGGCTACATTACACTATTTATAATTATGAATATTTTTGGAAATTATCCTAAAAAAACATTTATTTTTAGGAGGTTTTTCATACAACCACCTTAATTTGTATCAATTTTAACATGTTTTAAAGATGTTAAGCAATTTCTACTCTGTACATGCAGTAGTTCATGACGTGTTTCATGTTTACAGGTAGACAAAGCAAAGCTGACAGTTGCTCTCTAATAAGGAAAACACCTAAAAACAATAAACTCTCCCTAAAGCAAATACTGGCTGCAGTAGATACTGTCAAGTAGAATTGCAAATATTACATCAGAAACAGTTATCTCTAAGCTCTTTATTTTGTATGTATCTGTTTTACCTTTGTCAAGAATAACCTTTCAACATCATATGTTCAACATTATTCACACTTCAACTTTATGAACACTTGTGCAGATTCTTTGTTCAATTAATAGAGTTGACATAAGACAAACATGTCTGTATCTCCTGAGTAATTTATGGAATATGTATTATTGAAACAATTCTCTAACACATATACTTGCAGTGTAGTTTCTATAATTATTTCCAGAAGCAGTCAAATCAGCTTAAGTGTTGTAGATGTGCTATAGAGTCAATTATTCAGCAGATTAGGTATGACTTTGCTCTTCACCTACGCATACAGTTTGCACCACATTCAAGATCACGACTATTCTTCTGTGCAAACAATCTTAACACTAAAGTAACATTAAAAACTTAAATTTTACATCCACATCTTGTCATCCCATGGATAGAATCTTTCTTTAATCTCAAAATTGGATAAGTGCATATTTAATTAGCAATGATTTGGTACTTGGTCTAGTTTTATAAGTTAAAATGAATTATAATCTAATTCCTGTTGTATAACTTTACTTTTAATTGAATGTTTATTCATAAATGTTGTTGCTTTGCTTTGTCACACAGTTTATTACCAAAATCTGATTTCTCGATCTTTATTCTTAAATCTTTTATTTATTTGCTAATAAATGCAAAAGAAAGTGATCCATCTTCTTTCTACTATGAAAAGAAAATGTTTGTCAAAGTTCTGTTCAATTCTAACATTTGCTGACCATTACAGAATTTATATTTGCTGTGGTATATTCATTGTTTGCCAGAGTCATTATTGTGGCACTAACCTTGAAGTCCATTATCTGCTTTGTTTCTGGATGCTGCCAGCTTCTCTGTGATGAATAGGATAGATCTAAACAATATTCAAACATCTCGTAGTTCAGGGAACTAACATTAAATATTTTACCTGGAAGCAAACAAACAGTGTTTTCTGTAAATTAATTTTTATTAATTCAAACAAATTATATCTAAGAGGTGAGTGAGCAAAGGAGGAGAAGTTACTTGATTTATATTTCTTGTGATTGAGGCAATCTACATAAGAGGAGCATATAGATTTAAGTGCCCTTTTTATGCATTCGCTTCCCCAGGATTTAAAAAATAATAATATCTATGTTCAGGATCTTCTAAGAATGCCATACAAAAATTTTCAAGAAAATTCTCCTACCTCAAACTGCACTTTACAGGATAATTTTTTGTTATTCTTCATTTACTCAAAAATGGCTGTAATGATTTTGATTAAAATACTATATGTTTAAAGTATTTGCATCATGAATAAAACATATATCTTGAATATTTTGTAGACAGCTTGCAAGTCATCTTCTATCCCTAAGAATTTTATATAATTTTGTATAACTGGTTAGCCATAAAAGATAGAAAAGCTTACAGCAGGAAAAATGTACAGTGAGCCAAAAGACTCCGAACCGCCTGTGTCCTCGGCGCTCGTTGCCGTCTGCCACTACCATAGAAAGGCGCAGATGAAACCATAGAATATTTTTAAAACTACCTTTAAAGGTTTTACTCACAAACTTTACGAAAGGAGATGCTGAAACTCGCCACTGCCGTTGTCCATACATTTTTGGCACATCTTTAGGAAACTATCCATCACTCACCGTAGTTCATATTGAGAAATTTCCTGGCGGATGTTTTGTTTTAATTCTTTGAGGGTGTGTGGGTTTGACTTGTACACTTTATGTTTTAAGTTACCCCAGAGGGGTACTTTATGAACAATATTACCGGCTGCACGGTGTTTTTCCACTGGGCATGTGGAAATATGATAAAACCATGATAACACACTGCTGCTATAAACAAAGACACACTGTTGTGGTTTTGCTTTGCAGTGTGAAGTGCAGTTTTGAGTTGATGGTAATGTGATGTGGTTCAGTTATTATGAGTTATTTATTATTTTGTCCTGTACTTAGTCACAAAGTATATTATTACTTAGTATATGCTTTCTACTGCACAGCATGTATTTATTTATGATTCGTTTGTGTTAACTTGGTTAGCTCGCCAAGTGAAAGTACGATTTGCAGAAAGATTTCCAGGTGTAAAAGTTCCAGGCCGTACAACAATCCATGAACTTTACAGTAAATTTCAGGCCACAGGAAGTGTTCAGGCTAAGAAATCTAAAACTTCTTACTGAAGAAACATTAGACAACATCGGTCATCGTTTGGAAAATTCCCCCCCAAAATTCCATGATGGATAGTTTCCTAAAGAGGTGTCAAAAATTGTATGGACAATGGTGGTGGGCAGTTTCAACATTTCTTTTCATAAAGTTGGTAAGTAAAGCCTTTAAAAGTAGTTTTAAAACAGTTGTATGGTTTCATCTACGCCTTTCTACGATAGCAGCAAACGGCAACGGGCGCCGAGGACGCGGACAGGAAAAACACCGCGCAGGCGGTTCGGAGACTTTTGGCTCACCCTGTATATCTTGTTAAAATACAAATTGATGTGTGTGTGTGTGTGTGTGTGTGTGAGAGAGAGTGTGTGAGTGTGTGTGTGAGTGTGTGTGTGTGTGTGCGTGCGTGTGTGCGTGTGCGCGTGGGCGCGTGCGTGCGTGTGTGTGTGTGGGTGCGCGCGTGCGTGTGTGTGCGCGTGCGTGTGTGTGTGTGTGCGTGTGTGTGTGGGTGCGTGCGTGCGTGTGTGTGCGCGTGCGTGTGTGTGTGTGGGTGCGCGCGTGCGTGTGTGTGCGCGTGCGTGCGTGTGTGTGTGTGGGTGCGCGCGTGCGTGTGTGTGCGCGTGCGTGTGTGTGTGTGTGCGTGTGTGTGTGTGTGTGGGTGCGTGCGTGTGTGTGCGTGCGTGCGTGCGTGCGTGCGTGCGTGCGTGCGTGTGTGTGTGTGGGTGCGTGCGTGTGTGTGCGCGTGCGTGTGTGTGTGTCATTCAAAGAATATGGAATTTCAAAGCTAGCACATAGAGTTTTGCTCTTTAAAGATTTGGCTATTACTTCAGAATCCTGTATACCTTTTGTACTTACAATGGAATTGGTAATGAAACTATTCCTGGAAATGTTGTTTATTTTGATTAACATGAAGTGGAGAAAAATAAGCTTTTTTTAGGAATTTGTCATATAAATATCTTAAACATATCATATTTTAATCAAAATCATTAAAGTCATTTTTGAGAAAATAAAAAAGACTGAAAGATTTTCTATTTTTACTCAAGAGGCCTTAAAATACGTTTTTCCAGTGAAATCTCAGTATCACATTTTTGGGTGGGATGCAATAATTACTTCCTCTATCTACTAGATATGTGACAGAGAAAGTAAAAATGACAAATATAAAGAAAATACAATATACCTCACTTGAGATAACACAGATCTGGGGTATTCAGATTAAATAAAATGAAATATTAAGGAAATGTTGGTAGTTGTGTTTGGGAGGGAACAACATTCAGTTGAAAAGGGCATTAGGATAGAAAGGTGATGATTGTAGTTTGAATCCACTTTGGACTTGAATATTTCAAACCTCATCTCTCCCCGTTCTCCAACCATAATGGAGTTTTATCACATTTTCTGATTCTTTATTTACATTAAAAGAGGTCAAGCAAATATTAAACCCTCCTATTTTTTTGTTGAATTAGGAATGAGTCACACTATTTTTACACAAAACCTTCATTTACTAAGTTAATAAAACTAGAACGTTTTTGAGGGCTTTTGTCCTGATCATCAGCAGTTTGGTTTCTGAAGGACTGAAGCATGTTCCTGCTTCATTGCTCTTCCTCCTCTCTTGCCTGGGTTGGATCCTGCTGCTGTCTACTGGTGGAATGACAAAGCTCTAACAACCTAATCATTGCCAGAATTTCAAAATTTACAACATTTTCTTCATTCTTGACAATGAATATTTTCTCCCAAATAGTCAGTTCTAGTGATAAGGAAACTGATTTTAACAATTTTATGGTTAAACCAATGTTGTGGTTCTTAGACCAAAAGTGGTGTGATACAGCAGATTTGTGTGTTTGTTTCTGTTTTATATTTCTCTGGTGTTCTTTCAATCTGATGCTCAAATTTCTCTTGGTTTTGCTTTGAGTGTATCCGGGATTGTGTTTTTGAGTTTTTTTTTTTTTTTCAGAAACTTGTTCTGAGGAGCTGATCGTATGCCAAACTTATTGAATATTTTCTCAAATTTTCTGAACACCCATGGATGATAAGTGAGCTTTTTATATTTCCAGTTACTGTCACTTAGGTCTCAAGAATAGTTGTTTGGGTTATTTCTTTGAGTTTACTGCTCTGTTTGAACATCTTAAATATTGAACCTGGTTTAAAGCCGTTTGCCACTGCAACTTCCAGTATGCATTGGTGTTCTTTTGAATATTCTTCTCTGCTTAGAGGGACATTGTTTAACCTATGGATTAGACTTCTGAAAACTGCAAATTGGTGTGAGATCAGATTGCATTGATTCTTTTTAATATAATTATCTACATGTGTTGATTTTCTGTGGATTCCAAATGTAAATTTCTCCTGCTCTCGATTATGTTGAGGTCTAAAACGGGTAAAATATTATTTTTTTCAGTTCCCTCCTATTTTTTTTACTTGTATCTTCATTACCATTTTTGCTGGTATTGGCAATTAGCAAATGTTCACAGGAATCATTCTGGCCATATTTACAAACAATGAGATAGAAAAAGTATGCTGTTCATTTGAATTTAGAGCTTCTTTTTTCTTTCTTTCTTTCTTTTTTTTTTCTATTTCATATTTCTATTCAACATTAAGGGCCAGGATGTCTTTTTCCTTCAATCTACCAAAGAACTGTTATTTTCAACTCAGGGGTGAAATACATATACATTATAAAGAAACAACAAAGAAGCATCGCCTATTTACCATAACCATTTTTAAAACTCAATTTGAGAGCAATTTTCGACTCTAATGTTGTACTCCAGATAATGCTGCAGTTACTGTTGTCAGTTTAGCTAATGGCGCCTCTGAAGTGGAGTAGTTCATAATGGTGTATGGTTTAATCTTGCATTGGCACTGATAAGGGCCATGTAAGCATTTCTGCTGATTATGCAAAATATACATATAGGACTAGGCCCACTGCAATGTAAAATTACACCATACTGTTATACAGGTACCATTGTGCACCTCAAACATATAAGTTATGCTACTGCATGTAGCATTAAGTCGACAAATCCAGTTGAACCTTTATTGTTCTATAATCTGCAAGTTGGTGAAAAACTGATGCTGGAAGACATTGAAGCATTTGTTATTACATCTCACTTATGCATTAATGAATTCTACAGTAGTAATAACACAGAACAACCAAACTGAGTAATAACAATGTTGCCTTAAGTATTAAATGCTTTATTAAATTCATCTTAAAGGATTTTATCTCAGTTGGCATTCCACAAGGTGAAATCCATTCATTCTTAAGAGCATAATGCAGGTACAGAGACAGCATGAACAGAAACATCCTTTGTAGTGTAGGTACTTTTAGTTTCTTGTTTTTTAATTATAGTCTTTATAATGAAAGTAATAAAGCATTAATGTAGGAAACTTTGTGTACCATGATATTGGTACAAGGGAGATGAACATAGAGTGCTGCAGTCTCTCCCCAGATTGTAAAATTATGAACATTCCTAATATAAATTAGTAATTATTCCTTATAGTGTAAAGTGATCCAGTTAATTTATTGCATGCATTGTATTTGGTTACAGGAACCTAAGAACAAAAATAAAGGACTGATAAATATGGAATAAGATGTGGATCATAGCAGAACCTAGCCCTGTTGAATGTCGATTTAGCAGGGTACCTGCAGAGAAGCTAGAGTAGAAGTGTGAATAAGTAGCATGAGATAAGATTTAATAACTTTGAAACATTCAAATTTGAGATGCCATGCGTTGTCGCTGCTTTACTGCACGAGGCAGATCTTCATTGCTATCCTGTCCTCGACGGCGTTCTAGCCTTTTCAAAATACTGATAGTAATATTAGGTCTTACTGTGTTGATGTACACACTCAGTACTATAATTAAAGCACATCAGCCTGAGTCCCTCTTTAAAGTGAATCCAGCTCATTTTCTGCGTAACAGCATATGGAAACATACAAGGAGAATCATTCTCCCTGAACATCCTTATGTTGCAGACATTAATGGAAACAGATCATTATTTCTTTCCACTACTAACAACACTTTACATAAGCACATGTTAGATATGCACAAGGTAGATCAGAGTAGCAAAATTACTGCTTTGCAGGCTTTGAATTTAGCAACAACAAGAGCTCCTTGTCCAGCAGTTCCACCAAATTTAAGTGGTCCAATAAAAGTTCTGATGGAATCTCCCTCTCTTGAAGAACTTGAAAACAAATTTCCAATGTTGAGTCTTGGTGGGCAATATTCTCCAACAGAGTGCCAAGCAAGAGACAGAGTAGCAATAATTGTGCCATATCGTGAGAGGGAAAATCATCTTAGAACTCTCCTTCTAAATCTACATCCTTTACTACAACGACAGCAGCTGGATTATGCAATCTATATTGTGGAACAAGTAGGGAATGGTCCTTTCAACCGTGCTACACTGTTGAATGTTGGTTTTGTGGAAGCTCTAAAGCTGTATAGTTATGACTGCTTCATCTTCCATGATGTAGATCTGCTTCCAGAAGATGATCGCAACTTATATACTTGCCCAGAACAACCAAGACACATGTCTGTTTCTGTGGATGTGTTCAAATATGAATTGCCCTATCCAACCATTTTTGGAGGTGTAATTGCAATGACAAAAACCCAATTTCAGAAAGTCAATGGTTATAGTAACAAGTTTTGGGGGTGGGGTGGAGAAGATGATGACATGTCCAACAGAGTGAGATCTCATGGGTACTATATAGAACGATATCCAGCTAATGTGGGACGCTACAAAATGTTAACACATCCCAAGCAGCAAACTAATCCAAAGTGCCAAATGTATGTTGAAAAAGGAAACAGGCACTTTAGGACAAATGGACTGATTAATTTACACTATAAAGTAAAAGAAGTGAAGTTGTGCAGACTGTTCACCAGAATTCTTGTGGAGCTGACAATGCCAGCTAACTATAAATAAATTTGAAGTTAATAATAAGTAAAAGTTAAAGCTAGTAACAGTGAAGTAGCTACACAAATTACAAATTATTTACCCATGTACATTTTGTGATAATGTTCCACTTATCTCTTTACTTAGTCTTCCGAATTTCTTTTCTAAAAAGGATAAGTGAAGCATTGTCATCAAACATATGTAAGCAATTTATAAAATTTGAAGTTGTTAATAGATACATGTTTCAGATTTTATTTTTTTTGAGAATAACTTCTCCATATACTTATGTACTTCACGTGCTCTGTAATGCACTTTTTTGAATAAGTTAAATGGTTAATCAGACATCATTGCTCATTTTGCAGCATTTGAAGTGAAATTGCTGATTCAAGAATGGTGAATAAAACTGTGATATTAGATTAGATGATGGGGTGAGGGTGTTGGAGTTTTGTTGACTTCCCGCATGTCAGCCTAAAAGGCTTATCATGCAACCCCATTAGAAAGAATGCTTTCATTGTTTCCCAAAATCTGTTCCCTGAACAAGTTGCAGTATCCTGGTTTCAATGTCAGCATCCTTTTTTAGATGTTCTCTGGTCATGGAAAGAGTAAGCATATTTCTTGACAGAATGGGTAGCCAAAGAGGATGTACGAGGCAGTTACCTCATCCTGTCTGCATATTCTACAATGTCTGCATTCCTACTCTGCACAGATGTTTCCTGAAGTGACCATGTTCAGAAATTAATGCATCTACTTTCCTTATTCCTGTTCTATCCAATCTCAGAAGACTTGATATTAAATTCACAAATTAAAAAAAAGATACAATATTATGAAGTTTCTGTGTCAGCATGTATTGACTGTAGTTCATTAAAAGTAATACTCTAATATAAACAAATGGGGAAGAACAAGAAGGAAAAGATTCCACATTTTGGCCAAACAGAGATAGCCATTTTGTTTCTCCAGCAAAATTGCACTTTTTTATATAAAATAATCTTGTTACATTCACATAACTTTCTCTCCCCTATTGTTTATTAGTGGGTATACAAATTATTCTTACATAGTTAATTTTTTTTTGTCTACTTCATTTTAATCCAGATAAACTCGACAGAAATAGCTACATTATGCATTTCATTACAGTACAAAGGGAATAGTGATAGTCACATGTATAATGACTGGATGCTATATGGTGGCCTTAAAGTTCCATACTCTTTCCATGCAATCACAAGAAACAACTGAAAGTTCACGCTGCTTGAAAAGAATGACAAGATATTGAACAAATTGAACCATTAATAATGGATATCTCGGAAATGGCTTGTGCCACAAAAAAAGTTATTTGAAATAAATTGTGTGTTTTGAAGAGATATAGACTTTTTGTGTAGTGTGTTTTCATATATCAATAAAGTTTTACCAGTTAAAGATTACACAAAACTCCTTCCAATGAAGAGGACTCATAGGCTATTCCCAGAAATTTCGAGACATACATTTTGTCATGTAAATCTTTAATACATGGTATTTTAATCAAAATTATTAGAGCATTTTTAGAAAATCAAAAATTTTGAAAAATGTTCCATGTAAAGGGTAGTTTAGCGTAGGGGATTTTCTTGAAAATCTTCATGTCACATCTTTGGAAGATGCTGAACCAAAATAGCAAGTTTGGTATTTATTCGACTTTTCATTTTTGAGTTATGCTGTTCGCACACACACACACACACACACACACACACACCAACACACACACACACACACACACACACACACACACACAGACCTTTTCTCTAAAAATGCGGGCCTCAAAACATGTATTTCTGGTGAAATCTTGATATTGAATTTATGGGTATAATGCAATATCTTCCCTACCTACTATGTAAATATATGTTAGAGAAAGTAAAAAGTAAACATTTCTTTTTTTATTTAAAGGTGAGTCGGAATTGTTACACTAACATCACTTAAGTTTACTCACTTAACATGTTTCCCGAAACATGTTAAGTGAGTAAACTTAAGTGATGTTAGTGTAACAATTCCGACTCACCTTTAAATAAATTCAATACACATCACTGTTTCTAGCTTCTTTTCATTACAATATCAACGTAAAACATTTCTTTGTTCACCACGCTGTAATAGCTAACACAAAATTTAGACAAAATGATTTCAAAAGATTTTAAGAAAGTACTTTCTCGTGCCTACAACCTTACAGTTTATAGATGATGAACACACTATATTGATGAATGAACACTTGTTTGAAATTAGTAGTATCTCAAGGGTTATTTCAAAGTTATGAAAAATCTTGTTCTATGATCACTGGCAGAGTTATATAGTAACTTAACTATAAAAAGCAATTAAAATAATAATAATAATAATAATAATAATAATAATAATAATAATAATAATAATAATAATAATAATAATAATAATTATCAGTTTGCAATCCATAAACTTGCTTTTTCTCTTTGTTTATCTGTTTTTTTTCTTTCTTTTTTGTTTCACTCTCCCCTACCAAAAACTATGGCCTATGTAATCTTTTCCTTCTTGCTCTCATCCATTCATAGCTTTCAGCTATGATGGGTCAGAAAAATGTATAACAATTATATCCATCAGGTACTTGCATATATCTTGTTTATTGTATTATAAAGCAAACTAAATGCTACAGTTGCTTCCTCAAACTATTATATCTGCAAAATGAGAAGAATATTTACAATTGCATATTTGTCTCTTGCACTCTTATTCATGTCTCATACTCACATTATGAAAATGGAGGCACTGTTCGGACCTTAGATATAGGGAGACAGCAAGACTGATACAAGGTAATAGGACTACCCCCAAAGCATTTATTGAAAACAGTGAAAATCTTATAGAAGTTTTACAAATGTTTGCCATAGGACAATATACCTCAACATAAGCATGCAAAATTTCCAAATTCATAAATTTTCGGATACCATTATGTTGTTACACGAGTTATTACTATTGCAGAAGGGGAGATAAGGTGTATTATGTTAACATAAATGCATAACAGATTTGCTCCATTCAGTTGTATCACTTATGCCCTTCACCTCATGCTTGCTTGGTCATTAAACAAAACAACACAACTGTGAAATAAGTCCCATGATCCCGCAAAGTGACTCACAAAATAGATAATCAGTTAACTTTGAACACATTAACAATTTACATAAACTCTAAACAAACAAACAGTTTCAGTAAAAGCTGGACAAAGTAACAATTTAGATAAACAAGACCTAAAAGCAATTACATATAAGAGAAATCAAATAATCAGGCCAAAACAAAGACAATGATAAAAAGTTAGCATATATAGATCACGTTTCCGGCTCCACAAAATAACTACATTCTATAGCCAAAATGTAACCTTACTGAAAAATAGCAACGGATGAACCCATATGAACACTCCAGTTAGAAACTCCCTCAACAAATTACAAAATTTTCAGCTTACTAGGCCATGCAGGAAAGTCACCAAGACAGAGAGAGATGTGTCCATTTGCACTGGCAAAAAAAAACTCCCTGAGCCAAGTGAATGGTGACCCAAACCAAGCCCCATAAAAACAACTGATACACCTTATATGGTGAATAATGGAAATGCAGTCAGAAAACAATACACCCAACAGTAGCTAGTGAAATTATTTGGAATTCATTGCCCCAATAAGAAAACTAATGTGTGCAATCAGCACACTCTTGAATACTAGTCAGAATTGGATAAGTATAAAGGTTGAGTACAGATTTCAGCTTCTTAAATAATTTGTTTTAATACTGACAGAAATTAAACATTTCTAAAAAGACAGAAATTCGTTTCTAACTGAAAGAAGCTCTTTGTAAGGTATTTTCACATATTCTTGCAGGCACATGCTGTTCTATAAGCATTAAATTAATGGAAATTTGTTAATTACCCCAATTCACAGCTGAATAAAAATATTTAGGCCTCAAGGAAAAGAGATCTACCTCATTTGAGAACATGGAGCTAATATTGGTGCTCCATTATTAATTTATATGTGAAATTTTTTCTTTCTTTCTAAAGATGCCTGTATTATATGCTCTATTTATCTGCTATGGTTTTAGTATGCATTATATTTTTGCTTTCTCTACCACATATATAGTAGATATTACATTCCACCCAAAAATTTTATGTTGAGATTTCACCAGAAATATATGTTTTGATGTCCCATGAATCTGAAAAAAGCATTTTTAGAAAAAGGCCCACGTGTCTGTTGACAGCATAATTCAAAAATGAAATGTTTGAGAAATACCAAACTTGGTATTTAGGTTCAATGTCTTCTAAAGATGTGACATGAAAATTTTCAAGACACTATCCCCACCCCAACTACACTTTACAAGGAAGACCTTTTGAAATTTTGGATTTTTCCAAAAATGGCTCTAATTATTTTGATTAAAACATCATATGTTTAAGCTATTTAAATAACAAATAAAATGTATAATTATCTTGAATTTTCTGGGAATAGCCTTTGAATCCCTCTTCGTTCAGAAGGAATTTTGTGTATTCTTGTATAACTGGTAAATGAGCAAAGCATAACAAAGTGATAGACAAAAATGTGCTACACAAAAAGTTAGATCTCTTTAAGGCACGCAGTTTTTTTCAAATAAGCTTTTTTTTTTGGCATAAGCCATTTCCAAGATATCCATTATTAATGGCTCAACTTGTTCAGTACTTTGTCTTACTTTTAAAGTCCTGTCAATATTCAATTGTTTCTCATGATATCATGGATGAAAAGCATATGGAATTTTAAGACTAACATATACCATCCAGTTCTTAAACACTTGACTATTGTCATTCCCTTTGTATCTATGACGAAACATGTAATCTCACTTATAACGGAGTGAATTGTATGTTATATTTATTTCTTTAATTGCCATTTATCAAATATTGCAGATACGTGTACAATTAAATAATGTAAAAATCTTTTAATAATGTTTATTATAATTCTATAGTTGTATGCACTGAAGTGTCTGGATGCCAAAACCTTCTAATAACCCTCATGTAAAAAAGGTTTTGCTTTATTACCTTTGTAATCAAGTTTGCTAGCAGGGCATGCTAAATAATTGTATAAAGAGAGGAAACTGCTAACATGAAATCAATGAACCAACATTTTATATTAACAACTGAGAAGTTTATTTTGCTTGCAGACTATGTATCTTTCCCAAAGAGGTTAACTTGTTAGCCTAGGAATGTAGAATCTTCATTTTCACCAACTTCACCCCTATTTTTTTTTGTATATGTTAAGTGTTTCTGCATTATCTGAAAACTATCTAGCTTTTATGTTATTAAATAACTATGGTACCAAACAAAAGATACAAATGTTTAAAATTTTACCTACTGTAATTATCTAAAAAAGTGCTCGACATTCTGATTGATGATTGTTCTACCATCAAAGAGCACTTATAGGCTATGCAGCTTCTCCAAAACTTAGAACACTGTCGGGGGGAGGGGCAGGATTAAAGAAAGTCAGAGGTTCTGCGAATATTTCGCATCCTTTTTCTGTGAGTATCAGGGGATTTTTCATTGTTATTAGCTGCTGGGGCTGTGCAAAATTACAACAATAAGGGGTAAAGGGAAGGATTCACTATAAAAATCCTCTAGATCAGTGTACAATAATTTTATAAATAGCGTGGGTTGGTAAATGAAATTAATTTGTCATTTGAGTTTAAAAAGCAACTGTGCAATGTCACTTAAGCCAGCTAGTTAAATTATAAAGGCAGTTGGTTTCAGCTTCTTTCATTTTCACATTTAGCAAGCGTTTTTAATGTATGATTAGCTTTAAAATACTGTGTATGTTTATAAATCTATTGCACATTATCACTTACCAGTAGTATCAAAATGATGTATCATGTGTTGTGCTAGGGGTATAGCAAGACGAATGTTCCTCATATAGCCCATTAGAGGATCATAATTTTGTAGTGCACCAAGATATCCATAGGGAACCACTATAAGAAAGAGAACCAGATTATTTATTTTAAATGAACTCCAACAGAAAATACAGTTTGGTGCTACAAATAAAACTTAGCATAAGTCTACCTCCGTGGTGTGGGGATATGTGTCTGCCTCTCATTGAAGAGATCCTGAATCTTGATTAAGGTGAGTTTCCTGGATAAAGTCTTTTCTGGGGTTTTCCTTTATCCAGAAAAGATGAATGTGGGGTAACTTTAAGTTGTATGGATCCCAGGCTCATTTGAGCAGCATTTCACCTGTTTCATTCATTCATTGCCAATATGATCTACCCAGTTAAAGGATATTAAACAAAAGAAACTTAGAATGCTCTCTCCTCTATCTGGCAAGGGGCAGAAAATTTTCACTATTTGAGAGCAGGTATCTTATTTGAGAGAGCTACTGCTGCAGATTCTACACACACCCACATGTGCACACACACACACACACACACACACACACACACACACACACACACACACACACACACACACACATCATCCTTTGTGGTGTAGTGGTTACCATGCTAGCCTCTATTTCCTGAGGGTTCAACCCAGCAGAGGACGATGGATTTTTTTGGGTGTAAAAATCCTTAGTATGGCTTCCTTTGGAAGGGAAGTAAAGGCAGTGGTTCTGTGTCATACATCTATGGCACATAAAAGAATCTAAAGCCTGATAAAGAGGCCTCTGAGCAAGATTTCCGGTCTTTCATGCCCAATAAAGAATGGGATGCTAAGGATCACAACAGTTAAAGAGTGTCCATAAATTAAAAAAAAAAAACCACACACACACGCGCACGCACGCATGCACCCTCCCTCTGTATAACCACCCAAGTTCCCTGAATTCACATTAGCAGGTCTACTGTTCATTTGAAAGTCTCAAGCAGCCACCCCCTACTATAATATATACTAATAGGCAGGGTTGGGTCAGTAGAAAATATATAGTCTATGTGTAATACAAACTGTACAGAAAACAATAAAATGCTTTATATTTCCCTATTTTCTCTAATTTCTATTGTTACTCTAGTGGTTTTGACTTTAAAAACAATTGCTGGTATAGTTGAGTTTACATTTGTTTCTCTTTCTTTCTTTCTTTCTTTCTTTCTTTCTTTCTTTCTTTCTTTCTTTCTTTCTTTATTTTATTATTTTTAAGTTGAAAAACACATTTGTAATTATAACTTTCGTACAATATATGCAAGATTATAAAACTCCAAGAGGCAAATACTCCTCCAGCTGAGAATCAAACACAAATCATAGAATATTACTTATAATTACATAATCTATATGTATAATTCTTTTTTTACAGGATGTGTATCAGTTTACCATATAACAATAAAAATTACAGTTTTAATTCAGATGTGTCAGAGTTTTAATTCAGTTTAACAGTATTCATCTAAATATATTGTAAACAGTGTAAATTTTCTAATTTTGTAATGTTGTAATGAGATGGCAAAATTTAGTACCTGATGAGAACAATTGCTTTGTTTTAAAACAGCCTAAATGTCAATAAATTTTATTCTATTCTAATGGAATATTTTAGTACCATTATTTTTGTGCTGTGCTGCTGCTGGAGTATGCCAGCTATCTGTGTTATGGGAGCATGTGCCAATGACAAGCTCCTCTGACCTGGTTAACAGTTACAATGTAAGAGCCAGCTGGAACCTTTAAGCTGATAATTTATTAACTTGAAAATAAAATATCTAAGAATAACCTACACGCATTAAAGAGCTGAAAGATGACATAAGAGAAATTGCTCAAATCTTACAAGCAGAGTTAATGTGTGTGAACTCAGGCTCTTCCGATCTATACTTGCCAGGTAACAGTAATGGTATAACTTGAAAAATAAAATGCTCAAGAATAATTTGAATACATTAGAAGAACTAAAAGACAGTATAACAAGGGATATTTCACAATTTAGAAGAGGAATTAATGCATGAATGCAAACTTCTTAAAAGATGTCGGAAATATGAGAGAGCATATACAGATTACTGCAATTATAGCTGAGAAATCTGTGCACACAAATTTAGGGATGCTAGCCGACACTTAGAAATAATGGCAGTATAGAGCATCTATCACAGTTTTCATTGGGTTTATTAATATTCATTAATATGTGATATACAAGCAATATAATTTTGACCTATCAAATGTTAGCTTGTGAAAGCTCTCTTAAATTGCACTGAAGTAGCAGGAATTAACTCCTCTGCTAGCTTAGCCAAATTGGACATCCGTATTTAGCCAAGTTCCCAAAAATAGGAGTATTAACACGTTTATTTCTTAATTTTTTAATCCAGCTACATTAAGTTTAAATTGCATAGAGTATTAGTTTCAACTTGTATTTGCTTCACTTAAGAGTATGCAAATATTATGTAACTATGAAAAACTGTTTTAAAAATTAATGCATTAAAATGCATGACAGTAATAGCCCACTATGGCATAGACTATAAGCCATGGTATTGAAATAAATTAATTATCCATACATAATCCTTTATATCCATTGTTAAACTTAGATTAGATGATAATCGACATAATATTCTACACTGCTTTTCTATGTATAAGCAGAAAAATAATATTTATGTATAATGGCCCAGCTCTGTGAATGGAAAAGTCGTGATATATGGGCATAGTAAAGTATCATATTCGTTTTTTGGATACTTCAGTATGTAGATACTTCAGGGCCGTGTTTAAGCCCCAGCCTTCCATTAACTTGTGTCCCTGCTGTTCCTTACATAAGTGCGCTGCAAACATACTAATGAAAGTAAATGTTAACAAAGGATACTCACCAACCATGTTTAATGGATATATTGCTACTGGTTGAAAGCTGTATGGATGTACAAAATGCGTCCAACTGAAAGAGATTAGAAAATTTTCTGAAAAACAATTATTTCTAAAAATATATTTCTAATAAATAATGCTATTTATTAATGTTAACTGCACTTTATTTTGACAGATAACTTAACAAGCCTATTTGCCATAAAATAAATAGGAAGGTTTTGCTTCATAATGTACAACTGTCATTTAGTCAACTTTTAATGTGACTGATACCATAACATAAATTAAGGAAATCAAGGAAGCAGTATTTTTATGGGATGGGTGGTATTTGTGCTATATTTATAATTGTAAGTTTAAATTCCATTATCACGTGCATTGTGACATTAAATATGTCTGTCTCTTAACATTTACCAGTTATATAAACTTATGTAAAATTCCTTCTGAATGAAAAGGACTTCACAGGCTGTTCCCAGAAGATTCAATATCCTTTTTTTTTTGTTTTTTTTTTGTTTATCCTGCAAATGTGTTAAGCATGTGATGTTTTAATACAAATTGTTAAAGCTATTTTTGAGAAAATAAAAAATATAACACACATTTTTCCATATAAAGAGTAGTTTGGGGTGGAGGGATTTTTCTGAAAATCTTTGTGCTGCATCCTTAGAAGATCTTGAACTTAGATACCAAGTTGGGTGTTTATCTAAGATTTCACTTTTGAGTTATGCTGTTCACTAATACACACACACAACACATGGACCTTTTTCTAAAAACTCCTTTTTGGGGTACTGGTGGCCTCAAAGCATATATTTATAGTGCAGTCTCAATATTAAATTTTTGGGTGCAATACAACACTTCCTCTACTTACTATGGGTAAGCAGTAGAGAAGGTAATTTATTTTTTTAATTTATTTATTCAGGCGCCTCAAAACATATTGAAATTTCATAACTAAATTTTTGAACGAAATGCAATACATCCTCTACTTACTATACGTAAGTAGTAGAGAAAGTATAAGTTATGCACTCACAAGTTTATACACTTAAGTAATATTAAAACACTATACTATATAATTGAATAAGTTACTTCATCTGCTAGGATAAAAATTTCTAACCTTTTGAACTGTGACAATGCACAACAATCTCTGATATGACTAGGTAAAGAATTCCAACAAGGTGGTGATAGTGTGAATGAAGATGAGTATAGGGATTCCTATGATGAGGGATGAGCACTAGAGACTGATTTCGATTTTGAACAGTAATGAACTGAAACTGGGATGCAAGATAACTTTGGGTAGAAGCATGCAAAACTTTAAAATAGAAGGGAGAGATAGTGTATATAATCTCATGTGTCTTCAATAAAGAAGGTAAAAAGGGAAGTGACATTCTCTTATGAGATTTAATCACTTTTAAGAGTATGTTACATCATATTCTTTCCCCCCAGATTTTCTGACAAGAAATTGTGTCCTTTGTTAAAGATGATTTTGTATGATGAAAAGTTGAGCCCTACATCTCATAATGTGATAGGAGCTGGTTTTATATATGCTGGAACATATGTTTGCCTTATCCTCAGCAATTTTGCTTATCTCTAATAGTATACAATAAGACAGTTTCTCTTCCAGCATATTTTCCAGTATGGTAGAAGCATATGTGAATAAATTAATCTTCAAAATGATAAACATTACAGTGAATCACCCAATGCAGTGTCTACCAGAAACATCGGAAGTAATTCTGAACAAGATGTTTCAGCATATTAAAGTAATAATAGCTTAACAGTTTTAAAGCAAAATATCACTATGCATTGCTTGCAATTAGGAAGAAAAGTATGCATCCTTTATCACAGTTCATATTGATTTATTGTCCTACAGAGTGAGATAGCTCCATGGTAATGTTTGAGGCTCTTATTCAGAAGGTCCCGGCTTTGATTTCCATTGGGTCGGCAACTCTGATCTTGGATTTTTTTTCCACGGTTTTTCCTATTTGGTAGGAGAATGCTGAAGTGGATTATATAACGCCGCAAATTTTCCTGCTCCCCATTTCCTGATAATGTTTTAGGGTTGAAGGATAAGACGAATGGACAGCAGGTGAGGTGTGTGGTGGTGGAGTTTGCTTTGGTGAAAATGTCTGTCCTGGTATTTAGTGTGTGATGGAACCTCAGAGAGACCTCTCCGTGGGGAGAGATGGGCCTCTGGGGTATTCTGCTGCCTTCAGGATGTAATATTTGGAGACATTAGGGACTCTGCCTATGTTCAAGCCTGCAGCCCCAGATCTGGTTGCCTTCTGTGTCCTTCACTTCATCCCTTCTTCCTGGAGGTTTCCAGAAGCACAATCGACAACTATGTGCTTCAGTGCCAAAAATCTCCTCCACTTCCTGACAACCAACTACTGCCATTATTGTAATACAAAAGCAGAACTAAGCAAGTTGATTCAGGTAGTAGCATCTATGGCTCTTGTTCAGTAACCTTGAGGTTCAAATCTAGTGCACTGGTCAATCCTTTTTATATATTTTACTGGTTTCCCTCCTTAAAAAAATTGAGTTTTATTTATGGACACTCTTTAACTGCTGTGGTCCTTAGTGTCCCATTCTATATTGGGTGTGAAAAACCAACAATTTTGCTCAGAGGCCTCTTTATCAGGCTTGAGGTTCCTTTAATGCCACAAATCTATGACATGGGACCACTGGCTCTACTTCCCTTCTGAAGGAAGCCATGTTAAGGATTTTTATGCCTGAAAAAATCTATCACCTTACGCCGTGTTTGAACCCGTGACCTCAGGAATTAGAGGCTAACATGGTAACCACTTTCTCTCAGCTGCCAGGTAAATATGAGATTAGATATTTCAGCACTATGATACAAAGCTCCACCAATAAAATAAAATAAATAGAAATAAAATATTAGGTAATATAGGAAGTCACTTGCGGCCATCTATCTGGCATCACACTTACTGCACACTGACTCACAGAATAGCAATTCTACAATCCCAAAAGAAGTCCACATGCTTAGATGGCATAAGAAGATGATTATGTAACAGGGCCATGTGTATAAAAAAAACAGAAAGAAAGAAAGAAAAACAAAAAAGGATCAAAATGATGAAACAAATTCTGTTTGAGTCAATTTAAAACACTCAGTAAATATCAATATTTGTTCAAATATGAAAACATATATTATGTAATATGAAAAGAAATACAATTATCTTTAACTGCATCCTGCTCAACTTAACACATATTAATTATGCTTCCCAGTGCTGTATGCTCAAAGGATAAAATACAAAATTGTGTATTTATCACTTTCTTTTGAAAAACAATATCAACTTTGACCCTCTCTGTGGTAAAATTGTCAGTGTTCTAGCTTCTCAATCCAGAGATCATGGGTTCAATTCCATGCCGGAGTGGGTAATTTTTCTTTAACCAGAATTATTCTTTATCCTCTGCAGAATCTGGAAGTATGAGCATGGGTGTGAATATGAGTGTGTCTAAGAGTAAAAGGTATTAAAACTCAATGTTAAGAAACCTACAGTTCAGCAAGTAAAAACATCAACACTTGTTTCTCAAGTTAAAGCCCCAATTCGGCCTCGATGACTACAGAAGTTAAAAGGGGGCTATAAATATTAAAACAAAAAAAATCAGCTTTAAGGTTAGAAAAATTACTACACATAGTTCTTATCCAGCCATTGTTTTTTCTTCTTCTTCCCCCCCCCCCCTGTATAGCCTCCTTTAACTAGATTATATAAATTACTACACAAAGTTCTTATCAAGTCATTCTTTTTCTTTATCCCTTCCCCTTATAGCCTCCTTTAACTTATATGGTCATAATGTGAACTTTGACTTGGAGAAACAACTGATGAGGTTACTGTTCACTGAACTTACAGTTTATTAATTTGCATAGATTTTATTAGTTTTTTTACTATTAAATACCCTCACATTCACTATTATATTCATACATAATACAGACTCTGTGGGGGACAGAGAATGATTCTGGTTAAAGAGAAATTCACCATCCTAGCCAGGAATTGAACCCAGTACCTGTAGGTTGTGAAGCCAAAATGCTAACCATTCAACTGTAGAAACAGTCCATGTTGGTTTTGTGCCTTGTATATGGAGTGCTCTGCATAATGATACAATCTAATGCTACTGCTATGCTCACTGCTATGCATATCCAAAAATAAAGTAGGCTACAGAAAAAAAGTTATTTCAAGACTTACATGCTTTCATAATTTCTTGGATTTTTGAAGAACAGCTGATACATTTTCTTACGGAAACGTTTGGTCAGCTTTACTGCATTTAATAGATAGCCATCAGTAACATCTATCTCAATTTCATTTAAAAGTGTTTCTGTATATCCTTTAGCTCCAAAAATATTCTGGAATAAATAACATACAAATAAATGGTATTTCTCTAACTGTTTGTTACTTCATAAATTTATTTTTCCAAGCCTGATCAAACATTATTAAAGTTGATAGAGATACCTTCAACAAAAGATGAAGAAATGTGTGCATTTGTGCAATGTGCAATGACATGTGCACAATGTGCACAATGCTTAGTGTTATTATAAATAATTTTGTGTTTGTACATTGCCGTTTGTGAAAATTGCAATACCAAGAAAGAATTTCCCAAATACGTCCAAACTTGGTGGAAATGTAGAAGAGTGTGCAAGCAATAAGTGATATGTTTGTAGAGAGATGGGGTACATGTAGGCCGAGCAGAGCCCTCTTGTGTCGGTCTGGCAAGGTCAGTGTTGCGCCCAGTGTAGTCAATACAGAGCTGTCAAACAAGGTGGATACAATAACGTGAGTGCCAGTGGTTGTAGAGCCTGAGGTACTCCCCCTGCTTCAGACATCTTCACAGGCCACATTTCAACAGGACAATGCCCGGCCACATATTGCGAGGAATGTACAAGCCTTCTTCGAAGAGCCATGGGTACCATTGCTTCCCTGGGGCCTGCACGTTTGCCTGACATGTCGCCCATTGAACATGTCTGGGATATGGTTGGTCGGCACCTGGTGCATCCCGGTCTTCCAGTAACCAGTGTCACGGATTTGTGGGCTTGAATACAAACTGCATGGAGGAAAATCCCTTAGGAACTTATTCAGAACCTTTTTGATTCAATGCCATGGCTCTAATTGCAGCACATGGAGGCCACACCAAATATTGAATATTAGGGCTAAAAGGTCATGTATACATTTGAAAAGTTTATCATTTGTTACTTGTCATGCACCTAACCTGTGGTATTAATTTCATTGAATTCATGCGTTTCCTTCTTGGTGTTGCAGTTTTCACAAACGGCAGTGTATTTTCAGAACAATAATTTTTCATGCTTCCTATAATGTTATAGTTCAATGTGTTTATCAATTTATTTCATCAGCCCGTGAAAATGTTTGAGAAAACAAATAAATAAAAACAGAAAACAAGCTAACCATTCCACCATCTGTGATGATCTCCATTTGGTCAATTTTGATCTGTGCTGCCATGAGTGTGTCCTCTTCTTCCACTATATGTTTGAAAGTATTTTTAATTTTTTTGCTTATTTCCTGTAATTCTGTGTTAAAATTCTGTAGCTCATCATTGGTAAATGATGAAAGGTATAGGAATGATGAAACATCTTGCATAAGTGTGCTGGCTACCTTCAGACAATAGCTAGGTCGATGGCAAGCACTTTTTGTCTCCACAAGATTGAAATACAAGTCATGAGCAAAGAGTGCAAGCACAGCATTATGCAATCTGTAATGTTAAAGAAACAATGTTAATATTTACTTTAGTATTGAGTTTGTTACCAATTGTTTACCCATAAACCAAGGCTAGAATGCCTACAAAAAATTATTCAGCCTTATGTATGACCAGTGTCAAGCTGGGATTACAATAGGCTTGAGTAATGTGCCTTAACTTGGCACAACGTAACATAAAATGTGGTATTAAATGGAGAAATTTAGAGTTGACAACATGACTTAGCTTAACATAAGAATTTATCAATGCCAGTCTTTTCCTTCCTGCAAAGTTCCATTGTCATACAACTAATTCCAACTAATTGGCATGGAGCAAGGGATTTCTATGTTACACTATGAACAGCACTTATGCTGCTTTTCTTCTATTCTTTGGTGCTGTAAACATCTTGCAGGGAACAGATTACATTCAGCTCTAACTTAAAGCAACAGAATGGGTGATAGTTTTGCAATTATTGAAGCTGTCAGCATCAGATGGAACATATCAGCTATATTTGTTGAACAGAACTACCAATCAGAAGTAATTATATACTGTTAAGTTACGTTACATTAAGTGCTTCCTAAATAGGCCTTAAGTTTAGCAACATTTCTTTATAAAACTAATAATTAAAATGAAGTGTTTAAAACAGTGGAGCATGTCAATAAGATGTCAAAATACTGGTTAGCAGATTAAAAACACTTGTTGCTCCACTTACTTAAAATTCTTATTCAAACATGTTTCAAAGAGACATGCTGTTCATCCTCAGCGAGCCGGCTGACTGATGTACACATCAGGTAACTTCTTCCACTTCCTTGTTGCCCGGTGTGCCTCTCTTTCTATTGGTCAGTCGTAAGACGTTGTCCATCACTGGTGTTTCAAAATTCATGGCTCAATTTATGTTTTTAATGATGTGTATATTTTCCCTTACTGTTAATTCACTATGGTTCTTGGCTGGTTTTAAAAGTTTGATTTTGTGACTAAAATTATGATTATGTGACCAAAAATGATGGGCTATGGATGATTTATCTGTCTGTTTATATTTTATATTTCTGAAATGATTAAAAGAACATTTCAGAAATATGAAATATAAACAGACAGATAAATCAGGGGCTATATGATGGGCTATGGATGATTTATCTGTCTGTTTATATTCTATATTTCTGAAATGATTAAAAGAACATTTCAGAAATATGAAATATAAACAGACAGATAAATCAGGTGCTATATGATGGGCTATGGATGATTTATCTGTCTGTTTATATTTTATAATTCTGAAATGATTAAAAGAACATTTCAGAAATATGAAATATAAACAGACAGATAAATCAAGGGCTATATGATGGGCTATGGATGATTTATCTGTCTGTTTATATTCTATATTTCTGAAATGATTAAAAGAACATTTCAGAAATATGAAATATAAACAGACAGATAAATCAGGTGCTATATGATGGGCTATGGATGATTTATCTGTCTGTTTATATTTTATAATTCTGAAATGATTAAAAGAACATTTCAGAAATATAAAATATAAACAGACAGATAAATCAGCTGTAGCCCACCATTTTTGGTCACATAATCATAATATTAGTCACAAAATCAAAGTTTTAAAACCAGCCAAGAACCATAGTGATCAACAGTATGGGAAAATATACACATCATTAAAAGCATAAATCGAGCCATGAATTTTGAAACACCAGTGATGGACGACGTCTTACGACTGACCAATAGAAAGAGAGGCACACCAGACAACAAGGAAGTGGAAGAAGTTACCTGCCGTGTAAATCAGTCGGCCAGCTCGCTGAGGATGAAGAGCACATCTCTTCGAAACATGTTCGAATAGAATTTTAAGTAAGTGGAGCAACAAGTGTTTTTAATCTGCTGACCAGTGTTTTAACATCTTAACATTTCTTTACTTTATGTTATGTTGTGTCACATTAAGTTCATCCTTATCCCAGGATACCCACCATAGCCAAATTCCACAATGCATAGTAGAATTTCCTGGAGTTTTGTGTATTGGAACCAACAAGCGTAGACAAGCATATTTATAGAAGAGTTACATAAAGGGATATGTAAGATTAGCTTAAAATCAATGCAGGAAGAATTTAATACAATGAAACCAATTTTAAAAAGCTTTTAAAAATTTTACATTGGTCGACTTAACACTCATGATTTCATTCACACATAATTAATGCAGGAACATATTTTCTAGCACTCTGTCTACATCATCAGTTGCTACCCACTGGTTTAAACATCCGGATCAAAAGTAGTGAAAAGTGCATCCCCCGGAAAAATTGTTCCAACTTAATGCTGCCATATACTTTTCATTTACCGCAGCAGTAACAGGCGATAAGGAAAATGGATTGTAAGTGAGTGAAATGGGAAAGCTGCAATGTCTCTGAGCAGGTATAGAGGGTTGATGAATTTACTCTAGGCTTTGAAATATTCAGCTGCACTGTTTACATCTGGTTGCCATGACAATTAACTCAAACTTGGATTTCTGTAGCTTGCAGAAACTACCTGCTTCAAAGCTACAGTGAAGCTAAAATCCTGGATTTTTTGGAGTAGAAAGATCCCTTGCAGAGGCTGCTATTTGGTGGTTAATGACACTTGTGAAATCTTTTGTGATTTGCAAATATCCCTTCCTTTGGATAATAGAATGTTATCCCTCTCAAATCACCTTTCAAACTTTTAGTTCTTGGTCCGGTCCTTCAATGACAGTTCAGTTCACTACTAAAACAATCGTACATAGTGATTATTGTCATTGTGTATATGATCTGGGAAGTTTGCTAGTGTGAATTAAAGTATTGACAATAAGTTTGTCTTAAAAACATTTAAATCATTGGTGATTTGCAATGAATCTGCAAAATGACATAGTGTGTTACACATTATAAAAATCTTTTTCGCAGTGGACTGAGGATGGGACATGATATTTACAGGTAGACCTAAGACAATTCTTAGCATATTGACACATACAGTGGAAAGGAAAGGTGTGTAGTGTTACATCAGGCATTTTAAAAGCTCGCAATATGGTATAGCAGTTGTGCAGTTATAATTATTTGCAAAAGCTCTTTTGCTGGGCTTATCTACAACTTGGAATAAAGGAAAACAGTATGGAATTCTGATAGCTTTTGTGACACTCTGAATATCAATCAGCCACTGCATAGATAATCAGATTCTATTGAACATCTCAAATGCACACTGCAATTAAAAGAGCTTAAGAAAAATCACAATACAAAAATCAATGACACTTTAAAAGAAAATTCATGTATTTATGTAGTGCAATATAATGATAATGTTAGGTGAACAGATTTTTCTTTAAGACAGTAATTGAAGTAGTAGTGTATGAATGGGTAGGCAGCCGTTTCACGTAGACATTATCAAGAAGTATGGCAACTGAAAGGATAGGAGAGTCAGCTTAATATTTAATAAATAGGTAATTGCATGTCTTGTTTAGGCCATGAGCTGCCACAGAAGCAAAGATCTTCAAATTAAATAATGATTATGTATGGAATATGCAATATTTTGTTATTTTTGACCTGCTGTTTAAGAGCTTCTCTAACAATAAAGTACGGACTGTTTCCCCATAACTGTAAGATAAAGCTTAGTAAAGGAAATAATACATATTTTAATCAGAGAAGTAAGCACCATCTTCTTTAGCAGACCTTATAATGTATTTATATAGCATTACAATTGTTTGTACTCACTCATACATTTCCACAGTTTCCATATTATGGAAAAGTTCATCAAAATAGTCCTTAAAGTACAACTGAACTACTAAATCTTCAGGAACTTCTTTTTCCAGAAGACCTTTAAGAAGAATATCCCACTGAATCTGAGAAAACATAAAATAAAAATGTATAACATGAAACACAAAGTACTTTTTTGTAACTTAAAGGATTTTCAGCTTATAAATGAATAATATAACTGATAACACATTCAGCTATATCCATTTATTGTCTGTAGAGATTATAAAAATAATTTACTCTTTGTCAGTGTAGAATTACAATTATGTATGTTTCTGAGCATTATAAACAACATACATACATCAGTTCATTATAAATTCATCAATCAAACAGAAAGACTTGACAATTAAATATTTATATTCCTTTTTTTCTTAAATATATTAACATTTGTTATTGACTTTATTTCTTTGGGTAGTTTATCATACAATATAATTCCCTTATAATTTGGACTCCTTTCAAAAATCCTTAGTCTATGACTTATTACACTATAGTCATTCCTATTTCTAGTGTTATGATAAGTATGGTTCTTTTGAAATATATGCTTTGAGTGAACAGAGGCCAGATGTATTCTTGTTATAAGAGAGCATAAGTATGCCACCCAGAATATTATGTTATATTTCTAATACATATATATATAGTAGTTGGTGTTTCTTTATATTTTTTCTTTTTCTTTCAGTCTTAGTTTTTTATATGTGATAGATGAAAGTGGACATTAAAATTCATTCTCTTTTAGTTATATAATATGTAACAAACAAAAATCAGAATCTAGCATTTTCAAATAAATTTTTTGTTGCATATCCATAAAAATGTGTAGTGGTTTAAATCAAGATATGTTATACAAAGAAGGAAAGAGAAAATCAAGCTGTAAATTTATTTTACTCACCAATGGATAGAGAGAGTTCAGCTCCTTAACAGTGATAC
Organism: Deroplatys truncata; assembly: GCA_030765065.1. Lineage (NCBI taxonomy): Eukaryota > Metazoa > Arthropoda > Insecta > Mantodea > Mantidae > Deroplatys > Deroplatys truncata. Next base: position 46,382,123 of record CM060986.1, read on the forward strand.
TATGAAAATCCTTTGTCAAAAGTTTTTTTAGCATTTCCCGTTTATTAGGCAGGCTCTGTAATTATAAAAATATCTAATATAATAAATTACAATAGTTTTCAGCCTAATACTTATCAATTTATTTTCTTATGCTGCTAAGATTATATCCTGTTAACTGAAGGAACTTTTTTCACATTAATGGTCAACAGTACCTACTGAAAATGAATGTATTTGACTGCTTACAGGTGTTGTAGTGGTAGAGAGCCTAGTATCTGCATTTGGGGAAGTAAGAGGGTAAGGTAAGAATGGCAAGGGTAAGGTAGAAAAGTTACAAACAAGTGCAGTAATCTTCAGATCAGAAAGAAAGAGAAGGTCTTTCTCATTCCTAAGCTCTGCCCTTAACCCTTAATCACTAAAATGCCACATCAAATGAACTCTTTACTTTATTAAAATTAAATGACAGATATCCGTTCATATTTCAAGTATGTAGAGTCATAGAAGGTTGCTGAGTTAACGTAACCCAATTACTTCTGCTTTACTAATATATTTCCATCTGAAACTAATGTTATTCCTTTTTATTAAAATGCTTGCATGAACAGATATTTTTGGCATAGCATAAGTAAGAAAAGCCCTGTATTCAGTTTTATGAAATTTCTAAATGACCATCTGTCATACTTTTTGTATATCTGCACTTGTTTTTGGTGTGACAGCTCAAAATAATTTTGTACAAGCACAACTTGAAATAAATTTGTCCAGACTTTCCCTTAAGAATGCTGAAGTAAAGTTGACAAAGTTTTTATAAAACATGGTCTATTTCTCAAGTTAAACCTTATTCAAACTTATCCATCTGAAATAGCACATACATAAGGAAGTTTAACAAAGAATTTAAGCGAACATTTGTAGTTGTGTGGATGTGAACAGAAACCAGCCCTCTTTGGTTTTCTTTGCTTCTTCATTAGTGGCTTTTTTAAGTAAAATTTTGAAATAGCAAAATCTACTGCAGCAACCTGAGTTCATAGATTTATAGGCTGCCCTTGCCAAGCACTCATTTGCTATTTAAAATGCTATTAAAGTTTTGTAACTGTTGGTGGAAAAGGTGAGTTCTCAATCTATGGACATTTGCAGAAACCTTCTAGAAATGGGAGTTCCCAGAAGCAGGAACAATCAAGAGGCTGGAAGCTCCTAAAAGAGGGCACATTCCAAACCTGTATATAAGGATGGTACTTTGCATTAAAGGTGGTTGCGGTTGCTTTTTATTTTATCAAATATTTGAAGTGTATGTGTAACAGGCATTGAAAGCAGGTGTAATGAGCAGTGTTGCCAGCATTTACAGATAATTGGAATACTGCAGATTCTATGAGGGGTTTAACAGGCTAAGATCTAAGTTACTTCTATTATTTAAAGAAAATTTTCCAAGAAGCTATGCCAGCTAGGAATTTAAACCTTTTATGGGTGATGACTGCTGTGGTTAAATTACAGTCAGGATATATTTATTTCCTAATTTAGTATTTTTTCCCTACATTTTATAGTAAGCACAAATGAGCTGATGGGTACAGAATGCTGCTCACATGGCCTGTGTGCATTAAGGCGCATACTTTTATCAATAGAGGTGCCAGCTCCAGTGGATAGAAAATTACTAAGCACTCTGAACATCAGGGAACTCATTCTATCTGATTTTGAACATTTTTGGGAAGAGGAGTAAACTATATAAACTTTAACATAATGCTTAATGGGAAACACAGTGAAGTAGATAATATTAATAAAAATCTAGTGGCAACACACGCCAACTTCACTCTTTCAAGATAGTTACCTTATACACATTTCGAAGACACCTTGTCATCATCATCAGCTAAGAGCCATAGCTGATGATGAAGACAAGGTGTCTTCGAAACACATACAAGGTTAACTATCTTGAAAGAGTTAAGTTAGAGTGTGTTGCCACTAGATTTTTATTAATATATATACTTTTTCAACATTTTCTATTTTTTCCACAAATAAAAATAAAAGGTATAGCAAGAAAGAAAAATCTGATGTGTTACACTCACATGACTTTCTCTACTCTTGTACAAACTATTTTTACAAACGCTTATTCTCCATATGCTTCATGTTAATCGAGATATCGAGATGTCAATCTTATTGCTAATTTTCTTGTAGATGCAAGGGGAATATGGTAGGTTATAAGTGATAGTCAAATATTTTAAGCGCTGGTTGCTATGTGGCGCATTCCATTCTCTTTGCATGTCCAGGACATACAAAAAATGTATAACGAATTTGAGAAAAAGTATAAGTATTAGAAAATTTAAGGGAATAACAAGCAATATCTCGAAAATGGTTCACTCAACAAAAAAAATGTATATGACATAAATTGTGTATTTTAACGGTCTACATTTTTTGTGTAGCAAAATTTTGTCTATCTCGTATGGTTTACCAATTATGCAAAAGTCGTTCACAATGAAGAATACTTTTGGAGACATTCCCAGAAAATTCGAGATATACATTTCATTTCTCATGACAATATCTTAAACATATGATATTTTAATTAAAATCGTTAGAGCCATTTTTGAGAAAATTCAAATTTTCGAAAAATGTTCCATGTAAAGGGTAGTCTGGGGTGGGAGGATTTTCTTGAAAACCTTCATGTCGCATCTCTGGAAGATACTGAACCTAAATACCAAGTTTGGTGTTTATCCAACTGTTTGTTTCTGAGTTATGCTGTTCACAGACACACAGACACACACACACACACACACACACACACACACACACATACACACGCGGACATGTTTCCAAAAATGCTTTTTTTGGATTCAGGGGTCTCAAACACGTATTTCCGGTGAAATCTCGGTATCGAATTTTTGGGTGGAATACAATACTTCCCCTACTTACTATACGTAGTAGAGAAAGTCAAAATCTAGTGGCAACACACTCTAACTTAACTATCTTGAAAGAGTTAAGTTAGAGTGTGTTGCCACTAGATTTTTATTAAAATATAAACTTTTTCAACATTTTCTATTTTTTCCACAAATAAAAATAAAAGGTTGTGTACAAGAAAGAAAAAGAAGGAAGAAAAAAAAAAGGCAATGAAAAGTAACAAGATCTTTGGAAACATTTTCTCTAGAACTTCATTCTGTTATAAGAAAAACATTGTCTATACATTTCCTAAATCTTACTTATTGCAGTAAAATAACTAAATCCACGGTGATATTAAATTCTGCTTAAAATTTTCAACACCCAAATATTGAAATTTTAATAAACATTTATTCTAAAACTATAATGCTGATTCATTGCCCTTAGCTACATGTAAGAAGTACATGTGCAAAATGTTGGCTTTTAGTTGTAATATTTTCAGAGAAAAGTGTATCTTTATAAGTGAAATGCAGTTATGAGAAAACTATTTTGAATCACCTTAGTTAAATTATGCCTTAGCCTTTAAAAATGCTTTGGTAATAAAATTTGAACCTTTAAACTTCCCAGATACCTGAATTTGGTTAATTATTTCTTAGATTAAATGTAAATATGCACAATACTCACTCTCTTGCAAGGTAATATGCTAAATTCTATAGCTTGTCGCAAACGCACAAGGGATGTGTTTTCTTCTTCATCAAGACTCTCAAATGCAGAAAGCTTTTCTAGTGCCTCAGTAATCTTATGCAAAAAATCTTCAGGGTATAACTGCAAAACACAAATGAATATACTTTTATGTAAATTATACAATTCAAAATCATTAATCACTCTGAAACATGGAGTTAGCAATATTAAAGAACTGTTTAAATTATTCATAACTGGTCACCTATTAATTAGTTTACTGGAAATGGCAAACCTCTGATTTTATCCACTATTAATCCACATTAAAAATATTAAGTTTCACAGTATCATAACTCTCTCCACACATAAATTCACATAATCATTTAAGTTATAGTACTCATAAAAACTAATTCTTCTGTTCACTTATTCATGATAAATTTTTGTCTAGAAATGATCTCAAACTAAGCAACATGGACTTGAAATCATGGACAATAAAAAACTACCATACAACTGCTTATATCACAGACCTAAATTTTTAATAATGAACCCATGTTGGAAAAAATAAGAATTTAATATTTTCAAAGATACTTTATAGATGCTGCATTAGAGTTCAACCTGGGCAAGCTTAAAATATGTAACAATGAATTTACAAAAAGAGTTGTTTTATCATAAATTTCATATTTCAATGAGTTCTACAATTTTCCCGGGGTAATTTTTTTTTTCTATTTCTTATAGTTTCCCAGTTATAGAAAATTATATAAAATTCAATAAACTTGAGGAAGATTTTACAGGTTGTTCACAAAAAATGCAACATACTTATACACTGTATTTGCCATGCAAATATCTTAAACATGACGATGGTGATTATGAATTCCCTTAAAATATAAAAATATATTCAATACATACAGTGCAATTCATGTATTCCTCATATGCTGTATTAAGTATAAATGTCTTTTTGTTGCGATAGGCATGCAGAATATCTTCTCTGCACTGAAGTTCTGTTTGTGCGACATCCTGGAAAAGTGAGTGAGACAGAGGAGGGATGATCTGAAAGTCAAATCTTAGACCCTTGGTGTTGTCAACATCCAGAAGAACATCAAAGAGAGGTGCACTGTAATGAGAGAATTAAAATAATTTTAATTACTAGAACTGTAAGCAATGAATGTGTGCTATGAATTCCACCTAAAATAAGATTTCAGTGTAACTTAGCATATACCTATGTAACTGAAGCATGTTAAGGAACAGCTGTGTGAAGTTACTGGGATTTGTTTTCCATGAAGTATTGTTGTAAAATGCACCAACTGTATGCAAAATCTCAATAGCTGCAACAGAAAATTGTAATTAAATTGTTGTTATTTTCTATTGCAAGTTTAAAACAGGTCATTTTAGTATTAAAATAATGACAGTGGCAAGGTGAGCAAAAATTCAGGCTTGAGTATCTGTCATGCAAGGGCATCAATCAGTGGGGGAAGGGGGGAGGGCAAACTTCCTCTCCCAAGTTACAATAAATAATTAGGCTACTGGTTATTGTTGCTCTACCAAAAGAAAAATTACAACTGTACTTTTATTACAAATATTTCACATTTAAGAAATAAAAGAAGCTTTTTTAGGCTAATTGTGTTATTAATTCACATGAAAATTCAGGATACTGCTTCAGGCAATCTTGCCCACTTAACTGAAGCTTCTGCTGCGATGGCTACTGGTTTCTGAAAGTATGATTCAGTTTTCCAACTCTAGCCTACAAATAATCAGTGCAAAAGAACAATTACTAGATATAAATTTACTAAAGAGAGTTGGAGGTTGTTACACTACATCAGTAAGTAGTGTAACAATCTTCAACTCTCTTTATTTTAAATTATGACACATCACTGTTACTAGCTTCTCAATCTTCAAAATTAATTAATAAATTAACTATAAGACTGGAAATTTAAAGCACCTACTTAGAGCATTGGAAATCATCCTTAAGGTACAGTACCTCAGTGTAGCTGAGTTTACTTGAAGGTCTGCCGGGATGAGTGAGGGAAATTCAGTGTGTATTTTGGGATTGGTCACTGTAGCTCAGTGGTAGACAGTGGCATAGCATGCTGTTTTGTTTAAGGGAAGCTGTCACTTTTAAATTGCCTATGTTTTAACATCATTGTTGTTATTGTTGTTGTTGTTATTATTATTATTATTATTATTATTATTATTATTATTATTATTGATTACAGCAATATATAGGAAGATAATTATTCTTAGTTCCTTGGTGCCAAAACTATCACCATATCTCAATTCTGTTGTAGACCTACACAGGAGTGATTTTTCTGTATTAAGCAGTGCAAGAAATCAACGCCTAGTTTATCCCTTGGAATTCTGCAGATAGTTCAATGCTTAGAATTATCTGTACTTACATTATAATTTCCAGTATTTGAAGAATGTCTGCTTACATTATGAAACTTAGACCTGAACAACCAGTAAACCAGACAGCTGTTATTAAATGACATATAGTCTTAAAAAATTCATTGCACTTCTGCTTCACTGTTTTATATTATTCATTAAGGTGAAGCAGTCTGCTTTTCTTTATCAAACATATGGAACTCACTCACTCAATCACTCACTCACTCACTCACTCACTCACTCACTCACTCACTCACTCATTCACTCACTCACTCACTCACTCTCTTTCTGGCTTTCTTTCCTGCTTGCTTTCTTTCTTTCTTTCTTTCTTTCTTTCTTTCTTTCTTTCTTTCCTTCTTTCTTTCTTGCCTTCTTCCTTTCTTTCTTTCTTCCTTCCTTTCTTTCTTCTTTTTCTACTTGGTAAACAGTGTCATCAAGTGAACCTAATCTGCCAATCGCTACTTTGCAATTGAAGGCATGAGCAGATCATATACAGCACATAGGATCAGCAATAAAGGGCTGTCCCTACCTAGAGCAGTATGCTCATTGGAAGTTTCTTTGTAAATAAATACATGATTTTGGTTTCTCTTCAAACACAGTGTCATCTTAAGCACTTTTTAAGCCATTCTTAATTTCTAATTAAATGAACAAATCAGTAAAAGTATTAAGGCATCATCTGTGATAAAGCAAAAATCCACAATTTTCTTTTGACTAATTTGAAAGTTTTAGCATATATGCAGCAAACAGAACATACAAAACTATAATGAGTTTTATCAAATCATTTTTGAGATATTTCTTTTTCTTTATAATAGGAGTTAACATTGATAAACACTTAAGTGGGATAAACATATTAACAAAATCTGTAACAAAATTTGTTCTGGAATATTCATCCTAAAAAGTCTTGCAAATTTGGGGGATAGGGAATTATTAAAAACTGTTTATTATGGTCATTTCTTTTCCCCACAACTAGTTTACAGTATCATAGTATGGGAATAGAGTTCAAAGAAAAATACAAACAGAATTTTTGTACTACAAAAAAGGGCGATTACACTAATTCTAGGGGAAAAACATGGGGAATCATGCAAAGAGGAATTCAAGCAACCAAGCAATATATATATATATATTCATATAATCATCATCATCATCATCATCATCCTGCTCAGATGTATTTATTGGAGTATTTTTAAAACAAAACCAACAGCATCTGCAATGGGAACTATATAATAAACTCCCATCTGACATAAAAACAATTCAAAGTGACAAAGCTTTTAAAGAAGAACTAAGAAAATACTGTGTACAGGGTTGTTTTTATTCTATTAAAGATTATATAAAAGGTGAAATATTCATGTAACTTCTGCAAATATATGTAAATGATTCTTATTATAAATACAAATAAATGCTTTATTGAACTCCTGACAAATGTAGGTAAATTTTACGATTGTGAAAATTCAGCATTGCGAATATAGTATATTCTGTTACTATATGGTATTTTAAAAATTCTTATATTATATTGCATTGTATAAATTCTCATATTGCACTAGTAAGTAAGATTTCTGGAATAATTTAAATAAGATCTTATATTGTGTTTAACAACTGATGTGTACAATAACATGTACATGTTCCAAAAGACAAATAAAATGAAATGAAATGAAATAATCACTTCTGATATGCTAATACAAAATGTCCCCTCAACCACATTGTTTATGGCACCTGTCTTATATTTTATTTTAAGTTATAATGTCTGTTGTAAGGATTGTTGTGCTAATTGGCCAATTTAATTAGTGCACTATAAAAAACTTCCGTGTTATTGATTCTTTTTTTTCAATTTTACCAAATTTTACCTATCAGAATATTTAATTTAAATGAATTATTTGATAGTTTTTAAAAGGACCCCCACAAATTTGAAAATTTTAAGCAAGTGTATTAAAAGTTATAGTATGCAGAGCATTCTGAATAGTAAAAAATGCTGAAAAAAAAAAGACTGAGAAAAATGGACTTTAAGTTTAACAATGTGCTTCACATAAATGGTATGGGGTAATTTGAATGGATGTTTGGAGCTTTAAAATGGCCAATATAAAGAAAACAACACTGTAGCATGAAAGTACAAGGTGTAAGCATGCTAAAACAATAAAAAAATCTAACTTTTTTCATTTTCGGTGAGACTTCACTGATTTATTGCCTTAAGTAATTTTACACAGCTCATTTTCGGTGACTAAGCGCCATAATAGGAGGTGTAGTTATGCCATTTATCTGATATCAAAAGTTAACGATGCTTCTATGCTGGATATAAGTTGTGGCTACATCCTAAGGCACTTCTACAGTGTAATTCAGTTCCAAATGTCTACATGTAAATATTTGCAAAACACTCCACTTAGATTACAGATATCAGGAAATTAAGATAACATAAACAATAGACATAGTAATCCATCCAATTGCAATAAGCTAGATAGTAACACAGATGGAGTTACAGAATATGGAATTTTTAAGCTAAGTGCACTTTTACAGCTTCCATGGACCCTACACTCTTGGTGGTTGAGCACTGGAATGGTACTTAAGTCAGTGATCTATGGTTCCAGTCTTGGTCATGGCATTGAGTTTTTCCCAATACAATTTGACATTTTAACCTTAGACTATACATGGACAACATGTAAGAATAATTACCAGCATAAATTAACATTTACAGTTCCATTAACTAGAAGCATGGAAAGTAAAACTGCAAGTTAGTATTAAGATATGATACTGCAGAGTAAACCTTGAAGGCATATAAATTACATGAATCAGATGAAAGAAGTTTAGAGAGCATTTAGAGGAATTGGTCATAGCAAGCCAAAAGATTTGTGGTATTTATTTTTTCAAAGTTGATTCAACTTTTTAACTTTAACTTATGCCCCAGTTTTAGATTTTAAAAATGGACCTGCATAATGCTGTTTTGACTGGTTTTGTGGAGACTAGCAAGTTTTAGTTTAGTTTATTATTTTTTAAGTGAATGACCCAATGTAAGACTTGACTTTTTTTGGTGCAAATTACTATTTTTGAATAAATTACTTTTCCTTTTCCATCCAGTTTGCATAAAAATAAATGCTATGCTTTTAGACTGTAACTTTTACTCTTAAATTACAAATCTTCTTTCCAGTTCCAAATGTCAAACTGGCATTGCCAAATACTGAGGAAAGGTGTGATTTAAATTTTATTTATGAAATATTAATTCATAATTTATTATTAGGACTTTAGGTTTGCATATCTGCTTTATTAAGAATTCTTAAAAGCTAATACATTTTGAAGTTATGCAATACCAAAGTATATTATACCTCAGTGTTATTTATGAAGATGAAAAAATATTAAATGTTTCAATGACAGACTTTGCACATTTATATTTCATCACTTTGAGCGGAAACAAAAATTTACTTGACCCTATAAAATAGTAACAAAATTCATAAAAGAATTTACAGAATGACATTGTTAACAGCAATTAAATATTACCTTAATAAATGTAGGCACATACTAAAATGTTATAGCCTATAAATCATCTATTAAATTGCTACATACCTAGATGTATTCGCTCTTCTTTTGAAACGGAGTCATAGTATAAGCATTGGTTGTAGAAGCTTTTGAATTTTTCACCTGCAATTGAGCTACCTTTTTCCATTGAACCTAAAAAAAATTGATAAATTAAGCATAAGGTCTAAAAATACATGCAATAACAGTGCTCACTGAAATTAAATACATTCTTACTTGGTAATTTCTTTGCTACTTTCATAGTCAAGCTTCATTTTCTATTAATTTTTACTTTCTCTACTACATATAGTAAGTAGGGGAAGTATTGCATTCCACCCAAAAATTCGATACCGAGATTTCACCGGAAATACACGTTTTGAGACCTCCTGAATCCAAAAAAAGCATTTTTGGAAACATGTCCGTGTGTGTGTCTGTGTGTGTGTGTGTGTGTGTGTGTGTGTGTGTCTGTGAACAGCATAACTCAAAAACGAACAATCGGATAAGCACCAAACTTGGTATTTAGGTTCAGTATCTTCCAGAGATGCGACACGAAGGTTTTCAATAAAATCCCCCCACCCCAGACTACCCTTTACATGGAAGATTTTTCGAAAATTTTAATTTTCTCAAAAATGGCTCTAACGATTTTGATGAAAATATCATATGTTTAGGGTAATGTCATGAGAAATGAAATGTATATCTCGAATTTTCTGGAAATGTCTCCAAAAGTATTCTTCATTGTGAACGACTTTTCATAACTGGTAAACCATAAGAGATAGACAAAATTTTACTACACAAAAAATGTAGATCGCGTTAAAATACACAACTTATGTCATATACATTTTTTTTGTTGAGTGAACCATTTTCGAGATATTGCTTGTTATTCCCTTAAATTTTTCGATACTTATTTTCTCAAATGGGAATTCGTTATTCATTTTTTTTTGTCTTGGATATGCAAAGAGTTATAATCTGTGGCAAAGGGAATGGTGTTGCACCTAGCAACCAGCTATTAAGAGATATGTATGTGCTTAAAGGCTACTGTTGTTCTATATTGCCCTTGTAAATATATTTTCCCCTACATCTACAAGAAAATTAGCAATAAGATAGAGTTTGCAAATGTTTATCTCGATTAACATGAACTAGATGGAGAATAAGCGTTTGTAAAAATACTTTGTACAAGAGTAGAGAAAGTCATGTGAGTGTAACACATCAGATTTTTACTTTAGTATTTATCTTTTCAATTACTTTTAAATTTCTTGATCTTTCTTTTTGCTATGAAACATATCATGGTAAATATACATAAATATCTTTGAATTAACCCATTAGTACCATAAATTGCTTTTAGGCAGCAGAATTTGTTGCTTCTTTTTCAAATCTCTGTTCTTGATCTAAAACATTTTGGGATGGTGAAAAATCATTGAGTAGTTTCTGCACATACACTATGCACAGACACCCCCACAAACATACGTTTTTCATCTTAGGTGCATTATGCTGCCATCTACTGTCTGGTACTCATTATCCGCGACCTCAGTAGCCATTAGACATCGTGAAACAGCAGAATGGAATGCTCCGTGGAACTCACAGACTTCGAACATGGTCAGGTGTATCATAAGTCTGTACGTGAGATTTCCACACTCCTAAACATCCCTAGGTCCACTGTTTCTGATGTGATAGTGAAGTGGAGACGTGAAGGGACATGTACAGCAAGCACAAAAGCGTAGACCGACCTCGTCTGTTGACTGACAGAGACCGCAATATTTGAAGAGGGTCATAAAGAGTAATAGGCAGACATCTATCCAGACCATCACACAGGAATTCCAAACTGCATCAGGATCTACTCCAAGTACTATGACAGTCAGGCATGAGGTGAGAAACATTGGATTCCATGGTCGAGCAGCTGCTCATAAGCCACACATCACACAGGAAAATGCCAAACGATGCCTCGCTTGGTGTAAGGAGCATCAACATTATATGATTGAACAGTGGCAAAACGTTGTGTGGAGTGACGATGAATCACGGTACACAATGTGGCGATCCGATGGCAGGGTGTGGGTATGGCGAATGTCCGGTGAACGTCATCTGCCAGCATGTGTAGTGCCAACAGTGAAATTTGGAGGTGGTGGTATTATGGTGTGGTCGTGTTTTTTCTGGAGGGGGCTTGCACCCCTTGTTTTTTTGAGTGGCACGATCACAGCACAGACCTACATTGATATTTTAAGCACCTTCTTGCTTCCCACTGTTGAAGAGCAATTTGGGGATGGCGATTGCATCTTTCAACACAATCGAGCACCTGTTCATACTGCACAGGCTGTGGCAGAATGGTTATACGACAATAACATCCCCGTAATGGACTGGCCTGCACAGAGTCCTGACTTGAATCCCAAAGAACACCTTTGGGATGTTTTGGAATGCCGACTTTGTGCCAGGCTTCACCGACCTACATCAATACCTCTCCTCAGTTCCGCTCTCCATGAAGAATGGGCTGCCATTTCCCAAGAAATCTTCCAGCACCTGATTGAAAGTATGCCTGCGAGAGTGAATGCTGTCATCAAGGCTAAGGGTTGGCCAACACCATATTGACTTCCAGCATTACCGATGGAGGGCGCCATGAATTTGTATGTTATTTTCAGCCAGGTGTCCAGAAACTTTTGATCATGTAGTGTATATACAATTCAACAATGGTGATTGTTTAGCCTTGTATTACTGTGATTGAAATCTAGAAATAACTATGTATAATCACATGACTTTATTCACCTTGATTTCTAATACAGCAATATTGGTTTTGTCAAACTTAAACAATACAAACATTGTTATAATATAATAAAAACATGAATATCTATGTATGAATAAAGTTATATACACAAATAATGAATGGATATAAAGAATTATGTGTCCTAACTAATGTGTTAGGACAAATAAAATAACCAAAATATGAATACTGACAATACAAACATAACACACAGTACATATTTTATAACAAAATAAACAACCTTGTAATAAGAATTTCCTCAATTCTTTTTTAAATATTGCTAAGAGTATTGATATCTTAAAAAATGGAGGGAGTTTATTGTATATTGAATACCATTATAATGAAGGCTTTTTTTGTATAAAGTTCTTCTTTACCCTGTAATGTGTAACTGAGGTTTACTATGTTTCTAAAATTTCCAGGCTGTTTTGCTGTGTTCTGCAGGTTAAAATACTTCCTGACATTTTCTCCCTGTATGTGAGGGACATCTTCAGAGATCTTGTCATCGTCGCTTCTTTCTCTGGATTAAAAGCATGCTAAAATAGAGTCAGTATATATACTCGTGGCCCAGTGGGAGAGACAAAGGACAGGGCTATGTTATTATTTCCTGGCTGTATGGAGGTTATGGAAGGCAAGAAAGTATGGGAATCAGGTTTGGTTAAATTTAAATCCTTCGTCTTTATTGAAGTTATTGATGTGTTTATAAATTTCTATAGTCTCTCTGTACAAACACGGAAAATACTGCTTTGTTGTAGAAAAAACTTCTACTTTATTGCACTCTGTATGATGGTCATCCAGGGATAAAACATGCTGTGCCATGGCTGACTTCTCTGTTTGTCCTAGGCAGCAATTTCTTTTGTGTTCAGTTATACGTGTATTTACAAATCATTTTGTTGTGCCAATATATATTTACTTGTCCGCATATGCAAGGAAAATTTAAAAACTGGATTTAGAAAATGGGTCAAGTGGATCTTTAGCTGATTTGAGAATCTGGCTTATTTTTGTTGTTGGCATGTTTATGGGTTTGATTTGTCATTTTTCTAAAATTTTTCCAATGCAATATATTATATTGTTTATGTAGGGAAAATAGACTGTGCTTTTATAAGTAGAGGCATCCCTTATTCAACTTTTAGTCTTTCTAAGATGTGATCTTGATCAAGATAACAGTTATAAGAGTTATGGATATTTTAAAATCAACTTATACAATTTCTCTGTCTGAATAATGTTAGGAGTACTTCACTTTATATTTAGGAAAAACATACAGTAATTCCACTCATGTATGGTTACAGTATTACTATTTGAATTCCAGTATTAATCTTCGACACTGTTAGGCGCTTGTTATAGAGTTACTTGTTTTCGGTGCATGCCAATAGGCAAGAGTTCTCTATGAAGAGATTAATGAAGGTGTTAGTGTTTTTACAGGATCTCTCAAACCCAATGCAGATGCTGATGGTGATGAGGATTCACGGAATGAAGACAAAGAGTGAGCAGCATTTGAATGTCACTTATCATCATCATCATCATCATCATCATCATCATCATCATCATCATTCTCAATCATCTTACATTCGAACAAAAACTACCAGAGCGGAGATAAGACTCTCCACCAATGAGTTAATGCCACAGTGATACCAATTCTGCACTGAATGTGGGACATGCTCAGGCAAAACGTATTGATGGCATGTTCCAACCACTGATAGTGTAAAGAAATGAAAGGGTAAAGGGTTTAACTAAAATCCTTAATGACACAAAAGTGTGTGTTTTGACTTGAAGAAGCTTAGTTCATTTCCAGGAACAGATTACAAAAATATGTCACTGTTAATTATGTTTTAATTCTTCAAAGATTGTGAAAACAGGGTGATATGCCAAAAACTTGTATTACCCCAAACCAAAAATGGGCAAGGATGAAATCTATTACTTTATGCCTATTTTTACTTTAGCAGATACAACAATTTACCTTCCAAACAGTCATTAGGGCTCAGAAGATATTAGAAAATTAGTTTTTTTTAAAATAATGCGAGACAGGCATTTTTTAAATTCACATATCCCTACACTGAAAAGCATTTTATTTGGCTAATACTATGATAATATACATTTTATAGATTCAGAAAACACTCAAGTTTTAAAAATCTGATGTATTACATTCACATGACTTTCTCTACTCACCCTTCTACAAACTATTATTACAAAAGCTTATTATTCTAGCTATTTCTTGTTAATCCAGATAAACTTTCAATTGAATTTACAAATTTTGTATGATATAGTAGGTAAAATGATAATCAGATTTTTAAAGACCATGTTGTTAGGTGACGACTTTGAAATTCCATGCTCTTTGCATGACCATGAGATAAACAGAAAAAGAATAACTACTTACTACTTGGGACAATTTTAAGTATTTAAAAACTGAAACTAATAACAAAGAATATTTTGGAAATGTTTAATGCCACAAAAAATGTTATTTGACATAAATTGTGTACTTTAACGAGAACTACATTTTTTGTATAGTAGGATTTTGTGGTTATCTCTGACTTAATAGAAACGTCATTCAAAATAAAGAGGACTTCACAGGCTATTCCCAGAAAATTCAAGATATGTATTTTATTTGTCATGCAAATATCTTAAACATATGGAATTTTAATTAAATTTGTTAGAGCCAGTTTTTAGAAAATAAAAAATAACAAAAGTTTTCCATGTAGTTTGGGGTGAGTGAGATTTTCTTGAAAATCTTCATATCACAACCTTGGAAGATACTGAACTTAAATACCAGGTTTGATATTTAACCGGCTTTTCATTTTTGAGTTATGTTGTTCACAGACACACACACACATATATATATGAATCTTTTTCTAAAAATGCTTTTTTTGGGGGATTCAGGAAGTCTCAAAATATGTATTTCTGGTGAAATCTCGGTATCAAATTTTTGGGTGGAATACAATACTTCCTCTACTTACTATAGGTAAGTAGTAGAGAAAGTAAAAAGCAGATGATAATTATTATATGCTACCCACTATATTACAACCTATCTACGTGGGTGCATGAGAAAAAAGAACAGTCACTTAACACTTCAAAGTGTGTTGTTAACATATAGCAAAATTCAAACAAACAACAGCACATATTTCAGAGAAGACTAATGCTATGAGATAAACCATGTATCTAAATGAGATCTGGATTCTATCTGTAATCAATGTTTGTCTGTTTCATGAGGTTTTACATTGTCTATAGGCTATTTAGAAAACATTCATGGTTTGTTATAGGCCAATGAAAAATACATAAGGTAGGTAAAAATATACAGACATAGTAAATAAAGAAGAGCGAGAATCTATTGCATGGGTAAGAACCAGAGCATGGAGGCTAAGAGGGTTAAGACAGGGTATTCCTCAAAACCAATGTCCAATATGTGGTGGTAATGAAGACATTGAACACATAGTATTTAGGTGCCAAGGAACCGAAAATTGGAGAAGAGAATTTTTTAAAAAGAAGTGGTTGAAGGGGGATAGAAATATGCTTATAATCGAAATGGTGTGCAAGGACGCTAAGGAACATTGGACAGTTTTTGTGTAAAGTAAAAAAATAAATGGCTTTGGAAGTGGATAGAGAAAAGTAAGAGATAGTGTATCTTACTTTGAAGGAACGATATGGTGAATGTGTGATGGTAAAGTAATCAATAAGTGACAAATGAAAAACAAGTGGAAATGGGACATGAAAAACTGAAGCAAGATAATTTATTGATGGGAAATTGTAAAATGTAGATAAACTGTAGTGATAGTCTACAGAATGGGTGGCCAGGGTGAAAGTTCAGTAGACAATCAAATTGTAAATCTCTTAGCACAATAAATAAATATGTACATATCACATATAAAATGAGCAGCAATGTTGGTCATATGATTGTAATAACTGAATCACTTGCCAGGGCCAATTTTATTTGCAACTGAATGTGCATTGTAGTCTCTCTCTCAGAATAATTTTTCAACCAAGTTGTATTTATGCTGTGCGCGCGCGTGCACGCACGCACCCACCCACCCACCCACCCACCCACCCACCCACCCACACACACACACACACACACACACACACACACACATGCGAGCATGCAAATACAGACAATATGAAATATTGATATAAAAGTTTTGAGCTGCAAATATAAAGTACCTAATATAAATGTTAAATGGCTGGAAAAAGTTTATGAGATGGTTGTGGAGGCAAAAATGATGTATGGTATAGAAATATGGGGATTAGATAGAGGATGGGAATGTATAGATGTGGTGCACAGGATGTTTTGTAGAGAAATACTAGGGCTACCGAAGTCAATTGTAAGACAGGTAGCACAATTAAAGATGGGCAGGGTGCCAACTAAGGGGAAGATAATGGAAAGAGCTTTGAAATTTTGGTTCAGAACTTTAAATCTAGGAAAAAGTAATGTGTTAAGACAATGTATTGAATACCAAGAGAAGAGCTTAATGAATGATGGATGGGTAAGTAAATTATGGAATATTTTGGAGAAAAATGGGTTAGGAGATATATGGAGAAGGAGAGAAAATAACGTGAAAATTTTTTGGAAAAAGGCGAGGAAAAGACTGGAAGATATAGAAATACAAATCATGTTCAGTGAGATTGCTAAAAAGAGCTCATTAGTTTATTATAGGCCAATGAAAAATACATGGGGTAGGGAAAAATATATAGACATAGTAAATAAGGAAGAGAGAGAATCTATTGCATGGTTAAGAACCGGAGCATGGAGGCTAAAAGGGCTAAGACAGGGTATTCCTCAGAACCAATGTCCGATATGTGGTGGTAATGAATACATTGAACACATAGTATTTAAGTGCCAAGGAACAGAAAATTGGAGAAAAGAATTTTTTAATAAGAAGTGGTTGAAGGAAATGATATGCAAGGACGCTAGAAGCATTGGGCAGCTTTGTGTAAAGTAAAAAATAAATGGCTTTGGACAGTGGAAAGAGAAAAGTAAGAGGTAGTGCATCTTACTTTGAATGGAAAACTATAGTGAATGTGTTAAATTAGTGACAAGAGATTGTAAAATGTAAATAAACTGTAGTGATTGTCTACTGAATAAGTGACCAGGGTCAAAATGCAGTAGACAATCTAATTTGTAAAACTCTTAGCACAATAAATACAAATACAAATACGAATAAAGGTTTTGGGTCAAATGCAATACCTAGATATCTAAAAATAGGGAAAGTAAAACTTAACATTAAACTATTTAAAGCAATATGTCTAACAAAACCACAGTCATGAGCAGGTATAGGAATTCTTAAGCAGTTGGCTTCAGATTAACTATACTCAAACCACTATCGATACAAAGAACGTAAACTATAGTGCCCAAGAGCCACTGACCGCAGGCAAAATACAGTCCCATGAGTGGTCTGCACATGCCAACAGACTGTACAAGGGATGGAGGTGGTTTGTTATATATAATGTCATTGTGTAAAGTTCAGTAACAGTTCAACCTAATTTCCTTTCATTGTAGCTTTAATGCTTGAAAATTCCAATACCTGGTCATGAGTAATGCAAAACTTTTAGAATTATTGAGTTGATTTTGTAACACTTATGTCACTTACCATTTTAAAACATTATTTAAAATTAAGCAAAACCAACATTAATGTACAGGAGTGAAACTTGGACAATGAGACAATTAGATAGAAATAGAATTGAGGCATCAGAGATGAGGTTTATGAGATCTCTGATGGGTGTCACTCTGAGAGACAAGGTAAAAAGTGAAGATATCCAGAAATATTAAAAATAAAAGCTACAATGGTAGAAGACATAATGAAGCATAAAAAACAGTGGCACAATCATGTCAAAAGGATGCCTTCTGATCGACAGCCAAAGCAAGCATTTTATTATAGACCTGTTGGACGATGAGATGTAAGATGGCCAAGAAAGAGGTGGCATGACCAATTTTAACCTTTAGCTCAGAACAGGACTCAACCCAAGCCTTGGAAGGAGAGAAGCAAGGAAGGAATGAGAAGAAGATTTAAATAGTAAGTAATGTGTTACAAAATTGATTCAATAATTGAATAGCTGCCTGGAACGAGGTTCTAACCCTCATTTCTTCTAGAGTTGAATTTTACATGCAAGAAGGTTATTAATGGTGCTTGGAACAAGGCAGAGATATTGCATGGGTTCTACCAGTGCTCTCTGAAATTTCCAGTATCTCTGCTTTGTCCCACGCACCTTAACAACTTTCTTCCATGTAGAATTTAAATTTGGAAGAAATGAGGGTTACAACTTTGTTCTGGTTGGCTATTCAATTCTAAATGACTAGTGCACATCACTGTCACAAAGTCCACCATACCTAATTTTAAGTTAAATGCAAAACTTGTTGGGTGTTCAAATATTAAATATGATTAAAAAAAAATCTGATGTGTTACACACACATGACTTTCTCTACTCTTGTACAAACTATTTTTACAAACGCTTATTCTCCATCTACTTCATGTTAATCGAGATAAACATTTGCAGACTCTATCTTATTGCTAATTTTCTTGTAGATGTAAGGGGAAAATATATTTACAAGGGCAATATAGAAATACTGTAGCCTTTAAGCACATACATATCTCTTAATAGCTGGTTGCTAGATGACGTCACACAATATGGCTGCACGCGTGAGGTAAGCAACATTACGTGAGAAACATTATCCACCACGTGGTGCTCTGAAGCATATATACAAATTTGTGCTAATACTACTTCAAGGTGCAGCACCATTCCCTTTGCCACAGATTAATACTCTTTGCATATCCAAGAAAAAAAAATGAATAACGAATTCCCATTTGAGAAAATATTCGGCTCTACTGAAACTGTTAACAATAACATAATACTTTAGCAAGGGGGTGAGTTGTTTATCGTTACCGGGAACCAGGAAGTTACGTCATGTTTCGCGCCTTTTCAGTAAAAAAGCTTCTAGAACATTCTCTAAAAATTATATGTATTGGTGGTTTTCATTGGATAGTAAAATAGACGCTAATGTTGGCGCGTTTTATTAGCCAATGGTAATTCATTTATAATCTTTAGGTGTATCTCGAGGCATGCCTATAAATAAGTCAGGTCGAGTTAGCGGGTCCTCCAGTGTGCAACAAGATTCCCGATACATTACACATCGTCTCCAGTTCGGCAAGATTCACGAAGCACTACACATCGTCTCCTGCAGTTATTCAAAATTCTCCGTACATTACACGTTGGCCGCTCAGTTCATCAAGTTACGCGCAGTGAAAATCATTAAAGATCTAAAATATTACAAAGTCACTTATATACAAAAATTGAAGTACGTGAGTTAAAAGTGAGAAGTTATTATAAACAGTTTCAGTATGGCGATTATCTAGACAAAATCTGTGAAAGTGTTAGTGCACGTGCTCGACAATAAAACATTATAAAATACATTTCTTCACTAGTAATTTTTGGATAAAAGATTCCTTTTCCGCTTCACACCCTGCAAGAATTAAATGCCTACCTAAATAGCTGGCCGGAAGAAAATATACATAACCTTAAAACTAATTCATATAGATTGCTACGCTAGATGGAATTAGCAGGCGACCGACGAATGACGTCACACAATATGGCTGCACGCGTGAGGTAAGCAACATTACGTGAGAAACATTATCCACCACGTGGGGACACAAATACACAAATACACACTAATACTACCTCAAATTGGCGCATCAACGTGGAGCGACAACTAGGAAAGGAAGGCTAGACGACTAGGAAAGGAACAAGAATAACCAGAGAGGCGAAAGCAGCAGTGAAACGACCTATAGACGCAGATTCCGAGACAGAAGGGTAATTCAGCTACAAGAAAACATCGAAACGACGTAGATTCATCACGATACAACGCAGAAGCGACATACAAACCTAGGAGAATGGGGCAGAACGCTGGACATCAAAACTACAACATCAGACAGCATCACAAAGTCAGGTGATTGTAATTTTTTTTTAGAAAACAAAAACAATGGCTGCTAGGAATACTGAAGAAATAATTATGGAGGGAGATAGTGTAACAGTTAGCTGTAAGTCAATACAGGTTACAAAAAAAAGCTTAAACAATGTAATATTGGAGGGAGGAAATGTTAGTGCAGAAAGTAAAAATAGAATAGCAGGAAATATTACTATTGATGCTGGTATGATGATGGAAATGATGGAAATTTTGAGAAATATTAGGGAAGATATGCAGAAGAGTCATAGGGAATTGAGAGAAGCTATGGACAGGAATCATAAGGAATTAAGGGAAGATATTCGTAGGAGCTTTGAACAAAACAGGAAATCAATTGAAAATATTGGTAGGAGGAATGAGATATTAGAGCAAAAAGTAGATCAAAGCAGTGAAGAAATTGAAAAGAAAGTTATGAAGTTAGATAGTAGTAGGCCAGAAATGAGTGATAAAAAGGAAGTTGTAGTAAGTGAGATAGGAGAAGTTTCAAAGAAAATGCTAGACATGAGCAAGGAAATAGGTAATAAAGAAAGTGATGTTAATACTAAAAGTGAGGTTAATGTAGAATGCGCAGAGTTAGGAAGTCAAGTGAGTAATATGACAAGTGAGCTAAGAGAGATAAAAGAGGTTAGGAATGTAGATGTAAATCAGGCGCAAGTCAATTTCAGAGCGGAGATATCAGAAATGCAAAAAGAATCAGAAATGCAAAGAAGTAAATTGTACCAAGATGTTCAAAATGAAAACTCCAGTCCATTACAGTTTAGTACAGATTTGTCAGAGTACTTTCAAAGTAAAAAGATAGCAGAAGAATTGAAAATGAAAGTTGTTAAAAGATGTGTAATTCAAGAAACTGTAGATTGTTTTCAAATGTTATCATGTGATGAAATTTCAAATGAATACAAGAGGTTATTCATGAACAATTTGAAGGTTAGGTTACGGCTACGAGTAATGTTTAGCCACACACAATTTGATCCAGGAGGGTAAATAGCAATGAGATGTAAAGTAAATGCTGGATAGTTGAAGACGACTTGCAGAGAAATGTATTGGAACGTAAGAGGGTTAACTAAATATACATGACATTTGAAAAGAGAAATAAATTATAAAAAAAAAAAAAAATAGAGAAATGTTTAAAAAAATAAATAAATAAATTAAAATTTTTGTAACTGTAACAACATTTAAAAATTAAGAATGCAATGATTGAAACTTAATATGATATGAAAGTAAAAGTACGTAAATACCATTCCAAGATTTGAAAATTAAGAATGCAAAAATTGAAACTTAATATGATATTAAAGTAAAAGTACGTAAATACAATTCCAAGAATTAAAAATTAAGAATACAAAGATTGAAAATTAATATGATATTAAAGTAAAGATACGTAAATACAATTCCAAAAGTATTGTTAAAATAATAATAAATTCATAATAAAAAAAAAAAAAAAATTTTTTTTTTTGGTAAAAATAATTCAAAACAAATACTTAAGTAGCAAACAGAAAAGGTGAAACATTGTCTAGATTTAAGAGATGTAAATATTTGTGTACAGGGTAAATATTTTTGGTAAATGTTTAAAATTACAAAAATTCTTGAATGATAGATTTTTGGTAACAATATAAGAAAGTAAACCATTTTTTGTAACACTAGTTAAATAATTTAGGGTAAAGTATATGATATAAAAAAAAAAAAAAAAAAAAAATTTGTTTGTAACGTCAGATTAATGTCAAAACAAATCAAACCAGAGCCAGTAAGTAGTGGCAAGATAAAACATATGTCGTGTGTTAAACGCGTGTGAAGTGTTAAGTGAAAGTGAATAGCGTGTGTTACAAGATTTAGGAGACTAAAAACAAAATTATAAAATTTCTAAACAGGTTATAAATGTTTATAATTATGTTTCTAGTGGGGCATATGTGACGGTAATTTGTATCACAAATTACTCAGATGTGGTTAACGATAATAATATGAATATGTATTTTTATGTAACATTGATTTCAGGGGTTTAATAATTGTAATTATTAATGGTAAATAATAATTTTCGGCTCTACTGAAACTGTTAACAATAACATAATACTTTAGCAAGGGGGTGAGTTGTTTATCGTTACCGGGAACCAGGAAGTTACGTCATGTTTCGCGCCTTTTCAGTAAAAAAAGCTTCTAGAACATTCTCTAAAAATTATATGTATTGGTGGTTTTCATTGGATAGTAAAATAGACGCTAATGTTGGCGCGTTTTATTAGCCAATGGTAATTCATTTATAATCTTTAGGTGTATCTCGAGGCATGCCTATAAATAAGTCAGGTCGAGTTAGCGGGTCCTCCAGTGTGCAACAAGATTCCCGATACATTACACATCGTCTCCAGTTCGGCAAGATTCACGAAGCACTACACATCGTCTCCTGCAGTTATTCAAAATTCTCCGTACATTACACGTTGGCCGCTCAGTTCATCAAGTTACGCGCAGTGAAAATCATTAAAGATCTAAAATATTACAAAGTCACTTATATACAAAAATTGAAGTACGTGAGTTAAAAGTGAGAAGTTATTATAAACAGTTTCAGTATGGCGATTATCTAGACAAAATCTGTGAAAGTGTTAGTGCACGTGCTCGACAATAAAACATTATAAAATACATTTCTTCACTAGTAATTTTTGGATAAAAGATTCCTTTTCCGCTTCACACCCTGCAAGAATTAAATGCCTACCTAAATAGCTGGCCGGAAGAAAATATACATAACCTTAAAACTAATTCATATAGATTGCTACGCTAGATGGAATTAGCAGGCGACCGACGAATGACGTCACACAATATGGCTGCACGCGTGAGGTAAGCAACATTACGTGAGAAACATTATCCACCACGTGGTGCTCTGAAGCATATATACAAATTTGTGCTAATACTACTTCAAGGTGCAGCACCATTCCCTTTGCCACAGATTAATACTCTTTGCATATCCAAGAAAAAAAAATGAATAACGAATTCCCATTTGAGAAAATAAGTATTGAAAAATTTAAGGGAATAACAAGCAATATCTCGAAAATGGTTCACTCAACAAAAAAAATGTGTATGACATAAATTGTGTATTTTAATGCGATCCACATTTTTTGTGTAGTAAAATTTTGTCTATCTCTTATGGTTTACCAGTTATGCAAAAGTCGTTCACAATGAAGAATACTTTTGGGGACATTCCCAGAAAATTCGAGATATACATTTTATTTGCCATGAAAATATCTTAAACATATGATATTTTAATCAAAATCATTAGAGCCATTTTTGAGAAAATTAAAATTTTCGAAAATTTTCCATGTAAAGGGTAATATGGGGTGGGGGGATTTTCTTGAAAACCCTTGTGTTGCATCTCTGGAAGATACTGAACCTAAATACCAAGTTTGGTGTTTATCCGACTGTTCGTTTGAGTTATGCTGTTCACAGACAGACACACAGACATGTTAACAAGCTTTTTTTGGATTCATGGGGTCTCAAAACATGTATTTCCGGTGAAATCTCGGTATCAAATTTTTGGGTGGAATACAATACTTCCCTTACTTACTAAATGTAGTAGAGAAAGTAAAAAAGTGCATATTTTGTAAATAGTATTAATACAAGTTAGTTATTGAGACTTACTGTGTATTCTATCCCATGTATTCTGCTCTAAGTTTTCTGGCTGTAAGTATTTATTGGTTCTTACATCTCCACAGGCAAATTCATAAAAATCTTCACATGCATCTACGTTAAAGCTCATTGTCTTCATCAAGTGCTTTGCTTGAGATTTACATTTACTGGTAAGACAAACATTGCCTGTTGTTGCTGAAAATGTAACAAATCTGTATCGATAAATGCTGAAAAGTTTAAATACATACATCTATGAGAAATAAAAAGTAGTGATAATTGGAATTTTCAAAATATGGAGCTGTATGTTACTAGTTCTTATTATAAACTTAGGAAGAGGTTAAGTGCACAAAAAAATAACTTCAACAGTTTTACTCCTCATTGTTATAATGGGTAATGAGAACAGCAGGAGCAAGAAACATGTATTAATGTATGAATCTGTATAAGGTAAATGTAGGTAATATAAAATTCAATTATCATATATATAATTATCAATACAGATCCTTTTACCAACACCACCACAACCACCATCATCAGAGTAAAGAACCCTTTCAACATCATTGGATTCGCATAAAGACAAATTTCAAAGTGCTGTAACTACATGCTATAAGTACTTTATATTTGATGTCATCTTAATTTCCTCAAAAATTGCAAGTTTCAAAGACCTCACCAAACATGATCCTGTACTTCTATCTGATTTAGGTTGGTAATATATTGCCATCTCCACAAACATTACAATTGGATGCTACATAAGCTTAGGTATTTCACTGATCATTGGTAGGATTTCTTATATCATAGGCTTCGCATAATTTTTGCTAACTTCCGTAAGTTCTAAAAATGTATATGATCAGAAACATTTAAAAATAGTATAGTTACATTCTATAAATATGTCAAGTACCATGCCTATTTCTTTAATCATCAAACTATCTATCTGCCTCCATGAACTGGGTGCATCATATCTGTGTTCAGGGTCTGATTTTGAATCTTAGTTTGGGTGAGTTACCTGCCTAAGGTTTTTACAGAGTTTACCTTGTTCACATAAGACAAATGGACCCTGAAATAATTTCAGTACCATTCAGTATTTTGTTCACTGTTTCTTCAGATCTGAGCTCTTTAAAGGAATTAAAAAGAAAGATAATAAAATTTTAAGGTTTTAGCCACCATTAGCCAGATTGTGTTATGTTATGATGTAATGTCCCAAAGATTCAAAATTTTACTTCAAGTAATTCTATGTATAGTAAAACCTTGAACATATGTTTCTGCTAATAATTTTATCCAATTTATTACACTCTTTATATATTATGATCCCTGGGCATTTCATATATAACTGCAACATTGTACCTTAAAAATTAAATTGAGTTTTATTTATGGGTGCTCTTTAACTGCTGTGGTCCTTAGCATCATTCTATTTTGGGCATGAAAGACTGGTAATTTTACTCAGAGGCCTCTTTATCAGACTTGGGGTTCTTTTACTTGTCATATATCTATGACATGGGACCACCAGCTTTACTACCCTTCCGAAGGAAGCTATGCTAAGGATTTTTATATCTGAAAAAATCCATCACCCTTCGCTGGGTTTGAACCTGTAACCTCGGGAATTAGAGGCTAGTATGGTAATTACTACACCACGGAGGACGACAAAAATTATACCTTCTTATAACATTTCAAATTCCACTTGTAACTTTCTTTTTTTGTATTGAAAGTGAGTGAAAATTCTGTATAAACTCTATGTAATGATTTAAAAGCATGATGAAAGAATACTCTTTGGCTATGTTTGATTAATAGAAACAAATTTTAAGGTGCACTCCTGCAGAATTCTGGAAACCTGCATTACTCTACCTTTAAAGATAATGTCACAGCCACTCAAGCCATGTTTGTAGTCTTCACCTCCTGAAGTGTTCTTTACATAAAAGGGACTGAACATTCAAAAGTAAGCCTTTCAGTTTTCTAATCCTACTGTAAACTTAGTTTTCCCTTGAATTCTGTGTTGGTATATAAGTTATGATACTACAAAGTGGCAAAATAAAAATCTCTTTCTATAATTGAAAAATTACGAATTCTCTATCCACTGATAACAAACTGAGCTTGTATTATAGGAGTTGAGCAATAAACACACTTCAATAATATAAACATTATTACTTCCATCCCATAACTTGTTTCTCATGCATAGCATTGTCCCACTTATACACATTTGAGTTACCTTGAAGAATGCAATAATGTGGTTATTTTGTGTATAGATCATTATTATCCTTGTTATTGGTACTGTTTTAGTCATTAAAAAGCTAGTATTTATAATAGGAACTTTAAGGTTAATGTTTTGCATTATTTTAATGAAACTTAAGAACCAAACCAGATACAAACTTAAGTGCAAAGTTATTTGAAAAATAAATTATGGAAGAAAGTAAACAAGCAAACAGATGATACTTAAATGAAGTTACCATTTGAAGTATTAGGTGGGACACAGACAGGAGTATCTGTGGAAACATTCATTTGCAGAGATCGCTTGATGTTTGTTGTATTCAAAGCACTCTCAGTAATTAGTTCTGCCATTTTGTTTTCTGTGTTTAAAGTTGTCACATGAATCTCATTCTTTATGTCAGCATTCTGTTTTTCATCAGATTGTTTATGAGTATAATTTTGCAGTTCACTTGCTGTTTGTGTACTGTTTTCCTGACCAGTTTTATCATCCTCTGTACTGTTATTATTAGGTACTGGAGTTAGTAGCTGATGTTCTGGTTCATCTTCTTTTGTATAGCTGTTTGTCACAGCCATCTCCTCTTCCATATGTCTCTCCTCAACCAATGTAACATTTTCATTGTTTGTTTGATTCTGATATGATAGAACAGCGCTCTGAGTGCTTGCTTCATTATCTTTATTGGTTATTTGGTCAAGAGTTCTTGTTTGTACAGTAGTAAGCTTCTCATCCTGAAAAGACCAAATAAATGATTACAATATATTAAATTATAATTTAAATGCTCCTTAAATTATATGCAACTTATATCGATAATATATAACTGCAGACTTTACATTTTTAAATAAATAATCTTAGTACAACCTTCCGACTAATTACTTTAAATTTAAAATATTAAAATGTATAATGGTGGTTTAAAAAGTTCTTAGTCTGCCATAAAAATGGTGCTGACAGTATCAAATAGCAAGGATAATTCTTAAGCATGATATAGGTATCCTGTATATAGTGTAAGTGAAATTTCATACATGTCCTTTCATTTGTTTGGTTGTTATAGTGCTGCAAAATAAACAAGTTGAGCTTTCTTCTGAAAACAGATAAATTCAAATGTCATGCAGTAATAAAATACTTCATATTGAATGGTAAATAGACAACAGAAATAAAAAAAATCTGATGTGATACATTCACATAACTTTCTCTCCCTCTATCATTTATTAGTGGATATACAAGCTCATTTTTCTGTCTACTACATTTTAATCCAAATAAACCTTTGGGGAAATAGTTACATTAAACATTTCATTATAGATACAAAGAGAACAGTGATAGTCAAATGTTTAAGAACTGGACGCCATATGCTGGCCTAAAACTCCATACTCTTTTCATGCAATTGCAGAAACAACTGAATGTTGACAGAGCTTTTAAGAGAATTACCAAGAAATGAACACTTTGAACCGTTAATAATGGATATCTCAGAAATGGTTTATGCCACAAAAAACTTATTTGAAATAAATTGTGTATTTTAAATAGAACTACATTGTTTTGTAGTACACTTTCATCTATTGCTTAATGTTTACCAGCTATACAAGATTATACAAAATTCCTTCCAAATGAAGAGGACTTCATAGGTTATTTCCAGATATTTCAAGGTAAACATTCTATTTTTTTTGTAAATATCTATCATACAATGTATTTTAATCAATATTGTTAGAGCCGTTTTTAGAAAATAAAAAATTCAGCAAAATCTTCCATGAAATGGTAGTTTGGGGTGGGGGATTTTCTTGAATATCTTTGTGTATTATAAAATTTTACCTCAGTTTCATTTGCTGTTTGGTTGTGCATTTGCTCAATTGATGTAGCTCTATTCTCCTCTACATCATCTGCAGTTAATGTAGTCTGTGTATACTCTTCTTCCTCATCATCTTTTGTGTGGCGATCGCTAGGAGGTTCTTCTTCATGCACATAAAAATGTTTCACAAATGAATCATGTTCTGTGCTTGTACTGTTCTGATATTCTGGTGTTGTGCTAACAGTAACATCATCTTCTCCTGTTTCATTAGTCATTCGATATGGTTTTGTTGATGGAACCTGAAAGGAAATATTATTTTTTATAAACTCTGCTTGATAAGAACTGAGGTGAAGTCCTTAAATTTTGGCAGACAGTAAATACATCACTATGCTCTGTACACTATGCTCTATAAAAGTTGTTTGTACATATATACCATTTATCTGTTTGAATTTTAAATTTCTTAATCTGCCTTGACTCTTTGTTTCTCATCCTTGGAAGATGTTGAACTTTGAACCAAGTTTGGTATTTAACTGCTTTTCATTTTAGTTATGCACGCATGCACGCACGCACGCATGCACACACACACATACACACACACACACACACACACACACACACACACACAGAGAGAAAGTTTTCTAAAAATAATATGTTTTGCATTCACATGGCTTTCTGTACTCAGTTTTCTACAAATTATTCCTATAAAAGCTTATTATTCTATCTACTTCTTTTTAATCAAGATAAACATTCAATTCACATTGACAAATTTCACTGTAGGATACAATAGTAAAGTGAAAGCCAGATTTTTAAATAGCATGTCACTATGTGATGGCTTTGAAATTCCACAATCTTTGCATGATCATGAAAAAAGAAAAATGAACAATGACTTTCCACTCAGGAAAAGTATAAGTATTTGAAAACTCAAGCCAATAACAAGCAATATCTCAGAAGTAGTTAACTCCACAAAAAATGTTATTTTGCATAAATTGTGTGATTTAACAAGATATACATTTTTTGAATACTAAGAATTTGCTATCTCACAGTTTACCAGTTGCACAAAAATCATTCAGAATGAAGAGGACTTCACAAGCTATTCCCAGAAAATTCAAGATATACATTTCATTTGTCATGCATATATCTTAAACATACGGTATTTTAATCAAAATTGTTAGAGCTATTTTTGAGAAAATAAAGAATTTGGAAAAATCTTCCATGAAATGGTAGTTTGGGGTGGGGGATTTTCTTGAAAATCTTTGTGTTGCAACCTTGGAAGATACTGAACCTAAATACCAAGTTTGCTATTTATCCATTTTCATTTTTGAGTTATTATGTACATACACATAAGAAGAACATTTGAATTAAAATTTCTCAGAAGTGCTTGGACATGTTCTGACTCAACTCAACTCATCACCACATGCCAGAGACAAAAAGCTGCAGTCCAAACAATATGGTGAAAACATCCAATTTGTACCTTCAACAGGAAGGAAGGAGCAATTGGTTTCTGGGTATGTGTTGGTCAGGAGTGCTCATTACCCCCAAAGGCTATAGTGTATTCCCCCAAAAACAATCATCCTCCTCCTCCCCAAATTTTCTGAGAGCTCAATTTCAATTATTTTGTTTCCTTTGTAATGCCGCAGGAAGCTTTGCAAAGGGGCTGTCTTATAGGTACTATATTAGATATTGTGATATGGATACACCATGAAAGCTTAAACAAATAATTGGAAAGATAATATCAATTAAAAGTTGTAATATTTACAGCAAAAAATTATAAATAAAATATTTGGCAAGTGAGGCAAGTGGTTTGTATTTCAATGTATCCTATTGTATCTATCTAAATAGACCAATATAGTTAGTGTGATAATGCTATATGTTCTGAACAACTACATACCTATAATGTTATAGTTTCTTTTATACATTTTCAAAAATTATCATTTGATACGCCACATTATACCATATAGAATGAACAGTTTTTTTTTATTTATTTATATATATATATATATATATATATATATTAACTAGTGTACTCATTTCACAAACTATACTATTAAAGTTGACACTACCAGGTTGAAAATACTGGTAACTAAATATAAGGACCAATTGTAAATAGTTAAGTACCTCGAAAATAGTTACATACTTTGTAAATTGTTAAGTACTTTGTAGATAGTTAAGTAAATTGAGAATAGTTAAGTAAATTGTGAATAGTTAAGTAAATTGTGAATAGTGAAGTAAATGGTGAATAGTTAAGTAATTGTGAATAGTTAGGTAAATTATAAATGGTTCAGTAATTAGGGATTTTAAAAGCTTTGTTAATATTTAAAATTAATCATTTTGTATTGTTAGTCTTGTTTATTATTATTATTATTGTAAGCTAGTCATGGTGATGTAAATTTTGTACGGTTTAATTCTGCCACTGGGAAGTACCCAATTGCAGAATAAATAAATACATACATTCATACATACATACATATATATATATATATATATATATATATATATATAAAACATTTAGATTAAAAATCTGATGTGTTACACTCACATGACTTTCTCTACTCTTGTACAATCTATTTTTACAAATGCCTATTCTCCATATGCTTTATGTTAATCGAGATATCGAGATGTCAATCTTATTGCTAATTTTCTTGTAGATGCAAGGGGAATATGGTAGCTTTTAAGCGATGGTCAAATATTTTAACGCTGGTTGCTATGCGGCGCATTCCATTCTCTTTGCAAGTCCAGGACATAAAAAAATGAATAACGAATTTGAGAAAAAGTAGAAGTATTGGAAAATTTAAGGGAATAACAAGCAATATCTCGAAAACGGTTCACTCAACAAAAGAAATGTATATGACATAAGTTGTGTATTTTAACGAGATCTACATTTTTTGTGTAGTAAAAATTTGTCTATCTCTTATGGTTTACCAGTTATGCAAAAGTCGTTCACAATGAAGAATACTTTTGGAGACATTCCCAGAAAATTCGAGATATACATTTCATTTCTCATGACATTATCTTAAACATATGATATTTTAATCAAAATCGTTAGAGCCATTTTTGAGAAAATTAAAATTTTCGAAAAATGTTCCATGTAAAGGGTAGTCTGGAGTGGGGGGATTTTCCTGAAAACCTTCGTGTCACATCTCTGGAAGATACTGAACCTAAATACCAAGTTTGGTGTTTATCCGACTGTTCGTTTTTGAGTTATGCTGTTCACAGACACACACACACACACACACACAGACACACACACACACACACACAGACACACACACGGACATGTTTCCAAAAATGCTTTTTTTGGATTCAGGAGGTCTCAAAACATGTTTTTCCGGTGAAATCTCGGTATCGAATTTTTGGGTGGAATGCAATACTTCCCCTACTTACTATACGTAGTAGAGAAAGTAAAAAACTTAAAGTTACAAACTGAGTTAATAATTACAGTACTCGATTAAAAATTGTAATAAATGTGTTTATATTACCTATGTTAATTTACTTCAATGTTTTTGTATCTGCCAAAAATTTAAATTCCCCCCAAAAATGTTCCTGATGGCACAACTTGCACCATGATTAGCCCCTGTGGGCATCCTGATGTTAATAGACTACCTGAAAACGTACAAAACTGTTAACAGAGTGTACTATGCAACTTTGCTGAAGCAGTTCAGGGCTGCTATGAAGGTCAAATGTCTGCATTTGTTAAAGAACAAGGTTATTTTTCACCAAAATGCTTCAATTCTGATTGCAAAATTGCATGAATTGCACTTTGAATTGCTGCCACTTGCACCATACTCACCAAATGTGGCTCCCAGTAACTTTTTCTTCCCCCCAAATCTGAAGAAATGGCTCGCTGGAGAGTGATTTACTTCAGAAGCTGAGAGCTACTCCAAGTCATACAACTTGGAATAGCATTAGTTAGTTTAAAATTTTGAAAGGTGACTATGTTCAAAAATAAAAAATCTGATGTGATACATTCAGATGACCTTCTCTATCCTCTTTTTTTATTAGTGGGTATAAAAACTATTCTTACTAAAGCTTATTTTTCTAACTACTACTTTTTAATCCAAATAAATCCTCATAGAAAAGCTACATTATACATTTCATTTCATGGAGAACAACGTAGTTTGCCTCCACGTGGTGTTCCCTGGGCAACACTAAGTGGACTATAACATAGGCATGCTTCCCAAGCCAAAAAAGTTAAAAGAAGAGCACTTCTTAGTGCTATTTTGAAATGCCGGTGGAATGAATCAAAGTAAAAAAACCATGATAGACAATCTTTTAAAAGACAGTGATGTAGATGTATTCATTATAGCTGAAGCAAATATAGATCAACAAAAGGAAACATTTTATCAATTTCTAAAATACAACACAAATATATTAGAAAAAAATAGACAGGTAGCAAGTGGCATACTTGCTGGCATTAAAGAATGCATAAATGGAAAATTTGAAATTATAAAAGAAATGAACCAAAATGACACTTCTGAAATAATAAGGATAACAGCTTGTAAACAAAAAACATAAATTTAAAATCTATGGTATCTACAGCCCACCCAATAACAACCACCTCAACTTGGACATAATTGATATTGGCAATAAAACAGTCATAATTGGTGACCTCAATGGACATTCTCCAAGATGGGGCTATAGTGACAACAATAAAGCTGGTGAAATTATTGAAGAATTTGTAGCCTCCAACTCAATGAAAATATTATATAGGAATGAAGACTCAAAAACCTACATACACTACTCAGGACAGTCAACCATTCCAGACATTGCTATCATATCAACTGATTTAGAAGATGAAACTACAAAAAAAGTAATTGAAGATAGTGGTAGTGGCCATAGAGCCATAATAACAAAAACAGATCTAAATCATCAACCACCTAGAACAAAGGGAAAAATAAGGCCTAAATGGAATTTCAAAAAGGCACACTGAGAAGAATATAAAACAAAAACAAACAAACTTTTCAAAGAAATTAAATTGGAACAAAATATAAACAAAGTAGTGAAAGAACTAAATGCCACAATTTTAAAACCTGAAAAACCAGCTATCCCGAGAGGGAAAATTCATAAATACAAACCCTTCTGGAATGAACAAATCAAAACAAGATAAAACTAGAGAAAAAGCAGAAAGGACACAAGACAAAGCAGATGTTATAGAATGGCAAAAAGCAAATGCGCAGTTTAAATAGGCTATAAAACTGTCAAAAAAACAAAGCTTTGAAGAATTTATAAACAAACTAGATTATAAAACAAATAGTACTAAAGTACATAATTATATTAAACAAATAAATAGAGAAAACCAACAAAATCAGCCATTAAATGTCAATAATAAAGAAATATACGGGATAACCTTATAGCAGAAAAATTAGCAACATACTATAAAACTAGTACTACATTAAAAAATAAAAACAAAAAACAGAATAAATACTTAAGAAATAGCACATCGAAGATACGTCTAACTTTCAAAATATCTTCAATGAACCATTCCCAGGTCCTGATAACATACATCCAGAGCTGCAAGAATATAGGACATGAAGCACTCCATACTTTATTAAAAATTTTCAATAAAATTTGGACAACCAGAAATAACATACCAACACTGTGGAAAAAAGCAAAAATTATACTATTAAGAAGAAAGGAAAACCAACTAAAATGATAGATAGCTATAGACCGATATCCTTAACATCAAACATAGCAAAACTGTAAGAAAGAATGGTACCTACAAGACTGACATACTATCTAGAAACACAAAATCTATTAGTTACTGAACGAGCTGGATTTAGGAAGGACAGCTCAGCAATACACCAGGTTGTAGAACTCACACAGGACATTAAAGAAAATTTCAATAATAATAAGACTACTCTAGCACTGTTTGTCCACTTCAAAGATGCGTTTAATACAGTATGGCGAGAAATGCTATTATACAAGATGAAGACATGGCATATCAGGCCGCATGCTAAACTGGTTTCAAACCTTTCTATCCCAAAGATGGTTTGCAGTACAATACAAAACAGCCACATCTAAATGGAAACAAACGAGAGTTGGACTACCTCAAGGGTCTGTTACAAGTGCTATTCTGTTAATATATATATAAACGATGTAGTAGATGTACTTAAGAAAATAGGTAATATACAAGTAGGAATGTTTGCTGATGACGTGGTAATATGGACTTCATAAAAGAACATAAGATCTGGGAAATATTACAAAAAACTACAAACAACAATGAAGAATACAATCATAACCCTAGAACAGTGGACTAATAATAACAATATGGAAATAAATACAGGAAAAACTCAATATCAATTACTCACAATGCAGCATAAAACAGAAAATATATGCCTGCAAATCCACAACAAAAAACTACAAGAAGAAACTACAACCACATATCTGCGGATAGAATTAGATCAAAAACTATCAAAGAAAGAACATATAATCAATGTAACGAATAAAATCAACAAAAAGAACAACATTTTAAAATGTTTAACAGGAATAAAATGGGGTGGAAACATGGACGTCCTTAATAATACATATAAAACATACATTAAACCTAACCTATTGTATGGAGGAGAACTACTAGCAACACTAAACAAGAGACTCAAAAGTAAACTAGAAATTTCACAAAATAATGCACTAAGAATAATAAGAAGAGCTGTAAAAACAACACCAATTACAGTACTACAAAGCTTCTCAAAAAACATGGCTATAGAATTGGAACATGAGTTGAAAGCAATTACTCTAGCACAAAAACTGCAAGTCAATAGAAACAGATTCAAGTGGTACCACACAGCAGATACTATAAGTAATTTAAAAACTCAAATAAGCTTCAAAACATAAATTAATAACTTAAAATACAAGAATATAATAATTACAACAAATATAATTGCAACAGAGGTAACAGCCAAGTGCACTCTCTGTGAAGAAGATGTCATCCTGAACAAACAACATCTCGTCAAATGCAAAGGCATTAAAAGTGATAACTTACAGACTTTATATTGGGAAGCCAGAGGGAAAATGATGCAGATCAATTAGTCCCCAGTGCCTGTGGTGAATAACAACATTTCATTATAGATACAAAGGGGACAGTGATAGCCAAATGTTTAAGAATTGGACGCTACATGCTGGTCTTAAAATTCCATACTCTTTCCATTTGATCATGAGAAAAAATTGAATATTGACAGAACTTAAAGAGAATGATCAAATAATGAACAATTCAAATCGTTAATACCTCAGAACTGGTATTACTGACTTATGCCACAAAAAGATTTATTTGAAATAAATAGTGTGTTTTCATCTACATTGTAAATTTTCATCTATCACTTAACGTTTACCAAGTTATACAAGATTATACAAAATTCCTTCCAAGTGAAAAGGGCATCATAGGCTGTTCCCAGAAAATTCAAGATAGGTATACGTTTTATTTGTCGTGTAAATATCTTGAACATATGGTATTTTAATCAAAATTGTTAGAGCCATTTTTTAAAAATCAAGCATTTTGAAAAATCTTCCATGTAAGGATAGTTTGAAGTGGGGGTATTTTCTTGAAAATCTTCATGCTGCATCTTTGAAAGGTACTGAATTTAAATACCAAGTTTGGTGTTTATCAGACATTTAGTTTTGAGTTATGCTGTTCACAGACGCATAGATGGATTTTTTCTAAAAATGCATTTTTTTGGATTCAGTGGGCCTCACATGTATTTTTGGCAATATACTGTTATCAAATTTTTAGATGGAAGCAGTACCTTTTCTGTACATGGTATAGAAAGAAATAAAGTTGAGTTAAACATCTTGTTTTTAATATAGAATCAACTGAAAAATTCAATACCACAGCCAGGATTTGAACATGGTTCTCCCGCTCTCCGCACAGTTGCTCTAACCATTGAGCTACTATGACAACATGCTGGTGGAACATTGAATTTTTCAATTGACTCAAGTTGTTTCCCAGATAGACCACCAAGGCATCTCACTAGAGATGACAATCTCAATGGTGACATGCCATTGCAAGTACTTTAATACTGGGTGCATTATATGTTTCTTATATAATAATTAAAAATAAAAATCTTGTGTTTTCTTTCTCAGGCCAAGAACTTTTCAAACAATATATTGTTTTAGTTATCTCCCTTACCCATATTCATTACATACCCATTATTGTACAAATTATATGGAACATTGTGACTAATGAGAAGATTTCATGACAAATGGAGGTCCTTCCATTGTGACTTTATGTGGGCAGCTCTGAGTGAAAGTAAATGTCATTCAGGTAATTGAAATGAATTGTAATAATTACTGTAACAATATATCAAGGTTTGCATCATACCTTTGGACAAGTGAGACTAAATGAGATAATCACTGTAAGTGTGGAAAACAGTATTCCATTTCTCAGAAAAGAATAACATCTTACTTTTGGACAAGTGACATAAAGTAAAATAATTTTGTATATACAACAATCTTTTACTTTTCAGAAAAAAATAGCATCCTTTTCTACAATCACTGTTTATACTGTTAAGAAAGGGAGCAATTTTTTCCTGGTAGAGAAGATTAGTTCTTTCAAGTTTCCCAGTTTCCAGCGTAGTGTTATGAAAATTCTGATATTTCTCTCTCATACAACTTTATGTACCTGTATTATAGTACTCATAAAAAAGCGATTCTTCTGTGCATGTTGCATTATGATTTATAAATTTTTGACTGGAGCTAATCTCAAACTAAGCAATATGGACTTGCTTGCATGCATAATATGGAAAACAAAACATAAGTATAAGCCAGTTTTTGTTACTAATAAAACGATATGGAGAAAAAGAAGAATCATGTGTTTTAAAAAATGATTTATAGATATTGCTTGACAGTTTAATGTGGGAAAACTCAAGACTGTAATAAATATTCTAAAAATGGCTAATACTACAAAAATATTATTTGACATAAGTTTTATATTTCAATGTATGTCACATTTTTTGTGTAATAGGTTTTGTCTATCTCTTTACAAATTATCTCTTACCAATTACACAAAATTCAACCAGAATGAAGAGACAACTCAGATTATTCAAAGAAAATTCAATGTATACATTTTATTTGTAATGTAAATATCTTAAATATACCTGAATATTTTCATCAAAAGACTTTGAGTAATTTATGAGAAAATAAAAAAATAACAAATGTTAGTTTAGTATGGGAAGAGCTTTTGCAGATCCATGTATTACATCTTCGGAAGGTACAGAACTTGACATCAAGTGCGGATCCAACATTTGTTTCTGAGCTATGCTGTTCACAGATGCACACATGTGCATGCACTGCGCACACAAATATTTTGCTTAAAATGAATATTTTGTATTCACAGGGCCTTAATACATGTTATTCCAGTAAAATCTCAATATCAAATTTTTGGATGGAATAGAATACTTCCTAAACTAACTATAGGGCTGTAGTGGAAAAAGTAAAAATCAAGTATATCTTCAATGGAGCTTAAGTTTTTCAAATATATAGTATGGGACATAACCATCCATATTTTGATTTAAATATAGTTCAAAAGTAAGCATATTTTCTGAGATAAATAATATTCTGTTAGCTTTATGATGTAATATTTAGTATCTACAAGCACAATTTTGTACACTGGGTGTTCAACTTAGCCCTGTATGGTGCTAAGAATATACTCAGCTCTTCATTTACTGTCAGAATAATGTTTAACAGCCTTTATTATAAAATTTTACCTCAGTTTCATTTGCTGTTTGGTTGTGCTTTTCTTCAATTGGTGTAGCCCTATTATCCTCTACCTCATCTGCAGTTAATGTAGTCTGTGTATACTCTTCTTCCTCATCATCTTTTGTATGGCCATCAGTAGGAGGTTCTTTTTCATGCACATAAAAATGTTTCACAAATGAACCTTGTTCTGTGCTTGTACTGTTTTGATATTCTGGTGTTGTGCTAACAGTAACATCATCTTCTCCTGTTTTATTAGTCATTCGATATGGCTTTGTTGATGGTACCTGAAAGGAAATATTATTTTTTATAAACTCCCCTTGATAAGAACTGAGGTGAAGTCCTAAAATTTTGGCAGGCAGTAAATACATCCCTATGCTCTGTAGACTATGCTCTATAAAAGTTGTTTGTACATATATACCATTTATCTGTTTGAATTTTAAATTTCTTAATCTACCTTGACTCTTTATGTCTCATCCTTGGAACATGCTGAACTTTGAACCAAGTTTGGTATTTAACTGCTTTTCATTTTAGTTATCTACATATATATGCACTCACACGCACGCACACACATAAACACACACACAGAGACAGTTTTCTAAAAATCATATGTTTTGCATTCACATTACTTTCTCTACTCACTTTTCTACAAATTATTCTTATAAAAACTTATTATTCTAACTACTTCTTGTTAATCCAGATAAACATTCAATTCACATTTACAAATTTCACTGTAGGATACAATAGTAAAGCAAAAGACAGATTTTTAAGTATTGTATCAATCTGTGATGGCTTTGAAATTCCACAATCTTTGCATGCCCATGACGAAAAAAAATGAACAATGACTTTCCACTCAGAAAAAGTATAAGTATTTGAAAACTCAAGCCAATAACAAGCAATATCTCAGAAGTAGTTAACTCCACAAAAAATGTTAGTTTGCATAAATTGTGTGATTTAACAAGTTATACATTTTTTCAATAGTAAGATTTTGCTATCTCACAGTTTACCAGTTGCACAAAAATCATTCAGAATGAAGAGGACTTCACAAGCTATTCCCAGAAAATTCAAGACTTACATTTCATTTGTCATGCATATATCTTAAACATACAGTATTTTAATCAAAATTGTTAGAGCCATTTTTTAGAAAATAAAAAATTTGGAAAAACCTTCCATGAAATGGTAGTTTGATGTGGGGGATTTTCTTGAAAATCTTTGTGTTGCATCCTTGGAGGATACTGAATTTAAATACCAAGTTTCCTATTTGTCCATTTTTACTTTCTCTGCTACATATAGTAAGTAGGGGAAGTATTGTATTCCACCCAAAAATTTGATACCAAGATTTCACCGGAAATATATGTTTTGAGGCCCCCTGAATCCAAAAAAAAGCATTTTTGGAAACATGTCCATGTGTGTGTCTGTGAACAGCATAACTCAGAAACGAAGTCAGATAAACACCAAACTTGGTATTTTGTTTCAGTATCTTCCAGAGATGCGACACAAAGGTTTTCAAGAAAATCCCCCCGCCCCAGATTACCCTTTACATGGAACATTTTTAGAAAATTTTAATTTTCTCAAAAATGGCTCTAGTGATTTTCATTAAAATATCATATGTTTAAGATATTTTCATGACAAATGAAATATATATCTCGAATTTGCTGGGAATGTCTCCAAAAGTATTCTTCATTGTGAACGACTTTTGCATAACTTGTAAACCATAAGAGATAGACAAAATTTTACTACACAAAAAATGTAGATCCCGTTAAAATACACAATTTATGTAATATACATTTTTGTTGTTAAGTGAACCATTTTCGAGATATTGCTTGTTATTCCCTTAAATTTTTCAATACTTATTTTCTCAAATGGGAATTCGTTATTCATTTTTTTTTTGTCTTGGATATGCAAAGAGTATTAATCTGTGGCAAAGGGAATGGTGCTGTACCTAGCAACCAGCTATTAAGAGATATGTATATGCTTAAAGGCTACTGTATTTCTATATTGCCCTTACAAATACAAAACAAGGGGACATAGTACACCTTAAGCAATAGTCAAATATTTTTAGAACTGGTCGCTATGTGTAAAATGTAATTCTCTTTGCATGTCAAAAGATCGTTTCTGCAAATGTTTATCTCGATTAATATGAAATAGATGGAGAATAAGAGATTGTAAAAAAAATAGTTTGTACAAGAGTAGAGAAAGTCATGTGAGTGTAACACATCACATATTTATTTATGAGTTATGATGTACACACAAATGTGCGCACACTCACACACCCACACAGGCACACACCCACGCAGGCACACAACCACGCACACACACATGTGTATGTGCATAATTGTTTCTAAAATCCTTTTTTTTTTTTTGATTCAGGGAGCCTCAAAACATGTATTTCTGGTGAAATGTTGCTTTGAATTTTTGGTTGGAATGCAATACCATGATAGAGAGAGTAAAAAGGAATTGGATTCCACTTTGGAAGATTCTTTACCATCATTTTATAACTTAAGAAATGGGCTGTAAAGCAGATGAGCAGTTACTGTGACTGAAGAAAACATAGCACATTGCCACATTCGAACACAGATGAATCAAGGTACCTGAACTTGCTGACATGCAAGATCTCATGAGATCATACCTGGAACATTTTGCTTGAGCATTCCCACCTGAGAAAGCTCCCAGCTTGATGGGTGCCACATTTGCCAACCACTGATAAGAAGCACATTTGAATTAACATTTCTCAGTAGTGCTTGGACATGTTCTGACTCAACTCAACTCATCACCACATGCCAAAGACAAAGCTGCAGTCCAAACAATACGGTGAAAACATCCAAATAAGGTCAATTTGTTCCTTCATCAGGAAGGAAGATGGCAATTGGTTTCTGGGTATGTGTGGGTCAGGGGTGCTCATTCCCCCGAAAGGCTATAGTGTATTCCCCACCAAAACAATCATCCTCCTCCTCTCCAAATTTTCTGACAGCCCAGTTTCAATTATTTAGTTCCTTTTTTATATTGCAGGAAAACGTTGCAAAGGGGCTGTCTTATAGGTGCTATATTAGCTATTATGATATGGATACACCATAAAAGCTTAAAAAATAATTGGAAAGTTAATATTAATTAAAAGTTGTAATATATACAGCAAAAAATTACAAATAAAATATTTGGCAGGTGAGGTATTTTATTGCTTTGTATTTCAATGTATTCAATTTATCTATCTAAATAGACCAATATAGTTAGTGTGATAATGCTATATATTTAGTATTTATTGTGCTAAGAGTTTTACAAATTAGATTGTCTACTGCATTTTGACCCTGGTCACTTATTCAGTAGACAATCACTACAGTTTATTTACATTTTACAATCTCTTGTCACTAAATTAACACATTCACTATAGTTTTCCATTCAAAGTAAGATGCACTACCTCTTACTTTTCTCTTTCCACTGTCCAAAGCCATTTATTTTTTACTTTACACAAAAACTGTCCAATGCTTCTAGCGTCCTTGCATATCATTTCAATTATAAGTGTATTTCTATCCCCCTTCAACCACTTCTTATTAAAAAATTCTTTTCTCCAATTTTCTGTTCCTTGGCATTAAATACTACGTGTTCAATGTCTTCATTACCACCACATATTGGACATTGGTTCTGAGGAATACCCTGTCTTAGCCCTTTTAGCCTCCATGCTCCTGTTCTTAACCATGCAATAGATTCTCTCTCTTCTTTATTTACTATGTCTATATATTTTTCCCACCCCATGTATTTTTCACTGGCCTATAATAAACTAATGAGCTCTTTTCGGCAATCTCACTGAACATGATTTGTATTTCTATATTTTCCAGTCTTTTCCTTGCCTTTTTCCAAAAATGTTTACGTTATTTTCTCTCCTTCTCCATATATCTCCTAACCCATTTTTCTCCAAAATATTCCGTAATTTACTTACCCATCCATCATTCATTAAGCTCTTCTCTTGGTATTCAATACATTGTCTTAACACATTACTTTTTCCTAGATTTAAAGTTCTGAACCAAAATTTCAAAGCTCTTTCCATTATCTTCCCCTTAGTTTGCACCCTGCCCATCTCTAATTGTGCTACCTGTCTTACAGTTGACTTCGGTAGCCCTAGTATTTCTCTACAAAACATCCTGTGCACCACATCTATACATTCCCATCCTCTATCTAATTCCCATATTTCTATACCATACATCATTTTTGCCTCCACAACCATCTCATAAACTTTCTCCAGCCATTTAACATTTATATTAGGTACTTTATATTTGCAGCTTCTAATGGCTGCCATCGCCCCTTTACCCTTTGGCCAATGCAAACTTCTTTTGTTTCTCCCATTTATTACCTCCATCTATTTTTACTCCTAAATAGATACAGTCACGCACTACCCTGTAATCTTTATTCTCTCCCTTCCACTTTTCATATTTGCCTAATTTCCCCCCCTTTTTGAAAACCACAATCTGTGTTTTCTCTTGATTCACTTTTAACCTCCATTCTTTACAATAACCATCAATTGCTTGTAATGATTGTTTTAAACCGCTTACTGTAATAGATCCTACCACTAGGTCATCTGCAAAAAGAAGTCCTGGAATTTGAATGTTGTTAATTACTGGTGCACAGTTATTATTTCTTCCTATTTCTAGTAAGACATCATCTATGTATAAATTAAATAAAACTGGACTTAGCTTACATCCTTGCCGAAGGCCTTTCTTTTGTGGAATTTTGTTTGTTACACAGCCTGTCTCCACCCTTACACAGAAGGTGTTCTCAAAATACAGTGCTTTTAGAATATTCACCAAGTGCTGACTTACTCCCTTACACACTAATTTATGCCACAGAAGTTGTAGCTCAATTCGGTCATAAGCCTTCTCTAAGTCTACAAAAGCCATATACAGTTTACCCCTTTTTTCTTTTAAATATTTGTCTGCTAATGTCTTTATAATAAATAAATTATCAATTGTTCTCCTTCCCTTGCGAAAGCCCATCTGTAATTCCGAAAGGATATTATATTCTTCAACCCAAGATTGTAGTCTCGCTGCCAAAATGCCCGCAAAAAGTTTTCCTATATTCGATAATAATGCAATACCTCTGTAGTTATTAGGTTTATCTACATTGCCCTTGCCTTTATATATAGGATGGATGATAGCTTCTCTCCATCGTTTAGGTACATAACCCTTTCTAATAATTACATTAAATAAATCTAGTAAAATTTTCACTCTCCCTGTTTCATTACACCACTCCTTAAGAAATTCTGTTGGGATGCCATCAATTCCAGTAGCTTTATTTTTCTTCAGTAACTTAACTTGTTTTATTATTTCCTCACTCCTAATTTCACCATCCAATATCTCTACAAAAACATTCCTTATTTCCAAAAATTCCGTACTTCCTATACTCCTTTCTTCCCCATATAATGTTTTAAAATACTCCATCCATTGTCCTGGCTCAACATTGGGTTTAGTTACACATTTATTATAGGTCGACTTAAGAACCTGCCATACCTTATTAACATTATTTTCATTTAGACATTTTATCAAATTCCTTTCATTGCATTCCCTCCAGTCCTTTTTCTTTTGCTCTAACAATAAATTATGTGAATTCCTCCCTTGCATAT
Organism: Deroplatys truncata; assembly: GCA_030765065.1. Classification (NCBI taxonomy): domain Eukaryota; kingdom Metazoa; phylum Arthropoda; class Insecta; order Mantodea; family Mantidae; genus Deroplatys; species Deroplatys truncata. The sequence continues at coordinate 46,425,043 of CM060986.1, forward strand.
AATCGTCCCTAGATTTTCTATCACATGCTATATGTTCTGAACAACTACATACCTACCTATAATGTTATAGTTTCTTTTATACATTTCCAAAAATTATCATTTGATACGCCACATTATACCATATAGAATGAATAGTTTTATATATATGAAACATTTATAAGGTTTTCTCATAAGTTCTTTAATTTTTTGTTATGTTTCAATCACTAAGAACGCCTGGGAACACACCTCACCCACAGCACAGCTATGACAGCACAGTTGCCGAACTTTCTGTTTACAAACTTTAAACATAAGGTGGTTCAAAAGATAAATAACTATGGCAGTTAGGTTTTGTAAACAAACTATATATTTTTGCTGCAGTATACACCATTATCGTTGACAATATATTTCTCTGAAAGCTTATAAATTCTGGTTCTCCAAAATGTGGGGGTTTTCTGGTTGATGAACTCTTCAGTCTGTATCCTCTAAGGAAGTGAGGCATTTATCATTCAGAAAATTCTGCAGGGAACGGAGATGAACTCTTTGAGGTTCAGTTTGCAGTCCTCCAAAGAAGTGAGGCATTTGTCATTCAGAAAATTCTGCAGGGAACAGAATAGATGAAACTTGGATGGAGCAATATGGTGGTTGGGGTAGCACATTCCACTCAAAATTATGCAACTTTTAACGGGTCACCACAGAGGTATGTGGTCTGGCATTGTCATGGTAAAAGACGATATCATTTCCCAATTCCTGTCTTTTCTCTTCAATGGCTGCCTTGAAACAATCCAACTGAGAACAGTATTTCTCAGAACTGATAGTCTCATTATTTGGAAGAAGTTCATAATACAGGGTCATTTTGCAATGCCACCAAATGCATAGCATAACCTTTCTCGGATGCAGTCCTGGTTTAGGAACTGATATTGGTGGCTGCCCTTTCTTGCGCCATGATTTACTTTTTCAGGTGCTGTTATACACAATCCACTTCTATCTCCAGTTACCAGCCATTCCAGAAAAGGATCCTTCTGATTGCGTCTCAATAAGGAGTCACAGATGGAAATGCACTGAATCAAATTCGCTTCATTCAGTTGTGAAGAACTCATACATCGCAAATGTTTATGTAACCCAGTTTCTTCAAGTTCCTGGCTACAGTAGTACGAGCTAAATTGAGCTCCAATGACAACACCCAAGTTGCCATTCGTGGACTGTTGACTATCATTTCATGAATTCTTTCCACTTTCATAACCATTGGCCATCCGGATCGAGGTTTGTCTTTTAGGGAGAAATTCCCAGCTCAAAATAGACAAAACACTTTTGACATGCTCGATTCATTGTTACTGCATCTTCCTCATAGACAGCACAAATTTTCTGCTGGCATTGTGAGGCAGTTATATTCTTATGATAGTAAAACAGCCTAAGATGTCAGAAATGTTCCTTTTTGCTTTTCATAGTTTGTAAACACAAGTGCACGCTGTTCCTTCCAACGTCAAAAAACACACACTGGGATATCCAATAGCAAGTCTGGTTGTTGACCTCTAAGTCATAGGGGTGGCTAGGTAACTATGATAACTTGACTGTACAGAGGGTTCAGAGTTTTTAGGTGCTATAGATAGAACTTGCGAGCAAAACGAACGAACTTATGAGACAACCCAATAGATTAAAAAATTGAAAGATACAAACTGAGTTAATAATTACAGTACTCGATTAAAAATTGTAATAAATGCATTTATATTACCTATGTTAATTTACTTCAATGTTTTTGTATTTGCCAAAGTTTTGAATTCCCCCCAAAAATGTATCTGATGGTATACCTTGCGCCATGATTTGCCCCTGTGGTGTTAATAGACTACCTGAAAACTTACAAATCCATTAACAGAGTGTACTATGCAACTTTGCTGGAGCAGTTGAAGGATGCTATGAAGGTCAAACGTCTGCATTTGTTAAAGAACAAAGTTATTTTCCACCAAGATGCTTCAATCCTGATTGCAAAATTGCATGAATTGCACTTTGAACTGCTGCCACTTGCACCATATTCACCAAATGTGGTTCCCAGTAAATCTTTCTCCTCCCCAAATCTGAAGAAATGGCTCGCTGGAGAGTGATTTACCTCAGATGCTGAGATTACCTTAGTAGTGTTGATTAGTTTATAATTTTGAAAGGTGACTATGTTCAAAAATAAAAAATCTGATGTGATACATTCAGATGACCTTCTCTACCCTATACGTTTATTAATGGGTATAAAAACTATTCTTACTAAAGCATATTTTTCTATCTACTACTTTTTAATCCAATAAACCTTCGTAGAAAGGCTACATTACACATTTCATTATGGATACAAAGGGGACAATGATAGCCAAATGTTTAAGAATTGGATGCTATATTGAGACAGTATTTTTAACTCTTAAATAATATCACTCAAATTATATAATATAAAATATAATAACAGCCCGCCTGAAAGTAATATGTGTATAAAATAATATATAAAATGTATGTAACACTCATTGTATTACTGTTTATATTATTGTGTACAGTTTAATAATGTTGTGTAAATGTATTAAGTAATTTAATAATGTAGGAGCTATGATAAATAGGTCAAAAGTTGCTAACAATGAAGTAACCTTGAAGCAATAATGAATTAGAAAGTTAAATAATGCTACTAGTAATGCTTGGAACAACAATAATATACCTTTTAAAACAGTTTATAAATAGCCAATCAACAACCAGAAAAAAGCTTAAGTTAAATAAAAGTATACTAATGGAGTAGGATTAGCCAATCAGAGACTGAAATAGAGCAAATTGTACAAACTCAGAAGTCAGTTGCTGGTAGGCAGCGTTCCTAACTGGACGCGGGACACGTCCTCGAGAAGTTTAATACGTATCCAGTGTGAGACAAAAATTCAATATGGCAAGAATATTATAAAGTTTATGCGTTTAAAAGTGCAATTAATAAATAATCTCACAGGTCTCTGTGTAAGCCTACATTCTATAGCTGCATCACACCTTGTTCAGAGATACACGTTTCCACAAATTAATACTGACGCAGCTGAGGCAAACATAAAAATATATAATATTTAAGGAAACATAAAAATACAAAGTTGATTCCTAATCATTGGGGCGAAGGCTACCGGAAACTTTGTACCATATGTGGGGCAGTTACTTCATCAAGTTTTTTGGCTCCCAACAGTCAAAATACAATACAACTCCTTCCTCAATATGCTGGCCTTAAAATTGCATACACTTTCCATGTGATTGTGAGAAACAACTGAATGTTGACAGGACTTAAAGAGAACGTTTAAGTAATGAACAATTTGAACCATTAATACCTCAGAATGACTATGCCACAAAAAGATTCATTGAAACTTACGTGAAATAAAGTGTGTTTTCATTTGCATTGTACATTTTCATCTATCACTTAATGTTTACCAAGTTATACAACATTACATGAAATTCCTTCGAAATAAAAAGGTCTTCATAGGCTATTCCCAGAAAATTCAAGATAGGTATACATTTTATTTGTCATGTAAATATCTTGATCATATGGTACTTTAATCAAAATCGTTAGAGCCATTTTTTAAAAGTCAATCATTTTGAAAAATCTTCCATGTATAGGGTAGTTTGGAGTGGGGGTATTTTCTCGAAAATCTTTGTGTTGCAGCTTTAGAAGGTAGTGAATTTAAATACCAAGTTTGGTTTAAAATAAAGAGAGTTGAGGGTTGTTATACTACATTACTAACATATTCAAGTAAGAATATGTTAGTGATGTAGTGTAACAACCCTCAACTCTCTTGATTTTAAATTATGACACATCACTGTTACTAGCTTCTAAATCTTCAAAATCCACCAAGTTTGGTGTTTTTCGGACCTTTTGTTTTTGAGTTGTGCTGTTCACACACACACACACACACACACACACACACACACACAAACACACACACACACACACACACACACAAACACACACACAGATGGACCTTTTTCTATAAATGCTTTTTTGGATTCAGGGGGCTTCAAAACATGTATTTCGGGTGAAGTATTAATATCAAATTTTTGGATGGAAGCAGTACGTTCTCTGTACATGGTAAAGAAAGAAAAAAAAAGTTGAGTTAAAAATCTTGTTTTTAATATAAAGTCAATGGAAAAATTGAATGCCACAGCTGGGATTGGAACACGGTTTTCCTGCTTTCCATGTGGTTACTCTAACCATTGAGCTGCTGTGACAACATGGAGGTGGAACACTGAATTCTTCAATTGACTCAAGTTGTTTCCCAGATAGACCACCAAGGCATCTCACTAGAGATGACAATCTCATTGGTGACCTGCCATCGCAAGTACTTTAATACTGGGTGCTTATATGCTTCTTATACAATAATTAAAAATAAAAATATTGTTTTTTCTTTCTCAGGCCAAGAACTTTTCAAACAACCCTTGTAAGTGGGGGGAGGGGTGAGGGTTGCAGGGTGGAGATGTGTTAAGGGCTCCAAGGAGCCTATACAATAAAATATCCAGAACAGTATATGTATATATATTGTTTTACTTATCTCCCTTACCCATATTCATTACATTCCTATTAAAACTGTAGTGATTGTCTACTGAATAAGTGACCAGGGTCAAAATGCAGTAGACAATCAAATTTGTAAAACTCTTAGCACAATAAATACTATACTATAATATACATTCCTATTATTGTACAAATTATATGGAACATTGTGACTAATGAGAAGATTTCATGACAAATGGAGGTCCTGCCATTGTGACTTTATGTGGGCAGCTGTGAGTGAAAGTAAATGTCATTCAGGTAATTGAAATGAATTATAATAATTACTGTAACAATATATCAAGGTTTGCATCATACCTTTGGACAAGTGAGACTAAATGAGATAATCACTGTAAGTGTGGAAAACAGTATTCCATTTCTCAGGAAAGAATAACATCTTATGTTTGGACAAGTGACATAAAGTAAAATAATTTTGTATATAAAACAATATTTTACTTTTCAGAAAAAAATAGCATCCTTTTCTACAATCACTGTTTATACTGTTAAGAAAGGGAGCAATTTTTCCTGGTAGAGAAGATTAGTTCTTTCAAGTTTCCCAGTTTCCAGCGTAGTGTTATGAAAATTCTGATATTTCTCTCTCATACAACTTTATGTACCTATATTATAATACTCATAAAAAAGCGATTCTTCTGTGCATGTTGCATTATGATTTATAAATTTTTGACTGGAGCTAATCTCAAACTAAGCAATATGGACTTGCTTGCATGCATAATATGGAAAACAAAACATAAGTATAAGCTAGCTTTTGTTACTAATGAAACGATATGGAGAAAAAGAAGACTTGCATGTTTTAAAAAATCTGATGTGTTACACTCACATGACTTTCTCTACTCTTGTACAAACTATTTTTACAAACGCTTATTCTCCATATGCTTCATGTTAATAAGGATGTTAATCTTATTGCTAATTTTCTTGTAGATGCAAGGGGAATGGGTAGGCTTTAAGCGATAGTCAAATATTTTAAGAGGTGATTGCTATGTGGAGTATTCCATTCTCTTTGCATTAACAGGACAAAAAAAAAAAGAATAACAAATTCCCATTTGAGAAAAAGTATAAGTATTGGAAAATTTAAGGGAATAACAAGCAATATCTTGAAAATGGTTCACTCAACAAAAAAAAATGAATATCACATAAATTATGTATTTTAATGCAACCTACATTTTTTGAGTAGTAAAATTTTGTTTATCTCTTATGGTTTACCAGTTATGCAAAAGTCATTCACAATGAACAATACTTTTGGAGACATTCCCAGAAAATTTGAGATATACAATTCATTTGCCATAAAAATGTCTTAAACTTATTGTATTTTATTCAAAATCATTATAGTCATTTTTGAGAAAACTAAAATTTTCGAAAATGTTCCATGCAAAGGTTAATCTGGGGTAGGGAGAGTTTCTTGAAAACCTTCGTGTCTCATCTCTGGAAAATATTGAACCTAAATACCAAGTTTGGTATTTATCCGACTGTTCGTTTCTGTTCACAGACAGACAGACACATACATGGACATGTTTCCAAAAATACTTTATATGCATTCAAGCACCTCAAAACATGTATTTCTTGTGAAACCTTTGTATGGAATTTTTGGGTGGAATGCAATACTTCCATACTTACTATACGTAGTAGAGAAAGTAAAAATGATTTATAGATATTGCTTGACAGTTTAATGTGGGAAAATTCAAGGCTGTAATAGATATTCTAAAAATGGCTAATACTACGAAAATATTATTTCACATAAGTTACACATTTCAGTGTACGTCACATTTTTTGTGTAATAAGTTGTGTCTATCTCTTTACAAATTATCCCTTACCAATTACACAAAATTCAACCAGAATAAAGAGACAACTCAGATTATTCAAAGAAAATTCAATGTATAAATTTTATTTGTAATGTAAATATTTTAAATATACCTGAATATTTTCATCAAAAGATTTTGAGTCATATATGGGAAAATAGAAAAATAACAAATGTTCCACATAAAGAGTAGTTAGGGTGGGAAGAGATTGTTGCATATCCGTGTATCACATCTTTGGAAGGGACTGAACTTGACATCAAGTGCGGTATTTATCCAACATTTGTTTCTGAGTTATGCTGTTCACAGATGCACACATGTGCACGCACTGTGCACATACATATTTTGTTTAAAATGAATATTTTGTATTCACAGGGCCTTAAAACATGTTATTCCAGTAAAATCTCAATATCAAATTTTTGGATGGAATAGAATACTTCCTATACCAACTATAGAGCTGTAGTGGAAAAAATCTGATGTGTTACACTCACATGACTTTCTCTACTCTTGTACAAACTATTTTTCCAAACACTTATTCTCCATCTACTTCATGTTAATCAAGATAAACATTTGCAGACTGTATCTTATTGCTAAGTTTCGTGTAGTGAAGTAGTATTTGTGTCCACACGTGGTGGATAATGTTTCTCACGTAATGTTGCTTACCTCACGCGTGCAGCCATATTGTGTGACGTCATTCGTCGGTCATTTGTTAACTCCTTCTGGCGTAGCAATCTATATGAATTAGTTTTAAGGTTATGTATATTGTCTTCCGGCCAGCTATTTAGGTAGGCATTTAATTCTTGCAGGGTGTGAAGCGGAAAAGGAATCTTTTATCCAAAAATTACTAGTGAAGAAATGTATTTTATAATGTTTTATTGTCGAGCACGTGCACTAACACTTTCACAGATTTGTCTAGATAATCGCCATACTGAAACTGTTTATAATAACTTCTCACTTTTAACTCATGTACTTCAATTTTTGTATATAAGTGACTTTGTAATATTTTAGATCTTTAATGATTTTCACTGCGCGTAACTTGACGAACTGAGCGGCCAACGTGTAATGTGCGGACGATGTGTAATGCTTCGTGAATCCTGCCGAACTGGAGGACGATGTGTACTGTGTCGAGAATCTTGCCGAACTGGAGGACGCTCTCTTTGATTCTACACTATTTATAGACTTACCCCAAGCTACACCTAAAGATTATAAATGAATTACCATTGGCTAATAAAACGCGCCAACATTAGCGTCTATTTTACTATCCAATGAAAACCATTAATACATATTACTTTTATAGAATATTCTGGAAGCTTTTTTACTGAAAAGGCGCGAAACATGACGTAACTTCCTGGTTCCCGGTAACGATAAACAACTCACTCCCTTGCTAAAGTATTGTGTTATTGTTAACAGTTTCAGTAGAGCCGAAAATTATTATTTACCATTAATAATTACAATTATTAAACCTCTGAAATCAATGTTACATAAAAATACATATTCATATTATTATCGTTAACCACATCTGAGTAATTTGTGATACAAATTACCGTCACATATGCCCCACTAGAAATATAATTATAAATATTTATAACCTGTTTAGAAATTTTATAATTTTGTTTTTAGTCTCCTAAATCTTGTAACACACGCTATCACTTTCACTTTACACTTCACACGCGTTTAACACACGACATATGTTTTATCTTGCCACTACTTACTGGCTTTGGTTTAATTTGTTTTAATATTAATCTGTCGTTACAATAAATTTTTTGTTACAAAAAATGGTTTACTTTCTTATATTGTTACCAAAAATCTATCATTCAAGAATTTTTTTTGTAATTTTAAACATTTACCAAAAATATTTACCCTGTACACAAATATTTACATCTCTTAAATCTAGACAATGTTTCACCTTTTCTGTTTGCTACATAAGTATTTGTTTCAATTATTTTTAATTATATTTACCAATTTTTTTGTTATTTTGTACTTTGCAAATATATTTAAATCTCTTAAATCTTGACAATGTTTCACCTTTTCTGTTTGCTACATAAGTATTTGTTTTATTTATTTTTACCAATTTTTGTTATTCTGAATTTTATTTTAACAATACTCTTTGAATTGTATTTACGTACTTTTGATTTAATATCATATGAAGTTTAATCTTTGCATTCTCAATTTTTAAATCTTGGAATTGTGTTTACGTACTTTTACTTTCATATCATATTAAGTTTCAATCATTGCATTCTTAATTTTCAAATATTGTTACAGATACTAAAAATTTTAATTTACTTATTTATTTATTTTTAAAACATTTCTCTTTTTTTTTTTTTTTTTTTTTATAACTTATTTCTATTTTCAAATAACATATATATTTAGTTAACCCTCTTACGTTCCAATACATTTCTATGCAAGTCGTCTTCAACTATCCAGCATTTACTTTACATCTCATTGCTATTTACCCTCCTGGATCAAATTGTGTGTGGCTAAATATTACTCGTAGCCGTAACCTAACCTTCAAATTATTGTTCATGAATAACCTCATGTATTCATATGAAATTTCATCTCCTGATAACATTTGAAAACAATCTACAGTTTCTTGAACAATACATCTTTTAACAATTGTCATTTTCAATTCTTCTACTATCTTTTTAACTTGAGAATGCTCTGACAAATCTGTACTAAACTGTACTGGACTGGAGTTTTCATTTTGAACATCTTGGTACAATTTATTTCCTTGCATTTCTGATTCTTTCTGTATTTCTGATATTTCCCCTCTGAAATTAACTTGCGCCTTATTCACATCTACATTCATAACCTCATTTATCTCTCTTACCTCACTTGAAATACTACTCATTTGACTTCCTAACTCTGCGCCTTCTACATTAACCTCACTTTTAGTATTAACCTTACTTTCTTTGTTATCTATTTCCTTGCTCATGTCTAGCTTTTTCTTTGAAATTTCTCCTATCTCACTTACTATTACTTCCTCATTTTCATCTTTCATTTCTGGCCTACTACTATCTAGCTTCATAACTTTCTTTTCCATTTCTTCACTGCTTTGATCTACTTTTTGCTCTAATACCCCATTACTCCTACCAATATCTTCCCTTAATTCCCTATTATCTTTTTTTATAGCTTCACTCAATTCCCTATTCCATTTTTTTATATATTCACTTTCTTGATCTAATTTCTTTTCTATATTTCTCAGCATTTCCATAATTTCCATCATCATACCGGCATCAATATTAATATTTCCTGCTATTCTATTCTTACTTTCTGCACTAACATTTCCTCCCTCAAATCCTACATTGTTTGAGCTTTTTTTTGTAACCTGTATTGAATTACAGCTAGCTGTTACACTATCTCCCTCCATCATTGTTTCTTCTGTATTACTTGCAGCCATTGTTTTTGTTTTCTAAAAAAAAATTACGATACCTCTTTGATGCTGTATGTTGCTGTAGCTTTGATGTCCAGCGTTCTGCCCCTTTCTCCTAGGTTTGTATGTCGCTTCTGCGTTGTGTTGTGATGAATCTACGTTGTCTCGATGTTTTTGTAGTTGATTTACCCTGTTGCATCGTAATCTCGGAATTACGATCGAAGTCAGTCGTCCCTGTCGTTTCTTGAATCTGGGTCTTGTAGATGATTTCACCGCTGCATTCCTGGTTATGTTGATCCTTTCCTAGTCATCTAGCTCCACGTTGATGCGCCAATTTGCGAGTGTACAAATTGTATATATGCTTCAGAGCACCACGTTGTGGATAATGTTTCTCACGTAATGTTGCTTACCTCACGCGTGCAGCCATATTGTGTGACGTCATTCGTCGGTCATTTGTTAACTCCTTCTGGCGTAGCAATCTATATGAATTAGTTTTAAGGTTATGTATATTGTCTTCCGGCCAGCTATTTAGGTAGGCATTTAATTCTTGCAGGGTGTGAAGCGGAAAAGGAATCTTTTATCCAAAAATTACTAGTGAAGAAATGTATTTTATAATGTTTTATTGTCGAGCACGTGCACTAACACTTTCACAGATTTGTCTAGATAATCGCCATACTGAAACTGTTTATAATAACTTCTCACTTTTAACTCATGTACTTCAATTTTTGTATATAAGTGACTTTGTAATATTTTAGATCTTTAATGATTTTCACTGCGCGTAACTTGACGAACTGAGCGGCCAACGTGTAATGTGCGGACGATGTGTAATGCTTCGTGAATCCTGCCGAACTGGAGGACGATGTGTACTGTGTCGAGAATCTTGCCGAACTGGAGGACGCTCTCTTTGATTCTACACTATTTATAGACTTACCCCAAGCTACACCTAAAGATTATAAATGAATTACCATTGGCTAATAAAACGCGCCAACATTAGCGTCTATTTTACTATCCAATGAAAACCATTAATACATATTACTTTTATAGAATATTCTGGAAGCTTTTTTACTGAAAAGGCGCGAAACATGACGTAACTTCCTGGTTCCCGGTAACGATAAACAACTCACTCCCTTGCTAAAGTATTGTGTTATTGTTAACAGTTTCAGTAGAGCCGAAAATTATTATTTACCATTAATAATTACAATTATTAAACCTCTGAAATCAATGTTACATAAAAATACATATTCATATTATTATCGTTAACCACATCTGAGTAACAGTAGATGTAAGGGGAATATATATTTACAAGGGCAATATAGAAATACAGTAGCCTTTAAGCACATACATATCTCTTAATAGCTGGTTGCTATGTGCAGCACCATTCCCTTTGCCACAGATTAATACTCTTTGCATATCCAAGACAAAAAAAATGAATAACGAATTCCCATTTGAGGAAATAAGTATTGAAAAATTTAAGGGAATAACAAGCAATATCTCGAAAATGGTTCACTCATCAAAAAAAAATGTATATGAGATAAATTGTGTATTTTAACGTGATCTACATTTTCTGTGTAGTAAAATTTTGTTTACCTCTTATGGTTTACCGGTTATGCAAAAGTCATTCACAATGAAGAATACTTTTGGAGACATTCCCAGAAAATTCAAGATATTTTTTTTGTTTTTCATAAAAATATCTTAAACATATGATATTTTAATCAAAATCATTATAGCCATTTTTGAGAAAATTAAAATTTTCGAAAAATCTTCCATGTAAAGGGTTATCTGGGGTGGGGAGATTTTCTTGAAAAGCTTTGTGTCGCAGCTCTGGAAGATACTGAACCTAAATACCAAGTTTGGTGTTTATCCGACTGTTCGTTTCTGAGTTATGCTGTTCACAGACAGACACACAGACACACTGACACATAGACACACAGACAGACACACAGACACACACACGGACATGTTTCCAAAAATGCTTTTTTTGGATTCAGGGGGTCTGAAAACATGTATTTCCGGTGAAATCTCGGTATCGAAGTTTTGGGTGGAATACAATACCTCCCCTACTTACTATACGTAGTAGAGAAAGTAAAAATAAAAATCAAGTATATCTTCAATGAAGCTTAAGTTTTTCAAATATATAGTATGGGACATAACCATCCATATTTTGATTTAAATATAGTTCAAAAGTAAGCATATTTTCTGAGATAAATAATATTCTGTTAGCTTTATGATGTAATATTTAGTATCTACGAGCACAATTTTGTACACTGGGTGTTCAACTTAGCCCTGTATGGTGCTAAGAATATACTCAGCTCTTCATTTACTGTCAGAATAATGTTTAGCAGCCTTTATTATAAAATTTTACCTCAGTTTCATTTGCTGTTTTGTTGTGCTTATCTTCAATTGGTGTAGCTCTATTATCCTCTACCTCATCTGCAGTTAATGTAGTCTGTGTATACTCTTCTTCCTCATCATCTTTTGTGTGGCCATTGCTAGGAGGTTCTTCTTCATGCACATAAAAATGTTTCACAAATGAACCTTGTTCTGTGTTTGTACTGTTTTGATATTCTGGTGTTGTGCTAACAGTAACATCATCTTCTCCTGTTTTATTAGTCATTCGATATGGCTTTGTTGATGGTACCTGAAAGGAAATATTATTTTTTATAAATTCCCTTTGATAAGAACTGAGGTGAAGTCCTAAAATTTTGGCAAGCAGTAAATACATCCCTATGCTCTGTAGACTATGCTCTATAAAAGTTGTTTGTACATATATACCATTTATCTGTTTGAATTTTAAATTTCTTAATCTGCCTTGACTCTTTGTGTCTCATCCTTAGAACATGCTGAACTTTGAACCAAGTTTGGTATTTAAGTACTTTTCATTTTAGTTATGTATTAAGGCTTGCACTCAAATGCACGCACGCACACATGCACATACACACCTGCACAAGCACACACAGACATGCACACGCATAAACACACACACAGAGAGACAGCTTTCTAAAAATAGCATGTTTTGCATTCACATGACTTTCTCAACTCACTTTTCTACAAATTATTCTTATAAAAGCTTATTATTCTATCTACTTCTTGTTAATCCAGATAAACATTCAATTCACATTTGCAGATTTCATTGTAGGATACAATAGTAAAGTAAAAGCCAGATTTTTACTTTCTCTACTATGTATAGTAAGTAGGGAAAGTATTGCATTCCACCAAAAAATTTGATACCAAGATTTCACCGGAAATACATGTTTTGAGGCCTCCTGAATCCATAAAAAGGATTTTTGGAAACATGTCCATGTGTGTGTCTGTGTGTCTATCTGTGAACAGCATAACTCAGAAACGAACAGTCAGATAAACACCAAACTTGGTATTTAGGTTCAGTATCTTCCAGACATGCGATACAAAGGTTTTCAAGAAAATCTCCACCCGAGGTTACCCTTTACATGGAACATTTTTCGAAACTGTTTTCTCAAAAATGGCTCTAACGATTTTGATTAAAATATTATATATTTAAGCTACTTTCATGACAAATAAAATGTATATCTTGAATTCTCTGGGAATGTCTCCAAAAGTATTCTTCATTGTGAACGACTTTTGCATAACTGGTAAACCATAAGAGATAGACAAAATTTTACTATGCAAAAAATGTAGATCACATTAAAATACACAATTTATGTCATATACATTTTTTTTTTTTTTTGAGTGAACCATTTTCGAGATATTGCTTGTTATTCCCTTAAATTTTTTCAATACTTATACTTTTTCCCAAATGGGATTTCGTTATTCATTTTTTTTGTCCTGGTAATGCAAAGAAAATGGAATACTCCACATAGCAACCAGCTCTTAAAATATTTGACTATCGCTTAAAGCCTACCAATTCCCCTTGCATCTACAAGAAAATTAGCTATAAGATTAATATCTTGATTAACATGAAGCATATGGAGAATAAGCATTTGTAAAAATAGTTTGTACAAGAGTAGAAAAAGTCATGTGAGTGTAACACATCAGATTTTTAAAGTGTGTTGGTATGTGAGGGCTTTGAAATTCTACAATCTTTGCATGACCATGAAAAAAAAAAAAAAATGAACAGTGACTTCCCACTCAAGAAAAGTATACGTATTTGAAAACTCAAACCAATAACAAGCAATATCTCATAAATAGTTAACTCCACAACAAACATTATTTTACATAAATTGTATGATTTAAGAAGATATACTTTTTTCAATAGTAAGATTTTGCTATCTTACAGTTTACCAGTTGCACAAAAATCATTCAGAATAAAGAGGACTTCACAAGCTATTCCCAGAAAATTCAAGATATATATTTAATTTGTCATGCAAATATCTTAAACATATGGTATTTTAATCAAAATTGTAAGAGCCATGTTTGAGAAAATAAAAAATAATGAAAATTTTTCCATGCAAAGGGTTGTTTAGGGTGGGGGATTCTCTTGTAAGGATGCAAGTACAATAATAAAATGTTTAAAAAGGAGCTTGCTATATGTTTGCTGTACTTGATATTTTGAATACTCTTTGTATGGTCTTTGTATGACACTTCAAAACAAGCAGAACATTTCTGAAGTGTAAGCTTGAAATACCCGAAATTCTGACCAACAACAGCAGCTCTCTTAGAAACAGTTAAAGCTACAAAAAGGTGACAAATTGTATGTTTTAAAATTCTCTACATTTTTTGTGGAGTGAATTTTTACCTATCTCCTGTGGTTTTATGGCTATATAAAATTCACTCAGAAGGAAGGGTTCTTAACAGACTATTTACAGACATTTCAAGCCATACATTTTATTCCTCATGTTAATATGTAAAACATATGATACATTAATCAAAATCATTTGAGCCATTTTTGAGAAAATACCAATAAGGAAACATTTGCTATATAAAGGGTAGTTTGGAGTGGTGAGAATTTCTTGAAAATCTTTGTCACATTCTTGGAAGAAGTTTAGCTTAAATATGAAATTTGGGATTTATCTATCTTTTCATTTTTGAGTTATGCTGTTCTCTCTCATGCATGTACGCACGCACGCATGCACATGCACACACACACACACACACACACACACACAGGCATGCACACTCATACGCACGGAGATGCATCTTTTCCTAAAAATTTTCATGTATGCATATTTGTTTTACCTTATTTTTTTCAGTTCGGTGAATCTCAAAACATATATTTCAAGTTCTATAGTGTACAGGATACCTGGGAAACTAATAAGTGTTTGTTAACTAATAAAGCGAAATTCTGATATCAAATTTTTACTTTCTCTACTACGTATAGTAAGTAGAGGAAGTATTGTATTCCACCCAAAAATTTGTTACCGAGATTTCACCGGAAATATATGTTTTGAGACTCCCTGAATCCAAAAAAAGCATTTTTGGAAACATGTCCGTGTGTGTGTGTGTCTGTCTGTGTGTGTGTGTGTGTGTGTGTGTCTGTGAACAGCATAACTCAGGAACGAACAGTCGGATAAACACCAAACTTGATATTTAGGTTCAGTATCTTCCAGAGATGCGACATGAAGGTTTTTAACAAAATCCCCCCACCCCAGATTACCCTTTACATGGAACATTTTTGGAAAATTTTAATTTTCTGAAAAATGGCTCTAACGATTTTGATTAAAATATCATATGCTTAAGATATTTTTATGCCAAATAAAATGTATATCTTGAATTTTGTGGGAATGTCTCTAAAAGTGTTCGTCATTGTGAACGACTTTTGCATAACTGATAAACCATAAGAGATGGACAAAATTTTACTACACAAAAAATGTAGATCGCATTAAAATACATAATTTATGTTATATACATTTTTTTTGTTGGGTGAACCATTTTTGAGATATTGCTTGTTATTTCCTTAAATTTTTCAATACTTATTTTCTCAAATGGGAATTTGTTATTCATTTTTTGTCTTGTATATGCAAAGAGTATTAATCTGTGGCAAAGAGAATGGTGCTGCACCTAGCAACCAACTATTAAGAGATATGTCAATGCTTAAAGGCTACTGTATTTCTATATTACTCTTGCAATTACAAAACAAGGGGAACATAGTATGCCTTAAGCAATAGTCAAATATTTTTAGAACTGGTCGCTATGTGTAAAATGTAATTCTCTTTGCATGTCAAACGATCATTTCCGCAAATGTTTATCTCAATTAATATGAAATAGATGGAGAATAAGAGTTTGTAAAAATAGTTTACACAAGAGTAGAGAAAGTCATGTGAGTGTAACACATCAGTTTTTTTTGTCCTGGTAATGCCAAGAGAATGGAATACTCCACATAGCAACCACCTCTTAAAATATTTGACTATCGCTTAAAGCCTACCAATTCCCCTTGCATCTACAAGAAAATTAGCAATAAGATTAACATCTCAATTAATATGAAACATATGGAGAATAAGCGTTTGTAAAAAAAGTTTGTACAAAAGTAGAGAAAGGCATGTGAGTGTAAAACATCAGATTTTTTAAGTAGCATGCAATACTTCTTCTATTTACTCTAGGCACATAGTGGATGAGAAAGTAAAAACATGTAAGAAGCAAAAGCAAATATTCCTTTCCTTCCTCTGTAACATTTGTAAAATGTTAAATTGACAGTTTTAGAAGTTTTTTGATTCTGCACTACTATGTAAACCTCTACTCATTCACTTAAAGCTAAAATTAATGTGCTATAAAGTAGTTCCCAAAATAGGTAACTTTTTACCTCATGATTTCTTTCTTCCTCCGTCTGATTACCCTTTTCCTCTGCAGATGAATTCCAAGAATAATCATCTTCATACTCATGCAGTGGAACATGTTCTTTATCTTCAACTTCTGGTGTAGTATTCTCCACAATATCTGTTTGATTGTTGTTCTTATCAGCAGATGAAGTTCCACTGTATTTGTCATCATTAAATGTAGGTGTAGTAGAGTATTTTTGTTCTTTATCAACTTCTGGTGTATTGCTCACTTCTTCCCAATGTAAATATGGATGTACAGTTGAATCATTTTCACTGGAAGTTCTGTTCCGAAGCACAGGAATAGTGCTTGAAGTATTTGATTTATCAGCAATGTCTTCATCACCTACTTTGTTAGGCATTTGTTGAGGTGTTGCTGTTGATGTGGTGTATTGTGTTGTCATATATGTTTCATCATCCTGGAATCCAACAAAAACAGTAGTAGCAATAGCAGTAGTAGTAGATGTAGCAGTAATAATAACAATAATTTGTTGTCAATATAAAAAAATACTATGAATTATCTACTATTTAAGTAGTATTTCAAGAATGCATTTTAAGTTTTGATGTTTTACTTCTTACTTCCTTTATTGAATATTGATATTTATCATTAAGTGCAAATTTTCAATTGCCTTTCTATAGGTTGCTGTATTAAAGAAGAGACACTATTCTGTAAACTTAAATTTGCATTGGTTTTAAAAAATGTGTGAATACTTTAGTGTACTAAAAATGCTAGGCATGTTAATGCACATACATGTGAAGTCTTAAAGCACTATTGTACCTGCAAAATACCATAACTATATCATACTGAATGTCTGCACATATCTACCATTAAAGAGCATACAAACCTTTTAAGGCTATCTTGCCATGATTTAATTTTCAATTCATTTGTGTACATTCAAAACTAAACAGGTTTTACAAATGAAATACTAAGGACCTGAAATGTTTAATGCATGTTCTGAAAAGTGTACTAAGAAACATACACCAGGAAAGTTTTTATAAAACTTGAACTTTTGAAATAAAATATAAAATACATCTAGGCAATTAAAATTCTGTGATTTTGGGTATGAAATTTATATAAAATATCTTTCTGCATCTGTATTCAAGATAGTAAAAAACAATGTGTTAAGTTTTTCTATGCATGTCTCTGGGCTTGTAACAAAAGTTGCAGCCATTTCAGTATAAAATTATATAATAAGTTTTGTTTTGAAAAATATAGTGTTTGAAAACTTAAATCTTAATTTATAACACTGGTCAAAATTGATTCTGCAGTATAAAGGAAAATATGTGACTTTAAATGGAAATCAGAGCCCGGATTTCAAAAATGAAGTCCATTTCTGGCTATCATGTGTAATTTTTATGATTTGTGCATATATGTCTATGGTGCTACATTCATTCAGCTTATACAGCTTACTGCTATATTTCATTATGTTATTCTAAATCTGTTCTTGATTTTCTTCCTAATCGGCTCACTTTCATCCTCCCTTATCACCCAGATATTTATGTTTATAATCCCAGCAGTTATCAGTTTTGTTCTAAGGGTCAGGTCTGTCTTCTTGTGAGGTATTTACGTTTACATTTACAGCTATCATAGATCTTAACTTCAGTTGAGCTGAAAACTTGTGTTAATATGCACATTCATCTTCTATATGTATAGTGCTAAAATAAAAGTTTGAATATGACTTCTACATCAAGATTACGCAGGAGACAGTGTCTATAAAGTCCTCCAAAGTTTTGTTACATTTGTGGGTGTTAGGTGTTTGATGGGAAAGTACGTAAAAGGACTTACAAACAAAGAAATTATATTACTCATATTTCAAAGAGAAAGTTGGTGATCAGGATAAATCGTTCACACCTCATATTGTATGTAGCACTTGTGTTGAGGGATTACTTATTGGTATGAAGGAAAATGGAAGGCAATGCATTTGCCAAACGAATGATATGGAGAGAGCAGCAAAATCACCATGGTGATTGTTTGTTTTGCATGTGCAAAGTTGCTGGCTACAACAATCTGAACACATGGCCTATTCCTCATGGATCCGAATTACCCATACCTACACACCACGGAACTGAAAGCAGCTTCGCGACTTCCAGCAATGAGTTGGTTTCTGATCCAGAAGAATTTGGCAATTCACCACAATAGTTTAATCAATTTGTGTTAAATGATTTAGTGAGGGATTTAGGCCTCACAAAACAAAAAAGTGAATTACTGGTCTCAAGACTACAGGAGAAGAATTTGTTATCACATGGTATTACATTTTTGTGGTATAGGAATCGCGAAATACAGTTCCACAAGTACTATGCAGAAGAAGATCAACTTGTGTTTTATGTGGATGTGTGTGTCTTATTCAACAGTTGGGCAGGGAAGCATATGAGCCAAGTAACTGGCATATTTTTGTTGATTCTTCCAAATGAAGTCTTAAGGCTGTGTTATTTCATAATGGCAACAGTTAGCTTCAATACCACTTGCACATTCTACGAACATAAGAAAGTTATATGAAACTCTGAAGCGTGTTCTTGAGAAAATTAAGTACCGCAACCATTAGTGGCAAATATGTGGTGACTTGAAGGTCATTGGTCTGTTACTAAGAAACAGGGAGGATATACAAAATGCCCTTGTTTTTTTTTTGCATATGGGATAGCAGGGTGAGGGACAAACATTGGGAAATGGAAAATGGCCTGAGAGGCAGCAACTGGTATCTGGATCAAAAAAAATGTTACTAATGTGCCTCTTATTGATCATCAAAAAATTCTAATCCTTCCATTACACATAAAACTTGGCATGATGAAACAATTTGTGAAAGCACTTGACAAAAGTTGCCCTTGCTTCCAGTACTTATGCACAAAGTTTCCATCATTGTCACAGGCTAAAATCAGAGAGGAGGTATTTGATGGACTACAGATAAGGAAATTGATGAAAGATGTGAATTTTACCAGCTCTGTGAAGAAACTGAAAAAGATGCATGGAATGGATTCAGAGAGGTTGTTAAGAAATTTCTGGGTGATGTGAAAGACTCTCAGTACAAAGAAATTGTCAAAATATTCTGGAAAATTTCAGACTGTTTGGCTGTAAATATGAGTTTAAAGCTTCATTTCCTCAAGTCACAACTTGAGTACTTCCCGTCGAATGTAGGAGCTGTCAGTGAAAAGCAAGGTGAAATGTTTCACCAGAACTTGAAAGATTTGAATGACATCATCAGGGATGTTGGTCGTACAGTTGATGGCCGATTACTGCTGGTGTCTTGCATGCGACGAACCTTCCAGAGAACACTTGAGAAAATCATGTACATGAAATATCTTGGGAATAAAAAAAGGGGCACACAAGATAGCTAACATACATTCTCAAATTCAGGTACACAATTATGCTATAATTATCCTTTATTTTCTTTAAAAGCTGTATATGAGTATGTAATATTTTTGCAAAGTTTACAATTATATTTTCATTGAACATTGTCAAACTGCTAAAATGAGATGTGCTACAGAAAAAAAGAATGCATTTTTGAATTCTGCATACTGAAATTAGTAAAAGTCCCCTATTTTTAATCGTACCACAGAAAAAAGTTTTCATTTGTAATGTAGTGTAATTCACGGACTAACAGAATTAAAGAAATGAAACTCAGTTTAAAGTTTGCTTGTTACACTGAAATATACATACAAAAACTAACACTGTAACTTTAAAAGTGTAGGAAAGTGATGCCTCAACACCTCCCCCTTTAAATTTTAAATGTGAATAATTTTACTGATTTGTAAGTAAAAATTATGTCTTTAATGTTTAGGTAGAAGTGCAGATGTTCCATGTAGATGAAATTGCCATCTTCTTCAAAGAAATGTTGAAACATCCCTGAAAATGTTATTGTGATCCTATTTGTACCATACATTAATTTTTAGGATTCTAAGGAGAGAAATAATGGACTGAATTTTAAAAAGTGTTAATAACAGCTTGTTATCCTTCATGTAATTCAGTAAACTAAGACAGGAAAAATAAATTGAGAGTCATAAATAGTTTATATCAGCTATATCCAACACAACAGTTGATTACATTAAAGAAGAATCGATATACAGCTGTTCTAATACACAAGCTAACTAATTTGAAAGTGATTTTATTGATTTAAAATAAAGGGAGTTGAGGGTTGTTACACTACATCACTAAAATATTCTTACTTGAATGCGTTTCGGGAGACGGCTTGTTCCCATTGTCAGCATGTTCTCAACTGATTTTAGTGATGTAGTGTAACAACCCTCAACTCTCTTTATTTTAAATTATGACACATCACTGTTACTAGCTTCTAAATCTTCAAAATTAGTCAATGATTTTATTGATATTAAAATCTATATTCATTTCAATGTTTACCTCAACATTTTCATCAGCTCCTCCTTTTGTACCAGAAGCAGTAGTTCTATTATCATTCTTGTCATCTCCCTTTAAAGGTATTAAAACATCATATTCTTGAGTGGTCGCTTTGCTTTCTTTGGTCACACTTGCAGTTGTTTTACTTCTGTGTATAAGAGTTACCTCAACGTCCTAGAAAGACACAAAATCATAATTAATATATATAGGCTACCTTTGCATGTTCTAATTGTGATTTTATACCTAAGTGATATTGTGTATTAAAATCTACATTAAAAAGGCATAGGTGAAATATTTTTAAATGGACAATAATGAATAACAAAACTGGAAAAAATATATTTGTCTTAAATTCTCAACTTTTTCTTACTTTGGGTATGTTTGCCTCCATCAGTATGCCTTGTTAATAGTTGTGTTTAAAAATTATGTTTATACAAGATTTTTTAATTTTAAAGCTTGACAGGTATAACGGCTATATATCATAAAGGACTATTTGTAAAAATAATATAACATTTTGTTCTATATGAACTTACATTAAATATATTTATTTTTATACAAATACTTCAAATAAATAAATAATAATCTATAAGAACAAATTTTACAGCAAAGAAAGAATACCTAAATCAGAGATTCTAATAGCAACTTTCCAGCTCTGGAATTGTTAGAAGTCCCTTTATGTTTTTTTAAACTTATGGGATCTAGATTTTGCTTGCCTTGCCTTTTTTTTGTTTTTTCTCTCTAACATTCAAACCGTAAACTTTCTTTCTTCTTTGCTACATTCAAATCATCATCATCATCATCATCATCATCTATCCCCTAGTTCCTGAGGTTGCGGGTGCAAATGGATTTTTTCAGGTGTAAAAATCTTTAGCATGGCTTCCTTTGAAAGGGAAGTAAAGCTGATGGTCCCATGTCATAGATGTAAAAGAACCTCAAGCCTGATAAAGAGGCCTCTGGGCAAAATTTCCGGTCTCTCACGCCCAATATAGACTGGGACACTATGAACCATAGCAGTTAAAGAGCGTCAATAAATAAAACACACTTCAATTCATCATCAGCTGCTGCAACAGCATTCAGCATTATTATAAAAACATGGTATGCATGCATGATGGAATCACATCCCTCCATATCTTGCCATCTTCACACATTACACTATTTCCCATGCCCTCTTGCCAACATGCTCTCATTGCCAACTACCTCTACAGTTGACAGAATATACAGGGTGAGCACAAAGTCTTTCCCTGATTATGATTAAGTATATCTCAACTTCTATGCTAGACAGAAAAATAGAGCCTGTGGCACTAAGATGTCCAGTGTATCGAGTTTTTGTTTTGTGTGTTACAGGTACTGTAATTTAGAGGTGCTGCTTCAAAATGGCACTTTGCAGGAGAAAGCATAGTGTGTTTTGTGGTTTCATGAATCATGGTCACCTACTACAGTTCAGCGACTAGTTCAGCAACAGTTCTGCCGAGTGAAAAGCATCAAAGGATGGTATGAAAAATTTAAACAGACTGGCAATGTTGGTGACAATACAAGAAGCAGTAGGCCTGCAGTGTATGACAAAATTGCTGATACTATGCATACAGCTTTTCAATGCAGTCTGCAGAAATCAACACGTTGTGCCTCCAGAGGAACCAGGATATCTCAGAGCACCATAGTGATGATTTTACACAAATGGCTACATTTCCATGTATTCAAGGTGCAAATCCTGCAAGCTTTGATGTCAGATGATAGGCTCAGATGTGCTGAGTTTGTTAGACTCATCCTGGAACCAATTGATGGAGATAATGGCTACCTTAATGAAGTTCGCTTCAGTGATGAAGCAACTTTTCACACCTCCAGGAATGTAAACAGGCATAATGTTTGGATCTGGAGGTTGCAGAGCCCAAGTGTCATGTTACAGCATGTAAGGAACAATCCAAAAGTGAATGCTTGGTGTGGCATAATGCACAACAAAATTCTTGGACCATTCTTTTTTAATAAGCCCACCTTGCAATGGTGTACCAAGACATATTGGAAGAGTATGTTGCACCTCGATTACAGGAATGTCAACTGTGGGTAGTGTTTCAGCATGATGGTGCACTGCCACATTGGGGGTTAAATGTTAGCACATTCTTGGATGAAACCTTTCTGGACAGATGGATCGGTAGAGATGGTCCAACACCATGGCCTCATTCACTGGACATAACCCCTCTGGACATTGTTTTTGGGGGGTATGTTAAGGATGAAGTATTTCGTTTATCAGTTTCTGATTGGACCTTCTTAAGATGTGAATACAAAATGCTGTAGAGATGGTGATCGAAGAGATGTTGGCACTGAGTATCATTTAGATGTTCTATGGGCAACAAATGGAGCACATGTTGAAGTGTATCTATAGAAACTTTATGCATTGAGCTACCATTTGCAAGAAACTGCTTACCTGTATCTAATATAGATGCTGAGGTATAATTAATCACAATTAGGGAAATATTTTGTGTTCATCCTGTAATGGCTGTATAAAAAAATGTGCAGGGGAATTAATAAGCATAAAGAAAATTAATAAAAGTAAGTAGAAATAGAGAATAAAGAGTAAAAATTTGAAGTTTTGAAATACATGCAGAGATATCATACATATAGGAAAATTATTTAGTCTGCAATTATGAATATGTGATTAACTATAAACCATCAGTGGTAGGAGGAATCAGCTTAGGTATGAAGTAGGAATTTTTTTATTTTGGGCCTGATGGCTGGGTCCTGTTAGTTCTGAAGATCTTGGAGTTTTGCAGAACCCTTTTAGATCATGCCATGCTAGAAGAAGAAAGTTTCTATTCAATTGGCACCAGTCCTAAAAACACCAGGTGTTATTTGGCTGAACTTCTGCATACTTAATTTCAAACCATAACATGAAAGCTGAATGAAATGGAAGTTACAGAACAGTCAAACTTCTGTACAAATCATTTGAACCCAGGGAAAACGTTGCAAGCAAGCAATGAAATCGCTGGCTCTGTGTTAGATCATAGGTGAGTAAAGTGTGTTACCTATTAATACAAATAACGTAACCAAAAAATAAATTAATCATTGTACCAATACTACAATTTCCAACAAAAAAAATCAATGAACAAAAGAAGTAAAATTCCCTGAAAACCTTTTCCTCCTAAGAGGTTGGAATTCTGCCCAATTCGATTTAAAGTTTTTTCCAAAGCATTGGTTCTACTAAAGTAATTTTTCTTACAAGTAGACAGATTCCATTATTGTTATCTCCAAAAAAGTCACATAGTTTCAAGGAACACAAATGTTACACTTCTCCATGATACAGAATACTGTAATTTGCTTCCTGATTATTTCATCATGCTGCTTGGATTATTTTTCTTAACTAAAGAAATATATCAAGAAAAAGAGCTAAGACAAGGATGCAAGTTAAGTCCAATCTTATTTAACTTATTTATTGACAACATATTACAAAATATAAGCAATAGTACCTAATAATCTCTTATGTGTAACAAATTATGCAGATCCCTGGTCCCATTGGTGCAGATGATTTGGTAGTGGGTTCTATTGTTGCAAATGGCTTAAAGATTTCTTTACAAGTAAAGTCTAGTTAAACACTAATGTGAACAATCCTATTGCTAACCATAATAAAATCCAGATATTAAGCAGAGGCTAGAAGAGAGCATGTTTTGCAGAATGAGTGCCTGAGATGTGACACCAGATACTCCTTCACATGTGCTACAGTTGTAAGTTGTCAACATAATAAAATTGAAAATTCAGGACATGCTGGCTCATCAACAGCACTTAGTAAATGCATGAATATAAGCTTTTGAAATGCTGCATGAGGTCTCTTTACACCATGAAGGACTCTGTTAATAAAGTACTTTATGAAATTCCAAGGGATTAATGAGTAAAACAATAAAATATTTGTTTTCCAGTGTCTAATATATCATTTTCTTTTCTGTATACCAGATGCATAAACTGCAGTCATCCATTTTTATGTATAATATACTTTATGTATATTATATTTTATGTATTAGTAATAGTAATAGTAGCAGTAGTTTTATTGATCCTATAAATCATACAGTACTCTGGTAGTGTCAATGACAAAGGACACATCAAATAAACATTGTGTCATGGTATCATACTTTTACATCATTGTTTCATGATATCATGGTTTTGTTACTAATGATATCTTTCAAAAAAAAAAAAAAAAAGACTCACAGATTTTTATATTATCAGAATTTAAGTGGAGCTAATTATCATTACTTAAAATTTTAAGATGTATGAGTGATATCTTTTCTACCTTAGTATTTTCTGTTTCTTCATAATGAGGTGTCACTGACAGAGGCAGTTGGTCAATTGCTGTTGTACCTTGCTGATATTTTGCTAGAGTGGTTCTTTTAGTTGTAATTCGTTGATAACCATCCTCTGGTATTTCACGTGTACCCTGTAAAAAGAATGATATTATGATATGTTAAACAAATGCCAGACAAAGCTAGTCTATTGCAACATACATGAAGGAAATGTAAGGCTATTGTTTCATGTGATGTAATGTAAGAGTACCTATCACAGCTGCTGCAGCAATACTCCTATGGACTGTGCATGTGGGGTAAATATGGTTTGGTTAATGGCAGCATTATTATAGCTTTTCTACCCCAAGTCTCAGAATGGTTACTTGATAAAAATCTATTTCTGTTTGTGCAGCATGGCGAATATTCAAAGAGTTAAAGTGTGACAAAAATGGACAAACAAGATTTCTCTCAAACCAGCTTCTCAAGTTTGAATGCATTAAGTACTAAAATGCTATGTATGGTTGAATCTATATATGTTGTAAAATAAATTATTTTGGTAATGAAACTCATTAAGCCCAAACTAAGTAATTCATTGCCAGATCATAAACTTAACATGTACGTAATCTTATGCAATTAAGTATTGCTCAGTTATTACTTCCTATACTATTAGTATAAGACAGAGAGGAACAAATATCCAGATATCTGTAACCTACTGTGTATATGCAAACATTATATGGAACTATTTAAAATATTTGCACTATTATATTTATTTTCATTTAATAATTAACATATAATTAACATGAAAAGTATTTAGAAAGAATAATGCCACCAACAACAGAGAGGCATTCTCTTTAAATCATTCCTAAATAAGCCTCATTATCCATACCATCCACATGGATAATACTTTCTCCTGTCTGCTAAGAATTGCTAACTATTGTGCTAAGAGTTTTAAAATTTTGATTGTCTACTGCATTTTGACCCTGGTCACTTATTCAGTAGACAATCACTACAGTTTATTTACATTTTACAATTTCTTATCAATAAATTATCTTGCTCTTTTTTTTCAGTTTTTTTTTCTTTCTTCTTCTTTCATGTCCCCTTTCCACTTTTTTTTCACTTTTCATTTATTGATTACTTAACCATCACACATTCACTATAGTTTTCCATTCAAAGTAAGATGCACTACCTCTTACTTTTCTCTTTCCACTGTCCAAAGCCATTTATTTTTTACTTTACACAAAAACTGTCCAATGCTTCTAGCGTCCTTGCATATCATTTCAATTATAAGTGTATTTCTATCCCCCTTCATCCACTTCTTATTAAAAAATTCTTTTCTCCAATTTTCTGTTCCTTGGCACTTAAATACTATGTGTTCAATGTCTTCATTACCACCACATATCGGACATTGGTTCTGAGGAATACCCTGTCTTAGCCCTTTTAGCCTCCATGCTCCGGTTCTTAACCATACAATAGATTCTCTCTCTTCTTTATTTACTATGTCTATATATTTTTCCCTACCCCATGTATTTTTCATTGGCCTATAATAAACTAATGAGCTCTTTTCGGCAATTTCACTGAACATGATTTGTATTTCTATATCTTCCAGTCTTTTCCTTGTCTTTTTCAAAAAATGTTTCACGTTATTTTCTCTCCTTCTCCATATATCTCCTAACCCATTTTTCTCCAAAATATTCCGTAATTTACTTACCCATCCATCATTCATTAAGCTATTCTCTTGGTATTCAATACATTGTCTTAACACATTACTTTTTCCTAGATTTAAAATTCTGAACCAAAATTTCAAAGCTCTTTCCATTATCTTCCCCTTAGTTGGCACCCTGCCCATCTCTTTAATTGCTAACTAGATTTTATATGTAGTCTACCGAAGTCCACAGAGTTAGGTGATGTCATAGCACAAGTTCTTCTTTTTTCTTATAGTAAATAAATAATTAGCAGTTGAATGTGCTTAATATATAGGTATTTATTTCTTGAATAAAATAAAGAGCCCAAATAGAAAACATAATGTTCTCAATTCCATACCACTTTATTTTAGTTTATTTTTTACTCACCTGTAAACTTGCATACAAAACAACACACATATGCATGTATACTGCTATTTATACATATTAGGTGCAAAAGGTGCAGTGCAGTAGGGAACAAACCTACATATAAAATGAGCATTCTTGTATTATCTAAGTTGGAACATATTATGTGGCCGAAGATATTAAAAGAAAAGGAGCACTAAAACTTCAAACTCTGTTTTAGTGCAGTTCAATGAATATTTTTAAACATTCAAAGCAATTTTAACTTAGAGAAGCTCATAAATTTATTACTACTATTTAAAGAAAAGTCTGGTGTCCAAGAGTCACATAATTTTTTCTATCCATTATCATTTTACTGTTTTTAAGAAACTGAGATGACAGCCATTGCTTACAAGTAGCTTTATACAAACTAGCTATGATCTCATTACATATTAAGGAAATTTAAACCATACTACTTAAAAGATGGGAAAATTTAAATAAATAGCAGCAATTATTAGAAAATAGTGAATGTCTAAACATTCTTTATTTGAAATTAATTGTTATTCTAATGAGATAGGTACACATTTTTACTTTATCTTCCATATACATAGTAAGTAGAGAAGGTATTGCATTCCATTCAGAAATTCAATATTGAGAAATCATCAGAAATACATATTTTGAGACACCTTTAATCCAAAAAAAGCATTTTTAGGAAAAGGTCTGTGTGTGTCTATGAACAGCATAACTCAAAAACGAAAAGTTGGATAAATACCAAACCTGGTGTTTAAGTTTAGTGTCTTCCAAAGATGTGACATGAGGATTTTCAAGAAAATCCCCATACTCCCAACTACCCTTTATATGAAACATTTTTTGAAATGTTTATTTTTCTCTAAAATGGGTATAGCGATTTTGATTAAAATACCATATGTTAAAGATATTTACATGGCAAATAAAATGTATGTCTTGGATTTTATGGAAATAGTACCTACTGTTCCTTTGGAAGACATTTTATATAATCTTAATGTTAAGTGACGGATAAAAACACACAACACAGTAATGCAGAAAATTAAATTAAATTGAGTTTTAATTATGGACGCTCTTTAACTACTATGGTCCTTAGCTCCATTCTACATTGGGCGTGAAAGATCGGTAATTTTGCTCAGAGGCCTCTTTATCAGGCTTGAGGTTCTTTTACATGCCATAAATCTATGACACGGGATCACCAGCTTTACTTTCCTTCCGAAGGAAGCCATGCTAAGGATTTTTATGCCCGAAAAAATCCATCGCTCTCCGCCGGGACCTTGGGAACTAGAGGCTAGCATGGTACCACTAGTCCACGGAGGACGACAGTAAAACACATAATTTATTTTGAATAACTTTTTTATGGCATAAGCCATTTCCAAGATATTTGTTATTAATGGTTCAATTTGTTCTATATTTTGTCATTCTTTTAAAGTCCCATCAACATTCAGCTGTTTTGTCGTGATTGCATGGAAAGAGTGAGGCCAGCATATAGCGTCCAGGTCTTAAAACATTTGACTATCACCATTCCCTTAGTATCTATAACTAAATGTGTAATGTACCTATTTCTGCAAAGGTTTATCTCAATTAAAATGAAGTAGATAGAAAAATAAGCTTTCATAAGAATAGTTTCCATACCCATTAATAAATGATAGAGAGTAGAGAACGTCATAAGAATGAAACACATCAGATTTTTCCTGTCATGGATTATTGTCTCTCATTTATGGTTTCCCAGTTGTATAACATTCAATGAGAAGAAGATGTCTTTACCATCTATTTACAGAAAATTCAAGATATACATTTTATCTGTTGTGGTATTATTCCAGACTTATAGTATTTAAATCACATTTGTTAGAGGCATTTTTGACAAAATAAGAAAACAATAGAAATTCTCTAATAATTGTTCTTTCACGCTAACCTTGAGCAGACTAGAATTCAAAAGCTGAATTTGTCAAATCTAGTTCAACTTTCCAAACACAGAAATTTGTACATGTAAAGAGTTGATTGAGATGGGAACTTTGAAAACATTTGCCTTGCATTGCATCTTTAAAAGATATTGGGTTCACTTAATTAATTTGTAACTAATGTAAATTGAGTTTTATTTATAGATGCTCCTTAAATGCTATGGTTCTGTGGTTCTTAGCGTCCCATTCTATGTTAGGTATGAAAGATCGGAAATTTTGCTCAGAGGCCTCTTTATCAGGCTTGAGGTTCCTTTACATGCCGTAAATCTAAGACACGGGACCACCGGCTTTATTTCCAAAGGAAGACATGCTAAGGACATCCATCGCCCTCCGTTGGGTTTGAACCAGCAACCTCGGGAAGTGGAGGCTAGTATGGTAACTCTAGACCACGGAGGATACAATTTGTAACTAAGTCATGTTGAAAAGCACATGTACATATTAGAATGCAAACTTTCAGAAAATATGTTGACAGCAGTGAATATGAATGCTATCAGCTGGATGACGTCAGAATTCACTGCCTGCCCATAAAACTCTTAGCACAATAAATACTAATACTATACTATACAACACCACCATCACTACCACCACCACCACCACCACTACTACATTATTACTACTATTAATAATAATGTGACACTTGAGCTTGCTTCCTTTAATTTAGTGTTGGCGGTACAACATTAACATATGCATTGAATTACACACACACATATATTCTTTTGTGATTCCGGGTACCTCAAAACATCTGTTTCAGGTGAAATCTTGATATAAAGTTTTTGGGTCGAATGCTATACTTCCTCTTGTTACTATACATAGGTAGTAGTGACAGTAATAAACTTTTGTAAGAATAGTATGTAGAAGAATGAGTAGAGAAATTCTCAAGAACATTCAAACACATAGTTTTGACGCAACACTATTTTCTCTTAGGATACCTCAGACATAATTTCTTTCAACTCAAGATGATGTTTATGTTGAACTAATGAGAATTTATGAAAAAGTAAATTTAGCTCCTTTCTGATCTGGCTAATTCAATATGTTAAAAAATCTGATGTGATATATTCAGATGAGTTTCTCTACACTGCATCATACATTAGTGAATGTACATACTATTCTTATTATAGCTTATTTTACTATCTACTACATTTTAATTCAAATAAGCCTTTGCAGAAAAGCTACATTACACATTTTGTTAGATACAAAGGGAATAGTAACAGTTAAATGTTTGAGAACTGGATGCTATATGCTGGCCTTAAAATTTCATACTGTTTCAATGGAATCGTGAGAAACAACTGTATGCTCACAGGACTTAAAGAGATAGACCAGAAATGAACAATTCAAACCTTTAGTAATGGATATCTCAGAAATGGTTTATGCCAATAAATTGTGCATTTTGAAGAGATCTACATTTTTTATGTAGCATGCTTTCATCCATCGTTTAATGTTTACCAGTTATGAAAGATTATACAAAATCCTTCCAAATGAAGAGGGCTTCACAGGCTATTCCCAGAAAATTGATAATATACATTTTATTTGATATATAAATACCTTTAATATATGATATTTTAATCAAAATTGTTAGAGATATTTTAAGAAAATCAAACTTATCAAAAAATGCTCCATGTATAAGATTGTTTGGGGTGTGGGGATTTTTCTTGGAAATCTTTGTGTTCATCTTTGGAGGTTGCTAAACCTAAATACCAAGTTTGGTATTTATCCGACACTTTTTTTTGAGTTATGCTGTTCTCAGACAGACACACACACAAACATACACACAGACCTTTTTTTAAAACTGCTTTTTTTATTCAATGGTGCCCCAAAACATGTATTCCCATTGAAATCTCGGTATCAAATTTTTGGGTGGAATACAATGGCTTCTCTACCTACTATGTACATGGTAAATAAAGTAAAAATGAGTATTTATATGCTTATAATACATTATTAGGTTCTCCATTTTGTGAGACTGCAATGCTTGCAGCTAATATGCACACATCTTTTACAGGCATTCAATTGACTCATAGATTCTGGAGTTAACTCATTTTTTTGTCAAAGTGACAACCAGCAATAAATTCTATTTCATAATTTCAGTATAAGAATTCTTACCTCACTAGCATCAGCCTTGTATTCATCTGTACTCACTGGTCGGTGACTCTTAAGTGGGAGAGTACACAATAGTAGGATGATACATATCACAAGAAAGATGCCAATTGTGACAATGCACATTTTATATGAATTTTCTTGTGGAGGCTGTTTAGAAGCTTCCACATCTTCAACTTGGTACTCACCTCGTGGCATCTTGACCACCTAGAAATGAAACACAGAATTTGAGTTAAATTTTATATTATGTATTCCCCATTAAGTGTACAGGTATTCATATGTTATATTAGCAGAAGCTTCAGCTTTTCTTGTATTATCCTGTTGAATAATTAGATGAATTAAGAATGAATTCACCTCCAAAGACTTATAAGCCAATGCCTTGGATCAGTAACCTGTCGAGGAGCAAGCAAATTCTGAATCACAGCATAACCAGGAAGGCTGATCAGTCCAAAGCCTGATATGGCAGTGAAGAAGAAGGAAATGAAATGTAGCAATGAAGGGGATGATAGGAAAATTTGCAGATCAAATTATCCAACACAACATTTGCCTAGCAATTGAGGAAAACAGCAAAAAAATCTTCGGTCAGATTGATTGGTCCTGGGGCTTTGCACCTGGGTGTGTCACAAATGTTGCCATCTGAGCCATCCTGCTCAGTAATGAATTAACCTCTCACCCCAAATAGGTTGCATAGGAAATTTGTCAAGAAATTTGGGATTTAATGTAGGCACTCTCGAATTAATGATGCTTTAGATAATTTTATTTTCGGTATTACATTTTCTTGCAGTGAATACTTGAAGCACTATTGATAAACTTCCCTGAAGAAATCCAGAAATATGAGCTTAGTGGGGCTTTTGATGATCAGAATCTCTAGGGTGCTTGCTCTCTGTCACCTTAAACAAATTATTGCTCTCTGCTGAGTATGAATCCACAATCATGGAAATATGGTGACCATTATACCACAGAGCATGATTAAATGATAAGATGGCTTTCTCCCTATTTCCTTCCTTCCTTCCTTCCTTCCTTCCTTCCTCTCTCTCTCTCTCTCCCCCTGCCTTATACCCCGCCTTTAACTACATTGGTTTTATCGGCGGCCTTTCCTTGGAACTTATTACCTGTTGGCAATGGTGTTATTGTGTTGGGTTTCTTGCACTTTTGATTTTTAGTCATTAGACCATACACACATTCACACTCTCATACTTCCAGACTCTGAGGAGAATAGGGATTAATCTTGGCTAGAGAAAAATTCCCACCCCCAGCCGGGAATCGAACCCGGGACCCCTTGTACAGCAGGCAGTTGCTCTACCAACTGTGTTAAATAATTTTTTAAAATCAACATAAAAATCTTTTTCTACGAGGGTCATTTCAAAAGTTCTGCACACTGTAAGACAGAAGTAAAGAAATTAATTTATTTTACAAAATACCTTTACAGGTCTTCAATATAATCTCTATTCTTGCTTATGACAGCTTCCCAACATTTTGGCAAATTCTATATTCTGGATAGGGCACCTTCATTGTTGAGCTGTCTGATTACGCGGTTCACCCCACTGGAAGTTTTATCAACTGTATCAAAACATTTTCCATGGAGTTGTTCCTTCAATTTGGGAAACAATCAAAGTTTGGTGGGCTCAATCAGGACTGTCCGGTGGGTGGGGAAGTATTTCCCATCCATGTTTGTTAAGTGTTTCTCTCACTGGTAGGGCAATACACAGTTTTGCATTATCATGTAAAATCAGGACACCAGCTGCAAGCATGTCAGGCCTTCTTTGATGAATTTTCAAGCGCAAAATATTTTGCAGAAACAGCTTGTATGTACACACCTGTTACAGACGTCCCCTGAGGCACTCTATTTGTAGCTGTGACTCCATTCATGTCATATGTAAAGGTCACCATCAATTTCACCTTTGATTGTTGGCGGCGGAATTTTTTCGGGCATGCAGAATTGGAACTTTTCCATTGTGACGACTGAGACTTCAGTTCTGGTTCAAAATCTCATTTCCAGGTTTCATCAAATGCAACAATCAGAAACTGTTCTCCTTCTGTTCGATAACGTTGAAGCAATTCTTCTGTGATTCTTTTGCGACCTGCTTTCTGCTCTTCACCAGATCATGCGGAACCCATCTGGCAGCAACTTTTCTCACCTTTAACTTTTCAGTACTGATTCTGTAAACTGAAGTGACAGACATTCTGGCCTCATATGTAATTTTCCTCACATGTTTTTCAAAATGTAATTAACAATAATCTGAGAGGTGTAGTTGATGGCCTTCCACTTCTTGGGTTGTCCTCAATGCTTACCCGACCTTCACAGAAACCAGCAGACCACCGTGATACTGTGTTATGATCCACTATACTATTCCCACACACCTCTCTCAAAGCGTTGTAAATTTCAGTTGGGTTCTTTCCACACAGGGATTCGATTTTGATATAGGAACGCTGGTCACTATGTGTAATCCAACTTCACTTGGTTTCAGCTTCCATTTTAAAACTGAATTACTTATGACACAGCCATGCAAACCAGCAAACACGTATACAACTGTCAAGCCTAAAGTCTGACTCACAACGGACATAAATTTCAACTTGATCACACCACCGTAATGGTCCCACATGCACCATGTGCAGGACTTTTGAAATGACCCTCATATGTTGATAATGGAAATCAAAATGTAACACGCAGGTGTAGATAAAAAAAAAAAGAACAAAAAGGGTTAATATAATTAAATACAGAGAATGTTCTGACCTTCACTCTGCAGAACAAAGAATTCTCAAACTTCAAGCTTTCATACTAAATACATTTTTATTCAACAGAAGAAGAAAAACAACAAGCAGCAGCAGCAGCTTGCCTGTCCAAAAAGTTTTAGGTAATAGTGCTACCTCTGGACTACCATGTGACATGCTTGTAATTTATTTTTTCACAGGAATTTTCAAGTACATATTCACATTCCTAAAGAAACTTAACATGTTACGTATATAATTCCAGAGGTAGATGTTCATGCCTATCTAAATCTAGCGCCTTTCTCTCCTGCTTGCATACATTTCTACTATGTCTTAAAAAAGTAAACATATGGAAAATGTTACTTCTTTGTAAACATAGAGACACCTAATAAAAAATTTGATGTGTTACATTCATATGAATTTCTGTACCCTCAAGCTTATTTCCCTATTTACTTCATGTTAGTCAAGATAAAGTTTTTGCAAAAATGCTTTAATTACATGTTTTGTTTTAGATAGGGTACAAGGGGATACAGGAGGCTAAAGCGATAGTCAGATTCTTAAAATGCACATCACTGTGATGGTTTTGAAATATGATGCTCCTTCCATGACCATGAGAAAAAATGAATAGCTACTTGCCACTTAAAAAAAGTATTAAGTATTTGAAAATCCAAACCAGTAACAAAGAATATCTTGAAACGGTTAATGCCACAGAAAAAGTTATTTGATAGAAATTGTGTGTTTTAATAAGATATACATATTTTGTGTAGTAAGATTTTGTCTATCTCTTACAATCTACTGATTATACAAAAGTCATTCAGAATGATGAAGACTTTAAGGTTATCCACAGAAAATTCAAGATAAACATTTCATTATCCATACAAATATCTTAAACATATAGCATTTTAATCAAAATCATTAGAGCCAGCTTTGAGAAAACCAAAAATAACTACCATTTTTCCATGTAAAGGGTAGATTGGCATGGGGGATTTTCTTGAAAATGTTCATGTCAGATCCTTGGAAGACTTAAATGCAAAGTTTGGTATTTAACTGAATTTTCAGTTTTGAATTATGCTGTCCACAGATAGACACTTATACGCTCATATATATACGCATGAAAACATGAACCTTATTCTAAAAATTCTTTTTTGAATTCAAGGAACCTCAAAATGTGTGTTTCTAATAAAATCTCAGTATCAAATATGTGGGTGGAATACAATAATTCCTCTACCTCTAGCTAAGTGGTAAAGAAAGAAAAAAATGTATTACAAAAGTTAATTTAAATTCAAACAAGTAACGTTAGTGAGAGTTGCAGACTGGCCTTCTGATCCCAAGGTCGCGGGTTCAAACCCGACCTAGACCGATGGGTTTTAAGAGTGCTTAAAAGCGACAGCCCTATGTCAGTAGATTTACTAGCATATAAAAGAACTCCTGCAGGACAAAATTCCAGCACACTGGCAGTGCTGATATGATCCTGGCAATTGACAGCATCGTTAGCAAGCAAAATATGTATTTCTTTTTGAGAGCTGCAGAGAACCTCATCAGCAAAAAACCAAATGAAAATAAGAATATAATACTATAAAAATAAGTACTATCTATACTGTTTCTCTTCTGTTTTTCTTCAAATGAGTCAAAATAATTTATTTTTCAATTTTTTGGAAAAATTATCCAAATACTATTTGGTACTTGCTGCATACACTTGTTGAGTTGCTATTACATTCCTAAACCTTAAGGTACCATTTTTCTAAAATAAATTTTCCCAAGATTCTAAACTTTCAAATATATGATTTACATCCTGTTTCGTCTCACATGGAATGTAATCCCATACTCAACCATTTAATAAGCAATGGGTAAGGGAGACAATGACCCAGAACCTCAGCATGGAGGGTCCAGCACTCCTTGAAGTAAAATTGAAAAAGTATACAGAATAGCAAAACAAGTAAGCTAAGAAATGTCTGATAATGACAGAGTATTTTTTTTTATTACTCTATTTATTTTACATCACTTTAACTACATGGTCATATCGCGATGGATCTGTTAGTGGATAACTCTTAGATGGATGTGTGGCAGACAGTTGGTCTTCTAGGTAAGATGAGACAAAAGTTTAACCTCTGAATAAGCATTACAACAAATAAAGATTAAAATATATAAAAACTGAATGTCAAATTCTCATTATTTTAGTTTTACTTACTCTACCATGTACCTAGTAGGTAGAAAAGTATTGCATTCCACCCAAAAACTCAATATCAAGATTTCACCAAATATATCTACATGTCTGAAGGCCTCCTGAATCCAAAAATAGCATTTTTAGAGAAAGCTCCGTGTGTGTGTGTGTGTGTGTGTGTGTGTATGTGTGTGCGCGTGTGTGCGCGTGTGTGTGTGTGTGTGTGTGTGTGTGTGTGTGTGTGTGTGTGTGTGTGTGTGTGTGTGTGTGTGTGTGTGTGTGTGTGTACAGTATAACTCAAAAACAAATTTTGGATAAATACCATACTTGATTCCAGATTGCAACACCCCAAACTAACATTTGCATAGCAAAAATGTTGATATTTCTTTATTTTTTAAAAATGGCTCTAATTATTTTTATTAAAATACCATATGTTTAAGGCATTTGCATGACAAATAAATGTATATGTTGAATTTTCTAGGAACAGGCTGTGAAGTCCACTTCATTTGGGAGGAATTTTGTGTAATCTTTTATAACTTGTAAACCATGTTTAGACAAAATTGTACTGCACAAAAAATGTAGATTTCTTTAAAACACACAAATTATTCCAAATAGCTTTTTTTTGTGAAATCAGCCATTTCCGAGATATCCTTTGCTATTGATTTTAATTTTTCAATGCTTTGTTATTTTTTAAAGTGCTGATGCTATTCAGTTGTTGGAATCCCATAATCGTTGACCAACTTTTAAACATTTGACTATTGCTATTCCTTTTGTACTATAAAAAAATGTGTAATGATACTATTTATGCAAATATTTATCTCAATTATGTTGAAGTAGATAGAAAGTTTTGCAAGAATAATTTGTAGATGCTATATAAAAATAAGCAATAGTGAGTAGAGAACATGTGCCATGTTAATGTGCCACATCAGATTTTTTCTATTAATGATGGTGCTCTTTTCATAATTAATTTTCTACTGTTTAATTATACTTTTGCTGGTACTATCCTAAATTTGCAGCTTAAATATGTATTAAATATTTGGAGAGCCTTCAGTTATTTTCTCACACAGAACCAGATAACACTGCTGTGTCTCTGTCTGGAATTGTTTGTTGTGGTCGTCCTCATCATTATTTAAAATGCATCTGGAAAATTCTCCTGCACAATACTTTACCTAGCAATAAGAACATTTTTAAGTTCCCAGAAGAGAAAGTGATTACCTATGATGAATTCTTAGAGGGAATTGGGGGAGGAAGGATCTGCCCATAGACTCCATGGATGAGATTTTAAAGTTTTTGAACCAAAAGAACACTTAATACCAGCACAATTTTGCACAGAGGAATGATTATATAGGTGCACATATTTGCTATATTTTGCGTAAGATGATGCCAGTTTTTGAGTTATGCCCAAATGTTGATTTCATCAAACCTTTTTTATTGTTTTATTTGTATAGCCCCCTTCAACTACTGTGGCCATGTTGCAGACTTTAACTTTAGAAACAACTAACTCTTTGCTGTAGGGTTTTTTTAATAGTTGGTTTTACCGAATTTCATTACAAAACACACTCACATTCACTTCCACAGCCATACCTAATTAAAGAAAAAGTCCTGCATCTCAGCTGGAAATTAAATCTGGGAATGCTGGGTTGAGAAGCCAGAATGCTGACCATGCAACCACAGAGGCAGTCATTCATCAGACTTGTGGCAAACTGCGGGATATCCAGATCTTTAGCAAGATTTTCTCTAATCAGGTAAATTTCTAGTAGTGGCTATTATCTACATTAGAGCTGCAGTGATAAATTATTAGCTCAGTGCCTGCTAGATGCCACTAGAGAGAAGCAAGTAATGGATGTGGAATATCAGATAATTTTACTCAGGGAACCTTTTCTGGACATATGAGATTCTTTTATGTGTGAGTAAACATAAAAGGCTTTACTTCCTTTCCAAAGGAAGCCAAGCTAAGGAGTTTACACTTAAAAAAACATCCACTGTCTCAGCCGGGTTTCAAAACCGACCATGGGAACTACGGGTTAGTGCCACTATACCACAGAGGCAACATGTTAAAACTTAAAAATGTCTATTTAAAACAGATCTTAAACAATAATATATGCAGTGTTTCTTTAAATTAACCCATTTTCCTCTGATCCTGTTAATTCACAGTGCATCTGCATTGTTTCTTATGCTTTTGCCACCGTATTTCAAATTTCTCCTGTTTTTTTCTCGCTGGTCAAAAAGACTTGTGAATACACCTTTTCAAGGCAGCACTTAAGGTGCAGATCTAGTCTAGGACACTCTGGTTTCCAATGTTATTTTGGTCCTAAACTTCGAAACGGTTTCATAAATACTATGAGGCAAGAAGCAACTACATAATGGAACACATAGAGGAAGAAGAGGAATGGTGGAGACTTTTGACATTTCAGCCTGTATTAGGTTTTTGATCCCATTGAATCTCTGGAAGGGAGGAACAACGTGAAAAGTAGCCAAAAGCCACCGAGTTCAAAAATGTCTATCAGACGAACACAGCCAGGCCTATGAGGTTTTCTAGGATTTCAAGCCTCGGTTGCCCCTGGGAAGCGAAACGTGGGTGCGCTCAAATCGGGTCCGCTCTGCCGTGTTTGGTTCAGGTCTGCTACATTCACTGAAGTCTTTCTAGTGAAGCGCATTGGTAGAAGTCAGGAAGGGTTTTTGCTATAGCCTACGGGGTTTTAAACATCGAATGTGCTTGTAAATACCACCAGATACTTCGCAAATTCTCTTGCAAATTTGACTGTCTCCGAAATTGGCTGTTTCGATCATGTAAGCTTTACTCGGATCTTATAATTAGATTTTGTTGCTCTTCAGCGTCCTAAATGCTTTGGCGTGAGAGACACACACGCGCGCGCTTCCTTCGCCCTTCTCTCGTTGAAGTAATATTGGCGAGAGTTACTATTGAAGTCACTATTGTCCTCGTTTTTGCTTTCTCTATCGCGTACTTGCTAAGTACAAAATGTATTGCATTCCTCCCAAAAATTCGATATCGAGATTTTAACGAAAACACGTTTTAAGGCTCCCTGAATCAAGAAAACGTTTTTATAAAAAGTTTTCTTGTGAAACTTTAGGTGTGTATATAAGTGTACTTCTGTGAATAGCATAGGTAACTCAAAAACGAAATATCCGATAAATACTAAACTACTCTTTACATGGAAAAGTTTTCCACCATTTTTATTTTCTCAAAAATACCTCCAACGATTTTGATTAAAATACCATACATTTCAGATATTTATATAGCAACTAAAATGTATATCTTGAAATTAATGGGAATAGCCTGTGACGTCCTCTTCATTCGGATGGAATTTTGTATTAATGGTACACCACAAGTTTCCCTTTAAAGTGCTGTCGATATTCAGTTGTTTCTTGTGATGTCATGGAAAGAGTATGTAATTTCAAAGCCAACATTTAGCGACTAGCTTTTAAACATCTGACTATCGATTCGGTTTCCTCTAACCCCCTTGTACCTACAACTTAGGGGAAGCTAGGGAAAGAGGAGTCACTTTATATTTCAGAGCCTTTGTGTTGAATCTAGAAGCTTTCCAGATTTAGCTTTAGACTTCTAAAATCATTTTATTTTTAAAAGATGTTGCATACCGCTGATGCATATGGAGGAATGCACAACTTTCTAAACGCCAGCAATGATTCTTTTTGCCCATGATGTCATTGGCAAAAGGAATCGGGGGTTAGGGTAGAAGGAGTAGTGGATAAAAATCTGAGTAGCAAATACTAGATTTGCTACGTCAGTATTTTTGTGTTAATAATATGAAGAAACCTGCTGTAACACACGAACTCGTGCAGACCTCGATTTTGCAATCCACTCATTACTAGATTAATAGTATCCATAATCATTTATTTTAAGTAGTAGGAATTTTGCAACCAGAGCAAATACGTTTACTTGTGAAACTGGACCTGGACTTAAACAAAAAGACTGGCATGTTTTTCTTTTTTAAGTTATGGCATAACATTCATGCATTTTGGCATCTATCTCATACATAAAATCCTATCCCACCATAGGATTTATACAGTTTATGAGCCCATTCACTACAAATGTTGCACTGAATCTATATTTCTCCTACTCTTGATCCAGAACGCGGTTCATCACAAATAATGCAGAAATATTCTTGGTCAGGAGATGGTTTAACAGGTTTCCTGAGGAATTTCAACGTTTCCTCCTCTAATGTGGTCCTTAGTCACAAGTAATATATTTATTTTCAATCCTTCAAGTGTTTTTTCCCTTTATAGTCGACTTTAAAGCTACATTCCCTTAAGGTTTTCTTAACTGGACTAAAAGTAATATTATAAGGGAATCTAAACAGCATTGCATTTTATGGTTCCTTTTGCCCACTTCTATTTGCGCTGTTTCATCTCTGAATATAATTGGTCGCAATTATAAGAAATTAGCGGCAAAAACCCATAGGACCTAAATGGAAAGTGCGCATAATATATACCAGTGTCGTAATAAGGAATGCATTTGTGGTAACATTTGATTACAATATGACAAGTAATTCCAGTTTTACATTATTCAGTTCTATCAGCAGTGAACAATTTGCAAAACAAAAGAAAATCTGATGTCACCGTGCTCACTTCGACTTCCACATAAATGTAATGCCATCCACTGCTGTCACTCTTGTAGATAAATAATATTCAGTTTATTTAGGTGATTTCTTTTTGCCATGCTCTTTAGGTGATTTTTTTGCCTTCGCCCTGCCTGTAATGAAACTATTTATAAGGTTTATGTCGATTAGGTAGGAAAATAAAGTTTTTTAACAGTGTGTGGAAATATATAAAAATAAACCGAGCGGGATGGCTCAGGCGGTAAGTCTGTGGCCCGCAATCGGGAGGTTCTTGTG
Organism: Deroplatys truncata; assembly: GCA_030765065.1. Taxonomy (NCBI): domain Eukaryota; kingdom Metazoa; phylum Arthropoda; class Insecta; order Mantodea; family Mantidae; genus Deroplatys; species Deroplatys truncata. The sequence continues at coordinate 46,465,901 of CM060986.1, forward strand.
CCCATCATCTTCCTTATCATCTGTTTTAGGTTTGTAGGACCAGGCGACGATGTTCGGCGGGTTGCGGCAGGATGGCGGCTTGTGCTCTCAGTTAGGTCTCTCCTCCGAGTGGGATCCACCAGATAGGGGATTGTTTGCTTGTCGGTAGGACCGGGCGGCGCAAGATGTGTTCAATCTGGAAACGTTAGGGACCCAATCCAGGCTTGCGTCCTCTGCATCCGGATGTGGTTGCACTTTGAGTCTCTCCCCACATCCCTCCCTCCCACGGGTCACGTTGGAAGCAAAAAGGACCGTTACGGCCTACTTGCCGTGTTTTGACCCGGTTCCGGGGGCCCCTCCGTGATGTGTACCTACCTTTATATAAAAATAAGCGATAGTGGGTAGAAAAAGTCACGTGAGTAACACAACATACTTTGTTTAATTGTTCCTTCTTCCAACTTTACTAGAAGCATTTAAAGGATTAACGCTAAAGGTTTATGTTTTATGCTTCAGTTACAATAAAAATATTTTTCCGTTAGATATTTTGTTAGCTTTTACTTTTCTATAAATTATCCTGGTGAATTTCACCATAAGCACTAAATACTGGTTATTGCCAAAAGTTTTTCCACGATCATTACAGCCCTGATCGAGTTAGGACGTGCTTAAAGTGTAGTAATAATTTCTTCTCCGACTTTTATAATAAGTACCTACTTCAATGAATGCAATGGTATCGAAACAGTCGTGCTTTTCGAAATGTCTTGCCCTATGGAGGATACCCCCACCTCCTGAAATATCTAATAACAATGTGTATAGTAAAGCTGCTTGCATTTTCGAACAAAGCAATATCACCGTGCTGTATTTGCTCACGGATTAAGTTATTTTCTACCTAATATTGGACTTAAAGTTAACGGTGTTGACACACAAGATGCACAACATTTAAGATAACCTACATTGTTTAAGCATCCACGTTGCTTGAAATGGGAAACTGATTTCTGAAGTACGTACCACTACGTACCTACCTTAGTTTATCACCCAACTTGATGGAATCATCGGCTTCCCTTTTACTTGCCCCCTTTCCCACTGCGGGGATTACAGGGGCGGCTGCTACCTCAGTTTAAGTAAATCGCTTTCAAACGAAGTTCGCAATGCAACCAGAGCAAATCGGAGATAACATTCCCAACCCTAAATTACCCCACTGTTCAATAAGGTGATAACTTATATGCCCAACTTTGGAAGAAAATTGGGCATTTAAAACTAAAAGGAGCTCTACCCCTCTTGTTTAAAACCACGGCCAGGCTTTGCCTTCAAAACCTAGCCTACTGTGTTTGGTGGCTCCACACAGTCTCATAAGGTTCCTAGGCTGTCACGCCGTAAACAAGGTGCCACAGGCGAAATTGAAGTCATAAGAAAGTAATGAAAAGTTATAAAGGAACAAGAGATTGGCAGCCTCCACCCAGGCCATGGCCAGGATAACTGTGACGAAATTTGAATTCTGGACCTCCCAAATTAACCCTTACAAAGGTTACTGCTCAGTCAACTCGCCCGATATAGAAGAAACAGAAAAAAGCCTGGCGTGTTACATTCACATGACTTTCTCTAACCTCTACGCTTATTAGCGAGTATACAAACTATTCTTACTAAAGCTTATTTTTCTATCTACTTCATTTTAATTCAAATAAACCTTTGTAGAAATAGCTACATTTCACATTTCGTTATAGATACAAAGAGAATAGCGATAGTCAAATGTTTAAGAACTGGACGCTATATGCTAGCCATGCCATGTTTCCATGCAATATCGAGAAACAATTGAATGCTGAAAGGATTTTAAAGAATGGCCAAGTAATGAACAATTCCAACCATTAATAACGGATACCTCGAAATGGCTTATGCCACAAAAAAGATTATTTGAAATAAATTGTGTATTTTAAAGAGACCTACATTTCTTGTGAAGTACGTTTTCGACTATCGCTTAACGTTTACTAGTTATATCTACCAGATTATACGAAATTCCTTCCGAATGAAGAGAACTTCAAAGGCTATTCCCAGAAAATTCAAGACATACATTTTATTTGTCATGTAAATATATTAATATACAGCATTTTAATCAAAATCGTTAGAGCCATATTTTAGAATTTTTTTGAAAAGTCTTCCATGTAAAGGGTAGTTTGTGTGGGGGATTTTCTTGAAAATCTCCGTGTTGCATCTTTAGAAGGTACTGAATCTAAATACCAAGTTTGATGTTATCCGAATTTTCGTTTTTAATTTACGCTGTTCACAGGCCCACAAAACACACACGGACCCTTTTCTTAAAATGCTTTTTTTAATTTAGTTATTCAGGGGGGCTCAAAACACATTTCCGTTGAAATATCGTATCGAATTTTGGGGTGGAATACAATACTTCCCCTGCTTATGTACAAAGAGCGCCAAAGAAAATCTCACTGCACCTCGCATCTATGTCACATTATTTATCGTTGTGCGTGGTCTTGCGAAGCCATGGCCATTTCATTGGTTGCTTTAGGCCACGGTGCAAGGAGGCGCCAGTTCTTCTGTTAAATAGTTGCACCAATAACCACAACAAAGATTACAAAATGGCTAGAAACGAAATATATGTTTACGCTCTCGATCGTATTGGCTGAAAGAGATAGAGTAAGTGCATTCAGTTTGTCATGCAGACCTCTTGTCGTGATTGGTAGCCCATATCTTATCGGCTAGTGCAGGACACGCCTTTGAAAGGGTGAAAAGCTAAGGGGAAAACTTAATGAGCGCCCAGGTTAGCGAAATGTAGAATGTGCAGCGTGAGAAGATTTTCAAATTAAAGCTTGAATGGTATTCACTAAATACACAGTAATACTTTATAACAAAAAATAAACAGAACTATATTCTCACAGTGGTATCAATGCTTGTTGCTGCATAGAAGCAAACATATATAAATAAATAATAAATAAAGCAGCATGTTTTCCCTCTAATTCAAACTACAATTGGTTAATATACATTTACTAATAGGAATACAACAGGATTATAGGTAAAAATATAACCCAAATTTATTGCCATAATATGTATGTCATATTCGATAAACCATAAACATATTTACCTCTAGTTTCTAAACATGATCAGTCAATTACAACAAAAGAGTAATTTGCATTCAGTAAACGAATATCATCATCTGCGGATGTTTTACGGGGAGTGCCCACTTTCTGACGAGTATGTAGACTGTCTTCCACACTTTCCTGGAATATTTTTATCCAGTAATTTACTATAAAAACATTTTTATGCACTGCCGTTGCAATTGCTGTAACAGTGCGACCAGCCTCCCACATACTCACGATATGTCCACGAGTAATTTCGCTGGTATACGGCATGACTGGTTCTGAGACAGTAAATATGTTTTGATTTCAATACCTAACACCAGAAAAAGCAAAGGCATCAACCTCCCCTCTTTCCCCTCTTATTGCTGTGTTATCAAGCCACCACGCTCTGTGATAGGTAAGGTGAAGGACACGCCTCAAAAGACCCCAGAAAAGATACAAAATTCGCCGAAGATTTTCTTTGGTGCTGTTTGTACGTGGTAGGGAAAGTAAAAATGTTTTGTTTTTATTTATTCAGGGGCGTCTCAAAACATATTTCAGGTGAAATCTCGGTATCGAATTTTTGGGTTAGAATGCAATGCCTTCAATGCCTACTAGGTATGTACGTGGTAGAGAAAGTAATAAGAAGCCGTTACTATGTTGTTTATATAGTGAATATTAAATACACACATGCAAGTACTAATGGAATTATTTAGATCTACTGTAAATACATCGAGTAAGATGGCTCCGCGGAAACGCGTGAAGCTCGTATTCGGGAGGTGCCGGGCTCACTCTGACCAAGGGTATTTTCGTGGTTTCCCCGGGTCGGTACATGAATTACGGAATGGTTCCCCATCTACCACGAATTTTCTGACCATCGTTTCCTTTCATTTGTTTCATCCCTTCTGTTTCAGGGTTGTAGGACCAGGCAACGGCGATTGGTGTGTTGCGGCAGAATGACGAAAACTGCGTTATGGAACCATTTCTTCCAGGCACTTAACGGACTACTGAGGCCCCCGTCCTTCCTGGGAGTGCTTCGTCTATTCCCGCGAGCCCCCTCCCCCAAGTTGCGGGTGACTAAGGCAGGACTATCAGGCGCCAGAATTGGTGTCGCGTTGGAATCGTTGGGGATTCCGTCTTTGGTATCGCACATTCTTGTCCGAATTTGGTCGTCGCCCTTCGATCTCTCCTTCATCGCTTCCTCACAGAGGCCACGTTGGAAGCACAAAAGACCCACTATGGACTATTGCGATGCTGTGCTCCAGTGACTGGAGACCCCTCTGTCTGACTATTCCTAACTCTTAAATCCTATAATGGGTACTCTATGTAATGGAAGCATTTCTGTGATGGCGACATTGGTTTAACTAATCTGCAGAATAAATTCCGGAGTTCACTTACCTCAATGACCGCAAAATAAGGATCATTTGAATGTAAATGCTGGCTTTTTTAAAGCACAATTTGTCGAAAGTCCAATTAAAGAAAACAAACATCCAAATATATAATGTGAGTTGTCAACATCTTTCTTTCTGAAATTGTTTTTTAACATAAAGAGGACTTTTCAGTTATGCTTCCTATGAATTTGTGATGCTGTTGTATATTTACAAACCTGAACAGCGTTCACCACTGATTAACAGAGCAGGATTTTATTTATTCAGTAAAACCTAAATGTATAATCCATGCATATGAATTACTGAAACATATATGGTATACTGGAAGTATAACTTTGTTTATTAGCAGATCTATTTTCTGGAGAAAATAAAATTACCACAATCAACATCAAATTTATATTAATAAAAGTGTTAGTTGCTGTTAGTTTATCTCGATTAAAATGAAATAGATAGGAAAATAAAATTTCGTAAGAATAATTTGTCTACCCACTAATAAGCGATAGAGGGTAGAGAAAGTCATGTGGATGTAACACATCAGATTTCTGTTATACTTCTTTTGCACAAAACGTTTATGTTTCTATCTACTTCATGTTAGTGTTATAAACGTTTGTGGTAACGGTTTTGTTAGACATTTCAATTTAGGTACAAGGGAGATATCGGAAGCTGAGGCGATAGTCAAATCTGTAAAACATGGGTCGCTAAGTCCTGGCTTTAAAATGCCCTCCTCTTTGTTTGACATTATGGAAAACACAATTACAACTTAGAACTTAAAAAGGCGAATTAAAAAAACAAACAAAAAAACCTAGAAAAATTATACAAATTTCATATTTGATATATATATTCGATATTTATAGATATATGTGTGTGTATACAGAGTTTATTAGCCTACAAATACTCTACACATTTTATTTTTCTAAATATGCTATGGGGAGGGGGTTCGGGAGACCTCAAAGTATGTATTTCCAGTAAAACCTCAATATCGAACATTTTAATGAAATGCTAATGTGGGTATAATCGAGAAAGTCATGTGAATGTAAATAAAATTTGCATTATATTCTTTCTTGTTTATATGCACGAGTATTCCATACACGATCGCTGCCGTAACGTTTCTTTTTAGTTAAATCCGAAAAGAAAAAAATTAAAACTGAATGATGCCTTCTATATAAAAATCAAGGGAAGAAAACGATTTGTCGAAGCCCATAAACACCAGTCTTAGAAGATTACGAAAGACGAAACTTACCAAAATGTGGTATTAATGTCCTTCAGTGGAGCAACACTTCGACTGTAGTAGTTCTAGCACAGTAGTGCCTTCACAGCTATGGAAACCCAAATAACAATGTCATATGGTAGGGGATAAGTTTATGGAGAACCTCCCATTTCCCGTGAACAAGGATGCGAATGAGGTCCTAAAAGGCTACTGTATATAGATATCTTTACTTCAAAGCACAGGTTTTTCCAGTGAATCATAGTCCGAGCTAAGAAATAACACGTGCATAGCTAAAGCAAAATAAAAAATCTGATGTGATACATTATTGGCTTTCTCTACCCTCTATGTTTATTAGTGGGTATACAAACTATTCTTCTAAAGCATATTTTTCTACCTACTTCATTTTTAATCCAAATAAACCTTTGCAGAAATACCTTACACATTTCGTTATAGATACAAAGAGAACAGCGATAGTCACATGCTTAAGAACTGGGCGCTATACCCTGGCCTTAAAATTCCATACTTTTTCCATGCAACCACGAGAAACAACTGAATGTTGACAGGATTTTAAAAGAATGATCAAGTAATAAACAATTCGAACTATTAATAACGGATATCTCAGAAATGGCTTATGCCACAAAAAAGTTACTATTTGAAATCTGATTCCTGTAAATCTGTACATAAAATATAACAAAATTAAGTCTTACCTTATAGCAAACGCTGGAACGTCCGCCACGAAAATCACTATCGAAGTTAGCACCACAAGTTGGGGATTCAGTGACTTCTATACATACAGAAGCAAAATGATTAAAATCTTAAAAAATGCATGCGTGTTCATAATATAAAAACAGGTGATCCCGTAGCACGTGTGCGTTATTGCGAGTGATTTCCGTCATTAGTGACTGAAGGATTAATTGACCCTCAGCTATGTTCTTTACAAACGATATGGGGCATATGAATACTCAAAACATACGCTATTGGTGCTCTAAAAAACCAGATTGTGTAGAGGAAATCCCTCTTTATGGTACGAAAATTGGGGTTTGGTGTGCGATTAGCGCAACATGCATAATCGGCCCGATGTTTTAGAGAATGCAGTAAATGGAGAGCCTTACCGAAATGATATTCTCGCCCCATTTTTCAATCCGCCAGCGGAAGAAGTGGTAAGAATTAATTTTGTTATATTTTATGTACAGGTTTACAGGAATGTAGATTTAAGAAGCGAAAATAGAGTGCTGGCACGGCCGGCTGTGGCATGTCATGCTACTCAGACGCAAAACCCCGTGCGAGCGGTCCGGTTTTATACCGAAGACCCTGTAATGTATTTGGTAGAGAATGCAAAAACCGAGGATTTTACGAAGATCACTAGATATATATTGAGACATGGAAAATTGGCCACCCCGGGGGAAAGCATTGTTGCTTTGTCAAAATAGTTGACTCATTGGTAATGCAACGGTAGCGGGCAGACAATTGTTGCGCCATTCATTTTTGCTCAGTTTATGTTTGAAGTCTGGAAAATGTGGACGTTTTTACTTTCTCTACTACGTATAGTATGTAGAGGAAGTATTGTATTCCACCCAAAAATTCGATACCGAGATTTCACCGGAAATACATGTTTTGAGATCCCCTGAATCCAAAAAAAGCATTTTTGGAAACATGTCTGTGTGTCTGTGAACAGCATAGCTCAGAAACGAACAGTCGGATAAACACCAAACTTGGTATTTAGGTTCAGTATCTTCCAGAGATGCGACACGAAGGTTTTCAAGAAAATTCCCCACCCCAGACTACCCTTTACATGGAACATTTTTAGAAAATTTTAATTTTCTCAAAAATGGCTCTAACGATTTTGATTAAAATATCATATGTTTAAGATATTTTCATGACAAATAAAATGTATATCTTGAATTTTCTAGGAATGTCTCCAAAAGTATTCTTCATTGTGAACGACTTTTGGTAAACTGGTAAACCATAAGATATAGACAAAATTTTACTACAAAAAAGATGTATATCGCGTTAAAATACACAATTTATGTCATATACATTTTTGTTGTTGAGTGAACCATTTTCGAGATATTGCTTGTTATTCCCTTAAATTTTTCAATACTTATTTTCTCAATTGGGTATTCGTTATTCATTTTTTTTGTCTTGGATATGCAAAGAGTATTAATCTGTGGAAAAGGGAATAGTGCTGCACCTAGCAACCAGCTATTAAGAGATATGTATGTGCTTAAAGGCTACTGTATTTCGATACTGCCCTTGTAAATATATATTCCCCTTACATCTACAAGAAAATTAGCAATAAGATAGAGTCTGCAAATGTTTATCTCGATTAACATGAAGTAGATGGAGAATAAGCGTTTGTAAAAATAGTTTGTACAAGAGTAGAGAAAGTCATGTGAGTGTAACACATCAGATTTTTTCAAGTGTAATGGAGATTCAGAGAGAGCATTTTCGTGCAATGATTTTGTACGATTTCAAATGCAGCTTAAATGAAACGCAGTCACTTGAGCATTTGAGGGGGCTTTTGGGGACTATTCTCCGTCATGTGCCACTGTGTTCGACTGATTTGCAGAATTTAAGAGGGGCGGGAATCTCTTAAAGATGAAGAGAAGAGTGGCAGATCAGCAACAGTAGTGACTGACAAAAACATCACCGCTGTGGAAGCAACGATTAGGGAAGATCCAAGACTAACCTACAAGGACACTGAGTTGTTATTAGGGATTAGTTCGCCGAGTGTTTCAATTACTCTTAATGAACACCTTCGTGTAAAAAAAATTCTTCAAGATGGCGTCCCCATAATTTATCTGAAGCACAGAAGCTCCATAGGGTAGAATGGTGCGAAAAAATGCTGACAAGATTTAACTGTGGAGAGTCTCCCCGGGTTTCAGATATTGTTACGGGTGACAAAACATGGATCTATCAGTTTGATCCTGAACCAAAACGCCAGTCCTCCATTTGGGTCTTCCCAGATGACCAACCACCCGTAAAGGTCAAGAGAGCAATGAGTGCCGGAAAGAAAATGGTTGATTCTTTCTTCTCCACAAGTAGTCACTTTGCAACAGTTGTGCTCGAAAATCAGAAAACTGTCACTGCAAAATGACACTCAGAAGTTTGTCTTCCGAAAGGACTCCAAAGAATCCAAGAAAAACGTCCAAAGACAGGACTAAGGGGCACATTGTTGCATCGTGACAATCAGCTCACACCGCTAATGTCACAATGGAGTTTCTGCAAGAAACTGAGACAAAACTATTAACTCATCCACCGTATAGTCCCAATCTGGCACCATGTGATTTCTTCCTGTTTCCTACGGTGAAGAACCGACTTCGAGATCACCGACTTTCTAGCCCTGAAGAAGCAGTTTCTGCATACGAAGAGGAGTTATTTGCAGTGCCAGAAACTGAGTGGTGTGGACGCTTCCAGAAGTGGTTCCGGAGGATGGAACACTGTATACAGTGCCAGGGAGAATACTTTGAGATACTGGGATAAACAAAACATTTCTGTGACTATTCATATTTTGCTGTCTCAATACATATCTAGTGACCCTCGTATGCTGACTTTGAAATTCCACACTAAAAACGCGAGAATCAAACGGATGCTGCTCGAACACATAACCAGACGTATTACATTCAGACGACTTTTTCTAGTCACTAGCCATTGTTATTTTTATATCTCTTCTACAACTATTCTTTCTTAAGTTCATTTTTCTGTTTCACGTTAACTGAGATAAACATTTGCAGAAACTGTTTCACTATACATTTCGCTGTATGCATGTACAAAGGGAACACAGGAGTAGCCAAATCTTTATATGCTGGCGTTGAAAACCCATACTCTTTCCATGACTTCGCGAAAAACTACTTCAAAAAATGACTAAGTATCGAAAAACTCAAACCAAAAAGAAGGAATATTTCGGAAATGGTTGATGCCACAAAACGATTTTTTGAAATGGAGCTTGTATTTTAAAGAGATCTATTTTCTTTTTTGTACAGTACATTTTTGTCTATTCCTTCTCTCGCTCCCATTTGTGTTTTACCAGTTATACAAAATTCATTCCAAATGAAGAGAAGTGGACGGCTATTCCCAGAAGACTCAAGAATTATATTTTATTTTTCATATATGTTTTATCTTAACCACTCGGCATTTCGATCAAAATCGTTACAACCATTTTTGAGAGTCAATGTGACTGAGTTTCATGGAATAAAATTAATAAAACGAGCAGTTCAAATAGTGGCGTAGGGGTAGCGTGGCTGCCTCAAGGTCCTGAGTTCGAATCTCGACTAGGATGAGTTACTGGATAAGGTTTTATCCGGAATTTTTCCTTAACCTGAGAAGGCGAATGTCGGACAACACTAAGCCCTAGGGACCGCGGGTCCATTTGAGCTTTATTTCAGCCATTTCGTTCATTCACCGTTCGATATGACCTAACCGATTAAAGGGCATTAATTAATCATTAAAACAAATGAGAAACATGAATATCCTAATGGCTAAATAGTTCTGTAGAAAAAGGGGGACCCCCCCCAAGTTACAAACATCATTGATTTTCTAGTTAAAGCCCCACTATGACCATAAAAGTTAAAGAGGGTTATACAAATGAAAGGCAGGGAATCCGATGTGTTACAACTACACGGCTTTTTACTTCCCCTACTACGTACTTACAGCAAATAGTGGAAGTATTGTATGCCACCCAAAATTTCGATACTTACCTACCAAGATTTCTTCTTCTTCTTTGTCGGATTATCCTCCTCTTTTGAGGACTTACACCCCCAAGAATTACAAGCCAATGCCTTGGGTCAGTAGCCTGTGGAGGAGAAAGCAAACTCTGGATCAAGCGCATGGATATGGGTATTACCCAATGCCTGGTATGACGGTGAAGAAGAAGGAAATAAAATGTACCAATGAAAGGGATGGTACTGACCAAGGAAAACTGCGAAAAAAACCTTCGGTCAGGTTGATCGGCACCGGGGGGTTTGAAACCTGGATCTCCAGAATGCGAGTCGCACACGTTACCTGGGCAACATCTCGCTCGGTAAACCGTAAAATCTTATTACACAAAAAATGCAGTTCTCGTTAAAAGCACACAATTTATCTCTCTTTTTCTTTTCTTTCCTTTGAGTTAACCAACTTAGATATTCCTTATTATTGGTTCAAATTTGCAAATACTTATCATTTTCTCAAATGAGAAGTCGTTATTCTCCCCCCTCCCCCTCCCCGAGATCATGCAAAGAGTATAATTTCAAAGCTATTACCAGCGACACGCTATCGCTTTACCCAACATAACGTGTAGATAACGTACAAGAAATGTTTAAATATGAATTGTAAGTTTAACTGAATTAACAAGTAGAAGAATAAGTTTTTGTAAGAATAGTCTGTAGAAGAATGTAATGAGAACGTCACGTGAATGCAATACCTTAGATTTTTTTGTTATGACTTCGAACATTTGTTTTCTTAAAACACGTGAAGAACGATATTTATTAACACTGCCACTATGTGGACACATTCTTTACTTATTTCACTATTGCATGGTATGTAATCGCCACAGCTTCGAGTTATGACTTTGCACTGTTTGCCTATTGTATTCACTGTATAATATAGAGTTAATCACCTATCGTAAGTACCTCCAACAAAAGCCTTAGGCGTTCAAACACAACGGCAAAACCGCTGACGCGTCAGGCGCCATTTCCATGTAATAATATATAAAATGAAATGGCATCTTTCACTTATAGCCCAGATCAACTGTTGATTCGGTGTCCGATCATCCGAAATGAAGCCGGAGGATCTCAGCACGCCGGAGCAAAGGTTTAGTCATCACTTTCCTTCTCCGATATACATAATCGGATTATGTATATGATTATAATGATCATGAATAATGGATGCACCTTAAGTGTTGCTCATTGAACTGTGCTATGGACTTAATTGATAACTTGCGTATGTTATTAAACGTTGCAAATTACTTTACTTTAGTGTAATAATATGAACAACTTATAGTTAGGTTTTAATATGATCTCGGCGTACCTAAACCAAACAATTAAATTTCTTGGTTTTCTTCTACACAGATCCTCTTCCTCTAAAAATAAAACCCCACGCAGACAGGCACAACGCTTACACAAAAAATTGCAAAAACAATTCATTTTCCAGCTAACTGCAAAGGTAAGACCTAACAATTAATAACCTAACATAATTGATAATTGAATGCCCTTAGTCTAATATGATTATAACTAATCTAATATAAACAATAATAATTAATCAGTGCGTCAGTTGGTGAATAAATGGTCCGTGTGCGAAGTTTGAACACCAGGGGATACAAAAACAGGGCGCCAACGTAACAGATACAATACACCTAACTTTCCTAATACGTGTAACAGGTGCGTATTTGCGGAGGCGTTGCCGGTTATGAATGGAACCTAATGACCCGAATATATTTTAGTGACAATCCATAATGGTGAGAAAATGTCAAAATTGACTTTAGTAACCTTTTGTTTGTTGTTTTTTTTTTAATTTTCACCGTTTAATGAGATATACGTCGCTTTACAAACGAGTTTTAAAAATGGCAGAGGAATATACTGGAATGCAGTTTTGTTTATCTGAAGAGGAACCTTATCAGAGCGCCGGGCAAGGGAAACGGGATGGCTTGTCCACAGAGGAAGTAGTGGGTTACCTCAACTTCCTTAAAGGAGATTCCCAGGAGCTGGCACCAAAAGGTCGCTTACAAAGCTTTCCTTTCCTTTACCACTCAAAATCGGGTCAAAGTGCTAACTTATTTCCTTTTGTTGATAAAACGGCAGACTAAACACTTTAATGAGGCTTCACAAAAATTAACTCAAAATCTGTCTGCATTCACACAACTTTCTCTACTCATTCTACGAATAATTCTTATAAAAGCCTTTTTTTGTCTACTTTTTAATCGAGATAAACTTTCATTACACATTTGCGTTGCAGATATGAAGAATACAGTAGGCTAAAGCGATAGTCAGATTTATAATTTCTGTAGCACGAACAGAGTAGGTAGAGGAGGAAAGTATTGCATTCCACCCAAATATTCGATACCGAGATTTCACCATAAATACATGTTTTGAGGGCCACGAATCCAAAAAGAAAGCATTTTTTTTAGAAAAAGGTCCGTGTGTGCGTTTGTGAACAGCATAATTAAAAAAAAACGAAAAGTCGGTCAAATACCAAACTTTGTAGTTAAGTTCAGTATCTTCCAAAAATGCAACACGAAGGTTTTCAAGAAAATCACCCAATCCAAACTTCCCTTTATATGGAAGATTTTTTGAAATGTTTGATTTCTAAAAAATGTCACTAACGATATTGATTAAAATACCATATATTAAAGATAGGCATGTATGTGATAAAAAAAAAGTATCTCTTGAATTTTCTAGGAATAGGCCGTAAAGCTCCCTTCATTTGGAAGGAATTTTACATAAATTTGTATAACCCGTAAACGTTGAGGGTGAGACGAAAGCTGTTGTTGTTGTTCACCAACGACACTGGGGATTAATTGATCTGCATCATTTTCCCTCTGGCTTCCCAATATAAAGTCTGTAAGTTATCACTTTTAAGGCCTTTGCATTTGGCGAGATGTTTGTTCAGGATGACATCTTCTTCACAGAGAGTGCACTAGGCATCCTATCTTGTAGAGGTGTTCTGCGAGGCAATCGTGACCAGTTGCCATCCTAAATAAGGCCACTGCAGTTTTCCTTGGCATTTTTTGTATATCAACTCTATCTTTAATATTCTTATAATTTGTATCTTTTAATTTATCTTCTTCATCAAGTCTCTGCTGTCTTTTGAAATGTTGTTTAATGTTATTTAATTGTTTATTTATTTCTATTTGTCCTACAAGTTTTATTTGTTGTATTGCACCTTTCTTTGCTAATTGATCCGCATGTTCATTGCCCAAAATTCCGACATGAGCTGGGATCCATTGTAGAGTGACATGATTTCTAGTTTCGACTGTTTTATTTAGGCTTCTTATTTCTTTAATATTTCTTGTTTTATTATTATTGTAATGTACTATTCCATCTATGGCTGATTTTGAGTCTGATAAGATGACTATTTTTTGTTTTATGTATGGTCAAGATAAAATGTTCTGTAATGCTGCTTTTATAGCTGTTAATTCTCCATCATAGTGGTTTGACGTTTCATCTAATGTTAGATACTGTGCAAAATGTTTTCAGTATACTCCTGCACCGGCATTTTTTTTTTATTCATGAGGGATCCATCTGTATATATACGGAGCCATTCTTTTTCAGGGTATCTTTCATTTTCCGTAGCTATTGCAATGGCTCTCATTTCATCTGGTATATTATATATATCAGGTCATTCTGATATTGTATATCAATATATTCTATAGGACTCGTTACCTCTGTTGTAGTTATATTTGTTGTAATTATATTCTTGTATTTTAAGTTATTAATATACCTACGTTCCGAAGCTTATTTGAGTTTTTAAATTACTTATAGTATCTGCTGTGTGGTACCACTTGCATCTGTTTCTATTGACTTGCAGTTTTTGTGCTAGAAAAATTGCTTTCAACTCATGTTCCAATTCTATAGCCATGTTTTTTGTGAAGCTATTTTTGCAATGAGTCAAAGTAAAAAAAAAACCTGATAGACAATCTTTTAAGAGACGAAAACTTACTACACAAAAAATGTAATTTCTTTAAAATACACAATTTATTTCAAATAACCTTTTTAGTGACATAAGCCATTTCCGAGATATCCGTTATTACCTATAATTCTTCGCAACGTTCATTACTTTCTTTTAAAGTTCTGTCGACATTCCGTTGTTTCTCATGTCATGGGAAAAGTATGGATTTTTAAGGCGAGTATATAACGTGCTGTTCTTAAACATTTAATTATCGTTGCTCCCTTTGTATCTATAACAGAATGTATAACTTCTGCAAAGGTTTATCTCGATTAAAACGAAGTAATTCGTATATCTACTAATAAACGATAGGGGTAGAGGTCATGTGAAGTAACACATCGGAATTATATAAAACGTGGCACTATGTGATGGATTTGAAATGCATGCTTGATGGAGGGAGAGAAAAATTCGAATAGCGCCTCAGCACTTGAAAACCCTGTTACATTCTAATTACAATCGTTTATTTTTATGTTGCTTCTACAAACTATTCTTACGAAAGGTTAATTTTTGTCTTCTTCATATCAACCACTTAAACCTTTGCAGAAATAGTTTCATTAGATATTTCGTTGTGGGGTACAAGGGTCATAGAGGAAACTAAATCGATAGTTCGGCGTCTTAAAAGCGGGACACTATATATCACCATCACTGCAAGGATTAAGAAACTGCCCGTTTCGGCTTCACAAAACAACAGTCGAACGCTTCCTAAGACGTTAAACATCTGTTGATAGTTCCTCGCTAGTAGTGGATACCTCATTCTGTTCATGTGCTCAATCCATTTTTGCCTGCGATTGGTTGTTTTATCATATAAAGACTCTACTTTTAGTTCCTCTTTTTTCTTTGCGAACAAAAACGAATAGCGACTTTCCCCTCAGAAAAGCATATGCATTTTAAAACTCAATCCAATGACAAAGAATATCTCAGAAATGGTTAATGCTACAAACATATTATCGGACATAATTTATGCGCTTTAACAAGATCTACATTTTTAGGCAGTAAGATTTTGTCTGTATCTTACGACTTAGCAACCTAACATGATGGTTCTGCGATAACATTTGATGCCCGCATTCGGGAGGTCCCGGGTTCGACCGCTCACTGACTGTTTTTTTTTTTTTTGTGATTTTCCCTGGTCAGTTGGGAATACTAGGGTGGTTTCTCATTTACCACGATTTGCTTTCCATAATTTCCCCTTCATTCGGTTTCCTTCTCATGTTTCAGCTGTGCTTCTAGGTTTCGTGGTGTATCGCAGTGCCGGACAGTTGCTTAAAGTAAAGAGCACTCCTAGCCGACACTAGAGGGCTGCTTGGTCGACGGGTCGTTCATCGCCCTCTCTAGGCAGCTGCAGCAGTAGAATGGGTCTTCGAGCCTGGAACTGTTAGGGCCTGTCTGTAGCCTCCTGTGGTTCCATGTAGGTCGCAATGTGCGAGGTGTCCCCCCTTCGTTGTATTACCTACGGCTTACCAATCATATAAAATTCATTTAGAATAAAGAGGGGGGGGAGAGAGAGAGACACACACACAAACACACACACACACACACATACATACACTCTCTTTGTAATTTTTATTTAGTGGTGACCTGAAAACGTGTATTCACAGCGAAATCTCTGTATCAAATTCATGGGTGGAATGCAATAGGTTCTCTACCTACGAGGTATGTAGTAGAAAAAGTAAAAGGTACGCACACCCACACGGACCATTCTTATTACTTTCTCTACCACGTACTTAATTGCAATTCCACCCAACAATTTGATACCAAGATTTCATTGGAAATATATATTTTGAGACCACCTGAATCCAAAAAAGCATTTTTAGAAAAATGTCCATGCGCGTGTGTGAATAGCATTAACTCAGAAAACAAAAGTCAGATAAATGCCAAACTTGGTATTTAAGTTCAGTATTGATTTTACACATTTCATTTAGGAGAATAACTGTTCAGTCACATATGTGGAGCACAACATGGCTAAAAAATTTTAATAAAAATGACGAAGGTTCTGGTATTTTGTGTTTGGAAGTATTTGAAAAATGTTTGCACCATATAAACCTTGACACTGACTTTTAATGAATGTCACTACGCAGTTCTAAAACATCCATCTGTAAATTTGAATGCACACTTTGCACATCAATGATCATTGGATTAGCAAACAATAAACAATCATATTCAAATTGTTCGAAATCTATAAATCGCAGTCAATTAAACTCCTTATGAATGTTTTCTAATATATTGCTGTAATTTAGTTTTTGTCAGAGTTCCGACGAGAGAGTTGAGCCTAGGAAAGTGGTAAAGATTTTTTTTCTAAAACTTGAAATTTCCACAGATCTAATTTTGAAATGAATGCTTTCATGTCACCATATGCATTCACTATGATTTTTTTGTTTTGCCTGCAAATGAATATTTAACTCATTCAAATGTTCACAGATATCTGTCAGAAATACAAGGTCATATAAGTCAGGAACAGGTAATCCCTGTTTTCGCATAAATTAGCAATTTGTGCACGAAGTTCAAAAAATCTCTGTAGCACCCAGCACCTCACTTCAGTATAGTAAATTAAATTGTCATACTGTTCACCCATATCATCCGAAATGTACGAAACTGACAATGTTTCAGTGCTCTAGACATTATTTTATTGATTGTCTTTACAACTGTATCCATGATGCTTTTCATATTCAGTACTTTTGCACACAAAGATTCTTGAAGGATAATGCAATGAAAGTCAGCTGTCTCTTAAGCCCATCTCTTTTAAATATGTCCTCAGTCTACCAACAAAACCTCTGGTTTCAGCAACATCGCTGGGGCACCATCTATTACAATGACACTAACTTTGACCAGTCCAATTCCTTATTTGTTATCAAAGTACAGACAGCCATAAAAATATCCTCTACTGTTGTATGTTCGGACAGGGGTATTGAACCCAGAAACTTCTCTTGTATTGTTAACGCCCGATTCCCACCACAAATAAACATGGCTAATTGTGCTGTATCATGTATATTACAATTTTAGTCCAGTGCTATTGAATAATATTCAGATTTCTTTAATTGAACTGAGAATTTTCTACAAATATATTTTGATATGTCCTATACTCGTCTTACTATGGTGGATCTGGACATAAATACCAATGAGATCTGGACTGACTACACAGTCCAGACCCCAGGAGACAAGCTTGTAGGGCTTTTCCATTAGGGCAACATCTATCTTATGCTCTGCCTGCCCCCCCTCCCCCGTGTGGGCGAGATCGGAGCAGGACACCATCCTCCTCTCGTTTCCTGCCATACAGGGACAGAACTGGATATGCCACTTACGTGTGCCAGTCCAATAGGGAAACCCTATCAGGGAGACTACCGAACAACCTCGGTAGGGCCGACAGTATATCTAGCAACTGTCTACCAGCTCTCACTCATGGTTGGTGCTGGAGAACATCTGGGCGTCTCACAACCCCACCTGGGCAGAAAACCAATCTCCCATGGGTATCAGGAACCACTACCCCGCCGAGTCCAACCCAATCCGAACTCCCTATCGGGAGGGGCTCAAATGTTTGGCCTGACATACTTCTAGTAACGTCATAAGTACCATGAGTGCTCAGGTCCGCAGCAACATACTTTCTCAAAATGTATTGTTTCATGGGGATATATTATGTCAGCTATCTTTAAGAGAGACTTTTTCACAAACTCACTTCCCCCAAATGGTTTCATGGCTTTACAAATCTCCCATGCTACACAACTGGCTATTCTCATTTTCTTTGCTATTTCATCTTCATCTGGTTTGATCCGTTGTTCACTTCCCTTATAATAAGCATCTTTTAATTCTTGTAACCTCAGAGCCCTTTCCATCCCCATAATACAATGATTTGTTTCATAATGCTATCTAATGTCTCCCTTAAATATTCTGAAAGCATTTTAGAACACAGCAGACAAATAGCACTGTCTCCACTTGCTGTACACAAAAACTTGTCTTCCCATTCTTCTTTGAATTTGCATTTGGTTGAAGATTATGAGTGACACTGCTTGTTGACTGTTTTCAAGTAGGGACCTGCTTGGTTATGCCCGCACAGCATAGTACTTCATTTGATACTGCGACTAAAATTGAATAACAACACAGAGATTGCCCATGACTGTCTTACGTAATGCTCAGAGTGAAAGAAGGCTTGAAGAAAGTTATTAGATTTAAGTTAACCCTAACAGTGTGGTGATGTGAAAGAATAATCATAATAGCGCAGTTGATTAGAAACCTAGAAATTGAAAGTACTTACAGCAATGCCCCTGAGTTTTAAGGTACATATCACCTTGGAGGTTCATTAGTACACACAAGTTAGATGAAAGAGGTTGCATGGTGTATGGAAGTCTTAAACAGTAGCTCGGCATTAGCGAGGAAAGCCAAAAATCTAGAGTTAAGATCCTTCCCATGGCATCAAATTTTTCAAACATGATTAGACTTTCCAATCCATAATTTTTCGTAAACTCTATCTAGTCCTAAGATTCCTTGTGCTTTAATATCCAGTTTCAAAAATATCTGCTTCTTTGCTTAATTCTTCACAATCAACAAAATCTATTAAGTGTGGAAAAAAAAAAAGCTTTCATTTTTTAATTACAACACTGCCCAAATTTCTGTTACCTTGAGTAGCATTCAGATACAAAGTATAAAGATGCAATAAACTTAAAATACAGGTTTATTTTGCTGATTTATATACCATGGTTTCTTTATTGAACACAACCAAATTGAACATTGTTTTTTTTACAACAAGCACTTTTTATTCATAATGTACAATGATAGACACAATGTAATATGATCTAAATAGAACTGAAACATTTGAGTTATTAACACTATACAACTTATAGCTTTATGCTGTTTCAAAATGAATAAAGGGCAAAAATGACTAGAAAGTTAACAAAAGCAGAACAAAAAACAGAATTTTGCTTTCTTAAAAGAAATTATTGTGAGGTAATGAAAAAATAACAAACATACAATTATATATGCTGAAAAAATGCCTTTTCATGGTTTCAGTACTCTGGGATAAAAAAATCAACTCCTCAATAACCTAATACACATGTGCCACAATTACAGGCATACATGATGTCAAATTAAAACAAAAAGTATACAGTAAAACCTGGATTATCCATCACTCGGTTAAACTTCAGCTCATTAACCATCACACCTTTTATTTTTACTGTCTATGTTGCAGTTTGCAAGTTGGGTTATTATGAAACAAACATCTATGATGTGTTCTGAATATATACAATTTGCGGGTGGTCTGAGCATGTTGTATATCAATAGACTGCTTCAATATTTTGAAAATTCTCAAGCAAAGTGCACTTTAAAAACAATGGAACAAAAGTCTATTCTACATACTTCCATGTGAGCACAGCAACAACGTTACAAACTGAGTACAGAACAAACATGTGCTCTAGTTCAGAGGTGGTTGTGATGCCTTCAGTTGTGTACCAGAGTTTTAATTTCAAATCACAAAGAGGTCATGCAATCAGAAAACAGCAGTGATCTTAATGAACTGTTGTCGCTTAGCAATGTACCTACAAAATTGACAAAAAATGGATGCAAATGAGTAAGCGTGCACACTTGTATTGATTTTACAAACAAAAGTCTATTACCTCTTATCATACAGCCTAGCCCTGCCCTGCAGACAACAATCACCTTTTTTTTGTCAATTTTCTAGATGTAACATAGAACTCTGTGTAAAGCGAGTTTTTTTGTGTACTAGTCAGCCATGATATGAATGCACTTGGTGGGGAGTGTCACTGTGTTTTGTTGACAATTAAGGCTAGGGATCAGCGGGGAATGAGCGGCAAGGCAATAAAAAAAATGTACAGTTGCACAGTGAAAATAGTACTACATGTGCAGGCCTCAGCCTCTCAGTAAATGAAACTTGGAACTGCAATAATTTCTTTACCTGGCTGTTCCTTCCAATGCCCTGCCCACGTGTTTCATAACTGTTTAGTTCCTCTTCCCATCACACACATTCATATCGTGGCCATCTAGTAATTACTTATTAAACCTACTATTTATATTCAATAAGACTGGATTATCCATCATTTTTGGTTAACCATCAACACCACCCTCTCCATTATAATGGCTAATCAGGTTCTACTGTATTTCTCCCTTGGTAATAACATGTCTTATTCATAGAAGATAGGTGAGATGACTTAACACACTCTTACTGGTTCACTTACTTAAAATTGTGAGGACATGTTTCACAGACCTTTGTCTGCATCATGAGCTTGTTGCTGACAACAGTCTGTGAAACACATCCTCAAGCTTTTAACTGAAGCAGTAAGTGTGTGCCAAGTTGTGTCATATATTTTCTATTTCTGTATTAGGTATCACTGTGTTTAGTTCCTTCATCTTAAGTGTATATAAATTTATGTTAACACAAACTGGTTAAAGTAACTTGAGCAAATTGAAGATTGGTAACAATTACACTTTGGCTTTAATAACTAAAATGTAAGCATGACAGGAAAGCCAGAAAGCAGAAATGAAATGCAAATAGTAGTCCTACTTCAGCAACCATATAAGATCCTGGTGAGTTAAAGTAAAAGTTTCCTTATCTAGCTTAAGAGGTTCCTGAATGTACAATTTTATCTAAGTGCTCATTATAGGGACATGGTCTATTAGCCACTATGAAATACCTTAGCTGTACATAATCTTCCAAGCAAAGTAATTTAAGAGATTATTTTCCAAAGGAAAGTTACTGTGCAACTCTTTATTTTTCTTTCTTATAAGTATAGACTCAGTTTTCTTTAAAAATTATACAGCTCATTTAATGCAGAGAGTTCTATTACCTGCTTTTTCTTTAGTGAATCTGCATAATGACACATTAACTGGAGTTTGTGAATAATTTAAGTTCAGTGCATTACACCATAACAACTTTATGTTTTAAAAAGAAATTTCTTTTATATTCTCTCATTAAATAAATATTATATATGCCACAGAGCATTTCAGCAGAGAGTGTGAGGGAGCAGTATGCAACTTTGTTGTGCCTGGCTCCCAGAACCTTCACTCTAACATCCTGCTTGTTTTTACTTATGAAAACAATGTTTCAATTTTAACAGCTTAGTTACTGCATTCTCTGATCCTTTTGAAACATTTATGTAATTCTTGAGATGTGGGGATATTTTGGAGTGTGTTCTAAAGCTGCTGCAATTTTCCTTCCATTAAAATAATTATCTTTCACTTATGAATTCTAGAGTTTAAAAAATTAATTTCTCTAAACCTGGAAACATGTTGTCTAACTGTATTTCAGTTTGGAACTTCAATGTCAGGAAATTTCTAAGAATTACAGACCTCTGGTCAATAGTAAATTTTCTGGTATGCATGAAAATCCTGTGTTCTAATGTCGTTTTGGTTGGCATTCTAATATGATAATCAGCATACACATATAAATTGAAATTACACAGAAAACAAAGGTAAATGATATAGGAATAAAGAACAGTAGCATTAACATCCACTCTTTGTGAAACACATCTGCAATAGGAACAAATGTGGTTGCTTATAAAAAGCCACTAATCCATTTGTACCAACAAAACCCTCGAGCTACTGTCAGTTTCTGTACTCTAGTGGTCAAAAATAATTCCAGAGAGTGGGTCCCTGCATGATCTGCCATCCAAAACATAACCTGACCGCTCAATGTTAACCAAGCTTTTTGCAGTAATACAGCCTCTTTGAAAACCACCCTGTTTTTCTATTTAATTTTTCAGCAAAGTTAAATCTTATAACAATTTTAAGAGTAATTTATAAAAATATTAACTAATGAATGACTATCTAGCACATGAAGTGAGAAAAAGAGGCAATATGAAGATTAGCAGTTAATGCGTTTAATAAAGAGAAATTGTGTCTAAAAGCCTGATACTAGTTTTCTATTGCATCTAGCATTGAATCTTCTAGCTGAAATGACATTAAAATGTATAAAATTTAAGCTTTTGATTCTTACAATCTCAAAAGCTCAATTCCGTTTTTGTTAAGCTTTTGCCATTAACGTTCTCAATGAAGCTCAACTGAGTTGCGCTTTTCTAAAACTTATTCACATACAGAAATGTTTCAGAAAATATATCTAATTATGAGTAGAAATGAGAAAACTGTTTAATGATTGCATTACTAGGGTCAACATATGTCTTGATTCTTTTCATAGCAATTTTGCATACCACAAAGCTCTAGAATTTGGCCGATTTATAAAGTTTATTTGTATTTAATGAGTTATAATTCCAGCTGAATTTTAAACAATTAAATGTTTCAAATGCTGAAAATATAGAGTTGAATATCTTCTACAAGATAGACATAATCAACCTACAAACTCAAAAATATTACAACAAAGTTTTAATGGTATGTTACTAGTACATTTATACAGTTTTTCCCACTTTATAATGATTAAAAGAAAAAGTTAGTGTAGAAATCTATAAGCTTGGATAATGGACTTGCAAAAAACACAAACTGTATAAATTAAACAGAAGTATTTTAATGGCAGGGAAATTAATTTGACAGTTTTTAAAGTTTCAACTTTTAGTTGCACATTAAGGTTTTTTTTTTTTCAAATTTATAACAAAATACAATCAATAGCAGTATATAAATTAGCATAAAGAGATAAAAATTGCCTTAAAAGCATAGAAAGACACAATTCAGCAGTTGCACAAAATAATTAAATTATCCGTGTAAACCATGTATACCTTACAGTTGAATAAGTCATGAAAAAAGCCCAGAAGCTTTTAATTGAAATAAATAAGGTGAATTTAATGATTTTTCTTATTGTTTAATGAATTAAAGGTTTGTAAAGTATAAGATTAATTCATAAGAGTTCCTTTCCTTTGAAGTTTTAAAAGTAGAACTTATTTTTAATTTTTCAGAAAGTCCATTTAAAATGAAGTTCTGTCTTTGGTGCCTTTATAAGAATTTGAAAATGCCTCTAAGGGTATGAGCGAGTATTCCAAACTGGGCAATTACAGGTGGTGGGGGGGGGGAGAAAATGTACAAATTCTGAACTTTTTTTCTACTTTGACAAATTTGCCCATGTTATTCAGCAAAGCCCTAATAACACTTGTGCTCAAAACTTATTTATTTTTTTTTTTTGCAAGATCTGTTCATATTATAAATTAACAGGGAAAGGAACAAATATTTGCAAAAATAAAATGTTTTCTTTTATAAATTGAAGAGAATTACATTCATTTTTATACAACAGCTTTCTAATAAATAAGGATCTGTAAGAAAAACAACGTATACTCTTTTATTGTACTCTGTCATAGTCCCTCTTTTTCTCTCTTTCTTTTTGCTTGTTTTGCGATTTGCAGTGACTCGAGTATATTTCCTCTTTGCCTACATATTTTACTCAATCATACCTCCTCCTTTAGCTACCAGGAAGCTTATTTTATTCCCTATAAATAATTAAATATTTCAATTTACATATTTAAAAGGCAGCGGTATGCAAAAGGTTCTACGAGAAGAAAAAATGGTTCTGAAATTTGGGGGCTGGAGTTACATAGCTCATTAAAAAAAACTATTACATCTTAAGACCAGCCATACTAACAATATTATGTTTTGTATATATTACAAGTTTTGTTACTTAAATTATAGCAAATGTTTTTTGAATCAGTTGTTCAAACAGAAAGTAGAACATTCTCTTATCATGATTATTTTTATGCTTTTCCCTTGCACCAACCTTTTAAACTTACCAGAAGCTAAGATTTATTTCTTTTGCAAGACCAATTAAGGGAAAATGTTTTGTCAAATAGGCATTATTTTAAAGCTAATAACCGTCATTTATGCATGTCTAAGAATTTCTAGCTATTTATATTTAAAATTTGGGATGAGAATTAAAAAAAAAAAATGAGAATTTAAAATTTATTTTATGTATTCTGAAAAAATAATAGAGTTATAGGTTTCTAAAAATATATTTCAGGACATAGAAATCATACTTATATTTTGGTATTTGGATTAATTTTTCAAGCATAAAGTTTGAAATTGAACTCTTTGTTTCGTGCTTTTAAATAAAATCTTTGTTTGAGAGTTCAGTGGAGACAGAAGCAGTGAATTAACTAAGTAAATTCTTAAATCAGCTGGGACACCATCTGCCCATTTTTATTCATCCACATATTCAGTAAATTATGTTTTTAAGCAAGGAATTTTATGAGCCTTTTACATCTGCTAGCAAATGGAGCTACCTTAATTTTAGTTTTTCATTGACACTATGTTTTGTTACCCATCAACCTTCCAATATATATGTTACAAATGTGACGACATTTTTTAAAAAGAATTAGCTTTCATGAGCTTGAGTTATTGAGACAATACAGACATTTCAGAGAAATTTAAACTAGCTGAAAAGACAATATCAGAAATATGCATAACCATTCTTTTAGTGCTGGGAAGACTCTTGTAATTAGCAAACAAATGCTGAAAATAGAGTTTGCAATAAAATTAAGTTGGCTTAATTGAACAGATGTTTCCATCTATGCACAATGCTGTTTATTGCAAGGCATGGGTCTCAAGTTAGATATTTGTAATGTCATACCGTAAAAGCTCAAAGTTGAAAATATTTGGTGTGTACTTTTTCCATGTTTGAAAGGAACAACAAAAGGAGAACGTAGAGATCTTACTTCATGGTTTCCAAATAGAGAAATTTATTGAAAAGATTCCAAGCTTGGATTAAGAAAATTAATGGAAAAGGTTTTATGTCACCTAAAGCTACTGTTGTAAGTTCAAAACATTTCCATGAAACTAGTTATGGGTTGATATTTGATACTCAACGATATTTGATACTCATTTTATAAAAATCTGTAAAAGCGATAGCTTGACCACTGAATTGTGTTCTTATTAATAGTTTTCTGTGTATAAACACATGCAGCCAATTTTGTATTGTATGCTTATTCCAAAATTTTTCCTGTTTGACATTCTCCAGTTGGCAGCAATTTTTTTTTTATCTTGATAATGCCAGAGGTTACATCCATATCCCCCATTGTTAGTAAGGATGATGATAATTTCTTTGCTTCCCTTTTTATTTAAGTATTTTTTGTGCAGAAAACTTTCTTTTAAAAGATTTTCTATCCGTATTATGGAAATTAGTCGTACTGTAAACCTGTAGGGTATGCTCATGACCAAAGTTTGACTTGCGTAAACACAAGCTAACAAATGGAACGAAAAATGAAATATTTCCACACACGTATTATCTTACGTCTTAAGTTCTGATTTGTTTCACTGGATTCACATGTTTTGGTCACTGGAGTGGGTAAATGTAATGGCCGAAAGTGAGTCACCAAGCTAGGCTATTGCAGAAACGTGATTTAATGCATCAGCTAAATCAGCTTCATTCATAACTCAGTTAACACTTCATATTACATGAGCACCTCTACTGATTCCCTCATTGTTTTTCATGTTTTCATTTAGACACAGAGTTAATGGAATATGTCAGTGAACCACCACAGGAAACTAAGTAAGGTTTATCAAGAACTATAAGTCCAGCAACTTTTTGGGACACATATGAGGCAATACCTGAAGTCTTAAGTATTTTCATTCCTTATCTAGTATAACATTAAATGCAGCAATTTCAATTGTGCAAAACTTAAGAATTTAAAAGTATTGAAGGTTTATATCAAAGTATTAGACATACTTCAATACCACTGAGTATTGAGAGTATCGAGGTAACATCCTACATGAAACTTAATACTTTTTTAAGAATATCACTACCAAACAGTACGCAATGAGAGACAACAGAGCATCAGTGAAAATAAATAAAGCTGCTACTTCTTATTTCTGGAGCAGAATCTTACAATGCACTCTTTTGTCTAAAAACCAAGTCGCACAAGCAAGGAATAATAAGCTGGAGTCATGCAACCATAGCTGAAACTATTAATGTGTATGCAATTCTTAAACAAGATGGACATTTGAAGCAATCTGATGAAAAGGTTCTTCAGTCAATCTGGCCAAAATGCTAAGAAATCTACAGCAGAATAGGTTTAGCCAGAAAGTGATTTGGACAAAAATAAAAATAAAGAACAACATGGTGCTATGTGGTTTACAAGTAGTTTGTGGCTTTAAATTTATGAACAGTGACTCAAAGAAAGAATAGAGTGACTATACAGGATGGACCATTTAAGTTGAGACTGTACATATCTCCAAAACTAAGCATTCTAGAAAGAGATGTCTTTAATAAAAATTGCTGGATATTATGGGGGGAAGTAAATGCCATTAGTCGTGTTTGGTTTGGAGGACATTATGATGGTCATTTTAGGGTCAACTTAACTTTTTTTAAAATGGGAACTACAATTAGAGTCAGTTTAAATTGACCCTAAAATGACCATCACAATGTCCTCCAAATAAAACAAAAATAATGGCATTTACTTTCCCCCAAAATATCAAGCAATTTTTATTCAAGACACTTCTTTCTATAACACTTGGTTTTGAAGGTATTGTATAGTCTTAACTTAAATGGTCCATCCTGTATATTAAAGGCCTTCTACCATATACCTAGTGTATTACTTATTACAATGATAACAACAAAGAAAACCGTATTCTGCTACATATGTAGATACAGGGTTTTGGCTTGTTAAAGTATTGCCTTCTGTTGCAAGTGTCCTCGCCAGCACTGAATCGCAAACTGGTATTGCAGTGTATGTAAAGCTCATCAATAAAATAAATATAGCTGTTATAGCCATGCCTGGAACAAAGCCTTACCAATTTGAGGCCACAGGCAGAAGCCTATTTTCTTCAACTACAAGTGCAAAAACAAAGACACTTCAAGGGGTGTAACTGCAGCGACTGTGAAATTATGAGTATGGACAAACAAGGTCATTATTGTCATGAAAGTGAAACAACGAATATTTCAAGAGGGAGTGTTGAATGCATTTTATTTCATGGTTAATTTTTTTATGTCTCTTTTAAACTGGGACACGATTAATACAAATATCCATTTATGGCAATTTTTATATTGGATAAATTCTTGGGAGCCCCATGGAAAAAAGAAAAAGAAAGTAATTTCATCATGTATTGTAAACAATATGAGAAAGCAGTATCTGCTCATGATGGTATGTAAACTTTTAGGCAGCCTTAGGAATAGATGCAGGTTACTTTGACTGAAAAATCAGGTAAACCCAAGGAAATGTTAGTGTTAGCTAAGAAAAATCTTCTTAGTACTATTGTTTTTAGAGCTTCTGTAATCTGGAGTATGGCAAATGGCTGGTCTCAAGGGGTGATTCAGGTCAAGGTACACGTGTCTTAAAACATGCCAAAACACTAGCAGAACTCGCAGTATGGGAAAAATCCACATCAAAAATGAACACAGAATAATGAATTTTGAACTTCCGTTGGTAGACGACATACTGAAGTTCTCCATTAGACAGCTAGATGGCAGTATAACTGACATTTAATTAGGGAATTCCCTTCAATGGACATACAGCCGACGAT
Organism: Deroplatys truncata; assembly: GCA_030765065.1. NCBI lineage: Eukaryota > Metazoa > Arthropoda > Insecta > Mantodea > Mantidae > Deroplatys > Deroplatys truncata. The sequence continues at coordinate 46,493,566 of CM060986.1, forward strand.
AGAGAGGACTTTCTTCAAAATGTGTTTTAAGCGAAAACTTAGTATCTTAAGTATCACTAATCTGCTCACAATTTCAATTATGTTAAACTAATAATCAATTAGAGCAGCAGCAGCAGCAGCTTTTGGGTGGTGCAAAACTGCTGGGGTCATCAGTGCCACATTTTGGCTACATATTTATTTACATCCTGGTACAAAAACAATACAAACTTTGAACACCATAAGCTTCAGCAAAGGAACAAAAATGAAACATGCAAAATTAATTATGCATTCTAATTCAGTACACAGTGTTAGGGAAAAAAGAGAGAGAGTGAGAGAGAGAACAAGCAGACAATAATGAGTGAAAGCACTGCATTATTAAATTCCATCTGGCTCCTCCAAAGTCAACATGCACAGGTCCGACAAGTCCAAAATACTTCAGCGGGCAGTCCAAGGATTTGTTGTCATCAACACTCCCATCAGTCTTTCCCGGAGGCTCACCATACTGGACACCACCCACTAGCCTTGATTGATTCTACACAACCTGTAGCTCTCCTGGTTGGATGGTCGGATACCCTCACCACACAACAAACACCAAGTTTTGCTGCCTCAGCTTCTTTTTCATGTTTACATTTCGTCTATATTGTATCTTCCCAGGCGATTACGAGCAAGATATGCTCCAAGTATATCTTCTCGTTTGGCATATTTTTCCAATGACAATTCAAACTTCTCTACTTTTGAGAACTCTTCCATTTCAGTATGTAAAATAAACTTATCAATGACAGGCAGTAGCACATTGTTCTCCACCGAATAGGATCCAAGCAGTGCATTGTCATCACCTAGCTTGATACCAAGGTGCTGTACACCTCTAGCGTCATTGTTGCCAGAGTATCTGCAATCAGAAGTTCTAATTTACCCTTCAAATCAGCGACCGTCAAACTTTTCTAAAAATGGCTGTCCACCCACAAAGGATGAAGAACATTGCAGTTTTATGGGCAGGGCTGTTGACCCTAATCCAAGCCTCAAAACCTGGAGGACCGGTGGCTCAGGACCCTGGGAATGCCAATACCATACTTACTGAAGTAAACCCCTGGGAGGAATAAATTAGAGAAGAGTTGCTACTATAAGAGTAAAAATGCAAACTGTTTCAACAATCACATGCAAGAATTGCATAGCAAAATGACTACTTGTACAGGTATATGGCATTATAGCCTTTCTGGCCCAAGAATGGGTCCACACATAAACAATGCACTTAGTATCATTCTGCACTTGACATCTTGCGAATGCATGGAGTTGCTTCCTTTTTTCCCCTAGCTGTTTACTTTTGGTCACCCATCCTGGATGTTCTGTCTGATCCATGAGTGTCTGCTCCTCGACGGGCCTCTGACCCCAGGCACCCGCCTATAAGTCCTGGGGGGTGTAAGTCCTACATAAGAGGAGAGTAAACAGATAATGAATGAATGAATGAATGTTTACTTTTGGTAGCTCAAGAAAGTGCTACCATTATCTTGCAATTTTATATTAACTTGTGCTATGTTTCACTGTATCAGCACTAAGGGTTAAAGAAATACAAGCCTGAATACTTGATAGAAAAAAAACTAATTGTACTAATGTGCTAATTCAAGAATGGATAACAAGTGTTAGGAAATATATTTTGTTACTGTTTACAGCAGAAAGTACCTTATCTATGGTAGTGGGCTCATTGTTTAAGAAAAAACTATTTACCTTGAGGTGTATAGCACTTTTCATAAAGTTGTCTACTTTGCCTAAAATAGTGCATGTTGATTCCTTTTGTTTTTAAGGGTTTTTACAGCTTCCCATCTCCTTTACTTTCTTGCATTGGAAACAGAATTCACAGACACACTAGTTGTTTCCAATGTTAATTTAATGATATCCTTAACAGCAAGGGTACCATAATGCTCAAACAAAAAGTTAAGTATATGCAAAACTATGCTTTTTACCATTTTAGTTTTAAGCTAATTATTTTTAAGTTATGCTTACAAGAAACTATTATTAAAATACTATTCTTATTCTAAATCTTTATAATCTGAAGTACAAAATGGGTGAGAATATATCTAGTGCAGTAAAGAACTGTTTTATTCGTTTGAAAGGTAAGCCGTGGTGAAGGTATGTGCATTTGTTTACACCAGGACCCTTTCTTGGGATGGAATGGGTGTAGTGATATCACCACTTCATGCTGCCTCAGCTAAAATAAGATATTTCTCAAGAATGCTGCAGATACTGGCATCAAAAGCTGTTTCTTGTCTTTCAAAACAAAGGCAACTTCATTTTTGTGATAGAAGTCCTTTAACTGGCGAAGATGGTTAATATTTTCCAAGCAGAATGGAATATACACAACCTATTAACCTTGATACAGTCTTACTAATATTACAATTTCTCCACTTCATGGACATGTCCTAAGTAGGTTACTTGTAACTGATTCCAGAATGCAAGGATTTCTTTATTCATTCTCCATTGAAAGTAGATTACAGTAAAAGAAAGTAAGAAGAACAAAAAAAAAAGTTCTATGTGGTTTAAGAAGAAACCAATAGTTGTGATAGCAGCTGACAGCAACACGTGATACATCCCTAAAACTAAATGAGTTACAGAGAGGCAAATAAATACCAGCATTTTAAAGATCACTTAGGAAATTGTGTAATTATCTTATTAATATATAATAGAAGACAATATAACTATGGTACTTAGGGTCCCGTTAAAGAGAGTTAAAAAGTGTAATAAGATTAGTAAGATTACCTTAGAATTCTGTTTTGTAGTAGATGTTGACACTTCTAGAGCCTGTGATCCACCCACCCCTTTAAGAATCCTTTCTTTTATTGCAAAATTCTGGCATAACAACAACAAACTGCCATTTTGTCAATAGTACACATGCTTATAGGGAATTGCCAACATATAGTAGTTAGGCAAATCCTCTAGATTGGTGATGTTTTAACACATTGTTGTTATTGTTCTACTACTACTATTAGTACTACAGATGTCAATGGAAATAAATATTAATCATGTCAGAGGTGCCAGGAGTATTGGGTTAGGGCCCCCCGAAGAGGTGCAAAAAGTATTGGGTTAGGGCCCCCTTAAGAAGTGCAAGAAGTATTGGGTTAGTGCCACCCTCAGAGATGCAAGAAGTATTGGGTTAGTGCCACCCTCAGAGATGCAAGAAGTATTGGTTATGGTCTCCTAAGAGGTGCAAGAGATATTGGGTTAGGATGCCCTAAGAGATGCAAGGAGTACTGGGTTAGGGCCCACCCTCAGAGATGCAAGAAGTATTGGTTATGGTCTCCTAAGAGGTGCAAGAGATATTGGGTTAGGACGCCCTAAGAGATGCAAGGAGTACTGGGTTATGACCCACCCTCAGAGATGCAAGAAGTATTGGTTATGGTCTCCTAAGAGATGCAAGGAGTATTGGTTATGGTCTCCTAAGAGATGCAAGGAGTACTGGGTTATGACCCACCCTCAGAGATGCAAGAAGTATTGGTTATGGTCTCCTAAGAGGTGCAAGGAGTACTGGGTTAGGGTCTCCTAAGAGGTGCAAGGAGTACTGGGTTAGGGTCTCCTCTAAGACGTGCAAGAAGTATTGGGTTAGGGCCCCTTTAAGAGGTGCAAGGAGTAGTAATGTAGACTACTACTGCTTTAAAGAGGTGCAAAGAGTATTTGTTATTCAAGAAAGGAGGCAATGTTTGTTAGTCATATGTTTGCAGCTCTGCAGTTGTGAAGACAAGATGAAGCAAGCTCAGTGAGACAGAGGAATTGGCACCTGTTAGGAAACTCCACAAGTACTACCGGGACACTAAGTATGATAGCTGATTGCAGAAGACTAAAAACAGGGATGTATACATCATTAAATGATGTAGAGTTGACATTTGAGACACTAACACCCTAGAATTTTTTATGTACTTCAGCAAGTTTTGGAGAGGTTTAAGAGCTTGTTTGAAACATAGATCATGACATACTTCCCCTAAATATTCAGGTGTTGAATATATCTTTTCCTTTGTCCCTATCAGATTCTGCTTACAGCATTCCTTTAAACTACAGAACTTGCAGAACAAATAGAAGTGGAAAAGGATGTCTACCTAACTTATTACTTTCACTTAAAAATATTATTTAGCACCTTATAGAAAACCCATAGAAACAAGTAACTGCATCAAGAAGAATGGTTACAAGCCTAAAACCCATAAACATACAATACTCATCAGCTTGGCACACAGACTGGTCTATGTTCCCCTAAGCAAAATTGAATGGAAAAGAAAAAGTATAGACACAGTTTCCATAAACAATACATTCATGAAACAAAAGATAATCCAAAATTGGTACAGCAAAAACGGAAGGGGGGGGAACAAAGAGATTAATTTAACCCCCAGAACATGCCACAACTTCAGCAAGATCTTCAATAAATTTAGCCTTGCTTAGCTACACAGAATAAGTTTAACATACAAAAATTACTTTGTTATAAACTGAAAGACCAAATACACCTAAAACAAAAAATTAGACATTTACAAAACTGATTGCTCGGCATGCAGGGAATCCTTCATACAAAACCAAATGAGATTTAAGAAACAAATTAAGGGAACATGAGATGTGTAAAATACAAACAGACACAAAAATGTGCCATAGCTAATCACTTCTGGCCAACCAATAAGGAAATGACACTAAATGTAAAACTGTTAAAAGTCAGGCAAATAAACAGCTGAACTAGATACTTGGGAAAATGCTTATTAAGAACAGGACACACACAATGAGCTTTGATTTTCTGTCACAAAATACCTACGGAAATTTGTCTCTCAACAAGAGGCTGCCACACAGCGTTGCCAACCCGGAAAAATTTATTCCGTTAAACTGAAGTTAAAATTCCGCTAAAATCCGTTAAATCTTATTATTGTTGTTGTTTGCCCTCTTAAAAGTGAAATTTCAATATACTGGTAACTTACAAATTGTTTTCTTTATCATGGTACATTATTATTATTATTATTATTATTATTATTATTATTATTATTATTATTATTATTACTAAAAATTTTAGATTCCACTCATATTATTGTAGTTCAACCCACAGCATTTCATTTTCCTCCTCATCCTGCATTAGAGTGTCTTCTTTGTCCACTGCTGAAGTACTGGGGCCGACTGGAGAAATGTCTGTCGAATGCTCTCATGGTGCCAATTTCTCGGAGAACATCCTCTGGCAGCTCGTAATCATGGCAACACTTGCCCAGAGGATTAAAAACAGCTCTTATTGTAATCATGGCGTTCACCATAACAGTAGTTAGTCTGTTGCGCAAGGATGCTTTTATCAAGTTTAACTGGCTAAATGCCCTTTCTATGTCTCCATTAGACCAGGGTAAAACCAGAAGTATTAAAGCCAGATACGAAAGGTCTTGGAAATAATTTAAGCCGCTAGCATCCTTATATGACCTAACTTCATTCCAGAACGCCGCAGTATTTTGTAGTGAGCTTCGACCACTGAAAGTCAATTTTGGTTACTGTAATGTCGGACAAGCCCATTTCTTTGGCCAACGATACTATCGGTTCTTTTATCACTCGCAAGCATTCTCTCGGAGGAATTAAGGACACGTTTTGCAACACCTTCACATTTTGGGGCAAGCGGCGTTGCAGCTCAGAAGCAAGGGAAACAAGAAAATGTTCATATCTTGCAGGAAGACTTCGACTTCATGACCTAAGTATACTTTCGGCAACTTATGTTTATGAACATCAGCTGTTAAAAGATCACCTCTGTATTCTGGTACAACAATTCTCCTAACGAGCCCACTCATTAGTAAAACAACATCGTTTAGAAGCCATGATTGGTCCGCAGAATTTGACTGAAATGCCTTATTTACCAGCTGAGATTCTTCCAAATAAGGTTTCAGAAAAGTGAGGTAAATTTTGTTTATGTCATCACTGTCATATTATAAAGAAGTTGAGCAGTATAGCATTTCTCATCAAGTGCTGCTATTTCAAAGTGTTTTTAGTTCAAGCCACTGAGACAGAACACGAGAGAGAGCCTCTAAAATAGACATCCAACATGTGTTGCACTTCTGAACTGTTTTAAGTGAATTAACTCTGTCATTTATCTCATTACATATAAACACATTTCTCGCAGGACATGAAGGTATACATAGATGTCATATTTCATATGGTATTGTGCAATGTGCACGTTTCATCACTTAGACTGAAATGGGTGTGTGGGAAGAGGGAAGACTAACTTGCAGTTTCATCTAGGATTTTTTTCCCCACTAAATCTGATTTCTAATTATATAATTGAAGCAGTGTAGTAAACAGAAAAATATTATTGTAAACAACAGTCCATATATCCGTTAAAAAATCCGTTGACCACTAAATGCCATCAAATTTAGCGGAAATTCCGCTAACTTGGCAACCCTGCTGTCACAGACCTGTCAACCACAGCTCGCAATTCAAACCAATCAGACAATTGTTGGTGATGGAGACAAGTTTCCAAAACATGTACAAGTAAGCAAAACATTTTGGTGACAATATTGTTTCAAATGCTGACTGTACGTCTTTACAATTAGCTGTTTCAATAAATTGTATTAGATTCCCTAAAGAATAACAATGGATTAGTGGTATAGAGTATTTTTGAAAACCAAAACAGTAGCTGATGATATTTTAAAATAAGTGAAAGAGTTGCACATTAGCTCTATAAACTTTTTCTAATCACAAATTGGTAAACAATATTATCTGAATGAAGAAAATCTTTAAAGAAAATAAACACTAAAAGTCAATGAATAAACACACAGGCTTGGCAGCTCCATTCATTGTTTACCATCTGATCAAAATTGATTATGTGTAACCCAAAAAAAAATTATCTTTACTATTTACACAAATGTGTTCATATGTGTTTCCAATCTTTTTATCATTTAGGTTCATTAGTTTGTTAATAAATCAACTCTATATAGCAATACATAAAATTTAAAATAAAAATATAAGTTGTTCTAAATGTTAAAAACTCTTGATATTATGGTCTTCAAGTTTTCGTGCTTTTCCTCCTTAATAACTCAACGGAATGTAAATGTTTATAAAAATAATAAAAAAATACATTTATCTTTACATCAAACTTTAACAGCATACGTTAATTTGAAAATATTCATCATGCACAAGCTGTTAATCTCCCATTGGAAGACTGCCTAATGTTCACAAATTTAACTTGGGAGAAAAAAATCAGAAAAACAACTTTTAAAGAAAAAAAATTGAACTTGTAATTTGTCATGCTACTTGTGACTCTAATATCTGCATATTGCTACGTGCCATACATCTGCTCACAAACAATACTTTAATTTCTAATACCTATTGCATGTCTTGTTTAAATTTACCAATAAGCCTGATTCGTGATTTTCAACTTTGAAATTTGGTTCGAGATAAAAACATTTATATATACTACTCATTTTAATATACATAACTGGTTAAAGCTGCTGAATGTTGATATAGATCTTATTGGCTTTCGGTGAGGACAGGACAGGACAGAACAGGTAAGCCACGCACCTATTGCATCCGATGAGTTTGCCACTGCATACATGCGACTTTCACATTCACAGAAAGCCAAAAGGAGTGTCAACATTCAGCAGTGCTACCAACTTATCAGCAAAAGTAAGCAAGACAAATAATGCTCCACATTAATCAATAAGTATCTAGCAACATGCTAATAATATTCTTCATTGCACTTTGACCTACAGCCTTTCTGAACCAAAATTTCTACTGCAGGCAACTTGATAAAAGAATATATGTAACTGATATTTTGTTGCTCATCGACTTATTAATTCATTGGTACAAACTTGTGAGTTACTATACATATTTCATTACTATCACAGGTTTCGGGTATTTTGTTTCAAGAATACTACACAAGTAATTATACACAACTAAGGCTGTACACAATTATTTTTATGGTGATTAATGCTCTTCAACTGGGAGCCTGAAATATGGTACATATAGTGGTTTAATCATAAATATGTACTTCGTTCACCATAATATATTGATGTGATTTCTAATCCTGCAGTGTTACATGCACCTACCTTACTTAAAACCCCTTAGTTAATCCCACGTATGGTATCTTTCACAATCATTGCTTGCATTAAAATGTTTCGTTTTCGATGCTAGAGAACAACAATGCAAAGACGTATACACATCATTTTTAACACTGTAACCTCTTATTTACAGCTTTTATGCTTTACTGAAAAATTCTTTGATATTAAAATTACTCAGTGACTAAACAACTTAACGCCTTAGCTGCTTTTGCTCGGACACTTTGATCTTCATCCTGAAGCAACAACACTAATCGAGCACATACAGTGTCTGCCACTGCTTTGCTTATTCCATCAGATACTGGAAAACTGCCATATAGAAAACCTGCAGAACACAACAAAAAACAATGAAAAATTTGAGTATGGCAAATTCATTTTTAACATTATATTGCTTCATGATCAATTCATTGTAATACCTATTAAGGGCCGATTTCACCAACCGATGTTAAAAATACTCTAACATCTTGTTTGTTTACAATGTGTTCAAAGTTTCACATAATGTTAAAACTTGTGTTTCATCAAGCTTTTACAGCAAATTGTTAGCTAACATCTTATTAATGTCAATGACAACTGCGAATGCTAGCTTTCAAGAAGGTGGTGACCAAGCCACGCTGCTTCTGAGCATGCTCTGGTGCACGTATCGCAGTGCTGTATGTGTCAATAGCAGACAACTATTTACATTCATGGCAATTGTCATTAGATGTTCGTAATTGTTTGAGGTTAGAATTTCGATGTCAACTGAAATAAATGTTTCACCATTTGAAATGCGTTAATTAAGAACTAGTTAATAAGTATAGACATATTATCAAGTGCAAAAAAGCTGAAGGTCTTACATTAAAGGATAAACAGCCTGGCAGAAAATCTGCGAGTAATTTAATTGAAATGAACACATTTCTCCTAAGTCCAATAAGCAACTGCAGCAATTTTATGCTAACATATAGTGCAGCACCAGAAATGTTAGGTGTGAAGAGTGTTTAGGATGGTTTAAAACTGGTAAAGGAAACTGCATTGAAACTAAAGTGGATGAAAATGTTGATTGATCACAAAAATCTAAAGAAAAGTAGTTTGCTTTGGAAACCTTCCAGATAAACCCACAAACGTAGCTTTGGAAATTCCAATATTATCACCTACCAAGTAGATGAAAAGTGCTGTGGCATAACATTTCAAAGTAATTAACACTTGTAGCACAGGGAAAAGAGGCATGCCTCTGTTGGTACTATTCTAACCTCCCGTATTTCTCATAAAACCACACTCATGACCCCTTGGACAGTCTGTATCACTTCGAAAGTTCCTCCCTTTACAGATTTTTAAATTTATTATGACACACAACTGCTCTTCCATTAGGAATGGCATTCAGAAATGCCAAATGTAGTAAACTCTCATCAACAGCTTGGTTTGCGGCAGCCATTTTTCAACTTCTAACATTTGTTAAAGTTTACATTGTTTGATGAAACAGAATTTGTGTTAACTTCAATGTTAAATCAGTTTAACATTGTGCTGGAATTTAGCATCTGTTGGTGAAACTGGTCTAAGAGGAGAATTGCTGAGTCAAATTTAAACACTTAAGTCTCATTGGAAATGTTTGAGGATTTTTGTACAAATTGTCTCTATGTTGACTGATGTTTGCAGAGGAATCTGTCATGATTGAGGTGTTTTATGTTGACATCTGGTTTTCTTGGGGTTAATTTGCTATGTCATCCACTGATGGTATTTTGAGCTTATCACTTATTGAACATTTTTAGTCAAATAGATTTTCTCTTATATTGTTAATTCTGCAGGTACAGAAATGCCCATGGAATTAATTTGGGAGAAATTTATACATTGTGAGGCATTTGACATACTCAAATTAACTCAAGAAAAGTACATGCAAGTACAAACACTTCAACCGTAACATCAGTCTAAACATCAGTTAATACAGAGGACAAAGGTCCTTTAAACATGCCCAGTGTAAATGAAAGCAAATGAGACTAAGTGTAAAACTTTGATTCAGCAACACTCCTCTTAAGCTTTATGAAAGTTGTGTTGTATTTCTCTCTTCCATTATACATAATGTGTGTTGAAATCATTGCATATACATATTAAGGAATAGGGGAAGAGCTTCATCTCATACTTGTCAAGTCATTTGCCCCGTATTTTTTTGTTTTATGCAACCTAAAATTTATTGTTAGTGTGAAAATATCAGTCCCCCCTGACACACAAATAATACAGTGCTCATTTATGGTTGTACCTAAGTGAATAGATCTGATATCATCCCTAAATGCTGTGACAAAATGTATACTGCTTTTCTGAAAAGATTCAGTATGTATCAGCACACTTTCAATTTGCTATGCAGTGCAGTTGGAGCAAGCCTATACATAATAAAATGGCTATATCATTAAGGACCAGTTTCACCACCGATGTTAAAAATACTCTAACATCTAGTTTGTTAACAAGGTGTTCAAAGTTTAACATAAGGTTAAAGCTTTTGCGTTTCATCAGGTTTTTACAGCAAATTGTTAGCTAACATTTTGTTAAAGGCAAAGAGAACTGTGAATGCTAGCTTTCGACAAGGTGGTGGCCGAACTACACTGCTTCTGAACGTACTCCAATGCACTTTTGTCTACGTATTGCTGCGCTCTCTGTGTCAGTAGCTGACAACTATTTACATTCATGGCAATGTCCATGTGATTTTCCCGGTTGTTTGAGGTTAGAATCACGATGTAAACTGAAATAAACGTTTCACTGTTTGAAATGCATTAATTAACATCTGGTTAATAAGTACAGACGTAATGTCAAGTGCGAAAAAGTCGACGGTCTTACATTAAAGGATAAGATTACTGCCTGGGACAAAATCCATGAGTAATTTAATTGGAATGAATGCATTTCTCTTAAGCCCAGTAAGCAACTATGGCAATTTTATGCTAACATAAAGTGCTGCAGCAGAAACGTTATGTGCGAAGAGCGTTTAAGACGGTTTAAAACTGGTGGTGGACACTGCATTGAAACTTATGTGGACGAAAACGGGTTATCGCTGATTAACAAAGCAGACCCGTAAAAAATAGTTTGCTTCTTGAAGCAATTGCTTTGAAAACTTTCCGGATAAACCAACATTACCATAAGTAAATGAAAAATGTTAGTAGCATAAAATCTAAGTACCTAATTAACATTCTTCTATTGGTAGTATTCTAACTTCTCGTATTTCCCATAAAACCATGCACATGACCCCTTGGACAGTCTACATTGCTTTAAAAATTTCTCCTTTTGCGGGGTTTCAAATTTATCATGATGTACAACTACTCCTCTATTAGGAATGACATTCAAAAATGCCAGTTGTAGCAAGCTCGCATCAACAGCTTGGTTTGCAGCAGCCATTTTCCAGTTTCTAACATTTGTTAAACGCCTTAACACAGGGATATAGGGATGTTAACTTAACACCGACTTTAATACATTGTTAAAGTTAACATTACTTGATGAAACAGAATCAGTTTAACATTGTGTTAAAATTTAGCATGTGTTGATGAAACCAGCCTTAAGGTGGTTAAAGTTCAGAATCACTCTATAATTCCATTTCTTCACCTATTTTTAGGTATAAATAAGTGAAGCAGATTGAGTGCGATTCTTTTGAATTTTATAATTTCACTTCACTGTGAATGTTTAAAAAATTAATCATTTTTCATTCTTTTTGGGGGGGGGGCTTGGTTTAACCTCCTTTAACCGGATAGGTCATATCGGATGGTGAATGTATGAAATGCTGCTCAAATGGACCCAGGGTCAGTAGAGCTTAGTTACTTGACATTCATCTTCTCAGGATAAGGGAAGACTCCAGGTAACTCATCCCAACCAAGATTCGAACTCTGGACTTCTTGGATGTGAGGCACACATGCTACCACCACACCATGGAGGTGGGCCAATTGATAATTAAGATGATTGTTCCTATTCAGTAGGGATTATTTCTTTTGTAATTTGCTTATAATACTAAAAATTTAACATAATTCTAAAATATTAAACAAAGTTAATACTAGGGTTGTAAAAACTTTCCTGGCAATATGCTGCAGAATGACAAGCAATCTGCTATCTCAAATAAACCAATGTGTGATCCCAGAGGAATTCCTAGCCATGTCCTATATAATTTCCCAAGCTTATGGGGAGCCCCTGGATGACTCGAGTCTAGTGTTTTCTGTGAAGACCAGGAGTGGAGTATTCTTTATTTTTGGAGCTTGCAAATCACTTGAACTGGAAGGCTCTTTTATTTCTACCACCTGCCTATGTTGCCAATGCTTTTTTTTTTTTTTAACCACCTATACACATTTTTATTTTAAATTATCATTTTATTATTTCATTTAAGTTCTGCTTTGTATTTATTTTAAATGTATGTTTATTTCTAATCTCACATATTGTGACATTTGCAATATAGTTGGCATTATTGCGTACGTGACCTGGCGGCCCAGATCGGATGTTGTGCAAGAGTAGAGGGGATGGAAAACGGTTCCTAGTGTAGCGTGCTGACGCCGAGTTAGCGTGGGTTTTAGTAGTCGAGTCGAGGTTCTGCTTGTGGCAGGGTCAGAGTGTGTGCAGCTTGTCCGTGCATATAGCATGGCATCCCCACCGACAGGCAAGGAGGTATTGTAATTCCTTTTTATCATAAAATACAGTTGTCATCCAGTTCGGATTAATATGAATTTTTATAGTAGATAGATCCTTCCCTTATCCACATAATGAATTAGGAATATTGCTAGGGACCTTTAGGTATATTTTTAGAATTTCGTATGGCGTGCCCCGTTATACCTCGTATAGTTTATGATACAATGTTCGATCCTGGCCATGGTACCTATTTGCTCTATCCCCATTGAGCTAGAATAAGTAAAGAGGTTACGACAATATGCAGATAGCAACGCCATTCATGTTGAGTAATGTTACAAAAAGAAAATTAAAATTAATGTTGGCAAAGGAAGTTCAGATGGCTTTGCACAATACAAAGACAACAGAATGTTTGTAGCTAATGAAATAAGTATTAAAGTTAACAGTGTATAGAAATACCGTACTTCTACTACAATTAGTGATGATTTTCACAAATAAGAGAAGTTTTGATATGTTGATGGTACTGGGTGAAGTTGTATAAATTTCTGGGCTGCTGAGCATATGTACACTGGCTTCTATTTATGCCACCCCCTGCAGCTTTGTGAGGCATTCTACTGGCCTTCACAGGTGAGTGTGTATAGCAAGGAGGAGGTGAATGTATCTGTTTAACTTTTCACGCATGCAGTGGCATCCTGTTTTACGTGCACAGTTCTAGATTATTCACATATGAATATATAACTTTGAGCAATAGCTTTATCCTTCATCACTTATGATAACCATGTTAAAATAATATATAACTAAATAAAACCACGTTTTGTAAAATATTTCAATGAAAAAGTATTTTTAATGGCATATAATGTAAAACTGAAATATATTACACTTTTTACTCTCAAAGAGGACACATTTACTACGCATTATTGGAATCATCTGTCCAATCTAAATATACAACTAAATAAAAAGTGTTTTGCACAATTTCTCCATGAAAAAGTATTTTTAATGACAATATAGTATAAAATTGAAGTAAATTATACTTTTGATTACTTTCTCTACTATGTATAGTAAATAGGGGAAGTATTATATTCCACCCAAAAATTTGATACCGAGATTTCACCGGAAATATGTGTTTTGAGGTCCCCTGAATCAAAAAAAAGCATTTTTGGAAACATGTCCATGTGTGTGTCTGTGAACAGCATAACTCAGAAATGAACAGTTGGATAAACACCAAACTTGGTATTTAGGTTCAGTATCTTCCAGAGATGCGACATGAAGGTTTTCAAGTAAATCCCCCGACCCCAGATGACCCTTTACATGGAACATTTTTCGATAATTTTAATTTTCTCAAAAATGGCTTTAACGATTTTGATTAAAATATCATATGTTTAAGATATTTTTATGACAAATGAAATGTATATCTCGAATTTTCTGGGAATGTCTCCAAAAGTATTCTTCATTGTGAACGACTTTTGCATAACTGTAAACCATAAGAGATAGACAAAAATTTACTACATAAAAAATGTAGATCGTGTTAAAATACACAATTTATGTCATATACATTTTTTTTGTTGAGTGAACCATTTTTGAGATATTGCTTGTTATTCACTTAAATTTTCCAATACTTATGCTTTTTCTCAAATTCGTTATTCATTTTTTTTATGTCCTGGATATGCAAAGAGAATGGAATACGCCACATAGCAACCAGCGGTTCAAAGATTTGACTATCGCTTAAAACCTACCATATTCCCCTTGCATCTACAAGAAAATTAGCTATAAGATTAACATCTCGATTAACATGAAGCATGTGGAGAATAAGTGTTTGTAAAAATAGTTTGTACAAGAGTAGAGAAAGTCATGCGAGTGTAACACATGAGATTTTTTTGAAAGAGGCCACATTTACTAATATTATTTTAATAATCTGTCCAACCTCCATTCTTCAATACATGATTTAGCTGCTAGGTATCTCATCGCTTAGGTACTGGGAGAACTATGACTAAACGCATATATTTCCATATTTCATGACAGTGTTCCCAGAGGGTGACGAATGATTCAGTGCCTAGGCGCCTAAGTCAGGTAACTGGACAAGAATGGAGATTGGACAGATTATTAAATAATGTCTAGTAAATGTAACCTATTTGAAGTAAAAAGCATGTATTTCAGTTTTATATTAAGTTGCCATTAAAAATACTTTCTCATGAAGAAATTGCACAAAACAGGGTTTTATTTAGTTATATATTTAAACATGGTTACTATATGTAAGTAATGATGAGTAAAGCTATTGCTCAAAGTTGTACATTCATATGTGAATAATCTAAAATTGTGCAGTAAAACAGGACACTGATGCATGTGCGCAAAGGTAAACCGATACATGCACCTCCTCCTTGCTACACATACTCACCTGTGAAGGTCAGTAGAATGCCTCCCAAAGCTGCAGGGATGGCATAAATGGAAGCCAGTGTACAAGCAACTAGAAACTGCAGCCTAGCCACAATAAAAATAGATATATGCTTTTGTTTGTTTTGAAGAGCTGATATCCTATTTGACTTCCATTCCCATTTGGAATTATAAAGTGATATGCCACTGATCCTACTTCTGGTTATGGATGATTGATGACATCAAGCTCAAGCAAAAGTTCACATTTGTCTTAGTCATAAATATTTTTTGTCTCAAAAATATTAATGCTCTATTTTCCAAAATAAATTACTGTTAGGGTGGTCTCGTTCACCCTGTATAACATACCTAGGTTTAAGTGTTTACAAAATGGTCCAGTATTTGTACTAGGCATCACCAACTTGGTTGCTCTTTGAGCAAACAAAAAGAGTAATCTTGCTTGTTGCTCCCACTGAATCACATACTGTGCATTGTGTGACCTTCAACTGTGCAAAAAGCAGGAACATATAACTTGTTCAGTGCAGTGGTAGTATGCAAATTTTCATTTGAAATACGTACTCCACCCTTCATAGGTTAATATACCTATTGTAGGTTCATGATTGGTAAAATAATTGCTCTATTATAGTCTCTTACATTAGATAGCTTTATTCACCGTTAGTATTACAAGAATACATGGATTCGTCAAATACCTTGATAACATAATACATACTTCAAATACCATAGTACAAAATGAAATTTTAATTAATTACTAATTGAGTCAATAAACTCATCGACAGAATAAAAAACCCCTTTCAATAGTAAGCTCTTCAAATCCTTTTTGAAGCCGCACATGGATAGTTCTTTTAGCTTATGGGTAGTTTATTGTACAGACTGAGCCAAAAGACTCCGAACCGCCTGCACAGTATTTTACCTGTCCGTGTCCTCGGCGCTCGTTGCCATCTGCCGTAATCATAGAAAGGTGCGGATGAAACCACACAACATTTTTAAAGCTACTTTTAAAGGCTTTATTTACCAACTTTACGAAAGGAAATGCTGAAACTGGCCACCGCCATTGTTCATACATTTTTGGCACCTCTTTAGGAAATTATCCATCACTCACCGTAGTTCACGTCAAGAAATTTCCTGGCGGAAATTTTGTTTTAATTCTTCCAGGATGTGTGGGTTTGTCTTATACACTTTATGTTTTAAGTTACCCCGGAGGGGTATTTTATGAACAATATTACCGGCTGCACTGTGTTTTTCCATTGGGCATGTGGAAATATGATAAAAACATGATAACACGCTGCAGCTATAAACACAGTCACGCTGCTGTGCAGGTGAAGTGCAGTTTTGAGTTGATGGTGAAGTGATGTAGTATGTGATTCAGTTATTAGGAGTTATTTATTATTTTGTCCTGTACTTAGTCATAAAGTATATTATGGCTCAGTATATGTTTTCTACTGCTCAGCGTGTATTTATTTATGATTCGTATGTGTTAACTCGGTCAACTCGCCAAGTGAAAGTAAGATTTGCAGAAAGATTTCCAGGTGTAAAAGTTCCAGGCCATAAAACAATCCATGAACTTTACAGTAAATTTCAGGCCACAGGAAGTGTTCAGGCTAAGAAATCTTAAAGACGGCGTTCGGTTCTTACCAAAGAAACATTAGACAACATCGGTCATTGTTTGGAAAATTCCCCCCAAAAATTCCATGATGGATAGTTTCCTAAAGAGGTGCCAAAAATATATGGACAACAACAGCATTTCCTGTCATAAAGTTGGTAAGTAAAACCTTTAAAAGAAGTTTTAAAAATGTTGTATGGTTTCATCCGAGCCTTTCTATGATAGCAGCAGACGGCAAAGAGTGCCGAGGACATGGACAGGAAAAACTCTGCGCAGGTGGTTCCGAGTCTTTTGGCTCATTCTGTATAATACAGAACCATAATATTTAACTCCTTTGGCAAATAAGGTGGTTTTATGTTCAAGCACTTTTAAATTTGCCTTATTCCTAGTATTATAGAATGAACATCTTCATTTGTCATGAAATTATTAATATTTTGTTTAATGTAACATAGTGTAACATTTAAGTATAGGTGCGGCAAAGGTAATATTTTTAATTGTTTAAAAGCTGGCTTGCATGAATCAATCCTGCCTATATTAGCAATACACCTGAGGTGTTTTAAAGACTAAATGACGTCTTTGCCATTTCTCCAAAACATTATCCCATATGTCAATATACTTTCTGCATATGCAAAGTATAGAACGTTTTTAGTATGAAAATCTACTTCTTTCTTTATTACCCTAAATGAAAAATAAAATTTATTTGGCTTTGTTATTAAATGTGCAATATAAAACCCCCAATCAAGATGCTGAGTTAACCATATTCCTAATACTTTAGTATGATCAACCTGTAACATTTTTGCATTATAAATTTGAAGGTCGATACTATTCTCTTGCTTATTCTTTTTATGACTGAATGGAATTACTTCTGTTTTTAATGGATTTTGTATTTATATTTCTGATATAACATATACATATTTTCTTAGGTTTGGTAGTCGTAACATAAAAAATTGCAAAAAATAATGACAATTATTAAAGTATTAACACAGTAAAACAATAAGCTCCTTAACTTGGTCAATAGCATTGTAATTCATTGTAACACTAACAGTATGAGAATTTGTATCAAAATCCTTTCACATTTATAGCAGTGAATATGAACAGGCCTCTTGGTAATTAATTGGTATCTAACGCAGTTCAAGCAAACTACAATGTACTTAATAATTGAAGCATTACAAAGGAATGAGAGACCCATCACTACAGTCAGAAGCCCATCTATAACTGATATCACATGTTTATCCATTGCAGTGTACGGAACAAGCCAGCTTGCTCTAGTACAAAATTGAACAAGTTAGTGACTCCTGAATTTATACCACGACTTTGCTTCATAAGGTGTGCTTGCAGCCACAGTAGAAGACAAAAGAGGGGAATATGGTTAAGCATAAAGAGCTGCTGAATCACCTAAGGAATCCATTGCACTGATAACTTACAGGCTAGTAAACTTACCAATAAGCATTGCTGCATTTCCTCTTATTACAGGCCATGCACTCTTAACATACACCAAAGCATTCATAACTTGTACTGGAACCAGATCTGGTAATTCTTCAACCTGAATTGGAAATAACATTGGATACTTTAACAACATTTCATTTCATTGAAATCTTTATAATTGGAACAGTGAAGCATTTAATTAAATTAATGATCAAGTCAACAAGTATCTGAAGATGTGGATAACAGCAAACTTTTTCTACAAAAAACTAACATAAGCAAAGCTAGGAATGTTTAGTCAACTCTACCAATAGTTTAGCATTTATGGTATTTCTTCAAACACAAGATTATGTTCCCCCCCTCCAAAATATTTGCATTGAAAACCACAGGTTGTCTTGCAATAATGATATACACTTTATAAATAGTACACGAAAGAAAAATGCTAGAGGGAAATGAGATGAACGTAGGGAATGCTGAAAGTTACTGTCAGGGTCACAGGATATCAACTGGTTTCTGTGTAGGTGAAAAAACATTGATTGGAATAATTTCTGCACGTTTCATTTTGCATTGGCAGCTTTGAGATTTATGAATATTCCCATTGGCACAAAACTTTTCTTTACAAAGTGAAAATTAAAATTATGAGATTTTAACCTGTCGCATTATACATATACTATGGATAGTAAAACATATTTTCACATATAAAATATGGTAAAACACTCTGGGGAAATATTACGGCTAGGGAAGTAAATAAAATACTTAAACTACAGAAAAAGTCAATCAGAATGATTGGGAATTTGGAAAGCAGGCATACTTGTAGGGAGATTTTCAAAACATGTAGAATATTAACAGTTCCTTGTATATATATGAAAGTATAAATAGCATATGCATACTCATAATGTAAGAACCAGTCATGATTTCTACAGAACGGCGTTCAGAGGAACACTAAACAACAAAGACACATGGCTTGTTAAAAGCTTGCACTGATAGCCTTTTACAAAGAAGCAGCATATTGTTTGTACCTTTTCTGAAACTTGCACAAAGTAATACTTCATTTAGGGCATGTTGAAGAACTGTGTTTATGAGATACACCTGAAGCAGAATTCAGAGCTACATAATCTCACAGGCTTACTTATGAGCATGCAAATATTTATATGTTAACTGGAATCTTAAAATGTGTTTATATTTATTGTTATTGTTATAATGTTTATTTTAATTTCATGTGATTGATATTATTGTTGGAATATGTATGTTATGGAATTAATTTCATAGTAACATAGCCTAAAATTGTAATGGGAAGAATTAAATTAATTCTGTAAATTTGGAACATGAAAGGAAAAGATTAAATTAAATAATAAAAACATAGTTACAAGAAGTTATATAAGGCCATGGAAGTGATCATTGTTGACCCTGAGAGATCAAATATGTAGGTGAGTGGAAGGGAGGTTACTATGGGAACCTACGGAAAATTTAGGCAAACAGAGCAATTATTGCCTAGAGGGTGGTAAGCAATAAAAAAAGGACGTTAAGTTTGTAAAGTGAAGCCAAGCTTTGTTAGCAGTAGTCTATGTGAGTGTGTAAGAGAGTGACGCTAAGCCACAGTAGGTGGCTGGTGCAGCCATTAATGGCTGATGTAAAAGTTTTGTTTATTTATGAATATTATGTGCTGTGTATACGTATAATTGATTGGAAGTGAGGGAGAATGAGTTTGTAAACCAGCAAATAAATAAATTCAACAAGTTTATTTAAGGTGAGTTGGAATTGTTACACTAACATCACTTAAGTTTACTCACTTAACATGTTTCGGGAAACGGTTGTTCCCATCCTCAGAAGCTAATCTGACTGGCCTGTGTTGTTGGTGTTTCCATTTTGTGGACTGGATACTGTGGTGGCATCTTGTGGTGGTGAAATGTACTTCCAGAGGGGACTTGGTAGCAGCAAATCAAAATTCGTTAGATGTGTGTTGTGTTTTAGAATGGTGATCTTCTCCCATGCATCTAATTCAGCTTTAGCTGTTTATCTTGCTGGCTGACAGTTCAAGAAATTCATATACCACCCAGGAACATATCACAATTTAAGAAGATTTTCATGAAACACAACATCAGCCTACCCCCACAAAACAAATTTAATATAGAGAAATAACTTTGTAACAAGTTAAAAGACCCCATTCCACAAGACAAAAAAGCTGGAAACTACAAAATCAATTGTTCAGATTGCAATAAAGTATATATAGGTAAGACAAAAAGAAACCTAGAAACTAGGCTAAAGGAGCACATGGGATGTATCAAATACAAACAAATGGACAAATCTGCAGTTTCACACCATTTTTGAAGCACTAATCACATCATCAAACTCAATATTACATTCGTCAAACCAGCCAAATTTGCAGCTGAATTAGATGCATGGGAGAAGATCACCATTCTAAAACACAACACACATCTAATGAATTTTGATTTGCCACCACAAAGTCCCCTATGGAAGTACATTTCACCACCACAAGATGCCACCACAGTATCCAGTCCAGAAAACAGAAACACCAACAACACAGGCCAGTCGGATTAGCTTCTGAGGATGGGAACAACTGTTTCCCGAAACATGTTAAGTGAGTAAACGTAAGTGATGTTAGTGTAACAATTCCGACTCACCTTAAATAAATTCAATAACACATCATTGTTTCTAGCTTCTTTTCAAATATCAATGAAATTCAACAAGTTTCTACTGCAAAAGTTAGAATTTATTATTTCAACTATATCTTAGCAGTAGTAGACTCCCAGAGATGTACCTGTTAACACGCCCCTGAGATACAAGAAAAGAGTCTCTACAATGCTCACCCCAAAAGCATCAAATAATAATAATAATAATAATAATAATAATAATAATAATAATAATAATAATAATAATAATAATAATAAAAAGTTAAAACAAACAAAAAGAACCCGCTCTACAACTATGAGCTACACAATGACTGAAAAGAAAAATTGAAGAGAAGGCTATTGCAGCTTCAGAGGAACTTCAGGAGAAAGTTATGGTGCAATTTGTAGTTCATTTACAGCAGTGTGTTGAGTGCAATGGTAAAAACTTTATATGCCATCATTGATGGTAACTTAATCCAAACCATTGGATGTAGAGGTTATTTACAAGATATGTATATATGTACTTTCTGCTCCACTCAATATAATAGCTTAGGTTTTCAAGTCCACAGTCTTAAGAATGAAATGTAATACAATAAGCTTTGTGAATGAAATATGTTACAACTTCTGGGCTTACAGACTGAATTCCAGGGTTCAAAATTTCACCAGAAAATGCTTCAATGGCTATAGCATGCAGTTACTTATTAAACATTGGGACATTCAATAAACCTAGCATCACATCCTATAAACCCAGAAAATGGTATTATATTTCATTCACAAAGCTCAAGTCAATTTAACAACATTATTTGTCGAACTTACCATAATTTTAACCAAATCTGCTACAAAATCTGGATAATGCAAATTTGCAACATCGATGAGATGATCTTGTATCATGACATTAATTTTTTCTGCTCCCAAAAGTGGACTAACTTGCCGAAGAGCATATTTACAAGCCTGTTTAAAAGGATGCATATAATTATTAGGTTACAGAAAATTCAAATACAAACCAAGATTACACTTCATCATTAGATATTACTAGTTGCAACATTAAGATATTTTCTGGAAGCTCTTATTAAAGTTTTTGGAATTTTATCTCTGCAAATATTGCCATGTTTGATTAAAAAAAAGCAAGAAACCTTGGTCAAAAATGTCATATTGGAAAAATATAGTGAGAGTGACCACAAAATGACAGAAGGAAAATAAAAGGGAAAAAACGATTACATTCAAACACTAAAGCATCTGGTGGAAAAAGTTTATGTATATTCGCCAACTTCTGAAATTGAAACCCATATACTTTTTCTTCAACCAGCAAATCTAATAATTTTGCAATGACATGAAATTTAAAAAGTGTAAAATGTTCATTGCAGTAAAAATACCAAAATTACATGTAAAGTGTCAATTCCATTTTATAAAAATCTTTGAAGACCTTGTAGTACCGTTTCTGTCACACATTCTGAAATTCTTACTGGTACTACAGTAAACACATATTAAAGCAAAGAACACCATTCCTAGGCTGTACATATTTTGTGCTTCTCAACATAAACTATAACAAAAAACTGTCACAAAATTGGAAAACTTTATCCCGCAATCATAGGATGTGAATAAAATAAGCAATTTAAATGAGGGAGTTGGCTTTACAATTCACATCGTTCATTACTGAATGTTCATGCCCATTTACTGCTCATCGGTTACTAGAGGTCAATCACTAGTGTTACAATCAAATCTTAAATCTGCACGCTATGCATTTTGTTGCAGCCCAATGGAGGAGGACCATGATCGTGATGAAGGATAGGCATACAGATAAGCTCTGGCCTATCATAGGACTATATACCAATTAGCATGGTACATGCAATCTGTAATCTTAAGTTACAATAGAATTTAATGCTTTGTAATGTCCATGGTGAAAATCTGTATCACATATCTGCCTACAAAGCCATAAAAAGGTCTCTGCTCCTGTACATTTTATATGCAAACCATAAAAGTATTAATCCTTTTAACTACTCAATGAGTACAGGAATTAACTTATGAATGCTTTTCTTCTCTCTTTCATACATTTGGAGGGAGGAGGGAGAACACTTTGAAAGAGTGAAATGCTTGGCAACCACATGCTTTTCGTGCAAGTGTCTGAGAAAGTTTTACTAGTGGGGGTAAATGATGGATGCCCCAATGTAGAGTAGAACTGGCAGATGCAATAGGATTAGTGAATTATGGTAATGATATTAACTTTCAATTCCAGTATTTAATTTAAGACAGTTATTCAATTATTTGCCATGAAATTAATAACATTTAATAGAAACAACTAAAATATTGTTATAAATTTGTGTGAAAAATGAGAGAAAATAAATATTTTAACTCAAAACAATTAGGATTAATTTATATTTTATAATGTTTTTTTTTTTTACACTTAGCCGTGTAAACAGTAAATTGGAAAGCTGAAAAAATTCAATCTATGTTGGAGTCTTGCCCATGGAATTGAATTTTTCAAGTCTGAATTCATTTTCAAACACTTACTTAAAGATACTAAAATGAAACTGTCATAGGCAAAAATTAAAAGCTTCATGGCTTTATTTAAGCAATTAATGAAAAAACAAAATGGTTAATTTTATTTAATAATTAAGGGCTCTTCACCAACCAATGTTAAATTTTAAAACATTGTTAAAGTAATCTAACCTGAAGTTAATGTAAATTCTGTTTCATTGAACAATGTTAGCTGCAACATAGTGTTAAAACTTTGTGTTAAATTAACATCACCGTACCCTTGTATTAAAGCATTTTACAAATGTTATAATGGTTGCTGCAAATTAGACTGTGATATGGATGGCTGTATTTGGCATTTTGGAATGCTGTTCCTACCAAAAAAGAGCTGTGTAGTGATAACTTTTTGAAAATCTGCAAGAGGAGGATATAGATATATACTGTCCACAGTGATTGTGAGCAGGGTTCTAAAATAAATATGAGAGGTTACACTACTACCAACATAAAACATGCCCCTTTCTTCTATGCTACAAGTGTTAATTATTCTGAGATTTTATGCTATTGGCACTTTTCATTTAATGGTAGGCGATAGTGTTAGTATTTCCAACACTACTATTTGTGGTTTTCTCCAGTTCTTTTCCATAGCAATTGCTTAAGAAGCGCACAGTAGTTTTGTTTGGGTCTGCTTGATCTCTACCTGTGTTAACACACTTTCATCCAATTTAGTTTCAATGCAATGTTCACCACCAGTTTTAATAGTTTTAACATACTATGCATCTGGCCTTTTTTGTGCTGCATTTTATATTGGAATAAAATTGCCGCAGTTGTTTACTGGATGGGAGAAACTGCATGCACAGCAATTAAATTCATTGCAGATTAAGTCAAGTTGTAAAATCTTGGAATGTTTTTGAAGACATTTGTCACCATCCCCAGCATGGCAACAGTTGTTCTCTCTTCCTCTTGGCTCCATAAAATAAATTCAGTTTGACGAAATTATTAAATAAACCACTTAAGTACACCTTACCACATGAATTGAATTCTAGCATTTATCAAATTAAATGTGATGATTGTGACAGATCTTACATAGGAGTGACCAAGAGGAAGTTTAATGTCACACTGAAAGAGCAAAGAAGAAACATAAATTTAAACAAATTGACAAATCAGTATTAGCATACCATTTTTGAATAGACAACCACACAATTGGAAAAGAAATTAAATTATTAAAACCTCTGACGCTCCCACTAGAACTTACCATGCGAGAAAAGCTCTTTATTTTTAAAAACTCCAAGAGCATTTTGAGATCCCGCCAGTAAACAATGTTTAAATTTATCTACGGATGGCAGCAGTTGCATGCTCAGGCTGAGGAAAGAGGAGGAAGAGAAAACAACTGTCAGTCGCCACCATGCTGAGGATGGGGACGAATATCTCCAAAAATGTTTCAAGATTTGACAACTTGACATAAGTTTTAAATGTGAACACTGACTCATTCAGGTTATTAAAAAATTAAAATAACTTTACCGTGTTTCTGTTTTTAATGTTTATAACAGAACACAATATTAAATGGGAAATAAGGCTTTTAAAACATGCCAAAACACCAGCAGAACTCAACATGGAGAAAAATCCCCATCACCAGAAATGCACACAGAGCAATGAATTTTGAAATTCCATCAGAAGATGTCAGTGAAGTTCTACACTCGACAGCTGGATGGCAGTACAATCAACACTGAATTAGGGGATCCCCTTCAAATGCTAGTGGAAATACAGCTGATGATGGAGACGGTGTCTTTGAAATACATTCCAAGTGAAAATAGTAAGTGAAAAAATGTGTCACCAGTATACCCATAAATACAATATTTAAAAAGTTAATTGTTTATAACAAATTCTAATAATTTAGTGTGTGTGAAGTAAACACAACCACTTACCTTTATGACATGTTTATTTTCATCATCCAAGTGCAGCAGAAGACACACAAAATTGCTGCTGACCTGCTCTTGGAATGCAGCTTTAGAGCTAGTTCCTCCGTATTTGGCAAGATCTCCAAACATTCTAATAGCTGCTTCTCGAATATTTGGATTCTCATTCTCAAAAAATGGTTTTATTCTTAGAGCTACAGAAACCTGAACCCCCTGAACATGATTCACGTCAACAGCTTGAAGCATTCTTGAAAATCCTCTCATTGCTTCCAGTGGGATGCTGTTATGATCATGGTCATCCAAGCCTTGAACTAATGCTGATAACACTGGTTGGTAGTGTCTGTTCATCTGCAAATGTTCAAATTAATCATTGTGAAAACCACAATAAACAGAAATAGAATACTTATGATTTAGTGAATATTGGTTTTCATAAACGAAAAATTACAATTGATAGTTTATCAATTAATTTCCCTGTGAATCTAGTCCAGTGCCCTTTTCTTTTTAATGTTCCATTTATGGTGGGTGGGTGGGTGGGTGGGTGGGTGGGTGGGTGGGTGGGTGGGTGAGTGAGTGAGTGAGTGAGTGAGTGAGTGAGTGAGTGAGTGAGTGAGTGAGTGAGTGAGTGAGTGAGTGAGTGAGTGAGTGAGAGAGAGTGAGTGAGTAATTTGTTTCATCCTTTGGGAACAACTTACATGTTTTTTGGACATGTCAGGATTGGATATATACAAATTTTACATTACAGCAAATAATACTAAAATAATTTTTAATAATAATTACATGTCAGCTTCTTTACAAAACTAGTATGTCACAGAATAACAAAATTAAATGAATTATGTGATTATGGAAAACATGGTTCATTTAAATAGTCATTTATATGTAAATATTGCCTTTTTTAGAAGTAGCTTTCTTAGTTTACCTTTAAAAGATTGTTTATTTAAGTTTTTTATTGAAGTATCTAGTTCGTTATACATTAAGACACCCAGATGAGAAATGCTTGCTAGGCTTTTTGTAAGCCTGTGGCTATCCAAATGTAAGTTGTTGGGATTTCTTGTGTTGTAGTTATGATATTCTGAGTTCTTATGAAATATAGTTATTTTATTATTGATGAAGTTTAAGGTTTCAAGAATATATAGGCATGGGATAAGCAAAACTTTAAGTTTATTGAATATGTATCTACTTGGTGTTCTTATGGGTACCTTCAGAATTGCCTTTAAAATTCTTTTTTGAATTGTGAGAATTTGTGCCGCCTTTAACATCTAAGGTCATATCGGTGGGTTTTTACCTTTGGAACAATTGATCATTGGCAATGATGTTCACTTACTTACTGTGGTGTTAATCTGTGGAGTGACATTACTTTTGGTTCTCACATTAAATTCACAAACATATTCACATTGCAATTTATACTTCCAGACTCTAGAGAGGATGGAGACTAATCTTGGCTAACGAAAAATTCCCACCCTCCAGCCAGGAATCGAACCCGGGACCTCTGGATTTGGAGGTTAGCATGCTAACCACCAGACCACGGATGGTCTAAACTAGTGCTTGTTTTTATATAAAAATATTATTACATACCTGCTCCTTTTCCAAATGCGCTATTGATGATAGCCCTTTTAAGCACAACTGCCGAACTATTGGTGATGGATCATTTCCACAGTTAAGCATATTACTTAAAATGCTTTCCAGTAGGATCATTTGACCATTGCAGTTTAAATTAATCAACTGTAAAAAGATCATGTATGAGTTATGTTCAATGAACAAGAATGGAGCATTATGTTTGAGGCAGTATTTTATATCACAACACTGTGATTGCCAAAGTGATTGTAGTGTAAACTAACATTATTGTATGACAATGATTTTAGATGTTTGTTAGCCATAAGCATTGTTAGGAAATAAGTTTACACGCCCTCACTGAAACTGACAATAGAAGTGGGTAACAATGAGCGATGGGGTGAGTTGTTTATCACTTAGAAGAGACAAACAAATGACGTCAGGGTAGCGTGCCTTTCTTTAGAAATGGAGGGAATATTTTCCCTAGAGCATGTGTGTTTGTAATTTTGATTGGCTTATAAAATAGATGCTAATGTTGGCGCACTTTAGTAACCAATAGCAGCTCAATTATAATGTTTAGGGAGTATAAATTCTTGAGCCATAGGCAAGTATCGCACAGCTCTACAGAATCATTCACAAGGTAAACATCGTGCAGTTCTAAGAAATCTCTCTCGCGAGTTTCATGTCAGGCAGTTCTAAGGAAGCATTTATGAGGTACACATTACGCAATTCTACAGAATCTCTCGCGTTGTAAAATTAGTTACAAAATGTGAAATACGTGAACTAATAGTGCGCGGCAAATAAGTGATTGTAGTTACATTCGAAAATATAACAGTTTCAGTCAGGCGTGTATCAAGATTAAATATGTGAAATTAATTAAGTGTGACGGCAATAAAAGTGTAAAAACAAATTCTTTTATCAGTGTTATCTTTTAGTAACAACACCTTTCCATTTACACACCCTGATCAGAGATATTTGCTTGACTGAGTAATAATAGCTAGCCAGAGAACAAAGAACCCAAAATTCAAAAATAGTAAAACAATAACAGGCACCAGCAAATAAGATAACACAAACAGATACTGCGACATAATATTGCATAGATTAAAGATGATATAAGATGAAAAACATGGATGATGCTGCTTGCTTCTTCACTGCCTAATGAATACACAAAACATGAATACAGAGTTTAAATCATTAAAGATATAGACTTACGTACATATAATTTGCTATTTATGTAAGAAACCTTCAGAACATGAAGTAATTCAGCAAATTATGTCAGTCCATCAATTTTGTATCATCAAAGAGCATAATATACACAAGGAAGCAAAATTAATAAGACACTTAAAAAAAAAGCAATAGAACTAATTGTATATAATATGCCTATCCAATAAAAAACATCAGCTCATGAATATACCTCATAGTCAAACACAACAAGCTGAGGGGCTATGTTCATCATTGTATCACAGCTCATATTGAGGGCAAGCTTTCCTTGAAACACCTTCAAATATGTAGTAACTTATGTGAAAATTAGCATGATCTCTATGGATGTAATGATGAAAATGTGGAAGTATACAAGTTTGTCTATGAAAACACATACAGCTACAGTAATATCACATTTTTATTAAAGTTCATCTTTGGGCTTCCTAAACACAAATCAATGTACCATTTACAAAGATGTGTTATTTAGATATTCAGTCTTTGCAAAACTGAACTTTTGCTTTCTATCTGGAGTTTTACGAGCTTTAATTCTTCCAAGTCTCTGAAAAATCATTGATAAAAACATTCTTGGTTTCTTCTGTTTCAGGCAACGATACCTTCAGTATTTTTGGAGCTGGTGGCGAAGATGAGGTTGATTTTGAGACTACTGTTTGAGTTATTAACATAGAAGGTCCAACTTTAATACTGATGTAGAACATTTAATTCCAGTTGAAAATTAGGAGAGTAATTTACTGATGTGTTCAGATTTGCAAGATAAGTAATTTTAGTATTTATTGAAAACTCCCATCTTTAAAAATGTCTAAAATACATTGGAAAGTTGAATTGGGCTATATTCAACCATGGATATACAGCTCTTCATGCCTATGCTTTTACCACTAGGTGACATGGTGAGATATTTGTACATGGGTTTAATCTTCTCATCTGATTCAAGTATCCTAGTAAACCTTCAAGGCAATTTCAAAAGTTAAAGATATCACTCCTCAAAGGCAACTTCTAATGTTGCAAGCACTTTAAATTTCTGGGCTTTATAATTAACCACTGTAAGGGTCATTGCATGGTGATAGTAATTGTACTTTGACATCAGCCGTGTGCAGACTCTATATTGGAAAGTTACATCAAAAGTTTAAAAATCCAATGCCATGGCCAGGACTCAAACCATGGATCTTCAGCTTTCCATGACAATGCTCTTTACCATTTGAACTACCATAGCAAGATACCTGAATAAGCATTAAATCTTCTCATCTGCTCACTACCTGCCATCCATCAGCATAAAATCGGCAGATATGACCCTTAAATGGTTTTTTTATGGAGACATCTAATGGTTATAGCACTGACTGTAGTCCATCAGGAATCACAGCCAATCAGTTTTAAATTCCTGAAGCCAAATTTTCACATTATGGGCATTAAATGACTATGGAGACTGTCGAGAACTAAAAGAGCTTTCTTTTTTTATAGTCTTCTGATTGGCGTGCCAAACCGCTTCAGATCTTACACCAGTTGAGTGCAAGATCTGATGTCATCCATTCCTTTTCTTGTGCCGCTATGGGGATGTGCACCAACCTAAAGTAAGCTCTACTTCCATAGTAACTACTATTAAAGTCAACGCTTGGTGACTTCCATACATGAGTAGATTACCTCTGAAGTATTTTACTCCTTTCAGATACTCCTGGAGTAAATTACTACACAAGTAAATGTCGGAAAGTACTGTCATGTAGTATGTTGCTACAGAAGTAAACAGAGTACAAATATAGGTTAGAATTTACTCTAATGACTTGGTGGAGTAAATAACTTGTCAATTGAACTACAATATTGTATTGTATTTGGAGGAAATATTTTGAAATGTTCATGGTTACTTAGATTACAATAATGATCTCGATGAACAAAACAATGGGAATGTAATAGTGCATTTAGTATGGGTAAGGTGAGATCTATATGATAATTATTACACAGAGTTTATGGGATGTTTCGGTATTAAGAAAAAATCTTTTACATTCTTTTTGAACCTGTTTGGAGAGCATTTAAAACAAGACTCGCTTTGTCACTGAAACTGCAATTGTTATGCATCCTGCAAGTGTTTCATGCTGGAACATTTCAGATACTCACAGATAACCTTAAATGTTCACCGTACGCCTACTGGTTGTATCTTTCATGGTGTTGTTAGAGTGCTTTTGAGGTTAAGGGCAAGGTACATAAATAAATATAGTACACGAGTGTTCAGAAAACAAAAGGCAATTTTTCTTCACTTTTGCGGTTTCCCACACATTATGGGTACAATTCACTGCATGTATGTTCCTATTTTGTGCCCATCCAGTAAAAATGGTGAACTTTTCCAAAATTGGAAAGAGTATTTCTCCATCAACACACAAGTGATCTGTGATACAAATATGAAGATTAGGAACACTATTTCCAAAGAATTTTAAGCTGCTCTTCAATATGTTTCCCATTGCTTGAAGCATAAACCCGTCCATGACGACTTTCCAGGCATTTCTCTACCAGCATCATTATGTCATATTTTTTGCACTTTTATATTCTTTAAATGGATTTTCATTATCTCTACCAACAAACACTTCTCTCTTCCATTTACATTTCCCCCCTTTTCCTAGCACATAACTTTATCCTTGATCACTTCAAGCAAATTGCACAAAAAATACAATACTCCAGGAGTAATGAGCTTTTACTTCATAGTCTTAACTAAAGGAGTAAATTATAATTCAGCTCTCCATTACTTCCAGAGTAAATTGCTCCCATAGTACAGACTTCTTTAGTAAAGATTACTTCCAAAGTAATTTACTCCAACATGGTACACACTGTCTTATGTGTATACCGGGAGGAAATTTCATTCCTTTTGGATAGTTTTTCTTCTAAAAATTTTGCAGATATTATTAGAGGCACCTGCAAGCCTCTTTCTTCTCCAAAGTTATATTACTGGAAATGTCAAAATTAACTGGCATTTGGTTAGCATTCCCAATTTGAGAAATTAGATAACCACTCTCTTTTCTTACTCCTGATATGGCAATGGAATGCAATTATTTATTTTTTGGTTAGTTAATAACAACTAAAAGTCATTCAGCAGTTTTGGCTTTGGAACAATTGCCCATTTGCAATGATATTCACTCATTTTACTATTGTCTTAATCTGTAGGTTTTCTTTATAAACATTAAATTCCCATACACATTTACTCTCTCAATCATACTTTCAGACTTTAGGAGGATGGGGAATAATCCTAGCTAAAGAGAAATTCCCATCCTCTAGCCAGGAATTAAACCTGGACCTCTGGATTCGGAAGCTAGCATGCTAGCTACCAAACCAGAGACATTCTTCAATAATTTTATCAGAATAATCATTTGGCAATTTCTGACAGTGCTGTTCTTTGTGCTATCAATCCCTGCCTCTTCCTGAAACAACAAATCCATCCCCTTCTGGCTTGGAAGTCCTGGAGTGGAATGTTCATTTTGTGGGCATTTCCCTAGCCTGGTTTTGCAGCAAGTTGTGGTTCACTGCATGACTGCTATTTTTTAATTCTTCCACATATGTTATAAGTTGATTTTATAATTCACGGAACTTACCACATTTTGGTCCCAAAAGTGGTGGCAAGAACATCAGTAATGCTGACTTCTGCTTCCTCTAATATCAAACTAGGCCCTCGCAAATTCCAAATTTTCTTTCTACCACTCTGTTATCATCTTCTTTGGCTTAAAGAATTACCCTCAGTTTATATGCAGCTATGTATCTGCCACTCATCACTAAAAGGAACACTATTTTCAACTATCACAACAGTATGACCTAAAAACATCCAAAACCTCTAAGCAAAGACAAGGAATTACAACAATTTTCATGATTCCATTACTTTAAATTAAATAAACCACAATGGATTAAACAGAATCTACTAAGAAGCAAAAAGGTACTCTCTCAAAGTTATAAAATCAATAAAATTGGGTGTGCAAAGTATGCAGGGACATAAATTATGCAAATAAACATGGTAAATTTACTGGAAGAAAAAACCAGGTGACCTTACCTCTGCATAAAAGGCTGCAACGACAATTCTTTGAGGCTCATATGTACTTGTTCCATATTGACTTAGGCAAGTAACCAGCCTTGGTAATGACTGGGGCATACGCACACAAAGGGATCTGAAAACCCATAATATGCTCTGATCACATATTAGGACAAAAAAAAAAAAAAGATTATAGAAGATAACTTGCAAAACTCGCAAACCTTACCTTACAAGAGAAGGCATCATATCAAGAAATGATGCTAGGTTATCACCCATCTCAATATGGGTACACAGCAGCAGAGCTTCAGCTAAAGACTCGCATTTTGCACAAAGCAAGAAGGATTTGAAAGCATCCAAAGCCATCCTAGAAGTGAAGATTAAAAAATTATGTTTAATTAAGCTTTTATGGATTTCTCTTCAATTCTGTTTTTTTATACATTCGTTAATTCGGTAAACTTTATTTCAGTATCTATGTTAAAGATTCAAATTGCAATACAATTTTGCAGTACATGAAGCTCTCTTTTTTATATGTTACATCCACCAACACACAATTTATGACAGACTCAAAAATTAGCAACATATTATGGCAAAAACAGTGTTAAAAAACAAAATAACAAGAAAATAATTGGATTATTTAAAACATTTCATCATTAATACAGTAGAATCTTGTTAGTACATTTTTGCAGGGACCTAAGGATTTGAACATCATAGGCAGGAAAACGTGTTAACGAAAATACAAAATCTGCAATTTAAGAACATAGTTATGTATTAAAATCTAATAATTACTACATCTCCATGGGCAGTTGAAATAGATTTCAAGTACAATTTTATACTGAATACGATCTGTGTTTCCATGTTAAATTCAATGTGTGTTCAAATGGATTTGGATACACAAAACCTGAGAATAAATAATTCAAGCTTTTATGTTGGTCAACTTAGATTTTTAAGGTTATGAATGTTTTTGAGAAAATAAATTGCGAATTATGGAAGCAACAATAGTGGCTTTGCTGAGTGTTTTATTACACATATGATAATTTCCGCTAAAAAAAGAAAACAAAATTATGTGCGTGCATCGTGTTACAAGTACACTTGACGATAGTACCTTTGGCGTATTCAATACGATTTGAATATGGTAGGTATTTCCATGCAACAAATTTTGTTCTGATCCTTTTCTGATCCTATTTTCCAGGACGAAAGTTTTGTTTTAGCATTTTTCCCTTCTTTAAAAGCAGTTTCAATCAATGTAGGTTTGCTAACAATCATGTTTAAGGTTGACGGAATTTTTAACTTCCGCATTATATCCACATGTTTCATATTTGGATTGTGGTATACTTCAAGCATTTTCAGTTTTTCAGTGTTGGTTATTTACTACACTTTCTTTTTTTCATTGCAAATGAAAAGTTAAAATACAATCTACGTATGTTTGGTCAACACTCAACAGTAGAAACTATCATTGGCGTTTACCATGCCAAGGTAAGGTATTCTCTATCCATCCCACATAAATCGTGTCACACAAATATTTACATACATGCATGTGATTGGCTGCCGGTATCCACCCCATGACCAAGGATTGACCAAAGTAGCAAATGGAGGACGTCAAACTTTGAATGTGTTAAGCACCTACTCCAACAGGACTGGCCAAGGATTGGCCAAAACAGCGAATGATGAAGTCAAACTTAAAACGTAGTAAGTGGGATCGGGAAAATGCACTAAGCAAACGTTGTTTATTACATTTGATGATTTGGTACCGGAACTTTTATAATTCAACATAACAAATGGGAAAACGTGTTAATGAGGAACGTGCTAACGAGATTCCACTGTATACATCATTTATATGTTAAACTTAGGTTAAAAACTGCCTGGAAAGCATGCAAAGGGTGCCAGCAGGATCTGTGTTCATGTATTTTCACTTTTTTAACATGCTCTTATCATTAATTAAATTATCTTTGCTAATGTTTTACAGTTGTCTATAAGCAAATAATGCATGGTGAAGTGTTGTCAAAATGTGGTTATACAAAAGTACTTAAAAACTACTCTACAAAGAACCAGGATCCTTTTGTAATTTGGAAGAATACAGTGAAATAATTGCATAAGTTTTAGTTGTGGTCGCATATATACAAATTTCACTAAATTGAGTATTTACCTCAAAACTAGCTTTGATGAATGTCTTCGTCAGCTGACTGTGATGAGATAGCCTGCCCCTGATGATCACTGCTCAGTATTTGTCCATTTGTTGATGGTCGTAAGAATCTGTGATGAGGTTTTTCAGGGGCAGGCTATTCAGCCAGTCAGCTGATGAAGTTATTCCTTGAAACTAGTTAATGAATCTTGTATGTGTGTGACCACAAAATGAATCATGATGATGGATGCTCAGATGATCAACAAAGCACACAAAATCTTGCTACAACTGGATTTGATTACAAATTACATATAGTGGTGACAGGGTTATCATACGGGATGAAGTGAGGAATATGAAACACAAGAAAGAACAACAGCAAATGATAGAATTGTAAGATACACAAGAAGGAGATTTAGATTTATATCTAACATACTGGGAATTTCTTAAAACTTCAGTGAGGGAAAATTAACAATAAATCTATTCTCTAATTTTACACACACATATAAAAAAAATCTGATGTGTTACACTCACATGACTTTCTCTACTCTTGTACAATCTAATTTTACAAACGCCTATTCTCCATATGCTTCATGTTAATCGAGATATCGAGATGTCAATCTTATTGGTAATTTTCTTGTAGATGCAAGGGAAATATGGTAGCTTTTAAGCGATAGTCAAATATTTTAACGCTGGTTGCTATGTGGCGCATTCCATTCTCTTTGCATGTCCAGGACATAAAAGATATGAATAACGAATTTGAGAAAAAGTATAAGTATTGGAAAATTTAAGGAAATAACAAGCAATATCTCGAAAACGGTTCACTCAACAAAAGAAATGTATATGACATAAGTTTTGTATTTTAACGCGATCTACATTTTTTGTGTAGTAAAATTTTGTCTATCTCTTATGGTTTACCAGTTATGCAAAAGTCGTTCACAATGAAGAATACCACACGCGCACACACACACGCGCGCATGCGCACGCACGCACACACGCACGCGCACACGCCCACGCCCACGCCCACGCCCACGCACACGCACACACACACACACACACACGTACCTGTTTCCAAAAATGCTTTTTTTGGATTCAGGAGGTCTCAAAACATGTATTTCCAGTGAAATCTTGGTATCGAATTTTTGGGTGGAATGCAATACTTCCCCTACTTACTATACGTAGTAGAGAAAGTAAATATATATATATATATATATATATATATATATATATATATATATATATATATATATATATATATAATTCAAGGACAATTAACCCGAAGGGAAACATCCGAATATAATTAACGAGATCTTCAGCCCTCAAAGGTTGCACATGGAATGCGATGGTGCATTCTTTTTAAACCCCTTCCTTAGACATAAGAGCAAGTGAAGTGGTTTTTTAAAGCATCTTCTCTAATATTCAAAGCATACTTGTTTTAATAAACTGCTAGTTTGCAAATGATCCAGAATGGAATAAAGAAACTGTCAAGACAATTTCTACTAACAAGATATGCAAAGAAGGGAGTTGGCATTTGGAGAAGCGAATACTTACAAAAGCCAATGGAATTAATTTTATTCAATATCGATTGCTTTGCTGTTTTGTGCGGAGAACTATATCTTACTGAGAGAAGAGAGTAGATAAATTTGCATTTAACAGGCTCTTGAAATTTTGGATTCTGGAAATTCAGAATTCAATACTGGCTATTTCTATTTTTTCTTTCTTTTGGCCTTTTTTGTTGTATACGTTCAGTTTTCTTCCATCTTGTTACTTTTGAGATTGGATTCTGCAAGATTCCTCAATAAATAACAGTTGCATAAAATTGAGATTTATAGTATATATGAAACATGCAATAGAATGATTCACTCTTTGTATATATGGCAATGATAAATAAATGCGTTTTACACAGAGTTGATGACAATGGATGGACTTGCAACAGCACATACCTTGCTGGGTTGAGTTTGTATGCATTCCTATTAGGAATAAAAGTTGCAGAATCTTTCCTTCCATTAGCACTTCGAGGAGTGTACACTGGTGCTGAAGCTCCAATGTAGCATCCTACTGCAATTAACAAGCAGGAGAAAAGCTCTGGAAACCTTAGTACTGCGATTTCTTGCATTGTAGCGAGGCGGAACATCTCATGCATTGCACTGATGCTCTGAAATAGAAAACACTTCTCTTAGTCTTATTTCTTCACTGTCTTTCCAGCTTTAAAAAGGAAGTCACTGTTTATTCTTAAACATTTAGATTAAAGTATTTTTTTCTATACTTTTATGAATTTAACAATCATCATCAAAATGGTTTGTGGCACGACTCATTTCATCCTCTTGCCAGTGAGGACCTGGGTATGCGAATATCTCTCACATAAGTTCATTTAGCATAAGAATTTACAGAAAACTAATAAATATTTTGTAATACTGTGATCTATTACTTCTTAAACCTCAATTAACTCACCGCTAAAGGCTGTAGGATAACAACACGCAATTTCTCTTTGTCATGTATTTCTTCATACAATTGTGATCCATTTATTGCATTTAGGAAATGCTCAATGATATCTGCAGAAAGTGAATGATCTTGGGCAAGCATAGTCCAACATTCTACCACTGATCTGTAAATCGAACAAGAATCAAGGCACTGATCAGAAGAGAACCAGCAACTATACTAAGATAAATACAAATATAATAAATAATATGAAAACATACAAACACTAGAGAGTCTGAGAATGCATAATCTTTGCTCATTTTCATCATAATTAAATGAACACTACCTTTCGCTCATTACCATTGTTCAGAAGGGGATGCAAAGTTGTGGCCTTTGTAGGATGAATTTATAAGAATACTGCAACAAGATAAAATTACATGGTGGGCTGTATTACCACATGTACAAGGAAGGTAGAGAAGGTACTGCATACCACCCAAAAATCTGATACCAAGATTTCACCGGTAATGCACATTTTGAGGTCCCCTGAATTAAAAAAGGAAAGCATTTTTGGAAAAAGAACCCTGTGTGTGTCTGAACAGCATAACTCAAAAACGAAAATAACAAACTTGGCATTTAAGTTTAGCACTCTCCAAGGATGCGACAAAGGTTTTCAAGGAACCCCCCCCCCCCCATTTGAAGATTATTATTTTTTCAAAAATGGCTAACAATTTTGATTACAATACCACATGTTGTCGCGGTTACGTTCATGTTATCTTATTTGCTGAGCGCCTATTATTGTTTTATTATTTTGAATTTTGAGTTCTTTGTCCTCCGGCTAGCTATTATTACCCAGTTGAGCAAATCTCTTAAACAGGGTGTGTAAACGGAAAGGAGTTGTTACTAAAAGATAATACTGATAAAAGAATTTGTTTTTACACTTTTATTGCCGTCACATGTTATTAATTTCACATATTTACTCTTGATACACGCCCAACTGAAACTGTTATATTTTCTAATGTAACTATAATCACTTATTTGCCGCACATTATTAATTTGCGTATTTCACGTTTTATAACTAGCTTTACGATGCAAGAGATTCTGTAGAATTACGTAACATGTACTTCATGAATGATTCTGTTGAACTGCACGACGTGTAACCCTTGAATGATTCTGTTGAACTGGGCGACGTGTAACGCGTGAATGATTCTGATGAACTGTGCGATGTTTGCCTTGTGAATGATTCTGTAAAACTGTGCGACGTGTAACGCGTGAATGATTCTCTTAAACTGTGCGACATGTAACGCGTGAATGATCCTGTTGAACTGTGCGATACTTGACTCTGGCTTCATATATTTATACTCCCTCACCTCGATATGCCTAAAGATCATAATTGAGTTGCTATTGGTTAATAAAACGCGCCAACATTAGCGCCTATTTTTATATCCAATCAAAATTACGAACACATATGCTCTAGGGAAGATATTCCCTCCATTTCTACAGAAAAGCGCGCTACTCTGACGTCATTTGCTTGTCTCTTCTAATTAATAAACAACTCACTTCCTCGCTACATTGTTAGCCGCTCCTATTGTCAGTTTCAGTGAGGCCGTGTAAACTTATTTCCTAACAATGCTTATAATTAACAAACATCTCAAATCATTGTCATACAATAATGTTAATTTACACTACAATCACTCTGGCATTTACAATGTTGTGATATAAAATACTGCCTCAATGTTTAAGACATTTTCATGAAAAATAAAACGCATATCTTGAATTTTCTGGGAATAGCCACTGAAGTCCACTTCATTCTGAATGACTTTTGTATAGCTTGTTAATTATAAGAGATAGACAAAATCTTACTACACAAAAGATGTATATCTCATTAAAGCACACAATTTAGGTCAAATATATTTTTGTAGAGTTAACCATTTCCAAGATATTCCTTGTTATTGGTTTCAATATTAAAATGCTTTTACTTTTCTCGAATTGGAAATCATTATTCTCCCACCCCTTTCTTTCTTCTGGTCAAGCAAAAAGAATGGAATTTTGAAGTTCTTAACCAGTTCTTAAAAGATTTGACTATTGCTTAAGTCTACTCATTCCCCTATTTCATTGTATCTACAAGGAAATATGAATAAAAGCATTTTAAGAATAGTTTGTTGAAGAACGGGTAGGGAAAGTTATGTGAATAAAACACACAAGATTCTTTTTTATAATTTGAAAATTCGAGTGCAATAACAACTGCTTCCCAGTAGTAACATGTTCTTTTGTGGGGATAGGGAGGATCTTTTAAAATTCAGGTCTATAGAGATGCTGAATGAAATAGGGAGAATAATGCACCAATGACATGGGTCACTGACTTGGGAGTTATCCAACATCTGCCTTATGAGGATAAGAGAAAACTCTTATCCAGACAACCCTCTCCAACTATGATTTGAACTCAAGCAGCATTTGAAAGCAGATGCACTATTATAATATTAATGGAGATGGGCTATTAAATGCTTCTAATGTATATTGTCCAAGATTAACAGTCCAGTTAAAACACTTAACTTATGAAATAACATGGCATTTTCTGGTATGGCTATGGTAATAAGTTAAGTGGTCAAAAGTATCCAGGGCTTTTCTTGAAAGTTCTCCCTCCTGTTTACAAGCTGCTTGTAGAGAATGAAATACTCATAAATGCTCATCAGAATAACTAGACGTTATTTACCATCTGAAGCAAAACCCCAATGTTGCCAAAGTGGAGCTACAGACCAATTTTGTTTAAAGAATTCCAAATAAGGAATATAGGTGCTGAATACTCATGACTTTGATGTTATTACACTGACAAGGAGATGAAGAGGAGAAAAGATTGATCTTCATGATCCTGATATCATTTAATTGCTATAGATGCTTGCACATCCTACAACAAGATCCTGCAGATTCCGTGAACATGTCTTACACAAGTAGTAACTTATATAGAAAAATGTAGGATAGCTGAATTTTCATTTGTCATTTGATTTATTTTAGTCCATCTGAATATACTGTGTTCCTCTGAAGAAAATGTGGCTGTAAGGAATGTGTTATCATCCACAATTCTATCACTACTTGAGAAAGATTACGGCTCTATTTTCAACATATCAACAAAGCTTAAGGCCCTCTTAGAAAACATATGCTCTTCTGCTAGCAATACTAAATACAAGTGAAGATTCATAAGGCAAATGAATGAACAGAGATTACCTTGTACTTCCTTTCTTACTGGGCATTGTAAATAACTTGATAAATAACTGGAAAACACTTATACACTGCTCCGAATAAAACATGCAGGAATACCAACGTTACGCGATATTTTTAACGTAGATAGTTGATCTATTTATGACATTATCGTGAGCTGCCTCATGGTACTGTTTCCCTCCCTGGTCATCCTCTGTGGCGTAGTGGTTACCATGCTAGCCTCTAGTTCCTGAGGTCATGGGTTCAAACCTTGTGGAGGGCAATGGATTTTTTCAATTGTAAAAATAGTTAGCATGGCTTTCTTCAGAAGCCTGTGTCGTAGATTTACGGCACGTAAAAGAACCTCAGGCCTCTGAGCAAAATTACTGGTCTTTCACGCCCAATATGGAATGGGACGCTAAGAACCACAGCAGTTAAAGAGCGTCCATAAATAAAACTCTCCCCCTCACTCCCCTGGAGAGCAGAACACCCTGCAAATGTTTTCTCGTCAGAGGCCTACAGTACATGTTATGGGACATGTCAAATTTTCATTTACATATTGAATTTACAACATGTACATCATTTAAACAGTATCTATAAGGTATTACTACCAAGGATAACTTTTACATGTATCATAATGTTCTTCTTTGCTATATAAACAATAACTGTGCATGAAATTCAGTCTACTTTTAAATGCATTAAAATTGGTCAAGTTTTTAATATTGGTTGGTAGATAATTAAAGAAGTTAGTGCCATTTTATATGAAGCTTCTCTCATATAGAGCAGTGTTATGTGCCACTGTTGATAGTTGCATGCTATTTCATGTATGATGGTTGTATACTTTGAATCAGGGATGGGACCTTGATACTCAGTGGTATTGAAGTATTCTAATACTTCTTCTTCTTCTTCTTTCTCTGTTTAACCTCCTCTTATGTAGGACTTACACCCCCCAGGACTTACAGGTGGGTGCCTGGGGTCAGAGGCCCATCGGGGAGCAGACACTCATGGATCAGACAGAATATCCAGGATGGGTGATCAGCCCAATGCCTGGTATGGGAGGAAGGAAGTAGATGAAACGAAATGGTGAAATGAATGAAAGGAAAGGTGATGATGGAGCAGTTGGTGGAATGAATGGTGGGGGAAACTGGAGAACCCGGAGAAAACCCGCCCAGACGCTGCTTTGTCCACCACAAATCCCACATGTGGGTACCTGAGATTGAACCCGGGCCGCCTTGGTATGTCTAATACTTTGAGATATACCTTTGATACTTTTAAATGTTTAGGTTTGCATTATCAAAAGTTATACTTTCAATACTTTATACTAGATAAGAAATGCAAGGAGTCGAGATTTCATGTTATTGCTTTGCACCTGTCCCCAAAGAATCGTTGGATGACAGTTCTCGATAGGCCTTGATTGCATTTCTATGGGTGTATGAATATAACATTCCATAGACTCTTGTGTCTAAATGAAAACGTGTAAAACAATAGGGGAAGGCGTAGAGGTATTCATGTAATATGCAGCGTTAACCGAGTTGTGAATGAAGCTGATTTAGCAGATGCACTAAATCATGTTTCTGCAATAGCCTGGCTTGGTGACTCACTTTCAGCTATTACATTTACCTACTCCAATGACCAAAATCTGTGAATCCAACAGAAAGAAATCTGAACTTACGACGTGCAGTAATACAGCTCATGGAAATATTTGCTCTGTGCTTCCATCTGTTAGTTTGTGTTAAGCAAGTCAGACTTGGGTCATGAGCATAGCTTACAGGTACAGTAGAATCTTGTTAGTACGTTTTTGCAGGGACCTAAGGATTTGGACGTCATAGGCGGGAAAACGTGTTAACAAAAATACAAAATCTGCAATTTGTGGTATACTTCAAGGATTTTCAGTTTTTCAGTTTTGGTTATTTACTACACTTTCTTTTCTTCATTGCAAATGAAAAGGTGAAATACAATCTACGTATGTTTGGTCAACACTCAACAGTAGAAACTATTGTGGCGTTTACCACGCCAGGTAAAGCATTCTCTATCCCGCCCACATAAATCGTGTCACACAAATATTTACATACATACATGTGATTGGCTGCCAGTATCCACCCCGTAACCAAGGATTGACCAAAGTAGCAAATGGAGGATGTCAAACTTTGAATGTGTTAAGCACCTACTCCCACTGGACTGACCAAGGATTGGCCAAAACAGCGAATGAGGACGTCAAATTTCAAAAAAGTCCATTACAACATGTGTCCGGAAAGGCACAATATTGTGTGAGTACATGCACGCATGCGCACACGGTGAGGTTTTTAAAATTACACTTTAAATATCTCCTATTCTGTATGCATATTAGCCAGCTGTTTTTCGTAGATTGAAGGGCATTTAAGGGCCAATAAAACTAGCTCATACGGAGTTAATATTAATAATAGGAACCAAATGTTATTTATTGCATTTGGTGATTTGGTACCAGGATTTTTATAATTCAACGTAATAAACGGGAAAACGTGTTAATGAGGAACGTGCTAATGAGATTCTACTGTATACTGTACCAGTAATTTCCACAATATGATAAACAATTTATTATTATTATTATTATTATTATTATTATTATTATTATTATTATTATTATTATTATTATTATTATTATTATTATTATTAGCTTTGACTAACAATTGGTGATATATAACCTGTGGCATTATCAAGATAAAAAACATTGCTGCCAATTGGAGAATGTTGGTCAGGAACACTTTCGGAATTGCCATCCAAAAAAATTGGTTACATGCATTTATACACAGAAAACTACTACATAATAAGAACATAATTCGATGAATAAGCCCTTTATAACTTTTTATAAAGTGAGTATCAAGTATCAGTGCTCATAAACCAGTATCAGTATCGAGAAATAGTGGTCTCGTCCCATCACTACTTTGAATTGAGCTGAAATGTATATTAATTGTTTTAACATAGAGTAAGACTTCTAAATATGTAAGGAAAGCAATGGTAAAATACATAATCATTCAAATAATTCCTTGATATAATTCTAATAACTTTTTTGAATTTTGAATACTGATTTACTCATTATTGAATTGCTCCATAACATAACTCCATAAGATAATACTGAAGTGAAATACGAGTAATAGAAAACACGTAAAAAATCTATATTTAATACTGGTGAAACTAATCCAATTGCATAACAGATTTTACTTAATTTCTCTAATAATACCTCTGTACACTTACACTATTTTTAAGTTTTCATCCACAAAAAGACCAAGAAATTTTGTTGGATTTGCATATTTTATATATTTTTTATTCACTTACGTAGCATATGGAAGAGGCTGATTCAGCAGACCACTAATAACTGCTTTAAGATGATGGTGGGCCAAGGAGAGGATGCCTCGTACACTGCCATTGCGTGTCTGAACACAGGTAATGTTCTCCATTTTCTCCAACACCACATCTGTGCAAGAGAGAGAGAGAGAAAAAAATGTTTTTCACAGCAGACAATGCTTCTGGTGCAGAAATAGTTGAAAAACAGAGCAAAAGATTTTGATTCAGCTTAAAAACTACTACATTATACCCAAATGTTATGATTTGGCCACTCTGATTTAAAACAAGTTTGTCCTAAAATTATAGTGATTCTGCATTATCTTCAGAAGATATGATCTTTCACTCAGCACCCTGCTAAAAAGCTTAGAACCCCAACATTCTAAAGTTAACTATCCCAGAGGAGTAGGACAAAACAATCACTTTTAGCACAAAAAGATGTTGAGAATGGACAAATCAGCTTTTATTCCCATTACCATTAATATAAAGTTGTATATCTTTCCATGGACAAGTAATATGAGGGTCATTTTACCTGGGTTCTTTTTCTGAGTGCGTCTCAGGGGGATTCAGAAATCTCATTAACAACCACAAATAGCATAAGATGAGCTGTCTACATGTCAGAGCATGTATGAGGCCTTGAGCACATGAAAATTGCAAACATGTCACATTAACTTCCTCTGCTAGTAAGTAAAACTGTAGTTTATGGCTTCTGAGGCTAACACAATACACATCAATGCAACTCTTGAAACATAACTAAAAACTTAGTGAATTTTTTGCAAAACATTCACTATGTTGTTCTCTAAAGTTAATCCTTTATGGATAAAATTATAAGTTAATGATGCAAGAAGATGTTAACCAAGTTTTCGTAATCTAACAATAGTAAGGAGCTAAGGGACTGAATTTAATTTTTAAATCTTCTTCTGCTGCAAGATTAGACCATACAATCTGTTCTGACACAGAAGTACCTTCCCAATAGGCTGAAACACCTCCTAGCAAATGCCAACTTCATGGTTGACATTTATTATTTGTTTAATCACAAACGTTTGCTTAAAATAAATATTAAAAACAGAACCACTATTAACTGTGAAGTTTTTTTTTCATTTTAACTGAATGAGTCAATGTTCACCCTTAAAATTTCACTTACACAAGTTGTAAAATCTCGGAACATTTTCAGACATTCGTCTCCATCCTCAGCATGGTGGCGACTGACAGCTGTTCTCTCTTCCTCCTCTTTCCTCAGCCTGAGCATCCAACTGCTGCCATCTGAAGGTAAACTTAGTGAAGTTGCTTCTTGGAATTTTTAAAAATAAAGATCTTTTCCCACATGGTGAGTTCTAGTGTGGTCGTTAAAGGTTTTAATGACTTAATTTCTTTTCCAATATTGTGGTTATCTGACCAAAAGTGGTATACTGTTGCTGATTTGTCAATCTTTGATGTTTCTTCTATGCTCTTTCAATCTGACATCCAAGTTTCAAGCCCAAGGGTGGTACGTATATTTCTTATATTTCAAATCTGTATCCACTATTTTGTTTAAGGTTCTAATTCAACTTGATGTAAGTGAAGTTTTAAGTATGAACATTGACTCTTTCAGTTTCTAAAAATTAAAATTTGCTTAATCCTCTAATGCATGAATTTTTTTGCTATGTATGCCACTTTTCCTCTAATTCCTAAACCAGTTTAGATATCCCTGTCACAGGCACCTTAACGTAAGTGATTCAAAGAGCCATGGTGGTT
Organism: Deroplatys truncata; assembly: GCA_030765065.1. Classification (NCBI taxonomy): domain Eukaryota; kingdom Metazoa; phylum Arthropoda; class Insecta; order Mantodea; family Mantidae; genus Deroplatys; species Deroplatys truncata. Next base: position 46,538,101 of record CM060986.1, read on the forward strand.
AAAACAAGACAATATGGACTGGCCATCCATTCAAAGCCAAACGTTGTGACTTCGAGTCCTGTAACTGCAGTCAATGTGCCTGTGGTAAAGGATGGGAAGGGCCCACGTTAAATAACTGGATAACCGGCACACACGGATGATATAATCGGCGCAACAGTTCTAGACACGTGAAAATCTTAATGAGAGCTATGATGCGAGTTGCTTACCAGATCAGGTGGTGACCGGTCGACTGCATGCTGCAGGAGTGCGTGGGACAGTCATTGTCAAATATCCACACCGGTTATGCACTGCTTTGCGCTGATAAACTTAGTGATATACAGTATATTAAAATCCACGCTGTAAAAAGCGCTTAATATAAAAAATGCTGTCAATCATTGCCTCCAATTCTTCCACACCTAACAACCCTTCCTCTTCTGCGGAATCACTCACATTATTGCCGTCATCGCTGCTGTCACTACTTTCTGCACCATTATCTTGGATGAGAATTCTTTCTATTTGATTTTCTGCAATTCCATATTTTTCGAAATAATGATTCTTAATTTATTCAACATGTCGACATACATTTTCCCATTCTGGCCTTCCAATTTCAGCAAATTGCTGGCGTTATAACTGCTCCACATATTTTAATTTAAAAGTCATATTTCTGCATGCCACCCATTTTTTGATATCAGCCCAGATTAATTCGATTGGGTTTAGATCTGGGTGATGCGATGGGAGTCTAAGGACATTATGGCGATGTTGTATTACTATCTGATCAAGTATGTATGACGTCTGAAGCTGTTTGTTGGTTTTAATTAAGTTATATAGCTTTGTTTTACTCATGCTTTCATCTAAAGCTATATTATGTCTAAGTAACCAAGCTCTCATTTCTTCTTTCAAGAAATTTGAGGTAGGTGGTTTGTCAATTGAGTGTTGACGCATTGTGAAGCATTGTCGATGACCAGAACAGACCCAGCAGGCATATTAGGTCTCAACATGGCGTTGATTCACTTCATGTACTTTTCTGTATTCATTTCTTGATGAAAATCTCCTGTTGTTTTTGCAACTTGTAAAAGAAGGGCATTTGGAACGAAGCCGATCTTTCCAACAGCATGAACGATAATAAGTATTTGCCCTTTAGCAACAGGAACCTGCAACCTAATTCGCTATCATCACTCCAACTTTTAGATGCTGTACGACTGCTGTGTATGTATGACTCATCTTCATACACTATAGTATTTTTCTGAAATTTGTAGCACCACCTTAAAAATTGATGCTGATATAAGTACACACTGATATAAGTACATATAAAATTATACTCATTTGGAAAGGTAGAATCAGACTGAAAAATTCAATGCCATTGCCGGGATTTGAACCACGGATCTTAGGCTTTCCGTGCTGTTGGTCTAACCGACTAAGCTATCATGGCAACATTTACTTTTTATTTTTATTTTTTTTATTTTATTATTTTTTTATTTTATTTATTTTGCTTTTCTGTTAGAGTTCTTCTATTTGATTTTGGTTTCTTCCACTTGAACCCTAAATCTTTAATAATTTTTCTGAGATTTGTAGCACCACCTTGTAAGTTTCTGCTGTATTTCAGCTTGATGAGCAATCTGCTTATTGTTAGCACAGTTTTTTCTTTCACATATGAATTGTGAATCGTGCGCCGAATGATGCATTCGAAATCGTCTATTTCTGTAATACGTTTAGGGACCTTATGTTTCTTCCCAGGTGTGTCAAATGGTACTCTTTCATCCATATGTTTTTTTTCTCTTATCTTTGAGAACTCTGGAATCGGAACTCGGTGAAACACCAGTTGCTTTGACTACTCTTTCTTTCATTCTCTTAAGGCTTTTGTGGAACTCGGATGAACATATATTTTCTTCCTTCATCTCTGCTTCTTGCTTCATGAAGTCGAGGACATTTGCAATTATTTCCCTACTTTGACTACGTAACACCTTACCACTTAACTTTGAAAACATAGGAGCCATGGTTATAAATATAACAAATATAAAATAAGTACTATTTAGATACTGCAGCTCTCTTTAAAATTACAGCCAGATGCAGACACTTTCTATGCAGACTGTATGTGTTACGCACTGTGAGTAAGCAAAGATATTATATCGCTTTCGTTGATTAAGCTAAACATAAACCATTCCTAGGCTCGGCAGCTGGGATGGCAATCAAGGTCACGATTCCAGAAGTTTTGCGCGAGTAATAACAGGGTTACATTTGACTGCAGCTGCATGGGTTTTGCTTTTTGTTCTTAAAAACAAATTAAAATGTATATATTTATGACATAAACTAGCTACAAATACCTTTATTTTACTATTAAATGCCAGCATAATATGAGAATAGCAAAAAACACAGTTACAATATTCTAAAATTTTGACTAAACATCTTTGTTGCCAAATGGCAACCTATGCATTACAGGGTTAAAATGTTATACTTTTGCTGCCGTTACAAATGCAGATTAGGACAGACATTGTTTACCCAATGTTGCTGTATAAAGCAGTTTTTGTTCATTTCCAGGTTCCACTGCTGTTGGCCATGGTATCTTTGCAAAGTTCCCAAACATAATGAATTTGTGGAGGTGGTTTATAAAGGGATAACAGAGAATCACAAAACAGCAATTGTGAAATGTGGTAATGGCTTATATATTACTTACTCATAATGTCATTCACTTGATGATAAAGCTCTCCTCCATTGGATTTCAGGAGTACATTCAGAACAACACTTGCTCCACTTGAGCTGCATGGTTCACTATCTAACAGTGCATCCAATAGACTGTTGCAAAAATGAATCAATTGAAAATGGGGCAGTTTGGCACACATTATCTGTAATGAAATATACATCATATTAGGGATGTGACAAACAGTTATTTTCGAGTAATGGTTATAACTGTCACAGTTATAGTGCATTAATGGTAACATGTAATGGTTACCAGTAACAATTAAATTATTTCTTTTCATGGATGCGCTCACACACACCAAGGTGTATTCCTCTGTGTTGCCTTCTTTTATTGGCTAAGCTATTTGCACCATAAGTGCACCTCTCTTAGCAAATGCAGATGGGAACAGCCGTGAGTAAATGAAAAAACTGTTACATTCATGCCCATCGAGTTCGGAAGCATGGAGATATATAATATTAATAAATAATACAATTACGGTGTGTTTGGTAATGAGACAGCCAACTTCAGATTTGATTTGGGAAATATTTATTTAACCCTGTGTATATCTATTGGTTGTTCTTTACTATGGAAGGTTAAAGGAATAAATATCTATGATGATAAATCCAAAAGAGTGGAAACACACGCCTTCACAAGTGCTTTTCGAATTCGAAAAATTGGAGAAATTTCACATTTCTTTAAGTAATCTTAGAGGGTAGACTTGCTGAATTGTGCAACTCTGGATCTTGATTCATCACTGTTAAAATTTATGTACCACCGTTTGAGCTTAGTGGCCAGTGTATATTTTGCTACTAAACAGCATTAATTGTTTATTCATCTACTTGCAATGGAGTCTAGCGCGAGCAGCGGAAGCGAGCGGTCGCGTATACGTAGCGCTCCTGGAAAGATCGGAAAAAAGAAAAATGGGGGTAGATTTGGAAGTGTATAAAGCCAGAATTGGGTGCTTTACAAACGGTAAAAAGAATAAGGAAGAGAAAAGGAATCAACTATCAAAGGAATACCTATGGCTGTTTGTGATCCTGGCAGTATTATTGGTTATTGGAGGAGTAGAATTAAACCCAGGACCTGAAGGAATGACACAGATAATGACAATGTTAAAAATCATTTCAGAGGATATAGTGGATCTGAAGAAAATAGAAAATAGAATAGAATTAAATATCGACAGAAAGATAGAAGAATTGAAAGGAATGCTGTTCACTATAACAAAGGAAGTGCATGAAGAACTTCGCATCTGTAAAGAAAGATTGAACAAGATGGAACGGAATATGGAAATGGAGACAAGAAGACACAATATAGTGATATTCGGGGTGGAGGAAAACAGAGAGAAAAGCCTAGAGCAAGCAGTGGAGGAAATACTAGAAAGACGAATGGATATAAAGCTGGCAGGCTGGGAAATTATAACGTGTTTTAGAATCGGAAGAAGGGGCAACAGAGCCAGATCTATAGTAGTAAAATTTGCAACTAGTAAAATCAAATGGACAGTTTTGAATAACGGAAGAAAATTGAAAGGAACGAAAATTTTTGTTGAACGAGACTATGGAAAACAAGAGAGAGACAGATAAGAATATTATTATTAGCGAAAATGAATCAAGCCAGGCAAGAAGGAAAAAAATCATTTGTAAGAGGACTAGAGTTGTGGATAGACGGCAGGAAGCAGGATAAGAGTCAGCGTTTGATTTCAGATCGAACAACAAGCAGAGCAAATTCAGCAGAGGAAGCGAATGCAGTGAAGCCGGCCGACGTAATCCAAGAACGAGAGGGACACGTGCGTAGAGGTGCAAGTAGAAGGGAGGAAACAGCTGGCGTGACGTCACCAAGGAGATGCGTCATACCCAGTGAACGAGAGAAGCAAGAGGTGTTGACCGGTGGCAGCTGATCGAGAAAAACAGATGATCGCGAGTGGAAGCGGCCTCAAAGTGGTGTCAACCCCAGAAGGAAGTATCCTGGAATTAGAGGAGGAGAAAGAAGATCCGGAGGCGCAGGAGAGGAAAACTAGATATAGGGCAAAGTTAGAAAAATACAGAGAGGGAAGAAGGGATTCAAGATAGGGTCTAGATTTGAAGGTGGTGTCATTTAATGTGGAAGGGCTAAAATCGAAAGTGATAAATGGCGAAGTATTTGAAGTGCTAAAATTAGGTGAAATAATAGTAATGGTGGAAACTTGGTTGAATGAAAGTGAGAAGATAGATGTGGTAGGATATGACTATATAGGGGATCATGGTAAAAGGAAAAGCAAAAGAGGGAGGGCCTCCGGTGGTATTGGAGATGAGAAAAAGCAGGATTGGCAGCAAAGAATGGGAGAAAAGATTAAGGAGGCGGTCAGAGGGAAAGAAAATAAATATATATGGTCAGTTGTTAAGGAAATGTACAGAAACAAACAGGTAGTTAATAAGATAACACCAAGGGAATGGAAATATGATTTCGAAGGTTTATTGGGGGGAGGAAGAGTTCAAAAAAGTGAAGTATATTGGGGAAATTTTGAGAACAGAGTGGACCACTTAGACAAAGAGATTACAACCATAGAAGTAGAGTATGAAATAAAAAAATTAAAACAGAAGAAGGCTACAGGGGCCGATGGAATTCCGGAGGAATTTTGGAAAAATTTTGGGGAGTTAGGAGAGGGTACAAAGTTGTTGACACAGCTATTTAACAGAATCAAAGAGAAGAAAGTGATACCGGAGAGCTGGAAAGTGAGCATTATTGCACCATTGTATAAAGGAAAGGGAGATACAAATAATCCAAGCAACTGCAGAGGAATTAGTTTGTTATCTATATTAGGCAAAATATACACTGGTATATTAGCTAGAAGATTATAAGAGTGGGTAGAGAGGGAAGATAAACTATCAGAATACCAAGCAGGTTTTAGGAGAGGAAAAAGAACAATAGATAACATAATGATAATTCAAACCATAGTAAACAAATACTTAAGAAATAAAAGGGGTAGGGTATATATATTTTTTGCAGACTTCGAGAAGGCTTTTGATACTATAAACAGAGAGGCTTTGGTATATAAATTGAGGAACAAAGGAGTCAGCACTGCATTCATCGAGGGGATACAAAAATTGTATGAAGGAATTAAATTTTGTGTAAAATGTGGAAGAAATAGTACTACTGATTATATACAGCAAAATTTAGGTCTGAGGCAAGGTTGTAAACTCAGTCCAATATTATTTAACTTATTTATAGATGATATTTTAGATAGAATAATGAAAAGTAATAAACACTGTCCAGTCATAGGGAAAAAGGAAATACCAGGGTTATTATTTGCAGATGATCTAGTAGCTGGGGCAGTAACAGTGATAGGGTTGCAACATGCTATTAATGAAATTGCAAAATTTTGTATGGAATGGGGGCTAAAGGTGAATACAAAAAAGTCCAAGATAATAGTGTTCAAGAAAGGATCAAAATTAAAAAGAGAGGAAAGATGGTATATAAATGGAGAGCAAATAGAGGTGGTAAAAGAATTTGATTACTTGGGCATTAGATTCTCAAGCAACGGGAAGTGGGAAGCACAATCTAAATATGCACAATTGAACGGAAAGCTAGCGATGAAAGCTGTTAAGAGTTTGCTTGTGCAAAACTCCCACGCTAACAATGAACTGGTTGGAAAGGCTATATGAAGCTGTAGTAGAGTCAAAAATGTTATATGGAATAGAAATATGGGGGGTGGCAAAGGGATGGATTAAGATTGATATAGTCCATAGAATGTTTTGTAAAGAAGTTTTGGGTTTACCCAAGAGTTCACCAAGGGGCGTGGCACTGGCAGAGCTAGGAAGGGTAGGGAGAAAAGGTATAATAGTAGAAAGAATTTTGAAGTATTGGTATAGATGTTTAAATTTAGAAGATAATAATATATTAAAAGAATGTATACAGTTTCAAAAAGTTGTCCTAGGAGAAGAGTGTTGGTTAGGGGAGATGGGAAATGTCCTAAAAGAAATTGGCATGAGGAATATTTTCCTATTAGATAAATATAATAACAGTGGGTTTTGGAAAGAAGTGAGATTGAGGGTGGAAGATATCGAGAAACAAGAGATATGGGCTAGTTTTGAGGATAAAAGGTCATTGATCTTGTATAAATCAGTTAAAAGAGATTGGGGAAGGGAGAAGTATGTAGATATATGTAATCAATTTGGTAGAATAGGTCTTGCGTGGATGCGCACAGGAGTAATATTTTTAAAAAGGAATGGATATAATTGTTCGGGGAGATGTATTATGTGTGATGAATCGGGTAGTACTTTTCATTGTCTAACAGAATGTGATAAGGTTAAAAGGTGGAGAGAGGTTATATGGAATAAAAAATGGGACAAGCTAAACAAAGAAGCAGTAGCATTAAGAATGTTGGGAAGCACAAAAGTAGAAACAATTAAAATGATGGGGACATTTTTAGGCAACACAAGGGGTAAGTGGATAAGGAGCTTAAGAAAGGTACAGCTGAACGAGCATAGTTTGTAAAGTGGAGAGATGGTATAGTAGCTTTATCCCATATATACAGCCTAGGGCCTAAATATGGGGGAGCTAGAAAACTGGTGCACTAGACATAAGTTTTAGATGTAAGCTTTATTTGTATTATTGTAATAATGATGAAATAAATATTACATATTACTTGCAATGTATAAAAACTGGTGTACCTATACTTGTATGTGAATAAACATATTAATGCAATGCATGTAGCTTTGCTGCCTGAATGCTGACTGACCTGTCATCTGCAGCCTGTGATCTATATAAGCAATAAGCAAAGTGCTGTAATAAATATGTACTTGCTTGCAACTCTGTGCCAGCATGTCTCTAGTAGTAAACAAGGTAAGGTAACTAGTTCCTAATAAGCGATAGTCAATGCTGCACCATGCAGTGAATAGTGTCATCCAGGCTTAGCAGTGGTCTCATTACTTAAATAACCGTTAATGCAATAACTGTCTTTGTTGCTTTAGTAACTGTTATCGGGTAACTAGTGATGCAGTAATTTGTATCACAAATTACTTAAATGTAAATAATGATTGTAATATGAATATGCATTTTTATGTGACATTGATTTGAGATGTTTCTTGACTGTAATTATTGTTGAGAAGTAAGTTTTTAATGCCTTACTGAAACTGTCAATAATAGCGCGCAATAATGCAGCGAGGGGGTGAGCTGTTTATCATTATTGGAACGAGGAAGTTACGTAATGTTGGCGCGTTTTTTCCGTTGAGAACCTTTTGGAATATTTCCCTAGAGCATATGTATTCATAATTTTTATTGGATATTAAAATAGACGCTAATGTTGGCGCGTTTTATTAGCCAATAGTAACTCGGTTATAATCTTTAAGGTGTGTATGGGTATAAAAGCAGTAGGTTAGAGGTAAAGTCCGTCAGTCGTTCAGTTCATCAAAAATCTGTGTACACTACACGTCGTCTTCAGTCAGTCAATTCGTCGAAAGTATTTGTACGGCAAACGTCGGGTATCGATTCACAAGTTACGCGCAGCAGAATTATGAATAATCTAAAGTGTTGTAAGGTTAATTATGCAAAAAGTTGAAGTACGCAAATTAAGAGTGATCAGTAAGAAGTTATTATAACAGTTTCAGTTTGGCGAGTGTTAAGATCAATGTGTAAATGTTATAATTAGCGTGTTCGACAATAAAAGTGTAAAACAAATTTCTTCATCAGTATTATCTTTGGATAAAAGATTCCTTTCCATTTACACACCTTGACCAAGAGATATGTTCGACCCAAGAAAAGATAATAGCTAGCCGGAGGACAGTAAACAAAAATTAAATCAAATTACAGTCGCATTCTTTCAAACAAACATTAATACTACCGCAAATTGCTAACACCAGATGGAGCTACGAACCTAACAAAGAATTACGTCACAAGATGGCTTCACATGAAGTAAACACACATACACAAACATCACAAGTAATAATATTATAAGAATACCGTTACACTAGTTACTTTGTATTCGTTACTTTGGTAACTTACTGGGTAACTAGTTACACTGTAATCGTTACTTTGGTAACCATTATTGAGGAACTAGTTAATTTGGTAACTGTTACAGTATAAGAACACATTAATTTCTACCCATTCCTACATCATAAAAATCTGAATATCACGAAAGTGGTTTTTCTCTGCTAGACACCTCCTTGTAAAGATGTTTTTGTTAATACAGTAATCCAAGATTTTAAATCTTTTATAAATGTTGAGCTGTAATGTTCACAATGAGAAGCAAATAGTAAAAACCAGTTAAGATTATGCTTTCTATGACAAAAACAGATATCTTACCCAATTAAATATTTCAGCAGTTTTAGTTAAAGATGAGCTCTTTCATAACCTGTGCTTCATTACTGTTTTAGCATTACAAACACATTAGGCATGGCATAGACCAACAGAGCAAAGCCTGTTTGTCAAAAGCACCTTTTCTGGAATGTTAATATGGTATTATTTATAGTAACTCTTAACAGATACAAAAAAGAAATGCATTTAAGTACATCTAATTTAAGGAGAAGAGTGTAAAGAAAAAAATTCTGCAAAAGTTTCTTCAAGAATTGCTATGTGTTAAGAACAGTTAGAAAAAATCATAAAATTATTTTTGATGTTTTGTACTTAATATCATTAATAAGAAGGAATTATTGTGCACTTTCCTAGCCTTTGGTATTTTTCCGTAACATCTTTCAAATGATGCTGTTTTTATATCTAATTAGTAATTATATAATGGATTCTGTTAAAATGGAAACCATTTACTTGACTAATTTTGAAGATTTAGAAGCTAGTAACAGTGATGTGTCATAATTTAAAAGAGAGCGTTGAGGGTTGTTACACTACATCACTATGATATTCTTACTTGAACGCGTTTCGGGAGACGGCTTGTTCCCATCGTCAGCATTTTCTCTCGCCGTCTCCCGAAACGCGTTCAAGTAAGAATATCATAGTGATGTAGTGTAACAACCCTCAACTCTCTATTTTAAACCATTTACTTATTTATTTGTGCTAAGCTAATACATGTGAATATGACAAGGCATTCAGCCTAGGTTCTTAGCCAGTCATATTCATTATATACAATATAATTTCTATATACAACTGATAATGGCTACTTAAAAATTATAAAAGTATTAAAATCTGCCATGCAGTTATGTTTACTCTACCTTTCTTTTAAAAGTTTCAGTCTGTTTAAGAACTGCCCTAACTTTTTACTGTCTTTCTGAAGATTTCAATCAAAACTGTTTTTTTTTTAAATCTAATTTAAACCATAAAATGGAAAGTTTAACCAAAACATTAAACTTTTCCGTGTCTATTTTCACATTCAAACTTAAATGACTGGCAATCACATTCACATTCTAGAAAAACATTAGACTGGCACATGAGTGCACAGCATATAGTCACAAGTGCTTACATACAATAAAATGCTTTGTCACTGACAATAAGCAATGTTGTGCCTACATGCAAAAGCAAAATTCTGTATGCTAAACTCTGCTTGAAAGCATTTTTGCTTTTTGCTCAAAAGATGTATGGCAGTCAGAGGTAACAAAAGTATGCTTTAGCACATTTCAACAAACTTTTCTGGTCTGCATTAAGTCTTAGTTTTAAAACCTGTTTTTTCCAGCTGCTCTTGCTTCTAAAATGTTTAAAGCTAAAATTGGAATTTAGTACAGGTAACACCATTTTAAATTTATGGATCCAATTTTCTTACCTTTGCTAATTCACTTGTTACTTTGAAGAGTTCTTTTGGATCATCAGTCTGTATCTTTTCTTTGAGTTTGGACATATCACCTGTAAGGTCATTGTCTACAATGTGACCTTCATAGCGAGCAGCTAGAGACAACACAAGCCTCACACAATCTACGGCCTCAGCTCTCAGTGCAAGATTTGGATCTGTGCAGCGTGGTACTACACGGCCTAAGATCAGGCCTGTCTGTGTGAACTTACTGGGTGTCTGAAAGGAAACAAATGATAGGGAAAATATTAATCCTGTTAAAAGCAAATTAATATGTTAAATATATGAAAAATAAAAATCTGATGTGATGCACTCATGTGACTTTCTCTACACATCCTTCTACAAACTATTCTTACAAAATCTTACTCTACTATCTACTTCTTGTTAATCAACATAAACTTTCATTACACATTTTGTTGTAGATAAGGATACAGTAGGCTAAAGCAATAGCTGGACTTTTAAAAAGCAGATCGCTTTGTGATGGCTTCCAAATTCCATACTCATTGCATGACCATGAGAAAAATAAATAGTCACTTGTCACTAGCAGAAGTATATAAGTATTTGAAAGTTCAAATTAATAACAAGGAATATCTAAAAAATTGTTAATGCCATAAAAAGAAGAATTTATTTGACATAAATTGTTGTTTTAACAAGAGTGTATAGTAAAATTTGGTCCCTCTCTTATGGTTTACAAATTATACAAAAGCCATTAAGAATGAAGAGGACTTCACAAGCCATTCCCAGAAAATTCATGATATACTTTTTCACTGTCATGTAAATATCTTAAATATAAGTATTTAAATCAAAATCAGAGTCATTTTTGTGAAAATTAAAAATAATGAAAATTTTTTAACATAAAGAGTAGTTTGGGGTAGTCAGATTTTGTTGAAAATCTTCATGTCGCATCGTTGTAAGATGCCAAAATTAAATGCGAAGTTTGGTATTTAACTGACTTTTTTGTTTTGGAGTTACCCTCTAAAAATGCTTTTTTTGTTCAGGGGACCTCAAAAACATACATTTCCATTGAAATCTTCAAATTCAATTTTTGGGTGGAATGCATACTTTGTCATATCTACTCTAGGTAGGTGGTAAAGCAAGTAATAAACTGAACTTGAAGTTATTACTACCAATATGAAATAACAAAATATGTACTTAAATGATAAAATAGCTACCTCATAGCCAAAGTTCATATTATCTAAGTAACACTGGAGGACAGAATGGAGCGTACTGACAGCTGCAGCTCTCTGATATGAACTCTCTTTTGACAGCCAAGGCTCCAGCAAAGTGAAGATATCATCAAGAGTTGCTGGTGTCACAGTATCCAACAGCAACTGTTGAACCAGCAAATCTGGGAAAGAAAAAGCTGCTATTAATATCTTAATGATAAAATTACTCTACTATTAGCTATTTTATGTATTTCAGCAAATTAAGATTTCATGACATTTCCAACAATACATTGGCATAGGTCCTTAAATACAAAGCATGTACTGCATACCTTGAATCTTAGAATGAGTCATTTATTAAAAAAAAAAAAATTACTGAAGTAATATTCATTAAAAAAGAAAACGGAAACTCTCTTAGATAATGTCATAATTTGAAAAAGAATATCATGTAAGCTATAAGCTAATATCCTATTTCTTATTGAAATATCGGAAAGTATCTGCAATATGAATCCTGTGTTCTTAGAAGATCCAAGATTTCTAACCGGCATTTCTTGCATCAAAAAGCAACACAAGGATTATGGCTTTTAAAGAGAACAATCCTGTTAGATGGAAAATATTAATAAATGGAACAAATTTAGAAAAGAGTCTCACTTCTAATATCTAGAATGTGGTATTAGTTTTAAATCTGACAAAGACATCAGGATGAAAACTAATAAATACCAAGCTTTAATATATGAAAAAGAAGCCAGAAACAGTGATATATTTTTTTTTAATTTACTTAAGGTGAGTTGGAATTAGTTACACTAACATTACTTAAGTTTAATTCTTAAGTGATATTAGTGTAATTCCGACTCACCATAAGTGAATACCAAGCTATTTTCAGAACAGTTAGAAAAAACAAAAGAGGGGAGGGTGATGAAAGCAAATGCACTAAATTCTGCAAGGTGATCGCCGTGTCTACTATCTATGTACATATGTGGTTCTAAATCATGGGGAGTAACAAAAAAAGACAGAATGCAGAGATGAATTGCACGAGATCCTTTTAGTGTCATATATTGTGTAATGGATTGAATTCCTAATGAAGCTGTATGTAACAACAAATGGATAATGAACTTTCAACCAATTGGAAGGAGAGATTTGGGTGGACCATGCTAGTGATGCCTTGATATTAGGGATTGCAACAGCTGAATTCACCCAATCCCTAAAAAGAACATTTCATTTCAAATCGTTCAAAATAAATGGAAAATCCACCTTGCATTTTTTAAACGAAATGAAACTTTCTGTATTTGGAGACAAGCCAAATGCAATGTTTTATGCAAACTCTTAAAATTCAGAACATCATAGTTTTGCAATTAAAATTGTTCAAATTTGTTGTACCTTCCTAAAATTCCCAACTTCAAGCTGTTATAACTCTGAAAGCTTTAAGTCTAATTATTTAAATCAAGCTTTATTTTGATTCCCTAAACTTTAATTTTATGCTGATAAGTAAACATGTTATTTCTATTTAAGTGAATAAATTTAGATTTTTTTCAAGTGTAGGTGGTTTCGGATTATGAAAAATAATTTTATTATATATGGTAAGATTCTGTAATTTAAACACAATTAAACATATATTTTGCTGTAATGGTTACTGATACGGTTTCATCTAAAATAATTGAAGAAGTAAATTACTTTATGCGCTCATGGTCCTCTTGCATGTTTTGAAGTAGTTTTGTTGTTGGAGTTTGACTGCCCCACGTATGGGAGCTAATTTGAAGTGGATTGTTTTTGAAGTTGATGTTGGAGTTTGCACCACACTTTGGGTGTCAATTTGAAGTTGTTTGTTATATAGTATGCTGCTACGTATGTAAAGCTGTTTTTGAAGATGTATTTTTGTTGCTACGCTCCAGGTTTAAAAAAATAAATATTAACTTTGTTATTAAACTGCTTCTATAGATAGTATTTATGTTTATGTTTGCCTCGGCTGCTTTAGTATTGTTTTAGAGATACGTTTCTCTTAATCAGGGCGTGGTGCGAAAAGAATGTAGGCTTTACACAGATTTTAAGTTTAAATTCACTTCTTTTTATTAAATCCTTGACACAAATTAAATAGCACTACACTATATCAAAAGCTGTGAGGTTCTTTAATTTAATACTTGCACCTTTTTTTTTTATCGCGTATACTTATTTTACGTCTCACATAAATACGTAATATTTCTCTAGAGAACACATCTTCCATCTGGTTACTACCAAGGTCTGCAGGCAACTGAACAGATTTCAACCGTATAAACTTTTAACTTTCTGTATTTCAAGTCTCTTGATTGGCTAATCCTAGTCCAATAGAATACCTGCATTTAACTAAAGCTTTTTCTGGCTGTTGATTGGCGATTTTTAAACTGTCACAAAATTTACATTATTGCTGCCCTAATCATGACTAGTAGTACTCAAACTCTCAAACTCATTATTGCCTCAAGGTTACCTCATTGCTAACAACTTTTAACTTATTATTCTCACAGCTCTTACATTATTAAATTACGTAATGCATTCACATAACATTATTGAACATGTTTACATTAATATAAGCATTTGTAATGACTGTTACATACATTTTAAAAATTATTACATACATATTGCTTCAAGACGGGCTGTTATTAAAATTACATATTATATAATTTAAATGAAAATTATTCAAGTGTTAAAAATACTGCCTCAGTTTGTTTTGAACTGAAAGTCAAGGAAGCTGCTCTGCCTAAGATTAAACAATGAGAATGCTTACTAAGCAATACTATGCACTTTACAGTGCTATCTAGGGACATACTTTAACTTGATAAAAGCTTCTTTGGATTTTAATTTTCCTACCTTGATGAAGGATTCACAAGAACGTATCACTAATCAAAATATAATTAATCACCTGCGTTTAATTCACAACATTTCTATTAACATTGCTAGTGCAAGGAAAGACTGAAGCAAACGGAAATAAAGACAAAATGCTAGTTTGTATTGTGTCAGGTTGCTTAATCATATCTTTCTTGCATCAAATGTGTTGTCTTGCTGCAGAGTGCTTGGTGATCATTGTGCAACAGCCATGTAAATCGCTACATTTATTCACTTTTTGTGTGATAACTACGAACAACCTAACATAACCACTTTACCAACATTGCCGGCTTCTCTTAATGACACTATGAATTATTCTCAAATTAATATTTTAGTTTTATAAAAATCCAGACACACTTAAATTAAGTAAAAGCTGTACATAGATTTTTGTGAATATGCTGTAATGAAATGTGGACTTTTATCTTTAAAATGAGATTTGGTACAATATTCTGAACTAATGGGTTCCAGAGCTATAGGCAGTTAAAGTGCAACAAAATGAATTAATATGATACATTTATTCTTCAATAACGTGACAACCATTGGGTTTTAGATGCTAATGTTTGATAAATATGCTTTCCTTAGTACCCCTTATTAATAGAAAAAATTACAACACAAATAAAAAATGAGAAGTTTTTGCCACTTGATTTCAAATGGAATGTCCCAAGAGGAGGAGCAGAAAAGATGAAATTGAAGGAGTGAGTAAAACACCCATTCTCTGAAACTCCTTAAATAGAATGAACTAGAAAAATTCATTTCCAGATTCTTTACAAATTAAAACTAGAGCTGTGACTACTACTGAAGCTACATAATCATTTATGGGCCAGTTTCACCAACAGGTGCTAAATTTTAACACAATGTTAAACTGATTTAACACTGAAGTTAACACAAATTTTGCTAAATTAAACAATGTTAACTTTAACAACTGGTTAAAGTCTGTGTTAAGTTAACATCGCCATACCCCTGTGTTAAAGCGTTTAACAAATGTTAGAAGTTGGAAAATGGCTGCCACAAACCAAGCTGTTGATGCGAGTTTGCTACAATTGACATTTTTGAATGTCATTCCTAACAGAAGAGCAGTTGTATCGTAAAAAATTTGAAACCCTGCAAAAGGAGGAATTTTTAAAGCAATATACACTGTTCAAGGGGCCATGATTTGGTTTTATGGGAAATACGAGAGGTTAGAATACTACCAACTGAAGCATGCCTCTTTCTCCTATGCTACGAGTGTTACAATCGGGAACATCACATGGCAATTGCCATGAATATAAATAGTTGTCTGCTACTGACACAGAAAGCACAACGATACATAGACAAAAGTGCATCGGAGCTGTTCAGAAGCAGAGTAGTTAGTCTTAAAAGCTAGCATATACACTTGCTTTTCTGTAAAAGTCTGATGAAACACAGAAGTTTTAACATTATGCTAAACTTTGAACATACTGTTAACAAACAAGATGTTAAAGAGTATTTTAACAAAGCAAGTTTAACCTTTGTTTACTTTCTTTTGGCTTCTGGATTAAGATCCTTCAATGTATTGTGACAATGGGACACCTCATTGTCAGAAGCATACTGCCCCAATTGGATGGTGGGAAATGAAGACTGAAGCTTGCACAAGAGGAAATGACAGCGGCTAAGAGTCTTTGAGATGCCAAAACACTTTGCAGGAGGAAACCCCTGGAACCAGAATACCTGTGCATGGTGTCAAGTAAAGCTATCACTGACATGAATGTATTAAACAACCTTATTGGAGTGCTGCAGAAGTGAGATGGTGTTCGTCTTTCACCCAAGGCCCCGAAATCACAGTAAGTGGGACAAGCAAGCTACACGAGTGCCATCATGAATAACACTACCTCTCAAAGACAAATTTATAGATGAAGAGTTACATTTACATACAGTATACCCAACAGATACACTGTATATAGAGCAAAAAAAAAAAAAAAAAAAAAAAAAAAAAAAGGGATACATAAGCTTGTTAATTGCATATTGAGTACTGTTTTTCATTTTTCAGTGAACATTTGTTTCCGTAGTATTACTAGAGTAATAAACCTAAAATTATCTGCACAAGTTATCCTCTCCTTCTCTAAAGCAACAATTCTGAGGCTTGTTAAGGTAGTTGTGTCATTTGGAAAACATTATGTTTAGTATATTCTCTTTTCTTATTGTTAAGCTTGCACAGATGCTAAATGTAATCATAAAAGTTGAGACATTTTGTTTAATTTTTAATAATGTTCCTAAATTGGCTATCATTTCAAAAGAGAAACAACTGCCTTTAAAAATGGGATCAATTCTAGCTGCTTTAGCAAAATAACCAAGGAGTTTTTGTGGAAACACACAGAATGCACAATTATGCTTCCAATATTGAGTATAATTCAAATCACCCTGAAAGTAACAGACTAACTTAGTAAGATATAACCTGATATTTGATAATTTTTTAATTTATAAATAAACTGAAGTTTCCTATTTTCATGTTACTTTTAAATCGTAAAAATATATTTGATAATATATCAATACAAATACAGAAACACAGATTTAACTACACTACATGACATACTAAAATTGTGCTCTAATTTGCATGCACTAATTTGAAACTCGGTATATGCCTTGCAGCATTGATTTTCTGTTTATGAACTGCTCTTTTGAAAGTATTGTTAGTAAAATTTATGAACATTAACAATATATACTCACTCAGACAAGACAGAATAGCAGCCATATGCTCTGCCCATTTTATATCAATATTGTTTATAATGTCACCATTAAGATCATCAGCACTTTGTATTAGATCATCGCCAGCCATGAGGGAAGCAGCATGGTATACTCGGTCAAAACAAGTTTTCAGAACCGACACTCGCTCATCAGCAGACAATGAAGGTGGTAACTTACTGCCTTTTGTTAAAGAGATATAGTTTGTAAGCATTTATGAATCTGATATTTTTTTCACCATAAAACACAGGGTAGGAGTGATATAAGTGTAAATACAAGCAATACATGAGAATGTGCTGGACCAATATATCTACAATTTTTTCAATCTTGAGAGCTGTGTTCATATGTAGTTATATATGTTTCTAGAACTGGCAATATTTCTCTGTTAGAACTTTGCTGCTTTAAGGTAACCCATTTGAAAATACGTTACCAAGATTTCATCAGAAATGCATATTTAAAGAGTTTATCCAAGAAGGGAGGAGAGAAAAAAAATAATAATAATAAAAAAAACACACACAAAGATATGTTACATTCACATGACTTCCTCTTTATTAGCAGGCATACAAACTGTTCTTATGAAGCTTATTTTTCTATCTACTTCTTTTTAACCGAGATATCTTGCAGAAATTGCTACATTGCACATTTTATTATACATACAAAGGAAATAGAGATGGTCAAATATTTAAGAACTGGACGCTATATGCTGAACTTCAAATTCCATACTCTTTCCATGCAATCATGAGAACCTACAGAAAATTGAAAGGACTTTAATGGATATCCCAGAAGCGTCTTATGCCACCAAAAATGTTATTCTAAATGTTTTTTGTGTAGTACGTGTTCATCTATTGAACATACACAGCTATACAAGGTTATATAAAATTTCTTCTTAATGAAGAGGACTTCACAGGGTATTCCCAGAAAATTCAAGATATATATTTTATCATTTAAATATTTTTAATGTATGGTATTTTAATCAAAATCATTAGTAATTTGAGAAAATCAAAATTTTTGAAAAATTTTCTGTGTAAACAGTAGTTTGGAGTGAAGAATTTTCTTTAAAATCTTTGTGTCCCATCCTTCGAAGATCCTTAACTTTGCATGTATGCACGCACGCATTTGCACACGGACCTTTCTCTAAAAATACTATTTTGAGTTCAGGCAGCCTCAAAACATGTAGTTATGGTGAAATCTCGACATCAAATTTTTGAGTGGAATGCAATTTTTCCTCTACTTACATAGTAGAGAAAGTAATAAAGGGGAAAGAGTGCATGTGTGTTATCAAATTTTATATTTATGCTCAGTGTATTTTAAGAAAGCAAGGTAAAAATTTTACTGTGATTCCCCCACTCCCCTTTGAAGCATCATGCATAAGCAGCAGGGGGAAGCAGCATGCTGGCCACATGTCACTCATTACTGCACTCTGCCTATAATCTCTGTGGACAGAGGCAGAAGATGCAATGGCCATGTGGTGGGCATTAGCCTACTTTGGGCTCTTGCACCAATAGTGCCTTTTTGTGGATAAATTTTTTTATATATAAAAAAAGTATCATTCTGCCAGATGATGGAATGACTAAATTAAAGACATATCTTGAATTTTCTGTAAATAGTGAATGAGAGGTTCTTCTCATTCTCACCGAGTTTTACACAACTGCAAAAAGCTAAAGAGTCGAAATCCTGCTGCAGGAAAATTGTAGAGCTCATTAAAATAAGGAGTTTATGTCAAACTTTACTCATATGATTTGCATTTTATTTTACCAGTTCAATACCTGAAAGTGGATTATAAAGATATGATATTCCTTTTGATACGGTAATTTGTATCACAAATTACTCAGATGTAATTTATGATAATAATATGAATATGTATTTTTATGTGACATTGATTTCAGAGGTTTATTAATTGTAATTATTATTGGTAAATAATAATATACGGCTATACTGAAACTGTCAACAATAACGCAATAATGCAGCAAGGGGGTGAGTTGTTTGTCATTGCCGGGAACCAGGAAGTTACGTAATGTTTCGCGCCTTTTCGGTAAAAGCTTCTAGAATGTTCCCTAAAAGAAATATGTATTAGTGGTTTTCATTGGATATTTAAATAGACGCTAATGTTGGCGCGTTTTATTAGCCAATGGCAGTTCATTTATAATCTTTAGGCGTATCTTAAGGCAAGCCTATAAATAAGCCAGGCCGAGGTAGCGTGTCCCCCAGTTCTACAAAATTCTCCGTACTCTCCACGTCGGTCTCTCAGTTCATTTATTTCGTCAAGTTACGCGCAGCAGAATTACAAGAATCTAAATTATTATAAAGTTAATTCTACACAAAATTGAAGTATGCGAGTTAAAAGTGATAAATAAGAAGTTATTACAAACAGTTTCAGTTTGGCGAGTATCCAGATTAATTTGTAAAAGTGTTTGTGAATGTGTTCGGCAATAAAAGTTATAAAACCAATTTCTTCGTCAGTATAATTTCTGGATAAAAGATTCCTTTCCGATTCACACCCTGCAAGAGATACAAGTTCTACCAAGATAAGATGATAGCTAGCCGGAGGACAATATACATAACCTTAAATTCTTTCAGAAACTAATTGATACAAATTGCTAACGTCAGAGGGAGCTACGAACCAAAACAAGGAGTGACGTCACAAGATGGCAACGCGTTAAGTAAAGCAGCACAACATATGATCTACAAGTTCTAATAACTTACGCTATAAATATTACGTAAGCAACATATACCGTCGCATAATAGGCTCCACAACGTGGGGCTCGACAACAAAAAAGACATTACGTAAAGCAAGTTCTCTCGCAAATACGCGTAAAGTAAACACACATACATAAACATCACAAGCATCAACATGCAACATTATACCGTCGCAAATTGGCACCCAGGACGTGGGGCGAAGTGACCAGGAAAGGGAAACGATGACCAGGAATGAAGCAGAGTAACCAGGAATGCAGCGGTGAAATGATCTACAAGACGCAGATTCCAAAAACAAAAGGAACGACAGACTATACGGATGATTGGACATCGTAATTCCGAGATCAACTACAAGACGACGTAGATTCATCACAACACAACGCAGAAGCGACATACAAATCTAGGAGAATGGGGCAGAACGCTGGACATTAAAGTAACAGCAACATACAGCATCAAAAAGGTAAATAAATGTTCCTTAGGAGTGGTAGGATAATAAAAACAATGGCTGCTAGTAATACAGAAGAAATAATTATGGAGGGAGATAGTGTAACAGTTAGCTGTGATCCAATACAAATTACAGGAAATAGCCCAGACTTTTTAGGATTTGAAGATGAAAATGTTAGTGCAGAAAGTGAGAATAGAATAGCAGGAAATGTTAATCTTGATACTATTATGATTATGGAAATGCTGAGAAATATGAATAGAGAATTGAGGGAAATAAGGGAAGATCTTAGTAAGAAATTAGATCAAGAAAGGGAAGATATGCAAAAGAGTCATAGGGAATTAAGGGAAGATATTGGTAAAAGCTTTGAACAAAACAGAAAAGATATTGGTAGGAGTAATGAGATATTAGAGCAAAAAGTAGATCAAAGCAGTGAAGAAATTGAAAAGAAAGTTATAAAGCTAGATAGTAGTATGCCAGAAATGAGAGATGAAAATGAGGAAGTAATAGTAAGTGAGACAGGAGAAATTTCAAAGAAAATGCTAAACATGAGCATGGAAATAGATAACAAAAAAAGTGAGGTTAATACTAAAAGTGAGGTTAATGTAGAATGCACAGAGTTAGGAAATCAAGTGAGTAGTATTTCAAGTGAGATAAGAGAGATAAATGAGGTTAGGAATGTAGATGTAAATCAGGCGCAAGTCAATTTCAGAGGGGAAATATCAGAAATACAGAATGAGACAGTAATGCAAAGAAATAAATTGTACCAAGATGTTCAAAATGAAAACTCCAGTCCAGTACAGTTTAGTACAGATTTGTCAGAGTACTGTCAAATTAAAGAGATAGTAAAAGAATTTGTCAAAAGATGTGTTGTTCAAGAAACTGTAGATTGTTTTCAAATGTTATCAGGGAACGAAATGTCATATGAATACAAGAGGTTATTCATGAACAAAAATTTGAAGGTTAGGTTACGGCTACGAGTAATATTTAGCCACACACAATTTGATCCAGGAGGGTAAATAGCAATGAAATGTAAACTAAATGCTGGATAGTTAAAGATGACTTGCAGAGAAATGTATTGGAACGTAAGAGGGTTAAATAAATATATATGTCATTTGAAAAGAGAAATAAATTATAAAAAAAAAAAAAAAAAAAAAAGAGAAATGTTTTTTAAAAAAAAAAAAAATTAAAATTTTAGTAACTGCAACAACATTTGAAAATTAAGAATGCAAAGATTGAAACTTAATATGATATTAAATTAAAAGTACGTAAATACAATTCAAAGAGTATTGTTAAAATAAAATTCAAAATAACAAAAATGGTAAAAATAATTCAAAACAAATACTTATGTAGCAAACAGAAAAGGTGAAACATTGTCTAGATTTAAGAGATGTAAATATTTGTTTAGAAGGTGAATATTTTGGTAAATATGTGTAATAATTACAAAAATCTTAAATGTATAAATTTTTGTCAACAACTTAAAGTAAACAATTTGGTAACAGTGATTAAATAATTTAGGGTAAAGTATTTGCTATAAAAAAAATTTGTGATGTCAGATTAATATCTAAATTAATTAAACCAGAGCCCGTAAGTAGTGGCGAGATAAAACATATGTCGTGTGTTAAATGCGTGTGAAGTGTCAAGTGATAGTGATAACGTGTGTTCCAAGATTTAGGAGACTAAAAACACAATTTTAAAATTTCTAAACAAGTTATAAATATTTATAATTATGTTTCTAGTGGGGCATATGATACGGTAATTTGTATCACAAATTACTCAGATGTAATTTATGATAATAATATGAATATGTATTTTTATGTGACATTGATTTCAGAGGTTTATTAATTGTAATTATTATTGGTAAATAATAATATACGGCTATACTGAAACTGTCAACAATAATGCAATAATGCAGCAAGGGGGTGAGTTGTTTGTCATTGCCGGGAACCAGGAAGTTACGTAATGTTTCGCGCCTTTTCGGTAAAAGCTTCTAGAATGTTCCCTAAAAGAAATATGTATTAGTGGTTTTCATTGGATATTTAAATAGACGCTAATGTTGGCGCGTTTTATTAGCCAATGGCAGTTCATTTATAATCTTTAGGCGTATCTTAAGGCAAGCCTATAAATAAGCCAGGCCGAGGTAGCGTGTCCCCCAGTTCTACAAAATTCTCCGTACTCTCCACGTCGGTCTCTCAGTTCATTTATTTCGTCAAGTTACGCGCAGCAGAATTACAAGAATCTAAATTATTATAAAGTTAATTCTACACAAAATTGAAGTATGCGAGTTAAAAGTGATAAATAAGAAGTTATTACAAACAGTTTCAGTTTGGCGAGTATCCAGATTAATTTGTAAAAGTGTTTGTGAATGTGTTCGGCAATAAAAGTTATAAAACCAATTTCTTCGTCAGTATAATTTCTGGATAAAAGATTCCTTTCCGATTCACACCCTGCAAGAGATACAAGTTCTACCAAGATAAGATGATAGCTAGCCGGAGGACAATATACATAACCTTAAATTCTTTCAGAAACTAATTGATACAAATTGCTAACGTCAGAGGGAGCTACGAACCAAACAAAGAATGACGTCACAAGAAGGCTTCAACACACGTGATGTAAACAACATTACGTAAAGCAGCAACCGTCGCATATTGGCTTCCAAACGCGGAGCTACAATTAATGATCTACAACATTAATACCGCATCATATTGGCTCCCATACGTGGGGCAGTTAAAGTTATGTAAACAAACATTTATTTGCAACATACAATATGTAACATAAATACCACATCACTTTGGAACAGAGTAATTTGTAATATATTGTAACATTCTTCTGTATATTTCTACTATTTTTGGTACAGCCTAAGACAAAACAAAAATCAGCAGACTCTCGAAGCATATATTTGTCCAAGTCTGAAACTTTTCCACAGTCAGTTCACAATGGAGTCTCAGGAAGTGTGCCTTTAGCTTCATTCTATTGTCACCTTTCATACTGAATATGCGCTAACAGCCAGGTGGTTATAGGTAGTAAGGAAACCTACAGAGGTTCATATACCGAGCATTTTCTTTTTCTAGAAAAATGCAATGTTCATTACACATATTATAATTTTCAATCGCTAAGGTTTATTTGATTTCAAGGCATTTATTCATACATAAAAACTGAAACACTCTCTTTTTTGTTTTCAAACTAAATAATAAATGAGTAAATTTCTAATGCTGCATTTAGTGTTTGCTTTACTCCCTCTTATCCTTTGCTCCTGAGCTCTAAACCGACCTGTGTTTATAGGTTAATGTTTGAGTGCCAGACTTTTGACATCAAACCAATATGAGACAAACTCATCTAGGGACTGATTGGAACTTCATTGTGAAGCATGCCTTCCTGTCACACAGGCGAGATGTTTTCATACACCTCCCCTTTTGCCGTGCACCTAGGCCTGACCTTTGTTCATAAACTAATGCGTGTGTGCTGTGCTGAATTCAAACCATTAAGAAATTGGCTCACCCAAGATTGGTATGGAATACAGATAAGGAGTTTCTGCTAACATTAAAAAAGAAAAACACTATAGGAAACCAGAAGCATCAGCACATTTTCATACATTTGACTGTACTGTTCCTATTCTGGGATAGCTCTGGGTCACTGGGACCTTTACAGTATAAACATACAAATTATTCATTTCTGAAATATTTGTTGTTATATGTTTAATTTTTCTGAGGCTTAAGTTTACTTTGATGTGTACACCTGATTGAGAATTTCAGCATAAAACTTAAAGTATGAATGCTCTTCTCTTAAAACAGAGATTTTTAGCAAGTCCTTGTGTTGCAGGAGGGCAATAAGGCGACTCGAAACTTTGGACTCTCTCTGCTGCTTCCCTTCAAAATGGCATTCCTCTTGATTTTCATTCGTACAGTATGTGCTGCAAGGTAGTCATACAGGTTGCCAATAGCTGGGACTTTGGAAAAGAAGGTGTTTTTGCCACTCCTGTTGTATTAAGCTAGGTCAGTGATATAATTCACTATCAACTTCAAGCAGTCCATTTCTATGGACATACTATCAGTAAGGCATGCATACCATTTTAAGTTCTTCTGATTTTGCTGTTTTCTGAAAAATATTGTTGCAATTCCTCAGTTTCTGTCCTTGGCAACTGTCCTTAGTGACTAGCTGGCTGAATGATGTTTTGCATGGGAAGATACCCTAAGTGATCATGCAACTTAAATCTGTATTTTTTATTGTCATATGGCCTCCTCCTTAGGTGGAAATTTATCCGTCAGCTTTGCATTCTTGAATTTTTGCAGCATTATATAATTCAGACATGTTTGAGTTTGTTGCATGTTATGTCATATGTACTTTCTGCTCTTCTCCACGTTCTGTTCCTTGCTGTATGTTTTTTTTATCAGGTACCTGAAATAACTATTTCAGAGCAACTTGAGAACTTCTTATCAGACACCCAGAGTATGTAGTTTGTGTTTGTATTATAAAAATAGTCCAGTAAACATAATGCAATATCATAATCTTAGTCTCTTCTTTTAGGGGCGGGCAACTTAATGTACATTGTTCATTATTGCTACCTACAGCACCATACGGGGTGTATTCTGATACATGAAATAAAATTATTGGGAAAGGAAATTTGGGAAGGAAATGTTTCAGACTCAATGTTAAGACATCTCCCAAACATTTTCTAGTTATGAGAACCTAGAAAAGCCTAGAAAATCTCAGTCAGGAAGGATGGCCCTGGTGGAATTTGAACCACAGGCCTCCTGTCTATGCCTTAGCAACCTCACCACCCTTATTGGTTTCCTTTAAGTAGCAGAAAGGATACATTAGAGCAGTGGCAACTTGAAGGACTGTTGGATAAAGCTCCAACCGTCTGCTATTGAGCCCAACATTGCTGTACTGTGGACGAAGTTGTGTCAGTACAAGATTCAACATCTGGCTGCGAGACAGAAGAATTATATGCAGACTATTGCGGTTTGGATGCATGGCTTCTGCTATGTTGCCTATTGCCTTCAAGGATGCCTCTCTGATTAAAGGGTCCTGTAATGACAAGAATTCAGCAAACATTCAGTTGAGCAATTCTTACAATGCAAATAAGATGTATTTCCCTGTTTCCATTTTCATTTCAGATATAGATTCAAAATTTCACTTCCAAATCCATCTTGGTTAACTTCTTTGTGTGCATTAATATCTGTTACTAGGATGAGATAGATATAGTTTACTTATGAGAGTGCTAATCCAGCTGTAAAATCACAGAAAAAAAAAAAAAAAGAGTTGTGTGTGGCAAGAGCTCCATGTGTTTAGTGTAAAAAGGAATTGAGGAATAATGGGAGTGGACATTAGTACATATACAGCTAGAATTGGTTCTTATGGAAACAAGAAACTAAGGGGCCATAGATATTAGAAAATGCAGGAATAATCAATAACTTTGTCGTGATAACCGTTATCATGACACTGCTAGTAATTTGACATATAGAAATGAATCCCATACCAGCTGAGGAACAGACAATTTTACAGCAGATAGTAAAATGGAAGGGATGGAGATGCATCTAAGTAATGAAATGAGTGGACTTATGAAGGAAATTAAGGAGAAATCAAACAGGAAACTCAAGGAGAGAACAGAGAAATGGAACATGTCAAGATTAGATAAACAAAATGGAAGAGAGAGTTCGAAAATTAAATTTGGTATTCTCTGGAATACAAGACAGAAAAGGGAGAATAGATAGAAATTTTAGAAAGAAAGCTGAAAATGAAATTGCACAGATTGGAGATTGCAAATGCCTATAGGATAGGAAGGCAGAGGGGAAGAAGAATGATCATCACCAGATTTATGTCATCACAAACAGTCTATGAGGTGTTAAGCTGAGCCAAAATATTAAAAGGAACACAAATATTCATTAACAGGGATTTGTCAGTTGAGCAGCATACATTAAAGTTTCAATTAGTGCAATGAGTCAAGAAAGCCCAAACTGAAGGAAGACAAGCATACACACAAAATTTCCAGTTTTGTTTAGATGGGAAAGCAGTAGCTGAGAACGAGATGGACCTAAGGTACAATAGCAAGGGAGAAGGGATGAATCGGGGAATTTTGAGGCTAACACACTGGGAAGAAGGGGCGGATAGGTCAAGGAACAGTGCAACAGTTTCGACAAGTGAGCACATGTCGCACAGAAACACAGGAGAGGCCAAAGACTCCAAGAGATAGTCTAGTGCCATTTCAATAACCCAAGGGAGTTTATCCAAAACTGAGTGGGGGTCCAGGGGCAAAGTGAGAATAGAAATATATGGAGTTTAGAGAAAGAGAGAAGGGAACTGAAGGAGTTGTATTAGAAGTCAGAGGAAGTTGAAGGAATTCAGATTCAGGGCAGGTTCACAATAGAAGAAACCAGGAGGGGAGGGAGTGGTAAATTCAAATTTTAGCTGTAGCTGAAACATGGCCGAAAGAAGGCAATCAAATAGACATGTAAATGTTTCTGGTAATAGTGTATGTTTTGCTTTGAGTACTGCATTAAAGGTAGATATATATTCCTGCCACTGTAACGTTGCACTTGACAGCTAGCGTTTAAGTTGGTACACTTGCAAAAAAGCAGATGAAAAGCTCCAACCGTTTGACTTCCTAAGCCAATCACAAGGCAGCATTCTGGATGGTCGATAACAAAGCGGAACCGGAACTAGAATCGGTATTCCCAACCACGTGCTTCAGTTTGTGAATCTCTAGCACAAGCGTCAAGTTGTTCTTTGCAAGCTACATATTGTTCATTGTTATTTATATTTGTGGTTATTGTTTGATAGTTTTGTTATTGTTAGTTTATATATATTTATTTATATCTATTTATATATATATATATATATATTTATTTCATTCATATTATTTATTTAAACAAAACTTAAGTACGACAATGTCTGAAAAACGACGCCAATTGCCGAGTGATGATTCACGAAGTGAAAATCCTTTGCGCTGAGGTATGCCACTTAATAGTCAGGCATTGGAACTATTAAGGAGAACCCAGGAATTCTTTGAACAGGAAAAGGAGTACGTGAAGCTTCATGGGAATGCCTCTATTCCTGCTGATAAAGCCGTAAAACGAACTGCAGCAGCTCTTGGACTAAGCACAAGAACTGTTATTCACAAGGCTATGGTGAATGCGGCTTCATGGAAGAAGAAAGTAGATCATGTGAATAAGCTAATACGAAAAGCACAAGAAATAGACGGAATTATTACTGACCGTGAATCATTGATGATATACCTTGGTGAAGATGATGACAATGATGCTTCCGAGGATGATGAAGACGACAACGGGGATTTGGGTGGAATTGAGCCATTGCAGTTTTAAATGGGTGAGTGAAAATAACTTTGTTGTGGCATGCTTTTAATTTGTTTCATTTCTCCTCATTGTACCAGGAAGTTTGTATTATTTTGTTTCTATATTGTCAAAAGTGCGTATTTAATTTACATACACTTTTTGTATGCAGCTTAGACACGATAGAAAGGAGAACAATCAGCTGTTGTTGTTTACTAGCCACTCTGGCAACATCGCAACCACAATAAAGCCAACCTTACGCGAAGCCACACGAACTGTCAAGTGCAAAGATACAGCGGCAGGGGTATAAGTGCAGATGAAGTCATCAGAGCAGGGGGGAACAATTTTGCAGTGAAAATCAGAACAGTCCAAGTGGGTTAATGAGAAAGATGACGAGTTCTATGGGATAGTAGATTATGAAATGATAAGATTTTGTGTGCATGGTATCAACTCTGTGGCGAAGAAATCTGAAGAAAGTGCAAAATAATTTGTGAAGCACTGGAGGGCTATGGGATAAAGTTGCCAAGGCTGTTCCCATAGACTCCATTATGTAATGAGTTTAGCGCCTAAAATATTCAATACTTTACTTATTTATTTCACAATAGCCCTTAGTTGCTCTTCCCTGGGTAGTACATATAGTAATTCTGCAGCAGTAACACCTACATTATATAACATAACTTAGTGTGCAATATTATATTTGCATTATACAATATGTGGTTTGTTATCTATTGTCATTAGTAGGTATACTTATAGTTATAACATCCTAAATAATGTTTCCCCTATTTAAATTGTTTGAAATGGTGTACACTATTTATTTTTATACTGGCATCGAGTAATACTATTTGGAATCAGTATAAACTATTGATCTGGTACCATATTCTGTTGAATTTGGTGCTTACTTCCAGATATTATCATTGAGACTGAACGAAGATATGCTGAACCTAAAGGCAAATCTTGTGCATTAAAGAATTTGTGTCAGCTGTTATGAACTCATTACAAGCACAGAGCCACTGAAGTATGCCTTCCTTAGCCTTGAGACGGTAATTTGTATCACAAATTACGTTAATATAAATAATTATTTTATTATGAATATGTATTTTTATGTAACATTGATTTCAGAGGTTTAATAATTGTAATTATTAATGGTAAATAATAATATTCGGCTCTACTGAAACTGTTAACAATAACAATACTGCAATGAAGGGATTGAGTTGTTTATTGTTACCGGGAACCAGGGAGTTACGTAATGTTTCGCGCCTTTTCAGTAAAAAAAAGCTTCCAGAATGTTCTATAAAAGTAATTTGTATTAGTGGTTTTCATTGGATAGTAAAATAGACGCTAATGTTGGCGCGTTTTATTAGCCAATGGTAATTCATTTATAATCTTTAGGTGTATCTTGGGGCAAGCCTATAAATAGCCATGCTCGAAGTCAAGCGTCCCCCAGTTCGGCAAGATTCACGACACATTACACATCGTCCCCAGTTCGTCAAGATTCACGAAGCATTACACATCGTCTCCCGCTCAGTTCATCAAAGATTCGTGTACAATACGTGACTACATGTCGCCTATCGGTCCTTCAGTTCGTTAAATAACACGCAGTGAAAATCATTAAAGATCTAAAATATTACAAAGTCACTTATATACAAAAATTGAAGTACGTGAGTTAAAAGTGAGAAGTTATGATAAACAGTTTCAGTATGGCGATCATCTAGATAAATCTGTGAAAGTGTTAGTGCACGTGTGCGACAATAAAACATTATAAAACACATTTCATCACTAGTAATTTTTTTTGATAAAAGATTCCTTTTCCGCTTCACACCCTGCAAGAATTAAATGCCTACCTAAATAGTTGGCCGGAAGACAATATACATAACCTTAAAACTAATTCATATAGATTGCTACGTCAGAGGGAACTACGAGCCAGACCAACGAATGACGTCACACGAGATGGCTGCACGCGTGAGGTAAACGACATTACGTGAGAAACATTATCCACCACGTGGGGACACAAATACACAAATACACACTAATACTACTTCAAATTGGCGCATCAACGTGGAGCGACAACTAGGAAAGGAAGGCTAGACGACTAGGAAAGGAACAAGAATAATCAGAACGTGGAACGAAAGTAGCAGTAAAATGACCTACAAGACACAAATTTCAGGAACAAGAGGAGCGACAAACGGCGCGGATAAGTGGATACAAAAAACATCGAAACGACGTAGATTCATCACGAAACAACGCAGAAGCGACATACAAATCTAGGAGAAAGGGGCAGAACGCTGGACATCAAGGATACATCAACAGACAGCATCACAAAGTCAGGTGATTGTATTTTTTTTTTAAACAAAAACAATGGCCACTAATAACATAGAAAAAACAATTATGGAGGGAGATAGTGTAACAGTTAGCTGTGATCCAATACAAGGTACAGAAAATAGCTCAAACAATGTATTTGATGAAAAAAATGTTAGTGCAGAAAGTAAGAATAGAATAGCAGGATATATTACTATTGATGCTGGTATGATGATGGAAATGTTTAGAAATTTTGGTGAAAAACTAGATCAGAATAAGAGAGAGTTGAGGGAAGATCTTAGTAAGAGTATTGTAGATCAAGTAAGGGAAAATATGCAAAAGATTCATAAGGAATTGAGGGAAGATATTGGTAAAAGCTTTGAACAAAACAGAAAAGATATTGGTAGGAGTAATGAGATATTAGAGCAAAAAGTAGATCAAAGCAGTGAAGAAATTGAAGAGAAAGTTACGAAGCTAGATAGTAGTATGCCAGAAATGAGAGATAAAAATGAGGAAGTAATAGTAAGTGAGATAGGAGAAATTTCAAAGAAAATGCTAGACATGAACATGGAAATAGGTGACAAAGAAAGAGAGGTTAATACTAAAAGTGAGGTTAATGTAGAAGGCACAGAGTTAGGAAGTCAAATGAGTAGTATTTCAAGTGAGCCAAGAGAGATAAATGAGGTTAGGAATGTAGATGTAAATCAGGCGCAAGTTAATTTCAGTGGGGAAATATCAGAAATACAGAAAGAATCAGAAATGCAAGGAAATAAATTGTACCAAGATGTTCAAAATGAAAACTCCAGTACAGTACAGTTTAGTACAAATTTGTCAAAGTATTCTCAAAGTAAAGAGATAGCAGAAGAATTGAAAATGAAAGTTGTTGAAAGATGTATTGTTCAAGAAACTGTAGATTGTTTTCAAGTATTATCAGGGAACGAAATTTCATATGAATACAAAAGGTTATTCATGAACAATTTGAAGGTTAGGTTACGGCTACGAGTAATGTTTAGCCACACACAATTTGATCCAGGAGGATAAATAGCGATGAGATGTAAAGTAAATGCTGGATAGTTAAAGACGACTTGCAGAGAAATGTATTGGAACGTAAGAGGGTTAACTAAATATATATATGTCATTTGAAAAGAGAAATAAGTTATAAAAAAAAAAATAGAGAAATGTTTATTTAAAAAAAAAAATATAACAATTTTTAGTAACTGTAACAATATTTGAAAATTATGAATGCAAAGATTAAAACTTAATATGATATGAAATTAAAAGTACGTAAATATAATTCCAAGATTTAAAAAAAAAAAAAAAAAAAAAAAAATTTAATAATGCAAAGATTGAAACTTAAGATGTTATATTAAAGTAAAGTACGAAGATACAATTCAAAGAGTATTGTTAAAAATAAAATTCAAAATAACAAAAATGGTAAAAATAATTCAAAACAAATACTTATGTAGCAAACAGAAAAGGTGAAACATTGTCTAGATTTAAGAGATGTAAATATATGTAAAGGGTGAATATTTTGGTAAATATGTATGGTAATTACAAAAAAATTCTTGAATTGATAAATTTTTGGTAACAATATAAGAAAGTAAACCACTTTTTGTAACACTAGTTAAATAATTTATGGTAAAGTATTTGATATAAAAAAAAAAAAAAAATTGTTTGTAACGTCAGATTGATATCTAAATTAATTAAACCAGAGCCAGTAAGTAGTGGCGAGATAAAACATATGTCGTGTGTTAAATGCGTGTGAAGTGTTAAGTGAAAGTGATAGCGTGTGTTACAAGATTTAGGAGACTAAAAACAAAATTATAAAATTTCTAAACAGGTTATAAATATTTATAATTATATTTCTAGTGGGGCATATGAGACGGTAATTTGTATCACAAATTACGTTAATATAAATAATTATTTTATTATGAATATGTATTTTTATGTAACATTGATTTCAGAGGTTTAATAATTGTAATTATTAATGGTAAATAATAATATTCGGCTCTACTGAAACTGTTAACAATAACAATACTGCAATGAAGGGATTGAGTTGTTTATCGTTACCGGGAACCAGGGAGTTACGTAATGTTTCGCGCCTTTTCAGTAAAAAAAAGCTTCCAGAATGTTCTATAAAAGTAATTTGTATTAGTGGTTTTCATTGGATAGTAAAATAGACGCTAATGTTGGCGCGTTTTATTAGCCAATGGTAATTCATTTATAATCTTTAGGTGTATCTTGGGGCAAGCCTATAAATAGCCATGCTCGAAGTCAAGCGTCCCCCAGTTCGGCAAGATTCACGACACATTACACATCGTCCCCAGTTCGTCAAGATTCACGAAGCATTACACATCGTCTCCCGCTCAGTTCATCAAAGATTCGTGTACAATACGTGACTACATGTCGCCTATCGGTCCTTCAGTTCGTTAAATAACACGCAGTGAAAATCATTAAAGATCTAAAATATTACAAAGTCACTTATATACAAAAATTGAAGTACGTGAGTTAAAAGTGAGAAGTTATGATAAACAGTTTCAGTATGGCGATCATCTAGATAAATCTGTGAAAGTGTTAGTGCACGTGTGCGACAATAAAACATTATAAAACACATTTCATCACTAGTAATTTTTTTTGATAAAAGATTCCTTTTCCGCTTCACACCCTGCAAGAATTAAATGCCTACCTAAATAGTTGGCCGGAAGACAATATACATAACCTTAAAACTAATTCATATAGATTGCTACGTCAGAGGGAACTACGAGCCAGACCAACGAATGACGTCACACGAGATGGCTGCACGCGTGAGGTAAACGACATTACGTGAGAAACATTATCCACCACGTGGGGACACAAATACACAAATACACCCTAATACTACTTCAGCCTCCAACTGATACAACCCAGAAGAATTTAAATCTAGAACAATGGTCACAACACTTTTGGGAGCTAGGCATCCTTGAACAATGTCAGGCACCCTTACCACATTTGTTCCATATTAACTGCAGGAAGAGCAGTTAATATTGAGAGGAGAGTGAATAATTTTTGAGCTTGTTGTTCCTGAACATGTTTTTACTTTTTCTCGCACAATGTTGATTTTAGCCTTTCTTATGCAGAGAGAGCAATTGACTTTCCATCTTTGAACTAACCATAAACAGTTGATACCATAATCATTGATGGGCAGATATAAATAATTAAATAAAGAAATAACAACAAGATAGAGAAATAATTGCAATAAATAATTTCCACATATTAAATCAATGTATAATGTAACAAGTTTGAGGTGAAATGTTTGTCCTAAATTATGAAGGTAATTAGGAAGTGAGGTTAGAAAACATCATTAGTATCAGCGAAGTAGCAAATGTATTAAACTGCACTCACTTTTAGCTTGATCCGCACCAAAACAAAGCCCAGGTGACCAGTGCACCGTTATAATGTATCCTTCCACCATTCTCGCCAGAAATACTGTCATACTTTCACGATCATCTGTGATGAGTACACAAGGCACGTAATGCAAAACGGACAGAGCCTTTATTCCGACAACTTAAATGGTGACTTATCATATTTTATTAGGGGTTAAACGAAATAAGCCTGACATTTATAACAAAACAAAAGTTTGCACATACAATAATGGTTAATTCTAAAAGAAACAGTGAAAAGGAAAGTAACAGGTATGCGATAACTTACATTTATTCGCTCTCTGGAAGGGCACTTTATCAACTGTTGGCGGCTCATTTTTAGAAAGCGAAATTGTGCACTGTTACGTAAATTGCATTCTTGCATCGCGTATTTCACATGCTCTCTTTTTTTCTGGTATAACACTTTTCCTGTTTCAGATTTTTCTTTACGAGCACTGTTTGTACTTGTACTCGAAACACCGGTGAACTCAGAAGTTAATTTCACCACTTCTTTCACGGGAGGTGATGGATACTTTTCACATGACTTATAATAAGCATTCAACATTATTGTTTTTTCAGCACTAGTCGATGGTTTGCCCGGCTTATACTTTATCTAAGTCAATGAAGACGTGAGAGTAAATTCACCGTCCTCTATGATACTAAACAGAAACTGCTGGTTTCAGGCTGTAGATGATATTCTGTGCATTATTGGATCAGGTGACTCATATGAATTGCATGTTGGCACTTATAGCTGTTTAACAGTATAAATCAGCATTAATTAAACTCTTAGGTACTTGTACAGAGTAGTATACCATTTAAGGATAAATTCATTTTAAAATTTAGATCATTAGCGTGGGAATATTTTCCTGCACGCATTGTTACCATGCCGTATTATGGTGCACTGGTCACGTGGGTTTGTTTTGGTGTGAATCAACCTAAGAGTGAATACACTTTAGCTTAAAGATTCTGGGACTTCAGTTAGATTATAAGCTCAGTACATTTGCAGTCACATAGCCAATTCTGTAAATTAGAGAGGAAAAGAAATTCTGAGAAAAGTGAAAGGTACAGTTAGCAACAAAGTAAGAAATGTGCATGAAGAGGGGTTAAGTATTGGCTTGGGCATAAAATAAAGTTGGAAAGGGGAAT
This sequence comes from Deroplatys truncata, assembly GCA_030765065.1. NCBI lineage: Eukaryota > Metazoa > Arthropoda > Insecta > Mantodea > Mantidae > Deroplatys > Deroplatys truncata. Next base: position 46,572,436 of record CM060986.1, read on the forward strand.
AATATGTAGGCAGAGCTAAAAGTAATAAAGTCATGTAATTTTATAGAGTGTTACCGGCACTGGTGCTTACATTCGTTCGTGCACCCAGTTGTGCATACATTAGTTACTCTCTCTCTCTGGTACCACCACCGATAGTACTGCTCATATGATATTTTAAGCACTTAATGATGCACTTATGTGAGTAAGATTTTATGGCCATAGTGAGAGGTCTTGCCGATAAGCATTTTAGCACTCATAGCAAGATACACCACTAGTTTCTTGTATTGCGGAAACAGTTATTTCCAACCGTAACTTTGATACTGCAGAAGTTATCAAGTATAATCTTTAAGTTGTTATAGTTTTGAGTGCTATGATTCATAATCAGTTTCATTCTTTATCTCAAATGGTTGGCAACTCACTTCAAAAGCTCAAGTATTAGTTCACAATAAATTTCTCAGCCAATTTAAACTGATGTCTTTCACAATGCATTCACGCATACCCTGAGAGAAAGATCTCATAGTTTACCACTGGAGCAGCTGGCGCACAAGACAACACAGTGAGCTATTAGATCACAGCAGCAGAATCAACAATGAAGCAGGTAAATAAATTGCTTCCAAATCCATGACTATCAATCCAGTATCACATTATGAACAAACTGCCAATTACCTTATACTTGCAAGTACCTGATGATTCCTTTTCTCAAATTATGCGATATATTATTTTGCAGTCCGTTCAAAGGGTCTCAAGTGTCAGTGTCATTTTAATGGCTCCTGCGAAAATAAATGAACACTGGTATTGCTATAAAAGGCCTGTGTTACATGTATTTATGGTCGATACAGCATTACTCTTAAAACAATTTATTTATAGTTAGCTTTCCTGATCAAAGTGAGTTCATAACGACATGTATCTTCAATCAGCCTTAATGAATAACATTTGGAAGCAAGCAGGCTTTTGCAAGCTGCAACTGTAAGAGTTATTGCATCAATAAAATGTGCAAATTTCATTCAAAGGGCATCAAGTGTTGTTCATCTGTGTTAATGTGTTTATGATTAATCAATTAGCAGCCTAGTGTTAAAATAATTAATTTAGAGTTATGTTTACTGAAAATTGGCGAAGGTCCTACCTCTTTAAAAGGGAAGTCTGGAATGTTGAGTATTCTACAATGTCAGAACATGTGATAGTTTTCTTTAATGACATGAAATACATATCATGCATTTTTTTTTTTTTTTTTTTTTTTTTTTTTGAGGGGTCAAAATGCATTGTGGCTGTTTAAAAAGCAGCCAGAACAGGATATTTTATGTTGTGTTTATTTTACAAGAGCTGCAATGCATTCTGGTCTATATTTTCAACCACTGAACATTTTTATCTACGAGCCTAACACATACATTCTTCATTCCTAGTGTGAAATCATAAAAAATGTCCTAATTGGTGTTTGCAACCATACCCTTAAATGACATTCATAAATCCATTACATCATAAATTGCATTACAATAATACAAATTGCTAAAATAATAGTTAATTACTTCTAGTCTCCCTCTCCCTCCCTACCCCCCTCTCTCTCTCTCTCTCTCTCTCTCTCTCTCAGATTCTTATGATATCCAAATAATGTTACATGTCTTAACATCAGTTTAATATGTACTGTAAGTTCAAATTCTCAAATATTTCGACATGACCTATTCTTTGTTTAATACACAGCTCATTGAACACATTCAGAACAGCCATTTATAGTGGTACTGAAATCCACAGCCAAAAATTGAAACGACTAATTTTCTGTACATGCATGTTTACATAGTCAAACCTAGTGCCTAAACTAAAATATCTATAAAAATAAAACTTCCTTCCCAAACAGGCATAGCACTACGCTTAATGATTACTGTGACAAAGAGTTAAAAATAGATACTAATTGTGAACCTTATTTTCTATATGTACATGTTTATATATGAGGCATGTTTTAAAAGTAAGTACCATTTTAATATTTTGCTGTTTCAGTGCTGCAGTCACGATTTTGAGCATGTGCCAACACTTTCTCCATCCATTAAGAAGCCAGATGTAGCTGTGAGCGATGGTCACTCTGTGTTTTCCTGTTAGTGTGTTTCAAAATGTTCAAAACAATCGAGTGATCCGCTGACTGCGATTCATTTTTTGAATGCGAGAAATGTTATGCCAGCAAACATTCATCGCCAATTGTGTGAGGTTTATGGGAAACAATGAGTGACAATGCTTGGTCACACACAGCCAAACTCAAGATCTGATTGCCTAATTTGGTTGGGAAAAATTCAAACACCCTCCCTACAGTTCAGATTTGGCACCAAGCGATTTTCATCTGTTTCTTCATCTGAAGAAATCCCTTGGTGGAAAAAATTTCAATGATGATGTAATGAAAAAGAGCTGCAGACTTGGCTTTCATCACAGGTGGCATCATTCTTTGATGAAGGCATACAAAAATTGGTTTCCCATTACAACCAGTGCCTGAGTAACTGCGGTGACTAAGTAATGTAAGGTAAGGTAATTTATTTCATCTCTTCCAATTACAAATATTATACATATGTATAATCTGTTCCCCTGGAGTTGCTAAAAATTGGTAACATATACAATTAACCCCCTGGTTGTTTGTGTATATGTACCTTACGTTTTACATGTATGTTTACCTCCAAATCTAACTTCAATTAGAATCCCTCTTCTATAAATTATCCACATCAACATTGTCATTTTTTTGATCCTCACTTTCTTTGATGATTTTTCTCCACCATTTGTCTTACTTTCCCTATGTATTTACCTACTTGTTTGATAAATTCTCCTCTTTTGTTCCCAAAAAGCTTTATGTATAATATCTCTACATGTAACTTTTCCCACTTTTTATTTCATATTTCCTCTCTCCACATTTTGGTTTCCAAACATTCCATTATACTGCAAAAGCTAATATTTGCAATGCCGCAAAGTGGGCATATCTCTTTGCTAACTCTTAAACCTTTTAATAACATTGTTCTTGTTCTTGCCCATGCCATCCTCTCTCTTTTCATTTTATTACAAACATCAATGTATTTTTCTCTTCCCTATTCTTTCCTAATGCCCCTGTATGAAATCAGAGTACTCTTATCGCTTAAGCTACTGAATAGTTCTTGTTTATCAATTTCATCCGTCCTAGCTTTTACATACATTCATTCATTCATTCATTCTCTGTTTAACCTCATCTTATGTAGGAGTTACACCCCAAGGACTTACAGGCGGGTGCCTGGGGTCAGAGGCCTGTCAAGGAGCAGACAGAATACCCAGGATAGGTGATCAGCCTGATGCCTGGAATGGGATGAAGGAAGTAGATGAAACGAAATGATGGCAAAATGGATGAAAGGAAAAGTGATAGAGCAGTTGGTGGAATGAATGGCGGGGGAAACCGGAGAAAACCTGCCCAGATGCCGCTTTGTCCACCACAAATCCCACATGCGGATCCCTGGGTTTGAACCCGGACCGCCTCGGTGAGAGGCGAGCAGTCTAACCACTCGGCCACGGCGCCGCCCCCTAGCTTTTACTTTATTCCATAATCTTTGTCCCTCTATTGCTTGCTGGTTAATTAACTCACCCAATTCAATTTCTTTTACAATTTCATTTAAACGACATAACCAACTTCTTTCCCAATTAGATATTTCTTGAGCCCCTAAACATTAGGTGTAAGGTAATGAATGATAATAAAGTGTTTGGAAAATAATGTTCTGTTATTTAAAAAATGACCGGTACTTACTTTAAAAACATGCCTCATATATAACCCAACCACTACTCTAAACAGTTACAAAAACGTAAAATTTATAGTATAAGTAGTTTCTAATACTCTGCTTTATTAGCACTACAAATGTACCCAAAAATAAAAGCTAGACTAGTTGTTTATGACGACTGAAACTTCCTGTGTAAACAGACACATTCTCATGAAGTCAACATGTTTAATAACTGTAACTGAAGATGTACCTTAGCAGCATGAAGTTGCTCCGTAACCCATTGTGTTATACCACGTTCCAACTGAGGAATAAGCTGTGTGCCAGGCGCCTCTAATGCTACTTCAGCATAACACAGAAGTAAAGCAAGCCTCACTCTTTCCATCTCACCTTCTTGCCTGGTATCTTTCATGAAGCCCAGCAGCATACGAGATGATTTGCGGGACAGTTCCTCTTTACTCAGTTTCTCCAGTCGCAATAATACCAGTTCCAAATGATTCCTTGAGCAAATGCCCACTGCTCTAGCACAAGCCTAAAAGATGAGTAAAGGAAGAGGAACACACAATATTTTAATAATTCCCTTTGACACCATACATTCCTTTCAGAAGCAATTTAAATATATGCTTGAATTACAACCCAGAATTAATGAGAAAGATATTACAGAGATCAGTGTTTGTTATTTCTTTTATATTTTATTTATTTTCCAATTTTCCCTTAATGAGCTAGCCGGGGGAGTTTTGGTGTATGGCGCTAACATATAAATAAGATTTAAAGAATACATTTGTAGAAATATAGAATACATTTGTAGCAATACAATTTTAACTTATGCAAGTACCATTCTATAGAGGTTACAATATAAGAGAGGTTACTAAACTGCAACTTTGACATTTTTACACCATTAAGGGATACATCAGTAGAATGTGGTGATATTTGAGTTGTTGGGTTCCATTCATAACCTATAACTCCTCCACAAATACACATCTGTATTGGGAAGGATAGTTATATTGAATGTGTTACATTGCCATGTTATTTTTACATTTGCAGTATTCAAACTTTGCACATCGACTCCAACTAATGCACTGATTATAATATCAATTATATATTATTATATTAATTATACAACTATTTATACTAAATTCGTTAATTACATTAATTAGGTGTAATATATGAGCATTTAATTATCATTAGGTTTGGTTATTAGGCTATTACATTATTATTAATCATTAGGTCTTAGCTTTGCAGCTAACTAGAAATAAGAATTGTTTTTGCAATGTTTGGTGTAAGCATTGTCTGTTTGTGTGGGTTTTTTTATTTACATGAAGAAATCTGCATAGAAAAAAAAAAGTTAACTGTTTGGTTTACATAAGTACATGAAATCATATTAAAACTTGACTTATTATTCACACTATTACACCTTGAAGCAGGAACTGAATCAATGGAAAAAAGTTAATGTCATTTAATTATACAAAATAACTAGAAAACAAAAATTATCTGGTGAAAGGAAATGTAAACATTTAGGGTGGCGTGCACCAACCTGGAGTAAGCTCTACTTTCGTAGTAAACTACTATTCAAGTCAACACTCAGCGACTTCCAGGCGAGAGTAAACTACTTCCGAAGAATTTTACTCCTTTCAGATACTCCCAGATCAAATTATCGTAGAAGTAAATGTGGGAGAGCACCATCATGTAGTATGTTACTACGGAATTAAATAGAGCACAAATATATGTTAGAATTTACTCTTGCGACCTGGATGGAGTAACTAACCTGTCGATTGAACTAGAATACCGTATCCTATTTGGAGGAAAATATTTTTGACACGTTCATGGATTACTTAGATAACATTGATGATCTCGATGAAGAAAACAGCGATTACTTAGGTTACATTGATAAACTCGAAGGGAAAAAAAGAAAAAACGGAAATGCGATAGTGCTATGTGAGAACCATATGAGAGAGAGAGAGAGAGAGAGAGAGAGAGAGAGAGACAGAGAGAGAGAGAGAGAGCCAGAGAGAGCCAGAGAGAGAGAGAGAGAGAGAGAGTTCAATGAACATTTCGGTATTCAGAAAGAATCTTATACATGCCTTTTGAACCTGCTTGGAGAACATTTCCACAAAGCTCAGACACAAATTCAGCTCTATAATCCAAATTGCAATTATTGTTATGCGTCCTGTAAGTGTTTCGTACCGGAATATTTCAGAAGCTTGAGCTGGCATTACGATGAATTTAATGTAATGTGACGGTCTTACACTGTATTAAATGGAGATATTTATAATTGACTTAACGCGATGTAACTTAAAAATTTGCCAAAGTCAAACTTTTCTTTCCTGTTACGTTAAGTTTGATTTCACATGGTAATTAGAACCAATCGGTACTAGCTCGAAGTAATAAAAGAACTATGAATCAAGAATCATTCCCATTACGTTAAGTGCATTCCAATTACCTTTAGTTTACCAGAATTTTCATGTCACATTAAGTAAAGTTCATCGTAATCCCGGTATTACAAGCGAGCTTATAAATAAATGTTCACCATGCGTCTGCTGGCCATGTATTTCACTGCGTTGTTAGAGTGCTTTTGAGGTTAAGAGTAAGGTACCTACACCTATAAATATACATGAGTGTTAAGAAAATAAAAGGCAATTCTTCTTCACTTTCACAGATTTCCCGCGCATTGTGTGTGGAATTAACTACACATATGTTACTATTTTGTACCCATCGGTGAATATGGTGAACTTTTCCGAAATCAGATAAGGTATTCCTCTATCAACACGCAAGTAATCTGTGGTGCAAAATGAAGATTAGAAACATTGTTTCCAGAATTTTAAGCTGCTCTTCAGTACGTTTCCGTCGCTAGAATTATTAAACTCGTCAATCACAACTTTCCAGCATCTTTATAACACGTTTTGGCTTTCTTGAATTACTTGAGTCTTCATTGAAAACGTTAATAAAAGTAACCTGCTGTGAATCAGGAACCTAAGCTTATATATATAAATCCAAACCCTAACCTAACCTCACGTAAATCAGAAACGTAAAAAAACTAATAAGGAACGCACGTCGCGAGTGTTGGGTGTATCTCACTGGCTTTGAAGACCAACGTAATGTAAATTATCACACGTTTATTACACTCATATTGTTTAAATGGATTTTATTTATTTCTACCAACACACATTTATCTCTTTCGCTGACTTTTCTCCCCTTTTTCTATTGCACATAACCTTATTCATGATTGCATCAAGTAAATCGCACAAAAAAAAAAAAAAAAACAATACCTTCGGGGGTAATAAGCTCTTACTTCTGTAGTCATAAGTAAAAGAGTAAATTGTAATTGAGCTCTCCAACGTTACTTTCAGGGTAAATTGCTCCCATAGTAACCTACTTCCGTAGTGGGGACTTCTTTAGTAAACATTATTTCTGAAGCAATTAATTCCAACATGGTGCACGCCACGCTTAAAGTAATGAAAATGGAAGTTAAGAGTTTCTATATTCATACTGAGAAGCTTCAAGACAAAATTACACATAACGCTCAAAGTAAAAAAAGAAAGAATTGTAAAATTCAAAATGACAGGGAAATGTAAGTTTTGACATTTAAAAGGGGAAATAAGAATAGAAGCTACAGTGAAAAATGAAACACATAAATGAAAGCTAATTGTTAGAGAAGAAAAAAAGATCCATGAAAGGTCAAAACTACATAACCTAGCAATGAGACAAATAAACAATGTAAAGGTAGGAATAGCACCAGAAACAAGATGACAACACCTGAGAGGAGTGAGATGATCAACAATGAGTGCAGACATTCCAGGACCAAGCTGAAGAGATGTGCTGGAAAATCCAAACCATCACAAGTTGAGGGTTAACATTTGTTCCGCATAGCTAAAGGTTTAAGATGAGGGAATTGTACTGCAGCAGAACAAGTGAGTTATCCTCCACAAGAGAAGCACAGAGTAAATAGAACTTATCTTGCTGAGGAGGATTAGTACCCCCTGGACACAATGAAAGATTGATGTTTATTTCCTTGCAGTAAAGTAAAATAAAGTAACCTAAAACAAAGCAAATTAATGTAAAGTACATAAAAGTCTTGCAAAATTAGTAGATGTCGGCATTTTTATATGCTGTTGGGAACAGAAGTTTTGTATACATCAGATCATCAAAAATTATTTGTTAAAAGAACCACAATGAACATTAAACCAGCAAAGTATTTAGTTCTTGTTACATGTTGCAAGTAATTAGATATCTCACGCTCTAAAATCTACTTATTTTTAAAAAATAAATTTTTATCTTAGTTCACAAAAAGTCTTATAATTTCAATAAGTTAAATAATACCTCTTTCCCAACAATGCCATGGAGCACAAGAACTTCCCAGAGTTCATGAGATACACATTCAACCTGCTATGATGTATATATGTTCCTGAGTAAAATGTTTAAACAAATAACAGGCATAAGGAAAACAGAACTACCATGTTTTATGATGACCTTTCTCAGGTATAGCTATGCAATAAACTCGTACTTGTGCTTATGTCACTGCTGTTTTTAAAAGTTTCATCATGTACTCATTTATGGTACATAATTATGGGACACTCTGTATAAAGCTACTCATATTTAAGCCGATTCTTTACGGACTTTTTCATTGATTTATCTATCATCTCTGAACTATGTGGTAAAACTGTAATTTTAAAGTTAATTTTACAGATGAGGTTAGATTTTCTCTCTTGAACACATACAAGTTACATACTAAGTTATTAGAAGTGATTATAAACCGTGAAACCTTTTTACATGATTGATATTGTGAGTGGATTGGTGTCACTTTAGTTTCACCAACTGGCATACAATTTCAATTATATACAAGTTATTTCATAATGAATGAAAAATAAAGCAATTTCCATCCACACTGCCTGTCTTGTATATAATTTTCATAATAATTAGGTTTTATTTGTAGGGTTTGCTTTGCTCCTTCAGTTTTATTAGAACTTTCAATGCTCCTTAATATTTCTTCTGCAAATGAAGAAATATTACAACTTCATCTCTCCAAAATAAAAACTTCTTGAGTTCTGATAGTTGCAAAATTACAATCCAACTCAGTTTTTATTGTGCCGAAATACAACTGTTACATGTCATACAATTCTGATCTGATAGTGGTCACTTCAATTCAGAAATGTCATGTCATGAATCCTACAATTATCGTCAACTGCAATGACAGCTTCACTTTCAAAAACTAAAAAGAACTTTTGATCTATATCAGTTCAAAGGATTCGTACATCATTTTTGTAATAAAAAACCATAATTATAAATTGAAAACTGAAGGTAGTATTTAGTTCACAGTAATGTTTTGTTGAGCTGTTTGGTTATGTTCTTGTATAATCTCTGCTGTATAAAGAAATTACCTTGCTTTCAGCAAATGACTGCTGTTTCATGGAACCAAGCATCACATCTAGTTGATGGTTAATGAACTGTGGATCCATGGTATGGCAAACAGTTACAGCTAAGCACTTGTACAGCATGCACCGTTCATCAGGGTAATTAATGTACAATGAAACTTGTTCCATCAACTTCACTCCAAGGCCCATGGTCCATTTCTCTTCATCCATCTCACTCAATGTTGCAGATAAGAAGTCCAAGACCATATCTTCCCAAACACGCATGTTCCATGTTCCCTTGCCACCTGTAATATAACATAACAGTCTTAATGCAAGATAACACAAATAGAATATAATGAAAGTTTAAGGCATTAGCTTTATTTTATTTCATTTTCATCCCTTTGAATACATTTAAATGATACTTCAATAAATGCTATTTACATATTGAGGCAGTATTTTATATCACAACACTGTGAATGCCAGAGTGATTGTAGTGTAAATTAACATTATTGTATGACAATGATTTTAGATGTTTGTTAGCCATAAGCATTGTTAGGAAATAAGTTTACACTGCCTCACTGAAACTGATAATAGGAGTGGGTAACAATGAACTGATGGAGCGAGTTGTTTATCACTAAGAACAGACAAACAAATGACGTCAGGGTAGCATGCCTTTCTTTAGAAATCGAGGGAGTATCTTCCCTTGAGCATATGTGTTAGTAATTGTGATTGGCTGACAAAACAGATGCTAATGTAGGCGCGATTTGGTAACCAATAGTAGCTCCATTATAATGTTTAGGCATTTCGAGGTGAAGGAGTATAAATTCTCAAGCCATAAGCATGTTTCACGCAGTTCTAAAGAATCATTTGCGAGATACACATCACGCAGTTCTATGGAATCATTCACGAGGTACATGTCGCGCAGCCTTGAAGAATCTATCGTGAAGTGCACATCATACAGTTTGGAAGAATCTCTCGCGTCGTAAAGTTAGTTACAAAATGTGAAGTATGCGGCAACTAATATGACAGTAATTACATTCGGAAATATAACAGTTTCAGTCAGGCGTGTATAAAGATTAAAGATGTGAACTATTAATTAAGTGTGACAGCAATAAAAGTGTGAAAATAAATTCTTTTATCAGTGTTATCTTTTAGTAACAACTCCTTTCCGTTTACACGCCCTGCTCAGAGATATTTGCTCGACTAAGTAATAATAGCTAGCCGGAGGACAAAGAACCCAAAATTAAAAATAAAAAAAACAATAACAGTAAATAAGATAACACGAACAGATTACTGCGACAATATTTAAATTATACACAAAATTTTACACAGCTTTTCCATATTTAAATTTACCTACACTATAAAATACTTATTTTCAGGTGAGTCAGCATTTTTTATGGTTTTCAACTTTATATTTGTTTGGTTGATGTTATTTATTTGAAATGGTTGAATAATATTGCTATTTATCACTATATTTTTGTTATGTTTTATTTTTGCTTTGTTATGGACTGTACTTATAATATTCCATATTGTTTTTGCTTTATTTTTGGTTTTCTGTATTAGTTTCCTATTATATTTCATTGCAGTTTGTATTACCTTTCTAAAAATATCATTATAATCATTTGTATACTCAATAGATTGCTCATTAATGTTTGGATGTTTTACTGGATTCAAAAACTTGAGCCTGTTCTATATCTTTATCCCCTCTATCATGCACCCGATACATGACATCTTTGCCGTTTTTCACTTTAAACTTTCTTACAGGTATAGCACTATCCATTCTTTTTTGTAGAATTCTGGTGAAGGTATGATACTTTTTGTTTAAAAATTTCCACTTCATAAAACCTCTTCCCAGCTTTCTTGTTATAGAAAGCTTCTTAATTTATTTTCATAATTTGCCTTTTATGTATATTCAAACATATTTGGAATTTCAACTTTATTTACATTTACTTTTATAACCTGTCCAAAATGGTACCCTGTTCTTGCTTTTATCTATGTTGATTTCCATTTGGTTTCTTCTAGGTTGATAAAAACCTTGTCTATGCAAGTTCTACATATATTTGTAGATCTAGCGAGTTCTTCTATACCAGTTTTTAAATTGTGCCTGTCCGATATTTCCATTAAGGTGTGTTAGCTGCACTGTCACTAATAGGTTTAATATTTAAATTTCCCATTAGAATTTTAATCTAATTTTCTTGTACTGAGTTCAAAATACAACAATTTTGTATTTGGTTTTAGTTCCTTTATGTTTAACTCTATTAACATCCATCTGAACATTCTAATGAAAGAAGCTTAATTCCTACCATCTTTACCTACAATTTTAAATGTTCTTCCCGTTAGATAATATAAATTTTCTTTTCTCCTAGATTATTTAATCTATCACTTTCTGTTTTACCTGTTACCATTTTATTTTTGCTCTATTTTCTATCCATATGGATCTATTTGTAGTGTTTCTGTTCCGTACATATTTTTACTACTTTATTGATCAATTGCACTAATAGAGATGAACATTTTCTATTTAAATGGAGTCCATCCCTGCGCAGACAGCTTACATACAGCAATTTATTTTTATCTACAAAAACTGCATGCAAAGGGTTACATGCCAATTCTATTTTTCTTGTTTAGGTACTTTAAATAGTTTTTAATTTATGCTCATAGTTACCAGTAAGCAATACTTCTTTACGCTTATTGCACTGTATACCTCAGCCATATTCTAATTTGGTCTCCGATTTTATACAAATTTACTGCCAATGAGAAGAGAGTACGAAAAGGAGTATAGTGAAACAGGGGCCTCACATGAAGAGGAGGATCAGCATGGTGGAAACCTGTTGAAGGGGGCTTTCAGAAAGATTAAAGGGCCTAGACAAACCATATATGACTCGATATGTCACTTTAGCATGATGAAGGATTTTGTTCTATTCTCCCTGATCCATTACTCATTTTTGCATTATTATTTTAGTTATGCGAGACTTTGTGAAAAATGGGGGTTCACCTTGCTCTTTGTGACAAATGGGGAGCCTATCATCAAGACTTGTCAGGGGGCTCAGAATTTATGTAGGTGGCCCTGTACTAGAGAAATATGATTTTAGTAAAAAATTACTACAAGATTAGAAAGTTTAAAAGCAATTGATACTTAAGATAGATAGTAACAATCATTTGATCACCAACAGTGATCTTGTTATTGAGATATAACCATAATCTCTTTTGAAACTGAAAGGTGCTTCTCCTAGCCTAGAAATGTCTATTTGGATAAAAGACAGTTTACAACACATCATTTGAAGATATATTTGACTATTCACATTCGCAAAAAATAAAGTTGACCACAGAGAATTTCATGTTTAGAAAAGAGCATTTCTCTTACGGACTTCTATGGCAAGTGTTTCTTACACTTCGTTTTCAGACATAATCTTGAAACCAGTTATCTTAAGCATTTTTAAGAAGTGTTTATATAAATATCATCTTTAGTAGTGCATTGTAAACAATTTTTAATAATCACTTTTCAGAATATCCAGGCATGTTCTTGGCAAATAAACTTTAGCAAAGGGAATGAGAGTTATGCTATGGTATGAACATTGTATGTATTATAGGTAGGAATTAGTTTTAAGAGTAACATTTTGTGTGAAGTGTTGCTTCTGGCACAACTAAATTGTTTGAAACATCTCGAGTCCCATACATTCTCCCTAATTTTAACACACTAAATCACAACCAAGGGTCAGTATGGGAAATAGCCTTTACTAAACTTGGGATCTTACATGAATTTTAGTGCAAGCTCTGCCAGCTACACTAGGCTCAAACAGAAATGAGATGAGTATCCAGCAAGCCTTATCATAGAAGAAAAAAGCAAAGTACTATCAGTGGTAAGTAAATTTTTACAGGGACTTTGCATGACACTAAATACTAATAAAATGAATGAATGGATGCAAATTATGAGACAAGGGAATTCAAGCATAAATTTAAAAATTGAGAATAAAAGCATCAGACAGTTAAAACACACAAATTCTATGGGTTTAGATAGAAATTTGAACTGGTGAATACATGTAGAAAAAATTACAATACGTAAAGAGTAGGATTTATACAAATAACAAAAAGTATGTACATAGTGGACAGCCATTATACCCTGTATTGGAATAGTTGAAACTTTTTTAAATGCTATCTATTTATTAAGACTAATTTCTGAGAACATTTTCCCCATTGTTCAGTTTTGCAGTTGACTGGTGTTCCCATGGATGGTTTGGTCCTACTTGGTGTTGTGCTGTTTTTGTTCTTCTGATTATCGGATGACATGAACAGCAGAGATTTCAAAATTCATAACCTTTTCTCGGTTCTTGATGATAAAAATGTTCAAGTCAGCATTTAAAAAAAAGCTATTGACTCATTCCAGTGTACGTTAGTAGGATTTAGGCAAACTAGGCAGGTAATAGATCATGGCAGCATAATGTAAGTATATTTTGCTCTCATTCACTCACACCTAATATACGGACTTATACTATGAGGTGCATATCAGAAAACTATACTGACAAAAATATTTAAGAGCTTTAGAAAAAAGCCATTAGGATAATTTAAAGAACACACAAAAGAGAAACTTGCAGAAATGCTTTTAAAAAATTAAACATACTCCCAGTCACTTGTTTATACATGAATGTATTGAACATGTATTTAAAAGCCATAGAGAAGAAAAAAATTAATATATACTCTTATAAAACTAGAATAAGAACAAATTACTTTAGAGATAGGCTAAAAAGCTTCCCTAAATAATAAACGCATTGAAATTTGCACAAATGATCTGTATAATCATTTGCCTTCAATAATTAAGCAACTGGAAGGTAAAAGAAAGCTAAAGGACATGGTTGTCCCTAATAGACAATGTATTCTACTCAACAGAATAATTAAAAAATGCTTATCATCTAAAAAAAAATGTACACATTTTTATTGTATGACATTACGATTTACATCTTGCAAATAATGTCTGACATCAAAATCATCATATACTGTATACAACATTATGTCCTAACAAGGACTTGTAATATTTTTTTTACAAATGGTGAATAAATGAAATGAAATGGAAAGAACATCAAATATACGAGTAAAGAATTCTGAAATTGAAAAAGGAAATATGCTGAAGGAATGTTTTAAATATTATAATAAACTTTTACTTAATGATGGATGGGTAAAGGCATTATGCAGTGATTCAAAAACAGATAGTTAAGGAGATATGTAAATGCTAAGGGAATTTAATGCCAAGAGAAAACCTAGGAAGCATTTTGAAGACAGAAATCCAACCGTTAATGGGCAACCTAATAGATAAACTTCATTAACCTTTTATGTATAAAGGAAACCAAATTAGGAGACGAAAAAATACATAGATACAGTCAGTGTAGAAAGAAGGGGACATATGGATAAGGGCACTGTATGGAAACTCAATGGATTAAGAAACCACTTGAACAAAGTGCATATTCATTAGGTGGAGGGGATAAAAATGCAGAAAATATAATTCCAAGTTCCAAGGAAACAGTGAACTAGGTTAACATTTATTTATATAAAAACGAAAACATATGCACAAGAGAGATGCAATTAAGGGGATGTTCCATTCCTCACATACAAAACATGTATTATTTGTGTTGAATTACGAGGGTCATCCAGAAACTAATTGCTGAATTTATGGATACTTCTGTTGATATAATTCTGTAATCTTGTTAATGTAAACATGACGATGTCATTTCTTGATGTGTTCTGGTCTCTGACAAATATATTATTATTATTATTATTATTATTATTATTATTATTATTATTATTATTATTATTATTATAATTGTGTGTGACAGTATGATAAAACCATGATGCAGGCAGTTCACTGAAGGACGAACCAATATTCACGACGAAGACCATAGTGGCCGATCGTCCCTGGTGACGTCAGAACTGATAGAAAGTGTGCAGCAAGCAATTGTGCAGAACCGGGCTTCACAATTTTAGAGCTCTCTTGTCAATTTCCCCAGATGCCTCACTTGCTTTTACATGAAATTGTCTCCTGGTGGCTTGGTTTTCACAAAATGTGTGCAAGATGGGTGTCAAGGCAACTGACTGATGAACACAAAATAAAACATCTGGCCGCAGCATTGATATTCCTACAGTGATATGCAGAGAAAGGGGACGAGTTTCTCAACAATATTGTCACTAGGGATGAAACATGGGTGTCGCATGGGTGATTTTCATCTCTTGAAGTGTTTTCTGCAGCCTCAGCAATGGTGGTGACTACGTTGAAAAGTAGCCAATGAATTTATGTAATTATTCCAATAAATATCCCTTACTTAGTAATGATTTTGTTCCCTTTATCGCTCATCAGGACTCCACAGTTTCTGGATGACCCTTGTATAAACTCGCAAAGCCTTGGAAATGAACTAAACTACAAATATTTTAATGTGTAATTTAAATAACTATTTTGCCCTCCTACATCATATCTTTGTAGTGCAACAGCCAATACTAAAGCTATTGGTTCTATTATTGCCATAACTCAACTGAAAATTTTGAAGGTTAAGGATGGAAGAAGAATGAGCGATCTTGAAAGATGCAAATATACATGAAACTGCAGAAACGGTATACAAAAGACACCATCAATACACAATTATTCATTAATAACACTAGAATTGTCCAAATTTCACTTTGTACAAAGCTAAATCAAGTTTATCCATAAAATTATCCCACATATACTCACCTTCAAGATAACCTAAAAGCTCCGGAATTTTCTGCTCCCAGAGGGGCATTAAGTGACGGCTAATATTAGGAACATAGTTTTTCAGGAAATGCAAAATGTATTCTCCTCTTTTGGACTTCAGTGGATTACTCAGTAAGACCAGGCACCTTCCAAGTACAACATGAGGACCAGTTCCTTCTTCTGCAAGGATGGAAAAACAGGAGTTTTTTTATTAGCACACCAATCATAAAACCAGAAAGAAATCATACTAATGCTCAAAATATATTAAATTAAAACTCCATTCAGGGATATCCAATAATCAATTTTGATTATTTTTGTAAGAATTACTATAATAAATAATGCTTCATTATGCACCAACACAATTTTATTCATGTACCCCACTAAGTCATAACTACCGTGCTGTGGATATGATTTAGATCCTTGTCAAATAACTTATTTTCTATTTTGACTCCTGATAACTATCTCTGCTTCTGCCTTCATCTACCTAATATGAGGTGTGAACAAAAAGTTTCCGGAATAGCTTCATAATAATTTTGCCATTTGGCTGTCTTTAATTCTTACTCAGACTCTACATGCAGCGCTCACTCCTGATTACAATGAGAGGTCACGTGACTTTCTGCAACCTTGCAGAGCAAAAGCAGAAGCTTTGAAGTGAATGCATGCTGGGATTTTTCTGTCTAGCAAAAATGCTAGATTACAAATAACATCAAATTTTGCCTTCAAACTCGGTAAAACTGCAATAGAAGCCCATAAAATGTTAGGAACAGCATAAGGGGAGGAAGTAATGGGCAAAACTCAAGCATTTCAATAATTTTAGGAATTTAAAAGTGGTGTGACCAGCTAAGGACGCAGATCATTCGGAGCGATCCTCTTCCAGCAAAACATTAAAAAATATCAATCAGGTGACGGGAATGGTATTAAATGATCAGCATATTACAATTACAGAAATTTCCAATTTACTAGGACTCTCCTTTGGAATTGTTCAAAATATTTTAAAAGACAATTTGGACATGAGAAGAATTGCTGCAAAGTTTGTGTCTGACCCAAAGGAAAGCCATGGGATTGCCTGGACAGATCTTAAAGAACAGCTTCAAAATGACTCACAGTTTATGGAGAAAGTTATTACTGGTGATGAAAAATGGACTTATGGGTACGATCCAAAAATGAAGCAACAATCTTCACAATGGAAGAGTCCTTCAACTCCATGCCCCAAAAAGGCCAGACAAGTTCAATCTAATGTGAAGTCAATGAAGATTTTTTTAACATTAAAGGAATTGCACATAATGAATTTGTACTAGTGAATCAAGTGTTCTACAAACAAGTGTTGCAAAGATTAAGGGAGAGTGCACAATGCAAACAACCAGAGAAATGGAGGACTGGTGACTGGTTCCTGCATCACGACAATACGCCCACGCACAAAGCCCTTTTTGTCCACCAATTTTTGGATAGAAATAGAAATGAATACTGTTCCCATCCCACCTATTTTCATATTTGTCTCCAGTGGACATTTTTCTTTTCCCATGACTTAAAATGCTGCTCAAGGAAATCATTTTGAGAACATTGAAGTTATCCATTGCAAATCGCAGAAGGCTCTGAACGTGTTTAAGGAAGAAGACTTCCAGAGGTGCTTCCAGCAGTGGCAAAAGCACTGGGCCAAGTTATCAACTCCCAAGGAGACATCAAAATGTTGTGTTTATGGCCTCATTCCAGAAACTCTTTGATCACACCTCTTATATTCCTACTTTAATCTTCCTAAATGCTCGCCCATAATCCTGCTCTTTTCCCTGTCAGAGTTTTGACAGCTTCAATACTGTCTTCTATTTTACTCAATTTTGGATCCCATAAAATCTATCTACAAATGCCTGTATCCTTACACTGCATTAGATGACGACACAGTGCCTAATTTCGTTAGATTATAATGCCTCTGTCTGTAACCATGCATATCCTTCCCTTCCCTGCTTATCACAGCAACATATCAGCATACTTCTCCTTAGCAGTGTCTTATACAGTATTGAGAAACTTAACCTAACAGTATTTCTTGTCATTCTACACCTTCTATCCTCTTTGTTATTTTCTTCCTTACTACTACGATCTTATTTTCTGATAGCTATCATACCCCCTAATGTCTCTCAACTTCTGTTATCAATTATTACTGTGGAAAATTGGTAGTTCATGCAATCTTCTCATTTAGATTCTTGTTCAAAACATTTCAATCACCATTCCTTTTCTCCTTGTTCCACCTAATCCAATCTCTGCTACTACATTTGGTGTGTTTTCAAAGTTCTTTGCAGAATATCCTTCTAGGTTATATTAATTTTGGCAACAATTTGATGTCTGTTCTTCTACTCCATAAACTTTTTATTTTAATTTATTTATTTTGCATTTAGGTAAAGTTTAACGCCTATTCTTACTACATATGGCACCACAGGTGGTGGTAAAGTACTTCTCCAGCATTTGCCAGTTATGGAAAATACCTGTCAGGGAGGACGAACTTGACAGGATTTGAACTGCAGACTTCCCGTTCACAAGTCTGAACTAACAGCCTCGGCTACCCATATCAGTATAAAACATTTTTGTTCTACCAGTACTTCATACAACCTCTCCAGCCAGTTTACAGATATTATACCCAAGGAACAGAATTCTTTCACATCAATTGTTCTTCACTTAAACAGCATTTTTCATTTTGATATAATACACGAGTCAGTTCATTGATACATCATTTTATTTAAAATGGAACATGTTTCAAGAGCTCAATTGCTTCTATCATCAACCTGATGCTGTCTGCCAGAGCATGTGTCCTTTTGCTGGAGATTGTTGCACTATTGTCGTCTTCTGGTAACTTTCAAGGAATTTCTAGCTGAGGTTGCTTGGCAATTACTCAAAACTGAAAACTCGATCTTTGTTTTTCAAAATAAAAATGTTCTCCCAGACTTGTTAGTTGGGTAGTTGTTTTATGTTTGAAATGCTTTTTAAAAGCACCAGTTCTGGATCAATTTCATAGTTTTCTATTAAAAAGTGAGCTGCTACAGCCAATTTTTGTTCTTGTTTATGAATGTTCTTTACCCTTGTTTTCAATTTCCTTTTGTTTTTCAAATATGGATTTTGTTGCAGTTAAATTGGTATATTCCTTTGATATTGTAATGAAAAGAAGCTAGAAACAGTGATGTGTATAGAATTTATTTAAAGGTGAGTCGGAATTGTTACACTAACATCACTTAAGTTTACTCACTTAACATGTTTCGGGAAACCATTGTTCCCATCCTCAGAAGGTTAATTCGACAGTCGAATTAACCTTCTGAGGATGGGAACAACGGTTTCCCGAAACATGTTAAGTGAGTAAACTTAAGTGATGTTAGTGTAACAATTCCGACTCACCTTTAAATAAATGGTATATTCCTGATTTTTCTATTGTTGGTAAGGTATCCTTAGTTCTGTATATAATAGGTTTTGGATGGAGTATGGTTTTTTGGGGGCAAGAATGTGTTCTTTGAATACTTTTTGGAACTAGACATGGGCTTTGGGGAGGTATGTGAACTTTGTGTATGCACATTTCTCTTTTTCTGCTGGCAGTTTGATGGATTCTTGTATTGTCTTCACTTTTGCCTTTTGAATTTTTTTTTTGTATATTGTTTTTCTATTGAAACCATTGCTTACTGTTATTCTTAGATTGTCTCTTTTTTCTTGGTTGAATTCTGCAATGTTTAACATTAGGTGAAAAAGCTTGTGTATCAAACTGTTGAAGACTGCATACTGGTGTGACTTTGGATTGTAACTGTTAGATTTTTATATACTTGTTTATAGTTATTAGTTTATATCGAAGCATTGTTCATCCTTTCTTTAAAGATTTTCCTTTTTTAATATAATTATTTTAGAATTCTTAACATTTATTCTTATACGCCACACTTTACACAACTCACAACAATGTGCTACTGTTACAGCACCTGCCACTAAACAATTTGTATAAAGTAACTTGGACATCTTCATTCACTGGACTTGAACCAGCAGTGGGACTCGGAGAACAGGAGAGTACTGGAACTCTAAATTTCAGACATTCTAAAGCTCTGGAGTCTCTGCACTAGCCCAACAAAGGACTCTCATTTTTGGAAGTGATTTCTGAAACTGGAAGAGCATTCAAACATCACAATCTAGGGTTTAATTCAGTTCATTATGAAAATTAAACTACTGGATTGATAGAGAGAAGGTTGGGGTAGTGCAACAGATCTGGAAAGGCTTCAAAGCAGGACGGTCTCTTGTCCTCCCACTTAACCAAACCCTGGTATTTATTTCCTATTACTGAAAAATGCAGTTTAACACTGTTTAAAACACTTTTCAAAATTGTGTCAATGAATGAAATAAGAGACTCAGTCCTCCTTTTAAGCCTAAGTTTATTCTACATCATAACCTTGTTTCTTTTGGTGTTTAATACAAAGGTTTGTATTAAAACTGTTTGATCCTTTTAATAAACTTATTGCTCATTACTTTTTTCCCTAATCTTCCAGGCTAGTTGCTACCTACTGACAGTAGCAAACTCCTTTTCAAAAATCAACAAAGAATATGTATGCCCTTCCTTGTTTATAACCAAGATATTTACTATCATTTAATTACCATTATACTACTCTACTGCTCTATTCCTGTTTGTGAATAATATTGGAAACTTTTGTTTTGGTTTCCATTTTCGTATTCTGTCTGCTATCCTTGTGTGAATTCCCCCCCTCCAAAAAAAAGATTAAAGACTAATTTCTCTAGAAATACATCAACAACTTCATTTAATACTGTAAACATACTCAAGTTTCCAGCACACAGCATACAGAATGTTTCTAAATTAGACAGACACATAGACCGTCTACATTGAAGCACTTTTTGTTAAAGCACCTATGGGTCTTGATGCTTTGTTTCAATGCAAGAAGGGTTTAGCTGATTAATTGGTCAATCCTACAGGTGGAAATTGAATATAAAAGTTATCAATGTTACAGATGTTCTGCTTAGTGACCCAAACATACGAAAAACGCAAGCAAATCATATCAAAAGAAAATTAGAAACACTCACTTCAGTGTTTAATAAGCAGTATGGATTAATTTTTGCTGTCTCATCATTATAGTCTTTCTCTGTGATCTATTAGATACCATGCCTCTAGTTCCCATTACCATGCTAGCCTGTGCTTTCCAAAGTTGCTGGTTCAAACTTGGTGGAGCGTGATGTTTTTTTATTTTTCCCCCCAGTCATAAAAATCCTTAACATGGCCTCTTTCAGAAGAAAAGTAAAGTTGTTGGACCCACGTAATGTTTATTTGTACGTAAAAGAACCTAATTTTATAAGACAATGGCCATGTCAACATTGATGTATGGAATCGAGACTTAGGTGAATAAAATAAGCTACAAACAAAATACAATCATCTGAAATGAGGTTCCTTAGATAGGTGAAAGGATACTCCCTAAAGGACAGAAAATATAATGAAGAAATATGGCAGCAACTAAATACATTTTCATTAAATGATAAAATTTTCCAAAAATAGAGTAAATTGGAGGAATCACATTCAAAGTATAGAGAAAAATAGAATCCCAAAGCTTGCCTTCGAATACCATTCTAAAAGAAAAAGAAATGGTCGACCTATGTAAAGGTGGTGTGAGGTCAGAACAGGCTACTGGCCTAATCCATGGAAACAAAGCAAGTAAAAGAAACTTGTAAAGAGAGGTCCATGAGCAAAACTGTCAGCCATTTCATGTATGGAGCATCCTGCTTTTCTCCCATGGTGGCATCTATTGGTAGTGGGCCAAGCACCTGTTACCAAGTGTGCCTATACCCCCGCCGCTGAAACGTTGCACTTGACAGCTCGCGTTTAAGTTGGTACACTCGCAAAAAAACAGATGAAAAGCTTTCACCGTTTGACTTTCTAAGCCAATCACAAGGCAGCATTCCGGATGGTCGATGACAATGCGGAAGCGGAAACGGAGCTGGAAGCGGCTCTGTTGCCGGATGTAGCTATTCCCAACCACGTGCTTCAGTTTGTGAATCTCTAGCACAAACGTCGAGTTGTTCTTTGCAAGCTACATATTGTTCTTGTTATTTGTGGTTATTGTTTTATAGTTTAGTTATTGTTCGTTTATACATATATATATATACATATATATTTATCTGTTTTATATACATTTAAGTCATGTTATTTATTTATACAAGATTTAAGTGCGACAATGTCTGAAAAACGACGTCGATCGCCGAGTGATGATTCACGAAGTGTAAATCCTTTGCGCCACTTAATAGTCAGGCATTGGAACTATTAAGGAGCACCCGAGGATTCTTTGAACAGGAAAAGGAGTACGTGAAGCTTCACAGCCATCCCTCTATTCCTGCTGATAAAGCCGCACACTGTCACTTCAACCCCATCAAATTAGTGTGGAACGACATTAAGGTTTATGTGAGGGAGAACAATAAGTCATTTACCATTACCGAGGTGGAAAGGCTTTTGTGGGAAGATGTGGCGACGGTGGACGCGGCTTCGTGGAAGAAGAAAGTAGATCATGTGAATAAGCTAATACGAAAAACACAAGAAATAGACGGAATTATTAGTGAGTGTGAACCATTAATGATATGCCTTGGTGAAGATAATGATGACGGGATTTGGGTGGAATTGAGCCATTGCTGTTTTAAATCGTGAATGAAAATAACTTTTGTTATCGCGTGCTTATAATTTGTTTTATTTCTCCTCAATGTGGCAGGCAAGTTTGCATTGTTCTGTTTCTATATTGTCAAAAGTGCGTAATTTATTCTACATACACTGCAATGTTTATGCAAAGTTATTTTCAATTAACAATAATAATACAAAATAGTTATTATACATTGACGTTCGCTACTACGTACACTTTTGTATGCGGCTTAGACACAGAAAGAACTATCAGCTGTTGTTGTTTACTAGCCACTCTGGCAACGTCGCAACCACAATGTAGCCAACTTTACGCGAAGCCACATGAACTGTCAAGTGCAAAGATTCAGCGGCGGGGGTATAGTGGCAGAATCAGTTATTGTAAAAATTAATCTGAATACAGAAAACACCATTGGTGTCGCTATGCATCAACACATCAAAGTAAACCATCTCATCACTATAACAAGGGCTGAAATGCATGTCTGTTGACTTCCAGACAAGCGTGCATTGTTATGCCATATTTTGTCATTGCCTTTCAAAGCTGGCAAGCATTTCCTTGATTTCAGCTGCTGTGCTGACTATGTATGCTGCAAGATCTTCTTCCAAGTTAACAAGAAGTTTTATAAACCATAGACTTCATGTAGCCGCATAAAAATAAACCAAATGGGGTTAGGTCAGGTTAGATGAGCACGTTGGCCAGGCAATGGGTCCACCTCGACTTATTTGGTGAACAGCGAATGTAGCTGTCAAATGGGCTGGTGCATCATCATATTGAAATCACATTGCTTGTCCGATATTAAGAGGAAGTGGATGCAGTAGCTCAGTAGAACTTCTTGCAAAAAGACAGTTTAAGTACTGGCTTCGAGTCATCGTGGCAAAAAGTGAGACTCCACATGGAAGTCATTCACAATCCCTTCCCAAATATTGGCACCAAGTCCCATTTGATGTAATCGCATAAACATGGCATGGGGTTTTTTGAAAGCACAAGTAAGGAAATCATGAGAATTAAACAATCCCTCACATGTGAAGCATGCTTCTGAGTAATACACAGGTTGCAAATGTGGTTGGACTGAAGTTTGGTTCAAATATCAATTACAAAACTGTTGTTACATTGAATGTCAGCAAGAATTCTTTTCAAGATGATATGGATGCAACAGCTGTTCCTGCAGAATTCTCCCGACCGTAGAATAACTAATGTTCAATTGGTGAGCGATAGCTTGAGTACTCACCGCAGGACAATAATAATTATGATGAAAAAGTGAGTGGCCCCTTTTGAAGTCTGCGGTCTTAAGAGCGCTTTGTGCCTCTTAAACTGAGCTTTCAATCAAGTCCATTGGTCCCAATAAAATGGACCACATCTTTGATATTAGCTCTTCTTATATCTTCAGGTTCCAAGAAAAAGGAGCCTAAGGATAAGTATCTATGCATGGCAAAGCCTTCGCACTCACATAGTATATGCTGGGAGGTTTCATTTTCCCTTCTATATTTCTTGCATAAATGAAATGTATAACTATGAAAAGTATACCTCCCATTATGTGCAAATGTCTATACAGTGTATTGTAGCCATAAGATCGTCAACAACACTTCTGAGTCTAGATCTAGTTAAACTCAAAAGAATCTCTCTGCTTACCACCTGGACCCAAAATTAATTCATGGGCTTGCCTAGCAGTAGTTTCTTTATTCCAATATTCAAGATGAGCCCTACTTGTTAGTTGGGTTATCTCATACTTGATACTTTGGGAAGACACACCGCAAAAAGGCTTGGGACCTGTGAAATTAAGACTTGAGCCTCTCTTTGAAAGCATGTCTGCCATCTTATTACCTCTACTATCGGCATACCCAGGAAACCAAACAAGGGTGACTGGGCAGCTGGCACAGAGTCTGTCCAACATTCTTTGGCATTACCACATCAATTTAGATGTGGTTTTAACTGCCTTAAGGGCTTTTGGAGCTGTCTGGCTATCCCCATAAGGGGGGGGGGGGTTCCAACCCCTTCAGCTGTCGTGGTGCGGGCGCTGCGGACCCTTAGCACTTGTGGTACTTCTGACGTCGCTATAAGTACGCCAGGCTGAACATTTGAGCCCCTCCCCGAAAGGGAGTTGTTTGGATTGGGTTGGACTCGGCGTGAGTGGTTCCCGATACCAATGGGAGATTGGGTACGCCTGGCTGGTTTATCCGCCCAGGCAGGGTTGTGAGACGCCTCGAGACTCTCCGGCACCAGCCATGAGGGATAGCTGGTAGATGGTTGCTAGAAACTGTCGGCCCCACCGAAGTTGTTCGGTAGTCTCCCCCAGCAGGGTTCGCCCTGTTGGCCTGAAGCGCATAAGTGGCATATCCACTTCTGTCCCTGTTTGGAAGGGTGGGTAGGACGTGTCCTTGCCTAAACTCGACCAGATAGGGGGGGGCAGTATATATTATAGGCACCGTCCCTAATGGAAAGAGCCACGAGCAATCCTGGGCCAAGCGAGGGTGTGGTCTCTGCGTAGGCGGACCCAGTCCCATAGTTATAGATACTCACTTCCATTGTTTGCCTGGTATATTTTTGATATGCAATGCACAGGCTAAGATTGCATATATCTCAGTCTGGAAAGCAGTGGTATACCTTACAAGGGGGAGGCAAGCCTGGTTCTAGGGCCCCTAGCCCCAGCACCCATCCTGTCCTCATTGCAGGATTGTTTTCTGCACACCACAGCATTGCTTCCTTGGCTTCAGTAGTAGTTTCCAAAGAATGCCCCCATTACTCGTCTGTGCAATGTGCCCAGTTTATATAGTCTACAATAAAAGCTGGCAAATATATTGTGGTGAGGAACTTTATTGTTTAGAAATTGTTCCAAGCTTCTAAGCAGCTTGACCAAAACCAGATGCTGCCTTGCACACCACATGCATATCTGCCAATTTATTCCATGTGCAACATTCCATATTTGTCGTAGTTAATAAATTTCACTGTTCTGCATGTAAGCAAGGAAGAATTGTACTGATGCATAAAACTGAGCATAAAAAGTCAACAAATGGAAGTAAGCCAATTGTTGATCTCAAGCAGTGATTAAGTGTATGCATGACACCAAGCTTCAGAAGTAAACAAACTAGATTCAAAAGAGTAAATTAACTGGATGAAAGCATTAATGAAAAACTCCTCTTGCATTGCAACAAATGCTTTTCTTTATCCTTTGGCCTGTTTGGTCCATGTTCTTCTGTATTACTTTTGGGTCAATAAACAGAACCTCTGTAACATTAATGATTTATTTATTCAGGTTTAACATGCCTAATTTCTTCAATCTCTTCCTGAAACATCAACCAATTTAATCACATAAAGCTTTCTTGCATTGAAATGAAGCAGCACATGGATGCCAAAACAAAAAGCATTTCAAAGTAGGTTATCTATCTGATCCCAAAGTTTGTTGATGTAATTTTATTTAGAAACACCCTGTATAATCAGTGAGACTGTTCATTTGCATTAAGGAATTAAGTTCATCTTCCTGTTCATCTTCTCTTGCTCTATTACAAACTATAACATTCTTATTACATTCTTTAGCACCCTGTTATAGTAGGCAGAGTAAGTATGGCATTCCACCTGAAAATTCAATGTAATGATTTCAGAAATACATGTTCTGAGGTTCCTGAATAAATAAATAAATAAATAAATAAAAACAAAACAAGCACATTTAGAAGAAAAGCACACACAGGCATGCACTTTTTCTAAAAATGATTTTGGGAATTCAAGACATGTATTTTGTGAAATCTCAATATCAATTTTTTGAGTGGAACACAATACTTGCTATACTTATTACAGGTAACTGATATAGGATATAATAAGCTTTTGTTAGTGTAGTATGTGGAAGCAATACAAAAATAAATGGTAGTGCTTAGAGGAAGACTTGTGAACCTAACACACAAGATTTTTACTTTTTTTATTACATACTTTGTCTCCATTTTTCTCCTTATGCATTTTCACTTTAACTCCCATTAATATGAATTCAGCTTCTTATAAAATGCATTTTATTAGTTCACAATGGAATATTTTAGATCTGACCAAATAACGAATACATATAAAGTGATAAAGTTTACTTAGGCTTTCCCACTAGACTATCTGAATAGATGATACTGCTAATCAGCACATCTTTTCTAAATTGTAGTGCAAGAGAAACTACAACTCTCTAAGAGAAGAATACTAACTAGTGCTCAAGACTGTGCAACTAATGTTAAAACTGACATATAAAAATGTAGTTGCTTATTTCACTGAGATCCATGTATGATGCTATGAAACTTACGACTCAGTTTAGAGGAATGCTCTGTAAAGTTGTGTTCATCTTTCCTCTTAGTTGCGAGATGAGCGAGGCAGCGAGCAATGTTGGAACATGCTGCTGTGTACTGGCTGGTCAACAGACACTGGAGCAATATCAGCCATAGTGTATGTTCAACCTGGGGCACCGTAGTGGCAAGAAGGTACAATGTGTTTGCACAAGTCATCTGCAGCTCTTCCATCAGACTACTGAAGTCGGGATCTTTTCCTGTCTAGCAACAAATCATGCACATTATTCTAAACAACACAACAGGTGCACCTTTTCCAGTATGCAATTACCCTCTTGTGTTACATGCAAAGAAAAGAAGGTACAAAGAAGGGAAAATACTGACTAATAAGCCATAAGCATGTTATAAGCACGTTAATTGGCATTCTCAAGTAGAACAAATTATAAAATTATGCAGAAAGTAAAACAGATTTATGATACTTGATAAGTTGTGAATATAATGGCTAATAAACAAATTTGTTCCCATATATTTGCATGAAATATAGGACAACCCATGAGGAATATCAAATGAAGTGCACATACACACACATATATATATATATATATATATATATAAGAAAGAGCAGAAAGAAAGCAAAAAAAAAAAGTAGAATACCAAAAAAGTAACAAACATGGAGCAAAGTCTACTTAGCATTACATACTCAAGAATTTAAAGACTTTAATCCAAAATTTAAAAAAGAAATTGCAAGATATACTTCTACAGGCTGAGCCAAAAAACTACAAACCGGCTGCGCTGTGTTTTTCCTGTCCACATCCTTGGCGCACGCTGCCGTCTGCCGCTATCATAGAAAGGTGCAGATGAAACCATACAACACTTTTAAAACTACTTTTAAAGGTTTTACTTACCAACTTTATGGAAGGAGATGCTGAAACTCGTCGTAGTTCAAGTTGAGAAATGCTGGCAATTTCCTGGCGGATAATTTGTTTTAATTCTTCCAGGGTGTGTGGATTTGTCTTATAAACTTTGTTTTAAGTTACCCCAGAGATAGAAATCGCAGGGGGTTAGGTCGGGGGACTGAGAGGGCCACAAATCTGTACTAATAATTCTGTCCTCAAACACACTTTCAATTTTTCTCATTCGAAATATTGGCCGTATAAGCTGTTGCAGAGTCTTGTTGAAAAAAGGCAAAATCACACTCTCTGGCTGTTAATTCTCTTTAAAAAAAAAAAGTGGCAAAATTGTATTCACATATGTACAGGCTTCAACTGTTGATTCGAAAAAAATTGGCGAGTGATGGATAGTTTCCTAAAGAGGTGCCAAAAATGTATGGATAACTATGGTGGCCAGTTTCAGCATCTCCTTTCATAAAGTTGGTAAGTAAAGCCTTTAAAAGTAGTTTTTAAAATGTTGTATGGTTTCATCTGCGCCTTTGTATGATAACGGCAGATGTCAACGAGGACGCAGACAGGAAAAACACTGCGCAGCCGGTTCGTAGGTTTTTGGCTCTCCCTGTATAATTAAAGTCTACGAAAATCATAAGATGTGTTTTAATTTTCCCAATACTTTGTATTATTTCTCTAGAGTTACACCATAATTTAAAAAACCCCACCTTTGAATTGCAAAATAATGGTAATTTGTCTATGGGCGTGTATTTACTAACCTGTGGTTATTGCTATCTGTTGGTTAAATGGAGTGCACCATATTACAAACACTAAGTAACTGCAGGTTAGTTAAGGTTGGTTTACAACCAACGAGAACAGTATCCAGAACCAGAACGAGAAAGTTGAAATACATGTATTCAAATGGGAATGTTCACAACTGATGGGAAGTGTTCCTGAGCCCCGGGAACGGGAAAGAAGACTTGCCCAACTTTTAATTTTCTTGTTCTCGTTCCTGGACATGGCATATTAGATCCATATTGTGCATATTAGACTCTTCAGTCTAGAGATTATTCTAGGCGGCCATGACATGAAACAGCCACTAGTGTTCTCTATAGTCACTAGCCGGAAACATGAAACTGGAAGGAATTAGTAGCAAATGTGCTTCCTAACCTCATCACGACATCCACAAATCTAATCAGCATTGGTTCCTCTGGTGAAGGGGTCATTTGTAATTTGTTTATATGCAACTCAAAACTAGCTATTACCTAAAAACAATGGAAAAAGCTACAAAGAACAGCTAAAACCGGTGGAAATGAAAAAATAACAATAAACAATTTTAATGTATGCCATTAAATAAAGGAATGAAAGATTGGCATAAGTAGAGGGATCGGAAATGTAATGGATATGCATTTAGATACTGTTTACTTTATCGAATTTTGACGTTGGCTTGGCTAAATTGGAAGTAGGTGAAAAAATGTCATTGATCAGTTAAAAACAAATGAAATCCCAATGCACAAAATGACTTTCAGTTTGTGATCGATATGCATTCCCGTTCTCGTTACTGGGCTGTTGTGAACCAGCCTTTAACCTTGAGTTTGTCAACAATCAACATTTTGTGCGCAATTTCATGCCACCTAAGTGTAAACTTGTAACATCAGATCTTCCAATAAACTTTCTGCTGTAATTTTCTTGAACTTGCTGCCTGATTTATGTGTATAATAAAATCTAGTTTTTATTAAATTAGTGTGGTGGACTTTCTTGATTAATATAGATCATTTCATAGCTTGATAATAGGCTGGATGCATTTAAAAATTTAATAAAGCATACCTGCTGTTAATATTATGAGTTGTATAGGTTAGGTAGCAACACTTTTAAGGGTTGTACCATTAGTTTAGTTCACAATGAGTTTGGAATATGTTAAGCGTGTTTCAGTATGTTTAAAAAATAATGATTTGCCATTACTGTAGTTCTTGGAGGTAGTGTTAAATAGGATAGTTATATGTGTAGCACAGTTTGAAAAGTGATTAGGGCATTCTGGAGTACTAGGATATAAGGGGGTTTCACACTCAATATAGTTTATTTAGGTTAATGGAAAAATAGATTTTTCATATATAAAAACACATTAGTAGTGGAGAAAGCCGTAGTCTCTCTTGATTCTAACATATGCTAACACCTACTGTATTAATGTTGCTGTTAAAGCATTTTTAAAACTGAGTAGGCCAGGAATGAAATGGTTTACTTGATGTATAACAATCGTACTTATTTTATTTCTGCCAGATGTTTGACATGGAGGTATTAGCCATAAGGCTTACTCTGCTATGCTGAAATTTGCACCAATTACATTTAATAAATAATTTTATTAAGAGCATCGAGTTAAAAAAGAAAGAGTCATAAACTAAAGACGAGGTTCTGATGATGCTACAAATTATTACAGAGCATAAGTGTGGTAGAAAATAAAGCTATAGTGCAGTTTTCCTTAATCTGAATCACTTCCCAATTTCCTCATCCCTCTCCTTGAATTAATTTTTCCGAGAGCTTATTCTTATTATATAAATAATGTCTGAGCCCTTCATTGCAGCATTACTATAAAGGGAATACTGTAGAGCTATCGCTAGATTAAAACATTTCAGAATATTAAATTATATAGGTTTCACTCTTAACACGTTCTGTATAATTAGTGCGAAAATACTAATTTTAAAGGTGTGATTTGTAAATATTTACGTTTAGAAGAAAACCCACAAACAAAAAAATGGAAAGCCTATATTATGTAGGATTTTGCCGTTAATATATTCGTGTAGATAAGTGTGGAAATATGGGTGATTTTGAAGTAGTACCGTATATGGACTTTTGCTTTTGGCTTCCTACAGGCTAGTAGGAAAATAGGACTTTTGAAATATAAGGTTAAGTTTCGCTATTGATATACTTTTTAAGGGTTACCTCCAAAATAGGTTAGAAACTTTAAGAATATTGAATTAGTATCAGTTGCATTATATTTAAGTAAATATTACTTCCATGCACCTTAAAAAAGAGAGAGAGAGAACAATACGAAAACTATGCCTAAGTATACTGTTGAGGCATTATGCAGCAGAAATCTGCTAAGAATTAAAGCAACCAGGGCAACTTTTGAGTCTTATAATGTTTACAAAATTCCTCCTCACCCCAACCTGGAAA
This sequence comes from Deroplatys truncata, assembly GCA_030765065.1. Classification (NCBI taxonomy): domain Eukaryota; kingdom Metazoa; phylum Arthropoda; class Insecta; order Mantodea; family Mantidae; genus Deroplatys; species Deroplatys truncata. The sequence continues at coordinate 46,603,113 of CM060986.1, forward strand.
TTATTCTTTTGAAGTATGATTATTTTGACCTTCCTCCAGTCATATAAATATTGCTCCAATATTTGTCTTGGAATTCCTAACAACTATCAACTGAGACCAAAGGTATGCCATTTTTGTACAGTTACCTCCAAGTTAGTATCTTAACTGCTATCTGAGGTGGTAGTTAGTTCATTGCTAAATATAACTCCTGGTTAGCTGTTAACCAAAGATCGTAATTAAGGCTCTAAGGTGCAAAAACATGCACATGACATGGGGTGGTGGGATCATCACGGCAAGTACAAAAGTATAGCACCTGACTGTCCTTCATTTCATTGTCCTGAGGATACACGAAAACAGTAAATGAAATGGGAAAAGGTCAACTTGTGGATTGTTGGATGTTCTCCAGCAGGAACAAATTTTGAATTAACTTGCACTACAACATACAATCAGAACTCAATACAGCAGCCTGCATTACAAATATTAGTTCCATCCCAAGCACACACCATTCCTATCCTGTTATTTCTTATGGACACAATTACAAATTTTGCTGCAAACTTTATGAGCTTATAAAAAGCATGTACTTCATATTTAGTACAAATGTAATTAAAATAAAACTATGTGCTTGTATAACAAAAAGTTAACTTTGTGACTATTATATTTCAAATTTGTCCCCTGAATTATGAATGGAATTTAATGTAATGACTAATGAATCTTGATACTTAAATTAAGTATGCAATACTAAATTTATTAATTTCGCTTGAAAAGTATATAAGATCTAATTTTATGGTAACAGCTATGTAATATGGTAAGTTGAATCAAACTTGAAAAATTCAGTGCCATGGCCTGGACTCAAAACTATGGGTATTCTACATGGAGAGCCAAAGATCCATGAATTAAAGCCTAGCTGTGCCATTGAATTTTTCAAATCTGATTCAACTTGCAAGTTACTGCCTACATGGCTGGTATAAAAGAAAAATTATCAGTTACCTGTGTAATATTTAAAAATTACATAGTAAATGCTGTTTTATATAAACATCATGAAATTATCAATAACACTGAAATCCATACATTTTAAAATAAACTTTCCTTAAAATAAAACCAGTCAGTCGTTCTTTTATCCATAATGGAACTAAAAGGGATTACAGAACTACCCTTGGCAAATGCTTAATAACTACTACTTAGAATTGTAATCTAGCAATGGCCTGACCTTATCGTGTGGAAGGTGATCAACCAACTGGCCAGTTGAAGAGACAGAAACACTCTCCCCCTGATTTAAGTTCCAGAAGCACTATTGAGAGATAGGAGGATTTTTCTGGAAGCTTCTCACCCTGCCTCCCAAAAACACTTTCAAAACTCCAGTGGCTATTATCGGCAAGCTTGCTCATGACAGTGAGTTGTTCTTGATGCAACAAAGTGCTGGTTACCCAGTGTGTTTGTGATGACAGTTGTGACATATAGTGAGTGCTACTACTGCAAACAATTAGAGAAGTCTTGTGTTCAATGCCCCAGCAAGTGAAGTGGAAGGAAGAAGAGGCTGCTTCTCATGCAATTTATTTCACTGCTACACATTAGGAAAAGTGAAGTGACAGGAGAACTGAACTAAATACATTAGTGAAGTGGCAAAAAAACTGAGGAAAGTCAGTTAGTGAAACGACAGTGGGAATTGAACTAAATCATAGAATGTATGGGTGAAGAATGTACCTCAGAAAGACTGAATTACTTTTACGTGTAAAATTCTGTAAATTATTACATCTTATGATAAACCTATGTGTTAGTTTTTATCTGTTATGGGATTCAAATATTGTGAAATATTTTTCTTATGAATGTAAATAAATGATGAAATTAAATAAAAAAATAAAGAAATTATTGAAAAATTAAGGGTAAGGATATGATTATAAATGCACTGTGTTTCTTTTTGACGCAAAGAATTTAATAATTTTGAATTTATTTCCAGTTCTTACCTATTTCTAGCTATTGATTTTCTTAATTCTTCCTTCTTATAGAAGATGAGTTTATTCCTTTAATAAACTCATTCATAAGCATTATAATTCATTCAAATGAAGTAGTTCATTCATGAAGTATTGAAAACTAATAAATCTGATGGGCAACATTTGGTAATGATTTGTTCACTATATATCACTCAATAAACATATAACAAACTGGATAGAACTGCATTTCCCATGCCAATTGGTGGCAATAAAAACTGGCTGCAGTACTCCAAATGTGTGGCAAGAATAACATGAAAACTGTATATTCTGGAATACTCACTTTCATGACAGGATAGCTACAACTGCAATTGCTATGTTTCTAATTCTAAACTAACTGCAAGTGATTTGCAGGGAGAAAACTATTTGATGCACAATTAAGTTCTCAGACGTCCCAATTCATCCAGATTTTTCATTTTTTGTTGGGTTATCCCAAAATTTCAACCTACCAAAATATTTTTTTAGTAAAATTAGTTTTATATATATATAAGAAAAGTAGACTAATCATAACTACATCCTGTGAGGTGGGGCCAAACTGCTACTCTACACAGTAAGATAAATATAATTAGGGAAATTTTCATCTACTTGAAGACTTTGTTGCTGCTACAACAATCAAAGCATTTCTGCACTTATAGTACAATACTTCCATCCAGAGTTCCATTTCAGGTTAAATTGGTGGCATTCTGTATACATACTTGCAGTACAAATGCATGGTTAAGAAGTAAAATTACAACCAAGTTTATTTACAATTCCTAACAATGAATTGATTATGATGTAGATTGAGTCACACTTTTTTTTTTACATTCACCTTCACTAATTAAAAGTTATATAAAACAGGAAATGTTTTCGAGGACATTCGTCCTCATCGTCAGCGACTGGGTGACTAAGGGTTGCTTTCTCCCGTGTCCTCTTCTTTCTCATCCTGCAGATTCTGACCCTGTTGCCATCTGGTGTTGGGGGCACAGAGTTTTAACACATTGCTTACAGGCGGGATTTCAAAATTAACGACGTTGTTGCTGTTTTTGGTGATGTGTATTTTTTCCCAGATGTTCAATTCTATTGGTGTGGTGAGGGGTTTTAACAACTTTATACTTTGGCCAATGTTGTGGTTTTCTGTCCAAAAATGGTGTGATACAGCAGATTTTTCTATTTGTTTTAGTTTTATGTTTCTTGGTGTTCCTTAAGTCTGGTTTCCAAGTTTCTTTTAGTTTTTCCTATGTAGTATTTCTCACATTCCTCACAACTAATCTGGTAAATTCCGGATTTTAATGTGTTTGGGATGGTATTTTTGAGAGGTGTGTTTAGCAAGTTCTTCAAGCTGAATTTGTTCTGTGGAGCTAGTCTGATGTTAAATTTGTTGAAGATTCGTTCAAATTTTCTAAAGGCTCAAGGGTGGTATGAAGGTGAGTGTAAAAAAAAAAAGTGTGACTCAATCTACATCATGATGAATACTTCACTGTTATTAATGCTTCTGTTTTTAATCTCTAATGAATTGATTGTTTTACTTGTTAAAATGCTGAAATGGAAGTATGGTTTTAGGATTCCTTGAAAGAACAATAACCATTTTTAAAGGGAGCCAGCAATGATAGTAGTGGTTTGAAAGTTGAAGATAGTTTCTAACATACTGTGTTTAGCATCAGTGATAGAGGGGAATCCGATATAGCAGATCATGTAAGAAAAGTGCATGATTGCAAGCAACAATTTTTTAAAACCCAGGAATTTGTGAGGAAGAAGCAAGGCTTGCTGCACAAGAAGCAACAATGGTATTTCATACAATGAAACTTACTCATTGTTTTCAGCCAGTGGACTGTAAACAGCAGTTATGAAAAAGCTTTTCAACAAGAACACAAGGTCATAATTGTAAGTCTTGGTTGCTTTTGCAATGAATAAAATTCTTGATGGTTTGAAGAGAGCAAAGTGTTCTTATTTAGGAGTAGATTCTTTGAATCATACAAATACAAAAGCTGTGCTGATTATGGTATGATACTTTACTCCTGAAAATTGTATTGAAACTGAAATGCTTGAGTTTGCTAACCTATGTGGGAAAACTTCTGATCTTTTTCTTGGACACTTTTTCAAAACTATTGAAAAATAAGAAATTGCCAATACAGAGATTGAGTTATCAAGAGGCAATACAAATACCAACTTTGGTGGGTTAGGAAGAAAAGGAAAAAATAGTGTGATTACAAAACTGCAAGAAAAACTATGTGAAAGTATAGTGGGTATAGCTGTGCAGCCCACATAATTAAGAATGGAGTTTGAACAGCTGTAGATGTGTTGCTAGTGAATATTCAGAGGAGTCTGGTGAAGGTTCACCAGAACTTCCAAGTTTGAGAGAGAAAATAGCTTCAAGGCTTTGTCAGTTTGCAGAGATTGACTACTGTCCATTCCAAACCAGAGTTCCCTCTAATGTAAACAGAAGCACGTGCTTCGGCTTGTCACGAACCCAAGAATATACTCTTACGCCAACGTAAATAGTTCCTTAATACATGTATTGTATTATGAAATATTAGATCAGGAAAGGTATAGAACTGCACATTTTATTGCGCTTATCATAAGAACTCATTGTTAAAGGTAATGGATATATACTAGCTGTTAAGAGATTACAAAATATGATTTTCGCCTGCTATTGCGCTGACGCCAAGATCATCTTGCTTGTTAATACCACCAAATGCACGACTGCCACTCTCTTACATACACAAGAAATGCAGCAAAGAATTCCCAGAGGTGCTATCTGAGTACCAAATAAACACTTTGCGTAACACAGGATATATGATAAGCGAACAGTCATTCATAATACACTAACACATATGCTCAGCTCAGGTGAAATCTTGTGATTTAGTCAGTTGGTATTTGAGCTCACATGGCAGAGGAAGGTGCGTGTAGTGCGAATAAACTGTTCAAACACACAAGCGGGAAACAGTTAAAAAGTGGCTAAAAAAAAAAACAATACTTCATATATTCAACTCACTATTACAAAAATACCCGACACTTGCATTATTGCATATTATGAAACTAATATCTGATTTTACAGGCGTTTCAGTGAGAAGTGTAACGAAAGCGAGCAGAGAATATACACAGACATAATACAACATAGAAGAGGATAAAATGTGGGAAGTTGCTTTAAGTGCAACAGTGCTGTGGAATTGTGGATAAGTTTGCCATTATTTTGGAAAGTAGTTCTGATTCTGTGATATGGCAGCTGAGTCATCTTCGGAGGATTCGGATTTGGGTGTTGCACTTTTGCCCAAGGATTGTGATTAACGTAAGTAAAATGTTCCTTGCCGCATACTTATAAAATCTATTGTTACCTCAGGTTGCATTTTGAACTATGATTCTCACGCAGGGTGCCTTTATATAGATTAAATAGTGTTCAACAAGCACGTGGGAGGGGAACAAGCAGTTATTATGGGCGGGGATTGCGAACTACTTTTGCGCGGATAATACAAAGAGTTTGTTTTCAGTGAAAGGCACTCTGGTTTGGAATGGACAGTAGAAAACTACATTAGAGTTAAACAAAACAAGACAGCTATCTCTTGAACCTGTGCTAAATTGCTTCATTGAAATCTATGATGAATTTCAATCATATTTTTTTTATCATGAGAGCTGTCCATGATTGCTTTATGATTTTTACTTTCTCTGCTATGTACTTACAGTAGGTAGAGGAAGTATTGTATTCCACCCAAAATATGTTGAGATTTCACCATTAACATGTTCTGAGGCCCATGCACCCCCCCTCCCCCCCAATAACAAGCATTTTTAGAAAAAGATCTGCATGTGGTGCTTGTAACTGAACCGCATAACTAAAAAACAAAAAGTTGGTTAAATATGAAACTTGGTGTTTTAAGTTCAGACCTTCCAAGGATGCAACACAAAGATTTTGAAGAAAATCCCTCCATCCCAAACTACCTTTACATTGAAGATATTTTGTTATTTTTGATTCTCAAAAATGGCTCTAACGATTTTGATGTTCAAGTTATTTTCATGACAAATAAAATATACCTATATCTTGAATTTTCGGAAATAACCTCTGGAGTCCTCTTTATTCTGGACCACTTTTGTATAATTGATAAACTGTAAGAGATACTACAAAAAATGTAGATCTCATCAAAGCACATAATTTATGTCAAAATTGTTTGTGGCATTAACCACTTCTGAAATATTCTTTGTTATTGGTTTGAATTTTCAGATATTTAATACTCTTCAACTTTAAATTCTGCAAACTGCTAGTCTTTTATTTCTTTCTTTTCTTCTTTCTCTTTCATCTTCATGTAAAGAGAGGAGAATTTCAAAGCCATCGCATAGTGACTGGCTTTGAAAAGATTTGACTATCACTTTAGCATATTTACACCCATAATGAAGCTTTATCTATATTAACAAGAAGTAGATAGAGTAATATGCTTTTGTGAGAATAGTTTGTAAAAGAGTGAGTAGAGAAAGCATTAGAATACAACACATTAGATTTATTTCCAGCAAGAAGCACTCTATCCTCTTCTTGCCGTTTCCAAAATTACATATAAGTTTTTTCACAAGCCATCAAAGAGGGAAATGTAAAGAAGCAAAAGGTTTAAGAATCTAAAAAGGAATTCGTCTTCTACCTACCAGACTGAAATGTTTCTGAACAGTAATTAAAAAATGAACTCCAGAAAATTTACAATGAAGGTTAGTGACTATGTACTGCAATTCAGCACACTGAGGTATGGACCCATAAGTCATTCACTGTATCATCAGCAATGTAATGGGTTTCTGTAGCTGCACCTATCAGTTGGGAGAAAATAACATAATGCAAAAAGAAATTAAAATAATTTTGCCAAATATGATTCCCAATGAAGAAAATCTCTTTGATTAATGTATTAATGTTCAATTGTAGCAGAAGAGAACTTTGCTGAATGGAGTACCACATATTGTAGGATTGTGGATAGACAGAGAAATTTTCACACTCTTCAAGAAAGAAAACATAGCCTACTGTGAAATGTAATGTACCCAAAATGAGCCTTGGATTCACAGAATCTTCTCCAAAAAAATAAATAAAGGAAACTGCTAACCTCTGTCTCACATTACCTTGATCCAACACCTCCATAACAATATTCTCCCTGATGAATTCACTTTGGAATGATAAAATAAACCAACTCCAGTTAGACACAATGATGTCTCTTCTGGTAGTAAAATCATATTCAAGGAGGTATCTTGCTCAAGTTCTATGATATTGCATAGATGGACATAAACCTCTTAGAAAAGATCCATTCAACCAGCAAATACGAGAGTAACCTGTTCCAGTCATAATCATTAACTAACCACTAACAGCTAGGAAGAGGGGACAGCAATGGAGTAAGAGGCAAGAATGAGGCATGGAGTTTAATAATATTAAAATAATGTAAGCATGATAATAACTACATCAAAATAATAAAGTAACTTAAAATTTGTTGTGTATTGTATGATATAAATTTGTCCGTTTCCTATAATTTATCCCCCACCAAGTATTTTGTTCAGATGTCCTAGCTTTTTTGCTTTGTTTTCAGAATCTGGGACATAAACGCTAAGTGTAAGCACTGTGAAATATAAGAACTATCAGTTCATTAGAAAGGGGTGGTTACTTTACAGTTTTTGAAATATTCATTTTGAATGATTCATTCATAAGCTATCTTTCACTATACATGCTTTTCTCCTTTTCAAAAAATTAAGTTTTGCCATATGCAACGGAATGTGTCAAGTTCATGGTGTAATTATTTTTGTTGTCTACAAGGTATCAGAGAATCTACAATGGTTATGTGACCTCATGCCTGAAGATTAAAATTATTATACTCACCATGTTTGCAGTTTGAGGACAACAATGCTTTACGATAAATTCAACAAAGTCCTTTCCCTCATTGCCTTCCAAATAGCCTCGATAAGCAAAAGCAACTATGGCTTTCAGGAGTATTCTTTTAACCTGTGAAAACAGAAGAAAAGTTTATTGAAGCAGTGCTCAATGCTGAGAAATAGTAAAAACTTACAACAGGCATTTATGACCATTAGATTGTGAGTTGGATTTGGTTAAAGTGAAGTTACTAATAATAAAATTAACATTTGAGTCAATTTATTACAGTTATTTAGCACCCTCTCCAGAATTAAAAAAGAAAATATTACTTTCAAAAAATTCACATACCACCCCACAACATTAAACAAATTCAAAAACAATTGTTGAAGAACACAACATTACCTTGGCACCAAAAAACAATCATTCTGAAAAACCTAATAAATTCAAAACTAAAAGATGGAATTGAACCTGTTAACAGATCAGGAATATATCAGATTGAATACAAGGACTGTAACAAGATTTATATAGGAAAGACAAAAAGAAACCTAAAAACCAGAACAAAGGAACATTTCAGAAATATAAGAATGAAACAGGAAGACAAATTGGCAATAGCATGGCATTTTTGATGAGAACACATCATCCAAGAAAATCTGAAGCTATTAAAACATACAGCAGCTGCAAAAGATTTAGCAACATACCCATCTGGAAGAACAAAGAATTATGAACTTTGGAGTCCCACCTGGTGTTGTCCTACTAAGATAATTCATTCATCCACCACTGGGAAGAAGTACGTCCAGTTTGAGACATACCGGCAGTCAACACAAAGCTGATGATGAGTATAAGGGCTCTTGTTCGGAATGGATATTAAGTAAGTGATGTATAAGTGTTACAAGTTGACTCAAATGTTAATTTTATAATTTCATTTATGACTGTGTTCATTATTCAACATACTACTGTGAATGCACAAAAATCCAATTAACTTAGAACTGCTTTCAGTATTAAAAAAGATAAGAGTGCAGCATTGCCACTGTATTTACTAAACTAAATTTTGAAGTGAAAGTAATGAAATGAACTAATATTATAGATCTCACCTTTACATTATGTTCCCCAAGCATATTCTTCAAAGCCATTGTTAAGTCTGATGTTCTTGAGCGAATGAGATTCTCAGACGAGTTCACCAAATGAGTTACCACAAACAACGCCTTTATCCGTTCTTTTTCATTGTTATTTTTCAATTGCTGAATCAAAAGCTCTACAACCTTGTCAGCAAAATAGGTGGCTGTAAAACAAATTTCAGAATCAATTGAGAATACCTCTTATGTTGAAAGTACATAATGCACTAAAAAGACAATTTGTAAAGTCTGGTTCACAATAACCCAAGAACGGTAACCAAAACAGAAACGACTACAGGAAGCAATACAGTAAATAAGATTTTGGTTCACAACAGTCAATAATGAGAATGGGAATGCATATTGATGAACAGGTGGACAGCAAAGTGCAAAGTTGATTTTGTGCATTGGAATTTCATTTGTTTTTAACTGGCCAATGATATCTTTTCACATGCTTCCAATTCAGCCAACATAATGTGGGCTAGCCAATGTCAAAATCTGATGAACATTTTTCTAAATGCAGCTCCATTACTATTTCCGATTCCTCTAGTCGTACCAAGCTTTCGTTTCTTTATTAATGGCATACATTAAAGTTGTTTGTTGTTAATTTCTACTGGTCAAATGTTTTAGAACTGGACACTATATGCTGGCCTTAAAATTCCAGACTGTTTCCTTGACATCATGAGAAACAACTGAAAATTGACAGGACTTTTATAGAATGGCTAAGTACTGAACAATTCAAACCATTAATAACAGATATCTTGGAAATGGCTGATGCCACAAAAAAAGTTATTGGAAATAAATTATGTATTTTAAAAAGATCTGCATTTCTTATATAGTATGCTTTTGTCTATCGCTTAACGTTTACCAGTTATATAAAATTATACAAAATTCCTTCCAAATGAGAGGACTTCAAAGGTTATTCCCAAAAAATTTAAGATATACATTTTGTCATGTAAATATCTTTAATATACAGTATTTTAATCAAAAGCGCGCGCGCACACGCGCACGCACACACACACACACACACATTTTCTAAAAATGCTTTTTTGGATTCAGTGGGCCTCAAAACATGTATTTCCGTAAACCTACAACCTACGTGATAGAGAAAGTGATAAAAGAGGTTAAGTGTTAATTTATGCCTTGTTGTTTCATAAACTTAATAGCTCATGCTTTTGCTTTCCCCAAAAATTCTATGTTCAAAGGATTAATACTCTGTAAAAGTTTTGTCATCCAAATGCCATCTATCAAGTACATAATATATCTTATAACTGCTCACTCACCAATGCAATCAAAACATCTTAAAACTTCATAATGGTTTTTAGCTGTAGCTGGCTGTGCATAATCTGGAGAAATGCAGACCTGGAAACAATGAGGGTTAAAAAGGAGTGGTCAGTCACATAATAAATAGCATAACCACCTTGCAACAGAAAGATCATAACAGCTTAACACTGGTGAACACTGTGTTTGACATAAGTGTTCAGTAACAAAGAGAATGACAAGAAACAAAACAATAATAGCAGGAAGAGAAAGAAAGACTAAATAAACAAACAAACAAACAAATAAGTTTATAATTACTTTAAGAGTTAAAACTGAGTTGATCAATGACACAAAACACCACTCACTTTTTAAATTTCCCACTCGAGATCAACTGAGTGGTGACAAAGGTGACCAAGTGGATCCATCCAAAGACTGCTCTGTTAGTGGTTCTAGGAACTATTACAATGAGTCGCTCTGTGGAATATCAAAACAAAGACTTTGGTCTTATTTTTCCGGATAAAAATCTATTCCCATTTGACAATTCTTGCTCTCCTGTTGTGTGTATTAATAGTTTTGGTTCAACATTTATATAGCAATTTTTTGTTAAAAAAAATAGGTGTCAAAAGGCTCGGAAAACAAAAACCTGAGCTAGAAACAGAAGAATTGCTGATTGTGAGTAGGAAGGTGGCTGAAAAAGGACAAATATTGGCCTTCTTGATTGACTTCCACTCGTACAAGGCACTTCAGAAAGCTAACTTTAAGGCCTTCTGGGGACTTGAAAGAGTATCTTTTAAATACCTAAAGGGCAGGGTATCAGGTGAAGATATTGCAGGTAAATCTTCAATACTGTAGGGCAGTAGATGCTGCCCTACACCCTACTGGTTTTATAAAGGAGAAATTAAAGGTCCTATGGCGGCTGACGGGAAATTCATTTATAATAGAACTGACAAGACTCCAAGTACCTGCATCTTAGTTAAAAATCACTTAAATATACTGCTGTTAATGAATCTCCATTCCAGGGGCCTTACGGCAGTCAGAATAAAAATCAATGGGAGAAGATGGACTGAGGGAGTTTATATTCGATTGGTCTACCTCTCATATGATGCCATTTTGCCTCCAAACTGGTAATTGGCTGTGATGCTAACTCCCATCACATTATGTGGTGCAGTAAGGATACAAATGAAAGAGGCGAGTCTCTTTATAATTTTACTATATCAAGTAATCTTGAGATACTACAGTAACTGACCTACCTTTGTTACTACAAGAAGGCAGGAAATTTTCAACATAACTCTATTATTTGGGAAACCTTATTAAAAATTGGCATGTGTGTGAAGATGAAAGTTGTTCAAATCACAAATACATCCAATCTGAAGTAAGATGTACTTCAAAACAAATCAGAACTTATCGGGATCAAAAAAGAACTGACTGGGATTCCAACAAGAAAGACCTAATCAGTAATCCGAGCAAGATGTACGGTAAGATTCATGGCTGTGAAGATTTAGAAATTGCTGCAGAGCATTTACAGGATGCAATAATCCCAGCATTTAATGATGTGTCCTCTGAAAACAAGACAAACCAACAGGAATGTGCCCTGGTGGAATCAAGACCTTGTAAGTAAAAGGAAGAAAATTTGCAGAGTGTTTAACTTTGCGAAACAAACCAAACAATGGACTGCTTATTGCACATCATTGACAGAATACAATGAAGCTTTGAGGAAGGCTAAGAAGGACTCCTGGAGAAAGCACTGTGAGGAGACAGAAATAGTTCCAAAATGTGCTGGACTTAAAAGAACCATAAAGCTTTATTAGCAATATCCAATTGGAAAATGGAGAATATACTAAAACAGAGAAGGAGACAATGGAAGAACTTTGAGTTCACTTCCCTGGATCAGTTATACTTGATGAACCTGAGGAAGGATGGGACATTCTGGAATTGAAGCTCTCTAGGAAGAGAGCCTCCAGGGCAGACTGGGAAGTTGCCAAGGAAGTCATCAAATATGAAAAATTAAAATGGGCAGTGTTCTCATTTTAACCTTATAAATCTCCAGGAAGCGATGGTATAATGCCCATTATGCTTCAGTGAGGTTCTGATGAATTATCAAAAGTTTTGATATAAATCCTAAGAGCAAGTTTGGAGGTCATTTCTTGAGACATTAATAGGCAAATAAGAGGAGATGCTTTGGAGGTATATCCTCTGCACCAGAATCAGCATGCCTATCATATGGGCAGATGAATTGAAACTGCTCTTTTTTCAGGTTGCTTATAAACTGGAAGACAATTCAGGAAAAGATGGTGAAACCTTCATTGATATTGAGGAAGCCTTTGATAACACCTACTTTAATGCAATAACAACTGCTGCAAGGAAACATGGAATTGATGTAACCTGTTATCGGTGGACTCAATCCATGTCGAGAGGCAGAATAGTTCATACAAGTCTCATGGATAGTAGTCTAGCTGCGAAGGTCATGAGTTGTTGTCCACAGGGTGAGGTGTTATCACCCCTATGGAACCTGGAGGTTGATGGGCTGCTTGTTCAAGCAAGTAACCTAGGCTTTGATATGACAGGCTATGCTGATGATATCATAGTTACAGGCAAATACACAGGAGCAGTCAGGGAACTCCTGCAGTTGCTCTGAATACTGTGATAAAATGGGCTGTGAATGAGGGCTTAACTATTAGTCCTCATAAAAAAGCCATAGTACCTTTTACCGGAAAAAGAGAGAAAGGGATTAGGACCTCTATATCTTCAAGGTAAAGAACTTAAAATGTCTGAGGAAGTCAAATACTTGGGAATCACTTTTGACTCCAAGAGGACTGGAATCAGCATTTCAAGAAAACAATAAAACGTAAGAAAACAACCTTTTAAGTATGAGGATAATCCCAAAAATAAGGTCTCCAAAGTGCTGGGGCTGCAGGGAAACCATTTGTGGGCGGTTGGCCATACTGTTGTGTTTGTTGCTTCCTCCACTTCTACAGAATGCATCACACAGCTGCTGGGGAACTCAGTCTTGGCTTGGCAGCCAGTTGTAACGGAGCTCCCATTTACTACTACCATCAGGTACAAAGTTCGCACAGTTATTCGCTTTTTTAATGCAAAGGACATTAAACCATTGAAATTCATTGACATTTGGTGGAAGAGTATGGAGAGTCGTGTATGGATGTCAAAAAAATCTGCAAGTGGTGTAGAGAGTTTACAGCTGGTTGTACTGAAATTCATGATGAAAAAGAAGCGGGAGACCGCCAATTTCTCGATGAGCTCTGCATCGTTATTCCTGAGATTTCTCGAAGCAGTATTCATAGGACTTTGGTTGATGTGTTGAAATTTTGAAAGGTGTGCACAAAATGGGTCCCAAGAATGCTGACAGAAGACCACAAACGTTTCCGCCAATTTCCTTTAGAGCTATGGAGATGAAAAGGACAACCTTTGGGATTCAATTGTCACAGGTGATGAAACCTTGGCTTTCCACTTCACACCTGAGAGTAAACAACAATCACGTGAGTGGCAGCATTCCACTCCATCCAAGCCACAAAAATTCAAAAGAACACAATCTGCTGGTAAAGTCATGGCAACTTTGTTTTGGAATCGAAAGGGAATATTATTAGTCGACTTATGGCTCTCAGAAAACTCAGATGGGCGATTCAGAACTGGAGAAGAGGAATGTTGAGCAAGGACATAAGCTTTCTCCATGACAATGCCCGCCCAATGCCGCCTGTCAAACCACAGATCTTCTGCAACAGTTTGGATGGAACATCACCCATTACCCTATAGTCCAAAATTAGCATCCAGTGACTACTACTTGTTTCCCAAGTTGAAAGAACATATGGCTGGAAGGCACTTCAGCGACGAGGTGAAAGATGAGGTCCAATGCTTCCTCAATAGCATGATGGTGAGCTAGTGTGACATGGGCATACAAAAACTGCCACAGCGCTTACAAAAATGCATTGATCAAAATGGTGATTATGTAGAAAGGTAGAAGAATGTTCAAGCTTCAAAACTATGTACCATGCATTGAAAATAAACGTTTCTCTATAGTTTTTAAAAAATAGGTGACCTTACTTTGGGATTACTCTCGTAGTTACACACATGGTAAAAGGTGGGCACTAATACCTGTTGTGATCCATTGGATATATACCTGGATAATCATACCATCGATAACTTGTAGTGCCTACCTGTGGAGCACTGATTTGGTACCCTAAGGTCCTTCAAACAGGCTCTAAAAATCAACTAAATAAAGTTCAAAGAACAGCATTTAGTTGTAATGGAGGAGGCAAAAATGGTACTCTATAGATTGTAATATGCTAAGCAATGAGAATTCCTGAAATAGACCCAGGTTTGCTAAGAATTAGGAAGTACATAGGAGATGCATTTTTAGAAATGCCGTCAGACTATGTAATTCCAATTAAATCTTTATAAAGAACCTCATTGATCCTGGGCATTGACAAATAAAACTCTGGAAACTCTTGAGAAACTTTGATGTGGTTTATAGACAGCTCAAAGGGTGGCTCAGGAACAGTATCTGTAGATGGCAAAAGACCAAGGTGCAGAAAAGTTTCTTTCCCCTTGGCTGAAATATGCTAAAGTTTTTGAAACAGAAATGTATGCTATTATCCAATGCATACATGAAAACATTAAGGAGAGCTTACACTGGTAAACACATCCTTATCCTCTTAAATAGGCAGGCTGTACTTAAGATGCTAAGTAGGCATAAGGTAACATTAGGACTGGTTTTAAACATGCTCACAAGCTTGACAGAACAGAATGAAGTTCAACTCATCTGGGTGCTGGGTCAGAGAAATGAAAAAATCTGATGGGTTACACTCACATGACTTTCTCTACTCTTGTACAAACTATTCTCCAATATAACAATGCTTATTCTCCATATGCTTCATGTTAATCGAGATGTTAATCTTATTGCTAATTTTCTTGTAGATGCAAGGGGAACACGGTAGACTTTAAGCGACAGTCAAATATTTTAAGAGCTGGATGCTATGTGCAGAATTCCATTCTCTTTGCATGTCCAGGATACAAAAAAAATGAATAACGAATTCCCATTTGAGAAAAAGTATAAGTATTGGAAAATTTAAGGAAATAACAAGCAATATCTCGAAAATGGTTCACTCAACAAAAAAAACGTATATGACATAAATTGTGTATTTTAACGCGATCTACATTCTGTGTGTAGTAAAATTTTGTATATCTTTTATGGTTTACCAGTTATGCAAAAGTCGTTCACAATGAAGAATACTTTTGGAGACATTCGCAGAAAATTCGAGATATAGATTTCATTTGTCATGAAAATATCTTAAACATATGATATTTTAATAAAAATCGTTACAGCCATTTTTGAGAAAATTAAAATTTTCGAAAAATCTTCCATGTAAAGGGTAATCTGGGGTGGGGGGATTTTCTTGAAAACCTTCGTGTCGCATCTCTGGAAGATACTGAACCTAAATACCAAGTTTGGTGTTTATCCGACTGTTCGTTTCCGAGTTATGCGCACACACACACGCGCACGCACGCGCACGCGCACGCACACGCACACGCACACACACACACGTTTCCAAAAATGCTTTTTTTTTGGATTCAGGGGGTCTCAAAACATATATTTCCGGTGAAATCTCGGTATCAAATTTTTGGGTGGAATGCAATACTTCCCCTACTTACTATACATAGTAGAGAAAGTAAAAAGTTGATAAACTTGCAAGACAAGGAGCAGCTTCACAATTTATTGGGCCAGGGTCGGCTCTGGATACATCACAAAAACCTGGCTTAAAACTCCAGGAAACAAACATGGTAAAACTATTTATTAGAAAACCATGTAAGAAAAGAGTTTAAAGCTTACTGAATGTAACAGACTTCAGCTGAGAGCAATTATTGCATTTCTCACAGGAGGTGCCCCTGTGATAAAGCATCTTAACACGATGGGAGTGTTTCAGGGTAACTTAGATTGCAGCTTGTGCAAGAAAGAAACTGAAACATTCCAGCACATTATATGCTCCTGTGAGGCCTTGGCTCGCAGGTGATATATTGCTTTGGGAAAATGTTTTTAGAAGCACAAGAATTTGAAATATGAGACTGTATGCCTTAGTAAAGGGTGTAGGCATAATGAATTGAATTTAAAATGATACAGGTAGCACAATAAGCCCAAGCCTGAAGGGTATCCGGAGCAATGAAAAAAATAAGTATCAAACAAGACAAGACCATATATTAAAAGATATTTACGTGACAAAATGTATATTTTGAATTTTCTGAGAATAGCCCGTGAATCCTCTTCATTTGGAAGTTATTTTGTATAATCTTGTATAACTGGTAAATATTAATCGATTAAGACAAAAACGTACTACACAAAAACTGTAGATCTCTTTAAAACACATAATTTATGCCAAATAACTTTGTTGTGGTATCAACCATTTCTGAGCTATCCATTACTAATGGTTCAAATTGTTCAATACTTAGCTATTCTTCTCAAGTTCTGTCAATTTTCACTTGTTTCTTGCAATGTCATGGAAAGAGTATGGCATTTTAAGGCCAGTGTATAGTGTCCAGTTCTAAAGAATTTGACTATTGCTATTCCCTTAGTATCCATAATGAAATGTGTAATGCAGCTATTTCCGGAAAGGTTTACCTCAATTAAAATAAGTAAATAGCAAAATAAACTTTCATAAGAATAATTTGTATATGCACCAATAAGTGATGGAGGGTAGGGAAAATCATGTGAATTTGACACATCCAATTTTTTCTTGTTCCAGTATAAATTTTGTGTTTTTTTTTGGACAAACACTCATGACATAAATCTGGAACCAAAACTATTAAAACACACAAGAGAAAAAGAAGAATTATCAACATGGGAACAGCTTTTCAGCTGGAAAAAAAAAAGACCAGAATCTTCAATCTCAATATTTTCCAGAGTGACCTGTTGTACGAGTTCCTACAACTGCCACCAGAGCGGTCAACATATGGATCAGGTTCATGACCCAAGATCAGTCAATGTCAGTTGACATTGGAGGAAAATAGCCTCCGAGACATTTCTAGGAGATTTAAAAAGCGAGCGTGGTTTTGCATCATTAATCAAGTCAGTTTTTACACTTAACTGATTTAAATAAAACTTTTATCAACTTCAAGTATTTGAAGATACGAGGGTTGGAACTTAAATAGTGGCAACACTGCTGTAGAGACGCTATGCAACGGAATCTAATATTGTCATTGATAGCACATGTTAGTTACACACCTACCTTACCTCAGAGCAAATGGACTCTCCCTTCCCACTTCACCTGCGTGTGCACAGTCGAGAGAAACAGAGTCACTTGTGAGCTAGTGGTCTAACGTAGTGTTGTCACAATGTTTTCGAAACAGGAACAATGGAGTTGGATCAAGATTGAATGTGCCAGAGGTCATACAGCATGACAGTGTCATCAAGGTCTTCAAGAGGCTTGCGGGGAATCTGCATTGCCTTACAGAACAGTGGCACGTTGGGTAAAAGCCTTCAACGATGGTCGGCAAACTGTGGCAGACATGCATCAGGCAGGTCGTCCTAGCGTCAGTGAAGAAGTGCATGCTCCTGCTGCGTTGCTGGACAGTGATCGACGCCAGACGATTTGTGAGCTCACCCAAGAAACCGGATTAACACATACGACTGTGCTTCACATCCTGAAGGAACGCCTGGGGATGCGAAAAATTGCATCACGGTTCCGCATAATTTGATGGAAATGCAGAAATGATTGCATTACGATGCTGCTAGGATGCACTTGGAGCGCGAAGGAGAGGCTTTCTTATGCCATATCATAATGCTGGATGAGACATGGGCCAAATCGTATGAGCCAAAACTGAAACACCAATCAAACGAATGGCGTCATTATGGGTCGCCACGAAAATCGAAAGTTCGTCAGAGCCCCAGCAATGTGAAAGTGATGGTGATTCTCGTGTACGACTGTGATGGTGTTATCCTAATGCATTACATTCCTCGATAAACCGTCAATGCACAGTATTACAGTTCGTTTTTGGAGCACCATCTGTGACCAGCTGTGACAAAAAAGCGGCAACACTTTCTACAGAATCCACCCATCATTTTGCACGACAATGCTTGGGCGCATACAGCACAAGCTGTGGCTGATTTCTTAGGTCGATAGACTGGGAAAAGCTGTACCATCCACCATACTCCCCAGATTTAAGTCCTTGTGACTTTGATTTGATTCCGAAGATGAAGGAACCACTTCGTGGCATTCGCTTCAGAACTGTTCCAGAGATTTGTCAGGCAGTAGACCGCTCCATTCGCACTATCAACAGAACAGGCTCTAAAGGTATACTACGACTTCCACATCGCTGGCAAAGGGTTATACACAACGCTGGTGACTACATTGAAGGGCAGTAAAGGTTGCTAACATGTAACTCTTTTGTATCGGCTGTAAATAAATAGTTGCCACTATTTAAGTTCCAACCCTCGTATAATTCCTTTGTTATCATAAAGGACCAGTAAATGTACAAGATACACTTCAAAAGATCCTGCAACAAAGAGCCCTGTTCATGCTGAGCTCCTGGATTTAAGTAGGTTCTAACCAAATGCATTGAATAAGGTACAAATGGCAGAAATTAAATACACATTGTGATTTCTACATCCTTACCAAATCAAAAATAATATTCTGCAAGTTGTCCAAAAGAGGTTCTACAATAATTTTGCTCTGCTTCAAAGCCACCTCCAGCACAGCACAGAGACTCTGAGTCACAGGGAGTGGATCCATATTGCGTCGATATAGTCCCAACAGTACTGGAATCACTCTGGGTACTTGTTCAGCTACTTTCACGGGTGGCAATAAATGAAACATAGGACCCAGGGATTGTAACACTACCACACAAACCTGAAAAACAAAATCCTAAAATATTATTCTATCAAGATGTACAAAGTATAAAAAACAAATTGTTGGACATGGACGTACTACTTTAAGATAGGCATATAGACATACTATGCATGCATACTATGGAAGAGATGGTTTGCACGTAAACAGAAAGGGTACTTATGCGCTTAGCAAAATGGTTGCGAGAGTAGTTGATATTATACAGGAAAACCACTAAAACAGGTAGGAGGTGAAATAGATGATCATGATACCAAATCTCATAGCCTATATGAACAAAAGGCACGGTCCCATAACAATAATTATAATAGCATTAGGTCTTGCTGCAGTAATAAATCCAATGCAAACAATCCTATGAATACAAAGTTGCATAGGTCAGAGTCTATCCCCAGCAATAAAGGAACTATTACTCCCTTAAGAATTATACACCAAAATATACAGTATATAGGGAGCAAAATAGATGAGCTTTCTATATTTATACATGATAATAAACCAAATATCCTTGCCATCACAGAGCATGGTCTTAAGGAAGACCAGATAAATCAGTATAATTTTGAGGGTTACAACAATGCAATTAGTTATTGCAAAAAGACATATAAGGGTGGTGGAACACTTATACTTGTCTCAAACAAAATAACAAAAATCAAACCATTAAAGTGGATTAAAGCAAAAAGTATTGAAAAAATATGTGAAATTATAGGCATTGAAATTCAAATTCAAAATAGTAAGATTGTAATTATTTCATGTTATCGATCTCCAAGCACAAACCAAAGGTATTCTTCCAAATTCTAACCGTCATACTCGATCAACTTGATAATGAAAATGTAGTGTTATTGGGGGATTTAAATATAAATAGGGATGAAACAAATAGCGATTACAAGTCACTGGTTGACATCGCTAATATGCATAATCTTAAAATCGCAATAAATGAGCCAACGAGAGTTACGGATACCACTGCAAGTATTATAGATCACATACTTACAAACTTACCTTCAGAGCTATATAATGTAAATGTGATAAAAAGTCATTTGTCAGATCATTTTGCACCACAAATAAATGTTTCGCTCAAAATTCACAATTCACAAAATTTAAAAAAACAAGTTCGAGATCTTAATGGTTCTAACATAATGACTCTCTGTACTATGTTGCAAAATGAACAGTGGATTGAAGTGTATAATGAAACTGATGTAAATAAAAAATGGGAACACTTTTATGCAACATTTAACTATTATTTAGACATTGCATGCCCTTTAAAAAACAAATTAATTAAAACATATACAGGAAAGCAGTGGATAAATAAAGATATAATTTTAGCTAAAGATCAATTAAAACGTTATGATGATAAATACAGTTTAACAAAGCTAGATAAAGAAACTTATATAACTTATAAAAGAAATTAGCGTAGTTTAATAAAACAGGCTAAATCAGATTGTATAAACACTTTAATGTGTAAATCAAGCAATATCACTAAAACAGCTTGGGGTATAATGAATAAGGAGTGTGGTAAAAGCACAAAACTGCATGAGAACATTGAAATAAATGTGAGAAACAAAAAAATAAGGATCCCATACATATAAGTAATTCATTTAATGAAAGTTTTATTGAAAACATAAATAATTTAATAGGTAAAAGACATACAATTTTAGATGAAATAAAAGTGGATAAAAATATTTGCGATTCAGTATTCCTACCAGAAATATCCGCAGATAACTATTAAAAGTAATAAAAAAAATTAAAAGTAAAACGTCTTCAGGTAAAGATGGCATATCAACAGTTCTTCTAAAGCAGTGTTCACACAGTATTTTGAAACCATTAGTAGAACTGATAAATGCTTGTATAACTTCTGGAATTTACCCCAACTGTTTAAAGGAATCTATTGTAAAACCGCTATATAAAAATGGTGATAATTACCGTCCAATAACTTTGGTCTCATCTCTATCTAAAGTTTTGGAAAAAATAATTACTAATCAAATCCTAACTTTTCCTTGATAAACACAAGATCAAACAATTTTCAGTATGGATTTAGGAAAGGGAGATCAACTAAAGATGCAATAATTGAAATAATTGAATATCTAATCGACAGTTTAAATAAGGGTGACATAAATAGTTGCCTATTTCTTGATTTAAGTAAGGCTTTTGATTGTGTTGATCACGAAATATTGTTAACCAAACTAGAGGAGTATGGAATATGGGGCATACCTCTCAATTTAATAAATTCTTACTTATGTGATAGAACACAAGAAGTAAAAATCACACATAAATGTGGGCAGCAAATTAATACTTACTATTAAAAAATGCGCAGCGTTAAATATGGTGTCCCGCAGGGCTCGATACTTGGTCCCCTCCTATTTATAATTTATATGAATGATTTAACGATAATAAGAAATAGTAAAATAATTTCATATGCTGATGACACATCAATGGTAAACACAAGAGGAAATCTTCAAAACCTCGTAACTTGCAATAATCAAAATATCAAACAAATCACACTTTTTCATGTTACATAATTTGCATATTAATACAAAGAAAACAGTTCATATGGAAGTAAAGCCGGCCCAAAACAGAAAGGACATTCATCTAAAAGTTTATATAAAGGATGAAGAGATTAATGAGGTGTCATACACCAACTTCCTAGGAATAATACTTGACAATCATCTCATTTGGGATAAGCACACTGATAAAATCTGTAATAAAGTAAGTACAGGCATTTTTCTGCTAAAAAGAATGGCAAAAGTTGCAGATCTAAGAATATTGATGAACATTTATTATGGATTAATATATCCACATCTGTCTTATGGAATCACTGTTTGGTGACAATGTGCTGACAAGTACTTCAAAAGACTATTTATATTACAAAAAAGATCAATCAGGATAATTATGGGTTTAAAGCCACAACAATCCTGTAGGGATTATTTTAAAAAATTAAATACTTTAACGCTATACTCATTATATATATTTGAAGTTATAATGTATCTAAAACATAATGTAAGACGGGAAATAGTTAACAATCAAATACATAACCATGCTACAAGAGGTAACACAGATTTTCATGCAAGATCACATAGAATCCAGCTTTTTAAAACTAAACCCACTGTCGCCGCATGTACATTTTACAATAAACTACCTATTTATATTAAAAACATAACAAATTTAAAACAATTCAAAACAGAATTGAGAAAATATTGTGTACAAGATTGTTTTTATTCCTTAAATGAGTATTTGAAATGATTTGTTGTATGTATTTTAATGAAAAACTAAGTTACTATTTATAAAATATTCATTGATTTTTTTTAATGTATATATTGAAGATGTCATGAATTTCTATGTAATTTTCAACGACTGATAATAAATGAAATGAAATGACTGAGCACTGGTTAACTGAAAATGGGATCACTGAGCTCAGATTCCCAAATTTTAAGGTAATAAATGGATTTAGCAGGAAAACAAAATGAAAAATGATGGATATGTAATACTAATTAAGAATGCTTTGAAAGCCAAGCCTGTCAACTTTTGAAGCTCTCAGTACTGAAGAGTACTTTGAAGCTAAGATCACAGAATTAGAAAATAAAATTAAAATTACTTGCATTTATAGAAATTCATCTAGTAATGTAAATATTCCATTCCAAAATTTGGAGCAAATTTTACACTATCAAAAAGCTAAGTAGTATAATATTGCTGGGTACATAAATATTGATTATTATAGTGCATAGTAATGACAAAACTAACTTCCTTATCTTGCTGAACACCTATGGTCCCAGGCCAATGATGAAGTACCAAGTCACTAATCATTCAGAAAGCTCAATAGAACCAATAGCCATTAGCAGAGACCTAACTAGCTTTTACGTTTATGTATTAGACACTGGAATATCTGATCACTTTCCCCAAACAATTACACTTTACTTAAAAAAAGAAGAGGAGGAGGAGCAGAAGAAGAAATACGACCTGGGTGTGGTGTATAAAACAGTGCATCTACAAACTCCAAAAACCCTTAAATACTTCCAGTATCTGCTCGAAATAATCATGGAAAGAAACTTATCTGGAGAAAACAGTCGAGGGAATAAGCAATAAATTGTTAAAGTAAAGATGCAAAATAAAATATCTAACTGGGTAACCAAAGGTGTAATGATCTCTTGCAATAAACAGAGATTTCTAAACAAGTTAAAAAGGAAACTTCCTCACAGGAACTCTGAGCATACTACAATAATTACAAAAATGTACAAAAAAACTATCCAGACTGCCAAAAGGTTATACAACTCAAAGAAAATTAATAATCTGCAAATAAACATAAGATAATGTGGGATGTAATTAAACAAGGAACCAATGCAGCAAAACTATTCTCCTTAAATAATTGAATTCCAACATGGGGATAGGGTTATAAAGAATCCCAAACAATTAGTAGACATGTTTAATTATTACTTTGTAGAAGTAACACAAAAACATGCAAAAGGAATTGAAAATAGCAACTGAGTCTGTGAATGCTTAATCATTATTTCTTGAGCCAGTAACTGAAAATGAAACATTCAACATAATTAGTAGAATGAAAAATAAGAAATCTGAAGCATTATATGGAATTTGTAATTAATGTTATTAAAGTTTGTGAAAGTGCTTAAGCCAAGTCTCTTTATTGCTTAATGCATCAATCCTTGGAACAAGGTGTGTTTCCTCAAAATCTGAAGGTAGCAAAAATAAAGCCAATTCATAAAAACAGTTATCAACAATTTTTTTAAACAAGATTAATAAACTTCTTTAATAAATTTAATGTTATTAGTAACTGTCAATTTGTCTTCCAAAGCAAAATATCTACTACAATTTAGCATTTATTACAAGCATTTATGATATTATGCTGGATAACAGTGAACTAAGGCTGGGACTATTCTTAGACCTAACCAAGCTTTTGATATGGTGTTCTATTTATACTACTTAACAAGTTGCATAACTGTGGAGTCAGAGGCTTAGCCACAATTGGTTCCAATCATATCTAGAAAATAGGAAACAATTAGTAGAAATAGAATATATTAACCCACAAAAAATGAAGGTAATGACAGAAACCTCTCAAACTAGAGTTCTGCAAGGATCCATTTTTGGTCCCTTATTATTTCTAATTTATATCAATGGTATACCAATATATTTAAAAATAGTCAGGCAGTTAAGATGATACTTTTCACTGATAACACAAGCATGTTTATTACTGGAGGGATAAAAACCACCTATGGGGAAATGTTGCACATGCCATTAACAAAGTATTAAACTGGTTCAAAACAAATAAGTTAGTTGTTAATGAAGAAAAAACTGTAGTTATCAGTTTCCATAAGACAAATGAGAAACCTAATATTAATAAAGAGTCAACTGAAAAATTCAATGCCCAGCCGGGAGTTGAACACAGTTCTTCTGCTCTCTGTGCAATTGCTCTATCCACTGAGCTACTGTGACATGCTGGTGGGACAATGAATTCCCCAATTGACTCAAGTTGTCTCCCACTAATAGAGAGCATTCTCAATGGCAACTTGCAATCACAAGTACTTTTACGAGGTGTGATCAAAAAGTTTCTGGAATGGCTTCACAACAATGCTGACACTGAGATTTCTTTAATTCTTACCCGGACGTACATGTAGCGTTCCTTCCTGATAAAAATGAGAGTTCACGTGACTTCCTGTGACCATGCAGTGACGAGGTAGACGCTCTGAAGTGAAGACGTGTTTCGCATGTGCTGCGATTTTTCCACGTAGCAAAAATGTTAAATTACGAAGAACAAAGAACAAACATCAAATTTTGCTTTAAACTCGGTAAAACTGCAACAGAAGCCAATGAAATGTTAAGAACAGCTTATGGGGAGGAAGTTATGGGCAAAACTCAAGCATTTGAATGGTTTTCGAAATTTAAAAGTGGTGTTACATCAGTTAAAGATGCAGATCGTTCAGGGCGACCCTGTTGCAGCAAAACTGATGAAAATATCAATCAAGTGAGGGAAATGGTCTTAAATGATAGGCGCATTACAATAAGAGAACTTTGACTCATTAGAACTCTCCTTTAGAAGTGTTCAAAGCATTTTGAAAGACAATTTGGACATGAGAAGAATTGCCGCCAAGTTAGTGCCCCGCCTGCTTTCAAATGACCAAAAGGAAAGCCGTGTGATTGCCTGCACAGATCTTAAAGAACAACTACAAAATGACCCACAGTTTATGGAGAAAATTATTACTGGTGATGAAACATGGATTTATGGGTATGATCCAGAAACGAAGCAACAATCTTCACAATGGAAGAGTACTTCGTCTCCATGCCCAAAAAAGGCCACACAAGTTCTATTCAAAGCGAAGGCAATGATGATTGTGTTTTCTGACATTAAAGGCATTGTACATAAGGAATTTGTGCCACAGGGTCAAACAGTGAATCAAGTGTTCTACAAACAAGTGCTGCAAAGATTAAGGGAGAATGTGCGACGCAAATGGCCGGAGAAATAGAGGAATGGTGACTGGTTCCTGCATCATGACAATGCACCTGCGCATAAAGCCCTTTCTGTTCGCTAATTTTTGAATAAAAATAGGATGAATACTGTTCCCCATCCCGTCTATTCTCCAGATTTGGCATTGATGTCATCCATCGCGAATCGCAGAAGCTCTGAACATGATGAAAGAAGAAGACTTCCAGAGGTGCTTCCAGCAGTGGCAGAAGCGCTGGGACAAGTGTGTCAACTTCCAAGGAGACTACTTCAAGGGTGACAGTGCAGATTAGACAAAACAAACTGTTGTGTAGTATTTATGACGTCATTCCGGAAACTTTTTGATCACACCTCGTTTTACTGAATACTTTCTTTTTAGGTTACAACTAAACTTTTTAAAGACCTAACCTGGTCAGGGCATGGTCTTAATAAAGAGTTAACTGATAAAAAAGCATGCTCTGACCAAATTAGGTCTTTAAAAAGTATAAATAATTTCCTTAGTTGTAACCTAATATTAGTTTTGGATCTAAAACATTTAAGTGCGAAATTGAAACCAAATTTCTAGGTCTCTGGATTGACCATCACTTAAGCTGGAACATGCAGATCAAAAACTTAGCAGTCAAAGTGAGCAAAGTAATATTCTGTCTTGATAGCTAAAGACTCAAGTGTCAGATAATGTGCTAATAAATTATTTTGCATACTTCTATTCCAAAATGTCACATGGTGTAATATTACGGGGAAATGTAGTAAACAATGATATAATATTCAAATTACAAAAGTGAGCAATAAGAGTAATAGTTGCCATAAAGAAAGTAAAAAGAAAAAGAAAAAAACAGAAAGCTGCAGAGAACGTTTCAGAAGACTGAATATATTACCCTTGCCCTGTGTTTGTATAAAGGAACTATTATTACATGTAAAGAACCTGAGAAATTTAATTACAAATGCTGAAATGCGCCATCATAATACATGTAATAAAAATAAATTGCATTTGAAAAATAATTTAAGTTCAGTGAGTAAAGTTATACAATAATCTACGAACATGTATAAAAAGAGTAAGCTCTATATTGCAGTTTAAAAAAGAAATACACAACTTTTTAGTAAATAATAACTTCTACTCAAATATATGGAATACTGCAGAGAAAAGAAATCTGCAAATCATGCTGTATCATAAAACCATTATGCTTTGATAACTGTACTTAATTAATACTAAGCTCTCTTTCATGTTGCTGTGAAATGATGAGAAACTTCACTCAGGCATATGCACTGTTCCTGTATACAAGAGAACACTAAAATGGTTGAAAAATGGAGATGTTATAATTGTAATTGTTATGAAAACCTTTCTTTTTTTGTTTATATCTTGCACATATCTTGATAATTACCATATCATGTTATGTGATCAGTGGAAGAATAAATTCAACACATAAAATCACTAGTTACAAGTCACTAATAAGATCTGTACTTCTAACATTTCAATTAAAAACTTTGTATCTACATGCAGTTTTGCTCACCAACACAAGGAAGGTTTCACCGAGTTTGTTTGCACAGAGTATTTATATGGAATTTGTAACAAGCTTCACTAATTAATGTGCCATTAAGAGGCAAATATTACACAGACTTGTAATGTATCTTTTCGCAACCAAACTATGGATAAAGTTTGACCATAGTTACAACCTAGACCTAACTAGGCAATAGTTAGTTCTTCAGATTATAAATGTGGAGCTTTAAGAGTATAAATGACAACAGAATTCAAGCTGACAATTTTGATATTATAATGAAACTAATGTATATATTTAGTGAAGGGAATGAATGAATTAATAATTAATTAATTGAAGGCCTCCCGGAATAAGGATGCAACTAACACATTTATGGAAAATGAGATGTTGGTAGAAATAAGATGCAAGATCACTATTCTGAACTGAAGTATCATCTTATGACATAATACTGAACTAGGTGGAACACTAGAGCCACATTAGAAGCTATGTTTGGTGGAGAAAGGTGTAACATCATTCACAATAGCTAACAGTACTTGTGCTGGATCTTCACCAGATGTCTTTAAGATGTTAAATAAATATAAATGAGAGGAAATACATAAAAAGGAAACATTTAAAGCAGAATGGGGAGGAATATACAAGTAAAGGCATTGTAAAAGCAGGGAAACAGCCTTGTGCTGAGGTATGTGGAATAAGGATGTAAGAACCTAAATATTCTTCTTTATAACAGAATGGATATAGTTATACAAGATAAATGAATTTTTTTTTTACCAGATATATAAGATTAAGAATAAGACACTGTAGTACTTAATGTTAAATTATAATATATCCTTATTCCTCTGTCAAAATTAAATGTCATACAATAATTCTGAAATATTAATATATACCAACAACATTTTAGTTTAAGCAATTCAATATACTTGTGTTCTTGATATTTAGATTGTTCTTTTCAAATAAATCATAATTGTAATCCGTTAATCAATTTTTCTCTTTCCTGAGAAATTATGCTTTTGATGATTATACCCTTATTCCAGAGAGGTCTTCAATTAATTAACTAATTAATTACACTATATTCTTACCATGCAAAAGTTACATTGCAAAATACAATTTAAGATTGGCCACTTACTTCAGAGGCTTCTTAAGATATGTATTTCATTCTGTGTGTCAATATTTCAAACATATGATACTTTCGATCAAAAACATTAAGAGCCATTTTTGAGAAAATAAAAAATACTGAAAGTTTTTCCATGCAAAGTGAGTTTGAGATGTGTGAAATATTTTGAAAAATCTATGTTACTCCACTGAAAGAGGCTGCACTTAAATATGAAGTTTAACCAACAGTCTCTCTCCCTCTTCCCCTCTCCCTCCCCCCCTCTCTCTCTCTCTCTCTCTCTCGCTCATAAATATGCAAAAGAATGAAAATCACTGGAGAGGAGCAACTTTTTCAAAAGTTAAAGCCATCAATATCATCCAGATGGAAGAAATAAGAGTGTATACATAACTGTAATATCTGCCCTATGCATGTACTCTGTCATGGGAGAACGCTAGCTGTTCCACTTTTCGTATGTGATGCATTAAAAACCATTTAAGGCCTGAATTCTTATAAATACTTGCTCACCTATAAAATATACCTAACCTGTGATGTACTACTATATTAAAAACAAAGAATGAAGAACAGTTGGTTGTTCACCTCATGGTATGGGGATAGCATGCATTGATTCACATTCCTGAGGGCCCCAAGTTCAAATCTTGACAGACAAATATAAGGTTAGTTAAATAAACTCTGGGCTCATTTGGGCATTTATTTCATTACATTAATTCACCATTCTATATGACCTACCCTTAAAGGATGTTAACCTATTTGTGTACTTTGACAGAGTACCCTGTCGTCATATAATTTATGCTTATTGTACTATGACAGGCTTTTCTGTCATCAGCTTTTGTAACCATTTCATGCATGCTGCTTTACTGAGAGGCTTGTTTGTATCATTCATTTCAATCTCTGTAGTCTCCAAAAGATGTCTCTGACCAAAGAGACTCACTGTTGCTCATTAGATTGAATTTGAAGAGAGAGAAGGAATGAAAGAAGGGAGGGAAGGAAGAAAGGGAGGGGGAGGAAGGGAGAGAGAGAGAGATCTTGATAAAAATGTTGGTCCAAACAGCGCCACCTTGCGAGGAATACCTCAAAAGTTGACTGTTGAGGAACAATAAAATGGCTGATCCTTAAGAAGTGGAACATGCAAGACTCTTGCAAATATATATTTGGATGAAATTGATGTGGGTTCAAATAATCATTTGCTTGCTGATGAAGTGTCTATGAAAATAGTGATCATGAGAAAAAGATAAATGGCAGTGTCCCTATACAGACTTCACTGAGTGATAGCACAGTGCCCCATGACAATAACCAACAAGTGTAGTAGTTTAATGTTTACGTAATATGTTTTTACGTAAATTATTAGAACTTGAAGATCTTATATTGTGCTGCTTTTGTTTTGTTTAGTTACATAATTTTAACTGCCCCACGTATGGGAGCCAATTTGTGACGGTATTAATGTTAATGTGTTTAACATTATTGTAGCCCCACGTTGATGCGGTATTGCTTATAATGTTTGTTTACATCACGTGTTGAAGCCATCTTGTGACGTCATTCATTTGTTTGGTTTTTAGCTCCTTCTAGTGTTAGCAATTTGCGGCAGTATTAGCTTTTGTTTGATTTCATTTCAAATGTCCTCCGGCTAGCTATTATCCTGTTGGCTTGGGCATGTATCTCTATACAGGTTGTGTAAACGGAAAGGAATCTTTTATTCAAAAATTACACTGATGAAGAAATTTGTTTTACACATTTATTGTCGAACACGTTAACTATCACATTTATACATTGATCTTAACACTCGCCAAACTGAAACTGTTATAATAACTTCTTACTGATAATTCTTTTAATCCACGTACTTCAATCTTTTATATAATTAACCTTACAATACTTTAGATCTTTCATAATTCTGCTGCGCGTAACTTGTGAATCTATATGCGATGTATGACGAACTGACTGACTGAAGACGACGTGTAGTGTACACAGATTTTTGATGAACTGAGCTGAAGCTACCTCTAACCTACCCTATTTATACTCCTTCAATCAGATACGCCTAAAGATTATAACTGAACTGCAATTGGCTAATAAAACGCGCCAACATTAGCGTCTATTTTAATATCCAATGAAAATTATGAATACATATGCTCTAGGGAAATAATCCAGAAGGTTCTCAACGGAAAAACGCGCCA
The DNA here is from genome assembly GCA_030765065.1 of Deroplatys truncata. Classification (NCBI taxonomy): domain Eukaryota; kingdom Metazoa; phylum Arthropoda; class Insecta; order Mantodea; family Mantidae; genus Deroplatys; species Deroplatys truncata. The sequence continues at coordinate 46,633,294 of CM060986.1, forward strand.
ACATTACATAACTTCCTCGTTTCCAATAATGATAAACAGCTCACCCCCCCTCTCTGCATTATTGCGCTATTATTGACAGTTTCAGTAAGGCCCTATAAACTTACTTCCCAACAATATTTACAATCAATAAACATCTGAAATCAATGTCACATAAAAATGCATATTCATATTACAATCATTATTTACATTTAAGTAATTTGTGATACAAATTACTGCATCATATGCCCCACTAGAAACATAATTATAAATATTTACAACTTGTTTGGAAATTTTATAATTGGGTTTTTAGTCTCCTAAATCTTGGAACACACGCTATCGCTGTCACTTAACACTTCACACGTATTTAACACACGACATATGTTTTGTTTTTTTTTTATCTCGCTACTACTTACTGGCTCTGGTTTAATTTGTTTAGATATTAATCTGACATCACAAAATTTTTTTATAGCAAATACTGTACCCTAAATTATTTAATTACTGTTACCAAATTGTTTACTTTCTTAAGTTGTTGACAAAAATTTATACATTTAAGATTTTTGTAATTGTTTAACATTTTTACCAAAATATTCACCTTCTACACAAATATATTTTCATCTCTTAAATCTAGGCACTGTTTCACATTTTCTGTTTGCTATATAAGTATTTGTTTTTAATTATTTTTACCCATTTTTGTTATTCTGTACTTTATTTTAACAATACTCTTGGAATTGTATTTACGTAGTTTTAATTTAATATCATATTAAGTTTCAATCTTTGCATTCTTAATTTTCAAATGTTGTTACAGTTACTAAAAATTTAAATTTTTTTTTTAATTTTTTTTTTTTAAATAAACATTTCTCTCTTTTTTTTTTTTTATAATTTATTTCTCTTTTCAAATGACATATAAATAGTTAACCCTCTTACGTTCCAATACATTTCTCTGCAAGTCATCTTTAACTATCCAGCATTTACTTTACATCTCATTGCTATTTACCCTCCTGGATCAAATTGTGTGTGGCTAAACATTACTCGTAGCCGTATCCTAACCTTCAAATTTTTGTTCATGAATAACCTCTTGTATTCATATGAAATTTCATCCCATGATAACATTTGAAAACAATCTACAGTTTCTTGAACAACACATCTTTTAACAACTGTCATTTTCAATTCTTCTACTATCTCTTTAATTTGAGAGTACTCTGACAAATTTGCACTAAACTGTACTGGATTGGAGTTTTCATTTTGAACAACTTGGTACTTGTTAATTTCAGAAATTAGCTTTTGATTATTTAAAGGCAAAACTTTAACTTCTTCGTACACTTTATTTCTTTGCATTTCTGATTCTTTCTGAATTTCTGATATCTCCTCACTGAAATTAACTTGAGCCTGATTCACATCTACATTCATAACCTCTTTCATCTCTCTTATCTCACTTGAAATGATACTCATTCTACTACCTGACTTGGTACATTCTACATCAACATGTTCACTTTTAGTATTAACCTCACCTTTTTTGTTACCTATTTCCCTGCTCATGTCTAGCATTTTCTTTGAAACTTCTCCTATATCATTTGCTATTACTTCCTCATTTTCATCTCTCATTTTTGGCATACTACTATCTAGCTTCGTAACTTTCTTTTCAATTTCTTCCCTGCTTTGATCTACTTTTTGCTCTAATATCTCATTCCTCTGAGTTAGTTGTTGTTCTAAGCTCCTACCAATATCTTCCCTTAATTCCCTATAACTCTTTTGCATATCTTCCCTAAATTGATCTGTAATACTCTTCTTTAACGCTTCACCAAAATTTCTCAGCATTTCCATCATCATACTAGCATCAAGATTAACATTTCCTGCTATTCTATTCTCACTTTCTGCACTAACATTTCCACCATCAAATACTACATTGTTTAAGCTATTTTCTGTAACCTGTATTGAATTACAGCTAACTGTTACATTATCTCCCTCCATAATTATTTCTTCTGTATTATTAGTAGCCATTGTTTTCTTTATCCTACCACTCCTTAAGTACATTTGAAGGTTACAATTTTGTTTTCTAAAAAAAAATGACGATACTCTGACCTTTGTGATGCTGTCTGTTGCTGTTACATTGATGTCCAGCTTCCTGCCCCTCTCTCCTAGATTATATGTTGCTTCTGCGTTGTGTTATGATGAATCTACGTCGTCTCGATGTTTTTGTGTCCACTCATCCGCGTAGTCTGTCGTTCCTATAGTTGTTTCTGGAATCTGCGTCTTCTTGATGTTTTTGTAGTTGAATTCACCTGTTGCCTTGTAATCTCGGAATTACGATGTCCAATCATCCGTGTAGTCTGTCGTCCCCGTAGTTGTTTCTGGAATCTGCGTCTTGTAGATCAGTTCACTGCTCCATTCGTTCCACATTCTGGTTAATTCTTCTACTTTCCTGGTTAATTCTGCTACTTTCCTGGTCACTCTGCCCCTTCCTGGTTATGCTGATCCTTTCCTGGTCATCGTGTTCCTTTCCTGGTCACTATGCCCCACGTTCTGGTGCCAATTTGAAGTAGTTTAATGTTTACGTAATATGTTTTTACGTAAATTATTAGAACTTGAAGATCTTATATTGTGCTGCTTTTGTTTTGTTTAGTTACATAATTTTAACTGCCCCACGTATGGGAGCCAATTTGTGACGGTATTAATGTTAATGTGTTTAACATTATTGTAGCCCCACGTTGATGCGGTATTGCTTATAATGTTTGTTTACATCACGTGTTGAAGCCATCTTGTGACGTCATTCATTTGTTTGGTTTTTAGCTCCTTCTAGTGTTAGCAATTTGCGGCAGTATTAGCTTTTGTTTGATTTCATTTCAAATGTCCTCCGGCTAGCTATTATCCTGTTGGCTTGGGCACGTATCTCTATACAGGTTGTGTAAACGGAAAGGAATCTTTTATTCAAAAATTACACTGATGAAGAAATTTGTTTTACACATTTATTGTCGAACACGTTAACTATCACATTTATACATTGATCTTAACACTCGCCAAACTGAAACTGTTATAATAACTTCTTACTGATAATTCTTTTAATCCACGTACTTCAATCTTTTATATAATTAACCTTACAATACTTTAGATCTTTCATAATTCTGCTGCGCGTAACTTGTGAATCTATATGCGATGTATGACGAACTGACTGACTGAAGACGACGTGTAGTGTACACAGATTTTTGATGAACTGAGCTGAAGCTACCTCCAACCTACCCTATTTATACTCCTTCAATCAGATACGCCTAAAAATTATAACTGAACTGCAATTGGCTAATAAAACGCGCCAACATTAGCGTCCATTTTAATATCCAATGAAAATTATGAATACATATGCTCTAGGGAAATATTCCAGAAGGTTCTCAACGGAAAAACGCGCCAACATTACGTAACTTCCTCGTTTCCAATAATGATAAACAGCTCACCCCCTCTCTGCATTATTGCGCTATTATTGACAGTTTCGGTAAGGCCCTATAAACTTACTTCCCAACAATATTTACAATCAATAAACATCTGAAATCAATGTCACATAAAAATGCATATTCATATTACAATCATTATTTACATTTAAGTAATTTGTGATACAAATTACTGCATCACAAGTTCATTAAGATTGGAAATGAAATGAAGTAAATAAAGTTCTAGCTCAACAACAGTGCTTTAGCTGTCGCGAAATCAATGCTTCAACAGCTAGGCACCTTTGTGAAAATCCCAAATAACCTCAAGTGGTAGGCAAATACCTGACAGTGGAATTTTGGAACTTTGTAGCGATACAAAGAATAAACTACCAAGAAGCTTCAAGAAAATGTTGATGGCAGAGTGGTAGCAATTGCTCATGGTTTCCAGTCACAGCATATGAACTGAAAGCACATTTGGCTTAGTTTATTATTTTTATGTTGCAAATGAAGAAACCTGCTGTTCAGGATAACTGGACAAAAAGAAAGGTAATGTTTGCTGGTGCCAAGCCAACAAGAAATTCAAGGCAAATTCAAGGTATTTACATTTTGCAGTTGATTCTCCTGACAACACTGATGACAAACTAAAAGAGGCGAGACCTGTTATAAATTACTTAATGCAGAAATTCAAGCAAATATGCATTCCTGAAGAGAAGATTAACATTGATGAGAATCTGATGTTTATCACTTGTCGAGTACAATCCAAAACGAGCATGACATAAAGTATAACAAGATCTATTCCTCTGAAAATGGGTTAAGTTGGAACTTCAAAATATACACTGACAAAGATGAGGTAGAAATGCATCGTATCGCTACTAAGAAGTTGTTAGCAAGTGAAAAAGTTGTTTTGGAGTTATCATCAGATCTTCTGTATGCTATTTGCATGGACAATTGGTATTCTTCTGCACAGTTGTACTATGACTTGCTGCAAAATAATACAAAAGCTATTAGAACTGTGAGACCAAACAGAAAAAATATGTCACCACACTTTCAAAGAACCAAACCCAAGAAAAAGGGAAATAACATTTCCTTCCACAAATGTATCATGGCAATGAAATGGGTCGACAAGAGTGATGTGCATATGCTGTCAACTGTTACTGAGAAATCTGACTTCATTGAAAAAAGAAAGAAAAATGGCAAAACAGTTTTAAAGCCCAATTGGTAATGGAATACAATGATGCCATGGGAAGAGTTGCTTCCTATCCATTGACGAGATATGTAATAGGGACCAAAAATAGATATTTTTACTTTCTGGACATGACTCTTTAATGGAGTGTTGTAGATAAACTGCTGAGTCCAGAGAAAATGACAATCCTTCAGAATAAAAGTTGTGGAACAACTTCTAGAGAGTGTTACACTGCTGAAGTGACCCAGCAAAGGATGGTCCAGCCAAAGAATTTCACCAGTAGAGCTCCAGGGTAGGTACTGGCATCATTTCCCCAAGAAAGATCTACCCAAAATGAACAAGGCTTCTCCATTTAAAAGTTGTAAAGTGTGTTACAATCTGGGCGAAAGAACCTAAAGGGATAAAAATCTTGCTATGAGTGAGAAGTATGAAATTACTCTGCATTCTGAGGACTATTTTAAGATATTTCATGACTTACGTATGTATTGTAATGAAAAGAAGCTAGAAACAGTGATGTGTATTGAATTTATTTAAAGGTGAGTCGAAATTGTTACACTAACATCACTTAAGTTTACTCACTTAACATGTTTCGGGAAACCGTTGTTCCCATCCTCAGAAGGTTAACTCGACTGGCCCGTGTTGTTGGTGTTTCCGTTTTTTGGACTGGATCCTGTGGTGGCATCTTGTGGTGGAGAAATGTACTTCCAGAGAGGATTTGGTGGCGGCAAATCAAAATTCATTAGATGTGTGTTGTGTTTTAGAATGGTGATCTTCTCCCATGCATCTAATTCGGCTGCAAATTTGGCTGGTTTGACTAATCAAACCCAATGTTACATTAGTGATGTTAGTGTTACAATTCCGACTCACCTTTAAATATATTAATAACATACATTTTCAAAATGTACACGTACACCTAATTTCTTTCTCTCTCTTTCTGCTTGGTGCATTTAACATGCTTTAACTGAGAATTAAAAGGATTGAAAAGAATGAGAATAATATTAATCAATTTAAACGTATTATTTCAGGAATAACAGAGCATTAGTTCTAAAAATTTTCATTATTTATCCCAATTTTTTTTTTAAAGCTGAAAGCCAGTAATTGTTTAAAATCAAATTCAAAATAGACCCTGATTGTGAAGTAATGAAGTGATTGAAATGACGCACAAATGAGCCCAGGTCTGTATAGCTTAGTTACCCAACACTTGTCTTCTGAAGACGTCCAAGCAGCTGAGCCCAAATGAGATTTAACTCATTGAATGTGTGGCAAACATGCTATCCCCTCACCATACCACACCACAGAGGTGGGCATCACTTTGTTTCATTTTAAAAATTACCTAATGTACAAGCACTACATCAAATGAATAACTGCATCAACTAATACACATAACAAAATATTGATTGGAATTGCAGACACAGCTGAAAATGGAATGGGGCAGGGAGAGATGTAAATTATTAGATAGAATTGAACAGAAGGCTATGCTCAAGAACAGGGTTACTCATTGCGAGTCCTAAGAGATAGTTTTGACAGGAATAACCCATTATATTGAAAATCAGATTTAGCACCACACTGTGTTTTAGAGTGCATAGAGTAGTTATGTAGGGGACAACTAGGGCTAGAAAAATCCTTGCACTAATCATACAGAGCATAGTACCACTATACCTTTGGTTCTTTTATATGTATCCACGAGTTCACCAAGATATCATATGCAATGCTAACTTCTGTTGAGAAAGCTTCTTTCTTGACAGAGGGATCAGGAGCTTGATCAATATTAGCCAGATATTCCAATACTGCTTCACTGAATTTTCCCAGGGCTGCGGTAAAAAAAATTAAAAGCAACAGTCATGAAATGCATTGGATGCGCAAATGTATAACTCTAAAATATCAAAATGATTCACTTGAGCAGAAGTCTTAACCTATATACTGATAATGCACAATATTTGTTTTTTTAATATCGCAGATTACTTAAGTATAGTACAAGATCTTTTGAATTTACTGAAATTTTAGGGTTCCAAACCAGCTCAATCACTAATACAAGTACATCATTTATAGAATTTTAATGCCAGGTTTCACCAACTGTCAGCAAATTTAGCTTGAAGAATGTTAAACTAATACTTCATCAATTTTTTTCATATTGCCAACAACAATCACATCAAAATGATGGTTGATCATTACATAAGTCTGTGAAGGTTGGCAACAGTAATGTTTGCTACATCTCCTTTCATTAGCTGAGACTTGAGGCAGTATTTTTAACACTTGAATAATTTAAATTAAATTATATAATATATAAATTCAATAACAGTCCGCCTTGAAGCAATATGTATGTAATAATTTGTAAAAATGTATGTAACAGTCATTGCAAATACTTATATTATTGTAAACATGTTCAATAATTGTATGTGAATGCATTAGGTAATTTAATAATGTAAGAGCTGTGAGAATAATAAGTTTAAAGTTGTTAACAATGAGGTAACCTTGAGGCAATAATGAGTTTGAGAGTTTAAATGTTACTAGTCATGATTGCAGCAACGATAATGTAAATTTTGTGACAGTTTAAAAATAGCTAATCAACAACCAGAAAAAGCTTTAGTAAAATGCAGGTATTCTATTGCACTAGGATTAGCCAATCAGAGACTTGAAATAAGAAGCTTACGGGTTTGGACGGTTGAAATATGTTCAGTTGCCTGCAGACCTTGGCAGCGACCGGATGGAAGATGTGTTCTCTAAAGAAATATTACGTATTCGTGTGAAACAAAAATTAAGTATACGCGTTAACAAAGTGCAAGTATTAAAGAATCTCACAGCTCTTGATATCAGTGTAGTGCTATTTAATTTGTGTCAAGGATTAATAAAAAGAAATGAATTTAAACTTAAAATCTGTGTAAGCCTACATTCTTGTCGCACCATGCCCTGATTAAGGGAAACGTGTCTCTAAAGTAATACTGAAGCAGCCGAGGCAAACATAAACATAAATAATATCTATAGCAGCAGTTTAATAACAAAGTTAATAAATATTTTTTTTTAAACTTGGAGCGTAACAACAAAAATACATCTTCAAATCAGCTTTTCATACATAGCAGCATATTACGTAACAAAGAATCTTCTTCAAATTGACGTCCATACATGGAGCTAAATAAATAAACAAACAACAGCATTCACAAATGACTGTTGTGAAATATAAAGCTGTCATGAACAGAACCTGGCCAGTGTGACTGGTAATTAGTAAACTTGCTTACATACCATCTGAATATACTATCTACTTCTGCATAATGCCCCAGGTGACAAAATGGACACATGAGTATGAGTACAGTCAATGGTGTCTGAACGCCAGGAAAGTTTGAAATTGCATAAAATTCTTGGATCACTGTGGCCATAACGAAGCGATTGCTTCCAATACTTTCTCCATGTATCTGCACACCATGGATCTTGAAATTCTGTTGCAGTCACTATTAACAGTATGGAATGATCCTATGGAGAAATATGAATGTTACCAATAACTGTTGAATTGGTAAAAGTGATTGGTTTCTTTTTGTAGGTTAATTCAGGTTATTAAGTTTCTTCCAATATTTTTAGCATGTTTAGATAATCTGTAACAAGTCACACATTTTATGTCATTCACTTCATAGAAATGGTTATTTCTATTCTGAATAACACACTCTGGACCCACATTTTCAATAAATTTGTTGAACAACACTTCAATATCAAAAATACTCATTGTTCAGTTACTGAAATGAAAGTAAATGTGATGCCATTTCTCAAAAGCTTGAGTACATACATAACCTTTAAACTAGAATTGATGGATTGTCAATGATTTGAATCGAGGAAACTGGTGCCTCAAAAGTTGAAGGGAACTTCGGCTATCAAAAGGATAATGCACATTGGTGAAACGGAACTTCCTCTTTTGACAAGTCTTCAACAGTTTCACGCCTTCAAATCTCTTGAAGATGGTTGGTGAACCCCGGCATAACTGAGCTAGACAAGCATAATTCAATTAAAAAGAAAAAAAAAAAAATCTGCAGCAAAATACAAAAAAGCAGCATTAATGTGGACTACAGTACTACTAAATCCATTTTGCATCACAAAAGAGCAATATGCAATCAGCACCTGTCAACATAATACAAAACATTATCTGAAATACCCTGTATATCAGCACATCAATCATTTAAGAATTTCTGTGTATAGTACTTTAATATATGAAAAGATGGTTATACTCACTAAATGCAAAAACCTGTTTCTGTGCATCTGTTCTTAACATTCCTAACATTGGTAACATGGTTCCAAGGGTTGCTTTTATAAATGGAACTATTCCAAAAGCATTAGCAGAAGCAAGTGCACCCATTGTATGTAGTACTGAATAATGAGGTACAACTCCTGGATGAAACTGTTTCAACAGTCCTCCCATAACCTGCAAGCACAGAAGCTGTTGCAAGAAGGAACAAAGGAAAGAAACAGACAAAGTTAATGACATATACAGTTTTAATTTTATATTAAAGAAGTAAAGCATTTATTAATTCTCCATATCATGGTGAGTAACCTATTTTGCCCCAATCAAGCTTTCATTTGTCAACAATAATTAATGCAAAGCTTAACACATTGAAACCCAAGCCTGAGCTAGTCTCAGGTGATGCAATGAATTTGTGAGACCAATTCCCAAATAGCATTTGAGCACATATTTCTTAGAAGTTTAGAGTATATGCACAATTACAACCAGGGTTGGCTTATAGCACCTTTGCTCTTTGGTTGATGCTGCTGTATGTTGAAGCTTTGGAAAAGGATTAAAATAGCACTAACATCTTTTTTCACCATTTTCAGTGGATTGTGTTGTAGGACTTTAAGCAGTTTTAGTGCATTTTATTTAACATTTCATTAAAAAAGTCAACTTTTGCATTTTATTAGTACAGAATGTAAAACTACTTATGCAACCCCGGTTGCCAGATGTCACGGATTTTACGGGAGTCTTGGATTTGTGCTAAATGTCCCGTATCCTGGTCTGTCCCTATCCAGGACGGTAATTGTCCTGTATTTTGTAGATTTTTGAAACTTTAAAAAAAAAAAAAAAAAAAAAACTCTTTAAAGTTTTCACCTCTGGAGTTGTTAAAACCAACTGCTATATTGCTCTATACTGCAAAATCTAATTCAGAGTATAACAGTTGGTAGTGTTGTTGGTATTGACCCACTTACAATTGGATCACTGTATGCAAATCTGGCAATTTTTGGAGAGTTGGCCAGCCTGGCAGATATGATACCTAATAATTAACAACTGCTGTGTTGCTTACATTTCCCTTTTGTTTGATATCCATCAACAGTGAAGGATGTTTATTAAGCTTGTGAAGTGAACATGAACAAGTAGTTATTTTGTTGGAAAACAGGAAGTAAATTAATAATAGAAATGGATAGGAATTTGAAATGCAAAAGTGATCATGTTAAAAAGAGATAAAAGGCTGTGTGTTTTTCCGTAAGGATTGGGAAAACGAAACTGAATTTAGCAATTGGTTTGTATGCAATGGCGACAAGTCATACAAAGCATTTTGTAAATACTGCTGGAGTGTTTCTCAGTTGCACGTGGAGGGGATGAAATATGCACATGTCCCTTATTTTGATTTGAGATATCTGGCAACCCTGTATGCAACTAATGAATTTCTTAGTAATTACCAGTGGCGGCTGAAGCATGAATGCAGTGGTAGTACCAGGAATATCTCCCAAATTCTTACATGTTGCAATAAATATACCACTACTGTAACCACCACATCATTTTTGTATGATTACCTCTAAATTAGTACTCTAACTGCTACCCGAGGTAAATGAAATTGAGTTTTATTTATGCATGCTAACTTTGGTACTTAGCATCCCATTCTATACCTATTGGGCATGAAAGACCAGAAATTTTGCTCAGAAGCCTCTTTATCAGGCTTGAGGTTCTTTTACATGCTGTAAATCTATGACGCGGGACCAATGGCTTTACTTCCCATCCGAAGGAATCATGCTAAGGATTTTTCCGCTCAAAAAAAAATCCATCATCCTCCACTGGGTTTGAACCCATGGGAACTAGAGGCTAGCATGGTACCCCTAGACCATGGAGGACGATGCTACCTGAGGTGGTTCAACACTAAGAACACTCCCACTTAATATCTAACGGGAACCTTAACCGGAGATCATAATACAGGCCCTTAATGGAAGAGACACTATTATAGAGCGCAAGTAGACACACTAATGAAACTAAGCCAAACACCACGATTCCTGTTCAAATCGTGCGCACAAACTCACAGTTGGTCAGGTACTGTATTCTTTACTTCTCTTTCAATTGTCTGCTGGCAGTGCAGGCTGCATTGTAAAAAAATGGTTAATTTAATTTTAAGTATAAACAATGGAAAATTAATGATGAATGTGATATAACAAAGGATGATTTTCTGATAACTTTTATACTGCAAGTTATTGGTACCTTATTTCTCACTTCTCAGTGCAGCACACTTTGTCGTAGGTGTACAATAAAGTTGGTACTTATGATTCACATGTGCTGTCAAGGTAAGCCATGACAGATACTAACTGGCACAAATATGGGCTATTCCCTTGCCCCTCCAATCTCTGCTAGAGTCTAGACTGAAAGCCCAGAGTGCTATGAATCCATGCCAGGACTGAAGTGGCACGGAACCATAGAATAATAATATAATAAGATTGCAAACTCGCAGTTTACAGTTGCTTCCTTCAGCTTCTATGGTTTTTCTATTGTCACACAAGGCATTTCATTGCAACTAGAAGAATAAGCATAACTGCATTCTTGATGTGATCATGGAGTCTTTTTCGTACTTTCAAATATGTATTTCTTAATTTTATTAAGGTAGTGCCATGGCACGGAGGCACTACCCAAGAACCGCCCCTGGCAATTACATGCAAATACTGCATTGTGTATCACACAATTTGCCACAGTGAAATTGCACATTTGAAATAAAATTGTTGTATCATAAATAATTAGGAACACATGTTTGTCAGCATTTCAGACATCCTTCTACAAAAATTCATTTAAGTCCTATCCAAAATTATTTTACATAAGTCTAAAAGCCTGTGTTTCTCTGGGTCCAAATGAATAAAAAGATATGATTCTAAGCACCAATAAGTCAATTTAATAATTTATGGAATAAATTACAAAAAGATGTGATAGCAGTTAACCCTTTACAGCCTGTTGTACTATATTTGTTATAAAAGTACTTTTTTAAGTTCTTTAATGGGATTTTTCTTCTAATTTCATATTATACTAACCTTAGCAATAAAATGAATCTATTTATAGCTGTTTTATATTCTAAAACTATTAATCTTCTTCAATAAAATTAGCTTTGTTTTTAATAATAATAAGAAGCAAAACCCATACAACTGCAGTCAAATGTAACGCTGCCAGTATTCATGCGTCCCATCACACTTATTTTACTTGGACATTCCCCATCCTTTACCACAGACACATTTAACTGTAGAGTTGTCCTCCACGGCGTAGTGGTTACCATGCTAGCCCCTAGTTCTTAAGGACATGGGTTCAAACTCGACAGAGGGTGGTGGACTTTTTCGAGCATAAAAATCCTTAGCATGGCTTCCTTCAGAAGGAAAGTAAAGCCGGTGGTCCTGTGCCATAGATTTATGGCACGTAAAAGAACCTCAAGCCTGATAAATAGACCTCTGAGCAAAATTTCTGGCCTTTCACGCCCAGTATAGAATGGGATGCTAAGGACCACAGCAGTTAAAGGACATCCATAAATAAAACTCTATTTAATTTAATTTGACTGCAGTCACTGGGACTTGAATTCATGGATGGCTAGTCCATTTTGTCTCGCTCTAACAATCACACTATTTGAACCGCTTTGGTTATGGTGCCGGTGAAAGCGATATGTTTATTAACTAGAGGAAGATGTGACGGTAATTTGTATCACAAATTACTCAGAGGTAATTAACGACAATAATATGAATATGTATTTTTATGTAACATTGATTTCAGAGGTTTAATAATTGTAATTATTAATGGTAAATAATAATTTTCGGCTCTACTGAAACTGTTAACAATAACACAATACTTTAGCAAGGGAGTGAGTTGTTTATCGTTACCGGGAACCAGGAAGTTACGTCATGTTTCGCGCCTTTTCAGTAAAAAAAGCTTCCAGAATGTTCTATAAAAGTAATATGTATTAGTGGTTTTCATTGGATAGTAAAATAGACGCTAATGTTGGCGCGTTTTATTAGCCAATGGTAATTCATTTATAATCTTTATGTGTATCTCGAGGCAAGCCTATAAATAAGTCAGGTCGAGTTAGCGGGTCCCCCAGTGTGCAACAAGATTCCCGATACATTACACATCGTCTCCAGTTCGGCAAGATTCACGAAGCACTACACATCGTCTCCTGCAGTTATACAAAATTCTCCGTACATTACGCGTTGGCCGCTCAGTTCACCAAGTTATACGCAGTAAAAATCATTAAAGATCTAAAATATTACAAAGTCACTTATATACAAAAATTGAAGTACGTGAGTTAAAAGTGAGAAGTTATTATAAACAGTTTCAGTATGGCGATTATCAAGATAAATTTGTGAAAGTGTTAGTGCATGTGCTCGACAATAAAACATTATAAAATACATTTCTTCACTAGTAATTTTTGGATAAAAGATTCCTTTTCCGCTTCACACCCTGCAAGAATTAAATGCCTACCTAAATAGCTGGCCGGAAGAAAATATACATAACCTTAAAACTAATTCATATAGATTGCTACGCCAGATGGGTTAGCAGGCGACCGACGAATGACGTCACACAATATGGCTGCACGCGTGAGGTAAACGACATTAAGTGAGAAACATTATCCACCACGTGGGGCAGTTCAAGTGAAGTAAACACAAAATTTGCAATGTCCTCTCGCAAATTGGCGCATCAACGTGGAGCGACAACTAGGAAAGGAAGGCTAGACGACTAGGAAAGGAACAAGAATAACCAGAGAGGCGAAAGCAGCAGTGAAACGACCTATAGACGCAGATTCCGAGACAGAAGGGTAATTCAGCTACAAGAAAACATCGAAACGACGTAGATTCATCACGATACAACGCAGAAGCGACATACAAACCTAGGAGAATGGGGCAGAACGCTGGACATCAAAGCTACATCAACAGGCAGCAACATAAAGGTCAGGTGATTGTAATTTTTTTTTAGAAAACAAAAACAATGGCTGCAAGTAATACAGAAAAAACAATGATGGAGGGAGATAGTGTAACAGTTAGCTGTAAGTCAATACAGGTTACAAAAAAAAGCTCAAACAATGTAATATTGGAGGGAGGAAATATTAGTGCAGAAACTAAGAATAAAACAGCAGGAAATGTTAATTTTGATGCTAGTATGATGAAGGAAATGATGGAAATGCTGAGAAATTTTAGAGATCAATTTAGAGAAGATATGCAAAAGAGTTATAGAGAATTGAGGGAAGAATTAAGGGAAGATTTTGATAGGATTTTTGAACAAAACAGGAAATCAATTGAAAACATTGGTAGGAGTAATGGGGTATTAGAGCAAAAAGTAGATCAAAGCAGTAAAGATAGTAGTATGCCAGAAATGAGAGATGAAAATGATGAAGTAATAGTAAGTGAGATAGGAGAAGTTTCAAAGAAAATGCTAGACATGAGCAGGGAAATATGTAACAAAAAAAGTGAGGTTAATACTAAAAGTGAGGTTAATGTGGAATGTACAGAGTTACGAAATCAAATGAGTAATATTTCAAGTGAGCTAAGAGAGATGAAAGAGGTTATGAATGTAGATGTAAATCAGGCGCAGGTTAATTTCAGAGGGGAGATATCAGAAATGCAAGGAAATAAATTGTACCAAGATGTTCAAATTGAAAACTCCAGTCCAGTACAGTGTAGTACAAATTTGTCAGAGTATTTTCAAAGTAAAGAGATGGTAGAAGAATTGAAAATGAAAGTTGTTAAAAGATGTATTGTTCAAGAAACTGTAGATTGTTTCCAAATGTTATCAGGAGATGAAATTTCATATGAATACAAGAGGTTATTCATGAACAATTTGAAGGTTAGGTTACGGCTACGAGTAATGTTTAGCCACACACAATTTGATCCAGGAGGGTAAACAGCAATAAGATGTAAAGTAAATGCTGGATAGGTAAAGACGACTTGCAGAGAAATGTATTGGAACGTAAGAGGGTTAACTAATTATTTATATATGTCATTTGAAAGGAGAAATAAATTATATAAAAAAAAAAAAAAACAGGAAAGAAATGCTTAAAAAAAAAATAAATAAATAAATAAATAAATAAATAAATAAATAAGTAAAATTTTTAGTAACTGTAACAAAATATTTGAAGATTAAGAATGCAAAGATTTAAACTTAAGATGATGTTAAAGTAAAAGTACGTAAATACAATTCCAAGAATTAAAAATTAAGAATACAAAGATTGAAAATTAATATGATATTAAAGTAAAGATACGTAAATGCAATTACAAGAGTATGGTTAAAATAAAATTCAGAATAACAAAAATTGGTAAAAATAATTTAACAACAAATATTTATGTAGCAAACACAAAATGTGACACGGTGCCTAGATTTAAGAGATGTAAATATATGTAAAGGGTGAATATTTTGGTAAATATGTATGGTAATTACAAAAAAAACTCTTGAATTGATAAATTTTTGGTAACAATATAAGAAAGTAAACCATTTTTTGTAACACTAATTAAATAATTTAGGGTAAAGTATTTGCTATAAAAAAAAAAAAAAAATTTATTGTAACGACAGATTAATATCAAAACAAATTAAACCAGAGCCAGTAAGTAGTGGCGAGATAAAACATATGTCGTGTGTTAAACGCGTGTGAAGTGTTAAGTGAAAGTGAATAGCGTGTGTTACAAGATTTAGGAGACTAAAAACAAAATTATAAAATTTCCAAACAGGTTATAAATATTTATAATTATATTTCTAGTGGGGCATATGTGACGGTAATTTGTATCACAAATTACTCAGAGGTAATTAACGACAATAATATGAATATGTATTTTTATGTAACATTGATTTCAGAGGTTTAATAATTGTAATTATTAATGGTAAATAATAATTTTCGGCTCTACTGAAACTGTTAACAATAAC
Source organism: Deroplatys truncata (assembly GCA_030765065.1). Taxonomy (NCBI): domain Eukaryota; kingdom Metazoa; phylum Arthropoda; class Insecta; order Mantodea; family Mantidae; genus Deroplatys; species Deroplatys truncata. The sequence continues at coordinate 46,648,982 of CM060986.1, forward strand.
ACAATACTTTAGCAAGGGAGTGAGTTGTTTATCGTTACCGGGAACCAGGAAGTTACGTCATGTTTCGCGCCTTTTCAGTAAAAAAAGCTTCCAGAATGTTCTATAAAAGTAATATGTATTAGTGGTTTTCATTGGATAGTAAAATAGACGCTAATGTTGGCGCGTTTTATTAGCCAATGGTAATTCATTTATAATCTTTATGTGTATCTCGAGGCAAGCCTATAAATAAGTCAGGTCGAGTTAGCGGGTCCCCCAGTGTGCAACAAGATTCCCGATACATTACACATCGTCTCCAGTTCGGCAAGATTCACGAAGCACTACACATCGTCTCCTGCAGTTATACAAAATTCTCCGTACATTACGCGTTGGCCGCTCAGTTCACCAAGTTATACGCAGTAAAAATCATTAAAGATCTAAAATATTACAAAGTCACTTATATACAAAAATTGAAGTACGTGAGTTAAAAGTGAGAAGTTATTATAAACAGTTTCAGTATGGCGATTATCAAGATAAATTTGTGAAAGTGTTAGTGCATGTGCTCGACAATAAAACATTATAAAATACATTTCTTCACTAGTAATTTTTGGATAAAAGATTCCTTTTCCGCTTCACACCCTGCAAGAATTAAATGCCTACCTAAATAGCTGGCCGGAAGAAAATATACATAACCTTAAAACTAATTCATATAGATTGCTACGCCAGATGGGTTAGCAGGCGACCGACGAATGACGTCACACAATATGGCTGCACGCGTGAGGTAAACGACATTAAGTGAGAAACATTATCCACCACGTGGGGACACAAATACACACTAATACTACCTCAAAGATCAGCATATATCGTAAAATAATTCTGGCCAAAAAAATAAAAAAAAAGGGGGGGGGAGTTAAAATCTTGGCAGGTAACAGAGGAGAAGAAATTAGTAGAATGGGAGAATTCCTAGAAAGAGTGAGGGATAAATGGATAAGGAGCTCAAAGAAGGAGCAAGAGAGAGAGAAGACCATTATAATAATGGTGGTAATCTGTTATAGAGGCTTTACACCATACAACCAGGGGGGCTAAAGTATGTAAAGCTTAATTTACAGTGTCAGGCTATTAATTATGTATTAATTATCATAGATATAATTTAAAAGAAAAAGAAATGAAATACATATCTAAATAAATTAATCTTCATTACTATCCACTTCGAGATGCAGCTTGCTATCCAAACTTAGTAGTTTATGCACTCTCACATGCTAAATGCAGAAAATGAAGAAGTATAGCTTCTGAAACTGAATGATGAATCCAGTCATTCTCAAGCCAGGTTCAGTTTCTATTTCGACACTGAGAATGTGTTCTTAAGGTTTAAGATAAACCAAGCATGTCATTGCTGGATTCATTTTTAACCTCAATCCTGTTGTACAAACAAAGTTGTGGCTCACAGGTAGCCCAAAGTTTGTTGATATGATACAGTTTTGCAGTGTCAGAGGAGAGTGTTACAAGATCCATGACATAGGACTGTAGAAATGGTAGCTAGTCTGATGATCACCAAAATAACAGGACAGTCCTTATGGTTAATGTACCGTCTGTATAGGATTTGTTGGCCATGATTATGTGGGAAAGTGTGGACAGGAGAGGCCACCATAGACTAGGGGACTAAATGCCCATAAAAACTTGCATATATTGTATTCGTTCATCGACGTGCATTATTAAGGATTAGCATCATACATGCTGATGTTACATGCTAAATTCTGTAGTATAAAGATTCCAGGATCAATAAACTGAAACACACTCACCTCATTGCAATGTGTTTGACCAAGGGCAACCAATATTCCAGATGCAGGCATTTGAAATTCTGGATGATAGTCTGCAGATTGAGTCATTTCCTGCACACTGAATTCTATCAGTTCTATGACAACATCTGCTTTGATATCTTCTAAATGGTTTTTACAGATCTGCTCCATTGTTTGCAGCAAGCCCATTAAATGCGCAGATGACAGCTGCACAAAGAATTACATCAGTACATAATTATGCGTGCACTTTGCTTATTTTCAAATTATGGGCAAACGCTTAATAAACTAGATACTTTTCTTATAAACTATATATAACCTGAGCAGCCAATATCTCAAATGTATGCAAAATATAAACCAGTTCACTCTGGGTAGCAACATAAAATTCTGAACTAATAATCATAAAAATAGCACTAAACTACAAAAATTAGAATGAACACACTTTTTAAACCTTTCAAAGCTCTGAAATTTCATGTTTATCATGTCCTAACAATTTAACTGCTTGTCCCATAATAGAATTTGTCCCAACATAGAGAATTCCACCTTACAGATCCAACCCAGTCAATTTATCCTACAAAAATTATTCTATTTTGTCTCTCAGCAGATCTGTTATTGTAAATTCCCTATTTCTTCTTAGAAGACCTCATACAACTTACCAATTTATGCATTACACAAAATTGTTTTAGTTTCAATAAGAGGTTCTATCAACAACCAACAGGTCTAACCATGGGCAACCCATTTTCACCTTTCTTGGCAGATTTATTTATGAGCTACTTAGAAACACACATAACAACTTCCTTTCCATACATGTTTAAAGTTTGGCACAGATATGTTGACGACATCTTCGCTGTTGTCCCTAATAGGTTCATACAAGACTCCTTAGCCTTACTAAACCTACAGAACCAATCAATAAAATTCACCATAGAAATAGAAAAAGAAGGCATGCTACCATTTTAGACCTAAAAATCATCAGAGAACAAAAGAACCTAACCATTGGCATATACAGGAAGCCAACACACTCTACTAATTACATAAAAAATAAGAGTTTCAATCCAACCACACACAAACATGCAGTACTAAACAGCCTAACACATAGACTGGTATATACCCCCTTAAATAAACAAGAATACCAGCATATAGTAGACACAGCAATACATAATGGGTACAACAAAACAACTATTGACAAAAAAATTGCAAAATTCAAACGACAGATGCACATCAGAAACACAACAAATCTCAGCCAGCAAGATAAAGAGCTAAAGTTAAAGAAATTCACATACCACCCAGGAACATTTCACAAATTTAAGAAGATTTTCATGAAACACAACATCAGCCTAGCTCCACAGAACAAATTTAACATAGAGAAATTACTTTGTAACAAGTTAAAAGACCCCATCCCACAAGACAAAAAAGCTGGAATCTATAAAATCAATTGTTCAGATTGCAATAAAGTATACATAGGTAAGACAAAAAGAAACCTAGAAACTAGGCTAAAGGATCACATGAGATGTATCAAATACAAACAAATGGACAAATCTGCAGTTTCACACCATTTTTGGATCACTAATCACAACATCAAACCCAATATTACATTAGTCAAACCAGCCAAATTTGCAGCCGAATTAGATGCATGGGAGAAGATCACCATTCTAAATCACAACACACATCTAATGAATTTTGATTTGCCGCCACCAAATCCTCTCTGGAAGTATATTTCTCCACCACAAGATGCCACCACAGTATCCAGTCCAAAAAACGGAAACACCAACAACACGGGCCAGTCGGATTAGCTTCTGAGGATGGGAACAATCGTTTCCCGAAACATGTTAAGTGAGTAAACTTAAGTGATGTTAGTGTAACAATTCCGACTCACCTTTAAATAAATTCAATACACATCACTGTTTCTAGCTTCTTTTCATTACAATATCAACGATATTAGTCTAATTATATAATATAAAATTTAATAACAGCCCGCCTTAAAGCAATATAATATAATATGTAAAATGTATGTAACAGTCATTGTATTATGTTTATATTATTATGTACATGTATAATAATGTTATGTGAATGTATTATGTAGTTTTAACAACGTAGGAGCTGTGAAAATAGAAGCAAGCTGCTTTCCGTAGCAAACAGAATTATAAAGCAGAGGCTGAAAGTTGCTAACAATGAGGTAACCTTGAAACAATAAATTAGAAAGTTTAATAATGTTCCTAATAATTCTTGGAACAATAATGTAATATTTAAAACAGTTTATAAATAGCCATTCAAAAACTAGAAAAAGCTTGAGTTAAAAAAAAGTATTCTATTGGATAGGCTTAGCCAATCAGTGACTTGAAATAGAGGAAATGTACAAATTCAGGTGGCAGATGCTGCAAGATTGTGTACCCGATCGGTACAGTACGTGTTTTATGTGAGACATGAAAATTCATTGTGGAGAGAATAATATAAAGTTTACGTGTTTAAAAGTGCAAATAGCAATCAGTGAAGTGTTATTTAATCAAAGGATGAATAAACAAAGTACAATACAATTATAATTTGTGGAGAGAGAGACAGAGAGAGAGAGAGAGGGAGGGAGAGAGAGAGAGAGGGAGAGAGAGAGACACACACACAGGGTGTATCATAATTGATAGCGCAAACTCAAATGGTTGAAAGTATACAATAGTAGAAGCAAAAAGGTTGCAGTAAGCATGGGTCCACAAATGAGCCATGTGTGGGATACTTTTAAATGTGTGATTACAAGCCACTACTGACCAATTTAAACATCATCCTAATTAGTATAAAATCATGCACTCTGAGACCATAAATGTACAAATAAAGCCAATCTTACTATCTTCTCTTTTACCTTGGATTCAGGACGTCTCAAAACATGCATTTCTGATGAAATCTTCATATTGAATTTTTGGTTGAAATGCAATAATTTCTCTACCTACTACGTACACGGTAGAGAGAGTAAAAAATGAAAAACAAAATCCCACTAACTTTGCAACACAATCATTTTGTTGAACTTGTACTAACCAGAATTTTGTTAAATTTATTAAGCTTAATGTTTAAAGTGACTCATGAAGGAGCTATATTCTTCATTTTGACCACGTACAACCACAGCCAATCTCATACTCCCCAAGAAACTGTTATTGTTATCCATGTATTTATTTAAAAAGTGGTCAATTAATTAATTTTAGTTTCATGCTAGCATCCGGTAAACTCAAGACAACAATTCCATGCTAAGTTTCTGGCACAGTCTCTCAGCTAATTCTTACAGAAAGATAAGTGACATACGATTTAAATTTTCTGAAGTAATAATTGAATTTTTACCTTCGTGTTTTTCAGCCTGAATGTCATTGAAGATTTTAACACAAAACTGGAATGCTTCTTGGCAATCTTCTTCAATGACGTGATGACTGATTCACGAACCTCATGATCTTTATCACCAGCAGCTTCAAGAAGTGTAATAACCACAACTGCAACGAATATATATTGGCCTTAAAATGTTGAAATAAAGTTAATAAATCAAAGAGAAAGTAAAAGCATCTTTGTTTTACACAGCAGTGGAGTGCAACCTTTTTATCTATTTAACCAATGAAGAATGGTAGATTTTTTTTAAAAGTAGTGTTTAATGCCCATTCTTACTACACACGGCACCACAAGCAGTGGATTTTGTTTTTTTAAAGTAGTGTTTAATGCCCATGCTTACTACATATGGCACCACAGAAGTGGATTTTTTTTGTAGTGTTTAATGCCCATCCTTATTACATATGGCACCACAGAAGTGGATTTTTTTTTGTAGTGTTTAATGCCCATCCTTATCACATATGGCACCACAGAAGTGGATTTCTTTTTTAAAGTAGTGTTTAATGCCCATCCTTACTAAATATAGTACCACAGAAGTGGATTTTTTTTAAAGTTGTGTTTAATGCCCATCCTTACTACATATGGCACCACAGAAGTGGATTTTTTTTTTAAAGTAGTGCTTAATGCCCATCCTTACTAAATATAGTACCACAGAACTGGATTTTTTTAAAGTAGTGTTTAATGCCCATCCTTACTACATATGGCACCACAGAAGTGGATTTTTTTTGTAGTGTTTAATGCCCATCCTTATTACATATGGCACCACAGAAGTGGATTTTTTTTTGTAGTGTTTAATGCCCATCCTTATCACATATGGCACCACAGAAGTGGATTTCTTTTTTAAAGTAGTGTTTAATGCCCATCCTTACTAAATATAGTACCACAGAAGTGGATTTTTTTTAAAGTTGTGTTTAATGCCCATCCTTACTACATATGGCACCACAGAAGTGGATTTTTTTTTTAAAGTAGTGCTTAATGCCCATCCTTACTAAATATAGTACCACAGAACTGGATTTTTTTAAAGTAGTGTTTAATGCCCATCCTTACTACATATGGCACCACAGAAGTGGATTTTTTTTGTAGTGTTTAATGCCCATCCTTACTACATATGGTACCACAGGTACTGGATTTCTTAAAAAGTAGTGTTTAATGCCCATTCTTACTACATATAGCACCAAAGGCAGTGGACACTTATGATACATGAAATGAAATAATTAGGAAAGGAAATTTGGGAAGGATTCCAGGCCTAAGTTTAGGGTACCTTCCTGGTTTACCAGTTATGAGGAGGACCAGGGAAAATCCGGAGAAAACCTCTGTCAGGGCAGATGATCCTGATGGGATTTGAACCACAAACCTCCCATTCATAAGTCAATGTCTTAGCAACCTTGCCCATCCATACAGAATAGTGCACTCACATTATCAAGTAATTATTCTCTAGTATACATTTTAAAACCTTAATACATCCACCACAATCAATTATGCTTATTGTAACTGCACAGTGCTACCTGTGGCTGGCCTGGTAAGTGCCTCCCGGCCTGATACCTGGGCAGGGCCTGCAAGGGCTGTCGGAACAATGGGGAGTGTGAAAACAATAGAACATTACAGAGTGTGGAGTAAAAAGCCCTTTATGTGCTATTTATTTGTTCTGGAACCTTCATAGGTTCTTGTTCTCAAAAATTCTGCTTTGTATGCGAGGCCTATATAAAAGACTGCTGACGGTAAGACAAGCAGTGTTGAATTGAGTCAAGTATGAAGTGACAGTGAAAGTGGACAATGCAGTTTAATTGTGAGGTGTAACTCAGCAGTCAGTTGTGATTTGATTAGAAAGATTAGTTGTGTTGTATTCCAGGTGTCTGGAAAAGTGACTCAAGTGTAACATTTGTTACACTGAGTGCCTTGTGCTAAATGAAGTGCGTTTTCGCAGTTATAATGTAACAAATGTTCTCATTTGTTAAATTATAAGTTATGTATTTTGGAAGTATTGTAAACTTTATTCCCCTAATTTGGTTACAAAAACCATGTTGGCATTTTCAATTACAAATTGGCACCAGTGCAACCTTTATTCCTTCTGGTTACAAAGTCTCAGCTGGTACAATTATTTTCAACATATATTTCTTTAAACCATTTGATTCTTCTTTTCCTCTAGAATTCACTTGCTTACTTAAGGCAGCGTAATAGCTATCACTGCAGCAAATGATCAACTCAAATGATTAACTTTCTCAGCTGACTATGGCTGCTCTCAACTGCTGTTTCCCTGGAAAGCTCCCTAATCAATATCAGCAGCCACCAAAGATGCAATTCTCGAACATCCACTGTCAGTGCACCTGGCTCAACTGTCCGCCATTACTGTTGACGAGCAATGCGAAACAAGGGATGTTTTCATACCTAATTCAACAAAATTGCATTTATTACAGAAAAGATATGTAGGATGTACTGAAAAAAAACTACTGTTGTGTGAGAAACCAGGTATCAAATTTCAGATTAAATACTACAAATTATGCTCTCTATTCTTATTTGACTAATGGAGATTGCCTCTCTCAGATATTTTCAGCTCCTAGTTTTAAATGGGCTTGATCTTGATCAGAGCAGGAATGGCAGGAATGCATTGATATGTTGTTGCAAAACTAAGTATATATTGTTGCACCTGTATTAAATAATTTTGATTCCAAACTGTGCTTCATAACTGCAACAATACATCATTCATCCTGGGTTCTGAAAAAAAACTGAAATCCACCCTCTAGAGGAATAAACAGCAACCAGTTAGGGTTGCACACCACTGCTTACAGAAAGCGTAATATCACAATTTAGAAGGTAAGCTATGTTATTACTGGGAATCTGCTGAAAGGAGAAGTTGAAGGGCCACCCCATGCCGCTACCTATTACTGTTAGCTTCCATCACCACATTAAAAGCCTAAATATAAACTAAATAATACATTTTATTACTCACCATCCTCAGAGTAGCTGCTGGAAAGTGTTGACCACTGTCTCCGATACATAATTCACATCATCTTAAAATAGCATTCATGTACCAGTTCCTCAGCATTAATGGAACTAATTTTTCTTCACATATTAAAAATATAAGTTCCTGCAGCATATAAGGATTAGTTGCGCAACACTTTGTTTTTTATTATTGTTTTTTTTTAATACTGCCCAAAATAAATATAAAGTGATCACAAAACCTGTTAATAATTCTACTGCCAAATTTCAACATCTATTTACCTATATATACATACAGAGTGAGCCAAAAAACTCTGAATCGCCTGCGTGGTGTTTTTCCTGTCTGTGTCCTCAGTGCTCGTTGCCGTCTGCTGCTATCATAGAAAGGCGTGGATGAAATCATACAACATTTTTAAAACTACTTTTAAAGGCTTTACTTACCAACTTTACAAAAGGAGATGCTGAAAATGGCCACCGTCGTTTCCATACATTTTTGGCACCTCTTTAGCAAACTATCCATCACTCGCCGTAATTCACATTGAGAAATTTCCTGGTGGATATTTTGTTTTAATTCTTCCAGGGTGTGTGGGTTTGTCTTGTACACTTTATGTTATAAGTTACCCCGGAGGGGTATTTTATGAACAATATTACTGGCTGTGCGGCGCTTTTCCAGTGGGCGTGTGGAAATATGATAAAAACATAACGCACCGCTGCTATAAACAAAGTCACGCTGTTCTGGCTTTCTGTGCAGTGTGAAATGCAGTTTTGAGGTGATGTGATGTAGTTCAGTTATTACCAGTTATTTATTATTTTGTCCTGTACTTAGTCACAAAGTATATTATGGCTCAGTATATGTTTTCTACTGCACAGTGTGTATTTATTTATGATTCGTATGTGTTAACTCGTTCAGCTCGCAAAGTGAAAGTACGATTTGCAGAAAGATTTCCAGGTGTAAAAGTTCCAGGCGGTACAACAATCCATGAACTTTACAGTAAATTTCGGACCACAGGAAGTGCTCAGGCTAAGAAATCTAAAAGACGGCATTCGGTTCTTACCGAAGAAACATTAGACGACATCGGTCATCGTTTGGAAAATTCCCCCAAAAATTCCATGATGGATAGTTTCCTAAAGAGATGCCAAAAATGTATGGACAACGACGGTGGCCAGTTTCAGCATTTCTTTTCATAAAGTTGGTAAGTAAAGCCTTTAAAAGTAGTTTTAAAAATGTTGTATGGTTTCATTCGTGCCTTTCTATGATAGCAGCAGACGGCAACAAGCGCCAAGGACGCGGACAGGAAAAACACTGCGCAGGCGGTTCGGAGTCTTTTGGCTCATCCTGTATGTGTGTGTATATATCTGTCTCTGACTTTCCCCAAACATTTCTCAGAATTCTTCCTGTCAATAAAAACCAAAATAATATTTTTTAAACCATTTGCATTCCCCAAAAGCCATAGACATTTAATTTTATTCTTTTATTTTTATACGATACATATTGTAACCTGAACTGTGGAGCAATGATTTGGATTGCTCTAATTTCTAACCATGGAATGCACATTGGTTCGAGCCCACCATGAGGTAGGGGGTGTGTAGATTTTTCAGCCCATGTATAAGACCGGAGCCCACTCAGCATTAAGAATATAAGGAGCTATAATTGGCAGCAATCTGTAAGTCACAAAAACCAAAACTATGGCTGGGCAATGTGTGGTGCTGACCACATCACCAACCATACTGGTTGGATGACCACCCACTCCTGCCATGTGCATGTAGGCAACTGTTGCCTTAGCCCTGCATGTGCTGTTGTGCCATAGAATAATAAAATACAGACATATTTGAACATATAAGAAAACTGCATTCTAACCTTTGGCATTCTTGTACAGGATGATCAAATATTTTTGGTCCTTCTGCTTAAATTAGGGAATTTACAAAGAATGAAAAGTTAGGACACAGTTATGGTGCACTACAATGGATTTGTAAAACTAAGTGTACATGATAATCTCTGAACATATAGGCATATTTTGTAAAGGATAATAGAGTAAGTATATAATACTGAAATTTTTAATTTCAAAGTAATTAAAAATTGCAAAAGCTAAGAAAGCCTCTATTGACCAAATTCAAAATAATAAGAATGGTGTAATATACCATTCTTATTAGTTCATACACTATTCAGATTAACATTGAATTTAATGGTCATAGCACACAAATTATTGAACTAAATACCAATAAACCTACTACAAAAATATTCATTTATATGCATCAGTATAATGATACAAATAAAGATTATAAGAAATTTCTACCAAGTTAAAGTGTCTTGGCTTTGTGTGCATATTCCTAAGAACAATGTTAAAAAATTCAAGTGTTCATTACATTCTTGCAGTGTTTTGAAATTGGATGCTCCTTTAAAACAGTTTAAAGTAAGAGCTGGAATACACAAGGAATATAGATATCATGCAAAAAACAAAAGTGTTGCTGCATGAAGCTTACAAGACAGAAGTATGTTCCCCAGAACTTTATACTCTATAAAGTGTTATAACACAAATACAAACTTATGTAACAAAAAGAAGCAAAAAGGACCAAGTCTATGTAGGTATATAGAAAACTTTGAAAATGAAACTATGGCAATATGGAATGTATCATGAAAGGAGATATGTAGCCTATCTGAGTCGTATTAAAATAAAAAACCTATAAAATGCTACATATAACACAGACAAATCTTCTTACAGCTCCTGCCTAACCTATATATAAGACATATGCTTTAAATATTAACTGAGAAAGAATAAAATCTATTACACAAGAGTTAACTACAAAATACAATGCAGACATTGCTGGTACTCCAAACTTAAATGCATTCTGCCCTATGTATTGAATATTCACCTGTTGCACAACATATTAAAAACTTCCTCAATAGTATATGGGGAGTGAGTACATAAGAAAGTCTTTAAATCTTTCTTGAAGACTTTATGTTTATTAGGACTGCCTAATAGACTAGCAATTCCACTTAAATTTCACTTTAAAAAAAAAAAAACAACTTCAAGTTCTAGTATTTGAACCTCAGAACTTCACCACTAAAGGCCAGCATGCACACTGTTGCACTATAGAACACAGTCACCTTATGCATAGCTGTACAAAGCAGTCAATTCGACCAAAATTGATACAAAGTGATGCAACGGACAGGTTTATGGCATAGCCTATAAAACACCAGTACTGCATAAGTTCTCAATCCACAGGATGAGGAGACTCATTTGGTGTATAATTTGTTTATGGTAGTGCAAGATTTCAACTTCCTTTACATCAGATGTTCAAAACCGCAATAATATTAAAAAGAACAACATAGTGTGCCATTTTAGTATAGTGTTGATTATAATCATTCCACCTTGTTGGTATAAACAAGAAAGAAGTATCAAACAATGATAGGCATTAGCATCTGTGGGTTGCATTTGAGAGGTTGCAGGTTCAAATCCTGTGTACCTGCCAATCTGAACATGGTTTCCCTCTCTAGTTGCCAGCTATATACCGGATTGGATATTCAATACCACAATTTAAAGTTCCAACCAGAAAAAGAAAATAAATAAATAAAATGTATGGTACAGGATACACTGAGGCCATTGCAGAAAGTTACTCAAGCTAATGATACAGGAAGTCAATCATGTAACTAAGGCCACCTGTCTGACAAACACTGAATAATGATGATTCAAAGAACCTGCTAAAGCAGCATTAAAAAAGAGCACAAAAAAGAATTAACATAGCATTAGTAAGAGACTAATTTGTCCATAACTTCCTATATGATAATTATTTATTGCCTACTTATTTCCTGTATATAATAAATGCAGTCCATGAACTAAATAATTCCATCTCCCAGTTCTTAATTAGTTTCAACCATGAGTACTTGTTGCTCAATGATAAGTTCCAGTTCAACTGCACTGACAAATTGGCTTAAATATTTATTGAGTTATTGAATAACAATACTAACAGGCCTTCTGATAAAACCATGGATTCTGATATGGCCAAAGGGAGATTCAATGTCTAACATTTTCAAGTAAAAGGATAAATATTTGATCACCCTGCACATGAAGGCTGAATCCATGTAGTGTATCCTCATTTCCTATTGTTCTTTATGCTCAACAATATACAAAAAGGATCTAGATTCCTTAGAGTGAGCCTGTAATTTCATTGTAAAGAAGAGCATACCGTTACTTAGCTTTCTCATGTATAACTTTGGATATTTTATTTTTCATAAAAATCATTCATGGGAGATATCAATTAAAATATAGGATATTACAAAAAAAAAAAAAAAAAAAACACAACTTCCTTAGTTTTGGTCACAGCATTATGAAATTTGGATATGTTTTACACACTTATGTGATACACAAGAGTGGCAAATTTTAATAAAATTGAATAAATATTTTTGACAAAACCAGGCAAGTATTTTTTTTCAGAATTAAAATTTACTTTATGTACCATAATTACTTGAAATTTTGTACACTGTTCGTTTAATTGGAGTAAAATAATTTCTTGTTACGATTTTTTGACTCTTGGTTTATTTTATATGATCCTTTATAAATAATATTCCAAAACTTATATTTCTTTCTGACTCTGCATTGCTATAATTTGTGAAATATAATACCTTTCCAAATTTCCTTGCATAGAAATGAAGCTTATACTATATATTTAAATATGTTTCATCAAAACGTATCACATAATTTATAAAATATGGGTAAATACATTTTGAAAAATATAACTTCCAGATAACAAAGGACAAAGTTTAGATTCGTATGACAATAAAGAAACTTTTTTGTTCCTGACTTTAGAAACTTCTATATGAATACAGAGTGTCACACTGCCAATTGTAAAATAATATCTGCAGGCAACTTTAACATTTTATTGCATTTCAGGTATTTTCTGATGGTACTCTTATTACAAAATAAACTTTGGGGACACGTTATTTAAGCAACAGAGAATAAAATGAAAGGAAAATATAATTCTGACCATTTTAATTGACATCTCCCCTTGAGTAACCACCAATAAGTTGCTTGCTTTAATTTATTTGGCAAATGCCTAGTAATGTGGCAGACTGATTCTTCTTTGATTTTGCATGAGAAGTTTTCCCCTTCTATTGCAATTTCTTTTTGTTACATTCTTAAATGTTACTATTGTTACTATACATGGAAAATTATTATTTTCTTTATTCTCATTGTCCTTAGCATGGCAATAAATATGGTGCATTGTTTCACCTCTGATATACAGTTGGGTTGATTTCCATTTGTAATTTATTTGTAGCTAGATGATGCTACACAATATATTTCTTTGACTTCAGAAATGAAGATATGTTTTGTGTCATTTGCCATAAATAGTTGTATTCCTATTTGCATACACATCAAAAGTTAACATTTTTATCCTTTGACACTACTACTTGAGCTGCTCTCATCGTTCTATTGGTTTTCACTCCAAAAGAATTTATTAGCCAATAATAATCTGTATCCATACTTACATCGTCATGGGAAAATCAAAGCCAGCTTTGCCCACAGTTCAGTTATATCCTTGGAAGTGAATAGAACTGTGTAAAAATAAGCTCATTTCTGGTGCTTTTATTTTCAGTTTAACAGCATCCATAAATAGGGCGCTAGGGTAGCACAGTGGTTTTGTGTCAGGCTCTCATACTGAGGGTCCGTGGTTATGATTTTAAGTTGATGCTATCCATGCCTTCACCTCTGACTAGAGAGCCAAAAAACTATGAACCGGCTGCGCAGTGTTTTTCCTGTCTGCATCCTTGGCGCTCGTCATCTGCTGCTATCATAGAAAGGCGCAGATGAAACCATACAACATTTTTAAAACTACTTTTAAAAGCTTTACTTACCAACTTTATGAAAGGAGATGCTGAATGAAACTGGTCACTGTCGTTGTCCATACATTTTTGGCACCTCTTTATGAAACTATCCATCACTCGCCGTAGTTCGTGTTGAGAAATGCTGGCAATTTCCTGGCAGATATTTTATTTTAATTCTTCCAGGGTGTGTGGGTTTGTGTTGTATACCTTGTTTCAAGTTACCCAGAGATAGAAATTGCAGGGGTTAGGTCGGGGGACCAAGGGGGCCACAAATCTCTACTAATCATTCTGTCCTCAAATGCACTTTCATAAAGTTGATAAGTAAACCTTTACAAGTAGTTTTAAAAATGTTGTATGGTTTCATCAACGCCTTTTTATGATAGCGGAAGATGGCAATGAGCGCCGAGGACGCAGATAGGAAAAACACTGCACAGCCGGTTCATAGTCTTTTGGCTCTTCCTGTAGTATTTAAACTTCTATATTTAAAGCATTTTGCAAGTCATGTGGTTTAATTTGTAGATTGTAACAATGTTTAAATTATGCTGAAACATAATGAAGCTGCTTTATCTTTCAAACTTAAGGTTACTTCTTTCTATAGTCTGATATTTTGCTTTTGGACATGTGTGTGTACTGGGGAAGGGGATATTAAATATTCTGATTTTATCATCACAGCATTTGAGTCATATGTGAATGATGTCAAAATTAATGGGAGTGATATGTTCTAAGCTGTCCTCTGGCAACGCACAAACTTTACTACTGGGATTGTTTTCAATAGTATGAAGTCTGAAATGGAGTACTTACACAGTCTCATTTGAAGTTAACAAATATGGAGTAGGTATGTGTTGATGCAATTAGGAGAGAACTTTGAATGTTAACATTGTACTAACAATCCCCCTCCCCAAATACTGCCCTATATCTACAAGAGAATATTAATTAGGTTTGAGATGTGCAACATATACAGGTGTCATGCAAGTAGCTATAGTCAGTCCATTTCTGAAATTTCACTTGTATAAAACAGGGCATTTACTGGAGATTCTTACATACCTATTCAGTATTTCAACAGAAAGAATAAAATTCTAGCACAAACGAAATAGGAGACTAACATATGAAGACTGCAATAGAAGTTACAGCCAAACTGCCTGTATCCAGCCCCTGCAAACATTTTTAGGAAATAGCAATAAAATGATCTAGAGGCAAAAGCTGACAGTAAGAGAGGGGTTGTATATAAGGAAGTTTGTTGAAATGTTTTCCCACATTGTGAGTTTGTTATGGTCTGTTATGCTTTTGAATAATTTCATGCTTGGGTCAAAGTTATAGTTTTCATTCCAAAAGTGAGATGTCATTTTGCTGACTCGTCTCGTTACTTTAACCTAATATTTCTGAAGCTCTGCTTTTTAGACTTCTTTTAGTTTTCTCTTAATAAAACTTCCCACAACCATACAGTTCACTTGATATGTTCCATATCTATTGTCTGGTGGTGACAAATTTGGTCATTGTTGGTTTCAACCCTGTTAATGTTTATCCTGCTGTTGACTGCAAAGTACATAATAAAGTAAATTACACTGTGTGACCACAAATCTCTATATGCATTTGCCTTCTGTTTGTTAATTTTCTTGGTATTGTAGAGTGAACAATGGTCAGGAATAGCATTTTCACATAGCAAACATCACCCTCACCAATCGTACATAATCATGGGCATTTTATTTTTTATTATTATTAAAACACAACACTTTGCTATTGTAAATTTCACTTTTCTGACCAGCTTTAACCTACTAAGAGCCTCAGAATCCTTAAGAACCTATGCAACAATAAAAAGTACCGACATTCTACAAAGTACATTAAAGAAACGTTAAATTCGTTGGATTAATTTGAATGATGTAAAATAAAGTAAAAGGGGTCAGGATAATTAAACCTTGGAAACAAAATTTCTCTGTTCTTAATCACAAAGCTCTGCTGCCTAAAGCTCACCTTCTGCAATACAAATATTTAGAGTATTGTCTGCACATTTATAGTGTTCTGGCTTAATCAGGGGTGACGGGATACGGGCGGGGGTGAAGATTCTAAAAGAAAGGAGATGCCAAAAAGTCAGTTTAAAACAAGAATATGTTTTTGATCACAACATATTATTGTTTCAATATTAATGCTTCATGAAATATTGAGTCCATATCTATTATTTTAAGTTGATTTGCTATATAAAAATTACGATAGCAAACGTTAA
This sequence comes from Deroplatys truncata, assembly GCA_030765065.1. Classification (NCBI taxonomy): domain Eukaryota; kingdom Metazoa; phylum Arthropoda; class Insecta; order Mantodea; family Mantidae; genus Deroplatys; species Deroplatys truncata. The sequence continues at coordinate 46,665,078 of CM060986.1, forward strand.
GCTGTGTAGAACTGGTACCCAGAACTTAGTCAACAGTTGAATTCCTTAATCGCAGTTTTCTCGACTTTTATTGCATTCCAAAATGAAATATTTTCCAACAAAGTATTTGCGTAACTAACCTTGAAGCTGAGATTCCTTTTTGCTGGTATCAGTCATCCTGCTGTTGTTGCCAGTTCTCTTTTTCTTTTCAACGGCACCACAGTTCACAAAATGAGAGGTTATTTAAATTCGTATGGACATATTTTTTGTGTTTGCCATAATACTGTGTAGTCTGATCTAACTGCTTACATTACCGCAGCACGAATCGCATCACATGACATTGACAGGACATCGCATTGCATCGTGCATCCTACTCCCTATATACTCCGCAATAACATCTGAGCGCGTCAAAGAAATCACCTGTCACAGCACAACATTATGAATAGTAGCGCCGCGCTTGCCGTACATTGAACTTCGAAAACAAAACACTACATAAATTAGTTACGTTAGCAATAATATGTTCACGTTATTATGATTAATTCTACGATTTAACCTCATATGAAACACATACTTTTATGTTGAAGTGTACGTTTAATGTAGTAGATATGTATTCAGTGTTGTCAAACTATTTATAGATTTAATTACTACAGAAACAATTTTTTTTATAAAACCCGCTGAAATGGACCACGCCTATGAACGGAAGTACATCTTGATCCGGTTTGCCTCCAGTGTTGCCTACAGCACATTGCATCCTATATGCTAGTCGCAGCTGTCATTTGGCGCTGCGACGTGTTTATAAGTAATTGTATTTTAAAATCCAAGCATAAAAATGTCAAGTGAATCTGTCAAAACCGTAAGTCTTTGACCCACAGCAATGAGAGTATTTGACTGTTGTAAACACATTTTTTTGTAATTGTTTTATTTTACCGGTACAAATGATTTTAGTTTATGTTTTACTTTCTTGTTTCTGTGCTCTCTTTTAAAATCTAAAATGATAAATTAACGGGATTCTGTTTTCAGTTTGCCAGTCTGGAGACTCCAGGTTATGTTGGATTTGCAAATTTGCCAAATCAAGTACATCGCAAGTCGGTGAAAAAGGGTTTCGAATTTACTTTAATGGTCGTAGGAGAATCAGGCTTGGGAAAATCAACTTTGGTGAATAGCCTCTTTCTCACAGACCTCTATCCAGAACGTGTCGTTCCAGATGCAGTTGGTAAGTGTTGCTGAAGTTTATGTTAAATGTGTCTTGACAGTGTAGCAAAAGTATAGTCGAATTAATGTTATTTATTGCAGAGAAAACAAATCAAACAGTTAAACTGGATGCATCAACCGTTGAAATTGAGGAACGCGGTGTCAAATTGCGTCTAACAGTTGTGGACACCCCTGGTTATGGTGATGCTATTGACAACACGGATAGGTATGTAACAGAAAATTACTCTGGGTAAATGCTTATGAAGTTGATTATTCCAGGTCTAGATCTTAGAACCCATAGAGTTATGTAGTTCTTTAAGAGATTGTAGCTGTTAGCTGTAGCCTCAAGGCGTAGCCCAACACTGAAGCCCTAAGCTGCAAAGTGTAGCTAAGGGATGTTTTTTGGAAGTAAGGATTAAAGCAGTTGAGGGCATAGCCATAGGATATGCATGTCTAAAACTCAGATTATTCATGTTGGTAGCACTTCCTTCAAAATGTTACCAAAAATCATCAGAAACCACTGTATAAGAACGGTCGCATAAAAGGCTGTGGGTGGGCAAATAATTCCTCCGTAGCAACATCTAACACACCGAAACATCCCTCATAACAAGGATTACCTGGATGTATATATATAAACAATTTTGTAAGTAAAACACCTCAAATTAGCCCATAATTCAATACTACAGTAGAACCACTAGTGTTTTGTTGAACTTTATATGGATACAAACCAAATTCTTTTTTGACTGCTTTGTTTGCGGAACCATAAGGAATATCACATTATTGGGCCAATTTGTTAATTGATTTCTGTGGACTTTTCTATCCAACACATCTGCCATTGTTTCTTCTGTTAAGACTCTTTGTCCATCAATCCTCACAGCATCCTCCACATAGCCTGTCTCCCGAAATTTTTTAATTAAATCACACACAGTATCTTGGTGTGTTTTGAGTTAGAAGGGTGATAGGCTTTTTCAGGTGTAAATATCCTTAGCATGGCTACCTTCAGAAGGGAAGTAAAGCCAGTGGTCTTAGATTTATGGCGGTTAAAGTGCCTCAAGTCTGATAAAGAGGCCTCTGAGCAAAATTTCTGGTCTTTCACACCCAATATAGAATGGGACGATAAGAACCATAGTAGTTAAAAAACATCCATAAATCTCATTTAATTTAATTTTTTTGAGTTAGGAAACTTAGCAACAAAATTTTGTTTCACTTTCTGTGTAATTTTCACATTCATAAAAAAAGTTTTCCACTAGAAACACGTTCCTCTATAGGGTACATTGCTGTCACCTCACACACATGTCAGTACTCATAGCACAATAGCTATCTGCTGGCAGCCAGCAATTACGTGCTGGAAACCATAATATTCGGAGTGGAATGGGGAAAATCTTAGGAATAGCAACCTTATCTCGTGCAGTAGGCACCAGCATGGTGCAGGGAAGTTCTTGATGACCCATTATATCTTCAAGTATTTGAGCACTTTGGTGATTCACCAGTATATGTTAATCAGATGAGAGAAATTTGATGTATGTTCATCATAATAACTCAGAGCATCATCACAGATGCAAATCTGATTCAACTTAAACTTGTAGTTTTACTGCCTTTCATGTTCTTTGCTAGTAATTAGTTTCTTAATAATAAATATGCAGGTAGCTTCATGACTTGTCCTATCTACTTCTCACAGTAAATCCAACAAAAGTAGTTTGTTCCATGTTAAACAGTCCAGCTGCTAAAATTCATAAATGTGATACACATGAGTGCACTCAAAATCCTGTTTTCTACCATGGTGGTATAACATATTTACTCGTAGTACTATGTGAAGGGAAGAATGTTGGATAATTTTGACACAAAGTAATCAGCTAATCTGTACTGTCTTAATCATATGAACCATTTCACTGTATTTGGTGCCTTAGGAAAAAGAGGGCATTAAATACATACAGGAAAGTCTACTAACAAACTTTTATATTTTAATAAGATAAAGAAACTAAATACAGTGAAGCCTAATACATTAATAGAAGATAGACGAGACAACTTATCACATGCTTGCTGTTTCTCTTACTCAAAACTTTGGGGATGACGTGATGATGCAGTCTCTGAAACATGTGCTCAAAATTTTGAGTAAGCGAAGCAGTAAGAGTGTGTTAGTTGCCTAATCTAGCTTCTATTAATACTTCTATATGCTAAAATGGCTAGTTTCTAATCCGTGCTCTTTCATTTGAATGTCTTAAAGGGAAAGAAGTGTGTTTCTACAGATGTCATATCAACTATTGCAGCACTCTCAAACGTGAGCTGTTAGCTTCTAATGACTGTAGGGATGCTTTTCAAATTGCAGGATTATTTTTTAAAAATTTCCTATATGATGGAGATTTGGTGACTTTTTAACAAAATTAACACCTGTACAGTTAAACTTGGATGAAATGATAACCTAAGGAATAATTTTTTTATTACAATAGTGATAACAATCTGATTTATATTTTTACTTGTGGCTTGAGCTTTTCTCATGAGAGTCAAATTGGTTCTAATTTTGAATTCTTTTCAAAATATATTTCAGTTTTCGAGCAATTATTCAATATATTGATGACCAGTTTGAAAGATTTCTGCGGGATGAAAGCGGCTTAAATCGGCGAAATATAGTTGACAACAGGATACATTGTTGCTTCTACTTCATATCACCATTTGGACACGGGTAACTCTTTAGTTATTTAAGCTGCTGTCTAAACTAAATAATAAGTATGTATGGTAATAACTGAACTGATACAATAATAAAATGTTGGTATAACTCACGATCTCCTGCAGTTTAACCTCACTTTATAAGAGCTGCATTCAAACATTGCTTTGCAACGGGCATTGCAAGCTCTAACTACCACTATTAATTTATCCCTAGATATATTTCTGTAGCCATAATTTTCCAAATATGTGAAAATTAACTCAATACTTAGGGCAGTTGGCAGATAATTAATTTAAACAGCAGTCATTATTTAATTTAGATTTTGTAGAAATCTTATGATGCATCAGTAAAATTGAAAGTCATATTTTTAAGCAGTATTGCATAGTAAAAACTAATAATGAATTGTCACTCTACCTGTGGCAAAATCAAAGCAGAAAGTCAGGATTAAAGTCTCCAACAACCATGAAATTAAATGAGATGAAAAAGCTGAGAGTAAAAGTGGATAAATAATCCATTCATTGTGGTATTAATACCTTTTAATATTATACCTTCTTCCTATATTTCTGCATGTGGTATAACAATGAACCTCATTTTGGTATGCAGCATTGTAACCTTGTTTTCTTTTTTCCCTCTTTCTTAGTTTGAAACCTCTGGATATAGAATTTATGAAGCAATTGCATAATAAAGTGAACATTGTTCCTGTCATTGCAAAGGCAGACGTACTGACAAAAAAAGAAGTTCTTCGTTTAAAAAAACGGGTAAGTGACCATTCTTAGCTATTTAGGGTAAATTTTGAAAATAAGTATACCTTGTTGAAGATGAACAGCAGTTAAGAAACAACCTTCATGAAGGAATATTATTAAAACTAATTTTATTACTGTGAATCTAAAATATGAATCAACTGTTAATGAAACTAAATCAAATTAAGCAATACTTGATACCTAGGACTGATATAAATGTGTAGTATTTTTGTGGGTGGCTGCAATTTAGGCATTGCTTTCAAAACCCCAATTTCAAGAAATGAAGAACAGCAAATGAACTACAACATTTTCTGCTACATCCTTAATATAAAATATATAATAAAAGCATGTAATGGAAAAAGATGTTCTGATATACATTCCTTTTTCTGTAGAAACCTTATTTTACTACATAAAGTACCTAATAGACAGAAACAATTGGTATTTAGAATGTGTGTTGGTGTGTGTGACAGTTGTTTGAGTGGTGAATTCCTATGCCCATGGTAGAAAGTTTGATTCTAGCCAAGTGATTGACACTTAAATGTACTTAGATTCAACAGCCTCATTGTCAAACCTCGATTCTTGGAAGCAGTCAAACCACGATTTTAATTTAGTCTCAGATGTCTACTCCGAGTTTGGAGATGGACAAATCTGTAATAGCATACCATTTTTGAGACACTTCCCACCTATACAGGATGAAGTTAAATTGTTAGGAACAGTGAACTACTGATGGACCTAACAGTATGGGAGAAACTTGACATACACAAAAACAAAGATAATTTAAATTTGAAATCATGTGAACTTGCATGCTCGGAAGCAGATAATTAAATTGCTTGGTGGTAAATCAACATTTGGTAAGTGGAGCAATATGAGCGCTTAAAGTCAATTCACTAATTAGTTTCACAATAACTTGTTAAGCTTTGAGACCTTTTCTCCAAACAGAACAAAAAATCTGATGTGTTACATTCACATGACTTTCTCTACTCTCTCGTTCATTAATGGGTATACAAATTACATATTCTTACAAAAGTGTATTTTTCTATCTACTTCATTTTAATGGAGATAAATGTTTGCAGAAATAGCTGCATTACACATTTTGTTTTAGATACAAAGGGAATAGCAATAGCCAAATGTTTTAGAACTGGACACTAAAAGCTAGCCTTAAATTCCATACTCTTTCCATGACATCACGAGAAACAATTGAAAATTGAGTAATTTGAACCATTAATAATGGATATCTTGGAAATTGTTGATGCCATAAAAAAGGTATTTGAAATAAATTGTATGTTTTAGAGAGATCTACATTTCTTGTTTAGTGCATGTTGGTCTATCAGTTAATGTTTACCAGTTATATAAGATTGCGCAAAATTCCTTCTGAATGAATAGGACTTCAAAAGCTATTCGCAGAAAATTCAAGGTATACATTTTATTTGTCATATAAATATTTTTATTAAATGGGATTTTAATCAAAATCATTAGAGCCATTTTTTAGAAAATAAAGCATTTTGAAAAATCTTCCATGTAAAGGGTAGTTTGGAGTTGGAGATTTTCTTGAAAATCTTCGTGTTGCATCTTTGGAATGTACTGAACCTAAATACCGAGTTTGGTATTTATCCAACTTTTCATTTTGAGTTATGCTGTTCACACACACAACATATTTTTTAAACATGCTGTTTTTTTTGTTTTTTTTTTGGATTCTGGGGAACTCAAAACATGTATTTATGGTGAAATCTCGGTATAGAATTTTTGAATGGAGTGCAGTACCTTCTCTACCTACTAGGGGTATGGTAGAGAAAGTAAAGAGAGACATCTTTTTACTTTGTTCTTTATATCATTTGTATTTTTAATTAATATAGATTTTTTTTGTTGGATAAAATTATCAAGTCACACACCCCCACACTTGCATACAACTGACGATGGAGGCAAGTATCCAGAAACATGTGTGAAGTAAATGTACATGTGGTGATGCTAAGTGAAGTAATTATGATTTTAATTAATTCAGTTTGCTTGCTTTAAGGAGTCAGGGAAATATTTCGCACTTAGCCTGGGGACTATAAATTGTTTTTTCTCTCTAAAGACAGAAAAACCAGTAGATACATATTAAAGTGTTTATTAAGGATATCTCATAGTGCATCTTAAAGTATGTTAAGATTAAAAGATACATGAATTTTTTTTTTTTTTATTTGTAGGTAATGGAAGAAATTGAAAGCAATGGAATAAAGATTTATCCATTGCCAGACTGTGACAGTGATGAAGATGAAGATTACAAGGAACAGGTACTGTTTAATGTCCTTTTTCAAAGCATAAATGAGTATACTTATTCTACAATAGCTCCATGTAGTGGTTGCTTCTGTTAACATTCTATATTGATTTAAAATAAAGCAATGTATGTTCCTCTTGGTCCAAACTTTTCTTGTAATATAGATAGCTTATCTTCACCCATTTATTAGGGAAGAAAAACTTAGATTTCTAGGTTTAATCTTTTATTTGCATGTAGCTCTTGTGTGTATAAAATCTTAGCTTAGAGCAAAAGGGGTCCTACATTACCTAAGCTGTCCAAAAGTTCATTCCATAGGTATGCTCTATAAAGGACATGGGCAGCCTATATTGCTGATTTAAATCCAACAAATTACTACAGATTCAGGGCAAGAAGGTACATCAAAATGAGAGTGTGCATACTTGACATTTTATTTTTTGATGCACTGTGTGTCCAGTATTTAATGCATAAGTGTTTTTACCATAGGTGCGACAACTGAAAGAGGCAGTACCATTTGCTGTTTGTGGATCAAACACTTTACTAGAGGTGCGTGGTCGAAAAGTTCGAGGGAGGTTATATCCCTGGGGCGTGGTTGAAGTAGAGAACCCAGAACACTGCGATTTCATCAAACTGCGGACAATGCTTATGTAAGTTAATTATATAAAAATATAGCAAGGTCTTAACACAAGTATACTTTAAATATTATTCTTGCTTTTCATAGTATCAACTTACACAGAAAGACAAATGATGAACAGGTAAGTCTGTGCTACTTTCAATTTGCACTTCTGTGTTTATCCTCAGTTTCTTTAAAGCTAATGTAAATGCTTACATTCCAGAATATCTTAGTCATGTATTGTTTTGTCTCAAAGAGATTCCTGTCAGTTTTGGCTCTGAAACCTTCTGTAGTGCCCTGCAGCTTCAGATCTCTTCTTTTCAGTTGTCTATGTGAAGATTGGTTCATCATTGCAGCCATCTCTTCATCACAATATACAATCATTTTCAAAAATATGCTATTCTTTAATAACTCTTAATTTGTAACTCCCTGGTTTGATGAATCCCCTTGATATGTAATACAGAGTTGTTCATTTTTACACCTGCTTCCAGAAATGAGAAAAACTGAAACTTCATATGAAACCAATTAGTTTTATTTTGGCCATTGCTAGATTCAGAGAATTAGCATTTGTGATTCCAGGTTGTTCTTCCATTGGTACCAAGCTTAACATTGTTATAGCATTCATTTGAGGAAAGATTTACATATTTTACAATAAGGAAATTATATTTGTATTATTTTCCAAACTGTTACATTATGTATAGAAAGTTTGATAGAGGAACTTTTGTTTTCTATTCCAGCACACACATGCAAGACTTACAAGAGGTCACACAGGAAGTACACTATGAAAATTATCGCTCAGAACGACTTGCCAAGGGTGCACCTGTCCCCAAAAGGCAAACGTAAGTGAAATAACAAAGATTGTAAGCACTGCTGATGAAAGAAAAAGCTTATGAAACATGTTATGCTTTTTTAAACACGTGAAGTAATTTGTGTCACTACATTGACTCATAGTTCCAATTAAGCTCATTAATTCTCATTCACATTATCAGCTCTTGCTCACCATTTAATCTTTGAGCTAATGATCTGGATAACAATAAAGCATGTTCTAGAAAATAAGGGTAGCTTACAAGTTATCAGTTTAATACAAATGAGGTGGTTCTAGAATCTTGTGGATACAAGTATCAGTTTATTGAAATGATGAATTATGGACCATTGTACCATTATTTCAACCATTTTGTTCCGAGACTAATGATCGTTTCCTTGGATATGCACATTAAGAATTTAGATAAACAAAGAAGGCTAAAAATGCATAGTAGTAAATTTCAGGTGGATTCCCATTTTATGCTTTGCATTCCATTATGTACATTTTGGGAAATAATCCTAAAAAAAATCTGATGTGTTACACTCACATGACTTTCTCTACTCTTGTACAATCTATTTTTACAAACGCCTATTCTCCATATGCTTCATGTTAATCGAGATATCGAGATGTCAATCTTATTGGTAATTTTCTTGTAGATGCAAGGGAAATATGGTAGCTTTTAAGCGATAGTCAAATATTTTAACGCTGGTTGCTATGTGGCGAATTCCATTCTCTTTGCATGTCCAGGACATAAAAAAATGAATAACGAATTTGAGAAGAAGTATAAGTATTGGAAAATTTAAGGAAATAACAAGCAATATCTTGAAAACGGTTCACTCAACAAAAGAAATGTATATGACATAAGTTGTGTATTTTAATGCGATCTACATTTTTTGTGTAGTAAAATTTTGTCTATCTCTTATGGTTTACCAGTTATGCAAACGTCGTTCACAATGAAGAACACTTTTGGAGACATTCCCAGAAAATTCGAGATATACATTTCATTACTCATGACATTATCGTAAACATATGATATTTTAATCAAAATCGTTAGAGCCATTTTTGAGAAAATTAAAATTTTCGAAAAATGTTCCATGTAAAGGGTAGTCTGGGGTGGGGGGATTTTCTTGAAAACCTTCGTGTCGCATCTCTGGAAGATACTGAACCTAAATACCAACTTTGGTGTTTATCCGACTGTTCGTTTTTGAGTTATGCTGTTCACAGACACACACACACACACACAGACACACACACACACAGACACACACACGGACATGTTTCCAAAAATGCTTTTTTTGGATTCAGGAGGTCTCAAAACATGTATTTCCGATGAAATCTCGGTATCGAATTTTTGGGTGGAATGCAATACTTCCCCTACTTACTATACGTAGTAGAGAAAGTAATAGTACCTTTTTAGATAGCTCTTTGAGTAAACTACACTTAATTATTTATCGATCTCAATAGTGTCAAATTTTTCTTCAAATCTTTATATATAAAATTCCAGCTTCATATAACACGAGCAATTCTTTGAGACTCTTTACTTTTAATTTTGTATCAATTTTAATGTCTCCTAGTTAACACACTCACTATGCGCCAATAGATATATGATGAAATTTTCTGTTTGAACGCTGTGTTTGTTTTCCTACAACTTGATAATGGGTACACCAAATAGTGGCTTACTGCAAAGATTAGCTTTGTAGAAGATTTTATAGACAATTCTGTGATCCCAGACAAGAAGTTTTACCGTGGGACCTGTGGGCCTGCATAGCAATCCGCAGTAATCTATACAATATGTTTGAATTCGTTGAAGTAGATTTTATCTGTTTCCCTCAGACAGCCTCTGTTGCCTTGAATGCCATGATGTTCATTATGTTAGGTTGGTGGTGCTTATCTATAATGTAGAAAGTGCACTTTTGGGATGTTGATCATTATTGAACAGAACTGTTGTTTTTATACTTGTAGTAGTGCTAATAGTGCATACAGATGGTGCAAATAAAATGAGTGAGCGTGCTAGAAGAATTCTGGAAATGTCAAAAAATGTGACACTGGATAAGTATCTAATTAACTGGCAATAAACTGAGAATAATCTTAGCATTCTTATGCATCCCAAAATTGGATATTTGCATTATATCAATTCCTCCTCTCCACAGATCCATGTTATTCCGAGAAAGAGAAGGAAGAAGATGTATTTTCTTCAGATGATTCAAATAGGTACCCTACATATTTTTTAAGCAATAGTGGCATCCCTGCTGAAGTTAACTGATCTCAATCCATCTCAAACGATCCAGACACTGCATTTTCTGGAAATGGAAATGCTCTGCCAGTGCCTTAGATACAAGTAAAAAAGATCCTGCAGGAAATCACTTAGATTTTGAATACAATATGCCTTCTGGTGCAAAACCATAATATGCTGCTCTTTTAGTAGATTATTTTTCTATATCTATTGATGCTAGTGTTTTGGACCACATGGCCAATCACTAGGGACCCTGACTTTTCGCGAGTAGTTAATTCGCGAAATTGGCCGAAAATTAACAATAAGGAAAACCTTTAATCAATTATTTTTAAATTCCACATATATATCCATTCTGAGTCGCGAAATAACGTGACATTAGTTCTATATCGCGAAAATGCGAAATAACACCATTATGAAAAAAATGTGCAAAATAACCCGAAATTTTTCTTTCTCTCTCTCTCCTTTTTTTTTGGCGTTTGTCTCTCCTTTTTACATAAACAATCAGATATTTGGCTTATCAATCATTTACGGATACGTGTATTGTCATTCGCTACGGCCATGCTGCTGTTATGTGCTGTATGGCACAGAACACCAAACTGCACTGTGATTTAACCAGAGCTTCGGTAACATCGGTACTGCTTCGACTACCTCGTCCCCTTCACTCTTCACCTATCGCATTCACAACAAAAGGAATGCCATGTTTATCGGAATTCGGCAACACCGCATCAGTGACGGATTTCTCATTTCACTCAAATTATTCTTTGGATTTAAATGACAATACTACCTGCAATTCTTCTCTAATGCCGTATTTTAACGATTCGTCCTTGCATCGCCCCATTTCATGCCGGCTGGAAAAGACTGTCGCAAAAGTATCGTTAAATAATGCATGAATTTTTAAGTCTGGTTCAAGTCAATTCTGACAGTAGACAGCCTCTTCTACCAATCACTGTCTTCGTTTCCTGTACCCGTCGCACGAAAATTGTTGCTGTCTCGCGACGTTGCCATAATGTGAACGCATGTCTAGGTATATTTTGTGTCCGCTATACTGAAAGATTCGTTTGGAGTCAAGTTATATTCTTTAAATTATGTTACAATTTAGCGCAAGGAGTCTGTTTACCTTCTGCTCTGAAAAAGAAAAGGAATTATGCAGATGGAGCCACATTTCAGATTAATTCAGCTGACGGTGGAGTTGGCAACGTGCCGTTCGCGCGCCGTACAGACAGCATGTGCAAGACGTTGCCAGGTCAGTTTAGTTTTGCGGCACGCGGGAATTCAAACCGATTCCACAGTAGTATTTCAATGCGGTCTCAAAATATAATAAACTGCCAGGCATCTTTCCTTCTTGAACACTGCAAAGGCACCATTTGCCTTATTGAAGTGCTTGAGGGATCTAAATATCCATTTGTTCATAAACTATATAGCAAACTTAAAGATATATCAAATGGCTTCACAATAGTAGCTGTTGGAGAGAAAACTTCAAGTCTTCTTCAGAGACTGCCAACCCTCAAGAAGTCTTATGTTATCAGTCAGTTCAAGCAATTGGGCATAAAGTCAGTTACCAAGCTGAATTCCTTAATGTCAGCTGATGATGATATTCATTCTGCAGGTAAATTGTTTGATGTACGAAAAATAGTATCAAATGAAGCATGTACTGATATAACAATAGAAAAAGCAAGAAGAATGTTACCTTTTCTGCGAGACTTGCCAGAGAAGACATTTGAGGAGGGATATGCTGCTCTGAAGAACATAATGTGTGAGAAATTAGATGATGCTGCTGAAGTGAACATATGGATTTACTTTCTGGACTTCAATGTGATCACTTGTGTTTCAGTGAGAAGTGTATGAAACTATTGTGGGTACCCATGTCCAATGTGGACAGTGAAAGACTTTTCTGTGCATATGGGAACATCATGACAAACTTAAGCCAGAGAACACCGAACTTATGGTGGCTTTGTCTCTAACAAAGTAAATCAGTCGAAATGTATACTATGTAAATATTTTCATGCTTCTCTTTTTTAAGTTACATGTAAGGTGCCCTTTGTTCCACAGTAAAATAGTTTAAACTGTGTTTTTGTTTTTTCCCCTTTTTTTTTTTGCACGAGATAACACCGTTTAAGCAGTTTTATTTACCGCTCACTATAATATTTTTACACCGATATTACATTATTTTATTTACCGACAATCTGGGGTCCCTACCAATCACACTAATATCTATGCCACACAATTTCTAATGTCAGGTGCTGTTTCCAGTAGTTCAAGATTGCGTATTTAGAAACCAACATATAAAAATGAGATGAAATTTTTGGGAATATGTGTGGGATAGGATTGGTGAAAAGGCCAACTGTGCATCACTTCTGGTCAAAAAAAAAATCTCTTCAAAGATCGTATAATAGCCAAGGTCATGAGAAGAAACCATTTTGAGCTTTACTGAAATTCTGGTATTTCAGTGATAATGACCATGGTCCTGAAGGCAATCGTTTATACAAAATACAACCACTTGCAGATATGCTTGTTGAAAAATTTGAGAATGCTTACACACCCATCCTGGTGTATCATATAGAAGAGTCATTAGTACCACTAATGGATATAAATACAAAGCTTTGTTGTGATAGTAGGTATACATGGAATTTAAAGATTTATGCCGAAAAAGAGCAAGATTCTGGCAGCTGTGTACCAACAAACATTGTCATGATACTCTGAAAAGTTGCTGGATACTGGTAGAACAGCTGTAACTGATAAACTATTATACAAGTTTTGAACTGGCAGAAAAACTCATCTGGTAGGAACACTAAAAGCTATTGCAAAAGAGGTAGTTTCAAAGAAATTGAAACAAGAAATGATTGCCAAAGAAAATCCTTTTGTCTTTTAAAATGGAGAGATTGACGAGATATCTGTGATTGTGAATAGACATACAGGTTCAGTTGGAGGAACACAGGTGGGAAAACCTGTTGTAATAATAGATTATAACTTAGGGAAAAGTTCTGTAAATGTTTCAGATCAAATGGCGAGCTACAACACAGCCCTGAGAAGAACAGTGAAATGGTACAAAAAAAGTTACAATTGAACTCGTTTGGCCCAACAGTTGTAAATTCTCATCTCCATTTGCATCACAGATTTCAGAGAAAAAAAATTATAGAGGCTCTTGTTATTCTCAAATGAATCTCTGAACAATTCTCTCAACAGCAGCAGATGTAGACTTCTAGGAAAAGGAAGCCTTTAAATATGCATGCCCTGAAGAAACATGATGGACCAGCTTGTAAGTTTCAAAAGTATTGTAAGGAATACTGCAAAAAAAATCTGATGTGTTACACTCACATGACTTTCTCTACTCTTGTACAAACTATTTTTAAAAACGCTTATTCTCCATATGCTTCATGTTTATCGAGATGTCAATCTTATTGCTAATTTTCTTGTAGATGCAAGGGGAATATGGTAGGTTTTAAGCGATAGTCAAATATTTTAAGTGCTGGTTGCTATGTGGCGCATTCCATTCTCTTTGCATGTCCAGGACATAAAAAAAATGAATAACAAATTTGAGAAAAAGTATAAGTATTGGAAAATTTAAGGGAATAACAAGCAATATCTCGAAAACGGTTCACTCAACAAAAAAAATGTAAATGACATAAATTGTGTATTTTAATGCGATCTACATTTTTTGTGTAGTAAAATTTTGTCTATCTCTTATGGTTTACCAGTTATGCAAAAGTTGTTCACAATGAAGAATACTTTTGGAGACATTCCCAGAAAATTCAAGATATACATTTTATTTGTCATGAAAATATCTTAAACATATGATATTTTAATCAAAATCGTTAGAGCCATTTTTGAGAAAATAAAAATTTTCGAAAAATGTTCCATGTAAAGTGTAGTCTGGGTTGGGGGATTTTCTTGAAAACCTTCGTGTCGCATCTCTGGAAGATACTGAACCTAAATACCAAGTTTGGTGTTTATCCGACTTCGTTTCTGAGTTATGCTGTTCACAGACACACACACACACATACATGTTTCCAAAAATGCTTTTTTTGGATTCAGGGGGTCTCAAAACATGTATTTCCGGTGAAATCTCGGTATCGAATTTTTGGGTGGAATACAATACTTCCCCTACTTACTATATGTAGTAGAGAAAGTAAAAATTCTAGTAAATTTATTAAAAAAAACAAAATCAAGAAAGTAACCACATATTGTAAGAATACGATGGAAAACCTTACTTTTGCTTGCTATGCTTTGTTAATTTTCATAATTCAATATTTAAAAAACACTTCTAACACTCCATATTTGTATAAACTCGTTAACCCATTCTTTGATTGTAATCATAAGGAAGCTTTTCCTTGTTATCATTACTATGTTCCATTGTGTGACTGTATTTAAACACAGTTTGTAATAAGGTTTGTTATTCATACAATAAGGTTTTATGATACTAAAATTTATGCCTCCATAATCAGCTTCAAATCCAGTGGTAGTAAGAATTGGTTGAAGGTTCAGAAAGGTCCAGTTTATAGGTAAAATCTAATTTTTCAGTGGGCCACCGGCATATATAAATCTTCAAGTGGTCCAGAAACATAGCAGTTATATGGACTGCCATGATCCAATAGAATTGTATCCAGCAGGCCCCAGGAACCACTGTGACAGTTAACATGCTAAGGAAAAAAACTCTTGGTGAAATGCACAAGTTTTAAAAACAGCTTTAAAATGTAAAGTCACATTAACCAATGCAACTTCCTGTAATTAAAGAAGACTGGTCAAACCAGCCATCAAAGATAAGCCAATAAAGTTCTATTTAAAAGCAGGCTTTATGCTTAGACCAAAGCAGTCATTAATGCCTTAATTCAAAATTTTTCCAGAGATATTTGGAGCCATCAAACAATATAACAAGTAGAAACTTAAGCACTTTGCAAGTACTTCTATTTCCTTTTAGTTAGTCACACTATAGGGTTTATTAATATCTGTTAATTGTTCTTTCATACTGGTATGTGCAGGCTGAGGTTGGATCAGCATGACCAAGACTTTCTGTGCTACGATCTAACACTCTGTTATTGTGGCAAGATAACTGAACCTGATTCAGTCTGATTTAACCTACCAAGCTTAGATATAAATGATCAGAATTAAAATATATAAATTAAACCTGTCACATGTTTAAGTAAAAATAGCATTGCAAATTGCTTTCTTGCTGTAATTGAGGCTGATTTGAAGGCTGGCTATGAATCAGATGAGAGAAGTTTTAGTGTGTGTTCAGGATTCTCATCATAGCCCAGTGTTATATCAGCACAGAAAGCCAAGATCTGTTATTGGTTCAACTGTGGCTGAATTTTTTCAAATAAAATTCAACCAATCTTGGCCTGCACAGCTAGCACGAAAGGTAAAGTAAAGATGGTATCATTGTTTTTAATTTGTGCTTCCTTTGCAAATTCTAGTATGGTTCCTGATGAAAAAGCTCCAGCAACAGCAGAAAAGGATAGAATTTTGCAAGAAAAAGAGGCTGAATTGCGCCGTATGCAAGAAATGCTTGCTCAAATGCAAGCCCAGATGCAGCAGCAGCAACAGTAGCAGTGGGGGAAATTGAGATCCAAAAATGTGCCAAGCAGGGATCAGGAAGGATGGAGCAAGTTCCTGGGTTACCATCCTCCTTGCACACACTTCCTCTGTGACAGTTTGCGAATTCTCAGCTCAACAGGAAGCTTTCAAAGAAGTAAATTATGTGCTGTGATGTTACACATAACTAAATTAATATAAGTTTTCAAATGGAAAACTGTTTCAGGAAGAGTTTGTGTTTTTCAAAATGCTTATAATGGTGCCATTTATACAATGCTGCATTTCATTAACAATAATTATATACTGTGGTGAGCACAAATGAAATTTTGGAGAAAGCATTTTACTGTTGATAGCAACTGAAGTGAAATAATGTAGGAGTTTGAATTACTGGTATTAATATCTCATTTTACAAATTATTCATAGCAATTTGTAGCATGCAGCCACTAAATTAAGAAGTTATATTGCTCGTGCAGAAATGCATCCTATATTTGGGTAAATACTACAGATACCCATTTCTAGTTCCTCCACTTTTTTTTTGGGATGCATTTTTAATTATAAAATAAGATGAAGCATATAAATATTATTCTAGATTTCTGTAAAGCTTATCCTAGATCAAGTTTATCTTGGAACCTTAATGAGATTTCTGTAAGATGATCATTTAAGATATTAATATTTTTAATGTGTATTTTTAGTGTAGATTATAAAAGATACCTCAGATTGATATGCTATTTTAAACCTTGTACTGTCTATCTTCATTGCATAACCCTTATATTACATAGGGTGAACTGCAGTAGTGCTCAGTATTTAATTTTAGGTTGTCATGTACTTTGTCAGTATTTTATGTTTGCATGGTGGAACTGGATAGTTTTTAAGCAGCTTTCTCTTTGTTAAAAACTACCCCATGATTTTTTTGTACAAGTGTGTCAGTGACTCATCCCAGTAATAGTTTGTATAACTGCAAATTAATTTATTAAGAAACATCACTCTGAAGAAAATTTTCCTTATGTATGTAAACGTCAAATAGCAGCATATTATACGTTTAAATGCATGCAAATATGCCAAAAAAACTCTAGTATGGCTTAAAAATTATTGCTGCCCCATAACAAATGAAGTAAATCAGAGTTAATGAATATTAATGCAATTCACCCTATGGTTTTCAGCAGCTTAGGAATCTCTTCAATTTCTTGGATTATACAGTGAAATTTGCAGGTGAATGTCTCCAGAAGGATAACTCCAAAAGCTTAACTTTGAAATATTATTGCTAGCTGTAAGCTTAATAAATGTGAAAGCAATTGTGTCATAATATACTGTGATTATATTCCAAAGTGTTAGTGCGGAATAAAATTGTTTTCTCTTGTGATAACTTGCTTTGCACAATTAAGGAGTTCTCTCTCTATACAATGGCTCTCAAGATCTGTTTTCTGATAGGCATTGGAATACACAAACACAAGTTACACTAGTTAGTACACTTTTGCAGGGATGCAAGGATTTGGACTCATAGACAGGAAACCATGTAAACGAAAAGACAAAATCTGCATTTTAAGAACTTAAAAATTCTATAAAAATCTAATAGTACATCTTGCCTCACAATCAAATATGTACAATATTTACACTGGTTTGAAATGCATATCTATGGTTCATTGTTTTGTTGGTTTTAATGCCAAACTTTTACTGTCCAACTTGTTTAGTAAAGTCATTACATTGTTATCAACTTTTAAACTACACATATTTCAGCTTCACTATGTCCATTGCCTCCATTTCCAACGCCATAGGAATTGGTTCAGCATCTCCTACCGAGGCTGCTTCTATCATCACAATTTCACACTGGAATTTCAATGTTTACATACATTTCAAAAGGGGACACTATCTGCTATTTGGTACCATTCTTCACTCTTGGAAAACTCATCTTCTAATGTGATGTCATCAACAAGAACCTCACAAAAGTCTTCTTTATTGAAGCAGTTCTGAATCATATCTTGTGTCATAGAATCTTGCCAGCTTTAATGAAACGCATGGCATCTAAGATGGTGATTTTTCTTGTCAATTTCAGTGCAGCTAACCTCTCTGTACCAGCCTCTTATGATGTTTGCTTCAAGCACCATATTATGCCTTGATCTGATGGTTGTAGCTTACTCGTGCACTTTGCTGGGAGGAAAATTGTCTTAATGTTTCTTAAATTTGAAACAATTGGTGGATGAGCGGCGCACTGACCAATGAAGAGTAAAACTTTCCCATTATACCACAGAAGTTATCTAGGCTTTTGTGCTGGAAACGTACTTACATGAAAAATGTTGCACACTCTTGAAGCATCACAGACTGCATGTTTTTTCAATAGCAACACCAATTTCTCCGATCCACCTCTGTTACAGCAGAGTAAATCTCTCCTTGTTAAGTTTCCTGCTATGGCACGTAGTGTCTTTAAAAGCCAGGGTTTTATCTGGCAAAAGATAGAAAAATAGTCCCATTTCATCTGAATTATAAACGTTGTCAAGACTACACATTTTCAAAATTGACAGGAGTGATTGTATTTTTGCACAGTGGGGCACCATTATCTAGGGCAGTAGTGCTAGTAGCTCACATCTGTAAACTAAGTCATGTTCATTCTTGAATCTTTCAATCCAGCCATTGGACACTTTAAAATCATTATTCCCACCTGTGCTAAATGTGTTACCAGAGTTCAAAACACAGTATCGTCTATTGCAATTTCTGAAGCTCCTGTTTGTGTAACCATATTAGTAGATTGTCTTATAATTCTGGAAACTAACTCTGGTGAACCTAAAAGTTTTCTTCTAGTATTTTTCCATTCTTTAAAAGCAGTTTCAATCAGTTTACATTTGCTGACAATCGTGTTTAAAGTTGATGCGCTAAATCCATGCATTTCTTAATTGGCTTATGATCTACTTGAAGGATTTTTAATTTTTCACTGTTTGTTATTTGCTGCACTTTCTATTTCTCCATGCAAACATAAATAGTACAAAGTTAAAATGCAATCTACATGTGTTGAGTCAACACTAGAATCTATCGTGGGCATTTACCACAGCAAGCTATAGCATTTTCTATCCCACCCACACAGATGCATGCATGTCATTGGCTGCTGGTTACCACACCAAGCTAAAGTATTGTCTATCTCACCCACACAGTCTGTCACACAGATGCATGAATATCATTAGCTGCCACATGCCCATTCGATTGACCAAGGATTGACCAAAATAGTGAATGAAGGTATCAAACTTTGAATGCAGTAAGCAGGAGCAGCAAAATATGCTAAAACAAAGTTTTTTTATAGCATTTGGGACCAGGACTTTTATATTTCAACATGTATGGGAAAATGATCACTGAGGAACATACTAAATGAGATTCCACTGTATTCTGTATTATTGCCTCTATCTACCTTGCTAAGGTTGTTTCTGAAGTAGAAATACTTTTAATAACCTAAGCTTTGAATTGTTGCTGTTTTTGGTAATGAAAAGCTGTTGAAAATTAGGAGTAATTAAATTTGCCTGTCTTTTGCATAGAGAAAGGATATTTCTAAAAAATATGTTCATGCATTAATCTTTTCAGTGGCAAAAATAATTGTATTGGACTTCACTAAAAGATTGAGAAGAGAGGTCCTAGTGGTGTTAGCTTTATTATAGCTTTCTCTTTTGGCCTGAGATGTTTCAACTGCTGGTTGATCTCATTCTCTGTTTCATCTCTCTTTTGTCATTACCACTGATGTGTTTCTGGAATAGCCCATAGCATTCCTAAGGCACTCTTAACATCTTTGCGTAGATTTTGTGTTCATAATCAGATTATTGAATAGGTTCAGTTGCTTGGATGCAGACATATTTTGCTCCATAATGATTCCCTAATGTATATGTTCATATCAATAGGCGATTAAGAAATATCAACCCTTTAATCATAATATAAGGTGGTTTAGTCAAATGGCTCCTGTTCACCATTGGAAAGTACTGAGTACCACATGTCCTAAGAAGGGAAAACTATTTCTGAATACATGGTATGCAAAAAAAGTAAGCGTACATTTGTGCATATAACTTTGTCATTATATTGATATTCCTTTTAAAAGTTGGGGAAATGTGCCAGATAATCCATGCTCTGTGCAAATCAGAAATATAGAGATACAAAATATTTAATTGAACCTAATACACGAAATTACCCAATGAACATTTTCCAGTGTGCTGCTAATATGTTAGAGCAAAGTTTACATTACTAAACTTCTCCTATTCAGAATTATAAAAGATGGATTTTAAAATTGTATTTAACAGAAGTAGTATAAAATAGATAAATCAAAATGTGAATCAGATAATATTTATTCAAGTAATTATATAACTCATTAGTGTACAACTTTTGCTTGTTTCTTTCTTCTGTGAAATCAGCACCACTCATTGCTGTCTCATGTTTTCTAAATAGTCTTGTCATGTTTACCTCCATTTTCTGGGACACTATTGGGGCATTTCTAAGAGGTCTGACTACAGCTCCATGATCTGATGATGTAAACACCAAACCTGAGATTTGTCATGTCATTTTGTTTTCTTCTACTGGGTATTGATTTCTGGCATGACACTCCTCTTCAAGTTACTTAGGTTTTTTAATCTTAAGATCCGAGCAGAAAATTACATGAGTGGTCAAATTCTTTTGCAATATATTTCACATATACAGATTTTCAGTGCAGTCTGCCACTTTTCTCAGAGTCTTTGCAACCAATTTGGCATTTAAAACTGAGGATCAAGGCAGATAAAATTCAGATCTCATATTATACCAAAAAAATGCATAAGTGATAGAAACTGCTTAATAACTTCATCCTTTTGTTGCTAGAGTCCTGATGGTTTGCGAAGTATGCTGTCCACAATTTATTTGATTCACCAGTTTAGGCTTAACTACCTGTTTTAAGTTCAGTACTTGAAAAACAAAAGCAACACTGTTAATTGTTCTTCCACATATGCTGTGTGACAGGTGGCTTAGAGCAACAACACAGTAAGTCCCGGCTATGGCACTAATTTTCACTGATTCTGCCTTTCCAAAAATAACATAGTTTGAGCTATGAAATTGCTTGATGTTTTAATCATTAACTACTTTGACTGTCAAAGACAGACACCTTGCATTCACATTTTGGTGGGCTCTACATTTCTTACAATTTCACAATAATTTGTACAAAATGGAAAATACATTTTATTTCCTAGCTGCTTTGAGTTCTCTAGATACCTGGTATACCCAGCCTATCCCATTTATGGGCATTCAGATCATACATTTGGATTCCAGTTCCGAGTATCCTCCTCCAAAGCAGGAACAGCTGCTATGCCATTGAACATGTCACTCTTGCATAATTTAAAAATTGTGAAGTGTGAATAGCGTGTTTGAATACAAATTACATAAGTAACAGTGATTTTAAAAAATCTGATGTGATACATTCACATGACTTTCTCTACTCTCTATTGTTTATTATCGTGGGTATACAAATTATTCTTAAGTAAATTTATTTTTTTTATCTACTCCATTTTGAGATAAATCTTTCCGGAAGTAACTGCATTATACATTTCATTATAGATACAAAGCAAATAGCAATTGATGTTTTAGAACTGGATGCTACATGCCAGCCTTAATATTTCATACTATTTCCACAATGTCGCAAGAAGCAATTGAAAATTGACTGCAATTCGAACCATTAATAATGGAGATCTTGGAAATGGCTGATTGTACAAAAAAAAAAGTTATTGGAAATAAATTCTGGTTTTAAAGAGATCCACATTTCTTGTGTAGTACATTTTCATCTATCGCTTAACGTTACCAGTTATACAAGATTATACAAATTCCTTCTGAATGAAGAGAACTTCAAAAGGCTATTCATAGAAAATTCAAAATACATATATGTTTTGTTCTGTCAGTAAATGTCTTTAATGTATGGTATTTTAATCAAAACTATTAGAGCCTTTTGTTTTAGAAAATAAAACATTTTGAAAATTCTTCCATGTAAAGGGTAGTTTGGGATGGGAAGATTTCCTTTAAAATCTTTGTGTCGCAACTTTGGAAGGTACTGAATTTAAATAACAAGTTTGGTATTTATCCAACTTCTCTTTTTGAATTATGCGCGCACACACACACATACACTTTTTTAAAGCTTTTTTTTTTATTATTATTATTCATTCATGGGGCCCCAAAACATTTATTTCTGGTAAAATCTCAGTATCAAATTTTTGGGTGGAATGCAATACCTTCTCTACCTACTAGATACACAATAGAGAAAATAAGGAGTAAAACTTCTTTGAAAAACTGGCTGAAATGAATATTAACATGACTTGACTGCATTAATACTCTATTTACCACAGTTATGTCACAGATTGTTCATAATCTAAGTTGGCAACATTCTTTGTTCCAGTGATAATATGTTGAATACATTGTTACTGAGTTTCAAATAAATGAGAGCCTCAAAAAATCCTTTTCCATAATTATGATACACAAACAGCAACTATCCTGGATTCTTTACCAGAAAATACTATTCAAGTTGAATTTTAGGCAAAATTTGCTTCTCTTGCTGGAAGGGCACTTGATCTTGCTTGCATCACTCCTGTTTAAACCAATCCTTGATTTTTGAAGACTTAATAACAAACATGCTGTTAAATTAGGTATCTATATGTGAGTAACAGCAACTGACATTTATTTACAATGAGATTTTATGACAACTGAGTCAAGCTAACATATTAGATTTTCTAAACAGCTTCAGGAAAGGACAAGAGCTAAGAGAGAAACGAGAGGTACAAATGACATTGCTTTTGGTCTCTGGTGTAAACGAAGATGTAAATTGCCATTTTTACAGCCTGGGAAAAAATACTAAATGTTCAAATCATATGTTTTTAACTTGTTCTACATGCATTTCAAATTGTATTAAAACCTTCAGCAATCTACAACTGCTAGAACCTTAAAAAAAATGTTGTGCAGATTTCCTAGACACTTCAAAATAAGTAAAATGTCAGTTGCCATTATTTACATCTGAATGCGTCAGCTATATTTGTAATAGGTATGTTTTTAATGCATTAATGTTTACTTTAAACATGATTTATATCTTAGTATTAAATATCTGTGTGCCTGAATGCTTTAGAAAAGGCTGTTCCAGTAATCTATTCAATTTGAAATAATCATTGAATCATAAAAATTGCAAAGCAGCAAACTTCAGAATGACCAAGTTGTTTATAAATCACTGCATAGTAGAGCTTTAGTTGGTTTTGAATACCTCTTGCATGTTTATAGTGCTTGCAAGATGATTGGTTTAATAATATCGTTACTGCTAATGTGTTGCAAATTGAATCATTAATATAAACTTGCATCAAGCATTTCTAGTAAATATGCGCTTTATTTGTATTACATACTGTGATCCTTTCCTTGCTCTGGGCACTTTTTCCTATATTTTAAATTGTTACGTGTTCAGTTGACACATTATGAAATCTTAACAAATGTTGAGCTTAATACTTAGCTTTCCAAAACAAGTATCTAAATCATTATATCCAGCTCTCTTACAGGCATTGAATTGTAGCCTAAATTTGGTAAAATACAGTGTTTTAAACCAGAATATAATTTGTTGATTTGCAATAAGGCAGCTTTTGATTCTAAGTAGGGATGTATTGCAGTAATTCTGAATCCCACAGATATAAACATTTAAAAATTAGAGCAGCTTAACTTATGCATTTCTTTTTTTTGCAAAACAGTCCACCCACCCTTCTCTAAAATGTTAAATCAACCCTTGAGTAGTGCAGCATTTATGCAGTCTACATGTTTTCATTATGTATATTCATCAACTAATCATCAAAAACTGGAGATGTTCTGCTGATGCTGACTTTGAGAACAAAGTGATTGCTCCAGACTGCATAAAGTTATAAAAGTGAAGTCTGGATAATCATACATAAGGGTAATTTTTGGAGAAGATAAGGGATACAAAATAAAGTGAGAGAATTTTATACTTATAACTGAGTATCAATAAATTTATGTACATTCTACAGAGCCTTCATTTGGGCATGTGGCCAATCTAACTGGAAGTTTCTTGTCACCGGGAAGCATACTGATTGCCGGCTGAATCAAACATTCATAGCCCCTTAAATGTAAGCGCATAGATTTTCATACAAATTGTAACTACAATAACCACATACCTTCATCAAAGATGAAGTTGGAAATGATGTTCTTGTGTAGCCACACATCTCACACTTTTCAAGAAAATTTGCATTGACACTCATTAATTTGTGTCCATGTAAATAAAACCACATTTTGTCCTTAAAAAAAAATCTGATGTGTTACGTTCACATGACTTTCTCTACCCTCTATTGCTTATTAGTGGATATACAAACTATTCTTACTAAAGCTTATTTTTCTATCTGCTTCATTTTAATCCAAATAAACCTTTGCAGAAATAGTTACATTACACATTTCATTATAGATACAAAGGGAACAGCAACAGACAAATTTTAATAACCAGATACTATTCCCTGCCTTAAAATTCCATACTGTTTCCAAGCAATCACAAGAAATACTGAATGTTGAAAGGACTTATTGAAAGACTAAGTAATGAACAATTCAAACCAATAATAACTGATATCTCGGAAATGGTTGATGCCACAACAAAAGTTATTTGAAATAAATTGGTGTTTTAAAGAGATCTCATTTCTTATGTAGTATGTTTTCGTGTATTGCTTAACATTTACCAGTTATACAAGATTATATAAAATTACTTCCGAATGAAGAGGACTTGGAAAGCCATTCCCAGAAAATTCAAGATATACATTTTATTTGCCATGTAAATATCATTAATATACAGTATTTTAACTAAAATCTTATTTACTTTTTAGAAAATCAAAAATTTAAAAAAATGTTCCATGTAAAGGGTAGTTTGGGGTGGGAGATTTTCTTGAAAATCATGTCGCATCTTCAAAGGTACTGAACCTAAATACCAAATTTGGTGCTTATCCAACTTTTTGTTTTTGAGTTATGCTGTTCTTACACATGCACACACAGGACCTTTTTCTAAAAATGCTTTTTATGGATTCAAGGGGCCATAAAACATGTACTTCTGGTGAAATCTCGGTATCAAATGTTTGGGTGGAATGCAATACCTTTTCTACCTACTACGTACGTGCTAGAGAAAGTAAAAATATGCAGGCCATTAGAGCGATCATTAACATTAATCAATACACAATTGCAGAAATTAGCTCTACTAACATTATCGCATGGTTGCAATTCCTGAACTACAGTTATGTTATGGGGTTTTTATTACTTTCTCTACTACGTATAGTAAGTAGGGGAAGTATTGTATTCCACCCTAACATTCAATACCGAGATTTCACTGGAAATATATGTTTTGAGGCCCCCTGAATCCAAAAAAAGCATTTTTGGAAACATGTCCGTGTGTGTGTGTGTCTGTCAGTCAGTCAGAAACCAACAGTCGGATAAACACCAAACTTGGTATTTAGGTTCAGTATCTTCCAGAGATGCGACACAAAGGTTTTCAAGAAAATCCCCCCACCCCAGATTACCCTATACATGGAACATTTTTCAAAAATTTTAATTTTCTCAGAAATGGCTCTAACGATTTTGATTAAAATATCATATGTTTAAGATACTTTCATGATAAATGAAATGTAAATCTTGAATTTTCTGAGAATGTCTCCAAAAGTATTCTTCATTGTGAACGACTTTTGCATAACTGGTAAACCATAAGAGATAGACAAAATTTTACTACACATTTATTTTTTGTTGAGTGAAGCATTTTCGAGATATTGCTTGTTATTCCCTTAAATTTTCCAATGCTTATACTTTTCTCAAATGGAAAATAGTTATTCTTTTTTTTTTTGTCCTGGTAATGCAAAGAAAATGGAATACTCGACACGGCAATCAGCTCTTAAAATATTTGACTATAGCTTAAAGCCTACCAACTCCCCTTGCATCTACATAAAAATTAGCAATAAGATTAACATTTCGATTAACATGAAGCATATGGAGAATAAGCGTTTGTAAAAATACTTTGTACAAGAGTAGAGAAAGTCATGTGTGTGTAACACATCAGATTTTTTTTAAAGTATAGTAGCATTCCAAGATAAGGTTTGCAAAATTCCTGTGCAAGCTTTCTCAGAGATTTCTTTGATGTCATCAAAGTTTTCCTCTGTAAGAATAGGGCGACTTATTTTTGGTTTCTTATCAAGAATAGATCTCGTTTCCCTAAATCTGTTCATAAAATTACAAACTATTTCTCTGCAAGGCACAAGAAACAGCAGTGAATCTGTTCTCTAAATCACCATCTCACTTCTCTCCATGAGTTTGTCGTCACATAGGAATCATACATGAAGATTCTGCATGTTAAAGTATACATACATTTTGGCAGAATAACAGCACTAACACACTATGACACTGAAATACGTGTCTTGCAATGTATCAACCTCTGTACAAAGACTACATCAACTGATTAGCCAGATTACAATGAGGAAAAGTAGATGGAACAGAATCCGTTAGAAACAGCACAGTGCAGGGCAAGCAATTCTCCATAATATGGCCATGTCAAAACAAAGGCTCTGAAGTAGTATATTGTATTTTGAAGAAATTGGTTTCTTTATGTGCAGCGATGGGTTGAACTACTGTGAATTACTTCTTTCTCTATTGTCATTCAGATAAAGCTGAAACCTGCCAAAAGTAATGATTTTGTCATTCTAATTCACCTAGTTTAACTTTATTATATGTAGATGTTTGTCTTCATTTATTACCCACTCTTATGTTATGAGAATGAAGAGTGAACTACAGTCAAGTTGAGTGATAATGTTATAAAGGATGGGAGCTTTCTAACCTACCAGTTTATTACCGGTGTTTAATTTTTAGTTCATGGGAATTGCGGATTGATGAGCAACCCATCACCAGAAATAGTTGAAAGCTTTTCTTCTTTATTATTTCCTTGTTCTTTAAGAATTTCATAGGTCTGAAAGGAAATAATTTTTCAAAGCTAAATTAATAACTGTCAAAAGGGAAAATGTAATAGGTATATTTAAAGGCTTAATCTAATGTTAAGTAATCAGCAATGCCGTTTGCATCCCCAAAAATAAATTTCTGAACTAGTATATATGTAACAGTTTGAGAGTGTGCAATTTGAGAGTTGTGTGTATATGATATTTTTGAAGTGTATGATCCAACTCTATTTTCTGTGATAACAGAAAATTAATGAGAGTAATGTAAGCAGTATGTTCAGTGATTGCAAAACTTTTGTAGTGAATGTGGTAGATTTTGTATGTTAAGCAACCTAAAATGTGCAATGTTAAACATTTAAAAGCCATAGAGCTACAGCAAGAATCTCACCCTCATCAATCATCCAAAGATGCCTTCTTATGTCTGCAATAGATTTAGTAATGAATTAGTATAAATCAGTTGTTTTATTATTTTTTTTTCATCTAGAACATAAAAGAAATATATTTAGAGTGGGATATAGATATATTTTGTGCCTCCTTGCACCTTTTAGATGCAAGAACTGCAAACCAAATGTAATGGATGGTCATTAAGAACCAAAGTTGCATTTGTTCATTGTTCTGGCTTCTGTAAACAGATTTGTTATTAATAAATCAGAGACAAATCCATTCAGATAGTTTTATTTATTCCTTACTGTAATTCTATAGACTTCCAGCATTATTCAAATCAACTGATTGATGTTAAATTGTTGAAAGGTCTTCAGCCGCTATTTTGGCAATTTCTATTTTCTATATTAATAGGGCTATCATAATTATACATTGTTATTGTGACATAGTCTATGCATCCAAAGTTTTTAATGGGAAATCAAAGATTATAAATTTTGTTAAACATCTCTAACTTATGACTCTTAGTGCATTTGATAATACAATTATTGCAAACTTCTAAAATATGTTGCTTTTGTGTGTGCGATTTATTAATATGAAAGAGGTTAGTATTTATTTAATAGTGTAATTCCACAGAAAATACCTATTTTTGTGTAGCATTAATTAAAAAAATCCCAAAATCTGATATAATACATCCACATGACTTTCTACATCCTCTTAACTTTATAAGTGAATATACAAACCATTCTTACTAAAGCTTATTACTTTCTCTACTACGTATAGTAAGTAGGGGAAGTATTGTATTCCACCGGAAATACATGTTTTGAGACCCCCTGAAGCCAAAAAAAGCATTTTTGGAAACATGTCCATGTGTGTGTCTGTGAACAGCATAGCTCCGAAAAGAACAGTCTGATAAACACCAAACTTGATATTTAGGTTTAGTATCTTCCAGAGATGCGACATGAAGGTTTTCAAGATAATCCCCCCACCCCAGACTACCCTTTACATGGAACATTTTTCGAAAATTTTAATTTTCTCAAAAATGGCTCTAACGATTTTGATTAAAATATCATATGTTTAAGATATTTTTATGACAAATGAAATGTATATCTCGAATTTTCTGGGAATGTCTCCAAAAGTATTCTTCATTGTGAACGACTTTTGCATAACTGGTAAACCATAAGAGATAGACAAAATATTACTACGCAAAAAATGTAGATCGCGTTAAAATGCACAATTTATGTCATACATTTTTGTTGAGTGAACCATTTTCGAAATATTGCTTGTTATTCCCTTAAATTTTCCAATACTTATACTTTTTCTCAGATTTGTTATTAATTTTTTTTATTTCCTGGACATGCATAGAGAATGGAATGCGCACATAGCAACCAGCACTTAAAAGATTTGACTGTCGCTTAAAACCTACCATATTCCACTTGCATCTACAAGAAAATTAGCAATAAGATTAACATGAAGCATATGGAGAATAATCGTTTGTAAAAATGGTTTGTACAAGAGTAGAGAAAGTCATGTGAGTGTAACACATCAGATTTTTTTTCTATCTACTACATTTTAATCCAAATAAACTTTTGCAGAAA
The DNA here is from genome assembly GCA_030765065.1 of Deroplatys truncata. Taxonomy (NCBI): domain Eukaryota; kingdom Metazoa; phylum Arthropoda; class Insecta; order Mantodea; family Mantidae; genus Deroplatys; species Deroplatys truncata. Next base: position 46,693,985 of record CM060986.1, read on the forward strand.
TAGCTACATTACACATTTCATTATAGATACAAAGAGAACAGCGATAGTCAAATGTTTAAGAACTGTGCGCTATACGCTGGCCTTAAAATTCCATACTGTTTCCATGCAATCACAAGAAACAACTGAATGTTGAAAAGACTTAAAGAGAATGACTAAATAATGAACAATTCGAACTTTTAACAATGGATATCTCAGAAACGGCTTATGCCACAATAAAACATATTTTAAATAAATTGTGTATTTTAAAGAGATCTACAATTTTTGTGTAGTACGTTTTCATCTATCACTTAACACTTCCCAATTCTACAAAATTCCTTCCAAATTAAGAGCACTTCACAGGCTATTTCCAGAAAATTCAAGATGCACATTTTATTTTTCAAGTAAATATCTTAAATATATGATATTTTAATGAAAATTGTTTGAGCCATTAATCAAAGTTTGAAAAATGTTCCATATAAAGGATAGTTTGGGGGATGCAGGGGATTTTCTAAACTTAAATACCAAGTTGTTATTTATTCAACATATCTTCTATAAACTATTCTTACAGAACCTTAATACTCTCTCTGCAATATGGAGAAGGTATTACATTTCACCCAAAAAAGCAATATCAAGATTTCATTGGAAATACTTGCTTTAAGGCCCCCTGAATTAAAATCAGTTTTAGAAAAATCCCTGTCTGTGTGTCGGATAAATACAAAACTTAGATTTAAGTCCAGTATCTTCCAAAGATGTGACAAAGATTTCCAAGAAAATCTCCCCCACTCCAAAATATCCTTTACATGGAACATTTTGCAAATTTTTTGATTAAAATTACCATGTATTAAAGATACTTATATGACAAATAAAACAAATATCTTGAATTTTCTGGGAATAGCTTATGAAGTTCTCTTCTTAGGAAGGAAATCTATATAATGTTGCATAACTGGTAAACATTAAATGATACACAGAAAAATATAGATCTCTTTAAAATACACAATTTATTTCAAATAACTTCTTTGTGGCATCAGCCACATCCAAGTTATCCATTATTAATGGTTCAAATGTTCAGTACTTAAGTCATTCTTTTCAAGTGCTGTCGATTTTCAGCTGTTTCTCGCGGTCATGGAAAGAATATAGAATTTTAAGGCCAGCGTATAGCATCCAGTTTTAAAACATTAGACTATCGCTATTCCCTTTGTATCTATAACAAAATGTGTAATGCTATTTCCAGAAAAGTTTATCTCAATTAAAATGAAGTAGATAGGAAAATAAACTTTTGTAAGAATAGTTTGTATACCCACTAATAAGCGATTGAGGGTAGAGAAAGTGATGTGAATTTAACACATCCACATCTTTTTTTTTTCTATCTAGTTCCTGTTACTTAGATACATGTTTGCAAAAATACTTTCATTTTACATTTTGTTATAGGTACCAAAGAGAATACAGGAGGTTGAAGCAACACTCAAATCTTTATATGTTGGCATTGAAATTTCATACTCTTTCCATAACACTACAAGAAACAACTGAAAGGTGACCCTTCAAAACATGACAGTCTTGAAAAATTCAAACCAATAACAACAAATATCTCAGAAATGTCTAATGCCGCAAAAGCAATTATTAAAGAAATTGTGTATTTTAAAGAGATACATTTTTCTGCTTTTCTTAGTTTAATATCATATAACCAAGAAGGTACGAGGGTAATCCCAAAAGTAAGGTCTCCAATTTTTTTTAAAATACAAAGAAACGTTTATTGACAACAAATGGTATATAGTTTTGAAGCTTTAACATTTGTCTATTTTTCCACATAATCGCCATTTCGGTCGATGCATTTTTGTAGACGCTGTGCCATGTCATACCAGATTGCTGCCATGCTCTTGAAAAAGTGAAGGACCTCATTTTTCACTTCGTCGTCACTTCCAGCCAAGTGTTCTTTCAACTTGCGAAACAAGTGGTAGTCATGGATGCTAAGTCCGGACTAAAGGGTGGATGGGTGATGGTTTCCCATCCAAACTGTTGCAGAAGATTCATGGTTTGACGGGCGGTGTGGAGCCGAGCATTGTCATGGAGAAGGCTTATGCCCTTGCTCAACATTCCTCTTCTATGGTTCTGAATTGCCCGTCTGAGTTTTTTTTAATGTCGGACAATACCTCTCGACATTTATTATTATCCCAGGATCCATAAAGTCGACCAACAATATCCCAAAACACAGTTGCCATGACTTTACTGACAGACTGTGTTCTCTTGAATTTTCGCGGCTTGGGTGAACCGGAATGCCGCCCACTCACATGATTGTTGTTTGGTCTCAGGTGTGAAGTGGAAAGCCCAGGTTTCATCACCCGTGACTACTGAATCCAAAAGGTTGTCCTTTAAATCTGCATAGTGTTGAAGAAATTGGTGGAAAGTTTCAGCATGTTGCCTTTTGTGATCTGTCAGCATTCTTGGGACCCATCTTGCGCACACCTTCCGAAATTTCAACTCCTCAATCAAAGTCCAATGAATAGTGCTTCGAGAAATCTCAGGAATGGCAGAGCTCATCGAGAGTGATCCACCGACCTTGAAGCACGATTTGTTCAACCTCTGCGATAGTTTTGTCAGAAATGGATGGTCTCCCGCTTCTTTCCTCATCATGAATTTCCGTGCGACCATTTGCAAATTCTCTACACCACTTACGGACATTTCTGACATCCATACAAGACTCTCCATACACTTCCATCAACTGTCTATGAATTTCGACAGGTTTAACCCCTTTTGCACTCAAAAAGCGAATAACTGCGCAAAATTCACACCTGGCGGTAGTGGCTAACGGGAACTCCATTATAACTGGTTGCCAAGCAAAGACTGAGGGCGCTAAGGGATGTGCAGTGGTTTCTGAAGAGAGTGGAGGGAGGAAGGAAAAAACCAGTATGGCCAACATCCACACAAACAGTTTCCCTGCGATCCCAGCGCTTTGGAGACCTTACTTTTGGGATTACCCTCATATATCGGACGATAAATGAGTGAATTGAGCTCAGGGTTCTTAGAGCTTAGTTGCCCGACAATCTTTTTCAGGATAAGGAAAACCCTAGAAAAAAGCTTATCTGTGTAACTCACTCTAACTGAGATTAGAACTTGGGACCTCTTGAATGTGAGGCAGACACAACATTCATTCCAAATGAAGAGGACTTCACAGCTATACACAGAAAATTCAAGATACATGTTTTATTAGTCATGTAAACACATTACATATACAGTATTTTAAACAAAATTGTCAGTAACTTTTGCAAAAGTCAAAAATAGCAAAAAGTTTTCCTTATAAGGGTAGTTTGGTGTGGAGGGATTTTCTTGAAAACCCTTTTGTTACATCCTTGGGAAAGAGTCTTTCAGAATAATGATTTCACAGACTATTTTCAGAAAATTCAAAATAAACATTGTCATTCAAATACCTTAAACATATGGTATTTTAATAAAAAACTGCTATTTTTGAAAAAATCATAAAAATGAGAAGTTGTCCCTGTAAAAGGCAGTTTGGGGTGGGGTTTAGTTCTGCAAAATCTTAAGCACATCTTGGCAAATACTGATTGGTATTTAATGGACTATTCATTTTTTTATTTTTCCAAACCTTTTATTTAGTGGACCTCAAAACATATATATGTAACGAAATCCCCATATCAAATTTTTGTTGGAATGCAATAGTTCCTCTAATTAGTAAAGTCAATGTTTTATGGCGCCTCAGTAATGTTACAGGACTCTCCAACCAGTCAGTTGACACCGTCTATGTGATAACTGAGGCACATAGCTGTGTAACAAGGTTTTGTGGTTTCTCAGTAATGTTACAGTACTCTCCAAGTAGTAGAGAAAGTAATATATTTTGAAATTTGACTTTGATGGTTGTTTAATAGTATATAATAAAATATGTAATTATCTGAATACACATTCAGTGTATGATTAGTGTTGTCCTCCGTGATCTAGGGCTAGCATGCTAGCCTCTGGTTCTTGAGGTCATGGTTCAAACCTGGCAGAGTCAATGGATTTTTTTTCAGGCGTAAAAATCCTTAGCACGGCTTCTTTCGGAAAGGAAGTAAAACCGATGGTCCCATGTCATAGATTTACGGCATAACAGCCTCAAGCTTGATAGAGAGGGGTCTGAGCAAACTTTCTGGTTTTTACGTCCAATATAGAATAGGACACTAAAAAGAGCATCCATAAATAAATCTCAATTTAATTAATATGAGGGTGGATTGATAAGTCCATGACTTTGACGAGAGATAGCATTGTAATCATAGGTTTCTTGTTTGCACCCAAGTATTACATCTATTCTGGGTATAATCGTAGAAATTCATTGTCATTTGTTTCTTAAAACATTGTTGGGAGCGTCTAAAATAAGCAGATGTGTGTTGCTTCATAGAAAACGGAGAAAAGTGAATTTCATGTTTTGATAAAGCACTACTTTTGGCATGACAGTGAAGGAATGGGAAGAAAAGCTGAACAAGTATTATGGGGACTCTGTTCCATCACATGCCATGGTGCACAGAATTTCGATGTGGTTGTTTGAGCACAAGAGATGCCATGCACACAGTTCAGCCGGTTGAGGTCACAACAGAAGAAATGGTAAACAAAGTTCATGATATTGTGTTGGAAGACTGCCGAGTGAAAATCCATGAGATAGCCAAGACTGTAAACATCTCGAGTGAACAAGTGTATAACATTCTGCACGAATTTTTGGGTATGAGAAGCTGTCAGCATGATGTTCTCACAGTTGAGAACAAGCGGAATTGTGTGACCATTTCACAGGGATCACAACCCAAATTAATTTTTGCAGCGTTATTTCATGGTTGATGAAACATGGATCCATTACTATCAACCTGAAACCAAACAACAATCAAAGCAGTGGATTCCTTTGGCAAACCTGCTCCAAAGAAAGCAAAAACCATTCCGTTGACAGGAAAAGTCATGGCAGCTGTCGTTTGGGATAGATATCCACTACCTGGAAAGGGGTAAAACGATCAAGGTTCATATTATACCGCAATGCTGGATCAGTTTCACAAGGAATTGTTAAAGAAATGACCCAATTTGGTGAATAAAAAGGTTCTCTTTCACCAGGATAATGCACCCGCACAGAAGTCAGCAATTGTCATCACAAAATTTGTGGAATTGGGCTACAAACTGCTACCTCACCCACCATATTCTCCAGATCTGGCTCCGAGCAACTTCTTCCTCTTCACAAACCTGAAAAATTGGCTTGCTGGGCAGAAATTCACGTCCAGTGAACACATCATGGCAGAAGCAACCTCACAGTTTGCAGACATCAGTATTTTTTGGAAGGGATAAACAAAATTGGTGAAACGGATGTGTACTGAATTGAAAGAAGACTATGTTGAGAAATAAAATTGATTTTTTTGGAAAAAAATGTTATTTTCTTTAAAAAGTCAGTGACTTATCAATCTGCCCTCGTATGCGAGTGGCATTTTAATTTATTTAATGAAGATGTGTATACAGTGGCATGTACACACACACACAACAAAAGCTAAGAAAAAGTGGTGTTTCAGCCACAAGACACTTTTTACTTTCTCTACTACGTATAGTAAGTAGGGGAAGTATTGTATTCCACCCAAAAATTTGATACCAAGATTTCACCGGAAATACATGTTTTGAGACCCCCTGAATCCAAAAAGAGCATTTTTGGAAACATGTCCGTGTGTGTGTCTGTCTGTGAACAGCATAACTCAGAAACGAACAGTCGGATAAACACCAAACTTGGTATTTAGGTTCAGTATCTTCCAAGGATGCGACACGAAGATTTTCAAGAAAATCCTCCCACCCCAGATTACCCTTTACATGGAAGATTTTTCGAACATTTTAATTTTCTCAAAAATGGCTAACGATTTTGATTAAAATATCATATGTTTAAGATATTTTTATGACAAATAAAATGTATATCTCGAATTTTCTGGGAATGTCTCCAAAAGTATTCTTCATTGTGAACGACTTTTGCATAACTGGTAAACCATAAGAGATAGACAAAATTTTACTACACAAAAAATGTAGATCACGTTAAAATACACAATTTATGTCATATACTTTTTTTTTGTTGAGTGAACCATTTTTGAGATATTACTTGTTATTCCCTTAAATTTTTCAATACTTATTTTCTCAAATGGGAATTCATTATTCATTTTTTTGTCTTGGATATGCAAAGAATATTAATCTGTGGCAAAGGGAATGGTGTTGCACCTAGCAACCAACTATTAAGAGATATGTATGTGCTTAAAGGCTATTGTATTTCTATATTGCCCTTGTAAATATATATTCCCCTTACATCTACAAGCAAATTAGCAATAAGATAGAGTCTGCAAATGTTTATCTCGATTAATATGAAGTAGATGGGGAATAAGCGTTTGTAAAAATAGTTTTACAAGAGTAGAGAAAGTCATTTGAGTGTAACACATCAGATTTTTTTATGTCCTGGACATGCAAAGAGAATGGAATGCGCCACATAGCAACCAGCGTTAAAATATTTGACTATCGCTTAAAACCTACCATATTCCCCTTGCATCTACATGAATATTACCAATAAGATTGACATCTCGATAAACATGAAGCATATGGAGAATAAGCGTTTGTAAAAATAGTTTGTACAAGAGTAGAGAAAGTCATGTGAGTGTAACACATCAAATTTTTACTTTCTCTACTACGTATAGTAAGTAGGGGAAGTATTGTATTCCATCCAAAAATTTGATACCAAGATTACACCGGAAATACATGTTTTGAGACCCCCTGAATCCAAAAAAAGCATTTTTGGAAACATGTATGTGTGTGTGTGTGTCTGTGAACAGCATAACTCAGAAACGAAGTCGGATAAACACCAAACTTGGTATTTAGGTTCAGTATCTTCCAGAGATGCGACACGAAGGTTTTCAAGAAAATCCCCCAACCCAGACTACACTTTACATGGAACATTTTTCGAAAATTTTTATTTTCTCAAAAATGGCTCTAACGATTTTGACTAAAATATCATATGTTTAAGATATTTTCATGACAAATAAAATGTATATCTTGAATTTTCTGGGAATGTTTCCAAAAGTATTCTTCATTGTGAACGACTTTTGCATAACTGGTAAACCATAAGAGATAGACAAAATTTTACTACACAAAAAATGTAGATCGCATTAAAATACACAATTTATGTCATATACTTTTTTTTGTTGAGTGAACCATTTTCGAGATATTGCTTGTTATTCCCTTAAATTTTTCAATACTTATTTTCTCAAATGGGAATTCGTTATTCATTTTTTTTGTCTTGGATATGCAAAGAGTATTAATCCGTGGCAAAGGGAATGATGCTGCACCTCAACCAGCTATTAAGAGATATGTATGTGCTTAAAGGCTATTGTATTTCTATATTGCCCTTGTAAATATATATTCCACTTACGTCTACAAAAAAATTAGCAATAAGATAAGAGTCCGCAAATGTTTATCTCGATTAACATGAAGTAGATGGAGAATAAGCGTTTGTTAAAATAGTTTGTACAAGAGTAGAGAAAGTCATGTGAGTGTAACACATCAGATTTTTTTTATTTGGTATAAAATCAGCACTGATATCTTGTGCTGAAGACTGCAGAAGATGCTGTGCAGCAGGCTATGACTCAAGTCAATAACTGATCTGGTATGCTTGGTTGTTTACTGCTTGTAAAACCCAATTTGGCATAGCTCTGTCATGCATAGCTGGCACCAAGTGAAGCTCATGAGAGAAAGCACAGCTTGTGCATGTTACTGGCATTTGGGAATTCTGTACATGGTGCTGAATGTCTGACAAGAATACCGAGAAGTAAGATGATGACGATGCCATCAGCACCTTCACCAGACATCACGTAAAAGATGGGGACGTAGTTCAGCGATGACAATGAGAAGGGTGGTAACAGGGTAACACTGTCAGACATGTAATTCTGTTCCCAAGAGAAACTTTAATCTTTCTAATAACAAACTAAACTACATTTCATGAAAGAGACAGCTTGTGGGTTTACCTGGGTGACAGAGGAAGTCCGGCATTCCATCTTCATTGTGCCTGGGGCCTACGTCAAAGTTGCAAGGTAGCATAAAATAAATTTAAGAAGCTGACTGGCACTGGATCTGCTAGGCAAGTGATAGGACAAGAGGGAAAGAACCATCAAAAAACTTAAATTTAAATACCCGACAAGAATGCTGACTAGTGCCTACTTAATACTGACGTAAGCGTATGTCAGCATGAAATGCATAAGTCATGACATGAGATGGATGATCTTTCCCCTGAAAAGCATGCTACCAAACCCCTGCTTATATCAGCATCCAGGAAATGACTCACGAGAATTCTAAAGCCAATCTCATTTACTTAAATTTGTCCTGCATAGCTTGAACTTTATCAAATCAGATTTATCGCATTCTTTTAAAATTAAACTATAACAATCGCAATATTTTCCTAAGGTGTTCATCATCAGCAAATATTTATCAAGTGTTTTAGTTTTTCTGAGGCAAGTTTTGCATTTTGCCCAAAAATTTGATACTGAGAATTCACTTGAAATACATACATTGAAGTCTCTCAATTAGGGACTTAGCAATTTTAGAAAATGGTTCATGTGTGATTTAGTATATGCAAATAAAACTCAAAAATGAAAAGCCAAATAGGTAATACACTTTTAGTGTGTTTTAAGAAAGCAAGACAAGGATTTTCAGAAAATTTCCCTACCTCAAACAATGCTTTATATGGAAAAATTCCTCCCATTTTTTTACAACAAATAATAAATATATATGTATGTGTGTGTGTGTGTGTATTAAATGTTTTGTAAATAGTCTGTGAAGTCCCTCATTGTTTCACTGAATTTTAAGTAACTTGGAAACCACAAGAGAAACAAAAGCCTATACAGGAAAACCATAGATCAGTCATGCCATTTTGTGACACTGTGTCATTCTCCTCCTTTCTCCCTCCAACTTCATGTTGGATTGATACAAACATACTTTGAAACATGCTACCTTTAAGTGGTTAGAAAGCATCTGTCTATAACATCACACAGAGCTTTTTCTGCTGTGCAGCCGCCTTCTTCTTCTTCTTCTTTTTTTATTGTTAATGACTAACAAAATATTCAGTTTTGATTAAAGTGAAAACTAATCGGGTCAGACTCCTAGTGACCAAATTATAGCAGTGAATATTTAAGCTAAAGTTTTATGGCAATACAGTGATAATATAATAGAAGCTCCTTGGATGGTAAAACAAAACAGAGGATGGATTAAATCTCAGTCCCCTCGAGTCAGGGTTTCCAGCCTTCCCAGATTTGTGCTAAATGTCCTGTATCCCGGGCAGTTCCTATCAGGACAGTAATTGTCCCATTTTTCTGTATTTTTTATTATTTTGAAACTTGAAGGAAAAATAATACATTAATGTTTTCACCTCTGGAGTTGGTGAAACCAACTGCTATATTTATTTATACTGCAAAAAGTGTTTCCCAGTAAGCTCTACCCATTATAACAGTTGGTAGTGTTGGTCTGACCCACTTATAATTGGTTCATTATCTATAAATTTGGCAATTTGAGGTTTGGCCTAATAATAATAATATAACTTCTCTCCACTTACTATTCCCTTTTGATTGATATCCTTTGTTGGAAAACGAAGTCAATTAATAATGGAAATGGATAGGAATTTGAAATACAAAGGTGTAGATGTAAAAAAAAAAGTTTTTTTTGTTTTTTTTTAAGAATTGGGAACACTAAACTGAATTCAGTGACTTGTTTGTTATACTATGCAATGGCAACGATAAATACAATGCATTTTGTAAATATTGCCATAAATGTTTCTCAGTTGCACAATGGGGGGGGGGAGCAAATGTGCATCTTTCCCTTATTTTGGTTTCAATTCTGATAACCCTGCCTCCAGTGGCTATCCTGCTGTAGATAATTTTTTTTTTTTAAGTTTAGCATCCTTAAACCAGTTAGATCACATTGGAAGATGAATGAAATGATACTCAAATGAGCCTAAGATCCATTGAGCTTAAAGTTACCCGACATTCATCTTTCCAGAATAAGGGAAAAACCCAGGAAAAACCTTACCCAGTAACCCACCCTAACTGAGATTCGAACTTCAGACCTCTAGAATGAGAGGCAGACACACTGCAGAAGAGGACTCATAATCCTTCTTTTGGTGGGAAGATGGACAGCAAGTGAACACTTTTATCTACACCATTCTTTTATTCCTCATCACTTCCATTTCCGAAATGCTCTTAGAATCCTCCACTCACATTTTATTCTAATTCTAAAGAGGTATAGTAAAGTTTCTGGGTGCCAAATTCTTTTTATAATCCTTAAGCAAGAAAGTTTTACTATATTTCCTGTGTATATTGCCATAAAATTCATTTCCACTGTATGGAAAATAAATATATAGACAGAAAAACTTATGTCCTGGGTAGCATAAAAAAACTACTCTTAATCATGCAGTAGTCACGCAATTCATTGTACCGTTAGTACTCATTGCAGACTGTGAGTCCAAATGGGGAAAAATATGGATTTATAACTATATAACAACAAAGTAACATAGAATATGCACTTTACTATGTTATATTTACTAAGTACATACCTTTTATAAAACAAAAGGTTTCCTATCCAATTCTACTAAAATTGTAAGTTTCTTAATGTGTTACATGTACTTCAAATTCACAAACAAATACTTTATAATAATGAAATACATGCATTGGTTACTGCAGTGCTTCAGATTATACATTTCAGTCACAGTCTTCAACTTTCATGATCACTCCCTGCCAAAATCTCTAAACAATATTCCTGTTTTTTTCAGACTCTGTTTTTATAAGGATCCATTCTGCAATAAATACATAAATAAATAAAATAAAATGAAAAAACTCACTGACCCGAACATAACAAAACGATATGAATAGTAAGTGAAACTTTATGACTACAACAGCAGACTTTTACTATTTTCTGCTAACAGCGATAATGCAAATAATTTCCAATGCCGTTGCTCATGCAGGGCTGTCAGTCTGCAATTGTTGACTGTTCCATAACCGCTGCACAAGTCCAAGTAAAACAAAGGAATAATGCAATATTGTTGATTACAGGAAGGTAGGTACTCGAGTCACAAGATTCCTAAGTTCCAAGAGCTTAAAGGGAACAAAAAAAATACTGTAAGTTCGTGTGCAACTACTGCAGTGTTAACTAAGATTTTCTCCATGGTGCTATTCCCAAAATTGTTAAAATTGCTGGGCCTGGAGGCAAGAATTTTATATTCAGTTTTACTATTTTGATAGTAATGATGCCAGGCAGTCTGTCATGTAGATTATATGAGAACCTTAAAATCGATTGAGAGTGTGTTTAGGAAAGAAAAAACTATTTGTGTTCTGGAAGCATTCAAAATAGATCCAAGAAAATATAATGCAGAAGCTAAGCAAGAAATTTTGCCTGGAGTTTTTAAAAGGAGTTTCATTGACAGAGCAACAGTAGAACAAAGGAAATTAATTGTGAAAACTTCATCAATGAATTAAGCACTGCACTGAAAAGGCGACTGTGTGGAAAAGAACATCATGTGGTACTGGAATTAAACTTCAACGCCTGTTAGACATAAAGATTTGATTATATCAATGGCTATTCCTTCAACTTTTGCCAAAAATTACATTTGTAGAGTATGTGAAAGATATGCTGTTGAAGTGTTGGGAATGAAAGATACAATTAAAAATCCAGAAAATCTACCTGAAAGCATGAAGAATTTTCACGCTTGCTTAAGATTTCCAATATGAACAGTGGAATGCAAGCGGGCTTCAGTGATATGAATGTGATTTATACAGATCAAAGATCCCCTGTTGCTATATCAATTACATTCTACAATAAATGTTCATACCCATAAAGGGCCCATCTTTGAAAGGCCACGGATCGATGCTCCAGGGTTCATCAGGACAAAAGTGCACCTATGTATGAAAAATTCACTGGAACATTCTTTAATGATGTGTTAAATAAATGGTAGACTAGCAAATTATTATAATTTTTACCTTAACTATAGTAAGTAGAGGAAGTATTAAAAATCTGACTATGGCTATGAGGCAGTGTTTTTAACACTAAAATGATTTCAGTCTAATTGTATAATATATATATATAATTCAATAATAGCCCGTCTTAAAGCAATATGTGTATGTAACAATATATAAAAAATGTATGTAACAGTCATTGTATATGTTTGTATTATTGTATCCATGTGTAATAATGTTATGTGAATATATTACGTAATTTAATAATGTAGGAGCTGTGAGAATAATAAGTTAAAAGTTGCTAACATTGAGGTAACGTTGAGGCAATAATGAATTTGAAAGTTTAAATGCTACTAGTCATTATTGGAGCAACAATAATGTAAATTTTCAGACAGTTTAAAAAAATAGCCAATCAACAACCAGAAAAAGCTTTAGTTAAATGAAGGTATTCTATTGGATTAGGAATAGCCAATCAGACTTGAAATACAGAAATTTACAAGTTTAGGCAGTTGAAATCAATTCAGTTGCCTGCAGACAGTGTTTGTAACCGGATGCGAGATGCGTCCTCGAGAGATTTAATACGTATTTGTGTGAGACAAAAAATAAGTTTACATGTTAAAAAAGTGTGATTAATTTAATAAAAACATCTCACAGCTCTCTCTCTATATCAGTGAAGTGTTAATAAAATCATGTCAAGCATTAATAAAAGGAGTGAAGTAACATTATAATCTGTGTAAGCCTACATTCTTCAGTCGCACTACAACCCTGCCAAGACATCCATGTCTCTAACAAAAATACTGATGCAGCCGAGGCAAACATAAATATTTAATACTTAAAGAAACAGTCAAATTACAAAGTTTATATTTTTAAACTTGGAACAAAGGTTACCGGGTACCATACGTGTGGTTGCAACTTTTTCAAGTTGGGCTCCCCAACAGTTGAAATATAATACAACTCCTTCAATACCACCTACTTCAAATTGATGCCCAAAGCATGGTGCAAATAACGTAACAAACAACCTACTTCAAATTGACGCCCAAAGCGTGTTGCAAATAACAATACAACAAACGAACTTCAACTTTAACCTATTGTTTCCTTCCAAATTCATTGATGTGTAATGAAAGTTTATCTCCAAAAAGAAGAACAAGCTGTTATAAGAACCGTTTCTAGAAGTGAGAGTAGAGAAAGTCATGTGACTGTAACATCAGATTTTTTTATATCAATTAATTGAAGCTTTAACACAAATATTATTGTAAGTTACAAAAGGTTGTACAATACTGATTCATAAAAATTTCTTTTAAGGTTATCAAGTAGGTCAATAAACTTGAAGTTGTATAACATAAATTTGCTAAGTTTAAATTTCCCATAAAATTTCAATTACCTTGAAGACATCTTTGAGAATAAGAGGCTTTAATTAGAAATGGGAGAGTATGACCAAGAAAACAATTACCATGACAACTGATGCCAGAGGTTACTGTATCATAAGAAAACTGCAGTGTCTTTATATTATTAAATAACTACAGGAAAAAAGAGGAGACAGAAAAATTTTAAATTTAATCTACTGTGATTCATCCAGAATTACTTGACCATTCTAATAATTCTTTAACCTTTTCACTGCTACAGTTGAGTATACTTGAGCGCACACAGACTGGAAAATAACTTCTCTGCAGGCATTTGAACTATGTGGACTTACAAGGACATTTATTAGGATTCCATAGAAGCTTTGCTGCATTGTGGTGCTACCTAGAAAAAAATATTTAAAATGATGCATCGCGTTGCATGCAAAACTAGCCATGTGATCACATGGTGACGGTGGGGAATTACAAGAGTGATAAAAATGACTTCTACAAGCGATGTGACTATCTAGGAGTAAGGCTCAATAGTGCAGATTGGGGAGAACAGAAGAAAAAAGTACTAGCAATGGGGAAACAAGCAATACAGGTAATCAGAGCATGTGTGAACAAAATACCAGAAATGCAAATTACTTGGCTAGAACGGATATATAGCAGTGGTGGAAGCAAGGGTGTTATATGCAGCAGAGATATGGGGGCTGGAAAAAGGTTGGGAAAATGTAGATGCTATATATAGGATTTTTTGCAAAATAAGCCTGGGATTACCAAGAAGCTCACCGAATGAAATAGCATAAGCAGAACTAGGGAGGGTGGAGATAAAGGCAAAACGGTAGAAAGGACAATTAAATACTGGTTCACAATAAAGCTATGGAGGAAAATGAGATACTAAAGCAAACTTGGTTGTACAAGAGAAAATGGGGAAAAAAGAAACTTGGATGCACAATACATTGGAAGAAATAGGAATGGGGGAAACATGGGCTGAAAGAAAAAACAAAACTAAGGGTTTCTGGAAAGAAATTAAAACAAGAATTGAGGATATTGAAAAGCAAGAAATTATGAGTAGTTTCAAGGAAAAAAGGTCATTAATGGATTATAGATATTTAAAAATGGAATGGGGAAAAGAAAGATACATCGAAGTATGCCACAAAGAGGCCAGAACGGGGTATGCATGGACGAGGACAGGTGTAATGAATTTAAGCGGTCTAACAGGGAGAAGAAGGGGAGAGATGTACTAAATGTAATGGATTACACGACAAGTGGCATTATATTCTGGAATGACAGGACATGGATAAAGGAAGAGAGAATTTAATACTAGAGAAATGGAAAAATTTACCAATAGAGCTAAACGTTAGGAAGATTTTTAATACAAGATCAAATAAATATATCGAGAAAGTAGGAAACATTAGGTTAAAGTGGTTAAAAGAGATGTGTAGATTGGAGAAAATACAGAAAAAGGATAACAGGGCAAAAACGTAAATAGTGGAAAATTATACTTCCCATTATATATACAACAGAATGTTAAATATAAGGGGAAGGGAAATAATAAGCAACTCCATTGTATTGTAAACATTGTATAAATTGCATGTAAGTACAAAGTACACAATAAATCATTCATTCATAAAAGTAGTGCAGTTTGTGAAGGAGACTTGCTGGAGTTAATGCTTCGATTCCTTTGGATTTATCCGATTTTAATGACAAAAATGTTTGTTATCAGCAATCAGTAAAAGTGACACCAGTGATTCTGGAGTACCACTGAAAAGTATTTGCACAGATGCTCCTTGTTCCAGTGACATAGTTGCAACTTTACTCCTGCACCTCATCCATTTACTGACCAAAATGTAGGTATTTCTGTTGACTTAGAGGATGATGCAATCCCATTTGAGTGCTTCAAGCTTTTTTCTCCCCACATATAATGCAACATGTTGCTGACGAGACAAATAAATACCACATATTTCTACATAATAAATTTGAACCCTCCCCAAGTTCTCGGCTACAAAAATGGGAAAATACAACAACAGAAATGCTATACACATTTTTTTCAGTGGAAATGTTAATGGCTAGGGTGAAAAAGTTGGCTAAAGAAGAATACTGGTCTAAAGATTCACTTATACGCACACCACAATTCACAGAATACATGTGTCGAGATAGGTATCTTTTGTTCTCTCATCTCTTACATTTCAATGACAATGAAACTCAGGTAAAGGGGGAAAGGTTACATAAACAGAAGCCCATAGTAGACTACCTGAGGAAAACCTATAGTAAAGCATTCAACCACTTTCAAAATATATGTATTGACAAGAGTTTAATGCTTTTCAAGGGGCATCTCAATTTCTTACAGTACATTCCATCTAAGACATTTGGCATTGAAGTGTTTGTGCTTGGCGACTGCAAAACAGGGTACATTATAGATTTTATTGTGTAACCTGGGACCTCCAAAGAAATTATTCAAGATAGGACATTTGAGTTTTCTGGGGCTATAGTGCAGACACTTATGAGCAAGTATTTACAGAAGAGTCATAACATTTGATTAGAGAACTGGTATCTCAATCTATCACTCTACAATTGGCTTCATACAAATGGTACAAATGCATATGGAACCATAAGAAAGAATAGGAAAGAAATGCCAAAGGTAAATACAAATTGAAGAAGAGACAACTAGAAACTATGCATACAAATAACATGTTGCATCTTAGATGGAAGGATAGGCAGATGTGCATGTTAATCACCATGCACATGGGCATCCTAAAGCCATCAGTAAAATCACAGGAACCAATACTCTAGTTATGAAACCTGATTGGAAAGGTAGAATCAGACGACTGAAAAATTCAATGCCATACCTGATTGTGTACTGCAATACAATAGGATGATGCAGTAATTTGTATCATAAATTACTTAAATGTAAAGAATGATTGTAATTATTGTTGAGAAGTAAGTCTATAATGCCTTATTGAAACTGACAATAATAGTGTGCAATAATGCAGTGAGGGGGTGAGCTGTTTATCATTATTAGAGACGAGGAAGTTACGTAATGTTGGCGCGTTTTTCTTAGAATTTGCTGGAACATTATACCTAGAGCATATGAATTCATAATTTTCATTGGATATAAAAATAGACGCTAATGTTGGCGCGTTTTATTAGCCAATTGCAGCTCAGTTATAATCTTTAGGCATATCGGGGTGTATGAGTATAAAAGGGCTAGGTTAGAGATAGACCCCGGCAGTTCGTCGAAAATATTTGTATGATACACGTCGCCTTCAGTCCAGCAGAAATATTACACGTCGGCTATCGATTCGCAAGTTACGCATATCAGAGTTATGAAAAATCCCAAGTGTTATAAAGTTAATTGTACAAAAAGTTGAAGTACGTAAATTAAGAATGATCAGTAAATAAGTTGTTATAACAGTTTCAGTTTGGCGAGTGTCAAGATCAATGTGTAAATGTGATAGTGAAAGTGTTCGACAATAAAAGTATAGTATAAAAGAAATTCTTTCATCTTTATCTTTGGATAAAAGATTCCTTTCCGTTTACACAACCTGTATAAAGAGAAGTGCTCGACCCAAAAGGATAATAGCTAGCCGGAGGACAGTAAACCAAAATTAAATAAAATAACAGTAGCATTCTTTCAAACAAACACTAATACTACCGCAAATTGCTAACACCAGATGGAGCTACAAACCTAACAAAGAATCACGTCACAAAATGGCTTCATAACGTGGAGTAAACACAAATACACAAACATTGTAAGTAAAAATCGCCGCAAATTGGCTACCACAACGTGGGGCTACAATACTGTTAAATAAATAACATTAATAATAACACTTCAAATTGGCGCCCAGAACGTGGGGCGAATTAACCAGGAAGGAGTGAAATAACCAGGAAGGGGCGAAGGAACCAGGATGTGGAGCGAATGGAGAAGTGAACTGAACTACAAAACGCAGATTCCAGAAACAACAACAGGGACGACAGACTACGCGGATGAGTGGACATCATAATTCCGAGATTAAAAGGCAACAGGGGAATTCAACTACAGAACACCAAGATGACGTAGATTCATCATAATACGACGCAGAAGCGACATACAAATCTAGGGGAGAGGGGCAGAAAGCTGGACATCAAAGCAACATCAGCAGATAGCATCAGAAAGGTTAGAAAAGTGTGATTTTAATTCTAAAAAAAAGAAAAAGTGTAAAACAAGAAATAATTATGGAGGGAGATAGTGTAACAGTTAGCTGTAATTCAATACAGGTTACAGAAAATAGCTTAAACAATGTAGTAGTTGAGGGAGGAAATGTTAAGAAACAAAGTCAGAATAGAATAGTAGGAAATGTTAGTTGTGATGCTAGTATGATGATGGAAATGTTGAGAAAATTTGGTGAGAGATTAGAAAAAAAAAATAGATCAGAGAAATGAGATATTAGAGCAAACATTCAATCAAATCAATGAAGATATGAAAAGAAGGAATAGGGAAATAATGGGAGATATAGAAAATAGAAATAGGAAAATAATAGAAGGATTTGAAAAGAAAGTTATGAAGCTAGATAGTAGTATGCCAAAAATGAGAGATGAAAATCAGGAAGTAATAGCAAGTGAGATAGAATTTTCAGAGAAAATGCTAGAAATGAGCAGGGAAATAGGTAACAAAAAAAGTGAGATTAATACTAAACGTGAACATGTTGATGTAGAATGTACAGAGTTAGGTAGTAGAATGAGTAGTATTACAAGAGAGATAAAAGAGGTTATGAATGTAGATGTGAATCAGGCGCAAGTTAATTTCAGAGGGGAGATATCAGAAATACAGAAGGAGCCAGTAATGCAAAGAAATAAATTGTACGAAGAAGTTAAAGTTTTGCCTGTAAATAATCAAAAGCAAACTTCTGAAATTAACAAGTACCAAGCTGTTCAAATTGAAAACTCCAATCCAGTACAGTTTATTACAGATTTGTTAGAGTACTTTCAAAGTAAAGAGATAGTAGGAGCATTGAAAATGATAATTGTTAAAAGATGTGTTGTTCAGGAAACTTTAGATAGTTTTCAAATGTTATCAGGGGACGAAATATCATATGAATCCTTTAAGAGGTTATTCATGAACAAAGTTTTGAAGGTTAGGATACGGCTACGAGTAATGTTTAGCCACACACAATTTGATCCAGGAGGGTAAATAGCAATGAGATGTAAAGTAAATGCTGGATAGTTAAAGATGACTTGCAGAGAAATGTATTGGAACGTAAGAGGGTTAATTATGTATGTATGTCATGTAAAAGGAGAAATAAAATTTTGGACATAACTAAATGTTTAAAAGGGAAATAACATTTTCTTAGTAACTGTAACAGTATTTGAAATTAAGAATGTAAAAATTGAAACTAAATGTTATATTAAAGTAAAAGTATGTAAATATAATTCCACGAGTATTGTGAATATAAAGTAAAAAAAAAAATGGAGTAAAAATAATTAAAACAAATACTTATGTAGCAAACAGAAAATGTGAAACAGTGTCTAGATTTAAGAGATGTAAATATATTTGTGTAGAGGGTGAATATTTTAGTAAGTATGTATAGTAATTACAAAAATTCTTAAATGCACAAATTGTTGTCAACAATATAAGAAAGTAAATAGTTTTGTAACAGTAACTAAATAACTCAGGGTACAGTATTTGCTATAAAAAAAAAATTTTTTTTGTGATGTCAGATTAATGTCTAAACACATTACACCAGAGCCAGTAAATAGTGGCGAGATAAAGGAAAAACATATGTCGTGTGTTAAATACGTGTGAAGTGTTAAGTGAAAGTGATAGCGTGTGTTCCAAGATTTAGGAGACTAAAAACCAATTATAAAATTTCTAAACAAGTTGTAAATATTTATAATTATGTTTCTAGTGGGGCATATGATGCAGTAATTTGTATCATAAATTACTTAAATGTAAAGAATGATTGTAATATGAATATGCATTTTTATGTGACATTGATTTGAGATGTATATTGATTGTAATTATTGTTGAGAAGTAAGTTTATACTGCCTTACTGAAACTGACAATAATAGCGTGCAATAAGGCAGCGAGGGGGTGAGCTGTTTATCATTATTAGAGACAAGGAAGTTACGTAATGTTGGCGCATTTTTCTTAGAATTTGCTGGAACATTATACCTAGAGCATATGTATTCATAATTTTCATTGGATATAAAAATAGATGCTAATGTTGGCGCGTTTTATTAGCCAATTGCAGCTCAGTTATAATCTTTAGGCATATCGGGGTGTATGAGTATAAAAGGGCTAGGTTAGAGATAGACCCCAGCAGTTCGTCGAAAATATTTGTATGATACACGTCGCCTTCAGTCCAGCAGAAATATTACATGTCGGCTATCGATTCGCAAGTTACGCGTATCAGAGTTATGAAAAATCCCAAGTGTTATAAAGTTAATTGTACAAAAAGTTGAAGTACGTACATTAAGAATGATCAGTAAATAAGTTGTTATAACAGTTTCAGTTTGGCGAGTGTCAAGATCAATGTGTAAATGTGATAGTGAAAGTGTTCGACAATAAAAGTATAAAAGAAATTCTTTCATCAGTGTTATCTTTGGATAAAAGATTCCTTTCCGTTTACACAACCTGTATAAAGAGAAGTGCTCGACCCAAAAGGATAATAGCTAGCCGGAGGACAGTAAACCAAAATTAAATAAAATAACAGTAGCATTCTTTCAAACAAACACTAATACTACCGCAAATTGCTAACACCAGATGGAGCTACAAACCTAATAAAGAATCACGTCACAAAATGACTTCACCACGTTGAGTAAACACAAATAAACAAACATTAACAAGTATACAACTTCAAGGAATATGGGTGCAATGGACAGATGAGACAAGATCAGTTCACTAGAATGAGTACGAACTCCCTGAAATGGTATAAAAAGTTCTTTTTCCAGCTTTTGAACATTACAGTTCTTAATTCACAGACAGTTTGCAATGTAAAAACAGGTAAAAGCATTATACTGGCTGACTTTTCAGGTTAATCTAATCAGAAAAATTCTCTAAAATTTTCATACAAGCAGACACAACTGGAAGAACATCAGCTGGTGATTACTCTCCACATCTAATAGAAAGACATTTCCCATCACTTGTGCCACCAACACCTAAAAAGCAAAACCTGCATAAGGCATTGCCACATATGCGCAGACTCCAAACTAGCTCCAAAAAGGAGAAAAAGTAGGTACGTGTAAGCCAAATGTGACATACCTTTATGTGTACATCCCTGTTTCCAAAGGTATCATTACTGAGATCATATCAGGAATTATTTGCAGCAATCAAGTGAAAATCTTAGTACTTGTAAAAATACTGTACTTGTTAAATACTTTTAAGTTCATCTGCAACTAATTCTCTACATATAGGTAAGTTTTTGAAACATTTGGATTTATTTTGCATGTCATTTTTACTTTCTCTATCACATACATAGTAGGTACTGCATTCGACCCAAAATTTTATACCAAGATTTCACCAGAATTGCATGTTTTGAAGGCCCTGAATCCAAAAGAAACAATTTTAGAAAAGGGTCTATGTGTGTCTGTAAACAGAAACACTCGAACATGAAAACTTGGATAAATACTAAACTTGGATTTAGGTTCAATACCTTCCAAAGATGTGACACCAAGATTTCCAAGGAAATCCCCCCACCCCAAACTACACTTTACATGGAAGATTTTTTGAAATTTTTTATTTTCTAAACAATAACTGTTAACAATTTTTATTAAATACCATATATTAAGAACTTACATTACACATAAAATGTATATCTTGAATTTTCTGGGAATAACCTGTGAAGCCCACTTCCTCTGGAAGGAATTTTGTATCATCTTGTATAACTGGCAAACGTTAAGCAATAGATGAAAATGTACTACACAAAAAATATTTAATTTATTTCAAATAACTTTTTATGGCATTAGCCATTTTGAGATATCTGTTATTAATGGTTTGAATTGTTCAATACCTTTGCCATTCTTTTCAAGTCCTTTAGTTATTCAGTTGTTTCTCGCAATTGCATGCAAAGAGCATGGCATTTTAAGGCCAGTGTATAGTGTCCAGTTCTAAACCATTTGATTATTGCTATTACCTTTGTATCTATATTGAAATGTGTAATGCAGCTATTTCTAGAAAGGTTTATTTCAATTAAAATTAAGTAGATAGGAAAATAACTTTCCTAAAAATAATTTATATCTACTTATAAGCAAGAGGGTACAGAAAGTGAGAGAGAGAGAGAGAGAGTGTGTGCGTGCGCGTGTGTGTACAGCATAACTCAAACCTGAAATGTCGGATAAAACCAAAGTTAGTATATACGTTCAGTTCCTTCCAAGGATGCAACACTAATATTTTCAAGAAAATCCCTTCACCCTAAACTATCCTTTATATGGAACATTTTTCGAAATTTTTCATTTTCTGAAAAATGACTAATGATTTTGATTAAAATACCACATATTAAAAGATATTTACATGACAGAATAAAATGTGTATTGGAATTTACTGGGAATAGCTTGTGAAGTCCTCTTCATTCAGGAGATTTATATAATCTTGTATAACTGGTAAGTGTTAAGCAATAGACGAAAATGTATACACAAAAAATGTAGATCTCTTTAAAAACACAATTTATTTCAAATAACCTTTTTGTGGCATCAGCCATTTCAGGGATGTCTGTTATTTATGGTTTGAACTGTTCAATGCTTATCTATTCTTTTAAAGCCCTGTCAATTTTCAATTGTTTCTCACAATGTCATGGAAAGAGTATGCAATTTTAAGGCTAGTGTATAGCGTCCAGTTCTAAAACATTTGGCTATCACTATTCCCTTTGTATGTATAACAAAAAGTGTAATACAGCTATTTCTGTAAAGGTTTATCTCAATTAAAATGAAGTAGATAGGAAAATAAACTTTTGTAAGAATAATTTGTATACCGCTAATAAATAATAGAGGATAGAAAAAGCCATGTGAATGGGACACATCAAATTTTTTAAATTTAAAAATATTTATTTTTTCTGGAAAGAGCTCAGCAGGGAAGGTACTGCATAATGTAAAGAACTTCGACACTGAAAAGGTTAACCACTCGACAGTGAAAAGGTTAACATCTAAACGATACTTACAGGCTGTACAACATTCCTGAATTTGGAGGATTTTCAGGGGGAAGTTCATATCCATTTCCACCAATATCAGGAAATCTTTCATCCATTATTAGGTTATCATGGGGACTTCATAATATGACAGTTATAAGGCATAAAGGGGAGGATTCACCATAAAATACTTCTGGAGCATTTGAAGCTGTACATTACATCCAGAATCAAATAATTAAATAAATAAAGTATATTTTAGTACTGATTTAATATAATTTTAAGCCGATGTATTGTAGAAACCAGAACGGGCTTGCAGAAGTAAATACAGGTTTAGTGCAAAACCACATGTTTAGCAGGAAAATAGGAAGATATTTCCCTAGAACCACATTTGGCGCCAAGCTGTGAAGCAGATATGCACGAGAATGTTTGAGCTTCAGCTTCACAGAAGAGGACTAAATGGGGAGTTTCCGTAATATTTCCAGACCAATAAAAAATTACATTTTATATAAAGAAATGTGTTTGTGTCGCATGAATAGAAGAGAAATTAAAAATTATATGGCAAAATCTTACATCCACAAGTAAGATCACTCACAATCTGCAAGTTCACAAAGATGGATGTGGAAGTGAATGCTATGTCAGGCAATGTGAAATATGTACTTGGCAATAAAGGAAGTTTACCACAAAAACCTCGCAAGTTAGGCAGCCACCAATGCAAAAATAAAAATTGTTTGTGTGATCGGATCATACTAAGGGAGAGGAACAAGTGAGGGTAAGAAATGTGTATGTGAATAGCTATTTAGCCATAAATGGCATCTTCATTTAACAATAGGACACTACAACCCAAGATACTTAAATCATCAATGCACCCACACACCTCTTTATCTCTCCCTCCCCTTTCCCTCATGAATGCCAATCCTGCTGCACATTCATAAAGACTACCCATCTTCAATGTAAATTACATTATTTAAATTGTCATTCAAGGTTTAAAAAGCCACCCATGCAATGCCAGGTGTATGCTCCTTTATGCCTACAATAAAATATCTACTGAAAGCTTTTCTAGGGAATATCTATGATTAACAGAAAACAGACAGAAAAATAAGCCTTATAGTTGCATAATTCACAGAGTGGTGCTACAAAATAAATTAAGACAGAGAAAGTATTGTGAATATTTCCTCCTATAGTGACTAAGACTTGTTTAGAATAGTTTCCATTGGTTTAAGTCCTTGATAGGATATTATATCCACACTCCCACAGCCATAACTTAACCCAGCCGGAC
Source organism: Deroplatys truncata (assembly GCA_030765065.1). NCBI lineage: Eukaryota > Metazoa > Arthropoda > Insecta > Mantodea > Mantidae > Deroplatys > Deroplatys truncata. The sequence continues at coordinate 46,717,650 of CM060986.1, forward strand.
CAGTATTGCTGTGCCTTGAAAGTAAAATTAGCTGCCACTCTACCATGCCAGGGCACACACCCAAGGGTGATATAAAGAAAAGAAAGAAACACTCTTCTCCCGTAGACTTCTATGTACTGGTTTCTTGAATGCCTTAAAAATTGAACTTTAGTTATAAGCATTTATCCATCAACTCTTTAACCTTAAAATGTGGGGAATAGGAAGGTCAGTTCTGGAAGTGACCAAGAATGAATATTTTTTTAAAAACATTTCTTTTTCTTTGAATCATCCAATACAGCTAGAAGTGAAATCAGCAATTTTGTTGTCCTTACATTCTCTGTGCTATGCTGTTTTAGCATTGTGGGGGCACTATTATCAATGCTGCCTTACAATATTTATCTATATTTACACCACACCAGCACATATGTTTCCACACCTGAGAGTCCTTCCTGGATGTAATTTTTATTTTTATTACACATTCTATAGTTCTACTATTGATTTATGTAGATTCAAAGATGTTTTCTCAGTGTCCACGCATGTAGTAGTCAATAATGGTAGAAAATGTAGCAAAACCTATAGCTCCAACTATCCCAGCCTTCACATTTGCTGAAAGGAAGAAAACCTGTATCATTACCATAAATTCCTTATTGATTTGAAGGCTGTTTTCTTTATTATAATATATAGATCTTGTAATAGTATAATTTTAACATTGTGGGCCATGCAGGTAATGAACGCAGTTTACAATGATAATTACACAATTTATAATTCATGCTCAAATTAATGACATAAGGCAATGGATTACGATGATAATTAAGTTCTAAATCTACCTTCTTAACTAGCATGCTCCCTTATGATTATTATTAAGAATTTTAACCAAAGACCAAGCACAGTGAGTACTATTTGACCATTGCATTTAATATTTCAGGTGTGATAAAGGATTCAACTCCATCTCAGATGAACAATAATTTTATTTATAATGGTGTTTAATGCCTGTTCACACTTCTCTTTGGCACCACAAGGGGTGACACTGGTGATACATGAAATGATAATCGGAAAGGAAATTTGGAAAGGAAACGTTCCAGACCTAAGTTTAGAATAAAGCAATCAACGGAATACATGAATTCTGCGAAGAAAGGGGAATTAAAGTAAATATAAATAAATCAAAAGTTATGGCATTTAAAAGAGGAGATAAACTAAAAAAAGAAGAAAAATGGCAGTTGGGAGGTTTAAAGTTAGAAGTTGTCAAGGAGTTTCATTATTTGGGGGTGAGGATAAGCAGTAATGGTGAATGGGTGGCGCATAGCAGGAAGGTTATGGCTGAAGGAAAGGCGGCAATGACAGGAGTAAGGATGTACAAATACAAATTAGAAATGCCAACTAAATGGATAGAAAGAATGTATGAAGCATTGGTAGAAGCAAGAATGCTATATACAGTAGAAATTTGGGGGGGGGGGTGTCTGAATTAAGCAGAAAAATAGACCAGAGCTATAGAATGTTCTGTAAAGAGCTATTAGGGTTACCAAGAGCAGCACAAGGGGAAGTTGCATTACTGGAATTAGGAAGAACAAGAAGAAAGAGAGTGATACTAGAAAGGATACTGAAATTTTGGTTTAGATGCCTGAGAAAAGATGAAGGGAAAATTTTAAAGATATGCGTGCAATAACAAAAAAGTATGAAAAATAAAATAGCTGGTGGACAGGGGTAGAAAAATTATGGAGAAGATAGGAATGGGAGATATTTGGAGAACAACAAAGAAATAGCAACGGCTTCTGGATAACTGTAAGAAACAGAGTGGAGGACATAGAAAGACAAGAGATTTGGGGAAGCTTAGAGAATAAAAAATCACTAGGGTTCTATAGATTAGTAAAAAGGAAATGAGGAAGAGAAGGGTATGTGGATTATTGTAATAGAGCAGAAAAAGAAGCATTTGCATGGATGAGAACAGGATCAATGTATCTGAGAGGGCTAAAAGGCAGAAAAAACGGAATTTGTGAACTATGCGGAGGTAGTGAAAGCACAGAGCATTATATGACAGAATGCAAAGAATTAGCAGAATGGAGACAAGAAGTATGGGAGGAAAAATGAGAAAAAATGGATGGAAAAATAGTATCAATTAAAATGTTAACAAGAAAAGAAGAAAAGAAAGATAAGAATATGGGGGAGTTATTAAAGAAAGTAAAAGAGAAATGGATTAGAAAAGTAAGAGAGATAAGAAAGGTAGAAGGGCAAACAGAGGAGGAAGAGGATTGACAATAGGGATTAAGGGTAGCAAGGGATGCTCAGATGAGCCGGAAGCCAGGGTGCCAGGCAAAAGGAGCAGCATAGCTGGCAAGGAAATTTGTACATAGGTTAAGTTAGTTTATCAGTGGAATATTGTAAAAAGGATTGTGTATAAAAAATGTACAAATAAAGTTATTAATTAAAAAAAAATTAAAAGTTTAGAATACCTCCCCCACATTATGAGGATTGAGGAAAACCTGGAAAAAACCTATCAGAAAGGATGGTCCTGGTAGGATTTGAACCACAGACCTATCATTCACAAGTTCGTGGCCTAACGACTTAACGACCATGTCAGCGACAAACATTTTGTTTTGACAGAATTGGTTATTTAAATACACATATTGATTGTAATTGGTGCTTTGGCTACAGCTATTGAACGCTTGATCAACCTGCATATCTCTTTTGTCCACTGCTATATATTAACAAGTGCTGACGCTAAATCACTCCCCTATTAATCATACCTCGGAGACCAATCAGACCACCAGTGACAGCTCCAGCATAAGTACCATTCCTCCAATCAGACTTTCCTCGATGCTAAAAGAAAATGATAATTTACATTACAGTAAAGTAAAACAATACAAGCCATAGAATGATGCCAAAATTAAAAGTTTCCAATCCTTCCATATAGTTGATTTATGCTATACATGAATCCTGCCTTCTTAAATGTAACTGATTAATAAAAAGGTTTTCATTTAAAATGTACACAGCATAATTAGCCTCCACAAACAGGAAAAGATGCATCATAAAATTAAGAATTGACCTTACTTCCAGTGCCATGGATAGATGAATTATATTAGATTTACAGATGCAATAGGTACACTGTTTTACTGTACTAACCGATTCAATAGTACATTCAATTGCAGCAAACATAGCTCCAACTACAGCAAAACTCTTTGCATAGCTGAGTGTTGTGCTCTTCATCTCTCGCAAAACTTCTCTTGCAGTTGGCTGCTTTACATCACCAATGGGAACAGAAGGGTTCACACTGGCAGAAAACAAGCCCAAAGCTGCTCCTAAGCCATAGCCTAAAAGAGAAAACAAACTGTTTTATACCAGTAAACTGACAATGCATAGAGCTTCTGAATATATATACTACTGCCTGCTTTATATTTATAGTAGCAAGCCATCTTATAGAACATGTGATTCATGTCACAGCTGATTGCCTAAGTGCTAAGTTTCAATTGTGTTAAATGGCAAATGCACATAATATACTGTAGAAATTACTGCAATAAAAATGATCAATTGCGTGAGGTTTATGAGGAAACAATAATGAGTGACAACACCTGGCCAAACACAATCAAACAAACTCAAGATTTGATTTCATTACTTGGAACAATTCATCCACCCTCTCAACAGTCCAGATTTGGCACCAAGCAATTTTCATCTATTTCTTCATCTGAAGAAATTTCTTGGCAGAAAACATTTCAATGATGATGATGTGAAACAAGAAGTGCAGACTTGGCTTTCATCACATGCAGCATCATTATTTAATGAAGGCATACAAAAACTGATTTCCCATTATGGTAAGTGCCTGAATAACAACAGTGACTATGTGGAGAAGTAGTGTGAGGTCTAAGGTAATGAATGATAATAAAATATTTGGAAAATAATGTTCTGTTATTTTTTAAAAACTTATCAGTGGTTATTTTAAAAGCATGCCTCGTACTATGTGCATAGCAGTAATACATAAAAGACTGCATATGTAACTGCCCTTGATGCAGTAATTTGTATCACAAATTACTTAAATGTAAATAATGATTGTAATATGAATATGCATTTTTATGTGACATTGATTTGAGATGTTTATTGATTGTAATTATTGTTGGGAAGTAAGTTTATACTGCCTTACTGAAACTGACAATAATAGCGCGCAATAATGCAGCGAGGGGGAGAGCTGTTTATCATTATTGGAAACGAGGAAGTTGCATAATGTTGGCGCGTTTTTCCGTTTAGAACCTTATGGAATATTTCCCTAGAGCATATGTATTCATAATTTTCATTGGATATAAAAATAGACGCTAATGTTGGCGCGTTTTATTAGCCAATTGCAGTTCAGTTATAATCTTTAGGCATATCGGTGTGTATGGGTATAAAAGCAGTAGGTTAGAGGTAAAGTCCACCAGTTCATCGAAAATCTCAATACATTACACGTCGCCTTCAGTCGGCCAGTTCATCAAAAATCTGTGTACACTACACGTCGTCTTCAGTCAGTCAGTTCGTCGAAAGTATTTGTACGGCAAATGTCGGGTATCGATTCACAAGTTACGCACAGCAGAATTATGAATAATCTAAAGTGTTGTAAGGTTAATTATACAAAAAGTTGAAGTACGCAAATTAAGAGTGATCAGTAAGAAGTTATTATAACAGTTTCAGTTTTGCGAGTGTTAAGATCAATGTATAAATGTGATAGTTAACGTGTTCGACAATAAATGTGTAAAACAAATTTCTTCATCAGTGTTCTTTTTGGATAAAAGATTCCTTTCAGTTTACACAACCCTGATCAAGAGATATGTTCGACCGAGAAATAATAGCTAGCCGGAGGACAGTAAACAAAAATTAAATCAAATAACAGTCGCATTCTTTCAAACACTAATACTACCACAAATTGCTAACACCAGATGGAGCTACAAACCGAACAAATGAATGACGTCACAAGATGGCTTCACATGAAGTAAACACACATACACAAATAACATTATAAGTAATACCGTTACACCCTGCAGTACTATTAACTATACAAGCATGTTGCTGTTAGTTTGTATACATATTAATTGTACTTAACATTTCTGTGCCTTTTTAGTTTTGGCAAATATTTACATCTATAAGGATTAATATAAATAACTTAAAAAAATTAACACTAATATTGTAGAGAGAGGACATTTGAGATTGTGTGGGTGAGTGGAGAGTAATCTCAAGAAATGCTTAACTAATTTTAACTTTCCCTACCACTTACATAGTAGGTAGAAAAGGCATTCCATCCAAAAATTTGATACCGACATTTCACCAGAAATACATGTTTTGAGACCCCCGTAATAAAAAAATGTGTGTGCGCGCATGTGAACAGTATAACTCAAAAATGAAAAGTTGGATAAACACCAAACTTGTTATTTATGTTCAGCATCTTCCAAAAACGCAACAAGAAGTTTTTCAAGAAAATTCCCCCAACTTCAACTACTCTTTACATGGAACATTTTTTCTAAATTTTTCATTTTCTCAAAAACGGCTGTAATGATTTTGATTAAAATACCATATAATGATATTGATATTTACATGACAAATTAAATGGGTCAGCTGGAACGAGCAATTAATATACTGACTACACTTTTCAATGCTCAAATGGGTGGCTGGTTGATATATTAATTGCACAATATTGTTCTACTAATTGTTACACAGAAGAAAGCAAATAGATCCACTTTATGTCTGCAGCATCATGCATTAATTAAGAGATTAATATGTTCATTTTCCATACAATAATCAAACTCCAAAGCATAACGGATGTATAAACATTTAGAAATTAGTACTATTGGGTTATCATAAAAGTACCATTCGTTTCCTTATACAAGCTTATAGATGATCAATGGGTAGAGATGTTCATGGACTGTTCTGATGAAGCATAGATGTAGACATGCTTGGAATGTCCACAGAATTAATTGCAGTGAATCAGAAAATGGCAACTGGCATTCAAGTTAGGTGAAGAAGAGATTCCTCTGACAGAACAGATGTACACGTCCTCCACTGGGCCTCAACAATTGGAAAACAATCATTCACAAGCAGATTGATCCCCAGTAACATTTTTCAAACTGATGTTTACTGATTTTGTATTACTCAATGAAAAGAAATTCTCACAAGATCATTGTTGTGATGAGGCATTGTGCACATTTCGTTTCAAAATATCACACACTCAAAAAAATACTGAATTTCATCTTTTCAGCTAAAAGAGGACTTCATTAATTATATGAGGGTGGATCAAATATAAACCAACTTTCATCCTTAAATTTTTATTAATTATTTTGCAACATAACACGTCTCATTTTCTACATAGTTTCCAGCTTTGTTTATGCACTTTTGCCAGCAAACTGGAAGTTTCTTAATTCCAGTCTTGAAAAAAGAATGAAGTCGTCAACAGCCATGTACATGGAACTGCTTCACCAGCTGATCATCTGGAAATGCTCCTCTCCAAGTGTCTCCTTGAGTGGCTCAAACATGTGAAAGTCACATGGTGACAGGTCTGGACCAAAAGGTGTTGGAGGATAGTCCAGAGCAGAAACCAACAAGCAGAAATTTTTTGGTACTGAGGCTAATTTTTATAATGGATTGGACACTCTGGTAGCTAATTTTGTATGGCATCTTGTCCTTCATGGAATTGTTTGTACATCAAAATTTCACTTGTGTCTTTGACAATGTTTATTCCCCATATTGTCTATGTAGTCTGATCCAAATTTCTTTAGATCCAACATCTTCCTGTGCGAGAAACTGGATGATACATTGTGCAACGGGAGAATGAATTTCCTTCTCATTCATCTCGAAAGCAACTGAACTAGTGGTGTTGGCTTGCAACGATTTTGTAGTGGGGGGCACTATCACTATGGAAAATTCCATCTCCCTCCAAGGAGTTCCTGGCCACAGGCAGGACAGTCAGTTTATATTTGTTCGACCCTCTTACATATATTTCTTTTAACTTTTATCTAAAATGAAGACTGATTTGTGTGCATGTAAGTTCAATTGTTGATAAAAAGTTTTACTAACTTTGTGTCTTTGCTGTATACAGCTGGAGTTTCTTGATGTTGAACTGCTTAGTCACAGTCACATAGTGTTTATTCCTAAAAGAATTTGATATTGTTGCGCATTCTTTATTTTGGTGTGTGCCTGATTTTCGTTGCATATGTAATTAACACCGTAGAAGAATGAGTGGAAACTTCGGATCATCAGAGGGGCAATGTACTGTAGTGAATGGAAACCTTTTCTTACTTATCACATTCTGATTTACATACCATTAATATATACCTATAAGAGAAGTTAAGTGTTAATACCTCCAACTGATAAATATATGTAAATATTATTTCACTTTCTATTAACTTCCTAACGGAATAACCATAACTTGTGTTCAGAAACGTGTTCAAAGAACTCATATTCTTTTACTCAGACAGAAATAAAAATCTATTGCCATTAGAAGCACAATTTAAAATGCAAGGGTCATTACTATCTTTTACAGATTATTTTTAAATGCTCAGAATACTCTTCACATACGAATGAAACCTTCACAAACAACCTGCATCTTGGCTAGTGGCAATAGCTTCAAAACTGTATGTACTACACAGTGCTTAAAAATCCTATAAATGAAGATCTAAATCTGTCTGGTGTGATTTGCTGGGAATTTAAATATTGTAGCTGGGAAAACTTGTCAAGTGTGTGATAATTCCATCTGTTAAAGGTCAGTGTAACAGTATATTTTTCAGCTTAATGTTAAAAAAATTAGAGTAATGCACCTGTAAAATAGTGCTTTTGAAGTTAGTTTTATGCTTTAAGGAGAGCAATCTGTGAAAATTGTTAAAATCCATAGTTTTGGTCACAATAATGTGAAATTTTGTATGCATTTGTGCCACAGGGTATCTAGTAGGTCTGCTAAATTTCACTTTTCTATCTAAGACAGCTTTGCCAAAACAAATTTTTTTTTTCTGCTGCAGTTTTAGTGTAATATAAGAAATACTCCATGCAAAGTATTATTAGTTATAAATAAACTAAACTCTGGCTGAATGTTTCTTTTGATTAAGTCTACAAAACAAAAATTGGCTTTTTTTGGGTATGTCAAATAGTTTTGAGAAAAAAATTATTGAATACACAGATGACATTTTCTTTCCAAAATTATTGATAATTTTCAAAATAAAAATTCAATAACAATTAAACTGCTCTATCTAGATCATTTAAAATACCAAGTTTTATGAAGCAGCTATCTAAGAATATGTGTGCAAAATTTCAAAGAAATCTATTAAAAACTGCATTGCAAGGAGCATTTTGAACATTAAAAAATGTAGAAAAACAGAAAGCAAAGAAAAATGACTTTAAAAGTTTTAAATGTATATTTACTGCTTTAGAATTCTGCTGAATCATATGAAGGTCTTTCAGATAACTGTTTAGCTTCCTCTTCTTTAAGTTTTGCTACTCTTAACGGTTTCTTTGCTGATTTGAATGTACTTAAGAGCACTCTGCTTTAATTTCTGCCTATGCCTGATGCTACTAAGTTTTTTGCTGACCAAACTTATTTACTAGCTGTGACCCTTTCCTTTGCGTACAGAGTAGCTTCACAACCCATATTGAATTCACTGATAGCTGAAGTCACAGCAATTTGTAATTTCCTTCTAGAAACAAAAACTTCTTTGGGACATTTACTACATATTAAACTATGCAAACTCTCATTTGCATTTTGAGTTTTTCCTTTTGTACACCTCTCTAATAAATTAGTACTGGCTAATCTCTGATACACTGGCATAATTGCACTGACTACATTGGATGAAAAAAATGTTCTCCTGTTTCCTTCATGTCTAGGGGGTTCCTCACTTTTAGCAACAGCGTGATTATAAAAGTACCAAGATGATTCACCTCTAGGACATTTGAAGTGCTGTGGCTTCTCATCAGTTGACATGCAGTGATAGAGAGTTGCAAATATTGCAGGTTTCATCTGATCTACATTTGGAACATTGCTTTAAATTGCACTTCTTAATAATTTTGAAGCTTTACAATGGTTTCAGCTTTCAAACTGCCTGATTTCTTGCCTCCAAGAACTTTACCTTTCACTGCATTTCTAAGGCCTGTTCCCAATGTGGTTCAAACCTTTATCTTTAGTAATTTGAATATCTGGGCCATACACTGATAAGGACTGAAGAAGCAGGTGGGTCTTTCAGTTGCCATCAGAAACAATGGTAGTGTAATGCATATTACATAATGCAATGGATCTTTGTCAGATGTCTTTGGCAGCAGCTGTTTCCCTGGATACAGCAGATTCTGTGTAATTTGTGTCACATGTACCATTTTCTTTGTAATTCTTAACCGGGATGCTTTATATTCATCACTGTTTATACCTAACTCTTTACCTTTAGTTACAGATATGCCACAATACTTGGATTTAATTTCAAAATCTATGACCAAACCTTGAGAACATCTATTACAATCCCTATCCCATGAATTGATGAATATCCCCTTTTTTGCCATGTACTGTCATAGGACACAGAAATATCAATAGTGTCATGCTCAGACATATCTGGATTTACATCTAAGTGAACACGACGAACAGCCTTGTGGGCCATACTTAGCACTTCACTCTTCACTTTCTTTACTTCTACCTAAGAGGTGGGAATTGTAAGTAGGAGAACTCATGTATCCCATACCCGTAGTCATATAAAATTTCTGCATACCTACATGACCTCTTCCAATGCCCAGAAATGCATAAACCATTTCGCTATTTACATCAAAAGGTGGCCAAGAATAATCATTAGTAACTCTAGGACTATACCCCCGCCGCTGTAACGTTGCACTTGACAGCTAGCGTTTAAGTTGGTACACTCGCAAAAAAACAGATGAAAAGCTTCAACCGTTTGACTTCCTAAGCCAATCACAAGGCAGCATTCCGGATGGTCGATGACAAGGCGGAACCGGAACTAGAATCGGCTCTGTTGCCAGATGTAACTATTCCCAACCACGTGCTTCAGTTTGTGAATCTCTAGCACGAGCGTCGAGTTGTTCTTTGCAAGCTACATATTGTTCATTGTTATTTATATTTGTGGTTATTGTTTGATAGTTTTGTTATTGTTCATTTATACATATATATCTATTTATTTATATGTATTTATTTTATATATATGTATATTTCATTCATATTATATATTTAAACAAAACTTAAGTGCGACAACGTCTGAAAAACGACGCCGATCGCCGAGTGATGATTCACGAAGTGAAAATCCTTTGCGCCGAGGTGTGCCACTTAATAGTCAGGCATTGGAACTATTAAGGAGAACCCTGGAATTCTTTGAACAGGAAAAGGAGTACGTGAAGCTTCATGACAATCCCTCTATTTCTGCTAATAAAGCCGTACAACGAACTGCAGCAGCTCTTGGACTAAACACGAGAACTGTTATTCACAAGGCTACGGTGGACGCGGCTTCGTGAAAGAAGAAAGATCATGTGAATAAGCTAATACGAAAAGCACAAGAAATAGACGGAATTATTAGTGACTGTGAACCATTGATGATATGCCTTGGTGAAGATGATGACGATGCTTCCGAGGATGATGATGACGACAACAGGGATTTTGATGGAATTGCGCCATTGCAGTTTTAAGTGGGTGGGTGAAAATAACTTTGTTGTGGCATACTTATAACTTGTTTTATTTCTCCTCATTGTAGCAGGAAGTTTGTATTATTTTGTTTCTATATTGTCAAAAGTGCGTAATTTATTCTACATACGCTACAATGTTTATGCAGAGTTATTTTCAATTAACAATAATAATACGAAATAGTTATTATTCAGTGACGTTCGCTACTTACGTACACTTTTTGTATGCGGCTTACACACGATAGAAAGGAGAACAATCAGCTGTTGTTGTTTACTAACGACTCTGGCAACATCGAAACCACAATGTAGCCAACCTTACGCGAAGCCACACGAACTGTCAAGTGCAAAGATACAGCGGCGGGGGTATAGTGGATGTATCTCTGTAACTTTTATGACAAGAAGAGCATTGCACAATTACTTTACTGGCAAAACCTTTTGTATCACTAAATTTTGCTTCCAAACCTTGAAATCCACAATCTGTGTATATTAAACTGTTAAATATTTGACTCCAAACTTCACTGTGCACATACATAATCTGGACTTGGTAGTTCCGCATTCATTTAATTTTCATCATCCTTGGAGAAATTTTGAAATTTGTTACCACTTGAACTTGCTGCTTCAAGATCTATTGTAGGCCTACTTTGCTTGTTTCCCCCTCAGATTTTCCAGTTTGCCATCTAGACATTATATATATTTTTCCTGCAAGAGATTTCTTTGTCTGCTTTCTCTTACTAGGTCCACCAATTTTGTAATAATGTTATGCCAATTAATAACAACAAAATCTATGGAAAGTTAGTCTACCTAACACACAGTCTTTACAACCTTATAGCAGATTCTGACAGTGGGAAGAGAATTAGGTGCTTGTATGTTTACAAACTGCTAAACAAAGAACCAAATTTTCTCTTACAACAAGAAGACACTTGTTTAGTATTCCCTGCCTTATTTTCTACTATAACATACTTATTCTTATTCTACACTGTACTTATCTATTTGTAGGTCACTATAAAGAAGACTTCTCTCTTGTACAAGGTGTATTTCTTGTCTAAGATTTACAAGTACACAAACACGTGGTCTCTCATTCACAACAAACAAACCAACTGAAGCTATGCTTTCCTGGGGTGAATGTTTGCAGAAAATCCAAAAGATGTCTCTGCTAACATTTACCAGCCAGCACTGAATGCGACCGCCTGATTTAAACTTCAAAATTGTGCACGATTTTGCTGCATCAGGGTAATGAATGGATTTCTGGAGCTACGCCCACCCGCACATGGCCTTTTAAATAGTGATGCAGTGTAAACTACAATCAATTCTGAAAGTACAGAGTACAAACAATTTTAAGGCAAAAAACGAAAAATCTGATTTTTCATCATTTTTGTCCAAATTTCAACGATGCCAACCCTTAATTAACCATTTTTAAAAAAAATTAATTTAAAATTCTTAGCAGAAATAACAATTCAGAAAATTTTGTTACAAATGCCAATATTTTGTTATTGATATTATAATGGTTATACAAGATATAAATATTGATGATTGTTAAGCAGAACACAAAAATACAAAATTCTTTTCTTAAATAAATAAGATCTGATGTGTTACATTCACATTACTTTCTCTCCCTCTATCACTTTTTAGCGGGTATACAAACTATTCTTACTATAGCTTATTTTTCTACTTCATTTTAATCCAAATGAACCTTTGCAGAAATAGTTACATCAAACATTTTGTTATAGATACAAAGGGAACAATGGTAGTCATATGTTTAAGAATTGGACACTACTGCTACCTTAAAATTCCATACTGTTTCCATTAAATCGCAAGAAACAACTGAATGTTAAAAGGATTTTAAAGAATAACAACTGATGAACAATTTGAACCAATAATAATGGATATCTTGGAACTGGCTGATGCCACAAAAAGTTATTTGAAATAAATTGTGTATTTTAAAGAGATCTGTGTGTCTTGTACTACATTTTCGTCTATCGCTTAGCGTTTACCAGTTATATAAGATTATACAAAATTCCTTCAGAATGAAGAGGATTTCAAAAGCTATTGCCAGAAAATTCAAGGTATACATATTATTTATCATGTAAACATAATTAATATATGGATTTTAATACAAATTGTTAGAGCCAATTTTTTTAAGTAAAAAGCTTGAAAAATGTTCCATGTAAAGGGTAGTTTGGGGTGGGAGGATTTTCTTGAAATTCTTCGTGTCATATCTTTAGAAGGTACTAAACCTAAACACCAAGTTTGACCTTTATCTGACTTTTCATTTTTAAGCTATGCTGTTTACAGACTCACACACAGAACTTTTTTTCTATAAATGTTTTTTTTTTTTTTTTAAGATTCAGTTGGCCTCAAAACATGTATTTCTGGTGAAATCTCGATATCAAATTTTTGGATGGAATGCAATACCTTCTCCACCTAAAGTACGTGGTAAAGAAAGTAAAGTAAAAAAAAATTCTGATGTGTTACACTCACATGACTTTCTCTACTCTTGTACAAACTATTTTTACAAACGTTTATTCTCCATATGCTTCATGTTAATCGAGATATTCAGATGTTAATCTTATCGCTAATTTTCTTGTAGGCGCAAAGGGAATTGGTAGGTTTTAAGCGATAGTCAAATCTTTTAAGAGCTGGTTGCTATGTGACGCATTCCATTCTCTTTGCAGGTCCAGGACATAAAAATAATGAACAACGAATTCCCATTTGAGAAAATGTATAAGTATTGGAGAATTTAAGGGAATAAGCAATATCAAGCAATATCTCGAAAATGGTTCACTCAATAAAAAAAATGTATACGACATAAATTGTATATTTTAATGTGATCTACATTTTTTGTGTAGTAAAATTTTGTCTATCTCTTATGGTTTACCAGTTATGCAAAAGTCGTTCACAATGAAGAATACTTTTGGAGACATTCCCAGAAAATTCAAGATATACATTTAATTTGTCATGAAAGTATCTTAAATATATAATATTTTAATCAAAATCATACAGCCATTTCTGAGAAAATTAAAATTTTCAAAAAATGTTCCATGTAAAGGGTAATCTGGGATGGGGGGGGGATTTTCTTGAAAACCTTTGTGTCGCATCCCTGGAAGATACTGAACCTAAATCCCAAGTTTGGTGTTTATCCGACTGTTTGTTTCTGAGTTATGCTGTTCACAGACACACACATGGACATGTTTCCAAAAATGCTTTTTTTGGATTCAGGGGGCCTCAAAACATATATTTCCGGTGAAATCTTGGTATCGAATTTTTGGGTGGAATACAATACTTCCCCTACTTACTATATGTAGTAGAAAAAGTAAAAATAGTAGAAATTTACACAATGTGGAAAGGAGGAATTAAAAGATGCAAAGAAAGAATCAAGTATAATTATGGAGTGATAACATTGCAAGATGGAAAGTATTCAGTACTTTATTGGATTAGAAAAAAATGGCATAATAGCAAATGCATTGAATGAATGAAAAAATCAAACCATTACAAACTTTTTAAACATGACTCGGTAGAAAATATTTTGAACTGGTGCTAACCTGGAAACATAGGTACCAATTTTATCCTATGGATACTATTCCAAAAACACAATTTCAATATTCTAAGCAGGAGAAATAAAGGCTTCTTCTTGGAAGGTAATATGCAATTCGGTATTTATTGACAATGTGGTTCCAACATGTTGCACCACTTCACTTTGCACCGCCATATGAATTTAATTCCAGTTAAATATGTTGTGTGGAGTAGAGCATTTAGTATTTGATTTAAAAGACATTCAACAAAAGCCAAGTTGACACTGCCATATCAGGCCTTCGTTTTAATGGATAAGGATGCTTACCATAAGGCAAATAGATTCTTTGGTTTATGAAGAAAAAAGTGTTAAAATAACAAAATGAATATGTTTTAAGAAAATGCTGCAAACAAATCGTTGGGTGAGCATGATGCAGATTAAAAACAGACAAGAACTAATTTTAGGGAATGATATTTTAAGTCATTTAAAATATAAAGAAATAATCTAATCCAAGCAACAAATTATTCTCAAATTCAAGCTTGTATAAACTCTGAACCAACCTTGGGTAGCATATTAATTCTGAAAGACCTTCACATAAAACCCACAGAAATGAAAATTCTCAAATTCTAAAATTTTGGCAAATCTGCTCTTAGTTCTCTTTGTTGAAAATGGTTGGAATTGCTACACTCCTTTCCTTCTAAAAAAACATCCCTCGGCTACGCTTTGAGGCTGAGGGCCCTCAATCTCTCGGCTACCCCTTGAGACTGAGTATCTTACCGGCTTTGGCGGCATTAAATATTCGTCTGTTGGATATATAACACATCATTTTCATCACCAAGTAAGAGAACTAAGAGCAGATTGTCGAAAATTTCTTCAGTGCAGCTTCATAACGCTCAGTATAAGTAGAGATAAATCATACTTAATGAAATATGAAAAAATCAAACACTAACCTAAAACGAAACTCATTAATGTTTTGAACACGCAACTTTCCATAAATGCTTCTATTCGTTTCTCTTCGTTTGTTTTAATTTTTACTGGACCCATCATTCTGGGTATTATGATGTTCTCTCGGTATCTGTTATTATTTCCAACAAAATACTTGGAGAGGTTATCCCAATCTTCATTGGTAAAAAATACCCTTCTATTACTTTCCTCCTTAGACATGTTGCCTCTTTAAAAGTGAATCAAACGACAACTGCAAGACCCACTTCACATTATTATGCTAATGCGTATACACATAAATACATTTCCATAAACTTTATAATCTTATGTGCATTCACAGAACACAAAAGCATTCACTTTCGAATTGGCAATTAACTTCCACAGAACGCCAAACTTCACGTAAACTACGTTTATGTTTTGAAATGTTGGCCTTCCTGATAATCGTTTCATGAATACGTTTAGAAACTTCTCTACACACATTCAGATAACGTAGCTACCTATCTCATTTTAACTTTCCCTGCTACGCATAATACTACAAGTTATGGAAGTATTATTCCACTCAAAATTTGATACCCAGATTTCACCGGGAATACATGTTTTGAGGTGCCCTGAATCCAAATAAAGCATTTTTTTGGAAACGTGTGTATGTGTACTACTCTTTACGTGGAACATATTTTCAAAGTGTTGATTTATCAAAAATGGCTCTAACGATTTGGATTAAAATTCCATATGTTTGAGGTATTTTTATGGAAAATGAAACGTATATCTTGAACTGGGAATGTCCCTAAAAGTCCTCTTCATTCTGAATGACCTTTGCATAACTGGTAAACCGCAAGAGATAGACAAAATGTTACTATTCAAAAAATCTGATGTGTTACACTCACATGACTTTCTCTACTCTTGTACAATCTATTTTTACAAACACCTATTCTCCATATGCTTCATATTAATCGAGATGTCAATCTTATTGCAATTTTCTTGTAGATGCAAGGGGAATATGGTAGCTTTCAAGCGATAGTCAAATATTTTATCGCTGGTTGCTATGTGGCGCATTCCATTCGCTTTGCATGTCCAGGACATAAAAAAATGAATAACGAATTTGAGAAAAAGTATAAGTATTGGAAAATTTAAGGGAATAACAAGCAATATCTCGAAAACGGTTCACTCAACAAAAGAAATGTATATAACATAAGTTGCGTATTTTAACGAGATCTACATTTTTTGTGTAGTAAAATTTTGTCTATCTCTTATGGTTTACCAGTTATGCAAAAGTCGTTCACAATGAAGAATACTTTTGGAGACATTCCCAGAAAATTCGAGATATACATTTCATTTCTCATGACATTATCTTAAACATATGATATTTTAAACAAAATCGTTAGAGCCATTTTTGAGAAAATTAAAATTTTCGAAAAATGTTCCATGTAAAGGGTAGTCTGGGGTGGGGGGATTTTCTTGAAAACCTTCGTGTCGCATCTCTGGAAGATACTGAACCTAAATACCAAGTTTGGTGTTTATCCGAATGTTCGTTTTTGAGTTATGCTGTTCACAGACACACACACACACAGACACACACACACACACACAGACACACAGACACACACACAGACACACACACGGACATGTTTCCAAAAATGCTTTTTTTGGATTCAGGAGGTCTCAAAACATGTATTTCCGGTGAAATCTCGGTATCGAATTTTTGGGTGGAATGCAATACTTCCCCTACTTCCTATACGTAGTAGAGAAAGTAAAAATGTAGATCTCGTTAAAACACACAATTTATCTTATATACTTTTTTTCTCTTTTTTTTCTTCGAGTGAACCATTTTCGAGATATTCCTTGTTATTTGTTTGAATTTTCCAATACTTCTACCTTTTCTAAAATGGATTTTTGTTTTCTTTTTGTTTAATATATTCTGGGCATGCAAAGAGAATGGAATGCTCTACATAGCGGCGGCTTTTAAAATATTTGACTATCGCTTAAAGCCTACAGTATTTCCAAATTCCCCCTGCACCTACAAGAAAATTAATAAGATAATTTCTGCAAATGTTTATCTCGATTAACATGAAGTATATGGAGAATAAAAATAGTCTGTACATGAATAGAGAAAGTCATGTGAATGTAACACATCAGAGTTTTACTTTTGCTACCACTTAAATACACAGGTGTTCAAAACCTAAGGACGAAAGTAATCTTCGCATGCTGTCACACTGCCAAGTAACATAGCTCGATGAAATTTTATCATGCATAGAGGGAACTGCTACGATGCTACAGTAGGCAACTAAACGAAATATGCAATGAGACGAACAGAAATGCCATTTTTATTCATAGACCATAAGCTACACTAAAGTCAATACGACACATGATGGCTCTCTAGATTTACAGAAACAGATACATGGTGCTTAAAAGGGTGTATGGTCACCACAGACAGCAACACATGCTCTGCATCGTGCTCCCATGCTGGCCACAAGGTTGGTAAGCAGTTTTTGTGGTAGGGCGTTCCATTCCTCCACCAGCGCTGTTGACAAGTGTTTGATGGTCGTTGGTGCATGTGGATATGCTGCAATGCGTCTCCCCAAAACATCCCATACGTGTTCGGTGGGATTTAAATCGGGAGAACGGGCAGGCCAGTCCATTCGCCGAATAGCCTCTCGTTCCAAGAGATCCTCCACCTGCGCTATTCGATGCGGTCGCGCATAGTCATCCATAAAAATGAATTCAGGGCCGACTGCACCCCTGAAAAGACGCACATGGGGAATTAGTACAGTATCACAATAACGTTGACCAGTGAGCGTACCGTGTTCAAAGATGGAGGTCGGTGCGCCCATGCAACATTATGCCTCCCCAAACCATAACACCCGGACCACCAAAACGATCATGTTCAAGGATGTTCCTGGGTTCATTACGTGTTCCCACCTCTCGCCAGATGAGGGTACGTCGAGAATTACTACTTAGACTGAATCTGCTCTCATCCGAGAAGAGCACACGACCCCATTCCTCGTTGGTCCAATTTTGATGCTCTTGGGACCATCGCAAACGGTGCCGCCGATGTGCGGATGCCAATGGGACACAACATACTGGCCGTCGGGCAAAGAGACCACCTCTGTGTAGTCGCCGTGCCACTGTGTATCGTGAGATTACGTGCCTAGCTGTCCTGTTAAATGTGGTTGCAATTGCACCCGCTATTTGGCGTGGATCCCTTCTTGCCTGTTGCACAATGTAGCGGTCATCTACTGCTGTAGCATCTCCTTGGGACAGCAGTGCCTGTGGTTTGGAAGGTTCTCCATGCATGTGAAACAATGCTGTGAGCAATTCCCAACTCTTGAGCAACACTCGTCACACTTCGCCCTTCTTCCAGTTTCCCGATAATTCTTCCCCGTATGAAGAATGATGCATGTGTCTACGGGCCATGTTGCAATGAAGAACACCACTACAGTGCACCGTAACAGCTTGCTAATTGCCACACACCGTCTTGTCCTGTTTCGTCAACTGCCCCGTATCTGGAACCAGACCCATTTGGCACTGTAGGCTCGCTACACACAGGCCATGTGACGTCCAGCTTTCTGTATACGTGTGAGACCCCCCTGGCAACATGCTCCTGCACCATCATCTACTTCCACCAAGTAGTCCATTTGTTATGTTACTTTACCCATCTCGTTCTAAGGTTTTGCACACCAGTGTAGTAGGTAGAAAAGGTACTGAATTCCACCCAAAAATTCGATGTCAAGATTTCACCGGAAATATATGTTTTGAGGGCCCTGAGTAAAAGCATTGCACTTTTATAAAAGGTCCGTGTGTGAGTGTGTCTGTGAGCAGCATAACTAAAAAACGAAAAGCCGGATGTATACCAAACTTGATATTTACGTTCAAGTATCTTCCAAAGAAGCGACGCTAAGATTTTCAAGTAAATCCTTTCACCCCAAACCACCCTTTCATGGAACATTTTTCGAATTCTTTTTATTTTCTAAAAAATGGCTCTGGCGATTTTGATTAAAATATCATATATTAAAGATAAATTACATGATAATGATATATATATATATTGAATTTTCTGAGAATAGCCTAAGGAGTTCTCTTCATTTGGAAGGAATATTGTAGAATCTTGTATAACTGGTATGTAAACGTTAAGCGATAGAGAAAACACACCACACAAGAATGTAGATATCTTTAAAAAACACAATTTATTTCAAATAGCTTTTTTGTAATATCAGCCATTTCCAAGACATCCGTTATTAATGGTTCTAAAAAATTAAATTGAGTTTTATTTATGACCCTTTTTAAGCTATGGTTCTTAACGTCCTTTTCTATATAGGGCATGAAAGACCGGAAATGTTGCAAAAAGACCTCTTTAAGTACCATCGATTTTCAGATGTGTCACGCGATTGCATGGAAACAGTATGGAATTTTAAGGCCAGCATGTAGCCTCCAGTTCTTAAATATTTAACTATGGTTATTCCCTTTGTATCCTAACGAAATGTGTAATGTAGCTATTTCTGCAACGGTTTAAAGGTTTATTTGGATTAAAATGAAATAGGTATAAAAATAAGCTTTAGTAAGAATAGTTTGTATACCCACTAATAAGTGATAGAGGGTAGAGAAAGTTGCGTGAATGTAACACATCAGATTTTTAATTCTGCGAAAAGTTGTGCTATGGCGGCGACGTGGCCGGTTAGACCGCTCACCTCTCACCAAGGCTGACCAAGTTCAATCCCAGGGATTTGTGGTGGACAAAGTGGCGTCTGGACAGGTTTTCCGATTTCCCTTGTCATTCATTCCATCATCATCTTTCCTTTCATCCATTTCATCATTATTTCATAGCATCTACCTCCTCGCTCTCATACCAGGCATTGGGCTAAAATTAAGTTTTATTTATGGACGCTCTTTAAACTGCTATGGTCCTAGCGTCCCATTCTATATTGGGCGTGAAAGACCGATAATTTTGCTCAGAGGCCTCTTTTATCAGGCTTGAGGTTCTTTTACGTACCGTAAATCTACGGCACGGGACCACCGACTTTACTTCCCTTCCGAAGGAGGGGAGCAAAATTTCTGATCTTTACACCCAATATAGAATGGGACGCTAAGAACCGGTTAAAGAGCTTCCATAAATAAAACTCAATTTAATTTAATTTTTAGAAGGATGTGACAGTGGTAAAATATTTCCAATATATGTACATCCGACTATTTACCAACTCAATGATATTTAAACACCTGACCTTTTAACATTCATTAAGAACAAAACTATTGACTTCATACCACTGGAAAGAATGCATAAAAGTACACTAAGTAAAAATCTATTTTGCACCAAAAATGGACACCTGATCTTATTCCTCTGAGATACAGAAACATTAGTCTGGAATTGTTGAATGCAATTATGTCGTAAATTAATTTCACCATGTTTACAATAAAATGTTTCTCTATTTATTGTTTTTTATTTTACACACAGATAGGTTCACGACTACCGGTATATAATCTTATCTTTATGATGTTTGTCATCGTCTTGTTTAGACAATACATTCTTTTAAACCACAGTTTTTCATTTTCTTTCCAGATACAAGAATCTTGGTGGTGTTCGATACTCACGCTATTTACTAACTTCTTTTTTGAGATTGCAAAATATATCTTGGATAGGTAGACTTTCCCCATCAATTATTGCTTGTTTTGCAGATCATATCAACTTTACAGTTTGCTTTAATGTTCTATTGCCTGGAAATCAAAATTAACTTAATTTGTAATCCTTTTTAATTGTAATTATATTTTGTGTTTAATATCTAAGCATTACAATAATGTTAACATTTGCATCCATGCCAAATTCAGTAATTTTACTCAAAACACTATAGGAATTCAAAAATATAATGGACTTCCTTATCAATAATACACGATACAGCTGTTGTAATGCTTAAAAGATCTGTTGAATGGAAACATCCTTATGCAAGTTGATTTTTAACAATTCTTCACTGTTATTATTAAAGAGCAGAGGTTTAGACACTAAAAGGTAATGTTTTAAGTGCTTAAAATAGGTTCATTAACTGTATTTCGGCTCAATAAAATTAAAAATTGGCACATACAAATAGGTGGATATATATAAAAAACTCACGAAAACAGTGATTTAATGATCTTAACTTAATGTGCAATGTTGACATTAAAACAAACCAAATACGTACACTTTACAATTGACAGAGATACCCACAATTACAGATTAAGATTAAACACCATTACCGTAGTTGGTTCACAGTAAATAATAAGCACTCTCTCTAAATTGTCCATGGGAAAGTAACGGCGTTTACCACAAAGTGTTAATTTGTACGCTGAGAAAGACTGTTCGACGTCAACTGAAGATACAGGGCAATATTTTAGGTTTTTGATATGATCAACTGGGATTTCATCACCGCCGCCACCACCACCATCATTATTTTTTTCTTGTTAAAATTTTAGCGACAACGAATAAATTCTTCAGGCAGCTGGCTTTCTGAAGAACTCAATCCATCATCATCTTCGCTTTTTCTCCCCATTTCTAGATGCTTCGGGTAGTTTTTGTTTCGCTATGCTCATTAGCTCTTGTTCATAAAGCGATGTCACTTGAATTTCAAGAGTATTACCTAATAATATTTATAATGAATGTGAAATGAATCTGATATACACCAGTCATTCATAACTTTTTTTAACGTCGGTTAGACAAATGAGTCATCTTGTAAAGTAGACACAAGTTCTTTAACTGCTCTGAAATGCTCAGTATAGTAGTCAATAGCTCTCGGCCATGTTACCCATCGAGTGAGCACAGGTTCTGGAGGAAGAGGAACATATGGAACTTTCTGCCGAAAAGCCTGCGCTCTTAATGGAGCTTTTACAAGAAGAGAAAAACACCTAAACGTACGCATGGCAGGTGCCATATATGAAGCAGTTCTCTGGATATCTTACACAACACGTGCAAAGTCTCTACACATAGCAAATGCAGAGATGAAGTCTAAACTGAAGCAGACTCTCTTGACGCAGAACTTAGACACATCGGTTATAATTTCTACGAAGATAAAGTTTTAATAAGTATGACAGATGCCCAGGGTGTCCGTTAGTTTCGTCAACCGAGAGCCACATAATGAGTAACACAGCATGTACCTATGGGCGCTTATTAACACTGGACACCTGATACCTTTAGTATTTGTGAACTTAGTTTGTTTTAGAAAATTTTACTAAGCTCATCTCATTTTATCACATGGAAGCTGAGGAAAAATATGTTGTTATACTTTGTTGACCAAAAAGAATCTTTCCATCTGTCGAGCAATGTGGGAATTCACGTAGCCACTCTTGAATTAATTATGATTTTATTTTCAGCATTACATTTTCTTGAGGTGAATACTTGAAGCTCAAATACGACAGCAGAGCTGATAAACTTCTTTAAAAGTAACCAGGAAATAGGACGAAGTTTGGTTGCGAGATAGTGTAAGAGGAAACATTGTTATAATATTGAGTAACATAGCATGGGTTCATGGGCACTCATTATCAACAGCTGCTAGGTTAAATGAAATTAAAATCGCCTCCCTCTCTTTTACTTTGTAAATATATTCAAGATTTTTTCCTTTGTCAAATCTTTGAATTGCATCCGCCAGTAAAACCACTACCGCATATCTGGTAGTGAATAGTTGATCTTTAGAACTTCCTCTCTTGCTGCGCTTAATGGTGTAAGCTCCTAAAAATCATAGTAGACCTTTATGATTTAATTATGATTCTATGAATAGTGTAAAATAATACAAATAAAACAGAAATACGAATGTAATACAGGAAAAATAAGTTAGACTGGAAAATGGGCAGTAACGTCAAAACAGGTATTTTTTGAACCTATCAAACTGATTTACTTAGACCTGCACTTTCATGAAACATGTAAATACAAAAGATGAAGCAAGGAAAAGAATAGGCATTTGCCTAAAATATGCTGTCTAGTTATTATACATAAACTCCTTCTAATCCTTCTGGATCTTTAGGACCAACAGTGTAAATGTCACTGAGCAAGGCTAGCCGCCATTGAAGCAAAACAACTCGCCTCTAACAGATGTTATGCGCCGTCTCATGCCATCTGAAAAAATTCCAAACATCAATACAGGAAATCTCACTCCACGAAGACCCAAAGACCGACGATTTCCCGCTACAAATAGCGTCCAGCAACCGTTTCCCGCTACAATATTGAAAGGATAACTTATAATAAAACTCCACCATAGTAGAGTAGTATTTACATGAGTTAAAATTGTATTACTACAAATGTATTCCATAAATCTGTTTAACTGTTAGCTACCAACAACTATCAAAAATTGTATACATGTAGTGACCTGGATAGAGCTCTAGCTCATTGAGGGCAAACTGTGAAATAAATAAAAAAAATAATAAATAAATATACGAGTCTTTGTCTTTATTTGGATGCTCACTATGTTGCACCTTTAGGATAAATAGTGAAAGCAGTATTGGGCAAAAATTCCTGCCTCCAACCCCACACTTCCTTCTCGGTTTATCCTCTCCGTTTGGAGGACTTACAAGTCAATGCCTGGGGTCAAACACCTGTCAGAGCAGATAAATCATTGGATCAGGTAGAAGAACCAGGATAGGTGATCAGCCTGAAGCGTGGTATGAGATTGAGGAAGGAGATGATATGAAATGACAGTGAAAGCGATGAAAGCAAACGTGATGATGGAGCAGTTGGAGGAATGAATGCTGGCAGAAACTGAAGAAAACCTGCCCAGATGCCACTTTGTCCACCACAAATCTTACATACAGGTCCCTGGGATCAAACCCGGGCCACCTTGGTGGGAGGTGACCAGTCTAACCACTCGACCACTGCGCCGCCCCCTCCTACCTCATATAACTATGAAAAATGGGGCTAACAAGGAAGGTTTATGCTAGTTTGCATTTATGCCCTCACATGTCTCTGTGGTAGAACAGTGACATATCTAAACACTGAAATCAGTGCCACCTGATTTTAAATGGTGAGATTGCACAACAAACAACTATCACAAATTGAAGTGCAAGGCATGTACGGTAATTAAGTACCTCAATTAATAATAATAATAATAATAATAATAATAACAACAACAACCACAACAACAACAGTTGATAGTCCTAGAAGGACTGTTTCAGTCTACATAATATTCCCCTTCATTTTATCACGGGGCAACCCATTGATCTCTTCCTTGATGGTCTGTATTTCAAGATCGCTCAGGAGATCCTGCTTCTGGGCATATGCTTGACGTGCTGCTGAAACCACTTTGCTTGATATTGATGAATATACTCCCATCCCAGTTCTTTTAGAATATCTTAATTTTGTTGATGGATGATAACAAATATCAATAAACCATGCTTTTAAGAAACAGGGGAGTGAAACATTAACCTAATTTTTTATATTAACAGTTCAATTTAAATATAAACTACTACAGCTACTACTATTTAATTCATTTACATGACATGCCACTGAAGTAGTGTTTGCATGCCATCTAGTGACACGTGTGTCATATGTTCACCATCCTTATCCTAAAGCTTAGTATGTCTGTTGGATCTGTCTGATGCTGCCCTTGGATAGTTGGTATGGACCGTCAATTAACAGGACATGTGGTCCTCCAAGTATCTTGGATGTTGCAAAATAATCACCTTAGCAAAAACCCAGTGCTTGCATCAAAATGGCTGTACTTCTGCTATTAAAATTCTCCAAAAGTAGCTGCATACTTTTTGTAGAAAGAAATTAAAATTCCATATTTACATTCCAATCAAACTCTTTATTCAGTCTCTTTAAAAGTAACATATAATATATTTTGCTAGTTAAGTAATTTACATAATTATTGCACTACTTTATTGTAACTGCAAACCATTAAACTAAAATAAAAAATTTTATTGGAATTTTAAAGAATATTACACAAATATAGTTGATCTGAAGCAATATGCTAATCAGAAACAACATTTCTTTTTCTTCTTATGTACACTTGCAAAAATACTTATAATCCATTTAAATAAAATATTTTATGAGGTATACAGCAATAATTGTAATTTCAGTTATTCCTGTCCTCAAAAGAGTGTATAGAAATAGTATAAAAGAAAGTTTTTATTCTTTATTTTATGGAAATTTCCTTTACCAGACTAGTGAGTTAGAAATACAACAGAGAAGAGATGCAGCAGTGTTTTGCTCCTTAGCTGCAGAAGGATGTTTCTAAGGAATAAGCAAGGTGCTAATTACTATGACGTTATGATAAATTAGTTTCTGATGAAACTGTGGGTGTGTCTATTATTTTTTCTGTCTCCTCACCCCAGCCTTCTAGGTCATCTTCCCAACCCTCACCCTCCTGTAACTCTATCGAGATGTCGAAGTTGCTACGTGATTCCTGTGGCTCTACTTCTAGCACGTGTGTCTTAGAAATAACTGGTTCCATGTCCTGGAAGAAATCAAACTCTTCCTGTGTCTTCACACTGGTCAAGGAGTTCTTGATATCCAGCTGAGATATATCAGGGAGCTTTGTATTTGAATTTCGCTCCTGTTCCACCTTTGTCTCTTTAACTATAGGTGCTACTGTAATTTCCTCTGCCTCTTGGTCCTCATTTTCTTCCTACAAAAAAAGTAACAGGTTTGAAAATGTAGCTTTTACCTCTTTACGATAAACTTTTAGGCCCCATTCTGAATGAAAATTAAGTATATGCATAACGTAAATTTAAAAAAAAGTCTGAGGCATTCACATGACTTTCTCTAGCCTCTATGTTTATTAGTGGGTATACGTATTATTCTTACTGGAGCTGCTTATTTCTCTATCTACTACATTTTAATCCAAATAAACTTTTGCAGAAATAACTACATTACACATTTTGTTATAGATACAAAGAGAACAGCTATAATCAAATGTTTAAGAACTGGATGCTATGTGCTGGCCTTAAAATTCCATACTGTTTCCATGCAATCATGAGAAACAACTGAATGTTGAATGGACTTTAAAAGAATGACCAATAATGAACAATTCAAGCCATTAATAACAGATATCTCAGAAATTGCTTACGGCATAAAAAACTTATTTGAAATAAATTGTGAGCTTTAAAGAGATCTACATTTTGTTTGTGTAGTAAGCTTTTGTCTGCTGATTAATAATTACCAGTTATACAGGATTATACAAAATTCCTTCCGAATGAAGAGGACTTCAAAGGCTATTCCAAGAAAATTTAGGATATACATTTTATTTGTCACACAACTATCTTTAATATGTGATATTTTAATCAAAATCATTAGAGCCATTTTTTACAAAATCAAAAAATTCTCCATGGGTAGTTGGGGTGGAGTGTTTTCCTCGAAAATCTTTGTGTCCCATTGTTGGGAGATACTGAACTTAAATAACAAGTTCGGTACTTACCCAACTTTTCGTTTTTGAATTATGCTGTTCACAGCCACATGGAAATGTTTCCAAAAATGCTTTATTTGAATTTTGAGGCAGTATTTTTAACACTTAAATAATTTCAATCTAATTATATAATATGTAAATTCAATAACAGCCCACCTTGAAGCAATATGTGTATGTAATAATTTGTAAAATGTATGTAACAGTCAATGTATGAATATATTACATAATTTAATAATGTAGGAGCTGTGAGAAATAGGTCAAAAGTTGCTAACAAAGAGGTAACAATGAGGTAACCTTGAGTCAATAATGAGTAACAAAGTTTAGCAGTACTACTTGTGATTCTTGGAGCAACAATAATGTAATTTTAGTGACAGTTTAAAAATAGCCAATCAACAACCAGAAAAAGCTTTAGTTAAATGCAGGTATTTTATTGGAGTAGGATTAGCCAATCAGACACTTGAAATACAGAAATTTACAAGTTTAGACAGTTGAAATCAATTCAATTGCCTCCAAACAGTGCTCATAACCAGATGTGTTGCTTCTAGACAGTGCTCATACAGACGCGAGATGTGTCCTCAAGAAATTAATTACGTATTTGTGTCAGACGAAAATAGTTTACGTGTTAAAAAGTGCAAGTATTAAATAAAAGAATCTCACAGCTCTCTATATCAGTGAAGTGCTATTTAATTTTGATGTAGATAAAGGTGAAACAGAAGACCAAGATAATAAAAAGTAAATTCAGGATAGTTAAAGATGACCTGCAGAGAAATGTATTGGAATGTAAGAGGGTTAATTATGTATGTAAGTCATGAGAAAGGAGAAATAAAATTTTGGACATAACTAAATTTTTTAAAAGGAAAATAACATTTTCTTAGTAACTGTAACAGCATTTGAAATGAAGCATAATGTTATATTAAAGTAAAAGTACGTAAATATAATTCCAAGAGTATTGTGAATATAATGTACAAAACAAGAAAAATGGGGTAAAAATAACTAAAACAAATACTTATGTAGCAAACAGAAAAATGTGAAACAGTGTCTAGATTTAAGAGATGTAAATATATTTGTGTAGAGGGTGAATATTTTTGGTAAATATGTTTAATAATTACAAAAATTCTTGAATGCATAAATTTTGTCAACAATCTAAGAAAGTAAACCAATTTTGTAACAGTAACTAAATAATTCAGGGTACAGTATTTGCTATAAAAAAAAAATTGTTATGTCAGATTAATGTCTAAACACATTAGACCAGAGCCAGTAAGTAGTGGCAAGATAAAGGAAAAACATATGTCGTGTGTTAAATACGTGTGAAGTGTTAAGTGAAAGTGATAGCGTGTGTTCCAAGATTTAGGAGACTAAAAACCCAATTATAAAATTTCCAAACAAGTTGTAAATATTTATAATTATGTTTCTAGTGGGGCATATGATGCAGTAATTTGTATCACAAATTACTTAAATGTAAAGAATGATTGTAATATGAATATGCATTTTTATGTGACATTGATTTGAGATGTATATTGATTGTAATTATTGTTGAGAAGTAAGTTTATACGGCCTTACTGAAACTGACAATAATAGCGTGCAATAATGCAGCGAGGGGGTGAGCTGTTTATCATTATTAGAGACGAGGAAGTTACGTAATGTTGGCGCGTTTTTCTTAGAATTTGCTGGAACATTCTCCCTAGAGCATATGTATTCATAATTTTCATTGGATATTAAAATAGACGCTAATGTTGGCGCGTTTTATTAGCCAATAGCAACTCAGTTATAATCTTTAGGCATATCGGGGTGTAGGAGTATAAAAAGGGCTAGGTTAGAGATAGACCCCGTCAGTTCATCGAAAATATTTGTATGCTACACGTCGCCTTCAGTCCGTCAGTTCACAGAAAATATTTGTAAAGTACACGTCGGTTATCGATTCACAAGTTACGTGTAGCAGAGTTATGAAAAATCTAAAGTGTTGTAAAGTTAATTATACAAAAAGTTGAAGTACGCGAATTAGGAATGATCAGTAATGAAGTTATTATAACAGTTTCAGTTTGGCGAGTGTCAAGATCAATGTGTAAATGTGATAGTGAATGTGTTCGACAATAAAAGTGTAAAACAAATTCCTTCATCGGTGTTATCTTTGGATAAAAGACTCCCTTCCGTTTACACAACCTGTATAAAGAGAAGTGCTCGACCAAAAAGATCATAGCTAGCCGGAGGACAGAGAACCAAAATTAAATAAAATAACAGTAGCATTCTTTCAAACAAACACTAACACTGCCGCAAATTGCTAACACCAGATGGAGCTAACAAACCTAACAAATGAATCATGTCACAAAATGGCTTCACCACGTGGAGTAAACACACATACACAAATAACATTATAAATTTACCATCGCAAATTGGCTTCCAAAACGTGGGGCTCAAAAATGAATATAACAGAAGTATACCACTTCAATTTGTGTCAAGGACTAATAAAAAGGAGTGAATTAAAAAATTAAAATCTGTGTAAGCCTACATTCTTAGTTCGTATCATAACCCTGCCAAGACTTCAATGTCTCTAACAATAATACTGACGCAGCCGAGGCAAACATAAATATAATATTTAAAGAAACAGTTAAATTACAAAGTTAATATTTTTTTTAAAACTTGGGGCAAAGGCCACCTGAAAGTACATTTGGGGCAAAGACTACCGGAAAGCGAGTACTATACGTGCGGTTGCAACTACTACAAGTTTGGCTCCCCAACAGTTGAAATATAATACAACTCCTATAACAAACTACTTCAAATTGACGCCCAAAGCGTTGTGCAAATAACGTAACAAACCATTTCTTCAATTTTAGGGGCCTCAAAACATGTATTTCTGGGAAATCTTGGTATTGAATTTTTGGGTGGAATGCAATTATCTTCTCTACCTACTAGGTAGAGAAAGTATCTAGGTGAAATGATCATAATGGAACCATTCACAACGAATCATGTAAATAAAATTAAACACTGAATTAAAATAAAAGCTTGCAAGATCCAAGCTTTTAGTCTATGTCAAATATAAGAAACTATCCAATGAGCAATCGCATGATTATTTGCCATTTCACAGCTGACATTTGCATAAGCTCACTCACCAATTGCCTTTCAGTGCTAGATCATAGGCCAGGAATCATTGGAATAGGTATAAAAAGTCGTAGGAAAACAAATTGTGGTGCTTTTATGTGAGTTTAATATTGTTTAACTATTATATTATGATAATGAACATAACCTCTGTTGTCATGTGTACTGTCGGTGATAACTTTGCAAACCACCATTAACTCAGCTGATTCACGCTTTCCTGTGACTGGCTGCTGTTTATATTTCCATTTGTTGTGAATGACAACATATGACATTAAGTTTTACATCCTTTATTAATGCTTAATTTTCATTGAGAATGGCACCTTATTTCTCTATATATAAAATACTGCACTATTGTAATGAATCTTTAAAGTTATATAAATAACTATGCTTCTTAGTGTAATAATATAAATCATTTTTGTATGCATGCGGTTATGTAAAATTCACTGATTTGTTCCATGTTCCAAGTGCTTCAGTACATGAATCCACAGAACACAATCTATCTACAAATGTACTTGCAAAGTGATAACCTAGAAACCTGAGTACCAGAAAAGCCAGAGATATTAGTGATATTATCTTACTTGATGTGTTGTATTATTATTATTATTGTTGTTATTTTCAGCTACATCCCAATCTGACCATGCCTCTATGTCTTCCTCATCTGTTGTGGGCATCTGATCTTCTCCTCCGTCTGGAGACGGCCTTTCTGGTAGATCTTCTGGTGTTGAACTGTCACCATTTGCTTCTACTGCGGGTGCTACTGGAATGACAGGTGCTTTACTAGGTGATTTCTTGAAATTTTTGCTGCTACGAACCTGAAATTTTAAGTAATAAACCTTGTTTATTGTAAGTTACAGCACTGAATGATATGCTGATTATATTATGTATAATTAATGATATTGTAATTTTTCATTCAATTTTTCAATGTGTATGTATGCATATAGTAAAGTAGATTTACATGAGAAGTTCACAAACTGGGGAATCGCTGATGTTGCTGAAATTTTGTGCACACACCAAGTCCAGAGAAACATAAATTCCTTTCGGAAATAACAGATGTCTTCTTCATAAATTATTAAAATTTCTAATATTTAATCAGCACACTAGTCAACAATGGCATAGAATTTAAAAATTAAATTACATAGGAACTTTCACACAACAAAGTTATTACATTCTTGATATTACTATTGAGTTTTAACAACACTTCACTTGTTTCATTCAACTAGTTTTAAATAGAAAATGTTTTGCAGTGATGATGTGAGCAACAGCTTGTGAAACACATTCTAGTTAAAACTGGTATGCAAAGCATAACTAAAACTCAATACTAATATAGAGAATAGTCTAGAATTTTGGAGAAGCTAATATAATGGCTTGCTTCTTATTGTCATCATTCGCCAATCATGCAAACAAGCTAACCCAATAAGCCATGCAAGGAGCATGATACAAGATGCAATATGGAATGCCATAGTCTGAGAACATTTGTGGAAGCAGCAATGACTTTTTACGCATATTTCCTGGGAGTAGTGTGCTCTATACAACTTAGGAACCAAAGATGAACGCGATTTTCAAGAAAATCCCCCACCCCAAACTACCCTTTAAATGGAAGAATTTTTGTTATTAGTTATTTTTTCAAAAATGGCTCTTAATGATTTTGGTTAAAATACCATACGTTTAAGATATTTGTATGACTAATATAGTGTATATCTTGCATGTTCTATGAATACCCGTGAAGTCTTCATTCTGAATGAATTTTGTATAAATGATAAAGTGTAAGAGACAGATAAAAACTTATCACACAAAAAATGTAGATCTGGTCAACAGACACAATTTATGTCAAACTTTTTTGTAGCATTTATCATTTCTGAGATATACGTTATTGATTTGAATTTTTTAATACTTTTTCATTTTTTGAAGTGCTAAACCATCAATCTTTTATTTCTCGGTATGTTGTGCAACGAAGAAATGCATTTTGGTAACTTAAAAACATCAAAACTGACTTCAGGGGAATTTAAATGGATACTAGAGGTAACACTATTATACCTACTTAATCTATGAGACATATTGCGTGGTAGGAAGATATAGCCATATTCTATTCCCAACACTATAAGCATTCCTCAGGTATTTGAACAAAAAAGTACTTAGTGCATAGATTGATAGAGATTACACTTTCAATTAGTGTATAATTTTCCTGGAAGACACCAGGGTAGCTCAGTGGTTTTGTTTGCAGCTCTCTTCTGAGGGTCTGTACTTCACCTGACTCTGGGGTGGTGACTTTAAGTTGGACCTATCCAAGCCTTCACCTCTGAGTAGCTTATGTGAAGTATTCCCAAGACCCAGTATGGTTTGGAGTCCACAGTAAAAACTGTAGGTCCTCTTGTTCCACTGCCATTTATCATTATCGTCCCCTTGTCAGAGGTAATGGACTCTGCCCTTTGGGTGCCTCCATTTAAAAAAAAATGGGGTCCAAACATTGCTTGGAGGAAAAAAGTTTTCCCAGAAGTTATTGACCATATGGGGAGCGTTATAAACTGACCAACCAAGCAATCATAATTTTCCTGCAGTTCTAGATGCATTAAATTATGTACTGGCAAAATTTGACCCTGCTGTTTCGAATTCAGAATCTACTCCTGATAGACTGAAGCATTTAGCAGCCAAGCTTATATGTGGGTCATTAAATAAATCATGCATCACAAAGTTTTTCTCAGCTGCCTTTTGCTGGAAAATAACAAAAGTTTGTACAGGCCATTTTGAAATCTTCCAGCAAGCTTTACTGTAATGACATTTTCCATTACATTGCTGTAATCTAATTAGCCCTTTAACCTTCAAGGAGTAATTTACTTTCAACAATTATATATTTTAAAACACAGATTAAACACAACACTATATCTGCTACTGATAAAACTTTCTTCACTGTGGTACTGGGAATATATGGTAACCGTCATAAAGTTATCAATTTTACTTTCAATATACAGCGCAGTCCCAGTTATCTGACCTTCCAATTAGTCCAACCTAGTCGGAGGGGGAAAAAAAAAGTCTGTAAAATGACTACTCTGCCACCAGCCAGGCAGAGTAGCAGTTATATACAACTGACCACCTATCGATTGTTACAGAAATGAAACAGTGTAACAGAATTCATTTTACAGTACATTAAGTTTTACTTGTAGGCTACTGTGTAGTAAAAGTTTTATTTACGTATGTACAAATCCTGTTCTGTGGTGCATCGTGATGCCTTCAAACAGGAAAAAAGTGTCTGTTTCAATGGAAGAAAAATTGAAAGCTTTTATGAGATTGGACAAAGGTGAAACATTATTAAAAGTGGCACAGGATTATAATGCAGGAAAAATGATCATAGGAGACTGGAAAAGAAAACGACAGGAGACAGAAAAGTAGTATTCTGAGTGAGTGACAGCTCATATATAATTTTTTAAGTAATAAATGTATTTTGTCAGATTTAAATGTAGTATTTGTTACACTCTACATCATCCGATCAAGCCATGGCCCATTTAAGTCGAATAATCTAAGGTTAAAACGCTTTAATTGAAAAGTGAAAGTAATAATTATTAATTCACACTTCAGAAACTTTTCTGGATGCTCCTGTTTTCTCACTGCAGTCCACACCAATGAATTAAGACAATGGCAATGGTCATCTTAGTTCGATTCACCATGATTACTGTTGGTTAACATGTTGTTATATGCAGTCTTAGAAATTTCATTTTCACTACTTTCCCAGCCACTTAAATCTCTTTCATTCATTTGATTTAGTAAAGGTTAGTTCACAACAATCAATAATGGTAACCAGAATGAGAATGAGAAAGTTGAAATACATATATTCTAATGAGAGTGTTCACATCGATGGGAAGCTTTCCCCCAATTCCTAACCTCAGATCCTGACACCAGCAGATCCATTGAGCATTGGTTCTTCTAGTGAAAAGGTCATCTGTAGTATTTTTATATGCAACCAAAACTGGCTAGTGCTTCAAAACAATGGCAAAAGCTAAAAGAACAGGAAAAACCAGCATAAATTAACAAAGAACAATAAGCAACTTTAATGTATACCAAATAAAGGAATGAATATTAATAAAATTCTAGTGGCAACACACTCTAACTTCACTCTTTCAAGATAATTACCTTGATAATTACAAGGTAATTATCTTGAAAGAGTGAAGTTACAGTGTGTTGCCACTAGAATTTTATTAATATTTTAACTACTTCACTGTGTTTCCCATTAAGTGTTATGTTAAAAGAAATGAATGCTTGGTATGACTAGAGGAATCGGAAATGTAATGGATATGCATTTAAATAATGTTTACTTTATCAAACTTTGACGTTGACTAACCCCCATTATGTTGGCTGAAATGGAAGCAGGTGAAAAAATATCATTGCTCAGTTAAAAACAAATGTAATGCCAATGCACAAAATCAACTTTCCACTTTGTGATTGATGTGATCATTAATATGCATTCCCGTTCTTGTTACCGAGCTGTTGTGAACCAAAATCTTGTATGCTGTATTGCTTCCCGTTCTCGTTTCTATTTTGGTTACCATTCTCAGGCTGTTGTGAACCAGCCTTAAAACTCAATACAGGAACTTATATTTCATTCTTCCCATGAAAAGCTTTTCTGCAACATCCAAAAGCTTTACAAAAAGACATTAAAATAAATCTTATAGATTCTACAAAAAGTATGATCAAATGGTAATTTCTTCATGCTGTAATGAAAGTTTGAATACATTAGCATGTTAGCCAACATATTATTTAAATAAATAGAATGTCAGCCACAGTAGCTATGCATTGTGTGAGGATAAAACCAAAGCTAATGTTAAAACATTCATTAGAAATACATGCACATGTGAGCTTTCACAATTAATGGGGAGCAGGAAAGGAGACTTGGTCATGTTAAACTTTCTCGTTCTCATTCCTGGAGACAGTATATTAAGACTCTTCATTGTAAGAATTATTCAAGATGGCCATAACATAAACAGTGACTAGGGGGTAAATTGTCATACTTTTGCCCGCATTTCTGTCACTTTTGCCCGCATTAGGTCTTACGCTTGCTCTAACGTAATGCTGCCAACATATGAATAATGCCACCGAAGCTGGTAAGATACACAGCCTCAAAGCGTAGCTGAGGAATGTCTTTTAGAAAGAGAGGAGTGTAGCATGCGATGACAGAGCGTAGCCGAGGGATCTGCATGTCTAAAACTCGAATGATTCACATTCACGTAAACAACAGCACATCACATATTTAGTGCATTTCACTTCTTATTTAGGTTGGCAGTACCCACTTTGCATGTGATTTATCGGAAAAATGGCTACGTTTGTTGCCTTCCTCACGCGATTTGCCTATATAAGTGAAACACCTAAAACGGGTGGATAGGTGGGCATCAGATATTGGAGAGACCACATCATGTTCTAAACTCACTCCTAAGGTAATTTATTTCCTTATTTCTCACTTCCTTATACCTAATGTAGGTGGGCAAAAGTATGACAATTTAGCCGAACTCTCTCTAGTTGCAAGCTGGGAAAATGAAATCAAAAGAAATTTCAGCAAATTTGTGTCCTGGCTCCCAGATCCACTGAGCATTGGTTCTTCAAGCAAAAGTGTCATCTGTAATTTCTTAATATGCTACTGAAAACTGGTTATTGCCTCAAAAAAAGATACAAAGAACAGCAAAAAGAACCAATAACTTTAATGTATGCTATTAGTAAAGGACTGACACTTGGTATGACTTACTAATCTGTGGTACAATTACAGTAATCAGGAATAATAATGGATCTGCATTTAGAAAATGCTTACTTTACAGAGCTTTGATGTTGACTAACGTGCATTACGTGAGCTGAATTGGAAGCAACTGAAAAAAATCTGATGTGTTACACTCACATGACTTTCTCTACTCTTGTACAAACTATTTTTACAAACTCTTATTCTCCATCTACTTCATGTTAATCGAGATAAACATTTGCAGACTCTATCTTATTGCTAATTTTCTTGTAGATGTAAGGGGAATATATATTTACAAGGGCAAAATAGAAATACAGTAGCCTTTAAGCACATACATATCTCTTAATAGCTGGTTGCTAGGTGCAGCACCATTCCCTTTGCCACAGATTAATACTCTTTGCATATCCAAGACAAAAAAATGAATAACGAATTCCCATTTGAGAAAATAAGTATAGAAAAATTTAAGGGAATAACAAGTAATATCTCGAAAATGGTTCACTAACAAAAAAATGTATAT
The DNA here is from genome assembly GCA_030765065.1 of Deroplatys truncata. Lineage (NCBI taxonomy): Eukaryota > Metazoa > Arthropoda > Insecta > Mantodea > Mantidae > Deroplatys > Deroplatys truncata. The sequence continues at coordinate 46,753,355 of CM060986.1, forward strand.
GACATAAATTGTGTATTTTAACGTGATCTACATTTTTTGTGTAGTAAACTTTTGTCTATCTCTTATGGTTTACCAGTTATGCAAAAGTCTTTCACAATGAAGAATACTTTTGGAGACATTCCCAGAAAATTCGAGATATACATTTCACTTGTCATCGAAATATCTTAAACATATGATATTGTAATCAAAATCGTTAGAGCCATTTTTGAGAAAATTAAAATCTTTGAAAAATGTTCCATGTAAAGGGTAATCTGGGGTGGGGGGGATTTTCTTGAAAATCTTTGTGACGCATCTCTGGAAGATACTGAACCTAAATACCAAGTTTGGTGTTTATCCGACTGTTCGTTTCTGAGTTATGCTGTTCACAGACAGACACACACACAGACATGTTTCCAAAAATGCTTTTTTTTTGGATTCAGGGGGTTTCAAAACATGTATTTCTGGTGAAATCTCTGTATCGAATTTTTGGGTGGAATACAATACTTCTCCTACTTACTATACGTAGTAGAGAAAGTAAAAATATTGTTCAGTTACAAACACATGAGGTCTCAATGTGCAAAATCAAGTTTCTCAGGTTATTCTGAACCAGCCTTTAAAGGAGCTAAATCTTATATTGATTAGAAATGTATAATAAGTAAACACTTTATTTGTACTTCTTGACATAAATGAACCAGAAACTTAAGTGCAAGTAGAGAGCAGCTTATGAACCTCGACCTTAATCTACTTTAAAGAAACAAGCTGCTATGAATCTAAAAATAATCAGCACAGTGAAATTTTTTAAAAAAAATTGGAGATATAAAATTGAAAAAGTGTTATCTTATGCAAAACAGACAGGGCTGAACAAAAAAGACATAATCATTTTACTCACTTTGGGTCGCCCATCAGTGAAAAGCTTTCCTCGTTTTCCACCTATCACTGTGACAGCGCCGAGAATAGGAACCAGGTCTGCCAAAGCTCGTAATGTTGCACTGACTAACTGCTCATTGGTGTCTTTAATTCCCACTAACAACTGCAACATAAATGTGGTTTTTAATTATGATTTGTAGCACATAAAGAACATAATTACTATCCATAACCTTAAACCTTACTGAAGTAGTAACTTCCAGTAGTATCATCTACAGTTTAAAATATAGATTTAACACGTAATGTATCCATCATTGGCAATCTTCAGAACATCTGATGGAATTTAAAATTCTTTTTAAAGTTACCAAGTTTATCATGTAGAGTCAAATGAAAAATTCAATGCCACAGCCGGGATATGAACACAGTTCTCCCGCTCTCCGTGCGGTTGCTCTAACTATTGAATTACTGTGACAACATGCCGGTGGGACCTTGAATTCACCAATCGACTCCAGTTGTTTCCCAGACAGATCACCAAGGCACTTCACTCGAGATGACAATCTCGGTGATGACCTGCAATCACAAGTACTTCAGTGCTGGCTGTTTACGGGTTTCTTATGGTTTTACTTTTTTGAATGTTAATTTTTCAGTTGACTCTATATGAAAAATTTGCCAAGACCAGTCTAAGGTCTCTAAAAAGTATAATTAATTTATATATATATATATATATATATATATATATATATATATATATATATATATATATCAAACGTATTACCAAGTTTAGTTTAAAAAAAACTATTTTCTTCTGATTCTACAGTTCTTTAATTAAAAATCTGATGTGTTACACTCACATGATTTTCTCTACTCTTGTACAAACTATTTTTACAAACACTTATTCTTCATATGCCTTATGTTAATCGAGATATCAAGATGTCAATCTTATTGCTAATTTTCTTGTAGATGCAAGGGGAATTGGTAGGCTTTAAGCGATAGTCAAATATTTTAAGCGCTGGTTGCTATGTGGAGTATTCCATTTTCTTTGCATTACTAGGGGTAAAAAAATTTAATAACGAATTTGAGAAAAAGTATAAGTATTGGAAAATTTAAGGGAATAACAAGCAATATCTCGAAAATGGTTCACTCAACAAAAAAAAGTATATGACATAAATTGTGTATTTTAACGCCATCTACACTTTTTGTGTAGTAACATTTTGTCTATCTCTTATGGTTTACCAGTTATGCAAAAGTCGTTCACAATGAAGAATACTTTTGGAGACATTCCCAGAAAATTCGAGATATACATTTCATTTGTCATGAAAATATCTTAAACATATAATATTGTAATCAAAATCGTTAGAGCCATTTTTGAGAAAGTTAAAATTTTCAAAAAATGTTCCATGCAAAGGGTAATCTGGGGTGGGGGGATTCGTGTCGCATCTCTGGAAGATACTGAACCTAAATACTAAGTTTGGTGTTTATCCGACTGTTCGTTTCTGAGTTATGCTGTTCACAGACACACACCACACACACACAGACAGACAGACGGACATGTTTCTAAAAATGCTTCTTTTTTGGATTCAGGGGGTCTCAAAACATGTATTTCCGGTGAAATCTCGGTGTCAAATTTTTGGGTGGAATACAATACTTCTCTTACTTACTCTACGTAGTAGAGAAAGTAAAAATGGTTAATACAACATAACAGCTGAAGTATTTGCTTTACTATAAGTGTGTTCAATAAGTTGAGTTTCTCTATTCTGATATAGTGAAACAAATTTATGTAAACTTCTGAAATTTGCACTAAAGCTAAAGCATTTGTTCCTCAATGGGTTGCCGTATATGTTGTGACTTAGTGCAGTTTTCTCTGTCACTTCGTTTTTCTTTTCTTTGCGCATAGCAGTGTAATGAATCATGTGCCTCTTCCTCCTTCTGTGTCAAACACAGGACTCCTTTTCTCTCTTCTGGTCACTCACTAACTGTCAAACACAGCACTTTTCTCTCACTTGGTCACTCAGAGAACTTGCTGAGTAAGTATGTTACATCAGCAACAACCTCAATGACTAACTAAAATGCTGGAAGCTAATATACAGCTGCATGCAGGAGCTTCAAAAGAGCTTGCGGTAGGAGGGAAGAAATATACAGAAATATCTCCTTGTGTCTCAACAGAATTTCTGAAATTTACATTGGTCAAGAGCGCCTCACTCTTAACCAAATAGCCGGCTAGCACTGAAAGACAAACCTGGCCCATGGCAGCCCCAATCACAATAGCATAGATATATTGCAAACTTCTGAAATTGCACAGCAGTGGCAAAGACCAGCAAGGTGCCTCAAATAAAAAGCATGGCAGGAATGATGTGATCAGTTGTGCGCTAACAAGATGCGGTGGGAAGCAAATTTTACAGCAGGCTCATACAGATGTACGGTAACAATGTGATGTCATTGCAAATGGTGTCAAATTTTATTGAAGTACAAAGCAGCTCTGATGACTTTCATAGTGGTCATCCTCCAATTGCAGTTTCAATGGCAACAAGGAAAATATGAACACAATGATCAAAGAAAATAGTAGGGTTAAGTTGCAAGACATTGCCAAAGCACTGAACATGTCAATTAACTCTTGATCACCTTAAGGAATTTGAAACTTCTGCTTCGGTTTCACAAAGTGGGAAACACTCTTCTCAATGGAATAAATTGTAATGGCTGGAGAAATTTGGGTGTACCGTTGCACCCCTAAAGCAAAAGTGTACCTATGGAATCGAAATACTGCAATTTGGCAACAAGAATAAAGTTCAAGGGCATTCCCCATGCAGGAAAAGTGATGTTAACAGCTTTCTGGGATTACAAATGATTCTTGTTTATTTTTTGAAGCCACAAGAAACAATTAACACTGACCATTACTGTGCAACCTTAGAAATCTCAAATCCATCACAAGCATCCCAGACCCCTTACCCACCTTGATGACAACACTCGACCAATTATTGTAAAACAAACTGAATGTCTAATTATATAGCTTCACTGGGAGGATCTTAAAGAACCCACCTTATAGCCCAGATTTGCTCTTAGCAACTTTCATCTGTTCCCAGCACTAAGAAGGATTTGGAAGGTTACTGTTTCCATAATGAGTCAAGACAGTACTGCAGAATCTTTTATACAGCCAGAGCCATTTGTTCTTTGAAGAGGGCATTCATAAGTTAAAACACGATGGGACAAACGCCTAAATATCAAAGGTGATTACATAGAGAAATAGGTTATTGATGGAGTCACACAATGTGTAAAGCTGATGACTGTAATTAAAAATAAATTTCACAGATATGGGAAACTTAGTTATTCAACACCTCTCATATAATACAGCCTCAAAAGTTGAAGCACTAATTGTGTATACACATTATGTATGGACTCACATGTTCCCTTCATGTGAGCCCATTATTGCAACTTATGATATAACATTTTACTGTTGTATATAACCAAGCCAATTTTGCTTAATTTGAAATAATTTCTAGCCAAGCATTTACCCTGGATTACCCATGCCAGATAAAAGATTAATTTTTCTGTGATATTTATGTGAATTTGTAATGGGTAGAGAAAGTCACGAGAGTGTTGTACATCAGATTCTTAAGAGAGGGTCTTGTAGTACTGGAGAAACAAATTAGCTTACCATTAACGATGAAACTGAAAGAGAAAATGGAAGATATGTATGTACTGTATAAAAGTTCCTCACTGGAGTATTATAAAAATAAATATAAAACTATGAGACATGAGTATCTCAGTAATTTGAAAGCTGTTAAAATAAATGATATAGAGAAAGCATGAGAAAATCCAAAAATGTCAGTAAAACAGCCTGGGGCTTAATAAATGAAGCGAGAAGATATCCTGAATTATATAAAAACATAAAACTGAACATAAATGGGGAAGTGGTTCATGATACGGTCACTCTAAGTAAACAATTTAATGATTATTTCATAAATGCACCTACACGGATAGCTAGTAGACCAAATTCTGTAAATGCCAATATTAATACCATGACAAATACTTCTTTCTTTCTCAGACCAGTTACAGAAGATGAGATAATTAAAATAATCAACAACCTGCCAAGTAAAAAAGGCAGTGGGTGGGATGAAATCAGCTCATTTCTATTAAAAGAATGTAAATATGTTATTCTAAAACCATTAACCTATTTGATTAATTTTTCCATCGAACAGGGACAATTTCCAGAAATGTTGAAACTAGCAATAATCAGACCAGTATTTAAAAAAGGGGATGAACTAAATATTGACAATTATAGACCTATAGCCTTAACATCGGAGATAGCTAAATTGTTTGAAAGGATCCTGCTGTTAAGACTGGATAATTATCTAAGTAAATTCAATATATTAAGGAAGTTTCAACATGGGTTTAGAAAAGGGAAATCCACCATTTCTGCCATTAGCCAGTCAATACATGAAATAATTGGGAATTTAGAAAACAATGAGAAGGTCAGTACATTATTTTTTGATTTATCTAAGGGTACTGACTGTGTCAACCATAATATATTAATTACAGAAATAACGTACAAAAAAGGACGATGTATACAACAAATCAAATCACATTTGGGATCTGTGAAATATGGCATACCACAAGGCACTGTGTTGGGACCATTATTATTTATTATCTATATTAATGACATTAAAAATCCACCAAATACTTCAGTGATAACTTATGCAGATGACACCACAGCTGTATGCTGGAATAAAACAGTAGAAGGATTTAATACTACCATAAACAATACCACCTTCTGTTTGCTGAATTATTTCAAATCGATAAATCTACACTGCAACATGCAAATAACTAAAGTGATGCAATTCAATAAAAATGATGGTAAAATATCACTAAAAGTTGATAATAATAATAATATATATTCAATAATAATATTCAATAAATTTTTAGGTCTTATTGTTGATAACAAGCTAACATGGGCTGAGCATATTGAACATATATGTGGTAAAATTAGTAAAACAGTGTATCTACTCAGATATTTCAACAATCATAGTGATAGTAACATATTGAAACTAATATACCATGGATGTTTTTATCCACACATACTCTATGGGATTGAAATCTGGGGTGCTGCTGCAAAAATGCATATGGATAAATTACTTATATACCAAAAGAAATGCATCAGAATCATGTTTAACCTAAAACCAAGGGAATCGTGTAGGGAAACCTTTGTTAACAATAAATTGCTTACTATTTACTCTCTCTATGCATATAGAACAATAATGTATGTAATAGATAAGTACAAACCAATTAAAAACAACCAAAACCATAATACAAGAGGAAACTTGGACTACTTTAGGCATAGTGTAAAAAAAAATGTATCTTTAAAGGATTTATATATTTCTGGAATCACACTATTTAATAAATTACCACTGGAAATCAAATCCGTAGTTGATGTTTCTAAACAGCAATTCAAAATAAACAATATCTGTATCTAATAAACAAACGTCTGTATGATTTAAAGAATTTGTAAAGATGTAATTGTTTTGACATGTGCAAAATCTGATGTATGATAAACTGGATGAAATAAATTATTATTATTATTATTATTATTATTATTATTATTATTATTATTATTAATGTGAATTTCATAGCACAAATAAGAATTTCTATACATGCTTGGAATACCAAAATTTCTCTAAAAGTTTGGTTCACAATACCCTGGGAACAAGAATGTGAAGGCATATCGAACACCATATCAATAGCAAAATGGAAAGCTCATTTTGTGCAGTGGCACATAATTTGTTATTAACTGACCAATGATATATTTTCACCTTCTTCCAATTCAGTCAACATAATAGGTTAGCTAACATCAACATTTGAGTAAACATTCTCTAAATGCAAATCCATTACTACTTATGATTCCTCTTTGCACCAAGCATCATTCCTTTATTAAGTATCCAGGGGAAGCTGCACTTATAGAACTAGGTAAAAATAGAAGAAAAGATCTAATAGAAAGAATTTTAAAATTTTGATTTAGGTGTATAACAAAAAAGGAGAAATTTTAAGGATATGTCTGACAAGCAAAAACAGTTGGTGGAAAGAAATGGAAACAATAATGGATATGGTGGATATATGGAGGTCAGAGGAAAACAACATAAATGGTTTTTGGAAGATAGTAAGGAGAGTGGAAGATATAGAACGACAAGAAATATTGAGAAGCATAGAAGATAAAAAATCATTAAGCTTTTATAAAATAATAAAAGAAGGATGGGAAAGAGAGACATATGTTGATTACTGTAACAGGCAAGAAAGGGAAGGTTTAGCATGGATGAGATTGGGAGCAATGTATCTAAGAGGGTTGAGAGGCAGGGGAAGAGGAATATGCAAGCTGTGTGGAAAAAGGGGAAGTATAGAGCATTATAAGATGACATGCAAAGATAAAAGGTATGGAGAGAAAAAGCACGGAAAAAGAAATGGGAAAACATGGATAGACAGATATTAACTATCAAAATGTTGACAAGGAAAGAAGAAAAGAAAATCAAAGCCTTGGAGGAGCTTTTAAGGAAGGTAAAAGAAAAATGGTCTAGAAAAGTAAGAGATGTGAGAAGGAATGAGCTACTCAGCCAGCTATAAGGCCTGGGAGCCAAGCAATCTGAGTGGCCAATAGGAAGCTAAGCACCAGACAATTTGTACACAGGGTATATTACATGGGGAGATTTTACATTATATAAAATTGTAAACAAATTGTACAAATAAATTCAATTCAATTCATTCATATTAAGAGTGTATATAAAATAGTTTGCTGTTCTTTGTTAATTTCTACAGTTCTTGTTGTTCTTTTTAGTTTGTTATTTTCTGAGGCAATAGTCAGTTATGACTTGCATATTAAAAAATCCACTGATGATACTTTTGCTAGAAGAACCAATAATGGCTCTAAGAGAGTCAGGATCTGTGTCAGAATGCACATATGTGGAATTTCTTCTGGTTCCATTTTCCCAGCTTGCAACTAGAGAGACCATTAGTGGCTGTTTCATTTCATGGCTGCCTTGAATAATTTCTACAGTGAAGAGTCTAATAGCACAATATCAAAGCTGTACCTGGGAACAAGTACATGAAAATTAAAATCTGGCCAAGTCTTTTTTCTTGTTTCGAGGACCCAGGAAAGCTTCCTGTTAATTTTGAATGCTCACATTATAATATATGTATTTTAACTTTGTTGTTTTGTTCTGGTTTCCATTCTTGATTATTGTGAACCAGCCTTAAACACTGGAATACCATAGGCATAATCATTACTACATTAGTATACTTACTTCTGGTAGAATCAGTGAGCGAAGCTGATCCTTTGTGAATGCATAACAAAAAGTAGAAAAATGTGCAAGAAGAAGAAGGCGAATCTGTGCATCCCGGACACAGAACATTTGTAACAATATGGGGACTATGTACTCCTTGTACACTGGCAGAGAAAACATTCCTTCTGCTTTGTCAGCATCTAAAACAGCAATAGTTGCACAAAGATAAAGCATTAACTGAAAGAAACTAAACATTTCATTAAAACATCTAAAATGTTGTATTGCTTCAATAGTAATTACTACACAGGAAGGCATTTGGGATATGTAGCACATCAGGAATCATTAATTTAAATTCATCATTAATCTAAAACCTTCTGAATACACTCTAAAATAAGTTCTGAGCAATGTTCACTTACATTATCTTATAAACAGAGGCTGTAGTTCTCTTCTAAAATTACTTTGTGCAATAAGAAACATAGAAAAAAATCTGATGTGTTACACTCACATGACTTTCTCTACTCTTGTACAAACTATTTTTACAAACGCTTATTCTCCATATGCTTCATGTTAATTGAGATGTTAATCTTATTGCTAATTTTCTTGTAGATGCAAGGGGAATTGGTAGGCTTTATGCTATAGTCAAATATTTTAAGAGCTGGTTGCTATGTGGAGTATTCCATTTTCTTTGCATTACTAGGGGTAAAAAAATTTAATAACGAATTTGAGAAAAAGTATAAGTATTGGAAAATTTAAGGGAATAACAAGCAATATCTTGAAAATGGTTCACTCAACAACAAAAATGTATATGACATAAATTGTGTATTTTAATGCAATCTACAGTTTTTGTGTAGTAAAATTTTGTCTATCTCTTATGGTTTACCAGTTATGCAAAAGTCGTTCACAATGAAGAATACTTTTAGAGACATTCCCAGAAAATTCAAGACATACATTTTATTAGTCATGAAAGTATCTTAAATATACAAAATTTTAATCAAAATCCTTAGAGCCATTTTTGAGAAAATTAAAATGTTCGAAAAATGTTCCATGTAGAGGGTAATCTGGGGTGGGGGGATTTTCTTGAAAACCTTCGTGTCGCATCTCTAGAAGATACTGAACCTATATACCAAGTTTGGTGTTTATCCGACTGTCTGTTTCTCTGAGTTATGCTGTTCACAGACACACATACGGACATGTTTCCAAAAATGCTTTTTTTGGAATAAGGGGGCCTCAAAACATATATTTCTGGTGAAATCTTGGTATCAAATTTTTGGGTGGAATACAACACTTCCCCTAATTACTATACGTAGTAGAGAAAGTAAAAACTAGGCATTAAATGAACAAAATTAAAGAAGCTACACTTCCTCCAGATCAGAAACCTTCAACTATAAGCTTATATCTCTAAAACTGATTTCAAAACATAATTACCATCTCTAGGTCTTAGAATTCGGGGAAGTACAACTTCCTGTGCAGTGGAATCTAAGAGTACCATTCGAGACAGAAGTAGACCACCAAGTTGCATTGCTACAAGCTTTTCAGGAAACTCCTTCAACTCATCTGAAATAAGCCTGCAATGAAGAATCAGTTTCAGTTAACTTCATATATGTATGATAAACAGTCCAATATAAGTAGGGCTTTCTGCTCTTAGCCCTCCAGGTTGATGACCCCATACATTTCTTAGTCATCCTGTATAAAATCTGCTCTTATCCACCCTTTTTATGTACTGTAATGTAAATGTCATTTTTCCATTGAAATATTACAAACATATTATGTTTTCTGGTATTGGCAGTTATGCTTAGCATGACATACTTCTTGGTAGCAATAGTGTGTAAGATAACATTAAAAGTACCTTTCTCACGAATGGGAATTGTTGAAAAAACAGACATTTGATTAGCATTAATGTTAATAAATCCAGCATTTCCATTAATTATTATACAGGATCGGTCATATTGATGGGACACACTTCTAATGCATATTTCTGGGCAAGGAAAAAACATATTTATTACATACGGTATTTACGCGAATCTGTTCCATAGAATGCCAGTAACTTCATTAAAATTTTTCACTTATTATGTCACAATGGATTGATGAAGTTAACATGCATCCGGAAACTCATCACAAGCTAGCCGTTCATTTCATTAGCATATTATTGAGCTTTTCTAGTTACGATATGGAGGGCAAGGGCAAACAGAGAAGGTCTTATGATGCTTTTTTAAAGCATAAAGTAATCCTTTATGCTGAAAAAAAAATGGTAATAGAAAGGCAGAAAGGAAGTTCAAATGTATCAGAGAGCAATGTTTGCTTGTGACGAAAACAGAAATAGACAATATTTGCTACTAAAGCTAGTAGGAAGAAATTTACAGGCCCTCGCAAAGAATGACATCCTGAACTTGAAGAAACAGTGTTGGAATTGTGCGTGAAAGGAGGAAGAATGGGGAACCTGTGACTAGTGACACTATACAAAGAAAGCTAAAGAGCAGGCTGAATTCTTGGTATTCCAAAACAAGAGTTTAAGGCCAGCCGCAAATGGGTGAATCGTTTCATGCAGCGGACAGGCTTATATATACAATAAATGCATTGTTGTATTAAATAAATTTAAATAAAATACCTATCACTATTTTCTGTCATTGATATGCTTTACATTTGATTCAAACCCTTTTTTTTCATAATTTCAAGTTTCAAATATGGGGTGCGCATTAGATTCGCTGGCGCATTAGGTTCACAAAAATACGGTACTAACAAGGTACCCCTTAAGTGCGAGGTCGCAAGTTCACTCTATAGTTAGGCTCATCTGAACATATTAACAATTAAGATAGGAAAAATATTAGCTGCTAATGACTCACAATGTGCCTTAGGAAGGTAGCAGAACATTAGTGCCCAGGAGCTGCAGAGATCAACATGATCTGTATGTATTACACTTCACAAAACAAACCATTATCTTGCACCATGAACACCAAATGAAAAATGATGCGCTACAGTGATCACAAAAGTTTGCGCCATCAAGATCAAAGGCAAACTCCTTGGGAGTAATAAACTGTTCAGGACATTCTGTTAGGTAGCCACTCTTAAAGAATGCATATACAGTGCCTTATTTCTGACTCCTGGCCAGCTGCTTTGCGGCCTGCTGCTGCTGCTGCTGCAGGACCGCACACTGCTGCCGATTGAGTTGAATATTCACAGACCCTGAACTCAAGCGCATAGCATGCTGGCAATTCATGCACATAGATTTACATACACACATTAACCACACACCTTTATTACAGGAGGTGTTGGAAATTATGTCCTTGTGCTGCCACACATCTCCCACACCTTTTAAGGAAATTTCCATTAACACGCATTAATTCTTCTGAAATTGCAGTAAGTTCTCTTCTAATATTGTCTTTCAGTTCTTCCAACGTATGCAGGTTGTTCTGATACACTTTATTTTTTAAGTTCCGCCATAAATAAAAGTCGCATACCGTAAGGTCTGGGGAGTTCGGTGGCCATAGTCTTTTACTGACGACCCTATCTTCAAAAATATCTGCAATTAATTTCAACGAGAGATCAGCTGTTTGTGCTGTAGCAGAGTCTGGTTGAAACTATGCCTGTGTGCATTCAATGTCACACAAATATTCCAGCAATGGTTTGATTATTGTACCTCTGTCCATTAATTGTATCCTCAAAGATTATAGGTCCTATAATTCGGTACGCATTCACAGCACACCAAACGCCAATATTCTGGTCATGCAATGGCATCTCGTGAACGATATTGGGTTTTTCTGCACTTCAATATCTGTTGTTTTGTGTTGATACATGGTCATTTAAAGAAAACCATGCTTCGTCTGAAAAAAATTAACTTTGGGTCCATAGAGCCATCATTAACTTTACCTGACACCTAATTCCAGAAATTTACTCTACTCACAGTATCATGTGGTTGCAGTTCCTGAACTGCGGTTATCTTATAAGGCTTTAATTTTAAAAGTTTAGGGGCTTTCCATGCCAAGAATTGTGAAACTCCCATTGCCTATGATAACCTACTCAGATGTTTTTTTGCACTATGTTCTAACCTTTGTCCTATCTCATCGAGTTTTTCCTCTGTAAGAACATGGCGAGTTACTTTGGGTTTTTTTATCAAGAACAGAACCTGTTTCTCTAAATCAGTTTACAAGACTAAGAACTGCCTCATGCCCTTTCTATGACATCAAAAACACAACAAACTCATGTAAACATTCTCTTTTCTTGATTTTATTTTCATAGATGTATAGGGATATACATCCCAGATGATGGGTCTTACAATAATCTCATTGATTACTATCGTCCACTCCATTTTTCTCGCTAGTAAGCAATGAATAATATCCATGGGACAGTTGTCTATACCATGACTGAGCAAAGTTAGTCACAATGCACGAAGTGAGCCAAATACATATCGCACTCAACATGTTTCCCACTGCCGGTGGAAAACAGTTTTGTTTAGCCAAGACATGTTGAATCAGCATGTTACACTAACCAACAAGACTTGTTGGTTAGTGTATACACTGGTTTACCACCGATTTGTTGAGCTCAACATGTTTTGTTGATTGTTGAAGCAGTGGAGACTCTCCTTAAGTGTCTGCACTTGTATTAGTTTTATGGAATAAAAGTCTGTTATCTCTCAGCTTGCAGCTCTGCCCCGCAAACAACAATCACCTTTATTGCCATTTTTCTAAATATATAAGGGCTGTAACATAGGACCTGTGTGTTTAGTGAGATATTTGTGTAATTGCTTATTAAACCTACTGCTTATATTAAATTGGATTATGTCATTTTTGGTTAACCGTCAACCTCATCCCCTCCATAATAATGGTTAATCAAGATTCTACTGTAGTTAATAATCTTAAATGCATGCACAACTGATTTCTAAAACACTAAGCAATTTTTAAAAATTATCTAAATACAAATCAGATAAATGATATACCTGAAAAAATTATGTTTCTCCACATCTGTCTTGAGGGGAAGTTCCATAAGAAAACTGTGACTCTTAATAAAATTGTGATTAAAGTATGTGTGATTCAATAAGGACGACAAAGCTGGACGTAAGGAAGGGTCTGTATTTTGAAGGTTCCGTTTGCTGAACTCACGAAAATCCTGAAGTGCTGGAACATCATCTAAAAGCAAACAAAAACATTTTCAACATTCAAATATATGTAGCCTCCTTAGTTATTTTGTCTATGCAACCTGAGAATTAGTTTTATGTGGCAACATTGACCCTTTTGCTAAAATATTTGTGCAGCTACATCTTGCGACATTTATCCATTCCTGTCTCTACATCCCCCTCATTGAATCTTTGCACTTGACAGTTCATGTGGCTTGTGTAACGTTGGCTATATTGTGGCTGCGACATTGCCAGAGTGGTTAGTAAACAACAGCTGATTGTTCTCCTTTCTATCGTGTCTAAGCCGCATACAAAAAGTGTACGCAACTAGCGAACAACAATGAATAATAACTATTTCGTATTATTATATTTAATTGAAAATAACTCAGCACAAACATTGCAACGTATGTAGAATAAATTATGCACTTTTGACAATATAGAAACAAAATAATGCAAACTGCCTGCTACAATGAGGAGAAATAAAACAAATTATAAGCTGCAATAACAAAGTTATTTTCACTCACACTGCATCCCAGATGGTTCAGGGATTTTGTCCTCTTTTCTTGGAGTTTCAATCCCTTGTAAATAAGAGTTCTCGTGATTACTGTAAGAGCTGCTGCAGTTCATTGTACGGCTTTATCTGCAGCAATAGAGGGGTGCCCATGAACCTCCACATACTCCTTCTGCTCAAAGAATTCCTGGGTCCTTCTTAACAGTTCCAATTCCTGATTATTAAGTGGCACATCTTGACGCAAAGGATTTTCACTTCGTGAATCATTACTCGGTGATCGGCATTGTTTTTCAGACATTGTCGCACTTAAAATCTTGTATAAATAATAAGAATGATATATATATATATATATATATATATATATAAAAATAGATAAATATAAATATATATGCATAAACGAACACCAACAATAACCACAAATATAAATAACAATGAACAATATTAGCTTGCAAAGAACAATTCGACACACATGCTAGAGATTAACAAACTGAAGCAAGTGGTTGGAAATAGCTACATCCGGGAACAGAGCCACTTCCAGTTCCGCTTTGTCATAGACCACTCAAAATGCTGGTTTGTGATTGGTTTAGGAAGTCTAATAGTTAGAGCTTTTCATCTGTTTTTTGCGGGTGTACCAACTTAATCACCAGCTGTCAAGTGCAACGTTTCAATGGCAGGGGTATAATGAGCATTTATTATTAATTGTTGCACAAATACAAAGAAGTTCTGAAAATTTTAAAAAGTGAGAGGTTGGCACAGATATGAAAGCAGGATAATACAAAAATGCTTCCTTGTAGTGAATCTCAGCAGAGTTTCAACACTGGTTATGTTCAAATGGAATAGTGTTCCAAAAATAGTGATATAGACTCAAAAATCTGATGTGTTACACTCACATGACTTTCTCTACTCTTGTTCAAACTATTTATACAAACGCTTATTCTTCATCTACTTCATGTTAATCGAGATAAACACTTGCAGAGTCTATCTTATTGCTAATTTTCTTGTAGATGTAAGGGGAATATATATTTAAGGGCAATTTGGAAATACAGTAGCCTTTAAGCACATACATATCTCTTAATAGCTGGTTGCTAGGTGCAGCACCATTCCCTTTGCCACAGATTAATACTCTTTGCATATCCAAGACAAAAAAATGAATAACGAATTCCCATTTGAGAAAATAAGTATAGAAAAATTTAAGGGAATAACAAGTAATATCTCGAAAATGGTTCACTAACAAAAAAAATGTATATGCATAAATTGTGTATTTTAACGTGATCTACATTTTTTGTGTAGTAAAATTTTGTCTATCTCTTATGGTTTACCAGTTATGCAAAAGTCGTTCACAATGAAGAATTATTCTGGAGACATTCCCAGAAAATTCAAGATATACATTTCATTTGTCATAAAAATATCTTAAACATATGATATTTTAATCAAAATCGTTAGAGCCATTTTTGAGAAAATTAAAATTTTCGAAAAATGTTCCATGTAAAGGGTAATCTGGGGTGGGGCGATTTTCTTGAAAACCTTTGTGTCGCATCCTTGGAAGATACTGAACCTAAATACCAAGTTTGGTGTTTATCCGACTGTTCGTTTCTGAGTTATGCTGTTCACAGACAAGACACACACACACACACACACACACACACACACAGACATGTTTCCAAAAATGCTTTTTTTGCATTCAGGGGGTCTCAAAACATCTATTTCTGGTGAAATCTTGGTATCAAATTTTTGGGTGGAATACAATACTTCTACTTACTATACGTAGTAGAGAAAGTAAAAATTGATAGTTCAGACCTGGTGGATTAAATATGTTTATTTATGGAATTTCAAAGTTGGTTCACAATAACTTGAGAATGGAACCAGAAGGAAATGCAAATGGGAAGCAAAACAGCATACAATATTTTGGTTCACAATACTGCAGGAATGAAAACAGGAATGCATATCGATAGCAAAGTGGAAAGTTGATTTTGTGCATCATTTGTTTGTAACTGACCAATGATATCTTTTCACCTACTTCCAACTCAACCAATACAATGCTAGTCAGCCAACATCAAAATTCAATAGACTTAAAACATTCTTTGAAATCAGATACATTACTATTTCTAATTCTCCTAATCATACCAAGTGCCATTCTTTTATTAATAGCGTACATTTTTTGTTCTTCACTGCTCTTTGTTAATTTCTACTGGTTTCTGCTGTTCTTTCTAGTTTTTGCTATTATTTTTGGAGGCAATGGCCAGTTTTGTATTGTATATAAACAAACTACAGATGAAGTTTCCGTTAGAAGAACCAACGCTCTGTGGATCTGAGGGAGTCAGAATGCATATTTTCTGGAATTTTTCTGATTTCATTTTCCCAGCTTGTGATTAGAGGGACTTATGGTGGCTGTTTCATGTCACGACAACCCTGAATAATTTCTAGAGTGTTGAACCTAATATGCACAATATTCTGGCACAGCTATGGGTCTCAGTTATTGTATTGACCGACCAACTGGCTGGTTGTAAAGATAAATGCTATCACCCAGTGTAAACAGCAGAAGCGATTTCAGCATATAACAGGAACCTTCTTTCTCCTCACCTTCCGAACATTCTAGAACTCTCTGGAAAATTCCAGCAGCTATATAAGCAAGCTGGTTAGTGAGATAGATAGAAAAGTGCTGTCCTCTGACTGAGTTTTTGACAACTGATGTGTTATACAGTGAATGCTGTTACTGCAAGAGATTAGAGAGGTCCTGTCTTTAACTCCCTAGCAAGTGAAGCATAAGGAAGAGGCTGCTTCACTCATATTTCATTATACTGTTATGCTGCAAAGAAAAAGTGAAGTGATGGGAAAAATTGAACAAGATCACATTAGTGAAGTGACAGTGAAAACTGGATGTGTCACAAATGGATATAATATTTCATCACCTGTAATGAAAACATTAACATTTTACCCAACCTTCCATTAATTAGGAATGCTCACATTAAAATACTTGTATTTTATCTTTGTTTTTCTCCTTCTGGTTTTCTCTTGGTTACTGTGAACCAGCTTTAATTCTTTATCAATTGAATGAAAAGGTTAATGCAAACACTAATTATAATCAATTAAAGTACTTTAATGCCATGCTGGATTATTTTTATTTATTTAATGTATTTATTTTTGAGATAAACTGAGGAAACATCATAAATATTAGTTTTTAATCTTTTTCCTATTCATCTGAAAATCTTAGAAGATATAATTTATTTGTACATTTGTAGCTTTTATACAACATTTTATATAGAAATATTCAATCCCAAATAAAAAGCAGTGAAAATGGAAACAAAAACAAGCTATGTTACAATTTAAAATCCACTTCCGAGCTCTCACTTCCTGACACTGAACAAATAACTATGATACTATGAGAGACATTCTAAAAGTTCCCGACCTGACTCAGAGGTATTGTGAAGATAGCCAAATTACTATGATAGTTGTTAAATATCATCCTTTAGATGGCACACTGTAAATATTCTAACACATAAGTTTGTGACAATTGTGTAAATAAACCAGTGTTAACATTTTCTACATAATGGATAAAACTGGAAGATCAGCTGTGGTAAAATTACTTTGCTTTGAAGAGTTTAACCCTAACAAAACTACACAAGGAGTTAGATTCAACATTAAAGCATTCTTTCCCTTCATTTTCAATGGATAAAAAGTGGACTGCTGAACTGAAGCTTGGGTGTACATCCATTCAAAATGATAAGCTCTCAGGGTATCCCAAAACCACTAAGGCTGAAGATGACAAAAACTCACAATGTTGTATTCAATGATCATCAACTTAAGAGACAGAATTGGCTAACATTGCTAAGATCTTGATAGGCCATGTCCACTACATTTTATATGACGTTTTGAGTATGAAAAAGCTTTCCACTCAATGGGTGTCGCATTTGTTAATAATGGACCAAACATGTGCTCAAGTGAACATTTCTCAAGTGCCCAGACTTGTTTAAATGCAATTCCTGCGAGTTTCTTTGGCATTTCATAATAGTAGGTAAAACATGGGAAACATGGATTCATTACTACATGCCAGAGATAAAGGAGCAGTCCAAACAGTGGGTGGCAACAGATGAACATGTACCAAAGAAAGCAAAAACAGCCCTATCAGCAGGAAAAGTCATGACTATGGTTTTCTGGGATGCTCACAGACCACCATCAGAATGGCAGAACCATCAATGGGGAGTATTTTACTTCACTACTGAACCAAGCGAAGGATGCTATTCAGGCTAAATGTGATAATGCGCCTTTGCACATATCTGAGATTGTTGCTGCAAAATTGCATGACCTTCACTTTTAATGCTTCCACATCTGCCATATTTGGTTCCCAGCATTAATGTTCCCAAACCTGAAGAAATGGCACAGTTGGAAAAATAATCTTATTTTACCGAGGAAATTAAAAAGTTGGAAAGTCATTGGATTAAATGTATTTCCTTACAAGGTAACTATGTTGAAGAAGCAGCAGCAGCAGCTTTTGTTTTGTGGGTTAGGCTGAGAACTTTTACAACACCTCTCTTAAAATTCATTTATACTGTAACTAAAGAAACTTTTATATCACATTAAAACTTGTTTCTATGTCATGGTTTAAGTCTCTCTTAGACGTGCTAACATTATTACTTTAAACAGCACATGCCATATTGTATCTAAAGTGGGAGGCAAGGTCTTGGTATCAGTTTTTTGGAATATGTGTGAAATAATTTTCATTGATTATCTTCAAAAAGGGAAAAGCAATCAATGGCGAGTATTATGCAAACTTATTACAGCATTTGAATGATGAAATCAAGCAAAAACAGCCGCATTTAGTGGAAAAGAAACTTTTGTTTCATCAAGACAATGCACCAGTTCACACATCCATTATCGCCATGGCCAAAATCAATGAGTTAAAGTTTGAATTGCTTCCTAATGCACCCTATTTGCCAGATTTAGCCCCCTCTGATTATTTTCTATTTCCAAAGTTGAAGAAATAGCTTGGTGCTAAAAGATTTGCCAACAGTGAAGAGCTGGAGTCTGCAGTTGATGGCTATTTTGCAGAACTCGATGGCTCTCAGTATAAACAGGGTATAAAAGCTATTGAACACCGCTGGGAAAAGTGTATTGAGCTGAAAGAAGACTATGTAGAGAAATAAAGATGTTTTTTCCCAAAATTTTTGTGTTTTCTTTGTTAGGTTGGGTACTTCTGGGACAGTCCTCGTAGCACAGGAATTTTTTTCCCTTGCTATAAGGCCTCATAAGGGATGCACTCAGATCATTGGACCAATTGAAAACCCACTTTACAGAAATCGTGGCAGGTGAGGTTCTATAATCATGTAGTAAGCGACAAGTTGACAGCATACTGCCTTATTAACGATATGCTGCCCCTGTTACTGCACTCCGCCCAGGATGTCCTAGGTTTGGATGAATGGAGGAGGAGTTTGCAGCTGCTGTGCTGTTATAGCTATTATCTGTAATTGGCCGAAGCGAACATTTATTTATTATTGCTACTGTTATGGATGTGTACATGTTAGGATACATGTGCTATTCTTGACATCTCAACAGCACAGACCAAAAAAGTGCAATAAATTAATCTTTTTAGTCTTTATTTTCCCTTTACAGGGAAAAGTTGTTGTAACTTATTTTCTCAAAAACGATGCTAATGGTTTGGATTGTCACCTTGTGTTTAAGATTTTACATGGCAAATAAAATGCATATGTTGAATTGATAAATTAACTTTCTTCATCTTTATTTTCAAGCTGGAGTCTGGCCTGACAAACATATTTCAAATTAAGCCTGAACCCGGTTCGCGGACAGGGTTGGAGCTAGACCAAAGCCTGTGCAGAACTCATTTTTCAGAAAAATTATTAGAAAATCTGCATTCACTACTCCAAAACATGATAGACTAATAATGATGCAAATTAAAGCCACATGATGATAATAGTCAATTATGACCAAAAGAAGTAATACTATAATTACTAACGCATTAAATGTATAACAAACAAATTAATAAATAAATAAAACAAAACATATGGTAAGTTAAAATCCTGAAATATGTAGTCATATCATGAAGGTATTCAATGATGGCTATGTTTACAATTATGATTATCGTGTGACTAAGATGTACCATAGCCTGTCTATTGTTACCCACATCAGGAGGCCTCAATTCAGCTTATATCTATGACAAATGGCTGCATTATGATTTTTATCACCTGAAAATTAACTGTCAAGCAGCTTTATTTGTCAAAGGATATCTAACTTATTTGTGCTATTGTTTTATTCCTTGCATCCATTATCTCAAAACACCTTGACAATAGTTGGAGAAATACTGATTACAATCCCCCAAAATATGCATCATAACCCAATCTTTTGCAACTTTTGTCAGTCATTAAAGGAGGCTATTTTCTACATTAAGAATATGTTGAAAGCCATACATGTAGTAGAAAGTAAACAAATTTATTTACTGTTATTGCCAAATTGAAATAAGCTGATAAGCAAAAATGAAATATTACCATCAGACATGTTGCGTAGCACCTCTTCAACCAGAACTCCATAAGCATACTGATCCACTGAACATGGGTACACCAGTTTATCGTTTGATGACTTCACTCCATCCTCTTCAGGAGGGACAGCTTTCTCATAACGTCGTACTCTCTTCTGTTCCAGATATTTGTGTGTCAGATTCTTAAATCTAAAACATCCAATTGTATCAGAATTTTAATTTTTGAAACTGGAGACAGTGAAGTTGTAGAATCAAATAATAAACTAACATCATTTACTGACACTATTTCACTTATTAAAGCAACAGTACATGTCTCAAGTATTCATTGTTTTCGTCAGCTGTAGATTGACATTTCTGGAATTTATCAAGTAGATTGTCTAGATTGTGACAGAGTTTATATTGTAAAAACCAAAAGGAATCTGGATATCATAGTTAAAAGAACATCAAGCATTGAAAAAATCAGCCAAAGCTACATATTATTGTGCATACAATCATATCAAAAAGGAGGCAAAATTGTTGAAATTCCTATAAAACAAAGCAGAACTTTCCACCTGCAAAAAGATTTTTATAATAAAAGAACCTTGAAAAAGTTATGGATTTCAAGATACCACGTTAAGCAAATGCATCACTCCACTGGATATCTCCCAACATACCCAGGAAGTAGATGAGCCTGTGTTCCCTGCAATCGATCCACTGCTGACAATGACAATGGACCCTTGAAACATGTATTGTTGTTTTAACAAATGAAGTAGTGTCAGTAAACAATGTTAGTTTATTATTTGATTCAATTCATGTTAATGTATTTCCATTTCACCAGAAGTTTTGAATGCTGATGAAAGTATTAATAATTGACTCATAATCAATCCTTAACCCTGTTAAAGAAGATATATAAAAAGACTCTATACATACTGCCTTAAATCTTTAGCATAGTTCTCAAACACAACAATGGATCCATCAATGTAAACACATTTCCTAGTACAGCCATTGTAGCATTGCTGCCTGCAGTGTGAGGTTTGATTCTCAGTACCAGCATGGGGAATTTTCTCCAGCCAGAAAATCTGGCATGGGGGTACACTCTGCCTCATGAGTTCCTTTGGAACCAAATCAAAAGAGAAGTAGCTACCCTGGTATCACAAGCTGGATTTAAGCAGCTGCAGGAGGCAGTATGCTGACCGTATGTCACCCCCATTATTACTTCCTTGACAACCAAAGTGAATGGACACCTCAGAGGATGCAGTGGCCATGCACCATACCTTGATCCAATCAGAGTTAATTTACTTCTTAAATTCTACCAGACTCTGTCAATTTTCCCTTGCCAATTTTTACTTTTTACCACGTACATAGTTAGAGAAGGTACTGCATTCATCCAAAAATGTAATACCAAGTTTTACACAAAAATATGTGTTTTGAGGGCCTGTGAATAAATTAAAAGAACTTTTAGAAAAGAAGGGGGGTGGGTGAGAGTGGGTGTGTGTGTGCGCGCGCACGTGCATGTGTGAGAGAGAGAACAGCACAGCTCAAAAATGAAAAGTCAGATAACACAAACTTTGTATTTAAGTTCAGTATCTTCCAAAAATTTTCATGGGACATTTTTCGAAATTTTTTATTTTCTTAAACATGGTTCAAACAATTCTTATTAAAATACCATATAATAATGATATTTATATGACAAATAAAATCTGTATTTTTAATTTTCTGAAACATGTGGGGTCCTCTTCATTCAGAAGGAATTTTATATAATCCTATATAAATGGTAAACATTAAGCACTAGATGAAAACATACTTCACAAAAAATGGAGATCTATGTAAAACACACAATCTATTTCATATAACCTTTTTATGGCATAAGCCATTTCCGAGATATCTGTTATTAATGTTTTGAATTTTCAATACTTTATCATTCTTTTAAAGTCCTGTCAATTTTTGGTAGTTTCTCACGAATACAGACAAACAGTGTGGAATTTTAAGGCCAGCATATAACATCCAGTTCTTAAACATCTGACTATTGCTGTTCTCTTTGTATCTATACGAAATGAGTAATGTAGCTATTTTTGCAAAGTTTTATTTCAATTAAAATGAAGTAGATAGATAAAAAGCTTTCATGAGAATAGTTTGAATACCCACTATAAATGATACATAACAGAGAGAGTCATGTGAGTGTAACACATAACATTTTTTTATTCCCTATGGATCTTGATGTTATCCATAGTAGTCATCTGAACCACTGGGTTAAAATGCAATGCACTACAAATTAAGCAAAGAATGTGCTGCCAAGTCTTGGTGATGTTCCACCATATACATTGACAAAACTTAAGCACCGTTGTCCACAATTAGCCTGTAAATGCATTCCTGTTTAATGAATATGCATATTATTGTTTAACTCAGGTATGCTATTTTGCGGTGTCATTCTTATCCTTCTCACTTAGTGTGCTGAAGGTGGTCGGACTTCATGGTATCACAGTGCTAATAAAATAGAAGCTTCCTGTATGGTAGGCAACCCAAAGAACAAAACAGGGAGATGGGTTAAAATTCATGTCCCCTCCAGTGGCAACATTGAGGATTTGAAATGTTGAAACCATTCAACATTTTTAAAACTAATTTTAAAGGCTTCACTTACCAAATTTATGAAAGGAGATGCTGAAAATGGCCACCATCATTGTTCATACATTTTTGGCACCTCTTTAGGAAACTATCCATCACTCACTAGTTCAAGTTGAGAAATGCGGCAATTTCCTGGCAGATATTTTGTTTTAATTCTTCCAGGGTGTGTGGGTTTGTCTTGTACACTTTGTTTTAAGTTACCCCAGAGATAGAAATTGCAGAGGGATGGGCCAGGGGACCACAAATCTCTACTAATAATTCTGTCCTCAAACACTCTTTCATAAAGTTAAATAAAGCCTTTAAAAGTAGTTTTAAAAATGTTGTATGGTTTTATCCGCGCCTTTCTATGATAGCAGCAGATGGCAACGAGCGCCGAGGATGCGGACAGGATAAACGCTGTGCAGCCAGTTCCTAGTCTTCTGGCTCTATTGGGTGTGAAAGACCAAAACGTTTGCTAAGAGGCCTCTTTATCAGGCTTGAGGTTCTTTTAATGCCACAAATTTACGACACAGGACCACCGAGTTTACTTCCCTTCCAAAGGAAGCCGTTCTAAGGAGTTTTACATCTGAAACACAGTTATTTGAAATAACTTTTTTATGGCATCAGCCATTTCCAAGATTCGACTAATATTGGTTTGAATTTTTTAGTACCTTGTCATTTTTAAAAAGTGCCATTGTTATTCAGCTGTCTGTTGTGATGTCATGATAGGAGTATGGAATTTTAAGGCCAACATATAGCTATTAGCTTTTACATCTGAATATTGATTCAGTTTCCTTTATCCCCCTTGTATCTACAACAAAATATTAATGATTATTTCTGCAAAGGTTTATCTTGATTAATATGAAGCAGACAAAAAAAATAAGCTTTCATAAGAAAAGTAAGAAGCCACATAAAAATAAACAACTGATGGTAGAGAAAATCATGAGAGCGTAATGAATCAGAGTTTTTCATTTAAGAAACATATTTCATTGATTAAAATTACTGAATTCAGCTAAAACAAGTTTGAGTTGCATACAGCATTTCTGATTTCATTTACAGTGTTTGCATATTACATTATGTCGCAGTTCTCAATGGCTCGTGTTATCTTATTTGTTGAGTGCCTCTTGTTATATTATTTTAAATTTGGGTTCCTTGTCCTCCGGCTAGCTATTACAACTCAGTCGAGCAAGTGTCTCTAAGCAGGGCATGTAAACGGAAAGGAGTTGTTGCTAAAAGATAACACATAAAATAATGTGTTTCTACACTTTTATTGCCGTCACAGTTAATTAATAATTCACATATTTAATCTTTATACATGCCTGACTGAAACTGTGATATTTCCGAATGTAACTACAGTCATTTCAGTTGCCACGCACCAATTACTTCGCGTACTTTACATTTTTTGTAACTAACTCTGCAACGTGCATCTCATGAGAGATTCTTCCAAACTGTGTAACATGCACCTCATGAGAGATTCTTCCGAACTGTGCGAAGTGTACCTCATGAGAGACTCTTCCGAACTGTGTAATGTGCACCTCGTGAAAGATTCTTTACAACTGTGTAACGTGCACCAATTACTTCGCATACTTTACATTTTTGTAACTATGCGACGTGCACCTCGTGAGAGATTCGTCAAAACTGCGTGACGTGCACCTCATGAAAGACTCTTCAAGACTGCGCGACACTTCTTTATGGCTCGAGAATATATACTCCTTCACCTCAAATTGCCTAAACATTATAATAAAGCTGCTGTTGGTTACCAAATCGCGCCCACTTTAGCATCTGTTTTGGTCAGTCAATCACTACTACTAACATATATACTCTAGGGAAGATATTCCCTCCATTTCTAAATAAAAGGCACGCTACCCTGACGTCATTTGTTTGTCTCTTCTTAGTGATAAACAACTCACCCCCCTCGGTTTATTGTTAGCCACTTCTATTGTCAGTTTCAGTGAGGCCGTGTAAACTTATTTCCTAACAATACTTATGACTAACAAACATCTAAAATCCTGTACATACAATAATATTAAATTAGACTACAATCACTCTGGCATTCACAGTGTTGTGATATAAAATATTGCCTCAATTATTCATGAAGAATTATTCTTAAAATGAATATATTACATTAAAACAAAATACATTATGGTAACAGCTCATTATGGTATATAATAAACCGTGGTATTCAAATAAATTAATTGTTATTTACATAATCACTGTTATCAATTTTTAAACTTAAAATCCGTGATTTTCTATATAATTTACATGCTCTGCACTATTTTCTATCTGTAAGCAGAAAAATAATATTCTATGTAAATGACCTAACCCTAGATATATGCATATGTGTGTTATAAAACTGGAGCATTTGATTTCTTAAAGCACACTGGTAAATTAGAACACTGTAAATGGAAAATTGCAATATAAAATTCTGCAAATAAGATTGAAAATTGAAAGCACACAGGTAAATGGTGAGACACCTTTGGTATTTTGATAGAACCAACGCCAACCAAAACTTCCTTCGAAAACTTTTCCTTCAATGGTGATTAAATAAACATCTGGAGATTTTTTTTTTTTACACATTAACCATCCATTAAGCCTGTATCTTGTTTCAATGTATGTATCTGATTAGTTGCATTTGTTCCAATTCACATTTTTGCCTTAGCATGTTTCTTTATGGTAGGCAAACTAGTAGTTTTACATGCTACAATGGAGAAAACTACTTTCTTGTAATTCTTGTGAAAAGTGGAAACTTCTTTGTAAGCTGGGGTCAAGTTTTAATTCTTCTTCTTCAATGACTTTTAGTGACTTTTCCATCCCCCGCCCCTTTTCTTTACCATGCCAACACATAAGGCCATCCACTTTGATCATAGATCCTTCAGTGCAGTCACAATACTAGAGATTTAGAATTAATCATTTATTTTACAGTGATGACTTAAAGAACGTTAGAGAAGCATTCAAAGAAAAATTGTTGGGCTAAATTGTCATACTGTTGCCCTCATTTGTGTCACTTTTGCCCGCATTAGGTCTTTCTTTTGCCCACCTAAATTAGGAATAAGGAAGTGAAAAAGCAATGAAATTACTTACCTTAGGAGTGATTTTAGAACATGATGTGGTCTCTCCAATATCTAGTACCCACCTACCCACCCGTTTTAAGTGTTTTATTTATATAGGCAAATAGCGTTAGGAAGAAAACAAACGTAGCCATTTTTCCATGCAAAGTGGGTACTGCCAACCTAAATAATCAGTGAAATGCACTGAATATGCGATGTGCTGTTGTTTTGTGAACGTGAATCATTGGAGTTTTAGACGCGCAGATCCCTGGGCTACGCTCTGTCGTCGCTTTGCAGTTGCGGCCTATCGGCCGCAACTTGCTGCACTCCTCTCCTTCTAAAAAACATCCCTCGGCTACGCTTTGAGGCTGAGGGCCCTCAATCTCTCGGCTACGCTTTGAGGCTGAATATCTTACCGGCTTCGGTGGCATTATTCATATGTTGACAGCATTAAGTTAGAGCAGCGTAAGACCTAATGCGGGCAAAAGTGACACAAACGAGGGAAACAGTATGACAATTTACCCGATTGTTGATGCTGAGGGAGGTAATTTTTAAGTGTTAGTCACACTGCATTCAGGAAAGCCATAGATCATTTTTCTCATGCAACTAAGTGGCTCTTGGTTAGCTCTATATCTAGTCATAAATATAACTGGCTGACAATGAAATTATTTGAAATCCTGGGAAATTATTACCATTATAGTCACATGTGAAAAGAAATTAAACGTTTAGTAAACACACGTCTGCAGTTGGATGTAGATGCCATATAACCAACAGTGATGAGATTTAAATGTAAATAACAGTGTGTTTAAAACATCCACTCAGAAACTTACCCACAAAGGAATTCAAATCCTCCCAATTTCCAAGTTCCATCTGGTGTTACATATATGGCAGCACAGCATACATTGTTGTGAGAGGAACTAGCTTTTTCATGTAGAAAAATTACTGCCTTCAAAATACTGTACAAGCCAATGCAGATCTGCAGTGGAGTCTGGCTAGAGAGAAAGGAGGCAAGTGGTCTCACTTCTTCTGTAGCGAGATATGTTCTCCCACTCTGATGCCAAGTAGAAATAAATTTAAGAATAGAAGGATGCCTATGGAGCATTAAATTCTAAACAAACAAGAAGAGAAAGTTGTTAATATAACACAATTATTAAATAACCAGAAACTCTCATAATATACACACTTACTTTTGCCGCACATGCTATTATGTTGTTTCCATTGTGCGATACTACATCGCTTTTAAAAACTGATATGTTCACTAAACTGCCAGAATTTAAAGTGGCAGAGTGAAGTGTCCAACCGTCAGTCACTTCAACTGGTTTCTCATTTATTTCTAAACCGGATAACTGACTCCCTTCGTTGCCCATCATAACCATTAAAATTATATGCTAAAATTAATTCATACGCTACGCTAAAATTTTGCTAATTAGTGAGGTTAAGTCCTTCTTCTACATATCGATTAAAAAGAATGCTCTTCTCCAATGCAATGAGAAAATATAAACTCTAAGATCAATTAATGAATTGCATTAGCACTGATTTATTTAATTTTATTGATTACATATCGCTTTATTTCTCTTTACAAACACAATAATTACACCGAAAATATAAACAGGTGGTAGGAGTGCTCTATCTATCGCAGTATCACCAACTTCTTGTGGGAAAAAATGGTGTACCAATACCAAAACATTACCGTAATTCACATGCAGTATTTATGGTACTCCATGCAAATACAATCAGAGAAGTTTGCTCCCCAGGGTGTTCGGAGGGGGCCTAGCTGATGTTTTGACGTGTAATCTGATTGACTTGTTTATTTCCCTGGATTTCATTACTAAATTCCGTATTTAATTGCTTCGTTTGTGTATTTACTTATTGTTTCTTTTTACGGTATAAGTTTATAAATTACTTTAATATAATTTGTAGTTTTTAACCTGATTATACCCCTTACGGGCTTAAATGAAATTGAATATGGGACCAGCGGGCCATGATTTATCATGTAGCAACGATGTGGATATGGATAAACATGAAATTTCGAATCAATCTAAATAAATCACAAATACAGAGTTTCTGGCCTTTTTAACTGAATATAATCTTTATTTGCTTATAGACTTTTACAAGTTTCAAGCATCGTCATACAATGAAAAGTTACAAAATTTACATGTGTATACAATATTTACAATTCATTCAACCTGTACAAGCATTTCTGAATTAAGAATGT
This sequence comes from Deroplatys truncata, assembly GCA_030765065.1. Lineage (NCBI taxonomy): Eukaryota > Metazoa > Arthropoda > Insecta > Mantodea > Mantidae > Deroplatys > Deroplatys truncata. The sequence goes on from CM060986.1 coordinate 46,781,404, forward strand.
TTTTAACCTCCTTTGAAATTCTTTGCCCTCTAAACTTTTAATGTCATTGGGTAATTTGTTATATAGTATCCTACCCATGGTAATTGGATCCTTTTCAGTGGCCTTTTTATTTACATTATCTCTGTAGTAATTATTTTGTGTTCTAGTTTTATATATGTGACTATCTTTTATTTTTACAGAATGTGACTTACTTACTACATACATAATTACTTTATACACATATAGTGATACGACTGTTAAAACACTAGCCTCCACATAGATTTGTCTACATGATTCTCTACTATTTCGACCATAGATACATCTTAAACACTTTTTCTGCATTAACAGTACTCTGTTCATATTTACAATACCTGTGCTGCCCCAGACTTCAATCCCATATTGAAGATGGGGGTGAATTAGACCATAGTATACTAGCTTTAAATAATCAATGTCTAAATATTTTTTCATCTTTCTTAACAGATATAAACCAGTACTAATTTTATTACATACAAGGTCAATGTGATTTCTGAATGTCATATTCTCATCTATCATTACCCCTAACAATTTTATTCTCTGTATTTGCTCTATATACTCATGTTTAGTGTTGCATGTAATCTTTGAGTGGATCCCTTATTTCGGTGCTGGAACACGATCATATTTGTTTTTTGTAAATTTACCTTTAAGTTGTTATATTTTAGGTACTCACATATATCCTGTGTTTTTGTGGTTACTAATTTCTCTAAGCTATGTATATTTTTACTTGTCAATATAACTGAAGTGTCATCTGCGTATGATATTATTTTATATTCTGAAGATTTAGGAATGTCATTTACATACAATATGAATAGGATTGGTCCAAGTACAGATCCTTGAGGTACACCCACCTTCATTGTTTCATAATTTGATCTTGCACATTTTGTCATGTGATGCTGTTGGTAATAAATTTCTGTGCATTGCATATGGTTTAACAAGTATGATTTTATGATTTCTAAGAATTTTCCCCTGATGCCCACTTTCTGAATCTTGTCCAGTAGTTTATCATGTGCTACACTATCAAACGCCTTGGATAGATCCAAGAAAACTCCTGCAGCTTTGTTATCTTTATCAAGTGCTTCGAGAATTTCCTGATAAAGTTCTGCAATAGCAGTGGTTGTTGATAATTTTCTCCTGAATCCATGTTGTGATGAGTTAAGCAGATTATATTTATTTAAGAATCGTATCAGTCTGCAGCTCAGTATATTTTCAAAAACTTTTGCAAAGACAGAAGTAAGACTGATTGGCCTATAGTTCCCTATTTGTGCTTTATCCCCTTTTTTAAAGATTGGCCGAACTATACTGAGTTTTAAGGAATCTGGAAAGTTTTCACTGTATAGCGAAGAGTTTATTAGATGTACCAGAATAGTAATAAGCACCGTCTTACAATGTTTTAAGATTATCGGTGATATTTCATCCCATCCTGAAGAGGACTTATTTTTTAATTTATTTATTATCTTTTCCACTTCTTCGGCTGAAGTTTCTTCCAAATATATTGAATTTATGCAAGCTAGAAGTTCTTTTTGAATGCTTTCTATCACGCTTTGTTCCCCCCTTGTTATGTTTAGGAAATATGTATTGAAATGTTGGCATACATCTTGTGGATTATCTATTGTTTGTCCTTTTTCAACTAATTTTATATTCTCGTGCTTATTTTTGTTAATATTACTTTGTTTTACTATTCCCCATACGGTCCTAACTTTATTGTTTGAGTTTGTTATTTTATTACCATATTGTTGCTTCTTTAGGTTAGTTAGTGCTATTGAGTATTGGTTTTTCAGGTTTTTATATTTGCATTTGAATAGCTCTAATTTTGTAGACTTATAAAATGTGTAATAGTCTTTCATTTTTTCCCGCAATTTTTTAATTTCTATTGGTATTTGTATATACTGGTCTCCCTTCTCTTTATCCTTGACTTTCTTTATGGGGCAATGGTTATTTAGATGTTTTGTTAGAATTTTGAAGAAACGTTCCCATTTTTGGTTACTATCTTGCGTTTCATAAACTACTTCCCATTTTTCTTGTTTTAGGCTTTCAAGCATCCGGTTCAGATTTTATACTGTTGTTTGTCTAATTGTTTTATAGTTTAATTGCTCAGAGAGTTTGCTAACATTTACTATATCCATTACCTGAGCGCAGTGATCAGATATAAAAAACTAATATATAATAAATAATAAACTATAATAATAATAATAAACTAATATATAATAAAAAAATAATGAGAAATAATGTCAAGTTAAGCAGGGTACATCTCACGAAATATGGTGAAATCTTGTTTCAGAACAACTTTAAGAATCAATCATTAAAATCTGCTGATGGAAACAAACTTGAAATAGTTTTATTCCTTCTCTGAAGCAAAGAAATTTCTTTACTCTGACTTTGATGAAGCCTCTAATGTCAGGAGTTTGTTACTATTCTATAGCATCATGACAAAAGGAATTAAGAGAGGAGAGGACACTGATCTTCCTTGAAGAAGTTCAAGAAGTGTCTAGAACAGATGCTGGTTATGAAATACTAAAGCACATAGATTCCACCGTAAGGTAACTGACGAACAAGGCAATGCTAAATACATTCCCATTCAGTCAATATTATTAACTTTCGGAGCCCAGATCTTACCTTAGCGAGTTTTTCTTTGTGGTTCTTCCTGTCAAGTAGACGACTATATTATAGACAAACCTGTGCAGTGCAAGAACTGTTTGCAATTTGGTCATGCAGCAAAACTTTGCAAGAAGTCAAGAAAGTTTTTGTCATATGGAGATAACCATACTGTTTCTGAGTGTGAGGCATCCTTTATTAAATGTATTAATTATGGATCATCCCATAAGGTCAATGAGTCTTGCAAGAAACATATAACAGAGCAAGAATTTCTGAAAAAGTCCAACTACTTGAAGCTACAAACATGTTCACAAAAATCTTCATATGCTGACTCTGTTCTTCAGGAAAAGGAAAAATCAACCAACAATCTCGATATTTTAAGTCAAGTAGCTTCTCAAAACTTGAAAGTCTTTTAGGGCAATAATGCGTCTCAAGTCAAACGTATTAAATCTGCAAATAAGAAAGAAAGTCGGTTCACTCAAATGATTAAGATATAATCTGACTCTCCGGGTGAAGTGACACAGAAAATTGTTAGAAGTGATATTAGTGCCTCCAAATTTGTAATTTTCGTAATAGCAGATCACTCTCTTCAGCTTCTCCATTGATTTCTTCTTGTACACATCTGAAGCTTTCTGGAAAATCTAATGTAGGAACATCTGCTTCTACTGCTGTTAATTTAGTCGACATCAGTGAGGAAAATGCGGTTTTAAAGAAAATTGATTTCATCTTACAGAGCGATCTTAAGAATGGTTTATCAAAACAAAGGGAAGAAATATCATAGAAGATTTAGAAATCTCAAATATCTTCATCAAATGGTAAATAGAATATCAGGTATTTCCATACTCTATTGAAATGCCAGGAGTGTTACAAACAAGAAAGAAGAATAATTAAAGAATTGAATTAATCGTCGTATATATGACTTGATTTTAATTACAGAAACTTGGTTAAAAACAATTCCAGATATAATATTCCGAATTATAAAGTGATTCGTTCAGACCGTCCTTTTAGAGGTGGTGGTATTTTGGTTGCAATAAAGAATGGCTTTATGTTTGACTGAATATGCAAATTTTGACAGATTTGATTACTTGATTCAAGTTACATAATTTGTTATTAGTGATCTTCAACTGTTCCTTATTTATAATGTTCCAAACACTAATGTTCCACTCTCATATTGGAAAAATATTTTTCAACTTTCTTCGGTTGTTGAAGTTATGATTTTAGGCGATTTGAATTGCACCTTTAGAATTGACCAAATTTTACCTGCTGATTTTTCCTGTCCTTTAATTCAATGCTTATCGTCATGTTACATATATTTTTTAAACGATGGATCTTCCACAAGAGTTGATACATATGGTCAGAATGATTCCTCTTCTGATTTAACGTTTGTTTCAGGATCATTAATATACTATACTGAGTGGGAAGTAACCTCTGACACTATAGGTAACGAACATTTTCCAATTAATGTCAGTATAAGAAATAGTAGGCTAAATATTCTTGGGAAAATTTCGCCAGTTAAATGTGGATAGAAATCAATTCCAGAACTTCCTTGTCTGCTATCCAGAAGGCTGAATATGCCTTCCAGTTCATCCCTGATATTTTAAATTTATATATCGACACCTTTCATCCTCTAGTTCGGCTTTCAGGAAGAAAGCTTATTAAAAACCTATATGGTGGACAGTGGAATGTAATAAAGCCATGCTGTTCCGAGAAATGTCATTCAATCCTTTTAGAAATGTAAATCCTTATAAAAGCATTTAATTTTTTTAAAAAAACGTTACAGCTACAAGAATAATCTAAGAAACCAAAAGTTCAGGTTGAATCAAATTTGGTAATCAGTTATCCCCTAAATTAAAACCTATAGCTCTTATACGGAAATTATTCTCATAAGCCCCCGTTTGGCCATGAGCTCAATTTTTTATTGGACCCTTCAGTTTAGCAGAAATGGACCAGATGAAATTACATATTTAATGATTCGGCTCTGACCTTCTGAATATTTGAATATATTAATTAAAGGTTATACAAATATTTATAAAAACAGCAATTATTTCATAAATTTGAAAGCATTTTTATATTACTCCGGTGTCTAAATCTAATAAGAATTCAAGAAATAGTGATGGTTACCGGCCTATTTACTATCTACTGTGTCTTCAGAAAGCTATTTGAAAACTTGTTGATGAATGGATTACACTTCTTTCTTGAAAGATGTGACTTTTGGTAGAAGGAGCAGTATGGTTTTAGGTCAGGTTATGGAACAATTAATAACTTAGCCATCATTCCCATGGATATATTTTCCGCTTTTCAAAAGAAACAGATGATCCAAAATTTAAGTGTCGATATATCTCAGGCCTATGATTCTGTTCAGCTACCTCTATTGATAAAAAGAACCTATTTAATTTAGAACTCCCTCCATATATAATCCACATAATATATAATCTTCTATCAGATAGAGTCGTCTCCTTTCATCCCAGATTCAATAATTCTGTAACCAGACAATCTTCAGTGGGACTTCCCCAGGAATCTGCATCAGTCCAATTTTATGTTATTTACATTTCTCATTCTGTGCGGACGACGGCTCGATTACATTCCAAGAATTCTGTTTTGCGATTTCTCCAGTATACACTTTACCTCCATGAACACAACCCACTCCGTACCAGAGAGTATATATCTAAATACTCTATATCTCTTATTATTAATATCTCCATGCTTACGATATGTACTTTTATGCTGTCAGTTACAAAATGGACCCCAATTTCACACGTGGGCTACCACATTTTTCAGAAGAATAAAAGATAATAAATGTCACTTAAACCTCTAATAAAACGGCCTGAATAACTCAGATATTTACAGGGAAAATACTAATGTAAGACAATCATAGTAGTCATTTAACTTCCTGTGCTGTGTGTGGGGAAGTTTTAACAACCGACCGAAAAATATTTGATAGTTTGAGGTTCGATTCCATACGCGCATACAAACTTGCAGTTTTATCAATCAGATCTCATGAAAGATTCGACGCATAAACTTTTACACTGTGCTCTGCCAGTCCCAGTAGTTGCGTTTGGTGTTGGCGTTCCATCGTGAAAGGGTCGTGATTCGAACCCGGTAACGGGCATGGATGTTTATGTAACGTCAACGACTGTGAGATTTATTTACGACGTGTAGAAAGAAATTACCTATAATGGAATATTGATGAATATGAAACTAGAGCTCTAATAAGAATGTACACTACGAAACAAGATTGGGACCCAGTACGTGAACTCCGATAGGTGCCAGTAGCGTCATTAACAAAAACACACACACACACACACACACAAACAAACAAAAAACTACTCTTTATCTACACACAAGATAAGACACGTGACGAAAGCTATTTTGAAATATAACCTGAAATTTACATACAGTTCAATGTAACAGAAATGGAAACGTTTAATAGAGAGGGTAAGCTAAAATTTTACTCATTTCTAGAATAGATGCACATTTATTACTTTCTCTACTACGTATAGTAAGTAGGGGAAGTATTGCATTCCACCCAAAAATTCGATACCGAGATTTCACCGGAAATACATGTTTTGAGACCTCCTGAATCCAAAAAAAGCATGTTTGGAAACATGTCCGTGTGTGTGTGAACAGCATAACTCAAAAACGAACAGTCGGATAAACACCAAACTTGGTATTTAGGTTCAGTATCTTCCAGAGATGCGACACGAAGGTTTTCAAGAAAATCCCCCCACCCCAGACTACCCTTTACATGGAACATTTTTCGAAAATTTTAATTTTCTCAAAAATGGCTCTAACGATTTTGATTAAAATATCATATGTTTAAGATAATGTCATGAGAAATGAAATGTATATCTCGAATTTTCTGGGAATGTCTCCAAAAGTATTCTTCATTGTGAACGACTTTTGCATAACTGGTAAACCATAAGAGATAGACAAATTTTTACTACACAAAAAATGTAGATCTCGTTAAAATACACAACTTATGTCATATACATTTCTTTTGTTGAGTGAACCGTTTTCGAGATATTGCTTGTTATTCCCTTAAATTTTCCAATACTTATACTTTTTCTCAAATTCGTTATTCATTTTTTTATGTCCTGGACTTGCAAAGAGAATGGAATGCGCCGCATAGCAACCAGCGTTAAAATATTTGACCATCGCTTAAAAGCTACCATATTCCCCTTGCATCTACAAGAAAAATACCAATAAGTTTGACATCTCGATATCTCGATTAACATAAAGCATATGGAGAATAGGCGTTTGTAAAAATAGATTGTACAAGAGTAGAGAAAGTCATGTGAGTGTAACACATCAGATTTTTTTTCTAAATAAAATATTTTCTTCAGTATGCAAGGCGCAAAATGACCTTAAAACCTAGATCTTTGCAATTAGTGTGACTTATCTGTTATTACTTATTATGCATATTGAACCCTTTTGGGTTCACTTTACATTTCACATCATCTATATACTTTCAGTTATCTATGATTTTAATTTAATATTTTTATTGTCCTTGATGTTGAGTACCAAGTCAATTTATAAGCTGTTGCTGATTTGCTAAACATTTATAGTATCGTGCATTAATGTTGAGGTATGCTTATTTTACAGACCATGCACATACTAGGTACAATCCGTTGAAGGGAGAGTGGGTTTTAGTTTCACCACACAGAACTAAGAGACCATGGAGTGGTCAAATTGAAGATGCCAACGAGGAGGAGATTCCAGATTTTGATCCAAAAAATCCACTATGTCCTGGAGTGACAAGACCTAATGGGAAGGTGTGCATATTTACCAAGAATATCATTATTACAACCACAGAAATTGCTTGTACGTTAATAATCAACACAGAAAAGCAGTACCTTTTTCTTTTAATGATTGTAGGTAAATCCAAATTATGACTCGACATTCATATTTACAAATGACTTTCCTGCTCTTCTGGAAGATGTGCCAAGCCCACCTGAGAGTGAAGATCCACTATTTCAAATGGGAAGAGCACAGGGAACATGCAGAGTTATGTGCTTTCATCCAAAGTCAAACATAACTCTTCCCTTAATGACTGTGCTAGAAATCCGAACTGTTATCGACAAGTACGTTGCTATTTAAAGTTTACTTTTTAAATACGTATAAAAGAATATTACAGTGGTGAGCAATAATATACTTCACTGTATCAAAGGTTTATCCCAAAATATTTTGTTATGAGTATTGCATTTCCAAGAAAAGTGGGGGAGGACGATTTTGTGAAATATTATTAAAGTTTGTACATATAATATTATATGGAACAGCATCTTCACTATCAATACCATTTTGCTAATGCTACATCTTCTTTCATTCTAGAGATAATGTTAAAATTTGATTTGTCATACGACCAAATGATAGAATACAATGGTATGTTACCTTGTCAGCAAGTTTCTACTAAGAGGATATAACGTAGTACTGTCACTCATGCAGTTAGCAGCATTAGAAGTAGTTGGTTGCTTTTTAAACCTTTGGAGCTGCATTTTTAAAATAATTGATTTAACAGACCAACATAACACAAAATGGTGATAACTCTTTAAATATTCGTCATATCTCCAAACAATTACAGGCATTTGTAATTCCACACTTTTCATAAAATTCAATAATAATAATAATAATAATAATAATAATAATAATAATAATAATAATAATAATAAATATTTGAAGTTTTTTATTTTGTACTCTTATACTCTCCCTTTGGAGGAAGTTACTAAGATGTCATGACCTGTTCTCTAATAGGGACTTAATATGTTATAAACTAAGTTTCAAAGTAATCTATTCAGCTTTTCTTGAGTGAAAAGGGAAACGCACAAACAAGTATTTTAAAACAGTGATTTTTACTTTTTCTTTGTACTATGTATAGCAAGTAGAGAAAGTACTGTATTCCACCCAAAAATTTGATGACAAGATTTCACCAGGAAAAACACAATTACTTTATAATTTTTCTTGAAACATATTGCAAATCATGGCATAAAAAATTTACACAGAACTAAAGGTATGCATTGTAGAACAGATATCTATATTTAATTTCCAGATATGGTCTTGAGTTTTCACAGATAATAACTAGGGGAAGAATGAAAGCTGCCATCTAAGATCCATTTTTCACAAACTTATTTCATTTAAGCAAAGCTCTCTCCACCTGTTCAGGGGTACCAGATAAAAATTTTACTCTAGTTTTATTCTACTATTTCATATAAACAGCCATCTAATCCTGATTGGTGGAATATTTTATAAGTGACACTAAAGCTTCAATATCATGGAGACATTACCTTGGACACTAAATAACCAAAGCTTTGCTCCGAGTCTAATAATTTTCACACCTTTGTACTTGCAATATAATTGGAACTGTTTCTTGGAAATAGTTCATGTGCACATCTAATGGTTACAAAAAACTGGTATAACTTCTAAAAAATATTTAGTGAAATATCAGAAAAAATGTTCTTTAATAGATCATAAAATATTAAAGTCAATATGGGGAAGGGAGGAAATACAACGTAAGGAAGCAAGAGAAAGCATAGCATGGGTAAGATCAGGAGTGTGGAGGTTAAAAGGAATGAGGATGGAAATAACAAAATCAATGCCCTTAAGTGGAGAGCAGGAGGATCTAGTACATATGCTGTTTAAATGTAGGGCCACTAACAAGTCGAGGGAGGAACAGATAAGTGACAAAGATTGACCCAAACATAGCAAAGGACTATGAGAAGGTTGGAGTGTTTAAGAGTAGAATGAGAGGCAAATGGTTATAGACAGTGAAAAGAAACAAGTTACAATACAGTTAATAATTAGAAGTAAGAATAGTTGTAAAGTTCTCACGAATGGGAGAGGCAAATCAGCCTGGATTGTATTCAGCTAAGCATAATAAATAAATAAAAATATATAACTTCCACATATATATTCTTACTATTCAAAATTTTGTAAGGCACAAAACTTGGTTAGAAACGTTAGGCTTACAAAACTTTGTTGTGTGAAATTTTTAATAGAACTTAATAATAAGAAAGATATTTTTATTTTTTGATTTTGCACTACAATATAATCCATGTAATTAAGATGTTCTACGCCATTGGGTTGGAGCGCAGTGTTTCAAATTCTGGTTCATGATAGAACCATTGCTAATCAACCTTGTGAGGAATACAAGGAGCTTGACCTGTGGATTATAAATCGCCATTGTAGCCAGGGAATGCGTGGTGCTGACTGAATTATCACCATGTACCAGTTGGACGATTGCTCACCTCTGCTGTAGGTCTTAGCCCTTCATGTGATGTCATGCCATACAGCCTATTTTCTACGTGGGATATAGGGTAAATCAAAATTTCATAACAATCAATTCAGACATCATTGCATGAAAAGGAAAAACACACAGAAACAAACAGAACAATTTTAAAGATGCTATTTCTGGCTCCAAGGCTCCATTATGAAAGTATGAGAAAAAATCTGTGTTACATTCACATACATTTCTCTACACATAATCACTTATTTTTATTTAGCTTGTTCAAACTATTCTAAGAAGAGCTTATTTTTTCTTTCTACTTCATATTCAAGATAAAGGTTTGTAGGAATAGCTTCATTACAAGTTTTATTGTAGGTACAAGCAGGACAGAGCAAGCTGAATTGATAGTCAGATGTCTAAAGGCAGTGCGCTGGAAGCTGTTCTTAAAATTTCATACCTTTTCCCATGATATGAGAAACAACTAAATATCAACAACACTTGAGCATTTTTGTCTATCTCTGAAGGTTTACCAGTTATACAAAATTATACATCATTCCTTCCAAATAAAGAGAACTTCACAGGCTATTTCCAGAAAATTCAAGATATATATATATATTGTCGTGAAAGTACCTTAAATATATGGTATTTTAAAGCAAATCCATTTTTCAAATCAAAATCTAGCCATTTTTGGGAAAATAAAAAGTTTTAAAAAGTGTCACATGTAAAAAAAAGTTTCTTGAAAATTTTCATATATCTTTGAACGATACTGAATACAAATACCAAGTTTGGTAGCTATCCAACATTTCATTTTTGTTTTATGCTGTTCATGCACACAAACCTTTTTCTAAAAATGTATTTTTAGTAAACTACATCAAATTATTGGGTACACTACAAATCTTCCTCTTAAAATAGGTAGGTGGCAGAGAAAGTAAAATTATGGTTATGGTTTTATAAGTATAGCTAGAATTACATTGTTCAAACAATATTTAACTGAATTTACAACCAGATCAGAAGCATTTATTTGAAATGTGGATAACAGATAAAGCACAGTACTGCATGTTTTTTGGAACTCTAGATATATTTCCATACTTGTGTAGGTGGACGGAGCAATTGGAAGAGCTAGGGAGGAAATACATTTGGGTCCAGATATTTGAGAACAAGGGCGCTATCATGGGTTGTTCTAATCCTCATCCCCACTGCCAGATCTGGGCCTCAGCATTCTTTCCCAATGAACCCCGCATTAAAGATCACTACCAACTTGAATACTATAAGGAACACAAACGCCCACTTCTCATGGATTATGTAGCCAAAGAACTGGAGAAAAAAGTAGGTGATGCCAATTTTGAATTTTAGTTTATAAGAAAGCTTGTTCCTGTTACAGAATTTTAAACAATAAATAAGCACAAATCCTATTAATATAAGAACTGCAGGTAATGAAAACAAAAGTTATACTAATGAGACATGTACGAGGTGTGATAAAAAAATAATGGGAATTTTTTAATTTCATGAGCTTTATACATCTGATGTTCAAAACTTTTGTTTTATCTTGTTGGTATACACATGTTCCTGATGTATGTTTGCATTTTCAGCTGTTTTGAATATTTAGTTTATTGTGACAGTTCAAAAAAGTTATACGTGTTTTCGAGTGCTCAGCAAATTTTTACTTTTGAAAAAGATGGATCAAAGAATTTGCATTAAATTTTGCTTGAAAAACACAATAAAGTGCAGCACCGCATTCAAAATGTTGACACTGTCATTTGGCAAATCTACTATGAGTAAGACAAGAGTTTACAAGTGGTATAAACGTTTCAAAAAGGGTCGGGAAGATGCTGAAGATGACAACTCCCTTGGATGTCCTAGCACATCAATTACTGATGACAATATGGAAGAACTAAAGAAAATGGTTCTGGAAAATCGCTGAATCACCATCAAAGAGGTTGCTGTTGATGTCGGCATATCCTTTGGCTCTTGCCAAGCAATTTTTTTGGAATTTTTGGGCATGAAACGTGTAGCAGCAAAGTTTGTTCTGAAATTGTTGAATTTCGACCAAAAACGACGTCACATAAACATCACTCAAGAATTGCTGAATGAAGTCGAAAATGATCCAAAACTTTTAAAGAAGGTTATAGCAGATGACGAAACATGGTTATATGGGTATGACGTCAAAACTAAGGCCCAGTCGTCATAATGGAAACTGGTATAGCCATATTCTAAGGAAGATTGCTAGCACAAATAAATAAATAAATACATAAATAAATAAATAAATGGAAACTGCTGAAGAGCCAAGACCAAAAAAAATGCGAGAAGTTTGATCATATGTGAAGGTTCTTACTGTTTTCTTCGATTACAATGAGATAGTGCATCAGGAGTTCCTGCTTTATGGTCGTACGATCAATAAGGAATACTACCTGGAAGTTATGCGCCATTTGTGAGAAGCAATCTGAAGAAAACGACCAGAATTGTGGCAAAACCACTTGTGAAAATTGCATCACGATAATGCATGCACTCACACCTCAATGATGCTTGTTTGTGACTTTTTGGCAAAAAAACAAAACCGTTATGCTGCCTCAGCCACTGTATTCACTGGACATAGCCCCTTGCAACTTCTTTCTACTCCCGAGGCTGAAGAGAACCATGAAAGGACGACATTTTGCCACCATTGATGAGATAAAAACAGAATCGCTGAAGGAGCTGAACACCATAACAAAAAGTGAGTTCCAGAAGTGCTTCCAAGATTGGAAAAAGCACTGGCACAAGTCCATTATATCTGTGGGGGATTACTTTGAAGTTGATAATTGAATACAAATTATTGACTAATTTTGAAGATTTAGAAGCTAGTAACAGTGATGTGTCATAATTTAAAATAAAGAGAGTTGAGGGTTGTTACACTACATCACTAAAAATTTTAGTGATGTAGTGTAACAACCCTCAACTCTCTTTATTTTAAATGAATACAAATTCTTTAAGAAAAACAAAAATTCCCATTACTTTTTTGATCACACCTCGTATCTAAGCTTGAATGCTCAAAACTGATGGAAAACATGCTTAGGATATAAACTGTAAGATACAAAAATATTGATGTGAGTGATACAATAATACTTTTGATATGCAGTGGAATCAAAATATGTGTAATACAGTGAAATGAACCTTTGATAAAGTGTCTCTGTGGTCCAGTGGCCAGCATTTTGGCCTCTCAACCCAGAGGTCCCAGATTTGATTCCTATGCAAAGAATTTCTTTTAACCACAATTATTACCTGTCCTCCCAGTCTAGAAGTATGGATATGACTGTGTTTAATAGCGAAAAAAGTAGAAAATAAAAAAAACTTTGTCATACTCATATGACTTTGTCTACTCACTTTTCTACAAACTATTCATATAAAAGTGTATTCTTCTATTTAGTTACCATTCAAGATAAACTTTCATGATGCATTTACATATTTTGTTGTAGGTATAAGGAGGATACAGTAGGTTAAAAAATTGTAATTTTTAAAATGCATGTCACTATATGATATGTAGTGTTGAATTCAATTCTTCATATTTGGCTCTTACTCATGACTATTTTCCTATGGATGAATAAGTGCAACATTCTGTCTCTTATATCTAACAGAAAACATTCAAAATAATGGGAAAAGGTATTCATATAACCTGCAGCATTGATTGAGTTGTAAAATGAAGCTGATTCAACCCCACTGTACTGTTTCTGCATTTGCCTGGCTTTGTGAGTGATTTACTCTCAGCCTTTACATTAACTTACTCCAATAACCAAAATCAGTGAATCGAGAAACAAATCAGAACTTCATATATGGCTAAGTTAGCATTTGGAAACATATATTTTTTGGTTAGGCTAGAACAGCAGTAATTTACTGCTTTTACTACTACACTATCTAAAAATGAGAATCGCTTTTTTACCTGAATGAGGCTACATACGCTATTTTACTGCAAAGGTGTGAATGCCATTGGCAGGTTCAAGGTCATACTACTAAGAATAGGTCAAGTTCCATTTTCTTGTAATAATTGACAGCTGTCGGCCCCACCGAGGTTGTTTGGTAGTCTCCCCCAGTAGGGTTCGCCCTGCTGGCCTGATGCGCGTAAGTGGCATATCCACTTCCGTCCCTGCTTGGAAGGGTCGGTGCGGGAGGTGTCCTTGCCCGATTTCGACCAGGTGGGGGGGGGCGGTATATAAAATAGGCACTGCTCCTAATGGAAAGCCCCACGAGTTTACTATTATAGTTGAACTTGAGAAATATCAGATTCTTTATAATCCTGAGAATCAAAATTGTAAGAATAGAAATGTGGAAGTTGAAGGAAATAATTTTTACAAAAAAGGGTAGTCTTGTCATTTTTGTTTATAATGTGATATAAATCAGCAATTAAAAGTGATAATCTTCCACTTGACACTGCGTACTGCCTGATACCGCAGAGGACCTGGGACCTTAATCAAAGCAGCAGTTTTAAAAAGCAATAAATATGTAGTACAGTACTACTCATTAAAGCAGTAAATTACTGTCATTGGAGCCTTAGCCGTAGTCTCTAGTTTGTGGCTATACAAACTCAGGTCATACTCTTTGCTAGGGTAACCCACACTGTGCATCATACAGTTGGTTTTGTTCAACACTTTGTTTCATTCAATGTGCTAGATTATGTACAGGAGTGATATTTAATAAAATATGAGAGCAGTGTAGAACTATTTTGAAGTTTTTTTTTCTTTAACTATGGTTAGCGCCCCATTCTATGTTTGGGCATGAAAGATGGTAATTTTGCTCAGAGGCTTCTCTATCAAGCTTGAGGTTCTTTTATGTGCCATAAATCTACGACATGTGACCACCAGCTTTACTTCCCTTCCGAAGGAAGCCATGCTAAGGATTTTTATGCTCAAAAAAATCCATCATCCTCTGCTTGAACCTATGCCCTTGGGAACTAGAGGTTAGCACGGTACCACTAGTCCATGGAGGATATCTATTTTGAAATGGATGATAAGAACAGAGATGTGTAAAATATGCAGAACAACATTCTTGTGTTGTAGTAAAGTTTAGCACATCAAATTTAAAGATACATAGCATAAAGTTTTCAGAGCTTCCATTGGAAAAGCAATGTATGAGTTCTCTATTGCTGTTAGAACCTGATGCTGTGACATTTGAAAATGAGGAGAAATGTGATTGTCTATATGCAATCTTCAGTGTCAGATACATAGCGAAAGACATAAGAAGGTAATCAAAGAAATCTCATCCTGTGCAATGTAGTCATTAATTTTCAACATTTTATGATGCTGAAATTCCTTCTTAGATTGTGAACAAGTGAAGATCAAACATCTCTAGTCAGAGACAGAGTTCTGTATAGGAATAACACTATTGGTTTTATGACAGTTTGTATTCTAAGCATATTTTCAATCAATTCTGAGTGTTGGAGCTTATGTGCATTCTTTGTAGGAAGAAATTCCAATAACAATATATTTTTAGCTTGAAAATGTTATTGTACAAGGGCAGATTGAAAAATAATGCACAATATTTTTTTTTACAAAAAAGTTTTGATAGTTAAAACAACAACAAAAATCACAAATGAACTTACACGTTTTACCTACTTTTCGACATAGTCACCAAGTTTCTCAACACATTTTTCCCATCATGATACCAGATTCAATATGCCCTGTTGGTAGAAGTCCGTTTCCTTGGAGTATAGCCACCTGTAGAATGCTGATTTCACTTCTGCATCTGTCGCAAAGTGTTGGCCGGCCAGGAATTTCTTCATGGGACCAAACAGATGAAAGTCTGATGGTGCAAGGTCCGGACTGTATGGTGGATGCTGGAGCACCTCCCAACCAAATTTGGTGATTTTCTGATGAACAGCAGCAACAACATGGAGGTAAGCATTGTCATGAAGAATTTTGACATCGTTAGCATTCATGTTGTAGCATTTGTCATGAAGGGCATAACACAACTTCACCAAAGTTTTCATGTAGGCTGCAGCATTCACAGTGGCTCCATGTTCAGCAAAGTCCATCAATACAACACCATGCATATCCCAGAACACCATCACAAGAGTTACTTTGAATTTTTTCTTCACTGGGGAACCAGCATATTTCCATTCCATACTTGCCTGCTTGGTTTCGGGCATGTAGTGGTATGCCCACGACTCATCACGAGTGACAATTCCTTTCAGAAAGTCATGCTCTTCTGCAGTGTACCACGTTAGGTGATCCAAGCTCATCATCATTCGCTGGCCCTTGTGATTGTCAGGTTCTTAGGCACCCAGCAAGCACTAACTTTACGAAATTTCAACGTGTCATGAGCAATATTGTACACTGCACCATAGGAAATGTTGAACTGTTGCGATAAGGTTCGCAGTTGCACACACCGGTCGTTCAAAATTGCCACCTCAATGCCTCTGACATTCTGCGGGGATTGCAGCTGTTACCGGCCTCCCGGAGTGTGGCGAATCACTAAGGTTCACACGACCCTCTAGGAAGAATGCACACCACCTGGAGACATTGCTACGGTTCATACAATCATCCTCATACATGCCATGCATGTCCCTGTGAATATCACTCGGTTTATGCCCTTTGGTCCACAAATATCGAACCACACCTCTCTGCTCTTCACGTGTGGACAACAGTAACATGCGCGCCATCTTTGTTGCGTAATTCATGTTTATCTCATTAGAGCAGCACATGAAACAAAAAATACCCTCTGTAGTGAAAACTTCAAACTGTGTGAAATTGCAACATTCTAGCTGCAATACCAAGGCAGAAAAAAATTATTGTGTGTTACTTTTCGATCTGCCCTCGTATCTTAAATTTCATAATTTATTTTATTTTACTGCCACACTAAATATTGCAGGAGCGGATAGTTACAGAGAATAAGGATTGGCTGGTTGTGGTACCATATTGGGCTGTCTGGCCCTATGAGACAATGCTGCTTCCTAAGACTCATGTAAAAAGATTTTCTGATCTCAGTAGTGAGCAAAGAGACACTCTAGCAGCCATTATAAAAGTGCTTACTACAAAGTATGATAATCTTTTCAAGACATCTTTTCCTTATTCCATGGGATGGCATGGTGAGACATATTTTTTCTGTCATTTTTATTTTCAGAAAGTTATATAGTTTTCTATTCTTAAATGTAAGGAAAATAACTATCACATACTCTTTAAGAAGAAAGTACTGGAATCTGAAATTTACAAGTCCCTAATGCAGGACACTGTATATGTTAAGATGTGTGGAATTTGAGATCACCAAACAATATATTGGATATATAAAAAAGAAAAAAAACCAAGAACTTTTCTTGAAATGCAATGTCAAAAATCTAATGTATTGCATTCGCATGCTTTCTTTTTTACAAACTATTCTTACAAAAGTTTATTCTTCTATTTCTCATTAATCAAGATAAACTTTCATTATACATTCCCTTGTAGGTATAAGGATACCATAGGTTAAAGTGATAGTCAGATTTTTAAAAAGCATAACATTATGTGGTGCTTTGAAATTCCATGCTCTTTGAATGACCACAAGAAAAAACGAATGGCAACTTATTGAAAAATTATTTGGAAATGATTAACACCACAAAAAATGTTAAACATAAATTGTGCTTTAACAAGAGCTACATCTTTTGTGTAATAAGATATTGTCTATCTCTTAAGGTTTACCAATTATACAAGTCATTCAGAATAGAGAGGATTTCACAGGTTATTTGCAGAAAATTCAAGACACACAGTGTATTTGTCATGCAAATAACTTAAACATTTCAATCAAAATTGCCAATAGCCATTTTTGAGAAAATAAAAATAATAATAATGAAAAATCCTCTATGAAAAGGGTAGAGAGATTTTCTTGAAAATCTTAGTGTCACATCCTTGGAAGACGAACTTAAATACCAAGTTTGGTATTTAACAGATTTTTCTTTTTTAGTTATGCTGTTCGCACACACGAACAAGCACACGCACACATTTTAAAAATGCTTTTTTGGATTCAGGGAATTTCAAAACTGTATTTCCAATGAAATCTTGATATTGAATTTTTGGGTGGAGTTCAATATTTCCACTATTATAGATAAGTAATAGAAAAGTAAAAAGAGGTTATCAATGTATGAATGTGGCCAACTGACAGAATCAAAATTGGATGATGCAGTTTTATATCAATTAAGTAGCTCTGAGAAATACTGATATTTAAACTGCAGCTAAATGTATAATAAAACAGCTTAAAGCAAAATTTTTAGCTGCCTTTATTCATGAAATTGATTTCATTCTTTATTATTTTGTTAATCTGAATAACTCTCAGAACAAATTAGCGTGGATTAACACTCTTATTATGCTTTTATATTGTACTGAAAAGGCTATTGAAAGTCATCTACTCTTGCAAATTTAGAGCAAATTTTTTTGCTTGTAGTTTCTATGACTGCCTTACCTTCCTAACAACTTACATTCATATGGTATTTTGAGCAAATAACCTGTATGTTTGAGAATGTAGCCTTACAGTGACTCAGCAGCCCAAGATGGGTCAGGGCCTACTGCTTAACCACTGCAACATCTGCCGTCAACAAAAGAGCAGTCTTTGAGGCTATAATGTAACATACTAGTATTAAGTTCAAAAGTTCAACACTATTTTCCCTTAAAATATTGGCTGTTAAAAGAATGAAATGTTTATGTTTCCCAAGAGAAGACAAAAAAGAAGTAACTGTACATAATTAGCTTTATGGCGTCATGACTCTCTTACATTAAACATAAAGAAAATTGCTATTTGTGAATTTTTACTCTCTCTTAAAAACGTCTTTTATGAAATTATGCTCAGAGAAAATCACAGCTTTCATAATCTGGCATAACATGTGATTAGTTTGCATGACTTTAAAGTTGTAAATTAAAATACTCAAAGAATAAACTGCATTGTTAGCAAAATCCTTGAAAACTCTTTACTCCTGGACCATTCAAAATAACATCAATATGTAAAGAGAACGGTATACAATTTTATGAACTTTCAGAATTTCTAATCCTATTCATGAAAGCCAAAGGGATTTTTGAATTACAGGAATAATTTTCTAAAAACTGCAGTTCATATGGTTATTACTAAGTCAAATAAGCATTGTACTGCATATGTGCATGTAACTTAGATAAAAGAATCACTTTTTAGGTTAATACTAATGGATATATGTGATTTGCTGGCCAAGAAAATTATGTGAATGTATGACATAAGATTTTTTTTGTTTTTTATGTAAATGCAATGGTTATATGCATAAGAATTTCTAAGCTCTAAAGTCAGGATGGAAGGAAATAAGGTTGAACTGTCACTAGACTATAGGCAAGAGCATTGTAGATAGCAAACCACCCCATCCCCCATACATTCTTTTGGCATTTGCAGACGGCAGTCGGACCGGTTTTTACCTGCCTGTCACTGACCCTTGACCTTTCTTATTTTGCATTCTTTGAGTGTAGATAACTTGAAGCCAACTGCTTAAGAATACTTATGCCTGGTTGTAACACAAGATAATATAAATTTAAGTACTTTGTTTCTTCTTTTTTTTTTCAAAATCAAAACTAATGAAAAACCATAAATTAACTTAATATCGGGTTTGTAAATGAAAATGATTAACGTGTTTAAGCATGATTATCTCTATCGAGTCCTTTAAAAATACACATAGTATTACCATATATTAAACATCAGTTTTACTTTCATAAATATTAAAAACAGAAGCACTGTTAACTGTGAAGTTATTTTAAAATTAAAATTAGTTTTACTTGCCCCCCGCTAAAAAAATGTTGAACTGTAATGAGGAGTTGGACATGGGCAAGTCTCATTACTAGACACATCATGCGTTGAACAATCAGCCAGCAGAATACATGATCAGAACACTATACATTTTCATCTTTATCCCATATATTCAAAATCAACGTAGGTAGGGAACACATCAGTGAATGTTTCCCAAATTACACTTGCTTTGTTCCACATATTGTTATTTTATTATACTTTCTTAAGGTACGCATGTACACACTTTCTGAAAGATCTATCAATTAATACACTTTACATTGCAGGAGCTCCTACGGGACCGAAGCTAGAGGACGATGTTAATCACTGGGTATTCCATGGCATTTACTATCCTCCACTTCTACGTTCTGCCACAGTTAAGAAGTTTATGGTTGGGTATGTTCAACTGAAAGGATGCCCTTTATATTCTTTATGTTTAAGCATGCTTTTAGTGCTGGTGTAAATGCTTTAAATTTTGTTAGCTATATTCATTATTGAATTAAAGGCATAGAAAAGCAGGGAATTACTTTTAAATATACTGGTTGCAGCTGAGTACTATTGCTTGTTGTAATCCTCCAGATATTCATAAAATGCTCATACGTTTTATCACATGAGAGTTGAAATCTCCTTTTTTTTTTATGGGGGGGGGGTCTCACAGAAAAAATCAATTGCAGTAAAATTCATGATTATAGCATTTTACATAAGATTTAGAATGCTATCAGAATAAGATGCTGGACAGCACCTAGGCTCACCTGCAGAAGCTCCATTCCCTGGATAGTCTTGCTTGATGTACAAAAATTTGAGTATATCAAGATAAATCGAATGAATGGACAAGGCTAGCAAATTAAAATTGATTTAGTTGTATTACATGGACAAAATTCCAGTAATTTTGTTACATTCTGCACTGACTCCTTTCATGGCAAACATTTTAATTGAGCACCAATTAACAAAGCTTTTTTTGTAAAATTGTGATGCTTTTTTATGTTTTTTGGTCCTGTGCTACTGAATTTGTTTGTTATTTTATGAAAAAAAATCAATCCCCCCCCCCCCCCCCCATGAGCATATATATATTTGAAGACAAAGCTATAGAATAATTTCTTGGAGTTTGGGTTGATAAGAATTTAAGCTGGAATGCTCATGTTAATGAATTAGTAAAGATATGTTTCCAAATTAAAATGTTCAGCCAGTCAATAAGTAAGCATACACTTAAGATAGTGTGTTACTCAAAGTTTCATTCACTTTTGTCATATGTTAGGGATCTAGTAGTGAGGTAATAAAAGTATTTAAATTACAATAAAAAAAAAATCTGATGTGTTACACTCACATGACTTTCTCTACTCCTGTACAATCTAATTTTACAAATGCTTATTCTCCATATGCTTCATGTTAATCGAGATATCGAGATGTCAATTTTATTGGTAATATATGGTAGCTTTTAAGCGAGTCAAATATTTTAACGCTGGTTGCTATGTGGCGCATTCCATTCTCTTTGCATGTCCAGGACATAAAAAAATGAATAACGAATTTGAGAAAAAGTATAAGTATTGTAAAATTTAAGGAAATAACAAGCAATATCTCGAAAACGGTTCACTCAACAAAAGAAATGTATATGACATAAGTTGTGTATTTTAACGCGATCTACATTTTTTGTGTAGTAAAATTTTGTCTATCTCTTATGGTTTACCAGTTATGCAAAAGTCGTTCACAATGAAGAATACTTTTGGAGACATTCCCAGAAAATTCGAGATATACATTTCATTTCTCATGACATTATCTTAAACATATGATATTTTCATCAAAATCGTTAGAGCCATTTTTGAGAAAATTAAAATTTTCGAAAAATCTTCCATGTAAAGGGTAGTCTGGGGTGGGGGGATTTTCTTGAAAACCTTCGTGTCGCATCTCTGGAAGATACTGAACCTAAATACCAAGTTTGGTGCTTATCCGACTGTTTGTTTTTGAGTTATGCTGTTCACAGACACACACACACACAGACACACACACGGACATGTTTCCAAAAATGCTTTTTTTGGATTCAGGAGGTCTCAAAACATGTATTTCCGGTGAAATCTCGGTATCGAATTTTTGGGTGGAATGCAATACTTCCCCTACTTACTATACGTAGTAGAGAAAGTAAAAAGTAATTAGAATCACGCTTAATTTTTACCCTATAGCACTAGCTGTAAACCATACTTAAAGGAATTAAACATTTTGCCACTACCATGCATGTACTTATTCGAGGTCATTGTACAAACGCAAATGTGTATTGAAACACTTGCTATTAATTCAGGTTTTCACAAGTATGATACAAGGAATAACTCAAAATTACATATTACACCTCATAACTCTAAATTGTTTGAGAATAATTTTTACTTTAAAGTCACGCACTTGTATAATAAATTACCTGCTAAATTAAAGAACATGAAATCTTTTCAATGTTTCAAGAAATGCTTACAAGATTTCTTTATGACAAATTCAGTTGATGAATTTCTGTACTTTTAGGTTAATTATTAACATTTGTAATGCTGTAAAATTGTACATAGAATCTTATACATTGCAATTTTATATCTGACATGTATTTTATGTTTGTTTATTCAATTTGTTTTGACGTATCCAACAACATGTATTTGTTAATTATGAATGAAATAAAATATACTCAATTTTATCCCAAGGAATTTGTCAATATTCAAACCACAATTTTCTTAAGGGATTTTTGGCAAAAAGTTGCTGGTAAGGATCTGAACAAACAACTTCTTTGAAAAAACCTGAGCTTAAAGCTGCTGAAATTATTTCCACTGTACAGTCTGCAATCCCAACAAATTTAAAATACATTCGTTAGCTTGTCATATTTGCTTTCTTTCAGATATGAAATGCTGGCACAAAGTCAACGGGACCTAACTCAAGAGCAAGCAGCTGAAAGACTGAGAAACCTTTCTGAAGTGCATTATAAGGTTAGCAAAGGAGAAATGCAAGCATTAATGAAATGCAGCTGTTGATTCTCAAGCAAATGAGTTGCTTCAAACAGTAATGGTGCTGACAATGCTGTACACAACCAAAGAGTCAAATATAGGCGTAAAAGCTGTTACTGATATAAAGGTGCCATATTAGGTTAAACTACTGCTGCAATGGAAATGTATGCAGTATTTATTGTACTGGGCTGTAGTTGGGATAGTGCAATGTAAATGCTGATGTAAAGGATTAATTCTGTGCAATTACATGTATATTTGAGAGAAGCTTTGGCAGTACCTGTGTTAATGCAGTTCTGATCTCCTACCTGAAGATTTTTACACCTTATTCCCAATTTCATTCTTAAAATAACCAGTAGGGCAATTGCAGGTCATATTGTAAGACATGATTGTCTACCTCAAATTTATGACTTAACCACAAAGTGTAATGAAACTCACCACCTACTTCCCCATTGTGCATGTAGCTCAATAGATCAGTAATTGTAAGCTATTCTGTTTGAAAAAAGCATTGAAGTACAGCATAAAATGCATTTAGTTAATAAATTGAGGCATCTCTTACAAAACCTCCACTGGACAGTTAGATGACACTAAAGTAGGGGAATCCCTTCCAGATGCCAGTGGACATACAACTGATATTGGTTACAAGCATCTTTGAAACATGTTCTGAGTAAGAGATAACAGACCTTTGTTCTATAAAACCAAAACAAGTATGTGCGCTTATTCACCCGCATCCATTTTTCATCAGTTTTATAGGTACATTGCTAAGTAATAATGGTACATTATAATCACTACTATTGTGTAATTGCATGATTTAAAACTAAAACTTATTAATACACAGCTATAGGCATCAGAACACCTCTTGACTAGAGTACATGTTCATGAACCCGGCAGAGGGCAATGATTTTTTTCGAGTATAAAAATCCTTACCATGGCTTCCTTTGGAAGGAAAGTAAAGCTGGTGGTCCCATGTCATAGATTTATGGCAAGTAAAAGAACCACAAGCTTGAAAAGGGGCCTCTGAGCAAAATTTCCGGTCTTTCATGCCCAATATAAAATGGGACACTAAGAACCATAGCAGTTAAAGAGCGCCCAAAAATAAAACTTGATTTTCATTCTGTATTCAATTTGTAATTTTGCACAGGAAGTAAAGTAACATGCACTTTTGCTCCCTTACTTTTAAAGTACACTTCGCTTAGAATTTTCAGGATAGTGAAGCCATCTGTTGATATACAACTTGCTAAAACTACCTGTAAATGCATATCCAGGACACATATGGATGTTTGTTTCGTGAAAAACTAATCTTTCACAAAATATATATAGAAGTTAAAAAAAATGAGCCAAACTGTTAACTGAGTGATGGATAATCAGGGTTTTACTGTATATACTAAAACATTAGGATCATATAAATGAATTTTGATTTGTCACTAGCAAATATCCTGTGGAAATGCATCACATCATCAATAGATGTTTGTCATTTTAGATAACTGCACAACTATAGCCTCAAGTGAAGACACTAAGAATGGGAGCAAAATCATTGAAACGCCCTCAAAGGTAGTCAAAATAAGTGATATTTTGTGCTCCAACTCATAACTGATAATTACAATTAATTAAGGTTACTTAATATGGAAACCTTTATATGAATTTTCTAATTTAATTTACAGACCAGAAGGGACCTTTATGTGCTTTACTATTTAAACTTCATAATAAAGTTAAAGAATATTCTACAAAAACAATTTTAATGCTCCTGTATTATGTCTGAGAAATTACCATTTTATAAAAGTAAGGTGTTAACGTTGGATTGAAATATAAGAGATAGTTTTGAATAAGAAATTTGGTGAGAGCAGAGCAATGTAAAGTAATGATGTTATTGTCATGTGGAATACTTAAGGGCTGTTAATATTCAAAGGCCATAATAAAATATATTACTTAAGAGGTACATTTTGTTTTCACTGTTGTCATTAAATTGCAACTGGAGAAATAGCTTAGGTTAGAAATCAATAATAAAGAAACCCTATATGTATGTAATAATTATATTATTTCTTTACCCGTTTTCAATTAATAGCAATTTTACAAATAATTCATATAATAATCTCTTATTTCTCTATCCACTTCATTGCTAATTTCAGTAAATAACTGGACTAAAATAGTTTCATTGATAGATAATCCCTTCATTATGCACATTTTGGTGAATAGGAGGCCAAGACTATGGTGAACTGTCAACAAAACAAACTGATCATGCCAACTATGAGCTCAAATAAAATAAAAGAATGGACACTACACAATACAAGTCAACAAGTCATTTAAAGCTCTTCTACAAATCTACACACCTCATCTGGCAGCATTTTTAACACTATTTAGTAGCATCTGGATAGGTTAGAATTCTTTTTCTTGGATATATATATATATATATATATGTTTGTTTTACAGTTAAAGATCCATCCTCATTAAATATTCGTTTATAAGCAGCTCAGTTAACTTGAAAAGTGGAATGGAAAAAAGATCTTTATAGACATGAAATTACACTCAGATAATATAACGAATACTCATGCCTGCAAAAGATTATGCTTCTAGCTTTAATAGTTCAAAAAATGGCACATTTATGTACATCTCCCTTAAATAACTAAATGTGGCAATGATTGCAAATGTATATTCTTCTTCTTCCTCATCTTTAATGATTACTCTCCTCTTTGGAGGACTTACATCCCCAAGTACTTACAAGCCAATGCTTTGGGTCAGTAGCCTTTTGAGGAGCAAGCAAACTCTGGATCATAGCATATCCAGGATAGGTGATTAGTCTAATGCCTTGTACGATGGTGAAGAAGGAAATGAAAGATAGTGATGAAAGGAAAATTTGCGGGTCAAATTATCCAATGCAGAATTTGTCTAGCGACCAAGGAAAACCATGAAGAAACTTTTGGCCAGGTTGGTCGGCTCCAGGATCTCCTGAATGCGAGCTACAGAAATTACAGCCTGAGCCATCCTGCTTGTTTTGTATACTCATATACTCATAAAAAAGAAATGTTCAATAAAATAACTAATACATTGTTTGAGTAGTATAATAATTTTCAATGCACACTTTTAGGGGGGGGCACTGAAACATTTTTAAGATTTGTGGAATATGACCTTTTGCAGAATATAATATGATGTGTTCTGTGAAAAGATATTGAATTTAAGAAGAAAGAACAAGTAGAAAAACAAGTATTAGCAATATGTCTTTTATTTAACAGTGAAACAGTGCAGATAACATTATATGGTTTGCTTTGTATTGTTTATAAGCTAAACATTTTCCAATATCTTGTGCTGAGCTGCATTACTGTATATGTAACTGCAAGGACACACACAGCATGCAAATAATTAAAAACAGAATTTTCTTACATCTTAACTACTTCTGTAACTCTTATATTTCATATTAAAATAGCTCCATATAAGAAGAATATTTTAAATTGGTTCAAAAATCTTACACTTGCAATACCACAGCCACTGATACTATTTCCTCTAAAACTTAAAAATATGCTGCAAGCACCATAAAAATTTGTGCATTTTATATAACATTCTTTAAAAAATCTAAAACCAGGAACTATATTTGTATACCTGAAGCACACAAATAGTCTTAGTAGGTAACTTACAAAAATGCCATTGTCACATCTCAAATTACACAAGTTAATACACTGGGAATGATTGATCCACATCTCTGGCCCATTTGTGAAGGCCTCCTTCAATGTCCTTAATGACCACTCCAGATCCCAGCTTCTCTTTCAGCATCAGTACACCTTTCTGAGAATCGTTACCACGGCGGCAGACAACATATACTGAAAAAATATAATACTTTGAAGCTGAATTTATGTGGATCATTTACAGAATATTTGCCACTGTGTTCACATTATCAATCTCTCTTAGCACTGCCCAATTTCCAAACGAATTGAAATTAGCAATAGTCAAACCAATTCTGAAAAAAAGGATTCAAGGAAGATATTAAGAACTACAGATCGGTATCAAAGCTTTTTCAAAAGTAATGCATGGAAGAATTTATAACTTCTTAATCATAGTCATCTCTTATTTCAAGGAAGTCCTTAAGCAGCCATTTTCTATATACAGATGCTACTCTTTCTGGCAAATAAGGAAATGCTTATTCATATAGGAAGCTCCGACCTCTGCTTATATGCAATAAGGAGAGCCGATGCCATCTTGCATCAACTGCCTACAATGGAGGTTAATCATAATAGCAATTTTGTGGAGTATATGGAATTTCATAATGAAATTGTACTGCACATTAATAAACATATTTGCATGATTTGCAGAATTCACTTGAAATGCATAGGGATGCTGAGTTTAAGAAGCGATATCAGTTTACCAAAGCCGATGTAATAATCTAATGTCTGCTAAACAACGTAACCTTAACAAACGAGGTTATGAAGTTACACCATGAGACAGGCTTACTTGAAAAGATAATGTATAGAATCTCAGTGCTATGACACTATCCATATGTTTTCTCTTCAGACGTTTTCCCATTTAAGTCCAAAATCTTTAGGTCCCTCAAAAATGAGATTCCGCTGCATTTATTAGAATTATTTAATAAAATCCTAAAAATAAAATGTGGAAATATTTCTGCAATAAATAAAGTACATCTGTGCAGTGCTTTTCTCAATCAAATTGTCTATTTTTCTAATCGCTACGACTGCAATGGATCCTTAACAAGTCAGACGTCTTTACTATTAATTCGCAATTATAAGTTGGGTTACCACATTTACTGACTTTGCGTGTAAAACGCTGTTCAAGCCAAACATTGTAAGTTATTGGCTACATTGCTTTTCTGCTTACTGCTAGATGGTATGGTAATTGCATTTCTCGCTTTCTTCCATGCATGCATATACACAGAGTGCAGATTGTTGTAAGTACTTCTAGCTACTAACACTTTGCGCTAGATGGTCAGGTTTTCAGTTTTAAAACAGTCCATGAGTAAATACCACTTAAGGCCAGCACATCACAGAACGCCCAATTGCCTGCATTCTACGATGTCTTCGTATCTCAGCACCAACTCTTTTAATTGGTTTCTTTCCTGCTCGCTGAAATGTTTTCGACCTAACTAATGTAACTGTATAACTATTACTACAAACCCTTAACTAAATTTATAATCTACTTGATTTTAAATTAAAGTTAATTAATTAATAAATGTACCATTTAAACTCGCAAACTTCTACCACGTGCTCAACAGCTCAACAAATATGGAAATGGCGGCTGGCTATGCGGACACCTGCATGTTTGTTTAGACAACTTTCACGCATCTAAGTGGCTGTGAAACAGCTGAACCAAGTTGCCACATGTGCTTTGGAAATAAGCAAGCATTTAGCACTGAGCATATTAGTACCGTCTATGTATACCAAATGGTAATAAGAGTTTCCTTATCAGAAGGAAATACTTACTGCGTAAGCATCTCCTTTTCACATATGCGATGACTATGAATTCGACCCTTAATATCTGACATGGGTTTCAGCAGGGAAGGTCAACTATAACACAATAACCAACTTTCTAAAGGAGGTTTATGAGGCAGTAGATAATAAAGAAATAGGTGTGGGTTTGACCTAGTTGACACAAAATTCTGCTGCAGAGGTTACAAATGATAGGAATAAGGCGTATTGCTTTAAAGTGGTTTGAATCCTAGTTGTGTTTGAATCACACAGCAAAGAAATATTTAAAATTCAGAAAAAGTGTAGGCCACTATTTCAAAAAATGGGAATCTTGCCCTTACCATCATTTCCATATATGAGGTATTACTCCAGGTTAAGACAAAGATACATGAATTTCAAACCAACTCACTTGTACACTCACACCACACCCGGAATAAGGACAAACTATCAATTATTCTCACTACACGAGTTCATATGAGGAAAGCTTCAAGCATAAAGGAATAATGCAAACTGCCAGAAGCAATTAAAGAAGCTACACCTTTGAAGTCGTTTAAATAAATTCATGCAAGAGCACTGTTTCTATAGCGTACAGGAATACCTGGGAATCTGATAACTATTAACTTTTGTTTATAATTAAGCATATTTAAAACTCACTCCATATATATACACGAGGGCTGATCAATAAAGACTGAGACTGATTTTTTTTTCACAGTATTTATTACTCCATTTCAATGTTGACATGATCTTTTTCAAAGTAGTCCCCTCCTACTTGAATGCACTTTTTATAGTGTCTCTGCCAGTCCTCGAACACATGGTACAGGCCATTCTTTGTCAGGTCTTTGAGAATCGCCTCACTTTTCCTCAGCACGCTTCAGTGCTCTCAAATCGAATGCCCCAGAGCTTTGTGTTTAGTGATGGGAATAAAAAAGAAATCACAGGGGGCAAGATTGGGGTTATAAGAAGGATGCAGTATGCAGGTGATGCTGAATTCCTGGACTTGATTTGCGACGTGAGGCCATGCATTGTTGTGATAAGTCGCCACCCATTCTGATGAAGTTCTGGATGTTTCCTTGCAATGTGCTCCCTCAGTGTAGCCAACACTGGCGTGTAGTACGCTGCTGTAGCAGTAGTGTGAGGAAGAACAACAATCACAGCAGGTGCGATGATGTTGACTTCAGTCATAGCAGAAGCCGAAGCACCAGGCCCACCTTGCTTAGCACAGAGGACTCGCCCTTCTTTGAAGTCCTTGAACCGCCTAAACACTGTTGCACTAGATAGTGCATCTTCACCGTATGCTTGCTTCAGCTTTTCCAAAGTTTCAGAGGCTGTATGATTTAAACGAAAATAAAATTTTATTGCTCCTCTCATGTCGAGTGGTATGCGAAATTCAAGTAGGGTCAACAATATACAGCATTAGTACCAACCTACCAATACAAGAGTGCTGCCGTCTATGGACATGATACATGAAACCCCGCTATTTTCAAATATTCATGGTAGAGACAGGAAACTCTCAAGAAAGCTACAGGAAAAAATCAGTCTGTCTTTATTGATCAGCCCTCGTGTGTGTGTGTGTGTGTGTATATATATATATATATATATATATATATATATATATATATATATAATTATTAGCATGTATATATTGGATGTAATTGAAATTGCTATTATGCATAATAGAGTGTGCATGTGCATGAGCGCGTGTGCAAAACAAATACTGGTTTAAAGCTCAGTAAGCACAATGTACACCCACAGTATCAACAAAGTAGAGACTATTAAAATACATTGAAAATTCACTATTTTGTTTTTCTGTAGCAGGTTAATTCATTCTGTGTGATGAACACACCTCATATTGTGCATAGGAACGATATGGCAGCCTCAGCAAAGCATTTCTTATGATTCAGTTTATGCTACCATGCAACAATATTATATCCATATGCCGTATAGCACAACACACCAAGCTGCAAATAAACCAAATCTCTCTGTAAACATTT
Organism: Deroplatys truncata; assembly: GCA_030765065.1. Taxonomy (NCBI): domain Eukaryota; kingdom Metazoa; phylum Arthropoda; class Insecta; order Mantodea; family Mantidae; genus Deroplatys; species Deroplatys truncata. The sequence goes on from CM060986.1 coordinate 46,811,315, forward strand.
ATATGTACGTGCCAAAATATCTTTTCAAGCAGTTTGCATGTTAGCTGTAGCTTTATTTTAGCTGCCTTATGAATTATTTGTAAATGCTGTTTTCATTCAGCGAAGCTGAGTATTTAGCTGTCTCAGGGTTCAAAGAAATTTCTTTTAGCTAATTGTAAAGCACATTTGAAATGTTTGTAACTCAGTGCTAACCATGGCTTCTGAAATTACTTGAGTAAATGTTGGGGATTTTTTGGTTTATGACAGTGATTTGGAAATTGTTGGCAAGTTTTCAGATTTTGAGGGGGAGTGTTGAGGATATAGGCAGCAGTGAGGAAGAAACTGATCATCTTCCTTCGGATGTTCATGAAGAATCAACATTGTAGAGTGCTCAAAACAACTGCAACACAAATAGACATATCTTTACAAGCAGAGGCTCTGGTGTACAACCCCACGCTCAGCTGTCTTCTGAACAGCCAACTAATTGACATTTTTACCAAGTTTTTTACTACCGACATAATGCATACATTAATACATTGCATACATACACTATTAATTACATCAGGTGTTTTTAAGTTCATTCATGGTATAGCATGAATGCTCAAGAAGGTATAATTTTAAATACCTTATCATTACAGTTCTTCAGCTCATTAGGCAACATATTAAACATCTTTAAGCATTGGTAATGCACTCCTTTTTGGACACATGTGATGTTGGTTGATGGTACATGGAGTTCAAATCTGGATCTTGTGTTGATATTCTGGATGTCATAATTAGTAGTAAAGTATTTTTTATGTAGGTCATCAGTGTGTATATGTATTCTCCGGTAAGGATTAATATTTTTAGTTTTTTGAATATGCTTCTACATGATGTCTCTCATTATTATAGAAATAAATGTATATGCAAGTAAGGTGAATGAAGACCTGACCTCTAAAGGCAAATTAGGGTCTAAGAGTGGAATTCAGTGGTGAGAATTAACAATAAGATTTACAGACTACTTGGCCTAATTATGCTCATGGGTCTTATTCGTAAACCTACATTAGACATGTACTGGTCTACAGATGACATGCCAGCTACTCCATTTTTTTGGGAAATGCATGCCAAACAACAGATTTACTTCAATTTTGCACTTCCTTCATTTCATCCACACAAAAAATGTAAATAATAAACTACACAAAATTACTCCATTCCAATTATATTTTTTCAAAATTCAAAGAAAATTACATGCCTAGTGAAAAAAATCACTGTTGTTGAAAGCTTGTTGCTTTGGAAGAGGCACTTAGGTTGGAAGCTGAGGCAGTATTTCAATACCTGAATAATTTCAGTTGTAATTTATAAAAGTAAATTCAATAACAGCCCGCCTTGAAACAATATGTATATAATAATTATTTAAATTGTAAGTAACAGTCATTTCAAATGCTTATTTTTATTATAAACATATTTTATTAATGTTATGTGAATACATTACATACTCTAATAATGCAAGAGCTGTGACAATAATAAGTTTTAAGTTTGAAATGTACTGGTCATGATTAGAGTGACGATGACGTAAATTCTGTAACACTTTTTAAATTAGCCAATCAACAGCAAAGAAAAGTTTTAAGTTAAATACAGAAATTCTATTGGACTAGAATTAGCCAATCAAGAGACTTGCAATACCGAAGCTTATGGGTTTTAACCGTTGAGAGTTACTCAGTTGCTGGCGAGACTTGGTAGAGTACAGATGGGAAATGTGTTCTCAATGGGTGAATAGTAAAATCAGATATACGCATTAGGTGAATGTATAAAAGTTTCTCACAGTTCTTTAAAAAGTGTAGTGGTTTATAAATATGGGCAAGAATTAAATAAAGAAGTTTAATTCTGTGATGTCTACAATAATTGTCATACCGCGCCCTACCCAAGATACACGACTCTAAAGTAAGACTGACGCAGCCGAGGCAAAATTCAAACAGTAATATTACGCAAACATAAAATTCAAACCGACGCACAAAACATGTTACAAACTACATAAAGCAACTATTATTATATAAAACAATTCTTCAAGTTTATGTAAACATATATTACGCAACAACAGCAGCAAATTAACCTCTTCAAGTTAGGTTCCAAACGTGTGGCTAACAACAACAACAGTAAAACTTCAACAGTAGAAGAAAACAACTACTACAAGTTGGCTCCCAATTGCAGGGCAGATAAAATAATTTACGTAATTTATTACGAAACAAAAAAATCACTTCTTCTTCAAAGCAATACATCAAGACAAAGAGGGCCACATTTGGCATAAAGAGTTTTGGTCTTTGTGAAAGTAAAATGGGATACTTTTACAATAGCTGCAATTACACTGATCAGGGGACTAATAATACTGGAGACAAAGATTTGGGGTTATCTGGCTCCACAGTAATGCACCTGGTGGAACCTGTACTCGAGGGTGGTACTGTGTGTATTTAAATAATTGGTACAGCTCCCCTAAATTATATATGGTCTTATACAGAAGAAAGGCAAATGCAATAGGAACAGTATGTTCAAGTCATATTGGTATCCAAAGGATGTGAATACACAGGCTCTAAGGAGAGGGGAAATGGAGATGCATCAGCTCCCAACTTTGATCTACATTACTTGACAAGACAGGAGAGTAGTTACGGTATTATCCAATTGCAGCTCTGAGATTTTGATGGTTGACACTGGAAAACAGATGCCCACAACAAAATGTCAGTTTTCAAGCCTTATGTATTCCAAGAATACAATATGCATATGGGCGGTGTCAATCTAGATCAGGTTATTACAAGCATATCCTTCTTTACGAAAAACAGTTAAATGGCATAAAGTATTCTTGTACCAACTGATATAACGATATACAATTGTTTGGTAATTTTGAGAGCTCTAAACCCACACAAAACGGTGACATACTTGAACTTCCACATATACTTAGCTTGCAGCCTAATTGAGCATTATAGCATTCAGAGGCCTCTTCATACTAGGGATAAGAAATCCAAAACACTTGCACCCTTCAAACTTCAAGGAAAACACTTTCCTAAAAGGATACCAACCACAGTAAAAAAAAGTTGTGCCCATTTCGAAAGTATCTGGGTGTTGTAAGCAAGGATAGTTTTGCAAGGAAACTAACATGATTTGCTGTGACCTTGTGTATTGATCCATGTTTCGAGGTGTACCATTCAAGAAGAAACTTAAAGATAAACCTTGATCTTGTATAGACTTTATTTAAACTTATCTCAAAAGAAAAATTAAAATAATTAGGATTAAATATGCGCAGGATGTCTAGAAGTCCATATACTTCTCCTGCATTTTAAAATAGACATCAATTGACATCCATTTCAGCGAAAGGTTAAATATTCTTCTTCTTCCTTTCAAGTGCTAGGACCTACAGCCTGTTACGACCATGCAGTTGAACTTTTAATTCATCATTTCCTTGGATGTTCTACAGATCTGTTCCTCTTTGGATGATAGTGAAGCATGGTTCATATTCATCCTATCTAAATTTTGTAAATAACATAAATTGTCAAAATCCTTATGCTTATAAACTTTGGATATATAACTTTTTAAAGAAAATTGAATACGACAGTTTGATTTTTACTTTCTCTACCACATACCTAATACAGGGAGAGCCAAAAAACTACGAACCCCTGTGCGGTGTTTTTCTTGTCCCACCTTGGTGCTCATTGCCATCTGCCGCTATCATAGAAAGGCGTGAACTACTTTTAAAGGCTTTACTTACCAACTTTATGAAAGGAAATGCTGAAACTGGCCACTGTCATCATCCATACACTTTTACCACCTCTTTAGGAAGCTATCCATCACTATCCATAACTAGGATCACACTAGGATCCTCAAGACTGACTTGAAAAACATAAACTGTATCTTCTAATTCTACCTTCTTGTAATTGATATGTGGGCACATCTTTTGATTACATGCAGCTTGAGACAGATTATATGGATGTGTTAATTTCAAAATTATTATTAATGTATTTGTTTATTAATATGATTAATGTTAATTGTACCCTTTATGCAGTGCTAGCTATTGTTATGACAGTATTGGGAAAAGTTTCATGTGAATTTAAGTATGCATTGTTTTAAATTCTATGAACATAGTTGTCATTAATGCATAACCAATATGTAAAAGATTCACGTATGTTTTGTTTAAACATATCCCTGGAGAATCAATACTTAACAAAGATGCAACATAACAAAATGTGCATAGATTCAAGAAAATTTTCTTCATCATTCTTCCGGAGATAGCATTGGAGGAAGATGCATTACTACACATCTGGAGAAATTGTGATGCATAGGAAAGAGAAATTGCGGCATAAAACAGTACGCTAACACAATAGCACACTAATAAACATTATGAATATTCAGCAGAATCTCGTTAGTACGTTTTTACATGGACCCAAGGATTTGGATGTCATAGGCGGGAAACGTTTTAACGAAAATACAAAATCTGCAATTTAAGAACATAGTTATGTAATAAAATGTAGTAATTACTATGTCTCCGTGGACAATTTTGAGTACAATTTCATACTGAATATGTGTTTCCATGTTAAATTCAATGTGTGTTCAAATGGATTTGGATACACAAAGCCAGAGAATAAATAATTCAAGCTTTTATGTTGGTCAACGACCAGCTATCATGCAGGATCAAGTTTTCTCAGTAATCAAGTAAATGATATTAGTATTGAAGAGTTTATCTAATGCTAGAGATGAAGAATTTGCTCTCTGTAGGATATTTAAGTTTATTACCTGGGAGATCTCGGGATCCATTAGCCTTTGCTTGAACAGTCTCCTGTAACTTGCTTATTACAGGACCTGATGTTAGCTCCTTTAGTGGGATGTTCATAGAATCAGGAAGGCTACAAATTTCAAACTCCATGGGGGATCTGACATCAATTGTTATATGTGGCTGACTGCTGGCATCACTGTAATCTCTTGGTGATATTCTCTCTTCCTGTCCCAGGAGGTGCACATGTGAATCCTGTGGAAGATTAAGAGGGAAAATTACCAAACATGTGTGCGTTTTCTAGCAGTAAAATATTGTAGAATTAAACCAATTTCCTCCACCTGGAGCCATTCCTTTAGTAAGGAAGAGGCAATTTGGTGAGAAGAGAACAGCTGGTGCGGAAAGGCAAGGGCCCTGTTGCTGTTCTCTTGTTACAGGTAGGTGTTATTGATACGGTAATTTGTATCACAAATTACTCAGATGTAATTAATAATAGTAATATGAATATGTATTTTTATGTGACATTGATTTCAGAGGTTTATTAATTGTAATTATTATTGGTAAATAATAATATACGGCTTTACTGAAACTGTCAACAATAACGCAATAATGCAGCAAGGGGGTGAGTTGTTTATCATTACCGGGAACAAGGAAGTTACGTAATGTTTCGCGCGTTTTTTCCGTTTAGAAGCTTCTGGAATGTTTTCTCCCTAAAGTAATATGTATTAGTGGTTTTCATTGGATATTAAAATAGACGCTAATGTTGGCGCGTTTTATTAGCCAATAGCAGTTCATTTATAATCTTTAGGCGTATCTTGAGGCAGGCCTATAAATAAGCCATGTTCAAGGTAGCTTGTCTCCCAGTTCAACAGAATTCTCAGTACTCTCCACGTCGGTCTCTCAGTTCATTTATTTTGCCAAGTTACGCGCAGCAGAATTACGAGAATCTAAATTATTATAAAGTTAATTCTACACAAAGTTGAAGTATGCAAGTTAAAAGTGATAAGTAAGAAGTTATTAAAAACAGTTTCAGTTTGGCGAGTATCCAGATTAATTTGTAAAAGTGTTTGTGAATGTGTTCAGCAATAAAAGTTATAAAACCAATTTCTTCGTCAGTATAATTTCTGGATAAAAGATTCCTTTCCGATTCACACCCTGCAAGAGATACAAGTTCTACCAAGATAAGATGATAGCTAGCCGGAGGACAATATACATAACCTTAAATTCTTTCAGAAACTAATTAATACAAATTGCTAACGTCAGAGGGAGCTACGAACCAAACAAAGAAGGACGTCACAAGAAGACTTCAACACACGTGATGTAAATAACATTACGTAAAGCAGCAACCGTTGCATATTGGCTTCCAAACGTGGTGCTATAATAAATATTACGTAAGCAACATATACCGTCGCATAATTGGCTCCCATACGTGGGGCAGTTAGTTATGTAAACAAACATTTATTTGTAACATTAATACCGCATCATAATTGCCGCACCAACGTGGGGCTTAAAACATATACAATTTGTACCGCATCATAATTGGCACCCAGGACGTGGGGCGAAGTAACCAGGAAAGGAAGGCGAAGTGACCAGGAAAGGAAAACGATGACCAGGAATGAAGCAGAGTAACCAGGAAAGCAGCAGTGAAATGATCTACAAGACGCAGATTCCAGAAACAAAAGGAACGACAGACTACATGGATGATTGGACATCGTAATTCCGAGATTGCAAGGCAACAAGGAATTCAACTACAAGACGACGTAGATTCATCACAACACAACGCAGAAGCGACATACAAATCTAGGAGAATGGGGCAGAACGCTGGACATCAAAGCTACATCAACAGAAAGCATCACAAAGGTATCACAATTTTTTTTTAGAAAACAAAAACAATGGCTGCTAGTAATACAGAAAAAACAATGATGAAGAGGGATAGTGTCACAGTTAGCTGTAATTCAATACAGGTTACAAAAAAAAAGCTCAAACAATGTAGAATTTGAGGGAGGAAATGTTAGTGCAGAAAGTAAGAATAGAATAGCAGGATATATTACTATTGATGCTGGTATGATGATGGAAATGTTTAGAAATTTTGGTGAAAAACTAGATCAGAATAAGAGAGAATTGAGGGAAGATCTTAGTAAGAGTATTACAGATAAATTGAGGGAAGATCTTGGTAAGAGTATTGTAGATCAAGTAAGGGAAAATATGCAAAAGAGTCATAAGGAATTAAGGGAAGATATTCGTAGGAGCTTTGAACAAAACAGAAAAGATATTGGTAGGAGTAATGAGGTATTAGAGCAAAAAGTAGATCAAAGCAGTGAAGAAATTGAAAAGAAAGTTACGAAGCTAGATATTAGTATACCAGAAATGAGAGATGAAAATGAGGAAGTAATAGCAAGTGAGACAGGAGAAATTTCAAAGAAAATGCTAGACATGAGCAGGGAAAGAGATAACAAAGAAAGTGAGGTTAATGTAGAATGTACAGAGTTAGGAAGTCAAATGAGTAGTATTTCAAGTGAGCTAAGAGAGATGAAAGAGGTTAGGAATGTAGATGTAAATCAGGCGCAAGTTAATTTCAGAGGGGAAATATCAGAAACACAGAAAGAATCAGAAATGCAAAGAAATAAATTGTACCAAGATGTTCAAAATGAAAACTCCAGTCCAGTACAGTTTAGTACAGATTTGTCAGAGTATTCTCAGATTAAAATGATAGAAGAAGTGAAAATGAAAGTTATCAAAAGATGTGTTGTTCAAGAAACTGTAGATTGTTTTCAAATGTTATCAGGGAACGAAATGTCATATGAATACAAGAGGTTATTCATTGACAAAAATTTGAAGGTTAGGATACGGCTACGAGTAATGTTTAGCCACACACAATTTGATCCAGGAGGGTAAATAGCAATGAGATGTAAAGTAAATGCTGGATAGTTAAAGATGACTTGCAGAGAAATGTATTGGAACGTAAGAGGGTTAACTATTTATATATGTCATTTGAAAAAAGAAATAAATTTTATAAAAAAAAAAAAAATTAAATTTTTAGTAACTGTAACAACATTTGAAAATTAAGAATGCAAAGATTGAAACTTAATATGATATTAAATTAAAAGTACATAAATATAATTCCAAAGAGTATTGTTAAAATAAAGTATAAAATAACAAAAAAATTGGTAAATATAATTAAAAATAATTGAAACAAATACTTATGTAACAGAACATGTGAAACATTACTTAGATTTAAGAGATTTAAATATATGTAGATGGTGAATATTTTGGTAAATATGTGTAATAATTACAAAAATCTTAAATGTATAAATTTTTGTCAACAATGTAAGAGAGTAAACAATTTTGAAACAGTGATTAAATAATTTAGGGTAGAGTATTTGCTATAAAAAAAAAAAAAAAAAATTTTTTGTGATGTCAGATTAATATCTAAATTAATTAAACCAGAGCCAGTAAGTGGTGGCGAGATAATAAAGAAAACATATGTCGTGTGTTAAATGCGTGTGAAGTGTTAAGTGAAAGTGATAGCGTGTGTTCCAAGATTTAGGAGACTAAAAACACAATTTTAAAATTTCTAAACAAGTTATAAATATTTATAATTATGTTTCTAGTGGGGCATATGATACGGTAATTTGTATCACAAATTACTCAGATGTAATTAATAATAGTAATATGAATATGTATTTTTATGTGACATTGATTTCAGAGGTTTATTAATTGTAATTATTATTGGTAAATAATAATATACGGCTTTACTGAAACTGTCAACAATAACGCAATAATGCAGCAAGGGGGTGAGTTGTTTATCATTACCGGGAACAAGGAAGTTACGTAATGTTTCGCGCGGTTTTTCCGTTTAGGAGCTTCTGGAATGTTTTCTCCCTAAAGTAATATGTATTAGTGGTTTTCATTGGATATTAAAATAGACGCTAATGTTGGCGCGTTTTATTAGCCAATAGCAGTTCATTTATAATCTTTAGGCGTATCTTGAGGCAGGCCTATAAATAAGCCATGTTCAAGGTAGCTTGTCTCCCAGTTCAACAGAATTCTCAGTACTCTCCACGTCGGTCTCTCAGTTCATTTATTTTGCCAAGTTACGCGCAGCAGAATTACGAGAATCTAAATTATTATAAAGTTAATTCTACACAAAGTTGAAGTATGCAAGTTAAAAGTGATAAGTAAGAAGTTATTAAAAACAGTTTCAGTTTGGCGAGTATCCAGATTAATTTGTAAAAGTGTTTGTGAATGTGTTCAGCAATAAAAGTTATAAAACCAATTTCTTCGTCAGTATAATTTCTGGATAAAAGATTCCTTTCCGATTCACACCCTGCAAGAGATACAAGTTCTACCAAGATAAGATGATAGCTAGCCGGAGGACAATATACATAACCTTAAATTCTTTCAGAAACTAATTAATACAAATTGCTAACGTCAGAGGGAGCTACGAACCAAACAAAGAAGGACGTCACAAGAAGACTTCAACACACGTGATGTAAACAACATTACGTAAAGCAGCAACCGTTGCATATTGGCTTCCAAACGTGGTGCTATAATAAATATTACGTAAGCAACATATACCGTCGCATAATTGGCTCCCATATGTGGGGCAGTTAGTTATGTAAACAAACATTTATTTGTAACATTAATACCACTTCATTATGAACTGTTTTGGAACAAAATGGGACAAAATTGGTTAAGTAAAGACAATTTGCGCTGTGAATTTTGGAAGATGATTAGAAGTTGATTTGAGGACATAGACAATCAAAATTTATTTGCTGCATAAGTGAAAAATTCCTATTGCCAAGAATCAAAAGATGTTAGGAATGACAGGTAGAAGGAAGGAAGGGAGGAAGGAAGAAAGAGAGGGATTAGTACAGTTTAATTGAGAATATGGAAATTAAAAGGAATAAGAAGTAATCTAGCAGAATTTTATCTCCAGGATGTGCTTGTAAATAAAATGCATCCATATCCTATTTGAATGTCCAGTACAATAGACCGGAGAAATCAAGCAATTAAAGAAAAATAGGTTCGGTTAAGATGAGGTAGCAGTAAACATTTTTTTTAGATATATCACAAATAAAGAATTTAAAGGAAAATTTGTATCGAGTCAAAAATAAATGGGTATGGATAACTAATAAGTGATTGAACATTGGTATTATTGGATCAGTTTCATGATGCGAGTTCTTTGAATTGTGTAATAACCAGAAATATTGTATTAATGGATGGTACTACTGTAGAGTGTTAATGTTTGTTATCTGGGTAGATTTTCATGCCATAGGAAAGAGCCAGGGCTGAAAGCAAGCCATGAAGTTTATAATTTTGTAATGAGTTTGGTATATATATAAAAAAACACACACACATGAAAGTGCTTTGACTTCACAAGTATGCTTCATCTTTCCAACTTATTGCCTACACATGGCTAGCGTGAAAGAACACTTATCAGAAATAAATTATAAACTCTGGAAAGTAAAAGCATTTGCAACATTGCAAGTTGTCTTTGAGGTACAGAAATCACAGGTAAAACATCCCCAAGCAGGAGCCTTTGTGCAGTAGCCAAACACTTGTCCCCTACCTCCTTTTACCTCCAACCTCCATAACATCTTAGGAAAGAAGAATGATGTGCATGGGCATGTTGTTGCCACAGTTTAAAATAGCATTTAAAAGCAAAACTTTGCAGCTGATTTCCACATGTACAAAATACAATCATGCACTTTGTCTTGTTTACCTTACATACAAATGAAGTAAATAACTATGTATCACATAACAGTTACACATATCACAAACACTATAGAATTTAACTGAAGAAGAGTTAAACTAATAGATTACGCTACAAGAATGAAAATGCATGTTATTAACATATTATGCGGGAAACTTAGAAACACATCCTGAATAAACTATACATTGTTGGATGAATATCATTAAATAATTAAAATACAATATGAATTTATTTTGGAAGGAACAATTTTATTACTTCCAAATAAAAGCAGGATCTTTAATTATATTATTTGCCCTAATAGTTAATTTTTATAAATAACGGTTGTATGTTTGCAGTTCTGCTTACTGTAATTGTGTGCAGAGCTATGGTCAAAGCATTCTTTATTTTGTTTGACCTGCAACCAGAGAATGTAGAAAAAAGTTCCAGAGGATGTATACAAAAACAGTAAATATGTCAAAAGTAAAGTAAAGTTAAAAAAAAAAAGAAGAAGAAATAGGCAAGAAAAGTAAGGGAAACAATTTTTTTTTGTCATTCTTGGGAGATAGCTGCTTTTTTCCTAATTTTGACAAGATAATAAATTTGCTTCACAACACTGTTTTTAGTAATATAAAGCTAATATAAGAAGCAATTGTGTATTGTTTAAGATATGTAAGATTTATGAGTTAGAATGGCAGCATCTGTTTACTTAAATAAATAGCTTTATTATAGAGTAAAAGACAAGTATCTGATGTGATGCATTCACATGGCTATCACTATTCACTCTTCTGCAAACCACTCTTGCAAAAGCTTAGGCTTAACTTGAATACTTAGTATTTGAAACTCGGATGAAAACTGAAAGGAAAGTGATTAAATTATCTCAGGAGTCGTGTTTGAAGTGGACATTGTCTGTTCTAGACCTGGTGCCCACCTACCCATCCCTTTTAGATGCTTTACTTTTATAGCAGAATTACAGTGTAAAGTTCAACGCTAACCTCCCGTTAGAAACCCAAGCTTGGGAATGCAGTGTAAGTACTGGTTGCTAATTAACCTAAGCTTATATAAAAAAACTAAACCAAAGGCTAACCTCCCATGAATCAGAAACCCAAGTTTATATGAATGATAAACATTGTTAAGGAACACATGCTTGCTTCGCTCGCATGTTTGGTGTAACTCGGTTACAATTAACCTAAGCTTATATATACAAATAATAAAAAAAAACTCAACCTAAGGCTAACCTTCTGTGCATCAGAAACCTATGCTTTGTTAGTGGTATTTGTTATTCATATATTGCCAGCATTTTGTTTGTACATTTGGAAACTGCACACAGCTGGAGGATGAAACAGGGTGGTGACATTTGTAGAAGTAAAACATCATTTTTCCTAAGTAATCAACCTTTTCCAAAGCTTATTGTTCTATCTACTTCTTGTTACACAGGATAAACGTTCATTACACTTCTATGCATTTCGTTGTAATTATAAGAATAAAAGTGATAGATTTTTAAAAAGCAGATGACTATGTGATAGCTTTGAAATTCCATGCTCTTTGCAGGACCGCAAGAAAAATACAAATAGCAACTTACCACTTGTAAACAGCTTAAGTATTTCAAAATTAAAACCAACAAGGAATTTCTCGGAAATGGTCAAGATTACAGTTTGTGCACAGTAAGATTTTGTCTATCTTTTACAGTTTACCAGTTATACAAAAAGTTATTCTGAATAAGAAGAGTTCTCATGTTATTCTGAGGAAATTCAAGATTAAATTTTATTTTTCATGCAAATATTTTTAACATGTGGTATTTTAATCAAAATTGTTATAGCCATTTTTGAGAAAATCAATATAATAATGAAAATTTTTCCATGTAAAGGGTAGTTTGGGATGGAGGATTTCTTGAAAATACTAAACTTACAAAACTGCACTAAGTAAAGAAACTGTATAACTTCTATGAAGATACAATTATAAGTTTAACTAAAAGATGGAAGAAAAGCATGTGTGCACAGTCATAGCTGCTAAAATGTACTGAAATCGCAGAAACAACAGAAATGACTTGCAACAATGTTTGACTTTGGTGGCATGGAATGACAGGACCAGTAGCTATGGTTAGGGAATGGGAGGACCCTACTAATTGTTTACAGATGGCTTTGTGGTCAGGCTTCAAAGTGTTCCATTCACTTTATAGCTGCCTGGGGACCCAATCACTATGATTTCTGTATGATTTCTCAAGTATCCTAAATCACCTTGAAGCTTTAATTTGATAGCATTCCAATGAGAATGATTAATGTAAGTATGAGCTGGCATTGTAGCTTGGCATTGGCACAGAAAACTGAAGATCCGTGGTTCAAATCCTGGTCATTATCATTGAATTTTTCAAGTTTGATTCAACTTTCCGAATGTTAGGTTAATTAAACTTCAACAAAACTTGAGAACAAAATTATATTAATTGCAGCTGCACAACCATGTTTATTTTATATTATAACTAGTAGAAACTAAACTCCACTTACTTGATTCTATTAATTATAGAGATTTTTGCTCTTTCTCTCTTGCTCTCCCTTTCATGCCCTTCCTCTTTCCATCTCTCATCTACCATTCCTATCTCCCTCTATAACCCGCTCTCTATGCAACGTATGTTATGTGATATTTTGAAAACAAATAATAAAATTTTCTTTCTTGTGGAGTGTTTAACATATATTAAAACCTAAGTATAAGATTTAACAGTAAACAAAACTCTCCCTGATTCTTAGGTATGTTATGTGGTTGCAGCTATACTGTTTAATGTAAGTGAATTACATACAAGAATAAAAGTATCGAAAAATTTGCATTAGACTCAAATGGCTTTCCCTACTCACTCTTCTACAAATTATTCCAACAAGAGCTCATCTTCTATCTACTTCTTGTTAATTGAGATAAACAACTGAAGAATTCCTTGTATTACACATTTTTGTTCTAGTCCAAGAGGGGTATAGAAGGCTTATGTGATAGGTCACTGTAATACGAGGGTGAGTCCAATATAAACTGGACCTTTTTATATACATCTATTAGCCATGAAAAAATACAAATAAAACCTCAAACTTTTCTCAACATAGTCTCCTGCACACACTATACATTCTCTCCACCATTTTGAAAGCTTGTAGATCCCTTCTTTAAGAAACTTTGAAGTCGATTTGTCAACCAGTTGCACACACGATCTTCAACTTCTTGATTTTTTTCCAGTCATTCCCCTCCCAGTGTTTCTTTCAAGGGTGCAAACAAAAAATAATCACAGGGGGACAAATCTGGGCTATATGGAGGGTGTTCAAGTGCATTTTCTCCAGTTTATCCCTCACAAAGTGCTGTGTAAGGCCTGCCATTGTCATGGAGATGGATGACCTCTGATTTCTTTAATGCCAATTGCAGTCACCTTCCTGCACTGTTGGTGATCATCAGTTGGTCATCAACTGCACGGATGTTGTCATCTGTGAGACTTGTTCTTGGACGTCTGTCATGTCTTTCATTTTTCACATTTCCTTCAACCCTTATAACTTACTGGCCAATTAAACAATTGGGTCCAAGAACGTGCAACATCTCCAATCTGCACCGTCAACCTATTAAAATTTCAGATGGTTCAACACCTTCCTTCATTAAAAACTTTATTATAATGCATTGTACAATGGGCAATGGAACCTCTAGTTCACTCATGGCTGTACTAAGGAGGGAGGGAAGAGAAAGAGCTCACCAAGAGGTTCCCCCGCTTATAATATACTGATCATGCTCCCTCTATCCGCCTGCTTGGGATTGTCTGAGGAAACAAGGAGCTAAAGTCTGGTTTATATTTGACTCACCCTCATAGCTTTTAAATTTCATTCTTTGCATAAGCATGAGAGAAAAAAAATGAACAGTGACTTAGCACTTGATATAGTAAGTATTTCAAAATTCATAAAATAAGTTGGAAAAGGTAAATGACACAAAAAAAAAAGGGACATAAATTGTATTTTAGTGGGATCTACATTTTTTGTATAGCAAGCTTTTGTCTATCTCCTACAGTTTATAACCTATACAAAATTCTTCAGATGAAAAAGGACTTCACGGGCTATTCCCAGAAACTTCAAGATGTACATTTCATTTGTCATGCAAGTATCATAAACATATGGTATTTTAGAAAACAGAAAATAATGAAAATTTTTCTGTAATGGTTAGTTTGGGGAAGGGAGATTTTCTTGAAAATCTTTGTGTTGCATCATTAGATGATGCTGAATTTACAATGCCAAGCTTCAGCTGAATTTATGTTTCTCAGTTATGCTCTTCACAGACAGACACATAGACCTTTTTACTAAAAATTCCTTTTTTGGATTCAGGGAACCTCAAAACATGTATTTCTGGTGAAATTTCAATATAAAATTTTTATGTGAAATACAATATTTCCCCTACTTACTATATTTAAGCAGTAGCGAAAGTAAAAGTGTATACAACTTCAATATTCACTCCATCAAAACTTTGTAAAAACAAAATCTATTTGAAATATTATGCTTATAAACTTTGGCAACAATAAAAAAAATCTGATGTGTTATATTCACATGATTTTCTTACCCTCTATTGCTTATTAGTGCATATACAAATTATTCTTATGAAAATTTATTTTCCTATCTACTTCATTTTAATTGAAATAAACCTTTCAGGAAATGCTGCATTACACATTTTGTTACAGATACAAAGAGAATAGCAACAGTAAAATGCTTTAGAACTGGATGTTATATGGTGGTCTTAAAATTCCATACTCTTTCCTTGACATCACAAGAAACATCTGAAAATCTAGGACTTGAAAAGAATGACTAAGTATTGAACAATTCAAACCATTAATAACAGATATCTTGGAAATGGCTAATGCCATAGAAAATGTTATTTGGAATAAATTGTGTTTTAAAGATATCTAAGTTTTTTTTGTGTGGCACGTTTTCTTCTATCCCTTAATGTCTACCAGTTATGCAATATTATATACAAATTTCCTTCCTAATGAAGAGGACTTCACAAGCTATTTCCAGAAAATTCCAGATATACATTTTATTTGTCATGTAAATATCTTTAATATATGGCATTTTAATCAAAACTGCTAGGAGCCCTTTTTCAGAAAACCCAAAAATTAGAAAAATCTTTCATGTAAAGGGTATTTAGGGGTGAGGGATTTTCTTGAAAATCCTTGTGTTGCATCTTTGGAAGGTACCGAATTTAAATACCAAGTTTGCTATTTATCCAACATTTTGATTTTGAGCTATGCTGTTCACACACACACACATTTTTTCTAAAAATGCCTTCTTTTTTTGATTCAGAGGGCCTCAAAATATGTATTTCTGGTGAAATCTCAATATCAGTTTTTATGGTGGAATGCAATACCTTCTCTACCTACTATGTACGTGATAGATAAAGTAAATAAAAGGCAGAAAATTTTCATTTGTGGTTTTACTCTGCATATAGATGTAATCATACTGCAATAAATTAGAAGGTTTGCACAAACCTTATCATTTGCTCTTGCCCCACAAAACTGCTCATAGTCTATCAGCTTTGTTACCATTGGCTTGTCTCCACACACATCACAACTTGCATTTCTTCCACGAAGGCGAATATTACGGAAGGATGTCTCACTTCCATCAAACACCATCATCCTTCTTGAAAGAACTCCTGGGTGTCCTAACAGGATCTTAATTGTCTCCAATGCCTGAAGAACACCTATAACACCTGGGACTGAAAAGCAAGGCGGACTTTAATGCTAAGAATGAAGGTACCAAAAGTTAATGTGTTATAAGAAATCACATAACTTTTTCTACCACTCTTCTAGAAACTATGCTTATAAAAACTTATCTTCTGTCTACTTCTTGTTAATACAGATAAACTTTCATCACATATTTCATTGTAGGTAGGCATACAGTAGGCTAAGACGATAGTCACATTTTTAAAAAGCAGATACTCAGTGATGGCTTTGAAATTCTATGCAGATCATGCAGCCAAAAAAAAAAAAAAAAAAATCAATAGTAACTTATTACTTGAAAATACTGTGTTTCAAAATTCAAACCAATAACAAAGAATATCTCAGAAATAGTTAACGTGACAAAATTTTCTGACATAACTTGTCTCCTTTAATGACATCTACATATTTTGCACAGTAAGATTTTTATTCTCTCTTATAGTTTAGCAAGTTTAGCAAGTCATTCAGATTGAAGAGGACTTCACAGGCTATTTCAAGAAAACTGAAGATATACTTCTGTCATTCAAAATCTTAAACAAATGGTATTTTAATAAAATTCGTTAAAGAGCTAATTTTGAGAAAATAAAAAATAATGAAACATTTTCCATGTAAAGGGTAGATTAAGATAGGGCCCCCAATTTCTCTAAAAATCTTTGTGTCACATCCTTGGAAGATGCTGAACTTACACACTAAGTTTGGTATTATTATTTAACCAACTTTTCGGTTTTGGGTTATGCTGTTTGCTCAAGTGCTCTCTCCCTCTCATGCGCGCACACACTTTTTTCTAAAAAAGTTTTTTTTTATTCAGAGGACCTCAAAAACATGTATTTCCACTGAATTCTTCATATAAAATTTTTGGCTGGAATGCAATACTTCCTCTACTTACTACAGGTAAGTAGTAGAGAAAGTAAAAAGGACTTAAATGCTATGAATGGAGGTACCAAAAGTGAACAGGTTTAACAAAAATGTACAGCACAAATTGCAGGACACATTCCTCACACGTAGACGAAGAAATTATGTTATATGAACATGGGTCTGGAAACGCTTTGTAACCATGTCACAACTCATTTTCTCCAACTCATTAATCATGAGAACCACACATAAACAGAATGTTAGAATCATGGTTACATTGTCATTGTAGGTGCACCGCCAGTGTTTTGTTTTATGTTCCTGTTGCCATGCAACTTATGTCACTGCTTGTTTACAGGTAACATCAACTGTTCCAGTGAGCAGTACGACCTTGGCAAGCACACGGGTTACTACGTACTAGTAGAGTTGATCAGAGACTTAGCTCGTGCAATGGCAGTGTACACAAATGCAGAGATGGCAGATGCCCATTTTATGTATGGATTAGCAGACGACAATGGCGCTTGCGCTCAATGTTTGTACCGGGAGAGATTTCCACGATGAAGGCGCCCCGACAGGAAAAGTTTGAAGCTTCCTTACTGCTATATGTGTTAAAACCTTTTGTGTTAATTCCCTTCCTTCCGTGGGAGACAAGTTATAAAACGGTTTCACCACCTCTGGGGCCAAAATTAGTTTTAATTAAGCATTCTTAAAGTAAAATGGGCCCAGCATTAATACAAATTGTAGCATGCAATTTTTTTGTAATAAAAGGATTATTATAAAATGGTTGCAGATATATTAATAAATTAACTACACATGTTACAAAATGGTAGGAGAGCTTTATTAATGCAACCAGGTTATAAAATGGTAGCCAGAGCATGTGACATTACCGAATTTAACAAAACTGTCTCATCCCTGTTACAGACCAAAGACAGGGAAATTTCATGAAATTTATATGCTTGTCCCTCAATTTGTGCCGGTGAAGCAAAATTAGGGGTTCCAATATGTCCCTATTGGATGGAATGAATATTTTCTAATTGCATTCATTATTTAGATAAATTAAAATTCAGGATCGTCTTATATGTGAGGTCATCTTATATTTGGGCCGATATGGTAGTTGCCGCAAGCAACTACTTTTCTCTATCCTAATTTTATATTCTGCCATTTCACCCTCTTTGCTCAGCTGATTCCAACCTCCTTAAATACATATGAACTAACCTGCACCCAAGACTCCTCCATCTCCACAGTTGGTGACTGTTTCTGGTAAGGGTGGGACTGGGAACAAGCAGCGATAGCATGGGCCACCCTTGTAGTTGTATACTGTGAGCTGCCCTTCTAGTTGAAGAGCGCTACCAGAAACCAGTGGTTTTCCTGACATTACGCAGCTGTCATTCAGAAGGTAGCGGGTGGCTACATTATCTGTTGCATCCACGACTACGTCATATAGCTGAACCAGTCTTGAAGCATTACTACTGTCCAGCTGCATATGGTGGATACTGATTTCTGCATTACTATGCAACCTGTGTTCAATGAAATAAGACAGGACTTCACAACATTGAAACAATGCTGCTATAATCTAGAGAGTTACACTATCTCTAATGTAAATTCAAGTACAAAACCACATTATGCAAATTCAAGGCTTTGTTAATTATACAGAGAGAGTCAAAAAGAATGAAACAACTTTATGTATTTATGTTCCAATTCTATAGCCATGTTTTTTGTGAAGCTTTGTAGTACTGAAATTGGTGTTGTTTTTACAGCACCTGTTATTATTTAGTGCCTGTTTTGTCCATTTAGCGTTACCCAGGGAACACCATGTGGAGGCGGACTATGTTGTTCTATGGACTACGTCACTATGGAAAATGAAAGATACCCAGAAAAAGAATGGCACTGAATATATACAGATGGATCCCTCATCAATAAAAAAATGCTGGTGCAGGAGTATACTGCAAACATTTTGCATAGTATTTTGCACATTAGATGAAATGTCAAACCACTATGATGGAGAATTAACAGCTATAAAAGCAGCATTACAGAACATTCTATATAGACCATACATAAAACAAAAAATAGTCATCTTATCAGACTCAAAATCAGCCATAGATGGAATAGTAAATTACAATAATAAAACAACAAGAAATATTAAAGAAATAGGAAGCCTAATTAAAGCAGTTGAAACTAGAAATCATGTCACTCTACAATGGATCCCAGCTCATGTCGGACTTTTGGGCAATGAACATGCGGATCAATTAGCAAAGAAAGGTACAATACAACAAATAAAACCTGTAGGACAAATAGAAATAAATAAACAATTAAATAACATTTCAAAAGACTTGATAAAGAAGATAAATTAAAAGATAAAGATTATAAGAATATTAAAGATAGATTGATATACAAAAAATGCCAAGGAAGACTGCAGTGCCTTATTTAGGATGGCAACTGGCCACGATTGCCTCGCAGAATACCTCTAAAAAATATGATGCCTACCTACACCCAAGTGCACTCTCTGTGAAGAAGATGTCATCCTGAATGAACATCTCGCCAAATGCAAAGGCCTTAAAAGTGATAACTTACAGGCTTTATATTGGGAAGCCAGAAGGAAAATGATGCAGATCAATTAATCCCCAGTGCCATTGGTGAACAACAACTACTTTATATATTTATTCTGAATAAACCATTAAAGATAGGCAAATGAACCAGAAATCAAAATACAGCACAACTCTCATAGTTTTATTCATTATCAGCACCATGCACACTATGTTCTTGGTGCACTCTGCTAGAACGCTGTTGTAATAATAGCATCTGATTGGGAGAAAGTGTGTTAACAAAGACAGATTCCATCATAACAGTACAGCAACATTTCTGCAAATGTTTTACGTAAGATCATCTCGGAAGACATCTACCATTGGTACCATCAGTTTCAAGAGAATGATTTTGTGTGCAAAAGAAAGAGCTCAGGGGTAAAATGCTATATCATGTATGGCAGGAATTCGATTACTGCCTGGACGTATGCTGTGTGACAGGCAGTTCAAACATTGAAAGTTTATGGATCTTTGTAATGTAAGCAAAGCTTTGAGGGCTGTGTTGTATTTTGATGCCTCTTATATTCTCCTACCTTCAATGGTTTATTCACAATAAATGCGTAAAGTTGTTTAATTCTTTTGACTCATCCTGTACTCTGCATAATCTTTAAGTCATGCTAATCTTTATTAAGGAACTAGCAAAACTCATAGCTCTGTTCATGTTATTCTGTTAATGCACAAATTCTTCTCTGTCTTTCTCACTTTTTCTTCCTCTCTCTCCTTCTTTCCCCCTGCATCACCATCATCCTCTCTTCTTTGTGCAACCTTAATGTCATGTGATGTTTTGAAAACTGATAATAGTACACAAAATTATGTCTCTCCCTTAAACTTTGAATACAATAATAACTATATTGTTTCTCATACTTATGTACAAAATAAGCACACACACAAATAGATAAACAAAATAAAAGCTGAACAATAAATGAGTGTCCCCTCCCTCTCGCTCTCCCTAAAAAGGTAGCTCATTATAAAATCAGTATAAATTACTTATCCAAAATTAACATTCGCAGCTAAATATTGGTTATGCTTTTATCTCTCATGCACGCGCGAGAATAGCACATTTTTTCAAAATCTTCGCAGTGAAAGGTTAGGAGACTGATATTTGCGTTATCCTAGATACCAAGCTCTGGACCTGGCAAATCCCAGAAGTGGTATTCTTCTGAAAAAGTCAGAAATTTGTGGACTTGTATGAAACTATGACACAGGTCATTCACTTGTATACTGTCAGCTGAAGCAGAAGCAATATTCAGTATGGCTAATGTGAAACATTGTTGCAGGTGCTTATGGTGAGAGAGAAAAAAATTCACATTATTTAAGGAAAGTGGGTGGGGAAAAACAACACCAAACAAGAAAATAAAGCCTATGTTGAACAGGCAAACAGAAACTGGCAGGAAGGTATGTAAATATGTGACCAAAAAGAGGCAGATGTGCTGTTACATGTGAAATGTGCCAATTGAAACCTGCAGCAACAGCAATAAAACTTAAAAGTAACCAGGTTTAAGGCTAGCCATAGATGGCTCATGCATGTTTTCCAATGTAATGGCTTCAGTTTTTGTAGAAAAACCTGCATCACTCAATGTTTCCCTGCTGATTAAGAAGAACAGTGAACTTCAACAAGTTTAGAATCAATATCATTCACAGAAATTCATATTTACTCTTGCAAATTGGTAATGTACACCAAACATCTATATACTTACTCTGAAATGCCACAAGATTACAAAATAAATAAAAAAGAATGAAATCAGCAACTGGCAGTAGTGAGAAACAAAGCTGTACTGTTATACTGTGTGTAACTGAGAGCAGAAGAAAGCTACCACCATATTCAAAAGAAAAACCATTCCAAAAGTGAATGTATTAGACATCATCATATGAGCACATGTGAATGGCCAACAACCTTTTAGTCAACTGGGTTATGCGAGTTTGGCAACATCATCCAGAAGAGTCTACACTTAAAGAACATGCTTGTTCTGATATGTTCTGTAGCCTGGTGGATTGAAGCCAGTTCTCCAACCACTGGATGCCTGTGTCAATTAACAATTCAAAGTAGCACTAAAAGAACATTTTACATGATGGAATGGCCATTTTCTTTAAATATTGTTCAATGATCACTCTTACTTCAAACAGCACCACCAGATGGTGAAACAGGAGATACATGAAATGAAATGAATGATAATTGGAAACAAAACATTGCAGGCTTAGGTATTTCCCCAGCATTTGGCAGTTATGGTCAAGGAAAACCTGGAAAGAAACCTCAGTCCAGGAAGACAATCCTGGATTTGAACCACAGACCTCCCATTCACAAGTCCGTGCCTTAATGATCTCAGCTACCCATATCTGTCTGGATGGTTGAGGAGCACCAAGTCACTCTGAGCGATAAAACCATGCAACCGGAACTGAGTCAAATCTGCAAATGGATGAACAGTGTTTGAGATAATTCCTCATCTATTAGTTCCAAAAAGTTCCAAGAAATGTAGATTTTCCAATTCTCTCAAACAGAATGGAGGATGATATGCAGTGGGAGGACAGCAATAGTGATGACGATGAGAACAACTCTCCTGGCAGTGACGGAAATGATGACGGACAGAGGCAAGAGAGTGCATAATTATAAGTGTAGCAATATTTTATCATAGTTATTAATGCTAAATAGATAAAAACATTTGAGATGCTAACTCTGACATTACATTTTCTTCTTGCATAATGATTTCTGGTTCCACATTTGTGACACATGGTTATGAAGACTGCTATGTAACAGATTTGTTCCAAATGTACCTAATAACATTTGAGCTTGTAATTAAGCACTCTTTATAATTTGTAATATGTATAAGCATTTAATATAGCTTTAAATTCACACTTTTTGTATTTCTTTTTTTGAAAATTCCCTTCCTAAAATTAGGGTATGGTGATAATTAAAAAACCACGGTGGAGGCCGCACTTTCTGTAGAGAAAATGTGTTTGACTGCATTCTGTAAAAAACTGCTTCACACATTAGACAACAAATGATGCAACTATATGGAGAGTTCTTTGTAAGGGAATATTTTAAGCCTAAGATAATTTGAATAACAATTGAAATGACTCACTTCAGTTGACTCTATTGCCAAGACCGGCCAAGGTCTGTAAAAAGTATAATTAATTTCAATTAATTATATATCTAATAATAATAAAATAAAACTTTAAGAAACACGTAAATACCCAGCACTGAAGTACTTGTGATTGCAGGTCACCACTGAGATTGTCATCTCCAGTGAGATGCCTTGGTGGTCTGTCTGGGAACAAAACCTAAGTCAATTGGGGAATTCAATGTCCCACCGGTATGTTGTCACAGTAGCTCAATGATTAGAGCAACCACACGGAGAGCGGGAGAACCGTATTCAAATCCCGGCTGTGACATTGAATTTTTCAGTTGACACTATTAATAACTTGCCAAGACCAGCTAAGGTCTGTAAAAAGTATAATTAATTTCAATTAATTATATATCTAATAATAATAATAATAATAATAATAATAATAATAATAATAATAATAATAATAATAATAATAATAATAATAATAAAGTAAAACTGAAATGAGATTCTTTTGCATTGAGCTATTAATGAGAGTTTATTCCCTTCTTCCACGAAGGCATCAAAAAATATAAAATTATGACTTAAAGCTTGTATCAGCTTAAATTATACCCTAAGTGACCATCATGTAGAAAACTGTATACAGAATGATCTTATGTATTTCAGAATTTCACAGTAGTACTATAATAAGAAGCAAGATTCAAATTGGAGATCTTGTTCCTTAAAAATATATGTTCCTTATTCCATGGTTACTCTGTAACACTCAAGAGTCAATTCAGGCTATAAGCTAACAGTAACTCTAAAGTCAAAAATTGCTGACAACCTGTGCATTTTAAAACCCCATTCCCTAAAATCAAGACCATAAAAAAAGAATAAACATGAAAATATATGCAAATTGAAACTTACCTTCTAAGTGATTCCTTAGCTGAAAGAACTTTGGGTAGACCAACACTGTCTTCAGTGTGAAGCAGTTGACGGTGCAGGTTGTTCAGCTCTACATCATCATAATCAACTAAACCAATGTGACCTGTGGGAAAAAAAAAGTATTAATTGAAGGTACAACAGGTAATATACTGACACCACATTCAATAAAGAGGTAAAACATTGGAAGTAAACTAATAAAAAATCAAAGTGAATTAATAATTCCTTTTAAGGCAATGCATCTGTGAAAATCCAAAACTCTATAGTTTTCTTTTGCTCTGACCTTTATACCATACACTCAGAACATAAAATATATACTGCACACAAAATTTTAATGAGCTTTGCCACACATTGTTAAGATATGAATGTTTTTATTAATAATTAACCTTTCTTTGATATGACAATATGAAATGTTCCTTGGACCCTATGATTTATCATATCACTCCCAAATTTTTAATTTGATCTTAGTATGCAAACTAAAATAAATCATCGTGCAGCCTTCCTTAATTTTAATTAGTTTAAGAGAAAAAAAATGTTTATATACATGTTAATGAACTTTTCCACTTTTTCCAACGTGAGTTATGGAAAATAATTAATTTCAACTGAACTGTTTAATATTTTTTTTTTAAAGTGATGCATAACAATTTTATATCTGTAATTCCTAAACCTAGCCTGGAAATTTCAAGCTAATGCAACTTAAATGGTACAGGATCAAGTAAATAAAATTTGTGCCTTTAAAATTGTTGATATTAAAAAAACTAATTGTGTAGCACGAGAATACAGTTATAAGTTTAATCAAAATAATAATATTTTTACTAAATTTCACCAATGCATTGCCTTAATAAATTTTTCCTTTTAGACTGCCATTTCATGTCTCTATTATTATTATTTCACGTGTTTTCACCCTTGACACTTTAAATAACAACACTGAATAACTGCATAAGCCTTGGGCGACAGCATTCTCTGTGTACAACAATGAACTAAGAACCTGAATAGTATTAAATGGATATCCTTAAAGCAGGTATCTTATTATGTTCCATGATGGATGTTACGGGAAAATAAAACCTCCCAGCATATACAGAGCGTTCGCTGTATGATGGGTCCACAGATTGTGTGTATGCATGCTCTGCCTGCACTGCAGTGACCTGGGTATTTTTTTCACTGAACACTACTGGTGAATGACCCACTCAAGGTTATGTTTATCAACTGTATTATACTCCTGAGTCAGTTGCTACCTTCTGTTCGTGCTGCAAGCACTAAAGTTTTTCAAAGGTGAAAGTTTATTCAAGACTTCTGTATTGTGTGTGATTTGCATGTGTTCTTGTTATTGTTGCTGTTCTTCTTTGTTATTAGTCCACTGAAATACCTTCTGACACATTCACGCTTAAACAACGAATTTTTTATGTACAATACATACTGTGGCGTATGCCTAAGATGATAAGATACACGACTCTCTGGGCACCGAGATCCGTGACAGCAGTCTGCCTGGGAGTAGGGGAACTAGGTGTTAGGGGAACTAAGTGTTAGGGAGGGGATAGCGTCAGTGACGCCTGAGTTTAGCGTTGGTTTAACAGTCAGTAAGTAAGATCCGTGCAGGAAAGAAGTGCGACTGCTAAAGCACGATGTCCTCGTCGGT
Source organism: Deroplatys truncata (assembly GCA_030765065.1). NCBI lineage: Eukaryota > Metazoa > Arthropoda > Insecta > Mantodea > Mantidae > Deroplatys > Deroplatys truncata. Next base: position 46,836,472 of record CM060986.1, read on the forward strand.
AGACAATGGGAAAAGAATGTAAGTAATTGTACCAGTTGTTATCTCATTAAACCCTCAGCCATCCTCTTTTGGAGTCTTAATTATGGTAGTGTAGTGTCCTTCCTCTCCTTTAAAGCCAGGTATTATTTTGGGATAGCCATTACTTTCTGTACTTTCGTTAGCTGCGTCCCTTGTCGTAGCCTCGCCATGTGAAGTTTTTGTTTAATTTGCCCGTACCTCTTGCAAACGAGTAGCTCCCATCTGTTCTTATGAAGTAATTTAAAGAGAGGCTACGACAGTTGGTGGAGGGCCAAGCATAATTTAATTTTTTTTGAGAGATTTTTAAGTGCAAAAAAATTTTTTTTTCCCTCTGAAATGTAACGGTTTGTGGTCCTCCACGTGGTCGCTAAAAATCAAAATTTGTTTCTGGCTTAAGGGTAAGGATTTTTATGCTTTAATTTGTGATTTCCATATTCTAAATTTTGTTGCTATAATTTCTGAAAGTCTCGTTTCTAAATTTTAATTTTGAGTTCATTTTTGCATTTTTCCATTGTCTGTCGGCGTGACGCTAAAACTTCTGACTCCATTTTCCTCTTATTTTGGCTTTATTTCTATTAAATTATATCACTCTGTAAAGTTGTTTGTGCTGGTTATTTTGAAATATATTTTTGTGAAAGGTGAGTTGTGAAACGAGTGAGATATTTCCAACTTTGAAAATGTGCTCGTCACGTGTTGGCCATCTAGGTGAAAATATTGTTTTCTGTGCTTATTAGCAGTGGTTCTGGAAGCTTGTAACTTTATATTCCATTGATTGTGATTTCTAGCTGTTTACTATACTTTTGTGGGACTTTTTCGTGTAACTTTTATGTACGCACGTGTGTTATGTAATTCCCGCGTGGTCATGCATTTCAGCACTAATTCTAGCTTGTGAAACCAGTCTTCATCAGCACGTGTTTTGGCGCGTTTATTTGCGTGTGTATATCAGGTCAGATACATTTGTTTTAAAGGAAAAAAAAAAGAGAGAAGGATTTTTTTTTTGTGCTACGTATAAATTGCAAGTCTGTATTCTGCTCCTTTTGAGATAATGTTAGCGGTGGTCACAGTAGGTGTGACGTGGTTTTTTAACTTCCAGTTCGAGGTTTCTCACTGAAGACATCATTTTGTTTTTCTTCCATGTGTTCATTCTGTTTAAAAATCTTGGTATTGTGTCCAAGTGGTTTGCGTGGCATGCTTGTGTAGACCGTATGTTGGTATAATTTTCTGATATTTCGCCGTGGGCCGCTTAATTGTAATACTTCTGGTACTGTTTTATTTGGCTATGTTCTGATCTTGCTACTTACATTCATGTGATGCTATAAGTGTTTCGTTTGGTGTAATCTGTATTGCGTTTCATATTGTTCATTTACTGGTTGTGTTATCTTTTGTGCTGCAATCATGCCTAAGCGACGTACTACGCAGAAATCTGATATGGCAATTGCTCCAGTTAGCGAGCATAGTGAAGAGGAATCTTAAGTCCAGTATTAGTACGCCTGTTGTTACTCAGTTATCAGTGATGTCTAATCCGCCTGTCGTGGCCAGTACAATGCAGTCAGCTGTGTGTCGCCTGGTCATTGACCCCTCTCATGTTGAGAATTCCAGCAAGTTGTCGGCGTATGAGTTACGTCAGAATTTTGAAATGTTTGCCACTACTGCTAATGGCTGCTCTGAGAAAATGATAATGATGATAATTTTGCTTCACCGTTGCCAACTTTGGTTTATTTAATTCCGCAATGCATATTTTTAGGGAAAAATACTTCACAGTTACTCATGTAAGTAAAAGTTTCAGGAGCTACTACCAACCTTGCCAGTATCTTCACCTAATTAGGTTTGATGTGCCTTAATATGGACCAGTACGATGTGGATGTTGATGAACCAGCTGTACGTGTGTTACCAGATTTTGGAAAACTGCACTGGAATTTTTTTTGGGTAAAAAGAGAAAAGAAAAAAAAAATATAACCTGTAAGTATGTAAACATTGTGAGTGCTAAAGTTGGACGAATGAAACAGTTGTATGACTCACACAGGTATGCTAAATTTGTATTGTTTCACTGGCTGATGCTTAATTAAGCTTTGCTTTTCAGGAATAATATGTGCTATGAATGTCTCTGCTAAATTAAAAGTGTATTATTCTTTTGGTGTAACTTAAATTTTGAATTATGTTTTGGGAACTGCAAATCATTTGTTTTGTTGTTGTGTCATGCTGCAGGAATGTGTTTCATGTGTACTATGTGCTTAATTGAGCTTTCATTTTCAGGAATGTTCTGTGACAATATTGTTTTGAGTAATGATGTGATGTTGTTTTGTTGCATTCGATTTGATTTGATTTGACTTGATGTGATTTTGGGTTTCATAATGATGCTGTGATTTTTATTTGCAGAAAATTGTTGCATGAATAGTGTGTGTATGTATGTGTGTATTTGAGGTTATGTGATATATGTGAGATTTGCCTCGGTGGGAGTGCCAAAAAGTAACCCCGATGGCATAGTGTGAGGTTATGTGAGAAATATGAGTTGAGATTTGCCTCGGTGGATGTGCGTAAGAGTAACCCCGACGGTGCTAATGAGATGAGGAGAGATGAGAAGAGATGAGACGATGTCAGCTTCGGTGGAAGTGCCAAAGAGTAACCCCGATAGTTGAAGTGTATGAATGTGTTGATTTTTTCAGGAGGGCTACATGTACCTGGAAAGTTGATGTGATGTGATGATTTCAGAGATTTTGGCTTATTGGTGTTGCTGTAACGTGCCCAGTATAGTGTGGGTGATGAATTCACACGAGAGATTAAATGGATGGAAGTGATTGTAATGTGAATAATTTTTTTTCTGTTTAGGCAACAAGTTTATTACCATCTTAGATAGCAAATTTTAATACCAACTGTTTTCCAGCTTAATTTTGATTTGGAGGATGTGGATGCAACAGTATAATGTCATGTTATTTGTGTCATTCCTGAAATTTTAATGTGATTTCTTGAAGGTTATGCCTATGTTAGATGTTTTGAATTTGCAGCATGGTAAATGAGACACGTCAGTGAAGATGTTTTGTTTTTGAAGAGAAAATTGAAAGTTGAGATAAAGATGATAATGGCTGAAGTAATGATGCTGATTGAAATACTGATGATGATGATTGAGTTGATGATAATAATGAGATGAGGAAGATAGTAATGTGGAGGAGAGACTGTATTAGTGACAGAGTATGACAATAGTAGTTGAAAGCATGTCACGTGGCATAGTTTGGAGATGTATTGTGGATTTATTTTGTAGTTTGTAGCAATGCATACAGTAGTTTTCAGTAGCTAGTTAAGTGAGTGTTGTGTGTAATTTGGACCATGGTCAGTGTGAATGAGTTCATTTCATTGTCATGTGTGATTGTCTTGTAAGTGCACTTATTTTCTTTTGTTAGTGATACCAGCTGGTCATTAAGATTTAATATTGGGATCCCAAATAAGGTTATGTTTTTCTGTCATGTTATTATATGAAAAGTCACTGTTCTTGATATAATGTTAATGTATTCTGAGTCTGTTTTAATGTTTTATTTGGATTGTGAAGCATTGTGAGTTAAATTTTGGATGGCAACTCTCTATAAAATTTAGTTCTTATGCCAATTTGTACTTATTTTTTTTTTCTCTTTCTTTGCCCATGTCAAAAGAATTTTAGTGCAAACCTTTAAATATCTGATTGTACATGACATACCGTTCTTTTTATGTGTGACTGTTTGTTGGAGCACCCTTTTTATTCTTTGGTGGTTTTGTTGTAGTATTTTGCTGTGGCGGAGCTCGAAAGGATAAGCGAGCAACCCACGTGGCACACCAGAAGTTCGAGACACACCACAAGGAAGCTGTCGGGCAGCCACTACACTGCTGTGGCATGAGGAGCCACCATGTCGGGGGGCAGTCCAAGCCAGCGACTGCCCATCCCGTTGTCATCACCAGAGACCTGCACGAATATCAATTCTACAGCCAAGACAAGTCGTCATTGTGGGCACATTATAAACTCACCCACAAACAATTTCAACGGACCATCAAGCGCAGGTGCAGTGTAGTGTGCGTGTGAACTGAGGCAGCATGGTGTGTGTGCGTGTGCGGGGTGCTCGAGCATTACTGCTCCAACAATATTATCCGATAGAACTCAAGATTCTCGAGACTCCACTACGCCCAGTAATATTCTTTGTTGTCGTCTGGGTGTTTATCACACATGTGTTTTGTTCCTTATTGTATGTCATTTTTTGTTATTTTAATGTCTTTTATTTTGTTTGTTTGCCTTGTGTCGACGGGGGCGTCAATCTCGGTGGCCAGGGGGAGATGTGGAGTATGCCTAAGATAATAAGATACATGACTCTCTGGGCACCGAGATCCGTGACAGCAGTCTGCCTGGGAGTAGGGGAACTAGGTGTTAGGGGAACTAAGTGTTAGGGAGGGGATAGCGTCAGTGACGCCTGAGTTTAGCGTTGGTTTAACAGTCAGTAAGTAAGATCCGTGCAGGAAAGAAGTGCGACTGCTAAAGCACGATGTCCTCGTCGGTAGACAATGGGAAAAGAATGTAAGTAATTGTACCAGTTGTTATCTCATTAAACCCTCAGCCATCCACTCTTTTGGAGTCTTAATTATGGTAGTGTAGTGTCCTTCCTCTCCTTTAAAGCCAGGTATTATGTTGGGATAGCCATTACTTTCTGTACTTTCGTTAGCTGCGTCCCTTGTCGTAGCCTCGCCATGTGAAGTTTTTGTTTAATTTGCCCGTACCTCTTGCAAGTGAGTAGCTCCCATCTGTTCTTATGAAGTAATTTAAAGAGAGGCTACGACAATACAGGTAGAGAGACTGTTAGATGTCTGGTTAATATGCTTAGGATAACAAGCTCCTAAACTTAAGTGCAAACAAAATGTTCTAACGAAGGAAAAAATTGACAAAATTGATGCATCATTCAAACCCTAAAAAATAAAGTTCATAGGAACAATAACCCACTTAAGGACAATATAAGAACAGAAATTATGAGAATTACGCAAGAAGAACTTATGCGTGTGAATGGAAATCTCACCCAAAGATGTCAGGAATGCCTCAGTTAGATGGAATCATTTTTAACACCACTTATAACAAGGTTAGTATTCATAGTGCCTGTTACTGTCACTTGTAAGTAACACAGGAGATTTAGAACAGAAAACCCACAGTAATAGACAGAGTGCAGAGCACGCAATCACGCGATCCACTGCCCTGCAGTATAGTGAACGCTCTGTACTATGTGAGTGTGAAGGTTTTGCAATGCATAGCTATGTATCCTTAGGTTCCTTTTTCTGGAATATAAAGATATATGAAGGGCAAATATCAAGGACGTAATCTATTTTATTGGGACCTTAGGAATTAATTTAAAGCTCAGTTTAAGATGCACAAAGGATTCTAAAAGCCTATGTGCAGGCCTCAAAAGAGGCTCATTTCAATCATCATCATGCTCAATGTTTCTGTTTTCACATTAAAGACCTTAATGCCTACTTCCATGAAAGCTTTGAAACTATTTAAGACGTAAGATTATGGTAAAGTCTTCCAGGAACTGAGCACTAGAAGTCTAAACTAAAATAATCTAAGTTATAAGAACAGTTATATTAAGTTACAGGACAACTAAAGGGTTTTTGGAGGGAATTAAGATGGAGAACTGTACACAATAAAAGACAAAACATGTTGAATAATTTTACACAAACATTTATTTCTGGTGATATTCCTTAAATGTATAAAAATCTTCCAGTTTTTACTTGAGATGATGTGCCAAACCTATCTGGATATGAAGTTTGTGTTTCCATACTCCACACTTATCTATATTAAGACAAACAGTTCAAAGGAAGAACATCTTAAGAACCATTAATTAAATTTTTTCAGGAAATGAAGAAAGCTATTTTCTTTTTGTTAATTCATCTTGTTAAGCTGTGGAAGTAATACAGCTTCATCAGTTTTTCTTGAAACCCGTCATTTAATAGTAGAAAAGCTCCTTAAATTGTTTTGCTAGGAATTATTTTAAATATACATAACTTCCCAAGATCTTGGGACAAATTCCATGCTAAGTTATTCTAAAAATAATATTTTATAAAATCTAATAAGTAGTTTTTGAATCTCAACTTTTGTAGTTTTCTGGTAAGGATTATTAAGCTATAAAATTAATAAATAACAAGAAAAGCCTAGTTCCATAAAGTATCGGCCACACGGCAGTGACTTACTTGTACGGTATAGTTTGTACAAGACGGAACAGTGTACTGCATCCACACATTACAAGTAAGCTTGTGCAAACCTCAGTATGAAATTGGTCATGGAAAGAAGAGGTTGTCGACATCAAAACAATGAGGTCCAAAGATTTAGTTTTGTTATAAGCATTTCTGCACTGTTTATTGGTGAAAAGAAACGGTATCAAACATCCCAATTGAAATGGCATAAAAATTGGCTTCTGAGAAAAAAGGAACACTCGCATATAAATTAAATGAAAGACTTAAGAGAAGATCCAGATGACTAACTATTTGAGCATGGACGAAAGTGCATAATATAAGGAATTACTATGTTTGGTGACTCCTGTAACCAAATGCCAGAACACTATGATGCGTGAATCTGTATCTTCTCATGAAAGAATGAATTATACTTTAAGGTTTTTAGCTACTGGGAGATCATACAGAGATTTAAGATTTAATTTCTGTAGTATCATCTTTAGGTGAGACACATTCTTCTTATTCCTATCGGAATATTCCTTAGACCTTATCTTCCAAAGGAAGGAATTACTATGTTTGGTGACTCCTGTAACCAAATGCCAGAACACTATGATGCGTGAATCTGTATCTTCTCATGAAAGAATGAATTATACTTTAAGGTTTTTAGCTACTGGGAGATCATACAGAGATTTAAGATTTAATTTCTGTAGTATCATCTTTAGGTGAGACACATTCTTCTTATTCCTATCGGAATATTCCTTAGACCTTATCTTCCAAAGGCATTGCAACAATTTATATAATTTGATAAACTCGGTGATAAGTTGCTTGGAATGGGTGCACACATTACATTGAACTCCGCTTCCAGCTGAAGGCACAGCTTGAACACACTCCACATGCACACATTTAAAAGTTTGCACAAACCAAATCTTCAGCACTGAAGTTTATGCAGGCTGCGCCTATTGGTTTGTGCGAGCTACCATCTTGCCATTCACACATACGGACTTGCTTGTGCAAACTGGTCAAGTCTGTACGCGTGGCTGGTGCATAAGGGCTTAAGGTACAACAACAATGGTAACTTCACTTTCTCTACTATGTATAGTAAGTAGGAAAAGCATTGTATTCCACCCATAAATTCAATGTCGAGATTTCATCAGGAAAATGTTTTGAGGCCCCTAAACCCCAAAAAACAGAAATTATGTTTTAGGAAAATGTCTTTCTGTGTGTGCGTGTGTGTACGCATGAATGGATGTGGGTGTGTGTCTCACACTCTCCATCCCCAATTACCCTTTGCATGAAACATTTTTTCAAAATATTTGATTTTCTAAAAAAATGGCTTTTAATGATTTTGTTTAAATTACCATACATTAAAGATATTTACATGCATATATACACACTAGGTGTGATAAAAAAAATAATGGGAATTTTTTAATTTGGCGAGCTTTATACATCTGATGTTCAAAACTTTTGTTTTATCTTGTTGGTACACATGTTCCTGATGTATGTTTGCATTTTCAGCTACTTTGAATATATAGTTTATTGTTGACAGTCCAAAAAAATATATGTGTTTTTGAGTATTCTGCAAATTTTTACTTTCAAAAAAGATGGATCAAAGAATTTGCATTAAATTTTGCTTGAAAAATGGAATAAAGTGCAGCACTGCATTCGAAATGTTGACTATGGCTTTTGGTGAATCTACTATGAGTAAGACAAGAGTTTACGAGTGGTATAATGAGGGTCGAAAAGACGTTGAAGACGATGACCGTCCTGGATGCCCTAGCACATCAATTACTGATGAGAATATGGAAGAAGTAAAGAAAATGGTTCTGAAAATTGCTGAATCATTATCAGAGATGTTGCTGATGTCGGCATATCCTTTCCCAAGCAATTTTTTCGGATGTTTTCGGCATGAAACCTGTAGCAGCAAAGCTTGTTCCGAAATTGTTGAATTTTGACCAAAAACGATGTTGTGTAGACATCGCTCAGGAATTGCTGAATGAAGTAAAAAACAGTCCAAAACTTTTAAAGAAGGTTATAACAGGTGACGAAACATGGGTATATGGGTATGATGTCAAAACTAAGGCCCAATCATCCCAATGGAAACTGCCTGAAGAGCCAAGACTGAACAAAATTTGACAAGTTCGATCACATGTAAAGGTTCTTCTCAGTGTTTTCTTTGATTACAATGGGATAGTGCATCAGGAGTTCTTGACTTATGTTGGTACGGTCAATAAGGAATACTACCTGTAGGTTATGCGCGATTTGCGTGAAGCAATCCCAAGCAAACGACCAGAATTAAGGCAAAATCACTCGTGAAAACTGCATCACGATAATGCAGCTGCTCACATCTCAATGCTTGTTTGTGACTTTTTGGCAAAAAACAAAGCTGTTATGCTGCCTTAGCCACTCTATTTGCCAGACATGGTCCACTGCGACTTCTTTCTATTCCCGAGGCTGAAAAGAACCATGAAAGGATGACGTTTTGCCACCATTGATGGGAGAAAATTGCTGAAGGAGCTGAATACCATGTGAGTTCCAGAAGTGCTTCCAAGATTGGAAAAAGCGCTCGCACAAGTGTACTATATACGAGAGGTATTACTTTGAAGGGGACAAAGTTAATGTTGATGATTAAATAAAAATTCTTTAAGAAAAACAAAAATTTCCATTAATTTTTTATCACACTTTATATATATATCTTGAATTTTCTGGAAATAGGCTGTGAAGTCTTCTTCATTTGGGAGGAATCTTGTATAACTAGTAAATGTTAAGCGATAGACAAAAACATACAAGACAAAAAATGTAGATATCTTTAAAACACAATTTATTTCGAATAACTGTTTTGTGGCATCAGCCATTTTAGAGACATCCATTATTAATGGTTCAAAACTTTGCCATTCTTTTAAAGCTGTGTTGATTTTCAATTTTTTCTCACGATTGCATGGAAGGAATATGGAATTTTAAGCATCCAGCATATAGCATCCAATTCTCAAACATTTGACTATTGCTACTCCCTATGTATCTGTAATGAAGCATGTAATGCAGCTGTTTCTAGAAAGGTTTATCTCGACTAAAATGAAGTAAATGGAAAAATAAACTTTTGTAAGAATCATTTGTATACTCACTAATAAACAATAGAGGGGAGAGGAAGTCATATGAATTGAACACTTCAGATTTTTAAGTAGTGATGATCTATTGCTAGGTCAAGCTAAGACATTTTAATCCCTCCTTTTTAAAATTTATACTTTTTAATGTGTTATGTTAACATTACAGAGCTGTAAGCAATATAACATTCATGTAATATTGGTGCAAGAATGGACAACAGAGAAGGCAATGTAATACAAACAAGTAATGATTATGGTTATTTACAGCAAGTAATATTAAAATGATGTGTTTATAAGCAAACCAAATGTTTTATACAGATTTATGTATAATCAATCATCTTAATTGCAACTATACACAATCAGCTCATTGTCTTAAGAGCCATACTTTTTATAGCAAATGCCACTTTAGGACAGTATTTTGAGAAAAAAAAAACTGATGTGTTGCATTCACATAACTTTCTTTACTCACTCTTCCAATAAATTATTCTTACAAAAGCTTATTCTTCTATCTATTTCTTATTATTCAAGATAAATCTTCATTACACATTTACATTTTCTTTGTATTTGTAAGATGGATACTGTACACTAAAGTGATAAGATTTTTTAAAAAGCAGATCGCTAAGTGATGGCTTTGAAATGCCATTCTATTTGCATGACCACGAGCCAAAAACAAAGAATAACTCGAAAATGGTTAATGCCACAAAAAATTTGACATAAATTGTATGCTTCAACAAGATCTACATTTTTTGTGCAGTGAGATTTGGTCTCTCTCTTATGTCTACCAATTATATAGAAGACATTTAAAATGAAGAGGACTTCACAGGCTATTCCCAGAAAATTCAAGATACACATTTTATTTATCATGCAAATATCTCAAATGTGGTATTTTAATCAAAATCGTTAAGAGCCATTTTTTTTAAAAAATCAATAACAAACATTTTTCCATGTAAAGGGTAGTTTGGGGTGGGGAGAATTTTCTTGAAAATCATCATGCTGTATCCTTAAAAGATCTGAACTTAAACCCAAGTTTGGTAACTAACAGACTTTTTGATTTTGAGTTATGCTGTTCACAGAGATCTTTTTTCTAAAAATGATTTTTTCGGATTCAGAAAGCCTCAAAACAACTATTTCCAGTGAAATCTCAGTATCAAAATTTTGGTAGGAATGCACAGGCTATTCCCACAAAATTCAAGATATACATGTTATTTGTGATGTAAAGATTTGAAATATACGGTATTTTAATAAAAATTGTTACATCCATTTTTTTTGAGAAAATTAGAAATGTCAAATTGAAGATGTTTATTAGCTTCGGACCTCCCCACCTTTTGCGCCAATTTGAAGATGTAATTTTGTTATAGGAGTTTGCACCACGTATGGAAGCCAATTTGAAGAACGTATTTTCTTTTATGTTGTTTGCAACACGCTTTGGGCGTCAATTTGAAGTAGTTTGTATTGTAGTAGTTGTATTATATTTCAACTGTTGGGGAACCGAACTTGAAGTAGTTGCAACCGCATGTATAATAAACAGTTTCCGGTAGCTTTCACCCCAAATGCACTTTCAGGTGGCCTTTGCCCCAAGTTTAAAAAAAATATTATCTTTGTAATTTGACTGTTTCTTTAAGTATTAAATATTTATGTTTGCCTCGGCTGCGTCAGTATTATTGTTAGAGACACGTTTCTCTTAGCAGGGTTGTGATGCGACTAAGAATGTAGGCTTACACAGATTATAATTTTACTTATTACTTGATACGATTTAAACAACACTTCACTGATATAGAGAGCTGTGAGATTCTTTTTTTATTAATTAATTACACTTTTTTAACACGTAAACTATTTTCATCTCACACGAATACATATTAAATTTCTTGAGGACACTTTTTGCGTCTGGTTAGTAATGCTGTCTGCAGGCAACTGACTTCTAAATTTGTAAATTTTTCTCCTTTTCAGTTTCTGATTGGCTAATCCTACTCCAATAGAATACCTTCATTTAACTAAAGCTTTTTCTGGTTGTTAATTGGCTATTTTTATAAACTGTCACTAAAATTTACATTATTGTTGCTCCAATAATGACTAGTAGCATTATTAAACATTCTTACTCATTATTGCCTCAAGGTTATCTCATTGTTAGCAACCTTTAACTTATTATTCTCACAGCTCCTACATTATTAAATTACGTAATACATTCATATAACATTATTACACATGTTTACAATAATATAAATATATACAATGACTGTAATATACACTTTTTATATATTGTTACGTACACATATTGCTTTAAGGCGGGCTGTTATTGAATTTATATTTATGTAATTAGACTGAAATCATTTAAGTGTTAAAAATACTGCCTCAAAATACAGACTAATTTGGGGTGTAGGATATTATTGAAAAGCATGCAGGCAGGCACACACACCTATTTCTAAAATTGTTTTTCTTAGATTCAGTGGACTTCAAAACATGTATTTTGGATTTAATCTCAATACCAAATTTTTGGGTGGAATATGGTTCTTCCTCTACCTACTATACCTGCTTCACTTTAAGTTCTAAGTAGAAGTAAACAATTCTTACTATATCACTCCGCCAGGCATATGGCAGCATCAGTGGAGGGATGACAGGAACTAAGTACCCGCCAACAACATACAAATACAGCACATTCTACAGCTTGGGAATCATTAGCTTTTAACATTTTGTATGTTTTATTCCTATAATATACCTTACATCAAGGGTGGCGAAAACGCCTGCCTTCCACGAGTCACCAAATATGCAACATGCACTACACCACTCAGCAGCACATGGAAAACAAATGAATAAACGGCTAGAAAAGGAGTTGCACCTGCAAGTCACAATGCCTTGCGAGTCGCGCTTTCGCCACCACTGCCTTACATCATAAACGACACATAATACTGAAAGTACGATAATAAAAGTAGCACCTGAAGAGCTCGGCAGCTATACCTATCTTGTATTGCACCTGTGATTAAAGATACTGGATTAAACCGCTCTTAACTTAGGCTTTAGAAATCACTCATTTAATGATTAATATCAGTATACCACTTTTGCACTAAACATTTATGACTCAATAAGTTAAAAAAATTATGAGCACTACAGGTTAGAAAATATGAGGCATGTTTTATAACTTTTTAAAAATAACTTTTTTAAAATAACTTTTTTAAAAATAACAAAACATTATTTTTCAAATACTTTATTATCCTTCATTACCTTACACTACTTCTCCACATAGTCACTGCCATTATTCAGGCACTTGTAGTAATGAGGAACCAGGTTTTGTATGCCTTCATCAAAAATGATGCCACATGTGATGAAAGCCATGTCTGCACTTCTTGTTTCACATCATCATCATCATCATCATCATCATCATTGAAATGTTTTCCACCAAGGAATTTCTTCGGATGAAGAAACACACAAAAATCACTTGGTGCCAAATCCAGACTGTAGGGAGCATGATCGAATTATTTCCAACCAAATGATGCGCAGATCTTGAGTTTGTTTGGCTGTATGTGACCGAGCATTGTCACTCATTGTTTCCCCATAAACCTCACACAACTAGCAATGAATGTTTCCTGGCATAACATTTCTCGCGTTCAAAAGACAAATCACCGATCTGACTTCACAGTTGGTGGGTCATTCAATTGTTCTGAACATTTAAAAATAATGTAACATGAAAGCACAAACCGATGATCACTCACAACTGCGACTGGCTTCCTAATGAAGAAAGTGATCATGCATGCTAAAATTGCAACTAAAGCGGCAAAATATTAAAATAGTACTTACTTTAAAATCTCGCCTCATACAGCAGAAAAGTCATCCTCCATGGTGTATAGTGGTTACCATGCTAGCCTCGTTCCCGAGGTCGCGGGTTCAAACCCGGGGGGGGGGGGGCTGATGGATTTTTTTGGGCATAAAAATCCTTAGAATGGCTTCCTTTGGAAGGGAAGCAAAGCCAGTGGTCCCGTGCTGTAGATTTATGGCACGTAAAAGAACCTCAAGCCTGATAAAGAGGCCTCTGAGCAAAATTACCGGTCTTTCATGCCCAATATAGAATGGGACGCTAAGGACCACAGCAGTTAAAGAGCGTCCACAAATTTAAAAAACAAATGCGACACAAACAATCCCAGCAGTAATTCTGCATCATTAACAATGAAGTTCAATTAATGTTAAACAAAAGCTATCCACATTCATTGTCAATTATAGCTAAGTACTTTTCACAGAATTTGTTAAAAACATTTAACACAATTATCTTCTCTCCACTTTCTGCATTTATGTTTCTCCAAAGTAGCAGAGGATTCTTAGCCATGACACTCTCAAAAGTAATATGTTCTCAATACATGGCAAGAAGTACACTAAAAGCTTATCTGGAAATGAACTACGGCACCTGCATGTAAGCTCTTAAACCCTCTGCTATAAGATTCAGTTAGGTATAGGTGAATCTGAAAGAACACATTTTGTTTGAAAGGTTGAGCGGTTGCAATAATGAGTTTTCTAAATTTCTCTGCATAAGATAACTACAAAATGTTGGGATCTGAACTGAACTGTTTTATGTAGAGGAAGAGACGACATGCTAAGTTGTAGTTTGCCCAGCAGCCAATGAGGCTACTCCCTTGTTATGCGATTTTGTTTACAACTCCTTTAAACTTTTAGGTACGTGACAGAGAAAGTAAAATCTGTGTCAATATTCTTTATCAAAGGAGAGACCAGATGGTCCTAATAATTTTTGAAGTTTTAACAAGTACCTACTCATAAAAAATAAAGGTTTTACATACCAACACCTGCTCCAACAAGATATAAAGCTGCTGGACAACCCAAACCTCCAGCACCAACTATTAACACTGAAGAGTTTTTCAAGCACAGCTGTCCTAAACAAAACATATTTTAACATTAATTAATATGACAGCATCAGTCTGATGTCATTCTTTAAGCTACAATGATTGGTAAATGCTAAGATAGAGTTTAATGCAAAGGAAAAATAGGGCTACACAGCAATTTATTCAAGAGTTTATTTTAGTGCCTGCACGTAGAAAAATAAATACTGGAAGAAATCTAGGGTATGGATGTAATCCACTTAAGGCGTGATTCTATTTAGAGAGATAATAAAAGAAAAGTTATAAGACCATTTTGGTCCAATTAGACCATTTAATTCAGCATAACTAAATATGTTTAGCACACCTTTCGTGATATCTAAAGTCAAATACAAGGAAATGATTATGGTAAGCTTTTCAAAAATGTGCTTACCTTTGACTCCTATTTCTGGCATGATAATTTGCCTGCTGAACCTTGCTATTTCATCATTGGTCAATTTATCTTCTGATGTTTTTCCTTCAGTTTTATTAGATTCCTGCAAATTATCATTTCTTTATCAAAACATCCTATTCCAAATATTTACTTTTTATTTATTTATTTATAAACTATTAAGCAGAGGAGCATTACTAAGGCTGAAAATTTTTTTTTGATAAAAGATGATAAAAGATGATAAAGGATGATGGAAGAGCACCCCAATGTAAACATAAGTAAATACATAAAAACACACAAAAAGCAATTTACCAAGTATGCAAATAAAAATAAAAGTATATCTGCACAACTTCATGAATTAACCAAGTTTTTGCAACATGAATGACAAAACAACTTGGGATTGCTAAGGTATTGACTTGTGAACAAGAGGTCTGCAATTTTAATCCCATCAGGACCTTCCTCCCTGAATGAGGTTTTCTTCAGGGTTTCCTCATTCCTCACAACTGATAAATACCGAAGAGGTACCCTAAACTTAGGCTTGGAACACTTGCTTTTCAAATTTCCTTCCCCAATTATAATTTCATTCATCATCAGTGTCCACTGCCTGTGGTGCTGTATAATAATGTGTGTTAAACACTAGTTTTTGCAAATATCTGGATTGCTTGTAGCTGCACAATGTTAAATATACAATAACATGTTTTAATATAGTAATAAATGTACTTATTGTCAAACTATTTGAAAATGGAAAAGTGCCTTAGAATAAGAAATTACATTTGGTTGAATAATATACAAATATTGGTAAACCCTAACAATTGATTTCAAATAAAAAAGAGGTGATAGCCAAATTTCTTTCCTTGGTGCACACACATTTTGAGGAAGTATAAAGGTCTACTTATTTACACACCAACAATTCAATGAAGCTGTTAACAAAAAATAATTTTATAGTGCGAGTAAGGAACTGTTAATTTACTTAATGCAAAATTATGGCTTGGCTTTAACCCTAGTTGCAAATTTACAGAATAAGCTTGATCATCTCCAAGATGATGAATTTGCTTCATCATTTTCAGAAAAACATAAAATCCTCATTGAATCTGACGAGCTACAGTAGGCTACAATCTGTAAGTGCCGTTAACAATCAGGTTGGTTGAAGAGTGTTACTGGCTGCCTACTCATCACTGATTGCAGATGAAGAGCATGAAGAATTTATCTTCATTATGAACATGTGCGTTTAACAATAACTTAATCAGGATGAGAGAGAAATAGCAACAGAAATATTGAGCAACTTTTAATATTACATTTAGTAATTATGTATTTTAAGGGAATGTATAATGTGTGAAGAGTTGAGACACATTATTTTTTACTTTCTTTTGTTTTCATTCCGATACTGATTCCTCCTCCCCCCCACCAAAAAGAAAAACGGAACTTTCACTAGATGTCCAAAGAATTGTAAATCATTGAGCAACTATTTGCTGTTACTTAACATCCTAACACTAATGTCACTTGAGGATGGGCGACCTTTCTTTCCTTTACGCCCCGCAATTTTCTAAGTCCAAAACCGAACCCGCATGCACGAGCGCTGACGGAACCTGAAAAAATATTTGCGGGACATAAAAGGAAACAAGAGCCCTATTTTTATATGGAATTTACCGATAAAATAAAACCCGATGAATGTAAAGTGGCTTTCCCTGTAAGGACTTAAATCCACAGGTTGGTACGAATGAACTTACGTGTTAAGCTCTAGGTCGACCATTCATGCTTAGTTTTTCTAAGTTTATTGCCCCTTCGATTCTCCAAGTTTTTCTGTATGTCAAATACGAAGAGGAATCGAATGGATGAAAATAACTGCGCATATACTGTAGCATTTGAGCCGGAATAGGACTGAATTACCGCAGGGTCTTTGTTTAAGCAGACAGACATCATTCACACAGGAAAACGTTACCATTTTAGCCTACTTACATTTCTAAGTTGCTGCAGCTCAATTTCTTTCTCCTTTAATATCTGTTTTAAGTCCGATATTTCTTCTTCCAAAGCTTCTGTCATTTTTAAATGTACAGTAGTTTCGACAGTTGCAAGGGACAATCAGGTGCACCAACCACACCAACTGATTTTGTTTTACTTGTAAAGTTCCTTTCCTTTTATCAATCTTGTTTAAAACGTTTAATACATTAGCTTTTATTAAGATTAAAAATTATATTCTTGCCCTAAACATAAACTCATAAGTTTTCCTTATAGAATGTATGTGGTTTTTCCTATATTCCCCACAATATTACAATATCAAGAAGGCACTGACTGTGTAGACTCCAGAGAATCTGTGCTCCAGAGACAGAGAGTGCAGTCTCGAAAACCTTTACCTGCTACAAAGTATAACTATATTATTGTTCCATAATCAATTACTTATGCCAACTTTTATTTATATGTATGAAGTTCTATATAATGCATTAAGTCTTAAATAAGTATGTAGTAATTTACATATCCTATATGATTTCCAGGATTAATAAAAATACTTCCTTTTTAAACGTAGCCGCGCGCAATTATCTACTGCTTTAAATTCGACTCCGACTGATTGGTTTTGCCCAGCTTCAATAGGGTTTAAAGGAACCGCAGGGTTTTAATTTCGGGATGGGTGTTTAAGGATAACATTTTCTCGTTTAGGATGGATAGATTAGTAAGGAGGTAGTATATTACTCCTACACTGCTGTCTGTTAGGGTGCAGCGTCCCTTTACTTGGAGTAGTTTTAACATTCTGTAATTTTAATGGCCGGGAGAAACAATTTTTTGTCAGTCAGCTCTTGGTTGGCTTATGAATAGATCTCAACCTTAGCTGCTGATGGAGGTGCTCCAATGTTATGCCCGGAAGCCATGCAGGAAGCCCGATATCGTCTTAAGTACTGAGTTTTGGGGTTTTAGTACGCAAAGGACTTGATCAGGACACACTGATGTTGAGGTAAACTGTCGTATAATTTTGCGTAATTTCATCCAGTATGGAAGGGATGAGGCTTCTGAAGTAGTCTCACGGGAATGAGCGGCCAACGGAATAGATGGGCCGGTCTCCCATTCTGCGCCCGTTGTAGCCATAACAGCCAGCTGTCTGCGGCCATGGTCCAGATCTCGCAGGCGTAGGTAAACCATAGAAGTATTATCAGTGCTCGGGGAAAGGTTTAACCTCAGGCGAACCCGGATCTTATCATGGGGTAGAGAGAGATTATGGCCCCCTGTGCCCGATTGGACGGGTGCTGAACGTATTCGTGAAAGGTTGAACGCTTATCCAACTTCACTCTCAGATAAGCGAATGAATTCCTCAATTCAATACTTTGACTTCTGTGCCTAAAAATGTGGCAGTCTGCAAGGGTGTGACGCTTAGTAGTATGGCGTGATATTTGTTCGCGTTAATGGACATGCGCCAACGCCGGCACCGCTCTTAGATGAGGCGGAGGCGTCGTAGTATGGGGTTGAAGGCCCTGATAATGTGCTCGTTGGTGCAGAACAGCAGCACGTCATTAGCATACTGGTCTATATTGACATTAGCTGTTTCTGTAAAATCTGCTATATACACGCTGAAGAGCGTGGGGGATAGCAGATGTTCTCCCCGTGACTGTAACTTTAAACGCATAGTGTCTGTGGAAACTTGTAATATGTTTGTTTGTTCATTTGGTCCCACTGTGAGCAACGCTCAGGGACATGGAACACGTCATACAATTATGAAATATGTAGCATAACTAATAAACATACCGAGCACTAAGAACTTAACTAATAACATACCCAACACCAAGAACATTTCTTCCTCTCTCTTTCTCCACACCGTGCATTATATAAGAAATGGAAATTTGCAAACCATCACCATTCCAAGTAAACATCTCTTACAGTAGGACAATAACAAGTAAGTGTAAATCACTATCATATGCCATCTGCCCTGTGTATTGAAATTTATATGTTGCATGGCAAATTAAAAAATTCCTCCATAGAATATGGGGAGCGAGTATATAAGAAAGACTTTAGCTCTTTCTTAAAGATGTTATGTTGATTAGGCTTGCCTAATAGTTTTAAGTAGTATGGAAGATTATTATAAATTGTTATTGCAGAATAGTAACATCCTTTTTGGAACAGTTTTAAGCTATTTACTGTATGTAAATCACCTGCATGCCTTGTATTGTAGTTATGCACAGCAAAGTTCATTGTGAAGTTATCATAATTATCTGTAAGGTAGCTCAAGAGAGAAGATACATATTCAACAGTGAGAGTAAGAATTTTTTGGGTTTTGAACAATGGTCTACAGGAATGACAGGACCCAACACCACAGATAGTACGCATAGCCTTTTTTTGTAATATAAACACTTGCTTGCTATGTGCCAAATTACCCCAGAACATTATTCCATATCGCAACAGGGAGTGAAAGTAGGCAAAATATGCTGTTCTTAAGGCATTTTGGTGGAGCAAATTTTTTAAGTTTCTTAAGGCAAAGCAAGCCGGGCTGAATTTTGGCAGCATGATTTTTATTTGTTTTCTGCAGTTGAGCTCCATCTATTTGAAGCCCAAGAAATTTTGTATCATATAACTTATTTATGGTGTAATTATTGTACCTGATTGTTAGTTAATTCACTGACTTGTTTATGCTTCGTTTGAAATTGAATAAAATTGGTTTTATCATAGTTTAATGAAAATTTATTAGCTTCTAACCAAAGGTTGAGCTGTTTGAACACTTTATTGACAGAATTTCTTAATTGCTGATGTGACTTTTCAGGTATAAGTACACTGGTATCATTTGCAAAAAGCACAGCTATTGAATCTTTGCTACGATAATATGGCAGATGTTTATAAATATTAAAAATAACAAGGACCAAGTACAGAAACTTGTGGGACACCTCTAGTAATAACACCTGGTTCTGAATCACAACGATTGGTTCTGGTTTTCTGGATCCTATTTGTTAAGTAAGATCTGAACCATTTTATAGTGATATCACTGAAGCAATAAACTTTTAACTTTTGCAGCAAGAGGTTGTGATCTATGCTGTAAAATGCCATAGCTAAGTTACAAAATATTCCTAATGGTAGTTCCTTTTTATCCAAGGCTGTTAATATTTCAAAAGTGAGCATGCATGTTCCATTTTCTGTTGATATTCTTTTCCTGTTGTAGGTAGTCCCAACTGCATGAGTCTGTGTAGGAAACCTGTGCCAGATCGTTGAGAAGGCCTTCTCAACATCCAGAAACATCACAGCAGTGAAGGAACCTTCCTGGAAACCCAGGACGACCATCTCCACCACAAGCAGCAACTGCTAAAGTGTTAATAACCAACCTCTCGAAAACTCGAGGGTTTGAAGAGAGACTGATGGACCGGTAGTTGGCAGGATGTACTGGTCTTCACAGGGCTTCAAAACATAAATCACCCGAGCCTCTCTCCACTCTCGCGAAAAGCGGACCAGCGTGAGTCACATAATGAATACTCTCGTGAGAAAGAGCACAGCTTTGAAGGGTACTCCAAATGTACTATTTGTATCAAATCATATATGCTTACAATATAACTACAGATAACCAACAACACATTACGTTTTGTTTTGTAATACGAGGGGGATGGCTCAGGCAGTAGCTTCTGAGGCTTCCTTCAGGAAACTACAAGTTTGATTCCCTTTAGACACCCTGATCTTGGGTTTTATATGTTTTTCACAGCTCGATAGGCAAATGCTGGGGTGGCTTATATAAGTTTTTCAATCTACTATTTCCTTTGATTATATTTCCCTCTTCATCTTTCAGGTTTGCAGGGCCAGATGGGGCGGGCAGTGCTTTTATTTATTTACTCCTTCAACAGGGTGCCTGCCCCAATTATAGAAGGGTTAGACAAATTAAATATATATTAGTAACGATCAGTAATGCCCATATCTATATAAGACAGAATTCTTTTAACACTCTTTATGAATGAAGAGTACTGAGAGAAAAATCAAATACATTTTCCAGTGATATTTTGTTGTATATTAAACACATTCTCAATAAAATACAATTTTTATAAGATATAGACAAAGGAATCTGACAGATAAAAACACAACGTAATCTCAGATACAGATGGTTTACATTAAAGTTTAATTATTCTAAGGATGGATTAACTATATAATAGTTAACCAATTTATAAAGTAGCATTTAATCAGTAACTGTTCTTCTAACACTCAGTTTATCAATATATTCACTGTTTGTGGCATATGCAGTTAAGTGTTAAGGAGAAAACATTTTCTTCCCTAGAATGAAACATTCTGCCCAAACCTGTCCAAGAGGATAGGCGGTGTGGCTGGAGATGTTCAATCTGGAATGCTGGGGTGCCTGTTGTAGCTACCACCATCAGATCTCACCTCATCCCTTCCTCTCTGAGGTTTAATAGGGGGGTTCAAATAGGCCTAGTCTTGGCCACAGTACTGAACTTCTGTTTATGTTAGGTTACTGAAATACAGGTATTATAAATAGTATTGACATGTCCTTTGTACAGCATAAAATTTCAGGATGAATAAAATGTGTATCATCTTGATTTTTCTATTTTGTTGTTCAATTTAGACATTTCTATTCTAAACCAAATTTCTTAATTTTTTCTCTTTCAATTTGATCCCAACAACATATCTTGGAAACCTCATCTTTGACAGCTTATATTCTTTTATCACTCTTCCTAACTGTCCAATTCTCTTTACCCATTAGAATTCACAATCTCATTGCTAATATCTGTAAGACTATATAAGTAAAAATCTAAATAACTGAAAACACACACTCGTGTCTTACTGTACTTTCAATCTCATTTTTGCTTCTTGATTTATGTTTTCATTTACAGGAAATAACCTTAATATGTACCAATACATATAAAAAAAGATTGCACTTTCTGTTATTTAAAAATAAATGTAAACGCCTCTTTGTGGAATTTCTTTATTTCTAGATATTAATGTCTAGTCAACGAGCATATAAGTCTAAATTGAGATTTTTTCAACAGTTTAGGCTGATTCTGCAATCCTTACTTTATTTTTTTTTGCTTTGGTTTTAGTGTTTAATACTTACAACTAGGTCTGCAGATACAGCAAATGAAATGGATGGAATAATGCTCAAATGAACCTGGGGTTCATATAACTGAATCACCTGACATTTGTCTTATGAGAATAAGGGAAAACTGCAGAGAAAACCTTATGCAGGCAACTGAATTGAAATCAAGATTTGAACTCTGAATCCTCTAAGTAGCAGAAAAACAATTGCACACCATGCCAGTAGTTAGTGTTTTGTTTAATGTCATCTACTTTTAAATTTAAATACTGAAATTGATGAAGAGGTTATGAAACTGACTTAAGGCATTAGCTGATAAAAAAACAGTCAAGATATGCACTGAGAGGAATTATAAATGGGAGAAAGACTCAATGGTGAAAAACGTGTAATATCATAGGCAGGCAGTAGTAGATATGTTAAATGATTCATATGCCGAGAGGAAAAGCAAAACAGAAAACATGGAAAAATGGTGGTAGCTGGGTTTGCAGTGAAGCATCTACCCTTTAGTACAAAACACTGAGTTGATATATAAGGTATAAAGTGTTGGTGACTTCCTCTTTATTGCTACCGTCAATACATATATGTACTGGTTTTTATTGTAAACATTTTGTTTCTCTCCTGTGTATGTAGTGGAAATCTGCATTTTTCATTATTTGTATCAGAAAATGTCTTTAAGGAAAGCCTAAAGTATGCCTTACTATGGATTGGCTAATAAGAAGTATGTTATCAGAACCATGTTAAAAACTTGAATATTCAAGCCATGTCACCTCAGCAATACTTTTCTTTTAGAAGCTGTTATAGAAGAAAGATTCAACATACAAAAACAGAGCCTAATTTGATTTGAGGTCTCCAGTGGTCCCGTTATCCATATGCCCTACTTTCACTTGTTTTCAACATTCACCAGAACCACTTTGTTTCATATCAGTTACAGACAATATCGTGTACTGGAAGGGCATAATTTAAACATATAGTTACAGCATGATTCCTTATTACCTTCTAGTGACATAATTTCCTCTCAGTAAGCAGATAACAGAATTTTTAGATAGCTTAATAGAATTATTATGGTAAATGGTAATAGGGTCCTGTGTCATAGGCTAGAATGGGGTTTCCAGCTACAGGATGTGCTTCAATCAGCATTGTGAGGAAAGTGAGGTGATAGGCAGCAATCCTGGCTTTCTGAGCCAACTTTCCGGCTGGGGGATGTATGATACTGGCCACATTCACATCACTTCCCCGAATTGGTTTGGATGATTGTCTACCTCTGCCGTGTAGAGGTAGGCATGAGGACGGCAGTGGGATTGGCAGGCCCAGCTCCTTTGCAGGCTCTAGTGCCACAAGATAAAATATAAAATGGTAATAGATTGTAGTATGTATACCATAAACATATGTAATATGGTTGGTTTCTTCCTAAACATGCTAGACTAGACATATGTATTTTATGGTGGAAACAGCTTTAGCAAATAAGGGAAAAGGGAATGCAAAAGAAAACAGTTTAGTGCTTGTACATGCCCAATAAAGTTAAAAGGAACAAAGCTTAGAAGAAAAGAAAAAATAAAAAGTCTGTGTTGCATCACATGATTTTCTCTACTCTCATTTCCAAAACTATTCTTCCAAAAACTTATTCTTCTATCTACTTCTTGTTAATAGATAAACTTTCATTATAAATTTCATTGTACGAATAAGAAGAACACAGTAGGTTAAAGCAAGTAAGATTTTTAAAAGCTGGTTGCTATGTGATGGTTTTGAAATTCCAGGCTACTTGCATGACTATGGGAAAAAATGAATAGTCACTACCACTAAAAAAATCTGATGTGTTACACTCACATGACTTTCTCTACTCTTGTACAAAATATTTTTACAAACGCTTATTCTGCTTATGCTTCATGTTAATCGAGATGTCAATCTTATTGCTAATTTTCTTGTAGGTGCAACGGGAATTGCTAGGCTTTAAGTGATAGTCAAATATTTTAAGAGGTGGTTGCTATGTGGAGTATTCCATTCTCTTTGCATTACCAGGACAAAAAAAAATGAATAACGAATTAGAGTAAAAGTAAAATTTGATGTGTTACTTGTACAAACTATTTTTACAAACGCTTATTCTCCATCTACTTCATGTTAATCGAGATAAACATTTGCAGACTCTATCTTATTGCTAATTTTCTTGTAGATGTAAGGGGAATATATATTTACAAGGGCAATATAGAAATACAGTAGCCTTTAAGCACATACATATCTCTTAATAGCTGGTTGCTAGGTGCAGCACCATTCCCTTTGCCACAGATTAATACTCTTTGCATATCCAAGACAAAAAAATGAATAACGAATTCCCATTTGAGAAAATAAGTATTGAAAAATTTAAGGGAATAACAAGCAATATCTCGAAAATGGTTCACTCAAAAAAAAATGTATATGACTTAAATTGTGTATTTTAATGTGATCTACATTTTTTGTATAGTAAAATTTTGTCTATCTCTTATGGTTTACCAGTTATGCAAAAGTCGTTCACAATGAAGAATACTTTTGGAGACATTCCCAGAAAATTCAAGAAATACATATTATTTGTCATGAAAATATCTTAAACATATGATATTTTAATAACAATTGTTAGAGCCATTTTTGAGAAAATGAAAATTTTTGAAAAATCTTCCATGTAAAGTATAATCTGGGGTGGGGAGATTTTCTTGAAAACCTTTGTGTCGCATCTCTGGAAGATACTGAACCTAAATACCAAGTTTGGTGTTTATCCGACTGTTCTTTTCTGAGTTATGCTGTTCACAGACACGGACATGTTTCCAAAAATGCTTTTTTTAGATTCAGGGGGTCTCAAAACATGCATTTCCGGTGAAATCTCGGTATCAAATTTTTGGGTGGAATACAATACTTCGCCTACTTACTATACGTAGTAGAGAAAGTAAAAATATATAAGCATTTGAAAATTCAAACCAATAACAAAGAATAGCTTGGGAATGATTAACATCACAAAAAATTTTATTTGACATAAATCATGTGCTTTAAAGAGATCTACCTTTCTTGTATGTACAAACACCATCCGGAATGAAAAGTTCACAGACTATTTGCAGAAAATTCAAGATATACATTTATTTGTTATGCAAATATCTTAAACACATAGTATATTTTAATTAAAGTATTAGAGCCATTTTTGATAAAACAATAAATAACAACAAGTTTTCCAAGATAATTTGGTTAGGGGTTTTCTCGAAAATCTTCATGTTGCTTCCTAGGAACATGTTGAACTTGAATACCAAATTTAGTATTTAAGCAACTTTTTGTTTTTTAGTTAAAAAAAAACATGCACACGCACACACGGATCTCTTTTTCCTTCTAAAAATACCTTTTTTGGATTCAGGGAATCTCATATAACATGTATTTCTGGTGAAATCTCAGTATCAATTTTTGTTTGGATAGTATACAATACCTCCTCTACTTTCTATAGGTAAGTAATACAGAAACTAAAAGATGTAGTGGCAGTTTTAACTTCTGAAAGTCACTGCACTAAAGATGCATAAAATTATCAATGTATAATTGACTTTATGAGAAAATATACACATGCTAAAACAAAAGCATGTTTACGGATTGAAAAAAGTCAAAATACATTAAACTCAAGGAAATATTGTCAGCATAAACTAATTCTCAAGCTGTAGAATCTAGAAAATGTAAAGAAAGAAAATTAAGAATCATGAAAACTTAACATCAGATATTTGCAAAGTTGGTTAAGACAATATAATTTTGGTGTAAAATTGTGGAACATAAAATTGATGTTTCACTCTGTATGGTTAAACATTATTTTTCCAACTGCTACTTATGCAGCAGTATACAGCAACCTGAAGTTTAGGGAAGTATCAGATTAACATTAAGTTTCCATTTTGGTATGGGAAGTAATTAATGACATTTGTTAGATTTATATACACTTTTAATTCCAAAATAAGGAATTTATCATACATAATAAAATACAAATCTCTACATAATTACAATAAGTCATCAATGTAAAATGTCACTAGATACTCAACAAAAAGCTTTAAAAATTCCTCTTGATGCTCATGCTGGCTTTCTACCATTTATCTTCCTTAATTTCCTTCTGGATAGCTGGTCAAAAAACAAAAGTCCTGCAGCACGTTCAATGCTGTCTGGAGGAACCTTTAAAAAAAAACAGAAAAAGAATTAGCATTTAATTTCTTCATACGACCATAATGCAGATTATTACATGACAATGCAGCAACAATGCCATGCATGCAACAAAAAGACAAGAACAAAAGAACACATCAGAAACTTTAAAACAAGGAGTAAAATCAGTGGTAGCTGGAACTTTTGGGGGGAAAAAAAAGAAAACAAAAACCACCAATAGAAATCTAAAATGCATAAAAAGCATTGCTGACAAAATAGAGCTGCAGTTAGGTAGAATATTAACATTTGGAAAGACAAATATCGATTATTCAACTCTGAAATCCCGCCCCCCAACATCTTGAAAAAGTTCATCCAGCCACCACCAGAGAGAAACACGTTGGCCACAAGGAGTAACACCAGCAATCAACTTGTTACTGTGGATGGGAGCCTCTTAGCTCCTTATTTAAAAAAAAAAAAAAAAAATCTGATGTTCTACACTCACATCACTTTCTCTAAACTCTATCATTTACTAGCGAGCATAAAAACTATTCTTATGAAAGCTTAGTTCTATATCTGCTTCATTTTAATCCAGATAAACCTTTACAGAAACAGCTATATTACACACTTTGTTATAGATACAAAGAGAACAGCGATAGTCAAATATTTAAGAACTGCATGCGATAATGTTGGCCTTAAAATTGCATTATGCTTTTGATGCAATCACAAGAAACAACTGAATATATACAGGATTTTAAAGGAATGACAAACTGCTGAGAAATTCGAACCATTAAGGTTGGTTCACAATAACTGAAGACGGTCACCAGAACGACGACAAAGTTAAAATATGTGTATTGTAATGTGAGTATTCAGAATTACTGGGAAACTTTCCTGGGTCCCTGGAACAAGAAAGAAGACTTGTCCAAGTTTTAAATATTCTTGTTCTTGTTCCCGGGCATGGCACGTTAGATCCATTTTGTGCACATTAAACTCTTCACTATAGAGATTATTCAAGGTGGCTATAACATGAAACAGCTGCTACAGCTCTCTCTAGTCACAAACTGCAAAAATGAAATTGGAAGAAATTCTAGCACATGTGCAACCTAACTTCAGATCACACCTGCAGATCCATTGAGAATTGGTTCTTCTAGTGAAAGCGTCAGCTGTAGTTTATTTATATGCAACCCAAAATTGGCCACTGCCCCAAAAACAATAGCAAAAACTACACTGAAGGGCAAAAACCAGTAAAACTTAACAAAGGACAACAAACAACTTTAAAGTATGTCACTAATAAAGGAATGAAAGCTAGGTACAAAGAGCGGCAAAGAAAATCTCACTGCACCTCGCATCTATGTCACATTATTTATCATTGTACGTGGCCTTGTGAAGCCATGGCCATTTCATTGGTTGCTTTAGGCCATGGTGCAAGGGTGCGCCAGTCCTTCTGCTAAATACTTACACCAATAACTACAACAAAGGTTACAAAATGGCATAGAAACAAAATGTATGTTTATGCTCTCGATTGTATTCATTAAAAGAGAAAGGTAGAGTGAGTGCATTCAGTTTGTCATACAGAGCTCTTATTGTGATTGGTAGCCCATACCTTATTGGCTAGTACAGGACATGCCTTTGAAAGGGTTAAAAGCTAAGGGGAAAGCTTGATAAGCACCCAGGTTAGCAAAATGTAGAATGTGTAGTGTGAGAAGATTTTCAGGGGTGCAAATTAAAGCTTGAATGGTATTCATTAAATAAATAGCAAGGCAGCACTTTATAACAAAAAACTAACAGAACTGTATTCTCACAATAATATCAATGCTTGTTGCTGCATAGAAGCAAACATAACTAAATAATAAATAAATAAAGCAGCATGTTTTCCCTTTAATTCAAACTATAATTGGTTAATATACCTTTACTAACATATTGCTGATCATAGGAATACAACAGGATTATAGACAAAAATATAACCCAATTTTATTGCCATAATATGAATGTCATATTCGGTAAACCATATAAGTATACATATTTATCTCTAGTTTCTAAACACGATCAGTCAGTTATAACAACAGAACAATTTGCATTTAGTAAATAAATATCATCATCTGTAAATGTTCACTTTCTGACGAGCATGTAGACCATCTTCCCCACTTTCCTGGAATATTTTTATCTAATTTACTATAAAAACACTTTTATGCATTGTCATTGCAATTGCTGTAACAGTGCGACCAGCCTCTCACATATACATGATTACATCCATGAGTAATTTCCCTAGTATATGGCATGACTGGTTCTGAGACAAACATGTTTTGGTTTCATTAATACCAGAAAAAGCAAAGGCATCCACCTCCTCTCTTTTCCCCATTATTGCTGTGTAGTCACCACACTCTGCGATAGGTAAGGTGAAGGACACATCTCAAAAGACCCCAGAACAGATATAAAATCCATCAAAGATTTTCTTTGACGCTCTGTGTACAACCAAAGGAATTGGAAATAGTAATGGAACTGCATTTAGAAAATGTTACTCTATAGAATCTTGAAATTGACTAACCTGCATTATGTTGGCTGAATTGGAAGCAGGTGAAAAAAATATTAATGATCAGAAACAAATGAAATCCCTATGAGCATAAATCAATTTTCCACTTTTTTATCAATATAATCAACATGCATTCTGGTTCTCGTTACCAGGCTATTGTGATTCAAAATCTTGTATGCTATTTTGCTTTCTGTTCTTGTTTGCTTTGGTTCCTGTTCTCGTTTTCATTTTGGTTTCCATTCTAGGGTAAACCAGCCTTTAACATCTCAGAAATGGCTTAGGTCACAAAAAAGTTATTTGAAATAAATTATGTGTTTTAAAGAGATCTATATTTTTTTGTACAGTACATTTTCATCTATTGTTTAACATTTGCCAGTGATACAAGAGTATACAAAATTCCTTCCAAATTAAGCAGACTTCACAAACTATTCCCAGAAAATTCAAGATATACATTTCATTTATAATGTAAATGTTTAAATATATTGTGACTTTATTCAGTTTTTACTATAATTTCACTAAGTTCTGTCACTTCACTGTTTTGATCTATAGCGCATTCTCACAGTGAAAAGACAATACAGATTAAATGGGGTGCACTGTAGCCTCATGTACTATGCGTAAGCTCACAACTTCAGCGACCAGCTTTGGTCAGTCTACTCATTTAATGTTGTGTTGTGAATGATACATCACCAAATAGTGAAATATCTGCACTGCTATTTAAGGCTTTTGTAAGACATTTCACTTGCACTTTATCTCTCCTCTTTGTATTTTTAGTTCTTCAAGTGTGATTTTAAAGGCATAAAAATATGTATAATCAAAGAAACGTAGAGATATAAAATGAAAAAAACTTTAAAGGCGGTAGGGTATCATCACTGTTTACCCTTGATAAAATTAATTCAATGTGGGTGGAAGAATGTTTTCAAACAGCAAAGAAGAAATGATGTGCTGCACTCCGCTTTTCAATCATATTACATTAACCTAGCATGTTTTCGCTTCCTCCACACTTTTTGCTTTCATTTTTAATGGTGTCGTTAGAGGTCCATTTATTAATTCCTATATTATCCTATACACTACTGTTTCTGAATGCTCAGTAGCCTTAGCTGTTCCTTTTACTGACTTACACACACTCATTTTACTTGAATAAACACATTCATTATTATTTTGCATTTCTTCTTAGTTTACCAACATTTTGTCTCCTCCTAGCTTCTCCCTCCAGAACTATAAATATTTATGTAAAATGTTAAATAAGTAATCTTTATAACATTTCACAGTATTCCACATGCTATACAACTGAAGTTAACTTATACTGCCTTCTACCTCGCACCTGTTAACTAAACAGATGCATAACTTTTGTCATACAAAATTAAAGCAAGGTTACAGGATTCTGCTTCTTTTAAAAACTGTCTCCAACCTTCCTCAACATTTTCTCTTGTGGACACCGTTGTAAAATCAATAACTAAAAAGTTTCTCGCTGGCTGACTTTTCTACTGCATAGGTATAGAATTTTCCGAAAATATTTAATTTAAACAATTATAATGCTCGTCTTATTAAAGATAAAGAATTCAAACTGGGCAACTATCAGCACTCAAGTTTACTCTACCTATGAAAAAAATATTCTTACGCTCTACCCTTTAGTTTATTAGTTACTGCGTGATAAGCACAGAAACGGAATATATTGAAATTTTACCGAAACACACTGTTTCTTAACAAATTTGTGCCCACAGAAATCTAAAGTGATATAATCTGATGGAGAAAAATATTCTGCATAGGATGTGTTCAAAGCTTAAATTTATAACAACTGAATATTTACACCATATTATTAGCGACTTGGCAACAGCGCAAATATAGAAAAGGACAAATCTAAAGGGAGGGGGGAGAGAGAGAGAGAGGGTGCATGTGTGTGTGTTAGATAGAGATAGAAATATCCATTTACCTCATACTGTCTTTCAAGGTTGAGACATGCTATAGTTCAATTTTCACTGTGACTTCACTTAGTTCACCCTGTCACTTCACTAATGTGAACTTCTTCAATTTTCAGTTACTTCACTTTTCTTTGTGAGTAGTCTCTTTTTCTGGATGGTTCACACTCTAGGGAGTCAAACATAAGACTTCTCCAATATCTTGCGGAAGCAACAGTCACTTCACGTGTCAGCTGTTGTCACAAACTCTCTAGGCCAACAGCACCTTTCATTGCACCAAAAATGCATTCGCTAAGTCGCTTGCTACTGGATTGCTAACTTGCAAGAGCGCTCACTTATACAGCCACTGGAAATTTAGAGAGAGTTCCAGAACGTTTGAGAAGGGGAAACATCCAGAAGATTCTGGTTATCTGACAATAACACTTCCAGTGTTTATACTGGCAAGAGTGCTAATTATCTTTGTTTATCTCTGAAGGTCCAGCGCTGACTTCCCAATAACTTTGGGCCATATACACCATTGTGCCACAATATGGTGTTTTAATAAAAATTATTAGAGCCATTTTTGAGAAAATA
The DNA here is from genome assembly GCA_030765065.1 of Deroplatys truncata. Classification (NCBI taxonomy): domain Eukaryota; kingdom Metazoa; phylum Arthropoda; class Insecta; order Mantodea; family Mantidae; genus Deroplatys; species Deroplatys truncata. Next base: position 46,867,138 of record CM060986.1, read on the forward strand.
AAAAAATGTTGAAAAAAGTTCTATGTACGAGTAAGCAGTAGTTTGGAAGCAACATTTTACATGTGACAGTCAGGCTGTGTTAAAAACAATTGCAAGTTATCGGATAACATTAGTTAGTCCGAAACTGGCTAATATACCTTATGCAATTGGCAAAACACAACAAGGTTAATCTTGGATGGGTGCCTGGGCATAAAGAAGTTTAGGGACAATGAGAAAGCAGATATGATGGCAAAAAAAGGATCAGCTCACACATTTACTGAACCTGAATCAGTTTTTGGCATACCCTTAAACTCTGTTCAAAGAACCATTGCTGAGTGGATTAATCATAACCACCAATTGCGATGGGTTCAAATAGAGGGATGCAAACACAGTAAGAGAATGATGAGCAGTGTATCCTCACAGATTATGGAAACACCTACATACAATGAGAATCTTTAACGAGGAACCCGTATGCAGGATATGTAACAAAGAGGATGAAACTGCCTCTCATGTAATCTTCAAATGAGAAGGATTGGGTAGGAAATGATATGAACTTTTGGTTCTAATAAACCCAATGATGATTTTCCTAAAGAAAACATAGTCAATAAATTACAGGCCCTATTCAAAGCGACAGGACTATTTAACTAAAATAATAGTGATAGGAGATAATACGAGGGTCATCCAGAAACTGAAGTATCAAAAACTAATTAGTGATGTTAATCATTTTAAGGGATATGGGGAGTTTATTTTGCACTTTTTAATATTCTAAGAATTTTATATAAAAAAAAAACAAACTATGGTACATAAACTGTCTAAATAGACTAAATTTTGTTAAAAAAAATTCCTTACATGCAGCACTCATATTACTTTCTCTACTCACTCTTCAACAATGTATTTTTACGAAAGCTTATTCTTCTATTTAATTCTTGTTAATGCAGATAAACCTTTACTACACATTTTTGCAGATATAAGAAGTATACAATAAGCTAAAGCAATGATTAAATGTTTTCAAAGCTGGTCAGTATGATGGCTTCGAAATTCTGTTCTCTTTCCAAGAACATGAAAAATAAAGAAAGAAAGGGGAAAATAGTAATAGTCGATTTACTGTTTGTGAATTCCAGAGGGTGTTTATTCAACTCATATTTTCTCATAAATCATTATCAGGGCATATCTCTCCCTAGTGGAAACTCAAAGGTTACATTTTTAGAAGAAAAAGAATACTATGTACACGTCTGGTTTTGTACTAAGCTGAAACTCACCCGCATGATAATTTAGCAGATATTCTGCTTGCCCCCCTCCCTTGTTCCTTCAATTTTTACACAAAAGCATATTCTCCTTGTATGCAGTTATTAAGTTTGTTTCTTCATCTGTCCACTATTTGTGTTCCATAATATAAAACTTGATATGCAAATTAACTTGTCGCCACATACACTCAAGCTATACCAACAGCATGGTGAAGTGAACAGGTTGTTATCAGAGAGCAAAGACTCACCAGTGTCCAGCAGAAAGCACCAATCTCTCAGTGTGTACCAACAGCACCTATCAGATAGTTCTCTCAAGCAAGGTAACACATCTTGAGAATTTCTCATGCTCTCTTCTCCCAAATGGTCAGTATTAGCCTGTTTAGTGATTTAGGGTTGAAACGGAAATATTTATTTAACACTACATCTGATTTACCTTAATACATATGACGTTAATGATGTGGAATTTATTTGTTATAATGTTGTATGCATTTATGTATTGTATTATTTACATATCTTTGGTGTTGCTATCATGATTATTATATTTATTATTATGGGATTATGAATTTGTTCCTTATTAACATATATACATACATATATGTATGTATTCAGAAGTTAAATTTATTTATTAATTTAAAATATATCATGGCCAACTTTAACTAAATTTATAAATAAAGAATATTGTATAAATTACTTTAGATGACCATAGAATAAACAAACTTGTTATTTTCTACAAAGAAATATTAAGAAAACAAAAGCTATTGCCAAGGAACAGTAAATAACATTCTTCTTATAATAAGAAGAATTAGTATCTCACCAGTACTCAGACTGTGTAGACCAGTATCCAAACAGTGTTATTCCAATAGTAGTCAGAACGTAATAACCATCTGCTACCAAGACATACTTATGAATGTATGTTTGATTTAATAAGTCGAGTGAATTATAAACAAAAATATAAATGTAAAGGGAAACTATTTTAAAAAAATCTGATGTGTTACACTCACATGACTTTCTCTACTCTTGTACAAAGTATTTTTACAAATGCTATTCTCCATCTGCTTCATGTTAATCGAGATGTTAATCTTATTGCTAATTTTCTTGTAGATGCAAGGGGAATTGGTAGGCTTTAAGCGATAGTCAAATATTTTAAGAGCTGGTTGCTATGTGCAGTACTCCATTCTCTTTGCATGTCCAGGACATAAAAAAAAAATGAATAATGAATACCCATTTGAGAAAAAGTATAAGTATTGGAAAATTTAAGGGAATAACAAGCAATATCTCGAAAATGGTTCACTCAACAAAAAAAAGGTATATGACATAAATTGTGTATTTTAACGTGATCTACATGTTTTGTGTAGTAACATTTTGTCTATCTCTTATGGTTTACCAGTTATGCAAAAGTCGTTCACAATGAAGAATACTTTTGGAGACATCCAGAAAATTTGAGATATACATTTCATTTGTCATGAAAATATCTTAAACATATGATATTTTAATTAAAATCGTTAGAGCCATTTTTGAGAAAATTAAAATTTTTGAAAAATGTTCCATGTAAAGGGTAATCTGGGGTGGGGGGGATTTTCTTGAAAACCTTTGTGTCGCATCTCTGGAAGATACTGAACCTAAATACCAAGTTTGGTGTTTATCCGACTGTTCTTTTCTGAGTTATGCTGTTCACAGACACGGACATGTTTCCAAAAATGCTTTTTTTAGATTCAGGGGGTCTCAAAACATGCATTTCCGGTGAAATCTCGGTATCAAATTTTTGGGTGGAATACAATACTTCGCCTACTTACTATACGTAGTAGAGAAAGTAAAAATATATAAGCATTTGAAAATTCAAACCAATAACAAAGAATAGCTTGGGAATGATTAACATCACAAAAAATTTTATTTGACATAAATCATGTGCTTTAAAGAGATCTACCTTTCTTGTATGTACAAACACCATCCGGAATGAAAAGTTCACAGACTATTTGCAGAAAATTCAAGATATACATTTATTTGTTATGCAAATATCTTAAACACATAGTATATTTTAATTAAAGTATTAGAGCCATTTTTGATAAAACAATAAATAACAACAAGTTTTCCAAGATAATTTGGTTAGGGGTTTTCTCGAAAATCTTCATGTTGCTTCCTAGGAACATGTTGAACTTGAATACCAAATTTAGTATTTAAGCAACTTTTTGTTTTTTAGTTAAAAAAAAACATGCACACGCACACACGGATCTCTTTTTCCTTCTAAAAATACCTTTTTTGGATTCAGGGAATCTCATATAACATGTATTTCTGGTGAAATCTCAGTATCAATTTTTGTTTGGATAGTATACAATACCTCCTCTACTTTCTATAGGTAAGTAATACAGAAACTAAAAGATGTAGTGGCAGTTTTAACTTCTGAAAGTCACTGCACTAAAGATGCATAAAATTATCAATGTATAATTGACTTTATGAGAAAATATACACATGCTAAAACAAAAGCATGTTTACGGATTGAAAAAAGTCAAAATACATTAAACTCAAGGAAATATTGTCAGCATAAACTAATTCTCAAGCTGTAGAATCTAGAAAATGTAAAGAAAGAAAATTAAGAATCATGAAAACTTAACATCAGATATTTGCAAAGTTGGTTAAGACAATATAATTTTGGTGTAAAATTGTGGAACATAAAATTGATGTTTCACTCTGTATGGTTAAACATTATTTTTCCAACTGCTACTTATGCAGCAGTATACAGCAACCTGAAGTTTAGGGAAGTATCAGATTAACATTAAGTTTCCATTTTGGTATGGGAAGTAATTAATGACATTTGTTAGATTTATATACACTTTTAATTCCAAAATAAGGAATTTATCATACATAATAAAATACAAATCTCTACATAATTACAATAAGTCATCAATGTAAAATGTCACTAGATACTCAACAAAAAGCTTTAAAAATTCCTCTTGATGCTCATGCTGGCTTTCTACCATTTATCTTCCTTAATTTCCTTCTGGATAGCTGGTCAAAAAACAAAAGTCCTGCAGCACGTTCAATGCTGTCTGGAGGAACCTTTAAAAAAAAAACAGAAAAAGAATTAGCATTTAATTTCTTCATACGACCATAATGCAGATTATTACATGACAATGCAGCAACAATGCCATGCATGCAACAAAAAGACAAGAACAAAAGAACACATCAGAAACTTTAAAACAAGGAGTAAAATCAGTGGTAGCTGGAACTTTTGGGGGGAAAAAAAAGAAAACAAAAACCACCAATAGAAATCTAAAATGCATAAAAAGCATTGCTGACAAAATAGAGCTGCAGTTAGGTAGAATATTAACATTTGGAAAGACAAATATCGATTATTCAACTCTGAAATCCCGCCCCCCAACATCTTGAAAAAGTTCATCCAGCCACCACCAGAGAGAAACACGTTGGCCACAAGGAGTAACACCAGCAATCAACTTGTTACTGTGGATGGGAGCCTCTTAGCTCCTTATTTAAAAAAAAAAAAAAAAATCTGATGTTCTACACTCACATCACTTTCTCTAAACTCTATCATTTACTAGCGAGCATAAAAACTATTCTTATGAAAGCTTAGTTCTATATCTGCTTCATTTTAATCCAGATAAACCTTTACAGAAACAGCTATATTACACACTTTGTTATAGATACAAAGAGAACAGCGATAGTCAAATATTTAAGAACTGCATGCGATAATGTTGGCCTTAAAATTGCATTATGCTTTTGATGCAATCACAAGAAACAACTGAATATATACAGGATTTTAAAGGAATGACAAACTGCTGAGAAATTCGAACCATTAAGGTTGGTTCACAATAACTGAAGACGGTCACCAGAACGACGACAAAGTTAAAATATGTGTATTGTAATGTGAGTATTCAGAATTACTGGGAAACTTTCCTGGGTCCCTGGAACAAGAAAGAAGACTTGTCCAAGTTTTAAATATTCTTGTTCTTGTTCCCGGGCATGGCACGTTAGATCCATTTTGTGCACATTAAACTCTTCACTATAGAGATTATTCAAGGTGGCTATAACATGAAACAGCTGCTACAGCTCTCTCTAGTCACAAACTGCAAAAATGAAATTGGAAGAAATTCTAGCACATGTGCAACCTAACTTCAGATCACACCTGCAGATCCATTGAGAATTGGTTCTTCTAGTGAAAGCGTCAGCTGTAGTTTATTTATATGCAACCCAAAATTGGCCACTGCCCCAAAAACAATAGCAAAAACTACACTGAAGGGCAAAAACCAGTAAAACTTAACAAAGGACAACAAACAACTTTAAAGTATGTCACTAATAAAGGAATGAAAGCTAGGTACAAAGAGCGGCAAAGAAAATCTCACTGCACCTCGCATCTATGTCACATTATTTATCATTGTACGTGGCCTTGTGAAGCCATGGCCATTTCATTGGTTGCTTTAGGCCATGGTGCAAGGGTGCGCCAGTCCTTCTGCTAAATACTTACACCAATAACTACAACAAAGGTTACAAAATGGCATAGAAACAAAATGTATGTTTATGCTCTCGATTGTATTCATTAAAAGAGAAAGGTAGAGTGAGTGCATTCAGTTTGTCATACAGAGCTCTTATTGTGATTGGTAGCCCATACCTTATTGGCTAGTACAGGACATGCCTTTGAAAGGGTTAAAAGCTAAGGGGAAAGCTTGATAAGCACCCAGGTTAGCAAAATGTAGAATGTGTAGTGTGAGAAGATTTTCAGGGGTGCAAATTAAAGCTTGAATGGTATTCATTAAATAAATAGCAAGGCAGCACTTTATAACAAAAAACTAACAGAACTGTATTCTCACAATAATATCAATGCTTGTTGCTGCATAGAAGCAAACATAACTAAATAATAAATAAATAAAGCAGCATGTTTTCCCTTTAATTCAAACTATAATTGGTTAATATACCTTTACTAACATATTGCTGATCATAGGAATACAACAGGATTATAGACAAAAATATAACCCAATTTTATTGCCATAATATGAATGTCATATTCGGTAAACCATATAAGTATACATATTTATCTCTAGTTTCTAAACACGATCAGTCAGTTATAACAACAGAACAATTTGCATTTAGTAAATAAATATCATCATCTGTAAATGTTCACTTTCTGACGAGCATGTAGACCATCTTCCCCACTTTCCTGGAATATTTTTATCTAATTTACTATAAAAACACTTTTATGCATTGTCATTGCAATTGCTGTAACAGTGCGACCAGCCTCTCACATATACATGATTACATCCATGAGTAATTTCCCTAGTATATGGCATGACTGGTTCTGAGACAAACATGTTTTGGTTTCATTAATACCAGAAAAAGCAAAGGCATCCACCTCCTCTCTTTTCCCCATTATTGCTGTGTAGTCACCACACTCTGCGATAGGTAAGGTGAAGGACACATCTCAAAAGACCCCAGAACAGATATAAAATCCATCAAAGATTTTCTTTGACGCTCTGTGTACAACCAAAGGAATTGGAAATAGTAATGGAACTGCATTTAGAAAATGTTACTCTATAGAATCTTGAAATTGACTAACCTGCATTATGTTGGCTGAATTGGAAGCAGGTGAAAAAAATATTAATGATCAGAAACAAATGAAATCCCTATGAGCATAAATCAATTTTCCACTTTTTTATCAATATAATCAACATGCATTCTGGTTCTCGTTACCAGGCTATTGTGATTCAAAATCTTGTATGCTATTTTGCTTTCTGTTCTTGTTTGCTTTGGTTCCTGTTCTCGTTTTCATTTTGGTTTCCATTCTAGGGTAAACCAGCCTTTAACATCTCAGAAATGGCTTAGGTCACAAAAAAGTTATTTGAAATAAATTATGTGTTTTAAAGAGATCTATATTTTTTTGTACAGTACATTTTCATCTATTGTTTAACATTTGCCAGTGATACAAGAGTATACAAAATTCCTTCCAAATTAAGCAGACTTCACAAACTATTCCCAGAAAATTCAAGATATACATTTCATTTATAATGTAAATGTTTAAATATATTGTGACTTTATTCAGTTTTTACTATAATTTCACTAAGTTCTGTCACTTCACTGTTTTGATCTATAGCGCATTCTCACAGTGAAAAGACAATACAGATTAAATGGGGTGCACTGTAGCCTCATGTACTATGCGTAAGCTCACAACTTCAGCGACCAGCTTTGGTCAGTCTACTCATTTAATGTTGTGTTGTGAATGATACATCACCAAATAGTGAAATATCTGCACTGCTATTTAAGGCTTTTGTAAGACATTTCACTTGCACTTTATCTCTCCTCTTTGTATTTTTAGTTCTTCAAGTGTGATTTTAAAGGCATAAAAATATGTATAATCAAAGAAACGTAGAGATATAAAATGAAAAAAACTTTAAAGGCGGTAGGGTATCATCACTGTTTACCCTTGATAAAATTAATTCAATGTGGGTGGAAGAATGTTTTCAAACAGCAAAGAAGAAATGATGTGCTGCACTCCGCTTTTCAATCATATTACATTAACCTAGCATGTTTTCGCTTCCTCCACACTTTTTGCTTTCATTTTTAATGGTGTCGTTAGAGGTCCATTTATTAATTCCTATATTATCCTATACACTACTGTTTCTGAATGCTCAGTAGCCTTAGCTGTTCCTTTTACTGACTTACACACACTCATTTTACTTGAATAAACACATTCATTATTATTTTGCATTTCTTCTTAGTTTACCAACATTTTGTCTCCTCCTAGCTTCTCCCTCCAGAACTATAAATATTTATGTAAAATGTTAAATAAGTAATCTTTATAACATTTCACAGTATTCCACATGCTATACAACTGAAGTTAACTTATACTGCCTTCTACCTCGCACCTGTTAACTAAACAGATGCATAACTTTTGTCATACAAAATTAAAGCAAGGTTACAGGATTCTGCTTCTTTTAAAAACTGTCTCCAACCTTCCTCAACATTTTCTCTTGTGGACACCGTTGTAAAATCAATAACTAAAAAGTTTCTCGCTGGCTGACTTTTCTACTGCATAGGTATAGAATTTTCCGAAAATATTTAATTTAAACAATTATAATGCTCGTCTTATTAAAGATAAAGAATTCAAACTGGGCAACTATCAGCACTCAAGTTTACTCTACCTATGAAAAAAATATTCTTACGCTCTACCCTTTAGTTTATTAGTTACTGCGTGATAAGCACAGAAACGGAATATATTGAAATTTTACCGAAACACACTGTTTCTTAACAAATTTGTGCCCACAGAAATCTAAAGTGATATAATCTGATGGAGAAAAATATTCTGCATAGGATGTGTTCAAAGCTTAAATTTATAACAACTGAATATTTACACCATATTATTAGCGACTTGGCAACAGCGCAAATATAGAAAAGGACAAATCTAAAGGGAGGGGGGAGAGAGAGAGAGAGGGTGCATGTGTGTGTGTTAGATAGAGATAGAAATATCCATTTACCTCATACTGTCTTTCAAGGTTGAGACATGCTATAGTTCAATTTTCACTGTGACTTCACTTAGTTCACCCTGTCACTTCACTAATGTGAACTTCTTCAATTTTCAGTTACTTCACTTTTCTTTGTGAGTAGTCTCTTTTTCTGGATGGTTCACACTCTAGGGAGTCAAACATAAGACTTCTCCAATATCTTGCGGAAGCAACAGTCACTTCACGTGTCAGCTGTTGTCACAAACTCTCTAGGCCAACAGCACCTTTCATTGCACCAAAAATGCATTCGCTAAGTCGCTTGCTACTGGATTGCTAACTTGCAAGAGCGCTCACTTATACAGCCACTGGAAATTTAGAGAGAGTTCCAGAACGTTTGAGAAGGGGAAACATCCAGAAGATTCTGGTTATCTGACAATAACACTTCCAGTGTTTATACTGGCAAGAGTGCTAATTATCTTTGTTTATCTCTGAAGGTCCAGCGCTGACTTCCCAATAACTTTGGGCCATATACACCATTGTGCCACAATATGGTGTTTTAATAAAAATTATTAGAGCCATTTTTGAGAAAATAAAAAAATGTTGAAAAAAGTTCTATGTACGAGTAAGCAGTAGTTTGGAAGCAACATTTTACATGTGACAGTCAGGCTGTGTTAAAAACAATTGCAAGTTATCGGATAACATTAGTTAGTCCGAAACTGGCTAATATACCTTATGCAATTGGCAAAACACAACAAGGTTAATCTTGGATGGGTGCCTGGGCATAAAGAAGTTTAGGGACAATGAGAAAGCAGATATGATGGCAAAAAAAGGATCAGCTCACACATTTACTGAACCTGAATCAGTTTTTGGCATACCCTTAAACTCTGTTCAAAGAACCATTGCTGAGTGGATTAATCATAACCACCAATTGCGATGGGTTCAAATAGAGGGATGCAAACACAGTAAGAGAATGATGAGCAGTGTATCCTCACAGATTATGGAAACACCTACATACAATGAGAATCTTTAACGAGGAACCCGTATGCAGGATATGTAACAAAGAGGATGAAACTGCCTCTCATGTAATCTTCAAATGAGAAGGATTGGGTAGGAAATGATATGAACTTTTGGTTCTAATAAACCCAATGATGATTTTCCTAAAGAAAACATAGTCAATAAATTACAGGCCCTATTCAAAGCGACAGGACTATTTAACTAAAATAATAGTGATAGGAGATAATACGAGGGTCATCCAGAAACTGAAGTATCAAAAACTAATTAGTGATGTTAATCATTTTAAGGGATATGGGGAGTTTATTTTGCACTTTTTAATATTCTAAGAATTTTATATAAAAAAAAAACAAACTATGGTACATAAACTGTCTAAATAGACTAAATTTTGTTAAAAAAAATTCCTTACATGCAGCACTCATATTACTTTCTCTACTCACTCTTCAACAATGTATTTTTACGAAAGCTTATTCTTCTATTTAATTCTTGTTAATGCAGATAAACCTTTACTACACATTTTTGCAGATATAAGAAGTATACAATAAGCTAAAGCAATGATTAAATGTTTTCAAAGCTGGTCAGTATGATGGCTTCGAAATTCTGTTCTCTTTCCAAGAACATGAAAAATAAAGAAAGAAAGGGGAAAATAGTAATAGTCGATTTACTGTTTGTGAATTCCAGAGGGTGTTTATTCAACTCATATTTTCTCATAAATCATTATCAGGGCATATCTCTCCCTAGTGGAAACTCAAAGGTTACATTTTTAGAAGAAAAAGAATACTATGTACACGTCTGGTTTTGTACTAAGCTGAAACTCACCCGCATGATAATTTAGCAGATATTCTGCTTGCCCCCCTCCCTTGTTCCTTCAATTTTTACACAAAAGCATATTCTCCTTGTATGCAGTTATTAAGTTTGTTTCTTCATCTGTCCACTATTTGTGTTCCATAATATAAAACTTGATATGCAAATTAACTTGTCGCCACATACACTCAAGCTATACCAACAGCATGGTGAAGTGAACAGGTTGTTATCAGAGAGCAAAGACTCACCAGTGTCCAGCAGAAAGCACCAATCTCTCAGTGTGTACCAACAGCACCTATCAGATAGTTCTCTCAAGCAAGGTAACACATCTTGAGAATTTCTCATGCTCTCTTCTCCCAAATGGTCAGTATTAGCCTGTTTAGTGATTTAGGGTTGAAACGGAAATATTTATTTAACACTACATCTGATTTACCTTAATACATATGACGTTAATGATGTGGAATTTATTTGTTATAATGTTGTATGCATTTATGTATTGTATTATTTACATATCTTTGGTGTTGCTATCATGATTATTATATTTATTATTATGGGATTATGAATTTGTTCCTTATTAACATATATACATACATATATGTATGTATTCAGAAGTTAAATTTATTTATTAATTTAAAATATATCATGGCCAACTTTAACTAAATTTATAAATAAAGAATATTGTATAAATTACTTTAGATGACCATAGAATAAACAAACTTGTTATTTTCTACAAAGAAATATTAAGAAAACAAAAGCTATTGCCAAGGAACAGTAAATAACATTCTTCTTATAATAAGAAGAATTAGTATCTCACCAGTACTCAGACTGTGTAGACCAGTATCCAAACAGTGTTATTCCAATAGTAGTCAGAACGTAATAACCATCTGCTACCAAGACATACTTATGAATGTATGTTTGATTTAATAAGTCGAGTGAATTATAAACAAAAATATAAATGTAAAGGGAAACTATTTTAAAAAAATCTGATGTGTTACACTCACATGACTTTCTCTACTCTTGTACAAAGTATTTTTACAAATGCTATTCTCCATCTGCTTCATGTTAATCGAGATGTTAATCTTATTGCTAATTTTCTTGTAGATGCAAGGGGAATTGGTAGGCTTTAAGCGATAGTCAAATATTTTAAGAGCTGGTTGCTATGTGCAGTACTCCATTCTCTTTGCATGTCCAGGACATAAAAAAAAAATGAATAATGAATACCCATTTGAGAAAAAGTATAAGTATTGGAAAATTTAAGGGAATAACAAGCAATATCTCGAAAATGGTTCACTCAACAAAAAAAAGGTATATGACATAAATTGTGTATTTTAACGTGATCTACATGTTTTGTGTAGTAACATTTTGTCTATCTCTTATGGTTTACCAGTTATGCAAAAGTCGTTCACAATGAAGAATACTTTTGGAGACATCCAGAAAATTTGAGATATACATTTCATTTGTCATGAAAATATCTTAAACATATGATATTTTAATTAAAATCGTTAAGAGCCATTTTTGAGAAAATTAAAATTTTTGAAAAATGTTCCATGTAAAGGGTAATCTGGGGTGGGGGGGATTTTCTTGAAAATCTTTGTGTCGCATCTCTGGAAGATACTGAACCTATATACCAAGTTTGGTGTTTATCCAACTGTTCGTTTCTGAGCTATGCTGTTCTCTCTCTCTCTCTCTCTCTCTCTCTCTCTCTCTCTCTCACACACAGACATGTTTCCAAAAATGTTTTTTTTTTGGATTCAGGGGGTCTCAAAACATACATTTCCGGTGAAATCTCGGTATCGAATTTTTGGGTGGAATACAATACTTCTCCTATTTACTATATGTAGTAGAGAAAGTAATAAAATAAAATTGATGTTAGGAAAAAGAAATACTTGCATTAAAATCATTCATGATAAGGAATCTTACCTGTTACAATGCTCTGAGGCAAGTATAGAGTTCTCATTGCTCAATTAACTAAACATTTTATAAAATTCAACCACAGGCTTAAAAGAAACTGAGTTGAAATATCCTTACCTGGAAAACACTAAGTGGGGTATTATCATCAATAGCTTGATTTGGCATTACATATGCTTCCATGTCTAACTGACTGTCCTCGGTTTCACCCACAATCACCTTGAAGAAGTGTGTTGGAACTGCAACGTTGTTGATACCTATCACTTGATACTTAACATACGATTTTCCATCTGGTTCTTTTCTGTAACATAGTAAAGCCTATATCACTATAATATTTTCCGTATTTGCCTCAGACTTCAGAAGCAAGGAAAGCAAGAAGCAAGATTTTCCCCAGGATTACTGCAAAAAGCTGGATGTGAATACTCACACAACTTTCTCTACCCAAGACAAATTCACATAGATCCATCATATTATAGTATTTATATAAAATGTTCTTCTATCCACATTACTTTGTTCACAATACATTTTTACCTAGGAAAGTTACTAAACTATGCAATATGTAACAGTTTTAAATATGGTCACAAATATACAAATTGATTACAAAGATTGTAAAACATTTATAGGTATATAGGTCAAATAAAACAAAACAGACACGAGACTTAAGGAACATCAAATCCAAGGAAGAGGATAAATCAGCAGTAGCACACATTTTTGGACAAAAGGGCATAAAGTTAACTCAGCGACACTAATCAGGCATGCACAAAAAGCCACTGAACTGTGTATAATATTTGGGAAAAATTATTTTTATGGAAAAATCGACAAAAGTTAATGAACTTCAAGATCCCAATGTACCAAAATCTCATCACAAAATTTGTAGAACCAACGACAGACAGACAAATAGTAAGCTGTAATCATCAGTGGCAAACAATTCAGTCACAGTCAGGTAACGATGAGGAAGATGTTCCTCAAAATTAATTCTAGTTAAAGATTTAATTCATTGAAATTTGTATATATATATATATATATGTGACCACATTTTAAACTTTTATGTAATCATTCCACTGTGTCTTCAAAATTACAAATGATTAAGCAATAAGTGCTTAGTTACATACAAGATGCAGAAACAGCATTAAAATCTTATATTTTGCAAATGCATGCAGAACAATTTGGGTTAAGTTCAAGAAATAAACGAATTATAACCATACCGAATTATAGTGGGCACATCCTTAGTTGCTGAAATTAAATTAAATTGAGTTTTATTTATGGATGCTCTTTAACTGCTATGGTCCTTAGTGTCCCATTCTATACTGGGCGCGAAAGACCGGAAATTTCGCTCAGAGGTCTCTTTATCAGGTTTGAGGTTCTTTTACGTGCCATAAATCTATGACACGGAACCACCAGCTTTACTTCCCTTCTGAAGGAAGCCATGCTAAGGATTTTATGCACGAAAAAATCCATCATCCTCTGCCGGGTTTGAACCAGCAACCTCGGGAGCTATAGGCTAGCATGGTAACCACTACACCACGGAGGACGACGCTTAGTTGGTGATTGATGTTTCCCAGCCACATGGTAATGAGCTGCGGAAACCAAGACAAGGGGTAAACACGTGACTGATATGTCATTACGGTCACCTAGCAACCAGGCACACTATAGCTACTGTCCATTCCAAATACCTAATATCGGATTTTACAGGCGTTTCAGTGAGAAGTGTAACCAAAGCGAGCAGGGAATATAAACAGACACAACAGAACATAGAAGAGGATAAAATGTGGGAACTTGTTTTGTGTGCGACAGTGCTGTGGAATTGTGGATAAGCTTGTATTATTTTGGAGAGTAGTTCTGATTCCGATATGATAGCTGAGTTATCTTTGGAGGATGGGGATTTGGGTGTTACACTTTTGCCCGAGGACTGTGATTAACATAAGTAAAATGTTCATTTCCGCATACTTATAAAATCGATTGTTACTTCAGGTTGCATTTTGAACTATGATTCTCACGCAGGGCATGTTTTTATAGATTTCAACAGTGTTCAACAAGCACGTGAGAGGGGAAGAAGCAGCCATTAGGGGCGGGGATTGTGAACTACTTTTGCGCAGATAATTCAAAGAGTTTGTTTTCAGTGAAAGGCACTCTGGTTTGGAATGGACAGTAGGTTGCCAGCTCTATCATGTCATAACATGTGCTTTGTGCATGACATCAGCAACTGAAACCTCCTGCTATTTACATACTGACATTTGATAAACATATACCAGTTCTTACTTTTCTTATGATTCAGTGGTAGCAGAATGTCATTTGTTTGTTGCTCTCTGTAATATATAGTAGTGAATGTGTGACCGGGTTATAACAGCTTGTGCAGTCTATCATCAACCATTCATATCTGAATTAATAGTTTAAAATATCATATCACAACAAAATTCATGTGTTTCAGAGTGTTCATATATGCATGTGTGACTTTTATATTTAGCAAATTGTTTCAACACTCATGGCTGCGATAAACACTCATGTTACAGAAGCAGAACTATACAGAAGAAACTATTCGTGAAGGCCACAAAAAATGCATATGCATGGCTCTTCATGTTAACAAACTTTAAAATTTGAAGTAGCTGTGTATTTATTTTGGGTTCTTGTATGGATTTTGTCTTTTGTTATTGTTAGGTGTAGCCAGTCTTCTGATTATACTGCAATATGCAAATAATTTCAGGAATGTCTGTATGTGCATATCCATTAATGCAAACTTCAAGGTGACAACCCTAGTAGGCTGGCGTGGAGACTTCCAAGAGGTTCATAACAGTAAACAGATGTTCTCATGCATTTAACAATGTTCAGACATCCAGCATATAGCACCACATCTCCTTAGATAAATCCGAAAATGTAAAATGAAACTATAGGTAATCCCAAGTAGAACTTGCGTCCTCAGAGATACAATATCACTGTTTGTATCTTTCTTGCTCTCTCTGGCGTAAGACGCAGATATCCTGGGCATTACCAGATACAACATCGATAAATAAACCAACAACAATGTTCAGATCACAATGTGAACACACAATTAATATCCTCCCCACTCCCTACTATCTTTGCTGCATGGTAGGTGGGTCAGGGCGCTAAAGCGGCAACATCAAAATCCCCACTCCAACTGTCAATCACCAATTTAAGATGTGCCCATTATAATATGATCCTCACTCATTTTGCTACTTTGCACATGCATTTATTGAAACTAATTTATGACTAGGTACGGATTAGTAATTCCTAAAACCTGCTGTAATGAGAAATAATGAAATACTGAGATACTCTTTTGCTTAGGAGGGCAATATAGGTACTGCAGAAATTATAATGTATCTCCATTTTGACTAAAAAAATTACATTGTGTTTGTTCAGTCTACCATTTACCAACAGTTCTCCCACTAAATATAGCAAAAAGAAATAACATTTGTGCTTTTAATATTATAGTTTATACATGCTCTCTGAACTTACTTGGGCAGATAAAGCGGTCCTGTGCATACATAGACATTTTCATACATAAATGTCAAGTTTCGAACATATTTCTCCAATCTATTCCATGAATTCCTGTTAAAACCACTACCCACTTGTGGAGCAATGTTTGACAACCTGAATGTCTGATCAACATGTTTTTGACAGACGCGATGGTTGCCAGCAGCTGCTAAATGACCTCGGTCAAAGCCACTTCCTTTGTAATCATCGTTCACAGACCTGATTGAAAAACAGAATTGCAATTTACAATAATATAATTTAAGAATAATGTAACAAAATGTGAGCTGATCAAGATTAGTGTTCAGCAGTATCCAGGGTTTTATAGCCTGAATAAACAAGAATTTTTCTCAGCTTTTCTCTTTTTTCACTTATAAGGCGTCATCAGTGTCCTGTAATCAGTACCTAGGGATGAGACCTCGAGACTCTGTGGTATCTAAGTATGTCTAATACTTTTGAGATGAACCTTTGATACTTTTAAATTTATAAGTTTTGCATTATTGAAAGTTGTTATGTTTAACTTTATGCTAGATAAGAAATGAAAGGATTGAGACTTCACACTATTGCCTTGCACGTCTCCCCAAAGAGTGCTGGACTATAGTTCTTGATAAACTTTGCATTCCCTGTGGGTGGATGAATGAATGCATTATTCCATAGACTCTTGTGTCTAAATGAAAAAATGTAAAACAATGGGGGAAGGAATAGAGATACTCATGTAACATGCAGCATTAACCAAGCTGTGAATGAAGTAAATCATGTTTCTGCAATAGCCTGGCTTGGTGACTCACTCTCAGCCATTACATTTACCTACTCCGGTGACCAAATCCTGTGAATCTAGCAGAAACAAACCAGAACTTAAGACATCAGATAATGCAGCGCATGGCAATGTTTTCTTTCCTGCCATCTGTTTGTAATTACGCCAGTCATACCTTTGTATTAAACATGTATATGCTAATGTATGAGGGTTGGTAGTAGAGGCTTAATCCCAACTTACTTTGTTTACGAGTGTTACATGGCTAAGTAATTACTTATTACCAAATGAAAAAATGTGGTAGTTGTGAACAGCCAGCGGTAGAATGGTGTAATACACACATTATTTTTAGTTGCTTGAGTTTCATGTAAAATATATATTATGTTATTTTCAAGATTGCAGAATCAAAAAGAATTGTTAGTACTTGTTTTCTTGTGGATAGAGAATCCTTTAAAAGAAAGTTTTCAGCTCAAAATAGTGTGACATAAAAAGGGGAAAAAGAATTATTATTCATTATTATTATTATTATTATTATTATTATTATTATTATTATCATCATCATCATCATCATAATTGACTAACAATAGAGGGTATAACCTATGGTATTATCAAAATAAAAAAAATTGCTGCCAATTGAAGAATGTCAAACAGGAACAATTTCAGAATTAGCATACAATACAAAATTGGTTACATGCGTTTATATACAGAAAATTACTTACAAGAACATAATTCAGTGAACAAGCTATCGCTTTTACAGTTTTATATAAAGTGAGTGTTGAGTATTTGGGCTCAAAAATCAGTATTGGTATCAAGTATTGAGAAATAGTACTATAGTCCCACCATTATCAGTACATTTTATTAAACTTTAGTATGTGTGGCAGTAATTTGTATCACAATAATGTAAATGCCAGAGTGATTGTAGTGTAAATAAGCATTATTGTATGACATTGATTTAAGATGTTTGTTAATTATAAGCATTGTTAGGAAATAAGAGCGAGTAACAATGAGCAAGGGGGTGAGTTGAATATTAATTAGAAGAGACAAACAAATGACATCAGAGTAGCGTGCCTTTCTTTACAAATGGAGGGAATTTCTTCCCTAAAGCATATGTGTTCATAATTTTGATTGGATATAAAAATAGACACTAATGTTGGCGCGTTTTATTAACCAATAGCAGCTCGGTTATAATGTTTAGGGATATCAGGGTGAGGGAGTATAAAAAGCTAAAGCCGAGAAGCGGGTGGCACACAGTCCAACAGAAGCATTCGCGTGTAATACGTCGATCAGTTCAACATAAGTATTCGTGAGTTATACGTCGCGTAGTTCAACGGAAGCATACATAAAGTACACGTTACGCAATTTTACAGAATCTCTCGCATCGTAAATCTAGTTATAAATGTGAAATACGCGAATTAATAAAGTGCGGCAAATAAGTGATTATAATAACATTAGAAAACAGAACAGTTTCAGTCTGGCGTGTATCAAGAATCAATATGTGAAATTGAATAATGTGTGATGACAATAAAAGTGTAAAAACAAATTCTTTTATCAGTGTTATCTTTGAGTAACAAATCCTTTCCGTTTACACACCCTGTTCAAGAGATGTGCTCGACCGAGAAATAATAGCTAGCCGGAGGACAATGAATCCAACATTCAAAGTAGTAAAACAATAACAGGCGCTCAGAAATAAGATAACACGAAGTGACCGCGACAAATTGGCTCCCATATGTTGTGCAGATAAACATGAAGCATCTTCCAACTACTAACAAATATAATCGACTTCATATGTAAGACATGAAAGTACAATCTTGAAGATAAAAATACGCTGGTACCATAATTTGAGTAGTACCTGGAATATTTCTAATGTTCAAAACCCTACATCAGAGATGGCGAGGCGCTGTTCCCTCTCTGCAACCGTCCCTTTGTTTTTCACATGCTGCTGAGTGATGCAGTGTGTGTGTTGCATATTTGGCGACTCGCGGAAGGAAGTCGTTTTCATCACCCTTGCCATACATAATACAATACACTTCTTGATTTAGTTCAGTATAAAAGCATATCTTTATCATCAGGTACAAAATAGTTCCCAAATAATACAGGTATGACTGACAAGGGAAGTATCAGGTCTGTCATGTCGAAATCAACCCTGAAATTCCTGTAACAGAAGTGATACAGTATAAGGAGGCCACACCCAAAATATCAGCTGTAGTTTTAACAGTAAGACAATTGCGTGCGTACGTGCGTGTGTGTGTATTTTTTTTTATTCACCAGGAGAATTTTCTTATAAATTCATGGCTTTGTCAAGATTTAAGTAATATAGTGAGGAATATATACAAGAAATATATATTTTACAGTGTTATATACAGAGAATACATATTAATGAATAATAATAATAATAATAATAATAATAATAATAATAATAATAATAATAATAATAACAACAGTAAGTTAACTTATTAGTTTTTGAAGTATTCAAAAAACTCTTGCATACTATAAAAAGTTTGCTTAATTAAAAAATTTTTAACATTGTGTCTAAAGTTAATTTGATCACAAACATTTACCTTATTTGTAATGAGGTTGTACATTTGTATGCCCTTATGCAGTATTGAGTTGGCCTTTTTCGTTGTTCTGGCTGTCTGTAAGTGTATTTTATTACTGTTTCTAGTGGAATGTTCATGTACAGTGTTGTTCATATTGAATAGATGAATGTTGTTCCTTATAAAGCATACAGTTTCTAATATATACAGACTCGGTAGAGTAAGAATACTATGTTGACGGAAGTGTGGTTTACATGATGTCATCGTACTTAGGTTTAGCATTAGCCTGATTATTTTTTTCTGTAGTATGAAAAGAGTGCTTCTATCACTGCCAGATCCCCAAATAAATATACCATAGGCAAGTGCAGATTGTACATAAGAGAAGTATATCATTTTTAGTGTTTTTTGGCCTTTTAAAACAGATATTACATAGTGTGCTCTATTTATTCTTGTTGTAACATTCTTAATATGGCTTTTCCAATTTAGGAATCAAACTTGGAATATTTCAGCAGCAATGCAATATACGACTCCATATATGGACATCTGTGCTTCACAGACACAAAGTGTTGAATATTTGGATGAAGTACCACATCCCCATCCTCCTCACGACATAGAATTCTAAGCCCCTGCCCCACCTTATGTGACAATCCCTTAAGTACACATCTGAGTCCAATTGAACTAGTTAATAGAAGCAATAATTCCTTGCAGTTTATATGGAAGGTTTGGTGTTTGTTGAGGGTTTGTAGCTGATGTTTTGGGTGTGACCTCCTTAGGCTGGTTCACAATAAACGAGAATGGAAACCAGAACAAAAATGAGAACCAGAAGTAAAATAGCATGCAACATTTTGATTCACAATACCCCAGGAATGAGAACATGAATGCATATAGATGACCATATCAATACTCAAAATACGAAAGTCGATTTTGCACATTAGGATATCATTCATTTTTAATTGACCAATGAGGTTTTTTCACCTGCTTCTAATTCAGCCAACATTATGCAGGTTAGCTAACATAAAATTTCATAAAGTAAACATTTTTCTATATGCAGATCTATTACTATTTCTAATTCCTCTAGTCATACCAAGTATCATTCCTTTATTAATAGTGTACATTGAAGTTGTTTATTGGTCTTTATTAATTTCTACTGGTATTTGTTCTTCTTGTAGTATTTGCTATTGTTTTTCAGGCAATAGCCAGTTTTGAATTGCACATAAACAGGTTACAAATGATGCTTTCGCTAGAAGAACTAACACTCGATGCCCTGTAAGTGCAATGGTCACCTTATAATGGTGTTTCTCGGTGGTGACGCTTATAAGCTACTGAAAACAGAGTACGGAAAAAAGTTTCGTTGGACAAGAGGTTATCATTGCACTCATAAGCTCCTCAGTTCAATCTCGCATTAGTTATCGTTATTTTTACTTTCTCTACTACGTATAGTAAGTAGGGGAAGTATTGTATTCCACCCAAAAATTCGATACCGAGATTTCACCGGAAATAGTGTTTTGAGGCCTCCTGAATCCAAAAAAAGCATTTTTAGAAACATGTCCATGTGTGTCTGTATGTGTCTGTGAACATCATAACTCAGAAATGAACATTCAGATAAACACCAAACTTGGTATTTAGGTTCAGTATCTTCCAGAGATGCGATACAAAGGTTTTCAAGAAAATCCCCCCACCCCAGATTACCCTTTACATGGAACATATTTTGAAAATTTTAATTTTCTCAAAAATGGCTCTAACCATTTTGATTAAAATATCATATGTATAAGATATTTCCATAACAAATAAAGTCTATATCTTGAATTTTCTGGGAATGTCTCCAAAAGTATTCTTCATTGTGAATGACTCTTGCATAACTGGTAAACCATAAGAGATAGACAAAATTTTACTACAAAAGATGTAGATCGCCTTAAAATACACAATTTATGTCATATACGTTTTTTTTTTTGTTGAGTGAACCATTTTCAAGATATTGCTTGTTATTCTCTTAAATTTTTCATTACTTATTTTCTCAAATGGGAATTCGTTATTCATTTTTTCTTTGTTTTGGATGTGCAAAGAGTATTAATCTGTGGCAAAGAGAATGGTGCTGCATCCAGCAAACAGCTATTAAGATATATGTCGATGCTTAAAGGCTAGCACCTAGCAACCAGCTATTAAGATATATGTCGATGTTTAAAGGCTACTGTATTTCTATATTGCCCTTGCAATTACAAAACAAGGGGAACATAGCACGCCTTAAGCAATAGTCAAATATTTTTAGAACTGGTCGCTATGTGTAAAATGTAATTCTCTTTGCATGTCAAAAGATCGTTTCTGCAAATTTTTATCTCAATTAATATGAAATAGATGGAGAATAAGAGTTTGTAAAAATAGTTTGTACAAGAGTAGAGAAAGTCATGTGAGTGTAACACATCAGATTTTTTTTTTTGTCCTGGTAATGCAAAGAGAATGGGATACTCCACATAGCAACCAGCTCTTAAAATATTTGACTATCGCTTAAAACCTACCAATTCCCCTTGCACCTACAAGAAAATTAGCAATAAGATTAACATCTTGATTAACATGAAGCATATGGAGAATAAGCGTTTGTAAAAATAGTTTGTACAAGAGTAGAGAAAGTCATGTGAGTGTAACACATCAGATTTTTTATATTGTAAATTTTATGACTGGATGTGTAGAACATAATACTGCATTAATATAACTTTAGGATTTTAAGTTTTAGGCATATCTATGTACACAAAAACACAATTCTACTAAAATACTCATTTTAAATAACTAAAGAAATAAGTGCAAATAAACTATTGTCTTCTAAAACTAAAACACACAAAAAATAAACAACATTAATATCGGGTGTATAAATTCTGAACATGTACAACTCCTTCATTTTCAGGTTACAAATAAAATTAAATTCCTGTAGTAACGAGGACGAGAAGTTACAACATCCCAGGCTTCTTGAATATGAGCCCAGAATCCTGTATGAATTCAAAAATTCCATCAGGATAGCTTATCCTCACAGAGGGAATAAAAATATTCTCAAGTATTACCATGTACTGTGCATTGTTTAGTGTATCGTCAAGTTGCCACAACAAACCTAAACCATCCCTTGATATCCAACAAGATACAGAAATGCGACCATGATGAAACTGTAAAGCCACCTATTTTGCATTGTAACAACCATTCTATTATGAACTTTAACAAATGCCATGTATGAAATGGAGTATATTGAAAATATGTATTCACTATGTGTTGATTAAACATTATTAACAAAAAAAAAAAAAAAAAAGAAAGAAAGAAAAAAAAAAGTGTTTGCTACACGCAAGAAGCAAACCTGTGGTCTTAATCACAGAAATACCCTATGCTTTGCTACAACACTACAGAGAAGAAACATGAAAATTAGCATGTTTAATAGTGCCATACAACAACTTGCTGTAGCTGCTACACAACTGTATTGTGTATGGTGAAAACAAGGCACTGTGCCATGTAAGACATTAATCATTTCTTTCCCAAAGGTGTACATAGTGAAAGGCCATCACAAGCACTGATCAATCACAATAGTTCATTTCACGTTAACATGATTGATAGACCATAGTATTTCTTTTGAAGGGAGCAAGAATCTAATTTAATGGGGAAAAAATCTGATGTGTTACACTCACATGACTTTCTCTACTCTTGTACAAACTATTTTTACAAACGCTTATTCTCCATATGCTTCATGTTAATCGAGATGTTAATTTTATTGCTAATTTTCTTGTAGATGCAAGGGGAATTGGTAGCCTTTAAGCAATAGTCAGATATTTTAACGCTGGTTGCTATGTGGAGTATTCCATTCTCTTTGCATTACCAGGACAAAAAAAAATGAATAACGAATTCCCATTTGAGAAATAGTATAAGTATTGGAAAATTTAAGGGAATAACAAGCAATATGTCGAAAAATAGTTCACTCAACAAAAAAAAAAAAAAAAAAAAAGAAAGAATGTATATGACATAAATTGTGTATTTTAATGCGATCTACATTTTTTGTGTAGTAAAATTTTGTCTATCTCTTATGATTTACCAGTTATGCAAAAGTCGTTCACAATGAAGAATACTTTTGGAGACATTCCCAGAAAATTCAAGATATACATTTTATTTGTCATGAAAATATTTTAAACATATGATATTTTAATCAAAATCGTTAAGAGCCATTTTTGAGAAAATTAAAATTTTCGAAAAATGTTCCATGTAAAGGGTAATCTGGGGTGGGGGGATTTTCTTGAAAACCTTCGTGTCGCATCTCTGGAAGATACTGAACCTAAATACCAAGTTTGGTGTTTATCCGACTGTTCATTTCTGAGTTAAGCAGTTCACAGACACACAGACAGACATACACGTACATATTTCCAAAAATGCTTTTTTTGGACTCAAGGGGCCTCAAAACATATATTTCCGGTGAAATCTCGAATTTTTGGGTGGAATACAATACTTCCCCTACTTACTATACACAGTAGAAAAAGTAAACAAGGAAAGATAAACGTACAACTTTTTGTTAGAAATGGACTAATCATAATTCAACAATTTTACTGGCAAAAATATGCATTTTAAATTGAACAGTCCAAAGTAGTAATACATATCTCAACAGCGCTTATGAAGTTGAAAGACCTACCGTAATGTGACACTATAAATATGAACCTCAATACCCTAAAAACCCTGAGTAAGAATACAACTTGTGAATTAAGTAAAGTTAGTAATACTTCAGCTCTTTCTGAAATTTTGTTAAACGCAGGCATCCCAACTTAGTCAAGATAACAGAGAAGGTACTACACATTCCTGCTTCTCCTGCAAAATTAAAAGTTTTCAGCAATTAGATTTGTATTCATTGTGTCCATAAAAAAATTACATTTGAGAGGTAAAAAATTTTGTTGCATGTACATCACATACTAAAACTTTCCATCTGATAATAAATAGCATGAAAACTGACATCTCCTACTGCATCATTATATCTGTGATAAGAAAGCTATTGGCTGGTCTTTGTACCAATAACATTTCTGACACCTGGTATTTTTATATATTTACTTAAACTTTTTAGTTCATGGTCCGGGCAGTAGAAGGCATTTGTGGCTATTGTAACTCATTCAGCTGATCCTGAAGGGCTGCCAACAATGCAGTAACAAACACAGTGATATCAAATTGTCATATTATTAAAGCGGGCATAGTTTCTTAATAACCTTACAGCAGGACACGAAATGAAGAGGTCACTAGGCCTAGTGAGCCGTAGTAAATTGACAGGGTCCTGTGTTTTCGAGATTTACCCAAGATTAGGTTCAGGTTAGTGTGTGTGTGTGTTTTTTGGGGGGGGATGTTCTTTAACTACTATGATTCTTAATGTGCCATTCTATATTGGACGTGAAAGACTGGAAATTTTGCTTTATCAGGCTTGAGGTTCTTTTATGTGCCGTAAATCTATGACATGAGACCACTGGCTTTACTTCCCTTCTGAAGGAAGCCATACTAAGAATTTTGAAGCCAAACATATAACTCCATTGCCCTCCACCGGGTTTGAATCCGCGACCTTGGGAACATATTTTAGTTTTAGAAGATAATAGTTTATTTGCATTTATTTCTTTAGTTATTCAAAATGAGCTAGCATGGTATCCCTAGACCATGGAGGACGACAGTGTGTCTGTATAAACTGATTCAATGACTGGTATGATATCAGAAACTGTGCAATAAAGGAGGCCAGAGCAAACTTTAGACTTTCTACTAAATCAAACATAATTATTTTCGTGAAACACGTTAATACGATTAAGTTGGCAACTTCTTCTGCACATGCGCAGCAGTAACAAAATAGGGTACTTTGTTTACCTTCCACGATGATTTTGGTGTAAAAGAAAATGTGTTAAAAAGGGAAGAAGGGTGGGTTACAGGTGTTCTAAGTGATTACATGTCATCCTAAAGCTATTATTTTATATCTTTTTGTTTCTAAAGTCACTATTTTTCAGCATCTTTACTATAGGTAAGTATGGAACTGTTACATTCATACACAATTAATTCTTCTTGTGAATTTGCTGCAGTTTGTTCTGTTGTATTGTCTTTCGTTACTTTAACATATGCGAGTTATTTATATGCTTTATATTCCAAAATCGTATCATTCAGTTCTAGTCAGCCTTCATACTGCTGGCCAGAGAAGTTGGTTAATAGCATATGAGTCATTCCACGTCAACTCACACAAATTTTCACAAAACTTGACCATCATGTCTCCAATTCCTTCAAAGTTTGTCCATGGATTACAAAAGCAAAGTGAATTATTTCGTAAATTCTTATTTGTTGTAAGATTGCAATATAATAAAAAATATTGTGCAATACAACTTGTGAAAAATGGCATACCTCTCTACCTTAAAATTAAAATATCCAACAGATGATTGTAACAAAATTACTTAATAAAGTTCAATACGAGGCTTAATATATAATATTTTACTTAATATTTATTATAATTGATATAATTAATAATTTACATGTATTTTTAAAAATGAAATATTTAACAACTATATACTTCTATTAACCCACTTGTTTAAATTTCTATAAAAAATATAAATAAGTTCCGATGTTTTTATATATGTATATATTCATAAAACAAAGATAGGATCCTGTATAGTTAACTTTAAATAAAATAACTTACAAAGTGGTGCATAGCAGAATTTCAACGCATTTCGGCTGGAGAGTAGCAGCAACAATCTGTCATTGGATGCCTTGTCAATTGTTCATAGCACTTTAGTTGCAGTAGTTTGTTCAATATAACTGTTAAATCTGGCATGTACATTGAGAAACATTCGAGCTTTCAATCTTATCCTATGAGAGGCAATTTAACTACAATTTAAATGCGCACTTTCTTCCCTTCAGGCTCAAATGAATACTGTCTGATTATTATTGCATTATTGATTGATGGAATAAATGAATGTAGCTTTAAGGAGCCAGGGATCACTTTCACGTTGCTGTATCTTGCCTTAAAATGGTCACTATGTTCCTGATGTTGACACTCCATGAAAAACATAAACCTTATATTGGGAATATGTTCATTTGCTCAAATAAACAATTCTTCGGAAGCTACAATTGGATCCTGAGGGCTGTAGATTGGCTCTCATTGCTACTCTTTTAGTCGCACCTCCAATACAATTCCATGGTCCTTTTCCTATGATATCGCAAAAGAAATGCCATTCAGCATGAATACTAAAGTCATCCTCGTGGTGGGACAAATTAAAAAATTGCTTCTTATTTTTATACTGAGCATGGTACTATCAGAAAAGTAATAAATCTTCTTCAAATGTTTAATTTCTTTTTCTAAAAGCTTTATCAGTTCTGTCTGAAAATCATGCTTCAGGCACTCCAAAATTGAAACAAAGTTCAGGTGACATGTTTCACTGCACTGCTTGAAACAGACAAGTGCACCTAGCTTGGTTGTTATTCCAATGTATGCCTTAAGCTGAATCTTGCACAACAAAAGCATAGCTTTTTTGAAAAATCACAAATAATGATTTTCCTTAAGATTTGCCAGAAACAAAGACTGTTGCTGAGCTAGAAACATGTGAGGTATTAAATTATTTAGTTTATTTGCTAATTTCTCCAAATATTCTTGTACTAGAGATTCCAAAGTTTCCAAATTTGCTCTGTTCACAGTAACGCACTGCTTTTACCTAACATGTCATGTATATTGTATGTCTTCTACATCAAATCGTTCTTGTAAATATGTAGTAAACTTATCAGTTCTAGAACAAAATGGGCATTCCAAAAGATAGCAATGCTGAGATGGGGGACTGCAAATTGTATATAATCAATAACAAATAATTAGAAACTAAAGGTTTATATACTCTTTACAAAACAACTTCACAGCATCACTAAATGGTTGGAGAACTCCAATAAATCCAACCTTACGAATGTGAATATAACCTAAAACCCTCCGCTGTGTAATGCATCAGCTGGCGAGCCATCTCAGACAGCTGTCTATACCCCCGCCGCTGTATCTTTGCACTTGACAGTTTGTGTGGCTTCGCGTAAGGTTGGCTACATTGTGGTTGCGACATTGCCAGAGTGGCTAGTAAACAACAACAGCTGATTGTTCTCCTTCCTATCGTGACTAAGCTACATACAAAAAGTGTATGTAAGTAGTGAATGTCAATGAATAATAACTATTTCGTATTATTATTGTTAATTGAAAATAAGCGATATAAGCAGCTTTGGTATGGTCAGATACCCTTTCTATGATAATAGGCATAAATGTGTCTACGTATGGCATCTAATTGGAAAGCATCAAGATTTGTGACTGGACGAGGCTGCTTTCTTTTCTTCCGAGTTGATAGAAATACGTGTTGCGTTCCAGATGGTTCAGGAATTTTGTGCTCTTTCTCTTGGAGTTTCACTCCCTTGTAAATAACAGTTCTCGAGCTTAGTCCAAGAGCTGTTGCAGTTCGTTGTACGGCTTTATCAGCAGGAATAGAGGGATGTCCATGAACCTTCATGTACTCCTTTTCCTGTTCAAAGAATTCCCGGGTTCTCCTTAATAGTTCCAATGCCTGACTATTAAGTGGCACACCTCGCCGCAAAGGATTTTCACTTCGTGAATCATCACTCGGCAATCGGCGTCGTTTTTCAGACATTGTCGCACTTAAGTTTTGTTTAAATAATATGAATGAAATATATATAAAATAGATAAATATAAACAAATATATATGTATAAACAACAATGTAGGTTGCAAAGAACAACTCGACGCTCGTGCTAGAGATTCACAAACTGAAGGACGTGGTTGGGAATAGTTACATCCGGCAACAGAGCCGATTCTAGTTCCGGTTCCGCTTTGTCATCAACCATCCGGAATGCTGCCTTGTGATTGGCTTAGGAAGTCAAACGGTTGAAGCTTTTCATCTGTTTTTTCGCGAGTGTACCAACTTAAATGCTAGCTGTCAAGTGCAACATTACAGCAGCGGGGGTATATGTTCTAAAACCCTACACACTAACAAAAATAAAATGTTTAAATGCTTCTAAGGAGGATCCCATCCTAATGTTAACAGGTGTAAAACAAAATATATTACAGATCCCTTTTGTATTTGTTCCACATTTTAATACTATGGGGTTAAACATGATATTGTGGTTTAAAATATTCATACTTATGACTTATATGAGAGGTGACAAGCTTAGTGCAAATACAATGGCACTGGTATTCCATTAGATAAACACTGATAAATTCAATGGAAACTTTATAGATATTCTAGTATTCCATCAGATGAATATTGAAACTGGATTAAAACTGTGATAAATGTCTAGTGATTTTTATTTTAATACGGTGTGTTTTACTGCA
The DNA here is from genome assembly GCA_030765065.1 of Deroplatys truncata. Taxonomy (NCBI): domain Eukaryota; kingdom Metazoa; phylum Arthropoda; class Insecta; order Mantodea; family Mantidae; genus Deroplatys; species Deroplatys truncata. Next base: position 46,895,632 of record CM060986.1, read on the forward strand.
AATTAATATCATTTGTAAGCCTTTCCAATAATGCCAGATTTTTCTTGAATGATGCAATTGGCAATCTGCCATTTCCCAAGAGCAGGCAGACCAACCTATTTCTCCCCTAGATGATACTAACAATGCAAAACAATATTAACATATCTTTCATTATAAAAGGCGTTCAAAACATTAACCCTCTTCATCTATAAAAGCCTTGCACCTGTTGAACGTATTATTGAAGATAAAACAAATTTCTGTAGCATAAATATTGGAAAATACATGCTCAATACTGTCTTCTAATTTGTCGCATCAACTTTATCTTTAAGCATTCCCCATAGAAAATAATCACAAGGATTTAGATCTGGAGGGCAAGCAGGCCAGTCAATTATTCTGCCATCAAGAAACACACAATACAAAGCAGCTATTTTCTTGGACAAATCCTACTGTCAAGTTATTCCCCAGAAAAGTTGGCTGTTTATGTTCCTTTTGCCCGACATCGATTAAATCTGTTTGAATTTTTCTAATAATCTATAAATTGTGGATTTGTTAGTGAAGGTGTCACCAAAAGTTTCAACATATATCCAAGCTGACTGTCTCTGTGTCTCTAAAAAAGCAACACTTAACATAATAAACACACACTGTTTTGCAGTATACTCCATGATAGCTACCTGGGATGGCTTCTAGGGTAGTGCTGCTGTGCTGTGGCAGCACTATTACAAAAGGAAAGAAAGAGAAGTGCATAGGAATTGCGCATAAATCATTATTTCCAAGCATGTGTTCCCTCATTTGAAAAGAGGCGTTAAGCGGCATGCCAGTAGTTTTCTGAAGGTTGGAGGCAATTCCAGATTGACACTGTCTACACTCATAAGCACTGTGTATAAAGCTGGGATGTACATTTCTACACGATTCTTATGGAAGAGGTGGAGCCAAGATTGCTTTGACTCAGAGCTTATGTTTCACCCATTAGAGCTCAGTAAAGACAGAACCTAGCATCCACATTCAACCTTCCTTTAATGCAGTGTTACCATCTTGCTGCAAATTAATGCTAATGCATTTGGTACTGCAAATAACTGCCCAATTAACTCGAATGCTGAAGTAATACATTGAAATATTTTTATAAATAAAAGTATTTGGTTTTGAATATAATTATGTCCTTAGGTTTTGAAATTAAGATACATTTCAATATGTGTATATTTCACAGCAGCACGGTTGTTGGAAATGATTAAATATGTGGTATCCTATCCACCAAGAACAAAAGACTAATGCATTCACTAGTACACCTGTTTTCAAAACAATAGTCTTAATATTTCTGTTTATGTTTGTGTAGTTCACCATTAAAATCAGCTGTAGCTGTATGTAGAGTGTTTCCTTTAAGTGAATATTCATTTGTATTTGAAAGTTACAAACATGAGCAAAGTAAGTGAATTCTGTTGTTGTCGTTCACCAATGGCATTGGGGGATTAATTGATCTGCATCATTTTACCTCTGGCTTCCCAATATAAAGTCTGTAAGTTATCACTTTTAAGGCCTTTTGCATTTGGTGAGATGTTGTTTGTTCAGGAGACATCATCTTCATAGAAAGTGCACTTGGGTGTAGGTAGGCATCATATCTTCTAGAGATGTTCTGCGAGGCAATCGTGGCCTGTTGCCATCCTAAATAAGGCCACTGCAGTCTTCCTTGGCATTTTTTGTATATCAACTTTATCTTTAATAGTATTTTAATCTTTATCTTTTAATTTATCTTCTTCATAAGTCTCTGCTGTCTTTTGAAAAGCTGTTTAATATTATTTATTTATTTCTATTTGTCCTACAGGTTTTATTTGTTGTAATGCACCTTTCTTTGCTAATTGATCCGCATGTTCATTGCCCAAAAGTCCGACATGAGCTGGGATCCATTGTAGAGTGATATGGATTTCTAGTTTCAACTGCTTTAATTAGGCTTCTTATTTCTTTAATATTTCTTGTTGCTTTATTATTATGTAATTTACTATTCCATCTATGGCTGATTTTGAGTCTGATAAGATTATTATTTTTTGTTTTATGTATGGTCTATATAAAATGTTCTGTAATGCTGCTTTTATAGCTGTTAATTCTCCATCATAGTGGTTTGACATTTCATCTAATGTTAGATACTGTGCAAAATGTTTACAGTATACTCCTGCACTGGCTTTTTCTTTTATTGATGAGGGATCTATCTGTATATATTCGGAGCCATTCTTTTTCTGGGTATCTTTCATTTTCCATAGCTGGTGCTATGGCTCTCATTTCATCTGGTATATTGTTTTGTTTGTGTATTGCATATATCAGGTCATTCTGATATTGTATATCAATGTATTATATTGGACTCGTTACCTCTGTTGCAATTATATTTGTTGTAATTATATTCTTGTAGTTTAAGTTATTAATATATGTTCTGAAGCTTATTTGAGTTTTTAAATTAATTATAGTATCTGATCTGTTTCTATTGACTTGCAGTTTTTGTGCTAGAGTAATTGCTTTCAACCCATGTTCCAATTCTATAGTCATATTTTTTGTGAAGCTTTGTAGTACTGTGATTGGTGTTGTTTTTTTGCAGCTCCTGTTATTATTATTAGTGAATTAGTTTGTGAAATTTCTAGTTTACTTTTAAGTCTCTTGTTTACTGTTGCTAGTAGTTCTCCTGCATACAATAGGTTAGGTTTAATGTATGTTTTATATGTATTTTGGGGAACAACATAGTCCGCCTTCACGTGGTGCTCCCTGGGTAACGCTAAATGGGCTACAACACAGGCATGCTTCTCAAGCCAAAAAAATTAAAGTAAGTGAATTCTTAAAACTCCATTTAGCAACAGGACTCTTGGTGAAAAAAAAGTAAGATAAAAGCATTGGGTAGGCACTCCCGAATCTCGTAAACCTGCAGCAACAAATAAACACTGATGTCATTAAGTTCAATCTGGAAATGTGCCAAATGAACAAATAGATTTGTCATTGTGAGGAAAACAGCAAACTTTTTGTGTTTTCCTTGCATGTTATTTGTGGGAGATATCCATTGGTTTAAGACTCGAACAACTGATATTGGGCATATATGGTCTATGTATTTGAGGGGCAACAAATCCTTAGCATGGCTTCCTTCTGAAGGGAAGTAAAGCCGGTGGTCCCGTGTCATAAATTTACGGCACGTAAAAGAACCTCAAGGCTGTTAAAGAGGCCTCTGAGCAAAATTTCCGGTCTTTCACACCCAATATAAAATGGAACGCTAAAGACCATAGTAGTTAAAGAGTGTCCATAAATAAAACTCAATTTTTATGTATTTGAGGGATTCATTTTCCTTTTTTTACTTTCTCTACTACGTATAGTAAGTAGGGGAAGTATTGTATTCCACCCAAAAATTTCGATACCGAGATTTCACCGGAAATACATGTTTTGAGACCCCCTGAATCCAAAAAAAGCATTTTTGGAAACATGTCCGTGTGTGTGTGAACAGCATAACTCAGAAACGAAATGTCGGATAAACACCAAACTTGGTATTTAGGTTCAGTATCTTCCAAGGATCCGACACGAAGGTTTTCAAGAAAATCCCCCCCACCCCAGAGTACCCTTTACATGGAAGATTTTTCGAAAATTTTAATTTTCTCAAATATGGCTCTAACGATTTTGATTAAAATATCATATGTTTAAGATATTTTTATGACAAATAAAATGTATATCTTGAATTTCCTGGGAATGTCTCCAAAAGTATTCTTTATTGTGAACGACTTTTGGATAACTGGTAAACCATAAGAGATAGACAAAATTTTACTACACAAAAAATGTAGATCGCGTTAAAATACACAATTTATGTCATATACATTTTTTTGGTTGAGTGAACCATTTTCGAGATATTACTTGTTATTCCCTTAAATTTTTCAATACTTATTTTCTCAAATGGGAATTTGTTATTCATTTTTTTATCTTGGATATGCAAAGAGTATTAATCTGCGGCAAAGAGAATGGTGTTGCACCTAGCAACCAGCTATTAAGAGATATGTATGTGCTTAAAGGCTACTGTATTTCTATAACATGAAGTAGATGGAGAATAAGCGTTTGTAAAAAATAGTTTGTACAAGAGTAGAGAAAGTCATGTGAGTGTAACACATCAGATTTTTTTTTTATTACTTATTTATTTGGCAATGCCAACAGAATGCCTCAGTGGCCACCACTGACGACTATACACAGTAAACACAATCAACAGACAGCTTCACATAATACTTTCCTATTATACCCCATGCTAAACAACTTTAGAGTGGACTGCAAGCTGTTACCCTCCATAGATACATGAGCAAGGCTACTGCAGAGGTCATTCAACCCAATGATTAGTCAAAATCAGTGGCCACTAGTCCCATCATTCAAAATACATCTGATAAAAATGTAATTTTCTAAACGCAGATTATCTAACTATAAGTAATATTATACATTTGAATAATGTTAGATTAGATATTTTATGTGACATGTTTTCTACTGATACAAACTTAAAATGCTGGGTAAGGAATGGGGAAACTTAAAGATTATTTGTTTTAAGCTTAGTAATCAATAGAAGCTATTTCACTAATAGTATTGGATCCTTTTGCAACAGGCTTGTGATAATTACTTAGTTTAACACCCAATGACTGATTTGTTTTAAATCATGCTTAATATTTACTAAATAATACCCGAATTATGTTTTGGGGTGTAATTTTTAGGGCAAAAGCTTAGTTTTGGAAATAAATAAAAAAAAAAAAAACCAAAACAAAAGGTTAAAAATTTTATACTAACCCACTTACTTGCTCCTTGCACCTCATTATTTCATCTTCATCCACATTTCCTCCCATTCACCTCTCACTATCCCTTAATCCCTTATAGCACATTCTCATCCTGATATTTACAGCTTATCTTTGTCTTCATAAATCCACTTTGGTATGATCTGGAGGGATAAGAAGATCATTGTGGAATGGTCTTCCAGAGATCTTGTCCATTTTACATGTTGCAAGTTTTGCTTCTAATTGGGTTTTTATATTCACTTTTGCGGCTCAAATCCATTTATGAAACCATTCTTTTTTGGGGGGGGGCAAGATGCATGGTTTTTAATGAAATCATAAAAATGAAGAGTATGTCATTTTATATGCTTATTCTGTGAGAAAATGTTAATTTGAATCCATCTAATAATTTGTACAGGAAACCAAAGGTAAATACACATTTGAAAAACAAAATAATATCAAGAGTAATACTGTTGATATCATGCCGATCATTTCATGTAACACTAATTTGTGATTCGTGTGAAATAGTCTTTCATAAAGTATAATATTCTGAAAGAATTGGTTATTTGTCAGAATTGTGAGCAAGAGGATATTTGTTTCAATAGTAATTATTATCTGTAGGTGAAGAGAAAGTTTAACAACCAAGAAAAGCAAATGGAGTATGATTGGATCAAATCTGGAAAAAGTGACGCTATGAATGCTCAGTGAAGAAGCAGAACTGACCCTGGTACACAGTAGGGAAGTTATGTTATCTTACTGGCAAATACATGGATTTCAGTGAACTACATACACTTCAGGCGTGTTCAAATTCACTGTCTTGCATCCTTTGTATTCCCATGTATGTTTATGACAGGATCTCTATGACCAATGTACACAGTAATATTACTTACTGTTTTCAAACATTTGTTGTGACCAAACTAAGCTTTAGCCCCAAAAAGACCCCTAAACATCTTTTGGGTATTATTTAGCACATGTTAAATAAGGTTTGAAACAAATTGGTAACTGAGTGCTTGTATAAATAATTACCAGGTTTGCAAATAAAAAACCATTACCTGAAATATGGATGGATAGAAATATCCTCAGTAAATGCACATTTTGATCTGTCAACTTCAGCATTGCGTTTCAGTGTCTCTTTAGTTAGGTGCTCAAAGACCCAATGAGCAACACGATTTCTTCTGTCATATGATAAAACAAAGTCGTCAAGTGATCTTACATGATCCAATCCTGGAAAACCATATCTCATTATCTGCAAAGCAGAAATATCTCTTAGTATTACACTTAAAATTGCTCTTATGTTTTGTTCAAGGTAATAAGCTATACAAACCCTATATAAAACTATCAGTAACTTGGAATTTACTTTCATTATAAAATTTTAAGAAAATAAATGTTTTTCATAAATGCAACTTTATGTGCCTAACATGTATGTAATTCTATTTAATCATGTGAAAAACAAATTAAGAAAAGAAAAGAAAACAAAGAAGATATAAGAGAAGAAGGTTAGTTACCATAGTAACCAAAATTAAATAATTAAGAAACTTTAAGTTCCTAAAACACAAAAGCTGAAGTTTCTAAGTATTTTATTATTGCTTTAAATAATTTCTTCAGGCTACAAAACTAAGTACTTGCTGCAATTTACAACGTTAATATTTTAGAAATCAAAAATGTTTCACTTAAAACAACATGACATGAGCTAAAATTTAAGCCAATATCCTTCCAAAGAATAAAAAATTGGCTTACCATGGCATACTACACATTTCTCCTTTAAAAATCACATCAGCAATAATTCTCATAGTTAAATTTATGTGCAGATGTTCATTGCTGAATTTCTTAAACAAAAATAAAATTGGAGGAAAACCAAATGCTCCAGAAAACTGAAATGTCTTTTAGCCAAGAGTTCTGAAAATCACATTAGGGATGCAGAGATTTCCAAAATTTTTTAACTTTCGCTTAAGACATTTAATACTTTTTTGTGCAACTTTTTTTTAACCCTATGCAGAAATTATTTTTAATTTGTAAAATTCTGCTTAGAACATTGAAATTTACAGAAACATTCATTCAACAAGAAAAATACTTGAACATGAAAAGTATACATGCAGGCTTTTATAGCATTACCCACATTCTTACGGCGAAGGCTACCACCCACAAGTGAACTCGGTTCTACAACAAAATTTGACCTGGCGTTCACCAAAATAAGAAAATATGAACATGAAAGTTATCATTACATTAACATCAGGACTAAGTGGAACCCTATAGTGAAAATATTGTTTTAATATAAATATTGTTGCAAATAAATCAGGAAGCTACTACTAGAAGCAGTTGCTTCCTAAACTTGCTAATATAGCCCATAAACGAACTTCACCTAACCTGTGCAACTCTGGACGGTTTTGATGGTTCCGAATACGGTATTACTTTATCATCGACCACCGCAGGGGTTTCGTCAATGGGTGTTGCTGCTGATACCGTACCAAAAATTGGCAATGCTGGTACTCTCTTCGGTGGGAATGATTCTAGGCTGTTTTCTTCACATTTCTTCTTCCATTTTTCAGTCCAAATTCCACATAACCAACCCCCTAAAGCTGTACCCGTTAGTGCTGTTACACGAACTGTATTTTGCAATCTCATTTTGTGATTCCTTCTTTTACTATCGTGACTATAAATTATTTATTATTTAATTCCAAAAATTATACGAATTTTACACAGAAACTAAGGACTTTAATCGCAGGTTATGTTTATTTTCAGTTTTTGCATTCATCACAGAACACCAAAAGTTCACATACTTGAACAAAAGAATCACAAAATTCACTTCTCAAAGAGAAGAAACTTTTTGAGATGTTCATTTTGTTTTTGTTTTATTCAAGTACGTGCTGCCAACCAAAAACTAATAGTATTAGTAGTAGGACATTTATTGTTACACGGTTTCATGCTACACTTGTAAAATACATGACGTCAGCACCTGCACCCGGCCAGCTGTGAGTTTGCGCGCGCGATTTGAGGGCTAACCTAACTGGTTTAGTTTCGACGGTTTCGACAGTGTTATTAGTGTGTACAGTTGCGCTTTGTAACAATGCCTCCAACAGGTGCACTATATGTTACAAACCCTTTAAAAGGCGTTTCACCTTGAAGTGGTATTTCTCTAAGACCCGACACGCGACTTGAGTTTGAGGAACATTTCGAGTAAGTAAAACTATTAAAAATGAGTGTATTAACTCCCAGTTTCCCTAAAAACACACACACACACAAATAAAAAAAAAGAGTGTGCGAGACTCTCGCGCGTTAGAAGTGAAACTTCTTAGGTTTTAGCATTTGTTGACGATTTTATTATTTCAGGATTAGGAAATGGTTATGTGGAATTCGATTGAGGAGAAGCTCTCTTAATTAAATGAAATGTTTACTTTAAATTTACATTTAAACTCGCTAATACAATAATAATATTAGGTGTTCAGTTAATGTATACTTGCGCTCATGCCTTAACGTCCACATTCCAAGAGACCATATACTTGACCCTCATTAGCAGGTGCTAATGGCATGGCCACAATACAGAGAATTCTCTCAACATATTTTCCGAAAACAAAAACATACTGTTGCCAAGTCTTCATGTTTCTGTGTATTTAGGAGTGTTACGGTGAGAAATGTGTCTTTAAATATGTCTTTCTTTTTCCGTCCGTGGTTAGGTCGCGAGGAAACTCGCGAAGAAATTTTAAACAAGAATGTTAATCTTGCTGGTTCTTCAGATCAAAGGACTCCTACCAAGAAAAGGGAACCTGTGATTGGAAGAGGTGCGACCTTAGGAAGCAAGCTGTAAAAATAGTTCAGAATGTAAAATCCTACTTTGATAAAGGTGGTGTTTTATCAACAAAAAAATCTGTTCCAATTAATCGCTGATGCTACTGGCGTAGGCATTACTACTGTTAAAAAATGTAAAATATCACAAACCCAGAGAGCTATCAGACCCCCAACGAAAAATCATGTAAATAGAAATAAATTACTATTTGATCCCATTGATGATTTTACACGTGACTTGTTGCGTAGAACAGAATACAAGTGTTATATGAATGGCGTATCACCTACAGTACAAACGTTAACTCAAATAATGCGTGAGAAGACAGGGGGTACTGATTATGGGTTTCCTATGGAAGAAGTACAGTGAGTAGACTTTTGGTTTCAATGGGATTTGCATACGACACTTTAGAAGAGAAACCAAGGAGAGCTGAGTCCACTGACGTTATTGATGTCGATGCAAGTATTTGGAGGAAATCAAGCATCTTCGTGAGTAAGGATACAATTATGTTTATGTCGATGAAATATGGTATAGTAGCAACACTTGGATGAAAAACTGGTCGGACGATACAGACAATTGCTTCATAACAACACCGGGCAACAAAGGTGAAATAATCGTTGTTATTCACCGGAAGATCAGGCTTTCTGGAGGATGCTTTATTTGTGACTCATAAAAATATGGTGGAGGCGCCTACGGATTATTATGGGTCAGTAAACGCAAACATTTTCGAAAACTTGTTTGAAAACAAAATTTTAAAACAGAAGAGCCACCTGTAATTGTTTTGGACAATGTTCCTTACTACAGCCTTCCACATCTTGGAGAAAAGATCAAATTTTACATTTCATACAAGAACACAACATTCCAGTTCCAAATCCAATTCCAATTATACCTGTGCTTCTACAAATAATCAATGACTTTTTACCTGCACACGAAGGAAAAGAAAAGATCCGCAATTGATTAGATGGCTGTGTCATATGTTCATTTAGCAGTAAGATTATCATAATATCACTGAATTTTTAACCTAATAAGAGATGGTCAGGTAGCATCCCGAAACTTAAAAAAAGAAAAAAGAAAACGGCTAACAAGTGAAGTGCTGAATATATTGAAAGATGCGTGTGACCATGTGACAGCAGAACAATAGCGGAACTATATAAACCATGCAGAGAAAACCGAAAATGAATACAGGAACGTTCAATCAATGTTCGATATGGGAAGCATCTTAGTATAGATGTAAATGGCTCCGGGACAGATGAATCTGATGGTTAGATCTCTAAGATATTCTTTCATTTTTATTTAAGGTATGGTGCATGACAATGGTAATAAATGTAAGCATTCGAAGTAAAAACTATAAGCTTACAACATTATAGCAGGGTCAACCCATTTAACAACTCAGTGTCGTTAAAACATCGATGAGGTTTTTTGTGCCTGGAATGCAGGAGTTTGTGATGCCTGATACAGAGTAATAAAGAAAAAAACTGAAGCTATAAGTTGGAATACTTAAGATTATTTTATTATTTCTTAGTTAATGAGATAAGTTTTCTGCAATAATGGATAATAAAAATTTAAGATAAGCATTCACTGTTGGTGATTAGAAAATTAAAATTAAAACTTGCAGGTATAGTTATAGGGATGGCGAAAATTAATATTTATATCTTTCATGTTGCATAATGTAGTTATAATGTTTATCAGTTAAGAACAACAAGATTAAAACTTGTTAACATACTACTAGCGGACTTGACATTAACCTCAGTCACCAAAGCAAAAGACGTGACAACAATGTCCACGCGACCACTTCACACTGTAAAAGCAGTGGAATGAGGGATGGACGTTAAGGCATGAACACAGCTTGTCGGTATAATACGCAAGCCTATAATGGTTCCCTCTGCTACGTATTAACACAGTACACGCGGCGCATGCGTGTAGACTCTAAGACGTATGCAACGGAGAGAGCGGAAATTATTTTTCCTCTCTTTCTTCTCAACTGCCAGTTGGAGCCTCTCGGTCACTCCAACTCATGCGTTTCACTTTTCGTCTGATCCAGGCCAATTTGCCCTACCGCGCCTAAAGAAGTTTCACTTAAAAAAAATATTTATTTTTAGCGCATCGCAGCTCCGTGTGATATTAATTGTTTATTTTTTCACACTAAAAGCTTTTGGTTCTCAGAACTTTGGTGAACTATTAGCTTTATAAAATGTATTTGTGTATATACTAGTGCAAATTTATTTTTAAAACATCACTGTAATCCTAGTTTTCATGTCACATTGATAGTAAAGCGTAATATAAACGACATTTTCCAAGTTAACAAAACCCGTAAACATGTCTAAAATAATTGTTTTAACTCCCAGCTTCCCTAAAAATTAATATTTTTACTTTTAACTCGTTGCAGTTTGTATGATCTTATTTGTTTATTGTTTCACACCAAGAAGTTTTGGATCTCGTCACTACAGCTTACGGGACCACTTGTTTTTACAAATCTACTTTATGTATCTATTAATAGAAACATATTTTTAAACAGCCACGCTAATCCTAGTTTTCATGTCACATTTATATTTATAGTACAAGAGAGAACGTCTTCTGTAAGCTTCATTTTCACATACTAGCAAACATTCTGTCTCAAATAAGTAGGTTTTGCTAGATGTAGCGTCTTATTAAGATTTTAGTCTTTTTAAAGTTTTAATTCCATATATTAATAAACTGTATGACTAAAATATTGATAGTTATGTATTGATGCTGTACATTTGAGAACATGTGCAAGAGCTCTCTATCGTCACTATTGCTTACTAGATATTACATAATGTCTTATGAGCAATAATCATCACAATGAAAATACACTACGTGATCAAAGGTATCCGGACACCTGGCTGAAAATGACGTACAAGTTCGTGGCGCCCTACATCGGTAATGCTGGAAGTCAATATGGTGTTGGCCCACCCTCAGCCTTGACAGCGTTCACTCTTGCAGGCATACTTTCAATCAGGTGCTGGAAGGTTTCCTGGGGAATGGCAACCCAAGCTTCACGGAGTGCGGAACTGAGGAGAGGTATCGATGTAGGTCGGTGAGGCCTGGCATGAAGTCGGCGTTCTAAAACATCCCAAAGGTGTTCTATAGGATTCAAGTCAGGACAGTGCAGGCCAGTCCATTACAGGGATGTTATTGTCGTGTAACCACTCCGCCACAGCCCGTATAGTATGAACATGTGCTCGATCGTGTTGAAAGATGCAATCGCCATCCCCGAATTGCTCTTCAACAGTGGGAAGCAAAAGGTGCTTAAAATATCAATGTAGGTCTGCGCTGTGATCGTATCACGCAAAACAACAAGGGGTGCAAGCCCCCTCCAGGAAAAACACGACCACACCATTACACCACCATCTCCGAATTTCACTGTTGGCACTACACACGCTGGTAGTTGACGTTCACCGGGCATTCGCCATACCCACACCCTGCCATCGGATCGCCACATTGTGTACCGTGATTCGTCACTCCACACAACGTTTTGCCACTGTTCAATCGTGTAATGTTGACGCTCCTTACACCAAGCGAGGCGTCGTTTGGCATTTTCCTGCGTGATGTGTGGCTTATGAGCAGCCGCTCGACATTGGAACCCAAGGTTTCTCACCTCACGCCTAACTGTCATAGTACTTGGAGTGGATCCTGATGCAGTTTGGGATTCCTGTGTGATGGTCTGGATAGACGTCTGCCTATTACTCTTTACGACTCTCTTCAAATGTCGGCGGTCTCTGTCAGTCAACAGACGAGGTCGGCCTGTACGCTTTTGTGCTGTACATGTCCCTTCACATTTCCACTTGACTGTCACATCAGAAACAGTGGACCTAGGGATGTTTAGGAGTACGGACTTCTGACACAAGTGACACCCAATCACCTGACTACGTTCGAAGTCCGTGAGTTCCACGGAGCACCCCATTCTGCTGTTTCACGATGCCTAATGACTACTGAGATCGCGGATAATGAGTACCAGGAAGTAGGTGGCAGCACAATGCACCTAAGATAAAACGTATATTAGTGGGGGTTTCCGGATACTTTTGATCACACAGTGTATGTGCAGGAGCTGTGTGTCATCTGGTTGTGCAGGCATCGCGCGTAAGCACGGGTGCTGTCGTAGAAGTTTGTGCGAAATGTAACACTAATTACATGGACCTCCAGTTGTATGCGCTTTTCCTGTCCCTGAAATCCAGTACATTAGCAAGCTGGATGGAACACATAGCTTTGAACCGTCCCGAGTAGTTATAACCCATAGACCCATTCTTTGCTTTATCGTCAATTCGTAACGCATTCTGTCGGCGGAGCATGGTAGTTGACCTTCCTGAGTCGCAGCCCATTCTTTCGGCGGAGCACGGAATTTCGATTCGCCTCGAGTAACTGGAAGCCTCAGACAACAGGTTGACGGCCATTCATTTCCAGTCCCCTTACGCACCTTCATAAGTGTGTGATAAAGAAACAGGAGATAGATGTTGCGGATGAGTCATTGAATGACAACACTGACCTTGGATTAGGCTAGGACTGTAGTTAACAATGCCGTTGACGCTTCGACTGAGCGATATTAAAAGTAAGATGAACGTTGGCATCATAGCGGGTCAAGCGGTTTTCCCATTGGACATCGAGTTGATCAAGGATGGCAGAAATAAGTTGTATATTGTTAATGGCCAGTACTTGTGAATTGTTGCATACAAGATCTGTAGTAGAATTACAGAATGTAGAGCACAAGCTTTATCCTTAGAGATATATGTTGGGAAGTACTCCTGATGAGTCTTTTTCTTCCTTTGGCAAACATGTTAACTGACGATATCAGCTGAGCCTGGAATCAATATGGATATCCACATATTTGGTGCCGTAAGAAACAGGAAAAGGTTGACCTTGTAACGCGTATCGTACTGTTTGCGAATAAAAGAATATAAGAATCTGAGATTTATCAGAAGTTACACGTATCCTATGGCTTCCAAGAAACAATTGAAGCGGACGAAATAGTGATGTAATTCACGATTCAGATGAACAGCAGACGCATGGGAATGGAGAACGACGGTGTCATCTGCATAAGTTGCCAGTTGAATTTTAGTGTGTCTGGGCATATCGGATGTGTAAAACGTGTAGAGGAACGGGGCCATGACAGACCTCTGTGACACTCCCTCATAAATGTCCCGGAGCTTAGAATTAGTGACCTAGATACGAACAGCAAATGTGCTGAATAGGAGATACGATGTGATGAGGTGAATTTAAGCAAAACAGTAATGTGACGTTGGAGTAGCTTGTAGGGAAGGCCATCATGCCAAACGGGATCAAAGGCTCTCGAGACGCCTATGAAGATGAGCATTACCCTTGTATTATCTGCCTTGATTTTCTGAATGTAATCTGTCTCTAGCTACTTGTAATTCTGCTGATTTCTGCCTAATATGATCAAATAAGGAAGTGAAATGCAGGGATTCAGATGTGGATATACCCGCTTCGGGATGATTTCTCATACAGTTTTTCCAGGGTAGAAAGAGGGCTAATAGGACAATAGGAAGAGGATATATGAGATTTTTCTAGTTAATGGATAGGGATTAACTGCTGCAATTTTTCGTTGCGCTGTGAAGTAAGCACATTGAAGGCAGGTGTTTAATAGATGCAACAAACAAGTGGATTCTTTTTGTGGCAGATATTTAAATTGATCAACAAGCATGCGGTCAGTTCCAGGTGGCTTTCTGACGGACATTCCATGTAGTAGTTGAGACAATTCAATGGGACTTGCTAAGGAAAACGGCTGGAGAGGAGGTCGAGAAATAAAATCGCGCACAATAGTCCCTCTACTTTGATTTGAATTAAGATAGCAAGGGTTGAAAGGATAAGGCTGAAATTGTACAGCGTTATGAGTAGCCACAGTGTCACATATATATATACCGGAAATTGAGTGGTACCGCTTGCAGTAGTGAGAGCCGAAATCTGGGGACGCGGAAGTGATGGACAAAAAGCCATGGATTTCGTTTCTCTGTTGCGTTCTGAATTTTCAGGAGAAAACTTCGCTTCTGACATGTTCGGATATGAAGCTTTAAAATGAATGCGTGGTTGTTGTACTCCATCTTGTGTCTGGGTCTCGATGTCACATAATGGGAGCACGTCGTTTGGTGTGCATAAGTCTGATTTGGTGTTAGAAATCTGCAAACTTAAGTGGCTGGGTGTACCGCAGAACGGTGCTGCAGCAGAGGTATGCCTCCTTCAAGGTGGTTGTATAGGTAGATACAGCAGGGTCGAGTTCATACTGTGAAAGGTCGGTGAAGTGGGAAGGAGAAGATAGTAGAGAGGCAGTAAGGTAGTCTTTGTATGCAGCTAATCTGTGGTTACAACAGAAACTTTTGGAGGATGCACAGGAGGTCAGGAAGCGTTTGTAACCATAGTAATAGGAAGGTGGACAGATGACAGGTCAGTAATAGTATAGACGGAGGAAGAAATCAATTGCAGGTCTGAAATAAATATATTGTTAACAAAATACAATAATACCAGTCTCTGCGAAACACTTTATTTATCATTTAGTCACTCAGCGTGGCACAAACGTTGCACTTGGACAACTATTGGCACATACTCGGAACACAACACAACTGATCCGTCAAATCACAACTCACAACTGGGCTGCTGAATCAAAACTCACACTGAACTGCACTCGGCAGTTGAGGCTTTGGGCTGTTTTGGATTGGATTGATGGAGGTGGGATGTGTAGGGCGTTTAGGGCTTTGGGCCGTTGGATTGGTAGGGATGGTTGGGCGTTTGGGAAGCTGCTGCGCTCTTGGGGCGGGTCGGATGTGTTGGAGCACCTGTTCTAATATGCGGAATGTGGAAATTCGACCGGCCTCGCGTAAATGGAGCCTGAACACAGTGTAATTGACTTGCCGACTATTTGCAGCGCATTGTGTCGGCGGAATGTGGCATTTGGATGCGTCTCAACCAATGAAGTACATAGATATGCCCCTTGCCTTGCTCCTAGTAGCAAACCAATCTGGAGAAACACAGAAATCCACGTCAGAAGGGTACATCATTTCGATTAAAAAAATAGTATAATGAAATGATTAAATTGTCTTACAATGTAAAATTTGATGTCTAATGGTAGAAATAGCAGCATATGTACGTTTAAGAAATTAATTTTTTTATTCACAATTAGTCACCTTGTGATATAGTAATATGATAGCTCCTTAGATTCTACGTTTTATCATATCGCTTCCAAATGTTTAATTTGAGCTTAGTATTGAAACCTAAAGAAATTTTATGCAAGCATTTCTTAATTTCATTTAGTTTAAGAGAAAGCATTTCTGTATGTATATTATTAAAATTCAACCTTTTAAAATATGAGTTATGGAAAGGAATTAAATTCAAATGAACTATTTAATATACAGACTGAATCACCTGAAACTTGTACCGCCAATATTTCGGAAATGGAAACTTCTATTGATTTGCTGTTTTCATAGCATTGATTGGTAGTCAGATGCTCGTACGTTTAGCCTATAAACATATTTTAATAATACCGAGAACGTGTATTTTTTGAGCAAACATACAATTTTTAAATGGAACAATGCCTAGTTACATCAACAGAATAATGGTAGGGTAAATCAGAATGTCAATGGTCTTTGCTGCAGGATTCTAGTGCGAGTGGTTTACGAGAAATCGTATTTTGAATAGTTTCCACCCCGACCATTGTTCGTCCCATTCAACCTGCTTAGTTGCTAGGTACGATGTTGTTATGTTTGTTTGCATTGTGTTTTCTGTTCATTGATTGCATTGCGACTTTCTAGTCAGTTAGTTTGTGGTGTATGGAGAGCGTAGGAAGAATGCAGTCTGTTCCTGTACGGTGTATGCGGAAACGTATCCCAGTAGACGTCAACTATCTCGGCGATTATTTATCAACCTCTTCAACCAATTACGTGAAAGTGGTACTGTAACAACTAGAAAACGTAACAGAAACAAACAAGTGACTGAAGAAGAGACAAAAATTAATGTTGTGGCTGCCGTTGCAGTCGATCCGCAAATTAGTTCCCGCACAGTCGCAGTGGAAGTGGTATAAGTCAGGCAAGTGTACTGCGCATTCTCCATCGACATACTTAGGTTCCATCCGTATCACATCTCTCTCTATCAAGAGCTGCATGGAAACGATTTTGAGAACCGTGTTAACTTTTGTACATGGGCATTAAGACATGATACTCCAGATTCATCATTTATCTTGTTTAGTGATGAGGCAACATTTACTAATCATGGCCAGGTAAATCGCAGAAACATGCACTATTGGTCTGTTGACAATCCCCGTTGGCTTCCTCAGGTGGAACGGCAGCGTCCATGGAGTTTAAACGTGTGGTGGGATAGTGAACCATCAGCTCATAGGTCCTTTGTTCATAGAAGGCACAATGAACTCGCATAAGTATCGCAGCCTCCTGACAGACCATCCGCCACAGACGCTAGAAGACATTTTCTTTTGCAGACTAGGAGGAACCTGTGGTACCAACATGGTGGCTACGCAACCCATAGTGCACGAAGTACTACAGCTTTGTCTTAACGGATTGTTTCCAAATCGTTGGATTGGACGAAGAGGACCTGTACCTTGACCTGCCCGTTCAACGGAACTGACCCCTTTAGACTTTTTTCTGTGGGGAGGGCTGAAAGACGCTGTCTACAAGCATGTATCAACTACACCGGACGATATAAAACGAGTATTACTGCTGCCTGCTCTGAAATTTCCGCTGAAATGCTAAAACGTGTGCAGCAGTCTTTCCATAGCAGACTGGAAGCGTGTATTGAAGCTGCTGATGGTCATTTTGAACACAACCTTATGTTCTATTTGCTTGTAAGAATCCACAGAAGTATTGTAATTCCCTTTTGATTTTCTTTAGTTTGTGCTACCACAGTTGTACAAGTGTCGGTGCGTAAAAGTTTCAAAATAAGATTTATCGTAAACCACTTGCACTAGAATCTTGCAACAAACACCACTGACATTCTAATTTACACTACCTTTATTCTGTTGATGTAAGTAGGCATTGTTCCATTTAAACATTGTAAGTTTGCTAAAAAAATACACATTCGCAGTATTATTAAAAACTGTTTATAGGCTAAATGTACCAGCCCCTGACTACCAATCAATGCTGTGAAAGCTGCACATCAATAGCACCTTCCATTTCCGAAATATTTGCGGTGCAAGTTTTAGGTGATTCACCCTGTATTTTAACTAGTGCTCATTAAGTGTTAAATCCATAATTCCTGGGGCTCTCCTGAAAATTTAAAGCTTATAAGGTATAAACTGTGGTCTATGGATCATTTTGAATAGTGAATAAATAAAAAGAAGGAACTGAGACAAAAGAAGTTTAAAGTTCAACGCGTTGCTTATAAATGGTATAGAAGCGATTAATAGACATTTGTGGCTTTAACATTACTGATATTAAAAAACCGATTGTCTATCATGAAAGTAAAAGTAATAAGTAAAATTAAAATAAAAAATAAAGCTGCACAGAAATGTTTTGCTAATGCTTTTATCTCAAAGAATAAATTTTCAAAATTCTCACGATGAGATTCACAACTACCACCCTAACTCGAACTTCTAGTGTTGCTGCAACAAATCATAGTTTTATAGATATCATATCTATATTTTCTTACTGTTAGTTCAAATATATTTATCTCGTCGTATTGCTCTAAGAAATGTACAATACGTGTTAGACTTGCCTTTATTATTCCTCGTTGCTGCATGAGCGATTGTTTTCGCTCTTCTGCCGTGGCCTTTAACTGCTAATTTCTTGTATTCCAATATAATATTCCAATTCTCTTGCCCCGCAGTGGATATTTATACTAACTGGCAATATTCGGCTTTGGAGAGGCAAACGGTTGAGGAAATAATATTAAATTCTTATAGCATTTTGCAAGAAGACTGTTTACTAAGAAAGGAATTCTGTTCTGTCCGTTGCAAAAGTAATAAAATAAAATTAAAAGAAGCAGTACGTGTTGCACCTGCATAACTTTTCCTACTTACTCTTCTGCAAACTATCCTTACAAAAGCATATTTTCTATCTACTTCGTGCATCCCTACTTTGCAAAAATGATTTTATTACATATTTCCTTGTTGGTACAAGGGTATAAGGGAATGCAATAGGTTTGCGACAGTCAAATTCTTTAAGAACGATTCCTATGTGATGGCTTTTAATTACCTTCTCTTTGCATAATCACAGAAAAAGAAAGAAAAGAAAAAAATGCAATAGCGATTTTGAGTTGAAAAAGTATAAAGCATTTGACAATTCAGATCTATAATAAAGAATGTCTCGGAAATGTTTAACGCCAAAA
Source organism: Deroplatys truncata (assembly GCA_030765065.1). NCBI lineage: Eukaryota > Metazoa > Arthropoda > Insecta > Mantodea > Mantidae > Deroplatys > Deroplatys truncata. The sequence continues at coordinate 46,914,439 of CM060986.1, forward strand.
AATACCTTATTTGACATAAAGTGTGTGATTTAACGAGATCTACGTCTTTTATCTAGTACGTTTTTGTTTGTCTCTTACAGTTTACAAGTTATAAAAATTCATTCGGAATGAAGACATAAAAGGCTATGGTGTACCTAGATCCACATCTCTTACCTCCGCTTGCTTCACCAGAGAAACATAGTGGTTGTCGGATAGGTCGCGCGTCTCCAGTGTCGACGTGGTGAACTATTTGGTCGGTGCTGCCGTAATCGCCTTCCTCTTGGGCGAAGGCAGACTGGTATTGTCTAAATATCTTCCTCAGTTGTGCCGTCAGATGATCGGCCGCTCTCTTCAACAAGTTTTCCAGCCGGAGCCCCAGATCTTGAGACGGTGCTGGCTCCTCGACCGTCTCACTGCAATATTCTCGCATCTGGCTCGTATTTCCTGACTCCGTTCCGGCCTGTATGTCCTGATCGATGTCCGAAGGATTTAGCAGTCTCACAGGGACCTCCTCTTGAAAAGGCAACAATGCTCTGGTGACGTATAATCCATCCGCCTTCGGTCTAAAACCTGGCCTTTCAGGCACACGTTCAACACCACCTCGCTTCTTGCGGGCACAACCACAACCTCAGTCAGCATCACCCTGCAGATCTCCGGATGTTCGTTGCCGCTTCGGAGTGTCACGCCGTCTCTGCCGTGTTTCAAGACCCTCCTCCTGACGTCGATCGTCGCCTCTGGTTCCTGAAGTATTCAGTCCCAGTACCACATCTTCAGCCATCCTCGCGTCGAACACCCATAGCCTTAAGATTCTCTGCCATAGGGTCAACTTCAGCAGGGCTTCCCTCTTCAAAGGTAAGGTATCGCCCGTTGCCGTCACTAGCTGTTAAGGTTGATTCGGTTTCCTCGATTACAAGTGCTTCGCCTCGCCAAGCCTGATTACGGTCAGGCTGCACCTTTATCGACTATTACCCCGCATAGGTTCCCTTGTATCCAGCCGTTCGCGACGAGGCTAATAATCCATTCTTCTACTCAAGGCACATAGCGTCACTCAAGGGGGTGGTGAAGGCGGCCCCACGCGCCCTTCGCCAAGCCGGTAATTATTCGCTTCCCGCCTGCTCATCGGCTTGGTGTGGACAGTCCTTTACTAGGTGTCCTGGCTTGTCACAACCCCAACACACACCACATGGAAATCTTCGTCAACATCCTTGGGTTGATGCTCTGTTGCCGTATTGAGTGCTCCCGTGGTCTTCTATGTAGGTGCCCTTGTTACGGTCGCTTCCATGCTAAAGGCGGTTGTTAGCGCCTCGTGGATGGTGTTATAATCGCTGAGCACCAGATGCTCTCTTACCTCGGTTTTACGCACACCGTCGACAAAGCAGTAGGCAACTTCCTGGGATATGTAACTGGGCGGCAGGTCCACCAGAGCTTTATGTACTAGCTGTTCAATTGCCAAGGCGAACCCTATAGCGTCTCTCCTGGCTGTTGCAGCTTTGACTGGAGTTGACTAAGATAGTCTGAGGACAAGCGATTGTTCCCGAATTGTTTTTCGAGGGCCTCCCAGATATCTCTGGACACAGCTGACGTTGGAAATTGCAATCAGAATTTCTGCTGCCCGACCTGGAGGCTAGCTATTAGTTGCGTGGCTTCCTCCTCTGCTGACCATCGGTTGTGCAGCGAATTGTCGGCGGAAGACTTCAAAAGTTAACGTTCCGTTCTATTTTGTTGGCTTGAAGCACGTAGATGTTGTGTCGTGTCCAAGTGTTTCGAACTTTAAACCCTTATATCTTCCGCTAAACGTTTCTTCCATCATGGAGTTCAGTTCCTTGGCGCTGCCGTCGACCCTTCCTTCCAGGACGAACACGTTGGCCAAGGTCTTTCATCTTTCCGTCAGCCCCTCAATTCCTTTCTCCACGCCGGCCGTCGGTCGTCAATTTTGGTCGATAGCTCCGTCTTCATCCTTGACATTTCTGTCTGCATCTTCTCCATTCCGGAATTTACTTTCTCCTCCATCTTCCCCATTGCGAAATTCACTGTCGTTATTTCACTTCCCGTTTTGTCCATTCCAGAAGTTACGATGTTCATTTCACTCCCCATCTTCTCCATCCCGAATTCCATTTTCCACTTCATCTGCATCCGGATTTCATCTCTGTCTCCATCTTCTCCATTCCGGATTCTATTTTCGCCTCCATCTTCACCTTTCTGGATTTCATGGTGTGCACTTCACTTATTAATTTTGAAGTAGCTGCTTCATCGCGACTTTTTTATATCCCACTCCTGACACCAATGGAACAAATAAGAACACCAGTTACTGCCAAAACTCACTTCATTTATCACTAGGCACTCAACGTAGCTCAAGCATTACACTTGAATCACTTTGTACAGACTCGGAATACAACACCACTGACACATTGTATCAAATTATGACTGAACTACTGAACTGCATGACTCACAATTGACTGTTGAGTTAAAACTCACAATTAAACTGCAGTGTCCACTTGCACTGTCCACTCTTCACTTCGTCACTTCTAACAGCACTCAATTCAACTGAACTCAACATTGACTACCCATCCTCGCAGAGCGGCCCCTTATATAAGACCCGCATACAAAGCGGAACTTTCGAGAACAAGAACCTACCAGAACACGCCGAAAAGAAGGTTCCAGATTGAAGTGTCAAATATTTGTTTATAGTTGGAGGATACTTCATGTTTATCTGCACCATGTATGGAAGCCAATTTGTCGCAGTCACTTCGTGTTATCTTATTGCTGGGCGCCTGTTATTGTTTTATTATTTTGCATTTTGGGTTCATTGTGCTCCGGCTAGCTATTATTATTATTATTCAGTCGAGCAAATCTCTTAAACAGGGTGTGTAAACGGAAATGATTTTGTTACTCAAAGATAACACTGATAAAAGAATTTGTTTTTACACTTTTATTAGCGTCACAATTAAGTTCACATATTGATTCGTGATACACGCCAAACTGAAACTGTTATATTTTCTAATATCACTATAATCACTTATTTACTGCACATTATTAATTCGCGTTTCACATTTATAACAAACTTTAAGACGCGAGAGATTCGTAGAATTGCGACGTGTACTTTATGTATGCTTTCGTTGAACTACGCGACGTGTAACCCGCGAACGATTCTGATGAACTAACTGTGCGACGTATAACGCGTGAATGCTTCTGTTGGACTGACGAAATCTGCCTCTGACTTTAGCTTTTTATACACCCACACCCCGATATGCCTAAAGATTATAACCGAACTGCTATTGGTTAATAAAACGCGCCAACATTAGCGTCTATTTTTATATCCAATCAAAAATTACGAAAACATATGCTCTAGGGAAAATATTCCCGCTATTTCTAAGAAAAAGCGAGCCAATCTGACGTCATTTGTTTGTCTCTTCTAATTAATATTCAACTCACCCCCTCGCACATTGTTATCCGCTCCTATTGTCAGTTTCAGTGAGGCCGTGTAAACTTATTTCCTAACAGTGCTTATAATTAACAAACATCTCAAATCAATGTCATGCAATAATGCTTATTTACACTACAATCACTCTGGCATTTACATTATTGTGATACAAATTACTGCCACAAGATCAAGTAAGGGGCACATAAACGGACTTTTTATTCCACACTCCTATATAAGTGTAAAGAGCTGCAGCAAGCACACTGCCACGCCCCCTTTTGACTGCAATGTTTTTCAGCCAGTACGCATTTAATATTTTTACAAACTTGTGCGTTAAAATTACAGCATGGTATCTCTTTGTATGAGATGGTTGTGAGCAGGCACACCAACGTTGTTTCAAGCAGAAGAATAGCTTCTTTAGCTGTTTTAGAGGTAGAATTGGGTATCTGAAATAACTTTTAGCGTGCGGCATATGTTTGCAAACTTCGCGAACTCTTTTCTGAAACTTGCATTTTTCTACTATTAGGGAACTTTTCTTAAAAACTATTAGAGAGAAAGTGATTAAATTCTTTATTATTAAAAAATGAAAGATTTCCTGCAGACAGTTTGTTTCTATGTGTAAGTTTACGTATTTCCCCTGGACACTGAAATGATAATTTTTAAAAAGAAATAATTAATGTTCTGAAATTATATGTCCAGGAATTAGAGAAACTGTTTTCAAAGTATCAGTTATACATCTACAATAATTTTTCTGCAAATATTCTTTATCTTCAGCAATATACGTTTAGGTTATAACAATTTATAACTCTGCACCATGCAAAGCAAAACTTATGAAAAGATATGCGGAACTTGCATGCAGTTATTCTAAATCACCCTAAAATTTCAACGTGTTAGCTCAGTAACTTTATAAGTTATGGTAAATGTAATATTTGCTGTTGCTTGGACCATTTAGACACAATAGTGTATGGAATTTTGCATTCAGTCACTCATAGGAAACGCAGTCAAGGTCTATCAAGAACTACATTCCAGCAACTCTTTGAGGACATGTGCGAGGCAATAACGTGACGTCTCGCCTCCTTTCATTCTTTATATAGCATAAAGTTAAACGCAGAAAATTTCAATAATGCAAAGCTAAAAAATTTAAAAGTGTCGAAGGCTATCTCTAAGTTTTAGGCACACTTCGATACCACCGAGTACCGAGAGCATCGAGGTATCGAGGGTATCGAGGTCTCATTCCTAGTCTTTATGTTATTAAATAACTACGGAACAAAGAAGAAGAACAAAGGCTTAAAGTTTAACTAAAAAATTACTCTACCATTCCAATAATTATTTCACCTCTGAAAGATAATACCAGGGAACGGAGGAGACACCTCGCACCTCGACCCAACATGGATCTTTTGCGCTTACCTCCCCAGAAGGAAGGGATGAGGTGAAGAAACCACAGGAGGATATAGGCCGTAGACAGTCTGGTCGACAGAGATGCGCAGAGGTCCCTAATGATTCCAAGCTTAATGACCTGAAACACCGGTGGGCTGCTCAAAGGAGGCTGCCATCTGTCAGAGCAGAGGAATTGAACCCAGGACCTCCTGAATGTGAGCTTTGCACGTACTGCGGAGCCATCTCGCTCAGTAAAAGATAGAGGCTATACAGCATTTCCAGAACTTGGAGGATTGTTGGGGGAGGTTAAGATAATAGAAATACAACATACGCGGATATTTGTACCCATTTCCACGAATATCAGAGGCACTTTACCCATTCTACAATCGTTTCATAAAGAATCGAGGGTAAACTAGATTAATCAAAGCGTCATTATTCGCCACGTGGATAACTGACGCATCCTACGCCTTGCAACTAGCAACCATATCCAAGCATAGCTCGTCCTATCTATTTTATTTGAAAATGTTCCCCCAATATTTCAATTTTTGTGTAACAGTGCAAGAGATAACAGAGCTCACAAATATCACAAACGCTTGCCAGAATGCCAAAGATAGTAGTAGTGTGTAAATATTCAGCTCAAGCACAGAAATAATGCAGATCTATCTAGCAAACTGGAAAAATCCATAAACGCGGATCAGCGCTTCCTAATAATGCAATCGTTTCTTTTTTCGTACAGAAGTACGTACTGGCCCATAAAACAAACCCATTCTCGAATATTATTCAGATTTATGTAGAACTTTTAACTCTGCCGATATTCAAATGGCTATAGATGTTCTCGTGAAGTACACTTTCCGAATTCCGAATGCATCCACAATAAGAAGACTCCATCTTTCAAATCAGAATGAAGAAATATAGTGACTTAAAGGGAAACATGAAAATATGAGAATACATCAAGTTATATGAAAGAGAGATAAAAATCTGTTATGTACAACTTTCTTTACTCGTTACAAATTCACATATTATATCTATAGTAATACTATAAAGAGAAAAAAATTAGTGTGTATTTATGTGTGTGTGTGTGTGTGTGTGTGTGTGCGCGCGCGCGCGCGCGTAGGATAAGCTCAAAAACTTACTCAGCCGACTTTGATAATTTTTCAACATTGAAAAGTCCTATTCTTTGATACCGTAATTATTGACGAGAAGATATAAAATAATTAAATAAAGAAATGATAGTATGAAAAAAAAATACTTGCAATAATTTCCGTATATTAAACCAATCTATAATATAATAAGCCTGAGTTGAAAGATTTGTCCGAAGTAAAAGGTAATTAGCGAATCATGTTAAGCAAAGTCATTAGTAATAACGTGAGGAGCGAAAACATTAGCTTAAAGAATGCAGTTAGAGTTAAGTTTATTACGTTTGAACAGTCACGTAGGCAGAAATTCTTAAAAAGAGAAAGGTAATGAAATTCTGGGGAGGTACCGCCGAGTAAGTGTCACAGACGCATACTTAGAGTTTTGAGATTCGAGCGCATATGAAGGGGACTTGGTGGGGAGGTTCTAAAGTAGGCGGAGCTTGAGTTAGCATAAGGGCACGTATTGTAATCAGAGACACATTCATTTGTGCACACCTTCATCCATACATTTACGACACTCTTTCTTGAGAATTAGTCACTATGTCTGATGATTACTCGTGTGTTATTTTAAACGCTCAGTGACGCATTTGTGTAAGATATAACGGCCATCGCGAGGTGTTTTGCCGGTAAGCATTTTAGCAACTCATTGGAATTTACGCTTCTAGTTTCTTTGACTGTGGAAACAGTTATCTCAAACTGTAGCTATAATTTCGAGTCTACGATTCATAATCAATTTCATTCTTTATCTTCAAACGGTCGGCAACTCGCTTCAATAGCTCAAAGTATTAGATCGCATTAAATATCTCAGTCAATTTAAGTGGGTGTTATCCTTTCAAAAGACGCCCACGCCTACCTTGAGAAAAAAGATTTCATAGCCAACCATTGTAGCAGCCGGCAGCAGAATCAACAGCAGATATTGAAGCAAAGAGTGCGGCTTCAAAAAGTGACGACCGATTTCATCTTTATAACGAAAATGGGCTATAAAATACTTTATAATTTAAATTCATAAATTAATAAAAGACTAAAAAGTATTTAGGAAGCCTATGACTAGAATACGAACACACCGAAGTTATAAAAGAACATACTTGGGAAAAAAGCTTTGACTTTTTGTTGAGATTGCCATTTAAATAGTTGTTTTACTTCACAGAAAGTGCATGTAAAATAAGACAAATGCCGCCGATATTTCATTCCAAACAATAAATAAATATGTATGTGGGGGTCACGATTTAGCAACTGAGAAAGTAGAAGTTTCAGCAAAGCAAACGGGAATCGAATCTCCTTATGACGCTACGATACGTACGATGCCAATACTAAAATATTTCAACAACCCTCATGTAAGAAAGTTTTACTTTATTTCCTTTGTACTTGGCTTGTAATAAAGTTCGTTAGAAATTATGCTAAATGAATGTACAAAGAGACAAAATTGCTAGCATAGGAAACAGTGAACCGATGATAATTAACAACTGAAAAGATTATTTTTCTTGGTGGCCGCAGACTGTCTTTTCCAAAGAGGTTAACTTGGGACCTGAGAGTGAGCAAACTTCATATTCACCAGCTTCACATATAGTTCTTTGTATATGTTAAGGGTTTCTACATTATGTAAAAACTATCTATGGGACCAACGAGAAAGTACAAAGGTTTAGAATTTACCTACACTATAATTAAATAAAAATGACTGGATCATTCAGACCGATGATTATAGGCTGTGCAGCGCTTCCAGAAGACTGTAGGAGGAAATTAAGGAAGTGAGAGGTTCCGCCGATGTTTCACATCCTTGGCATGAGCATCATGGGATTTTTCATCCGTATTAGTAGGCTTCAGACACGAATTTAGGCTAAGTTAACTTCTATTATACTGCTACTTTGTTTACAAGCGAGCAGCATAGAGGAGAGAGGCTGTAGTCTCGTGCGCTAACGAGCTTGTGCTGTGCTGAGTACTGTGTACGCCAGTGGTGGCGAAAGCGCGACTCGTGAGGCACTGTGACTCGCAGGCGCAACTCCTTTTCTAGCCGTCTATTCATTTGTTTTCCATGTGCTGCTGAGTGGTGTAGTGCGTGTTGTACATTTGATGACTCGAGAGAGAAAGGCATTTTCGCCACCCTTGCTGTACGCTATAGGCATAGCTGGGCATAGAAGTGAAGTATACAATTCTGTAGTAAACTTAAGCTTTTATTACAAAGTAAAAATAAGATGAACAAAATAATAAATCTGAACTGTAGCAGATGAAATAACCAGTTTCATGTGTAACTTACATACATGGATAACTATTACAATGGATTACAATATACCTTCTGAATGTATCAAAAGCAAAACCTCTTCTGAAACTCAAAAAAGTTTATATCTTGAAAAGCTCCGTTCCACATCACATGATGTTACTAGTGCTAAACGAAACTGACGAACGTCATACGCCTCAGGAAAACGCATGCATTTTCATTATTTAGAATATCATTATAATAGAATATTATTATTAATGCCTAATACGGCAATAATGGCAAATCCTGGGCTTTTATCTAAAACACTCACCAGTTTCTGCTGTGCTATTTCAGCAGCAGAACATTTGCCTATTTCTGTAAAGTGTTGGGTCAAATTATCGACAAGTTTCAAGAACTCTGGTATCGCCATCTATGACAAAGACAAATAAAATGTGCATAAAGTAGACTCACAAGGAAATTTCATAGCTGTACATTTCTCCAGAAACGTTTTAAAAGCAAAATTTTGCAGCTTATTAAATGGGATATTTGTGCTTACCATCATGTCAAACGAATCCCTGTAAGCTTCGGTTTGGTTACATGAGTTCGCGGTTTCTGATGTAGATAATATATCCTCACCACCTCATCTCTATGAAGCAACGCAATATTTTGTAAGCGTGTTTTAGATTTACAGTGTCTTGTAGTAAAAACCCTTCCCTCTCCTTTGATTTAAATCTGGCATACTTTAAAAAATATATTTTCCTCTCTTACATCAAAATACTCGCGTCCATATTCATTTACAAGTAAGACACTCTTCTTACTGTTTTTTTGCATGTTTTGTCAGCTATCAACGGCCGGACTTCAGAACAGGCTGTATATATATATATACTGATCGCTTGCTTAGGGTGAATGATTGGCAGTGCTTGTGAGAGAGAGGTCTCAGTGAAACCCTGTGCGCACGTAATTGTTTACCAGTCAAAGTGCAACGAAACAGCAACCAAGTCCGAAGCCTAGTTATTAGGAATAGCCGGGGTTGTACGGGATTATAATTATAAGGGGTAAAAGGGAAGAATTCACCTAAAAATCCTCTAGATAACTGTATAAGAATTTCCTAAAAAATTGAGGGAGGTAAATGAAATCAATTTGAGTTTAAAAAGTTCCCTGCTACGTCGGGCAGCCAAGTAGTCTGTCTTATGCAGGACTTTCGGTATAAAACATGACCGCTCATACGGAGTTTCGTATCTGGAGATCCCGACATCCCACAGCCGTCCGTGTATGTTCTCTGCCTTGGCTTCTTAAATCTGTATACAGGGTCTTTCATAAGTACAAAAGAAAAAATAGTTACTGCAAGAGTATATCAGTGAACTTAGAAGACACGCACTTGCATCCTGTAAAAATTTCAGTCTGATATCTTAAATACAGGGTAGTTAAATTATATTCGAACCTACTCGCGGCCTCTCTCTACTACGCGAGACAGCCGGCAGTCGCTGGGGAAATTACGCCGGCAGAGGCGGACTAAATTCCTTACCTTATAATAGATGCTGGAAATGTTGACCTTCTGCTCTCAAACAGGCAGCATATCTTGTGTAAATATTCTCGCTCTGCATGCAATAAGAGAGGTGTTTGATGACAGAATAATTAGTGTTGATTTGTGGCCCCCTCGTTCTCCTGACCTAATGAGTTGTGATGGGTTCTCTAAAAGACAACGTGTATCGTTCCAATCCTCGCACACTACAGGAACTTAAGAGAAAACATTGTGCAAGAAATCACAAGAATTCCTCCTGCTGAGCTTCGGAGAGTGAGCGAGAATACTTACACGAGATATGCTGCCTGTTTGAGAGCAGAAGGTCAACATTTTCAGCATCTATTATAAGGTAAGGATTTTAGCCCGCCTCTGCCGGCGTAATTTCCCCGACGACTGCCGGCTGTCTCGTGCAGTAGAGAGAGGCCGCGAGTGGGTTCGAATATAATTGAACTACCCAATAGGTTCTGAGATAACGGGTCATGAATTTAGTGGATTTAACATTGGCGGTATGGGGATTTTAATCTCCCCTTAATGATATGATATGACCAGGAAAAAGAGAGGACACCTCGCACTTCGACCCAAACCAAGCGAGGTGATACCACAGTAAGTGAACGACTTGCATTCGGGAGGTCTAGAGTTCGATCCCCGGCGACCGCCTACTCTGACTCATGGGGCTTTTGTGGTTTCTCCGGGTCGGCAGGCGAATGCTTGGGTGGTTCATCTCTCCTGGCCCCAATTTCCTGTACCCATCATCTTCCTTGTCATCTGTTTCAGGGTTGTAGGATCAGGCGACAATTGGGCGTGTTGTGGCTGCATGGTTTGGGTAGAGGTTTTTTCCTGACGTCGTCCAGAGACTGTTCGGTTGAATACCCACCTCTGGGTGCTTTCGGGTAGGTGCACCTTTGGGGACCCCCCAAGTTTTGGGGCCCAAGGGTGGGTTCGGCCGGTGTTGGAGGCGTTCAATCTGGACAAATTAGGGACCCCAGCCGTGCTTGCGTCCATCGTCATCCGATCTGGTCGCCCTTCGGGTCTCTCCCCTCAACCCCCTCCCATGGGTCACGGTAGAAGCACAACGGGCCGGATGGCCTATGTGTGAGCCACGGTTTCGGTGGCCCCTCCATTCTTCCGTACCTTTACCTTTATCTCCGCCCGGCGCGGATCTTTTGTGCTTACCACCCTCAGGAGGACGGACCTAGAGCAACATACGTAAGGTTTTGACATCTGTAAGATGTAAGATGTGTGTATTGGAGGCGGACACCTCGCGCACTGCGACAAGCTTGATTTATTGTGGCTCACGCTGCCGGAGGCAGGGATGAGTTGAAGGAGTCGTAGAAGGTCTCAGGTCCCCAGGCAGACAGGCTCAAAGAGATGCGCAGAACTACCTAATATTTCCACTTTGAACACCCACGCAACAGTAGAGGCGAAGAATCCCGAGAGATGGCGACGAAGCGACTAACGGACGGGACAACACACCCTCGCGTTCATACGGAGACTTCTTTCCAATGCTCAAGCATCCACACCATCTGCCCGACACCGCTAGCACCACAGGACCTGAAAGTACACCTGAAACGTGAAAAGGAGAAATCGTGGTAGAATTCACCACGCCGGTATTCGCCTAGGCGTCTAAGGGAAAACCAGAAAAATCCCATGGTCAGAGTGGGCAGCCACCGAGAATCGAACCCGAGACCTCTCGAATGCGGGCCACAAACGTTGCTGCTTGAGCCATCCCGCTCGCTTTTGACATCTGTATTATAATTATTGAGTCAGGTATCTGTATTATTATGGGCAAGAGAGTTAGGAGCTTCAAGTATACAAAACCAAGGCTTAACTTTGTTCCAGTTTCTTTAACTTGCCCTACTTTCCGTGGGTTACGTTATGAGAAACCGCTGTCGTTTTCCTGGAGAAGCTGGGGAGAAAAGTGATGGCATCTCCCTGGAGGAAAGGAAGAGAAGCAATATTCAGTTTTACAAGTTGAGAATTCTTGCCGAAAGCGAAAAGGAAGAAATTAATTGAATTAGAGGACTGTTTTGTGCTGTTGCCATTACTTTCTCTGAGGGAGAGAACATCGGGAAAACTTTTGGTGGAAAATAAAATGAGGTTATATCATCTACCTGAGTGAACCATTTCTCGCAGAAACACTTTCTTTGGAAGCGAAATGTGATAAAGCTTACAACTTTATCATATAAAAAATGTTCAACATGAATTTCGAATTTAACTTGGTTAATCCACAAACGCAGATTGTTACAGTAAGATGCTGAAAAGAAAATACGGATTGATACTCTTTCTTTGGAGGAAGGTGGAGATGTTTTTCGAAAGAAATCATTCTCGTTAACATCATCATTATTAGGTACAAGAGTTTAATACGAGGGCTGATCAACAAAGACTGAGACTGATATTTTTATCACAGATGTTTATTACTCCAATTCAATGTTTACATGATCTTTTTCAAAGTAGTCCCCTCCTACATCAATGCACTTTTTATAGCGTCTCTGCCAGTCCTTGAACACGTGCTGCAGACCATTCTTTGTCAGGTCGTTGAGAATCGCCTCACTTTTCTTGAGCACTGCTTCAGAGTTCTCAAATCGAATACCCCTAAGTTTTGCCTTTAGTGATGGGAATAAAAAAAAGTCACAGGTTGCAAGATCGGGGCTATAAGGTGGATGTAGTACACAGGTAATGTTGAATCGAGCCAGAAACTGCATGACTTGATTTGCAATGTGAGGCCATGCATTGTCATGATGAAGTCGCCACCCAGTCCGAGAAAGCTCTGGTCGTTTCCTTGCAATGTGCTTCCTCAGTGTAGCCAATACTGACGTGTAGTATGCTGCTGTAACAGTAGTGTGAGGGGGAACTGCATGCTGGTAAATCATTCCATTACAGTCAAAAAAATGTGATCACCATCACTTTCCCTACAGATGGAACAATTTTTGCCTTTTTTGGTGTTGGAGAACCTGGCGATTTCCACACTGTGCTGGCTTGTTTTCCTTCAGGATCATGATGCAGCCATGACTCATCACCGGTGATAATCGATTTAAAAAATGCATCACCTCCATTGTCTGGTATGCGAAATGCACGTAGGGTCTACAAAATAGAGCATTACTACCAACCTACCAATACAAGAGTGCTGTCGCCTACCAACATTACACATAAAAACCAGCTCTTTTCAAATATTTATGTTACAGATAGGAAACTATCACGGAAGCTACAGGAAAAAACCAGTCTCAGTCTTTGTTGATCAGCCCTCGTACAAATGCATATTTCTTCTCTGCTGTCAAAAGTATGCTCACTTAGTATGTGAGTTAATTACTAAATTGCAATAATTTAAGCAATACTTTATGTTGCATATAATGCATATTTCACCTATTTTGTTAATAAGTACTATGATATTTTAGAAGTTTGAAATTATGCTGCATATTTGCGTGTTTTACATATATATTTTATAAATATATTTTTATTTTATTCAATTTATCCTCATATTTGATTTAGAAGTACAATATTTCCAAATAATATGCGCCGCTGAGTCAGTGTTGAAACTTGGCAACACTGATGGTAGCTCACACGCAATAATAACGTCACATTGGTGAAACCCATCCTTATCTGGTCGTAGCCGTTCTCTCACGGTATGAAGGTGATTGTTAAGGAGTGCTGGAATTGTGTTCAACTGTGGTAGTTATACTTATGCATAATTATAAATTTAGTTTAAATTTTGTTGTTTAGTATCTCTTAAAATTCATAAAAATCTAATCTACTAATTTATACAAACGAAAGCATTTCAAAACATTCAACCGTTAATGGTTTTAGAATTTCAATTCCAAAAATATTCCTGCAGGTTCGCAATCGTTTCCCAGGTCATTCAATTCAGTGGTATGTTGCTTATATATGCTGAAGGCTTTTTTATCGTGTAATCGTGCCAAAAGTAAATAAATGCAAGCGACAAAGCTAGCTTAGAGGGGTATATCCTATTAGTGAAGTTTTTTTTAGTCTCATTTATACCCCTCCTTTAACTGCATTGGTCTTATCAGTGGCCTTTCTTTTGGAACTTATTGCCTATTGGCAGTGCTGTTAACTCGTGTAACTCTTGTCTTTGGGTTTCTTGCACTTTGGTTTTTAATCATTAGTTCATACACACATTCACGCTCTCATTCATACTTCCAGACTCTGGGGAGGATAAGCAATAATCTTGGCTAGAAAAAATTCCCACCCACAGCCGGTAATCGAACCCGGGGCCCCTAAGCACAGCAGGCAGGTGCTCTACCACCTGAGCTACCGGACCAGTAGGTGAAGTTTTCAATGCATAAATTCATACATATTAAAGAGACTGTTAGAGCATAAAATTCCTGCCCCTAGCCTCATCATTACATTCGCTGTCGTGAATCCTAATTAAAGGCAGCCGGCCCTGCGTATCTTAGGAATGTTAAATTTGATTAATTTGATGTTCCTTTTCTAAACAATTATTGCTTCTTGGACTAATTATATACATGTATATATACATATAACCATATTATACACATGTGTGAACACTTTAACACGGCGATTATGAATGTTTAACGTATATACTAAAATGTGACGGTTTTCGAAGCTTCTATTGTTTTTTCAAGAAAATAATTGGAATATTTTAGTGTAACTTTCCAAAGTATTAAATATTTGCAAAAAGCCATTCTTGGCTATGGTAAAAGCACCTGGCAGAAATTTCATACTTCCAATGTTACTGAGAAAACGTATTTTAAAGTAGTGAGCACTTGCGGAAAACTTAGTCTAAAGAAAATGTTACATTTCTAGTGCATTCCTGGCTCATATGATGGATTACCTGGTTTCTCCTGAACCTCATCTGCAAGATTCCTTTTTAATGTTCCCACACTCTACTAGCGGCAAATTCAAAACTAAACAATTTCGCTGTCAAGCATATTTCCAAACACGCCCATAAGATAAGTTTCCGTATACACATTCTTTTTCAATGTCTTAGGGTACCTATTCATAAAATATTTTTATAAAGTATATATCAAAATGATCAGGAAAATCTATACCATTTTAAGCAAATAAAACAAATTTATGATATTACCGGGATCGGCTCCCTTTAACTTTGTAATGTTGATAAATCCTAAAATAGCATTCATTAAAAATGTTCTAGAAGTAAATCCATTCAAATGTTACTCTTTTCGGGGGATTATAGGAAAAAAATAATTGACCACAGGAATATCGACATTGAAGTTTTGTATAAGGTTAAATCCGATAAATAAGCCGAAATAACACTGGAACTATGTTCCATTTAATTATAATATTCATTTTCTGGAATTTTTATTGTAATAGTGTAAAAAGCAGAGCTTCTGTGAATTTTTGTTTTTCGTTACTCTAAGAAAGTGCTCGTAAAATGATAACATTCTAGAGCATTTTTTATGAACTGAACTGTGTGAAAGATTTGAATGAAATATTCCGGAATAAACAGACCAGTTTAAAGTTTGTCATTTTACAGGGTCTTCTCTGAGTGACAAAAGAAAACGGATTCATTTAATATTTTTTACATACTTATTACACTAGTTTTGTAATATACACTTACGCAGATTGAACATGAAACATCTGTACATGCATTTGTCGAAATGAACGCAAAATGCATTACAGCGTTCATAAAATGTCCTTAAAATAAGCAAATAAATTTGAAGTGTCATCTTTTTCAGGAGATTCCTGGAAACAAATACAGTTATAGGAACATATTATTAGCAACACTTAACAAAACTTGTACTGTATTTACTCATTCATATTTTGCATCAGAACGTATTGAATTGTTAATCAATGTATCCTTCAGAACGAAGTTAATCGTTAAGAATATAGAAAAAAAATCCTTTACACGCCCAGCATGGGGCTTGAACCCACGACCCTGAGATTAAGAGTCTCATGCTCTACCGACTGAGCTAGCCGGGCTAACAAATTGTATAGCTGCTTCGTTGCTATAAGCGTTTGCTTTTTGGCATTATATGGTGGTATAGCTAATGTGTGCTGCAAACACATGAGAAAGGGCCTGTTGAGGAGATAAATATTACCTTTAGGAATGTTTAATAGAATAATAATACATTAGGCAATCATCCGCGCTAGGGTAGTTCATGTTGGTGTTCGTATAAAAATATATGCTACCCCTGGTGGGACTCGAACCCACAATCCCCGGTTTAGGAGACCGATGCCTTATCCATTAGGCCACAGGGGCTGTTGCGAGAGATACATTAAACGCGTGGTACACCAAAAACGCCGTGAGTAAACTCGGTGGCGTTGTAAACGCTAGGAGTGGCATCAGTTGAGGTACTGTTATATTAGGATAGTAGGAGCATACGAGAGGTAGCGTATTTCTGTGTCAATGCTCCGAACAGCTCTGCTTCGTGTTGCGAAAGTGAACAACTGAGTATCGCAATCTGGGTTAATGCCACAGACTTATTCCGAACGAATTGTAATCATACCCGAAATGGATTTGAGGAAACTGCATACATTCGTAACTTGGAGATGAAAATCTCTACCCATCAATGCTAAATTTGCTAAATTCATTACTTATTATCTGAGAAACTATGTATGATATCAGACTGAAGTTTTTACAGGATGTAGATACATGACTTCTAGTTTCACTGATCTACCTTTACACAATAAGTTTGTTCATGAAGGAAGATTGGTTTATTTTTTAATTATACCATCTTTTGATTAAAATTTAGGGTGCGCGGAAACTGCACAACGTTTTTTGAGGGTCCCACTAATCCTATCCGGATACTGTACTCTGGTTCAAAAAGGTTAATCCTGCGCAGAAATGTACACCTATGTGAAATTTACATTGGTTAAGCCGAAATTTAATTAGATTACTTGCGATGGTGCGACAATTTTGAAGCAGTCTACTTTACTTGCTTCTGATGTTGTCATTAGGTTTGTTCCAACACACGGTTCTGAACGGGTTCCGAACTAATTCCAACACATGCTAATGCACATGCGCCAGTCCGGTACGCTCACAGAACTAATTCGGAATTTTGTGTGGTTGGAACAATACTTGAACCGTTCACGTTCTGTCACGGCCTTCTTCGTTGCACGGTCAATCAGAAGACGATCAAATATCTACGTTTAGAGCGTTGATGAATGAAATCAAACTCAGCGTTTCTTTCATACTGATTCCAGTCCTAATATTCGAGCAAAAATAAATCGCGTTCGTTTATCGGCTTAAAGCCATTGATACTGAGTTATTGCGAATAACAATTGTAATTTATAGATATTATATTTAAACCAGAACCCGGAAAAAGTAATTTAACACAATTCCAATTTAACATTAGGTTTCCTGGTACAGAAACTTCTAAACACAATGTTTAATTTAAAACTCCAATACTCTGAGACAATGACACCCCACATAAATTCTATTCCGAACGTAATGCAAATAATACAAAACTACATGGTACCAATGTATGCTTATGATCAGGGTTAGGATTTTTAGTTGCAAATTTCAGATGAAAAAAGGAAGGGAAAAGGAGCTCAAATAAGGTGAAAAAGGCACAATAAGGTGCTGGTTTATTTAAGGGGATGCACAACTGAAATTGCTATTTTCTAAACTATCCATTCAATTGGGCTGAAATTTTTATTTCTTTATATATAATTGTTTTGTGAATTATAGCCCAGTCTTAATAATTCTCGGAACTGCGCGGTTGAGGTTATTGTGGTCTCTGCCTGCCCAGGCTTCGTCTCCACGTAAACAGATGACGTCTCTCACAGCAACAAACTCACATTCACGAACAGCAGGCTACTGATTCAGGTGGGATAGAATCACTCATTGTCAATTGCATTATTGCGGGCTACTTTATAGCAGTAAAGTGAGAGAAAGAGGTTTTCGTCGAACACACAATTATTTTCCATTGTTGCGGGTGTGCTTTCAATTCCCGCGCGGCGTTTACTGAAAGAGGTAGACTTACTATTCGCACGTACACAGCAAGCTGAGGAGACGTTAATTGAAAGTTAAAGAATAAATTGAAATGAAACTTAAAAGAAAAAAGGGGATTATGGGCATGGTTGGGGGGAAATGGTATAAAGGTGCCAAAAAGGGGTAAAGGTCCCAAAATAACGGAATAATGTTTAAATGGAAATAATCCTCTTCTTCGGAAGTCGATGCATCATTAAAAAGATCACTGTCACCTTCTAAATCACTCATTATTGTTATCTTTGAACGCTGTTTTGCTCCCTGGCTTTGTTAGACGTTTGTTCTTTTCCTCAAGTATGCCGCTATACTACTCAACAGCGAGCAACTGCTTACCAAACACCTTTGCTATTGAGAAATAAACACGAATGGAGGAATGAATTACATATTCAAATTTATTTTCTACTGAATACAGAGAGTATGTCGCTTTTTCAATACTCTCTGTCGGTTTGTTCCAAGCGATTAGAATCGATTCTGAATTAACTGAGTATGCGCTGTAGACCATACAATCTGCGCATGTCTGAAATTTTCAGTTCCTATTCTTAATCACGAACCGATTTCACTCGTTCCGAACTAGTTCCCAAATACGTTGGAACAGCAAACTGGAAATTCAGAATTGGTTCTGAACTGATTCTCTGTCGTGTTGGAACGCCACTTAGCTACTGCGCACACTCAGATAATTCGGAATCGATTCTGAATCGTGTGGGAACAAACCTAATCTCGCAGATCGTTCTGTTGTCTCGTGCGCCAGCTGCTCCAGTGGTAGAGCTATAAGTACTTTCTCAGGATATGCGTGAGTATATTTTAAAGGATAACACCAGTTTAAATAGGCTGAGAAATTTAATGTGATCTAATACTTGAGCTATTGAAGCGAGTTGCCGACCGTTTAAAGATAAAGAACGAGACTGATTATGAACTGTAGCACTCGAAACTATAACAATTGACTTATTATACCTGCTAGCTTCTGCAGTATTAATTTCACGCTATGAAATAGCTGTTTCCGTAATAAAAGAAATTGGAAGCGTAACTTGCCGTGAGTCGCTGAAATACTTACCCGCAAAATCCCGCGCTATGACAGCTAATCTTACTCACACAAGCGCGCCACTGAGCGCTTAAAATAACACACGAGTTATCACCAGATTAAGTGACTAATTCTCAAAAAAGTGTCCCGAATGTATGTACGAATGTGTGTACGAACGAATGTGTCTCTGATTAGAATTGCACGCATATTTCTTAACTTAAGCTCCGCCTTCTTTAGAACTGCCCCTACCAACGTCCCTTCTCGCGCTGGCCAATACTTAAAAGTCCTACGTGTGCGTCTATTACCTTGTTATTATGGGATATCTGCCTGATGCTGAGAATTGCCTTCCCTTTCTCTTTTGTAGAATTCTGGTATACATGGCTGTTCAAACTGCTGAGCTTATAACCTAACTGAATTCCAAGAACTTTTATACTAAAGCGTTCGCTACTCTCTCTGTTACTAATGACTTTTCTTAACATGACTCGCTAATTACCTTTTTCTTTCCGGACTAATCTTTCAACTCAATCTTATTACATTAAACATTGATTTAATATTCCGAAATTATTTATTGCAATTATTTCTCTATCTTAGTATCATTCCTTTATTTAATTATTTATGTCTTTGCGTCAATAATTACGGTATCACCACGTACTTTGTTGTCAAACATAAATCACGTTTTCTTTCCTTTGTACTCTGCAGTGTAGCTAAAGACTATTGGAAGCGAATGCAGCCGCCCACGTTATGATGCAGTTGAACGTAAAAATGTCGGTAAAAATTAGTTAAACGTTTTTTAAAAATCCTGCACATTCATGTCTGTCAGCAAATAAAACTTTACTACCTACCTACTCTCAATACCACTGAAATGGGAAACGTATTTCACAAACTGCATAGGTGTGGAATATTTGCAAAGAGCAATATAATTCGATTCTCCGCTCAAGCTTCACGTTAAAACTTCTCATACTTCCTACATTGCTTTGCAGTTTAGTATAAGTCTCAGTTTGTATGTTCAAAAGTTGTTGACGAATTTACACAAAGAAGGATGATTGCTCTAAAAACTTTCATTAAAGTACTTGTGAAATGATTCACAGCCATTTATTGTGCAAGATAGATTCAGTCATGCTTCTATCTCGGGGAACAGGATTGCGAACTAAAACAGCGCTTCATCTCGAACGAAATGAAAATTGTTTGGTAAATATGTGCAATTTCCATATGAGCATAATCGAGACAGAAAATAGTGTGCAGTTTCCGACGCCCGAAAGTTTATCAATAATTATTTTTTGACACCAGAGTGCATCCGGAACAGAACCTCATCCTAAAACTTAATTTAGTTATTTTTGATAGTTTTTGAGAAAATTTATCATTTATACAAGAAACGTCATTCACAGAAAAGACTTTTCACAGCAAAAATGGAGAAAAGAACATTAAATACGTCAAGTGAAAAAATATAGGTGTGTATGATTTCCTAAAGTTTAGAATTCTTCTTCAACGGATTGCCCTCCTCTTTATAGAAAGACTTACATCCTAAGGACTTACAAGCCTTGTGTCAGTAGCCTGTCGAGGAGCAAGCAAACTCTGGATCATAGCATATCCAGGATGGGTGATCAGTCCAATGCCTGGTATGGTGGTGAAGAAGAAGAAGAAGAAAATGGAATATAGTGATAAATGGGATGTTAGGAAAATTCCGGATCAAATTATCAACCCAGCATTCGCCTAACGACAAAGGAAAGCCGCGAAATAAAGGTTTAGACTTCATATTATTTTATTATAAAAATCAGTTTTAGCTTTTCACAATTTTTGTTCAAATTTCACAGCTACATTACATTAAAAAAATATGAATAAGGTCAGAACACATTTGTACATTAAAAATGGGAATTTTCTGTTCGTTAATTTGGCCGATAGATTCTTTTTAATGTTCCATTTATATGTCGCATTTAAGATCTAAGATCACATCGGCGACTTTTCCTTTGGAACAATTGCTCATCGGCAATAATGTTCACTTGTCTAAAATGTGGTGTTAGTGTTTGAATTAGTATTACTTTTGGTTACAACATTAAATTCACACTTTCATTCATACTTCCAGGCTCTATGAAGAATGGAGAATAATCCTGGCTAAAGGAAAATTCCCACCCTCTATTCGGGAATAGAACGCGGGCCTTATAGATTTGGAGGTTAGCATACTAACCACCAAACCATAGAAGCAGTCGCTGATAAAATTGTTTGAAGGCGACTGTGTATATAAAAGTATTTTCTTTCGATTTATTTTATCTAAACAAATTGTTTACATATAAGTTGTGGATAATTGGAAAGCTATTTGCATTTAATGGAAAAGGGCATGCCAGTTTTCTTATTGTTTAATTATGTATAAGCCCTGAAAATGTAACCCAAATCAAAAGCAAGCTTTCAAAACATTTTATTTGACTGCCACTGTTAAAATGATGTAAACTCCTGTTTTCTAACAATTAACATACTGTTGTATTCATTTGCTTTCATTTCTCGTATTTATTAAAATACAAGTCAAAGGAAGGAAAAAAAAGCTACACATCAATATATCAGGCATTCTTTGACATCTACACATTTTAAACATAATACCTAACTTTTTAAAACTAATTTTATTTTTTAGATGAATAATTGACACTTCACTAAAGCAGAAAATCGTAATTTTATTTGTGTGTGCGTGTGCGCTCAACATTAACTATAAAAGTTCAGCATCTTACCCAGATGTGACATAGATTTTAGGAAAATGTCCCATTCCATGCTAACCTTTACGTTGAAAATGTTCGTTATTTTCGGTTTTCTCAAAACTGGCTCCAACGTTTTGATTTAAACACCATATGTTCAGGATATTTGTATGACTAATAAAATGTATATCTTGAATTTTCTGCGAATAGCCGTGGAGTCATCTTCGTTATGAATGACTTTTGTAAAGTTTTGTATAACAGGTAAACTATAAGAGATAGACAAAGCCTTGAATTGGATTGTGAAGTGGAGGGATTCGGCACTGTTCCAGGAATGAGGATACTGTACCGACACGCACGAGGGGACGCCTCAGGGAGAGAAGGATGAGGTGAAAGAAGACACGGGGCGGCCGGAACCAGTAGTGACGGCACAGTAATGACAGGATCCCTACAGTTTCCAGGTTGAGAAGCCCCGGAGTCGGACAGGCAGATCGGGGACCCCGCCCCAAACAGGATCTTACGCCCCCTCAAGTGCGGTCCTTATACCCCGGCAACCAGTCGAAAACCGAAGGACGAGAATGTTCACAGAGAGCATCATTTTTCCCTACTACGCTGCACCAAAACACCATCGTCGACACTTCTAATCCTGAAACAAACGGGGTGAAGGATGAAAGAAATGATTAATGGAACGAAAGAGAGGGACAGGAAATTCGGAGAATGAAAGAAACCACTCCAGCATTCACCTGACGACCCGGGAAAACCTCGAAAATACCCATGGGTCAGAGTGGTCGGTCGCCGGGAATCGAACACGGAACCTCCCGAAATTACCGCCTGAGCCTACCCACTCGGTTAGACAAAACCTTATTACACAAAAAGCACATCTCGTTAAAATAAACAATGACATTAATTCCTCAACTGATTCGCAGAGCGTACCGTCATGTTGTCATGGTAGCTGAGTGATTAGAGCAACCGGACGGAAACTTGGAAATCCGTGGTTCAAATCCCGACAATGGCATTGAATTTTTCAGTTGTCTGATTCTACCTTTCCAACCTTGTCCAACACACGGCTTGTGTGGAACAAGAATTCATTCCAATCTATCTAATGCTTTGTAGCATTAATAATTTCCAAGCTATTCGTTGCTATTGATTTGATTTTTTTACTTTCTCTACTACGTATAGTAAGTAGAGGAAGTATTGCATTCCACCCAAAAATTCGATACCGAGATTTCTCCAGAAATACGTGCTTTGAGGCCTCCTGAATCCAAAAAGGGATTTTCAGAGAAAGGTCCGTGTGTGTGAAAAGTCGGATAAATATAAACTTGGTATATAGGTTCAGTATCTTCCAAAGATGCGACACGAAGATTTTCAAGAAACTTCCCCAGCCCAAAGTACCCTTTACATGGAACAATTTTAGAAATTTTCGATTTTCTAAAAAATGGCAATAACGATTTTGACTAAAATGCCACGTATTAAAGATCTTTACATGGCAAATAAAATGTATATCTTGACTTTTCTGGGAATGATCTGTGAAGATCACTTCATTCGGAAAAATGTTGTATAATCTTGTATAACTGGTAAACGTTAAGCGATAGACGAAAACGTACTACACAAAAAATGTAGATCTCTTTAAAACATACAATTTATTTTAAATAAGTTTTTTTGTGACATAAGCCATTTCTGAGATATCCATTATTAAAGGTTAGAATTGTTCATTTCTTTGTTATTTTAAAGTGCCAATATTCAGTTGTTTCTCGCGATTGCATGGGAACAGTATGGAATTATAAGGCTAGCATATAGCGTCCAGTTCTTAAATATTTAACTATGCTGTTTTCTTTGTATTTATAAAGAAATGTTAATGTAGCTGTTTCTGCAAAGGTTTATTTGGGTTAAAATGTAGAGATAGAAAATAAAAGCAATAAGCTTTAGTAAAAATAGAGTTTGTATATTCACTAATAAATACAGAGGGGGGAAAAACACGTGAATGTAACACATCAGATTTTTTCAATACTTTATCATACATTTTTATGAAGTGTAAGATACCATTCATTTGTGATGCGCTGCAAAGTATTTGGGATTTCAAAGCCAGCACATAGTGATCCACTTTTGAAGCGTTTGACTGTCGCTTTAGCCTCCTGCATTCCTTTACACCTACAACGAAACGTGTAATGTAACTATTTATGCAAACATTTATCTCGATTAGCATGAAGTAAATAGAAAAAAATCTGATGTATTACATTCACATGACTTTTCTACCCTTTATCACTTATTAGTGAGTATAAAAATGATTCTTACAAAAGTTTATTTTCCTGTTCACTTAGTGTTAACCGAGATAAAACTTTCCGGAAATAGTTGCATTACACATTTCGTTATAGATACAAAGAGAGCAGCGATAGTCAAATGTTTAAGAACTGGACGCTGTATGTTGGCCTTAAAATTCCATGTTGTTTCCATGCAATCGCGAGAAACAACTGAAAATCGATGGGCTTTAAATGAATGACTAAGTATTGAAGCATTCGAACCATGCCCTTATTACCAGAGGGGACTCGGCACCGATCCAGGGAACCTATGCCCCTCAAGAGAGCGCCCTAGGGAGGGAGAAAGGGGTGACTGGAGACCCTAGGCGGCTGGAACCAGGAGTGACAGCAATTCGGACCATTAATAACGGATATCTCGAAAATGGCTGATGCCACAAAAAAGTTATTTGAAATAAATTGTGTGTTTTAAAGAGATCTGCATTTTTTATGTGGTGCGTTTTCGTCTTACGGTTAACGTTTACAGTTACACAAAAGATTATATAAATTTCCTTCCGAATAAAGAGGAATTCACAAGCTATTCCCAGGAAATGCAAGATATACATTTTATTTGTCATATAAGTATATCTAATATACTGTATTTTAATTAAAATCATTAGAGCCATTCTTTTAGAAAATCAAATATTTCGACAAATGCTCCATGTGAATGGTACTTTGAGGTGCGGGGATTTCCTTGAAAATCTTCGTGCCGCATTTTTGGAAGATACTGAACCCAAATACCATTTTTGGTATTTATCCTACTTTTCGTTTTTGAGTTATGCTGTTCACACACACACACACAGGGACGTTTTTCTAAAACTGCTTTATTTGATTCACGGGGCCTCGAAACATGCATTTCCGGTGCAACCTCAGTGTCGAATTTTTGGGTGGAGTGTAATACCTTCTCTACCTACTATGTACGTTACGTGGTAGAGAGGGTGAAAGGAAAGCACTAGGCATGAGCATACAGAAGCTGTCATGCTTAACGTAGTAACAATTTATAGAGCAAAACTTCCTCTAACATATGGGCTAAGATTTATCTCTATTCGAAAGTGTATAACAGTTATGATTCTCTTTTCTGTGAAGTGGTGCAGAATTCACAGTACAGAATGGAAGAAGCAGTAATTTTTAAAAATATGTATTAAAATATAAGCATTTTACCTGCAATAATATATAAAAAGAATTTAAATTAAACAGAACATTCACATTAATAAGACTTTACAAAAATCTAAAATGTTATTTTTAGGGCAAATTTCACCATTTAGTCTCCCCTTAAGGCACAGACTTGTGTGTTGTATCACAGAAGGTAAGTTTCAAGACTTTTAGCAGGAAATGATACACCCGAGTGTGATAAAAAGAGGACTGTCCAACCGCGTCTCAAATTTCCGCTGCCTAGCCAAAGAACACTGTTTACTCGCCTGAGGCTACCGTGGAAAACTCTAAGAAGGTCCGCCAGTTACCTCCCATGCACGTAATACCAAGTCTGACCCTAACTTTATTGGAGTCCCGAGGCACCTGCCGATGCATTTAGTTTACTACAACTAATGTTGGCAGGAGTTCCTTATTAGTTTTCTTTCTCTACCACGTACCTAGTAGGTAGAGAAGGTATTGCATTACACCTAAGAATTGGATATCGAGATTTCGCCGTAATACATGTTTTGAGACCCCTTGAATAAAAAGAAACAGTTTTAGAAAATAGTACATGTTCGCGTGCGTGTATGAGTCTGTGAACAATATAATTAAAAAACGAAATGCTGGATGAATACCAAACTTGGTATTTAGGTTCAGCACCTTCTAAAAATGCGGCACGAAGATTTTAAAGAGAATCCCCCACCAAAAAATACCCTTTGCATGTAATATTTTTAGAAGTTTTGTATTTTCTAAAAATGACTAACAATTTTTATTAAAATACCATATATTAAAGATATTCACATAAAAAAGAAAATACATTTCTCGAATTTTCTGGGAACAGCCTGTGAAGTCCTCTTCATTCAAAAGGAATTTTGTATAATCTTGTATAACTCGTAAACGTTAAGTGACAGACGAAAACGTACTACACAAAAAGTGCAGATCTCTTTAAAACACACAACTTACTTCAAAAAGCTTTTTGTGGTATCAACAGTTTCCAAGATATCCGTTATTAATGGTTCGATTTGTTCAATACTTTGTCATTCTTTTATAAGTCCCATCGATTTTCAGTTGTTTCTCGCGATTGCAGGAAACAGTATGGGATTTTAAGGCCACATATAGCGTCCAGTTCTTAAACATTTGACTGTCGCTATTCCCTTTGTATCTGTAACGAAATATGTAACTTAGCTATTTCCCCAGATATTTGCCTCATTAAAATAAAGTATATAAAATAATTAACTTTCGTAGGAATAATTTGTATATACAATAATAAACGATAGGGGTAGAGAAAGTTATGCGAATGTAACACATCAGAGTGTTTGTCCAAACCAACCATTTGATGAAGCATTAGTTTGAAGTTTCTATTTACTTGAAGGTGGTACTTTGGATCATGTTAATGAATATCCGCTCTGGTATCCGAGGAAGGGCGGGGGAGGGGGAAGACTCTTGGGTCAGTAGTCTGCAGAGGAGCAAGAAACTCTGAAATCATAGCATATCCAGGATGGTGATCAGCACATTGCCTGGCGTGGCGGTGAAGAAGAAGGAAATGAGATGCAATGATGAAAGGGATGATATGCAGATTCGCGGATCAAATTATGCAATGCAGCATTCGTCTAGCGACGGAAGTAAACCGCGAAAAGACCTTGTCAGATTGGTCGGCGCCCTGAGTTTGAACCTCCCGAATGCGGACCAAAGACGTTCCCGGCTGAGCCATCCGGCTCGATAAAAATTGTTTCTACGAAAGTTTATTTTCTATCCGCTTCATTTTAGTCGAGGTAAACGTTTTCAGAAATGTTTTCATTCAACATTTTATTGTAGGTAGAAGAGGAATACAGGAGACTGAAGTGAATAGGCAAATGTTTATATGCTGACGTTGAAATTCCATACTCTTTTTATGACATCGGAAGAAACAAACGATTGTTGGCTTAGCACTTATAAGAAGCAATAAGAAGCAGTATTAGAGAATTCAAAGCTATAACGAATACACAAGCCGTGTTTAGTACAAAGTTGAAAAAGTAGAATCAGACTGAAAAGAACAATTAATTACCATTGATTTGCGTAATAGTTGGTTAAACTATGAAGCCTGGGATTAACGTACAGGGTAATTAAAAAAGAAGGAACAAACTTTAAATATTTATTTCTAATTGAACAATAGATATCGACACATGCCATACATCACTGAATGGAGTTCAAAATGTTACTTTATGTACTCAAAATGAGCACCATTTGTTATGCGAGGACGACCAGTGCTTTTCCGTTTGCATACGCTCCATCTTTTACTAATTTATTGAATTAATTGTAAATTTTTTATGACGAGGCGGGTCGTTCTTGAACTTGCAACGAAATACACGCTGCAATGAAACAATGGATTCACTCTTTGCATACTGCAGCACACAAAACGACTTTTCTGTGGTGTCGCCATTTTCTCTAAACAGACACAACGCCGCTGTAGCCACTGAATGGAATTAATAGGTGGGGCTTAAAACTTTGAACTTTCCTCTATTCAATGATGTGTCGTATGTGTTGCTATCTATTGTCGTTCTTTAGAATTACATATTTAAAATGTGTTCCTTCTTTTTGAAGAACCCTGTACTAACATTTTAAGTCACAATTGGGGTATGTCATTTCAAAATAATTTGAGATCTCCTTGTGGTTTAACGGAAAAAATGCAAGTCAGTTGGGGAATTTAATGTTGCACTGGTAAATAAATTGATTAGAGCAACCGGACAGAGATATGTGATTCAAATTCCGGCTATGGCATTGAATTTTTCAGTCTCTACCATTCCAACCTTGTTTTACACACTGCTTGTGTGGAAGAACAATTCATTTTCATTATACAAAAGTCATTCAGAATGAAGAGAATTGTTATTCGTGCAAAATGCAAGGTGTATCTATATTGCATTTTTCGTGTAGTATCTTAAACACGTAGCATTTAATCAAAATCATTAGAGAGTCGTTTTGGAGAACATAACATTTCTGGAAATTCTTTGTGTCGCTGCTGGAATTTACTAAACTTGGATACTAACTTTGCTATTCATCCAGCATTTCGTTTTTAAGATAACCTATTTCCAGTCACACACGGACCTTTTTCTAATTTTTATTCGGGTAACGTCAAAATAAAGATGCATTTTCAATTAAGTATCGATAGTTGGAATACAAGGCTTCCTCTATATTGGTAGAGAAAGTGAAAAGCCACAGTCGGATTCGCCACTATATGGTATTTGAACCACAAAAGTATTTCTTGCTCAGTTTGACATTATTTGTGGTAAAAATATACCATGAATAACGTAACCTCGATGGAAGAATCACTTTTTATACGAGGCGTATTTTTAAAGTAAATATGGATAATTATTACTTTCTCTACTACGTAGAGTTAAGTAGGGGACGTATTGTATTCCACCCAAAAATTCGATACCGAGATTTCACCGGAAATATATGTTTTGAGACCCCTGAATCCAAAAAAAGCATTTTTGGAAACATGTCCGTGTGTGTGTGTGTGTGTGTCTGAACAACATAACTCAGAAACGAACAGTCGGATGAACACCAAACTTGGTAATTAAGTTCAGTATCTTCCAGAAATGCGACACGAAGGTTTTCAAGAAAATCCCCACACCCCAGATTAGCCTTTGCATAGAACATTTTTCGAACATTTTAATTTTCTAAAAAACGGCTCTAACGATTTTGATTAAAATATCATATGTTTAACATATTTTAATGACAAATGAAATGTATATCTCGAATTTTCTGGGAATGTCTGCAAAAGTATTCTTCCTTGTGAATGACTTTTGCATAACTGGTAAACCATAAGAGATAGACAAACTTTTACTACACAAAACATGTAGATCGCGTTAAAATACACAATTTATGTCATATACCTATTTTTGTTGAGTGAACCATTTTCGAGATATTGCTTGTTATTCCCTTAAATTTTCCAATAGTTATACTTTTTCTCAAATTCGGTATTCATTTTTTTTGTCCTGGTAATGTAAAGAGAATGGAATACTCCAGATAGCAACCAGTGCTTAAAATATTTGACTATCGCTTAAAGCCTACCAATTCCCCTTGCATCTACAAGAAAATTAGCAATAAGATTAACATCTAGATATCTCGACTAACATGAAGCATATGGGGAATAAGCGTTTGTAAAAATAGTTTGTATAAGGGTACGGAAAGTCATGCGAGTGTAACACATCAGATTTTTTAAAAAATAACGGAACATCATTTTCAAAATTCTCCATTATCATTCATTACCTTACCTTACATACTTCTCCACATAGTCACCGCCGTTATTCAGGCACTTGTCGTAACGGAAAAGCAGTTTTTGTATGCCGTCGTTAAAGAATGATGTCACCTGTGATGAAAGCCAAGTCTACACTTGTAGTTTCACATCATTGTCGTTGAAATGTTTTCAACAAAGGAATTTCTTCAGATGAAGAAACAGATGAAAATCGCTTGGTGCCAAATCCGGACTGTAGAGAGGGTGGTAGAATTGTTCCCACCAAATAATGCGATCAGATTTCGAGTTTGTTTGGCTGTATGTGGCTGGGCATTGTCACTCATTGTTTCCCCGTAAACCTCACACAATTGGCGACGAATGTTTGCTGGCGTATCATTTCTCGCATTAAAAACGAATCACTGATCTGGCTTCACAGTCGGTGGGTCGTTCGATTATTTTGAACATTTTGCTCTAACGACAGGAAAACACAAAGTGACGATCGTTCACAGCTGCGTCTGGCTTCCTAAAGAATGGGAAGCGATCATGCATGCTCAAAATCCGACTGCACAGCTACAGCGGCAAAATATTAAAACGGTCCTTACTTTAAAAATATGTCTCATATGATTACTATAGGGTGAGCCAAAAAACTACGATCCGGCTGCGCGGTGTTTTTCTTGTCTGCGTCCTCGGCGCTCGTTGCGGTCTGCCGCTATCACAGAAAGGCGCGGATGAAATTATACAACATTTTTAAAGCTACTTTTAAAAGCTTTACTTACCAACTTTATGTAAGGAGATGCTGAAGCTGGCCACCGTCGTTGTCCATACATTTTTGACATCTCTTTAGGAAACTATCTATCACTCGCCGTAATTCACGTTGAGAAATGCTGGCAATTTCCTGGCGGATATTTTGTTTTTATTCTTCCAGGTTGTGTGGGTTTGTGTTGTACACTTTGTTTTAAGTTACCCCTGAGATAGAAGTCGCAGGAGATTATGTCGGGGGACCGAGGGGTCCACAAATCTCTACTAATAATTCTGTCCTCAAACACACTTTCATAAAGTTGTTAAGTAAAGCCTTTAAAAGTAGTTTTAAAAATGTTGTATGGTTTCATCCGCGCCTTTGTATGATAGCGGTAGACGGCAACGAGCGCCGAGGACGCGGGGAGGAAAAACATCGCGCAGCCGGTTCGTAGTCTTTTCGGCTCTCCCTGTATAAAATATAATGGATGTACAATTTGTCATTTGTTAGAGAAAGTGGTGCGAATATATCACATTAAATTTTTATTATTTTTTGTGAAAGAAAGTACCCTAATTTAAAATACATTTCTGTGAAATTTTATTCTCCAAGATCAGATGCAACTTAGGATTTGAAGTCCCTTCTATGGCGCTGCGTCTGTTAAATATCTCTTTATGACAAACCCTAGAGCTGTTTTGCTCCCACGGAAATACAGGTAGAGGTCCGAATATTTTCCACTATGCGCTTATAAATGTGCGTAATATTGTTTTTAATAAAGTATGATGTGTTACATTCAAATTACTTCCTCTAACCACTTTGCAAACTGTTCTTACAAAGACCTGTATTTCTATGCAATTCTTGTCAATCACGATAGTCACTTGCAGAAAAGATTTCATTACACATTTTGTTGTAGGTAAGAAAGGAATACAGGAGACCGAAACTACAGATCTTCGCTATGTGAAAGTCTTGAAATTCCATCCTTTACGGACCACTTGGAAGAAAAACAAATGCTGACTTAACACTTGAGAAATATATAAGCATTTCAAAGTTGAAACCAATAGTAAGAATTATCTCGGAAATGGTTAATGCTACAAAAATATTGACATAAATTGTGTATTTTAACAAGATACCTATACATTTTTGTGTAGCAAGTTTTTGTCTATTTCATTCAGAATGCAGAGGACTTTTAGAAGTTATTCGTAGAAAATGCAAGATCATACTTTATTTTTTGCGAAACAATCTTAAACATATGGTATTTTAATCCAGAGAGTTAGAAAAAAATATATCACTGAAAAATGTTCAATGAGGTTTACTTTGGGGCGATTTTCTTTTAGTTTCGCCTTTAGAGAGTGGTGAACTTGGGTAACAAGTTTAGTATTTATCCGATATTTCTTTTTTTAATTATGCTATTCATGGACAGGCATATAGACACTCACACACGGAACTTTTTCTAAAAAAGGAATTTTTATTCAGGGGCCTCAAAATGTGTATTTCCGGTGAAATCTCGTTTGCGAATTTTTGGGTGGAATGCAATACTTGCTATACTTACTAATTGGTAAATAAAGTAAAAATGTTTTGCATAATCATGCTCATTTTTTCCACTTTGAAAAATAAAATACATATTAAAACTGCCAATATACCGGGTGGACGGGATGTCATTACATTAATTTAAACCAGTTACAGATCTCATTATTTGAAACATATTTTGTATCTTTCATTTTTTCTGACATTTTCTGCGAATATGTTTTAGATTTTTCGAGAACAAAACGCACACGTAGCGTAAGGTAGCCGAACGGTAGCTGCGAGCGGGGTGGAAATCTCCCTTTCAAAACCAGAAGTAGGTCAGCTGTAAACAGCTTTCACTTTCCCTGGCGCGTGGTTCATAAGAGTAGATGAACATTTCGTGTATTCCTGCCCCGACGTTCACAGCAAATCGCTGTTGAAAATGATGCTCCCTGATGCTGTGAGGGTTTTCTTCCGCCCATGTATAAGTGTTGGGAAAATTGAAAATTAATTTTGTTATAAAGGTAGCTTCGTCTGTTGCCATAACTAATTGGAACATATCTGCACCTTGTACTAGGAACCAAATGATGAAAGCCAGCCTAGGCGCGTAATCCGCTGCTGTGAGACATTTTACCCGTTGGATATGATGTCATAATAACTGTTCTTTCAGCGTCCTGAAGACAAACCAATGGGACAAGCCGACCACGCGAGCTATTCCCCGACTACAACTGCTGGGTTGTTCATCCATAAGATTTAAAATTGGTCCATCTGCGGCGACGGTATTTCAGCTCGCCCTCTTTCGTGTGCTGGCTACACGTTCCTCGAGGTTTTATCGAGTTCTTTTATCACTAAACCTGTGAGTTTCAATGCCTAGTACGATGTTACTCTAATAATGACTCAACTTCTAGTGGAACTGACAAACATGGTGTGGCTTTCAGTAAGCGACCACAAAACGCTTATTTCGCCAAAACATTACACCATCCATTCGTCGTGTTTGTTTGGATTAAGTGCCGTGTGGAAAACAAAACCGCTAGTCGCCCCACCTCCCAGTTCAGGTATGATGTTTTGGTTACGTTCGGGAGTCCTTTCTCAAACTGTCCTACCTTGATATAGCAACTTTGCCTATGTTTCCGACCACATTACGTCTGCAAAACGATGTTCGGAAAATGATTAATTATTTCAAAACGCTGAATGATGTCACAAAGTTAATATCGAAAGTAGGTCAGAGATCGGTTACTCTACCCATCTTACAAATAAACTATTATCTTCATACATCTAATTTGGAAAAACAACTATTTTTTCGAAAACTACTGATAACAGAAGAAAACGCTATTATACTTTTTCGTTTGTACTATCTCTATGAAGTACATAGGTATTAGGAGAAATATAATAAACCCCCTTCTACCTTGTATGAAATTTTCCATAGAAAAATTTGTTACAGAGGTATTAAAGCTATTATAATTTAATATTTCATAAATTGTAATTAAATATTGAAGTGAATCTTGTTACATACTTTTATATGCTAGTAATGTCTGCGCAAATAATTAAGTCTTGTAGCTTTAGCGCATTAGACCAATGTTTGCGCTTCAGTCCTACCTTAACATTTCCCAGATATTTGCCGCTGTTCATTTTAAGTTTCCAATACTTTAATCAATACACTTGAAGTGCTACGTCACCATACTTTTGTTTCCCATCACTCCAAGCAAACAGTATGGTCAGTATATAGCAACCTGCCTTTTAAACGTTTGACATTCGGACTATCCTCCTGCACGTTTCTTGTGGCTACAACTAAATGCGCATTGAAAGTATTCCTGTCAGCATTTATCTGATTGGCAGGAAGTAAATGTAAGTGTAAGCTTTGAGTAACTTGTGGAATGGAAACAAATGACATTAGGTAAAGACGGTCGTGTAGTATACATTAGACGTTTAAAGAATGAATTAAGACATTTGGCATGGATTTTAACAAAAAATGAAGTCTTTGCTGCAGTTTTGTTTTATTATTTTATTTCCAAATATATGTACAACCTTAGAAACAAAATAAGCATTTTCTTATATAATATAATAAAAAGGCAGAAAAATAAAATATTGAGTTAAAAGAGATAGTAGATATTTCATTTTTAGTGAAATGTTAAGCCTCTGGTTATCACAGGCTGGATTCCTCACCACAGTGTCTATATCTTTCCATTTCAGCGTCCACTCGTAAAATGCTATAAAGAAATTAAACTAGAAAATGCACCTGCTGCCTCAGAAAGTGATCGACTGCGTGTAAATCCTTCAGAGAACAGTTTCATTTACAATAGAGCCAGTGAAGTTTAATATAATACAGCCCCACGTTTTTGTACTTACTTTACAAAGGAGTTCGTTTTCCTTCTGCAACAGCTAGACTGTATTTTATGACGTTTGTTATTTAAACAATTATACATGGGTTTTTAATACCTGAATAACGATACAGACAAAAATGGCATACATCAGCAAAAGAACTTTCGTCATTTATTATCATACTTGCTAAGTTCCTGAAATTGAAACATGTAAATAAAGCCTTCTCTCTCCAACAAAGCGTAATAATTTTGCGATGACATGAAATTTAAAATGCTAAAACGTTCAGTGCAGTAAACGTACAAAAATTACATGTAAAATAAATGGGAATTCCGCTTTATAAGAATCCACGTGTTGCTTCTTTCTGTCACACATTTAACACAATAAATTCATATTAAAGCAAAAAGCATCATTTCCTAGGCTATATACAGATTTTAGTACAAATTGTTTGCTTCTTAACATGAACTATAAACAATAACTGCCACGAAAAAAAAAAGAGAAACATATCCCGCAGCTAAATGCATATAAGATAATGACTTTATCTCAGGGAGTTGGCTTTACAATTTAGTCATTCATTGCTGAATGTCCACGCCCATTTACTGTTGGTTACTAGTGGAGCAATCAAATTTTAAATCCGCACGTTGTATATTTTGTTACAGCCCAGTGAAAGGGACCATGATCGTTGTGAAGGATAGACACTCAGATAAGCTCTGGCTTATCATAACACGTATATCAATTAGTACGGTACATGCAGTCTGTAATCTCAAGTTACAATATAATGCTTTCTAATGTCCGTGGTGAAAATCTGTAACACTTCGAATCTGCTCATAAAGGCGTAAAAACGCCTCTTTTGCCGTAAAGTCATGAAAAGGCCTCAACTCCCATACATTTTAAGGGTAAACAGTGAAAGTTGGCAAGTATGAACTGTAGGGTAGTTAAATTATATTCGAACCCAATCGCGGCCTCTCTCTACTGCGCGAGACAACCGGCAGTCGCGGAAATTATGCCGGCAGAGGCGGACTAAAATCCTTACTTTATAATAGATACTGGAAATGTTGACCTTCTGCTCTCAAACAGGCAGCATATCTGGTGTAAATATTCTCGCTCACTCTCCGAAGAGCTCAGCAGCAGGAATTCTCGTGATTTCTTGCACAATGTTTTCTCCAAGTTCCTGTAGTGTGCGAGGATTGGAACAATACACTTTGTGTTTTAAAGAATCCCATAAATGAAAATCACAACTCGTTAGGTCAGGAGAACGAGGGGGCCACAAATCAACACTAATTATTCTATCATCAAACACCTCTCTTATTGCATGCAATGGTTCGGCAGCCGTACGTGCTGTTGCAGAATCTTGCTGGAACCAACCATACGATCTATCTTCTTCTGTCAAGCGATTGCAAAATGGCCTCAGAATTAACCTCTGATATCGCTGCATTTATTGTTTCATCAAAGAATATGGGTCCTATTATTCTTATAGCACTTATCACACACTACACTCCAATTTTCTGATCATAATGAGGCGTTTCATCACAAGAATTCCTGCTGCTCAGCTTCGGAGAGTGAGCGAGAATGTTTACACGAGATATGCTGCGTGTTTGAGAGCAGAAGGTCAACATTTCCAGCATCTATTATAAGGTAAGAATTTTAGTCCGCCTCTGCCGGCGTAATTTCCACGGCGACTGCCGTCTGTCTCGCGCAGTAGAGAGAGGCTGCGAGTGGGTTCGAATATAATTTAACTATCCTATATTATAAACAGTCAAAATCGTGTATACTTCCGTCTATACTGCACTTGTGCCAAAAATTGACGCAGTTAATCTATTACAAGCAATGCATTCTTATTCAATTTCCTCTTATTGAGCTTCAAAAATGTGGAGGAGGTAAACTACTCAAATGAAAGAGCAAAGTTTCCTGAACATTCTGCTAAATATTTTAAGTTATTTAGTGCATTAAAGCTTATTATTTAAATCCTTGCAGTCAAGTGTCACGCCCACTCTGGCTATAAAAAATGTGGCTTCAAGTTTTCCTTAAAGCTGAAAATATTACTAAAGAGGCCAGAATGCAGCGATGAGGACAGAAAATTCAAAAGGGGTAGAGGGAAGAAAGAGAAACCAAAGAATATGAATATTATGCTTTATATATAAAGCATAATATTCATATTCTTATATATATATATATATATATATATATACATAAGTGTGAAAGAAAAACACTATGTGTATATACACCATGCTTTTCCTTCACATTGTGGCCGCCGTACGGCTGCTGGCACGTCGGATGCCACAGCTCCGACTACCGCCGAAATATTTGTAACATCTCGACAACCGCCTCACATTCTCATTGTTACAATTGCAATTACAATGGTAATAAGCGTATACGTTATCACAAGAAATGTTGGAAATATTCTTCTCTATCCACTTATTTCTGGCATCTTCTCTGGAAATTTTCATTCGCCCTCGAGAGTTCAATATCCTAAATCGTGTGAATTTCTTGCCTGGTTTTCTCTTTTACTTCTTACAATGGGGTTGTTGCATACACTTTATTTTTCGCGTGATCATCAGGGTCGGGTAAATTCCTGTAACTGGATTTTG
This sequence comes from Deroplatys truncata, assembly GCA_030765065.1. NCBI lineage: Eukaryota > Metazoa > Arthropoda > Insecta > Mantodea > Mantidae > Deroplatys > Deroplatys truncata. The sequence continues at coordinate 46,950,457 of CM060986.1, forward strand.
CGAAACGATAAGAGTAATTGACCCACAACGGATATGGGTACCCTTAATAACAGATTGCACGTCATGTTGGCATATCGATTAATTTAAATTTCGATTGCTACTTTGTATATGCATTGCCTACTAGATACAATAGTAAGGTAAGTGTTTGGTATTTCAGGCAATAACCGTTTCCATTGCCAACTTAAATGGAAATAAATCAATAGGGAGATATTACAGAAAGCTTTTACATTTTGGGTTAAAAAACGAATTAGAATGGAGAAAGATTTATTATGTGGTTGTTGCTAAGCATCCATTACGGCATCAGTGCTAGAAACACGCAATTATGTACGATTTTAACCATTATAACGTATTTATAATGCTAAAATTGCAGAAATAAAAAACACTGACAGTAATGTCTACTCTTTGTGAAACAAACTACGTTTGCTTATAAGAGCAAACAGTTCCCGCGCTCTACCGGCCGAAACATAACCTGACCACTAAGTATATGACACATTATCATATGAGCGCGAGACATGACTTTATACTGAACTTTGAAAAAAGCAAAACACAAGACGTTTATATTGTTAATATCCCTCTCACCTACAAGAGCCTTCCCCGAATATACGACCCCTGGAAAGATAGTTCTGTTATCCGTTGTCTCACTTGTTATTTAGTCAGTTCCAGTCCCTAACAGTTTCTTGTTCGGAAATGCAGCACTGTTGAAACACGAGTACACGCTTCAGTGTTAAGAGGTTAGATGTATCTATCGTTTGGTCGAGAGTGTTGTAGACAAGGAATGTGTGCGATGTGCAGAAGGGCGCTTCTTGTGCTGTAACAGGCCTGCTGATCCTCGACTGCTGCTGCCGTCCTTCGCAGGGATTCCTCCTCCACACAACGTCCTCCTGAACGCTCTCCTGAACTTGACCGACATGGCGTTGTACAAGATTGGGTTGATGGCACTGCAACACAATTATTAACTGTTATCGTAGAGCACTCAACAAAGATATAAGGACATACTATATACCGCGTGGAAAGGATATAGATGTCAAGCTCATAGGATGCGATTGTAAGTTGAAGCAACATACAGTAACTCATTAACACGATAACTCATTAATGTAATATGATATCTAATTCACAGCTTCTCAGCATCAACACAATACTTTCTTTAATATTTTTGTTATGTATTTTTATTTATTTTTTTCTAATATTGTACGTATAATAATTAAGGGGATGTTAAAAACACATATTCATAATGTACACATGGAAGAGAACAAATATATAACGTTAAAACATATAAAATATAACATAAGAGGGAAAGGCCTTTGTTAGCTATATAACCAGTAATATAAAATTACGAGAAATGCAGTAGTATCTACATAAGCATGTAACGAACCTTGGATTCATAATTAAGACGTTGCATTCCACCCAAAAATTAGATACCGAGATTTCACCGTAAATATATGTTTGAGGTCCCATGAACACAAAAAACAGTGTGGCCTGTGTGTGTGGACAGTATAACTCGAAAACGAAAAGTGGGGTCAACACCAAACTTTGCATTTAAGTTAAATATCTTCCAAAGATGCGACACCATGATATTCAGGAATTTACCTCTACCCTAAACTACCCTTTACGCAGAACATTTTTCGAAATTTTTTATTTTCTAAAAAATGGCTATAACGATTTTGATTAAAATACCACATATTAAAGATATTTACACATGACAAATGAAATGTAGATCTTGAGCTTTCTGGGAATAGCCTTTGAAGTCCTCTTCATTCGGAAGGAATTTTGTATAACTGGTAAACGTTAAGCGATAGACGAAAACGTACTACACAAGAAATATAGATTTCTTTAAAACACGCAATTTATTTCAAATAAATTTCTAATTTTTTTGTGGAATCCGAGATATCCGTTATTAATGGTTCGAATTATTCAATACTTAGCCATTCCTTTAAAGTCCTGTTAACCTTCAGTTGTTTCTCGCAATTGCATAGAAGCAGTATGGAATTTTAACAGTATGGCGTCCAGTTCTTAAACATGTGACTATCGCTGTTCTCTTTGTATCTATAACAAAATGTGTAATGTAGTTGTTACTGCAAAAGTTTATTTGGAATAAAATTAAGTAGATATAAAAATAAGGTTTAGTAAGACTAGTTTGTATACCCACTAATAAACGATGAGGGTAGGGAAAGTCATGTGAATATATAATATAAGATTTTTTAATATGTAACTCAAAACTGGCTATTGCTACAAAGAACAGTAAAAGCCGGTAGAAATTAACAAAGAACATCCCTTTAACGTACATTATTAATAAAGGAATGCCGAAATGTGGTATTGGGAAGGAACGGAGCTGGAAGTAGTGAGGACAATTGAATATCTAAGAGTAAGGCTCAATTGCAGGGGATTGGGGAGAACAGAAGGAAAAAGTATTAGCAAAGGAGAAACCAGCAATACAGGTAATCAGAGCAAGTGTGAACAAAATACTAGGAATGCAAATTGCGTGACTAGAAAGGATATACCTGTAGCATAGTGGTGGAAGCAAGGATGTTATACGCAGCAGAGATATGGAAAAAGGTTGGAAAAAGGATGAGAAATGTAGATGCTATACATAGGAATTTTTGCAAAGTAAGCCTGGGATTACCAAGAAGATCATCGAATGGAGTAACACAAGCAGGACTACGGAGGGTGGGAGCGAAAGGTAAAATGGTAGAAGGGGCAATCAAATACTGATTCAGAATAAAGCCACTGGAGGAAAATGAGATACTAAAGCAATGCTTGATTGTACAGGAGAAAATGGGGAAAAAAGAAACTTGTATGCACAATATACAGACAACATTGGAAGAAATAGGAATGGGGGAAACATGGGCAGAAAAAAACAATAAAAGTAAGGGTTTCTGGAAAGAAATTAAAACAAGAGCGGGGGATGTTGAAAAGCAAGGAATTATGAGTAGTTTCAAGGAAAAAAGGTCATTAATAGATTGTAGATATTTGAAAACGGAATGGAAAAAGAAAGATACATGAAGTATGCCACAAAGAGACCAAAATGGAGTATGCATGGGCAAGGACAGGTGTAATGAAGTGAACTAACAGGGAGAAGGGGGGGAGATGTACTAAATGTAATGGGTTACATGACAATTGGCATTATATTCAGGAATGCGAGGACACGGATAAAGGAAGAGAGAATTTAATACTAGAGAAATGGGAAAACTTACTAATAGAGCTAAAAGTTAGGAAGATTTTTTATACAAGATCAAATGAATATATGGAGAAAGCAGCAAAATGTTTAGGAAAAAATAGGTTAAAGTGATTAAAAGAGATGTGAAGCAAATTGGAGAAAATACGGAAAAATGATAACGCAAAGAAGTAAATGGTGGAAAATTATACTTCCCCATTATACATACAACAGAATGTTAAATATAAGGGGAAGAGAAATAATAAGCAACTCCATTGTAGTGTAAACAATGTATAAATTGTACGCAAGTTCAAAGTAGACAATGAATCATTCATTCAATAAAGAAATGGGGCTTGGTACGGCTAGAGGAACCGCAAATAGTATTTAATTGGTCTGTTAAGTAAAGTTCATTCTATCGAATTTTGACGTTGTCGAGCTTGCATTATGTTCGCTATATTGGAAGCAGGCGAAATAATATCATTGTCGGTTTCAAAGAAATGACATCCCAATACACAAAATCAACGTTCAACTTCGCTATCGATATGCATTCCTCGTTCCCGAGGTTTTGTGAACCAAAATATTCTATGCTGTTTTGCTTCCCGTTCTCGGTTCCTTTCTGGCTTGCGTTCTTGGTTTATTGTCAACCAGCCTTTACGGTTTACCAATTATACAAAAGTCTTCAGAATTGTGGAGCACTTCAGAGATTTCTCAGAAAATTCAAGGTCTACATTTTATTTTTCATGTAAATATCTTGAGCATGTGGATTTTAATCAATATCGTTAAGAGTCATTTTTGAGAAAATAAAAAATAATGAAAAGTTCTCCAAGTAAAGGGTAGTTTGGGGTAAAAGGGTTTTCTTGAAAATCTTCGTGTCGCGTTCTTGGAACATTCTGAACTTAGGTGTTAAGTTTGATATTTAGCGAAGTATTAGTTTTTGAGTTATGCTGTTCAGACACACACAGGCATGGACATTTCTCCAAAAATACTTTTTAGATTCAGGAAACCTCAAAATGTGTATTTACAATGAAATTTGAATATCAAAATTATGGATACTTACTAGGAAATTATTAGACAAAGTACTTAAAGCACCATTTTAGCTAGTAAAAGCCTATTTCAGCAAAATAAACTAGAAATCTACGTCCTTAAACATGTTTTGTAGTGTATATTGATTGTAGTGTATATATATATATATATATATATATATATATATATATATATATGAACGCTGTCATCAAGGCTAAGTGTAGGCCAACACCATATTGACTTCTAGCATTACCGATGGAAGGCGCCACGAACTTGTACGTCATTTTCAAGCAGGTGTCCGGATACTTTTGATCAAAACAACTAGGGGTACAAGCCCCCTCCAGGAAAAACACGACGACAACACCACCACCTCCGAATTTCACTGTTGGCACTACACACGCTGTCAGATGACGTTCACCGGGCATCGCCATACCTACACCCTGCCATTGGATCGCCACATTGTGTACCGTGATTCGTCACTCCGCACAACGTTTTACCACTGTTCAATCGTGTAATGTTGATGCTCCTTATACCAAGCGAGGCGTCGTTTGGCGTTTTCCTGCGTGATGTGTGGCTTATGAGCAGCCGCTCAACCATGGAATCCAAGGTTTCTCACCTCACACCTAACTGTCATAGTACTTGGAGTGGATCCTGATGCAGTTTGAAATTCCTGTTTGATGGTCTGGATAGATGTCTGCCTATTACTCTTTACGACTCTTCAAATGTCGGCGGTCTCTACAACTCAACAGACGAGGTCGGCCTGTACGCTTTTGTGCTGTACATGTCCCTTCATGCTTCCACTTCACTATCACATCAGAAACAGGGATGTTTAGGAGTGTGGAAATCTCGCGTACAGACTTCTGACACAAGTGACATCCAATCACCTGACCACGTTCGAAGTCAGTGAGTTCAACGGAGTGTCCCATTCTGCTGTTTCACGATGTCTAATGACGAGTACCAGGTAGTAGGTGGCAGCATAATGCACCTAAGATGAAAAACGTATGTTTGTGGGGGTGTCCGTATACTTTTGATCACATAGTGTATATATAAATTATATGTATAGTTTTGTGGTGTATCAGTAAGTTCATTGTCATTATCAGGCGCACTGTTCTGTTACATTGTCGCTACTAGACATAGCATTATTGGATTTCTTTGATTTTTCGGCTTAACCATCGGTCCTTTGGGCGCGGACCACGACAAAGGGAGGGCTGTGTTTGAAATTGCCTGGTATCGCGCCAACCCTAGACACGATTGGAAGGGGGGGATAAAGATAGCGTCACTTGAGTGAAAGGGATCGTTATATCAAGACGTGCGTGTGGTCAGTCCACGGCTTCGGGGCATCTCCCTCCATCCTCTCTTTCTAGTTCAGAATGTAGAGTCGGCAAAAGTTTGTTAATAAATTCCAGGTAATGTGTGTCATGTAATGTTTTTGTGTAATTTAAAACCCCGCGCCTTCCTCTAAAATCTACACACCAAGGTCCCGGTCTTCTTGCTGTTAGCGAGTTACGCCTGCCCCCCCCCCCCATGCGTGTGCTGGGGTGAACTAAATTTATTCATTTTATGTAAACCTTTTGGCCCTCACCCCAGCATGTAACAATATATGCAGTTAAAATATCAGTAAGCTGAAAGTAACTGTGATATAGTATAAGATTTTAACATTCTGTGAAGTGCCAATGTCGTTGTAGAGGGTTGCAGCGTTTACTTCCGCTGTTTCTCATTAGTGTTTGTAGCATCATAGCTAGTATAATTACATCGACTTGCTTTTTAGTGGAGAAACCGTGGTATTAACTATTTGAAACAATTTCTTGGATTTTTTTTTGTTGGTGAAATGTCTAAACGAGCCCGGGGTTCTTAGAACTTAGAGGTGCTCGAGATTCGTTTTCTCAAGATAAGGGAAAAAACCCAGAAAAAACCTTATCCGAGTAACTTAACCTAACCGAGGTTCGATCTTGGAACATCTTGAATGTGAGGTAGATACCCCACTCCTACACTACGGAGGTGGGGTTGTGAATGTTTGTGATGAGTAAGAGGAAGTACTAGTCGGCCACGATATGAGTGCGTGCGGTGGGAATAGGAACTAAAGGATTACAGAACAAGTGGACGGGGCATCGGAACGATAGTCAGGTAAAGAAAACATTCGCAGTTATATTTACTAGCGAGGCTGACGCCTGCAAATGTGGTATACTGTTTACATTGTGCAACTGTACATTCCTCTATCGTCTTGTCCCCCACTCCCCTCTGATCCCTAGCCTCGATGACGTTCGCACCGTCAGCAAAAGCCCTCCTCCAAGCACGCTCATGTCGTGGCCGACTAGTGGATAGAAAAATAAAAATAAAGTTTCCCATGTATAACTTTTAGACTAGCTATGAAAATAGATTTAAAGAAACTCGTGCTGTTACACACCGGATTGACTAAATGATGAACGAGATTTGTTTTATAATCGAACTAAATATTTTTAATATGTTGCTGGACCACCACCACCGTGGAGTCTACAAGCCGCCAATCAGATTTAATTACGCTGTTGAGTTCATGTGATTCTCTCCATCTTAAGTGTTTTTAATTTTCTTGTATTGTTAGGGTTACTAGATGAGAGCTAAATGCATTGTTGCAAACAGTGGGCTACGAATTCGCGCGGTCATGGTTGTGTTTGTCTACATCGATGATAATGGCTGTACAAAGGGAGAATGGAACACCTGCTAATGGATATAAAACGTAAGAGACTGTATCATGTTTCAAATGTCATAGGTGAGTGAAATGTTGAAACACCTTTGGGAATATTGCATAAATTAATGTTATAACAGCAAACATACCACTAAGTATAAAATTAACACAGCTTTACTGATATAACAATACGCTATTTGGAAGCCAACTAAAATCCAATAGTTCACTAACATCACTTATTATGGCGCTGTATTAATTTCAAAACACACTGACGTGAAACAAATATCCTCTAATCACCTTACCAATAATTGTGTCGTAATTAAGAACGATAGACGGTTACATATGGTTTATTGACACCTGAATATCGGTCTGTAGTTTCTAAGTAGTACGGTACAGTCGCACAAAAAGTATGGACAGATAAATGAACTTTCAGAAGTACGCGGTTTCGTGCGAAGGAAGCCTGTACAGGATGCTGTTGCTTGCGATGTTTTATGTATTACAATAAAATGCTTTTCTCTAGCCACTTTCATTTATTTTTATACAGCTTCTGCGAACTATTCTTACAAAACTTAACGTTCTATCTACTTTTCAAAATTTAGGGACTGAAATTACAAGCTGTCGTATAGTCTTTTTCTGTCGGGAAGAACAGTGCTTTACAACAGTGAAAGAAATACCAAAATCATTTGGCTGCGAGATTACCTCTCTCTATATTAGTATAGGATTACGCTACGGAGGGTATACCTAGCACCTCGACCCACACAGGGATCTTTTGTGCATACACCCCCGGGAGGAACGGATGAGATGAAGGAACAGCAGGTGACGTATTGGCTGCAGGACCAGCCGACGCAGGCAGCAGAGACGCGCAGAGGTCCCTAACAGTTACAAGCTTGACCACTCAGCCAGAGAGCGCTCAAGGTAGCCCTTCCAAGCCACCGGAGGGTGACTCACGGGCTCCCTCCAGTGGAGACCGTGGAAAGTTCGACCAGCAGCGGAGACTAGAGCGGCCTACATCTGACGGGGCCGAGAAGAGCTTCCAACATGCAAGCCATCTGCGCCATTTATCCGCAGTCGTCCGACACACAGCCCGGAGTCAGCCTGTAGAGTGAAAGAGGAAGATGAAATGAGAGGGAATGAGGGAGAGAGAAATTCAGAGAGATAATGATCCTTCCTATCATTCGCCTAGTGATCCGTGGAAACCCCGGAAAAAACCAATGGGTCAGAAGGTCGGCCGCGGGAATCGAACCCACTACCTCCCGAATGCGCGGCACTGACCAACTGGCCAAGCCATCTCGCTCGCTCTATTACTATAAATATGCACTATGTATACTGAATGTACTATAGGAATGTATAGCTATTCCAGTAAAACATTCTATCAGGTTTTCACTGGAAATGCAGTTTTTAGGTCCTCTGCATAAACTACCTTTATCTTCCAAATTTATAAAATTATTTTTAAGAAAACCTCTCGAAACTACCTTTTGCATGGAAAAATGTTCGTAATTTTGGATTTTCTCAAAAGCAGCTCCGGTGATTTTGAAAAAAAATACTAATGTTTTAGATATTGCATGACAAATAAAATGTATATTTTTAATTTTCTGGCAGTAGCATGAGATGTCCTCTTGACTATGAATGAGTTTTGTATAGATAATTGGTAAACCGTGAGAGAGAGAATCTTACTATCTTACTACATAAAAAGTTTACTTCTCGTTACAGCACACAGTTTATGTTAAATAAAAAACTGTATGGCATTAACCATCTCTTAGATATTCTTTGTTATTGATTTGAATTTTCAAATACTTGTACTTGTTCAAGCTGTAAATCCTCCTTTTTTTCGAGGTCATGCAAGAAGGTGGAATTTCAAAGCCATCACACAGCGATCTGCTTTTTATCTGACTATCGACTTAGCCTACTTTAGCGTTCTTATACTACGTCTTAAATGTGTAGATGTGAAATGAAGATTTATCTCAATTAACAGGAAGTAAACCGAAGAATAAGCTTTTGTAAGAATATTTTGTAGATGAGTGGGCAGAGAAAGTCATATCAGAATTATACATATGTAGCTACTACGGACTACTATTACAAAAGCTTAATTTTCAATAGAGAAAAACTATTGCAGGAATAGTTTCATTCCTACATTTCGTTGTAGGTGCAAAAGGGACAGAGTAGCGATATTTAAATCTTTAAAAAAGTATGTCGCTCTATGCTGGTTGAAATTCCATAATCTTTGAATGACCAAGGAAACAAACGAATGGCGAGTTAAAAAATTGGAAAACAGTATAAAGTGTTTAAAAATTCATATCAATAATAAGGAATATCTCAGAAATGGTTAATGCCACAAAAGTTTTACTTTTGAGATTTACATTTTTCATGTAGTTAGCCATTGCCTATCTCTCATGATTTATTACTTATGTAAAATTCATTCAGAATGAAGAGGAAGGAAGAAGAAAGTTCAAGATATAGATTTCATTTTTATGCAAATATTTAAGATATTTACTTTGAATGAATCAAATCGATAGAGCTATTTTTGAGGAAATAAAATCTTATTTCCATAAAAGGGAGTTTGGGGTTGACAAAACATGTATTTCCAGTGATATATAATGGGGGAGAGAGATAGGCGTAATCTGGGAAACAACACAATTTTAATTCTTGTATATTTCCAAAAGAACAAACAATGGAATTATAACAAGATATCTGAATATGCAAGCATTTACAGAGGTTAGAGAAATTGAAGAGGGGAGATTAGTAGTTTGCGGAATTTACTTACCTTGAAAAATATGTTTGGGTAATTTAAAATATCAAAATCGGGTAATTATGGACGGTTAATTTCCGAAAGACGCAATCAATGAAAAAACACACACACACATCCACTTACCTATGCTAGGCACAGAATATACTGTACACCAACCAAAAGTTCTATATCGAGATTTCACCAGAAACACATATTTTGAGGTCCCTCCCTCAAATAAGCACTTTTAGAGAAAGGTCCGCGCGCGCGCGTGTGTATCTTGAACAGCATGGTTAAAAACGGTGAAACGTTTCAGGAAGATCACCATTCCCCAACCTAACCTTTACATGGACAATTTTCCTTATTTTCTGATTTTCTCAAAAATGCCTAAAGATTTAGATTAAAACATATGTTTAACATGTTTGCACCACTAAATAAATGTTTAAATTAAATTTTCTGTGAAAATAGCTTGTGAAATCCTCTTCATTTTGAATGAATTTTGTATAAAGTCATAAGTCCAAGACAAAAAGTACGAAGACGGATTGAAAAATAACGCACAATAATTTTTTTCTGCCTTGGTATTGCAGCTGGAATGTTGCAATTTCACACATATATAGTTTGATGTTTTCACTACAGAGGGTATTTTTTTTCATGTGCAGCTCTAGCGAGAGAAGCGTGAACTACGCAACAAAGTTGGCACGCATGTTACTGTCGTCCACGTGTGAGGAGCAGAGAGGTGTGGTTCGATATTTGTGGGTCAAAGGGCACAAACATGATATTCACAGGGACATGCGTGGCGTGTATGGGGATGATTGTATGGACCGTAGTAATGGCTCCATGTGGTGTGCATTCTTCCTAGAGGGCAGTGTGAACCTTAGTGATTCGCCACGCTCCGGGACAGGCCGGTAACAGGCCGGTAACAGCTGTAATCCGCAGAATGTTAGAGGCATTGAGGCGGCAATTTTGAACGACTGGCGAACCTTATCGCAACAGTTCAACATTTTCTATGGTGCAGTGTACGATATTGTTCATGACACGTTGAAATTTCTTAAAGTTAGTGCTCGCTGGTGCCTAAGAACCTGAGACAACCACAATTGCCAGCGAATGATGACGAGCTTGGACCACCTAACGCGGTACACCGTAGAAGGGCATGACTTTCTGAAAGGAATCGTCACTGGTGATGAGACGTGGGCATACCACTACACGCCAGAAACAAAGCAGGAAAGTTTGGAGTGGAAACATGCTGGTTCCCCAGTAAAGAATAAATTCAAAGTGACTCAATCTGCTAGGAAAGTGCTTGTGACGGTGTTGTGGAATATGCATGGTGTTGTATTGGTGGACTTTGCTGAACACGGGACCACTGTGAATGCTGCAGCCTACATGAAAACTTTGGTGAAGTTGCGTCGTGCCCTTCGTGACAAACGCCACAACATGAATGCTGATGACGTCAAAATTCCTCATGACAATGCTCGCCCCCATGTTGCTGCTGCGGTTCGTCAGAAAATCACCAAATTTGGTTGGGAGGTGCTCCAGCATCCACCATACATTCCGAACCTTGCACCATCTGACTTTCATCTGTTTGGTGCCACGAAGAAATACCTGGCCGGCTAACGCTTTGCGACAGATGCGGAGCTGAAATCAGCAGTCCGCAGATGGCTATACTCCAAGGAAACGGACTTCTACGAACAGGACATATTGAAACTGGTATCACGATGGGGGAAATGTGTTGAGAAACTTAGCGACTATGTCGAAAAGTAGGTAAAAGATGTAAGTTCATTTGTGACTTTTTGTTGTTGTTTAACTATTAAACTTTTTTGTAAAAAAAATTACTGTGCGTTACTTTTCGATCTGCCCTCGTGCTATACGAAAAAAAATGTAAAAACACTCAGCTTATTTAAAATAATCTTTTGTAACATCAACTATTTCCGAGATATCCGTTATTATTAGTTTGGATTTTTCAAATCTGTGTCTATTCTGTGCAGTCTCTATTTAGTTGTTTCTTGTGATGTGATTATACGAGTGTGATATTTCAAGCCTAGTACAGGGACTAGTTTTTAAACATTTTACTGTCCCTTGTACCTATAAGGAAATATGCAATGCACACATTTTGCAAAAATTTATCTTGATTGACATGAAATATATACCCTGCTTTTGCAAGAAACTAAACGATAACGGATAGATAAAGTTAATGTGAATGTAACATGACACTTTTTGCTATAGGGAGACCTTTTAAATTGAATAACTCTGGAAAAGAACTTCGTAAATGCATTCAATTCAACAGCATCGTTTGCATTCTATTTCGTAACGCTATTATTGTTGGTCAATTTGATATCACTGAAGCGTATAACTCAATATTTTGAACGCTGAGTGTCATGGGAAATTAAAAACATGTGCCATTCTCAATTAAAGCCATTCCTTTGGTCCAGTGATAATTCGAAACCGGTGGTTATTAATAAAAGCATTTGTTTTGTATTTTCTAGTACTCTAAATGTCACGTTAAATATTTTAATGACAACTTCACTCCTCTAAAAGCAATTGGCGTAATGTTGCAGAGAAAAATGTTAAGTATTAATGAACCAGAGTATTGGGCAGGTGGGTGAAACAAATGTATAAAGCTTTTAGATGTGTTCGTTTAGCGGCTCTGCCTTTAATTTCGAACCATAAATTAACTAAAATATTTTATACGTTACATTCACATGACTCACTCAACTATCCTTTATTTTTATATACCTTCTAGAAACTATTCTTACGAAAACTTATTTTTCTAACTACTTTATATTAACCGAGATAAAACGTTCATTACACATTTCGTTGTAGGTACGAGGGGAACAGAAGAAACAGACAGATGTTTAAAAACCATTTGCTATAGCCTACCCCAGAAATTCCATGCCCTTTCCATGTCATTGTAAGGTACAACGACAAGTGTACACAAATTCAAAGCAATAAAAAAGTATATCTCGGAAATTACTAATGCCACAACAAAAGGTTATTTTAAATAAATTATGTGTTTGAAACAGCTCTACATTTTTGTGCAGCAAATATACAAAATTATACAAAACTCCTTTCTAATGAAGAGAAATTTATAGTTTTTTCCCCAGAAAGTTTAAGTTATGCATTTAAATTGTATAAAATATCTTAAACATGTGGTATTTACATATAAGTCGTTACAGCCATTTTTGTTTTACAAAATCGAAAATTTCGAAATACCTTCTATGTAAGGGTTAGTTTAAGGATGGGGGATGTAAATGTTCGTGTCGCATGCTTGAAAGATGATGAACTTTATTTATCGGATATTTCGTTTTCGGTCTATGCTGCTCTCTCTCTCTCTCTCTCTCTCTCCAGCCACACCCACGTCCACCACCACCTATACACCTTTTTCTAAAAATGACTTTGGATTTAGGGGTCCTCAAAATATGTATTTCCGGTGAAAACTTGATATCGAATTCAGAGGAATACATACCTACTAGGTATGTGGTAGAGAAAGTGAAAAGATTAGACGCAAACTCTGAATATTTCAGCACCTACATTGTAGTATAGATGAGAAGCGAGCTTCTGGATCGAATGCAGACAACTTTGTTTGTGTGTGTCAGGGCACATTCTCCTTGTGCCCAGGCTTAGTAGGGCAGATTTAGATTTAAAAGGAATTATGATGGGCAAGGAGAGGACAGAGATGTCGCAGGAAGCTTCAGTAAGGACACACAGAATCTGTGGACGTTCCTAGCACATACACACTGAGCCTGTCCTACTTATCGAATGACCTGCAAGAGGAGCTTGCCTAAGCAATTTGTCGTGAGGTCAACGTTATTACTTCCTATCAGCTGTTTGCTCTTTGCGCCAATGGGTTATGTGGAATCCGACGATAAGAAACTCTTCACTTTAAAGGCAACGCAAAATAACAATTTTTAAAATGATACAGTATTATTATTATTATTATTATTATTATTATTATTACAGAAGTAAACTTGAATGGTTACTGGGAGGTGTATCGCAGAATGGACCTCATCTATAAACAGAGAGAGGAGTGTTTATTGCATACTTTAACGCTACATTTTACTATAGTTTTAAATACACTTTAAGGTCCCCAGAAAAAGTGACGTCGTGGACATTAATGTTTAAATATGCTCCTTCATCCTAAGCATTTATATCTATTGCTAACAATTTTTGTACACAGTTTCTGAACAATAATAAGTAACATAACTATTAATAAAGATCTGAAATGCATGAATAACTTAAGTGAGCGTGAATCATTTCGTTTAGTAAGCGTTAAGTGTGTAGTGAATATTTTACGTGAAATAAAAGCTGAATACCGGTAAATAAAATTACATTTGACTATTAGGTATTTTTCGAGAAAAGTAAAACTGCTCTTTTTTACTCTGTCCTAATTTTACAATGTAGCGTGATAAATTCATGTTGGTGGATTCTCTGCAACGTTGTGCCCCACCAACTAAAATGTACATAGCCGCCACTGGTCAAACCACCCCATGTAGGGAGTTGAAGTTGTGTTAATTTCCTTGTAGAAAATTGAAATATGTAAGAGTTTACAGTTCTGTGCTCGGTTCTACGAGTACTTCCTAGGAGTTTCGTGGTCGCTTCGACAAAGTAAAATACGTATTACAGTCGCATTAGTTTCTTTAGCCATTATCGTTTATTTGTTATGTCTTCTAATTATTCTTATAAAATATTACTTTCTACTTCATGTTATTTGAGATAAACATTTGCAGAAATAGTTTACTTACACATTTCATTGCAAGTGCAAGAGTGATACAGTGGGTTGTGGTGATTGGATTACCAAGCGGAGGGGATTCGGCACCGATCTAGTGAATTCGGATGCTGTACCTACGCCCCAGGAGGAAGGGATGAGGTGAAGGGAAACACCGGCGATCGTAACCAGGAGTGACGGCACAGCAATGACAGGGCCTCATAGTTTTCAGATTTAGACGGACAGGCAGACCGGGACCCCGCCCCACATGGGATCCAACGCCACCGCCGGGGGTGGTCCTTATACCCCGACAACCATCCGAAGGCCGAGGGACGGAGAAAGTTCACAAAGAGCATCCTTTTCCCTCTCAGGCTGCACCGAAACTCCGTCGCCGACACTTACAACCCTGAAACAGACCAAACAGGGTGAAGAATGAATGAAATGATTAATAGAGCGAAATGGAGGGAGAGAAAATTCGGGGGAGCGGAAAGAAACCACTCCAGCATTCGCTTGACGACCAGGGAAAACCCCGAAAAACCGGTGGGTTAGAGTGGGCGGTCACCGGGGATCGATTCCGGGACCTCCCGAATGCGTGCCAAGACGATGCCGCCTGAGCCATCCCGCTCGTTGGCTGAAGTGATAGTCAAATGTTAACAAAGCGCATCGCTGAAGGTTGGCTTTGAAATCCCACTCTTTGTATGACATCAGAGAAACAAATAAACATTGCCGCATCACTTTTTAAATTTAACGTCGTTTAACTGGATAGGTCATGGTGAATAAACGAAATGGTTGAAATGATGTTCAAATTTTTTTTTCGAGTGGACGAGAAAATGATTTAATCACTGACCCCAGCCTCGGTGGGAGTCGGGACTGAGAGTGTGGGACTCACCAATAGTCGGCATACCCACTAAAAACTCCTCCACCGGATGGAAAAAGGAAGAAGGAAAAGTGTAATAACGTGGCTTTGTGCGGTCCCGTGTAGCACCCGCGTTAGTAATTGAAGGATGTTGGCTGCCGCCCTGCGGGCGTGAGCGGGTAAAGATAGTTACTACTCTGTATTCACTCTTAGGTTGATCCGCGGCAAAACAAACCCACGTGGTCCGTGGTCCGTGCACCGTGGTGCAACACGGTAGCAATGCGCGCAGAAAAGTAGTCCCATGCTAATAATCTGAATTTTGGAATAAATTTATCCTTAAATATTATAATATTCTATACAAATACCTAAGATTTTATTTAACGCTGATTGATACCGTAAAACAGAGCTACAAGTTCCATGATGCAATTCGTATGAGTCACATGACATCCGGGGAGGCGCAGAATATTGTTTACAGCCAGAAACCAGCAGTTGTGTTTAGTATCAAGGAGGACGGTGAATTCGCTCTTGTGTTTTCGTCGAATTACGTAAAGCATTAGCCGCGCAAACCATTTACTACTGGTGAAAAAACAATAATGTTGAATCTTTATTATAAGTTATGTGAGAAATATCCAACACTTTCCGCAAAAGAAATGGTGAAATTAACTTCTTAGTTCACCGCTGTTTCGAGTAAAAGTATAAACAGTGCTTGTGCAGAAAAATCTGAAACGGGAAATGTGGTTACACCCGAAAAAAAAAACAACCAAAAGCATATGGAATACGCGATGCAAGAATGTAGTGATTTTGAGAAGAATGCAATTTGCGTAACAGTGCACAATTTCTTTTTTAAAATGAGCCGCCAACAGTTCATAAAGTGCCGCTTCCAGAGAGGGAATTAATGAAGTTATCGCATACCTATTACTTTATTTTTCGCTCATTTATTTTAGAATTAACGATTATTATATGTGCCAACGTTTATTTTGTTGCAGTATCAATCTTATCACCTTTAACCGTTAAAAGAATACGCTAGTCACCGTTTCAGTTGTCGAAATAAGGACTCTGTTCGTTTGTGCACTACATGCCGCTTGTACTGACCACATGGTCTGAAAGTGTGACAGTATTTCTAGTGCGAATGGTGTAAGGATACATTATAGCGGTGCACTGGTCACCTGAGGTTTGTTTTGACGCGGATCAACCTAAGAGTGAATACAGAGTAGGTTGCAGCCATGAAACCTGACTGCAACACTAGTCGGAATGGCGAGGGTTTGGAAGAGAATGGGCGTTTAGGAATGAGGAAGGCACTGGTGATGCTGCTGCTGTGGCTGGTTGAACTCCTTGCATTGCTGCAAGAAGTTCGCGACTCTCTCCGGGTTACTCTTCAGCCTGGGACCAAGAGATGAGAACCGGATGGCTTCGGTGATGGCGGTGAGTCTGGATGAAGTGCTGTCGAATTGCGGCAGTCGCGGCGAAGTTGCAGTCGAGGCATAGGTTGCCTCGGACTGCGGCGAGTTCTCCTCGGCGGGTGCCGGAGGAGAAGAAGAAGAAGGTCCTGTCTTAGCAGGCTCGGCGATTCTACGTTGCTGCTTCTTCGCCATCTCGGCTCAAATGGGCCTGACATTCTTCTTCTCACGGTACGGAATACCTCAGAGAAAGCCTTATAGGTAACTCACCATAACCGAGATTTGAATTCGGGACTTCTTGAATATGAGGCAAACATGATCCTCCCAGGCCACCGACCTTGGAAAGTGCTGAACTTCAATACCAAGTTTAGTAATCATCTTACTTTTTATTTTGGAGTTAAACTGCTCACAGGCACCGGGACCTTTTTCTTAAAATCTAATATGTTACATTCACACTAGTTTCTCTGCACTATCGCTTATTAGTGAGTACACAAATTATTTTTTCGAAACTTTATTTTCCTATCTACTTCATTTTAATCCAGATAAACCTTTCCGGAAATAACTGCATTACACATTTCGTAATAAATATAAAGCGAATAGCGAGTATCAAATGTTTAAGAACTGGACGCTAAATGCTGGCCTTAGAATACCATACTCTCTCCATGACATCGCGAGAAACAGCTGAAAATCGACAGGACTTCAAAAGAATGGCTAAGTATTGATCAATTCGAGCCATTAATAACGGATATCTCGGAATTGGCTGGTGCCTTAGAAAAGTTATTTGAAATAAATTGTGTACTTTAAAGAGATCTTATATCTTTTGTGCAATACGCTTTCCTCTATCGCTTAAGGTTTGCAGTTATACAAGATTATACAAAAGTCCTTCCGAATGAAGAGGACTTCACAAACTTTTCCCAGAAAACTCAAGGTATATCTACATTTTATTTGTTATGTAAATATATTTAATATACTTATGGTGGGTTGTAATGGTATTTTCTTTACGTTTTATTACGCTCTGCTAGAATATTGTAGCGTGTGTTTAGCACTCATGCTACCCGTTACCATTTGCGTTAACTTTCTATGAACAGATGTTTGTGGAAGCGTATATGTTGCAGTTAACGAAATTACTACTTGGTATATGCAGTGGTATGACCTACTTGGCTTTCGTCCTAAATCACAACACCGCACAGCAAGCGTGGATCGCATTAACCAGCAGGAAGGCTTAAAGGCTTAAGATAAAGGAAAAATGACTAAGGCAGTGCAAACAAAGAACACGAATTCAAGAAACTGTGCATAATACTCCTGGTCTGAAATTTACTAAAACTGTCTGTGCCAAGATTTATAAATACTAACAATGTTCAACTTACAATTTAGTTCATAAGGGTGTATATATCCATTCAAATAACAAACCATTACATTAAACGTGAAAAATATTCCCTTGCAATTCAATCTTTCTGTGTATATATATATATATATATATATATATATATATATATATATATATATATATATATATATAACGTATAAGCACTTAACTCGTTTCCTTTGAAAATGTAGTATGCGCGCGAAAGTATTGAAATAGAAATCTACGTGCAAATATAACGCTTTGCTCACACCTTTTCCGAAAGATTTAGAATTATTTAAGAAATATACGTGCGTAGGCCCAATGGTCGAAATTTAGAAAACTACTTGCCAAAATGAAGTCAAAGATAATTTTACCAAGACAGAAACTTCGGACGTACGTAACGTATGCGCTGCTTACGAGACTGCTGCAGTTGTAACCCACTGATTGAATTCTCGCCGAGTCTCCTGTAGATCTTCCCTTTGGTTTCCAGCTAAACTATCAGTGTCGGGGAGAGGGTATGTGAACAGCGACATCACTGCCTGTCCCCTGACGTGGCGCTCCAACGAACCATTTTCCCTCCAAGCGGGATGGCCTGAAACTAACAACTGACTGGTCTGGATGCCGCTCGAAGTTTCTAGATTTTTCGTTCCTTCTTTTTAGAAATGACATAATCTAAGTCACAGCTTCTTGATGGTTCTCGCTACTGTCGTGAGGAGGTGTGTGCCCAAAATAGCAAAGTTTTAATCAACATCGTTAGCGCCATTTTTCAGAAAATAAAACGTTTCGAAAAATCTTGCATGTAAAGGGTAGTTTGGGGTGGGGATTTTCTTGAAAGTTTTCGTGTTGCATCTTTGGAAGGTACTGAACCTAAATATACCAAGTTTGGTGTTTATCCGACTTATCGTTTTTAAGTTATGCCGTTCACAGACACGCGCTCGCACGGACGGACCTTTTTCTAAAACCTTTTTGTATCCAGGGCGTCTCAAAACATGTATTTCCGGTGAAATCTCGGTATCAAATTGTTTGGTGGAATGCCATACATACTTCCTCATCTCTAATAGGCAATTAGTACAGAAACGCGACGAGTTAGCTAGAATTCCGTAATTGTATGTTTGTCTGGGATCAAAATAGGTCGAAGCGACCATTCCATTCATACCCACGTATTTGAAATTGACCATTAAGGTTTAGTAATGCCTCGGACATGACCACTCATGATCGTTTATCTTATAACAGGCTTGCAAGATGCGACTTTATTGGATAAAGGTCACCTCTTTGCTGAATCGTAATAGTATCAATATACAGTGATTAACAGACTACATCATCCAATTGTTTTTTAATCAGTGCATATTAAAACAATGCTAATTTCCAAATAAGTTTTCTTGAAAATAATGTGTCTTTATTGTGCTCCGATTTTAGTTTACCTTAATTTTGAGGTTAACTATTTTCCCTTCACACTGTTTGTAGCATTGGTTAGTGTTCCGCAACACATTCATTTAGTATGCCATGATCTGACAGCTGATACAATGGTGATTTGATTTTAAACAGCACAACTAGGAAAGTAATTATTATTTATACAGGTATTTCTTTCACACTGTGGCCTCCGCATGGCGGCTCGGGTGCCGGCCGATACAGCTTGGACTTCCGCTGAAACAAGCTATATCCCCTCCTTACGTTCTCATAGTTACAGTTACAATTACAATGATAATAAGCACATACCTTATCATAAGGGATATTTGAAATGTTCTCCCCTAACTACACCTTTTTGGCATCTTCTCAGGAAATTTTAATATACACTCGAGAATAAAATATCTGAAATCCAAGGAATTTCTCGACTGATTTTTGTTTTGTTAGTTCTTCCAATGGTTGCATGCACTTTATTTTTCAGTTCCCCTAGAGATGAAAATCGCATAAGTAAAATCAGGGTATCTTGAGGGCCATAATTTTTCACTAATTACCCATCTTAAAAAAAATTCCGGAATTAAATTTAATGACTCATCAGCTGTATGCGCTGTATCAAAATCTTATCGGAAAATCCCAGACTGACATTCACTGGAAAAATAGTGTAAGTCATTCATATGCTTCTTTGCATTTATTGTTTCAGAAAATATGGGTCCAATTATTCTGTATGCACTTACTCCACACCACACAGCTATTTTCGCATAATGCAAGGGAATTTCGGGTGTAAAATGGGGTTTCTCTGTGCTTCAGTATCTGTTATTTTCCATCTATTTCATATTAATCAAGATAAAACATTTGCAGAAACGATCTTTTGACATGCAAAGAGAATTACATTTTACACATAGCGACCAGTTCTAAAAATATTTGACTATCGCTTAAGGCGTACTATGTTCCCCTTGTTTTGTGTTTGCAAGGGCAATATAGAAATACAGTAGCCTTTAAGCACATACATATCTCTTAATAGCTGGTTGCTAGGTGCAGCACCATTCCCTTTCCCACAGATTAATACTCTTTGCATATCCAAGACAAAAAAATGAATAACGTATTCCCATTTGAGAAAATAAGCATTGTAAAATTTAAGGGAATAACAAGCAATATCTCGAAAACGGTTCAGTCAAAAAAAAACTGTATATGACATAAATTGTGTATTTTAACGCGATCTACATTTTTGTGCAGTAAAATTTTGTCTATCTCTTATGGTTTACCAGTTATGCAAAAGTCGTTCACAATGAAGAATACTTTTGGAGACATTCCCAGAAAATTCGAGATATACATTTCATTTGTCATAAAAATATCTTAAACATATGATATTTTAATCAAAATCGTTTAAGCCATTTTTGAGAAAATTAAAATTTTCGAAAAATGTTCCATGTAAAGGTAATCTGGGGTGGGGGGATTTTCTTGAAAACGTTCGTGTCGCATCTCTGGAAGATCCTGAACCTAAATACCAAGTTTGGTGTTTATCCGACTGTTCGTTTCTGAGTTATGCTGTTCACAGACACACACACGGACATGTTTCTAAAAATGCTTTTTTGTGGATTCAGGGGGTCTCAAAACATGTATTTCCGGTGAAATCTCGGTATCGAATTTTTGGGTGGAATACAATACTTTCCCTACTTACTATACGTAGTAGAGAAAGTAAAAAGAAAGGTGATTTAGAAAAAACTTATCGGAAAGGAAGGGCTGGGGAACGGTTTCAAAAACTGATTACATGGACACAGGATGTTATTCAGGACACCGGAGCCACAACGAAACAAGTGCGAATAGTTCTGGTTGTCGCCGCATGCAGCGTAGCCAGGTTAAGCAAACGAAACAGAAAATACCGCCGATATTTCCTTCTGAGTAAGTAAATATATGGAAACTGTCAGAAGCCCGGCAGCGCTTTGTATAGCAAGGAAAAATACATAGCTGTGATATAAAAGAGAACGAATGAAAAAGTAATTGCCAAACAGAAATGGAAAGTGCTCGATTCTGCGATGTTTTGATACAGTAATTTTCTCACAACTGTGAATCAGGAAATAACGATTGTCACTATGTGTCAATCCTTAATATAAGAGATTCTTAACCAACGTTACTTAATGCTTTTCTTTATTTCTCCGCTTAGACAACTGCTACTTTCTAATAGTAGATAGAGAAAGTATTGTACTTCTTCCAAAAATTAGTTATCAAGATTTCATTGAAAATACACATTTTGAGATTTCCTGAAAATTAAACTGCTGTGGTCCTTAGCGTCCCATTCTATACTGCGCGTGAAAGACCGTAATTTTGCTCAGAGGCATCTTTATCAGGCTTGAGGTTCTTTTACATGCCGTAAATCTACGACACGGGAACACCGGCTTTACTTCCCTTCTTAAGGAAGACATGCGAAGGATTTTTATGCCCGCAAAAATCCATCGCCCTCCGCCGGGTTTGAATCTGTGACCTCGGGAACTAGTGGTAACCACTACACCATGGAGGACGACGAGAGTTCCTGAAGGAGTAATAAACACCAAACATGGCATTTAAGTTTAACAGCTTTCAGGAAGAGAGATATAGATTTTAAACAAAATGCCCCAACCCAAAATATCCTTTACATGGAATATTTTTCGTTATTTTATTTTTTTTAAAAAATGACCCAAAACTTTTATTTAAAATACAGTGACGGTTATAGTTTTATTTTTAAAAGAATGTAATAAATATGATTTTATAAAGTTGAGATATTCAGGACATGTGTTTAAATAAATCCATGAAATTGACTTTAGATTCTTTAGTCATTTCCCGGATGCTTATGTAAGCAAGGGTTCAGTGGTATGATTTTTAGGTGAAATATCACCTCATATCCGACACACGCTTACGTCAGTATTAGCAAGGCATTAATCAGCATTTTCGTCGTGTGTTTAAATCTAAGAATGTTTTGTGGGCTTGCTCTCGACCTATCACTTACCCAGCATGACCCCATGCCCACCAGTATCTTAAATTTTATTGTACTACCTTGCACCATCGACGTGGACCCAGCACGACTAAGGTGGAACGCCGGACTACTTCTGATAAATCCACAAGCTGTCTAGCTCTCTCCCTTAGTTTGTTATTAGAAAGATTAAAGTTTCTCTGAGGAAGAGAATTATATGTCTGTCTGTGTTATTCCTTTCACTACTTAACAGCTACCGCGACCTATAACCCTCTCTATGTCATCCTGTGCTACGTCTCCGTCCTTTACGTGACATCTGGCGAAGGCGCAGATGCGTCGTCATCTTATGGAAATTTTATTGAAATAACCTGCTAAGTACTCTTCATTCGGAATCGCTTTTGTATCATTTTTAATAACTGGTGGGCCATAAAAGAGAGACAAAAATGTATTACACAAAAATGGAGATACCTTTAAAATACACAATTTATTTCAAATAACTTTAATTGTGGCGTAAGCCATTTCCGATGTATTCGTTATTATTGATTTGAATTTCTCAATCCTTTTACTTTCTCTACCTAATTAATAGTAAGTTATTGTATACCACTCAAAAATTCGATATTAGGATTTCACTGAAAATTGGAATGAAAAAAAGAAATTTTAGAAAAAGTGCGCGCGCCTGTGTGTAAACAACGTAACTCATAAACAGAAAGTTGGGTAAATACCAAACTTGATATTTAACTTTAGCATCTTCCAAGGATGCAACATTAAGATTTTAAAGAAACTCCCTCCACTGCCGTTTACATGGAGCAATATTCGTCACTTTTTATTAACGCAAAAATGGCTATAAGTATTTTGACTTAAGTACCACATGTTTTAAAATATTTTCATAAGAAATAAAATATACATTTTGAATTTTCTGGGAAAGCCTTATAAAGTCCTCTTCATTCTGAATAAATTTTATATAATTCGTAAACTTTGAGAGATAAGAGAAAATCTTATTACACAAAAAATCTACATCTAGCTAAGTATGTCATATTCCGTGGTGTAGTGGTTACCATGCTAGCCATTCCATTTGTATTCCATCCAAAAATTGGATATCTAGAGTTCAAGGGAAATATGTGTTCCCAGGCCCCCTCGTCGTCCTCCGTGGACTAGTGGTACCGTGCTAGCCCCTAGTTCCCAAGGTCGCGGGTTCAAACCCGGCGGAGGGCGATGGATTTTTTTCGGGGGGGGGAAATTCTTAGCATGGCTTTCTTCGGAAGGTAAGTAAAGCCGGTGGTCCCATGTCGTAGATGTCGTAAAAGAACCTGAAGCCTGATAAAGAGGGCTCTGAGCAAAATTACCGGTCTTTCACGCCCAATATAGAATGGGACGCTAAGGGCCATAGTAGTTAAAGAGCGTCCGTAAATAAAACTCAATTTTAATTTCCCAGGCCCCCTGAATAAAAACAAATTCTGATGTGTTACATTCACATGACTTTCTCTACTCTTGTACAAACTATTTTTACAAACGCTTATTCTCCATATGCTTTATGTTAATCGAGATGTTGATCCTATTGCTAATTTTCTTGTAAATGCAAGGGGAATGTGGTAGGTTTTAAGCGATAGTCAAATATTTTAGGCACTCTTTGCATGTCCAGGACATAAACAATCTGCTGTGTTACACTCAGATGACTTTTTCTACTCTTGTACAAACTATTTTTACAAACGCTTATTCCCCATATGCTTCATGTTAATCGAGATATCGAGGTGTTAATCTTATTGCTAATTTTGTTGTAGATGCAAGGGAAATTGGTAGGCTTTAAGCGATAGTCAAATATTTTAAGAGCTGGTTGCTATGTGGAGTATTCCATTCTCTTTGCATTACCAGGACAAAAAATGAATAACAATTTGAGATAAAGTATAAGTATTTGAAAATTTAAGGGAATAACAAGCAATATCTCGAAAATGGTTCACAGAACAAAAAAATGTATATGACATAATTTGTGTATTTTAACGCGATCTACATTTTTGTGTAGTAAAATTTTATCTATCTCTTATGGTTTACCAGTTATGCAAAAGTCGTTCACAATGAAGAATACTACTGGAGAGATTCCCAGAAAATTCGAGATATACCTACATTTCATTTGTCATGAAAATATCTTAAACATATGATATTTTAATCAAAATCGTTAGAGCCGTTTTTGAGAAAATTAAAATTTTCGAAAAATGTTCCATGTAAAGGGTAATCTGTGGTGGGGGATTTTCTTGAAAATCTTCGTCTCGCATCTCTGGAAGATACTGAACCTAAGTAAAGTTTGGTGTTTATCCGACTGTTCGTTTCTGAGTTATGCTGTTCACAAACATACTCACAGACACACACACAGATACACAGACACACACACGGACATGTTTCCAAAAATGTTGTTTTTATTCAGGTGGCCTCAAAACATGTATTTCCGGTGAAATCTCGGTATCGAATTTTTGAGTGGAATACAATACTTCCCCTACTTACTATACATAGTAGAGAAAGTAAACATTTTTTTAGAAAAAGCTTTGTGCGTGTGAACAGCATAAGTAATAAAAGAAAAAACAAAAAGTAGGTCAAGTACTAAGCCTAGTAATAAGTTCAGTATCTTCCAAGAATGCGACACTAAGGGTGTCAAGAAAATCACCTACCCTAAACTAGACTAATAAGACAATCTTACTGGAAACGTCTAGAAATAGGGACATAATTAGATGTGTTGTATATGTAACATTCCTTCACGTCATACAGGACCCCATAGGGTACCGTTGTTTCACTGAGGCTCGCTACGCCTGACGGGCTCGTTCGCCTCATACGCCTTTTATTATATGTATTTTTTCTTGCGGTATTGTTTGTTCAAACGTTGGCTGCCTTTCGGATGAACTCCATAAATTATATATCCTTATGGTTCAACCATATACTAATCAGGAAAGGTATGGTAGTATGTCAAAATCTATTCTAAGTTTGTGCAATTTTACATTATAACGATGTTATAACGTTATGTCAGTGTAGAAGTGATCCGAGGAATTTTTGAGCCTGTTTTCTTCTGTTACTCTAGGAACAGAATGCTTTAAATCGATCCTCTTACCCTAGGAACATTTTCAATCAATAATTTTAACTTAAGCTTCTATTGTAAGTGATTTATCAAATTCCACTTAAATTGTTGTTTTCGAACTTCTCCAAAATATCTATGATATCACCAAGAAAAGCTCCGGCATCCAGTACTGGTGATATATAGAGAGAAAATTGTGTCCTGCGTAATATCAGAAATGACTCAAATGTTATTTATAATCAACAACTGACAAGATTGTTTTTATTGAAGGTTGGAGAATATATATCATTTGCAAAATGTTTAAACTGCTGGCCTAGGGGTGGTAAATCTTCCAGTTACGTCCCTATTTGTTGAATATTGATGTTAGGGGTTTTTGCGTTCGGATTTTGTAAGTCCTACAAAGTTGTGGTTTGTAAGCATATTGATACATGTGAATTCTGAGGCAGTATTTTTAACACTAAAATGATTTCAGTCTAATTATATAATATATAAATTCAATAACAGCCCGCCTTGAAGCAATATGTTTATGTAATAATTTGTAAAATGTATGTAACAGTCATTGCATATGTTTATATTATTGTATCCATGTGTAATAATGTTATGTGAATATATTACGTAATTTAATAATGTAGGAGCTGTGAGAATAATAAGTTAAAAGTTGCTAACAATGAGGTAACCTTGAGTCAATAATGAGTAAGAAAGTTCTACAGTGCTGCTTGTGATTCTTGGAGAAGCAATAATGTAATTTTAGTGACAGTTTATAAAATAGCCAATCAACAACCAAAAAAAGCTTCAGTTAAATGAAGGTATTCTACTGGAGTAGGATTAGCCAATCAGAGACTTGAAATACAGAAATTTACAGGTTTAGACGGTTAAAATCAATTTAGTTGCCTGCAGACAGTGCTCAGAACTGGGTGCTTTGCTTGTCGTCCTCGAGAGACTTAATACGTATTCGTGTGAGACGAAAAATATGTTTACGTGTTAAAAAGTACAAGTAATTAATTAAAGAATCTCACAGCTCTCTATATCAGTGAAGTGTTATTTAAATCGTATCAAGTATTAATAAAAGGAGTGAAGTAAAATTATAATCTGTGTAAGCCTACATTCTTGTCGCACCAAAACCCTGCCAAGAGAAACGTGTCTCTAACAAATACTGACGCAGCCAAGGCAAACATAAATATATAATATTTAAAGAAACAGTAATAATATTTTTTAAACTTGGGGCAGAGGTCACCTGAAAATACATTTGGGGCGAAGGCTACCGGAAACTATTTACTATACGTGCGGTTGCAACAACTACTACAAGTTCGGCTCCCCAACAGTTGAAATATAATAACTCCTTCAATACAAACTACTTCAAACTGACTTTCATACGTAGCAGCAACAAACGTTTCTCAAATCCTAAGACAGAATTGGGACTCAGAAAATACAGAGTGATGAGATTAAAATGCCATCTTTGTTAATTAAATTCTTTAAGGCAGGCATTAGGTACGTAGTCAAAAGTTGTTTAAAATAAATGTGTCAAGTTCTTGATATTTTATTTCTGTAGAACACTTTCTTAACGTAATCAAATCTTGTGATGTGCTCACGTGAACATTCATTCATCACCTCTTGTAGAATGTTTTCTTTCTTCAGCGTTTTCTTTTTTGTAAATGAGATGATTTTTTCTGCATTGCGTTGTTTTACGAATGTGTTCGATTGCATTATCTTCAAATTCTAAAAACTTTTATGACAAAAATTAGGATTATGGTCTGTATGGAAACTTCACAGAAAGAGAGACCATATTTATGGTGGGAAACTACTATCTTCTTTCGCATAGTGTCAAAAATATGATTTCGAAATGCACCTGATTTTTGATCATGAGGCTTGATACACATCAAGTCATTCTGTTGACTGTGATAGGTGTACACCGACTTTAACCTGTAGCAGTTTGTTACTAGTGAGAGTGAAATACGAAAATGGTTGACACACTTGTTTGGATTCCCATTTCTTGATGAAGGCGTTATTGAAAACTAATTTGACATACATATAATTTTAAACAAAGAACAAATATAATATTTTAACCTCACCAACCTGTATTAAGGTTGCTAGAATACTTTACCAACCTACAAATTTGTAGTTGGAAATAAGATCTCTTTTCTCAGGCATTACAGGAATTTACACATCCTCATTCCTCACGGATTTCTACCTGCTATATTTTCACACTAACCTTCTTCATTATGTGGAAATTTTAGGTTACCAAGTCTTATCTTGTTCGATACAGATTTCAGTCATTGCTCCGGATACGCTTTATTCTTGGGCTTATTGTGCTACCTGTATCGTTTTAAAGCCAATTCATTATGCCTGCACCCTTTACCAAGGAATACAGTCATAATTCTCCTTCTAAAAACATTTTCGCAAAGCAATGCATCGCCTGTGAACCAAGGCCTCACAGGAGCATATAATGTGTTGGGCTGTTTCAATTTCTTTCTTGCACAATCTACAATCTAAGTTATCCTGAAACACTCGATCTTGTTAAGATGCTTTTTCACAGGAGCATCTCCTGTGAGAAATGCAATAATTGTTCTCAGCTGAAGTCTGCTACATTTAAATAAGCTTTCAGCTCTTTACTTACATGGTTTTATAATAAATAATTCACCATTTTTTTTCCTGGAGTTAGGTTCTATTGTGTTCTACTTTGGACCATTTCTTAATAGCCTCTCTTACTAAACATCGAGATGTTCCTAGAGCCGGCTCTGGCCCAATAAGTTGTGAAATTTTTCCTTGTCATGCAAGTTAATAAGACTTTTCATTTCCTCTGTGACCCTGCACCCAGATGGATTGAACTTCATTCTGTTCTGCCAAGCTGTTGGGAATGTTTAGGCAGTTTAAAATCAATCCTAATGTTACCGTATGACTCCTTAGAGCCTTAAGTGCAGCCTGGCTATCTGAGAAGATAATGGTCTGTTTAATGTAAGCTCTCCTTGTGTTTTCAGGTTATTGAGTAACTATGCGACTAAGGAGATATGCAGAGATTTAGATTTTAATCCACTGTAACTTATCTGAACTTAGTGGACCAGTTTGACAGTTCTTTCACCGACAAAGACTATAGTACGTTTCCAGAATATGGAAGACTATCGGGGGGAGGTTAAGGAAATCAGAAATACAATATCCGCCGATATTTAATATCCATTTCGGTGAATATTATGTTAAGGAATATTAGAGGCCTTTACGAGTTTACCATAAATGAAATTAATTAAATCGTATCATTCGGGATTTAAAAATCTACTCGTGCTAATATTTTTTAACCAAACTTGGCCTGTAATTATGAACGACTACATTTCAGCCTGTTGATGAAGCTAATATTATTCTAATTAGATTTCATGGCCTCCTTGATTAATACTTCCATCAGTAGGAATGTGGATATTCTCAGTTTCTTTCCCGCTACTCTTAATTAATGAACGCAACGTTGAACCCTTCCACAAACATAAAACTTCTGGGAATTTTAGCTTCTTTAACAAATGAGTCTCATTCTATCCGCGTCTCATCCAGCCACCTTCTTGGTTATCGCATTTAACTTTTCCTTTCAGCTTTTTCAGATAAATGCGTTCTCATTCTGTTCTTATCAGTTTTCCAACCTCTTGCTTTTAATATCTGCTGCTGAATACAGCAGATTTTCAACGTCTTTGTCATTTTACATCCGATATGATCTTCCTGTTCTCTATTGTAGTTATCTTCCAGCAATGGCATTCAGATTTTCCTTGTTTTGTTCACTACATTCGTGCATTCTTCGGGAGAGTAATTCATAGGGCTACGTTTTTATTAAAATGGCTGAGGCTACCGTTAATAGCACAAATTTCATGAAATTAGTAATAATTTAATACTTCATAACTCGATGCCAGAGTTTTGTTCGGTGGTGCCACATTTTCTTAGTATTCCGAGAACTTGTAAGATAATTTTCTATATTGTTAAGTTAAAAAAATTGCAATCAATATCACGAATTCTCCTGTATCTCATTTCCTCTCATTCAGATTCCTTCCGTCTTACAGAGTAGCAGAGTTAGGCGCTGTGCTAGGTAGTATGCAGCCTGAGTTACATTGAGAAGCTTTTACGGTGAGGAAAGAGACAAAACTGGGTCATTTTTATTATAAAATGCGATGATATCGCAAATGATTAAAATAAATCACCGTTACTGTAAATCAGAATTACAATATATGTATGTACTTATTGACTTTTGGTAAGCAGTGTACTTTAAAACAGTTTATTAGACTTTTGGATATAATATCACCTGTTTTCACATACAAACAACTGTAGGATACCTAAACTAACGTATTATATTATTACATACATTTTCTTTGTCATGAGAATATCTTAAACATAGGTATTTTAATCAAAATCATTAGGAAGTTTTCGAGAAAAAAAATCATTTAAAAGGTAGTTTGGATTGGGACAATTTTCTTGAAAATCTTCGTGTCGCATCCTTGGAAGACGCTCAACTTAAATACCAAGTTTATTATTCATATAACATTTCGTTTTTGAGTTATACTATTTAGATAGGCAGACAGACAGGCAGGCAGGCAGGCAGGCAGACAGACAGACAGACAGACAGACAGACAGGCAGGCAGGCAGGCAGACAGGCAGGCAGGCAGGCAGACAGACAGACAGACAGACATACAGACATACAGACATACAGACAGGCAAGCAGGCAGACAGGCAGGCAGGCAGGCAGACAGACAGACAGACAGACAGGCAGACAGGCAGGCAGGCAGGCAGACAGACAGGCAGGCAGACAGGCACGCAGGCAGGCAGGCAGACAGGCAGACAGGCAGACAGACAGACAGACAGACATACAGACAGGCAGGCAGACAGGCAGGCAGGCAGGCAGGCAGACAGACAGACAGACAGGCAGGCAGACAGACAGGCAGACAGACAGGCAGACAGACAGGCAGACAGACAGACAGGCAGACAGACAGGCAGACAGACAGACAGACAGACAGACAGTCAGGCAGGCAGACTGACAGACAGGCAGGCAGGCAGGCAGACAGGCAGGCAGGCAGGCAGGCAGGCAGGCAATCAAAAACGTTTCTAAAATTCTGCAAGGAGAGCTAAAATCTGTATTTTCGGTGAGATTTGATATCAATTTTAGGATAGGTGTAAGTAGAAGATAAAGTAAAAATTCTAACAGCTAAATTAATGGGCAGAAAATTCTCATTTTTAATATGCGGAAACAACAAACGATATTGCAGTTTACTATTTCTGGCGTTTTTCGAGACTTTTAATTTTAATAGCATTATAATTGTTTCAAAATTACAAAGACTTCCCCGCTTTTATATCTGTGGAATATGTAGAAGTATTTTAGTAAAGAAATTTTTACTTTCTCACTACGTACATACAGAGAGTAGGGGAAGTATTGTATTCCACCAAAAAATTCTATGTCCAAATTTCCGTGAGTATGTGGGCTTTGTCAACAGCGTAACTCAAAAACGGAAAGTTAGATAAATACGAAACTTGGTATAAGTACAGGATGCTCCAAGGAAGGGACACGAAAATATAGAAGAAAACCCACTCATACCAAACTACTCTTCAAATAGAAAATTTTTCGATATTTTTTATTTTATAAAAAATGGCTAACGATTTGGATTCAAATATCATGTGTTCAAGATATTTACATGAAAAGTAAAATGTGTGTTTTGAATTTTCCAGAAATAGCCTCTGAAATCTTCATTCGAAAGGAATTTAGTGTAATTTTGTATATGGGTAAACCGCAGGAGATGGACAGAAAAATGTCTCTTAAAAAACTCAAATTATTTCAAATAACTTTTTTTGGCATGTCATTTTCGAGATATCCGTTAATACTAATTTGAGTTTTCCAATACTTCATTTTTACTTTCTCTACTACGTACAGTAAGTAGGGGAAGTATTGTATTCCAACCAAAAATTCGATACCGAGATTTCACCGGAAAAACATGTTTTGAGACCCCCTGAATCCAAAAAAAAGCATTTTTGGAAACGTCCGTGTGTGTGTCTGTGAACAGCATAACTCAGAAACGAACAGTCGGATAAACACCAAACTTGGTATTTAGGTTCAGTATCTTTCAGAGATGCGACACGGAGGTTTTCAAGAAAATCCCCCCACCCCAGACTACCCTTTACATGGAACATTTTTCGAAAATTTGAATTTTCTCAAAATGACTAACGATTTTGATTAAAATATCATATGTTTAAGATATTTTTATGACAAATGAAATGTATATCTCGAATTTTCCGGGAATGTCTCCAAAAATATTCTTCATTGTGAACGACTTTTGCATAATTGGTAAACCATAAGAGATAGATAAAATTTTACTGCACAAAAAATGTAGATCGCGTTAAAATACACAATTTATGTCATATACATTTCTTTTGTTAAGTGAACCGTTTTCGAGATATTGCTTGTTATTCCCTTAAATTTTCCAATCTTATACTTTTTCTCAAATTCGTTATTCATTGTTTTTATGTCCTGGACATGCAAAGAGAATGGAATGCGCCATATAGCAACCAGCGTTAAAAGATTTGACAATCGCTTAAAGCCTACCATATTCCCCTTGCATCTACAAGAAAATTAGCAATAAGATTGAAATCTCGATATCTCGATTAACATGAAGCATATGGAGAATAAGCGTTTGTAAAAATAGTTTGTACAAGAGTAGGGAAAGTCATGTGAGTGTAACACATCAGATTTTTATTTTCTCTACTGTTTACCTATAGCAAGTAGAGGAAATACTGTATAATACCCAAATTTCCAAGTACAGATTTCACTGAAAATACATGTTTCGGGGCCCCCTGAATCAAGAAAAAACCATTTAAGGTACGTCTGTTTATCTGTGGACAGCATAACTCAAAATCGAAAAGTTCAGAATCTTCAGAGATGCGATACGAAGATTTTCAAGAAAATTTTCTCACCCCATTTGCATGTAAATTTTTTTGTTATTTTTATTTTCTCAAAAAAGCTATAGTGATTTTTATGAAAATAATATAGATATGTATATCTAAGGTATTTGCATGACAAATAAAATGAAATCTTAAATTATATGTGAGTAGCCTATAAAGTTGTCTTCATTCTAAATACATTTTTACTTTCTCTACCAGTAGCTAGTAAGTAGATAAGATATTGCGTTCCAACCAAAAATTCGGTAGCGAGATTTCACACGAAATACATGTTTTGATGCCCCTAGTCCCGTGTGTATGTGCGTGCTTGCGTGTGCGTTTGTGTTTGTGAACAGTATTAAGTAAAAAAACGGAAAGTTGGATCAATACCAAACTTGGCATTTAAGTTCAGTACGTTCCAAATATGTGATACGAAAATTTTAAAGAAAATCCCCTTACCCCAAACTACTTTTTACGTGGAACATTTTTCGAATTGCTTTATTTTCTAAAAGAGTTGTAATGTTTTTTATTAAAACACCATATATCAAAGATGTTTATATGAAAAATAAAATTTATATCTTGAATTTTCTGGGAATAACCTTTGAAGGTTATTCATTCGGAAGGAATTTTGATAATCTTATATAACTAGTAAACGTTAAGCGATTGATGAAAACGTACTACACAAGAAATGCATATCTCTTTAAAACATACAATTTATTTAAAAAACATTTCAAATAGCTTTTTTGTTACACCAGCCATTTCCGAGATATGGGTTTCGAATTGTTCAATACTTACAAATTTGTTTTTTTTTCAATTTCTGTCAACATTCAGTTGTTTCTCGCGATTCCATGGAAACATTGTGGAATTTTAAGCTCAGCATACATCGTCCAGTTCTTATACATTTGACTATTGCTGTCCCTTTGTATCTATAACAAAATGTATAATGTAGCTATTTTTCAAAGGTTTATTTGGATTAAAATTAAGTAGATATGAAAATAAGCTTTAGCAAGACTAATATGTATACCCACTAATAAATTATAGAGGTTAGAGTAAGTCATGTGAATGTATCATTCAGATTTTTTTATAACTTGTAAAATGTACGAGAAGCGAAACTTCACAAAATATGTATGTAAATCTCTACAAAACGCATAATTTATTTCAAAATAATCCATTTTAGAAATATTTTTTATTATCGAATCGAACTATCAAGTGCTTTACTTTTTTCATATGGTAAGCCGCTATTCGTTTTGTTTTTCTCGTGGTTATGCAAAAAGAACGGAATCTCAAAGTCATCACAAAGCGATCGGCATTTAAAGACTTAAGCCTACTGTATTTACTTTGTATCCACAACGAAATATAGTAAAAGGATTTCTGTAAATGTTCATCTCGGTTAATATGAAGCAGGTATAAAAGTGCTTTTGTAAGAGTAGTTTGTAGAACAATGGACAGAGAAAGTCATGTGTTTGTAACACGTCAGGATTTTTAAAATGCGGTCGCTATTCAGTTGTTTCTCGCAATGACAAGGAAATCGTATGGGATTTCAAGCCCAGTATATAGCGACCCATTTTAAACATTTGAGTATTGCTGTCCGCTTTGTACATGAGCGAAATGTATATGAAACTACGTATTTATGCAACGTTTCTCTTAGTTAACATAAGTAAATAAATAAGTTTTCAAGAATAGTTTGTAGAAGCTGTTTAAAAAATAAACGACAGTGGGTAGAGAAAGTCATGCGAATGTAACATAGAAAAAATTTCAAGAGGAGAAGGATACTTTCTGGGGGATGGGACTACATATAAGGAAGATATACCTACAAAGTGCCTAATGAAATGTATAGCATTATTAGGGTTGGCGTGTTAAAGAGGTTTTACTTTACATAAACATCTGGTTCGTCGTATGTGGGTCATGTTATTCCCGGAACAAGTAAAATATCGCCAAAGGGGTAAGGGAAAAACGTCACCTTTGTGATCGTAACTTTAGCGCCGTGGTTTTATTTTCTTTATTTCCAATAAAAAAGAAACCAATATTCATTCTTTCTTATATCTGAAGCAATACGGTAGATATATTGAAGCCTCTCTGTAAGTGAATGTCGCTTCGAACCTCTACAGAACAGAAGTCTTCAAACTAGATTGCATTCAAACACTTCTCTTCTTTAACTGACTACCTTCCCCTTTGTAGGACTTACACCCATAAGGACTTATAAGCCAATATCTTGGATCAGTAGCCTGTCGAGGAGCAAGCTAGTTCTGATTCATAGCACATTGTTATAAGCTGGGGTGAGGGCCAAAAGGTTTCCAGCAAAATATTAAATTTTAATGACACCAACATGCACATGGGGGAGCGCAGCTACAAACGGCGAGATGACTAGAACCTTGATGTTCACATTCCGATGCAGGCGTGGGGTTTTGTAACAAATTTACACAAAATTCACATTAACTGTGGTTTATTAAATAAGTAAGTTGTGGCCCTACATTGCACACACAAGGGAATACAGGATTGAGGGGAGATGCCTCACACACACAAAACCTATACCTTACACAACAAATCTCGACTAACTCCAAGTGACGCTCAAAACATAAAGAGGTAACGCTAACATCTATCCCCCCTCTTTCTCTCCAGCTCTGGCTAGGCTCGCCGGCCAGACGTGGAGAGTGTCGTGCCAGACGAAAATTCAAACACAAGCCGAAATAAATACTAAATTACCCCAACAATGCTGTGGCCAATGCAACGCAATAATGTGTCGGACATGACAATACCTACAAATACCTAGTAATACGCCACAATATTCAGGATGACGCAGTATTTTTAACACTTAAAGAATTTCAGTCTAATTATATAATATGTAAATTCAAGAACAGCCCGCCTTGAAGCAATATGTGTATGTAATAATTTGTAAAATTTATATAACAGTCATTGCATATGCTTATATTATTGTATCCATGTGTAATAATGTTATGTGAATATATTACGTAATTTAGTAATGTAGGATCTGTAATAATAATAAGTTAAAAGTTGCTAACAATGAGGTAACCTTGAGTCAATAATGAGTAAGAAAGTTTAACAGTACTGCTTGTGATTCTTGGAGTAACAATAATGTAAATTTAGTGACAGTTTATAAAAATAGCCAATCAACAACCAGAAAAAGCTTTAGTTAAATGAAGGTATTCTATTGGAGTAGGATTAGCCAATCAAAGACTTGAAATACAGAAATTTACAAGTTTAGACGGTTGAAATCTATTCAGTTGCCTGCAGACAGTGATCGTAACCGAATGCAAGATGCGTCCTTGAGAGATTTAATATGCATTCGTGTGAGACGAAAAATAGTTTTACGTGTTAAAAAGTACAAGTAATTAATAAAAGAATCTCACAGCTCTCTATCAGTGAAGTGTTATTTAAGTCTTATCAAGTATTAATAAAGGAGTGAAGTAAAATAATAGTCTGTGTAAGCCTACATTCTTGTCGCATCACACCCTGCCAAGATATCCATGTCTCTAAAATAATACTGACGCAGCCGAGGCAAACATAAATATTAAATATTTAAAGAAACAGTTTAATGACAAAGTTAATATTTTTTTAAACTTGGGGCAAAGGCCACCTGAAAATACATTTGGGGCGAAGGCTACCGGAAACTGTTTACTATACGTGCGGTTGCAACTACTACAAGTTCAGCTCCCCAACAGCTGAAATATAATACAACTCCTTCAATACTAACTACTTCAAATTGGCGTCCATACATGGAGCTAAATGAATACTACTTCAAGGAGGGTGATTAGCCCAATGGCGGTGAAGAGGAAGGAAATGTAATTTAGTGATGAAAGGCATGATAGGTTTGTATGGATCTTCCGAATGCGGGCCACAGACGTTACCGCCGAGCCATCCCACTCGGTGCACTCGAATATATTATATTGTATATTACTGAGTTTTGTGAAAGCGTCAAGCTTATAAGCATAATTAAATTAATATAATAATAATAGTAATAGTAATAGTAATAATAATAATAATAATAATAATAATAATAATAATAATAATAATAATTCCTAACAGAACTCCGACTCACTCTTTTTCAAATTAGAGTTAGAAGCGCTGTTATTTCTAATAAGCTACGTAGCTTAGACTTCGTTTGGTGTTTCTTCAAAAATGGGTAAGAGTCTGGAAAAAAATACTGTTCACATGGCTTTCTCTACGCATTATCGTTTAATTTTACATGTCTTCTATAAACTCTTCTTACAAAACCTTATTACTTTCTCTACAACGTATCCATAGTGGGTAAATGTTTTATTGCATAAAAATATCGACATTGAGGTTTCACAGGAAATATACATATTGGTATCCTCTGAACCCTCCCAAAAATTTAAAAAATGTGTATGTGAACAACATAACAAAAAGGAAAAGTCGATGAAATACGAAACTTGGTGTTTAAGTTCAGCATCTTTCAAGGATATGACACGAGGATTTTCAAAACAAAAAAATACCACCACGCTATACTGCCCTTTATTTTCTCAAAAACAGATTTAGCGATTTAGATTCAAATGTCACATATTTAGTTTAATGACATAAGAAATAAATTGTGGCTCTCTTTATAGATTGAGGACCATATTCTGTTCCATTACGATCAGGTATAACGAGCATGCGTGCAATGTAAACAGGCGCTAAATTCAAACGGCTGAATGAGTTGAGCAAGCAATGAAAGGTTATAAACTGGAAAGGCAAACACCAACATAATAAATCGCAACAGCTAAGACAGGTAACATGGGAAAGTTAAATGCAAAAGATTATAAGGATATATTACATCGCCACCTTTAATTAGGTAAATATTTTCAGTGAGTAGTGTTTTGGGGACTTTTTTTATTATTAATTGCAAGTATCTGAAATATCTTAGAGGTAGAGCCTGGATTTCCATGCATAATGTAATAGTTAAATATGCATGCAAATATACACAAAACATGTAAAAAGTATTCACCATAAGATGCAAAAACGACAGCCCTAACACACATTTGTAATACGTATAGGTCTCTTATTAATAAATAATAATAATAATAATAATAATAATAATGTGAAAAAACAAGTGAACAAAAATCAAATAAACTCTTTTGTGAGAAATTCGAGTAAGGGCTCTTGAGGCTGTCCAGCATTATAGCACATGGCCGTGAGGCCGTAGCGAGCCGCAGTAACACTAAAGGGTCCTCTGATTTCCGAATTTAACCGGAGATTAGACTAGGGTGTGTGTGAATTGGATTGTTTACGAGGAAATCTGTTCTTGTCAGCGACTCTGAAAGGTATGGATTCAACACTTATCTTTTTCGTTTTGTAATTTTTCCACCTCTTCTCACCCCCCTCCCATGCTGAAGGAACTGAACTTTGGCTTGAATGGAATCAGGTGTCACTGATATCAACGACCCTGAAAAATGTAGATTCGCCACTAATATCGGTCGGTTTTTATTGTTATTTCTATGTCACGCTTTCTGCCCCACCCCAAAGTACTGCTTTCTATACTATAAGACATATATATATATATATATATATATATATATATATATATATATATATATATATACCCGAGTTTGGTTGAAATTGCTCCAGGCGTTTCAGAGTTAGGCTGGAACACACATATACATACAGATATACAGTTTTATGCCAAGGCCGTGGATCGCGGGGATACGTGCTCCGCACAGTCAACTACATCTGGGCTCTACGTAGGAGTTTTCTTAGCCTATTTTATTCC
Organism: Deroplatys truncata; assembly: GCA_030765065.1. Classification (NCBI taxonomy): domain Eukaryota; kingdom Metazoa; phylum Arthropoda; class Insecta; order Mantodea; family Mantidae; genus Deroplatys; species Deroplatys truncata. Next base: position 46,988,319 of record CM060986.1, read on the forward strand.
CTAGCAGAGACAAACCGTCGTTGTCAAATTAACTAAATAAATCGTATATAATACAAATCATATTACCAGTTGATGTAAACGCACGTCTTGGCGAACATGAGGAACCAAAGATTCATGAATCTCTGCCCGGAGAACAAGGTAGCGAAGGAGTTGTAGACCAGCATCCCTCTGTATGGCAGCCATAATGTAGCGAACACCACCACCACTACCGCCAGCATCTTCACCACCTGCACAAACAATACATGTGGTATAACAGTAAATGTTACAATGGTGTAACAATTCAGAAAGAATTCAATAGTTTCTGTGATTACACAAAAATTAATCAAAACACCTTTATATATCAGTACTAGCAGAATGGTGGTGTTAAACTACGGATGGGTTAGATTAGATCACATTAGATTTATTATGGCAATTACATACTAAATGCATAAGCAACGTCATTACAAAGGTCAATCACAGAATACTATCATTCAATCAACAATGCTGCAGCCAAGAATGCAGTTCTGACTCTGCTTTTAAGTGTAATGTATGGCAAATTTTTAACCCGAGGAGACAAATAAATTAAGATACATAATGTGAAAACTTTTGTTTTTTTATGTTTACATGTATTAATATATAGATTCTGATTATTTCTTGTAGGTATTCTGTATATCTGAATTGAGTCACAAGTTGAAAACTGACTTACATTTCTTTTTGCTGTCTCTCTCCCTTTCTCGCTTTATTTCCCTCTAGTCTATCACTCTCTCCCTTTAATTCTATTTCTCTACTTCTCTCTACCACTTATCCCCCCTCTCTCTCTCTCACTCTCCCATCCGGTGCCCTCTACACCTCTCTTCCCCTCTGTGTAACTTACTTCATACGGTATTTTGAAAATGGGTAGGATTTTAATAGAAATTAAAACATAAGTTCGGAACTGTACTGTTTCCGGTAGTAACTGGTTTAGTATACTGACGCATATAAAGTGGCCTATAATGGAACGCAGGTGTTTATATTGGTGCTGACAAATATAGCCCTACCCTCTGCCAGCATGACCTCCTCTGTTCCTCGAGCTTAATTCTAGGCACTGGACTGGCAGGGATGGTACTTTATCTCCCCCAAAATATGGACAAACTGCCAAAAGGTAACATTACAAGCTAGTTGTCCATGTTATACTAGCGGAGCGCCGTTCAAGCAGTGCTTTGTTGAATGTTGGGGCAAAATTAAAATATAATAACGTATAAATAAAGAACGTTTTGTTCTCTGTTCTTTTAATGCACTTAAACATTGTATTTCCATGCTACACTACCATTTTCTTAATGTCGGTTTTATTATTGACATTCGATGGTGGCAATAACTTCAACCTTCGTCTCCATGTCACTGAAGAACAATTGTCACATAAATGTCGTAGTTGTCCGGTTTACCGACACTTATAGAAAATATATTTTCTTAAAGATTTCACCATAAACATTCCATTTATTTCCTTTCATGCTTAAAAATCCTATCGTTTCTGACTATTATTTATTACATAATGTATGTTTGATAAAAACACAAGTAAATAATAGTAGAAATGTGCTATACACGTAGAATAACTAAACAGATAATCTGTAGTGGGTAGAGGGAGTATTGTATTCTGCCTAAAAATTCGATTCCGAGCTTTCACCAGAGATACATGTTTTGTAGTTACCTGAACACAAAAAGGAGCATTTTTACAAAAAGGTGCGCCGCGTGTGTATCTGAACAGTAACACTCAAAAACGAAATGTGAAATAATTAAGTATACAAACTTGGTATATAATTTTGTATAACTGGCAAAGCACGAGACAGAAAAAGCTTATTGCACCAAAAATATAGATCTCTTTAAAACACAGGATTTATTTCAAATTAATTGCTTTATGGCATCAACGATTTCTGATATTCGTTATTATTGGGTTGACTTTTCAATACTTTGTCATTTTTAAAAGTACTGTGCGGTATACCCCGTGCTGTGAGTATAGCTCACAGTATGTTTGCATGTCCGATATATTAATATATGAATTAATATATAATCTCGGAGGATTATCTTGGTGTTTTGGTTGTTACTATTAAATTGTTAATGATGTTATTTACTTCTTGCCAAGGTTGCTGTTATTTTGGTTTTTGGTAGAGCATGTGTAACTTATCAGGGTCTGGTACGGGAAGAAAAGTATGTGGTAATAACACTAACACAAGATTAAATCAATGAAGAACACAATACTTTAATGACACTCGCATTTTCTACTGTATTAAGAAGGTACACCATTACTTTATAAATTACTGAGTTAGTTGGAGCTGTAGAAAGATCGCTTAGCAATCAAACATTTTTATAAGTGCTCTAGTAATAATGGTGCTATTTATCTCACGTTCCTAAGCTATACTTTGTTTCTCTTTTCATAATTTGCACTTTCAAATTGATATAATTTCAACGTTCCCACTACATTATGCTAGGTAATTAGTAACTCCTGCTTCGGAGAGCTTACATGTATGTTCTGCACATCGCCGCACTTTATACACAACTGCTTTAGATTGGTGACGCTATCTTTAACTTCCCTAGACTTAAACATATCTTCTCAAAATCTCATTGGTGGTCTTCCTCCAGTTTGAAACATTCTAGAAAACATATCAGGATATTATTAGTTGTTTCCAAACATGTGACTCTCTTCAAAAATATACGTTGTGCTAGTTTGTCGTATTTTCTCTTGCACAATGACTCAGGTCTTGCTATTGTGATATGCCCCTACAAGTTTGTTTGCCTGGAACCTAATTCTAACAAAACATGTTTTTCTGCTTTTAGCAAGTGTCCTACAGATCCAGCTAAACTCCTACACATACATAAAACTTATGCTTTAACACATATTTATATAAGTATCTTGCTTATTAATATTATTTTACATTATTATATACATGGTATATATGACTATGTTACTGATAGTAACTGTCTCAACTGTCGGTATTCAATTGTTTCTCTCATTAAAAGAGTATGGAATTTCAAGGCTAGCATTTAGCAATCTGCTATTGTACCTGCAAGAAAGTCTGTAATATAACTTTCTGAAAGTGAATAACATTTTGTAAAAAATATTTCGAGAAGACTGGGTAGAGAAAGTCATGTGAATGTAACAACCAGTGTCACGTGATGGGCAACCCTCTGTCTAGACTATAGCTGGGTGGAAAAAGATTGCTGGAAATGTCTAGTTCAAAAGTCCAACTGTAATATATATGTTTACTAAAATCTGTAGACGTTGCTTGGAGATGAGCTGATTTTAGAAGGCTATCTAGCAGGATTCCGATAGCATGAGCTGGCAGCCATGGACGCAAATATCTTATTAGTAATCTGGCAAATGTTGACATGAATTAGAACGCAATCAGTAGCAGGTACTTAGGTGATTGCTGTAAACTTCGTCTCCGGTTCGTTGCTGTTTAGAATGTACATAAAATTATGCTTGGCCTGGGATATTGTAACTCTGGCTTATCGATTTGGTTGTGTATGTGGCTTTATTAATGCATCACTCAAGCGTGATGTTGCAGAAACAAACAAAGTTCAACCAATAGAAGTCCTTGCCCCAAGCTTTTAATTCTAAGTTTGTCCATGGGCTTACTGGTGAACAAATTATTCAAACGACCCTTAGTTAAGTGTAAATATATGTAACATTTAAGGGTTTTTTATTTCCTGTAGGTCGGTGATATTTAATGTCTTAAACTTCTCAAAATATTGATGTTAAGGGGGGACATCAAAATTGCGGGGTTATAAGAATTTTTAACTTCAAAGCTGATTAATAGGCATAGGAACTTCTAAGGCATTAAAACCAGGACGAAAGGAGCTAAGGTTAAACTGCTTCAGGCAGAGACGTCGCAGATAACAAACCATCCCAATCTCTCATATACTCGCTTCCATTTATGCCGTGACCGCAGCTTCGGGAGGGATTATACCAACTTTCTCAGCGGGCGCGTACATAGCAGGGAGATATATGTCTGGAGCGTTCTACCCTTGTTGTTAGACCAAACAGTGGTGTGTGTTAACTGTAGCTCAGGCGTTGTATGCAAATACTTCGGAGGTGCATCGCGGAAGAATTGTGGCTATGTGGGAAGCCAATTTGCCATTTGAAGGCTTACTAGGGCAATTCCATGCAGCATTCGCATGAACAGATTATTAAAATAATGTCTTAATAAATGTGTTCTCTTCTCGAGGCTGAGTATCTTACCGGCTTTGGCGGCATTAGTAATTCATATGTTGCCAGCATTGCGTTAGAGCTAGCGTATGACAGTGTGACATCTGTTGAACTAGCGTATGACATAGAGTAACATCTGTTGGACATATAACATCATTTTCATCACTAAGGAAGAGAACTAAGAGCAGATTGTCGGAAAGAAGTAGTGCATAAAAGGTCTGTAACTGGAAACAAAGAAACCTCACACAAATCTTTTAACCGTAGAAAAAATTTAAGAAACACAATCGCATGATCAACAGTATTAACTATGTAACGAGCAGAGTCCAATAGTAACTGCGCTGGATGTGATATAGTAACGCCTTAAATAACACATGTCGTTTCCCTTCTATGTAACAGAATCTGGAAAAGCAGAATTTCGTAACAAAGATTCGTTACCCAATTCGACTTGTTTGTCGTCGGAACCGGATGCCAATGGCTCCACCACAGAATGCAATAATTCTGAATATTGTGAAAGCAAATCCTGAACTTTAACTTTGCTGTCTGTAAGATATGGGGACGAAAACAAATATTGTAAGCGTTCGATATAATGAGTAATACGTGCCTTAATGCGACGTGAAATAGCAGGTGAAAATTTTGTTCGGAAATAGCATTACGAAATTCATCGAATTGAAAATGACAAGTTTGCAAAAGAGCAACAACTTCTTCTTTAGTAAAGTACTTTATATTCGGACGCGCCTGCAGATGATCTTTTAAAAGTTGTAGAAATACAGGATCTGTATCCGAAGGATTAAATGTTACGCCACGTAATTTAAGAAGAAACGTTAATTCCTCTCTAAGTAAAAGTTCCAGATTTGGCAACGCCAGTAGTGAACGTATACTCGCTATAATAAGGGTGAAAGAGAAAAAGACAAAACCTTGTTTATAAAAGCAAGCTGAAAACGCTCAGTTATAATTGTAACGACGAGCAAAACTACGAGAAATATATTTACCATAGCACACAGCGAATTATATCACGCAAATTAGCTCCGTACTATAACAAAGAAAGGGTCGTAAAACACGCAATCTTGTCCACATTTTAGCTAACAAAGTACAAACTGCACGTTCTGCTGTCACTTGCAGTTGGTATTCTTTCCCATACTCAGAGGGATGAGTTACCGTGAAAAGGGACTATTGCATAGGAGCTAAGACATTACAAACATTCACCGGCACATAGGTTAACAAGTTATTTTAAATTGGTATATTCGTTAACAATTCTTTGGTCAGCTTGCTTTGACATTCCACAAAACAATATGCTCAAATACAATGTGATATACTCTTTCACTTTTCTACATTTAAATTTGCTATATCAATTTAAAGATTTTAATAAAGTTACATGAAATGCGAAATTATAAATGCTTCTCCCGTAAAAGAATTTAGAAAACATCAAGAGATAAAGGTTGCAATTCAAAGCTTACCAAACAAGTTTAAAGATAATTTGGAAAAGCCGAAAGAGTCATTCTTGGTGAATTATGCCGAAAATCTCGCTGTCACGATGTCTAGTTGTTAGCGGCTCGGTCCCTGGCCGAAGAGCGACTGCTGGCCTGCCTGCCCAGGGGTTGCTGTCGATGTCCACGAGTATGATGGCGCTGGCGCAGTGACGTGTAGCAAACCAGCCAATGATGATTGTACATGATGCTTTACGTAGTGGAGTGATGTATTACGTCACTCATGGCGATATGTTCTTCGAAGCTTTAGTTGTTACTTTCTCTGCCATCATCTCTGAATTATTGTGACGTACATTGTGCTGGTTGCATAAGCCATGAGCATGGGGAGGCGAAAACGGCACACTATATAACGTATAGGTTAACTCTACAATGAATTGCGATAAATTAAAGTATGGCGATTTGTATTGTGAACAGATAATGCGAGCGTCATGAGAAATTTACAGACATAATGAAAAGAGAAACTTAATCAAACCAAGTCGAATTACTAAACATGTGCAAATACAAAGGGTGATTGCCATGTGAATGGGTTTGAAATCAAAGTTGGTTATACTTTTAGCTCGTGTGCTCTGTGTTAGAAATTCTACTTTTAGTCCAAAAAATTTAGTTCTATCTTTAGTCTAAAAATATATATGTAATAAATAATCCTCTCTCAGCAGTTTATGAGAATATCTTGCACATTTTTCTTGTTATGAATTTGGTGCATATTATTGCACTTGTAATGGACTTAATTGTAATGCCAAAGAAAAACGTTCAGCAGTAAAATCACGTAACTTTCTCTAAGCATTAACAATTTGCAGACATCTCATATATGTATATGTGCAGTCAGTGCATGGAATCGTGCCGACATAATGCACAGGAGTTTATGTTGGTATGGAGATACTAAACCGCCCCTGCCACTTAATGTTTGTCTTACTCTGCACCCCCACCCTCCGCTTTCTTGCGCTCCTGAGCCTAAAATCGACCTGTCTTCACAGTTAATGTTTGAGTGTCAGACTTTTGACATCAAACCAATACGAGGCTGACTCATCCAGGGGCGGGCTGGTCGTTGCGAAGCATGCCTTCCAGCCATTCAAGTGAAATGCTTCCTTACTGGCTTCTTACCTAGGCCTGACATTGTTCATAAGCTAATGTGTGTGTGTGTGTGTGTGTGTGTGTGTGTGTGTGTGTCGGTTTTGAATAAATCAGTAAGAGATTGTTTCACCCAGGACTGGTATGAGACATAGATAAGGAGATTCTGCCAACATTAAATAAAGAAAACCACTAAGAAACCAAAAGCATCGGCTCGTATACTCGATTTTACACCTAGCATTACATTTCAGGTACGTCGGCAATATTTTGTGTCTCTCGTTTTGGTATTTACTAGACATTTTAGGAAACAATCTAAAAGTTACATTCCTCATTTAACTACTCTTAAAATTCTAGCGGTTTCAAATAAATTATATCCACAAATATTTACTTAGTTCGTTAATATTCCTTATTTACAGGATAACTGAAAGTTTAAAGTGCGAGAAGTACAGATTTCTCAAATTCAGTGTCCTAAACAGGAACTTTCTCACGAAGACGTGCTGTGAAAACTATTCAATTGTTTATGGTCAATACTGGTCTATACCTAAACATTACAACATATTTCCATTTTGGTTTCTCATTGATGTACAGGTACAGTTACACTTTGCAAGCGTATATATGGGTGAGGTTTTATCGTTATGTTTATAAATCTATGAGATTCCTCAAGATTTTATTTACTTTTAATGGTAGATTTTGCACTGTATTAATTAATGAATATACTCTAAAGGGCAATAATAGAAATCCGACGTTACCGATGAATCTGAAATATTTCATAAAACCTGATTTCATGGAAATGAATTTAAACAAAGCGTTTAGTTATGCTTTTCAGTCGAGGTGCAGACAATAAAAAATAAGATAGCTTAGCACTTTAATATCCAGAGCAGAATAGAACCCCGGACTCTAGCGCAACAAGGGAGAGCACAAACCATTACACCACACGCAACTGTTTCGAATATGAGTCCATAATCAGGTTAACCGCGTTTAGCTGATTGCCTTCTGTTGCATTATGATTGTATTCGGTTTCTAATGGCAATAAAATAAAAATCTGATGTGTTACACTCACATGACTTTCTCCACTCTCGTACAAAATATTTTTACAAACGCTTATTCTCCATATGCTTCATGATAATCGAGATGTTAATCTTATTGCTAATTTTCTTGTAGGTGCAAGGGGAATATGGTAGACTTTAAGCGGTAGTAAAATCGTTTAAGAGCTGGTTGCTATGTGGCTCATTCCATTCTCTTTGCATGTCCAGTACGTAAAAAAAATGAATAACGAATTTCCATTTGAGAAAAAGTATTGGAAAATTTAAGGGAATAACAAGCAATATCTCGAAAATGGTTCACTCAATAAAAAATGTATATGACATAAATTGTGTATTTTAACGCGATCTAAATTTTTTGTGTAGTAAAATTTTGTCTATCTCTTATGGTTTACCAGTTATGCAAAAGTCGTTCACAATGAAGAATACTTTTGGAGACATTCCCAGAAAATTCGAGATATAGATTTCATTTGTCATGAAAATATCTTAAACTTATGATATTTTAATCAAAATCGTTAGAGCCATTTTTGAGAAAATTAAACTTTTCGAAAAATGTTCCATGTAAAGGATAATCTAGGGTGGGGGATTTTCTTGAAAACCTTCGTGTCGCATCTCTGTAAGATACTGAACCTAAATACCAAGTTTGGTGTTTATCCGACTGTTCTGTTTCTGAGTTAAGCTGTTCACAGACACACACACACACACAGACACACAGACAAGGACATTTTTCCAAAGATGCTTTTTTTGGATTCAGGGGTCTCAAAACATATATTTCCGGTGAAATCTCGGTATCAAATTTTTGGGTGGAATACAATGCTTCCCCTACTCACTATATGTAGTAGAGAGTAATAAGATAGCTTAGCACTTTAATATCCAGAGCAGAATAGAACCCCGGACTCTAGCGCCACAAGGGAGAGCACAAACCATTACACCACACGCAACTGTTTCGAATATGAGTTTATAATCAGGTTAACAGCGTTTAGCTGATTGCCTTCTATTGCATTATGATTGTATTCGGTTTCTAATGACAATAAAATAAAAATCTGATGCGTCTTTCTCTGACCACTATCGTTTAGTTTGTATAATCTTTACAAACAATTTTTATAAAAGCTTATTTTTCTATCCACTTCATGTCAATCGAGATAAACGTTTGCAGAAATAGTTTCGTTACACATTTCGTTGTAGGTGCAAGATGAATACAGGAGACTGAAGCGATTGTGAAATATTTAATTATTGGCTCGAAATTCCATTCTCTTTCCTTGACATCACGAGAAACAATTGAATGCTGACAGAAGTTAAGAAGAGTGAGTATTAAACTGTTCAAACCAACATGAAGTTTCTCGGAAACGGCTGATGCTAAAATAAATTATTTGAAATAAATTTTATGTTTTAAATAAATCTGTATTTTTCATGAATTAAGGTATTATCTGTTGCACAAAAATTATAGACAATTCAGTCCGAATGAGAAGGATTTCACAGGAAAGTCACAGAAAATTCAAGATATGCGTCTTATTAGTCATATTCACAATTAGCCCATAGCTAAATGTTGTAGTCCCGGTTGGCTGTTGCGGAAAAGATCAACCTAGTTTATTGCTCTAGTGGCCAAGTTTCTCTCTCTTTGGGTATCGTTGTTCTCCTGCAGCAGAAGGTCTTCCTCGGTTCGTCTGCCCTGTGGGTTTTCTGCCTTTTGACGTTCCTCTGACCAATCCTAGGGCCCGAAAAGTCACTCTGTATGACCATTTATTACGGTGTTGTCTCATAATGTGTCCTGCCCATCTCCGTTTTAGGTAGCTTCCCGGGCCACGGAGTCCTTTAATCGTGCTCTCTTCCTTATTTCTTGGTTCTGCATTCTATCTCACATTGTTATAACCAATATTTCCTTTGGCAGATGTCTATCGCTTGTCTGCTGTCTTTTTTAGTTGTTGTTAAACATTTTAAATATATACTATTTTAATCAAAATCGTTACAGCCATTTTTAAGAGTATAAAACATAATGAAAAATGTTCCATGTAAACGTGGTTGGGTTGGAGGCGGATTTTCTTGAAAATCTTCATGTTATATCTTTGGAAGATGCTGAACGTCTATGCTGTTAAGAGAAAGACGCGTAACCAATTTTCTAAAAGCTTTTTTTGGATTATGGGACCTCAAAACATGTATTTCTAGTAATTGGATTGGCTTGTTAAGGTAATTTAGAACCGATCCAGGAATGAGGATATTGTACCGACGTCCACGAAGGGGCGCCCCCGGAGACACCGGACGGCCGGAACCTGCTATGCTATCACCAAAATTAACGTCAAGGTTCAAGGTCTCCCAAGGGACGGTCCTTATACCCCGGCAACCAGCCGAAGGACGGAGAAATTTCACAGAGAGCACCCTTTTCCCTGCCGCGCTACACCGAAACACCATCGGCGACACTTCAAACCCTGAAACAGACCAAACGTGTTGAAGGAGGAATGAAATGATTAATGGAACGAAAATGGAGGGACAGCAAATTTGTGGGATAAAAGAAACCACTCCAACATTCGCCTGACGACTCGGGAAAACCCGCAAAACCCATGGGTCAGATTGGATGGTCACCGGGAATCGAACCCGGGACCTCCCGAATGCGAGTCTCGGCGCCACCTCGCTCGGTATTTCCAGTGAAGTATCCATATAGCATTTCTGGGTGGAATGAAAAACGTCATCTAGTAGATGCGAGAGAAAGTAAAATACAACGTATTTATTTCTTCCCGCCGGTTTACTGTCAGTTCCACTCCAGTATATATTTTAGCTGGTAAAGTTTCAAAACGCTTAGCCTCCGTTAGAAAATAATAAGATGATTAATTAACGGCTACCGGATTTGGAGCGAAACTTAGACACTTGGCTACCTGACTCTTTTATATGGTCGGGTTCAACGTTGCTATAATGTGGGCATTAGATGAGGCAGTCTAGCACTACAACTACTGCAGTTGTGTAGTTTTGATTACTTATTGGTTTTCCGGGGCTGGCCACATCTCCCTGATTAGTTTTCATTACCCACCCTGATATTGGCTCACGTAACGGATCGTTGTAATACCGGCTGCCGAGTTTCCGGGGAACGTATTCAAACTTTAACGGTTATAGAATGCCATTGTGGGGAAAATCTGTTACATTCACATGACTTTCTTTACCCACTACCGTCAATTTTTATATGTCCACAAACTATTCTTACAAACGATTATTTTTTGTCTACTTCACGATAATCGACACAAACGTTTGCAAAAATAATTTCATTCCTAATCAATAGTCGAATGTTTAAAGCGGCACTCTAAACGATGGCTTTAAAATTCCACATATCGCGAGAAACAACGTGCAAAGTTAAATAGAACTCACGCTATTGTTTTCCCAATTCACTTAAAAAATGGCGAAGTATTGAAACATTAAAATCAATAATAACGGATATCTTAGACATGGCTGATGCTATAAATTTATTTATTTATTTGAAATAAAGCATGTGCTCTAAACATATGTACGTTTCTTGTGTAGTACGTTCTTGACTTTCTGTTATGGTTTACTGGTTATACAAAATTCCTTACGGCTAATGGCCGAAAATTAAAGACATACGTACATTTTGTGTGTCACGTAAATATCACTAGGTGGCCCAAACAAGCCGTCCTTTGCAGTTTTATGTTTCCCGCAAACATTGGTGCAAAAGAAGTTGCCACATCACTTCTGTTTCAAGGAGCAGTGCAAGTACAAAGCGAGCTCACTGAGGTAGTGCTGCTGCCTGCAGGTGTTTACGTGGTAGTTTCGTACGGAAAAGTGTCGTGTAGTCGTCTGCATGCAGTTCGAGTCAGGCCATTCAGACTAAAAGATAACGTTCACCAATAACGAACACACAGATATGATTACGATCTGTGCAGACACACCAAAATGCAGCTGAGGCTCGAAGGTTCTCAACATCTTCAAACGTGGCATCTATCATCTGCGCACGTTTATTTCCCGTACCAAAATAATATTAAGAAATAATGGATCATTCAAGGTAAAACGTGGGCCTAAGAGACCCTTGCATCAATTCATCCAAGGGGCGGGCATGTCTTTGCACATGCTTTCTATGAATAATGCACTAATAGAAAATAATTTCATTCTAACGCACCTATAAGGGTATATAAATGTAATAAAATTGGATTTTGTTTAATGCTTTAACTTTGCGGCACCAATTGGTGCCATATAGTTGTACTGATTATAGATTAACTGTCAACTAATTAACACGTGTGCTCAGGTTTACGTCAAGCGGCAATCCTGAATTCTTGTTAATGGGCGAATTGGTTATTAAGTAACTGATAATATACCCCAACACAGGAACTCTCACATTCAAACACCATATCCTGGGCATACCGTGAAATGTCTTTGTTTAAAGATAACTTTCTGGAGCCCAGCCGGGAATCGAATCCGGAACACCTGATACAGCAGAAAAATTTTCTCTACCGAAGGAGCTCTGGGACCAATAATATCAGTTAAAGTGTTCGTTTTCAAGCGTTGGTCTTTCAAATAGCGGTCTCCTCTTTGTCGGTATGGAATCCCCTTTGTAGTTCTGCTTAGGCAAAGCTTCTGGCATCCGCGCTATCCGGTATAAACTAACTTCAACTAAGGACGGCTTGTGTGGGCCACCTGTTATAGTAGTGCGATCAAAGTCGTTAAAGCCGTTTTTGAGAAAATAAAATGTATCGAAATATTTTCCACGTAAAGGGTAGTTTGAGATGGGAGGGTTTTACTTGAAAATCTTTGTGTTGCATCTTTGGAAGACGAACTTAAATACCTAGTTTGGGGTTTACTGAACATTTCGTTTTAGAGATATGCTGCTCTCTCTCTCTCTTTCTCACATAGACTTTTTCTAAAATTCATTGTTTATTCAGCGGCCCTCAAATCATATACTTTAGTTAAATCTCGACATTGAAATTTTGGCTGGAATACAATACTTCCTCTATTCTACTTGTATAGGTAGGTGGGGGAGATAGTAAAAACTGTAGCTGTAGAGGCATTCAAATGTCAGAGAGAGGTTTTTTTACATTCTCTATTGCCTACCTGTACAAATAGGTACAACAAGCATTGCATTCCACTAAAAAATTCAACTTCGAGGTTTTAACACAAATACAGTTTTGAGGTCGCTTAAATAAAATACCTGCTGTGATACATTCACACCACTTTCTCTAAGAATGACAAATTCACTTTTATCCATTTATGTTATAGTAATCGTATAAAAAGTACTCTCCTATCCTTGCTACGTTACTCACTATCCGCGTGAGTCTTCTCATTCTGCGGATTGGTAATTAGACAACCCTACATTATACAGTCAATGCGAAATGCAGATTCTGACACCGTATTCACCAGCCCGCTGATTAGGGCTACGGTGGTGCTCGTTGTTAACGTGCTCTAGTGGCGCAATGGTTAAATTGATTGAGTTTTTTTTATTTATGGACGCTCTTCAACTGATGTGGTTCTTAGCTGGAAAATCGTAGTGAAGATCGGAAGTTCAAGTCACGCCTTCATTTCTTACATTAATTTACGATGTTCATTAAAGCATATTCTACAAGTAACAATGTGTTTTAATGAAATACACATAATTAAAGTAGTTAAGTGAAACGACACTTCCATGCCAAGCTATCGGTTCTCGTTAAATTTACTAAACATAAAAAGTAACTTCAAGTGGCAGTATTTGAGCCCGGGACGTTCACCTCTAAGGCCAACGCACTCACTATTGCGCTAAGAGTACAAGTCACTACACACGCAGCGGTGCAAAGCAGTCATTTCGGTCGAAATTGATACGACGCGATCAGTGGACAGTGTTTACGTCAGAGCCTGTACAACGCCGGACTGCATAACTTCTCAATCCGCAGACTGAGAAGACTCATTCGGTATATTTTGCTTAGAAATGGTTTCAAATTAAGCAAGACGGCTACAGCACGTGAAAACAACATTCAAATGTTCATTCATGATAATAAACTCTTGCGATGGACGGAAAAGAAGAGTGAAAAATCTAGAATCGCGAACTTTCTCGCATGTCCGTTAGTTGACGCTTAGATAAGGTCTAAACTTGCAACATGAAGTACTCAAAAACGGCTAACGCTACGAAAAGTTTACATAAATTGTGTATTTTAACGAGGTCTACGTTTTTTCATGAAGTAGTTGTCTATCTGTTAATATTTCCTAGTTATACAACATTATACAATATACAATCAAATAAAGGAAAAGTTTGTATACTATGGGAAATAGCGGAAGTATTGTAATCCATCAAAAATACTATATCGATATTTCACCAGAAACATACGTTTTGAGACCCTGAAAAAAGGTTTCTAGAAAAAGGTCGGCATCCGCACGCGCGCGTGTCTGTTTACAGCATAATTCAAAAACAAAGTTCAGTATCTTCCAAACATGTAACACTAATACTACCCTTCACATGGAAACTGTAGCGGTTCTGCGATGCTAGTAGTCTGGCGAGGGAGATGATTCTTGGCTCAGGGACAGGGTGGGTATTTCAGGGAGTGAGGACCAGAGAGAAATAAAAGAAATGTTCTCCTTTACTTTGCCCTTTATGCGTTAATCCACACTAAAATACACTTTGTTGCTTTCCGACTTCCCATCACACGAGACCTGAATCCGCCTATAATTTCTACGTGCTATAACTGTTTTCCCTTCCTAAATTCCGCTTTTCTATAATGTAACATTGTTAATAAATGCTTTAATTTAACACTGATTTTTGCTCGCATATCATATACACCGTGTGACGCAACCTCCCCTGACAAATGATTGCCGCGAAGTTATCCTGTCTGAAACTCTGCTCTGCTCATAGATACATTTCTATTTTACACCCATTTTCTATTTTAGCACAGCCCTTTTTCTAAGTTCCTATTTGCTGTGTCGATGACTTCCTCTTTTCTCCTATTGCAATACAAATGTCGTATGATCGCCTCGCCTAGCGCCTAACATTACTGGATTATTAATACTTCACTGCATTTTCTTCTCGCCTGAGTGCTTGGGAAATTCCCAAGAATTGTCCGACTTCCCTGCATCCTGCCGTAGGATTTTCGCTGCACATACACATTTCTTTTGTGTGTTAAGAGGTTCTTAATGAAGTAGGTTGTTGCTTCACGCATGGAAAGCCAATTTGAAGAAGGAGTTGTATTGTAGTTCAACTGTTGGGGAGCCGAACTTGAAGTAGTTGCAACCGCACGTATGATACCCGGTAGCCTTCGTCCCAAATTTAAAAATATTAACTTTGTAATTTGACTGTTTCTTTAAATATTATATATTTATGTTTGCCTCGGCTGCGTCAGTATTATTGTTAGAGACATGGATTTTTTTGCAAGGCGTAGTGCGGCTGAAGAATGTAGGCTTACACAGATTATAATGTTTACTTCACTACATTTATTAATCCTTGACACAATTTAAATACCACTTCACTGATATAGAGAGCTGTGAGTTTTTTTATTAATTACTTGAACTTTTTAACACGTAAACTATTTTTCGTCTCACACTGAATACGTATTAAATTTCTCGAGGACGCATCTCGCGTCCGGTTAGGAATACTGTCTACAACCAATGCGTCCAGTTATGAGCGCTGTCTACAAGCAACTGACTTGATTTCTACCGCCTAAATTTGTAAATTTCTGTATTTCAAGTCTCTGATTGGCTATTCCTAATCCGATAAAATACTTTTATTTAACTTAATAAAACTTTTATTTAACTTTTTCTGGTTGTTGATTGGCTATTTTATAAAATGTCTCAAACTTTACATTATTGTTGCTCCAATAATGACTAGTAGCATTATTACACTTTCTTACTCATTATTGCCTCAAGGTTACCTCATTGTTAGCAACTTTTAACCTATTATTCTCACAGCTCCTATATTATTAAATTACGTAATAGGTTCAGATAACATTATTAGATGCACACAATAATACAAACATATACAATGACTGTAATATACACTTTTTATATATTGTTGCATATACATATTGCTTTAAGGCGGGCTGCTATTATATATTTTATTATATAATTTGATTGAAATCATTTAAGTGTTAAAAATACTGCCTCAATAATGATTACCCTTGTGGCTGTCGTCGAAGCTGGTTAACTTTGCACATTTTCATCGCCCATATCTCCTTGCAGAATTACCTATCTTTTACAATTTAATTTTCTTCGTATTAATTCCCTTATTCCTACATTCTATTCTCTATCCTAAGTTTGTAATGCTTTATTTTATCTTCCCTTCCTTTCCCCTTACTTATTACATTGGTCTTTTATTTTTTTAATATTTGTCTTTCAGTTTTTTATTTCGCCTTCGTTACTTTATTCTACTCATTATTATTGTTATTATGTTTATTCCCGCTCGGCAGATGTTACAGCTCCAAAAGTCTTCATTATTTTCGATTTTATAAAAAACAGTAATTTTAATTAAAATCCCATAGTTTGAGAATAATGGTCGCCTTTTATTCTGAGTAAATTTTATACAATTTTGCGTAAATTTGAACTATAATAGATACGCAAAGATTACTGCATAAAAATGTGGATCTCGTTAAGATACACGGTTTACTTAAAATGCGTATTTATTTTATAATTAACTATTTCTAAGACATTTCTTATTGGTTTTAGTTTTCGAATACTTAAAACTTTTGAAGGGCCTGCTCACCATGTATTTGTTTCTAGTGGTCGTGCAAAGAGTATGGAATATCGCTATTTACCTACAACGAAATGTGCAATGAAATCATTTCTGTAAATGTTTATCTCGATTAACATTAAATATATACAAAAATGAGCTTTCGTAACAATAGTTCGTGGGAGAGATACAAAAATAAACGATGGTGGGCAGAAAAAGTTGCGTGACATTAAGAGATACGATTTATAAAGGAAAGATTGCATGCTGTGTAGGAAAATTATGATAAAATTGTATTTTTATCTCTCCCTCGGCAACGGATTACCCTCCTCTGTGTAGACCCCCCATCATTTACAAGCCAATATGTTGGGTCAGTAGCCTCTCAAGGAGCAAGAAAGCTCTTCTAGATCTAGCACATCCAGGATGAGTAATCAGCCCAATGCTTGGTATGTTGGGGAAGAAGAAGAGAAGGAAATGTAATGTAACGATGAAAGGAAAATTCGAGAATGAAGTTATGAACGCAACGTTCACCTAGCACCAAGCAAATCCAAGAAAAACACTTCGGTCAGGTTGGTCGCCCCAGGGTTTTGAACCCGGGACCTCCCGAACATGAGTCGCTTACGTAACCGCGGCGACATCTCACTCGGTGTTAATTTTATATGAGATAACATCGTTGTAGTAAGTTAGACGAATAAATGATTTTGAATTTCGTAAATTTCATGTTTTGAGTGTTTTCCTAACTGATGACGATTTGTCGTTTCCGATCCACGTGAAATAAACTTTCGAAAAAGGTTAAATGCAACTTGAAAATGACTGGAAAACAGTGGCAAGTATTCACTTTACGCTGGACTGGAGTGGGTACTATTAAGCCTAAAGATGGCCTGGCTAAATTTAGTTACAGCGTTGGCGGGAATGTCAAATGCATTTTAAAGAGCTTCCACTGCAGCCGTTATCGAAACCTCATATCGAAGCTCACGTTATCGCAAAGCGTTGCTGTTTTTTTATTGGCTACGCTGCTAAGAGAAAAATATCGCAGATGTGCTGCCGGAAAACTCTAGGAATACATACTGCGGCAGCAAAAGTGCGTTTGGCGTGGCATATCAGGTGCGCTGTTTTTGTCAGGAACAAACGCGCTCATGTTAACAGGCCAGAATATAGCTTACATTTTTGCATATCTTGCTAGTTTGACGATCTTATTACTTCTACTAATAATCTTTACTCTCTATAGCACCTACTAATCGGTTAGTAATTTCGGGGCATAAACTTTTCCCTTTGGACGCCTTCATTTGGGCGCGTGGCCGACCTAACAGGGAATTTTCTTGGCACCAGAAAGTACGCTGTTTGCAGGCGAAGTCGGATATTCATAGCCCCTGAAATTCAACCTTTTAAATTTTTCATGCAAATTATAAGAGTAGGAAATTATGTCCTTATACCGCCACGCATCTCTCACACCTTTTAAGATAATGTGTGTTAACATTCATGGCCATGTGACTAAAAGCCTGTTTCATCCGTAAAAAGAATTAAACACGGGGTCAATAGAGCGACCATTAACTTTATCCAACACATTTTTACGCCCGAAAAAATCTATCGCCCTTCGCCAGGTTTGAATCCGTGACCTCGGGAACTAGACCGTGAAGTTCGTGATTCCTATGAAAGTTTTCTCAGATATTTCTTTGGAATTCCTTCTAAGTTTTCTCCAATGTCATCAGTTTTTCCTCTGTAAGAATCAGGTAGAGGGGTTTTAGTAAGTAAACAAAGAAATCGTGTAACCGCATGGAGTATATATGGCATTAGTCATTGTGACGGATTCTCTTCTCTACTTCAAGTTATATTGCGATCTAACTTTAATGAATAACATATTTACTAATCAAGTAATCACTTTGATCAACAAATTCACGTAGAGAATATTGTGCCCATATATTAGAAGACCTGTACTCCTCACCTATTTCCGTGAAACAAACAAACAAGATATTTTCTGAATACATTTCTACATTATTCAGTAAAAATCCTTTTTTAAAACCAAAAAAGTGTACCCGCCTCGTAACAAACCACTAACTACTTCACTAGAAGCATACGTTATATCTTTGGATTCTTAAAAATTATACAGTTTGCATTTCCATTCAAAATGTAAAAAATGCAATCGATATAAACAAGAACGTTGGTAGTATATCTTTTCAATCATTCCAAAGCCCCTTATCCCTTATCAATGATTCCAAAGCACCTCAATGAAATAGTTCCAGCGAAATTCAATAAAAATTAATTAAATGCGACAATTTGATCCGGTCGTGAAAAAATAGTTTTTAGAACATAATGGCGTAAAACTAGAACGTCTAACAGAGCACACGAGCTAAAAGCTTTGGATTACCGCCCTATTACACACTTCATTGTGACCAACTTTGGTTTCAAGTCAAATCACATGGCAATTGCCCTTTTTACTTGCACATGTTTAATAACTCGACTTGGTTTGAATAGGTTTTACTTTTCATTATGTCCTTTTACATGATTAACTGCTCATGGCGGTCGCATTATCTATTCACAATACAAGTCGTCCTACTTCAATTTATCGCAATGCCTTGTAGAGTTAATCTATATGTTATATTGGCAGCTTTCTTTGATCTAAAAGGCTATTCTCTTGTCTACCTACATAAAGATTAAATGACGGAAATTATGAATTCAAAACAAACTGAAATACAAGTTAAATTATAGAAGCAGTAGAAATCATAACACTGTAAGTGCTTATCCAAAAAATCCAGAAAACAATATGATATAACCTTTAATAGATTCATGGCTTGGTGCAAGGCAAAACATGGTGAAAATAATTTCACTGAAAACGACTGCTAGCGAATCAACATCAAAGCATCTGACTCTCGCTTTTTTACTTTCTCTACTACGTATAGTAAGTGGGGGAAGTATTATATTCGATACCGAGATTTCACCGGAAATACATGTTTTGAGACCCTCTGAATGAAAAAAAAAGCATTTTTGGAAACATGTCCGTGTGTGTGTCTGTGAAGAGACTCAGAAACGAACAGTCGGATAAACACCAAACTTCGTTCCTAGGTTCAGTTCTTCCAGAGATGCGACACGAAGGTTTTCAAGAAAATCCCCCCACCCTAGATTACCCTCTACATGGAACATTTTTCGAAAATTTTAATTCTCTCAAAAATGGCTCAAACGATTTTGATTAAAATATCATATGTTTAAGATATTTTCATGACAAATGAAATGTATATCTCGAATTTTCTGGGAATGTATCCAAAAGTATTCTTTATTGTGAATGACTTTTGCATAACCGGTAAACCATAAGAGATAGACAAAAGTTTACTACACAAAAATGTAGATCGCGTTAAAATACACAATTTATGTCATACTTTTTTTTGTTGAGTGAACCGTTTGAGATATTGCTTGTTATTCCCTTAAATTTTCCAATAATACTTTTTCTCAAATTCGTTATTCATTTCTTTATGTCCTGTACATACAAAGAGAATGGAATGCGCCACATAGCAACCAGCGTTTAAAATATTTGACTATCGCTTAAAGCCTACCATATTCCCCTTGCATCTACAAGAAAATTAGCAATAAGATTAACATCTCGATATCTCAATTAACATGAAGCATATGAAGCGTTTGTAAAAATAGTTTGTACAAGAGTAGAGAAAGTCATGCAAGTGTAACACATCAGATTTTTAATCTCATTTGTCTTGTTTCGAAAACGCGCTCTAAGCGTGATCTCTATTAGTCTCAGGAATCAATATTATAATATTGATATTTTACAAATTCGAGCGCTGCCTAAAAATAGTATATGCCACACATGTTAAAAATAGGGCTTTATTTTGCTCCTTGTATCACAATCTATTATTATATAACCCGGGACCGAAACAGATTTTTCCCTTCAGTATATTTGTAGCCCTTGGGATAAATCCCTCAGGCTCCAGTTATGTACCTCGTAGAAAATTATCTGTTTCTCTCCCTTAATGTAAATATAGTATTATCTAGATTAACAGGAAGTAGACGCGTAACAATTGTTTTTAAAAGAAGGTTTTTAGAAGAGTGATTAGAATAAGCCATGTTAATGCAACATATCAGGATTTAACATTTTATTCATTCGAGAGTTGAAATTAGAAGTTGTGACAATTCAAATGTCATTCTAGGAAGTTGAATACAGATGAGGATTATAAAACAGCAGAACAGGACAAAACATTTAGGTCACCTACAAGAAAGAATAATTACTGCTACTGTGACGGTTTTTCGTTTTAGTGCTGCAGTTTGTAATCAAAGCTTTGGAATGCAAATGCACGCACTGCAGTCACGAACACGTGATCCAATCAGAACTGACTATCTGCTGCCCGGAGCTGGACGTTTCCACACTTGTGATGTTAACTATCAAAGGCTTTAGAAAAAAAAATGACAAAACATGCACGTGGACATACTGCATTGTTACAATAGCTCTCGGAAATTACTGCTATTCCGTTGTGTTGTAGAAGGAAGGAAGGAATGCTTACTGCACCTCGGATATAGGGAGGCAAATGCCTATTTAGTTCCTGGAAGGATGACTCATGTCTAGTTTAATGCTCTCTTGCCTAGAACAGACTAAAGGAATTACTTCTTACTTTCTCTGCTGCTTACCTGAAGTACAAGAAGCGTTGTATTGCACCCAAAAAATGTTAATAGAAGTTACAATGGAAATGCATATTTTGAGACCCCTGAATAAAAAAATGTAATTTTAGAAAAAGTTTCGTGTATGTGCGTTTGTTATCTGAACAGCATAACTCAAATACATAAAGCCGGATAACTACCAACCTTGATATTGTGGCGTATTATTAATATTATTGTTATTATAGACGCACTGTTGTGTTGTATTGTTGCTACCAGACGTAGCATTATTGTATCTGCTTGGTTATATTTCGGCTTAAGGGTCTTTCCTTTCGGTGAGGATCGCGCCAAAGGGAAGGATTTGTTTGAAACTGTCTGGTATGACGTCAGCCCTGTCTGGCTTCGGCTAGACACGGTTGGTGGAGGTAAGATAGCGTCATTCCAGTGGAAGTGGTCGTTGGAGCCAGACGTGAGTGGCCGGTGTGGCATCTCCCTCCATCCTGCTTCCTTTGTTAATTATGTACAGTCGCCAAACGTTTATGAATAAACCCCAGGTAATGTGTGTTATGTAATTCTTCCGTGTAATATAAAACCCATGCATTCCCCTTAAATCTACACACCAAGGTCCCGAACTTTTTGCAGCCAGCGAGTTGCGCCCTCTCCCCCATGTGCGTGTTGGGGTGACCTAAATTAATCATTTTCTGGTAACCTTTATGGCCTCACCCCAACATGTAACAATATTTAAATTCAAGAAAATTTACCAATCGCCCCAAACTACTGTTTACATGGAAGCATTTTCCCTGCCATGTAGGGAATTTGGGAATTACGCTTCCCCTTTCATGTTTCAGGTAGGCTTTGGGGCAGTGCAGTGTTGGTCGGAAAACTAAATTTAGTTTTATTTATGGACGCTCTTTAACTGCTCTGGTTCTTAGCGTCCCATTCTATATTGGGCGTGAAAGACTGGTAACTTTGCTCAGAGGCCTCTTTATCAGGCTTGAGGTTCCTTAACCTGCCGTAAATCTACGACACGGGACCACCGGCTTTACTTCCCTTCCGAAGGAAGCCATGCTAAGGATTTTTATGCCCGAAAAAAATTCATCGCCCTCCGCCGGGTTTGAACCCACGACCTGGGGAACTAGAGGCTAGCATGGTAACCACTACACCACGGAGGACGACAGCGTCGGTCAGAGTCGGACAGATGGCGCAGATGCTTCCTTGTTGGAAATTTCTTCTCGGCCTGCTAGGTGACAACCTTCTTCGAGCCGCCTAAGGTGGCGTCGAGTTCTCCCCGGGAAGCCTTGTCTGAACACCTACTGGTGTGATCGGGTTATCAAGCTTGAAATCGTTAGGGACCTCTGTGCGTCTCTGTCGGTAGACCTGCCTGCGGCCTATAGCCTCCTGCCGCTCCTTCACCTCATCTGTTCCTCCTGGGGATAGCAAGCACAAAAGATCCAGTTGGGATGAGATTCCAAGTGTCCCCTCCGTTCTTAGTCATTCTTTTATTCATACTACACAGAAAATTTAAATCCCTTTAAAACATACAATTTATTTCATTAGAATTTCTGTGGCACTAGTCATTTCCGAGATAACCACTATATTTCGTTCGAATTTTTCAATACGTTTGGCATTTTTGAAGGTGCTATCGTATTAAGTTGTTTCTCACGATGTAATGGGAAGAGACCAGGACATAGCGTTCAGTTCTTAAACATCTAACTATTCCCCTTGTACCTACCTCCAACCAAATGTGTAATGTAGCTATTTTTGCAAAGTCTTATCTTAATCAAAATTAAGTGCAATAGGTTTTGCGAGAATAGATTCAAACACTATATAAAAAGGCTGGTGTGTTACACTCACATGACTTTCTCTACTCTTGTAAAACTATTTTTTACAAACGCTTATTCTCCATATGCTTCATGTTAATCGAGATATCGAGATGTCAATCTTATTGCTAATTTTCTTGTAGATGCAAGGGAAACATGGTAGGTTTTAAGCGATAGTCAAATCTTTTAAGCGCTGGTTGCTATGAGGGGCATTTCATTCTCTTTGTATGTCCAGGACATAAAAAATTGAATAACGAATTTGAGAAAAAGTATAAGCATTGGAAAATTTAAGGGAATAACAAGCAATATCTCGAAAATGGTTCACTAAACAAAAAAAAATGCATATGAATAAATTGTGTATTTTAACGCGATCTACATTTTTTGTGTAGTAAAATTTTGTCTATTTGTTATGGTTTACCAGTTATGCAAAAGTCGTTCGCAATGAAGAATACTTTTGGAGACATTCCCAAAAAATTCGAGATATACATTTCATTTGCCATGAAAATATCTTAATACATGCGATATTTTAATCAAAATCGTTAGAGCCATTTTTGAGAAAATTAAAATGTTCGAAAAATGATCCAGGTAAAGGGTAATCTGGGGGGGATTTCTTGAAAACCTTCGTGTCGCATCTCTGGAAGATACTGAACCTAAATACCAAGTTAGGTGTTTATCCGACTGTTCGTTTCTGAGTTATGCTGTTCACCGACACACACACAGACACACGACATGTTTCCAAAAATGCTTTTTTTGGATTCAGGGGGTCTCAAAACATATATTTCCGGTGAAATCTCGGTATCGAATTTTTGGGTGGATTACAATACTTTCCCTACTTACTATACGTAGTAGAGAAATAATAAATGATACTGGGTAGAGAAAATCATGCGAATGTAATACATCAGGCTTGTTTTCCTTTTTAATTACTGCAGAGATAAATAATTAAGCAAGAGTCTCGCGGTCTGTCGGTTGCGTCACGAAATAAATCCTGTATTTTTTAAATTGCTTCATATTTGCATTGCTTGACAACTTCAACTATAAATTAACATTTGGCTGACTTAAATATTCCTGGACCACCAATATAGAAGCGTGAAAACCTCTAAAGGGTTTCTCTGGTGATAATGAAGGTTTGAACAGCATAAAACCAGAAATTCCTGCATTGCATATATGAAAACAAGCTATGGGAGATATTTTTATTCATATCACCGTGTCTTGTTTTTCCTTCACGCTTTGTCAGTTTTTGCCTGACGTACTGTTTCTAATTTGTTCCAATTTTGCTGTCTCCCAGCTTCGCCATTGAATGTTCTAACGGTATATTCCCTCTACAAAACGAAAGAAGACTTTCGAAACCATCTGCATTCCTACATTCTCTGCTAAATATGAAAGAATTCTCCCTCTCTTGCTTTTACACTGCATACTTTATCTTGAGAGCGCCAGTGTATTAAGAAAACTTAAGGTATAATATACCTTAATATATGCTTTCCTCAAACCCAAAGCAAGCACCAATTAATTATACTAGAAGGGAGTTAAATTGGAGATTAATTTAATATAAAGTGCTGCTTTAAAATGATAAAGCTTTTTTATTTTACGACTTAAGCATTATTATTTTATTTTTTCGGATTTCATTAAGAATATCTTGAAATAATGTTTTATTTTTACGTTATTTGCACCACATATGGAAGCCAAATTGAAGTAGGTTGTATTGTATTTCCACTGTTGGGGAGCCAAACTTGATGAAGTAACTACCCAACGTATAGTACAAAGTTCCGGTGGCCTTCGCCCCAACGTTCACTTTCCGATAGTCTTCGCCCCAAGTTTAGGAATCAACTTTGTATTTTTATGTTTCTTTAAATATTACATATTTATGTTTCCGTCGGCTGCGTCAGTATTAATTTGTAGAAACATGCATTTCTTAACAGGGGTGATGCGGCTAAAGAATGTAGGCTTACACAAATTATAATTTTTGCTTCACTCCATTTATTAATCCTTCACACGATTAAATAACACTTCACTGATATAGAGAGCTGTGAGATTATTTATCAATTACTTGTAATTTTTAACACGTAAACTTTAAATTCTCTCCGTAATAAATTTTCGTCTCACACTGAATACGTATTAAGCTTCTCGAGGACGCGTCTCGCGTCTGGTTAGGAACGCTGTCTACTAGCAACTGACTTTACCGCCTGAATTTATAAATTTCTGTATTTCAAGTCTCTGATTGGCTAATTTTTCTCCAATAGTATACTTTTATTTAACTTAAGCTTTTTCAGGTTGTTGATTGGCTATTTATAAACTGTCTAAAAATTACATTATTGTTGCTCCAAGAATTACTATTAGCATTATTAAACTTTCCAATTCATTATTCCCTCAAGGTTACCTCATTGTTAGAAACTTTTGACCTATATTCTCACAGCTCCTAGATTGTTAAATTACTTAATACATTCACATAAACTTATTATACATGTACATAATAAAAATAAACATAATACAATGAATGTTACATACATTTTATATTTATTTATACACATATTGCTTTAAGGCAATTGAATTTATATATTATATAATTAGACAAACGATTTAAGTGTTAAAACACTGCCTCAATCTTCGTTGCATTCGCAAGCACATTGGGTCATATGAATAAAAATAATGCCATGCATTCACACGATATTTTATACCAGTAATAAATTCACCTATATCCATTATACAGGGTGCGGAAGCAATTATTTATGTAACCGTATAGGAAAGTGAGTTTTTTAAGGATGAAGATGTTTAGGCCCAAGCATAACTGAGGCCGGAATATAGAAACGATTTTTGAAAAGAAAAGAAAAACATTTTCCTGCAATTACTACAATATTTTGTTTCATACTGTCAAAATACTTTATTAAACATTGCACTACGTATTATTCAACATGGACGCAGTCATATGTTTTATATGCTCACACGAGTTGATGTAGACTACGTTAGTCTGACGTCATAGCTAGCCGTCGCCATGGAGATCGCCATCTTGCTTTCTAAACAACATTGATTCCTACAACGAGGTTTTGGAAGTCTTTCATATAACTAATAATGTCATTGAGTTGTAATATATTACTTTCAATTACTTTGGGCAGAGGCAAGGTGTTTCGAATAGCTGAAGCAGGGCCAAGAGCGTTTCTCTCGCATTGGTTATGTGTTTGGTTCCTGACTGCAAACACTTTAGTGAACTCCAGTCTAAAGACTCCCTAGATAAGTCCCTCCCCCTTTTTTTAATAAGAGGATAATTCAGTCTGACTTAAGTCTTTATACCTCAATAGAATTTAATTACACTACATTTGCTTACAGCTACAATTATTTCTATTCATTAATTACATTTTTAAGCAAGTGTGTATTCAGTTATTGAGGTTAAGTTAGGTGTTCTTTAGTAATAATATAACGAAAATAATCACTTGTGAATAACCATCTGGTTTTACAGATACTCTCTTTATACTTTGTTACATTATGTACCACTCTTGATTGTATTACATTACACTTTTATACTTTATTATGTCATCTAACACCCCTGGTTTTGTTCAGTACTGCTTGGGCAAACAAAACACATGCACGCAAGAAAGCTACTTTTGTTTTCGTCGAAATTTGGCATTTACTCTACAAAACAACAGCTCAGATTGTTATGTTTTTAATATATTTAATACGTTAAGCGAAATTCTTCACCGGGGCATAAAATAAAAGTTTTACCCTATGGACATTTATCCCAAACATATGCAACTGTGAGGTTAGTTCGATATGGGCTCTAGCTTTTATGTTGTCTATGGGTACTAAAACATTTACATAATATTACTCATTTTCATTTGTAGGACAAAATATACAAAAGTATTCCTTAGTTATGCTACATCGTAGGATTTATTTTTCATGCTGGCTTGAACCTGGCCTCGCAAATAGGAAATTTCTCCATCATATGTATGTCACGGCTAAGACAAGATTAGACTCAAGAGCATCTTTACCTTTGTTTACCAGTCTCAATTCGTCTTCAAATTATGCTATTATTTCACTCAGTTTCACAACCATGTTATAGCGTAATGCCCACTTAAGGCGGCTATATTTACCACTATAATTATTTAATAACTATTAACACTAATAATAACATGTACACGTGTAAGTTTAACTGTATTCCCAACAATGGTATTTATCTAGGATTGATAAATAATTCATGTAAACTTTTCAAAATAACATTCTCCCAAAGCAGTAGACAAATATATAGCACAAACTTCATAGTAACCAGTTGTTTGGAAAGAAAAGTAGCCTCCTAGCAACGGCTGACGTCATCACTAATGGAGTCTATACATGTTGGTAACCTTGGCGCTTGTCCTGCAGTGGCGCTGTTGTCGAAGTATCAACTATTTCAACGTATTGTTGAGCATGGGACCGCAGAAGTTTAGTAGCATTATGAAAGTAAATATCTCTAAGTAAAGGTGGTTTACTAAGTAATATTCTAATTTTAAAATTAATATAGAAACATGAAATAATGCAGAACGTAAGAAAAATGCTTATGAAATGTAGTCTCGTACATAGATTTATCATAATGCATTCATATATTAGTGTTGGAGTAAGGAAAGTAACTGAACAAAAAAGTTCAATTTGACGTACTGGTTTTTAGACGGAAAAATTTGAAATTCCGATAGCATGAATCAAAACTATGTGTAGAAAATTGTAGAGTAGAATGGCAGTACCTAATTAAGCATTTTGAGCTTAGGAGCATGGGATCGCAGATGCAGTATAATAGCAGTGCTGCATGAACATAATCGAAATGTGACTTTAAGAAACATCAGAATCAAGTGTAACTAATACGAGAAATGTGTACGTACTGTCAAAACTAATGAGTACTAGTACACAATGAAAAACTAACCGCGCGCTGTGCTGAACGGGCAACACTAACAATTTTTAGAAAATCAAACAAGGATTAATTTAAAAAAAATTGAATGATTTTATTGCTTTTCAAACTATTCTACTTTAACAACAATACACTGTTTCATTCGATGAAAACAGTCCTTAAATCAATGATGACACTCTTCCTGGGGCACTTCAGAAATCAGGTTTTTATAATGCTCTACTGCTTCATCTGATGACGAAAAAGTGATTCCATGCATTTTATCTTTAATTTTTTGGAAACAGAATTCAGCAGGTGCTGTACGGTGGAGGGTCCACGGTGCTGAGTTTTAGAACAGCCAGATACTCAGTTTTGCTGTATGCGATGATGCGATGTCATGATGTAACATTTTCCTTTGGGCGTTTTTCATGAATTTTTTCAAAACTTCGCGGTAAATAGACGTTTGTGTACTAATCGGCAGTAACGGCAGTCTACCTTCTAATACTATAGTAGCAATATGGCCTATTTTAGAAAGAAAACAAAACAGCAACCATCTTCTTACCAGCACTACGAATTCGTCGGACTTTTGTAGGTTTAGACTCTGTTCGAAAGACCAATTTAGTCCATTGACTTTTCAGGATCATAACAATAAATCCAAGATTCATCACCAGTAACGATATTCCAAACCAAATTTGAAGTCCACCTTGGAATTTTGCGTTGCTTCTTTGACCGGGAGTCAGTTTATATGAAATCAATCGACAACTAAGTTTTCTCACGTCTAGCTGTTGAAGTAAAACATTTTGGATTTGACTCATATCAATGCCCAATATCTCCCGAATAAATTTATAAGATGTCCGTCGAACTTCAAGCATTGCTCGAATAGGGGCAATATTTTTATTAGTAACAGCAGTTCTTGGGCGTCCTTCACGAAATTATCACGCCCCCCAAAAACATCTTTATTGTCGACTTAGATGGAGCTACTTCGTCAAATGTATTTTTAAGCCGATCTTCACATTGTTTAGGCGTTAATGACAATTTAAAATTGCAAAAATCATAGCCTGGAAATTTTCTCTAGTCAAATTAATTTTTGGGTGAACACAAAATCTTTAAATAATAATTAAACTATTAGAGTAAATCGAACAAAGTACACGGCAATCAACCCTCAAAATATTATAAAGTAGCTATCAAACAAAGAAGTTTCATTTGTTTTTAGAAACATAGCATTCTACAAATTTTCAGTATCGCCCTTGTATTACCCTACCACCACAACAGACACACCTAGCGACAGTGACTAGCATTGTACTAGTTGACTACGATATAAATAAGCTTGGAGGAGAGCGCCACTGTTTGTTGGCAATGCTTACGCCATCAAGGCTAGGGATCAGAGGGAAAATTAAATTAAATTAAATTGAGTTTTATTTATGGACGCTCTTTAACTACTATTGTCCTTAACGTATCATTCTATACTGGGCGTGAAAGACTGGTAATTTTGCTCAGAGGCCTCTATCAGGCTTGAGGTTCTTTACGTGCCGTAAATCTACGACACGGGACCACCGGCTTTACTTCCCTTCCGAAGGAAGCCATGCCAAGGAGTTTTACGCCCGAAAAAATTCATCGCCCTCCGCCGGGTTTGAACCAGCGACTTTGGGAACTAGATCAGAGGGGAGTGAGCGGTAAGGCGATATGGGAATGTACAGCTGCACAATGAAAACAGTACTACATTTGCAGGCCTTAGCCTCGCTAGTAAATGCAACTCGGAACTATGGATTTTCTTTACTGACTTGTTCTTCCGACGCCCCGTTCAGTTGTTACCTAACTGTTTAGTTCCTCTTCTAACCGAACGCATTCATATCGTTGCCGATTAGTACAAGAGTGCGTTTTGTTTACATCATTACGCCACAGAGCTCGTTAACGTGACGGATTTAACGTTGACGCATGTAGCGTAGTAAAAAGCTTCTGGTTCGTAACCACAAAATGCTTATTTTGGTTCTGCTTTTATACTCCACAAATTTTTGCACATTTATTTTGCCGCATATTATCGTATTCATGTAAAAGTGATTCTTCTGTTCTCGCTAGGTAAATCATGTTTACCTAGGAATTGCTTTAAGTTAAGTACGAAGATATCAACATGCGGAAATAGCATTCAAATATTTATTTATAAAAACAAGCTCTTGCGATGGAAAGAAAATAAAGGGGGGCAAGAATCGTAAACTTTCATGCATGTTGGTGAGGTAAAGCTTAGTCCTAAACTTGTAAAATGGAATATTTCAAAAAGGCTAACTCTTCAAAAAATGTTATGCATTTTAATGAGCTCAGAATTTTTGCTGTAGTAAGTTTTTGTCTATCTACTAAGATTTTCTTGTTAAGCAAAATTATACAACATTAAATCAAATAAAATGAAGTTCACGGGATATTAGCAGCAAATTCAAGGTATACATTTTATTTCTTACGTCAATATATTAAACATTGCCATCTTTATAACAATGTTAGAGCTGTTTTTGAGAAAACGAAAAAATAAGGAACATTCTTCCATGTTATGACTAGTTTGGGGTGGGAGATTTTTTTTTCAAAATTGTCGCTTCCTGTCCTTGGAAGATACTGAACTTAAATACCAAGTTTGGTATTTCACCAACTTTTCGTTTTTGAGTTATGCTGCGGATGGGCAAAACCTTCTAAAAATACTTTTTTGGGGGTTCAGGGATCCCAAAACCTATATTTCCAGTGAAACCTACATAGAGTTTTTGGATGGAATACAGTTCTTCCTCTTATCTACTAGCAGATCAGGCTTTTACACGTAAAGAGGTCGCCTACACTACAGTAAAATACGCGTAAACAATTAACGTAAAATGTAAACAAAGCAAAAAACTCTTTAACAACTTTTAGGCTTTGTACAGTTCATATTTTACATCCAAGACCTGAAGCCTGTTGATGTAGAATTCTATTTACTGCTAGCATGCAATGATCTTGGAATATTGTATTATCTAACTGCTTATGTAATAATGCATAGAGTTATGAGCTGTGATGTAAGAAAGACCACTGATGCATTATGTCATAAATATAAATTGAGTCACAAAGTCATAGTCATATTGCATTGACTGAGGTGCTGATCCAAGTATTTCTTCTTCAGAAACAAAAAAGAAGCGATATTTTCGAAACAATCCAGAACCTACTTAAAGGTTTTTTCCCCTATAAGCTTTCAAGGGGACCAACTTTCCTGATGTGAACGTTTTGTGTTAAGAGAAATATTTTTTGTTAGTTTTGTGATTTTCTAAAACAAATCAGAAAACTACACTAATTTGTTACATAGAGTGAAGTGAGCATTTCAAACCATTAATTGATATAGACATTACTACAGTAAAACAGCTAAAAGTAAATACTATGACTTCTAAATTATTAATAACTCATTTAATGTAATGATGCTCCATATTGTAGATGCTAAATGACTAATCATCAAACAATTGGAATGCGTGGTTTAATTGAGTTTTGTATTGAGGCAGTATTTTTAACACTTAAATAATTTCAGTCTAATTATATAATATGTAAATTCAATAACAGCCCGCCTTAAAGCAATATGTGTATGTAACAATATCTAAAAAGTGTATATTACAGTCATTGTAAATGTTTATATTATTGTATACATGTTCAATAATGCTATGTGAATATATTACGTAATTTAATAATGTAGGAGCTGTGAGAAATACGTTTAAAGTTGCTAACAATGAGGTAACAATGAGGTACCTTGAGGCAATAATGAGTAAGGAAGTTTAAATGCTACTAGTCATTATTAGAGCAGCAATAATGTAGATTTTGGGACGGTTTAAAAAAAATAGCCAATCAACAACCAGAAAAAGCTTTAGTTAAATGAAGGTATTCTATTGGACTAGGATTAGCCAATTACAGACTTGAAATACATTAATTTACAAAATGTGGCTGTAGAAATCTGTTCAGTTGGTTGCAAACAGCGTTACTAACCAGACGCAAAACGTGTCCTCAAGAAATTTAATACGTATTCGTGTGGGACGAAAATGGTTTACGTGTTGAAAAGTGCAAGTATTTAATAAAAACATCTCACAGCTCTCTATATCAGTGAAGTATTATTTAAATCGTGTCAAGCATTAATAAAAGAAATGAAGTAAAACTTAAAATCTGTGTAAGCCTACATTCTTCAGTCGCACCACAACCCTGCCAAGAGAAACATGTATCTAACAATAATAATGACGCAGCCGAGGTAAACATAAATATATAATAGTAAAAAGAAACAGTCAAATTACAAAGTTAATATTTTAATTTTTTTGACGAAGGCTACCGATATCATACGTGCGGTAGCAACTACTACAAGTGTTCGGGTCCCCAACAGTTGAACTATAATACAACTTCTTCAATATGTCGGAGCATTAATAAACTTAAAGGGAATCATACATCAATAAAGGTATCAAATACCATATTTTTACTTCATGTATAAAATACTTTTCTACATGTAGATTTTACATGTAAATGACGTGTAAAATAAGTAAAGGAAATTTACCCGTCCAACCCTGACTGTATTACTAACCGATGCGATCATATCAGCACGCTATGCATTTTGTTGCAGCCCAGTAATGGGGAACCATGATCATAACGGAGCTCTGGTGTATCATAGCACCATGTACCAATTTACGCGGTACATTCAGTCTGTAATCTTGAGTTACAATGCAATGCAATAGGATTTAATACTTTTTCATGTCTGTGGTGTAAATCTGTACCACATTGAATTTGCTCACAAAGTCGTAAAATTGCCTCTTTTGCAGTAAAGTCGTAAAAATGTTTCCGCTCCAGTACATTTTAGGGCAAACCGTAAAACTTGGCAAGTATGCATGGGAATAAACGAATTCTTTCCACCGCAAGAACCCGTCTTGTTACTAATGGTTAAATATTTTAATGTTGTTTCGCATGTTGCATGTAAATGCACACATGACTTTCTCTACCCTCTATCATTTATTAGTGGGTATACAAGCTATTCTTAGTAAAGCTTATTCTTCTATCTACGACATTTTAATTGAAATAAACGTTTGCAAAAATCTGATGTGTTACACTCACATGACTTTCTCTACTCTTGTACAAACTATCTTTACAAACGCTTATTCTCCATATGCTTCATGTTAATCGAGATATCGAGATGTTAATCTTATTGCTAACTTTCTTGTAGATGCAAGGGGAATTGGTAGACTTTAAGGGATAGTTAAATATTTTAAGAGGTGGAGTATTCTAGTCTCTTTACATTACCAGGACAAAAAAAATGAATAACGAATTTGAGAAAAACGAGTATTGGAAAATTTAAGGGAATAACAAGCAATATCTCAAAATGGTTCACCCAACAAAAAGAATGTATATGACATAAGTTGTGTATTTTAACGCCATCTACATTTTTCGTGTAGTAAAATTTTGTCTATCTCTTATGGTTTACCAGTTATGCAAAAGTCGTTCACAATGAAGAATACTTTTGGAGACATTCCCAGAAAATTCGAGATATACATTTCATTTGTCATGAAAATATCTTAAACATATGATATTTTAATCAAAACCTTTAGAGCCATTTTTGAGAAAATTCAAAGTTTCGAAAAATGTTCCATGTAAAGGGTAATCTGGGATGGGGGATTTTCTTGAAAACCTTCATGTCGCATCTCTGGAAGACACTGAACCTAAATACCAAGTTTGGTGTTTATCCGACTGCTCGTTTCTGAGTTATGCTATTCACACACACGGACATGTTTCCAAAAATGCTTTTTTTTTGGATTCAGGGGGTCTCAAAACATGTATTTCTGGTGAAATCTCGGTATCAAATTTTTGGGTGGAATACAATACTTCCCCTACTTACTATACGTAGTAGAGAAAGTAAAAATAGCTACATTGTGCATTTCGTTATAGATACAAAGGGAGCAAGGATAGTCAATTGTTGAAGAACTGGACGCTAGATGCTGGCCTTAAAAGTTCCATACTGTTTCCATGCAATCGCAAGGAATAACTGAGTGTTGAAATTACTTTAAGAGAATGACCAAGTAATGAACAATTCGAACCATTAATAACGGAT
Organism: Deroplatys truncata; assembly: GCA_030765065.1. Taxonomy (NCBI): domain Eukaryota; kingdom Metazoa; phylum Arthropoda; class Insecta; order Mantodea; family Mantidae; genus Deroplatys; species Deroplatys truncata. The sequence goes on from CM060986.1 coordinate 47,022,001, forward strand.
ATCTCAGAAATGATTTATGCCATAAAAATATCTGAAAGAAATTGTGTGTTTTAAAGAGGTAAACAATTTTGTGTAGTCGTTTTGATCTACCGCTTATCGTTTACGAGTTATACAAAATAATAAAATTCCTTCCGAATGAAGTGAACTTCACAGGCTGTTACTATATATTAAAGAAATTCACATTACAAAATGTGTATCTTGAATTTTCTAGGATGTTAATAAAAAACGTTAGGCCATTTTTTTTTAAAAAAATCAATAATTTCGAAAAGGTTTCCATGTAAAGGGTAGTTTGGGGTGGTGGGATTTTGTTGAAAATCTTCGTGCCGCATCTTTGGAGGATTTGAACTTAAATACCAAGTTTGGTATTTATCTTCTCTATCAGGTACTATGTACGTGGGAGAGAAGTCAGGGGCCTCAAAACGTCTATTTCCGGTGAAATCCCGATATCGAATTTCTGAGTGGAATGTAATACCCTCTCTACGTACTATGTACATGGTAGAGGAAGTAATACATTGTAAGTAACGTAGCGAGGATGGAATAGTCACCTTTTATTTGAATACTACAACATAAGATAATGGATAGTGTGACCACGTGAGCGAAGATGCTGGCAGGCCGCGTCATATGTGAGCATGTCACCGCTTTCTGGAAATTTACTTGGTGGCAGGTTTGAGAAGCCTCTTCAAAACAAGTCGCTCCCATTGAGAAAATGTTCGCTTTGTTGTGGGATATATAAGGGAGCTGCTGGCGGGAAAAACCACCACCAACCAAGAGATGATTGGTTTCAAAATTACAAACCCCAGCCAATGTAAACTGAATATTACAAAAACATTCCACCAGGGTGCAGAAGGGCCGCTGCATCCTAACAGGCAGCTGTCGAGGAGCTACACGCTACCTCCCTTCTTTCATATTATTTTAAAACAAAAAACCGCCATCCTAAACAACCTTTTCCTTACAACAGTCTTCCTGGGTAAAACCCTGTCGAGAGTGGGCACGCAGTAAAATGCACTCGGGCTGAACCACAGCCTGCCAGCAGCAAGTCGCAGTCGGAAAAACCATTCTAAACAAGAAAAGCTATCCTACATACATCCCGAAAGAAAATGCCCCGCGGTTAATCCTATTGAGGTGGCGGTTAAAACACTCAGCAGCAATTAAGCGAGTGGCAGTTGTTGAGTTTGTGTCAGAGAGAGTCGCGCGCAGCCGACAGCTAATAGCAGTGAAGAAGTTGGACTACGTTGAGCGTCTAAGAGCGATGTAAAATTGTTCGCAGTAATCGAATTCATCATTTGTTACAATATGTCAATTTGTCATAATAGAGAAATTCATCTATTCCCTACCGAGGTCGTCCTCCATGGTGTAGGGTTACCATGCTCGTCTCTAGTTCCGAGGTCGCGGGTTCAAATGCGGCGGAGGGCGATAGATTTTTTTCGGGCGTAAAAATCCTTAGCATGGCTTCCTTCGGAAGGGAAGTAAAGCCGATGGTTTCATAGTGGTAGATTTACGGCACGTAAAAGAACCTCAAGTCTGATAAAGAGGCCTCTGAGCAAAATTACCGGTCTTTCATGCTCAATATACATTGCCGTTTGTGAAAATTGCAACACCAAGGAGGAAACGCATGAATTCAATAAATTTAATACCACAGATTAGGTACATGACAAGTAACAAATGATAAACTTTTCAAATCTATACATGACCTTTGAGCCCTAATATTCATATTTGGTGTGGCCTCCATGCACTGAAATTAAAGCTGCTATATGCCGTGACATTGAATCAAAAAGGTTCTGAATAAGTTCCTGAGGGATTTCCCTTCACACAGTTTGTATTCGAGCCCACAAATCCGTGACACTGGTTACTGGAAGACCGTGACGCACCAGGTGCCGACCAACCATATCCCAGACATGTTCGATGGGCGACATGTCAGGTGAACGTACAGGCCAGGGAAGCAATGGTACCCGTCGCCCTTGGAAGAAGACTTGTACATTCCTCGCAATATGTGGCCGGGCATTTTCCTGTTGAAATGTGGCCTAAGGGAACGCCTGAAGCAGGGGCACTACCTCAGGCTCTACAACCACCGTTAGGTACCGGTTGCTGTTCAAAGTGCCCTAAATTCGTAGGACGCGAGATCAGCTGTTGTAATCAATGGCGTCCCAAACCATCACACCTGGTGTTATTCCGCTATGCAGCTCAGCAATGCAGCCCTCCAGGCAACACTTACCACGGTATCGCCGGACACGTATGCGGCCATCCCTGTAGGACACATTGAAATGGGACTTGTCCGAAAAGACTACATTTTGCCACTCAGCACCCCAGCGATGGTGTTCACGTGCCCATTGCAGTCGGAGGAGTTTGTGGTTTCTGAACAATGGAAGCCGACGTAATGCATGCATGCAACCAGTCCAACCTGCAGCAGACGGCGTCGAGCCGTTGATGCAGACAAGTTCACACTTGTTGCAGTGCTCCAGCGTCAAACCAACATTGTGGATGAAGCTGTTCGCTCCGTTATGGCCATGCGGACAAGATGACGGTCATCCAGTGCTGTGGTCATGTTCCGTGGTCCAGTACCCGCTCTTCGCTGCGTACGACCTTCATCTGTCCACTGCTTCCACACACGCATCATTGTCGTAGCAGCATACCCTGTACGAGCCGAAATGTTGCGGTATGACAAACCCGCTTCCCGGAGACAGATCATTTTGCCCCGTTCGAAATGCTCATATGCCGATATGGCTCCCTTTGACACCGACGAAACATACTGGCCCTAACTTTACTGTTCCCACCTTGTTTGACAGCTCTGCACTGACTACACTGGGCACAACACTGACCTTGTCGGATCGACACAAGAGGACTCTGCTCGGCCTACGTGTACCCCATCTCTCTGCAAACCTAATGACTTATTGCTTGCACATTCCTCTACACTTCCATCATGTTTGGAGTTATTTGGGAAATTATTTTCTGGTGTTGCAATTTTCACAGACGGCAGTGTAGAATGGGACGCTAAGGACTATAACAGTAAAAGAGCGTCCGTAAATAAAACTCAATTTCTCTACCGAGTATACAGTTTATAGAATTTGGAAGTTCTCAAGTTATCGACATTTCAGATTTGATAGAAGTCGTTATAATATTAAGGACGGCTCCTAGAATGTACGTTTCTATACTTTCTCTGCCACCTATTTATAGTAAGTAGAAGGATATATTGAGTTCCATCCAAATATCCCATATATATTTCGCCAAAAATGCAGGTTTTGAGGTCCCCTGAATAAAAAACATTTTTAGAGAAAGATCCGTGTGTCTTTGAATAGCATAACTAAAAATGAACTTTAATAAACAAATCTGATATTTAAGTTCAGCATCTTTCAAAGATACAACACAACGATTTTTAGGAACCCCCACTCAAAACTATATTTTACACGAAAATTTTTCTAAAAATTTCTATTTTGTCAAAAATGGCACAAACGATTTTAATTAAAATGCCATATGTTTAAGATATTTTCATGACAATGTATACTTTGAGTTTTGTGGGAATATCTTCTGAAGTCCTCTTCATTCTGAATTACTTGAATAACTGGTAAACAGTAGGATTTAGAGAAAATCTTACTACACAAAAATATAGATCGCGTTAAAGCACGCAATTTATGTCTTGTGTATCTTTTGTTTTTTTTGGGGGGGGAGAAATTTCTTACTATTGGTTTGAATTTTCAAATACTTAACACTTTTGTTTTATGGGAAATCGTTATTTATCTTTTTTGTGGTGCAGGGAATTTCAAAGCCATCACATAAAGATACGCTCTTTAAACATCTGACTATCGCTTTAACCTGTTGTATCCTACAGGGAGAGCCAAAAGACTACGAACCGGCAGCGTTTTTCCTGTCAGCGACCTCGGCGCTCGTTGTCATCTGCTGCTATCATAGTGAAAGGGGATATACCATACGTATGTAAGAATTGTACATAGTAATAATATAATTCACCAAGATTGTTAAAATATTCAACAACCAAGAATTGTACAAAGTAGATTGTAAGAAACGGGTCAGCTAGCAAATTCCAGGTAAAAGATAATTCTAAGTAGAGCCCAACTTTCACCAAGCTAATGAACAGGGAGCCGGTAGCGGTAAGCAGAAATAGAAAGAGACAGATATAGGAAAGAAAGAGACGGAGATATTGAATCCGCTTCATGAGGCGCCAAAGTGACGCGAAATGCAAAACGTTGGAGTAGAGTATTCTCATACATGTTAAGGTAACGCGGTCTGAGGACCAATTAGAAATGTCGTTACATTTTGAGGCGCGGAGGTGAGCGTCACTAGGCTCAGGTATAGAAAGGGAAGGGAAGCCCCAGATTTTCACTCTCTTCTAGAATTCCGTCAACACAAAGTGCTACGCTCTTGACGACAAATGCACGTGTGTGTGTGTGTGTGTGTGTGTGTGTGTGCATATAGGTGCGAAGACGTGTTCAGTTAGCTTAGGCTCCTGATCTATTCAAATGGTGGGACTGGTATAATGGGAAGAGCTAGCCACCCATAAATACTTAAATCGATAATAAATCACATGTATTAAGGGAAATGCAGTGTATTTTTAATTTGCTTCATCCACGATAACCCTGAGAACCAAGAATTAGCTATATAGGGAAAGGTTAGGAATGGAAAACACAGCAGCCGACGAACATCCATAGCCGAGGACGATGACACTGCAGCAGATAGCATCACCCCGAGGAACGACGCTTTCCAGATGATACTGACCAACTATTTCCCGCAACAAATGAAACCACACAACATTTTTAAAACTACTTTTAAAGGCTTTACTTAACAACTTTACGAAAGTGTGTTTGAGGACAGAATTATTAGTAGAGATTTGTGACCTCTTCGATCTTCCGACCTAACCCCTTGCGATTTCTATCTCTGGGGTAACTTAAAACAAAGTGTAAAAGATAAATCCACACACCCTGGAAGAATTAAAACAAAACATGCGCCAGGAAATTACCAGCATTTCTCAACGAGAACTACGGCGAGTGATGGATAGTTTCCTAAAGAGATGCTAAAAATGTATGGACAACGACGGTGGCCAGTTTCAGCATCTCCTTTCATAAAATTGGTAAGTATAGCCTTTAAAAGTAGTTTTAAAAATGCTGTATGGTTTCAGCTGTGCTTTTCTATGATAGCAGCAGACGACAACGAGCGCCGAGGACGCGGACAGGAAAAATACCGCGCAGTCAGTTCGTAGTTTTTTGGCTCTCTGTGCACAACGAAATGTGTAAACGCGAATTGAAAGTTTATCTGGATTAACAAGAAGTAGATAGGAAAAATAAGATTTTGTAAGAATATTTTATAGGAGAGTGAGCAGATAAGGTCATGTGAATGTAACGCAGATTCTTTTAGCACCGTTTCCCAAAATGTTGGCTAAATATCGGAATTTCAGACACCAGATATTACGAACGATTCTGAAATGTTTCCCTATGCGTACATGTTTATTTATTGCTGATATTTTCACGTATCGAAATGTCAGGGTAGGCGACACCGAAGAGGAATTGCTATTCGCGACAACGTGCAATTATTGCCTGTGAAATAAAAGCGGTGCTGCAGTGATCAGGTTAATGGTTACGCAGTTTTCGCTTTGTGTCATCGTTATCTAACAGTTCGACATGTGAGCTGATGAGAATTTTATTCCATTATCAGCTGTAATCATTAGAAAATAATAAAACTTTTGTTATGTCCAAGCTTCGTAATAGTTCGCTTCATTAAGGGAAATCTAAATGCCCCATCTCGCCAATGTTAAATTTAACCAATCGACGACTAATTATCTAAAAATCTATGTGCTGCATTCACACGACTTTCTTACTCTTCTACAAACTACTCTTATGAAAGCTGGTTCTCATGTCTGCTTCCTGTTAATAGAGATAAACATTCATTACTCATTTACACATTTCCCTGCAACAATAAGGAGGATGCTCTATGCTAAAGCGATAATGAGATTTTTAAAAAACGGTCCGCTATGTGATGACTTTGAGATTTACTTTAAATGGAACATTTCGTTAATATTCATTTTCTCAAAAACGGCTGTAACAATTTTGATATCCTGACATGAGAAATAAAATGTGTATCTGGACTTTAATGCGGAAAAATCTGATGTGATACATTCACATGACTTTCTCTACTCTATCGTTTTTTATGTATGTATTTATTTCCATAATGCTATACAAAAATCTTACAACTTTTAATACATTACTTTGAGTTGTTATTTCATTCTTTATTCCACCATGCATTTTAACACGGTGGTTATTTATGCATGGTGGGTTATAACAAACTCATATTGCTTTATTTTTCTAAATCATTTTCTCTTACTCTCCCCACATATTCTCCTATTCTTTTTACATCCCTCTCCTTTTGTATTTTCATTATCCTAACTTTTAATACTTCCTTGTTAACATTCTATCATTCTTTAGGTAAAAACTGACCTCTCCACAACAGTTTCTTCACATTCAGTTATATAATGCAAATCATTATCTGCCTCTCCACAAAGAGGACACCTATCCAAATTCACTCCCCTTAGCCTATGTGCACTTAATCTAGACCAGACCCACCCTTCTCTCACTAACCTATTACCTACCTCCACATACTTCTCCCTTCCACAGTCCATCTTTAATTGTCTGTATAGTTCCAAACTTTGAAATAATTCTTGTTTCTCTATGTTTTCCACTCCGTTCCTCACTTCTTTCCAGAAACCTTTAACTAACCCTCTCTCTCCTCCCATAAGTTACCCATTCTTATTTCCTGTAAAATTCTCCTTATTCCTTGAGCCCAGTTCATCCCATTGCCTCAAGATATTATGCTCGTACAATGATTTCAATCTGTGCCAATATTTAAGTATCCTTTCTACTATCATGCCCTTGCTACCTACTCTTTCCAACTCCAACATTGCTGCTCCATTAGGCGATGAAATAGATAAACCTAACATACATTTACAGAACGATCTATGTACTTTATCAATCATTTCCCATCCTTTGACACTTCCCCAAATCTCTGGTCCATAGACCATTTTTTGTAAACCCTTTCCAGCCCTATCGTTTATTAGTGGGTAGAGAAACCAGCCATATTAAGGTTTATTTTTATATCTACTTCATTTTAATTCAAATAAACGTTTGCAGAAATAGCTACATTACACACTTTGTTATAAATATAAGGGAACAGTGACAGTCAAATGTTTTAGAACTGGACGCTATACGCTGGCCTTAAAATTCCATACTGTTTCAATGGAACCGAAGGGAAACTGAATATTGACAGGAATAAAAAAAAGGTGGGGGCGAAGTATTGAACAATTCGAACCATTAATAACGGATATAAAGTTGCAATTCTCCTTTCACTAACAGTGAAATAGTTTATCTGTTGGTCCTCGTAACAGGCCAATCAATTGCTTTGCGCTAGAATAGTTCAGCAGCTGCAAGTTTATTTTACATTGGCACATAAATAATTTAACCTGTTAAGAGGATTACTCAAATGATGTAATGAATAATAAACATATAGGCAACTGTTATGTACAAAAAAGAGATCAACTATAGAAATTATGGTTAATAATAAATGCAGATCGCAAAATTGCCGGTCTTTCATGACAAATATAGAATGGGATCACAGCAGTTAAAGTCCGTCTATAAATAAATCTCAATTTAATGTCTAACTAAGAAAGCAGGGAAGCTAAAAGTATAATGTAAATAAACCTTAAACAAAAGGATTATAAAACACAATTAAAACCAATCCTAGCAAATAAGGAAATGAGCTAAAATAAAAAGAAACATTCATATGAAAGTGTAAAACATAGCGGAAATTAAACACTTTAAGACTGTAACTAATAAGTTAAACATAAAAATATATTAGCATTAAAAAAACTTTAAAGCGCAGAGTGTAAGTTTGTTATTAAATAAGATTAATAAATTTTGCAAACAGTAACCAAAGCTTGCAAAAAAAATTATGCAATTATTATTTCTGTTTACAAATGCAAGCTGATGAAACGCAGAGAGAGACACAAACTAATACGGAAACATGAAAGCTTCACACACTATGATACCAAACATTGTAAGGCATCTCCTTAAAGTTATTAATAATGCATATTAATTACTACAACCATGACTATGAGGAATGCAGAAATATTAAATAACTGAAAACATATCCACTTAATTCTGAATTAACTGGTAGAATTTATATAAGTGAATTACATAGTCAAGTTCAGGAAACATATTTTAACTAAATCCAGAAAAACCATCCCAAATATGATACAATGCTTAAGTGAAATAAATGTGCCACGTATTACGGTAACTGGGGTGAAGCCGAATAATACAAAGTTTAAATGTTAGGCAACAACAAATTTTAAATTAGCAAAGTGGATGACAAGTAGTGTCACAGTCTTGTAAAGCTTTCACCTTGAGAAATAATTACCTTAGGTTTAACTCAGTGCTGTATTAAAAACAGAAACTTCATGGAAGCTAGATATATGTATGAAATGAGCGCAATAAGTATGATTTATAACTCACCAGTATGATTTCGTACTAAATTATAACAGGTCTTAATTACATACACTTTACAAAAGGCATGAAAGTAAAATGGAACACAGCTAAAATTGGATTCCCAAATAAGACATAAATGAAATGTGAAAACCGCCTCTCTCTCTCTCTCTCTCTCTCTCTCTCTCTCTCTCTCTCTCTCTCTCTTACTCTTACACACCTATAAATAAATATGGTTAAGGTGCTTTTAGGTAGTCTTCAACAGTGATGGAAGTGATGTCTTAAATGTCCTACAGATGTCACTCTAGGTCATTCTCTAGCTCTAACGCAATGCTGGCAACATATGAATAACTAATGCTGCCAAAGGCGGTAAGATACTCAACCTCAAGGCGTAGCCGAGGGATCTGCGCGTCTAAAACTCGAATGATTCACGTCGGCAGAAATTCCTTGCAAAAGGCAATACAAAATGAAGAAGTAGTAACAACAACATCGCTTATTTCGCGGATTTCACTTCTTATTTAGGTTGGCAGTATGTATATTAGCGGGAAGATGGCTTGCGTTTGTTGTGTTCATATCGCAATTTTCCTATAAAAGTAAAACACCTCATCTACTTATAAATTCACTCTTAAGGTAATTTACTCCATTCCTTCTTGCTTTATCAGCGTTTTCAATGAAGACCACCTGGAAGCACAATAGCCGTATCTTCCATCTAATCATATTAAATTATACTTCTGAGCAAGAAAAAGGGAGGGAAGTCTCACGTGCAAATTACTTTGTAGATTTCTGCGGCAAGTGCTCAAAAAAGCGTTCCAAAACCATGGCCGAGGACGCGGGGCTTGTTGCTGTGCGAGGGTCTCCCAGATCTGCCCTTGTGAACATCGCATACAGTGTCACGAGTTTCAAATTTGTCCAATTATTACTCACGTTAGTGGTTCTGTTCTACACACACGTCTCCATTGATATTGAACTTCAACAACATTCTCGGTTTTCCAATACCACTTAAAAATTGCTTTCCGCTGTTCAAACGATAATCTTGGCTCCATTTTGTTGTAACAACGCTAGCATTACACATCTGAACAACATGCGATAATCTTGACTTCATTTGTTCATTGTTGATTTACCTGTCGCGTAGCAATACTACCTTTTTCACTATTAGCTGAAAGTAGAAGTAAACAAAACCACATGACAAGACAGCACCTCATTGGCTGGTGGACAAACTACAACCTTTGCCGCTTAGCATGTCGTCTCTTCCTCCACAAAAAACAGTTCGGTTCAGATCGTAACATTTTGTTATTCTCGTGCAGAGAAATTTAAAAAACTCATTATTGTAACAGTTTAATTTATGAAATTAAATGTGTTTGTTCAGATTCACCTATAACTACATGAACCTAGTTATATCAGAGGGTTTATATCAGGCGCTGCAGTTCGTTTCCGGTTTCTGGCTGAGAATCTTCTGCCACTGCAGAAAACATGAACGAGGGAAATGGAAAGAAGACAATTGTGTTAAATGCTTTTAACAAATTCTGTGAAAAGTACCCACCTTTAATCGACAATGAGTACGGTTAGCCATTGTTTAGCAATAATAGAACTTCTTTGTTAGTGATGCAGAATTGTTGCTCGGATAGGTTGAGCTGGGTTGTTTTCTGTTGTGATTTAACCTATAGTGCTAATCGTTATTTAACTTGACTCATAAAAGGTTAAAGCAAATGTGGTATACTGATACTCGTCACTAAATGAATGATTTCTAAAGCCTGAAGTTAAGAACAGTTTAATCCAGTACCTTTAAACACAGATGCCGAACTGTTCAGGTACAACTTTTATTTGTCTACTCAATTCCTCCACGTGGTGCTGCCATGTGCTCGCGGAGTGATACATTTAGGTTTTGTTTACTTCTCCTTTCAGCTTATAGTGAAAAAGGTATAGCATAGCGTATGTCAGTCACATCCGCTTACAGAACATCATGCTACACATTTCTGTTGTTTTCGGTCGAACTTTGAATTATATTAAATAAATATGTCAAATATATAATTACCTCCACTCACCGGTTTGGGTGAAAATTTTATACCTACTCTGAATCTTACTAAAAACGTCCATAAACCGGAGAAAAATGGCGTTTAACAATTTAGCAAAGAACCGGAATAATTAACTCCTTACCCTGGCAAATAATAAAGAAACTTTGCACTCAGTAAAATGGTCATTCAGGTTAATTATAGCACTGGAATTACAAATTTAAAATAAATGACAAGAAACTGACAGCGCATAAATGCCATTACCTCTTTTTTACTTTCTCTACTACGTATAGTAAGTAGGGGAAGTATTGCATTCCACCCAAAAATTCGATACCGAGATTTCACCGGAAATACATGTTTTGAGACCTCCTGAATCCAAAAAAAGCATTTTTGGAAACATGTCCGTGTGTGTGTCTGTGTGTCTGTGTGTGTGTGTGTGTGTCTGTGTGTGTGCCTGTGTGTGTGTGAACAGCATAACTCAAAAACGAACAGTCGGATAAACACCAAACTTGATATTTAGGTTCAGTGTCTTCCAGAGATGCGACACGAAGGTTTTCAAGAAAATCCCCCCACCCCAGACTACCCTTTACATGGAACATTTTTCGAAAATTTTAATTTTCTCAAAAATGGCTCTAACGATTTTGATTAAAATATCATATGTTTAAGATAATGTCATGAGAAATGAAATGTATATCTCGAATTTTCTGGGAATGTCTCCAAAAGTATTCTTCATTGTGAACGACTTTTGCATAACTGGTAAACCATAAGAGATAGACAAAATTTTACTACACAAAAAATGTAGATCGCCTTAAAATACACAACTTATGTCATATACATTTCTTTTGTTGAGTGAACCGTTTTCGAGATATTGCTTGTTATTCCCTTAAATTTTCCAATACTTATACTTTTTCTCAAATTCGTTATTCATTTTTTTATGTCTTGGACTTGCAAAGAGAATGGAATGCGCCGCATAGCAACCAGCGTTAAAATATTTGACTATCGCTTAAAAGCTACCATATTCCCCTTTCATTTACATGAAAATTACCAATAAGATTGACATCTCGATATCTCGATTAACATGAAGCATATGGAGAATAGGCGTTTGTAAAAATAGATTGTACAAGAGTAGAGAAAGTCATGTGAGTGTAACACATCAGATTTTTTTATACAAATTCAGACCACTGCATTAAAAATCCAAGAGAAAACAACTGCAAATCGCCTTGGAACCGACTAGAGCATCATTGCAGCCACTGGTTACTGTTCCAGCGCACACAAAAAAGAAATGCCAAGCTCCCACTAAGGGAATAACACCCACAGATCCAGTTCCAAAACTCAAAGCCCCTCTCACACGCAACAAACAGGTCGCTAAGCCAAGAAAAAGGCGAAGCGCTAGTTGCACTATGCCTGGTGGCTTAAAGCCTACTGCGGGCGAGCAGGCACACACAAAAGAAGACGCGGGGATAAAAACTTTGCACAATTACCGCCAAATAACGGCACGAGGGTACGAAAACTTTTCTGTCTTAGCTATTTTGTGGGCGTGCCGTGATATTAGGGAATGCCAGGTGATTGAAACCATTCCACTTCTTCTGTAGTATCTTAGATGTTCTAGGGAGAAAAGAATTCCTTCTGCTGGGTTGAGATGAAATCATGGCCAGTGCTTTAGAAATACACGTCAGGAGTAGAGTATCCGCAAAGTAGTTAAATAGCAAACTAAAACCCAGATGTATGTTAAATAAAAGTTATTCAGAATGAAAAGGACTTAACAGGCTATTCCCAGAAAATTCAACACATACATTCTATTTGTCGTACATATATAGTATACATATGGTATTTTAATCAAAATTTTTAGTCATTTTTAAAAGAACAAAAAGTTGTAAACAAATTTTCCTTGTAAAGGATAGCTTGATGTGGGGGAATTTTCTTGAAAATATTCCTGTTGCAACTTCGGAAGATACTGAACACATACCAAGTCTGGTATTTACCCAACATCTCTCTCTCTCTCTCACCTGTTACTAAACGTCATTTTTGGTATTCAGGTGGCCTCAAATATGTATTTTCTATGAAATTGTGGCAGTAATTTGTATCACAATAATGTAAATGCCAGAGTGATTGTAGTGTAAATAAGCATTATTGTATGACATTGATTTGAGATGTTTGTTAATTATAAGCATTGTTAGGAAATAAGTTTACACGGCCTCACTGAAACTGACAATAAGAGCGGTTAACAATGAGCGAGGGGGTGAGTTGTTTATCAATTATTAGAGACAAGCAAATGACGTCAGATTGGCGCGCTTTTCTTAGAAATGGCGGGAATTTCTTACCTAGAGTATATGTTTTCGTAATTTTTGATTGGATATAAAAATAGACGCTAATGTTGGCACGTTTTATTAACCAATAGCAGCTCTGTTATAATGTTTAGGCATATTAGGGTGTGGGAGTATAAAAAGCTAAAGCCAGAGGCAAGTATTGCCCAGTTCAACAAAATCATCCACGCGTTAAACGTCGCGTTCATCAGAATCGTTCGCGAGTTACACGTCGCAATTCTACAGAATCTCTCGCGTCTTAAAGTTTGTTATAAATGTGAAACACGCGAATTAATAATGTGCAGTAAATAAGTGATTATAGTGATATTAGAAAATATAACAGTTTCAGTCTGGCGTGTATCACGAGTCAATATGTGAACTTAACTAATTGTGACGGTAATGAAAGTGTAAAAACAAATTCTTTTATCAGTGTTATCTTTGAGTAACAAATCCTTTCCGTTTACACACCCTGTTTAAGAGATGTACTTGACCGAGAAACAATAGCTAGCCGGAGGACAATGAACCCAACATTCAAAGTAGTAATACAATAACAGGCGCCCAGCAATAAGATAACACGAAGTGACCGCGACAAATTGGCTCCCATACGTGGTGCAGATAAACATAAAGCATCTTCCAACTACCAACAAATAATCCACTTCAAATTGGCGCACAAACGTGGGGTTAACAAACCATCTACTGCAAAATCCTGATATTAAATCATTGGGCGGAATGTAATACTTTCTCTGCATATAGAGAAAAATTAAAAGTTAAATGTAGTAGAAAAATTAAAAATTCCAGCAGCCAAATTAATGGAGAGCAAATTTTCTTTTTTAGTATGCAGAAAGAACAAACTGTATTACAGGCATGTATTACGGCGGTTTTTTAAGGTTTTTTTATTTCATTGGTTTTAAAACCGAGCCACGGTGACGTCGTGGTAACGCGTGCGACCTGCAGTCGGGAGGCTCCGGGTTCGATTCCTCACTCTGGTGGTTCCTCTTCCTGCACCCATCATTGTCTTCATTGCCAGGCGAAGGTGTTCAGCGGGTTAAGGCTGTGTGCTTTTCCCTGGCGTTGTTGTACGAGTCTGCTCAGTTAGGAACCATCTCCGAAGGGGCCCAGTGGTTAAGAGGCTTGAATGGCTGCGTCGGATGCGTTCGAACGGGGGACGTTAGGGACCCCGTTCATGTTTGCCCCTGTCATCATCCGGATCTGGTCACCCTTCGGGTCCCTCCCCTCATCCCTCCTTCCCAGAGGTCAAGGTAGAAGCAAAAAGGGCCTGGCGGCGTAATTGTGGTGCTATGCCACGTTTGCAGGGGTCCCTCTGTTCGTCCGTACCTTTACCTGTTAATGGTTTAGAAAGTTTTTGAATATGGCAAATTCTTAATTTGGTCATTACAAAATTAAAATGTGTTGCAAGGAAAAGATCTACACCATTAATAATTATTGTAGCTTTAGCAAGTATTTTATTTTTCCAGAACTGTGTCGTAATTGTTTTTTATGATAAACTCCAAGAAGTATATTTGTAGGAGGTCCTGATTTATTTAAAACCAAGCAAAGTTTGGAGTGCGTAAGCTTTTACTTTAATAACACGTGCTTACTAATTCATTGTGAATACTTCCATTTTGCGGCGATCACCTCCTCATCCGTTGCTGTAGCTTACCTTGATGCTTCTCCCGTTGCTTCCAGAAGTTCTCAGCGTGTTGGTTCTTCAATTTATCCTCGGCTAGCTGCAGTAATTTTCCTTAAATTATATGGGAGCATGGACTTATCCTCGGTAAAGGAAAACGTAGATCTCGGGTGGTGATATAGGAAGACATAGACTTGCTTTGTTTATGAAAAGATGACACTGCCGTTTCTTTTTATTTAATTAACACTCGTAGTATACAAAACTGGTATTGCCGCTGTAAAATACTGTCCACTGCTGTTAAACTATGGCGTGGATATGGCACGAAATATAACTATTCTTATTGTCGCTTTCAGAGTAGCGGATCTTAGGTGTGTTGCTAAAACTATTTTGATTCCCTGTTTTGGCGCGATATCTCACACATCCTGCAGCATCTCTCCCTGACCACACATTACGAAAACTCTCGAATAAAATGCAATACTAAGCTGACATGACAAATTTGACTTGATTCCTTTTTTGGCGCGATATCTCACACATCCTGCAGCATCTCTCCCTGACCACACATGACATAAACTGTCGAATAAAATGCAATACTAAGCTGACATTACAAAGCTGACTTGATTCCCTTCTTGGCGCGATATCTCACGCATCCTGCAGCATCTCTCCCTGACCACACATGACATGAACTGTCCCGAATTTTCCCCAAACAGATCCATTTATAGTCTCAGGCTCCTGAGGCTGCTTCCTTTCCTATTGGTACATTTTTAGCGCGACTCGACGCGTCTAACTATTTCGAATAAACTTCCAGGGATTTCATTGGTCCAATTTTAATATAAATCGCGGCTTTTCCTACATGTACCGTTAGATTGTCCTTCTCACTCACTTGGTCACGGCGAATTATCAAATAATGGGACAAAGGCTCTACACCCTCGCTGTAGGAATAATAGCACTGCGACCGAAGAGAGGTAATAAAACTAGGTTTTCTGCCTTCGAAAGCACTATTCCTGTAGCTAAAACATTCCACCGTGGACAGTATTTTAACATAGCGCTTAAATTATTTACATTAAACCATTTATAACTCTACTAATATTAGTAACCTAGATAGATACATAATGTTAAATCACCCTTCTTAAAATATACAAGCAGTATTGAGAAAAAGATATTTACATAGTACGATTTAACATCAATAAAAGTTAATTAATAAATTATCTAGAATTACTGTTCTCGGGCCCGGCCTAGAGTTGCCGTTTCAAATTGCCCTGTTCTGGAAAAGAATAAATTTTTCAGCACTTGATACAATTTTCTTTTCCAGAATAATTCCTCTGATTATGGCCTTTGTAGGTTTGTTTTGTTGACAGAGACCCTTCGCTATACCGGTTCCTTCACAAGGGTTCTGCCAAACCAGTGGTGTTTATATTTGGGTCATTCACTCTACATTTGTTATGGTTGATCCCCTCTCACCATTTAAAAACAGGTTTCCGAGAGACATTCTTATACACAATACATTTCGCGCACACGAATAACTTGTAACGCAACAAATACTCTAATACCCAAATTAAGTTCTAAAATTAAATCTATTTACATACGTATTGGTACATAATTATTATGCATTTATTTATTTCTTTACATCCTTATTTATCGGGTGTATTACCTTTACTATTTGTTCATAGGGTTGCTACCTCATTTTGAGTAAAACTAACCTGATTCTTTTCATTACGTTCTTCACCCTTCTCATTCTCTAAACATTTGTATGGTTTGAGCAACTGTTTATGATATCTCCCTACGATCTTGGAATTCTTTATTTCTTGTAACTCATATGTATCCGAGCCAAAAATGTTAATCACCCTGTATGGACCTTTAAATAAATTTTCCATTCTATGATACCTCTTTTTTTTTATAATTAATAAAACTAATTTATATGTTTAAAGAAAACTGTCAGCCTATTGCTAGCATACCAACCAATTAATAATTTACAACTATTGCTAAATATCAAAAAAATAACAAATATTCTGACAATAAAAGCTGTTTCAACCTTAAGACAAACTTATTCAAGCAGAAAGAAAATGAAACATATTAATGGCAAAGGTGTTTCTTGTTCTTCTTCACTATCACTAATGAGCATTTAATACTCAAGTCTCTTTAGTAATGCAAAAAAAAATGTTCTGCACAACTGCTTAAGATAATTCATTAATTCACATGTGAAAGCTCTCCTTTCCAGGCACTGTAGAGTCAGGATCAATGATATTATGTCTTTCTTTCTTTTTTTTTTATACCAATACTAATTCTCTAAGTTCGATCAACCATTTCTTTCGCTTCTTTGTTTTAAATTCCTCCTTTCTTTTCTGCGCCCTCTTTGACATTCTTTCAAAAACTTTCTTAACCGTCTGTTCTCCCGTTAGTGTTTTCGGATCTTTAGTTTCTAGTGTCTGTGGTAATTTCCCTTCAAGTATTTCTATCAACTTCCCCTTCATCAGCTCAACTAATTTCCCCTCTAAACTCTTATTTTGTTCACCTAAGTTTCTTTCTGAGTCCTTACTCTGCTTACTTAATTTCCCTTCGAAATCCTTACGTTCGCTCAGTTTTCTTTCTAAGTCCTTACTCTGCTCATTTACGATTCTTTCTAAGTCCT
Organism: Deroplatys truncata; assembly: GCA_030765065.1. Lineage (NCBI taxonomy): Eukaryota > Metazoa > Arthropoda > Insecta > Mantodea > Mantidae > Deroplatys > Deroplatys truncata. The sequence continues at coordinate 47,039,040 of CM060986.1, forward strand.
TACTCTGCTCGTTTGATTTCCCTTCTAAATTCTTATCTTGTTCCCTTACGATTCTTTCTAAGTCTTTACTCTGTTCATTTAATTCTCCTTCTAAATTCTTATCTTGTTCACCTACGATTCTTTCTAAGTCTTTACTCTGTTTACTCACGATTGTTTCTAAGTCCTTATTCTGCTCATCTAATTTCCCTTCTAGATTCTTATCTTGTTCCCTTACAATTCTTTCTAAGTCTTTACTCTGCTTACTTACGATTCTTTCTAAGTCCTCATTATGCTCATTTGATTCCCCTTCTAAATTCTTATCTTGTTCACTTACGATTCTTTCTAAGCCATTACTCTGCTTACTTACGATTCTTTCTAAGTCCATATTATACTCATTTGATTTACCTTCTAAATTCTTATCTTGTTGACTTACGATTCTTTCTAAGTCATTACTCTGCTTACTTACGATTCTTTCTACGTCCATATTATGCTCATTTGATTCCCCTTCTACATTCTTATCTTGTTCACTTAAGTCCTTCCTCTGCTCATTTACTCTGCTTTCTAACTTTTTACCCCTCTCATCTACTATGCTTTCTAAGTTCTTACTACGTTCACTTAAAATCTTACCCCGTTCATTTAATATGCTTTCTAAGTTTTTACCCCGCTCATCTATGATTCTTTCTAAGTTCTTACTATGTTCACTTAAGATCTTACCTAATTTCCCCTCTAAATTCTTACTTTGTTCACTTAATTGCTCACCTAATTTCCCCTCTAAATTCTTACTTTGTTCGTCTATCTTTGTGCTCAAATGTTGAAGCAATATTAGCAGCTGGTTTTGACCTGCGTCAATGACCTGCTCAATCGGTGATTGCCTTTCCAGCCTAACTTCTCCCTCTGCCTTACTCATATTTTCTCCATCTGTTGTTATTCCGACAATAGCCTCCCCATCCAGTTCTTTCAAATCTTCCCTTGACCTACTCATGGTTCCGTTAGCAAGTTCTACCTCTCTAGTAATGACTTTACCCCCTCTCAATAACATGTGTTCACAAAACTGAATCACTACTCTGCATGCCTTTTTGTTTGTTTTTGATTAAATGTTCTAACCTGTATTTTTTCAATGTTAACTGATGCGTTCCGGGTTCGAATCCTGGTGAAGTTCTAGAAGCGATGTTCTCAGCTGTTTTGTTGTCCCACGTAGGTAGACTAGAAGTTCGCGTTGTAATTTTGTTCTGCTGTGCCCCTTTCCTCTGAAGATTCTTCGTCTGTTCGTTGTTTTCTAGTCCTCCGTTTATGTTGGTCTTTTCTTCGAGCTGGTCTTCCCTTCGAGCTCCACGTTATGGCGCCAGTTTGCGGCGATCTTAAAGTTTGTTAGCCCCACGTTTGGGAGCCAGTTTGCGGCGATCACCTCCTCATCCGTTGCTGTAGCTTACCTTGATGCTTCTCCCGTTGCTTCCAGAAGTTCTCAGCGTGTTGGTTCTTCAATTTATCCTCGGCTAGCTGCAGTAATTTTCCTTAAATTATATGGGAGCATGGACTTATCCTCGGTAAAGGAAAACGTAGATCTCGGGTGGTGATATAGGAAGACATAGACTTGCTTTGTTTATGAAAAGATGACACTGCCGTTTCTTTTTATTTAATTAACACTCGTAGTATACAAAACTGGTATTGCCGCTGTAAAATACTGTCCACCGCTGTTAAACTATGGCGTGGATATGGCACGAAATATAACTATTCTTATTGTCGCTTTCAGAGTAGCGGATCTTAGGTGTGTTGCTAAAACTATTTTGATTCCCTGTTTTGGCGCGATATCTCACACATCCTGCAGCATCTCTCCCTGACCACACATTACGAAAACTCTCGAATAAAATGCAATACTAAGCTGACATGACAAATTTGACTTGATTCCCTTTTTGGCGCGATATCTCACACATCCTGCAGCATCTCTCCCTGACCACACATGACATAAACTGTCGAATAAAATGCAATACTAAGCTGACATTACAAAGCTGACTTGATTCCCTTCTTGGCGCGATATCTCACGCATCCTGCAGCATCTCTCCCTGACCACACATGACATGAACTGTCCCGAATTTTCCCCAAACAGATCCATTTATAGTCTCAGGCTCCTGAGGCTGCTTCCTTTCCTATTGGTACATTTTTAGCGCGACTCGACGCGTCTAACTATTTCGAATAAACTTCCAGGGATTTCATTGGTCCAATTTTAATATAAATCGCGGCTTTTCCTACATGTACCGTTAGATTGTCCTTCTCACTCACTTGGTCACGGCGAATTATCAAATAATGGGACAAAGGCTCTACACCCTCGCTGTAGGAATAATAGCACTGCGACCGAAGAGAGGTAATAAAACTAGGTTTTCTGCCTTCGAAAGCACTATTCCTGTAGCTAAAACATTCCACCGTGGACAGTATTTTAACATAGCGCTTAAATTATTTACATTAAACCATTTATAACTCTACTAATATTAGTAACCTAGATAGATACATAATGTTAAATCACCCTTCTTAAAATATACAAGCAGTATTGAGAAAAAGATATTTACATAGTACGATTTAACATCAATAAAAGTTAATTAATAAATTATCTAGAATTACTGTTCTCGGGCCCGGCCTAGAGTTGCCGTTTCAATTTGTGTTGGGTTTGTCTTTGCGTTTCATTGTGAATGGCCCATTACACTACAGCAGACTACTTTGCTATAAATAGATCCATTTGAACTAGGTCGCCATTTCCAACTTGACAGATGTGTTCTTTATTTATTTAGTGTGTCAGATTGCACCTGTGGAATTATCCACCACTGTGAATGTGTGGGACTAATCCCAGCTCGACATTCAGACAAGGGTCATCTCGGTGATTTTGCCTAGTCATGTGTGCGCTTACACGAACTTTTCCAATACACAATCTGTAATTCATCTTTGAAACATTTGAAAAGTAATCTGCAGATTAAGTTGCTTAAAATGATATTTTCCGTCACGAATATCAACTCAAAGAGAAACATTAATGTTTCTTTCTCTACCACTTACCTAGTAGACAGAGAAGTTTAGCTCTCCAACCAAAAATTTGATATCGAATTCTCCTGGCCCTTCACCCCGAAGTAGCATTTTTTCATCTGTGAACCTGTATTTCATTTTTTCAACCCTTTGTTTTTCTGAACTGTCAAATTTTAGGTTTTATGTCACTAATTATTATAATAATCACTTTTATTATTATACTATTAACCAGATTTTATCGGAAATACATGTTATGAGACCCCCTAAATAAATAAATAAATAAATAAAGGAGTGAAAAAGTCCGTGTATGTGTGAACAACACAACCGAGAAACCAAATGTCGGATAAATACTAAACTTGGTATTTATGCTCAGTATCTTCTAAAGATGCGACACGAAGATTTTAAAGAATATACTTCGCCCAGACTACCCTTTACAAGGACCGAGCAAGGTAGCGTCGCGGTAGTGTGCGTGACTAGCACTCGGTTCGATCCCCGGCGTTCGACCACTCTGACCCATGCGTTTTTCATTGTTTTCCCGGGTCGGCAGGCGAATGCTGGGGTGGTTAAATTCTATTATGGCTCTCCTGCCCCTCATTTCCTGTGGCCATCATCTAGCTTGTCTTCTGTTTCAGGGCTGTAGGGCCAGGCGACGGTTTCGGCTTGTTGCAGCTGAACGGTGGCTGTATGCTCTGTGAAATTTTTGTCGCAACTGCATTGTGACTGAGGGCATAACTAATTAGGAAGGTTAAGAGAGGGTAGATGCAACTCGCATAATAGCTGGATGGTCCATTTATTAGTCCCTGCAGTGGGGATCTTAAAGAGTCTTGAAGAAACCATGCCAAAGTCTTGAAGAGACTTCGCTTAAATTACAAAGTAGGTATGCATGGTATAACTTCCCTGGTGTAGGGCTTACCTTAGGATATGTGTTGCCGCCAGCTGAGGGTGACGTGGTCGAAAGTGTTGAGCCTGACTGTCAGCCAAGGCAGGAATAAGACGACGCAAGACCAGAAGACAAAAGACCTCTTAACTGGGGTCTGGCGCTGTTTATATAGTTAAACTCTGCCCAGGAGGGTCTCAACAATTTTATCCTAAGCCTTTCCAAGGTTTGAGGCACCCTGAATAAAAATTATTTTAGAAAAAGTTCCATGTGCATTCTGTCTGTCTGTCTGTGAACGCAGAACTAAAAAAGGTCGGGTAAATACCAAATGAGATATTTAAGTTCGGTAGCTTACAAATATATGACACGGGTTTTCAAGAAAATGCTCACACCAAACTATCTTTTACATGGAAGATTTTTTGAAATTTTTTATTTCCTGAAAAATGGATCTGACAATTTTGATTAAAATATCATATATTAAAGATACTTGCATGACAAATAAAATGCAACTCTTGAATTTTCTGGGAATACTTGTAAAGTCCGTTTCATTCGGACGGAAATTTATATAATCTTGCGTAACTGGTAAATGTTAAGCGATAGACGAAAACGTACTAGACGAAAAATGTAGATCTCTTTAAAAAAACACAATTTATTTGAAACTTTTTTTTGCGGTATCCATTTACGAGAGATCCATTATTAATGGTTCGAATTGTTCAATAATTAGTCATTCTGTTAAAGTCCTGTTAATTTTCACTTATTTCTCGCGATGTCGTGGAAAGAGCATAGAAAATTAAGGCCGGCATATTGCGTCCAGTTCGAAAACATTTGACTATCGTTATCTATTACGAAATGTGTAATTCAGCTGTTTCGGAAAGGTTTATCTCGATCAAAATGAAGTAAACAGGAAAATCAACCTTCTTAAGAATAATTTGTACACCCACTAATAAAGGATAGAGGGTAGGGAAAGTCATGTGAGTGTAACACATTAGAGTTTTCTTTTATACAATTTCTTCATATTTAACGTGAGGTAGGCGTTACTCCATTTGGAAGACGCCGAACTTAAACTCCCAAGTTTGGTATTGGTATGGTCCAACACGGTCCAGTAATTATTTAAAATAAGCTAACTATATATAAAGTAATATCACTTTAATATAAATGACGGAATGTAACGAAGTGATTGCAACCACGCATTAGCACTAATGAACATATGAAATGTTTTGTTTAACATAGTAACACGTATTAGAAAACCTTATATATAAAACATTGTAACTTGTGTTGGAGAAGGGAACCATGTCGGCCACGTTCCCCTCCTTGGGACAGGCGGCATTGAAACACAATGGAGAAAGCGATACGCAGGTTTACGGACAAAGCGATTGCTTTCAAAGCTGGAAGTGTGTGCCATCTACGCCAAGTAAGGGAATTATAGTCATTAAACTACATACGTTAAATTAAATTGAGTTTTCTTTATGGACGCTACGTGATACAGCTTGGATTCAACTTTCTCTTTCCCATGGCACTAGTTAATTATGCCATGGGAAAGAGAAAGTTAGGAATTCAACAAAAAGCCCAAATCTTAGTAAATAAGTTCAAAGTAAGGAAGATAAACTGGCAAATGCAAAAACAGGAAACAGTCACATGATTAAAACGTGAGCAAAGTAATCACATGACATAAGGGGAGTAGAGATGAAATCGGACATGGCGAGATTTACAAATTGCAAGTAACTTCACTTCTGTGAACTCTACACTCGCTCAAGGAAGTACCGGCTTTGCAAGCTACGAACGATCGCTCTACGAAAATGTTAAGAGGACTTAAAAATCTCACCGTTTCGGAATGTTAGCCGTGAGTAAATGCATAGTATTACAAATCCTGACGATCGGGGCGATTTCTTCGAATAATTAATGGAGTGGTGGTGCGCATTCCAGAATGTGTAGCTATAACTCAATGATAAATTTAACCTTTATTATGGTCGTTTCGTTCGTTCGTCAGGTTGGCAGGCTGAGGGCAGCCCGAAGAAGTGTTATGTAGTGTACCTACCCTTGCTAGGGTTTAACCTCTGGTAAGTAGGAAAGGGTTTTGCAGGATGGCGATTGAGACTGAGATGTGGGGGTGATAGGAGGTAGCATTGAGATCCTCGACGACTGCAAGTCAGGGTGCAACGACCCTTGTGCACCACTGGTGGATGATATTATCGAAATTGTTTGGATTAAATGTTGAATTTACCAAGCAACTCATGGTAGGACTATAAGGAGTTCAGCTTTTGCTGCTGGTTGGAGTAACTCCTTTGTTACCGGGAGTGCCCGCATGCCATGCGGGGAACCCGGTGACGCCTCAAGCGGCGTTCTCTGGGGTTATAGTCCCCTAGAGACCGAACGAGGGGCACTCCGATGGAATGACAACTGGTCGTATAGTTTTCTAGCCCGGCGCCTAATTTCATCCTCCAGGTATGGAAGAGACGAGGCTTCGTGGAGTAGTCTCACGGGGAAAGCGCGGCATATAGAATAGATGGCTCGAAGGCTCCTATTCTGTACCCGCTGCAGTCGGAGCAGATTGGAGTCTGCGGCCATGCCCCAGATTTCACAGGCGTAGAGAGGACGGGATTATAAGTGCTCTGAAGAGATGCAACTTAAGCGGTATCGGCATCACGGATCGTAGCATGGGGTACAGGGAGGCCGCAGCCGCCATGCCCCGACGCGAGAGATCCGTGATGTGTCCCCGGAAGGTTAGACGTCTGTCTAGCTGAACACCTAAATAGGAGATGGAATTCGTCCACTCTATCCTACGTCGGAGATAGGTAAATGAGGGGAAGTTGGCGGGGAAGCGGCGCTGTGTAAACAGAATAGCGTGACTTTTCTCCGGGTTGATGGACAATCGCCAACGCCTACACCACTCTTGGATGAGGCGGAGGTGTCGCTGAACTGGGTTGAAGGCTCTGTGGGGGTGTCTGTCTGTGCAGTATAGCACCATGTCATCAGCATACTGGGTTATATTGACGCGCTGCTCTGTTGGTATGTCGGCCACATACACGCAAAAGAGCGTAGGGGATAATACAGAACCTTCGAGGACTCCGCCTCGTATTGGCCTGTGTGTTGATTTGTTCCCCGCAACTGAAACAGAAAAAGTTCGGTGTCTGAGGTATGAGTGTAGCAGATGTGTGCAGTGTTCATTTACCCTGACTCCGAATGGCTGCTGGCAGGCTAAGTTTTAGCCTGAGTGAATTTGCTATGTAACCACCCTCAATAGGGTTTTACCACAGGAAGACTATTTTAAGGAATGATCTTTTTAGGATGACGTTTTGTTTTAGGTTGAGTAGAAAGAAGGGAGGTAGCATGTAGCTCCTCGACAGCTGCGGGTTCGGCAACCCTTATGCACTCTGGTGTGTGTGATGTCAATTTTCTTTAGTTGGTTTGGGTTAATTTTGAGACCAATCATCTCTTGGATTGGATCACAATGGAGGTCAGCTATTGGTGTTTCATTTACCCCTCCCTGTAGACATTACAGAGTCAATATTGCTCAACGCTAGCCAATCAAAGAAGGAAGAACATACCGGGAGAGCGATTCAGTCACAAGCTGAGGGATTCTGACTTCATAACTACGCATGAAGAACGCTGCCAACTTCAGTATTTATCGCACATTTCCTTTTTGAGTTGTGATGCTCGCACATACTGAGCTTAAATTATCGAATCGTTGGGTGCACTACATATCCTGTACCCACTATAGGTGAGTAGTAGAGGAAGTAAAAAATGCTCCAGTAAAATTAAGCTACGGTTAGTCTAATTGATTCAATATTGAACCAGGAACACTTTCTAGTCTGTCCTCAAAGAGCTGCTGTAGTGTTTATTCACGTGATCCCGTTCAACACTTTGGTCCAGGTATTCCAATTTCACGACGTGCTCTAGATGCCCCATACTATGTTTAATTAACGAACAGCGCGCTCTTTGCTATCAAAGTGTAACTTATTTATCCCTTTCCTGTCGGAATAAATTGCCTCAAAATGACGTAGAGCAATATTATAACTTGATTAAGTCTGTCGAGCATTGTATCATCTGATTAGCTCAGGTGTGCACATTTACTTCTTGGTATTTGTCTTGTCCGGGTGTCAGTCACATGAAGAAATATGTCAAGAATTTTAGTCCTAAAAGGAAGACAAAATTAGGAAATATATTCTTTGAAGTGTTAAAAATACCTTTCGTTTCTTACTAGGTTGAAATTTACTTTTTTACCCAGGCAATAAATATGAAATTCTACTCTTCAATAACTATTTATTACACAAAACTTTTACCAACATAAAAGAGGGAAAATACGTCCACGATAGCCAGAAACAAATGAATGATGACTTAGCACATAAAGCAATATAAAGTATTGGAAAATTCAGACCATAGCAATGAATATCAAGGAAGTGATTGTCACAAGAAATTAAAATAAATTGCGCTTTTACCGTGATATACATATTTTGCGAGTAAGTTTTGGGTCATACCTTATGCTTTACCAGTTATACAAAAGTAAAAATTAAACTTCACAAGTAATTCGAAGAAAATTCAGGATATACAAATTACATTTTCATGCAAATCTCGTAAACATACCTACGTTATTTTAATCAAAATCGTTAAGCCACTTTTGAAAAAAAAATAAGGAAAATTTTTTCATGTAAAGGGTAGTTTGGTTGGTAGGATTTTCTCGAAAATCCTAGAAAATTCTGAGCTTAGATACGAAGTTTGGTATTTAAGCAACTTTTCATTGTCTCTCTCTCTCTCTCTCTCTCTCTCTCTCTCTCTCTCTCTCACACACACACACATACAACTTTTAAAAATGAGTTTTTTTTTATTCTGGAGACCTCAAAACGCATATTTACGATGAAATCTCTACATAGAATTTTTGGGTGCATTTTAATAAATGCTTCCTCTACTTACCATAGGTAAGAATTAGAAAAAGGTCCGCGAGCGATTTTTTTTTTGAACAGCAAAACTGTGTTGAAGGAGGCGTGGTAAAAAAGTCCCCTTGGCGCATCCTTTTATTTCAGTTATATAGCTTCAGTCAATAATTTATTATAACTGAAACACTTAAAAATTTTTATAATTAAAACATTTACAGAATAAAGAACGTAAATTATTTCATCTCTTCGTCACCCACTTTTGCATATGTACGGTTTCAAAATCGTGGGATAAAAATATTAACAAGACTCATTTAAACTATCGTCATAACAGGTTAAAGATCAAACCATTATCAGTTAGATTTGGTTGCTAACAGAATCGTTTCATTTATCGTAGCAACTTTTCACTTTCTTCGTCAGAATGACGTTTTTTTTTATTATTTTTTACTTTCTCTACTACGTATAGTATGAAGGGGATGTATTGCATTCCACCCAAAAATTTTATACGGAGATTTCACCAGAAATGCATGTTTTTAAGTGCCCATTATAAATAAAGCATTTTTGGAAAAATGTCTGTGAACAACATAACTCAAAAACGAAAAGTCAGATAAATACCAAACTAGGTATTTGAAGTTAGTATCTTCCAAGGTTGCGACACAAAGATTTTCAAGAAAATTCTCCACCCCAGACTACCCTTTACATGGAACATATTTCGAAATTTTTTGTTTTCTCAAAAATGGATAACGATTTTGATTAAAGTATCATATGTTTAAGATGTTTCTGGGAATGTCCCCAAAAGTCCTCTTCATTCTGAATGACTTTCGCACAACTGGTAAACCGTAAGAGAGACAAAATTTTACTACACAAAAAAATGTAGATTTCGTTAAAACACATATTTTGTCATATACTTTTTTTTTCGAGTCAACCATTTTCGCAACATTCCTTTTTATTTGTTTGAATTTAACAATACTTATACTTTTTCTCAAATGGGATTTCCTTTATAGCATGCTGAAGAAAATCTATTCAGAATTTTATTTTCTGCTTCATTATTCCGGATAACAAACTTACTTGTATGCGGATGTTACGTCACTCCTTTTTTACATCACTTCGTGGAATGAAAGGCTAAAGAATTTAATTACATTTCGTTATGATTGTCTCCCAGTTCATCTCGGTATTTCAGGTGAAATTCTAATAAACAATGTGTGTGGCAATCACATGGATTTCTCCACTCACTATCGTTTATTTGTGTACTGCCTTTACAAACTATTCTTACGAAAGCTTATTTTTCCATTTTACTTCATGTTAATCGAGATAAACCTTTGCAGAAATAGTTTCATTACACTTTTTCTATAGGTAGAAGCAGGATTGAGGAAACACAACTGATAGTCAAGATGTTTAATTTGCTGACCTTGAAATTAGTCTTTCCATGACATCGCGAGAAGCAACTGAATAGCGACAGCATTTAGGTATATATGATGAAGTTTTGGAAGGTTCAAACGAATAATAACGGTTATCTCGGAAATGGTTTATGCCACATGCCATTTAAAATAGCCTGTGACTTTTAAAGAGACCTATATTTTTGTGTATATATCTTGATTTACCCATTATATAAAATTGATTTATAATGTAGAAGACTTCATAAGCTATCCCCAGAAAATTCCAACACATGCATTTTATTTGTTCAGTAAATATCTGAAATATATGTTTTAATCAAAATCGTCAAGAGGCGTTTTTGAGAAAATAAAAAATATAGAAAAATTTTCTATGCAAAGGGTAGTTTGGCGTTGGGAGATTTTCTTATAAATCTTCGTGTCGCATCTTTGGAAGATACGGAATTTAAATACACATTTGGTATCTAACGGACATTTAGTTTTTCACACACGCACGTTAGATACTTTTTCAAAAAGTTTTTTTTATTTAGGGAGTCTCAAAACATGCATTTCCGGTAGATATTGATATTGGGATAGAATAAAATACTTCATGTACTTACTATAGGTAAGCAGCAGATAATTTTAAAATATAAGTATTTCTTTATTTTAGGTTGAATTTTGACAGCAGTAAACATTGTAGTTAAATGAGAAACAATATGCTTATACACAATTTACAAAAGGAAAATAAAAACTTGGAATCTAAACATGTTAAATTGTGTTTCCCTAGAAATGGTTTAAGATTAGGTGAGACGTACAGTGACATTCAAGATGTGGAAACAGTATTGGAAGTTTATACACTATGTGATCAAAAGTATCCGGACACCCCACAAACTTATGTTTTTCATCTTAGGTGCATTTTGCTGCCACCTACTGCCTGGTACTCATTATCCGCGACCTCAGTAGACATTAGACATCGTGAAACAGCAGAATGGTACGCTCCGTGGAACTCACGGACTTCGAACGTGGTCAGGTGATTGGGTGTCACTTGTGGCAGAAGCCTGTACGCGAGATTTCCACTCTCCTAAACATCCCTAGGTCCACTTTCTGATGTGATAGTGAAGTGGAAACGTGAAGGGACATGTACAGCACAAAAGTGTACAGGCCGACCTCGTCTGTTGACTGACAGAGACCGCCGACATTTGAAGAGGGTCGTAAAGAGGCAGACATCTATCCAGACGATCACACAGGAATTCCAAACTGCATCAGCATCCACTCCAAGTACTATGACAGCTAGGCGTGAGGTGAGAAAGCTTGGATTCCATGGTCGAGCGGCTGCTCATAAGCCACACATCACGCAGGAAAATGCCAAACGACGCCTCGCTTGGTGTAAGGAGCATCAACATTACACGATTGAACAGTGGCAAAACGTATGGAGTGACGAATCACGATACACAATGTGGCGATCCGATGGCAGGGTGTGGGTATGGCGAATGCCCTGTGAACGTCATCTGCCAGCGTGTGTAGTGCCAACAGTGAAATTCGGAGGTGGTGGTGGTATGGTGTGGTCGTGTTTTTCCAGGAGGCGGCTTGCACCCCTTGTTGTTTTGTGTGGTACCATCACAGTGCAGACCTACATTGATATTTTAAGCACCTTCTTGCTTCCTACTGTTGAAGAGCAATTAGGGGATGGCGATTTCATCTTTCAACACGATCGAGCACCTGTTCATACTGCACGGGCTGTGGTGGAGTGGTTACATGACAAAAACATCCCTGTAATGGACTAACCTGCACAGAGTCCAGACTTGAATTCTATAGAACACCTTTGGGATGTTTTGGAACGCCGACTTCGTGCCAGCCTCACCGATCTACATCGATACCTCTCCTCAGTTCCGCACTCCGTGAAGAATGGGCTGCCATTCCCCAAGAAACCTTCCATCACCTGATTGAAGGTATGCCTGCGAGAGTGAACGCTGTCATCAAGGTTAAGGGTGGGCCAACATCATATTGACTTCCAGCATTACCGATGGAGAGCGCCACGAACTTTTACGTTATTTTCAGCCAGGTGTTCGGATACTTTTGATCACGTAGTGTATCACAAGTACATTTTGTTAGCAATGAGCTAAGAAAGAAAAATAAGGAAGAATCGCACATTCTGAAACACATAACCTGAGGAACTAAAATAGTAAAAGTGAATATTTCGTAAAGGACTAGTGATGTGAAAAAGGTTGACATAAATGGCATATTTTAATATGCTCTGAACTTTTTATGTATTAAGCTATCGTCACAGGCTGTTCACAGAAAACTCTTAGACCTCATTTGAAGTACCAAAATCACAAGCATGTGGCGCTTTATGGAAAACCTTTAAAGCAATTTTTGAGACCATAATATCCACATAACTTTCTCTACTCACTATTGCTTATTTTTATATCTTGCCTGCACCATTTTTACAATACTGTTTTTATCTATTTCATGTAATCGAGAAATTTGTAAGAAATAATTTCATTGCACATTTCGTTGTAGAGAGGGAACACGGATGAATCGATGAGCCGCCTTTGAAGTTTCACTCTTTGCTTAATTTTACGAGAAACAAAAGAAAGATGACCAAGTGCCTTAAAATGCATAGAAAAATTCAAACCAATAATAAGATATATCTTGGAAAAGGTGAATATTACACCTTCTGGCGTATCAGTTTTGCAAAATTATACAAAATTCATTCACAATGTCAAGATTTTGCATTTTATTAGTCATGCAAATATAATAAATTCATGGGATTTTAGCAAAAATCGTTAGCCATGTTTTATAAAATAAAACAAGCAATTTTTTTTCATGTAAAGATTAATTTGGAATGGGGGAATTATCTTAAAAAATTTCGTGCGGCACACTTTGAAGATGCTGAACTTAATGCCTAGTTTGGTACTTATTCGAGTTTTCATTTTGGAGTTAACAAATCAGTTAGAGAAAGCTATGTGAATGTAATACTGTGGCGTATTATTAAGTTTATTGTCATTACCAGACGCACCGTTGTGCTGTATTGTTGCTAGTAGATGTAGCATAATTATGTCTCTTTAGTTATATTTCGGCTTAACGGTATTTCCTTTCGATGAGAACCACGCCAAAGGGTTGTCTTGTATGACGTCAGCCCTATCTGGCTTCGGCTAGACACGGTTGGTGGGGGTAAGATAGCGTCACGCCAATGGAAGTGGTCGTTGGAGCCAGACGTGTGTGTGGCCGGTGTACGGTTTGGTGGCATCTCCCTCCATCCTGTTTCATTTGTTCATTATGTAGGGTCGCCAAACGTTTTGTGAATAAATCCCAGGTGTGTGAAGGTAATGTGTGTTATGTAATTCTTCAGTGTAATATAAAACCCACGTCTTCCCCTTAAATCTACACACCAAAGTCCCGGACTTCTTGCTGCTAGCGAGTTGCGCCCCCCCCCTCATGTGCGAGTTGGGGTGATCTAAATTAATAATTTTCTGGTAACTTTTTTGGCCTTCACCCCAACATGTAACAATACACCAGAATCTTTAAATGCAGATTTACTCTCGTATTTATACATCTCAGACCAACAAGATAGGATATTGTCGTAATTAAATAAAATGTCCCTGTCCAGTCAGCAATAAAATCGATTTTTGCTTTCAAAAGCCAAGATATAAAAAGCGTACCTTGTGAAAACCTAAAGCCACGTATTTTCTAAGTGATATGTAGAATGATATAAACTTAAAAGTAATTTGCATTTAACATTAATATAAATTTAAATAATGGTTATAATAAATATTCATCACACTTTCCTCATTCTGTATGCACGTTATGTATCAGTTCTGGGTTTTCTCTGCTTGGGAAGGGGCAAATATATATTCACTGCAGGTTTCTAAAAACGCCTCTCTGCACCCATTCCTAACATTACCTGTACTTTTATCTTGTTTAAACACCTCTCTTGATAAAGCTTTGATGAGACATTCACACGACTTTCTCTACCAATGTGAAATTCACATATATTCATTAAATATTATACAGGTACATAGGTACACATTTACACTTCGGAAGAGGGTCGCGACTGGGCAATCCCGAGCGACGCCAGGGAGGAAACCTTTACAAAGCACACATCCACCGCCCAGCCGCATCCCACCAAATACCGTCGCCTGACCCTACAGCCCTGAAACACATGACAATGAAGGGGATCATGGGTCCAGGAAATGAGGGACAGGGAAGCTGTAATAGAAGAGGAACCACCCAGCATTCGCCTGCCGACTCGGGGAAACCAAGAAAAATCTACGAGAAAGAGTGGGAGGTCGCCGGGAATAAACCCGGGACCTCCCGAATGCGAGTCGCACACGTTATTCATAAAAAGGAAAGTGGTTATTCTATCCTCGCCACGTTACTCACGATATGTGCTTATATAAGAACTGTTTCAAATTAAGCAAAAAGGGTTGCAACTTGTGACAATAAGGTCCTAAAATTGAAAAAAAAAAAAAAGAAACTGGGAAAAGACATTTTTAGAAAAAGGTTCCAATATGTGCGTGACGGCATAACTAAAAACGAAATGTTTGATAAATAGCAAACATGATATTTAAGTTTAGCATCTTCCAGGGAATTGACACGAGATTTCACAGAAAATTCCCGATTCTCCGAAATTGTTGGTTTTCTGAAAAATGGCTTTTGCGAATTTGATTAAAATTCAATATATTTAAGATGCTTATATGACAAATAAAACGCATATTCTTGAATTTTCTGGGAATAGCATACGAATCCCTGTTCATTGGATGGAATTTTGTATACTTTATACAACTGGTATACCATAAAATATAGGACAAAAACGCACTGCAGAAAACATGTTTAAAACACACAAGTGATTCCCAGTGTGGCATCAATTATTTCCGAGATACCGGTCATTGTTATTGGTTTGAGTTTATAAATACCATTGTCATTCTTTTTGAAGTACTACCAATCTTCAGTCATTTCTCGTGATGTTATGGAAGGGACATGGACTTTCAAGGCCATTATATAGCGACCAGTTTGTAAACATTTCACTATCACTAATCCCCTTGTACGTCTAATAAATGTGAAATGAAGCTATTTATGCAAACGTTTATATCAATTTAAAGTAGATAGAAGAATGACCTTTTGCATGATTATTTCGTAGGTTTAAGTATAAAAATGAACGATAGTGGTTAGAGAAAGTCTGCGAATTAGAACAATATCTTGAGGCATTATTTTATATCATAACATGCTGTGAATACCAGAGAAATTGTAGTGTAAATTAATATTATTCTATGTACAGGATTTTAGATGTTTGTTAGCCATAAGTATTGTTAGGAAGTAAGTTTACACGACCTAACTGAAACTGACAATAGATGTGGGTAACAATAAACCGAGGGGGTGATTTGTTTATCACTAAGAGGAGAAAAACAAATGACGTCAGGGTAGCGAGCTTTTTTTTTTATAAATGGAGGGAATATCTTCCCTAGAGTATATATGTTAGTAGTAGTGATTGGCTGACCAAAACAGACGCTATTGGGCGCAATTTGGTAACAAATAGGAGCTATATTATAATGTTTAGGCAATTGAGGTGAAGGAGTATATATTCTCAAGCCATAAGCAAGTGTCGTTCAGTTTGGAAGAATCTCTCACGAGGTGCACGTCGCATAGTTACAAAAATGTAAAGTACGCGAAGTATTTGGTGCGCGGCAACTAAAACGACTGTAGTTACAATCGGAAATATCACAGTTTCAGTCAGGCGTGTCTAGAGATTAAATATGTTAATTGTTAGTTAAGCGTGACGGCAATAAAAGTCTAGATTCAGATTCTTTTATCAGTGTTATCTTTTAGTAACAACTCCTTTCCGTTTACGCACTGTGCTTAGAGATGCTTGCTCGACTGAGTTATAATAGCTAGCCGGAGGACAAAGAACCCAAATTAAAAAAAATATAAAACAAGAGGCGCTCAACAAATAAGATAACACTAGCCATTGAGAACTCCAAAATTTTTAGAAAAAGGTCCCTGTTGAGAGAGGGGGAGAGACATCAGCGTAATTTAAAAACAAGTATGTGATAATTAGCAAACGTGGCATATTCCAGTATGTGAAACGAAGATTTTCCATAGGATATCCCAACCCAAAACTGCCCCTTAAATATACAGGATGGACCATTTAAGCTGGGACTGTACAATAAATCCAAAACTAAGCGTTGTAGAAAGAAATGTCTTTGATGAAACTTGCTTGATGATTATTTTCGGGAAAGTAAATTCCATTAGTCGTGTTTTATTTGAAAGACATTGAAATGGCCATTTTAGGGTCAATTTAAATTCATCATAATTATAGATTCCCATTTAAAAAAGAATAAATTGACCTTAAAATGATCATCATAATAACCTCCAAACAAAACGCGACTAATGACATTTACTTTCCCCCATAAAATCAAGCAACTTTTATTAAATACATTTCTTTCTGCAAGGCTAAGTTTTGGAGATATTGTACAGTCTCAACTTGAATGGTCCACCCTGTATAAGATTACATTTTCAATTTTATTTTCTTAAAAACAGCTCTAAAGGTTTTATTTTAGATATATGTGTAAGATATAAAATGCATAACTTTAATTTTCTGTTAAAAACCTGTGCAATTCACTTCATTATGAATAGATTTTCTATTTCAGGCTTTATGTCAAATCATTTTTGTGGCATCAGCCGTTTCCGAGATATTTGTTATTATTGGTTTAGATTATCAAATACTTTTTTGAAGTGCTATGTGGACATTCATTTGTTTGTCGTGATGTCAAGCAAAGAGTATGCAACTTCAAAGATAGCGACATGCTTTTAAACATTTGACTATCGCTTCAACCTCGTGTGTCCCTTTTCATCAACGAAATGT
Source organism: Deroplatys truncata (assembly GCA_030765065.1). NCBI lineage: Eukaryota > Metazoa > Arthropoda > Insecta > Mantodea > Mantidae > Deroplatys > Deroplatys truncata. Next base: position 47,056,002 of record CM060986.1, read on the forward strand.
GTAATGAAACTTTATTGCAAACGTTTATTTATATTACAGGAAAAACAATATTTTGAAGAAGAGTAGGTAGAGAAGGTCTTGTGAATGTAACACAGTCTAATATTTTGTTTTCCGTAGCTAAGAGCTACGTCTAGGATAACGGCCTCTCTATAACACCATGAGAAAGTTATTGCATTGTTCGGATCATTTCCTGGGATAAGGACAAAGTTTCTGAGAATGCTGCCTTAAGTGCAATTTGCAGGTTCTTCAAACTTGGCCGCCAACTTCGGGTAAACAAAAGTCATTAGGAGTTTGGAAAATGGCTGCGAACACGTAAAGACAGGGTTTAAGTATGGTCGGGTTAATAGGGAATTACCGCGTGATGGTTGCCGAGTTCTGTACTCAGCATCTATATGGTATTCTGTTCTCAAATGGCCGTGAAATTCGTCGGAAATAAACTTCCTGTTTGTGACATCTGAACATCACATGTGTAACATAACATAACATTCGTCAAACATTAATAGTGTATTTATAACATGTGCGCCACTTGGCTTTTCCGTACCCAGAGGTGCAATATATTATGGAAAGTATTACTGCGTAGGACCTAGGAATTGAAAAGAATCACAGCCACATATGTTAACAATTTATTATAAAGGTTTTGCATTTGTTAACAATTCCATCATCAGTTTGCTTTTTTTATTTATTTATTTGTGCTAGCAATCTTCCTTAGAATATGGCTATACATCAGCCCAAGCTGTTATCTTGCTATATTCTACCCGTATTAAACTCTTTAATTATAACATAAAAATAATAATAATAAATAATGGTAATGATACAAAAATAATAATCTTATAATACTAATATTAAATACTATAATTACATAACTTAACATCACATGATGAAATTAATTTACATCTCTTTTTATTGTCCATAACCATTTCTTTTTTACTTTGGACAGGTACTCTCCTACCGTTTTACTATCCTTGTTAAAAATCTTGCTTAAAGCTACTTTACTGTCCAGTTTGAACCATTTTTCCTTTTTCCAATGCTGTGTACCTTTACAATAAAAACGATATGTTATAAATCTTCTCTCTCCCCACATATTGGACACTGGTTCTGTGGGAACGCATTTCTTATTCCTATTAGTCTCCATACACCTGTTCGTACCCGGCTATACTTTCTCTTTGTTCCTTATCTGAGTTATCCACATACTGTTCTCTAGCCCATACATTTTTTATTAATATATATGATTGCATGGAACTTTTCTTCCCAATGTTACTAAATAAATTTTGTATCTCTATATCTTCAAACCTCTGCCTAGCTTCCAGCTTACTTTAACATTTTAAAAAGTTTTGAATTACAAATAATATGCTTGGAGACAACAACGTAATATACCCTTTCCTCTTTTTGCAATTTAAGTTGCCCTACGAACCGAAAATATTCCTCAAACAACGAATAATACAATGCAATGTTACACGAACTAAAAAAAATATGAATGCTTCTCCCGTGAATGTGAATTTAGAAACACCAAGAGTAAAAATATTAAATTTTGCAGCTTACCAAACAGTTGAAAATAATTTAGAAAAGTCAAAGGGTTACTCTTGGTGGATTACAGCGAATCTCACCGTCACGAAACCAGAACACGAGTCTGGGTGTTATCCACTCGGTCCCTGGCCGAAGAGTCAGATTGCTGCCTGCCCAGGAGTTGATGTTGACCACGAACGTGATGGCGCTGCCGTCAATAGCGTGAAGCAAACCAGCCAATGATAACTCTGCACGATGCTTTGAGTCGTGCCATCATGAATTACGTCATTCATGATATCTTTCTCTAAGCTTCGGTTGTTAACAGTTTCTCTCGATGACCCAAGTCATCATTTCCGAAGCATTGGGTCGTTCTTGAGCTGGTTGCATAAGCCATGACCAAGGGGGAGGGAAAAACGGCACACATGTATAAGTATTTATATTTTATATGAGGAAAATGCCGAGTTAACCACATTGTAATAGCCTAGAGCAAAGCAAACTTCATAAAACTAAACAAAAGGGAACAGAAAATCTTTAGAAGTCTTTGTTCACCTAATCAGAACCTGAGTTCCGTCAGCGTAAGGGGATTAAGGTAGCAGAGGCGAAGCTTGTAAAATTATGCGAGATGACGTGCCACGCTAAACATATCATTCGAGAATGCAAGGGAAAGTTTTGGAAACAACGAATATAGCATGTTAAGTTTTGTAGAATGTTCCAAGCTGAAGGAACTTAACCAATTAGGTTTTAAGAAAAATATGTTTAGATGTTTAAGTTCAGGAAGTCAGTGATAGCGTCCCCAAGCCAAAGTCAGTTGTGCATAAAGCGCGGCGATGTTCAGAACATACGTAGCAGGAGTTATTAATTACCTAGCATAATGTAGTGGGAACGTTAAAGTTATATCAATTTGAAAGTGCAAGTTATTAGAAGGGAAACAAAAGTATAGCTTAGGAACGTGAGATAAATAGTACCATTATTACTAGAGCAATTATAAAATAATACTTGATTGCTAAGCGACCATTCTACAACTCCAACTAACTAAAGTAACTGTGTAGCTTCTTACTAAAGCAGAACATGCGTGTTTCATTAAAGTATTGTGTTCTTCCATTGATTTAATCTTGTGTTAGTATTGTTAACACATACTTTCCTTCCCGTACCAGACCCTGATAAGTTACACATGCTCTACCAAAAACCAGCAGCCGTGGCAAGAAGTAAACACAACTTCATTAACAATTTAATAGTAACAACCTAAACATTAAGATAATCATCAGAGATAATATATCTACATGCGAACATACTGCGAGTTATGCTCACAGCTACGAGTGTATACCCCAAAATTCTTATTGAAAACTCTCACGGGAAAACGCATTCGGAAAAAACACACATTTTCACAGGTGCAGTGCAACATACATGTATGCACTTAAATGATACGAACTACAGAGCATGTACATTTATTAATTACACAACCGTGAATGGGACTCTCGGTAGCGCAATTAGTAATTAAACTTGCGATGGGTTTATGGCTGCTAAACCACAGACGGTTAATTGGAACCCATACACAACTTAAAGGTGGTGGGAGAAATAAAACCTCTTGTATTTACAAAATGAACCAAAAGGGTAATTATTTCTAAACCTGCAACTCAACCAAACCCATGCTGGGATAGTCATAGCTAGGGCAAATTAACAATTACTAACGGAACAAACGAAAAGTCCCGCCGCAGATTTCAATCTGCGAAGGGAAGTGCTCAAACCCAAAAAGTAGCTTAGATGCATTGCAAAATGAATGAATTATCTATTTATTTATACACATTTACATTATAGGCTTACAATAGATATGTTTCAGTGTTCTTGGAGCGATTTTTATTTTTGGATCCCATATAACTAACACCCTGCTTCACTCTAGGATAGGATAGGTCTAGGAGCGGAGGAGGAGTTAGCACCTCTACCAACGCAGATCTTTTGTACCTGGGTCCCTCACGGGGCGCCCCCGGAAGGGAGGGATGAAGTGAGAGGAGACAGAGGCCGGCCGGACCAGGGGGTCAGTACAGGCAGAGGGCAGGGTCCCTCCCTATCGTTTACAGATTTAAACTCTCCGGATTGTTGCTGTGCAGCCGGCCTCCCTCCCCCTTGTGGGCTTACACATCCCCTAGAGGGCCCGGGACCCGGAGTCGGCCCCTATTCCGGAGACGAAGGTTTATTCAGAGCATCCTTTTCCTCTGCCCTACATACGCCGAGACTTCCCGCCGACACTTGCAACCTTGAAAGAAGTGGGATGAAAGTTGTGGTGAAATGAGAATGGGAGTGAAGTGGAGGGACAGAAATACTGTGGGATGGAATGATCCTTCCCAGCATTCGCCTAGCAACCTGCGGAAAACCCGAAAAAACCCATAGATCAGGAAGTTCGGCTGCGGGAATCGAATCCACGACCTCCCGCATGCGGGCCACAAGCATTAGCGTCTGAGCCGTTCAGTTGTTTTAGTCTAACTATACATTTTATTAAAAGTGGATGTTAATATTTGGTTTTTCCTAGGAAATATATTTCCCTCCCTGTTTCTTTGTTTTATTCGTTATCTCTATCATTAAATTATTCCATTCACTTTCATCCACTACTTTTCTCTCGCTTTTCCTAAGTAGTTATCAAACTGTTCCAAAAATGTTGCTGCTAAAATTTCTGTTTGTAACTTTTCCACTTCTTGTTCTACAGTTCCTCTTTCTGTATTTTCTTTAATGGTCAATCTGCTATACATTGAAGTTCTATATCTATATTATCAGACAAGACATACTTCTTTTGTCACTTTTAGCCCACTTAACCATATTATAGCTTCTCTGCCCCATTCAAATCCTTACCTTCCCCTTTTATTGCAAACTTCCACACATTTTCCCCACTCCATCCTTTGTTATACTTCTTATAATACTTCAAAGTATGGACTCTCCTTGACTTCTTCACATTTGTGCTTTTCTATTCGTCAATCCTTAAGGATAGCCATCTGTGAAAAAATACCAAAAATTGCTTATTAAACGCTGCAAAACTTGCTTTTCCTTCTGATTGGAGGAGACTTGGCACTGTTCCAGTGAGGATCTTGTATCTATGACCCACAAGGGGATCCCCAGGAGGTAGGAGGCAGTGATAGACACCGGGCGGCCAGAACCAGGAGTGACGGAACAGCAGTGACAGGGTCCCTACAGTTTCCAGATTGAGACGTTCCGACAGTCGGATCGGAGGTCCTCGCCCCCCACACAAAGGGTCCAATACCCCGCTCCGAAGGGACGGTCCGTTTACTCCTGCACAGACAGCATCCTTTTCCCTTCCATGCCGCACCTAAAACCAACGCCGAGGCTTCCAACCCTTAAACAGACCTAACGGGGTGAAGGATGAATGGAAAACGAAATGGAGGGAGAGGAAATTCGGAGGCTAAAAGAACCAACTCCAGTATTCACCTGACGACCAGAGAAAACCCCCTTAATCAGGCAGACTGATAAATGAATGTTATCTTTATTGGTGTCAAATTAACACAAATACTTAGTACATGTGTCATTGATCGTACGTGCATATTTAAGATACAAAGTAAGGTGACAAAAGAAAGAATGCACACACACACACACACACACACACACACACATTGCCTCTGATTAAATCAACAAATCTGATCTGGCTTTGCGCACTTTAGCCTAGAAATTGCACGTGTTTTCCCTGGTCAGCTAGTAGATCTCAAAATGCCAATCTGCTTCTAGGAGGGCTTTTATTCGAGTTTAATTGTTCACTAGTTCTCCGATTGTGCGCATTTCGCCAAAATATGAACCCAGTCCTCATCCAAACCACAGAATGGGTGGATTCTCCTGTTACAATCGTCATTCATATTTTGTGCCCCCAGCCTCCTAGCCTAAACCATGCCATTCCTCATCTTTCGTTTCTTTCTAAGTGATAACGTACTCGTTATCTGGTTTTTAAAGCCGTACCCTTTGCTTCAGTTTTGATGCTACTATCTTGTAGTTGGTTCTGGGTTGTCTAATGTACCAGCTGCTCCAGTGGTACAGCTATGAGGTATTTTCTTATGCTATACGTGGTCGGGTGTGAAAGGATAGTATCAGTTTAAATTGACTGAGAAATTTAATGTGATCTAATACTTGAGCTATTGAAGCGAGTTGCCGACCGTTGGAAGATAAAGAATGAAACTGAATATGAATCTTAGCACTCAAAACTATAACAGTCGACTTATTACACCTGCTAACTTTTGCAGTATCAATTTTACGGTTTGAAATAACTGCCTACGATAAAAAACTAGAAGCGTAACTTGCCGTGAGTCGCTAAAATGCTTACGGGCAAATCCCGTCATGACTACCGCTAAATCTTACTCGCACAAGCGCGTCACTGGGCTCTTAAAATTAAATTCTACACGAGTCGTCAGAATTATCCAGAGTGACGAATGTATGCAGGAATATGTGCACGAACAAATGTGTCTCTAATTAGAATTGCACGCACATTTCTTAACTCAAGCTCCGCCTACCTTAGAACTACCCTACCAACATTACTTAATATGCCCTTCAGTCTCAAAACTCTTACATATGCGTATGTGAACTGTTGCTATGGGGACATGGCTAAACTCTCAGAATTTAATTACCTTTCTCTTCTTTCAGAATTTCTGCCTACATGACTGTTCAAACGTACTGGACTTATAACCTAACTGCATTCCAAGAATCTTTAAGGTAATGTGTTCTCTTCTCATGCTGTTACTAATGACTTTGCTTAACATGACTCGTTAATTATCGTTCAACTCAAGCTTACATTATATTATACATTGGTTTAATATACGAAAATTATTTATTGTAATTATTTCATTATCTTACTATCATTTAATTATTTATATCTTCCTGTCAATAATTACGGTGTCATAATTTAAGGACGTATTTCATTTGCAAGACTTAAAGAAAGCTTAATTTTAAAATCCGATTCTATTTTTTGTTAACTAGTGTCTATTGTCTTCTTTTGACACCTTTGTAAATGTATTTATCATTTGTTTCACCTCTTTGTCATTCTGACCCCATGACTATACTCCTCAAACCTCTTTCCAGTTCAGCTGCCCAAAACTTAGCAGACAGGTTTCTCACTGGTATTTATAACATTCGAACCGCAGAGTGGAATTATCTTCCTGCATCAGCCTCAGCCAGTACTTTACTGCTCTTATTTTACAGTGTGTTGTGTCTTCATAATATCCCACCTCCCTCAATACACCCGAACTTACTTCCTCTAATTACTATAGGTAAGTAGTAAAATAAAAATGAGAGTTTGTGTGTTGAGAGGAGCAGAGAAGTGGAAAGACGGAAGAATTGCGGAGGCTGGGTTTGCGGTGAAACTTTTACATAGAAAAATGTAAATGATATATGTATACAAACGCTTTAATTTAATACTGAGTGTAAATATGCAAGTACACGCGACAACAGAAACCAATAGTACTGGTTGATATTAGTCAGTATTGGATTTCTTTTCGGAAGATGAAATGTCACAAAGATTGATGTGACAGTTGGAAAGGGATTGGGGTTCATCGGATATAGCCCCGTCAAACTGTCCCTGTGAAGCTTAATTAATGAAGTGCCACTAATTACTTTATTGATCAACGTGAAAACAGCTTTAATATCAACTAAAATTACGTACTAGTAGCTTTTTAAAACCAACAGAATAAGCGATGAACCCAAATGTGTCGATGAAATTGCAATTACGGAGACTGTAAGAGATGATTAAAAGAACACGTGTTTTGTTATTGTGTTTTTGTGCAGTTCCAATAACATCAGTACGTCATAATTTGGCAGGCAATCAGTAGTACAGGAAGATTAAAAATCTAATATGTCGCATTTACACGAGTTTCGCTGCTCACTCTTCTGCAAAATACTGTTGCAAAAGCTTATTTATGCCTCTGCCCACTTTTTGTTAATTAACAAATTTAACATTTTACACTTTAATTGCAGATATAAGGAGAATACAAGAGGCTAAAGCGACAGTCAGAATTTTTACTTTTCCTACCACGTACAAAGAGCGCCAAAGAAAATCTCACTACACCTCGCGTCTATGTCACATTCTTTATCCTTGTACGTGGTCTTGCGAAGTCATGGCCATTTCCTCGAATGCTTTATGTCACGGTGCAACGGTGTGCCACTCCTTCTGCTAAATAGTCATACCAATAATCACAACAAAGGTTACAAGATGGCGTGGAAACAAATACATGTTTACGCTCTCGATCGTATTGGCTAAAAAAGAAAGAGGCAGAGAGTGCATTCAGTTTGTCATACAGTCCTTTTATCGTTATTGGTAGTCCATACCTCATCGGCTAGTGCAGGACACGCGTTTGAAAGCGCTAAAAGCTAAGGGGAAAACTTGGTGAGCGCCCAAGTTAACGAATGTAGAATGTGTAGTGTGAGAAGATTTTCAGGGGGTGCAAATTAAAGCTTGAATGGTATTCATTAAATACATAGCAAGGCAGCACTTTATAACAAAAAATAAACAGAACTGTATTTTCACGGTGGTATCAATGTCTGTTGCTGCATAGAAGCAAACATAACTAAATAATAAATAAATAAAGCAGCACGTTTTCCCAATTCAAACTATAATTGGTTAATATACCTTTACTAACATATTGCTTATCATAGGAATACAACACGATTATAGACAAAAATATAACCCAATTTTATTGCCATAATACGCATGTAATATTCAGTAAGCCATATACATGTTTATCTCTAGTTACTAAACATGATTAATCGATTACAACAAAAGAGTAATTTGCATTTAGTAAACGAATATCATCTACGGAAGTTTTACTGAGAGTGTCCACATTCTGATGAGTATGTATACCGTCTTCCCCACTTTCCTGGAATATTTTTATCCAGTAATTTACTAGACAGACAGACAGACAGATAGTAATTTACTATACAACACTTTTATGCACTGCCGTTGCAATTGCTGTAACAGTGCGACCAGCCTCCCAGATACCCACGATACGTCCACGAGTAATTTCGCTAGTATACGGCATGACTGGTTCTGAGAGAATAAACATGTTTTGGTTTCAATAACACCAGAAAAAGCAAAGGCATCAATCTCCCCTCTTTTCCCTTATTGCTGTGTTATCAAGCCACCACGCTCTGCTATAGGTAAGGTGAAGGACACGCCTCAAAAGACCCCAGAAAACGATACAAAATCCGCCTAAGATTTTCTTTGGCGCTCTGTGTACCTAGTAGTTAGAGAAGACATACATCAAAGAGGAAAATTTGGATAAGTGCCAAACTTGGTATTTAGGTCCAAAAATGCGACAGTAATATTTTCAAGAAAATCCTCCACTCCAACTACCCCTTAAATGGAACACCTTTCGAAATATTCGATTTTCTAAAATATGGTACTAACGACTTTGATTAAAGTACTACATACTAAATATATTTACATGACAAAATGTATTTCTAATTTTCTGGGAATAGCCAACAAAACCCTCTTCAGTCGGAAGGAATTTTGTATGATCTTGTACAACTATAAATGTTACGCGATAGACGAAAACGTACTACACAATCTCTTTAAAACACACAATTTATTTCAAATAAGTTTTTTTTGCGGCACAAGACATTTCCGAGATATCGTTATTAATGGCTCCAATTGTTCAATAACTTGTGTCATTCTTTTAAAGTTCCGTAGACATTCAGTTGTTTCTCGCGACTGCATGGAAATAATATAAACTTTTAAGGCCAGTATATAGTGTTCTGTTCTTAAACATTTGACTGTCGCTATTCCCTTTGCATTTATAACGAAATGTGTAATGTAACTATTTCTGGAATGGTTTATCTGGATTAAAATGAAGTAGATAGAAAAATAAGCTTTCGTAAGATAGTTCTTATAACCATTAATAAATGATATAGGTAGAGGAAGTCATGTGAATGTAATACATATTTCAATCCGTGTCGCTATGTGATGGCTCTGAAATTCTATGGCCACGAGAATAAACGAATAGCGAGTCACTACTTAAAAAAATTTCCTGTGTACATTCACATGGACTTTTCTACCCACAATCCTTTGTTTTTATGTAACGTATACAAGCAATTCTTGCAAAATATTATTTTATTATCTACTTTATGTTAAACAAATATTTCATTACCCATTTCGCTTTAGGTACAAGGGGAATTGAGAAAACTGAATCGATGGATGTTTAAAGGCGCTAAATGCTGTCCTTCGTATTCCATACTCTTTCCACGACATCGCGAGAAATAGCTGAATAGCCACAGTACTTTATGAAACTAAAAAGTGATGAAAAATCAAACCAATAATCTAAGAAATCGGTAACGCCACACACAAGTTAATTGAAATAAACTGTGTGTTTTAAAGAGATCTACATTTTTATTTAGTACGTTTTCAACTATCCCTTAGGATTTACTAGTTATTAAAAATCTACAAAATTCCTTCCAAAGAGAACTTCACTTGTTATTCCCAGAAAATTGAAGATATACATCTTGTCATGTAAATATCTTAAATACAGTGTGTTTCAGAAATACTTTTACAAACTTCGGGTATGGGTTCCTCACACCAAAAGAAGGAAAAAAGTTCATATGAACATATGTTCCATAATCCTTGGTTTTCGCGTTATTCCTGTCACAATGAAAATGTGAGTTCAACGGCCTTCGAGGTCCAACCTCAAAACTTCATTTCTCTATGCATTCATAGAAGGCGTTGACCCATTGTACTACATACGGTAGATGGCGAAGTGTTGCCATTGAGACTTGTTTACGTTTCTCATTTGTCATTAGTTTGTCTTCAACGTTTCAATTGTACATGTAGTGAGTTAACTCCACGTGTTTCGTTCCACCATGGCTGGATATTATTTTAGTGAACAGGCAGACATGATTTTTATGTATGGTCGCGCGAATGGTAATGGACGCGAGGCTGCACGGCTCTATCAGATGGAGTTTCCAGACCGAAGACAACCGAGTCATCCAAAAGCCTCTAATTAAACATAAACATAATGTTTGAATCAAAAGAATTAATCCCTTTGTCGCTGTTTATCGTCGCCTTGCTGAAACAGGAACCGTTGCACCACGGACTATTGATCGAGAAAGACCAAGAGTTGTTCGTATGCCGGAACGCGGAGAACAGATCTTAAAGTGTGTCGAAGACGATCCAGGTATCAGCACAAGACAATTGACTGTGGCATCTGGTACATCACACGTGACAGCATGGAGGGTACTTCACGAGCAGCTCCTGTATCTATATCATATTCAATGTGTGCAGGGTCTTTCGCCTGCCGAATATCCACCACGGGATAACTTTTGCCAATGGTTTGTAGCACAAACAGCCAATCCATTGTTTGTCTCGTCAGTTTTGTTTACAGACGAGGCAACGTTTGGGAGAGATGGAGTTACTAATTTCCACAACGTACACGTATGGGCAGATCGTAATCCTCATGCTGTACTTCAGGCTAGACATCAGCAACAGTTTAGTCTGAATGTGTGGGCTGGCATTGTAGGTGACTGTCTGGTAGGCTCATACGTTTTACCAGCACGTCTTACTGGTGCTGTCTACAGGGACTTTATCCAGCACTCTTTTCCCGACTTACTTCACGAAGATGTGCCCCTGCAAGTAATAAAAACATGTGGTTTATGCATGATGGGGCTCCGGCACATTTTAGTCGCATTGTTCGAGATGCACTGACTGGTATCTACCATGATCGATGGATAGGCAGAGGAGGACCAGTTCCATGGCTTGCACGTTCTTCTGACCTCACTCCTGTGGATTTTTACCTCTAGGAGCATCTTAAATCATTGTTTTATGGAGCAGCCATCCCGGATGCAGAAACGCTTCATCGACGTGTCATGGAAGCCTGCGAAATCATTCGACACCATCCCGAGGTTTTGACAGGGTGCGACATTCCATGATTCGACGAGTACAGGCATGCATAGAAGCAAGAGGAGGACATTTCGAGCATTTATTATGAGTTGTGTGTGTTATAAGTGTACCACTGTGTTGAACACCACCTAACGAGAAAACAAAGGATTATGGGACATATGTTCATATTAACTTTTTTACTTCTTGTGGTGTAAGGAACCTATACCCGAAGTTTGTAAAAGTATTTCTGAAAAATCCTGTATATGGTATTTCAGTAAACATTGTTACAGCCTTTTTCACAAAATCATAAGTTTGAAAGATGTAAGTAAAGACATTTTGGGCTATTCCTGAAAATATTTGTGTTCTATCTTCGGAAGGTACTTAACTATAAGTTTGGTATTTATCCGAATTTCATTTTTGAGTTATGTTGTTCACAGACAGATTATACAACACAGACGTTTTTCTAATTATTTTTTTCAAGTTCAGATGCCTCAAAATATGTATTTCCGGTAAAATCTCAATATAGAAATTTTAGAGAAATAAAAAAACTTCAATATAATTCAGCTATGAATAAAACAAAAGCAGAGATAGGTACATGAAAATGAAATTCGCAATGCTTTACAAACTTGAAAGTATCACTCGAAAATGTAGAATTTTCTACAAATAGCATCGGAGGTTCTCTTTATTATGAATGAATTTTGAATAAATATTACAAAGTGGTTTTTCTTCACATTGCAGCCGCCACAAGGCTTTTCTCGCGCCGGCTGCCGCAGCCCGGACTCCCACCGAAACAGTTATAATATCCGGGCAACTGCCTCACATTCTCAAAGCTACATTATTACAAAGATAATAAGCACATACCTTATAATAACAGATATTGGAAATGTTGTCCTCTATCCATACATTTCTGGCATCTTTTCAGGAAATTTTCATTCACACTCGGAGAGTTCGAGTGAATTTCTCGACCGATGTTTTATTTTAGTTCTTTCGATGTATGATTTATTTGTGTATGCTTTATTTTTCAAGTTTCCCCATAAATTAAATAGCATACAGTTAAATGAGGGGGATCTTGAGGACCATAATCCCTTACTAATTATCCTTTTCAAAAATTACAGCTGTACGCGTGCTAGCAAAATTCACCCAGATGCCATTTTAACAGCACTCAGCTGTGTAAAAAATGATGTAGGCAAGTCATTCCTATACCTCTCTGCATTTACTGTTTGCTCAGAAAATAAGGTCCTGTTATTCTGCGTGAATTTATTGTTCACTACACACCAATTTTCGCGTCATGCAAGGAGAACTCGTGTGTAAAATCGGGTTTGTCTGTGCTTCAGTATCTATTATCTTAGAATAGAATTGAACGTAACCGTGTAAATGAAACCATGCTTTGCCAGAGAATAACGCAAGTGTGGGTCAGTTACTCTATCACTGACATTTCGCAAAACCCAATTACAGAAATTTACCCGACTCTGATGATCACGTGAGAAATAAAGTGTTTGCAGCAAACTCCATACACGGGAAGAACTGAAAGAACATATCAGTCAAGAAATTCACTAGTTTCAGATATTGAACTCTAGAGTGTAAATGAAAATTTTCTGAGATGATGTTAGAAATTTTCCAATATCTGTTATGATAAGGTATGTGCTCAGTATCCTTGTATTTGTGACTCCACCACCAGAGTGTGAGGCGGTTGCGCGGGTAATATAACCGCTTCGGCGGAAGTCCAGCTATAGCGGCGCGTGCTGTGCTGTGCGTCAGATGGCAGGTTGAGGGCAACCCGATGGTGTGCTTAGGCGTGTACCTTCCCTAATTAGGGCTTTACCACGTAGTGACGGGATATGGGGGTTACAGGATGGCGGTTGTTCTTTAGGTAGGGGGAGAGAAAGGAGGTAACAAAGTTTGTTCCTCAACGGTAGCCGGTCATGGTGCAACTACCCTTGTGCACCGCTGGTGGTATGAGTTTTGTAATTATAAACATGTTGGGATTTTAATTTTGAAGTCCAAGCTACTCTTGAATGGATTGTATTGGAGTTCAGCTTTAGCTGCTGTTGGAATTACTCCGCTGTTACCGGATATGCCCGCAAGCCATGCGGGGAAGCCGGTGATGCCTCAAGCGGCGTGTTCTGGGGTCATAATCCCCAAGAGACCTAACTAGGGCGCTCTGATGGTATGGCAACTGGTCGTAAAATTTTGCGGCCCGGCGCCTAATTTCATCCTCCACGTAAGGAAGAGATGAGGCTTCGTGAAGCAGTCTCACGGGAAAGGAGCGGTTTACACAATAGATGGCCCGAAGGCACCTATTCTGTACCCGTTGTAGGAGCAGCAGGTTGGAATCTGCGGCCATGCCCCAGATCTCGCAGGCATAAAGCAGGAAGGGGATTATCAGCGCCCGAAAAAGGTGTAACTTTAAAGGGACAGGCATCTCAGACCCCAGCATCGGGTACAATGAAGCCGCAGCCCCATGTCCCCGACGCGCGACGTCCCCGACGTGTCCCCGAAAAGCTAGACCCTTATCTAACTTAACCCCCAGGTAGGAGATGGCATTTGTCCATTCTATCCTTCTTCCGAGATAGCTGAATGTGGGGAAGATTGCGGGAAAGCGGCGCTTGGTGAAGAGAATGGCGTGGCTTTTTGCCGGATTGATGGATAATCGCCAACGCCTGCACCACTCCTGGAGGAGGCGGAGGTGTCTCTGAATGGGGTTGAAGGCTCTGTTTGGGTGTTTACTTGTACAATACAGGAGCACGTCATCAGCGTACTGTGCCATGTTGACGTGCTGCTCTGTGGGTAGATCGGCCACATATACACTAAAAAGTGTGGGGGATAGAACAGAACCTTCGGGGACTCCGCCTCGTATTGGCCTTAGTGTAGATTTGTGTCCCGCTACCGAAACAACAAAAGTGCGGTGTTTTAAATATGTGTGTAGCAGGTGTATTAAGTGTGTAGGGAGCTCCAGTTGGATGAGCTTTTTGAGGAGCCCCGCATGCCAGGTCGTCGAGAAGGCCTTCTCGACATCCAGTGAAACTGCGGCGGTGTAAGCCCTGTCCTGGAAGCCCAGGGCAGCCGCTTCCACCACGCGCAGCAATTGCTGGGAGGTCGAGTGCCCAGGACGGAAGCCGAACTGATGTGGTGGGATGGCTCGAATGTCCCCTAAGGTGGGAGACAAGCGGTTAAGAATGGTCCTTTCAAACACTTTTGAAAGGACAGAGAGGAGGCTAATGGATCTGTAATTGGCAGGATGTACCGGATCTTTCCCCGGCTTCAATATGCAGATAACCCGAGCCTCTCTCCACTCGCGTGGAAAGTGACTTAGGGCGAAGCACATATTGAAGACCCTGGTGAGAAAGAGCACGGCCCGGAAGGGAAGGCGTCGTAGCATGGCGGGTGTAAGCCCGTCAGGCCCCGGTGCCCTTTTGGGGTTGAGACGCCGGAGTGCGCCTTGGATTTCTGAAGGTCTTATGACGGGATATCGATCCGCATCGTCGGGGGGACGTCGAAGGAATCGGCGTACCTCCCTCCGAGTACGTTCGGAAAAAGCATCGTCCTGGGGGTCATCTCGAGGCCTCATGGTCCTCTCAAGGTAGTCGGCAAACACATTTGCTTTGGCTTGGGGGAGGTAAGCCAGGCCTTGGGTGCCGTGGAGAGGGGAGGAGTATTGATCTCTGCGGTTGCGGAGGTGTTTTGCAATCCTCCACACGTCGCCATCTTCGAGGTTCATACGGTTCATCGTCTCCTTCCACGCTTGCACTCTGTGCTCGCGTAGTCGGCGACGGACCTCCCGGCAAAGGCGCCTATGAAGCACTCGATTATGTGGCGTGCGGTGACGCTGGTAGAGTCTGCGTGCCGCCCAGGAGCGGCGGATAAGCAGGTGGAGTTCAAGAGGAAGGACGTCAGGGTGCAAGGGTGCTGGGGTGTTGACAGTGAGGTTATGGACCGTTCGTACCACGATGGAAGTGAAGGAGGAGACAGCCGCCTCCAGGGTTGGGACGTCTACGATTCTCGGGTTGGGTGGAAGGGATTCGTTGAGGCAAACCTTGACGCATTCCCAGTCGACCTCCCGGTGTTGAACCGGGACGCCGTGACTGGCAACCTGGGTGTTAACCTCGGCTAACACAGGATTGTGGTCTGAGTGTAGCGCGTTGATTGATGTGAGTGAGATATGAAAGGGGAAATGCTTGATGATCGCGAAGTCGATAACAGAAGCCCGTCCTCGACCTCGTGGATGATGTGTAGGTTGCCAGGGACCCTCTGCTCTAAGTTGAGGGTCCGCATCTATCATGCGTATAATTTCATTGCCTCGTCCACACGACGGGGGGCAGCAATGCCAACGCATATGTTTGGCATTGAAGTCCCCAGCCATGATAACGTTAGGATGAAGGGCGAGGATGGAGAACTGCCGTCCGGTGGTATAACTGCTAAGGGCTGACCAAAGCTTACATACAAAAATGCAGAGCTCATTAAAGCACCAACATTTGTCTGATAGATTATTTTGTGGTATTAACTTTCTCCGAGATATTCGTTATTATTGACTTGTATTTTCAAACAATATATAATTTATAATTCACTTTTATTTCTCGCGGTCATGCAAAGAGGAATTTAAACAGCCAGCATATAGCGACCCGCTAATAAAAGTTGGATGATTGCTTCACCCTTATCGCTTTTATACCTTCCTATCTTTGGCAGTACTGTCAATAAGCGAAGGAACTTAAGCACACATTCACATAATTCACAGTATTTCTGGAAACCTCCAAAGGAAGGGATGAAACTAAGGGCACAGGGCGACTAGATCCGGGGTGGCAAGCTCCTAACGTCTCCATGTATTACATTCTGACGCCGGCAGGAACCTCACAGTCTTATCTCTCTACGGAGAGGTCTCTCTGAGGGGAGAGGTAAAGCAAACACCACTGCCACATGCCTCGCCAGACGTAAACTGCCCTGAACCTTCGACCCTGAAACATAACGAAATGAAATGACAGGAGAATACACGCCTTCATTCGCCTAGCGACCATGGAAAACCGCGAAAAAGTCAGAGTTGCTGGCCCAATGAGAATGAATCCTAGAACTTTCCAGATATCAGCATCTCACCCATTTTATGTAGCATTAAATAGAATATTATGCACTAAGACTATAATGGTAGTAATTAAGACGCGAATATGTTTATGAAACGAGAGATAGCGAGCTTCTTAATTTTCATACAAGCGTCTTAATTAGAGTTAGTATCAAGTTGCATACGACTTTTTGACCGACTACACTAGGAGTTCAAAACTTTGAGCTTTTACAAACAGACCTTACCTTGTAAACTGTGTGTAATTAAATGCTGGTCGGATGGCAGCACTGATGGCAACACTGTCGAGTCCACGCCGTATTTATTGATTTTTGCAGTTAACGTGAAAGCAACACATATTGAGACACAGGAAACGGGCTCATGATGAATAGAATTTACTTTATTTCAAATACACATATTTCATTGTTTATCTGGGAAATGGATCCCAGTGGATGCTTTGAAGGTGTTAAAAGATATAGGCGATAAGGGAGCGCGCGCGCCGGCGAGTAAGATCATAGTGAGTCGCTGAAGTATTGTGGATGCCGAAGAGTTCAGTTACGTCATATGTAACCAGCGTATGGTCAACCAAAAATATTATTCTGATTCATTGAGATTAAAATAATTACTGTAGTGCTAAATTATCGACTACTTCTCAAGTATTGTAAATGAGATTTTCCTCACTGCGTACTGTCAGATTCCATTCTAATCAATTAATTGAAACGCCGCCGATGAGTTGAACGAAAATACATTTCAGACACAAATGGCAAATATCTCGTTTGACGGAAATCATTCCTCTGCGTTCGTTCACTGCACAACAGAACCAGAATTCAATTGTTCTTCTTCCAGTTGGTTTCACAGGAAACTGTAACAGCTGACGTTGCGGTACATATACGTCATGCAGCAGCTTTGTATTTCGGGATGGAAAATGCTGAATACATTATTAAGAAGTTTATTGATAAATTCTGTTTCATCCAACTGGTGGCTCACATGTATAAGCTTCCAAAATGCAGAGGAAGACACAACGTGCTCGCTGCTTGAGCTTTGCGCCGACTTTCTTAACCATACAAATCGCGTATGCTGAGAGATATGTCAACAAAATGCTAATTTTTCGGAGTAGAGGGAGGCTCGTTGCGTATTAAACAGACCACAGTGAACTTACTTGGAGTTAAAAGTTCACTGCCTTAGCACTTCAAAGCACTCTGCGATACATAATGTAGTGAATAAATTTTGGGGATGAGAGGTGCGAAAAGCAAACCTAAAAAAGAAAAAACCAAACAAGAAGGTCCCTTGGGAGGAAAACTTTTCCATTTAGGAAACTGCTTTAGATATGTGTCTAGTACTAACCGGGATAATCCCGACAAAATATTTCTGATCTGCTCCATCCACGTGACTTTCTCAACTCATTATAGTTATATTTATGTAGCTTCTATAAAATATTATTGCAAAAGCTTATTTCTCTACCTACTCGTTAATCGAGATACACGTTTACAGAATTTATTTCGTCGCATATTTCAAAGTAGATACAAAAGGGATCCAGAAAATCAAGCAAAGTCAATGTTTTTGAAAACAGGTAGCTGTATGCTGGTGTTGAGCTTCATACTCTTTCCACTACAACGCAAGAAACAATCGATTGTTTCTTGTGTTGTTTAAAACATCTGATATGTTGCATTCACATTACTTTCTCTACCCACTATTCTATACACTATTGTTTCGAAGGTTTGTTATTTTTTTATTTCTTATATTCTAGGTAACACATTTACATATTTTGTTGTAGATATAAGAAGAATACAGCGATATTCTAAAGCGATAGTCAGATTTTTAAAGAGCGAATCGCTTTGTGATGGCTTTGAAATTCCGTTCCTCTTGCATGGCCACAAAATAGTAAGTAAATAAATAAATAAATAAAAGGGAAAAAATTATTGCAAGTTACTTCTTGGTAAAAGTACAAGTATTTAAAAATTCAAACCAATAACAAGAGAGATTTCGGAAGTCAGATTAATGCCATAAAGGATTTGTTTGACACAACTTGTGTGTTTTAACAGGATCTACATTTTTTGTGTAATAAGCGTTTGTCTATCTATTATGGCTTACTAACTATACAAAAGTCATTCAGAATGAAAGGGATTTCGCAGGTAATCGCAGAAATTTCAATAAATACGTTTCATTTGTTATGCAAACATCTAAAAATATGTTATTTTAATCAAAATCGTTAGAGCCATTTTTGTGAAAATAAAGTATAACGAAAACGTTAGCACGTAAAGCGTAGTTTGAGGGGGGAGAATTATCTTGAAAATCTTCGTGTCTCATCCTTGGAAAGTGCTGAACTTAAATACCAAGTGGTATTTCCGACATTTTTTGAGTTATACCGTACACACACACACACACACGTGCTTGCACTTGGACCCTTTTATCTATAAACGCTTTTATTGGATTCAGGGAACTTCAAAACATGCATTGCTGTGAAATATTGATACAGATTATTTTGAAGAATGCAACATTTTCTCTAACTGCTGGGTACTGCGGCAGAGCAATCTGCCCCACGTTGGGCGCCAAGTTTGCGACAGGAGGAATCTGCGCCACATTGTAGCGCCAAGTTTGCTTCACCAATTATGCGGCGTTTATTTGGAGGCGCTGATTGATGACTGCAAAGAAATTGAAGCTGGATGCTTTGCTTCTCGTTCTGTCTTGCTGAAGTCCGGTTTGGAGGTCCCTTCACCGGTTGTGATGTTCTGGTCGTGCTTTTTCCTCAACTAGTTATATTGATATAGGGTTTTGGATTGTAGGATACGCATGGATTCTGTTTTTCCTTGGTAAAGGATGTTGTAGATCTGCAAGAAGTGTGATGCAGCTAGAATTTAGGCATGGTTTCAATTAATTCATTTTTTTATTCATAACTGTCACCTTGAACACCGAAATTGTAATCCAGGAAACTATCTTGTCCCTTTATAATACTACTTGACTGTGCGCACTTTGCTTTCGATCCTCGCGCACCATCTGTTTCACGTTCCTGACTAAGGCAGCGGAAATAATTTAGAATGTATACTTCTAACATGTTGAAAAATATACATTCTTCGGGAGGAAAAATACTGAAAACGTCGGCGTATTTTAATCACTATGTCTATACGTTATTCAGAATTAACAGCTATTCCACAAATTTTTCAGCTCGGGCGTAACATGTTTGTTTAGATGATTGCCCTTTGAGTGTGCTCCGAATCTGCTGTAGGACTTGGTCTGACAGGAATCGTCTCAAACTCTCTGCTCCCTTATTTTCGAACTCTTGAGCACGTCTTGTTCTTACGTAGTTCTGTTTTACACATTTATTAGCTAATCCTAACATCATACGACTTATTTCTAACATGGCGCGACGGCTCTTCCCCGAAATATATGCGGGAGCTATGATCCCCCCACTGAACTTGGTCATGACGAATTACGGAACAAAAGATTTCTATCCTCTTACAAGTTTACAAAGGATTTTCTTCTAGCTAACGACATAAAATGTCAGCTTTCCTCGCGAGATATAACTCCTCTGTAAACAAAACATGGTGAATCCGGACAGTTTCCTAGTACGGATTATCTTATATACAGTGTGCCCGTAAAGTCATGGTGCAGTTATGAACTCTCATTATGGCTAAATGAAACGAAACCAAAGGATGAAGCATACGCTATATTGAAGAAGACTATTTCAAAGAGTATATGTGAGGCAGTATTTTTAACACTTAAATAATTTCAGTCTAATTATATAATATGTAAATTCAATAACAGCCCGCCTTGAAGCAATGTGTACGTAATAATTTGTAAAATGTATGTAACAGTCATTGCATATGCTTATATCGTTGTATCCATGTGTAATAATGTTATGTGAATATATTACGTAATTTAATAATGTAGTAGCTGCGAGAATAATAAGTTTAAAGTTGCTAACAATGAGGTAACAATGAGGTAACCTTGAGGCAATAATGAGTTTGAGAGCTTAAATGTTATTTGTGATTCTTGGAAGCTTAATGTAATTTTAGTGACAGTTTATAAAAAATAGACAATCAACAACCAGAAAAAGCTTTAGCTAAATGCAGGTATTCTGTTGGAGTAAAAATGGCCAATTAGAGACTTGAAATTCAGAAATTTACAAGTTTAGACGGTTAAAAACTAGTCAGTTGCCTGCGGACAGTGTTTGTAACTGGATGCGAGATGTGTCCTCGAGAAATTAATTATGTATTCGTGTGAGACGAAAAATAGCATACGTGTTAAAAAGTGCAAGCATTAAATAAAAGAATCTCACAGCTCTCGATATCAGTGAAGTGCTATTTAATTTATGTCAAGGATTAATAAAAAGGAGTGAATTAAAACTTAAAATCTTTGTAAGCTTACTTCTTGTCGCATCACGCCCTGTCAAGACTTCCATGTCTAACATTAATACTGACGCAGCGGAGGAAAACATAAATATTTAATACTTAAAAAAACAGTCAAATTACAAAGTTAATATTTTTTAAACTTGGGGCAAAGGCCACCTAAAAATACATTTGTGGCGAAGGCTACCGGAAACTGTTTACTATACGTGCTATTGCAACTACAAGTTCGGCTCCCCAACAGTTGAAATACGATACAACTCCTTCAATACAAACTACTTAAAATCGGCTTTTCATACGTAGCAGCAAACAACGTAAAGAACAATTCTACTTTAAGTAGCACGATTTTCATTGTGTACACGAGCAAGTAATGACGCAACACAACAATGAAGCAAATCGCGTAGCTGCAGCGAGGCGGATCATGATATTTGAGAACAAGATGTGGATGGTGCAAAGTTCAGCGTTTTTTTATGGCTGGCTAAATTTGAATCCGTAACAAGTGTTAAGCGTGAATATCGTCGGATGTACAACAAAGAGACACCACATAGAAATAACATTAACCGTTGGGATAAGCAGCTGAAGGAAACTGGCAGTTTGTTGGACCAAAAATGTATGTTGCAATTGTAGTAGTGCCACAAATTCCAGAAGGTGCATTCTTTCAACAAGACGGCGCTCCCCACATTACGCTAACACTTTTGCGAGTCTCTGGATAGAACATTTCCCCATCGGTGGATAGGAAAGAGTGGACTTAAGGCATGGCCAACACGATCCCCGGACCTAAAACCCTTAGACTTTTACTTGTGCGGCTAAAAATAACGTGCGTACAGGGTTCGTATCAACCACGTTAACCATTTAAAGGAGAGAATCAGACACACTATTCACTCAGTTACACCTGATGTCCTTAGACTGTGTGGGATGAACTAGAATATTGTTTATATTCAATGAACAGGTATGCAAACCTGGAGAGTTTTCGTTTCATTTTGTGAAGATTTCGCATATCTATCTTGTTTTATTGCTTTTCTGTGACTGGTCAAAACTTCACCATGACTTTATGGACACACTGTATACTTCTATCTCATTTTACTACCCGTTATTACAGTCTTCACCCAACAAAACTAGCATGAAAAGATTACAATGATTATAATAAACAATCTACTGTAAAAGTATTTAGACATATTTGTCATCAGGCTAAAGTAGGTTGTTATTTCACTTATGGAAAGCCAATTTGAAGTAGGAGTTGTACTTTAGTTCAACTGTTGGGGAGCCGAACTTGAAGTAGTTGCAAACGCACGTATGGTACCCGGTAGCCTTCGCCCCAAAATTTAAAAATATTAGCTTTGTAATTTGACTGCTTCTTTGGATATTATATATTTATGTTTGCCTCGGCTGCGTCAGTATTATTGTTAGAGACATGGATTTCTTTGCAGGGAGTGGTGCGGCTAAGAATGTAGGCTTACACAGATTATAATTTTTACTTCACTACATTTATTAATCCATGACACAATTTAAATAACATTTCACTGATATAGAGAGCTGTGAGATTCTTTTATTAATTATGTGCACTTTTTATCACGTAAACTATTTTTGTCTTACGCTGAATACGTATTAAACTTCTCGAGGACACATCTCGCGTCCGGTTAGGAACTCTGTCTACAACCAACGCGTCCAGTTATGAACGCTGTCTACAAGCAACTGAACTGATTTCTACCGCCTAAATTTGTACAATTTGCCCTATTTCAGTTTCTGATTGGCTAATCCTAGTCCAATAGAATACCTTCATTTAACTAAAGCTTTTTCTGGTTGTTGATTAGCAATTTTATGAACTGTCAAAAATTACATTATTGCTTCCAAGAATCACCAATAGTATTATTACTTTGTAATTCATTATTGCCTCAAGGTTACCTCATTGTTAGCAACTTTTAACCTATTATTCTCACAGCTCCTACATTATTAAATTACGTATTACATTCACATAACATTATTGAACCTGTACATAATAATATAAACATTAATATAATTATTGTTACATGCATTTTATATATCATATTATACACATATTGCTTTAAGGCGGGCTGTTATATTTTATTTTATATTATATAATTTGACTGAAATCATTTAAGTTTTAAAAATACTGCCTCAAGGCACGCACTTATGCATATCGTCAGCTACGAGGCGGAATTGCAGTCTCAGTACGTGGTAAAGAAAGTAAAAATTTAAACAACAATGAAAGGTTTAACAGTGCACAAACCTGTGCCTCTTCCTTATGCTTGTTATGTAATAATGCTGTTTCTCATGGTAATTAGTTTACGTGCACGAATAATAGAAATGGAAATTGTTATAACTGTTGTACTCATTCTATCAACGCTTTACAAATAATAAATAGGATTTGAAAGTCAGCATATAATGCCCACTTTTTAAAAATTACACTATCGCTTCGCCTCCTGTAGCCCTCTTGTGCGTACATACAACCAAATATGTCATGAAATTATTTCTGCAAAGGTTAACGTTAACATGAAGAATAGCTAGTAGAAACATTAATATGAACGATGTTGGTAGAGTAAGATATGCGAATGTAACATCAAAAGTTTTTAAAATGTAAGACGGTATTTATTTTTTTCTCCTGGTTCATGCAAAGAGCGTGAAATTTTAAAGCCATGTTATTGCTATCCGCTTTTTAAAAATCTGACTATCGCTTTAGCCTACTACGAGTTATACCTACAACGAAATGTGTAATGAAAGTTTATCTCGATTAACAAGAAGCAGATACAAGAATAAGCTTTTCTAACGGGAAAACGTTGTTCCTCTTGGTTGATGCCCTCCGCTGCCGTGTTTTGGTCTCCTGCTATCTCTACTCACCGGCTGATGATTTCTCCATTCCTAATAAATTACCTATCTAACTAATTTCACTGGTTTCAGGGTTTTCGTAGGTGAGGCAAATTAAAATACACTATAGTTCCCCTAAAATGTGGTTTATTATCAATAAAATACTTATGGGCGGCTAGCTTTTCCCCACTGGTAACGATTCCCACCATAATTATAAATTAGAGGCCTAATCTAACTGCACACACTTCCCACCCATATGCACACACTGCATCCGTCGTCCACCGTGTATCACTGAGAGTCGAAGAGCTTCTATAAGAGAGTGAAAATCTGGGGCTTTCTTCTCTCTTTTATACCCAAACCTAGTGACGCACACCTTCGCGCCTTAAAATGTAACGACATTTCTAATTGGCTTCAGACCACAATACCTTATTATGTATGAAAATATTCTGCTCCAAAACTTTTCGCACACGCGAACCCAGTGACGCGTCGGAAGCAAATTCAATATCTCTGTCTCTTTCCTTTCTATATCTGTCTCTTTTTATTTCTCCTTATTCCTTCAAGGTCCTTGCTCGTTAGCTTGGTGAAAGGTGGTGGGCTCTACCTAGAATTACTTTTTACCTGAAATTAGCCAGCTCGCCCGTCTTTACTTATCTAAGTTACAATCTGCTTTGTACATCTCTTGGCTGCTAAATATTCTAACATCTTTCTTGCTGAATTATATTATCATGTATAATTCTTGTTTGATGTTGATTTATATGTATATAGGCAAATAGATAGATATTTATTTCACTTCGATAATTACATTCAAAAATCCAATTTCCGTAATACTTAAATTCTATCACTACATGATACCCTTTACATAATATTTTCCTTACTTAACTAAGTTGCTGCATTTCTAAGGACCCATAGCATCAAACACCATGGTTACCGAGCTATTGGGTCATATTTACTTCTTTCCTTTCTCAGTCTGCAATTTATTCCTATTCCTTATTTCTAATTTTCTTCAGCCATCTATTTCTCACTGCACCTAAATATTTTCCTATCTCTATTAAGGTTTCCTTTGATTTAACTCTTAACATCCTTTTACCTATAATTTCATTTGGTAAACTGGATGTTTTGATTTTTCGCAATATTTCTCTCACACTCATTGTTCCTTCACATTCTAGGATTAAATGCCAATAATTATTAAAATTCCTATTACACAATGGGCATTTTCCTTTATTTTCTCCTTCTCATAAGCCTTTTAACCTCACCACCCCTGTCCTTGCCCAAGCAAAGCCCTCTCTTGCTGATTGGTTGCAAATTTCAACATAATTTTTCCTTTCCCACGTCCTTTTAAACTCTGTAAATATACACAATGAACTTTTATGAGTTGAAAATACCTATTATTTCCTGCCTTTCCATGTCTTCAATTCTCAATCTAACTTTTTTCCAACACCCTTTCTCCCTTACCTGACTGTCCCTCCAAATATCTCCACATCCTATTTCATTTAAAATTCCTTCTAGACGCTTATACCAAGTATCCTCTTTATTAAGCTTTCGCTGAACCTCCAAACATTGCTTTAATATATTATTATTTTCTAATTCCTTAACCCTAAACCAGTATTTCACTATAGGTATATAGTGTGTGGTATATCCCCCTTCACTTTCGAGATTAGTTTGCAAAAGGGCGGGTAGAGAAAGTATGTGAATGTATCACATCAGATTTTAGAAATCTTTACAAAAGGTTTATTAATGCTTTTCAAAATTTCACACGAGATGTAAGAGGAGGCGATTGGGGAAAGAGAGAGTGAGAGAGAGAGATTGGGAGAAATAATGGATGCGAGGGAGACATTGGGCAGATGAAGCGGGGAAGAGCAGGGGAGAAGGTACACAACAAAGTTCGCAGATCCGTGGATTCTGCTAGATAACGCGAAGATCTCATCTGTAAGAAACTCTGACATAAATAAATAAGGGCAGCGTTGAAAAAGGGCTAGGAGCACTAACACTAGCCAGGATCTTTTAACTTGCGAAATCTAATATCGCTATCTGATTACCTTCATCTTCCCAAGAGTGCCTCTGCATTAGTTATTATCACACTTTAGGGATTCTGTGTACGGAAGGGTTCACAATGTAGGCCATCGATTTCTGATGCGGCTGAAAGCTTTTCAACTGAACGTCTGAGTGCTTGAATTCTTTTATCAATGTCAGCACCGAATGTCACAGAGCTACGGTTTCTGCGAGCACAATTTCGAAAAATATATATCTAGCATCTGGGAATTTAATGGTACCCATAAATGGAATTCCTAAAACTGGCAGTCTTTATCTTAATGTTTTCAAACTTCTATCACATGCTGCTCCACCACGAGTATAAGCCTGTTTTAAATACCGTGTAGAAATATCTTTAATAGTATCTGGGAAAATCGTTTTATTTTACTTTTATTATACTAATTAATCAGTGTTGCACACTACACAGAAATCGTAATTTTTAATATAGAGTTAACTGAAAAATTTAACGCCACAGCCGCAACTTTCAGTTGACTCTATATTAAAAACTTGCCAAGACCAGGCTAAGGTCTATTAAAAGTATAAGTTATATAATAATAATAATAATAATAATAATAATAATAATAATAATAATAATAATAAAGTAAAATCTTAAAAAACACATTTATCCAGCACAAGTACCTACTTGCGATAAGCAGGTCGCTGTCAAGATTGTCATCTCCAGTGAGATGCCTTAGTAATCTGTCTGGGAAACAACTTGAGTACTTTGGGGAATTCAATGTCCCACCGGCATGTTGTCACAGGAGCTCAATGGTTAGAGCAACAGCACGGAGAGCGGGAGAATCATGTTCAAATCCCGGCTGTGGCGTTGAATTTTTCAGTTGACTTTATATTAAAAACTTGCCAAGACCAGTCTAAGGTCTATTAAAAGTATAATTAATTTATATAATAATAATAATAATAATAATAATAAAGTAAAAATACTACCACATTATTTAAATACAAGGCGTGTTTTAAAAGTAAATGCCGATATGTTTTTTAAAAAATAACACAACATTCTTTTTTCAAATTATTTATCATCATGCATCACCTTTCAACTCTCACTAATTCTCCACACAGTCACCGCCGTTATTCAGGCAATTGTAACGGGAAAACAGTTTTTGCATGCCTTCGTCAAAGAATGATGCCGCCTATGATGAAAGCCAAGTCTGCAGTTCTTGTTTTACAACATCATCAAATTCCACCAAGGAATTTCTTCAGATTAAAATCGCTTGCTACGAAATCCGGACTGTAGGGAAGGTGGTCGAATTTTTCCCAACCAAATGATGCGATCAAATCTTGCGTTTGTTTGGCTGTGTGTTGCCGAGCATTGTCACTCGTTGTTTTCCCATAAACCTCGCACAATTGGCGGTGAATGTTTGCTAGCGCAACATTTATCATATTCAAAAAGCGAATCACTGATCTTACTTCACGTTCAGTGGGTCTTCGACGGTTTTTGAGCACTTCCAACGCTCGAACAACAGGAAAACACAAAGTGATGATCGCTCACAGCTTCGTCTGGCTTCCTAATGGATGGATGGATGGATGAAGTGATCGCGCATGTTCAAAATCGCGGCTGCAGCGGCAAAATATTACAATGTACTTTAAAAACACGCCTCGAATAATGCACAAAACTGGCATCCAGAATTTCTCTCTCTTCTGGTTGTTTCATAAATAAAATATTTTTAATATTTGAATATTTATTTGTACCGAACACATTTATATTGTCTTTAAGCTACTTATATTCTAGTACAATTTGAGTTCCATTTTTTCTGTCTTTTAAAGGTTATCTTGCACCTGGTACCCTGACCCTTTGACTTACGATTAGCCCTTGTTCTTTTCCACTTCCTGACTCCTACTTTCTTATTATTCTCCTTTCTCTTGCCCTTCCTGCTCCTTTCCTACTCTTTTTGTTTACTTTACTTAACGATTATACTTGAAAACTCACCCATATTCTTGATTCTTTTTCCTCACTTAACTGCTAATTTTATAGCTACCATTTCCTCGCTCATTTTGTCCCATTTTGAATTCCAAACTTTATGTCTCGCGCTTCTCTCACTCTTTACATTCTACCAAGTAATGTATCTTATTCTCCTTTACTCCACATACGACACATGTTCCTGATTCACTCCCTCTTAATTCTCCTAGGAACATTCCTCTGTTCTCACCTATACTAAATCTTCCCTTCTTCTGCCTCTGTTTGCCCTCCCCGCTAGGAGGACTTACACTCCCCCCAGGAGACTAATAAGCGGGTATCTGGGGTCAGACGCCTGTCGCAGAGCAGACAGACTAATTGGATTGGATAGAGCAGCCAGGTTCTATCCGTAGCCTGGGACCAGAGCCAGGAAGAAGATGATATGAAAATAACGGTGAAATGGATGAAAGGAAAGGTGATGATTAGCAGTTGGTGGAATGAATGGAGAACCCGGAGAAAACCCGCTCTGACGCCGCTTTGTCAGCCACAAATCCCAAATACGGGATCGAATCCGGGCCGCCTTGTGCGAGGCGATCAATCTAACCACTAATCTAAACCTACCCTAAATCTTTAATCATAAGTTTTGTAACAATTTATCCTCAGTGGTCGAATTAATGCCATATCTTCAGCAGTTTACAAGTGTAGCAAAAACCATATGCAAGTTTCTTAAGTTGATTGTCTTCGAATTTCTGAAGAAAGTTGGAACAAAAACTTAGACTACAGCGTATGGAACATTTTAATGCGCAAAAGTGTAAACAAAAATCAAAGGAGTAAAATACATTAGAAGTAAATACAGGGCATTAGGCCGTGTGCTCTTAGGCATTTAAGTGTTCACGTATTGAAGATTTAAAAGCCTCAGAGCAAAAGCCATAATATGTCATTGAAGCTAAAGGTTGAAGCAAATATTAGTAAAGGATCGAAAATAATGTGTAAAAACCGAGCGGGATGGCTCAGGTGGTAAAGTCCCGTGGACCGACCAATCTGCCTGAGGTGTCTTCGTGGTTTTCCTCAGTCGCCAAGGTAAATACCGGATTGGGTATTTAATACCACGACCCAAAATTCCACCTTAAGTCTAAAACAATAGTAAAATTAAAAATAAGTGGTAATAAGTGCTGTGCCATCTATCTACAGGCAGTGGAAGCACTTAGACTGGACGGCACCCTAACGCCATTTGCACGGCACGAAGCAGAAGATCCGTCTGTCATGCGCTGACGGTCTCTGTGGGCACGTGACGAAGCAAGATGGCATTTCCAGGGATGAGACCTAGAAGGCAAATTGTCCGTCTTCCTGTGTGAGGGCGGCGGTTAGACTGGACGGCACCCTAATGTCATCTGCACGACATGAAACAGGTGGTTACAGGGATGAGACCTAGAAGGCTAACTGTCCGCCTTTATATGGGGACGGCGGTTGAACTGGACGGCACCCTAATGGCGTCTGCACTGCACGAAAGCAGAAGATTCGGTAGCTATTCGCTAGGGTCTGTGACACATGACGGAGCGGGTGGTTACAGGGATGAGACCTAGAAGGCTAACTGTCCATCACAT
Organism: Deroplatys truncata; assembly: GCA_030765065.1. Taxonomy (NCBI): domain Eukaryota; kingdom Metazoa; phylum Arthropoda; class Insecta; order Mantodea; family Mantidae; genus Deroplatys; species Deroplatys truncata. The sequence continues at coordinate 47,085,103 of CM060986.1, forward strand.
ATCGTTCTAAGAGTTATCCACCAACAGATCCGTCGCGATATGACCAAGGAGTTAGTGACGTAAAATAAAATAGAGAGAAAACAAACGTGTAAAACTTGCTAAGGAATGGAAAAATGAAAATCAACGTCCTCTAAACAAAACACGACTAATGGCATTTACTTTCCCCCATAATATCAAGCAACTTTTATTCAAGACATTTCTTTCTACAACGTTTAGTTTCGGAAATATTGTACAGTCTCAACTTAATGGTACATCCTGTATTATTTTTTGAAAACACATTTGTGTCATCAACGTTTCCTTGAGCATTTATATATTTTAAATTATTATTAATTAGAATCGTATTTGTTGTTATAATGAGATGTAAAGAAGATTTGAATAACGTTTAAAATACGTTAAAGTGATCGAATGAGATGGATTCCACAATAAAAATAATTTGGTAATACAAAATATGTAACAAAAAGCAAACATTTAAGTAGTAATATGTTTTATACATAATATGATTGTAAATATGTCCTTATGAACACACTATTTATTCCATGAAGGGATTTTTAAACTATGTGAGTTTGTTTTAGGATCGATAGCAAGCAGACTATAGTTTAAATACACAATATTCAACTATTGTGATTTTTAAAAAAGTTTCACTGAGAGAGACGGTTACGGGGACGGCGGAAGAAGTGACACATGAATTATCAAATATTTTCAACCAGAAGTAATACATCATTTATTATTGTTATAATATAAGGAAGGTCTACAAGTAATTAAAGCAAATATTTAAGTAAATCTTTGATTCAAGCGTCACATATCTTATTCGTCGTTAAAAGCACAGTGAGGAATAAAGTAAAACACAGTATAGTGAAATATCACGTATTGGATTTATTTACAAAGGGTGAACCACTTAAAACTTGCGCCGCAAATATTTCGGAAATGGAAAGTGCTAGCCATTGTTACATTTAAAAATTGTATGTTTGCTCAAAAAATACACTTTCTCAGTATTATTAAAATCAGTTTATAGGCTAAATGTACGAGCCCCTGACTACCAATCAATGCTGCGAAAACTGCACATCAATAGCAATACCTTACCTTCCATGCACGGAAAACCTGAGATAAGATTCAATATTGCCACGACTAAGACCTAGTAGAATTTTAAGTATATCTTAATATATAACGGACAAAAAGAAATATTCAGATATTCTGCTACGTGTTTTACATGCTAAAATTCATAATTACTGAACAAATATTCTGCCACGCTAGACATAAACTTGTCATATCAACTGTGAGAGGCGTGGCACATTCAAATCGAACATTTCAGAGTACCAGCATCTATATCTATAACAACTTACAGAGCATCCACCAGGATACAGCGACGACACGTCATCAACACAACCCATTCCTCTGCCACATCTACCCACAACAACCCATTTAATAATACTACTTCAAAGTTCAAAATATTTTGAACATGAAAACCAACGTATTAATCTTTATAAAATTGTGACCAAGTTTCAGCTATGGGTACCTATAAAGGGACCAATCACGAGTTTTCCAAAATGCCGAAGTACTATACGGAGCTTTTTGAACCTTTTACATCTTATCTGGTATGAAGATGTACGACTGCAAAGTTTGGTACACACCTTTAGGACTATAATAAGTCGTTTCTGGATTATCCATTTTAAAACACAAATTTGAATTATTTTATAAAAATGCTCCTTACAATGCAAATTTTATAAGTTTTAAACAAGGTTTTGATTATGTTCCTTATTAAGCTAGAAAAAGTGTTGCTTTTTTATTTTAATTTTGCTGTACTGTGACTTTCGACTTTTGTAGCAAAAAATATACACTTATCAAACTTGGGCGAAGTTGGTGGCGTATATCTGCCTTATATTAATAACACAGCAATTTTTACTTAAACTATTGGGGAAACCATTTCCCAAGTTTGACTCTGATAACTTAAAAATTGCGTCGTAATGAGCATTTTAAATGCTGAAAAAATTCTAAAAGTTACAATCGAGAAAAATGCACTGGAAAATTCGCTCGTATGAACTAGCGTGTGTATATATCATAAAATAGTGTATATTTTCACTTAAAATGCATAATTTAGAAACCGAATAAGAAATGCACACCCCATTTTGCAAAAACACTTCAAGAAATACTGGAAAAATGGTTAGGAATACCAAAAACGTCTGAAACTGAATACAACGCTCTCCACTGAGGCTTATTTAAATCGTTACCTAAGTCCTTAATTTTCACTTCGATATCAAAAATATTTACACGAAAACGTTCGTGGAGAATAGGAGTTAATAATAAGTTTAAAAGCATAAATTGTAATTTTTGAACATTTTTGCTATATTTGCAGTGATCTTTAAAGTGGCAGAGAAGGTAAAAAGCTGAATCAGGTAGAGTGACTTCTGGAGGTTCGAATCTGGGATCACAGCTGCTTCACCCCAGCACCCAATAGTTTTATAATAGGTAATTCTAGAGATGTTACGAATTTATCTCATGAATTTCGTAACCTGGAGTGGAATTTATTAAGACTATTCCATGAATAAAATGTGACAGATTATATGATTAATAATTACTTTTTTCTTGTGTTATTTAAAACAAATCAGCATTATGCCAACTGTCAGATCACAGCGTACTAAATAAAAAATCCAGTGTGTTACGAAATACTAACCAACACTAGAAACAGTGGGAATGAAAAAATTGTTAACCTCAAAATTAAGATAAGCTAAAATCGGAACACATTACAGACACAACTTTTTCAAGAACATATAAATAAATAAATAAATAAATGTGTGTGTGTGCTAATTAAAAAAAAATCAAAGTTCAATGTTGAAGGAATATTCTGGTTTTCGGCAATGGAATCCGAAGTGGATTGTACTGAAGAGAAATGTTGAGGTAGTATGATTTCATAATTTCTCCAGTATTGATGAATGGTGCTGTTGATTTAAATGATGTAGCCGATTAATCACTGCATACTGATACTATTACGGTTCAGTAACGATCTGATAAAATCGCTCCTTGCAAACATATTACCAGATAAACGACCGTAATTGGTCGATATCCGAGACATTGCTAAATGTTATAGACGAGTACTAAAACATGCTGCGCACGGATGGAATAGTCCTTCATATTCTGTCTTAAACGTTTTGTCTTATCTAGCCTATCATTTGTTTTGTAAGTGCACCTTCAGCACTAAAGTAACATTGCAGAGAGCATAAATCGGGAGCGTGGGTAGACATAAGCTCAGTGTTACAAACTTAGGACAGATAAGGATAATATATGATCCACTCTGCACACGCCTTGGCACAGCTTGGTGACGTACGAGAAATGAGTCCTGTCTAGCGAGTAATTAAGCAAGATGATGGCTGGAATAAAATCATGTTATTGCAAATAAGAGACTTCTATATCACATATTGCTATGTAAACGTTAACTGTATAAGAATTAACAGGTAATATAACATATGTACTTAAAGAACGAAACTATTAATGCATTTCTTTTTCTGACCCTAAGTGACCCCCTATTTGCGCAGGCCCTACTTCCGTCAAAATACTGCTAAATAACTGCAGACTTTCTAAAGTTGAATCACGGTTTAAAAACTTAGTGTGTTATATTTGAAGCAACATGCAGTACTAGCCACGAATAAACTAATAAGTTAAAAGATATCTAATTCACAGCTTCTCAGCATCAACACATTAATAATTTCTTTCTTTAATTTTTTGTTCTAAGTTTTACGTGTTATGTATTTTCTTTGCTAATATTGTACGTATAATAATTAAGGGGATGTTAAAACACATATTCATAATGTGCACTGGTAGAGAGCAAGTATATAACCTTATGACTCAAAATGTAATATGGGAGGGAAAAACCATTGTTAGCTGTATAACCAGTAATAAACATTACGAGAAAAGCAGTAGCATCTATGTAAGCATGTAATGAACCTTGGATTCATAACTAAGACAATAGAATTCTGTAAACATATATGTAACAAAGTGTTATTGGATAGTAGCACCAATCAGATACATTGATACATGCCTATAATTCAAATACGTACGTTAAGAAAACGATTGAAGGGAACGCTAACAGAAGCTTGTCAGTGTTCGAGCAGGAAGGAGGATATAAGCTCGTCTCTAAATAGAGTCTAAAACTACACATTTAAAGTCTACCAGTTATACATATTTTAACATGACAAAGGTAATAATGAATTGTGAATATCATATGTGGGTTATCTAAAATACAATTTAAATAGTTAACAGAATACGTGTGTGCAAAATATTTTAACCTTCTCCATACCTAGCCCTGACAAGACACAATTGCTTTCCGACTCAAAGTACAGCAGCCATGGCACAGAAATAAAATAATAATTACAACATATTAACACACACACACACACAAGAATACATATATACGATCTTCAGATTCCAGTCTACGAGAACCTCAAGATGACTCTATCCAGTACAGTTAATTTTTATGTCTGTTCTACAATCTATTGCTACAAAAGTTTATTTTTCTATCTACTTCATGTTAATCAAATAAGCGTTTGCAGAAAATGGTTTCGTTACAGATTCGCTTAGAAGCAAGAGGGAATACAAGAGACTGAAGCAATAGTAAAATCTTTAAAAACTGAGTGGCTATATGCAACTACAATCTTTGCTTGTCCAAGAGAAACAAGCGAATGGTAAATTAACACTTCAATCAAGTATGACGTATTTGAAAATTCGGACCAAAAACAACGAAATGATTGACACAAAATATTTTATTTGATATAAATTGTCTCTTTTAAGAAAACTACAAGTTTTGCACAGCAGGTTTTCATTCATCGTTTATGGTTTACCAGTGAAAGAAAACTATGCAAAATTGATTCAAAATGGAGAGTTAGCAGGCTACCCGCAAATCGTTCAAGACATAAATATTTCTTGGTTACAGAAACATCTTAAACATATTAAATTTTATTCAAAATCGTTTGAGCCATTTTTTGAACTAATCAAAAACAAAGAAACATTGTAAAGAGTAGTTTAGGTTGTGGAGAGTTTCTTGAATATCTTCGTTTCGCATCCATAGAATATGCTGAACTTAAAATATCAAGTTTGGCATTTATCCTTCATCTTTTTCTCTATTTATTATTTTACGTCGCTTTAATCACGTGGTCATATCGTAATGATCTGTTAGAAGATACCTTGTGGATCGGTGTATGGCAGACAGTTAGATTCTAGGTCTCATCCCTGTACCATACCATCTTACTTCGTCACGTATCCACAGAGGCATGTGCACAACAACTGTAACTCCGCTTTGTGACTGGCAGGTGGCTGCCAGAGAGGCATGTGTAGAGCAACTGTACCTCTGCTTCCACACGTGCCGGGCAGATGACACCAAGGTACTGTCCAGTCTACCTGCTTTTTTATTTGAAGTTAGGTGACAGAGCATTCGTTTTATTATCCATTTTTCATGTTTTGCTATTTTGTTTTAGTTCCATTTATACCAAACTTTAAATACAATGGTCTTATCGGTGGCCTATCCCGTTTGGAACATACTATTTCCTATAGACAACGGTGTTAACTCGTATTCGCTTGTTGCTGGATTTCGGTAACTTTGGGTTCTATTCATTATATCACGCAAATTCACACTCTCATTCATACTTTCAGACTCTGGGAAGGATAGGGAAAAATTCCCAACTATACCCAGCCGAGAATCGAAGCCGGGACACCTCACGCAGCAGACAGGTATTGTTTTAGACTTAAGGGGAACTTTGGGTTGTGGTATTAAATCCCAATCCGGTATTTAACTTGGCGACTGAGGGAAGCAACGAAAAAAAACTCGTCAGATTGGTCAACCCACGGGATTTGAACCCGGGACCTTCAGAATGCGTGCCACAGACGTTATGGCCTAAGCCCCCTCGGTTCTTCTTTTTTTCCCCTTCTTTTTTTAACATTCTTTAACTAGGTATACCTTAATGGACAATGAATGAACGAAATGGGTAAAACGATACTGAAGTGAGTCCGGGTTCCATAGAGCTTAAAGTTACCAGACATTCATCTTTTCAGAAAAAAGGGAAAACCCCGAAAAAAATCTTATCCAAGAAAACTCATTCTGACCGAGATTATAACTCGGAAAGTCTTGAATGTCCCACGGAAGTGGGCATTTCATTTTTCAGTTACGCTGTTCTCTCTCTCACAAACTTCTTCTTCTTCATATCTTCTTATGTAGGACTTACACCCCTCAGGACTTACAGGCGGGTGCCTGGGGTCAGAGGCCCGTCGAGTAGCAGACAGACACTCATGGAGCAGACCGATGCCTGGTATGGGAGGAAGGAAGTAGATGAAACGAAATGTTGGTGAAATGGATGAAAGGAAAGGCGATGATGGAGCAGTTGGTGGAATGAATGGCGGGGGAAACCGGAGAACCCGGAGAAAACCCACCCAGATGCCGCTTTGTCCACCACAAATCCCACATGCGGGTCCCTGGGATTGAACCCGGGCCGCCTCGGTGAGAGGCGAGCGGTCTAACCACTCGGCCACGGCGCCGCCGTCTCTCACAAACAATTTCCAAAAAAATAGGATATAGAATGCTTGTGTGAAAGATCCCCAGTTCGAATCCCGTTGGGCCGGCCACCCTGATATGTGTTTTTTCGTGGTTTTCCTGGGCGGGTAGGTTAATGCAGGGGTAGCTCCTCTTCCATCACAAATGTTCTGCCCCCATCACTTCCTTTCATCTCTTTCACGTTCACGTTTCAGAGTTGTAGGACCAGCCGACGACGATTGGTGCGTGGTGGCGGGACGGCGGAGTTTGCAATACGTAAAGGATTTCTCCATGACGCTGGATGGCCTACTGGTGCCCTTTTCTGGATGATGCTCGTTCCCGGAATGCCGAGCTAATAGCTCGCGCAGTAGGCTCACGCCGGCGTCAGGATTGGTGTCACTGGAATTGTAAGGGACCTCATCCTTGCTAGCGCGCATCGTCATCTGGACCGGTCGCCTTCGGGTCTTCCCTTCATCTCTGAGGTCACTTCAGACATAATGGACCTACTAAGATGACCTACATGTGGTGCTGACTATAATCTGCTTGCCATAGTTTGAGTGGAAGAGAAAGAAAAAAAATCTGATGTGTTACACTCACATGACTTTCTCTACTCTTGTACAATCTAATTTTACAAACGCTTATTCTCCATATGGTTCATGTTAATCGAGATATCGAGATGTCAATCTTATTGGTAATTTTCTTGTAGATGCAAGGGAAATATGGTAGCTTTTAAGCGATAGTCAAATATTTTAACGCTGGTTGCTATGTGGCGCATTCCATTCTCTTTGCATGTCCAGGACATAAAAAAAATCTGATGTGTTACACTCACATGACTTTCTCTACTCTTGTACAAACTACTTTTACAAACGCTTATTCTCCATATGCTTCATGTTAATCGAGATATCGAGATGTCAATATTATTGCTAATTTTCTTGTAGATGCAAGGGGAATATGGTAGCTTTTAAGCGATAGTCAAATATTTTAACGCTGGTTGCTATGTGGTGCATTCCATTCTCTTTGCATGTCCAGGACATAAAAAAAATGAATAACGAATTTGAGAAAAAGTATAAGTATTGGAAAATTTAAGGAAATAACAAGCAATATCTCGAAAACGGTTCACTCAACAAAAGAAATGTATATGACATAAGTTGTGTATTTTAACGCGATCTACACTTTTTGTGTAGTAACATTTTGTGTATCTCTTATGGTTTACCAGTTATGCAAAAGTTGTTCACAATAAAGAATACTTTTGGAGACATTCCCAGAAAATTCGAGATATACATTTCATTTCCCATGACATTATCTTAAACATATGATATTTTCATCAAAATCGTTAGAGCCATTTTTGAGAAAATTAAAATTTTCGAAAAATCTTCCATGTAAAGGGTAGTTTGGGGTGGGGGGATTTTCTTGAAAACCTTCGTGTCGCATCTCTGGAAGATACTGAACCTAAATACCAAGTTTGGTGCTTATCCGACTGTTCGTTTTTGAGTTATGCTGTTCACACACACAGACACACACACAGACACACACACACACACAGACACACAGACACACACACGGACATGTTTCCAAAAATTCTTTTTTTGGATTCAGGAGGTCTCAAAACATGTATTTCCGGTGAAATCTCGGTATCGAATTTTTGGGTGGAATGCAATACTTCCCCTACTTACTATACGTAGTAGAGAAAGTAAAAATGAACAACGAATGTGAGAAAAAGTATAAGTATTGTAAAGTTTAAGGAAATAACAAGCAATATCTCGAAAACGGTTCACTCAACAAAAGAAATGTATATGACATAAGTTGTGTATTGTAACGCGATCTACATTTTTTGTGTCGTACAATTTTGTCTATCTCTTATGGTTTACCAGTTATGCAAAAGTCGTTCACAATGAAGAATACTTTTGGAGACATTCCCAGAAAATTCGAGATATACATTTCATTTCTCATGACATTATCTTAAACATATGATATTTTCATCAAAATCGTTAGAGCCGTTTTTGAGAAAATTAAAATTTTCGAAAAATCTTCCATGTAAAGGGTAGTCTGGGGTGGGGGGATTTTCTTGAAAACCTTCGTGTCGCATCTCTGGAAGATACTGAACCTAAATACCAAGTTTGGTGCTTATCCGACTGTTCGTTTTTGAGTTATGCTGTTCACAGACACACACACACACAGACACACACACAGACACACAGACACACACACAGACACACACACGGACATGTTTCCAAAAATGCTTTTTTTGGATTCAGGAGGTCTCAAAACATGTATTTCCGGTGAAATCTCGGTATCGAATTTTTGGGTGGAATGCAATACTTCCCCTACTTACTATACGTAGTAGAGAAAGTAAAAATCTGATGTGATACATTCACATGTTCTCCTCTACTCTCTAGTACTCTCTAGTTTATTAGTGGATATACAAACTAGTCTTACTAAAGCTTATTTCTACATCTACTTCATTTGCATCCAAATAAACCTTTGCAGAAATAGCTACATTACACATTTCGTTATAGATACAAAATGAACAACCATAGTCAAATGTTTAAGAGCTGGAATCTATACGCTAGCCTTAAGATTCCATACTGTTTCCATGCAAACGCGAGGAATAACTGAATGTTGACAATACTTTAAAAGAATGGCTAATTATTGAACAATTCGAACCATTTATAACGGGTATCTCGGAAATGACCGATGTCACAATAAAAGGTTTGAAATAAATTGTGTGTTTTTAAGAGACCTACAGTTTTTATGCAGTACGTTTTCGTCTATTGTTTAACGTTTATCAGTTATACAAGATTATACAAAATTCCTTCCGAATGAAGAGAACTTCAAAGGCTATTCACAGAATATTCAAGACATATATTTTATTTGGAATGTAACTGTCTTTAATGTATAGTATTTTAATCAAAATCGTTAAGACTTTTTTAGAAAATAAAAAATTTCGAACTATGTTCCACTCAAGGTAGTTTGATGTAGGGGGATTTTCTCGAAAATCTTTCTGCAGCATTATTGGAGGGTAATGAACTTAAATACCAACTTTGAAATTGATCCTACTTTTCGTTTTTGAGTTATACTGTTTACAAACATTTCTAATTTTTTGGACGCCTCTAAACATGTATTTCCGGTGAAATCTGGGTATCGAATGTTTGAATGGAATGCAATACCTTCTCTACCTTGAGGCAGTATTTTTAACACTTAAATGATTTCAATCAAATTATATAATATGTAAATTCAATAACAGCCCGCCTTGAAACAATGTGTGTATGTAATAATTTGTAACATGTATGTAGCAGTCATTGCATATGCTTATATTATTGTATCCATGTGTAATAATGCTATGTGAATATATTATGTAGGAGCCGTGAGAATAATAAGTTAAAGTTGGTAACAATGAGGTAACCTTGAGTCAATAATGAGTAAGAAAATTTAACAGTATTACTTGTGATTCTTGGAGTAACAATAATGTAATTTTATGACAGTTTATAAAATAGCCAATCAACAACCAGGAAAAGCTTTAGTTAAATGAAGGTATTTTATTGGAGTAGGATTAGCCAATCAAAACTAAAAAATAGCAAAATTTACGAATCTAGAAGTCAGTTTCCTGCAGACAGCGTTATTAATCAGACGCAAAAAGTGTCCTCAAGAAATATAATATGTATTCGTGTGAGACGAAAAATAAGTTTGCGTGTTAAAAAGTGCAATTAATTAATAAAAAGAAGCCTACATTCTTGTCGCATCACAACCCTGCCAAGATATCCATGTCTCTAAAATAAATACTGACGCAGCCGAGGCAATCATAAGTATTAATTATTTAAAGAAACAGTTTAATTACAAAGTTAATATTTTTTAAACTTGGGGCAAAGACCACCTGAAAGTACATTTGGGGCGAAGGCTACCAGAAGCTGTGTACTGTACGTGCGGTTGCAACTACAAGTTCAGCTCCCCAAAAGTTGAAATATAATACAACTGCTACAACAATACAACTTTCTCAACCTACTAGGCACATAGTAGAGGAAATAAAAATTATGAAGTTATTGGAAAATTGAAATCAATGGCAAAGAATTTGTACACTTTACTAAGAGCTACAATTTCTGTGTGTGTAATTTCTTTTCTTTCTATTTTTTCGATTTACTGTCAGGTAAAGCTAAACTATACCAAATTTATTTAGAATGAAGACTTCACAAGCTGTTCAAGCATGTCTTTGTCATAAGATATCTTAAACCCATTGTTTTTTTCAAATTCGTTAGCGCCATTTTTGAGAAAATCAAAAACAAAGACTAATTTTTTTCATCAAAGGATTTCTTGGGTTGGAGGTTTCCTGAAAATCTTCGTATCGCATCTTTGGAGTATGCTCAACTTAATTACGAAGTTTGGGACTTATCCCACACTTCGTTTTTGGGCTACACTGTTCTCTCTCTCTCTATCTCTATCTCTCTCTCTCTCTCACACACACACACACATACATACATACGCACGCAAGTAAGTTTTTCTAAAAATAAATTTAACCTTTATTTTCAATGAAATGTGTATATCGTATTTTTGGGTGAATTACTTTTCCTCTAGTTGTTATAGGTTAGTTGCTAGAAATGGAAAAAATGTGAAAAAATATTGTAAAATTAAAATCAATAGCAACGAATATCTTAGGAGTAGTTAACGCCACAAAAAAGCATTTATTTGTCATGAATTGTGTGTTTTATCGAGATGTACATTTTTTATGCAGTAAGCTTCCGTCTATCTAATGGTTTACCAGTTATACAAAATTATATACAGTTCACTCACAGGATTCTCACAGTAAATTCAGGATGTACATTTTATTGTACTGCCAATGTATTAAAAACTTAATTTTAGTCAAAATTGATGGATCCATTTTTGATAAACTAAAACATAATGAAAAATTCGAATTTTGAGGAGTAGTTTGCGAGGTGGATATTTTTTCTTTCCTCAAAAATCTAGTTTTCACATCTTTGGAAGATGGGGGACACACATACATAAATGCTTTTCTAAAAATGCTTTGTTTCGAATCAGGGCACCTCAAAACATGTATTTACGGTGAAATATCTACTTAAACATTTGATAGAAATACAAAAATGGTCGCTAGAGAAAGAAAAAGTTAACCTGAAGTATTTTTTTCACTCCGTCCTGTATTCCAATGTTGTCCATTAGTACCGCACTTTAGTTTCACATACGTTGGCAATACTGAAAACAAGCACCACATTACAGCTATACGTGTATAAAAAGCCTGGGGAATTGAAGAATCTCCCAACCTACATTAAAGAAAAGCGCCTTGAGTCAGAGAAAACGCTTATTTGTTTTCTTTCATATCATGGGACAAATCCCTCGAGAGGCATACAGAAGGCAACCGAGGGTACTCAACCCGTATTTTTATCCCCCGAGAAGGAACTGATTGCCTTTTATTGTTCCGTTATGGTACTCGTCTATAGCACAGCTCAATTAACTGACTGGGTATTTATCCTTCAGCGATTTTACAAACGCTAACCTTTACCAGCCATTTCCTTTAATTGAGTCTTACAGCAAAGCACATACTTGCAAACTTTCTGAAATTGAAACCCATAAAATCTCCCTCGTCCAGCTAATAATTTTCCGATGATATAAAATTCCGAATGTGTAAACTATTCAGTGCAGTAAATGTACAAAAATCATATGTATGAGGTGTGTTTTTCAAATAAGTGCCGAGGAAGTTTTATAAAATAACAGAATATTCTTTTCCAAATACTTTATCATCATTCATTACCTTGCACTACTTTTACACATTGTCACCGCCGTTATTCAGACACTTGTAACGGGAAACCAGTTTTTGTATGCCTTCGTCAAAGAATGGTGCCGCCTTAATGAAAGCTAAATCTCACTTCTTGTTGCACATAACGCGTTGAAATGTTTTCCATCAAGTGCCAAATCCAGACTGTAAGGAAGGTGGTCGAATTGTTTCCAACCAAATGATGCAATCGGGTGTTGAGTTTGGCTGTGTGTGGCTGGGCATTGTCATTCATTATTGTTTCCCCATAAACCTCACACAATTGGCGTTGAATGTTTGCTGGAGTAACATTTCTCGCGTTGAAAAACGAATCCCTGATCTGACTTTACATTCGGCGGGTCGTTCGATTGTTTTGAACATTTCGAAACGCTCCAACAGGAAAACACAAAGTTACGATCTCTCACAGCTGTGTCTTGCTTCCTAATGAATAGAGGAAGTGATTGCGCATGCTTAAAATCGCCACTACAGCGCTGCAGTGGCAAACTATTAAAACGGTACTTCCTTTAAAAACATGCCTGTAAAATAAATGGGAATTCTGTATTATAGGAATCCTTCAAATCCTGACAGTATTGCTTCTTTCTATAACACATGCTGAAATTCTTCCTAGTATCACAATAAACACACACTAAAGTAAAGAAAACACACATGCACGCGCTCATTCCCCCTCCCCCCTCCCTCTCTCTCTCCCCTTTCATCGTTTTAAAGTATCACATATATATCTCTTTAAAATGCCGGATTAGCTGAGGCGAAAATGTCTAAGGTTCGCATTGGGTAGATGCCAGGTTACATTCTCCTGGACCGGCCACCGTAACTTGGGGTTTTACCATGGTTTTCCCAGGTCGGTAGGCGAATGTTAGAATGGTTTATATACTACCATGAATTTTCATTCCTCTCATTTCGCCTCCTTTCATCTTGTAGGGTAACAGGTTTAGGCCCTGTGGCTGGTGATACGTAGCATATATGGTGAATATGCTTTCAGAAGGGAACTATTTTACCTTGGCATATGACCTTTCCGAACCTATTTTTGAGGATAAAAGAGGCACTAAACGGGAAGCCGGGGATGTTCTATCTGGAAACGTTAGGAACATCGTTGCGCTCTGCCTGCCGTCATCGTATTCAGTTGTTTCTCGCGATTGCATGGAAACATTATGGAAATTTAACACCAGCGTATAGCGTCCAGTTATGTAACATTTGACTATCGCTGTTTCCTTTCTATCTGTAACGAAATGTGTAATGTAGCTATTTTTGCAGAGGTATATTTGGATTAAAATGTAGTAGATAGAAGAATAAGCTTTGGTAAGAATAGTTGTATAGCCACTAATAATCGATAGAGGGTAGAGAAAGTTATGTGAATGTATTGCATCAGATCTTTGCCGAGCACAGTGGTTTTGTCGGTACATGCAATACAGGCTGCAGTTTAAGAAATGTCTTTTATTTCCGTGCTTAAAACATGCTCCTGTCTATGTACGGTGTAAACTAGCACACACAAATATGCTTTATCTATATAGAGAAGTTGATTTTGTATCACACTATAAGCTCATTCAAAGTCCGAGACAGAGGTACCCAAGCCTGTCATATAATGGCCTCAGAATGTTGTATGTGAAGGTCCGAAAGCATTTGCTACTAGATCACGTACGATTTCAATCTTGTTCGACAAGTACAGAATCCCGGGGTAAACGGGAAGTAACAAAATTCTCGCACTTGCTTGGACAAATATGCTCTTCTGTTTGCCCTCTCACGAATCGTTCCTTGTTGCCATGGAGTCAGAGTTTGTGTGACGTCACACACAAGCATCATTCCTTCCGGTGTTTTAAACATATTTCACACTGCATTGATAAAATGTAGTACACCAAGTGACAAAAAATCGCGCCAGTTAGCACTAAATAAAGCGTACTGGGCTTGTTTATATCTTTCTTTTCAAATTGTTCTTTACATGATCGGACCCAAGGCAGCAGATGATGATTCCTATGTGCAACAGACGAGAATGTTACTAATAAAACTTATTCAGATATGTTTAAAGCATGGACCTTATTTCAATTACACCCTGCAGATTTAAAAATTTATAGTACAGGAAGACGACTACATAACAGATCATTTGTTGTAAACACTGTCTACCTGCACACCCACAAAATATGATCTCCTAGCTGAAGGACATTAAACTAAAAAAAGAAGAAAACCTTACAAAACAACCAGTTCTAGCATGAGAATGGAACTGATCCAAAACATCTGATGTGATACATTCACTTGACTTTTCTACCCTCTATCGTTTATTAGTGGGTATACAAATTGTTCTTACTAAAGCTTATTCTTCTATCTACTACATTTTAATCCAAATGAACCTCTGCAGAAATAGCTACATTACACATTTCGTTATAGATAGAAAGGAAACAGCGATAGTCAAATGTTAAAGAGCTGAACGCTATACATTGAGTTAAATTTCCATAATGTTTCCATGCAATCGCGAGAAACAATTGAATGTTGAAAGAACTTTAAGAGAATGAACCAAGCAATGAACAATTCGAAGCATTAATAACTGATATTTCAGAAGTGGCTTAGCCACAAAAAAACTTACTTGAAATAAATTAAGTGTTTTAAAGAGATACATTTCTATGTAACACGTTTTCTTTATCGCTTAATGTTTACCAGTTATACAAGATTATACAAAATTCCTTCTGAATGGAGAGGATTTCAAAGGGTATTGCAAAAAATTTCAAAATATACATTTATTTTAATGTAAGTATCTTTAATATATGGTATTCTAATAAAAACCGTTTGAGCCATTTTTAGAAAATAAAAATGTTCGAGAAATGTTCAATGTAAAGGATAATTGGGGTGGGGAATTTTCGTGAAAATCTTCGTGTCGTATTCTTGTAAGATACTGAACTTAAATACCACGTTTGGTACTTATCCAACTTATCGTTTCTGATTATTCTGTTCACAGCACACACACGGATTTTTTTTCTTCTAAAAATACTATTTTCTAGATTCAGGGGGCCTCAAAACGTGGTAGAGAAAGTAAACATTTGTGTTGCATTCACATGGTTTACTCAACTCATTCTTCTACAAAATATTCATATTAAAGCTAATTGTTTGGTTCTATTGTTTGTTAATCCAGAAACAAGATAATTCACATTTAAACATTTCGTTGTAGGATGCAGTACGTAAAGCAATAGTCAGATTTTAAAATGCGGATCGCTATGCGAAGGCTTTGGAATTCCACGCTCTTTGCTCGACCACGAGGAATAAAGAATAGCCACTTACCTCTTGAAAAGGTGCAATTATTTGAAAATTTGAACCAATAACAAAGAATATTTCTGAAATGGATGACTAAGAAAAAAGTATTTGACAAACATATCTACATTTTTTGCCTTTGAATCTTACCAATTAAACAAAATACATTCAGAATGAAGACGAAAGGGGTATTCCTAGAGAATTTAAGACATCTATTTTGTTTTCCATGCAAATATCTTAACTATGTGGTGTTTTAATTAAAATAGAACCATTTTTGAGAAAATGAAACATACAATCTTCCATGTAGTTTGTGTTGGGAGGATTTTTTTTGAAAATCTTCGTGTAGCATCCAATATGCTGAACTAGAAACTAAGTTTGGCATTTGACCGAGTTTCATTTTTTGAATTCTGCTTTTCAGACTGACAGGCACATGGACCTTTTCTAAAAACATTGTTATATACCGGGGTGTGGCCAAAAGGTTTGCAGCTAGTTATTAAATTTTAGATACCCCAGCATAAACATTGGGAGGCATAGCTGCAGAGGACCAGGATCTTAACTACGCATTTCAGAGCAGGCGTGGGATAGTTATCACAAAAATACACAGGATTTCACATTAATTACATTACCTGTGGTTTAATGAATATTCATACTGTGCCTCTACATCATTTACAAAAGATTAAAAGAAAGACATTGGAGGGAGATGTTACACATACGAAGTCACATTCATACGATCCACACACAACCTTCCATGACAGACACTGGACTCGAAGTAATTGACGCAATGCTACGCATCACACAAAGAACTAGAAACGCTTACTTGCCCCCTCTCTCCACCTCTGGCCGGAAGATGGGGAGAGATGCCACGTCGGACGAAATTCAAAACCCAAACCGAGAGAATTACACCGAACAATACTGCTGCTACAACGCAATAATGTGTCCGACGTGACAATGCACACACATACAGGCCACAAAATGTATTCCGGTAAAATCTCGATATCTATTTTTAGGTGGAATGCAATGCTTTTTATTTGCTAGGTATATGGTAGAGGACGTAAAAAGGCATACTACCTTCTAAGGATTACCAACAAATTTATGTATCACTAGCTAGCTGCCCCATGTTGCACGGGTAGCGTTTTAAACTCAAAAGAATTAGTTTTATTTACGTCTACGTTATTTATGAAATTATTGTGTAATTATCTACAAGTTTTTAATGTAACTCCTTCGCTTTGCTCCTTGTAATTGTAAATTCGTACAGATCCGGCTATTACTAATAAATGATAAACATCCGTTGATAATTCACACAAAAGAACGTGAAACATCGGCGGAACGTCCGACTTCCGTAACATCCAGCCGACAATCTTCAACGTTCTGGAAATTCTGTAGTCTGTAAGTACTCTTTGACTGTGGAACAATCACCGATCGGAATGGTCGAGTATCTTTAGATAAATACAGTATGAAAATTTTTAAACCTAAGTATTAATATTTTTTAAATTTATTAAAATATTATGGGATAATTACATTTTCAGGTTCAATATGACGTACCTATTCTTAATTTTAAAGGGGACTAACTTTTTAAAATATACTTATAAGATTTTTATAACAGTGGAGTTACATTTTTTAATTTATTGGAACGAAGGGTTTTAGGGTACACACTCTTTGGTCCCGTAGTTCTTTAATAATATAAGAGGTAGCAAGAGCGGGATGGCTCGTGGTAAAGTCGTTCGGAAGGTCGTGTGTTCAATTCCCGTGACCGACCATCTAGACCCATGGATTTTTTTTCGAGGGTTTCCCCGGTCGCTAGGCCAATGCTGGGAAGGACCATTAACTCCCCCGAATTTCCCTCCATTTCATCTCCATTCTCATTTCACTTCATCTTTCATCCGTTTGGTCTCTCTCAGGATTGTACGTGTCGGCGAGAGATCTTGGCGTGTGCATGGCAGGGGAACAGGATGCTTTGTGGAAACCTTCATCCCCAGAATGGGAGCGTTCTCTGGGTTCCGAGCCTACAGGGCGGAAGGGAGCCGACTGCATCAGTGCCCATTTGGGGGGTTTAAATCTGTCAATGTTAGCGACACTGCCCTCTGTCTCCTCTCTTCTCGTCCTTCGCCTCATCCAGAGCATAGGTACAAAAGATCCACGTAGGTCGATCTAAGTACCCCTCCGCGTTCAATTCCAGTCCTAATCCTAGTATAAAAGGTACACCGTTTTCACATAATACAGAAAGCCTTAACATATACTACGAAACAGAGATGAAGCTGGTGAATATTTAGATTCCGCAATCCGGGCCACCAAGTTAACCTCTAGCCTGTGACCATCGAGAAAAACAGCAATCTTTGTAGTTGTTAATTAAGAAATATCGCTCTACTTCCGTGATGTGGCGGTAGCCTAACATTCAAGATATCCCAAGTTCGAATCTCAGTGAGGGTGAGTGACCTAGGCAATGTTTTTCCGGTGTTTTCCTTTATCCTGAGAAGGCGAATGTCAAGTAACCCTAAGCTCTACCCATGTCAACATTTCAACCATTTCGTTCATTCAACATCCGAGATGATCTAACCAGATGAAGGACGTTAAACTTCAAGCTATACATTTAGATGGGCAGGTAGGTAGGTAGTAGGTTGCCCTTCTAACGAATTTGATTACACAATAGGTACAAAGGAGATAGTAAAATTTTCTTACACGAGGACTATTAAACTATTTTGTCATTGGTATCGCATGCGTATCGTAGCGTTATAAACAGATTAAACTATCTTTTCTTTTGCTGTTTCTTAATTTCTAAATCATGACCATGGCATAATATCACTTAGAACGAAAAATTCGCGGCGTTTACTTAATTTTTTTTAATTTAAGTTTAATGTTTATTTATTATATTAATATCTATTATTTTTATTTAAATGTAATGTAATTTAAATAAAGTTTGAATTTTCAGTTGAGTAACAACAACTGTTTTCTTCTTCATGGCAATCTCAACAAAAAGTCGAGGCCTTGTTTGCAAGCATGTTCTTTTATAACTCCAATACATAGAAATTAAATTGAGTTTTATTTATGGACGCTCTTTAACTGCTGTGATCCTTAGCGTCACATTTTATATTGGGCGTAAAAGACCAGTAATTTTGCTCACAGGCCTCTTTATCAGGCTTGAGGTTCTTTTATGTGTCACCGGATTTACTTTCCTTCCGAAGGAAGCCATGCTAAGTTTTTTTACGCCCGAAAAATTCATCGGCCTCCGCCGGGTTTGAACCCGCGACCTTGGGAATTAGAGGCTAGTATGGTAACCACTACACCACGAGAGCGACTTATAACTCAAATGTTTCGAATTCAAGTACAAGGGATTTTTAAATATTTTAGTAATTTATGAAGTGAAATTAGGACTTTTACAGCCCCATATTCGTCAGAATGAATTAATTTTTTCAGTGGTGAAAGAATTATCAAAATCGGTTGAATGACTTTTTAAGAGTATGCTTTACCATATACACACATAAATGTTCGTGTTTATAACATTAACATAGATTCTCCATACCCAGCTGCCTGCAAGCAAGTTTAATCCTTATTACCCTCGTGGGTCAATATTAGAGGCAGCACAAAGACGGCCTAGCCTCTCCTTAAATATAACGTCCACCTTGTGCAGCCACACGCCAGCCAATCCCTGACAAGTAACTGCATTAACGTGATCAAGCATTACCTTGATTAATAACTCCACATACTGCGAGAACTGACAGCATACAAATGTTGATGCAGCCTTAGGGGGAAATGCAGCTAAAATGTTTCAAAAGCATTTTTTTTTGTGAAGTGCACAAAACGAATGCTGCTTTTTATGCAGTCCTTCAGGCTTGCACTTGCATGCCATAGATAGTTAATATTGAAAGGTTTTAGTGCATGCCACGCTCAACCTAAACGGATGTGGCCAATACAATGAAGCTATACAGTTCGTTTTTACTTCAGGTGCTCTGCAACATTCAAGTAATCGAATTAGAGTGGACTGTGATCAGCAAAATGAGTTTGCTGCACTAAAGATACAGATGCTGATAGCTTTCCAATAAATTAATTGAGCTTAATGAATGCTTTTTGAGATCGATTATTTCAACACAGCAATTTCTCTGTCATTAACGGAACAAAAATTAAATTATCA
Source organism: Deroplatys truncata (assembly GCA_030765065.1). Taxonomy (NCBI): domain Eukaryota; kingdom Metazoa; phylum Arthropoda; class Insecta; order Mantodea; family Mantidae; genus Deroplatys; species Deroplatys truncata. The sequence continues at coordinate 47,104,747 of CM060986.1, forward strand.
CAGGGTTACTAAAATGCGCTTGTGTTCAAAGGGATGATTCCATTGCTGAATAAAATATCTTATGTGTAGCATTCACATGATATTCTTTACTAGCTCCTCTACAAAACTAATCTTACAAAAGCTTATTTTTCTACTTCTTGTTAATCGAGATAAGCTTTCATTATAAAGTTACACATTTCGTTGTAGATATAAACGGATAAAGTAGGTTAAAGCGCTAGCTCTTTAAAAATCTGTTGCGATATATTCACATGACTTTCTCTACCTTCTATCGTTTATCAGTAGGTATACAAACTATTCTTACTAAAGCTTATTTTTCTGCCTACTTCCTTTCAATCCAAATAAACCTTTGAAGAAATAGCTACATTACATTTTCGTTATAGATACAAAGAGAAAAGCGATAGTCAAATGTTTAAGAACGGACGCTATATGCTGCCTTAAAATTCCATACTGTCTCCATGCAATCGCGAGAAACAACGGAATGTTGATAGGACTTTAAAAGAACGACAGAGAAAAAATAATTCGAACCATTAATAACGGATATATCAGAAATGTTTAATGCCACAAAAGTTATTTGCAATAAACTGCGTGTTTATTTCAAATACAATGTTTGAAATTTGAAACATAATGTGTTTTGTGTAGTACTTTTTCCTATATCGTTTGTCGTTTACAGTTATGCAAGAGGCTGAAGAAGACCTCGTAGACTACTCCCAAAATTCAAGTTATATATTTTATTTGTCATGTAAGTATGTTTAATGTATGGTGTTTAATCAAAATTGTTACAGCCATTTTTTTAGAAAATAAAAAGTTTCGAAAAATGTTCCACTTAAAGGGTAGTTTGGGGTAGGGGAAATTGTCATGAAAATCTTCGTGTCAGGTACTAAATACCAAGTTTAGTGTTTATCCGAAATTTCGTTTTTACTTTCTCTACTACGTGTAGTAAGTAGGTGAATTAGTGTATTCCACCCAAAAATTCGATACCGAGATTTCACCGGAAATACATGTTTTGAGACCCCCTGAATAAAAAAAAGCATTTTTGGAAACATGTCCGTGTGTGTGTCTGTCTTTGAACAGCATAACTCAGAAACGAACAGTCGGATAAACACCAAACTTTGTATTTAAGTTCAGTATCTTCCAGAGATGCGACAGGAAGGTTTTCAAGAAAATCCCCCCACCCCAGATTACCCTTTATATGGAACATTTTTCGAAAATTTTAAATTTCTCAGAAATGGCTCTAACGATTTTGATTAAAATATCATATGTTTAAGATATTTTCATGACAAATGAAATGTATATCTCAAATTTTCTGGGAATGCCTCCAAAAGTATTCTTCATTATGAACGACTTTTGCATAACTCGTAAACCATAAGAGATAGACAAAAGTTTACTACAAAAAATGTAGATCGCGTTAAAATACACAATTTATGTCATATACATTTTTGTTGTTGAGTGAACCATTTTCGAGATATTGCTTGTTATTTCCTTAAATTTTCCAATACTTTTTCTCAAATGGGAATTCGTTATTCATTTTTTTGATGTACTGGACATACAAAGAGAATGGAATGCGCCACATAGCAACCAGCTCTTAAAAGATTTGACTATCGCTTAAAACCTACCATATTCCCCTTGCACCTACAAGAAAATTACCAATAAGATTAATATCTCGATTAACATGAAGCATATGGAGAATAAGCGTTTGTAAAAATAGTTTGTACAAGAGTAGAGAAAATCATTTGAGTGGAACACATCAGGTTTTTTGAATTATGCTGTTCATAGACACACACAGACACCTTTCTCTGAAAAAATGTGGTAGAGAAAGTAAAAAGCGGATGGTTATATGATGGCTTTGAAATTCCATGCTCTTTGTATGGTAACAAAAACAAAATCTGGTGCGCTACATTCACATGACTGCATATCCATTCTTTAGCAAATGTGTCGGCAAAAACGATGTCTCGCAAGTAAGACAACGTTGCTATCTCGGAACTCGGAATGAGACCCCTGATGATCTCATTCAAGATTGGGGTATCTCATCCCTGATGAGATCCTCCAGTCTTCCCTGATGTTCTCTGCCGAGCTGCCTATGTAGGGCTGAGAAGAAATGCTTTTCCTAGCTAGACGTCTTCGGCATTTCTCAGGGTGATGCGAGTGAAGGTAATTAAACTGAATTCTCATAATCGGCTTAATTTATTAAAACGTAATACTTATTAAAGTGGCTAGCAAATTTTTCCCTGCTTAATAATGATAGAGAAATTTAAAAGCAGTATATTAAATCTTCTCGCTACTTTGAATAATTAGTGGACCTAACTAATTGCGTCACATCTCCCAACCACAAAATCTTCCGCCTTACTTCACATGAGGTTCGTCGATGACAACATTATTAGCAAGAGTGTGTTAAACTTGTGGCATTCTCCCCTTCTTATATCTCTTACTATGACGCCAATGTTCGCACCTGTATATGCAACAATGAGGCAGTATTTTATATCACAACACTGTGAATGCCAGAGTGATTGTAGTGTAAATTAGCATTATTGTATGACAATGATTTGAGATGTTTGTTAATTATAAGCATTGTTAGAAAATAAGTTTACACGGCCTCACTGAAACTGACAATAGGAGCGGGTAACAATAAGCGAGGGGGTGAGTTGTTTATCAATTAGAAGAGGCAAACGAATGACGTCACAGTAGCGTGCCTTTGTTTAGAAATGGAGGGAATGTCTTCCCTAGAGCATATGTGTTCGTAATTTTGATTGGATAAAAAAATAGACGCTAATGTTGGCGCGCTTTATTAACCAATAGCAGCTCTGTTATAATGTTTAGGCATACCGGGGTGAGGAAGTATAAATTCTAAGGCAGAGACAAGTATCGCACAGTTCAACAGAATCATTCACGAGTTACACGTCGCACAGTTTAACAGAATCATTCACGGGTTACACGTCGTGCAGTTCAACAGAATCATTCACGAGTTACACGTCGCGCAGTTCTACAGAATCATTCACGGGTTACACGTCGTGCAGTTCAACAGAATCATTCACGAGTTACACGTCGCGCAGTTCTACAGAATCATTCACGGGTTACACGTCGTGCAGTTCAACAGAATCATTCACGAGTTACACGTCGTGCAGTTCAACAGAATCATTCACGAGTTACACGTCGCACAGTTTAACAGAATCATTCACGGGTTACACGTCGTGCAGTTCAACAGAATCATTCACGAGTTGCACGTCGCGTAGTTCTACAGAATCATTCACGGGTTACACGTCGTGCAGTTCAACAGAATCATTCACGAGTTACACGTCGTGCAGTTCAACAGAATCATTCACGAGTTACACGTCGCGCAGATCTACAGAATCATTCACGGGTTACACGTCGTGCAGTTCAACAGAATCATTCACGAGTTACACGTCGCGCAGTTCTACAGAATCATTCACGAGTTACACGTCGCGCAATTCAACAGAAGCATTCACGAAGTACACGTTACGCAATTCTACAGAATCTCTCGCGTCGTAAAGTTAGTTATAAAATGTGAAATATGTGAAATTAATAATGTGTGACGGCAATAAAAGTGTAAAAACAAAAACTTTTATCAGTGCTATCTTTTAGTAACAACTCCTTTCCGTTTACACACCCTGTTCAAGAGATTTGCTCGACTGAGTAATAAATAATAGCTAGCCGGAGGACAAAGAACCCAAAATTCAAAATAGTAAAACAATAACAGGCGCTCAGCAAATAAGATAACACGAACGATACCGCGACACAACTATTCTCATTGGTTATAGACGTGCTATGAAAATAAAATGCTCCACTTTTAGAAGTCAAGCTTCCCTTTGACTTCTACGGTAAAACAGACTATCTCTGTCTCACTCTACAACTCTCGTTTCTCTTTCTATTTTTCCAACTCCCTTGACTTTCCAACTCCCTTGGGCCTCTATCTCCATCTTTGTCTAACCCCAGACCTCCCTATGTTCTGTGACTTTGTCTAAAACCTGTGTGCAATAACGGGTGAGTGGAGTATTATCCTTATTGCTAACTCGCCTGGTTGCTGATTACATCGTTCCTTACATGTTCGCCTCCTCGCTAATTACATTTTGTGGTACAAGCTATTTTACAGTTAAGCTATGTCACAATATTATATTACATTATTAGTTGTTCACATATTAGTTATTTGCTCCTACTATTCACAACAATTTATCCTTTCGGATATATATCCCCTTACACAAATTATTCTTACGAAAACTTATTCTGCTATTTTATTGAAATAAACATTTGTAGAAATGGTTTTATTACGTATTTCCTTGTAGGTCAAATAGGAATAGGCGAAACAGTAGACTTAAGGTCAAATCTTTTAAGAGCTGGCCCCTCTGTGATGGCTTTGAAATTCCATTCTATTTGCATGGACAGGAGGGAAGGAGAGGGGCAGAGAGAGAATATTGAAAGAAAGAAAGAAAGAAAGAAAGAAAGAAAGAAAGAAAGAAAGAAAGAAAGAAAGAAAGAAAGAAAGAAAGAAAGAAAGAAAGAAAGAAAGAGGTATGCCGACTTCTCGTTTGAGAAAATAAAAAATTTCGGAAAAATGTTCCATTAAGAGATAGTCTGAGGTGGAGTTATTTTCTTCAAAATCTTAGTGTCGCATATTTACAAGGTACTGAACTTAAATACCTAATTTGGTTCTATTTAACATTTCGTTTTTGAGTTATGTTGTCACACACACGGATCTTTACTAAAAATATTTTTTTATTCAGTGGGCCTAAAACATGTTTTTCGGGTGTAATCTCGAATTTTTGTGGAATGCAATACCTTCTCTACCTACTATGTAGTACGTGGCAGAAAAAGTAAAAATTTACCAAAATATGAAATTATAATGGATAAAATCTCAAAATTTATGGAATACGTATTTTAAAGGCAAAATATCCTATACTTCAAGGGTTTGAAGCTTATTAACTTCATTAGTTAGAAAATACGCTTTGTAATAGGCTGTTATTTCATACTCGGCCACAAAATATGAAATAAAATACAGCAAACTATATAGAGTTTATAAGTTTTAACAATTTTGAAATCCTTAAACGGAGAAATAAAAACAAAAAGAAGTTACTGGTTAATTTGACCTTGCTTAATACTAAATACAACATGCCATTGACTGACCCGTAGCTCATTGGTAGAGCACTTGTCTGCTGTTCGAGTGGTCCCGATTTCGATTTCCGATTGGGGTGTTGGAAATTTTCTCTACCCAAGATTATTCCCTATCTTCCCCAAAGTCAGGAAATGTGAACAAGAGCGTGTGAGATATAATGTATAAAACCCAGAGAAAGCTAGAAATCCAATGACAAATATACGAGTTAACAGCATTGCGGATAGGCAGTATGTTCTAAAGGTAAAAGGCCGTAGATATGACCATTGCGGGCTATAAATTAACAATTAAAATGAGAAAATGCCACATTTTCTTAACTATATCTAACCTTATGAAGAGGCTGGTGTGGGTTTTCTAAATGGTTTTACAGAAAACTGCCCAAATAGAACATCCGGAAAGCCCGTTCACCGCGAAAGGAAGTTATTTTAAAAAGAAAAATAATAAATATTACAAGATATGAAATATGAAGATTTAGATAAAATATAAAGATTTTATCAAAATATTATGAAATATGAAATTTGTTGTCTCGTGCACTGAATTCTACACACTGCAAAACGTAAAAATACCTGTTGCCATAATGTTTAGAATAGCATGGTTTAGAATAGAAATGTTATTTTTTGCGTGTCTACATATCACATACCCCGCTAATATTTTGTGTACCGGGTTAAAGGGAAGTCATTACATTAATTTAAACCAGTTACAGATCTCATTATTTGGAACATATTTTGTATATTTCAGTTTTTTCTATGACAATTTTCTGCCCAGATATTTTGTGTTTTTTTCCAGAACATAAAAGACACACAGGTTGACAACGTTGCGCAGCGCGCTATAGCCGAACGGTAGCTGCGAGCGGGGGTGGCACTCTCCCTTTCATAACCAGAAGTAGGTCAGCGCGTAAATAGGTTTTACTTTTGCTGACGCGTGGTTCATGAGTGTATATGAACGTTTCGTGTATTCCTGCCCATATTTCATAGCAAATCGCTGTTGAAAGTCTCTGGTGTTGTGAGGGTTTTCTTCTGTCCATGTATGAATGTTATAAAAATTTAAAATGCCATTTTTGTTAAGGTAGTTTCGCCTGATGCCATAATTAATTATGGTATATCTGCACCTTGATCTATGAGTCAATTGGCGAAAGCCGGCCTGGAAGTGTCTAAAGAGGGCGATGAAGGACCCGTTGACCATTCAACCCGCTAGTGTCCTCGGGATGTACTCTTTCCTTTAAGCAAGCATCCGCGCCATCTGTCCGGCATCGCCATACGCCACGAAACCTAGAAGGAGACCTGATAGTTGAGAATAAAACAGAATGAAAGGGTAATGCTGGAAAGGAAATCGTGGTGGATGCAGAAACCACACTAGCATTTCCCTACCGACCAGGGAAAACCACGAAATATCCAAGATCACAGTGGGTGAGAATCGAACCCTGTACCTCTCGAATGCGAGCCTCACACATTACCGCGGATCCATCTCGTTTGGTAAATGTAGAACTAGAGCAATTTGTAGAAATAACTTCACATAATTTACGAATTTTACAGTGTTTTCCAAAATATACATTTCTATAATAAATCTTAAATCCGTAATTCACGACCTCGGTATTATTTAAAAGGTCCAAGTGAAATTACGTTGAAGTGTCGATGCACATCCGCAACAGAGAAAAGCTAAGACGACGAATGAAACCTGCCAACTTCTATACTTTCTAAAACCTGGTTTACTCAGTTAGGTACTCTCATCCAATGTACCCGCTGCGGGAATTCAGCGAGTGTAGAAGAGCCAAAAACTTTTGGAGACGTGTCTGTTTAAATCAGCAAATATACTCCACGATGCTGTTTAGAAGCCTTATAAGAGCTGTGTCGCGAAAATTGGGTTCAGAACTTTCATACAAAATGAGAGGAGTGTGTGAAAAGCAGCCTAGAATATTCAATAACCACCTACTGAATATGTACATATCTTTTATACAACATGAACTATAATACAGAAACAGCTTTCACATTTAGCGAAACTCATAATTGAACAAAAATGATTTTTTAAAAGCAGTTAATTAATAAATATATTTCCTAGTAAACCCGTTTTATAGCTCAGCAAGGATTACATGCTTGAGCTGTTTAAAAATTATATCTTCATCGTAAGGAGCATTTTTTATAAAAAAATCTTAAATTTGTGTTTTAAAATGCATTTTAAAAATTCACCACACTTTGCAACCACACTTCTTTATACACAGGTGAGATCGATACCCAATATTTTTGAAGGCGTGTTAAGCTTCTGAAGGCAGTGTTCCATTCCTTCCTGTTCATGTAGAAGATAGGAGTGTGTATTAATAATGCATGAAATTAGCTCCGCTCCCACGTCAGATTGCGTAATAACATAAAATGTTTCGGTACTCTGCTCGGTCATCTGAATTAGTTTGAGATGGTGACAGTATTGCATTCTAACAAAAAAATCTATACCGAGAATACACCGGAAATACAGGTTTTGAAGTTTCTGAATAAATAAAAAAGCATTTTTAGAAAAAGATCCGTGTGTGTATGTGTGTGTGTGTGTGTGTGTGTGTGTGTGTGTCCGTGAACAGCATAAATCAAAAACCAAACTCATTTAAATGGCTTACTTGGTATTTATGTTCAACATCTTCCTAGTAGCCGACACGAAGATTTTCAAGAAAATTACTCGCCCCAAACTACTCTTTACATGAAAATATTTTCGTATTAGTTTTTATTTTCTCAAAAATGGCTCTAACAAATTTGATTAAAATATCACATATTTAACATATTTTCATGACAAACTGTACATATTAAATTTTCTGGGAATTGACTGTGGAATGTTGTTCATTCTGAATGACATTTATATAATTGGTAAACCGTAAGGGATAGATAAAATTTTATAACGTAAAAATGTATATCTCGTTAAAGCGCACAGTTTACGCCAACTATCCATATCGGTACAGGTTATACAACAGAGGGACACACCTCGCGCTCTGTGACCTATGGAAGATCTATTGCGGCTAACACCCTCAGGGAGAAAGGAATGGAGTGAAGGAACCATAGAAGACTACAGGCTGTGTGAGTGTAGAACTCCCTAACATTTCCTAGCTCGAAGACTAGTCCCACTCACTACTGAAGCTGCCTGGAGGGGGCGATGAGCAGCCCTTACACCAAACAGCCTTTTGGCGTCCACTGGGAATACCGTTTCCTTGGAGCAAGCATCCGTCTAACACTGTCATACACTGTGAAACCTGAAAGCACATCTGAAACAAGAGAAGATAACGAAATGAAACCGAAATGAGGGAAAAGAAATCATGGTAAAGACAAAATCACCTCAACATTCACCTACCGACCAGGGAAAATCACGATGACTCCGAGATCAGAGTGGGCAGTCAACGGGAATCGAACCCTCCCGAATGCAAACCTCACACGTTTCCATGAACCCAGCTGACAGTCACGCACAAATTCTGGATTTAAAATCGAATCCCGAATGGGCGTCTAAGACCGCCTGAGCCATTACGTTCTGTCTTTTTGTCACTTACCTAAAGAAGAAATAACGTACGATACTGCAAGCGACATACACAACTTTTTAATTATCGTGTCCATAAATCAGTGTGAAGATGCTGGACCCCACACGGAGCCTCCACGGGTGGCAAACGGAAATTGCTTCGTTACCTGGGAAATTGCCCACCCTGGGGAACCAAACGAGTTAGCTGACAAGACAACAGAGGTAGATGAGATAAAATAATTCTGAGGGCAACCTCATGGCAGAACATTTTACTCAAACATAATACAGGCAGAGGGGTTTTACTAAATAAACCATCAAGTTAGGAACGCACCGAGGGTTCCTGGCGATGGAAGTTGAAAGCGACTGCGACCTTGCAGTGTTTTCTGTAAACAAATTTGATGAACAGCTGAAGACACTACAGCCTGCTTCGAAAGCAGGTAAATCAGGATTAGGGTGAATTAGAAGAAAGAAAGCAAAGTATGTTTAGCTGTTGATGGTGTGTAATTAGTTTATGAAAGTTATGAAACAGCATTCCAAAAGATGTACTTTTTATAAAGCAATATCCGCTCTTATTAGTGTATGAAACAGATCCTCGGGAAAAAAAAAACCTCTGAAGAGGTTGAAACTCCACTTCCCTCATTGTTCCTAATAATGTCACATGTTCCATGTGTTTCACTGAATTACAGTGTTATTTAACATGGCGTTTACGCATATTTAGAGCTATATGGTGCATCTGATGGTTTCGCCAGTTGTGCAGGTGTTTCTTGGCACATTTCACCACAAAGTTTGCTGATTTTGATGTATAGACCGTTTTTTACTTTAGAGATATTGCCACCGTTCTCCACTGGCGTATATTATGCAGCGAATAAATGGAACAGTCGCAACAAAACCGACTGTTGGGGAGGGGAGGAGTCTGTTCGTCACAGTACCTGACGTCGCCTATACTCCGTGCGGTAACAGGATTGCTCTGTTTACTTACTAAAACCCCTCTGCCTGGACATAAATGGTAGACAATTTTTCAGTTTTCAAGTGATTTTCTGCCTGCTTTTCTGCTTATCGTTAGTCACGATACATAATTGTCCACAAACTGTTTCAGATTCGACAATAGGAACACCATGCAGAAATACCACTCAACGGATATCACAAGTCACATTAATGATAATGAGCTTGTACGATGAAACAGAGGACCCATATTTTCACATACGCTATCTAAATGCAACATCTAAGTAAACTTCAGTTTGGGAAAGCTTAGGGGGCGGGCTTAGGTATGAAAATGGCAAAAACACATACAATTTTCGTTTTTCATTCCTTCTTTTATTACCAGGCACTGTAAATTTTAAGCATTAAATCCGGGACGAAGGAAAATGAAATTTAACTATTACTGGACTTTACGCAGTGACGGATTACAAACCATCCCCCCCCCCCAATCTCTCGTAGAGTCGGTAGCTTTTTCCGACAGAACTCGCCAGACAGTGTCTACCTGCACGTCAGTGACTCTGGCCGCTGCTGTTGTGTACATTTTTGTGCTGATAATGGTTGGAGTATAGATAACTTGGAGCCAACTCTTTAGAATTATGCGTATTTATTATTTATACCATTAGTGTCGCAGTAAAATTAAACGTCTGTTTGCATTCCCCTGCGGAACCAACATTTTACACTTCCCAGGCTTAAAAGTAAAATATATATTATTGGATATAATTACATTATATTTATAGGCTATATTTCTGATAATACAACGTTTTAACATTTATCTTTGAAGTTATTGTTCAATAATCCGGCAGTTGGTATTAATAGTACGGTACAAATTAGAATTAAATTGAGTTTTATTTATGGACGCTCTTTAATTGCTGTGGTCCTTAATGTCCGATTCTATATTGGGTGTGAAAGACCGAAAATTTTGCTCAGAGGCCTTTTTATCGGGCTTGAGGTTTTTTAAGTGGCGTAAATCTACGATACGGAACCACCGGCTTTAATTCCCTCCGAAGGAATCCATGCTAAGGATTTTTACGCCCGGAAAAATCCATCGCCCTCCGCCGGATTTGAATTCGCTACCTCGGGAATAAGAGGCTAGCATGGTAACCACTACACTACGGAGGACGACAATAGTAGGGTGCGTTATTATGTGGTTTTTAAAAAGAATGTACATTATTTTACCGTGTAATTTATAATAATCATGGCATTATTTATATAGTTTTTATTCTTGAAAGTCATAATATAATTAACTCCAGGTTTTCAGCTAAGCAATTGTTCGGTGATCTCAAAGCCTCTGGTAATACTAACCATAACAATGCTTCTATTTTACTGCCTATAAAGTTAAAGTCGTCTCACACGTGTGAATATTAACGCTGACATGATATATCCCGTACATAGAGCTAGTGGAATGGTAGTCTAATCCCTGAAGAATAATGTGGGCTGTGGTTGTAATAAATTAACAGCTAGGGACGTCACAGCTAATGAGCTGGCAAGCAAGAAAACCTGTGAGTATGGTAGCGGTTTTAGAGTCTCGAAAGTGTTACCCTCACAGTACTTTCTGTGCCCAATCTTCTACAAATTATTCTTACAATTTTTCTATCTACTTCTTGTTAACCAAGATAAACGTTTGCAGAAAATTTCATTACGTATTAACTTTTAGGTACAAGATGGCCAATGTTAAAAATAATCAAATGTTTAAAAAATACCATATGTTCCGCTCACGTGACTTTCTCTACTCATACTTCTATAAACTATGCTCACAAAAACCTATCCGTCTATCTATTACTTGTTAATCCAGATAAACTTCCAATTCACATTTAATTTAGACATTTCGTTGTGTGATACAGTTAGGTAAAGCGATAGTCAGGTTTTTAAAGAGCATATTGCTATGTGATGGCTTTGAAATTCCACGCTCTTTGTATGACCACAAAAATAACGACTTCCCATGTGAGAAAGGCATAAGTATTTCAAAATTCAAACTAGTAACACGGAGTATCTCGAAAATGTGAGGCAGTATTTTTAACACTTCAATGATTTCAGTCTAATTATATAATATAATAACAGTCCGCCTTAAAGCAATATGTGTATAATATAATATATAAAATGTATGTAACAGTCATTGTATTAATGTTTATATTATTGTGTACATGTTTAATAATGTTATGTGAATGTATTACGTAATTTAATAATATAGGAGCTGTGAGAATATAGGTCAAAAGTTGCTAACAATGAGGTAACCTTGAGGCAATAATGAATTAGAAAGTTTAATAATGCTACTAGTAATTCTTGGAGCAACAATGATGTAATTTTTAGACAGTTTATAAATAGCCAGTCAACAACCAGAAAAAGCTTAAGTTAAATAAAAATATTCTATTGGAGTAGGATTAGCGAATCAGAAACTGAAATAGAGCAAATTGTACAAATTCAAGCGGTAAACGCCAGTTGCTACTAGACAGCGTTCCTAACCGGACGCGAGAAGTTTAATACGTATTCAGTGTGAGACGAAAATTTATTACGGAGAGAATATTATAAAGTTTACGTGTTAAAAAAAGTGCAAGTAATTAGCAAACAATCTCACAGCTCTCTACATATCAATAAAGTGTTATTTAACCGTGTGAAGGATTAATAAAAGGAATGAAACAAAATTGTAATTTGTGTAAGCCTACATTCTTCAGCCGCACCACCTCTGTTAAGAGAAACATGTTTTTATAAATTAATACTGTCGCATCCGAGGCAAATATAAATATATATAATATTTAAAGAAACATAAAAATAGAAAGTTGATTCCTAAACATTGGGGCAAAGGCCACCGGAACTTTGTACCATACGTGGGGCAGCTACTACATCAGTTTGGCTCCCCAACTGCAGCAATACAACAAAACGTCTCCTTCAAAAATTTCTTTCTCAAATGGTTTACGACTAAAAAAGATAAATTGTATGCTTTAACGATTTTTCTGTGTAGTAAGATTTTATCTATCTCTTGCGTTTACTAATTACACAAATGTCATTCATATTCAGGATGATTTCACAGGCTATTCCCAGAAAATTCACGATATACCTATAGTTCATTTGTCACGAAGATCTTAAGCATATGGTACGTCGATCAAAATAGTTAATCATTTTTGAGAAAATGACAAATTTGAAAATTTTCCAAGAAAAGGATAGTTCGGGTTGGGGAGAGTTTCTTGAAAACCTTCGTGTTACATTCTCGGAAGATGCCGAGTTTAAATATTAATTGGATATTTAACAGAGTTTTTGAGCTCTGCTGTACTCTCTCTCACACACACATACACGCCTTGTTCTAGAAAGATTTTGGGGGGATTCGGAATCTCAAAGCATGTATTTGTGATGAAATTTCGTTATCGAATTTTTGGGTGAAATACAATACTTCCCCTACCTACTATAGATAAACAGTAAAGAAAGTAAAAATGGGGTCACATATCCCCTTTGAAATCCGCTCTGCATGTCATGAGAAAAACTGAATTGTAACAGCATTTCAAAAAATTAAAGAATACCTCGGAAATGATCCATACTACAAAAACGTTCTAAGAAATAAACTGCGTGTTTTAACGAGAACTATAGTTTTCTTGGAGCAAGATTTTTTGTCTATATCATCGTTTATCAGTTATACAAAACTCAGATTTAAGAGAATTTCACAGAGTATTCCTAGAAAGTTCAAGAAATGCATTTTATTAGTAACGGAAGTATGTTACACGTGTGTAATTTTATTAAAAATCGTTAGAGGCATTTTTGAAAAAATAAAGCGTTACACAAGTTTTCCATGTAAAGGGTAGTTTGGGAAAGGGGTATTTATTTCAAAATCTTCGTGTTGCATTTTTGGAAGATATGAAATTAAACATTTTTCGGACACTTCGGTTTTTAGTTATACACACACTTTTACAAAAAATCCTTTCTTTTTTATTCAGGGAGTCTCAAAATATGTATTTAGGATGAAATCTCGCTATCGAAGTTTTAGGTGGAATGTAATACTTCCTCTAGTTACTAGATACGTCCTATCACTAACAAGATAATTTGAAATAAATTGTTATGTTAAAACTATGCAACATTCATTCCAAATAAAGAGCACTTCACAGACTATTCACAGAAAATTCTATATAAACAGTTTATTTGCCATGTAAATATCTTAAGTATATGATATTGTAATGAAAACCTTTAGAACCATTTTGAGAAAATGATACATTTTTTACCCTTCTCACATAAAGGGTAGTTGGAGGGATGTCTCAAAAATCTTGGCATACATCTTTGAAAGATGCTGAACTTAAGTATACCAAGTTTATAATAGATGTGAGCACGCCGCACTATTTTCTAAATATGTTGTTTACGGATTCAGGAGATCTCAAACTTGTATTTGCGTCGAAATCTCGTTAAGGAGTATCTGATTGGAATACAGTGCTTCCTTTATCAAAGACACGCAGTAGAGAAAGTAAAAATTAATCCAAATTTAGAAAATGAATATTGTAGGGACGGCCTGTTCAACTTTCCCTTAAGGAAATACTTCTGTATCATATTTAATATTTATCTATTGCACCTGAGGTTAGCTATAATATATGTTTGGATACACAAAATTCAATTCAGACCTTTAAAAACCAAGTTTCATCGGACAGAGAATGGCGTATACTGGGCGTGGCGAAAGTAGCTTGAAGATAGCGAGCTCTGCACTGTGATCAGACCTAGAGGTGTACATTTCTACGATTTGTACTGCCTGCACCTGCTTGTCCAGACATGGTAGGTACGTATAGGCAGCAGTTTTCCTCAATGCTGGTCAAATCAAGAAAAATATCTTGAGCTACCCGACTGTAAGAGCGAAGGATTAGACAGGTGGAATTGGGAAACCTCTCTCCTATACTCTTGATTTCTGCTAGTGGTAAACACGCTAAGCGTTATTTCATACATGGCCTTACAATACAACTTCCTAATGTTTATTACGGTTATGTTTAAGTTGTTTTCTATAATTATATGCTCCAAGCTGCTAATTAAATGACACGTTACCACTGGGCAAGTTTATATTAGGATTATTTCATACATTAAGTTGAACAAACTTTATCGACTTTTTAAGAGAGTTTGAGATATTTTCAATCGTTTTCAGCTTTCCAAGTTCATATGCTTTAAGGGTTTTTAACGTTATTAAAATGTATTAATATGGTTTAATACTTACAAGAGTTTAAACCTTTTATAGTTTTTCTACGTTAATACAAGTTTTCGAACTTATTAAACGTTTTTAATATTTTTACAGGTGTGTGACTTTTGAATGTCGCAAAATACACAATAGTATGGGAATCATTGGCACTTTTTGGGAATTGTATAATGTTAAACGTTGTAAAATCGTGCAAAATAATTTAAAAACACGAAAAATGCTTTCAAAAATAATTTTGAAAGAAAACATTATCGCTACTAAAGAGTTTCCACAGAATATAAATCCGAATATTAAGCTAGGATGAAAAACTCTTAATCTAACTCCCAAGTAACCATTGTTCTATTCGATGTCTCAGTGTAGGTGCTGGACGACAAACCTCGGTTATTATAAGCATCCAGCAAGGTTCTAGGTCCTGTAAGCATACCACAGCAACTGGTAGGTCCGGACAGTACTGTTCAGTGTGGGGAAGGGGAGAGCTGGAAAATATAAAATAACTGCCTCCCTTCACACAAGGACAAGATCTCGTGTGTGTTGCCTAAGCAAACAGGAGAAGATCGAAAACTGTACACCTGTAATCAGAGCTAATTAGAGACGTGACTTCTCGATGTCACTCTTCTGAGATATTAACAGGTTGTTAGCTAACATTTTGGGAGAACAGTTTAATTAAACGTAACAATCATAACACTTTGATGACACCTCACTGCCCAAATGAGAACCAAACTAACTTACCTGTTCTCTGGCAGGTGCAGTAGACTCCATATGCTGCGCAGAACCAGCAATACGACGACTGCGCAGGACCTTGGCGATAAGAGAGTACAGCACACAGGATAATATCAGAGGTATGACGTAGAAGAGCACTAGGTCTGTGAAGAAGTAGGCCAGATAATGGGCACGGGGAAGCTTGAATCCGCAGCTCTCGGCGTCTGGCAAACCCTGAGGAAACAAAAGAAAAATTGTGATGTATTACCTTCACATGAATTTCCCTACCCGCTCTTGTGTTTATCGAGATAAACGTTTGCAGAAATAGTTTCGTTATACATTTTGCTATAGGTACAACAGGGATACAGGAGGCTGAAGCGATAGTCAGATGTTTAAAAAGTGGGTATGCTGTCTAAATTCCATATCTTTGTATGACATCGTGCAAAACAAAGGAGATTTGATGTGCTGCATTCACATAACATTCTCTACTCACGCTTCTACAAGCAATTCTTACTAAAGCTTATTTTTCTATCTACATATTGTAAAAAGAGAGAAACTTTCATTACACATTTCGTTGTAGGTATAAGAAAAATAGACTAAAGCGATAGTCAGCCTATTAAAATTCAGGTCGCTACGTGATGGCTCTGAAATTCCACGCTTCTTGTATGACCCCGAGAAAAAATGAATAGCGACTTACCACTCGTAAACAGTAATAAGTATTTGGAAATTCCAATCAATAACAAAAAACATCTCGGAAATGGTTAGCACCACAAACAATTTTATTTGATGAAAACTGTGTGCTTTAACGAGATCTACGGTTTTTGTGTAGTAAAATTCTATCTTTTACTGTTTAGCAATTATACAAATGAATGAAGAGGACTTCACAGGCTATTCTTACAACATTCAAGATGAACATATGTTTTATTTGTGATGCAAATATCTTAAACATATCACACTTTAATCAAAATAAAAAAATAACGAAACTTTTTCCATGTAAAGGGTTGTTTGGGATGGAGGGATATTGTTGAAAATATGCCTGTCATATCCTTAGAAGACGCTGTACTTAAATACCAAGTTTGGTATTTAACCAACTTATTGTTTTCCAGTTACGATGTTCACATACAGACACACTAACATCAACAGACATCATTTTCTATAAATACTTTTTATATAGAATTTTTTGGTTGAATGTAATACTTCCTTATTTACTATAAGTAAGAAGAAGAGAAAGTAAACATGACAAGGGTATTGAAACAAATCAAACCAATAATAAGAGATGTTGAAAAAGTTGATGTCACAAAAAGCTTATTTTAATTAAATTATGTGTTTAAAAGAGATCTACATTTTTCAAATTGTACATCTTTGTCTAAGTCTTAGGATTTACCAGATAAATAAAATGACACAAACCTTCTTTCGAAGGAAGAGGAGACTATTCTCAGAAAATTCAAGATGTACATTTTGTCTGTGATGTAATAAATATCTCAAAATATTGAAGCCGGAATTATAAAGGCAATAATTATCATTATATTCTGAGAAGGATAGTGATATAAAATAAATAATAAAATATTTAATTTCAGTGTATGTATATAAAGGAGAAACATTATGAAAATTGTTGACTGTAAAAGCGACAGAAAGACAAGACAGGCACAGTTTTGTTAATTAGGGACCAGTTTCAGGTAGAAAGGGTAAATACCATTGAAGCAAGTTTTTCCTGGTACCAGCCGAGTGCAGCTGCACTTAGCCTGGTGAAGGCCACTCTCTAAGCATCATGACGCTAAGTTTGAGGAGAGAGAGGGGAAGTTGAGGCGTTGGTTTTCCTTGTAGTAGCGTGGGTAAGTCAGTCTGTCCTGAGTGCCTGGCGAGGACGGGACGACGTTCTCGTCGAGTTGTGAACATTGGTGGCGAACATGCTAGAGGGTAGAACGCTTAGCTGTAGTTAATATTCTTTGGTCTTGGTAAAGACAAGGTATCATCGTATGCATTTAAAGGTGATCGGCAAACCTAAAGTATTTTTTTAAATAGTGAATAAAAGTGTTTCAAGACAGCGCTTGTGTGTTTCTCTGTACATACCCACGCATAACCTGAGGTTAAGGTTTCATGCTGGAGCAGCCGTGGCAAAAGAAGAACCAACTGGGAGGAGACAAGCAGCAACCGTGAGGCAAAGGTATTGCTTCATTGTTGGAGGACGGAGCGTGCCTGCGTCATATTGCGCCTAAACGTGGGGCTGAAAGAATTACCTGCGTCAATATGATATTTAAGTCAAAATAGTTGGAGCATTTTGAGAGAATTAAAAATTTCGAAAAATATTCCATGTAAATGGCAGTTTGAGGTGTGGGAATTTCTTGAAACTATAGTGTTGAATCTTTTTAACATGCAGAACTTAAATACCCAGTTTGGTATTTATCCGACATATCGTTTTCGAGAGACACAGGGACCGTTTTCAAAAAATACTGTTTTTATTGTGTTCAGGGGTGTCAAAATGTGTATTTTAGGCGAAATCTCGATATTTGAATTTTTGGGTGGAATGCAATACTTCCTCTACCTACTAGAAACGTTGTGGAGGAAGTAAAATTAAAACTAGCAAAGAATTCCTATGTAAAACCAAATTTATGGCAGGGAGTTATTCGTGAAAATCTTTTTCTTGCGAGATTCAAACACCAAGGTTCGTATTGTTTCATTAATGAGATAGCTGTTCACACACAATACTTTTTTCTATAAATGCTTTTTTTTGGAGTTCAATGGTCCACAAAGCGTGCATTTCCAGTAAAGTTCTATATCAGACGTTCTCAAAATGTGCGCTGAGGAGTCCAGGGGCGTCGCAGCTGTCTCGCTACTTTTGTATCACACAATCACTCGCTTAGCTAGTATGTTTGTTGACGTAGATTTCTTAGTTGAATTGGCCTTTTTAACTGATCTGTTTGGAAGGTTAAATACACAGCTTCTTTCAGGGTAATAAGTATGTGATGGATCAGCGTGACTGTTTTTATGAGCTTGACTTGCCTTGTACTGTAGTCTGTTTATGCTGAAGGAGAGAGGGTGAATCCAGATGTAAACAATGGGCGCGTGCCTGCAGTGCTCGTACATACTGTATCAAAGGTACATGCGGAGATAGTAGAAAGTAAACCTTCTCCGTCTCTCACTTAAACAATCTATATTGTGAGGAACTCCTTTCGACATAGTAACATGTAGTAAGTGCATATTAATAATATACTGATATCACTGATATATTACTTACCTGTTTGCGAAGCGGAACATCATGCTTACTACGGTGTATTTCTTTACCTATTGGAGAATTTAAAATAAAAAAAAATAAAGCTTTTGGCTTTCGCTGTGGAAGAACAATTTGATAAAAGATGATTATACGATGTTTCCTTCTTTGAACCAAATGTGAGCTGAAAAGTACGTTCATCAACCACTCAATCATTTACGTAAATTCGAGCTCTGTTTTAAAGAATACCTCCTAAAATAAATGAAATCATTACAGTGGGCAAGTGACACTATGATGCAGTATTTTGACACTTAAATTATTTAAAATGTTTAATTATATAAATGTAAATTCTATAACAGCCCGCCTTAAACCAATATGTGTATGCAACAATATATAAAAAAGATATATTACAGTCATTGTAAATGTGTATATTATATATGCATGTTCAATTATGTTATACGAATGTATTACGTAATTTAATAATTTAGGAGCTGTGAGAAATAGGTCAAAAGTTGCTTACAATGAGGTAACAATGAGGTAACCTTGAGGCAATAATGAGTTTGAGAGTTTAACAATAATACTTGTGATTCTTGGAAGCAATAATGTAATTTTTGTGACAGTTTATAAAATAGCCAATCAACAACCAGAAAAAGCTTTAGTTAAATGAAGGTTGGACTAGGATCAACCAATCAGAAACTGAAATAGGGAAAAATTTACAAAATTAGAGTTCAGTTGGTTGCAAACAGTGTTCCTAACCGGACACGAGACACGTCCTCGAGAAGTATAATACGTATTCGTGTAAGGCGAAAATAGTTTACGTGTTAAAAAAGTATATGTAATTCATAAAGGTATCTCACAGCTCTCTATCAGTGAAGTGTTAATAAAATCGTGTCAAACATTAATAAAAGGAGTGAAGTAAGATTATAATCTGTGTAAGCCTACATTCTTAGTCGCACCACAACCCTGCTAAGACATCCATGTCTCTAACAATAATACTGACGCAGCCGAGGCAAACATAAATATATAATATATAAAGAAACAGTGAAATTATAAAGTTAATATTTTTTAAACTTGGGGCAAGGGCCACCTGAAAGTAAATTCGGGGCGAAGCCTACCGGAAACTTTTTACCATACGTGCGGTTGCAACTACTTCAAGTTCGGCTCCCAAACAGTTTAACTACAATACTCCTTCAATACAACCTTCTTCAAATTGACGCCCAAAGCGTGGTACAAACAACAATATAACTCCGTGAAGCAACAAACTTCAACTATCAATGCGGAGCCACCTAAGAATTTCATGAACGAGGAAACAAAGTAGTTCATTGACAATCTACATTGAAATCTCGGTTCTAGTCTCAGTCTTTGTTTGAATTTTGGTGCAGCATTGAAGATGAGTATCTAGTAATAAACAAAAAGGCGCTTCGAGCTTTAATACGGTTTGATAGTTCTAACTTTCATTACAGTAGCTTTTCTGCAGTTGCTGTTTCAAAATATAAATATGGAGATGACCTCAATATCGAAAGAGAAATTCGTGTTGCTTATCAAAAATTACACCGAGATATCATGCACTGAACAAAGGCAAACAAGGGCAGTCCTCTCATTAGGATAGACAGTGACGTCAATGTAAAATGCAGTTTTTAACTTTGAATTACTTGTACATATATCTTAATAAATTGTTTACTTTCGTGTTACTCATACTGTTTCTGCTTGTTCATTCCTTTACCTCTTCCTTTCTACCACCCCATATTATATTATTTATTTATTTATTTATAATATAGATTTATTAATAAACATTGTCAACGTTTAGCTTAGATTACAAATTTAAAATGGCATAAAAATAAAAATTAAATTTAGAATTATAGTTTGTGTTTGTCCTATAAAACCTTGTTTTAAATGCATGGAACGAACCTCATATTGGTTCGTATTGGGGGTGTCACTAGTAATGCATTGTAGATCAAGGTAGCCGGGCTCTAAAAGCATGGGAATCCTTATTCACATCAAATTTTTGGGTGGAATACAGTCCTTTTTATACCTGCGAAATGTAATCGAGAAGGGATGAACACGTATTTTGCAAAATAAATTGAAGACCTTCTTTCCCACACTCATAAAACGCGTTGATGCATTTGCATAGAATCTGAAATTTGGGCCCTCCTCTTTTATACAAGCTCCTTGCATAAAGATAGAAAAGGGCGCCTATAGAGAACACAGAAATAATTTCCTTTGTCGCTTGAAGGAAATAACTACATTGTGCAATCAGTAGTTTGGAAAAATCTTGAAACTCTGTTTCCATTCCGCAACATTTGTTGATTCTCAGAAATAGAAGATCATAAAACCAAGAACCTTTACTACACTTCGGGGAGCATCTGGAAGATTCCCTTTAGGATCGTAAAACAAACAAGAAACTCCACTGAAAATTCTCTGCATACGGCTTGGGTAATTTTCTTTCACATTCCAGATTCTTTCGAGAAGTAGATACAGGAATGTGAAAGATCTGGTGAAATAAAACACCAAACAGGAAAATATCCAAATTTGCTCTTTGCTTATGTATGTATCTGTTTGTAAACACTGAAACCCAAATGTAAAAAGTCGTATACATATCAAATTTCCTCAGTTAGGCTTCCATCAAGGAGACAAAGGAAGTTTTCCTGAAACATAAAGAGCTTTTATTTTAAAAATATTGTTTGTTTTACCCATACTGGTTGCACTGGTTTTGATTAAAACGTCAGAATATATAAGGTATTTGATTTTATGTAAAGTTCTCTTGCAATCCACTGCGTTGTCATTGTTTTATACACATTATTAACGTATACTTTATTAAGCATTAGATAAAATACAGGGTGATTTATGAAGAACTGACACATTACTTTCTTTAATTATTCTGTTCGAAATTCACTGAAGGCCCCAATTTTAGAACCGAATTAAGCATAATGTTCTGGAGTTTTCATTGCCTGTCACTAGATGTGCAGACCTTGTTTTATTCCTAATTGTTACTTTTATTGTCGGCAACAGTTTTTGAGACTTTGTTCTAGTCAACGTGAAAATGGAGTACACATTAAATGAACGACTCTTCCTGGTAAAGCAATACTGGATATGGAAATCAATTACAGCTACTCAAAGGGCATACCAGAGAGAATTTGGTGTTCGGAATTCTCCCCAAAGAAACACAATACTGGGACCGGTAAACAAATTGGAAACAACTGCAACTCTGGTGAGTGAAAAAGGCAAAACTGGTTCATCTAGGCTTCCCACGGCTGTTTCTGACGTAATACTGGATCAGTCACCCAAAATATCATTATGACGTTTGTCTCAGGAGAAAGGACAGGCGTTTGTCCACCAGTTACAGGAACCAGATAAGGATAGACGACTGGTTTATTGTCGTTGCTCTCTGGCGTTCATTGTGCAAAATCCTGCCATATTGTCCATCACATGGTTCACAGATAAGCATGGTTCCATTTATCCGGCTATGTGAACTTTTCGCTATTGGGCCAGAAAAAAATCCACATGTTATTCATGAAGCATCTATTAACACGGTTAAAATCGGAGTTTGAAGCGCAATACTCGCACAGAGAATAGCAGGGCCAATTTTTAATAAACAATGTGAACACTGCAGAGTACCGACGGATTTTCATGGAGTTTACTGAGCAACTAGACGATGCAGAGCTGAGTCAAGGATATTTTCAGCAGGACGGCGCTACGTGCCATACATCAAATGAATCCATGGCACTAACTGCAAGTTTCTTTCACGACCAGATAA
This sequence comes from Deroplatys truncata, assembly GCA_030765065.1. Lineage (NCBI taxonomy): Eukaryota > Metazoa > Arthropoda > Insecta > Mantodea > Mantidae > Deroplatys > Deroplatys truncata. The sequence continues at coordinate 47,127,134 of CM060986.1, forward strand.
TTTCCAAGAATCTGTGGCCACCAAGATCTCCGGATTTGATATCGTCGGACTTCTTTCTATGGGGTACTTAAAAGATAAGGTTTATGCCACACGTCCCCAGACATTGGACGATCTGAAGCACAACATTACACAGGAGATTCAAGCTATTGACAATAGAGTCCTCCAACGAGTGGCCGGTAACATGGAACAGTGTTGGGTTGTGCCTTTTGCAGGATGGAGGACAGTTTCAACATTTTGACGCAGTAATTTGTATCACAATAATGTAAATGTCAGAGTGATTGTAGTGTGAATATGCATTGTTGTGTGACATTGATTTGAGATGTTTGTTGATTGTAATCATTGTTGAGAAGTGGGTTTATACGGCCTTACTGAAACTGACAACAATAACGTGCAATAATGTAGCGAGGGGGTGAGCTGTTTATCATTATTAGAGACGAGCAAATGACGTCAGAGTGGCATGTTTTTCTTAGAATTTGCTGGAACATTTTCCCTAGCATATGTTTTCGTAATTTTCATTGGATATAAATATAGACGCTAATGTTGGCGCGTTTTATTAACCAATAGCAGCTCGGTTATAATCTTTAGGCATATGGGGGCGAGGAAGTATAAATTCAGTGTCAGAATCAAGTTTCACGTAGTTCAACGGAGGCATTCATGGAGTATGCGTCACATGCAGTTCATCAAGGTTACGCGTCGCAAAGTTATGAAAAATCTCTCGTGTCGTAAAGTTAATTACACAAAAAGTTGAAGTACGCGAATTAATAATGGGCAGTTAAGAAGTTATTATAACAGTTTCAGTTTGGCGAGTGTCAAGATTAATAGGTGAAAGTGAATAATGTGTAAAACAATAAAAGTGTAAAACAAATTCTTTTATCAGTGTTATCTTTGGATAAAAACTCCTTTCCGTTTACACACCTGTACAAGAGAAGTGCTTGACCGAGAAATCATAGCTAGCCGGAAGACAGTGAACCCAAAATTAAATACAATAACAGGCACTCAGTAAAAGATAACACGAAGTGACCGCGACAAATTGTCTTTCATACGTGCGGCAGATAAACAGTAGCATCTTTCGAACACAAACAATAATACCGCCGCAAATTGGCTACCACAACGTGGGGCTAACAAACAAACCATAATACCACTACAAATTGGCTCCCAAACGTGGGGCTAATAAATAAATAATACTACCACAATTTGCTATAAAGATAAATAATCTCCCACTTCTCCTCTGCATTTCAGGTATAATAAGTTGTCGCAGGCATAATTCGGTTTGGAACAATTAAAGGAATAAATGTGTCAGTTCTTCATAAATCACCCTGTATATTTGTATATGTTTGCAATTACTAATCTCTCTTTTATTTAGGTATACTATGTAGAAGAAGTATATTTTTCCATCCAAAAATTAAATATGGAGTTTTCACCGGAAATATAGATTTTAAGATCCCTGAATCTCCCCCAAAAAAGAAATTATAGAAACATTTCCACGGGCACGTCAACTGCGTAACTCAAAAACGAAATGTTGGATAAATACAAACTCGGTTTAAGTTCAGTGTCTTCCAAGAAGGTTGCGACAGGAAAGATTTAAGAAATTTCCCTGTGTAGCTGTACATTATTGTATAATAAAATTATCTACATTAGAAAACCATAAAACTTTCCCATCCCAAACTACCCTTTGCATGGAAAACTTTTAGTTATTTTTTATTTATGAAACATTTCTCTCATGATTTTGATTGAAATATCATTCATATGTTGGCGATATCGTCAAAACAAAGAAAGCGTATATGTTGAGTTTTCTGCCCCGTGATGTCCTCTCAGCCTGAATGATTTCTGTATAATCTATATAACTGGTAAACTATAAGAGATAAACGAAAACGTATTACAAAAATGTAGATCTCTTTAGTACCGAAATGTAATACTATATGATATCTTTCTTTATTGATTGTTGAGCTAATACAATACATTTGGGCATAGTCAGCGTCGAGTCCTGGCTCCTATTGCCGATCGTACTCAAGCTTCCACATTCACAACGTGTGTGTTGAGTTAGCTTCATATCGCTAACAGTTTCTCATTTAAAGTCACTATACCGCTTAGTGCTCTTCTCCCATTCCCATCTCCTTCCCTTGCTTCCTCCGATCGTCTTTGAATCTCCACTATCAGCAGGAAATGGCAACTATTAGATGCAATTTAGAGAATACTTATTGTGTACCCCGTGCTGATCGTCCATAACAACATTTGCTCGTTCATATTGAGAAATATACCTCTCCCTCCTAACCCTCTCCGTGTTTACCGACCTTTATATCTAAATCTTTCACTTCACGATTTCATGTAACCTATCACTTGCTTATCAATACACTTGTCTTTACTTTGTCTAATTTGTTCCCTTCTATTCATTCTATAGTCACTCTCCCTCCCTATTCTATTACCCCCTCCCCATTATTACTGCTTCTGTTTTCCCATACTTCTCACAGAGCCTGCACTATTTCTATACGTATGGCACACTTTCTTACTCCATAAATTTATTTCTGTTGGCTCCCTTAACGGTCCCGCTTTGTTTCTGTCCAAACTCCGTAAACTCCCATTAGGTGTCAACACAATGCTTTCTACTTCCACCAATTCGCCTCTCTGAAACCACGCCTCTGCCCTGCCCGCAAAATTTTATTCACGCATGCACATACACCATGGGTGGTTTAAACAATTATTGTTTCTTTGCGGACCTATTTGCTTTGTTTTGTATGTCTGTATTTATGAAGCAACGCACGAACCACTCCAAACCTCGAGTTTAAATTCTACTAATAAGAATCTGAAGATATTTAGCGACAATTACAGATTTTCCCTGTACCATTTCCCCCCCCCCCTTGGTCATGGCTTATTTAACCAGCTCAAGAACGGCCCAATGCTTCGGAAATGACGGCGTGGGTCATTGAGAGAAACAATTAACATCCGAAGCTTCGAGAAAGATGTCGCCATGCATGACGTAATTAATGATGGCACGACTCAAAGCGTCGTGCAGAGTTATCATTGGCTGGTTAGCTTCACGCCACTGACGCCAGCGCCTTCACGCTGGTGGTCAACTTCAGCAACTCCTGGGCAGGCAGCAGACTCACTCGTCGGCCAGGGGCCGATTGGATAGCACCCAGACGCGTGTTCTGGTTTTGAGACATCGAGATTTAGCCTAAACCACCAAGACTAACCTTTTGGGTTTTCTAAATTATTTTCAACTGACTGGTAAGCTGCAAAGTTTAACCTTTCTAATCTTGGTGTTTCTAAATTCACATTTACGGGTGAAGCATTTATATTTTTCAATTCGTGTAACATTGCATTGTATTATTCGCTCTTTCAGAAATATTCTCGATTTCTAGTGCAACTTAAATTGTAAAAGGATGAAAGAGTATATTACATTGTCGTCTCCGAGCATATTATTTGCAAATTACAAAACTTTTAAAAAGTTAAAGCAAGCTGATGATGGAATTGTTAACAAATGCAAAACTTTATAATAAATTGTAACATATGTGGCTGTGATTCTTTTCAATTTCTGGCTCCTATGCAGTAGTCCTTTCCACAATATTTAACAGCTCTGGGTATGGGAAAAGCACAGTGGTGCAGCCCGAATCGGCACAAGATCTGTAGAAGGCAACGATAGAACACCGCAGTACCACCTTGACTAGCACACCCTTCTGCAAATAGAGCCTGCCATCCGCGGTCCAGACTTCGGGGCAGAACATTCCAACATCATCAGTATTGCGACGCAGCTATGGCATGGAAGGCGACTGACTGGCCGGTTGAAGAGATAATGAAACGTAACCGCGATATAATGTAAATTGCAGAAGCGCTATCAAGAGATAACCAGAGTCTTCTGGAAACCCCCCCCCCTTTACCTCCCTCGAACATTACAGTAATTCTCGCACTTGTATATAAGCGAGCGGTTTCGAGTGAATCAGTCATTTAGAGAGACAGTGTTGTTCTTGACGCGATATAATTGCTGGTTATGAGCTGCGACAATTGCGACTTACAGTGAGTGCGGCTACTGCGAGCATTTAGAGAGGTCTTGTGTTCGACGGCCCAGCGAGTAAAGTGAAACGAAGAAGAGGCCACTTAGCACCAATTTTATGGCTCCGCTGTGTGCAAGGAAAAGTGAAGTAGCAGTGAAAATTGAATTAAATTATATCAGTGAAGCGATGATGAAAACTAAATAAAGTCACGCAGTGTAAACCAAACCACCTGTAACAGTCATTTATTTAGTAAAATACGACGTTAACATTTTCGAGACAAAAATATTTATAACCAAAGCACACATGAAATTTCACTTGAGCTTTTTTTCATCAATCAGCCATAACCGGAAGTGAGGTCAGTGACGTATCTCTATAACATTTCAAATGGGAGTAGGTGTAAAATAGGGTATCATTAAATAGAGCTGTTCAAAACAAACGTCTTTCTTAGGAAACATTTTTATTAATTAACACTCTTTAAAGGAGTGCCTTTAATGGCAAAGACGTGGCCCGTCCCTCTAGATCGCTATAGTGTGTTTTCCCTCCGTAAGGTTTCCACTTTAAGGTACCTAACCAAAGATGGAGTTCAACCAGCAGGTATCCGTTGTCTATGTGACTGGCCTGGAAAGCAATTAAGTGGCGTAAAATGAACCAATGAGGGATGTTATAATCGATGTGAAATGAAGGGGTGGTTTGGATACAGTCTCTGTAAAACAGTTTCACTACGTTAGGCACACAAAGAGAGGCTAAACCAATTACAACATAATTCGGCCTTCTAGAGAAAGGGATGAAGAATTATTTGTGTGCGTCGTTAAACTGAATGGCAGCTACGACATTTATATAAGAGCTTTCATCAGCGACATTATTTCTACGTTTGTATTATATTTTTGCGCAAAAATTCAATGAATAATTGTCTTAACCGTACTCTGCTAATGAGAATATACGCAACTAGCTTGTGATGTTACCCTTCGGTATTCGACCGCATTTAAAGTTAAATTTGTTTCATTAAATTGCTTTCTATTTACAAAACTTACTCAAAGAATAGAGGTGGTCATGCCGGCAGAAGGTGGGGTTCGACTTATCAGTATCAACACAAACAGCTGCGTTCTATTGTGGGTCACATTTTATGCACGTCAGTTCACATACGTTCCGCAGCTCATTACCATCAACATATCAAAACGATCACTAAGGTAAGTGTAAGGTATCTGAAATAAAGTTAATTCTTACACTTGTTTCATCAGCCGCAAAAATAAAGAAAACAAAACACTCGATTGCCACAATATTGTGCAAGGCCATCTAAAGCTTTCTTTGATTGCCTTAATTTTAATTCTTTTTCTGTAATATTTCTCAATACTGAGGCAGTATTTTTAACACTGAAATGATTTCAGTCAAATTATATAATATAAAATATAATAACAGCCCGCCTTAAAGCAATATGTGTATAATATAATATATAAAATGCATGTAACAGTCATTGTATTAATGTTTATATTATGTACATGTGTGATAACGTTATGTGAATGTATTACGCAATTTAATAATGTAGGAGCTGTGAGAATAATAGGTTATAAGTTGCTAACAATGAGGTAACCTTGAGGCAATAATGAATTAGAAAGTTTAATAATGCTACTAGTAATAATGCTAATGTAAATTTTTTAGACAATTTATAAATAGCCAATCAACAACCAGAAAATAGCTTAAGTTAAATAAAAGTTTCTATTGGAGTAGGATTAGCCAATCAGAAACTGAAATGGAGCAAAATTTACAAATTCAGTAGTCAGTTGCTAGTAGACAGCGTTCCTAACCGGACGCGAGACGCGTCCTCGAGAAGTTTAATACGTATTCAGTGTGAGACGAAAATAGTTTACGTGTTTAAAAAGTGCAACTAATTAATAAATAATCTCACAGCTCTCTATATCAGTGAAGTGTTATTTAAATCGTGTCAAGGATTAATAAAAGGAGTGAAGCTAAAAAGCCTACATTCTTCAGCCGCACCACGCCCTGTTAAGAAATTTGTGTGTCTACAAATTAATGCTGACGCAGCCGAGGCAAATATAAATATATATAATATTTAAAGAAACAATAAAAAATACAAAGTTGATTCTTAAACTTGGGGCCCACGCCACCGGAAAGTAAATTTGGGGCGAAGGCTACCGGAAATTTTTTACTGCGTGCGGTTGCAACTACTTCAAGTTAGGCTCCCCAACAGTCGAACTATAATACAACTCCTAAAATTAACCAACATCAATATGAATGACATAGCTATTTCAACATCTGGGGTTGGGTGCCCTATATTTTCGTTTCTCTCTCTCTCTCTCTCTAAAAGAGTATGAATTTATAAAATACTTTTGCTACGAAACTTATTTGTTTTGAAGAGCCTTATCACTAATAGTACCCTATTTGAACCTCTCCCGTTTGAAATTTTAAAATGATACGCCATTGACCCCGCTTTATGTTATGGCAGCATGATTAAATGAAGTTCAAGTGAAAATTCACATGTGGTTTAGATAAAAATATTTTTGTCCCCAAGATTTTAATGCCGTATTTTCCGAAATAAATGACTGTTAAAGTGGTCTGATTCACACTGTAAACAGAGCCTCGTAAAAAATTAACGATTTTTATTTATGTTTATCTCCCAAAATATTCATAAAGTGCGAGCCCGCATTCGGGAGGACGTGGAGTCGATTCCCGTCGACCTCCCACTCTGACCTCGGGTTTTTCGTCATTTTCCCTGATCGGTAGGCGAATGGTGGTTTATTATCTACACTACTTACTTTCTATAATTTCCCTTTTATTCCGTTTCCTTCTCATATTTCAGGCGCACTTCTAGGTTTTGTAGTGTATGCTGGTTTCGGACAGATGGCACGATTGTTTGCTCAAAGGAAAGAGTACTCTCCGTCGACACTAGAGGGCTGCTTAGTCGACGGGTCGTTCATCGCCGTCTCTGGTTACAGAGCAGCCTTGGGATGGGTCTTCGAGCGGAACTGTTAGGGACTTCCGCGCGTCTCTGTGGTTCTATCTGCCTGCGGCCAGTAGCCTCCTGTGGTTCATTCACTTCATCTCTTCTTCCGGGGGTGGTAGCCACAGTAGATCTATGTAGGTCGCAATGCGCTAAGTGTCCCCGTCCGTTGTATAACCTATACCTATCATAATAGTAGAGTTTACCGATGTAAGTGCATTATTTCATCGAAAAAAGAACGCAATCGTAATCTAACACTATGCGTGCTTTTATAAATTTCTATTGTAGTGTCTCGCAACCATAAAGACATTTCCGGCGAAACCTTGACTTTGAATTTTCAGGTCAGGAATACATTACTTCATACTGGAAGTAAATTTAATTACCTTTCCTTTGGCTTCTTAGCTTGCGGATAGCTTCTTATTATTATAATTAAGTCCAAGGGTTCCGGCAAGAATAAGACAATAAAATTAGAAGGCATTCTTTAATTAAAAAGCATCGCTCGTCATTTAACTTCCGAGCTCGTTATGAAACAAAAGCTATTCAAGAAGCGGCGATGTGGGATTTTAGTGGAAGATTCAAGATAATGCTTACTTATATTATTATGAAAAGAAATCGAGTTAGAAAACAACGAAGGGTAGAATAATAAAGCAACTGTGTGTATAGAATAGCGTATTTTTAGTGAGCTTTAAATAAAAATAATTCCTTTATTAATATCGAAAATAAGATTATAATAGTATAATGTTATAAAAATTAAAAACATTATTCTATTCTAGTTACATTACTTAGGTACGTTTTTGACTAGAAATGATCTCAAATTAAGCAATGTGAACTTGGTTACATGCACAACGCGGAAACTGAATGCAAGTGTTCGTATATCATAAGTCAGTTCTTTTTACCAATGAGCCATCAAATATCAATTTGAGGTGCTACAGTAATCACTAATTTATCTGCTTTTCCTTATTTAGGAATTAGACTGAATATTAAATGTTGGTATATAGAATTATATTATTTATATTGTGTAATAAATAAATATGAATTACATTGATTTCATTTTTAGTTATTTTAGCAGGAAAATATTAAAAATCACGTAAGATACTTTATACAATCCTTTTCCTTTATACTGTGGCCACCGCACGGCTGCTCGCGCGCCGGCCGCCGGAGCTCGGACTTCCGCCAAAACAGTTATAATATCCCCGCAACCACCTCACGTTCTGGTAGTTAGTTACAATGATAAAATCACATACCTTATCATAAGATATGTTGGAAATGCTGTCCTTCTCTATTCTCATACTTCTGGCATCCTCTTAGGAAATTTTTATTCGCACTGGAGAGTTCGGTATCCGAAATTGAGCAAATTAATCGCCTGATGTTTTCTTTTAACTCTTACAGCGTATGAGGTTTTGTTGCACACGCCTTGTTTTTAAAGTTTCTCCACAGATAAAAATCACATTAGTTAAATCAGGAAATCTAGGGCATAATTTGCTACTAATTATCCTATCTTGAAGAAATTCCTGAATTTAATTTAATGTCTAGTCAGCTGTTCAAAAATTGTGTAAAATATTCCTATATCTCTCTGCATTTATTGTTTAATTAAAAAAGTGTAGGTCCTTTTATTCTGAATGCATTTACTACACTGATTTTCGAGTCATACAAGGGAATCTTGTGTATAAAATCGGATTTAGCTGTACTCCAATATCTATTATTTTGCGAAGAAACACAGCCATATAAATGGAAGCATGCTTCATTAGGGAAGAATAATAAGCGTGAGCCAATTGCTCTATCATTTCACAAAATCAATTACAGAAATTTACTCGACTCTGATGATCATATAAAAAATACGGTGTGTGCAGCAAACCCCATACATTATAAGAACTAAACTAAATTATCACTCACTCAATTTCGGACATTGTACCCTACAGTGTGAATGAAAATTTCCTGAGAAAATTCCAGGAATATGCGGATAGAGGACAATATTTCCAACATCTCTCATAATAAGGTATGTGTTTTTTATCGCTGTAATTGAAACTAAGTATATAAACGTGAGGCGGTTGCAGGGATATTATAACTGTTTCGGCGGGAATCCGAACCACAGCAGCCGGCGTGCGAGTAGCCGTGCGTTGGCCACAGTGTGAAGGAAAAGCATTGTAAATGTAGCAGGGAAAGTTTAAATATGTGCCAACGAATATTTTAAAAGCGGCTAATTCTTCAAACAGTATTATTGGATATAAATTGAGTATTTAAAGTATCTCTTTACTTTTCTATTAATTTTTTTGTTTGTCCCTTGTGGTGGTTTACCGGTTACACGGGTTTATGTTAAATGATGTAACTGGGGAAAATTAGGCGAGATAGGGGCTGTCATGAAAATAAGTCAAAGTAAATAACTGTCTTGCATTTCAATGTGTTTTTGATGACAGAATAATTAGATCGCTCTACAGATCTAAATTCATGTGATTATTATCTGCATACTTAAAGATAAAGTTTATACATCAAAGATCAGTACACTCTACGAATTAGAGAGCAGTATCTGGCGGGAGTTTTTCCATTATTTCGCTGCATGAGGTTTCTTTCTTTCTTTTGGTTTCTTTTTTTAATAATGTTTAAAGCCACAAACAGTGACACTAGTGATACATGGAATGGAATAAGAGGAAAGGAAATTGGAGAAGGGAACATACCAGGCCTAAGTTTAAGGTACCTCCTCGATATTTGCCAGTTATAAGAACTAAAAAAAATCTGATGTGTTACACTCACATAACTTTCTCTACTCTTGTACAACCTAATTTTACAAACGCCTATTCTCCATATGCTTCATGTTAATCGAGATATCGAGTTGTCAATCTTATTGGTAATTTTCTTGTAGATGCAAGGAAAATATGGTAGCTTTTAAGCGATAGTCAAATATTTTAACGCTGGTTGCTATGTGACGCATTCCATTCTCTTTGCATGTCCAGGACATAAAAAATGAATAACGAATTTGAGAAAAAGTATAAGTATTGGACAATTTAAGGAAATAACAAGCAATATCTCGAAAACGGTTCACTCAACAAAAGAAATGTATATGACATAAGTTGTGTATTTTAACGCGATCTACATTTTTTGTGTAGTAAAATTTTGTCTATCTCTTATGGTTTACCAGTTATGCAAAAGTCGTTCACAATGAAGAATACTTTTGGAGACATTCCCAGAAAATTCGAGATATACATTTTATTTGTCATGACATTACCCTAAACATATCATATTTTCATCAAAATCGTTAGAGCCATTTTTGAGAAAATTAAAATTTTCGAAAAATCTTCCATGTAAAGGATAGTCTGGGGTGGGGGGATTTTATTGAAAACCTTCGTGTCGCATCTCTGGAAGATACTGAACCTAAATACCAAGTTTGGTGCTTATCCGATTGTTCGTTTTTGAGTTATGCTGTTCACAGACACACAGACACACACACACACAGACACACACACAGACACACACACACACAGACATGTTTCCAAAAATGCTTTTTTTGGATTCAGGTGGTCTCAAAACGTGTATTTCCGGTGAAATCTCGGTATCGAATTTTTGGGTGGAATGCAATACTTCCCCTACTTACTATACGTAGTAGAGAAAGTAAAAAAAATGGAAAAAACCTGAGTCAGATAGGACGGTCTGGTGGGATGTGAATTCCAGAGCTCCCGTACATGGGTACGTGCCTAAACGACTTCGGCACGTATCATTTCGAACACCTTTTTTTAACGATTGGCAAGCCTAACATATATGTATTGTTTGGCATCGTTAGCTCATCTAGGAAAGAAAGGGCTGCTCGGTCCGCTACTACTGCACGGACGGATTCGTATAACAGTGCCGTGGGAGCGACGGGCTATCATTCAAGAAAAACCCGGTACACACACAAAATTCATTCTGAATGAAGGGGATTTCAAAGGCTATTTGCAGAAAATGCATATATACATTTAATTATTGCTAGAGGGAGATTTTATTGAATATTTTTGTCTGCTTTCTTAAACAGTTATTTGCATCAGTATGAAATATGGGATTTATTCTATTTCGTTTTTGAGTTATGCTTCTCTCTTTGTCGTCTGTCTGCCCTCTCTCACTCAAAATAATGTTCAGTGCACATCGAAACGTGTATTTCTTGTGAAATCTTTCTATCGAAAGTTTAGGTGGAACACAATAGAAAAAGTAAAAAGTACTTATGAAGAAATTATGGTACCAAGCAACCCGTGTAATTCGTTAGCTACAATAAAATTAAGAGGAACATTTTTCCAACTGCTATAAAGTCGTGAGCAGAATGGATTTGTGAATGGCAGCGTTCACTATCAACTTCGAAAGTACTTTGCTGTCATTAACGAGATGTTAAAACGCCCAACACGCTGTCAACTTCGCAGTTAAAAGGAAAACATTTGCACAAGATCGAGCAATCAAGCTTAGCGTGGGTGAGAAAAATACCTTCAACGTCGTCATACGTTCCTGAGAACCCCTTCGTTCGATAACATTTGTCCATTTTTTGTGCAAACAAAAGTGACAGTGGAAAAGATACGTACAAAAGAAATAGGTCTTTGTTGGTCTTCCAATAAAACTTGAATCCACTTTGCTATTGTTAGATCTGCTGCATATAGTCTGTAAGGTGGACAGAAAGAAAAGTATGTTACTATACTTTCACCAAGCACAATTCTTTGAAGAAAGGTGTGGAAAGATCCCTCTCTGCAAATACACGAACATTTTAAGCCATCGTTTTCAATGTGGGGTAGATTCTACCAAACTAATGTATAGAAAGAAACGGAGATTTCGATGCAACTAGGAAATAACTTAAATTCCAAAATCGATACGTATAGATGATGATATTAAAAGCAATTGTCTAATGCTTTGGAGACTTTTTAATACATATTTTGCACAACTATTTATATCATTCAACATAATGTAGTCTTTACTGAAAACTTGAAAAACCTGCTGTCGCTCTCTCTTCCCCTTTCCCTCCATCCTCTTTCTCAACCTTTTCCAGTTTCTCTCCCTTTTCAGTTTTTCGCTCTTTTGTACCTTTCCTCTCTCTCTTCCATTCTCGTTCCACCACGTGCCATCTCTCTGCGCAATGTATATATTGAAGATGTTATGTTGTTGAATAGTTGTATTGTATTTCAACTGTTGGGGAACCGAACTTGTAGTAGTTGCAACCGCACGTATAGTAAACAGTTTCCGGTAGCCTTCGCCCCAAATGTATTGTTACTGTTTCTTTAAATATCATATATTTATGTTTGCCTCGGCGGTGTCAGTATTATTGTTAGAGACACGTTTCTCTTAGCAGGGTTGTGGTGTGACTAAGAATGTAGGCTTACACAGATTAATTTTACTTCACTTCTTTTATTAATACTTGATACGATTTATATAGCACTTCACTGATATAGAGAGCTATGAGGTTCTTTAATTAATTGCTTGCACTTTTTAACACGTAAAACTATTTTCGTCTCACACGAATAGGTTTTAAATTTCTTGAGGTCACTTTTTGCGTCTGGTTAGTAACGCTGGCTGCAACCAACTGAACTGATTTCAACCACCTAAACTTGTAAATTTCTGTATTTCAAGTCTCTGATTGGCTATTCCTAATACAATAGAATACCTTCATTTAACTAAAACTTTTACTGGTAGTTGATTGGCTATTTTTAAACTGTCTCAAAATTTACATTATTGCTTCCAAGAATCACAAGTAGCATTATTAAACTATCAAACTCATTATTGCCTCAAGGTTACCTCATTGTTAGCAACTTTGGACCTATTTCTCACAGCTCCTACATTATTAAATTACGTAATATATTCCCATAGCATTATTCAACACGTATACAAAAATATAAGCATATGCAATGACTGTTACATACATTTTACAAATTATTACATACACATATTGCTTCAAGGCGGACTGGTATTGAATTTATATATTATATAATTTGACTGAAACCATTTAAGTGTTAAAAACACTGCCTCAAAGTCATACAAGGTTTTGAATACCGGTATAATAACAGCTTTTTTCTAGGGTGTTAATACAATTTAAAAAACAAGTAAAATGTTTAACAGTACACAAACTTGTGCCTCTGCTTTATCTTGTTATGTGATTTGAACTACGAGCCTGAAAAACTGTGCAATATTTCCAAAGGCTTATACGATTATTAATATTTGTCCTTGGAGATAGCCCATACACGCCTGCGTCTTACTGTGTCCCTATACGGGATCCATCTGTGATCACGTAAGTATCTCGCATATATTGTTTCTCAGTGTAACAGATTTACGTACACCAATAATAGTAACGCAAATATTGTTATAGCTTCTTTTCAAAATTTTTTACTTCTCAAAATTTGTCAAAAACGTTATCACTATAAACTTTTGTTACTATTTTAAAAGATAGTAAGTGTTAGATTTGCATGACCTTCTCTACCCTTTATCGCTTATTAGTGTATATATAAATTCTTCTTACAAAGTTTATTTTCCTATCTACTTCGTTTTAATCCATATAAATCTTTCCGGAAATAATTGCATTACGCATTTCGTTTAGATATAAAGCGAATAGCAACAGTCAAATGTTTTAGAACTAGACGCTATATGCTGGCCTTAAAATACCATACTCTCTCCACGACATCGCGAGAAACAGTTGAAAATCGACAGGACTTTAAAAGAATGGCATAGTATTGATCAATTCTGACCATTAATAATAGATATCTCGGAAATGACTGGTACCATAAAAAACTTATTTAAAATAAATTATGTGTTTTAAAGAGATCTATATTTTTAGGTAGTACGTTTTCCGCTGTCGTTTAAGTTTACCGGTTACACAAGATTATACAAAATTCCTTCCGAATGAAGAGGAGTTCATAGGCAATTCCCAGAAAATTCAAGATATACATTTTACTCGTCATGTAAATATCTTTAATATACGGTATTTTAATCAAAATCGTTAGCGCCATTTTTCAGAAAATCAAACGTTTCGAAATATGTTCCACGTAAACGGTAGTTTAGAGTGGGGGGATTTTCTAAAAAACCTTCTCGTCGGATCTTTGAAAGTTAGTGAACCTAAATACCAAGTTTGGTATTTATCTGACTTTTCGTTTTTGAGTTATGCTGTTCACACACGCACACACGTCCTCCGTGGTGTAGGGGTTACCATGCTAGCCTCCAGTTCCCAAGGTCGCGGATTCAAACCCGGCGGAGGGCGATGGATCTTTTCGAGCGTAAAAATCCTTAGCATGACTTCCCTCGGAAGGGAAGTAAAGCCGGTAGTCCCGTGTCGTAGATTTACGGAACGTAGAAGAACCTCAAGCCTGATAAAGAACCCTCTGAGCAAAATTACTGGTCTTTCACGCCCAATGTAGAATGGGACGCTATGGACCACAGCAGTTAAAGAGTGTCCATAAATAAAACTCAATTTAATTTAATCTAATTTACACACACACACACACCATGCGCGCACGCCTTTTTTTTATTCAAAGGGCCTCAAAATATGCATTTCTAATGATATCATGTATCTATGTATGTTTGAGAAAGTAAAAACTGAATAACAGGCCTGATTTTTCATTTCTGCCCATTAGAGCCCCGCCCATTTGGGGAACATAATTAAGATGCCATACAGCCTATTTTGACCCCGCGTGCGGGGAGCTACCTGCGGACCGCCGGTAAGTGCAATCCGGCCGGCACCTGGATGGGGCCCACGATCGGTCTTTAGAACAATAGGCTTGCACTAACCCATTATGTGCCGCTTCCCCGCAATTTTTATTGTTCCAGGAGATTCTTTTCAGCCGTTGCCAGTAACTTCTCCTTCCAGAACATTCCGCTTTTTTGCGAGGCCTATATAAGTGGTTGTTCTTGTTCGAGAGTTGAGTTCCGTTAGTTAAGAAGTTACGGAGTTAAGTGCAGTCAAGAAGTCGAAGAGTTTGGATAGTTAAAGGTAGACAGTGCCGAGGGCGTTCAGTTGTGAGTTGTGACTCAGCAGTTCAGTTGTGATTCGATTCGAAGATCAGTTGTGTTCTGTTCTGAGTGTGCCTCAAAAGTATCTTAAGCGTAGGTTTGTGCTACGTTGAGCACCTGCATGACAAAAGTACGTTTAGCAGCAAATTGTGTTCGCATTTGTTACAATATTTTCTAATTAGGATGCTAGTGTTCAAAACCAGAGGTCCTGGTTCGACTCCCGGTTGGAAGGCGAGAATTTTTCTTTATCCAGGATTGTTCTCCATCCTCCCTAGAGTCTGGGATTATGAATGACAGTGTGAATGTGTGTGTGTGTGTGTGTGTGAATTTAATGTAATAACTAAAACTAATACTAACCCAAAGAGTAACACTACTGTAGGCGTTAATGAGGCATCATTGCTGATGACTGATAAACAATTGTTCCAAAGATAAAAAGCCGCCCATATGACGTTAGATGTTAAAAGCGGCATAAAAATAGAAATTAAAAATATATTTTCTAATTGTTACTAAGATAGGTTGTATAGTGACTTTAATAATCATCGGCTCGTGCCCATTTTTGCGTGAAAGGAGAAAATACACACAAAAAGAAAAATATGTGTTTGTGGGGGGTCTTAGAAACTACTAAACCTATTTTGAGAGTTCCTTAAAACACCAAGAAGGATTTGCAAGATCTGTATACTAGAATACGATACATAAAGGAGCACAATTGCGAAGAAGACTTTGACTTTTCGTTGAGATTAACGGAGTATAAAATGGCTGTTACCTCACAGAAAATACATGTAAAGTTAAAACAAAAGCCACAGATATTTCATTCCAAGTAATATTCAGGGTGTGCACAAATGATTATTGGGATTTTTAAAGTTATATTTCTTTCCTGTGGTATACAATATAATTTTTAATCATAACTTAAATAAAAAAAAACTGTGGAATTTTGAAATGTATTTTCGCAGTTTTTTGTTTTGTTTTGCTTTTAGCCATGGTGGAGAAATAAACAAAACACGGTACTCTTGCGTCTTGGAATTCGGGAAACATAATTTAGTGGGCATCTAGGCGAAGATTTAGTCCTAACACTACTTATGGTAACAACAAAATCCAAACGATGTGTGTGTCTGAAAAGAAAATGCTGCATATGTCATATGAGAATGTGGAGAGAGCTAGAACGTAGTACGAGTCGAGAACTAGCAATTCCAACAATGATAGTGTGGGCGGTATGAGTTGACGGAGGATTATTGCATCAGATACACTAAGGCAGTGTGGCAAGAAATTGATGTATGCCTAATCACAAATGGATCCCATATTGAACACTTGAATTTGTGTTATGGTAACCTCTACAGTTGTTCAATTTAATGACGACTCAAAATTATATTGTATACAGTGGAGAACAGCTATAAGTTTAAAACCCTATAATCATTTTAGTACTACCTGTGCTTAGATGTTCACAATTTAGCAACTGAGAAAACAGAAGATGTACAAAATAAACGGCAATCAGGCCTTACAACGGTATGATATTTTGCGATGTTTACGTCAAAACCTTCTTAATGGCATTATGTAAGGAAGGTTTGCTATATTTCCTCTAGAAGTTGTAATTCAGTTCATTAACACTAAATTAATGAGAGAGACAATTATATCCCATGTAGCATTGCAAATTACACAAACTATGATATTTGCTAGGTACATAATTTATTGACCAGATACGTTGAACAGTGCAAACTTATATATACGAGGTTGAAAATATGGTAGTTGTTTTTGGAAGTTGTAAAGACGACTATAATTTTCGCTGGATCCTGTAGAATAAGAATTTAAGATTATGTTAGGGGTTGAAAATAGGTATAATGAAAGCTTTTGAATGTTGTAGAGTAGCTTATAAGTTTTGCCAGATTCTAAAACTCTATTATTCCAAATGTTGCCAAAAGCATACCAAAAATACTCCTTGATAACGTGGTTCAGCGAAATCTTAGGGAAATTTGGTGACACGAATACGGTATATAAATCTCCGCTGTAGTAATTCAATTACAAAATCTCTTGGGGCTGAAAGTAATTAAGGATACCCATCTGTAAAAAAAAGTTTATAAATATTCTGACTGTCCAGTTTTCACTGTCACTTCACTAATGTGATCTAGTTCAACTTACACTGTGACTTCGCTTAGTTCCCAATTGTCACTTCACGAATGTGATCTATTTGGATTTTCCTTCACGTTACTTTTCCTCGCAACATAGCCGCATAACGAAATACGCACGAAGTATTCGCTTGCTGGGCAATCGAACAAAAGACGTCTCTAATCTCTCGCGGAAGCAGCACTCACTATACGTCACAACTATCGTCACAAACGCACTTGTGGAACCGCACTTGATGTTGTATCAGATAGGCACTCACTAACTCGTAAACATGCTGGCTTATATAGCTGCTGGAATTTTCTACAGAAATTCTAGAATGTTTCACAATGAATGAAACACAAACTAAGTTCTATATGAGTATGGCTTTACCCACTGTATTACATGGTTCCGAGTCATGGGCAATAACAAAAAGAGAGAGATCATGTATTCAGTCCGCCGAAATGAAATTTTTGAGGTATATATGAGGATGCACTAGAGCTAACAAAATAAGAAATGAATCAATAAGATGAGATTTGACTATTGAATCAGTAAATGACAAGATTGATGAAAATAAAAGAAATTGGAAAGAACATGTTGATAGAATGACAGATGATGGAATACCGAAAAAGACAATAAATTACCAAACGACAGGGAGAAGTTTAGGAAGACCACACAAGAGATGGCTAGAGATGGCTAGGTGGTATCACCTAATCCTTGAAAGGAGAAGAAGAAATGCTAGAATGTTCTGGAGGCGGGGAGAAGGGAAACTTCCAGAAGAATCTGGTTATCTTTCATAGCTTCTGGTGTTTACGCTACTGCATCTACTTATCCCTATTTATCTCTCCAACTGCCCGGTGCCATAGCCGCTGCGCCACAACATGGGTTTTAGTGTCATTAAACACTAAATATAGAATACTTTAGTTCTAAACATTTTTACTTTCTCCACTACGTATAGTAAGTAGGGAAAGTATTCTATTCCACCCAAAAATTCGATACCGAGATTTCACGGGAAATATATGTTTTGAGACTCCCTGAATAAAAAAAAAAGTATTTTTGGAAAAATGTCCGTGTGTGTGTCTGTGAACAGCATAACTCATAAACGAACAGTCTGATAAACACCAAACTTGGTATTTAGGTTCAGTATCTTCCAGAGAGGCGACACGAAGGTTTTCAAGAAAATCCCCCACCCCAGATTACCCTTTACAGGGAACATTTTTCGAAAATTTTAATTTTCTAAAACATGGCTCTAAAGATTTTGATTAAAATATCATATGTTTAAGATATTTTCATGACAAATAAAATGTATATCTTGAATTTTCTGGGAATGTCTCCAAAAGTATTCTTCATTGTGAACGACTTTTGCATAACTGGTAAACCATAAGCGATAGATAAAATTTTACTACACAAAAATGTAAGTGTTAACAAAATTATTAGGATTAACAAACACGGATAATATTCCAACAATAACTGAGTATAGGAAATTTCTGCCAAGAATCAACTTTGCCAAGTCCGGCAGATACGTATATTACCAACTGTTTTAATCAGCTTCAAATCAGCGAATTCAGAGTTACAGCAACCGAGACTACGGATCATCGAGAATTTCGATCCAGCGATCAATCCTCAGCTTTGAGTTGAGAAAGAGGCAAGTAAACCGCTTCATCTCAAGTGACACACGCGCACGCGCCAAAGAGCAAAGGTCAGGTCCAGGTGACGGCGAAAAGGGAGGAAACATTGAGGCAAGATTTTTCACACATATTCATTATTTAAACATCTCAGTCCAAGCAGTAATTATCAGTGTCAATGACTTGAAGGTCAATTAATTTTCTTGCATTTTATTGTTTATATAGTGGTTAGCAGTGTTTATATTTACGTTAAGAGAAATATAAATGCTTGTTGCAAGGGAACTCGCTGTTGAGGACCAGAGCCAACGAAATACATTACATTTAATGGCCTAGGGGAAAAATGTATGAGGACCACAAAAAACAGAGGCGACGGTTGTCAGGGATCGCAGTTTAGTAACTGTAACAGAGCCATGTGATATTCGAAATAGCTAATGGCAAAGCTAGGAGGTGGGCTTGAATTAGTTTAGACAGCCAATAGAGACATGTAAGCTAAAGGTTTGAAATACTGAACGTAAGTTGGAGAAGCCAAGCTATAAACTGCTCAACGGAATGAACAGTGCAAGCTCAGACATGGGAAGTTTCAGATCGCTGTGAAACGTGCTCATGCAAGATGTAGTAACAATCTCCTGTAATTATATAGGAAAGGCCACTTAACTATTACAGATCGTAAGGGGAAGCCAAGAGATCCATACTGAACTAAATTTTATATGCGAGTGATGTTTTAAAGAGTAGAAACGGGCTTAGTCAATTTCACGGCAATCACTTCAGTTTACTCCCATATGTTTGTAGATCTTGAATAATATATATTAATGACTGCCATCTAAATTTACTTACCGATGTTATAATTTAACAACTCCACTTGTTTCAAGTTTCCACACCCTATAAGAGAAACTTGCTCGATCTAACATACTTGCTAGCCGGAACATTTATAATAAGAGTCATAGTTTACATAAGTTCAGTTTATGTATTACAATTACTTACATTCTGTTTAATTATATAAACAGTATCGCTCAACAATAATTTATGGACATTTAGACACGCACCGGCGCAACATTTCACCTGAGTGGCTGGAAGGCACACTTCGCAACGAGTTCCACACCAACCTCTGAATGAGTCCGTCTTGTATTGGTTTGATCTCAAAG
Organism: Deroplatys truncata; assembly: GCA_030765065.1. Classification (NCBI taxonomy): domain Eukaryota; kingdom Metazoa; phylum Arthropoda; class Insecta; order Mantodea; family Mantidae; genus Deroplatys; species Deroplatys truncata. The sequence goes on from CM060986.1 coordinate 47,146,875, forward strand.
GTATGGCGCTCCAACATTAACCTATGGGCACGGGTCGGTTTCAGACTCAGGAGAAGGAAAAGAAAGGAGAAGGGGGGGAGTAAGACAAACATTAAGTGGAACCAGGTAAGAGGCGTGGCAGAGACGCTTACTAACATAAACCAATGCGCATTATATCGGCAAGATTCCATGTACTCGACTGTACATGACGGTGCTCTTCAACATTTGTTTCTACATAACTTCTTCGAGAATATCTGAAAGGAGAACAATACTTCGGAAGTAGTTTACTCTCATATGGAAGCCGCCCAATGTTGACTTCAATAGTAGTTTACTACGGAAGTAGAGTTTACCCTAGGTTAGTGCACGCCGCCCTTATCATCATAACTACCAGAATGAATTGCACACCAATTTGCACACGCTCGTCTCTGGTTATTTTCAAATAGATTTGGCCTCGATATATACTAGCAAGGCACTGCTAGTGCAAAGCCTACTGAATATATATTTGCATTCAGCAATAAAATCTGGCTTTGGTGACAGAGCAATTTGTAACCGGGCCAGCTCGTTAGCGCCCTTTTGAAAGAGAAACTCTCACCGACGCCATGCGTGAGACAAACGCGCTCAATTAGGGCTTAACTAGCATGCACCCAAGTTTGTGAACGCAATCAAGTGACGAACAACAAAAGCCTTTGACATGGTTGAAACTCATTGGCTGCGTCATGAGATATCGTTAACAGCGAGCGCACACAAGGGACCGACCGGTGGCATTTAAACTGCCAAACGAGCCTTCATTAAACACAACTAAACTGTTGTCGATTACTCTTGAGGTTTATTGATAAAATACATAAAACGTTTTCATACACAAACAGTAATCAAAATCAGCTGTTCAAAAGTTCTACTTTGATGTACATATAATGCAAATGTTAAGTTAATTACTAGTTATTATCATGTGTTAATCTTATTAATGCACTCCATGTTACCTTATTAATGTTAAATAACTGTACCTTTGTCTACTTGTATTGTTACTTGTTCTTAAAAATACTTTGTATGTGATATCTCATACTCGTAGATTGCATCATTAATGCACTGTAATTTTCTAACCCCAACGGGAAGTCACGATATATGAGATGCGATAAAAAAATAACCGGAATTTTTTTTTCTTAAAGAATTTTTATTTTAATCATCAACATCAACTTTGTCCCCTTCAACGTAATCCCACTCAGATATAATACACTTGTGCTAGCGCTTTTTCCAATCTTGGAAGCACTTCTGGAACTCAATTTTGTTATGGTGTTCAGTTCCTTCAGGGATTCTGCTTTTATCTCATCAATGGTGGAAAATCGTCGCCCTTTCATGGTTATCTTCAGCCTCGGGAATAGATAGAAGTCGCAGGGGTCCATATCCGGCGAATACGCTGGCTGAGGCAGCATAACGGCTTTGCTTTTTGCCAAAAAGTCCGAACAAGCATTGAGGCGTGAGCGGGTGCATTATCGTGATGCAATTTCCAGGAATGGTTTTGCCACAATTCTGATCGTTTTCTTCGGATTGTTTCACACAAACGGCGCATAAATTCCAGGGAGTATTCGTTATTGACCGTACGATCATAAGGCAGGAAGTCTTGATGCATTATCCCTTTGTAATCGTAGAAGAAGAATCTTTACATATGATCGAACTTGTCGAAGTTTTTTCGGTCTTGGCTCTTCAGTCAGTTTCCATTGGGACGACTGGGTCTTAGTTTTGACGTCATACCCATATACGCATGTTTCGTCTTCAGAAGTTCTGGATCGTTTTCAATTTCATTCAGCAATTGCTGAGCGATGTCTACGCGACATCGTTTTTGCTCGAAATTCAACAATTTCGGAACAAGCTTTGCTGCTACATGTTTCATACCCAAAACATCCGAAACAATTGCTTGGCATGAGCCAAAGGATATGCCGACATCATCGGCAACCTCTCTGATGATGATTCGACGATTTTACAGTATAATTTTCTTTACTTCTTCCATTGTCGTCAGTAATTGATGTGTAAGGGCGTCTAGGGTGGTCGTCGTCTTCAAAATCTTCTCGACCCTCTTTGAAACATTCATACCACTAGTAAACTCTTGTCTTACTCATAGATTCGCAAAACGCCACAGTCATCATTTCGAATGGATGCTGCTGGTTATTCCGTTTTTCAATCAAAATTTAATGCATATTCTTTGATCCATCTTTTTTGAAAGTAAAAATTCGCCGAGCACTCGAAAACAGGTATAACGTTTTCGACTGTCAACAAACTAAACATTCAAAACAGCTGAAAATGCAAACATACATAAGAAACATGCGTAATAACAGAATAAAGCAAACGTTTTGAACATCGGATGTATAAAGCTCGCCAAATTAAACAAGTCCCCGTTATTTTTTGATCACACCTCGTAACCATGCAGTTAAGGCGACTCTAAATAAATAAATAAATAAATAAATAAAATTCCACCTTCGGTTCTGAATTGTACGCCATTTTATCGAGCACTTCTTTACATTTTGACCACTCGTCACAACCGCTATGTAATATATACTGATTCAGTAAGCACCTTACACAGCATCAGAAATTACACACAGACTAAAAGCTTGTTCAAGACATCCAGAAATTAATAGCACCATCTCTGACACTGTCAAAAATGTAGTATTCGTTTGGATTCCTTTCCATCAAGGAATAAACGGGAATGAAAGAGCGGATGAAGCTGCTAAAGATGCCACACAGTTACCTCAACTAAGGATTCCAGTCCCATGCTCAGATGTCTTAAATCAGTTTTCCAAAGCACCAAAATGGAACTTTGAGTGGAGTCAGCAACCATCAGGAAAATTGCACCAAGTACGAAGGGGATCCATCGCTCCTTACCCCACTATCACTCACTGCTAGCAGACAACAACTGATTCTCAAGTTACGAATTCATGAGCGAAGCGTAAGGGAAGACAGGGTAAATAACGTCTACTCCATATATCCTATGAATGGAAAGCTATTTAATTCCACTCGTTTAGTACGCCATTTTATTACTCCTCGCCTTATACAACTTCATTACACCTCCCACTTAACAAGTCTTCGACTGTCTTTGGGAATTTACACTTACGAACATAAAAGTGCGAGAGTACTACGGTAGACATTCGCTCAACTGTCTATTTTTCCAGGGTTTGTGAATGAGGGAAAGAGTCAGGTCATCTGACTGCGGTAGGTGTAAAACCGTGTTTTCCTATAGCCAGATTTCTCCACCCAGTAGCGGACTGGCCTCTGCCTCCTTTTACTGTGATTAGCTGTGGAACTAGAATGCTGCTGGATTCAGGCGCATTTAGAGTTACCAGAAATCCGTAAAGTCCTGGGTTTATTCTACAATTTTACCTTCTATCCGGCGTCCGGGGGAAATTTCTGAAAAATATGGAATGTCCTACATTGACGAATGTACACAGAGTGTCAAAGAAAATCTTCGGCGGATTTTTTATCGTTTTCTGGGATCTTTTGAGGCGTGTCCTTCATCTTACCTATCGCAGAGCGTGGTGGCTTGATAACACAGCAATAAAGGGGAAAAGAGGGGAGGTTGATGCCTTTGCTTTTTCTGGTGTTATTGAAACCTACATGCTTATTGTCTCAGAACCAGTCATACTATCGAAATTACTCGTGGACGTATCGTGGAAATGTGGAAGGCTGGTCGAACACTAGTACAGCAATTGCAACGGTTTTTATGGTAAATTATTGGATAAAAATATTCCAGCAAAGTGGGGAAGACGGTCTTCATACTCGTCAGAAAGTGGGCACTCCCCGTAAAACGTCCGCAGATTAAGATATTCGTTTATAAATGAAAATTACTGTTCTGTTATAATTGACTGATCATGTTTAGAAACTAGAGATAAATATGTATATGTGTATGGTTTACCGAATATGACATACATATTATGGCAATAAAAATGGGGTTATATTTTGGTCTATAATCCTGTTGTATTCCTATGATCAGCAATATTTTAGTAAAGGTATATTAACAAATTATAGTTTGAATCATAGGGAAAACATCCTGCTTTATTTATTTATTATTTAGTTATCTTTGCTTCTATCAACAAGCATTAATATCACTGTGAGATTACAGTTCTGTTTATTTTGGTTATAAAGTGCTGACTTGCTATATATTTAATGAATACCATTAAAACTTTAATTTTCACCCCTGAAAATCTTCTCACACTACACATTCTACATTTCGCCAACCTGGCGCTCATCAAGTTTTACCCTTAGCTTTTAACCCTTTCAAAGGCGTGTCCTGCACTAGCCGTTAAGGTATGGGCTACCAATCATGATAAGAGGTCTGTATGACAAACTGAATGCACTCACTCTACTTCTTTCTCTTTTAGCCAATACGATCGAGAGCGTAAACATATATTTCTTTCTACGCCATTTTGTAATCTTAGTTGTGGCTATTGGTGCAGCTATTTAGCAGGAGTGGCGGACCCTTGACCGTGACCTAAAGCAACCAATGAAATGGCCATAGCTTCGCAAGACCGCGTCCAACGATAAATAATGTGACATAGACACGAGGTGCAGTGAGATTTTCCTTGGCACACTTTGTACATATTATTTTGTTTCAAATTGATTAGGAATTGGAGAGGGATTAGAAAAATGCGTGTTGAAAATAGTGGAAGTGCTTTGCTAATCCTGCATACAGCACTAATGTTGAGAGGGTATTTTTTACACTTTCGTCTATTTAAACAAAAAACACACGAAAGAAAGAAATAGGCCATTGATTGACTCAGTCAAAGTTATTGTTCTTGAAAAATATAGTTTTAAGCATTCAAGAGGTGTGGAACGCTAAAATCATATGCCAAAACCAGGTGCTTTGTGGAAAATGTGTTATTCACGGAGGTATAATTGTTAAAGTTCTTTGACAAATGCTGTTACTCTTTATATTATATGGACACTTCTGAAAATATAAAACCTGTGTATACATATCTGTGTACTAATTTAGGTTTTAAGTTTAATTTTTCTAATTTAACATTCTTATATAGTGTCCTAACATTTTTGTGTAATGTCTAACATATTGAACCACTAGTGTCTTACTTTTCATTAAAAGATTCTGGTAACCTTAACAAATACGTTATCTCTAAAGCATATTTTAGAAATTAATTTGACCGGTTAACTAAAATTTAAAGTATAAATAAAATTATATACCGCTGCGTAAATACGAAGCATTACAAGCTTATAAATAATAATAACAAATTGTAACTTAAGCTCTGTGGGCATGTTCGCTGGGACGAGCAGTCGGTTCATCGGAAAAAGTTTTGTCCCGAAACAGGAGGAGAAAAAGAAGAAGAGTCTACCCTACTAATTAGTTCACGCTTCGGAACTGTACGAATTGGTCACTCCACACTTACTTACTCTTATCTTCTCTCAGAACAGACGCAGCCAATATGTGACCTATGCCAAAGAAACATCACATACCACGTCTCCATAGAGTGTAATAAATACAAAAGCAAACGGAAACAGCATGGAATTCCGCACGTTAAATCAACAATGCTAAAAAGCTTCCTACTACGCCGTAGACTTGCTTACATAAGGGATATCAGTATATCGATCTTAATATGAATGCAAACATGTATTCTTAAAATATAATGTTGCTAGCAGGTGTATAAATGTTTAAATGTACACGTTTTGTGTCTTAATATGTTTGTTAAAAAGTATCGATTGCGTTACGACTTCGATGTTGAAGCGATCTTAATAAAATCGGCTGTGTAGTAGTTATAGGATGTTATCTTACCGTAACTAATTTACAGGAAAGTTATTTAGTTTTGTATACTAGAGTCTTCGTTTCGGCGCCTGAATTGCTTGCCCTGCATTGTGCTGTTTCTAATCGGTTGTCTTCCCTCTTCTCCGTGTGCTAGCTAATCAGTTGACGCGAAGTTTGTGCTATATAAAGATTGATACGTTCGCTGCGGGTGTACGTGTTTCAATGTGTTAGTGCTGTTATAATGCGAATTATAATGAAGCACGCGTAAGCTTCATGAATAATTCCTATGTGACAACAAACTCTTATAGAGAAGCGAGACGGCGACTTAAGACAGACTCCCTGCTTTTCGTACACCTCACAGAGAAACGGTTCGTAATCTTGTGAACACAGTTATGGAAACGGAATATATTCTTGATTGGAAGCCGAAAGTAACTGCCGTGTTCCTGCAGAGGAAAACTAGATTACACCGGAGAAAAGTTAGAATGAAGTTCAAAAAATATCTGAGAAAGCTTGCAGAGTAATAAAGAATTTCGCATATCTCAGCTTGGAATGCCACTAAATTTTTAACATTAAAGCTCAATAAGATAGCTGTAGTTCTGGAATTGCAACCACGTGATAATGTAAGTAGAGTTGATTTCTGCAATTGTGTGTCGGACAGTGCTAATGGTCGCAATACTGGTTAATGTTTAATTTGTTTATGGACAAAGCCTAGCTTTATTTACATGGCCATGAAGAATTAATTAGTGTTAATGTGAGTTTTTTTAAAGTTGTGAGAGGTGTGTGGTGGCACAAGGACATCATTTCCAACATCTTCTATGACGATCTTAAGTTGTTATTCCAGTTATAATTGATATTAGAAATCCATGCGCTCGAATTTAAGGGGCTATAAATATCCGATTCTGTCGGCAAACAGTGTGCATCCCTGTGTAAAAAAATCCCATTAGGCCGACCATGATTCCAATCGAAGACATTGTATATTAGCTTACACAAAATATGATGCACATCAAACAAGTGATGCGGCCTCTTCTGAGCTGGATTCTTTTCACTGAAGGAGGAAGAAGAAAATGGAATCGCTTTCCCAACGAAGCGATGGTGTTTTCCACTACACCATCTCTCTCGAAGTAATCATTTTCTACCTTATCTATATGTTTACAAAAATCCTGCACATCACAAGTAATATACTCTCAAGATGACGATTCACCTGTTACTTTTCTTTCCCTAACCATTCGTTTCATCTTGACCCAAACTGGTTCTATGCTCCCAGATCGCACATATATGGGGGTAAGTGTGGCCCAAAGAAAGTAAAAAGTGTGTCCACTTTAAACACTTTTTTTTTTATTTCAGTGAACTTGTACAGTTCTAATTTACTAAACCTCTGTCTTGTAACCATAATTAGCACGAAACTCTCAGAAGGGAACTTGTAATGTGGAACATAGACTACAGAAGCTTAACTTAGGACCTAGAATTTCTGGAATCCACTGTTCAAATGTTATATCATTCACTTGTCCATGGTAGAACCTAACTATAAGCCAGAAGAAATTTTCAAGAAACCCACTTACACTGTCAACCAGAACTATCTCTTCAGTAGAGTTGATATGAATACTAAATTTCTCCTTACTTTTCCAGCACTTTCACTAGCTACTCCTAAGAAATGACAAGTGAAACTAAGAGATATCAGGTATGATTGAGTAATTGCAGCGCCAATAACATTCGTGTTAAGTTTGACAACATTAAGCAATAACAGCAGAGGTACCTATAAGCTCTCGGATAAGATTAACGTTGAGTACCTCGCCTCTCCCCTTCATTCCCCGCAGACCTCAAGCTTGTGCACATACAGTAGCAGTTATCGGATTGAATGACCACACTCTGCTTGTAAGAAGTTTATAGAAGATTGGGTAGAAAGGCCATGTAGTTGTTTCAACGCTCCTTATATGGGCAATGGCCTTCAGGGAAACCTTGTCCCACCAGCAATGGCTGGACTCATTTACTAGCAGGAGGCTCAAGCGTAGGTGTTCGTATTCTCCGATGGAACGAGAGGACCTACAGCTTTTACTTGGGTCTTGAGCTAGCGAGAGGGAAGGCTTGGATAAAACCGAGAATTAAAATCGCCACTGCAGAGCGGGAATCGAACCACGGAGCCCCAGTCATATAAATGTTAAGCATCAGATTTTTAACAGACTGATTATTCGCCATTCCAATGATAATTTTAAACTAACGTCTACCCAAGCTTTGCTCGTGTGGATATTGTAACCCAAAAATATCCGTTCATGTATCATTCACAAGGGATGCGGATGCCTGACGTGAATGCAAACTGTCCTGTTAATAAGGTAACGCTTGCCTGGACGTCTATCGGATTTACCGCGACCCCATGTTGATCAAAAATAACTCTCTCAGATCGATTATCACCTGCCTGTGTGTGTTGTTTGTGAATGCATTTATTTCCAGCATCAGTAAAAGCTTTTGGTGGGTGGGTAAAGTGCATTAACTTCACTTACCGAAATTGAATTAATGTTGGGGGGATGCAGCAGTGCAAGGCGCAGACTTGTGTACAGTGCGGTAACGGTACCTCCAAAAGGGCCGTAACTACGTGTTTGTGGTGTACTAATGCATGTAGTTAGTGATTAAAACGTTTGTTAACACCTTCAGAACAGTTTGTGTGTGAGGTAAAATCAGAATGCGTAAAATGTTCATTGTAGTAAATGCACAAACATTACATGTAAAATAAATGGGAATTAAATTATAAAATACTTGAGCACCTGGTAGGACTGCTTATTTCTGTCACACGTGCTGAAATTATTTCTGGCGCCACAATAAATACGTATTTAAACACTTCCTAGGCCACACACATATCTAATCAATATTTTACGCTTTATAACACGAAGTATAAACAAAAAATGTTACAAAAATGGAAAACTTACATCCAGTAGTTATAGAACGCATGAGATAAACCAATTACACGAGGGAGCTAACTTTACAATTCACGCGGTCCATTACCGAGTGTTGGCGCTGGTTACCAGAAGTCATTAGTGGTGCCATCAAATTTTAAATCCGCGTGCTATGCATTTTGTTACAATCCAATGAGCGGGAACCATGATAGTGATGAAGGATAGAACACATATGCTCTGGTCTATCATAGCACGTATGCGAATTGCGGCGTACATTCAATCTGTAATTTTAAGTTGCAATATAATGGAATAGAATTTAATACTTTATCATGTCAGTGATGAAAATCTGTAATACTTGAACCTGCCAAACAAGCCGTATAAATCCCTCCTTTGCCGTAAAGCCGTAAAACAGGCCTCTGCTCCCGTACATGTACGGACAAACGGTAAAAGTTAGCAAGTATACACTTAGGAGCAGTAAATATGGCCCATATAGGAACAAGGACATTTAAATTTGTACTGAAATGTTTAGCTCCTCCTCTCCAAACGTCACCTTTCTACTCCCCTCTTACATAATTCTAGTCACTTGATTGACAAGCTGCTTACGTAATCCTAAAAGAGGGGCGGAGCGTAACAGTGCTAATGAGCTGTATATGTTCTTGCTAGTTGAGTTTAATTAAGCTATTAATAATCATGATGATATTATTAATAAGGCTGGCAATGACATTCCATTTATTTAATCACACTTTTTGACTACCAAAGGGAACATTAAGATTCCAATATTATTATCTATTCTAAGATGAAGATTCTATTTTCCGACTAGTAAAGAGGTTATAGGAACAGAAGAGGACTCTTAATGAGATGGCAGCACCAGGTTTAGCATCTGTGGCAGTATATAATCTTTGCCACCTGGACATAGAGCTTGGTTTGGGTTATTTAAAAAATAAAAAATAGTGATAATTTGCCTATGATAAATAGCTTATATACACACGAATATCTGTTTCGAAGTAGATTTTTAATTAATGGGACGTCAAAACATGTATTTATGGTGAAATACTGATATCTAAATTCCTTTACTTAGTGTAAGCAGGTGCTAGATAAAGTATAATTTAAATAAATACACTCATTCATTTATAAACCCTCTACAGGTGAATCACATACCTTATACAGCAGAGGACTTGTGCCCGAGAGTAGGATCCAGGGTGAGCAGTAGAGGGTGGCGAATATCCAGACGCCGAAGGCAATGCGTTGAGCCCTGGATACTGTACACACGGCATGGGCGTGCAGTGGCTTACAGATGGCGATATAACGCTCCACAGTGAAGGCCACCAGGCTCAGGGAGGAGGCGTTGATACCCAGGTACTGGCAGAACACGTACAGATTGCAGCCAGGCTTTCCCCATAACCACAGGTTGCCGACCAGGTAGTAGCTGGCAATCTCTTGTGGCACCGTCACTACGAGTACGAGGCAATCCGCCACTGCCAGGCTCACCTATACAAACAACATATACAGAGTGTAACTGAGACGGTACTGTAGATTATATCCAGCCTCGCCCCATAACCATATGTACAGAGCCCTCGTTTGGACGCGTGGCCGATCTAAAGGGAATTTTATTCGCACTGAGAAGCACGCTGTTTGCCGGCGGAGTCGGATACTCATAGTCCCTGACATTAAAGCGCAGAGATTTCTCATGTAAATTATAACTACAATAACCACATAAATAAACCCAAGAAATTAAACGTGTATTCGTAGAGCGATCATTTACATTAACCTAATACAGAGCTCTTAATCACATTATCGCATGACTACAATTCCAGAACTGCAGTTGTCTAATAGATTTTAGTGTTAAAGGTTTAATGGCATTACAAATCGAATATGTGAAATTTCTCATTCCCGTGTAAGCTTTCTCAGAGATTTCTTTGGACTTCATTCTAACTTTTCTCCGATGTCATCAATTTTTTCCTCTGTGAGAACACGGCGAAATAATTTCGGTTTCTTATCAAGAATAGATCCCGTTTCCATAAACCTATTCACAAGATTACGGACAATTTCTCTGCAAGGTGCACAAACAGCAGGGAATCAGTTTGTTGTCACACAGGAATCATACATGAAGATTCGTGCGCTAAAGTATACGCATTATTTTGGGATTATAACAGCATTAACGCAATATAACACTAAAAACACGTGGTCTCTGAACATATCAATCTGTGTATAGCATGGACTTCGCATCAGCTAATAAGCTTGCACCGGGGAGGGAACATAACTATTTAGAAGCAGTGTAGTGCAGGACAAGCAATTCCCCGTAACACGGTCATGCGTCCAAAAGCAGACCCTGTAGTAACTGGCTATCTCTTGTGGTACTGTGACCATGAGTACAATCTGCAACTGCCAGGCTCACCTACACAAACATCACACACAGTTCAAGTCGGATTTAGCATGAATATCTCAGAAATGGTTCACTCCACACAAAAAAGTATGCGACATAAATTGCGTGTTTTAACGAAATCCGCATTTTGTGCAGTGAAAATTGTGGCTATTTCTTACGGTTTACCAGGTATGCAAAATTAATTCAGAATGAAGAGGACTTTTGGGGATATTCCCAGAAAATTCAAGACATACATTTAATTTATCATGAAAATATCTTAAATATATGGTATTTTAATCAACATCGTTAGAGTCATTTTTGAGAAAATCAGATGTTTCAAAAATGTTCCATGTGAAGGGTAGTACGGGGTAGGGGAATTTTCTTGAAAATCTTCGTGTCGCATCCTTGGAAGATACTAAACTCAAATACCAAGTTTGGTGTTAATCCGACTTTTCGGTTTTGAGCTATGCTGCTCACATACACGGACATGTTTCCAAAAATGCTTTATTTGATTTCAAGGCGCCTCAAAACACATATTTCCGATGAAATCTCGGTGTCAAATTTTTGTGTTTGTGAACACTACAACTCAAAAACGACACCAAACTTGGTATTTAGGTTCAATATCTTCCAAAGTTGCGACGCAAAGATATTCTACAAAATCCTCCCACCCCAAACGACCCTTTACATAGAACATTTTTCGAGATTTTTGGTTTTCAAAAAAAGGCTACAATGATTTTGATGAAGATGAACATGAAAGATATTTACACGATAAATAAAATATATATATATCTTAAATTTTCAGCGAATAGCCTACGAAGTCCTCTTCATTCAGAAGGAATTTTGTGTAATCTTGTATAACTAGTAAACGTAAAGGGATAAACGAAAACGCACTACACAAAAAATATAGACCTACTTAAAACACACCATTTTTAAAATAAGTTTCTTTTTGTGAAAAATGTACTGTAGTAGAAAAATTTAGTACATACTAAAATAAACTTTAGTAAGAAGAACTTGTATACCCACTAATAAAGGATTAGGGTTGGAGAAATTCATCTTAATGTATTGTATCATATCATATTTCTTATTCACGGGTCTCAAAATATGTATTTCGGGTAATCTCTGTATCGAACGTTTGGGTAGAAGCAAAACCTCCTATCTACTATGCACATGGTAGAGAAAGCAATAACAGGTCACGTTAGCGTACGTTCCCTGAAGTCATATCTGCATATTAAATCAACAGCACAATTAATCAATTCTGGAGAAACTACGAAATCCTACTATCTTCCCTTTTAATCGTAGATACCCCGAGCTTTCAAAATGGTGTCTTTAATCCATGCGTATTCAAATATTGTCAACTTGTAGTTAATTATATTCTTGAATTTAAAATGTGTCTTTATGATTTTAGCTTATCGTAATTTTGAGATTAAATATTTTCTCATTCCCACTGTCGGTAGTTCTAGTGAGTATTCCGTAACACACTAGATTTCGTATGCCATGATCTGACAGCTGACACAATTGCGATCTGATTTTAAACAACCCAAGTAAGAAGGTAATTATAGTTAAATAATTTTTTTACATTTTATTTCTGGAATAGCCTTAATAAATCCTAGTAGTAATGGGAGCCCATTCAGAACAAGTGGTCCAATTAGTTTTATGCCAATTTATTTTTTCCAATTTAAACGAGTTCTAACCGATTTTTCCAATTCCACGAATTTTGTCTATATTTACCACTTTTGTATATAACATTTTACAATTTTTTACTGTATATAAAATTTCACACTTTTGGTATATTTTTCCAAGTTTTTATCAAATTCACAGGTTTTACTTTGTGTCAAATTTCACACCTTTTTGACTACATTTCCATACTTTTTGTATTCATTATAAATTTAGAAAAAATTGCCATATTTTATATCACATTAAACACTTTTTTATTTTATACAAAATTTGACACTTTTTCACACTTTCCACGTTTTATCTATGTTTTGACATAAAATAAAACTGTGAATCTGTCTTTAGGTTTATAGGAATTATGTTACGTCTTTTCAATATCTTCTCGTAGGCTTTAGAAACATTAGGTCTTGTTTTATCTTTGAGGGCCCCGTTTCGCTGTATTTTGAATACACGATATTACTAGTCAATAAATATTTGTATCCCTTGTTAAATTTTGAAACTTCTTTGAGATTTCCAGATTACATCTCAACTAAATCTATTTGTTCGAGATCGTGAATATAGCTTGTTTATCTGTAAATTTCATTGATGACCTCTTCCCTAGAATTTAATTTTTTTACAAACATGTTCTTAGGTTTATTACAACGGGTACACTTCCCATGAATGTAAGGTACACCTTTGTCTATCTTCTCCACTTGGGAGTTTGGCAGTTTGTCGTTTTTTCTTTGCACTTGGCACAGTACATGTTATCCTTTTATTTAAATTCGTCCAAGATAAACTTAATCCACAAGTTTACAAACAAAGTTGTGTCCTTGTTGAACATTATCTTTATTTATAAAATATATGCGATAATTTGACTTACGTGAATGGTATCGTATAGCGTGAAACGTGGTGCTTTTGACCCAAGAGGAAGTGGATTAAATTAGGAATAATCGCATATTGCTACTTGAAAATGTATTCCATAAATTAATTAACAAGCCGAATTTCTTCCATTTAATAAACTGACACTTCAATAACATAGATAATTACAATTAACAAACCCTTATTCGTTCACCATTCTTTACATTCTTTACGGCTTCAGTGCTTTAAATTAAATTACAATAATTACAGAATTTCTTCCTGCTCTCACATTTACCGATATATTTCAAAACTAACCGCAACAAGTCTATAGTTCAACGACCAACCTTTTCCCGGTGAAGAAGTACTAAAGAGAATTTTGAATAGGTTAAGCCAAAAACGAATTTAGAAAATATCGTCCAGAATGCCTTCTATCTAAACGTTGTCCTGTTGTTTTCCTCGTAACCTAGCTCGCCGTCGAAGAAAGACTGATCAGCTTTGTGGACAGCACATTGAAGAAATCTGGAACTGATCCGGCTCCTGCGCAGTCGACGAACATAATTGCCTGACGTACTGAGTGACTCAAAATAACTGCGCCCTTTCTTCTTGTTGTCGTCTCCTTGAGAACCACTACCATAGCTGTTTGACTTCCGTTCCCGTACATGTCAGCCTTCCTTTAGTACAGCCCAGTCGCATAAAGTAGATTTCAACGGGGAGGGTCAATTTGGCACAAGCGATTTATACGTAGATCTTTATTGATAATTCAACACACATGTGATTCAACTCTAATAACTTTGAAATGGTTGAATATGGAATTGTGGTCAACATCGTTTATTTTAAAGTAATTACCCTCCAATACTCCAAATATAGGTATAATATTTATTAGGTTTCTTTCGAGAAAATTAAGGTTCACGGCAACGCGTCTTTCAACAGGCGAATGAACATAGATCAGTCATTTGCCTTCAAAATCCAAATTCTCATGGATATTCTTAGTTTTAGCATCTATTTGGTTTACTACCTCTGGTAGTGTGTTGGTTTCTAGGTGATTCAATCCTTTAAATAATTCCTCTTTGGCTTTGGTTTTCACACACTGTATCTCGGCTTTCATTTCGACGTGTTTGTCTTGCAAGTATTTAATTTTTTCTGCATCAGTTTTAATACTTATCACTCATCGGTAAAGAGGTTTTCTTTACCACCGTTTCTAATGTGCTATCCAACTGCTTTAATTTCTCCATGAGTTTATTCATCATAACGTTTTCGGTTTCCTTCGCTTTTTGTTCTAATATTCTCAAGATGTCCGCTATCACTTTATTTTGGTTTAATTTTATCTTATCGTTTTTCACTTCATCTAAATTATCATGTTTAAATCTTTCGATAATCTCATTCTCCGAAATAACGTTTCCATATATAGGGTGGAGACTGTACAATATCTCCAAAACTAAACGCTGTAGAAAGAAATGTCTTCAATAAAAGTTGCTTCCATTAGTTGTGTTTTATTTGGAGGACGTTGTGATGGTCGTTTTAGGGTGTGTTTAATATTTTTAAATGGGAACCTTTAAATTGGACCTAAAATGACCATCACAACGTCCTCCAAATAAAACACAACTAATGACATTTACTTTCCCCTATAATATTCAAGACATTCTTTCTACAACGCTTAGTTTCATTGTACAGTCTCAACCTAAATGGTCCAGCCTGTATATCCATCTGTATTTAGTTTATCCAAAATTATTTCAAATCCGTCTCCGACGGAAAACAATTTCAATACAATGAGGCGTAGATGGCCGCAGATGACTTCGTTGAAATAATTATGAATTCTCTCGGTGTTATATTGAACTGGCTTTGAGAAGTAATCGAGTAGCGCCTTCGGGGGTTACCGCCATAGGAATCAAACACGTTATTCTTCAAGTAGCACATCAAATGAGTACCCATGTTTTCCGACATCGAGGTTGACCATGCCGCATTCGTCTCTATTTCGTTTATCCGGTAATTCATCGATCATGAACACACTTCTAAAATTCTTTATTTTAAGAGGCTTTGCATGATCCATTATCTAGTTCGACAGGGGATTTACTTTTTCAGTTTTTTTATATTGTATTGCAGACAATCTCAGCTACAAATAGAATAACTTCTTTTCCGAGATGAGTTTCTATAATCTCGTTATGCCACTTTCTCTCTTCCAGTTCGTTCTCGTGTTTCTTTGTGTTATTGACAGCTGTGTATATGGTGGCTGTTCCTGCCGAAACGGCCACAGCTATTCCTGCAATAAATATGGATAAAAATCCAACTTTGTGGTTTGCTTTCAGTTGATTGGAAGACAGAGTTATTCTGAGTCCCTTCTTCTTTTTCTTGGCTTTCTCGATTCGACCAATCTGGTTCTTTGTCAATCCGATAACTTTGGGTCCAAAGTACGTGGTTGCGTGCTAGGTAATCGGTGGGGAGTGAAAGGGGATATATAAACACACGCGCACACACACACGCACGCATGCACGCACACATTTTTATAGACGTATAAATCAATATCAAACAAGAATTGTACATAATTCAGCAAGAAAGATGTTAAAATATTTAGCAGCCAAGATATGTATAAAGCAGATTGTAATTTAGATAATAAGAGACGGGCCAGCTAGCTAATTCCAGGCAAAAGTAGTTCTAGGTAGAAGTACACCTCCTTTCACCAAGCCAATGAGCAAGAAACTTGAAGCAATAAGGAGAAATAGAAAGAGACAGGGATATTGAATTTGCTTCCGGTCGCATCACTGGGACGCGTGTGCGAAAAGTTTTGGAACAGAATATTTTCATACATAATAAGGTAGCGCGGTTTGAGGACCAATTAGAAATTTCGTTACATTTTAAGGAGCGAAGGTGAGCGTCACTAGGTTTGGGTATAAAAGGGGGAAGCAGGCCCCAGATTCTCTCATCACCGCCGCCTTCTCAAGTACCTTCCACATATTCACCACCAGCTGCCGGCAGCGATTTGACAGCACAAAGTCATCAGCGGTCTGGGCGAGGCCATCACCAGCCTGCCACACACACTACACCACCGCCAGCTCCAACGGATTCTCTGGAGGAGTTCAAGCGTACAATGATAGGTCTTGGCTGACCTGATAAAATTCCTGCTCACGACGACGGCCGAATAGACTCCAGTACTCAACGACCTGAAGATTGGGCAGGAAAGACTCCGAAACGACATGCTTGCGCAAGCAAGCTCTTGGACGTATGGCAGCAGATACCAACGTCAAAACTGAGCGCACTTCTCGAGGGGCGCTTAACACTTCTGAAATTACATGAAACAAAGACTTCAAACATCCCTATCCAATCCCGTTACATTCCCCGGGGGACAGTCAGGGCCCTGGCATGGGCATGGCTGTCATCCGGACATCTCCTTCACCCACTGCCAACGCAATAAGCTGGTAGTTCCCTTCCGCACTTATGGGGCTGCTCAGCGGAACCCCAATACCTTTTCTCACTTCTCCTTTCAATTCCTCTCCTTAACTTCATCTACCTTTTCCCGTCACTACCCAAATAAAAACAAAATAAAGAAACAGATTCTCTCTCTATACAATCTCGTCGACACACAGTTGTACTCTCTGGACGACGGGATGTACCTACGTGTGTGCATATGGGTGGGGAAGCGTGTGCAATTAGATTAGGCTCCTAATTTACCATTATGGTGGGCATTGTAAAGGATGGGAAAAGCTAACCGCCCATAAGTATTTTATTGATAA
The DNA here is from genome assembly GCA_030765065.1 of Deroplatys truncata. Taxonomy (NCBI): domain Eukaryota; kingdom Metazoa; phylum Arthropoda; class Insecta; order Mantodea; family Mantidae; genus Deroplatys; species Deroplatys truncata. The sequence continues at coordinate 47,164,068 of CM060986.1, forward strand.
TAAATCACATTTAAGGGCAATGCAGTGTATTTTAATTTGCCTTACCTACGAAAACCTTGAGATCAGTGAAGTTAGTTAGATAGATAATTAATAAGAATGGAGAAATCAGCAGCCGCTGATCATAGCTAGCTGGAGGCCACAACACTGCAGCAGAGGGCATCAACCTAGAGGACCAACCTTTACCGCTTCAGGCGGTAATCGCTTTACTAAAGTCGAATTCTTCTCTTTCAAATGAGGAACCTAAAGGTTGAAACGGCGGGACCACCTCGGTTACCAGATGTTTATCCACCTTCTAGATATTTTCTTGCAGTTTATCAACGGCATCGATGATTGGTTGTTTTTGTTTTTTGTTCTTTTCGTACACAGTGCACTCTTATATCTTTATATTCTTAGCCAACTCGATAGTTGTTACCTATATCGAATGGCCTGCTTAGCACTCTTTTCGTCATATATTTAAAGAGCTCTCACGATATTGAGGCAGTATTTTTAACACTTAAATGATTTCAGTCTAATTATATAATACAAAATTCAATAACAGCCGTAATTTAATAATGTAGGAGCTGTGCGAATATAGGTCAAAAGTAGTTAACAATGAGGTAACAATGATGTACCATTGAGGTAACCTTGAGGCAATAATGAATTGGAAAGTAATAATGCTTCTAGTAATTCTTGGAGCAACAATAATGTAATTTTTGAGCCAGTTTATAAATAGCCAATCAACAACCAGAAATAAGCTTAAGTGAAGGTATTCTATTGGAGTAGGATTAGCCAACCAGAGTCTTGAAATACAGAAATTTACAAATTCAGGAGGTAGGAATCAGTTCAGTTGCTAGTAGACAGCGTTGCTAACCGGACGCGATATGCGTCCTCGAGAAGTTTAATACGTATTCAGTGTGAGATGAAAATTTATTATGGCGAGAATATAAAGCTTACGTGTTAAAAAAGTGCAAGTAATTAATAAATAATCTCACAGCTCTCTATATATCAGTGAAGTGTTATTTAATCGTGTCAAGGATTAATAAAAAGGAGTGAAGTAGAAATTGTAATTTGTGTAAGCCTACATTCTTCAGCCGAACCACACCTTGTTTCAGAGATACAAGTTTCTACAGCAGCGAAGGCAAACATAAAAATATATAATATTTAAGGAAACATAAAAATATAAAGTTGATTCGTAATCATTGGGGCGAAGGCCACCGGAAAGTAAAGTTGGGGCGAAGACCACCGGAAAGTGAACATTGGGGCGAAGGCTACCGTAAACTTTGTATCCATACGTGAAGCAACAATACAATTTCAATATAAAGTCTTAATTTTATTTCTGTAATTGACTTCGCCATTTTGTTTTTCGTTTGTTTGTTTTTTGCATCGATTGAAATAAAAGCATACTCTTCACCCCGTCATCTTCTGCACATTCTTCGAAACTGGTTAAGCGATGTATCTCCACGGACAAATTCTTGGTAAATGTGCTTTAAATTTTTGTCGTCATGTTGAAACAGACAAATCTGGCGTTGTTCTTACCAGTTGTTTTGGTTTCTTTAGTATACATCTGTGTTAAATAAAATATATTTAAACCTTTGTGTCTACCCTTCGTGAAGTAATTTCGACTGATGTCTTGATTCTCCAAGATGCAATCGTCAGATATCACGATGGCATTTGGTTTGCATTCTTCTAAAGAAAACGCCCTCTTGATTATAAAATGACCAGTCTTAACGCCAGTATTCTTTTCAATGAAATTACAGTGATCTTTTAATTCCTGGTATTTTGGTTGATCTACGGTTTTGCAATAGACATTTATACACTCGTATATCCACCCCTTTTTCTTTAGAAAGTTATCGTTTGTAAGAACGGTTTTACCGCATCCTGAGGGTCTCACACTATACATCTCGTGTTGTCTGGAAGTGGCTCTCCGATTTTCTTCTTTTCACATTCGGGTATATAAGCGAAGTTCCAGTCAATGCTCTGATGCTGCATTTAATATACTATAAATGATAGTAAAGCGCAGTGATACCTCCTCAAGGTTAACTTTGAGGTTACACGATTCTATATGAGTGGATGTTCACAAGGTGGCATTGATAGGATTCTATAGGACCTACTTGACACCAAACGTTACGAATATGAAAATAAATGACATTCTTTTTCCTAAGGGAAAGTGCAACTTTAAATCCCTGGCAGGGGCTCTCAAAAGTCATGATATTGAATTAAAGATGAATCGTCAAACTTCTCGTTGCGAACTAATTTCAACCAAAAATATAAAACTGCAATTTGGTAGAGTGATCGGTTTGGATTCAGCGTTTACAAAAAAAGACACATAGCACACCCTCCTAAATTCGTTCCATTCGATACGATCAACTTTCACTGTAATTTGGCTGATGGAACGCTATGTAAAATGGATGATCACCTTCATAAAGAGACTGATTTTGGCAACATTTAAAGTCGATGCAGTATTCCAAAAACAAAATATCTACGAATTGAAGCAGCGATACTATGTCAACGTTCAAACCGTATACATTCAAGAAATCGAAGTCAACATGAGAGACGAAAACGATGTGCTCGTAGATTTCGATGCATCTGTTACGTTACTCTTAGAGGTTCTTTAATATAAATGAATAAGATGGAGAACTATGAATTTAGAAGCTTTCCAGCAAACGATACTATGAAGTGGTTTTAATGTTATTTATTTGTTAGCCCTTAATGATTTTTGTTAGCCCCACGTTTGGGAGCCAAATATGCGGCGGTATTCTTTGTTAGGTTTGTTTGAAAAATGCTACTGTTTATCTGCCGCACGTATAAAAGACAATTTGTCGCGGTCACTTCGTGTTATCTTTTACTGAGCGCCTGTTATTGTGTTTAATTTTTGGGTTCACTGTCCTCCGGCTAGCTATGATTTTTTGGTCGAGCACTTATCTTATACAGGTGTGTAAACGGAAAGGAGTTTTTATCCAAAGACAACACTAATAAAAGAATTTGTTTTATACTTTTATTGTCTTAACACATTATTCACTTTCACATATTAATCTTGACACTCGCCAAACTGAAACTGCTATAATAACTTATTTACTGCTCATTATTAATTCGCGTACTTCAACTTTTTGTGTAATTAACTTTACGACACTTGAGATTTTTCATAACTTTGCTACGCGTACACTGCAAATCGATAAACTATGCTATGTATTCACCATGACTTTTTCTGTTGAACTCAGCGACGTGTAATGCACAAATGTTTCCGATGGACTGAAGCCGACGTGTAATGTACAAATGTTTCCGATGGACTGGAGACGACGTGTAATGTTCAAATGTTTCCGATGGACTGAACGAATTTGACTCTGACTTAGCCCTTTTTATACTCCTACACCCCGATATGCCTAAAGATTATAACCGAGCTGCTATTGGTTAATAAAACGCGCCAACATTAGCGTCTATTTTTATATCCAATGAAAATTATGAACACACATGCTCTAGGGAAAAATGTTCCAGCAAATTCTAAGAAAAACGCGCCAATATTACGTCATTTGCTCGTCTCTAATAATGATAAACAGCTCACCCCCTCGCTACATTATTGCACGCTATTATTGTCAGTTTCAGTAAGGCCGTATAAACCCACTTCTCAACAATGCTTACAATCATCAAACATCTCAAATCAATGCCACACAATAATGCATATTCACACTATAATCACTCTTGACATTTACATAATTTGTGATACAAATTGCTGCGTCAACTACGAAAAATAATTTAAACGAGTACAAGACAATCGAGTATCCCTTAGATATTGAAGGTGGATTTCAGCATCGTCCTAATACATACGCCTACGGTAAAGTTATAGTTCTGGGTAATGATGCCGGTGGTAAGTTTGCTGATGAAGCAAATATAAAATTGATGGATAATTACTATACTCATCTATGGAAGGAATAGCAAACGTGCTTTTACGGTAAAACCTCAAGAGCGAATTAAAATATCCGGGGCATACTTCAAATGCGAAAACAACTCTCACGCATTAGCAAGCCGATTTAATTGCACTCAAGAGAGCGGGTGTCATTACCAACGAGATACCTCGATTACAAAACAACGCGCTTTTATATCTTCTGAAATGATGAGTAGATTTTTTCGATAATTACAAGGGTATTCTTTGAAAACCGGAATGTCCAAGTTTACAAGAAAGTCTAACAGCAATGCATGTTTTCACGCATGGATTGAAAGTATGCCATGCCTCACAGCGTAAAATTATCATCAAAGAGTTGCAGATTATTATGCCGGTGGTGAAGTATAAACCCAACTGTGTTGATCTGACTAGATCTAATCATTTGAAAAATTCACTAAAGATTATCTTTCAGACTTGGCAATACTTCGAGAAGACGATGTTAAGTGGAAAAACGGTTCAACTAGAGATAACTACTCAATTTCTATGTCTGAAGTTCGATATGCCTGATTGGGCTATTGTATTCTTTCAGACGAACAGAAAAGATAATCAGAAGAGGGATTCGAGTAGATTCGATCATTCCGACGCTCCTAACATCTTCCTAAAGGGAAGAGACGAATGGTTTCTGAAGGAACCCATGAACGTTGGTATTATGAATCACGAATATAGGGTTATTCAAAAAGAAGGAAGATACTTTAAATATTTATTTCTAATAAATGACAATAGATTGCGACACGTGCGAAACATCATTGAATAGAGAAAAGTCCAAAATTTTATTTTGTATGTTCAAAATGAGTACCGTTTGTTATGCGAGGACGACCAGTGCTTTTCCGTTTGCATACGCAACCACCTTCTACGAATTTATTGTATCAATTGTAAATTTATTAAGACGAGGCAGCTCTTTGTTGAACTTGCAACGAAATGGACGCTGCAATGAAACAATGGATTCATCTTTTGCATTATGCACCGCACAAAACGACTTTTCCTCTGACGTCTCCATTTTCTCGTAAACAAACCCGCTGTAGGCACTGAATGGAACTAATAGGTGGGATTAAAAACTTTGAACTTATCTCTATTCAATGAGGTGTCCTATGTGTCGCTATCTATTGTTCATTAAAATAAATATTTAAAATCTGTTCCTTCATTTTGAATAACCCTGTACTACAAATTTTACGAGACATTTATCGCGTACAAGCGAACCGTTTATTAAAAGCAGAGACGGCTTAGATCCCTCGTAAATCAAAGGCCTGTGTACGTGGTAAATTTGACTTAAGGCATCGTTCCGAAAGCTAGAATAAACTTACAAATTCAGATAGATTTCAGCCAAGACGTTCCTGATAATACGGTTTGCTACATCGTTTTGGTTGGACCGAAAAACCACGTACTATATAGTCACTGAAAATGTGTAACTACTGTAAATGATATTTGTAGTTCTGCTGTTATGCACTATCGTTTTTGCAAACCAAACTCTGAATGTTAATTAATCACTTTCAGGAGTTTTATACATAACTGGAGAGGATAAAGAACATAAAAACATTGATCTTACAGATGCAATTGTATTGTTTCAAGAATATTATAACTTATCAGATGGTTCAATTAATTCCGAAGTATTAACTTTAGTTAATTCGAAAAGATGTGAAAATATGGATAATTCTTCTGGATTCACTACTTTGACACACAAATGGAACAATAAAAAACCGGTACTATAACAAACATTGGCGATGCCGCGTTTAAAGTATGGGAAAGTTATAGCAATTTGACATTCGAGCACTTTAAAACCAGATATTCTAATTTCCAATAAGTGATTAGGTCACAAGTTTCAGAAAAAATATGGATTCAGTAAGAGTCAATTTGATGGTGCTGGTGAGACGATTGCTCATCTTTCCATCCCGAAGCCGACAATTCTTTAGTGGAATTTCACATCAACTCTGATGAAGACCGGTAGTTGAAATCGACAAATTGAGTACAAGTGAAAAGTTAAATATGTTTGCTGTTGTAGCACCCGAAATAGGTCACTCTCTAGGTTTATCTCATTATAATGAAAAAGGAGGAGTTATGTATCCCTATTACGTAAACGATATCATCGATCCATACCATGAAGATATTTTAGACATACAAACTCTTTTATTGCCCTCTCTACTGCCACTCAACCTTATATACCAACTAAGGTAAACAAAAATTTACCAAATCTATGCGAGCCTAAGAATTTGCGTACGTTTCTGATTACGTACAATATATCAAAGACCAAATGGAGAAGTCGTATTGATAGCAGACAAACAAATATATGTTGGAATATCCAAGATTGAATCAAGTAAACGATTGTCCTAAATCATTTTCTGACTTTGGTATATACATACGTTAACGTGAAAATTAATTCAATGTACAATTTGTACACGGATCAAATCTACATGTTTTTCAACGATCATTATTACATTTAAATAGACGAGTGTAAATTTAAGGCTAAATACCACGGGCTGGAAGCGATTTTATGGAGTCGCCACTGCGATGGAATCAGCTGTCGGCTATGTAAATCGAATGTTATATTTCTTTAAAAATAACACTTACCTTGAGTATAACGAATTTACAAATCAGCTAGTTATAGCGGGAAGAAATAATATGCCTATATTTGGAATTAAGGCATCAATTCGTACGAGGGTTTAATGAAAAATCCCAGAAGTTTCTTAGATCAGGCATAAAAGCGTTATAAAATAAATTGAAGAATCCTGTGTCATTTTGTTGTAATATCAGTGCTTCGGTTGACAGGGTATTTGTTCTTGTAATGTACATTATAACGCTAACGTTTCTGCTGTGCGTATTTTATCTCATATACGAGTTTCTGGTTCAGTACTTGTTTAGAGAAAAGCAAATGGATCTTAAGATGTTGATTGATAACTAATATTTCCCTATACAGTAGTATAGGAGCCCATTCAGAACAAATAGTCCAATTAATTTTTATGGCAATTTAGTTATTTTTCCAATTTAAATAAGTTCTAACTGGTTTTCCCAATTCCAGAACTTTGTCTATATTCACCACATTTTATAAGAAACTTACACTTTTTTATTTTACCTTAACTTTCACACTTTTTGTCTACTTTTCCAATTTTTTAAATTCACAGTTTTTTATTTAATATTCAAAACATAGAAAAAAGTGCAAAGGTGTGGAATTTGATATAAAATATGGTCATTTTTTCTTAATTTGTAATACAGACAAAAAGTGTGAAAATATATAAAAATAGTGTGAAATTTACATAAAAATAAAACTGAGTTTGATAAAAAATGTGGAAAAATAGACAAAAAATGTGAAATGTGGTATAAAATAAAAAGTGTTAATTTTATATAAAAATGTGTTTAATATAGACAAAATTCGTGGATTGGGAAAACTGGTTAGAACTGCTTTAAATTGGGGAAGAAAACTAAATTGGCATACAAAGTAATTGGACCACTAGTTCTGAATGTGTTCCTATACTACTAATCCTATTCAAGGTTACGAGTTTCATCAGACAAACTCGTAACCTGTGTGAGATTACCTACCTACGACAAATTTAGCTGCATGTCAATTTTGTAATCTAATTTCTAACTATTACTGATATGCGAAAGGCTACATAATAGACATTTTTAAACCGCGCTCTGATTTAGTTTCACCTCGGGGCAAAGTGCAACGAGCATTTCGTGCAGGTCAGGGTTGCGTCGACGTCTTTAGATATATTATACCAGAAAGTTACAATTCTTAGGAAACTTTAATAGCGAATTGTGCGAAAAAAAATTGATTCAGTATTTTCCACTGTCTCTAGGATTAGCGTGTTTTTATACCACAAGGCATCACAGAGTAAACCAGTGAAAATTTTCTCACACAAACCAATTTCTTGTGATGAATCTAGTGCTGTTTCATCCAGTGTAGCATGTATAATCACCAAATAAATAAATATTGAGGTAAGAATAGATATAACACTTTTAGCCAGACAACACTACGTTTCATTCCCAACCAAGAAGGCCATGCTACTAAATCAGGGATGATCAAACAATTTTGAGCTTGGGCCGGTAAACTAATAGAATATTCTTGAAGAGCCATCTAACTAAACTTGTATTAATAACTATTTTGAATCTGAACTAGAGAATTATATACGTATGAGTAAAGCATTAAGGTAAGTGTAGCTGTAGGCCAATATTTAAAACATAAATGTTTAAAAAGTTATTCATTTATACTTATTTACATTTTTATTTTGAAGAAACACACATAGGGTTTTATTGCTAAAAACATGTAGATGTATGGTAAAGTCAGAAATACCTTTTAGAAGTATTATTGGAATTATAGATAATTTTAGAAAAAAAGACGTCCTCCATGGCGTAGTGCTAGCCCCCATGCTAGCTTCTAGTTAACGAGGTCGCGGGTTCAAACCCGGTGGAGAGCGATGGATTTTTTTCGGCGTAAAAATCCTTAGCATGGCTTCCTTCGGAAGGGAAATAAAGCCGGTGGTACCGTGTCGAAGATTTACGGCGCGTAAAAGAACTTTAAGTCTGATAAAGAGGCCTCTGAACAAAATTACCGCTCTTTCACTAAGGACCACAGCAGTTAATGAGCGTCCATAAATAAAACTCAATTTTATGTTTTAGAAAACAGTTTTCTTTGGTACAACTAAGTGATTTCTTAAAGTCATGGTTAAGTTGTTTATACATGTCCGTATATGCAGAATTTTTACTGAGTATAAAAATTATAATAAAAAAGGGATTTTTGTTTCAGGGTGTGGAGCTCACTATTGTATCACCATCTGTTGTTACTCTTTTTTGGCCCAGGTTTAGAGTATGTAAGCGGCAAACCTTCATCAGTAATATAATTTTACATATATTTTTAAATTATCATAAAAGAAACAAATTGAATTATAATATAAATACTGGAGTTATTTTGCTTAATAAGAACATTCCAATGAAATTTGAAGACCTATAAAGTTAATGTAAGTTTTGAAGTTTCTTTTCATTTACCAATTTCTCAATATTAGGTATCATCATCATCATCATCATCATCATCATCATCTTTACAAGGATTAGATACTCTTGCCTGTTCCGACTTCACAGTGCTATGACCATATCTTACTCAGATGTCCAACATTTCTTCTACAATGAGGCAGATAGCTGTTCACCAAGCCTGGGATTCCTTCAGTATACATTCGAGATAGGTGGACTCTCCAATTTTCTTTATATTTTTCTAGTTTATCATTTAAGTTATGCATACTAAATTCTACCGTGTAGTTTCATTTCGTATTAAATCCATTCTTATGCATCCTTTAACTCTACGAAGAAATTTCATTTCCGCTGACTTCAATATTAATTGTAATTTTCTATGTGCAAAGTTCAAGTAGGCATATTAACAAGATGCAAATCTGTAGCAAATGAATATAATTTATCCTTAATTACATTCAGGGCAGATAAAGTTTGCTCACAAATTATGTGGAGCCAAACTGCACACGAGCAAGATCGTGAATTTCAGGAAGGCAGTCTGAAGAGACACATTCCAAAATGCAGTCAAATTAGAAGTTGTTGATCCACAATGCTCTTTAAATTTAGCACAAATCATGGATTTCTATTATTTCCATTTGCAATGATGAGTATTTATGAACCTCATTAACTACTCATTACTACTGAATGAAGTTTCCTGCAAATTTTACAGTCTCAGTTTACAGACACCTGAACTTAGTTTATGCTTCTACTCCGTTTGGCTGATTGTATACAGAATTTCAAATTTGGAAAAATAGTATCAAACGCTTGTTAAAAATACGGGTAACATTTATATACATTTTGCTACAAAACGTTTTGTAGATAAAAATCACAATTTTTCATGCATACTTCTACTTGACTGTATGTGACACTAAAATCAATGAGTTAACTTTACCATTTTTACTGAAAAAATATTTTTACTTCAAATTTTAAGAAGCTTAATTTTCTATGTTTTTTTTCAAACTTTATACCTCTAAAGTCTATTATTTTCGTAACTACTTTATGAAAGTAACCGAAAATATTTGTGAATATATTTACTGTAAGTGCATAATATTTCTCCTTTCTGGCTTTATTGGTTTCTAAGAAAAGATTCCTATGCATACAGAAGAGTATTTCAGAGTAAGAGAGTTTAAAAGTTCACTTTAATATTTTAACTTAGTGAGAGCAACCTAAATACACTCCTGGATCATAATCATATGGATCTTCATCCTGGAGTACTTCTGAATATGTGCAACCCTCCTCTTAGCCTGTTAGATTTCTGTTTAAAAAGTCAGTGAGAGAGGAATGGATATGTCATAGATTGATTTAAAAGGATGCTAAGGGTTCACTCCATACTTAAAAATCAGTTTAAATGGCCGAACCTATAAACGTATATATTTCCTTAAGCTACAAACTTAAAGGAATTTTAATGAGAAATAAAAACAAAGTCATTTTTGGTCATTCCTATCATGTTCCCTTAATACAGCAACCTCACTAAGAAAAACCGGTACTACCAAATGTTGTAATGAACAAACTTTTTGTAGGTAACAGTACAAGTGTGTCGTAGCTAAATTATGTTCGGTATGTTCGAGTATTGCAGGTATCAAAAGTTGAAAGCATTCCTCGCCATGTGTATTCAACATTAGAAAACATTACCCCTTCCAACATTGTGTGTAACGCTCACGACAGCAGAAAATGTAATTTTCATTAGCATGAAATAGCATTCGTATACTCTACCTTTTTCCTCCCATTCGCCTCCATTTGTAATGTAAATGCTGTGAAAACAGCCTCGTTACATGCACACACGGGATTATTCATATATCCTATGTCGACACGAGGGCCAGTTCTTTTTTAATATTGTGTTGATGTGTTTGTGTGTACACGTTCTGTAAAATAATTACACTGAAAAGGAATGTCATCTCACTGACGCCACTCGTTCGTGTTGTAAAAGTACATCGAAGCTAAAGAGACATGTTCCCCGGTTTTTTATTTTTAGAGACAGTCCGTGCATGTCTGTCTGTGAACAACATAACACAAAATCGAAAATCCGGATAAATACCAAACTTGGTATTTGCGTTCTCTACCTTCCAACGATGTAACACAAAGATTTTTAAGTGCATTTCGCCAACCTGAAACACCACTATCTCGAAAAAGTTCATTTTGTCTGGTTTTTAAAAAATGGCTATAACGATTTTATTAAAATGCCATAAGTTTAAGATATTTACATGACAAATAAAATACATATCTTGAATTTTCTGTGAATAGGCTATGAAGTCCTCCTCATTCTGAATGATTTTGTATAATTTTCTATAAATGGTAAACCACAAAACATGGAACAAAGCTTATTACATGAAAAATTTAGATCTTCTCAAAACACAGAATTTATTTTAAATAACCATCTTATTGCATCAGCTATTTCTGAGATATTCGTTTTTATTGGTTTGGTTTTTACTTTGTCTACGACGAACATAGTAAGTAAATTCCAAAAAAGGTAAATCTCAAAAAGTGGGTAAAACCCAAAAATTCGATTCTGAGTTTTCACCGAAAATACATGTTTTGAGGTCCCCTGATTAAAAAATCCTTTTTAAAAAAAGGTCCGTGTGTGTGTGTGTGTGAACAGCATAACAAAAACGAAATATCGGATAAATACCAAATTGATATTTGGGTGCAGCACCTTTCAAATATCTGACACGAAGATTTTCAGGAAAATTCCCCACCCCAAACTACCTTTTACATGGAAGAATCTTTCAAAATTGATGATTTGTAAATGGCTAACGATTTTGAATAAAATAACATGTACCAAAGATATTTACATTACAAATAAAACGTATATCTTTAATTTTCTGGGAACAACCTGTGAACACTTCACGATTTATTTATCATTATGTTTTATTAGATTTTATATTAATATTGTTTTCTTCATTAAGATTTATATTTTTCACTTCATTCGGAAGAAATTTTGTACAATCTTGTGTAACTGGTAACGTTAAGCGATAGGCCAAAACGTACTAAACAAAGAATGCAGAGTTCTTTAAAACCACAATTTATTTCAAACAACTTTTTTGTGGCATTAGCCATTTCCGCGATATCCATTATGAATGGTTCGAGTTGCTCAATACTTTGTCTACTTTGTCATTCTTTTCAAGTCCTTTCGATGTTCAGTTGTTTATCGAATTGCACGCAAAGGACATGGAATTTTAAGGCCACTACATGTCATCCAGTTCTTAAACATTTGACTATTGCTATTCGCTTTATATCTATAAATGTGCAATGAAGCTATTTTCGAGAAGTTTTATCTCGATTAAAATGAAAACAGGAAAATAAACTTTAATAATAATTTGTATACTCCCTAATAAGCGCTAGGTGGTAGAGAAAGTCATGCGAATATAATACACCAAAGTTTTTTTAGTACTCGAGTCATTTTTGAGGTGCTGTTGCATTCAGTTGTTTCTCACGATATTATGGAAAGAGTATGGTTTTGCAAGACTTTTAAAACATTTGACTGTCACTACGGTTGTCTGTATCGTCCTTGTACCTAAAACGAAATGTGATTTAAAAGTGTATCTGCAAACGTATATCTCGATCAACATGAAGTATATAATATGAGAATAAGCTTCTATAACACTAGTTTATAGAACTATATTAAAATAAATTACAGTGTGTAGAAAGTAATGTGAATGTAACACAGAATAATGTTTGCGTTTGTCTGATGTGAACAGCATAACTAAAAACCGAAAAGTAGGTTAAATACCAAACTTAATAGTTCAGCGTCTACCAAGGATGCAATAGGAAGATTTTCAATAAAATTCCCCCATACCAATTAAACATTTTCGTTACGTTTGATTTTCTCAAAAAATGGCTAAAGATTTTGATTAAAATAATACCTTTTTAAGTAGTGGATACTGATTTTTGGGCACCGATACTCAATACTTACTTTATAAAAAACTGTTAAGGGATAGCTTGTTCACTCAATTATGTTGTTAGTAGTTTTCTGTGTATAAACGTATGTAACCAATTCTGTATTGTATGCGAATTCCGAAATTGTTCCTGTTTGACATTCTCCAATTGGCAGCATTTTTATCTTGATAATGCCACAGTTACGAGGGCTGTCCCCGAAGTACCCGATCTAACAAAGAAAACACAAAAATTTGGGGAAAAACATCTTTATTTCTCTACATAGTCTCCTTTCAGCTCGATAAGCTTTTCCCAAGGATGATCAATAGCTTCGATACCCTGTTTATAGTGAGAACCGTCGAGTTCTGCAAAATAGACATCAACTGCGAACTCCACCTCTTCATTGTTTGCAAATCGTTCACCACCAAGGCATTTCTTCAACTTTGGAAAAAGAAAATAATCAGAGGGGCTAAGTCTGGCGAATAGGGTGCATGAGGAAGTAATTCGAACTTTAACTCATTGATTTTGGCCATGGCGATAATGGATGTGTGAACTGGTGCATTTTCTTGATGAAAAAGAACCTTCTTTTTCGCTAAATGCGGTCGTGTTTGCTTGATTTCATCATTTGCATAATACTCATCATTGATTGCTTTTCCTTTTTGAAGATAATCAATGAAAATTATCCCAAAAAACTGACACCATGATCTTGCCTGCAGATGGAACTGTCTTCTCCTTCTTTGAAACCGATTCTCTCCTTTCAATCCACTGTTTTGACTGTTCCTTCGTCTCAGGTGGGAAGTGATGGACCCATGTTTCATTCATGGTTATGCATCGATACAAAAACTCGGCTTTATTGCAGCGAAATATCGCCAAACACTCGACTAAAATATACTCACGACGCTGCTTTTGATCCATTGTGAGTAAAAGCGGCACCCATCTTGTGCACAGCTTTCTCGTGTATAAATTTCCAGTTAGTGTGCGATGTACAGCACTTTTTGAAATGCCTACGATGTCTGCTAGCTCGCGCACTTTCATTCGACGGTCATCCAATACCATTTTGTGGATTTTCTTCACAATCTCTGGTGTGGTCACTGCGATGGTTGACCACTGCGATGTTCGTCTTGGAAGCTCGTAGGCCTCGCTTAAACTCTGCCACCCAATATTTTACTGTTGTAAACGAAGGAGCAGACTCCCCCCAGAGTAGAATCTAGCTCAGCTTTAATAAGACCTTTCAAATGAAAGTACTGTATCATATGAGGGCCAGTTTGATCCATGTTTACAAATTCGCTGAGAGAGTTCACTATTAATGGCTGCCAAACAATTACTAAACAACGTAGCATCGTCAAATTTCAAATTTAAGCTTTATAAAGGTGGTACTGCCCTCGTAAAAACTGAAAAGTGGGTTAAATACCAAATTTAATAGTTCAGTTCAGCGTCTACCAAGGATGCGATAAGAAGATTTTCAATAACATTCCCCCCATATCAATTAAACATTTTCGTTACGTTTGATTTTCTCAAAAATGGCTAATGATTTAGATTCAAATACCATATTTTTAAGTAGTATGGAATGATACCACTACTTCTCGATACCAATACTGATTTTTGAGCATCTATACTCGATATTCACTTTAAAAAAAACTGTAAAGGCGATAGCTTATTCACTGTTTTATGTTCTTATTATTTTCTGTGTATAAACGCATATAACCAATTCTGTATTGTATGCTAATTCCGAAATTGTTCCTGTTTGGCATTCTCCAGTTGGCAGCATTTTTATCTTGATAAGGCCTCAAGCTACTCGTGTATGTGTTTATGCTTACTCAAGACTAGTAATAATGAATAATAATAATAATAATAATAATAATAATAATAATAATAATAATGATGATGATGAATAATAATAATAACAATGTGTTTTTATATTGCATTCATACAGGTTGTAACTAAATATGCTTGCAAACCTTGCTGTAAGGTGGAGGGGTACCGTGTGATCATAGATTGTTAATAAACGCACGTCCAGATATCTTTGCGTTGTGTAGGGTCTCTTGAAGCGTGAAGGAGGACGTAGGCAATACGGATCACAAAAACAGCAAAGAAGAAAACTGAAATACTGTAAGTAACGGTAACATTTTAATCAACTGCTGCAGATGAACAAAGTGACCGCCATCAACTTCGATATATTATGTACGTCGCCTGTTTATGTAAGGTCGAACAAACTCTGGTGTGCGGCTTGTCCGCGGACTCACAAGGGGGTACGTTAGAATGTAATTGCCTGTTTCACTTAAACGCCTCTCCAGTTTTGAAAACCGAAGGTGGGCTGGATGAGGCTGTTGGGGTAACATTGTTCATACAACCGCCAACCCTCTCTTTGGGCTTCTCCGTAAATGAGAATGATCTCGGCTTATAAAGCCATCATCTTTGATGTGGTTTATAGACGGCTCAATGGACGGCTCAGGAACAGGATCCGGAGTATATGGCATAAGACCAAGGTGCAAAAAGTTTTTACCCTTGGGTGAATATGCTACTATTTTTTAAACAGAAAGTTGAACTATTATTAAATGCATACATGAAAACATAAGGAGCACTTACACTGGGAAATAGATCCCTAACTTTTCAGATAGCCAGACTACACTTAAGGCTCTAAGTAGTCATAAGGTAACCCAGGATTGGTTTTTGAACTGTCTAAACATGCTCGCAAGCCTGACAGAACAGAATGAAGTTCAACTCATCTGGGTGCCAGGTCATAGTGGCATAGAGGGAAACAGAAAAGCTGATGAATTTGCAAGACAAGGAGCAGCTTCACAATTTATTGCATCAAAGCCGGTTCTAGGAACATCGTCTCGAAGTTCAGTAAGAGAGGCTAGTATAAGGAATGCTCTAAAATTAAAACATCATAAAGCCTAGCTTAAAACTCCAGGATAAAAACATGATAAGCTATTTATTAGAAAACCATGTAAGAAAAGGGCTGAAAACTTCCTTAAATGTAACAGATTTCAGCTGAGAACAATTATTGCATCTCTCACAGAATATGTTCCTGTGAAAAAGCATATTAATACAAGGTAACTTAGATTGCAGATTGTGCAAGAAAGAAACTGAAACAGCCCAGCAAGTTTGCTCCTGTAGAACCTTGGGTCACAGGAGATATGTTGCTTTTGGGAAAAGGTTTTTAGAACTAGAAGAATTTAAAACCAGATCTGTTATGAGACTGTATTCCTTGATAAAGGGTGCAGGCATAATGAATTGTCTTTAAACGATACAGGTAGCACAATATGCCCAAGGAAAGTGCGTCCGAAGCAATGGCGGAAATCTGTATCGGGCAAGACAAGGCAAGGCCACCATTGCTCATTCCCATTGGACGACAGCCACACAAACTAACACTGTAAAGTACGTAACCACGAAACTAATGAATGTAACGCCTACTCTTTGTCAAGGAGACCACGGCCATCTTTTATCTTCAGCCATCCCCCTTCAAGTTTCGGGGACTGCAGCGTGTAAAAATAGAATTTCTGGGCATGGTTTATAAACAAAATGCAATCATATGGTACACATTGGTATACCACTGAGTCTTGTATGAAATACCCTTGTATAAAAGTTTTTCTTCCATTCACGTTACGTTGATCACGATATACTTTTACCAAGCAATTATTTCAAATTAAGCAGGAAATGCTTAGTTACAACACACGGAAAGAACATTAAAATGTTTATTCGCGATAAAAAGCTCTTGAAATGAAAATAAAACAAGTATCGAACACGTTCAAGCATGTACGTTAAATGAGCATTTACACTCGGCAGAATTTAAACATACACTCGTAAAATATTTTGAAAAGGGTTGGTGGTGTGAAACAAAAAACTGACGCAAATTGTGTGTTTTAATGATTTCTACGCTTATCCTTCAGTTGTTTTTATCTTTAAAGGTTTCCTAGTTACATAAATCTATACAACATTTAATTAAATAAAGGGGAGTTCGTTCGCTAACCATTCGACCTCAGAGGCGGATATGGTCTTAAATAAATGATATAATTGTAATTTTCTGATTTTAAGTTTATTTCAGTAATTGCAAAGCTGAATAACTTACGTTACTAATGTTTGTTTTGTTAATCTTTACTAAAAATCTGATGATACATTCACAGGCTTTCTCTACCCTCTATCTTTTGTTAATGGGTATACAAAATAGCCTCACTAAAGCTTATCTACTTCACTCTAATCCAAATAAAATTTTACAGAAATAGCTGCCTTATACATTTGTTATAGATACAAAGGGAACAGCGATAGCCAAATGTTTAAGAACTGGACGCTAAATGCTGGCCTTAAAATTCCTTACTGTTTCAACGGAATCGCGAGAAACTACTAAATGTTAACAGGATTTTAAAAGAATGGCTAAGTACTGAACAATTCGAAGCATTAATAACGGATATTTCGGAAATGGTTGATGCTACAAAAAGTCATTTGAAATAAACTGTGTGTTTTAAGAAGATCTGCATTTCTTGTGTAGTATGTTTTCGTCTAACCGAAGCCCGAAGCATGTTGGCAGGCTGAGGGCAGCACGAAGAAGTGTTATCTAGTGGACCTACCCTTGCTGGGGTTTAACTACTGGTAGGTAGGAAAGGAGTTTGCAGGATGGCGGTTGAGACTGAGGTTGAGGGGGGTGATAGGAGGTAGCATTGAGCTCCTCGACGACTGCAGGTCAGGGTGCAACGGCCCTAGTGCACCGCTGGTGGATGATATTATCTAAATTGTTTTGGATTAAATTTTGAATTTACCAAGCAACTCATGGTAGGACTATAAGGAGTTCAGCTTTTGCTGCTGGGTGGAGTAACTCCTTTGTTACCTGGGGTGCCCGCAAGCCATGCGGGGAACCCGTGACGCCTGAAGCGGCGTTCTCTGGGGTTATAGTCCCATAGAGACCGAACAAGGGCACTCCGATGGAATGGCAACTGTTCGTATAGTTTTCTAGCCCGGCACCTAATTTCATCCTCCAGGTATGGAAGAGATGAGGCTTCGTGGAGTAGTCTCACGGGGAAAGCGCGGCATACAGAATAGAT
The DNA here is from genome assembly GCA_030765065.1 of Deroplatys truncata. Lineage (NCBI taxonomy): Eukaryota > Metazoa > Arthropoda > Insecta > Mantodea > Mantidae > Deroplatys > Deroplatys truncata. The sequence continues at coordinate 47,181,882 of CM060986.1, forward strand.
GGCCTGAAGGCTCCGATTCTGTACCCGCTGCAGTCGGAGCAGACTGGAGTCTGCGGCCATGCCCCAGATCTCGCAGGCGTAAAGCAGGTGCTTTGAAGAGACGCAACTAGCGGTATCGGCATCACGTATGCCAGCATGGGGTACAGGGAGGCCGTAACCGCCATGCCCCGACGCGAGAGATCCGTGATGTGACTCCGGAAAGTTAGACTTCTAGCTGAACACCCAAATAGGAGATGGAATTCGTCCACTCTATTCTACGTCGGAGGTAGGTAAATGAGGGAAAGTTGGTGGGGATTCGTCTATCGCTTGGCGTTTAGAGCTTATATAAGATTATACAAAATTGCTTCCGAATGAAGAGGACTTCAAAGGCTATTCCAAGAAAATTCAAAATATACATTTTATTTGTCATGTAAATATCTTTAATATACGGTATTTTGATCAAAATCGTTAGATTTTTTTAGAAAATAAAAAATATCGAAAACTTTTATATGTAAAGGGTAGTTTGGGGTGGGATATTTTCTTGAAAATATTCGTGTCGCATCTTTGGAAGATATTCAACCTAAATAACACGTTTGGTATTTATCCGACTTTTTGTTTTTGAGTTATGCTGTTCACAGGCGCACATTTTTTTAAAGATGCTTTATTTGGATCGAGGCGCCTCGAAACATGTATTTCCAGTGAAATCTCGATATCGAATTGCAATACCTTCTCTGCCAACTGTGTACGTGGCAGAGAAAATAAGAACGCATTAGTTTCTTTTCACTAAAAGCATATAGAATCCTACAGACATTAAAGCGAGATCGTTCAGAAGGAAGAAAATCTGTGAGATCGTTTGGTATTCCTACGGGAGCATCTTTAATCGATAGCATAGGATATGATATAAAACGATATTAAACCGCAGCGAACGGAAGGAAACCAGGAGAAGATAGAAATCAGAATCCTGAGAATGGTGCACAAGGAAATAAATCTCAAAAGGATAAAAAATATTATTCCTCGCTGCTGCATCTGAATACGATTTGATTTTACGACCAAGTATCAGTTGGTAGGACTGCACATTGAGTATATGCGTGCATCACCAGGACCACCGTAGATAGGGGAGTGACAAACCGTTATTTTTGTGCAACAGTTATAACGTCACAGTTATTTATCGTTAGCGGTTACGGTAACATTAATTTAATTACTTTCTCTACTACCTACCTATAATAAGTAAAGGAAGTATTGCATTCTGTCAAAATTCGATACCGAGATTTAACTCAAAAACGAAAAATCGGTTAAATACAGTTTAAGTTCAGCAACTTCCAAGAACGCGACATAAGATTTTCAAGTAAATCCCTCCACCCCAAACTACCCTTACATGGAGAGATTTTCGTTATTTTGATTACCTCAAAATGGTTCTTATCATTTTGATCAAACACCATATTATGTTTAAGATATTTGCATAATAAATAAAACGTATTTTCTGACTTAGCAGAATTTTCTGCAAATAATCTGTAAAGTTCTCTTCATTTTGAATGACTTTTTGTATAACTATTAAACCGTAAGAGATAAACAATACCTTACCATAGAAAATGTAGATCTTGTTAAAGCAGATAGTTTGCTGAATAAAAGTTTTTCTGGCTTTAGCAATTTCCGAGGTATTTTTTGTTACTGTTTGGATTTTCAAATACTTATACTTCTTTCAAGTGGATGCAAAGAGCATGAATTTTGAATGTCATTACATAGAAAAACGCTCTTTAAATATGTACTTGCTACTTCTTGTACGCCCCTGTGCAAAAAAACTATCACCGCCAGTTTCTATGTGACGATCGGAGGGCTTCGTATACCTTCGTAACAGCTGTGTTCACAACACACAAGCAGGAACTGTAGAATGGTCTCTGCCCTGTTAGTGCAATGGTCACCTTATAATGGTGTTTCTAGGTCGTGGCGCTTATAAGCTACAGAAAACAGAGCAAGCTCATAAGCTGCTCGACTCAAATCTCGCATTGGTTATTGTTATTTTATGACTGGATTTGTAGAAGATAATATTACATTAATATAACTTTAGCATTTTAAATTTTAGGTATACCTAAGCACACAAAAATACAATTCTACTAAAATACCCGTTTTAAATAACTAAAGAAAAAATGCAAATAAACTATTATCTTCTAAAACACCTAATAGTTAAACAAAATTAATATTGGGTTTATGAACCCCGAGCCCCTATAACTGCCCTCATTTTCGGGTTGTAGATGAAATTAAATCCGTGTAGTAACACGGACGAGAAGCTACAATATGCCAGGCTTCTTGGATTTGTGCCCAGAATCCTGCATACGAATTCAAACATTCCATCAGGATATCTTATCCCCACAGAGGGAATCGAACAATTCTCAAGTATTACCGTGTATTGCGCACTGTTCAGTGTATCGTCAAGGTGCCATAACACACCTAGACCGTCCCTTGATATCCAACAAGATACACTCATGCCACCATGATGAAATTATGAAGTCGTGTACTTTGCATCGTAATAACTAATTTATTATGAACGTTACCAAATGCCATGCAAGAAATGGAGTATATCGAAAATAAGTAGTCACTATGTATTGATTGAATATTATTAACAGAAGAAAAAGAAAGTGTCTGTGACATGCGAGAAGCGAACCTCAGAAGTACCCTACACTTTGCCACAACGCTACAGAGAAGACACATGGAAGATGGCATGTTAACAGTGCCATACAACTTGCAGCGGTTACACAACTGTATTGTGTATGGTGTAAACAAGGCGTTGCGCTGTACCGCATAGGACTTAGCAAAATTTGGCGTTCAAGGCGTGACTTTTTTGTCCACGGGTGTACACACAAGGGTTTCTTTTATCACTGGATCTTTACATGCAATTGATTGTTACTTGAAGCTCTGCTTTAACTGTATATGTGAAGCCTATTTCTAATATCTGTCCATAACATTAGCCCCTGAAAGCTTGTTCAGCATTAGTTGTGGAGAGCATTTATTATCGATTGTTGAAATATTCGAAACCCGCCTAAAGAAAGAGAAGGCAAGGATAGACGAAAATTTGGGACAATAATACGACAATACCTCAACATAACGATAACATTACCCAGTACACCAACAATGATCAGAATAATTCTCTGGAAGATAAATAATACTCACCAAGTAACAGTTGGTAGGACTGCGCATTGAACGCGTGCGGTGCACCACCAGGACCACCATAATGTTACCCAGTACACCAACAATCAGTATAATCCCCTGGAAGATGGTACCGACGGTACGGTACCGGTAAGAGTAGTATTCAGGATCTTCACGCTCCAGCGACTCCAGGGTAAGACTATAATTCATCATTGTTGTCACTTCACTCCACAGATGTCACACGCATTCCCCAGGACCATGATCACTGTCGCTACTCATGTTTACCAACTATGTCAGCAAAGAAAATGTCTAGTTTAATTCTTGATTTTCCAACGTTCTCTTTGAAGTGCTATTTACCCACATTCTTTGCGTTAGAATATTTTAATGAGAGTAATTTATTAAATGCCAGTTTGAACGCACTGTTTACTGTCAGATTAACACTCTCTTCTCGATTTCTTATTATTCAATCAAGCTCCTCGCTGTGTGCCCTTCTTCTACTTCTTTCGAACGCATTTCATCTGCAACAAAAGAATATAAAGCATTATTCTAGGTCAAGTAATGAAAACATATGTAAGCATATAAAATATTTGAAGGAATATTTATTGCCTAATCAAAGCCATAACCTAGGGTTAATAACTGAGTAACAACACGCATATAAGAATTGGTTATTTATTTTTCCAGCCGCTTCATATTAATTAATCATTTGAAGAAATAGTTTCATTTCATATTTAGTTTTATGTACAAGAGGGATACATAAGGCTATAGCGTTGGTGAAACCCTTAAAACTCGGGTCGTCGTATGCTGGCAGTGAAATTCCACTCTTTACGTGACATGAAACAAAAGAATGGCCGATTAGTATTTAATAAATGTACGGTAAAATTTTAGAAAATTGAAAGCAATAGTAACGAATATGAAATGTTTAATGACATAAAATATGTGTTTGACACGAACTGACTGTTTTAATGAGATCTACTTTTTCCGTTTTTAAGTCTTTATCTAACTTTATGCTTTAACAGTTATAGAAAATGCATTCAGAATGCAGAGAACTTCACAGCAAATTGAAAGTAAGGGTTATAGGCATATATGTAGCCATTCTTAAACTAAATGTGTAATGTTTTCTCAATAATGTTCAAATCAATCAGAGGAAAGTTTAATTCATAACGATAGAAACCCCCAAAAACGATTTTGAAAATTTTGCGTCTCTGCTAAGTGCAATAAAAGGCCCATTTCGAAATAAAGGGCAGAAAACAAACATGATACTTAACAAAGCTGGGTCGAAATTCAGCGACTTTATTTTCAAACATACCACCAGTCCCCCTAATTTAAAGAATTCTGTAAAATTATAATAGATGAAGTACGTTGGGAAGAACAGCACTTTTCAACGACTCAATAATTATTAAAATCTGCTAATTGGCTGCGGTTATTACTCTATACACATATTTTCTGCCACGGTAATGCTAATTTCCCGAAGGCTTCACCTTTGCCCTTCAGGGGTTTGTTACTCACAGGATACTCCCGGAGGAATATTTCGAATATTATTTATGGAACGGAGTACATTGCCCATTAAATTGCTGCAAAAAAGGAATAAATAGCGCAACAAAATCGACAATGCTACACGTCAAACATTATAGGTTATATTATTACAAACCCACACTTGCAGCTTTACCTGGCGTTTATAAATCTCGAATGACGATTTAATTAACTTCATTTATCTACCCCTTTCCCTTTATGAAATTACCTTTAGCCATGTAATTGTGAACCCGCAAAGCCTCGCAACATTTCTAATAACAGATGAAACATCCCCTAATATTCACTGAAAGGGTATGAATTACCTGGAGTGGCTGTACTTCTGATATACTTAACCCTTCCAAGTTCTGGAAATGATATTTTCGACGGTGAAACAATTCTCCAAATGGTTGAGTAACTATGCTTTCTTCACCACGTAGCTGTAGTAAGCTGAGGGAGCATTGCGTACCTATAAATCTGATGTTACATTCACACGAATTTCTTTACCCACTCCTTTACAAACCATTCCTACAAAGGTTTTTTCTTCTATCTATCTCGATTAACATGAAGCTAATGTTTGCAGAAATAGTTTTATAGTTTTAGTACAAATTTCGTTGTAGGTACAAGGGGAATACAGGAGGTTGAAGCAATAGTCAGATCTTTATAAAGCTGGTCGCCCTGTGATGGCTTTTAAATTCCGTTCTCTTTGCACGACCACGAGAAAAAAGTATTAATGCATTTGACAATTCAAACAGACAACAAAAAAATCTGATGTGTTACACTCACATGACTTTCTCTACTCTTGTACAAACTATTTTTACAAACGCTTATTCTCCATATGCTTCATGTTAATCGAGATGTTAAACCTATTGCTAATCTTCTTGTAGATGCAAGGGGAATATGGTAGGTTTTAGGCGATACTCAAATATTTTAAGCGCTCTTTGCATGTCCAGGACATAACAAAATCTGATGTGTTACACTCACATGACTTTCTCTACTCTTGTACAAACTATTTTTACAAACGCTTATTCCCCATATGCTTCATGTTAATCGAGATATCGAGATGTTAATCTTATTGCTAATTTTCTTGTAGATGCAAGGAGAATATGGTAGGTTATAAGCGATAGTCAAATATTTTAAGAGCTGGTTGCTATGGGGAGTATTCCATTCTCTTTGCATTACCAGGACAAAAAAAATGAATAACAAATTTGAGAAAAGGTGTAAGTATTGGAAAGTTTAAGGGAATAACAAGCAATATGTCGAAAATGGTTCACTCAACAAAAGAAATGTAAATGTTATAAATTGTGTACACTTTTTGTGTAGTGAAATTTTGTCTATCTCTTATGGTTTACCAGTTATGCAAAAGTCGTTCACAATGATGAACACTTTTGGAGACATTCCCAGAAAATTCAAGATATACATTTTATTTGTCATGAAAGTATCTTAAATATATGATATTTTAATCAAAATCGTTAGAGCCATTTTTGAGAAAATTAAAATTTTCGAAAAATGTTCCATTTAAAGGGTAGTCTGGGGTGTGGGGATTTTCTTGAAAACCTTCGTGTCGCATCCCTGGAAGATACTGAACCTAAATACCAAGTTTGGTGTTTATCCGACTGTTCGTTTCTGAGTTATGCTGTTCATACACACAGACAGACACACACACGGACATGTTTCCAAAAATGCTTTTTTTTGGATTCAGGGGGTCTCAAAACACGTATTTCCGGTGAAATCTCGGTTATAAGTTTTGGGTGGAATGCAATACTTCCCCTGCTTACTATACGTAGTAGTGAAAGTAAATATATAGAAAATTTTACATAAACTGTGGTTTTAACGAGATCTACATTTCTTTGTGTAGCAAGTTGCTGTTCATCTCTGGGTTTACAGGGCATACAATTCATTTAGAGTAAAGATGACTTCGCGGTATATTCGCAAAACTTAAAGATATAAATTTTATCATGAAAATATCTTAAACATAAGTTTGATGTTTTAATCAAAATTATTAGAACCATTTTTGAGAGAGTAAAAATTACGAACATCTTTTCTTATAAAGAGAAGTTTGGGGCGGGAAATTTCTAAGTTTTCGTGTTGCAACCTTGGAAGACAATGAACTTTCGTTTCTGAGTTATGCTGTTCACAGGCAGCAGACATACATAGACGTTTTCTAAGATGTTTTACATATATACACGCACACAGGTTGGGAGAGAAGTCCCCCTACCACTGTGGATATCAACTATTATGCAGGTTGGTAGCACCAAATGTTATTATGCTATGTAGCTATGTTACTTCCTATCAACTGTCGGAATCAATTGTTGCATGTTACATGTTTTCGCAGTCGAGTTTTAATTTGTAGTCATGGCAGATGTGGCCGGTCATAGTTACACTATTGAGGAGCGCTTAGTGACAAGTGTGTGGGTGCCCGAAGGGCTATACACAGGGCAGACAATGTGACAGATTATGGAAGCATTCCAGGAAAGATTTAATAAGGCTCCACCACGAAAAGCAACATTTCTGGCAGGCCGCGGGAGTGGAAGGAAGAAAACACGAGAAGAAACATGTGCCGGAGTCTCTGCTTCGATTGAACAACCTCCAATGAAGTAGACAGTTAAACGTGCTCCGGAACTCGGTATACCGAGGACAACGATGCGAGATCACATGAAAAAAGACCTTGAGCTCAGATCTTTTCGACCGACGTTCGCAAACGAGTATTGATAGAGATCGAAATGAGCGCGTTTTAGCACGCCGTGCTTGGTTAATTCTATTTCCAAACGCAGTGAATCGTGCAAATGTTATATTTTAGATGAATTTGCGATTTATCGCACCTAAAGTGCTAGAAATATTGTCTTGGGGCCAAAGGGAATCCTCATTACACAGTCGAGTTAGAAAGGAACACGCCTCACGTAATGATATGGGCAGTGATGACATCACATCATCTGCTTACCATACTGTTTTGGACAGACTGTGAATGGAGCAAGCTATTTACACATGTACAAACATGGTTAAACATCTCAGCTTGAGGAAAGGGGCCTCACAGAACGCTAAGGTTGCAGGAAGATGGAGCACCTGTTCACAGCGCTCTTGCCCGAGTTCCTAAATGAACACTTTCCAGGACGTTGGATAGATCATGGGTCATCAGTAACACCAGTTCCCTTGAAATGGCCGCCAAGAAGTCCGACCTCACCACACCTGACAACTCGTTATGGGGAATCATTAAGGCACATGTACCTGCACGTCGTTATGCTACAAAAGAAAAACTGCGCAATGCTGTTGAGGATGCATTTCGCACTACAACACCGGACATGCTCAAGAATATGTCAAGAAGAACACGGAGGTATATGGAACTGTGTTTACAGAATGATGGGGAACATACAGATATATTGGACACTTAACACATAAGTACTTGTGCTAAAATAAATTAATGCATTTGATACTAGGGGTACGGGCACTTCTCGCTCACCCATATTGCGCGCGCGCGCGCACACACACACACACACGGAGCCTTAAAATGTATTTTCGGTGCAATCTCGGAATCGAATTTTTGGGTAGAACGCAATACTTCCTCTACTTACTATAGGTAAGTAGCAGAGAAAGTGAAAATTATACCTTTACATTTCTCGCAAATTTTGTTTCGAGAACTCCTTAAGCAAAAACAAAATCCATTTTTATATAAAAAAAAACTTCGCACATCTGTGTTTTGTCTATAAAAAAATAAATCAAAGTTCAAAAAGTTGGATAAGTATCAAATGTCTCTCTCTCTCTCTCTCTCTCTCTCTCTCACACACACACACACACACACACACACACACAAAAGCGAAGATTGTCGCGGAATTCTCCTAGTCCAAAGAATCTTTAACTTCAAACATGATTTTAATTAAAATACCTCATCTTCTAATTATTAGAGTTACAAACAAAATATCTGTATGCAAATAGGGTGTGAAGTTTTCTTCATTACTGTTGAATTTTATATAATTGCGAAATTCATTAAAACATACAGTGTACGCAAAACAATTGGAATTTAGCATTAGACATTTCCGAGATTTTTCTTGTGTTTCATTTTAATTTTTTAACACACTTTTGAAATATTATGTCCTTTTGAAAGAATTTACTCAAGGCTGTTTCAACTTCTAGGCAATACTGTGGCGTTTGGCTATAAGTTCTTTGATAATATGACGAGCACCTCTGACTAGTTACCCTACTTTGGGCAGGACGTGTTGGAGAGAGGAGATGGAAGTGTTTTCAGCTTATAAAGCTGCCCGGAATGGCATAAGTACGCAAGGAATATCTCGAAAATGTTAACGCCACACAAAATGTATTTGACATAAATTGTGTGTTTTAACAACATCTAATGTATTTGACATAAATTGTGTGTTTTAACGAGATCTACTTTTTTGCACGAAATTTTTGTCTCTCTCTTACTTACGCTTTACAAGCTATACAGTGCGTTACAGGCTATTAACAGATATTGAGATATACGTTTTATTGCTCCTATAAATATCTTAAACATATGACATCGTTAAACGTTTTTGAAAAAGTAACGAAATAATTGACAGAAAAAATCGTATGATGTATTTGCTGCCATTTTAATGACGCCTTGAAAGCATAAGTTCAATTTGTGCCCGATTTCTGCTTTGAAGTAATATTTAAATTAACTATTAGGAAGAAATAAATAAATTGACTTTTGAATTTCCATTTTACATTTTCTTACATGCTGTAATATAATTTTTTATATTTTGGCTGGATGATATTTAATAACATTACTAATTTTACAGAACCAGGAATGCGTGTTTTGTAAAGTGACTGTAGTAATCGAGATTTTGAGTATTATCGAAGTTATCACGGCTGCCACAATCAGAAATTTGGTTGTCTGGTTTAGAAATGTTATGCAGAAAAGTGGGTGTATGTGCGATTCCCAGCCTCATTCTTGTAAACATGGATAAATCTTGACGTATTTAAACCATGGAACAATGTTCATCTCAGGTTAATTATTGGGTTGAGGCACGTGGCTCTCCAGTTTTCAATAACTGCACTAGTAAATTTCAACGTAAGTTTGGTTCTTTTCCAGTTTTAACGAATATTAGTGAGGACGCCAAAGCTCTTTAAGGCTCTGATAACTTTTCTATCCTCCATTAGTACTTAAGCAGGCATCCCAGGAGCTCTTCCCACAAACATCGTAAAACTGAGTTACGCCAGGAGCTTTCTGGTAATCTACACGACGCGGTAACCATGGTAATGGCAAAGGAAGCTATTGACAAGAAATCTGACTTAAAGTTTGTATGTTTAATGTGTTTAAGAAGCTAGCAGAATAGAATATCAGAGAATATCAACATCACGTAAGACCTTTTAAACTTTGTAGTCCTTTGTGACTAAGTTAAAATATTAAGGTAGGAAATATCTGTGTTAGACTATCGTAATTTTTTGTATAATTTCGTGTGAATTTGTCTGTCATGACTTTCCCTGCGTATTCTTACGTAGGTTTAATTTTATGTCTACTTTTTGTGAATCGAGATAAAATGTTGCGCGTTTGTATATTTCGTTGTGCATGTAAAAGGATGCAGTAGGCTAAAGCCATAGTCAAGGCTATGTGATAGCTTTCAAATGCTATCCTGTTTGCATGCTAAGCAACTGAGAATTCCTAAAATAGACTTAGGTTTCTCAGAATTAGGAAATGTAGAAGATACATCTTTAGAAATGTCGAGAGACTGACTATATAATTCCAATTAAGCACGTTATAAATAACTCCAGGGTCATTATTGATCCTAAATGCTGGACGAATAAAACTCTTTGTCAACTCCTGAGAAAACTTTGATGTGTTTACAGACTGCTCAAAGGATGGTTCGGGAACAGGAACCGGAGTATATGGCATAAGACCAAGGTGCAAAAAGTATTTACCCTTGAATATCTACTGTTTTGAAACAGAAACGTATGCTATTATTTAATGCATACATGAAAACATAGGGAGAGCTTACACTGGTAAACAGATCCTTATAACTAAGCTGCACTTAAGACTCTTAGTCATAAGGTAATGTCAGGACTGGTTTTAAACTGCCTAAACATGCTCACAAGCTTGGCAGAACAGAATGAAGTTAAACTCATCTGGGTGGCCGAGCCATGGTGGCATAGAGGAAATGAAAAAGCTGATGAACAAGACAAGGAACAACTTCACAATTTATTGGGCCAGACCCGGCTCTAGGAACACCTTGATGTTTAGTAAGAGAGGCTATTAAGAAATGATCCAAAGTAGAACATAAAACCTGACTTAAAACTCCAGGAAACATGGTAAACTATTTATTAAAAACCATGTAAGGAAAGAGCTGAAAGCTTACTTAAATGTAACAGACTTCAGTTGAGAACATGTTCCTGTAAAAAAGCGTCTTAACATGATGGGAGTGTTTCAGGGTAACTCAGATTGTGCAAGAAAGAAACTGAAACAGCCACACATTATATACTCCTGTTGAGGCCTTGACTCTCAAGAGATATATTGCTTTTGGGAAAGTGTTTTAGAACCAGAACAATTTTAAACCATACCGTTATGAGACGTACTCCTTTGTAAAGGGCGCAGGTATAATGAATTGGCTTTAAAACTATACAGGTAGCACAATAAGCCCAAGGCTGAAGTGCGTCCTGAGAAGTTATTTTATTGTTGTAGGAGTTGTATTATATTTCAACTGTTGGGAGCCAAACTTGAAGTTTGTTTGCAACTGCACGTATGGTACCCGGTTTCCGGTAGCCTTCGCCCCAAGTGTACTTTCAGGTGGCCTTTGCCCCAAGTTTAAAAACAATATATTAACTTTGTAATTTGACTGTTTCTTTAAATATTATATATCTATATTTGCCTTGGCTGCGTCAGTATTTTTATTAGAGACATGGATGTCTTGGCAGGGTTGTGGTGCGACTAAGAATGTAGGCTTACACAGATTATAATTTTACTTCACTCCTTTTATTAATACTTGATTCGATTTAAATAACACTTCACTGATATAGAGAGAGAGAGAGCTGTGAGATGTTTTTTTATTAAATACTTGCACTTTTTATACGTAAAAATATTTTTCGTCTCGCACGAATACGTATTATACTTCTCGAGGACGCATCTCGCATTCGGTTACAAACACTGTCTGCAGGCAACTGAATTGATTTCAACCGCCTAAACTTGTAAATTTCTGTATTTCAAGTCTCTGACTGGCTAATCCTACTCCAATAGAATACCTTCATTTAAATAAAGCTTTTTATGGTTGTTGATTGGCTATTTTTAAACTGTCTCACAATTTACATTATTGTTCTTCCAATAATGACTACTAGCATTTAAACTTTCAAATTCATCATTGCCTCAAGTTTACCTCATTGTTAGCAACTTTTAACCTATTATTGTCACGGCCCCTACATTATTAAATTACGTAATATATTCACATAACATTATTACACATGGATACAGTAATACAAACATATACAATGACTGTTACATACATTTTACAAATTATTACATACACATATTGCTTTAAGGCGGGCTGTTATTGAATTTACATATTATATAATTAGACTGAAATTATTTAAGTGTTAAAAATACTGCCTCAATCCAGAGCAATGGCAGAAATCTGTATCGAACAAGACAAGTTGTATCACCACGAGAAAAAAATTAATATCAATTTACCACTTAAAGAAAGTGTAACTTAAAAATTAAAAACTAATAACAAAGAGTATCTCGGAAATGTTAACGCCACAAAAAATATATTTTAAATAAATTGTGTTGTTTTAACGAGAACTGCGTTTATTCTATAGTAACAATTTGTCTATATCTTACAACGGTCATTCAGAATTAGGACGACTTCACAGGCTATTACCGGAATTTTTTTACTACAAATCTTACTACATAAAAATTGCAATCTTGTCGAAGCGCACAATTTATGTCATGTAAACAGTTTTGTAGCGTTAACCATTTCCAAGATATTCTTTGTAATTGGTTTGAATTTTCAGATACTTTTATACTTTTCGTAACTGTAAATCGCATACCTTTTTGGTTTTTCATTTTGCTTGTTCGTGTTCATGCAAAGAGAACAGAATTTCAAAGCCATCATATAGCGATCGACTTTGAAATGACTTAACTATACCTTTAATTTACTGTATTTTCTTACACCTACAACGAAATGTATAAATGAGTAGCGAAGGTTTATCTAAAGTAGTAAGTAGACAGAAGAATAAACTTTTGATAAGAATACTTTGTAGAAGAGTGAGTAGAGAAAGTCACGTGAATGAAACACATCAAAGTTTTCCTCGCTCTATCGAGCTCCCATCCAAGTTTAAAATCCACTGCACACCGAGAATTGAAATCTACAACAGACACCTTAGATAAACTTAGCAGTCATTAACGAACTTTGTTGCAATTAAGAAAACAGTCGTACAAAATGAAATAAAAATGGAATAATACCAAGTGCCAAAGTTTCATTTAATTTGAAGGGGAAGAGTGCAATTGATTTCAAGTGAAAACTTTTGATAAAGTGGTTGATGCAAAGAGAACAAACAGAACTAGTTTAGAAGCAGTGAGGCCAACTTACTAATTAAAATTCACAGTAGTTAGGTATTAGCATATCTTTGAGACAAAGATTATGAGGACAAAGATTAGAAATCTTCTTTAGAAGGTTCGATGGAGGGCAAGTTGTAAAAGAGAAAGAAAACTACGACAGATGAAAGAGAATTAAGCCGGGGATATAGTGAAATAAGTTCAGACGGAGGTCTTACAATATGAATATGAATCCGTTCTTGCAGCAGCGGCGGCGGACTGATTCGCCTTTTTCCCCCTAGATAATGCTAACAGTGCGAAACAATATGAATATGTTACCTTACCTTTCGTAATGAAAGGTATTCGAAATCAAGTCCTTTGCGCCTATACAGTCCTGACACCTGTAAACACATTACCGAATGCTCGTGTCATACGCTTCATTACTGAATACTATCATAAAAACACGTTGTAATGTAAGGAGACAGCTTCTCGTCTAATTTTTCCTCGGTTAGAATGTGTTCCCTTTTGTCTAACACGACTCAGAAGGTTTACATTCTCCTAACAGGCTATAAATTTTTGATTTGTTAGGAACCGCGACACCATGGAATTTTTGCATATATTTAATCTGACAGTACACATGTGACTTCGTTCGAGCAAAACGTAACACAATAAACACATGTTTTTCTGTAGTATACACCTTGACTACACGCAGCTTCACGTAACATTATTCCACCAAGACAAACCACGTTCGGCACAACTGTAAATGCCGTTACAATTGTAACGCTAGTATTCACATACAAATGTTATTTTTCTATTCACATTAGTTATTCAAGGCGTGTTGAAAAAAATAAGCACTTTGAGAAGAAGCTCCGCGCGCTCTCGCCTTTGTATGTGAATAGCATAATTCCAAAAGGAAATTTCGGATAACGCAGATTTGGTATTTAAGTTCAGCGTCTACCGAGAATGCGACACCATGTAAGTATCGCCTACTCTACATTAACCGCTATAGGAAAATGTTTTCGTTTATTTTATTTTCTCAAAAATGGCTCAAATAAATTTCCTTAACATAATGTTTAAGGTGCATGACTAATAAGTGAAGCAACATATACACGGACAAACTAATAATATAACTCATTAATGTAATAAGATATCTAATTCGCAGCTTCTCAGCATCAATTTCTTTCTTTAATATTTTCTGTTCCAAGTTTTACGTGTTATGTATTTTCTTTGCTAATATTGTAAGTATAATAATTAAAAGGATGTTAAACACACATATAATGTACACATGGTAGAGAATAAGTATACAACGTTATAACATATAAAATATAATCTGAGTGGGAAAGGCCATGTTTAACTATATAATCAGTAACATAAAATTATGAGAAATGCAGTTGTATATACGTAAGCATGTAACCAACCTTGGATTCATAATTAAGACGATGGAAGTCTGTAAATATGTGTATATATAAAACAAACTTATTAGATGTTATTGGATACATTGATGCATGCCTATAATTCAAATATGTACCTTAAGAAGAACGGTTGAAGGGAACGCTAACAGAAGCTTGTCAGTGTTCGAGCAGGAAGGTAGTATATAAGCTCGTCTCTAAATAGACGTTAAAACTATGTATTTAAAGTCTATCAGTTATACATATTTTAACATCATAAATGTAATAGTGAATTGTAAATATCATATGTGGTTTATCTAAAATACAAGTGAAATAATTAACAGAATACGTAGTGTGCAAAAATATTTTAACATTCTCCATACCCAACCCTGACAAGACACACGTGCTCTCCGACACAAATACAGCAGCCGTGGCACAATTATAAAATAATAATTACAACATACTAACACACACACACACAATAATACAGATCGTACACGATCATCAGATTCCAGTCTACGAGAACGTCGTGATACATCACAAGAGTACGGGCATCAAGACGTCCTACAGGTACGTAATACAGCATCCATCACCATCAATCTAGTGGGGCCAAGGGAACCGCTACATAAATAAATAAATAAACATGTGTATAATACTGAATTTCCTGAGAATATCCTATGAAGTCTTCCTTATGAATAAAAGTGTGTATAATTTTGTATAAAACTGGTAAATCATAAGAGATAGACACAATTATTACAAACAAATATTCTCTCTTTAAAAAGCACAATTATTTTTCATATAACTTTTATTTCGGTATCAGCCACACAACGTTCTTGTTATTGGTTTGAATTTTCATTAATTTTGATATCTATAAGTGCTTTCACCATTCAGCTATTTCTCGTGATTCGTGGAAAGAGTACAGAATTTCAAAGGCAGCCTTTAGTAAACAGCTTTTTAAAGCATGAGTCTTCTGTATGGCTCTTGTGTTTAAACGAAATGTATAATTTAACTATTTCTGCAGGCGTATATCTCGATTAGTATGAAGCAGGTAGAAAAATAAACCTTTGCAAGAAATTTCTACAAGTCATTAAAATAAACATGACAGGAGAAAGTCATGTGAATGTAACACAGACCTTTTTCTCGACATGGGTTCAATAGTAACAAAAACTGACTTACGATATGCGCACAGTTGTATTTTATGTTGCGTATTGTGTATGCAACTAAGTATATGTTGCTTAATATGAGATTATTTAATTGAGATGAGCAGAAAATAACGTAATGGTTACAAAGTAATAGTACAGTAAAGTTGCCCAATAACAGTTACCGATGTAACGAAGGGAATTAACTACTTATCGCGCTGACGATTATCGAGTCTGGGTGACATCATTCACTGCATGTGCACTGGTATCGCTTATCAGAAACTAGTTACCTCAACTCGTCTGTTACGCAGTATTTCTCTCTTCCGAAAGAGATCGTGAGAGGCATTGTGCATCTACAGAGTGAACCAAAAGACTCCGAACCGCCTGCGCGGTGTTTTTCCTGTCCACGTCCTCGGCGCTCGTTGCCGTCTGCTGCTATTATAGAAAGGCGCGGATGAAACCATGCAACATTTTTAAAACTACTTTTAAAGGCTTTACTTACCAACTTTATGAAAGGAGATGCTGAACCTGGCCACCGTCGTTGCATTTTGGCACCTCTTTAGGAAACTACCCATCACTCGTCGTAGTTCACGTTGAGAAATTGCCTGGCGGATATTTTGTTTTAATTCTTCTAGAGTGTGTGGGTTTGTCTTGTACAGTTTATGTTTTAAGTTACCCCGGAGTGGTATTTTATGAATAATATTAACGACTGCGCGGTGTTTTTCCACTGGGCGTGTGGATATATGATAAAAACATAACACACTGCTGCTATAAACAAAGTGGTTTTGCTTTGTAGTGTGAAGTGCAGTTTTGAGTTGACAGTGATGTGATGTAGTTCAGTTATTACGAGTTATTTATTATTTTGTCCTGTACTTAGTCATAAAGTATATTATGGCTCAGTATATGTTTTCTACTGCACAGCGTGTATTTATTTATGATTCTTATGTGCTAACCCGGTCTGCTCGCCAAGTGAAAGTACGATTTGCAGAAAGATTTCCAAATGTAAAAATTCCAGGCCGTACAACAATCCATTAAATATCAGGCCACAGGAAGTGTCCAGGCTAAGAAATCTAAAAATGGCGTTCGGTTCTTACCGAAGAAACGTTAGACGACATCGGTCATCGTTTGGAAAATTCCCTCCAAAAATTCTACCATGGATAGTTTCCTAAAGAGGTGCCAAAAATGTATGGACGACTGTGGCCAATTTCAGCATTTCCTTTCATAAAGTTGGTAAGTAAAGCCTTTAAAAGTAGTTTTAAAAATGTTGCATGGTTTCATCCGCGCCTTTCTATGATAGCAGCAGACGGCAACGAGCGCCGAGGACGCGGACAGGAAAAACACCGCGCAGGCGGTTCATAGTCTTTTGGCTCACTCTGTAATATACCATCTGGAGAGAAAAATACCTGCTAATTATCCGCTTTGCTACACTATGTAACCGACTGACATTATCTGCATCTTTTGTAATGTTAGACAATGCTATGTGTTTGGACCTTAATGTTTCTCTTCTTTAGCAACATCGCCTTTCAAAATGTCATTACATGTTCTACCTGGATCTACGATAATATTTAAGTTATTATATGCTTAATTTTAGTCACATTGATATTGGCAATAGTTATGTGTATTTTCTTTTGCTACATTTGCATCACATGCTGTTTATATTTAGGATCCCATATAGCTCGGTTCACCTACATACGCTGTGTATATGAGCAGGAATACAGTGCGACTGTGTTTTGCGGTTATAAACCACCATAGTAATCAAAGTGTTGATACAGCTAGAGAAATATCTTTTTAGATTGCAACATATAACAAAGTAAGTCTGTATCGTCATTGTTTATATTGAAATATAGCTTACTGGTAACCATAATGTAACTGCGGTATTAATAACCATAAAAACAAATAGCTAGATGGTTACTGGTAGCCGTTACATATAACATATTACAGTGCGTTAAAGGTTGCAACCGCTACCCGAAAATAACTGTCACATTCCTATTATTTACAGAGAAACTGCATTGTGAGGAACATAACCTGAATATAAAGAACACCTTTTACGCAAATGTTAGTATACCAAGGGCTTGTAATAACTCATAATGGCTAGAGATTTAACAGATCAGATTTTTTCTTGTACAAACTACTTTAGCAATGAAACGCTTGGCTTGATATAATTTTTTACTTTCTCTACTACGTATTGTGAGTAGAGAAAGTAAAAACTTCCACCCAAAAATTCGATACCAAAATTTCGCCGCAAATACATGTTTTGAAGTGCCCTAGATCCAAATAAAGTATTTTTGGAATTCTGTCCATACGTGTGTTTGTGTGTCCTGTGTCCTGTACTTAGTCACAAAGTATATTATGGCTCAGTATATGTTTTCTACTGCACAGCGTGTACACCGTAACCCAAAAACGAAAAGTCGTTACAAGAATGCGACACGAGATTTTCAAACCCCCCCCAGACCTTTATATGGAATATTTTTCTAAAATTTTGAATTTCTCAAAAATAGCTCCAACGATTTTGATTCAAATATAATTTTTAAAATATTTGCATAGCAAATGTAATGTATATCTTGAATTTTCTGGGAATATTCCCCAAAAGTGCACTTCATTCTGAATGACTTTTGTATAACTGGTAAATCGCCAGAGATAGACAAACTTTTACTACACAAGAAATGTAGATCTCATTAAAACACACAATTTGGTTCGCATACATTTTTTTCTGGATTGAACCATTTCCGAGATATTCCTTGTTACTTGTGTGAATTTTCCAATACTTATACTGAATTCGTTATTGCATTTTTACTTTCTCTACTACGTATAGTAAGTAGGGGAATTATTGTATTCCACCCAAAAATTCGATACCGAGATTTCACCGGAAATATATGTTTTGAGACCTCCTGAATCCAAAAAAAGCATTTTTGGAAACATGTCCGTGTGTGTGTCTGTGAACAGCATAACTCAGAAACGAACGGTGGATAAACACCAAACTTGGTATTTAGGTTCAGTATCTTCAGTATCTTCTAGAGATGCGATCCCCCTACCGCAGATTACCTTTTACATGAGCATTTTTCGAATATTTTAATTTTCTCAAAAATGGCTATAACGATTTTGATTAAAATATTATATGTTTAAGATATTTTCATGACAAATAAAATATATATCTCGAATTTTCTGGGAATGTCTCCAAAAGTATTCTTCATTGTGAACGACTTTTGCATAACTGGTAAACCATAAGCGATAGACAAAATTTGAAGTAGATCGCGTTAAAATACACACTTTATGTTATATACACTTTTTTGTTGAGCCAACCATTTTCGAGACATTACTTGTTATTCCCTTAAATGTTTCGATACTTATTTTCTCGAATGGGAATTCGTTATTCATTTTTTTGTCTTGGATGTGCAAAGAGTATTAATGTGTGGCAAAGGGAATGGTGCTGCACCTAGCAACCAGCTATTAAGAGATATGTATATGCTTAAAGGCTACTGTATTTCGATATTGCCCTTCAAATACAAAACAAGGGGAACATAATACGCCTTAAGCGATAGTCAAATATTTTTAGAACTGGTCACTATGTGTAAAATGTAATTCTCTTTGCATGTCAAAAGATCGTTTCTGCAAATGTTTATCTCGGTTGACACGAAGTAGATGGAGAATAAGCGTTTGTAAAAATAGTTTGTACAAGAGTAGAGAAAGTCATGTGAGTGTAACACATCAGATTTTTGTTAATGTCCTGGACATGCAAAGAGAATGGAATACTCCACATAGCAACCAGCTCTTAAAAGATTTGACTATCGCTTAAAGCCTACCAATTCTCCTTGCACCTACAAGAAAATTAGCAATAAGATAGTTTCTGCAAATGTTTATCTCGGTTGACACGAAGTAAATGGAGAATAAGCGTTTATAAAAATAGTTTGTACAAGAGTAGAGGCAGCCATGGGAGTGCAACACATCAGATTTTTATAGCTCGTTGAAACAAGCCTGATATTAATTGGCTGTCTGGCCGGAAACAAATAAATACGAACTTGTAACCTTCATGTTGAATTTCTGTGGTTGTTTACTTAAAATACCCGAGAGCAATGGTAAAATTCTGTTATTGGTATATTGCAATCGATACGTGTTTCGGCTTGGAAGCCAGCCAAGAAACATTATTGGAAATATCTTTTCACCAGCTTTTATTTTCTGACTGTAAACTCTTTCCATGGCTGTTTACTGCTTTATTATGAACAAATATTACCTAGTAACTGACTGCAGAACTGCTATCACACAAACAGATATTCGGAAATTCAGTTACTTTCAAATAAAGAATAACGCACACACAATAACCAGTGACGTAACAATTAAGGCAAGCTTAATTGATAAAAAAAACTAATCCATGTCTTAAAAAATTAGATAAAGGTCCACGTGTTGTTTGTGTATGTGTTTGTGAACAACATAACTCAAAAACAAAATTTCGGATAAATTCCACAGTTGGTATTTATTTTAGTATCTTCCCAAGACGACACGAAGATTTTGAACAAAGTTGTCTCATATCAAATTACCTTTTTACATAAAAACGTTTCGTTATGTTTTATTTTCTCAAAAATGGCTTAGCGATTTTGAATAAATACCATTTATTTAAGATATTTACACCACAAATAAAATATATACCTTGAATTTTCTGGAAATAGCCTGAGAGGTCTTCTTCATTTGGAAGGAACTTTTATGGTACACTATAAGAGATAGACAAAATCTCATTCCTCAAAAAAATGTAGATATTTTTAAAATACAATTTATTAGTAATAACGTTTTTGTGACATGTGCCATGAGATATCGTTATTATAGGTTTCAATTTCTCAAAGCGTTGTTATTTTTTGAAGTGTTGCCGCTATTCAGGTGTTTTTCGTTGACATGGAAAGAAAATTAAATTGAATTCTATTTATGAACAATCTATAACTACTATGGTCCTTAGCGGCCATTCTATTTTAGGCGTTAAATACCGGAAATTTGCTCAGAAGCCTCTTAATCAGGCTTGAGGTTCTTTTAAGTGCCTTAAATCTACGACATGGGGCCACCGGCTTTATTTCCCTTCCGAAGGAAGCCTTGCTAAGGATTTTTACGCTCTAAAATATCCATCGACCTCCGCCGGGTTGGAAACATTTTAACAATAACAGAGATTGTTTAAGAATCATAGTAGACATAGATGTTTGTTACAGTGCAGAGGTGTATATACGGGAAACAGGGCAAATAACGAACATTATGCGCTTATTAAGTAGGTACTTCGTAAAGAAGGGTATGAATGCAATGGAAATTCATACAAATATGACAAACCTCTAGGGGACTCTGCACCGAATTCTGAACCATTTCCAGCTGGTCCATAAAAGCTTGGAACATGACGCGCCGCAGCGGGAGACCGAAATCCACTAGGGTAACACAAATCACCAATAAATTACACGACATGGTTCTGCAGGATCGCCGAACAATGAGGATGTTCGAAAGAACTGAAGCTCTGGGCATTTCAGGGAAACGTGTGCTTCACACGTGTGGCTGCCACAACTTTTGACTCGGGATCAAAAGTTAATCAGAGTGCAAATATATCAGCAAAGTTTGGAATGAATATATGAGTAACATAGAGCATAAGGTTTATGGCAACTCGTGTATAGCATATAAAGTTAGGACATTCCTAAATAACAAATAAAAAGATAGAACTGATATAAATAATAGTTAGGAACAGTAATGGTTAAAATACTACAAGCCGTAACTTTATTGGTGTCAAATATTTCGGGGATACCCTCCCAACATCAAAACATAAAAAATGTTCAGATGAACATGGATCTGAAAATCGTTTGTTAGGGAGCCATTAAAAGATTTACCCCTTCGACACCAATAATAATTCATTGAATTAAATTGTTGTTCACTGATTGTTTGATTATTTTTAAAGGTTGTTTGTTGTAGAGCACAGAAGGCAGAAGAAAATGTACTCTTTGAGTGAACAGGCCGATATGCATTCCACGTATGGCCTAGCAGATGAAAATGCATCACGTGAGCTTTATGCAGAAAGCTACTCCCACGCGTTTTGTTCACAAACATTCTCACGAATTCGCCGAGAGAGAGAGAGAGCTACTCATTTGAGAGCTGTTTCGGACGTTGAGAGACCAAGCGAGGTACGAGGCATTCTGCGCGAAGAACGAGTTCTTCGTAATGTGGGCGTAAAAACGCCATAAAATAGCATAAGACGCATTGCAGTAAGGAAAGGCGTTAGTCGCATGACTATCTGGCGAATTTTGCATGAAAATTACCTTGCACATTCAGTGGGTGCAAGGATTAAATGTGGTGAACTTTGAGTCAAGAGCTTTCTGCCATCCCAAGTTACAGAATTGTACTATGTGCATGAATTTCTTAGTATTCACCTTGTTCACTGCTGAAGCTGGGTTTACTCGCAATGGTATCTTCAATTTTAATAATACTCGTAACGGGGCCTATGAAAACCCTCATGAAGTACGGCAGGACACACATCAACCTAAACTTTGGGGTGGAATTATTCATGATCACCTTATTGGTCCCCATCCTTTCCTCCGCGCCTGAATGCGAGACGTATCTACACTTTCTCAGAAATGAGTTGCATAATTTAATTGATGATATACCCTGAGCCAATTATGGCTGTTCTTCTAAGTGGTAACTGTTCTAGCAGAGATGACCGCAGTTACTTAATGACTTTGGAATGATGGACTACAATTTTCGGCCCTGCTCGTAACCAGATTGACAGCCCGAGTAACAAACCAGTAACCGGCTGCACCAGATCCTAAAAGCACTAGCCAGGTTGCGTCCTATCCATTGCGCTCAAGCAGTGTCAACGTCATCGTCATCGTCTCCACACTTTTCGGCCTTGTGTAAATTATTATATACATTCTTTCGACGTAAGTAAAGTTCAAAATCCTTTTTTTAAGAGTGGAACGGCAGTTAAGCTTTTCGAAGCGCGTTCATATCGAAATATTAGCACGTGCTAAATTGTATTAAAATGGCGAACAGTGTGTGAGAAGGACAAAGTAAAAATACTTCATGTATTTCAATTGTAATTTTTTAACGATTCTTAGATTTGTATGTGAATATATCCAATGTTTTCTGCGCTGCAAGAATTACTAGTTTCATTTATAGGTGCATTAAATCTTTACTTCATTTACTTGTAGTACAAAGAATTCATTACTCTGGAGGAATGCCTTGTTTCAACTCATTCTGGAATGGGCCCGGCCTTTAAGCTTTCTAGTAATCATCTACTGTACTTTCGCTCTGACTGCTGCTTATAATGATAGTTGTATTTTAAGGAATATTTATAATGAATAATTTGTGGCATTCTATGCATTCACTATACTTAAATAAATTAGTTTGAATTGAAACGGCTTTGCTGGACTGTTACAACTCTTAGGACGTCATCCAAGAATGTGGTCTTTACACGATGATGCGCCAGTTCATTTCAGTCAGATAGTACGTAATTTATTGAGTGATACATTTTCGAGTAGATGGATTGGTCAAGGGGGATTGACTGCAGGGCCTGCTCGAACACCTGATTTGATGGAGATGGATTTCTTCGTTTGGGGACATTTAAAGTCCCTGCTTTATGCGACTTCTGCACCGGTTATTAATACTTAGAGAGCATATCCACACTGGAATTTGCAACAGAGGATTAGGGCAGGCATCGAAGCATGAGAAAGTCACTTCGAGCATTTTGTAACCTTCAGTTTTGTCTTGTACCTCGGCAATTAATGATTTTCATACTCGTGCTCATATGAACTCTTTTTACAGCTTTGATGTTGGGAGGGCGTCCTCGAAATATTTGACACCAATAAAGATGTATCCTGTGTAAAAAAATCTGATGTGTTACACTCACATAACTTTCCCTACTCTTGTACAACCTAATTTTACAAACGCCTATTCTCCATATGCTTCATGTTATCGAGATATCGAGATGTCAATCTTATTGGTAATTTTCTTGTAGATGCAAGGAAAATATGGTAGCTTTTAAGCGATAGTCAAATATTTTAACGCTGGTTGCTATGTGACGCATTCCATTCTCTTTGCATGTCCAGGACATAAAAAAAATGAATAACGCATTTGAGAAAAAGTATAAGTATTGGAAAATTTAAGGAAATAACAAGCAATATCTCGAAAACGGTTCACTCAACAAAAGAAATGTATATGACATAAGTTGTGTATTTTAACGCGATCTACATTTTTTGTGTAGTAAAATTTTGTCTATCTCTTATGGTTTACAAGTTATGCAAAAGTCGTTCACAATGAAGAATACTTTTGGAGACATTCCCAGAAAATTCGAGATATACATTTCATTTCTCATGACATTACCCTAAACACATGATATTTTCATCAAAATCGTTAGAGCCATTTTTGAGAAAATTAAAATTTTCGAAAAATCTTCCATGTAAAGGGTAGTCTGGGGTGGGGGGATTTTCTTGAAAACCTTCGTGTCGCATCTCTGGAAGATACTGAACCTAAATACCAAGTTTGGTGCTTATCCGATTGTTCGTTTTTGAGTTATGCTGTTCACAGACACACACACAGACACACACACAGACACACACACACACAGACACACACACGGACATGTTTCCAAAAATGCTTTTTTTTGGATTCAGGAGGTCTCAAAACGTGTATTTCCGGTGAAATCTCGGTATCGAATTTTTGGGTGGAATGCAATACTTCCCCTACTTACTATACGTAGTAGAGAAAGTAAAAATATAGAGAACCAATGATTCTAAAATAAGGCAAGATAACGGTTTAAAAGAATGTATAGAAACAAACCCACTAACAAAAGATGAATTGGAGATGGTATTAATTAGCCTAAAATAAGATAAGTCCAGGTATTGATAATATAAATATAGAGCTATTTAAATATCCCCCAGATAAGGCTAAATCAAGATTATGAGTATATGCCGGGAAACTACAAATATCAAGCTCTTGGAGGGAAGCCCAAATCTGCCCAATTTTCAAAAAAGAAAATAGATAGAAGTATGACAACTATTTGGGCTTAATTATTTAAGTACTGCACATGCAATTTATGCTAAAATAATAGCAAAAAGATTAAATTGTGTTATCAGAGGTACTAATTAACGAAATTCAGCATAAATTCGGAAGAGGAAGATCCTGTTACGACCGTGTACTTATTTGTACGAAAAAGAAGAGAATATAATTTGGAAACGCATATATATTATTTGTTTACTTTATACTTAAAGACTTTCAATCATCAAGAGAAAAACTATGGGGAATAATGAGGGGGTAAAAGGATACCCATAGCATCTAGTAAATACAATTGAATTATACATAAATATCAGAATATGTATTAGAGCTAATGGAAGAGAAGAAATAACCAATCTTGGAGTATAGCAAGCATGCGTTTTATCTCCTTCACTGTTATATACCAACGCTGCTGTCGAGGAATGGCAAAAGCGGACAAGATCTTACATACATTAAAGTGGGCGATATATTTTTAAACACAATTCTATTTGCATACGACCAGGTCACTCTTTCAACCCCTGAAGACAAACTTCGAAAAGCAACATACAAATTACAACATATACTCAGGAATTATAATCTAACAATATTCATTAACAAATCTAAAATTATGACTTTTAAGAGAATGTTTCCAATAATATGAAATTATTTATAAATAGAAAAAGTTAACTTTAATTATTTAGGATGCTACATTTCCTATTGCAAAGAAAAACATATAGATAGAAAATTTAATTAATGTTAACACATCTATGGACTATGAAAAGCACAATTAAAAATAAAACTAGAATGGTTACACTTATGAGAGTTTACAAGGTACTGGCAGTCCCTTTAGTTTTATACGGTTGTGAAAATTGGGTCCTCAATAGATCATCTAAAAGCAGATCTATAAATTATAGGATAAAATGGAATGGTTTCAACACACAGAAAGGATCAATGATGACAGAATTACAAAACAAGCATTCAATAGGGCGACCCAGAGCCAGAAGGGAAGATCTTTGCTTCATAGCCTAACCCTGAAGACGAAGTAGTAGTTTGGCTCGTTTTGAGGCAGTATTTTTAACACTTAAATGATTTCAGTCTAATTATATAATATATAAATTGAATAACAGCCCGCCTTAAAGCAATATGTGTATGTAACAATATATAAAAAGTGCATATTACAGTCATTGTATATGTTTAATATTATTGTATACATGTGTAATAATGTTATGTGAATGTATTACGTAATTTAATAATGTAGGAGCTGTGAAAATAATAAGTCAAAAGTTGCTAACAATGAGGTAACAATAAGGAACCTTATCTCAACAATGAATTTGAAAGTTTATAAAATAGCCAATCAACAACCAGAAAAAGCTTTAGTTAAATGAGGGTATTCTATTAGACTAGGATTAGCCAATCAGAAACTAAAATGGAGCAAAATTCAAATTCAGAAGTCAGTTGCTTGTAGACAACGCTTCTAACCGGATGCGTTGCTTGTAGACAGCGTTTCTAAACGGACGCGAGATGCGTCCTCGAGAAATTTAATACGTATTCAGTGTGAGACGAAAATAGTTTACGTGTTAAAAAATGCAAGTAATTAACAAAAGAATCTCACAGCTCTCTATATCAGTGAAGTGTTATTTAAATCGTGTCAAACATTAATAAAATGGAGTAAAGTAAAATTATAATCTGTATAAGCCTACATTCTTCAGTCGCACCACTTCCTGCTAAGACATTCATGTCTCTAAAAAATAAATACTGACGCAGCCGAGGCAAACATAAATATATAATATTTAAAGAAACAGTAAAAAATTAAAAAGTTAATATTTTTAAACTTAGAGCAAAGGCCACCGGAAAGTACATTTGGGGCGAAGGCTACCGGAAACTTTTTACCATAAGTGGGGTTGCAACTACTTCAAGTTCGGCTCCCCTACAGTCGAAATATAATACATCTCCTTCAATACAACAACTTCTTCAAATTGGCTCCCAAAGCGTAAATTACTCGGGTCACAAGCGTAAATTACAGGTATACCGTACGAGTAACTTCCATAATATGGATAGAAAATCCTTTAAAAGAAAATTTTCAGTACAAATTTGGTTGCATAAAAGCGACGTGTTCTATTTTATTTTATGTCGCTTTATCTTACAATATGGTAGTCATATGGCGACAATATGTTAATAACAGTAACAATAGGCAATATAACTTGCGACATTACCAAAATAAAAAAATAAAAAAAAACATTGCTGCGAATTGAAGAGTGTGAAGTAGGGTTTTGCTTCACGTATGGAAAGCCAATTTTAAATAGGTGTTTTATTGTATTTCGACTGTTGGGGAGCCGATCTTGAAGTAGTTGTAACCACGTATGGTACCCGGTGGTCTTCGCCCCAATGTTTAAAAATATTAACTTTGTAAATTGACTGTTTCTTTAATTATTATATATTTATGTTTGCCTCGGCTGCATCAGTATTATTGTTAGAGACATGAATTTCTTTGCAAGGAGTGGTGCGGCTAAGAATGTAGACTTACACAGATTATAATTTTTAATTCACTCCTTTTTATTAATTCTTGACACGATTTAAATAACACTTCACTGTTATAGAGAGCTGCGAGATTCTTTTATTAAATACTTGCACTTTTTTAAACACGTAAACTATTTTTGCCTCACACTGAATACATATTAAACTTCTCAAGGACGCGTCACGCGTCCGGTTAGGAACACTGTCTACAAGCAACTGACTTCTGAATTTGTAAATTTTGCTCCATTTCAGTTTGATTGGCTATTCTTAATCCAATAGAATACTTATATTTAACTTAAGATTTTTTCTGATTGTTGATTGACTATTTATAAACTGTCTCAAAAATTACATTATTGCTGCTCCAAGAATTACCAGTAGCATTATTAAACTTTCTAATTCATTATTGCCCTAAGGTTACCTCATTGTTACCTCATTATTAGCAAGTTTTAACCTATTATTCTCACAGCTCCTACATTATTAAATTACGTAATACATTCACATAACATTATTAAACATGTTCATAATAATATAAACATTAATACAATGACTGTTACATAATTTTATATGCTATTTTATACACATATTGATTTTAAGGCGGGCTGTTATTACATTTTATATTATATAATTTGACTGAAATCATTTTAGTGTTAAAAATACTGCCTCAAGTGTTAAACAGAAACAATTTCAAAATCAGCATACAATACAAAATTGTTACATGTGTTTATATACAGAAAACTACTAATAACATAATTCAGTGTACAAGCTATAGCCTTTACAGTTTTTCATAAAGCGAGTATCGGTAACGAGAAGTGAGAAATAGTGATATCGTCCCATCACTAGTTTAATAAAAATGGTTAGCCATTTTTGAGAAAATAGTTTTTTTGTATGAAGGGTAGTCTGGGACGGGGGGGATTTTCTTTAAAATCTTCATGTAGCATCCTTGGAAGATGCTGAACAAATACCAGATTTGGTATTTAACGGAAAATTCCTTTTTGAGTTCACAACCACACACAGACCTTTTTCTAAGCATGCTTTTTTATATTCAGGGAGTTTCAAAACTGTATTTCCCATGAAATCTCTGTATCGAATTCTTGGGTGGAGTATTTCCTCTACTTCTATAGGTAAGAAGTAGAGAAAGAAATAAGAGAAATTTAAAAAATCCGTGACATCATTCTGTGAACTTTTCAAATGACCTTCGTATTTATTTTTAGTTCTCCCTTTGTCTGGTATACTCTGTTCTTTTTCTCCTTTGATTGAAGTAAGGCTTGCAATCATTTTATGAATAGAAAATATTTCTTCAGCGTACAATAGAAGAGAGAATAAACATTTCAGGTTTTTATGCTTCTCTCCAGGAAGTGTTTGTTTAACGAAGTTTTTAGAATAGGAGTTAAAGCAACAGTTGACAATACAATATGAAAGACAAACTTTCTTGCAAGGAATGCAACTTAAAGCAATATTTACACTGAAACAGAGTTATGATGAATAAAAATACTAAATCAGATACAATGTTGTTTTAGTTGAACAAACTGCATTATACACGTTTTGAAATCTTGTAAACGTATGATTAAATGGAAAGAAGTGTAACGTTCAGGAGATGCTATGGAAGCAGATGGCAAATTTACAAGCTTTTACTGCAATAGTTATATTAAGTGGTTCTTTACGGTACAGTTTATCTTCAATAACGCGACTGACGGCCACCGGATCTGACTCGTAGGTTACACTGACTTCACAGTGCAGCCTTGCTCAAGGCATTTGCCGTTCAGTCTAATGTCTTTTGTTATGGTGGAATGGCATTATGTGAAGCTATATGTAGTTATCATAGTATATACTCCTGAACAAAGTGTGTTTTGAAGCAGTATAGTTGCATCGGTTGCACCACGTATGGGCGCTAAACTTGAAACTGATTTTTGGACCACAAATGGATGCCAATTTGCGGGAGATAGGTTTCTTGGAGTGTTCGCCCCAAGCCTTGGGTATAAACTTTCCGGTGGCCTTCGCCCCACGTTTAGGAACCAACTTTTGCGGCGGTGCTGTGTGTTTATTTTATGTGTAATAATTATTTTTATGTCTATTTATTTATCATTTATGCCTCAGCTGCGGCAGTAGTATTTTTAGAGCAAGTATCTCTTATTAGGGCTGGTACGGCTGAAGAATAAAGTTTACACAAATTATAATTGTATTTCACTTTTTTTTTATTAATTCTTCACACGATTAAATAACACTTCACTGATGTATCTTACTATAGAGTTGTGATATTATTGTTAATTACACTTTTAACAGATAAACATTTTATATTATCCTCACCGCAAATGAATTTTCATGTTTCACATACAATCACTGAACCCGGACCAAACCGAACTGCTGGGTACGCTATCTACTAGCGTCAACAGTTTGAATTTGTACATTTCTCTATTTCTAGTTTCTGATTGGCTAAGCCTACTCCAATATAATACCTTTATTTTTACCTTGGCTTTTGTTTCCACATGCACGTGAATATTTATAAACTGTTATAAATGTTACATTAGTATTGTTACAAGAACTATTAGTAGCCTTTTTTAACTTTCTAATATATTGTTGTCTCAAGGTTACCTTATTGTTAGCAACTTTCTGGCTTCTACTTTGTAATTCTGTTCGATACGTAAGGCAGCTTGCTTCTATTCTCACAGCTCCTACATTGTTAAACTACGTAATACCTTCATATAACATTATTATACATATACATAAAACATAAACATAATACAATGACTGTAATATAACTTTATATATTATAATATACACATATAGATTCTAGGCGGGCCGTTATTTTTTTATTGTATAATTAGACTGGTATCACTAAGCAAGAAAAACACTGCCTCAGTTTATTGTGTTAAGGTTTGCTCGAACGGAATCATATGTGGACTATCAGCTTCAGTTTATACAGAAATTCTCTGGTGCACCGTTTCTAACAAATACACAATTTAAATTAGACGAGAGAGGAGCTGTCGTGGAAAGAAGTCCAAGATTTGTAGAAAGGAGTATTTTAGGAGTTGTTCAACTGTTTGGGAGCCGAACTTGTAGTAGTTGCAACCGCACGTATAGTAAACAGTTTCCGGTAGCCTTCGCTCCAAGTTAAAAATAAACTTTGTAATTTGACTGTTTCTTTAAGTATTAAATATTTATGTTTGCCTCGGCTGCGTCAGTATTTTTGTTAGAGATACCTTTCTCTTAGCAGGGTTGTGATGCTACAAGAATGTAGACTTACACAGATTATAATTTTACTTCACTCTTTATTAATGCTTGATAAGATTTAAATAACACTTCACTGATATATATATATATATATATATATATATATATATATATAGAGAGAGAGAGAGAGAGAGAGAGATGTTTTTATTAAATACTTGCACTTTTTAATACGTAAACTATTTTCGTCTCACACGAATACGTAATAAATCTCTCGAGGATGCGTCTCGCGTCAGGTTAGGAACACTGTTTGCAGGCAACTGACAAGATTTCTAGCACTTAAACTTGTTAATTTCTGTATTTCAAGTCTCTGATTGGCTAATCCTACTCCAGTAGAATGCCTTCATTTAACTAAAGCTTTTTTGGTTGTTGATTGGCTATTTTATAAACTGTCACTAAAATTACATTATTGCTTCTCCAAGAATCACAAGTAGCACTGTAGAACTTTCTTACTCATTATTGACTCAAGGTTACCTCATTGTTAGCAACTTTTAACCTATTATTCTCACAGCTCCTACATTATTAAATTACGTAATATATTCACATAACATTATTACACATGGATACAATAATATAAGCATATGCAATGACTGTTACATACATTTTATAAATTATTACATACACATATTGCTTCAAGGTTTCAAGGAATTTATATATTATATAATTCGATTGAAATTATTTAAATGTTAAAAACACTGCCTTAGATTAGCATGTGTAGGGAATGCTTAAAGATAAAGTTTATGTAACAAATTCCCGCATGCTCAATGAATTAGAAGACCGCATACGGGTTTTCTAATATTTCGACTGCAGAAATTTCTGGAGTGTTTAACACCTGGCAGCTTTGTATAGACGCAGAGGGGCATCATTTCAAATACCATTTTTAACAAAGGGTGTGCGTAACATATTCATAATGTTTCACATCGTTAACATTAACTAGGGAAGAAACAGCGGGCGGTCCCCCACTACTGCATGCACGGATTCGTATAACAGTGGTGCGGGAACAGCATCATTCAAGAAAAACAGGTTGGAATCCCTAAATTTTCTACAGGAAATGGTAAATGCACAACCATGCCAAAAGCTGTGTTTTGAAAACTCTTTGTTAGCTTCATGTAATCAAGTGCGGTATTAATGAAACAGTGTGTAGCCGGAATAAGTTAGGAAATCAGTGGGTCGAACTGCCCTGCCGGATGATTTTCCACCCTGACCAGAGCACATGTCTGATACACTGCTAGGCAATTGCATAAATAGCCTTCTGGTTCACCCATACTTCATAATTCGTTCACTCAAGCGCACTATTTGTTTCCGAGTATTGGCATTATCATTCAGCTGTTTCAAAGGAAAATATTTGAAACCAGGGAAGTCACAGAACACAAAAATACCTTAACAAAGACCAGGAAATATGATATGTGCTATACGTCCAAACCAGTTTCAATTGTGCAGCATTGCGAACAAAAGGCGAACCGCTGTGATAAACAAACGCGAAAACAAAACAAAAAAATAATAAATTGACACATATAAAGTCGAATAAATGAAACTTATGAACACTTTATTCTGTAGATGTATTGTAAAAAAATTATAGTGGCTTTAAAACTATTATTATGTAACTATATTTTAAAAAATTAAAGGATAGTTGAAATTTGTGTAGCTTTTGTTCTGTTTCAATTATCCCTGTAACTCTACGATTCGGTTTCCGTAATATGATACGCTGGGAAATCGATAGTTACAAATTTATAACTGGCCCAAAAGTGTTTATTCAGAAAGTTATAGTCCCAAAGTTGCGTCAAGATTGTTATATCATTACAGGTATAAACATTGCATTGGAGTGAAAAATCTTATGTGCAACATTCCCATGACGATCTCTACACTCTATCCTTTATTACTTTTTCTATTACTTACTTATAGTAAGTAGAAGAACTATTGCATTCCGCTCAAAAAATCGATACAAAGATATCATTGGAAATGCATGTTTCGAGGTACAGTAAATAAAAGGTTTAGAAAAGGTTCTCGCGCGCTAACTACATAATTTAAAAACGAAATGTTGGTTAAATACCAAATTTGGTAATTAAGTTCAGTATCTTCCAAGGATGTGACTGGAATACTTTCAAGAAAATTTCCGCACCTTATACTACCCTTCACATGGATAAATTTTTGTTATTTTAGATTTTCTAAAAAAAAATGACACGGTTGAGGCAGTATTTTAACCCTTAAATGATTTCAGTCTAATTATATAATATATAAATTCAATAACAGCCCGCCTTAAAGCAATATGTGTATGTAACAATATATAAAAAGTGTATATTACAGTAATTGTATATTTTTATATTATTGTATACATGTAATAATGTTATCTGAATGTATTACGTAATTTAATAATGTAGGAGCTGTGAGAATAATAGGTTGGGAGTTGCTAACAATGAGGTAGCCTTGAGGCAATAATGAATTTGAAAGTTTAATGCTACTAGTCATTACTGGAGCAACAATAATGTAAATTTTGTGACAGTTTATAAAATAGCCAATCAACAACCAGAAAAAGCTTTAGTTAAATGAAGTTATTCTATTGGATTAGAAATAGCTAATCAGAGACTTGAAATACAGTAATTTAGAAATTTAGGTGGTAGAAATCAAGTCAGTTGCTTGTAGACAGCGCTCATAACTGGACGCGTTGGTTGTTGAGTGTTCCTAATCGGACGCGGGATGCGTCCTCGAGAAATTTAATACGTATTCGTGTGAAACGAAAATAGTTTACGTATTAAAAAGTGCAACTAATTAACAAAAGAATCTCACAGCTCTCTATATCAGTGAAGTATTATTTAAATCGTGTCAGGAATTAATAGAAAGTAGTGAAGTAAAAATTATAATCTGTGTAAGCCTACATTCTGCAGCCGCATCACGCCCTGTTAAGGAATTCATGTCTCTAAAAATAATACTGACGCAGACGAGGCAAACATAAATATATAATATTTAAAGAAACAGTCAAAATTACAAAGTTAATATTGTTTTAAACATTTGGAACGAGGGCTACCGGGTACCATACGTGCGGTTGCAACTGCTTCAAGTTCGGCTCCCCAACAGTAGAAATAAAATACATCTTCAACTTGCATTCCATACGTAGCAGCAACAAACATACTTCAAATTGGCTTCCAAAGCGTGGGGCTGATAAAAAACGTAAAAATAAAACTTCGTCACGGTTTTGATTAAAATACCATATGCTTAAGATGTTTTCATAACAAATAAAACGTACATTTTGAACTTTTTGGGAATAGCCTCGGAATTCCTCTTAGTTCTGAGTTAACTTTTGTATAATTGGCAAAACGTGAGAGAGAGAGATAAAATTTACTACGAAAAAAAGGGCGCATCTCATTTAAGTACCCAATTTATGTTAAATTTTGTGGTACTAACCGTTTCCGAAATATTCTTTGTTATTGGTTTGAATTTTCAAATACTTCTTTCAAATGGTAAGTCGCTATTGATTTTTTCTGAGGCCATTCAAAAACATGGAATTTCAAAGCTATCATATAACGACCAGCTTTTGAAAAATCCAACTATCACTTTAGCCTCCTGTGTCCTTAATGCTATAACGAGGTATATAAATGTGCAACAAAAGTTAATCTCGATTGTCAAGAAGTAGACAAAAGAATAAGCTTTTGTAAGTACAATTTGTCCAAGAGTGAGTAGAGAAATCCATGTGGATGTAATACCTCAGCCGTTTGTCTATCTACCCGAGGGAATTTCTGTTAGATGGTCTTGGTTGCGTATGGCTTCCGGTACCATCGATCTTGATGCTATTAGAATTTGGTGAAATGTGAACTTTGGTATCTGGGTACTGCAGGTGGTCATTGTGATGTAGGTGGTCTTAGTTGTGTAGTCGCCCTCCTGTACCATATACTTTTATTTTCCTTTATTCTGGTCCGTTGAGAGAACTTTGGGTCGTGGTATTGATCACCCAACTCGGCATTTGCCTGGGAATTTGGGAAACCACAACAAACTCTAGCCACATTGGCCAAATACGGGACCATCTGAGCTACCTCAGTCCATGAAGATTCACCTGTATTGAAATCAATAGTACAGTTCGGCAGCAACAATAGATGAATGCGTTT
The DNA here is from genome assembly GCA_030765065.1 of Deroplatys truncata. Lineage (NCBI taxonomy): Eukaryota > Metazoa > Arthropoda > Insecta > Mantodea > Mantidae > Deroplatys > Deroplatys truncata. The sequence goes on from CM060986.1 coordinate 47,216,338, forward strand.
GTGTTTTGTCTCAAAGCAACTCCTTAGGGACCGTTCACAATGAAACTTAAGTCGTAAGCAGAGCAGTTTTTTTCACGTTATCTTAATGCATGCGTTCACATTGGCTGGCGTTGGCATAAACATGGCTCTAAACTTATACGTAGAAGTTTTTGCAAATTCCAAGCTTTCACGTTTATGTCTACGTCAAGCATAAGACGCTATCCAGTCACAGAGCAATTCTCCATACACCTCATCACGTGATCATTCTGCCATCTCACATCAGATTTTCCGTCGCCATGTGTGGACTCGCTAACTGCCTTTCTGTGTAAGATTACGAGCCAGGAATTAATGGGATAGCTATAAAAAACGCAACAAAACAAGTTATGATGGTAGGTGTCTTTCTGAGAGTTTAACCTCCTTAAATCGAACATCCATTTCGTTTTTGTTCGTTTTTATACATATATACTGGGTCATAATAGTACTGAAAATACAGCTTCACACTCTGCCAGCAGGACCTCTTCTGTTCCTCGAACATAGTTCTAGTAACTGGGTTGGGAGGGTATTTCACCTCCCTAAAAGTATGGAGAACTGACGAAAGGTAACGTAGTTGTCCATGTTCTCACTAGAGAATACTGTTGAATTGTCCATTGAATTTTGGCACAAAAATAAAATATAACGCAATAAAAATATATAAAGATGAAAGTTAAGAAGTTTTGTTTTTTGTTCTTTTAATACACTTGTCTTGTTCGATACAGATTGCGATCTAGAGAGAATGGACCACTTTATGCACGACAGTGTACATAACCTCTTCTGTCGTGTGTACTGTCGGTGGTGCTTCATAGGCCGTCGTTTACCTTGTCGCAGTAATCTGTCGTGTTATCTTATTTGCTGAGCGCCTGTTATTGTTTTACTGTTTTGAATTTTGGGTTCTTTGTCCTCCGGCTAGCTATTATTACTGAGTCGAGCAAATATCTCTTGAACAGGGTGTGTAAACGGAAAAGAGTTGTTACTAAAAGATAACATTGATAAAAGAATTTGTTCTTTATACTTTTATTGCCGTCACACTTTATTAATTTCACATATTTAATCTTGATACACGCCTGACTGAAACTGTTATATTTTCGAATGTAACTACAATCACTTATTTGCCGCACACTATTAATTCGCGTATTTCACATTTTGTAACTAACTTTACGACGCGAGAGATTCTGTAGAATTGCGTAATGTGTATATCATGAATGCTTTCTTAGAACTGCCTGACGTGTAACTCGCGAGAGATATTTCTTAGAACTGCGCGACGTTTGTCTTGTGAATGATTCTGTAGAACTGCGCGATACCTGTCTTTGGCTCCAGAATTTATATTCCCTCACCCCGATATGCCTAAACATTATAATAGAGCTGCTATTGGTTACTAAAGCGCGCCAACATTAGCATCTATTTCGTCAGCCAATTAAAATTACAAACTAATATGCTCTAGGGAAGATATTCCCTCCATTTCTAAAGAAAGGCACCCTACTCTGACGTCATTTGTTTCTCTCTTCTAATTGATAAACATCTCACCCCATCGCTTCATTGTTACCCGCTCCTATTGTCAGTTTCAGTGAGGCCGTGTAAACTTATTTCCTAACAATGCTTATAACTAACAAACATCTCAAATCATTGTCATACAATAATGTTAATTTACACTACAATCACTCTGGCATTCACAGTGTTGTGATATAAAATACTGCCTCAACCTCAGATGTTTTATGCTTTCTTGCGGTGGCTGCTGTTTTGTGTTTAGGTTTTTCATTATGAATGACAACGTATCAAATTAAGTTTATACTCAAGGTTTACATCATTATGTTAAAGTTACAAATATATAATAACTTAATTAAAATTGTTGTAATCCGTATCAGAAGTATGGTATTATGAGCAGAGGAGAAGAGACGCTTAATGGCATCAGAAATGGATCGTCTATGACGCTCCGCTAGGATTTCTATTTAGACAGAATAAGAATTAAAGTTTATAATTAAAAGAAGTGTTATAAACTGTAAGTCTGTTTTCAGCTGATGATGGAACAGCATCTTCTCTGAAAGCGCTTCACACCAAGAAAATTCAGCGCATATGTGATGTGGGTAAAAACCAACCGACTCAACTTTTTTAAGAGGAATTAAAGAATTAGAGAAATAATGAATATATGTGGAACCATATTAGATGATATCTAAAACAAACAAGTGAAAAGGTATGGATAAATAAAATGATTGGAAGAAGAAAGAATTCCAATATTCGAGTGGACTACACCAGAAAAAATAAAAACCTAATGCGCTACATTCACATTATCTCCCCTCTATCATTTATTAGTGGGTATATAAACAATTCTTACTCAAGATTATTTTTATATCTATTACATTTTAATCCAAATAAACCTTTTCAGAAATAGCTACATTACACATTCTTTATAGATAAAAAGGTAACAGCGATAGTCAGATGCTATACGCTGCCTTAAAATTCCATACTGTTTCCATGCAATTGCCAGAAACAACTGAAAATCATGGCACTTAAAAAAGAAATGACAAGGTACCGAAAAAATCGAACCATTAATAACGTATATCTCAGAAATGGCTGAAGTTGACACACAAAATAAAGTGATAAATTGTGTGCTTTAAAGAGATCTACAATTCCTGTGTAGTACGTTTTCGTCGATGCTTAACTTATACCAGTTATACAAAATTATACAAAATTCCTTTCAAATAAAGTGGACTTCACAGACTTTTATCAGAAAATTCGATAGTGCGTTTTATTTTTCATGTAAATATATTTAATATATGATATTTTAATCAAAATCGTTGGAGCCATTTTTGAGAAAATTAATACTTTCGAAAACTACTCCATGTAAAAGGTAGTTTGAGATGGGGGATTTTCTTGAAAATCTATATGTCATATCCTTGGAACATACTGAATTTAAATACCAAGTTAGGTGCTTATCCGAATTTTCGTTTTCGAGTAATGCTGTTCACTCACTCGTACACACGCGCGCGCGGACCTTTTTCTAAAAATCTGATGCGATACATTCACATGACTTTCTCTACCCTTTATCGTATTAGTGGGTATACACATTATTCTTATTCAAGCTTATATTTCTATCTACTACATTTTAATCCAAATAAAGCTTTGCAGAAATAGCTTCATTACACATTTCTTATAGATACAAAGGGAACAGCGTTACTCAGATGTTTAAGACCTGGACGCCATACGTTGGCCTTAAAATTCCATACTACTTCCATGCAATCGCGAGAAACAATTGAACATTGAAAGAACGTCAAGAAACGACCAAGAGATGAACAATTGGAACCTTTAATAACAGATATCTCAGAAACAGCTTTTGTTACAAGAAACGTATTTGAAATAAATAATATGTTTTAAAGACCTCATTTTTTGTGAGGTACATTTTCTTCTATCGCTTAACGTTTATCAGTGATACAAGATTATATAAAATGCCTTCCCATACTGCGAAAATTCAAGCTGTACATTTTATCTGTCATGTGTAAAATTGTATTTAATATATGGTATTTTAATCAAAATCGTTAGTCATTTCTCTTCTAAAATCAAAATTTCCAGAAATCTTCCATGTAAAGGGTATTTTGGGGTGGGGGATGTTCTTGTGTATCTTCGTATTGCATCCTTGAAGGACACTGAACTTAAATCCCAAGTTTGGTATTTATCCAAATTTTTGTTTTTGAATTGTGCTGTTCATACGCACACACCACACATGCACACACGAACCTTTTTCTAAAAATGCTGTTTTTGGATTCGGGGCCACAAAACATGCATTTTCAGTGAACTATTGGTATCAAATTTTTGGGTGGAATGCAATATCTTCTCTACCTACTATATACCTGGTAGAGAAAGTAAAAAGTGGTCGTTCTAGAATTACCTGGAGGAGTGAAATACAGTAGATAATGGAAACCAGAGGGTTTGAGGAGGAAAAATGGAGAGATAAAGAACAAAACAGTGAAAACTGTTGTGAAACTGGTGTACTAATACTATGATAGTGCTTAATTTTAATTGTGATTGACTCTTTAGTGTTCAGTAACGCATATCAGCTTGAGCAATAAAATGCCCAGAGATTAAATGGTGGACAAGGGCTTGTTCTTAAACATTTTCCAGCGTGTGTATTTATCTTTCTAAGCCGACGGGTAACGACGAAAGAGTTTGTTACTATGTCAACATGGCTTGCACAAAGGCATTACTTCTTGTGTAATCTAATTCCCTCTGTGTTTACCTTTGTCTTGTTCCTCTACTTCCTTTCAACAACCCTTTAAAACAGATATAATAGCATTACTAGGGCACTTAATCTCTGTTGTAATATATTTGCCAGACCAACTTCTAACAGTCCTCTCTGCTAAGGTAATTCTATTACAGTATACAGTTATTTACCCAACTGCTGAAGAAGGTAAACCATTTTCCTACGAGAGAGATTTTTACGGACAACCGATAGAAAAAAACTTCATTTGGATACGAGAAACCAAATTGAACCTTAGGGGTTACTTAATACATGTTTACCTCATCCACCATCTATTTATACCAAGCAGAGGAGGTATTGAATACTCCAAGAATTCGATATAGAGGTTTCATTAGATATACATATTTTGAGTAAAAGAAGAAAAATTATTTGTAAAGTTTCGCTCGAGCACACGCGCGTGTAAGAGAGAGACAGAGAGAGAGAGAGAGACAGAGTGCGCGCGTGAGTTTTTCGAGGTTTTGTTTTATGGACGTTCTTTAACAGCTGTGGTGCTTAGCGTCCCATTCTATATTGGACGTGAAAGACCGGTAATTTTGCTCAGAGGCCTCTTTATCAGGCTTGAGGTTCTTTCATGTAACGTAAATCTACGATATGGGATCACTGGCTTTACTTCCCTTCCAAAGGAAGCCTGCCAAGGATTTTTACGCCGAAAACAATCCATCGCCCACCACTGGGTTTAAACCCGCGATCTCGGTAACTGTGTGTGTTTATGAACAGCATAGCTCAAAAATGAAATATCGGCTTAAATCCTTCCAAGGATGTGACAAAAATCTTCAAGAAAGCCCCCACCATAAACTACCTTTCGCATATTAAATATTTCATTCTTTTTTATTTTCTCAAAAATGTTCTTAACGGTTTTGATGAAAAAAAAAGTTTAAGATATTTGCAATGCTAATAAAATGCATATCTTGAATTTTCTGCAAATAGTCTGGAAGTCGTCTTCATTCTGAATGAATTTTGTGTAACTAGTAGACCATAAGAGATACACTGAAACTTACCTAAGGAAAAAAACATCGTGTTAAAATATATAACATATTCAAAATGTTTTCCGTGGCATTAATCGTTTCCGAGATATTCGTTTTTGTTGAGATTTCCAATACTTTATCCTACATTTTACTTTCTATAGTACTTTCCCATAGTAAGTAGAGGAGTATTATATTCCACCCAAAATATCCACTTCGATATCCCGAGATGAAATATTCTGAACAAAAAGAAAAAAAGAAAAGAAAAGAAAGCAGTTTTAGGAAAAGATCCGCGCACGATAGTGTGAATATTATAACTCAAAACGGAAATGGAAGATGCCAGACTTGGTGTTTAAGTTTAGCATATTCCATGGAAGTAACATAAGTATTTTCAATCCTCATAGCCCAAACTCCTTTAACATTTAAAACATTTCGTTATTTTTTATTTTCTCAAAAATACTTTTAACGATTTTAATTAAAATACCATACGTTTAAGATATTTGGCATGCATAATAAAACCATATCTTATTTGCGGAGAATACCTAAAAATAAAGTTCATGCAACAAATCGCCCCTCGAGGAATTAAAAGACAGTATCCGGCGTGCGTTTTTCAATATTTCGGCTGCACGAGACGTAAACGGGCATGGTTTCGAACAACGTTTATAACGAAAGGTAAGCATAATATATTCATATTGTTTTCGCATCGTTAGTATTATTTAGGGGAGAAACGGCGGGCCGTCCGCCGCTGCCACACGAACGGATTCGTATAGCAGTGACATGGGAGCAGCGGACTGCCAGTCGCGTCAATCAAGGCACGCCTGTATTTTGGTAGGATTTGCTATTTCGCTTTTTGATTGTGGTACGTTCACTATTATGTAGGAAGCAATGCATAAGTGTAATTTAATGAATTTTTAGCACAGCTTATTAATTGTAACATTATTTTTAAATATCAAATTTGGTGCAATTTTTCTGACATCACACATAACCGCCACTTTCAAAATAATATATCAGTGAACGCCTGAATCTTAATTCTGTTCGCCAATATTCCCTCAGAAATTACGACGACTGTGTTTTATTTAAAGTTACCTGAATGAACCATAAAAAAACTAGTTTTTAAAGTCTATTTACAATGCTCTCAGAAGCCTAGGATCGAACTCCGTCTAGCAGAGTAAAATTGATTTTTTTATATTACCTGAAACAAACTTCATACATTAATGTTCTAGCAGGGTTCCAGGGATGCTATTACAAGCAACTGTAGATTAATACATATAACGCGATGCTTGTCTGATAAAGTGGTAATTTTGTATCTGAAACATGCAACGTGATAACCTATACATAATTGCTAACTTCCTGAAATTGAACTTTCCCTCCTCCACAAAACGTAATAATTTTGCGATGATATAAAATTTAGAATGTGTAGATTGTTCAGTACAGTAAATGTACAAAAACGTGTAAAATTAATGGGACTTCCATTTATAAGCATCCTTGAAGACCTGGTAGTATTGCTTCTTTCTGACACCATTCTGTGGTACCACAATGAACCCGTATTAAAGCAAAGAACACCACTTCTTAAAGTATACACAAATTTCTAATCCATATTTTACGCTTCATAACATGAACTATAAGCAAAAACTGTCACAAAAATGATAAACTCATACCCGGCAGTCATAGAATGCAAATACGATAAACAATTTACATGAGGGTTGACTTTTCAATTCGCGTCGTCCATTATTCAATGTTCGTGTTTATTTATTGCTCTGGTTACTAGAACACACTAGTGATGCAATCAAAATTTAAATCTACACGCTGTACATTTTGTTGCAGCCCAATGAAGGGGCACCATGCTTGTGATGAAGGATAGATACATAGATGAGTTCTGACCTATCATGAATGAATGGTTTTTATTGCCTGCTTTGAACTCTAAATACAATTTATACAACGTACACAATGAAGCTGCTCATTGTTTCTCTTTCCCTTATATTTAACATTCTGTTGTATATCTAATGGGGAATTATAATGTATCTACTATTTTATTTATTTATTTATTTGTGCTAGCAATCTTCCTTAGAATATGGCTATACATCAGCCCAAGCTGTTATCTTGCCATATTATACCCATATTACATTGTTTGATTATACATAAAAATGGTAATAATAATAATAATAATAATAATAATAAAATAATAATAGTAATATAAAATAATAATCTAATAATACTAATATTATAATAATGATAATATAATTACATAACATCACATGAAACTAATTCACATCTCTCTTTATTGTCCATAACCATTTCTTTTTTACTTTAGACAGGTACTCTCCTACCTTTCTACTGTCGTTGTTAAAAATCTTGCTTAAGGCTACTTTCCTGTCCAGTTTGAACCATTTCCCATTTATAGCTTGCTTTCTCCAATGCTGTGTACCTTTACAGTCAAAAACGATATGTTCTAAATCTTCTCTTTCCCCACATATTGGACACTGGTTCTGTGGGAACCCATTTCTTATTACTATTAGTCTCCATACACCTGCTCTTACCCAGGCTATACTTTCTCTTTGTTCCTTATTTGAGTTATCCACATACTGTTCTCTAGCCCATACATTTTTACTTTCTCTACTACGTATAGTAAGTAGGGGAAGTATTGCATTCCACCCAAAAATTCGAACCCGAGATTTCACCGGAAATACATGTTTTGAGACTCCCTGAATCCAAAAAAAGCATTTTTGGAAACATGTCCGTGTGTGTGTCTGTGTGTGTGTGTTTGTGTGTGTCTGTGTGTATGTGAACAGGATAACTCAGAAACGAACAGTCCGATAAACACCAAACTCGGTATTTAGGTTCAGTATCTTCCAGAGATGCGACACGAAGGTTTTCAAGAAAATCCCCCCACCCCAGACTACCCTTTACATGGAAAATTTTTCAAAAATTTAATTTTCTCAAAAATGGCTCTAACGATTTTGATTAATATATCATATGTATAAGATATTGTCATGGGAAATGAAATGCATATCTCGAATTTTCTGGGAATGTCTGCAAAACTATTCTTCATTGTGAACGACTTTTGCATAACTGGTAAACCATCAGAGATAGACAAACGTTTACTACACAAAAAATGTAGATCGCGTTAAAATACACAATTTATGTCATATACATTTTTGTTGTTGAGTGAACCATTTTCGAGATATTGCTTGTTATTTCCTTAAATTTTTCAATACTTATTCTCTCAAATGGGAATTCGTTATTCACTTTTTTATCTTGGATATGCAAAGAGTATTAATCTGTGGGAAAGGGAATGGTGCTGCACCTAGCAACCAGCTATTAAGAGATATCTATGTGCTTAAAGGCTACTGTATTTCTATATTGCCCTTGTAAATATATATTCCCCTTACGTCTACAAGAAAATTAACAATAAGATAGAGTCTGCAAATGTTTATCTGGATTAACTTGAAGTAGATGGAGAATAAGCGTTTGTAAAAATAGTTTTACAAGAGTAGAGATTGTCATGTGAGTGTAACACATCAGATTTTTTTTATTAATATATATGATTCCAAGGAAATCTTCTTCCCAATGTTGGTAAATAAATTTTGTATCTCTATATCTTCAAACCTCCGCCTAGCTCCTTTCCAAAAACCCTTAACATTATTTTCCCTGCTTCTCCAAATTTTCCCAGACCGCTTTTTTCCAAATTAGTTTGCATACTATAATTCCACCCATTTTTACTTTCTCTACTATGTATAGTAAGTAGGGGAAGTATTGCATTCCACCCAAAAATTCGATACCGAGATTTCACCGGAAATACAAGTTTTGAGACCCCTGAATCCAAAAAAAGCATTTTTGGAAACATGTCCGTGTGTGTGTGTGTGTGTGTGTGTGTGTTTGTACAGCATAACTCAGAAACGAACAGTCGGATTAACACCAAACTTGGTATTTAGGTTCAGTATCTTCCAGAGATGCGACACGAAGGTTTTCAAGAAAATCCCTCCACCCCGACTACCCTTTACATGGAACATTTTTCGAAAATTTTAATTTTCTCAAAAATAGCTCTAACGATTTTGATTAAAATATCATATGTTTAAGGTATTGCCATGAGAAATGAAACGTATATTTCGAATTTTCTGGGAATGACTCCAAAAGTGTTCTTCATTGTGAACGACTTTTGCATAACTGGTAAACCATTAGAGATAGACAAAATTTTACTACACAAAAAATGTAGATCGCGTTAAAATACACAATTTAAGTCACACACATTTCTTTGGTTGAGTGAACCGTTTTCGAGATATTGCTTGTTATTCCCTTAATTTTTCCAATACTTATACTTTTCTCAAATTCATTATTCATTTTTTTATGTCCTAGACGTGCAAAGTAAATGGAATGCGCCACATAGCAACCAGCGTTAAAATATTTGACTATCGCTTAAAACCTAGCATATTCCCCTTGCATCTACAAGAAAATTACCAATAAGATTGACATCTCGATTAACATGAAGCATATGGAGAATAAGCGTTTGTAAAAATAGTTTGTACAAGAGTAGAGAAAGTCATGTGAGTGTAACACATCAGATTTTTCCTTTAAGCTCCTTTCTTGAAATTCCAAACACTGCCTCAAAAACTTCTTCTCTTCTAAATTTAATACTCTGTACCATTATTTAAGAGCTCTCTCCATTATTACCCCTTTTCCCCACTCTCTGCATTTCAATTAGAGCAAATTCCTTAACTGTAGCATTTGGCAGGCATAAAATCCTTCCATTTTAACTCATTAAATGCTCCAATTCTTGCTCTGTACACCTTAATACCAATTCCCATGGTTACGTAAGTATCTACTATTTACTTTTGTCTCTTATTGCCCTTTTTCCGTATTCTCTCCAATTTTCTTCACATTTCATTTAACTATTTTGAACTTAACTTTTCCTAAATATTTTCCTGCTTTCTCCATATATTCATTTAATCTTTTATTTAAAAGCTTCCTAACTTTTAGCTCTATTGGTAAATTTTTCCATTTCTCTAGTATTAAATTCTCTCTTCCTTTATCTGTATCATAACATTGCAGAATATAATGGCAATTATCATGTAATCCATTATATTTAGTACATCTCTCCCTTCTTCTCACTGTTAGACCATTTAAATTCATTACACCTGTCCTTGCCCATGCATACCCCATTCTGGATTCTTTGTTGCATACTTCGATGTATCTTTGTTTTCCCCATTCCGTTTCAAAGTATTTATAATCTATTAATGGCCCTTTTTCCTTGAAACCATTTGTAATTTCTTGCTTTTCAATATCCTCCACTCGGGTTCTAATTTCCTTCCAGAAACCCTTACTTCTGTTATTCCTTTCTGCCAATGTTTCCCCCATTCCTGTTTCTTCCTTGTCTGTATCTTGAGCATCCAAACTTCTTTTCTTTTTTTCCATTTTCTCTTGTACAGCCATGCATTGCTTTATTATATCATTTTCCCCTAGTAGCTTTATTCTGAACCAGTATTTTATTGCCCTTTCTACCATTTTGCGTTTTGCTCCCATTCCGCCTAGTTCCGATTGTGGTACTACTCCATTCGGTGAACTCCTTGGCAATCCCAGCCTTATGTTGCAAGAATCCGTATTTATAGAATGTACATTTTCCCATCCTTTTTCCAGCCCCCATATCTCTGCTGCGTATAACATCCTTGCGTCCACACCGTGCTATGTATTCTTTCTAGCCACGTGGACCTATAATAGGAGACTATATACCAATTGGCGCGGTACATTCAGTTGTAATCTTAATTACAATATAATGCAATAGAGTTTAATGCGTTTATCACATCCGTAGTGAAAATCTGTAACCTTTGAACCTGCCCATATGCCGTTAAAACGCCTCCTTTGCTACAAAGCCCTAAAAGGGCATCCGCTCCCTTACATATTACAGTAAAGTTGGCACGTATGCTTATGTATTGATAATTTTAAATTATGAAGCAGCTTTAAACTTCTCTTAGGGCGAATAAAGCACTTCTCTTCAATACAACAATTTAAAATACACACAGCTACACAAGGGAACCTGGAAGGAAACCGCCAATGTCAAAAAATTAATGTAATTTTCTCTAGCTATTACAAATTGGAGGGCATAACTTATAAAGAAGGTACTAAGTAATTCTTCTATTCAAATTACATAATTAACGTTTCATATAAATTTATTTCGAATAATAAGTACTTAGGTGTATACAACTTGTGGAAACAGCATTGGTGTCTTTTGGAAGCAAGAAAGAATAAATTCAAAACTCATATCATGACTTCTTGCAAAGGAAAAGGTAATAGATGAGTTAGACACTTGGAAACATCTTAAATCATTTGGCACTCTTAAATTTAAAACCTAGGGCATGAACTATTTCGAAAACGGGTAACGCAATGTTATACATAATAATGTGTTGCATTTACGTGACTTTCTCTAACCAGTCTTCTAAAAACTACTCTTACAAACGGCTATTCTCTATGAGTCATGTTAATCAAGGTATACTTGTGTTGAAATGTTTCATTTACGCATTTCGTTATGGGTACAAGAGGGATACAGATGCCTGAGACCATATTCAGGTCTTTAAAAAGCGGGCTGCTATTTGCTGGTCTTAAATGTTAATAGGGTGGATCGGTATCGTGAGAAGTAAGGAAGCTTTCATATAAACGTTAGCTTGGCGTAGCAGATTTCTATAAAATATACGTGTCGTATCTTTAAAAGATGCCAAATGTAAATACTTAGTATTTTATTTTATCAGACTTCTTTTTTTTGAGCTAAACTGTTCATACATACACACAACTTTTGTAACTTTTCTGGGAACTTCAAAACATGTACTTCCTTTTAAATTTGGATTTGGAATATTTGGTTGGAATACACCATTTCTACTTGGTATCGGTAACGGTAGGAAAATTAAAAAATAAATAAGAAACAAAAATTTAAAATTACTTTGTTATTTGTTGAATACCGGGTGAAAGTCGTTAATTTAAATCAGTTACAGTTCTCATTATTCGTAACAGATTTTGTATGTTTCATTTTTTTTCTATGGACATTTTCTGCGGAAAGGTGTTTCGAAAACATAAAACGCACGCATTGATAACGTTGCAGCGCGCGGTACCGAACTCTAACTGAAAGCGGGGATGGAAATCTCCCTTAAAACCAGAAGTAGGTCAGCGCGTAAACAGATTTCACTTTCGCTGGCGCGTGGTTCATGAGTGTAGATAAACGTTTCGTGTATTACTGCCCATACGTTCAAGTAAATCGATGTTGAGAATGATGCTCTTTGATTCTGTGATGGTTTTCTTCCGCCCATGTATGAATGTTATGAAAATTGAAAATGCTTTTTTTATATAAAGCTAGCTTCGTTTTTGCCATATCTGCACCTTGTTCCAGGAACCAATTGAGAATGTCAGCCTAGGTGCGTAATCCGCTGCTGTGAGACACTGTACCCGTTGGATATGATGCAGTTGCAATAACTGTTCTTTCAGCGTCCTGAGAATAAACTAATAGGACACGCCAACCATGCGAGCAATTCCCCGACTACTGCTGCTAAGTTGTTCATCTACAAGACTTAAAATTGCTTCCTCTGCGGCGATGGTATTTCATGCTCGCCCTCCTTCGTATGCTGGCTGCACACTCCCTGAGTGAAAAGGCTGTCATCTCGTAAACCTTATGCTGACGTATGATTATCCAGAAGACTTTTATCACTAAACCTGGGAATTACGATGTTACTCTAATAATGACTCAACTTCTAGTGGAGCTGACAAACATAGTGTGCTTTTCAATTAGTGGCAGCAAAACGCTTTTTGGGCGATGAAGATGTTCCTTCCATACTGTTAGTGTAGGCCAATAGGTACCAAGTTGTAGTTGTCATTCCACCAAAACTTTACACCTCCCTCTTTCGTTGTGTTTGTTTAGATTACGGGTTGGGTGGAAAACAAACCGCTAGTTCCCCCACCTCCCAGTTCAGGTACGTTGTTTTGTTTACGTTCGGGGGCCGATTTTCACACTGACCTACCGTTGATCTAGCAATGTTGCCTGTCTCCGACCACATGTCTGCAGAACGGTGTTCGGAAAATGATTAATTATTTCATAACCGATTATGTCAAAAGTTATTATCCAAACTAGATCAGAAATAGGTTAATCTAACGATCTTATAAGTAACAAACCATTATCTTCATGCATTCTCATGGAATAAACCATCTAATTTGGAAAAAACAAGTGTTTCGTTTTCGAAAACGGCTGAACACAAAACAAAATGCTGTTATAGTTATTGTTTGTAATACCTCTATGAAGTACATATTAGAAGGAGTGTAGTAAGGTGCCTGTATAGCTCTTTGGAATCAAACGTTGAATACTGTGCAACATTAATACTTTTGTTAGTAAAAAGTAATCAAGTATGTATGTAACACATTTACTTTCCTAAAAGTCATTCATATACTAAATTATTAAATCCCTAATTCCAAAATACGCCTAATATCAAGTCAAGGTTCCATAGATACCCTCATTCAAGAAAGCATACTCAAAATTAGAGAGAAGCTGAAAAAAATGGCATGTGGAAGATCTTAATGTGGTAAAGACGTAAGAAAAGAAAACTACGAGAAAGGAAGTTTTAAAATTTCACGCACTATTAGCGCAATTTTCAGTGGGGCAGTGATTTTTTATTGCAATCTGAGTAACGACCCAAGCAGGCTGTTGTAATAGGTATGATCTGTAACAAATCCCTCTACTGCATATCGAGATGAACATGTAATCGATAGCTTAATTCGGACTCTCACAGTGTTATAGCTCTCGACAACAGACATCCGAAACTGTTATTAGAGACGTCATTTCCGTGTATCTAACGTTAATTGGATGGCGTTATGCTCTGGTTCAAGCCCTCCAGTCTTGCTCTGTTTATGTCAGAAGTAATATAACAGCTGCAACTTTTGTTTTGATTTTAGTTCCACCTGACGCTACAAATTATCGCTTACCTACAGTACAGTTCCTTGATTCCATCTCCCTTTAAATATTTAATATTCGGAATTATTACTTTCTCTACCGTGAAAATGGAGCACTGCAATCGACCCGAAAATTCTACATAGCGATCTCATCAGAACAAAATCCTAAGTTACATTCATATGAATTCAACATACTATTATTAAGAAAGCTTATTCACATAGTTAAACTTTCTGAACCACAATCATAATTTTATAATGTATATTAGTGAGATTAAGAAAGCAAAAACATTGCAAATTTTTCACATTTTTAGTTGTTTGACTTTGCAAATAATTTTTTTTTAATTTATAGTGAATGATATACATAACTAAATAATTGAGGTTCAGAAGATATCTGATTACATTAAGAACAAGTATGCAAATGTGTGATTCTCTATTGCAAGTGGTATCAGAGAAAACATTCACATGTTTTAAGAGTGAATTTTTATTATTTTTCTGTTTAATGATATAATTTTTACGGACTCAACTACATAAGCTATCAATGCAAACAACCACTTGAAATAAATGGCATTATATATAGAATAATTTATAAAAATTTCAGGAAAAACCATTGAGAACTTTAAGAGCAGTGGTAATCTAACACACTTAAGGTTAAATTTCCATGTGTTCAGACATCTTGTCCCCTTAAGAAAAGTGCATAAGTATTTTAAAATTCAAACCAATAACGAACAATATTTTACAAATGGTTATCTCCACAAAAAGAAAAAAAAATATGTGACAAATTTTGTAATAGAATCACATTTTTTGTGTAGCAAGATTTTGTCTATCTCTTACGGTTTACCAGATATACAAATGTGATTCAGAATGAAGAGTATTTGACTGGCTATTCCCAGAAAGCTCAAGATACACATTTAATTTGCCATAAAAATATCTTAAACATGCAGTTTTTAATCAACATCGTTTGAGCCAGATTTTGAGAAAATCATAATTTTCTAACTTTCTATGCAAAGGGTAATTGTCCTTAAAATGTTCGTTTCGTATCCTTGAAAGATGCTGAATTTAAATACCAAGTTTAATATTTGACCGACTTTTCGTTTTTGAGTTATGCTGTTCATAGACACAAACGAACCTTTTTCTAAATCTGTTGGTTCAGGGGCCTCAAAAACGCATTTCCAGTGAAATGTTAACACCTAGTTTTTAGGTGGAATGCAATACTTCCTCTATTTACTGAAAGTGTGTAGTAGTAAAGTAAAAATACATTTCCAGTCAAAAAAGACCATGTTCTGCAGAATATAATTTATTTTAAGGTCATATTAAGAGCCCTATCCCGCCAATATTAAACCTGGTAAATTCACGAGCCATAGTCTCCGAAACTATTTAATGTATCAGAAATGTTTACAAGATGTAATGCATGCTTTCTAAGTTTACCTATTTGACTGCATTCAATAAATTTGTTTATTAGCAAGATATTGATTTTTTCTCAATTAAACCATGTTTGGTTAACACTTATCAGCAATTATTTTTCTATAAAATAATCACCCATGTTATTAACACCAAAGCAGGTACAAAACGACACTTAAGAGGAAGGTTCATCACCTTAAATTCAATTTATCTATCTTCAGTAGCTTCTGATAAAACGGGCTGTTTATACCAGAAAATGTCTTTCCCAGAAAAAGCTATTCAAGTAAAAATGGAGAAAACAAACTCTCATATATTTGCAAAGAAAGAAACCACACGCTTTGAGTACACAAAATCCACCATAATTAATAGTAACGCCAATCTCTAGAACAAAAACTACTTATAAAAGTTGAGCTCTTTACCTAAAAACGTGTAGGAGTTATAATTTATATTTTTCTGTAAAGCGATACAGAATTCACAGAATAAAATAACAAATGCGATAAAATGTTTAAAAATATAAGTTTTATGTCTACAATGATAGAATATACCAGGCGTATCACAAAACTAAGATCCGTTTGATTATAACAACATGAGACAAGGATTTTATTGACAGTAATATGTGCCTACATATATACTTTACTTTTCCACATAATCGCCGTTCACATATATACACTTGCTGTGACGCTGCACCAGCTTCTTTAACCTCTCGGTGTAGAATTTGCCGCCTGGGACTTGAACCAGCTGGTAACGGTTGTCTTGAGTTCATCGTCGGTTTGAAATCGTTGACAACCCAGCCAGCGTTTCAAATGCAGGAAGAGGAAGTAGTCGCTTGGTGCCAGGTCGGGACTGTACGGAGGGTGGTCAAAGAGCTCTCAACGAAACTCTTGAATTTGGTTTTGGCAGCGGTGTGGGGAAGTGCGTTGTCGTGCAGGAGGATGATGCCAGACGACAATTTTCCGCGACGTCGATTTTGGATCACACGTCTCAGTTTGGTAAGCGTTGCACAGTACACGTCAGCTGTAATGTTTATCCATGGTCCACGAAATCAATCAAAAGAACTCCCTTCTCGTCCCAAAATATAGTAGCCATCATTTTGTGATTCGTGTACGACGGTTTCTTACACATTTTTTGTTTGGGTGAGCCGAAACGGCGCCACTGCACTGACTGTTGTTTTGATTCTGCTATTCATGTTTCGTCGCCCATAACAATGTGGGAAAACAAACCATCTCCATCTTGTCTATAGCGCTCCATAAACCGTCGTGCACTACGCATTCGTTGTTCTTTGCGCTGACCGGTGAACAGTTTTAGCATCCACCTCGCACACAGTTTCCGATATCCAAGCTGTTGAGCAACAATCCTGTAAAGTGAGATTCGAGAAACATTTGGGAATTCATCAGCCAGACCACTAATCGTCAAACACCGATCACTTCGATGTTTTTGGTTCACTTGCTCAATGATGTCGTTGGTCCGAATACTGTGCCTACCACTCCGCTGTTCATTGTGCACATTTGTGCGGCTATTTTGAAATTCTCGACACCAGTGTCGAACCTGTTTGTCACTCATTATGTCCGGTCCATACACGAGGCATAACTCACATGGGTGTCAGAAGCTGACGATCCTTTTGCCAACAAAAATCTAATGACACCGCGCAGGCTCTACAATTGTCGCAGCCATTGCGATCTGCTCTCACCCACTGGAAACGCATACTGCGTCACATCGATACTGCGGTAGGTTCCTCAGGAGTCAGTAGACAGCGCTGCAGGCGTGAAGCGTCATTCAGTCCTACCATCCGTTAAATATTGTTCACCGGACCTTAGTTTTGAATATGCCTTGTATATCAACTTATGGAACAAAATTTAATTAATAGGAATCTACAACATCCTAAAAATGTCATTTTCATCAGCCTACCCTTAATGTTCGGAATTATTATATTAATACTTCTCTACCGCAGAGGCAAAGTTTGCATTCATTCCAAAAATTCTACATACGATTTCGCCAGAAAAAGAAGTCTTGAAATCCTAAAGACAAAAACGCCATGTTTAGTGATTATAATTTATTTTAATGCATATATATAAATTGTTCTATAAAAACCTGTCGTGATGCATTAACAAAATTTTCACCATTATTAAGAAATTCAAATATAGTCATATACCAAACTATTCTAATAAAAATAATTATTCTATTCTTGGTATTTTACGACGTATTTTTATTTAGGAATTGTATTAAAACAAGCAAGAATGTGGAAACAACTCTTAAATGTGTATTAGTATAGCAAGCTTTTACAAAGAAAAGAAAAGCAAGGGAGGAAAGCAAGAATCAAAGCTTAGGAAAGATCTAAACTTGCAACATGGCATTTCTAAAACGGCTAACGCTTCGAAAACGTTATACGACCCAAATTGTATGTTTTAATGCGCTCCACATTTTTCTTGTAACCTTTTGTCTATCTTTTGTTATATACTTGTTATAAAAAATATACAAAATTCAAACAAATGCTGGGATTATAAACGATATTCATAGAAAATTCAAGGTATGGATTTATTTCCTCATGTAAACATATTAAACGTCTGTTATTTTAATCAAAACCGTTAGAGCAGTCTTTTCAGAAAATAAAAATCGCGGCAATTTTTATATATATAAAGGATAATTTGGGGTAGGGGAATTTTCTTTAAAATGTTGGTGTCATGTCCTTGGAAGATTCTGAACTTAAATATCAAGATTTGTATTGATCCGACTTTTCGTTTATGAGTTATGCTGTTCACAGACATACAGACACATTTATTTTTTTTATAATAAGGCTCTTTTTGGACTCAGGTGATCCATAAATATGTATTTCGGATGTTAGGTGCTAAAATAAAAAAATTCTGATGTGTTACGTTCACATAACTTTCTCTACCGCACATCATTTATTAGTGGGTATACGATTTATTCTTACGAAATTTGTTTTTTTTTATCTAATTCGAGATAAATATCTACATAAATAGCTAAGTTATACGTTTCATTACAGTACAAAGGGAACAGCGATGGTCAAATGTTTTAGAACTGGACGCTATATGCTGGCCTTAAAATTCCATACTGCTTTAATGCAATCGAAAGAAGCATTGAAAATCGACGGACTTTAAAATAATGACAAAGTATTGAGCAAGTCGAACCATTAATAACAGATATGTCGGAAATGGCTAATGCCACAAAAAGTATGTTCAAATAAATTGTGTGCCTTAAAGAGATTTACACTTTTTGTGTAGTATGTTTTCGTGTATCTTTAACATTTACCTGTTTACTAGATATACAAAATTTCTCTCGAATCAAAAGGACTTAACAGAATATTCCCAGAGTATTCAAGGTATACATTTTACTTGTCATGTAAATATCTTTAATATATGGTATTTTAACCAAGATCATTAAAGCCATTTTTAGAAAATAAATTTCGAAAATTGTTCCATGTAAAGGATAGTTTGGGTTGGGGAGATTTTCTTGAAAATCTTTGTGTCGCATATTTGGAAGGTGCTAAACCCAAACACCAAGTTTGGTATTTATCCGAATTTTCGTTTTTGAGTTATGTTGTTCAAAGTCAGACAGGCAGGCAGGCACATACATACGGACCTCTTTCTAAAAGTGCTTTTTTGTATTCATGGGCCTCAAAACATGTATTTGCGGTGAAATCTCGATATCGAATTTTTTGGTGGAATGCATAACTTCTCTATCTACTATCGTATGTACGTGGTAGAGAAAGTAAAAAGCAGAAGTCTTAAAATAATATGTCGTTTGTACTATTCAAAATTGTTGTAGCTTCAGCCGTTTACGATATTCTTGCTTGTTTGTTAGAAGTTGTTTGTTTGTTAGAAGTTTCAAGTATTTTAAGCATTATATTTCCAAAGTATACCATTTCTTATATTATTCATCAGCTCATTCAGACGCTAAGCAATATCAAGTCCAGCATATGCTTCTGTGCAGCCATCAGGTTTGTTCTAAATGACTCGATTGGCAGTGATCAGATGTGGCTCATAGCAGATACCGGGTTGAACGACTTCGTTCTGCGGTTGCCTAGCCCTTACCCCTATGAAGTAATAGCATTTGTAGTCGAGTATAACGTTTTGTGAAGCTGTGTGTAGTTATGGCGTGTGCTGCAGAGTAACGTGTGTTTATTGTGTCAATTTTTACCCGGAGTCAAATGAGGACTGTCAGCTTGAATTTATATAGAAATCCTCAGGTGTTGCCGCTTCAAGCAAATACACAATGCATACATTGTTAAGAAATTTGAACAGAATGTGTTTGATTTAGACAAAAAGAAACATAAGACAGCAAAAATTTCTAACTGAGGAAAAATTTTCGAGATAGAGGCTGTTGTGGAAAGAAATCCAAGAAAATCGCTACCTCCTCGCTTTACGTGTTTTTGATAGAATAATTGACTCGCTCTCCAGATCTAAATCCATGTCATTATTATCTGTTGAGAATGTGCAAAGATAAAGATGTGTAGCAAACCTCCATAAGCTCGAAGAATCAGATCCGGCATGCACTTTCCAATATTTCGGCTGCACGAGTGTTCAGCGATATATTCAACAGGTGTCAGGCTTGTATAGACACAGAGGAGCATATCGAACACCTTTTATTACGAAAGGTAAGCGTACCTAACATATTCATATTATTTTACATTGTTAGCATTATCGGAGGGAAAAGGGGGCCGATCCAGCTATTACATGACCGAATTCGCACTCGCATCGTAAGACCTCTGTCTCAACTTCTTTTACTCTATGCCCGAGTTCATTCTTTTTCATCCTTAACAGCGTTCCCTCCATCAAACCTTTCAAAGCAACATTTATAATAATCCCTGTGTTCTCATAAGGTTGCCAAAATATACTAATACCAAACTATTGTGCATTATAGTGAATACGTTGGTCACACCGTTTATAAACAAGGTTGCTTCACATCGTTAACAATATCGAGGGGTAAAATAGCGGGCCGGTCCGTCGCTATTCCACGAACGGATTCGTATAGCAGTGCCTGGAAACCTGGAATAAGCGATTCTGTGAAAGCCAAGTGACGTATCAAAGTTTTCTTACTTCTACGCTCATGTTTTCTCTCCTAGATTCCCTAGCTATTCGTCTCTAAAAATTAATTTTATTGTCTATATATTCCCCTTCTACTCTTATTTATCGTCCACGTTTACGCATCACATTTTGCACTATTGTTTGTAGAACATTTTCTTTCACATTTACCAACAATCTTATGTGTTGCACTCAAGTGACTTTCTCTACTCAGTCTTCCTTAACTATTCTTACAAAGACTTATACTTTCGTCTACTGCTCTCTAATCGAGATAAATCTTCATTACACATTCTACACATTTCGTTGTAGTTATAAGATGGATACAGAGGCTAAAGCGAGTTAGAGTTTTAAATCGCTATGCCATAGCTTTAAAATCCCATGCTCTTTGCACGAGGATAAAACAAATCTGATGTGTTACACTCACATGACTTTCTCTACTCTTGTACAAACTATTTTTACAAACGCTTATTCTCCATCTACTTCATGTTAATCGAGATAAACATTTGCAGACTCTATCTTATTGCTAAGTTTCTTGTAGATGTAAGGGGAATATATATTTACAAGGGAAATATAGAAATACAGTAGCCTTTAAGCACATACATATCTCTTAATAGCTGGTTGCTAGGTACAGCACCATTCCCTTTGCCACAGATTAATACTCTTTGCATATCCAAGACAAAAAAATTAATAACGAATTCCCATTTGAGAAAATAAGTATTGAAACATTTAAGGGAATAACAAGCAATATCTCGAAAATGGTTTACTCAACAAAAAAAATGTATATATCATAAATTGTATATTTTAACGCGATATACATTTTTTGTGTAGTAACATTTTGTCTATCCCTTTTGGTTTACCAGTTATGCAAAAGTCGTTCACAATGAAGAATGCTTTTGGAGACATTACCAGAAAATACTTTCTCAAATGGGAATTCGTTATTCATTTTTTGTCTCGGATATGCAAAGTGTATTATTCTGTGGAAAAGGGAATAGTGCTGCACCTGGCAACCAGTTATTAAGAGATATGTATGTGCTTAAAGGCTACTGTTTTTCTATATTGCCCTTGTAAATGTATATTCCCCTTACATCTATAAGAAAATTAGCAATAAGATAGTCTGCAAATGTTTATCTCGATTAACATGAAGTGGATGGAGAATAAGCGTTTGTAAAAATAGTTTGTACAAGAGTAGAGAAAGTCGTGTGAATGTAACACACGAGAGTTTTTGGATTCAGGGGCTCTCAAAACATATATTTCCGGTGAAATCTCGGTATCGAATTTTTGGGTGGAATACAATACTTCCCCTACTTACTATACGTAGTAGAGAAAGTAAAAATGAATAACGAATTCCCATTTGAGAAAATAAGTATTGAAAAATTTAAGGGGCTAACAAGCAATATCTCGAAAATGGTTCACTCAACAACAAAAATGTATATGACATAAATTGTGTATTTTAATGTGATCTACATTTTTGTGTAGTAAAAGTTTGTCTATCTCTTATGGTTTACCAGTCATGCAAAAGTCGTTCACAATGAAGAATACTGTTGGAGACATTCCCAGAAAATTCAAGATATACATTTTGTCATGAAAATATCTTAAACATATGATATTTTAATCAAAATCGTTAGAGCCATTTTTGAGAAAATTAAAATTGTCGAAAAATCTTCCATGTAAAGGGTAATCTGGGGTGGGGGAATTTTCTTGAAAACCTTCGTGTCGCATCTCTGGAAGATACTGGACCTAAATACCAAGTTTGGTGTTTATCCGACTGTTCATTTCTGAGTTATGCTGTTCACACACACAGACATGTTTCTAAAAAAAATTGATTCAGGGGTCCTCAAAACATGTATTTCTGATGAAATCTCGGTATCGAATTTTTGTGTGGAATACAATACTTCCTCTACTTAACTACGTAGTAGAGAAAGTAATAATAGCAATTCACGAATTCCAAAAGTATAAAAGGTATTTGAAAATTCAGATCAATAACAAAGAATATCTTGGAAAGGTTAACGTCACAAAAATGTTATTTCCCTGAATTGTGTGCTATAATGAGAAACACATCTCTTGTGTAATATGATTTATCAGTTATCATTTATCAGTAAATATTCTAATTTTTAATCAAAATCCTTAGAATAATTTTTGAGAACAAAAAATATCGAAACATTTTCTATGTAAAGAATAGGAGTATTTTGCTAGAAATCTATGTCGCATTCTTGGAAGATGCTGAACTTAAATACTCAGTTTGGTATTTAGCCAACTTTGAGTTATGCTGTTCACGGGCACATGCGTACACGGACCATTTTCTAGAAATATTTTTTTACTATTCAGGAAGCCTCAAAACATGCATTTCCAGTAAAATCTTAGTATCGAATTTTTGGGTTGATTACAATAATATGGTACCTACTATAAATAAAGTATAGAAAATAAAAAAAATCTGATGTGTTACAATCACATGACTTTCCCTACTTTTGTACAAACTATTTTTACAAACGTTTATTCTCCATATGCTTCATGTTACTCGAGATATCGAGATGTCAATCTTATTGATAATTTTCTTGTAGATGCAAGGGGAACATGGTAGGTTATAAGCGATAGTCAAATCTTTTAAGCGCTGGTTGCTATGTGGCGCATTCTATTCTGTTTGCATATCCAGGACATAAAAAATTAAATAACGAATTTGAGAAAAAGTATAAGTATTGGAAAATTTAAGGAAATAACAAGCAATATCTCGAAGATGGTTCACTCAACTAAAAAAATGTATATGACATAAATTGTGTATTTTAACGCGATCTACATTTTTTGTGTAGTAAACGTTTGTCTATCTCTTATGGTTTACCAGTTATGCAAAAGTCTTTCACAATGAAGAATACTTTTGGAGACATTCCCAGGAAATTAAAGATATACATTTTATTTGTCATAAAAATATCTTAAACATATGATATTTTCATCAAAATCGTTAGAGCCATTTTTGAGAAAATTAAAATTTTCGAAAAATCTTCCATGTAAAGGGTACTCTGAGGTGGGGGGATTTTCTTGAAAACCTTCGTGTCGCATCCTTGGAAGATACTGAACCAAAATACCAAGTTTGGTGTTTATCCGACTGTTTGTTTCTGAGTTATGCTGTTCACAGACACACAGACACACACACGGACATGTTCAAAAATGCTTTTTTTGGCTTCAGGGGGTCTCAAAACATGTATTTCCGGTGAAATCTCGGTATCGAATTTTTGGGTGGAATACAATACTCCCCCTACTTACTATACGTAGTAGAGAAAGTAAAAAGGTATGGGCATTTTAAGGATGTTAACATTTAAATCATTTTCCTTGACGTTTGTAATTTTAATGATTTATCGTGTTGCAATATTAAGGTTATTTTTACAATTGTTTATTTACATTATAAATAAGCTATAACCACTGAATGTTATTTTAACTCTTTAGAGAAGCTAGAAAAATTTATATTGTCATCTTAAGATGTTTTCAGAGGCAGGATATTATTTATACCAAATAAAAAGGCAATAAAACATTTCTGGAGGTTGGATACGCCTGTAATATCTCACATCTCACATTGCTGCAGTGTTAGGAGGGTTGTGGTAGCTCCAGGCGAACACTGCTGCAGTACTGGGAAAATAAGACTATCGCGGTGTGATACAACAAAGCCAAAGCAACTCCTGCACAATATTCTCTTCCTTGGCATTTGTTACTTGACAATAAGAAATACCCTCACTAACTTACAAAGTGGATCTTGAGAGCATGTGGTTTATAGCTAAGAAATGTCTGCCTTTCGTCCCGTTTTGGAGGTTAAGGTTCGTTTAAATAAAAAAACTGAAACTTCTTTTTATTGGTCGTGTAAGGTCTCGAGGCAAATATTCAACAGTTCAGACAATAGGCAATTCTGTACTATAATTTCACTACGTTTATGCGTGTATTGAAAAGCAGTATTCTTTCCAATGGGCGTAGGTAAAAAATCTGCAAAACCTGGATATTATAATATTGACATTTTGGAGTCCTAAAAGAGCCCAATTGCGAAGAAGGTTTTGACCTTCCATTGAGAAATATCATGGAATAGAAAATAATTGTTTTGTTTTTCTTAATCGTTTCATTTACACAGCCTCCTTTAAATTTTGTGGTCACATCGAGGGCTTTTCGTTTGGAAACAAGTAACTCGTTGACTCTAGATTTTAACCGATTTTTTACTTTCTCAAACACGTACTTAGTCGTTAGAGAAGGTATTGCATTCCACTCAAAAGTTTATATAGATATTTCTCCGGAAATGCATATTTTGAGGCCCCTGAATCCAAATAAAACATTATAGTAAAATCCGATGTGTTACACTCGCATGAATTTCACTACTTCTGTACAAATAATTTTTACAGACGCTTATTCTCCACCCTTCATATTAATCGAGATAAACATTTGAATAAATTATCTTATCACTAATTTTCTTGTAGGTGCAAGGGGAGTACGGTAGGTTTTAAGCGATAGTCAAATGTTTTAAGAGCTGGTTGCTAGGTGAAGCATTCCATTCTCTTTGCATGTCCAGGACAAAAAAAACGAATAACAAATTCCCATTTGAGAAAAGGTATTGGAAAATTCAAACAAATAACAGGAAATATCTCGCAAACGGTTCGCTCGACAAAAAATGTTTACGAGATAAATCAACAAGATCTACATTTTTTGTGAAGTAAAACTATCTATTTCTTACGGTTTACCAGTTATGAAAAAGCATTCAGAATGAAGAGGACTTTTGGGGACATTTCAAGAAAATTCAGGATATACATGTCATTTTCCATGAAATTATCTTAAACATACAATATTTTAATCAAAATCGTTAGAGCCACTTTTGAGAAAATCAAAATTTTCGGGGAATATTCCATGTAAAGGGTAGTCTGGGGTGGATGAGTTTTCTCAAAAATCTTCGTGTTGCATGTTTAAAAAGATACTGAGTCTAAATACCAAGTTTGGTATTTATTCGACTTTTCGTTTTTGAGTTATGCTGTTCACAGCACACAGACACACATACGGACCTTTTCGTAGAAGCGATTTTGTTTGGATTCAGGAGCCTCAAAACATGTTTTTTCAGTGAAATCTCGATATCAAATTTTTTGGGCGGAATACAATACTTCCCCTACTTGCTATACGTAGTAAAGAAAGTAAAACGTCCATGTTTGTGTGTCTGTCAATAGCATAAGTCAGAAATGAAAGGTAGAATAAATACCAAACTGGGTATTTAGGTTCAGTGTCTTCCAAAGACCTTCCTAGAACATTTTCGAAACTTTTGATTTTCTAAAAACGGCTAAAACGTTTTACTAAAATTCATATATGAAAGATATTTACGTGGTAAACAAAATCGATATATCTTGACCTTTGAAATAGCCTATGAAGCCCTCTTCATTGGGAAGGTATTTCATATAATCTTGTATAATAGGTAAACATTAAGCGCTAGACGAAGAGGTACTACACAAAAACTAGATCTCTTTTAAACACAATTTATTTCAAATAAGTATTTTTGAGGGAAATTTCTGAGATACACATTATTAAAAGTTTGAATTGTTCATTTGCTTGGTCATTCTTTTAAATCCTGTCAACGTTCAGTTGTTTCTCGCGATTGCATGGAAACAATATGGAAGTTTAAGTTCATTAACATTTGACTATCACTGCTCCCTTTGTATGTATAACAAAATGTGTAATGTAGTTATTTCTGCAAATGTTTATTTGGATTAAAACGTAGTGGTTAGAAAGATAAGATTTAGGAAGAATAGTCTACATACCCACTAATAAATGATGGAGGTTAGAGAAAAATCACGTGAATGTATCAAATCGGTTTTTAATTAAGAAACGCACTAGGTCATTCCCACCTTCATACTTCCAAACTTAGCGGAAGGTAGGGAATGATTCCAATGTCCCCGCTCTAGCCGGGAATCAAACCCGGGACCTTGCAAGGACCACGCAGTACCGCGTATATGGGGGGACTTGGGTAGCTCAGTGCCAGCAACAGGAAAGTGAGAATAGGCTTTCTAGGTCACTTGCTCACTTACGCATTCATTGTAGATACACGTATACATAAGCTAAACCAATAATCAAGTCTTTTGAAAGCCGGTCGCAATTCGGTAGCTTTTAAATTCCGTTCTCTTTGCATGAAAACGAAAAAAGTAGAGAAAAACGGAATACCGATTTGCAGTTGAGAAAATTATATAGTACTTTAAAACTCAAATAACAAAAAATATCGGAAATAGTAAAGTCACTGAAATATTTATTCGACATAAACTGCGTGCTTTAACAATATCTGCGTATTTTATACACTAAGATTTTGTTTATCTCTTACGGTGTATCAATTATCATCTCAGACTGAAAAGGACTTCATAGGCTACTCCCAGAAAACTCAGGATATAAATTTCATTTGTTTTAAAATTAATATAATTAACATCTCTAAAACCATTTTTGAGAAAACCAAAAGGGTAGTTTGTAGTCGGGCATTTTGTTAAAAAAATCTTGGTGTCGCATCCTTGGAAAATGCTGAACTTAAATATCAAATTTGGTATTTAACCGACTGCTCCTTTTTGAGTTATCTGTTCACAGACTCGGACTTAAATAAACAGACGCGCACACACGGAAGTTTTTCTAAAAATGCCTTTTTGAGTTCAGAGGGCCTCAAAACGTGTATTTCGGTGAAATTTCAATATAGAAGTTTTGAATGGAAGATAATACTTCCTCTACTTACTATAGATACGTAGTATAGAAGGTAAAAGTTGTAATTATTACATTTTGAATACCATACTTTAAAACTATAGTGCATTAGATTGGTTCTAATTGGTGGATAAGGCATCAATGTGGCCGTACATTGGTTCAAAGCCGCTCGTGTACAGTTATCACGATTATTGCTTACCTCTAATAAATTATTGGCTTACAAACTCCAAGAGATTGTGGTACTGTGGCCACAAGAGTGAAATTACTGGCAAACAAGGTGACTGATTCAGCAGTGTGTATTAATACATACTGAATGTAGTTAGTGGATATGAACACAATGCCTGCTCCAAAGCATGATCCTACTCTGGTATTTAGAGCAAATTAATTAGCATTACAGTGCTCGCGCGGGAAATGTGGTGAACTATGTTGGATTGAATTCCGAATGACTGCTTGCTAAAAGGCAAGTCAATGTTAACCACGTGAAATTAGAGCAACATGGAATTACCTGTGCTGTGGTGCCCTCATTTATTGCGCGTCTCCTGCCCGCAAATATTTGCACACGCTCTATTATAAAGCAAAACACAACAGCGACAAACACGCTGTGTAGTAGTGAACATTTGCACGTTTTATTATTTTATTTGCTTTAGACACGTTTTTCTCGAAAATCTTCGTGTCGCATGTTTAAAAGATACTGAACATAAATATCAACTTTGGTATTTTTCCGACTTTTCAATGCTAGCCACTAGTTTCCGAGGCCGCAGGTTCAACCCGGCGGAGGGCATGGATCTTTTCGGGTGTTAAATCCTTAGCATGGCTCCCTTCGGAAGAGAGTAAAGGTGGTGGTCCCATGTCGTAGATTTGTGGCACGTAAAAGAACTTCAAGTCTGACAAAGAGGCCGCTGAGCAAAATTACGCGTCTTTCACACTCAATATAGAATGGGACGCTATGGACCACAGCAGTTAAAGAGCGTACATAAATAAAACACAATTTAATTTTTTTTAGCCATTCTTTGAGCCGTCGGGATTTGTGGTGGGCGTCTAAGTGGGTTTTCTCGCGTTCTCCGGTTTTCCCCGCCATTCATTCCAACATTTCCTCCATAATAATCTTTCCTTTCAACCATCTCGGCTGCAATCCATATCATACCTGACTACTTACCGATCCCCCGTTCCGGGTTTTTCATTCTCTAATTCAATGTTCGTCTGCTCCTCGTAAGGCATCCGATTCTAGGCACGGTTGTAAGTCCTAGAGGGAGTAAGCCTACATACGAGGAGGGTAAGCCGACTAAGTAAGTCCGAGAATATACAGGAGATTATTATAGAATGTGGCAGGGAAATCTGCATAAAGAGATGCGATAAAATGGGCCGAGAAGGATTTGCAAGGGCTAGAAGTGGAGTTATAACACGACAAGGATTTAGTTATCATCATCATCATCACTTCACGGTTTATGAGATGTCTCCCGTTCCTGCCTCCTACTTCCCTCCATCGCTTCAACGGTCTTAATATATTTCTAAAACCTGGTGGATTGCACAGGTGTGTTTGAAATGGAATGCGGGTATTATTCATACTTGATTTTTTCTATTTTTCTCTGTTTGTTAACATTTTGTCATTTAGCGAAAATATACTTAATTCTTCCTTATGTCCTCATTTCTAATTCGGTATAATCTTCTATATCCTTTTACTGTTCGGAGATATTTCATTTCTGCAGCTTCAATTTTATTCCAACCCACCTTCTTTTATAGTCCATGTCTCCGAATCATACAGTAATATAGGAATTGCCATTGTCTTGTAAAATTTTAAATTTGCTTCTCTTCGAGTTTTTCTTTTCAGAGTGTTTGCTATTATTCCACAAATGTATTGGAACTTACTCACTTTATTGTTCATTTCTTCGTTATTTGTTTTATGTTATAATACAGCCCAGATAGTTAAAACTTCCAACTTGTTTTTTATTATTTAAAACTATCTCAGATCTTATTATATGCGTTCCTCTGAATGACATTACCTTTGATTTCTCGACCGAAATTTTATACAATAATCATGAATCAATTTTCGTAATTTATAGATAGTAATTTGCAGCCTATTTTCACTGTCTTGAATTAACATCATGTCAGCCGCAAAGAGTAGCGTATTAAGTGTGTCGTTTTTATTTAATTTTATTCCAAATGGTATTTCTTCTTTTAATTTTCAGAGAATATCATCTATGCATATATTATATAACAGCGGAGACAAACAGAATCCTTGTCTTAAACCATTATAAATTATCATTTCTTATGCTAATCGTCAATTTCCTAAAGCAATATTTATTTTTGTTTCTTGGTATGCATTTTTCAGTACATCTATTAAGTGTTTTGTGTATCCTTTTTTATTTAATATTTGCCAGTTTAGTCGTGCTGAACTTATCAAATGCTTTTTCTAGGTCGATAAAAGTTTTTTCAAGGTTATATTCCCTTCTCTTTTCAATGATTTTGTTTAATTGTAAATACATTGTCTATACAGGATCTGCCCTTTCTAAATCTTGTTTGATTTTCTAATAATAGTGGGTTTGTCATTACATTTAAACGTTCGTTAATAATTTTTGTATATAGCTTATATCCAGAGTTCAGGATACTTATATATCTATAATTGTTACATATGTTTAATTTTCCTTTTCAGCAATAACGAGCACATCATACCAACTTTTAGGAATTCTATTCATTTGCGAACATTTATAAATGATTCTCAGTAATCTTTCATGTAGTTTCATTCCTCAGTCTTTTATCAGTTGTGTGTTTATTCCGTCTGGTACCGGTGTTTTTCTATTTTGCATGTTTTGTAAAGAGAATTGTTATTCTTCCTCAGCAATTAAATCTATGGATAGTTCAGGTGTTACTTTATCTTCTATCGTAGCTCTATTTTCTTCTGGTTTCTATCACAGTTCTTTATAGTGTTTCAATCATTCTTCTTCCGATATATCATTTATTCTGACTTTGACTGTTGTAAATGTTGACTGTATAAGGAAAGAAAAATATAAAACCCACAGGGAAACCATTTGGGCAAAGTTAGAGAGAACTGGATAAGAGTTATGAAGGGGAAGGCAGGTGTTGAGTCAATCATAGAAGAGTAATAGGCTAGATACGAATAGTATAAGGCGGTATAGATATCGGTTATATAACGGAGGGGGACACCTCGCGCACTGCAAGGTACATAGGTCTATTATGGCTACCACATCCCTCAGAAAAGGGATGAAGTGAAGGAACCACAGGAAGCTAAAGGCGACAGAGACCATGAAAGTATCTAACCTTTCCAGGCCTCGAAGACCCGTCCCACAGCAGCCGCCTAGAGAGGGCGATTAACAACCCGTCGATCAAGCAACCCTTTAGTGTCCACCGGGAGTGTTCTTTACTTTGAGAAAGCATCCGCGCCATCTGTCCAGCTCCGCCATACCTAGAAGCACACCTGAAAGATGAGAAGGAAATGGAATGAAAGGGAAAGGATGGAAAGCAAATTGTGGTAGATGAGAAATCATCCCAACATTTACATAAAAATCCAAGATCAGAGTGGATGGTCGACGGGAATCGAACCGGGGACCTCCCGAATGCGAGCCGCGGAGGCATCTCGCTCGGTATAATGCAGTAAATATTTTATGATGGTCAGCAATACACTAGTAATCTGAGTTGTGTGTACTGCGACCAATAACTGTGGGCAAGCATCTTTAGGGAAAAGATACTTAAGGATATAAGTAAGTGGCGTATTAATAATTTTGGGGTTTCATTGTCATTACCAGACATGTTGTTTTCGTCTGGGATGACGCTACTGCTGGCTGGGAGTCTTTGCTAGTCACGAGTGGTGGGGATATAGCGTCTGTCTTGTTGATTATTCCGTGAGAAGCGGATCGCGCGTGCACGCCGGCCTTTGGATCGGTGAACATCTCCCCTCACCTTTCATATTTAATAATGTAGGAACCCGAAACGGTTGGGAAATAAACCTAGGAATGTGCAAGTAGATTTCTGTTATAGATTTTGTACAGTGAAAACCCACGCCTTCCTCTTAACATCCACACCACGTTTTGGTCTTCCGTAGCCAAGTGAGTATACGTTCCCTCAATGTACGTGCTGGGTGCTAAAAATTAATTTAATTTTTCATGTGAACATTTAGGCCTCTACCCAGCATGTAACAATGTTATGTAATAGCAAGTGATGCATCTGATGTTGCAATGAGAAAATATGTATATATAATATCGGAATGTTCTCCCCACTAAATTGGTAGCTAGAATTTTAAAGTGGCAGACGAACACATTCTGGAATCACTTATAGTGAACTTCGGCCCTAATAACGAAACAAGGGAGACAGAATATTCATTTTAACATCTAAAAGCCGGTCCGAGATGCTGAGTGAGGCACAAACAAAGGGGTGAATAAAACGAGATAAACTTCCAGGAAGCTGAATAAATGCAATGGCAGTGGAGAAGAACACTGCACAAAAACGCGGACTTAGCAGCAGATGACAAAGAACAAAGATCATGCATTAATGAACCTCCTTTGACGCCCTTTTGTAAAATCGATGTGACAGTTCATTAAATTTGTCATACGGTTCATAGGTCAAGGGACGATGTGCGCCGAAGACTAAAGGGCAGCAGGAGATGAGGTTGTTTTTCATGTAATTATTATGTAATCAGCGTAGTACCTCTGCTTTTAGAAACCTCGCGCTCTAAAGGATTTCTGGCTGATGTCTAAAACCTCGTTCTGAGATGCTAATGACTAAACATGTCACCTGTCCTTCACATTTTGACTTGCCTCATAATGAAGGCCTCGTAATGAAACGCTATATAATATACGTTCAGAAGTAGTTTTCAGAAGCTTTTCAGGCAAATAAAACATTATTTCCCAAAAGTAATAAAGCAACAACACATTAGTCAATAATTAAAATCAGAAATACATGTTTGGAGATCCACTAAAAATCCCGAAATATTTTAGAAATCATTGTACGAGAAAAAATCATACACAGGCTTGTAAATACAACCAGCGGCTGGTACAGGGCGGCTACAATCCGTGCAACGATAAGATCTCGCCCGCCAGTGCCGGTGCCGGGCGTGCAGTTATCTAGTCAATTCGGGTCAGTTGGAGCGCATGATTCTCAAGGACTAGTCGTGTTTTAAGCTCTTCCTGTTTACACTATGTATTAGTTTACGTGTTACCTAGCGTTATTATTGTTCTTTGTTAATTATGCCACCATTCAGTGTTGAACAAAGAGTCTTTATGTACGATGAAAAATGATTCTTGCAGGGAAGTGTTAAAGTGCTTCGCAAGAGAATACCCTAAAAATCGTGTTCCAAATAGAGAAACTGCTCGACGACTTGTTACAAAGTTCCGAGCAACAGGATCTGCGAATGATAGGAAACGGTTACGAGGCGTTAAGACACAATAGAGGAACCTCTCCAACATTCGCCGAAAACTCCGTCATCTTGCTCAGGAGCAGGTCTGTCAACATCCTCTGTCAGAAATCTAACCAGACTACTTAAAACCGTAAAGAATTACCCTCGTCCACCTGATTTGACACCTTGTGACTTTTATTTATGGGGAAACTTAAATAAAAAGGTGTATCACAATAACCTCGATACAATTGAGTATCTAAAACAAAATATCACACAACAAACTGATACAATTATGCCTCAGGAGCTAATGGAAATGAACAGGAATTTTATATGCAGATATCATCGATGTATTGTTGCGGAGACACACATTTTCAACATCGATAATAACACAGTGTTCCATTGTTATTATTATTATTATTATTATTATTATTATTATTATTATTATTATTATTATTATTATTGTTTTCAATAATGCGCTCAGTCAACATTTTACGCTCGACGATTCGGTATCATCTCCTCGCGGAACCTACCGCGCTCTGCCGGCAAATTCGACCGACCGATCCGTCAACCACTAGTTGTATTAACAACCCTGTACTTTGGTCAGTCTTTTGAGACTGTGGAAGGGGGAGATAAGGACGTCGAGTGACCGATGCGGCGGCTATCGCAAAGCACCGCCACATGTAGCAGACCAGGGCACGATCAACATGTTTTCTACCTTCCCCTTTTCACTGTCTCAAAAGACCTGACCAAAGATTACCAAACTTGTAACACGAAAAATTTAAAAGAAATCCCCCTTCCCCAAGCTATCATTTGTATAGAAAACTATGTTAATTTTATTTTTTTCAAAAAAACTAATAAAATGCACATCTTGAGCTTTCTGTGAATAGCTCGTGATGTTCTTTTCATTACATTCAAAGCTTTGAATTGGCTATTTTACTGGAAATTCACGTTTTGAGGTCCCAGAATCAATAAAACAATAATGTTTAGGGAAACATACGCGTACGCGTGTAAGTGTCTGTTAACAGAAACCTCGAAAACAAAATGTCGCATTAATACCAAAATTGGTATTTAAGTTCAATATGTTCCAAAGATGCGACAAGGAAATTCATCCAACCCAACTACGCTTTAAGCAAAAAATCTTTCGTTATTTTTCGTTTTCTCAAAGGTGGCTCTAAAAAGTTTTATTAAAATATCGTACGGTTAACATATTTACACAACAAATATTATTTGTATCATGAATGACCTGAAAATAGTCCGTGAAGTCCTCTTGGGAAGGAATTTTGTATAACTGGTAAGCCATAACAGAGAGACAAAAGTTTACTACACAAAAAATGTAGATCTTTTTAAAACACACAATTTACTTAAAATAACTCTTTTTTGCAGCAGTTTAGTTTTTTCTCGCGATGCCATTGAAAGATTACGGAATTTCAAGTTCGGCATATAGTGAACCGCTTTTAAACATTCGACTATCCTTCAATATCCTGTATCCCTCTTGTACCTACAACGAAATATGTAATGAAACTATTTCTGCAAAGGTTTATCTTGATTAACATGAAGTAGAAACATAACTGAGCTTTCGTAAAAATAGTTTGTAGAAGATATATCAAAATAAACTAAAATGAGTGAAGAAAGTCATGTGAATTTAACATCAGATATTTTAAGCACTAAAGTCTCAAAACATTAGACTTTCGCCAATACAAGTGTCCCTTCCCTAGTAAAAATGAAAACAAAACAGTGCTGAGGCAGTTACAGGTTAGCGGCTATCGTTTAAAGCAGATATAAAAGTTGGCCTCATTAACAATGCACAGGGATTAATGAAAACTCCTTCTAAAGGAGTTCTTCTCTACTACATACAGGGAGTAGGGGAAGTATCTATTAGATTCCACCCGAAACTTCATTGGAAATACGTGTTTTGAGGTCCCCCGAACACAAAAAAGCAACTTTAGGAAAAGGTCCTGTGTGAACACTATAACTCAAGAACGGAAATTCCAATAAATACCAACTATGGTATTTAAGTTAAGTAGATTCCAAAGATTCCATACAAGGATTTTCACGAAGTTCTTCCATTTCTAAACTGCGCTTTACATGGAATGTATTTTTTATTTTTTTCTTATTTTCTCAATGACTAACCATTTTGATAAAAATACCTTATGTTTAAGACGTTTACATGGTAAATATTATATATATTTAATTTTCTGAGAATAGACCGTGAAGTCCTTTACGTTCTGAATGTAAGTTGTACCGGTGGCCCAAACAAGCTGTCCTTTGCCGTTTTAAGTGTCCCGCACACATAGGTGCAAAACAAGTTACCGCATCACTGCAGTTCAAAGGAGCAGTGCAGGTATAAAGCGAAAGTTTCACTTAGGCAGTGCTGCTGTTTGCAGGTGTTTACGTGGTAGTTTCGTACTAATAAGCGTCGTGTTGTCGCCTGCATGCTGTTCGAGAGAGGTCGTTCAGATAAAAAGGTACCATTAACGAACACACAGATTTGATTAGGATCTGTGCGGAGACGCACCAAAATGCAGCTGAGCCTCAAGGCTGTATTTTGAACATTTCAGATGAGGCATCTGTCTTCTGCGCACTTTTTTTTCAGAAATAATATTAAGAGATGATGGATCATTCGAGGGAGAACTGGACCTGAGTGGCCCGTTACATCAATTCATCCACCAAGGCGGGCATGTTTTTGCACATGTTTATTATGAATAATGCACTAATAGAAAATACTTTGATTCTAACGCACTTTAAGGGTACATAAATATAAATAAAACAGAATTATGTTTAACCTTATTAATTTTGCGGCACCAATTGGAGCCATATAGTTGTACTGATTGTAGATTAACTGCCATGGAACTAAATGACTTTACACGTTTGCTTAGGCTTGCGTCAAGCGGCAATCCTGAACTCTTGTTTATGAGCGAATCGCTTATTAAATAACCGGTAACACCCCCTTACACACACATGTATTGAAACAGCAGACTATGGGCATACCGGGAAATGTTTTCGTTTAAAGACAACTTTATGGAGCCGGAAATCGAACCCGTAACATCTCATATAGCAGGCTGTTTCTCTACCGAATGAGCTCTGTGACCAGTAATATCTGTTAAAGTGTTCGTTTTCAAGTACTGGTCTTTCATTTAGCGGTCTCCTCTCTGTCGTTATGGAGTCCCCTTTGCAGTTCTGCTTAGGCAAACCTTTTGGCATCCGCGCTATCTGGTATAAACTAACTTAAACAAAGGACGGCTTGAGTAGGCCACCAGGTATAATTGATAAAAAGTAAGAGACAGACAAAGCCTTACTACACAAAACACGTATATATCGATAAGGCATACAATTTATATCAAATAAAAATGTTTGGGTATTAACCATTTCCGAGATATTATTTGTATTGGTTTGAATTTTCAAATACGTATACTTTTCTCAACTGGGGAGTTGCAATTCGTTCTCTCTCTCTCTCTCACAAGAGAGAGTGGAAGTCTAAAGTCCTCACATAGTGACCTTCTGAAAATATTTGACTATAGCTTAAGCCAACTATATTTCCTTATGCTCCTAGTACCTAGTTACAAGGAAGTATGCAATAAAACCATTTATGAAAAAAATTCGATTAAACAAAGTAGATAGAAGAATAAGCTTTTGCAAGAATAGTTAGTTGAATGGATAGAAAGAGTCATGTGAAAGTAACCCATCGAAGTTTTTACTTAAACGTAGATCGTTTAGGGTAATTTAATTATTTATCTCTCGAGTGCTATTAAGCGTTTAAAACGTTAAATTATGTACAGCATGTAGCAGATACCTGGGATGCGTCCTCGGTCATAACACGGATGCTAAAATGTGCAGAGTACAAATTAGGGAGGAACAAAAAGTGGAGAGATAGTTAATGGGTTTAATGAAAATGGATGATGCTGGTGGAACGGTAAAGGGGCTTGAAAATGTCGACCTTGCATTAACGAACCAAAGATGGTGGAGAACAGTAATTTATGACCGCAAACCAAACCATCCAGAAGTACGTAAATAGTGGAGGGAGAAAAAAGTTGCTGGTGTGCGAAATGCAACGTGAATGATTTTCACATCCTTGCGTATAACTTAGGGTGACCAAATTTTGAAAAATGAAAACTCGGAACAGGTTTCCTATTGTTTGTGCGATAAAAGCAAATCAATACATTTTTATAACACAAAAGAACTATCAGATTAAGGGAGGCTAAACTCCCTATCCCACCAATGCTAAATTTGCTAAATTCATGACCCAGTGTCTCAGAATCTATTTAAGATATCAGACTGTAATGTTTACAGGATGCATATATGTGCCTTCTAGGTTTACTGATCTATGTGTATTGGACAAGTTTGTTTATTAGAAATATAGGACTTATTTCTCAATTTCACCATCTTTTGATTAAAATGTATCCGCAATTACTTTTTGTTATAGGTTATTAGCACAAAAGTAAATCCAAAACAGCACACTTAATGGATTCATTTTATCATCTCATCGTTTTCTGAAGAAATGGGCTATTCATATAAAAAGTTGCTGCTCAAAGCACAATTAGAGAAAACAAACTCGCATATATTTGCAAAGAAATCTACACTTTTATGTAATAAGATTTTGTCACTCTCTCTTACAGTTTACCAGTTATTCAAAAGTCATTCAGAATGAATAGGACTTCAGAGGGTATTCCCGGAAAATTCCAATAGACATTTAATTTGTCATCAAAATATCTTAAATATATGTTATTCTAATTAAAATCGTTAGAGCTATATTTGAGAAAATAAGTATGATCGAAACATGATCCGTGTAAAACGTGTTTTGAGGTGTTGTTTTCTTGAAAATTTTAAGACTTGCATCCTTAAGACACCGAATTTAAATACCAGGTTTGGTAATTCGGTTTTAATTATGCAGTTCGTATTGCTATACACCGGGATGAGGCCAAAAGGTTTTACAGCTAAATATTAAATTTAGTTACCCCGGCATAAACATTGGGCAACGTAGCTACAGAGACAAACGAGACATACCAGGAACTTGCTGCACAAATCTAAAGCAGACGTGGGATTTTTTTTAACTAAATACTCATTTAACACATTGCCAGTGGTTTATTAAAATTGATAAGGTGCCGCTACATTGTTCAC
This sequence comes from Deroplatys truncata, assembly GCA_030765065.1. Lineage (NCBI taxonomy): Eukaryota > Metazoa > Arthropoda > Insecta > Mantodea > Mantidae > Deroplatys > Deroplatys truncata. Next base: position 47,254,060 of record CM060986.1, read on the forward strand.
AACAGATTACAGACAAACATAGCAGGGAGATGCCCCACACTCACAAGAAAAAAACACACACACACACACACACACACACACACACACACGACTCCCAATCAAAATGATTATACACGACAATGTCGTGCTGCACAGCAATAATGTGTCCGACGCGACAATGCGCTCGCACGCACGCACACACACACACACACACACACACACACACACACACACAAGCACTTTTCTTTTCTAAAAAGTTCATGGAGCCTCACAAGGTGTATATTTGGTGAAATATTGTATTGAATTTTGGTAGAATATATTTCGCCTACTTAACTTTAAGTTTTTAATAGAAGAAAGTAAAAAGGTACGCATACAAACATATTGTTTGAAACCATACGGTCACGATTGTGCCTGGAATGATAAAATATGTCAAGGTAAACATTACAATTTATAAGAATGTACAGAAGCTAAAAATGTTGCATTTTGTAATTTTCGGCATTTAGTGTCCCCTTAAATGATGCTGAAGATAAAATAACCTTTTTATTGTGGATAAAACAATTAGCTATTGTAAGAGATAAATTCACCGAGATGGATGGCTCAAGCGTTAACGTCTGTGGCCCAATCCGGGAAGTCGCGTGTTCGATTCCCGTAGCCGAACTTCCTGACCTATGGGTTTTTAGGGGGCTTCCCCGAGTCGTCAGTCGAATGCTGGGAAGCATCATTACATTCCGAATTTCCTGTCACCCCATTTTATCTCCATTCTCACTTCACTTCCTTTCATCCGCTTGGTTTCTTTCAGGGTTGCAAGTGTCGGCGAATATCTCGGCGTGTGCATGCCAGGGAAAAAGATGCTCTGAGTGAACCTTCGTCCCCGGGACTGCGAGCGGTCTCCGGGTCCCGGTTCCCCGAGGAGATGTGTAAGCCCACAGGGAGGAGGGGGGACGGCTGCACCAGCCAGCATCCGGGGAGTTCAAATCTGTAAATGGTAGGGACCTTGTCCTGTACCTGTCGTGCCTCCGGCCGCCCTCTGCCTCATCCCTACAGGAGGCACCCCATCAGAGGCCTAGGTACAAAAGATATGCATAGGTCGGGGTCCTAAGCCCCCCTCCGCTTCTATTTTCTATCCTATCTCCTAGAGAGATAAAGTAGTAGGTAATAAACATAAAGGTAAATTGTTCTTATCACTTAAATCACTGTTGCAAAGGCTTTAAAAGTTAAAATGAGATTCGAATATTCATGAATTAAATAAAGAATACATAAAGACTAGAATGTCGTTTGGAGCACTAACTCTTGTTTGATAATTTTTTTTTTACCTGATGTTCTTTTACATGTGAAGACTGCCGAGTCCCGGTGACGATGTAATTATTACAAATTCATTATAGCAGCCTTTTTTTATGAAATAGCATTTCTCCTCCTCCTTCTTCTCCTTCTCCTTCTTCTTAGAGTAATTCACTTTACAAGGCAACGTTCTTTTAATTGTAGCTCCGTTTAACTTTTTAGGTTATTTCGGAGGCTTTGACTTGAGAAACAACTGGTGTCATTTATCGCTGAACTGTAAGACTTCCTAAGTTGGTTTTATCCGTTTTTATTATTGCATACACTCACATTCCTACCTTGCAGACACTGTGAGGGGATTGGGAATTGTTCTGTTAAAGAAAAATCACCGCCCTCAGCCGGGAATGGAACGTGGACCCCTGGATTTAAGAAGGTATTTTGTTGTAACTTGTTTGCAACACGCTTTGGGCTCCAATTTGAAGTAGATCGTATTGAAGGAGTTGTATTATATTTCAACTGTTGGGGAGCCGAACATGTAGTAGTTGCAACCGCACGTATAGTAAACAGTTTCCGGTAGCCTTCGCCCCAAATGTACTTTCAGATGGCCTTTGCACCAAGTTTAAAAAATGTTAACTTTGTAATTTTGACTTTCTTTAAATATTATGTATTTATGTTTGCCTCGGCTGCATCAGTATTTATTTTAGAGACATGGATGTCTTAGCAGGGTTGTGGTGCGACTTAAGAATGTAGCCTTACACAGATTATAATTTTACTTCACTACTTTTTGTTAATGCTTGACACGATTTAAATAACACTTCACTGATATAGAGCTGTGAGAGTCTTTTATTAATTACTTGTACTTTTTAACACGTAAACTTATTTTTCGTCTCACACGAATACGTATTAAATCCCTCGAGGACGCATCTCGCATCCGGTTACAAACACTGTCTGCAGGTAACTGAATTGATTTCAACCGTCTAAACTTGTAAATTTCTATTTCAAGTCTCTGATTGGTATTCCTAATCCAAAAGAATACCCTCATTTAACTAAAGCTTTTTTTGGTTGTTGATTGGCTATTGTTATAAACTGTCACTAAAATTACATTATTGCTTCCAAGAATCACAAGTAGTATTGTTAAACTTTCAAATTCATTATTGCCTCAAGGTTACCTCATTGTTAGCAACTTTTAACCTTTTATTCTCACAGCTCCTACATTATTAAATTACGTAATATATTCACATAACATTATTAGACATGGATACAATAATACAAGCATATTCAATGACTGTTACATACATTTTACAAATTATTACATACACATATTGCTTCAAGGCGGGCTGTTATTGAATTTACATATTATATAATTGATGAAATCATTTAAGTGTTACAAATACTACCTCAGGGTTGAGAAGTTAGACCTCAGGAGGCAGTCAAACATAACTTATCGTAACAATAAACTGCGTGACGCAATCGTGTGAAAGTCTATTATTTCCAAGGCAATGCAAAGCGGGAAGAAATGTTACAAATAATCAAGCAAAGCATTATCGAGAACAGCAGATTGGTTGTATCGGACGTATTAGGGTATACAACCCCACTCACTGCGACCTTCATAGACTTATTGCGGCTACCACTCTCTAGGAGGAAGTGAAGAAACCACAAGAGGTTAGAAGCCCCAGGCAGACCACAGAGTCGTGCAGAAGACCTAAAATTTCCTGATTCTAAGACCTGAACCACTACTGGAGCTGCACAGTTCTGAAGGGGAACGATTCTGGCAACCAAGCAGCCTGTTAGTGTCAACGAGGAATACTCTGTCGTTAAAGCAAGCAACCGCGCCATCTACCCGGCACCGCCTCACGCCACGAAACCTAGAAGCACACCTGAAACACGAGAAAAAAAAACGGAATGAAAGGGAAACGAGACAGAAGAGAAATCTAGCCAGTTGTCGCTTACAGACCAGGGAAAACCACGAAAAGTCCAAGGTGAGAGTGGGCGGCCGACGGGAATCGAATTCAGGGCCTCCCGAATGCGCACCTCACACGTTAACGCAGAGCCAACTCGCTAATCATCGCGGAATATTACTCTAAGACAAGTAAAGATAAGTTTGAGCGAAGCATTACCCTGAGCCTGAACCCAAAGCACCCTTCCTAAATACAGGGGAAGGTGTCAGCCGAGTGCCTCTCTCGTGGGGTTTCCCAAGAGACAGTACGTGGAATTTAAAAAGACCGCCCTGCTTGCGCGAGGATGTAAGTGGATACGCCAATTATACGCGTCATCCCAAAAGGGAGACTACCGAATACCTCTGTGGGGTCGACAGCAATCTAGCATGCCGTGTACCAGCTTTCCAGGTTGGTGCCGGGGAACATCTGGGCGTCTCTCAACCCCGCCTGGACGGAAAACCAGCCAGGCGTATGCAATCTACCGTGGGTATGGGAAACACTGCCCTGCCGAGTCCAACCCAATCCAAACAGTTCACGTCCAGGAGAGGCTCGAATGTTTGACCCAGCGTACTTCTAGTAACGTCAGAAATACCACAGCTCCGCAGCTCCCGCGCCTCGCCATTTGAAGGGGTCGGAATCTCCCCTTATGGGGATTACCCTATGGCAATATGTTGAAAATCGTCACTCTAAGACAAGCAAAGATAGAAGAGAGTACAAATTCTTTTAATTTGCCGGTATTAAAAACAATTGTTTAAGTTTGCAACGTCTGTAGAAACGGGACAAAACGCGACCAGAAAGCCTTTTCCTAAGACCCCAGAATATTTTAGATACTCATCTTAAATATTTTTTTTTGTCAATAAATAACTTTTGTTTTTATCTTTACTGCTTAGGCCTAATCGTCATGTTCCATCTCCAAACACAATTGAAACTGGGCCCGCCATCTTTTCCTGGGCCTCTCTATTAATCTTCTTCCTTGTGGGATATAGTTTTTGTAACTGTTGAATCTGACATAGGCCATATGTTGTTTCCATCTATATTGGAATTATATTATTGTTTGTGAAATGCTTTGTACTTTTAATTCCGCTCTAATACCTTCATTTCTTTTCTTTCCTAGCAGCTTATATCCCGCTACGGATTTTAAAAATCTCAATTTAGCTGCTATAAGTCTTCTTAAATCTTCTTTTCTTAGTACTCAAACTTCGCTGGCATACGATTAAGGCTGGTAAGGCCAAGAATTTGCACTCTTAATGTGCGTCTTACTCACATTATTAAAACGGAGGTGCTAAACTAGAAGTATTCGGACATTGGATAAGCCGTGACGGCATGACCGGTACAAGGTAACAGAACTGCCCCCAAGAATTTGTTCAAAACAGTCAAATTCGTGTATATTGTGTTTAATTAACAAATACTTTCCACAAGACAATATACATCATCATATCCAGCATGAACACACAAAATTTCCATACTCAAATTTGCAGAAACCGTTTTGTTATTGTAAAAGTTCACACAAATACCGTACTTATTGTGAGAAGATACGGTAAATTATCTTGACAAACACATAACGGATTTGGCCCATTTAGCTCGATCACTACAGCTCTTCACCTCACGCTTGCCTGGCCATTAAACAAAACACGACTATGAAATAATTTTCATGATGCAGCAAAGTAAATCCTTCACAAAATATAGATAATTATATAAACTCTGAACACACTAACAATTTACATAAACTAAAAAAAATTAGCAATTTGGATAAAGCTTAATAAATCACAAGAATTGAAAGCAATTAAATATTGCCTAAAACTGCTAAAGGAACTACCTCATTATATATAAAACTCAAATGACCAGGCCAAAACAAAGACAATGATATAAACTTAACAAATCTAAATAACGTCTATAGCTCGCAAAATAGCTTAATTTTAATGTCAAAACATGAGGTTATCGAAAAATGGCAAAGGGCAAAGCCGGATGAACAATCCGGTCAGCAAGCGCAAATTAAAAAATTCGGCTTACTAAGTCATACAAGAAATGCACCTAGGGGGAGATGTGTCCATTCACACCGGCAGAAACCAACTCCTCCAGTCAGGTGAAGAACGGTCGAACCCAGGCACTGAAAATAACCGACACGTCCCGCAGGTAAATAATAGAAATACGTTCGGTAAACAACACCGCCCAACGGCAGCTACGAAAACCACTGAAATTTGTAGCTGAAACGACCCAACAAAAATAATGTGGCATCAGCACAACTTTATATGTTACTAAAATCTCTCTTAATATTTTTACTTTCTCTACTACGTACGGTAAGTAGGGGAAGTATTGTATTCCACCCAAAAATTCGATACCGAGATTTCACCAGAAATACATGCTTTGAGACCCCCTGAATCCAAAAAAAGCATTTTTGGAAACATGTCCGTGTGTGTGTCTGTGTGTCTGAACAGCGTAACTCAGAAACGAACAGTCGGATAAACACCAAACTTGGTATTTAGGTTCAGCATCTTCCAAGGATGCAACACGAAGGTTTTCAACAAAATCCCCCCACCCCAGATTACCCTTTACATGGAACATTTTTCAAAAATTTTAATTTTCTCAAAAATGGCTACAACGATTTTGATTAAAATATCATATGTTTAAGATATTCGCATGAGGAATGAAATGTATATCTCGAATTTTCTGGGAATGTCTCCAAAAGTATTCTTCATTGTGAACGACTTTTGCATAACTGGTAAACCATAAGAGATAGACAAACTTTTACTACACACAAAATGTAGATCGCGTTAAAATACACAATTTATGTCATATACATTTTTGTTGTTGAGTGAACCGTTTTCGAGATATTGCTTGTTATTCCCTTAAATTTTCCAATACTTATCCTTTTTCTCAAATTTGTTATTCATTTTTTTTACGTCCTGGACATGCAGAGATTGGAATGCGCCACATAGCAACCAGCGCTTAAAAATTTGACTATCGCTTAAAACCTACCATATTCTTCTTGCATCTACAGGAAAATTAGCAATAAGATTGGCATCTCGATATCTCGATTAACATGAAGCATATGGAGAATAAGCGTTTGTAAAAATAGTTTGTACAAGAGTAGAGAAAGTCATGTGAGTGTAACACATCAGATTTTTCTTCCTAATTTCCGGCATATGTTCCACAAAAACAAAAGCATTCGTTCTGTTTATCTATCAGAATTTTTTCCGTAAGTTAGATTACAATCCAGGTATTTGAATTTGTTTATCTGTTCTATTATTTTAGTATCCATTAAAATTTATGCTATAATTGATGGGATCCTAAAAATGCCGTTGATATCTTCATACTATGCTTTTAGCAACCTCATTAAATTAACCTTAATAGTCTATTTATATACCGCTCAGATATTTTATCAGCATATGCAGGACATTCTACAGCTACTACTGTGTTATTTGCTCAGTGTTCTTCCACTGCGTTGCGTTTCGAAAACCTCCCTTATCATCCCAGACCAACTATTTGGTCTGTTCGTTATGCTATCGCTGCTATCCTGGGAACAATATCTGCAAACTGTAGTACTGAATGTGTAACTATGGTTATATGAGAAGCTGGCGTATCTCTATGTACTACACACTTCCTGGCTAAGCAAGTGACGCCTTCAGTAATCAGATGGTATCGGTTGATATATACTCTCACAGCTACCAGGCAGTAGCGTTTAATCTCCCTTCTGTACTTACTTCGCTTTGATGTCACTGGATCAAATGAATACGAATCCGCTCAAGTGTAGGGTCTTAGAAAAGCGGAACTCACGATGAAAACGATCCTATGTACAGTCACGTACAAAAAATATTTTTGTTGTAGAGAATATGAACCACTTCCCATTAATCCATAGTCCATGCCATCGTATAAATATCTGTTGTCGTAGCTCAGTGGTAAAACGCACGCTGTTTCAAGTGTGCCGGGGATTAAGGGTTCGAACCCCACATATGGTCATACTTTTGTCGTCCTCCGTGGTCTAGGGTTATCATGCTAGCCTCTAGTTCCCAATGTCGTGGGTTCAAACTCGGTGGAGGGTGTTGGATTTTTTTGGACTTAAAAATCCTTAGCATGGATTCCTTCGGAAGGGAAGTAAAACCGGTGGTCCTGTGTCGTAGATTTACGGCACGTAAAACAACCTCAAGCCTGATAAAGAGGCCTCTGAGAAAAACTGCCAGTCTTTCATGCCCCATATAGAGTGGGACGCTGAGGAGCATAGCAGTTAAAATAAAACTGAATTTTTTTTCATATGGACGCATGACCGGTCTAACAGAAAGGCTATTTGCCAGCGGAGTCGATAATCATACACCCTTAAATTCAAACGTATAGACTTCTGATGGAAATTATAATTACAATAACCACATACCTTCGCCATAGAAGATGTAAGAAATGGTGTCTTTGAGCCGCCACACATCCCTCACACATTTTACCAAAATTTCAATTAATACTCATTAATTATTCATGGTCATGTACGTAAAAACCATATTTCACCCGCAAAAAATTAAACGCGAGTTAATAGAGCAATTATTAACATTATCCAACACCCAGTTGCAGAAATTAGCCCAATTCATTTTATCGTGTGGTTGCAGTTTCTAAACTAACTAGCAGGACTCTATGACAGTCAGCTGCTTAACATTTTGTGCCAGCTTCGACGTAGATGGAACGCCGGTTTTCTTCTGTCTACCAGGTAAAGCTCCAATCTGTCTAATTCTCTTCGTCTTGCAATGTATGAGACCTATTCCAAAACTAAGGTCCATTTGGTCATAATAACAACATTGCTCATGAGACAATGTTTTTATTGACAGTAATATGTGCCTGCATATATACTTTACTTTCCACATAATCGCCGTTCACATTTATACACTTGCTCTAACGCTGCATCAGCTTTTTAACCCCTCGACATAGAAGTCTGCCGCCTGGAACTTGAACGAATCGGTAACGCTCGTCTTGAGTTCGTCTGTTTGAAATCGTTGTCCACCCAGCCAGCGTTTCAAATGCTAGAAAAGGAAATAGTTGCTTGTTGCCAGGTCAGGACAGTATGGAGGGTGGTCAAGGGGTTCCCAACGAAACTCTTCAACCTTCTCTTTGGATTTTACAGGGTGTGCGAGCGTGCGTTGTCGTGCAGGAGGATGATGCCAGACGACAGCATTCCCGGCGTCGATTTTGGTTCGCACGTTTGTTTGGTAAGCGTTGCACAGTACACGTCAGCTGTAATTGTTGAACCATGGCCCATGAAATCAATCAGAAGGACGCCCTTTTTGTCCCAAAACATGAAGCCATCATTTTGCGAATCGTGTACGACAATTGCTTACACTTTTTTGGTTTGAGTGAACTGGAACGGCGCCACTGCATTGACTATTGTTTCGATTCTGTGTTGATGTACGCTATTCATGTCTCGTCGTCCGTAATAATGTAGGAAAACGAACCATCTTCAACTTGTCTGTAGCACTCCAAAAACTTCGTGCACTACGCATTCGTTGCTTTTTGTGGCTGACCGGTGAGCAGTTTTGGCACCCACCTCGCACAAAGTTTCCGATATCCAAGCTGTTCAGTGACAATGCTGTAAAGTGAGGTTCGAGCAACGTTTGGGGATTTATCAGCCAGACCACTAATCCTCAAACACTGATCACTTAAGTTTTTGGTTCACTTGCTCAACCATGTCGTCGGTCCGAATACTGGGCCTACCATTCCATTGTTCATTGTGCTCATTTGTGCGGTCATTTAGAAATTCTCGACACCGGTGTCGAACCTGTTTGTCACGCATTATCTGCGGTCCATACACGAAGCATAACTCAGGATGGATGTCCGCAGCTGACGATTCTTTTGCCAGCAATCACGCCGCGCACTTCACAACTGGCGGGATCTACGAGTGTCGTGTCCATTGCGATCTGCTCTCACCGACTGGTAAATGCTTACTGTGTCACACCAACACTGCGGTACGTTACTCAGGAGTCGGTAGACAGCGCTGCAGGCGTGAAATTACATTCAGGCCTACCATCCGGTAAATATTGTTCATCGGACCTTAGTTTTGTAATATATCTTTTAATTTAGATTAGTTAGAAACATTGAAGTCCCTCTTGGAAATAGAATTACATCTCTAATAGTGTCACCCTTCACGACCTTTCCAGCAACCCGCAACTTATAACCTTCTCGATGTCAACCGTGTGCTACGGCCCCGTCTTCGTCGCCTCTGGCAAAGAAACAGGTTTAGACTAAGGGACCTTTACGCCACAATTCAGGATTTTTCTACGTAGTTGAGCGAAGGGAAGCGCTGGCCTTAGTGCTGTCACATGAATAAATAAACAGAGCTGCTGAAGCGATAATACTCATTCTACAATTGCCAATTCACCAGGCCTGACAACCCCTTCTCCGCAGGCGCTCTACAGGTGAAACAACACTATTAATTTTGAGGTAACGACCCAGAGGACACTCCCACATTTATTAGAAGCAGGAATACGTCTCCGAGGATGGGGTTAAAATCGATGTTTACAATTTGATGAATGTTCCACTCGGCAACCACATCAGAGAGGCGGTTCTCATTTCCCATGAGTGATGATGGTCATTGAGGTCAGAGTTTTATTATTACATCACATTCAGACAGAAAGGATTTCACATTATTGCATTATTCAAGCTCTAGTATTGCCAATGTCAAATGTCAAAGCGGTATCTGTCATTTGTAACGCAGTTTTGGTAGAGCCAAACGCAGTTAAATTACATTTTGGAACCACAATCTGTAATACTCATATGTGCAAATGAATGACTTGAGGCAGTATTAAAAATAATCTGGTATGTTGCATTCACATGACTTTCTTTACTCATTCTCCTGCAAAATATTCTCATAAAATATATTCTTCTATATACTTTTATTTACCTCTTTACCTACACATTTAAACATTGTTATAGATATACGAATACGGTAGAATAAAGCGATACTAAAAAAGCGGATCCCTACCGATGGCTTTGAAATTCCAAGCTTTTGTATGATCACGAGAACAACGAATAGCGACGTACACCTTGGATAACGTATAAGTATTTGAATATTCAAACCAATAACAAAGAATATCTCGGAAATGGTTAATGCCATAACAGATGTTATTTGATATAAATTGTGTGCTTTAATGAGATGTGTATATTTTTGTGCAGTAAGATTTTGTCTCTCTCTCTTACAGTTTACCATTATAAAAGACATTCAAAACGAACAGGACTTTCCAGATAATTTAAGATATATATTTTGTTTTGTCATTCAGATATCTTAAACATATGACATTTTAATTAAAATCGTTTGAGCCATTTATCAGAAAATAGAAAATAAGGAGCAACTTTCTATGCAAAGAGTAGTTTGGCTCGGAGGATTTTCTCGAAAATCCTCGTGTCATAACCTTGGAAGATGCCAAATTTAAATATCAAGTTATGTATTTAAGCAACCTTACGTTTTTGAGTTATGGTGTTCACAAACATACATGCGCGCGCACGGAAATTTTTCTAATTTTTTTGAGGGGTATAAATGGTATCTCAAAACTTGTATTTCCGATGAAATATATCTATTGAATTTCTGGGTGGAATGCAATACTTTCTCTAATTGCTACAGGTAAGTGGTAGCGAAAATAAAATTAATTTATATCAATAACAAAGTATATCTCGTTAATAATAATTAACGTCACTAAAAAAATAACATACTGCGTGCTTTTACGAGATCTATATTTTTGTGCACTAAGTTTAAATCTCTTATGGTTTACCAACCATACAAAACTCATTCCCAGAAAATTCAATATATGCATTTGATATGTCATTAAAACGCTTTAAATTACTTTTAAATAAAAATCGTTAGATCCCTTTTTGAAAAGATAAAAAATAACGAAAAATATGCCATGTAAAGAATAGTTTAAGATGGGGGCTTCTTGAAAATCGTCTTGTCCCAACCTTGAAAGATGCTAAACTTAAATAAGAAGTTTCGCATTTAACCGACTTTTCGTTTTTTAGTTAAGTAGTTTACAGACAGAATCACGCAGATCTTTTTCTAAAAATCATTTTCTTGTTTGCATTAAGGGAGCCTCAAAACGTGTATATTCGGTGAGATCTCGGTATCTACTTACAAAACTTAAATGACGGCCAACAGTTCTAACCCAGAAAAAAAATAGACGAGAAAGGGGCTGTGGTGGAAAGAAGTCCAAGAAAATTGCTCTCTCTTCGCATTACAATATTTTTAATACGTAATTAGCTCGCACTCCAGATCTAAATTCATGCGACTATTATCTGTGGGGAATGCTTAGATAAAGTTTACGCGAGTCCCCATATGCTTGACAAATTGGAAAACAGTGCCAGGCGTGTTGACCAATCTTTCGGCTGCATAGGTTCTCAATAATGTGTTCAACAGGTGTCAGACTTGTATGGACACAGAGGGACATCATTTCAAACACCTTTAATAACTAAGGCAAGCATAACATATATTGTTTCGTATCGTTGGCACTATACAGCGAGGATCATTTAAGTTGAGTCTATAAATTATCTCCAAAACTAAGCGTTGTAGAAAGAAATGTCTTTAATAAAAGTTGCTTGATATTATGGGAGAAAGTAAATGTCATTAGTCGTGTTTTATTTGGAGGATAGTATGACAGTCATTTTAGGGTCAATTAATTTTTTTGAATGGGAACCTACATTTTGTATATTGTTTTCTTATTAGAAAAGTTTATTTTGTGATGAGGAATAAGGAAACAAAATAAAATTTGTTGATAACGTAACTTCACCCTCAAATGACAATCCATGGGTGATCCAACTATTCATTGCGCTCTTCGTACACAGCCATTCAGAATTTTTGTTGTTATTACGTAAGAAAAATTCCAAAGTGCTTTATAAAAATATTGTTTAGTTTTTTATGAGGAGTGAGAAAACATAAAAAAAAGGTAGGTCCCCATTTCAAAAAATTAAATTGATCCTAAAAGCATCACAACGTCCTCCAAATAAAATACGACTATGGCATTTACTTTTCCCCATAATATCAAGCACCTTTTATTCAAGACATTTCTTTCTACAGCGCTTACTTTTGGAGATATTGTACAGTTTCAACTTAAATTGTCTACCTTGTATAACTTTTCCATATAACTTTGGCCGTATTTTTTAACTGTGCACTATCTCTCTGTTTTTGCTGCTCTCGCGGAATAAGTTGTTGAGCCATACAAACTAGTTCCATATTTAACATGGTCATGCATCTTAATATATTCGGAAAGAATTGTTAAATGTAAATTTTCGTAAACCGTATGAATCAATTACATTACATAAAAGAATTAATACATCTGAGATGCATATAAATTGTAATTAACAAATAGGTCGGAGGATTATTCGGTTTAAACCTGTCTCTCAGGACGACGAAAGCACGTGCATCTATTATGACAGAGTTGCACTGCATAGGCCTTGATTGTCATATCAACATTTAAATGTGCGAATTAGCCAATCAAGGGAAAGGTGAAGGAAAGGTGAGATAGATGTGCCCCAAGTATGGGAACCAATTTGAAAAAGTAGATGTTACTGTCCCACGTATGGGTGCCAATTTGAGAAGGTGTATTGTTGTTGAAGTTTGCACCACGCTTTGTGCGTCAATTTGAAAAAGATTGTTTGTTACGTAATATGCTGCTACGTGTGAAAAACCAATTTTGAAGATGTATTTTTGTTATTACGCTCCAAGTTTAAAAAAATATTAACTTTGTTATTAAACTGCTTCTATAGATATTATTTATGTTTATGTTTGCCTCGGCTGCGTCAGTATTACTTTAGAGACACGTATCTCTTAATCAGGGCGTGGTGCGACAAGAATGTAGGCTTACACAGATTTTAAGTTTAAACTCACTCTTTTTTATTAATCCTTGACACAAATTAAATAGCACTTCACTAATATCAAGAGCTGTGAGATTCTTTTATTTAATACTTGCACTTTGTTAACGCATATACTTAATTTTCGTTTCACACGAATACGTATTATATTTCTTTAGAGAACACATCTTCCATCCGGTTACTACCAAGGTCTGCAGGCAACTGAACATATTTCAACCGTCCAAACCCGTAAACTTCTGTATTTCAAGTTTCTGATTGGCTAATCCTAGTCCAATAGAATACCTGAATTTACTAAAGCTTTTTCTGGCTGTTGATTGGCTATTTTTAAACTGTCACAAAATGTACGTTATTGCTGCCCTAATCATGACTAGTAGTATTCTAACTCTCTAACTCATTATTGTCTCAAGGTTACCTCATTGTTAGCAATGTTAAACTTATTATTCTCACAGCTCTTACATTATTAAATTACGAAATGCATTCACATAACATTATTAAACATGTTTACAATAATACAAGCATATGCAATGACTGTTACATACATTTTAAAAATTATTACATACATATTGCTTCAAGGCGGGCTGTTATTGAATTTACATTATTTCTTCATATTTTGTAAAATTGACGACTTTCGCTTTAAAAATAATTTCCGTTAGCAATGAAGTGGCTTTCTACTGTACAATTCTAATCGAGCAGTTTTCTGCGAAATACATTTAGAAAACCCGAAGCACCCTTTCCAATAGGTCAGGTAGGGTTGAGAAAATATTCCATTTCCTCAATGCGAGGTCACGTGCGAAATTAAACGCCCTCTATTCTTGAAGAGTTGTTAATTTCGTGAACTGGTGCTTTTAGTGGCACATTGTAATTTAATATTAAGCAAGGACAAAGCAAACAGGAAGTTTTTCTTTGTTTCTAACTTTAAGTGTTCCACAATGATTAAAATCTATAAACCCATGTAATTTGTTGTATTTCGTTTGATATGTTTTATTATAAAATATGGAGAAAAATCCATAAAGCATATTTTCTTAAATAATGAAAAGAATATATGTTCCAAATCCTTAAATTATAAGATATTTAGCTTCAATATACATACAATTTTGGTAGTTTGTTTCTTCGTATTTTCATAATTTACCTCTCTCTAGTCATAATTCGTCCTATGCCGTGGTAACGTGGGATAGAGAGTGAAGCTCTGGTTCCCAGCTACGGAATCGTTCATCTCATCCATAGGAGTGTGGAGCTTAAGTCCCAGTATAGGACCGTTGCCTCCTCAGAACGTTTATGAAACTGAAGAGTTTCGATAGTCAGCGGTTCTGGCCTTATGAGCAAAGAACGCCTCTCTGTATTGGTTGGATGGTCGTCCATCTCTGTCGTGCGTATGTGGGCGTGAGGCCGGCAATCGGTTTTTGTAAGACCAGGTCTATGGCGGGCTGTAGCGCATAGCATTCTTTTTCTAATCATAATTAACAATTTTTTGAGACGGTACTTATTATATACAAGGGCGGATCGAAAAGTAACGCACAGTAAGTTTTTTAACAAACAAGTTTAATAGTTAAAACAACAAAAATTAAAAAACAACTTACATCTTTTACCTACTTTTCATAGTCACCAATTTCTCAACACATTTCTCCCGTCGTGATACCAGTTTCAATATGCCCTGTTCGTAGAAGTCCGTTTCCTTGGAGTATAGCCATCTGCGGACTACTGATTTCACTCCCACATCTGTCGCAAAGCGTTGGCCGGCCAGTAACTTCTACATGGGGCCAAACAGATGAAAGTCCGACGGTGCAAGATCCGGACTGTGTGGTGGATCTGGAGTACCTCCCAACCAAATTTGCTTTATTTTCTGACGAACAGCAGCAGCAACATGGGGGCGAGAATTGTCATGAAGAATTCTGACACCGTCGGCATCCATGCTGTGGCGTTTTTGTCACGAAGGTCACGACGCAACTTTACCAAAGTGTTCATGCAGGCTGCAGCATTCACAGTGGTCCCGTGTTCAGCAAAGTCCACCAATACAACACCGTGCATATCCCAGAACACCGTCACAAGCACTTTCCTGGCAGATTGAGTCTCTCTTAATTTTTTTCTTCACTGGGAAACCAGCACGTTTCCACTCCATACTTGCCTGCCTGGTTTCGGGCGTGTAGTGGTATATCCACGACTCATCATCAGTGACGATTCCTTTAAGAAAGTCATGCCCTTCTGCGGTGTACCGTTAGGTGATCCAAGTTCGTCATCATTCGCTGGCCCTTCTGGTTATTTGTCAGGTTCTTAGGCACCCAGCGAGCACTAACTTTACGAAATTTAAACGTGCCATGAACAATATCGTACGCTGCATCATAGGAAGTGTTGAACTGTTGCGATAAGGTTCGCAGTTGCACACGCCGGTCGTCTAAATTGCCGCCTCACTACCTCTGACATTCTGCGGGATTGCATCTGTTACCGGCCTCCCGGAGCGTGGCGAATCACTAAGGTTCACACGGCCCTCTAGGAAGAACGCACACCACCTGGAGACATTGCTACGGGTCGTACAATCATCCCCATACACGCCACACACGTTTCTGTGAATATCACTCGGTTTATGCTCTTTGGCCCAAAATATCAAACCACACCTCTCTGCTCTTCAAACGTGGACGACAGTAGCATGCGTGCCATCTTTGTTGCTTAGTTCACGCTTCTCTCGCTAGAGCTGCACATGAAACAAAAACTACCTTCTGTAGTGAAAACTTCAATTGCAACATTCCAGTTGAAATACCAAGGCAGAAAAAAATTATTGTACGTTACTTTTCGATGCGCCTTCGTACATTTTGGAGATAATATAGTTTATATGCGTTTCACTCTATAAATGTTTTAGCTACAATTGTTTAAACGTTTAGGATATAAGAAATTATTGAATGAAAGTGCAAAAATGATATTCACTGGCGCCGTTGGGCTGACACCCGTCCTTCAACACAGGTGTGAGAAAAGCAAAAAGGATGTAGTAAATATGACATTTTAATTATTTTGTTGTTTCTATTATTATATAAATTAATTATACTTTTAATAGACCTTAGCCTGGTCTTAGGCAAGTTTTTAATATAGAGTCAACTGAAAAATTCAACGCCACAGCCGGGATTTGAACAGTGCGGTTGCTCTAACTATTGAGCTACTGTGACAACATGCCGGTGGGGCATTGAAATCCCCAATTGACTCAAGTTGTTTCCCAGACATACCTACTAAGGCATCTCCATCGAGATGACAAACTTAGCGGCGACCTGCTTATTGCGAGTACTTCAATGCTGGGTGCTTATATATTATTATTATTAAGGGTTTTAATTATTTTTTGTTGTTATTATATAATTAATTACTCTTTAATAGACCTTAGCCTGGTCTTAGGCAAGTTTTTAATATAGAGTCAACTGAAAAATTCAACGCCACAGCCGGGATTTGAACAGTGCGGTTGCTCTAACTATTGAGCTACTGTGACAATTAAAACCCTTAACAATAATATATAAGCACCCAGCACTGAAGTACTTGCAATAAGCAGGTCGCCGCTAAGTTTGTCATCTCGAGGGAGATGCCTTTGTAGGTATATCTGGGAAACAACTTGAGTCAATTGGGGATTTCAATGTCACAGTAGCTCAATGGTTAGAGCAACCGCACGGGGAGCGGGAGAACCGTGTTCAAATCCCGGCTGTGGCGTTGAATTTTTCAGTTGACTCTATATTAAAAATATGACATTTGCCAGATGATTAGGAAATTCATTGAACTGAGGATGCGAGATTCGAGTATCTTTCCATAGATACTTGTTGATGTGAGTCAATAACGGTAGCTTAAACAAATTTAAAATATATGATAGAGTGAATGAGATTTAATTTATCTAAACGCCCGGTAAAAATAGCGCCTGTTCATTGCCAGTGTTCTATAAAATATAGTGTTAAGTGTTGAACAGGGGAGATTATCAATATTAACATTCTCCTTGCTTCGTGTTCAGTCTGTGCTTATACGAGAATGTGTGCAAGATATAGAAAAGAAAGAGGCGTTTCAAGGGATTGAGGAGGGGCAATAAGTCAAGTGAAATAATTAATAAAATGTCAACAATCGGGTTCATTTATCCACCTGCACAACCACACCTGAGATAAGAGGAAGATTACATTTTGGCAGCTAATAAACTACCCACATACAGATATCGCCCGATCCACAAGCTTATCAACCGACACGCTACAGTTAAGGAGAGAGATGGCGGGCCGTTCTGCCGCTATGTACCGCACGACCGAATTCCTATAGCAGTGAAGTGTGTTTGCCGGTCGCGTCATTAAGGAGAAGCCCCGTATGTATAATCCAGTAACAAACATTTTGAAAACAATTTTGTATTTAAATCTCGGTGCTTACTTAAACAGCGTCTACTAATTACTTCCGACTTATCCTGGCTTTTATAGTTGTCTCTAATGGTACAGAAGAGCATTGTTCTCTACGAGATGGAGGATGCACGTTGTGGTCCAGCAGTGGGAGAGCACTCAAGCCTAGCCTTTAAGAGGTTTAACTGCGGAGGAAGATGGCCGGCCGTTAATGGGATTTTGGTCGGTCGAGTGAAACGATGAAGTGGTTACTCCACATGGAAACAATAAATACTCCACATACAGACGTCCTAATGTGCGTCCCAATAAATCCGTCCGAATGCCACCACTACTGGCTGAGTGCGGTGAGTCAATTCACTTACAAGTGGAGGCAGTTGCCTGCAAACGTTTTCAAAACAATGGCAAATAGATGAGGGTAGCGCCAGAAATAATACATACCCACAAGTGTTAACAGCTATATACTTTAGCAATACTTCCGTATATGAGAATTACTTGCACTCATAGACAAACACACCGCTATACGTAATTATTTTATTGAATAACACAAATATATATATATATATATATATATATATATATATATATATATACAGAGTGGACCATTTAAGTTGAGACTGTACAATATCTCCAAAACTAAGCGTTGTAGAAATATATGTCTTGAATAAAAGTTGCTTGATATGGGGGAAAGTAAGTGCCATAGTCGTGTTTTGTTTGGAGGACGTGATGATGGTGATTTTAGAGTCAATTCATTTTTTTAAATGGGAACCTACAATTAGGATCAACTTAAATTGACCCTAAAATGATCATCACAACGTCCTCTAAACAAAACACTGCTAATGGTATTTAATTTCTCCCATAATATCAAGCAACTTTTATTCAGGACATTTCTTTCTACAACGCTTAGTTTTGGAGACATTGTACAGCTTAAATGGATCACCCTGTGTGTGTGTGTGTGTGTGTGTGTGTGTGTGTGTGTATACAGGATGATTTATGAAGAACTGACACATTTATTTCTTTAATTAATCTGTTGGAAATTAACTGAATGTACCAAAATAAGCAGAACGTTCTGGAGTTTCGGTTGCCCGACACTAGATGCGCAGATGTTCATGTTTTATTCGTAATAAATTGTTAGTTTTATTGTTTGCAACTGTTTTTGAGATTTTGTTCTAGTCAACGTGAAAATGGAGTACAAATTAAATGAACTACTCTTCCCTGTAAAGCAATACTGGATAACGAATTCAATTACAGCTACTCAAAGGGCATACCAGAGAGAATATGATGTTCGGAATCCTCCCAAAGAAACAATACTGGAACTGGTAAATAAGTCGGAAACAACTGGATCTCAGGTGAGGAAAAAGGCAAAACTCTTTCATATATGCTTCCCACGGTTGTTGACGTAAGGGCACGACCGGATCAGTCACCCAAAAAATCATTAAAATGTTTTTCGCAGGCTACAGTTACTCAATGTGTCAGAGAGCTGTGAAAAGTACAGACCTAAAGCCGTATAGGATTACGGTTGTCCATCAGTTACAGGAACCAATAAGCATGGACGACTGAATTATTGTCGTTGGTTTCAGGCGTTCATTGTGCAAAATCCTGCCATATTGTTCATCACATGGTTCACAGATGAAGCATGGCTCCATTTATCCGGCTATGTGAACTCGAATAACTCATGCTATTGGGCCAGCGAAAATCCACATGTTATTCATGAAGCACCTATGCACCTGGTTAAAGTCGGAGTTTGGTGCGCAATATCCGCACAGAGAATAGTGGGACCAATTTTTTTTTAAACAATGTGAACACCAAGGGATTTTCATGGAGTTTGCTGAGCAACTAGACGATGTAGAGCTGAGTCAAGGATATTTTCAGCAGGACGGCGCTACATGCCATACATCAAATGAATCCATGGCACTAATTACAAGTTTCTTTGACGATGGGCAATTTCCAAGAACCTGTGGCCCTCGAGATCTCCGGATTTGACATCGCCAGACTTCTTTCTATGGGGTTACTTAAAAGACAGGGTTTATGCCACACGTCCCCAGACATTGGACGATCTGAAGCACAACATTACACAGGAGATTCAAGCTATTGACAACAGAGTCCTCCTACGAGTGGCCAGTAACATGCAACAACGTGTTGAGTTGTGCCTTATGCAGGATGGAGGACATTTTCAACATTTTCTATAGAGGTAAATAATCTGCCAAAATTCCTCTGCATTTCAGGTATAATAAGTTGTCGCTAGCATAACTCGTTTTGAAATAATTAAAGTAATAAATATGTCAGTTCTTCATAAATCGCCCTGTATAATACAATTTAACACTGTAGGTAACATATTTAATGCATTTATCACATTTATTTACACCTCTGTACTTTATAATCCCGGTTGCACTTATGCGTATATTGCTTCCATTGCCAACATTGGTAATCCAAACATAGCGGTACAACTTCCGACACCTGGAAGTGCAGCTAACACCCGAAACGGAAAAAATAGATTAAAAACAAGGTAGCGGATCGTTGCTGCGGATTTTCGGCCCGAGCCACAAAGTGTAGCTGAGATTGGGGACCCTAAGTCGCAAAGGTAGCCCAGGTTGAGGACCTTAAGCCGCAAAGCATGGCTGACGGTGGAGGGCCCAAACCCCAAAGCATGCCTGACGGTTGAGGGCCCAAGCCGCAAAGCATGCCTGACGGTTAAGGGCCAAAGCCGCAAGGCATAGCCTAGGAATGTTTTTATAAGTAGAGGAATGAAGGAACGACGACATACGTAAATGTAGGATTTGTGAAGCTAAATCCCAATGATCCAGGATAGCATAATTTTTACCTTTTATTCTGGTGGTGGATACAGGACACGGCAGGATTTAGAAATGATGCATTCCGATTTTCCTAGAATGCACACACTTAAAGGCACACACTTAATTACGGTTAATAGCGCAAATTTTACCATATCTTCATTGTTTACATTATTTTCGCAGCGTTTTCAAATGTTGGCGACATGGGTTTAGCGACGTTTTGCCGACTGTTATAGCGTCCTTTTACTAACCATCTCAAAATGGCGCCAGTTTGTCCTTCAACAGGTCACTAAAAACGATTGGTGGGTTAGATGACTTTTGTTTGGGCAACAGAAGTGCTTAGCTCCTTCCTTTTTCATTCTGGATTATTGGATGCCTCTGTTCTAATTTTGTAAGTATTTTTAATGTAAAACGTTAATTCCCATATATGGGAGTGTACTAGTCGGCCGCGATATGAGTGCGCTTGGGGGAGAGTGCCAGTGTTTTTGTCGACAATTATGACATCATTAAAGATAGGGAGCAGAGGGGAGTGAGGAGCAAAGCGATAAAGGAATATACAGTTACACAACGAAAACAATACTACATTTTGCAGGCCTAAGCCTCACTAGTATATGAACTGCGGCTGTTCTCTTTATAAGTCGCGCGTTGGTTCTTGACAAATGAAATTTTTAAATGGCAGGTTAGATGTGAGTCACTCACCTCTACGGGAGCACAACACACAGAAGCAGGAACGGGTGTCAGATGTTGAATAATGTAGTTTCTGCACTGAAATAGTACAGTAACTACAAAGCAAATTATCACACTTCCAGTGAGTCAGCCACATATTACACTATCAACTTCCGTAACTGTTTACACTTTTTTTTTTCATTTTAGTTTTGACACTACAGGAGTCATTGTCAGGTTGCTAACTAAGCAGCTCTCGTTAAAACACTGACAATGGCATACACCCGTACTGCACAAAACTGTGTACTCTCGAAACGTAACATAGGGAAGCAGAGTTGTTTATCATCGTAACACAAACAAATTGCTGACCTGGTTATTAAACGTAGGCTAGCTCACTGTATTTCGCTGAAGGACATTCGTCTAGAACGAACGAACGAACGAACGAACGAACGACCTATATCTGTCTTTTCGATGCCCCGCCAATATTGCCAACCAAAAATATTGAATCTCGCTACAAGTTGGACGAAATTCCGATACAAAAATACTACATAACAACTCATTACTTATAAGTCACAGAAAAAATCATTATAGTCTCTCTGTTGGTAATTTAGGTCTATTTTAGTGGCAGTAATTTAAATTTATTTTAACTTAATTATTCACTTAAAAGGTAATCATTCTACATTTCTTGGTAAAATGTAGATAAATTAATTTCCTAATTACCTGCGAAATTTTTATTCTGCCAGTAGCTTTTAGATTATTCCACGTGTTGCTGGCTTTCACAATGTTTGAAAGGCTCACTTCCTTTTGCCCCAAAAACATTACATGTTCTGCGCTTTGTTTTTGTACTGTCTTCTTTAACTGGTTGTAATCATTTCGAAAATAAATATCTTATATCAACTACTTATCCAAAACGTTTTCTCACTTTCTTCTCATCTTTCGACAATTCTCCGCGGTATTCCCTTATTCCTTATTAATTTTGTTAGAATATAATTGAAACTTTTTACGTGTCTGTTTTAGTAGTAATCAAATTCATTTTTTGAAATTAAAATTTACAAAAGTCGCTACGTTTTCTCGCTCTTTCGTTTTTCGCCGCATTGTCTCCCGAAGGTTCAAATTTCGCCACCCGTAGCGGAATTCCGCTATGGTTGCTAACGCTGCATTGCTCACACTTGTTCCGTAACTGTTTAGTTCCTCTTACCACCGCATGCACTCATATCGTGACCGACTAGCACCTTTATTATATGTAATCCTACCATTATTCAATATCGTGCATAATTGGTTCTATTATGGCACACGTAACAATAATAACAGTGACGTACCGCTATTCCAAGTTGCCGTGGCTTATAGGAAGAGATAAAAACCATTTTGTGATATCCTAGTCTCTGAACAACGAAGATGCAGAAACCTCTGTACATTATTAAATGTAGAATAATTAACATATGAATTTATAATTACTTACGATACAGTGCTGATAACTAGCTACATCACATTTCGTAACACCTGCTCACTTCTCTCCCAGGAATGTAATGCATGCAAGTCACTGTATTGCTTATCGGTTCAACACGCAGTTAAATAACTAATGAAACGCTGCGAGAGAAGCTAACGCCTCATTGACGAACATATGAAGACGCTCTCAGTTATGTCAGCTATAGATGCTAAATCATTTCGCAATTTATTTCCTACAATTTATAATGCTAAGATTGCATAAAATGTTGTATCCAACCAGTGAATAATGTTAACGTGACACTCGTGAAAATTGTCGCACTTATTGTCGTTCCTACAACATTCATTAGTGCCATAATCATCAAAATTATATATTGGCAGTGTAAATTGCTGTTCTCGGTGGCTTAGGTACCTATGTGGACGAGGTATTGTAATCCTACACAAAAATATAATTTACATATTTCACCGGAACCAGACAAAAAGAATTTTGAAGGGTTCAGGCGCACGCGCGTGGTAATGTGTGTGTGTGTGTGTGTGTGTGTGTGTGTGTGTGTGTGTGTGGATAATATAACTAAAATGCAAAAACTCGGACGTTACCGAATCTATTATTCAGTTCCAGCACCTTTCAAGGATATGGCAAAAAAATGTTCATACAACTTTCCCCTCCCAAACTATGTTTATATAATCGTTATTTCTTTTATTTTCTAAAAAAAAGCTGAAAGAAAACAGACAAAAGGATTGAGCTGCTCGGATTGGGTTGGTCTCGACGTATAAGTTGGTTCAAATGTTAGAACTCTTTCCATGTTCTGAAGAAGAAACTTTGGCTTCGGCCAGCTTTCGACCTACTCGGATATATTTGATACATTGACATGAGGAATAACATATATATCTTGAATTTTCTGCGAATTGCTTGCAAAGTCCTCTTCAGTCTGAATGAATGTTGTGTAATATTGTTCAATTTTTGAGGCAGTATTTTTAACACTTAAATGATATCAGTCAAATTATATAATACAAAATATAACAGCCCGCCTTAAAGCAATATGTGTATGTAAAATGTATGTAATAGTTATTGCATTCATGTTTATATTATTATGTACATGTATAATAATGTTATGTGAATTTATTATGTAATTTAACAATTTAGGAGCTGTGCTAATAGAAGCCGAAAGTTGCTAACAATGAGGTAAGCTTGAGGCAATAATAATTAGAAAGTTTAATAATCTACTAGTATTCTTGGAACAATAATGTAACATTTAAAACAGTTTATAAATAGCCAATCAAAAACCAGAAAATCTGAAAGTTAAATAAAAGTATTCTATTGGAGTAGGATTAGCCAATCAGACACTTGAAATAGAGAAATTTACAAATTTAAGCGGTTAACGCCAGACACTACTAGACAGCGTTCCTGAGCACTTCGATACGGTACAGGTTAAGTGCGAGACATAAAACTTCATTACGGCGAGAATAAAATAAAGTTTACGTAATAAAAATAGCAATTAATAAATAATCTCAGAGCTCTATAGTATGATATATCATTGAAGTGTTATTTAATCGTGTGAAAGATTAATAAAAAAGAGTGAAGTAAAAAATAATAATTTATGTAAGCGTTCATTCTTTAGCCACACCAACCCCTGCTAAGAGATACGTGTTTCTGCAAATTAATACTGACGCAGCCGAGGCATACATATATAATATTCAAATAAACATTAAAAATACAAAGTTGATTTTTAAACGTTGGGGCGAAGGGCACCGGAAACTTTGTATCGAACGTGGGGCAACAACTTCAAGTTTGGCTCTCCAACAGTGGAACTACAATACATCCATCTTCAAATTGGCGCCCAAAGCGTGATGCAAATAACGTAAAAATATTACTACTTCATTTTCTATAACTGGTAAATCACAAGAGAGAAAAACTTAATACACAATACTGTAGATCTTGTTAAAACACTCAGTTTGTGACATTAACAATTTCCGTGACATTCGTTGTTACTTGTTTGAGTTTTCAGATACTTCATACTTCTTTGAAGTGATAAGGTGCCATTCGTTTGTTTCTTACGGTCATGCAAAGAGTGTGGAATTTTAAAGCCAACATAAACTCACCGCTTTTTAAGCTTTTGACTGCCACTTCAACCTTCTATATCCTTCTTGTACATACGACGAAACATGTACGATGAAACCATTTTTGCAAAGTTTCGTTTAACGTGATTGGGTAGCAAAAGTCATGTGAATGCAACACAGCAGAACTTTGGAAAAACGTATGTGTGTGTACGAATGTAATGCGTCATTGATGATCATTAAAAATATGTAAATTATGACTTCAGGTGTATTTTACTTCCCGCCCTGTATATTTGTATGTTATTACAGTCAACAAAATCGTGCTGGTAGACATAAGTTTCCATGGAAACCAATTGGTGCGATGGAATTTTATATTTCTTTGTGTAAATATCTCGGGAACACGTAGAAAACGCACGATCATGCAAAAATATGCTTTTATCTGGTAAGCGCAAAGAAAATAAAAGCATTTGTTGCCACACATTTTCTAGAGTGATTACCATTTCTTCATATCCTCACTACTAATGGCTGAAGAGATTTTAGGGGAACACACAAAGCACCACCCAACGGCTAGTAAACTAATGCGTGTTAAATTGCATGTGTGCTCCATATATTATAGTTTTATTGACCATTTGGATGAGCTACAATACAGTCAACATTATATTAACTTAGGGCCAGTGCTTCAATAAGAGTAACATCCGACAGCAATCCATCAAAGGCACAATAGTTGGTTCAGCTTGTACGAGAGGATTTACTGCCCACATCAGTTAAAGCGGTTTACATTCAGGTCATAGGACGAGAAAGTAAGGCTGTTTATTTTGAGCCAATTGTTTCATAAACAATGGGTGATCACCACCCATTGTCCCTTTCCTTGGTTAATTGCAGCAATTCCCAGAGCTTCCTTCCTCTTTGTGCTTTTGAAATCGTTTCCTTGGCCACAAGAGAGAATTTTATTCTCCACTGCACTCGATCTACCAGTTGTATGGCACCTTTATATTACAAATATATCAGTAACTGTAGAAGTAAATCGTTTATGAACCAATACCATAAAAATTTGTGTTACATTCACATGACTTTGTCCACCCACTGTCGTTTAATTTGATATAGCTGCTAAAAACTGCTCTTGAAAAAGCTTATACTTTCATCAACTTCAGGTGAACTTTATATAAACTTTGCATAAATAGTTTTGTTACACATTTCTTTATAAATACAAAGAGAACAGCAATAGTTAAATGTTTAAGAACTGGACGTTGTATGCTGGCCTTAAAATTTCATACAGTTTCCATGTATTCGCAAGAAATAACTGAATGTTGACGGACTTCAGAAGAATGACCAAGTAATGAACAATTCGAACCATTAATAAAGATTATCAGAAATGGCTGATGTAACAAAACAGTTGTTCTTAATAAGTTATCTGTTTTAAAGAAATCTACACTTTTACTTTTTCTACTACGTAGAGTAAGTAAATGGGAAGTATTGTATTCCACCCAAAAATTCGATACCAAGATTTCACAGGAAATATATGTTTTGAGACCCCCTGAATTCAAAAAAAGCATTTTTGGAAACATGTCCGTGTGTGTGTGTCTGTGAACAGTTTATGCTGTTCATAGACACAAACACACACACGCGATATTCTTCTAAAAACGCCTTTTTGGGCTCAGCGACCTCGTAAGATTTGCATTTACGATGAAATATCAGCATCGAGTTTTTGGGTTAAATGCAATACCTTCTGTATCTACTAAGTACGTGGTATAAAAAGTAACTAGAAAGGTCTTGAAATTTTATGCTCTTTCCATGATATCAAGAGAAACAACCGAATGTCGACAGAATTTCAAAAATGAAACTAATTGAAAATGTCAGACCAAATAACAACCGATATCTCAGAAACTGTTGAAGAAATCAAAAGTAATCCGACATTAATTGTTTGTTTTAAAGAGATCTATATGTATTGTATAGCATGTTTTTAGATAAATGTTATGGTTTATAAGTAGTGCCACATTATATAAAATTCCTTCCGAAAAAGGATACTTCACAGGCTATTCGAGATATACCTTTTACTTGTCATGAAAATATAGTAAATGTATGATGCTTTAATCAAAAGTTTACAGCAATTTTAAGGATGAGCAAAGAAGCAGAAAAAAAAAAACGAAAAATTTTCCATGCAAATAGGGATTAAGAGTAGAGAATTTTCGTGTCGCAACCTTGGAAGATGCCCAACTTAAATAGAAAGTTTTGTGTTTAACAATGTTTTCGCTGTTCAAAAGTGATACACACACACGCGCGCGCGCACGGCGCTTTATTATTGTTTTTCTTTCCTTCCATTCAGCAGACTTCAAAACGTGTAGTTCCAGCAAAATGTTGATAATCATTTTCTGGGTGGAAGGGAATACTTCCTCTACTCTTACTATTGAAAAGTAGAACAGAAATTAAAACTACATCAAATTTCCCTGAGTACCTATAATGAGCAGAAGTATTGTATTCCATCTCAAAAATTAGCTCTTAACGATTCTGAAAAAAGCCTATATGTTTAAAATATTTGCATGACAAATAAAATGCATATCTTGAATTTTCTGGGAATAGACTTCTTCATTTTGAAAGAATTTTGTATAACTTATAAACTGTAAGAGTTGCAAAATAACTTACTAAGCGAAGCTAAAGCATACAATACCGAGCGGAATGGCTTGGGCGACAACGTCTGTGGCCGGCATTCGAGAGATGGGTTGCATTCCCGCGGCCGACCTTACTGACCTATGGGTTTTTTTCAGAGGTTTTCCCAGGTCGCTAGGCAAATGCTGAGAAGGTTCATTACATCCCCCGAATTCCCTGTCGCTCCATTTCACCTCCATTCTCATTTCACTTTCATCTACCTGGCTATTTCAGGGTTTTAGGTGTCGGCGGGAGTCTCGGCGTGGCATGGCAGAGGAAAAGGATGCTCTAAGTAACACTTCGTCCTCCGGAATGGGGGCGGTCTCCGAGGGATGTCCCTGTGGGATGTGCAAGTCTGCAGGGGGAGGGGAGCCGTTTGTACCAGCAGCTACCGGGGAGTTTCAATCTGGATAAAGGTAGGGACTCTGTCCTCTGCCCTGTCATGTCTCTGGTCCGGCATCCCTCTATTTCCCCTCACCTCCTTCCTCCCGGGGGCGCCCCGCTCCTAGTCCTAAAGCACACAAGTTATGTCTGTTTTTGTTGCGTTAATCATTTTTGAGATATTCTTGGTTATTGTTTGAATTTTCTAACAGTTATACTTTTTTCAAGTGGTAAGTCGCTATTCTTTTTTTTCTCATGACCATGCAAAGAATATGGAATTTCCAAGACATCACATAGGCTTACGCTTTTTATAAGCCTGACTATCGGTTGAGCCTTCTGACCCTTCTTATACCTATAACGAAATATGTAGATAAATGTGTAATGAAGGCTTATCTGGATTAACAAGAAGTAGATAGAAGAATAAAGTTTTCTAAGAATACTTTGTAGAAGAATGAGTAGAGAAAGCCTCTCACCGAGGCGGCCCGGGTTCAATCCCAGGGACCCGCATGTGGGATTTCTGGTGGACGAAGCGGCGTCTGGGCGGGTTTTCTCCGGGTTCTCCGGTTTCCCCCGCCATTCATTCCACCAACTGCTCCATCATCACCTTTCCTTTCATCCATTTCGCCTTCATTTCGTTTCATCTACTTCCTTCATCCCATACCAGGCATCGGGCTGATCACCCATCCTGGATATTCTGTCTGATCCATGAGTGTCTGCTCCTAGACAGGCCTCTGACCCCAGGCACCCGCCTGTAAGTCCTGGGGGGTGTAAGTCCTACATAAGATGAGGATAAACAGAGAATGAATGAATGAATGAATGAGTAGAGAAAGGAATATGAACACAACATATTGGGGTTTATTGTGTATATCTTAGAAGGATCGACAAGAGTTTTTGAAGTTAGCTGTACAAGAGATGTTATTTCGTCTCTCTTTATGCACAAGACATATGAAGGAAGAACTGAGGTCATCAGTTGCCCTGCTGTTGCGGGGAGGGACCGTCGCTAACAAACGTTCTAGCTTTGGGAGTGTGTTGGCTGTATGATATGTGCCAACAGGGCTTTAAGCGCGTGGGAATACTGGCGCTCCTCGTAGCGAAGATCCTAGTAACTGGGTGATATGGAAAGGAGAGCAAACTTGTCTGATTCAACTTCTATAATACAACAAATAGTTCACGAGGTTTACCCATTAAAACTTCGGCACTCAGATTAAAAAGTTACCATCGACAGTTACTCACGTGATGGAATGAAGTGGATAAACATCTAACTTCAATTGCGAGAGTAACTAATTTGAATTTTCATGTTTTGCTTTGAAATTTACGTAATTTCATGGCTACTGATAGACCCATTTACTGTTTCAAATAAATGTATATTTTTTAAAAGCGTTAATCGCTTCCTGAAATGAAATGCTAACAGTTGGAGACCTCCATACTTGCTAATAAGTCTGTTCATAGTGTTAATTAGCAAATTTAAACCACCCGAGACAACGAGAAACATTTTAAAAAAATCTGATGTATTGCACTCGCATGAGCTTCTCTACTCTTGCACAACCTTTTTTACAAACTCTTATTCTCCATTTACTTCATTTTAACCGATATAAAAAATTTCAGAAACTATCGTATTGCTAATTTTCTTGTAGGTACAAGGGGAATATGTTAGGCTTTAAGCGATAGTCAAATCTTTTAAGAGCTGGTTACTACGTGAAGCATTTCATTCTGTTTGCATGTCCAAGACATCGAATTCCCATTTGAGAAAAAGTATAAGTATTGAAAAATAAAAACAAATAACAGGAATATCTCGGAAACGGTTCACTCGAAAAAAAAATGTATATGGCATTAATTGTGTGTTTTACGAGATCTCTTACGGTTTACCAGGTATGCAAAATTCATTCAGAATGAACACGACTTTTGGGGACATTACCAGAAAATTCAATATGTTGAAGCTGGTTATCGAGACCCAGGAGAAATAATAATAATATACGATCGAACATAACGACAAAAATGTGCTGAATTCATATTAGGAATGGGTTTTGTAGGAAAGACAGAAAAACAAGTTTTGTTGTCCTCCAAGGATGTATCTACCTGCTTGGGCGACATCAAGCCTACCGGAAGTTTCGCTTTTGTACTCTGGCTCGGACGGGTAGTTTACAACGGTTTCAAAGCTTAGAAGGGTCAGAAAGTATACGTGCCTTATCTACGATCTAAGAATATTCGTGGGAAGATTTTAAAACTCAAAATAAGCTGTAAGAAGCAAATGTGAAGGTTGTCAAGTGGGGGTAGCCAATAATAAAATCATGAAACAAAAATGATAGCCAATCAAAAGATCGCGTATGCATCACATGATACGTTTGAACGTAAAACAGAACGAAACATAAGAAAGGTGGGGGAAAATTCTAGGTTTGGCGAAAGGCGTGAAAAAGGAAAAGAAACGCCGAGGGACATTTTCCGGTACAAACTAAACACGAGGACGGTCGACGAAACAAAATTAGAAGAAAATAATCAGAAAATTTGTAGTGTAAAAATGAAGTTGTGAAATCTAGGCAATTCGAGGGCTAGTCGGAGAAACACATAAGTAGCGACTTCGAAAGTGATAAGAATAACAGTGGTTTTCGACGACGAAGGTGGCGGGTCGACCAGATAGGAATCTACGTAACAAAATAAAGAAATAACTCAAACTTAGCCGGCATTATTATTAATATCATCAAGGCAGTGTCACCACCTCTGAAAACTAGAACCTCAGCTCTACCAAAAACAAATTCCAAATCCCTGCCATCCAACCATCGAACCCGGTACTCTGAGTCCACTGAAGCAACTGCCAGGAACAACACAGATGTTTCAGAGGTCAGCGTCAATGTACATTTCATTTGCCATAAAAGTATCTTAAACATATGATGTTTTAATCAAAATCGTTAGAGCCATTTTTGAGAAAATTAAAATTTTCAAAAAATGTTCCATGTAAAGGGCAGTCTGGGGCGGGGGGATTTTGGTATTTATCTGACTTTTCGTTTTTGAGTTCTGCTGTTCACACATACACACACACACCTTTTTCTAAAAACGCTTTTTTTTATTCAAGTGCCTCAAAACATGTATTTCCGGTGAAATCTCGATATCGAATTTTTGGGTGGAATGCAATACTTCCCCTACTTACTGTACGCAGTAGAGAAGGTAAAAACTATCCTTACAAAAGCATGTATTTTCTAATACTTAATGTCAATCGATATAAACGTTTGCAGAAATGGTTTCATTACAAATTTCGTTGCAGGGAGACAAGACACTGAAGCGAAAGTAAAATGTTTAAAAAACAGGTCGCTATATGCTGGCTTTAAAATTTCATGCTCTCTGCAGGATATCGCGAGAAAAACAATTGTGACTTGGCGTTTCAAAAGTAGATAATAATATTGGAAAATAGTTAATGTTATAAGAAAGTATTGAACACCTTTTACTTCACTTTTAGTGTGGACGCCATGGTAGCTGAGTGTTTTCATTTGCGGCGCTAATAGCGAAGGTCGGTGTTCCAATCCTGGGTAGGGTGTGCCGCTCCTATCCTAAGCTTAGCCTTTGGCTAACTCATGTGAAATATCCTCAAGACTGAGGCATAAAAGTTATACGTCCCTCCTTCCATCGCCATCTTCATTTTCATCCTCCCTTAGGAGATAATGCAAGCTGCCCGCTGTCTCTCTCCAGGTAATAAATGAGTCAAGTTATTTCTGAGCGGACCAAGGTTAGGTTCTCCTGAAGGTCATAGACATTTGCAGAGCGCTGGAAATCAGGTCTTAAGTTTCTGTGTCTCTCTTATGGTCTATCATCAGTTAGGACGTCACAGGTTATTCGTAGAAATACAAAATATACATTTCAGCTTTTATGTAGATATCTTAAACATATGGTATTGTAGTCAATTTTGAGTAAATAAGAAAATCATGAAAATGTTTACACATAAAGGAACGTTTAGCGGGGGCGTTTTTGTGAAAACCTTTGAAGACACAAATAAAATACCAAGTTTTTTGTCTTATACTCGCGTGCGCACACAAAAACACATACACACAGATTTTTTAAAACTGCTTTCTTTTTTTGGATACAAGACACCCCAATTTGAGTTTTAACTTAATATTAGATAAGCCGTAATACTTACCTAAATCGTTGAATTAAATTCATTCATTATCTGTTTACCCTCCTCTTATGTAGGACTTACACCCCCCAGGACGGTCAGAGGCCCGTCGAGGAGCAGACACGCATGGATCAGATAGAGTATCCAGGATGGGTGATCAGCCCGATGCCTGGTACGGGATGAAGGAAGTAGATGAAACGAAATGTTGGTGAAATGGATGGCGGGGGAAACCGGACGTCGCACAAATCCACAAATCCGCCTCATTGGGAGGCGAGCGGTCTAACCACTCGGCCACGGCGCCGCCCGTTGAATTAAATCATTTAATTTAATGTAACTGCATATGTTTTAACCTAAAATTAATCATATTTAGCGAATAATAATAACAGACTGTTTCTTATTTCCATGCACTGAAATCACCAAAAAAGGCAGTCATAGAAAAGGATTAATTTCGGTTATATTGCCGATAGTATAATGACCTGAAAGTTTAGAAATATATTATTTTAATTATGAGATATTCTTTCAAATACTCAACTACACCAACAATGTTAAAATTAGCTGACATATGTCTAAGTATTTAACGAGAACATTTATTTAGTATACTATATGCTACATTTTCGTTAAGAGTATATAAAATATTTGTAAATACTTATGGTTCTTAGTGTAATAATATGAAATTGTATTTCTATGTATATAGTTACATAACATTGGCTAATCTGTCCCACATTCCAAGTACTTCTGTGCGTGAATCCCCAGAACGATCCCTCTGTATGTCTGTCCCGTTAAAATAAAAAAATGGCTTCTGGTCTATTCATTCATTCATTCATTATCTGTTTACCCTCCTCTCATGTAGGACTTACACCCCCCAGGACTTACAAGCGGGTGCCTGGGGTCAGAGGCCCGTCGAGGAGCAGACACTCATGGATCAGACAGAACATCCAGGATGGGTGATCAGCCCGATGCCTGGTATGGGATGAAGGAAGTAGATGAAACGAAATGTGGGTGAAATGGATGAAAGGAAAGGTGATGATGGAGCAGTTGGTGGAATGAATGGCGGGGGAAAACGGAGAACCCGGAGAAAACCCGCCCAGACGCCGCTTTGTCCACCACAAATCCCACATGCAGGTCCCTGGGATTGAACCCGGGCCGCCTTGGTGGGAGGCGAGCGGTCTAACCACTCGGCCACGGCGCCGCCGCTTCTGGTCTAAATTATTATAATCTTCGGAAAGGAGATTGTAAGTGAAAAAGTGAGAAAAATGAGCACAGAAGAAAAGGAGAGATATAGAAAGCATAGAAAAAGATTGTTACATTCACATTACGATCTCTACTCACTCCTCTACAAACTATTCTTACAGAAGCTTATTATTCTAACCACTTCTTGATAATCTAAATAAAGGGCCCTTAAATTCACATTTAGTAGGATACAGCAACTAAAACGATAATAGGATTTTAAAAGAGCCTGTCGCTTCAAAATTCCATGCTCTTTGCATAACCACAAGAAAAAATATGATGTGTTACACTCACATGACTTTCTCTACTCTTGTAGAATATAACTCTTTGCATATCCAAGATAACAAAATGAATAACGAATTCCCATTTGAGAAAATAAGTATTGAAAAATTTAAGGCAATAACAAGCAATATCTCGAAAATGGTTCACTCAACAACAAAAATGTATATGACAAATTGTGTATTTTAACGCGATCTACATTTTGTTTGTAGTAAAACCTCGTCTATCTCTTATGGTTTACCAGTTATGCAAAAGTCGTTCACAACGAGGAATACTTTTGGAGACATTCCCAGAAAATTCGAGATATACATTTTATTTGTCATGAAAATATCTTAAACATATGATATTGTAATCAAAATCGTTAGAGCCATTTTTGAGAAAATTAAAATTTTCGAAAAGTGTTCCATGTAAAGGGTAATCTGGGGTTGGGGGATTTTCTTGAAAACCTTTGTGTCGCATCTGTGGAAGATAGTGAACCTAAATACCAAGTTTGGTGTTTATCTGACTGTTCGTTTCTGAGTTATGCTGTTCACAAACACACAGACGGACGTTTCCAAAAATTTTTTTTTTGGTTTCAGGGGATCTCAAAACATATATTTCCGGTGAAATCTCGGTATCGAATTTTTGGGTGGAATACAATACTTCCCCAACTTACTATACCTACGTAGTAGAGAAAGTAAAAATCTGATGTGTTACATTCACAGAACTTTTCTACTCTCTATCACTTATTAGTTGGTGTACCTTCATTTAACTAAAGCTTTTCCTGGTTGCTGATTGGCTATTTTTAAACGGTCTCAAATTGTACATTATTGTTGCTCCAATACTGACTAGTAGCATTTAAACTTCCAAATTCATTATTGCCTCAAGGTTACCTTATTGTTCTCATTTTTAGCAACTTTTAACCTATTATTCTCACAGCTCCTACATTATCAAATTACGTAATATATTCACATAACATTATTACACATGGATACAATAATACAAGCATTTGCAATGATTGTTGCATACCTTTTACAAATTATTACATACACATATTGCTTTAAGGCGGGCTGTTATTGAATTTATATATTACGTAATTAGACTGCAATTATTTAAGTGTTAAAAATACTGGCTCAAACACCAAGTTGGTACTTAAGAGACTTTTCGTTTTTTTTAGTTACGCTTTTCAAACATATTTTTTTTATAAAGATGCTTTTTTATATTCAGGGGACCTTCGAAACATACATTTCCGGTGAAATCTTATACCTAATTTTAGAGTGGAATGCAATACGCCATCTACTTCTATGTACGTGATAGGGAGCGTAATAAAACGAATGGGCGACTTGCCATTTGAGGAAAGTGTATGCATTTGAAGCTTCAAATAAATAATAAAGGATATCTCGGAAATAGTTAGCGCAACAAAAGCTTTTATATAAATTGTTTGATTAAGGAGACTATATTTTTTGTGTAGGAAGTTTTTGTCTAAGTCTTGTGGTTTTCAAATTGCACTGAAGTCACTCAGAATGAAGAGGACTTCGCAGGCAATTCGTAGAAAACCCAAGATATATGAAAATATATTAAACTATGCTACTTTAATCAAATTTATTACAGCTATTTATAAAAATATATCAAAATTTTAGAATAATGTTCCATATAAAGGGTAGTTTGGAATGGCGGATTTACTTAAAATCTTCGTGTTGCATCCTTGGAAGATGCTGAACTCAAATACCAAGTTTGATATTTAAGAGCCTTTTCGGTTTTGAGTTATGCTGCTCACACGCAGACTGAGCTTTTTCTAAAAAATACTATTTTGTAGACTCGGAATCTCAAAACGTGTAATTTCCGGTAAAATCTTGGCATCCAATCTTTCGGTGGAATGCACTGCTTCCTCTACTTACTATAGGTAAGTAATAGAGAAATTAAAAATGCCCCAAGGGCAAAATAATAGTGAACTTCGAAAACGAGATTGGAAGTGAGAAAAGTGTAGCAAACGAGCACACGAAGTAAAGGAGAGGCTTAAGAAATAGAAAAAATAAACTAAGACGTAACGTTATCTCGTTTCTCTACCAGACAGTTACACGTGTACTCTCTTAGCCCACTGTGTTCTTATACTGCATACAACGTACAGGAACTGGGCTTATCTCGTTTGCTGCACACAGAATCTTACAAGGGAACCATTTCAACGAGGCTAGACCTCCCCGCCCCCCACCGCATAGTGTGTGAATTTAACCTTCTGTTGCCAAGTAGATGGATACATACACTCAGCGATCAAAAGTATCCGGACACCTGACTGAAAATGACGTACATTCTCCATTCTTCACGGAGTGCGGAACTGAGGAGAGTATCGATGTAGGTCGGTAAGGCCTGGCACGAAGTCGGCGTTCCAAAACATCCCAAAGGTATTCTATAGGATTCAAGTCAGAACTCTGAGCAGGTCAGTCCATTACAGGGATATTACCGTGTAACCACTCCGCCACAGCCCGTGCAGTATGAACAGGTGCTCGATCGTGTTGAAAGATGCAATAGCCATCCCCGAATTGCTCTTCAACAGTGGGAAGCAAGAAGGTGCTTAAAATATCAATGTAGGTCTGCGCTGTGATCGTGCCACGCAAAACAACAAGGGGTGCAAGCCCCCTCCAAGAAAAACACGACCACACCATAACACCACCACCTCCGAATTTCATTGTTGGCATTACATACGCTGGCAGATGACGTTCACCGGGCATTTATCATACCCACACCCTGCCATCGGAGCTCCACATTGTGTACCGTGATTCGTCACTCCACACAACGTTTTGCCACTGTTCAATCGTGTAATGTTGACGCTCCTTACACCAAGCGAAGCGTCGTTTGGCATTTTCCTGCGTGATGTGTGGCTTATGAGCAGCCGCTCGACCATGTAATTCAAGGTTTCTCACCTCACGCCTAACTGTCATAGTACTTGGAGTGGATCCTGATGCAGTTTGGAATTCCTGTGCGATGGTCTAGATAGATGTCTGCCTATTACTCTTTACGACTCTCTTCAAATGTCGGCGGTCTCTGTCAGTCAACAGACGAGGTCGGCCTGTACGCTTTTGTGCTGTACATATCCCTTCACGTTTCCACTTCACTATCACAACAGAAACAGTGAACCTAGGGATGTTTAGGAGTGTGGAAATCTCGCGTAGACTTCTGACACGACTGACACCCAATCACCTGACCACGTTTGAAGTCCGTGAGTTCCACGGAGCGTCCAATTCTGCTGTTTTACGATGTGTAATGACTACTGAGGTCGCGGATAATGAGTACCAGGCAGTAGGTGACAGCACAAAGCACCTAAGATGAAAAACGTATGTTTGTGAGGGTGTCCGGATACTTTTGATCATATAGTGTAAATTAGAAAAGATGTGCAATTCTATGATAAGGCTGATTTTGTTATACAGAAGTGAAATTTCAATGGGAAAGAGCAGATCATGTGAATAAAATGCAGGTAGCATTTTGGAAGAGAGTTCTTGGAGTTTCACAAGGCACGTCAAATTCTAGGGTGTTGAGGGATAAGACACAATACACTGTAAAATAAGAGCAGTGAAGTACTGGCTGTGGCTGATGCAGGGGATGACTCCAGACTATGATCAGCAAGAAAACCTGTCTCCTAAGTTTTGGGCAGCTGATTTGCAAAGGGGTTTGAGGAGAATACGAATTGGGCCAGTGTGGCAAAGAGCTGAAACAAATGGCAAAAGCATATGGAAAGGTGTCAAAAGAAGACTAAAATATATCAACCAACAGGGAACAGAATCGGATTGTTGCCAAGTAAGAGACGTGATGAAGTCGCCTGACTGTTCTTCAAGATCTTACAGATATTCTATCTAGAAATGTGAAGGGCGGCTCGCTAGGGTAGCCTACAAGCAGCCACTGCCAGTACGCTAGAGATGACCTTCGGAGTGACAATAAGACCCTTAAGATAACCACTACCATAAATAATTACTACTATTAATATTACTTACTCTTTAATTTTATAACTCTCTCTAATAAGGGCAGCTGTATACACAAATAAGTATTTATAATAAAAAAGAAAAATTTGGCAAAAGAGAAATTATGTATGATATACATCAAATACATTTTCTATGGGTGGATTTTCATAATGAAATGTGCTCTTAGGGCTGCAAGAACTATTGTGATATCAAATACGACAAAAAATACACAACTTTGTCATTATATTAACAATTTAGTGACGGCATTTTTTTATAAATAAGATTTTCAAAGTTTGGTGCTATGTTCCGAGCTGAATGTACATGTAGAATACGTTTAAGGTTCAGATCTGATGGTGTACTTCTGTTGCTGGTCTTGCGTATTTTCATCACTGAGAGATGTTAACTTCGATCCAACATCCTTCCATCGTAACTATGAAGACTTACAATTGTAGCACGAGGGAAATTGTGATAGAAGTCTGAGAGATTTTTCTTTGTAATGACTTTTTTCTTTAAATCCTTACCTACTAATTCTACCTACAAGCATACAGTGCACTAGAGCACAGTGGATTGTGGCGTCACACAACTATGCCAATGCAATGTGGCCGTTTCCCAGCATCTGCACATCACGTTCTAGCTCCAGATTTGTATTATGTTACACCTGTGGACCAAACAATTTTATCCGCTTAAGTAACATAAACTTTCTCTAACGTTTATCATCTCATGTCAGACATAATACACACCAGCAAGGAAAAACCAATATTTTAATAGAAAAGCAACTATCCTCTATAGGCCCTCAAAAAAGAACTAGGGAAGAATTTAGCGAAGTGCTTTATTGCTTTATGTGGAATGTTGCACTGTATAGTCCGTTGCGACGAAGTGAAGAAGCTACTGGAGAAGAATGGCGACGTAACACAGACAAAATAAACGATGTTATCTCCAGAGTAGACGAAAGAGTAACAATGCTTAATCTGACCGGGCCGTATAACAGTTTGTCCTGTATGACGCGTCATTCCTATCATAGATAATGAATGAAGTATAAGGCTCTACCCGGGACCAAAGCCCTAGAGATCAGAGACTGAAACTCGCTTCGTTGGTTTTTAGGCTAATACCTGATTTCTTAAAAATCTCCCCTCTCCGCCGGTTATGCAGGCACATAAGTGGATACATCATGTACACGCACACACACGTCATTTCAACCGAAAAGGCGAAAACTACAGAAAAAGTATTCTAGCTCCCCATTTTCCAGTTGTCAGGCTATTACCGGAGGATATTGAGGTGTCCCACAATCCTCCCTGGACATCACTGCGCAAACGTAATCATGGTTATTAGAAACCACTGTCCAACTCACTCCTAACAGCTCCCTATCGGGAGGGTACAGATGTTTGCTGAAGAAAGCCTTGCCTCTCTCTTGTGATTATATGAAATTCGATCAGTATGAGAGGCGAGCTGCTATTCCTGGCATACTAATCTGACTGTTGTTGTATGGGGTGGTTGTTACACTATATCCACATAAAAGCAGAATAGCTAGGGCATTATACAGTGTTGCAGGAAGAGCTGTCGCTGGCAGAATTAAGATTTTTGGAGCACATCTTTATTCTTTTTCATTCTCAATATGAAAGAAATCTATTCCTAAAGTTTGAACGTACATTTTGTTACCTTATTTTAGCACAAGAATGAGAGGTTATGAATATGACGAGTATGGCCAGGGAACGGCCATTACCGTTGAATGAACCGCAGGAGCCTCTAGACCACCGGGCAGGCTGACAGACACACGCAGAGATCCCTAACGATTCCAAGCTTGATGACTCGCTCACACCGGAGGACTGACCAGATAAAGCTTCTCTCGCGGAACTGCGGAGAACTCGATCCAGAGAGAAGGTTGGCAGATACAAGAAAAGCATTCGCGCCATATGTCCGACAACGACTGATACTGCACAGGCCCTAAGTCTACCTGAAACATAATAGGGGAATAGAAATGATAGGAAATGAGAGGAAGTAAACTAGTGATAGAAGAGAAACTAACCCCGCATTCGCCTTGCCAACCAGGGAAAACCACAAAAAACCCACAGAGTAGTCAACCACAGGAATCGAACCCAGGACCTGCCTCACACATTACCGCAGAGCCATCTTGCTTGGTAAGGAATGTTCTCGTTATATTTTATACCTGAAATAACAGCAAGAGGTAGGATGTGAAACTTGAAGCGTATAATTAAATTCATATGCGAGCCTGGTGTTTTAATACACAGAGCAATTAATCTAGATAGCGCGGATGTGTGAATCTCTGCTCCGAGAGATGGAGCAGTAACCCACATTACCACAGACAACTGCCGGTTAAGCAGCGAAAGATTAATTTGAAGAGCAAAGTAGCAGAGAAGAGTACCTACTATTGCGGGAAATGAAGTGACGCCCCGCGGAGAACTATAACGGATACCTGAGGTCGTAATTCACAGAAGAACTTAAATGTCACGGGTGCGCTCCGCAGATACAGCAGCGAATGCATAGATTTTGACGCCAGTAAAGATATATGACGACACAGTGATCTATTGTATTGTTTGAACTAAGCAAGATTCATGCAAGGCTGAAATAATCGACGCTAAAATTGGGGTTAGAGAAAATAACTAAAGCATAAATAATATCACGATACATTTCGTCCCAGCGTGGAACCGAATATAGAATATATGGTAATGGAATTTTAAAGCAACCAATTTGCGTGCTTTTTTGGTGTAAAAGAAGCAAAAATCACATGACACGTTTCGCTGTAGATACAGGTGGATACAGAAAGCTGAAACTATAGCAAAAAATCTGATGTGTTACACTCACATGACTTTCTCTACTCCTCTACAAACTATTTTTACAAACGCTCATTCTCCATATGCTTCATGTTAATCGATATGTTAATCTTATTGCTAATTTTCTTGTAGGTGCAAGGGGAATATGGTAGTATTTAAGCGATAGTCAAATCTTTTAAGAGCTGGTTGCTATGTGGCGCATTCCATTCCCTTTATATGTCCAGGACATAAAAAAATGAATAACGAATTCCCATTTGAGAAAAAGTATTGGAAAATTTAAGGGAACAAAAAAATGCAAATGACAAATTGTGTATTTTAACTCGATCTACATTTTTGTGTAGTAAAATTTTGTCTATCTCTTATGGTTTACCAGTTATGCAAAAGTCGTTCACAATAAAGAATACTTTTGGGGACATTCCCAGAAAATTCAAGATATACATTTTATTTGTCATAAAATATCTTAAACATATGATATTTTAATCAAAATCGTTAGAGCCCTTTTTGAGAAAATTAAAATTTTCGAAAAATTTTCCATGTAAAGGGTAATCTGGGGTGGGGGGATTTTCTTGAAAACCTTCGTGTCGCATCTGTGGAAGATACTGAACCTAAATACCAAGTTTCGTGTTTATCTGGCTGTTCGTTTCTGAGTTATGCTGTTCACACACACACACACACACACACACACGGACATGTTTCCAAAAATGCTTTTTTTGGATTCAGGAGGTCTCAAAACATGTATTTCCGGTGAAATCTCGGTATTGAATTTTTGGGTGGAATGCAATACTTCCCCTACTTACTATACGTAGTAGAGAAAGTAAAAATGTCTCCTGTGGTTGCCAGTGATATAACATTTTACGAAACTCAAGTTGAATCAAGAGTAGTGCACAGGCTATCCCTGAAAATTCAAGATATCAATCCGCCCTAAACAAATGAAACTTGTAAGTCCATGACTTTGACGAGAAATAAGCGTTCTAATCACAGGTTTCTTGTTTGCACCCAAGTCTTCCCATCTATTCTGGGTACAATCACAGAAATTCGTCATTTGTTTCTTAGAACATTGTTGAGAGCATCTAAAATAAGCAGATGTGTTGCTTCGTAGAAAATGGTGAAAAGTGAATTTCGTGTTCTGATAAAGCACTACCTTTTGCGGTGAAGGAAGCGGAAGAAAAGCTGAACAAGCTTTACGGGGACTCTGCTCCGTCACATGGCATGATTCACGAGTTGTTCACAGAATTTCGATGTGGCCGTTCGAGCACAAGAGATGCCGTGCGCACAGGAACAGCCGGTTGAGGTCACAACAGAAGAAATGGTGAATAAAGCTCACGATATTGTGTTGGAAGACCGCCGATTGAACATCCATGAGATAGCCAAGACCGTAAACATTTGAGTGAACGGGTGTGTAACATTCTGTACGAATTTTTGGGTATGAGAAAGCTGTCAGCAAGATGGGTGCTGCGACTGCTCCTAGTTGAGAACAAGAGTAATCGTGTGACCATTTTACAGGGATGTTTGAACATGTTCGAGGGCAATCCAAATGAGTTTTTGCGGAGTTACATCACAGCTGGTGAAACTTAGATCCATTACTATCAATCTGAAACCAAATAACAATCAATGTAGTGGATTTCCTTCGGCGAACCTGCTCCAAAGAAAGCGAAAACCATTCCGTCGGCAGGATTCGTGGCAGCTGGGATTCACAAGAGTGATAGGCAACACTACCTGGAAAAGGGTAAAACGATCATATTATCCCGCAATGCTGGACCAGTTTCATAAGGAATTGTTAAAAAAACGACCCCATTTGGTGATGCAAAAGGCTCTTTCACCAGGATAATGCACCCGTACAAAGGTCAGCCATTGTCATCGCAAAAGTTGTGGAATTGGGCTACGAACTGCTACCTAACCCACCATATTCTCCAAATTTGGCTCCGAGCGACTTGTTCCTCTTTGCAAACCTGAAAAATTGGCTCGCTGGGAAAAATTCGCGTGCAGTGAACACATCATGCCACAGACAACCTCATATTTTGCAGACTTAGAAAAATCATATTTTTGGAAGGGTTAAAAAATTGAAGAAACGTTGGACAACGTATATTGAATTGAAAGGAGACTATATTAAGAAATA
The DNA here is from genome assembly GCA_030765065.1 of Deroplatys truncata. Taxonomy (NCBI): domain Eukaryota; kingdom Metazoa; phylum Arthropoda; class Insecta; order Mantodea; family Mantidae; genus Deroplatys; species Deroplatys truncata. Next base: position 47,295,820 of record CM060986.1, read on the forward strand.
AAATTGATTTCTTGGAAAAAATTATTTTCTTTAAAAAGTCACCGACTTTCCAATCCGCCCTCGTAAATACTTTAAATATACGGTATGTTAATGAATACCTATTGTTAGCCATTTTTGAGAAAAAATAGTATGTGTCGCATCTTTGAAAATTACTCAAATACCAAGTATTGTATTTATGCGACTTTTTGTTTTTGAGATATTCTGTTTACACACGCGCAAGCGCGAACGTTTTTCTACCACGCCTTCACCTCAGAGTTGCTCGTGTGAAGTACTCCAAGGGCCAACGTGGTTCGGAGTCCACGAAAAAATCTGTACGTCGTCTCATTCCACCGCCAACCTCAACACCACCACCACCCCACCATCGGAGGTAAGGGCCTCCGCCCGCTAGATGCCTCCACCTCAGACGCGGGTCCAGTCATCGCTTGGTGGAATGAGGCAAAACCCCGAAAATCATAGGTCATATATGGGGAGCGTTACAGAGGATGACGACAATACTTATAAAATATGAAGTATTGAACATTCTAAGAAATAACCACTACCTCGGATATGGTTAACGATACAAAAACATTTTTGACATGAATTGTCTGTTTTAACAAGATCTACACATTTTTGTAGCTTCTATTTTCTATCTGTTATGGTTTATCCAGTGATATAAATTAAAACGAAGACTTCACAGATATTCGTAAAAATGTGAAGATATGCATTTTATTTGTCATCTCACGCGTACAGCTTTTTAGTCAAAATAGTTAGTCATTTTAAGGAAATCTTGTCCATGTTTACAGTTAACATTAATCATGTACGGCTGGTGAAATCACGATATGGAATTTTTTGTACAATACTACACGTCGTCTACTTAACATAGGACGTCGTAAACAAAGTAGAAAGAAGAATTGAAAACTTTCAGTAAAAGTTTTTCGTCAGATCACCCACTTGGGTAAATGTAAACATACAATACCGAATATTTCAAAAACGAAGAAACAAATATTTTATACAACATTTTTATCCTATTGAGGCAATATTTCATTCAATGAATTGTTTATGACTTGTGATTACCCAGGTACATATTCTATTAGTGTGTAGCATTTATATAAAATAAAAATCACGTTCTTTGGTACTTTAATCGAAATTTTGAGGCAGTATTTTTAACACTTAAATGATTTCATTCAAATCATACAATAAAAAAGTATAACAGCCCACCTTAAAGCAATATGTGTATGTAACAATATATAAAAGTGTATATTACAGTCATTGTATATGTTTATATTATTGTATACATGTGTAATAATTTTATGTGAATGTATTACGTAATGTAATAGGCTAGGAGCTGTGAAAATAATAGTTTAAAAGTTCCTAACAATAAGGTAACCTTGAGGCAATAATAAATTTGAAAGTTTAACAATACTACTTGTAATTCTTGGAAGCAATAATTTAATTTTTGTGACAGTTTATAAAATATCCAATCAACAACCAGAAAAAAGCTTAAGTTAAATTAAAGTATTCTATTGGATTAGAAATAGCCAATCAGAGACTTGAAAATACAGCAACTTACAAGTTTAGGCGGCAGAAATCAAGTCAGTTGCTTGTAGACAGCGCTCATAACCGGACGCGTTGGTTGCAGACAGTATTCCTAACCGGACGCGAGATACGTCCTGGAGAAATTTAATACGTATTTGTGTGAGAAAATAGTTTACGTGTTTAAAAAGTGCAAGCATTTAATAAAAGAATCTTACAGCTCTCTATATCAGTGAAGTGAAATTTAAATCGTGTCAAGAATTAATAAAAAGGAGTGAATAAAAAATTAAAATCTGTGTAAGGCTACATTCTTCAGCCGCACCACGCCTTGCAAAGAAATCCATGTCTCTAACAATAATACTTACGCAGCCGAGGCAAACATGAATATATAATATTTACAGAAACAGTCAAGTTACAAAGTTAATATTTTTAAATTTTTGGGGAGGAAGGCTACCGGGTACCATACGTGCGGTTGCAACTACTTCAAGTTCGGCTTCCCAACAGTCGAAATATAATACATCTTCAAACTGTCTTTCCATACGTAGCAGCAACAAACCTCCTTCAAATTGGCTCCCAAAACGTGGGGCAAATAACAATACAGCGAACCATCTACTTCAATTTTAACACTGCTTTGTGGGAAAATAATGAATAACAAAATATGAGGTGCAATCATTACATTACGGGATTGTGTCTGCTGTGACCGAACGGATCAAGTGATTCACTTGAAGACAAACTAGACAAAGTTTCAAAGGATAGTGTCATTGATATTTGTGTTACATAAGTTTATACTAGCACGTGTACACTCATCTTGGCGAAATAATCACGATGGACACGAAACTAGAACAGAGAGCAAACATAAAATTCTGTATGAAACTCGGGAAAAAAATCAAATTAAGTTTTATTTACGGATGTTCTTTAACTGCTACGGTTCTTAGCGTCCCATTCTACATTGGGCGTTGAGGAAGTGCTTTTAACACTAAAATGACTTCAGTCTAATTATATAACATATTAATTCAATAAAAGCCCGCGTTAAAGCAAAATGTGTATGTAACAATATATAAAAATTTATGTAACAGTCATTGTATATGTTTGTATTATTGTATCCATGTGTAATAATGTTATGTGAATATATTACGTAATTTAATCATGTAGGAGCTGTGAGAATAATAGGTTAAAAGTTGCTAACAATGAGGTAACCTTGAGTCAATAATGAGTTTCAGAGTTTAATAATGTTACTTGTGATTCTTGGAAGCAATAATGTAACTGTAGTGACAGTTTATAAAAATAGCCAATCAACAACCAGAAAAAGCTTTAGTTAAATGAAGGTATTCTATTGGATTAGGAATAGCTAATCAGCAACTTGAAATACAGAAATTTACAAGTTTAGGCGGTTGAAATCAATCCAGTTGCCTGCAGACAGTGTTTGTAACCGGATGCGAGATGCATTCTCGAGAGATTTTATACGTATTCGCGTGAGACGAAAAATAGTTCACGTATTAAAAAGTGCAAGTAATTCATAAAAGAATCTCACAGCTTTCTATCAGTGAAGCGTTATTTAAATCGTGTCAAGCATTAATAAAAAGAGTGAAGTAAAATTATAATCCGTGTAAGCCTACATTCTTAGTCTCACCACAACCCTGCTAAGAGAAACGTGTCTCTAACAATAATACTGACGCAGCCGAGGCAAACATAAATATTAAATATTTAAAGAAACAGTTAAATTACAAAGATAATATATTTTTAAACTTAGGGCGAAGGCTACCGGAAAGCGGATACCATACGTGCGGTTGCAACTACAAGTTCGGGTCGACAACAGTTGAAATATAAAATACAACTCCTTCAATAGAACCTAGCTCAAATTAACGCCGAAAGCGGGGTGCAAATAACGTAAAGATACTATCTACGTCAGCGTGAAAGGCCGGAAAGTTTGCTCAGAGGCCTCTTTATCAGCTTGAGGTTCTTTTACGTGCCGTAAATTTACGACACGGGACCACCAGCTTTACTTCCCTTTCGAAGGAAGCCGTGCTAAGGATTTTTACCAGAAAAAAGATCTATCGCCCTCCTCGGGTTGGAACCTCGGGAACTAGAGGTTAGCATGGTACCACTAGACCACGCAGGACTACGTGTGAAACTTGGCAAATCGCCAACCAAAACCTATGGAATGTTGAAACAAGCTTACGGGAATGAAGCAATGAGTCGGACGAGATGTTTTGAGTGGCGTTTACGTTTCACAAATGGCAGAACATCGCTGGAGGACATCCAAGAGCATGATCATTGTTTTTTTTTCGACATTCACGGTGCACAATCCTGCGGGTCAAGCAGTGACTGCTGTTGTTTACTGTGACGTTTTGAGACATCTCAGGGAGGACATTCGTCAGAGCAAAATTGGATGCTGCAAGGCGACAAAGCACCAGCTCACAGAGGTCTCGCAACATGCCAGTTTTGTGATCATAACAACATGGTCGCCCTTCCTCACCTTCCGTATTCACCATATTTGGCCCCCCTGCGACTTCTTTTGTTTCCCAAGATGAAATCGAATCTGAAGCGTCGCCGTTTTGACACGGTGGAGGAAATCCAAAGTGAATTGCAGCAGGCGTTTAACACGCTTCAAGAACGAGACTTCCAGGGTGCATTCTAAAAATGGCAGAGACGCTGGAATCGGTGCATAGCTGCCAAGGGGACTATTTTGAAGACGATGACAGCCAAGTTTAAAGCAGGTAATTTTATTTCCATTTACGGTACCAGTCCTGGAATTTAATGATCGCACCTCGTACACTGTGCTTAAAAGAATACTGTAGGTATAGGTTATACAACGGAGGGGAATACCTCGCGCACTCCGACTACATAGATGTATTACGGCTACCAATCCAGGAGGAGGGGGTAAATTGAAGGAACCACAGGAGGCCACAGTTGCACCTAGATAGGCCACAGACGCGCAGTCCCTGATAGTGCCAGGCTCAAAGACTCGTCCTACTGTCCTTCCTAGAGAGGGCGATGAATGGCTCGTCAACCAAGAAGGCCTCTAGTATACACGGAGTACTCTTTCCTTTGAGCAAACATCCGCGTATCTATCCGACATCACCATACGCCATGAAACCTAGAAGTATACACCTAAAGGAAACAATTAAATTGAATTTTATTTATGGACGCTCTTTACTGCTGCGGTCCTTAGCGTCCCATTCTATATTGGACGTGAAAGACCAGTAATTTTGATCAGAGGCCTCTTTATCAGGCTTGGGGTTCTTTTAAGTGTCGTAAATCTACGACACGGGACCACCGGCTTTACTTCCCTTACGAAGGAAGCCACGCTAAGGATTTTTACGTCCCAAAAAAGCCATTGCCCTTCGCCAGGTTTGAACCCGCGACCTCGAGAACTAGAGACCTTCATGGTAACCACTACACCACGGAGGACAACACACCTGAAACATGAGAGGGAAACAGAATGAAAGGGTAATACTGAAAAGGAAATCGTGGTAGATGGGAAACCATCCAGCATTCGCCTACCCATCAGGGAAAACCATGAAAAATCCAAGGTCAGTATGGGCAATCGACGGGAACCGAAGCCGAGACCTCCCGAATGCGAGCTTCACAGCTCTCATTTGGCAATTTTATATTCATTCGACTTTTCGTTCTTTCAGTTACACTTCCATTTCCCTCCCTCTCTCTGTCACACACACACACACACACACACACACACACACACACACACCAAAGAAGCCATAAAAACACTCTTTGTGCCTTCATTCTAGCTCCATTACAAGCGTTAAAATTAGCCATTCATTCAAAATAAAACTTGGCTAGTTGGACTAAATTTTCATTGCACCTTTAAATTTTCGGTTTAAATCATATTCCTTCATATTTTTTTGGAAAATTTCACTTTTACTTTCTATAGTATACACTATTTCAGCCAATAAATTGATATCCAGATTTCAGTGGAAATACACTTTGAGTTCCCGTGAACAAAAAGGTACTGACGGTGTGTGTATCTATACAGCATAGGCCGAAATCAAAATGTCGATTAAGTACCAAAGTTATTTCTTAAAGGTCATCATTTTCCGAAGATGCGGCACGGAGGTTTTCAATGAAAACTCCACCCTTGAAGCTACATCTCAATGGAAATGTTTTCATTCTTTTTTCTTTCTTTCTCTACTACGTATAGTTAGTAGGGGAAGTATTGTATTCCACCCAAAAGTTCGATACCGAGATTTCACCGGAAATACATGTTTTGAGACCCCCTGAATCCAAAAACAGCATTTTTGGAAACATGTCCGTATGTCTCTCTCTCTCTCTCTCTCTCTCTCTCTCTCTGTGTGTGTGTGTGTGTGTGTGTGTGTGTGTGTGTGTGTGTGTGAACAGCATAACTCAGAAACGAACAGTCGGATAAACACCAAACTTGGTATTAGGTTCAGTATCTTCCAGAGATGCGACACGAAGGTTTTCAAGAAAATCCCCCGACCCCAGATTACCCTTTACATGCAACATTTTTCGAAAATTTTAATTTTCTCAAAAATGTCTAACGATTTTGATTAAAATAGCATATGTTTAAGATATATTCATGCCAAATAAAATGTATATCTTGAATTTTCTGGGAATGTCTCCAAAAGTATTCTTCATTGTGAACGACTTTTGCATAACGAGTAAACCATAAGAGATAGACAAAATTTTACTACACAAAAAATGTAGACCGCGTTAAAATACACAATTTATGTCATATACAGTTTTTTGTTGAGTGAACCATTTTCGAGATATTGCTTGTTATTTCCTTAATTTTTCCAATACTTATATTTTTTCTCAAATTCGTTATTCATTTTTTGTCCTGGTAATGCAAAGAGAATGGAATACTCCACATAGCAACCAGCTCTTAAAATATTTAACTATCGCTTAAAGCCTACCAGTTCCCCTTGCATCTACAAGAAAATTAGCAATAAGATTAACATATTGATGTCTCGATTAACATGAAGCATATGGAGAATAAGCGTTTGTAAAAATAGTTTGTACAAGAGTAGAGAAACTCACGTGAGTGTAACATATCAGATTTTTTTTGAATAGCCTATGAAATACTCTTCTTTCTGAATCAATGCTGGATAACACTTTGATGTAATACATCCACATTCTCTACCCTCTATCGTTTATTACTGGGTATATTAACTATTCATAGTAATGGTTATTTTTCTATCTATTGCATTAAAATTCCAATAAATGTTTGCATAAATAGCTATATTACACATTTCGTTATGGATATAAAGGGAACAGCGATAGTCAAATGTTTTACAACTGGACGCTAAATGCTGGTCTTAAAATTTCATACCGTTTCCATGCAATAACGAAAAAAAAACTGAATGTTGACAAGACTTAATGGCAAGTATTGAGCAATTCCTGCCATTAATAACGGAAATTTCAGAAATGGCTTATGCCACAAAAAGCACCTATTTGAAATAATTTATGTGTTTTAAAGAGATCTACATTTTTTGTGCAGTACGTTTTCGTCTATCGTTTAACGTATGCCAGTTATACAAGATTATATGAAATTCTTTCCGAACCAAGAGTACCTCACAGGCTATTACCAGAAAATTCAAGATAGGTATGCATTTTGTAATCATGCAAATATATTTAATATATGGTATCATAATCGAATTCTTTAAGAGGTATGGTTATAAACCAAAAAAATTCGAACAATGTTCCATGTAATTGTAGTGTGGAGTAGGGAGATTTTCTTTAAAATCCTCATGTCCCATCTTTGAAAGATGCTGAACCTAAATACCAAGTTTGGAATTTATCTAACTTTTCGTTTTAGAGTTATGCTGTTCACAGTCACACACGACCATTTTTCTAAAAATGATTTTCTTTTTGGCTTCAGGAGAACCTTAAAACATGTATTTCCGTTGAAATATCGATATCGAAATTCTTTTTACGTATGTGGTAGAGAAAGTAGGTATATTAATATTTTTGTGGCATTGTCCATTTCCGAGAAATTTTCTGTTATTGGTTTGAATTTTCCAATTCTTTATTCTACAACTCTTGGAGTGCAAGGTCATTAACCTTTTGTCTCTGTGGTTTCATGCATAGGGAAATTTCAAAGCCAGCAAATAGCAAATCGCTTGTTAAACCTTTGAAGCTAACTTCAGTCTCCTCTATCTCTTTGTATCTATAACGAAATGCGTAATTAAACCATTTCTGAAAATATTTTTCTCAATTATTATGATGCAGATAGAAAATCAAGGATTTTAAAGAAACGTTTGTAAAAGGACGATAAAAATAAAGACAACGGGTGATTGAATAAATGCTATTAATACGTAAAATAAACTGCCATCTCTTGCCATCAGCTGTTATTCTTATAGAAAACAATGTACTCTCAGTAATGCATCTCTTCTATTCTCTCTCTACCGCCCCCCACACACCTCTTACAAGTGCTCTTTGTGCCTTCATTATTATTTAAATGTTTCTCGAAAGTCACTTCAATATTTGCAATTTACAGACACGGTTTTTCCTTTGACTTGACACTGGCCAACAAAACACGAAGCATTGCAAAATATTATAAAGAAAACGCAATACATCTACTCCCTACGTTTTGTACTTTTAAATTACAGTCATATGAATTTTTACGAGCTTTAACAAAGCACATGCAAATTGACCCAGATTCCAAGCCCAATAAATCATTCATAAACTTCCCTATTATTATTCCAAGAAATTACAACCCTTTGAAGATGTAAAAGGTTTTTAAAATGTTTATTAGCTTTCTCTTTACAAATACTAGCAGAAACCACAGCTTCGCATTTGCACTATACAGTTAAATTCCTCTCCTTATCTCTCCCGCCCTTTCCCTCTATCACATTATCTTATTATAATAATTAGAATTGAACATAACGAAAAACTAATTTACACAAAATAAAGCTAAATTTTTGACAGTCATCAGGCAAATAGATGTTACAAGTCATTCACATGGCTTTCTCTAACCGCTTTAATTTTCTCTCTCTTCTACAAACTTAGAAAAGCTAATTTTCGTGTCTGCATAATATTAATCGAGATAAACGTTTTCGGAATGATTTCGTTACACATTTCGTTGCGCCTACAAGGAAGATACAGGAGACTGAGGTGATAATCAAAACCTTTAAAGTGCTATGTGGTGGCTTTGAAATTCCATACACCTTCCATAAAACGGTAAGAAAATATGGGTGGCGACCACTCCAAAAACATGTCTTATAAGCCTGATGCCACAAAAATGATTTGAAATAAACTATTTATTTTAAAGAGATCTAAATTTTTTGTGAAGTAAATTGTTGTGTATATCTACGGTTTACAAGTTAACAATTATACAAAATTCATTCCGAATGAACAAGCCGTCACTTCACAGGCTATTCGCATAAAGTTCAAGACATAAATTTCATTTTTCACGTAAATATCTTAACCAGATTGCGTTTTAATGAAAATTGCTAAGAGTCGTTTTAACAAAATCAAAAATAACGAAAATATTTCCGTGTAAAGCGTCGTTTGGTTAGGGTGTGGCTTTTCTTGAAAAATATTTATCTTGCATCCTTGGAAGATGCTAAAGTTAAATACGTAGTAGTTTCGTATTTATCCTAAATTTCGTTTTTGAGGTATGCTTGTCACACATAGACAGAAGCATACGTTGGTTATTTTTAATTTTTTTCAAAAATGGTTCGGCCGATTTGAATTAAAACACCACATGTTCAAGATATTTACATGACTAATTAAATGTAGGTATATTTTGAATTTTCTGGGAATAGCCCATGAAGTCCTCTTCATTCTAAAGGCATTTTGTATAACTGGTAGACCATAACAGATAGAAGAAAAAAAACTTGCTACACACAAAAATGCAGATCTCATTAAAACAAAATTTATGTCAGATAAACCTTATGTGGCATTATCCATTTCCGAGAAGATTTAAATGTTTCCATAGTTCATTTTTTTGAAGTGGTTACCATTGGGTTCTTAAAAGCACCGTCACTCAATTAAATTTGTTACTTATTCGACGTTTTGTTTTTGAATTATGCTGTTCAAAACTTCACTGGCTGGCATACAGACACACACACACACACACACACACACACACACACGCACACTTAAAAGGCACATTTCCGTGAAATATAGGTATAAAATTTTGGGTAGAAAACAATATTTACTCTGCCTTAGGTAAGCGGTAGAAATGTGCAGTGTTGTAGTTGTCTACCTACAATACTTTTTCAGGAAAGTATATTTGTTACATTTTTAAAGTTTTATCGTGCCAAGAATGCTGTAATTTCGTAGGGTATTATTAGTCTAATGTAAGTATAATATTCTTCAGACATTTTGATTTCCTTTGTGATAACTATTAATCATGAAAGAAGTAGTACAGAATACCCTTAATATAGTAAAATCCTCAAATTAAGCTAGGAAAATACACAGTGGTTCCAGAAAACATTCGCCTCCACTTTTGAAAGCTCTAACTCCGAATTAATGCAGAGCAAGATCTCATTCTTAACGTGCAGAAAGAAAAAAACGGAGTGCTGAATATTTGACATGTTTCATTTTATTAGCATTACAATTCTTTTTAAATTGCACAGATTTATCAACTTCTCCATCTGTAGTATTTATAAAAATTGTTTAACATGAGTTTGGTAGAGCCACTTTTTACTTTCTCTACCACGTACATAATAGGTACAGAAGGTGTTGCATTGCACCAAAAAGTTAAATAGCGAGATTTTACCGGAAATATATATTTTGAGACCCTCTGAATAAAAAAAAACATTTTTAGAAGTTGTGGGTGTGTGAACAGTATAACTCAAAAACTAAGAGCGGTATGAATACCAAACTTGGTACTTATATAGGTTCAGTAGAAAGTTCCAATACGATACGAAGATTTGCAAAAAAAAAAAAATCTCCCCACCCCAAACTACCCTTTACATTCGACATTTTTTCGAAATTTGTTATTCTCTAAAAATGGCTCTAACGATTTTGATTAAAATGCCATACATTAAAGATATTTACACGACAAGCAACATGTATATCTTGAATTTTCTGGAAATAGCCTGTGAAGTCCTCCATTTGGAAGGAATTTTGTATAATCTTGTATAACTGGTAAAAGTTAAGCGATGGACAAAAACGTACTTCACAAAAAATGTAGATCTCTTTAAAACACACAATTTCAAATAATTTTTCTTTTGGCATCAGCCATTTCCGATATTTTCGTTATTAATGATTCGAATTGTTCAATACTTAGCCATTCTTTTAAAGACCTGTCGATTTTCATTTGTTTCTCGCGATTGAATGGAAACTGTATGCAATTTTAAGGCTAACACATAGCGTCCAGTTCTTAAACTGTATCGCTGTTCCCTTTGTATGTATAACAAAATGTATAATACAGCTATTTCCGGAAAGGTTTATCTGGATTAAACTGAAGTAGATAGGAAAATGAACTGTCCTAAGAATAATTTGTATACGCACTAATAAGCGATAGAGGGTAGAAAAAGTCATGTGAATATAACATATCAGATTCTTTTTAGAATGCCTGAAATTAAAATTGGTTTTGATCAGTGATGTCTAATACGGGTATTATAAAGATCTATACTAAATGTCGTCATGAATGGCTCAATTTTTAACACTTCACGTCAATCTTAGTGACTTTGAGTTTGTGTACCCACTCTTCTACACACCTTTCTCACTAAAGTTTATTTATCTATTTACTGAATGTTAATCGAGATAAACTTTGCAGAAATAGTTTCATTACACATTTCGATGTAGGTACAAGACGGATACAGGAGACTGAAGGGTTAACCAGATCTTAAAAAAGCTTGCTTTGAAATTCCACAATTTTTATGACCAACAGAAACAAACGAATAGTGACTTAGCACTTCAAAAGGGAATAAAGCATTTGAAAATGGTAACCAATAACAAACGAATATCTCTGAAATTGTTAACGACACAAAACATTTTATTCGACTTAAATAGGGTTAAAACGAAAGATGCTGTTTTCAAGTATAAGCCTTTGTCTATCTCTTATGGTTTACTACCGTACATTAAAATTTAATAAATTCATTTACAATAAGTTGACTTCACAAGTTATCCGAGTATAATTTAAGATATGTTTCACATGTCATGTATGTATCTTAAATTATGCTATTTTAATAAAAAACATAAGTGCCATTTTCAGAAAATCAAACTTAATGGAAGGTTTTAAACGTAATATGTAGTTTAAGGTGGAAGAAATTTTCTTTAAAATCTTCGTGTCACATTATGAGAAAATCCTGAACTTTAAAAACAATTATGTGTTACATTTACATAACTTTTTCTACCTTCCATCGTTTACTAGTGGGTATACAACTTATTCTTACGAAAGCTTATTTTTCTGTCTACTGCATTTTAAACGAGATAAACCTTTAAAAAATAGCCACATTACACATTTCGTTATAGATACAAAGAGAACAGCGATAGTCAAATATTTAAAAACTGGACCTATATGCTGGCCTTAAAATTCCACATCTTTCCATGCAATCGCGAGAAACAACTGAACGTTGAAAGGACTTTAAAGTAATCAACAATTCGAACAATTAATAACTGATATCTCGGAAATGGCTTATGCCACAAAAACATTTGAAATAAATTGTATGTTCCAAGGATGTAGATTTCTTTGTGTAGTAATTTTCGTCTATTGCTTAACGTTTACCAGTTATTCAAGATTATATATAATTCCTTCCGAATGAAGAGGACTTCATAGACTGTTACCAGAAAATTCAAAATATGCATTTTATTTGTCATGTAAGATCGTTAATATATGGTATTTTCATTTAATTCGTTAAAGCTGTTTTAGAGAAAATAAAAAATTTCGATAAATCTTCCATGTAAAGTGTAATTTGAGTTGGGGGATTTTCTTGAGAATACTTGTATCGCATCCTTAGAAGGTATTTTTCGTTTTTTTAAGTTATGCTGTTCACAGACACACAAACCACGGACCTTTTTCTGTAATTTTTGTTTTGTATTCAGGGCCACAAATCATGTACAGGGTTATTCAAAAAGGAAGGAGCAGATTTTAAATATTCCTTTTTAATGAACCACAATAGATAGCGACACATACGAAACATCATTGAATAGAGGAAAGTTCAAAGTTTTAAGCCCCCACCTATTAGTTCTATTCAGTGCCTACAGCGGAGCTGGGTTTGTTTACGAGAAAATGGCGACGCCACAGGAAAAGCCGCTTTGTGTGCTGCAGTATGCAAAGAGTGTATCCGTTGTTTCATCGCAGCGTGCATTTCGTTGTAAGTTCAACAACGAGCCGCCTCGTCATAAAAAATTTACACTTGATACAATAAATTCGTAGAAGATGGTTGCGTAGGCAAACGGAAAAGCACTGGTCGTCCTTGCATAACAAATGGTGCTCATTTTGAACACATAAAATACAATTTTGAACTTTCCTCTATTAAGTGGTGTGTCACCATCTATTGTCGTTCATTAGAAATAAACATTTAAAATCTATTCTTTCTTTTTGAATAACACTGTATTTCCGGTGGATTCTAGGTATCGAATTTTTTGGGTGGAATGCCATACCTTCTCTACCTACTATATACGTTATAGAGAAAGTAATAAAAAGATATGTTGCTTAAAGACACACAAGCGCGCACACAGAGTTTTCTAAGATTTTATTTTGGGGCGAAAGTTAACGGACCTTAACGGACGTGTATTTCCTTGAAATCTCGAAATGAGATGTTCTGACTCGAATGCAATACTTAATCTACTTACTACAGATAAATGGTGGAGAAAGCAAAACTTATTCTACTAAATCACTTGAAATTAACTTATAAACGCCACACATAAAAGGTTGAAAACTCACTGTAGTTTAAAAAAAATTCTGATATGATACATTCACATGACTTTCTCTTCCCTCTGTTGCTTATTAGAGGTATACAAATTATTCTTACTCAAGTTTACCTTCTGTCTACAACGTTTAATCCAAATAAACCTTTACAGAAATAGCTACATTACACATTTCGTTATAGATACAAAGGGAACAGCGATAGTCAAATGTTTAAGAAGTGGACGCTATACACTAGCCTTAAACTTCCATACTGTTTCCATGCAATTGCGAGAAACATCCGAATGATGAAAGGACTTTAAGATCATGACCAAGAAATGAGTTTTCAAACCTTTAATAACAGATATCTCTGAAACGGCTTATGACAAAAAAAAACTTATTTTAAATAAATTGTGTGTTTTAAAGAGATTTACATTTTTTGTAAACTACGTTTTTGTTTATCGCTTACCAGCTATACACGATTATATAAAACTCCTTCTGAATGAAGGGGACTTCATAGGCTATTCACCGAAAATTTAAGATGTACATTTTGTTTTTCATGCAGATATCTTTCATATATGGTAATTTTATTCAAAATCGTTAGAGACATTTTTTAGAAAATGAAACATTTCGAAAAATGTTTTATGTAAAGGGTAGTTTGGGTGGGAGATTTTGCTAAAAATGTTCGTGTCGCTCTTTGGAAGATATCGAGCCTAAATACCAGTTTGGTATTTATTCAACTTTTCGTTTTTGTGCTATACAGGCACAGACAGAGACAGACACACACACATATGGACATTTTTCCAAATATGCTTTATTTGCATTCATGGGGCCTCAAACATGTATTTCCGGTGAAATCTCGGTATCGAATTTTTGGGTGGAATGTAATACTTCCCCTATACGTAGTAGAGAGGGTAAAACTCATGTAACTAACTAAACAAAAATATCTTGGAAAATGTCAGAATCCGTAAAATAGAATATCGTTTGTTATTTCCACTTATTAAAGTGACAATTTTCTCCCGGTATATTTGGTTGCTGGAATTTGTTTAAATTAGAAACCAAAGATTTCCATAGTCACTGTGAATAGAATGGATTGTTGGACGTCGAAGTATCGCGCACTTCTTTATAGATAAACATATAGAAAACTAACGTTTACGACAATTTTTACTGTAATTATCAATTAGGTATTGTTTTCACTTATTTGTTTACATATCCGCATTTTAAATGTGCATGGTCTATACGTTATTTAATTAAGGAGCCAACAATAAAATACCTTGTTCGTATGATGTTTCTGAAAAACGAACCCTCCTGAAAACGCACAACACGTAATACAGGACTGCTGGAGAACACAGAAACGGACCCCGTGAGCGTCCGTGTGAAACTGACGTCACTGAGCGCCGTCCAACAATAACTATATGGTGTCAGGGGTGGGATCATGCGCACGAGCTAGCCAGCCGACATTGACGTATCAATCCGTGTTGTGAGAGATACGGTGGTGCCTTATTTTGGACTTGTAATTTTAGCACAACCTGTAATTAACAATTTCGCACGAACAGAGAAAACGTGTATACCTGTTTCCTTGAGATGCATTACTGTCCATTAAATGCATGTGGTGGTAACGAAATCCTATCGGAGATGATTTAGAATGACGCGACTGGCAGCAGTCATATCTGACCTCGCTCTGCGGTAGCCTAGCTCAGGTTGTTTGTCATGGTGGAAAATTAAATTCAATTCAATTTTATGTATGGACGCTCTTTAATTGCTATAGGCCTTATCGTCCCATTCAATATTGGGCGTTAAAAACCGGTAATTTTTCTCAGAGGCCTCTTTATCAGGATTGCGGTTCTTTTACGTCCGCAAATCTACGATACGAAACCACCGGCTTTACTTCTCTTTCGAAGGAAGCAATGCTAAGTATCTTTACGCTCGAAAAGTCTATTGCCCTCCGCCGGGTTGGCATGATGTAATAACGTTATGTGAAGTTGTGTGTAGTTATCATTATATACTACAGAATGGCATGCGTTTATTGTGTTAAGTTTTGTTCGTAGGAGTCACACACCACCTTCAGCTTCAGCTTGAATTTATACTCGATTCCCTGGTGTAACCGTTACTAATATATACATGTTAAACAGGCTGGGTCCGTGTTAGACAAATAGGAAAAGTCAATAGCTCTAACCGAGGAAACATTAGACGAGAGAGGTATTATCGTGGAAAGAAGTGCAAGAAAATCGCTGCCTGGTGTTTATTATGACAGAATAATAGAACCCCAGAAAATCATAGCCGTAACTTTTGCTGCCAGTAACCGCTTTTACTCTCTTTAGTGCCCTTCTAGCTGTTGCCACCTACATTTAGACTGCTCCTTCGTCTCTGGCGTGTAATGATGAATCCATTTTTCATCTTTTATGAAAACTCAATGTAATTGCGTTTAGACAAGTCTAAATAGCCTTGAGAAATGCTAATTCTATTCAATTTTTGGTCCATTGTTATGAAATCCGGCATCCATCGGAGTCTTTGCAATGTCAGCCAAGTTTAGTATCTTCATTTGGTAATCATTGAGTATGGCATTGCAATTTTTCCTATTTTCGTCACAGTCTTATAGGTCATAACGGCTCAGAGGGCTTTCCCTTTGAATGGATGCACGACTCGTGTTTTAATTTCAGTTGTCCATTTTTATTTTTTCTACTTCCACCCAAAAATTTGGTACCTAGATTTCACTGGAAATACATATTTTAAGATTCCCGGAAACTAGAAAAAGCACCTAAAGAAAAATGTGCGCGTGCGCATGTATCAATGCCTGAATAGCATATTTCACCTTTGTAGGACTTACACCTACAAGGACTTGCAAGCTCATGCCTTGGGTCAGTAGCCTGTCGAGGAGTAAGCAAACCCTAGATTATACCATATCCAGGATGGGTGATCAGCCCAATGTCTGGTACGGCGGTGAAGAAGAAGGAAATGAAATGTAGTGATGAAAGGGGTGATAGGGAAATTAGAGGATCAAATTATCCAACCCAGTATACGCCTAGCAGCCGATGAAAACCGCGAGAAAACCTTCAGTCAGATTGGTCGGTCTCGGGGTTTTGAACCCAGGTCCTCCCGAATGCGAATCGCACAGGTTATCGCCGCGCCACCTTGCTCGGTATAAACAACATAACTCAAAAACGAAAATTCGTTTAAAAACCAACTTGGTATTTAAGTACAGCATCTTTCAAGGATGTGACAGAAAGATTTTAGTAAATTTATGTTTCTCAAAAATGACTACTTTGATTAAAATACCACATATTTAAGATATTTATATGACAAAAAAATGCAAATGTCCTCTTCATTCGGGTGGAATGTTATGTGATTTCGTATAACGGGTTAGCAATAAGATATAGGAAAACCTTAGTACACAAAAATCTATCTCTATAAAACACCAATATATTTAAACAACTTCTTCTGTGGCATTAGCCATATCCCAGATATTCCTTATTATTGGTTTGAGGTTTTTAAAGTAAAATTTCGTAATAGTAGTTTCCAGCAGGTGTACAAAAATTAACGATAGTAGGTTAAGAAAGTCATATGAATGTAACAGATTTTTTTTAACTATCGAAAGCGAAGAGGTAGAATCCTTTGATGCCGGATCTAACTCGTTTTGTATTTATTGTTGGGGTTAAACCCTTCAAAACAATGTACTTTATCACAGCTCGTATTTCAGTTTTACAAGTTTTGTAAAAAATGTTACACTATTTTGTTTACACTTTGGTCACAAACAAATGACCGCACTTACACGTCTGAAACTTTACAGCACGCCACCCTTAAGGCACACTTAACAATTATCATAGCAGTTTGATAGTAAATGATGGACTGGAGACAATATGAAACTTTTAGAACATTGGTAAATCGCCCGTTTAGACCTAAGTACCTCCTAGATGATAAGCTGAAGTCGGAAATTTAACCTCAATGTGATGGGTGGCTAGATAACAGTTCCCGAAGTGAACTAGAATGGAAACTTTCCGCATCTCATAACAGTTAAAGACTGCTCGAGTGAGTGGGAAATTTCCATTCGGATAGATTAGAGCCTGAAGAATATGCAGCACACATTGCTAACCTGCCAGCGGAGCCATGCATTTTTTTTTTTTTTTTTTTTTGTATGTTCCTTAACATCTAAGGTCGTATTGGCGGCTTTTTATCTTTTGGAACAATTTCTCATCGCAATCATGTTCACACACTTACAAAGGTCTTATCTTTGCATATATTCTATACTCGAGGAATCTTTTGTAAAAAGGACAAAATTCATCCACTAAGAGGCGAATCCGCTTTGTGTTTGTTTCTTTCTTTTCCTTCTCTACAACATGGTATCCAGCATAACTAAAAAACGAAATGCCGAATGCATACCACACATGGTATTTAACCTCCGACGTGTTACAAGATACGACACGAAGATTTTCACAAAAATGTTTACACCCTAAATAACTCTTAACATGAAAAAATCCGATGTTTTACACTCACATGACTTTCTCTACTCTTGTACAAACTCTTATTCACCATTTATTTCATATTAATCAAGATAAACATTTGCAAAAACGATGTTTTGATATGCAAAGAGAATTACATTTTACACATAGCGCCCAGTTCTAAAAATATTTGATTATCGTTTAAGGTGTACAATGTTCCCCTTGTTTTTTAATTGCAAGGGCAATATAGAAATACAGTAGCCTTTAAGCATCGACATATATCTTAATAGCTGGTTACTAGATGCAGCACCATTCTCTTTGCCACAGATTAATACTCTTTGCATATCAAGACAAAAAAAATGAATAACGAATTCCCATTTGAGAAAATAAGTATTGAAAATTTTAAGGCAATAACAAGCAATATCTCGAAAATGGTTCACTCAACAAAAAAATGTATACGACATAAATTCTGTCTTTTAACGCGATATACATTTTTTGTGTAGTAAAATTTTGTCTATCTCTTATGGTTTACCAGTTATGCAAAAGTCGTTCATAATGAAGAATACTTTTGGAGACATTCCCAGAAAATTCTAGATATACATTTCATTTGACATGAAAATATTTTACACCTATGATATTTTAATCAAAATCGTTAGTCATTTTTGAGAAAATTAAACTTTTCGAAAAGTATTCCATGTAAAGGGTAATCTGAGGTGGGGGGATTTTCTCGAAAACCTTCGTGTTGCATCTCTAGAAGATACTGAACTTAAATACCAAGTTTGGTGTTTATCTGACTGTTTGCTTCTGAGTTATGCTGTTCACACCACACACACGGACACGTTTCCAAAAATGCCTTTTACTTTCTCTACTACGTACAGTAAGTAGGAGAAGTATTGTATTACACCCAAAAATTCGATACCGGGATTTCACCGGAAATATATGTTTTGAGACCCCCTGAATCCAAAAAAAGCATTTTTAGAAACATGTCCGTGTGTGTGTCTGTGTGTATCTGTGAACAGCATAACTCAGAAACGAACAGTCAGATAAACACCAAACTTGGTATTTAGGTACAGTATCTTCCAGAGATGCGACACGAAGGTTTTCGAGAAAATCCCCCCACTCCAGATTACCCTTTACATGGAACATTTTTCGAAAATTTTAATTTTCTCAAAAATGGCTCCAACGATTTTGATTAAAATATCATATGTTTAAGATATTTTCATGACAAATGAAATGTATATCTCGAAATTTCTAGGAATGCCTCCAAAAGTATTCATTGTGAATGACTTTTGCATAAGTGGTAAACGATAAGAGATAGACAAAATTTTACTACACAAAAAATGTAGATCGCGTCAAGATACACAATTATGTCATATACTTTTTTTGTTGAGTGAACCATTTTCGAGATAGTGTTTGTTATTCCCTTAAATTTTCCAATACTTATACTTTTTCTCAAATTCGTTATTCATTTTTACTTTCTCTACTACGTATAGTAAGTAGGGGAAGTATTGTATTCCATCCAAAAATTGATACCGAGATTTCACCGGAAATATATATTTTGAGACCCCCTGAAGCCAAAAAAAGCATTTTTGGAAACATGTTCGTGTGTGTATCTATCTGTGAACAGCATAACTCAGAAACGAACAGTCGGATAAACACCAAACTTGGTATTTAGGTTCAGTATCCTCCAGAGCTGCGAACGAAGCTTTTCAAGAAAATCCCTCAACCGCAAATTACCCTTTATATGGAACATTTTTCGAAAATTTTAATTTTCTCAAAAATGGCTCTAACGATTTTGATTAAAATATCGTATGTTTAACATATTTTCATAACAAATAAAATGTATATCTTGAATTTTTTTGGAATGTCTCCAAAAGTATTCTTCATTGTGAACGACTTTTGCATAACTGGTAAACCATAAGAGATAGACAACATTTTACTACACAAAAGATGTAGATCGCGGTAAATACACAATTTATGTCATATACAGTTTTGTTATTGAGTGAACCATTTTCCAGATATTCTTGTTATTCCCTTAAATTTTTCAATAATTTTCTCAAATGGGATTTCGTTATTCACTTTTTGTCTTGGATATGTAAAGAGTATTAATCTGTGGCAAAGGGAATAGTGCTGCACCTGGCAACCAGCTATTAAGGGATATGTATGTGCTTAAAGGCTACTGTATTTCTATATTGTCCTTGTAAATATATATTCCTCTTACATCTACAAGGAAATTAGCAATAAGATAGAGTCTGCAAATGTTTATCTCGATTAACATGAAGTAGATGGAGAATAGGCGTTTGTAAAATAGTTTGTACAAGAGTAGAGAAAGTCATGTGAGTGTAACACATCAGATTTTTTCTTGGATATGCAAAGAGTATTTATCTGTGGCAAACAGAATGGTGCTGCACGTAGCAACCAGCTATTAAGAGATATGTCTGTGCTTATATTGCCCTTGCAAATACAAAACAAGGGGAACATAGTAGGCCTTTAGCGATGGTTAAATATTTTTAGAACTGGTCGCTATGTGTAAAATGTTATTCTCTTTGCATGTCAAAAGATCGTTTCTGCAAATGTTTATCTCGATTAATATGAAATAGGTGGAGAATAAGGGTTTGTTAAGATAGTTTGTACAAGAATAGATAAAGTCATGTGAGTGTAACACATAGAATTTTTTTTTATATCCTGGACATGCAAAGAGAATGTAATGCGTCACATAGCAACCAGCGCTAAAAGGATTTGACTATCACTTAAGATCTACCATATTCCCCTTGCATCTACAAGAAAATTAGCAATAAGATTGATATCTCGATTAACATGAAGCATATGGAGAATAAGCGTTTGTAAAAATAGTTTGTACAAGAGTAGAGAAAGTCATGTGAGTGTAATACATCAGATTTTTTGGATTCAGGGGGTCTCAAATCATATATTTCCGGTGAAATCTCAGTATCGAATTTTTGGGTGGAATACAATACTTCCCCTACTTGCTATACGTAGTAGAGAAAGTAATAACGAAAATTTTTCCATGTGAAGGCTAGTTTGGGTGGAGGGATTTTCTTGAAAATCTTCGAATCGTATCCTTAGAAGAAGCTGAAGTTAAACACCAAGTTTGGTATTCATCGACATTTTGTTTTTGGGTTATGCTGTTCACACACACACACACAACACACATACATACAAACTACACGTACTGTTATCTAAAAATACTTTCATTGGATGCAGGAGGCCTCGAAACGTACATTTATGGTAAAATCTCGATATGTAATTTTTGCATGGAACACAATACTTCCTCTACCTATTACAAATAAGCGGTAGAAAAGATTAAATAAGGTTTTATATGTGTATTTGATGAAATTAAGTTGCAAAAACCTGTCCCTTTTAATACACCCAGATAACTTTGATCACTAAAATCTAATTAAAACGATTCCACTAATCAGTTATGAGTAGAATGAAGTAAGTAAGTAAATAAGTAAGTAAGTAAGTATACTCCTATCTTAGGTGGCAGAGGAGGAAGTCGTGTCAGAATTTCGAAACTGAGTTTATTTTCTGTAGTGAACTTCAGACAGAAGCAAAATCCTGACGTAACCTTCCTAGTTAATGACAGACCGTGTAACAAGGCACTTCCCACTTCATCTGGGAGTATTTCATTAGGATTTGAAGTGAAGCGAGATATATTTCCTTTGTAACAGAGTCACAAAGGTGTTGAACTGCACGGAGACAGACCTAGCTTACGGCCAATAAGTGAACTAAAAGTGAGAGCCATTGTTAACTAACAAAAGGCTACAAATGACGTTCCATTGCATCTGTTATCAACAGGCTTGCGTTCATTTACGAGATTTTGCAGATAACTTAAGATTGAAATCCGTCTATACGGAATGAATAAAAAGTGTAATATTGCTTATAAGTGTATTTGAATATTTCTTAAAATTTAAGGGTGTAATTAAGCAAGTTGGCTCCCGAGTCTTGCATTCGGGGATCCCGGGGTCAATTCCCGTCGAACGTCCACTCTGACATTGGGTTTTTGATGGTTTTTTCTGCTCGGTAGGCGAATGCTGGGTTACCAGTAGTTTCTCTTCTACCACGTCTTCCTTTTTCTACTTTCCCTTTCATTCCTCTTCCTCTTACATTTCAGGTACTCAAGGTTTCGCAGTGCTGGACAGATGGGGTAGTTTCTTGCTCCAAGGAAAGTGTACCTACTGTCCGTAGATACTAGGAGGGCTGTCTGGTTGTATGGGTCGTTCATCGCCCACTCTAGGTAGCACCAGCAGTGGATCGGGATTGTTAGGGGCATCTGTGCGTGTCCGAGGCCTGTCTCTCCTGTGGTTCCTTGCATTTACTTGTTCTAAAGATCTGTGATATCTGTAGGGAATGCTGAAGGATACCGTTTATGTACAAATAGGCTACAAATTAGAAGATAGTATCCGGGATGCGTTTGTTTTGCAACTGCTGCGTTTGCAACTATTTGTTGCCCAAACGCTATTTTTTATACTTCTCCACGGACTCTATCTATTTCCCTGACCCGCTACCAAAATATGGCATTTTTTAATGTTAATCCCCAATGTCGAATTTCCTCTCATTCTGAGTCCTAGTTAGAGATTAGTCTGCGCAAGACTTAAGTTCTTGGCCTGACTCATATATGGCGTGAAAATGGCCGAATTGCTGTGACAGATGCTAAGTACCAACCTCTAGATGGCGTGCTGTAACGTTTCGAACCATAAGTGCAGTCACTTGTTTGGGACGATCGTGCAAACAAACGAATGTCAACGTTTTCTACAAAACTGTACAACTATAATACGAGCTGTGATATAATTCTTTGTTCTGAAGGGTTTAAACCACAGAAATACAAAAGTAATTCATGGAGGTACATGCGTTCTAGACGATGAGTCCTCAGGGCAACCCAAAACAGCAACGACCGACGAGATTGTGAAAGAAATTCACAAAGACTTCGATAGGTCATGTCCTCTACATTTTACACAAAGTTTTGGGCATGAGAAAGCTTTCCCCCGACGAGTGCTTCATTTGTTAACAATGGACCAAAATTGCATTAGAATGAACATTGCTTAAACACAATCCCTGTGATTTTCTCCGTCGTTTCAATAACAGTAGATGAAACTTGGAATCATCACTATACGCCAGAGACGAAGGAGAAGTCCAAACAGCGGGATGCAACATGTGAAAGTATACCAGTGTAAGTAAAGCCGGTTCCTTCTGCAGGAAAAGTCATGGCTGCAGTATTTTTAGATTCTTATAGTGTGGTGCTCATAGACTTCGTTCAGAAGTACAGAACCATCATGGGTAGTATTTCGCGTCATTACTGGTAGGGTTAAACGTCCACATCTTGCGAAAAAGAAAGGTTCTTTAATCAAATGCGTCGATGAATGCTTCCAAGTTCTTCCACATCTGCCATACTCACCGGATTCAATTCTCAGTTATTACTTTATGGTTCCAAAACTGAAAAAAATGGTTGCGTGGACTAAGATTCACATTAAATGATGGGGTTGAAGCTGAGACAGGCTTTTCACTGTTGGACAAATATTCTTCTACTTCCACTGTAGCGCGTCGGCGTTTCCGGACCATGGTCTTCCCAGTTGCTCTCCACCAGCCTAGACGATCTTACGCTGCAACTCTCCAGTTCCGGATCTTAATGATACGTACTGCATCCTGCTGTTACGTGGTCTCCTCACAGGCCTTCCTCCTCCAAAATCTCCTGAGAGCACCTTCTTTGAGATTTAATGTTCCTCCATTATTATTAAATGGCCCTACCCCAATGATATGCAATAGGTACCTCTTCATACAAGGAATATATTTCGTATTATATCTAATTCGCCTTCTCCTTGCATACATACAGGCCCATAAATTCTCTTCAGATTTTTCTTTTCGGTGGAATCTATCTTTTCCACGGCTTTCTTTGCGAGAGTCCACGTTTCATTACCATAATACACCACTTACTGCGTATGATGCTTTTATACAACATTATCTTTAGTCTCTAATTTTTGTACCTGCTTCTGAAGAGCAGCAATACTGTTAAGTATGCTTTATTGGTAGCCCGTATTCTTGCCTGAATCTCTTCCACTTCATTTTTATTGGTTAGATATATAGCAAGATATTTAAACCCATTTACTATCTCCACTTTGGATCCTTCCAGAACAAGCTGTTCATCCGTTTTTCCTTCTCCGAGTTTGTGCAATTACTTTCAACGTTTGTTCATTAATTGTAAGACCAATCTCCATACCTTCTCTACTCAAATCTTCGAACACTTCTTTTACTGGCCTTGTTGGGACAATTATCCGATGAGGGTATGAAAAGTTTGAAAAGTTGGAGTAAATGTGTTGATTTACAAGGTGATTTTGTTAGCAAATAAGCATTCGTCTTAAATCGTTTCTTGGTCAAAAAGAGAACTTTTTGGACATCTCTTGTAAATAATACAATCTTTTAACTGCGTTGACTTCGTTTCCTATCGCCAGAATTGTTTTGAGAAACCGGATCTTAATTTGGTCAAGTTCACAATCAATACAAATATTACAAAGACAAAAAAGTTGTGTTTGATTGTGTATGTGGGGTAATCAAAAACCACTCAACCGATTTTGAAAATTCTTTCGCCATTAAAAAGCCCAATTCGTTTTCATGGACATGGGGCTATAAAACACTTTCTAATTTCATTTCATAGTTTACTAAAATATTAAAACGAATTTATAAAGCCACTGTATTTGAATACGAGAAAATTGTAGTTCTAAAATAGAATGCATGCGAGTAAGTCCTTGACCTTTAGTTGAGAATGACATGGAGTAGAGAAAAATAGTTGTTACTCCTCAGAATATAAATTGTTGCTGCACTCCGCAGAGTATTAAAACTAAATTCGGTTACATTTTATTGCAATATATACATACATTGATGGTCATGGTTTAACACTTCAGCAAACAAAAGACAGAGTTTAAAAAGTGACTATCGATTCTCTGTTATAGTTATTTATTTAATTAATTGATATTTATCAAATGCTTCAGAAGTACGTGTAATAAAGGTGTCAAAAATCTGAAAAACCGTTATTCTACTCCCATAGATGTATGCACTGAAGTTTTTGTATGCCAGACTCTTCTAATAACCCTCATGTCAGAAAGTCCTACTTTATTTCTATTGTATTTATGTTGTAATCAAGTTCGTTGGCAGGATATACTAAATAACTGTATAAAGAGAGAAAAGTGCTAACAGCAAAATCAGTGAAGCAATATTTTGTCGCGGTATCGTCGTGTTATCTGTTTGCTGAGCGCCTGTTATTGTTTTATTATTTTGCATTTTGGGTTCATTGTGCTCCGGCTAGCTATTATTATTTCTCAGTCGAGCATATCTCTTAAACAGGGTGTGTATTGGAAAGGAGTTTTTACTGAAAGATAACACTGATAAAAGAATTTGTTTTTACGCTTTTATTGCCGTCACACTTTATTCATTTCACATAATTATTCTTGATACACGCCCGACTGAAATTGTTATATTTTCTAATGTTACTATAATCACTTATTTGCTGCACGTTATTAATTCGCGTAGTTCACATTTATAACTAGCTTTACGACACGAGAGATTCTATAGAATTGCGCGACGTATAACGCGTAAATGATTCTCTCAAACTTTGCGACGTATAACCCGCGAATGATTCTGTTGAACTGAGCGACGTATATCCTGTGTATGATTCTGTTGGACTGAACGACGTATTACCCGCGAGTGCTTCTGTTGGACTGAACGACGTGTAATGCACGAATGTTTCTGTTGAACCGAGCGACGTATAACTTCTGAATGATTCTGTTGGACTGAGCGTTACGCGACTCTGGCTTTAGCTTTTTATACTCCCTCGCCCCGATATGCCTAAAGATTATAATCGAGCTGCTATTGGTTAATAAAGCGCGCCAACATTAGCGTCTATTTTTATATCCAATCAAAATTATGAACACATGTGCTCTAGGGAAGATATTCCCTCCATTTCTACAGAAAAGCGCGCTACTCTGATGTCATTTGCTTGTCTCTTCTAATTAATAAACAACTCACCCCCTCGATACATTGTTACCCGCTCCTATTGTCAGTTTCAGTGAGGCCGTGTAAACTTATTTCCTAGCAATGCTTATAATTAAAAAACATCCCAAATCATTGTCATACAATAATGCTAATTTACACTACAATCACTCTGGCATTTACAGTGTTGTGATATAAAATACTGCCACAATTTTATATTAACCGAGATATTTTTGGAGCTTATGATTAATACAGAACTATGGAATATACTGAAGACGAAAGGAATACCAATACATTTAATACGAGAATACAAAACTTGCATAAAGGTACGCAGACTAAAATAAACCAGCGAGAGAACAGTGCTAGTTACAGGTGGAGTACAACAAGGTTTATCAACCGCATTTTTTTAAACGTATATATGGACGAAATAATAAGATTATGGAAAAACCAGACTACAGGGGTGATCAGACTAGGGAACAGAATTTTAAAAACAATTTTATTCGCAATCAGATTCCGCTGGCAAAAACTGAAAATGAACAACTAAAGTTGGCATAAACATTGAACACAGTGGTAACAGATTTTAACATGAAAATATGAACAGATAACAGAAAAACATTGACATTTAGAGGTGTATACCCAGTCTATTCAAACATAGTAGAAAATACGATTCTGGAATATGTGTCAATATTTAATTGTCTTGGGTGTAAAATATTATATGTTAACGAAGTAAATATACACAGAAAGATAAACAAATGGAATTACGTAACTGAGAAGTTGAGACGAACATTAAAAATTGAGACAAGACCAGACTCGGTAATTAAACTGTGTAACTTCTGTGGCAATACATGCTGTCACACATGGATCTGAAATATGGACCAACACAAATCAACATTTGTTAAAAATACAAGCAGTAGAAATGAGATTCCTGAGATCTATAGCATGATATACAAAACTGGACCAAAAAACAATATCAACATTCAGGAAGAAGTAAAGGTAGAAGAGTTAAATAGCATAATAAAGTCATATAGAGAAATTTGGAAGTCACGCCTGGACAGAATCTCAGACAACAGGATAACCAAGGTAATTTTAAATGATCACCCACAAGGGAAAAGGAAACCAGGTAGACCAAAGAAATGAATGGCATCAGCAATTTGGAGCCGAAACGTGTTGAAGCCTAAACTGTCAGTAGAAAAGAATTCTTTTTTCGATGGTCGCAGGCTGTGTCGTTTCAAAAGAGGTTAACTTGTGGCCTAGGAGTGCGGAATCTTAATATTCACCAACTTCACCTCTATTTCATTATACAGGGTGACTGGGCTAGAGGTATTACAAATAGATGCTTATAACGAAATAACTGTACATTGTATGTTGTTGGTAAATATGCAATGGAGAGAGATACTCTCCAAGATGTGTTCATCACCATTTCATGAACAGCGCTGAGTTGTATTGCGCTTGCGCGCGTATGCACACAAATCTTTAATGTTAAACAGGCAAACTACTACTGGCAGCCGGCATATGGACACCACAACACAAGGTGCAGTGTGTGCTACGGTTAGCAGGGTTACAATCAGTAACACGTGTTCAACGGCGTGCAAGAAGAGATGGAACGTGGATCATCCCACACAGAAAATCATTTATCAGTGGGACAGAACTCTTCGAGAAACGGAAAGTTCGATTTCAAATGCTGGAAAAATCCTAAAACGCATGTGAATGAAGAGATTCGAAACGTGCGCGCAAAGCATTCGCTAGAAGCCCACGTAAATGCATTAGACAAGCTAATAGAGAACTAACCGTCCCTCATTCGACGGTGCACGACACTGTGCACAAACGTCTCCGATTGCGTGCTTACAAACTCCAACTTTTGCATCGCATTAAGCCTGAGGACCACCGCAGACGATTTGACTTTGCTGTTGAAATGTTACATGTATAGACGAAAACAACGACTACCTCAATACAGTGCTGTTCAGTGACGAATCTACCTTCCACGTCTGTGGCAAAGTTAACAGACATAACTGTCGTGCTTGGGGAAATCAGAATCCAGGAACAGTGGTCAGGTATGAAAGGATCACACCAAAAGTGAATATGTGGTCGAGATTACATCAACATGGTGTGATTGGTCCATTTTATGGAGTACACAGTGACAGAACACACCTATCTCGACATGTTGGCGAACTACGCAGTTCCATGGATGCCTCTCAACGTCATTTTCCATCAGGATGGTACCCCACCCCACTTTCATGGGGATGTTACCACATATCTCCACGAGACGCTTCCTGAGCGTTGGATCGGAAGGGATGGTCCCATTGCCTGGCCCTCTCGGTTCCCCAGTCTGACTCCTTGGATTTCTGTGCATGGGTTTATCAAGGGCATTGTTTACAGAGAAAACGTTCGAGATCTGGAGGATCTGAGACAATGGATCTACGTCGTAGTAGAGGCCATAACACGTCATGGTTATGAACATGTGGCGAGAAGTGGAGCACTGTTTCGATATCTCTCGAGCTACAAACGGTGCTCACATTCAACTGAACCATCATGCATAAAAATGTTTGAGTTGTGCGCAATGTTGGACATATAAAGTTATAAACCTTCGTAGGTAATGAAATATAAACAAACGTTTATGTATATCTCTAAGCCGGACATCTTGTATATGTTTCTGTATTAGTGAAAATTGTGTAGCTCTGTTATTAAACAGCTTTAGGACCAAAAAGAAGCCACAAAGGCTCAAATTTAATCTACTGTAATTATTTAAAAAGTTAGGTACTCGATTATTCCGACTAAGGACTCTTTCTCCACCAAAAGGTACTTAAAGATAAGCCAAATGTGGCTCTTCTTTCACCGAGGGGCAGTTTTCGCAGAGATGGCCGCAGTTCTTTCATGTACCTGGAATAATGAACTACAATTTTCGGCCCCTGCTTGTCATTACGTCGGCAGGCTGATTAACATCAGTAGTTGGCTGCACCAGGTTCCTACAACGCTCGCCAGTTTGCGTCCTCTCCGACAATATAGGTAGCGCTTATGCTGTCTCCACGTCATCACCTGACCTTCTGGTGCCCCCCGAGCGATGCGTTCCGAGGAAGAAGGGTTGAGACAGTTGTCGACTACCAGCGAAGAGGACCTTTTCTTGAGCATCGTGCCTAGGAGCGGCCCTCTCCACACTTTTCGGCCTTGTCTAAATTATACATAACATATACTTTTGGCATAAGTAAAACTGTAAATTCTCTTAGTGTGTTGAACGGCATTTAACATCTTATGGAAGCTAGTTAATGTCATATCATCGCGTGTTAAATTCCATTTCAAAATGGCAAATGTTGTGTGAGAAGGGCAAATTCAAATTCTATGTGCTACAATTGTAATATATATCCGTTTTTACATTTGAATGTTAATATATTCAGTGCTTTTGGGGCTGCATGGATTTTTTACTTTTGTTTAGAGCTGCTTTAAATCCTTGTTTCATTTCCTTTAACCTTTGGTAGTACAAACAATTATTACATTGGGGGAATGCTTTATTTCCAATGCATTCTATAATGGGCTCGGCATATTACTTTTATATTGATTTTTTAAGCAATTGTGATATTCTATGCATCGACTACTTTTAAATCGGCCTTGTATGAACGTTACAAAGACTATGCAGCATTTTCAGAACTTGGAAGACTATCGGGGGAGGTTAAGCAAGCCAGATGTTCCACCAATGTTTCACATTCTTTTGCGTGAATATCAGGATATTTTATCCGTTATTTGGACTGTGCAAAATTACAAGAGGATTCACTATAAAAACCCTGTACATCACTACACAATAATTCCATAAAGAAGGGGGAAGGTAAATGTAGTTAATTCGTCAACTGGAGTTTAAAAATCTAAACGTACAACGTCAGGTAAACCAGCTAGTCAGCGATAAAATAGTACGTTTTGTTTATTTGTCCACATACTAGTTATCACAGTAGACGACAATTTCGATTAATTACGTTTTTACAGCGAAAATAAAATGACAATCGATGTTATCTTGAAAAAGCGTTAGTTGCTGGAGGCAATCAAATAGCTAGAAGCATTAAATGTCATGTTAATTTAACGCTCAACGGCTCGATTTAAATATGCAGCGACTAGACTAGATAGAAATTACGGAAAAACTGATAGCCGGCAATTTTTAAATTAACTAAACAAAAGTACTGGTTGAAATTAGTTTAAAAGGAATATATGAATATCCATGGAATGCAATGAAACAGCGATCGCTACAGAAAGTTGTGCAAGCGTGGTACAATTTTTTTTCATTTGTATGGTAATTAAAAGCAGTTAAACAAAAAATTAAAGTGAAGTTTTTTTTGTTAGCCGAGTTATACTATGTTCGTAAAAATCAAAATCTGCGCAATTATATGAATTTTAATACCTTAAAATATTTATTTGTTACATTTCAATTACATCTTAAAGTTACTCCATTCTAAACACAAATTGAGTCTGGTTATGTCTTTTTTTAAGGCCTACCTTGCCCCTTCTCTGGTTCTTACTTTCTCTTGTTGTTCTTCCTCTGCGGCCCCTTTTTATACTCTAACTTTCCTTAACAGTTTTCCGTTGGTCTTACTTAAAAGCTTCTCCACATTCTTTCTTCTTTTTCCTCACTTACAGTTAACATTTTTATGGCTACCGTTTCCTCACCCATTTTGTTACTTTGAATCACAAATTTCCTGACCACAATACCTAATTCTTTGCATTATACTAAATAATGCATTTGCTTTCCTTTTCTCCACATAATATGATACATGTTTCTGGTTCTCTCACTCTTAACCTTCCTAGAAGCGTTGTGACTTTCCTCATCCTTGCTAATCTTTCCCTTCCTTGTCTGCTACGTATACCAACATAACCTTCTCTACCCCAATCTCTCATTATTTTATATAAACCTAGATTTTTTATTTTTAAGGTTTTCCCAGAATTATTCTTTCTCTATATCTATCATGTTGTTATACACCGGGGTGGCCAAAAGGTTTTGCAGCTAGATATTTAATTACCCCCGCATAAACATTGGGGGACATAGACTCAGCGGCAACGAGAGGACCAGGAACCTTAGCTGCACATTCGAACCAGGCGTGCTATATTCATAACAAAATACACTCAATTTCGTGTTTACTGTGGTTTATTAATAAATTTACCTTGGTGTCACTACATCGTTCACAACAGATTGCAGGCAAACATTGGAGGGAGATGCTCCACAGACACGATCCACGCACTCTTACATACAACCACAACAAGACTCGCGCTTCTACTAGACTGACGCCACTAGAACAAAGAAACTAGTCCCTCTACTTGCCCTCACCCCCCTTTCCTCTCTCCACCCTTGACTAGGAGGTGGAGAAATGCCGAGCCGGACAATATTCAAACCCAAACGAAATAATTATGCCCAACAATGTCATGCTACAAAGCAATAATGTGTCTGACTCGACATGCACACACATACACGCTACAATATTTCTCACTACTTTTAAACAAATGTTGTCATCTTTTACCTCTAGTTCCTATATATTTCCTGCTCCTATCTTCCCCAAGGCTCTTCCTATATGAATTTTAATACCTTAAAAGGCAAGAGAAATGATGTGGAGTTCTATTGTGGGATATAACAATAATAATAATAATAATAATAACTAATCATAATAACCCATGCCCATGCATCATAAAGTGTCTTGGTCGACATCTAAGAACATTTGTAAACAAAACTATGTAACATTAGGAACCCTGAAGAACAATTTTTACTTTCTCTACAACGTACTTTTAACAGGTAGAGGAGCTATAGCATCTCAACCAAAAATTCTATACAGCATCTCACTGTAAGTAACTGAGGTCCTCTGAATAAAATATCTTTAGAAAAATACCTTTGTGTGTGAAAAGCATAACTAAAAAACGAAAAATATATTAAATACCAAAATTGATATTTAAATTCAGCATCTTCCAAAGATGAGACATGAATATTCCCCACCCAAAATTACGCCATATATGGAAACTTCTTATTTTTTATTTTTTCAAAAATGGCTTTAACGATTTGGATTCAAATTCCCTATGCTTAAGATATTTTCGTGCCAAATAAAATTTATATCTTCAATTTTCTGGGAGTAGTCTGTTAAGTGCACTTCAGAATTACGTCTACATAATTTGTAAACTATATGAGATAGACGAAGTCTACTTTGCAGAATAAAAAAGATGCCATTAATGCACACAATTTATGATAAATAAATTTTTTGTGAGGTTAACTATTTCAGAGATATTCTTTCTTATTGTTTTGACTTTTCAAATACTTTTTCAAATGGCAAGTCCATATTCGTTTATTCTTGTCGTTATGCAAAAATTAAGGAATTTAGAAGCCATCTCATAGCGACTTTCTAAAAGTCAGACTCGTTTTAGCCTTCATGAAGTGCTAACCCCCCAAAAAACATAACTTACATGTTATTTCACCCTACTCTCTCTACATGCAATGGTTTATTATTATATTGCTTCTACAAACTATTATTATGGAACCTTAATTTTTTATCTACTTCATTATAATCGAGATAAACCTTTGTAGAAGTAGTTTCATTACGTATTTAGTTGAAAGTAGTACAGGTGGATAGAGAAAACTGGGCCGATACTCAGATGTTTAAAATCCCAGTCGCTGTATGCTAGCCAAAAACTGCATACTCTTTACTGACATCGGGAGGAACAACTGAGTAGTGACGGTACCTTACAAGAATAATTGAATAGTAACAGCAGTTTAACAACGAATATCTTGGAAATGGCTCATGCGACGAAAAAACCTGATTTGAAATAAATTGTGCGTCTTAAAGAGATCCACAGCTTTTGTCTCGTGTAAATTTTTGTCTCTCTCTTATGCTTTTCTAGTTATATAACATTTTAGAAAATTCCCTCCGAATGGAGAGAGCCCCCAAAGGTCATTCCAAATTAATGAAATACATTTCGTCATGAAAATATCTTAAGCAGATAAGTGTTTTAAACAATATTTAGATCTATTTTTGAGAAAACAAAAAATAACGAATTTTTCCATGTAAAGGGTAGTTTAGGGTGGGGCAATTTTCTTAAAACTCTTGGTGTCGCATCCCTAGAAGATGCTTAAGTTGATTATCATGTTTGGTATTCATTGAAATCTTCATTTTTAGTTATGTTGTTTACAGATGGACAGGCACACACGGAACGTTTTTAAAAATGCTTTTTTGGGGATTCGGGAGGGTTCAAAACATATATTTTCCGTGAAATCTAGGTATCGAATTTTTGGATGGAATACAATACTTCCTCTAATTACTTTAAGTGTGTAGTAGAAAAAATAATATCCGATAAAGGGAAGAGAAATTTATGTAAATGATCACAACTAAACCCGTAATGATAGATTGTGGGATATGTTTAGCGGAGGGGGACACTAGCGCACTGCGATCATTTTGATCTATTGTAGCTACATACCCCGGGAGGCAGGGATGAGAGAAAGGAGCTGCAGGAGGTCCTAGGCCCGCAGGCAGACAGGCCCACAGAGACACGCAGAAGTCGTAATATTTCTAGTTTGAACATCGGCGCACCATTGGCGAGGAATCCCAAGAGGGCGGCACAGCTCACTCTGGCGTTCACGGGGAGAAATCTTTCCAACGCGCATACATCCACGCCATCTGCCCGACACCGCAGCACTTGAAAGCACACTAAAACGTGAAATGAGAGGAAATGGGAGAAAGGAAAAGCGTGGTAGAATATATCATCCCAGCAGTCGTCATGGCGACCAGAGGAAACCAGAGCGCTCGGTCACCAAGAATTGAACCCGGGACCTCCTGAATGCGGCTCACAGACGTAGCTACCTGCATCATCCCGCTCGGTAACTCTAGTGGTAAGTCCCACAGAATATCTCACCAAGAGGTTAGCGATATTCGGATTGGACAAAGCGATGCAACGTTATGTCTTGCTAGGCAAACATCGGGAGTGAAATTGCCATGCTATCTGCTGCAAGGTTAATGTGGGTAGAGAGTGGCAGAAAACATTAGTTTGCTTCGATCGGTTTGTGTTCTGGTAGGTATTGAGGTTTACCTCACTGCACGTTCAGTTCTCTTTGAGCAGGATTACAGAGGGGCCGTGGAATTATTGTTCGTTCCTAACATTACAAACTGGAGCAGCTTTGGCTGGAATAGCGTTTATCGGTTCACAACTTTTCCCAACAACCCACGAGTGTGTTCTGTGATAGAAATCCACCATTTCCGTTTCCGTGTAACATACGACGAGTCTAGAAAACGTTCGTCTCTAATTCAAAATATCTTGTGTTACGTTGACATGCCTTTTTCTACTCACTGTTCTTTAGTTTTATGCAGCTACTGCAATCTATTCCTAAAATAGTTTTACTATATATTTTCCAAGGCTTGCAATTATAGAAATAGTTTCATTATAATTTCGGGATAAAAGACGGATAGAGGGAAATGAATCGACAGTCCCATCTCGCTGTATTCTATCCTTAAAATGCCATTTTCTTTCCACGACATCACGAGAAGAAACTGCGTAGTTACATCACTTTAAAAAACGGCAAGCATTGAATAATTCAAACCGATAACATCGGATTTCTCCGAAATGGCTAACACCACAGAAAGTTATTGGAAATAAATTGTATGTTTCACATTTTTGTGTAATTTCTGTAGTAAGTCCCTGTCTTAGCATTTACAACTTATAAATAGAGCGGAATGGCTCAGGAGGTTGCGTCTGTGACCCGCATTCGGAAGGTCGTGGGTTCGATTCCTGTGGCCGACCTTCCTGACATGTTTTTTCGGAGGGTTTTCCCGGGTCGCCTAGCGTATGCTGGAAAGGAATCATTACATATCCCCCGAATTTCCTGACTCTCCATTTCATTCCATTAATCATTTCATTCATCCTTCATCCTGTTTGGTCTGTTTCAGGGTTGAAAGTGTCGGCGATGGAGTTTCGGTGCAGCGTGGCAGGGGAAAAGGATGCTCTCAGTAGCCTTCTCCGTCCCTCGGCTTTCGGCTGTTTGCCGGGTTATAAGGATCGCTCCCGGCGGGGCCGTTGTGGGGCGGGGTCCCCGGTGTGCTTGTCGGTCTACCGGGGCGTTTATATCTGGAAACTTTAGGGACCCTATCATTGCTATGCCGTCACTCCTGATTCCGGCCGACCGGTGTCTCCTTTTGTATCATACATTCCTCCCGCTGACGCCCCCCTCTTGGGGGTGAACGGTACAATGTCCGGACTCCCTGAATCAGTGCCGCCTCCCCTCCGCCTCTCATTCCATTCCATTCCATTCCATACCATTATCACTTATAAGAAAAATTATACAAAATTACTTCCAAACGAAG
The DNA here is from genome assembly GCA_030765065.1 of Deroplatys truncata. Lineage (NCBI taxonomy): Eukaryota > Metazoa > Arthropoda > Insecta > Mantodea > Mantidae > Deroplatys > Deroplatys truncata. Next base: position 47,330,850 of record CM060986.1, read on the forward strand.
AGACTTACAGGCTGTTTCAGAAAACTCGAAATACACGTTTTTTTATATAAATGTTGAGATTTTTTTTAATTTTCACTGTCACTTCACTTTTCTTTTCGCTAGCAGTGTAATGAAATACGCGCTTCCTTCCGCTTCAATCCCTGGAGTGTCGAACATAGGTCTTCTCTCCGATCGTTTGCATTAGATACATTCGCTGTGCACCACTCAGTCGTCACAACCTCACACGTAGATTACATGAGTAACTAGCTCTTTATGAGGCATCAAAAACTCACTCATTTTGCGAGCATGTTCACCGATATATAGTCAAAGGAGTTTCAAGGGAATTCGCGGGAGGCAAGGGGGAAATATCCGAAAATATTCCATTGCGTCTCCAAAGCGTTCCTGATATTTATGTCAGGGAGGGAGCACCATCTTCCTCATCTCCCCCATCAAACAGTCGGCGACGCTGAGGGATGCCCTCTAGCCCGGCGCACGATAGCTCCGCTACAATGTCTTTAAAATATAATATTTTAATCAAAATCGTTAGAAGCCATTCTTGAGAAAATAAATATCGAAAAATGTTCAATATAAGGGATAGTGAGATTTTCTTCAAAATCTTCATATCATATGTTTGGAAGACATTCAACTCAAATCGCAACTTTGGTATTTATCGATTGTTGTGTTTTACAGTTTTGCTGCTCACACACACGCACATACATATACCAACAGGAACCTTTTTCTTAAAATGCTTTTGTTGGATTCAGGGAGTGTCAAACGTGTATTTCTTGTGAAATCTCGACATCGAATTTTTGGGTGGAATACAATACTTTCTCTCACTAAATGTAGGTGGTAGAGAAAATAAATTAATGCATCATCTGAAAACATTTAAATCGGAAGTTTAGGTATTTAAATGGTCAGAAACGCAAATTTTCAATTGGCTCCTGATTTAGTATTTTTACAACGAAAATTAAACAGAATAAATTCAGCATTAGTACCGTCTAGTAACATCACTTGATAAGCATCTGCAATTGAAGTCACTCCAACTTGAAGCACTGTACTCAAATATTTTTTCAAAGCCTTTTCTGTCCATTTATTGTATTCATGCGCTGCTAACGAGAGTTCGGAATTCCGTGTGTGTAGAGGGGAGGGACAGGGAAACAAGAGAGCTGGGAAGGAGAGAGGATCATACATTCCTCCAACCACTTTTTTTTTTCAGAACAGCACACGCTGTGATCCTTCTCTAAAAAGCTTTTCAACAATTTTTTCCTCTAAATTGAGGTAGTATCAAATTATGTTTTACATCGGCTGTACAGGAAATCATTATCCCATCCTAAGAGAAGAGGCAGCAATATTTTTTTCCAAGCATTCACAAAACAGATCATGTTTTAGTCCATGTGTCTTGCATCCTATAAGGATGTTTCCACCTAAACGAACTGATATGTTTATTTCTTTCTATATTACTTGGCGCTACTAGCTAGAGGAATCATTGCACTCCAGCCAGAGCTTTTTTATAGAAATGTTACAGGAAATACACGTTTTGACATCCCTGATTAGAAAAACGAGTTTTATAAAACAGTACTCTGTGTTTGAGTGCGTATGTGTGTAAACAAGGCAATTGAAGAATTAAAATTATGATATACCAAACTTTGTATTTAAAGTTCCGCACCTTTAATGGGTAGCACATGAAAATTTTCAAGAAAATCCCCTCCCCCTCCACGCAGAAACTACCACTATATGGTTGCAAAAAGTGTAAGTTTTCTACGAATAATCTGCGACATCCTCTTCATTTGAATGAATCTGCATAGTTTTGAACAAGTGATATCCCATAAGAAATAGGAGCTTACTTCATAATGATGGCAAATCCTGTTAAAACAGAATCTATGAATAGTTTGCGAATAAGTCATTTTCATGTATTCCTTATTATTGAAATGAATTTTCAAATACTTCATATGTTTTACTTTCCATACCACCTACCTATTTTAAGTAGGGGAGGTATAAAATTTCACCCAAAAACTCGATACTGAGATTTCATCGGAAATACACATTTGTATATCTGTGTGGGAGTGCTAAGCAAGCAGTGGAAGAGAGTGGATGTGTGTTGAGGAAGCTCCTGGAGTGGAAGAAAAGAAGGGCTTAAGTAACTATGGGAATCAGTATTGAAGAGTACAGATGAAGAATTGGAACCTTTAATAAGTTAAAATGGAACGATTTTAAAATAAACAAAGGTACAGAAGAGATAGTAAACATGGGAATGCAGAAGCAGTAATAATGGGGGAGTTAATAGAATAGGGAGGGAGAGTGACTATAGAATGAATAGAAGGGAACAAATTAGACAAAGTAAAGACAAGTGTATTGATAAGCAAGTGATAGATTTATATGAATTCGTGAAGTGAATGATTTAGATATAAAGGGTGGTAAACACGGAGAGGGCTAGGATGGAGAGTCACATTTCTTAATATGAACGAGCAAGTGTTGTTATGGCCGATCAGCACGCGGTAGACAATAAGCATTCTTTAAGGTATTAAATTTGCATCTAATAGTTGCCATTTCCCGCTGGTAGTGGAGATTCAAAACGATCGGAGGAAGCAAGGGAAGGAGATGGGAATGGGAGAAGAGCACTAAGCGGTATAGTGACTTTAAATGAGAAACTGTTAGCGATATGAAGCTAACTCAACACACACGTTGTAAATGTGGAAGCTTGGGTATGATCGGCAATAGGAGCCAGGGCTCGACACTGATCATACCCAAATGTATTGTATTAGCTCAACACTCAATAAAGATATCATATCTGTGTGTGTGTGTGTGTGTGTGACTGTGAACAACATAACTCAAAAACGAAAAGTCGTATAAATGCCAAACCTGGTATTTCAGTTCAATATCTTCCGAAGAAGCGACACGAAGATTTTCAAGAAAATTCCCCCAAACCTAATTACCCTTTACATGGAGCATTTTTCGAATTGCTTTATTTTCTCCAAAATGGTTCTAACAATTTTGATTCAAATACAAAATACAAATAAAAAGCATAATATTGAATTTTCTCGGAATAGCCTGAAAAGTCCGCTTTATTCGAAAGGAATGTTGTATAATCTTGCATCACCGGTAAACTTATGCGATAGACGAAAACGTACTACACAAAAAAATTTAGATCTCTTAAAAACAGAATTTATTTCAATTAACTATTTTGTGGCATCAATCATTTCCGAGATATTCCATAATAGTAGTTCGAACTGTTCAATATTTCGTATAGAATTTTAAGGCCAATATATAGCGTCCAGTTCTTAAACATTTGATTATCGCTGTTCCATTTGTATCTATACCGAAATATGTGTAATGTAGCTATTTCTGTAAAGGTTTATTTGGATTAAAATTAAGTAGATAGAAAAATAAGTGTTAGTAAGGAAAGTTTATATACCTACTAATAAGCAATAAAGGGTATAGAAAGTCATGTGAACGTAATAAAATATTTCTATATGAACTTCAGCAACTTTCAAGCATGCGACAGGAAAGCTTTCAAGAAAACCTTCACTATAAACTATCCTTTTTATGGAAATTTTGTCATATGTATTATTTCTGAAAAGTGGTTCTAACGATTTTGATTAAAACACATATGTTTAAGACAATTTCATGATAAATAAAATGTATATCTTGTCGCGGTATCGTTCGTGTTATCTTATTTGCTGAGCGCCTGTTATTGTATTACTAGTTTGAATTTTGGGTTCTTTGTCCTCCGGCTAGCTATTATTAAAAGTCGAGCAAATCTCTTAAACAGGGTGTGTAAACGGAAAGGAGTTGTTACTAAAAGATAACACTGATAAAAGAATTTGTTTTTACACTTTTATTGCCGTCACACTTTATTCATTTCACATAATTACTCTTGATACACACCCGACTGAAACTGTTTATTTTCGAATATAACTATTATCACTTATTTGCCGCACATTATTAATTCGCGTATTTCACATCTTTTAACTAACTTTACGACGCGAGAGATTCTGTAGAATTGCGCGACGTGTAACCCGTGAATGCGTCTCTGGCTCGGAATTTATACTCCCTCACCCCGATATGCCTAAAGATTATAATCGAGCTGCTATTGGTTAATAAAACGCGCCAACATTAGCGTCTATTTTTATATCCAATCGAAATTACGAACACATATACTCTAGGGAAGATATTCCCTCCATTTCTAAAGAAAAGCGCGCTACTCTGACGTCATTTGTTTGTCGCTTATAATTGATAAACAACTCACCCCCTCGCTCATTGTTAATCGCTCCTATTGTCAGTTTCAGTGAGGCCGTGTAGACTTATTTCCTAACAATGCTTATAATTAACAAATATCTCAAATCATTGTCATACAGTAATGCTAATTTACACTACAATCACTCTGGCATTCACAGTGTTGTGATATAAAATACTGCGTCAATCTTAATTTTTGTGGGAATAACGTATGAAATACTCATCATTCATAATGCCTTTGGTATAAGTTGTAAGTCGTAGACAAAATTTTACTAGCAAAACATATCGTTAAAGCACACAATTTATGTAAAATAATTTTTTTTTCGTGGCGTTAACCGCTTCCTATATATATAGTTTAAATTTTCATATACTATATTATTGTATGCCTGCAACGAAATGTGTAATGAAAATGTATTATATTAAAAAATCAGTTTTTATAAGAATAGTTTGTAGAAGAGTGACCTTCCTTGGAAAATCAGTACCGGCTACTAAATTTATAATAAAAATCGTAAACAAGATGCCCTTTAATTCTTAAAAATCATAAAAAGACAAACAGAGGAACTTTCTGGATTCCGGAAGTTTGGAAGAACTTGAAGGCGTTTTTCAGGAAATGTAATTAAAGCACTAAGCTGTAGATGGAAATTACTCAGAACTAAAAGCTGCTGCAACGTAATCTGTTGTTGAAAAGATACTTCATGGGTTCTCAGCTCGTTAAAAGCACCGAACTCTGTGTGACTTACATTAGAAACGTTTCCACTGAAATGGAAAATTGGTACAAAGTGAAACCCAGATGCGTCCGTAAGCCAACACAGGACATTGGAAAAGGGATTCTTCCAGGTCGAAAATCCATTTCAAATACTCGAATTTCAGCATATAATTTGTAGATAATTTACTGAAAAAATATCAAGTATTATTAATGCCTTTACTGTGATGCACTAATTTGTATCACAAATTATTTAAATGTAAAGAGTGATTATAGTATGAATATGCATTTTTATGTGACATTGATTTGAGATGTTTGTTGATTGTAATTATTGTTGGGAAGTAAGTTTATACTGCCTTACTGAAACTGACAATAATAGCGTGCAATAATGCAGCGAGGGGGTGGGCTGTTTATCATTATTGGAAACGAGGAAGTTATGTAATGTTGGCGCGTTTTTCTTACAATTTGCTGGAACATTCTCCCTAGAGCATATGTATTCATAATTTTCATTGGATATGAAAATAGACGCTAATGTTGGCGCGTTTTATTAGCCAATTGCAGCTCAGTTATAATCTTTAGGCATATCGGGGTGTAGGAGTATAAAAAGGGCTAGGTTAGAGATAGACTCCGTCAGTTCACCGAAAATATTTGTAGGCTACACGTCGCCTTCAGTTCGTCGAAAATATTTGTATGATACACGTCGCCTTCAGTCCTTCAGTCCAGCAGAAATATTTGTAAAGTATACGTCGGCTATCGATTCGCAAGTTACGCGTAGCAGAGTTAGGAAAATTCTCAAGTGTTGTAAAGTTAATTATACAAAATGTTGAAGTACGCGAATTAAAAGTGATCAGTAAGAAGTTATTATAACAGTTTCAGTTTGGCGAGTGTCTAGATCAATGTGTAAATGTGATAGTGAATGTGTTCGACAATAAAAGTGTAAAAGAAATTCTTTCATCAGTGTTATCTTTGGATAAAAGACTCCTTTCCGTTTACACAACCTGTATAAAGAGATGTGCTCGACCAAAAAGATCATAGCTAGCCGGAGGACAGTAAACCAAAATTAAATAAAATAACAGTAGCATTCTTTCAAACAAACACTAATACTACCGCAAATTGCTAACACCAGATGGAGCTACAAACCTAACAAAGAACCACGTCACAAAATGGCTTCACCACGCGGAGTAAACACACATACACAAACATTATAAGTAATATCATCGCAAATTGGCTCCCAAACGTGGGGCTCAACAAATTAAATAATATTACAAGTATACCACTTCAACTGTTTATCTTTGGTAAGTACAGGATGTATTGTATTCCACCAAAAAATACCGAAATTTCACCAAATTACATCTATTGAAGCTCCATGAATCCAATTAAAGCGGTTTTATAAAACGGTTTGAATTCATGTAACTCTAAAATGAAATGTTCGATAAATATCAGTATCTTCAAAGAATGTGATGGTAAGATTTTCAAGAAAATCACCTTACCCCAAACTCCCCCTCACATGGAAAAATGTTCGATATTTTTTATTTTCTCAAAAGTGGGTCTAACGATTCTGATTAAAATACCATGTATGTAACATATTTATATCACAAACAAAATATATATCTTGCATTTTCTAGAAATAACCTATAAAATCCTTATAATTTTGTACAACTTTGTGTAATAGGTGAAGTATAGGAGAAGTAAACTACCACTATAAATTCACAACACACATAAAATGTAGATCTAAAAAAAAAACAGTTTCTTTTCAAACAACCTTTTTTGTAGCATCAGCCACTTCCGAGATCTCCATTATTATTGGTCTGAAATTTGTGAATACAATGTCATTGGGGGACACCGCGCGCGAAGACCAATTTGATCTATTGTGGCTACATCCCCCGGGAGACAGGGATAAGGTGAAGGAGCCGTAGGAGATCCGTAGGCAGACAGCCCGCAGAGACGCGCAGAAGTCGCTAATATTTCCAGTTTGAAATCTCGTGCGCCAGAAGAGGGAAAATCCCAGGAGGACGACGAAGCGACCCTAAAGGGTCGGCCAACGCTACCTGGCGTTCACGGGGAGAAATCTCGAATACGCAAGCATCCACGCCATCTGCCCGACACCGCAAGCACCACAGAACCTGAACACACACCTGAAACATGTAAGGGAGAGATGAAATGTGAAATGAGAGGAAATGGGGGGGAAGGAGAAATCATGGTAGAATACTTTATCACGGCATTTGCCTAGATGACCGGAGGAAAACCACGAAGAAGTACAAAGTGAGAGTGGACGGTATCTAACCCAGGACTGCGGGTCACAGACGTTGCCGCCTGAGTCATCCTACTCGGTTCAAAGTGCTGTCGCTATTCATTTACTTCCCGCGATCTCGTGGAAATATTTGTAGGATTTAAAGGTTAGCATAGAGAGATGGGCTTTTTAAACACCCGGCCATCGATTCATGTTCCTCTGTCCCTGTTGTACCCATAACGAAATGTGTAATTAAACTAGTTGTGCAAAGGTTTATCGATTCACATGAGTAGATACAAACTAAGCTTTCGTAAAATAGTTTGTAAAAGCTATATACGAATACACGACAGTGGGTAGACAAAGCCCTGTGAATGTAAGTCACAATTTCTTTTCTCGTGGTCATACAAAGTGTAATATGTTTCAAAGCTATTACATACCGATCCGCTTTTTAAAACTCTTTACTATCACGTTGGCCTACGGAGCCCTATGCATAAAATGCAGTATTAGTATTTGTTTCACCTATAGGAAAAGCTCTAAGGAATAGCATATACTTCATTTCGTATGCGTAAACAGTAACCTAAAGCTAAGTTTATACTTCCATGCCATACCTTTCGCCATTCCCGTCACGAACATCCTCATTTAACGCAACAGATTATAGAAGGCAGCAAACTCCAACACTGGAAAATCTAGTAGCAACAACGTGTGTATGTAAAACATCTAAAATGTCTGAGGAATATGCGAAATAAGGAGAACAAGGAGAACTAATACAGTTCGTAAATTTGTTGAAGCAATATCCGTTGCTACTGAATAGATCACAAAACCCTGCAGTGAGAAATAGAAAGCTTCAGCAGTGCAGGAATTAAAGACGACGACCACTCAACCATCCCTCATTCTGTTTATCGAATCAATATAATTGCTTGAAGTCAGAATCTCTAAGCTGGTTTCTTTCTTTAAATGTCTTTCTAGCCCGAATTTGAAGAAACGCAGCCTTTTACTCTATTATGCACATTTGCTAAACAAGTGAAGCCTAGGGAAAGGTGTGCTGTAATTTTTCTTTCTCTACTACGTATAGTAAGTAGGGGAAGTATTGTATTCCACCGAAAAATTCCATACCAAGATTTCACCAGAATCCAAAAAAAAAACATTTTTGGAACCATGTCCGTGTGTGTGTCGAACAATCAGATAAACACCAAACTTGGTATTTAGGTTCAGTATCTTCCAGAGATGCAAGGAAATTCCCCTCACCCCAGATTACCCTTTACATGGAACATTTTTCGAAAATTTAAATTTTATAAAAAAATGGCTCTAACGATTTTGATTAAAATATCATATGTCTGTATGACAAACTGAATGCACTCACTCTACCTCTTTCTCTTTTAGCCAATACGATCAAGAGCGTAAACGTATATTTCGTTTCTACGTCATTTTGTTACCCTTGTCGTGGTTATTGGTGCAACTATTTGCAGGACTGGCGCATCTATGCACCGTGGCCTAAAGCAACAAATGAAATGGCCACGTACAACGATAATGTGACGTAGACTCGAGGAGGAGTGAAATTCTTTTGCGCACTTTGTACAATGGATCTCCGAAGGTCGCAGTGCCGAGGTGCCCCCCCCTCCGTTGAACACCCTATAACCTTGTACCATATGAATCGAAATGAATGAGTATGTATGGATCAAATAAATAATGTATGAACAATATAATGTAATGTATAATGCATGAATAAATGAATGTATGAATCGAAAACGAGTAAAACGCATGTCCTTGGCAGCTCTAAGTGAGAAAACTAACCCATGGCATGGGCAACATTCACCTCGTGGCGTGAGGCGGTAGACGTTTGTTCATGTATAAGCTTTTAACATTTTAATATTCCCTATTTGCATTCGTTTCTTATACAGTATTATGCGTTTGGCTCACTAAACATTATTCTCTTTTACGTCTATGTTACGACTGTGTTTTGCGAAGTTTGAGTTCTTCGCGATACAAACATCTATGATATGTCATGGATATGCATTTGCAGGTAGTTTGAGCAAGTTGTGTATCAACAGGTAGCTTCAGTTTCCGAAAACTCTCAAGTGAAGTGCACTTTAAACATAATGAAGTAATGGAACAAATGTCTATGTTACATCGCTTTCCGTGCGAGCACGGCAATAAATACACAACGAACATGTGCTCTAGTCAAGAGGTTGTTCTGATGCGATAACACTTTGTAGTTTTAACTTCAACTCACAGTGGTCGTGCATTCAGACAGTAGTAGGATGTGTTACTGAAGGGGAACACCTCGCGCACTGCGAACATATTGATTTATAATGCTTACACCCGCCCCCGGGAGGCAGGGATGAAGTGAAGCAGCCTTAGGATGCCCTAGGTCCGTAGGCAGTCAGGCCCATAGAGACGCGCAGAAGTCCCTAACATTTCCAGTTTGAACTCCCGTGCACCAGTGGGGAGGAATCCCAAGTCAGTGAAGCAGCGATCCTAACAGGCAGGGCAGCTCACTCTGGCGTTCATGGGAGAATTTTTTCCAACGTGTATGCATCCGCGCCATCTGTCCGGCACCGCAAACACACCTGAAACGTGAAATAGAGATGAAATGAGAGGAAGAAGAAATCGTGGTAGAATGCAGCACCCCGGAATTCGCCTTGAAAACTAGGGTAAAACCAGGAAAAAACGCATGGGAGGACAGGGATTCGAATCTAGGAACTCCCAGACGTTGCCACCTGGGCCATCCCGCTCGGTTTTCAATTGTGCATTACTTCAGTTTTAGTTTCAAATTACAAACTGGATGTCCAATCAAGACAATAGTGGTGACCATAATGTACTGTTTCTTGTGTTTCTAACGTCCTTTAATCTTAGGTCATATCGGACGATGAATGAATGATTTATTGTCTACTTTGAACTTTACATACAATTTATACAACGTATACAATGGAGTTGCTTATTATTTCTCTTCCGCTTATATTTAACATTCTGTTGTATGTATAATGGGGAAGTATAATTTTCCACTATTTACTTTTTTGCCTAGTTACCCTTTTTCCGTATCTTCACCAATTTGCTTCACGTCTCTTTTAACCACTTTAACCTAATTATTCATAAATATTTTCCTGCTTTCTCCATATATTTATTTGATCTTGTATTAAAAATCTTCCTAACTTTTAGCTTTATTAGTAAATTGTTCCATTTCTCTAGTATTAAATTCTCTCTTCCTTTATCCGTGTCCTCGCATTCCAGAATATAATGTCAATTGTCATGTAATCCATTACATTTAGTACATCTCCCCCCCTTCTCCCTGTTAGACCACTTAAATTCATTACACTTGTCCTGGCCATGCATAGCCCATTCTGGTCTGTTTGTGGCATACTTCGAAGTATCTTTCCTTTACCCATTCCGTTTTAAAATATTTATAATCTATTAATGCCATTTTTCCTTGAAACCACTTATAATTCTTTGCTTTTCAATATCCTCCACCCTTGTTCTAATTTATTTCCAGAAACCCTTACTTTTGTTATTTATTTCTGCCCATGTTTCCCCCAATCCTATTTTTTCCAATGTCGGACGATGACTGAATAAAATGGGTGACATGATGCACAATAAGCCCGGAGTCCATACTGCATAAAGTTACCCGACATTCGTATTTTCAGGATAAGGGAAAACCCGGAAGAAACCTTGCCCGTGTAACTCGCACTAACCGAGATTCGAACTCGGGACATCTTGAATGTGAGGCAGACACGCTTTCACCCCACCACAGAGGCGGTTAGTAATGCACCTACCAATGGTCGAAAAACGGATGTGATAAGCGCGCATACTTGTTGATTTTAGGGATCAAAAGAGAGTTCTCTCTCTGCCCCGCGGACAACAAACCCTTTGTAGTCATCTTTCTAGATATACAAGAGATTTACCTAACAGGAATTGTGTGTTTAACGAGATTTTTTTTTTTTTGCTTATTTGCTTACGAAAACTACTGTTTATATTACCGAGCGAGATGCCTCAGGCGGAAACCTCTGTGGCCTGCATTCGGGAGATCCCGGATTCGAACCCCAGCGACCGCCCACTCTAGCCCCCGGTCACCAGGGTTGCTGTATTCCGCAAGATCTCTCTTTTCCCCCACTTCCTCTCATTTCGTCTTCGTTTCACGTTACAGGTGTGTTTTCAGGTTCTGCCATGCTGGCGGTGCCAGGCAGAGGCGTGGATACATGTGCATTGGGAAGATGTCTCCCTGTGTTCGCTAGAGTGAGTTGTCCTGCCTGTTAGAGTCGATGCGTCGCCCTCTTCTGGATTCCCCGCTCTCTGGTGCGCGAGTGTTCAAACTGGAAATATTACGGATTTCCGTGCGTTTACAAACCTAGGTTCTCCTCAGGCTCCCTCACCTCATCCCTGCCTCCCGGAAGTGCAGTCCAATAGATCAAGATGGTCGCAGTGCGCGAGGTGTTCCCCCTCCAATAAACACATCCTACTGTTTATATTAAGTAAGATGGTTTATCCCTACTTTCTCCGCTGCTAATCTTTAGCACGTAAAGGAAGTGTTGTAATCCATTGTTATGCTGCACACACAGTTTTCACAGAAATACACATTTTGAGACCCTGAATAAAAAGGAAGCATTTTCAGGAAAAAGACGGCGCGCGTGTGCATGTGTGTTTGAACAGCATAACTAAAAAAAATCTGATATGTTACACTCACATGACTTTCTCCACTCTTGTACAAACTATTTTTACAAACGCTTATTCTCCATATGCTACATTTTAATCGAGATGTTAATCTTATTGCTAATTTTCTTGTAGGTGCAAGGGGCTTTAAGCGATCGTCAAATATTTTAAGAGGTAGTTGCTATGTCGAGTATTCCATTCTCTTTGCATTTCCAGGACAAAAAAATTAATAATGAATTCCTATTTGAGAAAAAGTATAAGTATTGGAAAACAAACAATGAAATAACAAGCAATATCTCGAAAATGGTTCACTCAACAACAAAAAACTGTATACGACATAAATTGTGCATTTTAACGCGTGCTACATTTTTTGTGCAGTAAAATTTTGTCTATTTCTTATGGTTTACCAGTTATGCAAAAGTCGTTCACAATGAAGAATACTTTTGGAGACATTCCCAGAAAATTCGAGATATAGATTTTATTTGTCATAAAAATATCTTAAATATATGATATTTTAATCAAAATCGTTAGAGCCATTTTTGAGAAAATTAAAATTTTCGAAAAATCTTCCATGTAAAGGGTAATCTGGGGTGGGTGGGATTTTCTTGAAAACCTTAGTGACGCATCTCTAAAGATACTGAACCTAAATACCAAGTTTGGTGTTTATCGGACTGTTCGTTTCTGAGTTATGCTGTTCACAGACACACAGACATACACACCGACATGTTTCCAAAAATACTTTATATGTATTCAGTGCACCTCAAAACATATATTTCCCGTGAAATCTCGGTATCGAATTTTTGGGTGGAATACAATACTTTCCCTACTTACTATACGTAGCGGAGAAAGTAAAAAGAAAAGTTGCATAAACACCAAACTTAGCACTTAAGTATCTTCTATAGGCGCGACACGAAGATTTTCAAGAAAATCCTAAAACCCCAACTACCCTTTACATGGAATATTTCTCGAATTTTTTTTATTTTCTAAACAAAGGGATCCAACGATGTTGATTAAAATACCCTACATGAAGGATATTTGCATGAGAAATAAAATAAATATTTTGAATTTTATGGGAATATCCTGTGAAGTCCTTTTTATTCGGAAGGAATTTTGTACAATCTTGTATAACTGGTAAACGTTAAGCGTTACACGAAAACGTGCTATACAAAAAACTTAGATCTCTTTAAAACAGGCAACGTATTTCAGTTAACTTTTTTGTGGCATCAACCAAGATATTCGTTATTAATGCTACGTGTCGTCCTCCGTGGACTAGTGGTACCGTGCTACCCTCTAGGTCGCGGGTTCAAACCCGGCGGAGGGCGATGGATTTTTTTCGGGCGTAAAAATCCTTAGCATGGCTTCCTTCAGAAGGGAAGTATACCGGTGGTCCCATGTCGTAGATTTACGGCACGTAAAAGAACCTCAAGCCTGATAAAGAGGCCTCTGAGCAAAATTGCCGGTCAATATAGAATGAGACGCTAAGGACCATAGTAGTTAAAGAGCGCCTATAAATAAAAACTCAATTTTATTTAATCAATGCTTCGAAATGTTCAATACTGTCATTTGTTCCTCACGATTGCATGAAAACAGTATGGAATTTTAAGGCCAGCATATAGCGTTCAGTTCTTAAACATTTGACTATCGCTATTCCCTTTGTATCTATAATGAAATGTGTAATGTAGATGTTTCCGAAAAGGTTTATTTCAATTAAAATGAAATCGATAGGAATATAAACTTTCATAACAATAATTTGTTTACCCACTTTAAAGCGATAGAGGTTAGAGTAAGTCATGGGAATGTAACACAACAGCTTTTTTTTATTCAGAGAGCCTTAACACGTGTATTTCCGGTTGAATTTTCTAATGGAATGCAAAACTTCCTCTTAGTATATGTGGGCGGTAGAGAAAGGAAAAACTTGCCTTGTCCAAGTTTAAATTTATTATGCTCAAGAAAAGTTTTCATCCATCCTTCATTTTCAAGACATACATATAAGAAAAGATTTTAACAAAGAATGAGGCTCGTAATCTCCTCAAAGACTCCTTCAAGAATCCGTAAGTAGCTTACAAAACTTATGAACCCCCACCCCCGCGCCGCCCGGCCACTTTTCTTAGGAGAGCACACAATATCAACTGGCGATCAATATTCCTGGCAATAAAACTGTGTAAATAACAGTGTAGCCTTCGGCTGTTAATAGAAATGCCGCAAATATTACTTCCTCCTGCAGTGAAGGCTTAACTGTGCAATTTTAGAAGACAAAAACTTTAATTCTTAGAAGCGCAAAATGTTTTAATCCAGAGAGCTTTAAGGGGAGAATAAGTTGCGAAAGTGACTTAAGGTTTTTGGGGGGTATTATTATTTTGAACTTTCCTTTTAATTTGGTATATATTATATCATTGTAGCCAGAATATTTAATTTTAAAGGCAGTTTTAAAATCCTTCTGCATGTACTATTTTGTGCTGTGAATTTTAGGCCACTTCACACAAAAAATATCTTGAATCTTACACAATTTGGAGTAGACAGTTAAACTTTATCCTATGCCTTTGAATAAGTTTGGCTGTATAGATTTGTGCTAGTGTTTCAGTATTCGAGCTTGTATGCGCTCAAGTCATTTGGCTTCTTTCTTTGCGAATTTGTTTTCTCCATTTTTGCTTTGAATATATTTTTCTGTGAATGACATTTCCTGGTATAAATGACCTTTTTACTGAGAAATTATTGAAGATAACCAAATTAAATTTTATGATGAAAGGAAAACCTAAGAAATATTGTGTATTCACTTTGGTGCTAAGATAATTAGCTATTTTTCTAAAAACATTGCTTACAAATGTTAATCAACACATAGCAAGTAATGGACTGCATGGCCTGTTACGACCCCACAGTTGAATTTTCAATCCAATGTTTTGAAATGGGATATACAACACACACATTATATATACATACATATAGACGTATAAATCAATATCAAACAACAATTGTACATAATAATATAATTCAGCAAGAAAGATGTTAGAATATTTAGCAACCAAGAGATGTGCAAAACAGATTGTAACTTAGATAAGTAAGGGACGGGCGAGCTAGCTAATTCCAGACAAAACGTAATTCTAGGAGAGCCCACCACCTTTCACCAAGCTAATGAGCAATGAACTTGAAGCAATAACCAGAAATAGAAAGAGACCGATATAGAAAGGAGAGAGACAGATATATTGAGTTTGCTTCCGGCGTGTCACTGGGACGTGTGTGCGAAAAATTTTGGAGCAGAATATTTTCCTACATAATAAGATAACGCGGTCCGAGGACCAGTTAGAAATGTCGTTACATTTTAAGACGAGCATCACTAGGTTTAGGTATAAAAGGGGGAGGTAAGCCCCAGATTTTCTCTCTTAGATAATCCCTTCGACATTCAGTTATAGTATCTGGACGACGGATGCACGTGTGCGCATATGGGTTGGTAAGCATGTGAAGTTAGATTAGGCTCCTAATTTGCTATTATGGTGGGAATTGTTATAGATGGGAAAAGCTAACCGCCAATAAGTATCTTATTCATAATAAACCACATTTTAAGGGAAATACAGAGTATTTTAATTTGCCTCACCTACGAAAACCCTGGGATCAGTGAAATTAGTTAGATAGGTAATTTATTAGGAATGGAGAAGTTATCAACCGACGAGCAACAATAGCCGGAGACCAGAACACTGCAGCAGTGGGCATCAACCAAGAGGACCAACGATTTCCCCCTACAGTTTCATGGACGACCTATTGATCTCTTCCCATTTGGGCGATAGTGAAGCGATTGTTCTGGTAATGGTAATATTGTATGGGTCAATCACAGGTTCTAATTGTAATTAGTTTATAGGTCGGAACCCCACCAATTCAACCCCTCAACCCAATGGGCAGTAATGTTGTACGTAATTGCTTTCAAAGCATAGCATGATAGAGATACAATCCTACCTTACTTAATAAACAAGCTCATTGTATAATAGTTTAAGCAGGATCTTTGTGATACCGCGATGGTGTGACAATTTGAAGCAGTAACGTTGGCCGGCACTTTGAAGCCGTTTACTTTACCTGCTCCTGATGTTGATTCTGCTGCCGTGATTTTGTAGCTCGTTCTGTTATCACGTGCGCCAGACCCTCCAGTCGTATGGACATGAGATCTTTCTCCCAGGATTTGTGGCTGTATTGTGGAAAGCCAACACAAACTTAAATTTACTAAGAAGTTTTAATGTGATCTTATACTAGAGCTATTAAAGCGAGTTACTGACCGTTTAACGATAAAGAATGAAATTTATTATAAATCGTAGCACCCGAAATTATAACAATGAACTATTATACCTGTTAATTTCTGCTGTATCAAAGTTACAGTTAGAAATAACTATTTCCGCAATAAAGGAAACTAGTATCGTAACTCGCCACGAGTCGATAAAATATTTACCGGCAAGATCCCTCGCGATAGCCGCTACTAACACAAGTGCGTCACTGGGCGCTTAGAATATGACACTAAGTACCGCTGACGGTACCAAAGACAATAACTCTCACGCCTTTATTACTTTTAACCCGCCTACATATTGTTCCCCCACCAACGTTATTATTCACGCCCGGACCAATATTCAAAATCCTCTTCATGCACGCCTCTTAACTGTTACCAAGAGGATAGCTAAATTCTCAGCATGTAAGTGCTTTTCTCTTTTCCAGAATTGGTCTACGTGTCTCTGCAAACGTTCTGAGCTTATAACATAACTGAATTCTGAGAATCTTTAAGCTAATACGTTGGCTACTTAGGCTGGTACTTATGACTTTCGCTAACTTAACTTGCTATTTACCTTCGTCTTTCCGTACAAACATTTCAACTCAAGTTTATTACATTATACATTGATTTAATATACGGGCGTTATTTATTGCAATTGTTTTTCTATCTTACTGTTATTTTTTATTTAATTATTTATATATTCCAGTGATAATTACGGTATCAAAGTGGATCAATGAAGACATGTAAGTACAATCTGTAAACATTTAAGTCTGAAATCTTAAAAAGTGTCCGAGATAATGGCTAACGAATTTTGCAGATTTAACATAGGTGGAATAGGTCTTTTAATCTCGTATTAAGAAGCAACCAGCTGGGGAAAACCCATTAGCGTCGCTTTGTGACTTATTTCAATGCACTGAACTATTGATCAACCGCTAGCAGTATGG
The DNA here is from genome assembly GCA_030765065.1 of Deroplatys truncata. Taxonomy (NCBI): domain Eukaryota; kingdom Metazoa; phylum Arthropoda; class Insecta; order Mantodea; family Mantidae; genus Deroplatys; species Deroplatys truncata. The sequence continues at coordinate 47,347,823 of CM060986.1, forward strand.
ATTTGAGATTTTTTATTTGCTTATTGTAGCTTCAACTATAAAATCATATTGCGAATACTTTAGAATACAAACATAATTACAATGAGAAATAAAAATATTTTTAAACAGTAATATGTTCAACACTAAATTCACTAGATAAGTGTACTATACATTATTGTATTTTTTTTTGGGGATGTAATGAAATTTAAAGTTCTTTGTTGTGCTGAGTTTAGGGCATCTGGAAGACTGTTGGGAATGTCACATCTTCCTCTGTGTTGCACATAACGACGATAGACTGTAATGAAATTATTCACTGTGAGGTCGCACATAGGAGGAAGGTAACGGTTGTGGAGATGTTTGCGCGTTATAGAAGAATGCCCATTCCAGGCTGTCTCTGTTTACAGGCCTGGGTGCACGATTCGCGACGTCGCAACACGAGGTTCACATTCCAAGCAATTCTGATAGAATAATGGCATGTTTTACGAGGCGTTTAAACCTTTTTGTGCTGAAATAAGCATACATTCATTTATGTTCTTACATTTCCGTATTTAAGGTTACTGTACGTATGTATTAACGTAGTAGGTATGTAGCTAAAGGCATAGCATGCTTCTTTCCTCCTCAGTGGGAATAAGTCTGAAATTGTCTTGCTTAATAACGCAGTAGTTTTTTGAAGGATGATAGCTGTTACTTTTATTATTTTCCTCATCAATCACTAGCTTTGCAGTCAGCACCATATTGTCACATATCTCGGTACCTAAACGTAGTTTCTCTGGTTTTCTACTTTAAGGAGTTCCTGTTCATATGTTCCAGATGTTAAACACTGAAAATACACTAAAAACGCATGCCGTTATATCAATGTTAACTGTGATAACCACTTCAGTTCTCCCCTATGTAGCGGGACGGGTTGTATGGTGGCAGGTTTGATATTAGTGACCTAATTAGTTCTGAGAAGGGTAAGGCTTTCTAGGCGCTCAGGATGCAGGATGGGTGGTTTAGTGTGTATGATACTCTTCTCTCTCGGATGTGTATGGATATGAGAATGAAAACACGTGAAAATCCTCCTTCACTGTCCCTCAGTTTATGTGAAAATCCACACAAGACAATATAACTTTTTTTCGTCTCGAAATTTGCGTCACATAAGTTTGACCAAAGCGATCCCGCCTACAATTCTAGATTAAGTATGTACTTCCCCTTAAATGTCCCCGTCTTGCAAAAATAATTACGACGGTAAAATATTGCTTATCTCCTGAAATTAGCACTATTTTCTCCGCACATGTGACGTCGATGTGGCATGCGTCTTGAGCCTCGCTCCTGGTCTAGATAGTTATCTAGTCTACTCCCTTTTTCTGGTTTAGTTCAACCCTTTTTCTAGGCACGTGCTTTTATGTGTTTCAACTGGCTATTTTTCTAAATTGTCTGTTTTCATTGGTTAATTTCGTCTTCTCCGCGTCTAACATTAGCTCGTTATTTTTGCCTGAGTGAATTTTCTGTCCTTAGATTTTCCCCATTTTTATATTCTGAGCCAGACTGAACTTTCCCGGATAAGCGATTTCTATAGCTGTTAAGCGTTTCTTAATAACTTCTCTTCTGGTTGCATCATAAATCTCGCAAACATTCACGATTTTAGCTAGTTTCTTTCCCTTAAGAATTATGCGGTTTCGTCCGTTTTTCATTCATCCATTCATTTTCATTTACATTTAAATTCTCTTATTTGTTACATTCGGTTCCTTTGCTTAAACTCTGTCATATTTTTATTCACTCCTTTGTTATCCTTTTATTTAATTTGTTGCGTTTCATTTTCAATATTTTAAATATTTCTTTGCCTTTTCCTTATTAGAATTTTTAATATTTTCATTATTATTAGTAGTATTAATGTTCTTACTGTTTCTTTTCGGGCGAATATTACTCCTTCACCTATCCATCACCCTTAAATAAGCACAAACGTCAGAATTTATAATCTTAAAATCCATTCTGCGTTCACGGCATATTTTCCTACAGTTTTCACACTTCAAATTACGCACAACACTTTTAGCTGCATAGCTTTCAATGTAAATTAGAGTCATTTTATTCTGCTCACTTACACAGACGTCCCTACATTCATAAATTATGTTTTCAAATGTATCATAAAAATTAATGTCTATTTCATCTAACATGTGACCTTCACTTGGGATGTTATGTCGTTTAATTTTGAATTTCCCACGTTTTGAGGAATGCATTTCACAAGACTACACGAGGTTCAACTTTTCCTGATTCCAGAATATGCATTACTGAAACATACTTTCCTGCGCTGATTTGTCTGTATTGGCCAAAATGTGCGCTTCAAGGTGATGTATCTGAAATTTTCCTAGAAGTATGTACTGGAATTTCATTTCCAATAGGAATTTTGCAACTTTTGTCAAAGTTTTAGTGGTGAGAAGAAGTGATGTATGAGTTTCAGATGATAACTCCCCATGTCGTTTAACCCGCACTTACAAATGCTGATCTTGTCCCATTTTACTAATCATCTTGTGAAGTTGGAGCTTAGAGCTCTGTCAGCACTTCAGTTGAACAGGCCTGCTTTAAGCAGTGAGCACTTCGTCTTCATAACACTTACAGTGTACTATTTTTTCAATTTTTTTGTCTATTGTGGTGGTATCATATTTTGAACATGTACGTTATTCCTTGCTTCCTAATTAATAATACATGGTGATTTATGAAAAACTGATACATTTATTTCTTTGTTTCAAAACGGGTTATGCCAGCGACAACTTATACTGTAGCGGGAAATGGTTGGTCGACTCTTGCAGCGTGCTGTTGTAGTATTTTTCTTCCTCGGCTAGTGATGCTCGCCGGTAGTTGAGTACTCCATTCCTACCTAATTGCTAAGTCTCTTTAAACTCAGGTTCTTGTGGGTGAGGCAAGTTAAAAATACACTGCAAGTTTTCCCTTTATAACTGATGTTTATTTCATTATTTAAATAAATATGGGCTGCTAGCTTTTCCCATTTATTTTATCCCACCACTTGAATATTTATCAGGAGCCTATCTTCACACGCATCCCCACCCTTATATGCACCCACGTGCATCTGTAGCACCTTGCGTTGGTGTGACTTCTTGTTGCGCTGAACTGGTAATAAGTAAGAGTGCCCCCTCGGCAAAACCTGGTCTTATATAGGGCAGCTTCCCACGCTGTCCTCTACGTTTGAAAATGTAAAGATGCTTCCCATTGGCCCTCAGGCCGCGTTACCCAAGCATATATGAAAATATGAGGTTTCAGAACCTTGCGCTTCAGCGCCATCATGTAGCGTCGTTATGAGTTCCAGGAATTCCCATTCAATTAGCTAGCGCGCCCGTTGCTTACAAATAGCTCTGTACAAAGTTACATGTTGAATGTTTTAACATTCAGTGAATTAAATTATTGCTATACAATTCTTATGTGTATGGTTCCCCTTTCATATGTACAATGTATAATATGTATGATATATCCCCTTTCAATACCTGATATGTAGAGGAATTTTGGGAGATTATTTACCTCTATAGCAAATATTGAAAATGTCCTCCATCCTGCATAACGCACAACTCAACACGTCGTTCCATGTTACAGGCCACTCATTGGAGGACTCTGCTGTCAATAGCTTGAATCTCCTGTGTAATGTTGTGCTTCAGATCGTCCAATGTCTGGGGACGTGTGGCATAAACCCTGTCTTAAGTAACTCCATAGAAAGAAGTCCGGCGATGTCAAATCCGGAGATCTCGGTGGCCACAAGTTCATGGAAATTATCCGGTCGTCAAAGAAACTTGCAATTAGTGCCATGCATTCATTTTATATATGGCATGTAGCGCGGTCCTGCTGAAAATATCCTTGACTCAGCTCGACTAGTTGCTCAGTACTCCATGGAAACCTGCAGTGTTCACATTGTTTTCTAAAAATTGTTCCCACTATTCTCTGTGCGGATATTGCGCACCAAACTCCGATTTTAACTGGGTGCATAGGTGCATAGCCGGATAAATGGAACCATCCTTCAACTGTGAACCATGTGAGGGACAATATTGCAGGATTTTGCACAATGAACGTCTGAAACCAAGGACAATAATTCAGTCATCTCTCCTTATCTGGTTCCTGTAGCTGATGGACAACCGTAATCCTATACGGCTTTAGGCTTGCACTTTTCACAGCTCTCCGACACATTTGAGTAGTTGTATCCTATCTCCAGCACAAATGTCTTAATGATTTTTGGGTGATTGATGCAGTCATGCTCTTACGTCAACAACCACCGTGAGAAGCCTAGATGAACCAGTTTTGCCTTTTTCACTCATCAGAGATCCCAGTATTGTGTTTCTTTGGGGAGGATTGCGAACGCCAAATTCTCTCTGGTATTTCCTTTGAGTAGCTGTAATTGAATTCGTAATCCAGTATTGCTTTACAAGGAAGAGTCGTTCATTTAATGTGTAACCCATTTTCACGTTGACTAGAACAAAATCTCAAAAACAGTTGCGGACAATGAAACTAACAATTACGAATAAAATATGAACATCCGCGCATCTAGTGACAGGCAATCGAAACTCCAGAAAACATTCTGCATAATTTGGTGCTAAAATTGAGGTTTCCCACACTTGTTGAATTAAGAGCACGACTAGATCAGTCACCCAAAAAATCATTAAGACGTTTGTCACAGGAGACAGGGTACAGCTACTCAGTGTATCAGAGAGCTGTGAAAAGTGCAGGCCTAAAGTCGTATAGAATTACGGTTGTCCACCAGTTACAGGAACCAGATAAGGATAGACACTGAATTATTTTCGTTGGTTTCAAGCGTTCATTGTGCAAAATCCTGCTATAAAGTCCATCACATGGTTAACAGATGAAGCATGGTTCCATTTATCCGGCTATGCACCCGGTTAAAATCGGAGTTTGGCGTGCAATATCCGCAAAAAGAATAGTGACACCAATTCCATTTTTTAAACAATGTGATCACTGCCAAGTACAGACGAATTTTCATGGAGTCTGCTGAGCAACTAGACGATGTAGAGCTGAGTCAAAAATATTTTCAGCAGGACGGCGCTATATGCCCCATCAAATGAATCCATGACACTAATTGCAAGTTTCTTTGACGACCGGATAATTTCCAAGAAACTGTGGCCACGGAGATCTCCGTATTTGACATCTCCGGACTTCTTTCTATGCATTTACTTAAAAGACAGGGTTTATGCCACACGTCCCCAGACATTGGTCGATCTGAAGCACATTACACAGGAGATTCGAGCTATTGACAACAGAGTCCTTCAACGAGTGGCCAGAAACATGGAACGACGTGTTGAGTTGTGCCTTATGTAGGATGGAGGACATTTTAACATTTGTTATAGAGATAGAATAATCTCCCCAAATTCATCTGCATTTTAGCTATAATAAGTCGTCGCTAGTATAACTCGTTTTGAAACCATTATAGAAATAAATGCATCAGTTCTTCATAAATCACTCTGTATATATATTATGTGTGTGATACTCATATGGAAAAGAATAGAATCATTGTTTAGGTAGGCATTCTGACAGCTTAATCGACAATATTTAAAGAAACGAAAGTAAGTATCTCTGAAACAGTTCAATCTATAAAGAAAAACGCACACGACAAAATACATGTTTTAATTGAAATGCTTGCGTTTCAGTAAGATTTTCCCTCTCGTTTAATAGTTTCCGAGCTACCCTTAATACTTCCATAATACAGAGAGCTTATAACAGCATTTCTATAAAATTCAAGATAAACATTTTTTTGTTTTTTCAACTTAATACCTCTTAACACACAAGTTAATTGAAATCGTTGAATCCGTTTTCCTGAAAATAAACAATGTTCCAACATATATTGTTTTGGGTTGGGATAATTCAGCAACACTCTTCCCGTAGTATCTTTAGAGGATACCTAACTTTAGTATGAGATTTCCTGTTTCTGCAACTTCTCTGTTTCGGGCTATGCTGCTCACGACAGACACGCGGACCTTTTTCTAAAGCTTCCTCAATGATTTCAGGGGATCCCAAAAGGTGCATATCCAGTAAAATCTCCATATGGAGATTTTGGACCAATAATTTACTAGCCCTACCTAGGGTTCTGGGTAGAGGAAGAAAAATTCATTATCAGGAAAACATACCTAACCCAGCTGACTGCTTAAGGCTCGTATTATTTTACATCAGCGTATAGGAGGTGCAAATAAAGATTACTGTACTAATTGTTAAACATTTTAGATGTTACCTTAAAGTTTCATGTCAGAAATACCAAGTAAATACCAATTTCAGTTAGCCTCCATAAGGGTAATGTGGTTGTTAGGAATCCTCGTGGCGGAATGTGGGCATGTTCGCTCCAATGGCCACAATGTGATTAATAAAGTCACTGTACCGGGTGGACAAGCCAGTTAACTATAATTAGGGAACACTGCACTGGCCGGTCCAGCGGCCCATATGTCTCCTGCGGTCCCTTCATCTCCTCCGTTCCTCCCCGGGGGTGTGTACACAAAAGATCCCTTGCGGATCGAGGTGCTAGATGTTCCCTTCGTCGAATTAAACCTAATCCTAAAAGACGTTAAATACCAAACTTTGTATTCAAGTTCAGCATCTCCCAAGGATGCGACGCGAAGATTTTCAAGAAAATTTCCCCATCCTAAGTTACCTTTCATATGGAAACATTTACGTTATTTTTTATTTTCTCCAAAGTGGCTGTAATGATTTTGATTAAATAGCATATGTTTAAGATATTTGTATGGCAAAAGAAATGTATATTTTGATTTATGGGTATTGCCTGTGAAGTTCTCTTCATTCTGACCGAGCGGAGTGGCTCAGGCGGTTACTTCTGATCCGCATTTGGGAGGTCGCGGGATCGATCCCCGGCGTGAGTGGTTTCTTTCATCTCCCGAACTTCCTGTTCCTCGATTTCGTTCCATTCACTACTTCATTCAACTTTCATCCCATTGGTTTCTTTCAGGGTCGGGAGTGTCGGCGATGGTGTTTCGGTGCAGCGTGGCAGGAGAGAGGATGCTTTTTGGACTCTGTCTGTCCGTCCCTCGGCTTTCGGCTGGCTGCCGAGGTATCCGAACCCCCTTGAGGGTCGTTGGAGTCTGTGTGGGGTAGGGTCCATGGCTTGCCTATTCGTCTGCCGGGGTGTCTCCATATGGAAGCTTGGGACCCTGTCATTGTGCCGTTTCTCCTGTATCCGGCCGCCCGATGTCTCTAATCCTTCCTTCTGGGGACGCCTCCTCGTGGGGCGTAGTACAATATTGTTACATGCTGGATAGATGGCCTAAAAGTTCACATGAAAATTAAATTAATTAATAATACCCAGCACGCACATTGAGGGTGCGTATACTTACTTGGCTGCGGTGTGGAGGTTGAGAGGAAAGAGTGGGTTTTTATTGTACAAAATCCATAACACATATCTACCCACACATACCTAGATTTATTTCTCAACCGTTCGAGGTTCCTACATTATTAAAGATGGAAGTGGGACGAGATGTCCGCCGATCCAAAGCCCGGCTTACACACCCGGTCCGTTCCTCACGGAATCCTAACAAACTACGCTATCCCCACCACTCGTGGCTAGCAAAGCTACCAGCCGAGAGTGACATAAATAACAATGTGTCTGGTAATGACAATTTAGAATAACCCCGCTAAATTATTATTACGCATAATATCCACTCTGGATCAGTGCCAAGTCCCCTCCGTAGTGAATCCAATTCAAATCCTCTTCATTCTGAATTATTTTTGTATAACTGATAAGCCGTAAGAGATAGAAAGAGTCTTATAACACAAAAAAATGAAGGCGTCGTTAAAGCACACAATTTATGTCAGATATTCCTTGTTATTGATTCGAATTTTAAAACATTTACACATTTTCTCGTGGTCATGCAAGGAACATGGAATTTCAAAGCCATCACAGATCGGCACTTGTTTTTATAAGTCTACCGCTTTAACCTACTGTATTCTTCTTACACCTACGACTAATTATGTAAATTTGTAATGAAAGTTTATCCCTATTAATAAAAAGAAGATAGAAGAATAGCAAAGGTTGTGGCAGTATTCTATATCACAAAACTGTAAATGCCAGACTGATTGTAGTGTAAATAAGCATTATTGTATGACAATGATTTGAGATGTTTGTTAATTATAAGCATTGTTAGAAAATAAGTTTACCGAGCCTCACTGAAACTGACAATAGGAGCGGGTAACAATGTAGCGAGGGGGTGAGTTGTTTATCAATTAGAAGAGACAAACAAATGACGTCAGAGTAGCGCGTTTTTCTTTAGAAATGGAGGGAATATCTTCCCTAGAGCATATGTGTTCGTAATTTTGATTGGATATAAAAATAGACGCTAATGTTGGCGCGCTTTAATAACCAATAGCAGCTCTGTTATAATGTTTAGGCATATCGGGGTGAGGGAGTATAAATTATGAAGCCAGAGACAAGTATCGCACAGTTCAACAGAAACATTCGCGGGTTACACGTCGCACAGTTATACAGAATCATTCACAAGGCAAACGTCGCGCAATTCAACAGAATCATCCACGGGTTACACGTCGCGCAGTTCTACAGAATCTCTCGCGTCGTAAAGCTAGTTACAAAATGGTAAAATACTCGAATAATAATGTGCGGCAAAGTGATTATAGTTACGTTCGAAAATATAACAGTTTCAGTCGGGCGTGTATCAAGAGTAAATGTGTAAAATTAATAACGTGTGACGGCAATAAAAGTGTAAAAACAAATTCTTTTATCAGTGTTATCTTTTAGCAACAACTCCTTTCCGTTTACACACCCTGTTTAAGAGATTTGCTCGACTTGTAATAATAGCTAGCCGGAGGACAAAGAACTCAAAATTCAAAATAGTAAAACAATAACAGGCGCTCAGCAAATAAGAACACGATAGTTACCGCGACAAGGTTTGAAAGAATGGTTTGCGAAGAGTGAATAGAATAGTTACGTGAATGAAACGCATCAAATTGTTATGCTAGGTATTTTGCCCCGTGTTATGATGTATCCTGATGGTCTGCATTTCTTGGGGTGGGATATATGTTACAATTACTCAAACATTCGTAAACAATAATCTTGTTCAAAGTGTTGATGCAGTAATATGTAGGCTTGTAAATCTTTTTTAATTAATTGGCAAATTAAATTAAAAGCTGACAGATTTCCAATTAAATATTACTAAAGTGTAAACGTTTTGAACGCGATATGTTCAGTCGTCCATACGTGTTTCGCCTACCGACCAACAGGCAAATATTCACTTAGGTTATAAAATAAAACTTTTGTGAGTTGAACTGGAAGAAACAGATTACCGATATTTCACGTTCACTGCTGCAACCAAAGGTATCATCTATATTTAACATTCAAACAATTATTTAACAATATTAATATCTAAATCATTCTTGTTTATTTTAATTATACATTTAAATAACAGGCTGCGATAATATTCAGTGGAAAAAGGAAAGCAATGATGTAACGCTGAGTTACCATTTTTGTAACACTCTTGCAAAGCCGATTTAAATATAGTCAATGCGTAGAATACCACAATTTCTTTAAAACAATTCAACTAAAAAGGTAAATTGCCGGGTCTATTGTAGAATATATTAAAATAAAGCATTCCCCAAGAGTAATAATCTTTGTACTACTAAAAGTTAAAGTAAATGAAATAAGGATTTAAAGCAGCTCTAAATAAAAGTAATAATTTGTACAGCCCCAAAAGCACTGAATGTATTCACATTCAAATATAGAAACAGTAAAACTACAATTGAAATACACAGCATTTTGCTGTATCCACCTCACACGATATTTGCCATTTTAAATAGAATTTAACACGTGGTGATATTCTAATATAAACTCGCTTCGATAAGATTTAAGTGCCGCTCCACACATTAAAAAGAATTTAGAAATTTATTCACGCCGAAAAATGTGAATAATTTAGACAAGGCCGAAAAGTGCGGAGACGGCCGCTCCCAGACACGAAGCTCAAGGAAGTTGAAGAATTAAGTCTGTTACACACACTGTCTTCTTTGTTGGAGCGCATCGCTAAAGGGGCACCGGGAAGGTCAAGTGGTGATGGCGTGGAGACTGCATAGGCGTTATCTAAGCTGCGCTCTTCGTACACAGCCATTCAGAATTTTGTTATTCACGTTGGCGCTTTAAGAACAATTACAAATTGCTTTATACAAATGTTGTTTAGTAGGTTCCTATATAAAACAATTAAACTGACCCTAAAATGACCATCATAACGTCCTCCAAATAAACTAATGGCATTTACTTTCCTCCGTAATATCACGCATTTTATTCAAGACATTTCTTTATATAACGCTTAATAAATGACCGAAAAACACACGAGATCGGCCAGATTGACAGAGTGTGTATGGGTTAGAGAGGCAATCTTGGACAGAGACCTTGAAAATCCCAGATTTGTCAAGCTTGGCGCAGCATGAGAAAATTAGTGATCTTATTGTCATACGATGCTAAGGTAAATAACGAATCAAAATATGTATAACCAGTGCCGACGCGAAAATAAGTGTCTATTCAGTTGTCTATAAAAGGGCAATAATTAGCAAGGATTTAACTATCAAGAGACCAACTTCACCATGAGGTGCTAAGAAATGCGTGTAGATGTTGCTCATTAAAATTCCTAAGAGGCAGAGTTAATGTAAAACGTTAAATAGAATTTGGGGAATGAGTTAAAAGATCTGGATGAAAGCATACAGGCTTATGTTTTCGTCGTGACTCCCTTATCTGTATGCGCAGAAGCTGGACAACTCCATTTTCTACTGGGAGGAGTGTTGGGTCAGTAATATCAGGGCAGCAGGCACGTACACAACGTGATATAATATGACATTCTTTCCGAGTGAGTGTTCCACGCAATGAGAATAGTGCCAATCGTTCTGCTCCCCCACCCTAGACAACTTTCTCCTCCTCTGCATTTCTGCCGTGACACGTCGAAAAAATCGACTTGTACCTGTTCAGTAAATTAATCGTCATTGCAACTGGAATAAATCCAGCTGAATTACCAAACACGTGGCTTATTTATTTCCTCTCACACCCCCACCAGAGATAAGAGTAGCTAGGCATTGATACGTCGCCAGCAGACTGCAAATTGTATATGCTTAAGGTGGGCATATACAACCGGTATGGGCGATGTTCGTTTCAGGAGGAGGACCGTGGAGGGATGTAACTAAAGTTAGCTACTTCTTTATCGGAGCAGTGGTTTAATGCGATTCTTAATTTTGAAAAGCTAGAAAAGTCTATTTATTAAAATGTAAGCCATGCATTAAATCACAAAACAAAATCAAGTGCTTTATTCATAATAATTAATAATTCATAAAAAACAAAGGTTTGAAACTCAAAATATCAAATACTTCTTATCAAACTGAAGAAATAAATATAATACGCTTTTAAACTTGCAGGAAAAATGAACAAACAATAGTCAATACTTAGTTTTTACAGTACATGCACACAGTACGTTGCCACTCTTTGTGTGCTACAAAATATGAAAGAGTTCATTTTTCCCTGAATGTCCGATCAACTATCGTAAATGCATCTCGTAATTGCATAGAGAGGAGTTCCACCACTAGATTAGAAGACTAGTTGTATGTTGCAAACAGCAAACATGAAGAGGAAGGGTGGAAGTCGCTTGATACCCGGAAACATGCGCGGTCAAGGATGTCTATAACTGATATACAACATCCCACGTCCGTATTATATAGTACATGCTTACCGTAGCACCTATATAAATGACTTTAAATTGGAACTGATCTGAATAAGATAATATCCATGAGTATTCTTAACTTTTTAAAAATCCTTTATTTTACACTTTCGCTTGTTCTATCGTCATTTAAATAATATCAACATAACTAAAACGTCGTTTGATTACATTCATCAATGTTTCAGTGCCTTTTTCGGATTCTATGGACCTTAGAGTGTAATTTCCAACTAAATCTCGATATTGGATTATTGGGTGGAATAAAACACTTGGCGTACCTACTATAGTTAATTGAAATGCTTCTTTAGTAATTTAAAAAGTTATATATATTTGGTGAACGCCCCTTATTAAAACGTTCCCAACTATAGTATCCATCACAGCGTTAAATGTCAGTTGCCACACAAGACACTTGCAAGAGTGTGGTCGCTGTTTGTCGTGAACCGGGCGAAACATTATTTTATTGTTAAGTGTTAATAGAGTACATAATACATCGCTGGATTCTCCTTCCGAGTCAGAATTCTGCAGATGTCCTCGCAATGAAGTCGGTTTATAGCCTGAAATTATTAAATGTCACTGTTAAGCAGCAAGCAAGTCCACATAAACGTACTGAAATAAACTACCACTATTTGCCTATAACGCTGCAGAGTTTTTGCTAGGGTGTAACCACATTCGTAATTCTAAAAAGTTAGCAAAGGGTGTAGTAATCATTTTATAGCCATATTCTCGTTAGATACAAAGTGTTAGGCTTAAATATACTTTCTGTAGACGGGCATACAAAAGCACACCAAACCTGCGAATTATAGCTTATCACAACCTTTAAAGATAGTACGGAACTAAATACGATATGTGTCTATCTATCGCTTACATGTTGTCATTAGTTTCGTCCTTTTCTACTCTCGTGCTGTTGCTAAGTGGCTAGTAAGTAAAAATACTTTGTAAATATTCATTTGTTATAAATTTCAGCTTTGAACATATTATCCTATGAACACTACTTTTCTCTATTAAACTATATCATTTTGTAGCCTTTCTGGATTTTTGTGGGTACACATTTTGCGACGGTATTACTTATAATGTTTGTGTATTTGTATTTACTCCACGTGGTGAAGCCATTTTGTGACGTAATTCTCTGTTAAATTTGTAGCTCCATCTGGTGTTAGCAATTTGCGGCAGTATTAGTGTTTGTTTGAAAGAATGCTACGGTTATTTTATTTAATTTGGTTTACTGTCCTCCGGGTAGTTATCTTTTGGGTCGAGCACTTCTCTTTATAGAGGTTGTGTAAACGGAAAGGAATCTTTTATCCAACGATAACGCTGATGAAGGAATTTGTTTTACACTTTTATTGTCCAACACAGTCACTATCACATTTACACATTGATCTTGATACTCTCCAAACTGAAACTGGTATAATAACTTCATTACTGATCATTCCTAATTCGTGTACTTCAAACTTTTGTATAATTAACTTTACAACACTTTAGATTTTTCATAACTCTGCTAGGCGTAACCTGCGAATCGATATCCAACGTGTACAAATATTTCTGCTGGACTGAAGGCGACGTGTAACGTACAAATGTTTTCGACGAACTGACGGACTGAAGGCGACGTGTAGCATAAAAATATTTTCGGTGAACTGACGGACTGAAGGACTTTACCTCTATCCTAGCCCTTTTTATACTCCTACACCCCGATATGCCTAAAGATTATAACTGAGCTGCTATTGGCTAATAAAACGCGCCAACATTAGCGTCTATTTTAATATCCAATGAAAATTATGAACACATATGCTCTAGGAAAAATGTTCCAGCAAATTCTACAGAAAAACGCGCCAAAATTACGTAACTTCCTCGTCTCTAATAATGATAAACAGCTCACCCCCTCGCTGCATTATTGCACGCTATTATTGTCAGTTTCAGTAAGACCGTATAAACTTACTTCTCAACAATAATTACAATCAACAAACATCTCAAATCAATGTCACATAAAAATGCATATTCATACTATAATCATTCTTTACATTTAAATAATTTAGGATACAAATTACTGCATCAATTTCTGAACAAAATTAGTTTTTCAGTAAACGTTCGACGTATACTGTTTCTATGCTTATCATGCAGTAACCTTCTATGCAGTAGAAAAGTCAGCCAGCGAGAAACTTTTTTTGTTATTGGATTTACAACGGGGGCCAAGCAAAAGAAAACGTTGAGGAGGGTTGGAGAAGCTTTAAAAGCAGCCGAAAACCTGTAACTTCTTGCAATCATTGTATGTGACAAACAAAAGTCATCCTCTATTCAGCAACAGGCCAGGCTCGACATAGAAGTCAGTAAAGGTTAACATTAGTTCAAAGGAAGTGTGTACGTTTATAGTGTGAATTGCTATGTAGGTTATTTATACATTTACGTAAATGTTTATAGATATGGAGGGAGAACCTAGGAAGAGACTAAATGTTGGTAAACTAAGAATAATAATAATGAATATGTTAGATTATTAAAGTAAAATGAGCGTTAGTAAGGCAGTAAAAGAAACAGCTAAGGCTAACCAGGTGTTCAGAAACAGTAGTGTATAGGATGAAAAAGGAACGAATGAAAAGACCTCTAAAGGCCCTTAAAAAAGAATGCAAAAAAGGATGGGGGAAACAAAAACACGCTAGGTTAATCGATGTAGTGGAATAGCGCAAAGTGGAATGTAGGGCATTGTTATTCTTTGCTGTTTGAAAACATTCCTCCCACGTTGAATGTAATTTTTTCAGGGTAAAATTATACTGTACCCAATTACAGTATTTATCATTTTATATCTACATATTTCTTTGGTAATATACATTTTATCCCTGTAAAAAATCTTATTTCGAAGTACTAAAAATACAAAGAGGGGACGAAGTACAGGCGAAAATTAAATTTCTTACAATTGCCTTAAATAACAGTGCAGATATCTCACTATTTCGTAATGTATCATTCACAATATAACATTAAGGTGGTAGATCGATCGCAGTTGGGCGCAAATTTACGAGCGTACGTATGGTACATATGGCAACAGTGCGCCCCATTTACTGCCTTTTAAGCGTAAGATGCGATATACCTGAAATTAAAATCCGTAAAACTCCCTGGTTCAGCAAAGCGTAATAATTTTGCGATGACCTGAAGTTTAAAATGGGTAAAGTGTTCAGTGCAGTAAAATAAATCGGATTTCCATTTTATAAGAATCCTTGAAGACTTGGTAGGCCTGCTTCCTTCTGTCGCACGTGCTGAAATTCTTCCTGGTACCACAATAAACATATATTAAAGCGAAAAAACTAACACTTCCTACACAGATTTCTAGTTAACATTTAGAGATCATAACATCAATTACCTATGCAAAACCTGTCACCAGAAATAGGGAAGCTTATCTCCCGCAGTCAAAGAACGCGAATAAGAAACAATTTACAGGTAGTTGATTTTATAATTCACTTTAAAGTTTCGTTACTGAATGTTCGCGCCCATTCATTGTTGGTACTAGAGGTTACTAGTGGTGCAATTAAATGTTAAATCCGCCCGCTGCGCATTTTGTTACAGCCACTGTAGGGGGACCAAATTCGTGATGATGGATGGACACGCATAAACTCCGGTCTATTATAGCACTGTATAGCAATTAGCGCGGTACAGTCAGTCTGTAATCTTAAGTTATTGTATTAGAATTCAATGCTGTGTCATGTCGCTGATGCAAATCTAACACAAAGCCGTAAAAAGGCCTCCTTTGTCTTAAAGTCACAGACAGACCTCCGCTCCCGTACATTTTAAGGGCAAACTATGAACATGTGCGAGTTCATTGTTGCACACACATACTATTTTCAAATTAGCTAGCTTCTCTCATCGTTTTGGTGTGCAATGGCAATTTGTGTGCGCAAGGGTGCAGACGGTTAAACTGAGGAACTGCGGAACGGCTAACTACCAACATTAGGAAATGCACTTTCATAGAAATTCAGTACCACTCTGGGCTAAACCCAGAGCCCCATATTCCCACAGGGATTCAGCAGGGAAGTGAGAGAGGGAGATCAACATCTGACAAATGAAGTACAGGGTGAACCATATCACCTGTAACAGTTATATATATATATATATATATATATATATATATATATTTCGGTAAACGGCATAAAGATTTTCAACACACCAAAGTACATAAAAACTTTCTTCAATAATACCATAAGTGATAATTTATCGGTAATTTAATTGAGGTTAATGAATGCTCGTTGTCATCATAGTTCTTCGGGAGCGAAGGTCGAGCTCAGTTAAATTACCTAAGAATAATTATAAGCAAGATGGGTATTCCGTAAGATAAATACAATGCGAGAACGAAGCACTTTTAGCATAATCACTGAAGTGGCTCATCTGTTTCACTTTTATCATGCGACGTTAGAACTTGAAGCGCTTCTTTTATATTTTAAATTCACATATGACCAAATCTCTTTTTTGTTTGCTAACCGCCAATAATGAACAGAAAAATGCATAGGCTTCCTAGATCCCTAATCGAATCTAAACAAAGATCATAGGAATAAACAGATTAATGTATGTTAAAAGCTATCCGTTATTAGTTTTTGAGCATCATACTTTAAAATTATCGATTCTGATTGAAGAATATGGCATCATTGAGATTGTACATTCGCTGAAAAGCGCTTATCAGTTGACTAACAGAAATTAGGATCAGTAGCGTATCACTTTAAAATTTCAAATGGGAGTTTGCGTGTCAAGAGATAACAGCTCTTCAAAATATACGGTTTTATTAATCATACTCTTTCAGGGAGAGAGGTATCTGTCTAGTTTTCTTTGGCTAGGTTGCAGTTTTCAGTTGCAGAACACGTCAGCAAGACACCTAACGAGCGCTACAGCCTATTACCATCAATATATCAAAACCTTCACGGTTTATAGTAC
This sequence comes from Deroplatys truncata, assembly GCA_030765065.1. Lineage (NCBI taxonomy): Eukaryota > Metazoa > Arthropoda > Insecta > Mantodea > Mantidae > Deroplatys > Deroplatys truncata. The sequence continues at coordinate 47,364,394 of CM060986.1, forward strand.
ATTTAAGGTGTTTTGATAACTTAACTGTTTTCCTTGTTTCGTTTGTACAACTCCCTTTAACTTCTGTAGTCATATCGAAGCTTTAAGCTTAGAAACACTGAATGGTGTTACTAGTTCGTGGACTGTAAAATCAAAATAATTCAAATTTATTCACCGTTTGATTTCAATAGAGAAATATTGGTTTCATCAACAATACAATTATTAGTACAAAAAGAACAGGACTAATTAGATGTAATACACAAATACAGAAATCCTAATTTAGTACATGAGTAGGTACCTAAACTAAATTTTGGAATTGTAAACATAGTATATTCCATAAGAACGCTTATAAACTAATTTATTTCTAGATATTCTTACACTGAATAAAAACAACCGTGTTAGGAATTTTTTTCAAATCTTTTAAGAAGACTGTTAGGGTTTTAACTTTTTTTAAATATGTGGGGAGTTTATAATATAAACTTGTTTTTCATATAGGGTTCTGTTATGACCTGTAAAGTGCAGTTTAGATTTATTTCTTGTATTATAGTCATGAATATCAGCATTTGTGTTAAAACTATTTTGCGGATTATACATTGTTACCAGAGTTTCAAAAATGTATAGCGAAGGAATAGTCAAGATATTTAACAGTATGGAATAAAGTTTGCAGCTTGTGTTGCTGCATAGATTTAACATTATTCTGATTCCCCTTTTTTGTATTATAAAGATTCTGTTTTTATAACTGGACTTACCCCAGAATATTATACCATATGATAAATGACTATGGAAATATGCAAAGTAGGTCATTTTAAGTAATCAAGATTAACTGAAATTTTATGGGTATATAATGCAACATATGTTTGGGATATTTTTTTTAGATAGTACATCAGTGAGGATTCCCCAAGTCCAGATTACTATCAACTCAGATTCCAGGAAATTTAATTTTATTGAACGTTGTAATTAATTCATTTTCGAAATAAATTTAAGAAAAAATTAATTTTTTGTTAACTTTATGATAGAAACCTAAGGCAACACTTATTTTTATTAATAACAAATCTGCTGTTACTACACTAATTTACTACATAATCTGTTGCCATATCGATGTTTACTTTAAGTTCTTGTTTATCTTTACCAGAAATTAAAAGGCATATGTCATGATATTTAACTTTTATTTTACTAATTTTCATTAGGAAACACTCACATTTACTCTCACATTCATATTTCCAGACTCTGTGGAGAGTAAGGAATGACTCTAATTAAAGAAAAATTCTCTCGTGTGTTCAGAAGCCAGAAGACACTGTCAACATTTTTACTTATTTTATTAGCCACAAAATTAAACAAAATAAAACACTAATTAGCGAGCGGGATGGCTCAGGCGCTAACGTTAGTGGCCCGTATCCGACAGGTCCTGGGTTCAAATCTCATGGCCGACTCATCTGACTCGATCTTTTACTTTCTCTACCACTATCATAGTCCATTCACAAATTTTATACAGAGATTTCACCGGAAATATATGTTTTGAAACCCTCTGAATCCAAAAGAGAGCAGTTTTAGTAAAAGGCCCGTATGTGTGTCTGTGAAGTCAGATAAACACCAAACTTGGGGATTTTCTTGAAAATCTTTGTGTCGCATCCTTGGAAGATATTGGTCCTAAATACCAAGTTTGGTATTAATGCGACTTTTCATTTTTGAGTTATGCTGTTCACATACACACGGACCTTTTTTTAAAAATCCTTTTCGGGGGGGTTTCGGGTACCTCAAAATATGTATCTCCAGTGAACTCTTGGTATCGAATTTTGCGATGGTAACTTTTGTTATATTTATTTATTTGTTGAGCCCCACGTTGGGCGCCAATTTGCGATGGTAACTTTTGATATATTTATTTATTTGTTGAGCCCCACGTTTGGGAGCCAATTTGCGGCGGTATTACTTATAATGTTTGTGTATGTGTGTTTACTCCACGTGGTGAAGCCATTTTGTGACGTGATTCTTTGTTATGTTTGTTAGCTCTATCTGGTGTTAGCAATTTACGGCAGTATTAGTGTTTGTTTTAAAGAATGCTACTGTTATTTTATTTAATTTTAGTTCACTGTCTTCCGGCTAGCTATGATCTTTTTGGTCGAGCACTTCTCTTTATACAGGTTGTGTAAACGGAAAGGAGTCTTTTATCCAAAGATAACACTGATGAAAGAATTTGTTTTACACTTTTTATTATCGAACACATTCACTATCACATTTACACATTGATCTTGACACTCGCCAAACTGAAACTGTTATAATAACTTCATTACTGATCATTCCTAATTCGCGTACTTCAACTTTTTGTATAATTAACTTTACAACACTTTAGATTTTTCATAACTCTGCTACGCGTAACGTGCGAATCGATAGCCGACGTGTACTGTACAAATATTTCTGCTGGACTGAAGACGACGTGTAACGTACAAATGTTTTCGACGAACTGACGGACTGAAGGCGATGTGTAGCATACAAATATTTTCGGTGAACTGACGGGGTCTACCTCTAATCTAGCCCTTTTTATACTCCTACACCCCGATATGCCTAAAGATTATAACTGAGTTGCTATTGGCTAATAAAACGCGCCAACATTAGCGTCTATTTTTATATCCAATGAAAATTATGAATACATATGCTCTAGGAAAAATGTTCCAGCAAATTCTAAAGATAAACGCGCCAACATTACGTAACTTCCTCGTCTCTAATAATGATAAACAGCTCACCCCCTCGCTGCATTATTGCACGCTATTATTGACAGTTTCAGTAAGGCAGTATAAACTTACTTCTCAACAATAATTACAATCAACAAACATCTCAAATCAATGTCACATAAAAATGCATATGCATATTATAATCATTCTTTACATTTAAATAATTTATGATACAAATTACTGCATCAATTTTTGGATGAAATGAACTACCTTCTCTACCTATTAGATACGTGGTAGAGAAAGTAAAAATGAATGTTAGTTACGAGTAATCTGTAAATCAGTGCTGCAAAGCAAGGCTTGTGAGCTATCCGGTCATTTTATTTGTTAAAATATTTTGCCTCAAAATATTAATGCCATATTATCCGAAATAAATGAGTGTTAAGTGTGGTCTGGTCCACCCTGTTTAATATAGCATCAACAATAGAAGCTACCGATACATCTTCAAAGGAAGCCATCTCTTGGGCTTTATATTCATCAAATTCAATATCATGCTATCTACAAAGGTCTTTTGAAGAGATGCGCTCAGGATATTAGATACGATGCTTGCAGCTTTCGCTACGTAGAGACTTTTCAGGAATTTGGGGCGAAGATTATCTAATAAGGAGCAGAAAATGGGTCACTGGAGCAATTAGGCGTCTCCTAAATGACACTGCTGGTAACAAACAAATTACCCTAGATACAAGCACCTCTGAAGGGGTAAACTGAGTAAGAGTGTATTCAGTGAAGGTATAAATTATTAGTTTAAACTTTTGTCAGCCACATTTAGTAGTTTAAGGAGGTTTTGTTCGGAATATATATGATGATTCCACTCTTGCAAAATATGTAGCTTTAACAATTAATCAATTAATAATAATAATAATCTTACATGGTTTGCTTGACTTAATTCTAATTTAAATATACATCATCATAAAGTGATTTTGAACAGTTTTAGTGCGATTAAAAGTGTTAATGTTACTGTATTAGAGAAGTCCGATATATTACATTCACATGGTGTTCCTCTATCCACTGTCATTTATTTTTATGTAGCGTTTATAAACTAAAGGGTTATTCAAAAAGAATGAACGGATTTTAAATACTCAGTTTTAATGAAAGACAATAGATAGCGACACATATGACACATAATTGAATAGAGGAAAGTTCAAAGTTTTAAGCCCCACCTATTAGTTCCATTCAGTCCTACAGGGCGCTGTGTTTGTTTAGAAGAAAAAGGCGACGCCACAGGAAAAGTCGTTTTGTGTGCTGCAGTACGCAAAGAGTGAATCCATTGTTTCATTGCAGCGTGCATTTCGCTGTAAGTTCAACAACGAGCCGCCTCGTCATAAAATGATTACAATTGATACAATAAATTCGTAGATGGTTGCGTATGCAAACGGATAAGCACTAGTCGTCCTCGCATAACAAATGGTGCCCAGTTTGAACACATAAAATAAAATTTTGAACTTTCTCTATTCAGTGATGTATCGCATATGTCGCCATCTATCGTCCATGATTAGAAATAAATATTTAAAATCTGGTCATTCTTTTTGAATCACCTTGTATTTTTGCGTAAGCTAATTCCTCTATCGACAGTGCTTTCTTTCCCTTCACCTGCGGCCACCACACAGTCTCCACGGCTCGGACTCCTGCCGAAACGCTTATAATATGCCCGCAAATGCTTCACGTTCTCATAGTTACAATTACAATGATAATAAGCACATACCTTAACATAAGGGATGTTGGAAAAGTTGTCCATCTCTACCCACACATTTCTGGCATCTTCTCAGGAAACGTTCATTCACACTCGAGGTTTATTATCCGAAATTGAGTGAATTTGTCGTCTGATATTTTAATCAATTTGTTAGAGCCATTTTGAAAAAATAAAGCATTTCGAAAAACTTTCCATACAAAGGTTAGTTTGAGGTGGAGGATTTCTTCTAAAATTCTATTGAAATATACTTGAAACATGCTAACCACCAAGTTTAGTATTTATCCGACATTTCGTTTTTTAATTATGTTGTACGCGCACGCGAAACAACGCGCGCGCAAATTTTTAGAATTACTTTTTTTCTGTATTCGGGGAGTTCAAAACGTATTTTCGATTAAATATCGACATGCTGTTTGTGGATGGAATGTCTTCTCTACCATTCAAGGCCACTCTTCTATGCACGCCAGTTAGAATATGTTTTTACTTAAAAATTGTTTCAAATTAAGCAAGAACTTTTAAGCGCGTGGAAACAGTATTCAAATGTTTATTCATGGTAACTAGCTCTTACGATGGAAACAAAAGAAGGGGGAGGAAGAAGAATAGAAAATTATGAAGAACTTCTATTGGTGACGATTGGGAAAGTTCTAAGCTTATAATATGGAATATTTCGACAATGGCTAACGCTACGAAAATTTATTTGCCATAAATTATGGAGTTTAATGAACTCTCCAAGTTTGCTGCAGTAAGTGTTTTTCTACCTTGTTACACAAAGTTAGAAAATTCAATCAAATAAAGCGAAATTGAAAGGAAGCTCACAGAAAGTTTAGAATATAAACTCTATTTCTCGTCTCAATATATTAAATGCATTTTAATCAAAATCGTTAGACTTTTTGAGAAAATAAAAAATAACTTTTACATCTATAGGATATAGTGTTTGAGAAAATAACTCATATACGAGATTTCAAACAAATAGATGTTTCAGAATGTTTGAACACTGAATGTTTCACGGTTTGTAAGCGAATGCTGGAGTAAATATTATAATGCCGCTATCTTTCCTTGCCCCCCCCCAATTTCCTGTCATTTCATTTCCTTATCTTGCTGCAGGGCCGAATGATCAGGCGAGTGGACAGCGGGTCTCGCTAGGAGTGGCGAGGAGTTTGGCTGTAATGTTTGCTTTGTGGAGCAGTTCGCTTCACTTCCTCCTCCTGGAGGTTTCCAGAAGTACAATACGCCTTTATGTGCACTTAAGTGTAGAAATCCTCCTCTCTTCCTCCTAACCACAAGCACGAGTGCATTTACGATCTTGCTGCTTTAACATTTTTCCCTCAAAAAGAATTAAAATCCTCAGCCGTGCTTTAAATGCAGTTTTCCCTCTAATATGGGCTTTAATAAGTAAAACTTTTCTGGGTTGATTCAAGAACAGCAAATTAACGAAAACAGGAACATATCAATTTACTTTTCGTGAGTTATAAAAGAATAATAAATAACCTTGGGAGTTTTAGAGCTTCGATGGAACATTCCAGAGATTTGCCCCAGTTTTATTTATAGAATCCATTATTTATACACTACAAAAGTTTTCCGTTAATGGAGTTTGTGAAAGCTGTCAAAAAATATGGTTCGTTCAGTGGAGAAAGTAGGTCGAAATTTCAAGAACAGATGCGACCTTAAACTGCGAAGTTACGGATAGGAAGAATACCGGCAGTCAAGGATGTGTCGGGCGATGGTAACAGGTGCTTAATTAAATTCTCTTGCTCTGGGACAGATACAGGCTCCTCTTTCAATTAACATTCAAATTTAGTCATCAGGAAAACCTCATTCCCTCCATTAAGGGTGTATTGTCTTCAGTGTTAACTCATTGCCATTTTATTTCGTATAACGCTTTTATAGCAGAAACGTAAACACCACTTCCGGAAAACACTTCTCATATTCGTAGTACAAGTCCTCAGCACAAATGCAATTAAAATTGGGAAATATGAGGTGTAGGTAAATCGCCTAGTCAAACATATATACTGTTTATCATTATTTATTCTTTATATTTCTTCTACAATCTATTCCTACATCAATATATTGCGAAAGGAGTGTAGAAAGTGCATTATTACAGAATTAGGAATTGGTTGAAAACTTTCTGAAACTGAAAGCCGTAAAACATTGGCGAGTATTAATTTTGCAATGACATGAAAAGCGTAAAACGTTCAGTACAGTGAATGTACACGGAGCGAGATGGCTCAGGCCGCAATCCGGGTTCGATTCCCGGTAACGGCCCACTCTAACTATGGGGTTTCCCTCTGGTTAACTAGTCGAGGTGGTGGTGGTATGTTCTACCACGATTTCTCCTTTCCCGCCCATTTCCTCATATTTCATCTCCCGCTTTCATGTTTCAAGTATGTCTTCGGGCCCTGCGGTGATGACGGTGTCGGGCAGATTACCTAGTTGCTTGTGAATTGTAAAGATTTCTCCCCGTGAACGCCAGGGTGCGTTGTCCTATCGTCCCTTCATGGCCCTTTCTTGGGATTCTTAACCTCTACTAGCGACCCGGTGTTTAAACTGTGGGCGTCTCTGTAGGCCTATCTGCCTGCGCACCAGATCCCTGCCGGTGGGATGTAGGCACAATAGATCCAAATGGTCGCAGTGGCGAGGTGTCACCCTCCGATAAACACAACCTACATTCTACAGTAAATGTACTAAATTCGCATGTAAAATAAATGGGAAATCTACACTATGTGATCACAAGTATCCGGACACCCCCACAAACATACGTTTTACATCTTAGGTGCTTGTGCTGCCACCTGCTGCCTGGTACTCATTATCCACGACCTCAGTAGTCATTAGATATCGTGGAACAGCAGAATGGGACGCTCCGTGGAACTCACGGACTTCAAACGTGGTCAGGTGATTGGGTGTCACTTGTGTCAGAAGTCTATATCAAGATTTCCACACTCCTAAACATCCCTAGGTCCACTGTTTCTGGTGTGATAGTGAAGTGGAAACGTGAAGGGATATGTACAGCACAAAAGCGTACAGGGCGACCTCGTCTGCTGACTGACAGAGACCGATGACATTTGAAGAGGGTCGTAAAGAGTAATAGGCAGACATCTATCCAGACCATCACACAGGAATTCCAAACTGCATCAGAATCCACTCCAAGTAGTATGACAGTTAGGCGTGAGGTGAGAAACCTTGGATTCCATGGTCGAACGGCTGCTCATAAGCCACACATCACGCAGGAAAATGCCAAACGACGCCTCGCTTGATGTAAGGAGCGTCAACATTACACGATTAAACAGTGGCAAAACGCTGTGTGGCGATCCGATAGCAGCGTATGGGTATGGCGAATGCCCGGTGAACGCCATCTGCCAGCGTGTGTAATGCCAAAAGTGAAATTCGGAGGTGATGGTGTTATGGTGTGGTGGTGTTTTTCCTGGAGGGGGCTAGCACCCCTTGTTGTTTTGCGTGGCACGATCACAGCGCAGACCTAGATTGATATTTTAAGCACCTTCTTGCTTCCCACTGTTGAAGAGCAATTCTGGGATGGCGATTGCATCTTTCAACACGATCGAGCACCTGTTCATACTGCACGGGCTGTGGCGGAGTGATTACACGACAATAACATCCCTAATGGACTGGTCTGCACAGAGTCCTGACTTGAATCTTATAGAACACCTTTGGGATGTTTTGGAACGCCCACTTTGTGCCAGGCCTCACCGACCTACATCGATACCTCTCCTCAGTTTCGCACTCCGTGAAGAATGGACTGCCATTCCCCAAGAAACCTTCCAACACCTGATTGAAGGTATGCCTGCGAGAGTGAACGCTGTCATCAAGGCTAAGGATGGGCCAACACCATATTGACTTTCAGCATTACCGATGTAGGGCGCCACGAACTTGTACGTCATTTTCAGCCAGGTGTCCGGATACTTTTGATCACGTAGTGTATTGTCACACATGCTGAAATACTTCCTGGCATGACAATCTAAATGTACACCACTTCTTAGGTCATACACGAATTTGTAGTCCATATTTTATACTTCATAACATGAATAATTATCTCCCACATAAATGGTAAACATCCCGCAACCATAGAACGTGAATAAGAGACAATTTATCTGAGGGAGTTGACTTTACAATTCACGTCATCCGTTACTGAATGTTCGAGCCCATTTACTGCTGGTTACTAGAAATCAATCAAGTTTTAAATCCGCAGACTATACATTTTGTTGCAGCACATGAAGGGTCACCATGATCGTGATGAAGGATAGAGACACGTAAGCTCTGGCCTATCATACCACTGTATATGAAATTAGTGTTGTAAAAGGTCGTAAAAAGGCCTCTGCTTCCATACATTTTACGGGTAACATGTAAAAGTTGGCTAGTATGCATATGTATTGCACATTATTTTTGCATTATCGTTCGTTTTATTGCTTTGAATGAAGTATGAATAAAACAGCTCCTAATGAATTTGTCAATCCTCACCTCGGATTTCCGAATTTCCTCAATACTGTCGATTCAACAACTTAACTAATACGATGACTTAGTAAAATTCAGAAGATTTTGAGTCAATTGTTTGGTGGTTGATACAACTCAAAGCCAGTTGTTTTAAAATAATAATATAGACGATAATATTGATTCAGTATTTCTGAATTTGAAATTTTTATTGTATACATGGATTATGAAGACGCACATATTGAAGAGGATTGGCAATTTGGCTTGTACGAGGGTCTTTTTTTTTAAGTAAGAACCGATTTCTCATAGTGTTCGCAGAGAGTCTCAGTTAACCCGATTCAAAGTCAGCCACTCTCGGGCGATCCCCCACTACTCTACCAGTAAGTTTCAACTCTGTGTTGGTTGTTTAGTTGTGCTGCATTATTTGCCACCATGTCAATAATCCCGCTGACTTGTGAGGAGCGTTCCGTCATTCAGTTTTTAAACGCAGAAAAGATCCGTTCTGCTGAAATCTATCGACGATGAATGTGATGAATGATGGAAGTGGTGCAGACTGTTCGATGAAGGAAGGACGAACGTTTATGATGAGGACCGATCTGGACAGCCTATTGTCATCAGTGAAGATTTGACACAAAAAGTTGATGAGAAAATTCGTGAAAACAGGCGCTTCCCTACTGACGAGCTTCATCAACATTTCCCTCAAGCTTCAAGGTCAGTAATTTATGCAGCTATTACTGACAAACTTCAATAAAAAAAAAGTGTGTGCAAAATGGACCGGCGGCAGAGTTCTGTGATGACGGTATCCGAAAGTGCTGCCACGACTGAACAAGTGTTGCGACATTAATGGCGACTATGTAGAAAAATAAAATTATGTTCATAAATAAAATATTTCGTGTGACATAAAGCTGTTTTTATTTATAAAAACGACCCTCGTGTTTTATATTCCACTCTAGTGTATATTTTATATTACAACTATCAACTTCCTTGCAAACGAATTCATGTGTTGGAATTCTAAACCACGATCATGCAAACAAGCTTATTTTTCTACTTAATTCATATAACTCGAGATTAAGACTCTTGATTTAGCACTTCAAAAAATGTAAACTATTGGTAATTTGAACCAATAACATTAATATCTCAGAAATGGTTAAAGACACCAGAAGGTGTTGAGGCAGAAGGTGTGTGCAGTAAATTTTATAATATTATGGATTACCAGGTGTACAAAAACACACAAAATTAATTCAGAATGAAGGGAGCTTTGTGGGTATTCGCAAAAAATTCAAGTTATACATTTTGTCATGCAAATATCTTAAGTGTATAGCATTTTAATCAAAACCCTTTATCAATTTATGAAAAAAAATGCAAATTTGTTGTCCACGTACAGAGTAGTTTGGGAAGCGGGAATTTTCCTGATAATCTTCGTGTCGTATACTTAAAGCTGCGGAATTAAAACATCAAGTTTGGAATTTATCGAGACTTATCGTTTTTCTGTTGTGCTGTTCTCCCTCTTTCTATTTCTCACACTCTCACTGGCGTTTTTTAAAAAAGTGTGTTGATTTAAACAACAATTTGCAGAAGGGTAAGTAGAGAAGTCATGCAACACATTAGATATTTTGTAGCGTTAGTCTTTTCACAAATATTCTATATTTGTTTATTTGCTGTTTACCATGTACGTTCATCCCAAGATCATGCTTGAAAGTTTGCGATTCTCCTCGTTTCTTTCCGTCGAAAGAGGTTCTTAACGGGATAGTGTTGCTTGTAATTGGTCTTATTAATTGCAAATCATTCGCATAAGTAACGTAACATGGATAAGAGATTTACTTTATATATTTTTTTCAGTCAGTCTATAATGTTATTCACATCTTCTGATAGAGCAATGCCAATTCACAGTAATTTATACATTCCTCATTTTATAAAATAATTCTCCTGTGCCCAATCATTGTCCTGTTAATTATCGTTTCATCATCGCTTCTATAATGCCGTTTTTACTTTCTCTACTACATATAGTAAATACGAGAAACATTGTATTCCACCAAAATTTCCATGTGGAGACTTCACCACAAACATGCTTTGAGGCTCCCTGAACCCAAAAGTTCAGGGAGTCCTTAAAGAATTCCATTTTTATAAAGAGGTCTCTGTGTGTGGGTGTGTAAACGTGAACAGTATAAGTCAAAAACCTAAGTTGGTATTTACGAAAGTTGAGTATCTTTCAAGGATGCTATAAGAAAGCCCCTCCAACCCATACTACCCTCTACATGGAAAATTATTCCAATTTTTTTATTTTCTCAAAAATATCTCAGACGATTTTGATTTAAATTTTACTACACAAAAAATGTAGATGTCGTTAAAGCACTGAATTTGTGTCAAATACATATTTTTTACGTAGTTAAACATTTCCGAAACCTTCTTGTTATTGGTTTAAATTTTCAAATACATCTACTTTTCTAAAATAGGAAGCGACTGGCCATGAAAAGAGAACGGAATTTCAAAGTTATCACATAAGGACCCGCTCTTAAAAGACTATGGTTTAAAGCCTACTGTATTCCCCTAATCCCGTTTAACCTATAAGGAAATATGTAATAAGACAATTTCTGCACGTGTTTATGTCGATTAACATGAAGTAAATAGAAGAATACGCGAAATTATTGTTCTTCCACACAAGCCGTGTGTAGGACAGGGTTGGAAAGGTAGAATCAGACTGAAAAACTCAATGTCATCGCCGATATTTGAACCACGGATATTCTGGTTTCTGCCCGGTTGCTTTAACCACTGAGCTCTTAACACCGACTGAATTTTTCAGTCGTGGTTCTACCTTACCAACCTTGTCCAACACACGGTTTATGTGGAAGAACAATTAATTCCATTAATTGACCTAACAGTGGTTAAACTATGAAGTCTGGGACTTTAAGTACAGGGTTATTCAAAAAGAAGGAACAGATTTTAAATATTCATATTCAATGAACGACAATAGATAGCGATATATACGACACATCATTAAATAGAGGAAAGTTCTAAGTTTTAAGCCCCACCCATTAGTTCCATTCAGTGCCTACACTGGCGCTGTGTTTGTTTACAGATAATGGCGACGCCATTAGGAAAAGTCGTTTGTGTGCTGCAGTATCAAAGACTGAATCCATTGTTTTATTGCAGCGTGCATTTCATTGCAAGTTCAAAAACGAGCCGCCTCGTCATAAAAAGCTTACAATTGCTACAATAAATTCGTAGGAGATGGTGGCGTATGCAAACGGAAAAGCACTGGTCGTCCTCGCATAACAAATTGTGCTCGTTTTGAACACACAAAATAAAATTTTGAACTTTTCTCTATTGAGTATCACATGTGTCATCTATTGTCGTTCATTTGAAATGAATATTTAAAGACTATTCCTTCGTTCCTTCCATATACTTACAGCGTTGTAAGTCGCCATTGGGATATGTCATCGCAATACAATTTGAGATCTCCTTGTGCTTTACCGGGAAAGTGCGAGTCAGTTGGAGAATTTAATGTCGTAACAGCATGTTGCCATGGTAGCTCAGTGAATTTTTCAGTTGTCTGATTCTACCTTTTCAGAAGAATAAGCGTTTGTAATAAGGTTTGTACAAAGAGTGAGTAGGGAAAGTCGCGTAAGTGCAACCCATTAGTTTTTCTATGTATATTCCTCCTCCTTGCTGGAATCCACTCGTATACCAACCTTAGTAATCTCTCATCACATGTACATACCATGTTAGGCTCTATTTATACAGGATGTTTCAGAAATACTTTTACAAACTTGGGGTATGGGTTCCTTACACCACAAGAAGGAAAAAGCTTCATGTGAACATACATCCCATAATCCTCTGTTGTTCTCGTTAGGTTTCCAACACAGTGGTACACTTATAACACACAAAACTCATAATAAATGCTCAAAATGTCCTCCTCTTGCTTCTATGAATGCCTGTACTCGTCGAATCATGGAATGTCGCACCCTGTCAAAAACTCCGGGATGGTGTCGAATGGTTTCGCAGGCTTCCATGACACGTCGATGAAGCGTTTCTGCATCCGGGATGGCTGCTCCATAAACCAATGATTTAAGATGCCCACAGAGATAAAAATCCACAGGATTGAGGTCGGGAGAACGTGCAGGCCATGGAACTGGTCCTCCTCTACCTATCCTCTATGCTGTCACGTGTGATGTACCAGATGCTACAGCAAATTGTCTTGTCCTGATACCTGGATCGTCTTCGACACACTAACATCTGTTCTTCGCGTTCCGGCGTACGAACAACTCTTGGTCTTCCTCGATCAATAGTCCGTGGTGCAACGGTTCCTGTCTCAGCAAGGCGACGATAAAAAGCGACAAAGGTTGGATGACTCGGTTGTCTATGTCTGGAAACTCCATCTGATAGAGCCGTGCAGCCTCGTGTCCATTACCATTCGCGCGACCATACATAAAAACCATGTCTGCCTGTTCACGAAATGAATATCCAGCCATGGTGGAACGAAACACGTGCAGTCAACTCACTACATGTACACAATTGAAACGTTGAGGACGGACTGACAAATGACAAACGTAAACAAGTCTCCAGGGCAACACTTCGCCACCTACCTATGTAGTACAATGGGTCAACGCCTTCTATGAATGCATAGAGAAATGAAGTTTTGAGGTTGGACCCCGAAGGCCGTTGAACTCTCACTATCATTGTGACAGGAATAACGCGAAAACCAAGGATTATGGACATATGTTCATATGAACTTTTTTCCTTCTTTTGGTGTGAAGAACCCATACCCGAAGTTTGTAAAAGTATTTCTGAAACATCTTCCATATCTTCTAAAATTTTAGTTTTGATTTTCATCCTCTGTCTAATTATTTATTATTAATCCTTTTATAGGCACCGTTGCCGACGTACCAATAATTCATTGGCTTAAATTTATTTTTAAATACAAGTTTAATTACCAAAATTTTAATCTATATAAGTTAGTACTTTCTATAAATGTATTGCACAGGATATGTTTGCTTCCTTTTGGAATATTTTTATCCAACATCACATTCAATAATATTGATGATGTATTTTTTCCTTTGATATTCTTTAATTTCTGTATCATTTCTCCCATTTTAATTACTTATAATACGAAGTATTTATAATTGCCTAGATACATGTTTAATATCTGCTTTATTTGCAATTATCAGATCTTGCTTCTCTCCTCCGATATTCATATAATTAGATTTCTTCCAAAACTGAACTTTAGTCCAGATGAATGCTTTAGTACATAAAGGATATGCGTGGATTTATAATGGGTAGAGAACGTGCGTTGAATGTTCAGATCAGAATTTTAATTTCTGAAGGCGGGGAGAAATTTCTGTTCTGAAGATTCCCATCCCGTTAAACTTACTTCAACAGCAGAGAGTGAAAGGACAAATCTTCAAAAAAAGTTTTCTCTCAATTCTGCACAGCATTCATCAAGGTTTAAAAGCTTTTTGAGACCAGAAACGCGTAGCTGGAAATTCTCGTGGAGAGCGTCATTTTCAACATCGCCCAGTGCAGATTCAATAACGACGAGACAGACTTGCTTTCACGGCGCGGTCATACAGAAACGTTCATCTTCGTAAAAACATCCAATTTCCGCTCACGAAACGTTAAGGATACATGATGCGTCATATACAGAATGTTCCATAATCAGAGTTTTCTGCCCAATAGCTGACCCAGGTTCCTCCATTCTTCATTTTTTGCTTTCTCTACTACGTATAATAAGTAGGGGAAGTATTGTATTCCACCCAAAAGTTCGATAACGAGATTTCACCAGAAATACATGTTTTGAGGCGCTCTGAATGATAAAGAAAAGCGTTTTTAGAAAAAGGTCTGTATGTGCCTGTGATCAGCATAACTCACAAACGAAAAGACGGATCAACACCAAGCTTGGTATTAAAGTTCAATATCTTCCAAAGATGCGACACAAAAATTTTCAAGAACATCCCCCCACCCCAAACTACCCTTTAGAAGGAATATTTTTCGAAAATTTTGATCTTCTAAAAAGTGACGATAGAGATTTTGTTTAAAATACCATCTATTAACTATACTTACATGACAAATAAAATGTATATCTTGAACTTTCTGGGAATAGCCTGCGAAGTCCACTTCGTTTGGAAGAACATCTTGTATAACTGGTAAACGTTAAGCACTAGATAAAGTTCACTACACAAAAAATGGAGATCTCTTTGAAACATACAATTTATTAAAATAAGTTTTTTGTGGCATAAGCCGTTTCTGAGATATACGTTATTAAATGTTCGAATTGTTCATTTTTTGGTAATTCTCTTAAAGTCCTTTCAACATTCAGTTATTTCCCCCGCGATTGCGCGGAAGTAATAAGGAATTTTAAGGCCAGCACACAGCATCCAGTTCTTAAAAAATTGACTATCACTGTTCCTTTTGTATCTATAAGAAATGTGTAATGTAGCTATTTCTGAAAAAAGTTTATTTGGATTAAAATGTAATAGATAGAAAAATAAGATGTGTATACACTAATATACGATACAGGATTATAAATGTATCACATCGAATTCTTTCAACTTTCCTCTTTATCTCTGTGTTTGAACCATTTACAGGCTCTCTACTGCCTTGAAGGTTTAAAATTCCAATATAATTCCAGTATTTCCAACACAAATTTTGACAAAACTCCAGTACTGTATCGAGACATATTGCAATACAATTGCACCAGTATTCAAATGCGTGTTGTAGATAGCTTAACATCTTTACTGGCCTTATTGTTCCCGCATCCATAATGTAAATCTGGGTTTATTACTATTTGCCACGCTCAATGCTGCACTTTGGTTAATCTCGAACGACGATTTAATTAAATTTACTCTCTCTATTCTTTATGATCTAGAATATTCTCACTCTTTACTCACTCCTTAGAAAACAGTAATTTCATAAAATTCCTATCCCATGCTGTTCATAATAATGAATAAAATATTCACTTATATTCACAGAAACGGGAATAAAACATCAGCAGATTTTGTATTTTTAACTTTAGCCTGCCCCGCAACAATCTCCAAAATTCTCGAAATGTTGTATAGCCTGAAAAAACATTTAGGTGAGATAAATTATCCGAATGTTCGAGTCATTTGTACGCAAGATAAAAAATTTAGATAGTTTAAGGAAAGGAACAATTGTGCAAAACAATAACAAAAAATACCTATTTTAATATTTTCCAAAAACCAATCACGTGAAGATTTTAGCTTAAATAAATGATTTTTACATGGATATTTCCATCCAATTTTTCCAGTTTACAGTCACTAATTCCAGTATAATTTCAGTATACAGAGTGGAACATTTAAGTTGAGACTGTACAATATCTCCAAAACTAAGCGTTGTAGGAAGAAATGTCTTAAATAAAAGTTGCTTGACATTACGGGGGAAAGTAAATGCCATTAATGGTGTTTTATTTGGAGGACGTTATGATGGTCATTTTAGGGTTAATTTAATTTTTTCAAATGGGAACCTACCTTTTTACTTTCTCTACTACGTATAGTAAGTAGGGCAAGTATTGTACTCCGCCCAAAAAATCGATACCGAGATTTCACCGGAAATATATATTTTGAGGCCCCCTGAGTCCAAATAAAAGCACTTTTGGAAACATGTCCGTGTGTGTGACTGTGTCTGTCTGTGTGTCTGTGAACAGTGTAACTCAGAAACGAACAGGCGGATAAACATCAAACTTGGTATTTAGGTTCAGTATCTTTCAGAAATGCGACACGAAGGTTTTCAAGAAAATCCCTCCACCCCTTTACATGAAACATTTTTCGAAAATTTTAATTTTCTCAAAAATGGCTCTGACGATTTCGATTAAAATATCGTATGTTTAGGATATTTTGATGACAAATGAAATGTATATCCCGAATTTTATGGGAACATCTCCAAAAGTATTCATTGTGAAGGACTTTTGCATAACTGGTAAACCATAAGAGACAGACAAACATTTACTACACAAAAAATGTAGATCACGTTAAAATACACAATTTATGTCATATACATTTTTTTTGTTGAGTGAACCATTTTGGAGATATTGCTTGTTATTCCCTTAAATTTTCCAATACTTATACTTTTTCTCAAATGGAAATTTGTTATTAATTTTTTTTGTCCTGGTAATGCAAAGAGAATGGAATACTCCACATAGCAACCAGCTCTTAAAATATTTGACTATCGCTTAAAGCCTACCAATTCCCCTTGCATCTACAAGAAAATTAGTACCGAGATTAACATCTCGATATCTCGATTAACATGATGCATATGGAGAATAAGCGTTTGTAAAAATACTTTGTACAAGAGTAGAGAAAGCCTTATGAGTGAAACACATCAAATGTTTTTAAATTTTAAGTCATATTATAGGCCGTTTTTCAAACATTTTAATACATCAAATCCGGGCTCTGTTCATCAAAGCCTTGCTTTCGTTTTAAACTGAGAAGGAAATTATCTTTTATTCACTGCACTGTCTTCCTTTTCTAGAAATGAACGCGAACTGAAATATTGTTTAAAATATTTTTAGCAATACAGTTGCGTTCGTTTACATGTAGAAGCCAACATCTGCACAAGAAAGCATCTCCACTTCATAAACGCAAAAACAGTGGAGAATATTGCTGTGAAAGCAAGTTAAACGCACTGTTCATGTAGCTATCACCGGCAACACTGGTCTCTGTACTAGACAGTGGTTTCAAAGCAATACTTCAGTTCTTGGGAGCGCGGAGTAACCGCTACTCTTTTTGGAACTGGCAGATCCATTTAATCCATATGCTCGTTCTATAACATGTACTTCCCATTCCTTTGGAGTTTGTTACATCTGTGAATACTACTCTTGAATAACATTATTTCATCAACAAGCATGTATTGTTTTCTGTCTCGCTGGATTATAGCTGCTCTGTTACAAGGCGCTTTGCTTATTTTATTAAAACATTTTGTTCGTCTTCTAGGACTTTGTATTGCAACAGTCTGATGGTAGCACTTTGGTAACACAGTACTGCATCCAACCAAGCACCCCATCTGGTCTCAATAGATTTTGGAGGTAAAGGGGTGTCTCGTTTTTTACTTTCTCGACTACATAGTAAGTAGGAGATGTATTCCACCCAAAAATTCGATACCAAGATTTCACCGGAAATACATGTTTTGAGGCCCCCTGAATCCAAAAAAGGCATTTTTGGAAACATGTCCGTGTGTGTGTCTGTGTCTGTCTGTGAACATCTAACTCAGAAACGAACAGTCGGAAAAACACCAAACTTGGCATTTAGGTTCAGTATCTTACAGAGATGCGACACGAAGGTTTTCAAGAAAATCCCCTACCCCAGACTACCCTTTACATGGAACACTTTTCGAAAATTTTAATTTTCTCAAAAACGGCTCTAACGATTTTGAATAAAATATTATATATTTAAGATACTTTCATGACAAATAAAACTTCTATATTGCATTTCCTGGGAATGTCTCCAAAAGAATTTTTCATTGTGAACGACTTTTGCATAACTGGTAAACCATAAGAGATAGACAAACTTTTACTACACAAAAAATGTAGATAGCGGTAAAATACACAATTTATGTCTATACATTTTTTTTGTTGAGTGAACCATTTTCGAGATATTGCTTGTTATTCCCTTAAATTTTCCAATACTTTTTCTCAAATGGGAATTCATTATTTATTTTTTTTGTGTCCTGGTAATGCAAAGAATGGAATACTCCACATAGCAACCAGCTCTTAAAATATTTGATTATCGCTTAAAGCCTAGCAATTCCCCTTGCATGTACAAGAAAATTAGCAATAAGATTAACATCTCGATTAACATGAAGCATATGGAGAATAAGCGTTTGTAAAAATAGTTTGTACAAGAGTAGGGAAGTCATCAGAATTTTTATGTTGTTTTCTCCTCCTTAAAAACTGAACAACAGTACTTTGCAATTATTGTTACACCAACGTAAATAACAACGAAGATCCTGAATGACTGTGTACGAGGGGGGCAGTCAATGGCTGGAACTCAATAGATGGTCATTTGAGGGTAAAGTTAGGTTTCGTAATTGGAAAACGAACATTTTTCATTTTGTTTCCTTATTCCTTATCACAAAATAAACAGCTTGTTATAAACCATTTTACAATGAGAAAGCAACATACAAAATGTAGTTTCACATTTAAAAAAAACTGATGTGTTACACTCGCATGGCTTTCTCTACTCTTGTACAAACTATTTTTACAAACTCTTATTCTCCATTTATTTCATATTAATCAACATAAACATTTGCAGAAAAGATCTTTTGAAATGCAAAGAGAATTACATTTTACACATAGCGAACCAGTTCTAAAAACACTTGACTATCGCTTAAGGCGTACTATGTTCCCCTTGTTTTGTATTTGCAAGGGCAATATAGAAATACATAGCCTTTAAGCATATACAAATCTCTTAATAGCTGGTTGCTAGGTGCAGCACCATTCTCTTTTTCACAGATTAATACTCTTTGCATATCCAAGACAAAAAAGTGAGTAACGAATTCTCATTTGAAAAAATAAATATTGAAACATTTAAGGGAATAACAAGCAATATCTCGAAAACGGTTCACTTAACTAAAAAAATTTATATGACACAAATTGTGTATTTTAACGCGATCTATATTACTTTCTCTACTACGTATAGTAAGTAGGGGAAGTATTGCATTCCACCCAAAAATTCGATACCGAGATTTCACCGGAAATACATGTTTTGAGACCTCCTGAATCCAAAAAAAGCATTTTTGGAAACATGTCCGTGTGTGTGTCTGTGTGTGTGTGTGTGTGTGTGTCTGTGTGTGTGTGTGTGTGTGTGTGTGTGTCTGTGAACAGCATAACTTAAAAACTAACAGTCGGATAAGCACCAAACTTGGTATTTAGGTTCAGTATCTTCCAGAGATGCGACACGAAGGTTTTCAAGAAAATCCCCCCACCCCAGACTATCCTTTACATGGAAGATTTTTCGAAAATTTTAATTTTCTCAAAAATGGCTCTAACGATTTTGATTAAAATATCATATGTTTAAGATAATGTCATGAGAAATGAAACGTATATCTCGAATTTTCTGGGAATGTCTCCAAAAGTATTCTTCATTGTGAACGACTTTTGCATAACTGGTAAACCATAAGAGATAGACAAAATTTTACTACACAAAAAATGTAGATCTCGTTAAAATACACAACTTATGTCATATACATTTCTTTTGTTGAGTGAACCGTTTTCGAGATATTGCTTGTTATTCCCTTAAATTTTCCAATACTTATACTTTTTCTCAAATTCGTTATTCATTTTTTTATGTCCTGGACATGCAAAGAGAATGGAATGCGCCACATAGCAACCAGCGTTAAAATATTTGACTATCGCTTAAAAGCTACCATATTCCCCTTGCATCTACATGAATATTACCAATAAGATTGACATCTCGATATCTCGATTAACATGAAGCATATGGAGAATAAGCGTTTGTAAAATTAGATTGTACAAGAGTAGAGAAAGTCATGTGAGTGTAACACATCAGATTTTTTTGTAGTAAAATTTTGTCTATCTCTTATGGTTTACCAGTTATGCAAAAGTCGTTCACAATGAAGAATACTTTTGGAGAAATTCCCAGAAAATTCGAGATATACATTTTATTTGTCATGTAAGGATCTTAAACATATGATATTTGAGAAAATTAAAATTTTCTAAAAATGTTCCATGTAAAGGGTAATCTGGGGTGGGGAATTTTCTTGAAAACCTTCGTGTCGCATCTCTGGAAGATACTGAACCAAAATACCAAGTTTGGTGTTTATCCGACTGTTCGTTTCTGAGTTATGCTGTTCACAGACAATCACACACACGGACATGTTTCCAAAAATGCTTTTTTTTGGATTCAGGGGGTCTCAAAACATATATTTCCGGTGAAATCTTGGTATCGAATTTTTGGGTGGAATACAATACTTCCCCTACTTACTATACGTAGTAGAGAAAGTAAAAATTAAATTGGCCCTAAAATGACCATCATAACGTCCTCCAAATAAAACGACTTATGGCATTTACTTTCCCCCATAATATCAAGCAAATTTTATTAAAGAAGACATTTCTTTCTACAATGCTTAGTTTTGGTGATGTACCGTCTCAGCTTAAATGGCCCACCCTGCATACAGTATGTAAAAAGAATTCTAGTATAGGGTTATTCAAAAAGAAGGAACAGATTTTAAGTATTCATTTTTAATGAACGACAATAGATAGCAACACATACGACACATCATTGAATAGTGGAAAGTTCAAAGTTTTAAGCCCCCACCTATTAATTCTATTCAGTGCCTACAGCGGCGCTGGGTTTGTTTACGAAAAATGGCAACGGCACAGGAAAAGCCGTTTTGTGTGCTGCAGTATGCGAAGAGTGATTCTATTGTTTCATTGCAGCGTGCATTTCGTTTAAGTTCAACAAAGAGCCACCTCGTCATAAAAAATTTACAATTGATACAATAAATTCGTAGATGGTTGCGTATGCAAACGGAAAAGCACTGGTCGTCCTCGCATAACAAACGGTGCTCATTTTGAACACACAAAATAAAATTTTGAACTTTCCTCTATTCAATGATGTATGGCATGTGTCGCCATTGATTGTCGTTCATTAAAATATTTAAAATCTGTTCCTTCTTTTTGAATAACCCTGTATATTTCCAGTATACCCAGTATCAGTGGACAACCTGATTTATCTTAATCCTCTAGTAATTTCCTTCGACACAAACTTTTTCAACGTTCATTAGTTCTACCACCAGCTTGTTTCATTTCTTCTTATGAGGAGCTTGTGCAATATAAAGGCTAGCAATAAACTCAACAGCTGCACCCTTATATTCGTGGAGTATTGCTTGTTTTGGCCCGTTATTTCCAGTTCAAGAAGTTTCTAAATTTTCGGGAACAAAACGTTGAAGCTCAGGCGGTAGCGTCTGTGGTCCAAATTCGGGTGGTTCCGGGTTGAAATCCCATGGGACGACCAAACTCATGAGGATTTTTAGTGGTTTCTCTCAGTCGCCAAGATAAATACCAGATTAAAAGTTCCACCTTAAGTCTAAAACAGTGCTAAAAATCTTATGAGTTACATCCACATGACTTTCTCTACGCATTCTTCCAAAAATATTCTTAAAAACTTATTATCCTACTACTTCACGTTAATCAAGACAGATATTTGTATAAATGCTTTTATTACATATTCCCTTGTAGAGGCGATGGAAATGGGAGACTGCACAAGGTCTAAGTGATAGACCCATTTGAGAAAAGTATTAGTACTTTAATATTCAAACCAATAACAACAAATATCTCTGGTGTACTTTAAAGAGATCTACATTTTTTTCTGTAGCAAGATTTTGTCTATCTCTTACGGTTTACGAGTTATGCAGAAGTCATTCAGAATGAAGGGGGACTTCAGGCTATCCCCAGAAAATTCTGTCATAAAATTGTCTTAAACATATGGTATTCTAATCAAAATCGTTACAGCTATTTTTGAGAGAACCAAAATTTTCAAAAAATGTTGCCTGTAATGGGTAAATTGGGGAGGAGGGTTTTCTTGAAAAACTTCCTGTCACGTCCTTAGAAGATGCTGAACTTTAATACCAAGTTAAATACCACGTAATATTTTTCTAAAACGTATTAGGGGACCTCAAAACGTGTATTTTAGTGAAATCTTGGTATCATATTTTTTGGTGGAAAGGAATACTACTATGTACGTGGTAGAGAACGTATAAATAAAAATAGGTGGTAATAGGGAATGTCATCTATTCACAGATTATGAAAACAGGTAGACTGAATGGCACCCTAATGCCACCTGGCCGGCACGTGTAGAAGTAGAGATACAGTTGCTAGCACTAAGGCCTCTGTGGACACGTGACGAAGCAAGATGGTATGGTACAGTCTTCGTCGCCATGTGTTGACTCGCTAACTGCCTTCTTGTGTAAGATCACGGGCCAGGGATCACTGGGATATTTATAAACATCGCAGCAAAAGAAATTATAGCAAGCGGTGCTTTTATGAGGGTTTAACGTCCTTTAAGCGCTAGCTAGCTATTACTCATTTCGATACATGTACATAACCTCGTTTTTCTTGTGTACTGTCGGTGGTCGCTTCGCAAGTCGGCGTATTATCTCAGCTGTTTCATGCTCTCTTTCGATTGGCTGCTTATTATGTATCATTTGTCGTTGCGAATGAGAACATATTGCGTTATGTTATGCTTAAGTTTCAAGTAGTTATCCTAATACATAACTTTCATTGCGAATGCCCCCAATGTTATTTGACATAGTGGAGTAATTTATGTGAAGCCGTGTGTAGTTATCAAGGTGTATATTACAGAACAGCAGGCGCTTATTGTGTCAAGTTGTGCACAAATGGAGTCTCATTTGAACTGTCAGCTTGAATTTATACACAAATTCCCTGATGTCACAGTTCCCAACAAATTCACAATTTATAACTTGTTAAAAAAATTTAATCAGACTATCATTTTAGATAAAAAGAGGCATAGACAGCCAAAAGTTCTAACTGCAACGGACCTCTCGGCTGCTCGTAGTCTTTCTTCCTGGGGTGGGTGCTGATGATGTGCTGTAAGAAATTGTCCCTACAACACTTCTGTGTTGGTCTATACTCTTAACGTTTCTCTAGAGTGTGGTAACAGGAGACAAAATAAAAGTTTAGATTCAATTTAACTAAGTTATTAACACTTGTTCGCAGCTAGCCATGGTTTCTATCCCACAAATGTTACGCGGTTATGGTCCTATCTTTTAAGCTGTGCCTCCCACTCTGTCTAAACATAACTTTTCTAAGTTACGAACAGCTTCTTCACATGCTCCGCCATCAAAGTCGTGTGAAGTTCACCCCCTGAAAATCTCGGGGGACTGTCTATTTATGCACCCTGCTTATGAGGCTAGTTTTCTCTTTACTATTTTAAAGCGCTAAGCTGATTGGCTGATCACCTTAGCGTCGTATGAGAACATTTGCCCTCATATTTCTCTTTATGCCGCATCTGGCCTTTCCATTTGTGTCCAAGCCTCTCGCTATTTCTTTCTAACCTCTCTCCCTCCCCCTCCCTCCTCCCCCTCTCTCTCTATAGCGCCTCACCAGTCATGTTTAACCTAGGTCCTGTGCTTTATGCTACCCTTTATGGCCTCCATTACATTTAACACACACGCATTTACAATTTTAAAACATTAATATCAATATTTACATTAATATATCATTGTACCCAGCAAATAACCGGGGAAATATTAGATAAGAGTGGATCTGTAGTGGAAATAAATAAAAAAAAAATAAAAATCGCTGTTCACTCGTATCAGCGTGATGACAGAATAACTGATTCGCTCTCCATATCCAAATCCATGTGATTACACATGTGAGGAATACTTAAAGATAAATTTATGCAACAAATCCTCACACGCTCGACGAGTTATAAGAGCGTATCTGGCTTGCGTTTTCCCATATTTCGGTAGCATAATTTTGAACACCTTTATTACGAAAATTCATATTGCTTGGCATCGTTAACATTAACAAGGGGAGAAATGGCGGGGCGTCCGCCGGTTATGCACGAACGGATTTGTATAGCAGAGCCGTGGGAGTAGCGGGCTGCCAGTTGCATCATTCAAAAGGAACGTTCTTCGGGTATCCTAGTAAATCACCAATTATTATTTTGTACATACATCACAGAAAGGAGATGCAAACACATCACATTTCTTGTAGTACACACAATGATTCTACAGGTGTATGGAGCGCATTACGTTGTTAGTTCAATATACCAAAGTTCCGAACAGAAACTGTGTTACGTAGTAACAAACTGGCTAATTAGGTCAATGCAAGCAGCATTGCATGTGCTTGAATTTCTGGGTATTAATCAGACAACCCCAGGTCATCGTGCAAGTGCTGCTTTCACCTCCAGCTATCCTGAACAAAGGAAGTAAA
Organism: Deroplatys truncata; assembly: GCA_030765065.1. NCBI lineage: Eukaryota > Metazoa > Arthropoda > Insecta > Mantodea > Mantidae > Deroplatys > Deroplatys truncata. The sequence continues at coordinate 47,389,148 of CM060986.1, forward strand.
ATAGGTCACATAAGCAAACCGCAATTCGGGGAATCCCATCTCCTTTACTTGATCACATCTAGGATCGCTTTGGTGTTCGAGGAGCTAGGATGAAGAAGAGCTTCTTCTGTTAATTCTCTGTTTAAGGAGTCTTACTGGATATGGTTGCATTGCTACCTGAACTAAAAGATCTGGTATGTTATTTTCACATGCCTTTCTCTACTCGCTCTTCTACAAACTATTCTTATAAAAGCATATTATTCTAAACACTTCTTGTTAACTCAGATAAGTAAGGGGCGGATCAGAGTGTCCGTTTCTACGAGGTTCACTTACCTGGTACTCCATACACACTGTATAACAAAAGCAGCTGTGGATAATTTAACACCAGAAAAAATCTGATGTGTTACACTCACATGACTTTCTCTACTCTTGTACAAACTATTTTTACAAACGCTTATTCTCCATATGCTTCTTGTTAATTGACATATCGAGATGTTAATCTTACTGCTAATTTTCTTGTAGATGCAAGGGGAATTGATAGGCTTTAAGCGATAGTCAAATATTTTAAGCGCTGTTTGCTATGCGGAGTATTCTATTTGCTATGTGGAGTATTCTATTCTCTTTGCATGTCCAGGACATAAAAAAATGAATAACAAATTCCCATTTGAGAAAAAGTATGAGTATTGGAAAATTTAAGGGAATAACAAGCAATATTACGAAAATGCTTCACTCAACAACAAAAAATGTATGACATAAATTGTGTATTTTAACGCGATCTACATTTTTTTGTTTAGTAAAATTTTGTCTATCTCTTATGGTTTACCAGTTATGCAAAAGTCGTTCACAATGAAGAATACTTTTGGAGACATTCCCAGAAAATTCGAGATATACATTTCATGTGTCATGAAAATATCTTAAACATATGGCATTTTAATCAAAATCGTTTGAGCCATTTTTGAGAAAATTAAACTTTTCGAAAAATCTTCCATGTAAAGGGTAACCTGGGGTGGGGTCATTTTCTTAAAAACCTTCGTGTCGCATCTCTGGAAGATACTGAACCTAAATAGCAAGTTTGGTGTTTATCCGACTATTCGTTCACACACACGCACATACACACACACACACACACACACACACACACACACGGAGACACATACGGATATGTTTCCAAAAATGCTTTTTTTGGATTCAGGGGTCTCAAAACATATATTTCCGGTGAAATCTCGGTATCGAATTTTTGGGTGGAATACAATACTTCCCCTACTTACTAAACGTAGTAGAGAAAGTAAAAAGAACAACAAAAGTTTGGAGTGGAACTTATTTTCATAATTCTGTACGAAGAGAAATTATACAATTGACGGCTGAGTTAGCGATAAAGAGATTGCTTCCATTCTACAGGACTAGCAAACATGGTTGGTACTAAACTAAGTTAAGTTCATAATAAGCTTTTCATGTAATTATCTAGCCGAGTAGCACTCGTGCTATTAGTTCTACTGACAATTTGATTTCGGTCATTACGAAAGTCTTGAAACAATTGTCATAAAAAGAAGCATTCATTAACCTCAATTAAATTGTCGTAAAACTATCAGCATAGTGCTACTACTGTTGATAGTAAAACACCCCCAAAATTTAACTAAAGAGTAAAAGAATATACATCATTGCCGATGAGCAGTTGTTCCAAAGGTAAAGCCGGCGATATGACCTCAGATGTTAAAGGTGGTATATAAATGGAACAAAGAATCAGACAGAAACCAAGCAAATTGTTCCGCGGTAACGTTAGAGGCTTCGGGAAGTTCCGAGTTCGACTCCATGCCGACACGGCAGAGGTGTTCTAATCAGAGATGCGCTCCACGAAATAATGTGGAATAAATAGCTACCTCTGGTACAACAACTTAAATTTCAAGTGTATAACGCCAAGTTTCATAATTTGAAGCTGGTCGCTTCCTCAATGCGTAACAATTAAGTCTCTTCTTTCTCCGGCAAGCGTTGAACAATGTCGACTCTGTAAAGTCTAAAGGGGGTGGTAAAAGTCTATAAAGATTGCGATAATAAAAACATCGGCTCTGGTGAATATTGGTTTTATTATACTGTTATGTTACACATTCAGTAACGCGAGCCACCACTTCGTCAATTATCCGCGACTGACGTCGAGATGATTTGGTAGTCGGCAGTATTAAGAAGAATTGTAATGATTTCCCTGCGTTCATAGCCGTGGTCTAACTTGTACGGTGCAGAGTTCAGCTAAGTGTGTATTTGGTTGTATTCCTTCGCAGAGTTCAACTAAAAGTGAAGTTACTTGTGAATTTCGCCATCTCCAATATTATCTAACTTACACAGCACAGAGTTCGGCTAAGAGCGACATGTCACAGGGTTCCGCGAAGAGTATAGTTACATGGCGCAGGGTTCAGCGAAGAGTGAAGTTACTAGTATTTTGTGAATTTCGCCATGTCTGATATTATCCCTACTCCGCCTGTCACGTGATCATTTTGTGCGATTTTCAATCATGTGACGATCTTCTGTTTTCGTATTCCTCAGTTTGTATTCTTGAGTTTCCATTACTGGCTAAAATTTCAGTTCTGTTCAGATTTCTCTTCCCATGGCACTATTTACAATTAGTTTAATTTATGCTGTAGCACGTACATATGTTTATGGCTTTAAGCCTTTTCTCGGCACAAATATCATGTTTCTTCCACTTTGAAAAGAACCAGCACTTTCCTCGTAGACCGTTTTTAATGGCTCAGTGCTTTTGCATACATGTGTGCCGGCGGACCTTTCCAGTCCCAAGTAAAGGGATAAGCCAGTGATTCGAACCTTACTTCCTTAATAAATTGCAATTCTGGTGTATGAAGGTTTTTCCGCTCGAGTTATAATATTAAATACAACATTTTACATCTTTGTTTAATCTATATACAGTCAAATCGAATACGTGGCCTAGTTGAATCGTATCAAATTATGCTGTGTGTCTAATTGCTGGCACATTGCATTGGCTTATCAAAGTAAGACTGAGAGAGGCAGTGCTTAGGAAACATCCTCTTGTCTTCCTGAAATAGCAACGATGGAAGTACAGCCGGGGGAAAACCATAAGGCAGTTGCAGCCATACTTTTCTAAATTGGAACAGATCAAGTTCTGACCTCCCCCCCCCAAGAAAAACCCTTTGTATCTTCATATACGAGGGCTGTCCTAGAAGTAGCCGACCTAACAAAGAAAACACAAGAATTTAAAAAAAAACTTTTTTTCTCTACATAGCCTCCTTTCAGCTCGATACACTTTTCCCAGCAATGTTCAATAGCTTCGATGCACTGTTTATAGTGAGAACCGTCGAGTTCTACAAAATAGCTTTCAACTGCTGCAGACTAGCTCTTCACTGTCGGCAAATCTTTTAGCACCAAGCTATTTCTTCAACTTTTGAAATAGAAAATAATCACACAGGAGGCTAAAACTAGTGTATAGGGTGCATGAGGAAGCAATTCGAACTTTGATTCATTGATTTTGGCCATGGAGATAATGGATGTGTGAACTGGTGCATTGTCTTGATGAAACAAAAGTTTATTCTCCACTAAATGCGGCCGTTTTACTTGATTTCATCATTCAAATGCTGCAACAAGTTTGCATAATACTCGTCATTGATTGCTTTTCCTGTTTGAAGATAATCAATGAAACACATTTCAAAAAAATTACGCCAAGTCTTTGCCTGCAAATGGAACTGTCTCACCTTCTTTGGAGCCGATTCTCCCTTTAAATCCCTTGTTTGACTGTTCGTTCGTCTCAGGTGTGAAGTGATGGACCCATGTTTTATCTGTGGTTATGAATGGACACAAACTCTGTATTATTGAAGCAAAACATCGCCAAACACTCGACTGAAACATCTTCACGATGCTGGTTTTGTTCCATTGTGAGTAAATGCGGCACCTATCTTGCGCATAGCTTTCTAAATTCAGTCAGTATGCGATGTACAGCACTTTTTTGAAATCCCTACGATGACTGTTAGCTCGCACACTCAGTACCACTTTGTGGATTTTCTTCACAATTTCTGGCGTGGTCACCTCATTTGGTCGACCATTGCTATGTTTGTCTTGGCAGTTCGTACGGCCTCGCTTAAACTCTGCCACCCAGTATTTTACTGTTGTAAACGAAGGAACAGACTCCCTCAGAATAGAATCTATCTCAGCTTTAATATTAGTTGGACTAAGATCTTTCAAAGGAAAGTATTTTATCACATAAAGATGACCAGTTTTATCCATGTTTACAAATGCGCTGAGAGAGTTCACCATTAATGCCTGCCAAACGATTACTAAACGACGTAGCATCATCAGACTTAAGGTTTATAAGGTTGGTACTTTCTACCACAGTCATTTGTTTGAAACAACCACCACTATCTATAAATCAGGTCGGGTACTTCTGGGACAACTGTCGTATGTATTTTTAATCTGAGTGTAAATAACGTAAATAATGTGAAAAAGGGGTATCCCTTCATAAAACAAAACTTAGATATCGCCAGGCGAATTTGTTTACGACGTTCCCTTTTATTGTGTACTATATGTGTCTAAATTAAACAAATGCATACAACCGAGCAACCTGCCCTGCCTTAAAATAAAAGTAAAAAAGACAGGCTATAGTTGCCATGATAAAAAAAAATGATTAAGCGGAAGTCGAAGTACCTTTGAAAATAAACGCGTTTGTAGCCGTTCATTAAAAAGAGGACAAATTAGACGAGATAGGGACTGCCGTGGAAATAAGCCAAAGAAAAGTTCTGCCTTCTCGCATTACAACGTATTTTCATAACAAAATAATTGGCTCTTGTGTTATGTTATACGATACACATTTCCGTCATTGCTCCGGACGCACATAAGCCTTGGGCTTATTATGCTACTTGTATCGTTTTAAGTCCTGCACCCTTTACCAAGGAATACAGTTTCATAACAAACATGCTTTCAAATTCTCCTGGCTCTAAAAACATTTTCCCAAAATCAATATATCTCCTGTAAGCCAAAGCCTTACAGGAGCATATATTGTGCTAGACTGTTTCAGTTTCTTTCTTGAACAGTCTACAATCTAACTTACCCTGAAACACCCCCATTGTTAAGATGCTTTTTCATAGCAGCATGCCCTGTAAAAAATGCAATAATTGTTCTCAGCTGAAGTCTGTTACATTTAAGTAAGCTTTCAGCTCTTTACTTACATGGTTTTCTAATAAATAGCTTACCTTGCTTCTTTCCTGAAGTTTTAAGTCAGTTTTATGATATTTTACTTTGGACCAGTACCTAATAGCCTCTCTTACTAAACATCGAGATGTTCCTAGAGCCGGCTCTGGCCCAATAAATTGTGAAGCTGCTCCTTGTCTTGTAAGTTCATCAGTTTTTTCATTTCCCTCTATGCCACTATGACCCGGCACCCAGATGAGATGAACGTCATTCTATTCTACCAAGCTTGTGAACATGTTCAGGCAGTTTAAAACCAGTCCTGATGTTACCTTATGACTCCTTAGAGCCTTAAGTGCAGCCTGGCTATCTGAGAGGATAAGAATCTGTTCATCAGTGTAAGTTCTCCTTGTGTTTTCATTATGCATTGAATAATAACATAAATTTCTGTTTCAAAAATAGTATATTGTGGCGTATTATTAATTTTATTGTCATTACCAGACGTACTGTTGTCTGTATTGTTGCTACCAGACGTAGCATTGTTGTATTTCTTTAGTAATATTTCGGCTTAACAATGTTTCCCTTCGGTGAGGAACACCCCAAAGGGAAATATCGTTTTGAAGTTGTCTGGTATGACGTCAACCCTGTCTGGCTATAGCTAGACACGATTGGTGGGGGTAACTTAGCGTCACTCTAGTGGAAGTGTTCGTTGAAGCCAGACGTCTGTGTGGCCGGTTTACGGTTTAGTGGCATCCCTCCATCCTTTTACCTTTGTTCAATATGTAGAGTCGCCAGACGTGTTGTGAATAAATCTCAGGTAAGTAAAAGGTAATGTGTGTTATGTCATTTTTCAGTATAGCACGCCTTCCCCTTAATTCCACACCAAGGTCCCGGACGCTGCCAGCGAGTGACGCCACCCCCAATGTGCGTGTTGGGGTGATCTAAATTAATTCCTGTTTCTGTAACCTTTTGGCCTTCACCCCAACATGTAACAATATTCACCCAAGGGAAAAACGTTTTGCACCTAGATAACTGGCCCGCTCTCCATATATAAATCCATGTGAATAGTCTGTAGGGAATGTTTAAAGATAAAATTTATGTAACAAATCTCTATACTTTCGAGAATTAGCAGAAAGTATCCGGGTTGCGCGAGGTTTCTAATATTTTGGCTGCATGTTCATTAATATGCTCATAATGTTTTACATCGTTAGCATTATCTAGGGAAGATTCGTGTAGCAGTGCCATGGAAGCGGCGGGCTACCATTGCGTTTTTTAAGAGAAATCCCAGTATTTATGCATCAAGGATTTCTCTATGCTACCTTAATAAACTACAACGTTATCTCTTAACTGCAGAACACTTAACACATTCCGGTAGACGAAGGGTTCAGCAGACAAACACTGCCAGTTTAACCTCATAAAGGTTTTATTTTATAACACAGTCGTCTGGGACACTCTGTCCTTACTATGAGAATCAACAGCTCAAACCTGAAAAATGTGTTGCACATGCGCCAGCTGTAAAGTGGATGTATATCCTGGGGAACCTCTTTTTCCTTTGGCGTGCAGCCAAACTTAACGCCGCGAAAACTCAAAATCCACCCCCCATTACCATTATATTCAAATGCAGAAGTTGGCACTTTTGCTGCGAACAGAACAATACTTAGGCGCTAACGAGCGTCATATTAAGTCGATATAACTTTCATGTAATTTGTGTAAAACTTGTTAAAGCTGCAGTGCAGGAAATAAAAATGTGTTACACTTATATGTCCCTTTTCTAGCACGATCGTTATTCTTGTATCTGCTTTACAAACTGTTTTAGAAAATTCACCTCATAATCAATATGTATAGGTGTTTATAAAGACTATAATCACAGATATGATAAAGAATAGGGAAACTAATAGTAAAGAATGTATAGTAAAAAGAGATATAAGTAAGAAAGGAGAACAGATGTAAATAATATGGTATATAGCATGTAATACAAAATATAAACTTTTACACAGTCCAGTCCTAAGTTCTGTATATGATTAAAAGCGATATGTCTTAAAATAAAAGACACAAAGACATATAACATATATATTTTAATGCAGTGACTAAGAACATTTCTTACACTATAAGTCATTCAAAATGATCACCTCTAGCCTTTACACACGACCTTAATCTGTTAGGCCAGTCTGCTACTGCAGCATGGATGACATCTAGAGGAATTTCCTGCCCCGCCTTTACGAGATCTCACTTTGGAGATTCCAAACTGGAGTGAGGTTTAGCACAGGATATCCCAAAACCTATAGTCCAGTGGGTTCATGTCTGGGCTGCCAGAGGACCAGTCTTCTGCTGCAATGAATTCTGGAACATTGTCCCTGAGCCATGCTTGAGTTGTTCTAACCTTGTGAGCTGGGGCTGAGTCTTGCTGAAAGACCCAATGGCTTCCATTGAAAAGAGTGGTGTTCAAGGGTCTCACAAGTCTCTCTAGGGTGTCCTCTTGGTACTGTCTGGCTACTGTTTTTATTTCTTGTTTGCAGAAATGGAGAGATGTTACTCTTTGATGTGACATGCTCCACCAAACCATCACTGTTGTTGGGTGGTGTCCTCTCTGGACACAGGGGATTGATATTTTAGCTTCCTCTGAGCTCCGTGCATATATTTTATCATTTTGCTTATTGTACTTCTCCTCCACTGTTACAATTTTCTCATCTGCAAAGAGGATATTTTCATGACCATTCTGAGCTTGCTGCTGTAAGAGCCTCTTTGATCTTTTGTACCTGATCTTCTTTGGGTTCGAGGTTAACAAATGTCCCACTGACCGTCGATAAGCTCTCAAGGTCTTCTCCGATAATCTGAGACATGGATTTGGCGGATACATTTAACTCTCGGACCATTACTTTTTGCTTCCGGGGGAGTTTTTGACGTATTCGATCTCTTACTGCTTTGGCCACTCCTGAAGTCCTTATGGTATGTGGCCTGCCAGATCTTAGTAAGTCTTCAATAGAGCAAGATTCGACTAATCTCTTGACGGTTCGATAAACAAATTTCAGTAGGTTTCTTACCACACTTATAAAGAGCAATTGCTGTAATTCTGTTTTCATTTACACCCCATTCCATATTTATCGGTTGATGTAGGAAGCTACACAAAGCAAATGTGTTTAGAACTACCTACCATGGTAACTTCTAATACCATTAAATCATTTATTTTTAAGTTTTAGAGCTACAAACATACAGGACAGAATTTATGACTGGACTGTGTATATGGAACATTGTAAAAGACGCGTTGGACAGTAAAAGATGCTAGCAAGTTAAACCACTTATCAACTGGACTTTAGCAGCACAAAGCATTGGTAAAAGTAATAGCTTGTATGGCAGAGAGGACCGATGAGAGAAAGAAACAGATAGTGGGAAATTCCTAAAGACGTTAGCAGCAGCACAGGGAGTTGGAAAAAGTGCTAGCTTTTACGAGAGAGAGGTCCGACTTAATAAAGAGACAAAGATACGTCGGAACTCTCAAGTATGACACCAGAGGCGTGACAACAAAAATACGAGCAATTGAACTCTCAAACAACCACCAAGGTAAAGCACCATTCAAAATATTTGCTGGCAAGAATGTGAACGTCAGGGCATTTTCGTATAAAAATGGGAATTTTGTCCAAACAGACCACATTGGGATTCTAAGGCAGCTAGAGCTGAATGTTGTGTGAAGGGGGAGGGAGATATCATGTGACGACAATGAGTTAGCTTCCCACAAATTTTGCAAAAAGCAGATATCGAGAAAAAAAGTGTAATAATGCAAGCAAGGGAATAGCTTTGCTAGCCGCTTTTACTTTTTATATTGGAATAAAGTCCAACTAATAATCGACTGCATGGTTATATTATTGCCTTCATCCACTACTCATATAGTCAAAGGGATAGGCTTGATTTACAGCCTTTCTTCTAATACGAAACTATCGACCATCAGAAGGCCCATCGTCTTCTGTGGTCTGGAAGTACTATGCTAGCCTCTGGTTCCCAAGGCCACGGGTTCAAACCAGATATCCTTTTTCGGGCGTAAAAATCCTTAGCAGGGCTTCCTTTGGAAGGGAGGTAAAGCTGTTGGTCCAGTGTCGTAGATTTACGGTACGTAAAAGAACTTCAAGCCTGATAAAGAGGCTTCTGAGAAAAATTACTGCTCTTTCACACCCAATACAGAATGGGACGCTAAGAACCATAGCAGTTAAGGAGCGTCCATAAATAAAATTTAATAAAAAACCAAAACAAAATTTGAATCAGAAAGCCAGGTGAAAAACGAAACGATTTGCCACACTATGCTTACAAAATAATATTTTTCTTTCTACTTCATATTAATAGAGATAAAAGTTTGCAGAAATAGCTTTATTACATTAGTTGTAGGTCCAAGATAGATACAGGATGATGAAGATATAATCAGAGGTTTAAACAGCGGGCCGCTACATGATGGCTTTGAAATTCCAATTTATTTCCATGACCACAAGAAAAAACTCAATGATGAGGGAACTTCAAAAAACTGACAAAGAATTAAAACAAACAAAAACGAATATACTGGAAATGAATAGTGTCGCAAAAAATTATTTGAAACAACTTTTGTGTTCTAAGATTTACATTTTCTGTATAGCAAGATTTTTTTTTCTGTCTCGTATGATTTACTAAGTATACAAAAATATACCAAATTAATTCCGAATGAAAGTAAATTCACAGATCATTCATAGAACATTTAAGATCTATATGTGTGTGTTTGTTTTATTCATGTAAATATATTAAACAAGTTTTATTTTAAACAAAATCATTAGAGACGTTTTTGAGTAAATAAAAGAGCAATCTATTTTCATTTTAAGGGTAGTTTGGGGTGGAAACATTTTCTAGAAAATCCTCATACAGCATTCTTGGGAGATGCTGAAGTTAAATATAAAGTTTACTGTTTATCCTGCCTTTCGATTTCGATTTATGAGCTCACACAGACACACACGCACCGTTTTATAATTGTTTTTATTCAGGAAGCCTCAAAACGTGTAATTCCGGTGAAACCTTGGTACCGAATTTTTGGATACTTCGTCTACCTACTATCTAAGCAAGAAACAGAGAACGTAAAAACGTTGACACAAACTTTATATTTCAATGAGCTGTGAAAGCATTTTTTTCAAGATAGAGCTATTTTTTACCAAATAAAAAGAATTGAAGATTACCCAATGTAAAGGTTGATGCGAGGTGAAAAAAAATCACGAAAATCTTTGCCTTGTATGCTTGAAAGATGTAAGACTTAAATACAAAGTTTGGAATTTGTCCAATTCTTATTTTTGGGGTTATGGTGCGCGCGCGCGCGTGTGTGTGTTGCGGCGATCACCTCCTCATCCGTTGCTGTTAGGCTTACCTGGATGCTTCTCCCGTTGCTTCCAGAAGTTCTCAGTGGGTTGGTTCTCTTCAATTTATCCTCGGCTAGCCTCAGTAATTGTTCTTAAATTCTATGGGAGCATGGACTTATCCTCGGTAAAGGAAAACGTAGATCTCGGGTGGTGATATAGGAAGACATAGACTTGCTTTGTTTATGAAAAGATGACACTGCCGTTTCTTTTTATTCAATTAACACTCGTAGTATACAAAACTGGTATGGCCGCTGTAAAATACTGTCCACCGCTGTTAAACTATGGCGTGGATATGGCACGAAATATAACTATTCTTATTGTCGCTTTCAGAGTAGCGGATCTTAGGTGTGTTGCTAAAACTATTTTGATTCCCTGTTTTGGCGCGATATCTCACACATCCTGCAGCATCTCTCCCTGACCACACATGACAAAAACTGTCGAATAAATTGCAATACTAAGCTGACATTACAAAGCTGACTTGATTCCCTTCTTGGCGCGATATCTCACGCATCCTGCAGCATCTCTCCCTGACCACACATTACCAAAACTGTCCCGAATTTTCCCTAAACAGATCCATTTATAGTCTCAGGCTCCTGAGGCTGCTTCCTTTCCTATTGGTACATTTTTAGCGCGACTCGACGCGTCTAACTATTTCGAATAAACTTCCAGGGATTTCATTGGTCCAATTTTAATATATATCGCGGCTTTTCCTACATTTACCGTTAAGGTTGTCTGTCTCACTCACTTGGTCACGGCGAATTATCAAATAATGGGACAAAGGCTCTACACCCTCGCTGTAGGAATAATAGCACGGCGACCGGAGAGAGGTAATAAAACTAGGTTTTCTGCCTTCGAAAGCACTATTCCTGTAGCTAAAACATTCCACCGTGGACAGTATTTTAACATAGCGCTTAAATTATTCACATTAAACCATTTATAACTCTACTAATATTAATAACCTAGATAGATACATAACGTTAAATCACCCTTCTTAAAATATACAAGCAGTATGAGAAAAAGATATTTACATAATACGATTTAACATCACTAAAAGTTAATTAATAAGTTATCTAGAATTACTGTTCTCGGGCCCGGCCTAGAGTTGCCGTTTCAGTGTGTGTGTGTGTGTGTCCGGTGAAATCTAGATATACGGTTTTTTAGCGAAAGATAATATTTCTGCTACACACCCGTCGACCACCGACTCTGACTTTGGGTTTTTCATGGTTCCACCTGGTCGGTAGGCGAATTCTTGCGTGGTTTCTCATCTACCACGATTCCCTTTCCATTATTTCCTTTTTTTCCGTTGAATTCCCCTTTCAGATGTGCTTTAGGTTTCGTGGCGTATAGCGGTGCCGGATAGATGACGCGGATCCTTGCTCAAGGAAAGAGTACTCCCCTTGGGCTGCTTGGTCAACGGGTCGTTCATCGTCTTCCTTAGGCAGCTTCAGCCATAGAACGGAACTGTTAGAGACTTCCGCGCTTCTCTGTGGTTCCTTCACTTCATCTCTTCCTCCTGGTAGATCTATGCAGGTCGTAGTGCGTGAGGTGTGCCCTTCTGTTGTATAACTTATATCTATACGCACCAAAGTTAGCTAGTAAAGAAAGCTAATACATCCTAGTATTAACATGGATAATAGTAGATTGATACAAGGGGTAAAAGTTAGGTTTTATTTTGCGAATAGGAATGTTTGCGAAACGAAGGTTTAGAACTCTTGAAACAAGAGAAATTACGTTAAAAAAGTTAAATGTCATGTTTTGTCGTTTTGTTGATTCGCTGGCAGTCATTTTCAATGAAATTATTTTCAACATGTTTCACCTTACACTAGCCAATGTAGCGATTAAATGCTATACCACACTGCTTTCTGGATTTGTTGGGCAAGTACTTCCTAATGTTATTCTTTCTGCTGCTTCTGTAATTTCACTTCCATTTCAGTTTCTTCTAAAATAATAACGTTTTAAATCAAAGAAAGCTGAAGGTTACCAATTATAGGCAGAAGGCATCAACAATATAGATTAACTCTAGAGCGAATTGCGATAAATTCAAGTATGACGATTTCTATTGTGAATAGATAATGGAGCGCCTTGAGAAATTAATCATGCAAAAATATATAATGAGAAGTAAAATCGAATCAATCAAAGTCGAGTTATTAAACATGTGCAAATACTAAGGATAATTGGATGTGATTGGACTTGAAACAAAAGTTTGTCACAACGAAGATTATCGCACTAGTGCAACAATGTAACGCTTTTGGCTCGTGTGCACTGTGTTAGAAGTTATACTTTTATGCCTTTGTAGCTGGAAAACGTTGGGCCTCTTGGTTGATGCCCTCTGCTGCAGTTTTCTGGTCTCCGGCTACCTCTGCTCAGCGGCTGATGATTTTTCCATTTCTAACAATCTAACTTCAAGGTTTTCGTAGGCGAGGCAAAATTAAAACATACTGCATTTCCCCATAAATGGGATATATTATCAAATTAAATTATTATGGGCGGCTAGCTTTTCTCCATCTAAGATGCTTATAACAATTCCCACCACTTTTATAGATAATAATTTAGGAGCCTAATCTAGCTGCACACCCTTCCCCATCCCATATGCACACACGTGCATCCGTCGTCTTCCACCTCGTGGAATATCAAGTAAGAGAGAGTATGTCTGGGGTCTGCTCCGCCTTTTATACACAAACCTAGTGACGCTCAACTTCGCGCCTTAAAATGTAACATCATTTCTAATTGGTTCTCGGACCCCGTTACTTTACCATATATGAAAATATTCTGTTCCAAAACGTTTTGCACACGCGTCCCAGTGACGTGTCAGGCAACACCCAATGTCTGTGTCTTTCTTTTCTATATCTGTTTCTGTCTATGTCTCGTTATTCCTCCAATTTGAAGTGATAAGATCCCCCCGAATAATAATAATAATAATAATAATAATAATAATAATGTTAATGATCATCTAATCAAAATAATAAGGATGGAATACAAATAAGAAGGAAGAGAAAGATAATATCAAGGATTAGAAAAGAGGGGAATAAAATCATAACGAAAGAAATAAAGTAAAGAACAGATACGAATAAATAATCAGAACGTGAAATAAAATGTAGGACAACGCGTATTTTAGAACGAAGAGACATATGGTGAAAACTGTAAAAGGGTGAAAGACTTTAGGAACGTACAGGAAAAGAAACATTAGCAAACGCTTAAGTCCTATAGAAATCTGGTGAAACTCACAGGAAGCAAAAACAACGGAACGGAAATCGAATGCAGTCAATCGCACAGAAAATCCAGTCAAGCGTACGCAAGATGGTAATGGAAGACGCGGACAAGGTCAGAGCGACGATATAACGAACCAATGGAAAACGGAGAAAAATTTAGAAAAATGACCAATAAGAAAGTATAAAAGTCACGTGCATAGAAAAACGAAGGATCGAAACTAGAAAAGAGGCGTGGAATAGAAAAATTATCCATGACAGAGAACACTTTCAGACGTGTGTAAGATGCATCACTTCGTGTCGTACCGTGGAGAAGAATACACGACTTCGTGTCGTACAGTGGGGTAGAACACATCACTTCGTGTCAGAGAGGGAAGCAGTAAAGATGTTAACGTAAATCACTTCGTGTCGTATAGGAAAGAGTATAGATGTAGAAATTCACAGCATTTTGTATCAGAGAGGGAAAGAGTGTAGATGTTGAAACTTAAGTCTTTATGTATTTGAAGGTTAGTGTTAAGTAAAAGTGAATAAAGGGTAGCTAGGAATGACAAAAGTCAAGTCATTACATTCACGTCGTTATAAGTTTTCACTTCTAAAGATAATTAGGAAAGGATAAAGCACGTAAACAATACCAGGGGATGATAGGCGGAATCGTGTCTTGTGAGAAGGGTATTCGGCCAAGGAAAGCAGTGTGGATCTTCAATAAACGGACCACTGAGAGGGGAACTGTGAGTATCATTCATCTCCCATCCACACTCCCTGAGATAAGAGTCACCATAACCACCAACCCTCTACCTGATTAGTCGGCAACAACAATCCTTCCGAATAAGAAACCCGACTCCAAGAAAAACTCTATTACCCATTAATCCCCGGTACAAAGTCCTAAGCTCATTAGTTTGGTGAAAGGTAGTGGACTTTTTCCCGCTATCTCACCCGTCCCTTAATTATCTAAGTTACAATCTGCTTTGTACATCTCTTAGCTACTAAATATTCTAACATCTTTAACATGGCTGAATTATACATTTAATATCGATGATGATGATGATGATGATGAGATGCGGATTAAGGGCGCTAAACAGCTAAGGTCATCAGCGCCCTTACAAAGTAAAACATTCAAAATCCAAAGATAAAATACTAGTAAAAAACCGCATAGTAAAAACAATATAAAACAAGCCAGCAAATGTGAAAACCACCACAAAAAACCATGGTAAATAAAACAACACAAGAGTAAAACGACGTGTCAGGAACTGTAGAACGCAAGGGACAAGAGCGCCATATCTCAGCCGGGGAGAAGGGTCCCCATAAAAACACACAGTATAAAGTCAACAACTAAAACACGCTCATCGCATCAAATGCATCGGCTAAAACCAATTTCAGTGATAAAACGTAAAACACATTCTACAGTATGCGCGTCGTCTGCCAAAACGTTGGCTATACCAACAGGCAGAGACACACGAACGCGCAATCGTACTAGAACCTGACACTCTGTTAAAATGTGACACACCGTTAAGGGCGCATCACACCGCTCACAAAGTGAGAGGATGCGGTATCGTAAATTAACATAAAGATCTGAGGAAGGAACAACACAGGTAAAACATCTGGGCGATAAAAGCGCCGACTTGGCAGCGGCGTCGGCAGACTCGTTTCCTGAGATGCCCACATGACCTGGAATCCACATAAAAGAGACGCTGATGCCAGAGGCACCAAGCGAGTGGAGCAGGTCATTTATGCGCTGTACGAGCGGGTGATAACTGTACAGCGCGCTAATACTTTGAAGAGCACTCAGGGAGTCTGAGCAAATAAAACAGTGCCGTAAGTCTTGCCGCTGAATGTATAAAGAGACTGATAAATGCTAAAAAGTTCGGCGGTAAAAATCGAACATTGCCCCGAATTTAATATCCATTTATACGTATGTGTATATATATGTGTGTGTGTGTGTGTGAGTGTGTGTTATATCCCCTTTCACCTTGTTGCCTAAAAAAGGCCTTAAGTATTTTCATAAATAATATAATATTAACTGATACGTGCATTTGCCATTGGTAGAGAAATTCGTATACATACATCGTGTCACAATTTTTCAGACGTTTCACATCGCGAATTTTTGTACTGAATAAGCTACGTTTAATTATTCGCCACACTGAAAAATTCATTGGCTCAGAGCCCGGATACAAACCTGCCAATCAGAAGAGCATTACTGTTCGATTCAGTCTACACAGAGGCAAGATATTGTATATCGATATTCACTGCATTAAAAGAAGTTAAAAACGTGATATACACACTTGATGTTAAGTTCCAGCGCGTGGAAAAAACACACATCCTGGGATGCACATGAAGGGTTTAGATTGTTACCGAAGGCAATCTGGCTAACATCAGATTATTACCAAACGTGTTCTACATAAGTCGATACAATTACTGCCCAGGGAGACGTGATGACATATGCTGAGTCCAGATTATCTTCATGGAACCCTGACCTATAATTTCAGACTAACTCTCAGTTATCCTAGAGGAATAAGCCAGGGCAATTCCCTGGGTAACATAAACAGTAAAATATACTATTACCGTTTTAGTTACTTATTTAAATTCATTTAAAATGGAATCCAATGTGGATAATGGTAAACTGATAAAACCTATGACACATTTTACAGCATTTGCAAAGGAGAGGGGTTAAAATGATTTCAGGATATCTTTACTTCATATTGCCATTTTTTTCAATTTATTACTTTATCAACCACATGCATAGTAGGTAGAGAAGGTATTACAATCTACCCAAAATTTCGATACCGAGATACACGTTTTGAGGCCCCCTGAATAAAAAAACATTTTTAGAAAAAGGACCGTAGATGTGTCTGAACAGCATAGCTCAAAAACGAAAAGTCGGATAAATACCAAACTTCGTATTTAAGTTAGCGCTTACCTTATCATAAGAGAAAATTTTATTCACACACTTGAGAGTTCAATATTGGATACTGAACCTTCGAATGTGAATGAATATTTCCTGAGAAGGTGCCAGAAATATATGGATAGAAGACAACTTATCCAATATCTCTTATGATAATGTGAGTGCTTATTTTCATTGTAATTGTAACTATAACTATAACTATGAGAACGTGTGGGGATGTTATAACTGTTTTGCCAACACGTTGCGAGTCACGCTTGACATTTGCCAGCACGGTGAGCGCCAAATTTAACGTTTACCAACACTGTGGGCTCCAAATTTGACGTCGTTTTCCATCACGGTGTGCGTCAAGTTAGACGACGTTCCCACATTCGTTACTTTTGATGTCTCTAATATCTGCTGATGAATCTGCTGCCGGCTGCTACAGTGGTTGACTAAGAGTTCTTTTCTCAGCCTGTGCATGGTTTGGGGAAAGACAACACTAGTTAAAATTTACTAAGAAAGTTATTGTGATCTAATACTTGAGCTACTGAAGCGAGTTCACGACCGTGTGAGATGAATTAAACTGACTCTAAATCGTGGAGGTAGAAACTTTAACGATTGAATTATACCTGGCAGCTTCTGCAGTATCAATTTTACAGTTTGAAAGAACTGTTTCCGCAATAATAAAAAATAGAAGCGTTAAGTCGCCGTGAGTGCTAAAACATTTAACGCGAATTACCCCTTCAGCTACCACTAAGTAAGTGATAACATAGCGCGATCTTAGGCGCTACGGGTTGTCGATCACCGTAAAAGACTAAGCCCGTACGCTGTAAACGAAAGATGAAAGCCAAAACACACCTTTTTACCAATACACGCTCTTTTATTAGCTTAATTCCCGCCTACTTTACTACCCCACCAAGGTTCCTACGTTATACATTGCAAATTCTTACGCATCTGAAACACAACTTTTACTCTTCAACTTACTAAATTCTAAGAATTCTTTTTGTTTCTAATTTTTCAGTACTGGTCTACGTGCAGTTTCACACACATCTTTATTTATTAACGTCTTGAGTTCCAGCTATCTGAACCCTGAGCTAATGGGTTTCCTGTTGACTGAGTTCGCCGGAACATATTTGCCTCAGTTACTTTACCTTCTACCTAATTGCTTCTCCTGAGCACGTAATCCGCCTGGTACTGCCTTCCTTATTCATTTGCAAAGCTGTTAAGACTTTCTTCTTCCACAATGCCTTGATTCAATATTTGTAAATTATTATTGGAGTTATTTATTTATTTACCTATTAATTCTTTATAAAATTACTAATCATACTAGTTAATAATTCCGGTATCAAATGTATCACATGAGATTCTTAAATAAACGTACATGTGTGTGTGTGTGTGTGAACAGCATTAACTCAAAAATAAAACGTCGCACAAGTACCATAGTTAATAATAATTATTATTTTCATTATTATTAATTATTATTATATATAATTGAAATTAATTATACGTTTTACAGACCTTAGTCTGGTATTGACAAGTTTTTAATAGAATCAACTGTAAAATTCAATGCCACAGCCGGGATTTAAACATGGTTCTCCCGCTCTCCGAGCGGTTACTTGACTTGAGTCAATTGGGGAATTTAATATCTCACCAGCAAGTTGGCACAGTAGCTCTATGGTCAGAACAACCGCACGGAGAGCGGGAGAACTGTTCAAATCCCGGCTGTGGCATTGAATTTTTCGGTTGATTCTATTAAAAACCGTAAGGTCAGAATCTGCTAAAGATGCAACACGAAGATTTTCAAGAAATTGTCTCCACCCTAAACTACCATGTACTTCTTTTTATGTTCTAAAGACTGCCTGACTATTTTTATTAAAATGCCATAGTTTAAGATATTTCAGTAAGCATGACAAATAAAATGTAGATCTTGAATTTTCTGCGAATAGCCTCTTAAGCCCTCTTCATTCAGGATGATTTTTGTACTACTAGTGAACGATAAGAAATAGACGCAAACTTGCATACAAAAAATAAATCTCGTTAAAACACGATTTGGGAGGGTGCATTAACCATTTCCGAAATATTCGTTGCTATTCATTTGCATTTTCCAATTCTTATAATATGTTTATGTACTATGGTACAGTTTGTTTCTTGTCATGTAGAGAGTGGAATTTCCAAACAACCATAAGCATCTAGGTCTTTTTTTTTTAAATATTTAGCTATCGCTTCAGCCTCCTGCATCCCTCTTCACCTATAATGTGCAATGAAAACACTATTGCAAACGTTTATTTCATTTAACATGAAGGAGATAATATAGGGGACACAGCATAGCTCAGTTTACTAAAACAAAATCTGATGTGTTACACTCACATGACTTTCTCTACTCTTGTACAAACTATTTTTTATTTATTCTCCATATGCTTCATGTTAATGGAAATATCGAGATGTCAATCTTATTGCTAATTTTCTTGTAGATGCAAGGGGAATTGGTAGGCTTTAAGCGATAGTCAAATATTTTAACGCTGGTTGCTATGTGGAGTATTCCATTCTCTTTACGTGTCCAGGACAAAAAAATGAATAAGGTATTTGGGAAAAAGTATAAGTATTGGAAAATTTAAGGGAATAACAAGCAATATCTCGAAAACTGGTTCACTCAACAAAGAAATGTATATTGCATAAATTGTGTACTTTAACGCGATCTACATTTTTTGTGTAGTAAAATTTTGCCTATCTCTTATGATTTACCAGTTATGCAAAAGTCGTTCACAATGAAGAATACTTTTGGGGACATTCCCAGAAAATTCAAGACATACATTTTATTTGTCATAAAAATATCTTAAACATATGACATTTTAATCATTAGCCATTTTTGAGAAAATTAAAATTTTCAAAAATGTTCCATATAAAGGGTAATCTGGGGTGGGAGGATTTTCTTGAAAACCTTCGTGTCGCATCTCTGGAAGATACTGAACCTAAATACCAAGTTTGGTGTTTATCCGAATGTTCGTTTCTGAGTTATGCTGTTTACAGATAGACACACACACACACGGACATGTTTCCAAAAATGCTTTTTTTGGATTCAGAGGATCTCAAAACATATATTTCCGGTGAAATCTCGGTATCGAGTTTTTGGGTGAAATACAATACTTCCCCTACTTACTATACATAGTAGAGAAAGTAAAAAGATGGTTGATGCCGCATAATAGGGAGGTCAACTTTCTAACTTGAGTCACTAGATATAAAACCAGAGAACTCACCAGACAGCTTATTTACAAAGATGCCCTATTTCGAACTTCGAGTCATTGTCGTATTATGTATACTGTTCTATAACATTATTTTTCTCAGTGCAAAGTTCTGATCACCACCACCTTCCTTTTCCGCCATAATCGCTGATTACACTGAGAAACAGTGATTTTGTTAAGTGAATAATTTTCATCGATTCTTATGCTGCTAATTCCAAGTAAGAAGTTAGGATTGCTCTATTGACCAATTTTTTGTAACGCGTTTACATTTTTCCGCTTATACTACATTACTATCATCATGTGAATATATTTTAAGTCAAATTATTGCATAGAAACATTTGTTATTATTTGCACGTACCAGTATGCTCAAATGATGTCCTCCTGTCATCGGAATATATAACCAGAGCCGTAAAATGAGTGAAATTAATGTTTTACGTTGGATATGATATAAAGTTTGTTAGCTATTGTGATTAATAACCATCCAAATTTTTAATGCTTGGAGATCAAACATAGTGTGCTAACCACCCAAACAGGTGATTGTTACATCTGTGTCAACGTAACTTTTAAATCTCAAAAGAGAAATATTACTCCACTGGTAAGAAAATCTTATGAACTTTATTTTGGATGTAAAATATGCGATCAGGATAAATCCATACATACACTACGTTATCTAAAGTATCCGGGAATCTGGCTGAAAATGACGTACAAGTTCGTGGCGCCCTCCATCGTTAACGCTAGAAGTCAATATGGTGTTGGCCCACCCTTAGCCTTGATGACAGCGTTCACTCTCGCAGGCATATCAGGTGCTGGAAGGTTTCTAGGAATGGAGTCCATTCTTCAAGGAGTGCGGAACTGAGGAGAGGTATCGATGTAGGTCGGCGAGACCTGGCACGAAGTCGCCGTTCCAAAACATGCCAAAGGTCTTCTATAGGATTCAAGTCAGGACTCTGTGCAGGTCAGACCATTACAGTGTTGTTTGAAGTATCATTATTCGTATATGTTTGTTTTTGTTAGCTCCACGTTTGGGAGCTAATTTGTGACGGTATTATTTATAATGTTTGTGTATTTGTGTTTACTTCACGCGTTGAAGCCATCTTGTGACGTGATTCATTTGTTAGGCTTGTTAGCTCCATCTGGTGTTAGCAATTTGCGGCAGTATTAGTTTTTTTGTTTAAAAAAATTCTAGTTATTTTATTTAATTTTGGTTCTTTGTCCTCCGGCTAGCTATTACCTTTTCTTGGGTCGAGCACTTCTCTTTATACAGGTTGTGTAAACGGAAAGGAATCTTTTATCCAAAGATAACACTGATGAAGAAATTTATTATACACTTTTATTGTCGAAACACAGTCACTATCACATTTACATATTGATCTTGACACTCGCCAAACTGAAACTGTTATAATAACTTCATTACTGATAATTCTTAATTCGCGTACTTCAACTTTTTGTATAATTAACTTTATAACACATGAGATTTCATAACTCTGTTACGCGTAACCTGCAAATTGATATCCGAAGTGTGCCGTACAAATACTTTCGACGAACTGACGGGAATGCGACGTGTAGTGTACAAAGAATTTTGATGAACTGACGGACCGAAGGACTTTACCTCTAACCTAGCTTCTATTTATACTTCTACTCCCCGATATGCCTAAAGATTATAACTGAGCTGCAATTGGCTAATAAAACGCGCCAACAACAGCGTCTATTTTAATATCCAATGAAAATTATGAATACATATGCTCTAGGGAAACGTTCCAGAAGATTCTCAAGAAAAAACGCGCCAACATTACGTAACTTCCTCGTTTCCAATAATGATAAACAGCTCACCCCCTCGCTGCATCATTGCGCGCTATTATTGTCAGTTTCAGTAAAGCCGTATAAACTTACTTCTCAACAATAATTACAATCAATATACATCTCAAATCAATGTCACATAAAAATGCATATTCATATTACAATCATTATTTACATTTAAGTAATTTGTGATACAAATTACTGCATCATGTTATTGTCGTGTAACCACTCCGCCACAGCCCGTGCAGTATGAACAGGTGCTCGATCGTGTTGAAAGATGCAATCGCCATCCCCGAATTGCTCTTCAACAGTGGGAACCAAGAAGGTGCTTAAAATATCAATGTATGTCTGCGTTGTGATCGTGTCACGCAAAATAACAAGGGGTGCAAGCCTCCTCCAGGAAAAACACGACCACACCATAACACCACCACCTCCGAATTTCACTGTTGGCACTACACACGTTGGCAGATGACGTTCACGGGGCATTCGCCATACCCACACCGTGCAATCGGATCGCCACATTGTGTACCGTGATTCGTCACTCCACAAGGTTTTGCCACGGCTCAATCGTGTAATGTTAACGCTCCTTACACCAAGCGAGGTGTCGTTTGGCATTTTCCTGCGTGATGTGTGGCTTATGCTCGACCATGGAATCCAAGGTTTCTCACCTCACGCCTAACTGTCATAGTACTTGGAGTGGATCCTGATGCAGTTTGGAATTCCTATGTGATGGTCTGGATAGATGTCTGCCTATTACTCTTTACGACCCTCTTCAAATGTCGGCGATCTCTGTCAGTCAACAGACGAGGTCGGCCTGTACGCCTTTGTGCTGTACATGTCCCTTCACGTTTCCACTTCAGTATTACATCAGAAACAGTGGACCTAGGATTGTTTATGAGTGTGGAAATCTCGCGTACAGACTTCAGACACAAGTGACATCGAATCACCTGACCACGTTCGAAGTCCGTGAGTTCCAGGGAGCGTCCCATTCTGCTGTCTCACGATGTCTAATGACTACTGAGGTCGCGGATAATGAGTACCAGTCAGTAGGTGGCAGTACAATGCACCTAAGATGTGACGCTGTTAAGTGGGTGGTTGAAAAAAGTGTCTTGTCACATGCAATTCGGCGTTCCCATGGTTTGGAGAGAACCACAGAGCCACACTACAGATTGCTACTTTTGTATTATACAGATCTCTGGAGAAACAGAAAATCTTGGTTGTAATATGTCTCTAAAAATTCATTTCTTGGACTCACATTTAGACTTCTTCCCCTCCAACCATGGCAGTGTAAGTGACGAACACGGGGAACGTTTCCTTCAGGAAATATCTACGATAGCACACCGTTACAAGGGCAAAGGGTGCCCAAGGATGTTAGCCTACTACTGCTTGCGGTGGTACCCTGGGTGGTGCTGTGCACCGATTTTGTGTCACGGGATTTGTAGGAATGGCCCCGGGTTCGATGCTAGCCCCTATCCACCGGCACAATTGTTTAAAACCCTCCAAGGAACTACCAGAAGTAGTAGTGTCCACTAAACTCCCCTGTTTATTTCAAATGTCCTATCTCCCCATTTCACTATCACATGATTTCTACATTTTTACTTTCTCTACTACGTATAGTTAAGTAGGGGAAGTATTGCATTCCACCCAAAAATTCGATACCGAGATTTCATCTGAAATACATGTTTAGGTGCACTGAATGCATAAAGCATTTTTTGGAAAAATGTCCGTGTGTGTGTGTGTGCCTGTGAGTGTGTCCGTCTGTCTGTCTGTCTGTGAACAGCATAACTCGGAAACCAACAGTCGGATAAACACCAAACTTGGTATTTAGGCTCAGTATCTTCCAGAGATGCGACAGGAAGGTTTTCAAGAAAATTCCCCCACCCCAGATTACTTTTACATGGAATATTTTTCAAAACTTTTAATTTTCTCAAAAATGGCTCTAACGATTTTGATTAAAATATCATATTTAAAATACTTTCATGTCAAATAAAATGTATATTTTGAATTTTCTGGGTATGTCTCCAAAAGCATTCTTAATTGTGAATGACTTTTGCATAACTGGTAAACCATAAGAGATAGACAAAATTTCACTGCACAAAAAATGTAGATCGCATTAAAATACACAATTTATGTCTATACATTTTTTTGTTTAGTAAACCATTTTCGAGATATTGCTTGTTATTCCCTTAAACTTTCCAATACTTATACTTTTCCTCAAATGGGAATTCGTTATTCATTTTTTTGTACTGGACATACAAAGAGAATGGAACGCTCCACATAGCAAACAGCTCTTAAAACATTTGACTATCGCTTAAAGCCTACCAGTTCCCCTTGCATCTAAAGAAAATTAGCAATAAGATTAACTTCTAGATTAACATGAAGCATATGGAGAATAAGGGTTTGTAGAAATAGTTTGTACAAGAGTAGAGAAAGTCGTGTGAGTGTAACACATCAGATTTTTTCTTTATGAATGTCTGGGGTTATTAGAACATTGATCTTTTTCTATGCATCTGCTTTTAGGTACGCTAATAAAACGTATACTCTTCTCACTCGGTTAGAATAAGGGAAAAACCAACCCCCGTTTCCTACCTGCTGCTAACACTGTCTTTTCAACCCGTTTTCACCTTTATATGTAATACTCACTTCCCCAGTCTTATTTAATAATACTATTCCTACTGTTATTAGCATTTATTTTCCCTATGGTTATAATTTTATATTTAGCAACTCGGAACTTACTGCTTCATGCTGGACTCTCAAAAGGCATTATCCTCAAGCTAAATACCGCAGAAACCACAGAAATGTGCATTCTAGGCCAGTATACACAAAAATTTAACTTTTTGGACACTAACGGATATATGATTTCATTGAATTGAAACGTATATATTAGAAAAAGATCTGTGCCCAATAGGGAAAAAATTGATAACAAATTTTAAATAAGTATATAAAACACACATAAATCACCCTCTAGTTTCCATTTAACACTCAAAAAGTTTATTTTTATTGCTCAGTGTTATCTATTACCTATAACCTGAATGCACCTTAAGTGTTAAATTAAGCACTTAACCGTGTAACGGACTTAATTTATATAATATACCTAAGTTACTTAACGTTGCAAATTACTCTACTGTAATAGTATGAAGAACAATTTATAGTTACGTTTTAATATGATTCCGGCGTACTTACCTAAACCAAAAAATTAAATTTCTCAGTTTTCTTCTACGCATATTTCTTCCTGTAACAGTAAAACCCAATATAAACCGACAGCGCTTACATAAAAAATTGCTAAAACAATTCAAATTTCCAGTTAATTGCAAAGGTAACACCTAATAATTAATTATAACCTAATAACGAAACCTTATAACAATTTTATTAATAGTTATACGCTTGTATAGTGTAATATTATTATAAGTAATGTAATAAAAATAACAAAATAATTAATATTATAAACAATGTGTCACTTGGTGACAAAATGGTTGGCGTGAAAGGTTTGAACACCTGTGAATATGAAAACAGGGCACCAACATAACAGATACAATAACTAACTTTCCCATTAAATGTAACAAGTGCGTGTTTGCGGAGAAGTTGCCATTTATGAAAGGAACCCAACAATAAGAATATCACCAGTATCTTGTGACTTACCCCATAATGGTGAAAAACTGTCAAAGTTTCACTTTAATAGGCCTGTATCGGGAAATTGTCGTTGGGCGACATTTTTAGCGGTAAATCGTCATCCCAGGGTTGTTGTGGTCTTCTGCAGTGTTCTTCCTCGGCTATTGGTGCTCGTCGGTTGTTGCGTATTCCATTCCTAACTATATCTAATTATTAATTCTCAGGTTATAGTGCGTGAGGCAAGTTTAAGAAATACACTGCATTTTCACTTAATAAATGAAGTTTATTCACTATTGAAATAATTATGGGCGGCTAGCTTTTCCCATCATTATAATCCCACCACTTTAAATTAGTCAGGAGCCTAGCTATCTGCACACGCATTTCCCACCCTTGTGCATCTGTAGCAACTCGTGTCGACGTGAATTCTGGAAGATCAGTGATAGAGAGAGAGTGGGCTCCGAAGTCTTGTCTGCCCTTATATATGGGAGCCTAGTGACGCTCACCTCTGCGTTTAAAAATGTAACGACGTTCCCTATTGATCCTCAGACCGCGTTACCTTAACATGTATGAGAATGTGTGGCCTCAGATCCGTGCGCTTAAGCGTCAGTTCCATATCTCCGTCTCTTTCTTTTCTATATCTCTCTTTTTCTATTTCTCCGTACCGTTACCGGTTCCCTGCCTGTTGGCTTAGTGAAATGTACGCTGTTTATGCTTTCCTAGAATTTTTGCTAGCCCGTTTCTACAATCAGCTCTGTACAAATGTTAGATGTTGAATATTTTAACATGTTAGTGAATTAAAGTATTACTGTACAATTCTTATATGTATGGTTCCCCTTTCATATGTATAATGTATCCCCTTTCAGGCCTTGTGTATTGTAAACTCTATTCGTAAGTATAAGCCTTCATAAGAACACTTTATTGTATTGCCTTTGTTAGCAATTTAATATTTTCTTTATATTATTTATCAAAATGCCTTTGGTATGGGTTTTCTGGTGTAAAGCAACAAACTGAACTGAAAGCCTGAAATCCGCAGCTTTTAACAATGCTAAACTCAAATCGTAGTCTCCACGGTTTTAAGAATCCATCCTCAGCTAAAATGAAACTCTTGCACGGGGAAATGTAATAGCTTTGAAAATTTCAATTAGCAATATTATAAAAACTGACTCTTCTCATTAGTTGTAATAACAAAAACAGCTCTACATCAAGTGATTTAACGGAGTACCTGAGGTCAGGATAATGATGTTTGCGTCTGTGGAGAATTGTATACAACAATATTTTTTTTATTATTTGCGGTTTGTGAAGGTGTACTGAGGTTATCAATTTTAGTTTCTATAATTCGGACTCATGGGAATGATTATTTTAATTCATTTGAAACCAAATTAATTTAAAGTATGTTATTAATATAAGTAAGAAGCAAATCAATTGTGGAAGGTGGTCTTTCCTACCGGCCTGTAAACCAAGCAGACAGACACTAAGAGTATTTCTCGCTAAGCAACAACGAAAAATTACATGAATACGAATTAAAATTAAATGTTTATATGATAATAAAAGTCTACTGTGTTGCTTGTTGCTTTCACAGGACTATCTCTTATTACACTTCTACTATAAACTATTCTTACAAAAGTTTATTTTATGTACTTCTAGTTAATAGAGATAAACCTTCATTACACATTTCGTTATAGAACATAGGAGGTATAGCGAGAGTCAAGTTTTTAACAACTGGATTGCTATGTGATAGTTTTGAAATACCATGCTCTTGCATGACCACGAGAAAAAGCGAATAGCGACTTACCAGCAGAAGCAGGAATAATACTATGAAAAGTTTGCAGTAAAAATGTAATTGTATAACTAATTTAACTATTCTGAAAATTAAAAATTTAAAGCTATGAGACAAAAGATAAACTATGTAAAAAGATATGATTTATAAAATTACCCAAACTTAATTATTAAATAAATGTCTTTGCTAAATGCTGTTAAAGTGATTTAATATGTAATTAATTATTATATCATTATAATTGAAATTTGAGATTTGAAATGTAATTAAAAAGTATGAAGTGAAAGAAAACAAATCTTATTTAATACATTCACATGACATTCTCTACCCTCTGTCGTTTATTATTGGGTGTGCAAACTAGTCTTAATATAGTTTTTCTTCTATCTACTTCATTTTGATCCAAATAAACATTTGCGGAGATAGCTACATTAACATTTTGCTATAGATACAAAGAGAACAGGAATAGTCAAATGTTAAAGAACTAGACGCTATACGCTGGCCTTAAACTTCCATACTGTTTCCATGCAATCGCCAGAAACAACGGAATGTTGACAGGATTTTTAAAAAATGGCCAAGTATTGAACAATTCGAACCATTAATAATGGAAATCACGCAAATGGCTTATGCCACAAAAAAGTACTTGAAATAAATTGTAGGCATGTTTTAAAGAGATCTATATTTCCTGTGTAGTACGTTTTCGTCTAGCCTTTAACGTTTACCAGTTATACAAAATTATACAAAAATTCTTCAACATCATCAGTTTCAATCCCCCTGAAACCAACGATATCAATTATGTATTTTCTTCTGCGATTACTTGAAGTTGTTATTGTCTTTATTGTCTGCCCCACGTTTAGGCGCCAATTTGAAGAAGTTATATTGTTGTTAGAGTTGTATTTTGCCACAAGTTTAAATAAAAAAGTTTGACTTTGTAATTAAACCGTTTCTTTAAATATTTAATATTTATGTTTGCCTCGGCTGCGTCAGTATTTATTTTAGAGACATGGATGTCTTGGCAGGGCGTGATGCGACAAGAATGTAGGCTTACACAGATTATAAGTTTTAATTCACTCCTTTTTATTAATCCTTGACACAAATTAAATAGCACTTCACTGATATCGAGAGCTGTGAGATTCTTTTATTTAACACTTGCAGTTTTTAAACACGTAACTTACTTTTCGTTTCACACGAATACGTATTATATTTCTCTCGAGGACCTTTTTGCGTCTGGTTAGTAACTCTGTCTGCAGGCAACTGAACTGATTTCAAGCGCCTAAACTTGTAAATTTCTGTATTTCAAGTCTCTGATTGGCTATTTTTACTCCAATAGAATACCTGCATTTAACTAAAGCTTTTCCTGATTTTTGATTGGCTATTTTTTTAATCTGTCACTAAAATTACATTATTGTTACTCCAAGAATCACAAGTAGTACTGTTAAACTTTCTTACTCATTATTTCCTCAAGGCTACCTCATTGTTACCTAATTGTTAGCAACTTTTAACTTATTATTCTCACAGCTCCTACATTATTAAATTACGTAATACATTCATATAACATTATTGAACATGTATACAATAACAAACATATACAATGACTGTTACATACATTTTACAACTTATTACATATACATATTGCTTCAAGGCGGGCTGTTATTGAATTTACATATTATGTAATTTGACTGAAATCATTTAGTGTTAAAAATACTGCCTCAGACTCTTAAATACAGATAAATGCATGTCAGAAACAGTACACAAATGTTGTATGGGCTGGTGGCGAACTTCTATGAGGAGCGGCTACTAAAATGTATTCTACACGGTAGAAATTAAAGGAAACCGTGTAGAAAGAAACCTTAATGCATGCAGAATGAAATAAGAAGTTAATTATTCAAAATGTTCAGTAGCTCTTGTTCTGTTGCATAGCAGACCCAACTTTATAAACATCCCTCGTATTTTTCAAAATATCCGAACGTCAACATATTGTGGTTACTGAATTCTGCTCTATGTATTCCCAAGCTCTACCTTATTACTTCAATATTTGCCCAGTGGCCAGCTCTAGTGCGCATGTTCCATTTCAGCTGACTGGCTTGATGTGATATTGCCACTACAAGTGGCTGTGTTTCCAGACTTTTATCTATAGGAGTCGGAACAGGCAGGCTATCTCCCAAAACTCCTGTCACGTACCCTGGATATTCTTTACAGTAGAGTTGACATTCTGTACCACCAGTTGAAACTTTGGCCTGTGATCAGCATCAACAAATGCATGAGAATTACAGAGCATTAACTTTTTCCACTTTCTTAATCAAGAGCAATATAAGTTTCTGTATTTTGTCTGCATACTTTTTAGATGCATCTTTAACGTGACTGTCCATTCGTACACATGAAGTAACTCACAAACCGCTTCACGTACAGAGTTGAGGTTTTATAAATAGAAGCTTTAAGAAAATGTGTGAACATATTTTAAATTTGGTTTACATGCAGAACCACCTAGAAATTTTCTATTTTTAGGCGCACCACTGCACGCAGGGTTGACATTTTATACACAAGTGTTCGAACGAAATTTGTCAATATATTGCAAGTTTGTTGATATCGGTACAAAATTAAGGAGAATTAAGATAACGATCATCCGAATCGAGATTTCTGAACCCAGACTAATGACTTTGAAACTCTGCTAGTTAAAGCAAATACTACAATTATATAATATAATTCAATTGACTACAAACCAGCGGGAGGAAATAAATACACAGCCCTATATACTTTTATTACCATTAGATACGGAATTCAACCGTAATGCAATCTAGGTCCGTGTTTACAAACTCCTATTTCAAACAGTTACTGTATGGTGTAATGATTTGTGCTTGCGTCTGTCATGCGAGAGATTAGTTACAATTACTCATCCTATATTAAAAATTTAATCTTAACTTCTTAAAGGCTTAAATTCCATACACATATTGTTAATTATCTGCGACTTGACAGAACGACATAGATAGTATCCATACTTAAAATTTAACGTCATAAATGCTGTTTTAAACACCTCATCCACATCAGCATGCCAGGTTTGTGTAGGCACACCTTTAAATATTTTATAAATTAGAACAATATAAAAACCCACCATTAAAAGTAAATAAAATTGGGAATCACATTAGATTTACAAAACATCCTCTCACACAACGTAACAGTAAAACCCCACTCATGTAGGTAGACTTTTAAAGTGCAAGTTGTTACATTGATGCATGTCATGAAACAACGTAGTGGTTATGTTGGTATTATTTAAATAACAAGAGAACAAATAAAGGCGTTTAAATAATACTTAAACGCTAAGCAAATGTCCATGGATGTGTGAAATCTATTGACATTTAGGAATAGTTTGTGGGGTCTGCTAAAAGTGTATTCATTTTAGGACTGTTTCCTAAAATATCTAATAAATACCAAAATCAAGGCACAAAGGCTACGAACGCAGCTGAAATATAACTCTTTGTTTACGCGTGCTTAAACCATGTTTGAAACGTTTTGGTGGGTCTTCAATCATTTTATTCGGCAACTATTTCATTTTTGTGTAACATAGTATAGTAGTAAGATTGGTTTTAGAATGGGAAACTGAAGGAAACAGAGGACGGGGAAGACCAAGGGAACAATGGATGGATGGGGTCCAAAGAAGCATGGTGTCTAGAGTACTAAGAAATGATGATACGGGAAGTTAAGGAGAAATAAATTTATGCATGGGTAGTAGGAAAATTACCGTATGGTAGATAATTCCTGAATAAAAAAATATATTTCAGGTTAGTAAGGAATGTGTTGGAAGGCACATAATAAGACTTCAGGGGAGAAACACACCTCTTCAAAGTAATAACTGGAGAACATATATTTACATAACTGAAGTTAATTCTGTTGAGATTTTAAATAAGAATTTCAAAATTAGATACATTCACAGATGATTATTAAAAGTGAACTAAATGCAGATATTGAAACCAAAAAAGTAACACCTTTGGTTGAATTTACACGTCTAATTTTGTGTTACAGTTTGTAGATTTAAGTGTTATCTTCATAAAAAGATTAATGAGTTGCATTCGCACCACTTTCTCTATCCACATTTACAGGGTGTTCGGAAAGAAAGGCTCCAGTATTCATAGAGGAGGTAGTATGCAACAAAGGAGGTAAAACTTCCTATAAATATTATTCGTAAACTTAATATCTGCTGAGTTATGGTCTAGTACACTCCATCAGTGGTTACCACTTATTTGATCCACTCTCCACAATAGGTGTTCGATGTGGCCGTCATCCACTGGAATGCAACCTTCCACCTTGCGTCTCATGGAATCACGCATTCTTTGCAACACTTCTGGTTGTTGCCGGATTGCGTCACAGGCATTGAACACGCGTTCTCGTAGTGTCTGCACATCATTTATGGGGACTGCATGCACCATGCTCTTAAAATGTCCCCAAAACAATCTAAGAGGTTAAGGTCAGGAGAATGGGAAGGCCAAGGTATTTGCCCTCCCCGAGCAATCCATTGCTCATGAAAGACTCATATTAGCTGTTGCCTAACCCTGTGATGAAAATGGGTCGGTGCTCTGGTTCAGAGAAGGAAAGAAAATAAATTGCAGTAGTGCAGTGCCACAACAAAACATGCGCCATTTGACTATACCTTACACGAGACTAAATATTATACCTTACTGATAGAGCAATACGTATATAGTACGCAGTGGAATGCTGTAGGTTGACTACTTCTGTGTTCTGTTCTTGTTTCATCACCATATGCAAATAGATGTGCTGCATCGTAACCAAACTCTACGTGCAATTAGTTCTCATTTGTTTGGTGCCAAAGCACTCGGAGTGCAAGATATGCTCCTCGTAATAAGACCATAACTCAGAATATATTAGGTTTACGATCAACGATTATAGGGAGTGTATTTATTATTTTGTTGCATAATATCTCCTGTAAAATATTGGGATCTTTTTTCCAGACACCTGGTATATGTATCTCTCCTCAAAAAATTACGTTTACAAAAGTTTGTCCATCTCTACTTCATGTTAACTGAGATAAACGTTTGCAGAAATGGCTTCATTACATTTTTTTCGTTGTAGATGCAAGGATGATACCAGGGGCTGAAGTGATAGTCAAAACGTTTTAAAAGTGGGTTGCTTTAAAATTCCGTACTCCGTATTCCATCGCGAGAAACAACTGAATGGTGAGAGTACTTCAAGGTTTCAAAGCAATAACAAACAATATCTCGGAAATAGCTGATGGCAAAAAATAGGTGACGCAGCGGCTATGGGCAGAGTGTTATCATGTGGATAGCGCCCACCGCCAGGCTGGTTGGAGAGATAAGCAGATATAGGAGGACACCTCCACCCCCCGGACGTAAACTCCAGAAGCGCTTCTCCCCGCCTCCTGAACATTCCAGAACTCTGTGGAAAATTCCAGCGGCTATGTGAGCAAGCATTCTTGTGAGTGAGGAAGCTAGTTAATCGAAATAATGAGTACGTTTCTAATGCGACAAAAAGTGCTGTCCTAAGAGCGTGTTTGTGACGTCTGTTGCGACGTACAGTG
Source organism: Deroplatys truncata (assembly GCA_030765065.1). Taxonomy (NCBI): domain Eukaryota; kingdom Metazoa; phylum Arthropoda; class Insecta; order Mantodea; family Mantidae; genus Deroplatys; species Deroplatys truncata. The sequence continues at coordinate 47,421,674 of CM060986.1, forward strand.
ACCGCTGTAACGGCAGGAGATTAGAGAGATCTTGTGTTCGACTCCCCAGAGAGTGAAGCGGAAAAACGAGGAGGCTGGTACGCGCTTATTTCATTACGCTGTTACGTCGCGAAAACCAATGAAGCAATAGTGAAAATTGGAACTATATGAACTGACAGTGGGAACTAAGTGAAGTGACAGTGAAAATTGAACGGTCACAATGACTATATGAAATAATTGTGTATTTTAAAGATATCTACATTTTTCTGCAGTAATGTTTTGTCTGTTAGTTATGCTTTATCATTATACAAAAGTATATCGAAATGGAATCTTTGGATAGAATGCAATACTTCCTCTAGTTGTTATAGGCAAATGGTAGTAAAAGTAAAACACAGAATCCTTAACTTTCAAACGTCATGTTAGATGACATATTTTGGAAAATGCAATTCTAACAGCTTGAAATATTTCGAAAACTTCCTACTGTACGAAAAAATGCACTTCAGCGAGTTCTACATTTCTTGTGAAGTAAGTATTGAGGATGGGTGATTTTATGAGGAGTTGTATTGTATTTCGACTGTTGGGGAGCCGAACTTGAAGTAGTTGCAACTGCACGTATGGTAAAAAGTTTCCGGTAGCCTTCGCCCAAAAAAAAAAAGAAAAAATGTTTAAAAAATATTATCTTTGTAATTTTGACTGTTTCTTTTAAATATCATATATTTATGTTTGCCTCGGCTGCGTCAGTATTTATATTTTTTTAGAAATATGAATGTCTTAGCAGGGAGTGGTGCGACTGAAGAATGTAGGCTTACACAGATTATAATTTTACTTCACTCCTTTTATTAATGCTTGACACGATTTAAATAACACTTCACTGATATAGAGAGCTGTGAGATTATTTTGTTAATTAGTTGCACTTTTAACACGTAAACTATTTTTGTCTCACACTAAATACGTATTAAATTTCTCGAGAACGTATCTCACGTCCGGTTAGGAACGCTGTGTACAAGCAACGCGTCCGGTTAGGAACGCTGTGTACAAGTAACGCGTCCGGTTAGAAACGCTGTGTACAAGCAACGCGTCCGGTTAGAAACGCTGTGTACAAGCAACGACTTCTGAATTTGTAAATTTTACTCCAATTTAGTTTCTGATTGGCTAATCCTAGTCCAATAGAATACCTTCATTTAACTAAAACTTTTTCTGGTTGTTGATTGGCTATTTTATAAACTGTCACAAAACTTACATTATTGTTTCCAAGAATTACATGTAGTATTGTTAAACTTTCAAATTCATTATTTCCTCAAGGTTACCTCATTGTTACCTCATTGTTAGCAACTTTTAACCTATTATTCTCACAGCTCCTACATTATTAAATTACGTAATACATTCACATAACATTATTACAAATGGATACAATAATATAAACATATACAATGACTGTAATATACACGTTTTATATATTGTTACATACATATATTGTTTTAAGGCGGGCTGTTATTGAATTTACACATTATATAATTAGACTGAAATTATTTAAATGTTAAAAATACTGCCTCAGTGTTTACCGTCTCTTATGGTCTACCAGGTAAACAAATTTACTATTCAAAGCTTATTTACTTCACAAGCATGCAAGTTATTATTCTCAAACATAACACATTTTGATCAAAACTGTTAGCGCTTAAAAAATTATTTGATTTGTCTTGCGTCCCCCTCCCACGCGCGCGCTTGTAATTTTTAGTTTATTTTTTATTTCAGGTGTAATCTGGTTATGGAATTTTTTGGTGGAATAAAATACTTCCCCCACCTATTACAGGTAAGCATTAGAGAAAGTAATATATTGTGGCAAACTATAAATTTACCTCCCAGACCTTATAATGTTCTCATTATCAGAAGGTGGATGGTTGTCAATGTTACATTCTTTTCTCTTCACTGAAATAGCGTTAAGCCTTGTTTATCTCGTTTAAATTTCGAGAGAGGAACCATTACGTGTTGAATATTGTTTGTATAGGATTATTAGCACATCTCACAGCTGCTGTTGAATATGCATGCTGTTTCCCGCTTTCCTCCAGCTGTCAGAAGACCAGCTACAGCACAGAATATCAAATTAGACGCAGCTAAACAGTCCAACAGGAAAATACGATAAAGAACGAGAGAAAGCAAACGATGAAAAGAGTAATTTTCAGTCATTCGCCTGTCAAATTGCTTCCAACGTGCTTGCCAACTGTCAAAATATAAACAGGTAATACAATTTCTTCTGACGAAGAAAATTATTACAGATCTTTATTGCGAGAAAGCGCAAGATTATTAGGCTTTTAAATACTCATTATACCAAATGATGTTTTTATCACAAGGTGCGAGCAAAAAGCTTACGTATTGTTCATCATATAAAACGAGTTTCATCTGAATGGCGCGACTGGTAGCCTGTCGCTCCCGGACAATGCTGCACATATATCCGTTCGTGCAGCGGTCCGCCGTCTCTCCCCTAGATAACGCTAACGGTGTGAAACAATGGAATAATACAGGGTGAGCCGAGATGAAACTATACAACATTTTTAAAACTAATTTTAAAGGCTTTACTTACCAACTTTATGAAAGGAAGTGCTGAAACTGTCCATCATGAAATTTTTGGGGGGAATTTTCCAAACGATGACCGATGTCTAATGTTTCTTCGATAAGACCGAACGCCGTATTTTAGATTTCTTAGCCTGAACACTTACTGTGGCCTGAAATTTACTGTAAAGTTCATGGATTGTTGTACGGCCTGGAATTTTTACACCTGGAAATCTTTCGGCAAATCGCACTCTCACTTGGCGAGCAGACAGAGTTAATACATACGAGTCATAAATAAGTACACGCTGTGCAGTAGAAAACATATGCTGAGCCATAATATACTTTGTGACTAGGTACAGGACAAAATAATAAATAACTCGTAATAACTGAACTACATCACATCACCCTCAACTCAAAACTGCACTTCACACTGCACAGCAAAACCACATCAGCGTGACTCTGATTATAGCAGCGGTGCGTTATGTTTTTGTCATATTTCCACACGCCCAGTGGAAAAACACCGCGTAGCCGGTAATATTGTTCATAAAATACCCCTTAGGGATAGCTTAAAACAAAGTGTACAAGAGAAACCCACACACCCTGGAATAATTAAAATAAAATATCCGCCAGGAAATTTCTCAACGTGAACTACGGCGAGTGATGGATAGTTTCCTAAAGAGGTGCCAAAAATGTATGGACCACGACGGTGGCCAGTTTGAGCATCTCCTTTCGTAAAGTTGGTAAGAAAATCTTCTAAAACTAGTTTTAAAAAATGTTTTATGGTTTTATCCGTGCCCTTCTATGATAGCGGCACACGGCAACGAGTGCAGAGGACACGGAAAGGAAAAACACCGAGCAGCCGGTTCGGAGTCTTTTGGCTCACTCTGTATGTTACGCTTCATTTCGTTGTAAAAGGTGTTCGAAGTGATGCCGTTCTGAGTCTATACAAGCATGACAAAAGTTAACACATTACTAAACACTGGTGCAGCCGAAATATCGGAAAACGCACGCCGGATACTATTTTCTAATTCGTCGAGCGTATGGGTTATCTTTAAGTATTCCCCACGGATAAAATGGAGAGCGAGACAATTATTCTGTCGTGAAAAACACGAGGAGGTAATGCGAGGAAACAGCGATTCCTTTTGAGACTTATTTCCATGACAACCCCTATCTCGTTTAATTTTTCCTTGGTTGGAACTGGTGGCTGTCTGTTTTGATTTGGGGGGGGGGTCTAACACGGAGTCTGTTTAAATTGTATATTTATTATGAACGGTGCACCAGGGAATTTCTGTATAAATTCACGCTGACAGTCCACGTGTGACTCCGTTCGAGCAAAACTTAACACAATAAACACACGCTTCTCTGTAATGGTTTCACATAACGCTTACCTAACATGCCAAACAACGTTAGTGAACTACAAATAGGTTTATCTCCGTGAGCTAGGTTACCGCAGAGCGAGGTCATTCAACCCGTATCTGCTAAGAGTCAGACCCTTTGGTCGTTACTCGCATCATTCAAGGTAAACCAGGTAAATCCCATCGTTGTCATAAAATGACGTTACAATGTGTCATTTGATGATGTATTTAACGACCAATACGTATTTAAAAAACCGCATGTATTACATTCACATGACTTTCTGGACCCTCTATCATTTACTAGTGGACATTCAAACTATTCTTACGAAAGCTTATTTTTCTATCTACTTCATTTTAAAACCTTTGCACAAATAGCTACATCAACATTTCGTTATAGATACAAAGAGAACAACGATATCAAATGTTAAAAACTGGACATACTGTTTCCACGTCATCGCGAGAAACAACTGAAAATCGACAGGACGTTACAAGAATGACTAAGTATTGAACAATAAAACCATTAACAACGAATATCCCATAAATGGCTTATGCCACCAAAGAAAGTTATTTTTAAATAAATTGTATGTTTTAAAGGAATCTACGTTTCTTGTTCTGTACGCTTAACGTTTACCTATACGAGGTATACAAATTCCTTCCGAATGAAGAGGACTTGATAGGCTAATCCCAGAAGACTCAACATATACGTTTTGCCATGTAAATATAGTTAATAAATGATGTTTTAATCAAAATCATTAAGAGCCGTGCGAAAATCATTCATACACCTTCATTCAAAGGTTTCATATAAAGGGTAGTTAGAGATGGGTGGATTTTCTAGAAAACCTTCGCGCCGCAACTTTGGAAGAGTTTGAAATTAAATACCAGGTTTGCTATTTATCCGACACTTCGTTTGAGTTATGCTGTTCACAAACACACAACAGATAGACATAGGGACCTCAAAAAATTTATTTCCGGTTAAATCTCGGTATCGAATTTTTGGATGGTAGAGAAATAAAAAGTGATGTCACACTTTCACGACTATTTGCAACCATTACAAGTTCACATGATCGCTTGTGTATCAAGATATGCAAATAACAAATAATTTTCGTATTCACGATAAGTTATCCATAATTTTATTAAAAATAATCTCAAATTAAGCAATATTAAACTTGGTATCTTGCAAAATGGGTAAAATAAAACACAACTGTTCGCATATTGTAAGTCAATTTTTACTACTAATTGAAGCTGGTTATCGAGACCCAGGAGAAATAATAATAGTAATAATAATAATAATAATAATAATAATAATAATATACGATCGAACATAGCGACGAAAATGTGCTGAATTCATATTAGGAATGGGTTTTGGAGGAAAGGCAGAGAAACAAAGTTTGCTTCCTCGAAGCAGAGGTATTTTACCTGCGATGGTCAACGAACCTGCATACCGGAAGTCTCGCCTTTATACTTTTGGCTCGGACAGGGTTTACAACGGTTTTCAAGGCTTAAAAGGGTGAGGAAGTAGACGTGCCTTATCTACGATCTAAGAATGTTCGGGAGAAGATTTTAAAACTCAAAATAAGCTGTGAGAAGCAGATGTGAAAGTTGTCACGTGGGGGTAGCCAATAACAAAAAAAATCATGAAACAAAAATTATAGCCAATCGAAAGATCGCGTAGGCATCACATGATACGTTTTGAACTTAAAACAGAACGAAACTTAAGAAAGGGAGAGGGGAAAATTCGACGAGTTTTTGGCGAAAGGCGTGAAGGAGGAAAGACACGCCGAGACAGTCGGGTACAAAACTAACCATGACAGTGGCCGAGGCACATTCCGGTACAAATTAACCACGAGGACGTCGACGAAACGAAATTAGAAGAAAATAATCAGAAAGTTGATAGTGTAAAAATAAAGTTATGAAATCTAGGCAATTCGAGGGCTAGTCGGAGAAACACATATGTAGCGACTTCGAACGTGATAAGAATAACAGTGGCTTCGACGACGAAGGTGGCGGGTTGACCAGATAGGAATCTACGTAACAAAATAAAGATATAACCCAAACTTCTCCGGCAGTATTATTAATATCATCAAGGCAGTGTCATCACCCCTGAAAAACAAGAACCTCAGCTCTACCGAATCAAACCCCAAATCACTGCCATCCAACCAACGAACCCAGGACTCTGAGTCCATTGAAGCAACTGCCAGGAACACCACAGCTGATGAGTCAGAGGTCAGCGTCATAATGAACCACGTAATATGATTTACAGTTGACATATGACAGTTAAACCAGGGAAAATTTAAATATTTTGAAAGATCAACTCAAAAAATGCTAATTTTATCAAAATTTTATCGTGGTCTAAATTGTATTTCAATTAATTTACCGTTTTCTACGTCGTAACTTTTTGTCTATCTTTTATGGTTCATCAGATATACGAAATTGAACAAATAAAAAGCTTGCAGAATGATTAAGATTTCAGAAGAATACAATATGAATATGTTATGGCCCATGAAAATATCTTAAAACGTATGATACTTTACTCAAAATATATATAAAGTATAGTAAGCTCCCTGTAAAGTATAGTTTAGAGCGGGAATTGTCGTTAATCTTCGCTTTACTTGATTAAACAGTGTCTGGCTCATACATAAAGTATGTACAAAGTCTTCGTTTGGACCAATGGTCGTATACGGGGAATTGTTTACCCTGCACTGCGCTGTTTTTAATCGGTTCTGTTCCCTCTGCTAATGAGTTATCGAGAAGTGTGTTGCGCCGAGGTTGATACTTAGTGAGACCATGTGGTTCAGTATTATAATACGTTCGTGCTGTTAAATTGCCAAAAAGCCCTGTATTTTAGCACGCAGAATCTTCATTCCTATGCGACAGTGAGACTGCTATTTATAGACAGATTCTCTACTGTTCGTGCGCCTCACAGAGAAACGGCTCCATAGATTTTGGGAAACGGGATCTATTCTTAATTAGAAACTGAAAGTAAATCACCTTGTTCTTGCACAGGAAAAACTTGATGACATCGGAGAAGAGTTAGAACGAAGTGCAAGCTTATACAGAAATTAAGAAATTCGCAAACCTTGACTCGGAACGCCAATAAAGCGTTTGAAATTAAAACCCCAGTTAGGAATTGCAACCATACGATAATGTGTGTAGAATTCATTTCTGTAATTGTGTGTTAGATAATATTAATGATCGCTCCAATGAACCGCGTTTAGTTATGCTACAGAAGAAGTATGGTTATATTTACATTGCCATTAAGAATTAATGTTAATGCAAATTTTCTTAAAAGATGCGAGATGTATGGCGACAGCAGGACATAATTTCCAACAGTATCTAGGATGAAGGCTCGTATGTGGTTATTGTAGTTATAATTTGTAAGAGAAATCCATGCGCTTGAATTCAAGGGGTTATTTATATCCGACTCCGCCAGCAAATAGCGTGCTTCCCGGTGCCGAGAAAATTCCTGTTGGATTGGATAGACTATGGAGGGGGACTCGGTACCGATCCAGAGGGATACTGTACCTACACCCCACAAGGAGGCGTTACCTGAAGAAGGATGAGGCGAGAGGAGACACCGGGTGGCCAGGAGCGACGGCACAGCTATGACAGGGTCCCTAAGTTTTCAGATTAGACACACCCGGCAGTCAGACAAGCAAACCGGGGATCCGACCCACACGGAGGGGGTTCAATGCCCCTCAGGGCGATTCGGATACCCCAGCAGCCAGCAGAAAGCCTAGGGACGGAGAGAGTCACAAAGAGCATCCTTTTCCCCTACCACGCTGCACCGAAACACTATCGCCGACACTTCTGGCCCTGAAAGAGACCAACGGGGTTAAAAAATGAATGTAATGAAGAATGAAACGAAAGGGAGGGACAGCAAATTCAGGGGATAAAAGAAACCAATCCAGCATTCGCCTGACGACTTGGGAAACCCCGAAAAAAAACCATGGGTCAGAGTGGACGGCCACCGAGGATCGGTCCCGGGACCCCCGAATGCGGGCCACAGACGTAACGCCTGAGCAGGTCGGTAAATTCCTGTTCGGCCGGACACGTATCCGATTAAGGCTCTGTATTTATCGAGTTTTTTAGACAATTATGTTGTTCACACAGACGCGCTTGGACCTATTCATCTTCAACAGAGAGTAGAAAAAGTAAAACGCAATTCACAAGCGCTCCAATAGTTTAAACACACACTTGGGTTTACAGGAAAGTGAGTAATTGAACGTTACTTAAGTACCCAGGTACAGATTTATCCGAGATTTAACGTGAATAGTAAATTGGAAATTTGCTGAACCACAAATCAGCTTTTATGGAACTTTTTTTCAAACTCATTTGTGATGCAGTTCCTTCCCACGGGCACATTGTAATATCATGAATATAAATATAATTGAAAATTGCCTGCAGAGAAACTCTTTGGAATAAACCATGTTTTGTATTGATTACATATTAGCTTTGTAATCTGCATTCAGTTAGAACATAGGTAATTTGTTTCCAAAACGAATTCTAATTTTCAGAAGATGAACTGTTGGTGGCAGTACATGCCTGATAGGCGTGCATTTCCCTAATTCTGCTAGTTTTCAAGTTTTTCGTAAACATATTTACGAGCAATAGCCTCTTTTTCGTAGTAAAATAGTATTACTTTGTCATTATTCGATATCGATTTTTCACTGTAAATACACCTTTTTACATCCCTGAATCTAAGAAAACTGCATTTTTACTATTTCTACCACCTGCCTAAAATACTCTTCGAGGTAGACCCTTAAAAGTACACTTTTAGCAAAATATCCGTGCGTGTATATGAACATAACTCAAAAACAAAATTCCGAAAATACCAAAGTTCGTATTTTAGATCCATTGTCTCCAAGGACAAGACCCAAAGATTTTCTGTAAAATCTCCCCACCGCATACTATCCTTCTCGTAGAAAAAAAAGTTCTCAAAAATCCCTCTAAGGAATTTTGACATTAGAAGTAAAATGTATATATTTAATTTTGTGTGGATGTGCTGTGAAGTTCCCTTTATTTGATTGAATTTTGTATACTTTTGCATAACATGGAAATGTTAATGTACAGACAAAAAATTACTAAGGGGAAAATGCAGAGCTCTCAAGATACACAGTTTGTCTCATATTTTGCGTACCCTTAGTCGTTTTCGAAGGATTCCATATTGCAACTTCAGACCTTTCCTAAGCGTCACAAAATGGACATACTTGAAAGTGTGCAATTCTTTCTTTCATCGTCCCTTTTCAATTCCTTTCCATCCCAAGAATGCTCTATCACGAATAAATATTTCAATCACATTTCCGGAAGTTGTAAACTTCTTGCGTAAGTTGAAACTATTTATATTAAAACATATATCGTAGCTAGCGAGGAAATAGGAATTTTTCAGTCGTCTGATTCTACCTTTCCAACCTTGTCCAACACGCGACTTGTGTGAAAGAACAACTAATTCCATTACTTGACCTAATAGTGGTTGAAACTATGAAGCCCGGGACTTAAATGTACTTACAACATTGTAAGTCGCCATTGGGGTATGTCATCTCAATACAATTTGAGATCCCTTGTGGTTTACTGAGAAAAATGCGAATCAGCTGGAGAATTTAGTGTTGTGCCGGTATGTTGCCATGGTAGCCCAGTGGTTAGAGCAACCGGACGGAGACCGGGACATCCGTGGTTCAAATCCTGGCTATGGCATTGATTTTTCTGGTGCCTGATTCTCCCTTTCCAAAAGGAATAACTACTTTATAAATAATATATAATGCCGACGACGGATTATTCTGGGCAAACCGGAGGATGAGCTACAGATCTCAAACCACATCCTATTTAAAATTAAAAAAGGGTAGGCATGAAGTTTTCTCTCAACAAGACATAATCTAAAGCCCCTTGTACACGATAAAACTTCTTTTATCTTTTGTAATATGTGACAAGACCTGGCAAGACTTAGCAATGTCAAAAATGTGTAATTACCAGTAGTAATTACAAACGGAAACCTTCAGAACACATTGATAATTTATCACATGCAAAGCGTGAAATATTGTTCTTTACTAATATAATGTAGCACTTTCACGCATTATATCCAATGAAATCACATTACGAGTGTGGAATACAATGAAAATAACACCAACCGATAGGTTAAACACACTATTTAACATTGCATTAATGTATACTTCGTTATGAAATCTGCCTGGCAATTATTTCTTCATAGCCGCCTTCATCTGCTCCATCTTGTGGTAATCCACGGAGCTCTCGATGTACAGACATTGGTAGCTTATGTATAACCTAATTAGTTCGCATATGACATACACTATGTGATCAAAAGCATCCGGACACACCCACAAACATAGTTTTTCATCTTAGGTGCATTGTGCTGCCACCTACTGCCGGGTACTAATTGTCCGCGACCTCAGTAGTCATTAGACATCGTGAAACAGTAGAATGGGACGTTCCGTGGAACTCACGGACTTCGAACGTGGTCAGGTGATTGGGTGTCACTTGTGTCAAAAGTCTGTACGCGAGATTTCCACACTCCTAAACATCCCTAGGTCCACTGTTTCTGATGTGATAGTGAAGTAGAAATGTGAAGGGACATGTGCAGCACAAAAGCGTACAGGCCGACCTCGTCTGGTGACTGACAGAGACCGCCGACATTTGAAGACGGTCCTAAAGAGTAATAGGCAGACATCTATCCAGACCATCACACAGGAATTCCAAACTGCATCAGAATCCACTCCAAGTACTATGACAGTTAGGTGTGAGGTGAGAAACCTTGGATTCCATGGTCGAGTGGCTGCTCATGAGCCACACATCACGCAGAAAAATGCCAAACGACGCCTCGCTTGGTGTAAGGTGCGTCAACATTACACGATTGAACAGTGGCAAAACGTTGTGGAGTGACGAATCACGGTACATAATGTGGTGATCCGATGGCAAGGTGTGGGTATGGCGAATGCCCGGTGAATGTCATCTGCCAGCGTGTGTAGTGCCAACAGTGAAATTCGGAAGTGGTGGTGTTATGGTGTGGTCGTGTTTTTCCTGGAGGAGGCTTGCACCCCTTGTTATTTTGCGTAGCACGATCACAGCCCAGACTACATTGATATTTTAAGCACCTTCTTGCTTCCCACTGTTGAAGAGCAATTCGGGGTGGCGACTGCATTTTTCAACACGATCAAGCACCTGTTCATACTGCACGGGCTGTGGCGGAGTGGTTACAGTCCCTGTAATGGACTGACCTGCACAGAGTCCTGACTTGAAGCCTGTAGAACACCTTTGGGGTGTTTTGGAACGCCGACTTCGTGCCAGGCCTCACCGACCTACATCGATACCTCTCCTCAGTTCCGCACTCCGTGAAGAATGGGTTGCCATTCCCCAAGAAACCTTCTAGCACCTGATAGAAAGTATGTCTGCGAGAGTGAACGTTGTCATCAAGGCTGAGGGTGGGCCAAAACCATATTGACTTCCAGCATTACCGATGCAGGGCGCCACGAACTTGTACGTCATTTTCAGCAAGGTTTTCGGATACTTTTGATCACGTAGTGTACAATGGCGGGATAGTCATTTTTGTTTACTTTTCGCTTTCAGCCATGTTACATATTTCGTGACGCACTGTAAATACTCGCACTTCATTGGCCAAAGCCATTAAATCATTGTGAAATTTTTTAACCGTTTAGAGCACGTCCTTATTTCCTTTCAAGACTTTTAAAGACTTTAAAAATATTGGAAGCAATTTTACAAGAAAAGTTATGAAGTTGTGACAACTCTTGAAAAGTCTTGTAAAATACTCAATTTGTCAAAAATATGATCGTGTACAAGAGGTTTAAGGCAATGAAAGGAAAAGAACCATTTAGGGTTAAAACTGTGATAGCTGGAAAAATAGTTGAACAGGTTGGAACTTTACTTATTTTGGTAATGCTATTTCCGTCTTTAATAAGAATGATATAGATGCAACAAAATAAATGGAGTGATAAGAAAAACTATGTCAAGAAGTATTTAAAATTACATAAATGATAGCAAGCAAAACCGATCTATTATTTGGTTCCAAACTTTGATTTCTAAAGGACAGGATGAAAAAGGTTTGAAGCTCAATAGAGCTTTATTGGAAGTTACTCTTAGAGATCGTATTCCCAATCAAATCATAAGGGAAGAGTTGGGAGTTTCAAACATCGAGGAAATAAAATAGTATAGATAAAAATGGAAAGAACATCTACCTTCTTAGAATGGATGATCAAAGAATACCAAAGTCAGCATCTCAGTATAGACCAGTGGGAAGGAGAGATGTGGCTAAATCTGAGAGTCGTTGGAATTGAGACGCGGAACAGGCCCTAGTGGTCTAATCCTTGAAAGTAGGAAGAAATAATGAATATGTGGAATTTTTCATTTGTAGAGAAATTGGTGTGAATGTTTCGTATTGGACTTTTTTTAATCAGACAATGAAATAGAATGTTTATGGTGGGTTTAGTACAAAATTATATTTAAAAGGTCTAATCAAATTATGTTAGCGATTCATTAATTTTATGTAAATTGCACAAATAAATACAATATTTTATGACTCTACAATGAGTATTTATGAATGACCGGAGAAACAAACCTTGCTGGGAAGTACATGAGCGGCAGCACTACATCATTGACCTCTCTTCTCTGCTCTGGTATATTATACGGCCCCTTTGAAAATCAGTGATGCGGCAACCCTTCTTGCACTTACGTATACGGGAAACATGAAAGCACGAAATACGGCGTCCACGGGCCAACCCGCATATCCCATTTGTATTGTTTGCCGAGACTTGCCGAGCAAGTTTTAGTTAAGGCTGTGTTGGAGATTAAATTGTAGTGCAAAAATAGACGCAATACATTCACACAACTTTCTCTACTCATTAAAAATTTCCATACATACCTTATATAATATAGTATTCATTAAAAAGTGTATTCACTATACATTCTATCTAGAAGTTCTTTCAAATCAAGCCGTTAGGGTTTAGTTTAGCTACATACAACATGAAGAAACAATGTTCAAATGCTTATAGGAAGCACGGAGGAATGCATTACAGAAGGAAACTATCCAATGCCACTATTCACACGATTTTATCTTACCATTGCAATTAGCGAGCGAGATGGCTCTGCGGTAACGTGAGAGGTTCCCATTTGAGATCCCGGATTCGATTCCCCTCGACCGCTCACTCTGACCATGGGTTTTTCGTGGTTTCTCCAGGTCGGTAGGCGAATTCTGGGGAGGTTTCTCGTCTAACACGATTTCCTTTCCATAATTTCCCCTTCATTCCGTTTCCTTCTATCTTTGAGGTGTGCTTCTAGGTTTCGTGGTGTATGATGGTGACGGATAGATGACGCGGATGTTTGGTCAAAGGAAAGAGCACTCCCTGTGGACACTAGGTCGCTGCTTAGTCGACGGATCGTTGATCGCCTTCTCTAGACAGCTCCAGCAGTGAGATGGGTCTTCGAGCCTAGAATTATTAGGAAATTTCGCGCGTCTGCGTTGTCTGTAGCCTCCTGTGGTTCCCTCACTTTATCCTCTCCTCCTGGGGGTGGTAGCTACAATGGATCTATGTAGGTTGAAGGGACGACAGGTGTCCCCCCTCCGTTGTATAACCCTAACCAGTGGATTGGATTCGCTACGGAGGGGATAATTAGAAATTTAACCATTTCAAATATTTAGGTACAATCACAGACAGTTCTAGTGCCTATGAAAGGTAAATTGTCAGTAGAATCAACAAGCTAGGAAAGTAATAAGCCTTTGAATGGTTTCCTATGGATAGAGAAATGACAGACATCCAAAAAACGTATTTTAAACCAATGATGGAGAGTGTCCTAATGTACGGGACTGAATGTTAAGATAGATGGAAGAAACAGTTGGACAGTACCGAAATGGATGGGTTCTGTAGAAGTATGAGAGTATCTCGACCGCAGCACATAAGAAATGGTGTTATTAGAACAAGGATGAAAGCAGAATATGCGATGATAAATAGAATCAAAGGAAGGGTTTTACCAGTGGTACGGACATGTAGAAAGAATGGAGTATGAAAGATGGGCCAGAATAATAATTGATTGGTGTCCCACAGGAAGAAGGAAAAGAGGAAGCGTTCGTTTAAGTTGGTGTGAAAAAAGTTGGGGTTTAATATGGCTTAAAAGACGGACAGTGGCCCGATAGATCACTATGGTGGACAGGAATTGCAAGCAACCGCTGAAAAGTGGACAAATTAAGAAAAAGGAAATTTGAGTAACATTCATTTATTACTATTGAAAGCATTAATCAATGATGTGAACTTAATTGGGTGTAATGCAGGGCGATTTATGAAGAACGGACACAATTCTTTCTTTAATAATTCTGTTCGAAATTCACCCAATGCACCAAATTAAGCAGAATATTTTGGAGTTTCGATTGCCTGTCAATAGATGTGCAGATGTTCATGTTTTATTCGTAATTATTAGTTTTATTATCGGCAACTGTTTTTGAAAAAAACTTTGAAAACAGTGTGAACACTGCAGAGTACCGACGGATTTTCAAGAAGTATGCTGAGCAACTAGACGATGTAGAACTGAGTCAAGGATATTTTCATCAGGACGGCGCTATATGCCATACATCAAATGAATCCATGGCACTAATTGCAAGTTTCTTTGACGACCGGATAATTTCCAAGAACCTGTGGCCACCAAGATCTCCAGATTTGACATCACCGGACTTCTTTCTATGAGGTTACATGCCACACGTCCCCACATTGGACGATCTGAAGCAGAACATTACACAGGAGATTCAAGCTATTGACAACAGAGTCCTCCGACGAGTGGCCAGTAACATGGAACGTGTTGAGTTGTACCTTATGCAGATTGGAGGACATTTTCAACATTTACTAAAGAGGTAAATAATCTCCCAAAATTCCTCTGCATTTCAGGTATAATAAGTTGTCGCTATAATAACTAGTTTTGAAACAACTAAAGAAATAAATGTGTCAATTCTTCATGAATCACCCTGTATATTACAATATGTTGCAAATAGTGACTTTCTTATTGTACACCTACCAAATACGTATCACTTCTTTGCACCTTGGAATAATCAAACTGAAATGCTCATGAAATGTACACAAAAGTGTCTGTTCTTAGTTGCGAAATGAGACACACAAGCTGGCGCAGATAAAAGTGGGCAGTCTCCCGTTTGAATACAAATGCGATATTTCCGTTGTGTATTAATATAAATTCCTTTTAAGATTGGTGGTTGAAATTGAATCAAGCAACACAACACTGGGAAATTTTATGTAGTTCGAATAATCCAAGTTGACATTCTCCTGTAAGGATTTCAGTTTATTTCATTAATTGAGGCGCTTAGAATAATAACGGCATATCCCAACCGACAATGAATTTTGAGATAGAAGCATGACCATGCACAGCTGCCATCTACCTTTTATGTCCGCTACACGTTCATTGCGCTGTAGTGCACGATAGCGAATATGGCGCCATCTGCAGATGTTATTCCCTCCCAAAAAAGGAAAGAAACGAGTGAGAAAGGCAACTGAGTGGGTAATAAACAGAAGAAAGTTGTGCAAAAATAGTGTTAAATCGTATGAAACAAAAAAATCCATAGATGTTGGCGTTCCTTTGTTTTTACATCCATTATTGTAGATCATGATAATCCTGAGATTGTTAAATTTGGTTTATGTTATTCTAACTCTGAAGTGTATCAAAAAGTTAATTTTAGGAAAAGAAGTAAAAATTCACATGTTTCATTGTTTAAGTTACAGCAGAAGTTGAGTGAACAGAGAAAGATAAAGAAAGCTAAATACGATGACCTCATGAAATTATTGAAATATATACCACCCATCTATCATGAGTCTTCGTCATGCTGGTGTTAATGATGACGAAAAGTGTGAAGATTTGGAAATAGAGCTGGATTAGCTATTTCAAGACGTTAAATGAAAGAAAAGTCAATTTTACACCACTTTTTCTCGTGAAAACTATTAATCACAATGGTTCAAGAATTTGCACATAGACTTGAAATCCTTTAATTTAAATACCCAGAAAATATCAAGTCATAATATTAACTACTTTCCACGCTTTGGAAAAAAAAACAGAAAATGACATCTCAAAATGAACTTCGGTTGGGATCTGCCGTTATTATTCTAAGCCCCTCAATTCATATAAACGTTGCTCTTCGCATTCTGGAAAACGACTTTCTCGACACAAGAAATAATTCAAATTGTGGAAGTATATGTGTAAACAAGTTCGAACCAGCACATGATGCCTTCTCTGCGGAACGAACTGTTAGCAACTATTTGTGGCCACCATGTTTCCCGCATCCAACAACGTGTGAATTTTTCCTGTGGGAATATTTGAAGAAACAAATATACACACAATATATAAACTGAAAGACAACTCAGCCGTGAAGTTGCCGCCGTCGATATCGGAACTTTACGCCGGGTGCATCTGAATATGGTTAGAAATGCATAGCTGTATATTGATGCTGCAGGGGACCGCTTTCAACATCTTCAATAAATGGTGAGTCTATTTCAGCAATTCGTTTGTCTGTATTTACTCTCTACTTACACGAGGCACATTTATCTGCTCCAACTATGCCAACTATCGATTATTCATATTACATAAAATTGCCAATTTTTTTTACTGTAGCCCGATTTTATTTTAATGACCAACTTTAACAGAAATTTTATTTATTCACAACGAAAATATCGCATTTTCATTCAAACGGGAGACAGGCCACTTTTATCTGCGCCACCTTTTAAAATTCACATAAGTAAATGCTCACAATTAATACATAATAATAATTACCTTTAGTCCTCAATATATCGATCATACTTAAATTGGGAATTTCCGGTATCTATAGCAATTAAAAAATTCTCACAACATTAGCACATCGATATCCTAAGCAACAGCCACTACCGACCCATATAACTACTGGCGTTCATTACCTTGAAAAATACAAATTTACTTTAAATGATAAAGCCAAAAATTTTACCATGCACCAAGTTGAATTAAGTAAAATTAAAGTGGGTTTTATTTATGGATGCTCTTTAACTACTATGGTTCTGTATTGGGCGTGAAAGATAGGAAATTTTGCAGAGGCCTCTATATCAGGCTTGAAGCTCTTTTGCGTGCCGTCCACCGGCTTCACCTCCTTTCCCTTCCAAAGGAAGCCATGATAAGTATTTTTACGCCCGAAAAAAATCCATTGCCCTCCGCCGGGTTTGAACCCGTGACTTCGGGAACTAGAGTAGTTTGAATAAGAACAAATGGTTATGCATAATATTCTTTTGGGGAGGCCTTTTGTCATTGACCATTTAGACATCAGGATGTAATATTTCTTATTTACTTGATGATTAACGCCCTTTGACAGGGTAGGTAATATCGGACGGTGAATGAACGAATTAGCTGAAATGATGCTCAAATGAGCCCGAGGTCCGAAGAGTTTAGAGTTGCATCACATTTACCTTCCCAGGACAAGGGAAAACCCCCAAAAAATAACCTACCCAGATAACTCGCCCTGAGATTCGAACTCGTGACCTCTTTAATGTGAGGTACACGCGCTATACCCCACCACAGATGTGGGCATGGATAACCTTTGAATGTAGATTAGATGTTACCAGGATGTTTTATAGCACGCACATGGCTTGAATTTTGAATTTGTAATTCCCATTCCGAAAACACTAGCCAAGCTGGTGCTCATCCGCTCTCGACCTGAAGCCAGCGACCTATTAACGGTGCAAGCCAGTGGTACCATGCTAGCCTCTGGCTCCGGATGTCGCGAGTTCAAACCCGGCGGAGGGCAATGGACTTTTTGGGAGTAAAAATCCTTAGCATGGCTTCCTTCAGAAGGGAAGTAAAGCCGCTGGTCCCGTGTCCTAGATTTACGGCACGTAAAAGAACCTTAAGCCTGATAAAGAGGTCTCTGAGCAAAATTACCGGTCTTTCACGCCAAGCGTAGAATTGG
Organism: Deroplatys truncata; assembly: GCA_030765065.1. Lineage (NCBI taxonomy): Eukaryota > Metazoa > Arthropoda > Insecta > Mantodea > Mantidae > Deroplatys > Deroplatys truncata. Next base: position 47,439,494 of record CM060986.1, read on the forward strand.
ACGCTAAGAACCACAACAGTTAAAGAGCGTCAATAAATAAAACCAATTTATTTTATTTAATATAATTTTGTTGACTTAAGTTCGCCGGAACGCTTAATTGCCTTAGATGCTCTACAATTTAATTACTTTTTCTAAACACGTAATGTACATGATAATGACTTCCTTATTCACTCACAAAGTTGTGACACTTTCTTCTTCCATTTATTCTATATATGCAAATTATTTATTGCAATTATTTATCCATTTTACTATCGTTGCTTTATTTAATTATTTATATTTTCCCGCCAATAATTACGGTATCAAAAGTCCCCGTTACATTCGTTTATTATTCGCTATAATAAAAGAATGTACACGTTCGATCGAATAAAAGTTTAATTTCAAATTTATCTGATTCCCTGTCGGCAAGCCTTTCTATTTCCTTACGTGTTTTACAAATTTCTTCTTCCTTACCTTAATTGTGGTTACGGTATCACAGATTTACATAACGTTATTCCACCACGGCAAACAACGCTACAATGAAATGCAAATGTCGCGAACTACGCTACCGCAGGACGAGGTCTCTCAACCTGATATGAGAGCAGTCCCAGAAGTACCTGACCTGACGTATATGTAGCGGTTGTTGTTTCAAACAAATGACGCGGTACAAATTAGCACCCTTATAAAGCTTAAGTTTGAAGTTTGACGATTCTACGTTGTTTAGTAATTGTTCGGCAGCCATTAATAGTGAATTCTCTCAGCAAATTTGTAAACATGGATAAAACTGGCCATCGTTATGTGATACAATACTTTAGTTTGAAAGGTCATAGTCCAACTAATATTAAAGCTGAGCTAGATTCTACTCTGGGGGAGTCTGCTCCTTCGTTTACAACAGCAAAATGTTGGGTGGCAGAGTTTAAGAGAGGCCTTACGAACTGCTAAGTGAACATCGCAGTGGTCGACCTGATGAGGTGATCACGCCAGAAATTGTGAAGAAAACCCACGAAATGGTTTTGGATGACCGTCGACTGAAACTGCGCGAGCTAGCAGACATCGTAGGTATTTCAAAAAGTGCTATACATCGCATACTAATTGAAAATTTAGATATGAGAAAGCTGTGCGCAATATGGGTGCCACGTTTACTCACATTGGAACAAACGCAGCGTCGTGAGTATGTTTCAATCGAGTGTTTTGCGATGTTTCGCTGCAATAAAGCCGAGTTTTTACGTCGATTCATAACCATGGATGAAACATGAGTCGTCCATCACTTCACACCTGGGACAAAGGAACAGTCAAAACAGTGGACTGAAAGGGGAGAATCGACTCCAAAGAAGGCGACGACAGTTCCATATGCAGGCAAGGTCATGGCGTCAGTTTTTTGGGGATGATGTGGGATAATCTTCACTGAATATCTTCAAAAACGAAAAACAATCAGTGTTGAGTATTGTGCGAACTTATTGCAGGGTTTGAATGATAAAATCAAGCAAAAATGGCCGCATTTAGCGAGAAAGAAAGTTCTGTTTCATCAAGACAATGCACCAGTTCACACCTTCATTATCGCCATGGCCAAAATCAATGAGTTAAAGTTCGAATTGCTTCCTTGCGCACCATATTCGCCAGATTTAGCCCCTTCCGAATATTTTTTGTTTCCAAAGTTGAAGAAATGTCTTGGTAGTAAAAGATTTACCAACAATGAAGAGGTGGAGTTTGCAGTTGATGGCTATTTTGCAGAATTCGACGTTCTTACCATAAACAGATTATCGAAGCTATTGAACATCGCCGAGAAAAGCGTATCGAGCTGAAAGGAGACTATGTAGAGAAATAAAGATGTTTTTTCCGAAAAATTTTGTGTTAGGTCGGGTACTTCTGGGACAGTTCTCGTACTGCTTTAGTCAGATCTACGATCGCAAGTCCCGTCGTTCAAGATACATTGTAGATCGTAAATATTGAATAATTGAGAAAACGGAAGAGACGGCAAAGCAGATATGTAACACACGAAACCAAACGTTAAGAGCAAAAACTAAGTTGGAACAATTTCTCGTTAAGATTCAGAAAACGTTACAGCAGTCGATCTGGAGTAGAGCACATTGAGGAACGGGTTGCTTACAATAAGGCTGCGCAAAAAAGTAACGCAAGTGCACGTTTGAAGAAATGCACTAGCAGTAGAACACGCCTTTATTAGGATAAGATTCACAAGAAGCACACTGCAGATGGAGAATCAAACAGAAAACTGGGAATGTGAATTATAAGAAACTGCATAACAAAAAGGAACACTGCAATATAAGATGGTGGGAGCTACAAGAAACTCAGGGGTAGGAAGTAATTAAGTTAAAACGTTTCATAATGTTTTGTTTGTCAGATTCTCAACAGTATAGGGTTCAAATAAATCATGTCACGAGTTTAAAATGTATACAACTGATCTTTTAAGAAGTTTACATATGACTTTCTCTATCCACCATCGTTTACTTTTGTATTCCTTCTGATGACTATTCTTAAAATCCTTATTCTTCTATCTATTTCATGTTATCGACATAAATGTTTGCAGAAATAGTGCCATTGCACATTTCGTTGTAGATATAATAGGGATACAGAAGGCCGAAGTGATAGTCAAATCTTCTAAAAGCGGGTCGAGATATGCTGGCCTTGAAATTACATATTCTTCCAATGACAGCACGAGAAATAAGTGAATGATAAGTTGCTCTTAAAAGAATATAAAATACGACAGCGGATCGAAAAGTAAAGAACAATAACTTTTTTACAAAAAAGTTTTAATATTTAAGACAACAAAAATCACAAATGAACTTACACCTTTTATCTACTTTTCGACATAGTCACGAAGTTTCTCAACACATTTCTCCCATCGTGATACCGGTTTCAATATGTCCTGTTCGTAGAAGTTTCCTTGGAGTATAGCCATCTGCGGACTGCTGATTTCACTTCCGCATCTACTGCAAGGCGTTGGCCGACCAGGAATTTCTTCATAGAACCAAACGGATGAAAGTCCAATGGTGCAAAGTCCGGAATGTATGGTGGATGCTGGAGCACCTCCAAACCAAATTTGGTGATTTTCTGACGAATAGCACCAGCAACATGGGGCGGGCATTGTCATGAAGAATTCTGACATCGTCAGCATTCATGTTCTGGCGTCTGTCACGAAGGGCACGACGCAACTTCACCAAAGTTTTCATGTAGGCTGCAGTATTCACAGGTCTCGTGTTCAGCAAAGTCCACCAATACAACACCATGCATATCCCAGAAACCGTCACAAGCCCTTTCCTAAAATATTGAGACAATTTGAATTTTTTCTTCACTGGGAAATCAGCATGTTTCCACTCCCTGGTGTAGTGGTATGCCCACGACTCATCACCAGTAACGATTCCTTTCAGAAAGTCATGCCCTTCTGCGGTGTACCGCGTTAGGCGATCCAAGCTCGTCATCATTCGCTGGCTCTTGTGGTTATGTCAGGTTCTTAGGCACCCAGCGAGCACTAACTTTACGAAATTTCAACGTGTGATGAACAATATCGTATACTGCACCATAGGAAATGTTTAACTGTTGCGATAAGGTTCCCAGTTGCACAAGCCGGTCGTTAAAATTTGCCGCCGCAATGCCTGATATTCTGCGGTGTTACAGCTGTTACCGGCCTCTCGGAGCGTGGCGAATCACTAAGGTTCACACGGCCCTCTAGGAAGAATGCACACCACCTGTAGACATTACTACGGTCCATAAAATCATCCCCATACACGCTACGCATGTCCCTGTGAATATCACTCGGTTTATGTCCTTTAGCCCAAAAATATCGAACCACACCTCTCTGCTCTTCACACGCAGACAGTAACATACACGCTATTTTTGTTTCGTACTTCACGCTTCTCTCGCTAGAACTGCACATGAAACAAAAACTACCCTCTGTATTGAAAACTTCAAATTATATTTTTGCAAAAATGCAACATTCCAGCTGCAATACCAAGGCAGAAAATAATTATTGTGCGTTACTTTTTGATCCGCCCTCCTATTTAAAAATTCAAATCAATAACAACGAATATCTCGGAAATACCTGCTACCATGATTGTTTGAAACAAGTTGTATGTTTAAGAATGTACATTTTGGTGTTTCTTAAGGTTTGCCAGTTACACAAAATATACAACGTGCATTAGGCTAGCCTCTTAGCTCAGTCGGTAGAGCACCTGTCTGCTAATCGAGAGGTCCGGGAATCGATTCTGGGCTGAAGGGTGTGAACTTTTCTCTAGGTACGATTATTCCCTCTCCTCCCCAGAGTCTGGAAGTATGAATGAGATTTTCAAAGTGTATGTGGTCTAATGAATAAAACCCAACGTTTACCAGAAATCAACGACAAGCTAATACGAATTGAACATTATTGTCTATAATTGCAATAACATATTGTCACGGTGCATTTGACATGAGTGTTGTTATAATGATTAATGTATAGATTTTGGCCATATAACTAAACTGTTAAACCTGGAACTTAAGCTACCATAGGGTAAACAAGTGGCGAGACATGGAGTCGCTGCGTGAGACATCGTTAACCACGAAGCTTTTGTCCGGCAAATAGCTGAGTTGCAGCGAGAACATTTAACTAAATAATGACATATTAGTGCGTCTAGCCAGGCTTTGTATATAAACCCCTGGTTCTATGCCTCATGGTTGATTTTGGACCGTCTTGCAGCGAGAGCCCACGTCGGTCTAATTCTTGGAACGACCACGTGGTCCAAAGTGTTATTTTAAAATGTTATAATCAACGAGCGCCATGCATCATCACCCTCCACGACGGTAAGGTACTTCTTCATTCAATTAGTTGTAAACATTTTTCTGGACTCCTGCCTTACTTTGTAATAAATTATATTTTTATAGAAGTGCTAGGTATTATGTGATAGTTTAGGACCTCCCTTGGTCATATCCGAGTCCTTTCCCGTAGCAAGTACTATAACGTACAGGAAACCTTTAAGTTCTTCCCCATCTTAATGTTTCCTTCCTTGTTTAGCGAGTCGATGTGGTTCGAGTACGAACTCCCAAGTTAGAAGCAGCATGTGTCGGGGGCGCACGGGCTTCTGACACATGTCGGGGTTCTCACACCCACCTTGCATCCTCTGAGCTACCCCTCTAGTTACCTGTAACATTTAGCGACATATAATTTCTTCGAAACCCTTAATCCCTTTATTCCACCGTGACATGTGGTGGATGCGCCTCTTTAAGCGTCCACGGTCACCCACCAAATATCCTCATTCAACCGTGACAAGATGTTCCAAAGGATAGCCCGCCGATAACACCATTATACTTAAAGGCGGGGTACAAATGGAAGTAAAAACAAATGCATTAAAATGAGAAGGGATTCACAGGCTGTTCACAGAAAATTCAAGCTATAGGCACATTTTATTAGCGTGTAGGTTCTTAAGCGTAAGTTATTTTAATCAAAATTGTTAGAACCGTTTTTGGTAAAATAAAAAATAACGAAAGGTTTTCATGTAAATGGTCAGTCGGGGTGGGGGATTTATATGTTTATTTATTTCTCGCATTCCTGGATGATACTGAACTTAAATACAAGGTCATGGCCCATTTACAGCTATGGCATTGAATGTTTCAGTCTGATTCTAACTTTCCAACTTTAGCCTACATACTAGAACGGCACGTGAGAAAGAATGTCTATAATGATTAATTGTACTTAAAAGTGGTTAACTATGAAGGCCGGGACTTAAAGTACTTACCTCGGAGATTGCAAATCGCCATTGGTGTATCTTATTTCGTGAAGTTTAGAACGCCTAAGGGTTTACGGGAGGGGAAGTGTACGTCAATCGGTTAATCACATGTGGTGCCATGGTAGCTCAGTTGATTAGAGCAGAGGCACCGTAGATCGAAGACCCGTGGTTCAAATCCCGGCTATGACATTGATTTTTACTTTCTCTACCACGTACATTGTAGACAGAGAAGTTATTGCATTCCACCCAAAAACTCGATACCGAGATTTCACAAAAAAGACCTGTTTGAGACACCTTGAATACAAAAGGAAGCATTTTTAGGAAAAGTGTATGTGCGTGTGTGTTAACTCAAAAACGAAAAATCGGATAAATACCAAACGGCATTGAGGATCAGTGCCTTCCATAGATGCGATACGAAGAATTTCAAGGAACTATTGATTTTTATTAAAATACTATATGTTAAAGATATTTACTTGACAAATAAAATGAAAATCTTTAACTTTCTGGTATAAACTGAAGTTCTCTTCATCCGGGACACTTTTTGTATAATCTTGTATAACTGGTAAACGTTAAGTTATAGACAGATACGCACTACACGAGATCACCTTTCGGGAGATCCAGTGGATCTCAAAACATATTTCCAGTGAAATCTCGATATAAAACTTTTGGGTAGAATACAGTACTTTCTCTACCTACTATAGATGTGTGGTGCAGAAAATAATAAATAAAAGATTCCAGTGTGAGAATTAGATGAGAAATCAGCTACAAAAATATCAAAGCCTGCGATTAGCAAGAATATGTCTGTCTTGTACATTATGTCAGCTCTTAGTCAGCTTTAGAGAGGTAAACTAGAATTGCCTCCCTTTTCCTGGTTAGATCTCTTGCTCCTGGAGGCATGATAATGGACTGCGGAGGCAGCCAGCTTCACCCTTCCAAAATTACCCCCAGGGAATTCTACTCAAGTAATTTCACTGGCACAATGCAGCGTTATGCAGATACAAATTTTCAACGGCATACCTAATGGACATTGCAAAATCTAGAGTTTTGCAATGGTTTGGCCTAACATACAAACGACTATATAAAATTAATTTTGAGTTCTATCAGGTAATTTCACACCTATTTTTAACATGTAGGTGCGAAATTAAAACAATCTTATGCGCTGTATTCTCATAGCTTTCCCTACTCAGTTCTTCTAAAACCATTCTTGCAAAATTTTACATTTTCTATTTCCTTCTTGTTAAGTTAAGATAGACGTTTGTTATACATTTACATATTCATTGTAGGATAAAAAAGATACACCAAGTTTGGTATTCAACTGGCTTCTAGTTTGTGAGTTATGAGTTCACAGAGACAGATATATTTTTCTGAAAATGCTTTATTGGATTCAGGTGGTCTCAAAACATGCATTTCCGGTGAAATATTTACTTGAAATGTTTAATGGAATACAATACCTTTTCTACCTGCTTTAGGTAGGCGGTAGAGAAAGTAAAAACTGCTCCCACAATCTCTGTGCTGGTATTGTGCACCAGAGCTTCTTTATGAACGAATGTGGATTTTGGACAGTCAAATAGGGCGAGTTCTGCGAGTTCACATAGAAAAATAAATGGAATCTTGCTTCAACTCTGAAACCTATGCTAGATAATATACCAGGAGTTTGCACAATAAACACCTGAAATCAACGCAATACTTCACTTTTTATCAACTGCTTCCTGCAACTGATGACCAACTGTAACCTATGTGGGTTTAGATGAGCGCTTTCTGCAATTCGACATGAGTAGATGTGCAGTCTGGTGCATGGAATCGTGCCGATATAATGCGCACTGTATTATGTTGTTAAGGAAACACTAAACCGCTTCTGCCACACCGTTTACCTAGTTCTAGCACTCCACTTAATGTTTAGCTTGACCCACTCAAGCCTGAAACTGACCTGTGTTCATAAGTTAATGTTTTAGTGAGTACGTTTGACAATAAATCAATACGAGACGGAGTCATCTAGAGGTTGGTGTGTTCCTTCCAGCCACTCAGGTGAAATGTTTGTCTACTCCTCCCCTTTCGCCGCTCATCTTGGTCTGAACTTTGTTCATAAGCTAATGCGTGTGTTGAATTCGAACTAATAGACATTAGCTCACTAGGGCTGGCGTACACAGGGATATTCTGACAACATTAAATAAACCTTCCAGCACCTGATTGAAAGTATGCCTGCGAGAGTGAACGCTGCCATCAAGGCTAAGGGTGGGCCAACACCATATTGACTTCCAGCATTACCGATGGAGTGCGCCACGAACTTGTACGTCATTTTCAGCCAGGTGTTCGGATACTTTTGATCACGTAGTGTATATCTCGTTAAAGCACAGAGGATGTCAACATTATTCTAGCGTATTTGAAAAATATTCTTTGCTACTAATTTGTATTTTCAAACACAGACTGTCTTCAAGTGGTACGAGTTATTTGTTTTTTATCGTGGTCATGCAAAGAGAATGGAATTTTAAAGGCATCACATAGTGGCCCGCTCTTAAAAGATTTGACTATCGCTGTATTCCCCTAATTCCCTTGTACCTACAAAGAAATATGTAATAAACCATTTCTGCATAACATGAAGTAGGCAGTAGAATAAGCTGCTGTAATAAGTTTATTGAAGAATGGGTAGCCATGTGAATTTAACAGCTTTTTTTCCGGTCAGTTTCTACCCTTCCGCCCTTAGCCTACACACGGCAATTAGCGAAAGAAGAATTATAATGGGATTTTGTATTTATCCAAACGTTTTACTGTTCACACAAACACACATTTGACCTTTTTAAATAATTTGTTGGAGTTCAGGGTACTACAAAATGTGTATTTCACGAAATCCTTAATAGAATTTTTTTGGGTGTAATACAATACTAGCTCTACCTTCTAAAGACAGTCGTAGTGTCGCTCCTTCCCCGAGTTTCTCATCTAAAGCGGTTTAATCCCATTTTTAACTGAACCTTGTGCTACCTACGCCATTCCATTTCATTATTTTCTCTGTTAACTGAAAAGCCTTTGCTTAATACCTCCAAAACCGGACAGCAGTAACTACTTTCATACTTAGTGACGTAGCTGTCTGTATTCACAGCGGTCGCGTTGCTAGGAGACAGAGGGCCTTTCCACTCTGAAAGCATTAACATCTGCCAACGAGAAGCAAGATATTCTTTGTTCGTGCAGTTGGTAGCACGACACTAGCGCCTTGTTTCTGTCAAGGGGAAAGAAAATAAGGTAAAAAAATTAAACTGCCAGACAAAAGGCTTCCCATCTCACAAAGACAAGGTTTACACCTTGAAGAAGCACATCAAACAAGACACACACTCACTCTAATGCTACTATGAGTGCAATATTGCCACTCTATTCTCTATTCTCTGCAACAGCATTACAAGGTTTAAATGAAAGAAAACGTTTGTGTTGCTTTCTTCTCAGCAGTGTGAATCACTGGCTACTCACATTAAGGCTACCCTGAGGCAGTATTTTTAACACTTAAATGAGTTCAGTCTAATTATATAATATATAAATTCAATAACAGCACGCCTTAAAGCAATATTTGTATGTAACAATATATAAAACTGTATATTACAGTCATTGTAAATGTTTATATTATTGTATACATTACAATAATGTTATATGAATGTATTACATAATTTAATAATGTAGGAGCTGTGAGAATAATAGGTTAAAAGTTGCTAACAATGAGGTTACAATGAAGTAACCTTGAGGCAATAATGAATTTGAAAGTTAAAATACTACTAGTCATTATTGGAGCAACAATAATGTAAATTTTGAGACAGTTCATAGAATAGCCAATCAAGAACCAGAAAAACTTTAGTTAAATGAAGGTATTCTATTGGAGTAGTATTAGCCAATCAGACTTGAAATACAGAAATTTACAAATTTAGGTGGTAGAAATCAATTCAGTTGCTTGCAGACAGTGTTCCTAACCTGACGCTAGATGTGTCCTCGAGAAATTTAATATGTATTTTGTGTGACAAAAATAGTTTACGTGTTAAAAAGTGCAATTAATTAAAAAATCTCACAGCTCTCTCTATATCAGTGAAGTGTTATTTAAATCGTGTCAAGCATTAATAAATGGAGTGAAGTAAAATATAATCTCCATTCTTCAATCACAACACAACCCTGCAAAGAGAAACAGGTTTCTAACAAAAATACTGACGCAGCCGAGGCAAGCATAAATATATAATATTTAAAGAAACAGTCAAATTACAAAGTTAATATTTTTAAACATTTTTGGGGGGGGAAAGGCCACCGGAAAGTACATTTGGGGTGAAGGCTACCGGAAACGTTTTACCATACGTGCGGTTGCTACTACTTCAAGTTCGGCTCCCAACAGTTGAAATATAATACATCTTCTTCAAACTGACTTTCCATACGTAGCAGCAACAAACCTTTTTCAACCCACATTTGAAAGTAGGTCAGGAAGTATAAGAAACGATAAAAATCTGATCTGTTACAGTCACATGACTGTCTGCCGACTATCGTTTATTTATATATAGTTTCCACAAACTCTTCTTACGAAAGCTCATTTTTCTGCCTATTGCATGTTAATCTAGTTAAACTAACAAAATTTATTACACATTTCGTTGAAGGTACAACAGGGTTAGTGGAAACCAAATCAATATTCAAATGTTTAAAAGCAGTGGCTACATTCTGGCCTTCAAATTCCATACTCGTCCCATGACATCAGGAGAAACAGGCGAATAGCGATAGAAGTTTTAAAAAGTTATTGAAAAATTCAAACTAATAATAACAGATATCTCAGAAATGACTGAAGCCACAAAAAGGTTATTTTAAATCAATTACGTAAACGTGTAGCGTTTTAATGCTTTGCCGCTGCAATCGCGCTTTTGAGCATGTGCAATCACTTCCTACATGCATTAGGAAACCGTCTACGTAGCTGTAAGCGATCGTCACTTTGTGTTTTCCTATTGTTAGAGCGTTTCGAAATGTTCAAAGCAATCGAACGACCCACCAACTGTAAAGTCAGATCAGCGATTAGCTTTTTAATGCGATAAATGTTACGCCAGCAAACATTCATCGCCAGTTGTGTGAGGTTTATGGGGAAACAATAATGAATGACAACGCCCGGCCACAAAGAACCAAACAAACTCAAGATCTGGTCGCTTCATTTGGTTGGGAACAATTCGACCGCCCTCCCTACAGACCAGATTTTGCACCAAGCTATTTACATCTGTTTCTTCACCTGAAGAAATTCCTTGGTGGAAAATCTTTCAATGAGGATGATGCTGCTGTGAAAGAAGACTTGTATACTTGGCTTTCATCATAGGCGGCATCATTCGTTGATGCAGGCACACAAACTGGTTTCTCGTTACAAGCACCTGAATAACGGCAGTGACTATGTGGAGAAGTAGTGTAAAGTGTAAGGTAATGAATCATGATAAAGTATTTGGAAAATAATGTTCTGTTAGTTATAAAAAAATTAACGATACTTACTTTAAAAACACGTCTCGTAAAATTCTACGAAATTCCTTCCGGATGAAATGAACTTCACGTGCTAATCATAGAAAGTTCAAGATACACATTTAATTTGTCTTGCAAATACCTTAAAGCATGTGATATTTTAATCAAAATTGTTACAGCCAGTTTATGGAAAATTAAACATAACGAAACTTTTTTAGTGCAAAGGGTAGATTGGAATAGGGATATTTTCTTGAAAATGTTTGTGTGGCATTCTTAAATGATGAACTTAGTACTAAGTCTGGCACTCAACCGAGTTTCCTTTTTGACTTACACTGTTTATACACACACGGACCTTTTACTAAACCTTTTTAATTCAGGGAGCCTTGAAACGTGTATTTCCAGTGAAATCTTGGTATCAACTTTTTGGGTAGAAACCAATATTCCTCTACCTACTAGATACATGGTAGAGAAGATAACTTAATTAGTACTACTAAATACCCATTTTTCTTGAATGACCCCACTGACGTCAAGCGGGACGTTTTTGGTCACAGAACCATTAATCTGAAATTCCAATATGTGTCCTATTTGAAAATAGGGCCTTGAGGAAATCATCTTTTTGACATATGAAATAGGACAGAGTGAATAAGTATATTCTGCATCTGTCACACAGCTGCTAACCTTACTACTTCATCCGCTCTTTCATTTCCTGCTATTCCACATATATGACCACATACCCCACAAAAAACATATGGCCTCCATATTTCCGAAGTAGAAATCTACTTTCAATAGTAATTGAATGCAAATTGCATTTACCAGAAGTAGGTGTTGGATCCGATTTGGAATCACTAAGTATATATGCATTAATCCCCTTAAGGATTCGCCACTTGCATGCTTGCAAAATAGCAAAAAATTTAGCTTGAATTTCACAACATATGTGAGCCGGAAAAAAAGTGGAGCAGATTTCCGCAATTTGATTGTAAACAACAAAAACACACCCAACCACATGGGAAATAGCATTTATAGCTCAATCCAATGTGGTGGAATTACGCTACGTGAAGCTGTATGATTGTGGTGTATACCACAGAACAGGGTGTCTACTGTGCTAAGTTTTGCTCTAAAGGAGTCACATATTAATCCAATCGTAGTTGTCAGACTGAGGGCAGCCTTGTTAGGGCTTAATCACTTGTTGACGGGATGCGGTGATACAAGGTGGAGGGCGAGCATAGGTTGGTGGAGTGAAGGAAGGTAGCAGTTATTGCTCCTCGACAACTGGAGGTTGAAAGGGGTAAAAACAAAACTACCCACACCCACATACACACAAAATGTCAAACAAGAATTGTACATAATAATAATATAATTCAGCAATAAAGATGTTAGAATATTTAGCAGCCAAGAAATGTACAAAGTAGATGTAACTTAAGATAAGTAAGGGACGGGCGAGCTAGCCAATTTCAGGTAAAAGGTAATTCTAGCTAGAGCCCACCACCTTTCACCAAGCTAATGAGCAAGGAACTTGAAGCAATAACAAGAAATAGAAAGGAAAGAGACAGAGATATTGAGTTTGCTTCCGGACGCGTCACTGGGAAGCGTGTGCGAAACGTTTTGGAGTGGAATATTTTCATACATAATAAGGTAACGCGGTCTGAAGACAATTATAAATGTCGTTACATTCTACGGCGCGAAGGTGAGCGTCACCAGGTTTGGGTATAAAAAGGGGAAAGAAAGCCCCAGATTTTCACTCTTATAGAATCTCTTCGACATTCAGCGATACTCGTTGGACGACGGATGCACATGTGTGCATATGGGTGGGAAGCGTGTGCAGTTAGATTATTATTCTAATTTATTATTATAGGGGAACGGTTACAGATGGGAAAAGCTAGCCGTCCATAAGTATTTTATTGATAATAAACCACATTTTAAGAGATATGCAGTGCATCTTAATTTGCCTCACCTACGAAAACCCTGAGACCAATGAAATTAGTTAATAGATTATTTATTAGGAATGAAGAAATCAGCCGCTGAGTAGAGGTAGAGTAGAGGTAGCAGGAGACCAGAACACTGCAGCAGAGGGCATCAACCAAGAGCACCAACGATTACCCGCTACAATGACGCCCAACGTTTTCACGCCACAAGGTCAGGGTGCAACGGCTCTTGTGCACCGCTGGTGTATTGTGATTTTCTAAATGTTTTTGTTAGGGGATATTTTTAATACTTAATACACCAAGCAACTCTTGGTAGAATTGTAAAGGCGCTCAGCTTTAGCTGCTGGCTGGAATTGCTCCTAGATTGCCTGGGGGTGCCCGCATGCCATATGGGGAACCCGGTGACACCTCAAGCTGCGTTTCTGGAGTTATAGTCCCCAGGAGACCGAACAAGGGCGCTCCGATGGAATGGGAAAGAGTCGTAAAGTCTTGTGACCCGGCGCCTAATTTCATCCTGCAGTATGGAAGACACGAGACGTCGTGATGAAGTCTCGCTGGGAAGGCACGCATACAGAATAGACAGCCCGAAGGCCTCTAATCTGCACCCGCTGCAGTTGGAGCAGATTGTAATCTGCGGCCACACCCCAGATCTCTCAGGAGTAAGGACGGGAATTACAAATGCTCGGAAAAGGTGCAACTTAAGAGGAATCGGCATCCCGGCTTAGCAAGAGGAACGAGCCCGATGTGCTCCTCAAACGTTAAGCTGCGAATCATATGATCTGTCAGGCTGAATCTACAGATATTCCCTGATGTAACCGTTCCTAAAAATAACACAATTTATAGCTTGCTAGAAAAGTTTAAACGATTATGTCCGTGTTATAAAAAAACAGTATTAACCAAGGAAATTTTGGACTATATAGGGGCTGTCGTGAAAAGATGTACAAGCAAATCGCTGCATCCTGGCATTATAACTTGGTTTGATGACTCTCCAGATCTAAATCCATTTATCATCATCTATGGTTTATACAACAAATCCTCATACGCTCGACGAATTAGAAGGCCTTTTAGACAAGCGTTTGCCAATATTTCAGCTGCGTGAGTGTTCAACAGATGCGAGGACTGTACAGCCTCATTTCTAACACGTTTTAAAAGATAGTTAAAGTTAAGGTCTCATTTATGCATGCAATTTCATGTCGCAAGATCAAGGAATGATGCACCGCGACTCATTTTTAGTGGTCTATATATGCATGCGACTTGTCGCGTTGTGTATCGTTGGAAAATCAGATCTAACATCCTGTTTCCACATTTGTTTCGACAGCTAGTATGGATCCCTGTGTGCTGTACTATTGCTAAAAATCTTAAGTCAAAAAAGAGACGAAAACGGCTTTGTAGTGTGCATCCGATAAACGATACAAGTTTCGTGTCGCATCTCTGTAAGATACTGAACCTAAATACCAAGTTTGGTGTTTATCCGACTGTTCGTTTGAGTTATGCTGTTCACACACACACACACACACACACACACAACACGGAAATTTTTCCAAAAATGCTTTTTTTTTGTATTCAGGGGGTCTCAAAACATATATTTCCGGCGAAATCTCGGTATCGAATTTTTGGGTGGAATACAATACTTACCCTACTTACTATACGTAGTAGAGAAAGTAAAAATGTGTGTCTCAAATTGTGTGCTTTAACGAGATAAACGTTGTTTGTGCAGTAAGATTTTCTCCATCTTTTACAGTTTACTAATTAATACCAAATCGTTTAGAATGAAGAGGACTTCAGGGTCTATTCCCAGAAAATTCAAGATATAGCTTTTTTGTATACAAATTTCTTAAAACGTTTGGTATTTTGATAAAAATCGTTAGCCATTTTTGAGAAAATAAAGCAAAGAATATTTTTCCAGATAAAGGCTAATTTGGGGTAGAGCAATTTTCTTAAAAATCTTTGTGTTGCATCTTTAAAAGATACAGAACTTAAATGCTAAGTTTGGTATTTATCGAACTATTCATTTTTAGTTATGCTGTTTACAGACGCACACACATACACATACACACACACACACACACACACGCGCAGAGAGACGTGTTCTATAAATGTTTTCTTTTTTGTTTGTTCAGAGGGCCTCAAAGCATGTATTTCCGGTGAAGTCTCGGTATCGAACGTTTTGGGTGGAATACAATACTTTCTCAACTTACTGTACACAATAGAGAAAGTAAAAATAATCGTGACCACGACCGGCGTGGAGACGTTCTGTCGTGGGCTGCCCCTGGTGACCTTAATTCGGTCAGCTTAAATATTCCGCTGTGAGTCGTCAGGCTATGTTAATCTAGATTCACCACGTACCTCTAATTTTAACACTTTCCGCGAGTGTTGCCTCACTCTGATACCTGAGGTTTGTTCCCAGCCGTAGGACGTTACAATATTGTTTCGCCCCTACTGCACGAACGGATTCGTATAGCAGAGCCGTGGGAGTGGCGGCCTGCCAATCCCGTTATATTCGATTAAGATTATTTTGCATGTGGTTGTTGCAGGCCTGAGCAGTATTTTCATTAAGACGTGTTCCCGTACATTTGATCCGTTAACTAATCATTTTAAGATTAATGTCGTTACCAATAAAAGCTGACAGAAATTTATTAAAATGATGAAACCCAAAATTTAATTGCAGTACTTAGTAAAATGAATGTTTTAGACAGCAGCGTCGTTATGAACCAATATTAACTGCAGCCCTTTTTTTCTGCGTGAGAGGGAAGCGAAGAGGAAGGGATTACCCAAGCTACTTGGAAGATGAATGAAAGGCAATAATTCAAGGAAAGCAGAGAGGTAACAAACCCTCGCAGTCTAGAATTCTCATTTTAATTGAGAGACTCGAACTCAGAAGAAACAAGACGTCATCAGGGAATAAAGTAACATCGAGAAGTCTGCACAATGTTTGCGTAACCCAGTTCACTTTAAGTAATTGTAAAGATGTTTACAGAGGGAATAGAGCCCACCGCCGTGGTATGGGAGTAGTGTGCTTGCCTCCCATTCAAGAGATCCCGAGTTCGAATCTCGGTTAGGGCGAGTTACCCGGATAAGGCTTTTTTTCGGGTTTTCCCCTATCCTGAAATAAATGTCGGGACCCCGGGCTCATTTCAACATCATTTCCCCCATTTCATTCATTGTCCGATATGACCTACCCGGTTAAAGGACGCTAAAGTATTAATTATAATAAAAAAATCTGATGTGTTACACTCATATGACTTTCTCTACTCTTGTACAAAATATTTTTACAAACGCTTATTCCCCATATGCTTCATGTTAATCGAGATATGGAGATGTTCATCTTATTGCTAATTTTCTTGTAGATGCAAGGGGAATTGATAGGCTTTAAGCTATAGTCAAATATTTTAAGAGCTGGTTGCTATGTGGAGTATTCCATTCTCTTTGCATTACCAGGAAAAAAAATGAATAACGAATTCTCATTTGAAAAAAAGTATAAGTATTGGAACATTTAAGGGAATAACAAGCAATATCTCGAAAATGGTTCACTCAACAACAAAAAAATGTATATGACATAAATTCTGTACTTTAACGCGGTCTAAATTTTTGTGTATTAAAACTTTGTCTATCTCTTATGGTTTATCAGTTATGCAAAAGTCGTTCACAATGAAGAATACTTTTGGAGACATTCCCAGAAAATTCAAGATATACATTTCATTTGTCATGAAAATATCTTAAACATATGATATTTTAATCAAAATCGTTAAGACTTTGGTGTTTATCTGACTGTTCGTTTCTGAGTTATGCTGTTCACACACAGACGCACACACGGACATGTTGCCAAAAATGCTTTTTTTGGATTCAGGGGGCCTCAGAACATATATTTCTGGTGAAATCTCGGTATCGAATTTTTGGGTGGAATACAATACTTCCCCTACTTACTATACGTAGTACAGAAAGTAAAAATTGCAACCGATTCGTACACAAGTGACAAACATCCTTTTCGAGCATAAGGGCGCTGCTGCTGCTGTTTACTTTCTCTACTACTTATAGCAGAACCGTGCGAGTGGCGGCCTGCCAATACACGTTTTGAGATTCTCTGAATTAAAAACAAAACATTTTTAGAAAAAGTCCCGTGTGTATCTGAAAAGCGTAACATAAAAACGAAACTTGGTATTTAAGCTCAGCGCCTGATATGGTTGCGACAACGATATTCCAGAAAATCTAACCATCCCGAACTACCCTTTGAACAGGACATTTTATTTATTTTTTTATTTTCTGAAAAACGGAATCAAACAATTTTTTTTATATTTGCACGACAAATAAAGTGTATATCTTGGATTTTCTTGGAATTGTTCTTAAAGTTCTCATTCTGAATGGCCTTTGTATAACTGGTAAACCGTAAAAGATAGACAAAATGTCACTACACAACAAATGAGATCTTGTTAAGGCACATAATTTATACCAAGTAAAATTTGTGTTAACTATTTTCAAGATATAGGTTTGATATTGGTTCGAATTTTTATATTTTTCTCAACTTTGAGTTTGCTATTCAGCTTTTCTTTAAAGCCATCATATGCGATCCACTATACCTACTGTAGCCTACAACGAAATGTACCAATGTGATTTGAAAATTCATCTCGATTAACAAGAAAAAGATAGAATAATAAACTTCTGTAAGAATACTTTATAGACGAGTGAGTAGAGAAATTTATGTGAACGCAACACATCATATTTTTAATGTTTGCCATTTTTATGTTGGCAAAGTACGTTACCACATAGTTTTAGGACATAATTAGACTTTAGACAAAGCAATTTTGTCCATACCGAAGACAACCCATAAAGAGCTATGTAACAATATATGTATGTACTGTCTGCTCACGACGTTTCAGCTAGGGGAGCTGGAGTGGCTTGTCTCTCAGGTAAAGCTTTAGGTGGTGGGGGTACACATTATGTTGAACTCTGGCCGCGGTGGCGCGTACAGTGGAAAACAGCCAACACTCTCTTCTGTCACGCGTCGTTACTCCTTACTTGTCTCAGATCAATTAAACATTACCCCCTTCAGCAGCTAAACCCCTACCTACTTGGAAGGGCATCCACACACCCTAGCTAAAACAGTTAGTGTAGTAGAGATATCAACTAAAAAGCGAAATCTTCACTAGTCGCTTATTTTATATAGATTCTACAATCCTATTCCGAGGGGAGAGAGAGAGGGGGAGAGAGAGAGGGGGAGAGAGAGGGGGAGAGAGAGTGGTTGGTGTGTTTGTGTCCATGTTAATCGAGAGAAACCTTTGTAGAAATGGTTTTATTACGCATTTCGTTTTGGGTATAAGAGAAATACAGGAAACACAATCGATAAACGCGGGTCGCCATATGCTGGCATTGAAATTCCAGACGCCTTACATAATATCGCGAGAAAAAACTGAATACTGGCAGCACTTAAAAAGACTGACACAGTATTGAAAAATTCAAACCATTAACAACGGGTATCTCCGAAATACCATATCTCGGAAATAACGGATGTCACAAAAACGTTATTAGAATTAATGTATGCGTTTTATAAAGATCTTCAAATTATATTCAGTACGTGTTTTTTTTTCTTTCTTTTTACTTTCTCTACTACGTATAGCAAGTAGGGGAAGTATTGTATTCCGCCCAAAAATTCGATACCGAGATTTCATCGGATATACGTGTTTTGACCCCCTGAATCGAAAAAGAGCATTTTTGGAAACATGTCCGTGTGTGTCTGTGAACAGCATAACTCAGAAAAGAACAGTCGGATAAACACCAAACTTTATATTTAGGTTCAGTATCTTCCAGAGATGCGACACGAAAGTTTTCAAGAAAATCCCCCCACCACAGAGTACCCTTTACATGGAACATTTTTCGAAAATTTTAAATTGCTCAAAAATGGTTCTAACGATTTTGATTAAAATATATGTTTAAGATATTTTCATGACAAATAAAATGTATATCTTGAATTTTCTGGGAATGTCTCCAAAAGTATTCTTCCTTGTGAACGACTTTTGCTTAACTGGTAAACCATAAGAGATAGACAAAAGTTTACTACACAAAAAATGTAGATCGCGTTAAAATACACAATTTATGTTATATACATTTTGTTGTTGAGTGAACCATTTTCGAGATATTGCTTGTTATTCCCTTAAATTTTTCAATACTTAGTTTCTCAAATGGGAATTCGTTATTCATTTTTTTGTCTGGGATATGCAAAGAGTATTAATCTGTGGCAAAGGGAATGGTGCTGCACCTAGCAACCAGCTATTAAGTGCTATGTATATGCTTAAAGGCTACTGTATTTCTATATTGCCCTTGTAAATATATATTCCCCTTACATCTACAAGAAAATTAGCAATAAGATAGAGTCTACAAATGATTATCTGGAATAACATGAAGTAGGTGGAGAGTAAGCGTTTGTAAAAATAGTTTGTACAAGAGTAGAGAAAGTCATGTGAGTGTAACACATCAGATTTTTTCTTTCTTGTTTAACACTTATACGAATTTATATAGCATTCCTACCGAATGAAGATGACTTCATATATTATTCCTAGTCAATTGGAGATTTACATTTTATTTACAATGTAAACGGTACTTTGTGGAGGGGAATTTTCTTGAAAATCGTCGTGGCGTATGTTTGGGAGACACCAACTACAAATACCAAGCTTTGGCATCTACCCGACATTTCGTTTTTGAGTAATGTTGTTCACACACCCACACACACACACAGGAACCTTTCTTCTAAAAATATTATTTTAATTCAGATTTCCTCAGACTATATGTATTTTCGGTGAATTCTAGACATCGACATTTTGGTTGGAATATAATACATCCCCTACATGCCCTGAGTATGTGATATAGAAAGTAAACACGTACCGAGTGCTCGTTTCAAAGTGTATGACGTCATTGTTTTGAGTCAGTTTTTTGAAGCGAATGTCAGCTACACGTAACGTAGTACACCTGTTGCGGAGAAGTGCCTAGCAAGCGTGGCGGTCAATCCGGTACCAATACGGTAACGACATCAATCAAAACGTAGACCAAATAACGTGACTCGCAATCTCGCACCCAAAAACGTAAAATAAAATAAATGAACCAGTCAAAAATGTTAATCTTTCTTGTATAACCCCACCAAAGTCCAATCATTCCACAGAGATGATTTTTCTTATATATATTCGCGGAAGAGGGCCGCAACACTCTTGACAAATTCATGTCACCTTATGCTAGCGATGATAACAAGTAACTCGCTTACACTTACAGGACCTTCAATAAAGACCAGACAAAACTATGCGCCCGCCTCTGTGGCCTGAGGGGTGGTGTGTTTACCACATTCAAGAAATCCCCAGTTCAAATTTCGGTTAGGGTGAGTTAACCGGATAAGTTTTTTTCCGGAGTTTTCCCTGAAAAGATTAATGTCGCGTAACCAAGTTCTATGGTCTCTGCCACCATTTCACCCATATCATCCGTGTCCAATATGATCTAATCGGTTAAAGTAAGTTAAACAAAAAAGACAAACAAAAAAAGCTTTCGTGGGATATATACCATACAGACCACCATCTGTTGCTACGACGGGAGTTGGGAATTAAACTCTTGGCTCATATACACAGAAGTGACATCATACAGCATATCATGACATACTTTGAATGAACACCAGTAGAACCGAGCGGGATGGCTCAGGTGGTAACGTCTGTGGCATTCCGGACGTCCCGAGTTCAAATCCCGTGGGCCGACCGATCTAAGGTTTTTTTTTCGTGGTTTCTCTCAGCCGTAAAGGTAAATACCGAATCGGATATTTAATACCACGACTTAAAGTTCCACCTTAAGTCTAAAAGAATAATAAAAATGAAAAATAGGTGGTAACAGCAAATGCTGTACCATTTATCCACAGACAATGAATGCAGGTAGACTGGAGGCTCCCTACTGTCATTTGTATAGCACGAAGCAGAAGATCCGGTTGCTATGCGCTAGGGTCTCTGTGGACACGTGACAAAGCAAGATGAGATGGTTACAGGGATGAGACCTAGAAGGCTAACTGTCCGCCTTTATATATGAAAGCGGCAGTTAGACTGAACGGCACACTAATTTCACCTACACGACACGAAGCAGAAGATCCGGTTGCTATGCGCTAGGGTCTCTGTGGACACGTGACGAAGCAAGATGGCATGGTTACAGGGATGAGACCTAGAAGGCTAACTGTCCGTCTTTGTATATGAAAGCGGCAGTTAGACTGAACGGCACACTAATTTCACCTACACGACACGAAGCAGAAGATCCGGTTGCTATGCGCTAGGGTCTCTGTGGACACGTGACGAAGCAAGATGAGATGGTTACAGGGATGAGACCTAGAAGGCTAACTGTCCGCCTTTATATATGAAAGCGGCAGTTAGACTGAACGGCACACTAATTTCACCTACACGACACGAAGCAGAAGATCCGGTTGCTATGCGCTAGGGTCTCTGTGGACACGTGACGAAGCAAGATGGCATGGTTACAGGGATGAGACCTAGAAGGCTAACTGTCCGCCTTTGTATATGAAAGCGGCAGTTAGACTGAACGGCACACTAATTTCACCTACACGACACGAAGCAGAAGATCCGGTTGCTATGCGCTAGGGTCCCTGTGGACACGTGACGAAGCAAGATGACATGGTTACAGGGATGAGACCTAGAAGGCTAACTGTCCGCCTTTATATATGAAAGCGGCAGTTAGACTGAACGGCACACTAATTTCACCTACACGACACGAAGCAGAAGATCCGGCTGCTTTGCGCTAGGGTCTCTGTGAACACGTGACGAAGCAAAAAGGTATAGTTACAGGGATGGGACCTAGAAGGCTAACTGTCCAAATTTCTATATGAAAGCGGCAGTTAGTCTGGACGGCACCCTAATGTCATCTGCACGGCACGAAGCAGAAGATCCGGTTGCTATGCGCTAGGGTCTCTGTGGACACGACGAAGCAGGCAGTTACAGGGATGAGACCTAGAAGCCTAACTATCCGCCTTCCTATATGAAAGCGGCAGTTAGATTGGACGGCACCCTAATGCCATCTACACGACACAAACAGAAGATCCGGTTGCTATGCGCTAGGGTCTCTGTGGACACGACGAAGCGGGTGGTTACAGCGATGAGACCTAGAAGCCTAACTATCCGCCACACCTCGATCTAAGAGTTATCCACTAACAGATCGGTGGCGATATGACCCTGTAGTTGAAACGACGTAAAACAAATAGAGTAATAAAAAACTCCAGTAGAGCGGATACAGAAAATTGTACATGCTTTGTCCTTTTTCTTTTCCTCTTTTTTGTTTTGTTTTGTTTGCTGCCCTAGCATTAATGGCCTGTTTGATAAGCTTTTGACTTAATTTTCTTGACCTTAAGCTTTAAACCTGTTGTACTTTTGAGAAAGTCTCAAAATTAAAACATCATGCGATTTCTTAAGGTAATAAAACCCAGAGTAGCGTACCAAGATGAAGATTGGGCTCGTGGGTTGTGTTTGAGAGGCCCTGCATCAGGTGCCGCTAGTACGTAGGTTCGTGGGTGGAACTTGATTAAAATTGTGTACTATTGTTTTGATTCAAGGGAGCGGTGTGAGGGGAAAGTTCATTTCAATTAATGGAATTGAAGCAAACCTTGACAAAGGTCCATGTGCCTCGAAGCTATGAATGAATTTTCGTCCTTTTAAACCCAGATTTATGCGTTTGGTCCATCGCTGTGGTTCCACTCCGGATTTGGATCGTTAATACTATTTTGTGAAATAGTGTTAGCTTAAACCAGACTTCTATAGCAAGTTGAAAGCAAGAGTAACAAACAGAGAGCTAATTTATGTTTTCAATCCGCGACACAGATACTGCTCTAGAATTGATAACATTTATTGCAGTGAATATTTTTTAGAAAAAGGCCCGTGTATTGTGTGTCTTTGAACAGCATAACTCAAACAAACGTTGGATAAATACCAATCTTGATTTAGGTTCAGTACCTTCCAAAGATGCAATATGAAGATTTGCAAGAAAATTCCCCTCCCCAAACTACCATTTACATTGAACATTTTTCGAAAATATTTATTTTCTAAAAGATGGCTCCAACGAATTTTATTAAGGTGCCACATATTAAACATATTTACATGAAAAATAAAACTTATATCTTGAATTTTCTGAGAATAGTCTGTGAAGCCCACTTCATTCGAAAGGAACGTTATATAATCTTGTATGTAGCATAGTTAAGCGAGAAGAAAACTTACTCCACGAAAATTTGGATCTCTTTAAAACACAAACTTTAACTTTTTGTGGCATTAGCCATTTCCGAGATGTCTTATTTGTGTTTCGAATTATTCAATACTTCTCACTCTTTTACCGTCCTTTTGATATTCAGTTGTATATCGCCATTGCTTGCAAAGAGCATGGAATTTTAAGGCGAGCACATAACGTCCGGTTCTTAAAAATCTGATGTGTTACACTCACATGACTTTCTCTACTCTTGGACAAACTATTTTTAAAAACGCTTATTCTCCATATGCTTCATGTTAATAGAGATGTTAATCTTATTGCTAATTTTTTTGTAGATTCAAAGGGAATATGGTAGTATTTAAGCGATAGTCAAATCTTTTAAGAGCTGGTTGCTATGTGACGCATTCCATTCTCTTTGAATATCCAGGACATAAAAAATGAATAAAGAATTCCCATTTGAAAAAAAGTATTGGAAAATTTAAGGAAATAACGAGCAATATGTCGAAAATGGTTCAAACAACAACAAAAATGTATATGACATAAATTGTGTATTTTAATGCGATCTACATTTTTGTATAGTAAAATTTTCTCTCTCTCTTATGGTTTGCCACTTATGCAAAAGTCGTTCACAATGAAGAATACATTTGGAGACATTCCCAGAAAATTCGAATATATTTCATTTGTCATGAAATTATCTTAAACATATGATATTTTAATCAAAATCGTTAGAGCCATTTTTGAGAAAATTAAAATTTTCGAAAAATGTTCCATGTAAAGGATTTTCTAGGGCGGGGGGATTTTCTTGAAAACCTTTTTGTCGCATCTCTGGAAGATACTGAACCTAAATATCAAGTTTGGTGCTTATCCGACTGTTCACAGTTATGCTGTTCACAGACACACACACACACACACACACACGTTTCCAAAAGTGTTTTTTTTTATTCAGGGGGTCTCAAAACATGTATTTCCGGTGAAATCTCGATATCGAATTTTTGGGTGGAATGCAATACTTCCCCTACTTACTATACGTAGTAGAGAAAGTAAAAATTTGACACTCGCTGTTGCCTTTGTATCTATAACGAAATGTATAATGTACCTATTTGCGGAAAGATTTCTCTCGATTAAAATGAAATAGATAGGAAAAATATACTTTCTACGATTAATTTATACACACTGATAAGCGATAGAGGGTAGAGAAAGTCATGTAAATGTATTGCATCAGATTTTTTAAAAAAAACTTATTTTTCTATCTACTTTATACTAATTTAAATAAACATTTGCATAAATAATTTCATTACACGTTTCGTTGTGGGTACAAGGGAGGTACGGGTTCTAAAACGGTGTTTAAAACGCGACCACTATATGCTGACCGTTAAATTCCATATCTTTTTCAAAATTATACAAAATTCCTTCAGAATGAAGAGGACTTTACAGGATATTCTTAGAAAATTCAAGATACGCAAGATGGAATTTTATTTGTCATTTAATACCTTAAATATTTTTTTAGTAAAATCATTAGTCACTTTTGAAAAAATAAAAAAATACCGAATATTTTCCATGTAAAGGGTTTGGGAGATGTTCTTGAGAATTGCGATGGTAAATTTATAATGTTTGTGTATTTGTGTTTACTTCACGCGTTGAAGCCATCTTGTGACGTGATTCTTTGTTAGGTTTGTAGCTCCATCTGGTGTTAGCAATTTGCGGTAGTGTTAATGTTTGTTTGAAAGAATGGGACTGTTATTTTATTCAATTTTGGTTTACTGTCCTCTGGCTAGCTATTATCTTTTTTTGGGTCGAGCACTTATCTTTATACAGGTTGTGTAAACGGAAAGGAATCTTTTATCCAAAGATAACACTGATGAAGAAATTTGTTTTACACTTTTATTGTCGAACACAGTCACTATCACATTTACACATTGATCTTGACACCCGCCAAACTGAAACTGTTATAACAACTTCTTACTGATTACTTTTAATCCACGTACTTCAAACTTTTTGTATAATTAACTTTACAATACTTGAGATCTTTCATAACTCTTATACGCGTAACTTGCGAATCAATAGCCGACTTGTAATATTTCTGCTGGACTGAAGACGACGTGTATCATACAAAATATTTTCGACGAACTGACGGACTGAAGACGACATGTAGTGTACAAAGAATTTTGATGAACTGACGGCTCTACCTCTAACCTACTCTTTTTATACTCCTTCACCCAGATATGCCTAAAGATTATAACTGAACTGCAATTGGCTAATAAAACGCGCCAACATTAGCGTCTATTTTTATATCCAATGAAAATTATGAATACATATGCTCTAGGGAAACGTTCCAGAAGATTCTCAAGGAAAAACGCGCCAACATTACGTAACTTCCTCGTTTCCAATAATGATAAACAGCTCACCCCCTCGCTGCATTATTGCACGCTATTATTGTCAGTTTCAGTAAGGCAGTATAAACTTACTTCCCAATAATAATTACAATCAATAAACATCTCAAATCAATGTCACATAAAAATGCATATTCATATTACAATCATTATTTACATTTAAGTAATTGTGATACAAATTACTGCATCAGAATCTTTGTGTCACATCTTTGAAAGATACTGAACTTAAATATCAAATTTGGTATATATCTTTCTGATTATACTATTCCCTCTATCTCTCCCTTTCTCATATGCACAAGAATCTTTTACTAAGAGTTTAATCCAGGGAGCCTCAAAACTTATTTCCAACGAAACCTTTGTATCCACTTTTGAGGGGAATGCAATGCTTCCTCTATCCACTACTGGATGTGTAATAGAGAAAATCGAAGGTGGGTTGCTATATGCTGATTTTGAAATTTCAAGCTCTTTGATTTTATGATGATGATATGGGGGTTAAGGGTGTTAAACATCTATGGTCATCAGCGCCCTTACAACGTATAAAATTTAAAAACCAAAAACTAAAAGACGGGACACAAACCCGCTTAGTCTAATACAATAAATGCCAACATATCAAAATTTAAAAGCAACCACAATAAAATTTGGTAAATAAAACAAAAAACGTTAAACTACGTGTCAGGAACTGTAGATGTCAAGTGACTAGAGCGCCATATGTCCCCAGGGGAGAAGAGGCCCCCATTTAAACTGACAATATAAAATCACAAAACTAAAAGACGCTCAGTGCGTCAAAACCACTGTCAATGATAAAATGTAAGAGACATTCTACAGCAGGAGCGTCGTCTGCAAAAACGTTGGTTATGCCAACAGGAAGAGACATACGAACGCGCAATGGAGCTAAAACCTGACACACTGCTAAAATGTCCCATTCGTAAACGAGCTAAAATTACCTCTTCACGACGAGAAGAACGAGAAGTACTCCAGATTAACGGGAGAGGCCTAACCTCCTGCAACTTGTTCCCCCGGAAGGCGTCCACTCATCGCGCCAAAGCGATAGGATGGTGTCGTAAAATAACGTAAGAATCTGAGGAGGGAACAACACAGATAAAACATCTGGGTGATAAAAGCACCGATTTGGCAGCGGTGTCGGCAGACACGTTACATGAGATGCAACATAACCTGGAATCCACACGAAGGAGACGCTGATGCCAGAAGCACCGAGCGAGTGGAGAAGATCATGTATGCGCTGTACGGGTGGGTGGTAATTGTACAGCGCGTTAATACTCTGAAGGGCGCTCACGGAGTCTGTGCAAAGAACAGTGCCGTAAGTCGTGCCGCTGGACGCATAAAAGTGACTGATAAATACTAAAAATCGAACATTGCCCCGGTAAACGGAAGGTAAAACTATGTTGACCAAAAACAAAGGCACACCCTACTCCAACATCAGTATATATAAAATGAAAGTCCCCGAATTTAGCCTGAAATTCTAAAAACGCTGATCTAAGGACTGAAGAAGGGGTCTCATTCTTCAGCATCGACGTTAACCCAAGGTGACAGTGGGCCTCAGCGCGCAACCAAGGAGGAAGACGCGTTTCCCCCTGAGAAGGGCCGGCGCTGGCGTAACGTCCAAATGCAGAAGAAGCTGTCGAAATCGAACCCCTGGAGGGAGGAATGCAGAGGAGCTAACTAAATATTGCCGATCAAGCGAATCCTCGAAAAAAATCTGATGTGTTACACTCACATGACTTTCCCTACTCTTGTACAATCTAATTTTACAAACGCCTATTTTCCATATGCTTCATGTTAATCGAGATATCGAGATGTCAATCTTATTGGTAATTTTCTTGTAGATGCAAGGGAAATATGGTAGCTTTTAAGCGATAGTCAAATATTTTAACGCTGGTTGCTATGTGGCGCATTCCATTCTTTGCATGTCCAGGACAAAAAAAATGAATAACGCATTTGAGAAAAAGTATAAGTATTGGAAAATTTAAGGAAATAACAAGCAATATCTCGAAAACGGTTCACTCAACAAAAGAAATGTATATGACATAAGTTCTGTATTTTAACACGATCTACATTTTTTGTGTAGTAAAATTTTGTCTATCTCTTATGGTTTACCAGTTATGCAAAAGTCGTTCACAATGAAGAATACTTTTGGAGACATTCCCAGAAAATTCGAGATATACATTTCATTTCTCATAACATTAGCTTAAACATATGATATTTTCATCAAAATCGCTAGAGCCATTTTTGAGAAAATTAAAATTTTCGAAAAATGTTCCATGTAAAGGGTAGTCTGGGGTGGGGGGGATTTTCTTGAAAACCTTCGTGTCGCATCTCTGGAAGATACTGAACCTAAATACCAAGTTTGGTGCTTATCCGACTGTTCGTTTTTGAGTTATGCTGTTCACAGACACACACACACACACACACACACGGACATGTTTCCAAAAATGCTTTTTTTGGATTCAGGAGGTCTCAAAACATGTATTTCCGGCGAAATCTAGGTATCGAATTTTGGGTGGAATGCAATACTTCCCCTACTTACTATACGTCGTAGAGAAAGTAATAACTCGAAGGACGGGTGGTCAGGCAAGCTTGAGAGTCGACATGCATAGCTGCACAAAAGCATGCCGGCCCTCGTAGCCGTGGTCGCTGGAGTAGTTGCTCCGGCGCTCCGCCAAGCTGAGGGTCGCGGGTTCGAGTCCCGCCTCGGGCATGGGTGTGTGTGTGTGTGTGTGTGTGTGTGTGTTGCGGAAATAAGCGCTATAAAACAGAAAAACACAGTAGTATAATCTGGGAACGACAAGGGAACTTAAAAAAAAAAAAAATAAGTAAAAAAAAGCATCTCACACCTGAAGGACAGCGGAGGCTCTGCAGCTTCAGCATACGTCTAGATACAGGCTGGTTGGAAAGGCCCCTGTAGCGACTCTTATGCCACGATGGTGAATGGCATTCAAGCGACGTAACAGATGGACGTGCCGATGAATAAACAATACAAGCTTAGAGCGGACCAAGGAGCGATAAAGACGCAGAAGTCTGATTGGAAACACGAGAAACAAAAGCATGAAAACCTTAGCACTTCCAAAAGCAATAACGCATTAGAAAATTCAGAAGTCCAACGAATATCTAAGAAATCTTTGACATACCGCCCGCCCCCAAAAAGAAGCTGTTCTTTAGCGACCTCTACATGTTTACTTTCTCTATCAGGTAGCTAGTACGTATAGGATACATTTGCACTCCATTCAAACCATTAGTATCGAGATGTAACTATTCGAAATACAAGTTTTGAGGCCCACTGAATAATATAATCACACGACATTTGCTAATGTACAAACTATTTTTACAAACCTTATTCTCCATCCACTTCGTGTTAATCGAAATAAACGCTTGCAGAAACTATCTAGTCAAATATTTTAGGAGCTGGTTGCTATGTAAAGAATTTCATTCTCTTGGCATCTCCAGGACTTTAAAAAACGAATAACGAATTCCCATTTGAGAAAAAGAATTGGAGAATTCAAGCAAATAAGATCTCGGAAATTATTCACTATACAAAAAATGTATACACATAAATTGTGCGTTTTAACAAGATATAAAATGCAAATGTCTCTCTCTCTCATTCAGAATGAAGGGAACGTTTGGAGACATTCACAGAAAATTCAAGATTTCATTTGCCATGAAAATATCTTAAACATTCATTATCTATTTACCCTCCTCTTATGTAGGACTTATACCCCCAGGACTTACAAGCGGGTCAGAGGCCCGTCTAGGAGCAGACACTCATGGATCAGACAGAGCATCCAGGATGGGTGATCAGCCCGATGCCTGGTATGGGATGAAGAAAGTAGAGGAAACGAAATTTTGGTGAAATGGATGAAAGGAAAGGTGATGGAGCAGTTGGCGGAATGAATGGCGGGGGAAACCGGAGAACCCGGAGAAAACCCGCCCAGACGCCGCTTCGTCCACCACAAATCCCACATGCAGGTCCCTGGGATTGAACCCGGGCCGCCTCGGTGGGAGGCGAGTGGTCTAACCAGTCGGCCACGGTGCCGCCTATCTTAAACATATGGTATTTTGATCAAAATCCTTAGAGCAATTTTTGAGAAAATCAAAATTTTCGAAAAATGTTCCATTTAAAGTGTAGTCTGGGGTGGGGATTTTCTTGAAAATCTTCGTGTCGCATCCTTGGAAGATAATAAACTCAAATACTTAGTTTGGTATTTATCCGACTTTTCGTTTTTAAGTAATGCCGCTCATAGACAAGACAGACAGACACACGGACATGTTTCCAAAAATGCTTTATTTGGATTCAGGACCCCTCAAAACATGCATTTCCGGTGAAATCTCGGTATCGAATATTTGAATGAAATACTTCTTCTACTACTATGCGTAGTACAGAAAGTAAAAAAGGGTTTCTAGAAAAGCCATCATCTGTGAGATATTGTCACGAACGTGACTGAGGAGATCCGTATTGCAATTGTTATTTTATACTAATTGCCATTATTTTATTAACCTGTTACAAGTTTCTGAATTCATATAGAATCATATTTTATATTCTTAATTCTGCTCAAGTCTTAGTAAATTGTATATATGACAGGAAACAGTGGTTTGCCACTTCGCTTGACATTTCAAAGAGATGACTATGCCATCATTTCCTTAGGAGTACGTGTATTTCTGCACGGCTCTTAGCTATGGATCACATGATCCTTGGAAAGTCCTAAGCCTACGCATTTTCCAAGGCGTTGGCAGACCATATTTTGTAATAGCTGCCACGGTATTAGAATGAACCACTCTAGGGTATTCAACTCTATCTAAACAAGCGCTTGAGCTCTGCTCGAGGGGACTTTGTTTTGTAACTTGACGGTACCGCTATGATTCCCGTCGACAACCGCTGCACGGCCGCTCCGGATGGTTTCATTTGACACCACTAGCGGCCTGCGTAGGAATAGCTTGTAGAATCTATGCGAAAAAAAGATAGTGAGTAGAGAAAGTCCTGTGAATGTAACATATCAAAGAGAGGTTTTTTTGACAGAATAGTTTGCTCGCACTCCAGATCTAAACCCATGTCGTTATTATCCGTGGGGGAGCATTTAAAGAGAAAGTTTAAACAACAAATTCCCACAACCTTATCGTCATACGGATACCATAGTAGTCTGTAGTTCCCGAGATCGCGGGTTCAAACCCGTCGGAAAGTGGGCATAAAAATCCTTAGCATAGCTTCATTCGGAAGGGTGTCGTAGATTTACGGCACGTAAAAGAACCTCAAGTCTGATAAAGAGGCCTCAAAGCAAAATTACCGGTCTTTCGTGCCCAATACAGAATGGGACGCTAAGGACCATAGTAGTTAAAGAGCATCCATAAATAAACTCAATTTCAATTTCCCCTCACTCTTGACGAAGACAGTATCCTAAGTAAGCTTTCAATATTTCGGTTGCACAAGATTTTCAACAGGTGCCAGGGTTGTATAGACGCAGAGCATCTTTTATAATTAAGCTAAAGTGACATATTCGCATAGTTTCACATCCTTTTGTTATCTAGGCAGGCGGCGCCGTGACCGAGTGGTCAGACCGATAGCTTCCCATCAAGGCGGCCCGGATTCGATCCCAGTGATGCGGAATTTGTGATACACGAAGCGGCGCCCGATGCGGGTTCTCTGGTTTCCCCCGACACTTGCTCCACCATCTTTTCTTTCATTAATTTCGCCTTCATTTCATATCATCTTCCTAGCTCTCATACCTGGGCCAATGTTTCGGGTTCTTCGTTCACCGATTCAATGTTCCTCTGCTCCTCGACCGACCTCTGATCTTAGGCACGGTTGTAAATCCTAGGGAGTGTAAGGCTCACATACGAGAAAAGTAAGCCAGGTACAGTACGTGAGGTTTAAGTTGAAACATGACCATTTTGACGCCAGCTGACCGGTCTAGAAGAGGGGTGCGCTAATGACGCTCCGAGTGCAGAGAAACCCTGCCAGTGTCGCCCTTCACTGGCTAGTCTCTCACTATCAGTTGTGCTTGTAATAATGTTTATGCCGGCTATACTTTTGTCAGTGAAACATAGAAAATATCCTGATATCTTCGGCCTTGCTTGCTTCGCTGGCTTTCGTATTGTTACAAGCTGGTGTTGGTTGCTCTCTTCTAAATTTCATGTGTCAACCTAATCCGGATACTGAATATTAAATTTCAATAATAAAGGTTTTAAGAATAGGCAGTTAAGGATTACCAAATGTCGTGTGGAATATAGTGCTCTCTCCTTCTACTTTCCATGTTTACACGTAAAGCAGGGAAGAAACTGAGAATGGGTCCGCCATACTGCACGAACGGATTCGTATAGCAGTGCCGTGGGAGCTGCGGGCTATCAGTCGTGTTATTTAGGAAAAAACTAGCTGTAAATAAGGATATCAAATATCCTATAAAATTTTGCTTTTTTTATAAAAAAAATCGCGTGATATTTAACTAAAATCCGAACTCTTAGGTCAACAACGTTTTATTATAAGTTCTATAACGCTCCCATAAATGTCTTTAAACGCACAGACGGATGTTGATAAGCGTTTCATTTGCGGAAGCATTTAAAACCAGGTAAATGTAAAAACCATTTCCTTGAAGCAATGAGAACGGATAATTGAGGTTTTTATCTGCTTTTCCGTTTTTTACCCCGCGTTAAACAAGAACACTTCTATAATTTAATGTCGCAGAAAAAGCTTTCTACAAAACGCTCACAAGCAGATTATATTGCCTTTCCAGGAAAGGGGGAAAAACGAAAGCAAAGCACGCTGCCCTTTTTACTGTTTTCCTTTCCCTGTGAAGCTGAGGGAAATATTTGTACAGGTATTTCTAATTACATGTCAGAACTTGCATTTAAAATTCCAGAGCGTATTTAGCCTTTGTGCTTCCGAATAAATATAAAAATGTAAGTAATGTAAAGCATAACAGTAGTTATGGACGAGGGATACCAAAATGACAAATGGGTGAGAGGGGAAAGAAAGCGAAATGCTAGGCTAGGTAGGTTTGAGGTATAGAAAAATGGAATACATGGGGGAGATGGGAAAACGAGGGACGTGCTAAGGAGGGTAAGGGTTGAAGGTGTTCAAGGGTGGTTCTGAGAACAATCTAGCGTTCATTCGAGTTGGAGGTCTAGGGGTATATGCGTACGCACGTTCGTTGTGAGGGTATGTTCAGTGTATCTGCTGTACTACGTATGTACGATTTAATGTATTGCTTAGAGAGTATGAGTGTGTTCTTCCAGGTTAGGTCAGCTTTGTTAGGATCGTCAAGTTAGGTTAGGATTTCGGTGCGAGGCTAGGCTAGGGTATGGTAGGGTAGGCGATGACTGGATAGAATAGATAAGGAATAGTCTAGATTAGAAAGGTCGGTAACAGATTATGTTAGACGATGAAGAGGGAGAGTATGGTCTAAAGTGTGGTCTAGGTTAGGTTGGAATGGTTGGTATCAGGTAGGCTAGGTATGATTAGATGGAATAGATGATGAGGAAGTCTAGGTTAGGTTAGAATAGTTGGTATCACGTTAGGTTAGACAATGACAGGATGGAATAGATGATAAGAGGATGATTAAGTTAGAATGTTCGGTGCGAGATTAGGGTAGGTCTATATTAGAATGTTTGGTATCAGTTTAGGTTAGATATAATCATTGAAAAGCTCTTACGTTACACCTATATCATAGATATGTCGTACAGCAGATAAACTGAACAATTTACCCTCAACGAACGTGTATACACGTATACCGCTAGACCACCATCTCTAATGAGCGCTAAATTGTTACCAGGACCACCTTTGAATACCTTCAATTCCTACACAAATTCGTGGGTTCAAACCCGGCGGCGGGCGATGGATTTTTTCGGATGTAAAGATCCTTAGCATGGCTTCCTTCGCAAGAGAAGTAAATCTGGTGGTTCCGTATCGTACGTTTATGGTACTAAAAGAACCTCAAGCCTGATAGAGGTCTCTGAGCAAAATTTCGATCCTTCACTCCCAATGTAGAATGGGACTCTAAGAACCATAGTAGTTAAAGAACGTCCCTAAATAAAACTCATTTTAATTTAATTTTTTCAGCCCCTGCTCTCCTTAGCACGTCCGTCGTTTTCCCTATCTCTCCCATGTATCACCATTTTGGTAGCCCAGAATTAGTCTTCTGTAGGTACTCATAACCTAAAGAATATTCAAATGGTTGGTACGGCTGTATCTCAGCGTTATGAGTCCTGGGTTAATTGCCAAATGCGACAAACACAAGTTACGTTATTTGCGTTTGATTCCCCAAAAATACCATATTCTCGTGAATCGAAACAACAATTTATTGTTGTGTGACGTTACGAAAATAATTTCTTTACCCTGTATAATAGATTTCCACAAATTTTCTACAAATTATTCACACATTTTGTAGCAGGTACCTAGGAGCACACACGAGGCTCATACGACGGTCAACTGTTTTGCATACGCCTACTAGTATTATATACTAGTCTGCCACGAGAGGAGCTAAACAGTTACGGAACAAATGGGTAAGACATCGAAATTACACGCGGTTAAAGAGAACATTTGCAGTTCCTAGTTGCATTTACTAGCGAGGCTGAGACTTGTAAATGTAGTACTGTTTTCATTGTGCAACTGTACATTCCCATATCGTCTTGCTTCTCACTCCCCTCTGATCCCTAGCCTTGATGACGTTCGCATTCTCAACCAAAACAGTGGCGCCATCCTCCATAGGCATTCATATCGTGGCCGAGTAGTACTCTGCATGATCTCAAGAAAAACAAAGGAAAGGCATTTTAAGTGCAGTGCTTAAAATATTGGAAACATTAAACAAAGACTCTTATCTACAGAGCGGACCCTCAGCGTTCTGGCCGGTAGTCGCGATGCGTGTTCCGCGCGCTATATTCGGTGTATCTGCTTATTATTCTCATTATTGATACTGATACCATATTATTACTGATTTTATGACGATTATTACGATATATTGATTACCTATTGAACAAACATAATTGCTTTTTATTTTATCAGTACTAACCTTTTTCACAGTCGGTGTTGAAAGTGGTGTCCTTCGGCAGATACACATTCTTGGCACCTTCTGATGAAGTTACCATTCACACGCATAAGTTCTTGTTACGTAATGTCCCTAATTTCTATTCTTATATTGTTTTTAATATCGTCTATAGTGCGAGGATTATTCCTATAGACTTTATTTTTGAGTTTTCCCCACAGATAAAAGTTACACACAATAAGATCCGGCGATCGAGCCAGCCATAACCCTTTAGAGATTATTCCGTCATCAAAAACATTCTTTATGTCTTCCAAGAAAGCTTCCGCAGTATGAGCTGTGGCAGAATCTTGTTGAAAATAGCCATATTCCCTCTCATTATCTGTCAACATAGCAAAAAATGGCGCGAGAATATTTCTGCAGTATACCTATCGGAATTTACGATATCGTTGTAAAATATGGGGCTTATTATCCGTTCTGCTGTTACAGTACACCATATGCCAATTTTTTCATCATGTAAAGTAACCTCGTGAATTAAATGTGGATTTTCAGTACACCAATACCCATTGTTTTGTGAAGCAACATGGCCAGTCAAATGAAACCATGCCTCATCTGAAAAAATTATTAGATGTGGATCAACAGTACTGCCAGCAATATTTTGTAACATCCAGTTACAGAACTTTACGCAGGCTTCATCATCACGCGGTCGTAATTTATGGACAATAGTCGCTCTATATGGTTTTAATTTCAACAGTTTCGTAGACACTGACTTGTGCTACACGTCGTAAAGATTTATTCGGAGACCGTTCAAATGCTTCGCCAATTTCATCAAGTTTTTCCTTGCGTTAGAACCCTTCGTTTCTTTTTACAACTTACAACATTAAATTATCCCGTTCTCTTCACTTTATTCACAGATATCTGTTTCTCTACTCAGAACTGGAACACCAGGAAATTTATCGTGAAATTGCCTACACGCCTGTCTACATGAGTCGGTTTTCACATACGTGTCATACATTAGTCTTTGTTCAGGCGAAAATTTGAGTACCATTCCTGGGTTGTAATAATCCGATAATTCAATCGCACACAAATACACACGCCTCTCGCGTCTATACACAAGAAGCAATAACAGCTGATTGAAGCCCGCTGCCACATGTCCGATAAGTGGAAGAGCCCATGGTCTTGAGTTCATTCAGTCATGTCGCACAAGACTGCCGTGCAATTCCCTGCCAGAGCCCTGAGGGGCCGCTCTGTATTACATTCATATGACTTTCCCTACCCACTATGGCGTATATCTATTTAGATTCTAATTGTGTGGTAACGACGTGTGGTAAAGATGTGTGGTAAGTGCATCTTTGCAGAACAAGGAAGTAGTAGTATGAAAAGTTGAGTTTCTGCAAAGCACTTGACGCATATGTATTGTATTCTTTTTTGACTCCTTTTTGGATGGGCGGTTTATGTAAGAAACATGCAATTGCAAAGCCATAATATAGCGACTCAGCTTTTGAAAATTAGACTATCGCATTAGCCCAATTTTCCCCTTTTTACTTTCTCTATTACGTATAGTAAGTATGAGAAGTATTGTATTTCACCGGAAATATATGTTTTGAGGCCGCCTAAATCTAAAAGAAAGCACTTTTGCAAACGTTTGCTGCGCGCGCGTGTATGTGTGTGTGTGTGTGTGTGTGTGTTAACAGGATAACTCAAAAACGAAAAGTCTAATAAATACCAAACCTGGTATTTATGTTCAGTACCTTCCAAAGATGTGACACGAAGATTTTCAAGAAAATCTCCGCACGCCAGACTACCCTTTACATAAAAGATTTTTCGGAATTTTTTATTTTCTAAAAACTTTTTGATTAAAATACCGTATATTAAGGATATTTACATTAAATATAATGTATATATTGTCGTATGCCTCACTTAAAATTATTATTTAACTTCAGAGGAGAGCTACTCGCTTATGAGAGGGATCGTTAAACAAACAAAGAACTTTAAACTCGAGGCATCGACGAGGACGCAGCTAAGTTAACTTTACAAAATAGTCTTACATCAACATATTATCTGGCTGAAGGGAGAGGAAAGGAACTCTATTATACCATAATTAAAAGTTAAAAGGCGTGGATGGCACACAATTTATTGGATGAAGTTAGTTACATACCTTTGCCCATTGCCTGCCGACGAGGACATCGTGTGTTAGCAGTTGCCCGACTGACTTACCCGAAGCCTACTCACAGAATGATGCTACGCCAAGTTGGCGTCAGTAACGCCATATCCCTTCCAATGACACTCTGTTTCCCCTGAATCGCCCCTACTCAAACAATCTGCCCCCTCCGACTCCGGTAACCAGAGAGCGTCTTAACAAGACTAACATCTGTGCACATGCCACAATATGTTGAATTTTCTGGGAATTCTTAAGAAGTTCACTTTATTTGAAAGAATTTTTTGTGTATAATCTTGTATAACTGGCAAATGTTAAGCACCAGACGAAAATGTACTCCTCAAAACATGTAGAGCTCTTTAAAACACACAATTTATTTCAAATAAGTTTTTTTTGGCATACGGCATTTCTGAGATATCCTTTATTAAAGGTTGGATTTATTCATTTCTTGGTCATTCTCTTTAAGTCCTGTCAACATTCATTTGTTTCTCGTGATATCGTGGAAAGAGCAGGGAATTTTAAAGCTAGCGTATAGCATCCAGTTCTCAAACATGACTATCGCTTTTCTCTTTGTATCTATAACAGCTGTATATGTGGCTATTTCTGCGGAGGCTTATTTTAATTAAAACGTAGACAGAAAAATGAGCTTAGCAAGAATAGTTTGTATACCCACTAACAAATGATAAGAGGGTAGAGAAAGTCATGTGATTGTATCACATTAGATTTTTATACCTAAAACGATGTGTAATGTAAGTCTGTGTTGATTAACAAGAAATACTTAGAAGTTTTTAAAAGCGTCTGTAGACGAGCGAGTAGAAAAGTTATGTAAATGCAACGCATCAGGTATTTTAAATATTCATTGTAGTAATATCCACGATATCGACAGCGGCAGGAGAAGCTATAAGAGAGTAGGTAATAAAAAGGTTCTAAAAATGTTAGTTACTTGGTATGCAGTGATGAGAATCCCTCAAGAAGTTGTGAGTGCAGGACATATACTTCGGGAAAGTTGGATTACTTGTAACCAGACAAGCTCTAGTTCGAGTACGGTATGGAGCAAGAGAGACGCTTAAGACGATGTACAAGATTTTTACTGTTATCAAAGTTGTCATAATCAGCAATAATTTTCCCTGGGGGCTCCAACGGAAGTCACTACATACACACGCGTGTAATTTAATTGTGAAAATTCGCAAGTTGACGTAGATATTAAGTTACACCCATAGATGCCACTTTCCTGAAAAATGAAAGATATAAAAAAAGCTTTCCGAATTCCAGCAAAGCGTAATAATTTTGCAATACCAAGAAATTCTGAATATGTAAAATGTTATGAGCAGTAAACGTACAAAAATTTACGTGTAAAATCATTGCAAATTCCGTTCTATAAGAATCTTTCAAGAAGTACTTCCTGGTACGACAATAAATGTGCATTAAAGCAAAAAGCACGACTTCTAGGCTATATAAGATTACTAGTCCATATTTTACGCTTGATTAACATTAACCAAAACTGTCAGAAAAAAATTGGAAACACATCCTGCAGTCATAGAACACGAATAACAAACAGTTTATCAGGAAACTGACTTTACAATTCTCATCGTCCATTACTGAATGTGTGCGCCCATTTACTGCTGGTTACTAGAGGTGCAATCACATTTTAAATCCGCACGCTATACGTTTTGCTGGCGGCCAGTAAAAGGTGGACCATGATCATGATGAAGGATAGACAAACGGATAAACTTTGATCTATCATAGCATTTGAGGCAGTATTTTTAACACTTAAATAATTTTAGTCTAATTATATAATATGTAAATTCAATAACAGCCCGCCTTGAAGCAATGTGTATGTAACAATTTGTAGAATGTATGTAACAGTCATTGCATATGCTTATATTATTGTATCCATGTGTAATAATGTTATGTGAATATATTACGTAATTTAATAATGTTGGAGCTGTGCGAATAATAAGTTAAAAGTTGCTAACAATGAGGTAACAATGAGGTAACAATGAGGTAACCTTGAGTCAATAATGAGTAAGGAAGTTTAATAATACTACTAGTCATTATTACAGCAGCAATAATGTAAATTTTAGTGACAGTTTATAAAAATAGCCAATCAACAACCAGAAAAAGCTTTAGTTAAATGAAGGTGTTCTATTCGAGTAGGAGTAGCCAATCAGAGACTTGAAATACAGAAATGTACAGGTTTGGACGGCTGAAATCAATTCAGTTGCCTCCAAACAGTGCTCATAACTAGACGTGTTGCCTGCAAACAGTGCTCATAACCAGACGCGAGATGTGTTCTCGAGAAATTAATTACGTAATCGTGAGAAACGAAAAATAGTATACTTGCTAGAAAGTGCAAGTATTAAATAAAAGAATCTCGCAGCTCTCGATATCAGTGAAGTGCTATTTAATTTGTGTCAAGGATTAATAAAAAGGAGTGAATTAAAACTTGAAATCTGTGTAAGCCTACATTCTTCACGCCCTGCCAAGACATCATGTCTCTAACAATAATACTGAAACAGCCGAGGCAAACATAAATATATAATATTTAAACAAACAGTCAAAACTACAAAGTTAATGTTTTTTTAAACTTGGGGCAAAGGCTACCGGAAACTGTTTACTATACGTGCGGTTGTAACTACTTCAAATTGACGCCCAAAGCGTAGTGCAAACAACGTAATGAACAATTCTACTTCAAATTGGCGTCCATACGTGTAGCTAAAAAATTAAACAACTCTAACAAAAAAACATTCCTCACAGTGCATGTCAATTAACGAGGTACGTTCAGTCCGTAATCTTAAGTTACAATATAATGCAATAGAATTTAAGGTTTTGTCATATCTGTGGTGAAAATCTGTGACACTGAATCTGTCCACAAAGCCATAAAAGCATCCCCTTTGTCGTAAAGTAGTAAAAATGCCTCTACTCCCGTACATTATACGAGAAAACTGAAAGTTGGCAAGTGTGTTATATGTATCATGATAGAAATAATTTCACTCATTTCAAACGACAGTGATCAGCCCTACAGTGTAGACCGCAGAGTACGTATCTACCGTGAGAGGGTCCAAGAATTCGATTCGCGCCTTTACCACAGGTGAGAAGGATGGGGACATAGGGTTGCCAACGAGAGGGTTATAGGCTGCGGATAGCTGGAGGAGTGGCGAAAGGATGACACTATTAGAGGTGTAATTCTGTTAAATATTTCTAATAACAAATCTAAATTACATTGCAAGAGAAAGAGAGCTAGACAGATTCGGGTTTTACCTAACAGACAGAATAAGTCCGGTGTTTCATCCTCGTCGTGCCTAGGGCCTATGCCGAAGTTAGCACAACATGCATTTAAGGAACCGACATCACTGAGGCGTGCTAGATAAGCGAAAGCCAGAGCCACAGCCGTCAAAAAAATTCTAATGTGTTACACTCACATGAATTTCTCTACTCTTTTTACAAACGCTTATTCCTCATATGCTTCCTGTTAATCGAGATATCAAGATGTTAATCTTATTGTTAAGTTTTCTTGTAGATGCAAGGGGAATTGGTAGACTTTAAGCGATAGTCAAATCTTTTAAGAGCTGGTTGCTGTGTGGAGTATTCCATTCTTTTTGCATTACCAGGATAAAAAGA
The DNA here is from genome assembly GCA_030765065.1 of Deroplatys truncata. Classification (NCBI taxonomy): domain Eukaryota; kingdom Metazoa; phylum Arthropoda; class Insecta; order Mantodea; family Mantidae; genus Deroplatys; species Deroplatys truncata. The sequence continues at coordinate 47,479,916 of CM060986.1, forward strand.
AATGAATAACGAATTCCCATCTGAGAGAAAGTATATAAGTATTGGAAAACTTAAGGGAATACCAAGCAATATCTTCAAAATGGTTCACTCAACAAAAAAATTTATATGACATAAATTATGTATTTTAACGCGATCTACATTTTTTGTGTAGTAAAATTTTGTCTATCTCTTATGGTTTACCAGTTATGCAAACATCGTTCACAATGAAGAACACTTTTGGAGACATTCCCAGAAAATTCAAGATATACATTTTATTTCTCATGAAAATATCTTATATATGATATTTTAATCAAGATCGTTAGAGCCGTTTTTGAGAAAATTAAAATTTTCGAAGAATGTTCCATGTAAAGGGTAGTCTGGGGTGGGGGGATTTTCTTGAAAATCTTCGTGTCGCATCTCTGGAAGATACTGAACCTAAATACCAAGTTTGGTGTTTATCCGACTGTTCATTTCTGAGTAATGCTGTTCTCTCTCACACACACACACACACACACACACACACACACGGACGGACATGTTTCTATAAATGCTTTTTTGGATTCAGGGGTCTCAAAATATGTATTTCCGGTGAAATCTCGGTATCGAATTTTTGGGTGGAATGCAATACTACCCCTAATTACTGTACGTAGTAGAGAAAGCAAAAAAAACAAGTTCAATTATCCTAGGAGTATGCGGACTAGTATTTTACCCAGTAATGAGGTGTGCGAGTGTCAGCATGTATTACACAATGCACCCACGTGTCGAAAACGAGTGCTTATTCTCCTAAAAGCATACGATCATAACCCCTACTTGCATAAATATCCGGGATGTGTCTCTCAAGAATTTTAAAAACAATTTCATGGATTTACTTAAACAAATTTTGTCCTGATAGAAGTAAAACCATAACCGTTACAATATAACGGCATTTTCTGCTTTTCTAAAAGCAACAGAACTCCGGTAACAGAGTGGATACAGTAGGCGAGAATGGAGGTTTTGTTCATCAGTAACATTTAAGAGTGGTAATTATTTGAACCAGCTCTCACGTTTATTTTACATCCTTCAGTTGCGAGAGATATCCTCCTAAACAAGCACGTCTGGTGGGATCTCCAACCTGGTGTTTGTATAACTAGACTTCACAAATCAGCCGGCAGGCTGCAGGCTATCTACAAGTGTATTCCATACAACGGTATTTATTTTAGAAACGAGAACACCAGCTATCTTAGCATCTTTATTCTCATAACAACCCACAACCCTGTAAAGTCCATGAATGACGCTGTGAAAACAGAGTCGCTCTCACTACAGGGTAGTTTTGCGTCGATAAAAATGCTCTCATGCAAGGCGTGTATTGGGCAGAAAAATAGGAAAGCAAATGAGAACTGAGAAGGTTGATCCCATATCCGAATTGGAACCAAAGCTCTTCGAATTATCCTATCAATCCTCTTAACCTGTTGGATTTGGCTTATTAGGAAACGGTATTTCGTACGTCATTCCGATTCAGTGAAGAGACGAGTCACGAAATATTATAAAACGGGCAAATTGAATACGGTACAACATTCATTCACTTGTTTGGTTACCAGGAAGCGGAGGAGGATTTCGACACTTAAGCATAACGCCTGTTCTTCTGCAAACCTCCAGGAGGGAGGGGTAAAGCGAAAGACACAGAAGGTGAACAGATTCGGAGCGGCAGGCGAGGACAAACCGGGATCCCTAACGTCTGCAGATATTACATCATGAGGGGCCCGTTCTACACCAGAATAGGCATACGCCTTGCCCGCCGTCCACTCGCCTCATCCCTGAAACATAAATAAATGAAATGGAAGGAAAATTAACGGCATTATATAAACCACCTCAGCATTCGCCTATCAACCAGGGAAAACCGAAGTCAGATTGACAGCAGCAAACGGAATCAAACCTGGGGCCTCCATTACTGCAGAGCCCTCTACCACATTAAGTGGATATGATGCAACACACCATCATTTACTTGTTACTTGAGAGAAGTCCTGGTGAGATGATGAGTAACAGGCCTGCATGTAGGCTTATAGAGCCCTTTGTGCCTCATATTCCTGGCATTACTCAAGTTCTATGGTCTGTATAAAACGGACCACGTTCTTAATATCTGCCTTTCTTATCTCCCCAGATTCCAAAAAGGACCCTAGGGATACATATTTAATCATAAAGAAACCTTCGCAATTCACATAGTATATGCTGCGAGGTCCCAAAACCCCTCACACGTCATGTGTAAGTCCCGTCATGTATAAATGTTTGCGCAGTGTGTTTTGGCCCGTGACATGCCCCACAACACCTCTGAGCCTACATCTGGTCAAATTCAGGAGAAACTCGGTCACTTTCCGGTCAGGCTTCGATATAAAGCGCGAGCCTGCGTGGTGCAAGCAGTGGTTTGTTTACTCCAGATTTCAAGACGAGCCCTCGCCGTGCGCTGGGTTATCTCATACTTGACAGTTACGATCGACACTCCGCAGAACTCAGGCCCAATAATATCGAGCCCCAATTACCTCTTTGCAAGAGTATCTGTTCTCTCATTTCCACTAATACCAGCATGTCCGGAACCGAAAAAGATGTAACCGGGCAGGGGGTATTGAGCCTAACATCCTCTAGCATGGCCACACCAATCTGGATGTAGTTTTAACCGTCCTAGGGGCTTTCAAAGCTGCCATAGCTTTGAGAGCCGAGCAAACGTACACATCCGCTCGTTCGGATGGCATAGTATAAATGTGCATTGCACAGACTAACATCACATAGACCTCAGCCTGACAACCGACCAAGGGGAATGACAAGCATGTTTCTAGGGCCTCAGATCCCAGCATCCGCCTTGCCCCGTGGCGGAAACCGTCTGTAAACCACGTCCTGCCCTCCTCCTGAGTCCCACTACTCCCTGGAAGATATGGACTTAAGTTATATATAGTTGCCAGCAAATCCCCAATCATCTGGGTTGTAGGGCACGTCCAGTCCTTAAAGGATCAGTGAGTGCCCTTTATGGAGTAGCCTAAAACACCACCTCGCTAAAGTCCAGGGGCGGTGAGCACTCATCCTGGCTATCTCCTCCACAAACAGGTAAACAGGGGGAAGGTCCACCAAAATCTCTATGGCGGACTGAGGGATCGTCCGCAACACCGTGTTATCATCACACATGCCAACTTTGCAGCGAATCCAACTGGCAGAACTATCGTCACAGGAGAGGCAGGCCACCAAACCAGCGCCGCATAAGTAATTGACGGTCTTATAACCGAGGTGTAAAGCCATTTGACCACCTTAGGTCTCAGACCACACCTCAGTCCTATAGATCTCCGGCTGGCCCACAAAGCATTGCAGGCCTTCTTTACTTTATAATCAGCATGGTTTTTCCAGCTCAGGTCCTACTGGGATGCGTTAGAACTACGACTTCCAATAACGACACCTTTCACTGAAGTTTCGGAATGACTATTCGGAATATATTATCGTTTTATATTGCATTTCATTAGTAAAAGAACGAAATTTTGATAATAGCTCTGAGGCAATGTTAATATTATTATGATATATTAATATTACTATTAAATCTGTATATCTATAAAGGCCCTAAAAATGGTTCTATGCATTTCAAAGAAATAAAAATTACGAAACAGGTTTTGCACACAGGCAAGTGTAGCGGGAAATCGTCGTTCCTGGGTAGTTGTGGTCTTCTGTAGTGTTCTTCCTCGGCTATTGGTGCTCGTCGGCTGTTGCGTATTCCATTCCTAACTATATCTAATTATTAATTCTCAGGTTATAGTGGGCGAGGCAAGTTTAAGAAATACACTGCAATTTTCCCTTAATAAATGAAGTTTAATTATTGGCGGCTAGCTTTTCCCATTATTATAATCCCACCACTTTAAATTAGTCAGGAGCCTAGCTATCTGCACACGCACTCCTACCCTTGTATGCACCCACGTGCATCTGTAGCACCTCGTGTCGACGTGAATTCTCGAAGATCAGTTATAGATAGAGAGGAGAGGAGAGGAGAGGAGAGAGAGAGTGGGCTCCAAGACCTTGTCTGCCCTTATATACGGGAGCCTAGTGACGATCACCTCTGCCTTTAAAATGTAATGACGTTTCCTATTGGCCCTCAGACCGCGTTACCTTAACTTGAGAATGTGTGGCTTCAGATCCGTGGGCTTAAGCACCATCTTGTAGCGTTGTGGAGCCAGTTCCATATCTCCATCTCTTTCCTGTTCTCTATATGTCTCTTTCTATTACTCCGTACCGTTACCGGTTGCTGCCTTTTGGCTTGGTGAAAGGCACGCTCTACTTTGTTTTCCTGGAATTTTTGCTAGCTCGCCCGTTTCTTACAATCAGCTCTGTACAAATGTTAGATGTTGAATATTTTAGCATGTTAGTGAATTAAATTATTACTGTACAATTCTTATATGTATGGTTCCCCTTCCATATGTACAATTCCTATATATGTATAATGCATCCCCTTTCACAAGTACCTGTAAGGATCGGTTGCTCACTCGCTTACAAATGTGACCTTAAGACGCGTATTAAAATACAGTCGCAACTCCTGCAACCCGCCGCTCCCACGTCACTGCTATATAAATCCACTCGTGCAGTAGTGGTGGACAGTCCGCCATTTCTCCCCTTGTTTTGTACGATATAGATATCCGTAATTGCTCCAGATGCACTTCAGCCTTGGGCTGTATCGTTTTAAAGCCAGTTCATTATGTCTGCACTCTTTACTAAGGAATACAGTCTCATAACAGATATGGTTTCAAATTCTTCTGCTTATGAAACATTTTCCCAAAAGCAATATATCTCCTGTAAGCAAAGACCTCACCATTCCTCCCCTAAATGATAATAAACCTAGGAAACAATATGATAGTTATCTTTCGTTATAAAAGTTGTTTAAAAATGATGTCCCTCTGCGTCTGTATAGGCCTAGTACTTGAACACTCGTACAGCCAAAATATTAGGAAACGCATAAACTTTATCTTTAGGCATTCCCCACAGATAATAATCGCATGGATTTAGATCTGGAGAGCGAGTCAATTATTCGGTCATTAAAACACATCGACTTTTTTGGAACTCTTTTCACTGCAGCTTAAATCTCGTCTAATATTTCCTCGGTTAGAGCTGTTGGCTGTCTTTTCGTCTAACACTGACCAAGTTTATTTAAATTTTTCTAATGATCTACAAATTGTGATTAAGTAGGAACGATAACATCAGGGAATTTCTGTATACTTTCAAGCTGATAGCTCATATGTGACTCCGTTCGAGAAAGACTTAACGAAATAAACACACACTACTGCACCGTAACTATACACAAATTCATATAACGTTAGAGAGGTGCAGATGGCATGAAAAGTTCATCTCTGCTGAGAGACACACAGGTTGCTCGAATGTTTTCTTTCATTGGTAGATAATGTCTTTAATTCTCCCCCATAAGAAGAAGTCGTTTGGTGTTAAGTCAGGAGATCAGGTCGGCCAACGTACCGGTCCTCCTCGTCCAATCCGCCGTCCAAGAAACAACTGGTCAATAACTTGCTGAGCATTAAGTGAAAAGTTAACTGGACAGACATTCTGTTGAAGCCACATCGGTAACCGTACAGCCAGAGGAATACCTTTAAGCAACCGGTGCAAAATGCTGACGAGAAGGTCTGTCGTTCATTTGTGAGTAAACATTATAAGACAGAAAAATAAGTTTGATAAAAGTTGTTTCATTTTAAATGACACCTTAAATGTCTCATGTTTCCATTTAAACTTTCAAAGCTGACCAAGAGTACCCCTACTTCCGGTTTGTTCCAGAAAATGGAAACATCACCAATCGATTCTTTACATATGTTTCGGTTATCAAATTGTTTTTTGTGAACAACAAATATCTTATAGTTTTAGAGAATTTAGTTATTTTGTATTTTCTTTAAAATGGTTGTAACGATTTGATTAAAATGTGCAAGATGCTTGCACAACAAATAAAATGTATATTTTTAATTTCATGCGTACACTTTGCGAAGTCCTCTTCATTTTGAACAAATGTATAACCGGTAAATGATAAGATATAGATACAAACGTAGAACTCTCAAAAACACATAATTTATGTCAAATTTTTGGAATTCACAATTTACGAGATATTCGCAGTCATTGGGGTTTTTTTTTCTTTGTAATACTTCGTTATTTTTTGAGGTGCTAAGTCCCATTATTTGTTTCGGGTGATTACATTCAAACAGCACAGGGCGGCAAATCCTAGGCCCGTCAAGACATTTTGAATGATCCGTCGATAGCTCAAAATTAGATGTGAACTTATTTATTATTATAAACCCTTCCTCTTTCGAATTAGAAAAGAAAGAAAAACAGATTTATTCATACGAGAGCTGCTCAACAAAGGTTAACCCATCTTTTGTTTTTCACTTTCTCTACTATGTATAGTAATTAGGGGAAGTATTGTATTCCGCCCAAAAATTCGATACCAAGATTTTACTGGAAATATATGTTTTGAGACTCCCTGAATCCAAAAAAAGCATTTTTGGAAACATGTCCGTGTGTGTATGTGTGTGTCTGAATAGCATAACTCAGAGACGAACAGTCGGATAAACATCAAACTTGGTATTTAGGTTCAGTATCTTCCAGAGATGCGACACAAAGCTTTTCAAGAAAATCCCCTCACCCCAGATTACCCTTTACATGGAACATTTTTCGAAAATTTTAATTTTCTCAAAAATGCCTCTAACGATTTTGATTAAAATATCATATGTTTAAGATATTTTTATGACAAATGAAATGTATATCTCGAATTTTCTGGGAATGTCTCCAAAAGAATTCTTCATTGTGAACGACTTTTGCATAACTGGTAAACCATAAGAGATAAGACAAACTTTTACGGCACAAAAAATGTAGATCGCGTTAAAATACACAATTTATGTTATACACATTTTTTTTGTTGAGTAAACCGTTTTGGAGATATTGCTTGTTATTCCCTTAAATTTTCCAATACTTATACTTTTTCTCAAATGTGAATTCGTTATTCATTTTTTTTTTATGTTCGGACATGCAAAGAGAGTGGAATGCGCCACATAGCAACCAGCTCTTAAAATATTTGATTGTCGCTTAAATCCTACCATATTCCTCTTGCATCTACAAGAAAATTAGCAATAATATTAACATCTCGATTAACATGAAGCATATGGAGAATAAGCGCTTGTAAAAATAGTTTGTACAAGAGTAGAGAAAGTCATGTGAGTGTAACACATCAGATTTTTTTATTAAGATGGTTATTATTTCATTTCAACGTTTACATAATCTTTCTCGGAGTAATCTTCTCCTACTTCAATGTACTTTTCATAGCGTCTCTGCCAGTCCTCGAACACTCTTTCCGAGGTCCTCGAGGATCGCCTCACTTTTCTTGAGCACTGCTTCAGAATTCTCAAAACGAATGCCCTTGGGCTTTGCCTATAATGGTGGAAGAAAATCACAGGGTACAACATCGGGGCTGTAAGGCGGTTGCGATACGCAGGTAATCTCGATTAACATAAAGTATAAAGAAAAAGATAGTTTTTTTTAGTAAGACTGTATCCCTTGCAGATTACAAGTTATACAAATTCATTCCGAATGAACAGGTCTTCACAGGCTATTCCAAGAAAATTCGGTATATCAATATATACTATTTATTTGACACGAAAATATCTTATACATATAGTATTTTAATAAAAACCATTAGACCCATTTTTGGGGAACTAAAAAACAACGAAAACATTTCCATGTAAAAGGTACCTAATTTAGAATGGGGGGGGGGGTTCTTGAAAAATCCTTGGAAAAAGCTGAACTTATACACCAAGTTTATATTTAATCCAACTTTTCGAGTTTTGCTGTACAGGCGGATTTTTTTTCTAAATATGTTTTCCTTGTTCAGGAACCTCATAAACGCATATTTCTAGTGAAATCTCGATATCGAATTTTTGAATGGAATGTAATACTTCCTCTGCTTACTATAGGTAAGCAACAGATAAAGTAAAAAGATTTTTAAGTGTAGTGTTGAGGCGGTATTTTTAACACTTAAATGATTTCAGCCTAATTATATAAAATATAAATTCAATAATAGCCCGCCTTAAAGCAATATGTGTATGTAACAATATATAGAAAGTGTATATTACAGTCATCGTATATGTTTGTATTATTGTACCATGGTAATAATCTTATGTGAATATATTACGTAAGTTAATAATGTAGGAGCTGTGAGAATAACAAGTTAAAAGTTGCTAACAATGAGGTAATCTTGAGGCATAAGAAGTTTGAGAGTTTAACAATACTACTTGTGATTCTTGGAAGCAATAATGTAATTTTAGTGACAGTTTATAAAATAGCTTATCAACAACCAGAAAAAGCTTTAGTTAAAGGAAGGTATTCTATTGGATTAAGAATAGCCAATCAGAGACTTGAAATACAGAAACTTACAAATTTTAGACGACAGAAATCTATTCAGTTGGTTGCAGACAGCGTTACTAACCAGACGCGACGTATTCGTGTGAGACGAAAATAGTTTACGTGTTAAAAAGTGCAAGTAATTAATTAAAGAATCTCACAGCTCTCTATATCAGTGAAGTGTTATTTAAATCGGGTCAAGCATTAATAAAAGAAGTAAAGTAAAATTATAATCTGTGTAAGCCTACATTCTTGTCACATCACAACCCTGCCAAGAGATACGTGTCTCTAACAATAATACTGACGCAGCCGAGGCAAACATAAATATATAATATTTAAAGAAACAGTTAAATTAAAAAGTTAATATTGTGTTTAAACTTGGGGCAAAGGCCACCTGAAAGTACATTTGGGACGAAGGCTATCGGAAACTGTTTACTATACGTGCGGTTGCAACTACTACAAGTTCGGTTCCCCAACATAAGAACTATAATACAACTCCTTCAATACAAACTACTTCAAATTGACGCACAAATGGCTTGTTTTAGAAATGATAAAAATATATAGAAAAACACAGTCAAGCATTTCACCAGTTGAACTTATGAGTCAAGTGTTGCGTATTAAAAATTTATTTATAAGAGTTTGAGCCTTAACTATAAACTCTAGGTTATGAATCTGACAGAATCTATATCTAGTTTACTGACCGTGACTCTGTCAAGAAAAAGATGGTTCCCAGGAGATCGCGTCTAGGAATTGGCAATGAATAATAATATATGAGCTTGAGGCTGCAGGGGGGAAAAAGAAAACCAGCATCAGAATGAGAGGGGATATTTATGACCCTAGAGAATTTGAAAAATGTTCGCTTCTTTCCAGTTCATTTAATTCAATTTACCGCGAAGTTTTTAAACACTTGATATCAAATTCCTAATAGAAGTGAAGTTGAGATATGAACTAAAACGCCGTATTATATTTAGATATCCACTGGACATCTAGATAGTATTGAGTTGCAAAAAAATGTGCATAATTCTGTCTGAACAGCATACCACAGATTTCCGAGAAATTCCATCGCTTTCTCTATCCATTACAAATTCACGTTTCTCTCTTATCTCTGATAATATAATTGGTTTCTTTTGAATGACGCGACTGACGGCCCGCAGCTCCCACGGTATTTCTAAACGAATTCTTTCGTGCAATAGCGAAGGACCTGCCGCCACTTCTCCCCTAGATAATGCTCTAGCGATTCTAGACAGTATGTTACAATAGACGTTCGAAATTATGCCCCTCTACGCCTTTATGAGACTAACACTTGCCTATCCAAATATTGGAAAGCGCGCCTGATACTGCTTTTTAATTCGTCGAGCATATGGAGATTTGTTACATCATATTTATCTTTAAGTATTTCTCATAGATAATAATCACGTGGATTTAGACCCGGAGAGCGAACCAATTATTCTGTAATCAAAAACTTTAATGCGAGGAGGCAGCGACGCCTGTCTCGACTTGCTTCCAAGAAGAGCCCCTATCTCGTATCTAATTGTTCATCTGTTAGAACTGTTGACTCTCTATGTCACTTTTTGTTTAACACGAACCCAGTCTGCTTAAATTTTTCTAACAGCCTAAAAATTGTGTAATTTTTGGGAACCATGACAGGAAATTTCTGTAAAAATTCAAGTTGGCAGCTCACATGTGTCTCCGTTTGAGCAAAATTTAACACAATAAAAACGCTTTTCTTTTGTATACACTGGATGTTAAATAAACAGACCTCCACATAACGTTGTTCCACATAAAAGACGTTACATTGAACAGCAATGTCTTGTGCTAGGCTACCGCAGAGCGATGTTATTTAATCCGACGAAACAGACATAGCAACACAAAGGACAGTCGAATATGCTTATAACGAATTTGTTTCATACAGTTTTTTTTAATATATATGTAGATTTAGCATTAAAACATCTGAAAAAACATTAATTCTATAACGAACTTTCTGAAGGTCAAAACGTTTAATAATTATTATACGAGAACACACTGAACATTTTTACAAAATCAAACAAGGATTACTTTTAAAAAATTTAAGTGGTTGTATTGTTTTTTCAAATATTCTCCGTTAACATCAATACATTTTTGTATTCGATGAAACCAGTCCTTAAAGCAATGATGCACTCTTCCTGAGACACTTCAGAAACCACGATTTTATAATGTTCCATTGCTTCATCTGATGAGGAACGATTCAACGCATTTTATCTTTAATATTTGGAAGCAAAAAGAAGTCACAAGGTGCTAGGCCAGGGCTGTACGGTGGAGGGTACACAGTGTTCTCCTTTAGGGCATTCATATACTGAGTTGTTAGTTTTGCTGTGCGTGATGAGTCGACATGGTCTAAAATAATTTTTCCTTTTGGGCATTTTTCACGAACTTTCTCAAAGATTTGCGGTAAACGACATTTGTGTAAGATCGGCAGTAAGGGTACGCCTATCTTCTAATGCTATAGTAGCAATATGGATACTTTTAGATAAAAAATCTTATGTGTTACACTCACATGACTTTTTCTACACTTGTACGAACTATTTTTACAAACGCTTATTCTCCATTTGCTTCATGTTAATCGAGATGTTAATCTTATTGCTAATTTTCTTGTAGGTGCAAGGGGAATATGGTAGTATTTAAGCGATAGACAAATCTTTTAAGAAATGGTTGCTATGTTGCGCATTCCATTCTCTTTGTATGTCCAGGACGTAAAAAAATGAATAACGAATTTCCATTTGAGAAAAATAATTGTAAAATTTAAGGGAATAACAAGCAATATCTCAAAAATGGTTCACCCAACAAAAAAAATGTAAATGACATAAATTGTGTATTTTAACGCGATCTACATCGTTTGTGTACTAACATTTTGTCTATCTCTTATAGTTTACCAATTATGCAAAAGTCGTTCACAATGAGGAATACTTTTGGAGACATTCCCAGAAAATTCGAAATATACATTTCATTTGTTAAGAAAAAATCTTAAACATATGATATTTTAATCAAAATGGTTAGAGCCATTTTTGAGAAAGTTAAAATTTTCGAAAAATGTTCCATGTAAAGGATAATCTGGGGTGGGAATTTTCTTGAAAACCGTCGTGTCGCATCTCCGGAAGATACTGAACCTAAATACCAAGTTTGGTGTTTATCCGACTGTTAGTTTCTGCGTTATGCTGTTCACAGACACACACACACGCACACACACACACATACACACGGATATGTTTCCAAAAGTGCTTTTTTTGGATTCAGGGGGTCTCAAAAACATGTAATTCCGGTGAAATCTCGGTATCGAATTTTTGGGTGGAATACAATACTTCCCCTACTTATATACGTGGTAAAGAAATTAAAAATACAGCAACCATATTATCTTCTCTATTACGAATAGTAAATAGGGGAAGTATTGTATTCCATCCAAAAATTCGATACCGAGATTTCACCGGAAATACGTGTTTTGAGGCCCCCCCTGAATCCAAAAAAAGAATTTTTGTAAACATGTCCGTGTGCCAGTGTGTGTGTGTGTGTGTGTGTGTGTGTGTGTGTGTGTGTGTGTGTGAACAGCGTAACTCAGAAACGAACAGTCGGATAAACACCAAACTTGGTATTTAGGTTCAGTATCTTCCAGAGATGCGACACGACGGTTTTCAAGAAAATCCCCCCACCCCAAATTACCATTTACATGGAACATTTTTTGAAAATTTTAATTTTCTCAAAAGCGGCTCTAACGATTTTCATTAAAATATTATATGTTTAAGAAATTTTCATGACATGAAATGTATATCTCGAATTTTCTGGGAATGTCTCCAAAAGTATTCTTCATTATGAACGACTTTTGCATAACTGGTAAACCATAAGAGATGGAAAACATTTTACTACACAAAAAATGTAGATCGCGTTAAAATAAATGATTTATGTCATACATTTTTTTTGTTGAGTGAACCATTTTCGAGATATTGCTTGTTAGTAGGATATATAGGAGAGAGCTGGGCCACTTTTTTGCGTTTATATGGGAAAGGATAGGGAAAACGAGGCTGGATGGGGTGGTTCAAGGAGGAAAATGCGTTTATATGGGAGAGATAGGGAATACGACGACCGATACTATGCTAAAGAGGGTTGAAGGAGGGAAATACGTTTATATGGAAGAAATAGTAGAGAGGTGTTAGGCTAGGAGGGTTTAAGTATGCGTTTATAAGGAGAGACGAGAAAACGGAGAGAGATCCTATGTTAGGATACACAGGTGTTAAAGTTAGGTTAGATAGGAAACCAAAGAGATACTCAGCTAGACAGGGGACAGGAGAGGAATGCGCTTTATGAGAGGTAGAGGATACGGGGAGTGGTGTTAGGCTAGACAGAGGTTGAGAGTAGAGTATGCGTTTATATGTTTGAGAAGTATAGGAACAGGAAGAGGGTGCTAGGCTAGACAGAGGTTGAGGAGTAGAGTATAGGTTATATGAGAGGTATAGGAAAACGAGGTGAGGTGTTAGGCTAGACAGAGGCTGAGTAATGTATGGTTTATATGAGCGGTATAGGAAAACGATGAGAGGTGTTAGACTAGACAGGGCTTGAAACGTAGTGCATGGTTTATATGAGAGATATAGGAAAACGAGGAAAGGTGTTAGGCTAGACAGAAGTCGAGGAGTAGAGTATGGTTTATATCAGAAGTATAGGAAAACGAGGAGAGGTATTAGGTTAGCAGAATTGAGTTTGTGTTTATAAGGAGAGACGAGAAAACGGAGAGAGATCCTATGCTAGGATAGACAGGTGTTAAAGTTAGGTTAGATAGGAAACCAAGGAGTGATACTCAGCTAGAGGGGGGGGGGGGGTAGGAGGGAATGAGCTTTTGAGAGGTAGGGGATACGGGGAGTGGTGTTAGGCTAGACAGGGCTTGAAACGTAGGGCATGGTTTATATGTATGAGAAGTATAGGAACAGGAAGAGAGGTGCTAGGCTAGACAGAGGTTGAGGAGTAGAGTATAGTTTATATGAGAGGTATAGGAAAACGAGGAGAGGAGTTAGGCTAAAGAGAGGTCGAGGAGCAGAGTATGGTTTATGTGAGAGTCATAGGTAAACGAGAGAGGCGTTAGGCTAGACAGAGCTAGAGGAGTAGAGAATGATTTATATGAGAGGTATAGGAACAGGAGGAGAGGTGTTAGGCTAGACAGGTAGTGTAGCAGTAGGAATATGGACTTATATACAAGAGAGATAGGGAATAGGAGGTGCTAGACTTGAAAGCGACTTTAGACGTGAACTTAGTGGAAAGCTGTTTCATGTCAATGTTCTAGACATGCCCATCACGTAACCTATTCAGGGAAAAGGTGACTCGTTCAGGGGAAAAAGGTGACTGCTCAGGGAAAAAGGAGGCCCACAAAGGGAAAACGTTGACTAGCAAAGGGAAAAACGTGACCAGTAAAGGGAAAAATGTCACCAGCAAAGGGGAAAATGTGACCAGCAAAGGGAAAAAGGTGAGCCATAAAGGGAAAAAGATGACCTGCAACGGGAAAAGCTAACCCACTAACACTAACAGCTAAGTAATTCAGGTAGTATTGCAAGAGGCTGTCTGGATCATAGCAGTGTATGATTTCACAGGTAATTCAGCTAGTATCATATGTATTTAGGCTAATTCGTCTAATAACACAGGATAGATTCCAGATGCTAACTGCATCATGGCTCTGCATGATTTCACAGATAATTCAGCTAGTATCGTAGGTATTTAGGCTAATTCAGCTAGTATCACAAGAGGATAGATTCTAGGGTTGGGTATAGCATAGTTTCATATTTCACAGGTAATTCAGGTAGTATCAAGGGTGCTCGTGCTAATTTAGAGCAGGAATTAGTATCAGGGCTAGTTAAGGTAATTTCACATGATTCGGGTAGTATCACAGGTATTGAAGTCATTTTCACAGCCAATTCAGCTAGTATCTTGAGCATTTAAGCTAATTCAGCTAGTATCACAGGAGGCTAGATTCCAAAGGCTAACTGCATCATAGCTATGCATGATTTCACAGCTAATTCAAATAGTATCGTAGGTATTTAGGCTAATTCAGCTAGTATCACAGGAGGCAAGATTCCAGGGTTGGGTATAGCATAGTTTCATATTTCACAGGTAATTCAGAGGGTATCGTAGGTATTTAGGATAATTCAAGTAACATAGGTGTTTAGAGTAATTAAGCAAGCATTACAGGAGGGTAGGTTCCAGGGGTTGGTTATAGCCTAGTTTCGTATTTTTACAGATAGTTCAGGTAATATCGTAAGTATTTGGGTAATCAGCATAGTTTCACAGATGCTCGTGATAATTTCGATCAGAGATTTGTATCACAGCTATTTAAGGTAAATGCAGGTGATTCAGGTTGTATCAATGGTATTTGTGTCATTTTAACAGGTAATTCTGATAGTATCACAGGAGGCTAGATTCAATGATCAGGGTTTCGTATCAGAGCTATTTAATGTAATTTCACTTGATTCGGGTAGTATCACAGGTATTTAAGTCATTTTAACAGGCAATTCAACTAGTATCACAGGTACTCATGGTAATATAGAGAGTAATTCGATTATAAAACTTTTCTCATCCAACGTTACAACAATTTATATACTTTTTTCTAAATCTTACAAACTTATTATATTTTAAGCACTTATTGTACGATGCGGAGAGGGATAAACTGCATATTGGTTCACAAATTGAAAAGCTTTACGTCAACATACCTTTATTTTAGTTAGGTGTAGATGTCTCTCCCCTTTTATCTAGGCTTGAGACTAGCACTAGGATTGCTCCTAATGGCAGGGTTACCACCTTCCCTTCCATCTTCTTCTTTCTTCATCAGGCGTCAGCTATCTGCATATACAGCACACAGATACCTTCTTTTTTAAGATTGTAGACTCACTAGAAAATCTTTATCTTTAACTTACATTCTTTTAAGCACTGTTTGTAATGGCGTAATGTCCATACGCATATGTTGTTATCCCGTCCTCAGCAATAATTCTTTTATCATCAAACGGAGTCAATGCAATTTTATTCACTTGTACTGTAGCAAGGGCATGCTTTCGTGATAGGATCAGATTCATAGGTGTTCTGAGGATTTCACTGGTTTTAAGACAGTCTGTATAGCTGTCAAACGAAATGTACTGCTTAATAGCGCTACGTTTTATACCTTTAATCTTTTTTATCATTGACCCTTGAATATCTAAGGCATACATCTTAGGACGTAGTCCAACAAAGCGTAGGATGATTTTGCTATTAGCCTCATCTTTAAATTTTCCCAATACCTTCTTGTTCTGAGTAGAATAACATATATGGTTGGCAGGGTAATCAGCTGTATCGAGATGTTCAAGAAAACGTAGCTTGTCCTGGTACACATCTTCAGTTGTTACACGATGAATGAACAAATCAGTGTCCATATACATAAGCTTCAGGTTTTCAGCTCCATAATAAGGCAACAAAACGTCGTAATGATAGTTATACATTAATGTCTTGGAGATGTCCAACACACTCATACCAATGTATATAGGCTTGTTGAATACAATCTGACGAGAGGCCATATGTGCAGCAGCTAGATTATCAGCATATATCGTCCTGTCGATAAACGTAGGCTTGGCGATCAGCTTCTCTAGAGTTTTTTCATTGGTCACCAGTCGTATATCCATACGATTACGCAGGTTCTCCATAGTTTTTCTAAACATAGCGTTGTTAAAGAGTTTGTAGAGATCCTTCTCGAAATCATTTGCAGCTTGTTGTCGTAGCCTGTTGTTAAATTCCACATAAGGTTTCAACCACTGAGACTGTCGGAATTGTAGCACACGATGGATTTTTGTTAGTCGTAGTCCATGACTAAGAGCCTGCTTCAAAGCCATGTAATGCACTACATACTTCTTTCGAGGTCCAAGATGAGGTATCAGTTTCTTTGTAGATGATTCCAATGGTTTCATACACTCTGGCAGGAAAGGTAGATCGTTGTGTAGATCGTGAAGTTCTGCAGGATACTCGATGTCGACTTCTAATATGTACCCATGAGGATCATCTTCTTGTAGTGTTTCTAAGTTGATTTCTTCAGGTGACACCCACTGAAATTCACCAAAAGGAAGGGCGTGACACATTGCCCACCCATATTGGTTATTTGCGTCCTCGTATGTGATAAATTGGGTTGGTCTCGTCGGATCAAACTTCTCCATATAAGTGTTATTAGCCTCAGCATACCGATGAGAAACTTGGCATAAACCTCCTCTTATACCTGATTCCACCATGAGTAGTTGATCATAATCTTGTAACAGTTCCAGCTTAATTC
This sequence comes from Deroplatys truncata, assembly GCA_030765065.1. Lineage (NCBI taxonomy): Eukaryota > Metazoa > Arthropoda > Insecta > Mantodea > Mantidae > Deroplatys > Deroplatys truncata. Next base: position 47,496,573 of record CM060986.1, read on the forward strand.
CAGTATACAGTAACATGGCGTCCCATGTAAGACCTGGAGAGGTAAAATAATGGGCAGGATCAACTTTGTGTGTTTTAAGGGTTTGCTCTCTGAACGTCTCAAAGACATCAGCTAGAAGAAGTACATCCGAAGTTAAGTAGAGATCGCTGTACTCTCCCAGGTTTCTCACATTAAACAGCTCCCATACATTTCTAGCATGATCGTAGTCAGCATCAGTAATTTCTTCTTCATTTAATCTATTGTAGAAGGAGTCCTTAGGAGGCAAGCAGGTCTCGTTCAGGGCATCCCATGACGTAACAAAATCATATGGAAATACACCCTTACGGGTCATCAACTTCAATTTGTCTTCTCCAAAGTACTTTAGTGTTTCAGGATACGAGGTTAGATTTTTTACCAACTTATCCAAGCTTGTACTGAGGAATCGGAAGCTATCCACAAATCGAAGCTTTATATCTCCTACATACTTGGTGAATGAGATATAGCTTTCTTCAGAGTTAGGAATTACCTCCACACGTTCACTTGTACAACCCAGCTCCTTAACAATGAAATGAGAGTCATATCCGCTAAGGTTATGCATGAAGACTGGTATATATTTAGGTGTTTTACAGGCTAAATTACATTCATTATGAAGACTTCCACGATATTCACCGCTGATGTGATCATGGTCGCGTACTTTATAGTTCTCTTCTGTAAAGGGTTTTCTACACAAGTAGCATGTCGTAGAAGACTCGAAATCCTTTTGCTGTTGATCCGTAAGTTTCAGAGGCTTAGCAGATTTGTATATATTACCAATCATTTTTGCAAGAGATGTAAGGTACAGCATAAACGTCTGAGCAGCATCAGCACCACGATACACATAGGGATGCTTAGGAAGATCAGTTTCGAGATGTTCAACACTGGATGTAGGCTTCACGTAAACACAGAAGCTCATTGGTGTGTGCTCTTGATAAGGGGTTGTATAGGAAGTTTCAGGATTGGGTATACACGTTTGGCATGGAGTGAGAATACTCTCAAAATCAGCATAGATGACATAAGGTACTTTCAGCATCCTCTCAACATTTTTAAACTGAACAATTGATTTCTCCTTGGTAGGCATAACTACCCTCGCAACACCATGTTGAATACAGAAGGCTACATGTTCTTGCAGTTTTTCCTGTCCACTTCGTCCATATCGATCATCAAAATGTGTAAAGCAGCGCTTACAAGTATAAACCCGTCCATTATGGTTAGTTTTCTGGCGTCGAACGAGTTTCTCAAAATTCTTTATATACACGTAGTGATGTTTTCCACTGATGTCATTCAATAGTAGCAGGTCGCGATGTTCAGGTAGTTCAATGTCAGCAACCTTTATTGGATACACTTCATGCTTCTCATCCAGTCCGAAAACGTTAATGGATATCTTGTTAAACTTCTCAAATTTAGGTATTTGAGAAAGTGGAGTAGGGTAGGAAACACAGCTGAAGTCGTACTTGTCTTGAAGTTCTTTGTATTTGCTGACGCGTTGAGTCTTGATGCTCACGAATTTAGCTAATACGGAGTACATGAAACATTTCTCGTCGCTAAAGTTCTGGATGTTTATACATGCTTTCCTTGCTTCAACAGCTGACGGTAGTGGTATGTAGCTACTTCCTCGTAACGGGTTGTACTTGTTGATACGAAGTCGAACTCCTTCCACAGCAAGCAAAGCCCAGCTGCTACCCTTAAGCTGAGACTCCTCCATTTCAGTCACCAATTTCTTGAATTTCACTTCCATCGTTGAGTCCAGATCAGTTTCCAGGAAAACAGCTTGATTCCGTGTTTTAAATGTTTTGTCACAGGTTTCTCCAATACTGTTAACAAATCGACACTCAGCCAGCAGATTAATTTTAACACTCTTATGAATGCTAAGCTCTTTATGCACAGCATGGATTATACGTTGTTTTGCCTCTTGCAGATACATATTTAGGTCCTTAGCTGATTCGCATCGTATAAAATACGATTTCAATCGTCCTTCGAATGAAGTTTCGTATTCTTTCATATCGCAGTCCTCCATTGTTGACAGCAACTGATGTTTAGTTGGCTCCAATCTTCTTTTCTTCTGAGGGCTGCTTATTTCACATATATCTTCGTGTCGCTGTCCCTTATAACCATCTTTGAAGGTTACATTACAATGTTTACATTTGAAGAGCTTCTTACAGCTCATCTCGTGTCTTCTCTTGTCATAACCTCGGAGGAACTTCTTCCCACATTTTCCGCATGCATATCCAGTAGCGCTTGGAATAATATCCTTATACGCTGAGTTATTCATCTTTATTCTTGATGTAATAACGTATTAATCACTGATCAATGAAATGTAGACCTCTTCACCTTGACACCACTTTAGAAAGCTGATTATTCTTGGAGAGAACACGATGTTAACACCTCAAGACTAATTAGCACAATGAAGTCCAATGCCCTAGATCACCATATTTATAGAGGGAGCACGAACCTTTTTAGATCAATCATAAACTCGCTCCATAACCACCTGTATATGATCGCTCAACGTGTACTAACCCCCCCAGCCATATAACCTCAAGTCTAGAGACAGGATGTTTATGACGTCACACCCAGAGACAGGATGTCTGGCAGCATCAAACACGTTTAAACTCGTCTCATAACTACCTGCTTATGCTGTCACACCAGCAAGAGAAGTATTCCCACACGCTCATTCAGACATATATTTCAAATTCAAAGCCTACCACCACCATCACCACCTATTGTACCAAGGTTAATTCCAGCTGTATTATCACAGTACTTAAAGTAAAAGCTTAAAAGGTAACGAGAAGATGTCCCCCTTATTTACTTAATTATCTCATGTTTTCATTCCCTTTTCAATTCTTCCTTTCCATCTTCTCACAGAAAGCCCATTACATTTAACTACAATCACGAGAAAAGCAATTTTTCCAGAGTTACACAGATTCTAAGCTTCTAAATAGAACCCGGTAATACTTTTAATAAATGTATTTTAGCTCCCCAATATCAGCATCTACCATTTAATCTTTACTCGAACCTGATATGATCCATAAGCTTGAAGATATATGAAATCACCCCTTCGGGATTCTATCTAAGTACTTTAAAGTAATTTTTATAACGAAAACGATATTTAAGAACTAGATACTCTGTTTACGTTTACCTTGACATGTCTATCTAAATTAAATTACGAGTTATTAAACGTTTGCAAGTAAATTTCATTGAATCGGTATTCGAACCCAGAACACCAGGAACAAAATAATTTATAATATTAGTCTGACATGTTAAACAAAGCTGTATGCAGTTACATCATCGATCTAAGTGATATATTCTAGTGTACAGAGGAAAATTAAGGAAGTCATTAAAAATCGGGAATCGAACCAAGCACAACTGATTGACAATTATATACAGCATTAATCACCCAGTACAGAACCTATCAATCATGCTTTGGTGCACTCCTCTACCTCACTTAGTTCCCGAGACAATGAAAATTTAAAAATTAAGGATCGAACCCAGGACGTCAGGTATCTAATTACACATTTACAAGATACTACCTAATAACATAAACGCAATAAAGTTTATTTGGCGTCTTTATCTTAATTGGTTTAGGAGTTATTAAATTTATAAGTAAATTCCATCGAATCAGTATTCGAACCCAGAACACCAAGAACAAAATAATTTATAATATGAGTTTGGTATGCTTAAAGGTTCTGTATGTAGTTACAGCATCAATCTAAGTGATATTTTCTAGAGTATAGAGTAAAATTAAGGAAGTCATTAAAAAATCGGGATTCGAACTAGAGACAACTGATTAAAAATTATATACAGTATTAATTACACATTATAACAGCTATCAAACATGCTTTGGTCCATTCCTCTAGCTTTCTTAGTTTCCGAGATAATGAAGGTTTTAAAATTAAGGATCGAACCCAGGACACCAGGTACCAAAATATACATTTACAAGAAACTAGCTAATGACATTAATGTAATAAAGTTTATTTGGCGTCTTTATCTTAATTAGTCTCTGAGTTATTAGAAGATGAATTTGCATTCACTCCTAGGATTCGAACCCAGGCATCCCGGTCAACTTGAAACAATGTCCTAATGACGCGGCGCATTCCAAAGAATTGATTAGTTTTTTCCCCATTGTTTTATCTCTTTTCATTCGTGAGATATAAGCGATTAAACAGTAGCAATAGAATGCCGGTTTGAGCGCAAAGTAAGATGCCGACATCTGATAAAGTTCTTTGATCTATGCCGGCAAGCTCCGCCCATTCTATTTCTACTGTTTAATCGCTTATATCTCACGAATGAAAAGAGATAGAACAATGGGAAAAAAACTAATCAATTCTTTGGAATGCGCCGCGTCATTAGGACATTGTTTCAAGTTGACCGGGATGCCTGGGTTCGAATCCTAGGAGTGAATGCAAATTCATCTTCTAATAACTCAGAGACTAATTAAGATAAAGACGCCAAATAAACTTTATTACATTAATGTCATTAGCTAGTTTCTAGTAAATGTATACTTTGGTACCTGGTGTCCTGGGTTCGATCCTTAATTTTAAAAACTTCATTATCTCGGAAACTAAGAAAGCTAGAGGAATGGACCAAAGCATGTTTGATAGCTGTTATAATGTGTAATTAATACTGTATATAATTTTTAATCAGTTGTCTCTAGTTCGAATCCCGATTTTTTAATGACTTCCTTAATTTTACTCTATACTCTAGAAAATATCACTTAGATTGACGCTGTAACTACATACAGCACCTTTAAGCATACCAAACTCATATTATAAATTATTTTGTTCTTGGTGTTCTGGGTTCGAATACTGATTCGATGGAATTTACTTATAAATTTAATAACTCCTAAACCAATTAAGATAAAGACGCCAAATAAACTTTATTGCGTTTATGTTATTAGGTAGTATCTTGTAAATGTGTAATTAGATACCTGACGTCCTGGGTTCGATCCTTAATTTTTAAATTTTCATTATCTCGGGAACTAAGTGAGGTAGAGGAGTGCAGCAAAGCATGATTGATAGGTTCTGTACTGGGTGATTAATGCTGTGTATAATTGTCAATCAGTTGTGCTTGGTTCGATTCCCGATTTTTTAATGACTTCCTTAATTTTCCTCTGTACACTAGAATATATCACTTAGATCGATGATGTAACTGCATACAGCTTTGTTTAACATGTCAGACTAATATTATAAATTATTTTGTTCCTGGTGTTCTGGGTTCGAATACCGATTCAATGAAATTTACTTGCAAACGTTTAATAACTCGTAATTTAATTTAGATAGACATGTCAAGGTAAACGTAAACAGAGTATCTAGTTCTTAAATATCGTTTTCGTTATAAAAATTACTTTAAAGTACTTAGATAGAATCCCGAAGGGGTGATTTCATATATCTTCAAGCTTATGGATCATATCAGGTTCGAGTAAAGATTAAATGGTAGATGCTGATATTGGGGAGCTAAAATACATTTATTAAAAGTATTACCGGGTTCTATTTAGAAGCTTAGAATCTGTGTAACTCTGGAAAAATTGCTTTTCTCGTGATTGTAGTTAAATGTAATGGGCTTTCTGTGAGAAGATGGAAAGGAAGAATTGAAAAGGGAATGAAAACATGAGATAATTAAGTAAATAAGGGGGACATCTTCCCGTTACCTTTTAAGCTTTTACTTTAAGTACTGTGATAATACAGCTGGAATTAACCTTGGTACAATAGGTGGTGATGGTGGTGGTAGGCTTTGAATTTGAAATATATGTCTGAATGAGCGTGTGGGAATACTTCTCTTGCTGGTGTGACAGCATAAGCAGGTAGTTATGAGACGATTTTAAACGTGTTTGATGCTGCCAGACATCCTGTCTCTGGGTGTGACGTCATAAACATCCTGTCTCTAGACTTGAGGTTATATGGCTGGGGGGTTAGTACACGTTGAGCGATCATATACCCGTGGTTATGGAGCGAGTTTATGATTGATCTAAAAGGTTCGTGCTCCCTCTATAAATATGGTGATCTAGGGCATTGGACTTCATTGTGCTAATTAGTCTTGAGGTGTTAACATCGTGTTCTCTCCAAGAATAATCAGCTTTCTAAAGTGGTGTCAAGGTGAAGAGGTCTACATTTCATTGATCAGTGATTAATACGTTATTACATCAAGAATAAAGATGAATAACTCAGCGTATAAGGATATTATTCCAAGCGCTACTGGATATGCATGCGGAAAATGTGGGAAGAAGTTCCTCCGAGGTTATGACAAGAGAAGACACGAGATGAGCTGCAAGAAGCTCTTCAAATGTAAACATTGTAATGTAACCTTCAAAGATTGTTATAAGGGACAGCGACACGAAGATATATGTGAAATAAGCAGCCCTCAGAAGAAAAGAAGATTGGAGCCAACTAAACATCAGTTGCTGTCAACAATGGAGGACTGCGATATGAAAGAATACGAAACTTCATTCGAAGGACGATTGAAATCGTATTTTATACGATGCGAATCAGCTAAGGACCTAAATATTTATCTGCAAGAGGCAAAATAACGTATAATCCATGCGGTGCATAAAGAGCTTAGCATTCATAAGAGTGTTAAAATTAATCTGCTTGCTGAGTGTCGATTTGTTAACAGTATTGGAGAAACCTGTGACAAAACATTTAAAACACGGAATCAAGCTGTTTTCCTGGAAACTGATCTGGACTCAACGATGGAAGTGAAATTCAAGAAATTGGTGACTGAAATGGAGGAGTCTCAGCTTAAGGATAGCAGCTGGGCTTTGCTTGCTGTGGAAGGAGTTCGACTTCGTATCAACAAGTACAACCCGTTACGAGGAAGTAGCTACATACCACTACCGTCAGCTGTTGAAGCAAGGAAAGCATGTATAAACATCCAGAACTTTAGCGACGAGAAATGTTTCATGTACTCTGTATTAGCTAAATTCATAGGGGAGAATGCACAGCGTGTGAACAAATACAAACAACTTCAAGACAAGTACGACTTCAGCTGTGTTTCCTACCCTACTCCACTTTCTCAAATACCTAAATTTGAGAAGTTTAACAAGATATCCATTAACGTTTTCGGGCTGGATGAGAAGCATGAAGTGTATCCGATAAAGGTTGCTGATATTGAACTACCTGAACATCGCGACCTGCTACTATTGAATGACAGCAGTGGAAAACATCACTACGTGTATATAAAGAATTTTGAGAAACTCGTTCGACGCCAGAAAACTAACCATAATGGACGGGTTTATACTTGTAAGCGCTGCTTTACACATTTTGATGATCGATATGGACGAAGTGGACAGGAAAAACTACAAGAACATGCAGCCGTCTGTATTCAACATGGTGTTGCAAGGGTAGTTATGCCTACCAAGGAGAAATCAATTGTTCAGTTTAAAAATGTTGAGAGGATGCTGAAAGTACCTTATGTCATCTATGCGGATTTTGAGAGTATTCTCACTCCATGCCATACGTGTACACCCAATCCTGAAACTTCCTATACAACACCTTATCAAGAGCACACACCAATGAGCTTTTGTGTTTACGTGAAACCTACATCCAGTGTTGAACATCTCGAAACTGATCTTCCTAAGCATCCCTATGTGTATCGTGGTGCTGATGCTGCTCAGACGTTTATGCTGTACCTTACATCTCTTGCAAAAATGATTGGTAATATATACAAATCTGCTAAGCCTCTGAAACTTACGGATCAACAGCAAAAGGATTTCGAGTCTTCTACGACATGCTACTTGTGTAGAAAACCCTTTACAGAAGAGAACTATAAAGTACGCGACCATGATCACATCAGCGGTGAATATCGTGGAAGTCTTCATAATGAATGTAATTTAGCCTGTAAAACACCTAAATATATACCAGTCTTCATGCATAACCTTAGCGGATATGACTCTCATTTCATTGTTAAGGAGCTGGGTTGTACAAGTGAACGTGTGGAGGTAATTCCTAACTCTGAAGAAAGCTATATCTCATTCACCAAGTATGTAGGAGATATAAAGCTTCGATTTGTGGATAGCTTCCGATTCCTCAGTACAAGCTTGGATAAGTTGGTAAAAAATCTAACCTCGTATCCTGAAACACTAAAGTACTTTGGAGAAGACAAATTGAAGTTGATGACCCGTAAGGGTGTATTTCCATATGATTTTGTTACGTCATGGGATGCCCTGAACGAGACCTGCTTGCCTCCTAAGGACTCCTTCTACAATAGATTAAATGAAGAAGAAGTTACTGATGCTGACTACGATCATGCTAGAAATGTATGGGAGCTGTTTAATGTGAGAAACCTGGGAGAGTACAGCGATCTCTACTTAACTTCGGATGTACTTCTTCTAGCTGATGTCTTTGAGACGTTCAGAGAGCAAACCCTTAAAACACACAAAGTTGATCCTGCCCATTATTTTACCTCTCCAGGTCTTACATGGGACGCCATGTTGCTGTATACTGGAATTAAGCTGGAACTGTTACAAGATTATGATCAACTACTCATGGTGGAATCAGGTATAAGAGGAGGTTTATGCCAAGTTTCTCATCGGTATGCTGAGGCTAATAACACTTATATGGAGAAGTTTGATCCGACGAGACCAACCCAATTTATCACATACGAGGACGCAAATAACCAATATGGGTGGGCAATGTGTCACGCCCTTCCTTTTGGTGGATTTCAGTGGGTGTCACCTGAAGAAATCAACTTAGAAACACTACAAGAAGATGATCCTCATGGGTACATATTAGAAGTCGACATCGAGTATCCTGCAGAACTTCACGATCTACACAACGATCTACCTTTCCTGCCAGAGTGTATGAAACCATTGGAATCATCTACAAAGAAACTGATACCTCATCTTGGACCTCGAAAGAAGTATGTAGTGCATTACATGGCTTTGAAGCAAGCTCTTAGTCATGGACTACGACTAACAAAAATCCATCGTGTGCTACAATTCCGACAGTCTCAGTGGTTGAAACCTTATGTGGAATTTAACAACAGGCTACGACAACAAACTGCAAATGATTTCGAGAAGGATCTCTACAAACTCTTTAACAACGCTATGTTTGGAAAAACTATGGAGAACCTGCGTAATCGTATGGATATACGACTGGTGACCAATGAAAAAACTCTAGAGAAGCTGATCGCCAAGCCTACGTTTATCGACAGGACGATATATGCTGATAATCTAGCTGCTGTACATATGGCCTCTCGTCAGATTGTATTCAACAAGCCTATATACATTGGTATGAGTGTGTTGGACATCTCCAAGACATTAATGTATAACTATCATTACGACGTTTTGTTGCCTTATTATGGAGCTGAAAACCTGAAGCTTATGTATATGGACACTGATTCGTTCATTCATCGTGTAACAACTGAAGATGTGTACCAGGACAAGCTACGTTTTCTTGAACATCTCGATACAGCTGATTACCCTGCCAACCATATATGTTATTCTACTCAGAACAAGAAGGTATTGGGAAAATTTAAAGATGAGGCTAATAGCAAAATCATCCTACGCTTTGTTGGACTACGTCCTAAGATGTATGCCTTAGATATTCAAGGGTCAATGATAAAAAAGATTAAAGGTATAAAACGTAGCGCTATTAAGCAGTACATTTCGTTTGACAGCTATACAGACTGTCTTAAAACCAGTGAAATCATCAGAACACCTATGAATCTGATCCTATCACGAAAGCATGCCCTTGCTACAGTACAAGTGAATAAAATTGCATTGACTCCGTTTGATGATAAAAGAATTATTGCTGAGGACGGGATAACAACATATGCGTATGGACATTACGCCATTACAAACAGTGCTTAAAAGAATGTAAGTTAAAGATAAAGATTTTCTAGTGAGTCTACAATCTTAAAAAAGAAGGTATCTGTGTGCTGTATATGCAGATAGCTGACGCCTGATGAAGAAAGAAGAAGATGGAAGGGAAGGTGGTAACCCTGCCATTAGGAGCAATCCTAGTGCTAGTCTCAAGCCTAGATAAAAGGGGAGAGACATCTATAACGAACTAAAATAAAGGTATGTTGACGTAAAGCTTTTCAATTTGTGAACCAATATGCAGTTTATCCCTCTCCGCATCGTACAATAAGTGCTTAAAATATAATAAGTTTGTAAGATTTAGAAAAAAGTATATAAATTGTTGTAACGTTGGATGAGAAAAGTTTTATAATCGAATTACTCTCTATATTACCATGAGTACCTGTGATACTAGTTGAATTGCCTGTTAAAATGACTTAAATACCTGTGATACTACCCGAATCGTGTGAAATTACATTAAATAGCTCAGATACGAATTCCTGCTCTAAATTAGTACGAGCACCTGTGATACTATCAGAATTGCCTATTAAAATGACTCAAATACCATTAATACAACCTGAATCAGCTGCATTTACCTTAAATAGCCGTGATACAAAATCTCTGATCGAAATTATTACGAGCATCTGTGAAACTATGCTGATTATCCAAATACTTATGATATTACCTGAACTATCTGTAAAATACGAAACTAGGCTATAACCAACCCCTGGAACCTACCCTCCTGTAATGCTTGCTTAATTACTCTAAGCATCTATGTTACTTGAATTATCCTAAATACCTACGATACCCTCTGAATTACCTTGAAATATGAAACTATGCTATACCCAACCCTGGAATCTAGCCTCCTGTGATACTACCTGAATTAGCCTAAATATCTACGATACTAGCTGAATTAGCTGTGAAATCATGCATAGCTATGATGCAGTTAGCCTCTGGAATCTAGCCTCCTGTGATACTAGCTGAATTAGCTTAAATGCTCACGATACTAGCTGAATTGGCTATGAAAATGATTTAAATACCTGTGATACTACCCGAATCATGTGAAATTACCTTAACTAGCTCTGATACGAATTCCTGCTCTAAATTAGCACGAGCACCTGTGATACTATCAGAATTACCTGTTAAAATGACTCAAATACCATTGATACAACCTGAATCATCTGCATTTACCTTAAATAGCTGTGATACAAATCTCTGATCGAAATTATCAATAATATCTGTGAAGCTCTGTCGATTACCTCAAATACTTACGATATTACCTGAACTATCTGTGAAATACGAAGCTAGGTTATAACCAACCCCTGGAACCTACCCTCCTGTAATGCTTGCTTAATTACTCTAAACACCTATGTTACTTGAATTATCCTAAATACCTACGATACCCTCTGAAATACGAAACTATGCTATACCCAACCCTGGAATCTAGCCTCCTGTGATACTTGCTTAATTACTCTAAACACCTACGATACTAGCTGAATTATCTGTGAAATCATGCAGAGCCATGATGCAGTTAGCATCTGGAATCTATCCTGTGTTACTAGACGAATTAGCCTAAATGCATACGATACTAGCTGAATTACCTGTGAAATCATACACTGCTATGATCCAGTCAGCCTCTTGCAATACTACCTGAATTACTTACCTGTTAGTGTTAGTGGGTTAGCTTTTCCCGTTGCAGGTCACCTTTTTCCCTTTATGGCTCACCTTTTTCCCTTTGGTGGTCGCCTTTTTCCCTTTGCTGGTGACATTTTCCCCTTTACTGGTCACCTTTTTCCCGTTGCATGTCGCCTTTTTCCCTTTGCTGGTCACATTTTTCCCTTTGCTGGTCGCCTTTTTCCCTTTGCTGGTTACGTTTTTCCCTTTGCTAGTCAACTTTTTCCCTTTGTGGGTCTCCTTTTTCCCTGAGCAGTCACCTTTTTCCCCTGAACGAGTCACCTTTTCCCTGAATAGGTTACGTGATGGGCATGTCTAGAACATTGACATGAAACAGTTTTCCACTATGTTCACTTCTAAAGTCGCTTTCAAGTCTAGCACCTCCTATTCCCTATCTCTCCTGTATATAAGTCCATATTCCTACTGCTACACTACCTGTCTAGCCTAACACCTCTCCTCCTGTTCCTATACCTCTCATATAAACCATACTCTACTCCTCTAGCTCTGTCTAGCCTAACGCCTCTCTCGTTTACCTATGACTCTCACATAAACCATACTCTGCTCCTCGACCTCTGTCTAGTCTAACTCCTCTCCTCGTTTTCCTATACCTCTCATATAAACTATACTCTACTCCTCAACCTCTGTCTAGCCTAGCACCCCTCTTCCTGTTCCTATACTTCTCATACATATAAACCATGCCCTACGTTTCAAGCCCTGTCTAGTCTAACACCACTCCCCGTATCCCCTACCTCTCAAAAGCTCATTCCCTCCTACCCCCCCCCCCCCTCTAGCTGAGTATCACTCCTTGGTTTCCTATCTAACCTAACTTTAACACCTGTCTATCCTAGCATAGGATCTCTCTCCGTTTTCTCGTCTCTCTTTATAAACACAAACTCAATTCTCCTAACCTAATACCTCTCCTCGTTTTCCTATACTTCTCATATAAACCTTACTCTACTCCTCGACTTCTGCCTAGCCTAACACCTTTCCTCGTTTTCCTATATCTCTCATATAAACCATGCACTACGTTTCAAGCCTTGTCTAGTCTAACACCTCTCATCGTTTTCCTATACCGCTCATATAAACCATACATTACTCAGCCTCTGTCTAGCCTAGCACCTCTCCACGTATTCCCTATCTGTCTCATATAAAGCATATCCCTCCCTCCTTTAGCATCTGATTAGCCTAGCATCAGCCCTGGTATTCCCTATCTCTCCCATATAAACGCATTTTCCTCCTTGAAGACTCTCTCAACCTAGCATCTACCTTCGTTTTCCCTATCCTTTCCCATATAAACGCAAAAAACTGTGCCAGCTCTCTCCTATATATCCTACTCTGGGGGTAGGTTTGTTCATATTCATTCAGCTCCCCCTTCATTGAATATTGATGTTTGGTGGCTCTGTATTTTGTGAAAACGTGTAGCCTCTATGTAACTGAGTATCTACGTTATCAAAGAGAGGATACAAAGATGTCATCCACTGCGATTATCTATAAATTACTCGACCATTCCGATAATTTTTCACCACCTAAAACGTTACGTACAGCTGCTACAGCATTTCCAATAGGTTAAGGAAATCAGAAATACAATATCCACAAATATTTTACATCAATTTCCCTAAATATCAGGGGAGATTTAGTGTAGATTAAATACTACAGTGTATATATAAACATCTAGATCACATTACAATAATTTCGTAAAGAATACGGGGAGACTCAAAGAAATTAATTAAATCCTCGTTCCAGAATTAAACACACACTACGTGATCAAAAGTATCCGGACACCTGGATGAAAATGACGTACAAGTTCGTAGCGCCCTCCAACGGTAATGCTGGAAGTCAATATGGTGTTGGCCCGCCCTTAGCCTTGATAACAGCGTTCGCTCTCGCAGGCATACCTTCAATCAGGTGCTGGAAGGTTTCTTGGGGATGGCACCCCATTCTTCACGGAGTGCGGAACTGAGGAGAGGTATCGATGTAGGTCGGTGAGGTCTGGCACGAAGTCGGCGTTCCAAAACATCCCAAAGGTCTTCTATAGGATTCAAGTCAGGACTCTGTGCAGGCCAGTCCATTACAGGAATGTTATTGTCATGTAACCACTCCGCCACAGTCCGTGCAGTATGAACAGGTGCTCGATCGTGTTGAAAGATGGAATCACCATCCTCGAATTGTTCTTCAACAGTGGAAAGCAAGAAGGTGCTTAAAATATCAATGTAGGTCTGCGCTGTGATCGTGCCACGCAAAACAACAAGGGGTGCAAGCCCCTCCAGGAAAAACACGACCACACCATAACACCACCACCTCCGAATTTCACTGTTGGCACTACACACGCTGGCAGATGACGTTCACCGGGCATTCGCCATACACACACCGTGCCATCGGATTGCCATATTGTGTACCGTGATTCGTCACTCCACACAACCTTTTGCCACTGTTCAATCGTGTAATGTTGACGCTCCTTACACCAAGCGAGGCGTCGTTTGGCATTTTCCTGCGCGATGTGTGGCTTATGAGCAGCCGCTCGACCATGGAATCCAAGGTTTCTCACCTCACGCCTGTCATAGTACTTGGAGTGGATCCTGATGCAGTTTGGAATTCCTGTGTGATGGTCTGGATAGATGTCTGCCTATTACTCTTTACGACCCTCTTCAAATGTCGGCGGTCTCTGTCAGTCAACAGACGAGGTCGGTCTGTACGCTTTTGTGCTGTACATGTCCCTTCACGTTTCCAGTTCACTATCACATCAGAAACAGTGGACCTAGGGATGTTTAGGAGTGTGAAAATCTCGCATACAGACTTCTGATACAAGTGACACCCAATCAGTTGACCACGTTTGAAGTCCGTGAGTCCCACGGAGCGTCCCATTCTGCTGTTTCACGATGTCTAATGACTACTGAGGTCGCGGATAATGAGTACCAGGCAGTGGGTGGCAGCACAATGCACCTAAGATGAAAAACGTATGTTTGTGGGGTATCCGGATACTTTTGATCACATAGTGTATGTTACATTTATGACTCTCTCTACACATACCGAGCGGGACGTCTCAGGTGGTTACGTCCGTGGTCCGCACTATGGTCCTTTTTTTGTGGTTTCTCCGGATCGCCAGGTGAACGATGGGATGGTTCTCTTCTACCACAACTCTCCTGCCTCTTATTTCCTGTACCCATCATCTTGCTTGTTATCTGTTTCAGGGTTGTAGGACCAGGCGACGGTGTTCGGCTGTAGCTTGGCGGAGACTTGCGCTCTGTTAGGTTTCTTTCCTGGTGTCGCTGCGGTAACGCTCAGTTAGGTCTCTCCTCAGCACGGGGCTCCGCTCCGGGGGTCCTTGGAGGTTGGTGGCTTGTGGGCAGGGATGTGTTCCATCTGGGGATCCTGTCCATTCTTGTACCCGTCGGTATCCGGGTCTAGTCGCCCTTTTATTCTTCTACAAACCATTCTTATAAAAGCTTGTTCTTCTATCTACTTCATGTAAAAACACATTTGCAGAAACGGTTTTGTTACACATTTCGTTGCAGATACAAGGGGAATACAGCAGACTTACGCGATAGTCAAATCTATCGCTACCAAATCTGGATGGCTATGAAATTTCATTCTCTTTGCATAACCAAAAAAGGGGGGAAGACAACTTAGCAGTTTAAGAGAGTGTGAAGCATTTAGCAATTATTTAAATCAATAACAAAGAATATCTCGGAAATGCTTAATGCCATCAACGGTGGCGGCCCTCGTAGCCGAGTTCGCTGGAGTGTATAGCTTCGGCGCTCCGCCAAGCTGAGGGTCGCGGGTTCGAGTACCACAGTGGGCATAGATGTTTGTCTATATGTTGAGTAATTGCGATAAAGAATACAGTAAAACACAATAATAATAAACTGGGTAAACAAGGGAGCTTAAAAAAATTGTGCTTTTTAACCAGATGAACATTTTTTTTCTTTTTTTAGTAAGTTTGTCTATCTCTTACGTTTACTTACAAGTTACACAAAATGCATCCCGAATGAAGAGGATTTCAAAGGCTGTTTCCAGAAAATTCAAGATATACATTTTATTTTTCATGTAAATGTCATAAACATATGGCATTTTAATCAAAATCGCTAGAGACTTTCAGAAAATAAAGAATAACTTTTTTCCATGTGAAGGATTATTTGGTTGGGGAGGGGTGTATGCATTCCTTGCGGGATGTTAAACTTAAACCTAAAGTTTGGCATTTAACCGACTTTCCGTTTGCGTTATGCTCCTGTTTTTAAAAATACCTTTTGGATTCAGAGGAGCTCAAAGCATGTATTTCCGTTGGAATCTCTGTGCAACGTATTATACAAGTAGAAATTTTACACTGAGAAAATGTATCGAGGGAAATTTTATTTACACGAAACACATTTCATTACAGCTTGCATCCGGAGAGCAATTCTAAAGATCCCAAGGCGTTTTTCTGGCAAGGAGTTTATTTTTAATTTACTGCCTTCAGTTCTACGACTATGTATGTTAACTGTTGTGGGTTGTATCCTTTTTTGCCAAACAAACATAGCAAATGATTTCCTTTGGGAAATTTCATATCGTAAACACAGATCTGATAAGAGAAACCAACTTCTTGAGCTATGATTATACTTGGACCCTTGGGCAAAGTATGAGAGGAGGTTTATACTTATTATAAAGTGTTATATTCTTCTGGAATTTTTTTCACTCATCGCAAATCTTTGTACAACAAATCTGAGGTATCACACTTGCTTGACTTCCTCTACCAATTACAACTTTACATAATCTCAGAACCGGGTTTATCTTCAATGACATGCCTGAGGCAGCAGGGTCCGACTCGTAGCAGGTGTCTGCGGTAGTCTAGCTCAAGACAGTTACGTTGATTGCTCTGGTGGGATAACGTTATACAAAGCTGTGAGTAGGTATAGTGTATACTACAAAACGTGTATTTATTGTGTTGAGTTTTGCTCCAACGAAGTCAATTATGAACTGTCAGCTTGAATTTATACAGAAACTCCCTGATATCACCGTTCCTTACAAATCCAAAATTTTAGACAGACAGTTCAGTTCTGAGGAAACGTCTACACGGGGCCGAAGCTCCCCTCCTATGGCAAGGGAAAGACGCCAACCGCGTGACTCAATCTTTGGGGGGTTTCTTCGTTAGGCCAATACCTGATTTCATAAACAGCCCCTCTCTACGGTTTCACAGTTACAGAGGAGGATACGTTCCGCGCGTCAAGGCTACCGAAATCCTTGGTATGGCCGACAGCGATCTAATACGGCATCTCCCAGCTCTCTAGACTGATACTCCACTTGGATATCACAGCCCAAACGTACCTTTTCTTCCACAGATATCGAGAAACACTGCCCCAACGAGGTCAACCCAATTCGATCAACTCCCTTATGGGTGGGATTCAGATGTTCTAATGTTAGAAGTATCACTAGTGCACACCACGGTAGTGAAGGGAACAGATCCCTTCCCTTAGATAGCCAATAGTTCCAACCGAGAAAAAATTAGACGAGATAAGTGTCGTGGAAAGAAGCTCAACAAAATCGCCACCTCAACGTGTTTATGACATAATTGGCACGCTCTCAAAATGTAAATCCATGTGAGTATTATCTGTGGGGAATGCTTAAAGTTATGTATGCAACAAATCACCATACGCTCGACGAATTAGAAGACAGTGTCCGGCATACGTTTTCCAATATTTCGACTGCATGAGTGTTTAACAGCTGCCAGGCTTGTATAGACCCAGAGCACTTTTATAACCAAATCCGAACCTAACATTGTTTCACCCGGTTAGCATTATCTAGGGAGAAACAGCGGGACTCTCCGCCGCTACTGCACGAACAGATTCGTATAAGTGCCGTCGGAGCCGTGGGCTGCCGGTCGCGTCTTTCAGGACACTTGGTACATACGCGGGCGGATCGAAGAGTAACGCACAATGTTTTTACAAAAAAAGCTTTAATAGTTATAACAACAAAATTCACAAACGAACATACACCTTTTACCTACTTTTCGGCGTAGTCACCCAGTTTCTCAACACATCTCTCCCATCGTGATACCAGTTTCAATAAGTCCTGTTGGTAGAAATCTGTTTCCTTGGAGTATAACCATCTGTGGACTGCTGTTTTCACTTCCGGATCTGTCGCAAAGCGTTGGCCGGCCAGGAATTTCTCCATGGGACCAAACAGATGAAAGTACGACGGTGCAAGGTCCGGACTGCATGGTGGATGCTGGCGCACCGCCCAAACGAATTTGGTGATTTTCTGACGAAAAGTAACAGCAACATGGGGCAAACATTGTCATAAAGAATTTTGACATCAGTATTCATGTTGTGGCGTTTGTCACGAAGGACACGACGCAACTTCACTAAAGTTTTCATGTATGCTGCAGCATTCACAGTGGTCCCGTGTTCAGCAAAGTCTACCAATACAACGCCATGCATATCCCAGAACACCGTCACAAGCACTATCCTAGCAGATTGAGTCATTTTTAATTTTTTCTTCACTCGGGAACCAGCATGCTTCCAGTCCTAACTTGCCTGCTTGGCTTCGGGCATGTAGTGGTATGCCCACGACTCATCACCAGTGACGATTCCTTTCAAAAAGTCATGCCCTTCTGCGGTGTACCGCGTTAGGTGATTCAAGCTCGTCATCATTCCCTGGCAATTGTGGGTGGTTGTCTGTCAGGTTCTTAGGCACCCAGCAAGCAATAACTTTACGAAATGTCAACGTGTCATGAACAATATCGTACACTGCGCCATAGGAAAGTTGAACTGTTGCGATAAGGTTCGCAGTTGCACACGGCGGCCGTTAAAAATTGTCGCCTCAATGCCTTGACATTCTGTGGGATTGCAGCTGTTACCGGCCTTCCGGAGCGTGGCGAATCACTAAGGTTCACACGGCCCTCTAGGAAGAATGTACACCACCTGGAGACATTGCTACTGTCCATATAATCATCCCCATAAATGCCAAGCATGTCCCTGTAAATATCACTCGGTTTATGCCCTTTGATACACAAATATCGAACCACACCTCTCTGCTCTTCATACGTGGACGACAGTAACATGCGCGCCATCTTTGTTGTGCAGTTCACGCTTCTCTCGCTAGAGCTGCACATGCACATGAAACAAAAAATACCCTCTGTAGTGAAAACTTCAAGCTATATCTGTGTGAAATTGTAACATTCCAGCTGCAATACCAAGACAGAAAAGAATTATTGTTCCTTACTTTTCGATCCGCCCTGGGCTATTGCTCGGAGCGAAATATCGCCGGCTTTTGTATTTATTTTTATGCACATTTTCTGCGGAGTAGCAACTATTTTCTACTACGTGGCATTCTAAACGAAAAGTCAAAGCCGCTTTCGCAAACAGTTTATGAATCCAGATCTAATATCCAATCCTTGTAAACCCTTTTTACGTTCTATAGTGGTAAAATATATGCCTTGTTTTACCAAAAGCGTGGTGTCCGTACGTATTTTATCAATTCGGTATTGCAACCAAAAGCCATATGCATTGTACAATATCGACTAGCCTTTTTTGCTGTTGGATACTTGTGGTCTTACTATATGGACGGAACAGATAATTCATGGAGAGTTTGGCCTGCCGTCTACATACTTTGTTGTATTATTCTCCTAAGCCAATGCTCCCCACGTTCAAAGGAAACATGCTCGTAAATCCTCACTTGAAGTCCTTGTTTCAGTAACAATACGTTATACCCTCCTTAATCTTCCTTTCAATGACGGAATGCATGCATGTTATAGCAGCCCGTGAAATTAAACATGCGATAGCTTATGCAAGCAGAAGTGCCATCACTTCAAGTTTAGGCAAGGGTTTTTTTTTACTTTCTCTACTACGTATAGTATGTAGCGGAAGTATTGTATTCCACCCAAAAATTCGATACAGAGATTTCACCGGAAATACATGTTTTGAGACCCCCTGAATCCAAAAAAGCATTTTTAGAAACATGTCCGTGTGTGTGACTGTGTGTGTGTGTGTGTGTGTGTGTGTGTGTGTGTGTGTGAACAGCATAACTCAAAAACGAACAGTCGGATAAACACCAAACTTGGTATTTAGGTTCAGTATCTTCCAGAGATGCGACACGAAGGTTTTCAAGAAAATCCCCCCCTCCCCAGATTATCCTTTACATGGAACATTTTTCGAAAATTCTAATTTTCTCAAAAATGGCTAACGATTTTGATAAAATATCGTATATTTAAGATATTTTCATGACAAATGAAATGTATATCTCGAATTTTCTGGGAATGTCTACAAAAGTATTCTTCATTGTGAACGACTTTTGCACAACTGGTAAACCATAAAAGATAGACAAAAGTTTACTACACAAAAAATGTAGATCGCTTTAAAATACACAATTTATATCATATACATTTTTTTTGGGTTGAGTGAACCATTTGAGATATTGCTTGTTATTCCCTTAAATTTTTCAATACTTATTTTCTCAAATGGAAATTCGTTATTCATTTCTTTGTCTTGAATATGCAAAGAGTATTAATCTGTGGGAAAGGGAATGGTGCTCCACCTAGCAACCAGCTATTATGAGATATGTATGTGCTTAAAGGCTACTGCATTTCGATACTGCCCTTGTAAATATATATTCCCCTTACATCTACAAGAAAATTAGCAATAAGATAGACACTGCAAATGTTTATCTCGATTAACACGAAGTAGATGGAGAATAAGCCTTTGTATAAATAGTTTGTACAAGAGTAGAGAAAGTCATGAGAGTGTAACATATCAGATGTTTTTTTCTAGGTTTCACCAAGCTAGTACAGCATACTGCACCACAGGCGGTGGACAGCGATACATGACATGAAATGATAATTGCGAAAGACAATTTGCGAAGGCATTTTCCAATAATGAGGGCTGAGGAAAACCTGAAAAAATCCAGGTTGACGATCCCGGCGGAATCTGAACCGTAGACTTCCTCTTCAGGAGTCCCTGCCTTAACGACCTAAGCTACCCGCGTCGGTGTACAAAACTATCCACAATGGACTTATTAAGAAGAGAAAATTATTCTTGTTAGTTTGGAGAAAGAACAAAAGATTATATTTTACTGCACTGGCGATTTCCAATACTTTTAGTAGTTTAGTACTTTCCAGTAGTTTTAGTTTTTTTTTTTTTGCAACTAATCTGCAACTTCAAGCCGTACAAAAAATTCTTTTATATGACTTCTGTACAGTATTTTTAATTCCTCTCCTGTTTACTTATAGTAAACAGAGGAGGTTCTGCACTGGAAATGCATGTTTAAGACTCCCTCAATAAAAAAGCAGCATTTTAGAAAAATATCTGTATGAATGTGTGTGTGTGAGAGAGAAATAACGCATAATTCAAAAACAAGAACGCTGATAAATACCTTTAAAACTTTATATTTCAGTTCAGCATCTTCTAAAGACGACATACGAAGGTTTACAAGAAAATCTCGTTATATTTGATGTTCTCAAAAATGGCTCCTACGATTTTAGTTAAAACGCCATCTTTTTAAGATACTTGTATAACAAAATGTGTATCTCGAATTTTCTGCAAATAGCTTGTGAAGTCCCGTTTATTTGATTGAACTCTGTATATGTTTAAACTACAAGGAAATCTTAAAAGATAGACCATAAATGTACTTACGAAAAATGTACAGAGTATTTCAATACACAAATTGTGTTAAAACTAGTGTTAGCTGTTTTAGAAACATTTCATGTTGAAATATTCTATGCTGAGCGTCATCTAACGGACATGCTTGAAAACTGGCGATTCCTTTCTTCCTTCCTTTCCATCGCAACAGATTTTTGCCACGAACAAGCATATGAATACCGTTTCCGTATGTTGCAGGACTAGGAGCGGAGGGGCAGTTGACACTTTGACCTACGAAGATATTTTGTGCCTAAGCCCGTGACGGAGCGCCACGGAAGAGCGGTGGGAGGGAGGGTTTGAGGGGGGGAGGGGAGACAGAGGGCAGTCCCTACCTTTTTTCAGATGACAGCTTGTACAACCGGCTTGCATATCCCAGGGGGCGGGACTCTGATACCACCTCCATTCCGAGAACGAAATGTTACATAGAGCATCGTTTTCCCTCGTCATGCAACGCCGAGACTGCCACCAACACTTTCAATCCTGAAAGAGCTAAGCAGATAAATGGTGAAGTGAAAGAGATTGGAGGCGAAATGGAGGGGCAGGAAATGCAGAGAATGTAATGAACCTTCCCAGAATTCGCATAGCGATCCCAGGAAACAACACTAAAAGCATGGTGAATAAAACAGAAAAACGTGTCAAGAACTGTAAAATGCGAGGGACATGAGCGCCATATATCCGCCGGGGAGAAGAACCCCATTGAAAAGACAATATAGAAGCACAAAATGAAAAGACGCTCAGCGCATCAAATGCGCCGATTAAAATCAGTCGCTGCTCACAGAGTGGTGCGGGGTCACCACTTAGCAGGTATCTATGACTAACAAGGCAATGTCCGATTCGTAAACGGGCTAAACTAACCTCTTCCCAACAAGAGGAGCGAGAAGAGGTACCCCAGACTACCGGAAGAGGTTTAACGTCCCGCAACTTGTTCCCCCGGAGGGCCGTCCACTCGTCCACTCATCGCGCCAAAGCGAGAGTATGCGGTGACAAAGTAACACACAAATCTAACGACGGAACAACAGAGGTAAAAATCCTGGGCGATAAAATTACCGATTTGGCAGCGGCGCTGGCTGACTCGTTACCTGAGATGCCCACATGACCTGGAATTCCACATGAAGGAGACGCTGATGCCAGAGGTACCAAGCGAGTGGAGCAGGTCATGTATGAGCTGTACGAGGGGGTGGTAATTGTACAGCGCTTTAATACTCTGAAGGGCACTCAGAGTCCGTACAAACAACACAGTGCCGCAAGTCGTGCCGCTGAATGTATAAACTGGGCGTGTGTGCTACCCGTTGCATCCACGCAGGCGTACTACAACATCAATACAGCAGACGACACCTGTTCTTGCAACAGCACGTCAACAGAGGCCCATTCGAGTGGCCGTGCATGGTAGATCCCACCTGTGCCTCTTCATCAACAGGCTCACCACGAAGTACAGGGTACGCCAGCAGCCGTCATCACCACCAAAGCTTCATCAGTAGTTCTTCAAAAGCTGGAAGACATGCAGGCAGAAATGGTGCACATCACAGAAAAGCTCAACTCGCTAGAAGAAGCACTAACATAGATTAAGGATGACACCAACACCCAGCATCAGAACGATGACATCAAATGGCAGTTAGTAACTATATTGGACCTAATAAAATCACTACAAGGCATCTTCCTCTCCATAGAAGAGTCGTTAAGGAGGAAGTAACAGCCCTCCAGATAATTTGGATGAACAACTGCCAAGAACACCAGTATCTGCCCAATTGGGAGAGCACAGATGATCCCACGCCACTCGGGACTGGATCCTTCAATCGTAAGAATAATCACTGGAGATACCACTAGGACTTAACTAGCATCACACCATACTAGCTTTAAACCCATTACACAATACTAATTCATTCCCTAGCTCGTAATTACCCAAGGCGTTAACAGGGCCTCGGCCATGTTTGCGTGCTGGCTTCCATCTTTCACGTGGTTGGAGGGATGAGTCCAATTAGATCCAATTAAGTCCAATTTGGCAGGCCAATATATCCGCTTCCTGAATCCGCAGGTCCAATAGCGGTACTGCTGTACTTCCTCGCCCGAAAACCTTCTTTTTCTTCTTCGTTCCGGTAGAGGGGTATTAGTGGATAGAGCTATTCTATAGTGTTTCCCACACTCCCAGCTTCTCTGGGGTACCTAATTGTATTTTTCCTCCACTCCAAAAAAAAGCGGCAGCAGGTTATTACGAGGTGCAGCGCTGTGTGCTGGTACTCTGCGAGCATCAGCGAATGATAGAAGAGTCCTATGTTCGACACTACAGTCAGCGATCACGAAAGAGAAGAGGAGTCCTGTATTCCACATCCTAGTGAAAGATTCGAAGAGCTTTGCGGGTGCTTTATTGCAACACTACGTGCAACAGAAAAAGAAGAGTGACTGGGGAAAACGGGATTAAAAGAATTGCATATCTTAAATATGTATGTATACAATTATTTGTATAATGAAAATTAGGATATTGCCTCTAAATTAGTTTTAATTACAATGTGCAACTAATAACGAAATACCATTATGACTCCGTTATCGTATAGGAGCTGAAATAAGAAGCCGTTCTTAAAGTGTATGTACGTCTGGAAGCGCAGTACTTTTTAATAATGAAAGAATTATTAAAATAATTTCAATGGTTTCCGAGATTACACCACCAAAATATACACAGATTTTCTCTCTAAATAGTATTGGTATATGTAATAAAACGATGACCATTTATGCTTTTAAATATTGAGTTTTATTTAATTTTTTAATGAAAGCTTATTAAATTAAAACAGTAATTCTGATAGTGTAAGTAGAGCAATTTTTCAGTTTTAAATGTGAATACATGTGTAGTAAAATGGCTACCTTAAAGACTTTTAATCTCCAATGAATTAATTGATCACTGTTGTTGCTGCTTACAGTTACGTATGGCCTGCAAGAATTCCTCGCAAGTTGTCATGTCGTTCTCTCGCAGGGCACACTGTGCGAACTGCTGGATCTCCGATATGCAGGGCCCAGAGTGCTCGACATACTGCTGCTGCTGCTGCCGAGCTTCGTTCGAGCTTTGGCCACTCATCCCTCCAGTAATAGCATGCCCCACTGCGTGCCCCTACGGGTGCAT
Source organism: Deroplatys truncata (assembly GCA_030765065.1). Classification (NCBI taxonomy): domain Eukaryota; kingdom Metazoa; phylum Arthropoda; class Insecta; order Mantodea; family Mantidae; genus Deroplatys; species Deroplatys truncata. The sequence continues at coordinate 47,520,766 of CM060986.1, forward strand.
AAACATAGCGTTATTATAACGTGGTTTAATAAGGGCGTTATTTAACTAGTGTAGAGAATAGAGCTGTACATCGGACGAGTTTTGGTCACTATTTTGTACCATTTTTGGGTTCAAACACAAATGAGCTCCTATATGGTCGAGTTGGGTGTACTGGATTCCATGCGGTGTCCCCTCTCAGACCATTCCGTTTGGTATATCGATCGTATATGTGTCATCTCCTATTCGAAGGCCCAGAATGACCAGACCCAAAGGGAATGCTCAGCCTGTTTACTTCACTAGTGTTGTTGCCTTCCTTATACGTAGCTCAAGTTCGCGTAATAATGGCGTTGAAAGGTACAAGCGAAATGTAATAGCGTTAAAGGTCAAAGCTGAGAAATGTATGCAGTAACAATGAACTACCACTACCACTACTAAGCTTTGTCGGTTGTTTTACAATTAGTTTAATATTCGGCTATTGTATATGTGGATTATGAGGTATATTCTTGCTTTGAAGCCATGAGAAAATTTCAGCTTTCCTAGAATTTGTATTGGGGATTTTTTCTTTAAGCACGGAGCGATAGTTCGCATTGTCCACACCCCCCCCCAGTCTCTCAAGGAGACTGGCAAAACCCTAAGAGATCCCTAAACACTACATTACTCATCTCTTTATGATAATCACTAAATCTTCCCCTTCTATGAAATCATATTCGGCCTTTCTGGCATGGCAAATTATTAGATATCATCCTTTACCTAACGAAATCTTTAGACCACCGTTTCATTTAGAATCCTGCCAGGCGAAACTTTTAGCATGGTTTTGGTTTACCCGAGTTTCGTCAGTGTAAATAATATGACGAGTGTCTTCTTCTGGACTTTAAGGAATAATCATTGTTTCGTTTGTTGCATTTTAATATATAATTTGTAATGTTTAACTAAATGTTTATACGGATGACAGTTATTTTTTCTTCGCACACAAATTCCGAATGAAACTGCATATGGAACTTCTGCGACATTTATTTTGGAACATATTTTCAATATATTTTGCTTATTTGTCATGGTAAAACAAAACAGGAAAATTGAATTTGTTTATCATAATATATAGGGTAGTTAAATTATATTCGAACCCTCTCGCGGCCTCTCTCTACTGCGCGAGGCATCCGGCAGTCGCCGGGGAAATTACGCCGGCAGAGGCGGACTGAAATCTTTGCCTTATAATAGATGCTGGAAATATTGACCTTCTGCTCTCAAACAGGCAGTATATCTCGTATAGATATTCTCGCTCGCTCTCCGAAGCTCAGCAGCAGGAATTCTTGTGATGAAACGCCTCGTGATCAGAAAATTGGAGTGTGGTGTGCGATAACTGCTAGAAGAATAGGGCCTATATTGTTTGATACAACAATAAATGCAGAGTGATATCAGAGGTTAATTCTGAGGCCATTTTGCAATCGCTTGACAGAAGAGAAATCGTATGGTTGCTTCCAGCAAGATTCTGCAACAGCGCATACTGCTGCCGAATCATTACATGCAATAAGAGAGGTGTTTGATGACAGAATAGTTAGCGCTGATTTGTGCCCCCTCGTTCTCCTGACCTAACGAGTTGTGGTTGTTTATTTATGGGATTCTTCAAAAGACAAAGTGTATCGTTCCAAACCTCGCACACTACAGAAAACATTGTGCAAGAAATCATAAGAATTCCCGCTGCTGAGCTTCGGAGAGTGAGCGAGAATATTTACACGAGATATGCTGCCTATTTGAGAGCAAAAGCTCAACACTTCCAGCATCTATTATAAGGTAAGGATTTTAGTCCGCCTCTGCCGGCTGTCTTGCGCAGTAGAGAGAGGCCGCGAGTGGGTTCGAATATAATTTAACTACCCTTTAGTAAAAGAAAGGTAGAAACAAATTCGAAAACGCTGCAACATGGTATAGCCTATTGTCATTCCTTTGTCTCAAGATAGGATAGGACTAGTAGCGGAGGGGGACTTATATCAACCTATGCAGATCTTTTGCGCCTAGGCCCCTGACGCGGCGCCCCCGGGAGGGAGGTATAAGGTGAGAGGAAACAGAGGACGGCCAGACCAGGAGGCACGACAGGTATAGGGCAAAGTTTCTACCATTTACAGTTGTGAACTTCCCGGGTGCTGGCTGGTGCAGCCGGCTCCCCTCTATCCCTGTGGGCTTATACATCTCCTTGTGGGCCCGAGACCAGGAGACCGCTCTCGTCCAGGGGGGACGAAGGTTTACTCACAGCATCCTGTTCCCCTGCCATGCACACGCTGAGATCTCCGACACTTACAGCCCTGAAAGAGACCAAGCAGATGAAAGGTGAAGTGAAATGAGAATGGAGGGACAGGAAATTAGGAGGATATACTGATACTTTTCGCCTGGTAACTCGGGGAAACTCCCAAAAAATCCATGATAAGGAAGGTCGGCAACGGGAATCGAACACAAGACCTCCCAAATGAGTGCCACAGACGTTACCGCCTAAGTCATTCCGCTGGGTTTCCTTTGCCTTAACACGCTGAAGCAATATTCCTGACAACACCGCTATTTGTGAAATATCGAACGAGTAAATGCCCATTTCCCAGGAAAGGGCGTGTGAGCTAGGAGCTCGACTATAGTTCGGTGTATTCGTTGCTGCTTTTCGAACGAGTTGTGCTGGAATAAACGACAGATTCTCATGATGTACCATATGAAACGAACAATTAAAGTGCATGTCCTTGACAGCTCTAGTACATAAATACAGAACTACCTAGTCTGCAGTTGATACACGGAACCACCATGGTCAGCCAACTGAATGGCATGTGACGTGCAGATACTGTCTGGCCTAAGAGTATGGCAACCGTTGGGTAGGCAGGCTGTGTTTTACAGTCGTATATTTGTAAATCTGGTTTACCTGGAATGACTAGATTAGCGGCCTACGTAGACTGAACTGTAAATGTCGTTACCTTAAAGTTGAAGCTGTATACAGTTATCATGTATACTACAGAGAACCGTGTGTTTATTGTGTTAATTTTTGCTCAAACCGAATCATATGTGGACTCTAGGCTTGAAATTATACAGAAATGCCCTGGTGTCGTCGTTCCTAATAAATACACAACTTACGATGTCTGGGTTCCTGTTAAAACAAAAATAAATATGGACAGCCGTTCTAATCGAGGAAAAATTAGACATTACGGAGGGATGTAGAAAGAAGTCAAAAAAAAAAAGGTCGCTCTGTCTTGGCATTACGAGTTTTTGATGACAATAGTTGACTCGCTCTCCAGGTGATTATTATCTATGGAGAATACCTAAAGATAAAGTTTATGCAACAAATCTCCAAAAGCTCGCGAATTAGAAGACAATATTGTGGCATATTAATTTCATTGTCATATCACAATGGAATTATTATGCCAGACATTACCATACGCACTGTTGTGCTATATTGTTGCTACCAGACGTAGCATTATTGGGTCTCCTCAGTTATATGTCGGCTTAGCGTTTCTCCTTTCGGTGCGGATCACGCCAAAGGAAGAGATCTGTTTGAAATTGTCTGCTGTGACGTCAGCCCTGTCTGGCTTGGTCTAGAAATGGTTGATGAGGGAAAAGATAGCGTCACTCGAGGAGAAGTGGTCGCTGGGACCAGACGTGTGTGGCCGGTCTACGGTCTGTAGCATCTCCCTCCATCCTGTTTCCTTTGTTAATTATGTAGAGAAGCTAAACGTTTTTGTGAATAATTCCCAGGTAATGCATGTTATGTAATCTTTCAATGTAATATAAAAACCCACGCCTTCCCCTTAAATTTACACACCAATGTCCCGGACGTTTTACTGCCGGCGAGTTGTGCACCCCCCCCCCATGTGCGTGTTGTGGGACCTAAATTAATCACTTTCTAGTAACCTTTTCGGCCTTCACTCCAGCGTGTAACAATATCCGGCGTGCGTTTTACAATATTTCAGCTACACGAGTATTCAACAGGTGCCAAGCTTGTATAGATGCAGTGAGGCATCATTTCGAACATGTTTTATACTGAAAGGTAAGCGTTACATACAGGGTTCGAATTAATGGTGGAGAATGGGAGGATTTCCCCCTCTCTCATAAAATTTCTCCGGCTGTCAAATAAAAATTCCTGCTTGGCCAGGGATATATTTTTCTACAATTCATATACTTAAGTTTAAAATTATTCAAATACATTTACCGCAAACATGCACTTGTGTTTCTTCATAAAGTAACGGTGCTACCAGCACAATGCACAGCAACAAACATTATCTAATAAGCATTTGACGTGCACGGTGCAACACAAGAGGCGCGACAATGGACATAAGGTTTATATTACTGCTTTGTATTGGTTTCTTTTCGCCGGCAGTAATACGGTTAAAGAATGTGTGCTGAGTGCAGTAGTGATTGGTGTTCCGTGATAGTCTGTCGAGTATGTCTTCCACAGAGAGTGGATGTTCAAAGTTGGTTAATAACATGAATAAATGTAAACTAACAGTCTGAAACGTTAGGTAGGATGTAGGATGTGTTTATCAGATGGGGACACTCGCCACTGCGACAAGCTTGATCTATAGTGGCTATATCCACCGGGAGGCAGGGATGAGGTGAAGGAGTCATAGGAGGTTACAGGTCCACAAGCAGACATGCCCACAGTGACGCGCAGAAGTCCCTAACATTTCCAGTTTGAACGCCCTCGCACTAGAAGAGGTGAAAAATCGAGATACGGCGACGAAGCGATCCTACGGGCGGGAAAACGCACCCTGGAGTTCACGGGTAACTCTTTCCTTTGCGCAAGCAACTGCCCGACACAGCCAGCACCACAGGAACCGAAGACACGCCTAAGACGTGAGAGGGAGAGATGAAATAAGAAATGGGGAAATCGTGGTAGAATACATTACCCCGGCATTCGCCTAGGGACCAGGAGAAAACCACGAAAGATCCCATCGTCAGAATGGTCGGTCACCGAGAATCGAGGTCACGGGTTCAAGCCCGGCGGGGAGCGCATGGCTTCCTTTGGAAAGGAAGGAAAGCCGGTGGCCCCGGTCGTAGATTCATGGCACGCCGCCTTCCCGCTTGGTGAAACGTCAGGTAATTTGCGCTTCCAATAGTGGCAGGAGCCGGTGTAATATATACCGGTAGTTGAAATTGCGGTATTAAGTACGGATCGTAATTGCAGGATGTATAGATGGAGTAAGATTCGAAAAATGGAAAACAAATGGATCTTTGCTTTCAGCAAACAATTCCAGAGGGGTTATATGCCCAGAAATAAAATTCAGAATCAGGTTTTCTAAAAGAAAGTAAAATGCACGTTGAGACAGCCTTTGACAAAGGGTTGAATGCAAACAATGAAAAAATTAGTGATTATAGCAGGAATAAGTAAGCAAGTGTAAATTTAGAATGAATGGAAAAATTACACAATTAATAAATCTCTCTCAGAAGGTTTCAGAAAATGGGATAAAGAAGCTATATACAAATTACAAGTGACAGCGCGTTTTCAGTAATGCTTAACAGGCTTTGAATGGATTAAATATTGGAAGAATTCTTCATTCAGATCACACTTGTTCAATACCATACATTTAATTAGTGAGCGTGTGTCATTTCTCCTATGAAGTACATAATTGATTCATGTTGAGTTTTCAGCATTTTGGTTGACAAAAGCAGTAATCTAGCTAATAAATCATGCTCAGTTGTCTGTGTTCGTTGCATCTACAATGGTTCACCGTGCAACTATTTTATGAATAGTAGAATTACATTCGTAAACAGGAGAAGCTGTTGCTGACAGTGCCTTTTTTGTTTTATTAATAACGGTATTTCTAAAAAGATTTTATCAAAGCAGTTGATAGGATTTTCACCGAATGGAGCTCCAAAATTACAAGGTATTTACAAAGGAGCAGCTGTATACATTTTTAACAATCATCCTAATGTTGTAGTTATACATTGCTTGAATCAAACTGAAACTTGCAGTATACGATGCAACATAACATGTCCTTAACTGCTTACTGGTCTATTTCAAGTGTTTTATGGACATTTGTTCTGCAGGCCCGAAAATTCTCCACACTATTTGAACCCTAGTGAGCTAAAGGCATGTTAGGGTTAATTTGTTAATTGTTTAATGTTGTGTGCATACATACTATACATACAAAATTAAACAAACATATAAGAAATTAACGTATTACAAAAATATATGAACGGATGAATAAATGCCAGAAATAAAGCATATAAAAGCAGAGTTGCGACATGATGTAGTGAATCATTTTGTCAATGGCTATGAATAATTGATTTTACAATTGTAGATATGACCTAGTAGGATGTATCTTCTCATATGTTGTCAATCGCACCGAAACAGCAGATGAAATACAGTTTCTTCTGATACTTCACATTTGCAAATAAAACCATCTGGTGGCTCTAGATGAAAACGTTGCAGGTAACTTAAATTTTCCGTATCCAGTAAAAATTTTTATTAGAATATAATTTGGTGTGAAAAATTTGGCGTATTAGTTAGTAAAGTATGTTCATCAAAAGGTCAAAGTAAGCATAAACAAAACCTCGTGCGTTTTGACCGCAGCGCGCCTTCTTCACGGTTTGCTGGATGCTTCCGCCTCTAAATAGTTCCTTGAAAAGTGTTACTAACTACTAAGGTTTGAAGCTCACTTAATTTCATAAAGCACAAACTATTGAGTACTAAGCATAGTTCAACTCAATATGTTAAATGATAAATAAATTAATTTGTAACTAGCGTTACTCAATTTGTAACGACGCTGGTTGGTTGCTGGAACTGGTTGGGGAAGGAGGAAAAAGCAAAACACTCAGTATGTATCAACATGGCGGAAATAACCGGTGTTGTTAAACATAAGCGCGGAAAACCTTTACAAAGTGTTGAGAAGACAATTGTTTTGAACGTGTATAACAAGTTCTGCGAGAAATATCTAGAACTTGCTATCATGATGTGGTGAAATTAACACTGAGTTTACTGGTGTGTCAATTTCAAGTGTTTACAGCGCACGCAAAGAAAAATCCACAGTTGGTGAGGTTAGAACTCCTGGCAAGAAGAGACCACATGCGAGACGAGTGCCGGATGTTGTTTGAGATGAGTTTGTGAGGTCAGCAATCCGCAGAAAGGTGCACCAGTTCTTTATTAACAATGAACCCCCCACCTTAAACAAAGTGCTGTTTGCAGTTAACTCTGATCCGGACCTCCCAAACTTAAAACGAACCTCCCTTCACAAGTTGCTCCTGGAGATAGGTTTCGAGTTTGTCAGCAGGAAAAGAAAAAGTATTATTGTGGACAGAGATGACATTTTATGGCGTATAGATTTTCTCCGTAGAATAAAAGAACTGCGAAAAACGCGAAAAGTGTACTATTTGGATGAAACGTGGATAAATAAGGGACACACGACAAGCAAAGCATGGACAGACACCACTGTAAAATCAAGAAAGCAGGCATTTCATGCGGGTTTAAGACGAATAGAGATGACGTAAGTAAATAGCAATTTCTGTTACTAGCGTGCTGTATGTTATTTAGAGTGAATAAATATTCCAAGTGTGAAAAACTCATAATAGTTACCGTATGGGTAAATGTGTTCAATAAACTGAACATAATTAACTACTGATACCTGATGGAGGGTGGGCGTAACCTCATTTGGAGCGCACATGGCCGCGGAGTGATACAAACCGGTGATTTGTTTATGCCTACTTTATTCTTCTGGTGTACAGAGTTTAGCTATTGTCATGCCAGACATTATTGCGTCGCATTGGCGACAGCATTGTTGGAGTAATTCAGCATTTCTTTAGGCTTTGTGCTTGAATTTCCGTCTGGTGCGACACTTTTCACCTCTGGCTGGTGAGCCTAGAGAGAGAGGGGAGATAGATGTTAGCGTTACTTTCCTTTGTGTGTGAGCGTGAGTCTGGGAGTTAGTGTGTAAGGTGTAGGTTGCGTGTGTGTGAGGCATCTCCCCTCAATCTTTTATCCCCTTGTGTATGTGACATAGGGCCAAAAATTAATTTATTAATAAAGCACAGGTAATGTGAATTATGTGAAATTTGTGTAATTTATTTACAAAACCCCACGCCTGCATCGGAATGTAAACATCAAGGTCTTGGTCCTCTCGCTGTCTGTGCAACGTTTCCCCATGTGCATGTTGGGGTGTTTAACATTTAATATTTTGCTGGGAACCTTTTAGCCCTCACCCCAGCATGTAACAATATTTCCAAGAAACGCAATGAAAAACTGGGGAAAAATAAATTCCTTGTTAGTTGCCCGTTTAAACTGCTTAACCATAGGTCATTCCGCTTTTCTAGCATTTCTTTATTTAGAAACATTTTTAAATATGAATTTGGATATAACCAATAACTAAATTCTTTGGCAGAAAGTTTTGGGATCTGATCGGCTCTCTTGTTTCCAAAATTCCAGCATGGCCCTTAACCCACAATAGTCAAACATGTTTGGTACTTTGAATAATGATATTTTTAATTTTATTTGCTAGAGGATTGTTGTACTTGTCCTAACTGACTAGGAGAGAAGGTTTAATCACTTGAGCACAAACGTTAAGTTGATTTTCAATACTCAATCTTGTAGCCAACATTTCCGCTTGAAAAATGGAACATTAGTAGCTAGACGAAATCCTTTGCTGAACATTTCTGTGTTTCATGTCTTCACGAAAGCACATCCTGTGTAACTAATTTTATCTGCTAGTCGTGAATATCGTTACAATAGCCTTGCTTAAGCAATTTGCAGTGTACACCAAGATACCCAGCTTCCAGAAATATACTTTCGATAACAAGAGGCAAATGTAAGGAACCAGCATATGCCTTCTTTATGTTATAGAATTTGGCTCTGTAGACTGCCGACAGGTGGAATAGCTCTATACCAGAAAGGATTAGAGTAGCATCGGTGGAAATTGTCCTTACCCTTTGATAATTCGGAGTATGAATCCTTGTACAATTTAGAAAAGTTTTATTTGAACCCACTTTTTGTTAAGTGTCCTGAAATGGTGTACAGCAATAAAGGATCAGCGGTTCAAATTTTCCACGATATATAATTTTTAGTAAGGGAGTCAAGGCCCCAGGTGAGGCGAGTGGTGATTCTTAAACCATTCAAACCATGGACTTTAACTTAAACAAATTGGGAGGATATTTGACGTTCGTTGGGTGCCATCGTCATACACTACCGTGGCAGCTGTTATGTCAAGTTATTCGTCGCTTATTCAGTACCTCACAATTCGAGAAAGCGATCATTCATTGCCTTCAAATATCAGAGCAAAATTTTGTGAATTCCTCCATAAAATGATTTCATGGAATTTCATCATGGAAATGATTATATTTAAGGATGTTCTGGAAACAAAATCACTTCCCTGAATCTGAAATCTGGAAAATCTGATTGTATAACTGCATCTTCAGATATAAAACTTAGCATTGAATCCAATGAAAGACAGAGATGGCGTTTATCTTCAAGCCGCGAAAGTGTTATTCTCAACTACAAAAATATTCAAAAGCGACCCCATCTCCGAACCTTTGAGCACAGCTAAAAAAATCTTTCACAGATTTTAAGCAACAGATCGCAACATTTTCAAGTGCTAGTTCATTTTTTAAAGACAGAAGTTTTAAACAAACTGTGGAGACCACAGAATTAATATTATTTGGTGACGAATAAATCGAGTCCTTGTGTATCACTTTGAAAGAATTTAGTCAATTCAAGCAAGTGAAGTAAAGAGAATTTATTGTGAAACATTAAAGGAACTGATGCTAAGAATAAAAGTAATAGCAGTGTCTTTCGCGGAATGTGAAAGAGGTTATAACAACGCTCTTACTAAACTACGGAATAGGATGCAAAGACACTAGGACCCGGTAGCTCAATCAGTAGAGCACCTGCTTGCTGTGCGAGGGATCCCGGTTGTGGGTGGGAATTTTTCTTTAGCCAAGACTATTCCCTATACTCCCCAGAGTCTGGAATGAATGAAAACCAAAGGAAATCTAGAAATCCAATGACAAGAGCTTACGAGTTAACACCATAGCACTTAAAAGCGGGGTACAAATGGAACCCCTCCCCCCAAAACACTAGCGTCTGAGATGTTTGTGAACCATTAATGAGCCATGTCTAATTTTTTTTCTGCCGAAAGATTTTCTGTAGAATGGATAAGGGATGGACATTATTCTGCTAAACATATTCCTCACAAAAAAATTCAGTTGTTGCGTCAAATAGAACCTGTTTCTGTGAATTCGCCAAGTGCATTCTTATTATTAAATTATATTTATATCCATTCAAATGTTTTTTCAGCTGTCTGAATTACTACATTTAATTTTATATGAAGTTAAGTGGAATTATGTTAGTACACTGGACCCATATTTTAATTTCCCCAGCGTCAAAATGTTTTATCGAACTCTGGTGACATGTTCATATTGTTTCACGTTATTAGCATTGTCTAGGAGAGAAACCGCGACTACACGAACTGATTCATGTAACAGTGCCGTGGGAGCGGCGGGCTACTAGTCGCGTCATTCAGGAGAAACCCACTGCAGAGTATATATACTCCTTCTCCCTTAGTTCTGTCAAACTTTGCCTTCCATCATGGTTCATCTACTCTACATTTTCAGAGATTTATTCTCTTCGACTTTTTATTTGTCTATGTCACTATATTTTTCATAATTTTAAAAAGAAATACCATGGGAAAGAGTATAATGCCGCTCACATATCAATAATAAGAGTGATGCAATATTTTATATCATAACATGCTGTGAATGCCAGAGCAATTGTAGTGTAAATTAATATTATTGTATGCACAGGATTTTAGATGTTTGTTAGCCATTAAGTATTGTTAGGAAACGGCCTAACTGAAACTGGCAATAGAAGCGAGTAACAATAAACCAAGGGGGTGAGTTGTTTATCACTTAGAAGAGATAAACAAATGACGTCAAGGTACGTGCCTTTTTTTTTAGAAATGGAGGGAATATCTTCCCTAGAGCATATATGTTAGTAGTAGTGATTGGCTGACCAAAACAGACGCTAAAGTGGGAGCGATTTGGTAACCAATAGCAACTATATTATAATGTTTAGGCAATTCGAGGTGAAGGAGTCTATATTCTCGAGCCATAAGCAAGTGTCGCACAGTTCTGAAGAATCTCTCACGAGGTGCAAGTCGCACAGTTCTGAAGAATCTCTCACGAGGTGCACGTCGCACAGTTCTGAAGAATCTCTCACGAGGTGCACGTCGCAGAGTTCTGAAGAATCTCTCACGAGGTGCAAGTCGCACAGTTCTGAGGAATCTCTCACGAGGTGCAAGTCGCAGAGTTATTTACAAAAATGTAAAGTACGCAAAGCAATTGGTGCGCGACAACTAAAACGACCGTAGTTACATTCGGAAACATCACAGTTTCAGTCAGGCGTGTATAAAGGTTAAATATATGAATTATTAATTAAGTGTGACGGATAAAAGTCTAGATTCAAATTTTTTATCAGTGTTATCTTTTAGTAACAACTCCTTTCCGTTTACACACCTTGCTTAGAGACACGTGCTCGACCTAATTATAATAGCTAGCCAGAGGACAAAGATACCAAATTTAAAAATAATTAAACAATAAGCGCCCAACAAAAAATATAACACTAGCCATTGAGAAGTGCGACAAGAGGCACAAGTTTATGTACTGCTCAATCTTTTACTGGTGTTTTAATTTCTAATAACACACAGAAAAGCAGTTCTAGTGTTGGTGTTTGCAAACATCAAATGACATGTAGTAATCTCTGCATTTATCGCAATAACGTGAGCAGAGCTGCAATGTTTGCTAGTACTCATTTACTTCTTGCAGTACGATTTATAATTAAGGTTTGAGAAATCTTCAAGTGAGGTATATCCCATCATCATACTTTTGATTGCAATAGAAGTAGAGGGTGAGCGTCGCCTGGATATTAACGCGATACAAATGTACTCAATTTTCAGCGGCATTCCTAACTGTTACAGGTAATAAAACTCTTAATTATATAAAAGACTTAAATGCTAACGTTGATGATTGTCGCTTACCACTGCAGAACCCACAGCAACTGCACCAGCTGTGGCAGCCATTTCTTTAAGTATCCCTGGTCTCTGACTAGCTGCCGCTGATGCTCTTTCTGTAGGAGCCGCTGCTGACGAGAAGCTTCTCCGCGATTGCGTCCGTTGACATGCTGACCTAAAACATTGCAATATCAGTAGTGAATTCAAGAAATGCACCACCTATATTTGTTGGGAAAAAAACTCTTAAAAATTAAAAGTATTCGCCTCCCCTAGCAGCCAAAATAACAGAGAAAATTCTAATTTTTAATATAAGAAAGGAAAAATGGCATTACAGTTTGTGTGCACTGGAGTTTTTCAAAATAATTCATGTTATTATATTTATAATGTTCTAAAACTTACTCCAAGTTTTTTTAAGATTTCCAGCATGTGTGATACTTACAAAATGATATCAAATGACATAGGAATGATGAACTGTTTTCTGAACTCTCTCATTAATTCCTCAAGTTTTAGGACTTCACAAATTTATTTCTCCGTTAGTTTAAATAATATCTGAATGTTCAGGTACAAGTTGCTCTACTAAATTCACACAAAATAATGGCTGCTATAGCATTTTAATGTGGAGACGAATGCTTTCTTGTCAATGTAAGATTACGTGTTTATTTATTTCACTTTTGATACTGTGAATGTTTGCTTCTATATGCAATAAAGTAGCAACCTGGAACTAAGATTCTCTCCCTCTGTCTCTCTCAGCACTTTCGCTTATTCGTTATGCTCCATACGATAGAATTTTCACCCAAATCTTCTGATTTGTTATGTATATTCCGAAAAATAAAGCAATCAAAGCTCTTAATTATTTGCGAAGAATTCTCAAGTTGTTGACTTTAAAGTAAAAAGAGCTGCGAAGAAAAAAAATTCAGAATGGCAATTTCTTTAAAATTCCCTCTTGTGCTAAAACCGTCACAAAATAATTATAATAATGTATGGCTATGATCAAATATAGGGCATGTGTATATTGCTTAATAAACCATACTGTGGAAGATTCCTTTTTAAAACTCGATAACTTTAAAACTGGAAGTGTGTCGAAACGATATTTAAAACTGTTCAGTGCTTACGTAAGAAATTTAGGACTATTTTTTCAGTTTAATTAACTACAAACTTTCAGTGGTGCTCTATCGAAGTACTCATTGATACAGTATGTTTATGGAGCAAATTCTTAGGTGTATTGTCATTTTGTTTAGGAATATGGTAAAAATTAAAACACTAATAAATAGATAAAATTAGCGAAAAATATCCAACACTTTTTGAATAAATAACTGGGGTTAGCATGCGTTATGATGTATCCTGAAGACAAAACAAGCATTTTATAGTATTTTAGTTTGTATCTGCGAGTATGACCTTTTTCCTGATGTATTAAAATGATTACTCTGAAAAGTGGCATATAAATTAAATATAACTTAGAAAATAATTATTCCACGAGATCAATTTATGTTCAGTGTGTTTTTTAAGTTTTGTCTAAAAAATTATGTTAACATTAACGTTTAAGAAACTATACTTTATATTTATAGTGCATCCCAGTAATTTATTTGGGTACACAATTGTAGACTTATCGTGATGTTCGGAACGTTGCATAGCTCCGAAGGTGTATGAAATATAAGAAGATTATGCTTGAATATTTATTAGCACTCCAGAGCTAGTATTCCTTATCTGATGTACTCCACCAGTTTCCGCACTGAGGATTGAAAGATACACCTCAAATAAGTGAACCGCACATGTTCCTCCCTTTTTGACGATTGCGGTATTTAAGTGGGCCAATGGATAGTTTACAACAGAAAAAATCTGTGATGCATCCACATGACTTTCTCTAACCTCTATCGTTTATCAGTAGATATACAAATTATTCTTACGAAAGTTTATTTTCCTATTTACTACATTTAAATCAAATAAACCATTGCAGAAATAGCTACACTACACATTTGGTTATACATAAAAAGAACAGCGTTAGTTAAATGTTTAAGAAACGTTTATGCTAACCTTAAAGCTGTTTCCATGAAATCGGGAGAAACACCTGATTGTTGACAGAACTTTAAGAGAATGAGAAATTAGCAATTCGAACTTTTAATAAAGAATATCTCGGAAATTGCTTATGTCACAAAAACACTTATTTCAAATATATTGTATGTTTTAAAGAGATCTACATTTTCTGGAGTACGGTTTTGTTTATCGCTTAACGTTTACCAGTTAAATAAGATTATACAAAATTCCTTCTAAATGAAGAGGACTTCATAGGCTATTCCAAAAAAATTCAAGATAAACATTTTATTGTTATGTAAATACCCTCAATATATAGTATTTTTATCAAAATCGTTACAACTTTATTGGAAATTAAAAATTTCGTAAAACGTTCCATGAAAAGGGTAGTCCTAAGTAGAGAGATTTTCTTGGAAATCTTCGTGTCGCATCTGGAAGTTGCTGAACCTAAATGCCAAGTTTGGTATTTATCAAACTTTGTTTTTAGTTATGCTGTTCACAGACACGCACACATTTTCAAAAAAAAATTCAGGGAGCCTAAGAAGTTGTATTTCCGGTGAAACCTTGGAAGTATCGAATTCTTGGGTACAATGCAATACCTTCTCTACCTACTATGCAAGTGTAGGGAAAGTAAAAACAAACTCGCCTGCACGACAGCAGGGGCCTGACAACACCTTCAATTGTCTGTTTACTGCAGATAGGGAAGTCCGGGACAAGATTCACAAGGAGTGAAGTAAAATTATAATCTGTGTAAGCCTACATTCTTGTCCCACCAAAACCCTGCTGAGAGAAACGTGTCTCTAACAAATACTGACGCAGCCGAGACAGTTAAATTGCAAAGTTAATTTTTTTTTAAACTTGGGGCAAAGGCCACCTTAAAGTACATTTGGGCGAAGGCTACCGGAAACTGTTTGCTATATGTGCGGTTGCAACTACTACAGGTTCGGCTCCCCAACAGTCGAAATACGATACAACACCGTCCATACGTGGGGCTAATAAAACACTCCTTTCTCAATATCCAATGTCGAAAAAAATTCTATTTCATTCCCCTGACTCATAAAATACTTCTAAATATAAATACTAAGCAAGTATGCCTTTATTAAGAAAGAAAAATACATGAAATGTGAAAAATTACGCAGAAGGATTTTATTCAGCTTTTGTCTCTCGCAAAATTAGCAAATTTGGAACATGCTGTCTTTCTGCAGTAAGCGGTTCAAATGTATTTCTAATTTTACTGAAATTTAAAATAAATCGCAAATTTAAAATTCATTTATGGGGATTTTGAAAATCCTTATTAGTATTTGGTATGAAGTATTGTAGATTAAACGTTACCGATTACTGATTCGGTCTTTCGAAATTGGATAGTTTTTTCTAGATTTAGGCACGTACAAATTTAATAACGAATGAAGCAAATATTAAAATTAATATTGTACAGTCTCATATAAATTGCCTTACTTTGATGCAGAAGCCCTTCCTTTTGTTGGCATTGTTACTGCTTGAAAACTTGGTGTAATTTCAACATAAAATAGTGTTTTGAACAAAAGGTGCCACAACTTCGCTTTCAGAAACCATAATCCTTCTACAACATTCTTTTGTGTTTGTTTGGAAACTTAAGAGCATAGTCTGTTACGAGAAACAGGTAACTTAGTACCTGTAATTATTAGAACTAGTCAGTTGCCGAAATAGTTAGGTTAGATTTTCAAGGTTTGTTTAATGTAGCTAAAAAAATGGAACATCGAATTGCGTTTCCATTAATATGCAATTGGATGGCTCAGAGTGAACGATAATAGATATCGATTCTACAACTTAAACGAGTCGCTCCAGACCTTCACATTTTTACTTCCTGTATCACTCAAATATAGTAGGCTGAGGAAGCATTGTATTCCATCCAAAATTGCAATACTGAGGTTCACTGAAACCATACAATATTTTAAAGCAAAGGTCGCTGGTGTGATGTTTTTTTTTAACGTGATTTAAACCGTAGGTCATATTGTATGATGAATGAATGGAGACAGTATTTTTAACACTAAAATGATTTCAGTCTAATTATATAATATGTAAATTCAATAACAGCCCGCCTTCAAGCAATGTGTATGTAACAATATATAAAAATGTATGTAACAGTCATTGCATATGCATATATTATTGTATCCATGTGTAATAATGTTATGTGACTATATTACGTAATTTAATAATGTAGGAGCTGTGAGAATAATAAGCTAAAAGTTGCTAACAATGAGGTAACCTTGAGGCAATAATGAATTTGAAAGTTTAAATACTACTAGTCATTATTGGAGCAACAATAATGTACATTTTGAGACAGTTTAAAAGAAGGTATTTTACTGGATTAGGAATAACCAATCAGAGACTTGAAATACAGAAATGTACAAGTTTAGTCGGTTGAAATCAGCTCAGTTGCCTGCAAACAGTGTTCCTAACCGGACGCGAGACACATCCTTGAGAGATTTAATACGTATTCGTGCGAGACGAAAAATAGTTTACGTATTAAAAACTGCAAGTATTTAATAAAAACATCTCACAGCTCTCTCTCTCTCTCTATCAGTGAAGTTTTATTTAAATCGTGTCAAGCATTAATAAAAGGAGTGAAGTAAAATTATAATCTGTGTAAGCCTACATTCTTGTCGCATCACAACCCTGCCAAGATTCCACGTCTCTAAAATAAATACTGACGCAGCCGAGGCAAACATAAATATTAAATATTTAAAGAAACAGTTTAATCACAAAGTTAATATTTACTTTTAAACTTGGGACAAAGGCCACCTGAAAGTACATTTGGGGCAAAGGCTACCGAAAACTGTTTACCATACGTTGCAACTACTACAAGTTCGGCTCCCCAACAGTTGAAATACGATACAACTTCTTCTAAAATACTCCTTTCTCAAATTGGCGCCCAAAGCATGGAGCTTAAATAAATACCTTCTTCAGAATGAAATGGGGAAAATAATCAAATAAACCCGAAATCCATAGAGCGTAAAGTTACTTGACATTCGCCTTCTCGGGATAAGGTAAAAACCCCAAAAAAGCCCTAATCCAGGTAACTTACCCTAACCAAGATTCAAATTCGGAGCCCCTTGAATATACGGCAGACAAGCTACCCCAACACCAAGAGGCGTGGGGGGGTGTGAAAGAAAGATCACCATAACTTAAAAACCATAAGCTGCATATATACCGAATTTAGTGTTTTAAGTTCTGCATTCTTCCAGGAAGCGATCCCCCTCCACCTCAAGTTACCCTTTACATAGGAAATGTTTCGTTATTTTCTTTTTCCTGAAAACGGCTCTAACGATTTTTACTTTCAGTGCTACATATAATAAGCAGGGGAAGTATTGTATTCCACCCAAATATTTGATACCGAGATTTCACCGGAAATACATGTTTTGAGGCCCCTGAATAAAAAAAACACTTTGGAACATATGTGTGCGCACCTATGAACATCATAACCCAGAAACGAAAAGTCGGATAAATACCAACCTTCGTATTTAGTTTCAGTATCTTTTAAAGATGCGACAGGAAGATTTTCAAGATAATCCACCCACCCCAGACCCTTTACATAGACTATTTTTCGAAAAATTTTATTTTCTCAAAGATGGCTAACGATTTTGATTAAAATTTCACATATATAAGATATTTTCATGATAAATAAAATTTATATATTCTATTTTTTGGGGGAATTTCCCCAATAGTCCTCTTCTTTCGAATGGCTTTTGCATAACTGGTAAACCGTAAGAGCCTAAATTTTTCTAACAAAAAATGCAGAGCTCGTTAAAACACACAATTTATGCCATACATTTCCCTCCTTCCTTTCTTTCGAGTGAACATTTACGAGATATTTCTTGTTTGTCTGAATTTTCCAATACTTCTACTTTTTCTCATATGGGAATTTTATTTTTTCTATACGCAAAGAGAATGGAATCCTCCACATAGTAACCAGCTCTTAAAAGATTTGACTATCGCTTAAAGCCTACCATATTCCCCTTGCATCTACAAGAAAATTAGCAATAAGGTAGTTTCTGCAAACGTTTATCACAATTAATTTGAAGTAGATGGAGAATAAGCGTTTGTAAAAATAGTTTGTACAAGAGTAGAGAAAAACCATGCGAGTGTAACATCAGATTTTTTTAAAAATGTCATGTGTGTAAGATATTTCAAAACATCGAGTTTTCCGGAATAAATAAGTCTTCTTCATTCTTAATTACTAACCATAGACTAACTACAAGGATAGGACAAGCTTACTGCACGAAAAAAGTAGATCCCATTAAAACACACAATTTATATCAAATCGTAAATGATTTGTTACTATTAGCTTGAGCTTTCTATACCTTTATCATTCATTTTTACTTTCCCTACTACGTATAGTAAGTAGGGGAAGTATTGTATTCCACCCAGAAATTCGATACCGACATTTCACCGGAAATACATGTTTTGAGACCCCCTAAATCAGAAAAAAAGCATTTTTGGAAACATGTCCGTGTGTGTGGCTGTGAAGAGCATAACTCAGGAACAAACAGTCGGATAAACACCAAACTTGGTATTTAGGTTCAGTATCTTCCAGAGGTGTGACACGAATGTTTTCAAGAAAATCCCCCTATCCCAGATTACCCTTTACATGGAACAGTTTTCGAAAATTTTAATTTTCTCAAAAATGGCTCTAACGATTTTGATTAAAATATCATATGTTTAAGATATTTTCATGACAAACGAAATGTATATTTCGAATTTTCTGGGAATGTCTCCAAAAGCATTCTTCATTGTGAACGACTTTTGCGTAACTGGTAAACCATAAGAGATAGACAAAATTTTACTACACAAAAAATGTATATCGCATTAAAATACACAATTTATGTCATATACAATTTTTTTGTTGTTGAGTGAACCATTTTCGAGATATTGCTTGTTATTCCCTTAAATTTTCCAATACTTATACTTCTTCTCATATTCATTTTTTTTTGTCCTGGTAATGCAAAGAGAATTGAATACTCCACATAGCAACCAGCTCTTAAAATATTTGACTATCGCTTAAAGCCTACCATATTCCCCTTGCATCTACAAGAAAATTAGCAATAAGATTAACATCTCGATTAACATGAAGCATATGGAGAATAAGCGTTTGCAAAAATAGTTTGTACAAGAGTAGAGAAAGTCATGTGAGTGTAACACATCAGATTTTTTCAATAATGTCTTTCTTCAAATGCTGTCACTATTCGGTTGTTTCTCGCCATGTCATGGAAAGATTATGGAATTTTAAAGCCGGCATAGAGCATTCCGCTTTTAAACGTCTGAATATCGATTTACTTTCCTCTATCCTCCTTGTACTTACAAGGGGGATAAAAAATAAAAAAGTAAAAAAAAAAGGAAAGCTTTGGTAAGAAGAAGCTATTAAAAAGTAAACAGTGGGTAGAGAAGGTCACGTGAATGTAGAGCATCATATGTTTTATAGTAAGGAACTGCAGTGTATATTCTTTATTCTTGCAACAACTCTCAGCAGTTGTTCTGCACGGATGGTAGTTTCCTGAACAACGTTATGATTATATGTAATTACTCATGCAGTACCATCCTGTGTATCGGGGGTGTAGCGTCAATGCATGTGGTGGAAGCATTGCTTCCCTATTTAACAAAACATGTCATTATATGGCATGTTTATGAAGTCGCAAATCAACGCAAGTAGATAAACGTATAATCATTGTTTCTTATTTGTACAGCGTGTTGACACGAGTTTGAACGCGCGCGCTGTCTGAGATTTTGGCTTCCAGTTCTCCTGTTACTCACTATGTGTTGGTAGGAAGAGATGGAAGTTAGTTTTGTACTGGTGATAAGTCAAACATATTATTTTCAAAGTATCTGGATCCAAACAGATTACCATAGGCTCATTTTTCAAAGCCATAAAATCAAAGAAAGTTCCGTATCTTTCTTTTAAACATGAAAACGCTCTTTCTGGAAATGATATTTTATTGTCATGAAAACATCTGGAGTCTAGAAGAGTGAAAAATCGTTTTGCGACTTTCACAAAGTACGAATTTATACCTCCTTGGATTTATAGAGTTAATACTAATAAAGGAAGATATCTTTTTTTTTAATTTTTTTTAAAAAAAAATAGAGAAAGTGCAACGCTCCTCCGCATAGCACTTGCGCTTGCTCGTGTGCTACGCGCCTGAAAAAAAGTGCTCAAATATGACGATTCTAGCAGAATCGTATGCATTGACACAATTACAAAAATACACAAATTTCTGTCTTTCTAAAAAAAATGTTTTGCAACAACTACAACGCGCCTAATTTTTTTTTTTTTAAAGCTCAGGCGCGTTGCAACCGAGCAACTGCTATGCGCTTCCGAAAATCGCTCGGAAATGTTTTAGTTTACTGCATCAATGATCTCATCATTTAGCCATCTATGTGAACATTTTCTTTCTTCCCCTTTCATTGAGTTACTACACTGCACACCGAGCTTTCTGGATGACGTTATCGACTTATTTACAAAGAATTGGGCTGCATTACAGAAAATAAGGCAACACTTTTAACATAGCAAACTTTTACTTTGTCACGTCTCGCCACTGCTGTGAACTTTGAACCTTTCCATACACAAGGATGCTCTGTGCGATGGCTTATGTTGTGGAGGTTTTGCCGAGACAATGTCCACAGCACCTACACTACTTCCATTGTTAATTAAGGGGCAAGGTAGTCTGAACACATGGAAATTACACCTTAAGTGTTAAAGTACCACTGCTCTTAAAGTTCTGAATGGTTTTCCTGACATTTTCATGAATTATTCTATAAATCACAATTATTTCAGGTGGTCGTTTGCATTGATAGCTTATGTAGTCGAGTCCGTAAAAATTATTTCTTTCAGCAAAAAAATAATAAAATGTACTATTAAAACATGTGATAATCAAGTACCTTTTTCTCTGCTACTACTTGCAATACACAATCACATTTTTGCATGCTTCTTCTCTGTTCAATCAGCCATCTTCTGAACCAAAATATTTGGTTATGTATATCAGTTCACTAGAAATTGAAAAAAAAATTATTTGCTTAGTCAAAAGAGTAAAAATGTGGAAATTTTTCAATGTTGTTGCTTTCTTAATATCACTAATATATGTTATAGAATGATGATTGTGGTTCAGAAAGTTTATCTATGTGTTGTATGTATGTACTCAAAATTTCAGCTCTCTATCTTTCATACTTTCTGAGAAAAAGGTACACAAGTATCCAAAAATGTTCTTTTGAGAAAACTGAGTTTACAGTTTGAACATTGAAATTCTGACACACTTCAGTACATTCCAGGATCATAAACATCTGCACCTTCATTCCTGGATTACTTCAGATTTTCTGATTGCCTTTTCTTGGTCCTGGTCTCTCTTGTTAATTGCTGAACTGCTCGCTGGGCACGATATAGTCGTTCGTTGTTGAAAGATACAAATGTTCTAAAAAGGGGCGTAGCACGACAGCTTTAAAGGAATGCAGACCATCATTTAAATGGTATTTAAATGTCTTAAAAACCCCTTAAACCACAAAAAAATATTTTTTCTGAACCAGGAAATAGATTTTATAAGTGCCAAAAACAAAAAATGCGATTTTTGACCATTTCAGAGTACCTTGACCCCTTAAGAGGAGTGAAAATATCAACACATTAAAGAATATTCATACAACACTATAGGTATTAATAATTATCATAGTTTTTACCACAAGAGCTGCGACAGGTAAAGATCCCTACTTCAGAGGCACACTATTGTTAAATAAACTACCGGAAACCACAAAAACCGCACAAGGCAACTTGTTTAAAATGATGCTGTAAAACTATCTGCTGGATAAATGTTTATATAGAATTGATGAAATATAGCACCTGTATGCAGTTTTCAACTTGCTCTACCACTTTCTAAGTGTAGTAAGTATATAGATATCGATATTTCACTGGAAATACACGTTTTGAGGCCCCTTAACCCAACAAATTTCAGCATAACTCAAAAATGAAAAGCTGGTTAAATACCAAAATTCGTATTTAAGTTCAGTATCTCCCAAGGATGCGACAGGAAGATTTTCAAAAGAATCGCCCAGCCCAAACTACCCTTTCCACGGAACATTATCTTTTATTTTTTTAAAAATGGCTAAGGATTTTGATTAAAATACCGTATATTAAAGATGACAATATCTATTGCTTAAATTTTCTGGAAATAGCCTGGGAAGTCTTCATTAGGAATGAATATTATATGATCTTTTACAACTGATAAACGTTAAGTGATAGACGTAAACGTGTTACACAAAAAAATGTAGATATCTCTAAAACATATATTATTTCTAACAACGTTTATGTGCCATTTCCGAGATGTCAGTTATTAATGGTTCGAATTGTTCAATACTTTGCCATTCTTTTAAAGTCTTATAGATTTTCAGTTGTTCCTCGCGATTGCATGGAAAGAGTATAGAATTTTATGGACAACATATAGTGCCCAGACCAATATTGACTATCATACTTCCCCGTTGTATCTATAATGAAATGTGTAATGTAACTATTCTGCAAACGTTTATCTGAATTAAAATGAAGTAGATAGAACTGCAAGCTTTCGTAAAAATAATTTGTATACCTACTAATAAACGACAGAGTGAAGAGAAAGCCATGTGAATTTAACATATATTTTTAGTAAACGAGACATTGTAAATATGTAAATATATTATCTCTTAGATACAGATTTCTAGAAATTATCTAAGTAACTTTCTTAAAATATGAAACAATACTAAGTAAACAAAACTTTAACCATGAAAGAACTTCAATAACTGTAACTTCAATGTTAAAAATCTGATGTGTTACACTCACATGACTTTCTCTACTCTTGTAAAACTATTTTTCCAAACCTTATTTTCCATCTACTTCATGTTGATTAAGATAAACATTTGCAAACTCTATCTTATTGCTAATTTTCTTGTAGATGTAAGAGGAATATATATTTACAAGGGCAATATAGAAATACAGTAGCCTTTAAGCACATACATATCTCTTAATAGCTGGTTGCTAGGTGCAGCACCATTCCCTTTGCCACAGATTAATACTCTATGCATATACAAGACAAAAAATGAATAACGATTTCACATTTGAGAAAATTATTGAAAAATCTGATGTGTTACACTCATATGACTTTCTCTACTCTTGTACAATCTATTTTTACAAACGCCTATTCCCCATATGCTTCATGTTAATCGAGATATCGAGATGTCAATCTTATTGGTAATTTTCTTGTAGATGCAAGGGGAATATGGTAGCTTTTAAGCGATAGTCAAATATTTAACGCTGGTTGCTATGTGGGGCATTTCATTCTCTTTGCATGTCCAGGACATCAAAAAAATGTATAACGAATTTGAGAAAAAGTATAAGTATTGGAAAATTTAAGGAAATAACAAGCAATATCTCGAAAACGGTTCACTCAACAAAAGAAATGTATATGGCATAAGTTGTGTATTTTAACGCGCTCTACATTTTTTGTGTAGTAAACTTTTGTCTCTCTCTTATGGTTTACCAGTTATGCAAAAGTCGTTCACAATGAAGAATACTTTTGGAGACATTCCCAGAAAATTCAAGATATATATTTTGTTTGTCATGAAAATATCTTAAACATATGATATTTTAATCAAAATCGTTAGAGTCATTTTTGAGAAAATTAAAATTTTCGAAAAATCCTCCATGTAAAGGGTAATCTGGGGTGGGGGGATTTTCTTGAAAACCTTCGTGTCGCATCCCTGGAAGATACTGAACCTAAATACCAAGTTTGGTGATTATCCGACTGTTCGTTTCCGAGTTATGCTGTTCACAGGCAGACACACGGACATGTTTCCAAAAATGCTTTTTACTTTCTCTACTACGTATAGTAAGTAGGGGAAGTATTGTATTCCACCCAAAAATTCGATACCGAGATTTCACCGGAAATACATGTTTTGAGACTCCCTGAATCCCAAAAAAGCATTTTTGCAAACATGTCCGTGTCCGTGTGTGTGTGTGTGTGTGTGTGTGTGTGTGTGTGTGTGTGTGTGTGTGTGTGTGTGTCTGTATCTGTGAACAGCATAACTCAGAAACGAACAGTCGGATAAACACCAAACTTGGTATTTGGGTTCAGTATCTTCCAAGGATGCGACACGAAGGTTTTCAAGAAAATCCCCCCACCCCAGAGTACCCTTTACATGGAACATTTTTCGAAAATTTTAATTTTCTCAAAAATGGCTCTAACGATTTTGATGACAATATCATACGTTTAAGATAATGTCATGAGAAAGGAAATGTATATCTCGAATTTTCTGGGAATGTCTCCAAAAGTATTCTTCATTATGAACGACTTTTGCATAACTGGTAAACCGTAAGAGATAGATAAAATTTTACTACACAAAAAATGTAGATCGCGTTAAAATACACAACTTATGTCATATACAGTTCTTTTGTTGAGTGAACCGTTTTCGAGATATTGCTTGTTATTTCCTTAAATTTTCCAATACTTAGTTTTTCTCAAATTCGTTATTCAATTTTTTATGTCCTGGATATCCAAAAAGAATAGAATGCGCCACATAGCAACCAGCGCTTAAAAGATTTGACTATCGCTTATAGCCTACCATGTTCCCCTTGCATCTACAAGAAAATTAGCAATAAGATTGACAACTCGATATCTCGATTAACATGAAGCCAATGGAAAATAAACGTTTGTAAAAATAGTTCGTACAAGAGTAGAGAAAGTCATGTGAGTGTAGCACATCAGATTTTTACTTTCTCTACTACATATAGTAAGTAGGGGAAGTATTGCATTCCACCCAAAAATTCGATACCGAGATTTCACCGGAAATACATGTTTTGAGACCTCCTGAATCCAAAAAAAGCATTTTTGGAAACATGTCCGTGTGTGTGTCTGTGTGTGTGTGTGTGTGTGTGTGTGTGTGTTTGTGTGTGTGTATGTGAACAGCATAACTCAAAAACGAACAGTCGGATAAGCACCAAACTTGGTATTTAGGTTCAGTATCTTCCAGAGATAGAACACGAAGGTTTTCAAGAAAATCCCCCCTCCCCAGACTACCCTTTACATGGAAAATGTTTCGAAAATTTTAATTTTCTCAAAAATGGCTTTAACGATTTTGATTAAAATATCATATGTTTAAGATATTTTTATGACAAATAAAATGTATATCTTGAATTTCCTGGGAATGTCTCCAAAAGTATTCTTTATTGTGAACGACTTTTGCATAACTGGTAAACCATAAGAGATAGACAAAATTTTACTCCACAAAAAAAAAAATAGATCGCGTTAAAGTACACAATTTATGTCATATACATTTTTTTTTGTTTAGTGAACCATTTTCGAGATATTACTTGTTATTACCTTAAATTTTTCAATACTTTTCTCAAATGGGAATTCGTTATTCATTTTTACTTTCTCTACTACGTATAGTAAGTAGGGGAAGTATTGCATTCCACCCAAAAATTCGATACCGAGATTTCACCGGAAATACATGTTTTGAGACCTCCTGAATCCAAAAAAAGCATTTTTGGAAACATGTCCGTGTGTGTGTCTGTGTGTGTGTGTGTGTGTCTGTGTGTGTGTGTGTGTGTGTGTGTGTGTGTGTGTGTCTGTGAACAGCATAACTCAAAAACGAACAGTCGGATAAGCACCAAACTTGGTATTTAGGTTCAGTATCTTCCAGAGATGCGACACGAAGGTTTTCAAGAAAATCCCCCCACCCCAGACTACCCTTTACATGGAAAATGATTCGAAAATTTTAATTTTCTCAAAAATGGCTCTAACGATTTTGATGAAAATATCATATGTTTAAGATAATGTCATGAGAAATGAAATGTATATCTCGAATTTTCTAGGAATGTCTCCAAAAGTATTATTCATTGTGAACGACTTTTGCATAACTGGTAAACCATAAGAGATAGACAAAATTTTACTACACAACAAATGTAGATCGCGTTAAAATACACAATTTATGTCATATACATTTTTTTAGTTGAGTGAACTATTTTCGAGATATTACTTGTTATTTCCTTAAATTTTCCAATACTTATAGTTTTTCTCAAATTCGTTATTCAATTTTTTATGTCCTGGATATCCAAACAGAATAGAATGCGCCACATAGCAACCAGCGCTTAAAAGATTTGACTATCGCTTATAGCCTACCATGTTCCCCTTGCATCTACAAGAAAATTAGCAATAAGATTGACAACTCGATATCTCGATTAACATGAAGCATATGGAAAATAAACGTTTGTAAAAATAGTTCGTACAAGAGTAGAGAAAGTCATGTGAGTGTAGCACATCAGATTTTTACATTCTCTACTACGTATAGAAAGTAGGGGAAGTATTGCATTCCACCCAAAAATTCGATACCGAGATTTCACCGGAAATACATGTTTGGGACCTCCTGAATCCAAAAAAAGCATTTTTGGAAACATGTCCGTGTGTGTGTCTGTGTGTGTGTGTGTGTGTGTGTCTGTGAACAGCATAACTCAAAAACGAACAGTCGGATAAGCACCAAACTTGGTATTTAGGTTCAGTATCTTCCAGAGATGGAACACGAAGGTTTTCAAGAAAATCCCCCCACCCCAGACTACCCTTTACATGGAAAATGTTTCGAAAATTTTAATTTTCTCATAAATGGCTCTAACGATTTTGATGAAAATATCATATGTTTAAGATAATGTCATGAGAAATGAAATGTATATCTCGAATTTTCTAGGAATGTCTCCAAAAGTATTATTCATTGTGAACGACTTTTGCATAACTGGTAAACCATAAGAAATAGACAAAATTTTACTACACAAAAAATGTGGATCGCGTTAAAATACACAACTTATGTCATATACATTTCTTTTGTTGAGTGAACCGTTTTCGAGATATTGCTTGTTATTTTCTTAAATTTTCCAATACTTATACTTTTTCTCAAATTCGTTATTCATTTTTTTTATGTCCTGGACATGCAAAGAGAATGGAATGCGCCACATAGCAACCAGCGTTAAAATATTTGACTATCGCTTAAAAGCTACCATATTTCCCTTGCATCTACAAGAAAATTACCAATAAGATTGACATCTCGATATCTCGATTAACATGAAGCATATGGAGAATAGGCGTTTGTAAAATTAGATTGTACAAGAGTAGAGAAAGTCATGTGAGTGTAACACATCTGATTTTTTTATGTCCTGGACATGCAAAGAGAATGGAATGCGCCACATAGCAACCAGCGATAAAATATTTGACTATCGCTTAAAAGCTACCATATTCCCCTTGCATCTACAAGAAAATTACAAATAAGATTGACATCTCGATATCTCGATTAATATGAAGCATATGGAGAATAGGCGTTTGTAAAAATAGATTGTACAAGAGTAGAGAAAGTCATGTGAGTGTAACACATCAGATTTTTTGTCTTCGATATGCAAAGAATATTAATCTGTGGCTAAGCGAATGGTGCTGCACCTAGCAACCAGCTAATAAGAGATATGTATGTGCTTAAAGGCTACTGTATTTGTATATTGCCCTTGTAAATATATATTCCTCTTACATCTACAAGAAAATTAGCAATAAGATAGAGTCTGCAAATGTTTATCTCGATTAACATGAAGCATATGGAGAATAAGCGTTTGTATAAGTAGTTTGTACAAGAGTAGAGAAAGTCATGTGAGTGTAACACATCAGATTTTTTACTTTCTCTACTACGTACAGTAAGTAGGGGAAGTATTGTATTCCACCCAAAAATTCGATACCGAGATTTCACCGGAAATACATGTTTTGAGACCCCCTGAATCCAAAAAAAGCATTTTTGGAAACATGTCCGTGTGTGTGTCTGTGTGTCTGTCTGTCTGTGTGTCTGTGTGTCTGTGTGTCTGTGTGTCTGTGAACAGCATAACTCAGAAACGAACAGTCGGATAAACACCAAACTTGGTATTTAGTTTCAGTATCTTCCAAGGATGCGACACGAAGGTTTTCAAGAAAATCCCCCCACCCCAGAGTACCCTTTACATGGGAGATTTTTCGAAAATTTTAATTTTCTCAAAAATGGCACTAACGATTTTGATTAAAATATCATATGTTTAAGATATTTTTATGGCAAATAAGATGTATATCTTGAATTTTCTGGGAATGTCTCCAAAAGTATTCTTTATTGTGAACGACTTTTGCATAACTGGTAAACCATAGGAGATAGACAAAATGGTACTACACAAAAAATGTAGATCGCGTTAAAATACACAATTTATGTCATTTACATTTTTTTTTGAGTGAACCATTTTCGAGATATTACTTGTTATTCCCTTAAATTTTTCAATACTTATTTTCTTAAATGGGAATTCGTTATTCATTTTTTTTTGTCTTGGATATGCAAAGAGTATTAATCTGTGGCAAAGGGAATGGTGCTGCACCTAGCAACCAGCTATTAAGAGATATGTATATGCTTAAAGGCTACTGTTTTTCTATATTGCCCTTGTAAATATATTTTCCCCTACATCTACAAGAAAATTAGCAATAAGATAGGGTCTGCAGAAGTTTATCTCGATTAACATGAACTAGATGAAGAATAAGCGTTTGTAAAAATAGTTTGTACAAGAGTAAAAAAAGTTATGTGAGTGTAACACATCAGATTTTTTAACACGTGTACTATTTTCGTCTCACACGAATACGTATTAAATCTCTCAAGGAAGCACAAGCAGCGCATCCAGTTATGAGCACACTCTGCAGGCAACCGAATAGATTTCAAGCGTCTTAACTTGTAAATTTCTGTATTTCAAGTCTCTGATTATCTAATCCTACTCCAATAGAATACCTTCATTTAACTAAAACCCCCTTCGGTTGTTGTATGGCTATTTTATAAAGTGTCACTAAAGTCACATTATTGTTTACAAAAATCACAAGCAACATTTAAACTCTCAAACTCATTATTGACTCAAGGTTACCTCATTGTTAGCAACTTTTAACTTATTATTCTCACAGCTCCTACATTAGTAAATTACGTAATACATTCATATAACATTATTGAACATGTATACAATAATATAAGCATATGCAATGACTGTTACATACATTTTTTTACTTTCTCTACTACGTATAGTAAGTAGGGGAAGTATTGCATTCCACCCAAAAATTCGATACCGAGATTTCGCCGGAAATACATGTTTTGAGACCTCCTGAAACCAAAAAAAGCATTTTTGGAAACATGTCCGTGTGTGTGTCTGTGTGTCTGTGAACAGCATAACTCAAAAACGAACAGTCGGATAAGCACCAAACTTGGTATTTAGGTTCAGTATCTTCCAGAGATGCGACACGAAGTTTTCAAGAAAATCCTCCCACCCCAGACTACCCTTTACATGGAAGATTTTTCGAAAATTTTAATTTTCTCAAAAATGGCTAACGATTTTGATGAAAATATCATATGTTTAACATAATGTCATGAGAAATGAAATGCATATCTCGAATTTTCTAGGAATGTCTCCAAAAGTATTCTTCATTGTGAACGACTTTTGCATAACTGGTAAACCATAAGAGATAGACAAAAGTTTACTACACAAATAATGTAGATCGCGTTAAAATACACAACTTATGTCATATACATTTCTTTTGTTGAGTGAACCGTTTTCGAGATATTGCTTGTTATTTCCTTAAATTTTCCAATACTTATACTTTTTCTCAAATGCGTTATTCATGTTTTTTATGTCCTGGACATAACGCAACCAGCGTTAAAATATTTGACTATCGCTTAAAAGCTACCATATTTCCCTTGCATCTACAAGAAAATTACCAATAAGATTGACATCTCGATATCTCGATTAACATGAAGCATATGGAGAATAGGCGTTTGTAAAATTAGGTTGTACAAGAGTAGAGAAAGTCATGTGAGTGTAACACATCAGATTTTTTTTATTCAGGGGTCTGAAAACAAGTATTTCCGGTGAAATCTCGGTATCGAATTTTTGAGTGGAATACAATACTTCCCCTACTTACTATACGTAGTAGAGAAAGTAAAAAGAAACCAAACTGTAAACATTGTAGCTTCATTGAAATAAACCTGAAACATGTATATCATGTCTGCTAGTAACTAAATTACCATTATTATTATGATTGGAGTGTAGCAACTATCTAGCAGTTTAAGGGCCTATTTACACTAACAAGTCTTTTGATTCAGCACCTATACACTTTAAAATAATCACTTCTTTCACCACCACGCAATCAATTCAAGATCTCTAAACAGGATTTTATTTTTCTAGCATCTAGTAAATAAATGCATAAGAATTCAAGAGGAAATCATGCCGTGATATATTTTTCGAAAATTGCTTTCCTATACTACATTTCGTGTGGAAAATTACTTATGCATCATTAGCTCGTTTTAGCATTGAATTGTAAAAGTTTTCTAGTATCTAGGTAAATAAGTGGATAAGAATTCAAGAGGAAATTATTCCGCGATATACTTCTCGAAAATTGCTTTCCTATACTATATTTCGTGTGGAAAATTACTTATGCATCATTAGCTCGTTTTACCATTGAATTGTAAAGTAGTTACCTATTATGCTTTAAAGTTGGATCACGCCCTCTTGAGACAAAGTTAAAATTCTCTCCTGCATACTTTTGTTGCAGTCTAATGGAGTTAAAAGTTTACGTGTTGTCAAGGGCCGCTCGCTTTGAGATCACAAGAATGAAAACAAAACAAATGTACGTTCCCAGACCAGCAAGTTGGCAGTTCTCATCCTTTTAACATTTTAGTATGTTTAAAGTAACAGTCAAATAATTACGAAGAAACGAACCATACGGTTTCATATAATGTTGCCATTTTCTTGTAGCAGGGAATATTTAGCTATACATGTGTTGTTTTATGTTTAATTTCCATTTTAATGAAACTAGCGAAATCTTTAAAATTAGAGATAAGCTTAGAAATGCCTTTTAAGCGTACAATTAGTTGTTGCCAAAAAAAAACTTATTGTGTCTCTCTTAAATACACAAACTCTGTGCTTTTGGGGAATTTGAAACAGGGTGGCGGAAACCAATAAATTTGTGATTTCAGCACATAAGACTGAATTGGCAGTAGAATGTGCTACCCATATGGAAAGAAGGCCACAAACTACATTATTTAATCTAAATATTCTTTTGATTTGTTAGAAATGCTCTTAAAATGTGACAAAAGTGAATTACTCGGACCTGTACTTACCATATTGTACATGCCATGATGAAAATAACTTGCCGTTAGCCTGAAGAGCTTTTGCACGCATTCTTTGTGTTCCTTGTCTTGTCTGGCACTTATTTAGAGACGCTACTGCCGGCCTTTAAAGGTTAAATGGATGAATTTAACGCTCCCGCGTCGGACAAGCACGGTGGTGAGACAAGAACTAAACATTACAGGTGCGAATGGACGGGTAAAAAGAAAAACAGCGTTAAAATTTCATACTAGTGCGTGTAATAAACAAAAAAGTGCTTTACAGATGGGAATCGAAAATGGAATGAGTAAAGAAGGAAATTGAAAAGGGCCAATAAAGTATACCTTATGTAACGAAGCGAGGACGGTAGTAGCGGTGTAATTTAAAGGACAAGCAAAAAAAAAGTGATTGTGGTCCCCCATACTGACAAGAGCTCCCGGAGCGGACCTGCCGACTTTATCGCGTAAGGTTTGTCTAATTTCCATCGCAGTGAAGGGCGAGAGAAGCATGTCCTGGGACTCACGAAACTGTAAAGGCTGGTTCACAACCACCCGCTAACGGTAACCAGAACGGAAACGAGAACGGGAAGCAAGAAATTTTGATTCACAACAGCCCGGTAACGAGAACGGGAATGCATATCGATCACAAAGTGAAAGTCGATTTTGAGTATTGGGATTTCATTTGTTATTAACTGACCAATGACATTTTTTCAGCTACTTCCAATTTAGCCAAGTAAACGTCAAAATTCGATAGAGTAAACATTATCTAAATGCATATTCATTACATTTCCGATCCCTCTACTTATGCCAAACTTTCATTCCTTTATTTAATGGCATACATTAAAATTGTTTATTATTTTTTCATTTCCACCGGATTTAGCTGTTCTTTGCAGCTTTTGCCATTGTTTTTTTTAGGTAATAGCCAGTTTTGAGTTGCATATAAACAAACAACAAATGATCCCTTCACCAGAGGAACCAACGTTGATTAGATTTGCGGGTGTCGGGACGAGGTTAGGAAGCACATTTACTACTAATTCCTTCCAGGTTCATGTTTCCAGCTTGCGACTATAGAGAGCACTAGTGGCTGTTTCATGTCACGGCCGCTTAGAATAACCTCTAGAGTGAAGAGTCTAATATGCACAATAGGGATCTAATATGCCGTGCCCGGGAACGAAAACGAGAAAGTTAAAAGTTGGGCAACTTTTCTTCCCGTTCCCGGGGCCCGGGAAGGCTTCCCGTTGGTTGTGGACACTCCCATTTGAATACATGTATTTCAACTTTCCCGTTCTCGTTCTGGTTACCGTTCTCGTTGGTTGTGAACCAGCCTTAAGTCTTCCGGTATCGAGTCCGGCGCAATCTGGCATAAAAATTGTTCTTGTAGTTCAGAATTTCCAATCAAAGGTGTGAGCTTCGTAGCTTGCCGCGAAGTTTTAAACCAAGATACTAAAAGCCCTCCCATTCCTCGAGCGTAAATTTACGTCTCGTCACGTAAAGCCCAGTTATGACGTGGTCCTTTAGGCCCACCAATACAGCTTCCAAATGGGGGGGGGGGGTAACTTATATCCGTATTCTAGCTCTGCACGCATAATTACTAACGATGTCAATGACGACGCCCCCGGCGGTGTCGCACGATTATTCCGAAAAAATTGGTACCTAGGAATACGGAAAGGTTGATGGAGACGTAACCAAGCTTCCACAAGAATTATGACCTAAATCACTCTATAAATGTGAAAGTTTTAAGGTAGGTTTAAGGTAATAGAAAATGTTCAGGGGCTTCTGCAAAGAGCTTATTCAAAGTGTGCTATATATCCCTCAGGTCCCGGCTTCCTGGGTATGCTGAGGCCATCGATGAGACAACGCATATCCGGGACCTCCCGGAACAGTCGAGGATCCGGATGGTCCAAATCCCTGGTCAGAAAACGTCCCTCCAACTACGGTAAATCAGACGATGTTCCACCCATACGGGGTTGCGTACCCGAAGAACAAATTTCTAGAGGTGGCAAAAAATGGCTGAGAAGCCCTCCGGGCCAACACCCATGTGGAGCCTATCTACCCTGTATCCACTCTCGATTAGAGGGCGCCGACTCAGTATGGCCCTTACGCTTCGTGGAAGGAGTTATCTTCCCATCCTGTACATAGTTTGAATCCGCTGACCGTCTTATTTGTAGGTAATCCATACCAGATAATACGGTAAAGTCCTCCCACGTTGTTCTAGAAACATCCCTACCCTCTTGGGCTTTTACCAACTCTGCATAAGACGTATTGCCCGAAAGTAATTGGCGTGCTTCGTACCGTGAAATCGGAAGCTCCGCGATTATAGCAGCTATTTGACATTCTAATTTATACGCGGGCACTTGTCAGTTAATGCACAGTAATTGCTCTGTAAAACATTCAATTTGCGCATCGAGATGGTCTTGGCCACATTTACGGCACCTTTTAACATTACGGCAAAACTTTGCCTTATGATGAAAACTGTCACAACTCGTATACGTTAAAACCCTAGACGTATAGGTTTCCACCATGAAGCTTTGATAATACACATAGAGAAAGGCGGGCAACAGCTGTGTCCGAAAAGTAATGTTTGCCGTACGGGTCGGTACGTATTTCGGTTCCCCATTATCCTGGATACGACGATTAAACCTGTAAACATTATGTAC
Source organism: Deroplatys truncata (assembly GCA_030765065.1). Lineage (NCBI taxonomy): Eukaryota > Metazoa > Arthropoda > Insecta > Mantodea > Mantidae > Deroplatys > Deroplatys truncata. Next base: position 47,554,544 of record CM060986.1, read on the forward strand.
CGGTATGTAGACAGTTCCTCTACGGTGATATACAAGTCTACCCCGCGGGTAATCCCTGTGACGTAAACATAAAACGGAATATAAGACCTCGTATCATGAATTTTATCAAAATCAGAGTCCAAAAATTGGTTAGCAAATTCGTATGGCAAAATGTACCTCTAAGTGCTTAAATCCACTTTTGTGGCTGTGAATAAATAACCATTTCCCATTTTCAGTGGGTGAAAATCCCGAATATTTCTACTATAACAGCGTATCAACACAAAACATGGGCCCAAATCAGTAGAAGTATACCACAAAGGTGACTTCATTGGTCCGCTACTCAGAACCGCCGGAGATTGTAATGTAGTCCCATTCGACTCGCCATCGTGTGCCACCTGCAGTGTTGTTAACTGCCTAACCGATTCCTCCTGGGAATCAATCGAAATTGGTAGCTGAACCATCTCTTCGGTTTCCATACCTGAAGAAGTAAGACCTGCCGTTGCAGCTAATGCCTGCAAAAGTAATGCAAACATCCCCACCGGGGGCGCGTGGTCCCGAAAGAACCTACCACTACGAAAGCAAAAAGCAAATAAAAGGCTCACCTGTCTGCACCACACACAAGAACACAAACAAAAGTTATAACAAAAAAATCACAACTGCGTGTATAACTGCTCACACAAAGCACAAAACTAAAACTCCAAGCTATCAGTCAACCCCACCCCCAACACGTTTCACGAGACTGGCAGTAAGCGAGCTCTAGTAATGCAATACGCCTCCTTGTGTCAAGTCTTAATTCAAACTGACAGGCCAATCAGCTGATCTACAGCAGCGCCACTCATTAGTGCGTAGACAAACTAAACAGTATATTATAGCAAAAATAAATAAATTCAGTAAAATCAAATTAATACTGCAGCTTTCCAAATGACACGAAACCTTCTAAACATTAAAATATTCATAAAATAAAATAATAAAAGCCTATTCCAACCTCACTAGCACTCTCAAACAACGCTATAGAAAACTGATTCGGTTCATTCACCGTTACAACTGGTTACAACATAAACAAGAAATGAATACAGCAAATATGAAATTCAGAAAATACAAAATGTCTAAAAATAACACGATCGTAAGTACACGAGGTGCCAAATTTCAGGTGCTTTCATATCTAATAATGAGGTTTATTTTTAAATATGAATAACGTGGGAAATAGGCAATCCTACTACTTTCTATACCACGTACATGGCAGATAGAGAAGGTATTGCATTCCACCCAAAAATTCGACACCAAAATTTCACCGGAAATACGAAATACATGTTTTGGGACCCCTGAATCCAAGAAAAAGCATTTTTAGAAAAAGGTCCGGGTGTATGTGTGTGCGTGTGTGTGTGAACAGCATAACTTAAAAACGAAAAGTCGAATAAACACCAAACTTGGTATTTATATTCACTGCCTTATAAAGATGTCCCAAACTACCCTTTACAAGGAAGATTTTTCAAAACTTTTGATTTTCTAAAAAGTGGCTATAACGATTTTGATTATTAAATTACAAATAACATGTATATCTTGAATTTTCTGAGAATATTCTGTGAAGTCCTCTTCATTCGGAAGGAAGTTTGTATAATCTTGTATAACTAGTAAACGTTAAGTGAAAGACGAAAAAGTAATGCGCAAGAATTTTAGATCTCTTTAAAACACACAATTTATTTCAAATAAGTGTTTTTGTGACATAAGCCGTTTCTGAGATATCCGTTATTAATGGTTCGAGTTCATTCCTTGGTCATTCTGTTGAAGTCCTGTCAACATTCAGTTGTTTCTCGCGATTGCATGGAAACAGTATGGAATTTTAAGGCCAGCATATAGCGTCCAGTTCTTAAATATTTGACTATAGCTGTACCCTTTGTATCTATAACAAATAGTGTTATGTAGCTATTTATGCAAAGTTTTATTTGGATTAAAATGTAGCAGATAGAAAAATAAGCTTTAGTAAGAATAGTTTGTATATCCACTAATAAAGATAGAGGGTAGAGAAAGTCATGTGAATGTATCACATCAGAAATTTCTTTAATTCGGTTTCTTAAAGGAACTTCCACTTTAAGACACGATGTGTATGCTATTCTTGTTTATGCTCAATAAGCCTTTCTGAATATATTTTCATTTTGATTTAGCAAAGCTGTTTATTGTGAAGTTTTGTTATGGTTTGTAAATAAATGTATGACTGGTAAACCATAATAAAAGATGAGCTAAAACTTACTACACGAAAATGTAGACCTCGCTGAAATACAGAATTTATGGCAAATAGCTTTTATGTAGAAATATTTGTTGTATATCTAAGCTTATCCAGTTGAACTGCCATTCAGCATCATAAAGTATAGTGGATAATGGATATTATAAACCGAGGGAGGTGGTGTGTGCGACTCGCATCAGGAGATCCCGGGTTCGATAGCCGGCGACCATCCATTCTGACCCATGGGCTTTTTATGGTTTCCCGAGGTTGGCAAGGGAATGCTAAGGTGGTCTACCACGATTTCCTTTCCATGATTTCCTATTCATTACGTTTTCTTCTCATTTTTAGGAGGGGGTTGTGACCCCTTCAGCTGCCGTGGTGCGGGCACTGCAGACCCCAAGTACTCGTGGTACTTCTGACGCTACTAGAAGTACGTCGGGCCAAACGTTCGAGCCCCTCCCGTTGGGGAGCCGTTCGGATTGGGTTGGTCTCGGCGGGGCAGTGGTTCCCGATACCCGTGGGAGATTGGGTACGTCTGAATGGGTTTCCTTGCCGGCGAGGTTGTGAGACGCCTCAATGTCCTCCGGTACCGCCCTGGAGAGCCGGTAGACGGCATGCTAGATTGCTGTCGGCCCTACCGAGGTTATCGGTAGTTGCCCTTCGGGGTTGACGCGCGTAAGTGGCATATCCACTTCCATCTCCGCGCAAGCGGGGGGCCTTATTAATCCCCAAGGTATTGGCCTCAGGGAAACCCCCACGGTTGGAGAGCCACTCAGATGGCGCTGAAGGTGGGGTACTTAGGCTCCGGCTCTTCACCTTGGTAGGCCTTCGTTTGCAACATGTACTTTTAGGTTTTGTGGTATATGGCGATACCGGATGCAGCTCAATGGTAAGAGCATTCTCCGTGGACACCCGAGGTAGCTTGATTGGTGGGACATACATCGCCCCCTCTCGGCAACTCTAGCAGTAGGTCGGGTCTGCGAGCTTGGAAATGTTAGGGACTTCCGCGCGTCTCAGTAGCCTGTCTGCCTACGGCCTGTAGCCTTCTGGAGTTCCTTCATCTCATCCCTTCCTCCTGGGGGTGGTAGCCTTTAATAGGTCTGTATAGGTCGCAGCGCGCGAGATGTCTTGCTCCGTTGTATCATCTCTATCTCACTTCCTCTACAGATATGAAGTATAATGCCAAACTAGTGTGTGTGCGCGCGCTTGTGGTATTTAAGTTCAGTAGTTCCCAAGCACTGGAGCAAATCATACGGAGTACGTATAAACGGGAGCAGGCTAACCAACCTAAGATTCCCTGACGACGTCGTACTGTTCGCCGGATCTCCAAGAGAACTAAAATCAATGTTGCAAGAATTATCGGAAATAAGTAAAACTGCAGGCCTCTCAATGAACAAACGCAAGACACAAATCATGTCAAATGGACCAGCAATCTCTATAAAAATCGATGGAATGGACCTACAATATGTAAACGAGTATATCTGCTTAGGACTACTACTCTCCGACCATCAGAAAATAGAGAAAGAATTAAGCAGAAGAATATCTCTCGCTTGAAGGCGTTCTAGTCTCTGAAATTCATATTGCTTGACAGGTCACTCAACCAGAGGTTAAATTTGAAAAACTAGAAACCTGTGTTTTTCCAACTCTCTTATACGGCTGCCAAACTTTGACTCTCACCGCCAAGCTAAAGTGTACTCTCCAAGTATGCACAAGGAAAATGGAGAGGAAGATCTTAGGTTTAACTCTGAAGGACAAAATTTCAAACACAACTCTCCAAAAGATGTCATCAACAACAAATTACGCCCAACAAGTCACCAGGAAAAAATGGAAGTGGGGGAGGGCCATGTCGCAAGACTAACGGATGACAGGTGGACGATAAAAGCAACCATGTGGGACCCATACACCGCACAAGACACCGCGAAACACCAAGATGCAGACCTCTTCAAGGAAAAAGCAGGGGCACGGTGGTCCAGATTCGACAGATGCAGGAAGAGTTGGGGAGAGATGGAGAGTCAGCTGTGCACTACATTGTAACCGAGGATACCAGTGCAACAGCCAAATGTTCCATGACCCCGATCACTTCTTACGGAGTAGCTCACCGTCAGAGATATGTAAAAGAGCTTCACTCCTCTACAGGGAGGTCTTTGTCCTTAAGAGGACACAACAGGCTTCATTCATTCATTTTCCAAGGATGCGACACGAATATTTTCAAGAAATTTATGGAAAATCTTTCTTATCATCTTCTCAAAAATGGCTGTAACGATTTTGATTAAAATACCATGTGTTTAAGATGTCTGCATAACTGATGAAGTTTATATCTTTTTACTTTCTCTACTACGTATAGTAAGTAGGGAAAGTATTGTATTCCACCCAAAAATTCGATACCGAGATTTCACCGGAAATATATGTTTTGAGATCCCCTGAATCCAAAAAAAAGCATTCTTGGAAACATGTCCGTGTGTTTGTCTGTGAACAGCATAACTCAGAAACAAACAGTCGGATAAACACCAAACTTGGTATTTAGGTCCAGTATCTTCCAGAGATGCGACACGAAGGTTTTCAAGAAAATCCCCCACCCCAGATTACCTTTTACATGGAACATTTTTCGAAAGTTTTAATTTTATCAAAAATGGTTCTATTTTAATTAAAATATCATATGTTTAAGATATTTTCATGACAAATCAAATGTATATCTCGAATTTTCTGGGAATGTCTCCAAAAGTATTCTTTATTGTGAACGACTTTTGCATAACTGGTAAACCATAAGAGATAGACAACATTTTACTACACAAAAATGTAGATCGCGTTAAAATACACAATTTATGTCATATACATTTTTGTTGTGGAGTGAACCATTTTCGGGATATTGATTGTTATTCCCTTAAATTTTCCAATACTTTTTCTCCAATGGGAATTCGTTATTCATTTTTTATGTCCTTGACATACAGAGAATGGAATGTGCCACATAGCAACCAGCTCTTAAAATATTTGACTATCGCTTAAAGTCTACCATATTCCCCTTGCATCTACAAGAAAATTAGCAATAAGATTAACATCTCGATATCTCGATTAACATGAAGCATATGGAGAATAAGCGTTTGTAAAAATAGTTTGTACAAGAGTAGAGAAAGTCATGTGAGTGTAACACATCAGATTTTTTTTCATGTGAACAGCCTGTGAAGTCCTCCTCAACTGTAAGAATTTTGTGTAAGTAGTAAATCATTAAAAATGTTTCAAAACTTATTGCACGAAAACTGTAGAACTCGCTCACTGAAATACAGAATTTTCTATTCAACTTTTTGTAGTATTCTCGAAATATTCGTTACGTTTTCTCAGTTTGAACTGTCATACGATATCTACAAAGCACTTACGTGATATTTATTACTCCATATAAGTATTCATTAGTAAATTCTGCATAGCCTATAAATACCCTTTGGTTGTGGAACAATTATCGGTCGGAATGGTAGAGTAACTTGTTAGGTAATTACAGTAGGTGAAATCTTTAACCTCTCTTTGGTCCCATAGTCATTTAATAATATGAAAGCTTGATATCTTACACATAATACAGGAACCCTTAACATACACAACGAAATAGAGGTAAAGCCAGTGAATATGTACAGTGTGTACATTAAAATACTGTTATACTTTGAACTGGTATTGCGTCGCTTTGGATAGTCGTATTTGGGTGAAGTTGGTGACATTCGAAAGAAAAACTTAAATATGTTTTACTATACCCCATAGACATTGAATGTGGCTCCCACGAGTGACGCTGCAAACATCAAGGTGATATTCCCATTCACGCCACACATGCTCCAACATATCTGATGAAATGGACTGGGTGGCAGCAGTGATAAGAAGTTGCACTTCTTGCAGGTTTTGAGGCAATGGGGGTACATAGACACAATCCTTTATGTAACCCCATAAAAAGAAGTCAAAAGCCGTCGTCAGGTGACCTCGGCGGCCTTTTGTGGAAGACATTATCTTCATTTTTTCTTACAGATTTTCATTATCCTCCATTAGTAGCAATAAATGTCCAGAGAAATCTAATCGTTTAGCAGGGTCATCATGTTTCAACTTATGCAGTAATTCTAGTTTGTAGGGGTGAAACTTCCTCGCGTATGCAGGATCTTAGATACGGTGGATTTAGGGATGTTTAACTGCTGACTAGCTCTACGGACTGACTTCTTAGGACTACGTATAAATACCTCCCGCACTTGTTCCACAATTCCAGCTGACAGTTGGTCTTCCTGAATGGTCTTTCCTTTGATGACATATGCAGCTACGATCCACAAAATCACGGTGCCACTTCAAAATTGACGTGTGTGTAAGAGCTTGATGTTGAAACCTTCGGTTAAAAGCACACTGAACCTGCACCAGACTCTGCGTGCTATGATATTCCGAAACACACCAACTACGTTCTTGTGGGTTCGCCATAACTCCTTAAAAGTTCTTTAATAACAGTACAATTTTAGAAACAAACGTTCGCATGTAACCTGCCTGCTAAATATCCAACAATGAAGCTATATCGACTAATAACAAACGTGAGTGAATTTAGTTTCTGTGTTTGATTGCCGCGATCCCGTCCATTGTTGTCCATTGTTGACATGCACAAAAATATTTGAGTTTTACTTTATAATGTCACCAACTTCGCCCAAATACGACTATACAAAGCGAGGCAATACCAGTCCAAAGTATGACAGTATTTTTATGGACATGCTGTATATTCCGCACTCCTAGGGCACCAGTTTAACCTCTTTGGAAAAGATATAGTCTGCGATCGTCGAGAAAAGTATTCTTCTCCGTAGTTAATTAAAAATAAACTCGGTTCACTGATTTCTAATGCTAGCAATTTTCTCTCTTTGTGCAATTATTTATCATGTGCTGCTAATAAAGTTGATTACACCATACAAAGGAAACTAGGCAAAAGTTTCTTACATGAGGGTTATTAAAATGCTTTGACACATATCTAAAGCAACCCACATTCTGCTTTATTTTTATAATGCATTTCTTTCGTGCAAATAAAAATTAGTATCTTAAATGATTTTTTTTACAGTAAAGTAAGATGTCCTACAAAAATACTGTAAAACTATATAAGAACCCACTAAAATAAAAGAAAAATGCTAAAGAATAGAACTCTAGTCATTTCTGTCACTCTCTCCCTGTAACAGAATCCTGAGGTTAATTAATTGCAAGTTTTAGGTGAGATTAATATTTTCTTTTGTCAGACACGATCATTTAGTATTTAAAATCCAATTTAGTTTAGAAAAGCTTCTCTCAACTGAAGCATATGATGGAGGAACCATTATTGCCTTCATTGCTAGCTTACGTAGTGTAGAATCTTAGAGGAATGTTTCTGCCAAAAGGATAAAGCAGTAGTAGAAGTCAAATTTTCATCCTGTACCATTGCTGCATATGCTGTCATTTCTTCCATTGGAACATCAATGCTAAGAAGCGTTTCAGTTCATCTGAAGTAAAGATGGAATAAACCTCCTCAGGAACGCCTAATGTTGGATCTAAATTCTGAACTTCCTTCCAGAAGCTTTTTACGTGATGGCGTTCATATATGTCTCAAATGTTTTACATGCTACATCAGAACATTGAAGCGTATGAAGAACTGCTGATAGAATAAGCCAGGTATGTGTTGCATCAGTATTGTCTGATTCCAAAACCTGTATTTTTTACATATACCATCAGAGATGTCAGATATTCCGATTTGCAGTTGTAGGGTTTCATTTTCAACCAGTCGTTTTAAATTTGTTACAGCAGCACTGCCTTCATCATCTTCCAGAAGGTGAATTTCAATGCAGTTTAACTGCATTGAAATTCATGCTGCTTTTTTCCTGCCTTCAGCCAGTAGCCCAACGAGTAATTACTGGAACTGGAGGTAGATCAAATGCTTCTTATTCCTTTTAAACAGTCCAGTAATCTCTCCCTTCTGGCTGGAGTTTTCACTAAAAGTCTTAACAGCTGCAACGAATTCATCAGTAATTTTAAGTGACAAATCTAACCTCTTCAGCACAAAGATGCAACATGTGAGCCCAACAGGTAGAATGTAAAAGCTGAGGTGCAACTCCAGCCAATCACCTGCCAGCAGAAGGCACATGTGTTGCACTGTCCGATAATAAAAGAATGAAGTTAGACCCGTGAACACCAATAAGATGTAATGTGTCAAGTATTACATATACTATAACATTAGCATTGCAATGTTGTACAGTTTTGGTTTTCACAACATGGGCTTTCTCGCCCAAAACACCCAGGGGAGCAACAAGAATATTCACCACCTTACGATTCTTTATACCTGTCGTTTCATCAACTACTAGATATACAGATTTTCCCTCACACTTTGACTTGGTTTTCTGAAGGTCTTCTTCAACACATTTGACAAGATATCTTCGCAGAGTGCTCTCAATGGGAGCCGGTTTCATACTTGTACCTGTTGCTATCCACTGACGAAACTGTTCATTGCGGAAGACATGGAATGGAATACCAGCAGAAGGAATCCTTTGACCATTTCTTTCATATTACCCTTTGAACCTTCCATACGCTGCCGTACTTGAGGTATAGTACTGGTACGTATGCTGCTATGACCGCCTAAAGTTGAACTATGCCCATTACTCGGTTTCCGAGATCTATGTTTAACACTTTCCACATGTTTTTGTACAACGGACTTCTTTTCAAAATAATGCACTCTGAACATAAGTTTCCCCTTTTCAGCCACAAAATAACTGTGGGAACTCTTTGAATTTGAAGTTGATTATGTTGCATTGTTATTTGCAACACGCTTTGGGCGTCAATTTGAAGTAGTTTGTATTGAAGGAGTTGTATTATATTTCAACTGTTGGGGAGCCGAACTTGTAGTAGTTGCAACCGCACGTATAGTAAACAGTTTCCGGTAGCCTTCGCCCCAAATGTATTTTCAGGTGGCCTTTTCCCCAAGTTTAAAAAAATATTAACTTTGAAATTTGACTGTTTCTTTAAACATTATATATTTATGTTTGTCTTGGCTGCGTCAGCATTTATTTTAGAGACATGGATGTCTTGGCAGGGTTGTGGTGCGACTAAGAATGTAGGCTTACACAGATTATAATTTTACTTCACTTCTTTTATTAATGCAGGACACGATTTAATTAACATTTCACTGATAGAGAGCTGTGAGATTCTTTTTATTAATTAATTACACTTTTTAACACGTAAACTTATTTTTAGTCTCACACGAATACGTATTAAATTTCTCGAGGACGCATCTCGCATTCGGTTACAAACACTGTCTGCAGGCAACTGAATTGATTTCAACCGCCTAAACTTGTAAATTTCTGTATTTCAAGTCTCTGATTGGCTATTCTTAATCCAATAGAATACCTTCATTTAAATAAAGCTTTTTCTGGTTGTTGATTGGCTATTTTTAAATTGTCTCAAAATTTACATTATTGTTGCTCCAGTAATGACTAGTAGCATTTAAACTTTCATATTCATTATTGCCTCAAAGTTACCTCATTGTTAGCAACTTTTAACCTATTATTCTCACAGCTCCTACATTATTAAAATACGTAATATATTCACATAACATTATTACACGTGGATACAATAATACAAACATATACAATGACTGTTACATACACTTTTTATATATTGTTACATACACATATTGTTTTAAGGCGGGCTGTTATTGAATTATATACATTATACAATTAGAATGAAATCATTTTAGTGTTAAAAACACTGCCTCAAATTGATTTACAGCAATTTTTGGCATGCTGGTGTTCAATAGATGTGAACTGCTTTGATTCGGTTTGTATACTGACCATAAAATCGTTCAACTTCACGCACAAGATGTTCATTGTTGAAATTCCTAGCTTTTCATTGTTGCTGGGAATATTGTTAATTTCTGTATTGAATCTGTTAGATTTTAAACACATACCTAGTTAATTTGTAAGAATTATGCTTTGTATTATAATTGTGCTTTTATGCTTTTTTTAATTATGTTTTATTGTGCTTTTAAAACTTATTTTTCTCAGACCCTTGGACCTGCAAAATCATGTTCTGGGTAGCAACTACACATCTAAAGCCCTGTTAAGCTTTTTATGCTTATTTTGCTTTGGGGTTGCTCTGCTGATATCGCATGCGTATTGTAGTGTTATAAACGGATTCGACAATTGTTTTTGCTAATCTTAATTGTTAAATCGTGATCATCTATATATATATATATATATATATATATATATATATATATATTCTTGGAATGAAATATCGTCGGCGTTTGTCTTAATTTACATCCATTTTCTGTGGAGTAATAATAGCTATTTTCTGTTCCATGAAAAGTTAGGATTTCAAAAGGTATACGATATTTTCTATGTCCTCCATCAGTTTTCCACAGGTTTCTCACATGTTCATCTATAACACATCTCAAAGAAGACGTGACTTCCCGCAGTTAAAAATCTCGGTTTTGTGAACCTCCTATAAACCAACTGAACTCACATTATAATTTCCTCACTACTTCCAATGTAAACATGATGGATGAACGTTGCCATGGAGACTAGCCTTAGCCATCCTCATGGCTTCACTTCCTTCTCGGAAAATATTGGTAATATTGAGCAAATGGGTTTTTGATCGACAAGACGGAACAAGGGAATCAATTTCCGCATCAGAGGAAGAAATCTAAAAAATTCCCTGCTAGTCACACCAGTTGCACTTTTATAAATCCCAATCTGATATCAGTTCGTACACCAAAATAGTAAAAAACTTTTTGATGTGCTGCATTCACATGGCTTCCTCTTCCCGCTCTTCTATAATCTGTTCTTAGAAAAGTTTAGTTTTCTATCTACTTCCTGTTAATCGATATAAATATTTACAGAAGTAGAACTACATTGTGCATTTCGTTGAAGAATACAAGAGGCTGAAGCGATAGTCATGTTATAACAGGGATAGCCATATACTCGCTTTGAAATCTTTGCAAGACAATGCAACAAACAATTGAACGCCGACTTAACACTCCAAAACGTATGGAGTATCTGAAAATTCAAACCAATAATAGCAGCTAATGGCCGAGAAACGATAAACACCACAAAAATTCTTACTGTTCTTAAATTGCGTGTTTTGAATAGATCTACATTTTTTGCACGGTAAGCTTTACTATTAATACAAAATTACATGAAATTAACTTAGAATGAAGACGACCCGCAGGCTGTTCTCATAAAATCCAAAACATATATTTTATTAGTCATGTAAATATCTTAGTCATGTGTTATTTTGATAAAAATGTTATTTCCAGTTGTGAGAAAACAAAATAAAGAAAAACCTTCCTTGCAAAGGGCAGTTTGGGGCGGAGGATTTCCTGAAAATATTCAAGTTGCATCCTTGGAACATGTTGAAATTAAATACCAAGATTGGTATTTATCAGAATTTTTGTTTCTGAATTGTGATGTTAACAGACACACGCACGCGCGGAATGTTTTCTGAAAATGCATTGTTTTATTCAGGGTGCCACAAAACTTATATTTCTGGTGTAATCTCAATATCGATATTTTATACAATACTTCCTTTACCTACTATATGTAGATGGTAGAGAAAGTGATGCCTTGGCGTTGTCCTCCGTGGTCTAGTGGTACCATGGTACCTTCTAATTTCCGAGGTCGCAGGTTCAAACCCGGCGGATGACGCTGGATTTTTTCGGGCGTTCAAATCTTTAGCATGGCTTCCTTCGGAAGGGATATAAAGGCGGTGGTTCTGTGTCTACATTTACGGTACGTAAAAGAACCTCAAGCCTGATAACGAAGTCTCTGAGGAAACTTTTCGGTCTTTCATGCTCAATATAGAATGGAACGCTAAGAAACACAGTCGTTAAAGAGCGTCCACAATTACAATTTTAAAAAATCTGATGTGTTACACTCACATGACTTTCTCTACTCTTGTACAAACTATTTTTACAAACGCTTATTCTCCATATGCTTCATGTTAATCGAGATATCGAGATGTTAATCTTATTGCTAATTTTCTTGTAGATGCAAGGGGAATTGGTAGGCTTTAAGCGATAGTCAAATATTTTAAGAGGTGGTTGCTATGTGGTTCATTCTATTCTCTTTGTATGTCCAGGACATAAAAAAGTGAATAGCGAATTCCCATTTGAGAAGAAGTATTGGAAAATGAAAATGGTTCACTCAACATCGGGGAGGATACGGGGAGGAGATGTGACAAGTATCATGCATTCCCCAGCCGGAATGTTGGCTTTTGAGACCGGGACTATCGCAGCTCCTTACTTTCTTCAGAATGCTGAGTGGGCACTGGGACTTGAAATCCTCAATTCCATGGGTGAGATCGAACCTGGGCCGGGAACCAGAGCACCGCGCTGCAGGCCACGGTGCAGGACAAGAGAAAGTAATACAGCTGTCGATATTATGCAATATTTTAGAGTGTGCTTCCTAGGTGAATAGACAATTTCTAAAAGCTTACTTTTAAATCTATGTTAATATTACAAGGGGAGAAAATTGTGTGTGTGTGTGTGTGTGTGTGTGTGCGTGTGTGTGTGTGTGTCTGTGTGTGAACAGCATAATTCAAAAAGTAAAGGTCGGATAAATACCAAACTGGGTATTTAAATTCAGTATCTTATAAACCTGCGTCACAAAGATTTTCAAAAAACCTCTCTCCATTCCAAACTAGCCTTTACATGGAAATATTTTTGTTACGTTTTATTTTCTCAGTAACGATTCTTAACAATTTTGATTAAAATTTGATATGAGTATTAAAACATACACCTATCTTGAGCTTTTGTGAATAGCCTGGGAAGCACTCTTCATTTGAAATGAATTATGCATAAACCTGTAACTAGTAAACTATCAGATCGTCTGCCGTGGCGTAGTGTTTTTTTTTAAGTTCCTTTGTTTACCCAGTCATTACTGCGTTTTTAATGTTATTCATTAACGCTTATTACCACACACACCCATGCCCATGGCGGGGCTCGAACACGCGACCCTCAGCTTGGCGGAGCGCCGAAGCTACACACTCCAGCGTCCACGGCTACGAGGGCCGGCAAGTCTGTTGAAGGGTGATGCTCCGGTTTGCAGCCAGGATTGCACGGGGTTTCGAGCCCATCCTTGGGAGTGCGGACCTTTCGGACCAGGAACAATGACCACTTAGCATGGTGTTAAGTAGTGGTCTGTGGGAACATTCACCAACATTCCTGCTGAGGGTACGCCTAAGCCCACCAGGGCTGGTGTGCCACAGATGGTAGCAGCAGCAGTAGTATAGAAAATCATGGGAGATAGACAATAAGTTACTTGAAAATATGCTATGCTTATATTTATAGTTGTTCTTTCCATCGCAAGTAGTTATTAAGCTTTAAATGCAGTTTCAGTATGCTTTATGTACAGGATATGTGGAGGAAAACACCTCGCGCACTGTGACCTGCGTGAGTTCTATTGCTTCTATCACCACAGAAGGAAGGAATGAAGTGAAGGAACCACAGGAGGCTACAGACTGCAGGCACACAGACCACAGTTCCTATTCGAAGAGCCGTCCCACTACTGCAGCTCCCAGAGAGGGCGATAAACGACCCTCCAACCAGACAGCTTTCTAGTGTCCACGGGGAATACTTTTTCCTTGGAACAAGCATCCGTGTCATCTGTATGGTACCGCCACACACTACGAAACCTAAAAGCACGCCTGAAACATGAGTAGGAGACGGAATGAAAGGGAAATCAGGACGAGAAATCACGATACATGAGAAGCCACGCTTACGACTAGCGAAAACCAGAAAAACCCAAGGTCAGTGTAGGCGATGGACGGGAATCGAACCTGGGACATAGCAAATGCGAACCTCATACGTTACCGTGGAGCCATCTCGCAGGACTATAAATAGTGAGAACGGATATATATTACTATGTGAATTTGTTATTGGTGGATAATAATAATAATAATAATAATAATAATAATAATAATAATTACAACCATTTTTTGTTAACGACGCTGTCAACTGGTAGGATCGTATCAGCGCCGCAGGTGTGACGAAATTTTGTCCCGCAGGAGTATTTTACACGCTAGTAAATCTACTACATGAAGCTGTCGCTTTTAAGCACACCTTTTAAGCCTTTGGTCTAGGTCGGGTTTGAACTCGCGACCTTGGGATCAGAAGGCCAGCTCCTAACAACTATGCCACCCAGACCGACATTATTGTTAGAGAAAGTCAGGTGAAAGTATCAAATATATTAGAGTTTTACTTCCTCTAGCACCTACCTATAATAGTCGTCCTCCGTGGTGTAGTGGTTACCATGCTAGCTTCTAATTCCCAAGATCGCGGGTTCAAACCTGGTGGAGGGCGATGGATTTTTTCGGGCGTAAAAATCGTTAGCATGGCTTCCTTCGGAAGGGAAGTAAAACCGGTTGTCCCTTTTCGTAGTTTTACGGCACGTAAAAGAACCTCAAGCCTTATAAAGAGGCCTCTGAGCAAAATTGCCGGTCTTTCACGCCCAATATACAATGGGATGCTAAGGACCACAGCAGTTAAAGAGCGTCCATAAATAAAACTCAATATAATTTTGATTTTACCTACGTATAGTAGGTTAGAGGAATTATTGTATTCCAACCAAAATTTAGATATCGAGATTTCACCGGGAATGCACGTTTTCGGATCCCTGAACCCCCTTCCTACAAAGTTTTTTTTAGAAAAAGATCCGTGCGCGCGCGTGCGTGTGTGTCTGAACAGCGCAGCACAGAAACAGTAACAGTAACTCGGTTCAATACCAAACCTGATATTTATATTCAGATTTTACCCCACCTCAAACTACCCTTTACACGAAAAAAAAGTTTAAATTTTCTCATAATAGGTGACCCTAACGATTTTGTTGAATTGTCATGCGTTTAACATATTGACATGATTTTTAAAATATAGATACATCTTGACTTTTCTGTGAATATTCTGGGGATCGCATTTGGTTTAAATACGTAAAACAAGGAAATCTTCAAGGATAAATAAAAGCTTTCTAGGTACAGGAAAAACGTAAAAGTGTTTAAATACAAATTTTGTGTCACATAAATATTTTTCGTAGCATTAGTTGTTTTCTTAAATATTCCATTTTACAAGTTTAGACATTTCCTAAGCGTGAAAGCTTGAAAGTTTCCGATTCCGGCTTTTCGCCCCTATCTTTTCTTTCCATCGCAAAGTGTTTGTGTCCATAAATAAACATTTGAATGTTGTTTCTGCATGTTGAAATCTCCTTTCTAAATTTGAACAATTCCCAACTAATAAAATATATCGTGGGTAACTAGCAAAGATAAAAGAATCCTGTTTATTTGAATGTATCACATATAATGAATATGTGAATTTGTTACTGGTAGAAAAAGTCGTGTGAGTGTATCACAGCAAATTTTTTTTACAAACTTTTCTGCTTTTATCCTCATGAACTACTTGCTTCTGTAAGAAAATTTTGTTTTACATAGGTGCACTCTAAGTTACGTCATATATATTTCTTCCCTGCTGTCAGGAACTATGCTCACTTAGTATGCGAGTTAATTACTAAATTTACAACAATTTAAACAATAATTTATGTTGCATATAATGAATATTTTGCTTGTTTCGTTAATAAGTATAAAATTTCAGCAGTTTGCAAAGAATGTTTCATATTTGCTATTTTTACGTGTATATTTTATAAATATATTATGTTACCTTCATATTTGATTTACTAGTACGATATTTCCAAATAATATGTCCCACAGAGTCACTTTTGGCACTTGGCAGCACTGATAATAGCCCACACGCAACGCAATCAATATGTCACGTCACATCGGTGAATCCCCGCCTTATCTGGTCGTAGCCGTTCCCTCACGGTATGAAGTGGCTGGTATGGAGTTCTAGGAATTGAGTTCAATGTGATGTTTATATTTACATGTAATACTAAATTTACTTTAAATTTTATTTAGTACCTCCTAAAATGTATACAAACGTAGCCTACTAATTTACACAAAGGAAAGTGTTTTAAAATATTCAATCGTTAATAGTTTTAGAAATTCAGTTCCAAAAATACTAATGTTGTGGCGTAAGGTCACGTTGCCCAAAGAGGGGACTAGGGCGCTGAGTATAGCAGTGGGAAAAGGTGGCAGATTATTGGCAGTAACTCTGGTTCCAAGTTTGGTTTTAATTGTCTACAGTAAGGGAGAGGGGGGAAAGTGGTATACATTTTAAGTTTTATTTCTTTAAATTCTTACTGCAACTTTTCAACTAATCCTGGCATGGTATTGTTCCGTAAATTTGTTTAACTGCGTCTATTAGTAATTATAAATTTTTAACTTTTCAAAACAATGCTAGAGTCAACTTGCCCAACCTGGGAGGCAGATTGGCACAGGATGCGAGATAAGTTGGCTTCATTTATTTAAATAAGAAATGTGCGTTTTAAGTAGTTTATTAAAAACAAATGTCACGATCAAGTTACTAAGAACATTTCAGAAATATAATTACAGATTTATCATAGTAAAAATACATAAAACAGCTAAAGGTTTCGAAACATATCAACAGACCCTTAAAGTTGAAGTAGGTGTTTTTGTAGGAGTGGTATTATATTTCAATTGTTGGGGAGCCGAACACTTGAAGTAGTTGCAACCGCACCTATAGTAGACAGTTTCCGGTAGCCTTTGCCCGAAATGTACTTTCAGGTGGCCTTTGCCCCAAGTTTAAAAAAAATAATATTAACTTTGTAATTTGACTGTTTCTTTAAATGTTATATATTTGTGCTTGCCTCGGCTGCGTCAGTATTATTGTTAGAGACGCGTTTCTCTTAGCAGGGTTGTGGTACGACTAAGAATGTAGTCTTACACAGATTATAAGTTTGCTTCACTGCTTTTATTAATACTTCATACGATTTAAATAACACTTCACTGATATAGAGAGCTGTGAGATTCTTTTTATTAATTAATTACTCTTTTTAACACGTAAAGTTATTTTTCGTCTCACACGAAAACGTATTAAATCTCTCGAGGACGCATCTCACATCCGGTTACAAACACTGTGTGCAGGCAACTTAACAGATTTCAACCGCCTAAACTTATAAATTTCTGTATTTCAAGTCTCTGATTGGCTATTCCTAATCCAATAGAATACCTTCATTTAATTAAAACTTTTTTCTGGTTGTTGATTGGCTAATTTTATAAACTTTTACTAAAATTACATTATTGCTTCCAAGAATTACAAGTAGTATTGTTAAACTCTCAAACTCATTATTCACTCAAGGTTACCTCATTGTTACCTCATTGTTAGCAACGTTTAACCTATTATTCTCACAGCTCCTACATTATTAAATTACGTAATATATTCACATAACACTATTATACATAGATACAATGATACAAACATATACAATGATTGTAATATACAGTTTTTATACATTGTTACATACACATATTGCTTTAAGGCGGGGTGTTATTGAATTTACATATTATATAATTTGACTGAAATCATTTGTGTTAAAAATACTGCCTCAAATTAAGATGTAACGTTCAAAGTTAATTAAACACTTAAATGGCAATAATGAAACGAAGCACTGTGCACAAATTAATCAGACATTTCCGAAAAACAATTTAAGCACACAAACTGCCTGTTGCCACCAGTGCACCTCTCGTATGGCCACCATCTACACTCCAGACTCTGAGTCTAAGCCTCACCGGTAGACCTGTGCAGTAGAAATTCATGTAATATAAGCATGAAGTTTCGTCGTCGTCTTCACTTTCCCTCCTTCTGCTTTGTTCTGCTTCTTTAATTTTTATTCTTCTCGCAGGAGAGGTCACTTCTGATACCCTTGGTCATTGTCCTTCTTCACAATCCTTTCTTTTAGGGCATTTTTCGCCGAAGAATCTGTGAGAATTGCAGTCGACAGTTTCCTTCTGGTCTTTGTTTACTTTCTCGTAACCGCCTTTTGCAGTGGCCTAACACTTCTGTGGAAACCGTGATGCTTCTGGTAAATTGCCCAGAAACATAGAGCACGATTTCCATCTCGCTGCATTAAAAGGAAGTTCCTCTTCTAAAATACTCGATGAACAATGTACCAGGTTTAACAAAAATGTAGGCACAAATTGCAGGACACCTTCCTCACACGTAGACGAAGAAATTATGTTATATGAACATGGGTCTGAAAACGCTTTGTAACCATGTTACAACTCATTTTTTTCCAACTCACAGAAGATTTTCAATATGTCCTCCGTGAGCATTGATACATGCACCAACCTGCCGTCGTAGTGAATCCCGGATGCGCTGATGTATCCCTGGAGTATTGCGTATGGTTTCGTAACCTTCCATAATACTGACACGGAAACTCTGAACATATAGTACTGGGGTTCGTTACACAAGAGCTTTCAAATGCCTCCACAAATAAAAGTCCATTGAGTTTAGGTCCGGGGAGCGTGGAGGCCAGGCAATTGGTCCACCTCTACCTATCCATCTGTCACCGAATCTGTTATTTAAAGCCGACGGGCATTAACACTAAAATGAGGAGGTGCTCGATCGTGCATGAAGTACATGTTTTGTCGCACAGCTAAAGGCACATTTGCTACCAGATCAAGTAGAACATTCTCTACGAATTATGGTAACTTTTTCTGTTGAGATTGAGGCCCTACCAAACAGTCACCAACAATGCCGGCCCAAACATTGACAGAAAATCTTTGCTGATGACTTGCTTCAACAGTTGCGTGAGGATTGACGTCAGCCCATACATGCCGATTGTGATAATTTATAATCTCTTTGAAACGACACCTCATCTATGAACAGTGCCGTTGCACTAAAATTAGGGTTCACACTTTGTTGCATAAACCATTCGCAGAAGCGTACCCGTGCAGGCAAATCAACTGCTGATAGTACCTACACACGCTGTAAATGGTATGGATACAGCCGGACCTCATGTTACACTCGCCAGACAGGCATGTGGTCAACATTCATTGTTGCAGCTACTTGTCTTGTACTGAAACTAGACTCATCGTCAACTGTCTGAAGAATTGGCGCCTCCCGTTGTGGTGTCCTCGTCCTTGTAGGCCTCCCCCGGTTGCGAGTATCAGGCTGAAGTATCCTGTGTTCCCTAAGATCAATGGCTTCAAACGTTTTCCTGTCCTGGAAATCTCTCCCGGTACAAACGTTGAGCGCAACCGCTATTGCCGTCTGCTAATCCATACATCAAATGGGCATCTTCCACCTCTGCAATTGTGTATACTGTCATTGCACGAGCTAAGTCTGTGATCAACTCTAGTAGTAAGTAGTAACCCGTGTGCTCCAAGGTCGTACTGCTCACTGGAACAGTTGATGTTACCTGTAAAGAAGCAATGGCGTAAGTCGCATAGCAGCAGGGACACATAAAACAAAACACTGGCGGTGCACCTACGATAATGACAATATAACCAGACATAACAAGAGTGCATGTTCCCCATGATTCTAACGTTCTGTTCGTGTGTGTTTCCCATGATTAATGAGTTGGATAAAATTAGTTGTAACATGGAAACAAAGTATTTCCAGACCCATGTTCATATAGCATAATGTCTTCGTCTACGTGTGAGGAATATGTCCTGCAATTTGTGCCGTACATTTTTGTTACACCTGTATACCTGCATGAAAGGGAATTCACAGCCACGTGCGCAATTTTAGTTTCTGCCGTTAGTGTGGGGTCCCTGGTATTATCAACAACAGGCCTATCCGTTGCATACGCAGAGATGACTCAATATCCCGGAAAATGTTTTCCTTGAATAGCCAGATATCTGCTGCCTGGAATACTGGCTTTAATATCCCTGGTCTTCTTTTTTAATAAAAGCTCGATATAGCGAACAAAAATAAGGTATTCCGGCAGTGACCGTTTGCGGGTGTCAGGCATGATTTTGTACATTCCATTCATGTGCCGAAAGCTTCGTAAATATTCGGAAAACAAAATCACGCGATAATTCCGTGCTTACTTAAGCATGCGGGAAATTTCTAAATCCAAGTTTACTGTTCCTCTTAAAGATTGTTCTGAATAATGATTACAGGTTCGCAATCATTCATTCTTAGGTTACATAAAATTGCCTTTTTACTCTATGTCAGTATGTCAATACTTTTTATATGGGCTTATTTAGTTGCATATTATGGAAGTTTTCAATGCACAAACGTATACATATTACAAGGATTATTACAGCATAAAATTCCTTTCCCTAGGCAGGAGCCAAAAGAAGGTCTAGATCTCTATCCTTCCTCACAGCAGGCTATGCACAAGCTGTCATCGAGGTTTTCTTCGTCAGCTGCAATAGACTACAGCGGTTAGTGCATATGACAGTGTCCTGTAAGAGACAACTTACCACGCCAATTATCTAATCCTGTCTTCAGGTCGTTCTGTAACAACCTCATGCTGTTTTAATTAATGGAATACGCAACCGCTTTCCACGTGTACAAGACGTCAGTCACGCTATGATTGTGACATTATTGAAAAACAAGCATTGACAGTTCGCTAAAACGAATTGATGCTTGACACAAGATGAGTATTATCCTTACAACAATACTTTTCCACTGTTACTGTTTTATTTATTTCCTTACTGCTTACCTGCAGTAAGCACAGGAAGTGCATTCCACCCAAAAATTCGATAACGAGATTTCAACGGAATAACAAGTTTTGAGGCTTCCTGAACAAAAATTCAGATGTTACATTCACATGACATTCTCTAGCCACTATTGTTTATGTTTATATCTCTTTTACAAATTAATTCCTATGAAAGTTAATTACTTTCTCTATTACGTTCATAGCAGATGAAGAAGGTATTGCATTCCACACAAAAATTTGATACGGCAATTTCACCGGTAATAGATGTTTTGAGACCCCCTGTTTCCGAAAGAAAGCATTTTTAGAAAAAGGCCTGTATGTGGTGTGTTCGTGAACAGCATAATTTAAAAACGAAAAGCCGGATAAATATTAAACTTGGTATTTATCTTCCAAGGATGCGACACGATTTTCAAGAAAATTCCACCCAAACTACCCTTTACATGGAAATTTTTTTAAATATCCCTAACAATTTTGATTAAAGTACCTATATTAAGGATATTTACATTACAAATAAAATGAATACATTGAATTTTCTGGAAATAGCCTATGAAGTCCTCTTCATTCGGAAGGAATTTTGTATAATCTTGTATAACTGGTAAGCGTTTTAGAACAGACGAAAACTTACTACACGAAACATGTAGATCTCCTTAAAACATACAATTTATTTCAAGCAACTTTTTTGTGTTAACAGGCATTTCTGAAATATCGGTTACTAATGGTTCGAATTGTTCAATACTTAGCCATTATTTTAAAATCCCGTCAACTTTCAGTTGTTTCTCGCGAAGTCATAGAGTATGGAATTTTAAGGCCGGCGTATAGCGTCCAGTTCTAAAACATTTGACTATCACTGTTCCCTTTGTATCTATAACGAAATGTGTAATGTAGCTATTTCCGGAAAGGTTTATCTCGATTAAAATGAAGTAGACAGGAAAGTAAACTACTAATTTGTATACTACTAATAAGCGATAGAGGGTGACAAAGACATATGAATGTAACACATCAATATTCTTTTTGCATCTATTTCATATAAAATGAGATAAACATTTGCCTATTTTATTGTAGATACAAAGGGTATAAAGGTAACCGAATCGAAAGTCAGTTGTTTAAAAGCGAGTGGCTTATGCTGGCCATGAAATTGCGTACTCTTCCCATGACATCGCGAGAAACAACTGAATACCGACAGCACTAAAAACTAAATATTGAGAAATTCGAGCCACTAATAACGAATATCTCGGAAATGACTGATGCCACAAAAGTTATTAAAACTAAATTTTGTATTTTATGCGTTTATTGTGTTGTTCATTTTGGCCTACCTCTTAACTTTTAGCAGTTATAAAAATTACAAAAAATTCCTTCCGAATGAAGAAGACTTCACAGACTATTTCCCAGAAAATTTCAGATATACATTTTATTTGTCATGTATATCTTAAACATACGATATTCTAATTAAAATTGTTAGAGCCATTTTTAAGAAAATAAAACATTTTGAACATTTTCCATGTAAAGGATAATTTTGAGTGGAGGGATTTTCTTCAAAATCTTTGTAAGTTACTGAACTTAAATTCCAAGTTTGGTTCTTATCGGACTTTTCGTCTTTGAGTTAAGACTGTTTACGGACACGCACGCGTGCGCACACACACGCGTATCTTTTTTGTTTCTGAAAATCTTATTATTATATTCACATGAGTTTCTCTAACCATTTGCCGAGAAAATTGTATTACAAAAACTTATTTTTCTATTTCATGTTAATCGAAATAAACATTTGCAGATTTTATTACATGTTTCCTTGTAAGTAAAACGGAATTAGCGGAATATAGTAGCCTTGATACTCAAATCTTTTAAGAACGGGTTGCTATGTGATGGCTTTGAAATTCCGTGTGCTCTTTGCATGACCACGAGAAGCACAAGTATTAAAATTGCTGTTGTATTTTTGTTTTATTAGGCACCACGTTGCTCGACTCCGATTACTATTATTTATTGATTATGGAGCCGCGAATAACGAGTTTCGTATCTTTTTGTATGAAGCTGCGTCATTGTTCTCTCTTCTTTGTTGTCGCTGGGCCTCGGCTGCTGTCGTTATTTGTTACCTATTCGAATGAAACTGGCTTTGGAGATCTCAGTAGGACATGCAGCGTAAGAAAGAATATTGAAGACATTAAGTAACGATGTAGATATGAAGTATCTAATTATGAAGATGTCAGGTGAAGAATAAATTTTAAGACAATCTACAACACTTGTTTGTTAATTATGACGCATTTCCACTTTATGTTTGTATTTATCTCGGTAAATAGTGTGGCGTGTCAGTAAGTTCATTGTCATTACCAAACGCATTGTTGTGTTGCATTGTCGCTGACATAGCATTATTGGGTTTCTTTCTTTGATTTTTCGGCTTAACGATCTCTCCTTTTGGCGAGGAGCACGCGATAGGGAGGGCTTTGTTTGAAATTCGCCTGGTATGACGCCAACCCTGTCTGGCTTGGCTAGACACGGTTGTAGGGGGGAATATAGATAGCGTCACTTGAGTGAGAGCGTTCGTTGCAGCAAGACGTGCGTGTGGTCAGTCCAGGCTTCGAGGCATCTGCCTCCATCCTCCCTTCCTAGTTCATAATGCAGAGTCGCCAAACGTTTGTTAATAAATCCCAGGTAATGTGTGTTACGTGATGTTTCTGTATAATGTAAAACCCCACGCCTTCCTCTAAATATACACACCAAGGTCCCGGTCTTCTTGCTGTTAGCGAGTTGCGCCCCCCCCATGTGCCTGTTGAGGTGACCTAAATTTAATTATTTCTGGAAACCTTTTGGCCCTCACCCCAGCATGTAACAATAGTTTACTTATGAATGTTATTTAGATCTGAATTTACTTTTATTACATCATTCCGAAAGTAATGCCGGCTATTTATTTTCATGGGAACCACAACAGATACAGAAAGCACAATAACACAGTTAAATAGAGCAATATTTCTGCTACATACTGTTATTTTACCACATAATCACCACCATTCGCTATGTACTTTTGCCAACGATGAACAAGAGCCTACATGCCACGCCCGTAAAAAATCTGAACCAGCTGAGGCTAGCCATAGCATCTGAGTCTGGAAAATGTTGGCCACGTAATGCATCTTTCATAGGCCCAAAGAGATGGAAGTCCGAAGGTGCTAAATCCTGACGGATGGTCGTAGTAGGATGGTCCAGCCAAATTTGGTAATGATCTCCATGATCGCAAAACTGGTGTGAGACTTTGGCCTAGTGAAAGCCGCGGGATCCATCTCGCACACACTTTGCGATAATTAAGGTTGCGTAACATATTGTCTAAGGCATTACAGCAGACATTCAGCTCTACACACAATTCCTTGGTCGTAATCCGCCGATCATTACGGATGAATTGATCGAGGCGCTGTTCATTGTTTGCTGTGAGCAGGGTCGACCAGAGCGTGGCTTGTCCTGCACATCCTTTTCACCACTTTTGAAATGCTGTACCCACCGTCTCACATTACTCACATCTACTGTATCGTCTCCATACACCTTTAGCAAGCGTCGATGGATTTCAAATAGCGCAATTGGTTCAGCGGTAAGGAATTCAATCACACATCTCTGTTTTGTACGCACCTCGATGTCAGTAATCATTTTGGAACGCTCCCCTGCTGCTGCTATCTGCCGCAGGACAACGAACTAACAGAACACTAGCGGAAAGTTCAACAATTAATACTACACCAACATAACCTGACTCGGACACTCAAACGCAACAGAAAAAAATTGGAGGTATTACTTTCGAATTGGCCCTTAGAACACTTTCACTCGGTTTGATAACTTCGCGCACACTATTATATTTCTTTGTTGATCCAGTGTTCATTTTGGCGCGGAACTTTACTGCAAAGTAACGCAAATTTGTCACATGATGGAATTCACTCGACGACTGACTTTAGCGTTCCTCCATCAGCATACCCTGGGTTCTCGGTGTTTGAATTTTCTCATTGGTCGGTGAGAACCGGGAGTTACAAGTTTGACAAAATTTACTTTTGTTCTGTATCCCACTTCCCCTTCTCATTGCGAGTTACTTGCTAGCTCATGTCGAAGAATTGTGGAAATCGTGTGCGTCTTACGCATGAATAAAATACATCTAACAAAATATTAAATGAAATACATATGGTTTGTTTATACAGTGACAGTTATAAATTTATATTACACTAATTAAATCTAATATATACATGATTATAAATATGATAATCGTACAGCAGAAAATACTGTCTCATAATTCAAATCAATAACAAAGAATATCTTGGAAATAGTTAATGTCACAACATGTTTTATTTGGCATAAATTGTGTGCTTTAACGAGATCTACACCTTTTGTGTAGTAAGAATTTGTCTATCTCTTACAGAGGCTATTCCCAGAAAATTCAAGGTATACATTTCGTCATGCAAATATCTTGAATATATGGTATTATAATAACAATGTTAATAGCCATATTTGAGAAAATCAAATTTCGGAAAAAACATTATGTAAAGGTTAGTTTGGGATCTTCGTGTTGCATCCTTGAAAGATGCTGGTCTTAAATACCAGTTTGGTATTTAATCGACTTTTCGTTTTTGAGTTATGCTGTCCACAAACACACACACTCTCGCGCGGACCTTTTTCTAAAAATTCTTTTTCTTTCCTGGATTCGGTGAATCTCTAAAAGTACATTTCCGGAGAAATCTCGGTATCGAATTTTAGGGTGGAATATCCTCTACCTACTGGGTACGTGGTAGAGAAAGTAAGAAGGCTTCTAGATCACTGTAAATGAAATTAATTAGATCGTCACCACTCCTTGCAAGACTGAGGGATTACAGCTTCCTTAGCATCCTTGTTTACAAGCGAAGTGGTACGAATCGTTCGTTAACCTTGAGGAGCTCAAATTGTAAACATCTGGTGACGTCAGGCGAAGTAAATCGATACCAGCAAAGACAGGAATGGCGCCAGTTACAAATAAATTTCCCACAATGGGTGGTATTAATAAAAGCGAGCCGTGACTAATGAGCCATGGCTTGTGGCAAAACCGAGTCGTCGGTAGCAGCGAGTCGGGAGTCACAGATTTGGTATTAATAAAAACTTCCCCTCCATGCTGAGCCTTGGCTCTATGATTGCGAGTCTCTGACTCGTGTTTCCCCTCTTCCTGATTGCAAATGCATCATTCTCGAGCGGCAGTAAACATTCGAATCAGTGTGGCAGTATATCCATCAGAAATGACTGAAGAAAGCAACTAGTTTGTATCTTCTTTTGTGAACTTAACCACCAAAAGAGATGAGCAAATCTCAGCTGCCTGCGGACGAGCAAAAAGGCTTCTGCTATGACCGAAGTGCAGCGAAAACTATAAGAGAATCTGAATTTTCGCCTAACGAAGACAGGTAGCGAAGAAAATAAGAAATATGAAAAGTCGCCTAAAAGTGAAGACTGATCTGCGAAGGACAGCAACCCCATAGACCTGAAAAAAGGGGAAAACAAGTTTTTAGACCTTATTCAAGGGAAATCAAATCCATCTATAGTTTCGTTAAGAGGTAAGAATAGTAAGGACGACTTTCGATTATTCTCCAGTTTATTGATGCTACTAGTAAAGCTCTGTTTTATGAAATAATTCAAGGTTACAAAACTTTTTGCTGTTTTTGAGAGTTTGCAATGACGTAAAATAATGCTGCCATTCAAATTTAGCAGCTTGTAGTGCTGCAGTGGTTGCTGGAAATTTGATCCAGTTTCTCGATTTTTGTTTAATGCCAGAAGAAACTTTCCAAAATAGATTTAAACTGTACCTTGTGAAACGCCCAAGTCCTCTGGAAGCCGGGGTCCCCAATGCAGCGTAGAAATATTCTCATTTTTCCATCTCTAGTAAGGGCCTTTCCTCTTGTCTCCACAGTTTCCAGAAGGAAATTCCGGGCGAGCCATCTCACGTTTTCTTTCTCAAACCCATTAAGTTGTTTATAATTGTAGTCTTCAGAATCCCGGAGCATTTTATAGTATTTTTCTTTTCTCAGGTTGGCGTTCACTTACAACTGAGCCATCGCCTTCAAGTTTGAGACAGCTACTGAGGTGGCTTAAGAAATCGTAAGGCATTGCTCTTAAAGTGCAGTCTCAGTTCCGTTTTATTAATACCACGACTAGAGCCGTGACTCGCTAGGAGGAGGGGTTGTGAGTTGTTGATAAGTCGAAGGTCACGCTAAGCTTGAGTCGTTGTGTTTTATTAATACGGAAGTGAGTCATGACTCAGAAATTGCGAGTTTTAAGTCATGGCTCGCTTTTATTAATACCACCCATTAGCTTGGCTTTTACCTTACCTACTTTACTAAGCAGAGGAAATAGTCCTTCCACCCAAAGAATCGATACGATATTTCACCAGAAATGCACGCTCTGAGCTCTCTTAACTCTCGCCCCCCAAACAATTTAGAAAATTTCCGCGTGTTTGAACTAAACAACGAAATGTTGCATACATTCCACATTGCAGCTTCCGAGGATACAGAACTAAGATTTTCAAGAAAATAATCCCAACCAAATTAAAATTTACATGGAACACTTTTATTTTTGACTTTCTCAAAAATAAATATTGATGACTTTCATCAATATTTATGATGTTTGACTAATAAAATGTCATCCTCTTTGGTCTACGAATACCTCTAGCTCCCGAGGTCACGGGTTCACACCCGGCGGAGGTAAATGGATTATTTCAGGCGTAAAAATCTTTAGCATAGCTTCCTTCGGAGGGGAAGTAAAGAAGGTGGTCCGTGTCGTAGATTTACGGACGTAAAATAATCTCAAGCCTGATAAAGAGACCTAAAAATTCCGTTCTTTCATTCCCAATGTACAACAGGACGCTAAGAACCATAGTAGCTAAACAGCGTCCATAAATAACTCTAATTTAATTTAGTTTGACTAATAAAATACATACCTCTGAGTTTTTGACTGCTGTGAACCGTAAGCGACAGACCAAAGCTTAACATCCAAAAAGTCTGATGCTTTGCATTCACGTGACTTTTTCTACTCTCTCTTCCAAAACCATTCTTACATGCTTTTATTCTTCTGGCCACTTCTTGTCAATCGAGATAAGGTTTAAAATACAGTTACACATTTTGTTGTAGGTGTATGGAGGATACAGCAGGCAGAGGCGATAGTCAGGCTATTAAAATGTGTGTCGCTATGTGGTGTCTTTGAAATTCCACGTTCTTTGCATAACCACGAGAAAAATTCTGTGTTACACTCACATGACATTCTCTACTCTTGTACAAACTATTTTTACAAACGCTTATTCTCCATCTGCTTCATGTTAATCGAGATGTCAATCTTATTGATAATTTTCTTGTAGATGCAAGGGGAATATGGTAGGTTTTAAGCGATAGCCAAATATTTTAAGAGCTGGTTGCTATATAGAGCATTTCATTCTCTTTGTATGTCCAGGACATAAAAAAAATAAAGCATTTTTGGAAACATGTCCGTGTGTATGTCTTGTGTGCCTGTGAACAGTATAACTCAAAAACGAAAAGACGGATAAACACCAAACTTGGTATTTAGGTTCATATTGTTCCAGGGATGCGACATGAAAGTTTTCAAGAAAACCTCCCACCCCAAACCACCCCTTACCTGGAGCATTTTTCGAAAATTTTTATTTTCTCAGAGAAAGTAAAAAACATAGCAACTTGCCGCTTTAAAAAGGATAACTATTTGAAAACTGAAACCAATAACAGTGAATGTCTCGAAAATAGTTTATGTAACAACCATTTTTATTTGACATAAATTGTCACATCCTTGGAAAAACCTGAACTTCAATGCTAAGTCTTGTGTTTAACCCAATTCTCGTTTTTACTTTCTCTACTACGTATAGTAAGTAGGGGAAGTATTGCATTCCACTCAAAAATTCGATACCGAGATTTCACCGGAAATACACGTTTAGAGGCCTCCTGAATCAAAACAATCTGCTGTGTTACACTCACATGATTTTCTCTACTCTTGTACAAACTATTTTTACAAACACTTATTCTCCATCTACTTCATGTTAATCGAGATGTTAATCTTATTGCTAATTTTCTTGTAGATGCAAGGGGAATTGGTAGGCTTTAAGCGATAGTCAAATATTTTAAGAGCTGGTTGCTATGTGGAGTATTCCATTCCCTTTGCATTATCAGGAAAAAAAATGAAATTCCCATTTGGGAAAACGTGTAAGTATTGGAAAATTTAAGGGAATAACGAGCAATATCTCGAAAACGGTTCACTCAACAAAAAAAAAATGTATGACATAAATTGTGTATTTTAACGCGATCCACATTTTTTGTGTAGTAAAATTTTGTCTATTTTTATGGTTTACCAGTTATGCAAAAGTCGTTCACAATGAAGAATACTTTTGGAGACATTCCCAGAAAATTCAAGATATACATTTTATTTGTCATGAAAGTATCTTAAATATATGATATTTTAATCAAAATCGTTATAGCCATTTTTGAGAAAATTAAAATTTTCGAAAAATGTTCCATGTTAAAGGTAATCTGGAGTGGGGGGATTTTCCTGAAGATACTCTGGAAGATACTAAACCTAAATACCAAGTTTGATGTTTATCCGACTTTTCGTTTCTGAGTTATGCTGTTCACACACAGACAGACACACACACGGACATGTTCCCAAAAATGTTTTTTTTGGATTCAGGGGGCCTCAAAACATATATTACCTGTGAAATCTCGGTATCGAATTTTTAGGTGGAATACAATACTTCCCCTACTTACTATACGTAGTAGAGAAAGTAAAACGTATTTTAGGAAACATGTCCGTGTGTATGTGCGTGTGTCTGTGAACAGCATAACTCACAAACGAACAGTCGGATAAACAACAAACTTGGTATTTAGGTTCAGTATCTTCCAGAGATGCGACACGAAGAATTTCAAGAAAATCCCCCCACCCCAGATTACCCTTTACATGGAACATTTTTCGAAAATTTTAATTTTCTCAAAAATGACTAACGATTTTGAATAAAATACAAGTTTAAGACATTTTTATGGCAAATGAATGGTATATCTCGAATTTTCTGGGAATATTTCCAAAAGTATTTTTCATTGTGAACGACTTTTGCATAACTGGTAAACCATAAGAGATAGACAAACTTTTACTACACAAAAAGTGTATATCGCGTTAAAATACACAATTTATGTCATTTACATTCTTTTTTCGTTTTTGTTTTTGTTTGTTTAGTGAACAATTTTCGAGATATTACTTGTTATTTCCTTAAATTTTCCAATACTTACACTTTTTCTCAATGGGAATTCGTTATTCATTTTTTTATCTTGGATTTGCAAAGAGTATTAATCTGTGGCAAAGAGAATGATGCTGCACATAGAACCAGGTATTAAGAGAGATGTCTATGCTTAAAGGCTACCGTATTTCTATATTGCCCTTGCAAATACAAAACAAAGGGAACATAGTATGCCTTAAGCGTTAGTCAAATATTTCAGAACTGGTCGCTACGTGTAAAATGTAATTCTCCTTGCATGTCAAGAGCATAAAAAAATATTCTGTGGGCGTAAGAGAAATGAAAACGTAATAACAGTCAAAATTATATTTGTAATACAAGCAAGGATACCGAAAACCAAAACACAGAGCAAGGTGTGATTATAAACAAACGGAAACACTGATGTGTGTGGATAAAGCAAGGTGTGATTATAAACGTGCGAAATTGCATTCGGATAAGGCTAAAATTGAGGTACAAGTGAGGCAGCATGTGTTTCCAGCTAAGCAGTAAACTAGAAGAAAAAATTTCTGATGTGATACATTCACATTACTTTCCCTACCCTCTATCGTTTATTACTGAGCATACAAAGTATTATTACTTAAGCTTATTACTTTCTCTAATACGTATAGTAAGTAGAAATATTGCATTTCACCTAAAAATTCGATATTGAGATTTCACCGGAAATACAGGTTTTGAAGCCCCATAATGCAAAAAAAGAATTTTTTAAAAAACATCCGTGTGTGTGTCTGTGAACAGCGTAACTCAAAAACGAAAAGTCGGATAAATACCAAACTTGATATTTAGGTTCAGTATCTTTAAAAGATGCGACACGACGATTTTCAAGAAAATCCTTCCGTTCCAGACTACTCTTTACATGGAACATTTTTCGAAGGTTTCTTTTTTTTCTCTCAGAAATGGTATTAACGATTTTGCTCAAAATATCACATTTTAGGACACTTTCATGGCAAATGAAAGGCATATCTAGAATTTTCTGGGAATGTCCCCAAACGTCGTCTTCATTCTGAATGAATTTTGCCACAAAACACACAATTTATGTCATATACATTTTTTTGTGTGCAGTGAACTATTTCCGACATATTCCTTGTTATTTGTTTGAATTTTCCAATACTTAATACTTTTTCTCAAATGGGAATTCGTTATTCGTTTTGTTTTTCTATATTTTCTTTTTGTATGTCCTGGATATACAAAGAGAATGGAATGCGCCACATAGCAACCAACTCTTAAAATATTTGACTATCGCTTAAAACCTACCAATTCCTCTTGCATCTACAAGAAAATTAGCAATAAGATCATTTCTGCAAATGTTTATCTCGATTAATATGAAATAGATGGAGAATGAGAGTTTGTAAAAATAGTTTGTACAAGAGTAGAGAAAGTCATGCGAGTGTAAACACATCAGACTTTTTTAGTTGTGCTGTTAACAAACCTTTTTCTTAGAATTCTTTTTTCTTTAACATCTTTTCTACCATGTACATAGAGGTAGAGTAGGTAGGTATTGCATTGCGTCCAGAAACTTCGATAGCGAGGTTTCACCAGAAATACATATTTTGAGGTAGTGTGAATAAAAAAAAAGCATTTTAGAAAAAGGTCCGTTTGTGTGTGTATCTGTGAACAGCACAACTTAAAAACGAAAAGCCAGATAAACACCAAACTTGGTATTTAGGTCCAGTACCTTCCAAAGATGCAACATTCGCCCCCCCAAACTACTTTTTACATGGAAGTTTTTCCAAAACTTTTTATTTTCTAAAAAGATGGCTCTAACGTTTTGGATATGGTTAAAATGGCATATAGTGGTTATTTTTATATGGTAGATAAAATGCAATATCTTGAATCCTCTGGGAATAGCCTTTTAAGTTATCATTCAAAAGGTATTTTGTGTAAACTTGTATAATTAGTAAACATTAAGCGATAAACGAAAACATACTGCACAAGAAATGTAGATCTCTCTAAAACTCACAATTTATTTCAAATAACATTTTTTTGTGGCATAAGCTATTTCCAAGATGTCCGTTATTAATGGTTGGAATTGTACATTACTTGATCATTCTCTTAAAGTCCATTCAGTTGTTTCTCGCGAATGCATAGAAACAGTACAGAATTTTAAGGCCAGCCTATAGTATCCAGTTCTTAAACATTTGACTATCGCTGTTCTCTTTGTATCTATAATGAAATGTATAATGTAGCCGTTTCTGCAAAGCTTTATTTCGATTCAACTGAAGTAGATATAAAAATAGTCTGTAGTAAGCATAGTTTGTATACTAATAAGGAATAGAGGTTAGAGAAATTCATGTGAATATGATATATTTTTTTATGCAGGAATTTTCAAAAAACACATTTTGGGTTAAATCTCAGTATCAAGCGTTTTGGGTGGAATGCATTACTTCCTCTACATGCTGTAGACAAGTAGTACAGAATGTAAAAATGTGGATCTCAAAAACACACAATTTATATCCAATAAATATTTTTGTAGCACTAACCATTTCTGAAATATACCTGTTCTTGGTTTGAATTTTGTAATACTTTTACTTTTTTCAGAGTTAAATTACCACTTGTTTTTTCTTGTGGTCATGCAAAGAGCATGGAATTACAAAGCCGTTCCCTACTGTCCATTCCAAACCAGAGTGCCTTTCACTGAAAACAAACTCTTTGTATTATCCGCGCGAAAGTAGTTCGCAATCCCCGCCCATAATGTCTGCTTGTTCCCCTCCCACGTGCTTGTTGAACACTATTTAATCTATAAAAAGACGCCCTGTGTGAGAATCATAGTTCAAAATGCAACCTGAGGTAACAATCGATTTTATAAGTATGCGGCAATGAACATTTTACTTACGTTAATCACAATCCTCGGGCAAAAGTGCAACACCCAAATCCAAATCCGAATCCTCCGAAGATGACTCAGCTGCCGTATCAGAATCAGAACTACTCTCCAAAATAATGACAAGCTTATCCACAATTCCACAGCACTGTCGCACTTAAAACAAGTTCCCACATTTTATCCTCCCTGCTCGCTTTCGTTACACTTCTCACTGAGACGCCTGTAAAATCCGATATTAGTTTCGTAATATGCAATAATGCAAGTGTAGGGTATTTTTGTAATAGTGAGTTGAATAGATGAAGTATTGTTTGTTTTTAGCCACTTTTTAAATGTTTCCCGCTTCTGTGTTCGCACTACACGCACCTTCCTCTGTCATGTGAGCTAAATACCAACTGACTAAATCACAAGATTTGACCTGAGCTGAGCATATGTGTGTTAGTGTATTATGAATGACTGTTCGCTTATCATATATCCTGTGTTACGCAAAATGTTTATTCGGTACTCAGATAGCACCGCTGGGAATTCATTGCTGCATTTCTTGTGTATGTAAGAGAGTGGCAGTCGTGCATGTTGGTTGGTATTAACAAGCAAGATGATCTCGGCGTCAGCGCAATAGCAGGCGAAAATCATATTTTGTAATCTCTTAACAGCTAGTATATATCCATTACCTTTAACGATGTGTTCTTATGATAACAGCAATAAAATGTGCAGTTCTATACCTTTCCTGCTCTAATATTTCATAATACAATACATGTATTAAGGAACTACTTACGTTCTTGGGTTCGTGACAAGCCGAAGCACGTGCTTCTGTTTACATCAGAGGGAACTCTGGTTTGGAATGGACAATAGTGATCCACATTTTAAAAATCTGACTTTCGCCTTACTCTACTGTATCCTTCTTATACCTACTGCAAAATGTATAAAGAAACTTTATCTTGAATCAAAGAAGTAGATAGAGGAATAAGCTTTTGTAAGAATAGTTTGTAGAAGAGCGAGTAGAGAAAGTCTTGTAAATGTAACACATCAGATTTTTCGTATATTTCATTTACCTGTGTGTATATTGCAGTATCAATCAAAACTCATCCACCATCTTACGGCTTTGTGCCAGGAGCATCATTTAGAGGGGGCAGGGAGTCAATTGCCCCCCCCAGGTTGCAAGTATTGCTCTACCAATAGACAAAGTATGACATCTGTACTTTTAATACAAATAATTCACATTTGAGAAGTAAAAGATTACTTTCTTTTAGGCTAAATGTGTCATTATAATTCACATGAACATTTGGGAAACTGCTTCAGGCAATCCTAACCCCCTCCCCCACAGTAGAAACCGAAATGATGCTCCTGCTTTGTGCCGAGTGAATGTCTCTTCTATTACAAACCAGATGACATTAAAATCTCTCCTGCATCTGGAAGAAGGAATTTAGCAAGCATTTTCTTTTTCCTAATTAACCTTGCAATGATAGATAGATTGAAGCAGTCATTGTGATTTTCTTTTACTGTAATAGAATTGCTTCTCTATGAAAAAGATAGGGGTAGCTGTGATACATCTGTGGTGATCAACTCACTTATCTCATTTAATTAGGGTATATACTTACTTGTAAACAAGGTAATTTTGTTGACAATCAAGCAGTCTAGTCCCATTTGTTTTGTTCTTGTTTTTTGGAAAAGAATTATGGTAACACTAGTTAAAAGCTGAAGGGATAATATTAGTGATGGGCAAAACTGAATGTAAAATATCCATATATTCAGTTGTTTAAAGTTCGAAAGATATTCTTGAAAATATATCCATCATTAGAATATGCTGTTCACATCTATATCTCCTTCCATTGAAACATGCCTCGAGTTGAATCCAGTTCTCAGCTTCTATCAATAAACAAATTCAAATGCATATCCAGTGTTGAGTACTTCCATTGTCCCACTGGCACATCTGATGTTGAAATCACATGCCAGGTATTTGCACTTACTGTGTTCCCCAATTTGAAAGAATAATTGAAATAATCCAAAAATTCTGTAAGTTACATATTAGATCGTAATATCTTAAATGCAGCAGTTAAGACCAAAATCCTTCAAAACTTCTCTGAAGAATATTGATGGAACTATGTTCTTAAAATATGTTTTATTACTGTATAAATGAATTAAGAACCTATCACACTTTGTACATTTTAAATTTTGAATGGATTTTAAAACAAAATGATCAGATATAATATGTATAATTAAATGAGTTAAAAGACTATAGAAGAATATCTTGCATATGTTTTTGTATGCAAGATCAGAGACAAAATATATTATTAAATATACTAAGTTAAAAGGGAATAATGCTTTGTGTTGAAGAGTGTGTTGTATATTTCTGTAAGCTAGGAGGCAAATTATGTTTTAAATGAATAATCCACAAGGACTAGAGATTAGAGTGTCTATAATGTGTTTCTGTAGGCCATGATCACAGACCAGATTAGTTATTAAATGAATAAGTTAAAAGAACCAATTTTCTTATAAAGAAAAGCTTCTTGTATGTGTTTCTGTAATCCAAGATCGGAGACAAGTTGTGTTATTAAATGTATAAGTTAAAACAATGTTTCATGTTGAAGGGTGTCTTGTGTTTCTATAGGCTAAGACCAGAGACAAGATATGATAATAAACACACTAGTTAAAAGGAATAATGTTCTTTGTTGAAGGGTGTCTTCTGTGTGTTTTCTATAGGCTAAGATCAGATACAAGATAGATAAATCTACAAGTAAAAAGTAATAGTTTTTGTCTTGAAGGGTGTCTTTTGTGTTTCTATAGAAATGAAATTGTGTTTTATTTATGGATGCTCTTTAACTGCTATGGTTCATAGCATCCCATTCTATATTGGGCGTGAAAGACCAGAAATTATGCTCAGAGGCCTCTTTATCAGGCTTGAGGTTCTTTTACCTGCCGTAAATCTATGACAGGGACCACCGGTTTTACTTCCCTTCCAAAGGAAGCCATGCTAAGGATTTTTACACCCAAAAAAATCCATTACTCTCCACTAGGTGTGATTCCATAGGCTAAGATCAGATACAAGATAGATAATAAATGTACAAGTTAAAAGGAATAATGCTTTGTGTTGAAGAGTGTCTTCTGTGTGTTTCTATAGAAATGAAATTGTGTTTTATTTATGGATGGTCTTTAACTGCTAAGGTTCTTAGCATCCTATTCTATATTGGGCGTGAAAGAGTGGAAATTATGCTCACAGGCCTCTTTATCAGACTTGAGATTCTTTTACACGCCATAAATTTACGACATGCGACCACCGGCTTTACTTCCCTCCCAAAGGAAGTCATGCTAAGGATTTTTACACACAAAAGAATCCATTGCCCTGTGCTGTATGTTTCTATAGGCTAAGATCAGATGCAAAATAAGATAATAAATGCAAGTTAAAGGTTATAATGTTTTCTGTTGAAGGGTGCCTTCTGTAGGCTAAAATCAGATACAAGTTAATAAATGTTATAAGGTATACTTAATGTTTTGTGTTGAAGGTGTCTTCTGTGTGCTTCTGTAGGCTAAAAGCAGAGACAAGATATGATAATAAACATACAAGTTAAAAGAAATAATGTTTTGTGTGGAAAGGTGTGTTCTGAGTATTTCTGTAGACCAACATCAGACAAGATGAGTTATTAAATGAATGAATTAAAAGCACTATGTTTTATGCTGAAGGGTGTCTTGTGTGTGTTCCTCCTGTAGGCTAAAGATCAGAGTCAAGGCATGTTATTAAATGAATAAGATACAATTAATTAATGATGTTTCACATAGATATATTATACAATATGCAGTGTATTAGAGGACAGCATTTACTGCGATTGAAAGCTGGACATTATAGTGTTAGCCATCAGGATCATCACTCAAGGACATTAGTAGATACTTTACACTTTCAATTTGCCATGCAAGTGGTGGTTTCATGATCTTGTACTCCAGTGATTCTGAAAACATTCAATTCTGCCCAACACTAGTTAATATATTAATGAATGAAGAAAACACACAGATTGGTACAAATAAATAATTTATTGTCTCCACCAGACTTAGGGAGGGGGGGAAGGGATGCTGA
Organism: Deroplatys truncata; assembly: GCA_030765065.1. Classification (NCBI taxonomy): domain Eukaryota; kingdom Metazoa; phylum Arthropoda; class Insecta; order Mantodea; family Mantidae; genus Deroplatys; species Deroplatys truncata. The sequence continues at coordinate 47,591,402 of CM060986.1, forward strand.
CGGGTTTGGTCATATGCCTGCACCAACACAAAATGTTCACGATATTTACGAAATATCTGCTTTGCAATGCTACACATGTAATGCCTCTCTGTTTGTAAATATATTCATTATAATCTGTGCTATAAAAAAGAAGAGTTTTATTTTAAAATTGAAAATAAAATCAGCTACAATATACTTATATTAACTTTTCATCTCATTAATGATTTTTTTTTCTCAATTAAGATTACCAATCCTCTAATCTGATCTGAAGGAACTGTACAAAACAGAAACAGAATGAGATATTTTATAGTATTAATATATATATGTAACATATAAACTTAAAAAATGCTTCAACTATTGCAGTTATAACTTCTCTGCATTATCATTCTAAGAACACAAACAGAACCATATTAGAAAACACTGTACATGATGATGCTGTTTCATTCTTGCACTGCTACAAAGACTATTGCTGCCAAGTATCCTCATGCAGACAATAGAGAAGACAAAAGAAAGCAATATATATATTTTTATATCTCTATGGAGAACAATCCATTAACACAGACATAGTTTCTGCAGTAGTATGTACGTATACAACAACTTGATTTTTCTAAATACTCATAATAACAATAAGAGGAGATTCTGTCCCATCATTGATATCATATCTTCGAGCACTGGGTTTCACATTGCACAGCTACCGTCTTTTGTTTTTGCTCTGCAATCAAGCCTTTCTGGGGTGGAGCACGTCATTCTTAAGGTTTTGTTGCACATATCACAACAGAAATATTAGGAGCCATAATTGCTAAAATAATCACATTGTTGTGATAATGAAAACATAAAAGATTGAGTTAAACCTAGAATGGAAACTTGCGGCATACAATGCCAGTGAAATTTATTTCTGCAGTAAAACTTGTCATAGTCTGTTCCTGCCATGACCAATTACTTTTTTCAAGGTAATAAGTATACATATACATCTATTTGTATAATCATCTTAATATCTTTAATGTTCTCTCACACTGGGGCATTTAATATCTCATGTTTTCTCTCAAGGTAGTCCGACTCCCACATAAATTTACTTGCTCCCTTGGTCTAAGAACATAAAAACCAATATGTTTTGTTCTGGTGCAAAAATGCAGTGAAATCCTTCATGAAGTCATATAAGATGACTGTAAAAAGATATGAATGAAATATGAGAACAATGCATATATTAGGTGAATCAGTTACCCCTTGTTATTGTTTAACTTATGCAATAGTGTTCAACCACAGCTGATTTTGGAATATATATTTAAATAGACGAAGGTTCAACACCAATGGCAGCACCAGAATTTCCAATCTGAGGGGGAAGGGCACCTGGAGAATAAAGAAGGACTTTATCTATAATAGTTTTCAAACAAAGACCTAAAGCACTTAGTTCTTCTGTGCTAAACAACCAAGCAACTGTCTTAGTATTGTGTATATTATTTTTGTTTTGAACCACTGGGCCTCAAATTAAAAATGTTATCTTACTGAAATGTAATTGTTGTGGGAGGAGTAAAAGTTATTTATAATAGTTTCAAAATCTGTATGTTTTAGTTGCTGGCTTCTCCACTGGAATAACAGCAATTTAGCTTAACAATCACTGGCCATTTTAATTTTCACCTGACTCATAACCAACAATGTTATTTCACTCCCATCATTTGAGGAATGAACAGTTACAAATATTGAACAATTCATTAAACATGATAATAAGCTCCCCAAAAACTATAATAAAGCATAAGACACCTCTCATTAAACATTTTACTATTCCTCCTAATTTTTCATTGTTTTTCAAACCATCAAACTGGATAACAGTTATAAGTTCTTTTTGCTATTGGAAAATTCATTATAATGTCATGTCATTATCATGCATTATGTTGAACAATTATTTTATTTAATATTTTTAAGTAATTCATGCTTTTTTTTCTTTCTTTAATTCAAGAGCTACCCACCATTGTTTATCATCACTCAGTGATAAACCGGTTTAACTGTGGTTAAAATTTTTCTCAAAAACATGCACCTTTCAAGTGACAGCTGCACCAGTTTTGTACACTTTTATTGCAATAAATATTGCTCTCCATAAGTTAACTATCACATGAACCCAATAATTTAGAAAGAGTATGGCAGACACATATAATTAGAGAAGTGACAGGTTACAAGAGCAATACCCATTATACAATCATGTCACATTGAAGATGTTACATTACTATTTCAATTCTAGTATGAGTTATAGCTTATATTTATAAGAGTATACATAGAAGCTTATGTTATTTGATAAGTAACATAATTAAGCATATTGTAGAGGCTTAACATCTTGTTGGAAATTTGTAAACTAATTAATCTAATAGAAAATCAGACTTGAATTTAAAATGCAGTTAGCATTGAGTTTCAAAGTAGCTTAATGGTATCACAGCACAGGTTCAGATCTTAAGCAGTAGTCTTCCTTTTCTTTTTCCTTTCTTTCTTTTCTTTCTTCTTTTTTCCCCTTCCCCTACCTGCTGTTTTCACTGCTTTGGGCTTGGAATTTTGCATTTCCATATAAAATATCACTGTACAGATGTTTAAATTGAACAACACCTGCTAAGATTTTATGTCTGGTCAAAAATAATTCAAAAACAATATTTGTGCTGTCCTTCTCAGTGCACTTGAGAAAGAATTAACAATGAATGAATATGAATGCAAATAGATTTGAATAATGTCTTTTAGCCCACACTGCTATTTTCTGAGTACAGATTCACTTGACCATAGACAATATTTTAAGTTTCTCTATAATGAAATCTATGCTTATCATTATGCTTTTAGATTTGTTCCTACCTTCTGTAACATTTTTGTATGGCACAGGAACAAATACATATATTATAAAAGTGTAGCTTGCAAAAGAATAAGATTATTGGCAAGGTGAGATGTTTTCAAGTACAGCTGTTAACAGTGGTTTGCAAAGATATAAATGCTTGGGAGCAGCTGATTCACCTTCATTTTATTTAAAAGATATAAAGCTATACTTATAAATTTGTTAGGCTAATAGTTTTAAGGTCTAGACTTGGGTCTTTTTCAGAAGAAACAAATTATCAGTGCGTAAAATGAAAATTGTACAAATGAAAATTATTTAACCCTTAACATTAATCAAGCATTCAAATAAATAATGAATAGTTCAGTCTCAATAGTTCAGACCATTGAGAGTCATACTCATAGAAAGCAAGTGGCCTTTAAATGTTACAGAAATCCTGTTCCAACGGCTGAATTTTTTGTGAGAGACTGAGACTTCCATGTTTCTTTCCACACCCTACAAACTGCAGGTTCACATTCCAGGTTTAAGCCATCTAATATATTTTACACAAGGATACTCTGCACTTTCAGTAAAGTTGATCTTAAAAACATAAAACAACAGAAATCACCAAGTATTTACTTACTGTATCTACAGATTAGGTACTTTCATGTACAAAAAAATATTGAGAAATGAAGCTTGAAACTATGCATTAATAAAAAACTGGCATGTATAAGGGGAAAACAAATGTCAGACAAGTATCATGGCACTCAAATTCTGACATTTTTTAACATACAACATTCTAAGCTTAATTAGACAAGAGGCTAAGTCATTGCATTTTTAACATTTAGTATTGTGATTAAAATTACATATTTGTGATCCAGACTTCTGAATTATTCATTAGATATCAGCAAAATCCATTTAAGTGATGCTGAACTCTGAACAACTCTGTTATAAATCTGTAAGGTGATAACATTTATTCAGATTTTCCTGCAAGCCAGTTTGAATTGGTTTATGTAATTGCTAGACAGCATACCTTGGAGCATGCCGGTACCAAGAAAAAAATTTCAGGGAGGGTTTACCACAAGTAGGTCTAACCTTAACAGAACCCCACACAGTTACCATGCACCTACTCCGTAGTATATAGATGTTACATGGATAAGAAAATTGCTTGGAGACATTATATAGACAAGAAAAACTCACCAGAGTGAGGTATTTCACCTTACAGCACAAAAGATAGAGACTGCTTCGAAAACCAGGATGTATGGTCACCTTACCTATGTAAGGCGATGATATTAATTTTCCCTTTTTCTTGTAAATATGCTACTAGCATTAGACCTAATGTATTCTAGTGACATTTTCCAATATTGGTTTTCTATGAATTTAAATAAATAAAACTGTCAGAAGTTTTGGGGAGGGGGGTTTGAACCCTAAAAACTCCCCTCTAAATACGGCCCTGCCCTTGGAGGGGAGCTCTGGTGATGGGAACACATTTGGGTCCACTAATAGAGCACAATTCATTGATACCTATATGAAAATCTGTGTGATGAACGTGGTTTTATTTTGATGTGGAAAGATAATTTGAGGGATACCAGTTTATAACATATGTGTTGTGAAAATTAATTTCATTCTAAGCTGTGTTGAAATTAAGTTATTATCAACAGTGTGTATGCTTGATAACATTCAGGCAGCAAGTTGGAAAGACAAATTAGACTTGAAAATTTCAGATTGGCTTGAATGTTAACCAGCAATCTTGAATAAGATGAGAGAGTTCAATGTACATATGGGCATCTTTCCAGGCAGATTGAGCAGTAAGAGCATCAGCACAGAGACTTTGAATAATTGATACTAACATGCATGATGGTCAACTTGGAAGTCCAAAAATTCCATTTTTAAAACTTTTGTGTATATGCCTACACTGATCGTTATGAAAACTTAGTGAGTACCTAACATACCTTAGACATCACCTAGAAAATAGGGTATACAGCATGTGGCAAAACAAACGACACCGAAATGTTAGTTAATGACATTGGTAAAGAATGAGTTCAAAATGTATACTATCACACGCCACAAATTGTTCATAACATTTCTGAAGATTACTGAACATGCTAATGTACAAAAGTTGCTATAAGAACACAAAAAAAGAGTTATCTTCTTGCATAGTTCAGGAATATTTGTAGTCAAGTTGTTTGTCTTGAAAACTGATTCATTCAACATGGCGGCATTCTCAGGGACTGTGGGATACGGGAGCAGGCAGAATATGGGAATGGAGTTCCACAAGAAATTAGACAATCTCCAAAGTGTTGCAAGGTAACTGCCTCCCTTCCTGTTAGTCAATGAGCAACTTGAATCCAGTATACAAATCTACCCAGTACTTTAAATATCTGGAGAACAAACTTCCCACTCAAATCAAGTTTCAATGATGTTTATCATAGACTACACTTTGGCAAATCTAACACCTGTTGAAAAAGTAGTCCCTAATTCTGTTTGTGGTGATGGTTCTCGGGTGACTTGTTGTCCCTTATCATCGACATAGGACTGATACAATAAAATGGAAATTAGCAACGGCAGCTAATATTGTTTTGTTATTTTGGGCCTCCCTATTAAATCTTCTCCTCATACTGTTCTTTAACACGAAGCAAACTTGGTCCATTCTGAAGTCTTACTCCATATGAACAGATATAATGTTCCACAATAAACACTTTCTCTTCTGTTGTGAGAACCACAATTGCAAAAATCAACACAAAACTGAATTCACAATGTGTCAAACTATTATACACAATGAATAAATACTTAATTGCTATAGAAACTTGGACACAAATGATTAGCAATTTCAGTATCATTTGTTTTGCTGCATACTGTATAACACCTTAATTACTTTTTCCAAAGAGAGGGGGTTCTGGTGCTAAACATAAAAAAATTGATATATTTCCTGCATTTCTGAGTTCACTGAAAATTCTTACCTAACAATAGCTTGTAAGCTCATTTATATTTTGGCAAGTTGTGTTATAACAAACTTTTAATAGGAGAAATATTTATGAAGTTCTGTCAAGTTTTATTTATTAAAGTACATAAACTGTTTACCATCAGAAACATATATCTGATTGCTTTGCACCCAAGAAAATAAAAGTTTTATTCCTGGTTTTTAGAGCACCACCTGACTTATACATTGCACTCAAAGAGGAGAGAGATGCAATGAAGGCTTAAGTAGGGAGAGAAAAAATCTCAAGATGGAGGGAGGAGAGACAGAAGGAAAGGAAAAGAGGCAAGTAGAGACAGAGGGAGAAAGGGAGACAGGAAGAATCTCCACCTTTAACATAATTACACAAGTGAAGCTACAGTAGTAAGTGGAGAAGTACTTCTTAACCTATGCATTCTGTTGTTCTTAACCATACATTCCATTCTTCATCCTGTTTAAATATGTCTACCTGTAGAGCTGATTGCTGTGGGAGATGACAAAGTAAATTTGGATAGAGCAGAAATCTTTTTGTCTTTAAGATTTTGTTACAGACATAACTGTGGATCTTGCTGAATGAGATTAGTTCAGGCAGCAGCATCGGCTAGCTTTTTGGAGTTCAGGTGGGATTCCCATTGGACGAGCCACCTTGACCTTGGGGATTTTTGTGACTTTCCAAATCAGTGGGCAAATGCTGGGCTGGGAATATTCTACCACAAATTATCCTGTCCTAATATTATTTCCTTTCATCTTGCAGGGTAGCAGCTTTGGACATGATGGACGATGGTATGTAATGGATGTGATTTGAGGAGAGAGCTGTTTCTGTCCTGGCATGAAACCTTCTGCCAAAACCTAACCATGAGGATAGGCAAGAGGTGTTGAAGGGGAGGCTTAATATGTTCAATTCGAAAGGTTAGGGACCCTGAAGAACTGCACCTGCTACCATCAGATCTGGCTGCCATTTGTACTCTCTCACCACATCCCTTGCTTCTGGAGGTTTAGTAGACATAATAGAGCTAGCCTTGGCTGAAATCCTCCTCTCTGTTTCTAATCCATATGCCTAAATGTGGACCTTCAACAAGGATTAAAGTATTGCAAATGTTAATGTACTGAATGTATATTTCCCAACTTGCAGGCTATCATGTGACAAACCAACAATCTCCTTAGCTGCATCTTTATTATTTTGTTAAACTTCCTGCAAGAAATCTGACGTGCATAAAATGGCCTATTCCCCTAGACTGCAATTGTGTTTTTACCTCCATAAGATTTCCACCTTCAGGCAACTAACCTTTGACTCCACTCAGCTGGTGTCAATTCTCTATGTGATTAGACTGAAAAACAATTCATGGACACAAAAACAAACCAATGAGCAATGTTATAATCAATATGAAATGAAGGGATGGTTCAAATACCATCTTTATGAAAAAGAGTTTCACTATGATTGCTATACTAAGAAAGGCTAAACCAATCCAACGCCTTCTCAAGAAAGGAGTAAGAATGTTTGCATGTGACGTTAAACGTTATAGATGCAGCTATGGCATCTATAAGAGCTTTCATCAGTGGCATGGATATGAAGGGGAAAGTTATTGCTGCCATCAAATGGCAATAAGGAAACTGATGTTAAGAAAATGGAGGCGTAGCATAAAAAATACATGGTTAAGTGTATTGAAAGAATGAAAAAACAAAAAGTTATAAACTTTCCTCTTTATTTCTACACTTTTATTATTTTATATTTTATTTTTGCAACAAAATTCAACAACACATTGCCTTAATGTACTCTGCTAGTGAGAACATAAGACAACTAGCTTGTAATGTTACCCTTTGGCAGTTCGGCCATATTTTGAGGGAGGCTAGAATTATACTCGAGAATCAGAGGAAGTCATGCTGCCAGAGGGTGGGGCTAGATTTGTCAGTATCAACATACTTTATCCTTTTGGTAGATTTAACCAGGCACAAATCACGTAGTATTTTGTATTCCTATTATGTAATTTCCTTTTACATAATAATGTCATAAATAAAAACTGGCTTATTAGAAAGTCTGAATAAATCTGATCATCTTATAGAAGCAACATTGTTTGATTTACCCTCATATAGTCTTAATTGGAGTTAACTAAATATTTTAAATACAATTAACTATTAACTAAAACCCATACTGAAAGGTTTTTCTGTTCAAGATCACAAGAGACTGCTCCACCCCACTGATATAAACTACTGGCCTTGACACAGGACTAGAGCCACTATTAAAAATGTATGTTTTAAAAACCACACGATATTCTTCAATGGATATGTGAAGTTTCTTCAGGATTATGACACACTGGAAGCCACAGAACACAATATTAAATTCAGAGCACATGACAACAGAAATACAAAATCAATTTACAGATTTAAATTTTTTTAACATTTTTGGAAGGAGATTACAGAAATTGAGATTATTTTCCCCACATTTCATTATTAAACAAATGCTTTAAAATATTTCTCTCACCAAGATAAAAGTTGGTTTAGACATTGGATGGTTTGCTGATTGCTCCTCCAATTCATGCTTTGTATTAAAACTACAACAGTCTTCCAAGTTTAAGTTAGCAAGAATGAACATGCAAGACATAGAAGTACACTTCAAAGATATGACATGGTTCTATAGGCAACTTTTTGATGAAAGCAAAATTCTTTAATCCTTACAAGGAGCAGAATTTGTTAAGCATTCCATATAACCAATCTCAAATGACATATTTTCAGTAAGGTGGAAGCATATACAGCATATAATGCAATATAAATGCTACTTCCCCAATAACCCAAAGAGAGAAATGGAAATGCAAAGTAAAACAAGATGAAACATTTTGGTTCACAATACATAAAAAATTTATAATGAAGTGCATATCAATAGCAAAGTGGAAAGTTGATATTGCAAATTGGGGTGTCATTTGTTGTAACTAAATGATGACATTTTCAATTTCTGTCACCTAGTGGTAAGAAATAAATTAAATTGAGTTTTATTTATGGACGCTCTTTAACTACCATGGTTCCTAGTGTCTCAACCAATATTGGGTGCGAAAGACTAGAAATTTTGCTCAAAGGTCTCTTTTATCAGGCTTGCGGTTCTTTTATGTGCTGTAAATCTATGTCACAGGATCACCAGCTTTATTTCCCTTCTGAAGGAAGTCATGCTATGTATTTTTATGGCCGAAAAAAAATCCATCACCCTCCACCGAGTTTGAATCCCCAACCTTGAGAACTAGACTAGTATGTTAGCCCTAGACAACGGAGGATGACTATAATGGGTAAGAGAAAGTGGGGGCATTTTCTTGAAAACCTTTGTATCGCATCTTTGGAAGATACTGAAATTAAATACAAAGTTTAGTATTTATCCGACTTTTTGTTTTGAGTTACGCTGTTCACAGACAGACACAGACCTTTTTCTAAAAATGCTTTTGTTGGATTCAGGGGGACTCAAAACATGTATTTCTGGTGAAATCTTGGTATCAAATTTTTGTGTGAAATGCAATCCTTCTCTATCTACTATGTATGTGGTAGAGAAAGTAATAAACTTTTGTAAGAATAATTTTTAGAATCTATATAAAAATACATAACAATGGCTAGAGAAAGTCTTATAAAGTAACACATCAGATTTTTCTAACCTACTCTAATTCAGTCAACATAACATAGGGTAGCCAACATCAAATTTGACGCAATAAATATTTTCTAAACAGAGAGTCATTTCAGCTTTTTCTAGCAAAATCTTCTTACCAACATAATTCCCTTATTAATAGTGTACATTTAAATTATTTGTTGTTCTCCAATGCTCAATGAATCTAGGGAGTCATGACATACATTTGCTAGAATTCCTACCTGTTCAATTTGCTCAGTTTCTGATTCCAGAGATTTGCCCATACTCTGAGAGAGAGTTCTAGTAGCTGTTTTAAGTCACAGCCACCTTGAATAATTTCTAATATGCGCAATATGGATATGATATGCCATTACTAACAATGGGAAACCAAAAAGTTAAAACTTGACCAAGTCTTCTTCCACAATTCCAGGACTGCTTACTGTTAATTATTGTGAATGCTTGCATTTTAATACATGAATTTCAACTTTGTTGTTCTTGTTCCTATTCCCAGTTATTGTGAACCAGGCTTATTTTGTAGAACTTTTACAGTTTTTGAGACTAAACATTTGTTAACTTATTCTTTTTAGTTACTTTCTTTGAGACTGCTGCAACATAATTCTTTGTGCCAAAGATCCATTACAATATGCGATATAAAGTAAATACAGAGAACCAGAAATGTAAAAATAAATAGACTGATAATTCAGCAGTTGCAGAGCATTTCTGGTCCACAGATCATCAATTGAAAGAAAAGTCAAAGCTTTTAAAAGGAAGCCCTTCAAACATCAGTTGAACTCCCCATTTAGGAAAAACTATTCATACATAAAAATAACACAGTTTGTTAAATTTTGATGTCCAATATGAAAACAATTTTCCCACACTCTATATGCAGCCAGGAAATGCCACCTACAAGCTACAGGATTAAGCAAGTCTAAGTTGATGTTAGAAACAACAGTCTCTGAAACATGTTCCCATAAAATTTTGATAAGAAGTGAAGCTAGAGTGATTAAAGTTAATTCTGAGTATGCGATACTGCTAATATTTAGCATTTACTATTTTATTCATGTATATAATGAAAAGAGTTCCCTCTGATGTAAACCGAAGCACGTGCTTCGGCTTGTCACGAACCCAAGAATATACTCTTAGCCAACGTAAATAGTTCCTTAATACATGTATTGTATTATGAAATATTAAGAGTAGGAAACGTATAGAACTGCACATTTTATTGCGGTTATCATAACAACTCATCGTTAAAGGTAATGGATATATACTAGCTGTTAAGAGATTACAAAATATGAGTTTCGCCTGCTATTGTGCTAATGTCGAGCATCTTGCTTGTTAATACCAGCGACATGCACGACTGCCACTCTCTTACACACACAAGAAATGCAGCAATGAATTCCCAGAGGTGCTATCCGAGTACTGAATAAACACTTTGCATAACACAGGATGTATGATAAGCGAACAGTCATTCATAATACACTAACACACAAATGCTCAGCTCAGGTCAAATCTTGTGATTTAGTCAGTTGGTATTTGAGCTCACATGGCAGAGGAAGGTGCGTGTAGTGCAAATAAACTGTTCAAACACAGAAGCGGGAAACAGTTAAAATGTGGCAAAAAAACAAACAATACTTCATATATTCAACTCACTATTACAAAAATACCCGACACTTGCATTAGTGCATATTATGAAACTAATATCGGATTTTACAGGCGTTTCAGTGAGAAGTGTAACCAAAAAGTGTACTTATAAAATCGATTGTTACCTCAGGTTGCATTTTGAACTATGCCTTTTTATAGATTAAATAGTGTTCAACATGCATGTGGGAGGGGAACAAGCAGCCATTATGGGCAGGGATTGCGAACTACTTTCGCACGGATAATACAAAGAGTTTGTTTTCAGTGAAAGGCACTCTGGTTTGGAATGGACAATAGATGCCTGCTTGTCTGAAGCAGGGATAAATGTTGTAAAGAAAGTAATAACAGGAAGCATTTGTTGTTACAGAACTATTCCTATCCATAGTAATATAACTCCAAAACACCATTAGTACAGCATAGTTACTTATCACACCAATTGCATTCTTTAATGGCATCTCCTCCACAGGTGAAGTACCACATTCAAAACAAACGTTGAAATTTGTATAGCACATTTTTGAAAAACAGTTTTGGTATTTTGTGACAAGTAGAAGATGTTTAGTATGCTATAACATAAAGTAGTATTCTGGAGGGTTCAACCAATTGTAAATAAGGCTATGTATTTTTAAGAAACTGTCGTATCATGAAGATTTGATGCTACCTTTTGCAGCCAAATATATTGAAATACTTTTGCAAACGGCAAACACTCATGGTTTTTTTTTTTTTTTTCCTCCACATGCTGATAATAGAATATTTCAGTCTCAAAAGTTCTAGGCTGAGCTAACCTTCATCATATAAGTTGCAAGTTGCTAATTCTGGAGTCCTTTGAAGTCATATAGCGACAGAATTTCAAAGACTAGTGACTTTTCTGATGATTTCAGGAGTCATTCTCAGACAATTCTGGCCAATTTAAAATTTTTACTTGATACATTTGCTAATTGAATAATTGGACTATTTAATATTAAATAAAATAAATCTCCTGTAAAAATTATTTCCTTGAGAAGGATTGCCACATTCCTTATTAAATAAGTTATATAGACTTATCAGTTTTTTGTTTTTTTTAAATAAAGAGAGTTGTAGATCGTTACACTACATCACTAAAAGATTCTTACTTTGAACGCATTTCAGGAGAACAGTTTGCTACCATCATCAGCATGTTTCCAACTGATTTTGCCGGTTATTGTCTGGAGAATGTGTGTGGCTAGTGGTGTTCTCTGTTGCTGGGGTGATGAACTTCTAAAGGCTGCTGGATGGCGGTAGTTTGAAATTCATTAGGTGATTCCTGTGTTTGACTATATGTATTTTTTCCCAGATGTCCAATTCATTGCTGCTGTTGATCGGTTTTAAAAGTTTAATGTTTTGAGTGATTTCATGGTTTGAAGACCAGAAATGATGTGCTACTGCTGATTCATCTGTCTGTATTTGGTAAATGCATCTCATATGCTCTTTAAGTCTTATTTCAAGATTTCTTTTGGTTCTTCCTATGTATACCAGGTTACAGTCATTACAAACTATTTGATATATACCAGCTGATTTATCGTTGGGGATAGGGTCTTTTGTTGTTGCATAGTAGTTTCTGTATATTGTGGTTATTCTGTGGAGACAGGGTGATTTGCATTTCTTGGAAACCCTTTAAATTAATCCTTCAAAATTAATTAAAGACTTATCAGTGTTGAACTTAAATTTTATAAAATGGCAAAATGTTTCCTATGCAGCAGACTCCTGGATATAAGTATATTGCTGTAAAGATACAGCGACATCAAATCTGTTTAAAGAAGTTGTATTGCACCTACATTTCTCTTCCTTCCACATTTCGATATGGAGGTAAGAAAGGGTTCTTAGCCACTTGAATATTCTCAAAATAAAGCTGAGGAATTGGCTTAAGTGTTCAACTGTGGCTGCTATATTGGATTGCAGAAATGCTCTTAGGATTTTAGGAAAAGAGCGTTACTTGTAAGAGTGTACACATGACCCGGTGCAAAACCAATTCAACCTTCAATGTCATCTGCTGTATACCTGGCTGAGGAGAAGCCAGAAGATGAATTATTTTTTGTATGTTTAAGGAAGTGTATTTTGCTTTTAAAATTAAGTATTTACACAAACACCTTTTAATTAATTTATGATACTTTGAGTTAGCAACTTTCTAGCAAGTTTTGATTTAGAATTTGGTGACATCTAACAACAGTTGGCAAACATTGTTTGTTAGCACTGTAGTAGAACTCACCAAAAAACATGCCCTTTGGTAGGTTACCCAAATATTTGCAAAACAAACAGCATAGTGCAAAAAAAGCAATGAAGCAAAGAGATGATGCTTTCAACATATATATGCCTTTAAATCTTCTTTCTGACTATGCAAAGAAGAGTAAAATGATTAAGATCTCTAAATATACGTTTACTTTTTAAGGTAGCATTGTGGTGTTAATAATGCTGATTACTCTATGGCAGTATATTTGAACATGCCTTAATCTTTATGTCAAAAACTGATATGACGACCATGCAAATGATAATAAAAGAAATGTGAGGAGTTCTTGGAAAGCACTACATAAGCTAAATATCCTGGAACTAAGAAGATGAACATATTAATAAAACACATCAATATTATGCATGCTATGGCATGATTGAAAAGAGATAGTTATAAATTGTTGGAGTCTCAGCAAAGCACCCAATGAATAAAACATTAAATTGTGCTCATGTAACATAGAGTATTAAAATCATATTACAAATCCTTTACTATAACAAAACTGGATACTTTAATTTTAATTTATTTCACTCTATGCAAAACTGCAACCAATAAAACCTTGATGTAGCATTATTACCAATCTTTCTGACTTAAATTCACTGAGTAAAGACAATATTAAGGTGTATCATGCGCTTTCAACGATCCCTGGAAAACAAGATAATGCAATATAACCCCCTATTCTTTAATGAATATAAATTTTGGCACTTTTTTATAAGAAAACATTCTTTGTTAATCACTTACATTTTAATCAGAGGTGGTAAAAATTGTTACTTTTCAGTTATACTTTCAACCATTCCAGTTCAAAATAACCATTCCAAAATAACAGTTACATAATCTAAGAGTATTTATGCATATCTAACTTTAACGAGAGGATACTCTTTGTCCACTATTACATGACCGATTCAGGTTCTTTCATATTAAGTCATTATTCTTTGTTCCAGTATCACAAAATGATGCTTCCCTCCTATTTCTTGTCCTTCCATCAAGAACATACAAATTTATAATGTACAGGGTGTACACAAATGATTATAGGGAGTATTTTAAACTTATGCATGTTCTCTGCAGTATACAATACATGAGGATGATCCAGGAAATAACAACGGTTTGTGCATTCCCACTGTATAGATGGATATCAGGCTTCTATCCAAGTTCAAATCATTTCCTCAACATCTTTTCTCAGTATTGTGTGAGTGCCAGTCAAAACAAATTATTATAGTGAACTCTGTGATTGTTCAAAATTATCTTTAAGATACAAAGTCCCATGAACTGCGAGGTTTTTGAATGCTCAGAAGTTGAAACCTGCAGAGACTTATTATCAACTAAAGGAAATGTATGGTGATACAGTACTGAGCAGAAGAAATGTAGGAAAATGGTGTAAAATGTTCAACAATAGATGAACAAATTTGCATGATGAAACTCAACCCCAATGCCTGTCACTCATCACTGATGATATGAAGAATCAAGTGAACAACAAAATTGTGCAAGACAGACATTAGTCCTTGATGGGTTACAATTTTTTACCCCAAACATTTCTCATTTTTTGCTTGCTGAAATTCTGTCCACACATCTTGGCTTAATAGACTGGTGGCAGGCGACTACAGCATGGGAATTCTAAAGCTTTTGGACATATATATGTCAAATGCTTAAATAACAGAGAGATTATGTGAAGAAATAATGTAAGCTTCAATTTTGTAAGCATCATGTTATATATATGCTTTTTTTTATTTATTCAAGCTAAACCATCATTACTTCCTGGATTACCTTCATAATTTTGAATCATAGCTTAAACTGAATAAAAACTGTGGAAGTTTCCATAACACAAATTACAAGTGTTCAATGTGGGATTCATTTGTAACATGCCATATATCCAGACAGTAGACCACTTTTTGCCACCTGACGTTAGTATGTCTACGTAACTGATCCTTCATCTCAACTCAGGTAGGTCTGCAGGTAGAGTTGCATATTTTCTTAACGTCTTACACACTATCATTGTTAGAATTCCTAGTACTCGATTCTCTCATTGCACAGGCTTTTAGGACTGTGTGCGAAAGCTGTTCTGACTCTCTCCACATTCCCATCTGAAACATGTGGTCATCTGTGCTCTTTCCTCTACAGGGACACTCCCTCATTTGTATCTGATTACATCACCTATGAATATTGGTACCAGAAGGGGCATTAAGACCAAATAGTCGCCTATATGCCTAATGAACTGTAATCACTGAATTCATGAATTCCAAGACAGAGAAAGCATTTTGCATGTGAGCTGCCATGTTTTGTTTATTTTGTTACCATAGCTACAAAACAAAATCTGGACTTGTAGAATTCAAACTTCCACAGTTATAATTAAAAATTACATTACATACTGCAGAAAAAAAAGATAAGTTTTAAAACCCATGTAATCATTTGTGTTTATCCAGTACTATCAACAACAATAAATCTATATATATTATGGTTACTGCTCACATGTTAAAGGTAATACGTCCATTATCATTGTCGTAACCATCATATTCAGTTTCCATTGTGCTAATGATCATATGTTTCAAAATGGCATCTAGAGTAACTTTTTTGAATGTATATTGCAAGAGCTCACTAGCATAATTTAATCTGATTGCCCATATGATATTTAGTGGGAATTGCCCTCTAATGGAACTTGGAAGATGCAATGGTTCCAAGGGCTTACATCATTATATGTACACTTCTTTTAATTCTTGTATTATAATGCAATGTACTCAACAATCAGAACAATACTTTTGGAACTTGATATAAAAATACTCACACAATTGCATTAATGCAAAGTTGGAGGACTGTTATTTTGGAATCATATAACTGGACTTATGGTAACTTTTTGGAGTGTTTACATTCTCAGAATTGTTCCCATTGTTGCTTTTCTACCTCTAATTTGATTTCAGTAGTACCCAACATCAAATGATATAGAACATGGTTCACAGTTTATACCATTCTGAGTGTCCAATATAACAAACATTTTCCACATTAGATACCTAATTACTTTTTTGGGATTTACTGATCCAAGTCATGATTTAAGCACCTACAGTAACATTTTGCTTCATTATACAAGACTTTTTTCGCTTACTGTGATGAATGTTACATCAAGGTTTTACTGTATATTTCCAACAGTTTTAAAGTTATTAAAAAGAACAAAACAAAACAAAAAAAGAACAAAAATTCACTGTTTTAATATTTAGTAGTATTAAATTTATACTCTTCTTGCTGTTAAATGTAATATGAAATGGAAGGTTGAAACTTCAAATGATTTTGCATTTGGAATTAATTCTAAGACATATTTAGCAAATATACGTGCTAAATATTGTTTATTGTCAATAACATACTCAGCTTTATAAAGTAATCTGCAAAATATCCTTGATGGAAATTTGTTTCTCTTCAGACGGTACCACTATTCACTATAAATCAAAATTGCTGTAAGTATGTTTTTTTACTTATAATTACAGCATCTTTGTTACAAACCCAATAGAAGATAATGGATCAGTTAAGGTTGATTCACAACAACCGAGAACGGTAACCAGAACAAGAATGAAAGTTGAAATACACATATTTTAATGGAAGCATTCTCAATCAACAGGAAGCTTTCCCGAGCCCAGGGAATGGGAAAGAAGACTTTCCCAAGTTTTAACTTTCTCGTTCTCATTCCCGAACTAGCATATTAGATCCATATTGTGTATATTAGACTCTTCACTGTAGAGGTTATTCTAGGTGGTCATGACATGAAACAGCTGCTAGATCTCTCTATAGTCGCAAATTGCAAACATGAAACTATAAGAAATTAGTACCATATGTGCTTCCTAACCTCAGATCTTGACATCTGCAGATCTATTGAGTCATCTGTAGTTTGTTTATATAAAATCCAAAACTGGCTATTGCCTCAAAAACAATAACAAAACTACACAGAACAACAAAAACTGGTAGAAATTAACAAAGAACAATAAACAACTTTAATGTTCACCATCAAATAAAGGAATGAAAGCTTGATATGACTAGAGGTATCAGAAATTTAATGATCTGCATTTAGATAATGTTTAATCTATCAAATTTTGATGTTGACTAACCCACATTATGTTGGAACAGGTAAAAAAATATCATTGGTGAAACAAAAACAAATGAAAACCCAATGCACAAAATTGACTTTCCACTTTGTGATTCCTATGATCATCGATATGTATTCCCATTCTCGTTATTGGGTTATTGTGAACCAAAATCTTGTATAGTGCATGTTTCCATTTTGGTTACCACTTTCAGACTGTTGTGAACCAGCTTTAAAAGTCCTCCCCATATACAGCGTAAAACAGATCAACTATAACTTACATTTATTTCAGTAAATATCGAATTAAAATGTTCGAGACAAAAATATTTATAACTGAAGCATGTATGAATTTTCATTTGAGCTTGAGTTTATCAATAAGCTATAACCAGAAGTGGTGTATTACTTTAAACTTTCAAATGGGAGTGGAAGGAAACATTCATTCATTCATTCATTCATTCATTATCTGTTTACCCTCCTCTTATGTAGGACTTACACCCCCCAGGACTTACAAGCGGGTGCCTGGGGTCAGAGGCCCGTCGAGGAGCAGACACTCATGGATCAGACAGAGCATCCAGGATGGGTGATCAGCCCAATGCCTGGTATGGGATGAAGGAAGTAGATGAAACGAAATGTTGGTGAAATGGATGAAAGGAAAGGTGATGATGGAGCAGTTGGTGGAATGAATGGCGGGGGAAACCGGAGAACCCGGAGAAAACCCGCCCAGACGCCGCTTCGTCCACCACAAATCCCACATGCAGGTCCCTGGGATTGAACCCGGGCTGCCTTGGTGGGAGGCAAGCGGTCTAACCGCTCGGCCACGGCGCCGCCCTGTGGAAGGAAACAGTGTACCAAAAATTAAATTAAATTGAGTTTTATTTATGGACACTCTTTAACATCTCATTCTATATTGGGCATAAAGAACCAGTAATTTTGCTCAGAGGCCTCTTTATCAGGCTTGAGGTTCTTTTACATGCCGCAAATCTATAACACTGAACCATCAACTTTACTTCTCTTCCAAACGAAACCATGCTATGGATTTTTACGCCTTAAAAAATCCATCGCCCTCTGCTGGGTTTGAACCCGCGACCTTGGGAACTAGAGGCTAGTATGTTAACCACTACACAACAGAGGACAACAAAACAGGGTACTGTTAGATACAGCTATTCAAAATAAACAGCTTTCATTGAAAATGTTTTTATTAATTAATATTATTTCAGTATTTGTCTGTTTTTGTTGTGGCTAGGCTGCAATTATCTAGTTGCTTGTACATAGCAGCAAGATCCTTGATAAGCACATGCGGGTGTCTCTCAGTGTACTTATGCATTGCATCCCAATACCATCGCTATTTGTAGTAAAAGTTAGATATATGTAATGACTGTTAACTTTTATAGTTATTTCATTAGCCACAAAAATAAAGAAAACAAAATGATCAATTGTCATTGTATTGTGTAAGGCAATCTGAACTTCTTTGCCAACATTAATTTTAATTCTTTCTTGTAACATTAATCAATATGAATAGCATTGCTATCTGCATATTTGGGATTCCGCTTCCTGTCTTTCATATGGTTTGTTCATTTATATGCTTTGGTAGAGAAAGTAATTTTTTTTCCAGGGATGGGACCTTGATACCATTGATACCTTGATACTCAGAGTGGTATCGAAGTATGTCTAATAGTTTGAGATAAATATTCAACACTTTTTCGATACTTTTAAATTTTTAAGTTTTGCATTATTGAAAGTTGCATTTAACTTTATGCTAGATAAAAAATGAAAGGAATAAAGACTTCACATTATTGCCTCGCACATGTCCCCAAAGAATTTCTGGGCTGTAGTTCTTGATAGACCTTGACTGTGTTTTCTGTGGGTGAATCAATGCAATATTTCAGACTCTTATGTGTAAATGAAAACATGCAAAACAATGAGGGAAGGAATAGAGGTACTCATGTAATATAAACCATTAAGAGTTGTGAATGAAGTTGATTTAGCTGATGCACCAAATCACGTTTCTGCAATAGCCTGGTTTGGTGACTCACTCTGACCTTACATTTACCTGCTCTAGTGACCAAAATCTGTGAATCCAGCAGAAACAAATCAGAACTTGAGAGATGAAATAATACACCACTTGGAAATATTTGTTCTTTCCTTCCAACTATTATTTTATGTTTATGTAGTCAACTCTCTGGTCATGAGCATAGCTTACAGGTATACTGTATGACTAATTTACATAATATGGACAAAAAATCTTTTAAAAGAAAGTTTTCAGCACAAAACATAAATATAGTTACACAAAAAAGAAGCAAAGAAATTATATAAATTATATAAATTTTCATCATCATCATCATCCTTGACTATTAATATGGGATATGCAAAGGTAGAACCAGACTAATGAAAAATTCAATGCCATAGCCAGGTTTTGAACCAGTCATCTGATTCTACCTTCCCCATCCTGTCCTAAATACGGCTTGTATGGAAGAACAATTAATTCCGCTATGGGATATATAATCTGATACGGTAATTTGTATCACAAATTACTCAGATGTAATTAATGATTGTAATATGAATATGTATTTTTATGTGACATTGATTTCTGATGTTTATTAATTGTAATTATTATTGGTAAATAATAATATACGGCTTTACTGAAACTGTCAACAATAACGCAATAATGCAGCGATGGGGTGAGTTGTTTATCATTACCGGGAACAAGGAAGTTGCGTAATGTTTCGCGCGTTTTTTCCGTTTAGAAGCTTCTAGAACATTTCCTAAAGCAATATGTATTAGTGGTTTTCATTGGATAGTAAAATAGACGCTAATGTTGGCGCGTTTTATTAGCCAATAGTAGTTCATTTATAATCTTTAGGCGTATCTTGAGGCAAGCGTATAAATAAGCCAGGCCCGAGGTAGCTTGTCTCCCAGTTCAACAGAATTCTCAGTACTATACACGTCGGTCTCTCAGTTCATTCATTTCGCCAAGTTACACTCAGCAGAATTACGAGAGTTATTATAAAGTATTATACATTTAAAAAATTACATAAAGTTGAAGTATGCGAGTTAAAAGTGATAAATAAGAAGTTATTACAAACAGTTTCAGTTTGGCGAGTATCTAAATCAATTTGTAAATGTGTTTGTGAACGTGTTCGGCAATAAAAGTTATAAAACCAATTTCTTCGTCAGTATAATTTCTGGATAAAAGATTCCTTTCCGATTCACACCCTGCAAGAGTTAAATGTCGACATAAACAGCTAGCCGGAGGACAATATACATAACCTTAAATTCTTTCAGAAACTAATTGATACAAATTGCTACGCCAGAGGGAGTTACGAACCAAACAAGGAGTGACATCACAAGATGGCAACGCGTGAAGTAAAAACACATATTTGCTCTCGCAAATTGGCTTCCAAACGCGGAGCTACAATTAATGTTAAATAATTACAACATTAAAACCGCATCAAATCTGTGGCATTATCAAGATAAAAAACTGCTGCTATTTGAAGAATGCCCAAAAGGAACAATTTCGGAATTAGCATACAATCCAAAATTGGTTATATGCATTTATACACAGAAAACTACTAATAAGAACATAATGCACTGAACAAGTTATCACTTGACAGTTTTTTATAAAGCGAGTATTGAGTATCGGTGCTCAAAAATCAGTTCAGTATCAAGTATCAAGAAATAGTGGTATCGTCCCATTACTAATTTATTGTCTATAAACATCAATCAAATGTCTTATGCTAAATAAGAAATGGCTTCAACTTTCTGTATTTACTTGTGCAGCTGTATCTGCCATACAGCATATTTTGTATGCTATGGACAATAAACATTACTCAAACCCTTGCATAAAATAAAATATAGCAATTTTTAACCCTTTTATGGACAACCTTCCATATTCACATTATCTGATATTTAAAACTAAAAACAAAAGTTGTATACTTGAGATAAATTTGTTTGGATATATGTGTTAGGCTTTAATAATAACTGGTGAGATAATATTGTTGCACTGAAAAGAAATGACTTGTGTTTCACACTACTACAACATTACTATCTACAGCACAGAAGTTTCAGCTGTCCGCCCATTGCCTTCCCCCAAGTGGCTTGAGCAGTAGAACTTCTTGTGTGCTATAAATGTTGACAGATAGTTGAACGATATGTCGCATGACTTACAGTATTTGGAACCAGACTTCTTCGCACCATTATTATTGGCTGCACCTGCCGGCAGGTCTTGCCCCGTGCCTTCATCTGCTGCACCATGCTCACTCCCATAAAACTGACCACCTACATCAGAGTCCTGGGTTCGTGAGCCTTCTAAATGACCATCACCTACTGCAATGTCCTCATTTTCGGCTGTTACCATTACTGGCTCATCCTTGATAGAGGTGGTTGTCTGAGGGTCTTCTTCCACTTCTACGTATTCTTCTTCTTCCTCATGAAATGCCTGTGAAGATCCTTCTTCTTTTACTGGAACCTGTTCTGGAACTTCCTGTTTGATAATGCTCTCCTGCTTGATGGCTGACTCTGGGGTGTCTTCCCTCTCACCTCGGCTATCCTGAGGGCTGACGGCCATGCTCATGGGTGAGGACGAGCCTTCCTCGGACTTCCCGTGCACCAGTTTCTGATGCCTCACCACATTGCCCTTGTAGGTGGAGCTATAGTTGCACAGTTCACAGAAGTGCAGCTTCTCTGTTCGCCCACCTTCACCACCTTCAGCAACTGGGGGTATTTCCATTGGTATAGGACCAGTATCTGGCGGCAGCGACATTGGCTGTGGGGGATTCACAGTTGCCTCCTCATTGATGATGCAAGAGATAAAGTTCTCCTCCTGAAAAATATTATCAAGAAACATGCGTTATCATTAAACTAAGCTACGAAACAATGCAGAAAAACCACAAGCTCTACTAATAGTAAAACTTTGTGGGAAATTTAACTGCCAGAAGTTTATAATGCAGGTACCAGTTCATGTAAAAACCTCAATAGACACCTATCTTATACAAAAGTTAAAGTTGTACACTAATTTCAATTTAGTGCATATGGCTTACTAATGTCTTTTTTTCACAGTCGCAAACAATATGGTATTCCACTTTGGGGAAACATAATATTTCTGTGGTAACCAAAGACCATAAGAATCAAGAAAGGTATAAAAGAAACTCACACCTGCAAACCACATTTTAGAAAGCTTAAAATTATTACTGTTCATTCACTTTATATTTTATCTGTATTATTTCATGTTAAAGAAAATTACAATAATTTCAAGTTGAGAAATGACATCTAGTTTTACTATACCAAAGAAATTGTATAAATAATAGCATGTAAGATTGACAAAATAACAAAAGAAGTTTACATATATTGGCATAAAATATTTTAATAAACTTCAAGCTGCTGCACGGTATTAAACAGGGTTTAAAGTTCTATTAGATAGTTGGCTCAAAAAGATAGCATTTTATAATATTAAGGACTTTAAAATGATTAACACTGACACTGATGATTTAATATTATGCTATTATGGTAAAGCCTATTACAATATACAATTATTAAATGGCCAATAAAATATATGTTATGTTAATGTTTCCTTGAAATGTATTATTTTCAAAAATATACCTACTTCATATACTACTGTACCAAAATGTTTCTGGTAATTTTCAATTTTGGATCAACAATTAATAGAAATCTATATAATGGGTTACCCTGAAGAAATTGCATTTTTATAGAGAGAGAGAGAAGAGAGAGAGAGAGACACACACACACATGAACGCACGCACACTTGGTGGACTGTTACTTGACTGTCTTGGGTTCTTTCACATCAGGTCATGATTATTCGCCTCTTACAAATATTACCAAGCAGCATGATGGTGCTCTCTTCCATTCCTCTCTTTCTCCCTCCCAACCTACATTCAGTCATGCATGTGCGAATTTGTAATATGCTGTATGGCACTTGTATGTATGCCACATGGTCACACACAGAGAAAATTCTTGAAAGAGATAGCAACCCAGAAAAGATGACTAATCAGTTGAACTTTGCTCCCTCCCTAGCAATATATAAGCCAGGAGACGTTTTGCAAAACAGTCATAGTATAACAACAGAAGGAGAGCACACTACACATCGAGGACCATGGGCTTGGCTGAACTTCAACATTGTTAAACCTCACCTCACTGAAGCTGTGCAATGTTATCCAAGAACTTCATGCGTGTCAGCTCTGTCCAGAAGTTCATCAAGTGTTTCAGCTATCAGCTCCTGATATACCGGAGTGCATTCTCAATTCATCGCAATAAATGTAAAATATAAAACGTAAAAATAATGGCTGTTTACATGAATGGCTAATCAGCAAGGAAAAAAGACTGTGGTATCGAACCCAGTCAAACACATGACAGGTACCTAATCTAACCATTACACCATGGAAGACATGTTTGTATTAGACCTATAAAGACATGAATACCATCATAGCTACTGTACAGGATTGCATTGTTGTTTTTCACTTCTAATGACAATAAACATTAAATAAAACAGCTAATTTCTCCCCACCCATTGAGTTGCTGTCATTATGTATATACAAGGACTGTTCAGAAATGATTTACAGTTGTGTTGTTGTTTTAAAAATACCAACAGTTGTAAATATTATGTATAGTGAAAGAACAGCAATTGTTTGTTGTTAAGTGAAGCAAGCTATGGGCAAGATGGAAGGAGGCTATCATGGACAAAGATGGACTGAATGATTTTTGTGGAAGGAAGGAGTCAAAACAGCAGATAATCACAAAAGTTTAACTGCAGTAGATGATCAAAAAGCTCCTGCACAAAAGATTGTTTACAACCTGTGGAAGGAATCTGCTTGCAAGAATACGTACTGGTCATCTATTTACATCGTGGTCTTCGAGGAACATTGAGGTTGTGTCTGAATTGATTATGGCTGATACACATATAACTTTTGAGGAATTGGAATGGCAGACATGCCTCAGCCGAGCAACCCTGCAAACCATTATTTGTGATGATTTGGATATGAAAAGGGGTGTGCACATTGGGTTCCATGGGACTTGACACAGGCCCAGAAGGAGAACAGAGTTGATGCCTGTCATTGACTATCAGAAATGAAAAATGAAGATCAAGATTTTTTGCAGAAACTGATGACAAATCATGGTCTCAATAGTATACACCTGAGAAAAAACACCAATCCACGCAATGGAAACATTCTGGGAGTCCCAGCCCAAGAAATTTTATGCTCCTCCATCCGCAGATAAGCAAATAATCTTCATCTTTTGGGATACTTGTGGCATACTGCTAGTGGACTGGCTTCTACATGAAACTGCTGTCAACAGTATGGTGTACTGTGATACACTTACATTACTTAGATGCAGGATTCAGCAACTGCAACAGTGAAAGTGGTCAAAAGAAGTGCTCCTCCAGCACAAGCACAGCCCCACACCACAAACACCATGACTGAAAAGTTGACATCACTGGGGTTCATGTTGTACCACATGACCAATTCACTGGATCTCATTCCATCTGATTATGTTTTATTCAGTAACATGAAGGACACACTGCAAGGTAAAAGGTTCAGCAATAACAAGGAATTGCAGGCAGTGGGTGTGTAGTACCCCCAAACAGTGGTTCCATGATGCAATAATGAAGTTATCAGGAAGGTAGCAATGATGTATTGACATCAGTGGAAGTGTATTGAGAGATCTCATGTACACTGAATCATTTATAAATAAGGTACAAAAAAACTACTACCGTAAATCATTTCCGAAAGCTCCTTATATTATTTGATTGTACATTGTATTTTAGTTTTAACTAACAAAATTCCAAGTGTTTCAGAAATATTTGGGTGCTTTGCTTTGGAAACACTCTGTTATCGATAAATTATATAAATTATTTTGGACTTTAAATTCAATTTTAATACCTTAAATGCAACAATTGAAAGCATTTATAGGTTTCAGTTACATGCCATAACTAACGGTTCCCAGAATTCCCATTTGAAATGCACAGGCTGGATTAAGTATTTTAAACATAAAGTGTGTAAACAAGAAAAGTGCTAATTTATGTAAAGAAAAACACATGTTACTGAAAAGTACAAGGGGCGACCAATAAATAAGTTTCCCTATTTTATAAAAAACATTACACACAATTGATCATGTTGAATTAATTATATTTATATTGTACAATCCTTCTGTTATGTGACAAGTTTTTCCAAGCCAGTGTTGTACCAGGTCGGGTCCTGTGCTCGTAACCAGCTGTTCAGTTCTGATTTATCTTCATCACTGTGTTAAAGTGCTTACCTCCAAGATGACCTTTGAGTCAGGGGAACATGTGAAAATCACTTGGGAAAAGATCTGGTGAATATGGAGGATGCAAGAAAACTTCTCAGTTGAATCTTCTGAGCTCCACCTGGGTCAAGATTCAACTTGGAAGTTGTCTCGCATCCTCTGTATTCACCAGAGCTTGCCCCAAGTGATTTTCACATGTTCCTCCAACTCATAGGTAAGCACTTTTAACACCAATGATGAAGTCAAATCAGTGAACAGCTGTTGCGAGCACAGGACCCGACCTGGTACAACACTGGGTTGGAAAAACTTGTGTCACGTCCCCAAAAATGCTTGGAAAAACATGTAGAAAAGTAACACAAGGATTGTACAATAAAAATAAAATTAATTCAACATGATCAATTGTGTGTAATGTTTTTAATAAAATGGGGAAACTTATTTATTGGACGCCCCTCGTATACAAAAGTAACAACTTGAAATTTGTACCAAAAAATAAATCATCATCACCATCATCATGTTATTGTATGTTCTGAGAGAAAGCAAGTGAATTCAGTTACCTGAAGATCTGCAGACTTTTTCTCAAAGTGCATGCGAATATGTGTTCTCATGCCTCGCAAGGTATTGCCTTTGTAACGACAGATGGTACATCGGAATGCCTTTACGCCACTATGTGTGTCCATGTGCCTTTGTGCAGCATTTGCTGTAGGACTGACTACATCACAGCACGGGCATTTCCAACCTCCAGAACTTCCACCGCTACTGCCACCAGCAGTACACTGATGGGGTACCAGTGGATCCAAAGTCAACTGCGCAAAAGGAATCATCAACCAAATTCAAAATTCTCCCTCTTAGTACAGCAACACACCAAAGTGGAAAACAAATAATCAGCCTGTATGGAAACAATTCTCAGTAGTTTTGCCAATATATCAAGATATACAGGGAGAGCTAAAAAATCTATGAACCGGCTGTGCAGTGTTTTTCCTGTCCACATCTTCAGCCTCATTGCCATCTGCTGCTATCATAGAAAGGCACAGATGAAACCATACAACATATTTAAAACTACTTTTAAAGGCTTTACTTACCAACTTTATCAAAGGAGATGCTGAAACTGGCCACCATCATTGTCCATACATTTTTGGCACCTCTTTGGGAAACTATCCATCACTCACCGCAGCTCACGTTGAGAAATCCTGGCAATTTCCTGGCAGACAACAGTTGATGCTCATGCATATGTGAATACAATTTCCACCCCCTTTTTTTTTTAGAGAATTAACAGACAGGAAGCATGAGTTTGCCTTTTTTCAACAAGACTCTGCAACAGCTCACACAGCTAATACTTTGATGAGAACAATTGAAAGGTGTTTGAGAACAGAATTATTAGTAAGGTTTTGTGGCCTCCTCGGTCCTAAAAAAAAGTGTACAAGACAAACCCACACACCCTGGAAGAATTAAAACAAAATATCTGCCAGACAAACTACTAGCATTTCTCAACGTAACCTACGGCGAGTGATGGATAATTTCCTAAAGAGGCGCCAAAAATGTATGGACAACGATGATGGCTTGTTTCAGCATCTGCTTTCATAAAGTTGGTAAGTAAAGCCTTTAAAAGTAGATTTAAAAATGTTGTATGATTTCATCCGCGCCTTTCTGTGATAACGTCAGACAGCAACGAGCACCGGGGACGTGGACAGGAAAAATACTGTGCTGCTGGTTCATAGTTTTTTTGCTCGCTCTGTATTTCTTGATGCATTGTATACAGTATCCATATACATATTAATTAGAAAAGCATTACTCACAAAAATGCATTTTAACTTTCTCTATTACTTAATGGTTTAGATATTGCAGTCCTCTCAAAAATTTGATATTGGGATTTCACTGGAAATACACATTTTGTAGTTCTCTGAATCCCCCTTCAACAAAAAATCTGATGTGTTACAATCACATGACTTTCTCTACTCTTGTACAAACTATTTTTATAAACGATTTTCTCCATCTACTTCATGTTAATCGAGATAAACATTTGCAGAAACTATTTTATTGCTAATTTTCTTGTAGATGTAAGGGGAATATATATTTACAAGGACAATATAGAAATACAGTAGCCTTTAAGCACATACATATCTCTTAATAGCTGGTTGCTAGGTGCAGTACCATTCCCTTTGCCACAGATTAATACTCTTTGCATATCCAAGACAAAAAAATGAATAACGAATTCCCATTTGAGAAAATAAGTATTGAAAAATTTAAGGGAAAAGCAAGCAATATCTCGAAAATGGTTCACTCAACAACAAAAAAAATGTATCTGACATAAATTGTGTATTTTAACGTGATCTACATTTTTTGTGTAGTAAAATTTTGTCTATATCTTATGGATTACCAGTTATGCAAAAGTCGTTCACAATGAAGAATACTTTTGGAGACATTCCCAGAAAATTCAAGATATACATTTTATTTGTCATGAAAATATCTTAAACATATGATATTTTAATCAAAATTGTTAGAGCCATTTTTGAGAAAATTAAAATTTTCGAAAAATCTTCCATGTAAAGGGTAATCTGAGGTGGGGGGATTTTCTTGAAAACCTTCATGTCGCATCTCTGGAAGATACTGAAACCAAATACCAAGTTTGGTGTTTATCTGACTGTTCGTTTCTGAGTTATGCTGTTCACAGCCAGACACACAGACAGACACGCAGACACACACACGGACATGTTTCCACAAATGCTTTTTTTGGATCAGGGGGTCTCAAAACATGTAGTTCCGGTGAAATCTCGGTATCGAATTTCTGGGTGGAATACAATACTTCCCCTACTTACTATATGTAGTAGAGAAAGTAAAAAAAAATCAGAAAAAATTTTATGTACTGCATTCATGCAACTTTCTCTACTCATCTTCTACAAACTATACTTACAAAGGATTATTCTTCTAGATCTACTTCTTGATAATCAAAATAAACTGTCATTGCATTCCCAGAAAATTCAAGATATACATTTTATTTATTACACAAATATCTTGCACACATGGTATTTTAATCAACATCATTATAGCCTGTTATGAGAAAATAAAACATAACAAACATTTTTCCATATAAAGGGTAGTTTGATAGGGGGGATTTTCTTGAAAATCTTTGTGTTGGATCCTTGGAAGATGCTGAACTTAAATACCAAATTTGGTATTTAACCAACTTTTTGCTTATGAGTTATGCTGTGTACACACATTCACGCACACGCATACACACACACACACACACACACATCTTTTTCCAATAAATACATTTTTGGGATTCATAGATCCTCAAAATGTGTGTTTTCAGTATTGATTTTTTTGGGTAGAATGAAATACTTTCTCTACGTACCATAGGTACATAGTGTAGAACGTAAAAAGGTCTGTGAAAAACATTACTCAAGTCGATTATGTACCAAACTTGGTATTTAGTTCAATGTCTTCCAAGAAAGTAACACAAAAGATTTTAAAGAAAATTCCCCCATTCCAAACTACCCTTTAGATGGAATACTTCTCATTATTTTTGATTTTCCAAAACATGGCTCTTAATGATTTTGATTAAAATACCATAAGTTTAGTATATATCCAAGAGAAATGAAATATATATCTTGAATATTCTGCAAATATCATGTGGCGGCTACTTCATTCTGAATTACTTCTGTATAATTAGTAAACCATAAGAGATAGACAAAATCTTGAAGTACAACAATTTATGTCAAATAAAAAATGTTTGTGGCTTTAACCATTTCCAAGATATTCTATGGTATGGTTTTGAATTTTCAAATGTTTACACTCTTTTTCAAGTGTTAAGTCCCTATTCGTTTTTGTAAAAAATAATCAGGCTAATGCTAAACCTTAGTAGGATGACATCATGTAAACCACACTTCCATCAATACAATATTCTTACTCTACCGAGTCTGTATATATTAGAAACTGTATGCTTTATAAGGAACAACATTCATCTATTCAATATGAACAACACTGTACATGAACATTCCACTAGAAACAGTAATAAAATACACTTACAGACAGCCAGAACAACGAAAAAGGCCAACTCAATACTGCATAACGGCATACAAATGTACAACCTCATTACAAATAAGGTAAATGTTTGTAATCAAATTAAGTTTAGACACAATGTTAAAAATTGTTTAATTAAGCAAACTTTTTATAGTATGGAAGAGTTTTTTGAATACTTCAAAAACTAATAAGTTAACTTATTATTATTATTATTATTATTATTATTATTATTATTATTATTATTATTCCTATATTACTTAAATCTTGACGAAGCCATTTGTAAGAAAATTCTCTCGGTGAATAACAAAAAAAAAAAAAAAAAACACACACACACACACACGCACGCACGCAACCACGGAGCATAAAATTTCAAAGCCATCACAGAGTGGCTGTTTGAAAATCGACCTGCTGATTCTTTTTATGCTACAGCAAAATGTGTAAATGTATAATGATAATTTATCTCGATTAACAAGAAGTTGATAGAAGAGAAAACAGGCTTTTGTAAGAAGAGTGAATAAATCACAATAGACTTCTTTTTATTCCTTTCTTTTTATTTACGCCTCTTATAAACATTCACTTCTGTGAAATCTCAATACCTACTATAGATAAGTGGTAGAGAAGTAAAAACCTGGAGAGATGTTTGAGTCCTGGATACAGCATTGAATGTTTCAAGTTTAATTCAATTTTCCAAGGTAATAAATTTTCTTCTTATTCTTGTGCAGCCTTAGGCCACAGCTTCCAGATTCTTTCTTCTAAAAATATTATCTAAAGATGAAATTCTTTCATAACATTCTTGATGATATAAGTAGTCCTTTCACTTTCTGTATTACATACTTACAGCAAGTAGAGGAAGTATTGCATTGCACCCTAAAATTTGATGTCAAGATTTCAGTGGAAATACATGTTTTGAGGACACCTAACAAAACAACTTTTAGAAAAAGGCTTCTGTGTGTGTCTGTAAACAGCATCATTTAAAAACAAAAAGTCGGTTAAATCCCAAACTCGGTATTTATGTTCAGTATCTTCCAAAGATTTGACGCAAAATTTTTCACAAAATCTGCCCACCCCACACTACCCTTTAGATGGAACGTTTTTTTTTTTTTTTTTTCAAATTTTTTATTTTCCCAAAAATGGCTCTAATGGTTTTGATTAAAATTCCATATACTAAAGATGTTTACATGACAAATGAGAATTATTTTCGGAATTTTCCAGCAATAACTTGTGAAGACCTCTTCATTCTGAATGACTATTGTATAGTTGGTAAACCATAAGAGATAGACAAAATCTTATTACACAAAAAGTGTAGATCTCTATAAAGCACATGATTTATGCCAAATGCAATTTTTGTAGCATTAACTATTTCTGAGATATTCTTTGTTATTGGTTTGAATTTTTAAATACTTATACTTTTCTCAATTGCTATTTGTTTTTTTCTGGTGTTATTGCAAAGAGAACAGAATTTCAAAGTAATTACATAGGGACCCGCTCTTAAAAGATTTGACTATTGGCTTAGCCTACTGTATTCTTCTATTCCACTTGTAAGTACAAGGTATTATGCAATAAAACCATTCTGAAAATATTTATCTCGAAGATGAATTAGACAGAAGAATAAGATTTTATAAGAAAAGCCTCTTAAAAAATGAATTGAGGAAGTCATGCGAATTTAACACATTAATTTTTATTTTCTGTGTAACGTACCTTGCATTTGACACACTTGCGAGATCCAACTACTCCAGGTTTGTCCAGGTCTGCTTTGGCTATTACTTCAGCACGTTTCGGACAATAGTAAGCTTGATGTGCAGTCAAATTGTCAAATGACGTAAACTTGATACCACATGCAGCGCAGATAAACTGCAGCAGCGTAGGTTGCTTTTGAACACCAGGAGATGTTGGACTGGCCCTCTCTTTTGACCCAGGAATACTGTTGGGAGGTGACCCACAGTTGGAAGTGCTGGGAGAACTAGGGACAGCTTGTCCTGGACTAGTCATCCCTGTCCCTGACTCCTCCACCACCGTCCCTTCTAGTCGTGCTGAGCAATAGTGTTTCTTATGTGCCATATAGTTCTCATGTTTACAGAATACAATGTTGCACTCCCTGCACTTTGATACACCTTGTTTCACTAGTACTTGAGGTGGCGGTGGTGGCGGAGGTGGTGCTGCTGCTACTGCTGCTGCTTCAGTAGCCATCCTCAGCGCCATCTCAGATGTCAGCAGTGGCAGCAATGCTGCTGGAGACAATAGATGTTCAGGGTTTGCTGCACCTCCTCTAGGGCTTGGTAGCAAGAGTGAGGGAGGTATGAGGGGAGCAATAGGAGAAGCTTTGGCAGACTGAGACTTGTTGGACAATACCTGCTTCCCCGCTGCTGGTATTGGAGAGGGGTATGGAAGTGGTACTGGAGGGGACTTGAGAAGTGGCGCGCCATTTCCATCACCTTGAGTGGCAGCCACAGCCGCGAGGAGTAAACTAGAGAGGTTACTGTCCTGCCCCTGGAGTGTCTGACTTAACGCTGCAGCCAGAACCTTGCGCTGCTGCTGGTTGGTGTTGGTAATAACACCATTTGGGGTGGAAAGTCTACGTGGAGAACGGGGTGATGATGCCTTCGGACTGGGGCTATTACTACCTCCTGAAGATTCTGTACGCAGTCTCTTTGAAGGGGGGGAAGAACCTGTACCTCGTCGGTTGGAGGAGGAAGCTGGTGATGCTGGGGGAGATGGACTTGGAGAAGCGGACATTAGCATGGCTGGTATTGATGGTGCACAAACTATGTCTTCACCTACATCCACATTATCATGCTCATTGTCCAAGTCTACCACCAACTCACTGCCACTGGAGCGTCTCACACTTAAATCTAATGGTGCTGTGCCAGAACCTGTGTCCTCTCTTGATGTCTGTGGGGCTCTTGATGAAGATGAAGATGAAGAGGATGATGATGATGTGGCAGATGGTGTCGTTCTGGATGAAGCTGACATTTTCACCTGTAACAAAATGGAGCGTTATTTCCATGTTAGAATTAATCCTTAATGGTTACTCTCAAATTAAATTAGAGCCAAAAGAATTTTGTTAAATCATGATAAATTTACAAATATTTGGTATTGAAGCTGAGCATCTTCCAAGGATGCGACTGATGATTTTCATGAAATGTCTTGCTGTTCTTAAATCAATTACAGCACCTTCAGTTCAGCACTTGCTCATATTACGGGGAATTGCTTGCCCTGCATTGCACTGTTTCTGTTCTTCCGCTACTTTCCCTCCTTTACATATGCCACCACTTCAAGCGAAATCTTTGAACAGATGTAGATATGTTGTGAGAACATGTTTCATTATTATGGTGTGTTCATGCTGTTATAATGCCAAAAAGTCTGTACATAAAATCTTCATATTTGATTCTTATATGACAACAAACTCTTGTAGAGAAGTGAAATGGCAATCTACAGATAGATTCCTTGCTGTTTGTGCACTTCGAAGAGAAATGGTTCATAATCTTGTCAATAGATTTATGCAAATAGAATCTATTCTTGATGAGAAACTGAAAGTAAATTGCCACATTCTTGCAGAGGAAAAACTCTGTAACATTGGAGAAGATTTACAACAAAATCCAAACAACAGAAAAGTTGCACAGGAATCAGGAATTTTGAAAACCTCAGCTTAGAATGCCACTAAACTTTTAGAATTAAAACCCCATAAAATAACTGTAGTTCAGGAACAGCAACCATGTGACAATGTGAGTAGAGTTAATTTCTACAATTGGGTGTTAAATAATGTTCTAATGGTTTCTCTATTGACCCCATTTTGCCATAGATGAAGCACGGTTTTATTTACATGGCCATGAAAAATTAATAAGTGTTAATACAAATTATATTGTATTATATTATATATTAAAGATGTGTGGCAGTGCAAGAACAATTTCTAACTTCTATGACAAAGGCATGTAGTTATTGTAGTTTAATTTGTATGACCAATCCATACAGATGAATTTCAGAGGTTATGAATGTCTGAATCTGTCAGCAAACAGCGTGCTTCCCAATGACAAGGAAATTCAAAATTCCCATTACGCTGGCTATGCACCCAAACAAAACTCTGAGGGAAGAAAGCTATTATTTATGTATTGATTGAAGGATTATCTATGCATGCAGTATTGTATCTTAGCATTTTATTTACTGTTCACAGAATATCAAATCATTGGTACATATCACTGCTATCTTGTGTGCTGTTATGTGTTTCTTTTATGTTTTGTATCTGTATTATACATCCAGCCAGTCACTTTACGTTGCTTGTCCCCTTTGCTTAACGCACTCTTTGGTGCTCTCTTTTTTTCTCCTCTGTGGTTTGCTGACGTGGCATGTGCTTTGGCCGTACGCGAGGAGTGGTGGTTTTTCTGCCGCATTTGCAGGGATAGCTCTCTGCCCGGCAACTACTCATCAGGATTGTGGAAGTTTTTGTAATGAATTTTTAAGGAACGTCTTTGTGATTTATTTGTGGATCGACCTTATGTAAAGGTAGGCTTTATTATCAGTTTTATGTCTTGGTAATGGTGAGTGAATTTTGGGGCGGAAAACGTTATGTGTGTTTGAAAATAAGAATTCGTAAAGTGACTGGCTCTTAGAATTGTTCATATGTTTAGTGTGTTTTGGTTCTTTTCCAGTTGAGTTATATTTTCAGTACGTGATTTTCAGTGTATAGTTAGTTTAAAATTTGTGATAAGAGCTTTACACAGTTGTGCAATTTGAAAATGCATAATTTGATTCATGAAGGTAAAAAGCATCAGTAGTGTGAAATTTGTGAGAAAAGCTTTTGGCATTTGTCGTCTGAAATTGCATAGTTTGATTTAGGAGGGCAAGAAGCAATATAAGTAGAAATTTGTGAGTAGAGCTTTACATATTTTGGGCACTTTGAAAATGCATAGTTAGTTCAAAATTACAGAAATTCTGTTGTGTAAATTATGAGAGCAGTAATTGCAGTTAAAACCCAGTTATGCTGAACCCATTTATGCTGAACTTTGTAACTGAAAACAGTTGGGTTGTAAAGCTACCTACATCTAGCTTAGCTGGACTTTGAAGCTCTCTGTTACCAGAATTTCATAAAAGTCTGTTTCGGTCTTGTTCAACATTCTTAGCTAGTCTTTGACTAGCTAAACATAATTAAATATTTTGGTCTGATGTTTATAGTGGCTTTGTTTTATAAAGTTTCTAAATTGATTTTGTTTGTGGAATTTTTGTTTGACTTAATTTTTGCTGTATTTAAAACTTGCTTTACTGCTTTGCTCAATTGGTTTTGGTTGGTTTACTATTTAAGCCATCTTTGTTTTACAGTTATTCTTTTATGGTTGGTTTACGGTTCTGGTTATTAATGTTTGTTTATTATTATCATTAAAGTACCCACAAAACAAACTTATCAATAGTAGTATATTTTTGAGAATTCTGGTTTCCATTTTGTTTTCCCCTATGGCACTCGTTAGGGCTTCCCTTTTCGTTTGGCCGGGGTTCCCTAACTCAGTCAAACAGCGGTACCATTGCACTTGTGATAGATCACAGATGAAAAGAATGCAACACCATGATGTGGGGCCATATTTTCTCAAAAACAGCTATATTGTTTTGATCATAAGGTACATGATTTATATATGACACGAGTAGTCCAGTTGTAAAACTTGTTGCGGCTATGTTTTTTTTCAAATTGACTTTTTAGTGCCATCTTTTTTCACAGTTAGAAACACAATGCACCAGGATTTTAGCATTTCATACTCCACTTTATCCAAAATAAAATAGGCTGTGAATCACTGAGACTACAGCTGAACTTGTTATATCCAAGGATTGTACTGTTGTAGCAAAGTTCGTTATGTCTGTTTCACAAATCTACAGCAAAAGTCATTATGCCCACTTAGAATATACGTTTAATTATTAAGAGCTGCTGCAAAATGCATTATATCCATTTTGAAGCTCTGACAAGTATTAAACGAATTTATTAAGTCAATTACTGTGCTTAAATCACAATACTGTTACAGTAAAAATACAACTAAGCAGTATTTCCCTGTGAACTAAGCATCAAATCCATTTGGTCACATGAGTAAAGTTTGCACATGAAATGTGGTTACTTTTGCTCAATTTTTGAGAATGACTTCAACATAGGTTTTGGGTCTCCAGCCACAGACTGCTGTTCTCTTATGTTTTTCATTTCAAGAGTGCACAAAAAGCTGTTTTGACATGCAACAGGCAGGATTTGTGAACGCAACTAAACATGCATGAAAAAAGAGCTAATGCATTTTATGAACTTGTGCGCCACAGTGGTGAACAAGAAACAACATTTAGTTTTGATTGCCAGAAGAACCATCCTGTCCCTAAAGTTCCTGATCAATCAGCTTACTATTTGCATCAGTTATATGTATACAACTTTACCATTTGTCAAGGAAATTCAAAGGAACCTCAAGGCAAGAATTTATTTCAGACATTTGCTTATGTCTGGCTTAAGAACCAATACTGGAAGGACTCAAATCAAGTTGTTAGTGCTCTCCATCATCAATTAATATCAACAGACAAACTATATGTCAATCAAATTGGTTGCAGATGGCTGTGGAGACCAAAATAGGAATAAAATCCTAATTGGTATGCTCTCCAAATATCTGGCTGAAGATGCCCCCATCTGTAACACAAATAACATTGATATTTCCCGTGGTAGGGCATTCCTTTATCCCTGCAGATAGGATATTTGGACGAATTGAATCTGACTGAAAAAACATTCAGCAATCCTTACTCCCCAAGATTATGAAAATATCTTCAAATCTCATGCAGCAGTGACTTTCTTGGGAGAAGAGTGTACTGTGTTAGACTGGAAAGAAGCACTTTCCAGGTTCATTAAAGAACCTTGCCAATGGTGTTTCAAGCTTAAAGCATGCAACAGGATAATAATCAGAAAATCAGGAAATTGTGTCATAAGAGGACAGGTCAACTACAATGACATAGGGGAAGTGAAAAGTGTGATGAAACGTGGAAAGCAGTTATCATGCATTCAAGTACATGAAATACAAAAAGGGACTCATTAAAGAAAGAAAAGCTTTTAGATTTGAAACATTTATTGAAAAAATACTTTGTTAATGACTGGGCTGAAAGAGGAACCCTGCTATTTTTCACAAGGTTATTTGCAGAGCCAGAATCCATAGTTGAGGTTCTGGATCATCATTCAGATATGGTAGATTTCATAGAAGAGAGGGAAGGGCTGGTGGTGTAAAGTGTTGGACAAATTTGTAGTTGTGTTTTTATTAATTTGTTGTGCTTGAATAACTGATTCTCATATTGTAATATGGTATCAAAGTAGAATATCTAAGTGCACACCTACTGTATTTAAAATTTGAGGCTACGATACTGTCATAACACGTTAAATTTTAATACAAATAAAATTTGAAATTTTGTGTAAATATAACATGACACTGTTTTTGGTTCAAATATTTAATACATTATTTACTATTTTCATGTTTGCAAAAACAAAAAACCAACTTTATATACTATAGCAAAGTGCACCATGTCCTGCTCACTGCATTCAGTTTGTCCAAACTATTTTTTAAAATAACATTGTTATTTTAAGTTACATTTTGTTGTACTCTGGTGTCAAAATATGGATAATAATTTGCAATTTTTTGGTGTAAAATCAAACTTTGTATCTATAATAATTTAAAAATTACAGCTTTTTGCCACTTTCTGAAAAATTTGTTTCAATGGACATAATGAGTTTTTGCAACTGGACGACTCACATGAGAAATAAAGTCTTTATCTTAAATTTTCTGTGAATATCTTGAACTTCCCCTTTATTTGACTTTAATTTGTATAATTTTGTATAACAAGGATATCTTATTTTAGGAAAAATGTAGAGCTCATTAAAATAAACAATTTGTGTCAAAAAATGTTTGTAGCAGTGTTTTCAAAATACTCTATGCTGACTTTTCCTAAGCATCAACTAATGGGCATGCCTGAAAGTTTCTGATTCTTCCCATCTTTCTCCCTTTCTTTTCTTTCAATTGCAGAGTTTGTTACTGTGAATAAACATTTGAATGCTGTACCTATGTTGAAATCTTTTTGTTTAGTTTGAAAGAATTCCTAGGTAAAATATGTATCATGAGCAGGTACAGGAATTTTTGACATTTGCGGACAACATTCATCCGGCCATTTTCACTTGCCAGCAGTGTTCCTTGGCTGCTGCTATTTACTTCTTTGTATTCCTGCATGGTTTTGAGTGTAGATAGTTTTTTGAAGACAACTGCTTAAGAATTCCTTTACCTCGTCATGAGCAATTAAATGAGGATAGAAGGATCATTTTTATATGAATATATGTGAATTTGTCATTGGTGGAGAAAGTCGCGCAAACCTTAAATTGTTAACTACTATGTAAATGCAGTCCACTTGTGAAGCTCAAAGTTATTTGGTTAGCAACTCTTACTATGTATGTGTGTATGTGTTTACATAACACATGCTATTGTTACAATCTGCCAAATGAAACACTACCTGTTCAGATGAACGAGCCTGTTCACCAGATATCCTCAGCTCCTCCTTGGGTGGCTGTGGTGGAGGTGGTGGTGGTACTGGAGCATGTACCGCCTGTGCCATGGGCTGTATGGTTCCATTTGGCAGCAACAGACAGGCAGTATCTGGTGCAGGCAGCCCCATTGCCGCAGATCCTGTCAGTAAACTGGCACCTTGAAACAGAGCATAAGGAACAAGGAGGATGGGGTTGGTGGGTAGAGCGAGGAAGGGTGCTGGAGGAGTTCCTCGCCGTGGAGGTGGTGGGGGCGTACTTGGGGAGGTGGAAGCCGGGGGCGGAGATCCTGCGACAGATTCGCCGCTGCCTCCAGGAGGCTTGTTGACTGACGGCGGCTTCACCACGTGCCTGGTGCTGCAGTAGTGCATCTTGTGTGCCCGGAACGTCTTCACCGAGGAGAACCGAATGTCGCAGTCTTGACAGTAACGATCCACCAGGTGAAGCGCATCTCCAGGACTGGGAGTCTGGATGGGAGGAGCTACAGTGGCGCCGTTGACGGTCGTGGTCGGCACTGGCGGAGACGAGGAGTGCATCCGCATGTGTCTGTTGAGACTGACCTTCTTGTCTGCACTGTAGGAGCAGTGGGGGCAGGCGTATTGCTTTCCTGTTCGCTGAGATTTGGCACCACCCACGTCACCATCTCCTTCCTCGCCCCCTGCCGTCAGTTTGCCGTCTTCACTGTCACTGTCTCCACGACCTGCAGACACAAGCAAATTACTAACACCGGGGCCACTCAGAAAGTTGCCACACTTTTAGTTTAGGATTTATCCTTCAACAACTGAACACTTGAAATCAGAAAATCTACAAACTTCCAATAGTCCACCTCCGTGGAGTCGGGGTAGCGTGCGTATTTCACATTCAAAGGTCCCGAGTTCGGATCTGGGCTAGTGTGAGTTACCTCGATAAGTTTTTTTCCGAGGTCTCCTGGGAAGACGATTGTCGAGTAACTCTAAGCGGGAACCCGGGCCCATTTGAGCATCATTTAAACCATTTCTTTCATTCACCGTCCGTACCCGGTCAATAGCGCACGTTAACTTCAAGGACAAGAAAGAAAGGAAGAAAGAAAGAGCTTCAAGTGCTCAAATCATTATTCTAAAACAAGATGGTTTCAATTCAACTTACCACATAGTGTAATTTAAAATGCGGTTTGTAATTTACCACACTAGAGTGCTATAATACAGCTGAATTGTGGTGCAATGAAGTATTTCGAATGCATAAGTCTCTATAATGCAGTATCAAAATGAATAAGGCAATAGTGTCTTGGGTCTAGATTCCGCTATACCTATCAATTTGACTTCCAAATGACTTGGGTCACCAGACGTACTTTTACTTTTTTTTTTTTAATTTGTTTACAGGACAGTATTTTTCGTTTTTGTTCCGCGTACAGTATAGTAAAGATACTGTACGGCAAAAGTTCCTTGTTTTTACTGTTTCAGTAAATAATGTGTGCTGTCTTCCTTGAAGATATACACAACGAACGTCAAGATTGTCACCATGTTAACTAAAACTACAGAGAGAGCCAAAAAACTACGAACCGGCTTCGAGGTGTTTTTCCTGTTTGCGTCCTCGGCGCTCGTTGCCGTCTGCCGCTATCATAGAAAGGCGCGGATGAAACCGACAACATTTTTAAAACTACTTTTAAAGGCTTTACTTACCAACTTTATGAAAGGAGATGCTGAAACTGGCCACCTCGTTGTCCATACATTTTTAGCACCTCTTTAGGAAACTATCCATCACTCGCCGTAGTTGAGAAATGCTGGCAATTTCCTGGAGAATATTTTGTTTTAATTCTTCCACAGGGTGTGTGGGTTTGTCTTGTACACTTTGTTTTAAGTTACCCCAGAGATAGAAATCGTAGGGGGTTAGGTCGGAGGACTGAGGAGACCACAAATCTCTACTAATAATTTTGTCCTCAAACACACTTTCATAAAGTTGGTAAGTAAAGCCTTTAAAAGTAGTTTTAAAAATGTTGTATGGTTTCATCCGCGCCGTTCTATGATAGCGGCAGACGGCAACGAGTGCCGAGGACGCGGACAGGAAAAACACCGCGCAGCCGGTTCGTAGCCTTTTGGCTCTCTCTGTAGTTGGCAATACTGCTTATCAGCTTATTAAATGCAAATTTCTGTGCGAGGTTCTTCACTAGTTATCATCATATTCGGACCTCAACAATGAGAAATATATTATACTCGTACAAGGAGAAACTGCTGGATCTCTTGCACAGCTATTACCAGTAGTACAATAAGATGTATTACACATGTCCAGTGAATATAGATAGCTGTACTTGAAGGGAAGTCCACCAAATACGAATAATGACAGATGTGGGATATTAAATGTGAATAATATTGGTCATTGTTACTGTACCATTGGATGAGATGTAAAAATGTAGCATAAAGGTAAAAAATAATGCTCCCCTCTTTTAATTAAATTTAAGTGTAGTGCACATGGATGTCAAAATTATACATGCCAAGGCGCGAAGAAGGCTTTTTTGCATTTCCGAAGGAACCAGCTAGGTAAGCAGGTTTACTTTATTTATAGCTGTTATCAATAACTTGGACGTTATTGCTAGTCCCATACTTTTTTCCTCCTTAGTTTAGCGTCCTTTAACCAGTTAGGCCATATCAGATAATTAGACGAAAGAATGAATGAATGTATGAATGAATGAATGAATGAATTGGTTGAAATTACAATCATAATTACGAGTGCGAGCTCGAGGTCAGAGCTTCTGAGGTTAAGAAAAATATCACTGCTAGATACTACTAATTGTGGTTCAGCATGTTCGAAAGATGGCAGCTATGTCACTTTTCGGTCCTAGTGAATTGACACGAATTTCGCTGTGATTTGTCTCTGCTTTTATTTCTGGTAGAAT
Source organism: Deroplatys truncata (assembly GCA_030765065.1). NCBI lineage: Eukaryota > Metazoa > Arthropoda > Insecta > Mantodea > Mantidae > Deroplatys > Deroplatys truncata. The sequence continues at coordinate 47,632,305 of CM060986.1, forward strand.
CTAGGAGTTCAGTGGACTTAATAAAAAATAGGTTGACTTATTTCACTTACAATAAATCATGCAGAATATTTTATTATAGTATTTCTTGCGATAATACTTTGCTAAAATTAGCTAGAAATAGCCGTTGACTGTCGCCAGAGGGAGCCAAGCTGACCCCGCTCTCGAGGAAATTGTCCTGGATTTATGATGGCGCCGAAAGACATTACATGGAAGGCAATCTGAAAACTCTGGAGATAACTAAACAGGGAGGCATAGAATGAATATTATTGATACTTCCTTCGAAAATTAATAACAGGTAATTACTTATAAAATTCCTTCATAAAACATGTTGTCTATCGTCAGATATTGTAAATATTGTGACTTCACTAGCAAGGGCCCTCTGCGTTATTACGTAAACTTATTATTTTGCTCTCGCTCTTCTGGTAATTTACATGTGATGTGATGTTTTGAAAAACGGCAACAAAACTTTTTTGCTTGGGTATTAACAAGAATTAAAACTTAGGTAAAAGGGTTGTCTTAGGTATCTTCCTTATGCTTGTTATATAATAGGAACTATGGTAAATATTTCATGGTAAATGGTTTACGTAGGAAGGAAAAATTTGTTGCGGTATGCACGAATTAAATGCAAATAGAAACACAAATAAAGACACCGAAAAGATAAACATTTAACTAAGAATATTCTATATTCCATGTGTATAATCTTCTTCTTCCTCTGTTTAACCTCCTCTTGTATAGGACTTACACCCCCCCAGGACTTCAGGCGGGACTTCCTGGGGTCAGAGGCCCGTCGAGGAGCAGACACTCCAGGCATCCTGGATGGGTGATCAGCCTGGTATGGGAGGAAGGAAGTAGATGAAACGAAATGATGGTGAAATGGATGAAAGGAGAGGTGATGATGAAGCAGTTGGTGGAAACCGGAGAACCCGGAGAAAACCCACCCAGACGCCACTTTGTCCACCACAAATCCCACATGCGGATCCCTGGGATTGAACCCGGGCCGCCTCGGTGAGAGGCGAGCGGTTTAACCACTCGGCCACGGCGCCGCCGTATGTGTATTATAATAATAATAACATATGGTTATGACTTTGCACCTAGGCTGCAAAAGAAATAGGTAGGTTAGGTTGGCTATAACGAATGCGGGAAAACCTATCTACTTCGTACGCCTGTCAGATGGAAAGCAACTTCATGATAAAACAGTACTCTTCTTTATACATACGATCGAAACTTTACTATACTGTTTCTTGTGGTAACCGGATTACTACACGAAAAATAGTAAGAAACGTTTGTATATAACATCTTATATACTTGTCCTATCGAAAATTTATCCTATAAGAAAGTTTGTTACAAAAATAACTAAATAACAAACGAGACATTTCATATTTTTTTCTACCCCATTAGAACCTGTCACCTTTGGCGATTAATTATGTTATATAGCCTATTGTGGGATCTCGGGTATGTTAGTATAAAGTTTCATAAGAACCGTTTTGGCCATATTTGCTTGAAAAGGTAACACATACACACAAAGGAACAAAAAACAATTTTAAAAATGGATTTTCAGCTTCGGTGTAACACGTTAGCATTACTATTTATGCAAAATATAAAATGTAGGATACAATTTTATTTCAAATATGTAAATTATGGTTGGAATCTATTATGTTCTTGTATTACCTTTTTGTGATGCAGTTTTGGTGGTAGCAGCGACGGCAGTAGAAGAATTGTTGGTAGCATTTGGGGCCCCAGCACCCCCAGTACGATGAGAACAATAATAAGTCTGATGAGCCTCCAGGGTGCTGAGTGAGCTGTATCGGATCCCACAAGGATTGCACATATACACGGGGACTGCAAACAGAGAGAAGCGAATCTGGAGAATTCAATGCACGAGGAAGCGATGAACATATTGTATTCGTTTTAATGAATGCAAACATGAAAAAGACTTGCAAAATAAATCTTTCTTTCTTTGTTAGAGCAATATTTGAATTTCTGTTACTAACTTAACTATGATTTTGCATTTTCAGAGCTGACTAAATATTGTTCCACAGAAGAGGATACGAAATACGAGATATAAATAAATACTTTATATTAAATATCGTAAATATTTTGTGCCGATAATTATGAGTTCTGGAATACGTATAATTTTTTATCTTCTTTCTCTGCCATCTACCTATAGTAGGTAAGAGTAAGTATTATACCCTACCCAAAATTCGATATTGAGGTTTTACCAGAAAAAACATATATTTTGAGGCCCCTGAATTAAAAAAAGAAACCATTTTATGAAAAACTCTGTGGGTGAGTGAGTGAGTGAGTGAGTGAGTGAGTGAGTGAGTGAGTGAGTGAGTGAGTGAGTGAGTGTATGTGTGTGTTTGTGAACAGCATAACTCATAAACAAAAAGACAGTTAAATACCAATTGGTATTTAAGTTCCGTAACAATTTGGTTAAAGTGCCATACGTTTAAGATATTGGACAAACAAAATGTATATCTGGAAAAAACCTGAAGTCCTCTTCATTCTGAAGGACTTTTGTATAATTGGTAAACTGTAAGATAGATAAAATCTTTATACACAAAAACTGCAGGTGTCGTTAAAGCATACAATTTGTCAACACTTCATTTATTTATTTTTGTAGAGTTAAGCATTTCCGAGATGCTCTTTGTTATTCTTTGAATTTTCAAATACTTACATTTTTACTTTCTCTACTATGTATAGTAAACAGGGGAAGTAATGTATTCCACCCAAAAATTCGATACCGAGATTTCACCGGAAATACATGTTTTGAGACCCCCCGAATCCAAACAAAGCATTTTTGGAAACATGTCCGTGTGTGTGTCTATGTGTGTGTGTGTGTGTGTGTGTGTGTGAGTGGGTGTGTGTGTGTGTCTGCTTGTGAACAGCATAACTCAGAAACGAACAGTCGGATAAACACCAAACTTGGTATTCAGGTTCAGTATCTTCCAAGGATGCGACACGAAGCTTTTCAAGAAAATCCCCCCACTCCAGATTACCCTTTACATGGAACATTTTTCGAAAATTTTAATTTTCTCAAAAATGGCTGTAACGATTTTGATTAAAATATCATATGTTTAAGATATTTTTATGACAAATAAAATGTATATCTTGAATTTGCTGGGAATGTCTCCAAAAGTATTCTTCATTGTGAACGACTTTTGCATAACTGGTAAACCATAAGAGATAGACAAAATTTTACTACACAAAAATGTAGATCGCGTTAAAATACACAATTTATATCATATATATTTTTTTGTTGAGTGAACCAGTTTCGAGATATTGCTTGTTATTCCCTTAAATTTTTCAATACTTATTTTCTCAAATGGGAATTCGTTATTCATTTTTTTGTCTTGGATATGCAAAGAGTATTAATCTGTGGCAGAGAATCGTGCTGCACCTAGCAACAAGCTATTAAGATATATGTCGATGCTTAAAGGCTACTGCATTTCCATATTGTCCTTGCAATTACAAAACAAGGGGAACATAGTCAAATATTTTTAGAACTGGTCGCTATGTGTAAAATGTAATTCTCTTTGCATGTCAAAAGATCGCTTCTGCAAATGTTTATCTCGGTTAATCTGAAATAGATGGAGAATAAGAGTTTGTAAAAATAGTTTGTACAAGAGTAGAGAAAGTCATGTGAGTGTAACACATCAGATTTTTTTCAAGTGATAGGAGGCTATTAGTTTTTTTCTCGTGGCCATGTGAAGAGCATGGAATTTCAAAGCCATCACATAACGGCCCGCGTTTTAAAGGTCTATCGTTTTAGCCTACTTTATTCTTCTTATACCAATAACGAATATATAATGAAAGTTCACCTCCATTAAGGAAATAGAAAAATAAGCATTTGTAAGAATAGTTTGTGAATGCAACACAAACTGTATAAATCTGTAGATATTCAGTTGTTTCTCGCTATCATGGAAAGAGCATGAAATTTCAAGACCAGCACTCGCTTTTAAACGTTTAACTATCGTTTCTGTTATCTCTTATCTCCTTTGAATCTGCAACGAAATGTGTAATTAAATTACTTGGTGAACATGAAGTAGGTAGGAAAAAAGCTTTAGCAAGAGTGGTTTGTTTGCAAAAGCTACATAAAATAAACGATAGTGGGTAGAGGAACTCATGTGAGTGTATCATATAAGATGCTTTTATATAAACTCAGTTTTGAGCATAGCTGTTCTAAAATCAGTATTTGTTTCGAGTAATGAGTATTGAGAAAGTCGTTTCGTGTGCGTGTGTGTGTGTGTGTGTGTGTGTGTGTGTGTGTGTGTGTGATATAGGCTTGTAGGAAAACTATTGTATGGTACATAACTCCTAAATTATCATTTAAGACCATTTAAGTTAAAACTGAACAAATATCTTCAAAACTAAGCGTTGTAGAAAGAAATGTCTGGAATAAAAGTTGCTTGATATTATGGGGGAAAGTAAATGCCATTATCGTGTTTTATTTGGAGAGCGTTGTGACGCTAATTTTAGGGAAATTTAATTTTTTTTAATGGGAACCTACCTTTTTTATGTTGTTTTTTCACTCTTCAAGAAAAATTAAACAACATTTGTATAAAGCACTTTTCAATTATTCTTACACCAACGTAAATAACGAAAATTCTGGATGGCTGTGTACGAAGAGTGCAATGAATGGTTGGACCATCCATGGATGGTCATTTCAGGGTCAAGTTACGTTTCATAACTGGGAACCAACATTTTTTATTTTGTTTCTTTATTCATCACAAAACAAACAACTTGTTATAAACCATTTTCTAATGAGAAAACAGCACACAAAATGTCAGTTCCCATTTTACAAAATTAAATTGACTATAAAATGGCCATCATAACACCCTGCAAACAAAACACAACAAATGGCGCTTACTTTTCTCCCCTAATATCAAGCAACTTTTATTAAAGACAATTCTCTCTATAATGTTTAGTTTTGGAGATATTGTACAGTCTCAATTTAAATGGTTCAGCCTGTATACGAAAAGGCGCGGTATTCACATAACAGTTATGGCTAGACACTTGCCAGCAAGCTGCTATCACTCATGTGGGCTGGCCCGGCTAACTGACTAAAGGTCAACTTGCCTCAATCCCTCTCCTTCCTTACTCTCCCAAACTGTCCTCAATTAACTGCAACATTTTAAATGCCAGTGTATCCTATACGTTACTTCAGAACTTGTTTCTTAAGTAAGAAATATGTGCATTTGTACCTATTTAGGTCATATATGAATTATAAGAATTTTCGAAATATAGGTGCTGAAAAATAGGTACAAAAGGACATTTGAGCTATAAGTATAAATCAGAGGACAGCGAAATGAGAAAAGTTACTTTTCCACTGCTCGAAATCTATCTTGGGATCGTGTAAAATACGTTTTTGTGATAACTTAAAATAAGTTGAACAGTCGTGCGTTTCCTTTTCCTATACGATTATATTTTTCTATTTACTTAATGTAGTAAATGTATGGATGGAGGAAGAACTTAGCCTACCTTGCCGTGTGGATTCCAAAGAGTCGGGTTTGAGCCTCGACTGAGGAACAGTCCCAGCGCCTTCTGGCGGTAAACAGAAGAACTGACTTGCTGGAAGAGCTGCAAAAAGGATGCACATACAAATGTATCCAAGTTAGGAATTGTATGTTTATAAATTATAACATATCTCTAATGTTATAATCTGCCTGCATTGTTTCACATGCTTCGGGTATCTAGTATCAGTGCAGCGACGATTTGACGCAGCATCTGCGGATAGTCTTAAGAAAGGAAAGCATTTCCTGTTTGCAGCCACATATTCACTCGATATGCATTGCGATTAGGTGTGTGGCAGCCGTTATTTTGGCATAAGTTACTTTGTATTAACGGTTACAAATAATCTTATTAGCACATATTAGCGCTATTAGTTTGCGGTTATCTGTTACACATAGCAGTAATTGGTACTGTATCTCTGTTATAAGAAAGTATGTACTAACTTCGCAACAGACTGGTTTGTGGCGATGCATTATAATCCCAAGGTAAATTACGCAAAACTATGTAGCTTAACTGTTAAAATAATTAAAATTATGTTATCAGTGTTTTCGTAATTATTTTTTAACATGTTTCTATGCAGGTTTTTTTCTTGAATAACGCGACTGGCAGCCCACTGCACCCACGGCACAGCTATATGAAGCCTTTGGTGCATTACTGAACACTTCTAGCCGAAATATTAGAAAAGGCACGCCGGATATTGTCTTCTAATTCGCCGAGCGTATGGGGATTTGGTGCACAAACCTAACTTTAAGCATTCCCCATAATAATCACGTGGATTTAGATCTGGAGAGCGAGCCAATTATTCTGTCATCAAAAACACATAATGCGACAAGACAGCCCTTTTGGGGGGGGAGACACTATATCCCACGATTGCCCCATCTCTTCTTATTTTTCCTCGGGTAGAGTTGTTGGCTGTCTATGTTTCTTATTGTCTAACACGGACACACTCAGCATAAACCTTTTTAAGAAGCTATAAATTGTGGTTGTGTTAAGAACGATAATACCAGAGAATATCTGTATAAATTCAAGCTGGCACTCCATATATGCGACTCCGCTCAGCAAAACTTAACACAATAAACACACACTATTCTGCAGTATAGACCATAGGGTCACGATAGGAGTGTGTTTGGTGGAAAGAGGAACTAAGCAATAGAACATGTGGGCGGGGCATGGGAAGGACAGTCAGATAAAGAAAACATCCACAGTTCTAAATTGCATTTACTAGCGAGGCTGAGGCCTGCAAACGCAGTACTGTTTTCATTGTGCGACTGTATATTCCCCTATCGCCTTGTCCCTCACCTCCCTCTGATCCCTAGCTTTGATGACGTTGCGCATTGTCAACAAAGCAGCGGCACTCTCCTTCAAGCGCACTCATGTCGTGGCCGACTAGTACACACTCATACTACACAGAGCAAGGCCATTCAACCAGATAACTGCTACGAGTCAGACCCGGCGGTCGCCAGTCGCTTCATTCAACATACACCTTGTAGTCTTAAAACGTTGTTTCAGGGGTCATGACCAGACTAATCAGTCGATTTGAAAGGGAGACGGATGGTGAGCTACTGGCGTGTGCATTACATATGACCAGTGAATGCTGCAGTATATGAGCACAAGAGCGTGTGAACACCCTGACTTTTGATCCCTTACAGATTTATTGTTTTTTTAATGCTATTAAAGTAACGTATGCGGTAATTTAAAATCTACACGTTTAAATCTACCATGTTACTCCTCTAAACTCAATGAAATCTGACAACAAGGTCGTAGTACATCTGTACTTGTGCACGTTTTAAGGAGCTTATGCGCATGCGCAACTGGTATGACCTAATTACCTTATGGGCAAATACACACGGGTCGTGCACACTTGAAGGCGTGCACGAAGCTTCTCCCGCGCTGTTTCCATACTATCACTACAAGTTTACGTTAAAGCCACTAGATGGCAATACTACGACAGAAGTACGTAACGTGCACGAGCGCGGAAACTTCTCCCGGTTACTCCAGACATTCCATACTCTCAACTATAACCTAATTTACACATTACTTTGTTCTGACCCTAAAACGCTGCACTTATTATGTACCAACAAACATATACAAAACAACTTTTTCTTTCGTCGGACAACTTACGCATTATTATTAATAATTATTATTTATTATCATTGTTGTTGGGAAATGGCTGTAGTTATATCATCTTGTTCAATATCATAACCATTTTCAGCAAATCATAACTATTATGCAGTTGATCATAATTTCATATTTTCAGGGCTATCTGACTAAAATTTTGTGAACACACAGAATATATACTCACGAGCCGCTACTATACGACAACCCTAACTTGACAGTAACTGCACTATGTCATTTAAAGAATCCGAGACTCTTGACATTTCACTCTAAGCGGAGATAGAGCATGTGTCAGATGTTTAGTAGCGCGCCGAATAGCAAACAGCTCGCTGGGACGTAACCGTAGTGCGCAGTAGTTAACCACGCCAACATGGTAACGTGTCACCTCTCAAAATTCAGCTTGTATGCGAAGATAAAGGTGGGTGGTGGCGCCTTACTGGCTAGAGCTGCAGCGGAGGGGACGTTCCTATGGAAACATGCCCCTCCAAGAAGTATCAGAAGTCTCGTGTTATTTAAATTCTACTGTAAAGATAAAGAATTCTGTAAAGCGTTAAATGAACCACGTAATTACGTTTTAAATACAAAAAGTTAACACAATTTAATACTGTAAATTCAGAGTAAGCCATTTAAACTACACCGTAAACATCTCTGAAATAATAGAAATTTAAAACCGACTTTCACAGACATGAAGTTACGGAAGAGCTCATTAAAGTAGATGATATAGGGCATTCAGAAATATAATAAAATAAGATTTTCAATATAAAGTTGTAATTTTTAAATGGAAACCCTATATTTTTACACGGTTGATAACATAGAAAATAACATTAAGAACAACGTTTGTTGCAGCGCAATAGGCCACTTATATCCTGCGAAATTGCAACGTGAAGTTGACACCTGAGATATAAAGAAAGAGTTAAAGCTTTATTTATTTTCCTTTTTTGTCACTGGAAACTCTGTGTTCTTTCCAACGCAAGCATAAAAACGATAATAACATTAAGAACAGCTTGTGTTGCATTGTAATAGGTCAATCGCTTCGCAACGTGAAGTTTGCGTTTGAGACTCAACTACGCGGCTGAACCTCGGAATGTACAACTAATATGCATTTCGTTTCTTTTCTCAAGTGTTACTTCACGTTACAATTTCTCGGGATGTAATCAACCTACTGTAATGCAACAAACTTCATTCTTAATGTTATTTACCATGTTATCAACTGCGTCATTTTGTTTTACCGAAAGATTCACCTTAAATCTAAAAAGTAGTAAAAATGAAAATGGATGATAATAGGAAGTGCTCTGCTATCTTCCACAGATAATAAAGCAGGTAGACTGGACGGTACCCTAGTGTCCTCTGTTCTGTCACGCTTAGAAACAGAACAGTTGCTTTGCATCAAGGCCTCTGTAGGACACGTAACGAAGTAAGATGGTGTGGTGCAGAGATGAGACGTAGAAGGCTAACTGTCCGCCACACACCGATCCACGGGGTATCTTCAACAGATCCGTCGCGATATGACCACTTAAACCCTATTTCTTAACCTTACTCCGCAGACATGTATTCTTCCGCGCTGTTTTCTTGTTGCTAAAGTACACCTTCGAATGATGACAAACAAGTCGTGTGCAGTGCAAGGATAGGCGATAAAAAAGATATAAACACATTGTCATGATAGATGCACATGTGCTTTCGTCATCCTAAGAGGTAGGTTTAAACCGAAGGATCCTCCCATCTATTTGTTGATAATAATTTACATCCATTCCAGATGCATCAATCCTAATATTAATATATTTAATTTATACGGTTATGAAAGTGTAAATTTGACCATTATCTTCGAATATATTAAGGTAAATGATCATGTTAAAAAGAACACTAGTTTGTACCGCATAACAATCTATTTCACGACAGCAGCCAATGAGAGGTGACTAGTGCAGTGATCGTAAAGAGATACGGGGCAAAGTTATATAGAACAAATACTTAAAACGACATAAAATAAATAGAAGAAAAAAGTATTAGGCTACTCACCCGGTATAATACGAGTATAGTGTCAAATATAATCAAAGGTGCAGCCCATGTAATCAAATACTCTTGGTTGAATGTACTTTTCCATCACCAGACCGTACAACAGAACGGTAATGCCACTTGTTTCAGTAAATAAATGAAGCTGCATAACCAGTTACTCTTTGTAACCTTTATAACTGTGTCTGGATAGTTGCTACTTTCTGCTCCCGTTACTTTTGTAACCGTTAGGCTCTTTTAGCAGTTCCTAACACAGAGCATTAAATATGAACTCGTTCAAAATAAGGCCTAATGAATCCAATAGTATAGTTAGGACAAAATAAAGCATTTATGTATTGCAATATTTGGTGTAGGAAAGAAACCAAAGGATTACTTTGTTGACCAAGGAGTGAGATTTAATTGTCACAAAATATTCAGAATATGTCGAATTTACTTTTATCCATACTAAAGCCTTCTTTCTGAACATTAAGCACAATTATTTTTAGCCAAGGTTTTGAAATTTTTCCAGTTTCTTCTTGGAGAAAATATATGGATTTGATTTAGGACTGTTTGATAATAATAACTAATTAAAACTCGAACATTAATGTACCCCAGCAACCGAAAGAGGTGGAAAAAATGCAGATTATTCTGCCAGTTCCCAACGTTCCTGCTCCAAAATACTATTTTTGGCATCAAGTCGCGATTCTTCGCTCATAGTCCCCACTCCCCTATCTCTCTTATTCTTTGAAATTGTTTTACGGCAGTCAGAGAAAATTGATAAAGGAGGCTTGATGGAATCTACTGTTGATTGAGCGTGGAAACCTTACGGAAGAAAAGAAATTGCGATTGGGCCACATTTCTTTGTATAGCTGTATACTTTCAAAGAACAGCAGTCACACGATAGCAAAACTCCATCTTCCAATTAAATCGGTAGCAATATAACTGGTGGTATAGAAAGCAACATTATTAACGTTGAAAGATTAACTTAGATTTCGTTTGTTTGAATTTAACGAAACGCAGACGCAGTTTAAATACAGACATTAGGTTTCTTTTCAAACTTCTTAAACATTTTATAAAATAATGGTTGATTTAATTTAAAAAATTGTTTCAAAGTTGTTTACTTTTATGCGCGTAACCAAAATCTGTGACAAAATGTGGTTCCCGTTAAAAAAAATAAGCAGGCCATAATATGACCCTGAAAATGTGTACTAAATAAACTGTAGCTTTATATACATATATAAAGTATATTAGTTTATATATTTATATATAAAGTATATTAGTTTTTCCCTTCAAATGAAGAAACATTCACCATAAATTTTCTTCTTGAAAACGTGTTGCTTTCAAGATAATCTACAGGAAAGTTAAAAAAAATATTCCTGTATAAGGATAATATTATTTTGCATGATTTCACGAACACATTATCTATGTTCTGTAGATAATTTCATTCGCCGATTTCACGAACACATTATCTATGTTCTTTAGATAATTTCATTCGCCCTTTGCCAAGTTCATTACGGTAAAATTATGAAAAGATGGTCACTAGTCATTAGGGAAGTGACACGCAGTTATTTTCAAGTAACAGTTATAACTGTCGCAGTTACAGTGTGTTAACGGTTACACGTAGCGATTACCAGTAATGAATAAGTTATTTGGTTTCATGGTTATTATCACGCTCAAAATTACATTACATTAACGGTTACCAGAACTATTGGATATAACTACGTTTCAATATGAACGATGTCGTTGTTTTAGCTTAGCGGCCCACGCATATTTTGCTACTAAAGAGCATTAATTGTTTATTTGTATCCATCTACCATCGACGTATAAAACTCGTGCACCTATAATCGTATGTGATTAACCATCTTAATGTAATGCATGTAAATGACTGACCTGTTATCTGTGGCCTGTGACCTATATTCGAAACGATAAGCAACACGCTGTAATAAACATATGTACTTGCAACTCCGTGCGAGGATGACTTAAATTGTAAACGAATTGAGGTAACTAGTTCCCGATAAGTGATACCAATGCTGTGCACATGCAGTGAATGATGTCATCCGGACTTGGTAACCATCTTGTTTCTTCAGTAACCGTTAACGCGATAACTAGTTGTCTTCGTTGCTTTGGTAACCGTTATGTAACTAGTTACTTTGTATTCGTTAATTTGGTAACCATTTGGGTGACTAGTTACTTCGGTAACCGTTACTGGGAAAATAGTTACTTTGTATTCGTTAATTTGTAGCCATTAGTGGGTAACTAGTTACTTCAGTAACCGTTACTGGGTAACTGGTTACTTTGTAATCGTTCCTATGGTAACCCATTTGGTAATTAGTCACTTTGTAGCCCGGGAGATTAGAGATAGCAAACCCATATGGTATTATTATACAGTCGGCCAAGCATTCGAAGAGGCTTTGAGAAGCTACCCTTCGAGAAAGTTCGCCATCTGCATTCTGGTAAATTTGGAACATTGTATTGTGTCTCCCTTGCAACAGGGGACTATAAAAAGACGGCAGAAAATAAATCTGAGCTGAGTTACGAATAGTTGCGAGCGAGTTAGGAGCGGTTTGTAAGTCAGACCTGGAAAGCGAGGCTTGTAACGTATTCCGCGTTTGTTACGAGTTAGCCGGTGAGTTTTATTAGACACAATATTTATGTAGATAACAGGACTTTATGACAGTCTGGAGTACCAAAATAAGTTAAAGCATGCCTACCTGTGTGGAAGGCTGGATTGAGTGAAGCCAGGTATTCGAGCCCGGGTGCAGTAGCAGGTGTGGTGGGTGGTACGGATACCGTGGAGGCGGGAGGTGCCGGCGTCAGGACTGGACTAGGAGCAGCACGAAGAGCTGGATCCGTCGCTAACCCCGCCTTCAGTCTCAGTCTCGGGGGCGGTGGTGGAGGTGGCGATCCTTCGCCAGCACCTTGTACAGGTGAAGATGGAGGCGATGTCTTGATTGTTGGAGGCGGTAGGACCTCAGTGCTTGGCTCTTCTGGACTAGCTGCAGCGGGGGCGGGGGTGTCAGCACTGGAGGCGGCAGGCGAGGTGGCTGTTGCCGCCCCCGCATCTCCCTCGGCCTCACTACCCCACTCTTCTTCGTCTTCACCTGCACAGCAAAGCAAAAACGGTTGCACATCAGAGGCACAGACTAACACTGAACAAAGTAAATAAACACACACAGATAACAGAAGGAGACTTTGTTCGTTATGGTCTACATATATCAACACTTATTGCCAATTAGAATTGCGATATTTGTGTTTATCTTCGGGAGAGGCGTGTGTCCGCCACATATGAAGAAATAACATCAGCTGCTTGTCATTATGACACATTTACAGCATTTTAGTTGCGTTCGCTAAATAGTCGTGACTAAGGACAAGGATTTTATGCTGTATGAGTCCCTTTAATATGTATACAATTATTCATTGTTAACTACCATAATATGCGTACATAAAAGGTAGATATTAACATCATACTGACATAACATACAAATTTAAGTGAGTTCCATGTAATTTCTCCATGAATAAAACTATTCTCGAAACCATATGACTATTTAAGTCATTAAGTATTTTTAATGTTGAAGAGTTAGCTTTGTCTCTCAAGGCCTTTATCATATACAGTAAAACCTGCCTTCAACGGACCCCTTGCTAAACGAAAATATTTCATGGTCCCATGAATTTTACGGTGAAAAACATGCTAAATTCCCTTTACTAAGCGGAAACTTTCTTATGCGGACAACGGAAATCAAAGTACGCCTTTTAATGGAAACTTTCCAGTTCCGGAGTGCAGAGTTTAGAAAATCTCCAGGCACTCTGTGAAAGTCTGCAATGTCTGCTCTACGTGATGTTTAAGTTGAAACATGAGCATTTTGCTACTACTTGACCAGTCTACGAGCGGGGTGCGCTAATATTGAGAAACCTGTTACACTCATCCTTCACTGCATAGTTAAGTTAACAATAAGCACGACTGATTGTTTTTATTGTTGTCTTTTCCCTTTGCATTTCCTGCACTAATTGACTTGTCAGCTCTACGCAGTACACCTCTAAACTTGCATAGGTGATGATCTAGTTCAGCAATAGTCACCATGGCTACGAAAACAAGAGTTGTGCTAGTGAACGTGGTAAATTGAGTGTAGAGCAGATCATGAAGGTGTTCAACGTAGACAAAACTCAAGTTTACGAGATTCTAAAGAAGAAAACAGAAATTCTGATGCGGTGGGAAAATTGTGCTAAACGAAAAATAAAGAGCGAACTTAAAAAAACTTAAAACCAGGACATTAATGAAATAGTGTGGGAGTGATTCGTTATTGTTAGGACAAAAAATCATCACTTATCGGGCCTATGTTACAGGAATATGCTAAAAAAGGTAGCTGAAAAACTGGGTAAGAGTGAATTCAAAGCATCTAATTTATGGTTGGAGAGTTTCCGCAAAAGACATCACATAATTTTTAACGAACCTTATGGTGAATCGAATGACGTTAATCTTGAAACCATCGCTGATTGGATTGCTAAACTACCTTCAATAGTCGAAGGATACGACCTAAAATCATAGCAAACGACGACAAGACGGGACGGGACTATTATTCTGCGCGTTACCGAATAAATCATTGTATTTAAAGCGTTAGAATACGTGTATGTTTATGGTTTATTTTGTTAATAGCCTAAGCCTACCTTCGTTAAACGGAAACCTATCTTTAACGGAAATGTTCGAGAGCCCCGTTCAATTCCGCTGAAGACAGGTTTTACCAATCAACACACCACTGAAATGAATGACCTGAGGTTTCAACTGGAGAACCATTGCGAACCTGCAGGAATATTTTCGGAATTGAATCTGTAAAACTATTTATGGCTGTGTAAATGTTATGTGCATAAATTAGAGGATTACATTTTTATAAGTGTTAATAACTTCGAAACAACAAAGTTTAAACTAAATTTAATATTACTTACAAGTATCAGCCATCTTCCTACCAAGGGAATGGCTACGACCAGATAAGGCGGGGATTCACCGATGTGACATGAACTGTCGATAGCGTTGCGCGTGAGCTAACATCAGGTTACCAAATTGCAAGACTGTGGCACACATTATTAGGAAGTATCGTATTTATTAATTAAATAATTAATTATTAACATAACAGGCAAAATACGCATTATATGCAACATAAAATATTGTTTAAATTATTGGAAATTTAGTAATTAACTCACATCTAAATGAGCATAGTTTCTGACGGCACAGAAAAAAATATGCAATTGCATTAAAAGCCTGTCCCTAGTTAGAACTTTGCCCATCTATGTTACAACAGTTTACTGGTATTTAATTCTTCGTTCAGTATCTCGGTGATTACTCAGAAAAATGTTGGAAGGAAGACAGGAAAGAAGAAAGGGTTTGTTCATCCTATTTTTTTTTTCGTATTATCGGAGGAACCTCGGCACTGATCCCAAAGAAGATATTTTATCTATACTCCACAAGGAGTCCAGGGGGAGGGAGAGGTGAGTGGAGATACCGGACAGCTGGAACCAGGAGTGACGGCATAACAATGACAGGGCTCCACATTTCCAGAGACGCCCAGAGAGTCGGACAGGCAGATCGAGGACCCTCGCCCCACACAGAGGGGCAAACGCCTCGCTTCGAAGTGGCGCTCCGTTTATCCCCGGCAACCAGCCGAAAGTCGAGGGACGGAGTAAGTTTCACAAGAGAGCATCTTTTTCCCTACCACGCCGCACCGAAACACCATCTCCGACACTTCCAACTCTGAAACCGCCTAACGAGGTGAAGGATGAATGGAACGAAATGGAGTGATAGAAAATTCGGGGCTGAAAGAAACCGCTCCAGCGTTCCCCTGACGACACGGGAAAACGGAAAAAAAAATTGATGTGTTACACTCACATGACTTTCTCTACTCTTCTACAAACTATTTTTACAAACGCTTATTCTCCATAAGCTTCATGTTAATCGAGATATCGAGATGATAATATTATTGCTAATTTTCTTGTAGATGCAAGGGGAATTGCTAGGCTTTAAGTGACAGTCAAATATTTTAAGAGCTGGTTGCTTTGTGGAGTATTCCATTCTCTTTGCATTACCAGGACAAAAACAAAATGAATAACGAATTTGAGAAAAAGTATAAGTATTGGAAAATTTAAGGTAATAACAAGCAATATCTCAAAAATGGTTCCCTCAAAACAAAAATGCATATGATATAAATTGTGTATTGTAACGCGATCTACATTCTTTGTGTAGTAAAATTTTGTCCATCTCTTATGGTTTACCAGTTATGCAAAAGTCGTTCACAATGAAGAATACTTTTGGAGACATTCACAGAAAATGTGGGTGGGGGGATTTTCTTGAAAACCTTCGTGTCGAATCTCTGGAAGATACTGAAGCTAAATACCAAGTTTGGTGTTTATCCGACTGTTCGTTTCTGAGTTATGCTGTTCACGACATACAGACACACACACGGACATGTTTCGAAAAAGGCTTTTTTGGATTCAGGGGGTCTCAAAACATGTATTTCCGGTGAAATCTCGGTATCGAATTTTTGGGTGGAATGCAATACTTCCCCTACTTACTATACGTAGTAGAGAAAGTAAAAACGGGTTAGAATGGAAGGTCACCGGGAATCAAACCGGGACCTCCCGAATGCGAATCGCACGCGTTACCGCGGCACCACCTCGCACGTTATTTATACTTAGATCATTATACATTATACAAGACAAGGTCTAATTTTCATTTACACGCACACATACATATATAAACAGGATGCTGAAGTGATAGTCAAATCTTGAAGAGGAGACTGAAAGTTCTATCTCGCCAATGTTAAATTTGCTAAATTCATGACCCATTGTCTCATAAAATATTTTAGATACCAGAGTGACACTTTTACAGACTGTATATTCATGCCTTCTAATTTCACTGATGTACTTTTATACAATAATGTGATTTTTATTACATAAAACTGTATTAAAATTTATAAGCAATAATTTTTTGAAATATAAGCAAAAACTTATTAATAACAAAGTTGATCATCAACACCACTGCATTTATTACATAAATACGGATCATTTATATCAGAAAATGCCATTCAGAGGAAAAGATGTTTAAAGTAAAACTACAGAAAAAAGACACACATATGTTTACAAAGCAAACATCGCATCGCTTGGACATAAGAAAGCTGCCTTATTTAGAAGTGCTGTCAAAACTATATAGCAAAACTTCCCCTAAAAGATGAGTTAAAATGTACATGTGTACATAGAAGTTATTATTTTCTCTGTGAAGTGTTGTCAGTTCAGAGTACAAAAAGTCAGACGCCCTATCATTTTAAAACATATTTAAATATTCTGCCTACAATGATAAAATAAATATGAAATTAAAAGGAAAATTCAAATTTATAAGATTATGTAAAAACTGAAAGTATAATTTTTGGGCACTTTCCCCATTTAGTCTCCCCTTAAAAACCTGGTTGCTACGTGCTGGCCTTGAAATTCCACGCGTTGTATAAAGTCACGAGAAATAAATAAATGGGGACTTAACATTTTGTAATTTATTGAACATTCAAACCAATAACAATGAATATCTAGGAAATGGTTAATGTCAAAAAGAATTTATTTCGGTTTAATTGTATTTTAACGAACTCTACATTTTCGTATAGTAAGCCTTTGTCTATCTCTTATGGTTTAAAAGTTATATAAGAATTATTAAAGTTAATTAAGAATGAAAACGGATTCACAGCCTGTTAACATGACGCTCAAAATATACATTTTTTTCCATGCAGATATTATTGTGAAAATCAGGATTTTTACTTTCCCTACTTCCTATCTAGTACGTACAGAAGGTATTGCATCACACACAAAAATTCCATACGAGATTTTACCGGAAATACATGTTTTGAGGCTCCTAAATCCAAGAAAAGTGTTTTTAGAAACATATCCGCGTGTGTCTGTGTGTAAGTGAGCAACATGACTCAAAAAGGAGAAGTCGTGAAGTACCTTCTAAGGGTGCGACACGATTTTCAAGAAAAGTCCCTACCCTCAATTACCCTTTACATAGAAGGTTTTTCGAAATTTTTAATTTCCTAAAAATTGGATGTAACACTTTTGATTAAAATGGCATATACTAAAGGTATTTACATTACAAATAAAATGTGTATCTTGAATTTTCTGGGAATAACCTGTGTCCTCTTCATTCGGAAGGAATTTTGTAAAATCTTCTACAACTGGTAAACGTTAAGCGATAGACGAAAATGTGCTACACAAAAAATGTAGATCTCTTTAAAACACAACTTTATTTCAAATAAGTTTTTTTGTGGCACATGTTATTTCTTAGGTATCTCTTATTAATGGTTGAATTATTCATTATTTCGTTATTGTCTTAAAACATTCAGTTGTTTCTCGCTTTTGCATTGAAACAGTATGGAATTTTAAGGCCAGCATAGCCTCCAGTTCTTAAACATTTGACAATCGCTATTTTCGTTGTGTCTATAACAAAATGTGTAATGTAGCTGTATCTTCAAAGGTATACTTGGTTTAAAATGTAGTACATAAAGAATAAGCTATAGTAAGAATAGTTTGTATTCGATTTATAAAGATAGAGGATGGAGAAAGTCATGTGAATGTATTACATCAGATGTTTTTGTTTTGTTTTCATTGTACCGCTGGTGATATAACGACATCGAATTTGTGTGTGGAATACAACATTTCCTTTACTTACAATAGGTGTGTATATCAAAATAATGTAGGTATTTATTTTTCCACGAAAATAATTCTGGGTTCTGTTTTACGTATACCTAGTTTCCAATGAATATTTTGCAGAGATTACTCGTACAATTATAAATATGTTAAGAAGTTAATTACTTAAGGAATGCGGTTACCTGTAATATGATGCATCTCTTCAAATAATGTCCTCTTTCTTTAAAAACGCGATTCTTCATAACACTTTCAACAAACACTGCCTAGAGGAAAAACGAGAACGCGCAGGAGAGAAGCTCTGACTATCGCGCGCTTTTATTTGGTTAACTGATAAGATCAGATGATAACAGATATGGTTGATAGATTAACATGATTAGTTAGGCCTCGCATCAGGGGTGTCACAACCCGCATGCAGGGATGTGTGAAGTCTCACCGTATTATACATGTATCTCGAATCCTTTCGTTTAAAGGGACCCGATCGGTGAAAATAGGGCCAAAAAGTTATCAAAAATTAAAATTTAATTCTTTTACTTTCCCTGTCATGTACATAATAGGTAGAAAAAGTATTCCATTCCACCAAATAGTTTGACATCGACATTTTACCGGAAATATGTTTTGATGCACATTGAATACAAAAAACATATTTTTAGAAAATATATTTTTGGAAACATGTCCATGTGTGTGTCTGTGACCAGCATAACTCAAAAACGAAAAGTCGGATAAGTACCAAATTTGGCATTTCGGTTCAGTATCTTACAAAGTGGCGACACCCACCTCAAATTACCCTTTACATGGGACATGTTTTGCATTTTTTTATTTTTTAACAAATAGCTCTAACCACTTTAATTAAAATACTATAAATTAAAGATATTTACATGAAAAATGAAAAGTATATCTTGAATTTTCTGGGAATAGTCTGTGGAGTCTTTCATTCGGAAGCAATTTTGTATAATCTTTCATAACTGTTAACTTTAAACCATAGACGAATAAGTACTACACAAAAAAAATTCTGATGTGTTATACTCACATGACTTTCTCTACTCTTGTATAAACTATTTTTACAAACGCTTATTCTCCATATGCTTCATGTTAATCGAGATGTTAATCTTATTGCTAATTTTCTTGTAGATGTAAGGGGAATATATATTTACAAGGGCAATATAGAAATACAGTAGCCCTTAAGCACATACATATCTCTTAATAGCTGGTTGCTAGGTGCAGCACCATTCCCTTTGCCACAGATTAATACTCTTTGCATATTCAAGACAAAACAAATGAACAACGAATTCCCATTTGAGAAAATAAGTATTGAAAAATTTAAGGGAATAACAAGTAATATCTCGAAAATGGTTCACTCAACAACAAAAAATGTATATGACATAAATTGTGTATTTTAACGCGATCTACATTTTTTGTGTAGTAAAAGTTTGTCTATCTCTTAGGTTTACCAGTTATGCAAAAGTCGTTCACAATGAAGAATACTTTTGGAGAAATTCCCAGAAAATTCAAGATATACGTTTCATTTGTCATGAAAATATCTTAAACATATGATATTTTAATCAAAATCGTTAGAGCCATTTTTGAGAAAATTAAACTTTTCGAAAAATGTTCCATATAAAGGGGGTAATCTGGGGTGGGGGATTTTCTTGAAAACCTTCGTGTCGCATCTCTGGATACTGAACCTAAATACCAAGTTTGGTGTTTATCCGACTGTTCGTTTCTGAGTTATGCTGTTCACAGACACACACACACACGGACATGTTTCCAAAAATGCTTTTTTTTGGATTCAGGGGGTCAAAACATATATTTCCAGTGAAATCTCGGTATCGAATTTTTGGGTGGAATACAATACCTGCCCTACTTACTATACGTAGTAGAGAAAGTAAAAAAAAAATAAAACAAAAAATTGGGCCTGTTTAAAAAACACAATTTTTTTCCAAATAGCCATTTTGTGGCATCAACTATTTTCAAGATATCGGTTATTGATGGCTCGCACTGTTCAATACTTAACAGTTCTTTTAAAATCCTATCGATTTTCACCTAAAGTCCTACGTTTCTCGCGATGTCGTTGAAACAATATGGGATTTTAGGGCCAGCGGATAGCGTCCAGTTCTAAAACATTTGCCTACCGCTATTCCCTTTGTATCTATAACGAAAAGAGTAATGCAGCTATTTCCAGAAAGGTTTGTCTTATTAAAATGAAGTAGATAGGAAAAGAATATTTGCATAGCCAGTAATAAGCAATAGAGGGTAGAGAAAGTAATGTGATTGTAACGCATCAGATTTGTTTTAAACTTATTATTGTGTCCGATTTTCTAGGAACGTTTTCATGCAAATAGTTTTATTATCGGAGTGAAAATGAGGGAGTTCCGTAACAGTTTAAATAATTCTAAGCGGAGGAGGTTGTGGGCGATTTTCAGGCTTTTCTGATGTTTCTCATTTTTTTTCAAACTTTATGGAGGTCCTTTTGCAAAATTAGCTGCACATATGTTTATTAGTTTTTAAATATTGTATTTTAAGTTAAAATGTATACTGTTCAATAAAAATATATAACCAACAGTTGAGGCCAATTTTTGAGTAAATTATACGGTGTTTTGGTTATATTTTAAACTTTTTTTAGCATTTAAAATGCTCCTTAGGATGTAATTCTTAGGTTATCAGTATTAAACTTCGGAAACACTTTCTAAGAGTCACTCCTAAAGTTTTGAGAATAAATGGAATAAAATTTTTAAAAATTAAATCTGATCATTGCATTTTTTCAAAGTATCTCGTTTGCATTCTATATGTCTCATTTTGTCAAACAACTTTACAAGTACCGAGCGCTATTCTTCTTTGGAGAGAGTGCAAGTACATTCTTCGTAAGCGGCTACTGCAGTTTGCAGGTGATTCAAACTGTGGACATCGAATTCTTTCTTTTGTTTTGGGGAATAGAAAAAAGTCGCATGGTGCAAATCTGGAGAGAGACGTTTTTATGATGCAACAAAATTCCACGCTTTGTTCTCAGTTCATTGAAGACTTGTGGCAGACATTTTGTGGAGTATCATCTGGCAGTGACAGTCTTTTGTCCTTCAAGTGGAAATGTCACAATATGGCCATTTGCTGAGAAGAACGAACAGATCATCTTCTTACCAGCACTTTTTGTTGGAGGGTCTGTGAAAACTCAGACGGATGACTGCCTCTCAGATTCTGGATCATACTGGTATATCTTGCTGTCGTCACCTGTTACGATGTTAAGGTTGGAAGAATATTGTAAACAATGGGGTCTAGTGGTAAACATTAATAAAACAAAAACAATGGCTTTCAAAAATGGCTATGTGTATGGCAGGGATAAGAAATGGTATTACAAGGGGCTAGAACTACAATTAAAGATTACTCCCTATTTAGGAGTAATGTTTAATATGAGAGGAAAATGGAACAAACATTATCAGTAACCAACTACAAAGCACGAGGGAAGTTAAATGAATTATTACGTACCCTCTTGCGGATATCGGATGTACCTGTGGATACATTAGAAAAGATGTATAACTCTGTGATAAGGCCGATTTTGTTATACGGAAGTGAAATCTGGGGATGGGAAAGAGCAGAGCATGTAAATAAAACACAGGTAGCATTTTGGAAAAGAGTTCTTGGAGTTTCACAAGGCACATACGAAGACACAATACACTGAAAAATAAGAGCAGTGAAGTACTGGCTGAGGCTGATGCATGGGGATAACTCCAAACTACGATCCAAATATTATAAATACCAGCGAGAAAACCTGTCTCCTAAGTTTTGGGCAGCTGGTTTGGAAAGGGGTTTGAGGAGAAATGGAATGGGGTCAGTACGGCTAAGAGCTGAAACAAATGACAAAAACATATGGAAAGATGTTAAAAGAAGACTAAGAGACATCAACTAACAGGAAATAGAATCGGATTGTAAAATTAAACCTTCTCTAAGTCTATCAAGTTAAATAAAATTGAACTGGGGTAAAGAGGCATATATATATACTTAACTTAGCAAGAAAGGAAAGATCAGGAATGGCATGGCTTAGACTGGGGGGCTGGAGGGCACAGAAAATGTCTCACGATTCTGGCACGAGAATCTGCCCATTCTGTAATTTGGATATGGCTGAGTACATATTTTGGCGGAATGTGCACAGTGGGAGAACCAGCGAGCGATTAAACTGATAGAAAAATTCTTAAGTCCCTCGAGAAAGAGATTGGCATGTTGGGATCTACTGGCTGACCAGAGGAACTGGCGAAACATGGGCAATTTCTTGGCTAAAGTGCGCGAAGCTAGGTCAAATTTGTTCAGTTAGACAAAGGCAATTTATCTCTATTTCCCTTTTTCTTGTTCCTTTTTGTTGTGTTTTCTTTCTCTGTTGTTTATTTTGTCACCTTACTTGTATCTTAAATATGCATGTAAGGTCAATGACCCATGTACTAAATACTTGTGAAACAACTTCAATAACTTCAAACTAATAAAGATACCTTATCTATATATTTATCTACTTTTAGATCTTCAAACTTTTCTATCATTTCCTGGCACAACTGCACAGGTTTCTGCTCATTTACGAGCTGATGGGGGATCCAACGACTGCAGAGCTCCCGGACGTGAAGTTTTTCTTTAAGGATGGTGTTCACTGATGCCAATCCAATATTCAGGATTTCTTCATTCTCATATTTCAGGTGTGCTTCTACGTTTCATGGCCTATGGCGGTGCCGGGCAGATGACGTGGATGCTTGCTCGAAGAAAAGCGTACTCCCCGTGGGTACTAGAGAGCTGCTTGTTCGACGGATCGTACATCGCCCCCTTTAGGCAGCTCTAGGTGTGGGACGCCCGTCTCTGTAGCCTGTCTGCCTGCGGCCTGTAGCCCTCTGTGGTTCCTTCATTTCATCCCTTCCTCCTGAGAAGTGGTAGCCAAGGTGGATCTATGTAGGTCTAAGTGGCGAGGTCTTCCTCTCCGTTGTATAACCTATAGATACCTAAAATGTCACATGCTGCTTGAAAATGCAGAGTGAGCCAAAAGACTCCGAACCGCCTGCGCGGTGTTTTTCCTGTCCCCGTCCTCGGCGCTCGTTGCCGTCTTCCGCTATCATAGAAAGACGCGGATGAAACCATACAACATTTTTAAAACTACTTTTAAGGCTTTACTTATCAACTTTACGAAAGGAGATGCTGAAACTGGCCATTGTCGTTGACCATACATTTTTGGCACCTCTTTAGGAAACTGTCCATCATTCGCCTTAGTTTACGTTGAGCAATTCCCTGGCGGATATTTTGTTTTAATTCTTCCAGGCTGTGTGGGTTTGTCTTGTACACTTTATGTTTTAAGTTACCCCGGAGGGGTGTTTTATGAACAATATTAATGCGGTGTTTTTCCTCTGGGCGTGTGGAAATATGATAAAAACATGATAACGCACTGCTGCTATAAACAAAGTCACGCTGTGGCGGTTTTGCAGTGCAGTGTGAAGTGCAGTTTTGAGTTGACGGTGATGTGATGTGGTTCAGTTATTACGAGTTATTTATTATTTTGTCCTGTACTTAGTCACAAAGTATATTATGGCTCAGTATATGTTTTCTATTGCACAGCGTGTATTTATTTATGATTCGTATGTGTTAACTCGGTCAGCTAGCCAAGTGAAAGTACGATTTGCAGAAAGATTACCAGTGTAAAAGTACAACAATCCATGAACTTTACAGTAAATTTCAGACCACAGGAAGTGTCCAGGCTAAGAAATCTAAAAGACGGCGTTCCATTCTTACCGAAGAAACATTAGACGACATCGGTCATCGTTTGGAAAATCCCCCCCCCAAAAAAAATCCATGATGGATAGTTTCCTAAAGAGGTGCCAAAAATGTATGAACAACGACGGTGGCCAGTTTCAGCATTTCCTTTCATAAAGTTGGTAAGTAAAGCCTTTAAAATTAGTTTTAAAAATATTGTATGGTTTCTTCCGCACCTTTCTATGATAGCAGCAGACGGCAACGAGCGCCGAGGACGCGGACAGGAAAAACACCGCGCAAGCTGTTCGGAGTCTTTTGGCTCTCTCTGTATAATAGCACACGCTCATTTAAAACTAACGTTTGGCTTTTAAATGGCCAGAAAATCTAAACAGCAATGGGATCTTAATTATAAGATTTTTATGCATTTTTTCATGAACATTTTAAAAATTAAATTTTCAAAACCTTGTCCAAAATTCAGTATTGAGAAATGCAACACAAGGGATTAAAGAATCTAGACCATAGCGGTTATCACTGGCATCGACTGAGCTACCGTGGCATACAATGCATGTTGCACGGTAGCACTACCTAGCGGAAAGACGTCGAACTGCAACGAACTTGATCATTAAATCTGGTTCTGCCCATTCTGGATCACATGTGACCAATCTTGTGTGAGGTTCCTGTTAGTAATTAATCCAGCTGTTAGAAGGTCACGTATAAGCAATTTGGGTTATTTTAGGCACTATTAGCTATCTAATAATTTATTTTCGCCCAAAAAGCTTCATTTTACGGCAAATGGCTGATGTTAAGCTACATTATATGATCTTTCTTGGAAAGAAACGTGGCTTTGATTCCATATTTAGAAATTTGTATTTGTACGTAATATCCATCTGAAATAATGTTTAGCAGAGTCGGTTTGCAACAAACAACCTAGATTACAGACACTGTAATTGCTTTCTCAGATAGAGATTGTAATGCCACAAAAAGTAAAAAAAAATCTGATGTCATATTCAGATTTTTCTACCCACTATCGTTTATTTTATATCCCTCTAGAACTATCCATACGAAAACCTTTTCTTTCTACATATTTAATATAAATCGAGATATACGATTGCAGAAATGGTTTCATGATGCGTTTCGTAATAGACAAGAGGGATACAGAAGACTGCAGCGATAGTCAAATATTAAAAAGAAGGTCCCTTATATGCTGACATTAAAATGCCATACTTTTACATGGCATCACGACTTAGCACTTCAAAAATGTCCATGAAATTCAAACCAAGCAACGAATATCTCAGAAATAGACTACTCTCACAAAAATATCCTGTAGTATGTTTTGTCTCTCTCTTATGGATTACAGTTACAAAATTTATACAAAATTATACAAAATTCATTCAAAATGAAGAGGACTTCACAGGCTAATCCCAGAAAATTCAAGGTACTTACAATTACCTACATTGTTTTTGTCATGTAAATATTTTAAAAATGTGGTATTAAAATTAAAATCGTTAGAGCCATTTTTAAGCAAATCAAAATTAACGAAAAGTTTTCCATTTAAAGCATATTTTGGGGTTGGGGAATTTTCCTGAAAATGTTTGTATCACATATTAGGAAGATGCTGAACTTAAATGGTATGTTTAGTATTTAATCAGCTTTTCGTTTTTCAGTTATGCTCTTCACAAACACACACACACACACACACACACGGGTCCTTTTTCTATTTTTTACTTTCTCTACTACGTACAGTACGTAGGGGAAGTATCGTATTCCACCCAAAAATTCGATACCGAGATTTCACCGGAAATATATGTTTTGAGGCCCCCTGAATCCAAAAAAAGATTTTGGAAACATGTCCGTGTGTGTGTCCGTGAACAGCATAACTCAGAAACGAACGGTCGGATAAACACCAAACTTGGTATTTAGGTTCAGTATCTTCCAAAGATGCGACACGAAGGTTTTCAAGAAAATCCCCCAACCCCAGATTACCCTTTACATGGAACATTTTTCGAAAAGTTTAATTTTCTCAAAAATGGCTCTAACGATTTTAATTAAAATATCATATGTTTTAGATATTTTCATGACAAATGAAATGTATATTTTGAATTTTCTGGGAATGTCTCCAAAAGTGTTCTTCATTGTGAACGACTATTGCATAAGTGGTAAACCATAAAAGATAGACAAAATTTTACTGCACAAAGAATGTAGATCGCGTTAAAATACACAATTTATGTCATATACATTTGTTTTTGTTGAGTGAACCATTTTCGAGATATTGCTTGTTATTCCCTTAAATCTTTTAATAATTTTCTCAAATGGGAATTCATTATTCATTTTTTTTTGTCTTGGATATGCAAAGAGTATTAATCTGTGGCAAAGGGAATGTTGCTGCACCAAGCAACCAGCTATTAAAAGATATGTATGTGTTGAAGTGCTACTGTATTTCTATATTGCCCTTGTAAATATATATTCCCCTTACATCTACAAGAAAATTAGCAATAAGATAGAGTCTGCAAATGTTTATCTCGATTAACATGAAGTAGATGGAGAATAAGCGTTTGTAAAAATAGTTTGTACAAGAGTAGAGAAAGTCATGTGAATGTAACACATCAGATTTTTTTTGTCCTGGTAATGCAAAGAGAATAGAATACTCCACATAGCAACCTGCTCTTAAAATATTTGACCATCGCTTAAAGCCTACCAATTCCCCTTGCACCTACAAGAAAATTAGCAATAAGATTAACATTTCGATTAACATGAAGCATATGGAGAATAAGCGTTTGTAAAAATAGTTTGTACAAGAGTAGAGAAAGTCATGTGAGTGTAACACATCAGATATTTTTTTTATATCTACTTCATTTTAATCCAAATAAACCTTTGCAGAAATAGCTACAATACACATTTCGTTATAGATGGAAAGGGAACAGCGATAGTCAAATGTTCAAGAACTGGACGCTATACTCTGACCTTAAAATTCCATACTGTTTCCATGGCATCACGAGAAACAAGTGAATGTTGAAAGGACTTGTAAAAGAATGGCATGTATTAAACAATTCGAACCATTAATAACGGATATCTCAGAAATGGTTGTTGCAAAGAAAAAGTTATTTGAAATAAATCGCGTATAACGTTTACCGGTTATACAAGATTTTACAAAATTTATACCGAATGAAGAGGACTTCACAGGCTATTCCCAACAAACTGAAGATACAAAAGTTATTTGTCATGTAAGTATCTTTAATGCATGATACTTTATTCAAAACCATTAGAGCAATTTTTATATAATAAAAACTCCCTAAAATGATCCATGTAAAGGATACTTTGGGGGTAGGGGGATTTTCTTGAAAATCTTCGTATTGCATCTTTGAACGCGAATATCAAGTATGGCGTTGATCCTACTTTTGTTTCTTAGTTATGCTGTTCACAAACACACACGGACCTTTTTCTAAAAATGATATTTATGGATTCAGGAGGCCTCAAAACATGTATTTCCGGTGAAATTTCGGTATCGAATTTTTTCGTGGAATGCAATACCTTCTCTACCTATTTATTTTACAATGGACACTTTTGTGTAAAGAACGTACTTAATATTCGATCACACTTATGTTCTACTCAAACAGTAGAAGTAAGAAAGAGTGTATCGCGAAGGTCCTTTTGCCAGGGCCGCACATTCTTCACCCCCCACGTGTTGAGAGGGAGGTCTTATCGCCCTGAGACTGTCACGGAAGCCCACCCACTTGGTCTGATATTATGCAAATCTCTGTATCCTGCAACCCGCACGACATGCAACAACAACAACAACAAGCCTTTTTGTCTCGCTTTAAATCATAACACTGTAAGCAATGGGTAAGGTCTGCAGCCATAGGTAGGGTTACCAATACAGTCGTTTTCCTGCCAGATATAAAGATTTTGGCCAAAAGTATTTTATCTAAATATTTAAACTAATAGCTGTTAATATAATTGGGGATTCCTTTACCATCACAGTATCTCCAAGAAATAATATTCATATTTGCAAACGATATCCTTACGGATTTATTAAAAACAAGAAGAAGAAAAATAAAAATCGTCCAGATTTGCTTTCAACTGAATAGAGAATCGAAATTTTGCTTTACCGAACAAGGTCCAATAATAATAAACAACAACAATGATTTGCTTTGCATCATATGACTTCCTCAGCTCACTCTTCTACAAAACTATTCGTACAAACGCTTATTCTTCTCTCTACTTCTTATTAATCGATATAAACTCTCATTCCACATTTACACATTCCTTGTAGATATGCAGATACAATACACTTAATCGATAGTCAAAGCGATAGTCTTTTAAAAGCGGGTCGCTATGTGATGACTTTGAAATTTCGCGCTCTTTGCATGATCACAAGAAAAAAAGCGAATGGCGACTTACCAGTTGAGAAAAGTATAGAGTATTTAACAGCTCAGGAATATATCGGAAATGGTTAATGCTAGTTTAAGCATTACCAGTTATATAAAATTCATTCAGAATGAACTGCATTTAACAGGCTACCCGAAGAAAATTCAAGATATAAATTTTATCTAAATTTCTATAGCATTTTAATTAAAAACGTTGTAGCCATTTATGAAAATTAAATTGTCAATGTACGGATAGTTTGGGGTGGAAGATTTTTATGAAAATCTTTGTGTCGCATCCTTGCAAGTTGTCGCCGAGATTCAGAACAGGTCACTAGGCAACGGTACTGAAGATGTTCGTCACAACTACGAACGAAATGCCTAGAAGTAAAACTTGTTCCAGTAGACCACGTGGCTCACAAGATTGCATATCATCCATTTTGCTACTGATACCGTTCGTGAAAGTCTTCGTTTATTATTATTATTATTATTATTATTATTATTATTATTATTATTACTAATTGCATAATTACTTTGATGTCGCTTTAGTATTCAAAAGCTTCTAAAATATATATTATAGCCATCTATATTAATATTATGACTTTTAGTATTATTAATACAATGGTACTCAACCAGCAAGGATATTAATAATGTTATGTGAATGCATTACGTAATTTAATAATGTAGGAGCTGCGAGAATAATAAGTTTAAAGTTGCTAACAATGAGGTAACAATGAGGTAACCTTGAGGCAATGAGTTTGAGATTTAACAATACTACTTGTGATTCTTGGAAGCAATAATGTAAATTTTGAGACAGTTTAAAAATAGCCAATCAACAACCAGAAAAACTTTAGTTAAATGAAGGTATTCTATTGGAGTAGGATTAGCCAATCAGAAACTGAAATATAGCAAAATTTACAAATCTAGAAGTCAGTTGCCTGCAGACAGTGATTGTAACCGGATGCCTGATGCGTCCTCGAAAAAGTTTATACGTTTTTGAGTGAGACAAAAAAATAGTTTACGTGTTAAAAAAGGGTAATTTATTAATAAAAAGGAATCTCACAGATCTCTATATCAGTGAAGTGTTATTTAAATCGTATCAAGTATTAATAAAAGGAGTGAAGTAAAATTATAATCTGTTTAAGCGTACATTCTTGTCACACCACAACCCTGCTAAGAGAAACATGTCTCTAAAATAAATACTGACGCAGTCGAGGCAAACATAAATATATAATATTTAAAGAAACAGTTTAAATTACAAAGTTAATATTTTTAAGCTTGTGGCAAGGGCCACCTGAAAGTACATTTGGGGCGAAGGCTACCGGAAACCGGGTACCATACTTGCGGTTGCAAACAAACTTCAAGTTTGGCTCCCCAACAGTTGAAATATAATACAACTCCTACTTCAAATCGGCTTTTCCAAACATAGCAGCAACAAAGCATCTTCTCAAATTGGCTTTCCATACATGGTGCAAACTCCTACAACAATACAAACTACTTCAAATTGACGCCCAAAGCGTGGTGCAAATAACGTAACAAAACACCTTCAATGGTTAGAAGTATATAAGAATGGGGTTGCTTGGAGAGTGCAGAACTTCACATTTCAGTACCAACTTACATCACCGAACACTTTTTCGGCATAGAAAATCATAACCTATAATGTTGGTTATTGTATCATCCCATGTCATGTGACGTTTTAAAAACTGGCAATAAAACTGCTTTTCTTTTCCTGGGGTGTTAATAAAAGTTAAAACTTAAGTAAAAGGTTTAACAATGCACAAAATCTTCCTGAGCTTGTTGTGATCGGAACTATACAGATTCTCATGGTAACTGGTTTATATACCAGAAGAACATTTATAAAACCCCTCATATACTAGTCATCAAATTTTGTACATAATATACAACTTTTCAGAAATATTACTTACATTATAAACGTTTCTTATGTAGTTCTCTTTTAAAATCTGATGTGTTACATTCACATGACTATCGTCTTTTACATCTTTGTAGGTAGGTACTTCGTATCATTCATGGTGCACTTCTTTGTAGATACAAGGTGGATACAGGAAACCGAAGCGAAAGTCAAATGTTTAAAAGCGGGTTGCTACAGGGAATTAAATACTCTTTCCATGACATCGTTGTAAACAGAAGAATGGCGACGGTATTTTAAAATAATAAAATATTGAACAAATATACTTAAACCAATAATAACGAATATCTCGAAGGAAAAAAAAGTATTTGAAATAAATTGTGTTTAAAGAGATCTTCATTTTCTGTATAGCACTCTTTGACTACCCTTTGGTTTATTAGTTATACAAAATTATAGCTCATTTCCGAATGAAGAGGATTTCGCAAGCTATTCCCAGATTATTAAAGATATGCATTTTATTTTATATATATATATATATATATTTTAAATATGTGGTATTTTAATCAAAATCGTAGGAGCCTTTTTGAGAAAATAAAAAACAACGAAAAATTATCCATGTAAAGGGTAGTTTGGGATGATGTATTTTCTTGAAAACCGTCGTGTCTCATCTTTAAGAGGTACCTACTGAACCTAAATACCAAGTTTGGAAGTTATCTAATATTCGTGTTTGATGTTTTTTTTTTCTAAAAATGCTTTATTTTAGATTAAAGGGCCTCGAAACGTGTGTTTGACATGAAATATCGATATGGAATTTTTTTGGGTGGAATGCACTTCTTTATGTGATACAGTAAAAAATGTAAAACATAATTATAATCAGTGTTCCAACTCCGTTAACCGTGCCAACTGTACAAATAAGGTACGGAATGGCTTTATAGCAACTACCGATGTTCAAGGGCAAGACAGGGACGCAGATGCTGGGTGCAGGGAGCCAAGATGAACATTTTATCTGGCACATCGCAACAATGCCCCGCTAACAAAAGAGTTCGAGTCTTGTGTAGTTTCGAGATTGACATCTAGAGCCATCTGTTGGCCAGTGGACGAGAAGCTTGTCCGATGTTATCCGCGACTCACCGCGAGATGCCAGGTTTTATTAATTACCGCTAGAGATCGGGGCTGTACTTAGATAAATCACGAGACTTGGGAGACTTCTAAATCAAGATGAAGAGATTACGTTGACGGACGTACAGTGTCTCGTTTTGAGGCGGGAGAAGATATGCAAAACATTGCCAAGTAATCATACGCAGCATTTCCTATGGTCTTCCATCTGGGTTAAATTAACAACGATGCCAACGAGACTGCTTTTAGCGCCCTCAAAAAATTCTCTGGAATGTACTCTTTTTACGAGCAAAAAGAGTACCGGTCATTTTGAAGATCCACTGACACACAGGTACCTGGAGAGTGAGGTAGTTGATTGCAACTACATGAAGAACACTGTTCCGAACAAATTAACAGCAATATGCCTACTACATCGTCACCTATGTTAAACACAACTATGAATAAAAATCCTTCTAATTCTACAGATCTGATAGTTGTGTATTCAACAATTGTGTCCTTAAATAATGTTTGTTGCAATAAAGAAAATCATAACTTATGCGTTTATTTAAAATCTAGCACTACCCCTCTACGGTCGTCCTCCGTGGTCGTGGGTTCAAACCCGGCGGAGGGCGATGGAATTTTTTGGGCGTTAAAACTCCTTGGCATGGCTTCCTTCGGAAGGGAAGTAAAGCCGGTGGTCCCGTGTCGTAGATTTACGGCACGTAAAAGAACCTCAAGCCTGATAAAGAGGTCTCTGAGCAAAATTACCGGTCTTTTACGCCCAATATAGAATGGGATGCAAGGACCATAGTAGTTAAAGAGCGTCCATAAGTTGCACATTTTGGAGCTTCTGTGCATGCGCAAATGGTATGACGTAATTACTCTAGGGGCAATACGTACAGGTCGTGCACACCTGAAGAAGTGCACTAGCGCGCGAAGTTTTTCTCTCACTCTGTTTCCACTGTCACTACAAGTTTACGTCAATGCCACAAGGTGGTAGCACGCTATAGCAGAAGTTAAGAGTTATTAGCAGAAGTGGGTAACGTGCAAAGGCGGCGCCCTGGCCGAATGGTTAGACCGCTCGCCTGTCACCGAGGCGGCCCGGGTTCAATCCCAATGTGGGATTTGTGGTGGACAAAGCGGCGTCTGGGCGGGTTTGCTCAGGGTTCTCCGGTTTCCCATTCATTTTACCAACTACATCATCACCTTTCCTTTCATCCATTTCACCATCATTCCGTTTCATCTACTTCCTTCCTGCCTTGCCAGGCATTGGGCTGATCACCCATCTGACCCATGAGTGTCTGCTCCTCGACGGGCCTCTGACCCGCCTGTAAGTCCTGGGGGGGGGGGGTTAAACAGAGAAAGAAGAAGAAGATAACGTGCAAAAGCGCGAAAACTTCTCCCGGTTTGTCCATAATATGCATAATCTCAACTGCAATTTAATTTACACACTACTTCGTTCTTGGCCTCACATGGCGCACTTAATTATGGACACATTTTTATGCCATTTCTTTCGTCAGATATGTATTATTGTTGTTATTATTATTATTATTATTATTATTATTATTATTATTATTATTATTATTAGCTGTAATTGTTCATAACCATAACTATTAGGCAACACATGCTATTTTACATATGACTAAAATTTGGTGAATACCCAAAACGCACACTCACGAGCCGCTGCTGCTAATGTTTTAAAGACCGAAAGTTTGTGTGCATGGGTAATCTCAAAAACCACTAAAAAAAAAACTAAAGAAGATTTGGAAAGCCTTTGTTGAGAATGCCATGGAGTAGGAAATAGGTGCTGTACTCCACGGAGAATGTATGTAGAAGCAAAAGCCGGCTATTTGCTGTACTCCACAGAGAATACGTGTAAAAACAAAAGCCAGTTACATATTATTAGGCAATTTACACAGATGTCCATTATGTAACACTTAAGCAAACAGAAGACGGCGCTTAAAAAGCTAAAACAATACGAATTATATACTTAATTGCCACTTATCAAATACTGCAGATGTATGTGTAACGTTAAGTATCAAAACATCTGAATAACCTTTATTTAACTCTATAGATGTGTGCACTGAACTTTATGGAGGCCAAAACCTTCAATAGCCCTCATGTAAAAAAATTTCCTTTATTTCCTTTATATTTATTTTGTAATCAAGGTCATGTTGAATGATAGTTTAAAGGGAGAAAATTACTAATTTTAGAAATCAGTGAACCGATATTTTATATTAACAACTGAGAGAATATTA
Organism: Deroplatys truncata; assembly: GCA_030765065.1. Classification (NCBI taxonomy): domain Eukaryota; kingdom Metazoa; phylum Arthropoda; class Insecta; order Mantodea; family Mantidae; genus Deroplatys; species Deroplatys truncata. The sequence continues at coordinate 47,665,877 of CM060986.1, forward strand.
CTTTTCTCAATGGATGCAGTCTATACGCCTTTTCTAAAGATGTTAATTTGGAGGCCTGAGATTGCAGAATTTTCATATTCACCAACATAACATCTATTTCGTTGTATATATTAAGATTTTCTGTATAATGTTACAAATATGTATATTTTTGTTATTTACTATGAGACCACAGAGAAAGTAAATAAATTTAAAACTTCACCTCCTGTCGTTATCTAAAAATTACTTAACCACACCGACCGATGATTGCTCCACCTCCAAAGAGCAGCATTTCCAGAACTTGGAAGACTGTCGGGGGGGGGCGATTAAGGCAGGCAGACATGCCGCCGTTATTTCATATCCTTTTACATGCACTATGTGATCAAAAGTATCCGGACACTCCCACAAACATACGTTTTTCATCTTAGGTTCATTGTGCTGCCACCTACTGCCTGGTACTCATTACCCGCGACCTCAGTAGTCATTAGACATCGTGAAACAGCAGAATGGGACGCTCCGTGGAACTCACTGACTTCGAACGTGGCCAGGTGATTGGGTGTCACTTGTGTCAGCAGTCTACGCGAGATTTCCACATTCCTAAACATCCCTAGGTCCACTGTTTCTGATGTGATACTGAAGTGGAAACGTGAAGGGACATGTACAGCACAAAAGCGTACAGGCCGACCTCGTATGTTGACTGACAGAGACCACCGACATTTGAAGAGGGTCGTAAAGAGTAATAGGCAGACATCTATCCAGACCATCACACAGGAATTCCAAACTGCATCGGGATCCACTCCAAGTACTATGACAGTCAGGCGTGAGGTGGAAACCTTGGATTCCATGGTCGAGCGGCTGCTCATAAGCTACACATCACGCAGGAAAATGCCAAACAACGCCTCGCTTGGTGTAAGGAGCGTCAACATTACACGATTGAACAGTGGCAAAACGTTGTGTGGAGTGACCAATCACGGTACACAATGTGGTGATCCGATGGCAGGGTGTGGGTATGGCAAATGCCTGGTGAACGTCATCTGCCAGCGTGTGTAGTGCCAACAGTGAAATTCGGAGGTGGTGGTGTTATGGTGTGGTCGTGTTTTTTTTGTAGGGGTGTGCACCCCTTATTGTTTTGCGTGGCACGATCACAGTGCAGACCTACATTGATATTTTAAGCACCTTCTTGCTTCCCACTGTTGAAGACCAATTCGAGGATGGCGATTCATCTTTCAACACGATCGAGCACCTGTTCATACTGCACGGGCTGTGGCAGAGTGGTTACACGACAATAGCATCCCTATAATGGACTGGCCTGCACAGAGTCCTGACTTGAATCCTATAGAACACCCTTGGGATGTTTTGGAACGCTGACTTCGTGCCAGACCTCACCGACCTACATCGATACCTCTCCTCAGTTCCGCACTCCGCGAAGAATGGGCTGCCATTCCCCAAGAAACCTTCCAGTACCTGATTGAAAGTATGCCTGCGAGAGTGAACGCTGCCATCAAGGCTAAGGGTGGGCCAACACCATATTGCCTTCCAGCATTACCGATGGAGGACGCCACGAACCTGTACGTCTTTTTCAGCCAGGTGTCCGGATACTTTTGATCACGTAGTGTATATATCTTTCATTCGTAATTAGTAATAGCCGGGTCTGTATGACATTACTATTTTAAGAGGCAGAGGAGGATTCACCATAAAAATCCTAAAGATTGTTGTAAAATAATTTCATAAATAACTGGGAGAGATCAATTAAATTAACTAAATCGTCATTCGCGTTTAAACACCCAAGCGTGTAACTTCAAGTAAGTCAGCTATTATTAAACAATCAACTTGCATCAATCAATCAAACGATATGCGAACACATGATTACATATAATTTCAAAGAGCGCCGTTTACATTGCAGATAAATACAAACTTCTTATGACTAGGGCCTGGATTTTTAGGTTTTAACCTATATTTTTCCTCGGTATTTAATTAACGCATTTCAAGATATATACTCGTTTCACACTTCCTGGAGCAGAATATGCGAATTTTATTTCACCTACAAAAACCTAAATGAAGGGTCGACACCTAAAATAACCTAAATAGCTGTGTTTCCTTTTTCGAAATGAATATTATTTCCGGATTGAAACTCATTGTAAAATTATTTCCACCACTTATAGCCAGTAGATATTCCAAGTCACTACCATTAAACGCAGCACATGTGACGTGATGACACAAGGTCAAAACTTGGCTGTCTGTTGCCATTTACTATGGCGAGCACTTAAAAGATGTTCAAAATGTTGTAAATGAAACAGAAGCCTCCTGCATTGCCAAGGCTAAGAAATCACTCGAGTGCCCCACTCTTGCCGCTTCCCTTGCATACATTAAGACACATTTTTGTTTTATACCAGAAGCTACAACTTTGCCACTGAAAGATGCTCTAGATATCATTGGCAATGTTTCCAGTAAAGAAATACCTGTACCAGTGGGAATTGCATGTTCTTCGAAATTGTAGAAGATTCTTCAACGAAATCCTGCTTTAGAAGATATGAAAATAATTAATTCAGTATTGCAGCGAGAAAAGTATACAGGAGAACTACCCCTAGAACCTGCTGCACTGCCATCTATGTTCTACGCTCCAATGACGTCATGTTCCATTGAAAGAACCTTTCTTCACACAAGAATGTGTTATGTGATAACAGGAAATTGTTTACGCCAGAAAATTTCAGAATGTATGTAGCTATCTACTGCAATGCCAAAAAATAAATCCTACAACTAAGTACCAGAAAAGCAAAATTATTGATACCTCTATTGATCCACGAAGCAAAACAAACAACAAAAAATGTTTTAATCAAGAAAAACCTAAAAAAAAACTATTTTAAGCATATCAAAAACCTAAAATGAAGGTTTATTCCACCTAAAATTCCAGGCCCTACCTTATGTCTATTGATTTTTGGGTAAATCATTTAATTTTGTTCGTGAAATATCCTAGCAAATGCTATTCGTCACTATAACTCGCGAATTAATCGGTTATTTGGAAATCACTCATGGCATATCCTATGATAATTATAGAAAAATCTCATGTATTGCATTCACATGATTTCTTCTGCTTCTACAAACTATTATTACAAAAACGTATTCTTCTATTCACTTCATGTTAATTGAGATAAACCTTCAAGGCACACTTACACTTGTTGTTGTTGCTATAATAAGAATATAACAGACTAAAGCAATAGCAAGGGTCGCTATGTGATAGCTTTAAAATTCCACGCTCTTTGCGTGACTAAGAGAAAAATCGAATAGCGACTTACCGCTTGAAAGATGTATGGAAGGTTCAAAACAATAATAAAGAATATCTCGAAATGGTGAACGCTACAAAACACTATTTGACATGAACTGCATTATTTAACGAGATTTACATTTTTTATGTACTAAGGTTTTATACATCTCTCAAAGCTGTTCCCAGAAAATTCATATTATATATTTTACTTTCTCTACTACGTACCTGGTAGGTAGAGAAGGTACCTACTGCATTCCACCCAAAAATTCAATATCGATATTTCACCTGAAATAGTGTTTTAAAGTCCTCGAACCCAAATAAAACATTTTTAGAAACATATTCTTGTGTATGTACGTGTGTGTGTGTGTGTGTGTGTGTGTGTGTGTGTGTGTGTGTGTTTGTGAACAGCATAACCCAAAAACGAAAAGTCGGGTCAATGCCAAACTTGGTATTTAAGTTCCAGTGTCTTCCAAGGGTGCAACAACACAAAGATTTTCAACAATATCCCTCAGCCCCAACTACCCTTTACATGGAACATTTTTCGAAAACTTTGATTCTCTAAAAATGGCTCTAATGATTTTGATTAAAATACATATTATAAGTAATTACATGACAAATAAAATGCATATCTTGAAATTTCTGTCAATGACCTGTGAGGTCATCTTCATTCGGAAGGAATTTTGTATAATTGTTTATAACTGGTAAACGTTAAGGATAGTCGAAAACATACTTCACAAGAAATATAATTTTCTTTAAAACACACTATTTATTTCAAATAAGTTTTTTGTGGCATAAGCAATTTCTAGATATCCGTTATTAATGGTTCGAATTGTTGATTACTTGGTTATTCTCTTAAAGTCCTGTCAACATTCAGTTGTTTCTCGCGATTACATGGAAACAGTAAGGAATTTTAAGGCCAGCATACAGTGGTGTCCGGTTCTTAAACATCGCTGTTCCCTTTATATCCATAACAAAATGTATAATGTAGCTATTTCTGCAAAGGTTTATTTGGATTAAAATGTAGTAGCTAGAAACATAAGCGTTAGTAAGAATAGTTTGTATAGTCACTGATAAACGATAGAGGGCAGAATCAATGTATCGCACCAGATTTTATTTTTCATGTAAATATCTGTACTAATATTACAAAGAGAGAAAATTTGTGTATGTGTTTGTGTATGTAGGGCAATCTCAAAAACCACACAACCAATTTTGATAATGCTTTCACCATTGAAAAGCCCAATTCGTTCTGACGAGCATGGGACTATGAATCACCTCTCATTTAACTTTATAAATTATTAAAAACCTAAGACGAATTTGCAAGGCCCTTGTACATAATACGAACACATTGGAGTTATAAAAGAACTTGATTGCAAAGAAGCCCTTGACATTTAGTTGAGAATGCCATGGAGTAAAAAAAATAATTATTACTTCACAGAATATAAATACTTCCTGCACTCCACAGATTACAAAAACAAAAGCCGGTCACATTTCATTGCAAAGAATATACATAGTTGGCCGAGATCAACACTTCAGCAAACAGAAGACACGAGTTTAAACAGCGACAACCGACACTGTGTTATATTTGTTTCTTTAATTACCATTTGTAAAAAACTGCAGATATGTATTTAATGTGTATGTATTTCAAAACCTCTGAATAACCCTTATTCTAATTCTATAGATGTATTTAATAAATTTTGAATGCCAAAGCTTTCTAATAACACTCATGTAAGAATGTTCTGCTTTATTTCCTTTGTATTTATGTTGTAATCAAGTTCGTTGTATAACGAGAAAACTGCTCACATTAGAACTAAGTGAATCGATATATTATATTCATAGAGAAGATTATTTTTCTCGGTGGTTACAAACTATGTATTTTACGAAGATGTTAACTTGGTGGCCGAGTGCGAAATCTTATTTTGTTGTACATGTTAAGCATTACGTGTGAAAATTATGCATCTTTTATTTATTAAATACCTATGGAACCAAAAAGAAGGTACAAAGGTTTAAAATTTAACCTACTAGAATTATATATACAATTACTCTACCATTCCGACCGAGGATTCTTCCACCTCATAGGTACATATACGCTACATAGAATTCCAGAATTTGGAACTCTGTAGGGGAGGTTTAGTAAGTCAGACGATTTCCAAATAACAGATATTTGGAACAGTCGGGATTGTAAGAAATTGCAGTTATAGTGGGTAAAGGGGAGGATTCAGTATAAAAGTCCTCTATATCATTGTATCGTTCTCCGTGGTCTAGGTTACCATGCTACCCTCCAGTTCCCGAGGTCGCGGGTTCAAACCCAACGGAGGACGATGGATATTTTTGAGCCTAAAATCCTTAGCATGGCCTCCTTCGGAAGGGAAGTAAAGCTGACGGTTCAATGTCGTAGCTTTACGTCACATAAAAGAACCTCAAGCCTGATAAAGGGACCTCTGAGCAGAATTACCGGTCTTTCATGCCCAATATAGAATGGGACGCTAAGAACCATAGCAATTAAAGAGCGTCCATAAATAAAACTCAATTTCATTTCTCTAGATTATTGTACAACAAAGAACGGGGGAGGTAAGTGCAAGTAATTCATTCATTCATTCGTCACTGAAGTTAAAAGTCTAAGCGGCAACATCGGATAAGCAAGCTAGTCTTTAATATATTGTGATATTTTAATCAAAATTGTTAGAGCCGTTTTTGAGAAAATAAAAAGTATGCACAATTTTTGCATGTAAAGCCTAATTTGGATTGGAATTTTCTTAAAGACGTTTTTGTGTGCATCCTTAGAAGATGCTGAACTTAAATATCAGGTTTGGGATTTAACCGACTTTTCGTTTTTTAGTTATGGTGTTTACACACCTCTTTGGATGGAATACAATACTTCCTTTTGCTAGTATAGATAGATGACGTATACGAGGCGTGTTTTTAAAGTAAGTACCGTTTTAATTCTTGCCACTGCAGCGCTGCAGTCGCGATTTTGAACATGCGTGATCACTTCCTCCATTCATTAGGAAGTCAGACGCAGGTTTGAGCGATCGTCACTTTGTGTTTTTCTGCCGTTAGAGCGTTTCGAAGTGCTCAAAACATTGAACGACCCATTGACTGTGAAGTCAGATCAGTAAGTCGTTTCTTGAATGCGAGAAATGTTACGCCAGCAAACATCCATCACCAATTGTGTGAGGTTTATGGGAAATAATGAGTGACAATGTCCGACCACACACAGCCAAACAAACTCAAGGTCTGATCGCATCATTTGGTTGGGAACAATTCGACCATCCTCCCTACAGTGCGGATTTGGCACCAAGCGATTTTCATCTAGAGAAATTCCTTGGTGGAAAATGCTTCACCAACGATGATTTGTGAAACAAGAAGTGCAGACTTGGCTTTCATTATAGGCGGCATCATTCTTTGACTAAGGCATACAAAAACTGGTTTCCCTTTTCGATACAAGTACCTGAATATCCGCGGTGACTAGTGAAAAAGTAGAGTAAGGTAGTTCATGATAATAAAGCATTTGGAACATGCTATTTTGTTTAAATATTATCGCTACTTTAAAAACACGCCTCGTAGAAAGTAAAAATGACTACGTGATGCATGAATGTTTAGAAAGACTTCTAAGTTTGCCTGGCGCGAAGAATTAGTGATGTTTGCATAAAGAAATGCACTGCTTCCTGGAGCGTTGCACATAGGGATGTTAATGGTAGCGATTTTACAGCGTCATGAATTTGATTCATAGACACGGAATTGTACTTAAAGGTAGAGAGAGCTAGCACTTGTGGCAATGCTCTGTATCAAGATAAAATATTTGGAGACGCCTAAGCCGAGATTAACGACAACATAAGAACTGGTCTCCCAACAGCTTCAGGAAATTGAAACATCTTCTCTCCCTTCCCCTTCCCGCCTGAATAGTAATTATTCATTTGCAATTTGTCCCTGATGACCACACACGGAGTTAGCTCTGAGCACTGCCAACGGAGTTCATTGCATGTGACCAACGCACCTGCAAAACTTTGCTGCATTTCTAATGTAACCGAGCTGGATGTTCAGACGGTAACGCCTGTGACCCGCATTCGGGAGGTTGTGGGTTCGGTTCCCGCGGCCGACTTTCTTGAACCATGGGTTTTTTACGGGGCGATTGCTGGGAAGGTTCATTACATCCCCGAATTTCCTGTCCCTCCATTTCACCTCCATTCTCATTTCACTTCATCGTTCATTTGCTTGGCCTGTTTCAGGGTTGAAAGTGTCGGCGGAAGTCTCGGCATTGCATGGCAGGAGAAAAAGGTGCTTTATGTAAACCTTCGTCTCCGGAATAGGGGCAGTCTTCGAGTCCCGGCCCTCCTAATGGGATGTGGAAGCCTGCAGGAGAAGGGGAGCTTCAATCTGCAACAGGTAGGGATCCTGCCCTCTGCCCTGTCATGCCTCCAGTGCTAGTCGCCCTCTGTCTCCTCTCACCTCACCTCACCCCTCCCTCCCGGGGGTACAAAAGATCTTGTAGGCCGAGGTGCTAAGTCCCCTCCACTCCCAGCCCTACTCATACTGCCGTCTAATACTTCGCCAGCTTTTGGAACGCAGATTATTCATTTTTCTTCCTCTAGCACCCCAAAAACGATATACAGAATTCGTCGGAAATATACACAGAAAAAGGTGCATATGTGAACAGCATAACTACAAAAGGAAATGTCGAATAGATACTGAACTTAATATTTATGTTCAGCACCTACACAAAGACTTTCAAGAAAATCTTTCCATCTCAAATTACTCTTTATATGAAAAACTTTGTTATTTTTTATTTTTTCATAAATGGCTCTAACGATTTCGATTATAATCATAGGTTTTAGATGTTTACATGATAAATAAAATAGCCTGTAAACTCCTGTTCATTCTCAATGAATTTTGTGCAGTCTTGCGTAATTAGTAAGCCATAAGAGATAGACTAAAACTTACTATACAGCAAATATAGAACCTTTACAACGCGAATGTCTTTCAAATGATTTTTTTTAGCATCAACCATTTCGAGGAATTCGTTATTATAGGTTTGAATTTTTAACTGCTTTGTCGTTTTTGAACTCCTGTCAACATTCCGATGTCACCGAAATAGGATGGAGCAAATAAATACTTGATTATGGTCACTTCAATCTCTCCCATTGCTCTTGACCTCAATTGAAACGTGTGATGGAACCATTTCTGCAAACGTTTATCTCGATTAACGCGAAGTAAATAGAAGTATTAGCCAATAATATAAAATAAATAATAAAAAAATCTGATGTGTTGCACTGACATGACTTTCTCTAATCTTGTACAAACTATTTTTACAACGCTTACTCTCCATCTACTTCATGTCAATCGTGTTATCGTGATGTTTATCTTATTGCTGATTTACTTGTAGGTGCAAGGGGAATATGGTAGGCTTTAAGCGATAGTCAGATCTTTTAAGAGCTGGTTGCTATGTGGAGCATTCCATTATCTTTGTATGTCCAGGATATCAAAAAAGAAAAACAAAACGAATAACAAATTCCCATTTGAGAAAAATTTAAGTGTTGGAAAATTCAAACAAATAACAGGGAATATCTCGGAAATGGTTCACTCCAAAAAAAATGTATGTGGCATACGTCGTGTGTTTTAACAAGATCTACCTACATTTTTTTGCATACAAAAATTTTATCTATCTCTTACCATTTAGCAGTTATGTAGAAGCCATTCACAATGAAGAGGACTTTTGGTGACATTCCCAGAAAATTCAAGTTATACATTTAATTTGTCATGAAAATACCTTAAACATATGATATTTTAATCAATATCGTTAGAGCCATTTTTAGAAAATCAAAATTTTTTAAAAATGTTCCATGTAAAGGGTAGTCCAGGGTGGGAGAATTTTATTGAAAATCTTTGTGTCGCATTTTTTAAGATACTGAACCTAAATACCAAGTTTGCTATTTATCCGACTTTTCGTTTTTGAGTTATGCTGTTCACAGAGACACAGACACACATACAGACCTTTATTTAAAAATTCTTTTTGGGGGTGTTTTAGGTGCTTCAAAACATATATTTCCGGTGAAATCTTAGTATCGAATTTTTGGGTGGAATACAATACTTCCCCTACTTACTATACGTAGTAGAGAGAATAAAAAACTCAAAACTCAAAGGTTGGTTCATGTAACCTGCCTCGCGCATGCTTTGCATCGAGTGAGCGAAGTGTAAAAAGTTTTCCATATGTTGACAAACTAATGCCTAGTGTTAAGAAAATGTTCTTAAAATCCCCATCTAGAGAGCGACATTTTCACGAAAATGCCCCTGACATACCTCTACCTCCGGAACCAGCGCTGACACGGTGGGATACTTGAATAAGCGCTTGCATGCATTGCTGTACTCGTTTCGATGTGATTAAATCTGTGATTGATAGCTTGGATAGAGAAGATGCTGCTTCCATTGCCATGTCGCAACATCTAATTGCTAAACTTCATCTGAAGAGCACCTGGCGTACATTAACAGCAATTTTGCTCATTTAGTGACAGCATAAACTACCTTGAAAAACGTAATGAAGCCATTCATTCAGTGTTCTCAAAGGTGAGTGCTGTACAGCAACAATTGGAACAATGTGAAAGTGAAGCTGGAAAAGTCGTCAGCCAGAAGATGAAACTATTGCTTGAAAAAAACCGGGGATATGAAACCATGCGTAAGATAAGTGAAATGTTGAAAGGAGAAAATTGTGATGTGAGAGTTTTTGAAGAGGAATTTTCTCCACGAGATCTCGCTTGCTTCAAATATGCACCCATGACTTCCGTTGATGTGGAGAGAAGTTTCTCAATGTTTCGCCACGTTCTGTCAGAAAAGGGATGATCCTTTACACCTAAGAACCTGGAGATGACTATTGTGGTATACGCAATGCCAACTGAGGTAAGGTTTCCCAAATTCCACCACCCTGTGTGGTTAAACCAGATGTGATTCTAGTTATACTTATTTCAGTTTGTTTCTCCAAGATCTCCATTGGGGGTTCGCTGATTTCCGAAGAAACATTTCTTTCATGCAGCTTTTTTTTTAAACTCTGTATATAGTTTTGTATTTTTGAAACATTATATTCGTTAAAGATATAATTGAAACTGAAATTATGAATTAATTTGCATCGGCTTTCATTTAATTTTCTTTTTTGTATTCTATATAACTTTGTATTTTTTAAACATTATATTCATTAAATATAAAATTGAAATTGAAATTACGAAATAATTGGGATCATCTGTTTACGATCTTTTTAACTATTTAAAGGTCTTTTTAAGGCAATGTATAGGTCTTCAATTTCCGAGCCCAAGTGATAGGTAATGTAATGCAGCATTATTCCTAGAGAAATTAAAGTAAATGTTGGAACCAGAGTTACAAGTCAATACATGCCACCATTTACTACTGCTATTCCCTGCAGCCATATCGTAGACTTCACCCTCTCACATGAAAGCCTGAGCTATCCCCTCCTCGTCACATTTGGTGAAGGCGCCGATGCCGTCGTCACACTTGTTAAACCAGAAAAGCTTTTAATTCACATTTACACATTTGGTTCCGGAATTGGTTAACTCAAGAAAAAAGCAAACTGATTTAAAGAGATCCTTTTTTTTTTGTAGTACGATTTTTGCCTATCTCTTACGGTTTATCAATCATGTAACAGCTATTCAGAACGAAGAGGACTTCAGAGGAATTTCCTAGAAAATTCAAGATAATTATACGTTTCATTTGTCATGAAAACAGCTTAAACATAAGTTATTTTGATAAAAATCGTCTAGAGCCATTTTGTGATAATAAAAGAATAACAAACACATTTTCAGTCAAAGGATAGTTTGAGCGTGTGGCATCCACTAGCTGTTGTTGTTGTTCACCAATGGCACTGGGGATTAATTAATCTGCATCATTTCCCCACTGGCTTCCCAATATAAAGTCTGTAAGTTATCATTTTTAAGGCCTTTGCATTTGGCGAGATGTTGTTTGTTCAGGATGATATTTTCTTCACAGAGAGTGCACTTAGGTGTAGGTAGGCATCGTATCTTGTAGAGATGTTCTGCGAAGCAATCGTGGCCAGTTGTCATCCTAAGTAAGGCCACTGCAGTCTTCCTTGGCATTTTTTGTATATCAACACTATCTTTAATATTCTTATAGTCTTTATCTTTTAATTTATCTTCTTCATCAAGTCTCTGCTGTCTTTTGAAATGTTTCTTAATGTTATTTAATTGTTTGTTTATTTCTATTTGTCCTACAGGTTTTATTTGATGTATTGCACCTTTCTGTGCTAATTGATTCGCATGTTCATTGTCCAAAAGTCCGACATGAGCTGGGCTCCATTCTAGAGTGACATGATTTCTAGTTTCAACTGCTTTAATTAGGCTTCTTATTTCTTTAATATTTCTTGCTGTTTTATTATTGTAATTTACTATTCCATCTATGGCTGATTTTGAGTCTGATAAGATGACTATTTTTTGTTTTATGTATGGTCTATATAGAACGTTCTGTAATGCTGCCTTTATAGCTGTTAATTCTCCATCATAGTGGTTTGACATTTCATCTAATGTTAGATACTGTGCAAAGTGTTTACAGTATACTCCTGCACCGGCGCTTTTTTATTGATTAGGGATCCATCTGTAGTGACAGCATGTTTCTGGGTATCTTGCATTTTCCGTAGCTATTGCTATGGCTCTCATTTCATCTGGTATATGAGATATATCTTGCTAACTTATTCAGCAAGTTTGGTATGTATCCAACAATTCGCTTTTAGTTACGCTGTTCACAGACACACACGGGCCTTTTCCTTAAAATGGTTTTTTTTTATTCTGGGTTCCCTCAAAACATGCATTTCCGGTGAAATCTCGGTATCGATATTTTTGGGTGATAGAGAAATTAAAAATGAATATTCCCTGTGCATTACTTTGGCGCTGTGGAGACGAATGAATGCACAGATGTTGAAACAGATAGCGCTGAGAAGAATCACGACACAACATGAATTTGAACCATCGGAATGACAGAGGGTGATGTGCAAATAGCAATAACGTCTCACGATGGCCCTAGGGGTGTTATTTTGTAGCGGAAAGTGTGTAATCTTGGCCACATGTTCGATCAAGTCGTCACGGCGAGTAACCCCTTAATTACCCTGTCAACACGTCCCATTATTTTGTTTCCCTGCCCCCCGGCGAGTGTCCACAGAGGCTGGCCGGCTATCTGCAGAACAAACAACGGCAACTCACCTGCCCCGTGGACAGGGGTGGCCATAGCATACGCGGCGAAGTTATCGCGTCAACAAGGGGAGGCAGTCAAGCTGTTCTAGAAGCGGAAAAACAGCGGCTTGGTTTCTTTGAGAACAGCATGGAGTGGAAATACGTCATAACCATTGTAATCCATCCAACCTGGTGTAGAAGTAGTCTGTCATCGGTTGGGGCGAATGGTCTAGATAATAATTTACTTTGTCTTTCATTAACCAAAATTGGTATATAAGTTCAGCATCTTCCAAAGATGCGACACGAAGATTTTCAACCCCAAACTACTCTTTATATGGAAAAACGTTCAATGTTTTTTATTTTCTCAAAAATGACTCAACTATTTTTATCAAAATACTCGGTGGTGGCTTCTGCATGAGAACACAAGAGCGCGTAAAGGCCCTCACTTTTTTACACCTGACGGAATTATTGGTTATTTTTTCTTTCAAGGCTATTAAACATATTATTCGATAATTTAAAATCCACGATTTCTGCGCATGCGCAACTGGTATGACGTAATTATCTTATGGGACCACATACATACGGGTCGTGCACACTTGAAGACGTGCACTAATGTGCGAAGCTTTTTCTCATACTATTTTCATACTATTACAATTGTACGTCAATCCTACTAGGTGGAAGTTAACAATCACTGTAGGACAAGTAGGTAACGTGCACAGGCGCGGAAACTTCTCCCGGTTTCTCCATACCTACCATCCATAATCCCAAGTGCAATTTAATGTGCACATTGTTTCGTTCTTGCCCTAAAGCGCTGTAATTAATTATGTCTACAACAATAAACATCCACAAAAAATCCTTTCTTTCGTCAGATAAGTTAGTATTATCATTATTATTATTATTTCCAGCAGCATCTTTGATGTTGCTAGAAGTGGCTGCAGGTGTATCAGTTTTTTTTTGTAATTATAACCAATTGCACCAGCTGCTATTTTACATTTTCAGGGCTGTCTCTCTGAAATGTTGTAAATACCCAGAATGTATACTCACGAGCTGTACTGAAGATACCATAAGATATTTGCATGAAAAATAAAACTTTTATTTGAATTTTCTGGGAATAGCTTGATATGTCTCCTTTATTCTGAATGATTTATGCAACTGGTAAACGTAAGAGATACTCAAAATCTTACTCTACAAAAATTGTAGGTTTCGTTAAAGTACCAACTGTTATTTTAACGAAACCCATTCAATAAAATTTTCTGTGGCGTTAATCATTTTTTTTTAATTGGTTGAAATTTTCAAATACCTCGCTATTTGCTTTTTCGAATTTCAAAACCAAAAAGGTGATCGGCCTTTATAAAATTTCCACCATCGCTTTAGTCTACTGAATCCTTCTTGTACATTCGCTTCCATTCATGCCATCACCGCAGCTTCGGGGGGAGGGCATTTTACCAACTTTCTCAGCGGGCGCGTACGTAGCAGGGAGGGGATTATCTGGAGCGCCTTGCCTTTATTGTTTGACCAAGCAGTGCTATGTGTTAACTGTAGTGATGTATCCAAATATTTCGAAGGTGCATCGGGAAGAATTGTTGGTATGTGGGAAGCCATTTTGCCGTTTGAAGATATTGCTAGAGCAATGCCATGCAGCATTCACATGGACAGATTACTAAAAATAACTTTTAATGGAGAAACTGTGAAAAACAGTGTTTTATTTAGTTGTACGAGGGCTGATCAACAAAGACAGACTGATTTTTTTTCACGGATGTTTATTACTCCAATTCAATGTTTACATGATCTTTTTCAAAGTAGTCCCCTCCAACTTCAATGCACTGTTTATAACGTCTCTGCCAGTCCTTGAACACGTGCTGCAGAGCATTCTTTGTCAGGTCCTTGAGAATCGCCTCACTTTTCTTGAGCACTGCTTCAGAGTTCTCAAATCGAATACCCCTAAGCTTTGCCTTTAGTGATGGGAATAAAAAAGTCACAGGGTGCAAGATCGGGGCTATAAGGTGGATGTGGTACACAGGTAATGTTGAATCGAGCCAGAAACTGCATGACTTGATTTGCGACGTGAGGCCGTGCATTGTCATGATGAAGTCGCCACCCAGTCCGAGAAAGCTCTGGTCGTTTCTTTGCAATATGCTTCCTCAGTGTAGCCAATACTGACGTGTAGTATGCTGCTATAACAGTAGTGTGAGGGGGAACTGCATGCTGGTAAATCATTCCATTACAGTCAAAAAATGTGATCACCATCACTTTCCCTGCAGATGGAACAACTTTTGCCTTTTTTGGTGTTGGAGAACCTGGCGATTTTCACACTGTGCTGGCTTGCTTTCCTTCAGGATCATAATGATGCAGCCATGACTCATCACCGGTGATAATCGATTTAAAAAATGCATCACCTCCATCGTCTGGTATACGAAATGCACGTAGGGTCTACAAAATAGAGCATTACTACCAACCTACCAATACGAGAGTGCTGCCGCCTACCAACATTATACATAAAACCCCGCTATTTTCAAATATTTATGTTACAGATACGAAACTATCACGGAAGCTACAGGAAAAAATCAGTCTCAGTCTTTGTTGATCAGCCTTCGTATATTAGATTGGACAGATGATTCCTATAATGTCTAGTAAATGTGTTCTCTTTGAGAGTAAAAAGTATAATGTATTTCAGTTTTACATTATGTGCCATTAAAAGATATTAAGCAAAATAAAGTGTTATTTAGTTATGTGTTTAAACATGGTTATTATAAGTGGTGAGTAAATCTAATGCTCAAAGTTACACGTATATTCATCCGCGAATAATCTAGAACGGTGCACATAAAACAAGACGCCACTGCATGCGTGAGAAGGTAAACAGATTCACAACCTCCCCTTGCTATCGGTGATGGCATAAATGGAAGCGAGTGTTCATACCTACAATAAAAGGTTAATGTGTATGAAAGCGTATCTCTATTAATAAGCAGTGCATATAAGAAAAAAAAACTTTTATAAGAAAACTTTGTGAAAGAGTGAGTACAGAAAGTCATGTGAATGCGACACATCAGAAGTTTTACAAATCACAACAAATGTTGCCTAGTTTTTAGTCATAAAAAGGCTGTATAGTTTTCATATGATACAGAAATCTCTAAAATGTAAAACGAAATGTGACAAAATTGGCAATTGTGAGGATTCATCGAGATCTACAGTTTAGTTTTAAAAATATGTTTAAAGTAGTGTTTTTAATAAAAAGTAATGAAAATGTGAGAGAAAAATGCTTGAAGTTCAAAGCTGAACAATTTTTTTTTCTAATAAGAGCCATAACATTGGGGCTTTTTGTGTTAAGAGAGGCATTTTACCCCTTCTATGTTGATAATGAAAGCCATGCAAATGTTTGCTGCTAGTAAATACATGGATCTGTCTTAAGTAACAATTTTGCCAAGTTCTACTATATGTAGGTATTGTTTACTGTGTGTTTATTTTTCTGGAAAATAAGACTTTATTGCAGATTTCCCATTTTCTCAGTAACTATTGCTTAGATAATTTTGCAACTTTTAAGAGAAAGCTATTTTCACCAATTAATTAGATGAGATTTTCCCACAGAAATGTTGGATACATTTGTGTTAAATTTTTACAAAAATATAAAAACAATATTTCACAGTTTCAACACAACATAATGCAGCACCTCTCTATCCATTTCAGTATTAAGTTTTAAGAACATGAAGTTAAACTTTTCAGTAACTTGTAATCAATAATGACAAAATAGATTAGCATTGGGGCATTCCCCGTCCTCTTAAGGCCTAATGAAGCACCGTTAAGTATATAGTACCGGTCTTCCTCAGCATGCGGGTGCACGAACCATTACACCGGGAAGATGCTGTCTCTAAAGTGAGTTTATAAATGTTTTAATTTTGTTTTGTCCATTGCATAATAGTGTATTCCGCTTCTAGCTGTGATAAAATCTGTGAGAAAATCGGCCAAAAATTGCCAACGTTCATAAATACGGATTTTAGTGTTAACAAACGTTTTACTTTAGTCTTAAGTAGCTTTTATAGTTGAATGACCTTTTAAAGTATGTCATATAGATATTTAAATGTCTGCCTGTAAGTCTAACTTCCTCTATAACTGTAGTAGTAAAAACCTATAAGTTTCGCCTACATTAAAGCGAACAAACCATTCAAGAGAGACCTCAAGCGACACGGGTAACCGAGGTCGTTAAAGCACAGCCTCGTGAACGGTAGGCCTAGGTTCAATTCCCGCCAGGATTAGGTTGGCCCCGTAGCTCAGTTGGTAGAGCACCTGCCTGTTGTGCTAGGGGTCCTGGGTTCGATTCCGAGCTGGGGTGGGAATTTTTTAAAATGCCGGCCGTCGTAGCCGTTGTCGCTGGAGTATGTAGCTTCGGCAAACTGAGGGTCGCGGGTTCGAGTCCCGCCTTGGGCATAGGTGTTTGTGTGTGGGTGTAATAAGCGGTAAACAGTAATTATAAGTTGGATAAACAAGAGAACTTTATATATATATATATATATATATATATATATAAAAAAAGGACCATCCTCTCCGACTGAATTTTTATCCCGGTTTTTCTTAGTCCTCATAACCGGCAAATGTCGGGGAGGTAGTCTAAATTTAGGCCGAAACGTTTCCTTTCCAAATTTCGTTTTCCTGTTATCATTTCATGTATCACCAGTGTCACCGCCTGTGGTGCCATATAAAGTAAGAACGGAGGTTAAACACTAGAAGTGGAAGAAAGTACTAGGTATATTATTTACAGAGCAACAGAAAAAGATGGAAGAGGGCCTGTATGAGCACTAAATACTGTTTTTAGATAGCTTGGAACTAAAACCAGAGCTTTAAACACAAGAGAGACAAATTGAAAGTTGTTCTTTGTCACATTAGTGCGATAAAGTTTTTATGCCATTCCATTGTTACCTATTTGGGTTTCAAGTCCAATCACATGGCAATTACCCTTTGTGTTTGCACATGTTTAATAAACTGACTTGGTTTGATTAACTTTTACATTTCATTATGCCTTTTTACATGATTAATACCCCTATATATAAAATATTAATTCCATACTTGTGGTTTACGAGCTGAATCATACATGCAGTTGGACGAAGCGAACGCATCTATAAAAGACATAATGGG
This sequence comes from Deroplatys truncata, assembly GCA_030765065.1. Classification (NCBI taxonomy): domain Eukaryota; kingdom Metazoa; phylum Arthropoda; class Insecta; order Mantodea; family Mantidae; genus Deroplatys; species Deroplatys truncata. Next base: position 47,683,418 of record CM060986.1, read on the forward strand.
AGGAGTCAAGAGGAGCTGCTATTTATATAATGATTGCAATTACTTATGCAAACAAATAGACAAAATGAGCGAGCACAACCTTTCAGCTGAGCTTATCTGAGATTGATGAGCTCTTATATTTGTGACAGGCACTAATGACGTGCTCACGACCACCTATCTGCACTAATTAATCCACAAGCATGAACAAAAATAAACAATTCTTATTTCTGTGTGTGCAAAACAAACCTAGTGTGAAAACAAAAGCACAGGTAGGAAATAAAAGTGAAGACGTACATGAAGGACAAGCAAGGACATACCTGCACATGTCCAAGGTGTAACAATCTCCATATATTTGTCTAGAGGTGGCAATGTGTTGCATTCACGTGACCATCTCTACTCACTTTTCTATAAACTATTCTTATAAAAGCCTGTACTTCTATTTACTTCTTGCTAAACGAGATAAACATTCACTGTACTTTTACACATTTCGTTATAGGTATAAGGATAGTCAGATTTTCACTTTCTCTACCACGTACATTTCGATCTGTTCAATACTGTCATTCATTTTAAGTTCCATCGTTTTCAGTTGTTTCTCACAATTGCATGGAAACAGTATGGAATTTTAAGACCAGCGTATAGCATCCAGTTCTTAAACATTTGACATCGCTGTTCCACTTGTGTGTATAATGAAGCGTGTAAGGTAGCTATTTCTGCAAAGGATTGTCTCGATTAAAATAAATTAGATACAAAATTAAACTTTCGCAAGATAATTTGTATTCCCACTAATAAGCGATAGAGGGTAGATAAAGTAATGTGAATGTGACACATCAGTTTTCTTTTCCTTTCTTTCTACTTCATGTTAATCGAGATAAACATTTGCAGAAATAGTTTTCGCATTTCTTTGTAGGTGAAAGAGGTATAAAATAAACCGAATCGATAGTCAGATGTTTAAAACCGGGTCTATATATGCTGTCCAATAAATTCCTTATTCTTTCCATGACATCACGAGAAACACCTGAATAGCTAGAGCACTTAACATTTCCGATGTGTTGCATTCATATTACTTTCTCCACTCACTCTATGCTAATCGTACAAAGGATTATGCTTCTGTCTAGTTCTTGTTGGCAGAGATCATCTATACAGTAGTAGGCTAAAGCAGTGCTCAAGATTTTTAAAAGCTAATCGCTATGTAATGAATTTAAAATTCTGCGCCCTTTGCATGACCACGAAAAAAAAAAACTAATGCTACCTACCACTTTAAGAAAGTGTATTTGAAAATTAAAACCAATAACAAAGAATATCTCGGAAATGGTTAACAAAGCATTTATTTTGTCCTTTAACAAAATCTACATTTTTTAAGAGTAACTCAGAATAAAGGGGACTTCACAGAAAATTCAATATATACAGTTCGATATGTTATGTAAATGTCTTTAACATATGGTATTTTAATCAAAATCCTTAGAGCCTTTTTCAAAAATTAAAAAATATCGAACAATTTTCCAATTAAACACCAATTTACTCTGGGGGGGAATTTCTTGAAAACCTTCGTGTCGCATCTTTGGAAGATACTAAACTTATATACCAAGTTTGGTATTTATCCGACATTTCGTTTTTGAGTTAAACTGTTCATAGACACACACATGCACTAGGGTTGCCAACTTTCAGATATGAAAATAAGTGATAGGTAAGTGCTCCAATGCGCTCTGTGAATAGACCTTTTTTACCTAACATTTATTTATTACATGAGAGATTTATTACTGCAAATAAATTGCATTATGTTCTGCCATCTTTTCATCATGACATCACTGTTTGGGCTTATGAGCAGAACGTGCCTATTTTTTAATGTTTTCATCTGTTTTTACAAAATTAAGAACTCTTTACATGACTAAATAAAATTTGTAGTCACCGGAAACTCTGCTTTTATGAGATCTGCACTGCTTCCGTTACGTATCTCAGTCCTTTTTTGTTCATTAGAGAAAAAAATTCGTTGTTTCTGAACTTGATCTTCGCACAGTAAGTGTATATTTAGCCACTTTTAACAAACTAATTTACACACGCATTTCTTTCTTTGTTTCTTTTCCCCCTAAGGCACTGGAAACCTGGACCCATTTTTCTTATGTACTCCCACCCTGAGATATAATATTATCTGACGTTGAATGCCCTTAAGAAGGTTTTGGTGTTGTTTAACCTGAAACTCTGATTTTGAAATTAACTTTATTGGCAAGTTTTCTTTAAGTATGAAGTGCTGGTTTAAACATGCACCAAAGCTCAAGTAGATTTTTTTTAAGGTTTCTTCAATTGTGAACATCACGTACTCAAAACCCTGTATGTTCCACTACAAAAAAATCTGATGTGTTACACTCACATAACTTTCTCTACTCTTGTACAACCTAATTTTACAAACACCTATTCTCCATATGCTTCATGTTAATCGAGATATCGAGATGTCAATCTTATTGGTAATTTTCTTGTAGATGCAAGGAAAATATGGTAGCTTTTAAGCGATAGTCAAATATTTTAACGCTGGTTGCTATGTGACGCATTCCATTCTCTTTGCATGTCCAGGAAATAAAAAAAATGAATAACGCATTTGAGAAAAAGTATAAGTATTGGAAAATTTAAGGAAATAACAAGCAATATCTCGAAAACGGTTCACTCAACAAAAGAAATGTATATGACATAAGTTGTGTATTTTAACGCGATCTACATTTTTTGTGTAGTAAACTTTTGTCTATCTCTTATGGTTTACCAGTTATGCAAAAGTCGTTCACAATGAAGAATACTTTTGGAGACATTCCCAGAAAATTCGAGATATACATTTTATTTCTCATGACATTATCTTAAACATATGATATTTTCATCAAAATCGTTAGAGCCATTTTTGAGAAAATTAAAATTTTCGAAAAATCTTCCATGTAAAGGGTAGTCTGGGGTGGGGGGATTTTCTTGAAAACCTTCGTGTCGCATCTCTGGAAGATACTGAACCTAAATACCAAGTTTGGTGTTTATCCGACTGTTCGTTTCTGAGTTATGCTGTTCACAGACACACACACAGACACACACACGGACATGTTTCCAAAAATGCTTTTTTTGGATTCAGTGGGTCTCAAAACATATATTTCCGGTGAAATCTCGGTATCGAATTTTTGGGTGGAATGCAATACTTCCCCTACTTACTATACGTAGTAGAGAAAGTAAAAAAGTTAGAAATAATTCAAATGAGAACTACGGGATAAATGCAACAAAATACGTGATCCGGGATTTAGATCCGAATAAATGTTGAAATATGGGATAGACATACACAAACGGCGGAACTTTTTCTTAATTTTTTTTTTCTAATGGGGCTTCAAAACATGTACTTTCCGTGAAATCTCGACATTAAATTTGTAGGTGGAATGCAGTACTTCCTGTATCTACTAGGTACGTGGTAGAAAGAGAAGAGGCAACTCTGAAAGACGTTTATAAGGGTAGAATATAGAGAGATCAGTATGTAACTACCTCCCGGATGAACTGGGGGCGACACACGCAGAAGCAAATGACAGAAATGTAAGACAAATGACGAAGCGAAAGAACAAAGTGAGTAAATAATAAGCAGGCTTTGGAGCCGGTCTGCTGATGGTATCGCCTTTACTGTAATCGGTTTATTTGCTCGAACACAAGCCCCATCTTACAGCATCCAAGTGCACTCTCGCTTCAAGTGGTCGTGTCATACGCAGTCCCAGGTCGATAACGATCTGCACCGGGCTGGGCTCGCCATAAAAAATATATTGTTCCTGTGCATGCTAATTCTCCTGCTGCTGCTTGAGTGTTTATTTTAATTCTATCTCTGTTTTTCCACAGATAAGCTGTAAAGTGTTCTCTACCCCACTATTCTTCTATACACTACTCTGATAAGATTAACTGTTCCATGTTAATCTTGATAAACGTTTCCAGAAGTAGTTTCATTACATATTTCGTCGTAGATACAAGGGGAATACAGGAGACTGAACCCATAGTCAAATGTTTAAAAAGTGGGTCGCTATATACTTCCATTGAAGTTCCATCTTTGCACATCACGAGAAACAACCTAATGGTGACTTAGTACTTCAGAAATATGAGGGGCATTCAAATGAAACCTGGTCAGTGCGTCTAACTTAGCATTACACGTAAGGTGGCACCCCATAACTGCGTATATGGTGGCACCATCTATTGGTAGAGCGATACAGCGTGCTGAACGTTTAACGTTGCATAGCGACAGTGTGGTTTCACGCCGAAGAAAAGGTGGTCACACAAATTATCGTCCACTACTGAACATGAAGGCGAGTAAGCAGGAACAACGAGGAGTGATTCGATTTTTAGCGGCGGAGGAAGTTGGAGGCCGTGAAATGTATCGACGGATGAAGACTGTGTACGGTGAGTACAGTCTGTGTCGTTCAAGTGTGGTGAAATGGCGCAAAAGATTCCTTGAGATGTGCGCGTTACTGGAAGACGATGCTCGTCCTGGACAGGCTCATCGTGTCATCACATCTGAAATGATTGCGGAAGTGAATGCTTTAGACTTGGGCAACCACAGAATCACCGTGGACGAGATCCATTGGTTATTGGGTATTAGCGTGGGCACCATTCACACCATAATGCATCAACACTTGAAATTTCGAAAAGTTTGTGTGCAGTGGGTTCCCCACCAACTGACCGCCGAACAGCGCAATACTCGAATGGCGCTGATTTTGAGTCATCTGCAACGTTATCATGAGGAGGAATACGGCTTTCTGTCACATACTGTCACTGGTGACGAAACATGGTGTCACCATTTTGAACCGCAAAGCAAGCGTCAGAGCAAGCAGTGGAAACATGCGACTTTACCACCTCCAAAGAAATCAAAGGCCATGCACATCAGTTCTGCTAAGGTCATGATGTCCTTGTTTGACCACAAGGGCCCACTGCTTGTCGAGTTCCTGGAACGGGGAACCACCATCAATGCCCAGCGTTATCAAGCCACTTTACAGAACCGTAGACGAGCCTTCAAGTCGAAACGCCCAGGCATGTTGTAAGATGGCGTTCTCCTGCATGATAATGCCCGCCCACACACTGCCAATGCGGTGAAGAGGACATTGCAGGAGTTTCCACCGTACAGTCCAGACCTTTCACCGTGTGACTTTCATGTTTATGGACCTCTAAAACAAGCTATTCGCGGACATCGATTCACAACGGACGACGAAGTGTGTGAATGGGTCCAGGCCTAGATCCAACAACAGCCTACTAGCTTCTTCAAAGATGGAATCGACCGGCTAGTGTCGCAATGGGATAAATGTGGCAACAGTTTCGGTGACTATTTTTGAGTTAATAAAATCGTTACCGTTAGTTTACACAAGTGACCGGGTTTCATTTGAATGACCCTTATATATAATAATGTACAGGGAAAATTCAAATTAATAGGAATAAATAACTCAGAAATGATTAATTCCACAAAAAGTTTGAAATAAGTTGTATTTTAACGAGCTCTACAATATTTTGTGTAATAAATTTGTTACTTATCTCTAACGCAAAACTATAAAAATGCTCCACGTAAAAGGTAGTTTGGGGTGGGGAGATTTTCTTGAATAAGCATCTTTAGAAGGTACTAAACCTAAATACCAAGTTTGGTTTTTATTCTACTCCTCGCTTTCGAGTTATGCTGTTCACAAACACGCATAAGGATCTTTTTCTAATAAATGGTTTTTTTTTATTCAAGGTGCCACAAATCATGTATTTCTGGTGAAATCTCGGTATAGAATTTTTGGGTGGAATGCAATACCTTCTCTACCTACTATGTACGTGGTAGAGAAAGTAAAAAATGCAAATCAAAATGAAGAGGATTTCAGCAACTGTTAATAGAAAATTTAAAATATACATTTTATTAGTGGAGCAAGCATTTTAAAATGTGATATTTTAATCAACATCGTTAGAACCGTTTTAAAGAAAAGATATAGGCAAAATTTGTTTATGTAAAAGGTAGTTTGGTGTAAGGGAATTTTCCTGAAAGTCTTCGTGTCGCATCCTTGGAAGATGCTGAACTTCATTGGACCAAAGGACCTCTTTGTAAAAACGCTATTTTCGAGTGTAAGGTATCTCAAATTTGTATTTCTGATTGAAGAGAAATTGCACTTTTGGGTGGAATGCAATACTTTCTCTATCCACTACAAGTAAGGGTAAAGAAAGCTAAAAGTGTGATAAAATACTGAAATCTCTAACCTATATATAAGAATTAGTAATTCGGAAATACTTAATGTCACAAAAAAGCTATGCGACTTAAATGGCGTGTTTTAACGAAATCTACAATTTTGTGTATTAACTTTTTACTGTCTAATGGTATAGCAGTTATTACAAAATGCATTCAGAATGAAGAGGACTTCATACGCTATTCTTTGTTATTGGCTTGAATTTTCTATTTTTTATCAAGTGGTAAGTGACTATTCATGTTTTATCGTGGTCTTGCAAAGAGCATGGAATTTCAAAGCATCACAAAGCGCTGCACTTTTTAAAAATCTGACTATCGCTTTAGTCTACCGAGCGAGATGGCTCCGCGGTAACGTGCGAGGCTTGCTTGGGGCTAACCACTATGACCAAGATTTTTTCCTGTTTTTTCTGGTTAGATAGGCAAATGTTCGGGTGGTTTCTCTTCTATCACAAATTTCCTTTCCCTTATTTCCTATCTTTTCGCTTCCCCTTTCATTTTTGCGGCCCTGCCTTCTCTAAGCCAACTCAGATAGGTCGGGTTCTCCCCGGTTCCGGCAGAGGGAAGCCTACTTTGAGCAACCTGCCGTTGTGAGCGGGTCATTAAGCATGGAATCGATAGTGACCTCTGTCGCCGGTCTTATGGTATCTTTGTCCCATCCGTTTCCGAGTGGTAAGCAAAAAAGATCCGTTGGGTCGAGGTGTGAGGTGTCCGCTCCGTTCCTTGGTCATACTTTTAGTCGTTGTTTAAAGTCTCCATATAACGTTGCCCCGTATCTCTTAACAAGTCATCTCTCATTGGCTGCTGTTGTGGAATAGGCTGTTATGCTGTACAAAATAGTTCTTTATTTAGCACGATAATTTACCTTAATGTAACATTCGAGCCCCTTCCGATAGGGAGCTGTTCTGATTGGGTTGGACTCGGCGGGGCAGTGGTTCCCCATAGGTAATTGGGTATGTGTGGATGGTTTTCCGCCAAGGCGGAGTTGTGAGACGCCTCGATGTCCTCCGGCACAAACCATGAGTGGGAGTTGGTAGACGGCATGCTAGATTGCTGTCGGCCTTACCGAGGTTCTCGGTAGTCACCCTTTTTAAGGGATTTGGCTCTTGCCCGGTTATACCTTCTCAGCAAATGTCAAATTTACACTCATAAACGTATGAATCAAATATATTACGTAACAGTGCATCTGCATGTATGCAAATTCCTATCAACAAACAGATGGGGGGGGGATACTTCGGTAACCTGCCTCTCATAATGACGAAAGCACGTGCATCTATCATGACAATGTACTTATATCGCTTTTACCACCTATCCTTGCACTGCACACGGCTTGTTTGTCACCATTCGAATATTAGCCCACCAGGGGAAAGGGGAAGGAAACACAGCGCGGAAGAATAGATGCCTGCGCGGCAAGGCTATTACTTATAAGAAACATGACTTATACTGTATTGTGACGCAGCGGGTATGGCCCAAGGTTATCGGGAGGTCGGTGCCGGGCGGTCGGTGTAAACACGATAATGGCCGCTTGTCAGCCTAAACACTGCGCTATCAATAGATAACAGGATGGTGATGCCTCACATTCTAGCTTCGATGGTCCGTCCAAATAGTTCTCGAACGTTCAAGAGTCTTGTGGAAAGATTCTACTGACTATGTAAACGAGGGTTCTCACGAAAGTAGTCAGAGTTGAGTTGAATCAGTCAGCGAACGAGCGAGTTAGCGACTGCGTTTCTGGAGTGACATCAAGAGCGATTCTCCGAGCGAGTTGGTGAGGACTGTTGTGTCTTGCTGCGATGTTACTGAGGAGCGACTGGAGGTCATGTGTTCGACTTGAGAGTAAGTGAACCGTCCGACGTGAAGAGGAAGGAAGTGAAGTGACGTAGAATCGCTCTCCTATAGTTCACCTCTGTAAAATGTATTAGTGACGTGAAAGTGTGAACGAGGTGAAGCGGATAAGAGCTTAAAACAGTGACAGATAAAAACGAAACAGTGACAGTTGAAAAACTGGACAGTCACAGTATTCTTCTTCTAGCTACAACGAAATGTATAAATGTGTAATGAATACTTATTTTTATTTACAAGAAGTATAAGCTTTTTTAATTTCTCTACTACGTAAAGTAGGGGAAGTATTGTATTCCACCCAAAAATTGGATACCGAGATTTCACCGGAAATATATGCTTTGGGACCCCCTGAATCCAAAAAAAGCATTTTTAGAAACATGTCCGTGTATGTGTCTGTCTGTGTGTCTGTGAACAGCTTAACTCAGAAACTAACAGTCGGATAAACACCAAACTTTGTATTTAGGTTCAGTATCTTCCAGAGATGCGACACGAAGGTTTTCAAGAAAATCCCCTCACCCCAGACTACATGGAACATTTATGGAGAATTTTAATTTTCGACTTTTGCATAACTGGCAAACCATAAGAGATAGACAAAATTTTACTACACAAAAAATGTAGATCGCGTTAAAATACACAATTTATGTCATATACATTTTTGTTGTTGAGTGAACCATTTTCGAGATATTGCTTGTTATTCCCTTAAATTTTCCAATACTTATACTTTTTCTCAAATTCAGTATTCATTTTTTTTGTCCTGGTAAAGCAAAGAGAATGGAATACTCCTCATAGCAACCAGCTCTTAAAATATTTGACTATCGCTTAAAGCCTAGCAATTTCCCTTGCATCTACAAGAAAATTAGCAATAAGATTGACATCTCGATATCTCGATTAACATGAAGCATATGGAGAATAAGCGTTTGTAAAAATAGTTTGTACAAGAGTAGAGAAAGTCATGTGAGTGTAACACATCAGATTTTTTAATTTACTGGCAAGGAATGAGGAGGAGGATATCGAAGTGAGATGAGTTTACTTGTGTGGAATGTGGGATACCAGACAGGCGTCATTGTAGCCATCTTATCTGGAGTTAGCTGGCCACGGCCAACAAAAATAAACACAAGATGCGGTGCGTACAGTCAGTCACAGTGGGCCATGCAGGCGCGCTGTAATCTACACCGACAAAAACTTAACGGCAATTTGTTACGAGAACTTCCTCCCCAGTTATGAAGCGCTGCTTCCTTGCTTCAGGGACCAATTTGAGATAACATCTTTCATTATTTCTCGTTACCTTAAACAAATAGATGAAACCTTTTAAACTTGGGTGAAATTCTGAGGCACGGATAGGCGTACTTCACGTCATCTCGGGTGATTTATCCTTCTTACCGATAACCCTAGCACAAACGGATAAATGAATAACCACGTAAATAAATAAAACTAGAGGAGCCTGCTTGAGGAAAATCACTTGAAACAATGCCTTACACGTCATCAGCGTTTGGAATCGCACTCTCCTAATTCCCGATACACCATTTCGCGAATTAACTTATTATTTTCATTACAAACAATATTATGACAGCACATTTATTTAGCGGAGTTAACAATCACTGGTTCCTTCACATATTCTCTCATCATTTAAAAATACCAAAATAACCGATATCATGTCGTTTCATTACACACGGCGGTATGCAGTTTGTATCTTACAAGACCGTCCATATAACGGAGGAGCCAAGGAACTACGAACCGGCTCCGTGGTGTTTTCCCACTGGGCATGTGGAAACATGATAACGCACTGCCCCTCTAAACAAGGTCACCCTGTTGACGTGGCTTTGCTCTGCAGTGTGAAGTGGAATATCGAGTTGACGGTGATGTGATGTAGTTCAGTTATTACGAGTTATTTATTATTTTGTCCTGTATTTAGTCACAAAGTATATTATGGCTCAGTATAGTTTTCTACTGCACAGTGAGATCGCCAAGTGAAAGCAGTGAGTGGATTCTCAATAGTGTATACAATGACAAAATAAACCCACATTTAATATTTCTCACGGAGGAGGCTTGGTTCCACCTTCGAGGATATGTGTGTGTACACAAAATAATCGTTACTGGAGCTCTGACAAACCTAATATTGTTCATGAAGTATCCCTTCATGTCGAATAAAATAGTGTATGGTGCGTCATGAGTGGAGACATAGTGATAGGGCCAATTTTTTTCGAGTCAACAGTTGACGCCCGTACATACGTGAATACAATTTTGCACCCCCCTTTTTACGTTCTCTACTACGTAAAGTAAGTAGGGAAAGTATTGTATTCCACCCAAAAATTCGATACCGAGATTTCACCGGAAATATATGTTTTGAGACCCCCTGAATCCAAAAAAAAAAACATTTTTGGAAACATGTCCGTGTATGTGTATGTCTGAGAATAGCATAACTCAGAAACGAACAGTCGATAAACACCAAACTTGGTATTTAGGTTCAGTATCTTCTAGAGATGCGACATGAAGGTTTTCAAGAAACTCCCCCCCCCCCCGGATTACCCTTTACATGGAACATTTTTCGAAAATTTTAATTTTCTCAAAAATTGCTCTAACGATTTGGATTAAAATATCATATGTTTAAGATATTTTCATGACAAATGAAATGTATATCTCGAATTTTCTGGGAATGTCTCCAAAAGTATTCTTCATTGTGAACGACTTTTGCATAACTGGTACACCATAAGAGATAGACAAAATTTTACTTCACAAAAAATGCAGATCGCGTTAAAATACACAATTTATGTCATATACATTTTTGTTGTTGAGTGAACCATTTTCGAGATATTGCTGGTTATTCCCTTAAATTTTCCAATACTTTTTCTCAAATGGGAATTCGTTAATCTTTTTTTTTTTTGTCCTGGACCTACAAAGAGAATAGAATGCGCCACATAGCAACCAGCCCTTAAAAGATTTGACTATCGCTTAAATACTACCATATTCCCTTTGCATCTACAAGAAAATTAGCAATAAGATTAACATCTCGATTAACGAAGCATATGGAGAATAAGCGTTTGTAAAAATAGTTTGTACAAGAGTAGAGAACGTCATGTGAGTGTAACACATCAGTATTCTTTTTAGAGAATTAACAGACAGGGAGCGTGATTTTGCCTTTTTTCAACAAGCCCTGCAACAGCTCATGCGGCCAATATTTCGATGAGAACAATTGAAAGTATGTTTGAGGACAGACTTATTAGTAGAGACTTGTGGCACCTCGTTCTCCCGACCTAATCCCCAGCGATTTCTATCTATGGGATAACTTAAAACAGAAAATGTACAAGACAAACCCTCGCACCCTGAAAGAAATAAAACAAAATATCCCCCAGGAAATTGCCAGAATTTCTCAACGTGAGCTACAGCCAGTGATGGATAGTTTCCTAAAGAGGTACCAAAAATATATGGACAACATCGGTGGCCAGCGTCAGCATCTCCTTTCATAAAGTTGGTAAGTAAAGCCTTTAAAAGTAGTTTTAAAAATGTTGTATGGTTTCATCCATGCCTTTCTATGATACGGCAGACGGGAACGAGCGCCGAGGACGCGGACAGAAAAAACACCGCGCAACCGGTTCGTAGTTTTTTTGGCTCTCTCTGTACTTTTGCGCTGTATCTATTGTCATGTTCACTAGGCACTTCTCATTGGCTGCTCGTGAAATAGATTGTTGTGGGATACAAACTATAGCTTGTCTCAAAACATAAAAGAAAGCATGGAAGTAAACGGGACACCTTTGTCTCTATCTAACGCACGCATGTTGCCATTAGCTTCGTCCTTTTCTACTCTCGCGCTATCGCCAAGTTCCTAATAACATGCTCTAAATATTTAGTTGTTATAATTTTAAGCTTTCAACACATAATCCTATGCAGATTATTTTTCTCTAACAGATGATATACTTTTGAGTCTATAGATTTCGGTATATCCAAATTTCTAAAGAAAACATTTTTCAGTAAAATTCCGATATTTGGTGTTTCTAAGCTTATCATGCAGTAACTAATAAACTAAAGGGTAGAACGCAAAAATATTTGTTCTTTGCTGGCGTAAACTGCAGTGCTGACACCAGTCTAGTTTAAATTCTCTATCTTTCATTAGCTGAGCGTTTAATTTTTTAAATTAAATATTTTCGGAAAATTCTACACCTACGAAGTAGAAACGTTAGCCAGCGAGAAACATTTTTGTTATGGGGTTTACAATGGGGACCAAGCGAGAGGAAATGTTGAGGACGGTTGGAGACAGTTTTTAAAAGAAGCCGGAATGCTGTAACTTGTTGCATTCATTGTGTATGACAAACAAAACTTATCTATCTATTCAGCTAACAGGTGCCAGACACCAGGCAGAAGACAGAAAAGTTTAACACCAGTTGTAAGGAAGTGTGTACGTTTATAACACTGTGAACTGTTATTTAGATTATTTATTTAACGTTTTAGTAAATATTTTAGTTATGAGGGAGAAACTAGGAAGAGACGAGTGTTGGTAAACTAAGAAGCAACGCATAATAATAATAATAATAATAATAATAATAATAATAGCGTGAGATTATATAAGAAAATGAGTGTTAGTAAGCCAGTAAAAAAAACTAAGTCTACCGGGTGTACAGAAACATTAGTGTATACGATAAAAAGGGACGAATGAAAGGACCCCTCCAAGAACGCCATAAAAAAAAAAGCAAAGGGGTGAGGGAAACAAAAACACGCTAGATTAACGCAATGTGATAGAATAAAGCAAAGTGGAGTGCTGCGCTTCGTCCATTATTTGCTGTTTGAAAACGCAAAAGTAATTTTGTCAAGGGTACACAGTGACAATAACCTACCAACTTAAAGCTTGTATCATTTTACACCTCCTATTTGTTTGGTAATATATTTTTATGCTTAAAATCGTATTCCAAAGTACTAAAAATACAAAGAAGAGAGATAAACTGCAGATGCAAATTAAACGTGTTACAATAGGTTTGAATAGTGGTGCTGGTATTTCACTATTTGGCGATGTATCATTTACAAGATAACATTAGACTGGTAGACCGATCATAGCTGGGCGTCAAAGTTGCGAGCCTACGCATAGCACATGTAGCATCAATGCACAAAATTTAAGCTCTTCTGTCTTTTAAGCATGAGACGCGCTATAGTTCCTTTTTTAACATGATCATTTATCCTAATATTTTCGAAGAGAACTGTCAGATTTACTTTTTTATAACGCATGAATAAAATATATTATATAACAGAATTAATGCATCTAGAATACATGTAAATTCTTATCAACAAATAGATAGGAGGATCCTTCGGTTTAAACCTGCCTCTCAGGATGATGAAAGCACGTGCATCAATCACGACAGAGTGCATTTATTGCCTGGTCTTGCATTGCACAAGTGTGCATTACCCAATCAGGTAAACGGGAAGGAAAGGGAGCGCGAAAGTATACATGTAAACGGGGCAAGGCTGTAAGAAACAGGATTTACATGAGTGAGTTTTTATCGTTACGTTCTGTGATAAGATATTTTGTAAATATATGAGATTCCTCAATGCTTTATTTGTTTTAATGCCATATTTTGATTGTTTTCAATACTACAAATATAGTAAGACAATGAATAGTTTTACGTACGAGGAGTATTTTTAGAGTAAGGTCCGTTTTGCATTGATGTAGGATGTAGGATGTGTTGTCGGAGGGTGACTCCTGCGCACTGCAACCATCTTGGTCTATTGTGGCAACGCCTCCCGTGATACAGGGATGACGTGAAGAAGCCGGAGGAGGTCCCAGGTCTACAGAGGCGCGCAGAAGTCCCTAATATTTCCAGTTTTTAACACCCGGGCACCAGTGAGCGGGGAATCCTCAAGAGGGCGACTCAACGACCCTAACTGGCGTACACGAGGAGAAATATTTTTAATGCGCATGCATCCATGCCATCTACCTGGTACCGCCAGCACCGTGGGGCTTGAAATCACACCTGAAACCTGAGATGGAGATGAAATGAGAGTAAATGGGGGATCGCAATGAAGTACCAAATGCTAAACATTTCTTGATATTTACTTTTAGCCAATTCTTCAAACCTTACACTCAAAACATATATTTCCGGTGAAATCTCGGTATCGAATTTTTGGGTGGAATACAATACTTCCCCTACTTACTATATGTTGTAAAGAAAGTAAAATTAATCGACGAAAATATTTAGTAGTTCTTGTTTTGTTGCATAACGGACCCTTCTTTTAAAAACATTCCTTGTATTTGCCCTAGAAACTTCATAAATATTTGTCACTTTGATTATGAAATTGATCTCGTACTCCAAAAAGTGATACGAAGATCATTAAACATTATATTAATTTTATTGTAAAATGAATAATTACAATGGTATATTTTGGAAGGCTATGCTGTATAGTAATGGCAATAAGTTTAACGAAATCCATCCTTTTCGTGTAATAAAAAGTTGACTTATCTCTTAAGGTTTACCTACGATATCCGAATCATTCCGAAGTATAAGTATTAGAAAATTCAAATCAATAACAAGGACAATCTCGGAAATAGCTAACTAAGAAAAAATGTTATTTGGCGTAAATCATGTGCTTTAACGAGATCTACATTTTTTCTGCAGTAAGATTTTGTGTATTTCCTGCAGTTTACGAATTATACAGAAGTCATTCAGAATGACCACATATACAATTTATTTTTCATGTAAATGTCTCAAACATTTAAATGAAAATCGTTATAGCCATTTTTGAGAAAACGACAAATTTCGAAAATCTTTCCATGTAAAGCCTCAACTTGTTACTTTCTCTACTACGTATAGTAAGTAGGGGAAGTATTGTATTCCACCCATAAATTCGATACCGAGATTTCACCGGAAATATGTTTTGAGACCCCTTGAATCCAAAAAAAGCATTTTTGGAAACATGTCCGTGTGTGTGTCTGTGTGTGTGTGTGTGTGTGTGTGTGTGTGTCTGTGAACAGCATAACTCAGAAACGAACGGTCGGATAAACACCAACCTTGGTATTTAGGTTCAGTATCTTCCAGAGATGCGACACGAAGGTTTTCAAGAAAATACCCCCACCCCAGATTACCATTTACATGGAAAATTTTTCGAAAATTTTAATTTTCTCAAAAATGGCTCTAACGATTTTAATTAAAATATCATATGTTTAAGATACTTCTATGACAAATAAAATGTATATCTTGAATTTTCTGGGAATATCTCCAAAAGTATTCTTCATTGTGAACGACTTTTGTATAACTGGTAAACCATAAAAGATAGACAAAATTTTACTACACAAAAAATGTAGATCGCGTTAAAATACACAATTTTTGTCATATACATTTTTACTTTCTCTACTACGTATAGTAAATAGGGGAAGTATTGCATTCCACCCAAAAATTCGATACCGAAATTTCACCGGAAATACATGTTTTGAGACCACCTGAATCCAAAAACAGCATTTTTGGAAACATGTCCGTGTGTGTGTCTGTGTGTGTGTCTGTGTGTGTGTGTGTCTGTGAACAGCATAACTCAAAAACGAACAGTCGGATAAACACCAAACTTGGTATTTAGGTTCAGTATCTTCCAGAGATGCGACACGAAGGTTTTCAAGAAAATCCCCTCACCCCAGACTACCCTTTACATGGAACATTTTTCGAAAATTTTACTTTTCTCAAAAATGGCTCTAACGATTTTGATGAAAATATCATATGTTTAAGATAATGTCATGAGAAATGAAATGTATATCTCGAATTTTCTGGGAATGTCTCCAAAAGTATTCTTCATTGTGAACAACTTTTGCATAACTGGTAAACCATAAGAGATAGACAAAATTGTACTACACAAAAAATGTAGATTACGTTAAAATACACAATTTATGTCATATACATTTCTTTTGTTGAGTGAACCGTTTTCGAGATATTGCTTGTTATTTCCTTAAATTTTCCAATACTTATACTTTTTCTCAAATTCGTTATTCATTTTTACTTTCTCTACTACGTATAGTAAGTAGGGGAAGTATTGCATTCCACCCAAAAATTCGATACCGAGATTTCACCGGAAATACATGTTTTGAGACCTCCTGAATCCAAAAAAAGCATTTTTGGAAACATGTCCGTGTGTGTGTCTGTGTGTGTGTGTGTGTCTGTGTGTCTGTGAACAGCATAACTCAAAAACGAACAGTCGGATAAACACCAAACTTGGTATTTAGGTTCAGTGTCTTCCAGAGATGCGACACGAAGGTTTTCAAGAAAATCCCCCCACCCCAGACTACCCTTTACATGGAACATTTTTCGAAAATTTTAATTTTCTCAAAAACGGCTCTAACGATTTTGATTAAAATATCATATGTTTAAGATATTGTCATGACAAATAAAATGTATATCTCGAATTTTCTGGGAATGTCTCCAAAAGTATTCTTCATTATGAACGACTTTTTCATAACTGGTAAACCATAAGAGATAGACAAAATTTTACTACACGAAAAATGTAGATCGTGTTAAAATACACAATTTATGTCATATACATTACTTTTGTTGAGTAAACCGTTTGCGAAATATTGCTTGTTATTCCCTTAAATTTTCCAATACTTATACTTTTTCTCAAATTCGTTATTCATTTTTTTGTCCTGGACATGCAAAGAGAATGGAATGCGCCACATAGCAACCAGCGTTAAAATATTTGACTATCGCTTAAAACCTACCATATTCCCCTTGCATCTACAAGAAAATTATCAATAAGATTGACATCTCGATATCTCCATTAACTTGGAGCATATTATGAATAAGCGTTTGTAAAAATAGTTTGTACATGAGTAGAGAAAGACATGTGAGTGTAACACATCAGATTTTTTTGTCTTGGATATGCAAAGAGTATTAATCTGTGGCAAACAGAATGGTGCTGCACATAGCAACCAGCTATTAAGAGATATGTATGTGCTTATATTGCCCTTGCAGATACAAAACAAGGGGAACATATTAGGCCTTAAGCAATGGTTAAATATTTTTAGAACCGGTCGCTATGTGTAAAATGTAATTCTCTTTTCATGTCAAAAGATCGTTTCTACAAATGTTTATCTCGATTAATATGAAATAGATGGAGAATAAGAGTTTGTAAAAATAGTTTGTACAAGAGTAGAGAAAGTCATGTGAGTGTAACACATCAGATTTTATTTTTGATACAGATTCCCGTTTTTGCTCTGGATGCACTTCAGCCTTGGGCTTATTGTGCTACCTGTATCACTTTAAAGCCAATTAACTATGCCTGCACCCTTTACCAAGGAATACAGTCTCATAACAGATATGGTTTCAAATTATTCTGGTTCTAAAAACATTTCCCCAAAAGCAATACATCTGCTGTGGGCCTCACAGGAGCATATAATATGCTGGACTGTTTCAGTTTCTTTCTTGCACAAGCTGCAATCTAAGTTACCCTGAAACACTCCCATCGTGTTAAGACGCTTTTTCCCATGGGCATGTGCAGTGAGAAATGCTATAATTGTTCTCGGCTGCAGTCTGTTACATTTAAGTCTAGAGATGTCTAGAGCAGGTTCTGATCTATTAAATTGTGAAGCTGCTCTTGCAAGTTCATCAGGTGGTTCATTTCCCTCTATGCCACTATGACCCGCCACCCAGATGAGTTGAGCTTCGTTCTGTTCTGCCAAGCTTGTGAGCATGTTTAGGCAGGTTCAGTCCTGACGTTACCTTGAATACTTAGAGCCTTAAGTGCAGTCTGGCTGAGAAGACAAGAATCTGTTTACCAGTGTAAGCTCTCTTATGCATTTTCATGTATGCATTGAATAATAGCATAAATTTCTGTTTCAAAAACAGTATATTCACCTAAGGGAAAATCTTTTTGCGCCTTGGACTTATGCCCCGTTCAAAGGGTAGTTGAGTGGGGGTTCTTAAAAATCTTTGTGTCGCATTCTTGGAAGACAGTAAGCTTAAATACTAAGTTTGTGCTTAACTGACTTTTCGTTTTTGACCCAGCTGTTCACAGGATACGTTTTGGGTGGAATGCAATGCTTCCTCTTAACTATGTGATAGAGAAAGTAAAATATCATGATCTAACAATACAAGTAACATTCTTTGGAATGAAAAACACCTCAACATTGTCCACCAAAATTAGACGTTACACCTGTACTATCATACCACATACCAAATAATTGGCCGTATATCCCTCAAAAGGAAACCTATGAGATAAAGTTATGGTGATATATAATTTGTATTGCTGGAATTAAGTGAAAACGTAACATGTGTTAGTTTATTAATCAGGTTGTGGTCTGTGTATAAAGTGGTCTTGGATATTACCATCCAGAACAACGAAGCTAATGGTTAACCAAGCAACAAGGCCGTTATGGACCGAGAGATAAGGACCAAGGATAAAAACCTGCTTGAAAAATCGTTCTCAAGAAGCTATCTCAATAGATAAAAACAAATTTAATGGATTTGTAATGTACTGATGATTTAAACATCCTGTTTCCAACTGGTTAAGATCTTTTTTTATGCCAGCATCTGCTGTGAGCGATAATATTCTGGCAGCAAAAGTCGCCCATCTTCAAAATCAATACAACCACTTTTACCTTCTCTACCCACTCTTCTACAAGCTCTACAAAAGTCAGTCAGATGTATAAAAGCGGAACTCTTTATGCAGGCCTTTTCCATAGCTTTGCATGAAATCCCATGACAAGAAAATGCGATCTAAAAATATGTGAAAACTGATTAGAAACATATGACTTTCTCTACCCACAGTCGTTTAAGTTTCATTAAACATTTCGCTGTACGTAAAAGAGGGATAGAGGAAACCGAATCGACAGTCAAATGTTTAAATACGAGTAGCTTATATATTGACCTTGAACTTGAAGTAGTTATTTTATAAGTATTTGTATTGTAGTTCAACTGTTGGGGAGCCGAACTTGAAGTAGTGGCAATCGCACGTAGGTAAAAAGTTTCCGGTAGCCTTCACCCAAAAATGTTTAAAAGATATTAACTTTGTAATTTTTACTGTTTCTTTAAATATTATATATTCATGTTTGCCTCGGCTGCGTCAGTATTAGTTTTAGACATGAATTTCTTAACAGGGCGTGATGCGGCTAAAGAATGTAGGCTTACATAGATTATAATTTTAATTCACTCCTTTTTATTAATTCTTGACACGATTTTAATAACGCTTCACTGATATAGAGAGTTGTGAGATTCTTATGTTAAATACTTGCACTTTTTAACACGTAAGTTATTTTTGTCTCACACAAAATACATATTAAATTTTTCGAGGACACATCTCGAGTCCGGTTAGAAACACTGTCTAAAACCAACGCGTCCAGTTATGAGCACTGTCTACAAGCAACTGACATCTAGGTTTGTAAATTTTGGTATATTTCAGTTTTTGATTGGCTAATCCTACTCCAATAGAATACCTTCATTTAACTAAAGCTTTTTCTGGTTGTTGATTGGCTATTTCATAAACTGTCACAAAAATTACACCATTGCTTCCAAGAATGACTAGTAGCATTATTACACTTTCTTTCTCATTATTGCCTCAAAGTTACCTCATTGTTAGCAACTTTTAACCTATTATTCTCACAGCTCCTACATTATTAAATTACCTAATGCATTCACATAACGTTATTAAACATGTATACAATAATATAAACATTTAAAATGACTGTAACATACACTTTTTATGTATTGTTATATACACATATTGCTTTAAGGTGGGCTGTTATTCAATTTATATATTATATAATTAGACTGAAATCATTTAAGTGTTAAAAATACTACCTCAAACTTCCATACCTACTCTTTCTATGGCATCACGAGAAACGACTAAATAGACAATTATTACACACTGAAAAATTAAAAAAATAATAATAATGTATGTCTCGATAATGGTTGCTGCCGTTATTTGAAATAAATTTTAAAGAGATTTACCTTTTTGTGTATAGTACGTTTGTGTTTGTGTCTTAACAGTATACAAGCATAGGTAAGGAAGAGGCACAAGTTTGTGCAGTGTTAAAACGTTTAGTTATGTTTGAATTTCTATTAACATCCCAGAAAGAAAAAACAGTTAAATGTGGCCATATTGGAACGGAGCTTATATATTGGTACTGGCAAAATCTAGCCCCACCCCCTACCAGCGTGAGCACGTGCTTTTCAAGCATAATTATAGCCACTGGATATGCAGGGTACTTTACCTCCCCCAAAGTATGGCCGACCTGCGAAAAGTAACATTAAAATTTAAACCTTCGTATTTTCATACAGCACTATTTTCATACAGTTTTCTTATTGCCGCTTAGTAGCGGTAACAGCCTAAGCTTCGTCTCCATGTCGATGATGAAATCTCTCAATGTTTAACCACACTTGCAAAGAGTTCTTCACCCCCTCCTCTAAAAAGTCGACTTATATTGCTTTAGTCTTTCCTTGTGTACCAATCGTAGCGAAACTTTTTTATAGAGGTGCTACCCTAAACACAGCATTTCATATATGTTATAAATATCGCTCATTGTTTTTCAAACCAGTCACATACAGAACTGATACTGGCTGGGTGGAGTCAAACGTGAAAACCTTACGGAGGGAAAAACCGACGGCGATCAAGGGCAATGGACCATTTTTTATGCATGTCACTGTACACTGCACAGTGTGATTTGATTATATAAGTATTATTGTGATGGTATCTAAATGGTTGGACCAGCGTACCTATTCGAAATGACAAATACATTGAAATAATGCTCCCTTGGCGGCAATAATTTTATACTTCATTTCCAGGTGTACTTCAGAAGAAACGTTTGGCATTTGTTGTGCATTTCCGGCTGCAGGTAACTCATTTCTCAGTCACCCCTCACTCTACAAGGACACGTCGCTTAGCATGCTACTTTGGACTAGCCATTTCTACTTGTTTACACGAATCATAGAAGAATTCATTAAGACAGACTATTTCTAACCCCTCCTTCCTTTCACACCGAGTAATAACATCGCTCAGGGTTTATTTCAAGTCAGTCATGAGAGACGTGATAAGGGCTAGATGAAACTAGTGTTGGTTAGATAAATATGGAAACATTACAGAAGATCTACACCACTTTTCTGCTCCCAAGTTAATTTAGTGACACAGAGTTTATTAAGTATGTAATTTGAAACAATTTCTTTGAAGATAGTCGTGGTGATTATCACGCAGATAAATCAGTATACTATAGAATTGTTATGAAAGATATTTTTTGGTGTTGTTTGTTTAGCAGCGAGGCAGTGTGTATGGTCAGCACTGTACCGCACCATTAACCCAACTAAAGCACATTAAGATATTAGTTAGCCGGGCTGTTAAGGCACAATCTCTACCAGACGTGATGGCACAGAACAAACAAAAAAACAAGAGCATCACAAAAAGAGAGGAAGGCAACTACACACGGTCAGGCAGCTACAGTCGATACCACTGACTAATATAACGCCAGAAGAGGATTCTAACTAGATTTCTAGCCGGTGTTTAACATTCCAGTGAGGAAATAGTGACTATTTATTAGCATACTACTTATGTCTGTATTATTCCTTCATCAGCTGAGACCTCTTTTTATTTTTTACTTTCTCCACTACCTACCTACTAGGTAGAAAAGGCTTTGTATTCCATCAAAAATTACATATCGACATATCAGCGGAAATGCATGTTCCTTGAATTAAAAAGCATTAATAGAAAACCCTCCGCGCGCATGCGCGTGCGTGAAAAGCATACCTACCTCTAAAACGAAAACTCCGATAAATACCAAACTTGGTATTTAAGCTCCAGTATCATTCAAAGATGTGACACGAAGTTTTTCAAGAAAATTCCCAAACTATCCTTTACGTGAAAATATTTCATATTTTGGATCTTAAAGATTTTAATTAAAAGGACACATTTAAGATATTTACATGACAAATAAAATTAAAAGTTTGAATTTTCTGGAAATAGCCTATAAGATTAATTTCATTCTGAATGAGCTGTGTATATCTTAACTGTTAAACCATAAGAGACAGACAAAGGAAATATTTAGGAGAAGCTTCTGTTGAAAATATATATTTTCTGGTAGAAAGTAGAGGAATAAAGGAGAGTAAATTAATTTCTAATCCTATTCATGCTCCTATTCATGAATTAGCACATAATGAAATTAATAACCTCTAATTAAGGTTATAAAAAGAGAATTTTTATCGAATTGATGGGCATTAGAAAAGAGAGATTACTCTGTTTACTAATGTACTACAAAAAAAGATCTCGTTAAAACATCATTTATTTCAAATAAATTGCTTGTAGCATTAGCCATTTCCGAGATATTCAGTTTTGATTGGTTTACATTTTTCAATGTTTTTGACTTTCTTGACGTGTGGTCAAATCAACCTTCAGTTGTTTCTCCTGATGTCAAGCAAGGAGTATAGGATTTTAATGCCAACATATGTGCAAATCTCGCAAATATCTGATGTCGCAAAAAATTATTTGTAATAAATTGCGTACTTTAAAAAGGTCTGAATTTTTTGCGTAGTGCGTTTTTGTCTACTTCTTATGGTTTAACCGTTACACAGAATTACTTCCGAATGGAACTTTACAGGATTCCAATAAATTCAAGATATAATTTTATTTGTAATATAAATATCTTAAACATAATCTATTTTAATAAAAACCGTTAATGTCATATTTGAGGAAATAAAAAATATCGAATCATTTCCAGTAAAGGGTAGTTTAGAGTGCGGAGATGTTCTTGAAAATCTTCGTATCGCATGTTCGGAAGATTCTGAACTTAAATACGAAGATGGGTATTTGTCGGACATAGAACGTTTTCTAAAAATGAATTTTTGTGTTCAGTGGCCTAAAAACATGTATTTGCTGTCAAATCTCGACATCGAATTTTTGGGCGGAGTGCAATACCTCCTCGTACGTAGTACAGAAAGTGAAAGTACATCGTACAGGAATGCGGCTACCCAACTAAGGACATCTGACTGGCATACACTCACGTGAACAAACGAACCTACAGTAATTGTAGGCTAGATAATATATCCACAGCTAAATTATAAAACAATTGTCTTCCTTTAACTGTAAATACAATGATTATGAGCGATGGAAGCGACATCTGATTCCACTATTCCTAATTCCCAAGATTCAGTCTACACACTCACTGTTGGTATTCTTTCTTTGAAAGTATGTGTAGGCATTTGCTTACTTCCAGAGCATTTCTTAATTTGGAGCAATTTATCTACAGCATGGCATGACAGAAAAGCTAGGAGACAGGTAAACTCTTAGAAACCAAGTAAAGAAAACAACGGAAGTATCGCCGAATTGGGAAAGTAGAGCGCGGAGGAATACCGTTAAAGTGGCAAGTTTATGTTTCTTTTATTTCCTTACTCCTTAATTAAATGAACATTATTTTATCACACGAGGTAATGAGTTTATGGAATATGTGATTAATGATTCTAGATATTGAATTTTGTCATTTCGAAAAATAAAAATATTAAAATTGTTACTGAATATGTCCTGAAACAGTGCACAACGAGATTCCAATTGCGGCTTTGCCTTTCATGCCGTTTGTATGCCCAAACGTGACGCTTAAATGTACGTGTGTAGATAAGTCCAAATACTAAAATTTTATTTTCTCGTAAACTTGTTTATTTGCGTTTTGTTTTTACACTTATCGCTTGGAAACGTTCAAGAAGATTAAACTTCTGTTAAATTTCCTTCAAAATTTCAGTATATATGCTTTAAAGGAGGATGAAGAGATTTAAAGAGCCTTTGGTTTTGTTGGATTTTTATAAAACTCCACATTTTTAATGTAATACGAAATGTAGTCTTGACTGTAGAGAAAAACATTTAAAAATGTTAATGAAATATTAAACATATTTAAATATTTTCACTTTTTTAAAAGTATTCTCTCGAAAATAATTAGGTTGAATAAAACTGTGATAAAAATTTCAGTTAAATTTAATGAAATGTGGGAAATAAAAAAGTTTAGTATGGAGAAACCTCTACATAACACGTCTGAACGCCAAAACCTTTGGGGAGAGTAATTAAGATATCATATAACCTATTTTCTAATTGGGACCTAAGACATTTTATATCACGAGTTCCATAAAAAGTTACTTGACCATTCCTGAGTAAAAAGATAACACAAAGTTCGAGTTTTAAAAATTCTATTTTTGGCTTTAAGGTATTCCATCACAAACGTAGTATCAATTATTCATAAAAAGAATAAAAGTCACAAAAATTAATTCGGTTTAGTTTGATTATATTTATAAACAAATTGTATATCAAATTTAAAACAAAAAGTTGAAATGAATCCTCTTCCTTAAGGCACAACAGTCTTAGATGGACAACTGTACGATCGCTGCGTCCTCTGCCTCCCTCCACACGATGCACAACGGGTAGTACTGGAATTACAGCAGGATCGATGGATTTGTGCCGGTGAAGACTGGGTGCGCAATCGTTTAGAGCCCAGTTGCCGAGCCTATGTTCTCGGTCATGCGCAGTATACTGAAATGGCCAGTATCGTGGAGAGCTTTGACCGTGCAACATCCGTCTTCTACCGCTTCGGTGCCAGCACGTTAAGTTTTACAAGTTTTAGAAAGTGATTATTAATCGTATTCGTGATTAGTGTTTTGTGTCTTGTGTGTATGTGTGTGCGCGTGTATATGTATTTGCTTATTTAGACTAAAATGCCTCCCATTCAAAGCAAACTTGGTGGAAAAACACTGCACAGCCAAACACGTGAAGTTGTTAATAACATCCATTTCTTCATGAAACGGGAAGCAGCTTCTGGCGATATTCTAATTCCATTGAAGAAAGTGCAAGGGAGGGTGAGTGCAGCAACAAAAGTATCTGAGAGGACAATACGTAAAATAATTAAAGAAGGGGGAACATGTGAGGAACAGGGACAAAGGTGTCCTTTGGGACACCTGGAAAGGTACATCGTGTACCAAAATGGATCACAGACATTGATGACTGATAGGTGTGTGATTCGGCAAACAATTTACAATTTTTATATTCAGGAGAAAACCGTGCCCACTGTCAGAAATCTGCTCCTGAAGCTTAAGGATTCCATTAACCTTAAAGGGGGAAGCACTAGTTTAAATATTATCTTACGTGACATGGGTTTCGCGTGGAAGAAAACAGGGAACAATAAGGTCTTGCTACAGGAGAGACATGAGATAAGAGATTGGCGCGTGTCATATTTGGGTGCCATTAAAAAGTTTAGAGACGAAGTGCAATACATTGTTCTGTGAGCAGCGCGATCTCGCACCCGCCCGTAGCAGCCGTCATTCTAGGAATGAACAACAATACGGTGAGTCACATGATAGTATACTACTTAGTTATTCTTTTGCCGGTTTATTTTCCCGGGTTGTCTGTTTTATTGTTTGTTTACCGTTTCCATACACCACATTTACAAAGAGCTGCCTGGCATTAGACATAGACTCGCTTCAGTGCGCGAGGAAACAAGGTCACCGGCACAAAACCATCGTTTCTACTGTACCAGCCGCTGTGAGCGGTTTTTGAGACCTGCAGCCGCAACTTCTCAATCAAACTGGTCTCCAAGGACCTCACGTTACTATGGAGACACATTCTTTACGTATTCACAAACCGTAACTGCAGTATTTATTAACACCCAAGTTAATAATTTCGTTCCATCGCATTCATTAACGTCTAGCAGAAGTTATGCAAATGAAAACAGGTTTGAATAGCTTTATTTAGCACTACAACTTGCAGCAAAAGTTGCCAGAAAAGGCCAAGAAGGCACAAGCTATTACTGCAGCAATGTATTCAGGCACTGCAATAAACCAAGGATGCTACATCCACTGTGATGCGATCTAGCAACAGTTTTATGCACCTGCCTTGTAAATGTTTTGCCTTTTGCTCAAGCACTGTGAAAAACCATAACCTAAACAGAAACATGAATTCCATTACACACACATTCCTGTGATGTGCCAATATAGAATTAGGCAAACAAGCTTAATGCAACGCAAATTTTCGTACAAAAAGTCTGGATTACAGTTTAAAAATAATGCTACATTCGCATGACATTTTCTACACACAATTGTTTATTTGTATATATTTTGTACGATCTATTCTTACAAAAGCCTATGATTTTCTCCTGCACCAACTTAGAGCACGTTAAAGATTAAGGAAGTATCGGATTCCTCTCATAAATTCGATATCGAAGTTTTAACGGAATACATGCTTTGAGGTCCTCTAAATCCAAAAACAAAATTTAGAGAAAGCTGCTTGTTTGTGTGTTTATTATTATTATTATTATTATTATTATTATTTATGAACGCTCTTTAACTGCTTGGTCCTTAGCGTCCCCTTCTATATTGGGCGTGAAAGACCAGAAATTTTACTCAGAGGCCTCTATCAGGCTTGAGGTTGTGTGTACGCGCGCGCGCGCGCGCGTGTGTGTGTGTGTTTGTGTGTGTGTGTGTTTGTGTGTGTGTGTGTGTGTGTGTGTACAGCATAACTTGATCGAAAAAGTAACAAACTTCGTATTTACATCCAGCATCTTGCAAAGATTCTACTCGAAGAGATCTTTTTCCTACTTTCCTTTTTTTGGGGGGGAGGGGCTATAATTTTAACGTCTTTTAACCGGATAGGTCATATCCGACTGTGTATGAACGAAATAGTTGAGCTTAGAGTTACCCTAAATTCATCTTCTTAGGATAAGGGAAACCCCCAGAAAAAAACTTGTCCAGGTAACCCATCCCTAACCGAGATTCGAAATCGGAACCTCCCGAATATGTTAATTGACCTTTTTTTTCTCAAAACTTGCTTAAAAGATCTTAAATAAAATACCAGAATTTAAGAAATTTAATTAATTAATAAAATGTATATATTGAATTATCTGCTAATAGTCTGTGAGGTCTTCTCATTCTGAAGGAATTTGTTTAATTTTCTATAACTGGTCAAGCGTAAGAGATAGACGACTTATTACATAAAAATATAGGTCTGTTTAAACCACCATCACACAATTTATTTTAAATAAATATGTGTGTGTGTGTATTACCAACCATTTCAGGGATATTTCTTGTTTTTGGTTTAAATTATTCAATACTTTATAATTTTTTTAATAATTGCCACCAATTCAGTTGTTTCTCGCGATGTCATGAAAAGAAACATGGAATTTCAGGAGAGTAATTTTAATAGCTAACCGGTTTTTAAAGATCGTTTCAGTCTCTTGTATCGCCTTTGTACCACCATCATCATTATCATTACTACTATTAACTTCTCGGTATTCAACTAGTAAGATCGTAGATAAATGACCATCTTACGCTACGGCCATATTTTGGGATGAAGTAAGCAACTTGTCAATCAGGTGGCTTAGAATTATACACGAGGGGACGTAGAAAGGCGCTTGGAGAGGGCGGAGATGCACATTTCGCTGATAACCTAAATACAGTGTTTCTAACTGGGCCACATTTTCTGCTCCCAAGTACGTTGCAATATGACCATAAAGAGGGACTAATGTATTACTAATGTAATATTGGCTTTTAAAAATATTACATTGCATTCACATGACTTTCTCTTCTTATCCTTTCACAAATTATTCTTACAAAAGTTTTTCTATCTACTTCTGTTAACAGAGATAAACTTGTAGGTCATAGATGGGCAGAAGACAGTTTTGCGCCGACAACACAACACAACACAACCCTCACAAGAAACACGTAAGTAAGGCATTGCTGCGAGGGAAAGTGGGTGTTATGGTTGATAGTTTAGTTCACTATTATATTGTGTTTAAGTTGACTTTCTACTCTTTTTTAAAGGTTTTACTCTCCTTGTAATGATTCTTCGAGATAAATTAATGTTATTAAAACTGGGAAGTTCTTGAGCTCATATGATTTCCACAGTTTGCGTCAGATATAGTGTCAGAAATTCACCTCTTGAAAAGGTTTTAGGTACCGAGCTATCTTCAAGGTATGTAACTAGCATATTTCGTTTCGTATTTACAGCGTCAATTTTGGAGACTTTCGGTACAGTGTTCTTTGCAGTTAACTCCTGCAATAGTTTCGTACGTTCAATTCCTAAAACTAATAATAATAATAATAATAATAATAATAATAATAATAATAGAAATAATAACTTCCCCATGCAACACATACCTTTTATTTCACCATATGAAGCACGACATCTAACGTAGTGTCTTTGGATGCTGCCTCTAAATACGCTATGTAATGTTTTCGAATTCTCTACTTCTGCACAGCGGGGTGGGGGGGGGAAACATCCTCCCATTCTGCACAAAATTTTCGTCTTCCGGAAAACAATGGTTTAGTAGACAATGCCATCGCGGACTCCAACACTAGTGTTTACTTCCAAGCATCCTCTCGCCTCTAGAGCGACAATGACCACGCTGTGTGCGCTTTCTGTCGCGTTACGTTGTGATTAGTTGATTACACTCTAGGGCCGCGACACAAGCTTTGCCCAACTCTATTGTAACTATAAGAAGAATACAGGGGACTAAAGTGACAGATTTTTTTTAAAAAAGCCGATCGCTATATGATGGCTTTGAAATTCCATGCTCTTTGCCTGTTTATCTGAAGGGGGTGGAAACGAATAGCGATTTAACACTTGAAAAAACTATAAGTATTTGAAAATTCAAAGAAAATTAAAAATTCCGAAGAATACCTCGGAAATGGTTAACACGAAACTTTTTGTTCAACACAAAATGTGTGCTTTAACGAAATCCACATTTTTTGTGTAGTAAGATCTTGTCCATCTCTTACGGTTTACCAATTAAGTATATAAAAGTCATTCAGAACGAAGAGGCTTAGAAAATAGAAGAAAATACAAGATATACATTTTATTTTTTATGCAAACACCTTAAACTTGGGTGTATAATTAAATCGTTACAGCCATTATTGTCAAAATAAACAAAATTAAAAAAGGAAAAACGAAAATTGTTCCATGTAAAGGGTAGTTTGGTGTGGGGGAATTTTCTTGAAAACCTTCGTGTCCTATCCTTGGAGGTTGCAAAAGTTAAAATACGAAGTTTCATATTTAATTCACTTTTCGTTTTTGAGTGCTGTTCACATTCACATACACACACACACACACATATTTAAACGCATACCATTTTCTATTTTTATTTAGGGAGCCTCAAAACGTGTATATACGGTAGAAACGCGATATACAATTTTTGGGTAATTGCAATAGTTTCTCAAGTTTGAGTAGGTAAGCAGTAAAAAAGTAAAAGTCTGAATTTTAACTTTTTTCACTGATGCATTTGACTTAAAATTTAGCAGGCAGAATCTCAAATTTTAGAACAGGTCGTACAAAAATGAAATAGATGTTTTAGACTTTCAGAACGGAATAACGTGAATAAACGTCCAATTCCGATTACTACGAAAATAAATCAAAAACCCCTGACGTAGAAGTGACATATTTCCAGAAATAAAAACTGGTATCCATATTAAACAAAACACTATCGTCTTTAACCGTACAATATTGACAATCCATATTTCACATTGGACGTGAAAGGGGACCCCTTAGCAATCACTGTCAAAGCCACCTGTAATACATCTTCGCAACCACTTGTCATTCAGTCTTCACGTCATGTCGATAGACAACATCGATTAAAATCGAGCGGGAGATTCCGCTCAGCTGATTTACAACTTCCTAATGCGAGCGAGGCGTGCGGTGTTAGACGTGGATTTATTCGGTACCCGCCGGCAGCGTTTCTAAATCATTGTCAGCTTATTGGTTACATTATGTAAAGCAGTCGCACACAACACCTTGTAATCAGGCTGGCGCCGAGCCGTACCCTGGGGGACACCGTTATCGCTCGCTCTACATGCCGGACAGATCGGCCGCGAGATTACACTGGCCCACACACACGCGCGCGCTCCATATTCCTCCTCATTACACCACCAATATTTACATTCATCATACCAGTTTACACCACAAATACTACATACGCATATAAATGATACATCCTGTGCCTCTGAATGCCCACATAGGGCTCGGAACATGGATACCTATAAAATTTCCAAAAAGAATTATCTAAAAAATCTGATGTTACACTCACATGACTTTCTCTACTCTTGTACAAACTATTTTTACAAACGCTTATTCTCCATCTACTTCATGTTAATCGAGATAAACATTTGCAGACTCTATCTTATTGCTAATGTTCTTGTAGATGTAAGGGAAATATATATTTACAAGGGCAATATAGAAATACAGTAGCCTTTAAGCACATACATCTCTCTTAATAGCTGGTTGCTAGGTGCAGCACCATTCCCTTTCCCACAGATTAATACTCTTTGCATATCCAAGACAAAAAAATGAATAACGAATTCCCATTTGAGCAAATAAGTATTGAAAAATTTAAGGGAATAACAAGCAACATCTCGAAAACGGTTCACAACAAAAAAATGTATATGACATAAATTGTGTATTTTAACGCTATCTACATTTTTTGTGTAGTAAAATTTTGTCTATATCTTATGGTTTACCAGTTATGCAAAAGTCGTTCACAATCAAAAATACTTTTGGAGACATTCCCAGAAAATTCCAGATATACATTTCATTTGTCATGAAAATATCTTAAACATATGATATTTTAATCAAAATCGTTAGCCATTTTTGAGAAAATTAAATTTTTCGAAAAATCTTCTATGTAAAGGGTAATCTGGGGTGGGGGAATTTTCTTGAAAACCTTCGTGTCGCATCTCTGGAAAATACTGAACCTAAATACCAAGTTTGGTGTTTATCCGACTGTTCGTTTCTGAGTTATGCTGTTCACAGACACACACACACACAGACACACACACGGACATGTTTCCAAAAATGCTTTTTTTGGATTCAGGGTGTCTCAAAACATGTATTTCCGGTGAAATGTCGGTATCGAATTTTTGGGTGGAATATTATACTTCCCCTACTTACTGTACGTAGTAGTGAAAGTAAAAAAGACCTAAAATATCCTAATAAGGACCTAATTATGATGTGATACATCCACATGACTTTATCTACTCTATATCGTTTATTAGTGTGTATAAAATTATTCTTACGAAAGTTTGTTTTCCTATCTACTTCATTTTAATTGAGATAAACCTTTACAGAAATAGCTGCATTACACATTTATTCATACGAGGGCGACAATGACAATTTTTGGAAAATGAGACAAGGATTAGTTTTAATAGATTTTATCGTTTTTCAAAATATTCCTCTACAACATCAATACATTTTTTTCGGAAAGGTGGAATCAGAAGACTGAAAAATTCAATGCCATCGCCGGAATTTGAACCACGGATCTCCCGGTCTCCGTCCGATTGCTCTAACCACTGAGCTACCATGACAACATGCCGGTACGACATTAAATTTCTCAACTAATTCGCATGTTTCCCGGTAAACCACAAGGAGATCTCAAATTGTATTGCGATGACATATCCCAATGGCGACTTACAATGCTGTAAGTACTTAAGTCCA
The DNA here is from genome assembly GCA_030765065.1 of Deroplatys truncata. Classification (NCBI taxonomy): domain Eukaryota; kingdom Metazoa; phylum Arthropoda; class Insecta; order Mantodea; family Mantidae; genus Deroplatys; species Deroplatys truncata. The sequence goes on from CM060986.1 coordinate 47,714,817, forward strand.
GATCTTTATAGTTTCAACCACTATTAGGTCAATTAATTCCAATACATTTTTTTCATTCGATCAAACCAATTCTTAACCCTAGACGGACCAAGGTAGGGCAAATTTATGTCCACACTTTTTTAGAACTATTTTATTATAGTATAGAACATGTTCAGACCGTGGTGTTCTTATTTTGTGTCAGAAATAGTATAAAGTTAACGATACGATAAAGACAATCAGGTTTTTTTGGTTGAAAACTTAATTATACGAACTAAATTTTGAAGTGGTCACAGCCCTCCCTTGATCCAACTTGTAACAATGTTTTTATTATAAATTCTAAACATATCACAACAATGGCCATACTGCTCGTAACTGCAAACATATGTTGTAACAATGAACTTATTTGGAAACCAACATTATATAAACAGTGTTATTTTGTCTCTGACCGTGGTATGATTCAGAAATACGAGCAGATAATTATATAATATGGAAAGAGAATCGGAAGCAGTTTTAGAACATCACGAGGAAGAAAGTTCTGATATTTTTGATGAGGTGTTAGTGAAACTCAAGATGAAATTCTCAGATTTGAAGACAAGACTGTGATTACGATAATGGTGATAATGATGATGACACAGAACCCAAGTGAAAGTGATAGGGATATTAGTGATAATCAACAATAGTGCAAGTGTAAGAATTTTCAAGTATGTGAATAAAGTGGAGGTTTATGTACCTAATCTGCCTCGTCCCACGCACAGAACTGTTGCAAATATACGTGGAAAGCCTGGAGTGCAACAACTTTCAATAATTAATTTAATTTCACAATTTTCAAGATATAACAAACATTTTCTTAAAATATATATTATCAAAATGTATGTGTTTCTTAATATACAATATTTCTTACTTAATTCACTTAATAAAGAATTAATACTTAAGCAAAACTTGTAAATACAACCATTAGGGTAAAATATAATGGTGGACATTACTTAGCCCTCCCTTGTTATCACAACAACAACAACAACAACAACAACGAAAGCTTGGTCCACCTAGGGTTAAACAATGTTGCCTCTTCCTGGAGTACTTCAGAAACCAGGATTTTATAATGTTCCGCTTCATCCGAAGACGAAAATGTGATTCCACGCATTTTTTTCTTTAATTTTTGGAAACAAAAAGAAATCACAAGGTACCAGATCAGGGCTGTGTGTTGGAGGGTCCATGTTGCTGACCTTTAGGCATCCAGACACGCAGTTGTATGCGACGATGCGTTGTCATGATGTAATATTATTCTTCCTTTTGGAAAACTTTTTCAAAAATTTTCGATAAACAGACATTCGTGTACTAATGGACAGTAACGGTCCTATCCTCTAATGCCATAGTAGCAATATGGTCCGTTTTAGGAAGGAAAAAAAAGGAACTACCAGTCATCTTCTTACGATGAACACTACGAATTCGTGGAACGGCTTAGGTTCTGTTCGAAAGACCCATTGAACCGATTTGCTTTTGTTTTCAGGACCATACCAATACATCCGATATTCATCACCAGTAACGATATTCCAAAGCAAATTTGAAGTGCCGCCTTGGAAATTTTCCAGAGTTTTTCTGCACCAATGAATGCGTTGTTGTTTTTGATCGGGAGTCAGTTTATGTGGAATCCATCGACAACAAAGTTTTCTCACGTCTAACTGTTGATGTAAAATGTTTTGGATTTGACTCATACCTATACCCAATGTCGCCAGAATAATTTCATAAGATGTCCGTCGATCTTCTTCAAGCATTGCTCGCACAGCGGCAATATTTTCATCAGTAACAGCAATTCTTGGGCGTCCTTCACGAAATTCATTACCTATAAAAAAAACCTCTTTTGAATTCACTATACCAAATATAAATTGTTTCCTTAGATGGCGCTTCGGGCATCTTCGCCAAATGCATTTCTAAGCCGATCTTCATATTGTTTATGCATTAATGACGATTTAAAATGGTAAAAAACATCATAGCCCGGAAATTTTCACTAGTCAAATTCATTTTTGGATAAACATCATCTTTAAATGATAATTAACGAACTATTAGACCAAATCAAACAACTACACTGCAATCAACTCGCATAACATTAAAAGGTGTTTGTCAAATATAAAGAAATTTCATTTGCTTTTAGAGACATGGCATTCTAAACATTATCCGTATCACCCTCATGAATAGACAGGGAAAAGCGATAGTCAAATGTTTAAGAACTAGACGCTAGCTTTAAAATTACATACTCTTTCCATGACAGGCAGAAATAGCTGAATATCGACAGGACTTTATAGCAGAATGACAAAACACTGAACAATTCGAATCCTTAATAACGGATATCTCGAAAATGGCTTATGCCACAAACAAAGTTACTGGAAATAAATTGTGTATTTTAAAGAGGTTTACATTTGTTGTAAAGTAAGTTTTCGTCTATCGATTAACGTTTAGCAGTTATACAAGATTATACAAAATTCCTTCCTCTACTTACTACAGGTGAGCAGTAGTAAAAACAAAAATACTTTTTCTTTAATTCGAGCACCTCAAAACATGTATTCCTATTGAAATCTCACACACATATGAATTCACGCTAAGTTGAACAATTCGACAACGCTGTATAAACCGGTCAGGAACCGTGAAATCTTCGTTTAGAATAATTATAAGATAATAATATACGTGGGGACGTATCAATGAGATCTACATTCCTTTGTTTTAAAGGCGGTATTAAGAAGCTAGTCTGGCTTATTTCAAAGTCCACGCGTTCATATAAAAGACCATTTTTCCTGAGCTTGACATTTCCATCGAGTATAATTCGAAAGATGATTCTCGATAAACAGCACAAGATCGTATCGCGAATAATGAGAACAAAAGAATTTCGTAAAGAAACTTGGAGGCACGTATCGCTTCATCGCCGTTCGCATCCATTCATTACGATATCTATGATAATTCCGAGATGTACATACCAGCAAGCTGCGTTGTGTGGATCGCCAGGCAGCACTCTTTTGTTTCCCAATCGATAATTAGAAATCTTATTTTTTCACCTCCAAGAACTGGCATATGCTAAAACTTAATGTTGCCATGAGCTTCTGGAAGAAATTATCAACTATCGTGTTCATCTAAACTTAATCAAATTGCTACTTTTGACAATGTTATATGCTAAATTATTTATATCTTAATTATTTGGCAGAAAATAATACTGGCTTTATTGCAAAACATTTATTAAGATTGTATTAATTGAAACGTCGATTTTCTGACAAAAACCTAATTTATAGCTAGAAAACTTGTCTCTCTTGGAGAATAAGAAAACTAAATGTGCTGGATTAATTTACAGACTTGCTAAAACCGACTATTCCACTCATATAATGCAAGCACGATGCCTCGGATATCAACCATCAGGGCTTCATTGCATGATAATTATCCCTAATGTAACTCAGCGGCTATGCCAAATGTTATCGGGAGGTCGACGCCGAGCGGTCCGAGTAAACGATAACGCCGCTTGCAAGAGTAAACCGAGTGTGCTATCAGGAGATAGCTAGAACTTTCTGGAAGCTTTGTCTCACTTCTCCTCCAGAAAGTGTGTCGAAATATTTCTAGAACGTTCGAGAACCTTCTGTGGAAGATTCCACTGCCTATATAAGCGAGCGCTCTCGCGGCAGTCAGTCAGTCAGTCAGTGCGTGTCGAGTTAAGAGTCAGTGGCGACAGTAGAGTGAGTCGTGTTGGTAAGTCAGTGCGCGTCGATTTCAAGAGTTGAATCAGTGTGCGAGCAAGTTAGCGACTGCGTTTCAGTTTGTGGAGGTCTAGTCTTCGACTCCCGAGTGAAGTGAATCGTCCGGCGAGAAGAGGTCACGTCATAAGGAAATGACGGAGATTTGAACTAGTTCACCTTAGTGAAGTGACATTGCTGAAGTGAACTCCGAGTGAAGGTGAACTACATAAAAACGAAATAGTGACATTGAATAACAAAACGATGACAGTAAGAAAAGTAACAGTTGTAAAACTGCCCATAGTCACAATAATTACGCCTCCTCCGCGATTGATTTCCGATTTGCGGAAGATTTAAAAGAAAATGGCAGCTTTAAGATTTGTTCAAGTGTCATGTATTCACACGACTTTTTCTACCAATTAGAAATTCACATAATTACATTGCTTTAAAAGGTGATTCTTCTACCTTCTCTTAATACAAGATTTAAGATTATAATTTCTCTTAGTTTGAGACTAGGATTCAACGCAGTGTCATGATAGTGAAGCATTACTTTCTCTACTAGGTATAGTAAGTAGGGGAAGTATTGTATTTCACCCAAAAATTCACCGGAAATACATGTTTTGAGACCCCCTGAATCCAAAAAAAGCATTTTTAGAAACAGCATAACTCAGAAACGAACAATCGGCTAAACACCAAACTTGGTATTTAGGTTCAGTATCTTCCAGAGATGCGACACGAAGGTTTTAAAGAAACTCCCCCCATCCCAGATTACCCTTTACATGGAACATTTTTCGAAAATTTTGATTTTCTTAAAAATGGCTCTAAAGATTTTGATTAAAATATCATGTGTTTAAGATATTGTCATGATAAATGAAATGTATATCTCGAATTTTCTGGGAATGTCTCCAAAAGTATTCTTCATTGTGAACGACTTTTGCAGAACTGGTAAACCATAAGAGATAGACAAACTTTTACTACACAAAAAATGTAGATCGCGTTAAAACACACAATTTATGTCATATACAGTTTTGTTGTTGAGTGAGCCGTTTTCGAGATATGGCTTGTTATTCCCTTAAATTTTCCAATACACTTTTTCTCAAATTCGTTATTCATTTTTTATGTCCTGGACATGCAAAGAGAATGGAATGCGCCACATAGCAACCAGCGCTTAAAAACCTACCATATTCCCCTTGCATCTACAAGAAAATTAGCAATAAGATTGACATCTCGATATCTCGATTAACATGAAGTAGATGGAGAATAAGCGTTTGTAAAAATAGTTTGTACAAGAGTAGAGAAAGTCATGTGAGTGTAACACATCAGACTTTTTTAAAGGACATGGCACTGAATTTTGTAATCTTTTAAATTTTAAAGTTGTTTACTTGAAAATTGGCACACTTAATATGAGTAAATAAAGAAATGACTGTGCAAAATCTAGCTGAAATAGTTTCTCGGATAATACAATGAAATATTTTTAGTTAGCGAAAAAATGCAGCTATTCTAAAACTTGCGCATTCACATTTTCAGAGAAGTACAGTAAATTTTACGATACTTTAGTTCAGTGAAAATAAATGCAAGGATTCTATTCAAGTTGATGTTATTAGTTTGTAGAGAAACACATTTGTGTTTTAATGAAGTTGTTAGTGTTGAAATTGTCCTTGTTTTTCACTATAAATTAATTTCTTAAGCCAATGAATACAGCAATCATAAAATGCATACTTGAATCTTTAGATAGAACTAGGGATGGCACCTCCATACCGTCGATACCTCGATACTCTCCATACTCGGTGGTAAAGTACGTCTAATACTTTGGGATACACCATCAATACCTGAAAACTTTGATTGAAAGCTGTTGCGTTTAACGTTACGCAAGATAAGGAATGAAAGGATCGAGACTTGCCTTGCACGTATCACCAAATGTTGCTGGACTTAGTTCTTGATAATCCTTGACTGCGTTTCCTGTGGGTGAATCAATGCAACATTCCATAGGCTACTGTGTCTAAATGAAAACATGCAAAGCAATGGGAGCAGTAGAGGTATTCATAAACATGCAGCGTTAACTGAGTTGTGAATGAAACTGGTTTAGGTGACGAACTAAATCACGTTTCTGCAATAGCCTGGCTTGTTATTTCACTCTCAACCATTACGTTTACCTACTCCGATAACGAAAATCTGTGAATCAAGCAGAAAAGAATCAGAACTTAATCTGTGAGATAATGCAGCGCTTGGAAATATTTATTTCCTTCCATCTGTCTGTGTTTACCTAAGTCAAATCCTTGTATTAAACATATACATGTTTATGCTAACGTATGAGGGTGGGTAATAGAGAGGCTTAATCCACAAACTTACTGTTTCCGAGTGGTATATGGCTAATTGTTATTACTTATTACTGATGATGGTGTAATGCACATTATTCTTGGTTGTTTGTATTTCATGCAAAATATATGTTAGATTATACTTTCAAGATTGCAGAATACAGGGGAATTGTTGTTATTTGCTTTTATGTGGAAAGAAAATTCTTTGAAAGAAAATTTTCAGCACAAAATATAGTTACATAATAAGGGATGCAAGGAAATTATTACTAATGTCAAGATAAAAACTCGCTGCCAATTGGAGAATGTCTAAGAGCAACAATTTCAGAATTAGCATACAGTACAAAACTGGTTAGATGCAGAAAACTACTAATAAGGACATAATTTAGTGAACGTTTTTATAAAGTAAGTATCGAGCATCGGTGCTCAAAATCATTATCGGTATCGAGTACCGAAAAACAGTGATATCCTCCTATCTCTAGATACAACGCTTGAGATTAAGTATGCAAATTTGCATACAAGTCAGAGCAAAACTGAACTGCAAGGGGAAAAAAAATCATGCGCAAAAATGTAAAACTGAGGGGGGGGGGGAAATCAGAAAACGGAGAATTGGGCGAGTCAAGTAGGGTTAAAAAGATGCATTGGCGACTCTATCTCTTATGGTTTACGAATTATGCAAAAGTCGTTCACAATGAAGAATACTTTTGGAGACATTCCCAGAAAATTCAAGATATACAATTCATTTGTCATGAAAATATCTTAAACATATGATATTTTAATCAAAATCGTTAGAGCCATTTTTGAGAAAATTAAAATTTTCGAAAAATGTTCCAGGTAAAGGATAATCTGGGGTGGGGGATTTTCTTGAAAACCTTCATGTCGCATCTCTGGAAGATACTGAACCTAAATACCAAGTTTGGTGTTTATCCGACTGTTCGTTTCCGAGTTATGCTGTTCACAGACACACACACACACACACACACACACACACACACACAGACGGACATGTTTCCAAAAATACTTTTTTTGGATTCAGGGGGGTCTCAAAACATATATTTCCGGTGAAATCTCGGTATTGAATTTTTGGGTGGAATACAATACTTCCCCTACTTATTATACGCAGTAGAGAAAGTAAAAATGTGAGCAAGCTGGGGAATTTAATGTCGTGCAGGCATGTTGCCATGGTAGCTCAGTTGGTTAGAGCAACGGCACGTGAAGTATGATTCGTCGTTCAAATCCGGCTATACCATTGGGTTTTTCAGTTTGATTCTACGGAATGATCTAGTAATAATTTACAGAAAAGGTGAATTAAATACGGGGAATGATGCTGAAATGAGTCCGGGGTAAGTTGAGAGTTGCCAGATATTTGCTTAACAAGGATAAAAGACAATCGCTGAAAATATTATCGGAGAACACCTCGACCGAGATACGAATTCGGCACTCCAGGTTGAAAAACAAACACGGTGCCACATCGTAATCTTGCGAATACAGCAGACTTGCAAGGACATTTTACAGTGGTTTGATTATATGCATCGATGTGCGTGTATAAGGACCATTTAACTTTTCCACCAGCTTTTTGTTCCTTGCGTTAGTCATATTTTTACTCTTCGCATGTTATCGATGTTTATATTTGGCACAGGTTGTCAACCAAGCACGCGCTCTTTTTGCAGGCATTTTATCGAAAATAAAACAAAAGCCATCAGGGGCGTAGCTGCAACTAGAATTTAATTCAGGAAAATAGTGTAGCTACCCCGTTCAGGGCCATGCCCGTACACAGAAAAAAATTTCGGGGAGGGTTTTCCACAAGTAGATGTAAACTTAACAGTACCCCACACAGTTACCATGTACCTACTCCATATTATATAGACGTTACATAGATAGGAAAATTCCTTGGAGACTTTATATAGACAAGAAAAACTCACCAGAATGAGGATATTCCACCTTACAGCACAAAACGTGGAGACTGCTTCGAAAACTGGAATATATGGTCACCTTACCTATGTAAGGCGACGATATTAATTTTCCCTTTTTCTTGTAAATGTGCTACTAGCAATAGACCTACCGTTACCTAACGGCATTTTCCCATATTGGTTTGCTATGAATTTAAATAAATAAAACTGTCAGAAGTTTCGGGGGGGGGGTTGAACTCTTAACTTGAGGCAGTATTTTTAACACTTGAATAATTTCAATTAAATTATATAATATGTAAATTCAATAACACCCCGCCTTGAAGCAATATGTATTTAATAATTTTTTTAAATGTATGTAACAGTCTTTGCATATGCTTATATTATTGTAAACATGTTTCAATAATGTTATGTGAATGCATTATGTAATTTAATAATGTAGGAGCTGTGAGAATAATAAGTTTAAAGTTGCTAACAATGAGGTAACCTTGAGGCAATAATGAGTTTGAATAGTACTAATCATGATTAGAGTAACGATAATGTAAATTTTGTGACAGTTTAAAAATAGCCAATCAACAGCCAGAAAAAGCTTTAGTAAAATGAAGGTATTTTATTGGACTAGGATTAGCCAATCAGAGACTTGAAATACAGAAGCTTACGGGTTTCGACGGTTGAAATATGTTCAGTTGCTGGCAGACCTTGGTAGTAACCGGATGGAAGATGTGTTCTCTAGAGAAATACTACGTATTCGTGTGAAACGAAAAATTAAATATACGCGTTAACAAAGTGCAAGTATTAAAGAATCTCACAGCTCTTGAAATCAGTGTAGTGCTATATTAATTTGTGTCAAGGATTAATAAAAAGAAGTGAATTAAAACTTAAAATATGTGTAAGCCTACATTCTTGTCGCACCACGCCCTGATTAAGAGAAACGTGTCTCTAAAGTAATACTGAAGCAGCCGAGGCAAAACAAACATAAATAATATCTATAGAACCAGTTTAATAACAAAGTTAATAGTTAATATTTTATAAAACTTGGAGCATAACAAAAAAAATACATCTTCAAAAACGGCTTTACATACCTAGCAGCATATTACGTAACAACAATCTTCTTCAAATTAACGCCCAAAGCGTGGTGCAAACTTCAAAAACAAACACTTTCTTCAAATTGGCTTCCCAAGTGTGAGGATAATAAATAAACAGCTAACAAAACATAACTCCAAGAACAATCCTACTTCAACCCCCCCTCGGCCCTGTTCAGGGTAGTATATCAATGTTTCCAGACTCAGTTGCTTGCAGTTTCTCTACTACTTAGCTACAGTAAACAGAGAAGCATTAAAGGTACTCCACCCAAAATTTCCATATCGAGTTTTCACCGGAAATATGTGTTTTGAAGCTCCCTGAATCCAAAAATATAAGCATTTGAAGAAACGTACTGTCTATGTCTATGTGTGTCGGCGTTCGGGCTTAATTTGATGATCTAATGTAATACAGCCGCATGACTTTCTCTACTCCTCTATCGTTTATTAGTAGTTATACAAACTAGTCAAACAACTTATATTTCTATCTACTTCATTTTAATCCAAATGAACCTTTGCAGAAACAGCTGCATTACACATTTCGTTATACATACAAAGGGAACAGCGACAGTCAAATGTTTAAGAACTGGACGCTATACGCTAAAATTCCATACTGTTTCAATGGAATCACGAGAAACATCTGCATGTTGACAGGACTTTAAAACGATGCAACAATTCGAACCATTAATAACGATACCTCAAAAATGGCTGATGCCACAAAAAAAGTGATTTGAAATAAATTGTGTATTCTAAAGAGATCTACATTTCTTGTGTAGTATGTTTTCGTCTATTGCTTAACGTTTAACAGTTACACATGATTATACAAAATTCCCTCCGTATGAAAAGGACTTCAAAGGCTATTCACAAAAGAATTCAAGATATGCATTTTATTTGTCATGTGAATATCTCAAGAATATATGATGTTTTACACAAAATCTCTACAGCCATTTTTTTTAAAAAATAAAAAATTTCTAAAAATGTTCCACGTAAAGGGCAGTTTGAGGTGGGAGAATTTTCTTGGAAATCTTCGAGTCGCATTTTGAAAGGTACTGAACTTAAATATGAAGTTTGGTGCTGATCCGACTTCTCATTTTTGAGGTATGCTGTTCAAGGACACACACATACATACACGGATAGACACACAAGGACTTTTTCTAAAAATGTATTTTCTTTGTATTCAGGGGTTTCAAAACAGGTAAATCTCTTTATCAAAGTTTTGGGTGTGAATGCAATACCTCTCTACCTACTAAGTACATGCTAGAAGAAAGTAAAAATGTTTGTCGGACTCGGTCTGGGTTTGGGCTTAAAAATAAAGACGAAACAAAATAATTTGTCACATTCAAGGCATACATTTTACTTGTAATAATTATGTAAACATATAACGTTTTAATCAAAGTCATCAACGCCACTTTGAAGACAGTATTGGAAAATTTAAGGGAATAACAAGCAATATCTCGAAAATGGTTCACCCAACAAAAAAAAATGTATATAAATAAATTGTGTACTTTAACGCGATCTACGTTTTTTGTGTAGTAAAATTTTGTCTATTTTTATGGTTTACCAGTTATGCAAAAGTTATTTACAATTAAGAATACTTTTGGAGAAAATTCCCAGAAAATTCGAGATATACATTTCATTTGTCATGAAAATATCTTAAACATATATTTTAAACAAAATCGTTAGAGCCATTTTTGAGAAAATTAAAATTTTCGAAAAATGTTCCATGTAAAGATTAATCTGGGGTGGTGTGATTTTCTTAAAAACCTCCGTGTCGCATCTCTGGAAGATACTGATCCTAAATACCACGTTTGGTGTTTATCCGACTATTAGTTTCTGAGTTATGCTGTTCACAGACACACACACACACACACGGGCATGTTTCCAAAAATGTTTTTTTGGGGGGGGATTCAGGGGGTCGCAAAACATGTATTTCCGGTGAAATCGGTATCGAATTTTTGGGTGGAGTACAATATTTCCCCTACTTACTATAGTAAGTAGAGAAAGTAGTAATAATAATAATAATAATAATAATAATAATAATAATAATAATTAATAAATAAATGCTTGCTTCGGTTAATTGTGAATAATAGTTACAATGGCACGGCAGCTGCAACTCCGCCTCCCTCCGTCCCACTACACCCAGAAGATCAATAATAGGGGGCATGTTTTCATTAAGATAGTAAGCCGTCAACTTGCTGCTAACTACATTAGCAGATTTCACGACCTCAGCCGCTACTGTTTCTGCAGTTGGTCCCATGGGTCTAAGTGCATCCCTTACTAGGTCTCCCATTAACGGAAAAAAATCCCATGCCGGTACCGGAAGTCGAACACGGGTCCCTTCGCACCACAGACAGCAGCTCTTCGTGTAATAAATGATGATGGTGAAGCTGATGATGATAATAATAATAAGAACAACAATAATTGTGAAGCGGAAGGGATTCGGCACCGATCCAGGAATGATGATATTGTACTGACACCCCTCGAAGGAACACGTTCGGAATCGGGTGTGACGGCACAGCAATGGCAGGGTCCCTGCAATTTCCAGATATAGACGCCACACCCCTCCAAGGGACGGTCCTTATTCCCTGGCAACCAGGCGAAGGTCAAGAGTGAGAAATTTCAGAGATCATCCTTTTTCCCCGCCACGCAGCACCGAAACACCATCGCCGACACTTCAAACGCTGAAACAGACTGAACGGAGTGAATAAAATGATCAATGGAACGAACTTCGAGGAATGAAAGAAACCACTCCAGCAATCACCTGACAAAGAAACCCGTAGATCAAAGTGAGCGGTAGCCGGGGATCGAACCCGGGACCTACCGAATGCATACGTTACCGCCAGAGCTATCCCGCTTGGTTAAATTTTTTTAATAGTAGTAGTAGTAGTAGTAGTAGTAATAATAATAATAATAATAATAAAATATTTTAATTAAAACAAAATCAAACAATCGGCCTGGGCCGGGCCGGTTGGTACAGTACAACCCATTCTCGGACCCGACGAACCTTAGAATCTTTCGGCCCATGCAGACCTCTAGTGTACATGCGTGCGTGTTTGTGTATGTGTGTATGTATGCGAGTCTATAAATAACATAACTCAAAACGGAAAACCCGGTTGGTATTTAAATTCAGCATATCTCAAGAATCCGGCGACAAGGTTTTTAAGAAAATCTCCCCCCTAAACTACCCTTCACATGGAAATATTTTGTTATTATTATTTTTTTTGTTTTCTCAAAAATTGCTCTAACATTTTGTTTAAAATATAGTATGTTTAAGAGATCTGCACTACAAATAAAATGAATAAGGGATAGACAAAAACATATTAACATTTCCTAGCCAAAGACATACACAAAAACCCCCGGGAGAGAGGGATGAGGTGAAGGGAGACATCATGCATTTCAGGTATAATAAGTTGTCACTAGCATAACTCGTTTTGAAACAATTAACGAAATAAATGTGTCAGTTCTTCATAAATCATCCTGTAGATTAGAACACTAAGAAGCACAATAGTTAAAGAGCGTCCATAAATAAAACTCAAGTTTTACTTTCTCTACTACATATAGTAAATAGGGGAAGTATTGTATTCCACCCAAAAATTCGATACCAAGATTTCACCAGAAATACATGTTTTGAGACCCCCTGAATCCATAAAAAAGCATTTTTGGAAATATGTCCGTGTGTGTGTGTCTATGAACACCATAACTCAGAAACGAACAGTCGGATAAACACCAAACTTGGTATTTAGGTTCAGTATCTTCCAGAGATGCGACACGAAGGTTTTCAAGAAAATCCCCCCACCCCAGATTACCCTTTACATAGAACATTTTTCGAAAATTTTAATTTTCTCAACAATGGCTCGACCTATTTTGATTAAAATATCTTATGTTTAAGATATTTTCATGACAAACGAAATGTATATCTCGAATTTTCTGGGAATGTCTCCAAAAGTATTGTTCATTGTAAACGACTTTTGCATAACTGGTAAACCATAAGAGATAGACAAAATTTTAGTGCACAAAAAAGGTAGATTGCGTTAAAATACACAAGTTATATCATATACATTTTTTTTTGTTGACTGAACCATTTATTCCCTTATATTTTCCAATACGTATACTTTTTCTCAAATTCGTTATTCATTCTTTTTGTCCTGGTAATGCAAAGAGAATGGAATACTCCACATAGCAACCACTTATTAAAACATTTGACTATCGCTTAAAACCTACCATATTCCCCTTGCATCTACAAGAAAATTGGCAATAAGATTAACATCTCGATATCTCGGTTAACATGAAGCATATGGAGAATAAGCGTTTGTAAAAAAAGTTTGTACAAGGGTAGAGAAAGTCATGTGAGTGTAACACATCAGATTTTTTAACTCTCATACTTGATTTCGGGCCGATCCCCCTTCCGGGTTCTTCATTCTCTGATTCATTGTTCGTCTAATCCTCTACAGGACCCTGACTCTAAGAGCGGTTGTAAGTCCTAGGGGGGGAGCGAAATCCCTACATACGAGGCCGACTAAGTAAGTATATTACAAACAAGATATAATAAAATTGAATTTTCAAGGAGTAGGTTCTGAAGTCCTCTTCGTTCTGTAGGAAATGTATATAATCATGCAGAAGGGGTAAAGCATAGGAGATAGAAACTTGTCACACAAAATTCTGTAATATCTCGTAGAAAAAGAAATGTGTTTGTGCGTTTCTTTGTTACTCGATTGAATTTTCAAATATTTTATGCTTTTCTAAGTGCTTAATCGCCATTCGTTTGTTTGTCAGAGAAAATTATGAGAATGTAGGACATCAAAGTTTTGTTCTATGCAGAGTTAGGCCCCAGAGACTTTTTAGGCAAGTCCTAGTACCAGTCTGAAGACCGAATGAAGGAAGCAGTAAAGGACAATGGTGAGCACACACAGTAGCGGCTATTTAGCTGCTGTTGGTCTGTTATTAGCATTCAATGAGGTAGCCTGTCCCGCTGCAGGCGACATGGCTACTGTTGTAATGGCAGACGATGCGCTCATTCAGATACATTCATTACAAGCAACCCGCCCTCCCGCCGCGAACACCTACCTCTCAAATACTGGGAAACAAAAACTTCAACAGTAACCCAAAATAACAATCATTCCTCTGTTTCACTCATATGCACCTCTTCCGTCTTTAAACGAGTCTTTATGAAGTATCGTCTGTCATTTGTTTCTGATTGCGGGAAATGTGATACATAGTTTACCACATATTTACAGTAAGTAGAGGAAGTATTATTGCATTCCACCCAGTAAACGGATATCAACATTTCACTGGAAATATTTGTTTTCAGGTTCCTTAAACTGAGGCAGTATTTTATATCACAACACTGTGAATGCCAGAGTGATTGTAGTGTAAATTAACATTATTGTACGACAATGATTTGAGATGTTTGTTAATTATAAGCATTGTTAGGAAATAAGTTTACACGGGCTCACTGAAACTGACAATAGCAGCGGGTAACAATGAAACGAGGGGGCGAGTTGTTTATCAATTAGAAGAGAAACGAATGACGTCAGTGTAGCGTGCCTTTCTTTAGAAATGGAGGGAATATTTTCCCTAGAGCATATGTGTTCGTAATTTTGATTGGATAAAGAACTAGACGCTAATGTTGGCGCGCTTTATTAACCAATAGCAGCTCTGTTATAATGTTTAGGCATATTGGGGTGAGGGAGTATAAATTCTGAAGCCAAATGCATAAGTGATTATAGTTACATTCGAAAATACAAGTTTCTGTCAGGCGTGTATCAAGATTAAATATGTGAAATTTATTAAGTGTGACGGCAATAAAAGTGTAAAAACAAATTCTTTTATCAGTGTTATCTTTTAGTAACAACTCCTTTCCGTTTACACACCCTGTTCAAGAAATATTTGCTCGACTGAGTAATAATAGCTAGGCGGAGGACAAAGAACCCAAAATTCAAAATAGTAAAACAATAACAGGCGCCAAGTAAAAAAGATAACACGAGAGGTTACCGCGACAAAACCCAAAAAGTATTTTTAAAAAAATGTGTGTGTGTGTGTGCGCTTGTGTGTGTGTCTGTAGACAGCATAACTCAAAAATAAAAAGTTGGTTAGACATGATACTTGGAATTTAAGTTCAGAAACTTTCAAGGATGGAACATTTTGAAGAAAATTCCCCTACGCCAAACTACCCTTTTACACAGAATATTTTTAGAAATGCTTTATTCTTTTAAAAATATCTCTAACGAATTTTATTGAAATATCAGATGTTTAAGCCATTTTCATGACAAAATATAGGTATAGCTTGAATTCTTTGGGATTTTCTGTAAAGTCCTCTTTATTCTAAATGACTGCTTTATAAATGACACCGTAAAATCTTACTACACAAACACATGTAGATCTCGTTAAGGCAGTCAATTTATGTGAAAAGTTTCTGTAACATTAACCATTTCCGAGATATTCTTTGTTTTAATTTGAATTTTCAAATGTTTTATACTTCTCTAAACTGCAAATTGCTATTCTTTTTTTGTATTTCTTTCTTTTTCCATATTTATGCAAATAGAACAGAATTTCAAAGCCATCACATAGTGACCACTTTGAAAATATATGACTAACGCTTTAGCTTAATTCTTCTTATATAAACTATATATTTAAATGGGTAATAAAGGTTTATTTATACTAACAAGAACTAGATGTCGTCCTCCGTGGTGTTGTGGTTACCATGCTAACCTCTAGTTCCCGAGGTCGTGGGTTCAAACCCGGCGGAGGGCGATGGATTTTTTCGGACGTAAAAATCCTTAGCATGGCTTCCTTTGGAAGGGAAGTAAAGCCGGTGGTCCCGTGTCGTAGATTTACGGCATGTAAAAGAACCTCAAGCCTGATAAAGAGGCCTCTGAGCAAAATTACCGGTCTTTCACGCCCAATATAGAATGGGACGCAAAGGATCACAGCAGTTAAAGAGCGTCCATAAATAAAAAACTCAATTTCTAGAACTAGATAGAAGCTTTTGTAAGAATAGCTTGTAGAAGAGTGAGTAGAGAATGTATGTGAACGCAACACATCAGATTTTTAATCACAGGACCTCAAAATGTGTATCCAACGTGAAATAACGGTATAGAATATTTGAACTGATTAGATGAACGTTAGGTAAAGTAAAAAAGACAAACGCTTTAAAGTATAGTTTCCAGGTTTTCTATAGAATTGTTGCGGCTCCTGCAACGCGGTCGGTTCTTCAGTGTTGTGGGTTGAATTCCAAGATTGGAATCAAAACTGGCCGTGCAGACAGACACACCTCCGTGCGGATGATTTGCAAGAGAATGCATTAGATACCACGGTCGTGATCCATTTCGATTCGTTCTGCTCATCTGTTCATTTGTTTCTTATAACATTCAGCTTTCAAGAGATCCTCGGCGTTACCAACTGTGTAGAAAATCGCTACAATAGTTTACCTATAGCGTAAGCGCCAAAAGATAAGATCCCAAAGAAATACCAAAATTTCAGATAGTTCCAGTTTTAAAAATATTAGTGATTCAAAACATCTTATCTAAATGCATCTGTCCATCTTATCTAAATCACAATAAATACTTGACTTTAAATGGATTCAAATTAGGCAATATGTACTGGGCTGCGTGCAAAAGCATAACACATAAGATTGATAGATTTTGTCACTTTCTTCTTTTTACTTTCTCTACTGGGATTACTGCATTCTACCAAAAAATGTTACATAGAGATTTCACTACAATACGAGTTTAAATAAAAGAAAGAAAGAAAAAAGAGCATTTATAGAAAAAGCTGTGTACACGCGCCTGTAGGATAATCTCTCCGTGAACAGCGTAACTCAAAACCAAAAAGTTAGTTAGTATTAGGATTAGCACCTCGACCCACAAGGGATCTCTTGTGCATACACCCCAGGGAGAAGGGATGAGATGAAGGGACAGCAGGAGACGTATGGGCTGGAGGACCGGCCGAAGTAGGCGACAGAGACGCGCAGAGTTCTCTTAAGAGTTACAGGCTTGACCATCCGGCCGGAGAGTGCTCATCGGCGGCCCTCCAGCGGAGACCGGGGAAAGCTCAATCCAGCAGCGGAGGCTCGAACGGTTGCCATCTGAGTAGTTGGGGCCGAGGAGTTCCAACGCGCCTCTGTGCCGTCTGTCCGCAGTCCACCGACACACAGTCTCGGAGTCAATGGGTGGTATAAATAAAAGCAAGCATTAGCTCATTTCTCACTAATTCCAAGCATTTGCTCGGTTTCGTATAAATAAAACTTTTCTGCTCAACCACCTCGCGAGCTAAAGCTTGCTGACCTTGATCACTGAGCTATTGCTCGCGATATGGTATAAATAAAAACAAGTCCTGCTCGCCTTTAGTAAGCTTTTGCTTGCTATTTCTTGAGGTACCTCCGTAGGTACCTCAGCTTGCTCAACTGCGTTTTAATACATTGGTGGAGTTCATGATCATGGTTCCAGAGAGGACAATAAAAATCACACGACTTTCTCTATCACTCTTTTTACAAACAATTCTTACAGAAGCTGATTCTTGGTATCTACTTTTTGTTAATCGAGATAAACTATCATTGTAGGAATAGAAGAATGCAGTAAACTAAAGGGATAGTCAAATATTTTAAATGTGGGTCGCTATTTGATGGATTTAAAATTCCATTCTTTTCAGATGATCGCGGAAAAAAGAAAGAAAAAATCCTGATGTTCTACATTCATATGGCTTTCTCTAATCATTATTCTACAAACTATACTTACAAGAGCTATTGTTCCAGCTTCTTCTTGTCAATCCAGATAAACGTTCAATTTACATTTACAATTTTGTTATACGATGCAGTATGTAAAGTGAGTCAGCTTTTTGAAGAGTGCCTGGCTATATGAGGGCTTTGAAATTCAATGCTCTTTGCATGATGACCACGAGAAAATATCGAATACTGACTTCCCATTTGAGAGAATTATAAGTAGTTGGAAAGGTAGAATCAGGTGACTGAAAAATTCAATTAACATGAATGAGTATATGTATATTTAGGTGCAGTAAATATTTAAATCACCTCCTGACAAAGAATGGGCGTGTTTGTTTACACAGATGATGTGTCGTGGTGAATTTCACCGAGCAAAAGCTTGGTAGGTGATAGCAATAGCTCATCGAAGAGGGGAAATTTTTATTTATACCAAACCACGATCTGATGCTCGTTTCTCAACTTGCTTGGAGCTACAGCTCACAAGCTTTTGCTTGTTTTTATTTATATCACCCAATGTGTAACGTGAAAGAGGAAGGGGAAATGAGGGAGAGAGAAATTCAAGGTTGTCTTCCGGCTCGACTTCATTTGGAGCTGACCAGTAATTGTATAATCCCCTGGCTGCGGTACGAGCGCTGCGCAGGTTAAGTTTAGTGATGGGGCTGCCATCTTCCTGCCTCTAAGCGTGCAAGATACATTCTTGGGAGTATCATCCTAGATACGTTGCTTCCACCACAGCTGTCGAGTCGTGTCTACCCGTTGTGAGTCAATCTTAGCTTCCTCTCGCCTCTTGCCAACCAGTAGACTAGTAAACTAGACTTCTCTGGCATGGCCGTCTGGTTCATTGGCTACTGAGCCCTTCTACACGACAAATGAGATAAAAACAGATTACAGGCAGCGGAAATGAGATTTTTAAGAACAGCATTAAGAGTCACTGGAAGAGATAGAATGAAGAATAATGACACAAGAAAACAATTAAGGATCTTTAACCTAAATGAAGAAATAGAGCAGAACAGACAAAAGTGGCTAGAACATGTAGAGAGATTGAATGAGGAACGTTACCCAAAGAAAATATTCTACTACATACCTAAAGGAAAACGATATGTCGGAAGACCCAGGAAACAATGGATAAACCAATAGAGTAAACATTTGGAGCACGCAACAAGCCTTAGGAAAGGTTTAATGCTTGGTGAAGGAGAGGAAGAAAATCAGGGCGGGGGTAATGATCCTTCCCAGTATTTGCCTAGCGACCTGAGGAAACCTCCGAAAAAAAAATGGATCAGGAAGGTCGGCCGCGGGAATCGAATCCACGACCTCCGGGACACAGACGTTGCCGCCTGAGCCATCCCGCTCGGTAAAAAAAAAAGTTCCGCGTCTTCCAAGAATGCCACTCGACCCTCCACCCCTTTCAGGGAACATTTTTCGCTATTTTTTATTTTATCAAAATGGCTCTACCGAACGAGATGGCGCCGCGGTAACGTGTGCGAGTCGCACTCGGGAGGCCTCCGGGGCCGACTAACCTGACCGAAGGTTTTTCCGCAGTTTCCCTCGGTCACTAGGCGAATGCTGGATTGGATAACTTGATCCGCGAATTTTCTTATCATCTTTACAGTCAACATATGTCATTTCCTTCTTCAACGTCATACCAGGCATTGGGCTGATCACCCGTTCTGGATATGGTATGATCCAGAGTTTGTTTCTCTTCGGCAAGGCTACAAAGATGAGGGTAATCAGTTAAAGAAGACGAAGAAAAACTGCCTGTAAGGATTCCGATTAAAATACCGTATATGCAAGATATTTGCACAACAATTAGAATGTATATCTTGAAGTTTCTGGAAAAAACACTGCGAAGTCCTATTGATTCGGAATGACTTTTGTATAAATAGTAAACTGTGTGAGATATACAAAATCTTAGCGCACAAAAATCGTAGATCTCATTAAAGCAAACAATTTGTGTCACAGTTTCTTTGGTTTTTGGTTTCACTTTTGAAGAACGTATACCTTTTTCAAGTGGTAAGTCGCTATTCGTTTGTTTTCCCGTGGTCATACAAGATGCATAAAATTTCAAAACCATTGCATCGCAATCGTCTTTTAAAAATATATCGTTTTATCACACTATACCTACAAGTAAACTTTCAATGGAGCTTTATTTCGGTTATCAAGAAGCAGATAGAAGAATAAGTGTTTGTAAGAATAATTTGTAGAACAGTTAGTAGAAAAGTCATATGAATGCAATACAATACATTTTCATATAGTGAGCTTTGTTTATCTCTTACGTTGTACCAATTATACAAAATTATATAAAACTGATTCAGAATGAAGGGGACTTCACAGGCTATTCGCGGAAAATTCGAAATTAATCAGACAAATGTCGTAAACATATGACGTTTTAATCAAAATCCTAAGAGGCGTATTCCAGAAAATAAAAAATAACGAAAAATTTTTCATGTAAAGGGTAGTTTGGAATGGGGGGGGGGTGATTTTCTTGAAAAGCTTCGTGTAGTATCCTTGAGAGATGCTGAACTTAATGGTGTTTGTCCGGCACTTCATTTTTGAGTTATGCTGTTTACACACACATCTTTTTCTAGAAATTAATTTACGGGTTCAGGGCACCTCATTTTCTGTGAAATCTCGATATCGAATTTTTGGGAAGAATAGAATAAATACTTGTCTACTTATTATAGGTAAGTAGTAGAGAAAATAAAAAGAATAAAATTTTGTTGTATTTCTCTACTTCAAATTTTATTTTTCAAGGAGTTTTCAAAGTTCAATCAATACTCTGTATTTAAGTTTTATAAAATATTTAATATCCTGTAAAGCAATTATAATACAATATTTGAAATTTGGTACATGGATTATTTTAATTACAAGAAACACGTGAACAAATTTGAATTAAATATCTACATAAATTACAGTTCCAGGGTTCCTTAAATCTTGCTATAAGAAAATAAAATATTTGCAAAGAACAGTATAGAAGTTTATCCATTAGTAGCTAGAATCTTAAAGTCACTGCAAACGTGTCCTCTGACAGCATTAGATGTGAAAAGAGGATACTGTTTCATAATCGGTGAATCATAACTGATTAGTTTATATCTAACGCATCTTCAACTCATGGCCCACACTATAAGATGATGCTGCTATGCTTGGAATAGGTTGATTAACTCAAAATCGATTCCATGTTTGAAATTGAAACCAGTAAAGCTTATATTTACTTAAGGAGAGAATTGCTTCTTCCTGGAAACGTTAGGGACCCTGCTGCGCCCCACTTCGTACCCTCTCGTCTCATCCCTTCCTCCCAGAGATTCTGTAGACGTAATAGGCCCACCCATGGCCGCGGTGCAGAAATGTTGCTCGTTTTCTTAACCATACTCCCAATGAAGTCATCAAAAATGCACATTTTTACCCCCCTTATCTGAGTTTTAAAATGAAAGGGAATTCTGTTGATAAGAATCCCTAAAGACAAAGTAGTATTGTTTCTTTCTGTCACACGTGCTGTAATTCTTCCCGGTACCACAACAAACATGTATTAAACCAGAGAACACCAGTTCCTAGGCCACATACTCATTTCTAATCCATATTGTGAAGAAGTCGGCCACTAATTCGTAAAGAGCGGCTCTGTTCTTCCGCGTTAGCCGACGCATTCTTGGTTGGAGAGAGGAGAGGCGCTCCCGGAAGACTAGAAGGCTGATCAACGAAAGTGGCGAAACTTCGAGATTGACATCCCCTTCCACTGGGCAGCATATGGTGTTTCCAGTAGCTCTTGCGGATATTGAGGAGAGTATTCGCCACGGCAGGTTGTTGATGTGAGGCACAGAGCTGTGTGCTATTACTCCGCGAGCGATAGAGCGAGTAAAGTGGAGTCCAGAAATGGAGAGAAGTGGACACACCGAAGTGAGCGATCGGAAGAGAGAAGCGAGTAAAGTGCGAGTTCAGAAATGGAGAGAAGTGGACAAACCGAAGTGAGCGATCGGAAGAGAGAAGAAGATTGCTGAGTTCGACACCGATGCGAATGATCGCGGAAGAGAGAAGAGATCTGGTCCAACAGTCCAGTGAACGACCGAAAGAGAGACGGAAGAGTCCCGCGTTCCACACTGAAATAAGCGATCGGAAGAGAGAAGAAGAGTCCTGTGTTCGACACTGAAGTGAGCTATCGCGGAATAGAGTAGGGACTGCTTCGCCCGTGATTGATTGCAACGCTACGTGCAAAGAGAAACTGAAGAGTGACTGGGGAGAAACTGGACGAAGTCACAATACTTTACTAAAACATTAAATTGAGTTTTATTTATGAACGCTCTTTAACTACTATGGTCCTTAGCGTTCCATTCTATATTGGGCGTGAAAGACCGGTAATTTTGCTCAGAGGCCTTTTTATCAAGCTTGAGGTTCTTTTACGTGCCGTAAAATCTACGATACGGGACCACCGGCTTTACTTACCTTCCGAATGAAGCCATGCAAGAGGATTTTTACGCCCGAAAAAAATCCATCGACCTCCACCTAGTTTGAACCCGCAACCTCGGGAACTACAGGCTAGCATAGACCAAGGAGAACGACATAATATTTTACGCTTCACAAAATGAACTACAAACAAAATGTGTTACAAAAAATGAAAAACTTACCCACAGCCATAGAATGGAAATAAATAAATTACGTGAGGTAATAGACTTTACAATTCAGGTCGTCCATTACTGAATATTCGCGCAAATTTACTGCTGGTTACTAGAGGTCACTAGTGGTGCAATGAAACTAAGTCCATACGCTATGCATTTTGATGCAGTGCAGTGAAGGGTGCAGTGCATGATCGTGATGAAAGATATACACACAGATGAGCTCTGGCCTATCATAGCACTACACACCAATTACTGCATTACATTCGGTCTGTAATCTTAAGCTTCAATATAATGTAACAGAATTAAATTCTTTAGCATGTCCATTGTGAAAATCTGTAACATAATTTGGAATGTATGCGAATTTGTATATCAGTTTTTTTTTATTCAAACCTAATTGTGTCAAATGAACTTGGGCGTTAGTTTTCTCGAGCATTTTTATATTCTCCATAGTCACCTACATTACTTATGTAGAAACCATTATTTTCCTTGTGGTAAAGTGAATTCTCGGATAATAAACAAGTAAATAAAGAAATGAACAAAAGAGGGGATCTTCAAGTAAGGTGTAGAGAAGAATGTGATAGTTTAGGAGCATCGTCGTGATGGGTAACAACGATAAGACTACTTGGGTCAGACCCTCGAGGAGATGAGAGGGTCAGATAAGAACCCCAATAGACATGACCTCGTTCTGTACACTCCACGTCATAATACAAACCTCTGCACTGTTGAAGATGGTACACCCTAGTGTTGGCACGTTGTTAATTCTGGTCACCAAGTCTTCCGTCCGCGGCGACGTTCTCTTGCGCTTCGAAACGCAGAACTGGCTTTTGTTTCTCGTTGGAATAAGCCACCTGGATGAACTTTCCCACAAGTGTCGCGCCACTAGTACTGCTAAGTGCAAAAATTCTTGCTGGTGACACTAAAACGCAAGAGTTTAAATTTATCAGGTAGCCTGCCCAAACTTACGCTTCTTTATACGAGTGACCCGAGGTGAATCTCGCGAAATAGGTAAACGCTATTCAAACAAACATAGTGGTAGCGAATTCTGCGAACGCACCGGAAATGCACTGCCTAGCGTACATTTGCGATTTGTATCAGACAGAATATTGCTTACTGCCGGCACGTTTAAAACTGTACGTTTCTTTTGTTTTATTCCCATATTCTTATTATTAATAATACCGGATCTGGTGTATAAGGAAGGGAATTAGATCCGATTTGAAAACGTTGGTAAGAAAGTATTTTAGTGTTTAATGTATAAGCAGATAGTCACACAATCTTCACAAATCGAGTGGAATGGCTCGGGCGGAAACATCTTAAGTCGCGGGTTCAAATACTATTGACCGACCAAAATGGAGGCCGTATGTGGTATGAATTTTGGAAATACTTTAAACAGCTCTTGTCTACAAGCTATTACTTCTCTGCAGTAAAATACAATTTATGTGGTTTAATGACATGTCTTTTATGTAGATATATGCTCTGATGTACAAAAAACGCTGTCTTAAAAGTGAACGAAATGCATTTTAATATTAAATGTTGACCAAAGAAATATGTAACCTCAAACAAAATTCATGCAGTCTACAGTTTTGCATGCTCTAACTTAACAGCATTTCTAAGCTACATATTTAAATTATAAAGCACATAGCTTTATAAACTGCAAGCACTGTAATAATTGCATGAAACAGAACTGTTGATATTGCAGTTGACAATGATTGAGTTCACTCAAAATTACCCTTCAGTATTTACACTGTACGCAATATTAAACGAGGGACACTATTTATATTTTGAGCCTTGGCAACCCTGAATGTTGTAGGTGCCATCTGACGTTTCCAATGGAAATTGAAATTTTTTAACATAATTTAGTTCAAACATTTTGCCAATACAGCGTCATTTGTTTTGTTTACACTAACTTGAAAATTGTGCGTCAACAAAAACATGGAATTAACTCGTGAAAATGTTCCTGCAATGATTTATTACGACTTTCGACGTGGATTATCAAGACAAGAGTGCATCGATCAACTAACTTCCACATTTGGCGACGAAGCTCCATCCTTTGCCACTGTGAAACGCTGGTATAACGAATTTAATCGTGGCCGCCGTTAGCTCAATCATGAAGTTCGTCCAAAATCAGTTGTTGTGCCAGAAAACATTGATGCTGTGCAAAAACTACCAATGAAAGATTGTCAAGCGATATATTGTGAGATTGAGGCAACCCTAGGCATTAGTTCTACCAGCATGTATAAAATATTCCATGATTATTTAGCCGTGAAAAAGGTTTGCTCTCGTTGGATCCCACATAATTTGACGCAATCTCAAAAAGATGCTCGTGTCCATTGGTGTACAAAAATGCTCAAGAAATACAATGGCGGTGCCTCAAAAGACGTATATAAGATTGTAACAGGTGACGAATCATGGATCTATGCGTATGAGCCGGAGCGTAAACAGCAGTCGACTGTATGGGTGTTTCAAGATGAGGGAAATCCAACAAAAGTTGTTCGCATTCGAAGCACTTCGAAGCAAATGGTCGCCTGCTTTTTCAGAAAAACTGGCCTTGTGGCAACAGTGCCTTTAGAGGAACGTAAAATGGTCAATGCCGAATGGTACACAACCATTTGTTTGCCGGAAGTCTTCGGTGAAGTAAGGAAAACCAACAAGAACTGCAGGATCGTTCTTCATCAGGACAGTGCGAGCGCACACACATCTCGTCTAACGCCAGAGTATTTGAAGGCACAAAAAATCGAACGGATGGGTCATCCGTCATACAGTCCTGATTTGGCACCCAATAACTTCATTTTGTTCCCGAACATCAAGAAGGAATTGCGTGGACAACGATTTTCGTTGGCAGAAGAAGCCGTTAATGCCTTCAAAAACCATGTTTTGGAGGTGCCTCAAGAAGACTGGAATAAATGCTTTCACAAATGGTTCAAACGATGCAAAAGTGTATTGATCATAAAGCAGAATATTTGGAAAACAATAAAGCAGTATTGAATCAGAAATTACTTTGCTTTAATTATTAGGCTCAATATATAAATAGTGCCCCTCGTACACACAGGATGGCTGACGCACGAAATGCTATTGTTTACAGTAATTACCTACTAAGAACATTTAGGCTGGAATTTTGCTTCTGAAAGCTTTTCATTTCTAAGTTTTCAATAATTATTCAAAAATATATTAATCACTTAGCTACTTATAACATTCTTTATAGTTTTTGCTAAGGGAGTCCACACCGACAGACGAAATATAACAAATAAGTAATCTTAAACCAACACTGCAAATGAAATATATGAAATACATAACCTTAAACAGCATTGCAAAACAACATTCATGCCGTCTGCAGTTTTGCATGCAACAACATAACAGCACAAATACGATGGTTGATATAAAAAAATTTGATGTGTTACACTCACATGACTTTCTCTACTCTTGTACAAACTATTTTTACAAACGCTTATTCTCTATGTGCTTCATGTTAATCGAGATGTTAATCTTATTGCTAATTTTAGGGGAATATGGTAGTATTTAAGCAATAGTCAAATATTTTAAGAGCTGGTTGCTATGTGGCGCATTTCATTCTCTTTGTATGTACAGGACATAAAAAAAATGAATAACGAATTCCCATTTGAGAAAAAGTATTGGAAAATATAAGGGAATAACAAGCAATGTCTCGAAAATGGTTCACTCAACAAAAAAAGTATATGCCATACATTGTGTATTTTAACGCAATCTACACTTTTGTGCAGTAAAATTTTGTCTATCTCTTATGGTTTACCAGTTATGCAAAAGCGTTCACAAAAAGAATACTTTTGGAGACATTCCCAGAAAATTCGAGATATACATTTCATTTGTCATGAAAATATCTTAAACATATGATATTTTCATCAAAATCGTTAGAGCCATTTTTGAGAAAAGTAAAATTTTCGAAAAATGTTCCATGTAAAGGGTAGTCTGGGGTGAGGGGATTTTCTTGAAAACCTTCGTGTCGCATCTCTGGAAGATACTGAACCTAAATACCAAGTTTGGTGTTTATCCGACTGTTCGTTTTTGAGTTATGCTGTTCACAGACACACACACGGACATGTTTCCAAAAATGCCTTTTTTGGATTCAGGGGGACTCAAAACATATGTTTCCGGTTAAATCTCGGTATAGAATTTTTGGGTGGAATACAATACTTCCCCTACTTACTATACGTAGTAGAGAAAGTAAAGATATTTTGTGTTTCAGCCACATGAGTTTCTATACTGACTGTTCTACAAACTATTTTTACAAAAACTAATTCTTCTATTACTTCTTATGAATCCAAATAAACTTTTAATTCACGTTTACACATTTCGTTCTACGATACGTTAGGTCAAGCGATAGTCAGATTTTTAAAGAGCGTGTGGCTATTTGATGGATTTGATATTCTGTTCGGTTTTCATGGAAAGAGCATGCTTCTATCTACTTAATACTACAGATAAACACTCATCACTCGTTTGCACATCGTTGTAGGCATAACACGAATACGAAAAGCTAAAGCGATAGTAAAATCTTGTCAAAGTCGATCGCTATTGATGTCTTTGAAATTCTGCTCCCTTTCCACGAATAGAAAAAAGAAAGAAAGAAAATACAAGGAATAGCGATTTGCAGTTGAAAGTATAAAGTGTTTGAAAATTCAAACCAATAACATAGAATATCTAGAAAATAGTTAACGTCTCAATAATTTTTATTGACATATATTGTGTGCTTTAACCAGATCTGCATTTTTTGCCAGTAAGATTTTGTGTACTTGCGGTTTACCAGTTATACAGAAGTAATTAAGAATAAACAGGACTTTACAAACTATCCTCCCAAAAAATTCGAGATATACTTTCTATTTTTCGTGATAATAGCTTAAAAATTTCTAATCAAAATTCTTGGAGCCATTTTTGACCAAATCAAAACAATGAAAAATTTTCCAAAAGAGTAGTTTGGGGTGGGGATATTTTCTTAAAAATCTTCGTGTTGTATCCTGAGCTTCTTCTTCTTCTTCTTCTTCTTCTTCTTCTTATTATTATTATTATTATTATTATTATTATTATTGGGGCGGCGCCGTGGCCGAGTGGTTAGACCGCTCGCCTCCCACCGAGGCGGCCCGGGTTCAATCCCAGGGACCTGCATGTGGGATTTGTGGTGGACGAAGCGGCGTCTGGGCGGGTTTT
Organism: Deroplatys truncata; assembly: GCA_030765065.1. Taxonomy (NCBI): domain Eukaryota; kingdom Metazoa; phylum Arthropoda; class Insecta; order Mantodea; family Mantidae; genus Deroplatys; species Deroplatys truncata. The sequence goes on from CM060986.1 coordinate 47,742,293, forward strand.
CTCCGGTTTCCCCCGCCATTCATTCCACCAACTGCTCCATCATCACCTTTCCTTTCATCCATTTCACCAACATTTCGTTTCTTCTACTTCCTTCATCCCATACCAGGCATCGGGCTGATCACCCATCCTGGATGCTCTGACTGATCCATGAGTGTCTGCTCCTCGACGGGCCTCTGACCCCAGGCACCCGCTTGTAAGTCCTGGGGGGTGTAAGTCCTACATAAGAGGAGGGTAAACACATAATGAATGATTATTATTATTATTATTATTATTATTATTATTATTATTCTCCAACAACTATTTGAACTCTAGTCAACACCGAATGGTAGGGTTATAGGATCAAACAAATAACAAATTAAATGGATGAATAAATGCCAGAAATAAAGAATATAAAGACAGAGTGAATAAATTTGTCAATGGCTGTGAATAATTGATTTTGCAATGGCAGAGATGTCCTAATAGAAGGTATCTTCTGATATGTTGTCGATCGCATGGAACAGCAGGTGGAATACTGTTTCTTCTGATACTTCACATTTGCAAATAAAACCATCTGGTGACTGTAGATGAAAACGTTACAGGTAACTTTTAATTTTCCCGTGTCCAGTAATAAGCTGTGAAAGAATATAATTTGTGAAATACTTGCAAGAGATGCGACCAAAAACTGAAGCAAAAAATGAGTTTCCTGTTAGTTGTTCCTTTAAACTGCTTAACCACTAGAGCTTATTGCACGTTTCTACTATTTCTTTCATTAGAAAAGAAAATTAAATATAAAATTGGGCATTTGGTTGGATTTGGCAGGAATTTTTGCGATATGATTAGCTCTCAGCTCCTGAACTTAAAATAGCAATTTGCTTTATTATTATTATTATTATTATTATTATTATTATTATTATTATTATTATTATTGTTATTATTATTTATAATTGAAATTAATTATACTTTTTAAAGACCTTAGCCTGGTATTGGCAAGCTTTTAATAGAATCAACTGAAAAATTCAACGCCACAGCCGGAATTTGAATACGGTTCTCCCGCTCACTGTGCGGTTGCTCTAACCATTGAACCATTCTGTCTGAGAAACATCTCGAGTCAATTGGTGAATTCAATGTCCCACCAGGTTGTCACAGTAACTAAGTGGTTAGAGCAACCACACGGAGAGCGGGAGAACTGTGTTCAAATCCCGGCTGTGGCATTGAATTTTTCAGTGGACTCTATTAAAATAGCAAGTTTGGTATTTAACCGAACTTTTCCATTTTGAGTTGTGCTGTTCACACACAAACACATTCAAAAGAATTTTTTTCTAACTTTTGTTGCTATTTCTTCTTCCTTTTTGATTCAGGAGCCACAAAACATGTTGGTATTTGCGATAAAATCTCGACATCGAATTTTTGGGTGGAATGTAGTACTTTTTCTAATTTCTGCATGAAGCAGAGAAAGTAAAAAAAAAAATCTGATGTGTTACACTCACATGACTCTCTCTACTCTTGTACAAACTATTTTTACAAACGCTTATTCTCCATATGCTTCATGTTAATCGAGTTATCAAGATGTTAAATCTTATTGCTAATTTTCTTGTAGATGCAAGGGGAATTGGTAGGCTTTAAGCGATAGTCAAATATTTTAAGAGCTGGTTGCTATGTGGAGTATTCCATTCTCTTTGTATTACCAGAACAAAAAAAAATGAATTACGAATTCCCATTTGAGAAAAAGTACAAGTATTGGAAAATTTAAGGCAATAACAAGCAATATCTCGAAAATTGTTTACTCAACAAAAAAAATGTATATGATATAAATTGTGTATTTTAACGCGATCTAAATTTTTTGTGTAGTAAACTTTTGTCTATCACTTATGGTTTACCAGTTATGCAAAAGTCGTTCACAATGAAGAACACTTTTGGAGACATTCCCAGAAAATTCGAGATATACATTTTATTTGTAATGAAAGTGTCTTAAACATATGATATTTTAATCAAAATCGTTTGAGCCATTTACACACACACGGAAATGTTTCAAAAAATACTTTTTTTGGATTCAGGAGGCCTTAAAACATGTATTTCCGGGGAAATCTCGGTATCGAATTGTCGGGTGATATACAATACTTCCCCTACTTACTCTACGTAGTAGAGAAAGTAAAAAAAAAAAAACTAAAAGGTATTCACTCAGTGAGGTCCAATAAGGACATTGTTTATAATAATAATAATAATAATAATAATAATTATTATTATTATTATTATTATTATAAGATGTTATTACTATCATCATTATTGTTGTTGGCATACATTTATATGTGTTGAAGGTTGCTGTGATATGTAAATTGTTAGCAAGATAAGGCCTATGATGTGTGTGCTGCAACTTTAGAATGGTTTCAATAGTGCCACCGTTAAGTCATTAGTAGGAGTTGTAGTAAGAAGACGAGGGGTCTCCAGTAACTGGAGTACACCACCGCACGTAGTTCCCTTTGTGCTTTCAAGAAGACCTCAGAGAGGAAAGGATGGGAGACCGAAGGGTGACCAGATCCGGACGTCGAAGTGGGCTAGTAAGGACGGAGTTCCTAGCGATTCTAACTTGACAGCAGTCCTGAGGCCGACTAACCCTGCCTTAGCCCCGGGAATATACGAGTCAATCCCAGGAAGGAAGAGGACTCCAGCAATCCCTACAAGCGCTAGTAGAAGTTTTTGCATAGCGCAAATTGCACCTTCTACCGCAACACACCAACCGCCGTCGCCTGGTCATGCAACCTGAAACAGATATAAGGAAACGATGGGAACAGGACATGGACAGAAATATCTAGAAAGGGAATCACCCCAGCATTTACCCTCCGACCCGGGGAAACCACGAGAAAGCCCACGGGGGAAAAAGCCTCCGACGGGATTCGAAGCCGAGATCTTCCGAATACGAGCCTCAAGCGTTAGCACGGAGCCATCTGCTCGGTAAGTCATGAATAATTTCTTTTCTTTTTCAGCGAGTATTTATTGCAACGGACTTTTAAATTAAAACTAGTTACAATTATACAGCGGCTTCGTTTTATGCCAAGGTCACAACCGCCTTATATGCGTATCGGCCGAGACGACAGTGACCTCGGTATTATACCACTACGCAGAAGCGGCGCAGGACGTGTGAAAGGTACGTTTATTAATTGTGAGCTGACTCAGCCGTTGCTTTGTCTTTGTGTTGTGAAGTGCCTGGACAATAAGTGTGTTGTTTGTGATTTCCTTAGGAACTTTCTTCTCTTATTAGTCCACGGAAATGCCTACCAACAAATTCACGCTTGAACAGTGTATTTTTATGAACGATACGTGAAAAGCCTGAATCATGTAGACATGTGTGGACAATTTCAGCAGCAATTTCCTAGTCAAGTTCCGGGTAAAGACACTGTGAAATGTTTGGTCAATAAATTTAAAACAACGGGATCGCTAAACGCTAAAAAATAAAGTTTATAGGAGCAATCCCCCACACCATAGACGAACTTAAGAACAATATAAAAGCAGAATTTATGAACATTACGCAAGAACAACTTACGAGTGTGAATGGTAATTTCATCCGACGATGTCAAGAATGTCTTCGCGCAGATGGACTCAATTTCAACAACACTTCTAACAAGGTTTAGTACTCATTACATATTTTTACATGCTGGGTAGGTGACCTTGAAGTTCACATGAAAATTAAATTAATTTTGATTACCCAGCACGCACATTGAGGGGGCTTTACTTACTTGGCTGCGTGTGTGGAGGTTAAGAGGAAGGCGTGGGTTTTTCACTGCATAAAATTCATAACACAAATCTACTCACATATTCCTAGATTTATTTCCCAAACGTTTGAGGTTCCTACATTATTAAAAATTGAAGGTGGGAGGAGATGTCCACCGATCCAAAGCCCGGCTTACACACGCGGTCCGTTACTCACGGAATCCTAACTGAGAGTGACGCTATATCCCCCACTACTCGTGGCTAGCAAAGCTACCAGCCAAGGGTAACGTAACCAATAATGTGTCTGGTAATGACAATGTAGAAAAATAATCTAACCCCCCAAATTATTAATACGCCACAATACCAAACACTCGTAAGTAACGCGGCAGTACGGGACGGAAAACCCCGCAGTGTAGTAGATTGTGTACGGAGGACTCATTCGCGCGATCCGCGGCCTTGGCATCAAACGAAGGCACTGGACTTATGCAAATACTTCACAGGCTATTAATATATTCGAATGGGTGTTATTCATATACCACACATCCCTTACAAGCACGCATGTATAGACAGAGCCAAGAAGGCGACCAACCGAGATTCGAATCTGAGTTCTCTGCAGTAAAACTGTCCAGCTGTTTGTTAAAATGGTTTCATGCCAATGGTCTAAGTGTAAATTTAAGTAAAACTCCCACGGCTATTGTAATTGTATTACGTAACGGTTACACAATAAACACAACAAGCATACAACGTCGGGGAGAACCTGTAGGTACACGCCTTCACAAGTGAGGATGTATAGCAAGGAGGCGTGTATCTGTTTACCTTTTCGCGAATGCAGTTGCGTCTTGTTTTATGTGCACGGTTCTAGATTATTATCATATGAATATATTAACTTGGAGCACTAGATTTACTCTTCATCACTTATAATAACAATGTTAACATAATATATGATTAAATAAAACCTTGTTTTGCACAATATCACCAGGAAAAAAAATATTTTAATGGCTAAATAATGTAAAACTGAGATATATTACACTTTCTAATCTCAAAGAGGACACATTTACTAGACATTATTGGAATTATCTGTCAAACTTAACTATACAACTAAATAAAACACTGTTTTGTACAAATTCTCCATGAAAAACAATTTTTAATGACAATATAATGTAAAACAATAAATCATATTTTTTACTCTCAAAGAGGACATATTTACTAGACATTATTCTAATAATCTGTCCAATCTCCATTATTGTCCAGTACCTGATTTAGCCGCCTAGGTACCTAATCGCTTAGGTGCTGTAAGAACTGACTCTAAACGCATATATTCCCAAATCTCATGACAGTGTTCCCAGAGGGCGACGAGTGATTAAGTGTCTAGCCGGCTAAATCTGGTACTGGACAAGAATAGAGATAAGCGAAATTATTAAAATAATATCTAGTAAATGAGAGAGTAAAAACTATAGTATATTTCAGTTTTACATCATGTTGCCATTAAAAATACTTTTTCATGGAGAAATTTTGCAAAACAGGGTTTTGTTTAGTTATATTGAAGTAGGTGTATTGAAGGAGTATTATTATATTTCAACCGTTGGTGATCCGAACTTGTATTAGTTGCAATCGCACGTATAGTAAACAGTTTCCGGTAGCCTTCGTCCCAAATGTACTTTCAGGTAGCTTTGCCCCAAGTTTAAAAATGCTAATTTTGTAATTAAACTGTTTCTTTAAATATTATGTATTTTTGCCTCGGCTGCGTCAGAATTATCGTTAGAGACACGCATCTGTTGGCAGGGTTTTGGTACGACTAAGAATGTAGGCTTACACAGATTATAATTATTACTTCACTCCGTTTATTAATACCTGATACGATTTAAATAACACTTCACTGATATAGAGAGCTGCGAGATTCTTTTTATTAACTAATTACACTTTTTAACATGTAAACTTATTTTTCGTCTCACACGAATACGTATTAAATCTCTTGAGGACGCACAAGCAACGCATTCAGCTATGAGCACTGTCTGCAGGCAACTCAATTGATTTCAACCGTCTAAACTTATAAATTTCTGTATTTCAAGTCTCTAATTGGCTAATCCAATTCCAATGGAATACTTTCATTTAACTAAAGCTTTTTCTGGTTGTTGATTGGCTATTTTATAAACTGTCACTAAAATTACATTATCGCTTCCAAGAATCACAAGTAGTATTGTTAAACTCTCAAACTCATTATTGCTTCAAGGTTACCTCATTGTTACCTCTTTGTTAGCAACTTTTGACCTATTTCTCACAGCTCCTACATTATTAAATTACGTAATATATTCACATAACATTATTACACATGGATACAATAATATAAGCATATACATTGACTGTTACATACCTTTTTAAAATTATTACATACACATATTGCTTCAAGGCGGGCTGTAATTGAATTTACATATTATATAATTTGACTGAAATTATTTAAGTGTTAATAATACTGCTTTAATATACAGAGAGAGCCAAAAAACTACGAACCGGCTGCGCGGTGTTTTTCCTGTCCGCGCCCTCGGCGCTCGTTGCCGTCTGCCGCTATTATAGAAAAGCGCGGATGAAGCCATTAAAACTACGTTTAAAGGCTTTACTTAACAACTTTATGATAGGAGATGCTGAAACTGACCACCGTCGCATTATATTTTTGACACCTCTTTAGGAAACTATTCATCACTAGCCGTAAGACTCTGCATATTTCGGTGAGAACAATTGAAAGTGTGTTTGAGGCAGAATTATTAGTAGAGATTTGTGGCCCCCGACCTAAACCCCTGCGATTTGTATCTCTGAGGAAACTTAAAACAAAGTGTACAGGACTAACTCACACACCCTGGAAGAATTAAAACAAAATATCCGCCAGGAAATTGCCAGCATTTCTCAACGTGAACTACGACGAGTGATGGATAGTTTCCTAAAGAGGTGCCAAAAATGTATGGACAACGAGGTGGCCAGTTTCAGCATCTCCTTTCATGAAGTTGTTAAGTAAAGCCTTTAAAAGTGGTTTTAAAAATGTTATATGGTTTCAGCAGCAGGCGGCAACAAGCGCCGAGGACGTGAACAGGAAAAACACTGCGCAGGCGGTTCATAGTATTTTGCTCTCCCTGTATTTAAACATGCTTATTATATGTAAGTAATGAAGAGTAAATCTATTGTTTATTTGTATATTCAAAGAGAATAATCCAGAATTATGCAATAAAACAGAATGCCACTGCATGCGCGAAAAGGTAAACAGATACATGCACCTCCTTGCTATACACACTCACCTGTGAAGGCAAGTAAAACGCCTCCCAATGCTGCGGGGACGGCATAAATGGAAGCCAGTGTACGTAAGTGTATTTTACATTTTGCAAGCATATCTATCCGTGTGGAGGTTTTACGGAGGCGTTGTGTGATAGGATATTTAAAAATCTATTAAATTCCAAAATATTATATACATAATTTTATGAGTAGGATTGCGTTCATTCGTGTCCAGGTATTCATGATGGGCGCATGCCATGGTAATATATGTAAGATAACTACATATGTTGTGGTGGTGAACCTCGAGACAGAAGCCAAGTGTAACCACTACATTACGGCAACAGCTTGCAAGTTACTGTGCTATAATAGTTATTCATGCAACTAGTGGGGTATGAGCATCATTACAGCTTCAATGTGTTTTGCAGGAACAAGGCGTAAGCAGTGTTCTGTAATTACATGAGAGCGGCAATGAATGCTACTCCACTAGTTGCATACAATATTTTATCCAGGAACATGTAATAATGGCTACTTACCTTATCTGCGTTCATGATACGATCGTTCATTTATGAATCACAGCATCATTCAATAAACATTGTGATAATCTGTGATTCAATGTAAACCAAAGTCTATTTAATATTATTCCATTGATCATAGTAAAGTTGATTAAAGTTAAAGATACGAATCAACGGAGGGGGACCCCGAAATCGGGGTAGAGTACCACATGCAGGCCAGTCGGCCCCTTGTGCTTTTACCAGTAACCCCCAGGAGGCTGGGATAAGGGGGAGACCCGAAGGGCGAACAGATCCAGATGACGACGGGCAGAAGCACAGACGGGGTCCCTGACGTTTCCAGAGTAATGCAACCTCCTGCGTACCCCCCCGGAGCGGAGTCCACTCGAAGGAGAGACCTAACTGAGTAGACCCCGCAACGACGCCAGGGAAGAAACCTCCAATGTGCGCAAGCCACCATCCAGCCTCAACCCGTCGAACACCGTCGCCTGGTCCTACAACACTGAAAGGAATGACAGGGAAGTTGATGAATACAGGAAATGAGATGGAGGAGGATCGTGGTAGAAGATGAATGACCCGTGGAAACCACGAAAACCCATGGGCCAGAGTAGGCGATCGCTGGGCATCGAACTCGGTACCTCCCGAATACGGGCCAAAGACGTTAGGGCCTGAGCCAGCCTTCTCGGTAACAAAAGATCTAACGTAACGATATTAATTTGTTCAACGAAAACAATAGGAGGTATTGATAATTTGGAATACAAAATAATCGGCTAAATCGTTCTAAATAATGAGTAATTCTAAAGAAAATATCCCTTCAGATATTGAAGTAGCAGCTTCGAAAGTTGTTGCGTCCCTTTTTCCAAGTAAATCAGGGTAAAGTGTGAAGTGGCATGAAGGATATGTGAAACGGTGCAAAGTTAAGAGAGTGATACCGCAAATGAGAAAACTTTGCTTGTATATTTTGCGCTTTTATCACAATCAACAAACCTCTTTCTCCGTGATATATTATTCTATGAATGTAAGTATATTAGTTCACTACCATGGTGATATGACGATGGGTAAGTAGTGATATTAGTATATTGCGACACACGTGCGGTAAGTGCATCTTTACAGAACGAGGAAGCAGTTTGAAAATACCAGACGAAGTCGAATATTTTCACTTTTGAGTTTCTGCAAAGGACAAAACGCAGGAGTATTGCATGCTATTTTTCGACGAGAGCGAATAATTGAAATGCCGAATAATTGAAATGCGTACTACATATTTTTATTTTCAAAGAAAACCCTCTTACACTCCCAAGGACTTACAAGCTAATGCTTTGGGTCAGCGGCAAGTCGAGGAGGAGGCAAACTCCGGATTATAGCATATCCAGTACGGGCGATCAGCCCAATGCCTGATATGGCGGTGAAGAAGGAAATTAAATGTAGTGATGAAAGGGATGACAGGAAAATTCGTAGATCAAGTTATCCAACCCAGCGAACGAGGAAAACCTCGAAAAAATCTTCGGTCAGGTTGGTTGGCCCGGGTATTTAAACCCGGGACCTCTCGAATGTGAGCCACATTACCGCCTGAGGTATTTCGCTCCGTAGAAAATAAAAATAATCAAATAATCACTGTCAGCTGTTCAAAAGCAGTATCAAGGTCGAGCGCGCTAGCCTCTACGAACAGGTTATATTAGAACGCTGCTGGAATTATATCGAAAGTAAATGTTAGCAAATAAAGGAGGTAAAGGCAGTAAGGTTTAAATGATGGAATTCAAGCATCAAACATGCTTAGTTTGCATGTCCGCAACAATATATATCAACAGTTGGAGGATTAAATACGCTTTATTAACGTGTGCGGTAAAAATGCAAAAGGAGTGTATGAATTTTAACTTCCCATACATGTTAGTATAAGCAGGAAACGGGTATAAAAAAACATCGTCGATAAACAGAAACATAAACCTTATGGCGGATATCGCAGTGGCTCCCCCAGCGGAAGAAGGTTTGGAAATTAATTTTAATTCGGTTTTATGATATGAGCAGTCATAAAATACTGAACTGATAAATTTTTCACACGCCCTGTGTCCTAACCTTCTAATGCATCTTCATTTATGTCATTCTGTTGCATACTTCCCTTAACACACATTTGTTTCAAACCCTTTGCAATCCATTGTGAAATAATATATAAGAGATAGATTTGAACGTTTCCTGCGGAGTTAGAATATGTAACGTGACTGTACAATGTCACCCACCTAAGATCGACGATATACTTTACTTGACGGCCGGTTTATCAGATTACACGACGGAAACATTACGCTATTTGCTTCTATTCTACCAGCAGCAGCTCTAAAGCTGGTTTTATGTATGAAATCTGTTAACAGTTGCGTTCACGTTTGCAGTCTACTGCACTTTTGTCACTCTGCGGTCTGATTAACTGTATAAACTTTATGATAAAGCTAAATTAATTAATTATCCCCTTTCTAAATCCAAGTTGATCTTTCAGCACATTACAGATCTTAAACACAAACGTTATTTCTCTACCCTTTACTTGTGGTAGGTAAAGGAAGTACTATTTTCCACACAAAAATTCGAAATCGAGATCATCGAAAATACATGTTTTGAGGTAGCACTTTTAGAAAAAGCTCCATGTACTCGATAATGATTAAAATACCATATGTTTTAAGATATCTGTGTGGCTAACAAAATATATAGACATCTTGAATTATCTGTGAACATCCTTTGAAGTTCTCTTCATTTTTAATTATTTCCTATGATATTACTTCCAAAAATATAAATCTGGTTAAAATGCCCAATTTAGTCAAATGTTTGTGGCATTTATTATCTCTGACATATTCATTCCTCTTGGTTATACTTTTCCAGTACCTTCATACATTTTTGGAAGCGCTAAATTTACCATTCATTTGTTTCTAGGACGCCATACAGAGTATGCAATTTCAAAGCCAGCATACAGTGACCTCCCTTTTAAAGATTTGACTATCGCTTCAGCCTATTGTATCTCTCCGCTACTCAAAACGAAATGCAACGCTTACGACGAACTTCAGCAACTCCGCTAGTGGACGCAGAAGCAAATGCCAGTTTTAAAGCATCAGGGAGGATATTTAGAAGACAGCCCAGGATGTTAGTTGAATTGCTTCTACTTCTGTGAACGTGTTGTTGGTCATACTGACCTATTAAATTCTTTATTTAGTCAATATGCCCCGTTCAGTGATTCAGTTGCTACCCTCTTAACATGGATAAATCTAAAAAGTGACTACGGGATGAGGTGCGATTGACTTCGTGTGTTTCAGTTATTCCGGGTTGACCCCCCCTCCCCTCCCGAATGCAGTACGTACGCCCCTGCTGGTGGACCACTTATATATTAGTGAGAAGTGCAACCTCCTGGATAGATATTTGAAACCTGGGAGTAGAGTGCCGTGCATTAAAATAAAAACATTTTTCTGTTGTAAGGAAAAGGTAGGTCGGGGTGTAAGGTAAACGTTGGCAGGTGGATACACCCATCTCTAATCCACACAAGCGAGAGCCCTGGGGCTGACAGAGGCTCTTAAGATGGCGTTAGCGATGAAAGATACCAGAACACTCATAATTCACTAGCCAATCCTTCCTTGCTAGCTTCAGTCAGGGAACTGGGCTCTGTTTATCGACTGGACATAGTGGCACGATACAGATCGAACATTCCTTTCTTACCCCCACAGTCAACCCTAAAATGTGTCTTTCTCGTGTCCTTGATCGAACACTAATTTGGTATTTATTCACACTGAGTTAAGTTTTTGTTGCTCTTACTGATTGCGTGTTTTGTAAGTACTGCATATACAAATCTGCTTTTACAGGATCCCTAAAGGTGAACCTCAATTGCCTATCCATAGCAGAAATAGTTTTGTAATCCATCAAAAAAATCGATTTTGATATTTTACCGGAAATTTTCGAGTCCACTAAACCCCCCCACCCCGCCTTGTATGGTTTGTGTGTGTCGGCAGTATAACTTAAGCACAAAACATTGGGCGAATATCAAGCTGTGTCTTTAAAACCAAAATATTTCAAAGATGCTACCTTTTACATGGAAACGCTTTCATAATTTTCTAAAAAAAAAAACAGTTCTAACGCTTTTGATTCAAATGCTGCCGTGTATATAGGTAATATATATGGATTCTACAAACAGGCTGTGAGTCCTACTCTTTCTCATACAATTGCATATAAGGTGGACACCATAAATAAGAAACAGAAAACTTAAGTACAGAAAATAATGCTCCGAAAAAAGATGTCAATGGTTTCCAAAATATGCTTTCTATGTTTACATTTTACTACGGGTAATTACTGCGACATCGATGGATGTACTGTTTGCTCCCTCTAGCACCTACAGTTAGAGAAAATACCTATTACACTCTACTCCAAATTTCGATATCAAGACTTCACCGAAAATACGCGCATATATGAGTGGTCTCTTGAATAAAAACACATGACTTTTTAGTAAAATGTGTGCGTCTGTGTGCATGTGTGCGCGCACGCATTTTAATCAAAATCGCCATTTTTGAAAAAATCAAAAATATTGAAAAAAAATGTTCATGTAAAGGGAAGTTTGGTGTGGTTGGGCGATTTTTTTTTATGTTCCTGTCTACCTTTGGAAGATACTGAACTTAAATACTAACGTCAGTACTTATCAGACTTTTCGTTTTTGAGTCATGGTGCTCACAGAGAGAGACATTGACCTTTTTTATAAAAACGTATCCTTTTGGAATCAGGGGCCTCGAAGCACGTGCTTCCGGTGAAATCTCGATATGAAATTTTTGGGTTGAACAAATACTTCCTCCACTTATTGTACATAGCAGAGAAAATAAAAAGAAATGATAAAGGAAGGTGTCTACGCAACTAAGCTCATCTATCGAACGTAACGATGTGTACACTCAAAGAACAGCCAGCAGTTTGGCGATCCCAAAGTGCACATTCCACCAAAAATCAACAGCAACAAAACTAGATGGTACTGAAAGGTGGCTACGCAACTAAGCTGAACCAATACACCTACATTAACCCTCGCAACATATGAGCAACAAGTTAGAGATATTTTTAGAGGTTTTTTATGGATGCTCTGTAACTAATGTGGTCCTTAGCGTCCCATTCTATATTGGGCGTGAAAGAGCGGTAATTTTGTTTGGAAGCCTCTTTATCAGGCTTGATGTTCTTTTACGTGCCGTAAATCTACGACAGGGGACCATCGGCTTTACTTCCCTTCCGAAGGAAGCCTTGCTAAGGATTTTTACGCCTGAAAAAAATCCATCCCCCTCCGCCGGATTTGAACCCGCGATCTCGGGAACTGGAGGCTAGCATGGTAACCACTACACCACGGAGAACAAACAAACAAACAAACGTTACACAAACAAAAGATAGAAAATGTGCCTGTTACGGTTGAATTGTGCCGTTAAGACCGTTTTGTGGAATGTATCACGATTATCAGGAAAAAACAATTTTTCGACGATGGCGTCTTTCCCCGCCCCGCGCTCATGAGTTGAAATTCCTGCACTACGTACCTTTTGGATTTTTACCGCGCACGTTAATAACATGTATTTAATCCACTAACTATAGATGTTTATTGCTGCAGTATTTAATCTTACCGTCTTACGATTTAATTCATGCAGCCACCTCATCTTTAGATGTTGACTTGGTCAACACTACCAGGCGTGACTTAACAGTTCGCAGAGGCTAGCACGCTCGACCTTGATACTGCTTTTGAAGTGCTGACAGTGATTAATTTTATTTTCTGTAAATATTTCTATTATTCACTATCTTGAAAAATACAGTATACAATACACATGCGTTAGGTGCTTTGCAGAAACTAGGGAGTGAAAGCAATTCCTCCACGTTTTGCAAAGATGCACTTACCGCAATTGTATCGCAACAGGGTTACCATTTGCACGAATTTCATGGACTGTCCGCGATTTTATGGTAAATGAAAACCCCAGGCCAAAAATACAACAGCCCGCGATTTTTAATATGTTTGAACTCAACTTCAACAGATTTAATATTTTTGGGGGGAGGCTAAGCAGGATAGTTTTTAGAATTTGTTGTCACATAAGAAATGGGCTGCCTTCATTCGTAATTGCACTTTTAGTGAGCAGTATTCAGAAATGCTAAAAATTGTGGGACACCATTTCTCTATTCCTAGTCATAACACCAATGTAGAGAAAGTTTCCCCTCTCCGTGAGTGTTCAATGAACAGAAGAAAGGAATCGGTTAAGAGTTATAGTTTCGACGCTCCTCCAAGCTGAGGGTCGCGCTTTCGAGTCCCGATTTGGGCTTGGGTGTTAGTGCAATTGCGGTAATAAGCGGTAAGGAAGCAGTAAAAAATCCAGTAATTATAAACTGGGTAAAACAAGGGAACTTTATGCTGCAAATACAATACAATATGAAAAATCTGATGTGTTACACTCACATGACATTCTTTACTCTTGTACAAACTATTTCTACAAACGCTTATTCTCCATATGCTTCATGTTAATCGAGATGTTAATCTTATTCCTAATTTTCTTGTAGATGCAAGGGGAATTGGTAGGCTTTAAGCTATAGTCAAATATTTTAAGAGCTGGTTGCTATGTGGAGTATTCCATTCTCTTTGCATTACCAGGACTAAAAAAAATGAATAACGAATTGGAAAAGGTATAAGTATTGGAAAATTTAAGGGAATAATAAGCAATATCTCCAAAATGGTTCACTGAATAACAAAAAATGTATATGATATAAATTGTGTATTTTAACGCGATCTACATTTTTTGTGTAGTAATATATTGTCCATCTCTTATGGTTTACCAGTTATGCAAAAGTCGTTCACAATGAAGAATACTTTTGGAGACATTCCTAGAAAATTAGAGATATACATTTTGTTTGTCATAAAAATATCTTAAACATATGATATTTTAATCAAAATCGTTAGAGCCATTATTGAGAAGATTAAAACTTTCGAAAACTGTTCCATGTAAAGGATAATCTGCGGTGGGGGAATTTTCTTGAAAACCTTCGTGTCGCATCTCTGGAAGATACTGAACCTAAATACCAAGTTTGGTGTTTATCCGACTGTTCGTTTCTGAGTTATGCTGTTCAAAGACACACAGACACACACACGGACTTGTTTCCAAAAATGCTTTTTTTGGATTCAGGGGCTCTCAAAACATATATTTCCGGTGAAATCCTGGTATCGAATTTTTGGGTGGAATACAATACTTCCCATACTTACTATACGTAGTAGAGAAAGTAAAAAATTTAAATGTTGATATTAATACATTAAATTGTACTGAAAAATTTAATATGCATATGCAAGTGCTTACTTAATATAAAGTACAATAAAGTAGTCCTTCCAGAACTCCAGTGCACATTTCTCCTACATTAGGACTCCTTGTTTATTTCTTTAATTTAATTAAACTAACGGTAAAAATGTTCTGTTTTTGGATTATCAGATTATGGCAACCCTAATCGCAATACGCTATGAAAATGGTAAAGGTGGTGCGTCATGCCCTTGAAGGAGCCTGTATCGCCCACACCCTGTGGTGGACGTGTTATCACGGCGGTCCATGTTCTGCTTCACGACGAGAGCAGTGATCAGTTATCAGCTAGAAAACATTGTGGTGGAGAAGGAAAATAGCTTTCAGAGCGCACCCAGTCAATCTGGGCCGGGAGATCTCTGGCCAGACCTTGCTGTGCCTCTTATCTCTAGGCGTTATCACCAGCCAGTTAATGGCCAGCCCTGAGACACAGGATGCCCCGAAACATTCTAAACAAACAATTAGGATCCAACATCGCGATACCCACCTGTATCATTTCTGCAGCTCCTGAGGGCCGCTGTTCCTCCATCATCTGCCTCACAAATCACACACATTACCGCGAGACTACAACCAGGAATGTTTAATTTTTATTGCTAAACCTGCAATCTTGTCCTCAAATACTTGTATCTGATTAGAAATAAGGTTCCGTTGCCTGTATTGTCAACATAAATCACCATGCTTACTCGAGGTCATGTATACACAGGGTGAAATTTCTCGACTATCTTTCACAGAAAACTTCATTACTTCCACCCGTATTTTGCCCAAACTTACGTTACGGAAAGGAAGTATTGAAATTAATCCAAAACTGGTAGCAAAATTTCATCGGAAATATGCGTTCTGAGAGCCCTGAATCCAATCAAAATATTTCTACAAAAAGGTCAAGAAAATACAGCAAACTCGCGATTATCGGAGTTAATTAGAACCGAGACTAGCTCGATTACGAAAAAGCTCGGATAATAACTGATTATATGTTAATAGGTTGTATATAACGAACAAAACGCTTAAAATGTATAGTAATTGTTTATCATAACATAATCTCTTAAAACGTACATCGAATTCTTTATACAGTTAATTTAAAGATAAACAGACTACAACATTGAATGAGAAGATCACCTTTTGAAAAATTCCTGCATATCATTTTGGGCTAGCCTTTTCCTCTCTTGCACGCTGCGGTGTAACGCCAACGCTGGACGGTAGACCTAGCGGCGTACACACGGAAACTTAAAACTGGCCGGGTCTGAGAGACACTATATTGTTGTAGTGGGGAACACAATTATAATTACAAAAGTCTTCCCAGAAAATACTTTATATATGAGATTTCAGACAGATGTTTCAGTGTGTTTCAAAACTGAATGCTTTTAAACAAAACAACTATTCACACACACACACACACACACACACACACACACATATAATAACAGATTATATGTTAATGGGTCGTATATAACGAAACAAATGCTTAAAACTGTATAGCAATTGTTATTCACAACATAATCTCTTAAAACGTACATCGAATACTTTATACATTTTAATTAAAAGATAAACAGGTTACAATATTGAATGGAAAGATCATCTTTTGAAAAAGTCCTGCATATCTTTTTGGACTAACCTCTTGTCCCTCTTGGACGTGCGGTGTAACGCCAACGCCGGACGTTAGACCAAGCGGCGTAGAATCTACATACCGAAATTTAAAACTGGCCGGCGACTGAGAGTCAGCATATATTCTTGTAGTAGTTATAATGGGGAACACAATTATAATTACAAGTCTTCCCAGAAAATAATTTATATATGAGATTTCAGACAGACGTTTCAGTGTATTTCAAAATTAAGTGTTTTTAAACAAAACACACCATTGATATGTGGTTCGCAAGTGGAGTATGACTAAAGCTCGTTACAATGCCACACTTACTGCACCACTCTTAGCGCAGTGGTAGAGAGTTAACTTAGTGTTCCTGAGGTTGCAAGATTCCGTGAGCTATTCAGCTCCCCCTCCCCATTTCATTTTAAATAGATGAGAAAAATATAGCAGATTTTCTTCATTTTATGTATGTAGGGTGTATTTAGTGTCCGCCATACCGGTAGATGGCAACCATAATATTCACTAATCAGTCGGGAGGAGGTTCCATACTCAGTCAATTTAATTTTATAACCACAAATTTCACATTACTGTAATTATGTGTGTAAGTAAAATGAAATAACGCAAGCAATATTATTTAACTATATTACAGTAAAACAGCATCGAACGCGAGTTGCTTGCGTAGAAGTAGCCCACATCAGAGCCTTGTGTCTTGCACAAAGAGCGTCAAAGAAAATCTCACTGCACCTCGCGTCTATGTCACATTATTTATCGTTGTACGTGGCCTTACGAAGCCATGGCCATTGCATTGGTTGCTTTAGGCCACGGTGCAAGAGTGCGCCAGTCCTTCTGTTAAATAGTTACACCAATAACCACAACAAAGGCTACAAAACGGCGTAGAAACGAAATATATGTTTACGCTCTCGATCGTATGGCTACAAGAGATAGAGGTAGTATACAGTTTGTCGTACAGACCTTTTATCGTGAGTGGTAGTCCATACCTTATCGGCTAGTGCAGGAAACGTCTTTGAAAGGGTTAAAAGCTAAGGGGGAAAACTTGATGAGCGCCCAGGTTAGCGAAATGTAGAATGTGTAGTGTGAGAATTTAAGGGGGTGCAAATTAAAGCTTGAATGGATAGCAAGGCAGCACTTTATAACAATAAATAAACAGAACTGTATTCTCACAGTGATATCAATGCTTGTTGCTGCATAGAATCAAACATAATTAAATAAATAAAGCAGCATGATTTCCCTATAATTCAATCTATAATTGATTAATATACATTTACTAACAAACTGCTGATCATAGGAATACAACAGAATTATGGACAAAAATATAACCCAATTTTATTGCTATATGTATGTCGTATTCGGCATACATATACATATTTATCTCTAGTTTCTAAACATTATCAGTCAATTATAACAAAAGAGTAATTTGCATTTAGTAAACGAATATCATCTTCGGATGTTTTACGGGGAGTGCCCAGTTTTTGCCGAGTATGTAGACCGTCTTCCCCACTTTCCTGGAATATTTTTATCCAGTAATTTACTATAAAAACACTTTTATGCACCGCCGTTGCAATTGCTGTAACAGTGCGACCAGCCTCCTACATACCCGCGATACCTCCACGGGTAATTTCACTGGTATACGGCATGACTGGTTCTAGCAATAAACATGTTTTGGTTTCAATAACACCAGAAAAAGCAAAGCCATCCCCCTTATTGCTTTATCATCAAGCCACCACACTTTGCGATAGGTAAGGTGAAGGATACGCCTCAAAAGACCCCAGAAAACGATACAAAATCCGCTAAAGATTTTCTTTGGCGCTCTGTGTACTATAGAGTTAGCCAAAGCGGCGCACAGAAGTTGACGGTTGTGAACCACCACCATTTTTAGTTTGATCGAGTGCACGTTGACTATAACAGCTTCGATCACCTTCAAAACTTCAGTATTGATAATTATATTAACAAAAGCGTCATCAGCTCCATTTGTTAATCTTGTTACACCACTTGAGGACATCGTTTTCAATTAGCGTTTCCACCGGTAGTTCAACAGCTAGCTACGTGCCATTCAATTCCATTGACACGCCGCCTAGCACCGTACGGATACAAAAAAAATCTTGTGTGTTACATTCACTTGACTTTCTCTATCAATTATGCAACAAACATTTATAACAAAAGCTTATTCTTCTATCTACTTCAAGTTAATCCAGATAAACATTTGCAGAAATGGTTTTATTGCAAATTTCCTTGTAGCTACAATGGGGTGTACAGTAGGCTTAACCGATAGGGAAATCGTTAAAGAGATTTTATTCCACGTAAACTGCGTGCTTTAACGAGACCTACTACCTTTTTTGAGTAGTATGTATGTATGCATATATTTATTTCCATAATGCTATAAAAAATTCTTACAATTTTTAATACATTACTTTGAGTTGCTGTTTTTCTTTCTGAGGTCCATCATGCATTTTAACACCGTGGTTATTTATGCATGATGGGTCATAACAAATTCATGTTGCTTTATTTTTCTAAACCATTTTTCTCTTACTCTCCCCATATATTCTCCTATTCTTTTATACCCCTCTCCTTTTGTATTTTCATTATCCTAACTTTTAATACTTCTTTGTTAACATTCTCGCATTCTTTACGTAAAAACTGATCTCTCCACAACTTAGTTTCTTCACATTCAATTATATAATGCAAATCATTATCTGCCTCTCCACAAAGAGGACATCTATCCAAATTCGCTCCCTTCCTATCTCCTCTTGCCTCTATGCACTTAATCTGGACCAGACCCACCTTTCTCTCACTAACCTATTACCTACATGCACATACTTCTCCCTTCCCCAGTCCACCTTTAATTGTCTATATAGTTCCAATTTTTTCTTTTCTTCTAGACTTTGAAATAATTCTTGTTTCTCTATATCTTCTACTCTGTTCCTCACTTCTTTCCAGAAACCTTTAACTAACCCCTCTCTCTCCTCCCATAAGCTACCCATTCCTATTTCCTGAAAAATTCTCCTTATTCCTTGAGCCCAGTTCATCCCATCACTGGATTTTTCTTGTATTATTAAACATTGCCTTAAGATGTTATGCTCGTCCAATGATTTCAACCTATACCAATTTGTGTAGTAAGATTTTGTCTATCTGTTTTGGCTTACCAGTTATACAAAATCATTCCAAATGAAGGGGACTTGATAGGCTACTCCCAGAAAATTCAAGACATAACCTTATTTGTCAGAAAAATACTTTAAACGTATAGTATTTTGATCAAAATCATTAAGCGCCATTTTTGAGAAAATCAAAAATAACGAAAAATGTTAAAGTTAATTTGGATTGCGAAACTGTCTTCAAATTCTTGGGCAGATTTTTTATTTAGAAGCCTCAGAACGTGTATTTACCGTGGAATCTTCAGATAGAATTTTTGGGTGGAATGCAATACTTTTTCTACGGTAGGTGATAATTCAAGATAATCCATCAGTTAAAAATACCTTAAGGGCCATTGGACTGAATTTTTTGTGGAATGACAAAATCCTCGATTTTTTAATTATATCATATAAATATTTTATAGACACCTGTGAATGATTTTTGTAAAACATTTCTCCTAGCACATCTTTAAACACCCATACGCTCCCGTTAAACCCAAATGGAATCGTCAACCTCCCGTTTTGTATGCGTTTTCTTCTTCTTCTTCTTCTTCTTCTTCTTCTTCCAATTTTACATTTCTGAGTATTGAATTTATTCCTTACATGTCGGTTATTCTCTGACTTATATCCAAATTTGCATACGTAAACTCGGATGTGCTAGTCAAAGATTAAAGAGTGAATTTTCTGATTGCTTTATTCATTGGCTTACAAAAAATTAATTTATACTGAAAAACAAGGACAATTTTAACACCAACAACTTGATAAAAACAAACATTTACTTATCTAAAACTAAAAACATAAACTTCAATCAAATTCTTGCATCTATTTTCACCGTAATTAAGTATTACAAAATGTCACTATCACACTTCTCTGCCAAACGTGAATGCGCAAGCAGTTTTAGAATATTTGCATTTATTCGCTAACTGAAAGTATTTAATTCTATTATTTGAGAAACTATTTGAACTAGAGATTTGGGCTTTTGAACAGTAATTCTTTCTTTTAGGCCATATTAAGAGTGCTAATTTTCAAGTAAATAGCGTTAAAGTTAGCAAAAATAGAACATTAAATCCCAATGTCCCGTATAAACGTTTTTTTAAACGTCTCCATTTGTTGTAGCTGCTGAAAATCATTGCTACATATCGCAATTTTCACGTGTGCGTGTGGGCGTCCTTGGTGCGGAATCCAAGGAGAGATCGAAATTCCACACAAATCAACTTAAAAAAAAGACGATACAGCTGTGTAAAGATTAATTGCCTGATTATAGAACATGTTATTACCGAGTTCATCTTACCAGCAAATATCTGTGTGTGCTGATTCAACAGCAGACGGAGCTGAATAATCAGTCTTTCGTTAATGTGAAGACTTTTTCACTGCTGCAATCTTTCTGAACACATCAGAGATGTGTGAACAGATTACGGTTATGTGAAAAGGTGTAGTCTATCGTCCATCTGATGGCAATGGTCGTGTAATGTTCGTGGATTTGCTAAGACTCGCGTGTATTTCTGTGAACCGTATAGCTAAAAAAAATACATTCACATGACTTTCCCTACACTCTATCGTTTATAACTACTCTTACTAAAGCATATTTTTCTATTTACTACATTTTAATCGAGATACATCTTTGTAGAAATAGCTACATCACACATTACAAGTTCTGTACGCTTATGCTGCCTTAAAATTCCACATTCTTTCCATACAAGCGCCAGAAATAAGTAATAGTCCACGACTTGAAATGAATATTTATTGAACAATTCCAACAATCAATAACGGATATCTCGGAAATGGCCGATGCCACAAAAGAGTTGTATATTTTAGAGAGATCTACCTACTTTTTTGTGAAGTACAGTTTCTACTATAGTTTAACTTATTTTTAAGTTCCCTTGGTTACCCAGTTTATCATTACTGTCTTTTTACACAAACACCCATGCCCATGGCGGGACTCGAACCCGCGACCCTCAGCTTGGTGGAGCGCCGAAGCTACACACTCCAGCGACCAGGCTACAAGGGCCGGCAAAGTTTACCAGTAATATAAGATTCTATAAAATTTCTTCCAAAAGAAGAGAAATTCAGAGGTTATTCACAGAAAATTCAAGATAAACATTTTATTTGTCATCTAAATACCCTTAATATATGGTGTTTTAATCAAAATTCTTAGAGCAATTTTATAGAAAATCTTTATATCGCATCTTTGGAAAACATACTGAACTTCAATTGTTTTGAGTTGTGCCGTTCACACACTCTCACAAGCATACCACACACACACACAAGAGAGAGAGAGAGAGAGATACACGGACCTTTTAAAACGCTTTGGGGGGGGCGTTCAGAGGCCTCAAAAGGATTCCTGGCGAAATCTGACATCGAATTTTTGTTGCAATACAATACTTCCCCTACTTACTATGCGTAGTAGGGAAAGTAAATCTAAAAGTCAGTTAAAAAGCAAATTTAGTATTTAAGTTGAGCCTCTTTAAAAAAAACTCTTCACACTGAACTACCCTTTGCTTTTTATTTTCTCAAAACTATTGATTTTGTTGGAAATACCATTATGTTTAAGATATTTGCATGACAAAATATATATCTTGAATTCTCTGAGAATAGCCTGCCAAGTTCTCTTTATTCTGATAGAATTTTGTAAATCGTAAGAGAGACACAAAAATTGAATCACCTCAAAACGTAGATCTCGTAAAAACACAAAATTTATGTTATGTTTGGAACATTTACCTACTATTTTCTGTATATTATTTATTATTCTTCAACTTTCAAATAACATTTTTAAGTGCTCATTCCTTTCTACTCTCGTGGTCACGCAAAGAGTGGAATTTCAAAGCCACACATAGCGACTCTTTTTATTTAACTATCGCTTCAGTCTGTAACCCTGTAACCCTCTTGTACTACAACGAAATGTGTAACATAAGTACGAGTACTTCCGGAAACATTTATTATCTCGATTAAAATGAAGTGGATGCAGAATAACCTTTCGTGATCTGATGTGCTACATTCATATTACTTTATCTACCCAGTCTTGACTAAACTATTCTTAAAGAAAGGCTTATTTTAAGTATCTAATGTTAAGATAAACGTTTCCAGAAATGTTTTCCTTGTAGGTACAGGAGGATAAAGCGATAGGAAAATCTTCATAAGCGAGTGGCACATGCCGGCTTCGAAATTCCATACTTCTTGCATGATATGGCGAGAAACAACTGAATGATGACAGCACTTCAAAAGGTATATACCTATATTGGAAAGTTCAAACAAAAACAAAAAAGAGAAACAAAAAGAAATAAATCGACATAAATTGCGAGTTTTAACGATATCTATACTTTTTGTAAGTTTTTGCCTCTCCCTTACGGTTCACTGGTTATACAAATTATGTAATATTCAATCAGATTACAGAAAATTATTATTATTATTATTCTTTAACCGATTACCCTCCTCTGATACACCTCCAAGGATTTACAAGCCAATGCCTTGGGTCAGCAGCCTGTCGAGGAGCAAGCAAACTCTGGATCATAGCATATCCAGGATGGGTGATCAGCTCAATGCCTGGTATGGTTATGAAGAAGCAGGAAATGAAATGTAGTAATAAAAGGGATAATAGGAAAATTCACGGATCAAATTATCCAACCCAGCATTCGCCTAACGACCCGGAAAAATAGCGAAAAACCTTCGGTCAGATTGGACGGCCCTTGGAGTTTGAACCCGAGGCCTCCCGAATGCGGGCCACAGGTGTCACCGCCTGAGCCATCCCACTCAGTTTGCAAAAAATTCAAGTAATTTTATTTGTCTTAAACATGTAGTATAATAGTAGGTACGAGGGCAGTCCCAGAAGTACAGCGGTTGTTGTTTCAAACAAATTACTACGGTAGAAAGTACCAACCTTATAAAGTCTGAAGTTCTATGATTTTACGTTGTTTAGCAATTGTTTGGCAGCCATCAATAGTGAACTCTCTCAGCGAATTTGAAAACATGGATAAAACTGGCCATCGTTATGTGATACAATACTTTCATTTGAAAGGTCTTAGTCCAACTAATATTAAAGCTGAGCTAGATTCTACTCTGGGAGAGTCTGCTCCTTCGTTTACAAGTGTAAAATATTGGGTGGCAGAGTTTAAGCGAGGCCGTACGAGCTGCCAAGACGAACATCGCAGTGGTCAACAAAATGAGGTGACCACGCCAGAAATTGTGAAGAAAATCCACAAAATGGTATTGGATGACCGTCGATTGAAAGTGCGTGAGCTAGCAGACACCGTAGACATTTCAAAAAGTGCTATACATCGCACACTTACTGAAAATTTACACATGAGCAAGCTGTGCGCAAGATGGGTGCCGTGTTTACTCACAATGGAACAAAAGCAGCGTCGTGAGGATGTTTCAGTCGAGTGTTTGGCGATGTTTCGCTGCAATAAAGCCGAGTTTTTGCGTCGATTCATTACAATGGATGAAACATGGGTACATCACTTCACACCTGAGACGAAGGAACAGTCAAAACAGTAGATTGAAAGGGGAGAATAGGCTCCAAAGAAGGCGAAGACAGTTCCATCTGCAGGCAAGGTCATGTCGTCAGTTTATTTGGATGCGCGTGGGATAATTTTTATTGATTATCTTCAAAAACGAAAAGCAATCAATGGCAAGTACTACCTATGCAAACTTATTGCAGGGTTTGAATGATGAAATCAAGCAAAAACGGCCGCATTTAGCGAAAAAGAAAGTTCTGTTTCATCAAGACAATGCACCAGTTCACACATTCATTATCGCCATGGCCAAAATCAATGAGTTAAAGTTCGAATTGCTTCCTCATTCACCCTATTCGTCAGATTAGGCCCCCTTTGATTATTTTCTGTTTTCAAAGTTGAAGAAACGGCTAGGTGGTAAACGATTTGCCAACAATGAAGAGGTGGAGTTTGCAGTTGATGTCTATTTTGCAGAACTCAAAGGTTCTCACTATAAACAGGGTATCGAAGCTATTGAACAGCGCTGAGAAAAATTGAGCTGAAAGGAGACTATGTAAAGAAATAAAGATGTTTTTGTGTTTTCTTTGTTAGGTCGGGTACTTCTGGAACAGCCCTCGTATATAATCAGTCATTAAAGCCTTTTTTTTTTGTTTAGAAAATCCAAAATAACAAATGTTTTCTCACTAAAACCAATGTTTAGGATGAGGGGATTTTCTTGAAATTCTTGGTGTCGCATCCTTAGAAGATGCTGAACTTAAATACTAAGCATGGCATTCATCCGACTTTTTGAGTTAAGCTGTTCACACACACACACACACACACACACACACACACACACACACACACAAACACAAATGTGAATATTGTTTTTTGGCGGAATACAATAGTTGCACTATTTCACTATACGTGAAATTTCCAAAAATGCTCTTTTCGAAAAGTTTCTGATCAACTTTATCTAAAATTATATTATTGTTGTTGTTATTATTATTATTATTATTATTATTATTATTATTATTATTATTATTTGTCGTGGTGGAAGGCGCGGAACAGGACGGCCTCGCTGGCAGACATCTTCAGTCTGATGAAGAGATAGCAATTCGCGGTCAACTAGGTATATAGCCTTGAATCAAGGCAGCCCGCCATCGTTTTATGTTCCACGCAGCCAGTACTTAATCTCGGTGCATATCTGTCAGCACACATTTCTGTTGTCTCAGGTCGTGACAGTTGTGAACTTATCACTTTTCGTGTTTCTTTTGTCATGGACCCAGATTTTAGTTATCTTTCCTGGCTAATGATGGCGTGAGCTTATCAGATGGAACTAATGTGCTTGTGTGCGCATGCGCGATGCAGGACACAAATGGAGTTACTAATTTTAGTTGCGAGTGTCAAGCTTGCAAGTGTCACGATCGTTGCGTTCGATTTGGAAAGCTCGCAGTCGTGCCAACTGAGAAAAACAAATTCCAAAATTCGGTGAGAATTATATATAACCTTTTTCTCTCCACCGCAACAGCCCTTTACGTAACCACGGTGTTAAATATTTGGATGCTGTTTTGGCATGTTGCAAAATTCATAATTTTCATTTGAGGGATGAGGCAGTATAGGTAGACTTCACTATAATTATAATTCACTAATAAATAGATAAACCAAACAGTTATATAATCAAGTGATTCATAAGAAATAACAGCGCAGAATAATAATGGTAATCATAGAAAGGGGATATTTAATCTTAATAACGATAAATTATATTGCTGCAGCGATTTAAATATTTCTATAATAATTCTTATTTAACATTTCAAGTATGTTTTTGTATGAACTGGAAATCGAAAAGAGCGAATATTAATATTTTGGTAGATAGGAAGGAATTAATGGCTCAAGCCGGGATCAACTATTAGCGAAGTCAGCGAAAACCAAGATAAGGGTTCTTTCTAGCACATTTGAATAGGTTAATTACACGCAGATGCATATAGATTTTGAATTAAGAGAATTATCCAGCCATTGCAGGTAGTTTTAGCAACACGTAGGCATGAGGAGCGCAAAATAACATGTCAGTATTAAGTGCGAATGCCCTAAACCGGAAGACGGAGCGTAATTGAAATACAAGGCGTGTGTCGACGCGCCTTATTCATTCTGAATTCCAAAGTCAGAACTGCAAGAACTCAGTCCGCACCTCTCACGTATTCAACACATTTGACTCGCTCTCAATGTAACGTCAGTAATATGTAATACTTAATCGTGTAACGCGGTAAAAGCTTGGCCGCCTCGGCTCCGTCTACAGCCGAAGGAGACATAATATCCCCGCAACCGCTTCACGTTCTCATAATTAACAATTACAGTGACAATAAGCACATAGCTTATCATAAAAGGTGTTGAAGATGTTGTTCTCTATCCACACATTTCCGACATCTTTTCCGGATATTTTCATTCTCACTCGAGAGTTCAATATCCAAAATTGAGTGAATCTCACGTCTGATGTTTTCTTTTGTTTCTTCCAATGCATGGGGTTTGTTGCACACTTTAATTTTAAAGTTCTCTCATTGATAAAAATCGCATACAGACATATCAGGGGAACACAAGGGTTATAATCCTTTATTAATCCATATTTTCCAAAATTTCCTGAATTAAATTCAGACCCACCAGCGGTGTGCGCAGTAGTAGAGTCTTGTTGGAAAAATCCAAACTGACATTAAATGTCAGTCAGTTGTTCTAAAATTGTGTGAGTATGACATTCCTGTTACTGCATTTGTTGATTGTTGAAAACTATACGTCCTATTATTGTATATGCATTTACTGGACACCAATTTTCGAGTCATGCAAGGGAACCTCGTGCGTAAGATCGGGTTTCTCTGTACTCCAATATCTGTTACATTGCGACGAAACATAGCCACACGAATGGGGCAATTCCTGAGAGAAGAATATTAAGCGTGGGTCAATTATTCCATCATTTCATTACAAAAATTTACCCGACTCTAATGATTACATGAAAAATAAAGTGTATGCAACAATCCCACACATTGTAAGAACTAAAAGAAAACACCAGACAAGAAATTCACTCATTTTCATATACTGAACTCTCGAGTGTGAATCAAAATTTCCTAAGAAGTTAGAAATGTGTGGAAAGAGAACGACAACATTCGTAGCATCTCTTATGATAATGTGCTTATTATCGTTGTAATTGTACGTAACTATGAGAATGTAAAGCGGTTCCGGGATGTTATAACTGTTTCGGTAGTCCAAACTGTGGGGATCCGTACGCGAACAGCCATGCGACGTCAAGTGTGAAGGAAAGGAATTACTTTGTTTTCCTGGAATCAGTCAAATAAATATAAATTGTACTGGTAATGGGCAATAAAAGCATCATTGTTTCAAAGTAATTACTGCCCACAGCCACATTTTAAATTAAATAGAGTTTTATTTATGGACGCTCTTTAACTACAACGGTTCTTAGCGTCCCTTTCTATATTGGGTGTGAAAGACCAGAAATTTTATACAAAAGCGCCTTTATCAGGCTTGAGGTTCTTTTAGGTACCGTAAATCTACGAGACGGGACCACCGGCTTCCGAAGGAAGCTATGCTGAGGATTTTTACGCCCGAAAAAAATCGAAACCGCAACCTCGGGAACCAGAGAACCCACACACACGAGGTGAGTTTAAGACCGAAACAAACACGAACAACACAAACAGCCTCCACCACCATCGAGCTAAAAACTTCGAACATTACAAATTACACCGAAAGCTCAACGCTTGAAATGTTGGCAGTATTCAAAATTTTAATGAGCTACGTGATCATTTACTTCAGAGATTTTATTTTTATCGTTGATTTAATCAATGTTTATGTATTAATTAAAATTACCACACGCCTTAAATGGTTTGTTAAATCCTACTTACGTAATTCAAATTTTGCTTTAATGGACCATTATAAGAAAACGCAAAATTAGTGTCAGTTTTTCTTTCTTTAAATTTTAAACTAACTTTGCGAAAGAAAGATAAAACATTTACTAGTGTATTTCTTCCATTCTATGAATACACAATAATTATACTATTTAATAACAAATTAAGTAATTATATACTTTCATAAACTGTATTGAATACGTTTAGTAGTAATTTCCGAAGATTTATTGAAAATTACAAGCTATTTGGTTAAAAATAATGACGTGAGGAACGCGAGAGAAAACGCATTTATAATTGGAATATCCATTAGCTTACTATGCGACAAATGAACATAAAGGAAGTAATCATAATAAGGAGCAATATTTTCTTCTACTTTTTTCTTCTTTTTCAACATTTTCTTCCTATTTTACAATTGCAATTACCTTAATCTGAAACTGTTCCTAGATAAAAACATATCGTGAATGGATCGAACGTTGATAGAAGAATCGCTTTTTATATGAATACTACTATGTATGACGCAGCACTGGCTCTTCTAAACCCTGTTTCTTAAGGCCTTGCCACGTTGACATGCATTGTTCTGCTCTCTTGAATGGCGATGTATGACAAACAAGCCCTGTACAATGCAAGGTAAGGCAATAAACACACTGTTGTCATGATAAATGTGTGTGCCTTTGTCATTTTTAAGAAAAAGTTTTAAACCGAAGTATCCCCCTACCTATTTATTGATAAGAATTTACATGCATTCCAGATGCATTAACTCTGTTACATAATGTATTTGATTCATGCGGTTATGAAAATGTAAATCTCACAATTCTCTTCGAATATATTAAGATAAATGATCATGTTAAATAAGGGACCAGTTTGTGTTGCACGACAGCCGAATCCACAAAATACCGGCAAAATTGTTCTATGCATACATTTTCTAATTACCATGCTTTCAAATACCTAATACTGCACATTTATCTTTGAAACTTTTTCTAAACGCTGGATAAATGTTTAAACTAATTTACACCGCCTAAGTTTCCTAACAATCTTCAACACCAAATGGCAGGAAACTGTTTACTTTACTACCCTCTCTTCAGTTTTTTGCCTCTGTTCACATGTTAGTTTATATCATTAGAAAGAAAGGAAGATCGAAGGCAGCATCATCTGGCATGACGGATCGAGACGGACCAGCACTGCCAACATCATCGAGTTCAAACAAAATAAAATTTTCAGATTTTTCTCACTGTACATGCTTTACAACTATAAAATAAAGTACATAACTGGTGACTTGTCTTTAGAGCCACTAAGAAAATCAAGTTCACTCTCAGAAGATAAGCAAGAATGAGGAAGAAAATTTGAGCGAGAGACATGGTTCGGATAGAGACAAGAATGTAAAGTTGATATACGGTATGAGTGAAGAAAGTTTGCTCAGGGGTGCATAAAATGTGGCCCACAATGTGTCTATGTTGGTACTGAGAAAATCTAGCCTCACGCTCTACCACGTGACCACCTCTTGTTTTTCGAGCATAATTTTGGCCACTGGACTGGCAGGGTACTTCACCTCCCCCAATATGAGTAACATTACAACTTAAGCCTAACATTTTCATGCTACACTACCGTTTTCTTATTGCCGTTTAGTAGCAGCAATAACTTAACTTACGTCTCCATTGAGAACGTTAATATTTTATGAGTTGTATTGTATTTCAATTGTTGAGGAGCCCAACTTGAAGTAGTTGCAACCGCACGTATGATAAAAAGTTTCCGGTAGCCTTCGCCCCAAAATTTAAAAATATTAACTTTGTAATTTGACTGTTTCTTTAAATATCATATATTTATGTTTGCCTCGGCTGCGTCAGTATTTATATTCTTTTAGCGACATGAATGTCTTAGCAGGGAGTGGTGCGACTGATGAATGTAGGCTTACACAGATTATAATTTTACTTCACTCGTTTTATTAATGCTTGACACGATTTAAATAATATTTCACTGATATATATATATATATATATATATATATATATATATAGAGAGAGAGAGAGAGAGAGAGAGAGAGAGCTGTGGGATTGTTTTATTAATTACTTGCACTTTTTAACACGTAAGCTATTTTTGTCTCACATAAAATACGTATTAAATTTCTGGAGGATGCATCTCGCGTCAGATTAGGAACACTGTCAACAAGCAAATAACTTCTGAATTTGTAAATTTTCCTCCATTTTAGTTTCTGATTGGCTAATCCTAGTCCAATAGAATACCTTCATTTAACTAAAGCTTTTTCTGGTTGTTGATTGGCTATTTTATAAACTGTCACAAAAATTACATTATTGTTTCCAAGAATTACAAGTAGCATTAAACTTTCAAATTCATTATTGCCTCAAGGTTACCTCATTGTTAGCAACGTTTGACCTATTTCTCGTAATACATTCAATAATATTATTACACATGTATACAGTAATATAAACAAATACAATGACCGTTACATGCATTTTATATATTATATTATACACATATTGCTTTAAGACGGGCTGTTATTATATTTTATATTATATAATTTGACTGAAATCATTTAAGTGTTAAAAATACTGCCTCACCATGTCGCTGATGAAAACTCTCATATATGTAAATGTCGTGGCTGTCGTTCAGTTTAACTACACGTGCAAATAATTATTTATCCCTTCCTGTATCAGGTAGCATTATTTGTAATTGTTTTAGCCTTTCCTTGTCTACCAAACTTAGCGAAATTCTTTCATAGAGATGGTATGCAAACCGCCCCTTCATTCCACATAGATTATAAACATGGTTCGTTGATTTGTTTGTTCATGGCTTTTCAGGCCAGTCACATTGAGAATCGATAACGGCTGGGTGGAGTCAAATTTGCTTACCTGAAGGTAGAAATCTTAAGGAGGGAAAAAACACCACGGCGATCTAGGGGAATTGTTTTTAGAGGAGTCTGTCAGACACTACGTCACCCGGTTTGTTTACATTGCTACTTATTGTTTGTGGTGCCTGTACACTTGATGATGCCGTTAATTTTGGTGAGTGCTGTACCGTGTGTTTATATAGCGAGTAGGCAGCGGCAGCCCTTATCGCACATCAGGCGGAGTGCGCCGGGTGGACTAGTTATCAGGGGCCGCCATCAAAACTTGAGTCGCTCGGACGGAAAGACGGACAGACAGGACGACGGACGAAAAACCTTTCTAACAGCAGTATGCAGTGAAGATAGCAGGTACACTCCGGGCCAGCCATCTAATGTTCAAACTTACAGCGTTAATTGATTTTCTGCACTTGTGTGGGATTAATACACTGTTTAGAAATTGTGACAACTAAGATGTAAATAAAGCGTTTCTCGTCTAGTGGAAATTAAGGACTTTACCTATGTAGGTGTATTACAAAAATGGTTGATGTGTTACATTTCTTTGATTTTCCTTAGCTACTATTGTTTATAACTTTCTCTACTACGTTCTTAGTACGTTATTACATGTCACCCATGAGATATGTATTTCACCGGAAATATATACTATGAAGTAGCCTCAATACAACAAATAATTTTAGAAAAAGCTCTGTGTGTATGTATGTGTGTGTTTGTGAACAGCATAACTCAAAAACTAAAAAGCTCCCACGCCAAACTACCCCTTACATGGAAATTTTTTATTTTATCAAAAATGGCTCGAATGATTGTGATTAAAATACCCTATATTAAACACATTTACATAACAAATAAAATGCATATCTTGAAATTTCTGGGAATAGCCTGTGAAGTCCTCTTGATTCGGAAGAAATGTTGTATAATCTTCTATAATGGTAAAAGTTAAGTGACAGACGAAAACGTACTATACATAAAATGTAGATCCCTTAAATACAATTTAATTTGAATAACGTTTTTGTGGCATTAGTCATTTCCGAGATATCCATTATTTATGGTACGAATTGTTCGCCACTTTGTCATACTTTTGAAGTCCTGTCGACATTCGGTTGTTTTTCGCGACTGCATGGAAAGGGTATAGAGTTTTAAGGCTAACCTGCAGTTATAACGTCCAGTTCTTAAATATTTGACTATCGCTATTCCCTTTGAATGTACAACGAAATGTGTAATGTAGCTATTTCTGCAAAGTTTTATCTCAATTAAAATGAAGTAGATAGAAAAACGAACTTTACTAAGAGTATTTGTATACACCTCAATAAATGATAGAGGGTAGAGTTAGAGAAGAACACATCTGACTTTTTCCATCTGCAGAAATTGTTTCATTACACATTTCGTTGTGGGTACAATGTGGATGCAGGAGAGTGAAGTAATAGTCAAATCTCTAGATAGTGAGTTACTATATGCTGGGTATAAAATACCACAATCTTTGATGACATCGCAGGAAACATCTGAAAAATTCAAATAACAAACTTTCACAAATGGTTGACGTAATAAAAACGTTACTTGAAATAAATTGGCTGCATTCCACCCAAAAATTAGATAACGACATTTAACAAAACATACAAGACTTCCCATGTGTGTGTGTGGGGGGGGGGGTTGGAGGGGGGTGGACAGCATAACTAAAAAACGAAGTCGTTAAACACCAAAGATGCAAAACGAAGATTTTTCAAGAAACTCTTCCAATTTTTTTACTACCTTTACATGAAAAATGTTTCGATAATTTTGATTTCCCCAAAAATAGCTTTAACGATTTTGTAAATATCTTAAGGCAAAAATTTAAACGCATGTTTAAAATATTTGCATGAGAAAATAAAATGTATATCCTGAATTTTCTGAGAATAGCCTATGAAGCTCCCTTCATTCGAAAGAATTTTTTTTTATAATTTTGTATAACTGGTAAGCCATAAGAGATCGACAAAAAACTTTTGCGACACATTCATCTCCGAGATGTTCGTAATATTGGTTTGAGTTTTTCAATGTCTGTGCTTTATTTTAAAGTGCTGTCGCTATGCAGTTGTTTCTCGCGATGTCATGGAAAGATTATGGTGTTTTAAGGCCAGTATATCGAATGGTTTTAAAACATTTGACTATCGCTATTCTCTTTGTACTTATGACTAAATGTGTAATAAAATTATTTCTGCAAAAGCGTATCTTAACTTGAAGTAGATGGAAAAATAAACTTTGCAAGAATAGTTTATAGATGCTACAAAAATTAACGATAGTAGGTGCGTGTAACATAATGGGTGTAAACATTTTAATACGAGTATTTAACCACTACACGATATTTGATTTTAACCATTTTCGAAAGAAATCTCAACTTGTTTATTTTGTAACACTACATTAACCAAATAAATGAAACTACATGTTGCGCCATCTATAGCATCGTAGTTAATAACTACTTTGCTACGAACTGCCTATGTGTGGAAAGTCATTTTAATGCAAAAACTAAAACATTTTCTAGATAATCCCATAACCAGTGTTGCCAATCATGCCACATCACTGCATTTGACACGACCAGAAGACTTGAGTTTGCTTAAAGCAAAGCAAGTTGTTGAGTCTTCAGTCCCTTGATGGACGTGCTGTGACCAGAGGCAAAGATCTGTTTTCAGCTAAGGAATGCAGCAGCAGGGAACGATTTGTGGAGAAGCAAGCTTTCGCGATCTCCTTCCTTGATTTCGCATTCCACGACCACAAACCCTGCATTAGTCGATAATCGGAACGCTTAGCTTCATTCGTTACAGTCACATGTGTAAACATAATATGTATTTTCTCCAGAACCTTAATACCACGGTTTCAGCGAACGCACGCATTGGAACGTAGTGTTGGGCATTCACAATGAAAGCTATCAAATAATTCGATAGTCGCCAACAACTGAATTATTCGATAATTTCCATAGACATTCTATGCTTCTTTGGCTTTACCGATTGTACTTGCCTTATTTCATAGCGATGGTAGCTTTCATTCGGTTGTTTACTCAACCAATAAGGTTGGAGAAATAAGGCCCTGTCATTTACTGAGTGTTCATTTTAAGATGTTATCACGTCATTGCTTCGAGTCAAATTTTTGAAGAGAATGTCTGCTCTAAAGGGTAAGACGTAATGTAGTAAGGTGTGGCGAAGAAGTTGCCCAGCAAGCACAGCGCTCAATCCGAAGAGCACTAATTTACGGCACGTCAAAAACCTCAAGCCTGATAAGGAGGCCTCCGAGCAAAATTACCGGTCTTTCACGCCCCATATAGAATGGGACGCTAAGGACCACAGCAGTTAAAGAGCGTCCATAAAAAGATAAAGAAGAACACTAATACGGCAAAGACAATAATAAAGCCAAATAACGTGCCTCGCAATGTCACACTCAAAAGCGTAAAATAAAATAAGATGTGTTAATATTTCTTGCATAACCCTACCAGCGTCGGGTCTTTACACACAGATAATGCTTTATTTGTATTTTCAGAACGGACCCGCAACACACACTGTTGAAAAATGCATACTGGTTTATGCTAGCGGTGATAACAAGTACCTGTCCCGCTTATAGCTTTCATGTACCTTCGTTATTTACCAAATAAAACACAGTGCAAAAGAGGTTTCGTACACACATACCGTACTGAGCGCCGTCTGTTGTTATGACGTGAAAGGTTCTCAAGTTGAGACAACGCTGTGCTTGCTAGGCAACGTTTCCGACACACGAGTAACGTCATACAACATGTCATGGCAAACTTTGAAAAGAACACCCATCCAAAAGAAAATGCACTATCCCATGCGAGTGATTTTACAACCATTTGCCAATCTGAAGACAATTCTGTCGCCTCCCCTCTGAACCAGCCAACGATTGACAATATAGTGCACATTAAAATGGTATGGTGGAAGAATATATTCACAGATAGTCACACCACACACATAATATACATTTTATATATGAAGGAATGAGCAAATATATTCGTTTCAATTACAAAAGGGGTGGGGAAATTACGAACAGGAAATTGCTTAACTCATGTAGATAAGTGTTTGGTAATGGCTGCGAGTTCGGCCAAATTACAATAATGTTGATTTGTTCACAAGTTTTCACTTGTTGTCTTTCATTCTTTTACGGATTACCCTTCTCTTTAGAGGACTTACTTCCCCAAGAGCCTACCAGCCAATGCCCTGAGTCAGTAGCCTGTCGAAGAGCAAGCAAACTCTAAAGCATAGCATATCCAGGATGGAGAATAGCGGTGAAGGACGAAATGAAATGTAGTGATGAAAGCGATGATGATAGGAAATTTCGCAGATCAATATTCAACCCAGCATTCGCATAGCGACCGAAGTAAACCGTGAAAAAAACGTTCGGTCGGATTGGTCGGCCGCGGTGGTTTGTACCCCGGACCTCCCGATTACGAGTCGCTCATGTTACCGCTAATTTTTCCTATGTTAATTAAATGTCAAAATAAATTAATTTAATATCACTGAATAAGTCAGGTTACAAAAGGAAAATAAATAAAGCACAATAAATATGGAAAACTAGTTTACGTTATAATGTGAGGCAGTATTTTTAACACTCAAATAATTTCAGTCTAATGAAATAACATGTAAGTTCAATAACATCCCGCCTTGAAGAAATATGTGTAAGTAATAATTTTTAAAATGTATGTAACAGTCATTGCATATGCTTATGTTATTGTATCCATGTGTAATAATGTTATGTGACTATATTACGTAATTTAATAATATAGGAGCTGTGAGAATAATAAGTTAAAAGTTGCTAACAATGAGGTAACCTTGAGGCAATAATGAATTTGAAAGTTTAAATGCTACTAGTCATTATTGGAGCAACAATAATGTAAATTTTGAGACAGTTTATAAAATAGCCAATCAACAACCAGAAAAAGCTTTAGTTAAATGAAGTTATTCTATTGGATTAGGAATAGCCAATCAGATACTTGAAATACAGAAATCTGCAAGTTTAGACGGTTGAAATCAAGTCAGTTACCTGCAGACAGTGATCATAACTGGATGTGTTGCTTGTGCGTCCTCGAGAGATTTAATACGTATTCGTGTGAGACGAAAAATAAGTTTACGTGTTAAAAAGTACAAGTAATTAATTAAAGAATCTCACAGCTCTCCCTATCAGTGAAGTGTTATTTAAATCGTATCAAGTATTAATAAAAGGAGTGAAGTAAAATTATAATCTGTGTAAGCCTACATTCTTGTCGCACCAAAACCCTGCCAAGACATCCATGTCTCTAAAATAAATACTGACGCAGCCGAGGCAAACATAAATATAATATTTAAAGAAACAGTTAAATTACAAAGTTAATATTATTTTTTTAAACTTGGGGCAAAGGCCACCTGAAAGTACATTTGAGGTGAAGGCTACCGGAAACTGTTTATTATATGTGTGGTTGCAATTACTACACGTTCGGTTCCCCAACAGTTGAAATATAATACAACTCCTCCAAAAATTAAACTTTCTCAAATGGTAACATATGAGGGTTAAAATTGTACAAAGTCCGCGATCAATAGGAATAGAAAAATTATGTTAGAAAGGCTGAATAACATATTTGGATTTTTGTATGCATTTATTTATTCATATAATTAAAGCCAAATTGGTATTATTCTTAAGCACTTCAGTCAAATTTGTAAAATCATTAATAATTTCAGCGAAGAACATAATCTAATGCAACACATAATAAATTGCGTAATAAACACTCAGTCAATTTAAAACGAGCCGAGGTCTGAGAGAGAGACAGCTGCAATAGGGCATTTCCGTGATCCCTCAGGACAGGGGTTGTTTTGTTTACAAGACTGTGCATTCTTGAAGTAGTTATAATGGGGAAAACAACTATATCACAAATAAGTCTACACACAGATGTTTCAGAGTGTTTCAACACTGAATATTTATAACCGAAGCACACTTTATTGATTTATGGTTCTCAAAGTGGAGTATGATCCTCGTTAGAATGTCACACTTACTGTAGCACTCTTAGCTCAGTGGTAAAGAGTTAGCTTACAGTTACTAAGGTTGCCAGTTCAAATCTCCGTGGAGCTACTCAACTGTTCCTTTTTTACTTTCTCTACTACGTATACTAAGTAGAGGAAGTATTGTATTCAACCCAAAAATTCGATACCGAGATTTCACCGGAAATACATGTTTTGAAACTCCCTGAATCCAAAAAAAAGCATGTTTGGAAATATGTCCGTGTGTGTGAACAGCATAACTCAGAAACGAACAGTCGGATAAACAACAAACTTGGTATTTAGGTTCAGTATCTTCCAGAGATGCGACACGAAGGTTTTCAAGAAAATCCCCCTACCTCAGATTACTCTTTATATGGAACATTTTCGAAAATTTTAATTTTCTCCAAAATGGCTCTAACGATTTTGATTAAAATATCATATATTTAAGATACGTTCATGACAAATGAATTATATATCTTGAATTTTCTGGGAATGTCTCCAAAAGTATTCTTCATTGTGAACGACTTTTGCTTAACTGGTAAACCATAAGAGATAAGACAAAATTTTACTACACAAAAATGTAGATCGCGTTAAAATACACAATTTATGTCATATACATTTTTTTGTTATTGAGTGAACCATTTTCGAGATATTGCTCGTTATTCCCTTAAAATTTTCAATACTTATTTTCTAAAATGGGAATTCGTTATTCATTGTCT
The DNA here is from genome assembly GCA_030765065.1 of Deroplatys truncata. Classification (NCBI taxonomy): domain Eukaryota; kingdom Metazoa; phylum Arthropoda; class Insecta; order Mantodea; family Mantidae; genus Deroplatys; species Deroplatys truncata. The sequence goes on from CM060986.1 coordinate 47,779,662, forward strand.
TGGATATACAACGAGTTATAATCTGTGGGAAAGGGAATAGTGCTGCACCTAGCACCCAGCCATTAAGAGATATGTATGTGCTTAAAGGCCACTGTATTTCTATATTGCCCTTGTAAATATATTTTCCCCTTACATCTACAAGAAAATTAGCAATAGGATAGAGTCTGCAAATGTTTATCTCGATTAACATGAAGTAGGTGGAGAATAAGCGTTTGTAAAAATAGTTTGTACAAGAGTAGAGAAAGTCATGTGAGTGTAACACATCTGATTTTTAATATATGTGGCGTTTCTTTAGTAGTCCGTCATATCGGTAGAAGGCAACCATAATAATTTATTGGTCGGGAGGCGGTTTTATATTCAGATAATTTAATTTTATAACCACAAATTTCCTCATTATTGTAACATAAGCTATATTATTTAACTATATTACAGTAAAACGAGCTGTAAAATAATAAAATATAATAATCCGCTACGGAGAATCGAACCCTAAATGCTCGCGTAGAAGCTAAGTAGCTTAACCACTGGTGTACAGGTAGTCCGAATCAGTGCATTGTGCCTTGCGGCGCACAGAAGTTGACGGTTGTACAGTTTTAACTTAACCTTTACGGCCAAAATTCCGTTACCGCACCACGTGAAAACTGCGTGCTTTCATCTGTGCTGCGAATATGATTATAACGCAATGCAGAACCGAATACAATCGACTATGAAGACCGTTTTCATTGCTACCATTGCGATTCAGGGTTTGTACGTATGCCAAACGGTTGTTACAGGAACCTATCATTTACCAACATTTGTAAACATTCGGTTTGCCCACCACTATTTTATGATCCTTTGAATTTAAAACGCTGATAAATGTACACATAGAGCTACATTTCAGGTGCATTCTCAAAATTTGGTGTATTTGCGATATGGTATTTAGTAGACCTTTTAAGGAAATAATCCTAAAAATGCTGATGTGTTGCATTCACATGGCTTTTAGTAAAAACAATATACCTCTAAAATGGCTATTGCCATAAAATTGACAAAAATACACGATTTATTTGTAAATCATGAGATTCCCCAAGGTTTTAATGACCTTTAGTGGTAGATTTTGTATTGAACATACCTTAAGCGGGTGCCCAGGCACAATGGCATTTCCGAGCCCATACTGATGGACCTGAGATGTTTTAAAGTCTCATTTCATGGAAATATATTTTCAATAAAAAGCATAATTATGTCTTTCAGTCGAGATGCAGATAATTAAAATAGGTTTAAACATTTTAAGGCTTTCTGTAGAAGAAGAAGAAAGGCAAGGTAGATTTTCGTAGAGAAAAAAAAATAGGTTAACTAAAATTAACCTTGGTTTCAATAAGGAAAACGGAGGGGTGGCAGGCTATATTAATATTTTAATATCCGGTGGGAAAACTCTGGTCAAGCGAGAGCAAATATCATTACACCACACGGCTACTGTTTGGAATAGGAGGCTATAAAAACTTAACAGCGTTTCACCCACTACCCTGGATTCCATTACAGTTACACCCCGCCTCTAATGGTAATAAATGTTAAATACGCACAAAATTAAAGCATGGCGTATTTATTTCTTCCTGCCTGTTTGCAGCCAATTACTTATACAGGCTGAACCAGACAACTCACAAATAATTTATTTCTGAAAATACAGCATTAAAATTTTCAAGACAAAAATATTTTTAGCTAAAGCATATGCGAGCTTTCAGTTGAGTTTGATTTCATCAGTCAGCCATAACGGAAATTGTGTTAGTGGCGTCACCTTAAAATTTCAAATGTGATTTGGGGTCAAATAGGGTAACATTAGATAGCTATTTAAAACAAATAATTTTTATAGGAAAGGTTTTATTCCTTTAAGGAGGAAAATATACAAAAAGACAGCGCATCAGATATACAGACAACCATGCCATTCAGATTGAGAAATGCTATAAAAAGAAAATGAAAACTAATTTTGGCGTCAGATGGCCTTGCATGTTCTATTTTCTTGATTTATGTGGCTGATGAAATAATTATAAAATCTAACAGTGATTACAAATACCTTACTTTACTATAAACAGTGATGGGTTTGATATGTTGATGGTATCGGGCTGCCGAGCGTATGTACGTGATCACCAGGCGTCTTGCTGCTCGTGTACAAGCAACTGAGAAACTACAGGAGAGCCAAAAGGCTACGAACCGGCTGCGCGGTGTTTTTCCTGTCCTTGTCCTCGGCGCTCGTTGTGTCTGCCGCTATCATAGAAAGGCGCGGATGAAACCATACAACATTTTTAAAACTACTTTTAAAGGCTTTACTTACCAGCTTTATGAAAGGAGATGCTGAAAGTGGCCACCGTCGTTGTCCATACATTTTTGGCACATCTTATTCGCCGTAGTTCACGTTGAGAAATGCTGGCTGAGGATGTTTTAATTCTTCCAGGGTGTGTGGGTTTGTCTTGTACACTTTGTTTTCAATTACCCCAGAGATAGGGGGTTAGGTCGGGGGACCGAGAGGGCCACAAATCTCTACTAATAATTCTGTCCTCAAACACACTTTCATAAAGGACGCGGACAGGAAAAATACTGCGCAGCCGGTTCGTAGTTTTTTGGCTCTCTCTCTCTACAAACATATGCTTTTCTCCTTCAAAGAGTATGAATCAATATAAACGCTTCCTACGAAAGTAGGTTTGTTTGAAAAGGTTTTATCAAATGGTATCTACACTATTCGACCCAAATTCCTATTTGAAATCTTAATATGATATGCCCTTTTTAATTCCTCTAGCACTAGTAGAGGAAGCATTTGCTTCCCACCCAAAACTTCGGTATTGGGATTACAAATGGAACGTTTCGAGGGCTCTGGAAGGCATCCCCCACCCAAAAGCAATTTTAGAAATTGATTCCCTGTACGTCTGTATGTTTTTGAAGTAAAATTTTGGCTATATCTTATGGCTTCAAAATTATAAATAGTACCGTAAAGTAATCTTCACAGGCTATATATATGTATATATAAACATTTATATGTGTTATATTTAATTACCGCTTTCTTTTAGATTGCAAAATTTTTAAAGCTTTTATTCTCGGTTCGGAAATGTTAAACCGCAAACTCGATTCGAAGGTTTTATACCTTGATTACCCTTAATTTTTTCTAACTCTTTATAAATAATATATTTCAACTTTGCATTTATTCGCACGGACGGACGAATCTCCAGGTTTAATAGCCACACTTGGTTGAGTTCATGTGTAGAAATATTCCCAAGTACTCCCGTGCACGTTGTGAGGGTAGATATAGGCTGGCAGCCACCTACCGCCGTCAGTACATCTGGACCAGCTTCAGGAGGCAACTGCTAGGATCATTAGCGGCCCAGAGATGCGCACGCAGATTACACTCCGATGAAAGAACTCGGTGAAAGATAAACTCCAGTCACGACTGCTCAACAGTGTACAGTTTGGCGCGGGAAATGCTCACTTTATGGATCATCTTCCCTGACCATCTCCATCAGACAACTGAGAAAATCACCTAGATTTAAAATGCAAAATCAGATACTGTGTTTTTTAAAATGGGATTCTACTGCTTTCTACTGAAGCAAAAGCAAACGTTTTACTATTTATTTTCTGTACTACTTACCTACAGTAAATAGAGGAAGTATTACATTCCACCCAAAAATTTCATGCAGAGATTACATTGGAAATACACTTTTTGAGACTCCCTGTATACAAATAAAATAATTTTTAGAAAAAACTGTGTGTCTTTGTGTCCTTTACTCAAAAACGAAAATTGATTTAATACCAAACTTGGTATTTCCTTGGCAGCTTCAAGAGTTGCTACGCGAAAGATAAAGTACCCCATCCCAAACTACCTTTACATGGAAAATTTTTGTTATTTTTCATTTTCTCAAAAATGGCTCAAATGACATTGATTAAAATATCACGTGTTTAAGATGTTTACTTAACAAATTTAACTATATCTCCCTTTTTACTTTCTCTATTACGTATAGTAAGTAGGAGAAGTATTGTATTCCACCCAAAACTTCGATACCGATATTTCACCGGAAATACATGTTTTGAGGCCTCCTGAATCCAAAAATAGTATTTTTGGAAACATGTCCGCGTGCGTGTATGTGAACAGCATAACACAGAAAAGAACAGTCGGATAAACACCAGACTTGGTATTTAGGTTCAGTATCTTCCAGAGATGTGACACGAAGGTTTTCAAGAAAATCCCTTCACCCCAAAATACCTTTTATATGGAACATTTTTCGAAAATTTTAATTTTCTCAAAAATGGCTCTAACGATTTTGATTAAAATATCATATGTTTAAGATATTTTTATGACAAATGAAATGTATATCTGGAATTTTCTGGGAATGTCTCCAAAAGTATTCTTCATTGTGAACGACTTTTGCATAACTGGTAAACCATAAGAGATAGACAAAATTTTACTACACAAAAAATGCAGATCGCGTTAAAATACACAATTTATGTCATATACACTGTTTTTGTTGAGTGAACCATTTTCGAGATGTTGCGTGTTATTCCCTTAAATTTTCCAATACTTATACTTCTTCGCAAATGGGAATTCGTTATTCATTTTCTTATGTCCTGGTAATGCAAAGATATTTACCATAGCAACCAGCTCTTAAAATATTTGACTATCGCTTAAAGCCTAACAATTCCCCTTGCATCTACAAGAAAATTAGCAATAAGATTAACATCTCGATATTTCGATTAACATGAAGCGTTTGTAAAAATAGTTTGTACAAAGGTAGAGGAAGTCAAGTGAGTGTAACACATCAGATTCCCCCCCCCCTCATCATGCACAGAGTGAAATTTCAAAGCAACCATATAACGACCCCTTTTTTTTGTACATCTCACTATTACTTCAACCTTCTACAACCATCTTATTGTAGAACGAAATATGTTAAAAAGCATTTCTTCAAACGTTTTTTTTTCGATTAACAAAACAACATGGAAGAATAAGCTTTTGTATAAATAGTTTTAATAGTGGGTAGAGAAAGATATGTGAATGTAACACATACAATTTTTGTATAAATAGCCTGTGAAGTTCCTTTAATTCTGATTCAATTCTATATAACTATGAAGCATAAGGGATACACAAAAACATACTTTAGAAAACCTGCAGGCGCACAGAGATCAATTTGTCAAAGTGCTTTTGGGTGGGGAATGCCTTCCGGAGCCCTCGAAACGTTCCTTTCTGGTGCAATCTCGATACAGCATTTTTGGGTAGAATGCAAATACTTCCTCTACCAGTGCTAGAGGAATTAAAAAGGGCTGACTTGTGCACGCAAGGTTTTCTCGGGGCGCTGCAAGGTGATGTTATCAGATGGGAAAGGGGTCCAGAAGGAACGTCATCTCTGCTACGCCCGTTATCTCCATCTACTCCCGGCTTTATTTGTATAAAATAAAGGAGGCCAAGATTTCCATGGAGCGTTATCTGTCCCCGTGAATACACACAGCGTCGACTAGGTGTCACTCTGATGACGGATGAGCTGTTCCTTCCTTCATGTCGCCTAACTTGGGTGTTCTTCCTCCTCTCAACCTCTTATAATGTATTAAACATTGCAATGCAAGAATAACAATACGAACATTTCTACATTTTATTCATTACTTAGGTGTGTAATAACTCGGAGCCGGGTTTTTAGGTGGAGTAAACCTTCATTTTAGGTTTTTATACGCTGAAAATAGGCTTTTTTTTAGGTTTTTCTTGATTAAAATAGTTTTTTTTTTAATGTTTTGCTTCATGGATCAATACAGGTATCAATAATTTCTCTGGTACTTAGTTGTAAGATTTATTTTTTGGCATTGCAGTAGATACATACACTATGTGATCAAAAGTATCCGGACACCCCCACAAACATACGTTTTTCATCTTAGGTGTATTGTGCTGCCATCTACTACCTGGTACTCATTATCCACAACCTCAGTAGTCATTAGACATCGTGAAACAGCAGAATGGGACGCTCCATGGAACTCACGGACTTTGAACGTGGTCAGGTGACTAGGTGTCACTTGTGTCAGAAGTCTGTATGCGAGATTTCTACACTCCTAAACATCCCTAGGTCCACTATTTCTGATGTGATTGTGAAGTGGAAACGTGAAGGGACATGTACAGCACAAAAGCGTACAGGCCGACCTCGTCTGTTGACTGGCAGAGACCGCTGACATTTGAATAGGGTCGTAAAGAGTAATGGGCAGACATCTATCCAGACCATCACACAGGAATTACAAACTGCATCAGGATCCACCCCAAGTACTATGACAACTAGGCGTGAGGTGAGAAACCTTGGATTCCATGGTCGAGCGGCTGCTCATAAGCTACACATCACGCAGGAAAATGCCAAACAACGCCTCGTTTGGTGTTAGGAGCGTCAATATTACACGATTGAACAGTGGCAAAACGTGTGGAGTGACGAATCACGGTACACAATGTGCCGATCCGATGGCAGGGTGTGGGTATCGCGAATGCCCGGTGAACGTCATCTGCCAGCGTGTGTAGTGCCAACAGTGAATTTCGGTGGTGGTGTTATGGTGTGGTCGTGTTTTTCCTGGAGGGGGCTTGCACCCCTTGTTTTGGGTGGCACGATCACAGCGCAGACCTACATTGATATTTTAAGGACCTTCTTGCTTCCCACTGTTGAAGAGCAATTCGGGGATGACGATTGCATCTTTCAACACAATCGAGCACCTGTTCATACTGCACGGGCTGTGGCGGAGTGGTTACACGACAATAACATCCCTGTAATGGACTGGCCTGCACAGAGTCCTGACTTGAATCCTATAGAACACCTTTGGGATGTTTCGGAACGCCGACTTCGTGCCAGGCCTCACCGACCTACATCGATACCTCTCCTCAGTTCCGCCTTCCGTGAAGAATTGACTGCCATTCCCCAAGAAACCTTCCAACCCTAATTGAAAGTATGCCTGTGAGAGTGAAGGCTGTCATCATGGCTAAGGGTGGGCCAACACCATACTGAATTCCAGCATTACCGATGGAGGGCGCCACGAACTTGTACGTCATTTTCAGTCAGGTGTCCGGATACTTTTGATCACGTAGTGTACATTCTGAAATTTTCTGGCATAAACGAATTCCTATTATCACGTAACACATTCTTGTATGAAGAAAAGGTTCTTTCAAAGGAACATGACGTCATTGGAGCGTAGAACATAGATGACAGTGCTGCAGGTTCTAGGGGTAGTTCTCCTGTATACTTTTTTCACTGCAATACTGAATTAATTATTTTCATATCTTCAAAAGCAACATTTCGTTGAAGAATCTTCCGCAACTTGGAAGAACATAATGTTTTGGATGTATTTTGTTTGTTAAATAATAAATATAAGAATTTGGAAAACACGTTCCGGTGTAAGAAATTAGGTACCGGGATAGAGTATTTTCAAATTTGCATTTATTTATTTCGCCCCCTTCACTGTATGCCTTATACCCTATAATAAAGTTGATTATTAACCATGCAGTCGGCCGTCATTTCCATTTCATGCATATTTTAGTCTTTTAATCTCTTGATGAAGATGTAAACCCGAAACATTGATCATTTTTAGTGACTTTCTTATTTTTATCTTTGGCTAGAACAGTCTTGTTCTTTTACCACATAATATGCATCTTCTCGAGTTTTATTTACGTTATGTGAGAATAACTAGTCATGGAGGACTGACATCGGATAAAGTTAGGCTATGTCTTAATGCGCGAGGGGGTGGAGTGGCCCTTGGAATTTTCGCATGAGGCGATAAAACTCCTGAAATCCTGGCCTATCATAGCACTGTATTTACCAAGTAGTGCGGCACATTCAGTCTGTAATCTTAAGTTACAATATATGCAATAGAATGTAATGCTTTGTCACGTCCGCGGTGAAAATCTATAATCTTTGAACAGCCCATAAAGCCGTAAGAACGCCTCCTTTGCCGTAAAAGCACGTCCGCTCCCGTACATTTTACGGGCAAACCGTAAATAGAATAGTATTACAGATGTGACTGTACTGTTTAAAAAAGGATGAAAGCCAATGCTCGTAAAGAGATAATCAAGTAGGCCATACTTACTGTCACATCAATGGCAACCCGATACCATATTGGCGATGGGGGCGCCAGCCGGACTGCGGTGCCTTTTATGGAACTAGCTCGGTAATATTCAATAACCACAATAAGAAGGAGAGCAATCGCCAACCTGCAGACATCCTACGTCACAAATGGCGTCGTTTAATGGAAATCACCGCATCTTTTACTGCTACAACTCCACGCGTTGATGGCGAATATATTTCCCTGTCTGTGGGGGTAGGACTCGCAGTCAAACTACCATTCCTAACTACTTTATGGGGGATACCTACCGATGGCTCAAGCGGTGACGTTTGTGACCGGGTTCGATTCCTGAGACAGCCCACTCTGATCCATGGATTTTTTCGGAGATTTTTCCGGATCGTCAGGTGAATGCTGGAATGCTTTCTTTCATCCCCCGAATTTCCAGTCCCTCCATTTCGTTCCATTAATGATTTCATTCCCATTTGGTCTATTTCAGGGTTGGAAGTATCGGCGATGGTGTTTCGGTGCAGCGTGGCAGGGGAAAAGCTGCTCTCCGTGAACTTTCTCCGTCCCTAGACCCTGTGTGGGACGGGGTCCCTGGTCTACCTGTCCAACTGCCGGGCGTCTCCAGCTGGAAACTGTAGAGACCCTGTCATTCCTGTGCCGTTACCCCTTCGTCTCATCCCTCGCGGAGGCGCCCCCTCTTAGGGCATCGGTACAATATCCTCATTCCTGGATCGGTGCCAAATCCCCTCTGTTTCACAATCCAATCCAACGGCGAAACTTTATGGAAAGAAAAACTTGATCTGCGATTTTCGCAGTACTTTCTCTACACACTCTTCTACAGCCTATTATTACAAAAGCTTATTTTTCTATCTACTTCATGTTAATCAGATAAACGTTCACTACATATTTCGTTGTAAGTACAAGAGGGACAGAGGAGGCTGAAGTGATACATATGTGGCTTTGAAGTACCATACCCTAGCTTGTACATCAGTTGGTGAGAGTAGCTCAAAAGATGAGGAAGTATTGACAATTTAAAACTGGTAAGAACGGTTATCTCGGAAATGATTACACTAAATATTTTACTTTACATAAATTGTGTATTTTAACGAGATCTTCATTTTTTTGTATTAACAGTTTGTCTATCTCGTATAGTTTACCAGTTATACAAAATTATACTAAGCGAGATGGACCCATGTTAACGAGTGGGGCTCTCATTCTGGAGTTTCCGGTTTCTATTCTCATTGACCGCCCACTTGTCCTTGGGTGTTTTCGTGGCTTTCCCAGGTCGGTAGGAATGCTGGTGTGGTTTCTGGTCTACCACGATTTCCTTTCCCTCATTTCCTTTTCATTTCACTTCCATCTCATTTCTCGGCGTGCTTCTAGGTTTCATGCTGTGTGGTGATGCCGGACAGATCGTCCGGACGCTTGCTGTGGACACCAGAGGACTGCCTGATTCAATGAGTCGTTTACCACCCTCTCTGGGCAGCTCCTATAGTGGGACGGGCCTTGAGTTCTGTTGGAACTTCCGCGCGTCTCTATCGCCTGTTTGCCTGCGACTTTAACCTCCTGTGGTACCCCACTTCATCCCTTCCTCTTGCGGGTGGTAGCAGCAATATATCCGAGGTGAATACCCTAAACCCCTATGTAGAATTATACAAAATTAATACAAAATTAAAAGAATTTCAAATGCTATTTTCAGAAAATACAAAATTTAGCCATGTAAATATCTGAAACGTCTGAGAAAATTTAAAATAATGAAACTATATCCATGTAAAGGGTAATTGGGATGGTGAGAGTTTCTTGAAAGCGTTTCCGTCCATCCCTGAACTTAAACACTACGTTTGGTATTTATCCACCATTTTACCTTTGTGTTATGCATTTTACACATATGCGCGCGCGCGCAGATCTTTCGTTTTCTTTTTCTTTTTTGTGTTCAAGGCACCTCAGAAGTTGTATTTTCGTTGGAATCTCAAATTTTTGGATGGGGCAATATTTTCTATGTATATGCACAACAGCTAAGTGGTAGAAGAAAAAAGACTTTGTTTTCCGAGAAACAAAAATGGATTTTCAAGGAATTTTCTTCATGCAATCTGCCCTTTACTAGAAACAAATGATTTATTTTGTTCCTACATCGAAATTTTCTTGTTTCCAAACAAAAAACGGAACTTAATGCTTGAGCAGCCATTTTCTGTTCTACAAGTTTGCTAACATATACTAGAGAAAATCCAGGGGCCTCTTCCACCATCGAACTTTCTAATTTTCACTTTTCATTTTGCACTTTTCAATTCACTTTCTGTTTTTTCACTGAAATTTTCATAACTCAATTGCAAAGCGAAAAATAGAAGGAACGTTTCAAAATTTTGCTTCACCCTTATACATGCAGTGAATAATGCTACCCAGACTCAGTAACTAGTTACTTTTATTGGGTAATCGGTTACTTTATATTCGTTAACCGAACGGGTTCGATCCCTGACGAATCCTGGGTTGATTTCTTCTCTACCACGATTTCCTTTCCGTCATTTCCCTTTCATTCCGTTTCCTCATCTTTTAGGTCTCGTAGTGTATAACGGTGCCGGACAGATGGCGCGGATGCATGCTTAGTGGAAAGAATGCTTGACTGATAGGTCATTCAGCGCCCTCTCTCGGCGGTTACGGTAACACAGGGTCTGCGAGTTTGCAAAAGTTAGGGGCCTCCGCGCGTCTCTATGACCTGCCTGCCTACGGCCTGTAGCCTCCGGTGAGGTTCCTTTTCTCCATCCCTTCCTCCTGGAGGGATGTGCCGCAATAGATCTCTATAGGTCGCGGTGCCGAAGAGTCCCCCTCTGTTGAACAATCTATAACCTATACTTTGTATTTAAACCCTTAATGGGTAACTAGTTACTTCTCTCCCCATTACTTCTGGAACTGTTGCAGTATGGTAACCGTTACAATGTAATCGTTGTGTTGTTTTCTGCCCATCCTTAACTGGCATATTCACATATGAAATAGGGATGGGCAGAATATAACGTACAGTTACATTGTAATGGTTACCAGAGTAACTAATACAAACTAACTAGTTACCCAATAACGGTTACCAAAGTAACGAAGACTACTAGTTATTGCGTTAACGGTCACTGATGAAACATACAGGTTACCAAGCCTGGATGATATAATTCAATGCATGTGCGCGGCATTGGTATCGCATATCGGAAACTACTTACCTCAATATTCGTTTACAACTTGAGTCATCCTCGCACCGAGTTGCAAGTGCATATTGGTTTATTACAGAGTGTTGCTTCGGACATAGGTTACAGGTCAGAGATGACAGGTCAGGCTGCAAAGCTGCATACACTGCATTAAGGTTATTATTCACATAAGATTATAGGTGCACGAGTTTTTATACTTCACGGGTGGATGGATATGAATAAACAATTAATACTGTTTTATAGAAAAATATGCGCAAGCTGTTAAGCTCAAACAACGATATCGTCCATATTGAAACGTAGTTACATCTAATCGTTAATGGTAACGGTTACTGGTAACCGTTAATGTAACTGCGAACGTGACAACCATGAAATAAAATAACTTAATCGTTACTGGCAACCGTTACGTATAAACGTTAACACACTATAACTGCGACAGTCATAACTGTTTGTCATATCCCTAATATGTAAACAACACAAAAGCTCCCATTAAAAGTAAATATAACCTTGGAGAATTGTATATATTTACAAAACATCCTATCATACAATGTAACATAAAACCCCACACATACAGTGGGCTTCAAATTACAAACTGGACACCGATGTATGTAATGAAACTACTTTTTATCGGTTCTTAGGTATTATTTAAATAACCAGAGATCAAATGAAGGTGTAAAATAATAATTATTTATATAACAGGTGTATAATCCTCTAGATTGTGAAACGAGTAAATGTTTAGCGTATTCGCTGTCACACATTATTTTCACGAGTGGCATAACAAAAGAGTATTTAAACAGGATTTGTGTACAAGTTTTATACAATCCTAGAATTATAAATTTATAAATTTCAAAATTAAAGAATTTTTTCTTGTTAGCAGAAAAAATGACGTTGTGGTTTTATTAAAACAGAGGGAAGCTTCCTTAGCTATTTTCAGTGCCAAACGTGTTTTGCTTTTTACTTCTAAAATTAATGAAGGTTTAAATGGAAGATATTTCTTTAGAATTACTCAAGCACAATTAATTCCACAGAAATATAAATATTCATATGAAAGAGATAAGAAATTTTGTAAAAGGAGAAAACGGAAACAAGTATATTTACAACATATTATTTACTGATTACCCTAACTATGTAGCAAGCCAGAACGTTTAAACACCAATATCTAATCTTTGTTTGTACTTCAAGCTTGAAACTTTTCCACTATTTTTCATTGATTTAGCCAAGAATGAGATATTTGTTTAAGAGAAAACTATGTTAAATTTATAATAACTGACGTTGGTAGATCGACTAATGAAGATTTCAATTATTTATATACATTGCCGACATTAGAGCCTTCGTTTCGACGCGTGGCCATATTGTGGAAAATTCCTTGCCCTGCACCGCGCTGTTTCTAAACGGTTTTGTTCCTTCTCCGTGTTCCGGCTTCAATTGACGCGAAGTCTGTGGTGTGCAGACATTGATACGTAGTGAGACCATGTGTTTCAGTGTTATAGTGTTTAGTGCAGTTATAATGCCAAAAGTCCATATACTTTGCATACAGAATCTCCATGTATGGTTTCTATGTGGCGATAAACTCTTGTAGATAAGTGAGACGGCGATTTATAGATAGATTCCGTACTGTTCGTGTGCCTCGCTGAGAAACGGTTCGTAATCTTGTGAAAAGATTTAGGAAAACGAGATCTATTCTTGATAACAAACCGAAATTAAATTGCCGCGTTCATACAGAGGAAAAACTTGATGACATTGGAGAGGAGCTAGAACGAAGTCCAAAGAAATATTCGAGAAAGCTTACACAGGATTTCAGATATTTTATAAAACGGTTTGGAGTGCTATTAAACTTTTAAAATTAAAACCTTATTAGATAATAGTTCGAGAATTGAAACCACGCGATATCAATAGAGTTAATTTCTGCAACTGAGTGTTGCTAATGTTAATGATCGCTCTAGTGCCCCACGTTTAATTTTTTTTACGGATGAAGCATGGTTTATTTACATGGCCATGGAGAATTTATAAATGTTAATGCAAATTTTGTTAAAAGATGTGAGAGATGTGTAGCTGCACAAGGACATAATTACCAACATCTTCTATAAGGAAGGTGTGTGTTATTGACGTTATAGCTAGCACGAGAAATCATATGCTTGAATTTAAGAGGCTATGAATATCTGACTCCGTCGGCAAACAGCGAGCTTTCCGGTACCAAAAATTCCTGTTAGGCCGGCCAAGCGCCCAAACGAAGTCTCTGTATATGCATTGCCTACTGTATCATACAAAATAAGGTAAATAATTGGTCTTTGAGACAAAACATAATCGTTTCCATTGTCAACCCAAATAAAGAAAGCGTTACAGAAAGCTTTAGAATGTTGAGGGTAAGAGGTAGAATGGAATTGATTATAAATGCCTATATTACGTCATTATGGCAGCCATTACAATTATGGCAGCCGTGCTAAAAAGATGTAATTATGCACGATATTGACCCTCATAAAGGGTTTATAATGCCAGGATTGCATAAAGACACAAATTGTTGTGAACACACGCGAAAAGTGTACATTTGCGATCTTGTATGCTATAGAGCCTCTTGTCGAAGCCAGAGCAGTGTTTTTCTTGGCCTAAATCTTTTATTGGAGTGAAAAGTGGAGCAATAAATTAGGTTATTTGGCGGTTGTAGGGAACGCGTTTTGCATTAACCTCCTTGTTATCAGCAAGTAGTGAGAAATGGACTGGGGGCCGTAAGACGCAAGACTAATAAACATTTCTGCTCATAACTGATAGCATTGATGAATATAAATAAGGGAGGGCTGCCTTATCTCGCAGTTCCCGGCGGCGGCTGGTGAGGGAGCTATATTTCTGTGCGGCGGCGGCGGATGGATATTTAGATATTCTAATAGTGACCGATAAGCGCTAGCAAGTCTGCATGGCCTGGCGCGATAGTGGCGCTGCCGAGCGGTGGCAAGGCAAGATAAAGACGCCGAGCACGGCCGGGACCGACTGATAAGGGGCGGTGGTGGCGGCGGGTTGCAGAGATATCGGGGGAGGGAAAGGGTGAACGCCGCACACTGCTGCCAGAGAACGTTATTATGATATAGCCCTACCATTGTCAGCAATAAGACGGAATAAGGGACCCCCCTTTCCGTCAAAATCAATTCCAGCCATTCCACTTCTTCACATACGTAACAAAGGACTGTCATCAGATTACATTTCATTTATTTTCAGCTAATGAACGATAAAAGAAAATATGGTATGAAAGAGTTAGAAAAACCTGCTATTTAAAAATCTGACTGTTGTGTTTACATAACTCTCTACTCATTCTTCTGCAGCTTATTCTTACAAAAACTTAAAATGTCTTATCTAGTTTTTGATAATCGAGATAAACTTTCATTTTCACATTTCATTGTAGGTGTAAGAAGAATACAGCAGACTAAAATAATAGTCATAGCCTTGTTATGCTCTGGCTTTGAAGTCCCATACCCTTGACATGACCACAAAAAAAATCTGGTCTGGTATATTCTTCTTCACCCTCTGGTATACACACTAATCTCATTTAAGCTTATTTTTCTATCTACTTCATTTTAATCGAAATAAACCTTTACAGAAATAGCTACATTACACATTTCGTTATAGATATAAAGAGATCAGCGATAGACAAATGTTTAACAACTGGACGCTATATGCTGCCTTAAAATTCCATACTGTTTCCATGACTTCGCGAGAAACAACTGAATACCGAAAGGAATTTTAAAAAAATGGCTAAATATTGAACAATTCGAACTTAATAAGATATCTCGGAAATGGCTGATACCACAAAAGACGTTATTTGAAATACATTGTGTGTTTTAAAGAGAAACTACATTTTTTGTGTAGTACGTTTTCATCTATCTTAACGTTTAGCAGTTATTCAAGATTACACAATATTCCTTCCGAATATAAAGAGCGCTTCACAGGCTATTGTCCTGAAAATTCAAGATAAACATTTTATTTTTCATCTAAATATCTTTAATATATGGTATTTTAATCAAAATCGTTATAGCCATTTTTAGAAAATAAAAAGCTTTGAAATATTTCCGATGCAAGGGGTAGTTTGGGCTGGGAGATTCTGTCATATCTTTGGAGTATACTGAACCTAAATACCGAGTTTGAATTATGCTGTTCACAGACACACGGACGCACAAAATTACTTTTTTTCTAAAAAAAGCTTTTTTGAGTTCAGGGAGCCTCAAAACGTGTATTTCCGGTGAAATCTTTGTATTGAATTTTTGGGTGGAATGCAATACCTTCTCTACCTACTGTGTAAGCGGTAGAAAAAGTAAAAAGTTTAAGTATTTAAAAATTTAACCCACAAGGAAGAATAACTTGAAAATGGTGAATGCTACAAAACTACCTGTTTTACATAAATTGTGTGCTTTAACGAGATATGCATTTTTGTGTAGGACGCTTTTGTCTATCTTTTACGGTTTAAAAATTGTATAATAATCATTCAAAGTTAAGAGGGCTTCATAGGCTATTCCCAGAAAATTAAATATTATATATATATATATATATATATATATATATATATATATATGTATAATGTTTCATAAAACCTTAATTGTATGGTATTTTAATCAAAATCAATACAGGAGGAGGAATTTTCTTGAAAATTATTTTGTTGCATCCATGGAAGATGTTGAATTTAAATACCAAGTTTGGTATTTAACAGACTTTTAGTTTTTAAGATGTTGTTCACACGCACACGGACTTTTTCTAATTTTTTTTTTAATTTAGGTGACCTCAAAACTTGAATTTCCAGTAAAATCCCGGTATCGAATTCCTCTGTGTAATGCAATACTTTCTCTACCTACTAAGTAGCTGGTATATCAAGTAAAAATGAAACACCTATTTTTCTAAAATACAGAAAAACAAATTTAGTCTAGAATAGACGTAAGACGCAAAAACCGATGCAGATATTTAGTTCATTTTATGCACATGACGCAGCGCTGTAAGGTATAATTACAAATAATAATCTTACGGTTAGGCACTAAATCAGATCACGTATATTTAACCTTGTGACCTATATTTTCGTGTTCTCGAGCCATTTATTGAATAATTGCACCAGTAACGATTTTCACACAAGAGGGCAAGACTGGCGTTTCGATCAGCCGGCATGTGACAGTTTGCCGAGCGTTGACGGGCAAATTAACTCCAATCGATACCATTTGCTTTGTGGCGTGATAAACTCACCTGCCGGCTAGCTATGTCATTTATTATCACACGTTATTATGTTAGCCATTTGTTCATTCTTGTTAGATTTGTCTAATGATCACGGGAAACAAGGTAAATCACTAGGGAGCGTAACGAAAATTACCTTTGGTATTTTCTTTTGTCTTGCAGAGTATGGACGCACACGCCGTAAGTTGATTTTACAAATTGCATACAACAAAGCGTAATGATTTTGCGATGACATGAAATTTAAGACGCGTAATATGTTCAATGTAGTAGGTAAGTATACAATTCTATTTTTTATGAATCCTCGAAGACGTGGTAGTACTGCTTCTTTCTGTCACATGCTGAAATTCATCCTGGTACCACATTAAACACGCATTAAAGCAAAGAACACCACTTCCTAGAATATTTACTGATTTCTAATACATATTTAGCATGAACTGTAAACAAAACTGACACAAAAATGGGAAAATTATTTTACACAGCCATAGAATTCGAATAAAATAAACAGTTCAACCGTCCATTACAGAATGTTCGCGCCCATTGCGGTTACTACAGCTTACTAGTGATGCAATAACATTTTAAATCGGCCGCTATGCATTTTGGTGCAGCCCAGAGAAGGGGGACAATGATCGTATTGAATGATGGACACCCACTCTGGTCTTTCATAGCATTGTATACCAATTAGTGCGGTACATTCAGTCTGTAATCTTAAGTTACAATATAGTACAATAGAATTAAGTTATTTTTATCATGTCCATGGTGAAAATTCGTAACACATTCAATCTGAGCACGAAGCCGTAAAAGTGCCTCGTTTGCCGTAGGTTAAAAAGACAGCAGCTCCATACTTTTTACGGGGAAACAAAGTTGGAGCACGAAATTGTGAAGACTACACAAGCAAATTTCATTATTTGTTCTGTGGTGAAGTAAACTGCACAGGAACTTAATGCAGGAATAATCCATATTTGGTTTCTAAATACAATTTGTGTTAAATGAAAATATTAGTGTCATTAACTCTTTACAACATATTTATCGTACTCATTTAATTTCACCCTGTTTTAAGAGTAAACGTTGAAATATCAAAAGGAAGTTTTACTTTCCAACAAAAAACTGTATAACGAGATTTCACCGGAAATACACTTGTTGAAGCTCCCTGAATAACAAAACAGTGCTGTGATCGAAGACGAGAAGTTGAATAAATACCAAATTTTGTATTTAAGTTCAGCGTTTTCCATGAACACGACACGAAGGCTTTTAACAAAATCCAAAACTACCCTTTCCATAGCAAATGTTTCGTTATTTTTGATTTTCTAAAAATGTCTAATGTTTTTTTAAATGCCACGTGTTTAAAATATTTATATGGCAACTAAAATGTATATCTTGAATTTTCTGGTAACAGCATGTATTTGAAAAACGAATCTTTCGAAGATATACCACTCGAATATATTATGGCGTATTAGTAGCCATTGTCATGCCAGACACATTATCGCGTCGTATTGGCGACAGAGAAAATTCATAAACCACATAAAAACATAAAACAAAATATTATTAACATTAAGTGTTTCAATAGTTTATAATAAAACATTGGTCTTGTAAACCAAAAATAAGGTTAAACTAACCTTTAAAACTTCAAAGAAAAGAGAAACCTTATCATTAATTTCCAAAATTAATATTTTATTAATATTTTGTTGGGAGTAATTCAGCATTCTTTCGGCCTTGTGTTTGAATTTCGTCTGGCATGACGACTCGCCGCCCCTAGCTGGTGAGCCTAGCTAGAAGTGGAGATAGAGAGAGAGAGGGGGGGATGGTTTGGCGTTACATTTCGAAGTGCGTGCGAGGCGTCAGTCTGGTTTGAGTCTGATCTGGGAGTTTGTGTGTGAATGAGTGTAGATGTAGAGCGTACGTGAGGTGTCTCCCCTCAATCCCTCAATTGTTTCTTTATCTCTTTTGTGTGTGATGTAAGGACACCATTTCTTTTATTGAATAAACCACAGGTAATGTGAAAAATGTGAAATTTAGGTATTTTGTTATAAAAAAACCCACGCCTTCAGCCGAATGTGAACATCAAGGTCGCTGTATCTGTAGCTACGTTTCCCCCATGTGCATGTTGGAGTGATTAAAATTTAATACTTTGCTGGAAACCTTTTAGCCCCCACCCCAGTATATGCAACAATATTCAAGAAAATTCCCCCTCCACAAACTACTGTTTAGATGGGAAACGTTTCCCTATATTATACTTTTCTAAAAAATGGCTCTTGGGATTTTGGTTAAAATACGTTTGAATTTCCTGGGAATAGGTTGTGAAGTCCACTTCATTCTCAATTTTGTATCATTTTAAATAAATGGTAAAGCTTAGAGAAAGCCAAAATCTTACTACGCAATTACAAAAAGAAAGAAGAAAAAAAGATCTTTAGAACACAAATTATGTCCAATAAAATGCTTGTGGTATTAACCGTTTCCGAGATATTCGTTGATCTTTTTTAAACTTTACATTTTTTAAGTTCTGTTGTTTCTCGTGTTCTTGAAAAGTACATATATGGAATTTTAAAGTCAGCATATACCAAACCGTATTGTAAACATTTTACCATACTGTATTCCTTTTGTACCTACCACGAAATGTGCAATAAAAGCATTTCTGCAAAGCATTTCTCGATTAGCATGATAGACAAAATCTGATGTTGCATTCACATGATCTTCTCTAGTCACTCATCTAAAACTGTACTTACAAAAGCTTATTATTCTATTATTTCTTGTTAACCAGGTACACTTTCAATTCGCATGTACACATTTCGCTATGTGACACTGTAGGTTAAAACTCTATGTTCTTTGCATGTCCACGAGAAAAAAAAATAGCGGCATCTCGTTGAGAAGAGTATAAATATTTGAAAATTCAAACCAATAAAAAGGTAGGTCTAGGAAATGGTTAACTCCACAAAACAAAAAACAAAACAAAAAAAACTTATTTGACATAAATTGTCTATCTCTAACGGTTTAAAATTATACAAAGGTCATTCAGAATGACACCGACTTCAAAGGCTATTCCTAGAAAATTCAAGACGTACATTTCATTTGTCATGAAAATATCCTAAACATATGGTATTTTAATCAAACCATGTGGTATTTTAAGATGATCAAAAACAGCAAAGTTATTCCATGTGAAGGGTAGTATGGGGTGGGGGATTTTCTTGAAAATTCTCGTCTCGCACAGTTGGATGAAGCTGAAATTAAACACAAAGTTATGTTGTTCACACACACAAACCTTTTTCTAAACCGAGATTTCACGGGATTTTGAAGCCCCCTGAATCCAAATAAATAATTTTTGGATACATGTCCATGCGTGTATCTGTGTGTGAGGAGCATAACTCAAAAACGAGAAATTGGATAAATACCGAACGCGACACGAAGATTTTCAAACAAATCCTCCAACCCGGACTACTCTTTACATGGAAGATTTTTCGAAATTTTTTATTTTCTAAAATGTGGCTCTAACGATTTTGATTAAAATACCACAGATTAAAGATATTTACATGAAAAATATAATGTATATCTTGAATTTCCTCTGCATTCGGAAGAAATTTTATATAATCTTGTAAAATGGTAAAAGTTAAGCGATAAACGAAAACGCACAAGACAAAAAATGTAGATCTCTTTAAAACACACAATTTATTTCAGGCTTTTAAGTGGCATAAGCCATTTCTGAGATATCCGTTATTAAACGTTCGAATGTTCATTTCTTGGTCAGTGTTTTAAAGTGCTGTCAACATTCAGTTGTTTCTGTCGATTGCATGGAAACAGTATGGAATTTTAAGGCCAGCTTATATCGTCCAGTTCCTAAACATTTGACTGTCGTTGTTCCCTTTGTATCTATAACCAAATGTGTAATGTAGCTATTTCTAGAAAGGCTTATTTGGATTAAAGTGTAATAGACAGAAAAACAAGCTTTAGTAAGAATGATTTGTTTACACAACGATAAACGATAGGGTTAGAGAAAGTCATGTGAATGTATCACATCAGATATTTTTTATTCAAGAACTCTCAAAACGTGTATATTCGTTGAAACTTTTATATCGAATATAATACTTCTTGCTATAACTAGTAGTGTGGTATAGTTTAACTTGCTGGACGTTGGAGGATTCAAAGACCCTCGCAGCTCAACTACTAGAAGTATTTTGTATACCCAGTATGGGAATTCACGCACACAAATTCTCATGCCCATGGTGGGTTTCGAACCCGACCCTTTGCGTCCCAGGGTGCCGAAGTAAATCTCTCCAGCGACCACGCCTACGGGGGCCACATTACAATACGTAAGCAGTACAAAAAGTAAGAATACATTTCTGGCTGGTCCCGTAGCTCAGTCGGTACAGCAACTGCTTGCTGAGCGAGGGGTCCCGGGTTCGATTCTCGGCTGGGGGTCCTCCCCAGAGTCTGGAAGTATGAATCAGAGTGTGAATGTGTGTATGATCTAATGATTAAAAAATACCAAAAGTGCAAGAAACCCAACGAAAAGAGTTACCGAGTTAACACCATTGCCGATAGGCAAACAGTTCCAAAGGAAAGGCCGCCGATCAACAAACCAATATGTCAAATTAAACTTTTCCGTTCAGTTCCTTTCCGCACTCCAACATCAACATATGAATAACTTGGCCTTGCAATGAACATTAGACTGCGTCTATGGCCAACGTAATATGCAATACAATGTTTGAACAATATATAAAGTATTTCGACATGGTATGCAACAAAATATTGTACGTAGCTGCCAAGAATTTTTTTTTCTTTTTCAGGACTCTTTTCGATATTCTTGCTCGTCGTGAAAAAACTCACTTTCGTGTACAGTTACGTTAATAACCATTGTCTATTAAAACCGTCTTTGCTTTGTTTTTCCCCAAATGCCTACACTTTTGATTATTGGAATCATGGATGTTCACACCCTTTTTGTAAATAATTGGTTTAATGGTGACAGTACTATGAGCACGCACGATTGTAAATTTCCGTTATTCTGCACCTGTTAAGATAATGTGAATAATTCCGAGTAAGTGAACGGTCGTACCACTGGGGAATGTTTGAAGTGAATAATCATTTCCCGAACAGGACATCCCCCCCTCCTCTGCGACTGTGACTAAGAAGGTTTTTCCAAGGTGCCAAACCTCTTCTTACATTGAGTTTCTGTTCAAATACGATAGAATATTTAACACGACTTTCCCCGCCCACTCTTCTAGAAGTATTCTTACAATAGATTATTCTTACCGAGCGAGGAGCACCGCGGGTGCTCCCGGGTTTGATTTCCGATGACCGCTCACTCTGACCTGTGGTTTTTCGTGGTTTCTCCGGGTCGGTAGGTGAATGCTGCAGTGTTTCATCTTATACCACGACTTTCCTGTACCCATCATCTTCTTTATCATCTATTTCAGGGTTGTAGGACCAGGCGACGGTGTTCGGCTTGGCGGTGGCTTTGCGCTCTGTGGAGCTTTCTTCCCTGGTGTCGCTGCGGGATTTCTCACTTAGGGACTTCGGTAGCTTGTGGGTGGGCTCGGGCGTTGGCCGATGCGTTCGATCTGGAAACGTTAGGGACCCTGTCCATGCTTGCGTCCGAATCTTCTGGTTCTGGTCGCCTTTCGGGTCTCTCACCTTATCCCTCCATCCCAGGGATCACGGTAGAAGCAAAAAGGTCCGTTGCGGTACTCTGCCCCGCTTGCGGGGGGGGGGGGTTCTCTCACTTTGTCCGTACCTTTACTTTAAAGCTTATTCCTGTCTTGTTGATCGAGATAAGCTTCCATTACACATTTCTTTGTAGGTATAAGGCGAACACCGTAGGCTAGAGCGATAGTCGCATTTAAAAATAAATCTGATGTGATACATTCACATGACTTTGTCTACCCTCTATAGTTTATTAGTGGGTATAGGAACCATTCTTAACTAAAGCTTATTTTACTGTTTACTACATAGCTATTTTTGTCCCTCTAAAAAACCGAACTTTTTCCATGTGAAGGGTAACTTTAAAGTTGCTCATCTTAAATACCAAGTTTGTTATTTATCCACTTTTCATTTTTGAGTTATGCTGTTCACAACACACAAGTATTTTCAGAAATGTCTTTTACGGATTCAGGGGACCTCAAAACCTGCATTTCAGTGAAATCTCCGTATCGAAATTTTGAGTGGCAAGTAGTACACAGAGTAATAACGTTTTGAAAAAATAATTTGTATAAGCCATTATAAATGACAATGGCTAAAGAAGCTCACATGAACGCAACATATCAGATTTTCTTTTATTATTACTAAGGAGACAATAAAACATATACCTATTTCTGGCGAAATCTTGATATCGAAATTTTGAGTATGCGGTAGAGAAAATGTGAAATTCTGCAGATCATCTTATTTCTTGTATATATTTTCAAGAAATGGCATGACAAAATATATCCTTGGAAAACATCGCCAAAAGGTTTAACAGTTCTGTTCTTTTTATATATCTACTACCTACGTGCATGTAAATGACGACACATTATAAACAAAATACGCCACAAATCTGTTCAAGTTTGTTTAAAATATGTTTCCATCTGAAATGTTTATTTGAGAAACTGGTCGCAGACAGGGATGTCAAACTACAGCATACGCCCTTTGAAGGAATTTCCTTCGCAACGGCCAGATTACCTCCATCCAGTAGGTGGCTGAGGAAAACCATCAATAACCCGTGTACAGAGACAGAGGAACGTCACACGCGTGATGGTTGACATGCCACACGTGCCACATGCGGGAGTATTCGGTGCACGTGTCCTATAGTAGTGCCACGCGACATGATATTTGATGCCACTGGAATATTCAGGGGTGGCCAAACATTCTGTAGCTCCACAGCTGTGCCAAAATGATGGCCTAGAAATGCAATGCAGTTTACAATAAATGCTGCATCTCTGCAAGAATCTAGAGTGATATATTGCTGTCTTAGCGGTATTGTACCCATACAGGGGCTACTAATAAGTCGGGTGTTTCCTACCTAATGTAAATGTCCAAATGTTTGTGCAGACAGGTCATGTGCTGCAAATTTCTTGTACATAGGGGTTCAAAATACGAGAAAGCTGACCTTTTACTTTCCCTACTTCTTACTAGAGTAAGCAGAGGAAGTATTAAATCCACTCAAGGATTCGATACAGAGACTTCACCAGAAAAACACATTTGATTCCTGAATTAAGAACAAAAGCATTTTATACAAAAAGGTCCGTATGTGTGTGCGTGAAAACAGCATAACTCAAAAATGAAAATTCCGTCAAATACTAAACTTGGTATTTAAATTCAGAATCTTCTCAAGATGTGATATGAAGATTTTTTTTTTAAAAAAACCTTACCCACCCCAAAATCTTTTACATACAGATTGTTTCACAAAGTTTTATTTTCTCAAAAATGCTTTAACGATTTTGATTAAAATACCATTATTTAAGATGACAAATACGTGTGACTATGTCCCAAATTTCTGAGAGTAGCCTGTGAATTCCTCTTCATTCAGAAAAAAAATTGTTTAAGTGGTAAACCACAAGAGAGAGAGATAAACGTATTCAACTAAAAACTACAGATCTGCTTAAAATATGCTCAATATTGTTACATGCGGGTAGGTGGCCTAAAAGTTCACATGAAAGCTAAATTAATTTTGAGTACCCAACACGTACATTGAAGGAACGTATACTTACTTGGCTGCGGAGGACCGAAACGTGGTGTGGCGGTTAAGAGGAAGGTGTGCGTTTTTACTGTACAAAATCCATAACACAAATCTACTCATACATTCCTAGCTTTATTTCCCAAACGTTTGGGGTTCCTACATTATTAAAAATGTAAGGTGGGAGGAGATGTCCACCGATCCAAAGCCCGGCTTACACACGCGGTCCGTTACTCACGGAATCCTAACTGAAACAGACGCTATCTTCACTACTCGTGGCTAGCAAAGCTACCAGCCAAGAGTGACGTAAACAATAATGTGTCTGGTAATGACGATGTAGAACAATAATGTAACCCCCCAAATTATTAATATGCCACATTATTTAATATAATTTTTTACGGCATTAGCAATTTCTAAGTTATACATTGTATTTGCTTTGAATTTTTTCAATACATTCATTTGTTTAACTGCCTGTTGCTATTCTGTATTTTTCGCGATGACATGGAAAGGGTATGGCATATAGCGACTGGCTTTTAAACATGTAATAACGACTCGGCATCTTCTATCCCTATTGCACCCACAAATTATTCTGCAGAAATTTATCTCGATTAGTGTAATGTAGATAAATAAATAAGCTTTTGTAAGAATAGCTTGTGGAGAGGGGAAGAGAGAGAGCAGCAGCATAGTAGTAGTAGTAGTAGTAGTAGTAGTATTTACTATAAAAGACACCACAGGCGGTGGGCACTGATGAAACAGGAAATGAAATAACTGGGGAAGGAAATTTATGCAGGAAACGTTCTAGGCCTAATTTGGTGTAAAGGTACGTATCACGGAAGGGCCCCCGAACGGGCCAGAACACCGCAAATAGGCCGTAACGGCCCTTTTACTTCCAACATGTGATCGCTGGGAGGGAAGGGTGAGGGGAGAGACCCGAAGGGCGACCAGATCCCGATCCGACGGACTCAAGCATGGACGAGGTCCCTAACTTTTCCAGGCAAAACGCATCAGGCGACAGCTGTCCCGACTCGCAAGCCACCAAACTCCAGGGTCTCCCAGAGCGGAGCCCCAAGCTGAGGAGAGACCTAACGGAGCGGTACCGCAGCGACACCAGGAAAGAACCTTTACAGAGCGCAAGTGACCACCCAGGTGCAACCCGCCGAACACCGTCGCCTGGCCCTACAATCCTGAAACAGACAACAAGCAAGATGATGGGTACACGAAATGAGGGACAGGAGAGTCGTGATAGAAGATGAACCCTCCCAGTATTAGCCTGGCGACCGGGGGATATCACGAAAAATCCATGGGCCAGAGTCGCCGTGGTTCGATCCCGGGGCCTCCCGAATGCCATCCCGTTCTCCTAAATTAGGGTACCGCCTTGGTATTTGCCAGTTGTGAGGACTGAGGAAACCCTACAGAAAACCTCAAGTCAGGAGGACGTTCAGGAATCCGTGCCTAAACGACCTCGGCTACCAGTGTCGGTATTGTTTGTGGAAAATGGAAGAGAATGTCATAAGAATGTAACACATCCAACCTTTAAAAATTTTTCTAGCAGGATGTGAAAGTTTGGACACGCCTTTTGGATCCAGCACTTTTACAGCCCTTGGCGATAAGAGAATTAGGCATATCTGACAACAGCTGCCAGGAACCCATCACATGAGGGCCCTGATGCGGGTGCTTCCTGTCGTTGAAAGTTAAGATCCACCACGGTCAGGTTACATGACATCCGCCAATATAATTATCGCGATCATTGGCTGCACTGTTCTACATTAGATGGCCATCAGGTGTGCCAACCGTAAATTGCGAGTGAACATTTTAAAGAAGGATTTATTACCGGAGCACACCGGCCTGGTAATGCCAGATATGCTATCTGTAGCAACATTATGGTGTTGAATGAGGTCCATTACCCAAGATGCATCGCTGTAATAGCCACGTTTCGCTTATTACACCTTTTGCGGAAATATACTCAAATTGAAGGGCTGGCTATCGACCGCTTTACTGAAAACATGCTGTCATTTGTTTTTGCGTCGCTTTTGGCGGGAAGAACAAACCTGCTACTGACTTGGCTACATTTTTACACAATTGCAAACTTCCGAGCTTATTAAGGAGAGACTCAATAACGAAAATTTTCAAATTATTTGTTAATTTTAATTTCCTTTTAATTTTGTACACATTTTATCACTGTAGGCACAATGCTTATACTTAAAATATATTTTTAAAAATGTTACATCTATCATTTTGTACTTTAAGATGTTCACCACTTCACAGAAAACAAATCTGATGTGTTGCATTCACATGACTATCATTTATTAATGGATGTAAAACCATTTTTACCAAAGCTTACTACTTTTTCTACTACGTAAAGTAAATAGGTGAAGTATTGCATACCACTCAAAAAATTGATACCAGATTTCACCATAAATACATGTTTCAGGCCCCCTGAATCCAAAAAAGGCACTTTTAGAAAAAGGTCCGTGTGTGTGTGTGTGTGTGGGTGTGTGGGTGTGTGTGTGTCTGTGAACAGTATAACCCAAAATTCGAAATGTCGGATAAATACCAAACTTTGTATTTAGGTTCAGTATCTTTCAAAGATGCAACACGAAGATTTTCAAGAAAAATCCCCCATCCCAGACTACCACTTAAATGCAACATTTTGGAAAATTTTGATTTTCTCAAAAATAGCTCTAACGTTTTTTATTAAAATATCATATTTAAGATATTTTCATGACAAATAAAATGTATATCTTGAATTTTCTGGGAATGTTCCAAAAGTCTTCATTCTGAATGGCTTTTGCATAACTGGTAAACGTAAGAGATAGACAAAATTGTTCTACACAAAATATGTAGAGCTCGTGAACATACACAATTTATGTCATATGCATTTTGTTTGTTGAGTGAACCATTTCCGCGATATTCCTTGTTGTTTGTTTGAATTTTCCAATGCTTGGTTATTCGTTTTTTATATCTTGGACATGCAAAGAAAATGGAGTGCTCCACATTGCAATCAGCTGTTTAAATATTTGACTATCGCTTAAAACCTACCATATTCCCCTTGCACCTACAAGAAAATTATCAATAAGATCGTTTCTGCAAATGTTTATCTCGATTAACATGAAGTAGATGGAGACTAAGCGTTTGCAAAAATAGTTTGTATAACAGTAGAGAAAGTCAATTTTTTTCTATTTCATTTTAATTGAGATAAACATTTCCGGAAATAGCTACATAATACATTCGTTATAGATACGAAGAGAACGGCGATAGTCAATTTTTTAAGACCTGGACACTATACACTGGCCTTAAAATTACATACTGTTTCCATGCAATCGCGAGAAACAACTGAATGTTGACAGGACTTAGGAGAATCGACAATTAATGAACAATTTGAACCTTTAATAACGGATATCTAAGAAATGGCTGATTCTATAAAAAGTTATTTGAAATAAATTGTTTGTTTTTAACACATCTATATTTTTTCTGTAGTACGATTTCGTCTATCACTTAACGTTTACCAGTTATACCTACATGATTATAAAAAATCCTTCCGAATGAAGGATACTTCACAGCCTATTCCCAGAAACCTCAAGATATATATTATTTTATTTGACATATAAATATCTGTAAATGTGATGTATTTTAATGAAAATCATTAGAGCCATTGGTTACAAATTCAAAATTTTGAAAAATGTTAAATGTAAAGAATAATTGGGGGTTGGGGGATTTTCCTGCAAATCTTCATGTAACAACTTTAGAAGATATTGAACTTCATCCGAATTTTCGTTTTCAAGTTATGGTGTTCACAGACACATAGATACGGACCGTTTTCTAAAAATGCTTTTTTTATTCAGGCCGCCTCAAAATATGTATTTCCGGTGAAATCTCGATGTCGTATTTTTAGGTGGAATGCAATATCCTCTCTACCTACCGTGTAAGTGGTAGAGAAAAATAAAAACCTTAACTTCTACACACTTTGGTGTAGAGTGGTAAACTTTAGTAGTCCATCCTTTAAGAGAAGTTTTGCTCTACAAATTGGCACTTCTGTTAAGTATGGCAGCTTCTGGCTGCTCAAATTATGTTATTTCCTTCTTTGTAAATATATGCGAGTTTGTTTTCTCCAGTTTTGCTTTGAACAGCTTCTAATTGATTGACACTTTCTTGTGTAAATGATCCGTTTTTACATTAACCCTTGAAGATGCCTGAATTCAATTTTAGGATGATGAAAACAACCAATCAAGCTACTGACCCAAGGCATTGGCTTGTAAGTCCTTGAGGGTATAATTCCTACAAAGAGGAAGTAATCTGTTGAAGAGGAAAACAACTTCTAATTGTTGTTGAGGATCTACTTTGGTGTTAGTAACATTTTTTAAAATGTTTGTTTTTAGATTTTAATCAAAGAATGGTATCACTAAGAAAATAACCCGTCTTCTCTATAAAACTTGTATAAAAGTACACCAGTGAATTAGAATCCATGGATCTGCATACAATAAAAAATTCCGTCTGATATCCTAAACAGTTTCTGAGGTAATGAGTAAATTTAGCAGATTTAACCTTGGCGGGACAGGGCTTTGAATCTCCCCTTAACTTAAACTGAACTATATCCCATATTTTTCTGTGCCGTTTTACTATCTCTACCACGTACATAGTAGGTAGAGAAGGTATTGCATTCCAACCAAAAATTCTATACCGATGGTTCACTGGAAATCCCCCCCCCCCAAAAGCATTTTTAGAAAAAGGTCCCTCTGTGTATCTACGAACAAACTTGAAAACGAAAAGTCGGATAAATACCAAATTGGTATTTAAATTCAGTACCTTCGAAAGATGCAAGACGAAGATTTTCAAGAAAATTCCGCACCCTAGACTACACTTTACATGGAATATTTTCAGAAATTTTTGATTTTCTAAAAAATGGCTTCAACTATCTTGATTAAAATACCATATATTAAAGATATTTACGTGACAAATAAAACGTATATCTTGAATTTTCTGGGAATAGCCTGTGAAATCCTCTTCATTCGGAGGAAATTTTGAATACTATTGTATAAACAGTAAACGTTAAGCGATAGACGAAAACATACAAAACAAAAAATGTAGATCTCTTTAAAACACACAATGTATTTCCAATAACGTTTTTTGTAACATTAGCCATTTCCAAGATATACGTTATTAATGGTTGAATTCGTTCAATACTGCCATTCTTTTCAACTCATATAGACTATTTATTTGTTTCTCGCGATTGCATGGAAACAGTATGGAATTTTAAGACTAGCATATAGCGTCCAGCTCTTAAAACATGTGACTATCGCTATTCCCTTTGTATCTATAACGAAATGTGTAACGTAGCTACTTCTGCAGAGGTTTATCTCGATTAAAATGGACTAGATAAATTAACTTTCATAAGAATAATTTGTACACCCACTAATAAACGATAGGGATAGAGAAAGTTATGCGAATGTAACACATCAGGTTTTTACATTGAGGGTTCACTTTCACGAAAATTACTCCAAATACAATGCTATTATTTATAATTTCGGCGATGTTTACTGGAATGTTTTCATTGTTGAGGATTTTCCCAGCTTACAAACGTATTTTATCGTAGTATTCTCCTGACTAAAATCACTTTGGTTAATGCAGTGCGTTCGTAGATCGGCCGAACCGTTTCCCGGCGGCCTAGGACTGGGTGAGGATTGGCGCGTCTTCCACCAGAGTTACACGTAAACGACCGGCAAGTCTAGGGTACGGAACACTAACTACTGTACTAACTTACATTAGGCTTACCTGCATCACAACAGATGTTGGTATTGATGACCTTCAATGCGAAACATTCCCTATAGCTCCAAAAACAATTCTGTTTTACTCGCAAAAGTTCTGTACTGACTGCTTAAATTTCTCTCGTGAAGTTGTCCTTCAATTCCGTAACATGTACCTTTATTTAAAAATTGCATGCAGATAGGTCAGGGGAAACAGGTAGCCACAATCCTCGACTAATTATTCGCAGCAGTGCGCGCTGTAGCTGAAGCCTGCTGAAGCCAGCCTCACAAAAGTTCATTTCTTGTTAGTTGCGAAAAAAGTTTATTTAAAATTGAATTTACATATACGTGTTAGTCCACTGTTGTGTCGAAAAATATGGGACCGATACTTCTACGCGCACTCCTGCGCACCAAACCCCAACTTTAGCAGTGAATAATATGGGGATTTTTAGTAGGCCAGTATCTATTATTCTGAGTACAAACGTGACCTTAAAACCACCCTTCATCAGTGAAGAACGTTAAAAGTGCGGTAGCTACAGCGCTACTCTCTGGCGGCAGGCGCGCCACTCCTCACCCAGTCCAATGCCGCCACGGAACGGTGCGGCCGATCTACGAACGCACGGTGTTTATATTGCCGATTTCCAGAATAAAATCTACATCATTCATAAATAATTATTTAAATGCAGACTGACTAATTCATGACGATTTTTGCCTCCTTAATATTCAAAGGTCACGTATATTTAAAACATTGGTACGCAGAGTACTTTGAATAGAGAAACACACTGAGGCATGAGGTCGTTTAAATGGCCGTCTGGATATTTCAAAATCGCTACACACTATAATTTACTTTTATATCTCTTCTATAAACTATTCTTACAAAAGCTTATTTTTTCCGTTACCTACACACATTCTTTCCGCTTTGTTCTTGAACCGATATGAGTTACAAAAGTTTGTCATTTATGAAATCTTTGCACGCTATTTAGAAAATAAACCATGTTACAACAATTTTATTCAACATAACACACAACAGAATTTTTATTTATTTAACAAACTGATTGTTATGTACTGCTGATTGCTGTATGTCATGCGGAATAATACTTTCGTCGCTTTAAGCTCATGTTATTTAGATTTTGATTATGAAACTCGTATATTACAATAACTGTAAAATGGTAACGATACAGAAGGAGTATTTCCACGGCAACGGGCTCCAGCAACACAGTTTTCACTAAACCACTTCTTACTAACTCAACCGCATTAATTATCAAGATACCTTAATCATTAATTCGTATTGCACCTCCTATACTTAAAAAACGACAAAGCACGCACACAATCACATACTTTTGAGGTAGGCAGCGGAAAAAAAAATTATATATGCAAATTTTGTAATAGGTTTCTTTTTTCAACGCGCGAGAAATTTTCAGAACCAGCCACTAGGCTCGTTTCTCGCGCGTTCAAACATGAGTCGCTTACTATACATGCATAAGTAATCATTTCTATCTATACCATGTTAATAGAGATACGTTTTGCAGAGATGATTTATTTACACATTTGTAAGTACAAGAGGGATGGAAGATGCTTAAGGATAGTCAAAGCTTTAAAAAGCGAGTTGCTATATGCTGGCTTTGAAATTCCATACTCCTTGCATGACATCCCGAGAAACAAAAGAATGTTGAAGTAACACTTCAGCAACCACAACAAATATTTCGAACAGAAAACATGTGTGTTTTTACGAGATGCACATTTTTCGCGTAGTAAACCTCCCTCTGTCTCTTATGGTTTATCAGTAATTATACAAAATTTATTCCGAATGAGCACGACTTACCAGAAAATTAGAGATAATGTTATTAGTCGGGTAAATTTATTAAACCTATGGTACTTTAATCATAAACGAGGGCTGTTTTTGTGGAAAATCAAACACAATTTAACATTTTTCGCTAAACTTAAATACCATGTAATGATTTTTTTTGTTTCAGAAAACCTCAAAATGTGTATTCCTGGTGAAATCTCGATATAAAATTCATTGATGGAATACACTACTTCCACTAACATAGGTCTTCTTCTTTTTCTACTTCACCGTTTTAGACCGTTTAGCCTGTTCCGGCTCCAAAATCTTGTTGTGTCCATCTCTTTTTTGGTCGACCTGGGTTTCTATATCCTTGGGGTATCCTATTTAATTCTTTCTAAGTGTTATTTCCAGTTAGTTCTATATTCTATTATTACTTTATTTAACTCTTCTATTTTTAACTTTTGCCTTACTTCGTTGTTTGGCTTTTTATCCAATCTTGTGTATCCTGCTATAGATCTGAGAAAATTTCATTTCAGCTGTTTGTATCCTTCTTTTATTTTCTGTTGTCACTGTCCATGTTTCAGACCCATAAGTTACTGTGGGGATGGCCATTGCTTTATACAGTTTTATTATTGAATCTTTTCTAATTCTATTTTTAGTGTTCTCTTTATGGTTCCCGTTATGTAATTGAATTCATTTAGCTTTTTATTTATGTCTATTTCAGACCCATATGCTATTTCACATCCTAGAAAATTAAATATTGACACTTGTTCTATACTTTTATTTTTTATAACTATTTTAGACCGGACCGAGTGAGTACCTTTAAATGCCATAACTTTAGTTTTTTCAGTTGAAATTTCCATGCTGTATGTTACTTTTCGCTATAAATATCTGGTCATCTGCGAAGACCATTGTCTTTACTCTTCTTGACCCCAAATTAATCCCTCCTACTGTTTGTTGCTTCCATGGTCTAATCATGTCAAAATATAGATTAAAAAGAGTGGCTTATATTGGGAAATCTTGTCTAACACCTCTTAGAATTATTATGGGTTCTCGATTATCTATTACAATTTTAGTTTTCACATATAAATTTCTAATTACATGTATTAAGTGTATTGGTACTCATTTATTTTCTAATATTTCTCATAATTTTTTTCTGCATACACTGTCAAAGGCTTTCTTATAATCTAAAAAGAGAATATGTGTTTCTAAGTTGAACTCTCTACGTATTTTGATTATTTGCTTAAGGGAGAAGACGTTACCTATACAACTTCTACCTTTCCTGAAGCCTGTCAATTCTTCTGTTCATAATACATCTGTTATTTTTGATAACCTACTGTTTATCATTTTACTTTCTCTACTACATACGTATAGTAAGTAGGGGAAGTATTGCATTCCACCCAAAAATTCGATACCGAGGTTTCACCGGAAATACATGTTTTGAGACCCCCTGAATAAAAAAAAATCTGATGTGTTACACTCACATGACTTTCTCTACTCTTGTACAATCTATTTTTACAAACGCCTATTCTCCATATGCTTCATATTAATCGAGATATCGAAATGTCAATCTTATTTGTAATTTTCTTGTAGATGCAAGGGGAATATGGTAGCTTTTAAGCGATAGTCAAATATTTTATCGCTGGTTGCTATATGGCGCATTCCATTCTCTTTGCATGTCCAGGACATAAAAAAATGAATAACGAATTTGAGAAAAAGTATAAGTACTGGAATATTTAAGGAAATAACAAGCAATATCTCGAAAACGGTTCACTGAACAAAAAAAATGTATATGATATAAGTTGTGTATTTTAACGCGATCTACATTTTTTGTGTAGTAAAATTTTGTCTATCTCTTATGGTTTACCAGTTATGCAAAAGTCGTTCATAATGAAGAATACTTTTGGAGACATTCCCAGAAATTTCGAGATATACATTTCATTTCTCATGACATCTTAAACATATGATATTTTCATCAAAATCGTTAGAGCCATTTTTGAGAAAATTAAAATTTTCGAAAAATGTTCCATGTAAAGGGTAGTCTGGGGTGGGGGATTTTCTTGAAAATCTTCGTGTCGCATCTCTGGAAGATACTGTACGTAAATACCAAGTTTGGTGTTTATCCGACTGTTAGTTTTTGAGTTATGCTGTTCACAGACACACACACAGACACACAGACACACACACACACACAGACACACACACGGACATGTTTCCAAAAATGCTTTTTTTGGATTCAGGAGGTCTCAAAACATGTATTTCCGCTGAAATCTCGGTATCGAATTTTTGGGTGGAATGCAATACTTCCCCTACTTACTATACGTAGTAGAGAAAGTAAAAAGCATTTTTGGAAACATGTCCGTATGTCTGGGAATGTCTCTAAAAGTATTCTTCATTGTGAACGTCTTTTGCATAACTGGTAAACCATAAGAGATAGACAAACTTTTACTATACAGAAAATGTAGATCGCGTTAAAATACACAATTTATGTCATATACATTTTTTTTGTTGAGTAAACCATTTTCGAGATATTGCTTGTTATTCCCTTAAATATTTCAATACTTATTTTCTCAAATGGGAATTCGTTATTCATTTTTTTGTCTTGGATATGCAAAGAATATTAATCTGTGGCAAAGGGAATGGTGCTGCACCTAGCAACCAGCTATTAAGAGATATGTATGTGCTTAAAGGCTACTGTATTTCTATATTGCTCTTGTAAATATATATTCCCCTTACGTCTACAAGAAAATTAGCAATAAGATAGAGCCTGCAAATGTTTATCTCGATTAACATGAAGTAGATGGAGAATAAGCGTTTGTAAAAATAGTTTGTACAAGAATAGAGAAAGTCATGTGAGTGTAACACATCAGATTTTTGTATAAATTGTATACGCAGAGCTCAGCAAAGTAATACCTCTATAATTTTCTGGTCTTACTCTATCAAATGTTTTAAATATTGAAATGATTCTTCTTATTTTTCATTCTTCCGGAATTGTTGCTTGTATCCAACATTTATTATAAAGATCCAGTAATTTTTCCTAAAGTTCTCTGGAGTGTATTTTAATAGTTCTGTGTTGATTTTATCGATGCCACATGCTTTGTTATTTCTGCTATATTTTAAGGCATCTTCTAGTTCTAAGTTATCTATCACTGTATTGGGTTCTATTGTTGTTTCCATTTGTTGTTCTTCCGTCCATAAATCTTTATAATATTGCTCTAAATCTTGATCTTTTATGACTTCTAAATTTACTCTGTCTTTTTCTTGCGAGTTGAGGTTCCTAATGAATTTGTATGCTTTGTCTTGTCGACCATGGAGATTGTATTCCATAACTGCTATATATTTGACCCAATGGTCTCCATTCATTTTACGTACACATTTTTTTATTGATTCCCTAGTTCTGTTATATTGCATTTTTAATTTATCACTTCTATCGTTTAAATATTTTAAGTACGCTTCTTTTTATATCTCACATTTGTTCTATCTCAGAATTCCACACTTTTTGCCCATTTTTTCTTCTGCATAATTTTAATTTCTAACACATAAATTACTAATACAGGTAAATTGTATAAAAAGTAAAAATAGCCTTAGAAAAATCACAGTCTATAAAAATACAAGGTAATAAAACACAAAGGATCTAATTTATATAATTTTTGCCAGGTTTCAAGCCTTAAAATATGAAATGGCGTATGAAATACTTTAGTTTACAGCGTATTTTAGTTCGAAATACTTAGAAATTATGCTAATATGAATTGAAAAATGCACAGAGAGGCCCAGAAGTTTGACGCACACCCCCGAAGTAAGAATGACACTAATGAACACACATATCTTTGGCAAAGAAAAAGCCAAAGCCTCCTGAAATATTTTATCTACTCCCCTGTACCTTTCGTTCCGTCTTTTCACTTTCTTGTGTTGGCGCAGATTGCGCGGCAGTTCTCATATCCGGCAACCCTCCCCTCATGGATCACACCCCTTCTTTCCTTATCTCCGCAGGGGGTAGTAATTTTTCTCGCCTACCCGCGAGAGGAACTGATTTCCAACCCCCACCCGGTCGTTTACGTAACAATGTTCCAACCCTAGGCACATATCGACAGTGGTGCCATTAGCAGTATTAGCAAGGATGGAATACCTGTCGGCGTGGTAACGCCTTCTGTCTCATAGGCCTGTTACGGTAGCCGATAATGGGCAGCTAAGGCCTTATAAAACAACCTGGATACTCTTATAATGGGACTATGGCCGAAAATGTTGCTTTGTGCTAGAAACAGCTGATCCCCAAATAGTAAAGTTTTACATTCTCCATTGCTTGCCTAGAGGAATAATTACATTCCGCCCAAAAAATTCACAGATTTTACCGCAAATATATGTTTTGAGGCTCCTGATTCCAAAAGCAAAATCATTTTCTAAAAGAGTCCGTGTGTGTCTAAGCAGCAAAATTAAAACATCTGTTGGGATACATTCACACGACTTTCTCTACCCTCTAGCATTTATTAGTGAGTGTACAAACAATTGTTACTAAAGCTTATTTTTATGCATACTACTTTTTAATACAAATAAACCTTTGCAGAAACAGCTACACTACTCATTTCGTTATAGATACAAAGAGACAGCGATAGTCAAATGTTTAAGAACTGTACGCTGGCCTTAAAATTCTATACTGTTTCCATGCAATCGTGAGAAACAGCTGAACGTTGAAAGGACTTTAAAGAATGACCAAGTAATGAACAATTAGAACCATTAGTAATGGATATCTCAGGAGTGACTTATGCCACAAAAAAAACTTATTTGAAATAAATTCTGTGTTTTAAAGAAATCCGCATTTTTTGTGTAGTACGTTTTCGTCAATCACTTGATGTTTAGCGGTTAAACAAGATCACACAAAATTCCTCCGGAATGAAGAGGACTTCAAGGCTATTTTTCATTTATTCTGTAAATACCTTTAATATGTGGTATTTTAATCAAGTTCGTTTTTATAAAATCAAAATTTTGAAAAATGGTCCATGTAAACGGTAGTTGGGGGCGGAGGAATTTTCTTGAAAATCTCGTGTCGCATCCTGGAAGATACTGAACTTAAATACTCTTTGTTACGTATCCGACTTTTCGTTTTTGAGTTATGCTGTTCACAGTGACACATAGATACATACATTGACGTGTTTCCTAAAATATTTGGATACAGGGGCCTCAAAATATGTATTTCCGGTTAAATCTCGGTATCGAATTTTTTGTTGGAGTGCAATACCTTCTCTCCAGTTCGTTGTAGAATAAGTAATAATGAAATGTTGGACAAGCACCAAATTCAGTATTTGAGCTCAGTATCTTCCAAATATGCGACAACAATATTTTCAAGAAAATCCACCCGCCCCAAACTACATTTTACATGGAAACGTTTTCTTAATTTTTTATTTTTTCAAAAATGGCTGTAACGATTTTTATTAAAACTACCCTATGTTTAAGATACTTACATGACAAATAAAATGTATTTTATGAATTTTGGGAAAAGTCCTTTTCATTCTGAATGAACTTTGAGTAACTTGTAAACCGCAAGAGATAAGACAAATACAACAAACAATACAAAAAAATTGCAAATCTCTTTAAAACACACAATTTATGTCAAATAATGTTTTGTGGCATTAAACATTTTAGGACATGCAAAGAGAAGGGAATTTCAAAGCCATTATAGCGACCCGCTTTTAAAATATTTAACAATTGCTTAAATCTACTTTATTCCTCTTGTACCTACAAGAAACGTGTACTGAAACTATGTCTGTAAATGTTTCTGTATTAACATGAACCATGTAGAACCATAAGCTTTTGTAAGAATACTTTGTAGAAGAGTGAGTAGAGAAAGTCTTGTGATTGTAACACATTTTTATTAATATAATTTACTTCTTGCTGATCGAGATAAAGGTGGCTGAAATAGTTTCATTACTTGTAGATCAGGGATGCCCAATCTTACAGAGAGGGGATGAAGGGAGTTTCCCTTCCCTCTCATTTCCACTCGTGCTACCAAAGACTGAAACTTGATTGGTTTGGCTTGTCAGTCCCTTCAAATATACAAATATAGTAGGTGGGTGAACTATAGGCTTTGAACCTTAAGGACATTTGGTAGAGATCGGAGGGTATTTTGACACCTTCCGAAAATTGAAAGAAAGCCACATTTCTCTAGAATTATACCATCTAGGACAAGAACTTGTTACTGCGTATTAAAGAAGGTTTTCTGAGTATACTGGTATCAAGAATTTTTAGCTAGCTTTAAATATTTTAATTATAAACATATTTAAATATCGTAAAATAGTTTTTAAAAGATTTTTACTTTCATTTATACGTACATTTTTCTCTGGAAATGAACATTAGAACTCCGCCAATTTTTATTATGAGTTTTTATAAGTAGCTTAATATAACCGGTTAACTATCTTTCAATTTGAGGGACTAATTTAATTAAAAAGAAAATAGTCGGTAGAAAAAAATTTGATGTAATTTTTTACTTATATTTTTTGTAGAAACGAAGTAATTTAGGATCAAAATCTTTAACCTACTAAATGCAGCTAAACATTCTGTACAAGCAAAAAGAATTCAAATTTCTAACTTAAATAGATTTTCAGAAGAGTGTATCTTTCGGAAATGGCAAAATGGCATTGTTACATACCAATATTCTATAACACCTCTGGATTATAAGAACCCTTTAAAGGTTCAAATAACAAAAGAAATTAAATAAGCATGTCCCTTGTAGTATTTATAATCCATTACAAAAAAAAATCAAAAATCAATTTTTTGAACCCAAATATCTACCAAGTGTCGTTAAACGAACAGTTTGGGTTTCACTATTAAGATACAAGAGGGATACAATAGGCTTAAGCAATAGTTATATCTGTAAAAACAGGGTTGCTATATAGTGGCTTTCCATACACTTACATGACATCACGAAAAACAAACGAATGGTGACCAAGTACTAAAAAAATCTGATGTGTTACACTCACATGACTTTCTCTACTCTTGTAAAACTATTTTTCCAAACGCTTATTCTCCATGTGCTTCATGTTAATCGAGATGTTAATCTTAAAGATAATTTTCTTGTAGATGCAAGGGGAATATGTAGTATTTAAGCGAGTCAAATATATTAAGCGCTGGTTACTCTGTGGAGTATTCCATTCTCTTTGCATTACCAGGACAAAAAATAATAAATAACGAATTCTCATTTGAGAAAAAGTATAAGTATTGGAAAATTTAAGGGAATAACAAGCAATATCTCGAAAATGGTTCACTCAACAAAAATGTATATGACATAAATTGTGTATTTTAATGCGATGTACATTTTTGGTGTAGTAAAATTGTGTCGTGGTTACCAGTTATGCAAACGTCGTGCACAATGAAGTATACTTCTGGAGAGATTCCCAGAAAATTCAAGATATACATTTTATTTGTCATGAAAATATCTTAAACATATGATATTTTAATCAAAATCGTTAGTCATTTTTGAGAAAATTAAAATTTTCGAAAAATGTTGAATGTAAAGCGTAATCTGGGTTGGGGGATTTTCTTAAAAACCTTCGTGTCGCATCTCTGGAATATACTGAACCTAAATACCAAGTTTGGTGTTTATCCGACTGTTCGTTTCTGAGTTATGCTGTTCAAAGACACACACACACTCAGGGACATGTTTCCAAAAATGCTTTTTTTGGATTCAGGGTGTCTCAAAACATGTATTTCCGGTGAAATCTCGGTATCGAATTTTTGGGTGGAATACAATACTTCCCCTACTTACTATACGTAGTAGAGAAAGTGAAAAATTGAAAGAACAGCAATGAAAATCTTGGAAATGGTTAATCCGAAAAAAACATATATTTCAAATAAATCGCATGTTTTAAGGAGTTCTACGTTATTTTTCTTTTCTTTTTCTTAAGGTGATTTAATGGCCCCCTTTAACTACTATCATATCGGGGAGAGTAGTGTTAAATTCGTTGAACTGTAGGTTCTTTTAACAGTAGTTTTGTTTTTCATTTTGCCGTGAAACAGTCACGTTAAATCTCATATGCATAATCCCAGAGTAGGAATCCAGCCCGTAACTGATTAAAAACACCGAACGGTCACCACTCCCGATACTGCGGTTCAAATCCAGCCAAGGCTGTCCTCCCTGACATTTTTACTTTCTCTACTACGTATAGTAAGTAGGGGAAGTATTGTATTCCACACAAAAATTCGATACCGAGATTTCACTGGAAATATGTTTTGAGGCCCCCTAAATCCAAAAAAAGAATTTTTGGAAACATGTCCGTGTGTGTGTCTGTGAACAGCATAACTCAGAAACGAACAGTCGGATAAACATCAAACTTGGTATTTAGTTTCAGTATCTTCCAGAGATGCGACACGAAGGTTTTCAAGAAAATCCCCCCACCCCAGATTACCCTTTACATGGAACATTTTTCGAAAATTTTAATTTCCCCAAAAATGGCTCTAACGATTTTGATTAAAATATCATATGTTTAACATATTTTCATGACAAATGAAATGTATATCTCTAATTTTCTGGGAATGTCTCCAAAAGTATTCTTCATTGTGAACGACTTTTGCATAACTGGTAAACCATAAGAGATAGACAAAATTTTACTACACAAAAAATGTAGATCGCGTTAAAATACACAATTTATGTCACATACATTTTTGTTGTTGAGTGAACCATTTTCGAGATATTGCTTGTTATTCCCTTAAATTTTTCAATACTTATTTTCTCAAATGGGAATTCGTTATTCATTTTTTGTCGATATGCAAAGAGTATTAATCTGTGGGAAATAGAATGGTGCTGCACATAGCAACCAGCTATTAAGAGATATGTCGATGCTTAAAGGCTACTGTATTTCCATATTGCCCTTGTAAAGACAAAACAAGGGGGAATAGTACGCCTTAAGCGATAGTCAAATAGTTTTAGAACTGTCCGCTATGTGTAAAATGTAATTCTCTTTGCATGTCAAAAGATCGTTTCTGCAAATGTTTATCTCGATTAATATGAAATATATGGAGAATAAGAGTTTGTAGAAATAGTTTGTACAAGAGTATAGAAAGTCATGTTAGTGTAACACATCAGATTTTTTTCCCAGGTTTACCTCAGTCCTCATAATTTGTGCATGCCGAGGAGGTACACTAATCTTATCTTATCTTATCTTCCTAATGGAAGGGACTCGGCCCCGTTCAGGGTATGTCCCATGAGGGAGCGTCTCGGGGAGAAAGTATTATGCGAGAGGAGACACGAGAGACCGGATCCAGGAGCAACGGTACAGCAATGAAAGGTCCTTAAGTTTCCAGAAGTAGCCACCCCGGCAGACCGGGATCCTCGCTCCACACAGAGGAGGTTCGGTTGCCTCGGCAGACAGCCGAAAGCCAAGGGATGGAGCGAGTTCACAGAGAGCATACTTTTACCTTGCCACCTGTACCGAAACACCATCGCCAAAAGAAAGAATCCACTAAACCATTCGCCTGACGACGCGAAAAAACCCAAGGGTCAGAGTGCTCGGTTTCTAGGGATTGAGCCCGGGACCTCCTGTATGCATGCCACAGACAGGAGGTACCCTATCTTAGGCCTGAAACGTTTCCTTCCCAAATTTCCTTTCACTATTATCATTTCATTTTATCTGTCGCCAGTTACACTGCCTGTGGTGCCGTAAATGGGCATTAAATACTATAAAACGCGCGCGGGCACTCGCGGATCTCTTTCTAAACATGCCTTTTCTTTTTTCAGAGGGCCCCAAAACTTGTATTTCCGATGAAATCTCGATATCGAATTTTTGGATGAATTGCAATATTTACTCCACTTACTATACGTCAACTACAGATAAAGTAACAAGCTTTTGTAGGAATAGTTTGTAAAAGGGATGACTATGATTATGATAAGGTAATGGAGAGGTACGCCTCGTTCACTTCGACCCAAAGAGGTACGGATGAAGTGATACAACCGCAAGAAGCTATAGGCCTAGCTC
The DNA here is from genome assembly GCA_030765065.1 of Deroplatys truncata. Lineage (NCBI taxonomy): Eukaryota > Metazoa > Arthropoda > Insecta > Mantodea > Mantidae > Deroplatys > Deroplatys truncata. The sequence continues at coordinate 47,821,193 of CM060986.1, forward strand.
ACAGAGATCACACCTTCGCATTGCTCAGAGAAGGCTTCCCTATGGCGGAGTCTAAGTCCAACTGAAAGGGGAAATGAAATCAGAGGGAATGAGCGGACAGGGTATTCGTGGTAGAAGAGAATTTTTCGTCTACCGACCCAGGGAAACCACGAAAAAACAAATGAATGAGCCTACCGGCGGGAATCGAACCCGGGACCTCCCGAATACAAGCCTCACACGCTACTGCGGAGCCATCTGGTTTGTTAGTAAAAAGGATATGACACATCAGATTTCACTTTCTCTACCATGTACATAGTAGGTAGAGAAGGGATTGCATTCCACCCAAAAATTCGAAACCGAGGTTTCACAGGAAATACACGTTTTGAAGTACCATAAACCGAAAATACAGTTTTAGAAAAGGTCATCTGTATGTGTGTGCGTGAACAGCATAACTCAAAAACGAAAAGTCGGATATATATCAAACTTGGTATCCAAGTTCAGCATCTTCCAAAGATACGACACGAAAATTTTCTAGAACATCACCTCACTCCAAACTACACTTTACATGGAATTTTATTCGAAATTTTGGGTTTTTCAAAAGTAATTCTAGCGATTTTGACTAAAATACTACACATTAAAGATATTTACATGACAAATAAAATGTTTATCTTGATTTTCTGGGAACAGCCTGTTTTCATTCGGAAAGAATTTTATATAATCTTGTATAAAATGGTAAACGTTAAACGATAGATGAAAATATACCTCACAAAAATGTAGGTCTCTTTAAAACACACAATTTACTATAAATAACTTTTTGTGGCATCAGCCATTTCCGAGATATCCGTTATTAATGGTTCGAATTGTTGAATACTTTGTCTCTCTAAAAGTGTTATCGCTGTTTCTCGCGATTGTATGGAAACAGTATGGAACTTTAAGCCAGCGTATAGGGTTTAGTTCTTAAACATTTGACTATCGAATTTGACTACAGAATTAAACTGTATCTTAAAATATCAAAAATTTCTGTGCATCATACACTAAGATGTAGAAAAGTAAGCTGAATTTAAGCTAATGGGTTCAATGGATTTAAACTCCATAAATAAAGACACACTTTTTTTAGAATCTTAATGGCTGATATAATTTTAGAAATAGTTTCTTTAAGAAATGTAAATATTTTTATGTATATTTGGTATTTTTTTTTCTTTTGTATCTATAACTAAATGTGTAATGCAGCTATTTCCAGGTTTATCCGGATTAAAATATAGTAGAATAATTTGTATCTATACCCACTGATAAGCGATAGAAGGTAGTCAAAATCATGTGAAGGTAATACATCAGAGTTTGTATCAAGATCCACATAACAGTTCATTTCGTAATATAAATTTTTGAGTTACCTTATTGATTCTATGTCAAAAGTGCAGAAAGTGGCAAGTTAATAATCCTTAAATACCTGGGAATGAAATTCATTGAAAGACGACACTGATGTTTATTGCAGTGAGAACCAATTAAAGAAAACTGTTTACGTTGTAGCAATGAACATTTTGCTGGCAATAAATCAACAAAAAGTTACTCTAAATTCCTCCGCTCGCCTGAAGACGAAGAAGAAGGGAGGGATTAGAGGGAGGGAGGAGTTAGTAGGTGTAATTTATCAGCAGGCTCCAGGAATAATAAAAAGAAGCTAAGTTTGCCAAATTTCCTGTATTATAGACACAGTGCGGCAGAAAAGGAAGATATCGGCAATCAGTACGAGCGTTTCCAAGCTCAAGAACGGCGCTATCAATGATTTATTATTTTTATCTGTCACAGAGGAACAGAGAGAGATGCTGCGGTATAATGATCCACCATTAGGGAGAGAAAGAGAGACTAGAGTTTACTTACCCTTCCATGTGAAGAAGGAACACTTGCGCGATGACGCCGCGGCGAGGACTTCACCTCCCGCGCGTGCGATCCAGCTCTTCTTGGCCACCTCGACGATTCGGAGTCACTAATTAGACACAGCAAGTCACTTCACGTCACAGTTGCTTCAAGTTCCTTCAACTTCACACCAGTCAGTTACGCGATCACGTCATGCAACTCAGTCCAGTCGACTTTAATTGTGGTCTTTGTTTCATTTCCTCACAACACTTTACTTCGCTAAGTACTCTTTTCATACACCCTACAAAAAATATAAATGTGTTTAAAAATAAAATCATCGTATGGAATTCCAGCTTACATTTTTACTTTCTCTACTAGATCTTTGCATTCCAAGCAAAAATTCAGTAGCGAGATTTCAATGGAAATACACGTTTTATAGTCCAACGAATAAAAAAAATAGATAAAGGTCCGTGTGTATGTCTGTACACTACATAATTCAAAAACGAAACGTCGGTTAAATACCGAATTTGATATTTAAATTCAGCATCTTCCAAGGTTGCGACAGAAAAATTTTCAGGAAAATTCTCCAGTCCCAAACTGCTCTTTGCATGGAAAGCGGTTCGTTATTTTTTATTTTCTGGAAAATGGGTTTAACAATTATTCTTATCAAAACGCTATATGTTTTAGATATGGGTTTGTCTTTAACTTTTTGGAAATAGCAAGTTCTCCATATTTTAAATGACTTTTGTGTAGGTGGAAAAGCGTAAGAGACCGACAAAAACTTACTGAAAAAAAAGTTAAATTTATTGTGGTTTTAACCATTTCCGAGATACTCTTTGTTATTGGTTTGAATTGTTAAGTACTTTTATTAACGGTATGTTTCTATTCACTTTTTCGTGGTTATGCAAAGAGAACGGAGCTATAAAGCCATCATATATCGACCCGCATTAAAGAAAAAAACATTTGTCTATCACTTCCTATATCCGTTTGTACTTACAAACAATTGTGAAATAGAATTATTTCTGCAAATGTGAAGTTCGTTTAACATGAAGTAGCTATAAGAATAAGCTTCTTTAAACATAGTTTGTAGATGAGTGGGTGGTGAAAGTCATCTGAATGTAAGAATTCATCATTTTGTTTAATGTAGTCTTTACAGATGAATTAAAAATTAAGATATATGGCTGAGTCCCCGTTTCTGTTTAATTTCTACTTTCTCTACTACATAGCTTTGATAGGTAGAGGAAGAAATTTTCCACTCAAAAATTAGATAACCAGATCTCACCCGAAATACACACGTATTAAGGTCCCCTGAACGAAAGAAAAGCGGTTTTACAAAATCGCGCGCGTGTATGTCACCCAGTTTTGCTTTATTACTATTTATTATTCTTTCGCCATTAAAAGAACTGTTCCTAGGAACTAGGCTAACAGTTATTTTCAAAGATTTTAAAACTGGGTGAGGGTGCAGTTATATGTATGTGACAGATTTCATTTTAATTTCGTTGAGGATATTTTTGGCACTTTATTGCTAACATGAAGATGTTCTCCAGTTCAAAGGAGTAAATAGACACGCTCAAAATCACTTATAATTCAGTTACTGAAAGGGAGGTTTGCAAATCCTGCTCATAACACCAAATTTCACTCTGTTTTCGCTTAATTTTGTTATGCTCTAGTACCTATAATTCTGACGAGACTTGGTACGCTCAGGTTTTAGAATCTGGCAAAAGTGATAAGCTACCCTAAAAGTTAAAAAACTTTCGCTATTTTTGACCCTAACAACCCATTGGTCTATCTAGTTCTGAACAAAACTTTATACACCATTGTAAACGAAAATTACGGGCTACCTTACAACTCTCAGCAACTAACCCTAGCATATTTCCAACCCCTTATGTAGAAATGTGCACTTTTAACCCATTTGTCCAAAATATTGTACAATTACACAAGAGGATCTGGCAAAAATCATAGGTTACCGCACAACACCTTACAATTTCTAAAAACTGCAATCCTTATTTTTAGTCCTAATCCCCGAAATGTTTAATCACCAGCTTTATTCTTTATTTTCAACTCCTACATTGCTTGGCCAACCAGAACACAAATATTTGCACTTGAGCTATAGGATTTGACGAAAATTTGCTTATTTTTATATAGTTCTATAAACTATTCTTACAAAAGTTTATTGTTTTCTATCTCCTTCATATTAATAGAGATAAACGTTTGTAGAAACGTTTTTGTTGTAGGTAGAAGGGGTATCCCTTTTGGAGGAAACCGAAATCATAGTCAGATACTTAAAAAGCGAGCCGTTATATGCTGTCCTTGAATTTCCATATTCTTTCCATGACATCGCAGAAACAAATGAATAGCGGCAGTACTTCAAAAAATGATATAATAGTATTGAAAAATTCAAACCAATAACACTGGTTATCTCGGAAACGACTCAGTTATTTAAAATAAATATGGACACCTATATTTTTGTGTAGTGTGGTTTTGTCTTTCCCTTGATGTTTACCAGTAATGCCAAATTATACAAAATTCCCTCGGAAGGAAGACTTCACAGGCTACTCTGTGAAAATTCAAGATATACATTTTATTTGTTAGTGAAAATATCTTAAATATACGGTATTTTAAACTCGTTAAGCGACATTGTTTAAGAAAATGAAAATAACGAAACATTTTCCACTTTTGGGTGGAATGCAATATTTTCCCTACCTATTAGGTAAGTGGCAGAGAAAGTAAAAACACTCCTCTCTATTTTCAACCCTTTGTGTATAAATTTGCACCAATTTCTACAACACTTTGGACACTGCGCTTTAGCTGCGAACGAAATTATAAGCTACTTTCAAAAATCACTCCTAATCCTTATTTTCAACCGCTTACTTGCAGAATGAATTCATGCATTGCTGGGTAAGAAAATGGGGTGAGCAAAAGTAGTTATACAATTATACGTGTAGTATTATGGGTGGACATTTTTAGCAAGATGGGGTTCCTGCTCACTAAGCACGAATTGTGCGAAACGTTTTAGTCGAAGAATTTCTAAATAAGTGAATAAATAATAATGATTTTGGAAAGCCGCAAGAAGAAGTTACGAAGACAGTACGATACAAAAATTGTTCAGTCAACTAACAAAGAAGAGATCATTAGTATTCTATGTTTCAATGAAAAACAGCTGGGGAAAATAGAGATATATAGACAACACCAATACAGAAGTAAGAAGAGGGACAGCATGGCTAAGGGCAGGAGTGTGGAGCTTAAAAGCTCAGCGAAATGATTATTCACAAGGTGAATGCCCATTATGTGGAGGAAAAGAGAGTGTACAATCGATCAATTTAAAACTGGCCGGCGTCGAGAGACGGAGCTCGAGTCGGGTACAGCCAGGCTTTGCTCACAAAACTGCGCACTCTTGTAGTAGTTATAATGGGGAACACAACTATAATCACAAAAGTATTCCGAGAAAATAATTTATATGCGAGATTTCAAACAGATGGGGTGTTTCAACACTGAATACTTGTAACCAAAACACACTTTATAGATTTATGGTTCTCAAGTGGAGTTTAAAGCTTGTTACAATGCCACGCTTACTGCAGCACTCTTAGCTCAGTGGTAAAGAGTTAGCTTACTGTTCCCGAGGATGTAAGTTAAAATCTCCATGGAGCTACTTAATTTCTCCCCCTTTTATTTTAAATGCATGAATAAAAATATACAAGTTTTCATTTTTATGTATGTCTATTTAGTAGAGCGCCATCCCGGTAGATTCAACCATGACATTAATTTATGTCGGGACGAGGTTTCATACCCAGTCAATTTAATTTTATAACCAGAAATTTCACTATTACAGTAATTATGTGTGTAAGTAAAATGAACTAACACAAACAATATTATTTAACTATATTACAATAGAACGAGTAACAAAAAATAAAAGATAACAATCCAGTACGGAGAATTGAACTCGAGTTACTTGCGTAGAAGTTAAGTAGCTTAATCGCTGCTCCAAGCCAAGCACGTGTGAAGTTACCCAAATCATGCCTTATGACTTGTATTATAGTTAGCTTAAGCGGCGCACAGAAGTTGACGGTTGTGCACCACGCGCTCACTCGAATGGCCTGTTATTGAATACAGGGAAACAGATTTGAAAAGAAAAAGCATGATTAAGAATAAATTATATAAATCAAATTTCAGACAAACACTCTAAGAACATACGACAATTTTAGAAAAAGTGACAAACAAATAGAAATGGAATGTTAATGGAGAAAAAGAACAATTAATTAGTACATATAAGAATTAAAGTGGTAATGTAAAATGTAGTTTGTAACATAAGATGGTTGCCCACCTGAACCTTGGTTATTGCCAATGACATGCATTGTCTTAGTGTTCCAATAAATTACTATTATTGTTCTTATTTTTATTAAAAGAAAAGTGAATATGACGAAGAGAATCAACTAACTGGTCAACATGATCTCCGGATCTTACCCTATGGATTTCTTTCTTAGCAATGAAGCAAGAAGACCATCTACTGCTGACGTTGAGATTATTAGGGCGACATGTCAATAAATGGATAAAAATAAGGAACTGGAAAGTAAAATGTAGACTATAGCAGTGTGTAAATGCTGAAGACCAACTGTTTAAACATCACAAAATAGTATTCTAATACTATGCGTTATCTCATAAATTTGTATCATAATTTATTAGAGTTTCTTCTCATACTTCGTTTGGAAGACAATCAGCAGATACACGAGGATTATGGAATAAGGTGAAATTAAGGAATGACGATACAGAAAAGCTGGAAATGTAGAACAGTCTAAAAGATAAGAGTACTTTGAAATATTATTGGAAGTTTAAGAAATGATGGGGCTGTTTGCAATAAAAGGTGAAGGGGAGAATTTGCATGGGTTAAGAGCAGGAATAATGTGGTTAAGTGAACTAAAGGTGACAAAAGAACTGTGTGTAAATATGAATAAAGATGTTCTTTGATAAGCAGTGTCCAGAACTGAAATATACAGAGAGAAAGTATAGTGGGATAACTTCCAGACAGAAACTTTGGCATTAATGCATGTATCTGTGGCAATAAAAGAATTCTTTTGTTTTTTTTCTGATTGACTTGACCGTTTTACCATATTTATAAAACATATAGTATACACAAAATGTTAGTTAGCTGTGTTAATCCGTTGTTAAAATATTATTTTTTTCATAACTAATCACTTTTCGGTATGCTAATATAAAAGCTCCTTGGAACCTTCGGTTTATCGAATCACTCCCAAAATTTTAGTTTGTTCTTAGTATACAAACTTAAAGAAATTGCTGCCTAGGCATTTCTTAATTTTAATTAATTTAAAAAAAACAATTGTATTCATGTTACTGAATTGTTTAACTTTGTACAATGTGAGTTATGCTAAATAATAAATTTCGTCTGAACTATTTAATATTTTAACTAGTACACAACAACTTAATTTCAAGCTAATAAGCTACAAACCGTGGTCAAAGAGCATTTTGAATAATGAAAAATAATGAAAAACATTGAAAAAAATGGAATTGAGAAAAATAAAGTTTAAAGTGAATGCGATGTTTTACCTAAATGGCCCAGGACCGATTAAATAGCCATTTGAGGCTTTAAAATTGGGGTTAAAAACCAATTAGGTATGTAGCATGAAAGTAAAGCATACATGCATAATGTGCAAAAAAATCACATTTTTTACCAAATTTTACACATAGATTTATTTAAATCAAGAATTTAATAGCAGAGGATAATAAAGAAAGCAAAGAAACACGGATGGAAATATGATATTTCTTACGAAAAACCAAATTTTAATATCCATTTTAACAAAAGTATAGTTCGAGTGAAGAAGAATCTATTGTAGACAAAGCCAGGATGTTAGTTGTTTGGGAAGCAAAAATAACAAGCACAATGAAACGTATAAAACTAATGTAAATGTGTGTAGAAATAAACAAATAATTCATTCTTGGTACATACTTCGTATACTTTCACTACTGTGTAACTACTTTTGGCCACCCCTGTACACATTCGACCAATACTCTCATATTCCTAACACCCCTCTTCGATGTGTTCAGCTTCACTACTACAATTGTATTCAGGAAGATCCCGTACCTAAAATATAGAACTGTAAAAGTCGAAACAACGAGAACATGTTCGTCAACACCCACACACCTGTTGCTCACTGCACCCACGTGGCCAGCACGCACGCTGATCAAAACAAAACACTGTGTAGACGCGAAGCACTTCAACATTACACTACGCGGCCCTGAGTGGTGGCGGGCGTTATCACGGTGTGAGATGGGGCCTGGCTGTTTACATTTGGGGGGGGGGGTAGATAGTGGAAATCTCCAAATACAGCTAACATCTGTTATCAGCGTGAGAAAGCTAGTCTTCCGCTACAGCGTCTCTCCAAGATTCTTGGTAATCTTGCAAACATCTCGTCACTTCCTTCATGTTGCATCAGACACTGATGCAGCGCCTGCCTGCCTTCTTTTGTCTTTCTTCCTGTCACCCATACTTAAAGGTACAAACGCTGGTAAGCTACAAAATAAGAAACTGACGGAAGATAGAAGGTTTTGCAATATTGGTTTTCTCTATCTAGTTCATTCGAGATAAACATTTACAGAAATAGTTTCATTATACATCTTGTAGGTACAAGGCATACAGCAGGCAAAGTTATAGTGAAATCTTTATAAGCTGGTGTTAAAATTCTGCACTCCCTCAATGGCATCGCGAGAAATAACTGAATGCTGACCACTTGTGTGTCTTAACAAGATCCACATTTTCCGCGCAGAAAGCTTTTTGTTTATCTCTTATGTTTTACCATAAGAATGAAGATGACTTCAAGGCTATTCACAGAAAGTTTAAAATATACATTTCGGTGAAACTGTTGTATCTATGGCCTCGTTATATAGTGTTAAAAAGCGTAAAAAAATTAGTAAGATTACCTAAAAGTGTGTTTTGTAGTATATGTTGACACTTCCAGAGCTTGTGACCCACTCACCCATCCACCCTTTTAAGGATCCTTTCTATTATAGTAAAATTCTTGGTTAACCACAACAAACATCGCTCGTTCGCGTGTTTTGTTATAACCACTGGTTGCTAATTAATCTAAGTTTATATTTTAAAAAACTAAACCTAACCTAACTTAACCACCCGTGAATCAGAAATCTAAGCAGTGAGTCATAAACATCGTTAAGGAACGCACACTCGCTTCGCTCGCGTGCTTTTGTGTAAACACTAATTGCTAATTAACCTAAGCAAGGAGTAGTGATATAGGCCACTACTCCGAATTAAGAGGTGCAATAAGTATTTCTTACTCGCGAAAGGATGACGCTGTTTGTTAGTCATATTTGGTAGCTCAGTGGTTCTGAAAACAAAATAACCAAGCTCAGCAAGACGGAGGAAATGGCACCTGTCAGGAAACTCCACTTGTACTGCCGGGACCATTGATACAATAGTTGACTGTTAATTTCATTAATATCCATTTACCTAACCCTCGTACTTTAAGAAACAAGCCACTTAAACAAAGAGTTAATTAAAACTCTCAGAACACTATAAAGAACAAAATAAAAATACTGTAAAAGCACTATGCAAAAACACTGTTAAACAATCACAAATTGGTACCATAGTTTGTAACAATTTCCTATGAGTACAGCTGACCGACTACAACGTTGGCACATTTGGGCTGCTTATTTATTGAGAAAATCTCAGTTTGGAAGAAATAATAGCAATTTAAGTAACATCAATATAACCTTATTTATTCTCAGTAACTAACACTCTAAAACCACTGAGAAAACATCAAAAGAAAAGGAAAAATGTACATTCAATAAAGAAGAAGACGAGGAAATTACAAATTGTAATAAGCGAATATCCGAATATCGGAGTACGATCACAGAAAGTATGGATATTATTTTCGACTGATTTATTACTCTCATGTTAGCAATGTTTGAGTACCATAGAGACTTTTGTACTCAATCGATTATGCTGAATCCTTGTGTTGTTTTATATCGATACACAATAAATAATCATATGAGGATTAATAATAAGTGGTATGTAGTCCAGTTTGATGCTGTTGCTGTTATCACAGTCTAATATAATACAGTTCGAAATTTTGTTAATTTTCCTACCAAGTGATTGTAGGTCCTTTACCGTGGCATAGCTGCTGCAATTATTTATTTTACTGTTATTACGCCACGATCAGTGTCAGAGAGCAAATCAACGAATAATATATAAACACGCTTATTTTGCGAGACCGTGAACGTTAATTATTATTATTATGTTGGTGATGTTTTGCCTAATACGATTATCGTTGCAAAAGACATAGATGGTCTTGCGAGCTTTAGTAGGCATAACATAATCTTAAATAATTAATCAAGTGAAATGGGCCGGAATTTTGCATTCTAAGCTAGACAGTAATTTTCTCCTTGTGCATATGGTTACATATGCCAAGCTTGTTCGAAATCAGTACAGCGGTGTAGAAGCCTATAAAGAGCATACATATATTAATATATAAATACTTTAATCGTTAGAGAATTTTAGAAAATAAAAATAACAAAACATGTTCCATGTAAAGGATAGTGGGAGAGGTATTTCAATAAAGCGTGTTAATTTAAATTCAAATGTTTTAAAATACATTTTTACTGTAACAGAATTCAATGTGTGAGTCTTTACATGGCACTGATTGTGTAGTGTAGCGGTCCTCGGAGGGTCCCTTATTAATTTACATCCAACATGGCGGAGTCACCCATTCACCATGACAAAGAACACATACCGTGACGAAGTTTAATCATCCAACATAGCAGTTGACTGAAGTAGGACAACTGACAGGCAGCCAACCCCTTCCTGCACTCTCTTCGTCCGAGCCCGGACTATGAAGCCGCCTAGCCTGGGCTAGCAGAGTACAGTACTCGACGATCATCACAGGAAATAACATAAAGAGGTGCAGCTCAGTACATGGCGACACTACAGCATTGAAGGTTCTACCTCAGAGCCGACGATAGCTCAAAGGGTCAATTTACTTTCACAATTGGGAAACCTGGAACATCGTATATAAGGAGTAAACCACAACATGGGTACAGTGTAGTAGGCGGCTTTGATTTTACACCAGGTAGATGATATTTTTCTGAGTTTGACTAGTTGCCGGCTTAGTTGTTTTGTAAAATGGTATTTGTCCCGCAAAGAAAGTGTTCACCGTGCCTTAGGACGAGATCGCCTTTGCTAATTGCTCAAGACAAGTCATAGAAAGGCAAGCTTCTGTTAACTGCCTTATAATAACGTTTGCTTACACAGTATGAATTCTTTGAATTACACTGAATGGCAAAAAGTTATGGGAAGGCACTGTATGTGATGTTAATAACGAATTTCTCCTCCGCGAGCCCTCAAAACTCAGCAATACGTCGAGGCATCGACTCTTACAAGATGTTGTAATCGTACTGGAGGGATATGGACCCACGCATCTTCCAGTACTACCCACAATTGTTCTCGTGTAGTTGGTGCATGGTTCAGGGAGCGTACACCAGCATCGACAGCATCCTATAAATGCTCGACTGGATTCAGATTGGGTGTTATTGAGAAACATGGTCATAACTTCACTGGAGTGCTCATCAAACCACCTGCGTGACACCAAAGAGCGGTGATATGTCGCATTGTTCTGTTGAAACAGGGCATCTCCTCAGGTACTCTTAATGTCAAAAAGGGATGCAGATGGTCGGAAAGGATGTCCACTTAACGTGCACCTGTCATTGATCCCTGCAGGCACACAATGGGGCCTAATTGCGGCCATGAGAACGCAACCCAGATCATAACTGAGCCACCTCCTGCCTGGACACAGTCGTGTTCACACACAGGATCCATAGCTTCATGGGACATACGCCACACTCTCCCTCGCCCCATCAGCTCATACAACTGGAACTGGAATTCATCGGACCATACCACATGTCGCCATTATTCCATGGTCCATTACCGATGTTCGCGGGCCCATGTCCCTATATCGAGGTGTCAGCAAAGGGACACAGTTGGATGTCGGCTGTTGAGCCTATGTGGTGCATGTGCCTCCTTACAGTCCTGGTGGAAATGGGTTCCTGATTCCCAACATTCAACTCGGTCGTGATCTGACTCACAGTAACCCTTCGGGTTCTATGGTTCTGCTGAGGCGACGTGATGTCCGTTCGTTAACCACCTATGGTCTTCCTATGCGGCGGTCTACGCGTGAGGAAATATTCTCTTTGCGATATTGAAGATCCACTCTAGACACTGTTGACCCCCGAAATCCGAATTCTCGCGTAATCTCCGATATGCTATGACCCAGGCGTCGTGCACTGATTATCATCCCTTGTTCAAAGTGGGTTAACTTGCGACGTGTTGCCATATTCATTACACGCGTGTCTGTAACAAACTGCTCAGATATCGCGTATACACATGCCCCATCTAGCCACAACACTCGGGAGTCATACACGGCACATGTTCTAATGGGGAAACTCTTCCCGTGACTTTTGGCCACTCAATTACGCTATTTCTGTTTTTCAGAATAATATTATAAAGTTTAAGTAAACGCAAGTTTAATGGATGTGTAAGAAAGAAAATTCAGTCACTGATGAAGGGAAATTCTATTTAATGCTTGCTCGCTGCAGTACAAACACAGACGGGCAGACGAATGGAAAGATAAATAGTTATCTTTATTGGTGTCAAATTATTAAAGTTATTATCAGGCATAGCAATTCCTAAGCATTAAAGCCAGGACGGAGGCAAATAAGGTTGAAATGTCACTGAAATAAAGGCAGGGACATTGAAAGTAACAAACCGCCCCATCTTATTTGGTGTTTGTAGAAGCACTCACCGGATTTTACATGCCTGTCAATGGCCCTTAGTCTCTGTTTTGTATTCTTTGTAGTGATAATGGTTTGCGTGTAGATAATTTGAAGCTATCTGCTTAAGAATTCCTATGCCTAGTTATTATACAAACACTCAGTGGTGGGTCATTGGCTGTACATGCATATTTAAGAGTGACGAAAAAAAAGTGAAATGAAAGAAAAAATACGAATAAATTGCCTTCTTACTTGACGAACTTTAACAAGGAAGAGCACATGTTTTGCAAGTTCCACTGGTCAGCCAGTGGATCCCAATATGCTAATCTTCATCTTGTTGCACTTAAGAAATTATTCTGAGATTAATTTTTTGGCTAATTTCACACAGTGCACATTCCGCCAAAATATGTACTCTGCCGAATCGTCAGTCATTTTCTGTGCCCTCCAGCCTCCCAGTCTCTCCCATGCCATTCCTGGCCTATCCTTTCCTATGCCTCTTTACCCAAACTCATGCTTTATTTCATTTGCTATGGTTAAAGAAGGATTAATTTTACAGTCCCGATCCAATTTCCTGTCGACTGATGTCTATTAGTCTTTGATTAAACGAATCAAGAAGTGGCATTAAAAATATATAAATATTTGAACATTTAAACAAATAAAGTATAGAAGTCCCCCGTGGTCTAGGGGTACCATATTAGCCTCTAGTTCCAGAGATCATGTGTTCAAACCCGGCGGAGGGCGATGGATTTTTTTCAGAGTAAAAATCCTTAGCATGACTTTCTTCGGAAGGGAAGTAAAGCCGGTGGTCCTAGATTTACGGCACGTAACAGAACCTCAAGCCTGATAAAGAGACCTCTGAACAAAGTTTCCCGACTTTCATGCACAATATAGAATGGAACGCTAAGGACTACAGTAACAAGGAATATATCAGAAATGGTTATGCAATAAAAGGTTCACTTAATATAACTTTGAGGAATAAACTTAGATAAGTCTATCTCTTATGGTCCACCACTTATACAAAGTTCATTCCGAAGGAAGAGGTCTTTACTGAAGCTTATTTTATATTTTATATTCGCAGAAAATGTAAGATGTACATTAAACACGTGGTAGTTTAAGCAAAATCGTTAGAAGACTTTTTGAGATAATGAAAAATAACCAAAAACTGGGCGATTTTCTTAAAAATCTTCCTGTTTTCTTCCTTGGAAAATTCCGGGATTAAGGCTGCACATAGACCTTTTTACTTTCTCTACTACGTATAGTAACTAGGAGAAGTATTGTATTCCACCCAAAAATTCGATGTCGAGATTACATTGTAAATGTATGTTTTGAGGTCCCCCTGAACCAAAAAAAACTCGTGCCTTTAGAAATCTCTCTCTCTGTGTGTAAACAGCGTAACTCAAAAAACGAAGAATAGTATAAACACCAAACTTGATATTTGGGTTCAGTATCACGAGTAGATACGAAGATTTTGAAGAAAATCCCCCACCACAAATTACCCTTTACATGGAAAAATTTTAGAAATTTATTTTCTAAAAAATGACTAACAATTTTGATTAAAGTGCAATATATTAAAGATATTTACTTGACAAATAAAATGTATATCTTTAATTTTCTGAGAACTGCCTATAAAGTCCTCTTTGTTCGGAAGGAATTTTGTATACAATTTATGTCAGGTACCTTTTCTTTTTGTTTTGTTTTCTTTTTTTGTGGCATTAGCCATTTCCGAAATATGTCGATTTTCAGTTGTTTCTCGCGACGAAATGTGTAATGCAGCTTTTTCGGGAAGTTTGCCTTGATTTAAATGTAGTAATAGAAAAACACATTTTGTAAGAATAGTTCGTATACCCCGTAATAAGAGTTAATACGCAGTAATAAGCAACGCATCAAATTTTTCTAAGAAAGTTAGTTTATTAAGGGGTCCTCAAAACGTGTATTTCCGGTGACATCTCTATGGAATTTTTGGGTGGAATGCAATATTTCCTCTACTTACTATAGGTAAAATAGTAGAAAAAGAGAAAATGGAGGAGTTTTATAGATTCTCGCACACAAAGAAAACGAGCAGTCGTTTGAATGATTGCACGATATGACAAGTGGGTGTGTGGATATCCAGATGGCTGTGGGTTTTTTGCTAAGATGGGAGTGGCTGTACCTCAAATATTGACATGTGCACTTCTGCACCCCTCACCCTTATCTTCATCCCTACTGCCAGTCACACTGTTTAGACAGTGATATGCTAGTAACTACAATTAAATGGGTGCAGCACATGTCAACACGAGATACGCACGCGTATTCTGCGATTTAAATCTGCAACCAGAGGAGATGGTTTTGTGTGCAGTATCGTGGCTAGAGTGGAGGGGGTTATATGAACAAGATTACGACAGGATACAACATATGCATTTAAAACACACTATTTTATCCACCTATTAATATACATTTTCACAAATTATTTTGGAAAATATGGTATAGGGGCACATCCTGAACACTACTGGGCACTGTAGTTAACATATTTCATTACATCTTTGAGAAATCTGAAGTGATACATTCACATTATTTTCTCTACCCTCTATCTTTATTAGTGGATATACAAACCAGTCTTACTGAAGCTTATTTTATATCCACTTCATTTTAATCCGATTAAACTTTTGCAGAAATAGCTACATTAGAAATCCCATTAGGATCCAAAGGGAACAGCGGTAGTCATGTTTAATAACTGGCCTTAAAATTCCATAAAGCTGAAGGGGTCGTTACTTCCCCCCTCGGGGTGAAGGAGGAGGCTACAGTAGGCTAAAGCAATTGTCAACTTTTAAGACCAGAACTAGGTACGAAAGGGGACTTAGAACCTCGAACTACGAAGATGTTTTGTGCCTAAGCCCCTAACGAGGCACCCCCGGGAGGAAGGGGTGATGTGAGAGGAGACAGAGGGCGGCCGAACCAGGAGGTACGACAAAGCAGAGGGCAGGGTCCCTACCTTCTCCAGATTGAAACTCTCCGGATGGCAGCTGGTACAACCGGCTACCTCCCCCTGCAAATTTGCACATCCCACTGGGGAGCCCAGAACTCGGAGACCGCCCCCATTCCGGGGAAAGTATTACATAGGGCAACCTTTTCGCTTACCATGCAACGCCGAGACCTCCGCCGACACTCGCAGCCCTGAAACAGCTAATCACATGAAATGAGAATGGAGACAGAAATTCGGGGGATGTAATGAATCTTCCCAGCATTCGCGTACCGATCCGGAGAAACACTCGAAAAAGCCCTGAGTCAAGAAGATCTGCCGCGGGAAACGAACCCACGACCCCCCGAATGCAGGCCACAGGCTTTGCCGCCTGAGCCATCCCGCTTGATTAGTCAATTTATAAAAAAGCGAATCGCAGTGTGATGGCTTTGAAATTCCATTCTCCTTGCATTACTACGGGAGGGAATAAAATGAATAGCGACTTTCGCTGGTCCACAGATTTTTCTTTGAAACAAATTGTGTGTTTTAACGAGATCTAAATATTTTGTGTAATAATATTTTGTTTATATTGTGACGTATAAGCCAATGTCAACAAATTATTTAGAAATCTGAAACTATTACTTTAAATGGTGCAACAGTTAAGTATCCTTAGATAGCTGTCTCATGAGGATGATAAATCATTTCCTCTTTATTGCTCATGTCATGCGTGGGCATGTCACAATAACCTCTCCTTACCTTATATGGCAATTTCCTGGAGTGTAGGCGCTACTCCAGTATATAAGCTCCATGGTTCTTGAGACGGGGGTGGTAATATTGCTGTTGCTGGAGCTATGATAGACATGAGCGCGAGGCTCTGCCGGTCCCACCGCCTATAGCAACGGACCTATACCTTTTTCACTATAATCTGAAAGTAAACAAAACTTAAATGTATCACTCCGCCGAGCACATGGCAGCACCACGTGGAGGATGACGAGGACTAACAACCGTGAGAGCAAATCGCTTCAGACAGAATGCGAATACAGTATATTGTGCAGCTTGGGGATCATTAGCTTTTAAACACTGTATGTCTTATTCCTATACTTTGCCTTACATCCTAAACTTCTAACACATAATGCTAAAAGTATACACATAAAAGTTTGTATCTGAACAGTTCGGTATCTGTGTTTAAAGGTACTGGATTAAACTGTTCTTAGCTTCAGGCTTTAGAGATCATTCATTTAATGAATAATATCAGTATACCACCTTTGCTTTAACCTTTTGTGAGTCAACAAGTTAAATAACGATTAGCACTATAGGTTAAATCACAACAGAAAACAAACGTGACCCAAGCTATCCGAGCAACAATATTGCATCACTATCAAAGAAGTTCAATTGTTGCTAAACAATGGCCAACCATATTCATTGTCGATTAAAGGTAGGCACTTTTCATAAAATTTGTTAAAAGCATTTAACACAATTGTCTTCTTTCCATTTCTCGCGTGTGTTTTCCACAGTGACAGAAGATTCTCAGCCGGAAACCGGAAACGAACAGTAGCGCCTGCGCATGGCCTCTTAAAGCCTGTGCTGTAACGATTCATTTAGTTATGGATGAATTTGAACAAACACATTTAGTTTCATAAATTGAACCGTTACAATAATGAGTTTTTTAAATTTATCTGCACGAGAATAACCACAAAATGTTACGATCTGAACCGAACTGTATTTTGTAGAGGAAGAGACGACATGCTAAGTGGGGAGGTAGTAATTTGCCCACCAGCCAAAGAGGTGCTGTCTTGTCACGTGGTTTTGTTTACTTCTGCTTTCAGCTTATAGTGAAAAAGGTATAGGAATCCACCCGCTGACATCAGGAATGGCTATCGACTCCATGATCTGTCCCGGATACAATCACCGTCACCTTGTAAGGTACATAAGCTAAGTGCTTGCTGGCAAACTAAAGCTGTTATTACTTTCATGATACACTTCTAACATTTTACAGTGTATTAAATTCATGTATTCCTAAAATGTTTAGTTTTAATGCGAGTGGCTTCTCCCTGTCCTACGCTTCCCAGTGACGTCCTAACCACCCTCTACACCTATAGACGTCACAATATCTTATTAGTTATACAAAAGTCATTCAGAATGAAGGGGACTTCAGAGACTATTTTTACTTTCTCTACTACATAAAGTGGGGGAAGTATTGCATTCCACCCAAAATTCGATACCGAGATTTCACCGGAAATACATGTTTTGAGACCCCCTGAATCCAAAAAAAGAATTTTTGTAAACATGTCCGTGTGTGTGTCTATGAACAGCATAACTCAGAAACGAACAGTCGGATAAACACCAAACTTGATATTTAGGTTCAGTATCATCCAGAGATGCGACACGAAGGTTTTCAAGAAAATCCCTCCACCCCAGATTACCCTTTACATGCAACATTTTTCAAAAATTTTAATTTCCTCAAAAATGGCTCTAACGATTTTTATTAAAATATCATATATTTAAGATACTTTCATGACAGATGAAAAGTATATCTCGAATTTTCTGGGAATGTCTCCAAAGGTATTCTTCATTGTGAACGACTTTTGCATAACTGGTAAACCATAAGAGATAGACAAAATTGTACTACACAAAAAATGTAGATCGCGTTAAAATACACAATTTATGTCATATATATTTTTTTGAGTGAACCTTTTTCGAGATATTGCTTGTTATTCCCTTAAGTTTTCCAATACTTATACTTTTTCTCAAATGGAAATTCTTAATTCATTTTTTTTTTGTCCTGGTAATGCAAAGAGAATGGATTACTCCACATAGCAACCAGCTCTTAAAATATTTGACTATCGCTTAAAACATACCAATTCCCCTTGCATCTACAAGAAAATTACCAATAAGATTAACATATCGATATCTCGATTAACATGAAGCAGATGGAGAATAAGCGTTTGTAAAAATTGTTTGTACAAGAGTGGAGAAAGTCATGTGAGTGTAACGCATCAGATTTTTTAAATAATTATCGGTACTTACCTTTAAAACTACGTTTCGTAGTTTGCTCAGTAAAATAACCAGTTTTTAGTCACAGAATTTCAACTAAAAGACGGCTTCTGTTTTAACAGGGATGCCAACCTTCTCCCAAGAGATGTTGTTAACTCCCCCTTTTATCGTGTTTACTCATTTTCATGCGGGTAATAACAATATAGGATGATTTACGTGCACCAAATGGTGTCAGTAGCGTTTAGACCTTGCACATTGTTTTCCACGCGTCTATACATCACCTGCCCGGTCGCGGGACTTGAAGAAGAGTCTATGATTTATTGCAAATGCGTTTTCATCACGATCCAGATAGGGGGCTTAAATGCACGGTATCTGTCTTAGTAATTTCTGCTCACGGCTCGAACATGAAAATCATGCACTCCAATAATCACCAATAAAACTTTCAGTGTTCAAAGGTTTAAAATGTATATTGATGAATCGAATTGAAGATTGCTATCTCTCGGCGGAATTTGAACCCAACCGAGAGTGCTTCATCTCTCGTTCAGAGCCGTCCTATCATAATAATATACCCTCTCCTTTAGAAAATCATCCGAGTGTTACATTCACATGACTTACTCTACCCACCAAAATTTATTTTTATATCTACTCTAAAAACTATTCTTATAAAAGTTAGTTATTTTATCTACTTCTCAATCAATGTAAAATCATGCTTTTATTACATATTTTACTGTAGGTACAAGGGCTGAAGAGAGAGTTAAACGTTTAAAAAGAGAGTCGCTATATGCTGGCTTTGCAATTCTATACTCTTTGTATGATCACGAGAAACAAACGAATGGCGACTTAGGCCTGTAAAAAGTATAAAGCATTTTCAGAATACAAACCAACAACAAAGAATATCTAGGAAATGGTTAACGTAGCAAAAACTGGCATAATTTCTGCTTTTCAAAGAGATATACGTTACTGTACATAAGGTTTCATGGTTTACCGTTTATATCAACCCTTTTTTTGCAGTTTCATTTGCATAGCATCCTTCAACTTCTTCGGTCATATCAGAGGTTTTACTTTGAGAAACAATTGATGGTATTATTACTCAATGGACTCAACTAGGGAACCATTAGCCGTAGAGGATAAGTATTGGAACCAATGGAAAGATAGGAAGACGCCGTGACATGTACAAAATTTGGAGGCGAGCAGTCGTGCTTATATGTGAACGCGAGTGGGAATTTAGAACAGTTTGTCATGATTCTTCGTTAAGGTAACACTTATATCCAAGCTCATAAACGAGCTAATGTTAATTAAGTGACTACTTCAAGTTAACGCAAATCTAAAGAACGGCGATAGAGCACTGAGATATTAAATAGCTAGCCGGAGCAAACTTTAGTGTTTTAAGATGCAATAGTGGGAAGACAGTGCTAAAGGAATCACACGTGTTAGGGAATATCAATGAATCTTGCAGGATTTCTAGCATAAAGAGTGAGAAAAGTGAAAACAGTGTTTCTATCAAGACAATATCCTGGTGTCATCACTCCCTCAATCCTACCCTGACTCCCTCAATGCTATCCTGAATTTCAGGCCGATTCGCCGACAGTTGACCCTGAGATAAGATATAAGTGCTTCCTGACTGATATCGGCGACTTCACCTACAACGACGCAGGTAAGGATACCCACAACGAACTAGCAGTCAAAACGCTACAAAGCCTGCTTGGCATCAGGATGTAATATCTGAAGACGTTAGTGACCCCGACTGTGTCCGAGCCTCCCGCCCTGGACTTGGTCGTCTCCTATATCATTTCCTTTATACCTTCCTCCTGGAGGTTTCCAGAAGAACAGTAGACGACTGTACTCTTAAGAACCGAAATTTTCCTACCCTTCCTGACAACCATCGTTTGGGATGAGGAGATTTTCTTGAAAATCCTCTTGTCGTATCTTTGAAACATGTTGAAGTAAAGTACCAAATTTGGTATTTATACGGCGTTTCGTTTATGAGTTATGCCGTTGACTCACACAAACATACAGACGGTTCGAACCTGGTTATTGAGTGGCCTTCTGTAGTAGTGAATACAGCTAAAAATGCAAAATCTCTCCGACATCGAAATTCTGTCTGTGCCATTTGTTTAATTTACAATAATGCGGGATGTTCTTACCTCTTTAATGACGTCTTTGAAAGCCACAGGAATTCAACATACCTACTCGTATTTCAAGGAATCCTGTATTAAGTGAAGTAGAACGATAAATATTATATTTAATAGTTTTATTCCTGCATTCCTCCATTTCCGGCTGGTGAGCGCCCCGAGAGATTAGAATCTCAAGCAGTTGTTCGTGCAAACATTTGATACATGGCGTGAGCAGACATTCGCCACGGCAGGTAAAACAAACAGGACCATCAGTCCGTGACACAAGGTGCTGGAGTTCCCAGGCACATCATCGCGGTACCCGACGATAACCTGCTGATGTTTATCAGAGCTGCTGATGCGGGCGGGCGGGCGGGCGGGCGGTCGGTTGGCCGGGCGAGAAAACGAAATCAAAAAGTCTCGGCCGAGTGGGTTTTAGCTTTTCCACGACCAGGCGAACCGCCGCCGATTCGCTCCGGGTCCTGGTACAGTCCCGTGCCAGCAGGATACATACCTCTTGATTCTACCTATATAGTTAAAGTACCACGAACTGGTTGGGGCTACTATTCTCCGCCATTGGGGGAAAGAATAGGTGAGCGTTTCGAATATTTCAAAGAATTTGCATTACGTATGCTCCGAGCCATGTATTTGTATACCCCTTCCTTTGTTCGGTCCTTATTTCCCTACCACGTACCTGGTAGTAGAGAAGATAGTGCATTCCATCAAGCAATTAAATACCGAGATTTCACTGGAAATATACGTTTGGAGCCCCCTGAATAAAAAAAAGTATGTGTGTGTGTGTGTGTGTGTGTGTGTGTGTGTGTGGGCGGGGCGGCTGTGAACCGCACAGCTCAAAAACAAAACGTAGAATAAACACAAAATACCACGTTCACTACCTCACAAAGATACAACACGAAATTTTCACGAAAATCCCCCATGGAGCATTTTTAGAAATGTTTAATTTTCTAAAAAAAATGACGATTTTGATTAAAGTACTATATAGTAAAGATATTTACGTGACAAATAAAATGTATATCTTAAATTTGATGCAGTAATTTGTATCACAAATTATTTAAATGTAAAGAGTGATTATAGTATGAATATGCATTATTATGTGACATTGATTTGAGATGTTTGTTGATTGTAATTATTGTTGGGAAGTAAGTTTATACTGCCTTACTAAAACTGACAATAATAGCGTGCAATAATGCAGCGAGGGGGTGAGCTGTTTATCATTATTGGAAACGAGGAAGTTACGTAATGTTGGCGCGTTTTCCTTTAGAATCTTCTGGAACATTATTCCTAGAGCATATGTATTCATAATTCTCATTGGATATAAAAATAGACGCTAATGTTGGCACGTTTTATTAGCCAATTGCAACTCAGTTATAATCTTTAGGCATATCGGGGTGTAGGGGTATAAAAAGGGCAAGGTTAGAGATAGACCCCGTCAGTTCGTCGAAAATATTTGTATGCTACACGTCGCCTTCAGTCCGTCAGTTCACCGAAAATATTTGTAAAGTACACGTCGGCTATCGATTCACAAGTTACGCGTAGCAGAGTTAGGAAAATTCTCAAGTGTTATAAAGTTAATTATACAAAAAGGTTGAAGTACGCGAATTAAAAGTGATCAGTAAGAAGTTATTATAACAGTTTCAGTTTGGCGAGTGTCTAGATCAATGTGTAGATGTGATAGTGAAAGTGTTCGACAATAAAAGTATAAAAGAAATTCTTTCATCAGTGTTATCTTTGGATAAAAGATTCCTTTCCGTTTACACAACCTGTATAAAGAGAAGTGCTCGACCCAAAAGGATAATAGCTAGCCGGAGGACAGTAAACCAAAATTAAATAAAATAACAGTAGCATTCTTTCAAACAAACACTAATACTACCGCAAATTGCTAACACCAGATGGAGATACAAACCTAACAAAGAATCACGTCACAAAATGGCTTCACCACGTGAAGTAAACACACATACACAAATAAAATTATAAATTTACCATCGCAAATTGGCTCCCAAACGTGGGGCTCAACAAATTAAATAAATACAAGTATAACACTTCAAATTTTCTGGGAATTGCCTCTGAAGTTCATTTCATTCAGAAGGAATTTTGTATAATCTTGTATAAATGGTAAACGTTAAGCGACGGACGAAAATTACCATGCTAGCCTCTAGTACCCGAGGTCGAGGGTTCAAACCCGGTGGAGGGCGATGGATTTTTTTCGGGCGTAAAAATCCTTAGGATGTTCTTCCTTCGAAAGGAAAGTAAAGCCGGTGGTCCCGTGTCGTAGATTTACGGCACGTGAAAGTACCTCAAGCCTATAAACAGGCCTCTGAGCAACATTAACGGTCTTTCACGCCCAATATAAAGCGGGACGCTAAGGACCACAGTAGTTAAAGAGCGTCCATAAATAAAACTCAATTTAATTTTTAATTTTGACGGACGAAAACGTAGTGCACAAAAAAATAAGATCTCTTTAAAACAACAATTTATGTCAAATATCTTTTTTATTGGC
This sequence comes from Deroplatys truncata, assembly GCA_030765065.1. NCBI lineage: Eukaryota > Metazoa > Arthropoda > Insecta > Mantodea > Mantidae > Deroplatys > Deroplatys truncata. The sequence goes on from CM060986.1 coordinate 47,844,369, forward strand.
ATCAGCTATTTCCGAGATATCCGTTATTAATGGTTCGAATTGTTCAATACTTAGCCATTCTTTAAAGTCCTGCAGAATTCAGATTTTTCTCGCGATGTCATGGAAACTATAGAATTTAGGCCAGCATGTAGCTTCCAGTTCTAAAACAATTTGGCTATCGCTATTTCCTTTGTATCATAACGAAAGGTGTAATGTAGCTATTTCCGGAATTATCTAGATTAAAATCAAGTAGGAAAATAAGCTTTCATAAGAATAATTTATACAGCCACTAATAAGCGATAGAGGGTAGAGAAACTCATGTGAATTTAACACATTAGAAATTTTTATTGCCTCTACTACGTATAGTAGTAGAAGTATTGTATTAGGGGAAGTATTGTATTCCACCCAAAAATTCCATACCAAGTTTTCACCGGAAATATATGTTTTGAGGCGCCCTGAATCCAAAACAAAGGCATTTTTGGAAACATGTCTGTGCGTGTGTCTGTCTGTGAACAGCATAACTCAGACACGAACGGTCGGATAAACACCAAACTTGGTATTTAGGTTTAGTATCTTCCAGAGATGCGACACGAAGGTTTTCAAGAAAATCCCCCCACCCCAGATTACCCTTTACATGGAACATTTTTCGAACATTTTAGTTTTCTCAAAAATGGCTCTAACGATTTTGATTAAAATATCATATGTTTAAGATATTTTCATGACAAATGAAATGTATATCGCGAATTTTCTGGGAATGTCTCCAAAAGACTTTTGCATAACTGGTAAACCATAAGAGATAGACGAACTTTTACTACACAAAAAGTGTACATCGCATTAAAATACACGTTTATGTCATGTACATTTTTTGTTGTTGAGTGAACCGTTTTCGAGATATTGCTTGTTATTCCCTTAAATTTTCCAATACTTATACTTTTTCACAAATAGGAATTCGTTGTTCATTTTTTTATATCTTGGACACGTAAAGAGAATGGAATACTCCACATAGCAACCAGCTCTTAAAAATTTGACTATCGCTTAAAGCCGACCATATTCCCTTTGTATCTACAAGAAAATTAGCAATAAGATTGGCATCTCGATTAACATGAAGCATATGGAGAATAAGCGTTTGTAAAAATAGTTTGTACAAGAGTAGAGAAAGTCATGTGAGTGTAACACATCAGATATTTTAAATAATGTTTAACGCCTCCTCTTACTACTTACTACACCACAGTCAGTGGACACTGATGATGCATGAACTGATAATAAGGAAAGGAAACGTTCCAGGACTTTGGGCATCTTCCGAGCATGTGCCAATTACGACCGAGGAAATCCTGGGAGAAGCCTGTCAGGGGGGGGAGCAGGTTTACGGGATTTGAATACCGATCACGAGAACATGTTTAACGACCTCGGCTATTTGTGATTATATATATGCCTCCTTCAACCCACTACTTCTTAAAAACGATTTTCAAACGGTGTTGATTATGATACCATGTATATAATGTATTTGCACGACTAATAAAATTATTATCTTGAATGTTCTGTAATTAATTGCGTATACCTGGTAAACGTAACAGAGAGACAAAAACTAACTGCATAAAAAGTACATGTTGTTTTTGTTGCATAAACCATTTCCGAGATATTCATTGTAACTGGTTTGAATATTCCAACAGGGGAAAGATCCCTATATTGAACCACTTGAGCCTAATTAGTAAATAATAATTATATTTTCAAATCAAAATTTTCAGAAACAATCGTTAAAGTGACAAATTCTTGCGCTCTAAATATCCTCAACACAATTAAAATTAATACAATTATCAATTAAATAACATTTAAAAAGTGACATGTTGTAAATCGGTTCAAATTAGCAACGTGGTCCTTAAATTGAACCACCCGTGTCTTAAAATGAATTACATATTTATAAGTTTAAAAGTATTTTTATTAATACAAAATACACATATTTTATTGTACATTCAAAACAAAATGTGTTATCAGCAACAAAAGTAGAGTCCAAAATTATGATAAGAATAGAAATTTCCTTAAACATTTTGAATTTTTATATAATGACAATCACTTGGATTTTGGAATAGGTATTATTTGCAAATATAGAGCTTTTACTAATTTTTACTCTCATAAAAAGAGTCAAATTATACACAGTCTTCACAATAAAACACTTTCTTCTTGTCACTAACTTTTGCACACTTTTGGTGAAGTCATATCCTACAACTCACACACAGGATCATGTCCATCATTTCAGACAATTCACATATTCATGTCATCCACTGTCTTTAACATGATTTTTTTTTTCAACTTAGCATATGTGGTTATTTATTCACACGATATACTATTCGCAGTTGAGCAATCCTAGAACTTCAATAGGTTTCCTAAATCGGACAATTCAATGTAGGTATTACTTAACAACACTTCATACAACTGAAACCACAGCTCAGAATGCAAAGTCAACAACTCCAAGCATTTGTAGCTGTACACACTACCATCTGCTAGCATTATAGCGCCATCTGTCGAACAGTTTGGAAAATAACGCAGCGGTTCAATTTAAGAGGCGGTTCAAATTAGGGACCTTTCCCCTACTTATTATTTTTAAGTGCTCGTTATGTCATGAAGAAAGTATGGAATATCAAAACCAAAATATAACGACCCGCTCTTCAAGGAAAGTAGAAACTATAAAATGGTCAAACATGAAATTTTTCATTTTGCACCTAAAATATATATGTAACCCTTACGGAGTAATCTTATATACGATTTATTCTTTAAAAATCTGATGTTTTACATTCACATGGCTTTCTCTATCCTCTATCGCTTATAAGTGGGTATACAAATTATCATTACGGAGGTTTATTTTCCTACCTACCTCATTTTAATCGAGATAGACCTTTGCAGAAATAGCTGCATTACATGTTTAAGAACTGAACGCTATATGCTGGGCTTAAAATTCCATGCTCTTTGCATGCAATCACGAGAAACAACTGCATATCGAAAGGATTTAAAAAGAACGACAAACGACAATTCATACCATTAGTAATGGATATCTCGGAAATGCCTGATGCCACAAAAAAGGTCTTTAGAATAAATTGTGTGTTTTAAAGGGATCTACATTTTTTCTGTGGTACGTTTTCGTCTATCGTAACGTTTACCAGTTATACAGATTATACAAATCTCCTTCCCGATGAAGTGGACTTTATAGGCTATTCCCAGAAAATTCAAGATATACATTTTATCTTTAATGTAAATATCTTAAATATGCTGTATTTTAATCAAAATCATTGGATTCGATTTTTAGAAAATCAAAAATTTCGAAAACTGTCCCATGTGAGGGATAGTTTGAGTTGGGGGGATTTTCTTTAAAATCTTCGCATTGCATCTTTGGAAGGTACTGAACCTAAACACCAAATTTGATATTTATCCGACTTTTCGCTTTTGAGTTACGCTGTTCACAGACACCTACACGGACCGCTTTCTAAAATGTTTATTTTTTTATTTCGCGATCCTAAAAACATTTATTCCAGTGAAATCTCGGTATCGAATTTTTGGGTGGAATGCAATACCTTCTCTGCTTACAAGGTACGTGGTAGAGAAAGTAAAAATATTTAAGACAATATAATGGCAGGAGATAATGGACAGGATCATTAATTGTCCTGAAGGTTAGTCACTTGAAGTGCTACAGAGGTCATTAAGGCACGGACTCTAAAATGTAAGGATAGTGGTTCAAGTCTCGCCAGGCTCGTCCACCCTGCACTACCAAGTGCAACTGTGTTTAGGTTCAGCAGCATACAACACGTCAGTATTGGCTAAACTGAAGAAGCACCTAGCAAGGAAACGACCAGAGCTTCATCGGACTGAGTGGTGACTTCATCATGACAAGGCACGGCCTCATGTCGCAAATCAAGTAATGCAGTTTTTCGCTAAATTGAGCATTATCCGTGTATCGCGACCGCCTTTAGCCCCGATCTTGTACCCTGTAATCTTCTTTATTTCCATCATTAAAGGCAAAGCCCCGAGACATTCTATTTGAGAACTCTGAAGCAGTGCTCAAGAAAGGTGAGGCGATTCTCAAGGCCCTCGCAAAGAATAGTCTGCACCATGTGTTTGAGGACTGGCAGAGACACTATAAAATGTGAATTGAAGCAGGAAGGGTTTACTTTGAAAAATAGCTTGTAAACATTGAAATGGAGTAATAAACTTCTGTGATAAAAATCAGCCTTAGTTTTTGTTGATCAGTTCTCGTATTTACATAACTAACAACATGCATATCCTGAATTTTCTGTGAATAGCCTGTGAAGTCCTCTTCATATCATTGTTTAACCAGTAAACCATAAGAGATATACAAAAACTTCGTACCAAAAATTAATATAATCTTTTAAACATACACTTTAACTTTTCTACGGCGTCAGCAACTTACGGACAACCGAGGTTATTAGTTTGAGTTTTTCAATTATGTCATTCCATTTTTACTTTCTCTACTACGTATAGTAAGTAGGGGAAGTATTGTATTCCACCCAAAAATTCCATACCGAGATTTCACCGGAAATACATGTTTTGAGACCCCCTGAATCCAAAAAAAAGCATTTTTGGAAACATGTCCGTGTGTGTGTCTGTCTGTGAACAGCATAAATCAGAAACGAACAGTCGGATAAACACCAAACTTGGTATTTAGGTTCAATATCTTCCAGAGATGCGACACGAAGGTTTTCAAGAAAATCCCCCACCACAGAGTACCCTTTACATGGAACACTTTTCGAAAATTTTAATTTTCTCAAAAATGGCTCTAAGGATTTTGATTAAAATATCATATGTTTAAGATATTTTCATGACAAATAAAATGTATATCTTGAATTTTCTGCGAATGTTTCCAAAGTATTCTTCATTGTGAACGACTTTTGGTAAAGTGGTAAACCATAAGAGATATACAAAATGTTACTACAGAAAAAATGTAGATCGCGTTAAAATACACAATTTATGTCATATACATTTTTGTTGTTGAGTGAACCATTTTCGAGATATTGCTTGTTATTCCCTTAAATTTTTCAATACTTATTTTCTCAAATGGGAATTCGTTATTCATTTTTTTTTTTGTCTTGGATATGCAAAGAGTATTAATCTGTGGCAAAGGGAATGGTGTTGCACCTAGCAACCAGCTATTAAAAGATATGTATGTGCTTAAAGGCTACTGTATTTCTATATTGCCCTTGTAAATATATATTCCCCTTACATCTACAAGAAAATTAGCAATAAGATAGAGTCTGCAAATGTTTATCTCGATTAACATGAAGTAGATGGAGAATAAACGTTTGTAAAATAGCTTGTACAAGAGTAGAGAAAGTCATGTGAGTGCAACACATCAGATTTTTTGAAGTACTGCTAACCTACAGTTTGTTTCTCGCGATGTCATGGAGCGAGCATGTAATTTCAAGGTGGACACTTAGCGACCCGTTTCTAAACATTTTACTATCGCTATTCGCTTTGTACTTATAACAAAATATGTAATAGAAGTGTTAATGCAATGGTCAGGGACAGTATTTTTTTTTATTTTTAGAAAAAAAATGCGCGAAAAATATATAAAATGTATTTTTGGTTTAAAATATGGTAGAAATTTAGTGAAAATTTCGTGGTCACTTTTAATGTCATAGGCAACAGCTCTCACTGTCGCAGCTGCGGCGTGATGTTTTTTAAACTCGGCTGGAGACGAGCTTTTAGTCGCTGTTATCGATTGCGCTGCTTATGGTTGCGTCAGTTTATTTCTGCTAGTCTCCACGCGGTCAATTATTTTTCCGTTGCAGCACTTACTTCAAGAACTTCAAAACGAAACTATTTCTAACAGAATATTCCAAAAGCTCAGGAAAACCCTGTCAGCTGTCATGATCCTGCAGGTCATAAAATGAAAAATATTGTTACATACTGGGTAGAGGCCTAAAGGTTCGCATGAAAAATTAAATTATTTTTAGTACCCAGCACGTACATTGAGGGGACTTATACCCACTTGGTTGCGGAGGACCGAAACGTGGTGTGGAGGTTAAGAGGAAGGCGTGGGTTTTTCACTCAACAAAATCCACAACACAAATATACTTACACCTTCCTGATTTATTTCCCAAATGTTTGGGGTTCCTACTCGTAAGTACATACAATAAGCTTTCGGATGAATGGTTTGTGGTAACTATATAAAAATAAGCGATTGTGGGTGTAGAAAATCATTTGAATGTAATTTTGTTTTGCTTTGAAGTGGATTAAGAGATCTAAGCGCCTGTTTATTGATATGAAGTATCATTTCACATTTAGGGTTTTAATAATTTAATATGGATTGACGTAAGTTTTAATGCTAGGCCAAATTTAATCTCTGAGGAACTATATTATCAAACACTGTATAATACTTAAAATTCTTGTCACCTGAGACGTGAGGGTAATATTTCATATTTATATATTGCACCACGAAAATTAAAAGTTTAAATTATACTTATGTTAAACCATCTGTGATAAAAATGTAAGTAAAATTGTTTTCCTTCCTATTTGTCAGTATAATTTACAAAGAGCGCCAAAGAAAATCTCATTGCACCTCGCGTCTATGTCACATTATCTATCATTATACGTGGCCTTGCGAAGCCATGGCCATTTCTTCGTTGCTTTAGGCCACGGTGCAAGGGTACATTTATCTGTATTCTCCTGCTAAATAGTTGCACCAATAACCACAACAAAGGTTACAAAATGGCGTAGAAATGAAATATATGTTTACGCTCTTGATCGTATTGACTAAAAGAGAAAGAGGTAGAGTGAGTGTATTCAGTTTATCATACAGACCTCTTATCGTGATTGGTAGCCCATACCTTATCGGCTAGTGCAGGACACGCCTTTGAAAGGTTTAAAAGCCAAGGGGTTAAAAGTTAAGGGGAAAACGTGATGAGTGCTCTGGTTAGTGAAATGTAGAATGTGCAGTGTGAGAAGATTTTCAAATTAAAGCTTGAATGGTATTCATTAAATACATAGAAATACGTTATAACAAACAATAAACAGAACTGTATTCTCACAGTGGTATCAATGCTTGTTGCTATGTGGAAGCAAACATGACTAAATAATAAATAAAGTAGCATGTTTTCCCTCTGATTCAAAATGTATGCCTTTACTAATATATTGCTGATCATAGGAATACAACAGGAGTATAGATAAAAACATAACACAATTTTATTGCTATAATGTGTAAGTCATATTCGGTAAACCATATACATATTTATCTCTAGTTTCTAAACATGATCAGTCAATTATAACAAAAGAGTAATTTGCATTTAGTAAACGAATATCATCATCTGCGGATGTTTTACGGGGAGTGCCCACTTTCTGACGAGTATGCAGACTGTCTTCCCCACATTCCTGAAATATTTTATCCAGTAATTTATTATAAAAATACTTTTATGCACTGCTGATGCAATTACTGTAACAGTGTGACCAGCCTCCCACATACCCACGATACGTCCACTAGTAATTTCGCTAGTATACGGCATGACTGGTTCTAAGACAACAAACGCGTTTTGGTTTCAATAACACCAGAAAAAGGAAAGGCATCAACCTCCGCTCTGTTCCCCCTTATTGCTGTGTTATCAAGCTCTGCTATAGGTAAGGTGAAGGACATGCCTCAAAAGACCTCAGAAAACGATACAAAATCCGCCGAAGATTTTCTTTGGTGCTGTTTGCACCACTAAAACAGCTGCAATTATGAAAGAAACTAAACTAAATTATAGTTAATATGTTTCCCTTAGAAAACACCATTAAATTTAATTAAACCTACACAGGAAATGTGCAAATACTGAACACAGTTTTTAAATACGATTTTATATCTTATGGTGCTATAAGACACGATATCGCGAACAAGGAGACGTTAATTACTTTGCGGTTTCGAACCCCCGGTTGCATGTTTCTCTACTATGGGCTATACACAACATGCGAGAGTATCGTAAATCGCTTGGAAACATTTCGATAATGTATGTATCAGCTTAAAAAGAGTTCGAGTAATCGTGTATATCTAATTGTTTCGTACTCAAAGCAAAAACGTGTGCCTAACAAATACTTCTGCTGCTTTAATCCAGTTATATTCACAGTGAGGTTCAGATTCTTTCCCAAATATTGACGAGTATAGGTATTCCGTACAAACTTAAAGGCTTTATTTGCAAGGGAAGCGTTTGCTACTTCTAAAGTCTCCTGTAAAGACGATTTTACCCTTTACAGAAAATGCTTTAAAAATCTGAAGCGCAGCATTCATATGAGTTTCTACACTCACTCTTCTACAAACAATTCTAAAATTTATTATTCTATGCACTACTTCTTATTCGAGATAGACTTTCATTACACATTTCGTTATGCATACAAAAATCATACAGCAGGCTAAAGTGATAGTCACATTTTTTTTAAAAAAATCTGGTATGTTACATCACATAACGTTTTCTACCCTCTATCACATATTAGTGGGTATACAGACTATTCTTACTAAAGCTTACTTTTTCTATCTACTACATTTTAATCCAAATAAACTTTTGCAGAAATAGCTACATTACACATTTCGGTATAGATACAAAGGTAACAATGATAGTCAAATGTTTAAGAACTGGATGCAATATGCAAGCCTTAAAATTTCATACCTTTTCCAGCAATGGCTAGAAGCAACTGAATGTTGACTGGACTTCCAATGAATGAGCAAGTAATGAATTATTCGAACCATTAATGACGGATATCTCAGAAATGGCTAATGCTAGAAAAAAATTATTTGAAATAAACTGCATGTTTTAAACAGATCTACATTTTTTGTTTAGTATGTTTTCAACTATCTCTTAACGTTTGCTAGTTATACAAGATTATACAAAATTCCTTCCGAATGAAGAGGAATTCCTAGACTATTCCCATAAACTTCAAGAAATACATTTTATTTGTTATGTAAATATCTTTAACGATTTTTATTAGAATACATATATTAAGAGCATTGGTTAGAAAATAAAACATTTCGAAAAATCTTCCATGTGAAGGGTACTTTGGATTTGGGGATTTTCTTGAAAATCACCGTGTCATATCTTTGGGAGGTACCTACTAAACTTAAATACCAAGTTTGGTATTTATCGAAACTTTCGCTTTTGAGTTGTGCTGTTCACAGATACACACACAGGTGTTTTTTTAATCAGGGGGCCTCAAAACATGTATTTCTTGTAAAATATCGCTATGGAATTTTTAGTGGAATGCAGTACCTTCTCGAGCTATTTGCACATGGTAGAGCAAGTAATAAACAAAGTGTTTGTTAAGTGTTGTTTTGATCTAATTTTCCTCTGTAAAACTTTAGAATTCTTGTCTCCTCTCCCTCCTCCCTCCGCTGAGAGAGAATACAGTACACAGTTAAACTGGAAGTAGTACCAATAGGGACATTAAAACGAAAAACAAATGAAAACAGAGCAGCTATTCACACAAACCTGTTACAAACACGCACCTTTGCTGTACAGAACTTAATCGTCTTCCATATATACGCCTGCCCAATCGCCACATCATCTGTTTTTAATTCATTTGCAGTAAAAACATTTAATATTGTGTAAACAATAATATATTAGTTTGGGGAAAAAGGCCGTAATCAATTGAAGGGCGCCCCATTGTTGCGCGCGCCTCCGAGTCTGGCGGCGGGTGATAACGGGGAACCCCCTCCCCATTTAAGGTTATTGGCAGTGGCGCCATCACTCAAACAACCCGCGCGCGGTAGCCCCAGCAATAACAATAATTGTCAAATTCGCGGCGGGCGAACAACACAGTGATAGCACCTGCTACCTAGCGACGTGATTTTTCACTGTGTTCCTAACTCTTATCACCGCACACATTTCCTGTGCTTTTATCCTCTGTCGAACACTCCTCAGCTGCTGAATACATAAACCCGCTTTCACTCTGCCTTTTGTTATGAAAACATCATATTTTAGAGTTTAAGAACCATTTAGCAATTACCTCTAATAAAAACCGCTATATATACCCAGCTATTTCTCTTTTCTGCGCCGGTGTAACAGTCGCACGACCTTCTACCCTTTACCATGCTTGTTTTCTCTACACTTACCTATAGTAAACAAAGAAATTATTGTATTAAACCCCGATACCGATTTTTCACCGGAAATACACGCTTTGAGGCTCCCTGAATACATAATAAAAAAAAATTAGAAAAGGCCCGTGTTTGTGTGTTTTTCTATGAACAGCATAACTCGAAAACGAAAAGTCGGTCTAATTTCAAACTTCGTATTAAGTTCAGCATCTTCCAAGGATGCGACAAGCAGATGTTTTTTTAGAAAATCCCCACCCCAAATACCCTTTACTTGAAAATAACTCCAAATACCATTTAATTGGATTTTTTTTATATTCTTAAAAATATCAACAATTTTTATTAAAATACCATATGTGTATATGCATGAAAAATAAAATTTGTATCTTGAATTTTCTGGGAACAGCCTGTGAATTCCTCTTTATTCGGAAGGAATAAAGTTCTGGTGAAATCTCTATTGGGTAGAATCAGTATAGTAGGTGATAGAGAAATAAATATAACATTTCTGAGTGTTTGTTCGAAGTCGTTTACGACAGAAATTACGTTAGATTTCAAATTACTGACTTGCTCCAGCAACTAACTGAAAAAAATCCAAGGCAGTTGTGTCTTAGTCTATGCAGCGGAGAATCAATTTGGTGACCTCTTTATCGCTCAAGTAGCAGACAGACTTGAGCGGAATTACTACACTCCAGTCTCTGAGCTCGTCATTACCGACCATGGGCGAATTATTAAATGAACTGTGTGTCCGACTGCAGGAATAATAAAATGTCACTTGTACCTTCTAGGACCAAGGACCAAATATGTACCATATTTAGAATTCCAACACATGAATTCGTTTCCAAAGAAACCTTTGTCTAACAACATAAATTTGGTGGCTGTAATAACATACAGTAGGAAGTAAAATACAGGATGTTTTATGAAGAACTGACACGTTTCTTTATTTAATTATTGTGTTCGAAATTCACTCAATACCCCAATTTTAGCACCAAATTAAGCAACACGTTTTGGAGTTTCGATTGCCTGTCATTAGATACCCAGATGTTCATGTTTTATTCGTAATTGTTAGTTTTATTGTCGGCAACTGTTTTTGAGATTTTGTTTTAGTCAACGTGAAAATGGAGTATACATTAAATGAACGACTCTTCCTTGTAAAGCAATACTGGATTATGAATTCAATTACAGTTACTCGAAAAACACACGAGAGAATTTGGTGTTCGGAATCCTCCCCAAAGAAACACAATACTGGGACTGGCAAACAAATTGGAAACAACTGGATCTCTGGTGAGTGAAAAAAACAAAACTCGTTGTTGACATAAGGGCACGACTGGATCAGTCACCTAAAAATGATTAAGATGTTTGTCGCAGGAGACACGGTATAGCTACTCAATGTGTCAGAGAGCTGTGAAAAGTGTAGGCCTAAAGCCGTATAGGATTACGTTGTCCATTAGTTACAGGAACCAGATAGGAATGGACGACTGAATTATTGTCGTTGGTTTCAGGCGTTCATTGCGCAAAATCCTGCCATATTGTCCATCAAATGGTTCACAGATGAAGCATGATTCCATTTATCCGGCTATGTAAACTCAAATAACTCACGCTGTTGGGCCAGCAGAAATCCACATGTTATTCATGAAGAACCTATGCACCCGGTTAAAATCGGAGTTTGGTGCGCAATATCCGCACAGAGAATAGTGGAACCATTTTTTTTAAAACAACGTAAACATTGCAGAGTACCGACGGATTTTCATGAAGTTTGTTGAGCAACTAGGCGATGTAGAGCTGAGTCAAGGATATTTTCAGCAGGACGGCGCTACACGCCATACATAAAATGAATCCGTGGCACTAATTCCAATTTCCTAATCCTGTGGTCACCGAGATCTCCGGATTTGACATCGCCGGACTTCTTTCTATGGGGTTACTTAAAAGATAGGGTATACGCCACACGTCCCCAGACATTGGAGGATCTTAAGCACAACAGTGCACAGGAGATTCAAGCTACTGACAACAGAATCCTCCAATCGAGTGGCCAACAGGGAACGAGTGTTGGGTTGTGCCTTATGCAGGATGGAGGACATTTTGATGCAGTAATTTGTATCACAAATTACTTAAATGTAAATAATGATTGTAATATGAATATGCATTTTTATGTGACATTGATTTGAGATGTTTGTTGATTGTAATTATTGTTGGGAAGTAAGTTTATACTGCCTTACTGAAACTGACAATAATAGCGTGCAATAATGCAGCGAGGGGGTGAGCTGTTTATCATTATTGGAAACGAGGAAGTTACGTAATGTTGGCGCGTTTTTCTTTTAGAATCTTCTGGAACGATTCCCTAGAGCATATGTATTCATAATTTTCATTGGATATAAAAATAGACGCTAATGTTGGCGCGTTTTATTAGCCAATTGCAGTTCAGTTATAATCTTTAGGCATATCGGTGTGTAGGTGTATAAAAGGTAGGTTAGAGGTAAAGACCCCGTCAGTTCATCGAAAATATTTGTAAAGTACACGTCGCCTTCAGTCAGTCAGTTCGTCGAAAGTATTTGTACGGCACACGTCGGATATCAATTTGCAGGTTACGCGTAACAGAGTTATGAAAAATCTCAAGTGTTATAAAGTTAATTATACAAAAAAGTTGAAGTACGCGAATTAAGAATTATCAGTAATGAAGTTATTATAACAGTTTCAGTTTGGCGAGTGTCAAGATCAATGTGTAAATGTGATAGTAAATGTGTTCGACAATAAAAGTGTAAAACAAATTCTTTCATCAGTGTTATTTTTGGATAAGAGACTCCCTTCCGTTTACACAACCTGTATAAAGAGAAGTGCTTGACCAAAAGATAATAGCTAGCCGGAGGACAGAGAACCAAAAATTAAATAAAATAAAAGTAGCATGCTTTCAAACAAAAACTAATACTGCCGCAAATTGCTAACACCAGATGGAGCTAACAAACCTAACAAATGAATCACGTCACAAGATGGCTTCAACGCGTGAAGTAAACACAAATACACAAACATTATAAGTAATACCACCGCAAATTGGCTACCACAACGTGGGGCTACAATAATGTTAAATATAACATAAATAACAACTCTCAAATTGGCTCCCAAATGTGGGGCTACAACAAATAAATACAACATTAGTAATACCACTCCGAAATTGGCACCCAGAACGTGGGGCAGAATAACCAGGAAGGAGCAGAATTAACCATGAAGAAGTGAGATAACCAGGAAGGAGCAAAGGAATCAGGACGTGAAGCGAATGGAGTAGTGAACTGAACTACAAGACGCAGATTCCAGAAACAACTATAGGAACGACAGACTACGCGGATGATTGGACATCGTAATTCCGAGATTAAAAGGCAACAGGGGAATTCAAATACAGAACAACAAAACGACGTAGATTCATCATGATACGACGCAGAAGCGACATACAAACCTAGGGGAGAGGGGCAGGAAGCTGGACATCAAAGTAACAGCAACAGACAGCATCACAAAGGTCAGAGTATAGTAATTTTTTTTAGAAAACAAAATTGTAACATTCAAATGTACTTGAGGAGTGGTAGGATAAAGAAAACAATGTCCACTAATAATACAGAAGAAATAATTATGGAGGGAGATAGTGTAACAGTTAGCTGTAATTCAATACAGGTTACAGAAAATAGCTCAAACAATGTAGTATTTGAGGGAGGAAATGTTAGTGCAGGAAGTGAGAATAGAACAGCAGGAAATATTAATTTTGATGCTAGTATAATGATGGAAATGCTGAGAAATATGAATGATAATATGCAAAAAATAATGAGAAATTAGAACAAAAACTAACTCAGAATATGGAAAAGAATATAGAGAAATTAAGGGAAGATATTCATAGGAGTTTAGATCAGAATAAGAAAGAATTAAGGGAAGATATTGATAGGAGTTTAGATCAGAATAAGAAAGAATTGAGGGAAGATATTGATAAGAGTATTACAGATAAATTAAGGGAAGAAATTTGTAAGAATAATGAGAAATTAGAAAAGAAAATAGATCAAACAGGGAAGATATGCAACAGTCATAGGGAATTAAGGGAAGATATTGGTAAAAGCTTAGAACAAGACAGGGAAGAAATTGAAAAGAAATTCATGGAGCTAGATAGTAGTATGATGAGAATGAGAAATGAAAATCAGGAAATGATAGCAAATGAAATAGGTGAAGTTTCAAAGAAAATGTCAGAAATGAGCAGGGAAATATCAAACCAAAAAAGTGAGGTTAATAATAAAATTGAACATGTTGATGTAGAATGTACAGAGTTAGGTAGTAGAATGAGTAACATTTCAAGTGAGATGAGAGAGATGAAAGAGGTTATGAATGTAGATGTGAATCAGGTGCAAGTTAATTTCAGAGGGGAGATATCAGAAATACAGAAGGAGTCAGTAATGCAAAGAAATAAATTGTCCGAAGAAGTTAAAGTTTTGCCTACAAATAATCAAAAGCTAATTTCTGAAGTTAACAAGTACCAAGATGTTCAAATTGAAAACTCCAATCCAGTACAGATTATTACAGACTTGTCAGAGTACTCTCAAATTACAAAGATACCAGAAGAATTGAAAATGACAATTGTTAAAAGATATGTAGTTCAGAAAACTTTAGATTGGTTTCAAAAAGTATCAGGTAGTGAAATATCATTTGAATCCTTTAAGAGGTTATCCATGAACAAATTTTTGAAGGTTAGGATACGGCTACGAGTAATGTTTAGCCACACACAATTTGATCCAGGAGGGTAAATAGCAATGAGATGTAAAGTAAATGCTGGATAGTTAAAGACGAAATGCAGAGCAATGTATTGGAACGTAAGAGGGTTAATTATGTATGTATGTCATAAGAAAGGAGAAATAAATTTTGGACATAACTAAATGTTTAAAAGAAAAATAACATTTTATTTGTAACTGTAACAGCATTTGAAATAAAGCATGATGTTATATTAAAGTAAAGTACGTAGATATAATTCCAAGAGTATTGTGAATATACAGTACAAAACAACAAAAATGGGGTAAAAGTAATTAAAACAAATACTTATGTAGCAAATAGAAAAATGTGAAATAGTGTCTAGATTTAAGAAATGTAAATATATTTGTGTAGAGAGTGAATATTTTTGGTAAATATGTATAATAATTACAAAAAAAAATTCTTAAATGCACAAATTGTTGTCAACAATATAAGAAAGTAAATAATTTTGTAACAGTAACTAAATAACTCAGGGTATAGTATTTGCTCTAAAAAAAAATTTTGTGATGTCAGATTAATGTCTAAACACATTAAACCAGAGCCAGTAAATAGTGGCAAGATAAAGACAAAACATATGTCGTGTGTTAAATACGTGTGATGTGTTAAGTGAAAGTGATAGCGTGTGTTCCAAGATTTAGGAGACTAAAACCCAATTATAAAATTTCCAAACAAGTTGTAAATATTTATAACTATGTTTCTAGTGGGGAATATGATGCAGTAATTTGTATCACAAATTACTTAAATGTAAATAATGATTGTAATATGAATATGCATTTTTATGTGACATTGATTTGAGATGTTTGTTGATTGTAATTATTGTTGGGAAGTAAGTTTATACTGCCTTACTGAAACTGACAATAATAGCGTGCAATAATGCAGCGAGGGGGTGAGCTGTTTATCATTATTGGAAACGAGGAAGTTACGTAATGTTGGCGCGTTTTTTTTTTAGAATCTTCTGGAACGTTTCCCTAGAGCATATGTATTCATAATTTTCATTGGATATAAAAATAGACGCTAATGTTGGCGCGTTTTATTAGCCAATTGCAGTTCAGTTATAATCTTTGGGCATATCGGTGTGTAGGTGTATAAAAGGTAGGTTAGAGGTAAAGACCCCGTCAGTTCATCGAAAATATTTGTAAAGTACACGTCGCCTTCAGTCAGTCAGTTCGTCGAAAGTATTTGTACGGCACACGTCGGATATCAATTTGCAGGTTACGCGTAACAGAGTTATGAAAAATCTCAAGTGTTATAAAGTTAATTATACAAAAAAGTTGAAGTACGCGAATTAAGAATTATCAGTAATGAAGTTATTATAACAGTTTCAGTTTGGCGAGTGTCAAGATCAATGTGTAAATGTGATAGTAAATGTGTTCGACAATAAAAGTGTAAAACAAATTCTTTCATCAGTGTTATTTTTGGATAAGAGACTCCCTTCCGTTTACACAACCTGTATAAAGAGAAGTGCTTGACCAAAAGATAATAGCTAGCCGGAGGACAGAGAACCAAAAATTAAATAAAATAAAAGTAGCATGCTTTCAAACAAAAACTAATACTGCCGCAAATTGCTAACACCAGATGGAGCTAACAAACCTAACAAATGAATCACGTCACAAGATGGCTTCAACGCGTGAAGTAAACACAAATACACAAACATTATAAGTAATACCACCGCAAATTGGCTACCACAACGTGGGGCTACAATTAATGCTAAATAAATAACATTAAAACACTCCCAAATTTCAACATTTGCTATAGAGGTAAATAATCTCCCAATATTCCTCCCCATTGCAGGTATAATAAGCTGTCATTAGCATAACACGTTTTAAAACAATTAAAGAAATAAATGTGTCAGTTCTTCAAAAATCGCCCTGTACACCCCAAACTTCCATGCATCTTCAATATCTGCGTCTTCATAATCCACGTCTCCTCTTCAAATTCTTCTTGAAATACTGAGCTCGTATTATCGTCCATATAATTTTCAAACAACCCGTTTTGAGTCACATCAGACATCAAACAATTGACTCAAAGCTACCTAAATAATAGTGTCTTACAAAACCATCGTACTTGTATTAGGACATGCTCCTGTGAAAAAGCATCTTAACACAATGCAAATGTTTCAGATTAAGTTAGATTGTAGATTGTGCAAGAAAGAAACTGAAGCAGTCCATCACATGATATGCTCACAGGAGATATATTGCTTTTGGGAAAATGTTTTTAGAACCAGAAGATTTTGAAACCATATCCGTTATGAGACTGTATTCCTTGGTAAAGGGTGTAGGCTAGGGGTGTGACAATTATTTTCGAGTGACGGTTATAACTTATTCGTTAACTGTTATACGTAATAGTTATCACTAATGATTAAGTTATATGTTTTCTGGTTATCACGTTTCCCAGCTACATTACATTAACGTATCCAATAGCGATTAGCTGTTACTACGTTTCAATATGAACGATGTCGATACAGATTTATTTTGTTATTTGACAGAATCTAATTTTCTCTAGCTCTGTCAACACTTTAATTACTTGGTGGTTTATAATCGCAAAAATGCATTTGCTCTTGCTTCTACATTTTTGCTATACATTGCCTACTCCTTACTGGCTAAGCTATTCTCGCCGTAAGTGCGCCTCGCTTAGCACGTGCAGATGGGAACAGCCGCGAGTAAATGAAAAACTCTGATGTGTTACACTCACATGCCTTTCTCTAATCTTGTACAAACTATTTTTACACACGCTTATTCTCCATATGCTTCATGTTAATCCAGATATCCAGATTGCTAATTTTCTTGCAGATGCAAGGGGAATTGGTATGCTTTAAGCGATAGTCAAATATTTTAAAAGCTGGTTACTATGTGGAGAAATCCATTCTCTTTGAATTACCAGGACAAAAAAATGAATAACGAATCCCCATTTGAGAAAAAGTATAAGTATTGGAGCATTTAAGGGAATAACAAGCAATATCTCGAAAATGGATCACTCAAAAAAAAAAAGCATATGACATAAATTGTGTATTTTAACGCGATCTACATTTTTGTGTTGTAAAATTTTGTCTATCTCTTATGGTTTACCAGTTATGCAAAAGTCGTTCACAATGAAGAACACTTTTGGAGACATTCCCAGAAAATTCAAGCTATACATTTCATTTGTCATGAAAGTATCTTAAATATATAATATTTTAATCATGTTCCATGTAAAAGGTAATCTGGGGTGGGGGATTTTCTTAAAAACCTTCGTGTCGCCATCTCTGAAGGATATTGAACCTAAATACCAAGTTTGCTGTTTATCCGACTGTTCGTAAATGCTTTTTTTTGGATTCAGGGGGTCCCAAAACATGTATTTCCGGTGAAGTCTCGGTATCGAATTTTTGGGTGGAATACAATACTTCCCCTACTTACTATACGTAGTAGAGAAAGTAAAAACAATTACGTTTATGCAAATGGAGGTCGGAAGCATGCGGTGTGCAATATTAATAAAGTATATTGGTAATGTGCCCTTTCAACTTCGAGGTTTGTTTGGGAAATACTTTAACCCTATCATGTATCTGTCGGACTTTCATTGTTCACTGACGTACAAGGTTAAAGGTGTAAATATCCATGTTAACAAACCAAATCAATTGATTGATAAATTTATGAAATTTGAAGAAGGATCAAAAACTGAGAATATCATGATTGAAGGATGTTAAAATTTAACTCTTATTTTAATAGAAATTTTTAATTAAACTCCACTTTTAATAAAAATCGCATCTGTATCTTTTCATTGATGAACTCAAAAAAGCGGAAACACAAACCTTCACACGTGCTTTTCGAATTCCAAAGTTGCAGAAATTTCAGTTGTTTTAAGCAATCTTAGAGGGTAAAGCTGAAATTGTGAAAATCTGGGTCTTGATTCACCACTTCAAAATTTATGTACAATTGTTTGAGTTGCACGTATTACTAAACAGCATTATTCAAACCATCTATCCGCGAGTATAAAATCTCGTGCACCTACTACACTGGCCACCTGGGTTTTGTTTCCGCGCGGATCAACCTAAGAATGAATTCACTTTATAATCGTATGTGAATAACTATCTTAATGTAATGCGTGCTTTTTACTGCCGGAATGCTGTCATCTGTCACCTATATGCGAAGCAATAAGCAACACATTGTAATAAACAAATATGCACTTGCAACTCCGTGCGAGCATGACTCTAGTTTCAAACAAGGGACGGCTTTGGTTGAGGTAATAGCTCCTGATAAGCCATACCAATGCTGCGCACATGCAGTGAATGATGTGCAGCCATAACGAATTGGCTTTAAAACGACAGAGGTACACAATAAGCCCAAGGCTGAAGTGCATCCGGAGCGATGACGGAAACCTATGTCGAAAAGTCAAGACAAGGCAAAACCATTTATTAGTTATAGTTGTTGAATTGGCAGCATTGTGTTACCGAAAATCCGAAGTGACGACAGATAAGTTTATTAGAACTTTTTTTACTTTCTCTACTACGTATAGTAAGTAGGGGAAGTATTGTATTCCACCCAAAAACTCGATACCGAGATTTCACTGGAAACAAGTCCGTGTGTGTGTGTGTGTGTGTGTGTGTGTGTGTGTGTGTGTGTGTGTCTGTCTGTGAACAGCATAACTCAGAAACGAACAGTCGGATAAGCACCAAACTTGGTATTTAGGTCAGTATCTTCCAGAGATGCGACACGAAGGTTTTCAAGAAAATCCCTCCACCACAGATTATCCTTTACATGGAACATTTTTCGAAAATTTTAATTTTCTCAAAAATGGCTCTAACGATTTTGATTAAAATATCATATGTTTAAGATATTTTCTTGACAAATGAAATGTATATCTCGAATTTTCTGGGAATGTCTCCAAAAGTATTCTTCATTATGAACGACTTTTGCATAACTGGTAAACCATAAGAGATAAACAAAATTTTACTACACAAAAATGTAGATCGCGTTAAAATACACAATTTATGTCATATGCATTTTTTTTTGTTGTGTAAACAATTTTCGAGATATTGCTTGTTATTCCCTTAAATTTTCCAATACTTCTACTTTTTCTCAAATTCGTTATTCATTTTTTTTGTCCTGGTAATGTAAAGAGAATGGAATGCGCCACATAGCAACCAGCGTTAAAATATTTGACTATCGCTTAAAACCTACCATATTCCCTTTGCATCTACAAGAAAATTAGCAATAAGATTAACATTTCGATATCTCGATTAACATAAAGCATATGGAGAATAAGCGTTTGTAAAAATAGTTTGTACAAGAGTAGAGAAAGTCATGTGAGTGTAACACATCAGATTTGTTTACTAATAACTCATTCAAAATAATAAAACTCACGATCGTGCAAAGTATAGTTTGCAATACGTGTGTGTGAAATGCGAACGGCCTATGGCTAGGTAACGGAGAGGACGCCTCCATCCTAAACGTATATTTTTTGTTTACCATCCCCAGGAGGAACGGATGAGGTGAAGGAACTGCAGGAGTCCATAGACCGTAGGCAGAGATGCGCAGAGGTCCCTAACGATTCCAAGCTTCATAACCTGGTCACACCGGGTAGAAAAGGCTTTTCTCTGACGGAACTGGGGAGAACTCTACCCACTTGAGACGGCTTACAGAAGGCTGCCGAGTGGAACTTTCAAACAAATAACCATCTCCGCCATCTGTCCAGTCCCTAAGCCTACCTGAACCATGGCAGGGGAAGCGAAATGGTAGGAAACCAGAAAATCTCCTGGCTAGAGTGGCAGAATACAGGAGCTCCCAAATTTGAGCCTCACATTACCGACTTCGTCTCAGCTTTTCAAACTATCCCTCTAATATGTGATAATGCACTTCCCACACTCATATCACAACTTTGGTATTCAACCGACTTTTCGTTTTAGAGCTATGCTGTACACAGACAGTCACACACGCGCGGACCTTTTTCTAAAGAAATATTTTGGGGGACCTCAAAACGTGTATTCCCAATGCAATCTCAGCATCCAATTTTTGGGTGGAATGCAGTATTTCCTCTACTTACAAGAGGTAAGCATACGGAAAGTAAAAATATTGTAGTGTGTGTGTGTGTGTGTGTGTGTGTGTGTGTGTGTGTGTGTGCACTTTCGTGTATAAAAAGTGCCCATTCCCCTAGATCAACATAGTGTTTTTCTTTCTGTAAGGTTTCCACCTTCAAGTAACCAAGCTTTGTTTCCACCCAACCAGTATCAGTTCTGTATGTGACCGGACTGAAAAAACAATTGAGGGGCATAAAAACTAACCAGTGAACGATGTTTATACTGTATGTGGAATTGAGGAATGGTTTACACTTCTCTGAAAGAATTTCGCTACGATTGGTACACAAGGAAAGGCTAAACCAATTGCAAATAATCCGTCGTTCTAGAAGAAGTCGTCTCCGTGATCTAGGGGTGCCATGCCAGCCTCTAGTTCTCGAGGTCGTTCAAACCCGGCGGAGGGCGATGGATTTTTTCGGGCGTAAAAATTCTTAGCGTGGCTTCCTTCGGAAGGGAAGTAAAGTTGTTGGTCCCGTGTCGTAGATTTACGGCACGTAAAAGAATCTCAAGCCTTATAAAAAGGCCTCTGAGCAAAATTTCCGGTCTTTCACCCCTTACAGAATGGGACGCTAAGGACTATAATAGTTAAAGAGCGTCTATAAATAAAACTCAATTTCATTTTTTTTCCCTAGAGGATACGGTGAAGAATTATTTGCATGCGTGGTTAAACTGACGACAGCTACATTTACATATATGAGAGATTTCATCAGTGACATAGAGACAAAGTTTGTTATTGCTGCTACTAAAAGATAATAAGAAAACTGGCACTAAGAAAACGGTAGTGTAGCATGAAAATATAAGCTTTAAGTTGCAATGTTACCCTTCGGCAGTTCGGCTATACTTTGGAGGACGTAAAGTATATGCCAATCCAAAGGCTAGAATTATGCTTGAAAAACAGAGGTGGTTCAGCTGGTAGGGGCGAAGCTAGATTTTGTCATTACCAACATAAACACCTCCGTTACATTATGGGCCACATTTCATGCACGCCGGTAAACGTACGTCTTCCAATATTACCAACCGGTTTGTACCTATTGCGAAGCCTGTTGCGTCAGTCTTTCCTCTGGCATTTGGGAGATATGATCTTTCCATTTCATTTTATATTCCCTGATTTTACCATTTAAATTATATATTTTTAATTGTTCTCTTATTGTTTCAATTTTAATGTAATATTTCATAATACAGCCAGCTATGTACCTCAAAAATGCCATTTCGGACGTTTCAATTATTATTTTATCATTTCTGTTTATTGCCTAGGTCTCGGCTCTATAAGATATAATGGGAACAGCCACAGTTTTATAAAATTTTAATATTGTATCTCTTCTTGTTTTGTTTCTCAATTTTCGTTTTATAGGGACACATATGTATTGAAATTTGTATACTTTTTGTGTCAAATAATCTCTTTTATTTCCATGTGAAATATCACATCGAGTTGGAACAAGGCTAGTTGTAGTCTGTTTTCAGTATCAGCCAGAAAGACATGAGTATATAAAAGTTAAAAGTTAAGCTCTGGCATAGAATCATTAGTATTTAAACCTTCAGTGGTTGCCAAGGAACAATCTGCATGGCCTTTAACCGCCTGAATGTTTAGGCTTACGCAGGGAGGGAGACCTAAAATCTAAATAGCCGAGCGAGCGATAAAGCAATAATCAGTTTATGTCCTTTATGGATTAGACTGAGGCCCATTGTTTTCCTCTTAAATCCCAATCACTAACATGTAACATAGTTAATCCGCCAGCATCTTGTTTTGTCAAACGTGTTAGAAAACAAGATAGCACAAGTCTTGCACACACGTTCAACATCTGCCTTACAGTCTAAATATGGACGTAAATATCAGACAGAGCGATGAAATTTTAGCTCTGTTATACGGCGACATATTCTTATGGATTACCTTTTACTTTCTCTACAAGCACTACGTATGTTTAACATATAAACCCAGTACCGTGATTTCCGTGGAGAGTACGCTATGAGAACTCCTGGCATTACAAAATGCATTTAAATATCTGATGTGATACATTCACATAGTAACAATAAATTGGCAAGGTGTTCACGTGCTCTTGTGCTCTTATACAGCAGCCGCCAGTGCTTCTAAAACACTAGGATTTAAATGATCTGAACATTAGAATACGAAAATTTTAAAGCCTTTTTGTTGAGAATGTCAGGAATAGTATATATAGTTGCTACTTCAAAGAAAATGCGTGTAAAATAAAACAAATGCAGCGCTACGCTCATTTAAAGTTATATATAGATGGTCACGATTTAGTAACTGAGAAAACAAAACACACAACAAAACTTCGGAACTGATTGTAACAGTACGATCAGTATATGAAATTTATTTCTTTACTGACAGTTTATTCAAAGAGTGCAGATGTGTGCACATTTAGCATTGAAATATCTTAGCAACTTTAGTTCTAGTTACTCAAGTGGACCTAGTGATGTTTCTGCACGGCAAAATTTATAATAAACTTTTAACTTAAAAATATCTAAATTATGTGTTTTAAGGATATCTGCAATTGTAGGAAGCTTCTGTCTATTTCTTACGGTTTACCAGTTATACGAAATTATACAAAAGTCATTCATAATGAAGAGAATCTCAAAGGTTAATCACAGAAAATGAAATAATACATTTTGTTAGTCATTCAGATATCTTAAACATATACTATTACAACCAAAAATCTTTGAGTCATAATTGCGTAAATCCAAAATAAAGAAACATTTTCTATTTAAAGGGCAGACTGGGTTGAGGTTTTTTTCTGAAAATCTTCATGGCGCATCCTTGCAAATTAATACCAAGCTTGGAAAACCTTGCAAATTAATACCAAGCTTGGAGTTTTTCCAACATTTCATTTTTTGTCTTCTTTTTGGGTTCAGAGAAATTCACTACGTGTATTTCCGGTGAAATTCCGATACAAAATGTTGAGTGCAATATTCTCTTAATACAATACTCTTATTGAACCAGAATAAAATTCTTCCTAATCATAAATCAATTTATTGTCTGCTATTCCTAAACTAGGAACTGAGCTAGTTCAATGAGTGTGAGGGGGATAATGTAAAAATGTTTTGCTTGAACTCAGAGACTTCAAAACAGGTATTTTCAGTGAAATCTCGATGGAAAAATAGACTTCATCTGCTTGCATAGGCATAAGTACTTATAGGGTATTCAACGAAGGAGAACACTCGTGCACTGCGACTTATATAGATCTATTATGGCTACCACCATCCAGGAAGAAGGGTTGAAATGAAGGAACCACAGGAGAGTACAGGTCGCAGGCAGATGGGTCACAGAGACGCGCAAAAGTCTCGAACATTTCCAGTCTCGAAGACCTATCCCACTACTGGAGCTGCCTAGAGAGGGGAATGAACGACCCGTCTACCAAGCAGCCCTCTAGTATCTATCACTTCAGCATACTGCATCCCCCTTATACCGTCGAGATCTGTGATGAAACTTTATCTCGATTAAGAAGTAGACAAAAGAATAAGCCTTTTTATCAATAATCTGTAGAAGAGTGAGTAGAGAAAGTCATGTGTAATATATAAACTCATCTTCCCTTTGATATTTTAGTGGTTTTAATTTAAAAAATTCTGATGTGTTACACTCACATAACTTTCCCTACTCTTATACAAACTATTTTTACAAACCCTTATTCTCCATATCCTTCAAGTTAATCGAGATGTTAATCTTATTGCTAATTTTCTTGTAGATGCAAAGGGAGCTGGTAGGCTTTAAGCGACAGTCAAATGTTTTAAGAGCTGGTTGCTCTGTGGAGTACTCCATTCTCTTTGCATTACCAGGACAAATAAAAAAACAAAACAAAAATCTGATGTGTTACACTCACATAACTTTCTCTAATCTTATACAAACTATTTTTACAAACTTTTATTCTCCATCTATTTCATATTAATCGACATCTCTTTGCCACAGATTAATACTCTTTGCATATCCAAGACAAAAAAAATGAATAACGAATTCCCATTTGAGAAAATAAGTATTGAAAATTTTAAGGGAATAACAAGCAATATCTCGAAAATGGTTGACTCAAAAAAAAATGTATATGACATAAATTGTGTATTTTAACGCGATCTACATTTTTGTGTAGTAAAATTTTGTCTATCTCTTATGGTTAACCAGTTATGCAAAAGTCGTTCACAATGAAGAATACTTTTGGAGACATTCCCAGAAAATTCGAGATATACATTTCATTGGTCGTGAAAATATCTTAAACATATGATATTTTAATCAAATTCGTTAGAGCCGTTTTTGAGAAAATAAAAGTTTCGAAAGATGTTCGATGTGAAGGGTAATCTGGGGTGGAGGGATTTTCTTGAAAACCTTCGTGCCACTTCTCTGGAAGATACTGAACCTAAATACCAAGTTTGGTGTTTATCCGACTGTTCGTTTCTAAGTTATGCTGTTCACAGACACATACACGGACATGTTTCCAAAAATGCTTTTTTTGGTTTCAGGGGTCTCAAAACATATATTTCCGGTGAAATCTCGCTATCGAATTTTTGGGTGGAATACATTATTTCCCCTTCTTACTATACGTAGTAGAGAAAGTAAAAATGAGACAATTAAAAATGAAAATGTCTAGAAATTTTTGAATATTTTAAACAAATGGTTAAAACTTTCTCGATATGCGCTTAATGGCCCTTTTTCACAAACTAATGACTAACTGCCTCTTCAGAAAGGTTGGATTTAGGTACAAAAGGGCTAAGTTGGCATCATTGGCACTGCCAACTGATTTCATTCCTGCCAGGGACCATGACCTGATGCACACACAGAAAATCGCCCTGTGTTGATCTTATCAATTGGAATTCCTTGTTTTGATTACAAGTTAATCATTACACATCTTGTATCAGGGAGCTTAAAATAACGCATTATTGCAACACAGTTATTCCTTTATCTGTGCTCTGTATAGTATTTACCACTGATATAAATTAAAAAAGAAAAAAGGAACGTTTGAAGAGAAGATAATCTGAGTCAAAAAATTTGGCCGCTGCTATTTCCTCGTAAAAAACCCATATTTCTGCACAGCAAAAAGGTGTGAAGCCCAAGAGAATGGGTCCTTTCTTAAGACGATCTAGAGGTACGTACACAAACTCCGGCGATAGCAGAACTCTAGATAACAAATGTAAACACCTATCCAAACAAAATACAAGGAAAGGAATGCAAGTTTAATCTTTGGAAACTCTTATCTTGGCGTTGTGCTGTAATCTTGTGGACATAATCAGCTAACCTTGAAGGCGGATTGCTTCTCAACGGATACATTGATTTCCAAAATCTTGAGCAGGAAGCGAGGACGTCTTATCGGGGAGCTTTCATTATCGCTATTCGTCTTATGTAAGTTTCCAAAAAGCAGGTATATATTATTCCAGCGCTCCCCCATAGGAGACACGGTATCCGAGGTTGTTAAGGGACATAGTCATGAACGGGAGCTTGCTGCTCCAACCCCGTCAGAACCGTCCTCCCTGATTGAGATTCTTTTTTTCAGGTTTTCCCCAGTAATGACTGGCAAATGTCAGGGAGGCACACTAAACTCTGTTTGCTCCCCAATTATTATTTCATGTTATGTATCGTCTGTGGTAACATACGCAGTAAGAGCGGGCATTAAACACTATTTTAAAATATTCTGATGTGTGAAACGTGTTTCTCGACCCAAGAGGAAGTGGATTGAATGTAGGAATAATGGCATGTTACATTCACATGATTTTCTCTACCGCCTAGGTTTATTAGCGGGTATACAATTCATTCTTATGAAAGCTTATTTTCCTAGCTATTTGATTTTAATCAAGACAAAACCTTTTCCTGGAATAGTTGCATTACACATTCTTTTTCGTTATAGATACAAAGATAACAGCGATATCGAACGTTTTAGAACTGGACGCTACTTGCTGGCCTTAAAATAGCATACTCTCCCTATGACATCGCGAGAAACAAACAAATAAATAAATAAATAAAATCTGTAATACTCAATCCCGGCACCTTGTT
The DNA here is from genome assembly GCA_030765065.1 of Deroplatys truncata. Classification (NCBI taxonomy): domain Eukaryota; kingdom Metazoa; phylum Arthropoda; class Insecta; order Mantodea; family Mantidae; genus Deroplatys; species Deroplatys truncata. Next base: position 47,871,201 of record CM060986.1, read on the forward strand.
ACTTAAACCGGGACATGTATTAACAAATTTTCAGTTTATTATTACAATACACTTACATTATCATTGTACAGATAATTAAATATAACTAATAAAAGAAAGAAAATACAAAAAATAGTAAAGGTAACTAATATAACATTTTTAAATTTCCATCCACTAACTCAAACAAACATACAATCGCGAGAAACAGCCAAAAATCGACTGGACTTAAAAAGAATGACAAAGTATTGATCATTTCAAACCATTAATAACGGATATCTGGGAAATGGCTAATGCCACATAAGAAGTTATTTAAGACACATTGTTTTAAAGAGATCTAAATTTCTGTTTGTGTAGCACGTTTTCTTCTATCGCATCACGTCTACCAGTTATACAAAATTATACAAAATTCCTTCCGAATGAAGAGAACTTCATAGGCTATTCCCAGAAAATTCAAGATATACATTTTATTTGTCACGTAAATATCTTTAATATGTGGTATTTTAATCGAAATCGTTATAGCCATTTTTCAGAAAATAAAGAATTTCGAAAAAAATCTTCTATGTAAAACGTAGTTTGGGATGGAGACAGTTTTTGAAAACCTCCGTGTCGCATCGTTGAAAGACATTGAACTTATTAAGTTTTTGAGTTATGTTAACTCAAATTAAATTTTCGTTTTTGAGTGAGGCTCTTAATAGGCACGTAGATATAAATACATACCCCCACTCACATAGACACACACGCGGACCTTCTTGTCTAAAAATTCTTTCTTTTTTCAAGGCCCTCAAAACATGCATTTCCGGTGAACTCGATGTGGGATTTTTGGGTGGATTTCAATAACTTCTCTACCTACTATAAACGTGGTAGAGAAAGTAAAAAAAAAACAACAAAAAAACCACAGGAACTAAGTAAGTGAATAATCTGGGGCTCCAATGCGAATTTCAAATTATTTCATGGATGCCTCAAATAACCTTCATGTTTCATGGTACGTAGTACAGTTTCTCTTAAGTTTCTGAACACTTACATTTTTTTGCTCTCCCTCTCTCTCCCCCGCTTACCTTTCATGAGTTAAGGAGATATATTCCATTCAAGATTTCGCTGGAAAGATACATTATGAGGCCTCCCTAAATCAAAATGGTTCATGTTAATTGAGATAAACGTTGAGAATTTCATTCAATACACATTTCGTTGTACATACAAGAGGGATAAAGGAGTCTGAAGCGATAGATAAGTGTTTAAAAAGCGAGTCGCTATAAACGCTGATTTGAAATTCCACTATTCGCTTAACCACGAAAAACAATCGAGTAGCGATTTCAAAATGTACAAAGTATTTAAAAATTCATACTGAAAACAACGAAAATCAAGAAATCGTTAATGTCACCGAAACTTAATTTAGGGTGTTTCAGAAATACTTTTACAAACTTCGGGTATGGGTTCCTCACACTAAAAGAAAGAAAAAAGTTCATATGAACATATGTCCCATTATCCTTGGTTTACGCGTTATTCCTGTCACAATGAAAGTGTGAGTTCAACGGCCTTTGGGGTCCAACCTCAAAACTTCATTTCTCTATGCATTCATATAAGGCGTTGACCCATTGTACTACATACGGTAGATGGCGAAGTGTTGCCATGGAGACTTGTTTACGTTTGTCATTTGTCATTAGTCTGTCTTCAACGTTTCAATTGTGTACATGTAGTGAGTTAACTGCACGTGTTTCGTTCCACCATGGCTGGATATTCATTTCGTGAACAGGCAGACATGATTTTTATGTATGGTCGCGCGAATGGTAATGGACGCGAGCTGCTCGGCTCTATCAGATGGAGTTTCCAGACCGAAGACAACCGAGTCATCCAACCTTTGTCGCTGTTTATTGTCGCCTTGCTGAGACAGAAACCGTTGCACCACGGGCTATAAATCGAGGAAGACCAAGAGTTGTTCGTACGCCGAAACGCGAAGAACAGATGTTAAAGTGTGTCGAAGACGATCCAGGTATCAGTACAATACAATTGTCTGTGGCATCTGGTACATCACACGTGACAGCATGGAGGGATAGGCAGAGGAGGACCAGTTCCATGGCCTGCACGTTTTCCCGACCTCAATCCTGTGGATTTTTACCTCTGGGGGCATCTTAAATCATTGGTTTATTGAGCAGCCATCCCGGATGCAGAAACGCTTCATCGACGTGTTATGGAAGCCTGCGAAACCATTCGACTCCATCCCGGAGTTTTTGACAGGGTGCGACATTCCATGATTCGACGAGTACAGGCATGCATAGAAGCAAGAGGAGGACATTTCGGGCATTTATTATGTGTTTTGTGTGTTATAAGTGTACCACTGTGTTGAACACCTCCTAACGAGAAAACAAAGATTTATGGGACATATGTTCATATGAACTTTTTTCCTTCTTGTGGTGTAAGGAACCCATAACCGCAGTTTGTAAAAGTATTTCTGAAACAGCCTCTCTCTCTCTCTCTCTCTCTCTCTCTCTCTCTATATATATATATATATACATTATAGTAAGTTTTCAACAATTCGCAAAAAATACAGGATATACATTTTAATTGCCATGCAAATACCTTAAACATGTGATATTTCAATTAAAATCGTTTGAGCCGTTTTTGAGAAAATAAAAAATAACGAAACGTTTTTTATGTATGGAATTGTTTGGGGTGGGGACATTTTATTGAAAAATACTCGTGTCGAATCCGAGAAAGATGGTAACTAATATATAGTATTTGAGTTTTCCTGTTCACACACACATTAATATTTTTAAATACTTTTTGGCATTCAGAGGGCCGCAAAAAGCGTACTTCTGGTGCAATCTGGTACGGAATGTTTGGCAGGAATGCAATACTTCCTCTCCTCACTGTAGGTAAGTAATTAAAGTAAAAACCATTATTGCTATCTGGAGAAATCAGCAGGAGTTTTTGTTCGTAGCTGTACGTGCTGCTTTGCCTGGACAGCAAAAGAAATGGAAGAAGCCTCTATCGCTAATTCCCAGCCTCAGACTCATATCTTACCTCCTACTGTCACTTCTTCAAATCCAATTTTACAAGTTTGTCTCCTTCAAAAGATGATTGAATACTTGAAGGAGAGTCGTATCACGTGACGATTCTTTTCCCTTCCCTACATATGAGTGACGTATCTTTGTCAGCTGGTGTACGGAGAAATTTCCATGTTATCAGTATTGAGTAGGCAGGGTGAGGAGGGCTGACTATCGGGGTTTGGCAGGCGGCGGCGAGCGTCACAGGGCAGCCGTGTGGAAAAATGATAGTAGCGACCGAGCGACGGGGACGGAGATGTGCTCTTCAGGGGCGCTCGCACTACAAGTACGCCAAATTAAACATGCACTCGCACACGTAAAGATCACATGCAATAATTACATTTCAAAAATTACAAGAGTAAAAAACAGCAAGAAATTAACTCTGGAAAACACAAACTAAATCTATAAGCTTTCACACACAATATTATACGAAAGAGGCGACAATGTCTGGAGAATGAATTATGCTAAGGATAACGATACTGTGAAATTTTTTAAATCCACAATTTTGCTTCGATGCTTTTGAAATCTTAATTGATCAATCACGGTTTGATTTACAATGTTTACACAAAATTTCATGCATATTTTTAAATTAGTTCCCCAGATATTAATATTTTATTACCTTTTTTTACTATTTCGAAAAATTCACCATAAGATGCAATTTTTTATAAAAATTAATACTTTATAGTTAAGGTTTTTAATAGTATATTAATAAATTGTAGAGATGAATTGTTAATTACCTCCTGATTTGGCAGAAAGGAGTGTTAAATATAAGACAAATGTTTTGATTAAAAATTTACAGAATGTCAGTGTTATTGTTAAATAGCATCACAGCTAAGCATGTTAAAAAATCTCATCTCATGTTGATCCTATTATTTACATGGAGATATACAAAATTTCATTTTTATACCGAAAAGTACATCTTATGGAACCATTTGAAAATAAGCTGAAAATGAAAACCCGAGATAAGAGAGCCTAAAACGAAACAGTTTCTGAGTTTACGCTCCTTAAAAGAAAACTCAATGCATATACAGGACCTCCTCATGTTTTTCTATTCCTCTACAGCTAATTTAGTATTTGAAGATTGCTAAGGTCACTGTTGAATGATTTGCTCACTTTAATATAGGCAAAACTTTTAGTTTTTATTACAATCTTATAGGAAGCTAGGCTTACAGGCAGACATTTAATCAATATATGATATACACTACGTGATCAAAGGTATTTGGACACCTGGCTAAAAATGACGTACAAGTTCGTGGCGCCCACCAACGGTAATGCTGAAAGTAATATGGTGTTGGCCCACCCTTAGCCTCGATGACAGCGTTCACTCTCGCAGGCATACTTTCAATCAGGTGCTGGAAGGTTTCTTGGGGAATGGCAGCACATTCTTCACGGAATGCAGAACTGAGGCGAGGTATCGATGTAGGTCGGTGAGGCCTGGCACGAAGTCGGCGATCCAAAACATCCCAAAGGTGTTCTATAGGATTCAAGTCAGGACTCTGTGCAGGCCAGCCCATTACAGGGATGTTATTGTCGTGTAACCACTCCGCCACAGCCCGTGCAGTATGAACAGGTGCCCGATCGTGTTGAAAGATGCAATCGCCATTCCCGAATTGCTCTTCAACAGTCGGAAGCAAGAAGGTGCTTAAAATATCAATGTAGGTCTGTGCTGTGATCGTGCCAAGCAAAACAAGGGGTGCAAGCCCCCTCCAGGAAAAACACGACCGACTCCGAATTTCACTGTTGGCATTACACACGCTGGCAGATGACATTCACTGGGCATTCGCCATACCCACACCCTGCCATCGGATCGCCACATTGTGTACCGTGATTCGTCACTCCACACAACGTTTTGCCACTGTTCAATCATATATGTTGTCGCTCCTTACACTAACCGAGGCGTCATTTGGCATTTTCCTGCGTGATGTGTGGCTTATGAGCAGCCGTTCAACCATGGAATCCAAGGTTTCTCCCCTCACGCCTAACTGTCATAGTACTTGGAGTGGATCCTGATGCAGTTTGGAATTCCTATGTGATGGTCTGGATAGATGTCTGCCTATTACTCTTTACGACCCTATTCAAATGTCGGCGGTCTCTGTCAGTCAACAGACGAGGTCGGCCTGTACGCTTTTGTGCTGTACATGTTCCTTCACGTTTCCACTTCACTATCACATCAGAAACAGTGGACCTAGGGATGTTTAGGATTGTGGAAATCTCGCTTACAGACTTCTGCCACAAGTGACACCCAATCACCTGACCACGTTTGAAGTCCGTGAGTCCCACGGGGCGTCCCATTCTGCTGTTTCACGATGTCTAATGACTACTGAGATCGCGGATAATGAGTACCAGGCAGGAAGTGGCAGCACAATGCACCTAAGATGATAAACATATGTTTGCGGGGGTGTCCGGATACTTTTGATCACATAGTGTACGTTGAAGAATTGTATTCTTTAACACTAATATCCATGTTTATGAATTCTGGCAATTTTTTAGCCTTTTTTCACAGATGGATATCCTTAACTAACCGCATTTGGATATTTCATTTTTGCGGAACATTTATACGTATCTAAGACAAGCGTAAAGGTATTAAGAGTAATCTTATTGGATATTTTGATTTGTCTTGAGAAAGTCAAATCTCCGATGGGATTTAATGCACTAATTCACTATTAGAAGAAGGCAAACACACGGTGTTCCCGAATCCCCATCTCCTTCTTGAAGTTGTGCACGGCATAAGGGTATAAATCTTGATCAGTTGATCTTGATCGAGTTGTGGCTCTCATACATGTATACATAAGGTACATTATTGATTGCATATATGTAATAAAATTCTGCAGAGGGAGCGAGATTCGAACTCGAAATCTCTTTATTAGAAACCAACCACCCTAAAAACTCGTACACAAAGCAGAGATATGGATATGTAAATCAAAGCAAGTACCTACAAGCAGGCAGGCTTTGGATGCCTGATTCATGAAGACGGGGCATATTAATTGCTATTATTATTATTATTATTATTATTATTATTATTATTATTATTATTATTATTATTATTAGTAGTAGTAGTAGTAGTAGTAGTAGTAGTAGTAGTAGTAATAGTAGTAGTAGTTGTAGCAGTAGTAGTAATAGTAGTAGTAGTTGTAGCAGTAGTAGTATTTGAGGCAGTATTTCTAACACTTAAATAATTTCAGTCTAATTATATAATATGTAAATTCAATAACAGCCCGCCTTGAAGCAATATGTGTATGTAATAATTTGTAAAATGTATGTCACAGTTATTGCATATGCTTATATTATTGTAAACATGTTCAATAATGTTATGTGAATGCATTACGTAATTTAATAATGTAGGAGCTGTGAGAAAAATAGGTTTAAAGTTGCTAACAATGAGGTAACCTTGAGGCAATAATGAGTAAGGAAGTTTAAATGCTACTAGTCATTATTAGAGCAGCAATAATGTAAATTTTGAGACAGTTTAAAAATAGCCAATCAACAACCAGAAAAAGCTTTAGTTAAATTAAGGTATTATATTGGATAGGATTAGCCAATCAGAGACTTGAAATACAGAAATCTACAAATTTAGACGGTTGAAATCAATTCAGTTGCCTGCAGACAGTGCTCATAACTGGATGCGTTGCTTGTGCGTCCTCGAGAGATTTAATACGTATTCGTGTGTGACGAAAATAGTATACTTGTTAAAAACTGCAAGTATTAAATAAAAGAATCTCACAGCTCTCGATATCAGTGAAGTGCTATTTAATTTGTGTCAAGGATTAAAAAAAGGAGTGAATTAAAACTTAAAATCTGTGTAAGCCTACATTCTTGTCGCATCATGCCCTGCTAAGACTTCCATGTCTCTAACAATAATACTGACGCAGCCGAGGCAAACATAAATATTTAATGCTTAAAGAACCAATCAAATTACAAAGTTAATTTTTTTTTAAACTTGGGGTAAAGTATACTAGGGTCGAAGGCTACCGGAAACTGTTTACTATACGTGCGGTTGCAACTACTACAAGCTCTGCTCCCCAACAGTTGAAAAATAATACAACTCCTATAACAAACTACATCTTCAAATTGGCTCCCAAACGTGGGGCAGACAATAAAGACAATAAACAATCTGCTACTTTAAATTGGCGCCCAACGTGGGGCTAACAAACTAAACTACTTCATAGTACTACTACTACTATTATACTGTAAAGTTTTATGGAATATTATATAGTATTTGTATTATACGACGTATGCAATTAATAATACACAAAAAGTGAGCCGCATGTATTAAATGTAGTATCACCTTTTATTTTACTTATAGCAAAAGCTCGAATTTCCTATTAATCGGGCGCTTCCGCTTCTATTCGGTTATTCTCGTCGCGGCCATTCTTATTTTAAAACTTTACGCAACATATTATAGAAGGCAGCAAACTGCAACAATTGGAAAGTAGTATCAACATAACCTATGTGTGTAATAGATATAGAATGTCTGAGGAATTTAAGAAACAAGGAAAAGAATAATACAGTTCATAAACTTGTTGAACAATATCCAGTGTGCTGAGTAGATCACAAAACTCTGCAGTGTAGGAATTAAAGAAGACGATGTTGCCAATAAAATAACCACTTAACCTCTCCATTTTGTTTAACGAATCGATACAATTGCTTGAAGTCTTGGCTGTTTTCTGTCTTTAAACGTTTTTAAGGCCTTACTTTAAGAAGTGCGGCTATTTTACTTTATTATGGACATTTGCTAAACAAGCGAAGCCTGGGGAAAGGCATGCTATGATTTTTCTTAGTGTTTCCTACAAAGCAACCCCTTTTTCTACGTTTTATGACTGGTACTCATGGTATGCATATTCTATGTGTAGAAGTATAAACTACCAGATCGATAATGTGCTAAGAGGAAAAGCATATGCTAAATTTGTTATGCGTGCTGATCGTGGTATTTCCTTCCAAAACAGTAGGAAAAGAATTTACGTTTTATGCATACAGCTTATTATGTCGGTTAGATCGATAGGAACAATCAGAGGTACGTAAATGTTAGTACACCAAATACACTTGTCTCGTTCGCAGTGACGGTGTTAGCATACCAGAACGCTTTTAAATAAAATAACAGAAACAAAAGCAAGTAGTTCTGCGTAAGAGATATTTTACTTTCCCTGGTGTAATTTGGATTGTCTATTGGAAGAAACTGGACGGCGATTCAGGAACACGATGGGTATATTAGAATACATAACTGCAATCAATTAATATTAATTGACATACTAAATTACTAAACTGTCTTTAAAATGTATTATTGTACCATCTCATCATTACAAATATCCCGCTACATGCAGTAGTGTGTTATAATAAGATGTTCTCTTGTTTCTGGTTATGCCAACTATACAATGTTCAACGATGACCTAGAGTTTCATAATTGCAGTGGTCTTTTCAACTGCAACTAGCAGTTTTAGGTCCCCGCTGAATATGCAACTGATCAAATACTGTGTCTGTTTCTCTTTGTGTTGTCTATCATTTTATCTGTTTCACTAATGTTAGCTTCACCAAAACGTTTTCACAAAGCCGCCATTTGCATTTGACTATGTGGGAAACATATCACGACCGCAAAGCGTATTTTACAGAACCGTGACGAATTTGCAGCTTGAAATGTTGGCAAACAAAGAAACAAATGCTAGGGAGAAGCCATGATTGGTTGAAGCACGTTGTTTCACACCGACGAAAAGTAATATGATGTAGTATGGGTGAAATATTCGGTAAATTAAAATTCAAAGATGAGGAGAACTTCATTATTCCAATGTAATGAAAATATTAATTTAAATGCAACTACTTCAACTAAGAATGTATGTAAGACAAGGGAAACGCCTGAAGAAGACATATCACTCTTCATCACCATACGGTAACCTAGTATTTTACACACTAGAAGCAACACGGAAAGTCGTACTTGACAATTCAGCAGCTCTTTGCTTTGTGTACGACATCCCAAGAAAATTTTAATATTGAGATAGATGATTCAACGGAGGGGGACACCTTGTGCACTGCGATCTGCAGATCTATTGCGGCTACCACCCCCCAGGAGGAAGGGATGAAGTGAAGCATCACAGGAGGCTACAGGCCGCATACAGGTCACAAAGACGCGCGCAAGTCCCTAACATTTCCAAGCTCGAAGACCGTCCAACTGCTGGAGCTATCGAGACAGGGCGATGAACGACACACCAATCAAGCTGTCCTCTGGTGTCCACTGGCATGCATCCGCGCCATCTGTCAGGTACCGTCATAAACCACGAAATCTAGAAACACACCTGAAAGATGAGAAGGAAACGGAATGAAAGTGAAATGGAAAGAAAATGTGGTAGAGAAGAAACCACAGCATTCGCCTGCCAACCCCGGGGATACCACGAAAACCCATAGGTCATAGTGCGCGGTCGTCGGGGATCGAACCCGGGAACTCCCGAAAAAGATTTTTTTTTTTAGAAAATCAAAATTTTTAAAAATGTTAACTTACCTTGCTAATATACACTTTGCAATATTCAGGATCTCACAATTATTTATAAAACAAAGCGATATTACGCTACCTCTGAGTTCACAAGGAAAAATAAATTGCAGCTCTTGGTTTCTGTACCATTTACTAGCAGGAAGAAAAATATGTTATTCCACCCAAAACTTTGATATCCGAATTTCTCCGAAAATATATTGAGGTCCCTATAAAACCCGCGTTTTTATAAAAACTTTCCGTGTGTGTTGTATGTAAACAGTGTAATTAAAAATAAAATTAATGATAAATACACATTTGTGCTTAAGTTCAGCACTTAGCAAGGATGCGACAGGAAGATTGTGAAGAAAATAATCCCACCCCAAACTACCTTTACTTGCAAAATGATTCGTTATATTGCATTTCCCCAAAAATGTTGTAACAATTTTGATTAAAATACCAGATTTTGGAAATAAAATGCACATTTTGAATTTTCTGCGATAACCTGTGAAGTCCTCTTCATTCGGTGTGAATTTTATTACACTTTGTGTAACTGGTAAACTATCAGTAATAGACAAAATCTTATCTCACGACAAATGTATACTTATTTATATAAAATTCATTCTTTTGTGGCATTAGGCGTTTCCGAGATGTGCTAAGTCTCCATTATTTTCTTGTACGAGTATGAAATTTTAAAGACAGCATATAGCGACCCTGTTTTAAAAAACGTATTTGACTATCGCTTCGGCTTTCTATATCCACTTTGTTCCCACAAAGAAATGTGTAGTCAAACCGTTTCTCGATTAACACCTAGAAGAGTGGACAGAGATATTCATGTGAATTTTAAAGTCGATAGAAATGCTTTCTGAAACCACTGTATAAGCGACACCGTAGATATATTGGGTGTTCATTTCAAAATTGAAAGGGGATACACCACACACACACACATATATATATATATATATATAATATATATATATATATATATGTGTGTGTGTGTGTGTGTGTGTAATCTCTGTTACTTTCACATAATTACGGGGGGTAGAGCATGGTACCGAAATCTAAATCACCACATCAAGCTAACACGAGGTCCGACGGGGCAAGCTAATAAAGTTCCTAAAATCACCTGGAAACTACCAAAAAAATATCAATAAATGATCAGAGGGGTTAGGAAGGAAGGGACTATCTACATAAATAATTTAATAGTATAAATTTAGATGGTAAGAATATATTATAAATTAAAGATGATACAATTTATCTTCCTGCTCGGCGAAGCGCCATGCCTATCACACACGTCTTGCACTGTCCACTGGTGACGCTAGAAGAGAGAGCGTCCTACACGCTAACACAAACCAAAACCAGTTTTGACTCCCTCTCCTATTACCGGTCTGTATTACCAACCTAACTAAACACCATACATTGTTACCAACCACATATGTTCTTAAAATATTACCAACCGCGTGCCACAATATATACAAACATATTCACATAGAGATACCAATCAATATTAAACAAAAATCGTACATAATAATATAATTCACCAAGAAATATGTTAGAATATTTAACAACCAAGAATTGTAACCTAGGTAAGTAAGGAACGGAGAGCTAACTAATTTCAGGTAAAAGATAATTCTAGGTAGAGCCCACCTTTCATCAAGATAATGAGCACCAAGCATTGAGGAGAAAGAAACAGACAGATAGAGAAAGGAAAGAGACAGAGATATTGAATCTTCTTCCGGACGCGTCACTAGAAAGCGTATGAGAAATCTTTTGGAGCAGAATATTCTCATACATAGTAAGGTAACGCGGTCTGAGGACCAATTAGAAATGTCGTTACATTTTGAGGCAAGGAGATAAGCTTCACTAGGCTTAGGTATAAAAAGGGGAAGAAAGCCCCAGATTTTCACTCTCCCTTATAGAATCTCGTGGACACACAATGATACTCTCTGGAGGACAAATGCACGTGTGTGCATCGGGGTGAAAAGACGTGTGAAGTTAGGCTAGGCTCCTAATTATTATTATTATTATTATTATTATTATTATTATTATTATTATTATTATTATTATTATTATTATTATTATGGTGGGAATTGTTATAATGGGAAAAGCCTGCCGCCCTAAGTATTTATTTAATAATAAACCACAGTGTATTGTAATTTGCCTCACCTACGAAAAACCCTGAGACCCGTGAAATTAATTAGATACGTAATTGATTAGGAATGAAGAAAACAACAGCCGACGAGCAACAATAGCCGGCGACAGAAACAGAGGGCATCAGCCAGAGGAATAACGCTTTCCAGCTACAAGTGATGCACAACGCTTTCCCACTACAAAGTGTGCCATGACGTGCTGTATGGCGTCACTTGTGTAGCCGCTGGGCCTAAAATTCAATCCCCCAACTACTTCCGGAGAGGCGTATGACTCGTTTGTCGAAGAAGTTGCCTAGCAGCAAGGTGTTCATTCTGAAAGTGAGAACGTTCCACGTTACAACAGACGCACTCTATATGTTATATGTAATACAAACTAGTAGATTATGATAAATGGGTAAAGCCGCTTTTAACACGTGTGTTATATACTTATCTTTTAGACAGCGCTGAAAATTTGTAAAATATCAATAATAATAATAATAATATATTGATGCCTGAAACTAACAAAGTTCACGTTTAGAAGGCGGTTCATGAAACAAGAGAAATGAAGTTAAGAAAGCGAGATGTCAGATGTCAGATGTTTTTTTTAATTGCTAGTAGTCATTTTCAGCGAAATTATTTTCAACTAGTTTCGCCTTACACCAGGCAATGAAGCGATTAAATGCTGTATCATATTGCTTTCTGGATATTTTGGGTAGGTACTTCTAGTGCTATTATTTCTGTTGCTTCTGTATTTTCACCTGCCTCTTCCATTTCAGTTTCTTCTAAATTCATAATTTCCGCCATTTAATCTTTATGTAGGTTGTAATAGATAAAAGAACAACGTTTAGATCAAAGAAACCAGAAGCCTGCCAATTTAACGCATAGGCTAACTCTGCAACGAACTGCAGAATTATATATTGCGATAAATTGAAGTATGGCGATATGTATTCTGAATAGATAATGCGAGCGCTAAGACAAATTAATCATGTAAAAAGACACAATGAAAAGTAAAGCCTGATCAAAAAAAGTCGAGCTATTAAACATGTGCAAATACAAAGGGCAATTGTCATGTGATTGGACATGAAACCAACGTTGATCACAATGAAGATTATAACACTAGTGTGCTCTGTGTTAGAAGTTCTACTTTTAGGGCACGCTGTCTAAAAACCTCTTTCGAACTGTGTCTTGTTTGGTCCATGTTGACAATCCTTGAAAGCTGTAAGCGGGTTACTTGTTATCATCGTTAGCTTAAGGGGATATTAAAAGCCCTTTTCCACACCTGTTAACTTCATGACACATCTCAGAAGCTGCTTAAGATATGACACTGAAGTTTTTGCAAGATAATGATGCATGACTACTAAGTTCATTGATCTCCTTTTATCTACAAGGTTTGTTTATTAAAGAAGATGGAATTATTTTCTTAACTATGTCATTCGATTAAAATGAATCAGCAATTAATTTTTAAAAAATAACCATCTTATAAACACTAAAGTAGATATACAACAGCACTTAAGAGGTAGTTTTTATCATCCTATAATTTAATCTAGCCATCTTCAATAGTTTCTGAGAAAACGGGTCATTTATACCACAAAATGCCATTTACAGAAAAGATATCTAAACAAAAGAGAGAAACAAGCTCTCAGATTGCAAAGAAAGAAACCACAATATTTGAGCACAGAGAAGCTGCTATATTCAGCAATCTGTAGAACAAATCTTCCCATAAAACACTTGCTAAAGTTTACCTCTCTGCTCCAGAGTGTATAGGAATTATGATTTTTATCTGTACCGAATTCACAGCACAAAATAGCAGATACAGTGTGAGTGTTCTCAGCCTGCGGATTGGGAAGCTATGCTGTAAACACTGTCCACTGCATCGCGTCGTATCAATTTTGGCCGAAATTGCTACTTTGCACCGCTGTGCGTGTAGTGACTTGCACTCGTAGCGCAACAGTGTTCGCGTTGGCCTTCATTGGTGAAAGTCTCAGGTTCAAATACTGCCACTTGAAGGTACTTTTCATATTTAGTAAATTTAACGAGAACTGATAGTTTGCCATGGAAGTGTCGTTTCACTTAATTTAAGTATGTGAATTTCATTAAAATACAAATTGTTACTTGTTAGAATACACTTTAATGCACATAAATGCAAGAAATAAATAAAAAAACTCATTTATTCGTAGGTGTGATTTGAACTTCCGATCTTCACCATGACTTGCCAGCAGGTTAACCACTGCGCTACTAGAGCATGTTAACAATGAGCACCCCGTAACCCTAATCAGCGGGCTGGTGAATGCGGTGTCAGCAAACTATTTCGCAGTGTAGCTACCAATTTGCAGGATGAAAAGACTCACGCGGTATATATATAAAATTACAGAGGCAATTCCATTTAACAAAACTGTACAAAAAAACTAAAAATGTAATCTTTTGACAGTTTTTGCAATTTAGTCTCCACTTAAGACAACGTGAAGTTGCTAACAGGTGTTGCAGCTTCCTTCCATAAATATAAACAAAAACATTATCTGTGTGGGTTGAATGGACGTTGGTAGGGTTATGCAAGAAAGATTAACATGTTTGATTGTTTATTTTAGTCTGCGCCTTTGCGTGCGACATTGCAAGACACGTAATTTGATCTATTTTGCGATTGTGGTTACCGTATTACAACTCTTCGGACTGAACGCCGTGCTTGCTAGGAAACTTCTCCGCCACATATGTACTACGTTACGTCCTTCCCCTTAGAGCTGACACTCGCTTAAAAAAACTGACTCAAAACAATGTCATGATACATTGAAATGATTAAATTGTCACAAAGTTTCTAATAATAATTCACTGCTGCAGCTAATACAAGAGAACTATCCACTATATATTTTAGGACAATCCACGAAATTAACACACACCTCCGTTTAGCCGAGTGGATGCGCAGGGTTCGGCAGTTTGGCAGTAACTGCTAGGAAAAAAGCTTCAAATTCAAGTCGCTAGAATCTTATAGGCCACTGAAAAATGTTCCCCGTTAACACTAATTTAATGATTCTGCTAGTAAACACGTCCCAGTACTCAATATCTCAGATATCCGCCAACTGTTCATAAAACATTTCGACGAGTTCATGACGAAAAAATAAATTTTTTTTTATTTTTTCGACTGCTTACCTATAGTAAATAGAGGAAGTATTGTGTTCCATCCAAAAATTTTATATCGAGATTTCATCGGATATACATGTCCCGTGAACCCCGCATTTGTAGAAAAAGTTCCATATGTGTGTCTGCGTGTGCATATTTAAATCCAGCATCTTCCAAGAATGCGACACGAAGATTTTCGAGAAAACTCTCACCCCAGACTACCTTTCCTTAGAATATATTTCGTTATTTTTTATATTCTCAAAATGACTATAATAATTTTAATTAAAATAAGTTATTTGCAGCCTAAGAAAATGTAGATATATTTTTAATTTTCTGGGTCCCTTAATTCGGAGTGAATTTCATTTCAGTTTATAGCTGGTAAACCGTAAAAGATAGACTAGAACGCATTAGATTTCTTTAAAATACACAATTCATGTCAACATTTCCGAAATATTCGTTATTTGAATGTCAACTGTTTTATACTGTTTTCGAATGCCAAGCCCCTTTCTTTGTTTCTTGTCATTCAAAGAGTATGGAACTTCAAAGCCAGCATATTACGATCCACTTTTAAAATATTTACATATATTTTAGCCTCCTGTATCCTCCTTGTACTTCAACGATATGTGTAATGAAAAAATATCCGCAAATGTTTTTCTCGATTAACTTGTAAAAGAATTGATAGCGAAAGTAATAAATGATATTTCGTTAAGTGGATATGAGTACTTTCTGGTGTAAGTGGTATAAGTAGAAACATAGTATGTACCATAATATATGTACTTGAGTTAAAGCCAACGTGACCTGGAACCCACACCTGCACCACTCATCTTGATGCTCATATTAAGCAGCAGTTTATAAAGTGCAGGCAGCAGAGTGATCAACTGAAGTGTTAGACGCGGGTTATCCTGGTTTCCTCGCAGCGATCGCCTCTCCTCAAGTGGAGGGGGGAGACATGAGAACCGAAGTCCGAACCGAAAGAAAAACCGAGACAAGTCACGCCTTGTGCCTTCGCTGAGAGTTGCTGATCGATGACGATGTCATCACCCTCTCAATAATAACAATAATAATAATGCAACGTCTACTCGACTTAACAATGACAATGCTCTTGGCGATATCTGGCACAAGAAGAAATTGCGTTTCAAAATTCCACCTCCACCATATTTCCACCTCCAACTCGCTAGCTCTTCATTTCGGATGAGAGCTGATAAGGAATGGGGCAGAAAAGGGAAAACCAATGCGAAATGTAACTGATACGGCCGTCAGCAAGCGGCGACGGTGCTGCTATCTGTCTTTCTCTGCAGCAAGTAGCAGTGAGTGGCGGGCGAACCCATTGTTTCTGGCTCCAGTAGCAAAGAATTATCTACACTCTTCATTCTGTCTCTCTCCCTCCTCGGCTCATCCACTCTTTCCTCTCTCTTTTTCTTATTGATCATTGTTTCTCTCTACCTGCATGTAATAGCATAACTACGTTCCGAATTATTGTTTATCCGCTGTTAAACTTTACTAAGGAATCGTTCAATTTAAGTAATTGGCTAAAAAATAGAGCAAAAAGTATGTGATACATTTACATGACTTTCTCTACCCTCTGTAGTTTATTAGTAGGTATACAAAGTATTCTTACTAAAGCTTATTTGTCTGTCTGCTATATTTAAATACAAATAAACCTTTACAGAAAAATCTCTTTACACACTTCGTTATACATACAAAGAGAACAGCGATAGTCAAATGTTTTTACAACTGGACGCTATATCTGGCCTTAAAATTCCATACTGTTGCCATGCGCCCGCGAGAAACAACTGAACGTTGACAGGACTTCAAAAGAAAGGAAAGTATTGAACAATTCGAACATTTAATAACGGGTATCTCAGATATGGTTTATGCCACAAAAATTTTATTAATAACAAATTGTATGTTTTGAAGATTTTTTTGGGTGCAGTACGTTTTCGTCTATTGCTTAACGTTTGCCAGTTATACAAGGGTATCTTCCAAATGAAGACGACTTCATAGGCTATTCCCCGAAAATCAAGATATACATTTTATTTGTCATATAGACATCTTTAAATTTCGAAAATGTTTTCATATAAATTATAGTTTTGGGTAGGAGAATTTTCTTGATCATCTTTGGAAAATACTGAACCTAAATGCCAAGTGTGATATTTATCAGACTTTTCAGACATTTTACTAAAATCGCTTTATTTGGATTCAAGTGACCTCAAAACATGTATTTCTTGTGAAATTTCGATCTCTAGTTTTTGGGTGGACCACAAAAGGTACTTCATCTTACCTACTATAGGTAGATGACAGAGAAACTACAAATTTATATGGTGGCTCATTCACACATTATTGTGTACCATTAAAAACTCGCATATGTAACTTGTATATTACAGCATTCATTAAAAATCTGATATGTTATATTGGCACTACTTTCTTTGCCCATTCTTCAAGAAACTGTTATCACAAAACCTTATAACTTATTTGAAACAAATTTTGTGTTTTAAAGAGATCTACATTTCGTTCACATAACGTTTACCAGATATACAAAATTCCTTCCCCGAAAATCAATATATGTATTTTATTTGTCATGTAAATATCTTTATAGTACTTTAATAAAAAAACTTCAGCCATTTTTTAGAAAATAAAAATTTTCGAAAAATGTTTCATGTAAATAGTAGTTTGTGCTGGAAAGATTTTCTTGAAAATCTTCGTGACGAATTTTCGAAAGATGCTGAGTCTATATGCCAAGTGTGATATTTATTAGATTTTTCGTTTTCTACTTATGCTGGTCAAAGGCACACAGACATTTTCACGGGACGTCAAACCATGTATTTCCTGTGGAATATAAAAGGGTACCTCCTCTTACCTACTATAGGTAGATTGCAGAGAAAGTAAAACTTCATATGGTGGTTCAGTCACACATTGTTCTCTACCCATTAGAAGCTCGCATACTAGCTTGTATATTACATTTGTTAAATCTTTGATGTGTTTATATTGACATGACATTCTTTGCCCATTTTCAAAGAAGCTATTATCACAAAACCTTATTCTTCTATCTACTTCATGTGAATCAAATTAAAACATTAGCATAAATGGTTTTATTACATACCCACTACCTCGCTGCAACGTTGCACGTGTAACCTTTTTACTTTCTCACAGGTACACAGTACACAGTAGGTAGAGAAAGTATTGCACTCCACCAAAAATTCGATACCGAGAATTCACTGGAAATACGTGTTTTGAGGCCACTGAATAAAAAATATTTTTAGAAAAAGATCTGTGTGTGCGTGTTCATGAACAGCATAACTCAGAAACGGAAACTCGTATATATAACAAACTTAGTATTTAAGTTCGGTACTTTCCAAAAAGGCGACACGAAGATTTTCAAGAAAATCCCCCCACTGCAAACTATCCTTTACTTAGAACATTTTTCGAAGTTCTTGATTTTCTAAAACATGGCTCTAACAATTTTGATTAAAATGCCGTATATTAAAGATATTTGTATGACACAAACCGGTCGACTTTCAGTTGTTGCTCGCAGTTTGCATGGTAACAGTATGGAATTTTAAGACCAGATATAGCGTCCAGTTCTTAAACATTTGACTATCGCTATTCCTTTTGCATCTATAACGAAATCTGTAATGTACCTATTTCCAGAAAGGTTTATTTGGATTTAAATGAAATAGACAGGAAAATAAAATTTCGTAATAATAATTGGTATACGCGCTAATAAATATTAGAGGGCAAAGAAAGGCATGTGAATATAAGACATCAGATTTTTAAGTTTAACGTCCTTTAACGGGTAAGGTTATATCGGACGATGAATGAATGATACTAAGATCCATATAGTCGACATTCATATTTTCAGGACCAGGGAAAACCCCAGAAAAAAATGTTCTGGTATCTCACCCTAACCGAGATTCGAACTTGGGAGGTGGGCGAAAACCTTTCAAAATCAAGTGACGATTTAATTATATCATTTACCTTCCCCTGTTCTTTATCAAGGTATTGCACAAAGATCTATAAGATCTTTATAGTGAATCCTCAGGTTTACATCTTATAATTGTACGTAATCTTATAATCGTAATTTTGCACAGCCCCAACTATTCCTAATAACGGATAAATATCCTCTCATATTCACGCAAAAGGATGTGAGACATCGGCGGAACGTCTGACTTCCTTAACCTCCCTCCGACACTTTTCGACGTCTGGACATGCTGCTTAGCGTATAGGATTAGCATTACGCTACGGAGGGACACCTAGTGTGACGTAGGGGCTGCAGGATAGGCCGATGTAGGCGACAGAGGCATGCAGAGGTCCCTAAGGGTTACAAGATTGACCACCCAGCCGTAGAACGCTCAAGGCAGCCCTATCAAACTACCGGAGGGTGGCTCACAGGCTCCACTCCAGCGGAGACCGAGAAAATGAGAGGGAATGAGGGAAGAGAAATTTGCAGAAGCCTTCCCAGCATTCGCTTAGTGACCCGGGGAAAACCCGAAAAACCCCGTAGATCAGGAATTTGAGTCACAATTTGAAATAGGTATTTGTATTGAGGGAGTTGTATTATATTTCAACTGTTGGGGAGCCGAACACTTGAAGTAGTTGCAACCACACGTATGGTACCCGGTGGCCTTTGCCCCAATTTTTAAAAATATTAACTTTGTAATCTGACTGTTTCTTTAAGTATTAAATATTTATGTTTGCCTCGGCTGCGTCAGTATTATTGTTTGAGACACGTTTCTCTTAGCAGGGTTGTGATGCGACAAGAATGAAGGCTTACACAGATTATAATTTTACTTCACTCCTTTTATTAATACTTGATACGATTTAAATAACACTTCACTGATATAGAGAGCTGTGAAATTCTTTTTATTAATTAATTACACTTTTTAATTTTTCGTCTCACACAAATACATATTATATTTCTTGAGGACACTTTTTGCGTCTGGTTAACAACGCTGTCTGCAGGCAACTGAATTGATTTCTAGCGTCTAAAACCTGTAAATTTCTGTATTTCAAGTCTCTGATTGGCTATTCCTAATCCAATAGAATACCTTCATTTAACTAAAGCTTTTTCTGGTTGTTGATTGGCTATTTTATAAACTGTCAAACTCATTATTGTCTCAAGGTTACCTCATTGTTAGCAACTTTTAACTTATTATTGTCACAGCTCCTACATTATTAAATTACGTAATATATTCACATAACATTATTACACATGGATGCAATAATATAAACATTTACAATGACTTATATACACTTTTTATATTTTGTTACATACACATTGTTTTAAGGCGGGCTGTTATTGAATTTACATATTATATAATTAGACTGAAATCATTTAAGTGTTAAAAATACTGCCTCATCTTTGGTCCAGTAGTTATTTGTTGTTATAAAAATACGCACACATTTTTGACATATTAGAGAAACCGGTAACATATACATCGAAATAGAGGTGAAGCTGGCGAATATGAAGATTCTCAGGCCACCAAGTTAATCTCTTTGGAAAAGACGTTATAGTCCTCCCAATTGCAAAACTATCTTGCTTTCAGAGGGGCGCATATTAGAAACCATAAAAATTTAATGCTCTTCCTAATGATCTTAAGGGAAAAGTTGACTATTTCAATGCTTTTAAAACTGTTGTTAAAGAGTACCTTTGCCCAAAGTCATTTTATTTTGTACAAGGTTATCTGAATAACAAATTATCCTAATGATAACACTTATGTAACTCTGTAAGTAGTAAACATACATATCACGGAGAGGCCCCGGAACCGGGGCAGAGCACCGCACGCAATCCAGACGGTCCTTTATGCTTCCAACATGACCCCTGGGAGGGAAGGATGAGGTGAGAGACCCGAAGGGCGACCAGATAAGGATGCCGACGGCATTTATGGGATCCCTAACTTTTCCAGATAGAATGCATCCGACGGCTCCTGCCCACAAATCATCAACCTCCAGGGTCCCTGGGGCGGAACCCTACGCTGAAAAGACCTGAGCTATACCGCAGCGATATCAGTCAAGACTTTACAGAGCGCAAGCCACCGCCCAGACGCAACCCGCCGAACACCGTCGCCTGGTCCTGCAACCGGAAACAGATGACAGTGATGATGGATACAGTAAATGAAAGGAGAGTCGTGGAAAAAATTAACCAGACGAACCGGGGAAACCACGAAAAACTGAGCGGTCGCCGGGGATGAATCCCGGGACCTCCTGAATGCGGGCCACAGACGTTCCCGCCTCAAGCATCCCACTTGGTTCTGTAAGTAGTAGTTTTTAATGACAATCATTGTCAATTAAATTTAATGCGTGCTCTAGAATTAATTAAAACTATGTATGTATGTTGAAGAATTGACAATCTATGCTATGCATTGCAAATCAAATGTAACTTAATGATGAGATGTACAGGTTGTAAAAACCTTGTGAAGGTTTAAGACAAAGCTCAAGTATTGCAATTTACCCCCTGTAGCCAAATTGTATTTGTATATACATATTATGTTAGTCTTATAACTGCAGAGAAGGTTCTCCATTTTGTTGTTGTACTTAACTGCAAAATTATCTCTGCCTTATTTAATATAGTATGTAATATGTTATTTTTAAATTTTCTATATTCATATCTAATGTTTATGTATACATACATGCAACTAAATTGTGCATTATCTTGACATGTTTAATGTTCATAGGCCTTTATGGCTACTAGTGAACTCAATAGAACGCAATCAAATCCAATCCTTGTCCATCGACAATAAACAAATTATTGTTTCAGTTGGTACTTAAAAAATATCGCTTCACTATTTTTCTCTTTTTCTTCTTCTTCTTCTTCTTCTTCTTCTTCTTCTTCTTCTTCTTCTTCTTCTTCTTCTTCTTCTTGGCATGGGCCTAATGCCCGTTCCGTCTCACAGTAGTTCTCTCCACATCTTTCTGGGTCGGCCGACATCTATCCTTCTTTTTAGTTGATACTGAAATACAACACTGATTTTTAATGGTATCAATGTTTTCTCGTTATACAATTATTTAGCCTGGCCTGCTAACGAAGCTGATTACACCATAAGTAGAAAGGAAATAAAGCAAAACTTTCTTACATGAAGGCTATTAAAATATTTTGGCATTGATATCGCATGCGTGTCGTAGCGTTATAAACGAATTCGATGCTGTTTTGTTTTTGTTCTGTCTTAGTTGGCAAACCGCGACCACCTACATATACGAGTATGTTGTTTGGAATGAAATATTCGCAGTATTTCTCCTTATTTTACATGCATATTCTGTGGAGTAATCACAAGTATTTTATACTCCATGGCATTCTCAGCTAAAAGCCAAGACCTTCTTAGCAAGTAGCTTTGTAGATCCTTTTTAATATATTAGTAATATATGTAGTTGTTTTATAGCACAATGTCCGTCAGAACGAACTGCCTTTACAATGGTGAAAGTATTATCAAAATAAATTTTCTCTTTTTATTGCATTAATATTGATTTCCTTGTGGGTACAAGGGCCTTAAGCGATATTCAAGTCTTTTAAGAGTGGTCGCTATGTGATGCTCTGAAATACCGATCTCTTTACATGACCTCGAGAACGAATAATAATAATAATAATAATAATAATA
Organism: Deroplatys truncata; assembly: GCA_030765065.1. NCBI lineage: Eukaryota > Metazoa > Arthropoda > Insecta > Mantodea > Mantidae > Deroplatys > Deroplatys truncata. Next base: position 47,893,501 of record CM060986.1, read on the forward strand.
ATAATAGTAATAATAAAGAATAACCATTTTGCACTTCTGAAGAGTTTAAAGTATTTTAAAATTCAAACTAATAACAAAGAATATCTCGGAAATGGTTAATGCTGCAAAAATATGTATTTTGTATAACTTCGTGCTTTAAAGAGATCTGCATTTTTTTGTTTAAAGAATATCTCGGAAATGGCTAATGCTGCAAAAATATATATTTTGTATAACTTGTGTGCTTTAAAGAGATCTACATTTTTACTTTCTCTACTACGTATAGTAAGTAGGGGAAGTATTGTAGCCCACCCAAAAATTCGATACCGAGTTTTCACCGGAAATACATGTTTTGGGACCCCCTGAATCCAAAAAAAGCATTTTCAGAAACATGTTCGTGTGTGTGTCTGTGAACAGCATAACTCAGAAACGAACAGTCGGATAAACACCAAACTTGGTGTTTAGGTTCAGTATCTTCCAGAGATGCGACTAGGAGGTTTTCAAGAAAATCCCACCACCCCAGATTACTCTTTACATGGAACATTTTTCGAAAATTTTAATTTTCTCAAAAATGGCTCTAACGATTTTGATTAAAATATCGTAAATTTAAGACACTTTCATGAAAAATAAAATGAATATCTTGAATTTTCTGGGAATGTCTCCAAAAGTATTCTTCATTGTGAATGACTTTTGCATAACTGGTAAACCATAAGAGATAGACAAATTTTTACTACACAAAAAATGTAGATCGCGTTAAAATACACAATTTATGTCATATAAATTTTTTTATTGAGTGAACCATTTTCGAGATATTGCTTGTTATTTGAGTTATGCATCTCACTCACACACACGCGCGCGCGTTTACTTTAACCACTGTCGTTTATTTTTGTGCATAAGTATAAGTTCTACAAACTATTCTTACGAAAGCTTATTTTTCTATCTACTTCGTGTTAATCGAGATAAACCTTTGCAGAAATATTTTCATTACATATTTCTTTGTACGTACAAGAGTGATACAGGGGGGTTATAGTGGGCGCTATAGTTTGGCATTGAAATTCCATACTCTTTGCATGATACCACAAGAAACAAAACAATAGCGACTTGGATTTCAAAAAATGCATAAAGTACTGATTAATAAATACCTCAGAAATGGTAATGCCACAAGAAGTTTGGCATAAACTATGTGCTTGACGACATGTACATTTTTGTACAGTAAGATTTTGTCTATCTTCTATGATTTATCAGTTATGCAAAATTATACAATCAGAATTCAGCGACTTCAGAGAAATTTCAAGATCTACACTTTAAGGAAAATCAAGCATAACGAAAATACTTCTAAGTAAAATGTGGATAGTCTGTAATGGGGACAGTTTCATGAAAATGTTTGAGTTGAATTTCGGTACAAGCTGGTCTTAATAAAGTGCATTATTTCCTTCGAAATTAAATCTAGTACAATTTACTGTAAGTCAATGTGCAGGTAATTTTGAAATGCTTACTAAACGTTTTGCATGTCGGGAAGAAAATTATTTTAGTTACTAATTTGGACATCAGGTGTTCTATTTACAAGAGGAAGTAGCTTGTTAGCATCTATGATTACCCCCTTAAATGGCAGAGAAAAATAGAAAATACTCACGCGTTACACGCCTCAGCGGCACGTTTTAATGCCCATTATAGGTTATCTATTATAACAATTATTATCGTGTTCTTGTCAATCTCCAAGAAAATAACCTGCGATAAATTAACTCAAGCCTCGCAATCCTGCCAATTAGTTTTAAAATATGGAGAAGAGTGCTGTCATCAAACATATGCATGGAGGATATACCAAAACTCAGGAAAAGTTTCTAACATACTCATGTAACCGGCCAAAATGGCTCCGCGCTAACATGAGGTTGTATTTGAGAGGTCCGGGGTTTGATTCCAATCGATCTTCACTCTGACCTTGGATTTTTTGTGCTTTTTCCCCGGTCGGTAGGCGAATGCAGGGGGGGGTTTATCATCTATCACGATTTCCTCTCCACCATTTCCCTTTCATTTCATTTTCTTCTCATCTTTCAGATGTGCTTCTAGATTTCGTAACACATGGCGATATTAGAGCCTGGGACTGTTAGGGACTTCCGCGCGTCTCTGTAGCCTGTGGCCTGTAGCCTGCAGCGCGTGAGGTGTGGCCTTCCTTGTATAACCTAACCTATCTATGTAACTTCAAAATATTGAACTTGTAGAAAACATACGAGGCGATGTTAGTCGAATACATCAGTCTCCCCCACTCTCTCCTTTCCTAATTCTATCTTCCACACCTCCCCCTCCTACTGTGCAATGTACGCACATGTCATAGGATGTTTTCAATACCGATTATTAAACTACTTTTGGAGGTGTTAATAAAACTGGAAGGTACGCAAAGTATTTAACAGTGCACAAACTTGTATCTCTTTCTTATGCTTGTTATGTGATGCTGTTTGTCATGGTAACTGGTTTACGTACACGAACAATAGGAATGAAAAATTGTTATAACTTGTTAAATATTCATACTATTGAAATTTTGTAAATAAAAAAGCATTTCGGATACATAAAGTGTTATGTAAGTTTTTCTTTAAAAAGATCTGTGTTGCTTTCATATGGCTTCCTCTACCCGTTCTTCCACAAACTATTCTAACAAAAACAGATTTTTATCGACTTCATGTTAATCGAGATGATGTTTACAGGAGGCAGATGCAAAAATCAAATCCTTAAAAATGGGTCAATGTAAGCTGAATTTGAATTCCATATTCCCTGCATAACCTCGAAAAGCAACAAATGGCAAGATAACATTTCATAAAACTGTTAAAAAATGGAAAATTCGAATCAATAATAACGAATATCTCGGAAAGCTTAATGCTGTAAAAAGTATTTGACATAAATTGTATGTTTTAACAAGATTGTACATTTTTATCTGTCTAGCTCTTATGGTTTACCAGTTAAACAAAATTAACCATTATTGATAAATAAAAACTACAAAAGAAGTTCCATGCAAAATGTAGTTTTGGATAAAGATATTTTCTTGAAAATCCTCGTAACGCATCTTTGGTAGATGTTGATCTTAAGCACCATGTTTGTTATTTATCCAAAACTTCTTTCTTGAGACACCACAGCGAATTTTTCTAAAAATTCTTGTTTTTTATTCGGGGGACCTCAAAACGGTATTTCAGATGAAATCTCAATGATAAAATTTTGGGTGGAATAACTTCCGCTATCTAACCAATAACTAAGCGGTAAAGAAGGGAAAATTGCCATCTTTTTTGGATTCATTAGACCTCAAAACGTAAATTAATGGTGAAATGTAGGTATCGAACGTTTGGGGGGAATACGACACTTTCATTACCTAAAAACTAAATTATAGAGTAAAGATAAGACACTTGTTTTGGTTTCGGGTCCTTAAAACCTGTCTATTCCGGTGAAATCACGATATCAAATTTTGGGTATAATAGAATACTTCCAATTAAGCATTAGGGTAAGGAAATGTGCTATTTTTGGGGTTCAGGGTGCCTCAAAAAGTGAATGATCATGAAATCTTAATGTCTATCGAATTTTTGGGTGGAGTAAAATATTTCCTTTGTCTAACACTCATAGATAACAGTAAGAGATTTGTTTCAGAATACCCCAAAACCTGAAATCTCTACATTTTAACTAGAATCAAATATTATAATTGTTCTTCCTCACAAGGCCATGTGTATACTAAAATTAGGAAGGTAGAATGAGACTAAAAATTCAATATCATAGCCGGGATTTGAACCGTGGGTCTTCCTCTAACTCAGCTACAATGGTAACATTTCGGCAGGATATTAAACTCCGCAAATGTCTCAGTTTTTCCGCCAAACCACAAACTCATTTTGAGAAAGTGCACTCGAAAAATGCATGTCATATGACGCTTTCCCCCCCTGATTATCGGAGGGGATCCGGCACTGCTTCAGTGACGATATTGTGCCTACCTATGCCCCACAAAGGGACGCCTCCGGGAGGTAGGAGGTGAGAAGAGAAACCTGGCGGCCGCAACTAGGAGCGACGGCACAGCAATGAAAGGGTTCCTACAGTTTCCAGGTTGTGACGCCCCGACATCGGACAGGCAGACCGGAAACCCCTGCATCATACAGAAGTTCAACACCCCGCCCCGAAGGGGCGATCCTTATACTCCGGCAACCAGTCGAACGTTAAGGGACAGAGAAAGTTCCACAGACAGTATCTGCCACATCACACCGAAACACCATCGCCGACACTTCCAACAGACATAACAGAGTAAAGGATGAATAAAATGATGAATGGAACGAAATGGAAGGACAGGAAATTCAGGGGCTGAAAAAAAAACACTTCAGCATTCGCCTGGCGACCGGGGAAAACCTCCAAACCCGAAAAAACCATGGATCATTGTGGGTAGTCGTCGGGAATAGAACCCGGGACCTCTCGAGTGCGAGTCGCACGCGTTACCAAGGTGCCACCTCACTTGATTCAAATCTCGGCACATTGCATTGGTTCTACCTTCCCTTCTTACTTCTCTAGAGAAAGTAAACAGGCAATTTTTATACGAGGGAACTTCAAAACGATGTTTGAAGTATCGATGAAATACAATGTTTTGCATGGAATACAGCACTTCTCTACCTGCTATAGGTAAAGGTAGAGAAAGTAAAGAAGTCTTTTCGTTTTAAAATAGCACCAGAATTATAATTACATAGTTTCTGATAAAATGTTGAAAGTAAAAATATATTTGACTGTCATTTGATAATTTGTGTGATTTTGACATATTAAAATGACAGCTTACTTCTAATTGGTTGTATTTATATGTGACGCAGTTTGCTGGTGCTTCTGCCAGAAACAAAAAACGGTCGACTGGCCTGTATATAAAACAAAAGCAAATCAGTTTCTGTTTCGCTGCGTGTTTATTTCCCCATTATCGGTTATAGTGCTTGCTGCTGTTTCCCCGATAACGCCTCATTAAGAGTGCTAACGAATGCAAGGTGGATGCTGGGAATGGTCTCCCATGATAAAATACATCTTTTAAAAATGAGTCTTGAACCCCTCCCCCCTACATACATATCTCTTAATTCTTTCTCGATTTCTGGCGACTGATAAGTCGGCAGACTCCGCCGCCGCGCACAAGAAGAAGAAGAAGAAGAAGTAAAGTTTTGCGATAAAAGAAAAGTGGAGTGAGGACGAAATAAAAAAAGAAGAGGGAGTGGGAAGAATAAGAATGTGCTTGAGACAAATGGCGTGGAATGTGAAGTAGAGAGAAGGGGGGGAGTTAATGGAACAGAGATGGCGGGTAGCTGAGGAGATAATTAACGCTAAGAGGGGAGCGCTGTGCCTCGGGTTCGATTCCTGTGCATGGCGTGACACACCACAAGATAAGCTTCTTTTTTTTCTATTTACCGAGAGGAGAAAAAATCAGTGGCGTGGTATCAGAGGTTATTACTTCCTCAGAAACACCACACATTTTTATATTTTAATGGTTGTAGAATCATATCTAGAGAAGGAATAACATCTGATGTGTTGCATTCACATGATTACCTCTACTCACTCTTCCACAAACTATCGTCTTCTTGTTAATCCAGATAAACTTTCAATACACATACTCGGTGGTATCGAAATATATGTAATACTTTGAGATAAATCTGATACTTTTAAATTTTTAGGCTTTGTTTTATTGAAAGTTGTTACGTTCAACTTTATGCTAGATAAGGAATGAAAGGAGTCGAGACTTCACGTTATTGCCTCGCACGTCTCCCCAAAGAGTTTGCTGGACTATAGTTCTTGATAGATCTTGACTGCGTTTCCTGTGTGTGAATCAATTCTGCATTCCGTAAACTCTAGTATCTAAATGAAAACATACAAAACAATGTGGGGAGGAATGGAGGTACTGATGTAACATGCAGCGTTAACTGAGTTGTGAATGAAGCTGATTTAGCTGACACACTAAATCACATTTCTGCAATAGCCTGGCTTGTGACTCACTCTCAGCTATATCATTTGAGACGCTTCTCTTTCTCTTTAGGTTTCAGAACCTGCACAAGTTGTAATCAGTAGGGCTTGTACAGCAAACACCGTCTCAGAACTTTCCATACACTTGGTTGGGGTATTCCAAGTTCTCTACTAGCTCTATGGGTAGACTTACGTAGACTGCGAACAAAACTGTCTTCAATCCGTCTGACGTCCTCCTCTGACACACGTGGTCGGCCTGTGCTTTTTCCTTTACACACACTTCCAGTCTGTTCAAATTGCCTAAACCAACGGCTAATGCTTTATTAGTTGGTGGTTCAATACCGAATTTGCTACGAAATTGCCCGCTGCACAAAAATTTGCGACTCACTTTTTGCGAACTCAATAACGTAGAAAACCTTGTGCTCCACAGTACTGACAGTGAAACGCAATGGCGGTCTATTCCGCGAGCACTCTACTGGCTACTTTGCGGCGGTATTACTTATAATGTTTGTGTATTTGTGTTTACTCCACGTGGTGAAGCCATTTTGTGACGTGATTCTTTGTTAGGTTTGTTAGCTCCATCTGGTGTTAGCAATTTGCGGCAGTATTAATGTTTGTTTGAAAGAATGCTACTGTTATTTTATTTAATTTTGGTTCTCTGTCCTCCGGCTAGCTATGATCTTTTTGGTCGAGCACTTCTCTTTATACAGGTTGTGTAAATGGAAAGGAGTCTTTTATCCAAAGATAACACTGATGAAAGAGTTTGTTTTACACTTTTTATTGTCGAACACATTCACTATCACATTTACACATTGATCTTGACACTCGCCAAACTGAAACTGTTATAATAACTTCATTTACTGATAATTCTTAATTCGCGTACTTCAACTTTTTGTGTAATTAACTTTACCACACTTGAGAATTTTCATAACTCTGCTACGCGTAACTTGCGAATCGATAGCCAACGTGTATTGTAGAAATATTTCTGCTGAACTGAAGGCGACGTGTAACGTACAAATGTTTTCGACGAACTGACGGACTGAAGGACTTTACCTCTAACCTAGCCCTCTTTTATACTCCTACACCCCGATATGCCTAAAGATTATAACTGAGCTGTTATTGGCTAATAAAACGCGCCAACATTAGCGTCTATTTTTATATCCAATGAAAATTATGAATACATATGCTCTAGGAAAAATGTTCCAGCAAATTCTAAAGAAAAACGCGCCAACATTACGTAACTTCCTCGTCTCTAATAATGATACACAGTTCACCCCCTCGCTGCATTATTGGACGCTATTATTGTCAGTTTCAGTAAGGCAGTATAAACCCACTTCTCAACAATAATTACAATCAATAAACATCTCAAATCAATGTCACATAAAAATGCATATTCATATTATAATCATTCTTTACATTTAAGTAATTTGTGATACAAATTACTGCATCAACTTCTAAAACCATCAGCGCCCGCCGAAAAAAAACTTTGAAACTTCCTCTTTTCATTGTTATACAGATTGTTCATATTGCATTTGTGCTTTAATAAATACGAATTTTATAAAATGGGTCCATTATTTAAAAGCACCCTGTATATTCTGAGAAACGTAACATGGATAGAAGAATCGGATTTATATGAATGATATAACAGATACCGTGAAAACTATATTCATGATAAATATCCTCCCATATAGATTATATGCACATTTTTTGTAGCTCCATAGATAGAATCATACAGGACGCTAGCAGGACAGAAACTGTTAAAAAGAAGCTCGCTAAATTGTGCTGGACTTGATAATTTTAATGCTCTTTGGATGGCCTTATGAGAATCAAAAGAATGGGCATAACATTTCAAAAGTTGTTGTCTCCAACGTTCCCAATATGGGCCACGACCTTGGAAGCCTCGTTCCACACAGCGGGTGTGTCCGTTACCTCCAATGGTAGGATGGCAATGATGAAAAAGGAATGACAAGATCTACAGCATTAACGTGGACGTTGGTAATATCAAGTACTTCACATAAGGTAGAGGCGAAGATCTGATTAAGACAACTTCGTTTTTACTTTCTCTACTACGTATAGTAAGTAGGGGAAGTATTGTATTCCACCCAAAAATTCGATACCGAGATTTCACCGGAAATATATGTTTTGAGACCCCCTGAATCCAAAAAAAAAAGCATTTTTGGCAACATGTCCGTGTGTGTGTCTGTGAACAGCATAACTCAGAAACGAACAGTCGGATAAACACCAAACTTGGTATTTAGCTTCAGTATCTTCCAGAGATGCGACACGAAGGTTTTCAAGAAAATCCCCCCACCCCAGAATTTTAATTTTCTCAAAAATGGCTCTAACGATTTTGTTTAAAATATCATATGTTTAAGATACTTTCATGACAAATGAAATGTATATCTCGAATTTTCTGGGAATGTCTCCAAAAGTATTCTTCATTGTGAACGAATTTTGCATAACTGGTAAACCATAAGAGATGGACAAAATGTTACTACATAAAAATGTAGATCGTGTTAAAATACACAATTTATCTCGTGTACATTGTTTTTGTTGAGTGAACCATTTTCGAGAATTTGCTTGTTAATCCCTTAAATTTTCCAATACTTTTTCTCAAATAGGAATTTGTTATTCATTTTTTTATGTCCTGCACATACAAAGAGAATGGAATACTCCACATAGCAACCAGCTCTTAAAACATTTGACTATCGCTTAAAGCCTACCATATTCCCCTTGCACCTACAAGAAAATTAGCAGTAAGATTAACATGAAGCGTATGAAGAATAAGCGTTTGTAAAAATAGTTTGTATAAGAGTAGAGAAAGTCATGTGAGTTTAACACAGATTTTTCCCAGTATTTTCAGTATTTCCGATGGAATACAAGTTACAAATTTTTCTGTGGAACACAATACTTCATTTAAATGCTAAGTATAAAACTAAGTTGGGCGAAAGTTATGAATTCAGGTCGGTAAAAACACTTGCCCAAAAATTCCCCTGAACTGCTGCGGTCTTCCAAATTAGATATGGAATCAAGGTATCCAATAACCCCAGCGTAGATATTGATTTATCGGTTCGTTTGTCGGCATATACTGAGAACACACCCTCATTATTGTGTTTATATTAACAGCCAATTAGATGCAGAAGATTGTATAACCAGATCGGTTGCCAGATAACACAAGGGTGGATGAAAATCTTGAGAGAGATTTCTTTTAGGTAACAGTGGGGCATACGTTGACATGACAATGTAGCACTTTTAGGAGAATTCTATTTGGGGGAAATATCTTACTTAGCACACGTGCGAGATCCATTATTGCAAGGCACTTGATATATTTTAATTACATTTTACACCACTAAATCTTTCACGATAGAAAATTCCAGAAGTGTTCGGACAACTTTAATCTTCTATATTCATATTATAGTAACCTTTTGTTTATCTCTTGCGGTTTACCAGTTAGACAGGAAATTGTACAAAATTCATTCAGAATGAAGAGGACTTCACAAGTAGTTTGCAAAAATTGAAGATATACATATTTTTGATCATGCAAGTATCTTAAGCATAATGTACTTATGTAAGCGGTAGTTTGGGTGAGGGGTTTTCTTGAGAACCTTTATGTCGTACTTTTGGGGTTCTTAAATTATTAAATACAACATTTTAATACTTATCCGAGATTTCAGTTTTAGTTATGCTGTCTACAGAGAGACGCGCGCGCGCTCTGTGTGGATGGAAGAGAAAGTAAAAATATTGCATTTGAAAATGGTTTTCGTACAGATAAAGTTGAAGAAATATCTCAGGCAAAAACCAAAGATATACGAGGGCTGTCCCAGAAGTCCCGTTCTAACAAAGAAAACACAAATATTTTGGAAAAAAGCATCTTTTTTTCTCTACATAGTCTCCTTTTAGCTTGATACACTTTTCCCAGCGATGTTAAATAGCTTCTATACCATGTTTATAGTGAGAACCGTCGACTGCCATCAACTGCAGACTCCACCATTAATTTTGTTTTGTCATATGAAATTTGAAGGTTATATTCACTTAAGGTGTTATATAACGCATGTATAACACTTGCAAATTGTCTTCCCAGTTTGCAATGACAATCTGGTCATCAGCAAGTAGCAATATACCTATATTTGTTTTCCTTATAATACAAAATGTGTTTTCAGCTTTTCTCTTGACATCGTACAATTTCACTGATACGCGTTTAATTCTGAAATTGGTAGTCGTATTATTATCAATCGTTTGCAATTTTGGCCAAGATCATAATTATTGCGCTATTTTACATGCATTGCCAAGACATGGGGCCAAGTATGTCAGGAGTGCTTTGAGATCACCTAAGAGGTTTCCTTTAATTAACAACTACTACAGTTAAAAGTAAATAAAATGCCATAAATGTGGGTACCAACCTATCACATAATGCCGGTGTAAAATTTCCACGCGGATACATGCGCTCCCAAAATGTAAAATAGGTATATAGGTTTACCGAACCCTCCTTTATGCTTCTGGTTGGGTGTTTGAATGGCGCCCAGTTTGAAGAAGATGATGATGATAATAGTAATAGTAATAATAATAATAATAATAATAATAATAATAATAATAATAATAAGGGATGGTACCTCGAACCTCGGCACTCAGCGGTATCGAAGTATGTCTAATGCTTTGAAATAAACATTCGATACTTTTAAGTTTTTAAGCTTTGCACTACTTAAAATTGTGGGGTTTAACTTTATGCTAGATAAGTAATGAAGGGAGTCGAGACCACGTGATTGCCTCGCACTTGTTTCTAAAGTGTTGCTGGACTATGTTCTTGATAGATCTTGACTGCGTTTCCTGTGGGTGAATCAATGGATACTTCACGTTATTGCCTCGCACTTGTCTTCAAAGAGTTGCTGAACTGCAGTTCTTGATAGACTTTGACTGCGTTTTCTGTGGGTGAATCAATGCAGACTTCACGTTATTGCCTCGCACTTGTCTCCAAAGAGTTGCTGGACTATAGTTCTTGATAGACTTTGACTGCGTTTTCTGTGGGTGAATCAATGCAGACTTCACGTTATTGCCTCGCACTTGTCTCCAAAGAGTTGCTGGACTATAGTTCTTGATAGACCTTGACTGCGTTTCCTGTGGGTGAATCAAAGCAGACTTCACGTTATTGCCTCGCACTTGTCTTCAAAGAGTTGCTGAACTGCAGTTCTTGATAGACTTTGACTGCGTTTTCTGTGGGTGAATCAATGCAGACTTCACGTTATTGCCTCGCACTTGTCTCCAAAGAGTTGCTGGACTATAGTTCTTGATAGACTTTGACTGCGTTTTCTGTGGGTGAATCAATGCAGACTTCACGTTATTGCCTCGCACTTGTCTCCAAAGTGTTGCTGGACTATGTTCTTGATAGACCTTGACTGCGTTTCCTGTGGGTGAATCAAAGCAGACTTCACGTTATTGCCTCGCACTTGTCTTCAAAGAGTTGCTGAACTGCAGTTCTTGATAGACTTTGACTGCGTTTTCTGTGGGTGAATCAATGCAGACTTCACGTTATTGCCTCGCACTTGTCTCCAAAGAGTTGCTGGACTATAGTTCTTGATAGACTTTGACTGCGTTTTCTGTGGGTAAATCAATGCAGACTTCACGTTATTGCCTCGCACTTGTCTCCAAAGAGTTGCTGGACTATAGTTCTTGATAGACTTTGACTGCGTTTTCTGTGGGTGAATCAATGCAGACTTCACGTTATTGCCTCGCACTTGTCTCCAAAGAGTTGCTGGACTATAGTTCTTGATAGACTTTGACTGCGTTTTCTGTGGGTGAATCAATGCAGACTTCACGTTATTGCCTCGCACTTGTCTTCAAAGAGTTGCTGAACTGCAGTTCTTGATAGACTTTGACTGCGTTTTCTGTGGGTGAATCAATGCAGACTTCACGTTATTGCCTCGCACTTGTCTCCAAAGAGTTGCTGGACTATAGTTCTTGATAGACTTTGACTGCGTTTTCTGTGGGTGAATCAATGCAGACTTCACGTTATTGCCTCGCACTTGTCTCCAAAGAGTTGCTGGACTATAGTTCTTGATAGACTTTGACTGCGTTTTCTGTGGGTGAATCAATGCAGACTTCACGTTATTGCCTCGCACTTGTCTCCAAAGAGTTGCTGGACTATAGTTCTTGATAGACTTTGACTGCGTTTACTGCGGGTGAATCAATGCAACATTCCATGGACTCTTGTGTCTAAATGAAAACATGCAAGACAACGGGGAAGGAGTAGGTGCTCATGTACTACTCGACAAAGCGAATAAGCGTATCGAAAATATGCACAACAACGATGTTTACCTTATTCATAGGTCGAAGAAGAGCGTGTCAATTCCAGTACACTCAGCGAAGATGCAGCAGTTGCAATCGTGTCATAATGAAGGCAAAGTGTTATTCATCGCCAGGCGCGAGAGACTGTCAAGGGTTCTGCTACTGAGAAGAATTGCTGATTATTATTGAGAAAAAGATGGATTATTGGAACATTAAGTTGAGAGGTTGATAATTTCTGTGGGCATAGATATCGATGACTGAAGTGTGAGGCAGTTTTTTAGGCAGATCAATGGACCTTGTTGATGAAATGTTTGTGTACAACGTAACAGCACCAAGGTAACTTTATAATAAACCAGAGTTAAATGTGAATTTATGTGTTATGTTATAAATACCCCACGCCTGCTTTAGCTTTGTGCAGCAAGTTCCTGGTATCTCTCGTTTGCCTCTGCTGTTACGTCCCCCAATGTTTATACCGGGGTAACCAAATTTAATAATTTAGCTGCAAACCTTTTGGCCTCGCGGTGTATAACATTATGCTTTTGCCATTTGAGTAAATCACCTTAGAAATTATTCCAGGTGTACAGATTGATTGCACTCCAAAAAATTAGTAATATTAAAATGCTGTAGCTACAGTTACAAAAGCTATAACAACTAGAAAAGTGTAGTGACTAATTCCTTTCTTTTTTGTAATGATGTTAAGTTTATTGCAGTAAATAACTGCCTATATATGTAATGCATTTGTGATTATTAAGATTATCTTTTCTATTGCGTATTTGAGTAATTACAGTTGCGTATAAACTACTAATCACGTAATCTTTCATATCAACATACACCCAGCTCCAGAGTGCTCCTTTGTGTTCTGTTACTTACTGTACACCGCGCTACTGGCATTTCGCTGTTCTAGTAAGCAGATCCTCAAGGTCAACACCCCTGGACCCTTTACCGGATAGTAACATACAGCGTTAACTGAGTTGTCAATGAAGCTGATTTAACTAAAGCACTAAATCACGTTTCTGCAACAGCCTGGCTTGGTGACTCACTCTCAGCTGTATCATTTACCTACTCCGGTGACCGAAACCTAAGAACTCAGCGGAAACAAACCAGAACTTGAGACGTGAGATAATACAGCGCATGGATACATTTGTTCTTTCCTTCCCTCTGTTTGTTTACGCAAGTCAAACTGGGCTACGAGTGTAGCTTACAGGCATACCGTACGACTAATTTCCATAATACGGATAGAAAATCCTTTACAACTAAGTTTTGAGAACAAAATATGGTTACATAAAAACCGAAGCAACGAAATTATTATTATTATTATTATTATTATTATTATTTTATTATTATTATTATTATTATTATTATCCTTGCCTAACAATAGGGGATATGTAATCTGTGGAATTATCAAGATAAAAAATTGTTGCCAATTGGAGAAATTCAAACATTCATATTGTATGCTAATTTCGGAATTAATGCTAATCTTCTTCTTCTTCTTTCAAGGATCAGGTGATATCACCTTCGCGCTCTGCCATTCTATCAACATGTTCTTTCCAATTTCTTTTATTTTCATCAATTTTATCTTTACTGGTACAATATTCAAATCTAACCTTATTGATTCATGTCTTATTTTGTCAGCTCTAGTGCATCCCCTTACATACCCAAAAAATTTCATTTCGGCGGACTGTATGCGTGATCTCTCTCTTTTTGTTATTGTCCATGACTCGGAACAATATAATACAGTAGGTAAAACCATAATCTTATAGAACTTAATTTGTGTTTCGTTTCTAGTTTTTCTTCCCAGAGTTCTGATCGTTCCATAAATGGTTTGAAACCTATTAACCTTCATCTCGATGTCTTTGTCAAATATAAAACTAGTGTCACATCCTAGATAACTGAGTGGGGTACCTGGACGAATAATATTACTGATTGTTTCGATACAAACTATAAATGGCATTAATTTCTAATATTTTACCATTTATTAGTATCTTTGCTCTAAAGGGATTCTTCCCTTTAAAAGCTATTGTCTTTGTTTTATTTATAGATATAGTTAAGTTGTAATGTATTGCATTTTGGAATCTCCTGGAGTGATCAGTTTTTACCTAAAGAATGGGAGAATGTTAACAAAGAAGTATTATAAGTTAGGATAATGAAAATACAAAAGGAGAGGGGTATACAAAGAATAGGAGAATATATGGGGAGAGTAAGAGAAAAATCGTTTAGAAAAATAAAGCAATATGAATTTGTTATACCCACCATTCATAAATAACCACGGTGTTAAAATGCATGGTGAACTAAAGAATGAAATAGCAACTCAAAGTAATGTATTGAAAATTTTAAGAATTTTGTATAGCATTATGGAAATAAATATATAATATACTCCTCTTTGTAGATCATCTTCTGTTTCTTGTATAACTATTTGATCAACAGCATATAGTAAAGTACTTAAAGGTGTGTTTAAGTCTATTTTGATCCCGAAGTGTATAAATAATAATAATAATAATAATAATAATAATAATAACAATAATAATAATAATAATAATAATAATAGAAGCTCTAACTGACCGTAACAGCTGCAGGAGGCGGCCCTAACAAAAGCCGTGTTCGCTTCTTTGAACTGCCCCATAAGTTTGTGCGATAAATCGTGCTTGCTCGGAAACCAGCAATAAAATACACCACATTTAACTTTTATAATATGCTGTGCGGTGGTATAGCTAATAAAACTGAGTAGTTGCAACTTGCATGTTTCATTACAGTATCAAAACCTTATCACAACAAACAACCGCCTGCACTTCACGTGCACCGACCGACTGCAGCGCGGTCTTGCTGATTGTTTTTGTACAACTTGTGTGTATATATTTTATATTAGGTACTGCTTTAAAGCGTAAAAATAACAGAAAATGTAAGCGATGTTTATTATCAAATGCTGAATGGTTGGCAAATACACTGCAGCTGCAGAACGGTGATAAATAAATGGTTAAAAAAACTCATATAATAATAACCAGGTGCTAAGGCTAGAGAGTTCATTACAGGTGCTAATCTAAATCAAGAGGCTAATCCCTCGTTTTTTGCCCATATTAAACCTCTTATCTGATACAGACCAATGCAGACTATGAGCGTTAGCATTCTAGAAGTCCTGGGTTGAAACCCCGAGCTGAATGACCACCGTGATTATCCTGCTGGTAGCTAAGCCCTGTTCTTATAACCTTTCCCCGTTCCATTCCCTTCCACCTCCTCCTGATTGTTAATGTACACCTTGGAATGGCGATTTGCAGTGCAAGGGCGGCCAATAAAAACACTTTGTCATGACAGATGCGCGTGATTTCATCATCCAAAGAGGCGGGTTCAAACCGAAGGATTTTCTTACCTATTTTTACTTTCTCTACCACGTACATAGTAGTGCTGCATTCCGTTCAAACATTTGATACCGAGATTCCACTGTAAGTACAGGTTTTGAGACCCCCTGAACCCAAAAAAGCATTTTTAGAAAAAGGTCCGTGTGTATGTCTGTGTGCATAACTCAAAAATAAAAAGTTAGTTAGATAAATACCAAACTCGTTACCTTCCAAAGATGCGACAAAAAGATTTTCAAATAATGTCCCTGGCCCAAACTACGCTTTACATGGAACATTTTTCGATATGTTTTTGTTTCTAGAAAAAAAGCTAACGATTTTGAGTAAAATGCCTTATATTAAAGATATTTTTGAGAAATACAAAAAAATGTAGATCTCTTTAAAATACACAATTCATTTTAAATATATTTTTTTTAGCATCAGCCATTTCCATCATTAATGGTTTGAGTTCAATACTTTTGTCATTCTTTTAAGTCCCATCGATTTTCAGTTGTTTCTAGCTATTGCATGGAAACAGTATAGAACTATAAGGCCAGCATATAGCGTCCAGGTCTTAAACTATTGCTGTTCTCTTTGTATCCTAATGAAATGTGTATTGTAGCTATTTCCACTAAGGTTTCTTTGGTTAAAAATGTAGCAGATAGAAAAATAAGCTTTAGTAAAAGTAGTTATACCCACTAATAAACGATAAGAGTGTAGAGAAGGTTATGTGAAGTATCACATAATATTTTTATAAGAACCTATATTTCAGACGCACTAACTTTATTACGTAATCTATTTGATTCATGCGGTTATGAAAATGCAAATGTTTTAATTCTCTTCGAATATATTAAGATGGAAAATTTTTCGAATTTTTTTATACTCTAAAAATGCACTAACGATTTTTATTATAATATATTACAGCTATTTACAAGACAAATAAAATGTATATCTTGAATTTTCTGAAGTCCACAGTTGGAAGAAATTTTGTATAACCTTGTACAACTACTAAACGTTAAACAATAGGCGAAAACGGACTAAACAAAAAGAATGTAGATATCTTTAAAACAGACATTTTACTTCAAATGAATTTTTTGTGGCATAAGCCATTTCTGAGATATCCATTAATGAAGGTTTGAATTGTTCATAACTTGGTCATTCTTTAAGGTCCTTTCAGCATTTAGTTGTTTTTGGCGATTGCAGGAAACAATATGGAATTTTAAGGCTAGCATATAGCGTCCAGTTCTTAATACATTTAACTAACGCTGTTTTCTTTGAATCTGAAAGGAAATGTGCATTGTAACTATCTCTGCAAAGATTTATTTGAATTAAAATGTAGCAGACAGAAACACGAGCTTTAGTAAGAATAGTTTGCATACCCATTAACAAAGATAGAGGTAGACAAAGGCATATGAATGTATCACATCAGATTGTTAAAAAAATTATCACTAGAGCGGCATTCAACTATAATGGAAACCACGGCAGTGTTGGAACATGCCTTTATAAACTCCTATTCCAAGCAGTTTCTGCGTGGTGTAATGGTCTGCCCATGCGGGACATCAGCGTACAATTCCACAAGAATTATTATTAATGTTTTAATCGACTTTATTAAAGTGTGAAACTGCTTTTAATAATTTAGGTATAACTCGACTGAAGAAATTAACTAAACTTTTTATTTTAAATTTATCACAATGGGCTGAGATTTTTTAAAACATCTCAGGTCCACTGAATACAAAAGCTATCATCAAGTGTAGCATCTCATAGAGTTACAAACGAAGGACATTGAAACGACTTTATATCCTTTATGTTGGTATTTTGTTTTAAACGGCGAGAGAGCAAGTGGTGTTAACAAATGCTAAGCGAGTATTCACGAATGTAATTTATTTGGAATCTATACAAATTTAAGGGTAGTTTGTTAAAAATGTAGGATTTTTAGGATTGTTTCCTAAAAGTCTTGAAATAAACAGAACGCAAAACCCAAAAATGTTGCGAACGCATCTGAAATGTAACGCTAGGTGTACATTAAAGATATTATTTAATCCTGGATATACAAAGACCATCGTGTAGCCATTGTAGTTATCTGTTTAATTATTTCAGTGTCTTTTTGGAATACCTCATTGGCGTGAAGAAATTAACAAAGTATGCTGCCGGTCTCCTCTAACCTTAGTATTTCGGCGTTGGTTTCAGGACGTAACATGGTTTCCTTTCTTGGTAAAATTCCTGCAGTACTACTCACCTTAAAAACTTCCTCTATGGTAAAATAATGCCGTACTCACCTGCAAAGAAACAAATAACTTATGTTATAAAAATAAATTAATAATAATAGAAATGGCTTTTGGGAGTGCAAAACTCTGGGATCATCAGCACCACACTCTTGCTACATATTTATTCACATCCTGGTAGAAAACAATACCAACTTGTAACACACAAAATTTAGCAAAGGAACAAAAATGAAGCATACAAATTTACGCATACAACTTCAGTACAGTATTGTAACAAAATATATAAGAAAATTCATAACAAGCAGACAATGAGCGTAAACACTGATTTAGTAAATTCCATCCCGCTCAGAAGCTTCTTCCGGAAAATTCCCAATGTCAATATACACAGGTCGGATAAGTCCACCATACTCGGCGGGCAATCCAACGATTTGCTGTCATTAACACTACCATGTCTTTACCGGAGGCTCACCATACCTGACACCAGTCCACTAGCCTAGATTGAATTTCACATAACCTATACACTTTACTGAGTTCTACGTGTTGGATGGCCAAAGGTTCTCACTATACAATGATCACCAATTTGTGCTGCCTCTGCTGCAGCCTCGTCTGCTTCTCCCTCTTATGTTCGCTGTTCTCCCACTCTCTCTTTTTATTTTTTACATTTCGTCCACATTGAGTCTTCCCAGACGATTACGAGCAAGATATGCTCTAAGTGTGTCCTCTCGTTTGGCATATTCTTTCAATGACAATTCAAACCTCTCTACTTTACAAAACTCTTCCATTTCAGCATGTAAAACAAACTAATCAATTACAGCAGTGACGTCTCGTGATTTGAAAGTTTGGAAGGGCGGCAAGTGATGTTTTCGTAAACAAAAACAATCATATAAATCAAAATATTCTGTGTATGTTTTCCAGCATGTGCAAAATCGTATACATTAGTGTAATTCAGAATAAAACGAGCAATAACACACATCTACGCAGGTGGGTGCAAATTAAACTGCACCTACTAATACTAATTATTGTATTATTCCTTTCAGTAGTAGGAAGCCTCTTGCCATTTATATTATACGGTGCACCCGTGTGTTAATGAATATGGGTTAAAATTTCAGTGGAGAACACACGTTTTAATAACAAATGAATATTCTGAGCTTTGTTTTCACAATATAAGTGATTTATAAATCTTAATCACACATGCTTGCAAATCGATAAACCTGTGTTTCCTGAACATATTTCTTCTAAGTTTTGCTTTCTACCTTCTCGGGTATAATAGTATTTAGTCAGCGTAAGATGAAGGTTTTTTCTGCCCCACGTATGGAAGTCAATTTGAAGAAGGTTTGTTGCTGCTATGTATGGAAAGCCAATTTGAAGTAGGAGTTGTATTGTTGTTCAACTGTTGGGGAGCCGAACTTGAAGTAGTTGCAACCGCACGTATGGTAAAAAGTTTCCGGTAGCCTTCGCCCCAAATGTACCTTCGGTGGCCTTTGCCCCTAGTTTAAAATATATTAACTTTGTAATTTTGACTGTTTCTTTAAATATTATATATTTATGTTTGCCTCGGCTGCGTCAGTATTATTGTTAGAGACATGTTCTCTTTGCAGGCTTGTGGTGCGACTGAAGAGTGTACGCTTACACAGATTATAATTTTTACTTCACTCCTTTTATTAATGCCTGACACTATTTAAATAACACTTCACTGATATAGAGAGAGAGAGCTGTGAGCTTTTTTTATTAATTACTTGCACTTTTTTAACACGTAAACTATTTTCGTCTCACTCGAATACGTATTAAATTTCTCGAGGAGACACATCTCGCGTTCGATTAGGAACACTGTCAACAACCAACGCATCAAGTTATGAGCACTGTCTATAAGCAACTGACTTGATTTCTAGCGCCCAAATTTGTAAATTTCTGTATTTTAAGTCTCTGATTGGCTATTCCTAATCCAATAGAATACTTTTATTTAACTTAAGCTTTTTTCTGGTTGTTGATTGGCTATTTTACAAACTGTCACAAAAATTACATTACTGTTGCTCCTATAATGACTAGTTGCATTATTACACTTTCTTACTTCTTGTTGCCTCAAGGTTATCTTTGTTAGCAACTTTTTATCTATTATTCTCACAGCTCCTACATTATTAAATTACCTAATACATTCAGATAACATTATTACATGCATACAATAATATAAACATTTACAATTACTGTAATATACACTTTTTACTTTCTCTACTACGTATAGTAAGTAGGGGAAGTATTGTATTCCACCCAAATATTCGATACCGAGATTTCACCGGAAATATATGTTTTGAGACCCCCTGAATCCATAAAAACATTTTTGGAAATATGTCCATATGTGTGTCTGTGAACAGCATAACTCAGAAACGAACAATCGGATAAACACCAAACATGGTATTTAGGTTCAGTATCTTACAGAGATGCGACACGCAGGTTTTCAAGAAAATCCCCCCACCCCAGATTACCCTTTACCTGGAAAATGTTTCGAAAATTTTAATTCTCTCAAAAATGGCTCTAACGATTTTGATTAAAATATCATATGTTTAAGATATTTTTATGATAAATAAAATGTATATCTTGAATTTTCTGGGAATGTCTCCAAAAGTATTCTTCATTGTGAACGACTTTTGCATAACTGGTAAACCATAAGAGATAGACAAACTTTTACTACACAAAAAATGTAGATCGCGTTAATATACACTATTTATATCATATACATTTTTTATTGAGTGAACCATTTTAGAAATATTGCTTGTTATTCCCTTAAATTCTCCAATACTTTTACTTTTTCTCAAATTCGTTATTCAAAATTTTTTTGTTTTGGTAATGCAAAGAAAATGGAATACTCCACATAGCAACCAGCTCTTAAAATATTTGACTATCGCTTAAAGCCTACCAATTCCCCTTGCATCTACAAGAAAATTAGCAATAAGATTGACATCTCGATATCTCGATTAACATGAAGCATATGGAGAATAAGCGTTTGTAAAAATAGTTTGTACAAGAGCAGAGAAAGTCATGTGAGTGTAGCACATCAGATGTTTTTTCTTTCGTTTTCGTGCTCATGCAAAGAGAACGGAATAGCAAATCCATCACATAGAGGCCGGCTTTGAAAATATTTGACTATCTCTTTAACTTACCGTATTCTTTTTATACAGAAAAATGTGTAAATTAATAATGAAGAATTATCTGCATTAGCAAGAAGTAGATAGAAGAACAAGTTTTTTTAAGAATGCTTTATAGCAAAGTGAATAGAGAAAGTGGTGTGATTGTAACATCGGATTTACTAGGAATAAGATTGTGGTTCCTCAACTACTCAACGAAGAAGGTAGTATCACTTAATGTAAACAAAAAATCTTATTACGGATGTAGAAGTTCACACATCAAAGTCGAGAAATCAGCTGACATTTAATATTCCACTGTGCAGCACATGTGCTGTTAGCACAGTTCCGAATCGAACCCCAGAGTTGCTGCTTAATGTGCTGGTCATTTGGCCATTGAGCTATTGATGTACCACCCCCTCAAGGCGTGACCTAAATACCTCAACAATCTGGGTTATGTCTCCAGATGACGGGGTAGCTCATTGTCCATGTATTGGCATTGCAAACACCAGGACAGCGGTTCAGTTCCCGGTTACTAATTCGGATCGCTCTGCTATTTCTGCAAACAATTCGCCTCTTGGTTAAATTTTGCTAATTCTTTGATACACCAATATTTTCTCACTGTTTGTTTCTGTCAGAGAACATCATTATAATGGCGATTTCCCTAAGCCTGGTGCACAATCGGCCAGGAATGGGAACAGAAACGAGAACCAAGACGGGAAGGCTAATACGTCATTCATAGTCAGTCCAGAACTGAAACAGTAAGCAGTAATCCTAACCTCAATTCTATAGCTGGAAGTTATTTGTTTCTATGTTTCTCCAGCAATAACTTGTGAATGAGAACCAGAGAAAGGAAAAAATCTGATTTGTTACGCCCACATGACTTTCTCTACTCTTGTACAAACTATTTTTTACAAACTCTTATTCTCCATCTATTTCATATTAATCGAGATAAACATTAGCAGAAACGATCTTATTGCTAATTTTCTTGTAGATGCAAGGGGAATATGGTAGGCTTTAAGCGATAGTCAATTATTTTAAGCGCTGGTTGCTATGTGGCGCATTCCATTCTCTTTGCATGCCCAGGACATAAAAAAAGAAAAGAAATAAAAACAAAACGATTAACGAATTCCCATTTGGGAAAAAGTATTAAGTATTGAAAAATTCAAGCAAGTAACAAGGAATATGTCGGAAACGGTTCACTGCACACAAACAATGTATATGACATAAATTGTGTGTTTTGGGGTAAAATTTTGTGTATCTCTTACGGTTTACCAGTTATGCAAAATTCATTCAGAATGAAGACGACTTTGGGGACATTCCCAGAAAATTCTAGTTATGCCTTTCATTTGCCATGAAAGTGTCTTAAAATATGATATTTTGATCAAAATCGTTAATGCCATTTCTGAGAGAAAAAAACAACTTCGAAAAATGTTCCATGTAAAGGGTAGTCTGAAATGGGGGATTTTCTTAAAAATCTTCGTGTCGCATCCTTTAAAGATACTGAACCTAAATACCAAGGTTGGTAATTATCCGACTTTTCGTTTTTGAGTTACGCTGTTCAAAGACACACTCACAGGCTTTTTTTTTTAAATGTTTTTTTTTTTGCATTATGGGGCTTCAAAACCTGTATTTCCTGTGAAATCTCAATATCGAATTTTTAGGTGAAATGCAATATTTCTACTTAATATACGTATTAGAGAAAGTAATAAACTTAAGTAAAAGTGCTTTGTATATCCACTAATAAACGATAGAGGTTTTGGAAAGTAATGTGACTGTATCACATCAGATTTTTTTTCTTCTAGTATACTGCTTTGCTGGAAACACATGCTGCCTCACTTGTACCTCAATTTTAGCCTTATCCGAGTGCACTTCCGCTCGTTTATAATCACACCTTGCTTTATCCACACACATAAGTGCTTCCGTTCGTACATAATCATATCTTGCTCTGTGTTTTGGTTTTCGGTATCTTTGCTTGTATTACAAACATCATTTTGACTGTTATTACGTTCTGATTTCTCTTACGCCCACAGAATATTTTTTTATATTCTTGACATGCAAAGAGAATTACATTTTATACGTAGCGACCAGTTCTAAAAACATTTGACTATCGCTTAAGGCCTACTATGATCCCCTTGTTTTGTATTTCAAAGGGAAATATAGAAATACAATAGCCTTTAAGCATAGAAATATCTCTTAATAGCTGGTTGCTATGTGCAGCACCATTCTCTTTGCCACAGATTAATACTCTTTACATTTCCAAGAAGACAAAAAAATGAACAACGAATTCCCATACCATGAAAAAGTATAAGCACTGAAAAATTTCAGGGAATAACAAGCAATATCTCGAAAATGGTTCACTCAACAAAAACATGTATATAACATAAATTGTGTATTTTAACGCTATCTACATTTTTTGTGTCGTAAAAGTTTGTCTGTCTCTTATGGTTTACCAGTTATGCAAAAGTCGTTTACAATGAAGAATACCTTTGGAGACATTCCCAGAAAATTCGAGCTATACATTTTATTTCCATAGAAATGTCTCAAACATATGATACTTTAATCAAAATCGTTAGTGCCATTTTTGAGAAAATGAAAATTTTCGAAAAATGTTCCATGTAAAGGATAATCTGGGGTAGGGGGATTTTCTTGAAAACATTCGTGTCGCATCTCTGGAAGATACTGAACCTAAATACCAAGTTTGGTGTTTATCCGACTGTTCGTTTCTAAGTTATGCTGTTCACAGACATACACACGAACATGTTTCCAAAAATAATTTTTTTGGATTCAGGAGACTTAAAACATGTATTTCCGGTGAAATCTCGGTATGGAATTTTTGAGTGGAATGCAATACTTCCCCTAGTAAAAAAGTGAGACTTGAAAATTAAGGTCGAAACAGCAAAGAACGTCGATTATGTAATGTAACGATAAAATGACAAATCTGATGTGCTGCATTTATATAACTTTCTCCACTCACTCATCTAGAAACTATTCCTACAAGAACTCATTCTATCTACTGCTTGTTAATCGAGATAAGCTTTTCATTTCACACTTACACATTGCTTTATATGCATAAAGAGGATACAACAGGCTAAAGTCAAGAAGTTTAAAAAGCACATCGCTATTTATTGGCTTTGAAATGCCATGCTTTTGCGTGATCACGAGAACAAATCTGATGTGTTACATTCTCATGACTTTCTCTACCCAGTATCGTTTATTTTTGTATACCTATTCCATTCTTAACCTATTCTACATAAAGTTGTCCTGCACAACCGGTATACAGTAAGCGCAAGAGATAGTCAAATGTTTAAAAGTGTATCACTATATGGTCTTCAATTCCATGTTATTTTCCTGACATCGGAAGAAATAACAGAACGTAACACAACAGGTACTGAAAAATCTGATGTAATACACTCACATGACTTTCTCCACCCTCTATCTCTATTAGTGTGTATACAAATAACTCTTATTAAAACCTACTTTTCTATCTACTACATTTTAATCCAAATACACCTGCACAGAAATAGCTAATTTACACATTTAGTTATAGATATAAAGAGAACATTGATAATCAAATGTTTAATAACTGGGCGTTATATGTTGGCATTAAAATTCCTTACTGTTTCCATGCAGTAGCGAGAGACAGTTAAGACTGAAAATCGATGCTACTTAAAAAGAATGACAAGTAATGAACAATGCAAACTTTTAATAACGAATATCTCAGAAACGGCTTATGCCACAAAAAACTGATTTATAATAAATTGTGCCTTTTAAAGAGATCTACATTCTTTGTGTGATAGTTTTCTTCTTGCTTAACGTTTACCAGTTATACAAGATTACAGAAAATTTCTTCCGAATGAAGTGGACTTCATAGGCTATTCTCAGAAAATTCAAGATGTACGTTTTATTTGTAATGTAAATATCTTTAATATATGGTACTTTAATCAATATTGTAACAGCCATTTTTAGAAAATAAAAAATTTTGAATAATAGTCCAAATAAATATTTAGGGAAGGGGATTTTCTTGAAAATCTTCGTGTTGTATCTTTGGAAGGTACCGAACCCAAATACCAAGTTTGGTATTTATTCGCCTTTCGTTTTGAGTTATGCTGTTCACACACATACACACACACACACAACGGACCTTTTTCTAAATATGCTTCTTTTGGATTTAGGGGGCCTCAAAAAATGTATTTATGGTGAAATCTCGGAATCGAAGTTTTGGGTGGAGTGGTAGAGAAAGTAAAAATTCAAAACAATAACCAAAGGATAATTCCGAAATGGCTGATGCCACAAAATAGTTATTTAAAATAAAGACGGTATCCAGAAAATTGAGTATATACCTAAATTTTATTAGTTACGTAAATATTCCGAACACTATATGGTACTCGTAATCAAAATCATTAGGGTCACTTTTGGCAAAAAAGAATGGGAAGAATTTAATGTAAACTGTAGTATGCGTTGGGGGTGGGACTTTTCTTGAAGATCTTTGTGTCGCATCATGGTTGGAAGATGCTGAAATTATATACCATGTTTGATATTTATCCGAAATTTCGCTTTTTAGTTATGCTGTTCACAGACATGTGCGCGTGGGGATCATTTTCCAAAAATACTTTTTTTTAGGATTCACGGGACCTCAAAACATGTATTTCCGGGTAAATCTCGATATTGAACCTTTGGATGGAATACAATACTTCCTCTTACCCACCATAGGTACGTGATAGATAAAGTAACAAAACATCGTGTGGGATTGTGAAGTGAAGGGGATTCGGCACCGATCCAGAAATGAGGATAGCATATTGTACTAACGCTCCACGAGGGGTCGCCCCCGGGAGGAAGGGAAGTGGTGAAGGGAGACACCGGGCGACAGGAACCAGGAGTGAAGGCACAGCAATGACAGAGTTCCTATAGTTTACGGAAATAGACGCCCCGGCAGGCGGACAGGCAGACCGAGGACCCCACGTACATAAAGTAAACGGCCCCTCAAGAGGCAACCAGCCGAACCGAGGGACGGAGAAAGTCCACAGAGAACATCTTTTTCCCTGCACGCTGTACCGGAACATCATCGCTGACAATTCCAACCCTTCAGCAATACGTGCCTAAGAGATACAAAGAATTGTAATTATAAACTTAAGTATTAAAGTTAGATAAATAAAATAAATTAATAAAACAGAAAAACTTGTGCTAGGTCCCAGTACCTAATTTACCGGATACTGCTAACAGTTTAAGGTAAAGGAATCGTAATGTTTTAGTTTTAAGATTTTTGTAGCTATTGTTTAATTTATTTCGTAAATTGTATGTAGTTTAAGACTTCGAGGGCAGTCCCAGAAGTACCCGACCTGACGCATATATAGCGGTTGTTGTTTAAAACAAATGACTATGGTAGAAAGTACCAACTTTATAAAGCTTAAGTTTGAAGTTTGACGATGCTACGTTGTTTAGTAATTGTTTGACAGGCATTGATAGTGAACTCTCTAAGCGAATTCGTAAACATGGATAAAACTGGCCATCGTTATGTGATAGAATACTTTCATTTGAAAGGTCTTAGCCCAACTAATATTAAAGCTGAGCTAGATTCTACTCTGGGGGAGTCTGCTCCTTCGTTTACAACAGTAAAATATTGGGTGGCAGAGATTAAGCGAGGCCGTACAAGCTGCCAAGACGAACATCGCAGTGGTCGACTAAATGAGGTGACCACGCCAGAAATTGTGAGGAAAATCCACAAAATGGTATTGGATGACCGTCGACTGAACGTGCGCGAGCTAGCAGACATCGTAGACATTTTAAAAAATGCTGTACATCTCATACTAACTGAAAATTCAGACATGAGAAAGCTGTGCGCAATATGGGTGCCACGTTTACTCGCAATGGAACAAAAACAGCGTTGTGAGTATGTTTCAGTCGAATGTTTGGCGATGTTTCGCTGCAATAAAGCCGAGTTTTTGCGTCGATTCATAACCATGGCTAAAACAGGGTCCATCACTTCACACCTGAGACGAAGGAACAGTCAAAGCAGTGGACTGAAAGGTGAGAATCGGCTCCAAGGAAGGTAAAGACAGTTCTATCTGCAGGGAAGGTCATGGCGTCAGCTTTTTTGGGATGCGCGTGGGATAATTTTCATTCATTATCTTCAAAAAGAAAAAGCAATCAATGACGTATATTATGCAAATTTATTGCACTGTTTGAATGATAAAATCAAGCAAAAACTGCCGCATTTAGCGAAAAAGTAGGTTCTGTTTCATCAAGACAATGCACCAGTTCACACATCCACTATCGCATGGCCAAAATCAATGAGTTAAGGTTCAAATTGCTTCCTCATGCATCTTATGCGCCAGACTTAGCCCCCTCTGATTATTTACTGTTTCCAAGGTTGAAGAAATGGCTTGATGGTAAAAGATTTGCCAACAATGAAGAGGTGGAGTCTGCAGTTGATGGCTATTTTACAGAACTCGACGGTTCTCACTATAAACAGGGTATCGGAGCTATTGAACATCGCTGGGAAAAGTGTAACGAGCTGAAAGGAGACTGTGTAGAGAAATAAAGAATTTTTTTCCCAAAATGTTTGTGTTGTCTTTGTTAGATCAGGTATTTCTGGGACAGCCCTCGTAGATTGGTAGCTGGATACCAGTGTTGTTCATTGTTAGTAGATAGTAGATACAGAACTGTTTTTTTTTTATTTTTTATTTTTTATGTATATCTGAACAATAATATTTTGTTAAATGTTTGGATGAATTTGAATAAAAATTATAAGAATTTGGAATGCACGCCCCGGTGCAGGAAAGTAGGTACCGGGGTGTAGTATTTCAGATTTTTATTTATTTAGTTACTTACAACCCTGAAATTGACCATGTGGCAGTATTTTATATCACAATGTAAATGCCAGAGTGATTATAGTGTAAACAAGCATTATTGTATGACATTGATTTGAGATGTTTGTTAATTATAAGCATTGTTAGGAAATAAGTTTACACGGCCTCACTGAAACTGACAATAGGAGCAGGTAACAATGTAGCGAGGGGGTGAGTTGTTTATTAATTAGAAGAGACAAACAAATGACGTCAGAGTAGCGCGCTTTTCTTAGAAATGGAGGGAATATCTTCCCTAGAGCATATGTGTTCGTAATTTTGATTGTATATAAAAATAGACGCTAATGTTGGCGCGCTTTATTAACCAATAGCAGCTCTGTTATAATCTTTAGGCATATCGGGTGAGGGAGTATAAATTCCGTGCCAGAGACAGGTTTCGTTCAGTCCAAAGAAGCATTCGCGGGTAATACGTCGTGCAGTCCAACAGAATCATACAAAGGTTATACGTCACTCAGTTCATCAGAATCATTCGCGGGTTACACGTCGCACAGTTTAACTGAATCTCTCGCGTCGTAAATTTAGTTATAAATGTGAAATACGCGAATTAATAAAGTGCGGCAAATAAGTGATTATAGTAACATAAAAAAATATAACAGTTTCAGTCGGGCGTGTATCAAGAATAATTATGTGAAATGAATAAAGTGTGACGGCAATAAAAGTGTAAAAACAAATTATTTTATCAGTGTTATCTTTCAGTAATAAATCCTTTCCGTTTACACACCCTGTTTAAGAGATATGCTCGACTGAGAAATAATAGCTAGCCGGAGGACAAAGAACCCAAAACTCAAAGTAGTAAAACAATAACTGGCGCTCAGAAATAGATAACACGAGTTACCGCGACAAATTGGCTCCCATACGTGGTGCAGATAAACATGAAGCATCTTGCAACTACCAAAAAAATATTCTACTTCAACCAACAATGTGAAGGATGAATGAAATGATTAATGGAACGAAATGGTGGTACAGCAAATTTGGGGAAGAAAGAAAGCACTCCAGCATTCGATCCGGGAAAACCCCGAAAAAACCCATAAGTGAGAGTGGGCGGTAGCTGGGGATCGAACCCGGGACCTTTTGAACAGGGACCACAGACGCTACCGCCTGAGCCATCCCTCTCGGTAACGAAACACATTAGTTTCCCGATAGGTCTAGAACTTCATAAAGCACTCACCGCGTGCGTATATTTGATTGTTGGTGTTCTTGTTCTCGGTTGATGTGCTCTTCATATTTTCGACAGAATGAATATGAAAAAGAACGCCTGGGTGTTGCACCAAGATACAAAGGCTGGAGTACATAAACGCGAGGTCATAAAATTTGTCTGGCTGGCCATAAACATTCCCAAAACATAAAGCGGGGCTTTGCAAACGTAATTTCCTATGTTTACACTAGGGGAGGTCCATTGCGTGTTAAATATAGCGCCGTTTGGTCGCCTTGTAATGCAACTGCAGGTGGCTGTGTCATTGACAGGTGCAGCAGACACACCTGATATGCAGATACTCCTAGTCAAGATAATTAAATGGCGATGGTGAGCCAGATAGCAATCATACAGCAACCTGTTCCCAACATTATTTAACGCACCTTTGCCATTATAGAAATATATGTGCAAATTAAATTAAACTGTATATGCCTGTAGATATATTTCATAAATTAACAACTGAGAAGAGTACTCTTCATGGTGGTCGCATACTCTGCGTCTTTTCTAAGGCGGTTAACTCCGCAATCTTCGTATTTACCAGCTTCACCTGTGTTACTTGAGACCGGGCTACTCCCGAACAGTGATACAATACCGAACATTTTAGCAACAGTGACCCTGTTATTTTCCTGTTACTTTTTTAAAACTTTTTCTTTCGGGTCATCACGTTATATGTGAAATATTATTCTGATGCATATATATAGGGAAAATGTTATAGTTTCGGAACAGCTCGCTAGATTTTTCACGAGTCTAATATTTACCTGGATTCATCACAAAACCTTAAGTGTACGGGATTACCCCAGCCTCCCTTAAGTCGTTAACTATGTAGCCTCTAGGTTATTAAATAACTATGGGACCAAAGAGAAAAGGTTTAACAGTTCAGCTACTGTGGTTGTTCCAAAACATCTTATGTGATACATTCACGTGACTTTCTCTACCCTCTATCGTTTATTAGTGGGTATTCAAACTAATTATACTAAAGCTTATTTTATATCTATTTCATTTTATTCCAAATGAACTTTTTCAGAAATAACTGTATTACACATTTCGTTTTCTTTGCACCAATAGTCAAATGTTTAAAAACTGGATTATATGCTAGTCTTGAAATTCCAAAATTCTATACTGTTTCCATGGAATCGCGAAAAACAACTGAATGTTGACAGGATTTTAAAAGAATGGCTAAGTATTCAGAAATTCGAACTATTAATACCATATATGTCGGAAATGGCTGAGGCCACAAAAAAAAAGTTATTTCAAATAAATTGGTGTTTTACAGAGATTTACACACTCTCTTGAGTAGTATGGTTTCGTTTATTGTTTAATGTTTACCAGTTATACAAGATTATACAAAACTCCTTCCGAATGAAGAGGAATTCACAGACTATTCCCAGAAAATTCAATATATACATTTTATTTGTCATGCAAATATCCTTAATATATGATACTTTAATCAAAATTGTTAAAGCTATCTTTTAGAAAATCAAAAATGTCGAATCATGTTCTATGAAAAGGATAGTTTGAGGTGGGTGATATTCTTGAAAATATTCAAGTGGCATTTTTGGAAGGTATTCAAGTTAAGCAAGTTTGGTGTTGATCCGATTTTCATTATTGAGTTATGCTGTTTACAGAGACACACACATGGACCTCTTTACTTTCTCTACTACGTATAGTAAGTAGGGGAAGTATTGTATTCCACCCAAAAATTCGATACCGAGATTTCACCGGAAATACATGTTTGAGACACCTGGATCCAAAAAAAGCATTTTTGGAAACATGACCGTGTGTCTATCTGTGAACAGCATAACTCAGAAACGAACAGTCGGATAAACACCAAACTTGGTATTTAGGTTCAGTATCTTTCAGAGATGCGACACGAAGGTTTTAAAGAAAATTCCCCACTCCAGATTACCCTTTACATGAAACATTTTTCGAAAATTTTAATTTTCTCAAAAATGGCTCCAACGATTTTGATTAAAACATCACATGTTTAAGATATTTTCATTACAAATGAACTGCATATCTCGAATTTTCTGGGAATGTCTCCAAAAGTATTCTTCATTGTGAACGACTTTTGCATAAATGGTAAACCATAACAGATACAAACTTTTACTACACCAAAACTGTAGATCGCGTTGAAATACACAATTTATGTCATATGCATTTGTTCTGTTGAGTGAACCATTTCCGAGATATTGCTTGTTATTCCCTTAAATTTTCCAATACATATACATTTTCTCAAATGGAAATTCGATATTCCTTTTTATTCATTTTTTTTGTCCTGGTAATGCAAAGAGAATGGAATACTCCACATAGCAACCAGCTCTTAAAATATTTGACTATAGCTTAAAGGCTACCATAATCCCTTGCACCTCAAGAAGATTAGCAATAGCATTAACATCTCGATTAACATGAAGCATATAGAGAATAAGCGTTTGTAAAAATAGTTTGTACAAGAGTAGAGAAAGTCACGAGTGTAACACATCAATTTTTTTAATTGTTTTTATTCAGGGACTTCAAAACAAGTATTTCCGGGAAATTTCGGTATCCAATTTTCGGGTGAAATGCAACACCTTCTCTACGTACTAGTTACGTGTTAGAGAAACTAAAAATTACTCTATTTCTTCTGCTGATTGTTCCACCGCCAAAGATAACATTCGGACATTCTGCCGATGTTTCATATCCTTTTGTGTGCATATCAGAGGAGTTTTGACCCGTTATTAGGAATATTCGGGCTGTAAGAAATACTATAAGAGGTAATGGGAGGATTGTCCATAACATTCCCATAGATCTTGTACAATAATTCGATAAAGAACGTGAGGAGGTAAATAAATATCTGATGTGTTACACTCGCATGACTTTCTCTACTCTTGTACAAACTATTTTTACAAACGCTTCTTCTCCATATGCTCCATGTTAATCGAGATGTTAATCTTATTGCTGATTTTCTTGTAGATGCAAGGGAAATATGGTAGTATTTAAGCGATAGTCAAATATTTTAAGAGCTGGTTGCTATGTGACGCATTCCATTCTCTTTGTATGTCCAGAACATAAAAAAAATGAATAACGAATTCCCACTTGAGAAAACGTATTGGAAAATTTAAGGGAATAACAAGCAATATCTCGAAAATCGTTCACTCAACAAAAAATGTATATGACATAAATTGTGTATTTTAACCCGATCTACATTTTTTGTGTAGTAAAATTTTGTCTATCTCTTATGGTTTACCAGTTATGCAAAAGTCGTTCACAATGAAGAATACTTTTGGAGACATTCCCAGAAAATGCGAGATATACATTTCACTTGTCATGAAAATATCTTAAACATACGATACTTTAATCAAAATCGTTACAGCTATTTTTGAGAAAATTAAAATTTTCGAAAAATGTTCCATGTAAAGGGTAATCTGGGGTGGAGGGGATTTTCTTGAAGACCTTCGTGTCGCACCTCTGGAAGATACTGAACCTAAATACCAAGTTTGGTTTTTATCTGACTGTTCGTTTCTAAGTTATGCTGTTCACAGACACACACACACTCACACACACACACACACACACACACACACACACACGGATATGTTTCCAAAAAGGCTTTTTTTGGATTCAGGGGGTCTCAAAACAAATATTTCCGGTGAAATCTCGGTATCGAACTTTTGAGTGCAATACAATACTTCCCCTACTTACTATACGTAGTAGAGAAAGTAAAAATGAATAAATCGTCATTTGAGTTTAAAAACCTAACCGTTTAACTTCGGGTAAACTAGGGAGTTTTGCAATATTATACGTTACGCAAGAGTGGCCGGATCAATGCGACGAATAACCTGTAATGAGAATAATTCAGGAACCCAACAAGCAATTAGCAGTAACAAATGATTGTTCACTTTTGAACTAAACAGTAGATCAGCAGTAGGAATCCCCAGCAGTGGGAGTGTCTTGTATCACGTTCTAATGCCACCAGCATGCAACCTTGTCCTAACTGCTATAAACTATATGGTAGAACCTGCAGCACTGCTTGCATTGTTCCATTAACTGTGATCTCCCTTCTCCAGTTAGCCCTCCTCTCGCTGTCTCTTTCCTCTATATCCCTCCAACATATTGTGCGAATGTCTGTTTTAAAACTTTTTTTGTGTGTGTGTATATAAACTTGGCTAGATGTGTTATAATTACATTATATGACTTTCTCTACCCACTATAATTTACGTAATAGGAAAGGAATTTTCATTTGGCGTTCTCTAAACTCAAGGCCTCCAAAGTCAACTCCTCAAAAACATCGTGAACTTGAGAAAGCAACATCACGTGATGTAAGATAATTAAAGTTGAGAAAAAACTATTTTTGATCAGTCACTGTTATAAAGATGCTTTTAAATATACAACAAAGAGCTGATATAGAGAGCTGTGAGATTCTTTTATTAATTGTACTTTTTAACACGTAAACTTATTTTTCGTCTCACACGAATACGTATTATATTTCTCGAGGACGCATCCCGCATCCAGTTAGAAGCACTGTCCGCAGGCAACTGACTTCTGAATTTGTAAATGTTTCTCTAACTAAAGCTTTTTCTGGTTGTTGATTGGCTATTTTTAAAGTGTCTCAAAATTAACATTATTGTTGCTCCAATAATGACTAGAAGCATTTAAACTTTAAAATTCATTATTGCCTCAAGGTTACCTCATTGTTAGCAAATTTTAAACTTATAATTCTCACAGCTCCTACATTATTAAATTACGTAATACATTCACATAACATTATTAAACATGGATACAATAATATAAACATTTGCAATGACTGTAATATACACTCTTTATATATTGTTACATACACATGTTGCTTTAAGGCGGCTGTTATTGAATTTATGTTATATAATTAGACTGAAAACGTTTAAGTGTTAAAAATACTGCCTCTCTTATCTACTCTAGAAAATTCGGCATTAATGTATACACAGAATAAAAATAAATTATCTGATCATAGCTATTTCAAACCATAATTTATTTTACAGTGGCTGTGTTGCTCTCTAGCAATAACAAATATAATAAGAGAATATTTGTAGCGAAAAGAGTTAAGATCTCAGTGATATGTAATATTTCTACCATTCTCTGCTGATGATGCCTGCCATAGATAAACGTAACGTACAGAGGTGCGGTCCAAACTTCGCGATAGCCGTATTAATCAACATCAGGCTCAACCTGTTCGGTATTCCTGCTGAAGGCACACGTCTGCAGGCCTGTCAACCTTATAAAGATAGCATAGCTATCTGCCTGCATGCAACATCTGTGATAGATTCACTTATAGGACTCAGCACCACTATTTTATACAGTACCACCAGTCTTGCAGGGTTTGCACGAACGCTTTCTATGAGTAAGGGATTGAAAATAACATTAGGGGTGGTTCACTTGTACCTAGGTAGAGTTCAGTCAAGATTGGTTGAAATGTGCAAATTTGTAAATAAGGGTTTGAAAATATGAGTAGGAGTAAGAGCAATTATCACGGAGGGGCCCAGAAACCCGGGCAGAGCACCACATGTACGCCAGTGTGATCCTTTGTGTTTCTAACGTGACCCCTGGGAGGGAGGAATGAGGGAGAGACTCAAAGAGCGACCGGATCTGGGCTACAATGTGAGCAAGCATAGACGGGGTCCCTAACGATATCAGATGGAACAGAACTGACGCCGGTCAGGCCTATCCACAAGTCTCGAGCCCCCCGGAGCCCAAGGCGGGTCCGTCAGCAGCCCTACCGACACCAGGGAGAAACCTTTCCAAAGCGCACCTCCATCGCCCAGCTGAAACATACCGAACGCCATCGCTTGGTTTTTCAGCCCTAAAACAGATAATGGAATGATGGAAAGAAAATTCGCGGTAGAAGATCCACCACAGCATTCGCCATCGACCCAGGGAAACCACGTAAAAATCCATGGTCAGAGTAGCCAGCACGACGGGAAGCGAACCCGGAATCTCCCGAATGCGAGCCTCGCATTATCGCGAAACCATCTCGCTCGGTATGTGTAGGGGTACTCTTTTTGAAGAGGGAAGAATTATATTACTTCGCCAAGTATATATTTGTGCCCTTATTAACCAAACAGCATGGTTTTGTCTAGAAGGGGTAGAAAATACGGTTTGGGTTGTTTTTGGAAGTTGTAAAGAACCTATAATTATGTTACCAAACCCTACAGTATAATTTGTACAATCCTTTTTTATAGATGGGTTAAATTTCTGGATTTCTAGAATTAGGGGTTGAAAATACTGTAGGGGTAGTTTATAACAAATGTACGCTATCCTGTAATTTTCTTTGGAGTCTACAGTATATTAAGTTTTGTCTAGATAGGTAAGGATCGCTAATTTTAAGTCAGGGGTTGAAAATAGGTAGGAATGAAAGTGGAGCACTTACGCTAATGACTACGTGGTAACCGAAGGACAGAAAGCCTGTCGTGAGGGGGAGGAGTGAGGAAGCATTGGCTATAATACACAATAACGTGCGAGTGGTCAGATTTTATACCAAAGAACCCAGTATAAGTTTATCATAATCCACAGAGGAACTTCCATGTAGATATTTCATTAGAAATACATGTCTGAGGCTCCCTGAATACAAAAAAGGGGGGTTAGAAAAAGGACTGTATGTGTGTGAATAGAATAACCCAAAACGAGTAAATAACCAACTGCCTTCAACGGACTTCTTGTTAAACGTAAATCTGTCTTACACGGAAATATTCCATGGTCCCATGAATTTTGCGATGAAAAAGATACTAAATTTCTTTATTAAACGGAAACTGTCTTATGCGGACAACGGAAATCAAAGTACGCCTTTTAACGGAAACTTTCCACTTCCGGAGTGCAGAGTTTAGAAAATTTTCAAGCACTCTGTGAAACTCTGCGTTGTCTGCTCTATAATACGTGATGTTTAAGTTGAAACATGAGCATTTTGCTGCTACTTGACCAGTCTAGGAGAGGGTACACTAATGGCGGTCCAAATATTGAGAAACTTGTCACACTTATCATTCACTGCATAGTTAAGTTAACAATAAGTACGGCTGATTGTCTTTTATTGTTGTCTCTTCCCTTTCCAAGTCCTGCTCTAATTGACTTGTGAGCTCTAAGCAGTACATCTCTAAACTTGCATAGTTGATGATGATCTAGTTCAGCAATAGTCACCATGGCTACGAAAACAAGAGTTGTGCTAGTGAACGTGGTAAATTGAGTGTAAAGCAGATCATGAAGGCGTTCAACGTAGGCAAAACTCAAGTTTGCGAGATTCTAAAGAAGAAAACAGAAATTCTGAAGCAGTGGGAAAATTGTGCTAATGGAAAAATAAAGACAGAACTTAAGAAAACTGAAAACCAGGACATTAATGAAATACTGTGGGAGTGGTTCGTTAGCGATAGGGTAAAAAATCACAGCATATAGGGACCTATGTTACAGAAATGTGCTACAAAGGTAGCTGAAAAACTGGGTAAGACTGTATTCAAAGCATCTAATGGATGGTTGCAGAGTTTCCACAAAAGACAACAGATAATTTTTAAGAACCTGGTGATGAATCGAATGACTTTAATTCTTTTGAAACCAGCGCTGATTGGATTACTAAAATACTTTCAATAATCGAAGGATTACGACCTGAAAACATAGCAAACGACGACAAGACGGGACTATTCTTCCGCGCGTTACCGAATAAATCATTGTGTTTAAAACGTGAGAATACCTGTATGTTTATGGTTTAATTTTGTTAACAGCCTAGGCCTATCTTTAACGGAAATGTTCGAGAGCCCCGTTCAATTCACTGAACACAGGTTTTACTGTATTTAAGTTTAATACCTTCACAGATGCGACTCAAAGATTTTCAATAAAATCCCCCACCCTAAACTCACATGTATAATTTTTCGTTTTCTTTTTGTTTTCTCAAAAAATGCCTCCGTTTTTTTTTTTTGTTAAAATGCGCATGTTATACATATTAACATGACAAATAAAATGTACATTTTCTGGGAAAATTCTGTGAAGTCCTCTTCTTTCGAAAACGATTTTATAGAATTTTATATTAAATTGGTAAACCATGGGATAGAGAAACACTTACTGAACAATCATGCAGATCTCTTGAAAATACAGAATTTATTTCAAATAACTGTTTGTAGCATCAGTTATTTCGTAGATATCCGTTATTATTGGTTTAAAGTTTTCATTACTTGGCCATTTTTTGAAGTGGTCATCATTCAAATATTTCTGGTGATGTCATGGAAAACGAGTATGGAATTTCAAGGCCAGCATATAGTTACCCCGTTTCAAATGCCTAACTATCGAGCATGCCTACAGCGAAACAAAACTATTTATGCAAACGTTTATCTGAATTAACTTGAAGTAAATAGAGAAATAAAATTAGTATAAAATTAAAGGATATAGGCTTAAAAAATCATGTAAATGTAACAAATAAGTTTTGACGCAGCATTTTATATCACAACACTGTAAATGCCAGAGTAATTGTAGTGTAAAATTATCATTATTGTATGACAATGATTTGAGATGTTTGTTAATTATAAGCATTGTTAGGAAATAAGTTTACACGGCCTCACTGAAACTGGCAATAGGAGCGGGTAACAATGAGTGGCGGGTGAGTTGATTATTAATTAGAAGAAACAAACAAATGACGTCAGAGTAGCGTGCCTTTCTTAGAAATGGAGGGAATATCTTCCAGTGTTTGTAATTTTGATTGGATATAGGTAAAAATAGACGCTAATGTTGGCGCGCTTTATTAACCAATAGCAGCTCGATTATAATCTTTGGGCATATCGGGGTGAGGGAGTATAAAAAGCTAAAGCCAGAGGCAAGTATTGCCCAGTTCAACAGAATCATTCACGCGTTAAACGTCGCGCAGTTCTAAAAAAATCTCTCGCGTCGTAAAGTTAGTTATAAATGTGAAATACGCGAAATAATAATGTGCAGCAAATAAGTGATTATAGTAACATTAAAAAAATATAACAGTTTCAGTCGGGCGTGTATCAAGAGTAATTATGTGAAATGAATAAAGTGTGACGGCAATAAAAGTGTAAAAACAAATTCTTTTATCAGTGTTATTTTTAGTAACAGCTCCTTTCCGTTTACACACCCTGTTTAAGAGATTTGCTCGACTGAGTAGTAATAATAGCTAGCCGGAGCACAATGAACCCAAAATGCAAATTAACGAAACAATAACAGGCGCTCAGCAATAAGATAACACGAAGTAACCGCGACAGTTTTTAATAAAACATGTTTTAAGGTGGAGGGATTTTCTAAAAAATCTTCGTATGCATGCTTTTAAGATGCTTAACCTCAATGCCCAGGTTGTTTCTTGTTTAAAATTTGTTCACACACATTTTTAATTCAGGGGACATCAAAACATAAAGTCTCGATATGCAATTTTTGAGTAGAATGCAATACTTTTTCTACCTACTCTAACTAGGTAGTAGAGAAAGTCTAATTTAACGTAGATTTAGTTAAAAATATCCAGTTGATAAATTTATTTTTTATTCACTGTGGTATTCACTACCTCTTACAATCGTTCACACATACACGAAAAAGATCAAGGAACATTCTTGATAAAAGCAGTAGTTCCATGTTTCACCACCATTATCACTTACTAGAGATACAACCATGTATGTTGTTTGATATTACTAATTAGAATAGTATTACACGTCGCGCATGCGCGCCGTGCTGTTCTTTTGTTGAACACAGCCCTAAGAAGGTGGGAAATGAGAACAATCATTGTTTTCTCGGATAATTGTGGGTAGCATCTCGTTTTAAGATCTCCCTCGCAATGATTTACGGCTAGGGGCTCCCTCTCAGAATACCGAATAATAGAGTACAAAATTAAAGCTTTTATTAAACGGCTCCCATAATTCCTGAGCACAACTCTCGTGATAGTACGAGATACGCACTACAGTGAAAAATTTCCTGTTGTTAAATACAAGTGCTGTGTTTGTTTATGTATGTACGTATTTAATAGCTGTGCTGTATTATCTCTCATGAGAACGTGGGTTCGAATAGCATTTGGGAGAGAAATTGTGTAAGCCAAGCTACTCAGAACTTGCAAGTTTTGGTTCCCAGTTTCAAAAGTTGTTTTTATACAAATATAATCAGTACACTGACGCGCATAAAAAGTGGCCTATATCCCTATATCGCAAAAGTGTTTTTTTTCCCCTCCGTAAGGCTTCCCCTTCAGGTAACCAACCTTTGAGCCCACCCATTCGGTAACACTGGCCTGAAAAACAAAAAATAAAAGAACCAATGAACGATGTTGTAATCTATATGAAATGCAAGGGCTTCAGTAGCTTCGTTACTATTGGTACAGAAGGAAACGCTAAACCCATACAACATAATTCGGCTTTCTGGAAGAAAAGGGCGAAGAATAAATATAAGGTTTACAAATGAAAAGACAAAGTTTAAGTGTATTAAAGGAAAGGAAAAAAAAAACATTTCTTAACTTTCGTCTCTCTTTGTAGGTTTTTATTATGTTTTATTTTTGTGCAAAAATACAACAAAGCTAGTGATAAAATGAACAACTAATTGGTAAGTTACCCTTCGGTGGCTAACCTCTAGTTCCTAAGGTCGCGGGTTCAAACACGGTGGAGGGCGATGGATTTTTTCGGTCGTAAAATCCTTAGCATGGCTTCCTTCGGAAGGGAAGTAAAGCCGGTGGTTCCGTGTCGTAGATTTACGGCACGTAAAAGAACCTCAAGCCTGATAAAGAGGCCTCTGAGCAAAATTACCGATCTTTCACGCACAATATAGAATGGGACGCTAAGGACCATAGTAGTTAAAGAGCGTCCATAAATAAAACTCAATTTATTTTATTTACCCTTCGGTAGTTTGGCTATACCTGAGGAAAGTAAAGTACACTACCAATCCAGTGGATAGAATTATGCTCGAGTTAATGCTGGCAGAGGGTGGGGTAGATTTGTCTGTACCAACATATACAGTTGAGTTCTATTATGGCTATGGGCCACTTTTTATGCACGTCAGTATGCGTATTTATTATTTGTCTTGCATTATATTTCATGGGGACGTGGGTTCGAATGACATTTGGGATAGAAATTATGTAAGCTAAGCTCATTGCAAGTTTTAGCTTACAGATTCAAAAGCTTCCCGGTTTTATGCAAATATAAATACATACATACTTCATAATTTTAAAAATATTCAACCAATTAAGCTAAAAATGTTATCACAGATTTATTGAACATAATTACAGCTATAAGATTAAACTTTCCAGGAAGATAAATTTAGAACCCGTACTTATTGTTCTATCGCTGTTAATCGAGATAAACGTTTGCAGAAATGCTTTCCTTACGCATTTCGTTATAGATACTAGGCGGATATGCATGACCATAGACAAAAACTTTAACAAACCGTGTTGTAACAAGATCTACATCCTTTTATGTTGCAGGTTTTTGTGTATCACTTGCGATTTACAAGCTGCATACGATTCATTTATAATGAAGAGGGCTTCACAGGTTACACGCTGGAAATTGAAAAGATGTATTTTATTTTTCATGTAAATATTTAATGCTTTATTATTTTAATAGAAATTGTTGCAGCCATTTTTTGAGAAAGTAAAAAATAACAAAACTGTTTCCAGTAAAGTATAGTTTGGAAAGGGGGTATTTTCTTGTATATCTTCTTGTTGCATCCTTGGAAGATGCTACAGTTAAACACCAAGTTTGGTATTTATCCGACATTTCGCTTTCGAGTTAAGCTGTACACAGACAGACAGATACACACGGATACGTGAATATTTGGAATAAAAATACTTTTTTATCTTCTTGGGTTCTAAGGATCCCAAAACGTGTATTTCCGATGAAATCCCGATATCGAATTTTTGGTTAGAATAAAATACCCTACTTGCAATAGTAAATAGCATAGAAAGTAAAAGTGTGAATGGAGTGTTAGGTGGCATGAAGCAGACAGAAACGTAAGTTTTGCTAGGAATGGTTTGTGTAGGAGATATAAAATAACCTGATGTGATACATTCACACTTTCTCTACCCAATATTATTTATTGGTATCTCTTCTACAAACTATTCCAACAAAAACTTATTTTACTATCTACTTTATGTTATCTGCAATAAACAATTTGTATAAATAGTTTTATTCACATTTCGTTTCAGGATCAAGAGGGATACAGGATGTTGAAGG
Source organism: Deroplatys truncata (assembly GCA_030765065.1). Lineage (NCBI taxonomy): Eukaryota > Metazoa > Arthropoda > Insecta > Mantodea > Mantidae > Deroplatys > Deroplatys truncata. Next base: position 47,934,558 of record CM060986.1, read on the forward strand.
CGAGTTGCTAAATGCTAGCTTTCAAATGCCACACATTGGTTAGCATGCGAGAAACAAATGAATGGTGACTTTGCTCGTCCAAAGGGTTTGAAGTAGTTGAAACATTCGGACCAACAACAATGAATATTTCGGGAGTCTCCTGTTTTAACGAGGTATGCATTTTTTGTGTAGTGATTTTCTGTCTATCTCTTACGTTTACAGGTTATACAAAATGCATTCAGAATGAGAAGGACTTTACAGGCTGTGCGCAGAGAATTCAAAATATATACTTTACTTTTCGATGCAAATATATTATAGGTGGTATTTTAATCCAAATCGTTACAGAAAAATTTTAAGGTTTACGATTTTTCGCTTTTAAAATAATTTTTGTTAGGAAGAAGCGGGGTCTCCGATATTCTATTTGGGCAGTTCACATTTAGAAAACCCGCATCATCACAGCACAAAACCTATAAGCATAAGTGAGAGATGAGAAGAAAACGAAATGAAAGGGACATGAGGGAAACAAAATCGTGGTAGATAAGAAACCGCTCCAGCATTCGCCTACCAACCAGGGAATACCACAAAAAAAACCGAAGTCAGAGAAGGCGGTCGATGGAATCGAACCCAGGACCTCCCAAAAATGAGGCTTACACGTTACCGCGGAGCTGTTTCGCTCAAGAAACAAGTAACTTCTTGTTTCACAGAGATTAAAACCCAATAACTCCATGTAATTTGACTTATTTAATTTGCTAGTTTATTATTAGATATATATGGACCAATATCCATAAAGCCTAATTTTACTTTCTCTACCAAGTACATAGTAGGTAGAGAAGATATTGCATTCCACCCAAAAATTTGATATCGCGATTTCACCGGAAATACATGTTTTGAGACCTCCGAAATCCAAATAAAGCATTTTTAGAAAAATGCCAGTGTGTGTGTCTGTGTCCATAAACAGCATAATTCAAAAACGAAGAGTCGGATAAATACCAAATTTGGTATTTAGGTTCTAAAGATACAACCCGAAGATTTTTAAGAAAATGTCCGTCTTAAATTTCCTGGGAATAGCCTATGAAAATCTCTTCATTCGGCAGGAAATTTGTATAATCTTGTATAACTGGTAAACGTTAAGCGATAGACGAAACATGTAGATTTCTTTAAAACACACAATGTATTTCAAACAATTTTTTTGTAGAATAAGCCATTTCTGAGATATCCGTCATTAATGGTTCAAATTGTTCATTACTTGGTCACTCTTAAAGTCCTATTAACATTCAGTTTTTTCTCGCGACTGCATGGAAACGGTATGCAATTTTAAGGCCAGCATATAGCGCCCAGTTCTTAAACATTTGACTGTCGCTGTTCTCTCTGTATCTATAACAAAATGTGTAATGCAGCTATTTCTGCAAAGGTTTATTTGGATTAAAAAGTAGTAGAAGGAAAAATAACGTTTGTATAGTACTATAAAGATAGAGGGTAGAGAAAGTTATGTGTGTGTGTGTATACATCACGTAAGATTTTTTAAACTACTGGAATGAACTTGCTCCAAACTCTTGAAGTATAAGATGTTTTGGCTTTAAAATATACATTTCATAATATTTCCGATATTTTTCAAAATAATTTCATAATTTGGGACACTCATCACAGCTGTTTCCTTAAGGGTAACCGAACTCGGAGAGGATGTATTGCACTTTCTCCAGTAAAGCGAAGTAAGTAGGTCCCATTCATTTTGTCACAAAATACCTTTTAGTATTTCTCTGCCTCCTTTCAACTGTCGATCATATTTTGATCTGTTTGCTTTTTCCCCTTGAGGCATTTTGACATGTGTTTTGTTCACGCTGAAGGTAGAAAATGCCGAAACCGATCTGTCAGAGACACAAACATTTCTTTTGAGTGAAGTGTACACTTGTATATTTTGCGCACGTATAATAGAAACAAAACCGACAGCGAGTAGATGAAGAATCAGTTGTGTGCGCGCGTGTTTGGGGTGCACACCATTCCACACAATGCAACCCCCACACCCCACAGACAATGTGCAAATAACGATAACTGCCGCGTACACATGCGAAGATAAAGCACAAAGTCACGTATGTGTATGTGTTGCAGATTTCATTGGCGGTACTTCCTGCACCAACACCATTAACGAAACTCGGGGCCGCCGATAGGCTCGACGATAACACCCCGGGCAAGCCAGCGCGCCGGGCGATAGATATGCTGATACCGGTGTTGCTAAGGCAACAATCTCACTGCACCCCCCTCCGGCCCCCACAGAACACGCTTATCTACGGAAGGGCATCGGCCAGGATATTTGGAGATGGTATCGTGGTAACTAGCTCGGGATATTCATTAGATGCTATCTTTCACTGCCGCCATCGCTCGCTAGCTTTCATCCTTCTGCAAGCTTCGACATGAGAGTAGGTCTGGTAATGTAAGGAACTGGGATGTGTTTATATGTGGCAGCAGCTCTGGTCGCGTTATTGTGTAACTGAGATGCCCCTCACTCTCTCCATTCCTCTCCTCCCTCTCACACTCTCCTCCTGTCATTATATAAGTAACTGGGATGTGTTTATATGTGACAGCAGCTCTGGTCGCGTTATTGTATAACTGTGGAGATGCCCCTCTCTCTATTTCTCTCCTCCCTCCCTTCCACACTCTCTCCTACCCGCATAATGTAAAGGACTGGGACGTGTTTATATGTGGCAGCAGCTCTGGTCGCGTTATAATGTAACTGTGGAGATTTCGCTCCATTTCTCTCCTCCCTCTCACCCTTTCTCTCTCCTCGTGCCATAATGTAAGGAACGGGATATGTTTATATGTGACAGCAGCTCTGATCGCGTTATTGTATAACTGTGGAGATGCCCCTCTCTCTATTTCTGTCCTCCCTCTCTTCCACACTCTCTCCTACTCTCATAATGTAAGGGATAGGGACGTGTTTATATGTGGCAGCAGCTCTGGTCGCGTTATAATGTAACTGTGGAGATTTCTCTCCATTTCTCTCCTCCCTCTCACCCTTTCTTTCTCCTCGTGTCATAATGTAAGGGACGTGTTTATATGTGACAGCAGCTCTGGTCGCGTTGTTGTGTAACTGTGGAGATCTCTCTCCATTTCTCTCCTCCCTCTCACCCTATCTCTCTCCTCGTGTCGTAATGTAAGGAACGGGATGTGTTTATATGTAGCAGCAGCTCTGGTCGCGTTATTGTGGAACTGTGGAGATATATCTCTATCTCTCCATTTCTCTTCTCCCTTCTTTCCACCCTCTCTCTCCTCCTCTCATAAAGTAACGAACAGGGACGTATTTATATGTGGCAGCAGCTCTGGTCGCGTTATTGTGTAAGTATGGAGATGTCTCTCTCTCCATTCCTCTCCTCCCTCCCACCATCTCCCTCCTCCTCTCACAATATAAGGAACTGGGATGTGTTTATACTGGCAGCAGCTCTGGTCGCATTAATGTGTAAATGTGGAGATGTCTCTCTCTCTCTCTCTCTCTCTCTCTCCCTCTCGTAATGTAACGAACTGGGATGTATTTATATGTGGCAGCAGCTCTGGTCGCGTTATTGTTTAACTGTGGAGATACTTCTCTCTCTCCCCATTCCTCTCCTCCCTCCCTCACCCCTCCCACCCTCTCTCTCCTCCTCTCGTAATGTAACGAACTGGGATGTGTTTATACGTGGCAGCAGCTCTGGTCGCGTTATTGCGTAACTGTGGAGATGCCTCTCTCTCCATTATTCCCCTCCCTCTCTCTACTCCTCTCGTAATGTAAGGAACTGGGATGTGTTTATAAGTGGCAGCAGCTCTGGTCGCGTTATTGTGTAACTGCGGGGATAACCTCTCTCTCTCTATTTCTCTCCTCCCTTCCTTCCACCCTCTCTCTCCTCCTCTCGTAATGTAAGGAACTGTGATGTGTTCATATATGGCAGCAGTTCTGGTCGCGTTATTGCGTAACTGTGGAGATGCCTCTCTCTCCATTATTCCCCTCCCTCTCTCTACTCCTCTCGTAATGTAAGGAACTGGGATGTGTTCATATGTGGCAGCAGCTCTGGTCGCGTTATTGTGTAACTGCGGGGATAACCTCTCTCTCTCTATTTCTCTCCTCCCTTCCTTCCACCCTCTCTTTCCTCTCGTAATGTAAGGAACTGATGTGTTCATATGTGGCAGCAGCTCTGGTCACGTTATTGTGTAACTGTGGAGATGCCTCTCTCCCTCCCCATTCTTCTCCTCCCTTCCTCCATCTCTCTCTGGGATGTGTGTATATGTGGCAGTAGCTCTGTTCGCGTTATTATGTAACTATGGAGATACCTCTCTCTCTCTCTCTCTCTCTCTCTCCATCTACTCCTTTCATAATGTAAGGAACTGGGATGCATTTATAATATGCGCCAGTAGCGTTATTGTATTACTGCGGAGATAGCTCTCTCTGTCTATTGCTCTCCTCCCTCTCTCTGCTTCTCTCGTAATGTAAGGATTTACATGTGCCAGCAGATCAGCCACTCTCTCTCTCTCTCTTCCTCTCTCCCCCTGCCTTCCTTCCTTTCCACCTCCCTCTCTCCTTGAGTACCTCTTCCTCTCGTAATGTAATGACATGGAGCTGTGTCTATTATTGTCAGCAGCTTTGCTCGCGTTATTGTATAACTTTGGAGATACATCTCACTCCCCCACCCCCACGCCTAGTCTCTTCCTTCCCTCATTCCTGTATCTCTCTTCTCCTCTCGTAATTTGAGGAAACTGGACTGTGTTTGTATGTGCGAGTAGCTCTGATCGCATTACTGTGAACTTTGGAGGTACGTCTCTCTCCCTTCCTCTCTCTACCTCCCCATGCAATGTAAGGATCTGGGATTGTCTTGTATGTGCCTCCAGCTCTGGTCGCGTTTTCGTTAAACTGTGGGGATTTCTCTCTCTCTCTCTCTCTCTCTCTCTCTCTCTCTCTCTCTCTCTCTCTCCACCACAGTAGCTCCTCTCGCAATGTAAGGAACTGGTATTGTGTCTATATGTAGCTGCAGCTCTGAATCCGCTACTGTGTAACTCTATAGAGCCCTCTTTCCCCGTCTCCCTCTAACCCCTAACTGCATTTATGTGCCCACAACTCCGCTCGCGCTATTGTGTAAATATGGCAATTCTTCTCTATCTCTCTCTTTCACTTTCTCACTCTCTCCACATCCCTCATTCTCTCCTTCCCCTCTCCATTCTTTCATTCCCTCCCTTTCCATCGCCCTCACCGTCTCTCTCTCTCTCTCTCTCTCTCTCTCTGCGCATCTCTTGGACGTTTTGAAACCAGGCATTAAAACATTTTCTGCAGAGTTAATAAAAAGTTCAAGATAAGTAAAAGGTTTAACAACAAACAAAACCGTACCTTTTCCTTCTGGTTATTATGATCGAAACTGTACTGTTTCTTTCCCCCTCCTATGTAATGTACATGATATGTGATGTTTTCAAAACCGTTTATAAATTACTTTTGAGGGTGTTATCATTAAAACACCAGTAAAAGTTCACAATGCACAAACTTTTCTCCTCCGTAGGCTTGTTATATGATCCGAACTATGTTGTTTCTCATACGTAGGTAACTGGTTTACGTATACGAATAATAGTAACGAAAAATTAACACTTTTTAAAAACTCACCTTATCGAAACTTTGTACATACGAAGCATAGAAAATAATATCTGATGTGTTACACAGACATGACTTTCTCTACCCACTATCGTTTACCTTTTTCTCTATTCTACAAGCTATTCTCACGAAAACTTACTTTTCTATCTACTTCTATTCTCTACTGCTAAGAAGTTTGATTTCATATTTCGTTGTAGGTACAAGAGCAGTAAAGGAAACCCAAAATATAGTCAAATGTTTGAAAGTGGGTCACCATATCTGGCCTTGAAATTTCATACTCTTTCCATTAAATCGCGAGAGGGTGATAGCACTTCAAAAAACAAGTATGTATTGGAAAATTAAAACCAATTGCAAGTAGTATCTCGGAAATGCCTGATGAAAAAAAGAACTTGACAGGGTATTCTAATGAAATTTAAAATATAAACTTTACTTGTCATGAAAATATTTTAAACATATTGCAACTATAATAAAAATCGTTACGGCCATTTTAGTAAATAAAAAATAACAATGTTTCAAATACAGGGTAGTTTGGTATAGGTGATTTTTTTTTTAAATCTTTGTGTCGCTTCCTTAGAATACGAACTTAAATACCAATTTGGTATTTAATTATGCTGTTCACACACACTGACGTTTTTTACTTTCTCAGCTACGTATGATAAGTAGGGGAGGTATTGCAATCCACCCAAAAATTCGATACGAGATTTCACCGGAAATACATGTTTTGAGGCCTCCTGACTCCAAATAAAGCATTTTTGGAATCATGTCCGACTGTGCGTGAATAGTATAACTCAAAAACGAAAAGTCGGGTTAAGTACCAAACTTTGTATTTATCTTTCAAGGATGCGACACAAGATTTTCAAGAAAATCTCACTGCCCTTTACATGGAACATTTTTCAAAAACTTTGATATTCTAAAAACTGGACCTAACGATTTTAATTAAAATGCCACATATTAAACATATTTACATGAAAAATAAAATGTATATCTTCACTTTTCTGGGAAGCCTTTGAAGTCGTTTTCATTCGGAAGTAATTTTGTATAATCTTGTATAACTGCTAAACGTTAAGCGGTAGACGAAAACGAACTGCATAAAAAATGTAGATGTCTTTAAAACACACAATTTATTTCACATAAGTTTTTTGTGGCATAAACCATTTCTGATATATAGGTTGTTAATGGTTCGATTTATTCATTTCTTGATCATTCTTTAAAAGTCCTTTCAACATTCAGTTGTTTCTCGCGATCGCATGGAAACAGTACGGAATTTTAAGAGCAACATATGGCGTGCAGTTCTTAAACATCTGACTATCGCTGTTTGCTTTGTATCTATTAGAGATGTATAATGTAACTATTTCTGCAAAGATTTATTTGGATATAAATGTAGTAGATAGAAAAATAAGCTTTACTAAGAATACTTTGTATACCCATTAATAAAGATACACTGTAGAAAAAGGTCATGTGAATGTATCACATCAGATTTTCTTAAACTGCATTTCTTTTTATCCAAGAAGCATCTAAACGTGTATTTTCGGTGAAATCTCTGAATCGCATATTTGGGTGGCTGCAATACTTCCTTACTATAGGTAAGGTAAGAAAGTAAAAATACGTCTATGCAGTTTCTACCCGTACTTGGGAAGTTACGAAGAGACGCTTCCAGTTTTCAGGTTAAATAAAAGAGCAAACACAGAAACATTTCCTAGCTACAAATCATTCCTGTTGACAGCACTTACATAAGAGTTTTAAAGGCTTGCGCAGTGTTACAACGCACGTCCTGTCAGCAACCTGGGAAACTTCAGATCATGTACAGAAGATATGACACTTCAGGTCAGCCAGGTCTTCACTACAGTAGTAGCACAACTGAAAGTTGTTTATGGGTTGTACTTAAACTCAAACAAATTTGGTTTTCATGCTTTACATTGGTTACTAAGTTATTTGAAATCTAATTATTGCATATTATTTTGAAAGGGGATTTGTCTATAATGTCATTTTAATATTTACGCCATATCGCACTAAAGTGGTTTCACTTTAAGTATAAAGGAGTTGTAAACAAAACCAAGTGACCAGAGAGCACCTCATTGGCTGGTAGGCAAACTAAAACTTTTCCCGCTTAGCATGTTGTCTCTTCCTCTAAACTGCATTCACTCTTAGGTTGATCCGCGCCAAAACAAACGCACGTGACCAGTGCACCGTGGTACAACACTGTAGCAATGCGTGCAGGAAATAAGTCCCATGTTAATAATATAAATTTTAGAATGAATGTATCCTTAAATGGTATAATATGCTATACAAATTCCTTAAAGTCTAATTAACGCTAATTTGTACCTTTAAACAGAGCTACAAGTCCCAACATGCAATTCATATAAGTACCTGACATCTGGGTATGCTCAGAATATTGTTTGTAGCCAGAAACCAGCAGTTTCTGTTTGTATCATGGCGGACGATGATTTGCGTTTGCGTTTTCGTCGACTTACGTAAAGCATAAGCGGACTAGTGGTGAAAAAACAATAGGGTTGAAAGTTTATTATAAGTTATGTGAGAAATATCTAATACTTCCCGTGAAAGAAGTAGTGAAATTAACTTCTGAGTTCACCAGTGTATAAACATGATCATAAAGAAAAATCTGAAACGGGAAAGTGGTTACACGCGGGGAAAAAAAGAAAGCGTTAGAAATAAGCGATGCAAGAATGGGACAAGAATGTTATTCACGTAACAATATACAATTTCTTTTTTAAAAAGGAGCCGCTGACAGTTGATAAAAGTGCCGCTTCCAGAAAGCCAATAAATTAAGATATCGCATACCTGTTACTTTCTTTTTCGCTCGTTTCTTTTAGAATTAACCATTATTATATGTGCAAACATTTATTTTGTTGCAAGCATCAATCTTATCACCTTCAACGCTAACAGAGTATATTAGTCATCGTTTAAGCTGTCGGACAAGTTCTCTTTGCCTGTACTTGTCACATGGTCGTGAAAATATGACAGTATTTCTGCCGCGAATGGCGGAAGGATATATTACAACGGTGCACTGGTCAGCTGGGTTTTGTTTTGGTGCAGATCAACTTAAGAGTGAATACAGAGTACATAAAACAGTTCGGTTCAGATCGTAACATTTTGTGGTTATTCTCGTGCAGAGAAATTTAAAAGACCCATTATTGTAACAGATCAGTTTATGAAACAAAATGTGTTTGTTCAGATTCACCTATAACTAAATGAACCGTTATAGCAGAGGGTTTAAGAGGCCATGCGCAGGCGCTGCAGTCACTTCCGGACAGTGTATTTTCGCAACGTGTTTGGAAAATATTACTTTCGAGAGTGTCATTGCTGCAAATCCTCTGCACGGTGGAAAACATAAACGCGGGAAATGGAAAAAGACAGTTGTGTTAAATGCTTTTAACAAATTCTGTGATAAGCACCCATTTTTAATCGACAATAAATATGGTTGGCCATTATTTAGCAATAATTGAACTCCTTTGTTAATGGTGCAGATTTGTTGCTCGGATTGTTTTGTTTTCTGTGGTTTTCTAACCTATAGTGCTAATTATTTTCTTAGCTTCTTGACTCATTAAAGGTTATATTAAAAGTGGTATACTGATATGAATCATTTCTAAAGCCTGAAGTTAAGAATCAGTTTAATCCAGTACCGTTAACCATTTAGATGCAAACTGTTCAGTACAACTTTTATCTGTATACGCTTAGTATTATGAGTTAGAAGTTTAGGATGTAAAGCAAAATATACGAATAAGACATAAAATATTTAAAAGCTAATGATGCCCAAGCTGCGCAATATACTGTATTTGCATTTTGTCTGAAGCAATTTCCTTTCAGGAGTACTTTGTTCCCGTCATCCTCCACGAGGTGCTGACATGTGCTCGGCGGAGTGATACATTTAAGTTTTGTTTAGTTATCCTTTCAACTTTAGTGCAAAAGGTGTAGTTGCCTTCAAGTTCTATGATACACATGATTCAGCGTATGCTAGAGTAATGGTCTCGGTCGCGTAGTTGCCTTCTGGGCCGTCTACTTTGCTGCTGTTAGTTCCACTTTTTAGTTAATGGATTATGTTCTATTGGTGTGTATAGTCGAGTGTACGGTTATTGGTTTAAATTTATGTCCGACACACATGCATTGGTCTATGAACAAAGGTTAAGTCTAAATGAGCGGTGAAAGGGGAGGAGTATGGAAACACATCACCCGAGTGGCTGGAAGGTATGCCTTGAAACGACATTCCACAGCAGCCCCTTTGTGAACCGTCTCATATTGGTTTTCTGTCACATTAGACTATGAAGTGGTGAGGCCTAGGTGAGCGGAGAAACGGGAGAAGTACGCAAACATCTTACTTGACTGGCTGGAAGGCAAGCTTCGCCACGATTGTTCACAACAGGCCCTGGATGAGTTGATGCAGTAATTTGTATCACAAATTACTTAAATGTAAATAATGATTGTAATATGAATATGCATTTTTATGTGACATTGATTTGAGATATTTGTTTATTGTAATTATTGTTGAGAAGTAAGTTTATACGACCTTACTGAAACTGTCAATAATAGCGCAATAATGCAGAGAGGGGGGTGAGCTGTTTATCATTATTGGAAACGAGGAAGTTACGTAATGTTGGCGCGTTTTTCCGTTTAGAAACTTCTGGAATATTTTCTCCCTAAAGCATATGTATTCATAATTTTCATTGGATATTAAAATAGACGCTAATGTTGGCGCGTTTTATTAGCCAATAGTAATTCAGTTATAATCTTTAGGCGTATCTGGATGTGGGAGTATAAATAGAAGCCAAGTTAGAGGTAAAGTCAGTCAGTCGCTCAGTTCATCGAAAATCTCAATACATTACACGTCGCCTTCAGTTGCTCAGTTCATCAAAATTCTTTGTGCACTACACGTCGTCTTCAGTTCGTCAGTTCGTCGAAAGTATTAGTACGGTATACATCGGATATAGATTCACAAGTTACGCGCAGCAGAATTATGAAAGATCTAAAGTATTGTAAGGTTAATTATACAAAAGATTGAAGTACGTGGATTAAAAGAATTATCAGTAAGAAGTTATTATAACAGTTTCAGTTTGGCGAGTGTCAAGATCAATGTATAAATGTGATAGTTAACGTGTTCGACAATAAATGTGTAAAACAAATTTCTTCATCAGTGTAATTTTTGGATAAAAGATTCCTTTCCGTTTACACAACCCTGATCAAGAAACATGTTCGACCGAGACATAATAGCTAGCCGGAAGACATTAAACAAAATTTAAATCAAATAACAGTCGCATTCTTTCGAACACTAACACTGCTGCAAATTGCTAACACCAGATGGAGCTACAAACCGAACAAATGAATGACGTCACAAGATGGCTTCAACACTGATGTAAACAAACATTATAAGTAATACACTCGCAAATTGGCTACCACAACGTGGGGCTACAATAATGTTAAATATAAATAACATTAATACCGTTACAAATTGGCTCCCATACGTGGGGCAGTTAAAATTATGTAACTAAACAAAACAAAAGCAGCACAATATAACATCTTCAAGCTCTAATAATTTACGTAAAAACATATTACGTAAACATAAAACTACTACAGAGTCCGTTTCATATTGTTTTGTTGTTATAAGTATGACACTCAAATATTAGCCTATGAACAAAAGTCAAGCCTAGGCGAGCGAAGAAAGGGGAGTAGTACGCAAACATATCACCTGACTGGCTGGAAGATAATGCTTCATACTGACGGTCCACACCAGTCCCTGTTTGATCCTTCTCTTATAGGCTTGATCTGAGAAGTCTGGAACTCAAACATTAGCCTATGAACAAAGGTCAGGTCTTGATGGGCGAGAAAGGGGAGGAGTACGAAAACATATCACCGGAGTGACTGGAAGGCATGCTTGGAAACGGCTGTCCACACCAGCCCCTTGATGAGGCCGTCTTGTATTGGTTTGATGTCAAAGTCTGGCTCTCAAGCATTAACCTTTGAAATCTGGTCGGTTCGCTCAGGAGAGAAGGAAAAAGGAGGAATAAAACAAACCACGTAAGGGGCATGGTAGGTGAGGTTCTATATTTCATTACCAACATAAACCACTGCGCATTATAACGGCACGATTCCATACACTCTAGTGCATATGTAGACAGTGTGATGCCAGACAAAATGCCTTAGTTAAGCAGTAGAATTCCTGTGTCATACTTTCTCTACAGCATGCCTACAGAAATTACAGGCAGTATTCTCTTCCAGTAACAAAAGTCTATATAGCGAAGGCACAGGAAATACATGTTTTGAGGTCCTCTTAACCCAAAAAGAATCGGTAACTATGTCGTCTTTTCTATTTTCTCAAAACTAAGAGTTGCAATTTTAATTAAAATACGGTATATTTAAGACATGTACACGACTAAGAAAATATATATCTTGAATTTTCTGCCAATAGTCTGTGAAGTATATTATTTTTTATAACAGGTAAACCTTAAGAGAAACACTTGTTAAATACTTTTAAACAAAACGTTCAGATGTGTTACACTCACATGACTTTCACTACTTTTGTACACACTATTTTTACAAACGTTTTTCTGCGTCTACTTCATGTTAAATCGATATAAACATTTGCAGAAACTATCTTATGACTACTTTTCTTGTAGATGCAAGGGGAATATGGTAGGCTTTAAGTGATAGTGAAATATTTTAAGAGCTGGTTGCAGGACAAAAAAAAAAAGAATAATGAATTCCCATTTGAAAAGAAGTATTGGAAATTTCAAATAAATAATAAGGAATATCTCGGATGTATCTTAATATCTTAACAATTTCTATTAAAATAGGTATCACAGAATAAGGATATTTACATAAATTTATACTGACTTTTAATTGTTTTTCGCCATGTCATAGAAACAGCGTGGAATTTTAAGGCGAGCATATAACGTCCAGTTCTTAAACATTTGACTATCGCTGTTCCCTTTGTATCTATAATGTGTAATGTAGCTTTGTCCGGAAAGGTTTATCTCGATTAAAATTAGCACTTAGATTAAAGAAATTCTGATGTGTTGCATTCACATGACTTTCTCTACTCTTTGAACGAACTGTTTTTACAAACACCTGTTCTCCATATACATGTTAATCGAGATATCGAGATGTTAATCTTATAGCTAATTTTCTTGTAGGTGTATTGGGGAATATGGTAGACGTTAAGCGATAGCCAAATCTTTTAAGAGCTGGTTGCTATGTGGGGCATTCCATTCTCTTTGTATGACCAGGGCATAACAAAAAACGAATAACGATTTCGCGTTAGAGAAAAGTATACGTATTGGAAAATTGAAACAAATACCTAGGAATATCTCGGAAATGGTGCACTCCACAAAAAAATGTATGACATAAACTGTGTGTTTTGACGAGATCTACATTTTTGTGTACAAACATTTTATCTATCCGTTACGGTTTACCAGTTATGCAAAAGCCATTCACAATGAAGAGGACTTCTGGGGACGTTCCCAGAAAATTTAAGATATAAATTTCATTTGCCATGAAAATATCTTAATCATATGATATTTTAATTAAAATTGTTAAGAGTCATTTTCGAGAAAATCAGAATTTTCGAAAAATGTTCCATTTAAAGTGTAATCTAAGGTGGAGGGATTTTCTTGAAAATCTTAGTGTCGCATCTTTGAAAGATACAGAACCTAAATATCTTTCGTTTTTGAGCTATGCTGTTCACAGACACACAGACATACCCACGAATCTTTTTCTAAAAAAAAATTGTTGGGATTCAGGGGGCTTCAAAACATTTATTTTCGCTAAAATCTTGGTATCGAATTTCTGGGTGGAATGCAATACTGCCCCTACTTACTCTAGGTAGTAAAGAAAGTAAATAAATTCGCAAGAATAATTTTTATACCTGCTAATAGGTGATAGATGGTAGAGAAAGTCATGTGAATGTAACGCATCAGATTTTGTAGTGTATCTCCACGTAGGTGGACGAGTGGGTAAAGCTATAGGTTGCATGAGGTCCTGGCTATGTGTCTCGAGCTGTAGATGGCCGATGTTATCTACGAGTATGTGTGGCGAGCTATAGGGAAGATAACCATCAGTGCAGCAGGCAGCCAGCAAGGTTGGCTTATGAAGATGCTATCATTGTTGTGTGTGTGTGTGTGTGTGTGTGTGACGCAGTTGTTGTACGGGTCCCCACCCTGCGCTACATCAATACCCCCGCAGTCCTGCCAACAATGACTGAGAGAAGACGTCAAAACAATGCTGGGCTGGCGCTTCTTTATCTTCGGTCAACAGCCGCTGGCATTTAGCGTCCACCATCATTTCCCTTTTTGTTTAATTGGTTTCCTTACTCGAGATAACGTTGGCATTCCTAAACGGACAACATTCGCATCTTTACAAATTCGGCACTTTCGTCTTTATTCCCAAGTTATCTCTCTACAACAAAATACCTAACGATAAGAAAAAGTGTCTCTCCAAAACCAGATTAAATTATTGCATCTTGGGCCATTATACAAACTTGTGGACTTCAACATTCCTGTAAAATCAGGATTTTTTTTTAGACGAGAAGACAATTAGGCATCAAGAATGATTATAACAAATCTCATGATTTACTCTCTATTCATTTTACGAGCTAAAACGGTTTTTTTTTGTTTTTTTTTTTTAGATTTTTCATTTTGAAAGTTTATAGTCACTTTAACATATTAGTCATATCGCGACTTTACATCTTTTTATAAAATAAATATTTAACAATAAAACAATGATATTATTTAACATACTGGCAGTTTTTGAACCATTACAAGCAACTAATATAAAACTGTGACACTATAATTACTCGAACTGATTGAACAGTATATACTTTTATATAAATTTATGCTTTTAAAAAATTCAACTATCTTAGGGTGCATCGAATAATTGAGTGCTGTTTGTAAATCATTGGGTATCTGGTAGTGTTGTCTCCATTGATCGTATTGTGGACATTCCACGATTATGTGTTTCGTCTCTAACAGTATGTTACACTGGTGACAGATGGGTGGTTGGTCCTTTAAAAGCAGATAACTGTGCGTGATCTTCGTATGGCCCATTCTCAGTCGGGATAAAAAAACCTGATCTTGTCTGGAAAGAGAATTACTAGGAAGATGTGTCGAAAGATTCAACATTATATCACGGAGCTTGCTTTGTTACTTTCTAATACAGCGTCACTGGTAGGTAGAAGAAACTATTGCATTTTAACCCGAAATTCGATATCGAGATTTCAACGGAAATAAATGTATTGAAGCTCCCTGAATAAATTTAATATCTAAGCATTTTAGAAAAAGAACGTGTGTGTATCTCTGAACAGCCTAATTCAAAAACGAAAACTCGGCTGAATAACAAACTTTATATTTACGTTCCATATCTTTCAAAGACACGAAGATTTTCAAGAAAATTCTACACTCCAAACTATGCTTTACATGTAACATTTTTCAACAAGTTTTATTTTTCTCAAAAATGGTCCTAATGATTCTGATTATAATACCATACATTTAAGATATTTATATGACAAATAAAATGCGTTTTTAAATTTTCTGCAAATAACCCGCGAATTCCCCTTCTTTCTAAATGACTTTTTATACAAAATTGGAAAATCTAATAGACAAGACAAAATCTTACTACACAAAAAATGCAGGTCTCGTTAAAGCAACTGCATTTTTTGTGGGTTTACTATTTCCGAGAGATTTTTTGTTAAATGTTTATATTTTCAAATACTTGTGTTTTTTTATAAAGTGGTAAGGCGCTATTCGTTTTTCTTCGTAGTCATGCAAACAGCATGAGATTTTAAAGCCACACATAGCGATCCGTTATTTAAAAATATATCTATCGCTTTAGTCTACTCTAGTCTTCTTATGCCTATCTGCAACTAAATATGTAAATGATAATGAAAGTTTTCTTGATAACCAAGAAGTAGATTATAAGAATAGTTTGTAGAATAGTGAGTAGAGAAAGCTATGTGAATGTATCACATAAGCCTCTTTTTCTTTTTTCAAACTACTTTATGTTAATCGAGATGAAAGTAAGCACAAATACTTTCATCTCACATCTCGTGGGTAAAAAGTTGCAGGAGGCTGAAACGATAGTCAGATGTTTAAAATAAGATGGTTATGAAAGTCCACACACTCTTTGTACGACATCGCTAGAAACAAAATAATAATAACTGAGCAGTATTGGAAAATTAAAATCAATCTCCAATATCTCGAAAATGTTTAATGGCGTAAATTGTGTGTTTTAAAAATAGCTACATTCTTCGTGCAGTAAGTTTTTGTCTATTCCTTGTGGGCTCTTCATTCAGAATTACAAGGACTTCAAGGTTATTCACAGGAAATTCAAGATATAGTTTTTTTAGTTATACAAATATCTTAAACATATCTTATTTTAATCAAAATCGTTGGAATCGTTTTTGAGAAAAAAAATAACGAAAATTATGCGATGTAAATGAGATTGAGGTGAGGGGGCAAGAGATTTTCTTGAAAATTTTCATAATGGATTTTTGTAAGGTGCTGAAGTGAATACCAAATATATCATCTTTTCATTTTTTTATACAGAGTGGACTATTTAATTTAACACTGTATAATATCTCCAAAACTAAGCGTTGTCAATTTAAAATGCAGGTTCCCATTTTAAAAAATTAAATTGACCATAAAATGGCCATCATAACGTCCTCCAAACAAAACATGACAAATGGCATTTACTTTCCCCCATAATATCAAGCAACTTTTATTCAAGACATTTCTTTCTACAATACTTGTCAACTTAAATGGTATATCCTGCATATACTTACACACACACACACACACACACACACGCACACACACACACGCACACACACACGCACGCACGCACGCACGTTTTCAAAAATGCTCTTTTTCCTTTCAAGAGGGCCCAAAACTTGTATTTGCTGTATAATTTCGGAACGAAATTTTTTGTGGAATATAGTTTTAGCTATATTAAGGGGAAGAACTTGAAGAGCATTAAAGGGGACGACTTCTAAAGGTGCTCAAGAAGAACCAAGTTCAATAGCAGGCATAAAACTGCTATGACAAAAGGTTCAAGAAATTATACAAAACAGGAAACTTCTGAAAAATTAAATAAGAGTATTCCACGTAGCGCTTTTTATACCTAGTATAAGCACGTGAAAGAGAAGGTAAAATTAATTATATCAGTGATTTTCGTAGCAGTTTCTGTATGTAACTATACACTTTCCGTAACTATTAACGACATTACTTCTCTTTCCCAAATAATAAATTATGAGAAACCGTATACACATCCATTATCATCTTTTACATCTTTATAGTAAACAAACAATCGTTAGGACTAATTATTCCTATGTTAAGCAGAGTAAATTCAGTACTGCATCCAAAGACCCATCATCGAGAACATACAAAAATTAAATTAAATTGAGTTTTATTTATGGACGCTCTTTAACTACTATGGTTCTTAGCGTCTCATTCTATATTGGGAATGGTAATTTTGCTCAGAGGCCTCTTTATCAGACTTGAGGTTCTTTTACGTGCCGTAAACTTACGACACGGGACCACTGGCTTTACTTCCTTTACGAAGGAAGCCATGCTAAGGACTTTTACGCCCGAAAAAATCCATCACCCTCCGCCAAGCTTTCAGATCCCCCAAATACAAGAAATAACCTGCAGAAAGCCTTGCACACTTATGTGCTTGCGTGTAAGTGGTATGTACAGCATAACCATGAAACCGTTGCATAAATACCAAACTAGGTATCCGATTTCAACATCTTCCAAGGATACAGCACGAACCTTTTCAGGCAAGAACTCCGAAACCAAACCATCTTTTACATGGAAATTTTTTCGATTTTTTTTATTTCTTAAAATGCCTGTAACGATTCTGATTAAAATACCATATATCTAATACATGCCAAATAAAATACATATCTTGAATTTTGTTGGAATACTCTGCGAAGCCCTCCATTATGAACAAAATTTTATATAATTCTAGTAAACCATAAAAAATATACCAACACGTACTACACAAAAAATGTCGTTTCTAACGCTCCCCATATGGTCTGTAACCTTTGGGGATACCTCATTCTACCACGCGAAGACCGGGCCCATTTCTGAGATGGAGGCACGCAGCAGGTGGAATTCGTTACCTCCGATGGTAGGGTGATAATGAGGATGGTGATGGAATGAGAGGGCTTACAGCTTTTACCGTGGCCTCAAAATCACGCTGGGGTTTGGGGATGCTTCACACGAGCAAGTTGAAAGGTGAAGGCGTGGATAGGGCCGACAATATCGCCACCCCAGGAGCCGGGAATCAACTTCAGGACCCTCAGCACGCGGAAACGAAACCATTGCGCTACCCCGGCGCAGCACAAAAAAAAATTAGATTTCTTCAAAACACAGAAATATTTCTAATAATCTGTGGCTTCAATAATTTCCGAGACATCCGTTATTATTAGTTTGAATTTTGCAGTCATTTTGTCAGTTTTGGAAGTGTTGCCAACATTTAGTTGTTTCTAGAGATATCATGGGGAAACTGTGGAATTTCAGAGGAGGTATATAGCGACCAGTTTGTAAAAACTCTGATGTGTTGCACTCACATGACTCTCTCTACCCTTGTACAAACAATTTTTACAAACGCTTATTCTCCATATGCTTCATGTTAATCGAGATGTTAATCTTATTGCTCATTTTCTTGTAGGTACAAGGGGAATATGGTAGGCTTTAAGCGATAGTCAAATATTTTAAGAGCTGGTTGCTATGTGGAGTATTCCATTCTCTTTGCATGTCCAGGAGACATAAAAAAGCGAATAACGAATTCCCATTTGAAACAAAAAGTACAACTAGTGGAAAATTCAAACAAATAACAACGAATATCTCGGAAATGGTCCCCGCAAAAAAAAGTATATGATATAAACGTGTGTTTTAATGAGATCTACATTTTTTACTTTCTCTACTACGTATAGTAAGTAGGGGAAGTATTGCATTCCACCCAAAAATTCGATACCGAGATTTCACCGGAAATACATGTTTTGAGACTCCCTGAATCCAAAAAAAGCATTTTTGGAAACATGTCCGTGGTGTGTCTGTGTGTGTGTGTGTGTGTGTGTGTGTGTGTGTGTATCTGTGAACAGCTTAACTCAGAAACGAACAGTCGGATAAACACCAAACTTGGTATTTAGGTTCAATATCTTCCAGAGATGCGACACAAAGGTTTTCAAGAAAATCCCCCCACCCCAGACTACCCTTTACATGGAACATTTTTCGAAAATTTTAATTTTCTCAAAAATGTCTCTAACGATTTTGATTAAAATATCATATGTTTAAGGTATTTTCATGACAAATGAAATGTATGTCTCGAATGTTCTGGGAATGTCTCCAAAAGTGTTCTTCATTCTGAACGACTTTTGCATAACTGGTAAACCATAAGAGATAGACAAAATTTTACTGCACAAAAAATGTAGATCGCGTTACAATACACAATTTATGTCATATACATTTTTTTTGTTGAGTGAACCGTTTTCGAGATATTGCTTGTTATTTCCTTAAATTTTCCAATACTTATACTTTTTCTCAAATTCGTTACTCATTTTTTTATGTCCTGGACATGCAAAGGAGAATGGAATGCGCCACATAGCAACCAGCTCTTAAAATATTTGACTATCGCTTAAAACCTACCATATTCCCCTTGCATCTACAAGAAAGTTAGCAATAATATTGACATCTCGATATCTCGATTAACATGAAGCATATGGAGAATAAGCGTTTGTAAAAGTAGTTTGTACAAGAGTAGAGAAAGTCATGTGAGTGTAACACATCAGATTTTTTTCTATAGTAATCTTTTGTCTATCTCCTACGGTTTACCAGTAATGCGAAAGGCATTCAGATGGAAGACTTTTGGTGACATTCATAGAAAATTCAAGATATACATTTTATTTGCCATGAAAATATCTTAAGCATGTGATATTTTAATCAAAATCTTTGGAGGCATTTTTAAGAAAATAAAAATTTTCGAAAAATGTTCTTGGGTAGGGAAATTTTCTTTAACATTTTCCTGTCGCTTCTTTGGAAGATACTTAACTCAAATACCAAGTTTGGTATGTATGCCGACTGTTATTTTTGAGGTATTTTGTTCAGACAGACACAGACAAATGAACAGACACACAAAAAGGCGCGCGCATCACACACACACACACACACACACACACACACACACACACACACACACACACACACACACACACACTCAGGTCATGTTTTCAAAAATGCTTTATTTGGATTCAGGGCACCTCAAAATATGTATTTCCAGTGAAATCTCGGTGTCGAATTTTTCGGTGGAATGGAATACCTTCCCTGCTTAAAATTGACTATTCCCTTTGTACCTAACGAAAAGTGTAATGAAACGTAATGCAAATGTTTAACTCTTTTATTTAAGCAATACAAGAATGCGTTTCTGTAAGAATGGCTCGTAGAAGGTTTACCAAAATAAACAACAATGGGTAGAGGTCATGTGAATGTAGCTTGTACATGAGCATATGAAGCATTTTGCTATTTCTGCCGTGGAATTTCTTAGGGCAGCAGTAAAGCTTGGAACAAATGACAACTTCATTACGACCAAGTGTCAGTTTTTCGCATATAATGTACCGCGAGTTGTACGAAACGCAAGGACCTCGGCAGTTGACTTGAGAGCGACTGTGGCACGCAACAACTGAAGGAGCTGATTTGAGAGATAAGAAGAGATGAGTCATGTGTGCATATTATTACCGGCGGAACTTTGTGAGCCTATTGTTCTGACAACTAAACAAACGCTAGGCCGTCAGCCGTCGTAGCAAGATATCCACTCGGCCAGGTCTTTCCACTTAAGCCATCGCAATTTTCCCATGCCGATGAGAGCCGAGTTATGGGTCGATTTAATAATATGTGTTCGATGATTTGGTGTATGAAATCACGATAACATCTACAGCATATGTTTTTCACCTTACGTACCTTGATGGAGTTTCAACACAAGCTTGCCAACATATCCCACGTCAGCAATGAGATTTTTCTCATAGGATTATTGGTTGCTTACAGGTAATTATCACTAATCATCATCATCATCAACTATACGAATGTAAAGGTGCAGCTTGCCAACTTCACAACTGTTTTCGTTTATATCTTAAACGTCATCAGTTGCTATTCAAGTAATTTTAAAAAATCTGATGCGTTGCATTCACAAGACTTTGGCAATCGTTTATTAATGGGTATACAAACTAGTCTTACTAACGTTATTTTTATACGAGGGCTGATCAACAAAGACTGAAACTGATTTTTTTTTCACAGATGTTTATTACTCCAATTCAATGTTTACATGATCTTTTTCAAAGTAGTCCCCTCCTACTTCAATTCACTTTTTATACGTCTCTGCCAGTCCTTGAACACGTGTGCAGACCATTCTTTGTCAGGTCCTTGAGAATCGCCTCACTTTTCTTGAGCACTGCTTCAGAGTTCTCAAATCGAATACCCCTAAGGTTTGCCTTTAGTGATGGGAATAAAAAAAGTCACAGGGTGCAAGATCGGGGCTATAAGGTGGATGTGGTGCACAGGTAATGTTGAATCGAGCCAGAAACTGCATGACTTGATTTGCGACGTGAGGCCGTGCATTGTCATGATGAAGTCGCCACCCAGTCCGAGAAAGCTCTGGCCGTTTCTTTGCAATGAGCTTCCTCAGTGTAGCCAATACTGTCGTGTAGTATGCTGCTGTAACAGTAGTGTGAGGGGGAACTGCATGCTGGTAAATCATTCCATTACAGTCAAAAAATGTGATCACCATCACTTTCCCTGCAGATGGAACAATTTTTGCCTTTTTTGATGTTGGAGAACCTGGCGATTTCCACACTGTGCTGGCGTGTTTTCCTTCAGGATCATAATGATGCAGCCTTGACTCATCACCGGTGATAATCGATTTAAAAATGCATCACCTCCATTGTCTGGTATGCGAAATGCACGTAGGGTCTACAAAATAGAGCATTACTACCAACCTATCAATACGAGAGTGCTGCCGCCTACCATCATTATACATAAAAACGCGCTCTTTTCAAATATGTATGTTACAGATACGAAACTATCACGGAAGCTACAGGAAAAAATCAGTCTCAGTCTTTGTTGATCAGTCCTCGTATCTATCCCATTTTAATCCAAATAAACTTGTGCAGAAATAACAGCTTTTGTTGTGGATACAAAGGAAACAACGATAGTCATATGCCGGTCTTAAAATTCCATGCTTTTTCAATGGAATCTCGAGAAACAACTGAATGTTTAAAGGACGTTTAAAGAATGCTATGTATTGAACAATTCGAACCATTAATAACGGATATCTCGGAAATGGCTGATGCCACAATAAAGGTTATTTGAAACAAACTGTGTGTTTTAAAGAGATCTACATTTCTTGTGTAGTACGTTTTCGTCTATCGCTTAACGTTTACCAGTTATACAGGATGATACAAAATTCCTTCCGAACGAAGACTTAAAAGGCTATTGTCAAAAAATTCTGGATATACATTTTATATACATGCAAATATCTTTAATGTAAGCTATTCCAATAAAAATCCTTACAACATTTTTTAGAAAATAAAAAATGTTACATGTAAAGGGTAGTTTGAGATAGAGGGATTTTCTTGAAACTTTGGTGTTGATCGGACTTTTCGTTTTTGAGCTGTGCTGTTCACAGACACACACAAGTGGACCTATTTTCTAAAAATGCATTTTTTTTGTATTCAGGGAATCTCAAAACATGCATTTCCGGTGAAATCTCGGTATCGAACTCTTGGGTGGAATACAATACCTTCTCTACCTACTATGTACGTGGAACAGAAAATAAAGATGCATGTTATATGCTATGAGCTTTAAAACTTCGTCATAGATTTATATTTGAATTTTACTTTCCCTAGTACATGTCTATAGTAAACTGAGAAAGTCTTTCATTTCATCCAAAAATTCTATATCAACTTCACTGGAAGTATTTGTTTTGAGGTCCATTAAGCCTCTTCCCAAATCATTTTATAAAGACTATTCCGTGTGAGTGTGTGTGTGTGTGTGTTTCTTTGAATACCTTAAAACGAAAATCCGAATAAATACTACATTGGTATTTATGTTTTCCACTGATATTACACGAAGATTTTCAAGAAAATACCCCACACCAAAACTGCTCTTTACATAGAAGTTTTCGAAATTTTTAATTTTCTAAACAAAGGCTCTGACGATTTTTAATAAAATGCCATATATTTACATGAGAGTAAAATGTATATATTGAATTTTCTAGGAATAATCTGTGAAGTCCTCTTCATTCGGAATGAATTTCTTTTTACTTGTAAACTGTAAGAGATAGACAAAACCTTACTTCAGAAAAAAAATCTGAAGTGTAGCACTCGCATGACTTTCTCTACTCTTGTACAAACTATTTTTACAAATGCTTATTCTCCATCCACTTCATGTTAATCAATAAACATACGCAGAAATTATTTTACTACTAATTTTCTTTCAAGGTGCAAGGAGAATATAGCAGGCTTGAAGCGATAGTCAAATCTTTTAAGAGCTGGTTGCTATGTGGAGCATTTAATTTTCTTTGCAGGTCCAGGACATAAATAAAAGAATAATGAATTCTCATATTAGAAAAAGTATAAGTACTGAGAAATTCAAGTAAATAGCCAGGAATATCTCGGAAAAGGCTCACTCGATAAAAACATGTATAGGATATAAATTGTGTGTTTTAACGAGATCTCCTTTTTACTTTCTCTACTACATATCGTAAGTAGGGGAAGTATTGTATTGCACCCAAAAATTCGATACCGATTTTACCGGAAATATATGTTTTGAGACCACCTGAATCCAAAAAAGCATGCCCGTGTGTCTGTCTGTGAACAGCATAACTCAGTAACGAACAGTCGGATAAACACCAAACTCGGAATTTAGGTTCAGTATCTTCCTGAGATGCGACACGAAGGTTTTCAAGAAAATCCCCCCACCCCAGATTACCCTTTACATGGAACATTTTTTGAAAATTTTAATTTTCTCAAAAATGGCTCTAACAATTTTGATTCAAATATCATATATTTAAGATACTTTCATGACAATTAAAATGTATATCTTGAATTTTCTGGGAATGTCTCCAAAAGTATTCTTAATTGTGAACGACTTTTGCATAACTGGTAAACCATAAGAGATAGACAAAAGTTTACTACACAAAAAATGTACATCGCGTTAAAATACATAGTTTATGTCTTATACATTTTTTTGTTGAGTGAACCATTTTCGAGATATTGCTTGTTATTCCCTTAAATTTTCCAATACTTACTTTTTCCCAGATGGGAATTCGTTATTCATTTTTTTGTCCTAGTAATGCAAAGAGAATGGAATACTCCACATAGCAACCAGCTCTTAAAATATTTGATTATCGCTTAAAGCCTACCAATTCCCCTTGCACATACAAAAAATCTGATGTGTTACACTCACATGACTTTCTCTACTCTTGTACAATCTAATTTTACAAACGCCTATTCTCCATATGCTTCATGTTAATCGAGATATCGAAATGTCAATCTTATTGGTAATTTTCTTGTAGATGCAAGGGGAATATGGTAGCTTTTAAGCGATAGTCAAATATTTTAACGCTGGTTGCTATGTGGCGCATTCCATTCTCTTTGCATGTCCAGGACATAAAAAAATGAATAACGAATTTGAGAAAAAGTATAAGTATTGCAAAATTTAAGGAAATAACAAGCAATATCTCGAAAACGGTTCACTCAACAAAAGAAATGTATATGACATAAGTTGTGTATTTTAACGCGATCTATATTTTTTGTGTAGTAAAATTTTGTCTATCTCTTATAGTTTACCAGTTATGCAAAAGTCGTTCAGAATGAAGAATACTTTTGGAGACATTCCCAGAAAATTCGAGATATACATTTCATTTCTCATGATATTATCTTAAACATATGATATTTTCATCAAAATCGTTAGAGCCATTTTTGAGAAAATTAAAATTTTCGAAAAATGTTCCATGTAAAGGGTAGTCTGGGGTGGGGGGATTTTCTTGAAAACCTTCGTGTCGCATCTCTGGAAGATACTGAACCTAAATACCAAGTTTGGTGTTTATCCGACTGTTCGTTTTTGAGTTATGCTGTTCACACACACACAGACACACAGACACACACACACACACAGACACACACACGGACATGTTTCCAAAAATGCTTTTTTTGGATTCAGGAGGTCTCAAAACATGTATTTCCGGTGAAATCTCGGTATCGAATTTTTGGGTGGAATGCAATACTTCCCCTACTTACTATACGTAGTAGAGAAAGTAAAAAATTAGCAATAAGATTAACATCTCGATATGTCGATTAACATGAAGCATATGGAGAATAAGCGTTTGTAAAAATAGTTTGTAGAAGAGTAGAGAAAGTCATGTGAGTGTAACACATCAGTTTTTTTGTGTTGTAATACTTTGTGTATCTCTACGGTTTACCAGTTATACAAAAGTCAGTCAGAATAAAGAGGATTTTTGCGGATATTACCAGAAAATTCAAGGTATACATTTCATTTTCCATAAAAATAACTTAAATATATGGTATTGTAATCAAACTCTTTAAGGCCATTTTTAAGAAAATCAATATTTGCGAAACATTTTCTATTCAAAGTGTAGTCTGTGGTGGGGGGGGATTTTCTTGCAAATCTTCGCGTCGCATCCTTGTAAGATAGTAAACTCAAATACCAAGTTTGATATTTATCGGTCTTTTCGTTTTGGAGTTATACTGTTCACAGACTGACAGACACACACACACACACACACACACACACACACACACACACACACACACAGACGGACGTTTCCAAAACTGCTTTATTTGGATTCTGGGACCTCAAAGCACGTATTTACGGAGAAATTTTGGTATCGAATTTTTAGTTGAAATGCATTACTTCCCCTACTTACTATACGTAGTAGAGAATAGAGAAAATAAAAATTTAGATCTCAGTAGAACAGAGTCAAGTAACCTTTTCTGGTATTAACCGTTTCTGAGATATTGTTTATAATTATCTGAATTGCGAAGTACTTTATACATTTTTTTTCAACTGCTTAGCCACTATTCCTTTCCCTCCCACCTTCATGGTATGCAAAGAGGACGTAATTCCAAAGCCAAAACTGAAGAACTAAGTTTCAGCCCCACGTATGGAAATACCGATGTAATGTAGGAATTGTATTATATTTCAAATGTTGGGGAGCCGAACTTGTAGTAGTTGCAACCGCACGTATGGTAAAAAGTTTCCGGTAGCCCTCGTCCCAAATGTACTTTCAGGTGGCCTTTACCCCAAGTTTAAAAAAAATATTAGCTTTGTAATTTGACTGTTTCATTAAATATTAAATATTTATGTTTGCCTCGGCTGCATCAGTATTTTTCTTAGAGACACGTTTCTCTTAGCAGGGTTGTGGTGTGACTATGAATGTAGGCTTACACAGATTATAATTTTACTTCACTCATTTTATTAATGCTTGATACGATTAAATAACACTGCACTGATAGAGGGCTATGAGATTCTTTTATTAATTATTTGCACTTTTTAACACGTAAACTATTCTTCGTCTCACATGAATACGTATTAAATCTCTCGAGGACACTTTTTACGTCTGATTAGTAACGCTGTCTGCAATCAACTGACTTATGAATTTGTAAATGTTTCTCGTTTTCAGCTTCTGATTGGCTAATCCTACTCCAATAGAATACCTTCATTTAACTAAAGCTTTTTCCGTTGTTGATTGGCTATTTTATAAACTGTCACTAAAATTACATTATTGCTGCTCCAGTAATGACTAATAGCGTTATTAAGTTATCTTGCTCATTATTGCCTCAAGGTTACCTCATTGTTAGCGACCTTTAACCTATCACTCTCACGGCTCCTACATTATTAAATTGCGTAATATATTCACATAACATTATTACACATGGATACAATAATATAAGCATATGCAATGACTGTTACATACATTATTAGATATTGTTACACACACATATTGCTTTAAGTTGGGCTGTTATTGAATTTACATATTATATAATTTGACTGAAATCATTTAACTGTTAAAAATACTGCCTCAAGACAAAGCGATGGGCTTTATTATAGCTTAAACCTACTCTTTTCCTCTTACACTGCAAGGAAATCTGTAATTAAATAATTTCTGCAAACGTTTGTCCCGAATAAGCTTTTGTAATAATAGTTAGCACAAGAATTGGTAGAAGAAAACGATATGCGACCACAACGCATTCGACTTCGTTTTTCTGTTTACTCCAAACAAACTGTCTCTGTGAGAATAAAAATCATAAAATATGGTCTTAGGATCAACCCCTACAAACTATTTATTAACATGACCTTATATTAATGGGTACAAACCATTACCTAAGCTAGGTCAACCGGTGACGAAGAAACACGAGTGACCAATCACATGCAGTGGGCGAGATGTGGGCGTGACACAGTGTAAAGCTGCACATATACGTTGCAGAATCTTTATTGATGCAAAACCTGTTCAACATTTCATCGATATGAGCTATAAACATCGGTTAACTAAATGGGAAAAATGAAATAATAATTTATAGAGCTTCAGTATCGTTTCTTTTACTAACATGCGTGGAAGTTCATTAGCTGAGAACACATTGCAATCACAAATACTAAGGAAATGAAATTTTTTACAGTAAAACTCCAATTAACCAAACTGCGCTTAACCGAAGTTTAACCAAAACTGCGGAGGGGAAAGAATACAAAAGAGTAAAAAAGAATGAACGAAAAAATGAGAAGCTCAAATTCGTACTCACAACGTTGCTATGACAATTGGCAATGTCCTTTCGTCGCAACCCTATATTCCAATCAAGGTACCTGCTATTTTATGGAGTTACTTCTCACCCCTACCCCACATTCCAAAAAATATAGTACCGTTACAAGTGTTAAGATTATATTATAGATATTTACATGACAAATATAGATGGTGTCTCGTAAGTAATGTCAGTTTTTAAGCAAATCTTTATTTAAAACATTTTCTAACAAGAAATTAAACCACCCTTCAAAGTAAAGACCATCACATTCTATGGTCTTTAGCCATCTTTCAGCGAGGTTTATTATCCCGCAACGGTACCAGATACGAAGAATTCGATGATACCCACTTCCACAATTTAAATGTTTTCGAAATTTCTTCCACGCAAGATCAGGGCTATATTCTGGGTGTGGTAGCAGTTCAACTCCTTCCAATTCCTGAATTTTTGTCATGGTTGTTCGTGCAGTATGGGGTGTTGCATTATCCTGCTGCAAGAGAATTCCATTTCGGTTTAATTCATGCTGGGTATCTCCGTCTCAAAATTTCTTGAATTTGTTTCAGTTGTTGAAAATAAACATCCGCATTAACTGCACGCCCATTTGGAAGAAATCCCGAGTGAATCACTCCTTCAAACTTTCACCACACACACACGCACGCACGCACACACACAGACACACACACACACACACACACACACACACACACACACTACTTTGGGGACGAGGTGATTTTTTTTTAACAATGACTTTGGAAGGTTGACGGGGACTCATCCACTGTTTCGAGGCGTGAGGGTTGCCGTAATAGGCCCATTTTTCATCAGACGTGACAATTCTTCTGATAAATCTATCATCCATGTGAACACCGTTAAGATGACGACAGATATCCACTCTACGTGGAGCCTGTTGAGGTGTCAATTCATGGGGTACAGATCTACAGCTTCTATTTGATTTTCCAAGTTTCTTAATGTGGCGATGTATGGTGTCTTTTGATGGACCAAGTTTCTCTGAGAGCCTGCGACTACTTTTATGCGGATTTTCTTCCAAAACTCTGCGTGTATTTTCAATCCCATAATTTAGATTTTCCAGAACGTGATAAATCTTCAGTGATTTCTTCTCCAATATTGAAACGTTGCAACCATCGTTGTGCCACACGCTCACTAACACCTTCTCCTTCCACCTCACACTTTTTTGAACCGAGGGAGCAGCTTTATAATCTTTTTTCCAGTAGTGCTTTAGAAGGACTCTAATCTCAAGCTTTGTAACTCCCATTTTGCAATTGACACATTTTCACAATACACGCAATACTAGCCATGGCATCTTGTAAATAGCATCGGCGAACCGAAGATAACTAATTCTATCTTATAAAACACCAAATTTAAAACCCGCAATACATATGAGACAACCTAATAAAATGTATACTTTGAATTTTCTGGGAATAGTTGTGAAGTCCTCTTCATTCTGAATGAGTTTTGTTTAACTGGTAAACCGTGAGAAATAGACAACATTTTACTGCACAAAAAATTCTGATGTGATACACTCACATAAATTTCTCTACCCTCTATCTTTATTAGTGGATATACAAGCTATTTTTACTAAAACTTATTTTTCTACCTACTACATTTTAACCCAAATAAACCTTTGCAAAAACAGCTACATTACACATTTCGTTATAGATACAAAGAGAACTATATACTGGATAGGTAGAATCAGATGACTGAAAAATTCAATGCCGTGGCCGGGATTTGAGCCACGGATCTCCCGGTCTCCGTCCGGTTGCTCCAACCACTGAACTACCATGGCAACATGCCGGCACGCCACTAAATTCTCCAGCTGATTCGCATTTTTCCAGTAAACCACAAGGAGATCTCATATTGTATTGAGATGTCATACCCCAATGGCGACTTACATTCTTTCTAAGTACTTTAAGTCCCGGGCTTTATAGTTACAACCACTATTAGGTCAATTAATCCTTGTGGTTTACCGGGAAAAATGCGAAGCAGCTGGAGAATTTAGTGGCGTGCCGGCATGTTGCCATGGTAGCTCAGTGGTTAGAGCAACCGGACAGAGACAGGGAGATCCGTGGTTCAAATCCCGGCTATGGCATTGAATTTTTCATTCATCTGATTCTACCTTTCCAACCCTGTCCAACACACGGCTTGTGTGAAAGAACAATTAATTCCAGAACTATATGCTGTTTCCATTCAATCTGAAGAAGGTGGTTTTGTTATTTGCCCCACGTATGGAAGCCAATTTGAAGTATGAGTTGTATTGTAGTTCAACTGTTGGGGAGCCGAACTTCTAGTAGTTGCAACCGCACGTATAGTAAACAGTTTCCCGTAGCCTTCGCCCCAAATGTACTTTCAGATGGCCTTTGGCCCAAGTTTAAAAAAAATATTAACTTATGTAATTTGACTGTTTCTTTAAATATTAAATATTTATGTTTGCCTCGGCTGCGTCAGTACTTATTTTAGAGACATGGATACCTTGGGAGGGTTGTGATGTAACAACAATGTAGGCTTACACAGATTATAATTTTACTTCAATCCTTTTATTAATACTTAATACGATTTAAATAACACTTCACTGATATAGAGCTGTGATATTTTTATTAATTAATTGCACTTTTTAACACGTAAAACTTATTTTTCGTCTCACACGAATATATATTAAATCTCTGGAGGACACATCTTGCATCCAGTTACAATCACTGTCTACAGGCAAATGACTTGTAGATTTGTAAATTTTGCTATATTTCAGTTTCTGATTGGCTATTCGTAATCCAATAGAATACCTTCATTTAACTAAAGCTTTTTCTGGTTGTTGATTGGCTATTTTATAAACTGTCACTAAATTTACATTATTGCTTCCAAGAATCACAAGTAGTACTGTTAAACTTTGTTACTCATTATTGACTCAAGGTTACGTCATTGTTACCTCATTGTTAGCAACTTTTAATTTATTATTCTCACAGCTCCTACATTATTAAATTACGTAATATTATTACACATGGATACAATAATATAAACATATACAATGATTGTAATATACAGTTTTATATACCTATTGTTACATACGCATATTGCTTTATTGAATTTATATTTATATAATTAGACTGAAATCATTTAAGTGTTAAAAATACTGCCTCAAATCATGAGAATCAACTAAATGTTGACAGAACTTAAAGAAAGTGGTTAAATAGTGAACAATCCGAACCATTAATAACGGATATTTCTAAAATGGCTTATGCCACAAAAATACTTGAAATAAATTGCGCTTTTTAAATAGATTTAAATTTTTTCGTCAAACGTTTACCTCTATGGCTTAACGTTTACCAATTATAAAAGAGTATACAAAATTCCTTCCGGATGAAGAGGACTTCACATGCTATTCCCAGAAAAATCAAGATAAACATTTTATTTGACATGTAAATATGTTTAACATGTGGTATTTTAAATAAATAAACCGTTAGAGCACTTTTTAGAAGGTCTAGATTTTCGAAAAATGTTCTATATAAAGGACTGTTCGGGCGAGGGATTTTCTTGTAAATCTTTGTGTCGCATCCTTCAAAGATACTGGATTTAAATGCAAGTTTGGTACTTATCCGACACGCATACAAGGACCTTTTTGTAAAACTGCTTATTCTTATGCATAGGGCCTCAAATCACGTACTTTCGAAGAAATTTCGTATCGAATTATTGGATGGAATGCAGTACCTTCTATATCTACTATGTACGTGGTAGAGAAAATAAACCTAAGAAAATAAAATAAAGGAAAAAAATAGATCTCATTAACGCGTACAATTTATGTCATATGAACTTTCATGTAGCGTTAACCGCTTCCGAGATATTTTTTGTTATTGGTTTGAATTTTCAAATACTTATAGTCTTTCAGGTGGTAAGTCATTCGATTTTTCTCGTGGTCACGCAAGGAGCGTGGAATTACAAAGCCATCACATAGCGATCGGCTTTTTTAAAAATCTGACGATTGCTTTAGCCTGAAGAATAAGCTTTTGTAAAAATACGAAAGGTAGAATCAGATGACTGAAAAATGCAATGCCATAGCCGGGATTTGAACCACGGATGTCCCGGTCCCTGTCCGGTTGCTCTAGTCACTGAGCTACCATGGCAACATGCCAGCACGCCATTAAATTCTCCAGCTGACTCGCATTTTTCCCAGTAAAAAATAGTTTGTGGAAGAGCAAGTAGATAAAGTCTTGCGAATGCAGCACATAGGATCTTGAAATTCGTTTGTTTCTGACCGTCAAAGGGAGAGTATCGAACTTCAAAACCATCGAACACAAGACCTCCACAGACCGTCGCTCCGCAGTAGCA
This sequence comes from Deroplatys truncata, assembly GCA_030765065.1. Classification (NCBI taxonomy): domain Eukaryota; kingdom Metazoa; phylum Arthropoda; class Insecta; order Mantodea; family Mantidae; genus Deroplatys; species Deroplatys truncata. The sequence goes on from CM060986.1 coordinate 47,966,273, forward strand.
CTCACTGCACGTCACAACAGTCGCTCTTGCTGTCGCACCTAGTGTTGCCAACCGGAGAGGAATTCCGCTTCGCGTAGCGAAATTTGAACCTTGGACGACATTGCAGCGAAAAATAAAAAAGTGGTAAAATGCAGTGACTTTTGTCAATTTTCATTTAAAAAAAATAAACTTCTGATTATTACTTTAATTAATATGTAAAAAGTTTCAATTACATTCTACAAAACGAATTTAGTGAATTTAAGTATTATCAATTATATAATAAATTAGTGTTAAAGGGTACTCGTCCCCTAAGGGAAAAATGGAACACCGCGAAGAATTGTCAATAGATAAGAAAGTGAGGAAACAGTTGTTTTCCGATAAGTGATTGAAAGATTTGTTTTTTTGAAATGGTTACACTCTGTTAAGGAAGATTGTGCAATAGCAAAATGCGAACATCTAATGCTGTTTTAAAGGTAAAAAGAAGTGATCTTTTGAAACATTGTGAAAGCCAGAAGCACATGAAGAATCTAAATGCTACTGATAGCACAAACATTTATCAGGTAAAACTTATTTATATTATGTAATAATAAATTATAATAAAATTATAATAATTTTTTCTATGCCATAGTAATAATATAATTAGTATTTTTGTAACGGAATGTAGCGGAATCTCGTTCGACCTGTAGCAAGATTTAATTTTTTTGGTTGGCAACACTGGTCGCACCAGAGACGCAGTCGGTAACTCCCTCGCATACAGACTCTGACAACACTGCTTGCGCTCGCGAGAACGCTCCCTTATAGTCAGTGGAATATTTTCGCTAATACAGCGACCCACTTTTTGAAGATTTCTCTATAGTTTCAGCCTCCTGTATCCTCTTTCACCTACAACGAAATGTCTAATAAAACTATTTGTGGAAATGTTTATCTTGTAAACATGAAGTATGTAGAATGAATGTGCTTTTGTAATAGTGGTTTGTACAAGAGGGTAGAGAAAGCATGTGAATGCAACACAGAATTTTTGTCTCATAGTAATTTCACACACGCGCGCGTCATAATGTCGTACCGCCATGTTGCCACGGTAGCTCAGTGGTTAGAGCAACCGGACGGAGACCGGGAGATCCGTGGTTCAAAACCCGGCTATGGCATTGAATTTTTCAGTCGTCTAATTCTATCTTCCCAAACTTGGCCAACACACGGCTTACTGAAAGAACCATTAATTCTTTTTCGAAAATTATTTCTTTCCTTTTTCGGCTTAGGGCACCTCCAATTTTGAACATAATACAATAGTTCCTCTAATTTAGGGACCTAAGCATAGAGAAAATTAAAAAAAAAATGTTGCAAATTAAGAACTATGAATTCCTAGCGCTACCATACGTATACTGCGTGCATAAAGTGTGGCCCATAATGGAACCAAGCTATTTATGTTGGTATTGACAGAATCTAGTCCTACATTACCTCTGTGTATAATTCTACTCATTGGATTGAGCATGGCACTTTACCTCCCCTTCCTCTAGAAGGCCGAATTATTGGTAATTGGTTTAACTTTTCCTTGTGTACCAATCGCAGCGAAAATTCTTACATAGAAGGGTATCCTAACCACCCCTTCATTTCACATACATTATAAACATCGTTCATTGGTTAGTATGTCCCTGTACAGTTTTTCAGGCCAGTCAAAAAGGGAACTGATACCAGCTGGGTGCAGTCAAAAGTTGGTTCCTGAAGGTGGAAACCTTACGGACAGAAAAATACTATGGCGATCTAGCGGAATGGGCCACTCTTTAAGCACGCCAGCGTACACATAATTAATTTTGTGAGGGTGTTCAAGCAGGCAGGATACCAGCTAAAGACTGGATGACTGTAGGAGTTAGTGAGGAAATAACATATTGCAAGAACAAGTCCTTACATAAGCATGCACGTTAGCGATAATTTGCATCATTAATTTTACACAACAAGTTGGTCACGATCAACACACGGGATGTTCATACGACGTTAATAACGGAGCCGGTCACCTCATCGTGTTATTTTCTTGTCCATTAGAACAAAAGGACATTAATACATTGAGGGCGGGTCCTGAAAGGACTTGAACACGGGACAGGAGTTATGTACCAACGTCCGTAATTGTATGGCTTTAAAAGGCACTTACTGTTAAACGGAAAATATCTGAAAACCACTAAGACCCGTGAAAGCGTCTAACAAAAGTGCTCTAATAACAGATCTACATTAAATCGTACATTACTTAATGATAAGGGCTCATTGTCTGTATAACGCGTTGCTTTTCGGAGTAGAAACATTCCGCAAAATTTATCTTTTTCGGCTTAAGTAAAAACATTTGTGATGGAAATATTGAGGGGCGGTTAAACAAAAAATCTGATGTGATACATTAACATGATATTCTCAACCTTCTATCACTAATAGTGGGTATACAAACTATTTTTAGTAAACCTTATTTTTCTATCTACTAAATTTTAATCCAAATAAACCTTTCCAGAAATAACTACATTACACATTTCGTTATTGCTTCAAAGAGAACAGCGACAGTCAAATGTTTAAGAACTGGCCGCTATACGCTGACCTTAAAATTCCATACTTAGTGTTTCCATGCGATCGCAATAAATAACTGAATGGTGGAGGACTATAAAGAATGACCAATTCGAGCCTTTAATAACGAATATCTCAGAAGTGGCTTATGTCACAAAAACTTATTTCAAGTAAATTGAGTGTTTTAAAGAGATCTAAATTGTTTGTGTAGTACATTTACATCTATCGCTTAATGTTTAACTGTTGTACAAGATTGAACAAGTTTTTCCCAAATGAAGCACTACTACCAAAAAATTCAAGATATCCATTCTATTTGTTATGTAAATGTCTTTAATATATTGTATTTTAATCAAAATTATTAGAGCCATTTGTTAGAAAATAAAAAAAATCGAAAAATGTTCCATGTAAAGGGTAGTTGGGGTGGAGAATTTTCTTGAAAATCTTTGTGGAAAATACTAAAACTAGATACCACGTTGGTATTTATCCGACTTTTCGTGTTTAGGTTATGCTGTTCACAGGCGCACGCGCGCACACACACAAACTCACACAGAACTTTTTCTAAAAATGCTTTTTTTATTCAGGGAGCTTCAAAATACGCATTTCCTGTGAAATCTTGGCATCGAATTTTTGGGTGGAATACACCACTTTCCCTATTTACTATATGTAGTAAAGTAAAAACTATAAACTTGTTGGCATGGAAAAGTAGCATAACGATTTTCGTTTTAAGGGTGAAATGAATATAAAGAGACTTGAATAACAATTTTGAGAAAAATGTATCTATACTAATAGAGAATACTAGAGAGAAAAAAAACTACGATTCGGCTGTGCGGTGTTTTTCCTGCCGGCGTCCTCGGCGCTCGTTGCCGTCTACAGCTATCATAGAAAGGCGCGGATGAAAACACAGCATTTTTAAAACTACTTTTAAAGGCTTTACTTACCAACTTTATGAAAGGAAATGCTGAAACTGGCCACCGTCGTTGTCTACACATTTTTGGCACCTCTTTAGGAAACTATCCATCACTCGCAGTAGTAGTTCACGTTGAGAAATGCTGGCAATTTCCTGGTGGATATTTTGTTTTAATTCTTCCAGGGTGTGTGGGTTTGTCTTGTACACTTTGTTTTAAGTTATCACAGAGATAGAAATCGCAGGGGGGGTTAGGTCGGGGGATAGAGGGGGCCACAAATCTCTACTAATAATTCTGTCCTCAAACACACTTTCATAAAGTTGTTAAGTAAAGCCTTTAAAAGTAGTTTTAAAAATGTTGTATGGTTTCATCCGTGCCTTTCTATGATAGCTGCAGACGGCAACGAGCGCCGAGGATGCGGACAGGAAAAACACCACGCAGCTGGTTCGTAGTCTTTTGATTCTTCCTAAAGTGTGTGTGTGTGTGTGTGTGTGTGTGTGTGTTGAAAACCAGCTGACAGCTCCCAATTCCAAATCCTAAACAGGATGTACACGGCCTCTATGCTGGAATGCGACACGAGACCCGAGTCAGCAACCGGGAAGTTGTGTAACACTATTGAAATCGGGGTAAGCGGGTGTCTCTTACAGTAGGATGGTGAGGGTACTTTTCAGAATCAAAAAGCAATATAAGCTACCCGAAGTAGTTTACGCTGTTTCAACAGGGCTCTGCGAGACACTCTGACGCTGCCGGCCATGTCGCCGGAGTCGTTTAATGTTAATTTTGGTGAACATCACTAGACTAGACCAATAGGCCCAGCAGCGGCTCGTGAGTATACATTTTGGGTGTTCGCAAAATGTTAGAGTCTCGTAGTTCTGAAAAAGTGAAATACTATGTGTGCGTAATAGTTATGGTCATGAGCAAACTAATGCAACTGCAGCGTGCAATAATAATAATAATAATAATAATAATAATAATAATAATAATAATAATGCATAAGTTGTCTGAGGAAAGAAAGATTGTTTTGTGAATGTTTGTTGTGTACATGATTAATTACAGCGTTTTAAGGGGAGAACGAACTAATGTGTAAATTAAATTGTAGTTGAGAGTATGGATTAGGGACGGGCAGAAAATAACGGTTACCTTATTCTACCGGTTAACAAAACACAAAGTAACTAGTTACTGAGTAACGTTTACCAAATCAACGAATACAAAAGTAACGAAGACAGTTATCGTGTTAGTAGTTACTAAAGTAATGAAAGCATTACTGAGCCTGGATGACAACATTCATTGCATGTGTGTAGCATTGGTTATTGCTTATCGGGAACTAGGCAGTTACCTCTAGTTCTAGTTTGAAAAGGGGTGGGTTTTATGCCCAAGCACTCCGGCCTTAAAGATCTATTGCGCATCCCCCCTTTCATCAGTTAAGTAGTCTGTTGCTCGTTATGAACTTAACCAGACTGCTAACTGAGGCTTTCGATAGTTCATCTATCTTTGGAAAGTGATTGTCAAAAATACTTGCTCTTTGATTCGCAAGAGCAGGGCAATCACATAGCACATGAGCAACAGTCTCATCTACTTCTAGGCATCTACTACAGATAGGGTTGTTAGACAATCTCATTCTGTATAGATTAAACTTTAGAGCACAGTGTTCTGTAATGAAATCCTGTTGCCCATGCAAGTCTTCTTCTACTAAGACCGCGCAAGTACTTTGCCCGGCTGTTATCCAGGTCTGTAATAAACAACTTGGAATGTCTGCAATCCTCAATGGAGTTCCAGTAGTTCTTGTGTTCTGCTTGAGCCCAGCACTTAATAGCCTGTTTCACTGATCTGTAGGACACCCCCAGTACAGACTCCGGACCCAAAAATGGGATTTCGCTGCCAATCTTGGCTGCTTCATCTGCTTTCTCATTGCCTGGTATACCTGTGTGTCCTGGCACCCACATAAGTTGAACCTTATTGTATTCAGCCAGTGTCATTAAGGATTCCCGGCATTCTGAGACCATCTTTGATTTTATTGATGGTGATTCAAGTGCTTTAAGAGCAGCTTGACTGTCTGAGGGGATAAGAACACTTCTATTCTTATATTTCCTTTTAATGCTTTCCATGACACTGGCTAGGATTGCATAAACCTCAGCCTGGAAAACTGTAGCTAAGGTACCCAGACTATAAGAAATCTTGGTGCCATTACCGTAAAGCCCAGCCCCCGTTCCTGATTTGGTTCTAGAACCATCAGTATACCAGATTGGGCCTTTGTTATTGTGAGGTTTTACCAGTCTTTCCCATTCACGCCGCTGTGGACAGGTGACCGTAAATTTCAATTCAAACTTGGTTCATTCTTGGTTCAAGAATGTCAGTCCTCATGTTGAGTATCTGTTGTACAAAGAAGTTACCTCACTTCGTTTACAACTGGCTTGGAGTTACAAGTACATATTTGTTTATTACAGCGCGTTGCTTATCGCCTCGAACATAGCTCACAGGCCATAGATGACAGGTTATTCAGCATTAAGGCAGCAAAGCTGTATGCATTGCATTTAAATTGTTATTCACGTAGGATTATGGGTGCATGAGTTTTTATACATCGCGAGTAAATGGATATGAATAAACAATTAATGCTGTTTAGTAGCAAAACATTCACCGGCCGCTGTGCTCGAATATCAGTATACACATTGTAACAGTAGTTATTCAAGATCCAGAGTTGCAGTCTCAGTATGTGTACTCTAAGATTGTTTAATGAAACGTGAAATTTCTCGAATTTTCGAATTCGAAAAGCATGTGTGAAGGTGTATGTTTCCACTCTTTTGGATTTTTTATCATGGATATATACGCCTTTAACCTCCCATTGTAAAGAGCAATGAAAGACCGACAGATATACGACAGGTTAACTCAATATTTCCCGAATCAAATCTGAAATTGAAAAGGTTGACATATTACCAAACATACTTTAATTATAAGTTGAATATTATTTATTAATATTATGCAACTCATGCTTGCGACCTTAGTTTGCATGAACGTGCACGATATTTTTCATTTACTCACGGCTCTTCTCATCTGCATGTGCTAAGAGAGGCGCACATACCTTAGCCAATAGGGAGAAGGCAACATGGAGAAATACGTCTTGGTGTGTGTGTGCAGGAATGTCAAAATATATAGGTAGGAATGCATTTTGAGATTATAAACGACCGCATTAATCTAATTGATGACAGTTAGAAAAACTTCTTTTTAAATGCATCAAATAAAGTAAGTTAGTATCATCATCGTTCACATTGAAACGTAGCTACATTTAATCGTTACTGGTAACCATTAACTGCGAAGGTGATATAGCTTAATTGTTACTGATAACCGTTACGACAGTTATAACCGTTACTCGAAAATAACTGTTTGTCACACCCCTAGTATGAGTGATGTGGAATAAACGGGAGAAGTTTCCGAGCTCGCGCAGGTTACCTACTTCCGAAACAGTGTCTGTATTAGAGTAATACAAAGCACTGTCTGCAGCAGTGTGCTACCACCTAGTGGCAGTAACATAAAATTGTAGTAACATTATGGAAACAGCGTGGGAGAAGCTATGTGCAAGACCCGTATGTACGAGGGCTGATCAACAAAGACTGAGACTGATTTTTTCCTGTAGCTTCCGTGATAGTTTCGTATCTGTAACATAAATATTTGAAAAGAGAGGGTTTTTATGCATAATGTTGGTAGGCGGCAGCACTCTCGTATTGGTAGGTTGGTAGTAATACTCTATTTTGTAGACCCTACGTGCATTTCGTATACCAGACAATGGAGGTGATGCATTTTTTTAAATCGATTATCACTGGTGATGAGTCAAGGCTGCATCATTATGATCCTGAAGGTAAACAAGCCAGCACAGTGTGGAAATCGCCAGGTTCTCCGACACCAAAAAAAGGCAAAAGTTGTTCCATCTGCAGGGAAAGTGATGGTGATCACATTTTTTACTGTAATGGAATGATTTACCAGCATGCAGTTCCTCCTCACACTACTGTTACAGCAGCATACTACACGTCAGTATTGGCTACACTGAGGAAGCATATTGCAAAGAAACGACCAGAGCTTTCTCGGACTGGGTGGCGACTTCATCATAACAATGCAGGGCCTCACGTCACAAATCAAGACATGCAGGATCTGGGTCGATTCAACATTACCTGTGTACCACATCCACTTTATAGCTCCGATCTTGCACCCTGTGACTTTTTTTTATTCCCATCACTAAAGGCAAACCTTAGGGGTATTCGATTTGAGAACTCTAAAGCAATGCTCACGAAAAGTGAGGCGATTCTCAAGGACCAGACAAAGAATGGTCTGCAGCACGTGTTCAAGGACTGGCAGAGACGCTATGAAAAGTGCATTGAAGTAGGAGGGGACTACTTTGAAAAAGATCATGTAAACATTGAATTGGAGTAATAAACATCTGTGAAAAGAAAATCAGTCTCAGTCTTTGTTGATCAGCCCTCGTATTTGACCCACAAAGTAATTACGTTGCATCAGTCGCGCATGCGCAAAAGCTCCTTAAACGTGCACAATCAAAATGTGCTATCGACCCTGTTGCCATATTTCATAGAGTTTAGAGTAGCCGGTAGATTTAAACGCCGTGTATTTATATCGTTAAAACCATTTTTGAAAAAAACGTTATCAATGTAAAGGATAGTTGAGATGGAAATTCTTCGTGTCTCATCGTTGGAAGAAGCTGAACTTAAAAACACTAAGATTGGTGTTTAACTGACACTTCGTTTTTACTCTTCTGTGCCACGTACACATTAGGTAGAGAAGGTATGGCATTCCAGCCAAAAATTGGATACCGAATGTCACCAGAAATACATACTTTGAGGTTCTTGAATAAAAACAAACATTTTTAGAAAAAGGTCCGTTATCTGCGTGTGTTTATGTGTGTGTGTGAACAGCATAACTCAAGAACGAGAAGTTGGATAAATACCACACTTGGTATTTAGCTTCAGTACCTTCCATAGATGCGACAAGAAGATTTTCAGAAAATCCTCACCCCAAATATCCTTTACATGGAAAATTTTTCTAAATGTTTTATTTTCTCAAAAATGGCTACAATGATTTTGATTAAAATACCACATGTTAAAGATGTTTACATGACCTATGAAATATGTATCTTGAATTTTCTGGGAATAGCCTGTGAATACCTCTTCATTCGGAAGGAAATTTGTATAATCTTGTATAACTGCTAAACGTTATACGAAAACGTTCTGCACAAAAGCTGTAGATAATCTTTAAAATCAAAGTATTGTCAACATTCAGTTGTTTCTCGCGATTGCATGGAAACAGTATGGAATTTTAAGGCATCCAGTTGTTAAACATTTGACTATCGCTGTTCCCTTGGTATCTATAACGAAATGTGTAATGTAGCTATTTCTGCAAACGTTTATTTGGATTAAAATGTAGTAGATAGAAAAATAGGGTTTAGTAAGAATAGTTATACCCACTAATAAATGGTAGAGGGTAGAGAAAGTCATGTGAATGTATCACATCAGATTTTATAAACTCCCTAAGCGAATATCTGTCGCGACTACGGTAATGTGGATAGAAAACTCACATTTTACATGAAACGTGTAACCTTAGAGGGATAGTTGTGAACTGGTAAAGGGCAGAGGAAGTGAGTTTTTCTTTTGTTTCTCGTCAGTTCCGTTGTACATGCTATTTAAGCTAGCGAGGCGACGCGAGGTGAGAGCGCATGTTGCAGTAGCAGGAGTTAGTTCATTAATTAAACGTAACGATTCCATTGAGCTGCCACTCGCTCGTGGGGCAGCAGCAGCAGCAGCAAGCAAATCGATTAGTGGCCAATAATTGCTGTCACCCTCTCTCAACCCCTCCTGCTGCTGTATAAATCTCACCCCAGCTACTCAACAGGTTGTATGCACACACTGCCCAGCCGGACCTGTTTTTCTTGGCACGGAAACCTTCACCTCCCACTGCCTTATTAACATACCAAACTAACACAGCTCAAAATATCAGTGTCTCAAGCATTTCTGACGCTAGATGCAGCTTCTATCTTGGCTTTATAAATCTCGAATTGCGATTTAAGGGTACCCATTTATGAAATTTACAAAATTGTAAAATAGAAATCAGGGTTTAATGCATAATATTATATATATATCAAATTTCATACATATTTTCAAATTAGTTCCCGAGATATGGTTTTGTAATTTTGTTTTGAAAAAATCTGATGTTATACATTGACATTACTTTTCTACCCACTGTCGTTTATTAATGGGTATACAAATTATTCTTACGAAAGTTTATTTTCCTATCTGCTTCATTTTAATCGAGATAAACCTAAGGCAAACACAAATAATATAGAAATCATTATTTCTGTAAACACTGGTAGTTGCATAAAATGTCACACGCGCGAAGTTGTTTAACCTTTTGTAATAAAACTGCTAGTGATATTACCAAACGACATTACTAAGGCACTTAAAATGCCCTTTTTGCTTTCTCTACTACGTATACTAAGTAGGGGAAGTGTTGTATTCCACTCAAAAATTCGATACCGAGATTTCACCGGAAATATATATTTTGAGGCCCCCTGAATCCAAAAAAAACATTTTTGGAAACATGTCCTTGTGTATGTGTGTGTGTGTGTGTGTGTGTGTGTGTGTGTGTGTGTGTGTCTGTCTGTCTGTGAACAGCATAACTCAGAAACGAACAGTCGGATAAACACCAAACTTGGTATTTAGGTTCAGTACCTTCCAGAGATGCGACACGAAGGTTTTCAAGAAAATCCCCCACCCCAGATTACCCTTTACATGGAACATTTTTAGAAAATTTTAATCTTCTCAAAAATGGCTCTAACGATTTTGATTAAAATATCATATGTTTAAGATATTTTTATGCCAAATGAAATGTATATCTCGAATTTTCTGGGAATGTCTCCAAAAGTATTCTTCATTGTGAACGACTTTTACATTACTGGTAAACCATAAGAGATAGACAAAATTTTACTACACAAAAAATGTAAATCGCGTTAAAATACACAATTTATGTCATATACATCTTTTTTTGTTGAGTGAACCATTTTCGATATATTGCTTGTTATTCCCTTAAATTTTCCAATACTTTTTCTCAAATGCAAATTCATTTCTTCCGTCCTGCTAATGCAAAGAGAATGGAATACTCCATATAGCAACCAGCTCTTAAAATATTTAACTATTGCTTAAAGCCTACCAATTCCCCTTGCATGTACAAGAAAATTAGCTAAAAGATTAACATCCCGATATCTCGATTAACATGAAGCATATGGAGAATAAGCGTTCGTACAAGAATAGAGAAAGTCATGCGAGTGTAACACATCAGATTTTTTCATATGCTTTACTGAGCATATTCACAACATTTTCCCCTTATTCTCTAATTTATACATACTTATTTTTTAATAATTCACATATTTTAAGAAAGTCATATTTGAAGCTCTATACTTTGTTTATGTACCCAGCTTGCAAGTTTCAGTAGTATTGGTGAAAAATTGCATCGCGTAAAACAGTTTATGTGCTGGAAAATGTGGAAGGTTTTGCTTCTTAGAAAATCAGGTTAAAGATGCGCGTGTCATTATTTTGTGTTTCTGGCATCGATCTACATATAATAGTAGATGGTTAAAATAGCACGGAATGTGTGTTTTTGTATACCTAAATTATTAGAAAAGGTCAAAAAATGGAAATTTTAAAGTTTTTAAACAAATGTCATAATAGGGTTGCCTTAATAGTATATTAGTAAATTGTAGTGATGATTTGTTAATGATCCTACTACGGTGCTATCAGATAAAGCGACACCAGGGTCGCCATCCCACGCCGCTTCCCTCTCAAGACTCCAGCCCCCGCTATTGTGCCACTTCCCTTCTGTGACGAGGCGTGGGCGCGCTTGAATGGACGAGTTAACTCAAAATAACGTTACTAGGCCACTCAAAATCCAAAACTCATGTCAAAGTTCATTACATGATCCTAAGGTCGGTGTGCTGTGATTATGGCTAGAATTATTGGCCCTGTTTTCTTTCACGAAACAATTAATCCTGCACGGTTCAAGTGTGCATTTTGAAGCAATAGGTCCCACAATTGACAGATGAAGAGCGAATACAAGGCGTATTTCAATAAGACGGGGCTACCCCACGGAATTCTTTTAATGCAATTGCTGACGTCTTTGGTGACGACGCTGACCAGTGTAGGGGCGTGGCCCGCTCGATCATCGGATGTCACACCCTGCGATTTTAACTTGTGGGGCAATTTGAAACACAATGTGCATAAATCAAATCATGGAACATTACAAGAATTGCAAAATAATATACAGGAAGAAATAGCCAACATTTCCCGAGAAGAACATGTTGCAATATGTGAATGATAATGTTTTTTTTCCTTCACATTTATTGTTTTTAAGTATTAATCATATAAACATATACAATATTAAAATAGGTATTATCCAATAACAACGAATAAAACAATATATACATAAGATAGATACTAACATTAAAACAAACGCATTATTTTTTTTACATAATTTATCTAGAATATAAATGCTTGAGTCTCTAGCCATTTTTTCTGATGTATCATTTTTTTGCATTGTATTTTTTAAAATGTTATACATTTTTACTTTTCTACTACGTATAGTAAGTAGGGGAAGTATTGTATTCCACCCAAAAATTCGATACCAAGATTTCACTGGAAATACATGTTTTGAGACCCCCTGAATCCAAAAAGAGCATTTTTGGAAACACGTCCGTGTGTGTGTGAACAGCATAACTCCGAAACGAACAGTCCGATAAACACCAAACTTGGTATTTAGTTTCAGTATCTTCCAGAGATGCGACACGAAGGTTTTCAAGAAAATCCCCCACCCCAGACTACCCTTCACATGGAACATTTTTCGAAAACTTTAATTTTCTCAAAATTGGCTCTAACGATTTTGATTAAAATAGCATATGTTTAAGATATTTTCATGACAAATGAAATGTATATCTCGAATTTTCTGGGAATGTCTCCAAAAGTATTCTTCATTGTAAACGACTTTTGCATAACTGGTAAACCATAAGAGATAGACACAATTTTACTGACAAAAAATGTAGATCGCGTTAAAATACACAATTTATGTCATATACATTTTTTTTTGTAGGGTGAACCATTTTCGAGATATTGCTTGTTATTCCCTTAAATTTTCCATTACTTATACTTTTTCTCAAATTCGTTATTCATTTTTTTTGTCCTGGTAATGCAAAGAGAATGGAATACTCCACATAGCAACCAGCTCTTAAAATATTTGACTATCGCTTAAAGCCTACCATATTCCCCTTGCATCTACAAGAAAATTAGCAATAAGATTAACATCTCGATATCTCGATTAACATGAAGTATATGGAGAATAAGCGTTTGTAAAAATAGTTTGTTCAAGAGTAGAGAAAGTCATGTGAGTGTAACACATCAGATTTTTTATAATACATACAATTCCATACGGGCGCTCGCGCGTGAGAGAGCTGCTTAGGTGACCTCTCAAATTTTAAGTAGGTGACGACGAATTTTCTCCGCTAACCCACGCTGTAGAGCCACCCAGCGGCAGCGCCGAAGAAAAGTAACAAGAACCATCGTCATAACATCACGATTCACCTCCAGTATCCATTAAAATGCAGCAAATATGAGCCAAGTACAGCTATTCCGTAATGTAGTTGGTTTTCCACGTTTTTTTCCTGTTCCCCCCATTACTGTCATTCGGTGCGCCACCCAATGCCATATCTGTTCCACATTCGTACATTGCAACAAACGGTGTTGTAAAGTGTCTGGTCTCGTGCAAGACTCGCAGTCACCATGTGTTAAAACACTGCAATGCCTGTCTTAAGCACAAAGAGAACACTTCCAACATCCTCTTTGAAAAGGTAACCACTCAAAGCGGCATTCAATATTGTACAGCGTGTCCATAAAAATACTGTCATACTCCATACCGGCTCCACGTCACTTTGGATAATCATATTAAATGAAATTGGTGACATTCGAAAGAAAAACTCAAATATTTTTGTGTGTCTCAACAATTGACAACAATGAACTGGATCACGGGAATTGTAACACAAACTAAATCTACCTTTTTCACTATAAGCTGAAAGGAGAAGTAAACAAAACCACGTGACAAGACAGCACCTCATTGGCTCGTGGGCAAACTACAACCTTTCTCGCTTAGCATGTCGTCTCTTCCTCTACAAAAAACATTTCGGTTCAGATCGTAACATTTTGTTGTTATTCTCGTTCTGATAAATTTAAAAACCTCTTTATTGTAGCAGTTCAATTTATGAAACTAAATGTGTTTGTTTAGATTCACCTATAACTGCATGAACCGTTACATCAGATGGTTTAAGAGGCTGGCGCTGCAGTTGGTTTCCAGTTTCCGGCTGAGAATCTTCTGCTACTGTGGAAAACATAAACACGGGAAACGGATAGAAGACAGTTGTGTTAAATGTTTTTAACAAATTCTGTGAAAAGTACCCACCTTTAATCGACAGTTAATACGGTTGGTAATTGTTTAGCAATAATTGAACTTCTTTGTTAGTGATACAGAATTGTTTCTCGGATAGTTTGGGTCGCGTGTCGTGTTTTAACCTAGAGTGCTAATCGTTATTTAACTTGTTGACTCATAAAAGGTTAAAGCAAAGATGGTATACTGATATTAGTCAATGCGGGAATGATTTCTAAAGCCTGAAGTTAAGAATAGTTTAATCTAATATCTTTAATCACAGATGCAAAACTGTTCAGGTACAACTTTTGTCTACTTAGTTCCCGTCATCCTCCACGTGGTACTGCCATGTGCTCGGCGGAGTGAAACATTTAGGTTTTGTTTACTTCTCCTTTCAGCTTATAGTGAAAAAGGTTTAAATTCACTCACGGTTGTGTTTAGTCGATACGGGTTCATTGTTAGATATTTAGCAGGTAGGTTTTATGTGAATGTTTGCTTTTAAAATTGTGTTGTTATAAAGGAAGTTTTAAGGAGTTATGGCGAACCCAAAAAGCGTATCTGATGTGTTTTGGAATACCATAGCACGCAGAGTTCAGCGTGCTTTTAGGCTAAGCTTTCAACTTCAAGCTCCTACACACACGTCAATTTTGAAGTGGTACCGTGATTTTGTGGATCGTGGCTGCATATGTCATCAAAGGAAAGGCCATTCAGGAAGACCAACTGTCAATGCTGGAATTGAGGAACAAGTGCGGGAGGTATTTGTACGTAGTCCTAAGAAGTCAGTCGGTAGAGCTAGCCAGCAACCGTATCTAAGATCCTGCGTACGCGACTGACGTTTGACTCCTATAAACTCCAATTACTGCATAAGTTGAAAACTGATGAACCTGCAAAACGATTAGATTCCTCTGAAAATCTATTGGTATTAATGGAGGATAATGAAAATCTGCCAGAAAAAATAATTTTCAGCGATGAGGCAACATTCCAAGTTAGTGGAAAAGTGAACAGGCCTAATGTTAGGATTTGGGGGAGCCAGAATCTGCATGCCATTTTGGAAGTTGAAAGAGACTACCCTGAAGTGAATGTCTTTTGTGCCGTATCGAAATGTCAAGTCTATGGACCATTTTCTTTCGAAAGGCCACTGTCAAAGGTCCAACTTATCTTAACATGCTCACTGGATGGTTATTTCCACAACTGGAAGAAGAAGAATGCAACGAATTTATTTTCCAACAAGATAGAGCACCTCCACACTGGCATTTACATGTGCAAGAACAGCTAATGAGCGGCTTGCAGGAAGACGGATTGGGCGTGCCGGAAATGATGATGTCTTCCACAAGTGGCCGCCGAGGTCTCTCGAACTTGACGAACTGTGACTTCTTTTTATGGGGTTACATAAAGGATTGTGTCTATGTACCTCAAAACCTGCAAGAAGTGCAACTTCATATCACTACTGCCATTTCATGAGATGTGTTGGAGCGTGTGTGGCGGAATGGGAATATCGACTTGATGTCTGCCGCTGTCACTGGGGGCCACATTCAATGTCTATGAAGTGTAGTAAAAGTATTTGAGTTTTTCTTTCGAATGTCACCAACTTCATCCAAATACGACTATCCAAAACCACGCAATACCAGTTCAAAGTATGACAGTATTTTTATGGATACGCTGTATTTTGCAAAATAATGATACTAGTTGGTTTTGTCCTTTTGTTTCGATGTATAAGAATGAAGTGTCAGGGAGGCAAGTAGCGTACAACCGCGACCGTTGTGCCACTAACAGCGTTGCCACTTAACCTGATGATACCTGTAGTATGGGAGTAAATAAGTGTTAAAAATGAGACTTAAATTGTTTGATAAAAGTTTGCACAGTATGGGTTATTGTTTCATAAGATCACAACTAAGCACGTTATCAAAAATTCATCTCATCACTGGCAATTAATTGTTCTTGCACATTAGCGGTGTGTAGGACAAGGTTGGAAATTTTGAATCAGACTGAAAAATTCAATGTCATAGTCGAGATTTTAACCCGGCTATGACACTGTGTTTTATTGAGAAAATGCGAGTCAGTTGCGGAATTTATGTAGTGCCGGCATGGTAGCTCAGTTGGTTAGAGCAACCGGACCGAAACCGGAAGATCCGTGGTTCAAATCCTGCGCCGACAGAAATGAGAGTTTAAAGTGATAACGTTAACATAGCACTGGTTTTTACTTTATTGCTGTTTAAAAAGCGCTTTGTGAATATACAGGCATTCCTTCGTCTTTTTATGCTCCTCTGCAGCTAATTTAGCATTTGAAGATTCCTGAAGTCTCTATTGAATGGTTTTGGCACTTTAATGTAGGCAAAACTTATAGGAAGCTAAACTTAGAGGTAGATATTTAAATCGCTATATGACGGCGACAACGGAACGGGGTGGCTCTATGCCTCACATTCGGGAGGTCTTAGCTGACCATCCAGACCCATAGGTTTTTACGGGGGTTTCCGCGGGTCGCTAGGCGAATACTGGGAAGGTTCATTGCATCCCTCGAATGTCCTGTCCCTCCATATCACCTCCATTCTCATTTCATTTCACCTTTCATCTGCTTGGCTGTTACAGGGTTGGAAGTGTCGGTGGGAGTCTTGGCGTTACATGACAGAGGAAAAGTATGCACTGGGCAAATCTTCGTTCTCCAAAATGGGGGCGGTCTCCGAAGTCCGAGCCCCGCTATGGGATGTTCAAGCCCGCAGAGGAGGGAAGGGGGCCGGTTGGACTAGCTGCCATCCAGAGAGTTTCGATCAGTAAAAGGTGCGCGTTTAAGGAAGAATTTCCATGCGTGTGGCGGAAATAATCAGTGCTATCATATTCAAGAACCTTTTACTCTCTCTACTACGTATAGTAAGTAGGAGAAGTATTGTATTCCACTCAAAAATTCGATACCGAGATTTCACCGGAAATACATGTTTTGAGACCCCCTGAATCCAAAAGAAGCATTTTTGGAAACTTGTTCGTGTGTGTGTGTCTGAGTAGCATAACACAGAAACGAACAGTCGGATAAACACCAAACTTGGAACGACTTTTGCATAACTGCTAAATTATAAGAGATAGACAAAATTTTACTACGCAAAAAATGTAGATCGCGTTAAAATACACAACTTATGTCATATACATTTTTTTTTTGTTGAGTGAACCATTTTCGAGATATTGCTTGTTATTCACTTAAATTTTCCAATACACTTTTTCTCAAATTCGTTATTCATTTTTATGTCCTGGATATGCAAAGAGAATGGAACTGCACATAACAACCAGCGCTTAAAATATTTGACTATAGCTTAAAGCCTACCAATCCCCCTTGCATCTACAAGAACATTAGCAATAAGATTAACATCTCGATTAACATGAAGCATATGGAGAATAAGCGTTTATAAAAATATTTTGTACAAGAGTAGAGCAAGTCATGTGAGTGTAACACATCAGATTTTTAAAAAGGAAATTCCCATTCTTTACATGTAATTTTTCAATATTTACTGCTCTTAACATTTTATGCATTCTAAATTTAATGACATCGTAAAGTTCGTGTCCCGTCGTGCCTGCTGGTCCGGCCGCCCTTTGTCTCCTCTCACCTCACCCCTCCTTCCCGGCGGCACCCTGTCGAGGGCTTAGGCACAAAAGATCGAGGTCGAGGTACTAAGTCCACTTCCGCACTCAGTTCTACCCCTACGACATGCTTATAGACAACCATTATATGATACATTCCTAACATCCACATACAACTGAAGTAGAATGTTTGTGGTGTCCAATAACACTAAAATGCATATTTATGAATTTTGGCAATGTTTTGCTTTTTCTCCAAATGTGTCACCTTAATATATTTACCTCCCTAAGTATTCTTAATTAATACTTTTTCAATGATCTAGAAGATTTTAATCACTATTCTATTCATACAAAGGAGATCACCGTTTCTGCTAAACACACTTGTCACTTAGGTGCTCAGCGTTAACTTGAGACACATTCAGAACACAACTATCCGTTGAATCGAATCACAGGCTGAACTGCTCTGTCGCAACTAGCTACCGAACTGCATTCGGCACTGTCCTCTTTTAACTGTCCAAATTCAACTTCCTGACTACACTTACTTCGTAATTTCTTAACTAACTGAACTCCCTCTGGACAGAGCATCCACTTATATAAGCTCCACATACAAAGCGGAATATTCTAGAAGGCGAAGCTACTGGAAGCGGCTGGAACGAATCTTCTGGAGCTGTAAAAACTACTGGGAAGCGGCACATAATGGATACGTTGCGCGCCTATTATTTTGAAGGTCGGTTTAGAGCCACACCCTGGTGGTTTCACACACTAATCTACATCCCCACGTATTCTGTATGAATCATTGCACAATTATCTAGAAGCTTTTTACCCCTAAGGACGGTAATTCCATAAACTCCTTGTGATATTCCAAAAACAGGATGCAATATTTGCTGATATTGATACAACTGGATATGAAATATTGTGTTTTTCATCTCCTTAACCCTCCCCCGAGAGTTCTTCCAAGTTCTAGAAACTTTTGTATAGTCTAGAAGCATTTTAAGTGGTGAAAAAATGTTGGAATGGTCGAGTAATGTTTAGTTAAACAAATAGAAGTTTTAAATGTGTGTGCCTTCTGCTTGGTGCCATAGTATTTAACAACTTAAAGACTACACAGCTTTCAAATGTTGCAGAAACCCCTTACATCAATATTCAATTTATTTTAGGTGCTAAGCCACCATTCTTTTGTTTCTCCTGGTCATGCAAAAGTATTTACTTCAAAGCCAGTATATATCAATCCGCTTTTCAAAGATTTTACAGTCGCTTTAGACTCTTGTATCCTTATTGTACCTATATCGAAATGTGTAAAAAACCTATTTCTGTAAACGTTTGTCTCAATTAACATGAAGTAGAAAATTAAGCTTCTATGAGAACAGTTTGTAGAAGAGAAAAAAATAAACTATACAGGGCAGAGTCTTGTGAATGTAACTTAAGATAATTTTTAATGAGTCAATTGTCTATAGGATAATTCTTGTATCGAATAGTAGCTACTACCTGTGCACTTCTTAACCCATTATTTCCTGGTAGTAGAAAATCAGCCTCGTAAATGAGGAATTATTAATTCAAAACCGTTTAGAAACATTCGGGAATACCGCCCATAAATTTAAGCAATTTGTCTTCATTTACGTTTTATGCAACAAACACTGCTATAAATAAAGGAAGTTAGTTAAACTCTTGATGCCCCTCCTGAGAAATAAATTACTTTATTTACGCCCACATTTTTGAGACCACACCTAAGGTATATGAATCATCATATTGCGTGGCCAACTCGCGGGAGCCATAAAATACGTTGACTGCTCTGGAGACTTCAACGCTGGAATAAGAAAGGAGTTTGCTGGAAAACAGCAGACAATAAGTAATATCATGCCTATCTATACGTATAGATACACGGTAATTCTTATTAACAATGGTTTATTAATACCCATAATTGACTAACAAAGCTAAAAATAAAAAACGCATGTATCTAGGTATATAATAGGTATGCATTTTCACAGATTTTTGTATAATAATTGCTTATTATTATAGCCTCCATAACTGGTTACCACGAAGCCAAAAAAGGACGCATTTTAAAAATGTATTTTGTATGTACATATGTATGCACATAGATAGGTATGTATACATCTATGTAATGTACATTTTACGCAAGAGCGGCCGAAAAAATAGTCATAAAACAATAAGGTATATACTATGACCAAAGTGTTGGGGGTTCTAATGGCTAGCAAACTAAAAATCGAAACATATCCCTTCTTATTCAATTTTTACTTTCTCTACTACGTAAAGTAAGTAGGGGAAGTATTGTGATCCACCCAAAAATTCGATACCAAGATTTCACCGGAAAATATGTTTTGTGATCCCCTGAGTCCAAGAAAAGCATTTTGGAAACATGTCCGTGTGTGTGTCTGTGAACAGTATAACTCAGAAACGAACAGTCGGATAACCACCAAACTTGGTATTTAGGTTAAGTAGCTTCCAGAGATGCGACAGGAAGGTTTTCAAGAAAATCCCCCCACCCCAGATTACCCTTTACATGGAACATATTTCGAAAATTTTAATTTTTCCAAAAATGGCTCTAACGATTTTGATTAAAATATCATATGTTTAAGATATTTTCATGACAAATGAAATGTATATCTCGAATTTTCTGGGAATGTCTCCAAAAGTATTCTTCATTGTGAACGACGTTTGCATAACTGATAAACCATAAGAGATAGACACATTTTACTACATATAAAATGAGATCGCGTTAAAATACACAATTTATGACATATACATTTTTTGTTGAGTGAACCATTTTAGAGATATTGCTTGTTATTCCCTTAAATTTTACAATATTTATACTTTTTCTCAAATTCATTATTCATTTTTTTTGTCCCGCTAATACAAAGAGAATGGAATACTCCACATAGCAACCAGCTCTTAAAATATTTGACTATCGCTTAAAGCCTACCAATTCCCCTTGTATCTACAAGAAAATTAGCAATAAGATTAACATCTTGATATCTCGATTAACATGAAGCATATGGAGAATAAGCGTTTGTAAAAATAGTTTGTACAAGAGTAGAGAAAGTCATGTGAGTGTAACATATCAGATTTTTTTAATATGGCATAAAAAGATTATTGGCTTAATGTTTCTGAAAAGTTTTATAATTTACAATATTTCGCTAAGTTGCTATAACAATTTTCCGTTACTATTATTCTTGTACGTGAATCGGTTTCTACGAAAAACAACCTAGTTCCAATCACAAAAAAAGCATAAGGAAGAGTTGCAAGTTTGTGTACTGTTAAACCTTTTTCTTGTGTTTGTAATTTTTATTTACTCTTTGGAAGAAGCAATTTTATTACTAGTTTTCAAAACAATACATGACATTAAACTGAGAGGGGAGGGGGTGAAGACGATGGTGGGGGAGAGAGTGGGAGAAGATGGAGTAATAGAGGGAAAGGGAGAATAGCGGGAGAGAGAAACTAACATCGAGAGGGGAAAATGAGGCAGGGACAGTGATAAAGGGAGAGACAAGAGAAGAATCTCCGTCTTCAATGCAAAAAATGCGAGCACTGCTGCGGTTCTGCTAATTTTGCATAAATGCAGGAAAGTTCAAATTCATGAGATGTTTTACTGTGAATATTCCAGGAATATGTGATATTTTATTTAAATAATTAAATCAAGTACGATTATTAAATATTTAGAATTACTTTCAACAGCAGTTCTGTCCGTTCCCTAGCTCTCAGTCCTTTTACACGAGACGACTGAAGAACCACAGAGCGTACGAGTTGAAATCGCATATATAAGAGCTGAAATAGGGATCGACAGAAAATAACGTTACGGTTACAAAGTAACCACTTGTCCAATAACAGTAACGAAGACAGTAATAGTTATCCCGTTAACGGTTACTAAAGTAACGGAGACGGTTACCGAGTCTGGGTGACATCATTCACACTATGTTTATTGGTATCGTTTATCGGGAACTAGTCACCTCAACTCGTTACGCAGTATCAATCTCCTCCGCAAGACAACGTGAGACAATTTAAGTTATTATATGCTTAATTTCAGTCACGTTTATGTTGCTAATAGTGATGTATTTTCTTTGCTATGTCTGCATCACTTGATGTTTATATTTAAGAGCCCTGAGCATGAATGCAGAAGCAAGTGCGAACGCATGTCTGTATCGACATCGTACATATTGAAACGTAGTTACATCTAATCGTTACTGGTAACCATTAATGTAATCTAACTACGAATGTGATAACCATAAAAACAAATAAGTTAATCGTTACCGGTAACCGTCACAAGTAACCATTAACGCACAGTAATAGCGACAATTATTACCCGAAAATAACTGTTTGTCACATCCCTAGTTTTAAGAATTTTGATAGCACATTTCACGACTTTTAGTAACTTCTTAAAATATTTGTAATATTAATTTTAATAACGTTATCGCAATATTTCAGTAACCAAACGAACGCATTATAATGTTTGGCTATGTGTGCATTTAAGATCTAGTACAAAAACAAAGCATTATCATAAGCTTGAAAAATTGGAAGATTCAACCTGAAAGGAGTATTAAATAAATTTACGTACTAAACAATGAATGAACTTAATTAAATGATTGTAAAATAAGCCAAAACTATAAACATATCTCTTACTCAAATTTACATTAACTAAAAAAATAATATTTTGACAGATTTCCTCATTCAGGCAAATTCGAAAATGGGCTCCCTGCATAACAGGCAAAAACGTTGCATCTTGTCAACCACGGTAGCCGAAACCTAAATTGCATACAATGTAGTTTATTTTCGCGTTTTACAATAAGTAATATTTTAATTATTCTGCATATTCAATAAACTCGTGTTATGTGTATTACAAAATCTTGTTGGTCTTTCCATCCTTTTTCTTTATTCTATCAAGTTGATTTATCACCTGCAATGAACTGAACAGACTGTATATTATGTAATAATTAGTATACGTGTGAAACTGAGGATACCTCGGTCACGAAATTCTACGATGTACAGCTACGTACAGTGTGGTGCATAAAAAGTGTCCCATTTGCCAAGCTCGCACAGTGTTTTTCTCTGCGTAAATATTCCATCTTCAGGTACCAACATCCCATCCAGTATAGCTCTATGCCACTGGCCTGAAAAACAGCTCAGGGGCATACAAACCAACCAAGGAACGATGTTTATAATCCGTGTTGAATGAAGGGGTGATTCGGATACCACCTCTGTGAAACAGTTTCGCTACGATTGGTAAACAAGGAAAGACTACATCAGTTACAAGTAACTCTGCCTTTTAGAGGAAGGGGTGAAGAATCATTTGTTTGTAAAGTTAAACTGAATAACAGCTACGACATTTACGTATATTAAAGCTTTCATCAGCTACAGGGAGAGAAGCTTGAAGTTGGAAAAGCAGACTCAAAGGACTGAAAAATTCAATGCCATAGCCAGGATTTGAACCACAGATCTCCCGGTTTCGTCCGGTTGCTCTACCATAAGCTACAATGGCAACATACCGGTAGGACATAATTCTCCAGCTGACTCGTATTTTCCCAGTAAACCACAAGGACATCTCAAATTGTTTTGAGATGACATACCTCAATGGCGACTTACAATGCCGTAAGTCTAAGTCCCGGGCAAGGTTAGGGTTGTTGTCGCTATTAAACGGCAATAAGAAAACCGGCTTTAAGACAATGGTAGGTAGCATCAAAATATAAGATTTAATTTTAATTTTACCCTTCGGCAGTTCGGCCAACTTTGGGTGAGGTGAAGTACCCTGGCATTCCAGTGGCTAGAATTAAGGTCAGCATACAAAAACATCTTACCGCATATCACAATGATTTCTTTTAGTGAAGTTTTAATATTCTGTTAACACTTCAAACGTCCAAATTCATGCTTCTATATTCGAAATATAATAATAATAGTTTATTTAAAAATTTTAGTAACTGCCAGCAACATCCGCCGTGCCGGCATTGTGTCTCTCAGGAGTTCTTTTACATATAAAAAATCTAATGACATTAAGGGATCGTCTTGACTCTTCAACGAAACCGTGAGGCAGTATTTTTAACATTTAAATGGTTTCAGTCTAGTTATATAATATATAAATTCCATAACAGCCCGCCTTAAACCAATATGTGTATGTAACAATATATAAAAAGTGCACATTACAGTCATTGCACATATTATTGTATACATGTGTAATAATGTTATGTGAATGTATTACGTAATTTAATAATGTAGGAGCTGTGAGATATAGGTTAAAAGTTGCTAACAATGAGGCAATAATGAAATTAAAAGTTTAATAATGCTACTTGTGATTCTTGGAAGCAATAATGTCATTTTTGACAGTTTATAAAATAGCCAATCATCAACCAGAAAAAGCTTTAGTTTAATGAAGGTATTCTATTGGACTAGGATTAGCCAATCAGAAACTAAAATGGAGCAAAATTTACAAATTCAGAAGTCAGTTGCTTGTAGACAGTGTTGCTAACCGGACGCGAGATGCATCCTCGAGAAATTTAATGCGTATTCGTGTGAGACGAAAATAGTTTTACGTGTTAAAAAGGTGCAATAATTAATAAAAAAATCTCACAGCTCTCTATATCTGTGAACTTTTATTTAAATCGTATGAAGCATTAATAAAAAGAGTGAAGTAAAATTATAATCTGTGTAAGCCTACATTCTTCAGTCGCACCACTCCCTGCTAAGACATTCATGTCTCTAAAAAAAAATATAAATACTGACGCAGCCGAGGCAAACATAAATATATAATATTTAAAGAAACAGTCAAAATTATAAAGTTAGTACTTTTAACTTGGGGCAAAGGCCACCGGAAATCACGCATACCGGCGATCCGCGGCCCCGCAATATAGAATTCTCTGCAAGTGAATTTAGTAGAAAAAGTGAATTTAAATGGCTGCAGAACGATTTTTTAGAGATTGCTGTCAAACTATTTCAAATATTTTTAATCAAAATCATACTATACTTTTTTACATTGCAGAGAATTGGATTTTGCAAAAACTGAAAAGTCGGCAGTTTCAAGAATTTTGGCTGATAATCTGATGTGATGGTGTTATAATTTCTCTAACCATTATAAATTGGCAGGTATACCTGATATTACATTATAGCATTCGTTAAAATGTACACGCAAAATCTACATCTCGTTAAAACACAAGAGCTAAGCTCCCGAGGAAGTTGGCTCTAAGTTAACGTGGAGGTTAGGGCAGGTCGAATGTCGTTGGGTTTTACGTGGTTTTCCCAGGCCGCCAGGCGAATGATAGGGTGATTCCTTTTCTACCACGAAGTTTCTGTCCATCATTTCCTATCATCTGTTTCACCTTTATATGTTTCAGGGTTGCAGAACCAGGTGACAGGGAACGGTTGAATTTGCGTTGGGTAAAGATTCTGTTCTTGGCGCTTGGATGACCGGCTGGTGCCCCTTCATGAGAGATTTTCGTTCCCGGGTTGAAGATGCCGGGGTCAGGATTGGCGTTACTCTGAAATCGTTAAGGATCCCGTCCTTGCTGGCGCTCATCGTCGCCCAGATCTGCTCTTCTCCCTTCCTCCCAGTGTCACGTAAGACACAATAACCTATAGGGTGCGCCTAAGTGCCTTACTGAGCTACATGGGGGCCTCTTCGTCCAACTACATGAAATCCTATATTATCCTAAGTGCTAAGTCGGCATTCGTTTTTCTATTGCAATACGTAATTTCTTTTAGTTATGACGTACACAGACAGTAGAAGCACACAGGTCCTAAAATCCTTGTTTTTGTGTTCAGTGAACCTCAAAACGTGAATTTTCAGTGTAATCTTTATATCGATTTTTTGGATTCAATACCTTCAATACTTCTCTAACTAGATAGGCGGTAGAGAAAATAAAAATGGGTGCTAAATACGTTTCAAACATGAATGAATTTGCCTTTATTTTATATCACTAATGCAGACTAGTCACAAATAAGGCAAGAGTGTAGAATGTATGCTCTCTGGATTGTGTCCAAAGAGTCTAAAAATGTACCTAATGATTTCCGCATAAGTGTCAGTGCACGTAACTGTCAAACGCGCAACTGTTCCACGTCGGTTGCAAAACGTTCTTGACTCGTATTCAATGTTTCCATTGGAAAACTGTCGTCTTGAGATGCTTTTGCAGATGAGGAAAGTGACGTTTACAGGGTGTGCAACAGAAGTATGACACAGCGATGTGCATTTTTAGCCGCAAGGAGGAGAAATGCTATCGAGGATCGATATTAGCTGGCAGCCTGGAGAGCAAGCAGCGCATGAAGAACGGCTGGTCTGATAACGCTACGGCGGTGGCTGAGATTTCCTATGATAAATCTGCAGTCAGTGCGGTAAAAACCCTCTCTTGCTGCCTTATCTCGCGGGGCCCGGGGGCGCACTGCAAAAACCAGGGCCGTCCTCCCCCCCATCACGCTCCATCAACCAGACCCACAGTGGACGGACGGAAGGACTTAATGTAAAAAGTGCAGAGCAGTTGGAACCATGATATTTCAAATAGCAGTAATTGTGAACTTGGGGACAGCGAGCACCAACCGGCCCGTAGAGGGGGCGTGGCTCTAAACTATCTTATATATGAAAAACACATTTACTTAGTTATTTGGGAAGGCGAGCATCATCCGGCCCGTAAAGGAGCATGGTTCTAAGTCGAGTACAGTTATCTTATTAATAGAAAACACTTTTCTTTTCTATTTATTTTACATCTTTTTAACTACATGACCATATCGCGACGGATCTGTTAGGAGACACCTCGTGGCTCGGTGTGGCGGCCTTGTAGGTTTCATCCCTGTACCATACCATCTTACTTCGTCACAAGTCCACAGAGGCCTTTAGTGCTAGGCAATGTACCTCTGCTTCTATACGTGCCGGGTAGATGGCATCACACTATATTCACTATTAGGTTGATCCGCGGCAAAACAAACCCACGTGGTCAGTGCACCGTGGTGAAACACGGTAGCAATGCGCCCAGGAAAGAGTCCTATGCTAATCTCTGAATTTTAGAATTAATTTATCCTTAAATAGTATAATATTCTATACAAATACCTAAGGGTTTATTTAACGCTGATTTATACCGTAAAACAAAGCTACAAGTTCCATGATGCAATTTGTATGAGTCACCTGACATCCGGATAGCGCAGAATATTGTTTACAGCCAGAAACGAGCTGTTGTGTTTAGTATCATGGAGGACAGTGAATTCGCTCTTGTGTTTTCGTCGAATCACGTAAAGCATTAGCCGCGGAAACCATTGGCTAGTGTTGAAAAAACATTAGTGTTGAATCTTTATTATAAGTTATGTGAGAAATATCCAACACTTTCCGCGAAAAAAATGACGAAATTAACTTCTGAGTTCATTGGTGTTTCGAGTACAAGTATAAACAGTGCTTGTGCAGAAAATCTGAAACGAGAAAAGTGGTTACACCCGGAAAAGAAAGAAAAAGAAAACATATGAAATACGCGATGCAAGAATTAGTGATCTTGAGAAGAATGCAATTCGCATAACAGTGCACAATTTCTTTTTTAAAATGAGCCGCCAGCTTTCAGACAGCGAATAAATTAAGTTATCGCATACCTGTTACTTTATTTTTCGCGCATTTATTTTACAATTTACCATTATTATATGTGCAAACGTTTGTTTCGTTACAAGTATAAATCTTATCATCTTTAACCCTAAACAGAATATGCTAGTCACCGCACATGGTCTGAAAGTGTGGCAGTATTTCAAGTGCGAATAGCGGAAGGATACATTATAACGGTGCACTGGTCACCTGGGGTTTGTTTTGACGCGGATCAACCTAAGAGGAATACAGTTTAGAGTGCCGTCCAGTCTACCTGCTTTTACCACAGACAAGAGTATTCGCTATTACCGTCTATTTTCGTTTTTACTATTGGTTTAGATGGAACTTAGGCCGTAGTATTAATAATCCAATCCGGTATTTACCTTAGCAACTGAAGGAAACCATGAAAAACACTCAGTCAAATTGGTCGGCCCTGAGGATTTGAATCCGAGACGTCCCACAGACTTCTGCCGAATCCCCTCGATTTAAAAAAACATTTACTTTGTTAGTTGAGGTAGAAATCCATAAGCGAGTGTACTAGCAAAATGAAGTGTAGAAATAATTTAGTAACATCCAGCATTAGTGAACTTAGAAAGAAAAAATCCTATAGGCATTTCCTTGTTTTAGCAATGTAGCGCAATTCAATGAAAATAATTTTACTATCACAAATATATGACTTTACCAGAAAGAAAAACATTCTAATTTAAAACTTCACCAAACTAATGGCACGCTTAGTGCCACAATAGTTATTTACGCAAATTCAGAAAGCGACTTTTAGTTCTTTTTACCTAAGTATAATAAGAAGGGGAACTATTGCATTCAACCCAACAATTCGATATCGATATTTCACCGGAAATACATGTTTTGAGGTGCCCTGAATTCAAATACTAAACTTGGCATTTGAGTTAAGCATCTTCCAAGGATGCGACACAAAGTTTTTCAAGAAAATCCCCCCACCACACTACCCTTTACATTATTCGAAAATTCTGATTTTCTAAAAATTGACTAACCATTTTGATTAAAATACCATATATGAAAGATATTTAAATAACAAATATAATGTGTATACCTTGAATTTTCTAGAAATAGCCTAGGAAGTCCTCTTCATTAGGAAGGAATTTTGTATAACGTTGTATAACTTGAAAACAGACCAAACTGTACCACACAAAAATGTAGATATTTTTAAAACACACAGTTTACTTAGAATACGTTTTTTTGTGATATAAGCCGTTTCTGAGATATTCGTTAGTAATTTTTCGAATTGTTCATTTCTTGGTCATTCTTTGAAGTCGTTTCAAACCTTCAGCTGTTTCTCGCGATGTTATGGAAACTATGGAATTTTGAAGCCAGGCATATAGCGTGCAGTTCTTAAACATTTGATTATTGCTGTTCTCTTTGTATTTATAACGAAATGTGTAACATAGCAATGTTTGCAAAGGTTTAATTGGATTAAATATAGTAGATAGAAAAATAAGCTTTAGTAAGAATAGCTTGTACACCCACTAATAAAGATAGATGGTAGAGAAGGCCATGTGAATATGTCACATCAGATTTTTTCATTGCGGTTTGCCTGTTGCATTTTGCTTTCTTGTTTTACTCGTATGGTTTTGCGATGTATAGCTTATAAGTACGAAGATTTATAGCGCTTATAGTGCCACGAAAGCGACCCTTTAGACATCATGGTATTTTCGTAGCATTGTATTTAGTTGGGAATTATTTATTTAAATTGTTTCATTGTTCGTGGCCTGTTCAAGTAGTTTTAACGTTCTGCTTTTACTCGTAGATGGCCAAATTGAACTGTTATAATGTTCGGGGTTTATTTTAAGTATT
The DNA here is from genome assembly GCA_030765065.1 of Deroplatys truncata. NCBI lineage: Eukaryota > Metazoa > Arthropoda > Insecta > Mantodea > Mantidae > Deroplatys > Deroplatys truncata. The sequence continues at coordinate 47,995,088 of CM060986.1, forward strand.
ATGATTTTATTAAGTGGTTTAATGGTATAGGTTATTAAACGGAGGACATCTCGGGCGCTGCGACCTGCACAGATCTATTGCGGCCAGCACCACTCCAGGAGGAATGAATGATATGAATGAACCACAGGAGGCTAAAGGCCGTAGGCAGACAGCCCACAGAAATGCGCGGAAGTCCCTAACATTTCCAAGTTCACAGACTCCTCCCACTGCTGGAGCTTCTAGAGAGGGCATAACGACCCACGAATCAAGTAGCTCTCTGGTATCCACGGGGAATACTCTTTCCATTGAGCATGTATCCGTGGCATCTGTCTGGCACCGCGATATGCCGCGAAACCCAGAAGCACACCAGAAAGATGAGAAGGAAACGGAATGAAAGGGAAATTATGGAAAGGAAATCGTGGTAGAGAAGAAATAACCCCAGCATCCGACTGCGAACCCGGGGAAACCACGAAAAACCCATGGGTCAGAGTGCTTGCTGGGGGATAGAGCCCGAAACCACCTGAAAGCGAGTCGTACACGTTACCGCGGCATCACCTTGCTTGACTTGTGGTTATAATTCCGTAGTTTATGGCATGAGCACGCTTGTCCACAGAGATATTGTGAAAAGAATGGGGAATTGTTACTGTTTGTGAGTAAAGCGTAGGTCAATGACCTGGATTACTCGCACAAAGTTTACTCTAAGTAAGTCTTATTTTATGTGACACGAGTTGCCGACCAGGCAGGCGTAGATAAACTGTGTACCGTTCCATTTGTAAACTTCTGTTTCTATCAATGCATTTCTTCAACTGTTGTTATTTAGCGTAAGGTACACTTTACGTATTATGTCCAATCTCTCTCTCTCTCTCGAACTTATGTTTGTGTTACTGCTTGTCAGGATAAATGTATGAAACCAGTGAAGAAGTTCAAATTAAAAGACAGCCTCTCTGACTTACACGTGTTACACGAGGCATGTTTTTAAAAGTAAGTACCCACTAATTTTTAAAAAATAACAGAGCAATATTTTCCAAATATTTTATCATCATTCATTACCTTACACTTCACACTACTTCACACAATCACCGCTGTTATTTAGGCACTTGTAACAGGAAATCCGTTTTTGTATGCCTTCGTCAAATAATGATGCCGCCTTGATGAAACTCAAGTCTGCACTTCTTGTTTCACGTCATCTCATTGAAATATTTTCCACCAAGGAATTACTTCAGATGAAGAAACAGATGAATATCGCTTGCAGCCAAATCCGGACTGCAAGGAGGGTGGTCGAGTTCCCAATCAAATGATGCTATCAGTTGAATTTGTTTGGCTGTGCGTGTCCGGGGATTGTTACTCATTATTTTTAAGGGTTTATTTAAGGTCGTTTGACTACTGGCCTTATCACGAGCTGTTAACATAAAAATGCAGTATGATATACATTAATCTACAATTACATAAACATGGAATTAGGTAAACATTTACAGTAAATCAGAGAGTTTTGTATCCATTAGAAATTGTAGCGTCTGTTAACTACATTGGAAGATTGCAAATGCCGGCTTGTTGTTTATATCTACTGTACTGTGGACAATCTATAAGGAAGTTCAGAATGGTTAGAGGAATGTTACAGCTGGTACAGTTTGGAGGCTGGGCCTTAGTGAGAAGATAACAGTGCGTTAGTTTGGAGTGCCCAATTCTAAGCCGGGTGACGATAACTTGATCTCTTCTTTTGAGAGTTCGGTGTTTCTTCGTAAAACACTCACAAATGGTGATGAATTCACATTCAAAAAACTTCACAGTAGACGGGTCGTTCGATTGCTCTGAACATTTCGAAACGCACTAACAATAGGAAAACACAAAGTGACGATCTCTCACAGCAGCAGGAGGAAGTGATCGCATGCTCATAATCACGACTGCAGTGCTGCAGCGGCAAAGTATTAAAACGGTATTTACTTTAAAAACATGCCTTGTATACATTTTTTGTCGTTATTCCGTTCTTGATCCGAACACATTCCACTATTTGGCATCTCCATGGATGTAAATAAAGCACTAATGGAGTTGTGCAAACTAATTCAAGCATGAAAAAGGTTTTGTTCTTCAACTTGTTTTTCTATTTATTTCCACACTTGGGAAACCAATTTGAAGAAAGTGTTCTGTTGTTGAAGTTTCCACCACGCTTTGGGCGTTAATTTTAAGTAGATTGTTTGTTACGTAATATACTGCTACGTATGTAACACCGATTTGAAGATGTATTTTTTGTTATTACACTCCAAGTTTAAAAAAAATATATTTAACTTTGTTATTAAACTGGTTCTATAGGTAGTATTTATGTTTGTTTTTGCCTCGGCTGCTTCAGTATTATTTTAGAGTCATGTATCTCTTAGACAGGGTGTGGTACGACAAGAATGTAGGCTTACACAGATTTTTAGTTTAAATTCACTTCTTTTTATTAATCCTTGACACAAATTAAATAGCACTACACTGATATTAAGAGCTGTGAGATTCTTTTTACTTAATACTTGCACTTTGTTAACGCGTATACTTAATTTTCGTTTCACACGAATACGTAATATTTCCTTAGAGAACACATCTTCCATCCGGCCACTACCAAGGTCTGCCAGCAACTGAACATATTTCAACCGTATAAACTTTTAAGTTTTTGTATTTCAAGTCTCTGATTGGCTAATCCTAGTCCAATAGAATACCTGCATTTAATTAAAGCTTTTTCTGGCTGTTGATTGGCTAATTTTAAACTGTCACAAAATTGATATTATTGTTGCCTAAATCATGACTAGTAGCATTCAAACTCATTATTGCCTCAAGGTTACCTCATTGTTAGGATTTTAAACTTATTATTCTCACAGCTCTTACATTATTAAAGTACGTAATGTATTCACATAACATTATTAAACATGTTTACAATAATATAAGCATATGCAATGCCATTTTATAAATTATTAGATACATACTGCTTTAAGGCGGGCTGTTATTGAATTTACATATTATATAATTTAATTGAAATTATTCAAGTGTTAAAAATACTGCCTCAAGCATTACGGGGTTTTATGCTTAATGTTGGACCAAGACTGCATAAATGTCTTAACTAGAATGTTTTCTTCACTCACAAAAGCCGCCACTGCTTGAATAAAGATTGGTGTTTACAAATTCGCGAAATGGCGGCAGAATTCGCGTTCGTTTTTTAAGACAGCCTTGTGCACATCGATAGCTGCGAAGCGAATGGCGCCTAAAAGATGGTAAGCGGAACAATGGATAGAGGGGGCTCATTGAGAATTCCGCGCGAGTTTCTCTCACGCCATTACCCCGCGTTACCTCCAGCTCAGCTTCCGTCAGGAAATGTTTTCTCAGCGCGGCGACACAACACCAAGACAATGCTGATAAATTTCCCCTCCGTCAAACTGCACAGTTAACTGCTAATTCCATTATACGCGAGCGGATCAACATCTCTACTACTTGTTTATTCAAAAAGAAATTCGCTCACACCGTTGTTGCAGGAAATTCTGCACACGATTCTCGATTCCTGCTCTGCTCGCCCGGGAAAAACACACCCGCATACCCTGCCTAAAACACTGACTGTATTGGAGGTAGGAAAAAATACATAACTGTTCTTTGGAACAGTTCCGAATATGGAACGTTCCATGGAACTTAATGAGATACATTGAGGCAGTATTTTATATCATAACATGCTGTGAATGCCAGAGTGATTGTAGTGTAAATTAATATTATTGTATGTACAGGATTTTAGATGTTTGTTAGCCATAAGTATTGTTAGGAAATAAGCTTACACGGCCTCACTGAAACTGACAATAGAAGTGGGTAACAATAAACCGAGGGGCGAGTTGTTTATCACTAAGAAGAGACAAACAAATGACGTCAGGGTAGCGTGCTTTCTTTTTTAGAAATGGAGGGAATATATTCCCTAAAGTATATATGCTAGTAGTAGTGATTGGCTGACCAAAACAGACGCTAAAGTGGGCGCGATTTGGTAACCAATAGCAACTATATTATAATGTTTAGGCAATTCTAGGTGAAGGAGTATATATTCTCGAGCCATAAGCAAGTTTGGCGCAGTCTTGAAGAATCTTTCGCGATGTACACGTCGTAAAGTTAGTTACAAAAATGTAAAGTACGCGAAGTAATTGGTGCACGGCAAGACGACTGTAGTTACATTCGGAAATATCACAGTTTCAGTCAGGCGTGTATAAAGATTAAATATGTGAATTATTAATTCAGTGTTACGGCAATAAAGGTGTATAAACAAATTATCTTATCAGTGTTATCTTTTAGCAACAACTCCTTTCCGTTTACACGCCCTGCTCAGAGACACTTGCTTGATTGAGTAATAATAGCTAGCCTGAGAACAAAGAACCCAAATTTAAAACAATTAAATAATAACAGGCGACCAGCAAATAAGATAACACGAGCCGATTCCCGCGACAATGTATTTGAAACTTCGAAAAAATAAAAAATACCTCGGAAATGGTTAACACCACAAAAAGAAATAGTTTTATATAAATGATGTACTTTAAGGAGGTCTAACTTTTTTGTATAGTAAGATTGTTGCTATGTCTTACAGTTTACCAATTATACAAAGCCATTTAGAATGAAGAGCACTTCACAGACTAGTCCCAGAAAATTCAAAATAGGCATATTATTTTTCTTGCAAATATCTTTAAAATTTGGTATTTTAATTCAATATCGTTAGAGCCATTTCGGAGAAAATAAAAAAAAATTCGAACATTTCCGTGTCCTTTCACTCCCCTCCCTGCCTGATCCGTGGAGAGAGGAGAGTCTACTAGCTTTCTGCACAGAGCAGTATTCAGCAGTGTTGCCAACTTAGCCATTTTATGGCTAAATCTAGCATTTTTACAGTAGCGTTTAGCCATATAAAATCATAAAATGCTTATAGCCTGAAATCTAGCCAATTTAAGCAAACCCTTAGCCAGAATCTAGCCTAAATAGCAGAATTTCATCTGCGCTTTAGCTATGCAAAAGGAATAAATGGTTAGGGTGAATCCCCAATACCTGTGTAGTTGTGTTATCACCTGTGTAGTTATCATGAGTCGTAGCATGTCATCAAAATGTGTACTAATCATAAAGTCGACTTTCTAAAGTATGCGCTCAAAGTCTATGATTTTTGGCACACAGAATTGGCCGATTTTACATATTTTACCTAAATATTTTCAGTATATTTCATATCTCAATATCAGATATATTTAATGTACGGTGTTGGTGCTTAGCAAAAATACCTCATTCCATTACAATTTTATACTAAATAATTTATTCTTTTACAGTATTTAAACATTATGGAATTATGTAATAAATTATGATATTTAGAATCTCTTAATGGGGTCGCCCCTCCGTGGTGTAGTGGTTACCGAGGTCGCGGGTTCAAACCCGGTGGAGGGCGATGGATTTTTTCGGGCGTAAATATCCTTAGCATGGATTTACTTATTGCTTTATTACTATACGTAAATTTACTTCCTTCGGAAGGGAAGTAAAGCCAGTGGTCCCGTGTCGTAGATTTATGGCACGTAAAAGAACTTCAAGCCTGATACAGAGGCCTGTGAGCAAAATTTCCGGTCTTTCACGTCCAATATAGAATGAAACGCTAATGACCATAGCAGTTAAAGAACGTCTATAAATAAAACTCAATTTAATTTGTCTCAATGGGGTTTAACTTTAGCAAACAAAATATGGATAGTTTTAGACTCCAATTATATCTAGCCTTTTTTTGTTAAAGAATGCCTTTTTAAAGATACCATCTAGCCATTATTTGCGAGGAAGTGTTGGCAACACTGGTATTCAGTCGAGTGAAGAGCTCGAAGGGGTGAGGATGTACACTTTCAGGCTAGCAAAAGCAGCTCGTGTCTTACGTATTTCATTAAGGATGCCTATTTTTATGTATTGATTCTAATTTAATCCATGAAGTTTAATGAACTTCAATACCAAGTTTGGTATCTATGGAACTTTTCATTTGCGTTATACTGTTCACAGACACACACACATATACACAAATGAACCATTTTAAACGGTTAGGGAACCTCAAAACATGTAGGTATATCCGGTGAACTCTAAACATGAAATTTCTGGGTGGAATACAATACTTTCTCTTGTAAGTACACAGTAGAGAAAGTAAAAACTATAAGCATTTGATTTGAAAATTCAAACCAATAGCAAATAATATCTCGGCAATGGTTAATGCCACAAAAGCTTCACTGTATATGAGCCGTGTGCTTTAACGAGATCTACATTTATTGTGTAGTACGTTTTTGTTCAAAGAAGAGGGCTGCACAGGTTATTCCCAGAAAATTCAAGAGCTGTCATGTAAATATTTTAAATATAATATATTATGTCATTTTTAATCAAACCCATTAGAGCAAATAAAAATAACGAAAATTAAGGGTAGTTTGTGTCAAAATCTTCATGCTACATCTTCGGAGCACACTCAACTTAAATTTGGAGTTTGGAATTTATCCGAATTTTTGTTACTATCTCTACTACGTATAGTAAGTAGGGGAAGTATTGTATTCCACCCAAAAATTCGATACCGAGATTTCACCGGAAATATATGTCTTGAGACCCCCTGAATCCAAAAAAAGCATTTTCGGAAACATGTCCGTGTGTGTGTCTGTGTGTGCGTGTGAACAGCATAACTCAGAAACGAACAGTCGGATAAACACGAAAATCCCCCACCCCAGATTACCCTTTACATGGAACATTTTTCGAAAATTTTAATTTTCTCAAAAATGGCTCAAACGATTTTGATTAAAATATCATATGTTTAAGATATTTTCATGACAAATGAAATGTATATCTCGAATTTTCTGGGAATGTCTCCAAAAGCATCTTCATTGTGAACGATTTTTGCATAACTGGTAAACCATACGAGATAGACAAAAGTTTACTACACAAAAAATGTAGATCGCGTTAAAATGCACAAGTTATGTCATATAAATGTTTTTTGTTGAGTGAACCATTTTCGAGATATTGGTTGTTATTCCCTTAAATTTTCCAATACTTATACTTTTTTTCAAATGGGAATTCGTTATTCATTTTTTTTGTCCTGGTAATGCAAAGAGAATGGAATGCTCCACATAGCAACCAGCTTATAAAAGATTTGATTATCGCTTAAAGCCTACCATATTTTCCCTTGCATCTACAAGAAAATTAGCAATAAGATTAACATCTCGATTAACATGAAATAGATGGAGAATAAGCGTTTGTAAAAATAGTTTGTACAAGAGTAGAGAAGGTCATGTGTGTGTAACACATCAGATTTTTGTTTTCTAAAAATACTTTTTCTTGCATTCAGGGAGCATCAAGTACTCAAGTACAGATTACCTCCTGTGGGTAAACAGCAGAGAAAGTAAAAATATAAAAGCTAGTAAACAAGGGCTTTGGGAATCTCATTAATTTAAAAAGCAACTTTTCACACGTAACGGTAAATAACACTCATGTACCTAGGTTAGCGTATTCCAGGAATATTGTGCAACGCAACAACACAAACGTTAGGTGTTTTTTAAATTTCTGTACCACGTGCATAGTTAGAGAAGGTATTGCATTCCACCCAAAAGTTAAATCCGAGATTTCACCGTAAATACATGTTTTGAGGCCCCTGAATCCAAATAAAGCATTTAGAGAAACATCTCCGCTCGTGCGCGTGTGTGTCTGTGAACAGCATATCTCAAAAATGAAAAGGCGGATAAATATCAAACTTGGTATTTAAGTTCAATATCTTCCAAGGATGTGACACGAAGATTTTCAAGAATAATCTCTCCATCCAATCAGCCTTTACATGGAACATTTTGATTTTCTACAAAATGGCTCTAACAATTTGATTAAAATACCACATATTAAAGATATTTACATCACAAATAAAATGTATATCTTAAATTTTCTGGCAATAGCCTAGGAAGTACACTTCATTCGGAAGGGATTTTGCGTAATCTAGTATAGCTGGTAAACATTACGTGATCTCTTTAAAGCCACAATTTATTTAAAATATGTTTCTTTGTGGCATAAGCCGTTTCTGAAATTCCCAGTATTTAAGGTTCGAATTGTTCAATACTTCTCGTTAATCGATTTTCATTGTTTCTCGCGATTGCATGGAAATAGTATGGAATTTTAAGGTCAGCATATTCTGTCCAGTTCCTAAACATTTGACGATCGCTGTTCTCTTTGTAACCTAATGAAATGTGTAGTTATTTCTGCAAATGTTTATCTTGATTAAAATTATGTAGACAGAAAAATAAGCTTTTGTAAGAGTAATTTGTTTACACACTAATAAACGATGGAAGGTAGAGAATGTCGTGTGAGAGTAGCGCATAAGAGCCTTTTTTCTTTATTTCTTTACAAAGAAGTTATGCATCTTCCACTACTAACTTGTATTTTCTGCTAGTATTTCCAAGGTGTTGAGAGCCGGTCTGTTTTCAGCATTTCACTGCACGAAGCGTTTGTTAATGCTTGGCATTGAAACACCGGTCAACTCTACTGACAAATGCATAATCATAAACCACTCAATATAATATGTTTTTCACCACTTTTTAACGATTTCCCTTTGGGATATTTCACATATTGCACGGATGCGACTATGTGGTACAAACGGAATGTTTTACTCTTTGTCTTCTTAATTGCGCAAGCGCAGTATGCTCTCAGAATAATCCATAATTTGCTTTTCCATTTATGAAACAAAATACAATGCGACACAATTTAACTGTTGCATTTATATTAGAGCAGTATTTTTATACTTTTGCAGTAAATATAAGCAATCTTTGAAATAAAATTGCGAACTATATTTTCCTTCTGGAAGGGTTACAAAGCTGGACGAGCCAATGGCGTCGCACTCTCACACACGCTTTTGTTTATATTGACACATTCTTAGAACGAAGCTGGTATATTTACACATAGGCATGGACTCAATATAATTTTTTTTTTACAAGTTTCAGGGCTGTCTAAAAACAGTGGATGCCACATATGCTAAAACTGCTCCTAGGATTGCCATAGTCGGCCTACGGGAACGTTTCGAAAACATTGTTACTTTAAAAACAAAATCCCCCTTATAATACTTGTATCACACATAACTATTTCTTTAAGAATAATTTGTAGAAAACATATAAAACTAAACATACGCGAAAGCCCAGTCGCTATATGATGGTCTTGAAATGCCATACTCTTTGCATGATATCCTGAGAAATAACCGAATGGCGACAGCACTTTAAAGAATGACGTATTGAAAAATTGGAAGTAATAATAACGGATATGTCGGAAATGGCTGATGCCACAAACAATTTATTTGCCTATCCCTTCTGTTTTACCCGAAATACAAAACTATAACAAATGCGTTCTGAATGAAGAGGACAGATAACTCAACATATACGATTTATTTGTGATGTAAATATCTTAAATAGACGGTATTTTAATTAAAATTCTTATAGAGCAATCTTTATAACACGAAAAGGATCGAAAATCTGCTAGAGAAGCTAAACTTATTTTTGAGTCTCAGGGACTTTACTTTTTAGTGGAATATAAAGCTATACCTACCAAAGGAAAGTGGTGGGGCAAGTAATAAAACTACATACTTTATATCGTTTTGATACGATCACAGAAATAGCAATCGGCACTGTCATTTCGTTGAGGGTGCATAGTTTTCGTTGTTTTCTCATGATATTTAAATAATCATTTATCTCTTTCGTGTTGCTCTTCTTGGTTTCACTTTAAAAAGCAGAGCTGTGACACCTGTTAACATACAACAACAGAGGAAGTTTCTCGTACATGCATCTTTTCTCTTGCTAATTATTGTAATTTAAACAGAGAGCACAATGGAGAAGTAGTCCCACTTGCTGTCATCCTTACGTCGAAATTTTAATGTATATTATTATATTTTCATGGGCATTTTACCTTAATGGGGTTGCCATTATCTCCTGTCACTACGCACATTAGAAATTCAAGGAAGCAAACATTGAGATCCAAGGTTCCAGATAGTAAAATATACATCGGCAGAATGGGGCAATACCACCATGCCATTTGGGTACTCGGCAGTAGATGTCCAATTAAAAACAAGTGGACTATGGCTATATACATCACGGCCTCAGCTGCCACACTGTTAGGAAAACGCGTGCAAACTGCCTGTACTATGCAACAAACTTGACATAACTGATCTCTTGTGAGGAAAATTCACCTGAGATATAAAGTGTCGGCGACATCTATACTATAGAAAACTCTGTTGTGAATATCAATCTCGACTATACGTGACAGCGACAGCCTGTGCTATGGATCAATTCTTCCAACTTGATAAAACTAAACTTTGTCAGGAGTATTAGCCGCCAAAGACAATCGTACTAGTTGCCACATTCTCCCAACTTGACACAATTGATCTTTGTTAGGAATATCTGTTGCGACTGTACGTGATGGCGACGCCTGTACTATGGACAATGCTCTTCCAATTGACACAACTGTCCGTGTCAAGCATATCAGCAGAGAGTGTACGTATTGTGACAGCCTGTATTGCAGACCACATTCTCCCAACTTGACATAACTAATTTCTCACAGGAATATCAGTCACGATTGTATGTGACGGCAACATTTCGTACTTCCCAACTTGACACAACTGATATGGGTCTGGATTATCAGCTGAGAGTGTACGCGTCACCGACAGGCTATGCTATGGAACCACATTCTCCCAACTTGACACAACCGACCTGTCAGGAATATCAGCGCGACTGTACATGTCGCCGGCAACCTGCACTGTGGACCAAATTCTCTCAACTTGACTCAACTGATCTGTGTCAGGAATGTCAGCTGAGACTGTAGTGTCGCCGACAGCCTGTGGTATGAACCAAATTCTCTCAACTTGACTCAACTGATCGGTTAGGAATATCCGCAGAGACTGTACATTTGCCGACAACCCGTACTATGGACCACATTCTCCCAAAATGACGCAACTGATCTGTGTCAGGAATCTCAGCTGAGACTACGTGTCTCCGACAGGCTGTACTATGGACCACATTCTCTCAACTGGATTCAACTGATCTGTCAGGAATATCAGCTGAGAATGTACGTATGGCCGACAGTCAATATTACGGACCACATTCTCTCAACTTGATTCAACTGTTTTCCATCAGGAATATCAGCTGAGATACCACGTATTCCCGACTGCCTGTACTATGGATCACGTTTTTCCAACTTGACATAACTGATCTGTGTCAGGCATATCAACAAACAGTTTACGTGTGGCCGACAGCTGCACTGTGGGCCACACTCTGCTAATTTGACGCAGCTGATCTCTGCCAGAACTATCAGCCACGACTGTACGTGATAGCCACATACTGTACTATGGACCACATTCTCCCAAGTTGACACAACTGATCTGTGTCAGAAATATCAGCTGAGACCGAACGTGTCGCCGTCAGTGAACCGTGGACAACATTCTCTCAACTTGAATCAACTGAACTCTGTTAGGAATATCAGCCCAGACTGTACGTATCGCCGACAGCCTATGCTATGGGCCACATTCTCTCAACTTGACCCAACTGATCTGTGGCAGGAATATCAGCTGAGACTGTACGTATCGCCGACAGCCTGCACTATGTACTATTGTTTATTAGTGAATGTACAAACTATACTTACTAAAACTTATTTTTATATCTACCTGGTTTTAATCTAAATAAACCTTTGGAGAAATAGTTACATTACAGGAAACAGCGACAGTCAAATGTTTAAGCACTGGACGCTATACGCTAGTCTTGAAATTCCGTACTGTTTCCATGCAAATGCGAGAAACAACTGAATGTTGAAAGGACTCCTCAATTCAAACCTTTAATAACGAATATCTTAGAAATGGCTTATGCCACAAAAATACTTATTTGAAATAAATTGTGTTTTAAAGAGATCTACACATTTTGTGTAGTGTGTTTTCGTCTATCGTTTAACGTTTCAAAATTATAAAAAAAATCCTTCCGAATGAAGAGGACTTCAAAGGCTGTTTAAGAGATTTTATTTGTCATGTAAATATATTTAATATATGGTATTTTAATCAAAATCGTTAGAGCCTAATTTAGAAAATAAAAATTTTCGAAAAATGTTCCCTGTAAAGGTTGTTGGGTTTAGGAGAATATTCTTGAAAAGCTTTGAGTCTCATCCTTGGAATATACAGAGCCTAAATACTAGGTTTGGTATTTATCTGACCTTTCGTTTTTGAGTTATGCTGTTCACACACATACAGAGAGAGAGACATTTTTCTAAAACATGCTTTTTTTATGTGTTTCCGATGAAATCTAGGTATCGAAATTTCCCCCACTTAGTATACGTAGTAGAGAAAGTAATAAGCTTGAGTAAGAATAATTTGTATACCCACTAAAAACGATAGAGAGTAGAGGTCATGTAAATGATTTTAGACCATAATTACAGTTTGGTTTAGTAGTTCAACATCGTTTAATCGGTTAGATCATATCGAACGATGAATGAAATGTGTAAAATGGTGCTCAAATGAGCCCGGGGTCCATAGAGCTTAAAGTTACCCGACATTCGTCCTTTCAGGGAATTTTTTATTATTATTTATTAGGGGGAAAGTATTAGGGAAAACCCCAGAAAAACCTTACCGGGTAACTCACCCTAACCGAACAGGATCTCTTGAATGTGAGTTACACACCATCCCCATACCACAGAAGCGGGCGAAAACTGTATTACTTTTCCGATTGCTTAGCTTTATTTTTTAGTGCTTTAATTGTTAAGGTCACGTGCACCACTCACGTGACTCTGGCTACTGTCGTGAAGTAGATTGTTATGCCATAAAAATAGTTCCTTATTTAACATGATTATTTACCGTAATATATTCGAAACTAATTGTCAAATTTACATTTTTATAACTGCATGAATGAAATATATTACGTAACAGAGTAAATGCAACTAGAATGCATGTAAATTCTTATCAACAATTGGGAGGGGGAGATCCCTCGGCTTAAAGTTCAATCTCCGTATAACGAAAACACGTGTATCACGACAATGTGTTTATATCGCTTTTATCGCCTATTCTTGCACTGCACACGACTTGTTTGTCATTACTCATCATTCGAAGGGTATGTTAGCCATCAGCGTGGAAGAATACATGTCTGCGGGGCAAGGTTATGAGAAACAGGGTGTAGTTCCAGTGCTAGAGAATTGGATTTTATCATGCCACCGATAACGTTATATAATCGCTAATATTCTATTTCTTTCTCTACAGCTTATCTGCCAGCTCATTTATTGTACTACACCACCAAATTCAGTTATTTAAGGCGCCCTGTATAACAATACTAGATTTCTGTTTTTGTTCACAAATCCAAAAGCCATGTCACGAAGAATATTTTGAAAACTCGTTTGGCTAATCAGGAATAGTATTTACAGCTTGTATCGCTTTTGTGATTGTCCGCTTTTTTGTTTGTTTGTTTGTTTGTGTTTTTTCCTTACTTTCTCTACCACGTACATAGTAGGTAAGTAGAGAAGATGCCTACTGCATTCCACCTAAAAATGTTATACCGAGGTTTCATTGAAAAGACCTTGATTAAAAAACATTTTAAGTAAAAGGTCAGTGTGTGTGTGTGTGTGTGTGTGTGTGTGTGTGTGCAGTATAATTGAAAAATGAAAAATTCGGCAAATACCAAACTTAGTACTTAGGTTCAGTATACCTTCCAAAGATGGGACACAAGATTTTCAAGAAAATCTCCCACTGTAAGTAACCTTTGCATGGAAAATCTTTCGAAAGTTTTGATCTTCTAAAAAACGGCTCAAACGATTTTGATTAAAATACAGTATGTAAAAGATATTTACATGACAAATAAATTGTGAATTTTGAATTTTCTGAGAACAGCCTGTGAAGTACTCTTCATTCGGAAGGAACTTTCTATAATCTTGTATAACTGGTTAATGTTAAGCGATAGACGAAACCGTATTGCACAAACAATGTTGATCTCTTTAAACACACAATTTATTTCAAATAACTTTCTTGTAGCATTAGCCATTTCCGAGGTAAACCATTATTAATGGTTTGGTTTGTTCAACATTTGTCATTATTTTTAAGTCCCGTCGATTTTCAATTGTTTCTCGTGATTGCATGGAAATACCATGGAATTTTTATCAGCATATACTGTCCATTTCCTCAACATTTGACTATCGCGCTTCGTAGCTATTTCTGCAAAAGTTTATCTGTTTTAAAATTAAGTAGATAGAAATATAAACTTTCGTAAGAATAATTTATATACCCCACTAATGAACGGTGGAGGGTAGAAAAGTCATGTGAGTGTACCACATCAGATTTTTTCTTTATTTCTTTACAAAGAAGCTATGTACCTTACGACGAATAGCATTTCTAACAAATAACATCGAATTCACCTTTCACTGCTAGCTTGCTTCTTCTGCTAGTTTTTCCAAAGCGTGGAGAGCCAGTCTGTTTTCAGCATTTCACTGCATGAATTGTAATGTTTAACACTTAAACACCGATTAACTCTGCTGATAAAAATTCATACTTGCATTTTATACGGTTTCCCTCTGGATATTTCACATATTAAACCGCCGATGAGACCGTGTGGTACAAACTAATGTCTCACTCCTTGTCCTCTTAACTGCGCAAGCGCAGTATGCTCTCGGAAGAATCCATAGTTTGCTTTTACATTTATGAAACAAAATACAATTCGACACAATTTAACCGTTTCATTTGTATCAGAGCGGTATTTTTATATTCTTTTGCAGTAAATATAATCAATCTTTTAAATCAAATTGCAAACTTTGTTTTCTTCCGCAAGGTTTACAAAGCTGGACCAACAAACGGCGTCGCACTCACACACGCTTTTGTTTATATCGATACATATTCTTAGAACGGAGCGTTTATATATTAATAGAATGGAGAGCGTATAAATAAGATGTGCAGAAATGTTGTATATAAGCCTGAAATCAATATAAATTTTTTTGTTGTTCTTTTACAAATTTCATGTCTATATAAATACAGTGTATGTCACACAGGCTAAAAGTGCTAGTAGAATTGCTATCGGTCTACGGGTACATTTTGCAAACATTTCTTCTTGCAAAACCCCACTTTTAATACTTGTATGACACATAACTATTTCTTTAAAAATAATTTGTAGAAGAGATATAAAATTAAACGTAAGTGTAAAGCCGGTCGCTATATGATAGCACTGAAATTCCATACTCTTTCCAACCGAATAGTGATAACACTTAAGAAAATGAAATATTGAACAATTGGAACTAATAAAAACGGATATATGGGAAATGGCTAATGCCACAAACAATAGTTTCCCAGCCCTAGGAATAAAATAAAACCATTTTTAACACGTTTGGCATATACTATTTTTTAGCCAGCGCTCGAATTTGTAAAATATCAATAATATTATATCGATTCCTGAAATTAACGGAGATCACATTTAGAACGCGGTTCCTGAAACAAGAAAAATGACGTTAAAAAGCGAGATGTCGGATGTTTTGATGTTTTGTTGATTCGCTAGCAGTCATTTTCGGTGAAATTATTCTCAACATATTTTGCCTTACACCAGCCAATGAAGCAATTAATGCTGTATTGCTTTATGGATTTTTACTTTCTCTACTACGTATAGTAAGTAGGGGAAGTATTGTATTCCACCCAAAAATTCGATACCGAGATTTCACCGGAAATATATGTTTTGAGAGCCCCTGAATAAAAAAAAAACATGTTTGGAAACATGTCCGTGTGTGTCTGTGAACAGCATAACACAGAAACGAACAGTCGGATAAACACAAAACTTGGTATTTAGGTTCAGTATCTTACAGAGATGCGACACGAAGGTTTTCAAGAAAATCCCTCCACCCTAGATTACCCTTTACATAGAAAAGTTTTCGATTTTGATTAAAATATCATATGTTCAAGATATTTTCATGAGAAATGAAATGTATATCTCGAATTCTCTGGGAATGTCTTCAAAAGTATTCTTCATTGTGAACGACTTTTGCATAACTGGTAAACCATAAGAGATACACAAAATTTTACTACACAAAAATGTAGATCGCGTTAAAGTACACAATTTATGTCATATACATTTTTTTGTTGAGTGAACCATTTTCGAGATATTCCCTTAAATTTTCCAATACTTATACTTTTTCTCAAATGGAAATTCGTTATTAATTTTCTTTGTCCTGGTAATGCAAAGAGAATGGAATACTCCACATAGCAACCACCTCTTAAAATATTTTATGTCGCTTAAATACTACCATATTCCCCTTGTATCTATAAGAAAATTAGCAATAAGATTAACATCTTGATTAACATGAAGCATATGGAGAATAAGCGTTTGTAAAAATAGTTTGTACAAGAGTAGAGAAAGTCATGTGAGTGTAACAACAGATTTTTTTGGGTAAGTACTTCTAGTGTTATTCTTTCTGCTGCTTCTGTAATTCCACCTGTTTCTTCCATTTCAGTTTCTTCTTAAGTCACAATTTTCGCCATTTAATCCTTATATAAGTTATACTAAATAAAAAAATAATGCTTTAGATCAAAGAAAACAGGTGGCTGTCAATATAACGTATACGTTAACTCTACAACGAATTGCGAAAAATTGAAGTATGTCGATTTGTATTCAGGACAGATAATGACAGTGCCATGAGAAATCAATCATGTACAAAGACATAATGAAAAGTAAAACATAATCAAACCAAGTCGAGTTATTAAACATGTGCAAATGCATGGGTAGTTGCCATGAGATTGGACTTGAAACCAAAGTTGGTCACAATGGTCACTAGTGCAATAATCTAAAGCTTTTAGCTTGTGTGTACTGTGTAAGAAGTTCTACTTTTAGGCCGTGCTGTTTAAAAAAAAATATTTTCTTGTTTCAGAGACTTTAAATTTTTTAAAGACTGGATGGATGGATAGATATTTAGATAGATAGATACATAGATAGATAGATAGAGGTATCTTTATTGGTTTCAAATTATTGAAGTTATTACGCAAGTATTTAGTGCATGGGTCATTGACCGAACATGCATATTTAAGATACAAGGTATGGTGACAAAATAAACAACAGAAAAAAATTAAGATAAAATATCTTTGACTAACTGAACAAATTGACCTAGCCTCGCGCACTTTAGCTGAGAAATTGCCATTGTTTTGCCAGTTCCTCTGGTCAGCCAGTAGATCCCAACGTGCCAATCTCTTTCTAGATGGACTTAAGAACTTTTCTTGTAGTTTAGTTGTCCACTGATTCTCCCACTGTGCACATTCCGCTAAAACATATATCCAGTCCTCATCCAAATCACAGAATGGGCAGATTCTCCTGCCAGAATCGTCAGTCATTTTCTGTGCCCTCCAGCCCCCGAGTCTAAACTAAGTTAAGTATATATGCCTCTTTACCCCAATTTTATTTCATTTGTTAGATTTAAAGAAGATTTAATTTTACAATCTTGCTACCATAGGTAAGTGGTGGTGGAACTAAATAACTGTACTTTCTTTGCGATCTAGGGCAATGGGACAGTTTTTTCTGGAAACACTTCAGAGATATACTAGATATATCTTCAGAAACATAATAATATTTTATATAGAAAGCCGCATATTTTATACCATTTTGATAGCAATACACAGTTTCATTTCCTTGAGGGTACATAGTTTCCGTCGTTTCTCATCATATTTAAATAGTCATTTATCTCTTTCATGTTGTCCTTCTTGGTTTCACTTAAAAAGCAGAGCTTGACACCTGTTAACATATAACAACACAGGAAGTATCTCGTACATGCATCTTTTCTCTTGCTAATTATTGTAATTTACACACTGCGCACAATAGAGATGTAGTCCCACTAGCTGCATCCTACGTCGAAATTTTAATGGTGTTATTAGTATTTTAGGGGGCATTTGTCTTTAATGCGCTAGTTATTATCTTCTGTGACTATGCACATCAGAAATTCAGGGAAGCGAACATTGAGATCCAAGGTGCAGGCAATAAAATATGCATCGACAGAATGGAGCAATGCCACCATTGGTGATTCAGCAGGAGGCATATTCAAACAAAAATACTGCTGCATTATGGTTATATGAAACATAACGCTCCCAGCATGCCAAAATTGATCTGTTAGGAATATCAGCTGAGAATGTACGTGTGCGGAGTACCTGTAGTAACGAACAAATTCTCCCAACTTGGCATAACTGATCTGTCTAGAATATCATTCGAGACTTAATGTGTCGACGACAGCCTATATTGTAGACCAAATTCTGCCAACTTGACAAAACGAACTCTGACGGGAATATCAGCCACGACTGTACGTATCGCCGACGGTCTGTACTATGGACCACATTATCTCAAATTGACACAGCTGATGCGTGACAGGAATATGAGCTGAGACTCTACGTGTCGCCGACAGGCTGTACTACAGACCACATTCTCTCAACATGTCACATCTGATCTGTGGCAGGCATATCAGCTGAGACTATATGTGTCGTTGACAGCCTGTTGTATGGACCACATTCTCCGAAGTTGATACAACTGATCAGTGTCAGCAATATCAACTGAGACTGTATTATGTGTCGCCAGGCTGTACTATGGAGCACATTCTTTCAGCCTGACTCAACTGATCTGTGTCAGGAATAAGAGCTGAGACTGTGCGTGTCGACGACAGGCTGTACTATGGAGCACATTCTTTCAGCCTGACTCAACTGATCTACATCAGGAATATCAGTAGGGACTATACGTACCGCCGACAGTCTGCACTCTGGACCACATTATCTCACTTGACTCAATTGATTGTGTCGAGAATATCAGCCGCGACTGTACGTATCACCGACATGGTATACTACGGACTATATTCTCTCAACTTGACAGAACTGATCTGTGTCAGGAATATGAGCTGATGCTGTGCGTGCCGCCGACAGACTGTACTATGTACTACATTCTTTCAAGTGATCTCTGTCAAGAATGTCAGCTGAAACTGCACGTATCACCGACAACTTATACTATGGACCACATTCTCTCAACTTGGCTAAAACTGCTCTGTATTAGGAATATCAGCACGTGTACGTGTCGTCGGCAGGCTGTACTGGATCACATTCTCTCAACTTGACTCAAACTTATCTGTATCAGGAATATCAGCAGGGACTACACGTATTGCCGACAGTCTGTACTATGGACCACATTATCTCAACTTGACTCAATTGATTGTGTCGAGAATATCAGCCGCGACTATACGCGTCACCGACAGCCTATACTGTGGACCATATTCTCTCAAGTTGACACAGCTAATATGTGTCAGAAATCTGAGCCGAGAGTCTACGTGTCGCCTAAAGGCTGTACTACGGATTACATTCTCACAACTTGACACAACTAATCTGCGTCAGGCATATCAGCTGAGACTGTACTGACGCCGACAGCCTGTTCTACGGACTACATTCTCTCAACCTGACTCAAATGATCTGTGTCACGAATATGAGCTGAGATTGGGCGTTCTGTGGACTACATTCTTTCAACTGATCTCAGTCAGGAATATCAGCTGAAACTGTACACATCGTCGACAGTATATACTATAGACTACATTCTCTCAACTTGACTCAACTGATCTGTGTCAGGAATATCAGCCGCGACTGTACGTGTCGCCGACAGCCTGTACTATGGCGATATCTACGCTGCATGGACCATCGCGCTCCCAGGCGAGAGAGAGAGAGAGAGCGGTGGCAGCAGAATTGATTTCTTATAATAGAAAGCCTCCCGCTAGCTCCTTCTCTTATCGCCAACTCGCAGATTGAATATATTTCATATGTTTTCACATAGAAAGCCAAGAAGAGGGTGCTTATCGCCTCGGAGCGGCCGGCACCAAGGGGGTGAAGAAAAATCTACGGGAAATCAAGTGTAAGTAAAGCAGGGCTCCGTGGCGCTATCTTTCTGGAACACCAAACACTCACTCCCTCCATCACAACAGAAGGAGGTCCGAACCGTCCTAACGACAACGGCATAGGATGGATGACCGCCTGGATTAACTCACTAATGCCCTGCGTTATCAGCGCAGTTTGCAAGCATATCCTCAGCGAACAACATCGCAATTTTATTACATTCTTTTCGTGACATTCACTAATCTCTTTCGATATTACGGGCTTATCGTTCGTCTCAGCAAACATTTCTGCAAATATTTCGAATACGGGGAATCTTATGTATACGCTCTCCATTCTATTAATATATACGCTCCCAGAATGGTTTTATTTTCCAAGAATGACACAAAACATTGGTAGCATCAGCCTAAAGAACGGAGTAAAATCTGTCAGTGCTACATTAAAAATACGTAGCGTTTATTTTTATTTCTAGTTTTTTCGTTGTAGGTATAAGGGAAATACAGGAGGCTGAAGCGAAGATTAAAATTGGCATTGAAATTCCATACAATTTGCATGACGAAGAACAAACGAATGGAGACTTAGCACTTCAAAAAGTGCATGGTTACTTTCTCTGGCACGTACATAGTAGGTAGAGAAGCTATCGCATTCCACCCGAAAATTCTATACCGAGATTTCACCGTAAATACACGTTTTGAGGTCCCACAAATAAAAAATTATAAAAAGGCCCACGCGCGTCTGTGTGTATGAACAGTATAACTCGAAAACAAAAGTTGGATCAACATCAAACTTGGTGTTTAAGTTCAGTACCTTTCAAAGATGAGATACAAGATTTACAAGAAAATCCCCCACACCCAAAACTACCCCTTACATCGAACATGTTTTCGAAATTTGTGATTTTCTAACATATAGCTCTAAACCATTTTGATTAAAATACTATATATTAAAAACATTTACAGGACAAACAAAATGTTTATCTTAAATTTTCTGGGAATAGTCTGTGAAGTCCTCTTCATTTAGAAGCAATTTTGTATATCTTATCTTGTATAACTGGTAAATGTTAAGCAATAAATGAAAACGTATTGCACAAAAACACAGATCTTTTTTTGAAACACGCAATTTATTTCGAAACTTTTTTTGGCAACGGTCATTTCGGAGATAGCCGTTATTAATGGTTCGAATTGTTCAATACTTAAGTCATTCTTTTAAAATCCTTCAACGTTCAGTTGTTTCTCGCGATTGCATGAAACAGTATAGAATTTTAACCGCAGCGTTTAGCGTCCAGTTCTTAAACATTTGAAGACTGGTCTGTATACCCAATAATAACGACACAGGATAGACAAAGTTATTAAATGTATCACATCAAGCTTTTTTCTTTTCTTTCTTTCTTTCTTTCTTTCTTTCTTTCTTTCTTTCTTTCTTTCCTTAGGCTAACGTCCTTTAACCGAGAGGTCATATCAAACGGTGAATGAACGAAAAAATCTAAATGATGCCCAAATGAATCTGCATCCCTATAGCTTAGGGTTACACGACATTGCCTTCTCGGGACAAGGTAAAACTCCAGGCAAAAAAATTTTCCAGGTTAATTTACTCCAACCGCAATTCGAACTCGGGACCTCTTGAATGTGAGAAATTTAATTGAGCTTTATTTATGGATGGACTTTAGCTACTGAGGCTCAGTGTCCCATTCTACGAGTATATTGGGCATGAAAGGCCGGTAATTTTGCTCAGAGGTTTCTTTATCAGGCTTGAGATTCTTTTACGTACCCAAATCTGGCTTTACTTCCCTTCCAAAGGAAGCAATGCTAAGGACTTTTACGCTCGAAACAATTCCATCGCCCTCTGCCGGGTTTGAAACCGAGACCTTGGGAACTAGAGACCCGAATGTGAGGTGGGAAAAATTCAAGTTTATACAACAAATATCTCGGAAATGGTTATTTTTGTATGTCTGGCTTAACAGTGTATAAAAACTGTAAAATTCATTCAGAATGGAGAGGACTTCACAGGCTATTCACAGAAAATTCAAGATTAGCATACAATAATTACACATACAGTACTCGAATCAAAATCGTTAGTCATTTTTCAGAAAATAACACAAAGGGAAACTTTTTTCCATTTAAAGTATAGCCTGAGGGGAGGGCGTTCGTGGAACTCCTCGTTAGGCATCCTTGGAAAATACCGAAATTAAATACCAAGTTCGTTATTTCACAGACATTTTTCGTTTTTACTTTCTGTACTACGTGTAGTAAGTAGGGGAAGTATTGCATTCCATCCAAAAATTCGATACAAAGAATTGATATTTAGGCTCAATATCTTTCAAAGATGCGACACGAAGATTTTCAAGAAAATCCTTCCACCCCAAATTACCTTTACATGGAACATTTACCGAAAATGTTGATTTTCTCAAAAATGGTTATAAGGATTTTGATTAAAATATCATGTTTAAGATACTTTCATGGCAAATGAAATGTATATTTTGAATTTTTGGGAATGTCCCCAAAAGTCGTCTTCATTCTGAATGAATCTTGCATAACTGGTAAACCGTAGGAGATAAGACAAAATTTTACTGCACAACAAATTTAGATCTCGTTAAAACACACACAATTTACATTGTATAAACTATTTTTGTTCAGTGAACCATTTCCGAGATATTCGTTGTTACTGTTTGCATTTTCCAATGATTTTTCTAAAATGAGAAATCGTTTTTTAATGTCCTAGTAATGCTCCACAAAACAACCACCTCTTAAAATATTTGACTATCGCTTAAAGTCTACCAATTCTCCTTGCATCTACAAGATAATTACCAATAAGATTAACATCTCGATTAACATGAAGTAGATGGAGAATAAGCGTTTGTAAAAATAGTTTGTACAAGAGTAGAGAAAGTCATGTGAGTGTAACACATCAGATTTTTTCTATCTATTTCTTGTTTTTTGAGAAAAGCGTTTACAGAAATAGTTTAATTACACATTTAGTTTTAGGTACAAGAGGAATACAGGACACTGAAGCGATAGCCAAAAGCTTAAACAACAGGTCGCTTATACGCTGGCTTTCCAATTTCACATTTTGAAATTGCATTTTAAAAACGTACTAAGTGATTGAAAATTTAGATGAATAACAAAGAATATATCGGAATAAATGTCACAAAAAGTTGACATGCATTGTGCTTTAAGAGATGTACACTTTTTTCGTGTAACCTCTTGTTTTGTCACTTACACACAAGTATACAAAATATACGTTTTATTACTTATGTAAATGTCTTTAACGTACGGTATACTATATTAACCAAAATCGTTAAAGACTTCTTCGGCAAAATAAAAGATAAACAATGTTTCTATGCATAGATTAGCTTGGAGTGGGGAATTTTGTTGAAGATCTTCGCGTCATTACACATATGCGCGTGTGCGCGCTCTTTCCATTTATTGAGGTACCTCAAAATATGCATTTCCGGTGAAATCCCGATATTGAACTTCAGTTATAATACAATACTTCCTGTACCTACTATATGTCAGAGAAATTAACAAACGATAGTGGATAGAAAGCCATGTGAATGTAACCATTAGTTTTTATTTGTTTTTCTGTATAATTCAGAGAATGCCCGTGAATTATGGAATTCGAGTCAACAATAAAACATGGTTCCATTAATATTACATCTAAGTATCTTCTTGGAGGTAGGAGTACACATGTAGGGGATTGAGAGAGAGAGAGAGAGAGAGAGAATGTGCCCTATCACCTTTTTTCATTCCCGTTCGCTATGCGCAGGCAGGTCACGTAAGTCCTAGCAATGCTACTGCGCAAGCTGCACTCACCACCTTTGTGTGTCCTCTCGACTCTAGTTGCACACCCTCAAATTATTAATAATAATATTAATGTCCGATGACAAGAGGCCATAACGTTTTAGCGCTAGAACTATATTATAATTACTGCTCCTATGTAAACCTCCATGTTACCAGTCGTCCTCCGTAGTGTAGTGGTTACCATACTAGCCTCTAGTTCCCGAGATCGCGGGTTTTCAGAGGTAAAAATCCTTAACATCGCTTCCTTCGGAAGGAAATAAACCCGGTGGGTCCGTGTCGTAGATTTACGGCACGTAAAAGAACCTCAAGCCTGATAAAGAGGCCTCTGAGCAAAATTACCGGTTTTTCACACACAGTATAGAATGGAACGCTAAGGATCACAGCAGTTAATAAAACTGGATTTAATTGTTTCCAGGTTACCAAAAGTTCTATTTTCCTACCAGGGACATATCGAAATGGCGGGACTAATTTTACCATTATTAATCATTATTATATTATTCATATACTGGTTTCTAAATATTTATGCATCATGAAAACTATTAAAATTAACAATAAATCGAAGTAACGGCCTTTTAGCGGCAACGCTACTTCTGAAGACGCGTTGGACATAGCGTTGGCTGTTGTGCATTTCGGCGCTGCAGGTAACTCATTTCTTACGTACTCTTCCCTTCCTAATCGTATTACATTGGGCTAGCCGTCTCTACTTGCTTACACTAATCAGATTACAAATCATTCGAAACGATATTTCTGACTCCTCCTTTGTTTCAGGGTGAGTATATCACTCTCTGGTTCATGTGATATTTGTTTCAAGCCAGGCATAGATGTATTACAATCTAGGTGGAAACTAGTGTTGGTCAGATAAATGTGGAAACATTACGGGTAAACAAATAACCATTGGCACCTAAAGGAGTGGCCAACTTTTCTTTTAGCAAGTGTAAACATCACAGCCTAATCTCCTAATATGCTGGGTGATGGATATTTTACACGTAAAAGCCATGTATTTTAATGTTCGTACACAATGTTGTTCACAAATGAACCGTGAAGCTGAATTGATTTCAATCTACTCGACCAAAGTGAAAAGGTCAGCCTTTCACTGCTTTTTCTGCGTCAATTAGAGTGGTTGGATTCGTTTTCTACAAGAGGAAAAATACATATAACAAACTATAAGGCAATGAAGGCTTGAAAATATCCCCCCCTACCAAAGAGAAACATCTCATTAGAAGCCAGTTGATACCTTTTAAACCACCATGAAGATAGCTCCATATTCGTAGACTAATTCAAAGAAATTCAAATACGCTATTTAAACTTCGGTGATAGTATTCATATTTCCATTTTTAATTCCTTTAACCCTATCGCTTAGGTAGAGGAAGAATTACATTCGAAACAAGAATTCAGTGCCGAGATTACACAGAAGCACACGATTTGACTATCTCCTTACTTTCTCTATTACGCATAGTAGTAAGCATTTCACGCAAAAATTCCATACTGAGATTTCAACGGAAGTACATGTTTTGAGCAGCATAACTAAAAAACGAAAATTCGGATAAACAGCAAATTTGGTATTTAAGTTCAGTGCCTTCCAAAGAAGTGATACGAAGGTTTTCAAGAAAATCCACCACTCCCACCACCCTCTTCATGGAATAGTTTTCGAAATGTTCGATTTTTTTAAAAATGTAACGATTTGGTTAAAATATCGCATATTTAGGATATTTACAAGACAAAATGAATTACATGACAATCTTGAATTTTTGGGAATAGTCTGTAAAGTCCTCTTATTCTGAAGGAATTTTGTGTAATTTTGTATAACTGGTAAATGTAAAGCGATAAACGAAAACGTGTTACACAATAAATGTAGATCTCTTTAAAACACACAATTTGTTTCAAATAACTTTTTAATGGTATCGGCCATTTCCGAGATATCCCCCTTTAATGCTTCGAATTGTTAAATACTATTCCTTTACAGTCCTGTCGATTTTCTGTTGTTTCTCGCGTGTCATGAAAAGATTAGGTATGGCATTCTTTCTTTCTTTCAGACCTTAAAATATTTAAAAATTTAAAAAAAGAACAAAACAAAAACAACAATTTTTAAATATTTCTAAAAGGGGGCAATTTGATGCAGTATTTTTAACACTAAAATGATTTTAGTCTAATTGTATAATATATATATAATTCAATACCAGCCCGCCTTAAAGCAATATGTGTATGTAACAATATATAAAAAGTGTATATTACAATCATTGTATATGTTTGTATTATTGTATCCATGTGTAATAATGTTCTGTGAATATATTACGTAATTTAATAATGTAGGAGCTGTGAGAATTATAAGTTAAAAGTTGCTAACAATGAGGCAACAATGAGGTAACCTTGAGGCAATAATGAATTTGAAAGTTTAACAATACTACTTGTGATTCTTGGAAGCAATAATGTAATTTTAGTGACAGTTTATAAAAAATAGCCAATCAACATCCAGAAAACGGCTTAGTTAAATGAAGGTATTCTATTGGATTAGGAGTAGCTAATCAGAGACTTGAAATACAGAAATTTACAAGTTAAGGCAGTTGAAATCAGATCAGTTGCCTGCAAACAGTGTTCCTAACCAGAAGCGAGACACGTCTTCGAGAAGTATAATACGTGTCCGTGTGAGACAAAAATAGTTTACGTGTTAAAAAGTGCAAGTATTTAATAATAACATCTCACAGTTCTCTCTATATGAGTGAAGTGTTATTTAAAACGTATCACGCATTAATAAAAGGAGTGAAGTAAAATTATAATCTGTGTAAGCCTACATTATTAGTCACACCACAACCCTACCAAGACATCCATGTCTCTAGAAATAATACTGACGCAGCCAAGGCAAACATAAATATATAATATTTAAAGAAACATTCAAATTACAAAGTTAATATTTTTAAACTTAGGGCGAAGGCTACCGGAAACTGTTTACTATACGTGCAGTTGCAACTACTTCAAGTTCGGCTCCCCAACAGTTGAAATATAATACAAATCCTTCAATACAATCTACTTCAAATTGACGCCCAAAGCGTAGTGCAAATAACGTAAAGATACTATCTACTTCAAATGATACTAGCTACTTCAGAGACCAGCATACAGCGTCCTGTTTCTAAACATTTGACTATCGCTGTTCCCTTTGTATTTATAACGAAATGTATAATGCAGCTATTTCAGAAAGGTTTATCTAGATTAATATTAAGTATATAGGAAAATAAAGCTTTGGTAAGAATAATCTGTATACCCACTAATAAGCGATGGAGGGTAAAGAAAGTCATGTAAATGTAGTACATAACATTTTTATGTATAACTCAAAAACGAAAAGTCGGTTAAGTTCAGCATCTGCCACAAAGGTTTTCAAGAACATTCAATACAAACTGCCTTTGAAAAAATGTTTTTGTTATTTTTATCACTCTCAAAAATGACAAACGATTTCGATTAGAGTAGAGTGGTGTATTTATTGGTCTTAAACACTTTACATCTTGAGACTCGCACATCGCACATGTCACAAAGACCATACATGCTTGTATAATAATATATGTACTCCACATGTTTCACCCTATATTTGTCACACTGGCTTTAAAATTAATGATATTTTATAACAAGTGAAAAAATCTGATGTGTTACACTCACATGACTTTCTCTACTCTTGTACAAACTATTTTTACAAACGCTTATTTTCCATATGCTTCATGTTAATCGAGATATCGAGATGTCAATCTTATTGGTAATTTTCTTGTAGATGCAAGGGGAATATGGTAGCTTTTAAGCGATAGTCAAATATTTTAAGTGCTGGTTGCTATGTGGCGCATTCCATTCTCTTTGCACATCCAGGACATAAAAAAAATGAATAACGAATATGAGAAAAAGTATAAGTATTGGAAAATTTAAGGGAATAACAAGCAATATCTCGAAAACCGTTCACTCAACAAAAAAAATGTATATGACATATATTGTATATTTTAACGCGATCTACATTTTTTGTGTAGTAAAATTTTGTCTCTCTCTTATGGTTTACCAGTTATGCAAAAGTCGTTCACAATGAAGAACACTTTTGGAGACATTCCCAGAAAATTCGAGATATACATTTCATTTGTCATGAAAATATCTTAAACATATGATATTTTAATCAAAATCGTTAGAGCCATTTTTGAGAAAATTAAAATTTTCGAAAAATGTTCTATGTAAAGGGTAGTCTGGGGTGGGGGGATTTTCTTGAAAACCTTCGTGTCGCATCTCTGGAAGATACTGAACCTAAATACCAAGTTTGGTGTTTATCCGACTGTTCGTTTTTGAGTTATACTGTTCACAGACACACACACAGACACACACACAGACACACACACACACAGACACACACACAGACACACACACGGACATGTTTCCAAAAATGCTTTTTTTGGATTCAGGAGGTCTCAAAACGTGTATTTCCGGTGAAATCTCGGTATCGAATTTTTGGGTGGAATGCAATACTTCCCCTACTTACTATACGTAGTAGAGAAAGTAAAAAGAGAGAAATCAATATAAAGCACACAAATAAAACAGAAGAAGAAAAAATAAAAAAAACTTCTGCACACGCACAAGCTATTGTTCACAACAAAAACTCCGTAGCCCTCCCGCCAAGGCACTCTTCCTCCCACGCTTGTCATTTCAGCGTGTTTACTATTTACATGACAAATAAAATTGTGTATCCTGAAGTCTTCGTAATTATGAATGCATTTTGTATAATTCGTGTAATTGGTAAACCATCAGAAATAGACAAACAGTACACGAAAACTATAGATCTGGTTAAAATAATTATTTATTTCCTACTAGGTAAGTGGTAGAGAAGGTATTGCATTCCACCCAAAAAATTTAGTATCGAGATTTCACATAAAATACGCGTTTTGAGGTCCCCTGAATATACAAAGAAGGGATTTTAGAAAAAGGCGCAAGCGCGCATATGCGTGCATGTGTGTCAACAGCATAACTCAAAACGAAAACTCCGATGAATACTACCAAACTTCGTATTTAAGTTTAGCATCTTCTAAACATGCGACATGACAGGAATCGAACCCGGGACCTCCCTAATGCTGTCCTCACACGTTACCACGGAGCCATCTCGCTCGGTAGCCTAACCATTAAATAGGAATGTTATTTTTTTCTCCCCAAAATGGGAGTAAAGGCTATACAAGTTACACTTATTTCTCTGTTAAATAGTGAAATGTCTGATTTTGAAAAGTAAAAGGTCAATAATACGAACTTATAAGTTCAACAAATGGGCAAGAAAATGACAAAATAATGAAAATTGACATAAAATGTCCCAAGTAACATGCATTTTAAAAACCTGGGACGTATGATAAGAATTTATGTACAGGTTAGCAATGCCTATGATGCAACAATTAAAAAGATGCCGTCATCAGAATCGGGTCCTGATTATTACTTTCTCAAGCAGATTGCTTGATATTTAAGGATTCTTAAAGGTTTCTATGATAATTTGGTCATTTTCCAGAAATACAAAAACTATCTTGATTCCCCCAAAAATACTTTGAAGCTCTATCTTGAATTACATACCTTGGCTTTTGTTCTCAGAGCCTTTTAAAGCTTCAACACGTGACCACAAGTGCCCTAAGACCACCTGGATAATGGCCTGTATTTACTTCAAATGCGTTTTATACAACTTCCACTTTTTTTACATATTTACCAATTAAAATTGTTCCATACAATGTAGTTTGTAATCACTTTCTTCAAATTTTCAGCAGAAACTCAGAGGGAATGAACTTAAAAAATATGGCATATGATTTTTGCTACGCTTTGAAATTTTTCAAGTAACGACCTAATCAATTCGACCACTGAGGACAAATAACTAAAAAAAATTACATATTTTTGCCGCATTTGACGTCTGCGGTTAACCCTCCGTGCGATAAATGAGTTGCAGAACTCAACAGGGCAATTCCAAGTAAACGCAGGTCAGTCGTAAAAAGCTGAAGCTGCTGTAGGTGCTATCCCAGCGGTTCTCAGAAACGTCCATACGGATACACGGAGACGGTAGGGACATCTTATCAATAAACAGGGAAAATTATTGAACATATATTCAATGAGCGAAGACAGCATAACAGTACCTTTAGATGCTATAATAATTAATTTATTATTATTATTATTATTATTATTATTATTATTATTATTATTATTATTATTATTATTATTATTATTATTATATCAAGTGAAAATATGGCAGTGCAACACTGCATGCTCTAATGTTTGTTGCTCATAGTCCGTAATGATAGGCAACAACAGCGTAAACACACACACACACCAAAAAAACTATGGGCGAATACGGATGGGTCAAATAAGGACAGTTTAATTATTTGTCAGTCTAAAAAGCGAGTTTATTCCCTCGAAAATAAAGCCTGTGTAACTGAAATGGAAAATATTATAAGACTTATTCGATTTATATTCGCCCATCATCACGGACAATACCCTCTAGTTCAAGGGTCTATTGTTGTCTATCATCACGAACTATACACACTATTGCAAGCCTGGAAAGTGTCTTTCAATGAGCGCAGATAAGCAAGAGGAGCAGACGGAAGTTTGGCTGGCCCTATAGCTTAATCGGTAGGGCACCTGACTGCTGTGTGAGGGGTTCTGGTTTTGTTTCCAGACAGTGGTATGGGAATTTTTCTCTAGCCAATATTATTCCCTATACTCCCCAGATTCTGGTAGGATGAATGTGTGTGTGTGTGTGTGTGTGTGTGTGTGTGTGTGTGTGAGAGAGAGAGAGAGAGAGAGAGATCTAATGATTAAGGCTCAGAGTTTACTAGAAACTCAAAGACAAGCGAATACGAGTTAACACCTTTGCCTATAGGCAATAATATACTCCGAAAGAAAGGCCGCCGATATGACTACTGTAGTTAAAGGGAACTTAATAAAGGAAGAAAGAAAACGAAGCTCGCTCACGCTAATTCCCCAGTTCCCCACTGACCTGTATTTACTTGGAATTACCCCGTTAAGTTCAGGCAACTCTTTTAACGCACGAAGGGATATCTATATACTTGAAATACGGCGTGGTTGGATCACTTGGTATATAAAGCTTTAAAAACAGGCACAAGAGGGAAGCATTTTTTGTGTGCCAGTTTTATATAGTATTTGAATATTAGTGCAGTGTTTCTATTTTGGGGGGGGGGCATTACGATTTTTGCAAAACGTAATAAATTAAAATAAAAATTATACATTTTGTCTAAAAAATATTAAAGGTATCTGTATGAAATTTAAAACGCACTTATATTTACAATACCCGAGCCGGATGGCTCAGGCGGCAAGGTCTGTGGCCCGCATTCGGGAGGTCGTAAATTCGATTCCCGACCTCCCTGACCCATGTTTTTGTGGGGGTTTCTTCTGGTCGCTAGACGAATGCTGGGAAGGTTCATTACATTCCCTGAACTTCCTGTTCCTAAATTTCTCCCACATTCTCATTTCACTTCACTTTCCAAGTGCTTGGTCTGTTTCAGGGTTGAAAGTGTCGGCGCTGCATGACAGGGGAAAAGGATGCTCGCTGTAACCCTTGTCCCCCGAAATGGGCCACTCTCCGAATCCCGGGTCCCCATAGGGAGGTTAGCCGGTTACATCAGCTTCCATCCAGGAGGTTTCAATCTTTAAAAGGTAGGGACCCTACCCCTGCCTTTTCGTGCTGCTAGTTCGGCCGCCCTCTGTCTCCTCTCACCTCACCCCTCTCTCCCGGGGGCACAAAAGATCTTGTAGGTTGACGTGCTAATTCCCCCTCCGCAATTAGTCCTAGCCCTACATCTAGGGCAGCAATAAATCAGGCAGAGCTGTAACAGAGCAGCTTGTGACAAAATACTGAAAACATTCAGATAAAAACTGCAATATTTAGAAATTTCACCTATGGGTGACCTCGAACGATATTCCTCCACGTAGTGCTTACGTCATATGAATGAAACAGTGAACAGTATCAGCGGATGTTTTCAACATTACAAATCGGAATTAGCACACAGAGACACGAACCCCTTTCCCTTCACTGGAATTCTTGTTGTATCACGTTTTATTTACAAGGAAATGTAAACGGAGAAGGCGGTTCCCTTTTACTGACAGATCACAGCCTCTGGCTCCATAAATGTTGCGCTTGTTCAAATCGGTTGATCGAGAAACATGAACTAGCTATCTGTGGTGGGAAAACATGCCGGGTGTTTTTTTGTTTCCGGCTGCACCTGTTGATATGTGATTGGGTATCTGGGTTTAGCTCAGCCCATTTTATGTATGTAAATTTATGTAATTTGCGAAATTGAAACCCTTTTACCAATATATACTTTTGATGAAAGCCGAGCAACCTGAAGACAACCATTCGTATTAGAATTATAACTTGTTAATCCATCTTGGGAAGATACAAGCAGTTAACTGTTTACTCTTGACTTCAATAACAATTCGTTTCTATTCTTATGAAAAATGTCTGCTTCATTCTTAATCGAGATAAACCTTTGCAGAAATAGTTTCGTTACACATTTCTTTGCAGGTGCAAGAGGGACACAGGAGGCTGAATCGAGTCACATATTTAAAAGAGAGTTGCTATATGCTGGCCTTGAAATAACATACCCTTCCATGACATCACTTGAGGCAGTATTTTTAACACTTAAATGATTTCAGTCTAATTATATAATATGTAAATTCAATAACAGCCCGCCTTAAAGCAATATGTGTATGTAACAATATATACAAATGTATGTAACAGTCATTGTATATGTTTATATTATTGTATACATGTTCAATAATGTTATCTGAATGTATTACGTAATTTAATAATGTAGGAGCTGTGAGAATAATGGGTTAAAAGTTGCTAATAATGAGGTAACAATGAGGTAACCTTGAGGCAATAATGAATTTGAAAGTTTAACAATACTACTTGTAATTCTTTGAAGCAATAATGTTATTTTTGTGACAGTTCATAAAATAGTCAATCAACAACCAGAAAAAGCTTTAGTTAAATGAAGGCATTCTATTCGATTAGGATTAGCCAATCAGAAACTGAAATATAACAAAATTTACAAATCTATAAGTCAATTGCTTGTAGACAGAGCTCATAACTGGACGCGTTGTTTGCAGACAAGTGTTCCGCGAGGAATTTAATACGTATTTTGTGTGAGAAAATAGTTTACGTGTTTAAAAAGTGCAAGTATTTAATAAAAGAATCTTACAGCTCTCTATATCAGTGAAGTATTATTTAAATTGTAGTGAAGTAAAAATTATAATCTGTGTAAGCCTACATTCTTCAGCTGCATCGCGCCCTGTTAAGAGAAACATGTCTCTAACAATAATACTGACGCAGCCGAGGCAAACATAAATATAAAAATATTTAAAGAAACAGTCAAATTACAAAGCCAATATTTTTAAATTTTTGGGACGAAGGCTACCGGGTACAATACGTGTGGTTGCAACTACTTCAATTTCGACTCCCCAACAGTTGAAATATAATACAACTCCAATACAACCAATTTTCTTCTTCACACTTTAAAAAAATGACAGAGTATTGAAATATTCAAGCCAACATTAACGGACTACTTAGAAATGGCTGATGTCACTAAAAACTATTTGAAATAAGTTGTTTTAAATAGATCTACATTTTTTGTGGTGTGCCTTTTGTTTATCTTTTAGCGTTTACCAGTTATCCGAATTTCCTATGTAATGAAGAAGACTTCACAAACAATGAAAATTCAAGATACTGTAACAATTGAGAACGCCAGCTGCTACGAAACACACTTTATTCATTATTAGGCACTCAGCGTAGCACAGCACGTTCTACTTGAGTCACTGTTAATACACACTCAAAACAGAACACAACTGTGCTGTGGAATCACAACTCAGGCCCCACATACAAAGCATACATTCTCCAAGGCGAAATTACTCAAACCTCCCGAAAGGAATTTTCTGGGGCAGAAGTTAGCAAACCTGTGGGAAGGCTGCAATAAAGAGTTTGTTGTCCCGGGAGTTTTTGAAAATTCCAATGCAGCTGGCCGGATAAACAGGCCGGCGCGCGCTCACACCGGCGGCCCGCAGGTAACTTCGCGCGCGGGGTCAGAATATATATTTTATTTATCATAAAAATATTATATATATACCTGTTGTATTTGAATCAAAATCCCATTGCAGCTATTTTTAGAAAATCTTCGTGTTTATATTTGGAAAACAGACACCAAGTTTGCTTATCAAACCATTCGTTAAGAAGTTATACTGTTCGAGCACACACATACTTTGGCCCATAAAGCTTTTGCGGAGAGTATTCCGGGGGCTTCAAGAGAAAAGTATTTTAGGTGAAATCTCGATATCGAATTTTTGGGTGTAAAACAATACCTTCTCTACCTACTAGGCACGTGGTAGAGAAAGTAAAAATCTGGCGACTTTTCTACCCACTATAATTTATATTCATGTTTAAGTCCCCAAATCACTCTTTAAAAGGTTCTATTTCTTGTTAATCATAATGCGTTTTAATAAATGGTTTCTATACATATTTCTTTCTCTACCACAAGTAGGTACAGAAGGTTTTGCATACCACCCAAAAATTCAATACTGACGTTTCATTAAATACATGTTTTTAAGACTCCTGGATGCATTTTTAGAAACAGATCCGTGCGCGCGCGCGTCTGTAAACCGCATAACTCAAAAGCGCAAAATCTGATAAATACTGAACTTGGTATTTAGCTTCAGCACCTTCCAACGATTTGAAATAAAATCCTCCCACGCTATACTATCCTAATTGGAACATCCTTAAATGTTTTATTTTCTAAAAAATGGCTGTAACGGTTTTGATTATAAATAGCATATTTTAAAGACGTTTACATGCCAAATAAAATGAATGTTCTGAATTTTAAGTGAAGTCGTAAAACGATAGACGAAAACGTACTGCGTAAAAATTTACATCCTTTTAAAACACACAATTTATTTCAAGTAATTTTTTGTAACATAAACCATTTCCGAGATATCCGTTACTAATGCTTCGAATTGTTCAATACTTAGCCATTCTTCTAAAGCCAAAACTAAACCAGTTGTCTATCGCTATACCGTTTGTATCTATAACGAAATGTGTAATGCAACCATTTCCGCCAACGTTTATCTCGATTAAAATGAAGTAGACAGGAAAATAGACTTTCATAAGAATACTTATATCCCCACCAATAAGCGATAGAGGATAGAGAATGTCATGTGAATGTAGCACACAATTTTTGTTGTAGGAAGGCTAGTACGGCAGTCAAATGTTTAAAAAGCAGCTGGCTATGTGTATGCTGGACTCAACAGTTTGAATACTCGAACATAACATTTCAAACTTTCTAGGAAATATTGAAAAATGTAAACCAATAGCTGGAAATGTCTCTTAGGCGTCTAAATCTACAAAAAATGTTTTAACACAAATTATATATTTTAAGCAACCTCTTTAGGTTCACATACACTCCACAGAAAAATGTTGTGGCACTTTATTGAAACGAAAAATGTTCAAAGCAGAAAATAGTTTGAGTTGGCGGACTTTCGTGTCCAATACTTGGAAACTTAAATACCAAGTTTGGTATTTATCCGCCTTCACTCTTTTAATTGCGTATGTTTGGAAAAGAATTTTAAAATATACATATTTTTATGAGATCCATGGCAAAAGCCTTTAATTTAGTACTAATTCCAACCACATTTGAAATATGCTTTTATATTTTCTACAAATTCATAAATTAAAAAATAAAGATTGTGAGCGGCTTCTTGCCTACTAACAATTATACTAGGTGCTTAACAGCAGCAAACGCACCTAAATGTAAACGTAAATACTGTACCAGAGGTAGAGCGGAGAACATTAAACCACAAATATTAATATTTTGATTTTTCCTAGTACTTGCCTATACCTAGTAGCAGAGGGAAGTACACTGCCGTTTGTGAAAATTGCAACATCAAGAAGGAAACGCATGAATTTAATAACACGGGTTAGGTACATGACAAGTAACAAATGATAAACTTTTCAAATCTATACATGACCTTTGAGCACTAATATTCAGTATTTGATTGACCTCCATGGGCTGTATACGCCGTGGCATTGAATCAAAAAGGTTCCGAAAAGTTCCTGAGGGATTTCCCTCCACGCAGTTTATATTCTAACCCACAAATCCGTGACACTGGTTACTGGAGGACCGTGACGCAACAAATGCCGACCAACCATATCCCAGAAAGTTCGATGGGCGACATATCAGATGAACGTGCAGGCCAGGGAAGCAATGGTACCCATCGCTCTTCGAAGAAGGCTTGTATGTTCCTCGCAATATGTCGCCGGGCATTGTCCAGTTGAAATGTGGCCTGTGTAGATGCCTGAAGCAGGGGGAGTACCTCAGGCTCTACAACCACCGTTAGGTACCGGTTGCTGTTCCAAATGCCCTCAATTCGTAGGAGGCGAGATCGGTTGTTGCAACCAATGGCGCCCCAAACCATCACATCTGGTGCTTGTCCGCTATGCCGCTCAACAATGCAGCCCTCCAGGTTGCGCTCAACACGGTACCGCCGGACACGTATGCGACCATCATTGTAGGACACGTTGAAGCGAAACTCGTCCGAAAAGACTACATTTTGCCATTCAGCATCCCAGTGACGGTGTTCACGTGCCCATTGCAGTCGGAGGAGCTTGTGGTTTCTGGACAATGGAAGCCGATTTAATGGCATGCATGCAACCAGTCCAACCTGCAGCACGGCGATGAACCGTTGATGTAGACAAGTTCACACCTGTTGCAGTGCTCCAGCGTGGAGCCAACACTGTGGATGAAGCTGTATGGTCCGTTATGGCCATGCGGACAAGATGGCGGTCATCCCGTGCTGTGGTTATGTTCCGTGGTCCAGTACCCGCTCTTCGCTGCGTACGACCTTTATCTATCCACTGCTTCCACACACGCATCACTGTCGTAGCAGCATGCTCTGTACGAGCCGAAATGTTACGGTATGACAAACCCGCTTCCCGGAGACCGATCATTCTGCCCCGTTTGAACTCGCTCACATGTCGATATGGCTCCCTTTGATGTCGACTAGGCATCCTGGCGCTCTCTTTATTGTTTTCACCTTGTTTGACAGCTCTGCACTGACTACACTAGGCGCAACACTAACCTTGCGGACAACACGAGAGGGCTCTGATCGGCCACGTGTACCCGCGTGCATCTCTCTGCAAACCTAATCAGTTATTGCTTGCACACACTTCTACATTTCCCCCAAGTTTGGAGTTATTCGGTAAAGTCTTTCCTGGTGTTGCAATTTTCACAAACAGAAGTGTATATTTCACCCAAAAATTCTGTATTGAAAGTTCATGGGAAACACACATTTTTAGGGTGCCTTGAACCCCCACCCCGAAAAGAAATATATCCTTTTAAAAAAATTAGATATGGAGTTTGTGCGTGCGAAATCATGTGTGTGTGTCTGTTGGCAGCATGACTCAAAACGAAAAGCTGGTTAAATACCAAACTGGTATTTAAGTTCAGGAGATCTTCCAAGGAGGCGATATAAAGATTCTCAAGAAAATACACGATTATTTTATATTTTCTCGAAACTCGACTGTAATGATTTTTGTTAAAGTACTATATGTTCAAGATATTTATATGGCAAATAAAATGTATAACTCGAATTCTCTACAAATAGCTTGTGAATACCTCTACATTTTGAAGGAATTTTATATAACTGGTGAACCATATGCGAAAGACAAACCCTGTCTGCGCGAAAAATGTAGTTCTCATTTACACACAAATCTATGCCGTAAAATCTTTTTTGTGTCATTGATCATTTCCAAGATATTCGTCATTATTGGTTTGAATTTTGCAACACATACTGTTTTAGGTATTTGGTCACCGTTCTTTTGTTTCTCGCGATGACATGTAAAGAGTTGAATTTCAAACTCAGGATATAACGACCCGCCTTTTAAAGGTTTGACTATCACTTCACCCTCTTCTATCCCCTTGTCCTATAACAAAATGTTTAATAAAACCATTTCTGCAAATGTTACGTAGATTAACATGAATTATATAGAAAAATAAGTTTTTGTAAGAATAGCTTGTATAGGAGAGATAAGAATATACTTATGATAGTGGGTAGAGACAGTCATATGAATATAACACATCAGGTATTTTACCAATTAAATGCCACAAAATCCTTGTGAAAAGTAATTCCAGAGCAGTACGGTTGAGCTTGAAATGAGTTTTATCTCCGACAGTCAGTTTTTTAACTGCACGACGACGATGATCGGGGTATGCAGATCTTGACAAGACCACCTTATCGCGTGGGGCGATGGACAACTGGTGACGGGGTAATGGCGTGCAAAGTCTGTGATATCGAGCTAAGCTTGGCAACTCGGGATATCTCTCACCCGCTCTCGCACAGAAAAGGAAGGGGTGGCATTCCGCTCATCCGAAGAATGGGCATTTGGCTCGTTCGCTACAAAAACTCCCTTAAAACGGACTGTAGCAGCTATTGTTAGCAAAACCAACTTGGGAGAGGCAAGGGGGAACATTTGCACCCACCTGAATATTTCCAAATTGCATGTTGACTTACTTTAAATAAAACCACTAAATTCTATTTTTATAGTTTTCAGCTATCATATATGTGCATTATGGCTCAATCACGTGTAAGTAATTGTATGTGTGTTTATATTTAACTATCAGTAAGTTAGGAGTGAGGTTTCTGGGCTTTTATTGGGGGATCATATAGTAATACAGTAAAACCTGCCTTCAGCGGAATTGAACGGGGCTGTCGAACATTTCCGTTAGAGATAGGTTTCCGTTTAAAGAAGGTAGGCCTAGGCTATTAACAAACTTAAACCATAAACATACACGTATTCTCGTTTTAAATACAATGATTTATTCGGTAACCGCAGAAGAATAGTCCCGTCACGTCGTCGTTTGCTGTTTTCAGGTCGTATCATTAAAGGTAGTTTAGCAATCCAATCGGCGATGACTCAAATATTAACGTCATTCGATTCACCACAAGGTTCGATAAAAATTATCTATTGTCGTTTGCGGAAACTCTCCAACCATCCATTAGATGCTTTGAATTCAGTCTTACCCAGTTTTTCAGCTACCTTCTTAGCATATTCCTGTAACGTAGACCATGATATGCGGTGATTTTTTACACTAACGAACCACTCCCACACTATTTCATTAATGTCCGGGTTTTCAGTTTTCTTAAGTTCTCTCTTTATTTTTCCATTAGCAAAAGTTTCCCAGCTCTTCAGAATTTCTGTTTTATTCTTTAGAATCTCGTAAACTTGAGTTTTGTCTACGTTGAACGCCTTCATGGTCTGCTTTACACTCAATTTATCACGTTCACTAGCACAACTCTTGTTTTCGAAGCCAGTGACTATTGCTGAACTAAATCATCACCTATGCAAGTTTAGAGCTGTACTGCTTAGAGCTGACAAGTTACTAGAGCACAACAATTAAAGACCGTCAGCCGTGCTTATTGTTAACTTAACTATGCAGTGAAGGATGAAGTTTCTCAACAATCGGACCGCCATTAGCGCACCCCGCTCCTAGACTGGTCAGGTAGTAGCAAAATGGTCATGTTTCAACTTAAACGTCACGTACTTAGAGCAGACAACGCAGACTTTCACAGAGCGCCTGAAAAGTTTCTAAACTCTGCACTCCGGAACTGGAAAGTTTCCATTAAAAGGCGTACTTTGATTTCCGTTGTCCGCATAAGACATTTTCCGCTTAATAAAGGGAATTTAGCATGTTTTTCACCGCAAAATTCATGGAACCACGAAATATTTCCGTTTAAGACAGATTTCCGTTTAACAAGGAGTCCGTTGAAAGCAGGTTTTACTGTATATTTTTTTCGACGATAGTGTTTTTTGAGCCACTTCCCGTTCAAGCTGTCTTGTGTAGCGGGCGGGGGTTGCGCTTCCTCATATACATGTGCTATCTCACTTGTATGTCTCAAAGTGAAAGTTCTGAAAGTTCTCTGAAGTTCTATGCCTGGGCTCCCAGTCGTAGAGCTATGCCTATCCTAGTTACCCATCTTTAATGAATCTCGTATATTGTGGGTGAAGGCAATTAATAAACCGAATTCCCTTTAACGACTTCCCACTACATTAGATTTTGCCGTGGACCTAACTATCTACGTCACACGCAATCTCCTCCACCCACACGCACGCACACGCGTTACAGCACCTGTCACCATATAGCTCGCACGAGAGAATATGAAAGTGTTGAAATCTGCGGCCGATGTTCCTTTTATACTCCTCTGCTATGACGCTATCATTCGCGCCTTTTTATATAACCTCTATTCTTATTAGTGATTTACTTGGCGTGTTATGAGAACAGAATTATCCAATTTTAGAAGTCAAGCGTTTGCCTGACTCCTTTAAAAAGCCTACCATCTTCTTACAACACTGGTTTCTCTTTATATCATCTGACTCATTTACCAAATCCTTCACCTTTCAGGAATTCTATATCTATCTTCGTCATTGTCCTTGTCGCACATCGGACCTTTTTCTCTCTGTTTGATGTTGCTTTGCCTGATCCTATGCACATTAGGTATGTATGTTGGTGGACTTTTAGCTCTGCAGCTAACTCATTTCCTTGCTAATTACAATGTTTCCTTACATATGCCTACATTTTATGAATACAAGTAATTTCACAATATTATATTACATTTTTGGTTATATTCTTATCTAAGTTATTGATTCCCCTTATTTACAATTGTTTGTCCTGTCGGTGTATGTCCCCATACACTTGATGGAAAGTTGAATTTCCTGTATTCAGTGCTAGTAACCTAACCTACCTGCGTGTTTTGTCTATTTTACTACACGTATGTGCATGAACTATATTAAATCCTCGAATTTTTACATATTTATTATTCTGGTTGAATTTCATCATGCAACTGCTGACTCCAAATCAAAAGTGAATCAGAGCGCAATCTAGCAAAGTTTGGCTCGTTTTCAGAGAGATCCTACAGAATTTATGCATCGAATTATAACAATGAAACATGGGTGATCTATTATGCCCCTGAAACAAAATAACAGTAAGCAATGGAAGCACCAAAATTTTCCAAAGCGAAATTGTGATGGAGAAGATGACGTTGGTTTTCTACGCTCTCAAGAGTGTGCTACTAATTGATTATCTTTCCCCGGGAAAATCTATCATCAGAGCGAATTATGCTAACCTTCTGGACCAAATGAAAACCGAAATAGATGGGACAATGCTCGCCTTCACATATCTGCTGTTGCAATGGCGAAAATCAAGAAGCCGGGGCATGATTTATTGTCACATCTACCTTATAGCCCTGATTTATCTCCATCAGACTTCCTTCTGTTCCCTAAACTGTAAACGTTCCTTGGTGGAAAACAAGTTTTCGCCCCATGAAGAACTTAAAATCGTCATTAGAGGTGTATTATGCAGACACGAAGCCTCCGCTGCCTCGGGAACTACTAGTATGGTACCCCCTAGACTATGTAGGACGATACACACACGGAACTTTTTCCAAAAAATTATTTTTATTCAGGGGGCTTCAAAACGTGTATTTACACTGAACTCCCGGTATCGAAGATTTGGGTGGAATGCAATACTACCCCTCCTTACTATAGCCAAGCAGTAAAGAAAGTAATAAGAACAGTTTTAAAAATCTGAGGCATTATTTTATGTTTCATTCCGAGAACGTTTCAAATGACCCTCGTAGTCTATACATATATACTATAACTGCAACTGATGCTTTTCCTGATAATCTTCTATTTTACATGAATAACTGATACAGACGTACATTCGAGTGCATGGAATTGTGTACAGTAGTTTATGTTGGTAAGGAAATATTAAATCGCCACTGGCGTCCCTTACCTGGTTGTAGCACTCCACTTAATGCTTGCCTTACTCCCCCGTTTTCCTTCAGTCCTGAGCCTGAGCCTATTTTGAGTGCCAAACTTCTGAAATCAAACCAATAAGAGAGGAGCTCGCAGAGGCGCTGGTGTGCACCAGCCACTCAGGTTAAATGTTTCCGTACTCCTCCCCTTTCGCCGCTCACCTAGGCCTGATGTTTGTTAATTGGTTAATGCGTGTGTGTCAGACTTGAATTCACAGCAATAAGAGACCAGCTTACCAAGAACTGATGTGGAACACACATGACAAGAATTTCTGCCAATTCCTGTGCCTAAAAACTCTATAGAAATCAGAAGCATCGGCACGCTTTCGTTACAAATATATAAACTCTACATATCCTATGTTCTACATAAAATTCCAGCCTTTTGTGTATGCTGAATTCATCTGCAGGCTTGAATCCGTCATGGTATCAATTTATGCTGTTAACGGAGTTTTTTCGTTGGCCAAGTGTTCGGTTATGCCACGTCTTTAAACATTTTCTAAACTATGAGCATGCAAAACATATGCGAGGTGCTTCGTAGAATTTGTGAAATTAAAATATTCTATTCATGTTCTATTAATGATTTTCCCAAGAAAATTCTCACAGCTGTTTTCGCTACCGTTTCGATTTGAGCACAGCCCTTTATTCGGGATATTGATTACGCATTTTGATTAAACAGTGAGAACTACGAATTTCCTTTCGCTCGCTCAATAAACCGGCCCTATTCAGCCTTTAGTGCTTTTCATCTGAATTAGATGAGATAGCGCTGTCGATAGAATGAGATTTAGCGGATACGCGACCACCATTTGAGTCGCATTCTGCTATGAAATAACACAAAATAAATAGACACATCACGCATGTGACTAGTGTGCTCTTGGGATTGCGAACACTTGCGTTGTGATAAACGGTTGCATGCATTATTTCCTTTGCTGGTAACGTTTCGAAGTTCTCGAAATAAAACACGGTAGTTTTAGAAATATTGATATGTGTGTGTCCAATGTAAATCAGTAACGAAAATACTACATTTCATACTTGAATCAATCGATTTTTCATGAAAAATCCCTCCACCCCAAAGTACCTTACCTTGTGAAGAATATTTATTATTTATTTTCTCAAAAAGTGCTAAGATTACTTTGGTTTATATACCAGATGTCTGAGATATTAATATAAATTAAACCTATAGCTTTAAAATTCTGAGAATAGCCTTTGAAGTCCTCTTCATTCTCATTGAATATTTATTTACTCTTCTGCGTACCTATAGTAAGTAGAGGAAGTATTGTATTCCAACCAAAAATTAGCTATCGGGCTTTTCCCTGAAATGCACCCTTTGAGTGCTCTGAATAAAGATAAAAATTTCTCTTTTTTACTTTCTCTACCACTTGTCTATAAATACACTGGTGTGCAAAACCTAAGGATGAAAGTAATCTTCGCATGCTGTGACACTGCCAAGTAACATAGCTCGATGAAACTTGAATCATACATAGAGAGAACTGCTACGGTA
Source organism: Deroplatys truncata (assembly GCA_030765065.1). NCBI lineage: Eukaryota > Metazoa > Arthropoda > Insecta > Mantodea > Mantidae > Deroplatys > Deroplatys truncata. The sequence continues at coordinate 48,038,040 of CM060986.1, forward strand.
TGCTATAGTAGGCAACCAAATGAAATATGCAATGAGACGAACAGAAATGGTACTTTAATTCATAGACCATAAGCTACACTAAAGTCAATATGACATATAATGGCTCTGTAGATTTACAGAAACAGACACATGGTGCTTAAAAGGGTGTATGATCACCACGAACAACAATGCATGCTCTGCATCGCGCTCTCCTGCTGATCACAAGGTTGGTAAGCAGTTCTTGTGGTAGGGCGTTCCATTCCTCCACCAGCGCTGTTGACAACTGTTGGATGGTCGTTGGTGCATGTGGATGTGCTGTAATGCGTCTCCCCAAAGCATCCCGCACGTGTTCGATGGGATTTAAATAGGGGAACGGGCAGGCCAGTCCATTCGCCGAATATCCTCTCGCTCTAAGAGATCCTCCACCTGTGCTGTTCGATGCGGTCGCGCATTGTCATCCATAAAAATGAAGTCAGAGCCGACTGCACCCCTGAAAAGACGCAAATGGGGAAGGAGTACAGTGTCACAATAACGTTGACCAGTGAGTGGGCCGTGTTCAAAGATTTGGAGGTCGGTGCGCCCATGCAACATTATGCCTCCCCAAACCGTAACGCCCGGACTACCAAAACGATCATGTTCAAGGATGTTCCTGGGTTCATTACATGTTCCCACCTCTCGCCAGATGAGGGTACGTCGAGAATCACTACTTAGACTGAATCTGCTCTCATCCGGGAAGAGCACGCGACCCCATTCCTCGTTGGTCCAATTTTGATGCTCTTGGGACCATCGCAAACGGTGCCGCCAATGTGAGGATGTCAATGGAACACAATGACCTGGCCATCGGGCAAAGAGACCACCTCTGTGTATTGTGTGACTAGCTGTCTGGTTAAATGTGGTTGCAATTGCACCCGCTGTTTGGCGTGGATCCCTACTTGCCTGTTGCACAATGTAGCGGTCATCTGCTGCTGTAGTTGAGCGTGGTCGACCACCACCTCCTTGGGATAGCAGTGCCTGTGGTTTGGAAGGTTCCCCATGCACATTAAACAATGCTGTGAGCAATTCCAAACTCCTGAGCAACACTCGTCACACTTCGCCCCTCTTCCAGTTCCCGATAATTCTTCCCCTTGTGAAGTCATCCAAATGGTGTCTACGGGCCATGTTGCAATGAAGAACACCACTACAGTGCACCGTAACAACTCGCTAATTGCCACACACCTTCTTGTCCTGTTTCGTCAACTGCCCCGTATTGCTGGACCAGACCCATTTGGCACTATAGGCTCGCTACACTCACGCCTGTGACATCCAGCCTTCTGTGTACGTGTGAGAGACCTCTGGCAACATCCTCCCGCACCTTCATCACTTCCACCAAGTAGTCCATTTGTTATGTTGCACAGGATGCAGAATGTGTTTATCGGATGGGGGACACCAGCCACTGCGACCAACTTGATCTATTGTGGCTACACCCCCCGGGAAACAGGGATTAGGTGAAGGTTCCGTAGGAGGCCCCACAAGAGGCGCAAAGATTTGCAATATTTCCAGTTATGAACACTCGTGCACCAGTGGAGGCGAAGAATCCCGAGAGGGGGCGATGAAGGGACCCTAACGGGCGGAACAACGCACTCTTGTGTTCATGGGGAGATATCTTTGTAATGTGCAAGCATCTACGCCATCTGCAAGACAGCGCCAGTACCGTAGAACCTAGAAACATACCTAAAACGTGAAAGGGAGAGATAAAATTAGATGAAATGGAGAAAGGAGAATGGTGGTAGAAGACACTACTCCGACATTAGCCTAGGCGATCAGAGGAAAACCACGAAAAACCCCATGGTCAGAGTGGGCGGTCACGGTCACCGAGAATCGAACCTGGGATCTCCAGAATGCGGGCCACAGACGTTGCCGCCTGATACTCCCGCTCGATTTTGCCTATAGTAAGTAGAGAAAGTAGTGTATTCCACCCAAAAATTAGCATATCGAGATATCAAAATATACATTTTTAGACACGTGAATACAAAAGAAAGAAAAAACAGAGAAATAAATAAGGAAAAAAGCCCTTGTGAATTTGTGTATGTTTTAACAGCATAACCCAAAAACGTAACGTCGGAATATTAATTTTATTTGTATATGTTACTAGATTAGCTTCAAACGAATTATTCTTTTATTCAAATAAAATTTTATTAATTATTATTTTTTTACCTATTATCTTTATATTTGTTTATTAGAATATCGTCGAGGTATTCCGGCCAGTCCTAGAAACTGTTAAATTTACTCCTACAAATCCCAAACTTGCTATCTTCCCAAGTATGTCACACGAGGATATTCTTCAAAATCCTATCTTCCCAAATTTCCTTTTAGATGAAACATTTGTCATGCTATTTTCTCGAGAGATGGCAGTTACGATTTTGATTAAATGACCACATGTTGAAGATATTTACATGACAAAGAAATCGTATATATTGAATGTTCTATGGATAGCCTGTGACCTTTCATACTGAATGACTTTTTAAGTCTGAGTAATTGGCACACCTTAAGAGATAAACAAGATCTCACTACATAAACATGTAGATCTCGTTGAAACACATAATTTTTGTACTCGGTTACCATTTCGAGATATTCTTTGCTATTAGTTTCAATTTTGAAACACATACATATAATTTTTTCAAGCGATAAGTCGCTATTCGTTCTTTCTCGTGATTATGCAAGGCGCATGGAATTTCAAAGCCATCACATAGTGACACAGTTTTAAAAGATTTCACTATTGCTTTATTTCTCTGTATTCTTGTTATACGTTCAATGAAGCGTGTAAATGTGTTTATCTCGATTAACAAGAAGTAAATACAAGAATAAGCTTTTGAAAGAGTATAAGAGTGAGTGGAGAAATGCATGTGAAAGCAATACATCAGATTTTTAATTTTTAAAATTAATGTTTAAACACATGTGTGACAAAACAACACAGTCTTACTAAGGAGACACCCAAGCGAGTGAGATAGCTTAGTGGTAACGTGTGAGGCTCGCATTCGGAGGTCCCGGTTTTGCTTCCTGGTAACCTTGGATTTTTCGTGTAGTCCTCTAGTCGATAGGCCAATACTAGGGTGGTTTCTCTTCTACCATGATTTCTTTTCGATAATTTTCCTTTCATTCCGTTTCCTTCTCATCTTTCATATGTGGTTCTAGGTTTCTTGGTGTATAGCGGTGCCGGACAGATGGCATGGATGCTTGCTCAAAGGAAAGAGTACTCCCCGTGAAGCTGCTTGGTCGACGAATCGTTCATCGCCCTCTCTAGGCAGTTCCAGAAGTGGGACTGGTCTTCCAGCCTGGAACTGCTAGGGACTTCGCGTCTCTGCGGCCTGGTTCCTTCACTCCATCAGTTCCTCCTGCGAGATGGTAGCCACAATAGATCTATTTAGGTTGCAGTGTGCGAGGTGTACCTACCCCTTTGCTGTATAACCTATACCAGTGTAGATACTCATATGGAGGCTCATAGTAAACTCAAGTGTGTGCCTTTTAAGTATGCAGGAAAATTAAACGGTGAATTGTGCAGCCTTTTAGAGAGAAATCTTGGCATTAAACTTCGTGTTCTTCAAGGGAGAAGGTAGTGCTTGCTTCTTGAAGAAATTTCCCTACTATTAGTTAAATTGCTTTCAAGTTTTGCACAAAATCTGTAGACCTGGAAAGATCCTTCTCAGCATACTGTGGCATGTATGTGTGTATTGTCACGCCAGACACATTATTGCGTCGTTGGCAACAGTATTTTTGGAATAATTCTTTCGGTTTTGGGTTTGAAGTTCGTCTGGCGTGGCGACTCACCACCTTTTAGCTGACGATCCTAGCCAGAGGTGGAGAGAGTGGAGGAAGTGAGCGTTACTTCTTTGTGTGTTGTATGTTGAGCTTCACTGTTGGTTGAGTGTTGAGTCTGAAAGGTTGTATGTGAAGTTGTGTGAATGTAGCATCTCCGCTCAATTTCTTCCTTTATCTTTTGTGTGCAATGTAGGGGCACTGTGCTTATACTGATACCACAGGTAATGTGATTAATGTGAAATTCTGTGTATTTTGTTATAATTATCCCACACCTACTCTAGAATGTGTTGTTTAAGATTCTGGTCCTCTTGCTGCCTCTGCAGCACGTCTCCCAATGTGCATGCTGGGGTAACTAAAATTTGATACTTAGCTGGAAAAAGCTTTTGACTTCACCCCAGTATGTAACAATACAAATTTGTGTTCACCGATAAACGTCATAAATTTACACCTGGGCATTTGGAGAAAATTATCACTTACTGCAGATCAAATTACAACGACCGAAATGAAGTCTACATTGTAAATACTGCACCGGTTATTGATAATGTTTGGAAATGTGTTTTAATGTGGCGTTCGGGAATATTATTTTTCTCATGATTCTAAATATGCTTCAATTAAGCAAATCCGTTTTCATTCCAAATATTTTTATTACTGTGGTGAGACACATATATATTTGTTTTCTTCAAACTTTGGATATTGAAATATTTAATACTGAATTTGTTATATGATTTGAAACCTCCACAATCATTTAAAATGATTTATTTTCTGGTTAACAAAATTTCAAGAACGGTACTGTTGTTCCGTTCTCAATTTTATCTAAGTTTTTATTACTTTCTGGAGCTGCGTACTTTGCAGTTAATTGCTTCTTATTCTTATTACAAGTAATTACAAACTAGTCCGGAGCATAACTTTCTATCCCTTGCGATAGATCTAGTCCACGTACGAGTACTTATCTACGTGGAATCAATTTTTTTCTCTAAGCATTCTCGCAGAGCTATATTTATTCTTTACGGATACTTCCCACGTAACTAATAGGATCTCGCGGTAATTCTCGCTCTAACCTATCAAATCACTATCACTTCTTCTCCCTTCCTTGAATTGCTTCTGAAAATTTTCTCTTCTACGGCGATAACTCGTCTGGTACTTTCGAAGTTACAATGGCGTCTCTCAGCTTGTTGATTTTCTTCGTCTTTGACGAGTATCGCTTTGTGGCGTGTTTGCGTTTTTCACTTACTTCAGTTATTATTTACATGTTATTTTCTCTACCATGTAGCGAAGATATTCTACTCCACCTAAAAGTTAGATACCGATATTTCACCGAAAATACACGTTTTGAGGTCCTCTAAATTTAACAAAAGCCTTTTTAGAAAAAGGTGTTGTGTGAACAGCATGACCCAAAAACGAAAACTCGAATAAATACCAATCTTGGTATTTCGGTTCAGTACCTTCCAAACATGCGACACGAAGATTTTCAAGAAAATTCTCGTACCCCAAACTACCTGTAGATCGTATTTCGAAATTATTTATTTTCTAAAAGCCGTCATAGGTAATTTTGAATAAAATGCCATATATTAAAGATATTTTGCATGACAAATAAAATGCATATTTTGAATTTTCTAGGAACAGCCCTTCAAATACTCTTCATTCTGCAGAAATTTTCTATAAGCTTGCATAATTGGTAAACGTTAAGCGATACACGAAAACGTATTACACAGAAATGCAGATCTCTTTAAAAACACTATTTATTTCAAATAAGAATTTTTGTGGCATTAACCATTTCCGAGATATTAATGGTTTGAATTGTTCACCACTTAGACATTCATTTCAAGCGCTGTCGATTTTCATTGTTTATCCGATTGCAAGGAAAGCGTATGGAATTTTAAGTCCAGCATAGAGCGTCCAGTTCTTAAAATTTGACTGCCGCTATACCCTTGCATTTACATATAACGAACTGTGTAATGTAGCTATTTCTGCAAGCGTTTATCTCCAATAAAATGGAGTAGAACAGAAAACTAAGCTTTCGTAACATAAGTTTATACACCTATTAATAACAGATGGTAGAGAAAGTCATATAAATGTAACATCAGAATTCTTTTTATGTAGATACTTCTTTAAATCGTTCCTGTTATTACGTTTTCGTTCTTTCCTTGAGGTTTTGTTTTACAATATATTTCTTTATATACATAAATTAACTTAAAAGTGTTACTATTATGACTTTGTTATTATTATTATTATTCTCTTGACGTGACCCTATATAAATTTCAAACTTAATTTCTTTCGCATTCTTATAATTTTTACACTTTTGTTAACTTCTTTATTAATAAATAATTTCTTATTATTTATTTGATTTCTTTAGGCTTCTAAATTAAGGGTAATTGGATTAATTCTCACTACAGTACTAAAACACATTAGCTTAAACTTGACAATTTAGTACACATTTTCGAAATTATAGAGCATGTTTTAAGGACATTGATAGCATATATGCATCCATATTTTAGCGCATAAAATAATAATAACAGTAGTGTTGCGCCAATGGAGCGCGCCACACATTGGAGGAAGTCGTGAATGTCGCAGATGCAGCCAACTGTGGGGACCTAGTGGGGTGAACATCAAAAACTGAAATTTCCCTCCGAATGTGTCCTGGCCAGAGACAAGGACGGGACGAGTCCTAATGCCGGAGTTTTCTGATACACTGCCTCCGTCAAGTTAGTCAAAGTGAGGCGATAAGATACTTTTTTTTTTTCGGGAATATTCGTGCAGGCAGCGCGCCGCGCCGCGTCCCGTCCCGGCCGTGCTTGAGTAGGCAGATAAGCAAGCGGCGGCATTGCGGTGCGCGCGCAGTGTTTTAGCATAAAGATAATGCAGCAGCACTAGTACAGCGACTTTGTTGTCTGATAACGATTTGAAAATGGAATATTCGTGCTGTTTGTGGTGCGTTATCAGCCGGTGCAGGTTCGGGCTGTTTACAGCCGCTCGGGCCCCTTATCGCCTTCCCACCCGCTTCCTTCGCTAGCCCCCCCTTCCATTATCTGCTATCGCGTCACCATAAACATGCGCTCCTATCGACATGCCCGCCACCCGCCACAGACAGGCTTCCTGCAGGCTACCAACATTTACATAACCCTCTCTCTCTCTGGCTGGCTTCGAACGGGAACGCTTTCTTACAGGCCTCGCTGACCACCGCAGTACAACTCATGACAAAAAATTCCGTGTGGACTTTTACGCGAGTGGAAATGTGGCTCAGGCCAAAACAATCGCTTCATTCATTCGACTTCTCCATGTTCGTTATGCAAGCCATTTTTACTTTCTCTACTACCTAAAGTAGAAGCATTCCACCCCAAAAAATCGATGTCGCGCTATCACGGGAAATGTACGTTTTGAGGCACCCTGAACTCAAAAAACGTATATTTATAAAAAGGACCGTGTGTGTGTGTGTGTGTCTGTGAACAGTATAACTTAAAAAGGAAAATTTCGATAAATACCACACTTGTATTCAAGTTCAAAGATGCGACACAAAGATTTTCAAGAAAGTCCATCCACTACCCTTTACGCGGAACATTTTTCGAATCTTTTTATTTTCAAAAGATCGTTTTAACCTTTTGTTTAAGATACCATATATTAAAAATATTTACATGACAAATAAAATATTTATTTTGAATTTTCTGGGAATAGCGTGTGAGGTGCTCTTCATTTGCAAAGAATTTTGTATAACTGGTAAACGTTAAGCGATAGACGAAACGTATTACACAAAAAATGTAGAGCTCTTAACAACACGCAATTTATTTCAAATTCGCATCAGCTATTTCTGAGATATCCGTTATATAACAATTCGAATTGTTGAATACTTTGTCATTCTTTTCAAGCCCTGTCGTCTCGCGATGTCATGGAAACAGTATGCAATTTTAAAGTAGGTGTAGCGTCCAGTTCTAAAACGTTTGATTATCACTATTTCCTTTGTATCTGTAACGAAATGTTTAATGCAGATATCTTCGGAAAGATTTATCCCAATTAAAATGAAGTATATAGGAAAATAAACTTCCGTAAGAATTATTTACATATTGACTAATAAGGATGGGGGTAGAGAAGGTTGTGTAATGTAGCATATGATTTGTTTTTAAGTAGTTTAACGTCCTTTAACCGGATCATTCATATCGGAAGATGCATGGACGAAATTGGTTAAATGATGCTCAATTGAGCCCGGAGTCCCTAGAGATTAAAGTCACTCGACATGCATCTCTTCAAGATAAGGGAAAAAACTCGGAAAAAACTTTACCCGAGTAACTCGCCCTAACCGAGTTTTGACGTAGGCACACAGGCTCCACACCGCGGAGCAAACAGTAAGCAAAATTGCCTCCCTGGTCGAGTTAGTCAATGATCTCTGTGACACGTTATCTTTTAAGCGTTGCACCGTTATCATAGCTCTTAGATTATGACAATGTGCATTTATTGTGACATTTTTGGTCATTTTTAGCTATTTGCAGTTTTAGGGCAATTTTTTCGATATTATATTATTATTTTGTCATTTTCTAGCCCTTTGCGTCTTTATTTAGCGTTTTATTGGTTTACGTTGAGTATATAAAAAATTTATGTTATCGATAGATTACATAAACATAACTTTTGAAACATAAGAAATTTCATTATTCAACTGAGAAAAAAGAGCAACTTTGTACGTCCTTTACTGGCATTTTTTTGTGAAAAGAAATCACATTCCTATTTAATGGTTAGTCTGGAAACGGTTGTTTCCGGTTGGAGGGGTGACCATTTTCAGGGGAGCAGGTATAATTACAGTTATGAACTCATGTCCCAAACTAGAGGTGAGACACACCAGTTTTCCCTTTCTAGTGTTAATGAATTCAGGTTGCTGTTCTTTGGTCGCGCCATAAGCTGTGAACTCCTCTTCATTTGCATTGAATTTTGTATAATCTAAGGACTCGAAAGAGTCGGTGCTACACTTTTGTAAGACCTGCTTCAACAACAATTTTCTTAGTTATATTTTCAGATTCTTCAAACAAGAACATGGAAAAAAATTAAATTATTTTGTAAATTATCTCATCATTATTCTTAAGCGTACATTTTCTGGTTGTATAGACGTTACAACCACGTGTAAATTAATTTAGCTTTCTGTGTACTAATTTTAATAAATTTAAAAAAATAGTTATTTTTGTAATTATTGTATCTCATTTTGTATATTATAAATGCGAGTGTTTTTCATTAAAATCACTTAAATCCAGTACTAAAAATAACATTGTTACATTCACATGACTTAATCTACCCACTTATCCGCACAGCTTTCTTACAGGAATTTATTCTTCTATCTGCTCCAAGTTGAGATAAATGCTTGCAGAAATAAGTTTTATTACTTCAAAAAAGTATAAATATCTTAACATTCAAACTAGTTACATTAAATAGCTCCGAAATGCCACAAAACAATATATTAAGACATCAATTGTGTGTTTTTAACAGACCTACATTTCTATGCAGCACATTAGTGTCTTCCTCTTAAGGTTTCCATTTATACATCAATATAAGGTATTCATTCGTAATAAAGGCTATTCACAGAAAATTCATGAGTTAGATTGTACTTGTCATGCTAATATCATAAATAATGGTGTTAGATCAAAATCGTTAGAGCCATTTTTGAGAAGATACAAAATTTCGAAACATTTTTATATAAAAGGTAGTTTGGGGACGAGGATTTTTTTTTAAAATATTTGTGTTGTATCTTGGCAAGATCCTGAAGCTAAATAGCAAGTTTGCTACTTATCGGATATTCGTTTTGGGGGCGGGGTTATGCTATTCATATTATGAGCTGTTTCTCTGTGAAGAGCACTAACAGCAGGGAATCTGTCTATAAACCGCCGTCCTACTCGCCACAAGAGTTAGTTGTCACTTAGGAATCACACATGAAGATCTCTGTGCTAAAGTATACAGACATTTTTGGTTTCTAACAGCACTAACACACTATAACTGCAACAAGTGGTCTCACAACGTTCAACTTCTGTATAAAGACTTCGCGTCAACTGACTGGGTGACACACGGAGAGAAAGACTAGTGAAGCAGGAATAGAACCGGTTAGAAAAAGCGCAGTGCAGGTCAAGCAATTCCCCTTAATACGGCCACGCTCAAAACGAAGGCTCTGTACACTGGCTGCAATAAATATCTGCGGCTTTTATTTTATTTTATTTTTATTACTTTCTCTACTACGTATAGTAAGTAGGGGAAGTATTGCATTCCACCCAAAAATTCGATACCGAGATTTCACCGGAAATACATGTTTTGAGACCTCCTGAATCCAAAAAAAGCATTTTTGGAAACATGTCCGTGTGTGTGTCTCTGTGTGTGTGTGTGTGTGTGTGTGTGTGTGTGTGTGTGTCTGTGAACAGCATAACTCAAAAACGAACAGTCGGATAAACACCAAACTTGGTATTTAGGTTCAGTATCTTCCAGAGATGCGACACGAAGGTTTTCAAGAAAATCCCCCCACACCAGACTAATCTTTACATGGAACATTTTTCGAAAATTTTAATTTTCTCAAAAATGGCTCTAACGATTTTGATTAAAATATCATATGTTTAAGATAATGTCATGAGAAATGAAATGCATATCTCGAATTTTCTGGGAATGTCTCCAAAAGTATTCTTCATTGTGAACGACTTTTGCATAACTGGTAAACCATAAGAGATAGACAAAATTTTACTACACAAAAAATGTAGATCTCGTTAAAATACACAACTTATGCCATATACATTTCTTTTGTTGAGTGAACCGTTTTCGAGATATTGCTTGTTATTCCCTTAAATTTTCCAATACTTATACTTTTTCTCAAATTCGTTATTCAGTTTTTTATGTCCTGGACTTGCAAAGAGAATGGAATGCGCCGCATAGCAACCAGCGTTAAAATATTTGACCATCGCTTAAAAGCTACCATATTCCCCTTGCATCTACAAGAAAATTAGCAATAAGATTGACATCTCGATATCTCAATTAACATAAAGCATATGGAGAATAGGCGTTTGTAAAAATAGATTGTACAAGAGTAGAGAAAGTCATGTGAGTGTAACACATCAGATTTTTTTAGAATGGCAACATTCTCAACAAAACACAAAGCTTTCTTCGCTCTTTTATGACTCCAGTGCGTTCCTATTATATTTTTATTTTCTCAACCACGTACCTAGTAGGTAGAGAAGGTATTGCATTCCACCCAAAAATTCTATACCACCGGAAATACAGGTTTTGAGGACCATGAATAAAAATAAAGCATTTTTAGAAAACCTCCGTGTGTATCTGTGTGTAAACAACGTAACTAAAAAATGAAAATTCGGATAAGCACCAAAATTTGTATTTAAATTCAGTATCCGAGGCAAAGATTTTAAAGAGAATTCCCCCACCCCAGCTACCCTTAACATGGAACATTCTGTCGTCCTCCGTGCTGTAGTGATTACCATGCCTTCTAGTTCCCGAGGTCGCGGGTTCAAACCCGGCGGAGGACGACGGATTTCTTTGGCATAAAAATCCTTAGCATGGCCTCCTTCGGAAGGGAAGTAAAGACGGTAACCTCGTGTCGTAGATTTACGGCACGTAAAAGAACCTCAAATGTAAGAGGTCTCTGAGCATAATTACCGATCTTTCACGCCCAATATAGAATGGAACGCTAAGAACCATAAATAAGCGTCCACAAATAAAACTCAATTTAATTTTTTCAATGGAGCACTTTTTTCTAAATTGTTTATTTTCTAAAAAATGGCTCTAACGATTCTGAATAAAATAGCATGTCTTAAAGATATTTACATTACAAATAAAATGTTTATCTTCAATTTTCTGGGAATACCTGTGAATCCTCTTAATTTGGAAGGAATTTTTGTATAATGTTGTATAACTGGTAAACATTAAGCCATAGACGAAAACGTGTTACACAAATAATGTAGATGTCTTAAAGACACAATTTGTTTCGAATTAGGTTTTCTGTGGCTGAAGCCATTCCTTGAGATATCTGTTATTAATGGTTCGAATTGTTTATTAGTTGGTCGTTCTTTTAAGTCCTTTCAACATTCAGTTGTTTCTCGTGATTGCATAAACTATGAAATTTAAAGGCCAGCGCATAGCGTCCAGTTCTTAAACATTTGACTATCGCTGCCCCCTTTGTATCTAAAACGAAATGTGTAATGTAGCTATTTCTGCAAAGGTTTATTTGGATTAAAATGTAGTAGATGTAAAAATAAGCCACAGAGGGTAGAGAAAGTCGTGTGAGTGAAACACACCAGGTTTCTAATATTTTACTCATTTTGGAGATGAAATTAGAAGCTGTATTATAACCTATGTCCGCAGGAAAAACAATGTTTTTTTTTGTTCAAGTTTGAAAGAGTAAGCGAAATCTTTCGGTAGTATCTGAGATTACGTAATATAAAAATTTTCCGTGTATAACATTAGTAATAGATTACAGATATGTAAGGAATGGAACACGCTGCTGGCCTACAGTTGATAGTTTTAGAACACTTCCTTGGAACACGCCGACATCTATTGTCTGTCCTTAATTTTGTTTGCAGCAAATAATTTATGCCTTGAGATAAGCACTTTAATTAGCAACTATCTTATCTGGCAATATTAGGAGCTACTTTTAAACAATAAAAAGAAACAACAGGACATTATTATGTTAATTATTACTCTGTTCTTGTACATTACCATACGCCTGATAAACCAACTTCTGTTATCTCTAGAATACTGCGACGTAATTAACAGCTGAATTATACTATTTGGATACTCCACAGGTTCCATTTTTTAAGGGGACCTGCATTTTCAATACATAAAAATGTTTTTTTTTTCTCTCACTGTAAATATCCGAGTTATTTTAATTATATTTTGTTGACAGATATTGCAAATCATTCATTACCCTTAGCAACATCTTATGTATTGGAATCACATGACTTTCTCTACTTACTCTTCCACAAGTTATTCTTACAAAAACTTTTTATTATAGCCATTTCTTGTTCATTCAGATAATTCACGTTTACACATTACGTTGTAGGAAGCGATAGTCTTGAATTTCAAAGAGCGTGTCGCTATGTAATGACTTAGAAATTCCATCCTGTTTGCAGGACCACGAAAAAAAGAAAAAAATCTTGAAAATTGTATTCAATAAGAAGAAATATATCGGAAAAAAATATCTCCATTAAAAAATTGGCAATAATTTTATGCTTTAACGAAATCTACATTTTTTCAGTAATACGATTTTTTTTTTTTACTTTCCCTACAACCAACAGTAAGCACGGGAGTATTGCATTCCATCCAAAAATTCGATATCGAGATTCCGCCGGAAATGCATGTTTTGAGGCCCCTTGAATAAAAAAATATCAGAAAAAGGTCCGCGCGCGTGTCTGTGAACAGCATAACCCAAAAACGAAAAATCGGATAAATACCAAACTTGGTATTTAGGTTCAGTATTTTTCGAAGATGTAGCACAAAGATTTTCAAGAAAATCCTCCCACCCCAGACTACCCTTACATGGAATAATTTTCAAAAATGTTGATTTTCTCAAAAATGGCTCTAACGATTTTGATTAAAACATCATATGTTCAAGGTATATTTTACGACAAATGAAATGTATATCTTGAACTTTCAATAAATATCCTCAAAAGTCCTCTTCATTCTGAATGGATTTTACATAACTGGTAAGCCGTAAGAGATAGAAGGAAGTTTACTACATAAAAAATGTAGATCTCGCTAAAACACGCAATTTATGTCATATGCATTTCTTTTGTGCAGCCATTTCCGAAATATTCCTTGTTATTTGTTTGAGTGTTCCAGTTCTTATACTTTTACTCGAATAGGAATTCGTTATTCGTGTTTTTTTTTTAAATCCTGGACACACAAAGAGAATGGAACGCTCCACATAGCAACCAGCTCTTAAAGGATTTGACTATCGCTTAAAGCCTGCCATATTACCCTTGCTCCTGCAAGAAAATTAGCAATAAGATACAGTCTGCAAACGTTTGTCTACATTAACATGAAGTAGATGGAAAATAAGCGTTTATAAAAATAGTGTGTACAAGAGTAGAGAAAGTCAATGCGAGTGCAACACATCAGATTTTTTTATATCATATGGCTTACTAGCTACACAAAAGTCATGCAGAATGAACAGGACTTTACAGGCTATTCCCAGAAAATGCAAGTAATAAATTTTATCTGTCATGCAAATATGTTAAACATATGATATTTTAATCAAAATTAGAGACAGTTTTGAGGAAGTAGAAAATAAAAAAAAGTGTAGTATAGGTTGGGGATTTCATGAAGCTTTGCTTAACGATATCTGGAATACGGTAACCTTAAACCCCAAGCTCAAGAGGTTTGTTTAAGGTGTTCGTCCTGAAATTGAAACCCGTAAAACTTTGTTTCGTCTAGCAAACAGTACTCATTTTACGATGGCATGACATTTAGAATGCGTAAAATGTTCAATGCAGTAAATGTACAATAATTAAATGTAAAATAAATGGAATTCCCCCTTTTATAAGAATCCTTAAAGATCTGGTAGTATTGCCTCTTTGTCACACACGCTGAAATGCTTCCTGTTATCACAGTAAACACGCATTAAAACAAATAGCACCACTTCCTCGACTTATACAGAGTTCTAGTCCATGTTTACGCTTGAACTACAATGAACTGGCTAAACAAAAACCTGATGTGTTACACTCACATGACTTTCTCTACTCTTATACAAACTATTTTTACAAACGCTTATTCTCCATCTACTTCATGTTAATCGAGATGTTAATCTTATTGCTAATTTTCTTGTAGATGCAAGGGGAATATGGTAGGTTTTAAGCGATAGTCAAATATTTTAAGAGCTGGTTGCTATGTGGCGCATTCCATTCTCTTTGCATTACCAGGACAAAAAAAAATGAATAACGAATTTGAGAAAAGTATAAGTATTGGAAAATTTAAGGGAATAACAAGCAATATCTCGAAAATATTTCACTCCACAAAAAAAATATGTATATGACATAAATTGTGTATTTTAACGCAATCTACATCTAGTAACATTTCGTCTAGCTCTTATGGTTTACCAGTTATGCAAAAGTCGTTCACAATGAAGAACACTTTTGGAGACATTCCCAGAAAATTCGAGATATACATTTCATTTGTCAGGAAAATATCTTAAACTTATGATATTTTAATAAAAATCGTTAGAGCCATTTTTGAGAAAATTAAAATTTTCGAAAAATGTTCCATATAAAGGGTAATCTGGAGTGGGGGATTTTCTTGAAAACCTTCGTTTCGCATCTCTAGAAGATACTGAACCTAAATACCAAGTTTGCTTTTTATCTGGCTGTTCATTTCTGAGTTATGCTGTTCACAGACACACAGACGAACATGTTTCCAAAAATACTTTTTTTGGATTCAGGGGGTCTCAAAACATGTATTTCCGGTGAAATCTCGGTATCGAATTTTTGGGTGGAATACAATACTTACCTTACTTACTATACGTGGTAGAGAAAGTAAAAATAGGAGATTTGTATGCCAGAGACATAGAGCGTGAATTAGATCATTTACGTGACGGAGTTGACTTTACAATTCACGTCCCCATTACTGATGTTCGCGCCCATTTACTGCTGGTTACTAGTTCATTTGTGGTGCAATCAAATTTTAAATCCGCCCACTATGCATTTTATTGCAGCTCAGTGAAGGGGGACCATGTTCGTGATGAAGGATACACACACAGATAAGTTCTGGTCCACCTGTGTGTGTATCACTCTACACCAATTATCGCGGTACATTCAGTCTGTGATCTTAGGTTACAATACAATGCAATAGAAGTTAATGCTTGTCATGCCAACACCTTGAATCTACACGCAAAGCCATAAAAATCCCTCACATTTTCGGGAAAACCGTAAATTTGGCAAAAATGTTATCTATTCTCTACCCATTATAGGATATTTTTTGGGATTCGGGGGACATTAAAACGTGCAGTTCCGGTGAAATTTGAAGTAATATTTTATTGAAGGAGTTGTATTATATTTCAATTGTTGGGGAGCCGACCTTAAAATTCGTTGCAACCACACGTATAGTGCCCGCTTTCCGGTAGCCTTCGCCCCAAGTTTAAAAGAATATTAACTTTGTAATTTGACTGTTTCTTTAAATATTATATATTTATGTTTGCCTCGGCTGCGTCAGTATTATTGTTAGAGACACGTTTCTCTTAGCAGGGTTGTGATGCGACAAGAATGTAGGCTTACACAGATTATAATTTTACTTCACTCCTTTTATTAATACTTGACACGATTTAAATAACACTTCACTGATATAGAGGCTGTGAGATTCTTTTTATTAATTAGTTACACTTTTTAACATGTAAACTTATTTTTCGTCTCACACGAATACATATTAAATCTCTCGAGGACACTTTTTGCGTCAGGTTAGGAACACTGTTTGCAGGCAACTGACTTCTGTATTTGTAAATGTTTCTCCTTTTCAGTTTCTGATTGCTAATCCTACTCCAATAGAATACCCTCATTTAACTAAAGCTTTTTCTGGTTGTTGATTGGCTATTTTATAAACTGTCACTAAAATTACATTATTGTTACTCCAATAATGACTAGTAACATTATTAAACTCTCAAACTCATTATTGCCTCAAGGTTACCTCATTGTTAGCAACTTTTAACTTATTATTCTCAAAGCTCCTACATTATTAAATTACGTAATGCATTCACATAACCTTATTGAACATGTTTACAATAATATAAGTATATGCAATGACTGTTACATACATTTTACAAATTGTTACATACACATATTGCTTCAAGGTGGGCTGTTACTGAATTTAGTTATTATATAATTTGACTGAAATCATTTAAGTGTTAAAAATACTGCCTCAAATCTCAGTATGGAATTTTTTAGTGCAATAAAAACTTGGATACCTATTATAGGTGGCATACATGGCTTACTCTACCACTATCGTTTATTTTTATATAGCTTCTACAAACTTATTTTTATATCTACCTCGCGTTAATCGAGATAAGCCTTTCCAAAAATATTTTATTACACATTTCTTGAAATGTACAAGGGGGATAGAGAAAACCGGATGTTTTTTCAGATGTTTTAAAATTAGTCTGTTGTGTTGGCTTATAAATTCCATGATCACCGTAAACAACTGAATAACGACAGCACCTTAAATAATTACTAACTATTGAAAAATTTAAACCAACAATGATACGGATGTCTCGGAAATGGCTGATTACACAAAAAATATTATTTGAAATGAACTGTCTGTTTTAAAGAAATCTGCAGGTTTTGTGTATTAAGTTTCTCTCCCCTCCCCCCCGCCCTTATGGTTTACAAACTTATATAAAATTCCTTCTGAATGAAGGAGGTTTTACAGGCTATTCTCAGAAAATTCAAGGTATACATTTTATTTTTCATATTGATATTTTAAAGGCGGCGCCGTGGCCGAGTAGTTAGACCGCTCGCCTCTCACCAAGGCCCTTGGTTCGTCCCCAGGGGCCTGCATGTGGGATTTATGGTGGAAAATGCGGCATCTAGGCGGGTTCTCTCCGTGTTCTCCAGTTTCCCCCGCCATTCATTGCGCCAACTGCCCATTTCACCATCTTTTCATATCATCTGCTTCCTCGCTCTCATACCGAACTGATTACCCATCCTGGATATTCTATCTGATCCGAAGTGTCTGCTCCTCCCAGGCAACCGCTTGTAAGTGCTGGGGGATGTAAGCCCTACATACGAGGAGCGTGAACAAGGAAAGAAGAAGAATGTTAAAATTTTAAACATATGGTATTTTAATCAAAATCGTTAGAGGCATTTTGTGAAAATTGGAAATTTCGAAAAATGCAAAGGCTAGTTTGGGGTGGGAGAATTTTCTTGAAAACCTTGTATCGCATCCTTGAAGTTAAATACTACGTTCGGTATTAACCGACTTTTCGTTTTAGTTACACTGTTTACAATGACGATGCTTTCGTAAAAATTATTTTTTTTCGGGGGGAGGTGGGATTCAGTGAGACTCAGAAGGTATATCGAGGCAGTAATTTTAACACTTAAAATGATATCAGTCAAATTATATAATTTGTAAATTCAATAACAGCCCGCCTTGAAGCAATATGTGTATGTAATAATTTGTAAAATGTAACAGTCATTGCATATGCTTATATTATTATATCCATGTTTATTAATGTTATCTGAATGCATTACGTAATTTAATAATGTAGGAGCTGTGAGAAATAGGTTTATAGTTGCTAACAATGAGGTAACTTTGAGGCAATAATGAGTAAGGAATGTTTAATAATGCTACTAGTCATTATTGGAGCAACAATAATGTAATTTTAGTGACAGTTTATAAAAATAGACAATCAAGAACCAGAAAAAGCCTTAGTTAAATGAAGGTATTCTATTGGCCTAGGATTAGCCTTTCACAGACTTGAAATACAGAAATTTACAAATTTAGGCGGTGGCAAACAGTTCAGTTGCTTCTAGACAGTGCTCATAACCAGACGCGAGATGTGTCCTCGAGAAATTAAATACGTATTCGTGTGAGACGAAAATATATTACGTGTTAAAAAGTGCAAGTATTAAATAAAAGAATCTCACAGCTCTCTATATCAGTAAAGTGCTATTTAATTTATGTACAAGGATTAATAAAAAAGAGTGAATTAAAACTTATAATCTTTGTAAGCCAACATTGTTGTCGCACCACAACCCTACCAAGAGAAACATGTCTCTAACAATGATACTGACGCAACCGAGGCAAACATAAATATAAAAATATTTAAAGAAACAGTCAAATTACAAAGCTAATATTTTTAAACTTGGGGCGAAGGCTATCGAAAACCGGGTACTATACGTGCGATTGCAACGAATTTCAAGTTCGGCTCCCCAACAGTTGAAATATAATACAACTGCTACAATACACCTACTTCAAATTGACGCCCAAAGCGTGGTGCAAATAACATAACAACCCATCATCTTCTCCATATTTGCGGTGAAATCTCGGTATCGAATTTTTGGATGGAAAACACACCTCCTCTACCTACTATAAGGTATGTGGTAGAGAAAGCAAAAATAATTTTTGTAATCCAGTGTCCACTTAGCATCGTAGACTTGAGGCAGCTGACAGTATTTAGAATCTTAGGCTGGACCTGCTGAAAGGAATGCTATAAATCAAACGAACGTTTAAGAGCTGTGGCCCGCCAGCCAATCATCAGCCGTAAAACAAGCAAGCATTGGTATAACTCAGGGTTTTCCTTTAGCAAACGCAACGAACCATTTGTCTGGGAGTAGCAATTACCTGTGCCGGTAGTCGAACGTGGAGGTGGGTGGGCCTTACACAATACATGGCCCACCTTGGCGATGTGAGGAGATTACACGTGGACCACACAGGCGGCATTGTCTTCTGCAACAACAATACCAAGAGATATTGAAGATAGCCAGCTCCGGATGGAATTCTTCGGCCTCGGGGAAGCCACTCTTGGGGTTGTGCCCCGGTACAATGCCTAGCCAAGGGGCGCAGCGCGTCACGTCAAAACAATATTACACCATGCGTCATTCGATAAAACCTATCCTATCGTCTGGGTTCGTATCCTTGTCCAAGTTACCCTTTATTCTTTAAGTTTCTCCAATTATTGTATAGGCAGCAGTATACACAATAATACAAAATAATTGATATCAAGGTTTCACGAAAAAAAGTTTTGAAGGACAAGGAAAAATAATTTCTGGAAAAAAAAAGATTTTAAAGTGCTTTAATGTCCTCAGATCAACGAGATGTGCGAAATGCTACGCAAGTGAGTTCAAAGTTATCCGGCAAAGATAAGGAAAAATTCCAGAAAAAAACTTTGTCACCGTATCCCTGACCTGAAAATAAAGCCAAAAAGTTTACCAATGTTATGAGATACGAGGGCTGTCCTAGAAGTACCCAACCTAACAAAGAAAACACAAAAATTTTGGGGGAAAATCCTTTGTTTCTCTACATAGTCTCCTTTCAGCTCGATTCACTTTTCCCAGCGGTGTTCAATAGCTTCGATACCCTGTTTATAGTGAGAACTGCCGAGTTCTGCAAAATAGCCATCAACTGAAAACTCCACCTCTTACTTGCTGGCAAATCTTTTACCACCAAGCCATTTCTTCAACTTTGGAAACAGAATATAATCAGAGGGGGCTAAATCTGGCGAATAGGGTGCATGAGGAAGCAATTCGAACTCTAACTCATTGATTTTGGCCATGGCGATAATGGGTGTGTGAACTGGTGCATTGTCTTGATGAACAAACCTTTATTTTTCCGTTAAATGCGGCCAGTTTTGCTTGATTTCCTCATTCAAACGCTTCAATAAGTTCGCATGCGTTTCTTTTTTGAGGATATCAATGAAAAGTATCCCGCGCGCATCCCAAAAAAGCTTACGCCATGACCTTGCCTGAAGATGGAACTGTCTTCCCCTTCTTTAGAGCCGATTCTCCCCTTTCAATCTACGGTTTTGACTGTTCCTTCGTCTCAAGTGTGAAGTGATGGACCCATGTTTCATCCATGGTTATGAATCGACGCAAAAGCTCGGCTTTATTGCAGCAAAACATCGCCAAACACTGAATGAAACATCCTCACGACGCTGTCTTTGTTCCATGTGAGTAAACGCGGCACCAATCTTGCGCACAGCTTTCTCATGTCTAAATTTTTAGTTAGTGTGCGATGTACAGCACTTTTTTAAATGTCTCCGATGTCTGCTAACTCGCGCACTTTCAGTCGACGGTCATCCGATACCATTTTGTGGATAATCTTCACAATTTCTGGCGTGGTCAACTAATTTGGTCAACCAGAGTGATGTTCGTCTTGACAGCTCGTACGGCCTCACTTAAACTCTACCACCCAATATTTTACTGTTGTAAACGAAGGAGCAGACTCCCCCAGAGTAGAGCCTAACTCAGCTTTAATATTAGTTGGACTATGACCTTTCAAATGAAAGTATTGTATCACATAACGATGACCAGTTTTATCCATGTTTACAAATTCGCTGAGAGAATTCACTATTAATGACTGCCAACAATTACTAAAGAACGTAGCATCGTCAAACTTCAAACTTAAGCTTTATAGGTTGGTACTTTCTACCATAGTCATTTGTTTGAAACAATCGCTCTCTATACGCCAGGTCTTGTACTTCTGGGACTGCCTTCGTAGTACGTGAAAGTTTGTATAAAAATGCTTTTGCTTTCTCTATTAAGTTACCTATAGTAAATAGGGCAATTACTGCAATCGACCCAAAAATTCCACATCGAGATTTTACCAGGCCTCCTGATTAAATAAAACAGGTTTTCTTAGCAAAACATCTGCTTGTGAGTAAGGAGCATAATCCAAAATCAATGAGTTTGTTAAATACTGAATTTTGTACTTAAGTTAAGTATATTTAGAAGATACGACAAGAAGATTTTCGAGAAAATCCATCCACCCCATGCAACCCTTTACATAGAAAATGTTTCGGTACCTTTTTATTTTCTTAAAAAATGGCTCTAACGATTTTCTTTTAAAAACACATGCTTAAAATATTTGCATAAAAAATAAAATGTAATATTTTGAATTTTATGCGTACAGTCATTTCATTCATGAAACTGGAAAGTGGGCTTTTGAGGCTTAATCCCTGACAATGATGATTTTAAATTTCCTACAATAGCCTATGAGAAAGAAGTATTTTAGGAGTTGTATCGTATTTCAACTGTTGGGGAGCCGAACTTGTAGTAGTTGCTACCGCACGTATAGTAAACAGTTTCCGGTAGCCTTCGCCCCAAATGTACTTTCAGGTGGCCTTTGCCCCAAATTTAAAAAAATATTAACTTTGTAATTTAACTGTTTCTTTAAATATTATATATTTATGTTTGCCTCGGCTGCGTCAGTATTACTTTTAGACACGTTTCTCTTAGCAGGGTTGTAGAACGACTAAGAATGTAGGCTTACACAGATTATAGTTTTACTTCACTCCTTTTATTAATACTTGATTCACTGATATAGAGAGCTGCGAGAATCTTTAATTAATTACTTGCACTTTTTAACACGTAAACTATTTTCGTCTCACACGAATATGTATTAAAACTCTTGAGGACACTTTTTACGTCTGATTACTAACGCTGTCTGCAGGCAACTGAACTCTTAATTTGTAAAATTTTCTCCTTTTCAGTTTCTGATTGACTAATCCTACTCCAATAGAATACCTTCATTTAACTAAAGCTTTTTCTGGTTGTTGATTGGCTATTTTTATAAACTGTCACTAAAATTACATTATCGTTGCTCCAATAATGACTAGTAGCATTTAAATTTTCAAGCTCATTATTGCCTCAAGGTTACCTCATTGTTAGCAACTTTTGACCTATTTCTCACAGCTCCTACATTATTAAATTACGTAATACATTCACATAACATTATTATACATGGCTACAACAATACAAACATATACAATGATTGTAATATACACTTTTTATATATTGTTACATACACATACTGCTTCAAGGCGGGCTGTTATTGAATTTACATATTATATAATTAGACTGAATTTATTTAAGTGTTAAAAATACTGCCTCACCTACGAATAGTCTGCCTTTATATAATAGTAAACCGTAGAAGGAGAGAGACAGAAACATACTACATATCTTCCTTTCTTTTATTCTCCTTAGTAATGGTTTTAATTTTTCAACACTTTTGTAATTATTTAAAGCGTTGTCGCTATTCAGTTGTTTTTCGCGATATCACGGAGAGATTATTGAATTTTAAGGCAGGATATACGACGCGCCCTCGTAGTGACACTTTGGACTAGAGCGTGGAGCGCTGGTTCCTGCCCACGGAATGCGGCCAGGTTCGAACCCACCCATGGGATGCAGATTTTATGTCCTGGATATAGGAAAGTGAGAAGATGCTGGAAGATGCGAGATGGCAGGTCACATCACCTCCCCGTATACGTTGGATAATCGTCTACCTCTGTCGTGCGTACTGGGCGTCGGGTTGGCAGGTCTAGGCCGTTTATGGACTGTAGCGCCACGGGATTATTACATAGCGACCCGCTTTTAAATATCCGACTCGATTCGGTTTTCTTTTTTGCCACCATGTAGCTTAAACGAAATGCGTAATGTAACTATTTCTGAAAAGGGCTTTATTTCCATAACCATGAAGTAGAGAGAAAAATAAGCTTTCGTAAGACAAGGAACATATAAATAAAATGATTGTGGGTCGAGAAAGTGTGCGAATGTAATTTTTTCTCTCTCTCTCTGTCTCTCTTGGTCATGCAAGGAACATTCAATTTCAAAGCCATCGCTTTAGCCTTCTTCTTATAGCTATATTTGCCTCCATTAAAAAAGCAGGTAGAAGAATAATGTTTTTAAAAAATAGTTTGTAGAAGCTGTTGAGAAAATTAAGTGAATACAACATACTCAGAATTTTTTCACTACTCACTCAGGAATAGTTGAAAAGATGGAAATAAAAACATTTTAACAATACAAAAGAAAATAATTTTGAAACCGAGGTACACAAACAGAACTGTAATTGGCTTTCACGATATTATCTGCACTATCTGTGTTCCGTACAAAGGAGGAAATTAACAATGTTACATAAAAACAAATAAACAAAGAGAAGAGCCTGTACGAGTAGCTTATAACCAGTTTATTATTTCAAAGCCCCCTATGTATTTATATCAGATAGCGGTGATTTATGGGTGCCAGTAACGATCAAGGTCCAGATAAACCAGATGCCCTTCAAAACTTTAAATTGCGTAAAGATAGAGACATGATTACTCTACTCTGTGCTTCACTGATCTCTCTGATCATTCTTTTACAGAACGAGATAGATACCTTCTCTAAATCATGCGTTATGCTTGCTTCGAGCTGTCGATATCACAAATAAACGTGACGTTCCCAAAGATCATCTTCAAGTACACACATTTCAAAAGTTTATTCCATTTCACTGTCGTCGTATTCAATTATTACTTTCTCTTACACCTGCTTATGGTAGGTAGAGAAATCGCATTCGATAAAATTCTGACAAAATGGAAAAAAAAAATTAGATAGCATGGCCTACTTAAACTGTGCATAATCTTCATTGTGACCAACCTTGGTTTCAAGTCCAATCACATAGTAAATAACCTTTATAGTTGCACATGTTTAATAACTCGACTTCGTTTGGTTAAGTTTTACTTTTCATGTCTTTTCATGTCATTTTCACGTCTTTTTACATTATTAATTTCTCATAGTACCTACTCATACTGTCTGTTTACTGTACTAGTCGTCATACTTCAATTTATCGCAATTCGTTGTACAGTTAATCTATAGGTTATATTGACAGCTTTGTTTGATCTAAATCGCTATTCTTTTACGTTGACTAGACAAAGATTAAATGGCGGGAATTATTAATTCAGAAGAAACTGAAATGAAAGAGCCAGGTGAAATTACAGAAGCAACAGAAAGAATAACACTAGAAGTACTTACCAAAAAATTCTGATACTCACATGACTTTCTCTACTATTGTACAAACTATTTTTACAAAGGCTTATTCTCCATCTATTTCATATTAATCGAGATAAACATTTGCAGAAACGATCTTTTGACATGCAAAGAGAATTATATTTTACACACAGCGACCAGTTCTAAAAATATTTGACTATCGCTTAAGGCCCCTTGTTTTATAATTGCAAGGGCAATATAGAAACAAAGTAGCCTTTAAGCATCGACATTTATGTTATTAGCTGGTTGCTATGTGCAGCACCATTCTCTTTGCCACAGATTAATACTCTTTGCATATCCAAGACAAAAAAATGAATAACGAATTCCCATTTGAGAAAAAGTATAAGTATTGGAAAATTTACGGGAATAACAAGCAATATCTCGAAAATGGTTAATTCAACAAAAAAAATGTGCATGCCACAAATTGTGTATTTTAACGTAGTAAAAGTTTGTCTATCTCTTATGGTTTACCAGTTATGCAAAAGTCGTTTACAATGAAGAATACTTTTGGAGACATTCCCAGAAAGTTCGGGATATACATTTCATTTGTCATGAAAATATCTTAAACATATGATATTTTAATCAAAATCGTTAGAGCTATTTTTGAGAAAATTAAAATTTTCGAAAAATGTTCCATGTAAAGGGTTATCTGGGGTGGGGGGATTTTCTTGAAAACCTTCGTGTCGCATCTCTGGAAGATACTGGACCTAAATACCAAGTTTGGTGTTTATCCGACTATTCGTTTCTGAGTTATGCTGTTCACAGATACACACACGGACATATTTCCAAAAATGCTTTTTTTGGATTCAGGGGGCCTCAAAACATATATTTTCGGTGAAATCTCGGTATTCAATTTTTGGGTGGAATATAATACTTCCCCTACTTACTATACGTAGTAGAGAAAGTAAACACCTGACTATCACTTTAGCCTAGTATTCTTCTTACACCTACAACTAAATGTGTGAATATGTAACGAGACATAATATATATAATACCATAAAATGTGCAAATACAATGCCTGCTCCTGGAAGCTGCAACAAGACGTATGTGCCCAAATATTATTTCTCAAAAACATCTTGTTATTTTCACATTTCTTTACATTTGTTATTGCAGGTATCAAGTTAATAAAAACTACTTCATTTTAATTGATATACCTTATGCACTAACTTCACTATTGGCTTAATTCTGCGTTCCTACTGGAGCCCAGCAATATGTCTAACTTCTAACATTCCCTATATAATCACTACTTCTATTACCTTCTCACCATCTGTCCCCTTTCTTAGTCTAGGTATGTACGAAAATGATAACTAACCTATTTTCAATTTTTGATCCTTCCTCAAATTTTATAAACTTATCAATAAATTAGAGATGTTCGGTTATCTACTTCAAGCGAACGAATGTTGTATAGATTTAATTCATTTTGTGGGTACTGTTGTTCTTACTTTAAATATAAAAACTTATTCTTTAGTCCTAATCGCTCAGTAGCTATTTACTAAACAAGATGAAGACAGAAGAATAAGTTTTTGTAAGAATAGTTTCAATGGTCCCCGGTTCGATTCCCGTCGACCACTCACTATGGCCTTGGGTTTTTCTTTGTAGTTTTCCCCAATCGGGAGGCGAATGTTTGGGTGGTTTCTCATTTACCACGATTTTGTTTCCATCACTTCCCCTTTCATTCCGTTTCCTTCTCATCTCAAAGGTGCGCTTCTAGGTTTCGTGGCGTATAGCGGCGCCGGACAGATGGCGCGGATGCCTAATCCTTACTACAAGGAAAGGGTACCTCCGTGAGCACTAGTAGGCTGGGTTTTAGAACCTGAAACTATTAGGAATCTCCATGAGTCTGTGTGGTCTATCGGCTACAGCCTCCTGTGGTTTCTTCACTTCATCCATTCCCCCTGGGGATGGTAGCCGCAACAGATGCATGAAGGTCGCAGTACGCGTGGTGTCCCCTTCCGTTGAATATCCTACACCTATAAGAATAGTTTTTGGAAGAATAAATAACGAGTGAAGTAAATGCAACAAACCATGTTGTTCAGGTTACCAGATTGTTTCCCCAGAAGCAAAGCCTAGCAGTTATATCTGCTATCACGTGTGCAATATCGACTGGCATATAATTCATTTTCTGCACATGGACACACACTTGTTAGCTGGTTATTAACAGATATATGGGTATAATTACCGAGTTGAAAGCCATAAAACCATGACACCTACCAGCAAGCAACAAAAGACGCACGATCAATGCTCGGGCACGATGTTTAAGATCGATGCCGCAGCAAACCTGTAATTCGAAACGTCTTCCTGGGAACGTTTTGAAACGGTAATGGTTTTCCAATGTCGGACTACCGCGAATCAATAAATCCACTTCAACATTGTTTTCAGTTTTCGTCAGCGAGCCTCTTTACCTTCACCTTTCTCTTATCTCGCGTTCCCTATCAGCACAAATCCGAACTATAAAAAGCGATAAGCGCCGTGACAACCTCTAATTTTGCCGTCCAGTTCAATAACAGCGCTGCCACACACGCGAACACATGCACAAACTGGTTTCTCCTCAAATGCGAGAGTGCTAAACAGAAATCTAAAAAGCGTTCATTAATTATTTTCGAGAGACACACACACACACACACACACACACACAGATATGAAAACGTGGGACTGGAGAGGGCACGGAGATAAGAACGCCATCTACCAACTTATCGCTGGGATGGAGAAACCAAAGGAATAAAGGATGGCTCAGAAAAGAGTAAAAATAAAATTAAGATAAAAATGGTTCTAAGAAAATAAGAATAAATTGCTGCGGGAGAGCACTAATGAAGGTTGGGAGATACGCATCTTGCACCGAGAGAGGGCAACACCGGCGTCGTATTATCACCCTCTATCTCCCCCTACTGGCCCGCCATGTTTACTCCGTATCTGGTCGTCATCTGTGACGTCATCACCGGCGCCGCCGCCGTACCAAGCACCGCGACGCTCATTCACGTGCTGCCTTCCTTTTACTACAATGTGCTTGTACCACGTGCGCCTGGGGGTTAGTCTACCCCACATGCGTATCGTCATGATGATGCTGGGGCTGAATTTACGAGTTTCTGTTTAAAAATTTGCACTCGTCTTTCTTTTGCGTTAAACATCTAATGCGCAAAATCTCAATTTAAGATGATAATTACTTTACAAGATATTAAATATTTTACAAAAGTTTAATACTGATACAACTCTGAGGACTCCTTGCAACATACTTTTTCAAGCAGAAAATTAAATCAATTTTATTGTTTCTAAGCTTGTCATTTACTTACTGAGATATTAAGTTTTCTTCCTATTCAGATTTTATAAAATATAAATATGGACATTCTTTATGATTAAGTTCGCTTTTGTCCAAACCAGTAATATTACGTAGTGAATAACTACAGCGGTGAATACGCTTGTTACACTAACATGATTTTCTTTGTCCAATTCTCTTTATTACCTTCTCTACTACGTACAGAAAGTAGGTAACATATTGTTTTCTGTCAAAAAAACACAGAGCACTTTTAGAAAAAAGTCTCTCTGTATGTTTGTGTGTATGAACATTCAATTTTTTTATATTCTAAAAAATAACTAATGATTTTGATTAAAATACCATACATTAAATGTGTTTACACGACAAATGAACTGTATACCTTGAATTTTCAGGAAATAACCTGTGAAGTCCTCTTCATTCGGAAAGAATTTTGTATAATCTAGTATAACTGGTAAACATTAAGCGAAAACGAAAACGTACTATATAAAAATTTTCAAATAACTTTTTTGTAGCATCAGCCATTTCCGAGACACCCATGGTTAATTGCTTGAATTGTTCAATACTTAGTCATTTTTAAAGTCCTATAGACTTTTATGTTTTCTTGCGATTGCATGCAAAGAGTGTGGAATTTTAAGGCCAGCAAATAGCGTCCAGTTCTTAAAACATTTGACTATCGCAATTCCCTTTTCATTTATAATGAAGTGTCTAATGCAGCTATTTCAGCAACGATTTATCAATAGAACGATAAGCTTTCGTAAGAATACCTTTTATGCCCATTAATAAATTATAGAGGGTAGAGAAAATCATGTGAGTATAACACATCAGCCTTTTAGTGCTAGGAGCTTCGGTAAAATTTCGATATCGAATTCTGGATCGAATACATATTTCCTCAATTATGTGTTAGATGCTAGAGAAAGTAAAACGTTTGGTATTTTATCCGTTTACTGAACAAATCAAGAAGTGTCGAAATTTAACCAAAATTATTTTTTCAGCAACAAATGGGTCATAACAATAACAGGTCTTCTAATGAACCCATTGATCCTACATTCGGCCAAGAAAAGACATCGTACCCATCACGTGTTCAAATAGTGGAATAAAGTCTTTGCAGGTATTTCTTCAAATCCTCCGAAAATGTATTATCAGATAGACCTCAAGTTGGGAGGGTACGTTTGGCAGGTTCCATCTCAGTAATGTTGATATTACTCACATCCGGGAATTAGTCTTCTCCTCCGTTCATGTGAGGTTTTCTTACGGCCTTCCACTCAGCAGCGAATGCTTTACTGTGATGTCCAATGCCAGCCAAATGCTTTTGCCATTTTCCCTAGGTTGAGACCTAGGGATTTTCTTGAAAGACTTGCCTAGCATGCATAAGAAGCATTCATTTTCTGATTTAATGATTTGACTAACGAAAGACACAAGATAAAGTTTACAATGCTGCTTCTAATTCAGTAAACTTCGAACTTACTATATTGCCGGTGAAATCTCGATATTCAACTTTTGGAAAATCCAGTATTCCTTCAGGTTAGGTAATTTTCAGGGAATGTAATGAATTATGTACCCATAGTCAAATATGCAAAATACATAAAGCTATTTAAAAGCTTTTATTTCCTTTCTCTAACACTTACAGGACATTTTCAACATTTGCTATAGAAGTAAATAATCTCCCAAAATTCCTCTGCATTTCAGGTATAATAAATTGTCGATAGCATAACTCGTTTTGAAACAACTAAAGAATTAAATGTGTCAGCTCTTCATAAATGATTCTGTATATTGAATTCATACGACCATAAAGGTAACATTGACAATTAAGGTAAATGCTCTGTTAAATAAGGAACTATTTCGTATCGCATAACAATATATTCCACGACAGCAGGCAATGAGAAGTGAGTGCTGTAGCCCCCTGTTTTTCCTTCACTCATTCCTTTCTCCTGACGGGTATTAACCAGAATGGATCTCTGCAGATCGTATTGCGCGAGGTGTGCCCCTCCTTGTATTACTACTATACTTAAAAAGAAGTACTGGCTGAGGCTGATGCAGGGGGATAACTCCAAACTACGATCCAAATGTTATAAATACCATCGAGAAAACCTGTCTCCTAAGTTTTGGGCAGCTGATTTGGAAAGGGGTTTGAGGAGAATAGGTATGGGGTCAGTATGGCTAAGAGCTGAAACAAATGGCAAAAACATATGGAAAAGAGTCAAAAGAAGACTAAGAGATATCAACCAACAGGAAATAGAATCGGATTGTAAAATTAAACCTTCTCTAAGTCTAGCAAATGAAATAAAATTGAATGGGGTAAAGAGGCATATATACTTAACTTAGGAAAGATCAGGAATGGCATAGTTTAGACTGGGGGACTGGAGGTCACAGGAAATGACTGGCGATTCTGGCAGGAGAATCTGCCCATTCTGTGATTTGGATGAGGACTGGGTACATATTTTGGCGAAATCTGCACAGTGGGAGAACCAGCGAGCGATTAAACGGAAAGAAAAATTCTTAGGTCCCTCAAGAAAGAGATTGGCATGTTGGGATCTACTGGCTGACCAGAGGAACTGACAAAACATGGGCAATTTTTTGACTAAAGTGCGCGAAGCTAGGTCAAATTTGTTCAGTTAGGCAAGGTAATTTATCTCTATTTCCCTTTTATCTTGTTCCTTTTTGTTGTGTTTTCTTTCTCGGTTGTTTATTTTGTCACCCTATTGTATTTTAAATATGCAAGTACGGTCAATGACCCATGCACTAAATACTTGTGAAATAACTTCAATAATTTGAAACCAATAAAGATACCTTATCTATCTACTATACTTAACAACTTTATTGATTGCCTAAGCCGTCATTTGTTTGCTTCTTGTGATCATGGAAAAGAGTAATAATATGTGAAAATTATGTGAATGTAACACATCAGATTTTTTTTAATAAAAATTGGGTATGTTACATTCACTCGATTTTCTCTACCCTCTATCGCTTATTAGTGGGTACACAAATTATTCTTACGAAAGTTTATTTTTCGATCTACTTGATTTTAATCCACATAAACCTTTACAGAAATACCTACATCATACATTTCGTTATAGATACAAGGGAACAGCGATAGTCAAATTTTTAGAACTGGACGTTATATGCTGGCCTTAAAATGCCATAGTGTTTCCATGCAATCTCGAGAAACAACTGAAAATCCATGGGATTTAAAAAGAATGACAAGGTATTGAAAAAATCAAACCATTAACAACGGATATCTCGGTACTG
Source organism: Deroplatys truncata (assembly GCA_030765065.1). NCBI lineage: Eukaryota > Metazoa > Arthropoda > Insecta > Mantodea > Mantidae > Deroplatys > Deroplatys truncata. The sequence continues at coordinate 48,068,787 of CM060986.1, forward strand.
GCTGAAGTAAATTGAAGTATTTTAAAGAGGTTACATTTACAAAATTCCTTCCGAATGAAGAGGACTTCTGAGGCTATTTCCAAAAAATTTAAGATATAAATTTTATTTGTCGTGTAAATATCTTTAATATATGGCATTTTAATCAAAATCCTCAATAGTCATTTTTAAAAATAAACATTTTCGAAAAATGTTCCATGTAAAGAGTGGTTTGGGATTGGCGGCATTTTTTGAAAATCTTCGTGTTCCATCTTTGGAAGATACTGAACCTAAATACCAAGTTTACTATTTATCAGACTTTTCGTTTCTGAGTTATGGTGTTCACCAGCATACACACCCACGGTTTTTAAGAATTCTGTTTTTGTATTCAGGGGCCTTAAAACATGCATTTCTGGCGAAATCTCGGTATCGAATTTTTGGGTGGAATGCAAAAACTCCTCTACCTACTATGCACGTGGTAGAGAAAGTAAAAATACATATTACATTTCAAATATTCCACTCGTAAATAACAGCTGGTCACCACACTTATGTATGATTTACTCAGAGTATGTAAACACCTGCCACTTATACCGTTATTACATTGTGTATAAAATATAGCATGTATTGGTGATGGGTATCTCTGGCTGTGTTCCAAAGGAATTTTGACATGCATGACCACGTAGTAAGTACAGTTGCGGCCCAAACCAAACATCTGGCCCCCTGGACCTTACCGAATTTAGCCCCGGACGTCAGAATCGACCTTGTATTGCAGAATATCAATGAGCAGGTTAAGTGGGAAAATCATTTTGGTAACTGCTGGCGATTAGCACAAGAGATTGTGTCTTCTTCAGCAGAAACTTGGCTGTGTTCCCGTATCTGTAGGTTCATTATTCGAAGTAGCGCCGTTCGATTAGCCCTGCTTTGAATGAGGAGTTTGCAGACTTCTGTATCAAAAGGTAAATGTAACATGTTTCAAGTTTCTGCGCGTTTCTGTTATACAAAATCTGATGTGTTACACTCACATGACTTTCTCTACTCTTGTACAAACTATTTTTACAAACGCTTATTCTCCATATGCTTCATGTTAATCGAGATATCGAGATGTTAATCTTATTGGTAATTTTCTTGTAGAAGCAAGGGGAATATGGTAGCTTTTAAGCGATAGTCAAATATTTTAACGCTGGTTGCTATGTGGCGCATTCCATTCTCTTTGCATGTCCAGGACATAAAAAAAATGAATAACGAATTTGAGAAAAAGTATAAGTATTGGAAAATTTAAGGAAATAACAAGCAATATCTCTAAAACGGTTCACTCAACAAAAGAAATGTATATGACATAAGTTGTGTATTTTAACGCGATCTACATTTTTTGTGTAGTAACATTTTGTCTATCTCTTATGATTTACCAGTTATGCAAAAGTCGTTCACAATGAAGAATACTTTTGGAGACATTCCCAGAAAATTCGAGATATACATTTCATTTCTAATGACATTATCTTAAACATATGATATTTTAATCAAAATCGTTAGAGCCATTTTTGAGAAAATTAAAATTTTCGAAAAATGTTCCATGTAAAGGGTAGTCTGGGGTGGGGGGATTTTCTTGAAAACCTTCGTGTCGCATCTCTGGAAGATACTGAACCTAAATACCAAGTTTGGTGTTTATCCGACTGTTCGTTTTTGAGTTATGCTGTTCACAGACACACACACAGACACACACACACACACACACAGACACACACACGGACATGTTTCCAAAAATGCTTTTTTTGGATTCAGGAGGTCTCAAAACATGTATTTCCGGTGAAATCTCGGTATCGAATTTTTGGATGGAATGCAATACTTCCCCTACTTTCTATACGTAGTAGAGAAAGTAAAAAGAAGCAGAAATGCCTGCATTTGGTGAAATATAAACTTTACACATATTTAATTGAATTAAAGCTATTATAATGTTGCTGGTAAGTATTCACTTCCTTTAATTTGATCACCTCATTTTCAAACTTCCCATTCGTTCTGAAAATCTTTCAAATTGCCAGCCATGCAACATATTGGAACTCCCATCCTCCTATAAGATTTTATTTTCGCTTTAGCAATCATAAAAGAATGTTTTTATGTCACAAAAGTGTTGAGAAAACGCCCAATTGTGCTGAAAATCCTCAAGTCTGCTTCCCTCCGAATACTTTCCGTCCCCACTTCCGTTAGTGTTTTTTCTGTGAGAGCGCCCCCACATTATTTCTACTCTTGTCCTAAAGAATAACTCTCATGTGCCTCCCATCGAACAATTCTCAAACCCATTTCCTCTGAAGTCTGTTGTTTTCAATTATCGCCCCTAAAAGAATGAAAAAAGCAAAATTCATGTTTAATTTAGTAAATATATAGGGAAAACAGACCCGCCCGTCTGAGAATCCTCAAAATTGCTCTCCGCCGAACATTTTTTACTCCCCCTTCTGTTGGAATGGTTTTTCTTAGTAGCAATCCCCACGTTATTTTACTCTTGTCCTAATGAATGTGTGTGTCAAATTTGGTACACACACACACACACACAGAGAGAGAGAGAGAGAGAGAGAGAGAGAGAGAGAAAGAGACTTTTATATAGCCAGTGTTCGACTTTTTCGGATAGGCAAACCCACATAACATCAGGAATATTTCTACTGTTTTATCGTTACTTTCTAATATTTTAGTTATTTGTTTAAAAGCGTTCTGGTAGGGCTAACACTATCACCACATAGAGACAAGTGTATTTGGTGTACTAACATTTAGTTTGATAGTTACATCGATGTAACCGACATAGTGTTGTGCAGAGGATTATAACATTGTAGTTTGACAATTGCATACTATTAACAAAACAGATTGAACGTTGTGGTGAAAGCTTATTAAAGAGGCGATGAATGAATATTAGAAAATCAGAAAAACAACATTGTTTTTTAAATATATGATATAGAGGATTTTCAAGTTCGTCACAAAAGTTCGGGTGATTTCCGGGTATATTTTCATCTTCCAAATAGATGACACTCAAAAACCAAGTATCAGTTCATTGTCACAAAAATTCAAATGATTGTCCAGGGTATATATTGATCTTCGAAATACAGGATACTAAAAACCAAGGTGTCAGTTTTATGTCACAAAAGTTCAGATGATTGTCCAGGTTGTCTCCATCTTCCAAATACAGGACACACAAAAGCCAGGTGTCAGTTCATTGTCACAAAAATTCAGGTGATTGTCCACAGGCTGACTTGGTCTTCCAAATACAGGACACACAAAAGCCAGGTGTCAGTTCATTGTCACAAAAATTCAGGTGATTGTCCACAGGCTGACTTGGTCTTCCAAATACAGGACACACAAAAGCCAGATGTCAGTTCATTGTCACAAAACTTCCAGTGATTGTCCACAGGCTGACTTGGTCTTCCAAATACAGGACAAAAACCAAGTGTCAGTTCACTGTCACAAAAATCCAGGTGATTGTCCACAGGCTGACTTGGCCTTCCAAATACAGGACAAAAACCAAGTGTCAGTTCATTGTCACAAAAATGCAGGTGATTGTCCAGGTTGTCCCCATCTTCCAAATACAGGACACACAAAAGCCAGGTGTCAGTTCATTGTCACAAATCTTCCAGTGATTGTCCAGGTTGTCTCCATCTTCCAAATACAGGACACACAAAAGCCAGGTGTCAGTTCATTGTCACAAAACTTCCAATGATTGTCCAGGTTGTCTTGGTCTTCCAAATACAGGACAAAAACCAAGTGTCAGTTCATTGTCACAAAAATTCAGGTGATTGTCCACAGGCTGACTTGGTCTTCCAAATACAGGACAAAAACCAAGTGTCAGTTCATTGTCACAAAAATTCAGGTGATTGTCCACTGGCTGACTTGGTCTTCCAAATACAGGACAAAAACCAAGAGTCAGTTCATTGTCACAAAAATTCAGGTGATTGTCCAGGTTGTCTCCATCTTCCAAATACAGGATACACAAAAGCAAAGGTGTCAGTTCATTGTCACAAAACTTCCAGTGATTGTCCAGGTTGTCTTGGTCTTCCAAATACAGGACAAAAACCAAGTGTCAGTTCATTGTCACAAAAATTCAGGTGATTGTCCACAGGCTGACTTGGTCTTCCAAATACAGGACAAAAACCAAGTGTCAGTTCATTGTCACAAAAATTCAGGTGATTGTCCACTGGCTGACTTGGTCTTCCAAATACAGGACAAAAACCAAGAGTCAGTTCATTGTCACAAAAATTCAGGTGATTGTCCAGGTTGTCTCCATCTTCCAAATACAGGATACACAAAAGCAAAGGTGTCAGTTCATTGTCACAAAACTTCCAGTGATTGTCCAGGTTGTCTTGGTCTTCCAAATACAGGACAAAAACCAAGTGTCAGTTCATTGTCACAAAAATTCAGGTGATTGTCCACAGGCTGACTTGGTCTTCCAAATACAGGACAAAAACCAAGAGTCAGTTCATTGTCACAAAAATTCAGGTGATTGTCCAGGCTGTCTCCATCTTCCAAATACAGGACACACAAAAGCCAGGTGTCAGTTCATTGTCACAAAACTTCCAGTGATTGTCCAGGTTGTCTTGGTCTTCCAAATACAGGACAAAAACCAAGTGTCAGTTCATTGTCACAAAAATTCAGGTGATTGTCCACAGGCTGACTTGGTCTTCCAAATACAGGACAAAAACCAAGTGTCAGTTCATTGTCACAAAAATTCAGGTGATTGTCCACAGGCTGACTTGGTCTTCCAAATACAGGACAAAAACCAAGAGTCAGTTCATTGTCACAAAAATTCAGGTGATTGTCCAGGGATATATCTTGATCTTCCAAATATAGGACACCCCAAAACAAAGGTGCTAGTTCATTGTCACAAACGTTTACGTGATTCTCCAGGGTATATCTTGATCTTCCAAATACAGGACACTCAAAAACCAAGTGTCAGCTCAGTCACAAAAATTCAAGTGGTTGTCCAGGGTATATCCTGATCTTCCAAATACAAGATATGCAAAAGCCAGGTGTCAGTTCTTTGTCACAAAAGCTCAGATGATTGTCCAGGTTGTCTTGATCTTCCAAATACAGGACACTAAAAAACCAAGTATCAGTTCATTGTCACAAAAGTTCAGGTGGTTGTCCAGGGTATATCTTGGTCTACCAAATATAGGACACTCAAAAACCAACTGTCAGTTCATAGTCGCAAGTATTCAGATGATTGCCAGGTGTCAGTTTTTTTGTCACAAAACTTCAGGTGATTGTCCAGGGTATATAATCTTATTTATCGTTTCAGAAGTATTTTTCGTATCATTATTTTGAGCTTTGATCTTCCAAATACAGGATATTCAAAAACCAGGTGTAAGTTCTTTGTCACAAAAGCTCAGTTCAGGTTGTCTTAATCTTCCAAATATAGGACACTAAAAAACCAGGTGTCAGTTCATTGTCACAAAAATGCAGGTGGTTGTCCAGGGTGCCTTGATATTCCAAATTCAGGACACACAAAAATCAGGTGCTCGAGAGTTTGAAGGAATCCACAGAAACATGAATAACCATCTGGGCTATTGATCTTAAATCGCTCGAAGTATGATTACCCATTAAATTTCCCATGGCCAGATAGGAATTGAGTAAGCACAAAGTTTGCCACAAGTATTTTCTCTGGAATCGATGCTGGATCTCAGGAAAAAATATTTCTTCGTAACGTGTCCTTTCAGGGTTTGTACAGATATTGTTCCATTGGAGAGTCATGTGGTTTTTAATTTTCCTTTTCAGGTAACATATACGATCTCAAACATATGAAACTTCTATCATGGATTTTGCAGCTTCTTTTGCTAAGTAGATGTGCTTTCTAATTTCCAATAGTACTTATGTGTTCGCGAAACCAAGACGCAAGTGTGCAAGCCGTGTTGAGCTATCAACCGTTCCTCATGAATCGGACATCTTAAGATTACCTGGTAGGTAGCTGTTTTTACCTAGATAGCCGCAACTGTGCTTTGTGTAAGATTGGTTAGGACGGCGGTTTCTAACGAAGAGCTTGCCAAGTTCAAATCCTGCTCCCGTCCGTAGAGTTTTATAGCTGTAACACATACTGTGATTTACGTATGCTTGTAGACATAATTGCACCCAGTAACCGATTAAAATGTGTATCATCTCTGCAACTGCTACAACATGCAACCAACATTACCGGCGCGTTGTGCACAACTACGACATATAGCTTCAAGTAGGGAACGGAGATTTGGGAACACCGTGTATATACATTGCGTATGCCTTTACCAATAATAGATGAACATCGCATCCCGAAAAACCCGTAGGTAAGTTATAACAGTACAGAAAAAGAAATTTGAAAGTCATTATATATGACGTAAGCACAGAGTCGAACACGGTAACGAAGTAATGTAATTTATTTAAAATTCTATATCTAAATTCTATAGGAAATACACGCAGTTACCCGATTCAACTTCCCAGAATAGGGAAAATCTCGGAAAAACCTTATCTAAGTAATTCATCCTACCGACGTTCGAACCGGGACCTCTTTAATGTAAGGCAGACACGCTACTCACACACCATAGAGGTGGGCAATGGTGAATTAAAACGTTTTAATATCTATTGGTGCAATATTTTTATTGAATAAACAGGAATAAACAATGATTAGTAATCTTGAACCATGGATCTCCCGATCTCCGATGGATTGCTCCTTGGTTCAAATCCCGGCTACGGCATTGATAGCGGCAGACGGCAGTGAGCGCCGAAGTCGCGGACAGGAAAAACACCCGCGCAGCCGGTTCGTAGCTTTTTGGCTCTCTCTGTATATTGGGCGTGAAAGTTTGGTAATTTTGCTCAGAGGGCTCTTTATCAGGCTTGAGGTTCTTTTACGTGCCGTAAATCTACGACACGGGACCACCGGCTTTACTTCCCTTCCGAAGGAAGCCATGCTAAGGATTTTTACGCCCGAAACAATCCATCGTTCCCGCGACCTCGGTAACTAGAACCTAGCATGATAATCACTACACCACGGAGGACGACATTAATTCCAATGGCTTGTAATGTTTATCATATAGAAAGCCGAACTGTTTAGCGATCAATGAATTCACTGCACTGTTAATGTCAATTAGAACGTCTTCAGGAATAAATATTTCTTCCATTTGCGTACGCATTTTAATTTTGTTAAAAGCAGAAATACATTTATCAAGCAGCAGATACTTAAAACATAATATTCTGAGTAAAGTTCCACGCTGCAATACAGTTTTCATTTTGAACAGTGTTGCGGCCTAAGAGACTTGCATCTCTTTTGCGAATATTTTGTGCCATCATTCGTATTGTCGTAGCCTCTTCTTAATAATACTCAAAAATGATGGGGAGCTACTCGCTTGCAAAGAATGTACCGGGAAATTAATCAAAACTTCTTACATGGCGAGGCTACGACGAGGGACGCAGCTAAGGAAAGTACAGAAAATATTACTAATCCGAAACGTTACATGGCTTAAAGGAAGGAAAGGACTCTACACTAACATAATTAAAGCTTCAATAGAATGGATGGCTCACAATTTAATAGGTAAAGATAGATAACGTAGTGCTTACACTCTTAACCAACATGTCCGCCGGGCGAGGCCATCATGCCTTGGCACGGAGAAGGCAGTTGTACGTCCTTTCAGGTCGAAGGTCACCTCCTGACTCGCTTTCTCAAGTCACGCTATCCTCAAGCGTCAGTGACGCTAAACAACTCATCCCCTCCTAAAGTGCCTAGTTCCCCCCTACCCAAACTCCAACTGCCATCTCAAATCCCGGTGACCAGAGAGACGTATGTTCTATAATCTGTGCATACGTCACAGTATTGTGGTCTTGTTTTTGAAGAATCCCTTAGCACTATACTATGCCGCTGTGGACATTCTCTTAACTGATCACTCACTATTAAATACAGAACATGTACACAAAATAACGCACGTAAACCAATACAGTATATCTAACAGATCAAAATAATACGGCATTTATGCGAATGTAGCGCGTCATTGAATCTAATGCACACTGCAAATTTGAAACTTAACATAATAAAAAAGAGTTGGCTGGCGAATGTCAGGAGCATCAATTATAGGATAAATTTATTTAATTGTATTTTGTACAACAATGGATTTATGCATAATATTTCAGAATATACCTACCTAGTATTTATAAATAACCTATTGTTACGTGACAGTGATTGCTAAAGAAGTTAATACTACGTGAACATGAAATACTTATGCTACATGAACATATGATTAAATTGAGTTTTATTTATGAACGCTCTTTAACTACTATGGTTCTTAGAGTCCCATTCTATATTGGGCGTAAAAGACCGGAAGGTTTGCTCAGAGGCCTCTTCATCAGGCTTGAGATTCTTTCACACGCCGTAAATCTACGACATGGGACCACCGGCTTTACTTCCCTTCCGAAGGAAGCCATGCTAAGGATTTTTACACCCGAAAAAACCCATCGCCTTTCGCCAGGTTTGAACACGTGATCTCGGGAACTAGACGCTAGCAAGGCTAGCACTGTTAGATTACAAGTATCTTTCTGTTAGCTTTAGTAGCAAATAATGACAATTTCTATTGCGGCCATAGGCGAACGTTACTCTTCGCTACATTGAAATCTCTTCCTGCCTTTCGTTACCATTTTCTCGTCATAAAGAATCAGTTTACGCTTGAAAGTAGCATTATAAGATGTTCTGTTTGTGCTCCACCAGTTCCAACGCCACTTGAAATAATAGACCAACGATAAATTTAACGAAGTAAGATAGGAATGACAAATTTGAATGTATTACCGGCGAATTACGGAACGATTTTGCATTCGAATTTCACGTGTTTCGGATCTAATGCATTGAATACTGCATTTGGACAAAAAGGGTGCAGACTAGATTCCCGAAAATACGGTATAATTTTATTTTTTAGCAGATAAATATTTGGCGACATGGTTAGCAACACTGTGACGAATGCACCAATGGTAAATAAACATTTCTACTGTTTGACTGCAACGAATACAGGTGGCTATGAAATTAAAAGTCAACTACAGTGAAATCGAAGCAAGTAATCTTAGAATTTAGTATTTTTGCGACGAGAGATTGAGCAGATTCGATCGTTATGCTGCCCTTAGATGGAACTTTTAAGATTAATTTAGAACAGCTTCAAATTATATATTTACTACTCTATCTGTCATACATTTTAATTGTCTCCAAGACAACCAGTATTGGTGCCCCACCCAGCAACGACAAATCCACATATTTAATTAAAATAATTATTCCGATTTACGTTTTAGTAGTGGATAAACTACTGTATGCCACACAAGATTAAAATATATTTAAAATTTGGTGATATCACACACAGGCGTTAAATTTTTCACTCAATATGAAAGTATTGTTTTAATCTCTTATGCAATTAAATATATATGACGGTATTTTAATAAACATGATTTCTGGGTAAATAATTTTCTTCGTGAAATAGTCCCCGCAAATAGTAAATCAGTTCCTCCCGCTCACCAAAGACGGGAGCAGAGCACGCCCCTGTCCACACCACGACCTTGAGGTACCGCGAGTATTGAATTAGATTAATGGGATCCTCCTGGACCACGAAGATACAGGTAACAAAGTGTTGGGAACGCTTTTGTAGCGATTTTATGAGTTTTGTGTTTAAGGCCATCGCGATAAGGGACGGGACTTATTAATGCAGTAAAAAGGGGGAGGGGGAGAGATTGGCCTCATTCGATAAGGTTCTCTCCAGAGCTAGTTCCATTTGGCAGGCCACGATAACAGGCAGATCCTTCCCTCAGTGTTGCCAAATGTTGCCTGAGAGATGCTGGGTTCGCGATAACAACCCGTACCAAGCACACTGGTGCTGCGGGTCAGGAGTACAGTCCCACCGGAAACGCTGTCTTATGGTCACCTCTTATCACTCCTACATGGGAAAAACTGCACAGCATTATGACCTTAATTCTGCAGAGAAACTACTGCGAAATATTCAGGCACGCACTTGCTTAGAAAATTTGTGCTTAGATACTGCAACGTGCAGAGAATTCTATTATAGGCTTTAAGAAACGAGTAGTTTCTTTGTTTTCAATAAGCTATACGTAATTTTATCTTCAGCAATAACAAGAGTCCTGATACTTTTTACTTTCTATAGTACGTACCTAGTGATAGAGAAGGTATTGCATTCAACCCAAGAATTAGACACCGAGAATTCACTGGAAATACATGTTTTATGGACCCCTGATTCCAAACAAAGCTTTTATAGAAAAAAAGTATATTTCTGTGTGCCTGTGAAGAGCATAATTCAGAAAAGAAAAGTCGGATAAACAGCAAAGTTGGTATTTAAACACCAACTGTCAGTATCTGTCAAAAATGCGACAAGAAAATTTTCAAGAAACTCCCTCCGTCCAAACTACCATTTAGATGGCATATTTTTTTCGAAAGTTTTGGTTTTTAAACGATTTTGATTAAAACACCATACATTTAAGGTATTTACATGAACAAATAAAATGTATATATTGAATTTTCTGGGAATAACCTGTGAAGTCCTCTTCATTTGGAGGGAGCTTTTGTATAATCCTGTATAACTGGTATACGATAAACGATAGAGGATAACACAGTACACTAAAAATTTAGACTTCTTTAGAACATAAAACCTTTTTTGTAGCATAAGCCATTTCCGAGATATCTGTTATTGTTTCGAACTGTTCAATATGTTGTCATTCTTTCAAGTCCTGTTGTTTTCGCGATGTCATGGAAACAGTATAGAATTTTAAGGCCAGTGTATAGCGTCCAGTTCTTAAAACATTTGACTATCGCGGTTCCCTTTGTATCTATAACGAAATATGAAATGTAGCTATTTCTGCAAAGGTTTACGTGTATCTCGATTATAAGTAGATGGGAAAATAAGCTTTCGTAAGAATATATTGTATACCTACTAATGAACGATGGAGGGTAGGGAAAGTCATATGAATGTAACACGAATGTATTACAATAATTATAACAAACATGAGCTTGAAATTTCAATAACATTTTTAACAAAAAAAGTTTCCTGATGTTTACATTCACATGAGTTTCTCTACCCCAGTCTTCTACAAAGGTTACTTCTATTCCTACAAAAGCTTATTCTTCCATCTGCTTCATGTTATTCAAGACAAACGTTTGCAGAAGTTGTTTGTATTACGCATTTTGCTGTCGGTACAAGCGGAATGCATTAGGCTAAGCGATAGTCAACTAGAGGGCCGCTATGTGATAACTTTGAAACTCTGTTCTCTTTGCATGACCACGACAAAATAACGAACAGGGACTTAGCAGTTGCAAAAGTATAAAGTATTTGATAATTCAAATCAATAATAAAGAATATCTCAGAAATGGTCAATGCCACAAAAATTATTTGGCATAAATTGTTTGTTTTAATGAGATCTATAATTTTTGTGCAGTATGTTTTGACTATCTCTTACGTTTTACAAAGTTATACAAAATTCATTCCGATTGAAAGGACTTCTATTCCCAGAAAATTCAAGATATACATTTTATTTGTCATGTAAATAAGTTAAATATGTGTTATTTTAATAAAAAAAAATAGAGACAATTTTGTGAAAAACAAAAAAATCGAACATTTTTCCATGTACAGGGTAGTTTGGGGTAGGGAAATTTTCTTGGAAACGTTTGTGACGCGTCTATAGAGCATACTAGACTTAATACCAGTTTTGGCCTTTCTCAGACTCTTCGTTTTTGAATTGCTGTTCACAGACACACGTACAACCACGTGAGTGGCTTACCTGTTTTATCTCGTATTATGTGATGTTAGAACTTCTACTCCCTTCTCTTTTAAATTTGGAATTCGCAGATCACCGGATCTCGCCCTTCTTAAAGTTTATACCAACCGCCAATAGTGAACAGGAAAATGCATGAGAATAGACTTCCTAGATCCCTAGTCGAATCGCAACAGAGATTATAGGAATAAAATAAATTGTGTGTTTTAAAGAGATCTGCATTTCTTGTATAGTACGTTTTCGTCTGTCGCTTAACGTTTACCAGTTATACAAGATTCTACAAAACTTCTCCCGAATAAAGAGGTCTTCAGAACTATCCCCAGAATATTCAAGATATACATTTTACTTGTCATGTAAATATCTTTAATGTATGATATTTTAATCGAAATCTTTAAAACCATTTTTTAAAAAATCAAAATATTTCGAAACATGTGAAGCCGGAATTATGAAGGCAATAATTATCATAATATTCTGAGAAGGATAGCGATATAAAATAAGTAATAATGTATTTAAAATCAGTGTACGTATAAAAAGGAGAAGCATTGTGAAAATTGTTGACTGTTAAAAGCGACAGAAAGACCAGACAGGCACAGTTTTGTTAATTAGAGACCAGCCTCAGGTAGAAAGGGTGAATACCATTGAAGCAACTTTTTCCTGGTAACTAGCCGAGTACAGCTGCACTTAGCCTGGTGAAGGCCACTCTAAGCATCATGACGCTAAGTTTGAGGGGAGAGAGGGGAAGTTTAGGCGTTGGTTTTCCTTGTGCAGCGTGGGCAAGTCAGTCTGTCCTGAGTGCCTGGCGAGGACGGGACGACATTCTCGTCGAGTGGTGAACATTGGCGGCAAACATGCTAGAGGGTAGGACGCTTAGCCGTAGTTAATAATTCTTCGGTCTTGGTAAAGACAAAGTAACTTCGTATGGATTTAATAGTGATCGGCAAACTTAAAGTATTATTTTAAATAGTGAATAAAAGTGTTCCAATACAGCGTTTGTGTGTTTCTCTGTACACACCCACGCATACCTTGAGGTTAAGGTGTCATGCTGGAGTAGCCGTGGCAAAAGAAGAACCAACTGGGAGGAGACAAGCAGCTACCGTGAGGCAAAGGTAGTGCTTCATTGGTGGAAGACGTAGCGTGGCTGCGTCATATTGCGCCTAAGCGTGGGGCGGAAAGAATTACCTGCGTCACATGTTCCATATAAATTGTAGTTAGGTGTGGGGGAGTTTCTTGAAAATCCTTGAGTCGCATCCTTGGAAGATGCTGAACTTATATACCAAGTTTGGTACTTATCATACTTTTCATTTTTGAGTTATGCTGTTCACAGACACACCGACAGCAGAGGCACCTTTCCTATAAATGTTTTTTTTTGTTTCAGGAGGCCGTAATTCCGGTGAAATCTCGGTATCAAATTTTTTTGCGGTATGCAATACCTTCCCTATATACTATGTAGCTACGTGGTACAGAAAGCAAAAAGGTTTTTGAACACCATGCTTTAAAACTCTCGATTAAGTTCGATTCTAATCGGTAAATACGGCATAACTGAGACCATACATTTGCTGAAAGTCGCTCGAGTGCAATTATCATAGGTAATCTCACGACAGTTTACGAATTTATCTGATGGAACCGTAACCTCGAGTGAGATTTATTAGGAATTGCATGGATAAAATATAACAGTTTATTTAAATAATAATCACTTTATTAGTTATGTTATTTAAAATAAAATTACCATTGAGTCAGCCGTCAGATCACGGCATACTAAATGAAAGAACAATCGAAGGTGCTACGGAATATTAACCAATGCTAACAACAGTTGGATTGAGAAAATAGATAACCTAAAAGTAAGCTAAAAGTAGAATACAATAAAGACCCTTTATTTTCGATAACATAATTTATTTCTATATTGACACTATTTGAATGCGCACTGGTTAAAAACACTACTCGATAGCGTATACTATTACTCACTACATGCTGATACTACAGTGAGCCAAAAAAACTACGAACCGGCTACGCGATGTTTTTCCTGTCCGCGTCCTCGTTGCCGTCCGCCGTTATCATAGAAAGGCGCGGATGAAACCATACATCATTTTTGAAAGTACCTTTAAAGGCTTTACTTACCAACTTTATGAAAGGAAATGCTGCAGCTGGCCACTGTCATTGTCCATAAATTTTTGGCACCTCTTTAGGAAACTATCCATCACTGGCTGTAGTTCACGTTGAGAAATGCTGGCAATTTCTTGGCGGATATTTTATTTTAATTCTTCCATGTTTTTAAATGTTACTACCTCATGTCAGATATTATTAAGATGTTCCATTTGTTATTGATCAATAACGTTTCGCAATGCCTGGAATATTTGACCAATTACGGCCGTTTATTCTCTAAGGATTCCTTTCAAGGATGCGATTTTATCAGATGAACATCAGCTCGTTACTGAAGTGTAATACAGAGTGAGCCAAAAAACTCGAACCAGCTGCGCGGTTTTTTTCTGTCCGCGTCCTTGGCGATCGTTGCCGTCTGCCGCTATCATAGAAAGGGGTGGATGAAACCATACGACACTTTTAAAACTACTTTTAAAGGCTTTACTTAACAAATTTATGAAAGTGTGTTTGAGGACAGAATTATTAGTAGATATGCGTGGCCCCCTCGGTCCCCTGACCTAAACCCCTGAGACTGTACAGGACAAACCCACACACCCTGGTAGAATTAAAACAAAATATCCGCCAGGAAATTGCCAGCATTTCTCAACGTGAACTACGGCGAGTGATGGATAGTTTTCTAAGGAGAAGCCAAAAAGCATGGACAACGACGGTGGACAGTTTCAGCATCTTTCATAAAGTTGGTAAGTAAAGCCTTTAAAAGTAATTTTAAAAATGATGTATGGTTTCATCCGCCCCTTTCTATGATAGCGGCAGACGGCAACGAGCGCAGAGGACGCGGACAGGAAAAACACCGCGCAGCCGGTTCGTAGTTTTTTGGCTCTGCCTGTATGCTTGTCCCATCATCCCGGCTTCCTTCGCTCCTGAGCCGGAACTCGGTCACTGTTCATTGATTAGGTTTTGAATGCCAGACTGTTCAACATCAAACTAATAAGAAAAGGACAGTTTTGGCGAGTGTTCTGGCGAGTACCTTGCAGCCATTCAGCTAAAATGCTTCCTTTTCCCACTCATTTTGCCACTCATATTCTTCAAACCAATAAGAGATTAACACATCCGGGTAGGTGTGGATCACAACTGATAAGATGATCCTGGCAATATTAAATAAATAAAAACACTACCTATAGGAAACCAAAAGCATAGGCACGTCCTTTTGCACCGGACTGCACATCGTCCTCAGCTTCAGGGGAGCTGAATGATGCAAATCCCGAAAATCTTGAATATCCACAACGCCAGGAAAGCTTCAGCACATATTTCATTAAGTAAAATTTTGTTTTAAGATATAATTTCATTTTCTATGTATGGATAAAGTTAATACATCCTCTGGTATATTAAAGTTCTGTATACTCAAATTTTCCTGAAGAAGGTTGGTTGACATGATAATTGCAAGCGAGATTAGCGCGTGCACACAAGCAGATGTGTGAAACGCCGCCAGACATGCTGCAGGAGCAACAACAGCGCACAGCTATCAGGATTAATGTGTAATGGAGAGGTTCTCATAACTAAAAGGTCCAGAGTTCAAGTCTCTGTGGGAGCTGCAGCTTATTCTCGGCATCCAAGACCTTTGACTCGCATCTAGGGGGAGTTTCCTTCAGCTACATGTAACATCCTGCAGATAACAGAACAAGTAAGGTGTCGAGGGGATCTCTGAAGTGCCGTAGCCTAACATTTTCTACCGCTTACCTAAGGTACACGAAGTATTGCGTTCAACTCAGATAAACAATATTGTTCTTCTTTCAGAAACTTTCTTTTAGAAACCCTGAAAAAATTCTGATGTGTTGCATTCACATGACTTTCTCTACTCACCCTTCTAGAAACTGCTCTAACAAAAGCTATTTCTTGTTGATAGAGAGAAACTCTCATTAAACACTTCACAATACATATAAGAAGAATATAGTAGCTAAAAAGTTAGGTTTTTAAAAAACGGGTCGCTATGTGTGGTCTTTAAGTAACCGTGGTTCACGAGAAAAAAGTATAGGGACTTGACAAAATCTGATGTTACATTTACACCATCCTCTCTATCCCCTATTGTTTATTCTTACATAGGTTCAATAAAGTATTCTTACTAAATCTTATTATATTATTTACTTCCGTTACTTGTGATACACTTTTACAGAAGTAATTTCATTACACATTTCGTTGTAGGTACAAAGGGAACAGAGCAAGTCGAATCGACAGATGTTTCAAGCTGGGGCCCCATATGCTGGCCTGAAAATTCCATACCCTTTCCATAACATCGCAAAAAAAACTGGATACAAGAACACATAAAAAATCGGTGTATATAACAAGGTGAATATATCACATGGCTTTCTCTACCCTCTATCGTTTATTAATGGATACACAAATTATTACGAAAGCTTAGTTTCCTATCTAGTACATTTTAATGAGATAAACCGTTTCGGAAATAATTCCATTACACATTTCGTTATAGATAAAAAGGAAATGGCGATAGTCAAATGTTTGAGAAATGGACGCTATACGCTAGCGTTAAAATTCCATGTCATCACAGGAAACAATCGAAAATCGACAGGAGTTTAAAAGAATATGTTGAACTCGAACTATTAGTAACAGTTAACTCGGAAATGGCTGATGCCACAAAAATGTTATTTTAAATAATTTGTGTGTTTTAAAGAGATCTACATTTCTTGTTTATTACGTTTACGTCTTTCGTTTAAGTTCACTCTTATACAAGACTAAAACAAAATTCCTTACAAATGAAGAGGACTTTAAAGGGTATTCTCAGAAAATTCAAAATATACATTTTATTTGTCAAGTAAAACATCTTTAATATATAGTATTTTATTCAAAATCCTTGAAGCCAATTTTTAGAAAACAAAAAATTTCGAGAAATATTGCATGTAAAGGGTAGTTTGGGGTAGGGGATGTTCTTGAAGATCTTCTTCTTGCATCTTTGGAAGATACTGAACTTAATACAAGGTTTGGTGTTGATCCGGCTTTTCATTTTTGAGTTATGCTGTTTACAAACAGACACACTCACAGACCTTTTTCTAAAAACTCTTTTTTTTTGTATTAAGGGGGCCTCAAAATATGTATGTCCAGTAAAATCACGGTATCTATTTTTTGGGTGGAATGAAATACTTCTCTACCCACTAGGTACGTGGAATAGAATGTAAAAAGGACAACATATTTGAAATTTTAAACACATACATATATCGGAAATGGTTGATGCCACTAAATAAGTTATTGGAAATAAATTGTGCGTTTTAAGAAGATTACAAAAAGTTTATGAGATGGTTGTGGAGGCAAAAATGATGTATGGTATAGAAATATGGGGATTATGTAGAGGATGGGAAAGTATAGATGAGGTGCACAGGATGCTTTGTAGAGAAATACTAGGGTTACCGAAGGCAATTGTAAGACAGATAGCGCAATTACAGATGGGCGGTGTGGCGACTAAGGGGAAGATAATGGAAAGAGCTTTGAAATTTTGGTTCTGAACTTTAAATACAGGAAAAAGTAATGTGTTGCGACAATGTATAGAATACCAAAAGAATATCTTAATGAATGATGGATGGGTATGTAATTTACGGAACATTTTGGAGAAAAATGGGTTAGGAGACATGTAGAGAAGGAGAGAAAATAATGTGAAAATTTTTTGGAAAAAAGCGAGGAAAAGGCTGGAAAATATAGAAATACAAATAATGTTGAGTGAGATTGTTGAAAAGAGCTCATTGGTTAGTTATAGGCCAATAAAAAATACATGGGGTAGGGAAAAATAAAAAAAAAATATATATATAGACATAGTAAATAAAGCAGAGAGAATCTATAGCATGGGTAAGAACCGGAGCATGGAGGCTAAGAGGGTTGAGACAGGAAATTCCTCAAAATCAACGTCTGATATGTGATGGTAATGAAGACATTGAACACATAGTATTTAAATGTCAAGGAACAGAAAATTGGAGAAAAGAATTTTTTAAAAGGAAGTGGTTGAAGGGGGATAGAAATGCACTTATAATCGAAATGATGTGCAAGGACGCTAGGAGCATTGGACAGTTTTTGTGTAAAGTAAAAAATAAATGGCTTTGGACAGTGGAAAGAGAAAACTTTCCTTTGAATGGAAAACTATAGTGAATGTGTGATGGTTAAGTAATCAATAAGTGAAAAGTGAAAAACAAGTGGAAATCGGACATGAAAAACTGAAAAAAAACAAGATAATTTATTGATGAGAAATTGCAAAATGTAAATAAACTGTAGTGATTGTCTACAGAATGAGTGGCCAGGGTCAAAGTTCAATAAACAATCAAATTGTAAAACTCTTAGCACAATAAATAAAAAAAAATCTGATGTGTTACACTCACATGACTTTCTCTACTCTTGTACAATCTAATTTTACAAACGCCTATTCTCCATATGCTTCATGTTAATCGAGATATCGAGATGTCAATCTTATTGCTAATTTTCTTGTAGATGCAAGGGGAATATGGTAGCTTTTAAGCGATAGTCAAATATTTTAACGCTGGTTGCTATGTGTCGAATTCCATTCTCTTTGCAAGTCCAGGACATAAAAAAATGAATAACGAATTTGAGAAAAAGTATAAGTATTGGAAAATTTAAGGGAATAACAAGCAATATCTCGAAAACGGTTCACTCAACAAAAGAAATGTATATAACATAAGTTGTGTATTTTAACGAGATCAACATTTTTTGTGTAGTAAAATTTTGTCTATCTCTTATGGTTTACCAGTTATGCAAAAGTCGTTCACAATGAAGAATACTTTTGGAGACATTCCCAGAAAATTCGAGATATACATTTCATTTCTCATGGCATTATCTTAAACATATGATATTTTAAACAAAATCGTTAGAGCCATTTTTGAGAAAATTAAAATTTTCGAAAAATGTTCCATGTAAAGGGTAGTCTGGGGTGGGGGGATTTTCTTGAAAACCTTCGTGTCGCATCTCTGGAAGATACTGAACCTAAATACCAAGTTTGGTGTTTATCCGACTGTTCGTTTTTGAGTTATGCTGTTCACAGACACACACACAGACAGACACACACACACACACAGACACACAGACACACACACGGACATGTTTCCAAAAATGCTTTTTTTGGATTCAGGAGGTCTCAAAACATGTATTTCCGGTGAAATCTCGGTATCGAATTTTTGGGTGGAATGCAATACTTCCCCTACTTACTATACGTAGTAGAGAAAGTAATAATACAAAAAAGAGTTTGTATTGTTTCTAGTACGTTTTTGTCGATCTCTTCACGTTTACCAATTATACAAAATTATACGAAGTTCCTCTCGAATGAAGAGGTCTTCAAAGGGTATTTCCAGAAAGCTCAAGATATACATTTTATTTGTAATGTAATTTTTTCCATGTTAAGAGTAGTTTTGAGTAGGGGGATTTTCTTGTGAATCTTTGCGTTGCATCCTTAGAAGACGCTGAACTTAAATACCTAGTTTGATATTCAACTCATTTCTCGTTTCTGAGTTATGCTGTTCACAGACATGCAAAGAGAGATAACAAGAACGTTTCTACTTTCTCTACTACGTATAGTAAGTAGGGTAAGTATTGTATTCCACCCAAAAATTCGATACCGAGATTTCACCGGAAATATATGTTTTGAGACCCCCTGAATCCAAAAAAAGCATTTTTGGAAACATGTCCGTGTGTCTGTGAATAGCTTAACTCAGAAACGAACAGTCGGATAAACACCAAACTTGGTATTTAGATTCAGTATCTTCCAGAGATGCGACACAAAGGTTTTCAAGCAAATCCCCCACCCTAGATTACCCTTTACATGGAACATTTTTCGAAAATTTTAATTTTCTCAAAAATGGCTCTAACGATTTTGATTAAAATGTCATATGTTTAAGATATTTTCATGACAAATGAAATGTATATCTGGAATTTTCTGGGAATGTCTCCAAAAGTATTCTTCATTGTGAACGACTTTTGCATAACTGGTAAACCACAAGAGATAGACCAACTTTTACTACACAAAAAATATAGATCGCGTTACAATACAGAATTTATGTCATATACATTTTTGTTGTTGAGTGAACCATTTTCGAGATATTGCATGTTATTCCCTTAAATTTTTCAATACTTATACTTTTTCTCAAATTCGTTATTCATTTTTTTGGTCCTGGTAATGCAACGAGAATGGAATACTCCACATAGCAACCAGCTCTTAAAATATTTGACTATCGCTTAAAGCGCTAGCAATTCCCCTACAAGAAAATTAGCAATAAGATTAATAACTCTAGTTTGTACAAGAGTAGAGAAAGTCATGTGAGTGTAACACATCAGATTTTTTTAAATTATTCAGGGAGCCTTAAAACGTGTATTTTGTTGGGTGGAATGCAATAACTGCTCAGGCAAGACGTAGAGAAATGTTGCACCAGTTTCTTGCTGCGCTCCTCCATCAAGCATCAACTGTTTTTTGCAGTACATTAATACTGCACCTCGTACAATTAAAAAGCTCCACATGCCTTCCTCGTGCACCAATCATTAAACTCGACCTCTCCGCAAACCGTACAAAATTTGTAACTCATGCCGCCGATTCTCTTCTCACATATACGGAAAAAGCTTGCTCACGATAAAGCTGTTTCATGAAGATCAGAGATGAACCCCACACCTCGGTGTAATGACCCTGAAACCGTCCATTATAACATCTGGTTCATCTTTATGCAATGGCGTGACGAGAGCAGATGCAAGGCGCCCCTACTGGCAAAGGCTCGAGTTATGTTCCCCAACAATATCTTAATACAACACAAGACACTAATATATAGGTTTCCATGTCTAGGGAAGCACTTCACAAACTCTGTATTCACAATAAGTTTCGTAAATCATATATTTTCACTTTTTCTACCCACTCTTCCACAAACTACTACTTCATATTACCGAGCGGAATGGCTCAGGCGGCAACGTCTGTGGTTAGATCCCCGGCGACCACTCATGAGTTTTTCGTGGTTTACCCGGGTCGACAGGTGTATGCTACGGTGGTTCATCTTCTACGACGACTCTCCTCCCGTCTTCCTTGTCATCTGTTTCATGCCTGTAGGACCAGGGTTCGGCGGAATGCGGCTGGACGGTGGCTTGCGCACTGTAGAGGTTTTTTTCCCTGATGTCTCTCCTCCGAGTGGGCTCCGCCCCGGGAACGCTGGAGGCTGGTTGCTTGTGGGCAGGACCGGGCGTCGTCGGATGTCTTCAATCTGGAAACATTAAGAGCCCCGTACGTGCTTGCGCCCGTCGACATCCGGATCTGGTCGCTTTTGGGTTTCTCCTCTCACCCTACCCTCCAAGGGGTCACATAGAAGCATAAAGGGCCACCGTGCGGTGCTCTGCCCCTTCGTAGTACGTACCTATCACTTACAGGTAGCATTTAAACCAAAGTATACGCAACTGACTAAACAGGACTTCACAGGCTATCCACAAAGAAATGCAAGATATACGTTTTATTTGTCTTTAAAAATACGCTTTCTGAATCAACATAGTTAGAACCATTTCTGTTAACGTAGTAACATTTTCTATGTAAAAGGTAGATCGAATTGGGAGGTTTTTTTTTTCAAAATCTTCGTGTCGCATCTTTGGCAAATGCTGAACTTAAACTACATTCACTCTTAGGTTGATCCGCGCCAAAACAAATGCACGTGACCAGTGCACCGTGGTACAACACTGCAGCAATACGTGCAGGAAAGTAGTCCCATGTTAATAATCTAAATTCTTGAATGAATTTATCCTTAAATGGTATAATATGCTATACAAATTCCTTAAAGTCTAATTAACGCTAATTTGTACCGTTAAACAGAGCTACAAGTCCCAATATGCAATTCATATAAGAACCTGAAATCTGGGTATGCTCAGAATATTGTTTGTAGTCAGAAACCAGCAGTTTCTGTGCTCGTTAAGAAAAATCTGAAACGGCGAAGTGGTCACACGCGGGGAAAACAGAAAGCGTTTGAAATACGCGATACAAGAATGTGACAAG
This sequence comes from Deroplatys truncata, assembly GCA_030765065.1. Lineage (NCBI taxonomy): Eukaryota > Metazoa > Arthropoda > Insecta > Mantodea > Mantidae > Deroplatys > Deroplatys truncata. Next base: position 48,090,619 of record CM060986.1, read on the forward strand.
AATGCAATTCACGTACAATATAGAATTTCTTTTGTAAAAATGAGCCGCCAACAGTTGATAAAGTGCCGCTTCCAGATAGCGAATAATTGTAAGATATCGAATACCTGTTACTTCCTTTTTCGCTCGTTTCTTTTAGATTTAACTATTATTATATGTGCAAACATTTATTTTGTTGCAAATATCAATCTTATCGCTTTCAACCCTAACAGAGTATGCTAGTCACCGTTGTCGGACCCTGTTCTCTTTGTATTACGTGCCGCCGTATGGTCGTGAAAGTATGACCGTATTTCTGGTACGAGTGGCGGAAGGATACGTTATAACGGTGCACTGCTCACTTGGGTTTTGTTTTGGTGCGGATCAACCTAAGAGTGAATACAGTTTAAATTCCAGGGCTTAATGCCGGTTTTTAAAAATAATTGGAAAGGAAATGTGGGAAGGAAACATTCCAGGTCTAAGTTTATGGGCACCCCCTCGGCATTTGCTACTTATGAGGACTGAGGAAAACCTGAGAGACCTCAGTCCTGGCGGGAACCGTAGACCTTCGATTCACAAATCTATGCTCGGCTACCCGCAACTCTTTCTTTTTATTATTGCTGTTCATAGAGCTAAAAAAAAGGGACACTTTTTGGAGTCAGAGCACCTCAAAAATTCAGTGGCGTAGCTTAGTACTGTGTTCTGGGTATACCAGATTTTAAAAATTGAATTTAGAATTTTTTAAATGATGCACAAATTCCCATACATTAGTGTTTCATAGAATAGTGTAAATTCTCTATTACGATTTTATTATTATTATTATTATTATTATTTGTTGTTGTTTTAGTAGTCATTTGCATGACTACTAATTGTCGAAATTGACTGAACATACTTTTAAACTAAACTAGATTATAAAAACATAGCGTTAGGTGTAACTTTACAAAATGTTGACAAACCACTGTATGATTGTAAATCTTGAAAACAATGTAGGTCTCACTTAGATTTTCCTGTATATAAGCTCTAGTCGGTGATTTTTATTGCATGCTTTTCTTTCAATGTTTTTAATATTTGATATTCCTTCAACGCTCCATTCCTTTTCACCGCCAAAAAGCAAACTTACGAAGCAGCACACTTTGTTATGAATGTAACTGCCAGTTAAGCAATTAAATTTACTGTACCAGGATGTTTGAAATGCCCGTTTTTGGTTCTTTTCCTGAAAGGCATTGCCAAGCTTAGGAATTGGTTTTTTGCCTTAAGTTCAGACTTCTTCACATAAGACAGCCGAAAACCGAGTTTTTAATAAGCAATACACTAAATCGATGGAATTGTCCATATTCCTAAAATCATAAATAAAACACGCACAATGAAACCAATACACAGGTTTATGTAAAATTAACACTTTATGCACTGCACGGCTGCACGCACATAATGCTGGTTCACCAATAACTGAGGAATGAAATGTTTATGTTACACTGCCTTGCGCTATCCTTGTCTCCAACCCCTATTGTCCTGTTTCCGGACTTCGGAGAGAGCAGGCACACAGAGACTAAACACCTCACTAAACGTGTTGTCTCTGCTGCTGCCCTTAATCCACAACAAAATATAGGCATGTCTTCCTACAAAGAGAGGCCGAAGTTTAGTGGGAAAAGCTACATAAGTCCACTCTTGATGAGACTTGCACTCGCTCAGCCATCCTAGTCTCTACTCGACTTTGCTGCCGCATAATGAGATTTCGAAGCTGCCTAAGCACGCAGCACTACAATCTGACACTTAGAAGTAGGAGTTGGGGGTGTTGGGGTAAGCAGCAGTGAAAGTGATTGTATTAATTAGAGTTTCATCACTTATCTGAGGCTGTCTTTATTTATTAGCTTAAAAATTTAGCTAGTTTCTCGGCAATTTATTTAGATAGACTCAGTCTCAAAGTCTACCCTTACGCTACGCCACTGCAAAAGTTATGTCGTGGTAATTTTGGGTTGAATACAGCACTTTCTCTATATACTATTAGGTAGGTGGTAGAGAAAGCCGACAAAAAGGAGCAGAGGATATAGCACACTTCTAAACCTGAATATAAATACCGACTTGTGTTTGTTACGGAGGCTTGTCTCTATTTGTGTGTGATAATCACTTAGAATTTCAAATCGTCCGACTGACATTGAAATGCCCGCTTGCAGGAAGATGTTTCCCACGGACACACCTGTCGACTGAGGTGGTGATAATGAGGGTCTGAAGGTGCACGTTCCTGAGTGAAACGTGTCTCACGTCTGGCTCTTGGGATTGGCCCTATCTTAATGAAACCAAACATTTTAGCTTGCACTATTTCATGCAGCAATCAGAATTTCTCAAAGACAGAACCAATGGCTTTCTTGACCTAATTTGTTTGGTGTTTTCGGTTCTGCGGAGCACCCTTAACGTCCAATAGTCCATGATATACCTACTAATACAGAGCAGTCGCTGCATGGTGGGGCCACAGATCGCGTGTTCGTGCTGTAAGCACTAGAGTTTGTGCATCTCAAAGATGAACGTTTATTCAAGATAGGCCTTGTGTGTGATTTGTTTAGGAGTTTTCTTGTTCTTGATGCTGTTCTTGTTTTGGTTTTATTTAACTACAATGCCTACCGACAAATTTACGCTTGAACACCTAATTTTTATGTACCTACCATACATACGTAAAAACCAAATCGTGTAGACAGCTGTGTAGGCAATTTCAGAAGGGATTTCCTGGTAATTTCCTGGTATTCCAGTTCCAGGCAGAGTTAGATGTCTGGTTAATAAATTTAGGACAACTGGGTCGCTAAATATAAGAAGGAACACGAAATATTATAACGGAAGAAAAAATTAACGAAATGGGCGCATCTATTTGTGGAGAACCCTAAAAACTAAAGCATATAGGGACAATATCCCACCATAGATGAACTTAAAGACAATATAAGAACAGAATTATGAGAATTATACAAGAACTTGTACAAGTGAACGGAAATTTCATCCGAAGATACCAGGAATGCCTCGGTGTAGATGGAACTTAATTTTTAACATCACTTATATTATGTAACAAGGTTAGTACTCATTATAGTGCATGTTACTATCACTCGTGAGCAAGTAACGCGGAGTTCAGAACGGAAAAACCCCCAGTGTAATTCACAGTGCGCAGAGCAGGCTTGCCCTTGCCCCTCGATATAGCGAACGCTCTTATTATAAAGTGTGTGTGTGTGCGCGCGCGTGCGTGTGAACAGCATAACTCAAAAACAAAATGTAAGATAAATTAATATATATTTAAATTCAGTATCTGCCAAGGTTGCGACACAAAGATTTTGAATAAAATTCCCTTAGCCAAACTATTCTTTACATGGAAAGATTTAGTACTTAAAAATGATTAACGCTTGTGGTGTTAAGGGAGACTAAAGGGCGAAAGTTGCCCAAAAATGACATTATTAGTTTCTCCTGTAGTATTATAAATTGGAATTTCCCATTTAATTTGAAATATACATATGTTTTATCATTATAGGCCGAATATGTATTTATATTTTAAATATAAAAAAGGTAGTGTATTTGCAACTTTGTATCCTGAATTCAGCACTATTTCACAATAAAAATAATAACTCCTATACTCTTTGAGTACATTTTAGCTCAGTTTTAGGGAAAGCTTTGCTCTTCAAATTGGTACCTCTTCTAAATATGGCAGCTACAATATGTGTAAACAATGGGAGTTTTGTTCTGCAAATATACGTGAGGTAATTTTCTCCATTTTTACTTTGAACAGGAACTATTGAAGATAGCTAAATGAAATTTTTAAATGATGAAAACAACATCTCAATGGTGTTATCAATCTAATTTGGTGTTAATAAGTTTGTTATGTTTTAAAAACATTAATTATTGATAATTTTAGTACAACATTGTGTAGGTAATTAAGGAAAAAGGTATGCCTTTCTTAATAAACCACATTATTGTACAAAAGCAGAACAGTGTACTTATAAAATATGCATCTATATTCTACAAACATTTATATTTGATATGCTAACAGTTTCTGAGATAATGGGTAATAAGTTGACAATTTAACATTGGCGAAATTATTGCTTTTAATCTTCTTTTAAAATGTCATATCATGAAAAGAGAATATTTATTTGCCCGCGGTGTGTGTGCGTGTGTATGTGTGGTAACCTCAAAACCACTCAACCGATTTTGTTAATGCTTCCGAATGGTCACGGGCTATATAAGGTTTCCAAAATTTTGAAAACTAGGGAGTTGGGGGTTTCTTTTTCATATTCACGTTACCAAATTTCAATCCCGTTTCGTTGGATATGGATATCGGAGGCTACTTCTGGCACTTTGTTGCAAATATGCCAGATGTTTTAACACTTAAATCCAGAGCGTTAAATGGAGAGGCTTAAAATGAATTGAGTTATTTTACGGGGCTTGTATTTAGCTTTCTGACGTTTTAAAGTACGTCACATGTGAAGTTCTGAAGACTGAGGAAAGTTAAGTTGGCACAAAGGACCCCGTTAGGCCAGGTGACTTTGAAGTAGGTTATGTTAGGGGGTGTTGTATTGTATTTGGACTGTTGGGGAGCCGAACTTGAAGTAGTTATATGGTAATATGGTAAAAAGTTTCCGGTAGCCTTCGCCCCAAATGTACCTTCCGGTGGCCTTTGCCCCAAGTTTAAAAATATTAACTTTGTAATTTGACTGTTTCTTTAAATATTATATTAATGTTTGTCTCGGCTGCGTCAGTATTTATATTTGTTTAGAGACATGAATGCGACTGAAGAATGTAGGCTTACACATATTATAATTTTACTTCACTCCTTTTATTAATGCTTGACACGACTTACATAACACTTCACTGATTTTTTTATTAATTACTTGCACTTTTTAACACGTAAACTAGTTTTTGTCTCACACTGAATACGTATTAAACTTCGCGAAGACGCATCTCGCGTCCGGTTAGGAACACTGTCTACAAGCAACTGACTTCTGAATTTGTAAATTTTCCTCCATTTTAGTTTCTGATTGGTTAATCCTAGTCCAATAGAATACCTTCATTCAACTAAAGCTTTTTCTGGTTGTTGATTGGCTATTTTATAAACTGTCACAAAAATTACATTGCTTCCAAGAAACACAAGTAGCATTATTAAACTTTCAAATTCATTATTGCCTCAAGGTTACCTCATTGTTAGCAACTTTTAACCTATTATTCTCACAGCTCCTGCATTATTAAATTACGAAATACATTCACATAACATTATTACACATGTATACAATAATATAAACATATACAATGACTGTAATATACACTTTTTATACTTGTTACATACACATATTGCTTTAAGGTGGGCTGTTATTGAATTTATATATTATATAATTAGACTGAAATCATTTAAGTGTTAAAAATACTGCCTCAACTTATATCCCCGCCGTTGAAACATTGCACTTGACAGCTAGCGATTAAGTTGGTACACTCGCAAAAAAAACAGATGAAAAGCTTTAAGCGTTAAGACTTCCTAAGCCAATCAGAAGGCAACATTTCGGGTGGTCTATGACGAAGCGGAACTGGAAGCGGCTGTTGCCGGATGTAGCTATTTCCAACCACATGCTTCAGTTCGTGAATCTAACACGTGCGTCGAATTGTTCTTTGCAAGCTAATGTTGTTTATTGTCATTTATATTTGTGGTTTCTGTTGGTATTCATTTATACATGTATGTATATATCTTTTCTTATGTATATTTCATTCATATTATTTATACAGGATTTGAAGTGCGACAATGTCTCAAAAAACGACGCCGATCAGCGAGTAATGATTCACGAAATGAAAATCTTTTACGTCGAGATGTACCACTTAATTTGTCAGGCATTGGAACTGTTAAGAAGGAACCAGGAATTCTTTGAACAGGAGGAGTACGTGAAGGTTCATGGGCATCCCTCTATTCTGCTGATAAAGCGTACAACGAACTGCAGCAGCTCTTGAACTAATCAGAATAGTCATGTACAAGGGAGTGAAACTCCAAGAGAAAGAGAACAAGATTTCCGAACCATCTGGTACGCGGAGTGAGTGAAAATAACGTTTGTTATCGCAGCTTATAATTTGTTTTATTTCTCCTCGTTGTAGCCGTTACGTTTGCATTATTTTGTTTCTATGTTGTCAAAAGTGCTCATTTATTCCACATACGTTGCAATGTTTATGCTGAGTTATTTTAAATTATTATTAATTTTATTATTAATAATAATAAAAATAATGCGAAATAGTTATTATTCAATGACGTTCGCTACATACGTACACTTTTTGTATGCGGCTTAGACACGATAGAAAGGAGAACAATCACTGTTGTTGTTTACTAACCACTTTGGCAACGTCGCAACCACAATATGGCCAACGTTACGCGATGCCACACGAACTGTCAAGTGCAAAGATTCAACTACGGGGTGAGCTTGTGTGTGTGAAGTTGCAGTTTTCCAATACTGACCTAGCAAACACTCTGCGTGGACAGGCACATTAGCTATACTCGGCGCCAATCAAGAAGGTGATTGACAGTTACTAACCACGTGGCGGAAAGCTTTAAACGAATGGGAGGGGATGAATACGTCACAGCGGTAGTCATAGCAACCATTAGAAGGATCAATTAGAACTAAGACGTTTCTATAGCAACGATAGACGCAAATGCCTTGTTGCGATATCGTAACACGTGATTGGCATGACTGCGGGGCGAGCGACCGTCGCAGTAAACATGAACTGCAGTCTTATCTTCTGTGTCCTGCAGTTATAAACAATCTCCTTTTAGCCCCAGCTTGCTTATGTTTTTGTATCAGTTTAGAGATTTCCTGCGCACTGAAAAATTCTTTTGCATCGTCCTATTTGTATGGTATTTACCTTGTGTTACGTGTATTTGTGCGTGCGTGTATTGTGTGAGCATTTATAATTGTGTTAACACGTTTAATGGATATTTAATAATGTCCAAAAATAGTGACAAAGAAGCGCAGCCAAACGAAAAACTGAATTAAATGTATTTGGTAAAAGTATCCCAACTAAAGGACAGGCGCGGGGAATATGCTCTGTGAGAGAATATTTCGAAGAGGAGAAAATAATTCAGTGGCTTGTTCGCCACAATATACTGATGAAGGAGGGATTAAAGGAAAGTGAGCTAGTGGAACTTGTGAAAGCAAACTAACCGCGGTTTCCAAGTTATGTAGTCGATGGCATTACTGCAGAACATGGTCACAAAATAGTTAGGCTTCCCCCTTATCATTGTCATTTTAACTCGATTGAATTAATTTGGGCCGACATAAAGGGTTATGTTGGGCGAAACAATAAAGGTTTCACTGTGTCGTCAGTAATAAAGCTTACAGAAGAGGCACTAACTGGAAAAAAGCGGTGACTCGTACAAAGGGCGTAATAAGTGCAGCTTGGGAAACCGAAGGAGTTTTAGAAGAAACTATAGACCAGCTTGTCATTTCCGTGGGGAATTCTAGCAGCTCTTCAGATGATGATGATGATGATGACGACGACGAAACGAGCAACAACAAACGAGCAGCAACAACAGCAGTGATGCAAGTGATTCGGAAATCTGGCATTTTTTTCCATTAGAATAAGCATCAATATTTTTACACTGATATATCCTTGCATTTTCTATCCTTTGCACGTGGATTCATTATTTTACAATTGTCTTCGTATACGAATATAAATAATGCCCGCTCTACAATGCAGGCGCAACCCAGTCGCCTTCGACACAGTTCTCTCCACGTGGTCGCGATGAGCGGCAACGTCGCCTCTCTCTCCCCCCAAAATGTCAATCACCTTCTTGATTGGCGCTGAATATAGCAATAAAACGTAAGACGTACATCAGCACCACCAGTATGAAGCGTTAGTGAAGGTGACAGCATTTGTGTACACCAAGTTAATACGCATTTAGTAACTATTGTGTGTATAGCCGTCGATCACATTTTAGTTTCCTTGACAAATAAACGACATGCAGCACGTTAATCATTTTGGCAAGCGAAGAAGCGCTACAACAGTATTACGGTATTGAAGATAAAGATTTGTTGAGCAGCTTTAGCACCATTAGGCTGCTAAAGATTATTATACAAGTAGAAAGTCTAGCTACTAACCCCAAACTCCATCTGTTTATAACTGCCGAAGCCGATACACATGCAGAGCCATTACTAGTAGAAAAGATGGGACCTCGTTGGGGAGACTGACTACTTTAGCTTAGAACTTCCAGTCCAAGCCAACTTCCAGGTTGTAGAATCCTGAATTATGATGGGGAGTGTGAGATGGTTTTGGAATTATACTGGGTGCACTATACGATGTACCAGACTAACAGAGAGAAGGCCTTACAGAGAAAGAAGACCGTTTGCTCCTAGCGGCTCTGTCTTTGCTAGCTTATTAGATGCGTAATATTATCTTAATTTGCTTAATATTCAAATTTAAAGTAATGGCTAATCACTGAATGACCTGAAATTTAAAGTAGTATGAGGGTGCGTTTTAGATGTGTATACTGTTAATACACTACTTTGTGAACATGGCAGCATTAAGGAAGAAACGAATCATTGAAACGATTTTATACCACAAATCAGGTACAGGTCAATAAACAAATGATTAGGTTTACATATACGTACATGACCTTTGAGCTTGAATATTCAGTATTTTGTGTAGGCTCAATACGCTGCAATTAGAGCCCTTAAATGCCGTGTCATGGAATAAAAAAGTTTTAGATATGTTCCTGGGGGAATCTCCCTCCACGCAGTTTGAATGCAAGCCCACAAAATTATTGACACTGGTTACCAGAGGACAGTGACGAACAAGTTGCCGACCAACCATATCCCAAATACGTTCGATAGGCGACATGTCGGGCTAACTTGCAGGCCAGGGAAGCAATGGTACCCGTCGTTCTTTGAAAAAGGCCTGTACATTCCTCGCAATATGTGGCCGGGCACTGTCCTGCTGAAATATGGCATGAGTTGCCTGAAGCAGGAGGAGTGCCTTGGGCTCTAAAACCTCCTTCATGTACTGGTTGCTGTTCAAAGTGCCCTCAATTCATAGGAGGCGAGATCGGTTGTTGTAACCAATGGCGCCCCAAACCATCACACCTGGTGTTTGTTCGATATGCCACTCAACAATGCAGGCCTCCAGATTCCGCTCGTCATGTACCGAACACGTACGCGGCCATCACTATAGGGCAGGATGAAGCAGGACTCGTTCTGTAAAGACTACCTCTCGCCACTCAGCATGCCAGTGACGACGTTCATGTGTCCATTGCAGTCGGAGGTGCTTATGGTTTCTGGACAGTGGAAGTCGACGTAATGGCATGTGTGCAACCAGTCCAATCCGAACAGACGGCGAAGAACTTTTGAAGCAGACAGGTTCGCACCTGTTGCAGTGCTCCAACGTCGAGCCAACACTGTGGATGAAGCTGTACGTTCCGTTATGGCCATGCGGACAAGATGGCGGTCATCCCGCGCTGTGGTCACACGTGTGTTCCAGTAACCGTTCAACACTGAATACGACCCTCTTCTATCCACTGCTTCCACACACGCATCGCTGTCTTAGTAGCATGCCCTGTACGAGCCGAAATGTCACCCACTTCCGGGAGACTGAACATTCTGCCCCTCACATGCTTATATTGCGCCCTTTGATGTCAACGAGCCATATGACACTTACTGTCACGTTTCCACCTTGTTTCACAGCTCTTCACCGACTACACTTACCATAACACTAACCTTGTCGGACAAACACAACAGGGCCCTGCTGGGTCTACGTGCATCCCATCTCTTTGCAATCCTAATCACTTATTGCCCGCACACTGTTCTACACATCCACTAAGTTTAGATTTATTCGAAGAATTCTTTCATGGTGTTGTAATTCTCTAAAACAATAGTTGTATTGTGAGTTAATTTATTGTACAAAGTAATACCTCGTAGTTGAATAAAAATATTTAATGCTTAATGTTCGGGAAAGTCAAGAAAATGATGTTACATGGTTACAAAGAATGGTGATATGTTACAAAGACTTGCATTAATATTGAAAATATTTCAAACACGTTACGTCTAGAAAGTGAAGAATAGTTAAAATGGAATTGTAATGCTTAGGACTTCATCCCGCAGTCTGGAATTATTGCAACATAAATGAATTTTAGGAGATATTTATTTTATTCATTGTTTTAGAGAGTATATTTTACATGTACCCTGCTTTTATATTTAATTAAAGCACTATCACCAACTGTTTTGTTCTTTGTGCTTACAAACATATATCGCAAGTTACATAACAGGTACACAGGAGAATGAGTATCCGTAATGTATTTAGTAACTGATAAAAATGAGTTTGAATTAACTGGTCCACCCTGGAGATAATTTGATGGAGTTATCTCGGGGCTCAGTACCTTTAAATCTTTGGGGAGTGAATGTTCAAAAAATAAGCTCAGAGAGTAAGTAAGGGTGCGGCAGTTTGTATAATAAGGCAATCTTAAGACTTCATCTGTGTTCGAAAGTTCAGTTTTGTTGTAGCTTCCCAATTCAGAGCTCCCGGGATCGATTCCCTACCGGCGGGGGAATTTTCGTTTGATCAGAATCATACCGCACCCTCACAGTGTCAGCAGGCGGTGGGAGTGAATGTAGAATTGCGCTGTAAATGAATAAAAACTGAAAGATAACTAACGACTTGCAACAACATTAGGTGTTTCTCAAATAAAACCCCCCAATGTGAAATTAGAACTTAAAAATCAAACAATTAAAGAAAAAAGAATAAATCTTAGAATGTGAACTATTTAAAACAATAACGCCAAATAATGTTTTGGTAGTGTTAAACTTTTCAAAGCATTCCATGTTGCCAGTTTAGACCTCTCTTAAGTACCATCTAAGAGACAAAGTTGGTGATTCTTTCTCTTTCTTTTTCTTTGGAAGAGAATCTCGTGTTGGTGTTTAGTGTCCGATGTCTATAATACTTTCAGAACTGCTAACCCATTCTCTCCCGAAGGACAAAGTCCCCTAAATGAATTAAACGCGAACATAAATGTCTGGACATCAAAATAAACTCATATTTGCAGTCATAATAAAAGATGATTACACACTAAATGGAATCTATTGTAGTTAGATACCAATACTATAGTAAAACATTGATTTAAAATATCCTTGAAATCGAATTATGGGATAATTTGATTTCTTGGGAAGACGGGACATAGATTTTGTTGCCTGCACCACCTATGGTAGAATCATTCCACCACCCCTGGTAAAACCAATCCACCACCAATGGTAAAACCAACCCACCAACACTTCTAAAACCAATCCACCACTCGTGGCAAAACCAATCCACCACCACTGCCTAAGCCAATCCGCAAACACTTCTAAAACCAATACACTACCTATGGCAAAACCAATCCACCATCACTGCTAAAACAAATCCAGCACTCGTGGCAAAACCAATCTAGTACCACTGCTAAAACCAATCCACAAACACTTTAAAACCAATCCACCACTCGTGGCAAAACCAATCTAATACCACTGCTAAAACCAATCCACCAACACTTTAAAACCAATCCACCACTCGTGGCAAAACCATTCTAGTACCACTGCTAAAACCAATCCACAAACACTTCTAAAACCAATTCACTACCCATTGCAAAATCAACCCACCATCACTGCTAAAACCAATCCAGCACCACTGCTAAAACCAATCCACCAACACTTTAAAAACAATCCACCACTCGTGGCAAAACCGATCTAGTACCACTGCTAAAACCAATCCACAAACACTTCTAAAACCAATCCACTACCCATTGCAAAATCAACCCACCATCACTGCTAAAACCAATCCACCAACACTTCTAAAACCAATCCACCACTTATGGCAAAATCAATCCAGCACATTGGTTAAACCAATTCAGCACATTGGTTAAACCAATCCACCAACACTTCTAAAACCAATCCATCACTCATGGCAAAACCAATCCAGCACCACTGCTAAACCCAATCCAGCACATTGGTTAAACCAATCCAGCGCCATTGAAAAAACCAGACGTGATGCATTCACAAGACTTTCTCTACCCTCCGTCATTTATTAGTGGATATACAAACTATTTTTACTTAAGTTTATTTTTGTATTCCCCACATTTTAATCCAAATAAACCTTTGCAGAAACAGCTTCATCACACATTTCGTTTCGATACAAAGGGAACAGCGATAGTCAAATGTTTTACGAACTGCGCGGTATATACAACCCTTAAAATTCCATACTGTTTTCATGCAATCGCGAGAAACAACTGAATGCTGAAGGGACTTTAAAGAATGACAAAGTGATGAAGAATTCCCACATTTAGCAATGGATATCTGAGAAATAGCATATGCCACAAAAAACTTATTTGCATTTAATTGTGCGTATTAAAGAGATGGGCATTTTTTGTGGAGTACGTTTTCGTCTATCGCTTAAAGTTTACCAGCTGTACAAGATGATACAAAATTTCTTCCAATTGAAATGGACTTCACAAGCTATTCCCAGAAATTTCCTGATATAGTTTTATTTGTAATGTAAATATCTTTAATATACAGTATGTTAATCAAAATTGTTAGAGCCATTTTTTAGAAAATAAAAACTTAAGAAAAGTTTAATTTAAACGATACTTTGGGGTGGGGAGATTTTCTTGAAAATCTTCCACCACCCTGCTGAAACCACTTCACAACCCCTGGTAAAACCAATTCAGCACCACCAGTAAAACCAATTCAGCACCACCACTAAAGCCAATCCACCACCATGGTGAAACCACTTCACAACCCCTTGGTAAAACCAATTCAGCACCACCAGTAAAACCAATCCACCACCCTGGTAAAACCAATTCAGCACCACCAGTAAAACCAATCCACCACCCTGGTAAAACCAATTCAGCACCACCAGTAAAACCAATCCACCACCCTGGTAAAACCAATCCAGCACCACCAGTAAAATCAATCCACCACCCTGGTAAAACCAATCCAGCACCACCAGTAAAACCAATCCACCACCTTGGTGAAACCAATCCAGCACCACCAGTAAAACCAATCCACCACCTTGGTGAAACCAATCCAGCACCACCAGTAAAATCAATCCACCACCCTGATAAAACCAATCCAGCACCACCAGTAAAACCAATCCACCACCTTGGTGAAACCAATCCAGCACCACCAGTAAAACCAATCCACCACCTTGGTGAAACCAATCCAGCACCACCAGTAAAATCAATCCACCACCCTGATAAAACCAATCCAGCACCACCAGTAAAACCAATCCACCACCTTGGTGAAACCAATCCAGCACCACCAGTAAAACCAATCCACCACCTTGGTGAAACCAATCCAGCACCACCAGTAAAACCAATCCACCACCCTGGTGAAACCAATCCAGCACCACCAGTAAAACCAATCCAGCACCACCAGTAAAACCAATCCACCATCTTGGTGAAACCAATTCAGCACTACCAGTAAAACCAATCCACCACCCTGGTGAAACCACTTCGCAACCCCTAGTAAAACCAATCCAGCACCACTAGTAAAACCAATCCGCCACGACCACCACCACCACCACCACCACTGGTAAAACCTCTGGTAAATATAATCCAGCACCACTAGTAAAACCAATCCAGCACCACTAGTAAATCCAATCCACCACCCTGGTGAAACCACTTCACATCCCCTGGTGAAACCAATCCAGCACCACTAATAAAATCAATCCACCACCACCACCACCTCTGGTAAATCTAATCATCACCACTGGTAAAAACTATCCAGCGCCCCTAATGAAACCAATCCGCCATTAACATTCCCGGTTAACCCCTCCCATTTTCCCTTATTCTCGTGGACAGGTTCAGGCAGAAGGTTCCATGCAGGGGAAGAAAAAATTCTCTCTAAAAGCATTTCTGCCGCACACTACCGTTCAACGCACATTAACCCTGATATCCTTCACGATGAAACCAAACAAAAAAGAGACAGGAAAATTCGTGATATTATATAATAATCCACTGCGCGCTGCAGAGTTAGGTACAATAGGATCATGATAATCAAATATACTGAACAAATTCAAGTTAAAAATATGAGCTAAATCAATTGAAATTTGTAGAAATTAGCAATTTCAGTACCAAGTGTAATTAATGCACTTTAAATTCGTCAGGAAGTCAAAGTTGATAATGTAGGCTTTTAATGTTATAGCACTGGATGCTATATTTTTCAGATTTTAGTTTGGTTATGGTAAACAGATTGCATACAAGTGAGTAGGTGGTGTCGCCGATAACAACAGGTTTGCCGAGGAGGAACCGGTCGTCTTTGTATACAAATATCCTGGGGAAGGTTATCGTTTTGCTAATGTTACCAAGTCGTGCTCCTGATGATCAGCACCATACCTTCCGGCCGTCAGACGGACACCTCTATGAAGTGATTATACTGCGTACTCACCTGGAACAAAAGAAACTGCAATCAGGATCATTCCCGCCCACAACAACCTAATTACTTGATGACCTTCTGCTCCCGGGGATTACGGACATACGAGAGTGGATCAGGCATTCACATATATGATGAAAAACTAGGCATATACACACTCCCTCTGCCTTACTTTCGCACCACTTTCTCTACCCAATATTCTTTTTTAGTTTCTCTACTACGTATAGTAAGTAGGGGAAGTATTGTATTCCACCCAAAAATTCAATACCGAGTTTTCATATGTTTTGAGACTCCCTAATCCAAAAAAAGCATTTTTGGAAGCATGTCGTGTGTGTATGTCTGTGAACAGCATAACTCAGAAACGAACAGTCGGAAAAAAACCAAACTTGGTATTTTGGTTCAGTACCTTCCAGAGATGCGACACAAAGGTTTTCAAGAAAATCCCCACCCCAGATTACCCTTTACATGGAATATTTTTCAAAAATTTTAATTTTCTCAAAAATGGCTCTAAAGATTTTGATTAAAATATCATATGTTTAAGATATTTTCATGAAAAATAAAATGTATATCTTGAATTTTCTGGGAATGTCTCCAAAAATATTCATGTGAACGACTTTTGTATAACTGGATAGACAAAAGTTTGCTACACAAAAAATGTAGATCGCGTTAAAATACACAATTTATGTCATATACATTTTTGTTGTTGAGTGAACCATTTTCGAGATATTGCTTGTTATTCCCTTATATTTTTCAATACTTATTTTCTCAAATGGGAATTCGTTATTCATTTTTTTCTCTTAGATATGCAAAGAGTATTAATCTGTGGCAAAGACAATGATACTGCACCTAGCAACCAGCTATTAAGAGCAATGTATATGCTTAAAGGCTACTGTATTTCTATATTGCCCTCATAAATATATATTCCCCTTATATCCACAAGAAATTAGCAATAAGATAGAGTCTGCAAATGTTTATCTCGATTAACATGAAGTAGATGGAGAATTAGCGTTTGTAAAAATAGTTTGTACAAGAGTAGAGAAAGTCATGTGAGTGTAACACATCAGATTTTTATATCTACGTCTTTAAGTTTTACAGAAAAGACTTCATTAGGCATTTCGTTCTGGATACAAGAGGAATACACTAAGAGAAACAAATATAACTACTGAAAAATAACGAATGAGAATGAATATCTCGGAAATGTTTAATGCCATAAAAAGTTATTGGGTGTATATTTTGTGTTTTAGGAGATCAACTATTTTTGTTTTGTCTATCTCGTATGTTCCCCGGTTATACAAAATGTATTCAGAACGAAGAGGACTTCACGGGGCATTCAAAGGAAATTCATTATATACATTATTATTATTTCTTCAAGGATATCAGCTGTTCCGGTCTTTAATATCAAACCACCTCTATTGCGAGGTCTACCCAAACTACTTTTCCCTCTTGGTTGGTAATTCATTAGGTTCCTTGGTAATCGACCATCTGCCATTCTGTCGACATGATCTTTGCAGTTTGTTTTATTTTCATCAATTTTATCGTTAACTGAGAAAATATTCAAATCTGCTCTTATTCTTTCACTCCTTATTTTATCAGCTTTAGTACACCCTCTTACATTCTCAAATTTTATTTCCGCAAACTGTATACATGATGTCTCTCTTTTTTTTATTGTCCAGATTCGGAGTCATATATACATAGTATAATACAGTAGGCACAGCTATAATCTTAAATAATTTAATTTGTTTTTTTTTCTAGTTTTTCTTCCTACTTCTAGTTGTTCCACAAATGGTTTGAAATGTATTAACCATCACCTCAATGCAGGTAAGGGTCATGGCGTCAGTTTTTTGGGATGCGCGTGGAATAATTTACATTGAGAAAAAGAAGTTCTCTTTCATCAAAACAATGCACCAGTTCACACATCCATTATCGCAATGGCCAAATCAATGAGTTAAAGTACAAATTGTTTCCAAAGTTGAAGAAATGGCTTGGTGGTAAAAGATTTGCCAATAATGAAGAGGTGAAGTTTGCAGTTGATGGCTATTTTGCAGAACTCGACGGTTCTCACTATAAACAAGGTATCGAAGCTATTGAACATTGCTGGAAAAAGTGTATCAGCTGAAAGGAGACTATGTAGAGAAATAAACATTTTTTTCCCGAAATTTTTGTTTTCTCTTTGTTAGGTGGGGTACTTCTGGGACAGCCCTCGTATGTTGCTATAGGTTCTAAGTTATTAGAAAATGAAAAAGCAAAAAAAGTGTGATGTTTTGAATTTTCAATCCCTTAAGGTTGCCTTAAATGGCAAGTTTGGTATTTATCTGACCTTTTGCTTTTTTCTATGCAGTTTTGATTCCAGGGGACCTCAAACCGCATATTTCCGGCAACATCTTTATATGGAATTTTTGGATGTACAATAATTTTGGTACATAATAAGACTGAAGTTGTGAGAGCTGCGTGTGACAGAGGGACAGTTAGTGCTGCGGTTGAATGTACCGGGTTGTCGCGCTGCTATCAGTAACTTGCCGTGCATATCCTGCCGTATACAGAGATGCCGGCTTGATAACACTACATTCGCTGTATACGCAGATAACAACAGTCCATGCAACAAGAAAAGGAAACGGCCTTTTTTCCTCTCTCACTCCCTCCTACCACTGACCTCAGCTTTTTGTTTCCTGGAAACAAAGCAAGTACCGACGGCTCTGCAACGATGTCGTACAGGGGTCATAATGGCCAGTGAAAGTTCTAAAATCCAATATTTCAGTTCCATCTATTTGAAAGTTTAATGCAGTAGTTAGGGTTTAATGTATAACATTCTTACACGAATTTCTGTGTTCACTCTGCTGCAAACTATTCTTACAAAAGCTTATTGACTGAACATAACAATGGTTTACAAGAACAATTAAACCATAATGAACATTACTGTAATTTTAGAATAACAAAAACGATTTCTTATTCTTTTGATTAAATATGGTTATAAAGGGTAGTTAAATTATATTCGAACCAACTCACGACCTCTCTCTACTGCGCGAAACAGCCGGCAGTCGCCCGGAAAATTACGTCGGCAGAGGCGGATTAAAATCCTTACCTTATAATAAATGCTGGAAATGTTTACCTTCCGCTCTCAAAAAGGCAGCATATCTCGTGTAAATATTCTCGCTCACTCTCCGAAGCTCAGCAGCAGGAATTCTTGTCATTTATTGCACAATGTTTCCTCTAAGTTGTTGTAGTGTGCGAGGATTGGAACGATACACTTTGTCTTTTAAAGAACCCCATAAATAATAATCGCAACTCGTTAAGCAGTTGAACGAGGGGGCCACAAATCAACACTAATTATTCTGCCATCAAACACCTCTCTTATCATGTAATGATTCGGCAGCCATATGTACTGTTGCAGAATCTTTCTGGAACCAAACATACGATTTCTCTTCTTCTGTCCTGCGATTGCAAAATGGCCTCAGAGTTAACCTCTGATATCGCTCTCTGTTTATTGTTTCACTAAAGAATATGGGTCCTATTATTCTTCTAGCACTTTCGCACACCACACTCCAATTTTCTGATCATAATGAGGCGTTTCATTACAAGAATTCCTGCTGCTGAGCTTCGGAGATTGAGCGAGAATATTTACAAGAGATATGCTGCCTGTTTGAGAGCAGAAGGTTAACATTTCCAGCATCTATTATAAGGTGAGGATTTTAGTCCGCCTCTGCTGGCGTAATTTCCCCGACGACTGGCGGCTGTCTCGCGCAGTGGAGAGAGGCCTCGAGTGGGTTCGAATATAATTTAACTACCCTATATAATTCAATTGCTTTAATGCAGTTGATAATATTTCGACAGTGAGGAGGATTATTGAGTGCAGCATGAAGATTTATTGGTATACCAAATTCTTTTCTCTGGTGTTGAAACTTTGAACATCTCAGTATAATATGATCTACTGTTAGTGCTGTTTGACACTTATCGCAGGCGGGTGGAGGACTTCTATTTAACAGGTAGGAGTGTGTAATTCTGGTGGGATTAATTCGTAGGCGGGTTATTGTAACTTGGTCTCTACGTTTGAGGTTTTTAACTGGATACTCTGTAGTAGAAGTCTGGTGCACATTGTGAAGTTTACTGTTGTTGTTCTGTATCCAACTATTCTACCACTGGTTTTTTATTTGTCTCTTGAAGTGAGTAACTGCATCGTAGTAGGGTGTAGCTATGGTTGAGTGCTGTATAGGTAGACATATTGATTCCTTTGCAGCAGTGTCTGCTTTTTCATTTCCTATAATTTTCTGATGAGAAGGTACCCATATAACAATAATGCAGATTTTGTTCAGGGTAGATAGGTTGGAATAGAGTGAATGTATGTCTTGGACTATTACATTGGTGGAGTATATGTTTTGGAGAGATTTTAAAGCAGACAGTGAGTCACTGTTGACAAGGTAGATGTGATAATGTAATGTTTTGAATATATATTCAAGTGCCTTTTTAATGGCATACAATTCACAGCTGAAGATTGAAAAAAACGATGCAAACTATAGCGCAACCATTACCTTCTTCACTTTTGAAGCCATCA
Source organism: Deroplatys truncata (assembly GCA_030765065.1). Lineage (NCBI taxonomy): Eukaryota > Metazoa > Arthropoda > Insecta > Mantodea > Mantidae > Deroplatys > Deroplatys truncata. The sequence continues at coordinate 48,109,519 of CM060986.1, forward strand.
GTGTAAATGTGGAAGCTATTTGAATATTTACTATTTTTTTCTTTAAATAACTGTTGATAAATTAGTGGGCTGGTATTTACTTTTTTGTGTTCATTTAGCTTCATATCAATTAGTGGTAATTTATTTCTCCAAGGCGGTCCATTCGATTTCCCTTGTCTTGAGGTTATACAGGGTATTGTCATATTTAGTTCCTTTAAATATCTGTGTATTCTAATGTAGAACGCTAAGGAATGTGCCGGTTGTACAGAAAAATAATCTTGAAGATATTGTTAACCCAGAAAAAAATATAAATTCACATTTACACATTTGTTGTGCGATACAATAGGTAGTCAGTCAGATTTTTAAAGAGTCTATCACTATGTAATGGCCTTGAAATTCCACTCCCTTTGCATGGCCACGAGAAAACAACGAACGACTTCGTAGTTGAGAAAAGCATTAAGCATTTGAAAATTCTAAGGAAAACTCTAATTCCAGTAACAAGCATCATCTCGAATACACTTAACTCTACAAATGTATCTATATTTGACAAGAATATTGTACTTAAACAAGATCTACATTTGTTGTGTAATAACATTTTATCTATCTCTTACGATTATCAGGAGAGACTTCACAAGCTATTCCCAAATATATACATTTCATTTGTTATGTAAATATCTTAAATATATGGTACTTTATGGCCTGGAACCGGAACTCCATGCTCTAAACCAGAGTGACACGGCAGACGACATCTTTGAAAGATGCTGAACTTAAATACCAAGTATGATATTTATAGGATATTTAATTTTTGAGTTTACGCACACGTGCGATCCTTTTTTCTAAACATGTATTTTTTAGATTCAAGGGGACTCAAAACATTATTTCCGGTGAAATCTCGATACTGCTTCTGCTTACCACTAGTAAGTGGCAGAGAAAAAAAATCTGATGTGTTACATTCACATGACTTTCTCTAAACTCTATCGCTTATTAGTGGGAATACAAATTATTCTCACGAAAGTTTACTTTCCTAACCACATTATTTTAATTGAGATAAATCTTGCAGAAATAGCTACAAGACTCACTTCGTTACACATTTAAAGGGAATAGCGATATCAGAAAGTTTTAGAAGTGGACGCTATACGCTAGTCTTAAAATGCCATCCCAAGAAACAAGTGAAAATCGACAGGACTTGAAAATAATGGCAAAGTATTGACAATTCGAACCATTAAATACGAATATCTTAAAAATAGCTCATACCACAAAAAAGTAATTTGAAAGAAATTCAGTTTTAAAAAGATCTTTTATGTTTTTTGTAGTACGTCTCTGTCTAGCACTTAAGGTTTACCAGTTATACCAGACTATATAACTTTCCTTCCCAGAAAACTCAAGATATAAATTTTGTTTATAGGTAAATACCTTTATTATATGGTATTTTAATCAAAATCGCCAGAGCAATTTTTCAGAAAATAAAAAAAAATGAAAAATGTTTCATGTAAAGGGAGTTTGGGTGGGGTGATTTTCTTGAAAATCTTCGTGTCGAATCTTTGGAAGGTACTAAACTTAAATACTAAGTTTGGAATTTATCCAACCTTTCATTTTTGAAACACGCTGTTCAACAAGCGACGTTTTCCTAAAAACGTTTCTTTTCATTCAGGCGCATCAACCATACTTTTCCGGTGAAATCCGATATCACATTTTTATGTGGAATGCAATGCTTTCTCCACCTACAATGTACGTGGTAGAGAAAGTTATAGAAAGGACCTAACAACGCCTAATAAGTTGGCTAGTGTGACACTTGGGATTTTATGACAACAAACCAACATCAGCACCCACTACAAGTATATAGTGTTTCTGCTTGACCCTCATCTTCACAGTTGTATGTCAGATGTTCCGATGCAAACAGAGAAACAATTATTCTGCAAAACAGCGAGTTAGGCACGGCGTATATAGAGCATGAAGTTCCCATTCCTGTTGGAGAGATTACGTGTTCTGAAAACTTTTCAACGACTATCGATATCATCTGACCGATCGACTTCTATTTATGTAAACGACCATTTTCTTCGCGGTCGGTGTAACATCTACATTGTGCCAACACCTGGACGGTCTTGGGCACGTTTGTATTCCCAGAGAATTGACCAAGCCTAAGAAATAGATGGTGCTGTCAGGAAAAATTATAAAAATAGGTTAAAAGAGAGAGAGAGATTCTGCACAAGTAATTGCTAACGGCAAAGTATAAACAGTTACTTACGGGGATCTAAATGGCGAAAGTTGCAAAAAGTGACATTTTTAGTTTTTTATGTAGTCTCATGAACTGGAATTTCTTCAACATAGCAGATGTTACCACAACTAACCTTCATCAAGTATATGACCATGAAAGATAGCGGTGGTCAATAGTTATACTGGGCTCCAGGGATGTTGAGTATAGTGTCTCATGGAAACGTGCAGGAACAAGGTTTCCTATGGAGATTGCAGTACATATGATAAAATGAGTAATTATAACCATGCATTAATATACTTGATACAGCAATAACAACAACATATAAACCTTGGAAAAACCAGAAATCATAACATAGGATGTATCTTTATTGATGTCATAAAATGGGGATGTGTTCCTGACATCAAAACAGTAAAAAAAGTTCATATGTACATGGGTCTGAAAATCAACCGCTTCGTTGTTATAGGTCAAAGAAGATGTATTCCATGAGTGAACAGACGGATATACACTACACGTATGGCCGTGCAGACGGCAATGTAGCACGAGCACGTGAACTTTATGCAGAAAGGTACCCTGACAGGCAGTTACCGTATGCAAGAACATTCGCACGAGAGAGAATGGCGCATTTGAGAGGAATACTAGGGATGTTGGGAGACCAAGAGCGGTACTAGGCATTGAGCTTGAAGGACGAGTTCTTTGTGCTGTGGATGCAGACCCATCACAAAGCACAAGACATGTAGCTGTAAGGGAAAGAGTTACTCATATGACTATCTGAAGAATTCTGCATGAAAATCTTCTGTACCCATATCACCTTCAACGTGTGCAAGGATTAAATGAGGCGGAGTTTGAGCCAAGAAGACGTTTCTGTCAATGCATGTTACAGCAGTGCGCTGTGTTCATCAATTTCCTAACCTGTATCTTATTCACGGATGAGGCTGGTTTTCCTCGCGACGGCATCTTCAATTTTCATAACACTCATAACTGGGCATTTTAAAATCCTAATGAAGCACGATAGGACAACCATCAACAGAGATCCTCTCTCAACGTTCGGGGTGGAATCATTCATGATCACCTTATTGGTCCCTATGTCTTACCTCCGCGTCTGAATGAACAAACCTATCTCCAGTTTCTCAGAAATGAGTTCCATCACTTAACTGATAATCTGCCTCTGGACATCATCCAACGAATGTGGTTTTTACACGATGGTGCTCCAGCTCATTTCAGTATGATAGTTCTTAAATGTATGAATGTGCGATTTCTGCAAAGATGGATTGGTCGAGGGGAACCCATTGCATGGCCTGCTCGATTGCCTGATTTGAATCCAATGGATTTCCTCGTCTGGGGACTTTTAAGTCCTTGGTTTATGCGACTCCTGTACCTGATATTGACATTTTGAGAGGACGTGTCCAAACTGGATTTGACTAAATACGAAATACACCAGGAATTTTCAGCAGAGTACGCCGCAGCATGGAACGCCGGCAACTGCATGCATCGAAGCAAGAGGAAGCCACTTCGAGCAATTTTTGTAACTTTCGATTTTGTGTTGTAACTCTGAAATAAATGATTTTCTGACCCATGCTCATAGGAACTTTGTTTACTGTTTTGATGTCAGGAACACGTCTCCCAAATATGACACCAATGAGTAATGCACCTGTATAATATTGGTGATGTAAATTAAGTTGACAACGCCAGTATAAAAGTGGGGACCTAAATATGGGCGTTGCTTCCATTCAGATATGCTATTTCAATTATAAAATAGTGTACGTAGTTAATTAGTTCACAAATCATGGTAAGCTGATAAGCGGTGAGCTGAGTGCATAAAGATGATTAGGTTGGCACGGGTAGTCCAAGAGTAATAACCTTAAATGCCCGTGCAAAATGTACTCTGTAAATAACTCAACAATTATGTCAATTAACAGCGCAAATCGTACAAGCATAAAATGAAACAATTATTTTGAACAGGAATTATTATAATTAAAAATATAACCAAACAAGCTTTCTGACTTCACACACACATGCAATAAATTGAAAGTAATCACTCATACGAGTCACTAATAAAATTGCTTCAACTTACACAACAATCCAACAAGCATTAAGCATTCCTTAAAAAAGTTCCATTAAAGCTTGGAAATAAGAACACTCGAGAGAGTAATATAACAAGAAATTTCAATAACCACACTTTCTTTCAAATGTTGAAATACTTTACCGATATACCAAGCTTCAACTGTTGACTCGAAAAAAATTGGCGAGTAATGGATAGTTCCCTAAAGGGGTGCCAAAAATGTATGGACAACGACAGTGGCCAGTTTCAGCACCTCCTTTCATAAAGTTGGTAAGTAAAGCGTTTAAAAGTAGTTTTAAATATGTTGTATGGTTTCATCCGCGCCTTTCTATGATAGCGGCAGCGAGCGCCGAGGACGCGGACAGGAAGAACACCGCGCTGCCGGTTCGTAGTTTTTTGGCTCACCTGTATCTATGTGCCTAATAAGAGCATAACGCAAATCGGAGTAGTGTAACCTCAATCGGCCATGAACCGATTGCCCACAGGAATAGCCGAGCTATGTTGACAACGTGGAGGTTCTATACGAAGTACCGGTGTGTAAGTCGAGAACCGCAGGTCCTGAGATGCCAAAAAAAAAGCCGAGAGCAACAGTCACTGAGCGTTGAAGACAGCGAAGTGGCGTAACTTGCTGAGTCAATATGATTAACGCGAATTTCCTCAACAATCCACGAATTACAACTCGGGTGTTGGCATTGGAGCTCAATTTAGCTAATGCTACTGTAGCCAGGAACTTGGCAATATATTGTCGACAATAATGGTGCATACTGCAGAAAAGAAATAGTTTGTTTGCAAAACCTAACTGCCGTAGTTATTTATCTTTTGAACTACCTTGTGTTTAAAGTTTGTAAACACAAAGCTCGGCAACTACGCTGTCGTAGCTATGCTGCGGGTGAGGTGTGCTCCCAGGCGTTCTTAGTGATTGGAACGTAACGAAAAGCGAACGAACTTATGAGACAACCCTATACTTTCTGAGCAATCAGCTATACAATGAAGGTCTTTATATATGTATGAGTATTTTGCAGAGGAGTGGGTTGAGAAAGTCTTGTAAATGTAACACAACATAATTATTTTTCTTTCTCTACCACCTACCTATAGATAAGGAAGTATTGTATTCCAACCAAAACTTTGATGTGGAAATTTAACAGGAGGATGTGTTTTGATACCTCCCTGAATCTAAATATGGCATTTTTACAAAAAAATGTCGGTGTGTGCGTGTGTGTGTGTGTGTAAGCGTGTTCTATAAGCATCAAACTTGGTATTTAGATTCGGCATCTTGCAGAGATGTAACAGGAAGATATTCAAGTAAATCCTCTTACTCCAAACTACCCTTTACATGGAAGATTTTTCGAAATTCTGGAATTTCTCAAAAATGGTTTTAAAGATTTTGATTAAAATGCCATATGTTTAAGATACTAACATGACAAATAAAATGTATATCCTGAATTTTCTGGTAGTAGTGTGTGAAGCCCTCTTATTTGGAAGAAATTCTTTATATTTTGTATAACTTGTAAACCTTAAGTAGATAAAAACGTACAGGAAAGCTGTAGATTTCTTTATAACACAATTTAATTTCTTTTTTTTTTAATCAGGCATTTACGAGATGTCTTATTGGTTTGAACTGTCCAATACTTTTTATAAGTACTGTCGCTATTCAATTATTTCTAACGATGTCATGGACAGACTGTAGAATTTTCAGATAGGCATACAGACTATCGATTCGGTTTTCTCTATTCCATTTGTACCTTCAAAGAGATGGGTAATGAAATATTTCTGTAAATGTTTGTCTTGATTATAAAACAAGCGTTGTAAAGGCTTATATAAAAATAATTGGGTAGATAAAATAACGTGAATATAAGACATGAGATGTTTAGTGATCGGTATTTAAATAGCCGCCGCGAGAGGAGTTGCTGCAACACCCGCCAGTGGACGACCGTCTCCCGCACGAATTCTTCCACAAGCCCGCAGTTATTTTACCCTGAGCAGTAGGTATATATGCAGTACGAGAGGAGCAAATCGAGAGTGTTTTTCGGACTGCGATTGCCGAACGAGATTACGTGGGATATCTGTCAACAACCGTAGCAGCGTGCGTGCAACCCCGTCCGTATCGGTCGCTGTGCAACAAATCTGGGGCTGGCATCTCATTAATACGTAATGACATTGTTAGCTATGCCAGAGCGTGACATTGTATGGATATTACCGGCATGAGATAAGGGCTGCCCAGGTCGTCGTCGCCGCCGCCTACTGGGCAAAACGCCGGCCGGCCGGGACGTTTTATACAAACGTGTGAAACCGTGATAACTGTTAACCTCCGGACAGAGCCTTCCGGCATAGGAAGTTCATGGACAGTACGCGCGCTGTTCTGTATTCTTTCAGAACCTGTTTTGACCAAACGTTTGTCATTTCTTCCTCGGGTAGGTCAACATATGGCTCACCTCTCCTTAGGACTCTTAAGTTGAGACAGACTAGTAGAACTAGTAGACTGCCCTAATAAGTAATTCATTTTCAATAAGTAAAGTAAAATGAATTATAAGAAGTAGCAACGCAGGAAAAGAACAATAATAAAGCGAAATGGGATATTTAATTATCTAATAATTATGTATGGTACGATTGCAGCAATTTAAATATTTGCACCATAATTTTATTCTTATTTTAAGTCTCATGTGATATGTCGTATAAGAATCGGAACTGATAAAGAGGAAAAAAACATTAACATTTTGGTAGACGGGAAGTAATTAGTGGCTCAGCAATTAAACTCTAGAAATATGCATATAGAATTGGGATTCTAAAAGTTGCCTAGCCTTTGCAGGTAGTTGTAGCAACACGTAGACAAGGAGGGCATAACATGTCGGCATTAAGGAGACATTAAACGGTAAAGCTGACAAAAATTTAATTTTTTTGTTTTTTCTTTGGTATTATTAGTTGAAGTTTCCAATTTAATTTGATATACTTTAAATATATTTCTAAAATATATATTTATTGCCATTCTGTACAGTGATTCTGCACCATTTCATGAAAAAAAGGAATGTGTTACATTCACATGCCTTTCTCTATTCACTCCTCTACAAACTACTACTTTTAATGTTCTATTTATACGCCGCCTTTAATATCTAGTCATAACGGCGGCATTTTGACATTTGAACAATTGTTCGTTAGCAGTGATGTTCACTCGCTTACAGTGGTATTACTTTCTGGTTATTCACGCTCTCATTCACACTTCTAGACTTTAGGGAGGATAGGAAATAATCCTGGCTTAAGAAAAATTGCCACTCTCCAGCCGGAAATCGAATCCGGGACCTAAATTTGGAGGTTAGCATGCTAACAACCAGACCACAGAGGCAGTCATTCAAAAGTATTCTTCTCTTTACACATTTCGTAGTAGGTATAAGCTAAAGTGAAATACATTAAAAATATTAATAAGACTACACGTTGTGACAAGAAATATATCGCACAAACGAAAACTTATGATTAGGTTCAAAGAATATTAGAGAAATATTAAACTAAAACAACGGGACCGTTCAGCTGTTGCGCATCACTTTTGGGAAGACGTCAAGAAATCAGACTTCTAAAAAATGTTAATAAACACACAGATTTAACATCATAATGAATAAACCAATATGTTTGAATTTCGAAATCCCTCCCATAGATGAAGTTCCTTTTACAACCACCAGATGAGATTCGTAACGAGCCAACAGAACAGCTTAGTCGATTCTCCTGCTGAAGATAGATAGGACGCTACCTGAAACAGTGATCCATTTTTTAATTTTTAAGAACTTCACGTGAAATTCCATGTTCTTTGCATGACCACGAGGGGGGGGGAGAAAAAATGAAGACGTCTTAGGACTTTTCAAACAAAACCAGTTTCTTCTTCAAACCAGTAACAAAGAATTTCTCAGAAGTGTTTAATAAAAAATATATGACATAAATTGTGTATTTTTACGAGATCTGCATCTCTGTATGGGCGCCGGAGTAGCGCAGTGGTTTCGTTTCCGTCTCTCGTACTGAGGTTCCGGGGTTCGATTCCCGATTCTGGTGTGGCGATTTTAAGTCGGACCCTGTCCACGCCTTCAACCCTGACTTGTTCATGTTAAGCATCCCCAAGACCCAACGTGGTTTGGAGCCCACCGTAAAAGCTGTGGGTCCTGTCATTCCACCGCCATCCTCATCTTCTTCCTACTATGGGCGGCTACGAATTCCACTCGCTGGTGCGTCCACCTCAGATTTGGGTCCATCATCGCTTGGTGGAATGAGGTATCCCCCAAGGTTATAGCCCATGCAGGAAGCATTAGAAATGACGATAGCAAGATTTTGTATATCTGTCTCTCTGTCTCTTACGCTTTACCAATAATTATATAAAAGCCATTCAGAATAAATAGCACTTTACAAACCATTCCCAGCATTCCATGTAAAGGGTACTTTCGGATGCAGATATTTTCTTTAAAATCTTCAAGTGCCTTCTCTGGAAGATGCAAGACTTAAATATCAAGTTTGCAATTTAACCGACTTTTCTCTTTTGAGACACACACTTAAGAGACTCTGTTCAGACACACACACACACACACACACACACACACACACACACACTCCACTTTTTGGATGGAATACTTACAGTAGACGTTTCCTCTGCTTTACAATAGGTAAGTAGTGGGAGAAACTAAAAATACAAATGTTTGCCATCTCTGCTGTCGACAGTTTGTTAACTTAGGACGGGAGTTTTCCGTCCAGCGAGCTCGAACACCCAAAAGTTGGCGCCGGATAAAAGACTCGGCCATCAGAGCTGCCAACAATGCTAGATAAAAGTGGAGCTATGTGTGTGCAAGATTAGTGACGCTATCTTGGTGTATCTTTTGCGCGGGAAGTCACGTTTGGTTCTCTACAATGTCATCAACAGCCTGCCACCTGCTGCTAATGACCTCGGCAATTAAGACTTCACTCGCTTCAAAGATAAGGTGACACTCCTAGTAACCGCCAACCTGACCAGAATACATCTATTTGGATTTCAAACGTGCATTCGATAACAATAATTACATTGATATAGTTATCATTCGTCTTCGATTCACCTTCGAGTTTCAAATAACAACGGCCAACTGTAATTGGAATTTTTATCCCACCTGTGTAGCAAATGTCTTTATATTACTTCATCTAACTTGTAATTTTAACAGCCATATGGTGAATTAATACAAAGTACACACACACACACACACACACACACACACACATACACACGCACACGCACACAGAGAGATTTGTGTGGATGCTTGGCCGGTCTAAAGGGGATTTTCTTGACACCAGGAAGCACGCTGTTTGCCGGCGGAGTCATTTCATAGCCCCTTTAAATTCAAGTGCGTAGAATTCTCATGCAAATGGGCCTTGTGCATAATAATGAGTGCCTACTCAATACCCCTTTTTCTAGAGTGGGCACTCTGTTCAGTATGCAAAACAATATGAGTATGCACTCTGAACTTGGAGTGCCTACTCCTTCTGTGTGTAGCTACTCGCATTTTCGTGTCCATTATTCGAAGTGCGCACTCCGATGATAGAATGCCCACTCTCAATAATGCAAGTGACCTCAGTAGCAGACTCAATCCTGTAGAGGGTGGATGTTCTTAGGGCCATGGCTGAATTTATGCAATTGGTCGACCCAAAAAGGCGTACAAAGTGCGTAGAGTGTCACGAGAAGCGGATCTTAGCAAATTATATAGCTTTAACACGCTCAATGTCGAGTGGATGAGCAATCATTTCCTGGATGAAGATCAAGAAACAAGAGGTGCTACATTAAGAAATGAAGAGAAAATGAGGGCATTTTTACGTTACATAGGGGATCCCGGGTTTGAAGTGGTGTAGGGGAGGACATTGGTATCCACCAATCAACAGTATCAAGTGTCTCAAACAAAAGTTTGCAAAAATCCCATATATGGATCAAGTTTCCATCCACATATGAAGACTTACAACAAGCAAAGGATAAGTGGCAAGAAAACTATTATTTTCCTTCAGATATAGGAGCCATTGATTGCATACATATCCCATACGGAAACCAGCCTTACAGGGTGACGAGAACTTTACAAGCATTTATGTGCAGGCAACTTGCAATGCAGAGGAAGAATTTACAAGCGTAGTTGCTTCTTGGTCAGGGTCTGTTCACGATTCCAGAATATGGAAAAATTCAGATATATACAACATTATGCAATGGAATAGATCCAGTGTTCTTCTATTAGGAGACTCTGGATATGCATTAACATCTTGGGTAATGATCCCGTTCAGAAAGGTCATATAACCGATGTTTAATAAGAGAACGTGTTATAATTGAGCGTTGTTTTGGGCAATTCTAACAACTGCAGAATAAAATGCGGATAAGCACAGAAAACGTCCCTCAGCTCATCATGTGTTGTTTCATCTAGCACAACGTTTCTAAGAAACTTATGAATGAAGATTACAGAGTGGATGAACCAGAAGAAGGTGATAATGAGGGTGGCGTGGAAGAAAATAATGCTGTGAGTCGTCAGAGATGTCAAATAAGAAGAGATGAGATATCAAGGACAATTCATGGATTTCCACACTAGGCGAGTGCTGTAATAAAACATTTTAAATTGCAAATGAGGTTTTAATAATTGTTTAACACACATACATTCGTTGAAAACACGCAAATACATTTTTTTCAAATCTGACCAACATTTCGTATAGAGTTTAATATAATTTTACTTTGGAGTAATTGAAAACAAAAATTAGCAATTATTTTTAAATTACATTATTTTAAAGCAAAAGGCGAAAGGCTTTGAGCGTTAAAATACTACTACTTTCTTTCTTACAGTATATAAAAAATGTACTTGGAGGCACGCACAAAGGCGGGAAGTCCAATAATACAGCAAGAGTGCCAATGCCCACTTACAAATCGATTAGGAACACGAGTGGCTATTTCAATTGTTTAGAATGATTTTATGGAGTGCCTACTCTAAACCGGAGTAGCTACTCAGTTTAAACTGAAGTGCCTACTCCTGAGTGCCCACGTAACGTTATGCATTTCACCCTATAACTACAGCAACCACACACCTTCGTCATAGGAGGCGTTGGAAATGATGTCCTTGTGATGTCACATATCTCTCACACGTTTTAAGAAAACTTACATTAGCACTCATTAATTATTCAATGCCATGTAAATACAACTTTAAAAAAATTCTGATGCGTTACATTTACGTGAGCTTCTCTACCCTCTATCGCTTAATATTGGGTATACCTACAAACTATGCATACCAAAGCTTATTTTCCTATGTACTTCAGCTTAATCGAGATAAACCTTTCTGGAAGTAGCTACATTACACATTTCGTCATAGATACAAACGGAATAGCCATAGTCAAATGTTTTAGAACTGGACGCCTTAAAATTCCATACTCTTTCCAAGACATCGCGAGAAACAACTGAAAATCGACGGGACCTGAAAGGAATGAAAAGTATTGAGCAAATCGAACCATTAATTAAGGATATCTCGGAAACGGCTAATGCCACACACACAAATATATTTAAATAAATTGTGTGTTTAAAAGAGATCTACACTTTTTGTGTAGTACGGTTTTGTCTATCACTTAGCGTTTACCAGTTATATAAAATTATAGAAAATCCCTTCCAATGAAGACTTTCCAGGCTATTTCCAGAAAATTTGAGATCTACATTTTGTTTGTCATGTAAATATCTGAAATATGTGGTATTTTAAAAAAATCGTTAGAGTAATTTATAGGAAAATAAAACAATTCGAAAAATGTTCCATGTAAAGGGTAATTTGGGGTGGGGATACTTTTTTGAAATTCTTCGTGTCGCATTTTTGGAAGGTGCTGAACCTGAATACCAAGTTTGGTAATTATCCTAGTTTTCGTTTTTGAATATGCTGTCTTCAAACCCGCCCCGCAAACATGGACGTTTTCTAAAAGGGCTTTTTTAATTCAGGGACCTCAAAACACGAATTTCCAGTGAAGGTTCGCTATCGAATTCTTTGGTGGAATGCAATACCTTCTCTACCACTATGTACTGGTAGAGAAAGTAATTAAACGCGGGTCAATAGAGTGATCATTAACATTATACAAAGCCCAAATGCAGAAATTAACTCTACTTACATTGTCGTGTGGTTATAATTAGTGAACTACTGTTATCTTATGGGTTTTAATTTTAAAACTTAAGTGGCATTCCATGCCGAGGTATGCGAAGTTCCCAATTCCTGTACAAGCTTTCTCAGAGATTTCGCTGGAATTTTGTTTAACTTTTCTCCGATGCTATTGAGTTTTTCCTTTGTAAGAACATGGCGATTTACTTTGGGTTTCTTATCAAGAATAGATCCCTCTTCCCTAAAGCTATACACAAAGTTACGAACCGTTTCTCTGCAAGGCGCACGAGCAGCAGGGAATCTGTCTGTAAAATGCTGTCTCACTTATCTACAAGGGATTGTTGTTACATAGGAATAATATATTATGAACATTCCGTGTACGGAGTTTTACCGCTGTACAACACAGACCTCGCGTCACTGGTGAGCTAGTACTCGAGAGGGAACCGAACTGGTTAGAAACAGCACAGTGCAGGGCGAGCAATTCCCTGTAGCACAGCCACGCGCCCAAAAGAAGGTATGTTTTACAAGGCTCGGTTGTAGACAAACGTGTAACGTGTGATCACATTTTATTTATAAATCCATGTACAGAAAGCTCTTTGTTTATGTGCTAGTGGCTCCGAAACTGAAAAGAGGATGACTGTAGGTAAACAAACCGTAGACTCCGCGACAAGTAGTTATGGCAGTATTTTATATCACAACACTGTGAATGCCAGAGTGATTGTAGTGTAAATAAGCATTATTGTATGACAATGATTTGAGATTTTTGTTAATTATAAGCATTGTTAGGAAATAATTTTACACGACCTCGCTGAAACTGACAATAGGAGCGGGTAACAATGAGCGAGGGGATGAGTTGTTTATCAATTAGAAGAGACAAACAAATGACGTCAGAGTAGCGCGCTTTTCTGTAGAAATGGAGGGAATATCTTCCCTAGAGCATATGTGTTCGTAATTTTGATTGGATATAAAAATAGACGCTAATGTTGGCGCGCTTTATTAACCAATAGCAGTTCTGTTATAATGTTTAGGCATATCGGGGTGAGGGAGTATAAAAAGCTAAAGCCAGAGACGGGCATTGCTCAGTCCAACAAAATCATTCAGAAGTTACACGTCGCGCAGTTCATCAGAATCATTCACGCGTTATACGTCGCGCAGTTCTACAAAATCTCTCGCGTCGTAAAGTTAGTTAAAAGATGTGAAATACGCGAATTAATAATGTGCGGCAAATAAGTGATTATAGTTACATTCTAAAATATAACAGTTTCAGTCCGGCGTGTATCAAGAGTAGATATGTGAAATCAATAAAATGTGACGGCAATAAAAGTGTAAAAACAAATTCTTTTATCAGTGTTATCTTTTAGTAACAACTCCTTTCCGTTTACACACCCTGTTAAAGAGATTTGCTGGACTGAGTAGTAATAATAGCTAGCCGGAGCACAATGAACCCAAAATGCAAAATAATAAAACAATAACAGGCGCTCAGCAATAAGATAACACCACGATACCGCAACATAGTAGACGTCGCATTCATTAGTTAAGGGTTGTTAACCGCATCAGCTGTTATGTGATGCACATGATGCCTAAAGGTAACGGTATTTACGGTATTGTTCTGTTTAGTAGTTTCCTACTTTGCGGTATTAATATTTTGTGTGTCTGCCTTCAAGTGCGAATGAACAACGCTTCCATCTACGGTAAAGCCCGAAGATAGGCTATATCAACAACGTTACCCCAACAGGCTTCACCCAACCCATAACAAGTTTTCGAGTTTAAGTGAAACAGGCAGCTTACGTCCAAACAAACACCGGTGTGGACGCCAGTGGACACTTTCAAAAAGTTCATATCATATAATCAGGAGATGCACAAATCCTATGTAGTTTGTAGTAGCCATTTTGAGCACCTTCACCAATTGCTATCTGTTTACTTAAAGAATTTCGGTTTTCTTTATTATTTTTTTCCTATGTTTTGTGATCTGTGCTACATACGTCCTTTTCCATACTTCAGAGACTCTAGAACGTAATCATAGCGCCTCTTGACACAAGTTTATTAACAAAACATGATACATGGTACCCATCTATTACCGAACCTTGTAATATTATTTACATCGTGAACAATAAAAATGTATCCGAAGTTTTTCTGGTAATTTTGAATTAATACTACCGTCCATAATGGGCTACACTGGAGCAAAAATATCGCATTTAAAATATCTGTGCATGTGCGAGAGAGAGAGAAAGGGAAAGGGAGGTGACCAAACCAATTCTTATCAAACTCAGTAAAACAGTATAATGAAGAGGGCTACAGGGCTCCTAATAAAAAAATGTTAACCTGACTTCCCTGATTTTTCCTTACCAAAACACTGTATTTCCTTGTTCACAATTTTTAAGAGCCTCCACCACCCACTAGTGCCACATATTACCGAGTTCAAACTTCTTTCTGCACATTTTACAATATGCTTTAAATTTATTGCCCAAGCCGTTCTACAAAATCTGTATTAAGTGACGAATCCAACCGCTGATAGTTTAGTATTTTTTGGGGGGAGGGACACCAAAATGGAGTAAACCAATCCGAAACATCAGTCACACAAAGGTGAACAACCTTATCTATATAACATGTGTGAATGCATTTATATACATATCAATTCCTCCGCATTTAGTTTGAAAGTCTTCACTTCAAGGGTCGGTAGAGGATTTTAAGGAAGAGAAAATGTTGTCATCCTGCTTATATGTAGTTTTTCCATCAGTATGTAATACCAGATATGTAAATAACTTTGAACCAATTTCCTTGACACACGCAATTTCTTTAAATGCTCCCCTGACTTTGCAGGTTGCTGGGAATCCTGGACTATATATGGTTATCTGAAGAAGTTTGTTTTATTTTCGTTTTTGCCCCACGATTTGGGAGCCAATTTGAAGGTTTGTTGCTGCTACGTATGGAAAGCCAATTTGAAGTAGGAGTTGTATTTTAGTTCAACTGTTGGGGAGCCGAACTTGAAGTAGTTGCAACCGCACGTATGGTACCCGGTAGCCTTCGTCCCAAATTTAAAAATATTAACTTTGTAATTTGATTGTTTCTTTAAATATTATATATTTATGTTTGCCTCGGCTGCGTCAGTATTTATATTTTTTAGAGACATGAATGTCTTAGCAGGGAGTTGGTGCGACTGAAGAATGTAGGCTTACACAGATTATAATTTTTACTTCACTCCTTTTTATTAATTCTTGACACGATTTAAATAACACTTCACCTATAGAGAGAGCTGTAAGATTCTTTTATTAAATACTTGCACTTATTAAACACGTAAACTATTTTCTCACATGAATACGTATTAAATTTCTCGAGAACACATCTCGCGTCCGGTTAGGAACACTGTCTGCAAGCAACTCGTCCAGTGATGAGCGCTGTCTACAAGCTGACACTATCTACCGCCTAAATTTGTAAATTTCTGTATTTCAAGTCTCTGATTGGCTATTCCTAATCCAACAGAATACTTTTATTTAACTTAAACCTTTTTCTGGTTGTTGATTGGCTATTTTATAAATTGTCTCAAAAATTATATTATTGCTGCTCTAAGAATGACTAGTAGCATTATTAAACTTTCTTACTCATTGTTGCCTCAAGGTTACCTCATTGTTAGCAACTTTTAACCTATTATTCTCACAGCTCCTACATTATTAAATTACGTGATACATTCACATAACATTGTTACACATGTATACAATAATATAAACATTTACAATGACTGTAATATACATTTTATATATATATATATATTATTTTATACACATTGCTTTAAGGTGGGCTGTTATTGAATTTATATATATTATATAATTAGACTGAAATTATTTAAGTGTTAAAAATACTGCCTCAAATCTCAGAAAATTCAAGATGTACATTTTGTTTGCATGTAAATGTCTTAAACATATGACATTTTAATCAAAAATTTTGCACCGTTTTGGAGAAAATAAAAAATAACCAAACCTTTCTATTTAAAAGATAGCTTGGAGTTCGGAGATTTTCTTGAATATCTTGTCGTCACATCTTTGGAAGATACTTAAGTACCAAGTGCGGTATTTATTTAAGTTTTCGTTTTTGTTTTAAGCTGGTTACAGGCGCGCGCGGCGCATGCATATTCACTCATAAGGTCTTTTTTTTTTTTTTTTCTAAAAATGGTTTATAAGCTCGATAGGTGATAGGAGAAGAGAGGAAGGGCAGAAACATGTTATACCTATATAAACAGAACGAAAAGCCCAATTTTTTGTCCTGTTAAAATAAATAAGTCGTATAAAGAGTTTGACTGTAGTGGTTTTAGATTTGCAGAGGGAAAAATCCAGGCAGCGGAAATTCCGTTCAGCTAGAACAGTTTAGCCAACTGTGTGACATGACGGAAGTAACGGTTTTAAATGAATGGTTTGCTGATATCGGGCAGGCCAGAGCAGAAGATCTCAGAGGATGCAGTAACTTGAAGAGGATGGATGTGTAAAATCCCCAAGCGATCAGAGTGACGGGCACACATCTAATCTGCACACACATTTAGTCTTCTGTTTGGCTTATGCAAATTACCCAGTAGTAGTCTGATTTTATACGGGTTAAAAAGTAGCCCGAGATAGCAGTGCTACAAACATAAAAAAATATACAAATTACATTATAGACGCCAACTGCGGCGGTCGGCCGCCCGTTCGGTTCGTAGTGCGATAAGGCAACTCGGCCACCGCCGCGACGGGTTCTTATCTTGGGGGTGGGGGGGGGGGGTCCAGGTCGCGCTCTGCTCTCTTACTGCTACTGCTGCTGCTTTCGATTTTTGTGTCCCACAAAAAATATATAAATTCCTCCTGGTGTCTAATCTGTACCAGCAGACGGACAAGTGTGCTCTGACGCTGTCCTGTACACTACACGCTGTCTAGAAAGTTGGTTCATGACTGTCCTGTACACTACACTCTGTCTAGGCAGTTGATACATGACTGTCCTGTACACTACACACTGTCTAGGAAGTTGGTTTATGACTGTCGTGTACACTACACGCTGTCTAGGAATCTGGTTCATGGCTGTCCTGTACACTACACGCTGTGTAGGAAGTTGGTTCATGACTGTCCTGTACACTACACGCTGTCTAGGAGGTTGATACATGACTGTACTGTACACTACACGCTGTCTAGGAAGTTGGTTTACGACTGTCGTGTACACTACACGCTGTCTAGAAAGTTGGTTCACCACTGTCCTGTACACTACACGCTGTCTAGGAAGTTGGTTCACCACTGTCCTGTATACTACACGCTGTCTAGGAATCTGATTCATGGCTGTCCTTACACTACACGCTGTGTAGGAAGTTGGTTCATGACTGTCCTGTACACTACACGCTGTCTAGGAATCTGGTTCATGGCTGTCCTGTACACTACACGCTGTGTAGGAAGTTGTTTCATGGCTGTCCTGTACACTACACGCTGTGTAGGAAGTTGGTTCATCACTGTCCTGTACACTACACGCTGTCTAGGAAGTTGGTTCATCACTGTCCTGTACACTACACACTGTCTAGGAAGTTGATACATGACTGTCCTGTACACTACAAGCTGTCCAAGAAGTTGGTTCATCACTGTCCTGTATACTACACGCTGTCCAAGAAGTTGGTTCATCACTGTCTGTATACTACACGCTGTCCAGGAAGTTGGTTCATCACTGTCCTGTATGTATACTACACGCTATCCAAGAAGATGGTTCATCACTGTTTATATACTACACGCTGTCTAAAAAAATTGGTTCATGGCTGTTCTGTACACTACACACTGTCTAGGAGGTTGGTTCATCACTGTCCTGTATACTACACGCCGTCTAGGAAGTTGGTTTCTTCACTGTCCTGTATACTACACGCTGTCTAGGAAGTGATTCATCAGTGCCTGTACACTACACGCTGTCTAGGAAGTGATTCAGCAGTGCCTGTACACTACACGCTGTCTAGAAAGTTAGTTCATGACTGTCCTGTACACCACACGCTGTCTAGGAGGTTGGTCCATCGCTATCCTCTACACTACACGCTGTCAATGAAGTTGATTCATGGCTGTCCTGTACCTACAGGCTGTTTAGGAAGTTGGTTCATGACTTGTACACTGTATCCTGTCTAGAAACTTGTTTCATTACTTGCGGTATGCTACATGCTGTCTAGGAAGTTAGTTCATGAATGTAATGTACAATACACACTGCTTAGGAAGTTGGTTATTGCTTGTTGTACACTATATGTTGTATAGAAACTTGTTTCATCAATTTTACACTGCACCCTGCCTGAGAAGTTGATTCAGTACTTGTTGTACACTATATCCTATATGGGAAGTTGATTCATCATTTTCTGTACACTACATCCTATCTGGGGAGTTCATTCATCATTTTCTGTACACTACATCCTAACTAAGAAGTTGATTCATCATTTTCTGTACACTACACCCTAACTAGGAAGTCGATTCATCATTTTCTGTACACTACATCCTATCTGGGGAGTTGATTTATCATTTTCTGTACACTACATCCTAACTAGGAAGTTGATTCATCATTTTCTGTACACTACATCCTATCTGGGGAGTTGATTCATCATTTTCTGACACTACATCCTAACTAAGAAGTTGATTCATCATTTTCTGTACACTACATCCTAACTAGGAAGTTGATTCATCATTTTCTGTACACTACATCCTAACTAAGAAGTTGATTCATCATTTTCTGTACACTACACCCTAACTAGGAAGTCGATTCATCATTTTCTGTACACTACATCCTATCTGGGGAGTTCATTCATCATTTTCTGTACACTACATCCTAACTAAGAAGTTGATTCATCATTTTCTGTACACTACACCCTAACTAGGAAGTTGATTCATCATTTTCTGTACACTACATCCTATCTGGGGAGTTCATTCATCATTTTCTGTACACTACATCCTAACTAAGAAGTTGATTCATCATTTTCTGTACACTACACCCTAACTAGGAAGTCGATTCATCATTTTCTGTACACTACATCCTATCTGGGGAGTTGATTTATCATTTTCTGTACACTACATCCTAACTAGGAAGTTGATTTATCATTTTCTGTACACTACATCCTATCTGGGGAGTTGATTTATCATTTTCTGTACACTACATCCTAACTAAGAAGTTGATTCATCATTTTCTGTACACTACACCCTAACTAGGAAGTCGATTCATCATTTTCTGTACACTACATCCTATCTGGGGAGTTGATTTATCATTTTCTGTACACTACATCCTAACTAGGAAGTTGATTCATCATTTTCTGTACACTACATCCTAACTAGGAAGTTGATTCATCATTTTCTGTACACTACATCCTATCTGGGAAGTTGATTCATCATTTCCTGTACACTACATCCTATCTGGGGAGTTGATTCATCATTTTCTGACACTACATCGTATCTGGGAAGTTGATTCATCATTTTCTGTACACTACATGCTATCTGGGAAGTTGATTCATCATTTTCTGTACACTACATCCTATCTGGGGAGTTGATTCATCATTTTCTGTACACTACATGCTATCTGGGGAGTTGATTCATCATTTTCTGTACACTACATCCTATCTGGGGAGTTCATTCATCATTTTCTGTACACTACATCCTAACTAAGAAGTTGATTCATCATTTTCTGTACACTACACCCTAACTAGGAAGTCGATTCATCATTTTCTGTACACTACATCCTATCTGGGGAGTTGATTTATCATTTTCTGTACACTACATCCTAACTAGGAAGTTGATTCATCATTTTCTGTACACTACATCCTATCTGGGGAGTTGATTCATCATTTTCTGACACTACATCCTAACTAAGAAGTTGATTCATCATTTTCTGTACACTACATCCTAACTAGGAAGTTGATTCATCATTTTCTGTACACTACATCCTAACTAAGAAGTTGATTCATCATTTTCTGTACACTACACCCTAACTAGGAAGTCGATTCATCATTTTCTGTACACTACATCCTATCTGGGGAGTTCATTCATCATTTTCTGTACACTACATCCTAACTAAGAAGTTGATTCATCATTTTCTGTACACTACACCCTAACTAGGAAGTTGATTCATCATTTTCTGTACACTACATCCTATCTGGGGAATTCATTCATCATTTTCTGTACACTACATCCTAACTAAGAAGTTGATTCATCATTTTCTGTACACTACACCCTAACTAGGAAGTCGATTCATCATTTTCTGTACACTACATCCTATCTGGGGAGTTGATTTATCATTTTCTGTACACTACATCCTAACTAGGAAGTTGATTTATCATTTTCTGTACACTACATCCTATCTGGGGAGTTGATTTATCATTTTCTGTACACTACATCCTAACTAAGAAGTTGATTCATCATTTTCTGTACACTACACCCTAACTAGGAAGTCGATTCATCATTTTCTGTACACTACATCCTATCTGGGGAGTTGATTTATCATTTTCTGTACACTACATCCTAACTAGGAAGTTGATTCATCATTTTCTGTACACTACATCCTAACTAGGAAGTTGATTCATCATTTTCTGTACACTACATCCTATCTGGGAAGTTGATTCATCATTTCCTGTACACTACATCCTATCTGGGGAGTTGATTCATCATTTTCTGACACTACATCGTATCTGGGAAGTTGATTCATCATTTTCTGTACACTACATGCTATCTGGGAAGTTGATTCATCATTTTCTGTACACTACATCCTATCTGGGGAGTTGATTCATCATTTTCTGTACACTACATGCTATCTGGGGAGTTGATTCATCATTTTCTTTACAGTACATCCTATCTGGGAAGTTGATTCATCATTTTCTGTACACTACATCCTATATGGGGAGTTGATTCATCATTTTCTGTACACTACATGCTATCTGGGGAGTTGATTCATCATTTTCTGTACGCTACATCCTATCTGGGAAGTTGATTCATCACTTGTTGCACACTACGTCCTATTTGGGAAGTTGGTTCATCATTTTCTGTACACTACATCCTATCTGGGAAGTTGATTCATCATTTTCTGTACAGTACATCCTATCTGGGAAGTTGATTCATCATTTTCTGTACACTACATCCTATCTGGGAAGTTGATTCATCATTTTCTGTACACTACATCCTATCTGGGAAGTTGATTCATTATTTTCTGTACAGTACATCCTATCTGGGAAGTTGATTCATCATTTTCTGTACACTACATCCTATCTGGGAAGTTGATTCATCATTTTCTGTACACTACATCCTATCTGGGAAGTTGATTCATCATTTTCTGTACAGTACATCCTATCTGGGAAGTTGATTCATCATTTTCTGTACACTACATCCTATCTGGGAAGTTGATTCATCATTTTCTGTACACTACATGCTATCTGGGAAGTTGATTCATCATTTTCTGTACACTACATCCTATCTGGGGAGTTGATTCATCATTTTCTGTACACTACATCCTATCTGGGAAGTTGATTCATCATTTTCTGTACACTACATGCTATCTGGGGAGTTGATTCATCATTTTCTGTACACTACATGCTATCTGGGGAGTTGATTCATCATTTTCTGTACACTACATGCTATCTGGGGAGTTGATTCATCATTTTCTGTACACTACATCCTATCTGGGGAGTTGATTCATCATTTTCTGTACACTACATCCTATCTGGGGAGTTGATTCATCATTTTCTGTACACTACATGCTATCTGGGGAGTTGATTCATCATTTTCTGTACACTACATCCTATCTGGGAAGTTGATTCATCACTTGTTGCACACTACGTCCTATTTGGGAAGTTGGTTCATCATTTTCTGTACACTACATCCTATCTGGGAAGTTGATTCATCATTTTCTGTACAGTACATCCTATCTGGGAAGTTGATTCATCATTTTCTGTACACTACATCCTATCTGGGAAGTTGATTCATCATTTTCTGTACACTACATCCTATCTGGGAAGTTGATTCATCATTTTCTGTACACTACATCCTATCTGGGGAGTTGATTCATCATTTTCTGTACACTACATGCTATCTGGGGAGTTGATTCATCATTTTCTGTACAGTACATCCTATCTGGGAAGTTGATTCATCATTTTCTGTACACTACATCCTATCTGGGGAGTTGATTCATCATTTTCTGTACACTACATGCTATCTGGGGAGTTGATTCATCATTTTCTGTACACTACACCCTAACTAGGAAGTTGATTCATCATTTTCTGTACACTACATCCTATCTGGGGAATTCATTCATCATTTTCTGTACACTACATCCTAACTAAGAAGTTGATTCATCATTTTCTGTACACTACACCCTAACTAGGAAGTCGATTCATCATTTTCTGTACACTACATCCTATCTGGGGAGTTGATTTATCATTTTCTGTACACTACATCCTAACTAGGAAGTTGATTTATCATTTTCTGTACACTACATCCTATCTGGGGAGTTGATTTATCATTTTCTGTACACTACATCCTAACTAAGAAGTTGATTCATCATTTTCTGTACACTACACCCTAACTAGGAAGTCGATTCATCATTTTCTGTACACTACATCCTATCTGGGGAGTTGATTTATCATTTTCTGTACACTACATCCTAACTAGGAAGTTGATTCATCATTTTCTGTACACTACATCCTAACTAGGAAGTTGATTCATCATTTTCTGTACACTACATCCTATCTGGGAAGTTGATTCATCATTTCCTGTACACTACATCCTATCTGGGGAGTTGATTCATCATTTTCTGACACTACATCGTATCTGGGAAGTTGATTCATCATTTTCTGTACACTACATGCTATCTGGGAAGTTGATTCATCATTTTCTGTACACTACATCCTATCTGGGGAGTTGATTCATCATTTTCTGTACACTACATGCTATCTGGGGAGTTGATTCATCATTTTCTTTACAGTACATCCTATCTGGGAAGTTGATTCATCATTTTCTGTACACTACATCCTATATGGGGAGTTGATTCATCATTTTCTGTACACTACATGCTATCTGGGGAGTTGATTCATCATTTTCTGTACGCTACATCCTATCTGGGAAGTTGATTCATCACTTGTTGCACACTACGTCCTATTTGGGAAGTTGGTTCATCATTTTCTGTACACTACATCCTATCTGGGAAGTTGATTCATCATTTTCTGTACAGTACATCCTATCTGGGAAGTTGATTCATCATTTTCTGTACACTACATCCTATCTGGGAAGTTGATTCATCATTTTCTGTACACTACATCCTATCTGGGAAGTTGATTCATTATTTTCTGTACAGTACATCCTATCTGGGAAGTTGATTCATCATTTTCTGTACACTACATCCTATCTGGGAAGTTGATTCATCATTTTCTGTACACTACATCCTATCTGGGAAGTTGATTCATCATTTTCTGTACAGTACATCCTATCTGGGAAGTTGATTCATCATTTTCTGTACACTACATCCTATCTGGGAAGTTGATTCATCATTTTCTGTACACTACATGCTATCTGGGAAGTTGATTCATCATTTTCTGTACACTACATCCTATCTGGGGAGTTGATTCATCATTTTCTGTACACTACATCCTATCTGGGAAGTTGATTCATCATTTTCTGTACACTACATGCTATCTGGGGAGTTGATTCATCATTTTCTGTACACTACATGCTATCTGGGGAGTTGATTCATCATTTTCTGTACACTACATGCTATCTGGGGAGTTGATTCATCATTTTCTGTACACTACATCCTATCTGGGGAGTTGATTCATCATTTTCTGTACACTACATCCTATCTGGGGAGTTGATTCATCATTTTCTGTACACTACATGCTATCTGGGGAGTTGATTCATCATTTTCTGTACACTACATCCTATCTGGGAAGTTGATTCATCACTTGTTGCACACTACGTCCTATTTGGGAAGTTGGTTCATCATTTTCTGTACACTACATCCTATCTGGGAAGTTGATTCATCATTTTCTGTACAGTACATCCTATCTGGGAAGTTGATTCATCATTTTCTGTACACTACATCCTATCTGGGAAGTTGATTCATCATTTTCTGTACACTACATCCTATCTGGGAAGTTGATTCATCATTTTCTGTACACTACATCCTATCTGGGGAGTTGATTCATCATTTTCTGTACACTACATGCTATCTGGGGAGTTGATTCATCATTTTCTGTACAGTACATCCTATCTGGGAAGTTGATTCATCATTTTCTGTACACTACATCCTATCTGGGGAGTTGATTCATCATTTTCTGTACACTACATGCTATCTGGGGAGTTGATTCATCATTTTCTGTACACTACATCCTATCTGGGGAGTTGATTCATCATTTTCTGACACTACATCGTATCTGGGAAGTTGATTCATCATTTTCTGTACACTACGTCCTATTTGGGAAGTTGGTTCATCATTTTCTGTACACTACACCCTAACTAGGAAGTCGATTCATCATTTTCTGTACAGTACATCCTATCTGGGAAGTTGATTCATCATTTTCTGTACACTACATGCTATCTGGGAAGTTGATTCATCATTTTCTGTACACTACATCCTATCTGGGAAGTTGATTCATCATTTTCTGTACACTACATCCTATTTGGGAAGTTGGTTCATCATTTTCTGTACACTACATCCTATCTGGGAAGTTGATTCATCACTTCATGTACACTACATTCTATTCGGGTAGTAGGTTTATCGCTTGTGTTCACAAAGCCTGTCTTGGAGGTTGGTGCATTACTTTCTGCACAGTACACAATGCCTAGAAGGTTGGTTCATCACTTCCTGTATATTACACCCTGTCTAGAAACCTGCTTCATCACGTATATACTGCACTCCATCTAGGAAGCCGATTCATCACTTGCTGTACACTATTACCTTGTCTAGGAATTTGGTTCACACTTGCTGTGCTCCACACCCTGCCTGGAAAGTCGGTTCATTACTAACTGCGCACTACAGCCTGTCTAGGAGGTTTATTAAACACTTGGCACATTACACCCGATCTAGGAGGTGGTTCATCACTTCCTGTAGACTACACCCTGTCTAGGATGCAGTTCATTCTCAACATCACCCTTAACCCTCCATTCCTCTACAACTTACATGTGTGTAGTTTTGAAAACTGCTTTCTCTGGAGTGGTAATAAAGATTAAAGCATTAGTAAAATGTTTATAACTCGCGCAAAACTTCTGGAATCGTGACCTTGATTGCCACCCCCATCTGCCGAGCCTAGGAATGGTTTATGTTTAGCTTAATCAACGAAAGCGATATAATACCTTTGCTTATTCACAGTGCGTAACACATACAGCCTGCATAAAAAGTTCGCATCTTGTAATTACAAATAGTGCTTATTTTATATTTGTGATATTTATAACCATGGCTCCTACGTTTTCAAAGTTAAATGGTAAGGTATTACGTATTCAAAGCAGGGAAATAATTGCAAATGTCCTCGACTTCATGAAGCAAGAAGCAGAGATGAAGGAAGAAAATATATGTTTACCCGAGTTCCACAAAAGCCTTAAGAGAGTGAAAAAAAGAGTAGCCAAAGCAACTGGTGCTTCACTGAGTTCCGTTTCCAGATTTCTCAAAGATAAGGAAAACCATATGGATGAAAGAGTACCATTTGACACACCTGTGAAGAAACATAAGGTCCCTAAACGTGTTACAGAAATAAACGATTTCGACAAATGCGTAATTCGGTGCACGATTCACAATTTCTATGTGGAAGAAAAAACTGTGCCAACAATAAGCAGATTGCTCATCAATCTGAAAGATGTCATAAATGTTCAAGTCTCAAATCCCGGCTATGGCACTGAATTTTGCAGTCTGATACTAACTTTCCAAATGATTATAATTTTATATGTACTTATATCAGCATACATTTTCAAGATAATGCTACAAATCTCAGAAAAATTATAAAAGATTTAGGGTTTAAGTGGAAGAAAACGTAACCAAATAGGAGAGTTCTAATAGAAATGCACGACATACGATCTCAGCTGGAAGAGTACCTTACTCAGAGGTACAAATTAGAGGGTCAAACTATAGTGTATGAAGTTGAGTCGTACATACACAGCAGTCATACATCTACAAGTTGAAGTGACGATAGCGAATTAGGTTTTCAGGCACCTGTTGCCAAAGGGCAAATACTTATTATCGTTCATGCTGTTCGTTCCAAATGCCCTTCTTTTACAAGTCGCAACAAAAAACAGGAGATTTTCTTCAAGAAATGAATACAGAAAATTACATGAAGTGGATCAACACCATGTTGATACCTAATATGCCTGCTGGGTCTATTCTGGTTATCGACAATGCTTCCAATGTGGCAAAACTCAAATTGACAAACAACCTACCTCAAATTCCTTGAAAGAAGAAATGAAAACCAGGTTGCTTAGGCATAATATAGCTTTTGATGAAAGCACGAGTAAAACAAATATAACTTAGTTAAAGCCAACAAATCCCTTCAGAAGTCATAACTCATAATACTTGGCCAGATATTAATACAACATCGTCATAATGTACTTAGACCGCCACCGTATCACCCAGATCTAAACCCAATCGAATTAATCTGGGCTGATGTAAAAAACTGGGTGGCCTGCAGAAATACCACTTTTAAACTAAAAGATGTGGAGCAGTTATGTCGCCAGCGATTTGCAGAAATTGGAAGGCCAGAATGGGAAAATGTATATCGAAATTTGAATAAATTGAAATCATTATTTCAAAAAATACGGAATTGCAGAAAATCAATTAGAAAAAATTCTCATCCAGGATAATGGTGCAGAACGTGGCGACAGCAGTGATGGCGGCAATGATGTGAGTGATTCCGCAGAAGGCTGTCAGGTGTGGAAGAGCTGGAGGCAGATGGTTGACAGTGTTTTTATATTAAGGGCATTTTACAGCGGTGGATTTAAATATACTGTATATAACTATAGGTTTATCGTGTAGTGCAGTGCATAACCGGTTTGCGGATATTTGACAATGACCGCATTTTACAGCGGTGGATTTAAATATACTGTATATAACTATAAGTTTATCGTGTAGTGCAGTGCATAACCGGTGTGCGGATATTTGACAATGACTGTCCCACGCACTCCTGCAGCATGCAGACGACCGGTCACCTCCTGATCTGGTATGTAACTCGCTTCATAGCTGTCATTAAGATTTTCACATGTCTAGAACTGTTGCGCCAGTTATAACAGTGCACAAGTCGTACCTCCTCGTTATGCTTATCTAATGGAAACTATACGCTGTGCAGTAG
The DNA here is from genome assembly GCA_030765065.1 of Deroplatys truncata. Classification (NCBI taxonomy): domain Eukaryota; kingdom Metazoa; phylum Arthropoda; class Insecta; order Mantodea; family Mantidae; genus Deroplatys; species Deroplatys truncata. The sequence continues at coordinate 48,137,127 of CM060986.1, forward strand.
AAAACATATACTGAGCCATAATAGACGTTGTGACTAAGTACAGGACAAAATAATAAATAACTCGTACTACCTGAACTACATCACATCACAGTCACCTCAAAACTGCTGTAGCAGCAGTGCGTTATCATGTTTTTATTATATTTCCACACGCCCAGTGGAACAACACCGTCTGGGGTAACTTAAAACATAAAGTGAACAAGACAAACCCACACACCCAGTAAGAATTAAAATAAAATATCCTCCAGGAAATTTCTCAACGTGATCTACTGCGAGTGATGGATACTTCCCTAAAGAGGTGCCTAAAATGTATGGACAACGACGGTGGCCAGTTTCAGCATTTCATTTCGTAAAGTTGGTAAGTAAAGCCTTTAAAAGTAGTTTTAGAAATGTATGGTTTCATGCGCGCCTTTCTATGATAGCGACAGAGCGCCGAGGATGCGGACAGGAAAAACACCGCGCAGGCGGTTCGGAGTTTTTTGGCTCACTCTGTATAACATCTTAAATCATTATTCCACAACAACTTTTGGAATAGTAAAGCTGTCCAAACATTATGCTAATAAACATTTGTTATGTAACATTTCTCAAACATTAAAATATAAAAGCGAGATACTTCGATTTTTACTTTCTTACCACGTATAGTAAGTAGCGAAAGTATTGCATTACGCCCAAAAATTCGATACCGAGATTTCGCCAGAAATACATGTTTTGAGCCAACCTCTATCCAAATACAGCATTTTTGGAAACATATGTGTCTTTTGTGTGTGTGTGTGTGTGTGTTGTGAACAGCATAACTGAAAAACGAAAAATCGGGTAAATAGCAAACTTGGTATTTAGGTTCAATATCTTCCAAAGATATTGGATATTTCATGTAGATTGAATATTAAGGTTGAGTATACCCACTAATAAACGATAGAGAGTACAGAAAGTAATGTGAATGCATAACATCAGATCTTTTTCATTTGCCGCAGATTACAAGGCCCACCTTTGTATTATGCCGCACATCCTTTTTCAAAATGCGATCTAAGGAAGGTTAATTAAAATTTATCAAAAAGTTAACGCAAACACAAACAAATATTTACAATGACTTTTCTCGAAAATTTATTAATTATTTCTGCATTTCCTCAAAGCCTTATATATAACTCGGAAAGTATAAGTCATAGACAAACACTTTCCAGGGTTTTCTCAACCACATAAATGGCAAATGCTATTAGACATCGTGAAACAACAGAATGGGACGCTCCGTGGAACTCACGGACTTCGAACGTGGTCAGGTGATTGGGTGTCATTTGTGTCAGAAGCCTGTACGCGAGATTTCCACACTCCTAAACATCCCTAGGTCCACTGTTTCTGATGTGATAGTGAAGTGGAAACGTGAAGGGACATGTACAGCACAAAAGCGTACAGGCCGACCTCGTCTGTTGACTGACAGAGACCGCTGACATTTGAAGAGGGTCATAAAGAGTAATAGGCAGACATCTATCCAGACCATCACACAGGAATTCCAACTGCACCAGGATCCACTCCAAGTACTATGACAGTTAGTCGTGAGGTGAGAAACCTTGGATTCCATAATCGAGCGGCTGCTCATAAGCCACACATCACGCAGGAAAATGCCAAACAACGCCTCGCTTGGTGTAAGGAGCGTCAACATTACACGATTGAACAGTGGCAAAACGTTGTGTGGAATGACGAATCACGGTACACAATGTGGCGATCCCATGGCAGAGTGTGGGTATAGCGATTGCCCGGTGAACGTCATCTGTCAGTGTGTAGTGTCAACAGTGAAATTCGGAGGTGGTGGTGTCATAGTGTGGTCGTGTTTTTCCTGAAGGGGGCTTGCACCCCTTGTTGTTTTGCGTTGCACGATCACAGCGCAGACATACACTGATATTTTAAGCACCTTCTTGCTTCCTACTGTTGAAGAGCAATTCAAGGATGGCGATTGCATCCTTCAACACGATCGAGCACCTGTTCATACTGCACGGGCTGTGGCGGAGTGGTTACACGACAATAACATCCCTGTAATGGACTGGCCTGCACAGAGTCCTGACTTGAATCCTATAGAACACCTTTGGGATGTTTTGGAACGCCGACTTCGTGCCAGGCCTCACCGACCTACATCGATACCTCTCCTCAGTTCCCCTGCCATTCCCCAAGAAACCTTCCAGCACCTGATTGATATGCCTGCGAGAGTGAACGCTGTCATCAAGGCTAAGGGTGGGCCAACACCATATTGAATTTCAGCATTACCGATGGAGGGCGCCACGAAATTGTACTTCATTTTCAGCCAGGTGTCCGGATACTTTTGATCACGTAGTGTATCATCAGTATCGACCGACTGTGGTGCCTTACGTAGCAATAAAACAAAACTGTGTTAAATTCACAGAGTTTATTTTGTTATAACTTCTAGAAACTATTCTCAGGAAAATGTATTTTTCTATTCTACTCCATGTTGACCAAATAAACGTTTATAGGTTTGGTTTCATTACACATTTCGCTTTAAGTAAAAGAGAAACGCTGTAGTAGTCGAGTCTTTAAAAAGTGGATCGTTGTTTGCTGACTTTGAAATTTTACTCTTTGCACATCACGAGAAACAACTCAATATAACTTATATCGACAAAGGAAGCCTACAGTTTAAGTAACTTAAACCAATACAAACTAATAACTTGGAAGTGGTTAATGCCTCAAAAAATGTATTTTACATTAGTTGTGTGTTTTAAAGGGCTCTACATATATTTCATATAATAAGCTTTGTCAACGTCTTATGGTTTACTAATTTCAAATGAAGAACTACCAGCCTAGTTGCAGAAAATTAGAGATGTGCTTTTAAAATCATGCTCATTTTTATGGAACCACCCCACATCCGCCGCCTCCGGTTGCGATCATCATCTCTACTCGTAAATCTATAGCATGGCTTCCTTCGGAAGGGACGTAAAGCCGGTGGTCCCGTGTCGTAAATTTACGGCGCGTAAAAGAACCTCAAGCCTGATAATGCGGCCTCTGAGCAAAGTGTCTGGTCCTTCATCCAATATAGAATGGGACGCTAAGATCCATAGTAGTTAAAGAGCACCCATAAATAAAACTAAATTTTTGTTTCGATCAAATCCATTTGTTATTTGTGAGAAAATAAAAAAATACGTAATTTCCTACTTTGGTGTAGGATATTGAAGCTTTGGAAGATGCTGAATCGCCTTTTCGTTTTCGAGTTGTGATGTTTACACACATACACGCGCGCTTTTTCTAAAAACTACTTTCCGGTGAAATATTGATATCAAATTTTTAGATGGGGTGCAAATACATGCTCTACCTGGTAGGAAACGTGATGGAGAAATAAATAAGATTTTTTAAAAATATATATTGTAGAAAATAAGTATACAAAGTTATGTGAATGTAATGCTTAGAGTTTTTGCTTTCCCTACTATTTATCTATAGTAAGTAGAGGAAGTACCTACTGTATCCCACCCAAAAATTCGATAGGTAGATTTCACCGAAAAAAACCGTGCTTTTAGATTGCCTGAATTGAAAAAATGGTTAAACATTTTTTTAAAGAAAACGTCCGCCGTGTGTGTGTTAGTATGTGTGTATGAACACTTTGTTTCTAAGACGAAAAGTCTTTTAAATACCTCACAACCCAAACTAGCCTTTATGGAAAAATTGTCATATTTTATTTTCTCCAGAATGGTTCTAATGATTTTAGTTAAAATGCCGTATGCTTAGGATAGTTGCACGACGAATAAAATATTTCAGTTTTCTGCGAATAATTTGTGAAGTAATCTCCATTGTGGATGGCTTTTATATAATTGGAAAACCGTAAGAAAGACAAAAATCTTACTGCTCAAAAAATGTGTATATTGGTATAGAACACATTTTATGTCAAATGCAATTTTCTGTGCAATTAACCTTTTGCAAAAATTCTTGGTTATTCTTTGAATTTTGAAATACGATTTTCAAGCGGAAAGTCGCCATTCGTTTTTTCTCGTGACCATAGAAAGAGGATAGAATTTGAAAGTCAATTACACAGCGATCAGTTTTTACTTTCTCTACTACGTATAGTAAGTAGGGGAAGTATTGTATTCCACCCAAAAATTCGATACCGAGATTTCACCGAAAATATATATTTTGAAATCCCCTGAATCCAAAAGAAGCATTTTTGGAAACATGTCCGTGTGTGTGTGTGTGTGTGTGTGTGTGTGTGTCTGTGTCTCTGAACAGCATAACTCAGAAACGAACAGTCGAATAAACACCAAACTTGGTATTTAGGTTCAGCATCTTCCAGAGATGCGACACGAAGGTTTTCAAGAAACTCCCTCCACCCCAGATTACCCTTTACATGGAACATTTTTTAAAATTTTAATTTTTTCAAAAATGGTTCTAATGATTTTGATTAAGATATCATATGTTTAAGATATTTTCATGACAAATAAAATGTATATCTTGAATTTTCTGGGAATGTCTCCAAAAGTATTCTTCATTGTGAACGACTTTTGCATAACTGGTAAACCACAAACAAACTTTTACTACACAAAAAATGTAGATCGCGTTAAAATACACAATTTATGTTATATATATATATATTTTTTTTGGCTGAGTGAACCATTTTCGAGATATTGCTTGTTATTTCCTTAAATTTTCCAATATACTTTTTCTCAAATTCGTTATTCATTTTTTTGTCCTGGTAATGCAAAGAGAATGGAATACTCCACATAGCAACCAGCTCATAAAATATTTGACTATCGCTTAAAGCCTACCAATTTCCCTTGCATCTACAAGAAAATTAGCAATAAGATTAACATCTCGACATCTCGATTAACATGAAGCATATGGAGAATAAGCGTTTGTAAAAATAGTTTGTACAAGAGTAGAGAAAGTCATGCGAGTGTAACACATCAGATTTTTTAAAAATCTGACTATCGCCTTATCCTCTGCATCCTTCTTATATCTACAACGAAATATGCAAATGCGTAATGAAAGTTTAGGCCAGCGCGAGAATGGGAATCCTTATCGATGATCATATCGATCACAAAGTCGATTTTGCGCATTGGGATTTCATTTGCTATTAACCGACCACTGATATATTTTCAGCTCCTTCCAATTCAGCCAATATAATGCGGGTTAGCCAACGTCAAAATTCGATAGAGTAAACATCTAAATGCAAATACGTAACATTTCCGATTCCTCCAGTAGCACCAAGCTTTCATTTCTTTATTTAATGCTGTACATTAAATTTGTTTATTGTTCTTCGATAATTTCTACGTGTTTTTGCTGTTCTCTGTAGCTTTTGCCATTGTTTCTGCGGCAATAGCCAGTTTTAAGTTGCATATAAATAAACTACTGATAACCCTTTCACTAGAAGACCCAACGTCTAATGCATCTGGGGTGTCAGGATTTGAGGTTAGGGAGCACATATGCTAATAATTTCTTCCTGTTTCATGTTTCCAGCTTGGACTATAGAGTGCACTAGCAGCCATTCCATGTCACGGCCGCCTAGAATAACCTCTACAGTAAAGATTCTAATATGCACAATATAGTTCTAATATGCCGTGGCCGTGAACGAGAAAGTTAAAACTAGGCCAAGTCTTCTTTCCAGGGAAGCTTTCCCGTCGATTGTGAACGCTACCATTTGAATACATGCATTTCAACTTTGTCGTCCTCGTCTTGGTTACCGTTCTCATTGTTGTGAATCACCTTTTATTTCTATTAACAACAAGTAGAAAAAAGAATAGAACTTTGTAAGAGTTCTTTCTAGAAGGTTGAGTGGATAAATAGATGTGAATGTAAGACACCAAAATTGTTTTTATTTATAAATTTTGTTACCGGAATCCATTAACTAATTTTCCAGTTTTGAAGCCATAGTAGATGAAATAATTTTCTCCCAAAGAGTTGATTAGTTACCACGAGATAGCAGCACCGTCGCTATAACTGGCTTCGAATTTTAGACTCACTTCCTTCAAAGTAGGCATTGCTAAAGCGCTCGCATACATCATCAAGCTTGGGATGTTCTTTGCATGGACGCTGGTTCAGATCTCGATGGCACGGGGCGTGGCTTCATTAAACATTAATTATGGCCGTGTATCCAAACCTCACATAAATAATTTAACACTAGTGCAGGTTGACAATGTGATACCGCAGTCAATCTCAGCCACCGCCGAGGCCAGTGGGGGAGCTGGTATATCAGCTAACCTCTTTAATATGCAGGAAAATTCAAATATTTCATTCCTGCCTCCGGGCACCGCCCGATAAAGCCACACTTTTTATAACAACAACTTATTAAATAGACTAATGAGTCTCCTTTCCAGTGGAATGATGAAGATGAAGATTTGACTTCAGAGATTACGACACAATGTTGTATAAACATTGTCTGTGTCTGAGGTCCTGGAACTCAAGGATTGTGTTTACAATCACTGGATGCATATAAAAAGTAAATCTATGAGTTGTATTTACATTACTTTATCTTCTCACTCTTTTAAAAATTGTCATTAAAGCTCATTATTCTATCTTTTTTATTTATTTATTATTATTATGTTTTGTAGTTTAGCGTCCTTCAACTGGTTAGGTCTTATCGGACGATGGATGAAATAGGAAAAATCCGAAAAAAAATATCCGAGTAGCTCACCTAACCGAGATTCGAACTCGGGACCTCTTGAATGTGATGCAGACACGCTACCCCCACACCGCAGAGGCGGGCTATTTACCTCTTCTTAATTGAGATAAACTACTAATTCACGTACCATAGTGAAATGTCTGGATGATAACGCATGCGGCTAGTATTCGGGATGACCAGCATTCCATTCACGTCGAGTCGGCCGCTCGGACCATGGGTTCTTTTCGTGGCCTCCCCGGGTCGCTAGACGACTTTCCTGCCCCCTCATTTCCTATCATTTGTTTCAGTGATGGAGGATCAGGCGACGACAATCGGTGTAATGTGGCTGGGCGGTGGAGGTGCGTCCATGTTTGCACACATTGTCAGCCAGATCTGGTCGCCCTTCGGGTCTCCACTTCATCCCTCCCTCCCTCCCAGGCGCCACGTTAGAAGCACAAAAGACCATACTGGCCTACGTGCGATGCTCTATCCCATTTTCGGGGGCCCCTCCCTGGTATGTACTCCTACTCCTACACATTTCGCTGTAGCTATATGTGCATGACCACGAGAAAAAGGGAATACCGATTTACCACTTGAAGAAAAAGTTGAAGTATTCAACAATTCAAACCGATAACAAAGTATATATCTGAATCCTATAACGCCAAAAAATTATATATCGTATATATATACATATACACACATATACTACTTTTTCTACTACGTATAGTAAGTAGGGGAAGTACCTATTGTATTCCACCCAAAAATTCGATATCGATATTTTACCGGAAATACATGTTTTGCGGCCCCCTGAATTAAAAAAAACATTTTGGAAACATGTCCGTGTGTGTGTGTGTGTCTATGTCTGTGAACAGTATAATTCAGAAACGAACAGTCGGATAAACACCAAACTTGGAATTTAGGTTCAGTATCTTCCAGAGATGCGACACGAAGGTTTTCAAGAAAATACCCCACCCCATATTACCCTTTACATGGAATATTTTTCGAAAATTTTAATTTTCTCAAAAACGGCTCTAACGATTTTGATTAAAAGATCATATGTTTAAGATATTTTCATGACAAATGAAATGTATATCTCGAATTTTCTGGAAATGTCTCCATAAGTATTCTTCATTGTTATTTTGCATAACTGGTAAACCATAAGAGATAAACAAACTTTTACTACACAAAAATGTAGATCGCGTTAAAATACACAATTTATGTTATATACATTTTTTGGTTGAGTGAACCATTTTCGAGATATTACTTGTTATTCCCTTAAATTTTCCAATACTTATACTTTTTCTCAAATTCGTTATTCATTTTTTTGTCCTGGTAATGCAAAGAGAATGGAATACTCCACATAGCAACTAGCTCTTAAAATATTTGACTATCGCTTACAGCCTACCAATTCCCCTTGCATCTACAAGAAAGTTAGCAATAAGGTTAACATCACGATATCTCGATTAACATGAAGCATATGGGGAATATGCGTTTGTAAAAATAGTTTGTACAAGAGTAGAGAAAGTCATGTGAGTGTAATACATCAGATTTTTTTATATAATTGTGTGCTTTAACAAGACCTACATGTAATAAGATTTGCCTCTGTTACGGTTTACCAGTTACACAAAAGTCATTGAGAATGAAGAAGTCTTCACAGGCTATTCACAGAAAATTCAAAATACCTATACATCTAATTTGCAATGCAAATACCTATCTTAAACATGAATGGTTATCCAGCCTTAGGACCGGACGATGTTAACAAAACATTTTGTATCCCTCCGCGTTAATCTCGTGTTCGTATAAGCTATGAGGAACAGAAGAGGGGTGAACGACACCACACAGAATTAAACGGACGTTACACCTTCTTTAGTTTTGCTATTCATGCTTTAATTCAATCTCATGTTGAGTGTTTGAATATTTTATGGAATAATTCTGCTAAAATTTTAATTTGTGATATTGAAGTATTCCAAAATCGTGCCCTAAAAATAAAATTTATTCTTTAAGACTCGCATAAAAACATCATACCACGACTCTAACATATTACCTTTACAAACAATTATTAAGTTATCTTTGATAATATACCTTCATAAAATAAGCAACAGTTTGTTGAAGACTAATTTAATATTTGAAAGCGCTAAGCATGCATATAATACAATAAAACACAAGCCCTAATAAAACCAACTATGATTACTTCTACTTCTGGCCTAAACACGTCATGCCATAACCCCTACATATAGAATAAAGAAACTCGCAAAAATATTAAAGGTTTATAATACAATGTTCTAAATTAAGTTCCTATTTTAAATTGTTGCATGGTGCTCTGTATATTCTCCTTTAGTGTTACTATATTATATAAGAATTGGTTGTTGATTCGTCTTCTTTTATTTATATATGTTATTAGTTCTTACAACAATAATGAACATATGTTGAAGTTAGGTTGTGCTGCTTGCCCACCATCATTTCATTTGTATTGTTACTAGTTTACGAGCTCTGACTCGGGGAGCCTTGTAAAATAATAATAATAATAATAATAATAATAATAATAATAATAATAATAATAATAGTTGCGAATTTGCACGTAAACTAGTCGCGGGCATCCTTTCCCCAACCGGCTTCAAAGCGAACGGAAAGCTTTGAAGCCTGACCATAAACCCATCAGTAAACGATTAGTAGGGTCTTCCCATCCCTTAAACACAACACGTGGTCCTTTCTCCAGCTCCACCAAAGCAAAGCGTTGTTAAGATTTTATGGTGCTTGCGGTTAGGGAGGGTAGGGAACAAGTGTTTGGCTACTGCACAAAGGTCGCCGCTTGCGGATCCGAAGGCTGCGATGACCATACTATATGTTGTAGTGTGCTTTGGTTCCCCACGTATCGCGGGCTGGTTAATGACGTCAAGTGTTTACATCAAGTTGGGTTCCAAGAGTGGAGAGATTATAATATTTGAATCTTAACAGTTAAGAGACATTTTTAAGAATATAAAAAATCACGAAAATTTTTAATTGTAAAGGGTAGTTTGGAATGGGGATTATAGTCGCAGCTATTATTGAGAAAATAAAAAACGTAATAAAAAATGTTTATTGTAAAGGTAGTTTGGGATGGGGGATTATAGTTAAGAGCTATTTTTTAGAAAATGAAAAACAACAAACGTTTTCATTGTAAAGGCTAGAGTTTGGGATGGGGATTATCGTCACATTTCTTTTTGAGAAAATAAAAAATAATGAAAAATTTTCATTGTAAACGGTAGTTTGAGATGAGGAATTATAGTTACGAGCCAACTTTGAGAAAATAGAAAATAATGAAACATTTTCTATGTAATCGGTAGTTTGGAGTGGGGGAGATTTTCTTGAAACTCATGGCGCATCCTTGGAAGATGCTGAACTCAAATACCGATTTTGGGTTGGTTTTTTTAAAAGTTCCCTTGTTTTACCCAGTTTATGATACTGTGTTTTTACTGTTTTCGTTACCGCTTATCACCGCAATTGCACAACAGACATACACACACAAACGCCCATAGCGGGACTCGAACCCACGACCTTCAACTTTTCGGAGCGCCGAAGCTATACACTCCAGCGACCACGGCTGCGAGGGCCGGCAAGGTTATTTAACCAACTTTTCGTTTATGAGTTACTCTGTTCACAGACCCACCCACACACATAGGCGGACCTTTTTCTAAAAATCCTTTTTTTTATTTTATTTATTCGTTCAAGGAGCTTGAAAAAGTGTAGACATTTCCGGTGAAATCTGGGTATCGAATTTTTGGATGAAAGAAGATTTCTACTCACCATTTGTGGTGGCAGAGAAAGTAAAAATGAATGAATTATTTTATTGCAAAACATGCAGTGTTCATTTTGGGTGAGGCATAATCAATAGACCTTCCCCCACAAGTAAACAAAGAGAAAGTAAAGTGTTCAAAGGCAAGGCCTCCTTGGCGGCACACAGAACGCGACCTGTGGGGAAAACATTTGCATTATGCAGCACCATAACTTTCCTTATATCAGCCGTGTGAATTACACAGCCATACGTCATTCTGTGACACTTCACATGGACGTGTAAAAAAGGCGTTTTGAGTACCACGCCAATAATTCTACCGCACACCTAATTCTGCGATATTTTATGTGAATTATTTCCAATTAAATATTTATCTTTTACATGTTTTATGCAATAGGGAGACGAGGTTCAAAGTTTATGTGGTATTATTAAATGCCATTTTATGTTAAAAGTTTCATGTGGTGTGTTTAAGTACGAAACTTAACGTATTACTACCCAAGACATTTTGTTATGCTAAGAATTTTCAGAGCTTAAGAATGTAGTTTTCAAAAATGATAACATCACTGAATGAAATATCAATACCGAGAGGGAAGGCTGAGGCAGAACTTTTTTTTCGTACCTTCCTTCAGTCGCCAAAATAAATACTGGATTGGATATCTAATATCACGACCCAAAATTTTATCTTAAGTCTAGATACATGGTAATAGCGAACCTTTGCAACCTATCCACAGATAATGAACGTAAGCAGGTAGATTGTACGGCACCCTAATGCTATCTGCCTAGCACGAGTAGAAGCAGAGGTACAGTTGCCTGCCACTAAGGCCTCTGCGGACACGTGACGAAGCAAGATTTTATGATATAGGCTGCCACACACCGAGTCACGATGTATCTCTCTAACAGATCTCCTAACTGCACTACGATTTTGTTTGCTGATGACCAGTTTGTCGTTAGCAAGAGGTAGAATACAATAGACAGTCTTTAAATTGAATCAATTTGCATTAAGTTAAAATATGAAAATATCTGTCAGGAGAACGAAAACACGACATTTATTGGACCTCAAGTAATATGAGCGCAAGCTTTAGAGAACAAAATACTGGAACAAGTTGACACTTTTAAACATTTAGGCTGATCAGTAGCATATGGGAAAAAATGTGAAATTGAATAAAAATTAAGTACATTTAACTATACCTCCGCCGCTGAACCTTTGCACTCGCGTAACGTTGGTTATATTGTGGTTGCGACGTTGCCAAAGTGGTTAGTAAACAACAACAGCTGATTGTTCTCCTTTCTATCGTGTCTAAGCCGCATTAAAAAATTGTACGTAAGTAGCGAACGTCATTGAATAATAAATTATCACTTTTGACGACATAGAAACAAAATAATGCAAACGTGCCTGCTACAACGAGGAAAAATAAAACATATTATAAGCTGCGAAAACAAAGTTATTTTCACTCACGCCGCGTTCCAGATGGTTCAAGAATTTTGTCCTCTTTCTCTTGGAGTTTCACTCACAGTTCTCGTGATTAGTCCAAGAGCTGCTGCAGTTCGTTGTACGGCTTTATCAGCAGGAACAGAGGGATGCCCATGAACCTTTACGTACTCCTGTTCAAAGAATTCCCGGGTTCCAATGCTGATTAAGTGGTACATCTCGACATAAAGGATTTTCACTTCGTGAATCATCACTCAGTGATCGGCGTCGTTTTTCAAAAAAATCCCCCTCAAACCGAACTTCCCTACATGGAAAATTATTTCGTATTTTTTATTTTCTCAAAGATGGCTCTAATGGTTTTAATTAAAACACCATATATTTTAGATGTATACATAGTAAATAAAATATATGTCTTGAGTTTTCTGGAAATAGCCTGTGAAGTTCTCTTTATTAGGATGAAATTTTGTATAACTGAAAAATCGTAAGAAATCAACAAAACTTTGCTGCGCAAACAATAACGATCTCTTTAAAACACAGAATTTATCCTCAATTATCCTCTTTGGCATAGCTTCATGTTATTGGTTTGAATTTTTCAACATTTGGTTAGTTTTTTACGTGCTGTCAACATTAAATTGTTTCTCACGATGTCAAGGAAAGAGGATGGAATTTCAACACCAGCATATAGCGACCCACTTTTAAACATTTGACTATCGCGTCGGTTAACACTTACGCGAAGAAAAGTTTGTAGTACCCACATAAAATAAACGACAGTGGGTAGAGAAAGCCACGCGAATGTAACACCTCGGATTTTTTAGAATTGAGGTGTTATTTCTTTGTGCAGATGTGCAGGTGAACGTGAGTGTTACATAGTTATCATGGTGGCCATCATTACGATAATCCGGAGCGGCAGACGGGGATCGAACCCATTCAGCAGGTGCAGGTTAGCGTGAGAGTGACATGGCTCAGATAATTGCTTCCTGTGTAGACAGACATCAGGACCGCAAATTGCTGCTGCTCCAGAGATAGCAATCATCTCTCCTTACCTGTGCTACAGCAGCTACATAGCTACATGACGATTGTATGTTTCTCCAGAGTAACTTAGTGATCTTTTAATTCGTATGCTGTATTTCCTTTGTGAAGGTTATCTTTACGTTATTACTCTCACCACGTTTAGGTGCCAATTTGAAGGAGTTGTATTATATTGTAATTCCACTGTTGGGGAGCCAAACTTGATGTAACTGCCCACGTATGGTGCAGTTTCCGGTGGCCTTCGCCCCAAGTTTACTATCCGGTGGCCTTCGCCCCAAGTTTAAAAAATTAACTTTGTAATTTAAATGTTTCTTTAAATATTATATATATTCATGTTTGCCTCGGCTGCGTCAGTATTAACTTGTAGAAACATGTATCTCTTAACAGGGGTGATGCGGCTAAAGAATGTAGGCTTACACAGATTATAATTTTTACTTCACTCCCTTTATTAATCCTTCACACGATTAAATAACACTTCACTGATATAGAGAGCTGTGAGACTATTTATTAATTACTTGCACCTTTTTAAAACGTAAACTTTATAATATTCTCGCCGTAATGAATTTTCGTCTCACACTGAATACGTATTAAACTTCTCGAGGACGCGTCTCGTGTCCAGTTAGGAACGCTGTCTACTAGCAACTTCTACCGCCTGAATTTGTAAACTTTTCTATTTCAAGTCTCTGATTGGCTAATCCTACTCCAATAGAATACTTTTATTTAACATTGAGCCTTTCTAGCTGTTGATTGGCTATTTATAAACTGTTTAAAAAATATATTACATTATTGTTTGCAAGAATTACTAGTAGCATTATTAAACTTTCTAATTCATGATTGCCTCAAGGTTACCTCACTGTTAGCAACTTCCGGCCTGTATTCTCACAGCTCCAACATTGTTAAATTACTTAATACATTCACATAACATTATTTAACATGTACATAATAATATAAACATAATACAATGACTGTTATACATTTTATATGTTATTTTATACACATATTGCTTTAAGGCGGGCTGTTATTATATTTTATATGTTATATAATCAGTCTGAAATCATTTAAGTGTTAAAAATACTGCCTCACCTTGTAGTCCTTAAATGGCAACAAATGACATACCCACACTCCAACAGAGTTTTGTAAGTGTAAAGAAGGCACATGTCCCAAATAAGCTCCATTTAATATTTTATAATTTTTAATTTCTGGATAGTTTCCTAAAGAGGTGACAAAAATGTATGGACAACGACCGTGGCCAGTTTCAGAATTTCCTTTCTTAAAGTTGGTAAGTAAAGCCTTTAAAAGTAGTTTTACAAATGTATGGTTTCATCCGCGCCTTTCTATGACAGCGGCAGACGGCAACGAGCGCCGAGGACGCGGACAGGAAAAACACCTGGTTTTTTGGCTCACCCTGTAGGATACAGTAGATAAAGCGATAGACAGGTTTTTCAAGAGCGTGTCGCTATGTGATAGCTTTGAAATTCAATGCTCTATTTTTTTCTCTCTATTTTATTTTACGTCGCTTTAACTCCTTGGTCTTATCGCGACGGATCTGTTGGTGGATATCTCTTAGAACGATATGTGATGGACAGTTAGGCTTCTAGGTCTCATCCCTGTAACCACCCGCTCCGTCACGTGTCACAGAGACCCTAGCGCATAGCTACCGAATCTTCTGCTTCGTGCCGTGCAGACGACATTAGGGTGCCGTCCAGTCCAACCGCCGCTCCCATATAAAGGCGGACAGTTAGCCTTCTAGGTCTCATCCCTGTAACCACCTGCTTCATGCCGTGTAGATGACATTAGGGTGCCGTCCAGTCCAACTGCCGCTCTCATATAGAAAGGTGGACAGTTAGCCTACTAAGTCTCATCCCTGGAAATACCATCTTGCTTCGTCACGTGCCCACAGAGACCCCAGCGCATGGCAGCCGGATCTTCTGCTTGGTGCCGTGCAGATGGCGTTAGGGTGCAGTCCAGTTTAACTACTTACATTATCTGTAGATAGATGGCATAGCATTCGCAATTACCACTTACTTTTCATTTTACTGTTGTTTATGACCTAAGGTGAAACTTTGGGTCGTGGTATTAAATATCCAAACCGTATTTACCTTGGCGACTGAGGAAAACCACGAAAAAACCTCAGACAGATTGGTCGGCCCACGGGATTTGAACCCGGGACCCCCCACATGCGGGCCACAGACATTACCGCCTGAGCCATCCCACTCGGTGAAATTCAATGCTCTTTGCAGGACGACGAAAAAAAAAATGTACTGCGACCTACCAGTTCAGAAAGGTATACGTATTTGAAAATTCAGACCAATAACAGGAATAACACCGAGATAATTAACTCCACAAAAAATGTTATTTGGTACAAATTGTTTATTCAACAAGATGTACATTTTTTTAAAGTAGGATTTTGTCTGCTGCTGTTTATCAATAATACAAAACCCAATCAGAATTAAGAGGATATTCCCAGAAAATTGAAAACATGCATTTCAACTGTCATGTACACACATTAAACATACATTATTTTATTAAAAACGAAACGAAAAGGGTAGTTTGGAGTGAGAGGATTTTCTTTAAAATCGTCGTGTCGGATCTTTGGAAGGTACTGAGCTTAAATACCAAGTTTGGTATTCATTGGACTGTTGATCTTTGAATTATACTGTTCACAGAACAACAGGCAGACACAACTGTCTTTTTCTAAAAAGTACTTTTTGGATTCATAGGACCTCAAAACATATTTCAGGTGTAGTCTCCACATCGAAGTTTTGGAGAATACAATACTTTTCCTACTTGCTATAGTAGCAGAGAAAGTAAAAATCATTTTACAAAACTTCAATCAAAAGATGATATAATTGAGCAAAAACACCTTATCTTTCTTAGCTAACAAAAACTTATTGGATAGATCAGTGAACTTAGATGGCATACAACTGCATGCTGTAACAAGTTGTCTGATACCTCAGTTTCTGAAACAATGGGTCGTGAGTTTAGGGGATTTAACATTAGAGAAATTAATTAACACGTTAATATCGATGTAGTCATTAATTAGGGTTTAAGAGCTGCAAATAATTTATATGACAGTTGAAGAAAGTATTTTATTAGCCCCACGTTTTGGGCCAATTTGAAGAAGTATTTTGTTGTACTGAAGGAGTTGTATTATATTTCGACTGTTGGGGAGCTGAACTCGGAGTAGTTGCAACCGCATGTAGAGTAAACAGTTTCCGGTAGCCTTCGCCCCAAATGTACTTTCAGGTGGCCTTTGCCGCAAGTTTAAAAATATTAACATTGTAATTTGACTGTTTCTTTATGTATTAAATATTTATGTTTGCCACAGCTGCGTCAGTATTATTGTTAGAGACATGTTTCTCTTTGCAGGGCTGTGGTGCGACGAGAATGTAGGCTTACACAGAGTATAATTTTACTTCACTCCTTTTATTAATATTTGACACGATTTAAATAACACTTCACTGATATAGAGAGCTGTGAGATTCATTTATTAAATACTTGCACTTTTTAACACGTAAAAACTATTTTCGTCTCACACGAATACGTATTAAATTTCTCGAGGATGTGTCTCGCGTTCGCTTAGGACGGTTGATTTCAACCGTCTACACTTGTAAATTTCTGCATTTCAAGTCTCTGATTGGCTAATCCTACTCCAATAGAATACCTTCATTTTACTAATGCTTTTTCTGGTTGTTGATTGGCTATTTTATAAACTGTCACTAAAATTACATTATTGTTACTCCAAGAATCACATGTAGTACTGTTAAACTTTCTTACTCATTATTGACTCAAGGTTACCTCATTGTTAGCAACTCTTAACTTATTATTCTCACAGCTCCTACATTATTAAATTACGTAATATATTCACATAATATTAATACACATGTATACAATAATATAGACATATACAATGGCTGTTACATACATTTTTTATGTATTGTTACATACATACATTGGCTTAAGGCGGGCTGTTATTGAATTATATATATATATATATATATATATAATACAATTAGACTGAAATCATTTGAGTGTTAAAATACTGCCTCACAGTAGTTATGAAGAAGTACTGCAGACAGGCAGATGTATGTTACATCCGTTATGATGCCAGTGGTGAACTTGGTAGTTCTTTCCTGATTACTACCTGTAAGAATGCCTGTTAAAGAGTGGAGGAGGTGCCTGGATCACGTCTGTACGGAGCCTGTTCTTGAATATCAAGTAGAGGTCCTTTTGCTGCATCCGCCGCTATTGACCGGTTTCCAGGTCACTTTGGTATAATGAATATCATCACACTAATTACGATAATCATTGGTCTTCTTAATACAATTTGCAGGGTCTGTCCAACACGTCTGCTACAAGGCAGCAGGTGAAAACATTTGACACCTACACAAAATAAAAAGATGATAATGAACGAGTCTGGGGGGAGGGACTTGTGTGTTACGTTTACACGACGTTCTCTAGGACTAGGAGCGGAAGCGGACTTAGAACTTCGACTAAAGAGAGGCTTAGGGTGGTCGGAGCAAGAAGCATTTTCCCCTAACATGCAACGCCGAGACTCCCGCCGACACTTGCACGTGAAGTGAAATGAGAAAGGAGGTGAAATGGAGGGACAGGAAATTTCGGGGATGTAATTAACCTTCCCAGCACGTACCTAGTGACCCAGAGAAACCATAGAAAAAACCCATGGTTCAGGAAGATCGGGCGCGGGAATCGAACCCACAAGCTCCCGAATGCGAGTCAGACGCTACAACTATTCTTAGGAAAGCTTATTTTTCTATCTATTTCATGTTAATCGAGATAAACATTTGCAGAAATAGTTTCATTGCATATTTCCTTGTAGGTAAAAGGGAGACAGAAGAAATTGAAACGACAGTCATGTGTTTAAAAGCTAGTCACTATATACTGGCCTA
Organism: Deroplatys truncata; assembly: GCA_030765065.1. NCBI lineage: Eukaryota > Metazoa > Arthropoda > Insecta > Mantodea > Mantidae > Deroplatys > Deroplatys truncata. Next base: position 48,154,844 of record CM060986.1, read on the forward strand.
TATATATATATCATACAGAGAAACAATTGAACAGCGAGCGACAACATTTAAAAATAACACATTATTGAAAAATTCAGGCCAATAACAACGTATATCTTGGAAATGGCTATTGCCAAAAAAATATTTGAAATAAATTGTGTTTTAAAGAGATCTATATGTTTTGTGTATCTACTACGGTTTACTAGTTATATAAAATTGCACAAAATTCCTTCAGAACGAAGAGCAACTCACAGCCTATTCACAGAAAGTTCAAGATATACATTTTATTTGACTTCAACTATATGGTAGTTTAATCAAAATCGTTTGAAAACCCAAAAATTCGAAAAATATTCCATTTAAACGATAGTTTGGGGTAGGGGGATTCTCTTGAAAATCTTGTCGCAATTTTGGAAAATGTTGAGCCTAAATACCAAGTTTGGTATTTGTTAGACATTTTGTTTTGGCTTATCATGTACCCACACTCACATGCACGCGCGCGCGGACCTCTATCTATTTACTTTCTCTACTACGTATAGTAAGTAGGGGAAGTATTGTATTCCACCCAAAAATACCGAGCTTTCACCGGAAATACATGTTTTGAGACTCCCTGTATCCAAAAAAGGCATATTTGTGAACAGCATAACTCAGAAACGAACAGTCGGCTAAACACCAAACATGGTATTTAGGTTCAGTATCTTCCAGAGATGCGACACGAAGGTTTTCAACAAAATGCCCCCACCCCCCAGATTACCCTTTACATGGAACATTTTCCGAAAATTTTAATTTTCCCAAAAATGACTAACGATTTTGATTAAAATACCATATGTTTAAGATATTTTTATGACAAATGAAATGTATATCTCGAATTGTTTGGGGATGTCTCCAAAAGTATTCTTCATTGTGAACGACTTTTGCATAGCTGGTAAACCATAAGAGATAGACAAAATTTTACTACACAAAAAATGTAGATCGCGTTAAAATACACAATTTATGTCATATACATTTTTTTGTTGAGTGAACCATTTTCGAGATATTGCTTGTTATTCCCTTAAATTTTCCAAAACTTATACTTTTTCTGAAAAAAGTTATTCATTTGTTCTTTGTCCTGGTAATGCAAAGAGAATGGAATACTGCACATAGCAACCAGCTCTTAAAATATTTGACTATCGCTTAAAGCCTACCAATTCCCCTTGCATCTACATGAAAATTAGCAATAAGATTAACATATCGATTAACATGAAGCATATGAAAAATAAGCGTTTGTAAAAATAGTTTGTACAAGAGTAGAAAAAGTCATGTGAGTGTAATACATCAGATTTGGGGGGGGGGATTTTGGGCCTCAAAACATTTATTTCCTGTTAAATCTCGATATCGAAATTCTGCATGGAATATAATGTCTTCTCTACCTAGTAGGTGCATGGCAGAGACAATAAAAAAATAAAGAACACACTAGGACTATGAGAGGGAGAGAGAGGGGAGGGGAAATGGAGAAGAGAGGCAGATTTTTCAGGTGTTGTATGGTTTATTTTCATCCCTCTTCTACGAACTATTCTTACAAAAGCTTATCTATCTATATATTTCATGTTAATCGAGAAAAACGTTTGCAGAAATAGTTTCATTACACATTTCGTTGTAGATAAAAGAGGAATACAGAAATCTGAAGAGATGGTCAAATCCTTACTCACTGTAAACAATTCTTACAAAGGCTTATTCTTCCGGCTACTTCTTGTTAATAAAGTTTTATTGCATAGGTATATACACATTTCGTTGCGGGTATAAAAAGCACGCAGTAGATTAACGCCATTTTAAAAAGTGTTTTGTTTTGTGATGAAGCTATAATTTCATGCTCCTTGCATGACCACAAGAAAAAACGAATACCCACTTAACTTCTGAAAACGCGAGGGTGTATTCGGGAGGTTCCCGTCGATCGTCCCAACAGACCTTGAGGATTTCGTGGTTTTTCCTGGTCGGTAGGCGAATGCTGGATGGTTTGTCATCTACCTCGATATCCTTTCCATAATTTCCCTTTCATTCCGTTTCCTTTTCATCGTTCAGGTTGTTGTAGATGCTTCCTCAAAGAAAACTGTACTTCCGCGTGGCGTGGGCTGCTCCCTGTCTAGGAGCTCCAGCAGTGGGACGGGACTGCGAACCTGGTATTGCTAGGGACTTCTGTGTCTGTGGCATGTCTGCCTGTGACCTGTAACCTACTGTGGTTCCTTCACTTCATCCCCTCCACGTGCATGTGCGAGGTGTCTCTCTTTGTAGTATAACGCTAACCTCAACATTTGAAAAATCGATATTTGACAATTCAAACCAATAACAAAGAATGTCTCCAAAATAGTTAAGGCCAGAAGACATTTTATGACATACATTATGCGCTTTAACAAGATCTACTTTTTTGTGCAGCAAATATTGTCTATCTCTTACGGTTTACAAATTACACAAATCCCTTCAGAATGCAGAGGACTTCACTGGCTATTCGCAGAAAAATCAAGATATCTATGCATGTTATTAGTCATATAAATATGGTAACATATGGTATTTTAGTCCAAATCGTTCGAGAAAATCAAGAATAACGTAAATTTTTCTATAGAAAGTGTAGTTTGAGGAGGGAATTTTTTTTTTGAAAATGTTCGTGTTCCGTCTTGAAGCTGAACAATACCAAATTTTGTATTTACCCCAATCATACACACGCGGACCTTTTTCTATAAATGGTTTTGCTGGATTCAGGGCTCAAAACATGTATTTTAAGTGAAATCTGGACATGGAGTTTTTGGCTGGAATGCAACACTTACTTTAGGTAGGTGGCAGAGAGAGTAATATGCTTTTGTAAGAATCGTATGTAGAAGACTGAGTAGAGATAGTCACGTGAATGTAACATCAGAAATTTTGCCCAAATTCACAGTTAGTGCATATGTACTAACGCAGAAAACAATGATATGTGGAGAATGAACGCCGAGCAAAACATCCGAAGGCATCGAGCCGTCCCACAACGAATCCATTGCAAAGCGAGTATACAATGTCTACTAGGATATTAGCCGTTAATCTCTTGGATCTGAGAATCTAGCAGGAGTAAAAATGTATGCAAAACTGCCGCCCGCCATCCCTCCTCCAGCTCCGGAAAAGAGGCGGCGCTGTGTTGAAAGAGTCGCCTCATCACTAGCACAAAGTGGACGTATCTCCACGAATTTCCTGCCCCCCCTCAACATACACATCATGGCCGATTTTCGGACGCGTCCTGCATAGCCGATGATAGAACAGGCCGAGGAAATTGGATGGGAGAGAAGCCGGCGCGTGCATCCAGCCAGTAGACGGACGCAAATTGCAAAACAAAAGAGGCAGAGGGTTGAATGAGATATTATTCTAGAAATGGATGTGCCAGAGAGACAGAGACAGAAATGTAAATTGCCATCAAAGAGGAGAAATGAAAACGTCAAGTAACTCTCTCGACTCATCACGGTCCCAGTCATCCATCTTAAAACGTGTTTCGGAAGAAATGAATCTCCTTCACAACTTTTTTTAAGAAATAACTTTATAAAGCGCTTTGACAACAACGTATACTAAATCTTACGGGAGTGTATAATGCGCTAGATATCCAGCTTTACGAGCTCTACCGAAATTAACCAAGTTAGACATACTGGAAAAAGTTTTGATTCTAGTATGTCTCTCCAACAGAGCCACTGCTATTGCCACTAGTCTGCAACCTTGATATCCCTGATTAAAATCATATTAAGCGTTTATTACTGCGGAGTTCTTCACATATGTACATTCTCTGCTGTTCTCTTATAAAGTACTGTGGTTTTTATCCAAATCTGATATCTATTTACATCTACACAAGCTTCACGTAAACATTCTCCCGCACGCGCAGCGTTTTGATTCTCGGCGGCTGCGATCGGCGCTCCCCACTCTTTCCCCTACAAGTCACGCAGGGTATACTATCGGTCCGATGCTTTACGAGACTATAGAATCAAAACAGTCATTTTACTCCCAGCAGCTCACAGAAGAAGACGAAGCATATGAGTGGTTTCAAGTGCCCATAGTGCAATGGAGGCCATGAATAAAATTAAGGAAGTGTTTGAAGATTAGTGCTAGTGTATGACCCTCTTTTGTCTGAAGGACAGGATTTATAAAACGTTGGACTAACCAAAAGAAAATATCATTGCAGTGGCCGAGTCAATCTTAATGTGTTTCTCTAATACAACGCCTGTTTGACGGATAGGGAACGATATTTTCAGCATTTTCTATTAGATAATGTTTTATAATTATAACATTAGGAACGAAGTTCTTGGGCGGTTGCGACCCGCTCAGCCACAGTGAATCAACTCCTTGCTCCAAGTGCAGGCAGTCACTTTTCGCACTAACGGGGGTGCTATGGCGGAACCCCAATACCCCTCCTAACTTCTCGCTCCTACTGCAAATAGCGTTTGGAGGCTTTTGGAAACCCCACTCACCCACTGTTCCACAAGAAATTCTTACAAATGCTTATTTTTCTATGTACTTCAAGTTAATCCGGAAAAAAATTGCAGAAATAGTTTTATTACACATTTCGTTGTAGCTACGGATACGAAAACCGAAAAGATAGTCAAATTTTAAAATGTGGGTTACTATATCCTGGTATTGAAATTCTACTCTCTGTATGTCCTCAAGAAACAAGGTAATGGTAACTTAGCACTTCAAAGCATTAAAATAAAAGTGTTCCAAAATTCAACGCAATAAAAATGAATATCTCAGAGTTGGTTAACGTTACAAGAAAGTATTTAAAATCAACCGTGTGTTTTAATGCAATCTACATTTTTCGCCAATCTCTTATGGTTTAGCAGGTATCCATACTTAATTCAGAATGAAGATCCCTTCACAGGTTATTCGTGGAAAATGCAAGAACATAGATTCTATTAGTTGTGCATATATGTACCTATCTTAAACATGTGGCGTTTTAATCAAAATCGTCAGAGAGTCATTTTCGTGAAATAAAAAATAACGAACATTTTTTAATGTTGGAAGTATGGGAAATCTTATCGCATCACTGAGGGATACGACGCATCTTTGATTGAAAATGGATTTTTCACATTATGGGGACCTCAAATTATGAATTTCCAATGAAACCTCGTTTTCGAATCTTTGGGCGGAATCTTCCTGGCTGGCCATAGCTTAGACGGTAGAACACCTGCTTGTTGTGCGAGAGGTCCTTGATTCCATTCCCGGCTGGGTGTAGGAAATTTTCTCAGGACAGGATTATTACCTACCCTCCACCAGAGGTTGGATTGTGGCCGTCACCTCCTCCGTCCGTTGCTGTAGGCTTACCTTGATGCATCTCCCATGTTAATTTCAGAAGTTCTCAGTGTGCTGGTTCTCTTCAATTTTATCCTCGGCTAGCTGCAGTAGTTTTCTTTAAACTATATAGGAGCATGGACTTATCCTCGGTAAAGGAAAGCGTAGATCTCGGGTGGTGATATAGGAAGACATAGGCGTGCTTTGTTTATGTAAAGATGACACTGCCGTTTCTTTTTATTTAACTTACACACGTAGTATACAAAACTGGTATTGCCGCTGTTAAACACTGTCCACCGCTGTTACAATGCGGCGCGAATATGACACGAAGTGTAAATATGCTTATTATCTCTTTACGAGTAGCGGATCTTAGGTGTATTTCTAAAACTATCTTGATTCCCTTTTTTGGCGCGATATCTCACACATCCTGCAGCATCTCTCCCTGACCACACATGACAAAAACTGTCGAACAAACTGCAATGCTAAACTGACATGACAAAACTGTCCCGAATTTGCTCCAAACAGATTCATTTATAGTCTCAGGCTACTGAGGCTGCTTCCTTTCCTATTGGTCCAATTTTTAGCGCCACTCGACGCGTCTAACTATTTCGTATAAACTTCCAGGCATCTCATTGGTCCAAGTTTAATATAAATCGCGGCTTTTCCTACATTTACCGTTAAGCTATCTGTCTCTCTCTCTTGGTCACGGCGAATTATCAAATAAAGGGCCAAAGGCGTTACACCCTCGCTGTAGGAATAATGGCCCAGCGACCAAAGAGATGTCATAAAACTAGGTTTTCTGCCTTCGAAGGCACTATTCCTGTAGCTAAAACATTTCGTCGTGGACAGTATTTTAACACAGCGCTTAAATTATTTACATTAAACCATTTATAACTCTTCTAATATTAGTAACCTAGATAGATACATAACGTTAAATCACCCTTCTTAAAATATACAAGCAGTATGAGAAAAAGATATTTACATAGTACGATTTAACATCAATAAAAGTTAATTAATAAATTATCTATAATTACAGTTCTCGGGCTCGGCCTAGAGTTGCCGTTTCACGATGTATGAATCAGAGAGAGAGAGAGAGAGAGAGAGAGAGAGAGAGAGAGAGAGAGAGAGAAGTTTGTGTGTGTGTGTGTGTGTGCGCGTGGTTAACACCATTGCTTTTAGGCAATATGTTCCAAAGGTGGCCGCCGATATCTCCAGTTAAATTAAGGTTTCTAATAAAACATTTACATAATGTATTAACAAATCTTAGCATTTGCTTTCGTTAGGTTGTTTTTAAAGATGGAATTTTTATTGTTTATTCTCTATTAAATTTTATACGCTATAGATTCGATTTTACTTAACGCTGGTAATTTCGTTTAATCACAAGCCTAAATGCATTAATTAGGACTAAATTAGAAGAAAAAATATTATTACAATTATCAGACAATGTAGTATGCGTATGTATGTGTGTATGTTCCTTATAGACTCCTACACCCTTGCACCGATATTTGGCACAGATATTCTTTAGAACAAGTGTCAAATTATCCTGGGGGTGGTATTACATAAAATCATCCGAACCGAAGAGTGGGCGGCAAATGTTCGGTGGGGGCAAAATTTGAGGGTTTTCAGCACGAATGGATGTTTCCTCAATACTTTTGTGAAGTGTAAATATGGCCATGTTCTCTGCATTCTTTATTGGGCAGTATAACAAAAGCCATCTCCAACGAAAAAGGGGTGAGAATCTTCGACGGGGGGTGGATTTTGAGAACACTCAACACGAATGGGAATATTTTTTCTCGATAATAAATGGATAAATGATACTCTCTTCATTCTTTCAGGTTTCTAATGCGAGAAAGTAGCCGTAATAGGGAATTGGGTAGAAAAGCGTTGGACAGTTTCGAGGATTTCCAGTATCAATGGGAAATATGATACAATAAAGGTGAGGTGATCAAATTAAATTTAGTGCCAGCAATATTGTATTTGCTTTAATCCATTTAAAACGACATTAAAATTCTTATTCTGTCAATGTGAAATCTGCTACATTCATGACCGAATATCTCAGAAACTGTTGAATATTATAACACTGGAATTTTTATACGATGTAGATGAATGCCTTTTAATTTAACTTATCTACTTGTGTACATAAAGTGGTGTAATAAGAATGGTAGGATTATTTGCTTACATATACTATCTTTTGATTAAAATTTATCAGCATTTTTTTTAAGGATAATGAACCAGTTTCTGAGAAAACGGGTCATTTACGAGGGCGACACTGAAAAATTTTAGGATATGATACAAGGATTAATTTTAAAGAAATTAAATGATATTCCCCCTTAACATCAATACATTTTGCATTCGATGAAACTCCTTAAAGCAATAATGCCACACTTCCTGAGGCACTTCAGAAACAGGGCTTTTATAATGTTCCATTGCTTCATCTGGTGACGAGAAAGTGATTCCACGCATTTTATCTTTAATTTTTGAAAACAAAAAGAAATCACAAGGTGCTAGGTCAGGGCTGTATGGTGGAGGGTATTTGTTGTTGACCTTTAGGGCATCCAGATATTCAGTTGTTAAATTTTGCTGTACGCGGCGATGCGTTGTCATGATGTAGCATTATTTTTCCTTTGGGCGTTTTTCACAAACTTTTTCAAACATTTGTGTACCAATTAGCAGTAACGGTACGTCTATAGTAGCAATATGACCTGTATTAGAAAAAAAAACTAGCAGCCATCCTCTTACCAGCACTGCGAATTCGTTGGACTTCTGTAGATTTGAGGTTCTGTTCGAAAGACACATTTAACCATTGAGTTTTATTTTCAGGATCATAACAATAAACACAAGATTCATCACCAGTAACGATATTCCAAACCAAATTTGAAGTGCTGCCTTGGACTTTTTCCAGAGCTTTTCTTCCTCAATCATTGCGTGGTTGTTTTGATCGGGAGTCAGTTTATGTGGAATCCATCGACAACAAAGTTTTCTCACGTCTAACTGTTGATGTAAAATGTTTTGGATTTTACTCATACCAATGTCCAGTGTCGCCCGAAAAAATGCATAAGATGTCCATTGATCTTCTTCAAGCATTGCTCGAACAGCGGCAATATTTTCATCAGTAACAGTGGTTCTTGAGGTTCTTAACGAAATTCATCACTAAGGTTCCCTGTACCAATTATAAATTGTTGCTCTAGATGGGGCTTCTTCGCAAAATGCATTTCTAAGCCGATCTTCACATTGTTTGGGCGTTACTGACGATTTAAAATAGTAAAAAATTATATTCCCGGGAAATTCTCTCTAGTAAAATTCATTTTTGGGGAACACAAAATCTTTAATTGTGGTAATTAACAAACTATTAGAGGAAATCGAGCAAACTACACGACAATCAACTCACAAAACATTAGAAAGTAGCTGTCAAATGCAAACAAATTACATTTGCGTTTAGAAACATAGCATTCTAAAAATGTTCACTACGAGGGGCACTACTTATATTTTGAGCCTTGGCAACCCTGAATGTTGTAGGTGCCATCTGACGTTTCAAATGGAAAGTTTGACATTTTTTACCATAATCTACTTCAACATTTCTTCAATAGAGCGTCATTTGTTTTGTTTACACTAACTTGAAAATTGTGTGTCAACAAAAACATGGAATTAACTCGTGAAAATGTTCGTGCAATGATTTATTACGACTTTCGACTTGGATTATCAAGACAAGAGTGCATCGATCAACTAACTTCCACATTTGGCGACAAAGCTCCATCCTTTGCCTCTGTGAAACGCTGGTATAACGAATTTAATCGTGACCGCCGTTCGCTCAATGCTGAAGTTCGTGAAAGTCGTCCAAAATCAGTTGTTGTGCCAGAAATCATTGTTGCTGTGCAAACACTAATAATGAAAGATCGTCATTCGACATATTGTGAGATTGAGGCAACCCTAGGCATTAGTTCCACCAGCATATATAAAATATTGTATGATTATTTAGCTGTGAAAAAGGTCTGCTCTCGTTGGATCCCACATAATTTGACGCAATCTCAAAAAGATGCTAGTGTCGATTGGTGTACAAAAATGCTCAAGAAACACAATGGCGGTGCCTCAAAAGACGTATATAAGATTGTAACAGGTGACGAATCATGGATCTATGCGTATGAGCCGGAACGTAAACAGCAGTCGACTGTATGGGTGTTTCAAGATGAAGCAATTCCAACAAATGTTGTTCGTACTCGAAGCACTTCGAAGCAAATGGTCGCCTGCTTTTTCAGCAAAACTGGCATGTGGCAACAGTGCCTTTAGAGGAACGTAAAACGGTCAATGCCGAATGGTACACAACCATGTGTTTGCCGGAAGTCTTCGGTGAAGTAAGGAAAACCAACAAGAACCTAGGATCGTTCTGCATCAGGACAATGCGAGAGCACACACATCTCGTCTAACAGAGTATTTGAAGGCTCAAAACAAAAAAAAAAAAATAGAATTGATGGGTCATCCGCCATACAGTCCTGATTTGGCACCAATGACTTCTTTTTGTTCCCGAACATGAAGAATAAATTGCGTGGACAGCGATTTTCGTTGGCAGAAGAAGCCGTTGATGCCTTCAAAAACCATGTTTTTGAGGTGTCTCAAGTAGACTGGAATAAATGATTTGACAAATGGTTCAAACGGATGCAAAAGTGTATTGATCATAAAGGAGAATATTTTGAAAAACAATAAAGCAGTTTTAATCAGAAATTACATTGTTTTAATTATTAGGCTCAAAATATAAATAGTGCTCCTCGTATCACCCTCGTATATCAGAAAATGTCATTCACAGAAAAAAATGTTCAAAGCAAAAATGGAGAAAACAAACTAGCATACACTTGCAAAGAAAGGAGCATCGCAGCTTAAGCACACAGAAACTACCATACTCATCAGTGGTACCAATTTGTGACGCAAAACCTACTCTAAAAGATGGGCTAAAAGTTTAACTCTCCACCTGAGATAGTGTAGGGGTCATAATTATTTTCTGTGAAGTGGTGCAGAGTTTACAGTACAAAATGGCAGATGTAGTACCACTTTTGAAAATATATTAAAGTATAAGTATTGCGCCTAATATGAATGTAAAATTAAAGAAGAAATGCAATTTAATAAGACTTTACAAAGATTAAAAAGTGTAATTTTTTTTTGGAAATTTTGCCATTTAGTTTCTCCTTAAGTGTAAATAAACAAATATTTGGAAAATTAATGTTTTACAAATACCGTCACACCCCGGGCAACTTTAGGTATTTCAGTTAGTAAGGGAAATAAATAAAAGAGGCGCTGGGATGTTCAAAACGTTAGATATTTTTACCAAACTTGTTAATCGTCTGGGAAATTCCTCCTAAGCCTTGAGAAGAAGACAGAATATCAAATACGCCGAACCAAACGCCCAGTTGCAGGGATATCTGATAATACTTAGAGCCTCGTACGCAAAAATATCTGATCACAGAAGCAACGCAACGACCAAACAAGGCGGTCGCCATTTTAGGAGCACAATTGTTCGGAGGTAGCAGCTCTTTTGTTTTCAATGAGATTAACGTTATTAGATGAGTGTATCTGGAGGGAAGTAGATCGTATCGTAACTAGGCAAGGTCCAGCAATGGCGATATTTTCTGAAGAATAACCCACCTTGCATCTCTGGACGTTATACCTACCTGCTATCTGCTGTAAGTTTATATTTTTATCGTTACAGATTTATTGCATGTGATTCAGCTGCTATGAAATGTATACTTCGGCATATTCCTTTATTACTTTACTAATCAGCTGCTCTGGAATATGAGCCTGAGGAGAAAAATCTGATGTGCAACACACACGAGCTTTTTTATCCAATATAAATTCACATGCCCTTAAAATATTATTAAGGTAAAGCTAACATACTAACGGAGGAGAGCAAGCACGTGCATTGTCGAGCATAAAAAGTCGCCCATTCCCCTAGATCATTCTCTCCGTAAGGTTTGCAATGTTGTAATCAACTTTTGACCCCACCCAGCCGGTATCAGTTCTCACTGGCCTGAAAAACAATTCAGGTAAATAAAACTAACCAATGAACCATATTTATAATCTATTTTGAAGTAGATTATATTTGTTGGTAGTAGTTGGAAGATGCTTCATGTTTATCTACACAACGTATGGAAGCCAATTTGTCGCGGTAACTCGTGTTATCTTATTGCTGAGCGCCTGTTATTGTATACTAGTTTGAATTTTGGGTTCTTTGTCCTCCGGCTAGCTATTATTACTACTCAGTCGAGCATATCTCTTGAACAGGGTGTGTAAACGGAAAGGAGTTGTTACTGAAAGATAACACTGATAAAAAAATTTGTTTTTACACTTTTATTGCCGTCACACTTCTTTAATTTCACATAATTATTCTTAATACACGCCAGACTGAAACTGTTATATTTTCTAATATCACTATAATCACTCATTTGCTGTACATTATTAATTCGCGTATTTCACATTTATAACAAACTTTAAGACGCGAGAGATTCTGTAGAATTGCGCGACGTATAACGCGTGAACGATTCCCTTAAACTGTGCGACGTATAACCTTTGTATGATTCTGTTGGACTGAGCGACGTTTACCTCGTGAATTATTGTCAAACTGAGCGACGTATAATGCACGAATGTTTCTGTTGGACTGAACGTTACCCGACTCTGGCTTTAGCTTTTTATACTCCCACACCCCCTAAACATTATAACCGAGCTGCTATTGGTTAATAAAACGCGCCAACATTAGCGTCTATATTTATATCCAATCAAAATTACTAACACATATGCTCTAGGGAAGAAATTCCCTCCATTTCTACAGAAACGCGCGCTACTCTGACGTCATTTGTTTGTCTCATCTAATTAATAAACAACTCACCCCCTCGCTCATTGTTGCCCGCTCCTATTGTCAGTTTCAGTGAGGCCGTGTAAACTTATTTTCTAACAATGCTTATAATTAACAAACATCCCAAATCATTGTCATACAATAATGTTAAGTTACACTACAATCACTTTGGCATTCACAGTGTTGTGATATAAAATACTGCCTCAATTTGGAAACCGCCTGTATGAAAGAGTTTCTCTTGAATGGTACAAAAGGAAAGGCTAAACCAATCACAAATAATTCATCTTTCTAGGGGAAGGCATGAAGAATTATTTGCACATGTGGTTAAACTAAACAACAGCTACGATATTTATATATATGACAGCTTTCATATGGAGACGAAGGTTAAGCTTTGCTGTTGCTAAACGACAATAAGAAAACCCGGCATTAAGATAACGGTAGCGTAGCATGAAAATGTATGCTTTAAATTGTAGTTTTATCCTTCGACAGTTAGGCCATACTTTGGGGGAAGTAAAGTACCCTGTCAATCCAGTGACTAGACTTATGCTGGAAATGCTTGAAAAACAGAGGTGGTCGCGCTGGTAGGGGTGGAGCTAGATTTTTGTCAGCCATCCGGTCATTTGTGCTTCTGCCATGACCGAGGGAGAGATTTTTGAGAGATCCGAAGATGATTGGATCCGGATGATGACGACGTGCTCAGGCATGAACGGGGTTCCTAACGTTTTCAGTTCGAATACATCCGACACCGCCTAAGACCACCCACAGGGGCGCACGCCTGAGAGCACCCGGAGGCGAGTCCTAACTGAGCAGTCCGGTCATTTGTGCTTCTGCCATGACCGAGGGAGAGATTTTTGAGAGATCCGAAGATGATTGGATCCGGATGATGACGACGTGCTCAGGCATGAACGGGGTTCCTAACGTTTTCAGTTCGAATACATCCGACACCGCCTAAGACCACCCACAGGGGCGCACGCCTGAGAGCACCCGGAGACGAGTCCTAACTGAGCAGTCCCGACCGAAGCCAGGAGGAAACCTATATAAATCACACCTCAACCGCCCAGTACCGACGGTAGAAGAGGAACCATCACAGTGTTCACCTACAGATCTGGGAAAATCTTGAAAAAGCCAGAGTGGACAATTTCCGGGAATTGAATCCGGGACATCCCGAATAAGAGCCTCACACATTACGCGGAGTCATCTCGCTGGGTTTAAAGTATTATAATAATATTCATAGAAAATCTTATTTTTCTTAGAAATGACTTCAAATTAAATATAAAATGCAGAAACAACGTTCGAATGCCTACATCAGAAGTAAGCAAGAAAAATAATGCAAGGATTTCATACATTATCCATCAGATGATACACATGGAAAAATGTAAACATACAAATGAAGTAAGCCGAAAAGGGTTAAACCTAAGAAACAATGAATTCCTCTAGCCACTATCACTTATTTTTGTGTAGCTTCTAAGAACTATTTTTACAAAAGCTTTACCTACTTCATGTTAATCAAGATAAAAGACTTGTAGAAATACTTTGATTACACATTTCGTTGTAGGTACGAGTGGGATACAAGCAATAGTCAAATGTTTAAAAGGCGGTTCGCTATTTGCTGGTTGTTTCTGGACATCACGAGAATTAAATCAATAGTGATTTAGTACAAGGAAGTACGCGTATTTCAAATTTTAAAAACAAAGAAACAACCAATATCTCGGAAATGCTTAATACAAAAAAGTGACAAGCAACGTGTGTTAATGAGAGGTACATTTTCTGTGAAGAAAGCTTTTGTCTAGCTCTTATGGTTTAAGATGTACATTTAATTTGCCATTCAAATACCTTAAGCATATGATTTTTTTAATTAAAATTGTTAGAGCAATATTTCTGACTAGTGTTCAATGGCCGTTCTTAGTACATACATCAACACAGGCGATGGTCATTGATGATATATGAAATGAAACGTTAGTGGGGCCAAAGCTTCGGGTACCTCTCCGGCGTCCGCAGACTACCTTCACTCGTGCCTTTAACGTCCTTGGCCACTCGCATCAGTGCCATTTTGTGTAAAAAAAACGAAGTATTTTCCATATAAACGGTAGTATGGGTTGGGGGATTTCTTGAAAATCTTCGTATCGCATTCTTGGAAGACACTGAACTTAAATATCAAATTTGTCACTTATCCTATTTTTCGTTTTTACTTTTCCCACCATGTATCGAGTAAGTAGAGGAGGTACTGTATTTCGGCCAAAAGTTTTACGTCAAGATTTCATTTGCGTGCTTTAAGGGCTCGTCGAATAAAACAATTTTTAGAGGGTGAAAAAAAGTGCGCGCGTGGTCACTTAAACTTGATATTTAAGTTCAGCATCTTCCGAAGATTTTTCACTTAAATTTTGAAGAATCTTTCCCTCCACCCAAATACCCTTTAGATTGAAAAGTTGTAAATCTAACGTTTTTTATTAAAATGCCATATGTTTAATATTTACATGACAGAACATAAAATATACCTATTTGAATTTTCTGGGAATATCCTGTTAAGTCCTTTATTCGAAAGGAATGCTGTACAATATTTTAGAACTTCACTTGTAACACATAAGAGATAGGCAAAAACGTACTACTCAAAAAGTGTAGATCGTTTTAAAAAAACAAAATTTCTTGTGGCATCAGTATTTTCCGAGATATCCGTTACTTTTGGTTTGAATTTTTCATTATTTAGTAATTTTTACTAATGCTGTCACTCTTCAACTGTTTCTTGCAATGTCATGGAAAGGTATGAAATATCAGGGTCTGTATAGAGGCCCAGTTTTTAAACTATAACTATTCTCTTTTTATCTAAAACGAAATATGTAACGAATGTATTTATGCAAGAACAGGTTCTAACGTTATATAAAAGTAAACGATAGTGGATAGGGAACGTTGTGTGAATAAAACATGTTTTATTAGTTATGCTGTTCACACACATGGACGGATATTTCTCTAAAAATGTTTTTGTGCGTGTTCAGGGAACACGATAACTGTATTTTCAGTGAAATATCCATATCTAATCACTTTCTCTACTACGTATAGTAAGTAGAGGAAGTATTGTATTCCATCCAAGAATTCGGTACCGAGATTTCACCGGAAATATATGTTTTGAGGCCCCCTGAATCCAAAAGAAGCATTTTTGGAAACATGGCAATGTGTGTGCCTGTGAACAGCATAACTCAGAAACGAAGTCAGATAAACACCAAACTTGGTATTTAGGTTCAGTATCTTCCAGAGATGCGACACGAAAGTTTTCAAGAAAATCCCCCACCCCAGATTACTCTTTACGTGTAACATTTTTCGAAAATTTTAATTTTCTCAAAAATGGCTCTAAACGACTTTGATTAAAATATCATATGTTTAAGATATTTTCATGACAAATGGAATGTATATCTCGAATTTTCTGGGAATGTCTCCAAAAGTATTCTTCAATGTGAACGACTTTTGCATAACTGGTAAACTATAACAAATAGACAAAATTTTACTACACAAAAAATGTGGATCGCGTTAAAATACACAATTTATGTCCTATGCTTTTTTTTTTTTGTTAAGTGAATCATTTTCGAGATATTGCTGGTTATTCCCTTAAATTTTCCAATACTTATACTTTTTCTCAAGTGGAAATTCGTTATTCATTTTTTTTTTTTTTTGGTCCTGGTAATGCAAAGAGAACCACATAGCAACCAGCTCTTAAAATATTTGACTATCGGTTATAACCTACCATATTCCCCTTGCATCTACAAGAAAATTAGCAATAAGATTAACATCTCGATTAACATGAAGCATATGGAGAATAAGCGTTTGTAAAAATAGTTTGTACACGAGTAGAGAAAGTCATATATGAGTGTAACACATCAGATTTTTTTGGTGGATTACATTACTTCCTCTGTTCAGTATAGGTGATCTCTACTCTTCACTCAATAGGCTTTTGCTGTCCCCAGAATCGTATCAGTTGCATTTTGTAGCTTTTGAAAACAAGACGAAGAATTGAGAATCTAACACTGTCTCTTCATGAAAAGGGAATACACTTTCAATAACAAAGACTACTGCCTAGCCAATAATATATCGTATAACGTGGGTGCAGAGGTATATGCATTCTACAGTAAATGACTTTCTTTTGGAGGGAAGATGAAACTTTAAAACAATAAATAAAAGTCGTGAGGGCCGGCAGCAACTCAACAATAAACAATGGAACAACCAGTCCTCTCTTTCTCTCTCTCTCTCTCTCTCTCTCTCTCTCTCTCTCTCTCGTCTTGCTAATCAATCAGCATCTCGATCAACACTCCCACTGTACATCCAGCCAATAT
Organism: Deroplatys truncata; assembly: GCA_030765065.1. Lineage (NCBI taxonomy): Eukaryota > Metazoa > Arthropoda > Insecta > Mantodea > Mantidae > Deroplatys > Deroplatys truncata. The sequence continues at coordinate 48,171,245 of CM060986.1, forward strand.
TCAATTTCCCCTTCACCACATGCGCTCAGCACTTTACGGTAACAGCGACATATGTGCCGCACTTTGGCAAATTTCAACGTCGCCTGCAACATATGACTATCGTTATTTTCAGACCGTCACGTCCGTCTATCTATCAACGTGGACAGATTCGCTCGACGCGCTATTTCTGGTGCGAACGTTTAGATATATTAACAAGATCGTAAACGTACACCTAGGGATGGGCAGAAAATTACGTAACGGCTACATAGTAACGTTACGAAGTAATGCAGACCGACAATAAATAGGTACCCATTAACGGTTACAAAAGTAACGATTACGAAGTAACTAGTTAAATAAAAAATCTGGTGTGTTACACTCACATGACTTTCTCTACTCTTGTATAAACTATTTTTACAAACGCTTGTTCTCCATCTACTTCATGTTAATCGAGATGTTAATCTTATTGCTAATTTTCTTGTAGGTGCAAGGGGAATTGGTAGGCTTTAAGCGATAGTCAAATATTTTAAGAGCTGGTTGCTATGTGGAGTATTTCCATTCTCTTTGCATTACCAGGACAAAAAATATGAATAACGAATTTGAGAAAAAGTATAAGTATTGGAAAATTTAAGGGAATAACAAGCAATATCTCGAAAAGGGTTCACTCAACAACAAAAAAATGTATATGACATAAATTGTGTATTTTAACGCGATCTACACCTTTTGTGTAGTAAAATTTTGTCTATCTCTTATGGTTTACCAGTTACGCAAAATCGTTCACAATGAAGAATACTTTTGGAGACATTCCAAGAAAATTCGAGATATACATTTCATTTGTCATGAAAATATCTTAAACAAATGATATTTTAATCAAAATAGTTAGAGCTATTTTTGAGAAAATTAAAATTTTCGAAAAATGTTCCATATAAAGGGTAATCTGGGGTGGGGGATTTTCTTGAAAACCGTTGTGTCGCATCTCTGGAAGGTACTGAACCTAAATACCAAGTTTGGTGTATATCCGACTGTTCGTTTCTGAGTTATGCTGTTCACAGACACACACACACACACACACGGACATGTTTCCAAAAATACTTTTTTTGGATTCAGTGGGTATCAAAACATGTATTTCCGGTGAAATCTCGGTATCGAATTTTTGGGTGGAATACAATATTTCTACTTACTATACGTAGTAGAGAAAGTAAAAAACGGTTAGCAAACGAAGTCAGTTATCCCATTAACTGTTAATAAAGTAACGGAGACGCTTGCCGAGTCTAGGTGACACCATTCACTCTCTACATGTGCATTGGTATCACTCATCGGGAACTACGTACTCAACTCCGTAAGAGATTGTCACTGACATTTTCTGGCAACATCCCCATTCAAAATGTCATTTTTAGAGACGAGAAGTCCATGTAAATATATGTTTTGTTGGAACACAGGGCAAGCTCAAACTTTTATCCATTTCGTTACTTTCTGGTTCCAAATATGTGTACTTTTTGCAAGCATATTTGCATATTTTGGCCTTTTTTGGAGATAAAAACATGCATAATGTATAGTTAAGGAATTTATACCTTCTCTAGACGGAAGTTCACTTTTACAACAATTTACCAACGACTCTCTACAGACTGCAAGTCATATATCGATTTATTACGTCGAATATTTTGAAAACAGTTCAAGGTAAACAAGTAAATTGCCGCGACAAAAAACTTGAATCAAAGGCACGATATATCAGGGAGATGGGTCTTGTCAATACAAATGTGTTTAGTTACAATTCTGAACAGGAAAACTATCTCTCATCCATACTACGGTCAACCTTGGGACCCATCCTTTGAATCCAACTTTCGGGGAGGTTATAAATACACTGCCCCTTTTCCTGTACTAGTAAAAGCAATTTAGATTCTTCTAAAATTGGAATTTTCCCTAAACTGTTGATGGGGATACAATTGTTGCAGTAAACAGGTATCCACTGCTATTCTATTTCCAAATATTTTCTATGACAGTTGCTCTTTGTGAAATATTACATTTCTTTAAAATAATTAATTAAATGTCTATCTTAATCATATCTAGGTACAGCTCTATGGTAACGTGTGAGGCTCGTATATGGGAGGTCCCAGGGTCGATTCCTGTCGAACACCCACTCTCAGCTTGGGGTTTTCTGTTTTTCCCTGGTCGGTAGGCGAATGCTGGGGTGTATTCTCAACTACCACGAACATTTTCTTTTATGTTTCTAGGTTTCGTAGAGTAGGCTGTACCGAACACATGGCACGATGCTTGCTCAAAGGAAAAAGTGTTCCCCGTGGACAGGGTCCACAAATTTCCTGCCTGGTCGACAGGTCGTTCATCGTTCACTGTAGGCAACTCCAGCAGTGTGACGGATCTTCGAGCCTGGAGCTGTTAGGGACTTCCGCGCGTCCTTGTGGCCTCCTGTGGCTCTTTCATCTCATACCTTCCTCCCGAGAGCGGTATATCTACGTAGGTCGCAATGCGCGAGGTGTCCCCCTTCGTTTTGTAACCGAATCTAACTTATAACCATAAGGTCAGATAAGAATAAAAAAGAAAACACATATTTTAATGTATTTTGCGCTTGATCATGCATGTTACATACTTTGTTAATGTATGAATACTTGCATATTGCACGAAATTGTCGCCTCTATCATTATCATGTTTTACCTAACGTCCTATCAGAATATTTAAATTATTACATGCTTAATTTCAGTCATGTTGATGTTGGTAATAGTGATGTACTTTCCTTCGCTATGTCTCACTTGATGTTTATATTTAGGAATCACATAATAGCTCAGCTCACCAGTAAAATCCAACTGTTTAGCATGATCGTTACTGGTAACCGTTACATATAACCGCTAACAGCTTTAACCGTTACCGGAAAATAGCTATTTGTCACATCGCTAATAAACAATGTTAAATTTCAGTGCGTTTGCAAGATTTGTTAGCACTGGTATTTAGTAGACATTTTTGGAAGCAACCCTAAAAACAATCTGATGTGTTACACTTACATGACTTTCTCTACTCTTGTACAAACTATTTTTACAAACGCTTATTCTCCATATGCTTCATGTTAATCGAGATGTTAATCTTATTGCTAATTTTCTTGTAGATGCAAGGGGAATTGGTAGGCTTTAAGCGATAGTCAAATATTTTAAGAGCTGGTTGCTATGTGGAGCATTCCATTTTCTTTGCATTACCAGGACAAAAAAAAAATAAATATCGAATTTCCATTTAAGAAAAAGTATAAGTTTTGGAAAATTTAAGGGAATAACAAGCAATATCTCGAAAATGGTTCACTAAGCACTGATAGTATTTCATAGTGGTGCACTTGTTTTTAATTTGTATAAATGCAGAGAGTGAGATCACGTAGGCTGCGACTACAATAATAGCAACTGAAAATGCGGCGCCTTGGAAGTAAAAATGTTGCTAATATAAAAGCAGTGCAGATAATTTAACGCCATCCTAATCTCAGTTCACCTGTAACCTACTTAATTGTTTCATATTTTGTTTCAATAAAATCACATCATTTTAGAGATCTTACGCGTTTTTCCCCCTTTTGACAAACATGCATTATAATCTACACTGCAGTTACTAACAAACATGGTTGGCACTAATCTAGGCAAGTTCACCATAAGTTTTTCGTGTGATTATCTAGCCGAGTAGCACTCGTACTACCAGTTTTACATGATAATATAATTTCGTCATTTTGAAGGTCTCGAAATAATTATCATAAAAAGAAGCATTCGCTAACCTCAATTAAATTGTCTATCAGCACTAATGTTGATAGTAAAATGTTTAAACAGGGTCGCTACATACTGGCGCTGGTTTCTCGTGACTGCGAAGAAACAACTGAATGGTGACACTTAAAAAAAAGAAGTATTACACAATTCAAACCAATAATTATAGTATCTAAGAAATAGCTGATGCTACAAAACATTTTAAAGACATAAACAATTTTTGTACAGTACGTTTTTGTCTATTCCTTATTCCTATTATTTAATTTAATAGGCTATGCGCAGAAACTTCAATATATACATTTTATTTGACATGCAAATCTATTAAAATATACTTAAATCAAAATCGTTCGTCATTTTTGGAAAATAAGAAATTTAGAAGAAAAAAAAGTTTTGGTAGGGATAATTTTCCTGAAAATAATCGTATCGCATCCTTGGAAGGTATGAACTTAAATACAAAGTTTGTTATCTCTCTGACATTTCATTTTTGGGTGGAATGCAATAATAATTCTACCACCTACTAGGCAGGTAGCAGAGAAAGTAAAATTTTTGTGAATGCCATAAATAAGTTAAGATGCTTTCCCTGCGCTTCCTTTAACACTTAAATTTACCCAAAACTAATATCAAAAGAAGTAATTTGAAGAGAAACGTGGATAACGCATTCAAAAAAACGTTGACTATGTTTTTATCTAATTTGTGATACTATTTCCTCGAACTCCGTTAAAAGTAATTTCCGCCAAGAGCTTGAAGTAAAGATGTTGTACATTTTAAATGTGTCAGTTCCGCTATTTTCTTTTCTTCATATCCCATCGTGCGGCTAAAAAAGGCAAAATTTCACTAGACACCCACAAAGAAAGAAAAACCAGAATTATTTTAAAGTAATTACACCCATTTTTACTTTCTCTGCACGCTTACCTTTGTATGGAGATTCCTCCGGAAATACACATTTTTAGAAAAAGAAAGAAAGACGGGCTTGCACGTGCCTATGTTAGGTCTATGAACATAACAGAAATGCAATTTCTATAAGTATCATATTTGGATCAGCACTGTTTAAGCATTCCAGACGAAGAGTTTCAAGAATATCTCTCCAACAAACTGCTCATTCATTACATGGAAAATTTCCCCCTGTTTTTCTTTTATTCAGAAGACAGTTCTTAACAAATTTTTGTTAAAACAGCATACATTTAAGATATTTCATGACCAGAAAATTTTATATGGTGTATTTTCTGCGAATAGCCTGTGTAATTCTGTTCATTCTGAATTAATTTTATATGATTTTGCGTAACTGAGCGTAAGGGATGGACAAAAACTCCCCACAGCTCATTAAAATACAAATAAGAATCTTGTTTCTAAAAAGTACCAAATATGCAATGCCAAATTTTTTAGGCATATAGACGAACAAAATAGAACACTATAACATTTTAGTTTTGTTAAGTTATCAGGCGCCAATGCCTTTATATTATTTGTCATTGTGAAAAACCCTTGTTTTTTATAGCACAAATCAGAATGGATTTGGTACTTTTTGGCATAAAATTACGAATATTAATAGCCGAATCTATTAAGCACACGTATAATCAAACATTTATTGTTATTATGTAACATTACGTTAAGTATATACTTATTTGAGGCAAAAATATAACAAGCAAGAGAAAATATTAAACTTATATTCAAAATAAAGATACTCCTATTTGTGTGTATGACAGAAAATATTGTGTACAGAGTCTTCGTTTGGACGCGTGGCCGCCGGTAATTTTCTTGGCACCAGGAAGCTTGGTGTTTGCCGGTGGAGTCGGATATTCATAGCCCCTTAAATTCAGCGCATGGATTTTTCATGGAAGTTATAATACAGTACTTCAGGCAGTATTTTTAACACTTATAATTTCAGTCTAATTATATAATATGTAAATTCAAGAACAGCCCGCCTTGAAGCAATATGTGTATTAATAATTTGGAAAATGTATGTAACAGTCATTTGTATCCATGTGTAATAATGTTATGTGAATATATTACGTAATTTAATAATGTAGGAGCTGTGAGAATAATAAGTTAAAAGTTGCTAACAATGAGGTAACCTTGAGTCAATAATGAATAAGAAAGTTTAACAGTACTACTTGTGATTCTTGGAGTAACAATAATGTAATTTTAGTGACAGTTTATAAAATAGCCAATCAACAACCAGAAAAAGCTTTAGTTAAATGAAGGTATTCTATTGGACTAGGATTAGCCAATCAGAAACTGAAATATAGCAAAATTTACAAATCTATAAGTCAGTTACCTGCAAACAGTGTTCCTAACCGGACGCGAGACACATCCTAGAGAGATTTAAATACGTATTCGTGTGAGACGAAAAATAAGTTTGCGTGTTAAAAAGTGTAATTAATTAATAAAAAGAATCTCACAACTCTCTATATCGGTGAAGTGTTATTTTAATCGTATCAAGTATTAATAAAAGGAGCGAAGTAAAATTATAATCTGTGTAAGCCCACATTCTTGTCACACCACAACCCTGCTAAGAGAAACGTGTCTCTAAAATAAATACTGACGCAGCCGAGGCAAACTTAAATATATAATATTTAAAGAAACTGTTTAATTACAAAGTTAATATTTTTAAAAAAAAATACTTGGGGCAAAGACCATCTGAAATTAAATTTGGGGCGAAGGCTACCGGAAACCGGGTACCATACGTGCGGTTGCAAACAAACTTCAAATTCGGCTCCCCAACAGTTGAAATATAATACAACTACTACAATACAACACTTACTTCAAATTGGCGCCCAACGTGGGGCTAATAAAAATCAACTTCAAATTGGCTATCCAAACGTGAAGCAACAAACATCGTCTCAAATTGACGCCCAAAGCGTGGTGCAAATAATGAAATCAAATCATATTCTCATACTATACGTTGGAAATGAAGCCGTTGTGCCGTCATACATCTCTCACACCTTTTAATAAAATTTGCATTAATAATACCCAATTGCATAAATTAACTAAATACTCACAATGTCGCATGATTGCAATTCCGGAACAACTGTTGTCGCCGTTGCGACAGCGAGATTAAAACCCTTGTTCATGTCCTTAGAATTTGTTCACAGGGCGAAATACTCAGAAATAGCAGGCATCAATAAAGTCCTTAAAATAAACACCAGGTCAATGAAAAGGTACATGGTGTGTCGTAAAACAAGTATCATGGAAAAATAAGACACAATAGTCATTAAGCCTGGTTCATCCTCTGGTGCTATAAATGACCTTTATGTAGCAGTTCCTCCTTGGTAGGACCTCACTACGTTGTTGATGATGATGGATGCTGTATTACGTACCAGTAGTTACTCTTGTGATGTGTCTCGAGGTTTTTGTAGACTGAAATCTGATAATCGTGTATCTGTATTATTGTGTGTGTTAGTATGTTGTAATTATTATTTTATAATTATGCCACGGCCACACACAAGTAGTCAGTTAATTATTTCACTTGTATTTCAGATAAACCACATACGATATTCACAATTCACTATTACATTTGTTATGTTAAAATATGTATAACTATGTAGTTTTAGCGTGTATTTAGAGACGTGCTTATACACTACCTTCCTGCTCGAAGACTGACAAGCTTCTGTTAGCGTTCCCTTCAACCGTTTTCTTAACTTACGTATTTGAATTATAAGCATGTATCAATGTACCTGATTGGTGCTACTATCCAATAACAGTTTATCTTACATATATAGTTTACAGACTTCCATCGTCTTAATTACGAATCCAAGGTTCGTTACATGCTTACGTATATACAACTGAAATTCTCGTAATTTTATATTACTGGTTATATAGCTAACAATATATCAACTAACCTCAATCCAAGTTGTTGGACTCACGATACGAGATAGAGGAACCATTCCCAGTTTGCTTGTGCAATTCTGCAGGAAAATGCATTTATCAAAAAAACTAAAAAAAAAACTCTTTAACATTATTAAAGGGTCACTTCTCATACTTAAAAAAAAATCTAATGTAATATATTCTAATGATTTTCTCTAAGTTCTAGCTTAATCAGTAGGTATACAAATTATTCTTACTAAAGATTATTTTACTATCTACTACATTTTAATCTAAGCTCTGCAGAAATAGCTACATCACACATTTCCTTATACATAAAAAGGGAACAGAGATAGTCATATGTTTATATGCTGCCTTAAAACTCCATACTATTTCCATGCAATCGCCAGAAAAAAACTGTTGAAAGGACTTTAACAGAATGACCAAGAAATGAACAATTCGAACCTTTAATAACGGTATCTCAGAAACGGCTTATACCACAAGAAAACTCATTTTAAATAAATTGTATATTTTAAAGACATGTACATTTTTTTGTGCAGTACATTTTCGTCTGTCGCTTAATGTTTACCAATTATACAAGATTTGAGGCAGTATTTTTAACACTTAAATAATTTCAGTCTAATTATATATGGAAATTCAATAACAGCCCGCCTTGAGGCAGTATGACGTGTATGTAATAATTTGTAGAATTTATGTAACAGCCATTGCATGTGCTTATACACTTGTACCCATGTATAACAATGTTATGTGAATATATTACGTAATTTAATAATGTAGGAGCGTGAGAATAATAAACGTTGCAAACAATGAGGTAACAATGAGGTAACCTTGAGGCAATAATGACTTTGAGAGTTTAACAATACTACTTGTGATTTTTGGAAGCAATAATGTTATTTTAGTGACAGTTTATAAAATAGCCAATCAACAACCAGAAAAAGCTTTAGTTAAATGAAAGTATTCTATTGGAGTAGGATTAGCCAATCAGAGACTTGAAATACAGAAATTTACAAGTTTAAACGGTTGAAATCTATTCAGTTGCCTGCAGACAGTGATTGTAACCGGATGAGTGATGCGTCCTCGAGAGATTTTATACGTATTTTGAGTGAGACAAACTAGCTTACGTGTTAAAAGTGCAAGTATTTAATAAAAACATCTCACAGCTCTCTCTTTATATTAGTGAAGTGTTATTTAAATCGTATCAAGTATTAATAAAAGGAGTGAAGTAAAACAATAGTCCGTGTAAGCCTACATTCTTGTCGCATCACGCCCTGATAAGAGAAACGTGTCTCTAACATATACTGACGCAGCCGAGGCAAACATAAATACATAATATTTAAAGAAACAGTAATAATATTTTGTAAACTTGGGGCATAGGCCACCTGAACGTATACTTGGGGCGAAGGCTCCCGGAAACTGTTTACTATACGTGCGGTTGCAACGAATTTCAAGTTCTATTCCCCAACAGTTGAAATATAATACAACTCCTTCAATACAACATAACATCTTCAGATTATACAAAATTTCTCCCAAATGAAGTGGACTACACAGGATATTCCCAAACATTTCAAGGTCTAAATTTTATTTGTCACGTAAATATATTTAATATATGGTATTTTGATCAAAATCGTTAGAGCCACAGTTAGGAAATTCAAACTTTTCGAAAAATGTTCTATGTAAAGGGAGTCTGGGGTGGGGAGACTTTCCTGAAAATCTTCGTGTCGCATCTTTAGAAGGTACTGAAAAATACCAAGTTTGGTATTCTTGGTATTTATCCTACTTTTAGTTTTTGAGTTATGCTGATCACAGACACTCTTGACAAACACATGGACCCTTTTTTTTAAAATGCTTTTTTTCTGGATTCAGGGGGCCTGAAAACATGTATTTCCGGTGAAATGTTAATTTCGAATTATTCCCTGGAATACAATACTCCCCTATTTATTATACGTAGTAGAGAAAGTAAAAATTTTATGTGATACATTCACATTAATTTCTCAACCTTTTATCGTTTATTAATGGGTATACAATCTATTCCTGCTAAAGCTTATTTTTCTATCTACTACATTTTAATCCAACCTTTGCAGAAATAGTTACTTATACATTTCGTTATAGATACAAAGGGATCAGCTATACTCAAATGTTTAAGAACTGAAGGCTATACGCTGGCCTTAAAATTCCAAACTCTTTCCATGCAACTGTGAGAAACAATTGAATGTTGAAAAAAAGACTTTAAAGAATGACCGAGTAATACACAATTCGAACAACTAATAACGGATATCCTGGAAATAACACCTGCCACAGTAAAGTTATTTGAAATAAATTGTGTGCTTTAAAGAGATCTAAATTTCTTGTGCGTCTATGACTTAACGTTTATTAATTATACAAGATTATACAAAATTCCTTCCGAGGACTTTTAAGGTTATTTATTCTCAGAAACTTCAAGATATAAATTTTATTTGTCTTGTAAATATCTTGAATACTTATATGGCTTTTTAATCAAAATCATTAGAGCCATATTTTAGAAACTCAAAAATTTCGAAATTTTGTCTATCTAAAGGCTAGTTTGGGGTGGGGTATTTTCATGAAAATCCTCGTGTTGCATCTTTAATAGTTACTGAACCTAAATACGAGGGTTGTCCCAGAAGCACCCGACCTAACAAAGAAAACACAAAAATCTTGGGAAAAAACATCTTTATTTTTCTAAATAGTCTCCTTTCAGCTCGATACAGTTTTCCCAGCGATGTTCAGTAGCGTCGATACCCTGTTTATAGTGAGAACCATCGAGTTCTGCAAAATAGCCATCAACTGGCAACTCCACCTCTTCATTGCTGGCAAATCTTTTACCACCAAGCCATTTCTTCAACTTTGGAAACAGAAAATAATCAGAGGGGGCTAAGTCTAGCGAATAGGGTGCATGAGGAAGCAATTAGAACTTTAACTCATTGATTTTAGCCATGGCGATAATGGATGTGTGAACTGGTGCATTGTCTTGATGAAACAGAACTTTCTTTTTCACTAAATGCAGCCGTTTTTGTTTGATTTCATCATTCAAGCGCTGGAATAAGCTCGCATAATACTCACCATTGATTGTTTTTCCTCCTTGAAGATAATCAATGAAAATTATCACACGCACATCCTAAAAAAAACTGCCGCCCCTTGCCCGCAGATTGATCTGTCTTCGCCTTCTTTGGAGCCGATTCTCCCCTTTCAATCCACTGTTTTGATTGTTCCTTCGTCTAAGGTGTGAAGTGATGGACCCATGCTTCATCAATGATTATGAATTGATGCAAAAACTCGGCTTTATTGCAACGAAACATCGCCAAACACTCGAGTGAAACATCCTCACAAAGCCCCTTTTGTTCCACTGTGAGTAAACGCAGCACCCATCTTGCGTATAGCTTTCCCATGTCTACATTTTCAGTCAGCGTGCGATGTACAGCACTTTTTGAAACGTCTACGGTGTCTGTTAGCTCGCGCACTTTTAGTCGATGGTCATCCAATACCATTTTGTGGATTTTTTTCACAATTTCTGGCGTGGTCACCTCCTTTGGTCGGCCACGGCGATGTTCGTCTTGGCAGCTCGTACGGCCTCGCTTAAACTCTGCCACCCAATATTTTACTGTTGTAAACGAAGGAGCAGACTCCCCCAGAGTAGGATCTAGTTCAGCTTTAATATTAGTTGGACTAAGACCTTTCAAATAAAAGTATTGTGTCACATAACGATGGCCAGTTTTATCCATGTTTACAAATTCGCTGAGAGAGTTCATTATTAATGGCTACCAAATAATTACTAAACAACGAAGCATTGTCGAACTACAAACTAAAGCTTTATTTCTACCATAGTCATTTGTTGGAAACAACAACCGCTATATGTACATCAGGTTGGGTGCTTCTGGAACTGCCCTCGTATCTACTATGTACGTGGTAGAGAAGGTTAAAGTGGATAGAAGAATAATTTTTATAGGTGTATATAGCTACAGGGTGAATCACCTAAACTTTGCACCGCAAATATTTCGGAAATGGAAAGTGCTATTGATGTGCAGTTTTCACAGCATTAATTGGTAGTCAGGGGCTCGTACATTTAGCCTATAAACGGATTTTAATAATACTGAGAAAGTTTATTTTTTGAGCAAACATACAATTTTTTTTAAATGGAACAATGCCTAGTTACATCAACGGAATAAAGGTAGGGTAAATTAGAAAGTAGTGGCGTTTGTTGCAAGATTCTAGTGCAAGTGGTTTACGAGAAATCTTATTTTGAAACTTTTACGCACCGACACGTGTACAACCTGTGGTAGCCAAACTATAGAAAAACAATAGGGAATTACAATGCTTTGTGGATTCTTACAAGTAAACAGAGCATAGCCCTTCAAAGGTTGTGTTCAAAACGACCACCGGCAGCTTCAATACGCGCTTCCAGTCTGCTATGGAAAGACTGCTGCACACGTTCTAGCATTTCAGCGGACATTTCAGAGCAGGCAGCAGTAATACGTCGTTTCATATCGTCTGGTGTAGTTGGTACATCCTTGTGGACAGTGTCTTTCAGCCTTCCCCACAATAAAAAGTCTAAACGGGTCAGATCTGTGAACGGACCGGCCAAGGTACAGGTTCTCTTCGTCCAATCCAACGATTTGGAAACAATCCGTTAAGACAAGCACTATGGGACAGCCATCATGTTGGTACCACAGGTTCCTCCTAGTCTGCACATCAATAGCCCTTTCTATTTCCGAAATATTTGCGGTGCAAGTTTTAGGTGATTCACCCTGTATATTATATGTATTTGTCATACAATCGTGTGAATGCATTTCATCAATTTTTTGGAGGGGGGCCTTAAAGTTTAACATCCTTTAACCGAGTAGGTCATATCGGACGGTGAATGTACAAAATGGTAGAAATGATAAAATAGACCCGGGGGTTCCTACAGCTTAGAGTTGCCCGACATAGGCTTCTCAGAATAAGGGGAAAACCACAGAAAAAGTCTTATCCAGGTAAATCATCCTAACCGAGTTCGAACTCGGGACCTATTGAATGTGAGGCAGATGCGCTACCCCTACACCACGGAGGTGGGCATATCGGACAAGATGATATGCACAGAAAAGAGGTTTAATGTTACGGTGGCCCCTGACCCTTGTGACTTCTTCGTGTTCACGGAAACGGCACGTTAAGTGCACAACACGGATGTCGAAATGCGACTGCCCTCCTAGACAAGTCAGTTTCCTGTCCGAGAAAGCAAACTTGTGTTGTACTCCATCAGCATATAACCTCAAACCTTAGTAGACACCGCAGGGGAGCGAACCCCCGTCGTTCACCCGACACTAGAGAGAGAACAGGTTTCGAACCCGGGCCTGTGCACGTGTGTGGCTCTCAGGATAGTGAGATTCAATTTGCTGCACGAGAAAGAGGTACACAAAAGCCGCGTGTCTCCCAATGCTGCGTCATTCTATCTGAAACATGTCTGCAACAAGGACTCAACTCCGGTACACAGTTTATTGATAAATCGCTTTCGTTAACAGGACTTCAGGTTTGCGGGTCCAAAGAATATTCCGAAGGAATAATTTCAATATTTATTTTCATTTCTGTTGTTGCGGTTACAAGCATTAAGCTAAAAAACTTTTATTATTTACATTTTGAAATTTGAATTGATTCTTTTCCGCGCCTTTTCTTTGTGTTCGCTAAACATAGTCCAAACGACGAGTTTCCATTCAATTCTTCCAAAAAATTAACAATTAAAACTGTTGGAAAGACAGAATCCGACTGAAAAATACAATACCATAGCCAGTATTTGAACTACGGATGTTTTAACTATCTAAGCTACCAGGCAATATATCGGCACGACATAAATTCCCCACCTAGCTCGCATTTTTCCCGGCAAACCACAAGATCTCAAATTTATTTTGATGATGATATACCTACTCCAATAGTGACTTATAATTAGCGACCAGAATATGTGGTGAAATAAAATGAACAAGGTGGTAAATTAAAATAGTAGAGCGGCGAAATAAAAAATTAAGAACTGACAACTCAAGTGGAATATGTATTGCTTTCCTATTGCAATAATCATAATTACAATTAGCTTTAAAAAGATCGCATAGAAATGAATAGCAAGTACAAAGAGCGTCAAAGAAAAACTCACTACACCTCGCGTCTATATCACACTCTTTACCGTTGTACGTGGCCTTGAGAAGCCATGGTCATTTCATTGGTTGCTTTAGGCCACGGTGCAAGGCTGCGCCACTCCCTCTGCTAAATAGTTACACCAATAACCACAACAAAGGTTACAAAATGGCGTAGAAACGAAATATATGTTTACGCTCTTGATCGTATTGGCTAAAAGAGAAAGAGGTAGAGTGAGTGCATTCAATTTGTCATACAGACATCTTATCGTGATTGGTAGCCCATACCTTATCGGCTAGTGTAGGACACGCCTTTGAAAGGGTTAAAAGCTAAGGGGAAAACTTGATGAGCGCCAGGTTAGCGAAATGTAGAATGTGTAGTGTGAGAAGATTTTCAGGGGTGCAAATTAAAGCTTGAATGGTATTCATTATATACATAGCAAGACAGCGCTTTATAACAAAAAATAAACGGAACTGTATTCTCACAGTGATATCAATGCTTGTTGCTGCATAGATGCAAACACAAGTAATTAATAAATAAATCAAGCAGCATGTTTTCCCTATAATTCGTTAATATACCTTTAATAGATCATAGAAATACAACAGCATTATAGACAAAAATATAACCCAATTTTATTGTCATTATATTTATGTCATATTCGGCAAACCATATACATATTTATCTCTAGTTTCTAAACATGATCAGTCAATTATAACAAAAGAGTAATTTGCACTTACTAAACGAATATCATCTGCGGATTTTTTTTACGGAGAGTGCCCAGTAGACAGTCTTCCCCACTTTCCTGGAATATTTTTATCCAGTAATTTACTGTAAAATCAATTTTAGGCACTGCCGTAGCAATTACTGTAACAGTGCAACCAGTCTACCACATACCCACGATACGTCCAGGAGTAATTTGGCTGGTATTCGGCATGACTGGTTCTGAGACAATAAACATGTTTTGGTTTCAATAACACCAGAAAAAGGAAAGGCATCAACCTCCCCTCTTTTCCCCTTTATTGCTGTGTTATTAAGCCACCACGCTCTGCGATAGGTGAGGTGAAGGATACGCCTCATAGACCCCAGAAAACTATACCAAATATGCCGAAGATTTCCTTTGGCGCTCTGTGTACAATTACATTTAGTTAAGGTGTCACCAAAGTACAAACACAGCATTGTTTCCATATTTTCTGGACGTAAATTTGTTCGCCTGTATGACAATACATTTACATATGCTGATATGCTGAAAAGCCTCTCTTGCTATCCACATTTGTAGTTGGAAACCATACTGCTTTCAAACAGCCGCTTGAAAAATCAGGACATTCCTACATCAGGCCCTTCAGTGATGAGCTTCCACGTCCTGCTTCACATCAACTGCCTTTGCCTAATGCTGCAATGCGAGGTATCTTTTTAGAAATGCTTCTTTAGTGAGGCAGATTTGACTCAGGTGTGACACGAGCTTATTGGATACGGGTGCTGGGCAGTTGAACGAAAGTTTTTTTCCTGCAGGATCTTCTGCTAGCAGCTTCTCCAGCTTTTCGATGCTGCATTTGACTAATTTCATCACTCGAGCATCTTCTCTCTTCTGGGTTTCATCCTTTAGCTTACGCTGGGTCAAGGATATTTCCCCTCCAGACATCTTGCTTTTATGAGCTGCATTTCACCAAGCAAAGCAGTCACTCTTGGAACAAGCGTGTGTGCTGTAGGATATTGACACCCCTCCAAAAATTGAGTAAGCTCAGAAATAGTGCAGCAATGTGCTTCCACAAAAGCAGCCTCAAAACAAATGCAGTTTCTGACATCATTTGAAAGCACTATAAACTAGCTGACTGCCGGATTAGAGTCAGTCAGTTGCTTGAAGTACTCGAGGAGATTGTTGAAGTATTCCCCAAAATACAGAACAGATTTTATCCATGAACCACCGAGTTAACACAGGAATCAGAAGCTTTTTTGCTTCTTTAGCACCAGCTTGTATATGTTTCAAAAAGGTTATATACTGATGCTTCCTCTTCCTAGCATTCTTGAAGGCTGCCTTAACCATAGAATGCATAAATAAACAATTGAACAATAAAAACTTGACATCATCTGCAACTTTTCGCTACATTTCATGTTTTAAAGCAGGTTTCATCAAATAAGAATATTTCGGGATATTTCGTGGCTTCAATTGAGGCGCTTAGAATAATAACGGCATATCCCAACCGACATCGAATTTTGAGATAGAAGCATGACCATGCACAGCTGCCATCTACCTTTAATGTGATGAAGTATCAAACGAATTGGGATATGCCAAAGCTCCCAATTTCCATCTTTAAAATTTGTCCGTAGTGAAAACGAGCGTAAAAATGACATATCCCAACTAAAGTGTGCTTTACTTTATAACCGCTACACGTTCATGGCGTTGTAGTGAACGATAGTGAATATGGTGCCGTCTGCAGATGCTATTCCTGAATCTCAACAAAAAAAAAGGAAAGAAACGAGTCAGAAGCAACTGAGTGGGTAATAAATAGAAGAAAGTTCTGCAGAAATAGTGGTAAATCGTATGTAACAAAAGAAGTCCATAGGTGTTGATGATGCTCCTTTGGTTTTACATCCATTATTGTAGATAATGATAATCTTGAGATTGTTAAATTTGGTTTATGTTATTCTAACTCTGAAATGCATCAAAAAGTTAATTTTAGAAAAGAGGTAAACATTCACATGTTTCATTGTTTAAGTTACAGAAGAAGTACAATGAACAGAGAAGGATAAAGAAAGCTAAATACGATGTCCTGATGAAATTATTGAAATATATACCACCCATCTATCATGATTTTTACAAGAGTCTTCATCATACTGGTGTTAATGATGACGAAAAACGTGAAGATTTGGAAATAGAGCTGGATTAGCTGTCGCAAGATGTTAAATGAAAGAAAACTCAGTTTTATACCATTTTTCTGTTTTGTATATTTTTTGTTCTAATAAACAACACAAACTCAGGAAAACTATTAATTACAATGGTTGAAGAATTTGCACATAGACTTGAAATCCCTTAATTTAAACACCCAGAAAATATCAAGTCATAAAATTAACTACTTTCCACGCTTTGGAAAAAAAAACAGAAAATGACATTTATCTCAAAATGAACTTTGGTTGGGATCTGCCGTTATTATTCTAAGCGCCTCAATTTAAAAAACAAAGTTTATCTCATACAAATATGCGATTCTGGTAACATTAAATATGCCAATCAAAAAATTCGTGGTTATCACCAGGCCTCTACTTATAATGTATGGGAAATACAAACAGTGTGGGTAATTTAATGTCGTGCCTGCATGTTGCCATGATAGCTCAGTTGGCTAGAGCAACTGGACGGCAACCGGAAGATCCGTGGTTCAAATCCGGAATATGGCATTGAATTTTTCAGTCTGAGTCTATCTTTCCAAACTTGTCCCACATACCGCTTGTGTGAAAGAACAATTGAAACTGTCATATATCTTTTTTATGTTCTTATCGGTCTTTGAGTAACTGATTTTACAAGCCAAAGGACCATCCAAACATAAAAATTAGAGATAATTACATGAGAGCGCCTTTGGGCAATGTATGGTCTCATTGATGCCTTATTCATCAATCAGAAACGTATCATCCGGAACTCTAGCAGCTAGTGGAGGCAGAATTACAAGGAAAACGCATGAGGAGAACATCACAGCCGGTCTAGGGATCTACAAACCGGACTTCAGCAACGGCGAACGAGATGTAGAGGATACAGATTTAATGCTGCCGCAGTCGTTACTCAGCACAGCAGGTAAATCACCTACGTGTACGTGGTGTACAAAGTAAAACAGGTTTGATAGTAGTCATTAAAATTTTGTATGAGTGGTGGAAGAAGCTATTGAAGACAAAGTCTGTGGATTTTTAGTTTTTCTCAGGTGCGTTGCTTTAAGATAAGTTAAGCTGAATATCTGCAAACAAGTTATCTTCATCCACAAATAGGTATATACGAAACACCTAAAGAAGATTCTATAATTCACGTCTGTATTGCTACAGTCGTTTCACTATCGATTATGAATCACACCCCAGAAACAATAAGCCATCCAGCTGTAAATATCTGCGTTTCCGATCCACATTTTGGAAACAAAGATGGTTTATTTTAGGCAGGGTAAAGCACGATCGTTAAAACAAACGATGTGGGCGCAGAACTGTCGAAAGGAATCGCATGCAAGTACGTGACGTGCATATCGTACACGTCGCAATTTCGCTGTTGCACCCAAGGTATTCATTACTCGCCTCCTTTCCTATTTTCTTAATTAAAAAACACATCCTCCTCCACGCCAATAAATAACTTGGACTAATCTCCCGGGAAGAATAAGAGTAAGAAGCAAAAAAGAATTAGCGTGGTGTTTATATGGGCTGTTGTGGCAAGAATTTTTCTGTTTAATTACCTGTTGGGCTGCAAGGTGCTGATTACACCTTTAAGGAGTCTTAATTAACCCGTTAATTAGACGAGCGGCTTTGGGGGTGGCCCACCTGACGGGGGCATAATGAGTTAGTTGACTGATGGAATATCTTCGCCTGTCACCTTCCTCCTGCAACTCTATTTCAAAACAATTACCGGCTCTGTAGACTGGAAGAAACTGTTACACTCACAAGACTTTCTCTACTCATCTATCTATTTCATGTTAATCGAGATAAATGTTTACATAAATAGTTTCATTGTCATTTCGATGTAAGTACAAGAGGGATGCAGGAGGTTGAGGCAATAGTAAAATGTTTAAAAAGTGAGTCGCTATATGTTGGCTTTGAAATTCCATCACGAGAAATAACTGAATGCTACATCACTTGAGAAAAAGTCAGAGATAGTTACATTCATACGACTTTCTCTACCTGATATCGTTTACTTTTATATAGCTGCTACAAATTATCTTTACGGAAAGTTATTTCTCTATCTACTCATGTTAGTCGAGGCAAACGTTTTTATAAATAGTTGATTACACATTCATTTTAGGTACAAGAGGGACAGGTCAGATGTTTAAAAGCTAGTCGCTATATGTGGACCTAGAAATTCCGTACTCTTTACGTGACATCGTGAGAAAGAATTAATTAGCGATAGAACTTTAAAAAACAACACATTGAACAATTCAAACCAATAATAATTTTAGTAAAAGCTAATTAAAAATTTATTTTAAATACATTTTTCACATTTCTTCTGTAGCATGTCATTGTCTATCTCTGAATGTTTACCACTTATACAATACTATACAAAATTCCGTTTTTTATGGTCACTCTTTAACTGTTGTGGTCCTTAGAATCCCATTCTATATTGTTATATACCGGAATGAGGCCAAAAGGTTTGTAGCTAGATATTTAATTTTAGTTGCCGCAGCATAAACATTGGGAGGCATAGCATCAGAGGTAGCGAGAGGACCAGAAACTTTAACTATACATTCCGGAGCAGGCGTGGGATAATTAGCACAAAATACACAGAGTTTCACATTAATCACATTACCTGTGGTTTATTGAATATAAGCACGGTGCCCCTGCATCACACACAAAAGATAAAAGGGAAGAAATTGAGGGGAGATGCTACACACACGAGGCTACATTCATACAATTCATATAGACCTTCCACTCTAGACACTCGACCAGAAGTGACATTAACACACACATACACAAAGGAATAATGCTCACTTCCCCAACTCTCCACCGCTAGCTAGCCAGTGGTGAGTTGCCACGCCAAACGAACTTCAAAACCCCAGCGGAAAGAATTACCCCAACAATACTGTCGCCAACGACGCAATAATTTGTGTCTGGCGTGATAATACACACACATACACTCCACATCTTTGGACGTGAAATACTGGTAATTTTGCTCAGATGCCTCTACAAAATTCCTTAAAAGGGAAGATGACTTCTAACTTATCGTTTTTGAGTTATGCTGTTCTTATACACACACACACACACACACACACAAAGTATTTTCGGTGAAACCTTGATATACAATTTTTCTATGGAATGAAATACCTTCTCTATCTACCAGGTACGTGGTGGAGAAACTAATTTTTTTTCTAAATTGTTGTTTTAACAAGATCTACATTTTTGTGTAGTAAGCTTTTGTCTTATCTCTTATGATTTACCAGTAATACAAAATTCATTCACAATGAAGAAGACTTCACAGGTTCTTCGCGGAAAATTAATGGTACTTTATCTTATTATTCACGCAGATGTCTTAAATATTTGGTAGTTTAATCACTATGGTTTGAGCTAGCTGAGAAACGCAAAAATAGAAACATTTTCCATTAAAAGAGTAGTTTGTGAGGGGGCTATTTTGTTGAAAAATCTCCTGCCACATCTTTTGAAAGTGCTGAACCTAAATACGAAGTACGGTATTTATCCAAATTCGCGTTTTTCATTATGCTGTTCACACACACAAATTTTTTTTTTCATGAATCTTATTTTTGGGTCCAGTACACCTGAGACACCTTTTTTAAAGATGCTCCTTTTTGGTTCACTGCAATTCAAACCATGTAAGTATTTCTAGTAAAACAGCAATATTGCCTCTACATACTATAGCTGCTACAGTTAAGCATAGCAACGAATATCTCAGAAATGGTTTTTAATAAAGTTGAAAAAAATGTTGCTTTTTCCACGAGATCTACAGCTTTTCGTACATTAAGCTTTTGTCTATCTCTTAAGGTGTGCCCGTTATAAAAATTGTAAAAAAATATCTGATGTGTTGCACTCACATGACTTTCTCCACTCCTGTACAAACTATTTTTACAAACGCTTATTCTCCATATGCTTCATTTTAATTGAGATATCGAGATGTTAATCTTATTGCTAATTTTTTTGTAGATGCAAGGGGAATTGGTAGGCTTTAAGCGATAGTCAAATATTTTAAGAGCTGGTTGCTAGTAGAGTATTCCATTCTCTTGGCATTACCAGCACAAAAAAGGAATAACGAATTCCCATTTGAGAAAAAGTATAAGTACTGGAAAATTTAAGGGAATAACATGCAACATCTCGAAAATGGTTCACTCAACAAAATTGTATATGACATAAATTGTGGATTTTAACGCGATCTACATTTCTGTGTAGTACAATTTTGTCTATCTCTTATTGTTTACCAGTTATGCAAAAGTCGTTCACAATGAAGAATACTTTTGGAGACATCCCCAAAAAATTCGAGATATATATTTTATTTGTCATGAAAATATCTTAAACATATGATATTTTAATCAAAATCGTTAGAGCCATTTTTGAGAAAATTAAAATTTTCGAAAAATGTTCCATGTAAAGGGTAGTCTGGGGTGGGGGGATTTTCTTGAAAACCTTCATGTCGCATCTCTGGAAGATACTGAACCTAAATACCAAGTTTGGTGTTTATCCGACTGTTCGTTTCTGAGTTATGCTGTTCACAGACACACACAGACATGTTTCCAAAAATGTTTTTTTTGGATTCAGGGGGTCTCAAAACATGTATTTCCGGTGAAATCTCCGTATCGAATTTTTGGGTGGAATACAATACTTCCCCTACATACTATACGTAGTAGAGAAAGTGAACATCTTTCAGAATGAACAGTACTTCGCAAGCTATTAACGCAAAATTTAACTTATATCTTTTACAGTCAAGCATATATCTTAAATATATGGTATTTTAATCAAAAAATTACAAAAACGTTTTCGACGTAAAAGGCACTTTGAGGTAAGGCTTCCTTGAAAATCTAATTTCGTAGTGGCTGAACCTAATTACCCATGCGATATTTATTGACTTCTCGTTACTGAGTTATTGCTGTTCTCCGAGACATACACACGCACACGTACCTGTTAAAAAATCGCCAAGCTTTAAGCAAGTGCGCACTAAAGTTGCATCCCGGGGTATCCAGAAAAGGGCTAACGCTGCGAAAACGTCCGACTTAATTGTTTATTTTAATGAGCTTTTTTTTTTTTTGCAGCACGTTTTTGTCTTTCTCTTATGATTTATTAGTTATACAAAGTTCATTCAGAATGAAGAGGAATTCACACTTGTATTTTTCATGCAAATATGTTAAACATAATATGGTATTTTAATCAAATTCCTTAGAGCCTTTTAAGGAAACCAAATATAACGAAACATTTTCCATAATAAGGTTAGTTTAGAGTGGAGGGGTTTTCTTGAAAATCGCGTGTTGTATTCTTGGGAGATACTGAACGTAAGCAAAAATCCACTGAACGAGGAATCAGCATAGCTACAACCCTACCTAGTACACGTGACGTCGTACTGAATACGCTTGCGTTACTGTGTAGTACAGTTGCTCTCTGTGAGCTCTGAGTTTATGTTCTGTTCTAACTCCGACGCTTCTGTTTACAGTTCTAGGTTACCTGTAGCACCCCTTCCCCTCATCGCACTCTCGATAAAAGTCGCAGCGTGCACACACTGTAAGCCAAACAGTATTTGTCCTAGCTCTGCACATGAATTATGCTGTTTCTCTCTCTCTCTCTCTCTCTCTCTCACGTATGGACCTATTTCTAAACATTCTTTTGAGTTCCGTGACGAGTGAAATCTCGGTGGATATGCAACACTTCTTCTACGTCCTACCATACGTAAGCGGTGAGGAAAGTAACTTTGATGCTAATTCAGGGAAAATTAGTTAAAAAAAATGTTTGATACACATTTGTACCAGCCTACATACGTACATTATGACTTACTAGATACATAACACTCATTCAGAATGAAGAGAACGTAATGCGCTGTTCACAGAAATGTAAATATTATCATGTAGATATCTTAAACATATGGTATTATTATCAAAACTGTTAACTTATTTCAGAAAAGACAAAAGAATGGAAACTATTGGCATGTGAGTTTGAGGTGGGGAAATTTTCCTGATAATCTTCGTTTCGAATCCATGAAAGACACTTAACTTGCATTACTTTTTGCTTTCTCCACTAAATATTCGTACATAAGTAGGGGAAGTATTGCATTCTACCAAAAAAATTCCATGTCGAGATTTCATACGAATTATGTTTTGTGGCCCCCAGAACCAAAAAAGAGCATTTTTAGGAAAAGGTCCGTGTACATGTCTTGGTATTTATGTTCAGCATGCTCCAAAGGATGGGACACGAAGTTTTCAAGAACATCTTCCACCCCAAACTACGTTTTGCATGGAAAATGTTTAGTTAATTTTTATTTTCTCAAAAATAGCTTCAAGGATTTTGATTAAAATACCACATAGTTAATATATTTTCATGCCAGTGAAGTCCTCTATATTCGCAATTACTTTTCTGCAACTGGTAACTGTAATCCTTCAACACAAAAAAAAATGTAGACATGGTTAAAGTAGACAGTGCATTTCAATTTTGTATTTTTCGTAAAACTTTTCTGAGATATTTTTTGTTTTCGGTTTGAAGTGTCAATACTTATTTTTCTCAACTGCTAAGTCGCTATTCGTTTTTTCTTGTGCAATTTCAAAGCCATCACACAGCGACACGCTCTTTAAAAATCTGACTATCGCTTTACCTACTGCATTGTACAACGAAATGTGTAAATGTGAATGGAAAGTTTATCTGGACTAACAAGAAGTAAATAGGATAATATGCTTTTGTAGGAATAGTTGTAGAGAAAGTCCGAAGAATGCAAAACTTCAGATATTTTTTATTCAAGAGGCGTTCAAAGGAAATATAGTTTTTTGTTTGGTTTTACTTCTCTGCCAACTATATAGTAGGTAGAGAAGGTAGTGAATTCTAATCAAGGAAACGATGCCGGAAATAGATGTTTTGACGAACCCTGTATCCAGCATTTTTAGAAAAAAAATGTGTGTCTCTGAACAACATAGCTCTAAAACGAAAAGTCGGTGAAACACCAAACTTGGTATTTAGGTTCAGTACCTTCTGAAGATGCGACACAGAGTTTTCAAGAAACTCTCCCCACTCCAGACTATCCTTTCCATGGAACATTTTTAAAAAATTTTGATTTTCTAAAAAATGGCTGTAACGACTTTGGTTAAAACACCATATATTAAATACATTTACATGGCAAATGAACTGTATATCTTGATTTTTCTGGAAATAGCTGCGAAGTACTCTTCATTCGGAAGGAATTCTGTATACTCTTGTATAACTGGTAAACCTTAAGTGATAGACGAAAACGTACTACACAAAAAATATAGATTTCTTTAAAACACCACCATTTATATCAAAGAACTTTTTTGTGTCATCAGCCATTCCCCAAACATCTGTTATTAATGGTTCAAAGTGTTCAATACTTAGATATTCTTTTAAAAGTCCTTTCTATTTTCAGCTGTTTCTTGCGATTCCATGGAAACTATGGAATTGTAAGGCCAGCATATATTGTTCAGTTCTTAAGCATTTGACTGTCGATGTTCCCTTTGTATCTATAACGAAATGTGTAATGTAGCTATTTCTGCTAATTTTAACTGAATTAGAATGAAATAGATATGAAAATACAGTTTCGTAAGAATAATTTGTATACCCTCTAATAAACGATAGAGGATAGGAAACTTTATGTATATGTAACATATCAGTATTTTTTAAATATATATAATAACACCCCTTCCTCTACTACTATAAGTTTGATGGAGATAGTAAAGACACATTTTAAGAAAAAGTGTAATTTTTCAAGACCCTGAACGTAGTTTTCTCTTGTCTCTAGTTCGACTGTAGCGCTGGTGCAGCTTCCAAACGCAGATTCCGTCAGTAAGATGACCGCTACCAAACCATACATTTTAGCTGCTGTGTGCATAATTGTGGTAATATGCTATTCCCATGCATGGGTTGATTAACATTTAACAAAAGCTGTTGAGATAACCAGAGAGTTAATGCCGTGATTTCTAATTTGGACTGTACAGGAGTGGATGAATATCGGCGTCATTATCGAGTGGTCCAGCTGTGTGATCTGTTGCCGTGCTAATTGCCTGGGGGTATCTCACTCGCACATCAGATACAGTGCTTTATTGCCCTACCTTGTTTGTATTGCTCGTCACGTTGTAACGCCACTTGTTGTTGTTTATGGAAGAGCCTGCTGTCATACTGACTCCAGCATCGATCCCAGTCACCACTCTTTCCTTCACTAAATCTGCCACCACACTGCACTCTTTCATTCAAACTAAACTCTGTTAAAGAAACTGGAACGTCACTTTTCTCACAAAAGTTTACACTTCTACATACTTCTTTATATGTAATTATTGACGTATAAATAATTAAACAGAGAACTAATACTTAGATAAAGAAATAATTTCCTTATATTAATTCAATGCATAATATAATAAGCTTGGGTTGAAAGATTTGTCCAAAAAGAAAAAGGTAATAAGGAAGCCAGGTTAACGAAAGTCATTAGTAACAGCCGAGAATAGAACACATTAGCTTAAAGATTCTGGGAAAGCAGTTTAGAGTTAAGTTCAGTATGTTAGAACAGTCACGTAGGCAGAAATTCTGAAAAACAAGTGAAAGGTATTTCCGAGAGTTTAGCCAAGCTCCCTAGTAACACGGTAAGAGACTCGCTTGAAGACAGTTGAATATTGGCCAGGCGTGAAGTAACATTGTTGGGGAGTTTTAAAGCATGCGGAGTTTACATTAAGAAACAGGCGTTCAATTTAAATCAGAGAGTTACTCTGGTACCGCCACCGGTACTTATTAATCGACATTTGCAGTTGGGAACACATTCATTCGTGTACACCTTCGTGCACACAGTTGTGCATATATCATCATTCTGGATACTTGTGACTATCTGTGTGTTATTTTAAGGGCTTAGTAATGCGCTTGTGTGAGTAAGATTTAGTGGCTATTGCAAGGGGCGTTACTGACTAATCCTTTTAGCGACTCACGGCAAGTTACGCTTCTAGTTTCTTTTACTGCGGAAACAGTTATTTCTAACCGTAACTTTGATAGTGCAGAAGCTAGCAGGTTTAATAATTTAGTTATAGTTTCGAGTGCTATTATTTATAATCAGTTTCGTCGCCCCCTTTTTTTTCTTGGATTGATGTCTGTGTAATTCTTGGTCATATCGTTGGTGCACCTGAGTCAATATATGCCAAACAGATGACTCCCTTAGTTGCGTAGTTGCTTTTCCGCAGCAACTATTTTCTTGTTTTTAAGTTTTGGCGGAATGTGAACTTCCGAAGTGTGGGCCTTCAGGCTGTTGTTTGAGATACACGTAGTCATTGTGAAGTTGGACAGACGGCCTTAGTTGCATAAACGCCTTTCTGCTACCACCTGTTTGATGCATTTTCTGACGATAGCCTTAGTTGCGCAGTCCTTTTCCTGACGAACCTATTCTTGTTACTATAAAGTTTTTGGCGGAATATAAACCTTGAGATCATAAAGTAAATATAAAAATACAAGACTGGACAGAGAAGCCAAGTGGAAGTAAAATATCACAGCTTTTTACTTTCTCTACCACCTACTAGTAGCTAAAGAAGGTATTGCATTACATCCAGAAATTCGATATCGAGATTTCACCGGAAATACATGTTTTAAGATCCCCTGAATAAAAAAAAGCATTCTAGAAAAAAGTCTATATGTGTATCATGTGTGTGTCTGAACAGCAAAACTCAAAAACGAAAATTCGGATAAATACAAAACTTGGTCTTTAAGTTCAGTATCTTCCAAAGCTGTAACACAAAGATTCACAAGAAAATTACCACCCCAAACTACCCTTTGAATGCATGGTTTTTCGAAAGTTTTTGTTTTCTAAAGAATGGATAAGGATTTTAATTAAAATATCATATATTAAATATATCTACATGGCAAATAAAATGTATATCTTGAATTCTCTGGGTATAGGCTGCGAAGTCCTCTTCATTTGGAAAGAATTCTGTATAATCTTGTTTAACTGGTAAACCTTAGGCGGTAGAAGAAAACATACTACACAAAAATGTAGATTTCTTTAAAACACCACCATTTAATTCAAATAACTTTTTTGTGGCATCGGCCATTTCCCAAATATCCGTTATTGTTGGTTCAAACGGTTCAATACTTAGGTATTCTTTAAAAGTCCTTTCGATTTTCAATTGTTTCTGGCGACGTCATGGAAACAATATGGAATTTTAAAGTCAGCGTATAGCGTCCAGTTCTTAAACATTTAACTATCACTATTCCCTTGTATCTATAACGAAGTGTATAAACAGCTATTCCCGGAAAGGTTTATCTCGATTAAAATGAAGTAGGTATGAAAATAAACTTGTATACCCGCTAATAAACAACAGAGGGCAGATAAGGTCATGATAACGTAACACACATTTTTTATCTCTCTTCCACTCCATTCTTACGAAAGCTTATATTCCCATCTACTTTATGTTAATTGAGATAAACGTTTACAGAAATAGTTTCATTACACATTTCGTTGTAGGTACAGGAGGCTATACTGACAGTCGCTATATTGTGACTTTTTCCAGATTATCAACTGCCATTTTTCTCAGTTCTCATGTCACTGTTTTTTACTAGTTCAATTTCATTGGGAGTTCACTTCAGTTTCACTTCACTAAGGTGAACTACATCAGTTCTCCGTCACTTTCCTTCTTGACGTAACCAAACGGTTCACTTTACTCGGGGGTCGAACACAAGACCTCCACAACCGCTGCAGTCACGACAGCCGCGACGTGCTCGCTCGGAGAATCGCTCTTGATGTCGCACGAAACTCATCCGCCAATTCGTTCGCTCACCGATGCAGCTCATACTCTCCTCCCACTCGCACTGGCTGACGCGACTCGCTGTACTATCGCTACTGACTTAACAACTCCACCCTACTCCTTGCCTCCCACTGACTCGACTGCTGCGAGAGTGCTCGCTTATATACTCAGTGGGATCTTTCCACAAGATTCTAGAACGATTTCGATACATAGCTTTCAGAAGGTCCTAGCTATCGTCATATGGCACGCTCCAGTGTTTACGCTGGCGAGTAGCAGTCATCTTGTTTACTCGGACCGCCCGGCGCCGACCTCCCGATAATCTTCTAGCTGCTGCGTCACAATCCCTGACCTTTAAATTCTACTTTTTTCCATGAACACAAGAAAAAAGGATGGCTCATGCGGTAACGTATGTGGCCCGTATTCGGGTTCAAATCCCGTAGACTGACCAGTACGACAGATTTTTTCGTGCTTTCCCTCAGCTCGTAAGTTAAATACCGGATTGGATATTTATTACCACGATCCAAACTTCCACCTTAAGCCTAAAACAATAGCAAAAATGAAAAATAGGTGGTAATAGTGAATGCTGTGCCCTCTATTCACGGATAATGGAGGCAGGTAGAATGGACGGCACCTTAAAAAGCAGAAAATCCGACTCCCATACGCTAGGGTCTCTGTGGACACGTGACGAAGCAAGAAGGTTACAGGGATGAAACCTAGACAGCTAACTGTCCGCCTTTCTATATGAAAGCAGCAGTCAGACTGGACGTCACCCTTATGCCATCTGCGCGGCACGAAGTAGAAGAGCCAGTTGCTATACACTAGGATCTCTGTGAATACGACGAACCGGGTGGTTGGTTACAGGGATGAGACCTAGAAAGTTGTCCGCCACACCTTGATCTAAGGGTTATCCACTAACACATCCGTCGCGATATGACCTGCAGTTAAAGGCGACCTAAAATAGAGTAATAAAAAAATAAAAGAAAAAGCTAATAATAATTTAAAACATGTATGGTGAAGGTTTAGAAAATTCAAATTAATGGCTAGTGCAACGGAAAATGCGTGTGATATCGAGTGTGTGCTTAATGAAATTACATTTTTTTGTGTATAAGTTTTAGTCTACCTCCCATAGTTCATCAGTAATAGAAAATTAATTTAGAATGAAGTGGTCTCTATAGGGTATACATTTCACTAGCCATACAAATATCTTAAAACATATCGTTAGCAGCAGAGGAAGTATTAACGAATGAAAATATCGAGCTAAAGAGAGCTAATGTTTTAATCATCCTAACGTGTGACATTAAATGAACAATGTTACCAACTGTCACTGTGAGGGCAAGATAATCGATGAAAGTGACAGGCCTGTAATGATGCGCCGCAAGGTGACAGGCAATCGTATTGCCAACTGACGCGTGTAAAATTACTGCGGACTTGGTATAAGCAAATATGGGTTCGCGATCTTTGCCGATAAAATGCCTAACAGGAGGAAAATTAATGGCCGATCCTTTTTGTGCAGTTTTCAATTGTAAATATTATATCTGCTCGCGTAAAATAAATCAACGCCATAAACAGCAAATAACTATCGTGTCTGACTGTATCCTTTTAGGCGATGATTTAAATGGTCCTCGGTGAGGGTAGGTATAAATCCAATAGCGGTGGGG
This sequence comes from Deroplatys truncata, assembly GCA_030765065.1. NCBI lineage: Eukaryota > Metazoa > Arthropoda > Insecta > Mantodea > Mantidae > Deroplatys > Deroplatys truncata. Next base: position 48,200,147 of record CM060986.1, read on the forward strand.
ACCCTTGCCATTTGCACTATCAATTATTGTTCATCCAAGATTGTCTTATGAAATACTGCAGGAGACGGAATAAATACAACGCTGCAATGTTTTAATGTGGTGTTCGCCCTTACATCAATCTCTTTGCTGGGAAAGTCATTGTCGATACGACAGTATCTGTCCGGTGATGGATCGCACAGAGTCTACCAGGCCACTTCATTTCCGTTCTCTCTCACGATAACACCCTCCAGGTGCTGCTGCTGCTGCCTGCTCGGAATACATCAGGAGTATTCTCCTCACACCCGACCTGCAAATTGGAAGATGGACGTTGTCCCAGTGCTGCCTTTTTTATTATTTCTCTGTGCTCTTTTCAGGAACCTTCCTCCATTCCGTTGTGTCACGCCCGCCTTCTGTCCACCCGTCTCCGGGATGCACGGAGCACCTACTCCATGTTAATCTTCAACATATCTGCAATCGTTGTTATGCTTAAGGCTGACCAATGTTCTTTACGCTGACATGTGGATGTTATTTGGTACATAGTTTTCAACTTAGCCATGAGCTACAATTTCTGCTAGATATTAAAATTTCTCTGCCACCTACCTATACTAAGTTATATTTCACCCAAAAGCTCGACTTGAGAAGGTTGTAACTTCACGTATGGAAAGCCAATTTGAAGTAGGAGTTGTATTGTAGTTCCACTGTTGGGGAGCCAAACTCGATGAATTAACTGCCCCACGTATGATACAAAGTTTTCGGTGGCCTTCGCCACAAGTTTACTTTCCAATGTCCTTCGCCCCAACGTTTAGGAATCAACTTTGTATTTTTGTTTCTTTAAATATTATATATGTTTAGATTTGCCTCGGCTGCGTCAGTATTAATTTGTAGAAACATGTATCTCTTATCAGGAGGTAGTGCGGCTGAAGAATGTAGGCTTACACAAATTATAATTTTTACTTCACTCCTTCATACGATTAAATAACTCCACTGATATAGAGAGCTGTGAGATGTTTTTATTAATTACTTGCACTTTTTGACACTTAAACTTTATAATATTCTCGCCGTAATCAATTCTGTATGTCTCACACTGAACACGTACCGAGCGAACGAACTGCTAAGGTACGTTGCCTTCTAGCGACTGGCGTTTACCGCTTAAATTTGTAAATTTTTCTATTTCACGTCTCTGATTGGCTAGTTTTACTCCAATAGAATACGTTTATTTAACTTTCAGCTTTTTTGGTTGTTGATTGGCTATTTATAAACTGTTTTAAACATTTACATTATTGTTCCAAAAATTACTAGTAGCATTATTAAACTTTTCAATTCATTATTGCTTCAAGGTTACTTCATTGTTAGCAACTTTCGGCCTCTATTCTCACAGCTCCTACATTATCAAATTACGTAATACATTCACATAGCATTATTATACATGTACACAATAATATAAAAATAAATACAATGACTGTTACATACATTTTATATATTGTATTATACACATATTTCTTTTAAGGCGGGCTGTTATTATATTTTATATTATATAATCAGACTTACATCATTTTGGTGTCAAAAATACTGCCTCAACGTCGAGGTACCTATTTTGAGGCCCTCTAAATACAAAAATATTTTTTAGAAAAAGCTGCGCATGTGGTCTGTGAAAGAATAATTCAGAAAGAAAAGTTCAGTTAAATACCCAGCTTGGTATTCAAGTTCAACATCTCAGAAGGATACGACACAAAGATTTTCGAGAAAATACACCCACCCCAAACTACCCTTTACATGGAAAATTTATCAAAAGTTTCGATTTTCTCAAAAATGGCTCAAACGATTTTTATTAAAACACACAAACATTCAGATATTTGCATAACAAATTAAATATATATTGTGGCGTATTAATAATTTGGGAGTTTCATTGTCATTACCAGACATATTGTTTTCCTTTCATGTTGACTGGGATGATGTCACTCCTGGCTGGGAGGTTTTACTAGCCACGAGTGGTGGGGATATAGTGTCTGTCTTACTTAGGATTCCGAGAGAAGCAGATCGCGCGTGCATGCCGGCTTTGGATCGGTGGACATCTCCTCTCACCTTTCATATTTAATAATGTAGGAACCCCAAACGGTTGGGAAATAAAGCTAGATGAGTAGATTTGTGTTATGAATTTTGTACAGTGAAAAACCCACGGCCTCCTTTAACCTCCACACCACGTTTCGGTCCTCCGGAGACGAGTATACATCCCATCAATGCACGTGCTGGGTACTAAAAATTAATTTAATTTTGTTTGAACCTTTAGGCCTCTACGCAGCATGTAACAATATCTAGAAGTCTTCTAGTCATAGCCTCAGAAGTCCTCTTCATTTTCAATGACGTTTGCATAATTTTAAAGCGTAAGAAATAAGATAAAATCTTACTATAAGAAAATGTAGATGTTGTTACAGAGCACAATTTATGCCTAACAAATTCTTTTATGAAGTTAACCATATCAGAGAAATCTAAAATTCATCTGCTTGTTATTTAAGCATACTGTATTCCCTTATTTCTCCTGTACCTACAAGTTAATATGTAAATGTTTCTGCAAATGTTTATCTGTAAAGTAAATAGAAGAATAAGCTTGTGTAAGAAAAGTTTAAGAATTGGTAGAGAAAGTCATATGAGCGTAACACAAAATTTTTTAATTTATCAGTAGACCGTGACCCAATCTTTGCATGGGTTTCGTAATCAATCGTGACAGTAGTCATCCGGCTGGTTATATTAACAGTATCCTATGAAATACGGGGATTTACCAAGAGTGCATCACATGACGGAGTGGAAAGAGTTCAACAAACTGGCTGTGAAAGTAAATAGAACATTTACGTTAGAGAATACCAAAACAACTCTACTCTTTCAAGATTTTGTGAATTTATTGACGTAGTACAGTAGAAACGATGGTTTTGTGCCGGTGACCTTGTTTCCTCGCGCACTGAAGCGAGTCTATGTCTAATGCCAGGCAGCTCTTTGTAAATGTGGTGTATGGAAACGGTAAACAAACAGTAAAACAGAAAACCCGGGAAAATAAACCGGCAAAAGAATAACTAAGTAGTATACTATCATGTGACTCACCGTATTGTTTTTCACTCCTAGAATGACGGCTGCTACGGGCGGGTGCGAGATCGCGCTGCTCACAGAACAATGTATTGCACTTCGTCTCTAAACTTTTTAATGGCACCCAAATATGACACGCGCCAATCTCTTATCTCATGTCTCTCCTGTAGCAAGACCTTATTGTTCCTTGTTTTCTTCCACGCGAAACCCATGTCACGTAAGATAATGTTTAAACTAGTGCTTCCCCCTTTAAGGTTAATGGAATCCTTAAGCTTCAGGAGCAGATTTCTGACAATGGGCACGGTTTTCTCCTGAATATAAAAATTGTAAATTGTTTGCCGAATCACACATCTATCAGTCATCAATGTCTGTGATCCATTTTGGTACACAATGTACCTTTCCAGGTGTCCCAAAGGACACCTTTGTTCCCTGTTCCTCACATGTTCCCCCTTCTTTAATTATTTTACGTATTGTCCTCTCGGATACTTTTGTTGCTGCACTCACCCTCCCTTGCACTTTCTTCAATGGAATTAGAATATCGCCAGAAGCTGCTTCCCGTTTCATGAAGAAATGGATGTTATTAACAACTTCACGTGTTTGGCTGTGCAGTGTTTTTCCACCAAGTTTGCTTTGAATGGGAGGCATTTTAGTCTAAATAAGCAAATACATATACACGCGCACACACATACACAAAACACTAATCACGAATACGATTAATAATCACTTTCTAAAACTTGTAAAACTTAACGTGCTGACACCGAAGCGGTAGAAGACGGATGTTGCACGGTCAAAGCTCTCCACGATACTGGCCATTTCAGTATACTGCGCATGACCGAGAACATAGGCTCGGCAACTGGGCTCTAAACGATTGCGCATCCAGTCTTCACCGGCACAAATCCATCGATCCTGCTGTAAATAGACTTACATTGATCCACAACAAGGTTGGAAGCTTCATTCGAAAATCATTTGGACACTCAACTAATAACTAGGCTTTAAGTTGAGTATACTATAAGAGATCGCCAAAGAGCAAATATTTTGCAAAAGAACTCCGTTCACGTCTTCCGCACAGTCTAAAGTTTCTGAAGTTGGTCAATGTGGGAAAAGCGTTCACCTGTTTGAGCAGGGACGGTAGTGGGCACGCCACGTACGCGCGTCAATCCTGCAGAGGAAGGCTACCGCGAACCTACGTGGGGGTGACAGTGCCTAGCTCATTTCCAACTCTCCAAGCTGGTACCGGAGGACACTGAGGCATCTCACAGCCCCGCCTGAGCATCACTGCTCAGACGTACCCTATCTCCCAAAGGTATTGGGACTACTGTCCCACCGTGAGCAACAATCCAAACAGCTCCTCGAAGTGTTTTCATTTCCCCAGACCACTCAAGGCCATTTTTCCAGATGTGCAACGTCCCCCTTCTCTACTCAGTTCCCTCTTGCAGCAGCAGCGCAGTGGTGGTGGTGGCGGCGGTAGTAGTATTGTTGAAGCAGTTGAGTCTTGTAATTCTGGTCTCAAGCTTTGATGAAGGGATTGGAGGGGAAAAGGGAGACAGGTATACTTAGAGCGAGACTGACTGTCTACAGTGAATCCACTATAGTAACGTCAGATTCACCACAAGAGCTAGAGGTCCCAACGCCCGCACCACAGCAATTGAACGAATCTGAACTCCTCCGCAACGAGAGGTGTTTAAAGTGGACGCATTTTTGCTTTCTTCGGGCCACATGTGCCCCCGTACATGTGTGATCTGAACCTATATCTGAAACCTTGTACCAAAGTGAAACGAATGGTAAGATAAAGAAAAGTAATATTTGACCTATCGCCATAACATAATACGAGGTACGTCCAGAAAGTAAGATCCGTTTGGTAAAAAAATTAAATTGTGTACAGATACAGAAAACTAATTTATTGCACAAAATTCTACAACTCTTAAACTACTTTTCCACATAACTGCCGAAATTTTGCAGGCATTTGTCATAGCGTGGCACAAGTTTTTGTATACCTTCTTCATAGAAGTTTGCCGCCTGTGTCTTCAACCAGTTGGAAACATTTTCTTTCAGCTCTTCGTCATTGTTGAAGTGTTGACCGCCAAGGAAAGGCTTGAGTTGTAAGAACAGATGAAAGTCGCTAGGAGCGAGATCAGGGCTGTACGGAGGATGGTCATACACGTCCCAGCCAAATCCCTGTAGGAGGTTTTGCGTCACATTTGCAGTGTGTGGTCGTGCGTTTTCGTGAAGAAAAACAACACCTTTTGACAGCAATCCTCGGCGCTTATTCTGTATTGCGCGGCGCAATTTACTAAGTGTCTCGCAATAAACATCTGCTTTGATTGTTTGACCACGCGGTAAGAAATCAATGAGTAAGATGCCTTTCCAGTCCCAGAACACTGTGCACATCATTTTTCGAGGTGTCAAGATTTGTTTCGGCTTAACCTTTGCTGGGGATAAAGTGTGCCTCCATTCCATTGATTGCCGCTTACTTTCAGGGGTGTCGTAAGAAACCCAAGTTTCATCTCCTGTGACTATCTGTGTCAGAAATTCTTCACCGCCTTCATCATAACGGGTCAAAAACTGAAGTGCACTGCCCATCCGGTTTGTTTTGTGTTGATCAGTAAGAATCTTTGGTACCCAACGAGAGCAAAGTTTACGAAATTTCAGTTTTTCGGTAACAATTTCATGAATTACTGATCGTGAGATTTGGGGAAATTCCATAGCGAGAGCACTAATTGTAAACTTGCTGTTTTCCTGGATCTTGTCATCAATCGCGTGAACCAGTTCTTCTGTAACCAAAGATGGACGCCCACTTCGTTCTTCATCGTGCACTTCACTACGTCCTTCATTGAACTGTCGGACCCATCTTCTCACCATTGAATCACTCATCGCATTTTGTCCGTAAACTTCGCAAATTTGCCGATAAATTTCAATTGGTTTCACTTTCCTAGCATTCAGAAAACGAATCACAGATCTGACTTCACAAGCGGCGGGACTTTCAATTAACACCGACATTGTAAACAAGCACAACAAAGCGTACGTGGCTGACAGCGATCTCAAAATGGCGCACGTTTCTTCTCCTTAATACAGAGCGTCTACCGCGCATGTGCGAAACTGCGATCGCAGTGCTGCAGCGGAGAGAAATTGAAACGGAACTTACTTTCTGGACGTACATATACTTGAGGGTATAGATCACTTGTGACTGGAAGGGCTTTTGTAAACATTTAGAGAAGGCAGAAAGTTATTACTGGGAGAAAACATCGTTTCCTGGGATTTGGTCTAGGGGTACTATGCTAGCCCCTAGTTCCCAAGGTCGCGGGTTCAAACCCAGCGGAGGGCAATACATTTTTTCGGGGTAAAAATCCTTAGCATGGTCTCCTTCGGAAGAGAAGTAAAGCCGGTAGTCGTGTGTCGTAGATTTAAACTTAAAAGAACCTCTAATCCCCATCTTTCACGCCCAATATAGAATTGGACTCTGAGAGCCGTAGCAGTTAATGAGATATATAAAAAATAAAAACATTTCCCTGGGAGATGACAGCAGCGATTCTTCACTTCCCTCTTCCTCCTTCAGTGAAAATGAGCCCTGCTCCGAAGAGCTGACCATATCACTTGTTTGAGATGAGCGAATCTTGTTTATAAGCTAAATGTAGTACATCAAACTGAAAAACGTTAAAGTTTTGCAATTATTTAGCGATTTCTTTGCTATAATCTATGTAGTAGGCATACCCCAAAGTTTGCACAACTGCGTAAGCATAGCTAGAGGAGCGAGACCAGCGTCAGATATCAGGTGTGGATAGAATTATTCACTAAAGTGGCGAGTAATGGCATTCTGGCAGGGACCATGAGCTGGTGAATAGATAGTATTCTACAAACATAATAGAAAAACGCGTGGAATATAAACTTGTGAATTCAAGATGAGGTAGTGGAATAAGTGAACAGGTTTTAGATGGTTGCAATGCAGTTCATAGTCATATAGACTGTTGTCAAGAATCCGCACAAGACGATAGGCAAAGGAAGGTTTCAATAGAAAAAGGAAGTTACACTGTGAACCTTTGAAGAAAAAGAACGATTAGTACTTAATATGTAAATACGATGAAGAAAGGGGAAAAAATGCGACAAGTAATGAACTGTTTTTAAAAAGGCTAAGGAAGTAAGAAATAGGAGAATAAAGATAACTTACGATAAATGGTCAAATGGAAGAGGAAAGCAGAAAAGAGGGAGGAATGGTGGAAGCTGGGTTGCAGAAGAGCTGACTGACCCCATGTCTACATATGCGGAATGCACACCTGAAATTATACCGGCTATTTCTGAAACAGTATAGTTCAACGGGTTCTGACGTCATCAGTTTTTCTCAATCAAAGCCCCTGATTAATATAATCGTAGAAATTACAAAGAATCAACTTTTCATAAACTTCACATGGTTTCTCTGTCTATTACAACTTCACGTAGTAATACCGTATGATATACTCAATACAGGGTGCGCAAAATTTCCGTATACCCCTACATTAAATTCAAACTGACCTGATAAAAAAGTACATATACCTACTCTTTGTTTATTTAAGTGTTTCTCCTTACATCTTAGGAATCCTAAACATCCGTATGTGTCCCTCCATGGTCTCTGCACAGCTGAATACGCCGCCATGTCCTCATGCTCATCTTAAGCAACATTCTTGGGGTCTCTGACGGGAAAGCTTCGTGCACCGCATTTTGCAGCTCATCAGTTCCAGCATACCGCTGCTTCCGTGCCTTCTCCTTGATTAACCCCAGAGTGCATTGTTAGATCAGGGCTCCTTGGAGACCATGGAAGAGCATCTGGATCATTGTCCGATCCTCAACCGATCCAGCGATTCCCAAAGACTGTTTCAGAAGTTGTCGAACAGCCACTGCGAAGTGAACCGGCGCCCTATCGTGTTGAAACGAAACACTGTTTAGGATTCCCGCAATTTTCACCTGTGGGATGAGCAAGTCATTAATCATCTGGAGATAACTGTCCTGATTAACGGAACCTTAAAAAAAATCATGGGCCAAACAGATGCGCTTGTGTCATTCCGGCCCGATCATGACACGAGTTGGATTCCGCTCGATTTCTTGAAGATTCCCTTTTCCCCAAAAGTAAGCACGACTACGGGAGTTGCAATAAATCACACATTCGTCTGTGAAGATGATTTTTGCCTTCTGAGCCTTTCTTTGAAATTGTTGCTGCATCCGACCACAAGCATCAACATGTCTCTCCAAATCATGTGATAATAATTCATTTACATTTAATGATCGCCAACACCTCATTTTGAGATCCACTTTAATATGTTTCCTCGTGGTTGATGCCGGTGTCCCCAACTCCGAAGCACGTTTCCGTATGGATTTGACCGGAGATTGTTCGATAGATCTTTTCACTTCACCACAAGATAGATAGATAGATAGATAAGGTATCTTTATTGGTTTCAAATTATTGAAGTTATTACACAAGTATTTAGTGCATGGGTCATTGACCGTACATGCATATTTAAGATACAATAGGGTGACAAAATAAACAACAGATAAAGAAAACACAACAAAAGGAACAAGAAAAAGGGAAATAGAAATAAATTACCTTTGTCTAACTGAACAAATTTGACCTAGCTTCGCGCACTTTAGCCAGAAAATTGCCCATGTTTTGCCAGTTCCTCTGGTCAGCCAGTAGATCCCAACATGCCAATCTCTTTCTTAAGGGACTTAAGAATTTTTCTTTGAGTTTAATCGTTCGCTGGTTCTCCCACTGTGCACATTCCGCCAAAATATGTACCCAGTCCTCATCCAATTCACAGAATGGGCAGATTCTCCTGCCAGAATCGTCGGTCATTTTCTGTGCTCTCCAGCCCCCCAGTCTAAACCATGCCATTCCTGATCTTTCCTTTCTTCCTAAATTAAGTATATATGCCTCTTTACCCCAGTTCAATTTTATTTCATTTGCTAGACTTAGAGAAGGTTTAATTTTACAGTCCGATTCTATTTCCTGTTGGTTGATGTCTCTTAGTCTTCTTTTAACACCTTTCCATATGTTTTTGTCATTTGTTTCAGCTCTTAGCCATACTGATCCCATTCCTATTCTCCTCAAACCCCTTTCCAAATCAGCTGCCCAAAACTTAGGAGACAGGTTTTCTCGCTGGTATTTATAACATTTGGATCGTAGTGTGGAGTTATCCCCATGCATCAGCCTTAGCCAGTACTTCACTGCTCTTATTTTGCAGTGTATTGTGTCTTCATAGCATCCTACCTCCCTCAATACCCCCGAATTTGATGTGCCTTGTGAAACTCCAAGAACTCTTTTCCAAAATGCTACCTGTGTTTTATTTACATGCTCTGCTCTTTCCCATCCCCAGATTTCACTGCCGTATAACAGAACAGGCCTTATCATGGAGTTATACATCTTTTCTAATGTATCTACAGGTACATCCGGTATCCGCGAGAGGGTGCGTAATAATTCATTTAACTGCCCTCGTGCTTTGTAGTTAGTTACAGATAGATGTTTGTTCCATTTTCCTCTCATATTAAACATTACTCCTAAATAGGAGAAATGTTTAACGTTTTGTAGTTCTAGCCCCTTGTAATACCATTTCTCACCCCTGCCATACACATAGCCATTTTTGAAAGCCATTGTTTTTGTTTTGTTAATGTTTACCACCAGACCCCATTGTTTACAATATTGTTCCAACCTATTAATACCTTTCTGTAGGCCTTCTGTCGTCACTGACAAAATTGTCATGTCATCCGCGTATAAAAGTACAGGAATGCAGACATCGTCTACTTTTGGGCCATTCATTTCCTCTGCTATTAACACGTCAGTTATATCGTCTATGAATAAATTGAACAATAGGGGCGATAAAATACATCCTTGACGAACTCCTCTACTGGCCGATTTAGATTCAGTTGTTGTGTTTTGGTCTATTTTGATGCTGAAATTCACACTGTTGTAAATTTGCAAGTCTGGTGGATGGTCTTCCACTTCTCGGCGTGTCGCTAACACCGCCCGTAAAAAATGCTTTCTTTCCCCACACTAACAACTCTTCTTTGTCGGTGTTGCTTTCACAAACCGCGTAACGAAATCGTCCATGACATTTTTAATTGATTTGCCATTAATTTGACGCTCATGAACCCACACAGCGGCCACCAAGCGTTCCTCAATTGTCTAATCGCTTGTATCAGCCGAATATCTTGGCATCAACTAATTTGCAGTCACATGATTCATTGCGTCGATAACAATCTAACAGCAAATATCACAGTCGATAACAATGGGTATCTGACAAGAGAATATATACCAGCCTCAGGGGAAAAAATACTCACGTAATTTTTAATTTAATATAAGTATATACGGACTGTGCGCACACTGTAAAATAAATCTGCAATATATTTTTTTTAAATTTATTTATTGTCGTTTAAGTACAAGCGGTTATATTGCGGCATACAAATTATATAGTAATGTTAATACAGTGCAACACTGTCACCACACTGCAGTACATGCATAATAACAAATTAATTCAACATACAACATTTTACAAAATAAATCCTTTACGGTTGTTGTACAGCCACACGAGGTTATAAATGATGTGGAGTAAAGAAATTTGAGGATGGCTTGGATAATGTTCGGATTATTGAATACTGTTGGAAGATGATCTGTTATATTCTACTGTTTACTTTTTTCCTCGTAAACTGAGCATTCTGAGAAGGTGTGCTTGATGATTCAGATGGCGGTTTCTTGCGTAAAATGTCAGTATGTGCGAAGACTTGTTATTTTTATTCTTCTTCCTCTTCTTCACTTCAAGGATTAGGTACTAACCTACTCCGTCTTCGCATTCTTTATTCCCATCTTTTTCCTGGGCGTCCGATGTCTCTTTTTCCTGGCGGTTTATATTTATTAATTAATAATGGTATTCTTTCTTCACTCATGCGGTTCATGTGCTCTTTCCAACAATGTTTATTTTCTTAAATTTTATCATATAATGTATAAATATTCAGTTCTTCTTTAATTGTTTCATTTCTTATTAAATCAAATCTAGTGCATCCTTTAGTTCTCCGTAAAAATCTGATTTACGCCGATTGAATTTACCGGGACTGCCATGGTCTTGTAGAACTTCAGCTTTGTTTGTTTCCTTGTTTTATTTTGTAGAGTTCCTGTTATTATTCCACATATTTGTTGAAATTTATTTATCTTATAAGGGTCATTCAAATGAAACCCGGTCACTTGTGTAAAGTAACGGTAACGATTTTATTAACTCAAAAATAGTCGCCAAAACTGTTGGCACATTTATCCCATTGCGACACTAGCCGGTCGATTCCATCTTTGAAGAACTTAGTAGGCTGCTGTCGGATCCAGGCCTGGATACATTCACACACTTCATCGTCCGTTGTGAATCGATGTCCGCGAATAACTTGTTTTAGAGGTCCATAAACATGAGTCACAGGGTGAAAGGTCTGGACTGTACGGTGGATGTTCCAGCGTTTCCCATCGAAACTGATGCAATGTAGTCTTCACCGCATTGGCAGTGTATGGGCGGGCATTATCATGCAGGAGAATAACGCCACTGGACAACTTGCCTGGGCGTTTCGACTTGATGGCTCGTCTAAGGTTCTGTAAAGTGGCTTGATAACGCTGGGCATTGATGTGGTTCCCCGTTCCAGGAACTCGACAAGCAGCGGGCCTTTGTGGTCAAAAAAGGACATCATGACCTTACCAGAACTGGTGCACACGGCCTTTGATTTCTTTGGAGGTGGTGAAGTATATTTCCACTGCTTGCTCTGACTCACTCCTCGTTGTTCCTGCTTACTCGCCTTCATATTCAGTAGTGGACGATAACTTGTGTGGCCACCTTCTCTTCGGCTGTAATCGCTCTACCAATAGATGGTGCCACCTTACGTGTGGTGCAAAGTTAGACACACTGACCAGGTTTCATTTGAATGCCCCTCATATTATCTATATCCCTATCCACATCGAAACTTATGTCACAACCCAAGTAATTAAAATTCATGACTTGCTCCAAGATATTATTTTCAACGCATATTTTTGTTTTCACTGGTATTTTCCTTGGTGAGTCATTACTTTGGTATTTTTTAAGGAAATCTTTAAATTATATTTGTTTCTCAGTTGGTACATTTTATAAATAGAGCGCTGTAGGTTATCTTCGCTACTCTGTAGTACTACTACATCTGCGTGTAAGATTATATTTAAATATGAATCCTGATTAGTTGTTTTCCTGGATGTACTTCCTTCTTTCATGTTTTATATAAGATATTATATATATATATATATATATATATATATATATGTTGAATAAAGTAGGTGAAAGATACATCCTTGTCTTACTCCTTGATTTGTTATTATTGGTTCCGATTTTGTAGTTCCTAAATTTATAACAATTTGAGTGTTTGTATATATACTTTTAATTACCCATAGAATGTGCCGAGGATATCCCCGATTTTTACTTTCTCTACTACGTACAGTAAGTAGGGGAAGTATTGCATTCCACCCAAAAATTCGATACCGAGATTTCACCGGAAATACATGTTTTGAGACCTCCTGAATCCAAAAAAAGCATTTTTGGAAACATGTCCGTGTGTGTGTCTGTGTGTGTGTGTGTCTGTGTGTGTGTCTGTGTGTCTGTGAACAGCATAACTCAAAAACGAACAGTCGGATAAGCACCAAACTTGGTATTTAAGCTCAGTATCTTCCAGAGATGCGACACGAAGGTTTTCAAGAAAATCCCCCCACCCCAGACTACCCTTTACATGGAAGATTTTTCGAAAATTTTAATTTTCTCAAAAATGGCTCTAACGATTTTGATGAAAATGTCATATGTTTAAGATAATGTCATGAAAAATGAAATGTATATCTTGAATTTTCTGGGAATGTCTCCAAAAGTATTCTTCATTGTGAACGACTTTTGCATAACAGGTAAAGCATAAGAGATAGACAAAATTTTACTACACAAAAAATGTAGATCGCGTTAAAATACACAACTTATGTCATATACATTTCTTTTGTTGAGTGAACCGTTTTCGAGATATTGCTTGTTATTTCCTTAAATTTTACAATACTTATACTTTTTCTCAAATTCGTTATTCATATTTTTTATGTCCTGGACATGCAAAGAGAATGAAAGGCGTCACATAGCAACCAGCGTTAAAATATTTGACTATCGCTTAAAAGCTACCATATTTCCCTTGCATCTACAAGAAAATTACCAATAAGATTGACATCTCGATATCTCGATTAACATGAAGCATATGGAGAATAAGCGTTTGTAAAATTAGATTGTACAAGAGTAGAGAAAGTCATGTGAGTGTAACACATCAGATTTTTTCCATAAAATAGTTCTGTCCATCAGGTCAAGTGCTTTCTCATAGTCAATAAAAGCAATATGAGTCTAATTTGACCTCTCGTCTTTTTTCTAAAATACATTTTGCCGCGGTATCGTTCGTGTTATCTTATTTGCTGAGCGCCTATTATTGTTTTACTATTTTTTTGAATTTTGGGTTCTTTGTCCTCCGGCTAGCTATTATCACTCAGTCGAGAAAATCTCTTAAACAGGGTGAGTAAACGGAAAGGAGTTGTTACTAAAGATAACACTGATAAAAGAATTTGTTTTTACACTTTTATTGCCGTCACACTTCATTAATTTCACATATTTACTCTTGATACACGCCCGACTGTTGTATTTTCGAATGTAACTATTATCACTTATTTGCCGCACATTATTAATTCGCGTATTTCACATCTTTTAACTAACTTTACGACGCGAGAGATTCTGTAGAATTGCGCGACGTGTAACCCATGAATGATTCTGTTGAACTGCGCGGCGTTTGCCTTGTGAATGATTCTGTAAAACCGCGTTACCCGTCTCTGGCTCGGAATCTATATTCCCTCACCCCGATATGCCTAAACATTATAACGGAGCTGTTATTGGTTAATAAAGCGCGCCAACATTAGCGTCTATTTTTATATCCAATCAAAATTACGAACACATATGCTCTAGGGAAGATATTCCCTCCATTTCTAAAGAAAAGCGCGCTAATCTGGCGTCATTTATTTGTCTCTTCTAATTGATAAACAACTCACCCCCTCGTTTCATTGTTACTCGCTCCTATTGTCAGTTTCAGTGAGGACGTGCAAACTTATTTCCTAACAATGCTTATAATTAACAAAATCTCAAATCATTGTCATACAATAGTGCTAATTTACACTACAATAACTCTGGCATTCACAGTGTTGTGATATAAAATACTTCCTCAATTTAATACTAAACATATTATCACTGCATGAGCATCCTTTTTTAAAACCGGTCTGTTTTTCTTCTAAAATACCATCTGTTAATTTTTATTCTAATTCTTTTATTTATGTTACGTTATACTTTTTACTGGAAATAAACACGAAAAAAACCGAGGGGGGTGGTTCAGGTGGTAACATCTGAGGCCCGCATTCGGGAAGGCCCAGTTTCAAATCCCGCGGGCCGACCAACTAACTGTTTCTTTTTCGTGGTTCCCACAGTTGCCAAGGTAAATACCGTATTAGATTATCAATACCACGACCTATAGTTGCACATCAGGTCCTAAACAACAGTAAACATTAAAATAGATGGCAATACTACCTGTTCTGCCATCTATCCATAGATAACGAAAGCAGGTAGACTGGACGGCAGCCTAATGCCATCTGTCCGGAACGTGCAGAAGCAAAAGTGCAGCTGTCTAACAGTAAGGCCTCTATGGATACGAGACTCAGCAAAATGGTACGTACAAGGATGAGACCTAGAAGATAACTATCCGTCACAGATCGAGGCACAGGTATCTCCTAAAAGACCCATGGCGATATGATCACGTAGTTAAAGCGACGTAAAATATAGAGAGAATGGCAAGCAAAATAGAACTGTTCGCATATCGTAAGTCAGTTTTTGTTACTAATAAACCCATGTGAGAAAGAATAAGACATACGTGGACTGCTTATGCGATCGAGTAGTTAGCGTTCTGGCTTCTCAACCCAGAGGTCCCGAGTTCGCAGAGTTCGATTCCCGCCTGGAGCGAGATAATTTTTTTTTGATTAGAATCATTCCCTACCCTCTAGAATCGCGAGTATGGGACTTAAGAATAAGTATTGGACAATTCGAAGCTTTAATAATGGATATCTCAGAAAGGGCCCATGCCACAAAAAAAATTATTTTAAGCAAACTGTGTGTTTTAAGGATCTAAATTTTTTCTGTAGTACGTTTTTGTCTATCGCTTAACGTTTACAAGTTATACAAAAGTATACAAAATTCCTTCCGAATGAAGAGGACTTTCCAGTCTGTTCCCAGGAAATTCAAGACATACATTTTATTTTTCATGTAAATATCTTTCATATATGGTATTTTAATCAAAATTGTTAGTCATTTTTTATAAAAACAAAAAATTCTAAAAATGTTCCAGGTAAGGGTAGTTTGGAGTGGAGGATTTTCTGGAAAATCTTCGTGTCGCATCCTTGAAAGACACTAAACTCAAACACCTACCAAGTTTGGTATTTATCATACTTTTCATTTTTGAGTTATGCAGTTCACAGATAGACACACAGACACACACGGGCATGTTTCCATGCTTTATTTGGATTCAGGGTGCCTCAAAACATGTATTTCCGGTGAAATATTGGTATCGAATTTTTGGGTGGAATGCAATACTTCCCCTACTTACTACACATAGTAGAGAAAGTGAAAAGAAAGAGAATCACAAATGATGTTTTATAGTTGCCACGTGACAGTTCAACCTGGGGAAACTTAAAGATGTAATAATATTTCGAAAACGCCTTAATGCTACAAATAAATCTGTTTTACATAAATCGTATATTTCAATGAACGCTCCAGATTTGTTCTACCTGGTAGTATGATTTATCCAGTTATACAACATTATGCCAAATGCATTTAGAATGAGTTGGACTTCACAGGGTAATTAGAGACATTTTTTTAAAAAATAACTAATTTTCCATATTTGGGTAATTTAGCCTGGGGAAGGTTTTTTAAAATCTCTGTCCATTTCTGGAAGATATTGAAATTAACTAAGTTTGGTATTCGTATTTTACTGACGTTTCGTTTTTCAGTTGTGCTGTTGACAGACACGCACACAAGGGCCTTTTTCTAAAAATGCTTTGAGGTTCAGTGGTCCTCAAAACTTGAATTTCCAGTGAAATGAGAGGAATAAAATACTTCCGTTGCTTAATATAAAGAGGTAGGCAGACAACAGAGTAGTAAATAGTAAAATACTATAAGAAAATAACATTTTGTAAAAGCTAATATTTTTTGCACTGCTTTGCGTTAACTTAATGTATTCTTCTTTAAGGATTTGAATGACGCATTAAAGCCACAGTAGATAAAAGACTTAAAATGAATATTTTTAAAAGTATGCATATATTTTAGGGCAGTTCTCTATTATACTTAATTTTAATCTGTTTTCGCATCAGGGCACGTACTTCAGTATTCTCCGAGACTCATTGTATGCACCTACCTGCAAAAAATGAAAAATTACATTTTAGTTATTGCACTTCAATTATCAATAAATACTGTTAAAAGTTCTATATACTATAAAACTCATGATTGCCAACTTCCTGAAACTGAAACCCGTAAAGCATTCCCTCGTCCAGTAAAGCGTAATAATTTTGCAATGACATGAAATGTAGAATGTATAAAATGTACAGCGCAGTAAATGTACAAAAGTTACATGTAAAATAAATAGGAACTTATTTTTATAAGAATCCTCGAAGACCTGATAGTACTGCTTTTTTCTGTCGCATATGCTGAAATTCTTCCTAGTATCAGAGTAAACATGTATTAAAGCAAAGCACAATTCCTAGGCCATATACAGATTATTGGTCAATATGTTAAGCTTCATAACATGAAATATCAACAAAAACTGTCACAAAAATGGGAAATTTATATCTCACAGCCATAGAATGCGAATAAGTCAAACATTTTACGTGAAGGAGTTGACTTTAAAGTTCACGTCGTCCATTACTGAATTTTCGCGCACATTTTCTGCTGGTTACTACAGGTAACCAGTGGTACACAGAGCGCCAAAGAAAATTTTCGGCAGATTTTGTATCGTTTTCTGGGTTTTCTGAGGCGTGATCTTCTAGCTTTAATTTGCACCCCTGAAAATCTTCTCACACTACACATTCTACATTTCACTAACCTGGGCGCTCATCAAGTTTTCCCCTTACCTTTAACCCTTTCAAAGGCGGTCCTGCAGTAGCCGATAAGGTATGGGCTGCTAATCGCGATAAGAGGTCTGTATGACAACAGTTGCGAGTTTCTGAATTCTACTCCAGAGTTGCAGGTCTAACCATAATATTCATTTCAATAAAAACATTTCTACCCATGACCACTAGAAATAGGTATTTTCATACGTCGTGTGCGCTTCTTACTGGTCTTAAAAGGATGCAAGTCTTACTTGATTACAGAATTTCACCCAACTAAATCAACAACTGTTTTAGTTTTAAAAATTATTCTAGCTTTTATTTTGTGAAACATGGTTCTACAAATATTATAGGGATAGATTATGGAGTAAAAATGTAATAATTTATATGCATTCTGAAGTCACCTGAATATATAAATAAGTAAATAAGTAAACAAATAAGAAGTTGTTACAAAATGGTCCGCAAACGCGCCTGTCTGTGAACACCATAACTCAAAAACGAAATATCAACATCTTCCGAAGATGCGACACGAAGATTTTTCGAGCTAATCCGCCCACCCCAAACTTTACATGGACAATTTAGCGTTATTTTTTTTAGATGTTCTAAAATATAGCTCCAAACGGTTGTGATTAAAATATGCTTTTAGTAGGTATATTTACGGGACAAATAAAATTTACTAGGAATACCTGTGAACCTTACTCATTCTGAATGAACTTTGTATAACTTTGTTTTACTAGTAAACGGTAAGAAATACACAAAAAGTTCACACACAAAAGATTTTATATCTTTACTCTTCTTCTTCGTGTCCATGCCATCTTTTAATAGGTCTTCATATACTTCTCTTTCCTCCTTGTTTATAATTCATGAAGTAATGCGGTAATCTTTAAAATGCCATTTCTCCGTACATGGGTTTTCCACTTTGTTTCTTATTCTTTTGCTTTATCATGCAGGTTAGTAATTCCTAATTCTTCTCCTATCTCTTCATTCTTTTTTGTGGTTGATATTTCTAACTGCTGCAATTGCCCTTCGGAATTGTATTTCTATTTTTTATTTTAAATAACCTATTCGTGCTATCAACCATTTCCGAGATATTCGTTGTTATTGGTTTGAATTTTCAAACACTTTTAAAATTTTTAATGTTTGGTTATCAATTTCAAGGACAGCATATAGCGACCCCCGTTTTAAAGAACTGACTCTCGCTTCAGACTTCTGTATTCCTATTGTAGCTGAAACGAAATGTGCAATGAAACTATTTCTGCAAACGTTTATGTCGACTAACATAAGTAAACAGAAAAATAAGCTTTCCTAAAATAGTTTGTGGAAGAGTGGTTAGAGAAATCCATGTGATACACATCCGATTTTTATTATATTTTATGGCATTAATGCTTAATCCTAACCTACTGAACTCTGCGCTGTCGGAGTTTTGAAGTGACGATGGACACCGTGTTGTGATCACTGTTGCGTCTCCTGTGACATAACCTGTTGCACTTTGGCGCCCTCTACTGGCCGCCGGCTGACATACCGATCATGTCACTCTCATATCGATACGTGAAGATCGAAGTCACGGTTCGCCGGTCGGAATGCAGGGCAAGGCCCGGATGTGACGTAGCGCTCTTCATCTTCTCGTCCTGATTAAAAGCAAAGATCGGACAGAGCAGGTGAGCGGAAGTGGTGACCTTTACACTCGCCTTGCTCTGCTCAGGAAAACGGAGGGTATCATCATTTCGTCCTCAAGGAATACGAAGAATGTCTGCCTCAAACACATCTTTAACGAGGCGAGTCGGACGCTAAAACAACCACTGCTAGAATACTGCAACGACAAGGATTCTGGGGGTATAAACACCACCTTGGTCATTGGTCGCTAGTAAGGCCTTGCATTTATGGCTCTTCTTTCACTGTTTATATTCCCAGAGGTCCAGAAACGTCTAGAACCGGAAGCAAACTGCATTAGCAAGCAGTCGGTTAGCTGAGTTCCGGTAATGATAGATGGATTGATAGAAAAAATGGGTTGGGCCCAGTACACCGAGTCCTGCACTTAGTCCACAAACACCCACTGTGGCCTCCTGCATTAACCTAACCCATGTTTTCCTGTAAGGGAGAGCAAGTTCCTGATATTGACTTTCTTAATATCTTCAGTGGCCCAAAACATAGAACCTTAAGTTACGTACTTTGCTTGTGCAAAGCTGCACAGGTAGCTAGCTATATATGTGGAAGTAGATATCATCGTCCTCTCTTTAGGTCTCACGTGCGCCACATAAAGTATAGGATGTTATAACCAGCACATTGCTGCATTCATAAACGACTAGGAGGCAGAGGAGATTCTCTTTATATTTGGGTGCTAGGTCTGTCAATTAACTCCCCAGCTTGCCTAGCCCCTATTTGCTTTGGTGATGCGTCCATAGCCAAGCAGACTCTCGGGAGTGAAATCCTAAAGAAGGGTTCTCAGCCCCTTCTTCACCAGATTGTCCACTATTTCACATCCACACCTCGGTCACAAAGGCTGTCCAGATCCTCTGGCAGAGCCACGCTAACTTAGACGTTCTCTCTCTATTTATTTCACGTCACTTTAACTGCGTCATATCGCGACGGCCTAGCCTCCTGGGTCTCGTCTTTGTACCATATCATCTTAATTCTTGATGTGTCCAGAGGCCTTAGTGCTAGTCAACTGTACCTCTGCTTCTTCGTGTGTCAGGCAGATGGCATTAGGGTGTCGTCCAGTCTACCTTTCGTTATCTATGCATAAATGGCACAAAAATCGGCATTACAATCGTAAACCTAAGGTCGAACTTTGGGCCATGGTACTAAATATCCATACCGGTATTTACTTGGTGACTGAGGAAAACCACGAAAATACCCAGTCAGATTGGTCGGTCCACGGGATTTGAAACCGGCACCTCCATGCGGGCCACAGATTTTACCACCTGAGCCATCTCATTTGGTTTAGATGTTATTACTACTTGGAGTGCATGTATTGCAGCCTAGCAACCAGAGCAAATTAAAATTGGCTCTGTATCCAGGAAGATAGTCTAGTATATCTTAAACACAGACGAGTATAGCAAATACTTCAGCCTGGAAGATTGTACTACAGCTACCAAGAGAGAGGGATAGCCTAGAAGAACATTCCGAACCCTGCGCCATCACCCGACTCCATTGGAAACCACACATGGTCTCCGTCTTTCAGCGGATGCAGGCCTTTTGAGGTCCAGTTGTCCCTGGCAGGCATGACTAAATATACTATCAATATTAAAACAAGGCTTCATAAGGTCTCCAGTCATCCTTATAACAGACTGAGTGAGTGGTCCCCAAGCGGATGAAGGTATGCCCACCCAACTAACGTCCAAATAGGGAGGGAGGCACAGAAGCATCTCCAGAACAATGCAGGGTAGTTCACACCGCTAGTAACGATAGAAGAAACGACCGAGAAGGATGACTCAGGGGGTAACGCCTGTGGCGTGCATTCGGGAGGTCTCGGTTCAAATTCCGTGGTCCGACCAATCGGACTGGATTTTTTCGTGATTTCATTCAGTCAACAAGGTAAATACAGGATTGGATATTTAATACCACGACCCAAAGTTCTACTCTAGTCTAAAACAATAGTAAACATGAAAATAGATAATAATAGCGAATACTTTGCCGTCTATCCACTGATAATGAAAACAGAAGGACTGAAGTGCACCCTAGTGCCATTAAATCGGTACTGTAGAAGAAGAGGTACAGTTGCCTAGCACTAAGACCTCAGTGGGCACGTGACTAAACAAGATGGTATGGCACAGGGATGACACATAGAAGGCTAACTGTCCGCCACACATCGATCCCAGAGGTGTCTCCTAAAAGATCCTTCGTGATATGACCACTTAGTTAAAGCGACTTAAATAAATAGAAAGAAAGAAAATATGATAAGATGTATTCACATTACTTTCTATCGTTTATTAGTAAGTGTATAAACTACTCTAAAGCTTAATTTAATATATTTTAATACCTACTACGTTCCAATAAACATTTGCAGAAATAGCTTCATTACACATTACGTTATAGATACAAAGGGAACAGCGATAGTCAAATGTTTAACAACTGGACGCAATCAAACAGAAGAAACAAGTGAACGTTGAAAGGACTTTAAAGACTGACCAAGAAATGAACAATTCGAACCATTAGAAACATATCTCACAAACGGCTTATGCTATAAAAAAACCTATCTGAAGTAAAGTATGCGTTTTAAAGAGATCTACATTTCTTGTGCAGTACATTCTCGTCTATCGCTTAACGTTTAGCAAGTATACAATATCATACAAAAGTTCTCCCAAAGGCTCCTTAAAGGCTATTCCCAGAAAACTAAGATACACATTTTATTTGTCATGTATATTTAAATCTTTAATAGATGGTATTTTAATCAAAAATTGTTAGAGCCATTTTTATAAAATCAAAAATTTCGAAAAATGTTCCACGTAAAGTGCAGTTGGTGGTGGTGGTGAGATTTTCTTGAAAATCGTGTCGCATCCTTGGAAGATACTGAACATAAATACCAAGTTTGGTACTTACGAGACCTCTGTTTTTGAGTTTATGCTGTTCACACACACGGACCTTTTTCTAAAAATGCTTTTTTATATTCAGGGTTTCTCAAAACATGTATTTCCGGTGAAATCTCGGAATCGAATTTTTTGGTGGAACGCAATACCTACCTTTACCTACCATACACATGGTAGAGAAAGTAAAAATATTGCAAAGAAGCAGAAAGCAGTGAACAACGAATGTTTATTCCTAATAAAAATAAACGGAAGTTTAATTTGGTTCGATTTATTTGGCACAGTATGCTAAGATATACTAAACCTCGAAATTTTTAATAAAGTTACTTAGAGAAAGATAAATAATTGTATACAGCATTTGTGGATGCAGAAAAGGCATCTCAGAGAGTGCATTGGGAGAAACCTATAACGATACGACAGAACCCTCTTAGCTACTATATGAAACAACTAATCAGTCAGGATGGGAAATTATATATCAGAGAAACACCGTCCACAGAAAGAAACCAATACAGTTTGCGCACCGAAATCACTTCCAAACATATTATTTGCCAGCCAAGTACCCAAAACTCCGCAATGAGCTACATATACACAGTAGTAAACAAACAGCCAACGCGAGCAGATGAACTTGTCTCGAATATGTTTGGGCGCAGAAGAATTCCGTTACAGTTGGCAACGCGGCATGCAACGTGAACAGACGAACCTTCATGGCCCCTCATCCCGGGATTGGATTCCTCTCATTCGCACACTGTAAACTGGATAATAACACCCCTTGAAAATCTACTTACAGAATTTGAAGAATGGAGGGGTAGTATTAGGAGGAAGAAAAGCAAACTAACCAACGTTAGTTCATAATATCGTAATGCTAACAACATGCTACTGGATACAAATAACTATGCGCAGTGTGAAACCAAATATGCTGTTACATTCATATGACTTTTCTACAAACTATATTTGCTCATCTATCTTCTATAAGCTATTCTTCCAAAAGCTTAATTTACTATCTACTCTATGTTAATTGAGATAAACGTTTGCAGAAATAGTTTCATTGCACGTTTTATTGTAGGCACAAGAGGGTTGCAGGAAACTGAAGCGATAGGCAAATTTGTAAAAGCGGGTCGATAAAAGTGGTGTTGAAATTTCATACTCTTTGAATGATCACCAGAAGCAAAGGAGTGATGAGCTTCGCATTTCAAAAACGTGTTAGATATTTGAAAATTCAAATAATTAACAAACAGGATTTACCTCGGAAATGATAAATGCCACAAAAGAAGAAGAGTATTTACTCTTTCGCTTACAATAGAAGCGAAAGGTACACAAATTCATTCAGAATGAAGGACTTCACAGAGAATTCAAGATATACATTCTGTTAGTCATTCTAATGTGTTAGGAACATGGTTGTACAATCAAACCGTTACACCTATTTTTGAGAATATAAAACAAAGCAAACTGTCCCATGTAAAGATGTTTGGGGTGGGGGGATTTTATTGAAAATCTTCGTGTCGTATCCTTGGAAGATGCTGAAATTTGATACCAAATTTGATATTTATTTGACTTTTCATTTTTGAGTTACGCTGTTCACATACACAGAGGGAAAGAGAGAGAGAGATTTTTTTCTAAAAGCACTTTTATGGACTAGGGGACCTGAAAAAAATGTGCTTCCTATGAAATCTGGGTATCGAATTTTTGGTTGGAATACAATGCTTTCTCTACCTCGTATAAGTAGGTGGTAGAGAAAGTAAAAAGATTTTAGGGTGAAGAATCTGGACGCTATTATTGACCGAGTGAATAATAAACACAGGAACGTTCTCCGAGACAAACTTACGAGTACACTGCGTCATCCTGCAAGCGATGTTATGCTTGCCGGTAAACTATTCTGAGTCGCCCCTACGTCTAGAGTTGCATCTTACGTGGTAAACGAGGTGTAACGCCAGGTTCTGTGTATTATATTTCGATGCCAGATGTACATTTCCATCGACAGCTGATGGCTTAAGACTGCTATAGCGACGATGTGCCAGCGGCTACCATGTAGGGCGTCCAACTGGAATTAACGCGCCCCCATCCCCTTCCCTCCTCGCTCCTCGCCCCGCTATTTATTCCCGTCGCGAGGGGATGGGACGCGAGTGAGTTCTATATCCACGGGACTAAAATTCATTTCCTGCATCCCAGGCTGGAGCAGTCTTGGCCCTAACCAAAGATGGTGGGGTGGGGGAAGCGGACATGAGAAACGAAAATGGAAATCTCTCTGCAAATCCAGCAGGAAACTAACATGCCAGATGATGCACAGCTTGCGGGAAATGACAAACAAAAGGCTGCCTGTATCTGTAAATTTCGTCTTCCAGCTATGGCTGTGACAATGCACGTCTTTTGCTATGCGTGTAAACACGGAAAAACAATATCCGTTATTTTGTTCTCAGCAGCAAATGCTTTTCTGCACAGAATGGTGACGCTTATCTCCAATGAAATAGGAAAAGAGGTTCACATAACGGCGACAGCCATGATTTATTATGTATGTATCCTTAGGCAAATAAGCGCCTTGGAGGACCCATCCCATTATTTATTGTCAAGTATAGTTACACCCCCTTAGGAGAGGGTGTTCAGGTTTTAGTATTGTACACAAAAGCTTCAGAGGACAAATGACTGTCTCCCCTTAATATTTCTATGGTTTCTCTTCAAATACCAGCATAAATGATCGTAAATACACACATAACCTTACATTTCAGGTGCCTCATCAACATTTTGTGAAACATTTCTAAAAATCTGATGTGCTACATTCATATGACAAACGTTTTAAGAAATAGTTTCATTACAAGAGACTGAACTGATAATCAAATTTTTAACAAATGGGTACCTACGAGTGGCACTATTTATATTTTGAGCCTAATAATTAAAACAAACTAACTTCTAGTTGAAGACTGCTTTATTGTTTTTCAGAATATTCTCCTTTATGATTAATACACTTTTGCATCCGTTTGAACCATTTGTCAAAGCATTTATTCCAGTCTTCTTGAGACACCTCCAAAACATGGTTTTTGAAGGCATCAACGGTCTCTTCTGCCAACGAAAATCGTTGTCCATGCAATTTATACTTGATGTTCGGGAACAAAAAGAAGTCATTGGGTGCCAAATCAGGACTGTATGACGAATGACCTATCAATTCGATTTTTTGAGCCTTCAAATACTCTGTTGTTAGACGAGATGTGTGTGCCCTCGCATTGTCTTGATGAAGAACGATCCTACAGTTCTTGTTGGTTTTCCTTACTTCACCGAAGACTTCCGGCAAACAAATAGTTGTGTACCATTCGGCAATGACCGGTTTACGTTCCTCTAAAGGCATTGTTGCCACATGGCCAGTTTTGCTGAAAAAGCAAGCGACCATTTGCTTCGAAGTGCGAACAACTTTTGTTGGATTTGCTTCATTTTGAAACACTCATACAGTCGACTGCTGTTTACGTTCCGGCTCATACGCATAGATCCATGATTTGTCACCTTTTACAATCTTATACACGTCTTTTGAGGCACCGCCATCGTATTTCTTGAGCATTTTTGTACACCAATCGACACGAGCATCTTTTTGAGATTGCGTCAAATTTAGTGGGATCCAACGAGAGCAGACCTTTTTCACAGCTAAATAATCATACAATATTTTATATATGCTGGTGGAACTAATGCCTAGGGTTGCCTCAATCTCACAATATGTCGAATGACGATCTTTCATTATTAGTGTTTGCACAGCAACAATGTTTTCTGGCACAACAACTGATTTTGGACGACTTTCACGAACTTCAGCATTGAGCGAACGGCGGTCACGATTAAATTCATTATACCAGCGTTTCACAGACGCAAAGGATGGAACTTTGTCGCCAAATGTGGAAGTTAGTTGATCGATGCACTCGTCTTGATAATCCATGTCGAAAGTCGTAATAAATCATTGCACAAACATGTGTGACGGTGACAGTTAATTCCATGTTTTTGTTGACACACATTTTTTAAGTTAGTGTAAACAAAACAAATGACGCTCAATTGACAAAATGTTTGAAGTAGATTATGGTCAAAAATGTCAAACTTTCCATGAAAACGTCAGATGGCACCTACAACATTCAGAGTTGCCAAGGCTCAAAATATATGCTGGCTTTGAAATTCCAGTCTGCAAAACATCACGAGAAACATTAAAAATTGTGACTTGCCGCTTCAAAAAGTTTACTAAAGTTCAAAACAATAACGAGTACGGAAATTGTCCTGAAATAACTTTTACTTCCTCCACTATCTATACATCTCGTTAAGGGAGACAATTTATATGTAACATGTTTTGTGGCATTAACCATTTCCGACACATTCTTTGTTATTAGTTTGAATTTTGAAATACGTATACCTTTTTAAAAAATAAGCTGTCATTCGTTTTTTTTTCTCGTGGTCAGAAAAAGCCATGGAATTTCAAAGCTACCACATAATGTCAGTTTTTTTAAAAATCTGACTATCACTTTAACCTACTGTATTCTTCTCACTTCTACAACAAAATGTGTAAGTTTCTCTCGATTAACAAGAAGTAGAAAGAAGAATAAGATTTTGTAAGAATGTTTGTAGAAGAGTGAATACAGAAAATCCTATGAACACAGTAGATCAGATTTTTTTTCTATTTTGGTTTAGGAGCTATGGAAAGTTCCTGTAAAATGAAGAGGACCTCACAGGCTATTGAAGATATGCATTTTATTAGAGCTGTAAATTCCTTAAGCGATTTTTTAGAAAATATAAAAAATAATAAACATGTTCTATGCAAAGGATATCTGTGTGAGACCATTTTCATTAAAATCTTCGTGTCGCATCCTTGGAAGATTATGAGCTTAAATAATAATTTGCTATTTATCCGATAGTTCGTTTTTGAGTTATGTCTGTGTATAGATATCTCGTACAAGCACGCACGACGAAAGATGTATTTTTGGTGAAATCTGGAAGCAGATTTTTGCAATACTTCGGCGATTAAAATTTCATCCTCCAATACAAATTACCATCCTTGTTCTCTATATATAGTTATGAATTATATGCTATTAAAAAGGCACTAGAATATGCTCTGGAAACTGCAGATAGTGACTCTTACGTAACTTTCTATCAGCCTTAAACGCAATACAAGACACGTTCTCCACCAATAGTATTGTAAACGAAGGACAACATTTCCAACATTTCTTATGATAAGGTATGTGTTTATTATCACTGTAGTTGTAATTGTATCTACGAAAAACATGAAGCAATCGGTGGCTAGAGTACAAGGAGCCGTGCCGTGACCGCATTGTACAGGAGAGCAAAAACACTACGAACCGACTGCGCGGTGTTTTTCCTGTCCGCGTCCTCGACGTTCGTTGCCGTCATCATAGAAAGGCGCGGATAAAACCATACAACATTTTTAAAACTACTTTTAAAGGCTTTACTTAACAACTTTATGAAAGTGTGTTTGAGGACAGGATTATTAGTAGAGATTTGTGGCCCCCTCGGCCGCCGAACTAACCCCTTGCGATTTCTATCTCTGGAGTAACTTAAAACAAAATGTATAAGACAAACCCACACACCCTGGAAGAATTAAAATAAAATATCCGCCAGGAAATTGTCAGCATTTCTCAATGTGAACTACGGCGAGTGATGGTTAGTTTCCTAAAGAGGTACCAAAAATGTATGGACAACGACGGTGACCAGTTTCAGTTTGTAAGTAAAACCTTTAAAAGTAGTTTTAAAAATGTTGTATGGTTTCATCCGCGGCTTTCTATGATAGCGGCAGATGGCAACGAGCGCCGAGGACGCGAACAGGAAAATCATCACGCAGCCCGTTCGTAGTCTTTTGGCTCTCTCTCTCTCTCTGTATATTCTTGCTTAGGATTGATTGAAATTAAGCAAGACGTGCTTAATTATAACAGGCAGAAACAGAATTCAAATGTTTATTCGTGGTAACAAGATCTTGCGATGCAAACAAAGTAGAATGAAACAATCGCAAACTTTCAACAATATCCGTTAGATGACGCACTCATATACGTGAGAAGGATGTAAACTGTGTACATAATTGATTTACACAATTTGCATATTTTATTGAGCTCTGCACCTTTCCTATAATAAGTTATTCCCTGTCATGTGGCTTTCTGGTTATACAAAATCCAACCCAAACTTCACAGGTATTGAAGGGAAAATTCAAGATATTTAAAGTATTTCAAAAAATCACTTCAAAGTTTAAAGTACTATAAATATTATTGCCTATATTTAAGAATAAATTACAATATTGCGTTAAGCATTATTGAGGTTTGGTTTTTACAACACACGGGGAATAATATGTCTGCCATTCTCTTCTTTAAGACACACTGTTCTTACTTTTAGCGACACAATTTTGTAGACAATGTCTTGGAATATTGGCAACTACTTGCAATGGGTTGTTGAATGTGCCAGAAAACTGTTCCTTAGGTAAACCTGGAACCAAAGTCTCGTCGGTTGGATCAAAATCTGGAGGTACTTTTGGAAAGTACCTATGACATGATTACCAAACTTACGTGATTAAATTATCATAATTATAACATTACAATTATGATCTTAAGTTGTTAAAGTATTATTTTTCTGAGACCTTAAGAGAAGGATTCCTATTGCTTTCAGAGTAACCTTTCACTATCTGCATCCAGTATTTTAAGTGATAAAATATTTATAACGGTTTAAGAGTCTTTTGAAACACACTATACATTTTATTTCTCATGTCAATACATCAAAATACATTTTTCTCAGAAAATAAAAAATAACGAACTATTACTTTTTTATTGCGTATCTGTACTCCACTCAAAAATTCGATATCGATATTTAACTGGAAATACAGGGTGAGCCAAAAAACTACGAATCGCCTGCGCGATGTTTTTCCTGTCCGCGTTCTCGGCGCTCGTTGCCGTCTGCCGCTATCATAGAAAGGCGCGGATGAAACCATACAACATTTTTAAAACTACTTTTAAAGGGTATATGAGTATGAACAGCATAACTCAAAAACGAAATGGACAAATACCAAATATGCGATAAGAAGATTTTCAGGAAAATTCCCCACCCCAAACTATCCTTTACACGGAACATTTTTCGTGATGATATATTTTCTTAAAAATGGCTACAAGCGTTTTGATTAAAATGCCATATATTTAAGATATTTACATATTGAATTTCCTGGGAACTGTGAAAACCTCTTCATTCAGAAGGAATCTTGTATAACTGGTAAACCACATAAATTATAAAAAAAAAAAGTACTGCACAAAAAATTAGGTCTCTTTAAAACACACAAATAACTTTTTTGTGCCATCAGCCATTTCCGAGATATCCCTATTTTTATTGTTTAATACCTTGCCTTTTATAAAGTGTTGTTATACAATTGTTTCTCGTCCTGGAAGGAGCGCGGAATTTCAAGGCCAGCATATAGCGTGTCGCTTTTAAACATCTGAATATAAATTTAGCTCTCTCTTTCACCCTGTTACCTACAACCCAATTTGTAATCGTTTTTCACGTTTAATATGAAGTTGACTGAAAAATAAGCTTTTTTAAGAATAATTTGCAGAAGCTGTATAAAAGTAAACGAAATGTGTAGAGAATGTTACGTGAATTCAACCCATCATACTTTTTCATGTAAATGGTACTTCGGAATAAGGGATTTTCTTGAAGATCTTTTTTTTCCCCTTTCTTTTCCAAAACTAAAAATATATTTTCGTTACACCCTGTAAATGAGCACCAGTGAAAACGTGTTTTAAGTTATTAGGACATTAACAATTTACACTCTTCTGAACCGAGACTCATTCAAATCCGCTTTAATTAATAATTAAACCGGTAATGTTCGTTAATAACTAAAAATATCTACAACCTGATGGAGAAACTGACCTTTACCACATTGCCATTGTGACTGGGTAATTGCTAAGTCACGATTAACCAGTTAGAGTTATTTGATCGTGACAGCTTTTAATTTAATAACTCTGATCTCCGGGTACAAACCTAACCTCGACGACAAATCTTGGATCCGTTTGATGTTAGTTTTTCATTCACTTGTTTATAGCTGGGTGTACATTACAATGCCAAATACTTAGTGATTAGGAGATCCACCTAAGTAGGATCCAATTTCTACTTAGGTGGAAAGTAAAGAAAGAAAAAAAAAATTGGGCACAGTTTCCTCTTAGGATTTTGATTAATTTTATGTACTCACTCCACTTAGCAAAAATGAATTGTTTCCTAACAATCAGTTGTGAACTACGATGTCATTTACCTTAAACACCTGGAGGGGTCATATT
Organism: Deroplatys truncata; assembly: GCA_030765065.1. Classification (NCBI taxonomy): domain Eukaryota; kingdom Metazoa; phylum Arthropoda; class Insecta; order Mantodea; family Mantidae; genus Deroplatys; species Deroplatys truncata. Next base: position 48,230,158 of record CM060986.1, read on the forward strand.
GACGCTTTTACGCAAAACGATGCTTTCTTCATACTTGACAAGATAAATCCGTATCGTGGGATATCAATGACAAGTGAGTTTATACCAACACTTACGAGAAGGTGTAATACTTGAACTAATGAAAGTTATTTGTGAAAGCTTGTTTAAAATAAAATGCTTATGATATTCAAACACTGAACCTTTATCGTTAGGGTCAAATTAATCCCTTCAGGCGTTCTTAAGTGTTAAAGGACCCGAGGGCTGAGAGATTTTGACAAAAAAAACTATTTTGGAATTGTAGATGGTTACATATTTTAGCACCCCTATCTAGGGTGACTAGCCCGAGGGGTGGCGTATACAGGAGAGCTTCAGGCTCAGATAGGGGAGAGCGGATTAGTATCGGGGGTTGGTAGGTATGGCGTAGGTGGGTGCGTTACAAGAAGAGGCGTCAAGTAAAAGGCCCGGGGGTGTATAAAAACTAAGAGTTGTATTCATATTTGAAGTACATAGTTGCAGTTAGAAGCGTATTGGATAGCCTGGCGATCAGTACGAACGAGAACTTAACACTAATGCATATTACCTGTACGTCAGTGTGCCCTGGGTGTATCCAATTATTAAATGTTAACTTAATTATGATGGGAGTGTGAAGCACCCAGATGACAGTGAGAGTAGGATCCGTCACCCCGATTCGCGGCCATTAAATATATACCCTTTTGTCTGCTGAAAGAGCAGCCCCGTGTCCTACAAAGACGTGTCTTCAGGATTTCATTCTATCACCTATTGGCAATACTAACTAAATTTTTAATACTCTGTTCGAACCTCGCTACAATATTATAGTAATTTATGCAAGTCAGCGCCTCTCACCAAAGCGGTCCGGGTTCAATCCCAGGGAACCTCATGTGGGATTTGTGGTGGACAAAACGGCTTTCTGGGCATGTTTTCTCCGGGTTGCCCCGCCATTCGCCACCTTTTCTTTCATTCATCTCACCGTCATTTTATACCATCTCCTTTCTCGCTCCATTTAGGCTTCGAACTGACTACCCATCTGCCTACTCTCTGATCCATAATCTATGCTCCCTGGCAGGCGCCTGACACCTGCTCCCGCTTGTAAGTCCTGGAAGGTGTAAACCCTAACAACGGGGAGGGTAAACAGAGAAAGAAGTATTTATACAGCTAGTGAATGATCCTGATGATTTTGACAAGTGTGGATGTTTTCATGAGTGTAATATTAAGATTATCGACGAGTTGTATACAACATTTTATGAAATCTTAACATTATAAAATTAGAGGAAATAAATCATGAAGTAATTCGGCATCCATAACTGACATAAGTGAGTCTCCATGCGTTCGTAAATGAGATGTGAGATTCTCTTCTTGCATTTCCTTTGTTATTACCTGGCATGTTGAAACAATAAGTAAGACTACCACTGGCATGCATTCCCTTCCTGGGAGAGAAGCGAGCAGGTGTTACGGACTGCAATGTAGCCTTTTATCAGCACAGCATGCAAGTAATTATAAATTAATATCTCAATTAATTTATATACAATAATGTCACAAAATCGTTTCGTCTTCTCTCTAGAAGCTACAGCAACTTGGAGTACTGATAAAACGCCATTGCTATTTTTGGGACCCGTGCCATAATGAGCCAATTATGCACGATATTGAATACAATAATTACTGTTTATAACGTTATATTTGTTGTCATTATGCCACGTTTACTTTCTCTGCCACATACATACTAGGTAGAGAAGGTACTGTATACCACGCAAAAATTCCATACCGAGATTTCATCGGAAATACATATTTTGAGGCCCGCTGAATAAAAAACGCATTTTTAAGAAAACGTCCGTGTTTGTCGGATCAACACCAAACTTGATATTTAGGATCAGTACCTTCGAAAGACCGACACTAAGATTTTTAAGAAAGTCTCCCTACCCCAAACTACCCTTTACACGGAACATTTTTTTCGAAATATTTGACTTTCAAAAATTCATTTTTTGGCACTGTCCCCCCAAAAGACCTCTTCATTCTGAATGACTTTCGCATAACTGGTAAACCGTAAGAGATAGACAACATTTTAGTACACACAAAAAATGTAGAACTCGTTAAAACACACAATTTATGCCATATACTATTTTTTTGTTGAGTGAACCTTTCCGATATATTCCCCGTTTTTCCCCCAATACTTATATCTTTTCTCAAATGGAAATTCGTTATATTTTTATTTTTTAAATATCTTGGACATGCAAAGACCTTCACATAGCCCCAGCTCTTAAAAGATTTGACTATCGCTTAAAGCCTACTGTATTTCCATATCCCCCCTTGCACCTACAAGAAAATTATCAATAAGGCTCATCTACAAATGTTCCTCTACATTAACATGAAATATATAGAATGGGTGTTTGTAAAAATAATTGTACAAGAGTAGAAAAAGTCTTGTGACTGTAACACATCAGATTTTTTAGAAAAAGGTTCGTGTGTGTGTGTGTGTGTGTGTGTGTGTGTGTGTGTGTGTGTGTGTGTCTGTGTGTCAGGTGTCTGAACAGCATAACTCAAAAAAGGAAAGTCGGTCAAGCACCAATCTTGAGATTTAAAGTTCATTATTTTCTAAGGATGCGACACGAAAATTTTCAAAAAAATTCCCTCACCCCAATTACCCTTTAAATGGAACATTTTTCGAAAATTTTGATTTTCTAAAAAAAGGGCCAAACAATTTTTATTAAAAGACCATACATTAAATATATTTATATGACAAATAAATGTCTTGAATTTTCATGGGAATAATCTTTTAAATCCTCTTCATTCAGAAGGAATTTTGTATAATCTTGTATAACTGGTAAATGTTAAGCGATAGACGAAAACGTACTACACAAGAAATGTAGATCTCTTTAAAATACGCAATTTATTTCAAATAAGTTTTCTGTGGCATAAGCCATTCATAGATATCCGTTATTAATGGTTCAAAGATGTTCATTTCTTGGCCATTCTTTAAAGTGTTGTAAACATTAAGATGTTTCTCGTTATTGCATGGAAACAGTATGGAATTTTAAGGCAGCATATAGCGTCCAGTTCTTAAAAATTTGGCTATGTAGCCATTTCTACAAAGGTTTATTTGGATTAAAACGTAGTAGATATAAAAATAAGCTTTAGTAAACATAGTTTATACACTCAATAGAGGGTAGAGAAAGTCATGTGAATGTATCACATCAGATTTTTAACTTATGCTGTTCACGAACATATGAACCTATTTCTAAAAAAGCGCCTTATTTTCTCCACCTAGCATACTCATGTGGTAGTAAAAAGATCCTATGACCCCGAGTAAACCGTCACCAATGACAAATGATAACAGAACGTCAGCGTGGTCGATAAAACGTCATAGCGACAATTACACCTGCAGGTCGTCTTGAAGCAAGGCACGGTCATCAATTGTACCCTAGTAGTGCTCAATGAGGCGCGCCAATTAAGTCTGATAGCATCGTCATTAGAGTGACCACTTCCCTACTACGGCTGTCTATCAACACGGGGTCACGGTGCAATTACTGCGTCCTGGTACGTCACAGTAGGGGACATTAAATGACCAAAGTGACAAAAATTACATTCCTAATTTTTTGTGCTGACTTATAAAAGTAAAATTTCCCCTTTAATGTGCTATAGTACTGTAGGTGCAATACTTAGGGCTCACTATATGCTAGCTTTAAAATACCATTCTCTTTATACTACATCAATTCAAAAGACTCTCTACCTCTATCGTTTATTCTCCTACTTACTTCATTTTAATCGAGAAAAACAGCTGCATTACATACTTAATTACAGATACAAAGGGAACAGCGATAGTCAAATGTTTAAGAATGGACCTATACGCTGGTCTTAAAATTATATACGTTTCCATGACATCGCAAAAAACAATTGAAAACCGGAAGGATTTTAAAAGAATGGCTAACTATTCGAACCATTAATAACGAATAACTCGGAAATGGCTCATGCAAAAACGGTTATTTTAAATAGATTGTGTGTTTTAAAGAGATCTATGTAAATTTTTGCGTGGTGCGTTTTGGTTTATCGCTTAACATTTACTAGGTATACAAGATTATATAAACTACCTTCCGAATAAAGAGGACTTTATAAATCACTCCCAGAAAATTTATCGCACATTTTGTCATGTAAATATCTTTAATATATGGTATCTTTATCAAAATCGTTAAGAGCTGCTTTAAAAAAAAAAGATTTCGAAAAATGTTCAATGTAACGGATGTATTTATCCGAATTTTCGTTTTTGAGTTATGCTATTCACAGACACAAACGTACCATTTTCTAATTTTTTCATTCCGGGCACCTCAAAATATGCACATCTGGTGAATCTCAATATCGAATTATTGGATGGAATGCAACACCTTCTCTACCTATACCGCCGATGTGTTACACTGACATGACTTCTAGTACTCTTATACTTATTTTTATATAGTGCCTAAAACTATTCTTTCAAAAGCCTATTCTTCTGTTTACTTCAAGTTGATTGAAACAAACGCTTGCATAAATAATTCCATTGCAGATTTCCTTATAGGTACATATGTAATTAAAATGCTTAAAAGCTGGTTGCTATATACTGGCCTTGAAATTCCATACCCCTCCCATCGCGAGGACCAACTGAATAGCGACAATAGCACTTTAAAAAACTTAAAAAGTATTGACAAATTTAAACCAATAATAATGGATATTTCGAAAATGGTTGATGACACAAAAAAGGTTATTTTAAAACGCGTGTTTTAAAGATATCTACATTTTTTGAATAGGCAGTATGTTTGTCTATCTCTTAATACAGAGAGAGCCAAAAAACTACGAACCGCCTGCGCGGTGTTTTTCCTGTCCGCGTCCTCAGCGCCTGTTGCCGTCTGCCGCTATCATAGAAAGGCGCGGATGAAACCATACAACATTTTTAAAACTACTTTTAAAGGCTTTACTTATCAACTTTATGAAAGGAGATGCTGAAACTGGCCACCGTCGTTGTCCATACATTTTTGACACCTGTTTAGGAAACTATCCATCACTAGCTGTAGTTCACGTTGAGAAATGCTGGCAATTTTCTGGCGGATACTTTGTTTTAATTCTTCCAGGGTGTGTGGGTTTGTCTTGTACACTTTATATTTTAAATTACCCCAGAGATAGAAATCGCAGGGGGTTAAGTCGGGGAACCGAGGAGGCCACAAGTCTCTACCAATAATTCTGTCCTCAAACACACTTTCAATTGTTCTCATCGAAATATTGGCCGTATGAGCTGTTGCAGAGTCTTGCTGAAAAAAGGGAAAATCACGCTCCCTGTCTGTTAATTCTCTAAAAAAAAAGGGGGAGACAAAATTGTATTCACGTACGGACGTCAACGGTTGAATCGGAAAAAATTGGCTGTATAACTCTTTCTCCGCTCATGGCCCACCATAAACCAATTTTTTCATGAACAATATAAGGTTTGTCAGAGCTCCAATAACGATTATTTTCTGCACACACATAGCCATAAAAGTGGAACCAAGTCTCGTCCGTGAAAAATATTAAATATGGGTCTATTTCGCCATTGTGCACACTATTGAGACTCCACTCACAAAATGTGCGTCTGATTACAGGATCACCTGGTTGAAGAGCATTGCGACAGTTATTTTATATGGTTTTAACTTCAGCAATTTGGTAGCTCTTCGCGCAGGGTCATAAGAAATGTCTGCCTGTTGTGAAAGACGCCTAAGTGATTTTTGGGGATGATTTCTCCAAACTATGACTGATATCGTCTAACGTCTCTTCGGTAAGATTCGTACAGCGTCTTTTAGATTTCTTAGCCTGAACGCTTCCTGTGGTCTGAAATTTACTGTAAAGTTCATGGATTGTTGTACGGTCTGGAACTTTTACACCTGGAAATCTTTCTGCAAATCGTACTTTCACTTGGCGAGCTGTCTGAGTTAACACACGAATCATAAATAAATACACGCTGTGCAGTAGAAAACATATACTGAGCCATGAGCCATAAAATACTTTGTGACTAAGTACAGGACAAAACAACTCGTAATAACTGAACTACATCACATCACCGTCAACTCAAAACTGCACGTCATACTGCAGAGCAAAACCACAACAGTGTGACTGTTTATAGCAGCAGTGCGTTATCGCCGCGCAGCCGGTTCGTAGTTTCTTGGCTCTCCCGTTATACGGTAAAATCCGCTTAACCGAAACAGCTGGGGGGGGGATTAAGAAAGAATTAAGGAAGAAATACGAGATGCTTAAATTCGAACTGGCAACTGGCAATGTTCTTTTGCCAGTTATCATAAATTCCAAACCGGGTAACTTGGTCTAGTATGTAGTTAATCCTCACCCCTACCCCACATTACAAGAAATGTACCATTATAGTGTCAGCTGCTTGCATACGCATGCCAACTTTTATTTTACTGTTCGTTAGTGTGGTTTTACTTGTGTTTAAGATGTCACCGAAAAGAAGGCGTAATGTAATAAGCATTAAACAGAAACTCGTTAGAGTGACAGCGGACGAAGTGCTGAATTTTCTGAGAATAGCCTATGAAGCCCTCTTCATTCAGAAAGAATTTTGTATAATCTTGTCTAACTGGTAAACGAAAACTTATTACACAAGATATGAATATCTCTTTGAATATCTCTCAATTTATTTCAAATAACTTTTTCTGTGGCATCAGCCATTTCCGAGATATCCGTTATTAATGGTTCGAATTGTTCAATACTTAGCCACTCTTTTAAACTCCTTTTAACATTCAGCTGTTTCTTGGAAACGGTATAGAATTTTAAGGCAGCAATAGCGTCCAGTTCTTAAACATTTGACTATCGCTGTTCCCTTTGCATCTATAACCAAATGTGTAATGTAGCTATTTCTGCAAAGGTTAGTTTGGTTTAAAATGTAGTAAAAAAAATAAGCCTTAGCAAGATTGCTTTTTATACCCTCTAATAAACGATATTGGTAAAGAAAGTCATGTGAATGTGTCACGTCAAAATGCTTTTTATTCAAAACGTGTATTTTCAGTGAAACCTTGGTATCGAATTTTGGGTGGAATGCAATAGGTACACACTTACTCTCCTTAGAAGTGGCAGCATGAGTTTGATACAAATTAAGGGTTTTCTCTCAGGATGGGTCGGTTGTTACAGAAGTGGACGGGAGGAAGATAAATTATGTTGATGGATTACCGGAATATATATGTTAGAGCCAGTAGGGGTCAGTGCAATATATAAGTGAATCACGTTCCACGTTGTCAAGGAGTCGGATCGGGTTGGCTCGGTATGCAGGGCGCGTACACCCAGTAGCTGCCGCTGTGTGCAGTGAGGCGAGGCGTGTAAGACGGTAGCAGGACAGGAGACTGTCCGTCCGCCGAGATTACCATCTGCCGCACGGCTCCTTTACCGTTACTTACCTCTCCGCCAAAAATTGTATCACCCGCACCTTCTGATGCCTTCACAATATTACGGCAATAAAATATTCAGATAATCAGCTTTTGTTATCTTTTAACTTGCCAAACCCATGAGAATGCTTTCTTGCATAAAAAGGCGATTGAGATCAGAAAAAATGGACCATTTTCCTAAATCACATAACGTTTCTACATTTATCTAACCAACCATCGTTTATCACGTCTCTAGAAGACTGGCTTCAAGCAAATACAAACATGAATCAATGGGCAACATATCGATTTGAAGCGAAGCAGGGTTAAACATATCCTCTCTTAATGAATTCTACTCTGATTCATGTAAACAAGTAGAGATGGCCAGTCCAATACAACATGATTAACGCTCGAACTTGTAGAGGGATGTGTGGGCGAGAAATGACATGAACATCCATTATCGTCATGGCCAAAATCAATGTGTTAAAGTTCGAATTGCTTCCTCATGCACCCTATTCGCCAGACTTAGCCCCCTGATTATTTTCTGTTTCGAAAGTTGAAGAAACGGCTTGGTGGTAAAAGATGTGCCAACAATGAAGAGGTGGAGTCTGCAGTTGATGGCTATTTTGCAGAACTCGACGGTTCTCACTATAAACAGGGTATCGAAGCTATTGAACATCGTTGGGAAAAGTGTATCGAGCTGACAGGACACTATGTAGAGAAATAAAGATGTGTTTTGCCAACATTTTTGTGTTTTATTTGTTAGGTCGTGTCCTGGGACAGCCCCCGTAGCAAGACCTAGCTCATTAGAGGTGTTACGCTCCGACCGCTTTTTGGAATGACCTAAGTAACTTCAATTAATTGCTAGAATTTATAAAGGAACGCTAGAAAGGTAACGCTTAGAGAGGGCGGGGCAAAACATTTCAGTACCTACTAAAATCCCCTTCTTTGTATATGGGTCACTTTTTCTGCTCCTGTATATTAAACATATTTTGACGAAAACAGAATATCAGTAATTTACATAAACCTACTTTTCCACATTTTCACTCAATGAAAATTCAATCTTTGTTTTGTTTAGAATACCATTGCATAATAAGAGGAGTTCATTGGGAAAATCTGATGTAGTACACTCAAACAGCTTTCCCTATCCACTCACATATTTAATTTTAACCATGTTTACATAAAAGTAATCTTTCTTTGCAGACTAAATTATTCACAATACAATTTTCTCTACGTATGATTTCAAACCAAGCAATAAGTGCATAGTTGCACACAAAGACAAACAGTTGGCTGGCCTCGTAGTCAGTCGGTAGGGCACCTAAATACTGTGCAAGGTTAGATTCCTGGCTGGGAGTGAAAATTGTTCTGTAGCCAAGATTATTCCAGAGTCTGGAAGTGTGGATGAGTGTGATCTAGTGAATAAAACCAAAAGTATACCAGAAATCCAACGATCAGCGAATACGAGTTAACATAATTGCCTATAGGCAATAATATTTCCCAAAAATCAAAAGACCGCCGATAAGACGAGTATAATTAAAGCCAGGGTAAAAATGGAGCTTAAACAAAAATGCAAACAGTATTCAAATGTTTAGCCGTGGTCAAGGGCACGACACTTATAGTGGAGCAAACTTTCAAGCATATCCGTTAGGTGACGTACTTGGAAAAGTGTCAATATGGAATATTCAAACTCCGATAACGTTTCGAAAATACAAGAAAAAATATATTTGTCAGAAATTTTAGTGATACAAAAGTATACAAAATTCAGTCAGTCTGCAGAGAACTTACGGTTTGTTTATAGCAAATACAACCCTGAATCCAAAAACAGCATTTTTAGAAACATGTCCGTGTGTGTGTCTGTGTGTGTCTGTGAACAGCATAACTCAGAAACGAACAGTCTGATAAACACCAAACTTGGTATTTAGGTGCAGTATCTTCCAGAGATGCGACACGAAGGCTTTCAAGAAAATCCCCCACCCCAGATTACCCTTTACATGGAACATTTTTCGAAAATTTTAATTTTCTCAAAAATGACTAACGATTTTGATTAAAATATCATATGTTTAAGATATTTTCATGACAAATGAAATGTAGGTATATCTCGAATTTTCTGGGAGTGTCTCCAAAAGCATTCTTCATTGTGAAAGAGTCTTGCATAACTGATAAACCATAAGAGATAGACAAAATTTTACTACACAAAAAATGTAGATCGCGTTAAAATACACAATTTATGTCGTATACATTTCTTTGTTGAGTGAACCTTTTCGAGATATTGCTTGTTATTCCCTCAAATGGGAATTCGTTATTCATTTTTGTTGTCTTGGATATGCAAAGAGTATTAATTTGTGGCAAAGAGAATGGTGCTGCACATAGCAACCAGCTATTAAGAGCAATGTCTATGCTTAAAGGCTACTCCATTTCTATATTGTCCTTGTAAATATATATTCCCCTTACATCTACAAGAAAATTAGCAATAACATTAACATCTCAATTAACATGATGCATATGGAGAATAAGCGTTTGTAAAAATAGTTTGTACAAGAGTAGAGAAAGTCATGTGAGTGCAACACATCAGAGTTTTAAAAAAAATTCCTTATATTCAGGGGGCTCAAAGCCTGTATTTCCGGTGAAATCTCGATATCGAATTTTTAAGTGGAGGAGTTAGGAGTAGTAAGACCGAGGGGCCTCCAGTAATTGTACACAGTACCGTACATAGGCCACAGAGGGCAGTGCTTGTAACGTGGCCCTTGGGAGGAAGGAATGAAGGGAAAACCCGGACGACGAACTGCGCTAGCAAAGCCAGAGACCCTAGCGATTCCAGCAAACCATTCCTGGCGTCGACGTCGGCTAGCTTTAGCCACCTACAACCTCGGGGTTCTAGGTATACAAGAACCGATGAGCTATAGGCCAACTCAGCCCTCGCCCTCGGACCCCAGGGATCACGTCAGTGGGAATTTTCCATCTGGACGGTGTCTGTCTTATATTGCCGATCCCGCTGCATAGCAGTGACGGAAGTGAATACGCCACTTGAGCATCAACCCCATGCGGGAAGACTACCGAACAACCTCATTGGGAGCGACAGTATCTAGCCACTGTCAACCAGCTTTCCGGGTTGCTGCCGGAGGACAGTGAGGAACCTCACAACCCCGCCCAGTCTTAGACAGATGCACCTAATCTCCCATGTGTTTGGGGAAAATTGTCCAGTGAGTCCAACCCAATCCGAAAAAGAGAGGCTCAAATCTTCGTCCGGCGTTCTTCTAGTAATAACATAAGTACCACGAGTGTTCAGGGTCCGTAGCGCCAGCACTACGGAAGCTGAAGGGATCGAGACACTCCCAGAAAGGAAGGGGTCCACAGCATTCCCAGCAAGCGCCCAGGAAAAATCTTTCCAGAGCGCAAATTTGACCTCTGTCTTCTGGTCTTACAACTCTGACAGAGATTAGATTAAACATAGGATAGGAAAATGATAGGGACATGAAATGATGGACAGGAAATTCGTGATAAGGGAAACACACCAGCATTCGCCTACCGACCCGGGGAAACCACGAAAAAAACATTAGAGTGGCAAGGCCCGTTTCGCTAGGTGAATTTTTTAGTGGAAACTTCTACCTAGATAGGTGGTAGTAAAAGTAAATATGACACAATTTCAATTTCAGCAGTACATTAATTTGCAATTTTAATCAGTATGAAATATTATAAAATAAACTTGTTATACTCACTTTGGAATACAAGTTTTGCTGTTTAAAACCAAACCATCGTAATAATGATTTAATATAAACAATGGATGTGAGAACGCGCTAATAGAACCTTCTAAGCAATATTGAATATTTTAAAATTAATAAAACTCAATTTAAGGACGATAAAATAAACAACAATTTAAAAACATACAGTCTCATTCACTAAAAATCCTTCGGAAGTAGGCGTATCCATTTAGAATACAGTCGCTTTACAAGGACTTTTTCAAAGAAACAAAGGAAAACATTGATAACAGTTTCTTGGTAAACTTTCACTCTGCCGTTGTAATATAAAATTGCCGAGAAAAAGCATTATAGTTAAGCGAAATATCATTCCAGTGTAATTAAAGGTTTATTTCTCTGAATTAATCTTATCAAAAACTTCCTTGTCGATCGTCTGTTTCCTGGAGTCCCCTCAAATGGATAACATTATAAATCGATCTATTTCCGGAACAAATTTAATGAACGCTTATTGAAAACATATGCATAACCTCTAAGCACTGCAATTCGATCGTCAATTGGATAGTTAGCCAGGATTGGTTGAAAATCAACACTCGCTTCTGTTTTATTGGTCGAAACAAATATGAAGCGATATTAACTGTTAAATATGCTAATTGAAGAGCTTTCTACGTAAATCTTTATACCAGTCAAAACTGTGCAATTGCCACACATAAGTAAACCCAGAAAAAATTCGCCTTACATTAGTAGTATTACATGTTTTCGAAATATTCCTTGTTACATCTTTACGTTTTCTCAGAACTGTCATACGGCATCTCTACAGCATCTTACGCGATTCTCCTTTTTTTCCCCCGCATAGATTCATTAATAAGAAAAACCGACATACGATATGCGAACATTTGTTTCCCTCAACTATTTACCTTATAGTAAGCAGATACAAGTATTGCATTCCACACAAAAATTAGATATCGAAATTTCACCGGGAATATACGTTTTGAGGCACCCTAAATCCAAAAACCCAAAAGAGCCGTTTTAGAAAAGGTTCGTGTGTATGTATTGTGCATATGTATGGCATAATTCAAAAACAAAAAGTCGAATAAATACTAAACTTTGTATTTAAGTTCAGCGTCTTTCAAAGAAGCAACACGAAAATTCTAAAGAAATTAGCCATTGCCAAAACTACACTTTACATGGGAAAAAAATTGTTAATTTTGATTTTCTCAAAAATGGCTCTAACGGTTTTCATTAAAATACCGATTGCTTATGACGAATGAAATGCATATCTTGAATTTTCTGGGAATAGTCTATGAAGTCCTCCTTATTCTGAATGAGCTTTTGTAAAATTGATAAACCGTAAGAGACAGGCAAAATGTTACTACAAAAAATGTAATCTCGTTAAAGTACACAATTTATGTGAAATAATTTTTGTGGCATTAAGCATTTCCGAAATATTGTTGGTTACTGATTTGAATTTCCAAATACGTCGTTATCCGTTTTTTACTTTCTCTACTACGTATAGTAAGTACGGGAAGTATTGCAGTCCACCAAAAATTTGATACCGAGATTTCACAGGAAATACATGTTTTGAAGTGCACTGAATGAATATAGAGCATTTTTGGAAACTTGTCCGTGTGTGTGTCTGTCTGTCTGTCTGTAACAGCATAACTCAGAAACGAACAGTCGGATAAACACCAAACTTGGTATTTAGGTTCAGTATCTTCCGAGATGCGACACAAAGATTTTCAAGAAAATACCCCACTTCAGATTACACTTTACATGGAGCATTTTTCAAAAATGTTAATTTTCTCAAAAATGGCTACAACGATTTTCATTAAAATATCATATATTTAAGATACTTTCATGACAAATAAAATGTATATCTCGAATTTACTGGGAATGCCTCCAAAAGTATTCTTCATTGTGAACGACTTTGCATAACTGGTAAACCATAAGAGATAGAGAACATTTTACCACACAAAAAATGTAGATCGTGTTAAAATTTACAATTTATGTCATATATATATATATTTTTTGAGTGAACCATTTTCTAAATATTGCTTGTTCTTCCCTTAAATTTTTCAATACTTATTTTCTCAAATAGGAATTAGTTATTCATTTATTTTTGTCCTGGTAATGCAAAGAGAATGGAATACTCGACATAGCAACCAGCTCTTAAATTATTTGACTATCGCTTAAAGCCTACCATATTCCCCTTGCATCTACAAGAAAATTAGCAATAAGATTAACATCTCGATATCTCGATTAACATGAAGCATATGGAGAATAAGCGTTTGTAATAATAGTTTGCACAAGAGTAGAGAAAGTCATGAGAATATAACGCATCAGATTTCTTTTTATCGTGGTCATGCAAAGAGCATGGAATTTCAAAACCATCACATAGCTACACGCTCTTTAAAAAATCTGACTATCGCTTTCCCTACTGTATCCTATAAGCAAATGTCTATATGTATTGAAGGTTAATCTGGATTATCAGGAAGTAGATAGAATAAGCGTTAGGCGTTCTTGAGGTATAAAAGTGCGTTGTTTAAAAATATTTTACGGTGAAATGTTAACCTGCAGTACGTTGTTTGCTCCTTGTATGGTTGAATCATTCAACAGAATCGACACATGCCATATGGTTGTTAACAACTCCTTGGTAAAACCTAAGACATGAAAAGTGTTACAACAGATGGACGCAATGGAAGCAAACAACAAATAAATTATTTATGGTATGATTACAGGCGGCATGTAAGGTACTTGTTTGAGTTTTTCTGGAACGATAAGATCGTACTGACCCTATACGAACAAGGTTTGTAGTCAAGATTTACCAAAACACGTGAAAAGTCCCGACTATGAACGTGACCAGAAATCTCGCAGAAAACCTGTCAGTGTTTTGTTATCGTCTTCAGGTTGGCAAGATTGATGGTTTCTGCCGTGAAATAAACCAGGAACGGACGGAATCTCAACATTGGTAATGTAACCCTTCTATAAGAAACGAGGAAAAAAGCATTCGAGTACTGCATCATATCAGGTCTTTAAAAAGCAACCAGGAAGTCTAAAAACGATGTTTTCTGTACCATAAAAGCAGTAGATACTAGTTTCTTTAGTGCCTATAATATTATCTAGACACAAAATCAATTCGGAACCTTAGACAAGTAGCAAACTTCGAATTTAAAGCTCAACTTCTTCCAAAGGTACCACAAAATATTTACAAGAAGACTTTTCGAATACCAAACTAAACTTTGCATGGAAAACGTTTGGTTTTCACTTCATCCTCCACCTACTTAGTAGGTGGAGAAGTACTGTATTCCACATAAAAGTTAGATACCGAAATTTCACAGTGTCTTGAGGTCCCCTGAATCCAAACAAAGCATTTTACTTTATCTACAACGTACACTCGCTTCCATTTATGCCGTCACCGCAGCTTCGGGAGGCATTCTACTGGTCTTCACAGGTGGAGTATGTATAGCAAGCAGGACGGTGTGTGTGTTTACCTTTTCGCGCATGCAGTGGAGCCCAGCTTTACGTGCACAGTTCTAGATTATTCTCTATAAATGCATAATTTTAAGCAATCGTCATCACTTATAATAACCATGTTTATATGTACAGTATACAGAGTGAATCACCTAAATCCGCACCGTTCACTGAACCTGACCCCTTTAGACTTTTTTCTGTGGGGAAGGCTGAAAGACACTGTCTACGAGGATGTACCAACTACACCAGACGATATGAAACGACGTATTACTGCTGCCTGCTCTGAAATTTCCGCTGAAATGCTAGAACGTGTGCAGGAGTCTTTCCATATCAGACTGAAAGCGTGCATTGAAGCTGCCAGTGTTCAGTTTGAACACAACCTTTGAAGGGCTATGTTCTCTTTACTTGTAAGAATCCACAGAAGTATTGTAATTCCCTTTTGTTTTTCTTTAGTTTGTGCTGCCACAGGTTGTACGAGTGTCAGTGCGTAAAAGTTTCAAAATAAGATTTCTCGTAAACCACTTGCACTATAATCTTGCAACAAACACCACTGACATTCTAATTTACCCTACCTTTATTCTGTTGATGTAACTAGGCATCGTTCCATTTAAAAAATTGTATGTTTGCTAAAAAAAATACAGTTTCTCAGTATTATTAAAATCTGTTTGTAGGCTAAATGTACGAGCCCCTGACTACCAATCAATGCTGTGAAAACTGTATATCAATAGCACTTTCCATTTCCGAAATATTTGCTGTGCAAGTTTTAGGTGATTCACCCTGTATAACTTTCTTATTCGTACACTTTTAATTTTCTAAACAAAAAAATGCTATAATATTTTTTAGAAGACACAGTTAAATTCATATTTTTTCTATACACGTTGAACAACATAACACGTATGTTTTAGGAATTAACTAAATATTAACTTTATGAACTTACAAACTAATTTAAATAAAATTTAAAAGTAGCATGACCATGTTTATACAAATTTTCTATTCGTACATTAGAAGTAATAGTTTAATAACAAAGACACCACTGATAATCTAATATTTTGTTGGGTACCCCTTGGCTTTAATAACTGCCTCACACCTTTCTTCATAGAACTAACCAAGTTCTTGCATTCTTCTGGGCTGATTTTATTCCATTCTTCTTCCACAATACGTTTAAGCTCTTGTTTAGATTTTACTCTGTTTTTTCTTCAGAATTGTCCACAGATGCTCTATTGGATTCAAGTCTAGACTCTGAGGAGGTTTTTGGGTACATTCCAAATTTGTGTTTAGGTTTGCCTTGTGTTTACTATCGTTATCCTGCTGAAACCTACAACCAGGTGCCATGTCCATTTTCTCGGCACTCTGCTTTACATTTTTCTTTAAAATGTCAAAATACACACGTTTGTCCATAGTGCCATCAATAAACTGTATATTACCAACACCGTTGGATGACATACAGGCTCAGAGCATAATGGAACCACCACTATGTTTAACTGTGGGAAGAGTGTTTCTGGGATTTGCTTTTTTCTAGACTCTGTTTATCCCATCTGACAGAAGAGGTTTGTCTTAGTCTCGTCTGACCATATCACGCTGTCACAAACGTTCTGATCCTTATGAATGTGATCTTTAGCAAATGCAAATCGTTTCTTCCTGTTTGCTGCACTTACATAAGCGTCTTCCTTGGTGTCCGGCCATGGCATCCATACTTCCATACACGACTAACAGTTTGGTCAGACATCTTATTTCCAGACACATTTTCTACTAATGGTTGTAATTGAGAAACACTTAATTTTGGATTTTTATTTTTGGATTCGGCTTACAATGAAACATTTCTCCCGTGCATTCAGCCCACTTTCTTTAGGTTTTCTTGGTAAATTCTTTGTAGAAGCTTGCTCCCTAAATTGTTGACTACGTACTGAATAGTAGAATGCTGTTTATTTACTTTTTTCTGAGAGAATGCCCTTTAAGTGCCAAGTTTGTAATTACTTGCATCAGATCAGAACTAAGCTCCTTTTGCTTACCCATTTCGATCGCTACTGACAGAACGTACACGATTGCGGCCGCAGTAGCCTAAACGACCTTTGAAACACGTGCATGTTGAAGCAGTGGTCATTCTTAACAACTGTACGAATGGGAAAGTTGTATAAAATTGGAGGCTACTTCTTTAACATTGCTGTTTCATGCAATGGTGTAGGTTTTGAAATGCATTTTTTCATTGGAATTTGTTTGAATTAGATTAATCAAGCACGTATAAATGACTCACAGAAAAACACAAGTTCCTAAGCAAGTAGAGAATGATCTTTTATTGAAAACCCGATGAGTACGAATAAGAATGTTATATACTATATAAACGAATAAAACCCTGTTTTGCACAATCTCTATGAAAAATATTTTAATGGCAACAAAATGTAAAACTGAAATATGAAGAAGGTTTATTATTATTATTATTTTAGGAGTTGTATTGTAGTTCGACTGTTGGGGAGCCAAAAACTTGAGATAGTTTCTTGGAGTGCTCGCCCCACGTACGATAAAAAGTTTCCAGTGGCCTTCGCCCCAACGTTTAGGAATCAACTTTGTATTTTAATGTTTCCTTAAATATTATATATATATATATATATATACGTTTGCCTCGGCTGCGTCAGTATTAATTTGTAGAAACTCTTATCCAAGGGGTGATGCGGCTAAAGAATGTAGCCTTACACAAATTATAATTTTTACTTCATTCCACGTCACTGATATAGAGAGCTGTGAGTTTATTTATTAATTACTTGCTCTTTTTAACACGTAAACTTTATAATATTCTTGCAGTAATGATTTTTTGTCTAACACTGGATACGTATCGAGCGAACGAACTGTTCAGGTACATTGCCTTCTAGCGACTGGCATTTACCGCTTAAATTTGTAAATGTTTCTATTTCACGTCTCTGATTGGCTAATCTAACTCCAATAGAATACTTTAATTTAACTTTCAGCTTTTCTGTTTGTTGATTTACTATTTATAAACTGTTTTAATTACATTATTGTTCCAAGAATTACTAGTAGCATTATTAAACTTTCCAATTCATTATTGTCACAAGGTTACCTCATCGTTAGCCACTTTCGGTCTCTATTCTCACAGCTCCTACATTATTAAATTACGTAATACATTCACATAACATTATTATACATGTACACAATAATATAAACATAATACGATGACTGGTAAATACATTTTATATGTTATTTATATACATATTGATTTAAGGCGGGCTGTTATTATATTTTATATTATATAATTAGACTAAAATCATTTAAGTGTTAAAACTACTGACTCAAATACATTACACTTTTTACTCTCAAAGAGGACACACTTACCAGACATTATTCTACTAATATGTTCCAATCTCCGTTATTGTCTAACACCTGATTTAACCATGAAGATTTAAAAAATCCCCCACTCCAAACTACCCTTTGCATGGAAAACGTTTCGATATTTTTAATTTTCCCAAAACTGGCTGTAACGATTTTTATTAAAATACCATATATTTAAAGATATTTATAATACAAATATTTATCTGGGATTTTCTGTGAACAACCTGTGAAATCCACTTTATTCTGTATTAATTTTATATAAACTTGCATAACAAGTAAATCTTAAACAAAAAGTGTAGATCTCTTTAAAAGCACGATTAACTTGTGACAACACATTTCCGAGATATTCCTTAGTATTGGTTTAAGTTTTTTAATACTTTGTAATATTTTTGAAGTGTTGTTGCTATTCATTTATTTCTCGCGATGTCATGGAAAGAGTGTGGGAATACACGCTGAGATGTAACACATTATTCGTGACACAGTTTTATGCAAAAAGAATCTGATGTAATTTCACATGACCATTTCTACCCTCTATCCTTATTAGCGGGTATACAAACTATTCTTACTAAAGCTTATTTTTATCTACATTTAATCAAAATAAACATTAAACATTTCGTTATAGATACAAAGAGAACAGCGATAGTTAAATGTTCAAGAACTGGAAGCTATACGCTGGCCTTAAAATACCATACTGTTTCTATGCAATCGCGAGAAACAACTGCAAATAGATGGGACTTCAAAAGAATAACAAGTATTGATCAATTCGAACGTTTAATAACGATATTTCAGAAATGGCTTATACCACAAAAAAACTTATTTTAAGTAAATTGTGTGTTTTAATGAGATCTACATTTTCTTGTGTTACATTTTCGTCTATCACTTAACGTTTACTAGTTATCCAAGATTATACAAAATTTCTTTCGAATGAAGAGGACTTCCTAGGCTATTGCCAGAGAATTTATGTCACATAAATATCTTTAATGTATAGTATTTTAATCAAAATAGTTAAGAGCTATTTTTAGAAAATAAATTCGGAAAATGTTCCATGTAAAGGGAATTCTGGGAGGAGATAGTCCTGAAAATCTTCGTGTCGCATCTTTGGAAGATACTGAACTCAAATACAAAATTTGGTATTTATCCGACTTTCAGTTTTTAAATTATGCTGTTCACAGGCGCACGTGCGCGCGGACATGTTTCCAAAAATGCTGTATTTTGATTCAGGGCGCCTCAAAACATGTACGAGACGTATTCCAAAACTAAGGTCAGGTGAACAATATTTAACGGATGGTAGGCCTGAATGACGTTTCACGCCTCAGCGCTGTCTACCGACTCCTGAGGAACCTACCGCAATGTTGGTATGACGCAGTAGGAGTTTGCCAGTCGGTGAGAGCAGGTTGCAATGGCCGCCACAATCGCAGATCCCGCCAGTTGTGAAGTGCGCTGTGTGATTAGATTTTTGCTGGTAAAAGAATCGTTAGCTACGGACAACCATCGTGAGTTACGTCTCGTGTATGGACCGGACATAACATACCGTGTTTTGCTACGTAAAGGGCATCCTTTTCATTGAATTCATAGACCGTGGGTCAACAATAACAGCTGACGTGTATTGTGCAACGCTTACCAAACTGAGACGTACGATCTAAAATCGACGCCGCGGGAAAGTGCCATCTGGCATCCTCCTCCTGCACGACAACGCACGCCCGCAAACCTCTGCCAAAACCAAAGAGAAAATTCAAGAGTTTCGCCGGGAACTCTTTGACCACCCTCCGTACGGTCCCGACCTGCACCAAGCTTGCATTTGAAACGGTGGCTGGATGGACAACGATTTCAAACCGACGATGAACCCAAGACGAGCGTTACCAACTGGTTCAAGTCCCAGACGGCAGACTTCTATGCCGAGGGGTTAAAGAAGCTGGTGCAGCGTTACAGCAAGTGTATAGATGTGAACGGCAATTATGTGGAAAAGTAAAGTTTGTATGTAGGCACATATTACTGTCAATAGTAACCTTGTCTCATGAGCGATGTTGTTATGATCAAACGGATCTTAGTTTTGGAATAGACCTCTATTTCAGGCGAAATTTCGGTATCGAATTGGGTGGAATGTAATACTTTCCCTACTTACTATACGTAGTAGAGAAAGTAATAAACTTTAGTAAGAGTACTTTCTATAATCTATACAAAAATACATGACACTGTGTAGAGGAAGTATGTCAATGTAACATCAGTTTGTTTATGATTAAGGAATCAGACGTTCCACCACTGTTTCACATCCTTTTGCGAAAATATATTTTTTATTTCCTATGAGCCGGGTTTATATGACATTACAGTTATAAGAAAACAAATGCTGTGTCCAAACCTGCACTGAAATACGGAAGTGAAACATGGACTCCAAGGAGCCAAGATAAAGGACGCTTGGAAGCAGCATAAATGCGATTTATGCGATCCATTGTTGATAAGACAAAAAGAGACAGAGTGAGAAACCAAGATATTAGATTTCAGTTGGGGAATTAAATATAGTAGGTGAAATATATAACTACCAAAAACAGTGGAAATATCATTTGATGAGAATGTTACCTTATAGACTTCCAAAGCTAGCTTTATTTTATAAACCAAAGGGAACAAGGGATCTTGGTAGACCTCGCAGAAGATGGAGTGACATTTTTAATCACATATATTAATCTCGGAACGGGTCATAGGCCTAAACCTTGGAAGGGAAGAAGAAGAAGTAAAGGGGAGGATTGCCCATACAAATATTCTGGTTGGCCTCGTAGCTCAATCAGTAAAGCTGCTTGCTGTGCGAAGGATCCCCAGTTCGATTCCCGGATAGGGAGTGGGAACTTTTCTCTAGCCAAAATTATTCCCTATCCTCGCCAGAGTCCAGAAGTATGAATGGGAATGTGAGTGTGTGTGTGATTATAGAATAAAACCCGAAGATTACCGCAAATCCAACAACAAGCGAATATGTTCCAAAAGGAAAATCCACCGATAAAACCACTAAAAATATTTTGGATCACTGTGCAGTAATTTCAGAAAGAACGGCGGGAGGTAAACTAAATTAATGAAAACGTCATTCAAATTTAAAAAGCTACGAGTGAAACGTCGGTTAGGCTAGTTACTTATAAAATGCACAAGTTGAATTTTGTATGAATAGCCTATGAAGGTTTCATTCGGAATGAATTTTATACAATTTTGTGAGCTAATAAACTATAAGATATGGACAAAAGCTTTTTGCGTGAAAAATGTAGATCTCGTCAAAATAACATAAGTGCTTTTATATCACAAACCACTCCTGCTATATTCGCTGATATTGGTTTGAATTTTCCAATGCATACTTTATAATACATTTTTGAAGAACATAGCTACCACTCCTTTGTTTCTAGTGATGTACAAAAAGTATGAATTAGCACACAGCGACAAGATTTTTAAAAATCTGACTGTCGCGCTATGCTACTGTATTCTTCTTATACCTACAACCGAAGTGGTGCCGTGGTAATGTGTGCGACTCGCATTCGGGAGGACGCGTGTTCGATCCTCGGCCTACACTCAGTTTGACGCATGGGTTTTTCGTGGTTTCCCCGGGTCGACTGGCGAATGCTGGGATGGTTCATCTACCACGACTTTCCTGCCCCTCATTTTCTGTAGCCATCATCTGCTTCAGGGTTGGAACAGACGACCGTGTTCGGCGGATTGCAGCTGGACTGTGGCCGCACGCTTTGTACAGGCTTCTTTCCTGGCGTCGTTGCGGAACTGCTGTCAGGACCCACCTCCTGGGGGCCCTCAGGGGCTAGGGGCTTGCAGAGGATCCGGGCAGCGGCGTATGCGTTCAATATGGAAAAGTTAGAGACCCCTTCTACGCTTGCGTCCGTCGTCATCCGGATCTGGTCGCCCTTCGGGTCTCTCCCCTCGTCCCTCCCTCCCTCCCTCCCTCCCAGGGGTCACGGCATAAGCAACAGGCCTACTTGCGGTGCCCTGCCCCAGTTTAGGGAACCCCTCTATTCGTCCGTACCTTAACTTTTATACATACAACGAAGTGTGTAAACGTGTAATGAAAATTTATCATAAGAGGAAGTAAACAGAAGAATAATCTTTTATATGAGAGAAGGATTCTTGAAGTGTGAGGAGAGAAATTCACGTGAATGCGGATTTTTTCTTAGAAATGATTATAAATTAAGTTAGAAATGATTAGTTACAACATGCGGAAGCACAAAAATGTTTATGCATGGTAATAAGGTCTTGCGATAGAAAAAATCTGATGTTTTACACTCAATTGACTTTCTCTACTCTTGTACAAACTATTTTTACAAACACTTATTCTCCATATGCTTCATGTTAATCGAGATGTTAATCTTATTCCTAATTTTCTTATAGATGCAAGGGGAATTGGTAGGCTTTAAGCGATAGTCAAATATTTTAAGAGGTAGTTGCTATGTGAAGTATTCCAATCTATTTGCATTACCAGGACCAAAAAAAAATGAATAACGCATTTCCATTTGAGAAAAAGTATAAGTATTGGCAAATTTAAGGGAATAAGAAGCAATATCTCGAAAATGGTTCACTCAACAACAAAAATGTATATTACATAAATTGTGTATTTTAACGCGATCTACATTTTTTGTGTAGTAAAAGTTTGTCTATCCCTTATGGTTTACCAGTTATGCAAAAGTCGTTCACAATGAAGAGTAGTTTTGGAGACATTCCCAGAAAATTCGAGATATACATTTCAATTGTCATAAAAATATCTTAAACATATTATATTTTAATCAAAATCGTTAGAGCCATTTTTGAGAAAATTAAAATTTTCGAAAAATGTTCCATGTAAAAGGTAATCTGGGGTGGGGGGATTTTCTTGAAAACCTTCGTGTCGCATCACTGGAAGATACTGAACCTAAATACCAAGTTTGGTGTTTATCCGAGTGTTCGTTTCTGAGTTATGCTGTTCACAGACACACACATACGGGCATGTTTCCAAAAATCTTTTTTTTGTATTCAGGGGGTCTCAAAACATATATTTCCGGTGAAATCTCGGTATCGAATTTTAGAGTGGAATATAATGCTTCCCCTACTTACTATACGTAGTAGAGAAAGTAAAAACGGGATAACACAAAAATGTGGATCTCGTTAAAACACACAAGTTAGTGTTTATCTCCTAGAGATACCAAGGCAGACCACATTTTAAAGGTTTGATATCGTTCACCTCCTGTATCCCTCTCCTGTGTAATGGAACTGTCTATTTAATGTGTGTAATTTTTGCTTAAGTCGAGAAATAACGCTACTAAATTTCAGCCGTTTTATTTTCTCCTGAGTGATCTACTCTAGCCATTCACAATACCGAAAACGTTTCCCTAAAACCTAACATATATCAGTAATGCATATGCAGACATTATTAAAATTGCTGCCATAAGGGAATGGTGGTTTGTAAACGACGCAGATGCGAGTATGTATCACAGAAATATCATTCAGTGGCATGTACTATGGAATTCTTGAGAGTTTGACGTAAAAAGCCATAGCGATAAACAGAAGTGTTTTACTATCGCCCCTCTGCACAGATTTTCCCAGAAAGTGATAGAGCTGACATAGAAGGCCATGATAACACCTGCCACCTCAGTGATAAACCGTACGTTCCGAAGATAGAGCACGGCACTATCCTTTTGCATGACACGCAGTTTCTGCATGAAATGATAGTAGTAAGGAACACACTTTCATACCTCAACATTACAAAATAATTGTCATTTATGGTGTAAGAGATTAAAACAATTAATCTCGTGTGGTACACAATATTTTATCAGCTGATAAAATATAAATAGCAGTAATTATTTTAATTAAATATATAAATTTATTGTTGCTGGATGTGAACATGGTGGCACCAATTCCGGTTGTCGTGGAGATAGTGTATATAAATAAACTGAAATTGATGGCTGATTGTATAAGAGTTAATTGAAATGTGTACGGAAAAGGGAGGAATATTTATTGCTGAAGACGTTCTAATGGATGCTCAGAGTGTAGTGAAGTCATTGGTCTCTAAAAAGTCTGGTTTTCTATGTGATAAAGAGTAGGTACATGTAATTTTGTGAGTGGAGAAAAGAAGGAACGTGGAGTTAACGAAGATGTTGTTCTAGCATATCTTTCAGAAAAGATAAGTAAATCATCGTCAATTTGGTCACATTATTGTAAGTTAAAAAGGCATTAGAATATGAATTATTATGCAATTGTTGAGAAATTATTTCTGTCAATTAGTAATACTTGAAATTTAAGTCGTCCTCCGTGGTGTAGTGGTTGCCATGCTAGCCTCTAGTTCCCTAGGTCGCGTGTTCAATCCCGGTGGAGGGCGATGGATTTTTTCGGCCGGTGGTCCCGTATCTTAAATTTACGGCACGTAAAAGAACCTCAAGCCTGATAAGAGGACTCTGAGCAAAATTACTGGTCTTTCACGCCCAATATAGAATGGGATGCTAAGGATCACAGTAGTTAAAGAGCGTCCATAAAAAAAACTCCATTTCATTTCTTGAAATCTAATTTCGGAAATTAAAAAAAAAGATTGTAGCAACGGATGAAACCAACATTAGGTTTAGAATATCTCGGCAATGGTTAATGTTAACGTCATAAAAAATTTTAATTTCACACAAATTGCATCCTTTAACGAGATATGTCTTTTGTGTAAAATGACTTGTTCGTCTCGTACGGTTCACCAATTATGCAAAAGTTGTTAAGAAGGTTTCACAGCTATTCCCAGAACATTCTAGATAAATATATAGTCAAACTATAGTGCTTAGATCCCCATTATATAGTGCTAAAAATCATAAAAAAATTAGTAAAATGACCTTAGAATTGTGCTTTGTGGTAGATGTTGACACTTCCAGAGCCTGTGATCCACCCACCCATTTAAGGATCCTTTCTTTTATAGTAAAATTCTGGCATAACGACACAAACTTCGCCATTGTGTCGGTAGGGCGCATGCGCGTAGGGAATTGCCAACCTATCGCAGTTAGGCAAATCCGCTAGATTTGCGATGTTTTAACGCATTTTTGTTATTTTTCGTCTTTCTTTCCGTTAATGGAAATAAATGTTAATCACGTCAGAGGTGTTAGGAGTATGATTAACACTAGAACGCCCAGAGGGTTCGAAATGACCGTTTTTTGTTTTTGAGTGATAGCTATGTTTCATAGAATGATTGGAGCAACATTTCCTTTTAGGATTTTTATTTATTTTGAATGTATTTTCATTGTACTGAAAAATAGCGCATTTCATACAAATGATTATGATTTTTTGCAGGTTTTACCTTTAACGCCCGTGTGGTCATATTGACCCCTTTAATATAATACTACAACTTTGTTTACTTATATGTGTTACCTTTATTTTATGTGTTCCCATACTTCAGTATTTTACTTTATGATATAATAATTCATTTTTGTTCATATTATTGTGGTATAAATGGACAACAATGGACTCAATACGATTTACTTTGTCATTCCCTTGCAAAAATCAGTTTATTTCATGCACTCCTTTATTAAGCCATTTTATTTTATGATGTAATAAGTAACTTTTATTCATATTATTGTGGTATGAACTAACAACAGAGCTCACTATACGACGTATGTACTTTTGTCACCAGTGTTACAAAGCTGATAGTGAGATGAAGGCTGAAATGAATCAGAAACGTTATTTAAGTGAAGATGAGCTACTTTCGGAGTTACAAAGAGTTCTGGAGAATCAATCAGATGGTAGTGAACTTTTTTCTGACGACTCAGAGGAAGAGTTTAAGCCGCAGACAACTAGAGAATGATACTGATTCTTAGCAACTTGCAGAGGAACTACGCTCTATGTGAAGAGTCGCTCACTGCGCAGGACCACAGAAGATTATGAAAAGAATGGACATGAAAATGAAACAGCACAGAAACATCGTTTACGTCATGTTCTTAAATTCTGCAGGTGTAATATAACTACTTTCAAGTGCACTGTTTGTAAGAAGATGCTTCGTGGAAAATGCACAAAGAAAACTGATTACAACTGTCAATTCTATAGACGTATGAACTGGATAAAATTGCCGTAAACATGAATAATTCAATTTCTCTGTGCATTTAAAACTAAGCAAATCCCGTCATTTGCTTGCCCTTGGTTGGGGTTTACGGGTTTCAGTGAAATTTGTTTATTTTTAATAACAAGTATTTGTGTTTTATTGCACGTTTATTCACCATTTTGTATCTCAACTGGCATATAAATTGCATAAAGACATTAAAATATAATAATTAAATACAAATACAATTTTGAAATAACAATGTAGAGTATTAATATTAATATTGTATAGTAGGGGTCAAAATGACCCCTCTGGGCGCTAGAGTCGGCAGGGAAAGGCTGGGCGTCCTAGTGTTAAGGGCCCCCTAAGAGGTGTAAGGAGTAATAACTTAGGGCCCCCCTAGGAGGTGAAAGTATTGGGCTAAGGCCCTCTCCCCTAAGAGGTACAAGCAGTAGTAATATTAAGGCTGCTACTACAAGTAAAGAGGTGCATGGAGTAATAAGTTAGGCCCCCCTAAGAGGTGAAAGTATTGAGCTAGGGCCCTCTCTCCTAAGAGGTGCAAGCAGTAGTAATATTAAGGCTGCTACTACAAGTAAAGAGGTGCATGGAGTAATAAGTTAGGCCCCCCTAAGAGGTGAAAGTATTGAGCTAGGGCCCTCTCTCCTAAGAGGTGCAAGCAGTAGTAATATTAAGGCTGCTACTACAAGTAAAGAGGTGCATGGAGTAATAAGTTAGGCCCCCCTAAGAGGTGAAAGTATTGAGCTAGGGCCCTCTCTCCTAAGAGGTGCAAGCAGTAGTAATATTAAGGCTGCTACTACAAGTAAAGAGGTGCATGGAGTAATAAGTTAGGCCCCCCTAAGAGGTGAAAGTATTGGGCTAAGGCCCTCTCCCCTAAGAGGTACAAGCAGTAGTAATATTAAGGCTGCTACTACAAGTAAAGAGGTGCATGGAGTAATAAGTTAGGCCCCCCTAAGAGGTGAAAGTATTGGGCTAAGGCCCTCTCCCCTAAGAGATACAAGCAGTAGTAATATTAAGGCTGCTACTACAAGTAAAGAGGTGCATGGAGTAATAAGTTAGGCCCCCCTAAGAGGTGAAAGTATTGGGCTAAGGCCCTCTCCCCTAAGAGGTACAAGCAGTAGTAATATTAAGGCTGCTACTACAAGTAAAGAGGTGCATGGAGTAATAACTTAGGGCCCCCCTAGGAGGTGAAAGTATTGGGCTAAGGCCCTCTCCCCTAAGAGGTACAAGCAGTAGTAATATTAAGGCTGCTACTACAAGTAAAGAGGTGCATGGAGTAATAAGTTAGGCCCCCCTAAGAGGTGAAAGTATTGGGCTAAGGCCCTCTCCCCTAAGAGGTACAAGCAGTAGTAATATTAAGGCTGCTACTACAAGTAAAGAGGTGCATGGAGTAATAACTTAGGGCCCCCCTAGGAGGTGAAAGTATTGGGCTAAGGCCCTCTCCCCTAAGAGGTACAAGCAGTAGTAATATTAAGGCTGCTACTACAAGTAAAGAGGTGCATGGAGTAATAAGTTAGGCCCCCCTAAGAGGTGAAAGTATTGGGCTAAGGCCCTCTCCCCTAAGAGGTACAAGCAGTAGTAATATTAAGGCTGCTACTACAAGTAAAGAGGTGCAAGGAGTAATAACTTAGGGCCCCCCTAAGAAGTGAAAGTATTGGGCTAGGGCCCTCTCTCCTAAGAGGTACAAGCAGTAGTAATATTAAGACCGCTGTTGTTTCACTACTGCAAATAAAGAGGTGTAAGAGGTATTTGTTATAGAGATGCAAGGAGTATCAGATTAGGGCCCCCGTAAGAGATGCAAGGAGTATTGGGTTAGCGCCCCACCTAAGAGGTGTCAAGAGTAGTAATATTAATGTCGCTACTGTCTCGCTATTGCGAATAAAGAGGTGCAAGGAATACTCGTTATTCGCGAAAGGATGGCGCTATTTGTTAGTCATGGCGCCGTTTTTTAGTCGTATGTTGGTAGCTCTGCAGCTGTGAAGACAAGATAAAGCAAGCTTAGCACCTTTCGGAAAACTCCAAAGCACTACTGGGACCCTAAGTGTTATAGTTTATTGAAATATATTTTTATTTGTCCTGCAAATAACTTAAACATAATATTTTAATAAAAAAACTAGCAATAGCATAGATCATTGACAGATTGACGCTTCATGTTTAAGTTAAAATCACCGAAACTATCAATTTCTCAACCTTTACACAATTGAAAAATGTTTTTAACTTAAACACAGCTGCCTAAGACCACATTTCACATATATTTAATCATATGAATATGCACAAATACCAAAGATCTCTGCATATGTAACTTCCGCAAACGACTAAAACTATACTTGCACCTTTTTGACATCTGTCACACACTTTCTGAAATTGACACCCCTAAAAAATTTTCCTCCAACAAAGTGTGACAATTTTGCGAAGACATGCAATTTAGAATGCATATAATGTTCAGAGCACTAAATCTACAAAAATTGCATGTAAAGTAAATGTGAATTCCGTTTTATAAGTATCCTTGAGAACCTGATAGTACTGCTTCTTTCTGTCACATATAACGAAGTTCTTCCTGGTACCACAATAACTACATATTAAAGCAAAGAACTCCATTTCTTAGGCTAAAGTACACAGACTTCTAGCCCAATTTTACGGTTCATAACATGAACTATAAGCAAAAACTGACAAAAACCATTTACGTGAGGGAATTGACTTTACAAATTCACATTGTCCATTACTGAATGTTCGTGCCCATTTACTGCTCATTACTGGAAGCGCAATCAAACTTTAAATCTGCATATTATACATTTTGTTACAGCCCAGTGAAGAGGGACCATGATCGTGATGAAGGATAGACACACAGTTAAGCTCTGGTCTATCATAGCACTGTATACCAATTCAGTATGTAATCTTAAAGTTACAATATAATGTAACAGAATTTAATGTTTTTTCATATGCTTGGTGAAAATCTGTAACACTTTATCTGCCCAAAAAGCCGTAAAAACGCTTCCTTCGCTGTAAAGTCGTAAAATGCCCTCCTCTCCGTACATTTTACGGGCAAACCGTAAAAGTTGGCAAGTATGCATCCACTATACTTTTCGCTAGTACACTCGTTGTTTGTAGCACCTTGAATTGGCATCGAGCCCACAACCCTTTGTCGGCAAGGCCATTCCTTGTCCAAGCGGTACTAGCAATCTCGTAGCAGTCAGCATCAGTTGGCAGTCGAACCGAAATACTTCTGCTGGGTCTGTTGCAGTCCAGGAATATGCAAGTGAATTTACCTAAACTTCACTTTTTACAAGGCAAGAGTTTATTCAGAGTTTGTAAGCTTTGAGAGCATAGCAAAAGTTGTCTAAACATTAAGAAATCCTAACCACGATAATTTACGTATTTTGTAAGATTATGGAGTAACCGTTTTACACACGTATTCTTAATTTTAGGCGCAATTTGCTGATATATTCAGTTATCCCATACGTGCAAGCTTGAAGATATGTCTTCAATTTATAAACAAAAACGTTTTCTCGTAAGGAACGATGCGCTTTGCTTTCAACAAAAATATGAGTGTTATATTCATGTGACTTTCTCTGCTTATTCTTCTACAAATTATTCTTACATAGGCGTATTCTTCCATCTATTTCTTATTAAACGAGATAAACCTTTGTCACAGACTTACATTTAGTTGTAGGTAGATACAAGGAGGATACAAGGTTTATTTGGATTAAATGTAATAAATAGAAAATTAAGCTTTAGTAAGAATAGTTGGTATATCCACTAATAAAGATGGAGGGTAGAGAAAGTTGTGTGAATGTATCACATCATATATTTTTTTAATTCAATTTATTTTACGTCGATTTAACTCTGTGTTACCTACCGTAGCGGAATTACACTACGCATAGCAAAATTGAGCCTATGGGAGACAGGAGGCGAAAAACGAAAAAATGGGAACCTGTAGCGACATTTGTGAATTTAATTTTTTTTTAAAAAAATTTATGATTGTTACTAAAATAAACATGTCAAAAGTATCAATTATATTCCGATAAGTGGTTGAAATAATATATTTTTCGAAATAGATATAACCAGTTAAAGAAGATAGTGCAGAGCATGTGATGTTGTTTTGGGGGCAAAAACAAATCATCTTTTGAAACAATGTGAAAACTAGAAACAGAATCTAAAAGCTGCTCACAGACAAACACTTCTCAGATAATTAGTAAATTAATTTACGTTTTTTATTTTAATTTAATTATTCACTTATCTAATCAAAAATAAAGTACCCCAATAAAATAGGCTTAAATTACCAACAGAGAGATTATAATAATTTTTATGAGTTATAATAATGATATAATGTAGCGTAATTTTGTGTGGCCCGTAGCGAGATTCAATGTTTTTGATTGGCAACACTGTATTTGGTATTCTTGGGCTTTCCCCGCTTTCTGAATTACAACCTCTAGGTATCCTTACAATTTTATCAGGTTCCATTCTTTAAAGCTGATAATTTCTTTCTTCTTTTTCTTTTCTCTGTATGTTTCACAATAATGTTTATTCTGCATTTGTCCTTATCTTCATTCCTGTTTCTATCAAACGGCTCTAACGATTTTGATTAAAATATCATATGTTTAAGATACTTTCATGACAAATGAAATGTATATCTTAAATTTTCTGGGAATGTCTCCAAAAGTATTCTTCATTGAGAACGACTTTTGCATAACTGGTAAACCATAAGAGATGGACAAAATTTTACTACACAAAAATGTAGATCGCTTTAAAATACATAATTTATGTCATATACATCTTTTTTTTTATTTGAGTGAACCATTTTCGAGATATTGCTTGTTATTCCCTTAAATTTTCCAATACTTATACTTTTTTGTCCTGGAGAATGCGCCACATAGCAACCAGCTCTTATAAATATTTGACTATCGCTTAAAGCCTACCAATTCCCCTTGCACCGACAAGAAAATTAGCAATAACATTGACATCTCGATATCTCGATTTACATGAAGCATATGGAGAATAAGCGTTTATAAAAATAGTTTGTACAAGAGTAGAGAAAGTCATGTGAGTGTAACACATCAGATTTTCTTCTATAATTCTGATAAGATAAAATACACTCGTGGTAATTATTACTCATAAATTCATTGAAATCATAATGCTAAGGGTATGTATTGCTTAATAATTACCGAGCTCCATACTGTGTCTTACAGTGTCTTTAAATAGCACAGTTATTTGACGAGTTGTCAGTAATTTGCTATCGTTTCATATGTATAGCCCCCTTTGACTTCTATTGTCGTATAGGGGGGCTTTGACTTTAAAAACAACTGAAGCTGATAATTGCTCTCTGAACTATAAGGTATAACACTGAAGCACACGTGGGCATCTCATAAATCGCTATCCATCTAGGCGTTATATAGCTACTTCCTTATAAATCCTTGCATACCTGGAATAAACGACAGACATTTTTTCAAACACTGCAAAAAATGATGTGCTACATTCACATGACTTTTCTCTATGCACACAAGATAAACGTTTACAGAAATAGTTTTTTTACAGTTTCGTTTTAGGTACAAAAGAGCTACAAGGAGACAAGTGATAATCTAATCTTTAAAAAGCGGGTCACTTTATGTTGGCTTTAAATTCTATACTCTTTGTGTAACATGACGAGAAATGAAACAATGGTGCCCAAGGATGAAGTATTAGATAATTCAAACTATGAGCAAAGAATGTCTCCAAAGACTGTTGATTTGCAAAAAATGCATTTTACATGAATTTTCTGTAATGTAAACTTTATCTATATCTTACGGTTTACAACTTATACAAACGGCTGAACTTTAGAGGGCTTCACAGCACTCTGAAAATTCAAGTGGTATCTTTAATTAGCCATGCGAATATCTTTAACACACAGTGTTTTAATCAAAATCGTTTCGACATTTCTAACCTAATCAAAAGTTACGAAAATGTTTCCTTTTGAAGAGCAGTTTCGGGTGAAGGGATTTTCTTGATAAATCTTTGTGTCGAATCCTTGGAAGATGCTGAAAGTTTGACATTTATCCGACATTTCGTTTTCACTTATGCTATTCACAGACACACACATGCGGAACATGTAATTTCTTTTAATTCGGAGAGAAGTATAATAGGTAGGTAACTAGGAGAGAAAGCAAAAATATAAATGACTGAAAAATTCACTCTAAGAACAGTGAAGCTCTCGCAAGTGGTTAATACCAGACAAATTTGTTTAAATAAGTTGTATGTTTTAATATTTTGATAAAGTAAGTTCTGTCTATGTTTAATAGTTTATCAGTTATAAAAACTCATTAGAATGAAGAGGGCTCCATAGGCTGCTTGCAGAAAATTCATTCTATACACTTAATAAGTCATGCAAATACTCTACACGTATGATGTTTGGACCATTTTGAGAAATTAAGGCACAACGAAAACATCTCTATCTTAAAGATAGTTTCGGATGGTGGGATTTTCTTGAAAATTCTCGTGTCCCATCTTTATAGTGGCGTGTAACTGTGTGTATTGTCACGCCAGACACATTATTGCGTCGTTGGCGGCAGTATTGTCAGGGTAATTTTTCGGCTTTGGGTTTTTAAGTTCGTCTGGCGTGGCCTCACCATCGTATAGCTGGCGATCCTGGCCAGAGGTGGAGAGAGTGGGGGAAATGAGCGTTGCTTCAGTGTGTATTGTGTGTTGGCGTCACTTTTGGTTGAGTGTTGGGTCTGAAGGGTCGTATGTGTAATCGTGTGAATGCAGCCTCGTGTGTGTAGCATCTCCCTTCAATTTCTTCCTTTTCATCTTTTATGTGTGATGTAGGGGCACCGTGTTTATACGGATTAAACCCCAAGTAATGTGATTAATGTGAAATTCTGTGTATTTTGTTATAACTATCCCACGCCTGCTCTGGAATGTGTAGTTTAAGATTCTGGTCCTCTTGCTACCTCTGCAGCTATGCCTCCCAATGTATATGTTGAGGTAACTAAAATTTTATATCTAGCTGCAAACGTTTTGGCATCATCCCAATGTATAACACTAGCTTTATAAGATGCTGAATTCGAACACCAAGTTCGGTGTTTATCCGAAATTTCGTTATGCTGTTCACAGATACACACAGGCACGTATTGTTCTCGAATTTTGGGTGAAATGCAAACTTCCTCTCTTGCTATTGGTAGGTGATAGGGAAGGTAATAAAATTTTAGGCAAAAACAGAGCTCAGACCGGGACAAGTAGAATTTGAAGACGAAATATAACAGAATGGAGCAGGAGATGTGGATTATCAAGTTGGTAACACTGTCGGGGGTGATGAGAGAAGGATTAGGCAGTGCCGGTGTGGCAGGCAATGTGATTAATGGTATAAAACTTTCCGATCTCTCTACACGCTGGGAATTAATTTGAGGTAAAGGAAACGTGAGAATACGCAAATCTTGATAAAACAACAGGCTGGCTGCAGCAGAGCGTTTGAATAAAGAAAACTGTTTCGGTCTGCCGTTGTTCGCTTGTTCTTCCTGATGCAGGGTTGCGATAGCACGGAGCGGCCGGCCAGGCGGACAGAAAAACCGACCCACGGCACCTCACTTGCAGGTATGTACCTACAGGCGTTAGGTTAATTGACTGATGCGGGGCTTTCATTTCAATAATATCAGACATCTCTTTGAGTTAAGTTTCTTGATTCTGAGTGGGATATTAGCGGCGTTTTTAGTAATCGTGCACGACAGAAGTAATTTCTCTGATGTTTCAGTTAATTTGTACCAGTATCGCTTTACTAAAGAGAACCAGGGACTGAGGTTTAGGACAGCAAATAAATCTAAAAATTCTTATGTGTTACATTCACATAACTTTCTCTACCCTCTACCGCTTATTAGTGGGTATACAAATTATAATTACGAAAGCTTATTTTCTTACCCATTTCATTTCAATCGAGATAAACCTTTCCGGAAATAGCAGCATTACACAACTCGATATAGATACAAAGAGAACAGCGATAGTCAAAGGTTTTAGAACTGTACGCCATGTACTAGCCTTAAAAGTCCATACTTTTTCCATACCATCGCGAGAAACAGTTGCTAAAGATTTGAATGACAAAGATTTAAACAATGTGAACCATTAATAACGGATATCTTAGAAATAGGTGATGGAAAAAAAGTCTTTTTTTTATACACCATGGCCTGATAGTAGAACATCTAACACAGAACAAACAAGCGAAAAGCTTTAGATTATCGCACAAGAGATCAACTTTGTTTTCAAGTCCAATCGCATGCCACTTAACCTTTGTATTTGTACATGTTTAATGACTTGATTTGATTAGGTTTTACTTTTCGTCAAGTCTTTTTACATGATTAATTTCTCATGGCGCTCGCATTATCTGCTCAGAATACAAATGTCATATTTCAATTTATCGCCATTCGTTGTAGAGTTATATTGACAGCTTTCTGTGATCTAAAACGCTACTCATTTATCCAACCTACCTTCATGAAGATTACATTGCGGAAATTATGAATTCAGAAGAAACTGAAATGGAAGTGAAATTACAGAAGCAGCAGAAACAATAACACTAGAAGTACTTACCCAAAAAGATCCAGAAAGCAATATGATATAGCATTTAATCACTTCATTGCCTGGCGTAAGGCAAAACACGGTTAAAATAATTTCACTGCAAATGACTGCTAGCTAATCAACAAAAATAAAACATCTAACATCTCGCTTTTTAACGAATTTCTCTTGTTTCAAGAGCGCGTTCTAAACGTGATGTGTTAGATTCGGGAATCAGTATAGTATAGTATTTTACATATTCGAGCGCTATCTAAAAAATCTGATGTATTACACTCACATGACTTTCTCTACTCTTGTACAAACTATTTTTACAAACGCTTATTCTCCATATGCTTCATGATGTTAATCTTATTGCTAATTTTCTTGTAGATACAAGGGGAATTGCTAGGCTTTAAGCGATAGTCAAATATTTTAAGAGCTGGTTGCTATCTGGAGTATTCCATTCTCTTTGCATTACCAGGACAAAAAAAATGAATAACGAATTCCCATTTGAGAAAAAATATAAGCATTGGAAAATTTAAGGGAATAACAAGCAATATCTCGAAAATGGTTCACTCAACAATAAAAATGTATATTACAAATTGGTATTTTAACGCGATCTACATTTTTTTGAGTATTAAAATGTTGTCTCTCTTATGGTTTATCAATTATGCAAAAGTCGTTCACAATGAAGAATACTTTTGAAGACATTCTCAGAAAATTCAAGATATACATTTTGTCATGAAAGTATGTTAAATATGTGGTATTTTAATCAAAATCGTTAGAGCCATTTTTGAGAAAATTACAATTTTCGAAAACTGTTCCATGTAAAGGGTAATCTGGGGTGGGGGGATTTTCTTGAAAACCTTCGTGTCACATCTCTGGAAGACACTGAACCTAAATACCAAGTTTGGTGTTTATCCGACTGTTCGTTTCTGAGTTATGCTGTTCACAGACACACACATGGACATGTTTCCAAAAATGCTTTTTTTGTATTCAGGGGGCCTCAAAACATGTATTTCCGGTGAAATCTCGGTATCGACTTTTTGGGTGGAATACAATACTTCCCCTACTTACTATACGTAGTAGAGAAAGTAAAAATAGTATATGCTACACGTATTAAAAGTGATTTTATCCCCTGAGTATAATATACTGATGTATGTCTTAAACAGATATGCATTATTTGTATATTGCGTTTTCGTCTATCGTTTAACGTTTACCAGTTATACAAGATTATACAAAATTCCTCCGTAATGAAGTGGACTTCAAAGGCTACTCCCAGAGAATTCAAGTTATACATTTTATTGATCATGTAAATATATCTAGTAATTTAATCAATATATTTACACAATTTTTCAGAAAATCAAAAAATCGAAAAATGTTCCATGTAAAGGGCTATTTTCTTGAAAACCTTTGTGTCGCATCTTTGGAAGTTACTGGAGTTAATATCAAGTTTGGTATTTCTTTTTTAGTTATGCTGTTCAAACAACCACAGACGGATCTTATTTTCTTTTTATTCGGGGCCTCAAAACATGCATTTCTGGGGAAATCTCCATATAGAAGTTTTGGGTGGAGTGCAGTAGGTACTTTCTCTACCTAAAGGTAAGCGGTAGAGAAACTGAAAAAAAACCTAATGTTTTACATATGCATGACTTTTTCTACCTTCTTTTCCACAACTATTCTTATAGGGAACACTGTCTTATTCAGGTTACCAAAAAACAGATGACTGATGCCGCATGTCAGAGTAGCCAGCATTTTAACTTGTCATTAGATACATAACCAGAAAGGTTACCAGACAACTTACTTACAAAAGACCAACTTTTTCGGGTTAGTGCTAGTATTATGAGGTACTATCGTATATTTCATGTCATTATTACTTAAAATTGTAAATATATGGCGTGGACCATTTAAGTTAAGGATGTAAAATAGTTGTGTTTTATTTGGAGGTCATTGTGATGGTATTTACTTTCACGCATAACATCAAGCAACTTTTCTTAGAGACATTTCTTTCTAGAACGCTTAGTTTTGGAGATATTGCACATTCTCAACTTAAATGGTCCACTCTTTATAATAGGTTGTATATAATATACATGTAGGTTCTTTGGTACATCTGTATAAATAAAATTCGCCTGATGTCGTGATTTTTAATTTCCTAAAACATGGTTTCAGGCGCATTTTTAAACTTGACGGCTGCATGCATGTCAGTTTATGTAGACACTTTAGCTTTGTAGTGGCTTTCCTGTACCATCTGATAAAAAGTGGCGATGGCTGCATAGTCAGTCATGTATGTCAGACATTTTATTGACATTGATTTCTAACTTTGGGTCGTGACACTGAAGTATCCCATTCCAATTTATTTCAGAGAAACCATAATAGAATTCCAAGCAGGTTGACCGGTGTACAAGATTTGAACCGGAAACCTCCCGAATGTGAGCTATGAGGGTATCCACCTGAACCAATGAGGGCAGGAAATATCAATGAAATATCATGCTCTACCATGCACGGCCAGTATTTGGATTTATGTATTTATTTATCTTCAGTAAGTATACAATTACAAGTAAATACATATAATGCTCTTAAATGTTAGATGTTAAATGTTAGCGTAACGCTCCTTAGTCCTGTAAACTCCTCTACATATAAAATGAGATACATACATTATAGTAGCTCTATAGGGGATTAAGCCATGGGAGAACCAAGCTATAGTGACTAAATGGTCGGTGTGCGAAAGGTAACAGCATAACAGGTTGTAGTGGAATATTTGTTGGTAGTTGGAAGATGCTTCATGTTTATCTGCACCACGTATGGAAGCCAATTTGTCGCGGTCACTTCGTGTTATCTATTGCTGGACGCCTGTTATTGTGTTATTATATTAGTTTGAATTTTGAGTTATTTGTCCTCCGGCTAGCTATTATTACTACTCAGTCGAGCATATCTCTTAAACAGAGTGTGTAAACGGAAAGGAGTTTTTACTGAAGGATAACACTGATAAAAGAATTTGTTTTACACTTTTATTGCCGTCACACTTCTTTAATTTCACATAATTATTCTTAATACACGCCAGACTGAAACTGTTATATTTTCTAATATCACTTATTTGCTGCACATTATTAATTCGCGTATTTCACATTATATTACTAAATTTACGACGCGAAAGATTCTATAGAATTGCGTAACGTGTACTTTATGTATGCTTCCGTTGAACTACGCGACGTGTAACCCGTGGTATGATATCTTGGACTGAGCGACGTTTACCTCGTAAATTATTCTGTCAAACTGAGCGTGAATGATCCTGTTGAACTGGACAATACTTGCCTCTGGCTTTAGCATTTTATACTCCCTCACCCTAATATGCCTAAACATTATAACAGAGCTGCTATTGGTTAATAAAACGCCCCAACATTAGCGTCTATATTTATATCCAATCAAAATTACGAACACATATGCGCTAGGGAAAATATTCCCTCCATTTCTACAGAAAAGCGCGCTAATCTGACGTCATTTGCTTGCCTCTTCTAATTAATAAACAACTCACCCCCTCGCTCATTGTTGCCCCCTCTTATTGCCAGTTTCAGTGAGGCCGTGTAAACTTATTTCCTAACAATGCTTATAATTAACAAACATCTCAAATCAATTTCATACAATAATGCTTATTTACACTATAATCACTCTGGCATTTACAGTGTTGTGATATAAAATACTGCGTCAAGGTACAATATAATTAACCTTCGCAATGCATGTAACAGGTACATATTTGAGGAATAAGTGGCGGTTGGAACCAAACAATTCGAATATCACCAGATTCTAGTGATTTATCCGGCGATGGCAGACAAATATCAACGTTGTAACCTTTGGTAAAATGTAGCCAGTATACAAAGCTTCTAAATAAATATTCTTCATCTGGACGCTTGGCTGACCTAACGTACGTTTCTTGGTACCGGGAAGCACGCGGTTTGCTGGCGGAGTCGGATACTCATAACCCCTTGAATTCCAGCACATGGACTTCTCATGCAAATTATTACTGCGTTAACTACACACCTTTGTCATAGATGTTGTTGGAAATGAAGTCCTTGTGCTGCCACACATCTCTCACACCTTTTAAGAAAATTTGCATTAACACTCATTAATTCTTCATGGCCATGTAACTATAGAGGTGTACGAGAGGTTACTGAAGTGCAACTTTGACATTTTCTCACCATTATGCAATAAGTCACCAGAATCTGGTGATATTCGGATTGTTAGGTTCCTATTAATAACAGACAACTCCTTCGCAAATCCGCACCTGTTACGTGTATTAGGAAGGTTAGTTATACTGTATTTGTTCCGTTGGCGCCCTGTTTTTATATTCGTAGGTGTCCAAACTTCATGTGGACCACTAGTCACCAACTGACGCACTGATTTATTAATTATTAGGTCCTAACTTTACAGTTAACTATAAATTTGGATTTTTTTTTTAAGTTACAGTGTAATCGTTGTCTGTTTCTGTGAGGTTTTACTTTTAGAGAAAGATGATCTGCATAAAAGAAAACCAAGACGTTTAATAGTTTGGTTAAGTACGCCGAAATCATATTAATGCTAACTATAAATTGTTCTTCATAATATTACAGTACAGTAATTTGCAACTTTTAATAACATATGCATGTTATATGAAATAAGTCCAATACACGGTTCAGTGTTTAATTCTACGTTTAAGGTGCATCCAGGTTATGGGTCATAGGTAGGTTAGAGTAAGATTGCCTACGGAGGGGACTCGCATCGATTCAGAGTGAATATTGTACCTACGACCCACGAGGGGGCGTCCCCGGGAGGAAGGATAAGGCGAGGGACACTGAACGGCCGGATCCAAGAGCGACGGCACAGCAATAACAGGGTTCCTAAGTTTCCATATAGAGACACCCCGGAAGCCAGCCAAAAGCCGAGAGACGTAGTCACAAAGAGTGTCCTTTTCTCCTGTCACGCTACACCGAAATACCATCGCTGACAGCTCCGACCCTGAAAGAGACCAACGGGATGAAAGATGAAATGAAGAATGCAATGAAACGGAGGGACAGGAAATTCTAGGGATGAAAGAAACCACTCCAACATTCGCCTGGCGACCCGGGAAGGTCCCCGAAAAGATCCATGGGTCAGAGTGAGCGTTTGCCGAGATCGATCCCGGGACCTTCCGAATGTGGGCCACAGACGTTGCTGCCTGAACCATCCCGCTCGGTTAGGTTATGGATAATCAGCGGTTATGATAGAGAATGAAGGTGATGAAACCTTTTCACGAAGTAAAGAATATTGCTGACCAGTATACAAGATGCATCATAATTAATAGCGCAAACTGAAACAGCTGAAAGTATACGTTAGTATAAGCAAAAACGTTCCAGTAAACATGGGTCAGCAAACAAGCCATGTGCGGGATAACTGCAAAGGTGTGATTACAAGCCGCCACTGACTTCATTAAGCAACTTCGTCCTACTTAGTACAAATGAATTCGAAAAGTAGACTTCTCTGCAATTCTAACTTGTCTCAAAATTCAGTCGTAGCTTAGCTTAACAAGGAATACAATTCTACTTTACTATGTTACATGTTGTTAATACTGTACACTCTTCCCTTTTAAATGAGGTGTTCAAAGTGTCGTGCTTGCATCTCGATGTAATACTGCAGTGAATTTAGAACTCTCTTAAACACCCTTGGATCATCTCGGAATTCTTGACAAGCACGTACTATTGTCTGCTCCAGTACTACAACGGTATCAACAGGAATTCTGTACACTGCTCTTTTGAGGTGATCCCATACAGAAAAATCCAAAAGTTTGAGATCAGATGATCGTGGGGGCCAGGATAAACGCCCTCCTCGACCTATCCATCTTGGACCATATCTCCACGTTAGATGTCTTCTTACAGTAGCAGCAAAAGATGCCGGTGGTCCATCATGCACACACCACATACTCCGACGTTGGTCAAGGGGAACATCCTCAAGCAGTTCACGTCAGTGGCGGCTCATAACCACACATTCGCAAAAACAAATCTCGCACACGGCTTGTTTGTGGACTCCGGTTTACTGGAATTTTTTTGCTTCTACTATCGTATACTTTCAATCGTTTCGGTTTGCGTTATTAATTATACATCCTGTATATATGACAATGACTCATGATACTAGCAGAAGACCGAAATAGCGTGTAAATAGGATGTGTGGTGCGTTCTCTGGTTATATATCTAGTGACTCAAGTATAATGTTGATCACCCTAATAATGCGGCATCAGCGTGCTCTAGCAACCTGCTCCCCTATAAAATCACGCTTCTTTGTATAAAAAACAACTTAAACGTGGCCACTGGAGCAATTGTTAATATTGTAGAATACCTAATTGCAGAAATTAACTCTACTCACCTTATCGCGTGATTGCAACTACTGAACATTCTAATAGGGTTTCAATGGTTAACATATCATCATAGCATATCGATTTGTATATTCTGTAGTGAGTTAAACCAGCTTAAGAGAGCTAGTCTAATCTAGGATGTAGATTACGTCACAACTACATACATCGTGCACAATCGTGAAAATATATTGTAAGTCTTATGTACAATATGTCAGGCTAAAAATTACAAATCATTGTTACTTGCATTTAAAATATTTACAAAAATACTTATAATGATAACTAAAAATACTTATATTTAGTATTTACAAAACTGCATTAATTTTTGGAGTAAAATTTGTAGTGTATTTATTTATTTATTTATTTTCTGAATGAACGAATGAAATCCTCCTCTGTATAGAAGATGTGAGTGGTAAGGTATCTTTCTAATACTAACCTGAATTTATTTTTATTAGTTTTCAGTTCCTTTATACAGGGTAGGCCATTTAAACATGAAACTGTACAAAACGAAGCGTTGTAGAAAGATACGTCTTGAATAAAACTTGCTTGATATTATGGGGGAAAGTAAATGCCATTAGTCGTGTTTTATTTGGGGGACGTTGTGATGGTCATTTTAGAGTCAATTTGATTATTTTTTAAATGGGTACCTACCTTTTATATGTTGTTTTCTCGCTCATAAAAAAACTAAATAATATTTTTATAATGCGCTTTGCAATTCTTCTTACACCAACGTAAATAACAACGATAATTCTGAATGGCTCTGTGCGAAGAGCGCAATGAATGGCTGGACCATCCATGGATAATCATTTGAGGGTCAAGTTACGTTTCGTAATTGGCAACCATCATTTTTACTTTCTCTACTACGTATAGTAAGTAGGGGAAGTATTGCATTCCACCCAAAAATTCAATACCGAGATTTCACCGGAAATACATGTTTTGAGAGCCCCTAAATCCAAAGAAAGCATTTTTGGAAACATGTCCGTGTCTGTGTGTCTATGAACAGCATAACTCAGAAACGAACAGTCGGATAAACACCAAACTTGGTATTTAGGTTCAGTATCTTCCAGAGATGCGAAACGAAGGTTTTCAAGAAAATCCCCCCACCCCAGACTACCCTTTGCATGGAACATTTTTCGAAAATTTTAATTTTCTCAAAAATGGCTCCAA
Organism: Deroplatys truncata; assembly: GCA_030765065.1. Lineage (NCBI taxonomy): Eukaryota > Metazoa > Arthropoda > Insecta > Mantodea > Mantidae > Deroplatys > Deroplatys truncata. Next base: position 48,272,074 of record CM060986.1, read on the forward strand.
CAATTTTGTTAAAATATCATATGTTTAAGATATTTTCATGGCAAATGAAATGTATATCTTGAATTTTCTGGGAATGTCTCCAAAAGTGTTCTTCATTGTGAACGACTTTTGCATAACTGGTAAACCATAAGAGATAGACAAAATTTTACTGCACAAAAAATGTAGATCGCGTTAACATACACAAGTTATATCCTAAAAAAATTTTGGTAGAGTGAACCATTTTGGAGATATTGCTTGTTATTCCCTTAAATTTTCCAATACTTATACTTTTTCTCAAATTCGTCATTCATTTTTATATGTCCTGGACATGTAAAGAGATTGAAATGCGCCACATAGCAACCAGCTCTTAAAAGATTTGACTGTCGCTTATAACCTACCATATTTCCCTTGCATCTACAAGAAAATAAGCAATAAGATTGACATCTCGATATCCTGATTAACATGAAGCATATGGAGAATAAGCGTTTGTAAAAATAGTTTGTACAAGATTAGAGAAAGTCATGTGAGTGTAACATATCAGATTTTTCATGTTGTTTCCTTATTCATCACAAAATAAAAGATATTTTATAAATCATTTTCTAATGCGAAAACAACGTATAAAATGTAGGTTTCCATTTAAAAAAATTCTGATGTGTTACACTCACATGACTTTCTCTACTCTTGTAAAACTATTTTTACAAACGCTTATTCTCCATCTACTTCATGTTAATCGAGATAAACATTTGCAGACTCTATCTTATTGCTAATTTTCTTGTAGATGTAAGGGGAATATATATTTACAAGGGCAATATAGAAATACAGTAGCCTTTAAGCACATACATATCTCTTAATAGCTGGTTGCTAGGTGCAGCACCATTCCCTTTGCCACAGATTAATACTCTTTGCATATCCAAAACAAAAAAATGAATAACGAATTCCCATTTGAGAAAAATTGTATCGAAAAATTTAAGAGAATAACAAGCAATATCTCGAAAATGGTTCACTCAACAAAAAATGTGTATTTTAACGCGATCTACATTGTTTGTGTAGTAAAATTTTGTCTATCCCTTATGGTTTACCAGTTATGCAAAAGTCGTTCACAATGAAGAACACTTTTGGAGACATTCCCAGAAAATTCAACATATACATTTTATTTGTCATGAAAATATCTTAAACATATGATATTTTGATCAAAATCGTTACAGCCGTTTTTGAGAAAATTAAAATTTTCGAAAACTTTTCCATGTAAACGGTAGTCTGGGGTGGAGGGATTTTCTTGAAAACCTTCATGTCGCATCTCTGGAAGATACTGAACCTAAATGCCAAGTTTGGTGTTTATCCGACTGTTCGTTTCTGAGTTATGCTGTTCACAGACACACACACACGGACATGTTTCCAAAAATGCTTTTTTTGGATTCAGGGGGTCTCAAAACATGTATTTCCGGTGAAATCTCGCTATCGAATTTTTGGGTGGAATACAATACTTTCCCTACTTACTATTGACCCTAAAATGACCATCATAACGCCTTCCAAACAAAACACGACTAATGGTATTTACTTTTCCCCCCATAATATAAAGCAAGTTTTATTAGAGACACTTCTTTCTACAACGCTTAGTTTTGGTGATATTGTACAGTTTCAACTTAAATGGTCCACTCTGTATATGTTGGAAGTGAATTAAACGATACTATGCCATTGCAGTAAAATCCCTGTAGGTTATTGCTTGGCCTGTGTAAGTCCTGCCCGTGTCTGTTTGCTGTACGAGGACAGTCCCAGAAGTACCCGCCCTACGTATATATAGTGATCGTTGTTTCAAACAAATGACTACGGTAGAAGTACCGCCCTTATAAAGCTTAAGTTTGAAGTTGGACGATGCTATGTTGTTTAGTAATTGTTTGGCAGCCATTAATAGTGAACTCTCTCAGCGAATCTGTAAACATGGATAAAACTGGTCATCGTTGTGTGATACTATACTTTCATTGGAAAGGCCTTAGTCCAACTAATATTAAAGCTGAGCTACATTCTATTCTGGGGGAGTCTGCTCCTTCGTTTACAACAGTAAAATATTGGGTGGCAGAGTTTAAGCGAGGCCGTACGAGCTGCCAAGACGAACATCGCTGTGGTCGACCAAATGAGGTGACCACGCCAGAAATTGTGAAGAAAATTCACAAAAGGCTATTGGATGACCGTCGACTGAAAGTGCGCGAGCTAGCAGACATAATAGATAATAAAAAAATTATTGGTAAAACTATAATTGTAAATAAAATTGTATTTGAGTAAAAAAATATTTCATTTGAGGCTAGTAGGTATTTTCAAAAGTGCTGTACATCGCACACTATCTGAAAATTTAGACATCGGAAAGCTATGCGCAAGATGGGTGCCGCGTTTACTCTCAATGGAACAAAAGCAGCGTCGTGAGGATATTTCAGTCGAGTGTTTGGCGATGTTTCGTTGCAATAAAGCCGAATTTTTGCGTCGATATATAATCACGGATGAAACATTGGTCCATCACTTCACGCCTGAGACGAAGAAACAGTTAAAACAGTGGATTTAAAGGGGAGAGTCGGTTCCAAAGAAGGCGAAGACAGTTCCATCTGAAGGCAAGTTCATGGCGTCAGTTTTTTGGGATGCGCATGGGATAATTTCATTGATTATCTTCAAAAAGGAAAAGCAATCAATGATGAGTATTATGCAAGTTTATTCCAGCATTTGAATGATGAAATCAAGCAAAAACGGCCGCATTTATTGAAACAGAAGGTTCTGTTTCAGAAGACAATGCACCAGTTCACACATCCATTATCGCCATGTCCAAAATCAATGAGTTAAGGTTCGAATTGTTTCCTCGTGCACCCTATTCGCCAGATTTAGCCCTCTCTGATTATCTTTCTGTTTCCAAAGTTGAAGAAATAGCTTAGTGGTAACAGATTTGCTAAAAATGAGTTTGTAGTTGGAGGATATTTTACAGAACTCGATGGTTCTCAGTGTAAACAGAGTATCGAAGCTATTGAACATCGCTGGGAAAAGCGTACCGAGCTGAAGGGAGACTATATAGAGAAATAAAGGATGCTTTTTCCCAAAATGTCTTTATTAGATCGGGTACTTCTGGAAGATCCTTGTATATATCTGAATTTTTTATGGCCACTTCTGGCTTGTCGAACAGAATTAGAAGTACAGCTATAATATACTCACAGGCTAATGGTAAAATTCCAAAAAATTTTAATAATGGCATTCCAAGCCGAAGTTCGTAGAATTCCGATTTCTGACACTTCAGTTGTCCAGAGAAAAGCTTCCAATGTATTACAGAGGAAGTAGTATGCAACAAAATAAGAATTACAGTTCCTATAAACATTGGCCGTAAACCTAGTATCTTGTGAGTTATAGTCTTATTTTGTACGAAGAGCCTATCTTGCACTCCGAGCGCTTTGGCACGAAATGAATTAGAACACATTATTCGTAGAGGTTTGTTGCTATGCAGCACAGCGTGTTTGTATATAGGCAAGAACAGAACACAAGAGCAGTCAACCTACAGTATTCCACTGCGTGCTACGTATTGCTGTATCAGTCAGGTATTTTATTTACGCCTGGTGTAAGATAGTACTTAAATGGCGCATGTTTTGTTGTGACACTGCAGTACTGTAATTTGTTTTCTTGTCTTCTGGACTTAACAGCACCGGGCCATTTTCACCATAGGGTTAGGCGACAGCTTTCTTAAGCGATGGATTGGTCGGGGAGAATCAATACCTTGGCCTTCCTGTTCTCATGACTTTAATCGTTTAGACTTTTAGCTTTGGGGACATTGCGTGTTGTGTATGCAGTCCCCATAAATGATGTGCAGACACTAGAGAACGCGTGTTCAATGCTTGTGACGGTATCCGGAACAACCAGAGGTATTCCAAAAATGCGCGATTTCATGGACGCAGGGTGGAAGGCCGCATGGAGCACCTTTTCTGAAGATTAGATCAAAGACATTGTAATCATTGATGGTAGTGTAGTAGGCCATAACTAAGATATTAAGTTTACGACCAATGTTTATAGGAACTGTTTTTCTTCTTTTGTTGCATACTACCAACTCTGTAAATACTGGAAGCCTTTTTTCCCGGCAATGCTGTAAATTTTATAACTTTATAACAATACTTATATTTTAAATATATTTTTAAATATGGTCCTGCCTCTGACATTTTGTAAAGCGAATTCTGCATCACTTCACACTTTGGAGTAGAGAGCTAAACTTTTGCGATAACTTCGGGGAAGCTTCTGTGTGCTTAAACCATGCGGTTGCCTTCATTGTAAATATATGCGAATTTGTTTTCTCTACTTTTGCTTTGAACAGCTTTTTCTGCGAATGACAATTTCTGGTATAAACGACCCGCTTTCTCAGAAACTATTGAAGGTAGATAAAATTAATATTAAGATGATTAAAAACACTCCTAAGGACTGTTGCGGATCTAGTTGGTGTTGATAAATGGTTTGATTATTATTTTAAATGGTTGCTGATAAACTGTAATAAAAATATAGTATAATTAAGAAAATAATCTTATCTTCGTTATTATAGTAGATTATGATACAAGGAGTAAAAGTAGGGTTTTAATTCGCAATTCTACGAGTAAAATAAAGCCACTTTTAACACGTGTGGCACATACTGTTTTTAGACAGCGCTTGAATTTGTAAAATATCAATAATACTATATCGATTCCTGAAAGTAACACAGAACACGTTTAGGACGCGGTTCTTGAAACAAGAGAAATGGGTGGTTGACCACCCAGAAATGTTCATAAAAAATTCAGACAATACACAGCAAACAAACCAGAAATGGGCAGGACTTATACAGGTCAAGCAATAACCTACAAGTATTTCAAAAAGGGGCTTACTACAATGGTATAGTATTATTTAATTCACTTCCATCATATATTAAGGAACTGAAAACTAACAAAAATCAATTCTAGCTGGCATTGAAACGTTATCTCATCACTCACACCTTCTATACAGAGGATTATTTTCATTCAAAAAAAATAACTGACTATAAAATGTTACTGAATTCTATAAATACATTAAGTATAAATAATATTGTTTTAAAATGTTTAGCTCTAACGTACTCTACATAAGAACTACAATTTATTTACATACAAGTACACAATGTAATTATGCATTCATGATGTAATCTATATCCTAGAGTAGACTAGCCTCTTTTAAGCTGGTCTAGCTCACTACAGAGCTGTCTAGCTGGTCTACAGATTGGGATATTATGTTATGACTTAAAAAAGCGAGATGTCAAATGTTTTGTTGATTCTCTAGCAGTCATTTTCACTGAAATTATTTTCAACATGTTTTGCCTTACACCATTCAATGAAGCCTTAAAATGCTATATCATATTGCATTCTGGACTTTTTTGGTAAGTACTTTTAGTTTTATTCTTTCTGCTGCTTCTGTAATTTCACTTCCATTTCAGTTTCTTCAGAATTAATAATTTCCGTCATTTAATCTTTATGTATGTGATATAGATAAAAGAATAACGTTTTAGATCAGGCAGAAAGCTGCCATTATAACGTATAGGTTAACTCTACAACTAATTGCGATAAATTGAAGTATGACGACTAGTACTGTAAACAGGCATGTGATTACTATGAGAAATTAGTCATGTAATAAGACAAAATGAAAAGTAAAACCTAATGAAACCAAGTCGAGTTATTAAACATGTGCAAATACAAAGGGTGATTGCCATGTGATTAGTCTTGAAACCAAAGTTGGTCACAATAAAGGCTGTCGCACTTCAGCTTTTAGTCCGTTGTTCTGTGTTAGAAGTTCTACTTTTAGGCTATACTGTCTAAAAACAAACTTTTTGTATAAGAGTAGATGATGAAGTTGGCATACATCAGGATTTGCATACAAAGGCTAGTTTGGTTTTACTTGAGATATTAAATTAAGTTTTGTAATGTGTTTCATGTTCTGTGCTTGTTTGTGGAGTTTTATAATGCATATAACTGGATATTTCCGATGTTGCTGCATGGAGCATATAATACAAGTATATTTAATTTTTAATTTTAACATTCATACTTGGAAACATTAGTGACAAAATAAAGTCCTTACTGAATACACCCATGTGGAGGTACAGAGCAGGCTTGAGATTGCTCCTTTGTAAGTATGCAGGAAAACTAAACGGTAAATTATGCAGTGTTTAGGAGAAAAATCCGGACTTTTTGTCTTCTGTGGATAAATACTTTCGAGGTGAAAACGTAGCGCTTCCTGAAGAAGTTTGCCCAAAATTTGTAACGACTTTCAATAGCATCTGTAGAAGTGCAAAGATCCTTCTTAGAATACAAACCTGTGTTAACCGATAAATATCATTAACTTACACCTGAGCATTTGGAAAAATGATCACTGTATAGTGCAAATAAAGTTAGAACGATCAGAATATTGTCTAAGGAAGAATGTACATTGTATTAATTTTAATACATGCTTACTGCGTATTTTTGAAATATATGTAATTAATATGTCGTAAGCACCAGAGGCGTAGCTAGGGAGGGATTCTGGGGGCTGGAACTCTTCCTCCTAAAAATTCTTCTTCTCCTTTTAAGGATTATGCAATATCACCTGTTCGGGTTGAAAGGGGATATACCACACACATATATACTTATAGACATGTAAATCAATGTCAAACAAGAATTATACATAATAATATAATTCAGCAAAAAAGATGTTAGAATATTTAGCAGCCAAGAGATGTACAAAGCAGATTGTAACGTAGATAAGTAAGGGATGGGCAAGCTAGGTAATTCCAGGTAAAAGATAATTCTAGGTAAGCCCACCACCTTTCACCAAGCTAATGAGCAAGGAACTTGAAGGAATAAGGAGAAATAGAAAACGACAGATATAAAAAGAAAAGAGACAGAGATAATGAATTTGCTTCTGGCGCGTCACTGGGACGCGTATGCGAAAAGTTTTGGAGCAGAATATTTTCATACATAATAAGATAACGCGGTTTGAGGACCAATTAGAAATGTCGTTACATTCTAAGGCGCGAAAGTGAGCGTTACTAAATTTGGGTATAAAAGGGGGAAGAAAGCCCCAGATTTTCACTCTCTCATAGAATCTCGTCGACACAAAGTGATACTCTCTGGATGACGGATGCACGTGCAGTCAGATTATGCTCCTAATTTATTATTATGCTGGATATTGTTACAGATGGGAATAGCTAGCCGTCCACAAGTATTTTAGACCAACGATTTTCCGCTACAAAAGACGTTCAACGTTTTTCCGTTACACGGTCTCTAGCCATCTCTTTCGTGGTCTTACTAAACTTCTCCCTGAGGGTGGTAATTCATTATCTTTTTTGATATTCTATCATCTCTCATTCTATCAACATGTTCTTTCCCATTTCTTTTATTTTCATCAATCTTATCGTTTACTGATACAATATTCAAATCAGATCTTATTGATTCGTTTCTTATTTTGACAGCCCCCCCAAAATTAAAAATTCAAATAAAAATTAAAATAATAGCACCTTTCTAGGTTGTCGGGAGAGATACTTCCTAACCGTATAATTGGTAGCGGTATATTTACGCCGCATCTCTGGACAATATGACCGAAGGTGAGTAACAGAAACTGTACTGTAGATGGTGTTAGTACAACCATGCTAAGTTATCGAGGGCAAGTTTTCGTTCTGGTGCTAGATTTGAGTGGTTTCCAACTGAGTGCAACATCTCTCAGTTTAGAACATAACTAGAAGCCCTATTTTGTAGCGAAATAAAATGGTCTGCAGCGGTAATATAAAATACTTCACAACGGTCATTAATTTTCGTGTCTTGCCGCTTAGAATACACAAAACATCCTACCTTAATTTTAATTCCAATTCCTGCACCCTAATCTGTGCATATAAAATCGATTTATTTATATATTTCAACCTCATATTTATCATTTGAAATGAATAAAAATGGTTTAAAAATGGATCCCTATACATAACCCCAACTAATAAATTCCTGGATACGCTACCGTTAAGGGCATATTTCAAAGATTTTGACTCCAAAACGCATACTTTAGATGCATTTAGTTCGTACAAATCTAATGTCTAGTCATGAAGTTAGGAGATTTAATGTTGGCGGGATAGAGCTTTTAAATCTCCCCATAGTTTAATATAAAAAATAGTACTTCTTCCTCTTCAAGGTTAGGCTGTGAAGTTCGTTCCGAAGGCTCTGGGTCATCCTATTGAACGCCGGCCTTCAGAATTGTAGTTGAATGCTTGTTTGGTTTCTGACATCATTCATCATTTCTATATGTATTGGAACCATTACCATTTGGAATTATGTATTTTCTCCTCTGCTTTATGTATGTTTAATTCTTCCCTATTTGGGTGTTAGGTATATGATCGTTTTAATGAATATCCTGATATTCGTTTAAGAAACTGCATCTTGGATGTTTCTAATCCCCTTTTAGACAGTCTATTGAGGATACAATTTTCACCGCCATATAAAACAAAGGAACTGCCGTATCTTGTAAAATCTCATAATTGTATCTATTCCAGTTTTATTTCCTTGTGTTATTTTTCCACACATGTATTGCAACTTATTAGGTTTTTACTTCCCCTACCATGTACATATTAGGTAGAGAAGGTATTGCATTACACTCAAAAATTCAATATCGAGATTTCACCGAAAATAAATGTTTTGAGGCACCTTGTATACAAAAAATCTGAAGTGTTACACTCACACAACTTTCTCTACTCTTGTACAAACTATTTAATCGAGATAAACATGCTAATTGCTAATTTTCTTGTAGATGTAAGGGGAAAATATATTTACAAGGGCAATATAGAAATACAGTAGCTTTTAAGCATATGCATATCTCTTAATAGCTGGTTGCTAGGTGCAGCACCATTCTCTTTGCCACAGATTAATACTCTTTGCATATCCAAGACAAAAAAAGATCAACGAATTCCCATTTGAGAAAATAAGTATTGAAAAATTTAAGGGAATAAAGGGCAATATCGAGCAATATCTCTAAAATGGCTCACTCAACAAAAAAAATGTAAATGACATAAATTGTGTATTTTAACACGATCTACATTTTTGTGTAGTAAAATTTTGTCTATCTCTTATGGTTTACCAGTTATGCAAAAGTCGTTCACAATGAAGAATACTTTTGGAGACTTCCCAGGAAATTCAAGATATGCGTTTTATTTGTCATGAAAATATCTTAAACATATGATATTTTAATCAAAATCGTTAGAGCCATTTTTTGAGAAAATTAAAATTTTTGAAAAATCTTCCATGTAAAGGGTAATCTGGGGTGGGGGATTTTCTTGAAAACCTTCGTGTCGCATCCTTGGAAGATACTGAACCTAAATACCAAGTTTGGTGTTTATCCGACTGTGCGTTTCTGAGTTATGCTGTTCACAGACAGACACACACACAGACAGACAGACACACACACGGACATCTTTCCAAAAATGCTTTTTTTGGATTCAGGGGGTCTCTATACGTAGTAGAGAAAGTAAAAATTAGAAAAAGGTCCGTGTGTATGTGCGTCTGAACAGCATAACTCAAAAACGAAAAGTCAGATAAATACCTACCAAACTTGATATTTAGGTTGTTTTCATGGAACACGTTTCTAAAAAAAATTCTAAAAAATGGTTCTAATTATATTGATTAAAATGTCATATATTATACATATTTACATGTCAAATAAAATGTATATCTTTAATTTTCTGGGAATATCCTGTGAAATCCTCTTCATTCAGAAGGATCCTCCACAGTGGTGTAGTGGTTACCATGCTAGCCTCAAGTTCCCGAGGTCACGGTTTCAAACCCTGCGAAGGACGATGGATTCGGCGTTAAAAAACCTTAGCATGGCTTCCTTCGAAAGGAAAGTATAGCCGGTGGTCCCGTGTCGTATATTTACGTCACGTAAAAGAACCTCAAGCCTGATAAAGAGGCCTCTGAGTAAAATTATCGGTATTTCACGCTCAATATAGAATGGGACGCTAAGGACCACAGCAGTTAAAGAGTGTCCATAAACAAAACTCAATTTAATTTTTCATTCCGAAGGGATTTTGTATAATTTTGTACAACTAGTAAACGACAGACAAAAACGCACTGAAAAAAACATTTAGTTCTCTTTAACACAGTTTATTTCAAAAAAGGCTTTTTGGAGATATCCGAGATTAATGTTTCAAATTGTTCAGTACTTGGCCATTCTCTTTAAGTCCTGTCAACATTCAGCTGTTTCTCGAAATTGCATGATAATTTTAGGGTCAATTTAAATTCACCCTAATTTTAGGTTCCCATTTAAAAAATTTAATTGACCCTAAAATGATCATCATAACGTCCTCCGAACAAAACACGACTAATGGCATTTACTTCCCCCCATAATATCAAGCAACTTTTATTCAAGACATTTCTTTTTGCAATGTTTAGTTTTGGAGATATTGTAGTCAACCTAAATGGTCCAGCCTGAGTATTACAGAATATGGGAGACAAGCGGCATTCTTGGCGTATTTTGCATAATAAAATATATCGCTGCTCGGGTCCGCACTCTGTTCTCTAAAGAACTGGACGATACCAAATGAAGATGAAGGTGTTTATGCCTGAAGTTTGTAATGAAAGGCGCCGGAGTGCCTGCAGGCTGCAGTTTCGGATATCTATTATGATTTTCTCGTGGGTAAGCTTTCTAACACATGAGCAGGTGAAAAAGAAAAGAACCCGCTGCGACCCACGTTCTTAATTTAAAAGTTGAGATGAGAGAGGGAGAGAGAGTGAGAGAGTTGCCCTGGCGTGTGAAATATATTAGCTGGAGATGAGGCGAGGGCAGTGTTAAAACATACTCAAGGCCTCTTATCGCGATGGGACCAACAGAGTTTCCAGTTTCCAGCACGCTTATCTCCCTGCCTATCTCCACGCCTTCCGCGCCAGCAACGGGTGGGTTCGAGTCCCGGCGCCACTCATCATTTCATTACTCGCAGCCTAACACAAACACTGGGAGAAACTTTTAAAATGCAAGTTCCAAGGGGATTAAAATTAAAGAGTCTACTACAATTCATACATACATGCGTATTTATTACTTTCTCTAGTGTTTACTTATAGTAAGTAAACTTTTCAACAAAAATTCGATACCAAGATTTCACTGGAAATACACGTTTCGAGATCCCCTGAACAAAAGAAATTAGAAAACGTTCGTGTGTGTGTGTGTGTGTGTGTGTGAAGAACATAACTCAAAAAACGAAAAATTTAATAAATAGCAAACTTGGTATTTCAGAACATCTTTCAAAAATGCGACATAAAGATTTTAAAAAAACATTTCCCCACCCCAAACTATCCCTTATATGTATGTATGTATGTATGTATGTATGTATGTATGTATGTATGTATGTATGTATGTATGTATGTATGTATGTATTTCCATAATGCAATACAAAAATCTTACAATTTTTAATACATTATTTAGTTGCTATTTTATTCTTTAGTCCAGCTTGCATTTTAACACCGTGGTTATTTATGCATGGTGGGTCATAACAAATTCATATTGCTTTATTTTTCTAAATAATTTTTCTCTTACCCTCCCCATATATTCTCCTATTCTTTTTATATCCCTCTCCTTTTTTATTTTCATTATCCTAACTTTTAATAGTTCTTTGTTAACATTCTCCCAATCTTTAGGTAAAAACTGATCTCTCCACAACTTAGTTTCTTCACATTCAATTATATAATGCAAATCATTATCTGCCTCTCCATAAAGAGGATACTTATCCAAATTCGCTCCCATCCTATCTCCCCTTAGCCTATATGCACTTAATCTAGACCAGGCCCACCCTTCTCTCACTAACCCATTACCTACATCCACATACTTCTCCCTTCCCCAGTCCACCTTTAATTGTCTATATAGTTCCAAACTTTTATTTCCTTCCAGACTTAGAAATAATTCTTGTTTCTCTATATCATCCACTCTGCTCCTCACTTCTTTCCAGAAACCTTTTAGCTAACCTCTCTCTCTCTCTCTCTCTCTCTCTTCCTCTCTCTCATCCCAATTTCCTGTAGAATTCTCCTTATTCCTTGAGCCCAGTTCATCCCAGCACTGGATTTTTTCTTGGATTATTAAACATTGCTTCAAGATATTATGCTCGTCCAATGATTTCAACCAATGCCAATATTTAATTAACTTCATAACTTTATAGAATTTAATTTGTGTTTCCTTTCTTGCTTTTCTTCCTAAAGTTCTTCCAATTTTTGAACAGATAGCTTGAAATTTATTAACCTTCCTCTCGTTGTCTTTGTCATATTTAAAACTAAAATCCAAACCTAGATAATTTAAGTGCCTACGTGCTTTTTTTTTTTGTTTTCTTTTCTTTTTGCCATGCAAATATCTTAAACATAAAACAAAACCGTTAGAACCATTTTTGAGAAAATCAAAAACATTGAGATTTTGCCATGTAAAGGATAGTTAGCGGTGGGAAAACTTTCTTGAAAATCTTCTTGTCGCATCCTTGAAAGACATACACACACCTTTTTGTAAAAATGTTTTTTTATCGAAACGATATTTAAGGCAAACTTTTGATGTCGACATTTTGGTAAAGTCATAGAGAACGTAAAACTCCAGAAACGGTCCTTTCAGTAGTCGTTTATAAAGGCAAAAATGAAGCCTTGAAGTTAATTATAAATAGTTAAGTCTGGTAGACATTAAGAGTTTGTTGTTTTGTGATCAGGTTGTGATTGTATCACAGACGGAATGGAAGTGATTGAGAAAGCCTGCATGTTGTTTGACTGCATCAACTCGGTGAGATCTCAATAGCGATAACATTCCAGCTTAAAAGCAAAGGATTAGTTTATTGGTAGCCCGGGACTGGCCAGAATCCTGATTTCTGTGTAAACTCCTAATGGAGTATCGCTGTAACGACGGCGACAAAACAGCTGTGAAACGAGTTTCCAGTTATGTCTTTGCTCGACAGTGTTTTTATGTTTGTTTGTCTCCATGGTAATGGATTCCTTGCGCCGCCGTGTCAGGAATTTGTTACTACAAGTATATTTAACATCCATTTTGTACGGATCGTCTAGTTTCTGCCGCTGCTGGACTTCAAATTGATGTTACCGAATGCAAATTAGGGTAACCGACATTTCTACTTTCTCTACCAGGTGCGTAATAGGTGGAACAGGTATTGCGTTGCGACTTTACCGGAAATACACGTTTTGAGATCCACGATTCGAAAAAAAATAGAAAAAGGTCCTTGCGTATGTACTAGTTTAAGATATTTGTATGACAGGGAAACTTAAAACATATTTTCGATGAAGTCTTTATATCGCTCTTGCCTACTACTCATAGATGGTACAAATCTGATGTGTTCAATTCACATGAGTTTACCTTCTCATTCTTCTATTCTCACAAAAGCTTTCTTCCGGCAAACTTTCATTACACATCTCGTACAGGGAGAGCCAGAAAACTACGAACCGGCTGCACGGTGATTTTACTGTCCGCGTCCTCGACGCTCGTTGCCGTCGGCCGCTATAATTTTTAAAACTACTTTTAAAGGCTTTACTTACCCCCTTTTTAGAGAATTAGCAGACAGGGAGAGTGATTTTACCTTTTTTCAACAAGACTCTGCAACAGCTTATATGGCCGATATTTCGATGAGAACAATTGAAAGTGTGTTTCAGGACAGAATTATTAGTAGAGATTTGTGGCCCCCTACCTAACCCCCTGCGATTTCTGGGGTAACTTAAAACAAACTGTACAAGACAAACCCACACACCCTGGAAGAATTAAAACAAAATATCCGCCGTGAACTACGGCGAGTGATGGATAGTTTCTTAAAGAGGTGCCAAAAATGTATGGATAACGACGGTGTCCAGTTTCAGCATCTCCTTTCATAAAGTTGGTAAGTAAAGCCTTTAAAAGTACTTTTAAAAAATTGTATGGTTTCATCCGCGCCTTTCTATGATAGCGGCAGACGGCAACGAGCGCCGAGGACGCGGACAGGAAAAACACCGCTCAAACGGTTCGTAGTTTTTTGGCTCTCTCAATAGATGTGAGAAGAATAGAAGCTAAAGAGATTATCAAATTTTTAAAAATGGTCGCTATGTGAGACTTTTAAATTCCATGTTCATTCCATGACTACGAAAGAATGCGAAAAGCGCCCTTAACACTTGAAAAAAAAACGAATATTTAAAAATTCAAACCAATTACATAAAATACGAGGCGTGTTTTTAAAGTAAGTACGATTTCATATATTCCACTGCATAATTTTGAGCATGTGCAACCACTTCCTCTATTCATTAGGAAGCCAGACGCAGCTGTGAGCGCTCGTCACTTTGTGTTTTCCGGTTGTTAGACCGTTTCGAAATGTTCAAAACAATCGAACGACCCGCCAACTGAAAGTCAGATCAGTTATTCGTTTTTTGAATGCGAAATGTTACGTCAGCAAACTTCATGACCAACTACTGTGCGAGGTATATGAGGAAACAATAATAAGTGACAATCGTCGGCCACACACAGCCAAACAAACTCAAGATCTGGTCGCATCATTTGGTTGGAAAAAATTCGACCACCCTCCATACAGTCCGATTTTGGCACATAGTGATTTTCGTACGTTCCTTTGTGGAAAACATTTCAACAACGATGTTGTGAAACAAGTGCAGGCTTGGCTTTCATCGCAGTGGCATCATTCTTTGACGAAGGCATACAAAACTGGTTTCCCTTTACGACAAGTACCTGAATGAAGGCGGTGACTATGGGGAGAAGTAGTGTAACGTGTAAGGTAATGACTGACATTTAAGTGTTTGGATTTTTGTTGGTATTTTTAAAAAAAAACGATATCGGTATTTACTTTAAAAAGACGTCGGGTATCTCGGAAATGGCTAACGCCACAAATAAAATTAATTTGATATAAATGTGCGATTTAACGAGCACTACGTTATTGGTAAACTAAGATTTTGTCTATCTCTTACGGTTTACGAAGTAAACAAGACATTCTTAAGCTATTAACAGAAAATTCAAGATATACATGGGGGCGAAGGCCACCGGAAAGTACGTGGGGCGAAGGCCACCGGAAACTTTGTATCATACGTGGGGCTACAATACATCTGCTTCAACATAGTTTTGTATTTATCCGACATTTGGTTTTCGAGTTACGCTGTACACAGACAAGACACATATACACAGGGACATTTTCCTAAAAAGGTTGCTTTTTTTATTCTGGGGCCTCAAAACACGTATTTCCGGTGAAATCTCGCAATCGAAATTCTGGGTGGAATGCTAAACCTTCTGCACGTACTATGTACATGGTAGGTAAAGTAAAAATCAATCGCAAATTTGTAGGTTAGATGACGCACACTATAAATAGCTGTGTCTACATTGCAACATGAAATGTTTCGAAAACGGCTAGCGCTACCGAAAATTTTGTTTGACACAAATTGTCTCTTTTTAATGAGTTCTACAGTTTTTATGCATTAAATTTGTCTATTTTCTATGGTTTACCAGTTATACAAAGTTATATAAGAGTTATTTCGAATGAAGAGGACTTCTCAAACTATTCCGAGAAGATTCAGATATACATTTTAATAATAATTTTATTTTAATCAAAATCGATAAATACTACTTTTGAGAAAATAAAAAATAATCACACAATTTCCACTTAAAGAATAGTTTTGGAGTGGGAAATTTTCTTGGAAATATTTATATAGCATTCTTTGAAATATGCCTAACTAAAATGCCAAGATTTATAGTTATACCATCCTCTCTCTCTCTCTCTCTCTCTCTCTCTCTCTCTCTCCCCTCACTCGCTTAAACACATATATTATTAGTAATATGACTTGGTTAGTACTTCCAGGTAGGGGTTTTGCCGAGTGAACCATTTCCATCATATTCCTTGTTATTTATTTGAATTTTCCAATGCTTATACTTTTTCTCAAATGGGAATTTGTTATTCGTTTATTTTGTTGTTGTTGTTGTCCTGGACATGCAAAGAGAATGTAATTCTCCACATATCAACCAGCTCTTTAAAGATCTGACCATCTCTTAAAACCTACCATATTCCCCTTGCACCTATAAGAAAATTAGCAATAATCTTGATTAACATAAAGTGGATGGAGAATAAGTGTTCGTAAAAATGGTTTGTACAGAGTAGAGAAAGTCATGTGAGTGTTAACACATCAGAATTTTTTAATGTAAATAAGTCAGCAAAGGGGTTAGAAACAATGCTCAAAGAGCTGAACAGCGTTAAGCAAGAAATTGAACTACGGATGAACCCAACTAAGACGAAAGTGATGACAAATGCTGCAAAAACTACCAATAGTATTGGAAAGAATAACTATGGAATATGTGGAGGACAATCCTGGAGCTTAAAAGATGTCCTACTAATAAAATACCTAAATCTGAAACTGAAGATACAAGTCATGGAATTGTGCGTAATTCCAATGCTTATATACGGATGCCAGACATTGTGCTTCACCGTACGTGAAACAAAAGTCCCACAAATGTGCCAGAGAAAGATGGAATGGAAAATACAGCTACAAAATAGAATACGAAACACAGAAATCAGAAGAACGACAGGAATGGAGGGCGCAGCAGTACGCGAACGACAGCTTAAATGGAAGTGAGGAGACCATGCAAGAAGGATGAGCCACGGAAGATGGGCCCACAGTTTGGGACAACAGGCTCGGAAAATAAGAGGTCGCCCACTCCAGAGGTGGTCAGACGAACTACTATAAGGAGCTGGAAGAAGACGACTGCCTTTACGGGCACACAGACGCGTCATGTGACGCCGCTCCCCGTTGCCACTATTGTGGTAACGGGAACTTCACCGCAGATTGCAGGGCACACGACCTGTCACACCGGCGCCGCTTCTGCGCCTCATGTGGGGGCAAGGAGCACTTCACCGGTCAGGCCGTCTGCCCACTCTACCCACGTAGAGCATCGCCGACCACCAGCATCCACAAGACACTGCAGACCAACATCCCACCGCCGCAGTTCGACGCCTCTCAACTAGAGCACAAGTTGGCGAACACCAACGCGCTAGTTGAGAAGAACACGACCAGCAACAACATCCTCGAAGCAATTCAGGACCTCCACACAGAGTTGCTGGCCGTATCTTCCAGACTCACCGCACTTGCAGACCGGTTCACCACACACTGCACCGCACTGGAAGATCAGCTCACCACCAAATTCACCAGACTTGAAGAACGGTACGTCACACACTACTACCCCGTCATAGAGACCATACAGTCACAACACGCCAAGACCATCAAGGACATCCACACAACACACCGCACCACCATTCGCATGGTAAACGACTACCTGCGGGATAGGATCGCAGACCATGCGACCAAGGTGATCAACGCTCTCCAACCGGACATCACGACATCTCCAAGATCATCACTGCAGCACCACACTCGACAACGCTGTCCAGAATTCCCTGGAAATACCCCGAATGCTCGGAGGTAACAAGCCCGGGCTCGGAGCCATCATCACTTGTTAAGTCACCACTGTTCACAGGTCCCTGCCAGGGCTTCGGCCATGGGAGATACCTACTCACCACAGCGGAGAACTCCGCACCATTACATTAATCACCCACAATCCGCCGGTTTGCTTAGGCGGTACCGGCCACCATGAACACCATTATGCCCCCAATAAATAGCGCTACAACAGAATCAAATCCTTCTTTTCCTCTTCCTTTTTCCTTTCTATTACCTATATATATATATATATATATATATATATATATTTCTGTTTTTCCTTCAGACCTTTATTCCTGTCCCCCCCAAAAGAACCCCTACCCAAGGATCGTCAATTATGGAAGGAAGTCACCGCCAAAGGAGTTAAAACTACAACATTATTATGCTAAGGACTAATTTGGTGTTGGACTATACTTTGATAAAAAGGGTTAAGTGAAAAGACAAGCAAAAGTTTAATTTTCCCACAGACTGGCTCACCTTGGGAGTTTTTACATGATATACACTACCTAGAATAGAAGGCCATTGCCTTAAAGGGATGTAAGGTTATCTTATCTTACTTTGTATTCACTCTTAGGTTGTTCCGCGTCAAAACAAACCCCAGGTGACCAGTGCACCGCTATAATGTATCCTTCCGCGTTCGCACTAGAAATACTGTCACTCTTTCAGACCATGTGGCGAGCACAAGCAGCACTTAGTGCAAAAAAGAACAGAATCCTTATTTCCACAACTGAAACGGTGTCTAGCATATTCTGTTGAGGGTTAAAGGTGATAAGATTGATAGTTGCAACAAAATAAACGTTTGCACATATAATAATAGTTAATTCTAAAATAAAAGCGCAAAATAAAGTAACAGGTATGTCATAACCTAATTTACTCGCTCTCTGGAAGCGGCACTTTATTAACTGTTGGCGGCTCATTTTAAAAAAGAAATTTTGCTCTGTTACGCGAATTGCATTCTTCTCAAAATCACTACATTCTTGCATCGCGTATTTCATATGCTTTCTTTTTCTTTACAGGTGTAACTACTTTCCTCGTTTCAGATTTTTCTGCACAAGCACTGTTTATACTTGTACTCGAAACACCGGTGAACTCAGAAGTTGGATATTTCTCACATAACTTATAATAAAGATTCAACACTATTGTTTTTTCATCACTAGTCAATTGTTTGCGCGGCTAATGCTTTACGTAATTCGATGAAAACACAAGACAAATACACCGTCCGCCATGATACTAAACAGAACTGCTCATTTCTGGCTGTAAACAATATTCTGCGCCTACCCGGATGTCAGGTGACATACGAATTGCGTCGTAGGACTTGTAGCTCTATTTTACGGTATAAATCAGCGTTAAATAAAACCTTAGGTATTTGTATGGAATATTATACTATTTAAGGATAAATTCATTCTAAAATTCAGAGATTAGCATGCGACTACTTTCCTGGGCGCATTGCTACCGTGTTGCACCACGGTGCACTGACCACGTGGGTTTGTTTTCCGCGGATCAACCTAAGAGTGAATATAGTTTAGTTTATATGGACCTTGATAAAGCTGCAACTAGCTTTGGGAAGCTTTTCTCTGGCGTCGGTTGGACTACTGAGGGAGCCGCCTTTTGGAATGGCATACATGAGTTTTAGGGGTTCGTGGGCAGGGCTGACCGGTCTCGGATGTGTTCAATCTGGAATCGTTAGGAACCCCGCCCATGCTTGCGCACATAGTCGCCCGTATCTGGTTGCATTTCGAGTGTCGCCCTCATCCCTTTCTGCCAGGGAGCATGTTAGATACAGAAAGGGCCACACTGTCTCGGTTTCGGGCGCCAAGACCTCTGTGATATGTACTCCCACTTTTACCCATAGAGCCGTTAGGAAGACAATGATCTTAAGATGCTTACATCACATTTCTGTTTAAACATCAAGAAGAGAACGTTGAAGACAAGGTAGAAAGATGGAGAAATCGCAACAGAATAACAGGAACAATAAATATAATATTCGCACTTTGTATCCCATTGAGCGAGAGAACTTGTACATACTGATTTTTTTTTCTTCTAATGCTTACGTTTTCTAATGTGGTGATGACTATCGTTTGAAGTGAAAGGAGCAGACAGAGGTGTCGGCAGGTGAGACTTTCTCTAAGAGAACGTGTTACAATTAAAACCATAAAAACCAACCATCCGCATGTTGATACTACTTGATGGCTATCACTGTTGGCGAACCGCAGTTCACTGATTAACGTTGAGGTCGATGATTGGGTTTCACCTGCGAACATTGCCAACGAAAGCTTGCAACACCATCTTTAAAATTATATATTACCGTACTTCTAGTTTCAGATTACTTTTAAGGTTGTAATTTTAAAAACATTACACTACATTCACACTACTTTCTCTATCCATCTTCTATAAATTATTAAAGCTTATGTTTCTATCTACATCATGTTAATCCAGATAATAGTTCAGTCCTAGGACCTTTACTATTTTTGATCTATATAAATGACCTATCATATTATATAAAGGATCTTGCAAGTACCATTCTGTTTGCTGATGACAAGAGTGTTCTGGTGACTAGTAAACACTTGAATGAGTGTGTAATTAAATTGAATTATGTTTTGAACTGTATGTCACATTGGTTTAAAGCTATCTGTAAATCTAGACAAAACAAAAGTTGTTAAATTTATAACCCATCGATCATCACACACTCCAATAGAATTTGGGATTAATGACAAATACACAACATTAAATTTCTGGGCCTCCAAGTAGACAGATATTTAGATTGGAAAGTTCACATTACATATATATTATCCAAATTCAGTTCTGCCTGTTATGCTATCCGAGCGCTGGTAAATGTCAGTTCTACAGACACACTTAAATGAGTATACTATGCATACTTTAACTCTTATCACCGAATGTGGAATATTATTTTGGGGAAACTCAGTAGAAAGTAAACGAATATTCCTCATGCAAAAGAAGGTTATACGAATCATTTCCAGCACCCATAGCACACACTCTTGCAATCATCTTTTTAGAAGACTGAAGATATTAACCCTACCTTGCATGTACATATTTTCAATCTTAAAATTCTTTGTATGCAATCGAACCACATTTATTACAAACATGGAAATTCATTAGATAAGCACTAGACAAAAGGGTAACATCCATCATCCCAATGCAAAGCTTTCTTGCTTCCAGAAAGGTGTATATTATGAGACCATAAAGATATATAATGCTCTTCCTAATGATCTTAAGGGAAAAGGTGACAATTTCATTGTCTTTAAAACTACTGTTAAAGAATGCCTATGCTCAAAAGCATATTATTCTGTACAAGACTATCTGAACGGCAAATTATCCTGATGATAATACTTATATAGCTCTGTAAGTAGTATTAGTAAATATTAATGACAATGGCCAATTACATTTGATGCCTGCTCTAGAATTAATGAAGCTATTTAAATGTATGTATATTAAGAACTGACAGTAAATGCTATGCATTATAAATTAAATAGAACAAAATGATGAGACGAACAAAAGGTACAAGCCTAGTGAAAGTTAAAATAACTGTTCTTGTCTATAAATATAATGTTAGTCTTATAACGGTAGGGAGGTATTCGATTTTGCACAAAATTATACTTGCTTTGTTTCATTTTGTATATAATATGTCTTTATTTTATTTTAAATGTTCTGTATTTTATGTAATATTTATGCATATATGTAACATATTGTACATTTCCTTGATACACATATAGTATGTCTTTATTTTATTTTAAATGTTCTATATTCTGTGTAATACTTATGCTTATACGTAATTTATGTATATTTCCTTGACCTGTTCTATGTTCACAAGTCTTTATGGCTGCTAGTGAACTCACAGGGTGCAATCCAATCTAATCTAAACGTTTGCAGAAATAGTTTCATTATACATTTCGTTGTAGATCCAAGAGGGATACAGGGGGCTGAAGTAATGGTCTAATGTTTATAAGCGGGGTGCTATATGCTAGTTTTGAAATATCATTCTCTTTGTATGACATCGCGAGGACCAACCGAATGATCACACTTCAAAAAATCTGATGTGTTACACTCACATGACTTTCTCTACTCTTGTACAAACTATTTTTAGAAACGCTTATTCTCCATATACTTCATGGCAATCGAGGTGTTAATCTTATTGCTAATTTTCTTGTAGGAAGGTAGGCTTTAAGCGATAGACAAATCCTTTAAGAGCTGGTTGCTATGTGGAGCATTCCATTCTCTTTGCATGTCCAGGACAAATAAAATGAATAATGAGTTCCCATTTGAGAAAAAGTATAAGTATTGGAAAATTTAAGGGAATAACAAGCACTATCTCGAAAATGGTTCACTCAATAAAAAAATGTATATGACATAAATTGTGTATTTTAACGCGATCTACATTTCTGTGTAGTAACATTTTCTCTATATCTTATGATTTACCAGTTATGCAAAAGTCGTTCACAATGAAGAATGCTTTTGGAGACATTCCCAGTAAATTCAAGATATACATTTTATTTGTCATGAAAGTATCTTAAATATATGATATTTTAATCAAAATCGTTAGAGCCAATTCTGAGAAAATTAAAATTTTCGAAAAATGTTCTATGTAATGGGTAGGTAATCTGGGGTGAGGGATTTTCTTGAAAACTTCGTGTCGCATCTCTGGAAGATACTGAATCTAAATACCAAGTTTTGTGTTTATCCGACTGTTCGTTTCTGAGTTATGCTGTTCAGACACACACACGGATATGTTTCCAAAAATGCTTTTTTTGGATTCAGGGGGCCTCAAAACATATATTTTTGCGGTGAAATCTTGGTATCGAATTTTTGGGTGGAATATAATGCTTCCCCTACTTACTATACGTAGTAGAGAAAGTAAAAACGACGAAGTATTGATAAATTAAAAATAACAACGAATGTCGCAGGGTAATGGCTGAGGCCACAAAAAGGTAGTTTGAAATAATGGTTGTCCTTATGGTTTACCAGTTATATAAAATTACACAAACTCATAGGCCATATACTTCAAAGGTTATTCCTAGAAAATCCAGAAAATACGTTTTAATTGTCATATAAATATCTTAAGCATGTGTTATTTTAAATGAAATTGTTTATCTCGAGTAACACGAAGTAGAGAGAAAAATAAGCTTTCGAAAAACAGTTTGTTAAAAGTCATGTGAATGTAAAATTCCGATTTTGTATTCATGGGGACCTCGAAACATGTACTTACTTCCGGTAAAATACCTATTTCCAATTTTTGGATGGAATGCAACACTTCCTATACCTCTAATTGGTGCCACAGGAAGTAAAACTTAATGAAAATATGGGGGGGCTTAGTTCAATGCTGAAAGCTTTTTTTCGTAAAAAATTCGTAATATTGCGATTTCTTTCTTAATAAGAAAGACGCAGTTATTAATGAAAGTAATGGATGTATTAAATACATTTGCTTAGCCTGTTAAAATCACAAATACAAGAATTCACACATATTATTGTTATGAATAGATTGTGTTATAAATATTAATAATTATTATTGTTGTTTGAAAATACTATTTCTATAATATTTGCATAAAGCACTTATATATTGTGAGAAGTCAATTTAAAACATATTACTTATAAATGAGAGAAACAATAAGAAAAATGAATAACGCCAAAAGTGAAATACATTATAAGAGAACGAACGAAAACGTTGCATTAGCAACAAAACAAACATTGTAAAACCTATAAATATAACAAAAGAGAAAATCTGAACTGAAATATGTTTTAAAATCAGTTAGAATTGTGAATATGTTATTTGTATTGCTATATGATTTATTTAACTGCACGAAATGTAAATTAAATATATTTATTTCGTTATGCTTAGTAACCAAGTACAGAAAAGTAAACAACATTCAACTTTTTCAAAGACTGTTAGAAAATTTTCTCAAGAATTAAGACGCTTACTAAAAAGCTAAACTCTATTGTCGATTCACAAGGCGAATTATATTGTATTGTATACAAGAAAGCCTAAAAAATTAACTGTCGAACTACAAAAGTAAGTCAACAAACATTATTATAAATATGCAAGCAAAGAATTGTGTTCTGAAAGATAAGCATTCACATTGCTCGTGAAATAAAATTACTTTTTAGTGAAATTAAATTATTGCAATTATTGTTTAACTGCCTTATTTACAAACATGAGAATACACCCTAGAGAGAAGGCAATAATTTATTTGTTATTTTTATTAATTTAAAATACACCGCACAAATAAAGTATTAGTAAAATTATTACACGTAACACAAGCTGTTATATTCCAACAACTGAGCAACAGCAGATACGCATGCTACTATTTGCTTTAATCAGCACGGTAAATTCAAATCGGGCAATTCAAAGTTACAGCATTCGAGACTACAGATCATCGAAAAACTTCGATCCAGAGATCACCCCACCATCTTCGAAGCTGATAAAGCGGCAGGTATATCGCTTCAAGAGATACATTTTTTCTTTTTACGTTAATGGAACCATGCAAATGTTTTCAGTAAAAGCACAGATCTGTTTTGTGTAAAACTTTGGTGAGCTATACGAGGTATATGTAATGTTTAGTTTGTGCCATTCTCCCTAGAGTCTGTAGGTATGAGTTATAGCGTAAATGTGTGTCTGTGAAATTTATTAGGATATTCGGACATTAGGGGTGAATGTGTTACAATTACATAACTTTACCTACCCTCTATCGCTTATTAGTAGATATACAAATTATTCTTACGAACGTTTATTTTCATATCCACTTCATTTTAATTGAGATAAATCTTTCCGAAAATACCTGCATTACACATTTCGTTAAAGCTACAAGGGGAACACGATAGTCAAATGTTTAACTGGACACTGTACACCGGCTAAAAATTCCATACTCTTTTTATGCAATGCCGGAAACATCTGAAAATCGACAAGATTTTAAAAGAATTGAACAATTGGAACCATTAATAATGGGTGTCTCGGAAATGAAGAATGCCACAAAAAATTATTTGAAACAATTTTTGTGTTTTAAAGAGATCTACATTTTTTGTGTAATACGTTTTCGTCCATCGCTTAAAGTTTACCAGTTATACAGGATTGTACAAAATTCCTTCCTAAATAAGAGGACTTAAAAGTCAATACCCAAGGTATTGGGATTCAAGATACACGTTATTTGTCATATAAATGTATTTAATATACGGTATTTTAATCAAAATTGTTAGCCATTTCTTAGGAAATAGGAAATCGAAAAATCATCCATTTAAAGGGTAGTTTGGGGTGGAGAAATTTTGTTGAAAATCTTGGTATTGCATCTTTTGAAGATACTGAATCTAAATACCAAGTTTAGTTATTTGTCTGACTTTTCGTTTTTAAGTTATGCTGTTCATAGGCACTCACACAACCAGAAGGTCGGAAAAATATATGGGAGAATGTTCGGCGGGAGGCAATTTTGAATTCTGAGTATTCTCATGATAAATATGCCTGGTTTCTCAACACTTTTGATAAGTAAAAAGTTAATGCTGCTCCAGGGCGGCAAGGAAAAAAGGAAACACCCGAAATGCGGGACGGATTGAACGTAGTTCGTTGGGAGACACTTTGGAGGATTTTCAATGTTAGATATTTGACGCGCATATTCTCTAGCCCAGATTAACAATACTGAGGGGCTGTTATCACAATAAACTGCTCTAACAGGAAAGGAGGCGGAAAGAGCCTGTTTTCTCATTCCTTTTCTGAAATAAAAATATAGATTATATTCTCTTCAGTTTTTGGGGGTTTTTCTCAAAAATGGCTCTAACGATTTTGATTAAAATATCATATGTTTAAGATATTTTCACGAGAAATGAAATGTATTTTCTGGGAATGTCTCCAAAAGTATTCTTCATTCTGAACGACTTTTGCATAACTGGTAAGCCATAAGAGATAGACAAAATTTTACTACACAAAAAATGTAGATCGCGTTAAAATACACAATTTATGTCATATACATTTTTTGTTGAGTGAACCATTTTCGAGATATTGCTTGTTATTCCCTTAAATTTTCCAATACTTATACTTTTTCTCAAATTCGTTATTCATTTTGTTTATGTCCTGGATATGCAAAGAGAACGGAATGAGCCACATAGCAACCAACGCTTAAAACATTTGACTATCGCTTAAAACCTACCATATTCCCCTTGCATCTACAAGAAAATTAGCAATAAGATTGACATCTCGATATCTCGATTAACATGAAGCATATGGAGAATAAGCGTTTGTAAAAATAGTTTGTACAAGAGTAGAGAAAGTCATGTGAATGTAACACATCAGAATTTTTTTAATTCAGGGGGGCTCAAAACATGTATTTCCGGTGAAATCTCAGTATCGAATTTTTGGGTGGAATGCAACACTTCCCCTGCTAACTATATGTATTAGAGAAAGTAAAAATCCTGCATTATTACTTTACAGTTTTAAAATTTCAGCCATAGGTCCCGTTTTAATCTAACGATAATGCATACTCCAAAGTTAGCACTACTGCCAAAGAGGGGCGAGTGCAGCGTCAGAGTGTAGATGGAATTGAAAACTTACTGGCTACAGTAGGTGTTAAATTCAGAATTCAGAAACTTTGCATAAACTTGCCATAGTAGCTAAAGTAGTAGCCTATTACACACGTCAACACCAGTCACTTGCATTACCATCTTATCCTAAATAAACATCAAAGTCAACCAATTATGGCTATACTTCCTAGAAAACATTAAAATAATGTTGTTTTTCTATGCAGAAGTGGCCATTACCCGAATGAAAGATGAGGACGTGTGTACAGAAATCGTTAAGTGTTATTGCCAAAAAATATCATTGAATTTAAAAATCTGTGCGTTCAGAAGACGCAAAAAGATACTCAAGTTGAAGATTATCTACATCAGAGACCAGAAACAGGTCTTATTAGAAACAAAAAATAAAATCCGGTTTGTTGAGTGAAGATTTCTGAGAAGCGCTTAAACATACAAAAAATATTGGTAAAGATATCTTCAGATTAGTAGTGTTGAAAGAACAGGAAAAGCTGGTATGAAAAACTTGTTAAATACGTGAACCGTTTTCTCCACAACAAATACAGAAAGAAAAATAAACACTTTCTTGATCACATGAGAAACTTTCCAAAATATACAGAATAAAATATACCCCTATGTGTTGCATTCACATGATTTTGTCTACCCGCTTTCGTTTACTTTTGAATGGCTTCTAAAAAATCTTCTTGTAAAAAAGCTCATTATTTTCATTACCAAGTACATATTAGGTACAGAAGGTATTGCATTCCAACCCAAATATTGAAGAAGATGGTTTGTTACGTTATTTGCACCACGCCCAAAGCATGAAGTAGTTTGTATTGAAGGAGTTGTATTATATTTCAACTTTTGGGGAGCCGAACTTGTAGTAGTTGCAACCATACGTAGAGTAAACAGTTTCCGGTAGCCTTCGCCACAAATGTACTTTCAGGTGGCCTTTGCCCCAAGTTTAAAAAAAATATTAGCTTTGTAATTTGACTGTTTCTTTAAATACTATATATATTTATGTTTGCTTCGGCCGCGTCAGTATTGTTAGAGACATGGATGTCTTGGCAGGATTATGGTGCAACAAGAATGTAGGCTACACAGATTATAATTTTACTTCACTCCCTTTATTAATGCTTGATACGATTTAAATAACACTTCACTGATAGAGAGAGAGAGAGAGAGCTGTGAGATGTTTTTATTAAATACTTGCACTTTTTAACACGTAAACTTAGTTTTCGTCTCTCATGGATACGTATTAAATCTCTCGAGGACGCATCACGCATCCGGTTACAACCACTGTCTGCAAGCAACTGAACTGATTTCAACCGTCTAAACCCGTAAATTTATGTGTTTCAAGTCTCTGATTGGCTAATCCTACTCCAATAGAATACCTGCATTTAACTAAAGCTTTTTCTGGTTGTTGATTGGCTATTTTATAAACTGTTACTAAAATTACATTATTGCTTCCAAGAATCAGCAGTAGTATTGTTAAACTCTCACACTCATTATTGCCTCAAGGTTACCTCATTGTTAGCAATTTTTAACTTATTTTCTCACAGCTCCTACATTATTAAATTACGTAATACATTCATATAGCATTATTTAACATGTATACAATAAAATAAGCATATGCAATGATTGTTGTATATATTTTACAAATTATTACATACACATATTGCTTTAAGGCGGGCTGTTATTTAATTTACATATTATATAATTTGACTGAAATCATTTAAGTGTTAAAAATACTGTCTCAATATTCGATACCGAGATTTCACCGAGAGCCTTCACTGCAAAAAAAGCACTTTTAGAAAAAGCTCCGTTTGTGAACAGCCTAACTAAAAAATGAAAGGTCGGATAAGTACCAAACTTTCTATTTAAGTTCAGTATCCTCCAAGGATGCGACACGAAGATTTTTAAGAACATCCTCCCCCTAATTAAATTTAAAGAACAGTTTATTTTATCTTCTAAACACTTTAACTACATATACACCATCATAATTAAAAAGTTATTCTTAACTCAATTAATCAGTATGGTATTTATTATTCTATGATTTATTGAAGAACAATAGAATATGGAACTTTTTTCGAAAATTTTGGTTTATTAAAAAGTAGCCGTAACGATTTTGATTAAAATACAATGTATTAAAAGTATTTGCATGACAAATAAAATGTATATCTAGAATTTTCTGGAAATATTCTTTAAATTCCGCTTCTTTGGAAGAAATTTTGTCGTCATGTATAACTGGTAAACGTTAAGAGATAGACGAAAACGTACTACACAAGAAATGTGTATATCTTTAAAACGCACAATTTATTTCAAATAAGCTTTTTTGAGGCATAAGCCATTTCTAGGTTATTCTTTAATATTCTTTCAACATTCTCGCGATTGCACGGAAAAACAGTATGGAATTTTAAGGCCAGCGTATAGCGTCCAGTTCTTAAAACATTTGACTATCAAATTAAATTGAGTTTTATTTGTGGTCGTTCTTTAACTGCTGTGGTCCTTAGCGTCCCATTCTGTATTGGGCGTGAAAGACCGGTAATTTTGCTGAGGCCTGTTTATCAGGCTTGGGGTTCTTTTTACAATACGGGACCGCCACCTTTACTCCCCTTCCGAAGGAAGCCAATGTAAGGATTTTTCATTCATTCTTCATTCATTATCTGTTTACCCTCCTCTTATGTAGGACTTACACCCCCCAGGACTTACAAGCGGGTGCCTGGGGTCAGAGGCCCGTCGAGGAGCAGACACTCATGGATCAGACAGAGCATCCAGGATGGGTGATCAGCCCGATGCCTGGTATGGGATGAAGGAAGTAGATGAAACGAAATGTTGGTAAATGGATGAAAGGAAAGGTGATGATGGAGCATTGGTGGAATGAATGACGGGGGAAACCGGAGAACCCGGAGAAAACCCGCCCAGACGCCGCTTCGTCCACCACAAATCCCACATGCAGGTCCCTGGGATTGAACCCGGGCCGCCTCGGTGGAAGGCGAGCGGTCTAACCACTGGGCCACGGCGCCGCCTGTAAGGATTTTTACGCCCGAAAAAACCCATCGTCCTCCGCCGGCTTTGAACCCGCGACCTCGGAAACTAGAGGCTAGCATGGTAACCACTAGGCCACGGAGGACGACTGAATTTGACAATCTTTGTTCTCTTTGTATCTATAACGGAATGTGTAATGTAGCTATTTCTGCAAAGGTTTATTTGGATTAAAACGTAGGTGTAAAAATAAGCTTTAATAAGAATAGTTTGTATGCTCACTAATAAACGATAGAGGGTAGGGAAAGTTATGTGAATGCATATATCGGATTTTTAAGAATATAACGCACTTTACCTACAACGAAATGTAATGAAAGTTATCGATTAACAAAGGTAGACAGAATAAGCTTTTGTAGGAAGAGTGAATAGAGAAAGTAATATGAATGCAACGTATCAGATTTATGTAATGTCTCTTTCTGTTTTTTATACTGTTCGATCTTTTCTAACTCCCATTGCCATGTAATGATCAATCCAGTGAAGAATACAAAACGCTAACACCTGCTTTCTTTTGTGTTATTTCCTGTTTGCGCTGCAGGCTGAGGTAAGAAATGGTTCGATTAATTGGCTTTCTATGATCCGATAGAGATCTAAGTCCTGAACACAAACAAGGAACAACAGCCAGTGACGTCTGAAGTGTTGTATTCTTAAAATCTCTTACCGTCTACTCTATATTGGTTTTACTACAATAAAACATCCTTACATCTGACTTAGCTTGTAGGATCTTAAACATAGATAGAGGCAATGGTGTGAGCATACAGATTCACAATGTGTCATGTTTAAAACTAATCTCCTTAAAAGTAGTGATGGAACGATACCACTATTTCTCGATAACGATACTACTAATTTTTGAGCAGCGATACTCGATACTCAGTTTATACAAAATTGTAAACGCGATTGCTTTTTCACTGAATTATGTTATTATTGATAGTTTTCTGCGTGTAAACGCTTATAATCAATTTTGTATTGTATGCTAATTGTGGAATTGTTCCTACTTGACATTCTCCAATTGGCAGCAATTTTTTTATCTTGATTTCACAGGTAATATTGTTATATACTGGGGTGAGACCAAAAGGTTTGCAGCTAGATATTAAATTTTAGTTACCCTAGCATGCACATTGGGAGGCACAGGACCAGAATCTTAAACAACACATTCCAGAACGGGCGTGGGATAATCATAATATAATACACAGAATTTCACATTAATCACATTACCTGTGGTTTATTCAGTATAAACACGGTGCCCATTACATCACACACAAAAGATAAAAATGAAGAAATTGAAGGGAGATGCTACACACACGAGGCTACATTCACACAATTTCACATACAACCCTTCAGACTCAACACTCGGCCAAAAGTGACAAAGAAGTAACGTTCACTTCCCCCACTCTCTCCACCTCTGGCTAGGATCGCCAGTTAGAAGGTGGCGAGTCGCCACGCCAGATGAACTTTAAACCCAAAGCCGAAAGATTTACTCCAATAATACTGTCGCAAACGACACAATAATGTGTCTGGCGTGACAATACACACAATCGTTACATTATATCGCCTATTGTTAGTCAAGTATAATAATAATTTCTCTTTTTGTGTAACTATATTTTGTGCTGAAAACGTTCTGTTTAAGGATTTTCTACCCACATTATGGAAATTAGTCGTACGCTCGTGACCCAAGTTTGACTTGCGTAAACACGAACAGATGGAAGGAAATAACAAATGTTTCAGGAATGAAGCTTGATTCAGAACTTAGTTAACGCTGCAGGTTACATGGCATCAGTGCCTCTGCTCCTTCCCCCCCTGTTTTGCGTGTTTTCATTTAGTCACAAGAGTTTATGGAATTGCATTGATTCACTCACAGGTAACGCAGTCAAGATCTATCAAGAACTATAGTCCATAAGTTTTTTGGGGACACTTGTGAGGCAATAACGTGAAGTCTCTCATCCCTTATCTAGCATAAACTTAAGTACAACAACCTTCAATAACGCAAAAAATAAAAATTTAAAAGTATCGAAGGTTTATCTCAAAGTATTAGACATACTTCGATACCATCGAGTATCGAGGAATCGACGGTATTGAGGTCCCATCCCTCCTTAAAAGGTAAACATTTTTACTTTCTCTGCTGTTGACCTATGGTAGATAGTGTTCCCCTCCCCCAAAATTGTCTACATTCCGGCGAATCCAAAAAACAAGGCATTTTTAGAAGAAAGGTGTGTGTTGATTTTGAAGAAAATCCAACACCCTAAACTACTTTCACGTGGAAAACATTTCGTTACATTTAATTTTCTAAAAAAATGACTGTAGCTATTTTGGTTATAAACACATGTCAAATATATTAACATGACAAATAAAATGTTCGTATACCTTGAACATTCTACGAATGGGCTGCGAATTCCTCTTCATTCTGAATGAATTTTATATGAGTCTATATAATTGGTAAACCATAAGAAGTAAACATTTACTATACAGAAAAATGTAGATCGCATTAAAACACACAATTTATGTGAAATAAAATTCCGAGAAATCAGTTGTTATTGATTTGTATGTTTCAATAATTTGTCATTTTTTAATTGCGTCACCGTTCAACTGTTCCTCGCGATGTCATCGAAAGACCATAGAATGGTAAAGCCTACTTTATGCTCCTTGTACCTATAAAGATATACTTTGTTGCGGTTACTTTCATGTTATCTTTTACTGAGCGCCTGTTATTGTATTACTATTTTTAAATTTGGGTTCTTTGTCCTCCGGCTAGCTATTATTTCTCAGTCGAGCATATCTCTTTAACAGGGTATGTAAACGGAAAGGATTTATTACTGAAAGATAACACTGATAAAAGAATTTGTTTTTACACTTTTATTGCCGTCACACTTTATTCATTTCACATAATTACTCTTGATACACGCCCGACTGAAACTGTTATATTTTCTAATGTCACTATAATACTTATAGCAAATTATTAATTCGCGTATTTCACATTTATAACTAACTTTACGACGCGAGAGATTCTGTAGAATTGCGCGACGTATAACGCGTAAATGATTCTCTTAAACTTTGCGACGTATAACCCGCGAATGCTTCTGTTGAACTGAGCGACGTATAACCTGTGTATGATTCTGTTGGATTGCACGACGTATCACCCGTGAATGCTTCTGTTGGACTGAACGTTACCCGTCTCTTGGCTTCATAATTTATACTCCCTCACCCGATATGCCTAAAGATTATAACCGAGCTGCTATTGGTTAATAAAACGCGCCAACATTAGCGTCTATTTTTTTATCCAATCAAAATTACGAACACATATACTCTAGGGAAGAAATTCCCTCCATTTCTAAAGAAACGCGCGCTACTCTGACGTCATTTGCTTGCCTCTTCTAATTAATAAACAACTCACCCCCTCGCTCATTGTTGCCCGCTCTTATTGTCAGTTTCAGTGAGCCCGTGTAATCTTATTTCCTAACAATGCTTATAATTAACAAACATCTCAAATCAATGGCATACAATAATGCTTATTTACACTACAATCACTCTGGCATTTACAGTGTTGTGATATAAAATAATGCCACAACTTAGTAGAGTTATTTCTATAAACGTTTGTCAAGATTAACGTGAAGTAAATACAGAAATAAGCTTTTGCAAGAATAGTCTCTAGAAGCTATAAAAAAGTAGCGATAGTGGCTAGAGAAAGTCTAATGAATGTTACACATCGGATATATTTTTTAAAGTACTTGGTCACATTCTTTTGTTTCTCTTGATGTCACGCAAAAAGTATGGAATTTCAAAGCTATTGTGTAGCAACCAGCTTTAAACAAAAAGCTGACCATCGCTTTAACCTACTATACGCTTGTTATTCGTACAAAGAAATGTGCTAGGGGACCCGGGTTGGATTCCCGGCTGGGGGTGGGAATTTTTCTCTGGCCAAGATTATTCCTGTTCCTCTCCAGATTCTGGAAGTATGAATAAGAGTGTGAATCTGTATGATCTAATGATTAAAAACCAAAGTGCAAGAAATCCAACGACAAGAGTTACACGAGTTAACACCATTGCCAACCAATAGGCAATAAGTTCCAAAGGAAAGGCTGCCGATAGGACCAATGCAGTTAAAGGTGGGGTATAAATGGTACTAAAAAAATGAAATAAAATGTGCAAATGCATAATGAAAGCGTTTTGCTTTAATTATTTCATTTGTATGGTCATATATAGGGCCTGAGAACTACTTGAAGGTGTATTTACTCTCTGATCTGTTGGGCGTTTAACACGAATTTTACTTTCTTTACTACGTATAGTAAAGTAGGAAAAGTATTGCATTCCACCCAAAAATTCGAACCGAGAATTCATCGAAAATACATGTTTTGAGGCCCTCTGAATTCAAATAAATCATGTTTAAAACATGTCCGTGTATATTTCTGTGCGTTTGTCTGTCGTGTGCCTGTGAATAGCTTAACTGAAAACCGGAAAGTCGGATAAAAACCAAAGCTGGTATTTAAGTTCAATATCTTCCAAAGATGCGACACGAAGATTTTGAATAAAATCCCCCCACACCAAACTACCTTTTACATGGAACATTTTCGATTTTTTTTATTTTCTAAAAAATGGCTCTAACGATTTTATTTAAAATACCGTATATGAAAAATATTTACATGAAAAATAAAATGTATATCTCGAATTTTCGGGAACAGCCTACGAAGTCCTCTTCATTCGGAAGAAATTTTGTATAATGTTGGTAGCGTTGATAAACGAAAATATCGCTTTTCCCTTTGTCTCTATAACGAAATGTGTAGCCATTTCTGCAAAGGTTTATTTGGATTATAGTATACTAGATAGAAAAATAAGCTTGAGTAAGAATAATCTGTATCCACTAATAAACGATGGAGGGTAGAGAAAGTCATGTGAATGTATCACACCAAAATTCTTTCATTAACGTTTACATTGAAAACACTCATATCCACTGCCACATTCATACTACTAGACTGTTACGGAATATAGGAAATAATTCGGAATAAAGAAAAATTCCCCACCCCAGGCGGGAATAGAACTCGGGACTTCTGGGTTGAGAAATCAAAACGCTGAACACTCGACCATAAAGGCAGTCCGAATGAAAGTGTAGCTGAATTAACAACAAGCTTTTGCGGAAATAGCTTGTCGAAGAGGATATTCGAATCATTTAATAAAAGCACTAACATGTATATATGCAAGAAAGCAACAATCAGCGTACATTTTGGCAATGGAAGATATAGAAAACAGATTCATATAAATCAAGTTGTAAGGCAGGATTGTAGTCTGTTTCCTACTTTGTTTTCAATTTACATAGATTATCTGGTTAGAGAGTTTATGTTTAAAATTAACGCAGGCATTTTTATTGCACTAAATTTTACGCTTAAGACGATGCTATTTGCAGATGACCAAATGTTTATAAATAAAACTGAAGACGAGCGGCAACGAGCAGTGTATAAGTTACAGAAGTTATGTGATAATTGTAATTTTAAAATTTCGACAAATAAAACCAAAACAATGACCTTCCAAGGTAAATATACAGTTATAATCAAAATTTTAATTAGTACTCATACTATATTAATGCAAGTATTAAATACTTAGGAACATATGTCAGTTATAAATACACTGCCGTTTGTGAAAATTGCAAATTGCAACACCGAGAAAGCATTTTCCGAATAACTCCAAACTTGGTGGAAGTGTAGAAGAGTGTGCAAGCAATAAGTGATTAGGTTTGCAGAGACGAAGTAAAAGTAGGCCGAGCAGAACCCTCTCTGTCGGTCCGACAACGTCAGTGTTGCGCCCAGTGTAGTCAGTGCAGAGCTGTCAAACAAGGTGGAAACAATAAAGAATATGCCAGTATGCCTCGTCGACGTCAAAGGGAACCATATCGTCATGTGAGTGAGTTCGAACGAGGTAGAATGATCGGTTTCCGGGAAGCGGGTTTGTCATACCCAGACATTTTGGCTCGTACAGGGCATGCTGCTGCGACAGTGGTGCGTGTGTGGGGGTAGTGGATAGATGAAGGTCGTACGCAGCGAAGAGCGCGTACTGGACCACGGAACATCACCACAGCTAATGACCGTAATCTTGTTAGCATGGCCATAACGGACCGTAAAGCTTCATCCACAGTGTTGGCTCGACGCTGGACCACTGCAACTGGTGTGAACTTGTCTGCATCAACGGTTCGTCGCCGTCTGCTGCAGGTTGGACTGGTTGCATGCATGCCATTACGTCGGCTTTCATTGTCCAGAAACCACAAGCTCCTTCGACTGCAATGGGCACGTGAACACCGTCACTGGGGTGCTGAGTGGCACAATGTAGTCTTTTCGGACGAGTCCCGCTTGAACGTGTCCTACAGTGACGGTCGCATACGTGTCCGGCGGTACGATGGTGAGCGCAACCTGGAGGGCTGCATTGTTGAGCGGCATAGCGGACAAACACCAGGTGTGATGGTTTGGGACGCCATTTGTTACAACCGATCTCGCCTCCTACGAATTGAGGGCACTTTGAACAACAACTGGTACCTAACGGTGACTGTAGAGACTGAGGAACTCCCCCTGCTTCAGGCATCTCCACAGGCCACATTTCAACAGGACAATGCCCGGCCACATATTGCGAGGAATGTACAAGCCTTCTTCGAAGAGCGACAGGTACCATTGCTTCCCTGGCCTGCACGTTCGCCTGACATGTCTCCCATCGAACATGTCTGGGATATGGTTGGTCGGCACCTGGTGCGTCACGATCCTCCAGTAACCAGTGTCACGGATTTGTGAGCCGAATACAAACTGCGTGGAGGGAAATCCCTCAGGAACTTATTCAGAACCTTTTTGATTCAATGTCACGGCGTATAGCAGCTCTAATTGCAGCGTATGGAGGCCACACCAAATACTGAATATTAGGGCTCAAAGGTCATGTATAGATTTGAAAAGTTCGTCATTTCTTACTTGTCATGTACCTAGCCTGTGGTAATAAATTAATTGAATTCATGCGTTTCCTTTTTGGTGTTGCAATTATCACAAACGACAGTGTATGAAAATGATATTAAAAACATGTTACTCATGTTTCAACAAATATGCGGTATAATAAATAGAAGTTTAAAAACTAAAACCAGAAAAGAAACACGAACAAAATTTTACAAAGCAATAGCCGTGCCTGCTTTTCTTTATGGATCTGAAACATGGACGTTGACGAAAGCTGATAAAAATATGATAAGGCTGCCGAGATGAGAATCGTAAAGGATGTACACTTTTGGACAAACGTTCAAATGAAAAAATAAGAAATAAATTCTTTGGAAGCAAAAAATTATGTTATAGAAATGAATGGAGACAGCATGTTGATGGAATGTCGAAAGAGAGCATCCCGAGTGTTATACTATAGACCTGAAGCCCAAGGAAACGATGGTGAGACACGTTCTGAAGCCGTAATAGGCAGCACTGCCTAATCCTTAAGAGTGCAGTAGAGAGATTTTGTAGAAGAGAGAGTAGAGATAGTTATGTGAATGCAACTCCAGATTGTTGTTCTACTCGCTATATAAACAGTTCAATTTTATGCTCACACTTTGCAGTAATCAAACGCATATTCCCCAATGTGAAATCATTTTAAAAACACTTATCCCAATTCACACTGACAAAGTGTAGAGAAATCGCGTCGGTTTGCGATTCCCCTGTTGGCAGCACTGCGAGGAGCGGAAGACTGGTGCTGCTCCACTGTTGAGGAGAAATGAACATACCTTGTCATCGCTGCACACGCCTATTGCAGGCAGAGCGAGCGCCCCAGCAGATAATATTCGTATAATTTATGTATTGTTTGTTTTCCCCAAGTTATTTATTGGAGGCACGATTTTTAATTTTTATTAACAGGGAGCTTTGTGTACAAGAACTGGCCAGCCCCGCGGCAACCGCCAACCTCCTCTGGAAATGTTTTTAAATCCACACAAGATGGATGGCGTCTGATAAAGATGTATGTACACATCGCGCATGGAACTAACTGTTTTTAAAAAATACTGGTTTATTTTAACCGCTAATCTTGATGGAAATTTTTCAAAAATAATGTTCCCTTTGTACGCCATTTTACCACTGCCTATTTTTAGGGGTTCAGTAAGCAAGCAACGTTGGCTAACGGAGCATTCGAAAAAGTGTGATCATCACCAAGATGCCAACCTTATAAAAGGTATTGCGGTAATATTCTGGTATCGAAATTCCCAGAATGCTAGTTGCTTCTTTACCATTTACCAATTGAGGCAATATTTTATATCATAACATGCTGTGAGTGCCAAAGTGATTGTAGTGTAAATTAATATTATTGTATGACAATGATTTTAGATGTTTGTTAGCCATAAGTATTGTTAGGAAATAAGTTTGCAGGTTACGGCCTAACTGAAACTGACAATAGAAGTGGGTAACAATAAACCGAGGGGGTGAGTTGTTCATCACTAAGAAGAGATAAACAAATGACGTCAGGGTAGCGTGCCTCTTTAAGAAATGGAGGGCATATCTTCCCTAGAGCATATATGTTAGTAGTAGTGATTGGCTGACCAAAACAGACGCTAAAGTTGGCGCAATTTGGTAACCAATAGGAGCTATATTATGATGTTTAGGCAATTCGAGGTGAAGGAGTATATATTCTCGAGCCATAAGCAAGTGCCGCACAGTTCTGAACAGTCTCTCATGAGGTACACGTCGCAGAGTTAGTTACAAAAATGTAAAGTACGTGAAGTAATTGGTGCGCGGCAACTAAAACGACTGTAGTTACATTCGGAAATATCACAGTTTCAGTCAGGCGTGTATAAAGATTAAACATGTCAATTATTAATTAAGTGTGACGGCAATAAAAGTCTAGATTCAGATTGTTTTTATCAGTGTTATCTCTTAGCAACAACTCCGTTCCGTTTACACACCCTGCTTAGAGACACGTGCTCGACTGAGTTATAATAGCTAGCCGGAGGACAATGAACCCAAATTTAAAAAACAATTAAACAATAGCGCCCAACAAATAAGATAACACAAGCCATTGAGAACTGCCACGAAATAGTAGATTAAAGGTAGTGTAAAAATTCGAAGTCACGATTTCACCAGGAAATGCATGCTTTGAGGCCCCTGCATCCTAAAAAAAAGTATTTTTATAAACTGGTTCGTGTATATATGTATGTGTGTTTGTAAACAAGTAACTCAAAAACAAACTGTCGCAAAAATACCCAACATGACATTTAAGTTCAGAATCTTCAAAGGATGCGACACAAAATTGTTAAAGAAAACCCCTCAAACCAAAGAACCCTTAAATGGACCGAGCATGGTGGCGCGGCGGTAAACGTGTGCTTCTCGCATTCGGAAGTTCCCAGATTCGATCCCCGGCGACCGCCCACTCTGGCCCATGGATTTTTCGTGGTTTCCGCGGGTCTGCAGGCGTATGCTGGGGTGGTTCCTTTTCTACCCCGACTCTCTTAGATCTATTTCCTGTATCCAACTGCTTCTTCCTTGTCTTCTGTTTCAGGGTTGTAGGATCAGACGACGGTTTTCTGCAAGTTGCGGCCGGGCGGTGGACCGGGCCACAGGGGGGCTGCCGGGGTAGGAGGCTTGTGGTTGGGCCTGGACGGCGTCAGATGTGTTCGAACTGGAAACGTTAGGGACCCCGCCCATGTTTGCGCCAGTTGTCATCCGGATATGGTCTCCCTTCAGGTACCTCCCCTCACTTTCTCTCAGGGGTTTCGGTAGAAGCAAAAAAAAAAAACGGCTGTTGTGACCCACTAAGGGTGCTCTGCCCCGGTTGGGAGGCCCGTCCTGTTAACCTTTACATGGGAAATGTTTCGTTGATTTTTTCCAAGAGGCCTCTAACGATTTTGATTAACATGCATGACCAACAAAATTGGAGCAGTGCTTTTGTCTTACCGCTCAAATTACGAGTCTCGTGTCTTCTTGGCGAAGTAGTGGAACAGACTGTCTACCTTGACTTTGTTTGTTTCTCTTCTGTTGTTGCCCTTGGCTGCTTCAGCATCTGGTAATAATCTTGCATTAGACTGGTAATGGAGATCTCAAAGGTATGGTGCGTAAGAAAGAATATTTGAAAACATGAATTGAATATATCTGAAGCATTTACGAGGCGCATTTCAAAACTAAGATCCGGTGAACAATATTTAACGGATTGTAGGCCAAAATGGCGCTTCACGCCTGTCTACCGACCCCTGAGGGACCTACCGCAGCGTTGGTGTGACGCAGTAGGGTTTCTCAGCCGGTGAGAGCAGATCGCTATGCCGCGAATCGTAGATCCCGCCAGTTGTGAAATGCGCGGCATGATTAGATTTTTGCTGACAAAACTATCGTCAGCTGCGGACATCCATCGTGTGTGCCATGGACATAATGAGTGACAGACATGTTCGATACTGGTGTTGAGAATTTCGAAATGGCCGCACAAATGTGCACGATGAACGGGGCTAGGAGGCTTGTGGTTGGACCTAGACGGCGTCAGATGTGTTCGAACTGGAAACGTAAGGAGTAAGTAGGGGAAGTATTGTATTCTACCCAAAATTCGATACCGAGATTTCACCGAAAATACATGTTTTGAGACCCCCTGAATCCAAGAAAAAGCATTTTGGAAACATGTCCGTGTGTGTGTGTGTCTGTCTGCGAACAGCATAACTCAGAAACAAACACACACACACACACACACACACACACACACACACACACACACACACAAAGACAGTTACTATAGTAGTAGAGAAAGTAAAAATTGGTAAACCATACACTATACATTTTACCTACTTTTTAATTAGTCCTCTGAAGGTTGTCGTATTAAACAGGTATTTGAAACCATAACAACTCCCATGGCTGATTCTCAATCTTCCATAATGGCCACAAAACCGAAATGGGAAACATCCAATGATACAAAAGATCCACAACCTATCCACATGAAATCAAGAATCTGGATGCCTTCGCATTAAGTATACCTGGAAACTAAGCAGACGAACCAACCTGTCTACCTATACCGGTAACAGACATCTTTTTTGGCACACATATACCTACTTCAGCTGGCTTCCCATCTGACTTGAAACACCCACCAGCAGTGTCATATCAGGAACTGGTCTGTCAACAGCATCTCAAACAGCCAGCCGTCTTCGCATCGGACACACAAAACTTACCCATAGCTATTTACGTAATAAAACTTAAATCTCCTGTCTGCAGAATTTGCAATATGATCAAAGCTGCCATACAAGAATGCAAAAATCCCAACAACAGCATATACAAGCCAACGTTGCCCATAAAATAACAGAAAACTACGCTTAACCGAAACGGCAGAGGAAAAAAATTAAGAAAAAATACCAGATTTCAGATTCGCGCTGGCAACATTTCTAAGACAATTGCCAATATTCTTTTCCCCCACCCTAAACTCTAACATAGGTAGGATGCAGGATGTATTTATCGGATCTATTGTGGCTACAGCCCCCCCCCGGGAGGCAGAGGTGAGGTGAAGAAGTCAGAGGGCTCCTAGGCCCGCAGGCAGACACGCCTACAGAGACGCGCAAAGTCTCTAATATTTCCAGTTTGAACACCCGCGGACCAATGTCGAGGAATCTACAAGAGGGCGATTAGCGACCCTAGTTGGCAGAGCTCACCCTAGAGTACACGGCGAGAAATCTATCCAATCGCATGCATCCACGCCATCTGCCTGGCACCGTCAGCACCGCAAGACCTGAAATCATACCTCAAACGTGAAATGGAGAGAAATGAGAGGAAATGGGGGATAGGAGAGATCATGGTAGAATGCAAGATCATGGTAAAATACAAGATCATAGTAGAATACAAGATCATAGTAGAATGCAAGATCATGTAGAATACAAGATCATGGTAGAATACAAGCTCGTGATAAAATACAAGATCTTGGTAGTATACAAGATCATGGTAGAATACAAGATCATGATAGTATACAAGATCGTTTAAATTAAAGTGAGTTTTATTTATGGACGCTCTTTAACTACTATGGTTCTTAGCGTCCCATTCTATATTGGGCATGAAACACCGGTAATTTTGCTCAGAGGCCTCTTTATCAGGCTTGAGGTTCTTTTACGTGCCGTAAATCTACGACACGGGACCACTGGCTTTACTTCCCTTCCAAAGGAAGCCGTGCTAACGATTTTTACGCCCAAAAAAATCCATCGCCCTCCGCCGGGTTTGAACCCGCGACCTTGGAAACTAGAGGCTAGCACGGTACCACTAGTCCACGGTACAAGATCGTGGTAGTATACAAGTTCATGGTAACATACAAGATCATGTAGAATATAAGATCATGGTAATATACAAGATCATTTAGAATACAAGATCATGGTAAAATTAGTACAAGATCATGGTAAAATATGTACAAGATCATGATGGAATGCAAGATCACAGTAGAGTACAAGATCATGGTAGAATACAAGATCATGGTAAAATAAAAGATCATGGAAGAATACAAGAACATGGTAGAATACATTATTCCGCCTTTTGCTTTGGCGATCAAGGGAAAACCACGAAAAACCCATGATCAGAGTGGGCGGTCACCGGAATCGAACCTGGGGCCTCCCGTATACGGGCTACAACGTCGCCGCCTGAGCCATCCCGCTCGGTTCTAACACAGGTACTTGATATTGTATGCAGTTAATCGTCATCCCCTACCCAACCAAAGAAATACTTATGTACCGTTAAAGCAAGTGTTAACTGCTTGCACGCGCATTTATTTTACTGTTGGTGTTGGTCAGTGTGGTTCATTTATGTTTAAGATGTCAGCGAAAAGAAAGCGTAATGTACCTAATAGGCACAGGACAGAAACTCAAAGCCGATAGCGCTAGTTTGAAAGCGGATGAGATTTGTCATGAAACTATCATAAAGATATGATATTTTAATCAAAATGTTCCATGTAAAAAGTACTCTGGGGTGGGGGGATTTTCTTGAAAACCTTCGTGTCGCATCTCTGGAAGATGCTACACCTAAATACCAAGTTTGGTGTTTATCCGACTGTTCGTTTCTGAGTTATGCTGTTCACAGACACACACACGGACATGTTTCCAAAAATGCTTTTTTGGGATTCAGGAGGTCTCAAAACATATATTTCCGGTGAAATCTCGGTAACGAATGTTTGGGTGGAATACAATACTTCTCCTACTTACTATACGTAGTAGAGAAAGTAAAAAAAAAGAACGTTATACGAAACGGCTATGCCCCTTCAGTTCGGTTAAGCAGTGTTCTATATTTTAATACCATTATTAATTTTTCAGGATTACTTAAGTCCGTTAAAAAATTAAAGAAGTTGTAACACAGAATTGTAACCTGGAAAATGTAGCAATTGGACTTATAGGTTAAAGCGGCAATAAGTAAATTTTAATAAAAATCTGAATTATTAAATTAACGTGAATTTCTCTACCCACCAACATATTTTAAAATGGTTTTACAAAGTATTCTGTCAAACGCTTTTTTAAATTAATATCGAATAAACAAATCTTTAGGAAATTTACTGTGATATTTGTCATGCACATAGTTATCTCAAACATATGGTATTTTAATCAACATCGTTTGGGGCAGTTTTGTATTAGTTAACAAAAAATTAAATTGAGTTTTATTTATGGACGCTCTTTAACTACTATGGCCCTTAGCGTCCCATTCTAAATTGGGCGTGAAAGACAAATTTTGCTCAGAGGCCTCTTATCAGTCTTGAGGTTCTTTTGCATGCCGTAAATCTACGACACGGGACCACCGGCTTTACTCCCCATCGCCCTACGTCGGGTTTGAACCCGCGACCTCGGGAACTAGAGGCTAGCACGGTACCACTAGTCCACGGAGGACATTAGTTACTTAACAACGAAGGGTAGTTTGGAGTAGGGGCATTTTCTAGAAAACTTCGTGTTGCATCCTTCTTGTAAGCTGAATTTAAATACCAAGTTTGATATTAATCCGAATTTCGTGTTTGGGTTTTGTTGTTCTCTCCCCCCTCCTCACGGTATTTTTTTTAATAATGTCCTTTTGTATTCACGTGACCTCAGAAAAAGTATTTCCATTGAAACCTCGACATCAAATTTCAGGGTGAAATGCAATACTTCTGTACTTACTGTAGCTAAATGGCAGAGAAGCTAAAAATAATATGTGGTACATTTACATTACTTTCTCTACCCTCTTGCGTTTATTAGTGGGTATAAAACTAGTCTTTCTACTGTGCTTTCCAAATCTCTTGAGTTTCATGATAACCAATACGGAGTGACCGCGCGATTGCCAAACTTCACTTCGCTTCGTCAGAACGTTACGCGTTTGTTATAAATGCCATCGAAATGTTTACTTAAAAACTACAAGAAAACAAGTAGAGACACAATAATGGAAATGTAATACACAAATAAAGAAATAAAAACATACCTTTCTATGCGTCCTTTGTTATACAAGTGGCACTGCTAACGGCATATCTTCATCGTCCTCGAATTTTGTTTATCATAAAATTAAAAAACACTGCGCCGTACATCTTTTTCGAAATCGTTCATGTTTGCCACTCTCTTAGTTAAGGCGTATATGCTTCTCGGCGATGTAAACAATTTCGCTTCCCTACACACACGTGAAACAACCGATATACTTAATGAGCATGCCTCAGCCTAAGTTCTTGGCATTTCGTGAAGTTAAGATTTTTGCGGTTTTCTTCGTTGGGATACTTTTTAAAGAAATTATACACACTAAAAACAACAGCCCTAAACTTACTGCTATATCCACTGGTACTACTGGGCATACTAAGCGGCATTTTCATGAAAGAGTTAACTTTACAAACGCTAAGACAAAGCCTGCCACTGTAAGAACTGATTACACCGCAGTTGAATTCACAACTGAGTCGCTTAACCTTCCAGCAAGCGCGCTGTAAAAAGTACACTGGCAGTAATTTTGCTTTGTCAATGTTTTAACTATTAGCTATCGCGTCAATGGTGCAATGAACTCCATTGTTTATGCTTCTTCGAGAATGTGATGCTGATTCTTTGCTTAAAGTTATCAATTGATTTTTTTTTAGCTGCATTCCAAATAACGAGGTGTTGAATGTTCAAAATGCACAACACGCTCTTCTCATGTAACGCATAGTGCTTGGTTCTAGGATTCGACATTATGTACAAAGGAAGACAGTAGACTTGAGCGATAGTCAAATCTTTTAAAAACCGGTTATTATATGAAGACTTTGAAATTCCGTTTTCCTTGCATGATCAAGGGAACGAGAAATCAACAACAACTTAGGAGTTGAAAAAAGTATAAAGTATTTGAAAGTTCAAACTAATAACACGAGGGCGTTACTGCAAATTTTTAGAAAATCAAACATGTATTAGTTTTAAAAAATGTAAATGATTTTATTGTTTTTCAAAATATTCCCCTTTAACATGAATACATTTTCGCATTCGATGAAAGCAAAGATGTCTCTCTTCCTGAGGCACTTCAGAAACCAGGTTTTATAATGTCCCACTGCTTCATCTGATGACGAAAAAGTGATTCCACGCATTTTATCTTTAATTTTTGGAAACAAAAAGAAATCATAAGGTGTTAGGTCAGGGCTCTATGGTATAGGGTCCATGATGTTGACCTTTAGGGCGTCCAGATACTCTGTTAGTTTTGCTGTACGCGACGATGCGTTGACATGATGTTAGCATTATTTTTCCTTTTGAGCGTTTTTCATGAACTTTTTCAAAAGTTGCTGTAAACAGACATCGTGTACCAATCGGCAGTAACGGTACGT
Organism: Deroplatys truncata; assembly: GCA_030765065.1. Taxonomy (NCBI): domain Eukaryota; kingdom Metazoa; phylum Arthropoda; class Insecta; order Mantodea; family Mantidae; genus Deroplatys; species Deroplatys truncata. The sequence continues at coordinate 48,316,731 of CM060986.1, forward strand.
CTATCTCTAATGATATAGTAGCAATATAGCTCTTTTAGAAAAAAAAGCACTACATAGCAACCATCTTTTTACCAGCACTGCGAATTCGTCGGACTTTTGAAGGTTTAGGTTCTGTTCGAAAGACCCAATGAGCCGACTGACTTTCCTTTTCAGGAACACAACACATTCATATTAATCACCAGTAATGATATTCCAAACCAAATTTGAAGTGCCGCCTTGGAATTTTTCCGGAGGTTTTGTGTACCAATCAATGCGTCATTGTTTTTGATCGGGAGTCAGTTTATGTGGAATCCATCGACAACGAAGCTTTTTCACGTCTAACTGCTAATGTAAAATGTTAGGATTTTACTCATACAAATGCTCAATTTCGCCCACATAAATTCATAGGATGTCCGTTGATCTTCTTCCGCATTGCTCGAACAGCTGCAACATTTTCATCAGTAGCAACAGTTCTTGGGCGTCCTTCACAAAATTCACCACTAAAAAACACCGATCTCTTTTGAATTCACTGCACTAATTATAAATTGTGTTACATTGGGCTTCTTGGCCACATTCATTTCTAAGCCGATCTTCACATTGTTTAGGCGTTAATGACAAATTAAAATCGTATAAAATCTTACCCCAAAATGTTCTTTAGTCAAATACATTCTTGGGTGAACATAAAATCTTTAAATGATATAACTAACAAGCTATTAGAGCAGATTAGAAAGTAGTTGTCAAATATAAACAAACTTCATTTATTTTTTGGAACATATAATTCTACAAATTTTCAGTATCGCCCTCGTAAACAATATCTAGGAACTGGCGAATGCCACAAAGAATAATTTCACATAATTTGTGTCTTTTAACATTATCTTTACGGTTTACAAGTTATAGAAAAGTGATTCAGAACGAAGTGGACTTCACAGGCTATTGGAAGAAAATATAAGATAATTGTGTCATTCAAATATCTTAAACATATGGTGTTTAGTCGAAATCGTTAGGAGCATATTTAGGAAGGTAAAAACAACGAAACTTTTTCCATGTAAAGGGAGGTTTGGAGTGGACGAATGTTCTTGAATATCTTCGTGTTGCATCCTTAGAAGATGTTGAACTGAAATACAAAGTTTGGTATTTATCAGAGATTTCGCTCTTGAGTTATACAATTTACGCACGCGCGCGCGCGCACACACACACACAGACACACACACACACAAAACCATCTTCTAAAAATTATTTTTACTTTCTCTACTACGTATAGTAAGTAGGGGAAGTATTGTATACCACCCAAAAATTCGATACCGTGATTTCACCGGAAATATACGTTTTGAGACCGATGTCTCAAAATGTTTTGGAAACATGTCCGTGTGTGTGTTTGTGTGTGTGTGTGTGTGTGTGTGTGTGTGTGTGTGTGTCTGTGAACAGCATTACACAGAAACGAACAGTCGAATAAACACCAAACTTGGTATTTAGGTTCTGTATCTTCCAGAGATGCGACATGAAGGTTTTCAAGAAAATCCCCCCACCACAGATTACCCCTTACATGGAACATTTTTCGAAAATTTAAATTTTCTCAAAACTGGCTCTAACGATTTTGATTAAAATATCATATGTTTAACATACTTTCATGACAAATCAAATGTATATCTCGAATTTTCTGGGAATGTCTCCAAAAGTATTCTTCATTGTGAACGACTTTTGCATAACTGTTAAACCATAAGAAATAGACAAAATTTTACTACACAAAAATGTAGATCGCGTTAAAATACACAATTTATGTCATATACAATTTTGTTGTTGAGTGAACCATTTTGGAGATATTGCTTGATATTCCTTTAAATTTTCCAATACCTACCTATGCTTTTTCTCAAATTCGTTATTCATTTTTTTGTCCTGGTAATGTCAAGAGAATGGGATACTCGACATAGCAATCACCTCTTAAAATATTTGACTATAGCTTAAAGCCTACCAATTCCCCTTGCATCTACAAGAAAATTAACAATAACATTAACCTCTCGATATCTCGATTAACATGCTTATGGAGAAGAAGCGTTTGTAAAAATAGTTTGTACAAGAGTAGAGGAAGTCATGTGAGTGTAACACATCAGAAGTTTTAGGATTCAGAGTGTCTCAAAGCGTGTATTTCCGGCGAAATCTGGGTATCAAAATTTTAGGTGGAATACAATATTATGGCGTATTAATAATTTGGGGGCTTCATTGTCATTACCAGACATGTTGTTGTTTTCGTGACGCCGCTCCTGGCTGGTCGCTTTGCTAGCCACGAGTGGTGGTGATAGCATCTGTCTAACTGAGTATTCCGAGAGAAGCGGATCGCGCGTACAAGCCGTTTTTTTTTTTTTGGATCGGTGGACATCTCCCCTCACCTTTAATATTTAATAACCCCAAATGGTTGAGAAATAAATCTAGAAATATGCAAGTAGAATAGTGTTATAGATTTTGTACAGTGAAAAACCCACGCCTTCCTCTTAAACTGCACACCACGTTTCGGTCCTCCACGGCCAAGTGAGTATACGTTCCCTCAATGTGCGTGCTGGGTATTAGAAATTAATTCAATTTTCATGTGAACGTTTAGGTCTCTACCCAGCATGTAACAATATATTCTTATAATTGGGGCTGCGACATCGGACTCGCTACGTGGAAGAAAGCGTATAGAATAATAAAGTAAGGATGTAGCGATGAGGGCTGACATTGACCGCGCGCGGTTCAATCAATACAAGTAGAATTACGCATATTTCGTGAACATACTATTTACAAATATTCAGCTGACCTGTATAACTGAAATGTCTTTATTAAATCATTAATGCAAAACACTACGTCACAATGTGCACCTGAATAACATTCTATGTCAATTTGTTGCATTGAATTACAACCCGCAACTTTGTATCCTGTAGTTTATATAAAGGAATATCGGCAGAAACAAATGCCGCTCATAGTTCGTTGAACGTTTGATTTAATGGAGATGACTCTTACTTGAGAAAGGAGTATTTTATTAGCCCCACGTATGGACGGAGTTGTATCTTATTTCGGCTGTTGGGGAGCCGAACTTGTAGTAATTGCAACCGCATAGTAAACAGTTTCCGGTAGCCTTCGCCCCAAATATACTTTCAGGTGGCCTTTGCCCCAAGTTTAAAAAAGTATATTAACTTTGTAATTTAACTGTTTCTTTGAATATTATATATTTATGTTTGCCTCGGCTGCATCAGTATTTGTTAGAGACACGTTTCTCTTAGCAGGGTATGACTAAGAATATAGGCTTACAAAGATTATAATTTTACTTCACTCCTTTTATTAATAGTTGATATGATTTAAATAACACTTCACTGATATATAGAGCTGTGAGATTCTTTTATTAATTACTTGTACTTTTTAACACGTAAACTTATTTTTCGTCTCACACGAATAAGTATTAAATCTCTCGAGGATGTGTCTCGCGTCCGGTTACAATCACTGTCTGCAAGCAACATGTCCAGTTATGAGTGCTGTCTAGAAGCAACTGAACTCTGTATTTGAAAATGCTGCTATATTTCAGTTTCTGATTGACTAATCCTAGTCCAATAGAATACCTTCCTTTAACTAAAGCTTTTTCTGGTTGTTGATTGGCTATTTTTATAAACTGTCTCAAAATTACATTATCGCATCCAAGAATCACAAGTAGTATTGTTAAACTCTCAAACTCATTATTGCCTCAAGGTTAGCTCATTGTTAGCTACTTTAACTTATTATTCTCACAGCTCCTACATTATTAAATTACGTAATATATTCACATAACATTATTGAACATAACATAAGCGTATGCAATGACTGTTATATACTTTTACAAATTATTACATACACATATTGCTTCAAGGCGAGCTGTTATTAAATTTACATACTATATAATTTGACTGAAATCATTTAAGTGTTAAAAATACTGCCTCATACTGTAGCAGTTTATCCTCACATTTTGCAACACAACGCTTATATGTTTCTGTGTTTGATGTGTCTTCGCACATTACTCGACCTACTATGGCAAGATACTTGACTGAACTGTATAGCTAACCATCTTGTTGTAAGCAAGGACTACAGCACGCCTCTAAACGTAACCACTCCGATGTCGCAGCCTTACTTATATTCTTCTTCCTCGTCTTCTTTCTCTGTTTATCCTCCCTTTGTTAGAGCTCACACCCCCAGGACTTACAAGCAAGTGCCTGGAGACAGACGCCTGTCGGGGCGCACAGATTATGGATCAGAAAGAGAAGTCAGGATGGGTGATCAGCCCGAAACCTGGCATTAGAGTGAGGAAGAAGATGATATGGAATGACGATGAGATAAATAAAAGGAAAAGTGATAATGGAGCAATTGGAAACCGGAGAACCCGGAGAAAACCCACCCAAACCCCGATTTGTCTACCACAAATCCCACATGTGATACCCTGGGATTGAACCCGGGGCGCCTTGGTGAGAGGTGAGCGGTCTAACTACGCAACTTATTCATATAATACAGGATGGGCCAAAAGACCCCGAACCGCTTGCGCGGTGTTTTACCTCGGCGTCCTCGGCGCTCGTTGCCGTCTGCCGTTATCATAGAAAGGCGCGGATGAAACCATACAACATTTTTAAAACTACTTTTAAAGGTCTTACTTACCAACTTTATGAAAGGAAATGCTGAAACTGGCCACCTTCGTTGTCCATACATTTTTGGCACCTCTTGAGGAAACTATCCATCATGGAATTTTTGGGGAGAATTTTTCAAACGATGACCGATATCGTCTAATATTTCTTCGGTAAGAACCGAACGCCGTCTTTTAGATTTCTTAGCCTGAACACTTTCTATGGCCTGAAATTTACTGTAAAGTTCATGGATTTTTGTACGGCCTGGAACTTTCACACCTGGAAATCTTTCTGCAAATCGTACTTTCACTTGGCGAGCTGACCGAGTTAACACATACTAATCATAAATAAATACACGCTGTGCAATAGAAAACATATACTGAGCCATAATATCATTTGTGACTAAGTACAGGACAAAATAATAAATAGCCCGTAATAACTCAATTACATCACATCACCGTCAACTCAAAACTGCACTTAACACTGCACAGCAAAATCACAACAGCGTGACTTTGTTTATAGCAGCAGTGCGTTATCACGCGTTTATCATATTTTCACACGCCCAGTGGAAAAACTCCGCGCAGCCGGTAATATGTTTCATAAAATACCCCTCCAGGGTAACTTAAAATATAAAGTGTACAAGACAAACCCACACATCCTGGAAGAATTAAAACAAAATATCCGCTAGGAAATTTCTTAGCGTGAACTACGGCGAGTGATGGATAGTTTCCTAAAGAGGTGCCAAAAATGCATGGGCAACGACGGTGGCCAGTTTCAACATCTACTTTCGTAAAGTTGGTAAGCAAAGCCTTTAAAAGTAGTTTTTAAAACGTATGGTTTCATCCGCGCCTTTCTATGCTAACTGCAGATGGCATCGAGCGCCGAGGACCCGGACAGGAAAAGCACCGCGCAGCGGTTCGTAGTTTTTTGGCTCTCTTTGTATAATACAGTGCAATATTACTTACAATATAATACTTATTGTTTCAAAAACAGAACAAATCAACGGGAAGTAAGTGTGCAACAAACCTGCACATACACATATCGTTGCCTAAATGGTATATCAGCTTAAGGGGATTCCTTTACTCTTGTCATTTTCGCAACTTTGCGAATTTAAAAAGCAATATCTGCCTATCTTTCTCCGACTATCATTAAAACCCTTAAAGAGAAAAAGTTTAAAATATCCACAGTGATAAGGGACGTATCAGCCTTGATGCAGGATATTTTCGTTATAAAATGGTTATCATAACGAGATCACGGTTATAATGTTCGCCTTTATCTGGCGCGTAATATTCTTTTACAGCCATCAAATTGTTATGGATACAGAGTTGGCACGGCGCTGATAAGAAGCAAACAGTGACCGACAGAAGCAAAGCTGTCCTGACTATCGCCAAACTTTATATGCGGTATAAATAAGCCTAACACTACATTTCTAACAGCCCTCTAATTTACCCTCCACAGCCGTTGTATTTCACCTAAAAGTACACACACTTGATATTAACAAAGTCTAGTATGGACCTACACTTCCATGCAAAAAATATGACGTGTTACATTCAAATCACTTTCTCTACCGCATTCTTCTAACCAAAACCTTTCTTTAGGACGCGTGACCGTGTAACGGGAATTTTCTTGGCACCATTAAGCAAGCCGTTTGCCGAAGGAGTCGGACATTGAGAACCCCTTAAATTCAAGCGCATTGATTTACGATGGTAATTACAAGCACAAAGAGCGCCAAAGAAAATCTCACTGCACCTCGCGTCTATGTCACATTATTTATCGTTGTACGTGGCCTTGCAAAGACATGACCACTTCATTAGTTGTTTTAGGTCACGGTGCAAGGGTGCGCCACTCCTTCTGCTAAATAGTTGCACCAATAACCACAACAAAGGTTACAAAATGGCGTAGAAACGAAATATATGTTTATGCTCTCGATCGTATCGGCTAAAAGAGAAAGAGGTAGAGTGAGTGCATTCAGTTTGCCATAGACCTCTTATCGTGATTGATAGCCCATACTTTATCGGCTAGTGCAGGACTCGCCTTTGAAAGGGTTAAAAGCTAAGGGGAAAACTTGAGCGAGATGTAGAATGTGTAGTGTAAGATTTTCAGGGGATGCAAATTAAAGCTTGAATGGAATTAATGAAATACATAGTAAGGCAGCAGTTTATAACAAAAAATCTGATCTGATACACTCACATGACCTTTTCTACTCTTGTACAAACTCTTATTCTCCATCTATTTCATATTAATCGAGATAGACATTTACAGAAACGATCTTTTGACATGCAAAGAGAATTACATTTTACACATAGCGACCAGTTCTAAAAATATTTGACTATCGCTTAAGGCCTACTATGTTCCCCTTGTTTTGTATTTGCAAGGGCAATATAAGCACAGACATATCTCTTAATAGTTGGTTGCTATGTGCAACACCATTCTCTTTGCCACAGATTAATACTCTTTGCATATCCAAGACAAAAAAATGAATAACGAATTCCCATTTGAGAAAACTATTGAAAAATTTAAGGGAATAACAAGCAATATCTCGAAAATGTATCACTCAACAAAAAAATGTATATGACATAAATTGTGTATTGTAACGCGATCTATATTTTTTGTATAGTAAAAGCTTGTCTATCTCTTATGGTTTACCAGTTATGCAAAAGTCGTTCACAATGAAGAATACTTTTGGAGATATTCCCAGAAAATTCAAATTTGTCATGAAAATATCTTAAGCATATGATATTGTAATTAAAATTGTTAGAGCCATTTTTGAGAAAATTAAAATTTTCGAAAAATCTTCCATGTAAAGGGTAATCTGGGGTGAGGGGATTTTCTTGAAAACCTTAGTGTCGCATCTCTGGAAGATACTGAACCTAAATACCAAGTTTGGTGTTTATCCGACTGTTCGTTTCGGAGTTATGCTGTTCACAGACACATACACACGGTCAAAACATATATTTCCGGTGAAATATCGGTATCGAAGTTTTGGGTGGAATACAATACTTCCCCTACTTACTATACGTAGTAGAGAAAGTAAAAAATAACCACATACTTTCGTCACATAAGATATTGGAAAGCAAGCCCTTGTGTCACCACAAATCTATCACAGCTTTTAACAAAATGTGTATTAATGCACATTAATTTTTCATGGGCATGTAATTAAACCATGGTTCGTCCATAAAAACATTCAATACTGGTTAATACAGCGATCATTATTTATCCAACACCCAATTGTAGAAATTAACTCTACTCATACTACCGCGTGGTTGATTACTGAACTACAGTTATTTTAAAGGGTTCGTCGTATAAGTTTTGTGGCATTCCAGGCTGAGGTTTACGAAATTTCGATTCCTATTTCCTTGGACTCTTAAGTCATCTAATTTTTACTAATTAAGAACATGGTGATTTAATTTCAGTTTCTTATCAAGAATGTATCCGGTTTCCCTAAGTCTATTTACAAGATAATGAACAAGATGTGAGGCCCACGAGCAACATGCAATCTGTCTGTAAATTTCCGTCTCACCTCTCTATAGGAGTTTGTTATCATGGGAATCATACATGAAAATTCTGTATGCTAAAATATGCGACTTTTGGCATTATAACAGCACCAACACACTACAACACTAAAACACGTGGTCTCACACGTATTAATCTCTGTACAGCACAACTCCGCGACAACTGATCAGCCGGCACACAGAGAGGGAACAGAATCGCTTAGAACCAGCACAGTGCAAGGCAAATAATTCCCCGCAACACGCCACGCGCCCTAATGAAAGCTGTGCTCTTAATGTTAAATAAGGCAAAAGATTGAAGAAATAATTTTAATACCTACATATTTCCTTGCAAGGGAGCTGAAGTAATAGTAAAACCTTTAAAAAGTTGGTCCCTATATGCTGGCTTTGAAATTCCAAACTCTTTGCATGAAATCTCGAACAACTGAATGACAATTCGGCACTTAAAAAAGCTATTAAATATTTTAAATTTCAAAACAATAACAACGAATTACTCTGAAATGGCTATTGGACAGGAAATGCATTTGAAATGTGTGTTTTCGTGTCGTTTATCATATGCATTAAAAGTTTACAAAATGAATTCAGAAATGAAGAGGATTTATGGATATTCGTAGTAAATTCTAGGTATAAGTTTTATTTCCCATGCCAATGTCTTAAAGATAGCATAATTTAATCAGTCATTTCTATGAAAATATAACATTACGAGAATTTTTCTGTTATCTGCGATGGAGAGATTTTCTTGAAAATCTTCCGTGTTCTTCCTTAGAAAATTCTGATCTTAAGTACCAAGTTTATTCTATATTTCGTTTTCGTTTTTGTTCACGGACACACACCGTTATTTTTCTTTCTTTCTTTTTGAGGAGGGTTCAGGATTCCTATTACTTACTTTCGGTGAAGTCTTGATAAAATTTCCCAGCTGGAATGCAATACTTCCTCTGCTTACCTTTGGTTTGTAGCAGAGAAAGTAAAATGTTACCCTGTAGTGAAATTTAGGTTGGTAACGATATATGCAGCTCTGTCCACTACGTTACCTCTTACATTATTCTAGCCACTTGATTCACAATTTGGTTAGGTCATCCCAAAAGATGGGCGGGGCATGACACTCTCAATAAGCTGTCTATGTTCTTGGTAATTGAATAACGTTAATAATTATATGCTGATGACAATGGTACATTTAACACGCTTTTGGAGCTACCCAGGTATATCCGTGAATTTAACGCTTTATATGAGCAAGTGAAAATCATTACTTTCTCTACTATCTATAGATAGTGGAAATATTATATAACACCCAAAATTCGATAGAAATCTAATTGAAAATAGACGTATAGAGATTCCCTGACTCAAAAACTGCAATTTTAGAAAAATAGGCGCCCTCACGTATGTGTGTATGTATGTGAACCAGATAAATAAATTTTCGGATTGGTACCAAATGAGTTTTCAGCATCTTACAAAGATGCTGCATAAAGATTTTCAATAAAATTCCGCATCCTCAAACTACCCTTTACATGGAATATTTTGTTATCTATTTACTCAAAAATAGTTGCAACTATTTTGATTAAAGTACCGTGCGTTTAAGATACTGTGACGGAGCCCTTGGCGGCTCCACCAGATGTGATGTAAGGTCACTTTGCCCAAGCCAGCAGCTATGCCAGAGGTGACGGGGACGTGACGTAGCTCAGGGATGTCATCGAAAGGTTATAGGTTGTGAAAGGTTGTGAAAGAATTCACACAATTAGTCGTGTAATTCGTATTCCAAGAGAGCTTTAATCTGTTTAATAATTAAACTACATTGCAAGAGAGTTTGATTGTGGGTTTACCTGGTAGATGGAAGAAGTACGGCGTTCTATCTTGTTGCGCCTACGGCCTATGTCGAAGTTGTAAACTAGTAGAAAATAAATTTAAAGATCCAACCGTCACAGAGTCCTGCTAGGCAAGTCACAGGCAGAGCCCCATCCATCAAAAAAGTCTAATTTAAATTCCCGAGGAGAATGATGACTACTGCTTTACCAGCAATGACGTTTGCGGGTATCAGCATGGTATGTATAATCCACCCACGTATAGACTATGAGGTGATTTATTACCCTAAATATCACACTACAAAATCCCTGCTTACATAAACATCCGGAAATGACTCGCAAGAATTCTACTTAAATTTTGTCCTGAATATCTAGAACTGATTATATTCATCACATTCGTGGAAATAAAACTATTACCGTCACAATATTTGCATGACAAATATAATACATATTCTAATTTTCTGGGAATAGCTTGTGAAGTCCTATTCATTCTGAACTAATTTTGAATAGTTTTGTATAACTGGTAAACTGTATGCGATAGGCAAATATATACTTCACAAAAAACATAAATCACTTTTAAAACACACAATTTATTTCAAAACAAAATTTGTTGTGGCATCAGCCATTTCTGAAATACCTGTTATTATTGGTTTGAAGTTTTTCGTTACTTAAAGCTGCTGTCGGTATTTGTTGTTTCTGGCGATGTCATGGAAAGAAAGAGTATGGATTTCAAGGCCAGCATATAGCGACCGCTTTTAAACAGCTGACTATTGATTTGGTTTTGTCTATCCCCCTTGTACACTAGGTCAAACTAAAAGTGGCCGGTCTCTTGGGTAGATAATTTTATTCAATTTGGTTTTCTCTATCTCACTTGTACACTGGGTCACACTAAAGGTGGCCGGTCTCTTGGGTAGCTAAACTTTTTTTCAATTTGGTTTTCTCTATCTCCCTTGTATACTGGGTCAAACTAAAAGTGGCCGGTCTCTTGGGTAGTTAATTTTTTTCAAAGACTCTTCGGTGATCGCACGGTTCACAAGCTGTGCGTCGCTTAGGATAACTCTATAATATAAGCCACAAGGGACTGATTTTTAGTACTTGTATCTCCACATTGCTCTTGACGTGGAGCACTGGTTAACGTCTAAGATAGCAGCTCGAGTTCGATTCTCTGTTATGAATTGTTATCTTTTACTTTTTACAATTCGTTTCCTGTAATAGTTAAATAATTTTGCTCGTGTTGCTTCATTTTATACATACAGATACAATAATGGTGAAATACGTGGTTATAAAATTAAATTGAGTATAAACCTCATCCGACTGATAAATTAATGTCATGGTTGCCGTCTACCGGTGTAATGAACTACTACTGCAGATGACCTAGTGGTAGGATCTATTACAGTAAGTGGTTTAAAACAATCATTACAAGCAATTGATGTATATTGTAAAGAATGGAGGTTAAAAGTGAATCAAGAGAAAACACAGATTGTGGTTTTCAAAAAGGGGGGGAATTAGGCAAATATGAAAAATGGAAGGGAGAGAATAAAGATTACAGGGTAGTGCGTGACTGTATCTATTTAGGAGTAAAAATAGATGGAGGTAATAAATGGGAGAAACAAAAGAAGTTTGCATTGGCAAAAGGTAAAGGGGCGATGGCAGCAATTAGAAGCTGCAAATATAAAGTACCTAATATAAATGTTAAATGGCTGGAAAAAGTTTATGAGATGGTTGTGGAGGCAAAAATGATGTATGGTATAGAAATATGGGGATTAGATAGAGGATGGGAATGTATAGATGTGGTGCACAGGATGTTTTGTAGAGAAATACTAGGGCTACCGAAGTCAATTGTAAGACAGGTAGCACAATTAGAGATGGGCAGGGTGGCAACTAAGGGGAAGATAATGGAAAGAGCTTTGAAATTTTGGTTCAGAACTTTAAATCTAGGAAAAAGTAATGTGTTAAGACAATGTATTGAATACCAAGAGAATAGCTTAATGAATGATGGATGGGTAAGTAAATTATGGAATATTTTGGAGAAAATGCGTTAGGAGATATATGGAGAAGGATAGAAAATAACGTAAAACATTTTTGGAAAAAGGCAAGGAAAAGACTGTAAGATATAGAAATACAAATCATGTTCAGTGAGATTGCCGAAAAGAGCTCATTAGTTTATTATAGGCCAATGAAAAATACATGGGGTAGGGAAAAATATATAGACATAATAAATAAAGAAGAGAGAGAATCTATTGCATGGGTAAGAACCGGAGCATGGAGGCTAAGAGGGATAAGACAGGGTATTCCTCAGAACCATTGTCCGATATGTGGTGGTAATGAAGACATTGAACACATAGTATTTAAATGCCAAGGAACATAAAATTGGAGAAAAGAATTTTTTAATAAGAAGTTGTTGAAGAGGGATAGAAATACACTTACAATTGAAATGATATGCAAGGACGCTAGAAGCATTGGACAGTTTTTGCGTAAAGTAAAAAATAAATGGCTTTGGACAGTGGAAAGAGAAAAGTAAGAGGTAGTGCATCTTACTTTGAATGGAAAACTATACTGAATGTGTGATGTTTAAGTAATCAATAAATGAAAAGTGAAAAAAGTGGAAATGGGACAGGAAAAAAAACTGAAAAAAGAGCAAGATAATTTAGTGACAAGAAATTGTAAAATGTAAATAAACTGTAGTGATTGTCTACTGAATAAGTGACCAGGGTCAAAATGCAGTAGACAATCAAATTTGTAAAACTCTTAGCACAATAAAATACTATACCATACTATACATAAACGAATGAAGAAAACATTTTTATTCGTGTATTTAAAATGAAAGGGGAGAAAAGTTGTAGTAGCTCCACGGAGATTTGAACTTGCAACCTCAGGAAAAGTAAGCTAGCACTCTACCACTGAGTTAAATGCTGCAGTACGCGTTAGCGAGAGAACCATAACTCAACAACATGTGTTTTGGTCACATACATTCAGTATTGAAACACATTGAAACATCTGTGTGTTTGAAATCACGTATATGAATTCTTTTCTCGGAAGACTTTGGTGATTATAGTTGTGTTCCCCATTATAACTACTACGAGAATAAACAGTCTTGTGAAAAAAGCCGGTGTCCCGAGAGCTCACGGAAGTACACGATTCGAACTCCGTCTCTCAGACGTCAGCCAGTTTTAAATTGACCGAGTATGCCTACAAAGAAACGCGTGATGAAACTGTTTCTGGAAATGTCTATCTCGATTAACATGAAGTAAATAGAAAAACAAGCTTTTATTAGAAAAGTTGGTAGAAAATATATAAAATAAACTATAGTGAATAAAGAAAGTCGTGTCAGAATTTGTCACAGTTCTCAGATGACTTGTTTTATCTTATTTGTTGGGCGCTTATTGTTTTATTATTTTTTAAATTTGGGTTCTTTGTCCTCCGGCTAGCTATTATAACTCAGTCGAGCACGTGTCTCTAAGCAGGGCGTGTAAACGGAAAAGAGTTGTTGCTAAAAGATAACACTGATAAAGAAATTTGAATCTAGACTTTATTGCTATCACGCTTAATTAATAATTGACATATTTAATTTTTATACACGCCTGACTGAAACTGTGATATTTCCGAATGTAACTACAGTCGTTTTAGTTGCCGCGCACCAATGATTTCGCGTACTTTACATTTTTGTAAATAACTCTGCGACGTGCACCTCGTGAGAGATTCTTCAGAACTGTGCGACGCTTCCTTAGGCTCTAGAATATATACTCCTTCACCTCGAATTGCCTAAACATTCTAATATAGTTACTATTGGTTACCAAATTGCGCCAACTTTAGCGTCTGTTTTGGTCAGCCAATCACTACTACGGACATAATATGCTCTAGGGAAGATATTCCCTCCATTTCTAAAAAAGGCACGCTACCCTGACGAAAATTTCGGCTTTCACTTCTTAGTGACAAACAACTCACCCCCTCGGTTTATTATTACCCACTTCTATTGTCAGTTTCAGTTAGGCCGTGCAAACTTATTTTCTAACAATCCTTATAGCTAACAAACATCTAAAAGCATGTACATACAACAATATTAATTTGCACTATAATCACTCTGGCATTCACAGCATGTTATGATATAAAATATTGCCTCAAATTAAGAGGGACTACTTCTGATCCTCTCTTCCTTTTAGCATATAATAGAAAAACGTTTTCTGTTGCAGTAGTAAAAGAGCCTTCTTCGTGATGCCTTGTATGAGAAAGAGAGCAACCATTTCATCAAAACGTTGCTAGAATTTGAGCAACTGTCGCGTGTCGTCAGAAATGCTTGTTATTCGTGCTATGAGAATCCTCCGCTGCACAGTCCCCTCGGATACGAGGAGGGACTATACAACAGAAATATTGCAGTAGGCGGTCCTGGAGAGATTAATGCAGCCGTGACTTTGGCCGACAGTCGGATCCGCTGGCCAAGTAATATTAGTAATAGAGACGTTCGTTGAGGGTGGCATCTCTTGCCTGGAGCACTGCCTTCGCATCCCAGTGCGTAATTTGGTTGTCAGTATAAAAACAAGACGCCTCTCATGTTACTGGATTTGTTTCCCGCTTGGTGGACAAGGTCTGATTGAAGTTTCTCTCGGTTTTCATTAACTACATGGAAATCTAGCAACAAATCGCTAGGTTTGGAGTCTTTTTGAAGTCATCTAGAGACAATTCTGTCGGATTTAAATTTTTGGCTTGATACATTTTTAAATATCAAATAAGTTTTTCCTCTGTAAAAATGATTTCCTTGGGTACTTAAATACTATAAAATGACAACACGTTTCCAGCACAATGACTTTTGGATAGAAATGTTGTAACGCAGCAGCTATGGTCCAAGTTATAGCGAGGTCGGCACCGGACAGTGGAGAGGTAAACAGAGATAAGTGGCGTGCTCATCCAGCGAAAACGCCGGAAGCGCTATCGTCAGTTAACCAGAGCCCTCTGGAAATTTTTCACTTATCAAACATTCTGAAACTGTGAAAATTTCCAAAGGTATAAGCGAGCGCTCTTGCAAGTTAGCCTGATAAAGAGGCATATTCTTTTCACGCCAATCTGTTTCCCTCTTGCGGTAGAAGTGGTATTGTTATGGCAATAGAGCTTTGTTGTATATTTGGTCTCAAGCTTTAAGGAAGGGGGGACTGGAGGGGAAAAATAGTAGACAGATAAATTAGAGCGAGAGTGGAGATTACTATACTGATCTTGACTGGATTGGCCAGAGTTAAGCCACTATAACAATATGTCACTGATCGAGAGCATACATTTTACTGCATACTTGCGGGACGTGCAGAATGTAGATTGTATGAGTTGATACAATCGAAAACTTGTTAAGAAAATATGAAGTTGGAGTAATAAATATGGAGAAGTAAATTCAAGGATTAAAAAAAATATTTCGGCGAGAACATATAAATGAATGTTCGTTCTTCTCCAAAAAAAAATCGATTTGGATATGAAAAGCTGCTTATTTTACAGGGCTATGAGTGAAGAGAAGGGATGCCCAATCTTTACCCCTTTCCCCTCGTTTCCATTCGTGCTGAAAGGACTGAAACTTAATTGACTAGCTTGTCAATTACTTTAAATATAGTAGGTGGGGTTAACTATGGACTTTGAAGCTTAGCTATTAAGAGAACAGGTTGGGCTGCGCTGGTGAAGAGGGAGCAGATCGATTGATCAAGTCATTGATGACAACACTGAGATAAACTTTGTATTTCTTTCATGGTTGATTCGCTCATCGGCAAGAACAGTGCAGATTTGGGAACCTGTCATTTGAATCAGTAGTTCAAAATCATCTTGGCATCACTGATCAAACTTTCAAACTCAGCACCATAATTTAATTTCAAGTCTTTTAAAATATTTTCAGTTTAATCTGAATCACGTTGGAAAATTTTACACGCACGAGAAATACAGGATGATTTAGGACGTCTGAAACAAACTTAGTGGAATGATAGCTCTGTCTTTTGTTCAACAACTGATTTGGCTGAAGCATTGTTTAAGAGCCACATGATTGATTACATAAAATCCAGGGGTTATGTAAGCTCATTTATTGTTGTAAGTACAATGCAAATTAAATTAAAAAGTAATTCAGAGAAGGCCCAAATGCATTCACGACATCCTCGTTCCTTTGAACAGTCGAATCCTCTCCAACAGGTGCGTCTCTGACGAATGCAATCAATTCTTCCCTGGATTCAACTGGTGTGACGATCACATGCCCCCAAAGAAAAATGTCAAGCGACGTTAAGTCGCGAGATCGCGCTGAGCATGCAGCGGGTCCTCCTCTCCCTATCCATTTCTCCATGTACGGGTTGTTGAGAAGTTCTCTTACAGCATGATAAGTGTAGCGGAGCCCCATGGTGCT
Organism: Deroplatys truncata; assembly: GCA_030765065.1. Taxonomy (NCBI): domain Eukaryota; kingdom Metazoa; phylum Arthropoda; class Insecta; order Mantodea; family Mantidae; genus Deroplatys; species Deroplatys truncata. The sequence goes on from CM060986.1 coordinate 48,332,983, forward strand.
GGAACTAGATATCCCTTCGCGTAGAAACGGGCATATTCTCCATTAACATTGGCGCTGATTGAAGGACTACAAGCTACAAGGCACGTTTAAACACAGTGGCTGTTGCTTGCAGCACTCTGGTCAAACAGGCGCGTAACTCGAAGGACACGGTTTTACTACTTCATCATTTGGCATCAGCCAACATCGGTTGTATGACATAAAAATCTGATTGTTACACTCACATGACTTTCTCTACTCTTGTACAAACTATTCTTACTAACTCTTATTCTCCATCTATTTCATATTAATCGAGATAAACATTTGCAGAAACGATCCTTTGACATGCAAAGAGAATTACATTTTATACATAGCGACCAGATCTAAAAATATTTGACTATCGCTTAAGGCCTACTATGTTCCCCGTGTTTTGTATTTGCAAGGGCAATATAGAAATACAGTGGCCATTAAGCGTTGACATATATCTTAATAGCAGGTTGCTATGTGCAGTACCATTCTGTTTGCATATCCAAGACAAAAAAAGTGAATAACGAATTCCCATTTGAGAAAATAAGTATTGAAAATTTTAAGGGAATAATAAGCAATATCTCGAAAATGGTTCACTCAACAACAACAACAACAAAAATGTATATGACATAAATTGTGTATTTTAACGCGATCTACATTTTTGTGTAGTAAAAGTTTGTCCATCTCTTATGGTTTACCAGTTATGCAAAAGTCGTTCATAATGAAAAATACTTTTGGAGACATTCCCAGAAAATTCAAGATATACATTTTATTTGTCATGAAAATATCTTAAACATATATTTTAATCAAAATCGTTAGAGCCATTTTTGAGAAAATTAAAATTTTCGAGAAATGTTCCATGTAAAGGATAATCTGGGATGGGGGAATTTTCTTGAAAACCTTCGTGTCGCATCTCTGGAAAATGCTGAACCTAAATACCAAGTTTGGTGTTTATCCGACTGTTCGTTTCTGAGTTATGCTGTTCACAGACACACATGGACATGTTTCCAAAAATGCTTTTTTTGGATTCAGGTGATCTCAAAACATATATTTCCGGTGAAATCTCGGTATCGAGAGAGTAAAAATGATCCTCTTTCTAAGAACTATAATTCCACAAAGTTTCTTGCAGGGGATCTGAAATCATCCTGTATATGGCAGCAGCTGTTTCACACAAACACATGTTTTACGACTACGTAAGGATACACTTTCAACATGCATTCAAATGTTGTAAGATTCCACAAATTGTTTAAAAACTTTCGGTGCATTTGTTTGAAAACTTTTATTTTTGTTTGCGGGCAATTGCATTGGATTGACTAGGCATTAGGAACTTCTGCGCTTCTCTGTGGCCTGTAACCTCCTGTGGTTTCTTCGCTTCCTCCTGGGTGACGGTAGCCACAATAGTTCTGTGAAAGTCGCGGGCGCCAGGTGTCCCCCCTATACCTATAACGGGCAACATCTTGCTCACTTCATGTAGAGGAAACCTCACTAAGGTGGTAATCGTCAGAATTGGGCAGGTAAGGAAAAGGAATTTTCCTACAGGATGAGCGTCACTTACCTAGCTGATGGACATGCAACTGATAGCATTTGTGTGGCGATAAGAGGTCACCTTGTCCAAACCCATGTCGTTCAACTGCTGCTTTCCTGGACTTCAATAATCAGACTTGTTCAACACAGTATCTACATTTTAGTTATCACCTTCCGGTAGAGAAAGGCGTTATTTCTCCTATCTTACTTGCCATTAGGCGTACTGTTTAATAGAGCGCTTATATCTGGAAAACATCGTGGGCGGATGTTGGAAAAATCCTACCGGGCAAATTCTGATAAAAACCCCAGTTGTTATTGTTTGGTCCGATGTCGCTGTTAACTCATTAAGATACCAATACTATTAACGCTACTATCTCGTAAAAATATGTGAGCTTCTCTACTCTTCTACAAACCATTCTTAAGCTTATTCGATTTATTTGCTGTTAATACAGATAAATTTTCATTACACTCTATGCATTTCGTTGTAGGTGTAGGTATAAAAAAATCTGATGTGCTACACTCACATGACTTTCTCTACTCTTGCACAAACTATTTTTACAAACGCGTATTCTCCATATGCTTCATGTTAATCGAGATGTTAATCTTATTGCTAATTTTCTTGTAGATGCAAGGGGAATTGGTAGACTTTAAGCGATAGTCAAATATTTTAAGTGCTAGCTGCTATGTGGAGTATTCCATTCTCTTTGCATTGCCAGGAAAAAAAATGAATAACGAATTTCCATTTGAGAAAAAGTATAAGTACTGGAAAATCTAAGGAAATAACAAGCAATATCTAGCAAATGGTTCATTCAACAACAAAAATGTATGACATAAGTTGTGTATTTTAACGCGATCTACATTTTTTGTGTAGTAAAATATTGTCTATCTCTTATGGTTTACCAGTTATGCAAAAGTCGTTCACAATGAAGAATACTTTTGGGTCATTCCCAGAAAATTCGACATATAGATTTCATTTGTCATGAAAATATCTTAAACATATGATATTTTAATCAAAATCGTTAGCCATTTTTGGGAAAATTAAATTTTTCGAAAAATGTTCCATGTAAAGGGTAATCTGGGATGGAGAGATTTCCTTGAAAACCTTCGTGTCGCATCTCTGGAAGATACTGAACCTAAATAGCTTGGTGTTTATCCGACTGTTCGTTTCTGAATTATGCTGTTCACAGACAGACACACACAAGGACATGTTTCCAAAAATGCGTTTTTGGATTCAGGGGTTTTTGTAAGAATGGTTTGTAGAAGCTGCATGCAGAACAAAACAATACTGGGTAATGTTTTGAAGCAGCCGGTACCGTGAATAGCGTGGTGGGCATAGAGAATAATTATTTATGAATTCTATAAAATGGATATACGTATGTGGTTTTGTCATTGGTGGAGGAAGTCGTATGAATGTGTACTCTAAAATGGCACAGCTTAACCCATTTACAGAGAGAGCCAAAAAACTACGAACTGGATGTGCAGTGATTTTCCTGTCCGCTCGTTGCCGTCTGCCGCTATCATAGAAAGGCACGGATGAAATCATACAACATTTTTAAAACTACTTTTAAAGGCTTTACTTACCAACTTTATGAAAGGAGATGCTGAAACTGGTCACCGTCGTTGTCCATACATTTTTGGCATCTCTTTAGGAGGCTATTCATCACTCGCCAATTTTTTTCGAGTCCACAATTGAAGCCCGTACATACAATGTGAATACAATTTTGCCCCTCCCCCTTTTTTAGAGAATAAACAGACAGGGAGCGTGATTGTGCCTTTTTTCAACAAGACTCTGCAATACCTTATACGGACAATATTTCGACGAGAAAAATTAGTAGAGATTTGTGGCCCCCTTGGTCCCCCGACGTAACCCCCTCCGTTTTCTATCTCTGGGGTAACTTAAAACGAAGTACTCATGTCAAACCCACACGCCCTGGAAGAATTAAAACTAAATATCCGCCAGGAAATTGCCAGCATTTCTCAACTACGGCGAGTGATGGATAGTTTCCTAAAGAGGTGCCAAAAATGTATGGACAACGACGGTGTCCAGTTTCAGCACTTCTTTTCATAAAGTTGGTAAGTAAAGCCTATAAAAGCAGTTTTAAAAATGTTGTATGGTTTCATCCGCGCCCTTCTATGATAATGGCAGACGGCAACAAGCGCCGAGGACGCGGACAGGAAAAGCACTCTTCAGCCGGTTCGTAGTTTTTTGGCTCTTCCTGTAGTATACCCTTAGGCATCGATATACCAGAGAACACCCATGATGCGAACAAGGTCCTGTTGTTGGTCACGGCCTCAATCCCGCGGTGGAGTCCGCTAAGTGTAGCGTATCGCGAAAGATTAACACCAGCCGAGACGTACACTGAAAACCACTCTAGGAGGTCCAGTCACTCACTCTGTGACTTACAATTGTCTCCAATCCAGCTCTAGGTTATCTTCGGTCCATATCTCTCCAATAAGTCAAGGCATTAAGAGTGGCACATTAAGGCAGAGGTTCACAAAAGCATATCCCATTATCTACTGATAAAACGAACGTTAAATAACCTTTAATCGCCTTCCTCTACTGCGACGGGCTGTAAAGTTCCAAGTCCAGCCAACTGATATGCTAGATGCAACAGTATTTTTAAGCACGACTCAACAGAAGGGAAGGATGGAGTATAGCTTTTTTGGTCGTCACGTTTTTTTCTGATTTCCCATGTCACTTAACTCTAGTTTTCAAAAGACGATAGCTCTAAAACGCAAATATATTCTAATGGAATGCACCCGGTCAGATCAACAACCCTTAATATGCATGCTTATCCAATGCAGCAATTAGGGCATGCAAAGAATAGCATATCTCTTGAAGAATTAGAACCTCTCAAGGAGCCAGGCCAGAGAGCACTTTATAACATCGATGTACAGTTGGAAACAGAAAAAGTGCCACGTCTCTCCATGGCTGGCTTCAAACAAATCCCACATGAGCGATGTGAAACGAAGAAGAGGTCAGAAACAAACTAAAGCTTGCCTCAACCTTAAAAGACAGTGTGAAGGTAAATGAGATATATCTCTGTCTCTGTGTAACACATACATGTTGGCATTAGCTTCGTCCTTTTCCACTCTCGAGCTGTCGCCAAGTTGCTAGTAAGTAATAACATGGTGTAAATATTCAGTTGTTATAAATTTCAGCTTTGAACATATTTTTCTTTATCAGGTTATATAACTTTTAGAGCCTTTATAGGGCACAAATTTCTAAAGAAAATAGTTTTTCAGTAATGGTTCGATATTTGCAGCTTCTATGCCTATTACGCAAAGGGTAGAACGCAACAATAATGTTTTTCTTATCTAGAATAAACTAGTTTGCTGGTACCTGCCCAGTTTGAATTCTCTACCTTTAAATAAGATGGGCGTCATAATTTTTTAAATTAAATATTTTCGAAAAATTCGCAACCTATGCAATAGAAAAGTCAGCCAGCGAAAAACGTTTTTGCTGTTGGGTTCACAACGGGAACCAAGCGAGAGAAACTATTCAGGACGGTTGGAGGCAGTTTTTAAAAGAAACCGGAATCCTGTAGCTTCTTGCATTCATTGTGTATGACAAACAAAGGTCATCCGTCTATTCATTTAACAGACTAGTCGCGACGTAGAACTCAGTAAAGGTAAACATTAGTTTAAGGAAGTGGACATGTTTGTAGTGTGAGGTGATATGTAGGTTATTTATGTAAATATTTATGGTTATAGAGGGAGAAGCTAGAAAGAGACGAAATTTGGTAAACTAATAATGAATGAGATTATTATTCAAATAAAATGAGTGTTAGTAAGACAGTAAAAGAAATGGCTAAGGCTACCTAGGTGTTCAGAAACAGTAATGTATTGGATAAAAAAAAGGAACGAATGAAAGTACCTCTAAGAACCCATAAAAAGAATGCAAAAAGGATGGGGAAAACAAAAAGACACTAGGTTAACTCAATATAATGAATTAGTGCAAAACGGAGAGTGGCGCATCGTTTATTTGCTGTTTGTAAATATTTCACCCATGCTATATGTGATTTTGTCAAGGATAAATAGTGATGATCCCTACCAAATTACAGCGTTTATCATTTTACATCTCCATACGTTTTGATAATATATATTTTTATGCCTGTAAACTTGTATTTTAAATTACCAAAAATATAAAGAGGAGATTGAAGTGCAGGTGAAAATTAATTGTATTAAATAGCGTACAGATATTTCACTATTTGGTGATGTATCATTTACAGAATGACATACAATTGGTAGAGCGATTATATCTGGCCGCAAAAGTGCGAGCGTACATGTGCAACTGTGCGCCCATTTACTAACCTGATTCAAGATATAGATGTTATGGAAATATCTTAAACATATGGTATTTTAAACAAAAGGGTTGGAGCAATTTTTGAGAAAATAAAAATTAACGATTTTTTTTCCATGTTAAGTAGTTTGGGACGGAAGACTTCTTCTTTCTCTGTTTACCCTCTCCGTTGTTAGGGCTTACAAACGGGTGCCTGGGGTCAGACGCCTGTCGGAGAGCACAGTTAGGATGGGTGATCAGCCCGAAGCATGATAGAGAGCGAAGAAGGAGATGATTTGAAATGACGGTGAGATGAAAGGAAAGGTGATCGAGCAATTGGAAGAATGAATGACGGGGGAATCCGGAGAACCCTCGTCCAGGCGCCGCTTTGTCTACCACAAATCCCACATACAGTTCTCTGGGATTGAACCCGGGCAGACTTGGTGAGAGGCGGGGGTCTAGCCACACGGCCACGGTGCCGCCTTGGGTTGGACGACAAGTTTGGTGCTTAACCAAGTTTTCGTTTTCACGGACAGGCAGAAAGACTTTACACACATGGGCCTTTTTCTAAAAATGATTATTGTTCAGTGGACCTCAAAACGCGATTTGCGGTGGAATCTCGGTATCGAATTTGTAGGGAGAACACAATAGTTTCACTAGTTACTACAGGTGATCAGTGAAAAAAGTGAACATTAACACAAATAGTGTGGTATTTTTAAGTGAAATCTTGGGAAGGCTTACACCTGGAGATAAAGCAGAGATTCTAACCAGGAACGTTTACAGCTCTCACACGGAATGCGCATTGTTGTGATACGTTCCCCTAAGGTGTTATATGTGGAGACTCGAACCCCGCTCAGAGGCATCAAGATTCCTTATCTGTGATGTTAGCACACAAACAAGCAAGACATTATCAGCACCGCACTATGGTCCAGCGATAAATCTCGCTATCATCTCGAACGCGGTGGGAATAATAATTACTATTATTTATCGCCTGTACAGTTCCCAAGGTTTCTCAGATAAAGTGAAATCAGTCCGGAACTACCGCCAGGGGGATATTGTGGCTCTATGCAAATCAGAAAATATCGCCGAGATTCGCTCACACCTGCAACCAGGTCAACTCTGATACCAGCGTCTTTATCACAGAGTTGCTTACAACAGGGTGTGCAAACATGGGTGTAGAGCAGCTATTAATGTGCTTTAGTGCGTCTGTACGCACGAAACAACTCAAGAAGCGCTGCATGTATGCCTGAAATTACACTGCCGTTTGTGAAAACTACAACACCAACAACCAGACGCATGAATTCAATGAATTTAATACCACAGGTTAGGTACATGGCAAGTAACAATGATAAACATTTCAAATCTATACATGACCTTTGAGCCCTAATATTCAGTATTTGGTGTGGCTTCCATGCGCTGTAATTAGAGCTGTTATACGCCGTGGCATTGAATCAAAAAGGTTCTGAATAAGTTCCTGAGGGATTTTCTCCACGCAGTTTGTATTCGAGCCCACAAATCCGTGACACTGGTTACGGGAGGACCATGACGCACCATGTGCCAACTAACCATATCCCAAAAATGTTCGATGGGCGACATGTCAGGCGAACGTGCAGGCCAGGGAAACAATGGTACCCCTCGCTCTTCGAAGAAGGCTTGTACATTCCTCGCAATATGCGGCCGGGTATTGTCCTGTTGAAATGTGGCCTGTGCAGATACCTGAAGCAGCAGAGTACTTCAGGCTCTACAACCATCGTTAGGTACCGGTTACTGTTCAAAGTGCTCTCAATTCGTAGGAGGCGAGATCGGCTGTAACCAATGGCGTCCCAAACCATCACACCTGGTGTTTGTCTGCTATGCCGCTCAACAATGCAGTCCTCCAGGTTGCGCTCACCCAGTACCGCCGGGCACGTATGCGACCATCACTGTAGGACACGTTCAAGCGGGACTCGTCCGAAAAGACTACATTGTGCCACTCAGCACCCCAGTGACGGTGTTCACGTGCCCATTGCAGTCGGAGGAGCATGTGGTTTCTGGACAATGGAAGCCGACGTAATGGCATGCATGCAACCAGTCCAACCTGCAGCAGACGGCGACGAACCGTTGATGTAGACAAGTTCACACCTGTTGCAGTGCTCCAGCGTGGAGCCAACACTGTGGATGAAGCTGTACGGTCCGTTATGGCCATGCGGACAAGATGACGGACATCCCATGCTGTGGTCATGTTCCGTGGTCCAGTACCCGCTCTTCGCTGCGTACAACCTTCATCTATCCACTGCTTCCACACACGCATCACTATCGTAGCAGCATGCCATGTAAGAGCCGAAATGTCACGGTATGACAATCCCGCTTCCCGGAGACAGATTACTCTGTCCCGTTTTCGAACTCACTCACATGCCGATATGGCTCCCTTTGACGTTGATAAGACATACAGGCACTCTCTTTATTGCTTCCATCTTGTTTGACAGCTCTGCACTGACTACACTGGGCGCAACACTGACCGTGTCGGAACGACACGAGAGGCCTCTGTTCGGCCTACGTGCACCCCACCTCTGCAAACCCAATCACTTATTGCTTGCACACTCTTCTACACTACCACCAAGTTTGGAGTTATTCGGGAAATTCTTTCTTGCTGTTACAATTTTCACAAACGGCAGCGTATATCAACACTCGGTACTGAAATTCCTAATTTCTACCAATTTAAATGAATTCCGTTGATATTTTTAATCCAAATGTAACACAAATTAATTTTTGTCGCTCCTATATAAACAATTTTCAAAATATCTCATATGTTACATTTAGACTACTTCCTAAGTCGATTATTAGTAAATACCTATTTCAAAAATTCTATAGCGAGATTTCTCAGTAAATCAACAAACAAAAATTATTTTTATAAAAAGATCCTGTATATGTGTCTGTGAAGAGCTCACTCAAAAACGAAAAACTTACAAGGATGTGACACAAAGATCTTCAAGAAAATTCCCCACCCCAAAAGAGCCTTTACATGGGAAAATCTGTTTTTTTCCCTCTCTCTCAGAAACTGCTATAAAAGTTTTGATTAAAAATGCCATATGTTTAACATATTTGCCTGGTAGATAAAATGTTTATTATCTATTTTCTGCGAATGGAAGTCGTCTTCATGTATAATTACATTACAATTGCTAAATCGTAAGAAATAGACAAAGTCTTACTACACAGCAAGTGTAGGTCCATTTCAAAAACACAATTTATGTCAAATCTTTATTACTTTCTCTACTACGTATAGTAAGTAGGGGAAGTATTGTATTCCACCCAAAAATTCGATACCGAGATTTCACCGGAAATATATGTTTTGAGGCCCCCTGAATACAAAAAATCATTTTTGGAAACATGGCCGTGTGTGTGTGTGTGTGTGTGTGTGTCTGTGTCTGTGAACAGCATAACTCAGATACGAACAGTCGGATAAATACCAAACCTGGTATTTATGTTCAGTATCTTCCAGAGATGCGACACGAAGGTTTTCAAGAAAATCCTCCCCCATCACAGACTACCTTTTACATGGAAAATTTTTCGAAAATTTTAATTTTTTCAAAAATGGCTCTAACGATTTTGATTAAAATATCATATGTTTAAGATACTTTCATGACAAATAAAATGTATATCTTGCATTTTCTGGTAATGTCTCCAAAAGTATTTTTCATTGTGAACGACTTTTGCATAACTGGTAAACCATAAGGGATAGACAAAATTTTACTACACAAAAAATGTAGATTGCGTTGAAATACACAATTTATGTCATATACATTTTCTTGTTCAGTATTTCTATACTGCCCTTGTAAATACAAAACAAGAGGAACATAGTACGTCTTAAGCGATAGTCAAATATTTTTAGAACTGGTCGCTATGTGTAAAATATAATTCTCTTTGCATGTCAAAAGATCGTTTCTGCAAATGTTTATCTCGATTAATATGAAATAGATGGAGAATAAGAGTTTGTAAAAATAGTTTGTACAAGAGTTGAAAGTCCTGTGAGTGTAACACATCAGATTTTTTTTGTGGAATTAATCATTTCTGAAATATTTTTGGTATTGGTTCGAATTTTCAAATATTTTATACTCTTTTCAACTTAAAATCGCTATTCATTTGTTTTCTCCCGCGATCTTGCAAAGGCAATGGATTGAACTGAGTTTTATTTATGACGCTCTTTTAACTACTGTTGTCCTTAGCGTCCCATTCGATATAGAGTGTGAAAGACCGGAAATTTTGCTCAGAGGCCTCTATAAGGCTTGAAGTTCTTTTACGTGCCGTAAATCTACAACACGGCTTTACTACCCTTCCGAAGGAAGCCATGCTAAGGATTTATACGCCCAAAAAAATTCATCGCCCTCCATCGGGTTTGAACCTCGAATTTTAAAGCCATCACATGGTGATTCGCTTTTAATTGATTTGACTTTCACTTTAGTTTGCTGTATTCTGCTTATACGTACATCGCAGTGTGTAAATGTGTTATCAAGATTTAACTGTATTAACAAGAAGTAGGTAGAAGAATAAGCTGTGGTAAAATAGCTTGTAGAAGAGTGGGTAGAGAAAGTAAATCTGAATGTAACACATCAGAAACTTTTTTACTTTCTCTACTACAGTATAGTAAGTAGGGGAAGTATTGTATTCCACCCAAAAATTCGATACCGAGATTTCACCGGAACTATATGTTTTGAGACTCCCTGAATCCAAAAAAAAAAAGCATTTTTGGAAGCATGTCCCTGTGTGTCTGTGAACAGCATAACTCAGATAAACACCAAACTTGGTATTTAGGTTCAGTATCTTCCAGATGAGACATAAGGTATTCAAGAATATCCCCCCACCCCAGATTACCCTTTACATGGAACATTTTCGAAAATTTTAATTTTCTCAAAAATGGCACTAACGATTTTGATTAAAGTATCATATGTTTAAGACATTTTTTATGGCAAATAATATGTATATCTTGAATTTTCTGGGAATGTCTCTCAAAGTATTCATTGTGAACGACGTTTGCATAACTGGTGAACCAAAAAATGTAGATCGCGTTAAAATATACAATTTATGTCATATACATTTTTTTGTTGAGTGAACCATTTTCGAGATATTGCTTGTTATTCCCTTAAATTTTCCAATACTTACACTTTCTCTCAAATGGGAATTCGTTATTCATTTTTTATGTCCTGGACATACAAAGAGAATGGAATGCGCCACATAGCAACCAGCTCTTAAAATATTTGACTATCGCTTAAAGCCTACCATATTCCCCTTGCATCTACAAGAAAATTAGCAATAAGATTAACATCTCGATTAACATGAAGCATATGGAGAATAAGCGTTTGTATGCACGTAGGAAAGCTCTTGAAACTTGCACACACCCAAAATTAACTGCTTAGAGGTGAACTATGCATATTTACTTAATACCTGATAGAAATAGCAGTGTATAAGAACCGTGAATTTTAGCAGCGCTGTCTCAGCTAAAAAACCAAACGGGGATGCTCTCCCTCCTGACAACAGGGTGCAACAGGGTGAGATCACAGTGTCTGAGCAACAGGTAGGTGTTTGTTTGCACGGCACTGCCCAGCTAGTAGCGGAAGTAGCACCTCCACCCCCAGCAGTATCTTCTTTAATTTTATACAGGTGTGTTGAAAAAGAAACTGGAGTCGAGGTGTATAGATATCACTCCTACTGCCTGTCTCTCTCATCTCCCCCCCCCCCACACAACTACAACCAATATGTTTCTAATCATTTATTTTCTAGTTAGGATAAATAACTAATATCGATTTATATGAAACCAGAAGCTGCGTTTTTCAACTTTTAATTTTTCTACCAATTTCCAATGGTAAGCAGTGGAAACATTGCAATCCAGCCAAGAATTCGATATAGATTTCACAGGAAACACATGTTTTGAGGTCCACTGAATCCGTGCGTTTATGTGTTCCCACACTACAACCTAGTTTTCTTATTTTCTCAAAAACTGCTTTACAGATGTTAATGAAAATTATATAAGTTTAGGATATTTTTACGACTAATTAAACGCATATCCTGAAATTTCTGAGAATACGCTCTGCATGTATTTTGTATAATTTTGCTGAAAAGGATGTAGATCTCGTTAAAAGACATAATTTATGGGATTCCTTTTTCCTTCTTTCTTTCTTTTTTGGCCATTAATCATTTCCGATATGTATGTTGCTATTGGATTGAATGTCCCAATACAAATAGTATGCAGTTTCAGAGACAGCATATAGGCTTTTTGAAGATTTCACTATCGCTTCAGTCTGCTTATTCGGGCGTAAAAATCCTTAGTATGACTTCCTTCACAAGGAAAGTAAAGCCGGTGGTCCCTGTCGTAGATTTATGGCACGTAAAAGAACCTCAAGCCTGATAAAGAGGTCTCTGAGCAAAATCACTGATATTTTACGCCCAATATAAAATGGGACGCTAAGGATCACCGCAGCTAAAGAGCGTCCATAAATAAAACTCAATTTAATTTATTTCTTGTACGTACAATCAAATATATAATAAAAAGATTTCTGGAAATATTTATCTCGAGTAACATGAAGTAGATGGAGAAAAAATAGTGTGTACAAGAGTAGAGAAAGTCATGTGAGTGCAACACATCAGATTTTCTAATTCAGAATGTAGTTTGTGTAACGGTTACCGTGGTAAAACATTCATTCATTCATTCTCTGTTTAACCTCCTCTTATGTAGGACTTCCACCCCCCAGGACTTACAGGCGGGTCGAGGAGCAGACACTCATGGATCAGACAGAATATCCAGGGTGATCAGCCCAACGCCTGGTATGGGAGAAAGGAAGTAGATAAAACGAAATGATGGTGAAATGGATGAAAGGAAAGGTGATGATGGAATGAATGACGGGGGAAACCGGAGAAGCCGGAGAAAACACGCCCAGACGTCACAAATCCCACATGCGGGTTCCTGGGATTGAACCCGGACCGCCTCGGTGAGAGGCGAGCGGTCTAACCACTCGGCCATGGCGCCGCCCCGTGGTAAAAGAAAGGAGAAATTGTTACAGTTGGGGACGTTATAGTCGAAATATACCTAACCTAACAGATTACAACACCCTTGTGCTCCCGGGTGTAAACGGAACTTTGGTTATGAATAGAGGTGTACATAATTGTGATAAAAACTTTAAAATATGCCATATACAGTGTTCATTTGTGTTATAAAATATGTTAAACTATGTATATGTGTGAGATACAATAAAACAATTCTGGATATGTGAGTATGTGTGTATAGTGAGTCCAAAGTGACTCTCATATACGGGAGTACTGTCATTCATATTTCCAAAGCATAAAGATTTAAAAGAAAACGGATCATATGCATAAATCGTTAACACTTCGAGGGATTCACCTGTATGCCTACATCATTTAGCTTCTAACTTTGTTATAACTAAGAAAGGATAAATTCCCTCGTTATGTATTTTTAAACAGTTCCAAGAAAGTGGTTAAACTGCAGAATGGTGCATCTCTGTAAATTCTTTAAAAATCTATCATCGTATTTATGTTGCTGCATGCAAAACTGTAAACTCCATGAATGTTGTTTTGCAATGCTGTTTAAGGTTATGTATTTCATATATTACAGTTGCAGTGCTGGTTTAAGATTACTTATTTGTTATGTTTCAGTCTGTCAGTGTGGACTCTATGCAAACACTGGTAAAGAATGCTATAAGTCGCTAAGTAATAGGTATATTTTTTTTAATAACACCAGTCTGCATTTTCAAACTTTTTGTAAGATGATTTCTTAAAAGTAGGTGTTCTTGAATCAAATTTTTATGCTGATTCCAGAAATAACTTCGGTTTTTCTTAATCATGTCAGGATTTTACATAAAATAAGTAATGTTTTGACAATTTTACTAATGAGCCTAGAAAAGTATTCAAATACCATTTCACACAAGGTAAGTTTTTGTTCAAGAAACATTTTAAGAATACTCTGAAGAACTCCCCTAATTTATTTCATAACTACATTTTAACAAAACAAGAAGCCAAAGTGTTTCATTTAATTTTTTTCAAAGTTTCTCTTCTATGACTTCCTTGCAGATCCTTGAAGATAACTGTCCCTCCTCAACATCCAACAGTAGTCGGCCATCATAGTTTCATTCCATCACCCCTGGTACCTCCTCTCCATTTCCTTAATATCTTGGTGAAAACGTTCACCCTACTCTTCACTATAATGTCCCAGATTTTCTGGAAAGTAGTCGATATGTGAATGCAAAAAATGCACCTTTACACACATGTTACAAGCCATCTTCTTGAAATTTTCCAACATTGTTTCGACAATGGCCTTGTAATCTTTGTTATTGCCTAAGAAGTTTTCAGTAACTGATCGTAAGGTGGTCCATGCTTCTATTTCTCTGTCATTCATTGTCTTCTCAAAATCTTCATCCTTCATCAATTTCTTTATTTGAGGACCAAAAAAAATTCCAGCCTTTAATTTGTCTTGTGTAATGAAGGGAAATTTCTTGGAAAGGTACTTGAAGCAGGGTCCATCCTGTGGTACTGTCCTTACGAATTGCTTCACCAAGCCCAATTTTATGTGTAGTAGCGGAAGCAATATCTTTATATCTCTTTATTTTTGAAGTGAAATTGTGAACAAACTATACGTGATAGAAAAAAACTAAAAGCAGTTCTGAAATTAGCATAAAAAAGTGAGTCAGAAGCAGTTATTAATTTTCAGTCATCCGATATCATGCAGACTAGTGTAATTATTGCAAACTTAGAAATTAAAAGCTCTCAACGAAAGCAAAAGCAAAATTCCACTCTAAAGCCTCTAAATTTAGTAGGTAATTACTGTAAACAACAGCATTTCGTGCGTCAGGCATCCAGTGTATGATATTGTGTACAGTGTGATAAACAGTGTAAATAGTGACAGGTAATTTTGAGTGAACTCAATCATTGTCAACTGCAACATCAACAGTTATGTTTCATGCAAGTATTACAGTGCTTGCAGTTTATAGAGCCTATGTATCTAGACTAGAGTCATGCATTATATGTCCTTTGTAATTTAAATATGTAGCTTAGTTCAGAAATGCTGTTTAGTTATAGCATGCAAAACTGTAGACTGCATGAATGTTGTTTGAGGTTACATATATCATTGGTCACAATTTAATGTTAAAATGCATTTAGTTTACTCTTAAGACAGCGTTTTCGTGCACAACATAGCATATATCTACACAAAAGATTGCTATGTGGAGCATTCCATTCTCTTTGCATGCCCTGGACATAAAAAAACGAATAACGAATTGCCATCTGAGTGGAAAATTCAAACAGATAACAAGGAATATCTCGGAAATCGTTCACTCCACAAAAAATATGTATATGACATAAATTGTGCGTTTTAACGAGATCTACATTTTTTGTGTAGTAAGAGTTTGCCTATCTCTTACGGTTTACCAGTTATGCAACAGTCATTCAGAAGGAAGAGGACTTTCGGGGCATTCCAAGAGAATTCGATATATACATTTCATTTGCAATAAAAATATCTTAAACATATGATATTTTAATCAAAGTCGTTAGAGCCATTTTTGAGAAAATCAAAACCTGTTCCATGTAAAGGGTATCCCGGGGTGGGGGGGTTTTCTTGAAAATCTTCATGTCGCATCTTTGAAAGATACTGGACCTAAATTATAAGTTTGGTGTTTATATCCGACTTTTCGTTTTTGAGTTAAGCTGCTCACATACACGCGCGCGGACCTTTTTCTAAAAATATTTTTTCATTCAGGGGGCCTCAAAACATGTATTTCCGGTGAAATCTCGGCATAGAATTTTTGGTTAGAATGCGATACGTCTTACTATACGTGGTAGAAAAACTAAAAATGTATATATATATATATATATACACACTTTACATTTAATGTAGCCATAGTCTACATGTAATTAGTAAACATAAGTGACAAATGGAACACGTATGGTACTGAAAACACATGACTGAGATTATTCCCGTTTCCTAACTTGCACAAATAAAGGTTTTCAAACACTATTGCTTCGATAATGTGATTACAGACTGCCGTAGTTACTAAAACACTATAAATCACAGGCATCTAAAACACAACACTTACTTAGTGTGTGTAAACACCTCAAAGATCACCGTGGTCATTTTTCCCAGTCTCGAACTCAGTGTCAGGTCCGTTGTTTCTAGAGGTCAACGTGGATATCTACGTAGTTCCGTCCATGTGGTGTTGCCAGTGCTCGGCGGAGTAATACATACGGTTTGTTTACTTCTGTTTTGAACTTGGATTGAAACTGGTATAGCTAGTTACATATAATGATATTAGTAAGGCTGACTTAATAACATATTTATCGACCCTTTTCGGCTACCACCTCATATCAGAATGAGTGAAATATCTACTGGAATAATTAAAAAACCTAAAGGAAGGGGTTACAAAGGAGCTTTCTTAAATAAAGTTTGTTTAGAAAACTGTTTGCCCATCTCTGGCCTCCTTTGTCCAGCAGGTGTCAGTCGCATTATGCTAATATAGAAGTATGATTCAGCGGACATACACAAAGCTAATGTCACGGTTCCTTGTATGTGACTCATTCCGCTTATCACGTGGCCCTTCCTTTCCCTTCCCCCTGTTGCGCCAGCATTATGCCATTCCAATTTATACTATATTTCTGTGCTAAATTTATAACCTACAAACTATGATAGATATAGCAAGCTCTGTACCCCAACTAATAATTCTATATCGAGATATCTCCAAAATACAAATTTTGAGATCTTCAAAAGCTCTCGAGAAAACTTAGATGTGTAAACAGCGTAGCTAAAAACATCTCTAATGTGCTACATTCACATGACTTTCTCTACCTTCTATCGCTTATTCCGGATATATCCATTATTCTTACGAAAGTTTATTTCCCTGTCTACTTCATTTTAATCCAGATAAACCTGCATCACACATTTCTTTATGCATACAAAGAGAACAACGATAGTCAAGTGTTTAAGAGCTGAACGCTATATGCTAGCCTTAAAATTCCATACTCTTTCCATGACATCGTGAGAAACAATTGAAGACCAACAGGACTTTAATTGCTTCGAACCATAAATACTAATATCTCGGAAATGTCTTACGCCACAAAAAGGTTTATTTGAAACAAATTGTGTGTTTTTGAGGGAACTAGATTATTTTGTGTGGCGTTTTCGTACATCGGCTATTCACAAAAGTTCAAGATATACATTTTATTTGTTATATAAATATCTTTGATTTTTTATATTTTAATCAAAAAAGTTATAACCTTTTTTATAAAATAAAAAATTATGAAAAATGTTCCACGTAAAGGGTAGTTTGGAGTGAGGGGTTTCTTGAAAAACTTCGTGTAGCATTTTTGGAAGGTACTAAACCTAAATACTAAGTTTGGTATTTATCCAACTTTTCGTTTTTGAGTTATGCTGTTCACGGCGATACACACGTGCGCGCACGTATCTTTTTCTAAAAATGTTTTTATTCTGGGGACCTTAAAACATGCCTTTTCGGTGAAACCTCGGTATCGAATTCTTTGATGAAATACGATATTTCCTTTACTTGCTATATGTAGTAGAGAAAGTAACAAACATCGAGATAAATAGCAGAGTTAGTATTTAAGAAAATGCATCTGTGAAAACCTTAATAGGCACAGTTTTTATTTGAGCAACATAACATTTTGATCACTGTATGGTAATGTTACACAGCACAATCCATATTAACCTGGATACTTTTAAAAGACCTCTTATAGCTTTCCCTCTGAATTCTTAATCAGTTGGCTACAAGTTCTCTACACTCAAACCATACATCAATACAAAGAATGTAAACATAGCGGACATGAATCACTGACGGGCAGGTCAACACGGTCTGGTGAATATTGTCTGCAAACGCCAACAGTCTGTACGAGGGATAGAAATGGTTTGTAACCTGCGACGTCACTGCGTTAAGTTCAACTTTATTTCCTTCCGTCTCGGCTTTAATGCTTAGAAATTATTATGGCTGATAATTAGATTTTTGCTTTCTCTGTTATGTACTTAGTAGGTACATATATTGCATTCCACCCAAAAATTCTAAATAGAGATTTCACCGGAAATACATGTTTTGAGGCCCCCAGAATCCATAAAAAACATCCGCGTGGGTCTGTCCTGTGTGAACAGCATAACTCAAAATCAAAAAGTCGGATAAATATCAAGTATTTAAGTTCAGTATTTTCCAAAGATGTGACAGGAAGATTTTCAAGAAAATTTCCACACCCTGAACTACCCTTTACATGGAACATTTTTAGAAATTTTATTTTTTTTAAATCATGGCTAACGATTTGAATTAAAATACCATATATTAAATATATTTGCGTGATAAACTAAACGTATATCTTGAATTTTCTTGGAATAGCCTATGAAGTCCTTTTCTAATTTATTTCCAATATATTTTTGTGTGGCATCAGTCATATCTAAGATATTGGTTATTATAGTTCCATTTGTTCAATCTTTGTGTTTTTTGTAAAAGTTTCTTCGATTTTCAGGTGTTTCTCGCGATTGCACGGAAACGGTATGGAACTTCTAGGCCAGCATATAGCGTCCAGTTCTTAAACATTTGACTATCGCTGTTCCCTTTGTATCTATAACGATATGTGTAATGTAGCTATTTCTCACAAATGTTTATTTGGATTAAAATGCAGTAGATACCAAAAAAATCTGATGTGTTACACTCACATGACTTTCTCTACTCTTGTACAATCTATTTTTACAAACGCCTATTCTCCATATGCTTCATATTAATCGAGATATCGAGATGTCAATCTTATTTGTAATTTTCTTGTAGATGCAAGAGGAATATGGTAGCTTTTAAGCGATAGTCAAATATTTTATCGCTGGTTGCTATGTGGCGCATTCCATTCTCTTTGCATGTCCAGGAGATAAAAAAATGAATAACGAATTTGAGAAAAAGTATAAGTATTGGAAAATTTAAGGAAATAACAAGCAATATCTCGAAAACGGTTCACTCAACAAAAAAAATGTATATTATATAAGTTGTGTATTTTAACGCGATCTACATTTTTTGTGTAGTAAAATTTTGTCTATCTCTTATTGTTTACCAGTTATGCAATAGTCGTTCATAATGAAGAATACTTTTGGAGACATTCCCAGAAATTTCGAGATATACATTTCATTTCTCATGACATTATCTTAAACATATGATATTTTCATCAAAATCGTTAGAGCCATTTTTTAGAAAATTAAAATTTTCGAAAACTCTTCCATGTAAAGGGTAGTCTGGGGTGGGGGATTTTCTTGAAAATCTTCGTGTCGCATCTCTGGAAGATACTGAACGTAAATACCAAGTTTGGTGTTTATCCGACTGTTAGTTTTTGAGTTATGCTGTTCACAGACACACACACACACAGACACACACACGGACATGTTTCCAAAAATGCTTTTTTTGGATTCAGGAGGTCTCAAAACATGTATTTCCGGTGAAATCTCGGTATCGAATTTTTGGGTGGAATGCAATACTTCCCCTACTTACTATACGTAGTAGAGAAAGTAATAAGCTTTAGTAAGAATACTTTATATACCCACTAATAAATGATAGAGGGTAGAGAATGTCATACGAATGTATCAGATATTTTGTGTTTTAACGCCCGCTCTTACTTCATACGGCGTGACACTAGTGATACAAGAAATGAAATAATAATTGGAAAAGAAAGTTTGGGAAAGAATGGTTCCCGATCTAAATAGCTCACCGACATTTGTCAGTTATGAGAACGAGGAAAACTGGAAAAAAGCTGTCCAGGGAGGGTAGTCCTGACTGAATTTGAACTACAGATCTCCCGTTCACGACCACGTTTACACGTGTCGGTCAAGTAATTCATTTGCAGTCAAACGAACATGACGTTCTCAATTCGGCAGCAAGGTTTTATTGTCAAAAACATAATCGCGGATAAATTCACTTATTGAAACACACCGGGCATTTCGAAGGTAATTGAATGTACATAACAAAATCGGGGAAAAAAAGACCTGCAAAGAATCAAGATCGTGTTGATGTTCGAAAACTTTGGTGATCTCACCAAAGAAATAACTGCACCAGTTGAGACAGGCTACCCATATGACACGCTAGAGTGTTTAAAAGAAAGCGGATTTACGAGCATGCATTAATTAAAAGAACCAGAAGCGGAAAAGCGATTCCGTTATTGTCAATGCTTTCAGACGTTCTAATTGCAACCGCAGACCTTCCCTCCATAACCTAGTTTGCGGATGAAGCGTGATTTCATCTGTCACGTTACATCAACACGGACTACTGAAAACCCGAATGTCATCCACGAAACTCCAAGTTTGGGGCCAGGTGCGCAATGTAAGCATGTTGTTCCCATGTTCCACGACAGTATCATAAACATTACGGTTATGGGCACATCTTCAATACATCCGTAGAGCACCTGGAGAACTTAAAATTGACACAAGGTTATATTTCCAGCAAGAAGACGCAATAATTCATAGTCTAATGATTCCATTAGACTTACAGGCACTTCTTCGGTCTTACACACACACACACACACACACACACACACACACACACACACACACACACACACACACACACACACCAAAAAAAACCTCTGTGGCCTCCTAAATTATTCTACTTCACATCTCAGCACTCCTACCTGTGGGACTACCGTAAGGACAGAGTATACAAGAATAGACCGCAGTCACTTGTTGAATTCCATGAGGCAAACAGTAATGAATCAGAAACAATAACGAAGATATGCAGGGAGAGCCAAAAGACTACGAACCTGCTGCGCGGCGTTTATCCTGTCCGCGTCCTCCGCGCTCATTGCCGTCTGCCGCTATCATACAAAGGCACGGATGAAACCATACAACATTTTTAAAGCTGCTTTTAAAGCCTTTACTAAAGCTCTACTCATTCTTCCACAACTTACTCTCACAAAAGCTTATTTTTCTATCTTCTTCATGTTAATAGTCGATCACCGTTTGCAGAAATAGTTTCACTACACAAGTTTAAGCAGATATGTGAAACCATAGCAAGAACTTTGAATAATAAAATAAGGAAAGAAACAAAATTGAAATTTTATAAAACCATGGCGGTTCTAATGCTCATGTATGGAAGCGAATCCCGGATATTAAATGAAACAGACAAAAGTAAAACACAGGCAGCAGAAATGAGGCTTTTAAGAAGAGTTAAAGAATGCATCAGAGAAATGTAATAAGCAATGAAAAAAATCAAGGGGAATTAGGTATACAATATATATATATATATATGTATATAAATTACAAGATAAAATAGAAGAAAATAAACCGAATTGGAAAGAGCATATGAATAGAATGAGTGAAGAAAGAATACCAGTATTAATAAGAAGGTACAAACCTCGTTGAAGAAGAGATGTAGGGCGTCCCACAAGAAGATGGAACTAGCTGTAGGAGAGCGAAGATGGAACAGATAGAAATGTCTAATCCCTGAAGTGAGAAGAGGGTTTTGCTAAACATTTTGTTGTAGGTACAAAGAGCGCAAAAAATTATCAGTGCACCTCGCGCCTATGTCACATTATTTATCGTTGTATCTGGCCTTGCGAAGCCATGGCCATTTCATTGTTTGCCTTAGGCCACGGTGCAAGAGTGCGCCACTCCTTCTGCCAAATAGTTACACCAATAAGCACAACAAACGTTACAAAATGGCGCAGAAAAGAAATATGTGCTTACGCTCTCGATCGTGTTGGCTAAAAGAGAGGTAGAATGAGTGCATTTAGTGTCATACAGATCTCTTGTCGTGATTGGTAGCCTATACCTTATCGGCTAGTGTAGGACACGCCTTTGAAGGGGTTAAAAGCTAAGGTGAAAACTTGATGAGCGCCAAGGTTAGCGAAATGTAGAATGTGTAGTGTGTGAAGACTTTCAGGGGGTGCAAATTAACGCTTGAATGGTATTCATTAAATACATAGCAAGGCAGCACTTTATAACAAAAAATAAACACTACTGTATTCTCACAGTGATATCAACGCTTGTTGCTGCATAGAAGCAAACATAACTAGATAATTAATTAATAAATAAATAAATTAGCATATTTTCCCTCTAATTCAAACTATAATTGGTTAATATACCTTTACTAACATATTGCTGATCATAGGAACACAACAGGATTATAGAGAAAAGTATAAGACAATTTTATTGTCATAATATGTATGTCTTATTCGGTAAACCATATACATATTTATCTCTAGTTTCTAAGCATGATCAATCAATTATAACAATAGCGTAATTTGCATTTGGTAAACATCACCGGGAATGCCCACTTTCTGACAAGAACGTAGGCCCGTCTTCTCCCACTTTGCTGTAATATTTTTATCCAGTAATTTACTACAAAAACACTTTTATGAACTGCCGTTGCAATTGCTGTAACAGTGCGACCGGCATCCCACATACCTTCGCTAGTATACGGCATGACTGGTTCTGAGACAATAAACATGTTTTGGTTCTAACAACCCCAGAAAAAGCAAAGGCATCAACTTCCCCTCTTTTTCCCCTTATTGCTGTGTTATAAGTCACCACGCTCTGCGATAGGTGAGGTAAAGGACTCGCCTTAAAAGACCCCAGAAAACGATAGAAAATCCGTCGAAGATTTTCTTTGGCGCTCTATGTACAAGAGAAATACAGAGGTTGACTATCAAATCTTGAAAAAGTGGGTCGCTATATGATAACTTTGACATTGTATACTGTTTGCATGACTACCAACTACAAACAAATGGCGGCTTAGCACTTCAAAGAAGCATAGTTTTTGGAGAATTAAAACAATTTCAAATAGGAAATAAAGTTTTCCTGACGACGTGACGATTCCAAATGCTCTCCATCTTCAGCCAAGTGGCAAGTTTGTTTAGGTGACAAGCAGGTCCTGGCCAACTTATCACCTGCCTGGAAGCACGAGGGCATTTGAAATCATTAAAAAAAATTTCAATGAATAACTCGTAAATGGTTAATGCTACAGATATTTCTTTGACACTGTGTGCTTTAACCAGACCTACGTGTTTTGTGTAGCAAGATTTTGTCTCTTATGGTTTACCAGTTATACACAGGTCTTTCATAATGAAGAGAACTTCACAGTTGTTTCCAGAAAATTCAAGATATGCATTTTATTTATCATTTAAATACCTTAAAAATAATATCGGAAAATGTTCAGTGCAAAGTGAGGATCTGTTTGAAAATCTTCTAGTCGCATCCTTGGAAGTGGCCGAAAAAATACCTTTTAATATGTATCTGACTTTTCGTTTTTGAGTTATCTGTTCACAGACTGTCTAAAGGTAAATGAATCAAACTGGTGACAAAGGAGACCAATAAAGCGAGATCACATTTCACTATTACTGTGGAGTTTCTCACCTGACAGGTTTCTCCAAACTGGACACGCCTCTCGTGTCACAATTCATCAACAAGTGGAAACTGTATAATATCGATGTATTTCTCTCAGCTGACAAACTGGTCTCAACTTCCCAGTGTACTGCCTTTCTAAATACTTGCCTACCACAGGCAAATCCCAATGACATGGTCATGTGTAACTTCTCGTTGGGGATACTCGTAATACGCACATTCTTTATAAAGGTGAACAAAACGTGTTTAAAGTTGCTTAAACAGAGTTATTAACTGGCGTTTAATGGTTAGCTTTTTAAACCTCGAGTGATAATTTATTTAATTTCGCTTACTTCACCCTAATTCACGAAATTATTATACAATGAAATAAACGATATTTACGGTAAAACATCCCCTGGTGCACACGAAGATTACAGGTAGAAAAATCTGATCTGTTACACTCACATGACTTTCTCTACTCTTGTACAAACTATTTTTACAGACGCCTATTCTCCATCTACTTCATGTTAATCGAGATAAACATTTGCAGACTCTATCTTATTGCTAATTTTCTTGTAGATGTAAGGGGAATATATATTTACAAGGGCAATATAGAAATACAGTAGCCTTTAAGCATATACATATCTCTTAATAGCTGGTTGCTATGTGCAGCACCATTCTCTTTGCCACAGTTTAATACTCTTTGCATATCCAAGACAAAAAAATGAATAACGAATTCCCATTTGAGAAAATAAGGGAATAACAAGCAATATCTCGAGAATGGTTCACTCAACAAAAAACATGTATACGACATAAATTGTGTATTTTAACGCGATCTAAATTTTTTGTGTAGTAAAATTTTGTCTATCTCTTATGGTTTACCAGTTATGCAAAAGTCGTTCACAATGAAGAATACTTTTGGAGACATTCCCAGAAAATTCAAGATATACATTTTATTTGTCATGAAAATATCTTAAACGTATGATATTTTAATCAAAATCGTCAGAGCCATTTTTGAGAAAATTAAAATTTTCGAAAATTGTTCCATGTAAAGGGTAATCTATGGGTGGGGGGATTTTCTTGAAAACCTTCGTGTCGCATCCTTGGAAGATACTGAACCTAAATACCAAGTTTGGTGTTTATCCGACTGTGCGTTTCTGAGTTATGCTGTTCACAGACACACACACACACACGGACATGTTTCCAAAAATGCTTTTTTTGGATTCCGGGGGTCTCAAAACATATATTTCCGGTGAAATCTCGGTATCGAATTTTTGGATGGAATGCAATACTTCCCCTACTTACTATACGTAGTAGAGAAAGTAAAAATGTGTTACTTTTCAGCATAAGTTCTCACTGTTCCAATTCCTCCACAAAACAGGTTCTAAATAACGTTCCAAAATAAGCTAAGTACATACCTTTAACAACATGATACACTTGGTCCACTGTTACTTACTTAGGCCCGGTTGTACCAATTCGAAATACGTTTCGGAATGGCTAAATTCGGGATACCCTATCTAAAATGATAACGTACTACGTTAACTGAATTTTTACCTTACCCGCTTCTGGTGTCGTTATTTCGTACCTCGTTCTGTTTTCTCGTGCACCAGCTGCTCCAGAGGTACAGCTGTGAGTACTTTCTCACTGTATGCGAGTGCAATGTGAAAGGATAACACGAGTTAAACTCACTGAGAAATTTAATGTAATCCAATATTTGGGCTATTGAAGCGATTTGCCGACAGTTTGAAGATAAAGAATGAAATTGATTATGAAATCGTAGCACTCGAAACTATAACAATTGAATTATTATACCTGCTAACTTCTGCACTAACAATTTTACGGTTTGAAATAGCTATTTCCACAATAAAAAAATATAGAAGCATGAATTGCCGCGAGTCGCTAAAATGCTTACCGGCAAGATCTCTCGCAACAGCCGCTAAATCTTACTCACTCAAGCCCGTCACTGGGCGCTTAAAATAACACACTAGCAAGTCACATAATTAACTGATAAGTCTCAAGAAGGAGAGCGTGTCTGACTTAGAATGCGTGTCCTCTTCTTAACTCAAGCTCCGCCTACCAATCGCTACCCCCACCAACTCTCTTGCGCGGATCCAATCTTACAATTCTTATACGTGCATCTGTGACGGTTGCTATACCGTACCCCTTGCTATGTTATGGCTCGCCCGAACCTAGAAACCTTTTACTTTTCCAGAATTATGTCTATGAGACTGCAAACCTACTGAACTTATACCTAAATTGAATTCCAAGAATCTTTATACTAACGCGTTCGCTCCTTCGGCTATTACTAATGACTTTTCTCGCTATTTACCTTTTTTTCCTTTTTGGACAAACCTTTCAACTCAAGCTTATTAAACTATACATTGATTCAGTATGCCGACATTATTTATTACATTTATTTATTTATCTTACTATTGTTTATTTAATAATTTATATCTTTATGCCAACAATTGCGTTATCAAAAGTATAAATGAGGTGTCGAGTGGTACGACATGCTTCTATCCCTTAGGTAACTATAACTACGGTATTACAAACTTCCTCAGGCATGTTGTCAACAAAGGCTCAGAGCGCTCATCCTTTTTTCTTTCGCTTTTGTTACGCAATTCCCAACTCTCCTATTACTTACTTCCTGATTTACTTAACATTTTTAATGCAACTAATTAACCCCATATTGTTTCATTTCTTGTTCCAGATTTTCTCTCTCCATTTTTTTAAATATTCACACTCAGTGTTCTACACTTTCCTCACCATCACATAATTCACACATTGAGGCAGTATTTTTAACATTTAAATAATTTCAGTCTAATTATATAATATATAAATTCAATAACAGCCCGCCTTAAAGCAATATGTGTATGTAACAATATATAAAAACTGTATATTACAGTCATTTTATATGTTTATATTATTGTATACAGGCAATAATGTTATCTGAATGTATTACGTAATTTCATAATGTAGGAGCTGAGAGAATAATAGGTTAAAAGTTGCTAACAATGAGGTAATCTTGAGTCAATAATGAATTTTAAAGTTTAACAGTACTACTAGTCATTCTTGGAGCAACAATAATGTAATTTTTGTGACACTTTATAAAATAGCCAATCAACAACCAGAAAAAGCTTTAGTTAAATGAAGGTATTCTATTGGATTAGGAATAGCCAATCAGAGACTTGAAATACAGAAATTTACAAATTTAGGCGGTAGAAAACAAGTCAGTTGCTTGTAGACAGCGCTCATAACTGGACGCGTTGGTTTAGACATTGTTCCTAACCGAACGCGAGATACGCCCTCGAGACATTTAATAGGTATTCGTGTGAGACAAAAATAGTTTACGTGTTTAAAAAGTGCAAGTAATTAATAAAAGAATCTCACAGTTCTCTATATCAGTGAGGTGTTATTTAAATCGTGTCAAGCATTAATAAAAACGAGTGAATTAAAAATTATAATCTGTGTAAGCCTACATTCTTCAGCCGCACCACGCCTTGTAAAGAAATCCACGTCTCTAACAATAATACTGACGTATCCGAGGCAAACATAAATATATAATATTTAAAGAAAGTCAAAATTATAAAGTTAATATTTTTAAACTTGGGGCGAAGGCTACCGGAAACTTTTTACCATACGTGCGGTTGCAACTACTTCAAGTGTTCGGTTCCCCAACAGTTGAAATACAATACAACTCCTACTTCATATTGGCTTTCCATACGTGAAGCAACAACCTACTTCAAATTGGCTCCTAAAGCGTGGGGCAAATAACGTAAAAACAATATAACTTCTTCAACATTCCTTTATCATTACCTGTTAAGCCACTTATGAATATCTTTCTCATCCAAGCTAGCCCTTATTTTTTATTACACTACTCTGTTTACCTTTTTCTAACGTATTCACTTTTTATTTTCCGCTAAAATTTCAACGATTTTTTTCTTTGCTATGCTTCCGCATATCTACTGTTTTCGATATCCTCCACTCTTTCTCTCACTTGTTTCCAAAAACCTGGACTGTTCAATTCCCCTTGTAACCATATATCTTTCATTCCTATTTCTTCCAGCTTTTTTCAACCCTGCTTCTCAACTATTCTCATTTTTTATACTGTCGTTTTATATCATATATAACCATCAAATCACCTCAGCGCAGTATCCTTTCTCAAATTAAATAGCATCGCCGTTATGTCTATTAATCGGATGATCTCTACGACGTGCTGTGTTAAAACTTTCAGGTTCTCAAAAACGATTACAAAAATATTCATGGTTTATGTCGGACAAATTGTGTCCAGTGTCCAAGCATACTTTTCTTGTTATATACGGAATAACGAGTTATCGTCTCACGAAAGCTTGGTATATATTATTCTGTATCAAGTGAGAAGCTCTATTCTTGTACCGTACAATACAGCTTAGCGACTAACCACGGAATAACTTCAAAAAGGAGGTTATTTATACTCGTACACCTGCCCCTGACTCATATGTTTACGAATATTGCTATTATAAGTTAACATCCTCAAATTTTTCAACTCGTCTCTCGGCGTTCCTCAAGAAATTTAACATTACTCTGCCTAATATGTTCCCTTGTTTTATATATTCAGATTATATACCATGCAGACTCACATGCCCATTTATTGATACATCACTGTCTAGACAAGGAAAATCTTCAACAGATAGTGTTTCTTATAAACGTCTGTTTAACGAATTGTGTACACTGTATTCAACACACACTCAAACCTTCACTGATAGATCCAGACTTGATGGTCATAATGGATGTATAACGGTATTCCCTGATTACTCCATATAATATTATCTTCCCAACTAGCTTTCTGTCTGTTCTTGTTAATTGTTCGCAATTCAACTCTCATTGGAATATATAGTTTAAAAATATAACCTACATAATTACATAATATTCTGCGACTTCTTGAGTGCTTGAACATCCCTTCAACGCACCTAAACCCCCCAAAATATTGTTAAAGAACTTCAGAAAACTGTACAACCAAAGACTAATCTCAGGTAAATCAATATCATTCGCCTGGACTACGTCTCATGTCGGAATTCTGGGAAGTGAATCAGCTGATCAGGCAGCCACCAAACATCCCCCTCAGGACATCAAGATCCCACTCACGGACTTCATCAAAAGACTTGCATTAATCAATGGAGACAAACATGGAAAGCCACATCTATAAGCAAGTTACACGATGTCTACATTTCCGAGTCCAAACTTCAACACTATCATTTCAACCACAAACATTAAGTTGCATTAATATTGGACACACTTCTACAACGCATAAACATCTCCTCAACCATGAACTTCCTCCTGTGTGCGACCTCTGCAGATCCAACCTCACAGATCTCGTTACAGCCTGCCGTCACTATGTACAACACAGAGAAAGATGCGACATCCCCAACAGCCTATCAGACGTCCTGAATTCAGCACAACAAAGTACTTTATGAAAACGACAAAATTGTATAAGAATGTATAGCACACTTATCTAGAGAATTTAATGCTGATGTACTATTACTGTTTAAAATATTGTATTTTCATTGTAACCATGTTCTGTATTCTAAAGTAGTCGCGATATGACTTTAAAGTTGAAGCGACAATAAAGAATACCTATACAATAAGACTATGCTCCCCCCTTTTCATCTCCAACTTCGATACATACCTCATTCAACCATGCACGCGCGAATTCATTACTCTTAATAACATACAGATAAGATTATATTAGATAAAATTGCACTCTGCGAGTTCACTGTTGGCCATTGACACTTGCGAACATAGAACATGTCAAGGTTATGTACAATTGAGCTACAAAGACGTATTGAATTATAATACTGTAATACTGAACACAAGCCTGCTGCGATATGTACAGTTGAGAAAACATAAAAATGTACAAACATTTCACTGCAGTTATACAACATACAAGTGTGAACATACGGTAAATCCGGGGGTGATGGCCATAGTTTTTAGCTTGTTGCATTATATGAAGAATTTTGAAAGAGAAATGTGATTAAATAGCGAAATGGATTCTTTGAAGATAAATCTTTGTGATAGTAAGTGTTCACGATCACATAAATTTACTTTGGATGAAAATAATCCCGAATTTATAAACCTATGCATTGGCCATCTCTTCCTATGAATGTGGAGGAAGATGGCCACAATGTTTCCTGCTCAAAGAGCATGTTTAGTGATTTATTAAAGTAGCAATGATTATGCAATACATGCTTTATATTTTGTTTATTAATCAGTAATAAAGCTCTTATAACTAATGCAGAAAAATGGTTGGGGGAAACCTATAAAATCAATATCAGTTTTGTTCTTTGTGAAGTTCCTCGGCGAAATTGTATATTAGAGTGCTAATACTACCATCTCTGGTTAGAGGAAAACCATGCTCTTAATACGCCGTACCAACTTCTCTTCATTTTCGCTGCCCAAACAACCACTTGGTACCATTGGTCCTTTTGATACATTCCCAGTTTTCATCCTTCGTTCCAGAATCGTTCTTGGGATATAGTGTGATGATGCACTGAGGCTCCATTAGCAACAGCTTCAATAAGCTTATACAACTCTTCACCTCTCCTGGGTTTTTTACTTTCTCTACTACGTATAGTAAGCAGGGGAAGTACTGTATTCCACCCAAAAATTCGATACCGAGATTTCACCGGAAATACATGTTTTGAGACCCCCTGAATCCAAAAAAAGCATTTTTGAAAACATGTCCGTGTGTGTGTCTGTGAACAGCATACATCAAAAACGAACAGTCGGATAAACCCCAAACTTGGTATTTAGCTTCAGTATCTTCCAGAGTTGCGACACAAAGGTTTTCAAGAAAATCCCGCCACCCCAGATTACCCTTTACATGAAACATTTTTCGAAAAGTTTAATTTTCTCAAAAATGGCTCTAACGATTTTGATTAAAATATCATGTGTTTAAGATATTTTCATGACAAATAAAATGTATATCTTGAATTTTCTGGGAATGTCTCCAAAAGTATTCTTCATTGTGAACGACTTTTGTATAACTGTTAAACCATAAGAGCTAGACAAAATTTTACTACACAAAAAAGGTAGATCGCGTTAAAATACACAATTTATGTCATTTACATTTTTTTGTTGAGTGAACCATTTTCGAGATATTGCATGCTATTCCCTTAAATTCTTCAATACTTATTTTCTCAAATTGGAATTCGTTATTCATTTTTTTGTCTTGATATGCAAAGAGTATTAATCTGTGGCAAAGAGAATGGTGCTGCACCTAGCAACCACCTATTAAGAGATATGTCTATGCTTAAAGGCTACTGTATTTCTATATTGCTCTTGCAAATGCAAAACAAGGGGAACATGTACGCCTTAAGCGATAGTCAACTATTTTTAGAACTGGTCGCTATGTGTAAAATGTAATTCTCTTTGCATGTCAAAAGATCGTTTCTGCAAATGTTTATCTCGATTAATATGAAATAGATGGAGAATAAGATTTTGTAAAAATAGTTTGTACAGGAGTAGGGAAAGTCATTTTTTTTGTATTTTGTCGTCATAAGAAAGACGTGCAAATATGAAAACCATTTAATTATCTACTTCACTACAACTTGATTATTTATACACCATAGTAATAACAATTAGAAATAATGACGAAGCCTGTACCAGAATAAATAAGGAGAAATTAAATGGAGAATGGTTTTTAAAAGTACAAAATACAGTGAAAATATGTCTACGGAAAGGCTGGCCAACTCTCCCGGAAGATTGTAGGCTATCTCTCTCATTTGTAGTGGTGAGGTGGCTATACGCCACAACAAAACTATACTGTATTCACTCTTATGTTGATCCGCGTAAAAACAAACCCACGAGACCAGGGCACCATGGCGCCACACGTAGCAATACGCGCAAGAAAGTGGTCCCATACTAATAATTTTAGAATGAATTTATCCTTAAACAGTAAAATATTCTACACAAATAACTAAGAGTTTAATTAACACTGAATTATACTGTTTAACAGAACTGCAAGTCCCAAGATGGATTTCATACGAGTCACCTGACTTCTGGCATGCGCAGAATATTGTTTACAGCTAGAAACCAACAGTTTCTATTTAGTAACATAGTGGACGGCAAATTTGCTCTTGCGTCTTCGTAAATTTACGTAAAACATAAGCCGGACAAACCATTGACTAGTGGTGAAAACAAAAAAGTATTGGATGTTTATTATAGGTAAGTTATGTGAGAAATATCCAACACTTCCCGTGAAACAAGCGGTGAAATTAACTGCTGAGTTCATCGGTGTTTTGAGCTCAGGTTAACATGCTCGTAAAGAAAAATCTGAAACGAAAAAAAATGGTTAGATCCGGAAACAGAAGACAGCTTGTGAAATATGCGATGCAAGAATGTGGCGATTTTGTAAAGAATGCAATTTGCGTAACACTGCACAGTTTCTTTTTTTAAACGAGCCGCCAACAGTTGATGAAGTGCCGCTTCCAGAGAGACAATAAATGTAAGTCATCGCATACCTGTTAACCTTTTTCGCTCGCTTCTCTTAGAATTAACTATTATTATATGTGCAAACGTTTTGTTGTAATTATCAATCTTATCCTTTAACCCCTAACAGAATATGCTTAGTCACCGTTTAGGTTATCGGAATATGGCTCTGTTCTTTTTGCAATACTCGCCACATGGTCGTGAAAGTATGACAGTATTTCTGGCGCGAATGGCGGATGGATACACTATAACGGTGAACTGGTCAACTGGGTTTTGTTTTGCCGCGGATCAACGTTAAGACTTTAGGAGAGCGGTATGATAATGCAAGCAATTCCAGTAAAATACCCAATTGCGCACCTACCGTGTGCACATGTTTCCAACTGCTGTCTTGAAAGGACGTTGGGTTTTGACTTACTTCATTCAACAGCGGAAAAGTAACTCACCACGTGGAAATTACGAAACTAGCGGAATTGCGACTATAAGCAGTGCACGTGGCCAATAATCGTTAACAAGGACTGAAAACTTACCGCCAGCCAAATTTCAAAAACATCACGTCAGAGCTGCGACAATCAGAGCCATTGGCCATCTCTCCCATATGGCCGTCTCCATCGGAGTTACCCTAAATACAATTTTGTTACTCTTAAGTATAAACACTTAGCTTTACTTTACATTCTCAAGAGGCTTTATAGCTTGTGTGTCTCACAATCATGTTTATACAGGATGAGCCAAAAAACTCCGAACCGCATACGCATTGTTTTTCCTGTCCGCGTCCTCGGTGCTCGTTGCCGTGTGCCGCTATCACAGAAAGGCGCGGATGAAACCATACAACATTTTTAAAACTACTTTTAAAGGCTTTACTTACCAACTTTATGAAAGGAAATGCTGAAACTTGCCACCGTCGCTGTCCATATATTTTTGGCACCTCTTTAGGAAACTATCCGTCATGGAATTTTTGGAGGGAATTTTCCAAAGGATGACCGATGTCGTCTAATGTTTCTTCGGTAAGAACCGAACACCGTCTTTTAGATTTCTTAGCCTGAACACTTCCTGTGGCCTGAAATTTACTGTAAAGTTCATGGATTGTTGTACGGCCTGGAACTTTTACACCTGGAAATCTTTCTGCAAATCGTACTTTCACTTGGCGAGCTGACCGAGTTAAACATACGAATTATAAATAAATACACACTGTGCAGTAGAAAACATATACTGAGCCATAATTTGCATTGTGAACAGGACAAACTAATAAATAACTCATAATAACTGAACTATAATACATCACCGTCAACTCAAAACCACAACAGCGTGTTTTTGTTTGTAGCAGCATTGCGTTATCATGTTTTTATCATATTTCCACACGCCCAGTGGAAAAACACCGCGCAGCCGATAATATTGTTCTAAAATACCCCTCCGGGGTAACTTAAAATAAAGTGTACAAGACAAACCTACACATCCGGGGAAAATTAAAACAAAATATCCGCCACGAAATTTCTCAACGTGAACTACGGCGAGTGATGGATAGTTTCCTAAAGAGGTGCCAAAGATGTATGGACAACGACGGTGGCCAGTTTCAGCATCTTGTTTCGTAAAGTTAGTAAGTAAAGCCTTTAAAAGTAGTTTTAAAAATGTTGTATGGTTTCATCCGCGCCTTTCTATGGTAGCGGCAGACGG
Source organism: Deroplatys truncata (assembly GCA_030765065.1). Lineage (NCBI taxonomy): Eukaryota > Metazoa > Arthropoda > Insecta > Mantodea > Mantidae > Deroplatys > Deroplatys truncata. The sequence continues at coordinate 48,366,246 of CM060986.1, forward strand.
CAACGAGCGCCGAGGAGGCGGACTGGAAAAACACCGCGTATGCGGTTCGGAGTCTTTTGGCTCACTCTGTACTTTACTTGCAATGTATAGTAATGTTTGGCATCTACCTGTATTTAATAGCTACAGCATCTTTATAAGGTTTCATTAATTCTAGAAAACAGGCATCATAACAATGATATGCCAACCGTAAACTCACCAGAAGCTTTAATTTATGAAGAGAAAACAAGCCTACGGTTTTGTTCAACTATTTCACGATTAGAAGTAAGTATATAGAAGAAATAAATCAATAAAACATTAATTGACTTACCAAATACTAAACTGTCTTGAAAAAGTATTATTATCTCATATTCCGCTAGATAGTAGTAATTTATCTTGTTTAGAAGAGTTGAATAAGGATAACTTATATTTACCCACAGTAAATAATAGAGAAATTCCAGGATTACTTTTTGCTGATGATTTACTGGTAGATTTTATTTCAGTAGGAGGTCTAACAAAAGTGTTGCATATCATATATTCATTTTGTAAGAAAAGGGGTTTAAGAATAAATTTTAAAAAATCAAACATAATGGTATTTAAAAACGCTATAAATTAAAGAAAGAGGAAAAGTGGTATGTGGAAGGGGAAGAGTTGCAAATAGTAAACAAGTTTGATTATTTGGGAGTGAGAATAAGTAGATGGAATGATCACAGGATAAGTGTCTTAGCTAAGGGAAGATTAGCAATGACTGCTATAAGAATACGCTTAAAGAAAATACCAGATATGCAAATTAAATGGTTGGAAAGGGTTTACAAAGCTGTAGTTGAAGCAAAAATGGTCTATGGATCAGAGATTTGGGGAAGTGACCAAGGATGGGAGATGATTGATAAAGTACATAGATCGTTCTGTAAATGTATTTTAGGTTTATCTATTTCATCACCTAATGGAGCAGCAATGTTGGAGTTGGGAAGAGTAGGTAGCAAGGGCATGATAGTGGAAAGGATACTTAAATATTGGCATAGATTGAAATCATTGGACGAGCATAATATCTTGAAGCAATGTTTAATAATACAAGAAAAATTCAATGATGGGATGAACTGAGCTCAAGAAATAAGGAGAATTTTACAGGAAATAGGAATGGGTAACTTATGGGAGGAGAGAGAGGAGTTAGTTAAAGGTTTCTGGAAAGAAGTGAGGAACAGAGTAGAAGATATAGAGAAACAAGAATTATTTCAAAGTCTGGAAGGAAAGAAAAGTTTGGAACTATATAGACAATTAAAGGTGGACTGGGAAGGGAGAAGTATGTGGATGTAGGTAATAGGTTAGTGAGAGAAGTGTGGGCCTGGTCTAGATTAAGTGCACATAGGAAGGGAGCAAATTTGGATAGATGTCCTCTTTGTGAAGAGGCAGATAATGATTTGCATTATATAATTGAATGTGAAGAAACTAAGTTGTGGAGAGATCAGTTTTAACCTAAAGAATGGGAGAATGTTGACAAAGAATATTAAAAGTTAGGATAATGTAAATACAAAAGGAGAGGGATATAAAAAGAATAGGAGAATATATGGGAAGAGTAAGAGAAAAATAAAGCAATATGAATTTGTTATGACCCACCATGCATAAATGACCACGGTGTTAAAATGCATGATGGGTCAAAGAAAGAAAAAATAGCAACCCAAAGTACTGTACTCTTGTTACCAACTATGTAACGTTCTATGGACCATTGCAAACCAAGAAGACTGTGTGTTCAGTTCCACACTGCTTCTCTTTGTGTTAAGTGTCGTTCTATAATTTTATCTATTTCACTTTCACCTGGCGACTTGGTTACGACTACTGTATCAGTGTACCTAATGGCTGAATCAATAAAGAGTAAAAGAGTATAGGGGAAACAAACGACGATCACAGAGCGTGTTACAGTATAATAACGAAACACAGAAACAAATGTTAGGGAGATGCAAACCACTATTTCTTAAACTGGATATTCTGAATATTACATTCTTCTTTGTGATGAACGTCTTCTATTTGATAAGATGTATATAAAGATTCATATACAGAGTGTTACTTAGTTCATAACTGTTCCACGAGAAACAGTATTAACTTTTATATTGTAAAGTGTAAATACAGCAGAGTTCAAAAATTATTTTGAAATAATATCTTTAAACTTGTTTAATAGTCTTTCTAATGACGCTAAAGCCCTGCCATTATTACTATTTAAAAGAAAAGTTCAGCTTCACTACTTTTCAATCCATTGTAAGAACCTGTATGTTATTTTGGTAAATAAACCACACCTCCCTCCCTCCGGTCGTCCGTCCGTCCATCCAATCGGACCTCTTCGTCCTATCCAGTACACTGAAAGAAGTCTCACGTGCATATTACTTTGTATACTTCTGCGGCGAGTGCTCAAAATGTTCCAAAACCATGGCCGAGGACGTGGGACTTCTTTCTGTGCGAGGTCTCCCAGATCTGCCCTTGTGAACATGTAAAGGAGTATCACGGAGGGGCTCCCGGAACCGGGGTAGAGCACCGCACAAAGACCAGTCGGTCCTTTATACTTCCAACGTTACCTCTGGGAGGGAGGGATAAGGGTAGAGGCCCAAAGGGCGACTATCCCCGGATGCCGACGTGCGCAAGCATGGACGGGATCCCAAACGTTTTCAGATATAACGCATCCGACGCCGCATAGTGCCTGCTCACAAGCCACCAACCTACCAGGGTCTCCCGGAGTGGAGCCTCACGCTGAGGAGAGACCTAACTGAGCGGATCTGTTCTGTATACACGTGTCCATTGCCGTTGAACTTCAACATTCTCGGCTTTCCATATCAAAATTGCTTTCTGCTGTTTAAACGATTATCTTGGCTCGATTTTGTTATAGCAACGTTAGCATAACATGAGTCACATCTGTTTACATAACATCATACGATAATCTTGGCTTCAGTTGATCATTGTTGGTTTATTTACCTGTCGTGTAGCAACACTAGCATAACGTAATGGGTCGCATCTAATTACAGACATCTCAAGGATAACTCAGGAACAGGATCCGGAGTACATAAGACCAATGTGCAAAAAGCGTTTTCCTTTGGGTGAATAGGCTACTGTTTTTGAAACAGAAATTTGTTCTATTATTCAATGCATACATGAAAACATAAGGAGAGCTTACGGTTGTAAACAGATCCTTATCCTCTCAGACAGGCAGGTGCACTTAAGGCTCTAAGTAGTCATAAGGTACTGTTAGGACTGGTTGTAAACTGGCTTACAAGCTTGGCAGAACAACTCATCTGGGTGCCGGGTCAAAGTGGCATAGAGGGAAATTAAAAAATCTGATGAACTTGCAAGACAAGGAGCAGCTTATTAAGCCAGAGGGGGCTCTAGGAACAACGCGATGTTTAGTAAGAGAGGCTATTAAGAACTGGTTTAAAGTGGAACATCATAAAAACTGGCTTAAAACCCCAGGAAATAAACATGATATACTATTTAATCGAAAACCATGTAAGAAAAGAGATGAAAGACTTCAGCTGAAAACAATTACTGCATTTCTCACAGGACATGCTGCTGAATTTGAACCATATCTGTTATGAGACTGTATTCCTTGGTAAAGGGTGCAGACATAATGAACTGGCTTTAAAACGATACAGGTAGCATAATAAGCCCAAGGCTGAAGTGCGTCCGGTGTAATAATGGAAATCTGTATCGAACATGATAAGACGAGACATTCCCCTTTCACCTTGCCCCTCATTTCCCTCTAATACCCAGCTTACTCTGTATTCACTCTTAGGTTGATCCGCGTCAAAACAAACCCCAAGTGACCAGTGCACCGCTATAATGTATCCTTCCGCCATTCGCACTGGAAATACTGTCACACTTTCAGACCATGTGCGGTGACTAGCATATTCTGTTTAGGGTTAAAGGTGATAAGATTGATAGTTGCAACAAAATAAACGTTTGCACATATAATAATAGTTAATTCTAAAATAAATGAGCGCAAAATAAAGTAACAGGTATGTCATGACCTAATTTACTCGCTCTCTGGAAGCGGCACTTTATTAACTGTTGGCGGCTCATTTTAAAAAAGAAATTGTGCACTGTTACGCGAATTGCATTCTTCTTAAAATCACTACATTCTTCCATCGCGTATTTCATATGCTTTCTTTTTTTTCCGGGTGTAACCAATTGTCTCGTTTCAGATTTTTCTGCACAAGCACTGTTTATACTTGTACTCGAAACACCGGTGAACTTAGAAGTTAATTTCACAATTTCTTTCGCGGAAAGTGTTGGATATTTCTCACATAACTTATAATAAAGATTCAACACTATTGTTTTTTCACCACTAGTCAATGGTTTGTGCGGCTAATGCTTTACGTAATTCACAAGAGCGAATTCACCGTCCGCCATGATACTAAACACAAATGCTAGTTTCTGGCTGTAAACAATATTCTGCGCCTACCCGGATGTCAGGTGACTCATACGAATTGTGTCATGGGACTTGTAGCTCTTTTTTACGGTATAAATCAGCGTTAAATAAAACCTTAGGTATTTGTACAGAATATTATACTATTTAAGGATAAATTCATTCTAAAATTCAGAGATTAGCATGGGATTACTTTCCTTGGCGCATTGCTACCGTGTTGCACCACGGTGCACTGACCACGTGTGTTTGTTTTGTCACGGATCAACCTAAGAGTGAATATAGTGTAGATTGTCAAAAAAAAAAAAAACAACAACAACAACAGTGGAACCCTCCTATAAGCGCATGTATATTGTGGTCGACAAGTAGATAGATAACTTGAAACAACTGCTTAAGAATTTCTATGCCTGGTAATAAAAAACTATTCATCTTTTGCTCTTCTCCGCTCACAAAAAGTGTCGTAGTGTTGTAATCTCATATTTTTTTTTTTTTAAGATTTCAATGGAATTATTTTAACTTCAGCTTCCTCCAGTAATTCTAAAGAAATATCTTCCACTTCAGTCGAATTATTATTTAAAAAAACGAAGCAAACTTCTGTGGTAATAGTTCTTTCACACAAGTCGTATGTAAGACAAGTTTGAAAAAGTAGAATGAGACTATAAATTTCAATGACAGCCAGGATTTGAACCATGGATCTTCCGTTTTCCATCCGGCTGCCTTAACCAGCTGAGCTACATTACCACATTGTAAGTTGCCAATGAGGTATGTCATCTCAAAATAATATCATTGTGGATATCTCAATGTTGAAAGGTCTTTAAGAGAATGACCAAGAAATGAACAATTCGAACATTTAATATCCGATATTTAAGAAACACTTATACTAATGTGTGTGTATATATATATTTCTTTTTAAATAAATTGTACGTTTTAAAGAGATCTGCATTCTTTGTGTAGGTTTTCGTTTATCACTTAACGTTTATCAGTTATACAAGATTACATAAAATTCCTCCCTCCCCGAATGAAGAGGACGTCATAGGCTATTCCTAGAAAATTCAAAATATGGATTTTATTTTTCATGAAAATATCTTTAATATATGGTATTTTAATCAAAATCTTTAGAGCCATTCTTTAGAAAATCAAACATTTCGAAGAATGTTCAAGGTAAAGGTAGTTTGGGGTGGGGTATTTTGTTGAAAATCTTTATGTCGCATCTTTGGAAGATATTTAACCTAAATTCCAAGTTTGGTATTTATCGGACTTTTCGTTTTTGAGTTTAGCTGTTCACAAACATATACGAACATGTTTCCAAATGTTTAGTTGGATTTAGGGCGCCTCAAAACGGGTATTTCCGGTGACATCTCGGTATCGAATTTTTTGGTGGAATGCAATACTTCCCCTGTGTAGTAGATAATTCGTAGTAGATAAAGTAATAAGCTTTAGTAAGAATAGTTTGGTATATTCACTAATAAAGATAGAGGGGTAGAGAAATTCATGTGAGTATAAAACAGATTTTTTATAGTAAAATGTCATACCATCTCTAGATTGTTTGTATCTTTGGAAACCACGCATCTAAGAAGTTGGATTTGAGATCATCGCCCGACAGCTGCTCATTCAATTACATTAAATCTAAATGCGAATGGAGCGAGTTTATTGTGGCGGCCATGTTAGAACTTCAGCAAGCGAGTAGAAAGTTCCTTAACGAGTTTGGTTGCATGAGATAATCTGGGACATGAAGCCAGATAACGCGGTGCTGGCTCGAGTGTCACAGCCTCCTCATCAAACTACAGTGTTGCCACCTTGGCGGCTACGATTTCGGGATAATAATCAATTCCTGCACCTGCTTTTCTATGTCTGACCTCGTTTCTGTCATTGCCACTTTTAATTTGCCTTGAAAGTAGGGAATGCAGCAATCGTGCAAAGATCTGTTTACCAGATGTTTGTGTTTTATAGCCCATGTCCGTCAGAAGGAACACTGGCTTTTCAGTGGTGAAGGAATCAATAGTGGTTGCGTGGTTGTTAGGATTACCTATATACACCCACATACACACAGAAATTTTCTTCTCTTTATAACATTATCTTCCTACTAATCTTGAGGAAAAAATTAAAAATATAATTGCTTTCAAAATTGCTGCTAAAGAATAACCTTGTAACCTGTCAGTTCACTCTGTAGTAGATTATTGAATGACAGATTATCCTGATGATAACACTTAAAAAGTTACTTTGTTGTTTTTAAATGACAAATCATTGTAATAATGCCTGCTCTGGAATTAATGAAAACTTATGAATGTATTACAGATGTAATATACAGGTAAAATGACAAACAATGCTATGCATTGCAAACAAAACATTTTTGAAATCTAATGCTATACATTCACATGTCTTTCTCTATATTCTATCGTTTATTAGATGGTATACAAACTATTCATACTAAAGTTTATTTTTATATCTACTTCATTTTAGTCCAAATAAACATTTGCGAAATAGCTACAGTATACATTTCGTTATAGATACAAAGAGAACACCGACAGTCAAATGTTTAAGAACTGGACGCTACATACTGGCCTTAAAATACTATATTGCTTCAATGGAATCGCGTGAAATGTTGACAGGATTATAAAAGAATGACTTAAGTATTGAACAATCCGAACCATTAATAACGGATATCTCGGAAATGCCTGATGCTACAAAAAAGCATCTTAAATAAATTGTGTATTTAAAAAGGATCTACATTTCTTGTGTTACGTATTCGTCTATTGCTTAACGTTTACCAGTTATACAAGATGATACAAAAATCCTTCCAAATGAAGACGACTTCAAATACTATTCTCAGAAAATTCAAGATTTTATTTGCCATGTAAATATCTTTAATATATGGTATTTTAATCAAAATCGTTACAGCCATTTTTAGAAAATCAAACCTTTCGAAAAATATTCCATGCAAAGCGTAGTTTGGGGAGGGCAGGTTCTTGAAAATCTTCGTGTCGCATCTTTGGACGGTATTGAACTGAAATATCAAGTTTGGTGTTGGTCCGACTTTTCGTTTTAGTTATGCTATTCAAAGACACAATTACATAGACACTCACACGCAATTACACACAGGGTCATTTTCTAAAAGTCCTTTTTTTAAATTCAGGGGCCTCAAAACATGTATTTCCTCTCTACCTACTAGGTAAATATTAGATAAAGTAATTATGAGACTCATAATAACATATCAAAAGCCTCGTGAAAATCTAAAGTAAAGCTAAGCGTTCGTTAGATATTAATATCTACATTTGTAAGTTGTATAACTGCAGAGAAATATTTAAACATTTTAATGTTTTCTATATCTGTACATGGTCAAAACACATGTGGCTGGTCACCTGAGCAGTTAAACTTCTTGTGGACGAGCAGCTCACAACCGCCAATTTCTGTGCGCTGCTTTGACTAACTCTATAATCTAACCCACAGGGCACTTGATTTGGTCTACCTCCACACACTGCTTGGTGGTTAAACTACTTAACTTTTACGCAAACAGCTGAAGTTCTATTCTCCTAATGGATTGTTATCTTTCATTTTTACAACTCCATTTACTGTAGTGTAATTAAGTCATATAGCTTAATTTTACATACAAATATAATTATTTACATTAATGGTGAAATTTGTGGTTATAAAATTAAATTGAGTATAAATCTCTCCTCGACCGATAAATTAACGTCATGGTTGCCATCTACCGCTATGACAGACTAGTAAACAAACGCCATATACATAAAAATTGAAGAACACGTGTTATATTTTACTGAAGTGTTTAAAATGAAAGGGGAGGGGAGTTGAGTAGCTCCACCGATATTTGAACTTGCAATCTCAGGAACAGTAAGCTAACTCTCTATCACTGAACTTAGAGTAGGTACTGTAGCACGCGTAACGAGCTTTAGTCATACTCTATCTGAGAACCATAAATCAGTAGAAAGTGTTTTAGTTACACATATTCATGTTGAAATATCTATCTGCGTGAAATCTGGTATATGAGTAATTTTCTAGAAAGACTTTTGTAATTATAGTTGTGTTCCCCATTATAACTACTACAAGAATATACCCAGTCTTGTGAACAAAGCCTCGCCAGCCTCTCTGACACCGGCCAGTTTTAAATTGACAGAGTGCTCATCCAACATGCTTGTATTTAGTCTTAAGTCTTTATTTTAATATGATCTTTTTTCATATGTAATGATTAAGTCTACGACATGTTGCTAAATTATATACGTATTCCTGACATGTTCATGTTCACGAATCTCTATGGAAACCGGTTTAATCTAATCCAATAAACGAGTATTTGAAATGCTATCCATTCAATTTGTGATTTGTTTAAAGCATATGTACCACGGATGATATACTGTATACCCGTATCTTTAACATTACTTTCTTTACCACATACCTATTCTAGGCAGAGGAAGTATTGTATTCAACCGAAAACTTCGATATAGATCCACTGAACCTAAAATCAAAAAGTCTATATAGAAAAGGTTTATGCCTGACTTAGAAACAGACAAAACATTTTAAAAAATGTCACATTACCAAACGATCCTTTTAATTGAGGCAGTATTTTTAACACTTAAATAATTTCAGTCTAATTATATAACATAAATTCAATGCCTTGAAGCAATATGTGTATGTAACAGTCATTGCATATGCTTATATTATTGTATCCATGTGTAATAATGTTATGTGAATGTATTACGTAACTTAATAATGTATGAGCTGTGAGAATAATATGTTAAAAGTTGCTAACAATGAGGTAACAATGAGGTAACCTTGAGGCAATAATGAGTAAGATAGTTTAATAATGCTATTAGTCATTATTGGAGCAACAATAATGTAATTTTTGTGACAGTTTATAAAATAGCCAATCAACAACCAGAAAAAGCTTTAGTTAAATGAAGGTATTGTATTGGACTAGGATTAGCCAATCAGAGACTGAAATATAGCAAGACTTATAAATTTAGAGTTCAGTTGCCTGCAGACAGCGTTACTAACCAGATGCAAAAAGTGTCCTCAAGAAATAGAATACGTATTCGTGTGAGACGAAAAATAAGTTTACGTGTTAAAAAGCGTAATTAATAAACAGAATCTCACAGCTCTCTATATCAGTGAAGTGTTATTTAAATCGTATCAAACATTAATAAAAGGAGTGAAGTAAAATTATAATCTGTGTAAGCCTACATTCTTGTCGCATCACAACCCTAATAAGAGAAACGTGTCTCTAACAACAATACTGACGCAGCCGAGGCAAACATAAATATATAATATTTAAAGAAACAGTCAAATTACAAAGTTAATATTTTTTTTAAACTTGGGGCAAAGGCCACCTGAAAGTACATTTGGGGCGAAGGCTACCGGAAAGCGTGCACTATACGTGTGGTTGCAACGAATTTCAAGTTCGGCTCCCCAACAGATGAAATATAATACAACTCCTTCAATACAATCTACTTCTCAAATTGACGCCCAAAGCGTGGTAAAAAAGTAACGTAACAAACCATCTTCTTCAAATTGGCGTCCATATGTGAGGCTAATAAATATACATCTTTCTCATACTGGAAATGGTTTTGATTTATATGTCATATGTTTGAGATATGGGTATATATTTCCTCTAAAGTTACGTATCTTCTATCCTATTGAGCTTTAATATTTTACGCAATACAAAGCCTATCACCATCAAGAGTAACAAATAGCAACTTAGGGATAGGGATTATAAACAGGAGTATTTCAGCACTACGGTCAAGACTACGCCTATTGCACCTACTAAACCTTCGGGAGGAAGAGATGAGGCGAGAGTACGAACGCGGATCTGATGGCGGCAGGTGGCGTCCTAAGGTTCCTAGATTCAGCATCCTCGGACGCCCATTCGAAGGCCCCCTCCCCCAACTTCAGTGTCAAAAGGTTACATCTAGACAATCACATCCACCGCATACGCCGCACACCACCAACCACCAAGCCTAACCCTACTACCCCGCAAAATGAAAGAAACGCAGGAAATCATGGACAGGAAAATTCGCGGTAGTATATAACACAACCCAGCATTCGTTTACCGATCTGGGAAGACCACCAGAAAAACTAATGTTCAGAGTGGTCGTTCCAAAAGGAATCGAACCCAGGCCATCCCACTCGGTTTAAAACTGAGTGTCATTTCTGGGATTTAACAGTTGAATATAGCTGCACTGCATCAAAGGAAAAACACAGGACATCAGTAATGCTGCTGAAAATTAAATCCGTACGATAAGCAAATGATTAAATGATATTAGACATGCAAATTGACACTTAACACGTAGAAAATAAGGAAAAATCAAGTAAACAACCAGCAAAATCGTTATTTTCCTGTTACATGCCTTCATACGATGTTCTCTTACAAACAGTTGAATAACGCCCCGTGTTTTGTTTAGCGGAGAAATAAATGAATGATTTAACTTTAAACTTGAAACTTTATAATTTTCTATGCAGTATAGTAATTATGGCTTTTAATTAAAAACTTAAACGCAAAACTCCACCACCACTATGGTCTGACTTTTAGCATTCTAGGCTCCAAGCTCCAAGAGCCTGGAGGTGTGAATGGGAGTATGATTGTTTAAATAAAGCTATAGAAATGCACATTATCCTAAATATTTATACAGTTACATTTTCTATTAACTATTCTTACAAAAGCATATTACTTTCTCTATCACGTACCTAGTAGACAGAGAAGGTATGGTATTGCATTCCAAACAAAAATTAAATGCCGAGATTTCACAGGAAATACATGTTTTGAGGCCCCTGAATACAAAAGAAGCTGATACGGTACATGCATATGCCTTTCCCTATCGTCTAGCGTTTATTGGTGAGTATAAAAACTATTCATACTAAAGGTTATTTTTCTATCTACTACATTTTAATCCAAATAAACCTTTGCAGAAATATCTACATTACACATTCCGTTATAGATACAAAGGGAACAGCGATAGTCACATATTTAAGAACTGGATGCTATATGCTGGCCTTAGAATTCCATACTGTTTCCATGCAATCGTGAGAAGCAACTGAATGTTGAAAGCATTTTAAACAATCACCAAGTAATGAACAATTTTCGAACCTTTAATGACGGCTATCTTAGAAATGACTTTTGTCATAAAAAACGTATTTTAAATAAACTGTGTGCTTTAAAGGGATCTACCTATTTTTGTGTAGCACGTTTTCGTCTATCGCTAAACGTTTACACGTTACACAAGATTATACATAATTCATTCCGAATGAAGAGGAGCTCACAGGCTATTCCCAGAAAATTCAAAATATACATTTGATTTGCTATTTAAATATGTCTAATGTCTGGTATTTTAATCAAAATAAACAATTTTTTAGAAAATAAAACTTTTCGAAAAAATGTTCCATTTTAATGGTAGGGGTATAGGAGTGAAAATCTTGTGAAGCATCTTTGAAGGATACTGAACTTAAATGCCAAGTTTGGTACTTACCCAACATTTCATTTTTGAGTTATGCTGTTCACAGACACACACAGAGTAACAGACATATACACACGAACCCTTATGTAATTGTTTTTTTGATTTAGTGGCTTCAAAACATTTATTTGCGGTGAAACCTCGACATAGGATTTTTGGGTGGAATACAATACTTCCCCTGCTTACTATACGTAGTAAAGAAAGTAAAAAGCATTTTTAGAAAAAGGTGTACGCGCGCGCGCGCGTATGTGTGTGAACAGCTAACTCAAAAGTGAAAAGTCGCATCAACAGCAAACTTGGTATTTAAGTTCAGTACCTTCCACAGATGAGACACAAAGATTTTCAAAAAATCCCTCACCACAAACTACCCTTTACATGGTAGAGTTTTCTAAATTTCTGATTTTCTAAAAAAAAAGAATACTCTAAATATTTTGATTAAAATACCATATATTATATTTACGTGACAAATAAAATGTATACCTTGAAGTTTCTGGTAATAACGTTTGAAGTCCTCTTCATTCGGAAGGAATTTTGTATAACGTTTAGTTGGTAAACCTCAAGCGATAGACGAAAACAAGCTTCTCAAGAAATGTAGATCTCTTAAACACACACAATTTATTTCAAATAACTGTTTTGTGGCATCATCCATGTCCTAGATGTCCGTTATTAATGGTTCGAATTGATCAATACTTAGCCATTCTTTTAAAGTCCTTTCAACATTCAGTTGTTTCTCGCGAGTGCAAGGAACCATCATGGAATTTTAAGGCCAGCATATAGCGTCCAGTTCTTAAACATTAGACTATCGCTGTTCCTTTTGTATCTATAATGAAATGTGTAATGTAGCTATTTCTGTAAAAGTTTATTTGGATTAAAATAAAGTAGATATAAAAATAAGACTACTTTGTATACCCACGAATAAACGATAGATAGAGAAAATCATATGAATATATCATAGAATTTTTTTCTATCTGCTTCGTGTTAGTCGAGTTACACAGTTAGGTAGAAGAATTGTTTGGTTACACATTTGTTGAAGATACAAGAAGAATACATCAAACTTAAGTGATAGTCAAATGTTTAAAATCAGTTCGCTAAATGCTGGCTTTGAAATTCCCATGCTTTTTCAATGACATCCCGAGAAATAAAAGAAAGGTAACATAATACTAAAAATTTATGAAATACGAAAAATTCAAACTAATAGCAGCGCATATCCTAGAAACGACACATGCAATAAAACATATGTAAAGTGTGTAGTCCCGAGTCGTAGATTTACGGCACGTAAAAGAACCTCAAGCCTTTGAGCAAAATTTCCGTCTTTCACGCTCAATATGGAGTGGGGCGCTAAGGACTGAAGTAGATGGTTGCTTCACTTATGGAAAGCCAATTTGAAGTAGAAGTTTGTATTGTAGTTCAACTGTTGGGGAGCCGAACTTGAAGTAGTTGCAACCGCACGTATGGTACCCGGTAGCCTTCGTCCCAGATTTAAAAATATTAACTTTGTAATTTAACTGTTTCTTTAAATATTATATATTTATGTTTGCCTCGGCTGCGTCAGTATTATTTTTAGAGACATGGATTTCTTTGCAAGGCGTGGTGGGGCTGAAGAATGTAGGCTTACACAGATTATAATTTTTAATTCACTCCTATTTATTAATTCTTGACACGATTTAAATAACACTTCACTGATATAGAGAGCTGTGAGAGTCTTTTATTAATTACTTGCACTTTTTAACGCGTAAACTATTTTCGTCTCACACGAATACGTATTAAATTTCTCGAGGAAGACCAACTAGGTCGTTAGGAACACTGCCTACAACTAACGCGTTAAGTTATCAGCGCAGTCTACAAGCAACTGACTTGATTTCTACCGCCTAAATTTGTAAATTTCTGTATTTCAAGTCTCTGATTGGCTATTCCTAATCCAATAGAATACTTTTATTTAACTTAAGCTTTTTCTGGTTGTTGATTGGCTATTTTATAAACTGTCACAAAAATTACATTATTGTTGCTCCAAGAATGACTAGTAGCATTATTACACTTTCTTATTCATTATTGCCTCAAGGTTACCTCATTGTTAGCATCTTTTAACCTATTATTCTCACAGCTCCTACATTATTAAGTTACGTAATACATTCAGATAATAAATGTTATTACATGTATACAATAATGTAAACATATACAATGACTGCAATATACACTTTTTTATATTGTTACATACACATACTGCTTTAAGGCGGGCTGTTATTATACTTTTTATTATATAGTTTGACTAAAATCATTTAAGTGTTAAAAATACTGCCTCAGGACCATAGCAGTTAAAGAGCGCTCATAAATAAAACTCAATTTATTTAAATTTGGCATAAATTGTGAGGTTTAACGTGTAGTTAAGTTTTACTTCATTTTTGGCTCCAGCGATTCAAAATTCATTTAGAATCAGGACAACTTCTTAAGTTATGCGCAGAAAAATCCAGATATACATTTTATTAGTCATGCAAATATCTTAAACTATGATATATTAAACAAATTCTTTAGAACTTTTGTGAAAATTTTAACCAAAATTTGTCCATGAAGAGGGCAATTTTGGGTGGAGAGCTATATTCAAATCCTTCGTACCGTGTCTTTGGAACATGCTGAGCTTAAATAATTTCTGGTTTTGAGTTATGTTGTTCACACACACGGAAGTTTTTTCCAGAAAATTTCTTTGTTTAATTCAGTGGAGCTCAGAACGTGCATTTACGATGACATCTCGATATGGAATTTTTGGGTGCAGTGCCGTAGGTACTTCCTCTATCTACTTTTTGGCTTTTGAAACAACTATTTTAGACTTCTTCTTCTATAACTGATCCCCCTCCACTTTGTAGGACGTAAATACTTGCTGATCCAAGGACTTACAAGCCAATGGGTCAGTAGCCTGTCGAGGAGCAAGCAAACTTTGAATCATAGCATACCCAGGATGGGTGATCAGCCCAATGCCTGCTATGGAGGTGAAGAAGGAAATGAAATGTGGTGATGAAAAGGATGATACGAAAATTCGTGGATCAAATTATCCAATCCAGCATTCGCCTAGCGAACGAGGAAAACCGCGAAAGAGTCATCGATCATTTTTAGTCGCTTTGGTAATTTGAACCCGGGATCTCCCGAATGCGGGTTACAGACGTTACCGCCTGAGCCATCCCACTCGGTCCTATTTTAGACTTATGGTGGAAAAACAAAATGGAGGCAAAATCACTAAAATATCATGTGACTTAACAAGATAATGAACGTTTGCTGGCGTGTTTCACATTTTCTTATCGCCTTTACTTTCCCTGGCTATGTAATTTATCGCAGTTACGACAAAGCAGATTATTGCTATATTCCTGCACGAACACACAGAAATACGTGTTATCCTTATTAGTTTCCGTAATTATAGGCTAGATGACACTTCAAAAATAGCTGCTACTGTTTAGGTGAAGCTAAGTTTATTTCGCTGCAAAAAAAAATACATGCAATTGCCCTTTGTATTTGCACATGTTCAATAATTCGACTCGGTTTGATTAGGTTTTAGTTTTCATTATGTCTCCTTAAATAATTATTTTCTCGTGGCGCTCCCATTGTCTGTCTACAATACAAATCGTCATATTTCAATTTACTGCAATTCGTTGTAGAGTTAACCTGTGTTATGTTGGCAGCTTTCTTCGATTTGAACCTACATAAAGACTAAAGGGAGTAATTATGAATTCAGAAGAAGCTGAAATGGAAGAGCCAGGTGAAATTACAGAAGCAGCAGAAAAACTAACATTACAACTATTTACTCCAAAAATCCAGAAAGCAATATGATATAACATTTAATCGCTTCATTGCCTGGGGTAATGCAAAACTTGTTCAATAATTTTACTGAAAATCACTGCTAGTGAACTAACAAAACATCTGACATTTCGCTTTTTTATTAACGTCATTTCCCTTGTTTCAAGAATCTCGTTCTAAACGTGATTTCCCTTAGCTTCAGGAAACAGTATAATAGTAATGATATTTTACAAATTTGAGCGCTGCCTAAAAAACCTGATGTGTTACACTAACATGACTTTCTCTACTCCTGTACATACTATGTTTACAGACGCTTATTCTCCATCTACTTCATGTTAATCGATATAAAAATTTGCAGAAACTATGTTATTGCTAATTTTCATGTATCTGCAACAGGAATACGGTAGGCTTTAAGCGACAGTCAAATCTTTTAAGAGCTGGTTGCTATATGGAGCACTCCATTCTCTATGCATGTCCAAACGAATTCCCAATTGAGAAAAGTATAAGTATTTGAAAATTCAAACAAGTAACAAAGAATATCTCGGAAATGGCTCACCCCACAAAAGAAAATGTATATGGTATAAATTGTGTATTTCAATGAGATCTTAAATTTTTTGTGTAGTAAAATGTTGTCTATCTCTTACAGTTTACCAGTTATGCAAAATTCATTCAGAATGAAGGCAACTTTTGGGGACATTTCCAGAAATATCAAAATATACATTCCATTTGTAATGAAAGTATCTTAAACATATGATATTGTAATCAAAATCGCTAGAGCCATTTTTGAGAAAATCAAAATTTTCGAAAAATGTTCCATGTAAAGAGTAATCTGGGGTGGGGAGATTTTCTGGAAAATCTTCGTGTTGCATCTTTGAAAGATACTGAACCTAAATACCAGGTCGGGTATTTATCCAACTTTTCGTTTTTGAGTTACGCTGTTCACAGGCACACAGACACACACGCAGACCTTTTTCTAAAAATAGTTTTTTGGATTCAGGGGGCCTCAAAACATGTATTTCCAGTGAAATCTCAATTTCGAATTTTTGGGTGGAATGCAATACTTCCACTGCTTGCTATACGTAGTAGAGGGAATAAAAATAGTATATGCCACACGTGTTAAAAATGGTATTTTAGTTCTATGATTGCAAAACGAAGGACATAGGCCCTACTTTTTTCTCTTGTATCATAATCTACTGTTACCTACCCTCGCACTTTATGAAATTATTGGACTACTTAACCTCCATCGACAGTCTTCCAAGTTCTGGAATAGCTGCATACCCTACGAGTACATGTACACTTTAACTGTGGAAGAATCGTCAATTGGGAATGGTCGAGTAACTTGTTGGATAAAGTAGGTGAAGTTTTAAATCTTTGTACCTTCTCTTTGATCCCAAAGTTATTTAATAACATACACAGTGTTTTATATACAGAGTGAGACAAAAGACTCCGAACCGCCTGCACGGTGTTTCTCCTGTCCGCGTCCTCGGCGCTCGTTGCCGCCTGCCGCTATCTAGAAAGGCGCGGATGAAACCATACAACATTTTTAAAACTACTTTTAAAGGCTTTACTTACTAACTTTACGAAAGGAGATGCTGAAACTGGCCACCGTCGTTGCCCATACATTTTTGGCACCTCTTTAGGAAACTATCCATCACTCGCCGTAGTTCACCTTGAGAAATTTCCTGGTGGATATTTTGTTTTAATTCTTCCAGAGTGTGTGGGTTTGTCTTGTACACTTGTTTTATGTTACCCCGGAGGGGTGTTTTATGAACAATAATACCGGCTGCGCGGTGTTTTTCCACTGGGCGTGTGGAAATATGATAAAACATGACAATGCACCGCTGCTGTAAACAAAGTCACGCTGTTGTGGTTTTGCTGTGCAGTGTGAAGTGCAGTTTTGAGTTGACGGAGATGTGATGTGGTTCAGTTATTACCAGTTATTTATTATTTTGTCCTGTACTTAGTCACAACATATATTATGGCTCAGTATGTTTCCTACTGCATAGCGCGTATTTATTTATGATTCGTATGTGTTAACTCGGTCAGCTCGCCAAGTGATAATACGATTTACAGAAAGATTTCCAGGTGTAAAAGTTCCAGCCGTACAACAATCCATGAACTTTACAGTAAATTTCAGGCCACAGGAAGCGTTCAGGTTAAGAAACTAAAAAGACGGCGTTCGGTTCTTATCAAAGATACATTAGACAATATCGATCGTTTGAAAAATTCCCCCAAAAAATTCCATGATGGATAGTTTCCTAAAGAGGTACCAAAAATTTATGGACAACGACGATGGCCAGTTTGAGCATTTACTTTCATAAAGTTAGCATTTAAAAGTAGTTTTAAACATGTATGGTTTCATCCACGCCTTTCTATGATAGCAGCAGACGGCAACGAGCTCCGAGGACGCGGACAGGAAAAACACCGCGCAGGCGGTTTGGAGTCTTTTGGCTCACTCTGTAATATCGAAACCCTTAACATATACCAGATAGAGATGAAGCTGGTGAATATAAAGTTTCCACACTCCCAGGGCACCAAGTTAACTTCTTTGGAAAATACATATAGTCTGCGACCATTGAGAGAAACGAGGCCGTAGGCAGAGTGTAGCACTCCTAAGAGCGAATTAAAATCACTTTTAATATGTGGCATACGCCATTTTTGACAGCCCTGAAATTTGTAAAACAACAATAAAAAATATTGTA
The DNA here is from genome assembly GCA_030765065.1 of Deroplatys truncata. NCBI lineage: Eukaryota > Metazoa > Arthropoda > Insecta > Mantodea > Mantidae > Deroplatys > Deroplatys truncata. Next base: position 48,384,563 of record CM060986.1, read on the forward strand.
ATGATTTCAGGCTTGTATGCAACGAAGAGAATTGGCGCCTAGAGCGGAATCAAAGAATGTCGACGTTTTGATGTTTTCTTGATATGCTAGCAGTCCTTTCACCAGTCAATGGCGCAGTTATATGCTATATAATACCGTTGTTACAGCTTCCAGAATTTGGTCCATTCTTGGAATTCAATATCATTCGTATTCGTACCTGCCGCCATTTTATACAAAGCGGCAACACAAGGAACAGGTTAACTGGACAACGCATTGCTATAAATTGAAGTTGACGGTTTGAATTGAGATCATCACCTACTTGGGAGTAAGCTAGATAAAGGCCTAGCTTTCGAGGGGCACATTAGGGACCTCGCGCATCGGGCTACGGCTTCATTGTACCCCATGCTGAGGTCGGGGATGCCTGTCCCGCTTAAGCTACGCCTTTTTCGAGCGCTTATAATCCCCGTCCTGCTTTACGCCTGCGAGATCTGGGGCATGGCCGCAGACTCTAGTCTGCTGCTTCTGCAACGGGTGCAGAATAGGGGCCTGTGGGCTACTTATTCTGCATACCGCTCCTTTCCCGTGAGACTGCTTCACGAAGCCTCATCTCTTCCCTACGTGTAGAATGAAATTAGGCACCGGGCCGCAAAATTCTACGACCAGTTGCCACAGCATCAGAGCGCCCTCGTTCGGTCTCTTGAGGACTACAACCTCAGAACACGCCGCTTAAGGTGACCCCGGCTTCCCCGCATGGCATGCGGGCACATCCGGTAACAACGGAGCACCTCCATCAGCAGCTAAGGCCTTCAAGAGTAGCTTGGACTTTCTAATTACTACCCCTGCAATAAACATGGAAAATTATTTAACACCAGTGTCGTCCTCCGTGGTGGAGTGGTTACCATGCTAGCCTCTAGTTCCTGAGGTCGCGGGTTCAAACCGGCGGAGGACGATGGATTTTTTTCGGGCGTAAAAATCCTTAGCATGGCTTCCTTCGGAAGGGAAGTAAAGCCGGTGGTCCCGTGTCGTAGATTTACGCCACGTAAAAGAACCTCACGCCTGATAAAGAGGCCTCTGAGCAAAATTTCCGGTCTTTCACGCCCAATATAGAATGGGACACTAAGGACCACAGCAGTTAGAGCGTCCATAAATAAAACTCAATTTAATTTACTTAACACCAGCGGTGTACATGACCGGCAACCGTTGAGGAACAAAATTTGCTACCTCCTTTCACTCCGTAACTAAAATCTCAACCGCCATCCTGTAAACCTCATATCCCGTCACTAGGCGGCTAAACCCTAATTAGTGGTAGGTACACGCCTAACACACCTTCGGGTTGCTCTCAGCCCGCCATTATGTCGTCGTCGAATTGAGAACAACCACCGAAATGAGATTAATAATGTAAAACTACATAATGAAATGTAAAAGCTAATCAGACCAAGTCGATTTATTAAACATGTGCAAATACAAAGGGTAACTGCCACGTGATTGGACTTGAAACCAAAGTTGGTAAGAATGGAGTGAATAAAAGTTTTATCACACTAGTGCGTTAAAGTAGAAATTTTAATTCGTATGTGGGGAGGGGCGATCAAGGCGCAAGTTGCGGCATCAGGAACAATTGTTTTTTGGGGGGGTGGAATTCAAACTTTTGGGGAATACAAAAATATTGAGGTAAATATAAAGGCATTTATTACAATTTTAATCGAGCACTGCAATTGTTGTTTTAGAAATAGGTAACATCGATGGTATTCTTTTCTTCTTCTTCTTCTTCTTCTTCTTCTTCTTCTTCTTCTTCTTCTTAAGTTCCCTTGTTTACCCAGTTTATCATTACTGTGTTTTTACTGTTTTTCATAACAGCTCATTACCGCAATAACACACACACAAACACCAATGCCCATAGCGGGACTCGAACCTGCGACCCTCAGCTTGGCGGAGCGCAAAAGCTATACACTCCAGCGATCACGGCTACGAGGGCTTGCAAGTTGAACTAAATTTGCTGTAATGCTAAGTACAATTCATATTGTGGCGTATCAAATGATAATTTCTGGAAATGTATAAAAGGAATTCTAACAGTAGAGAGATAGGCACGTAGTTGTTCAGGACATATAGCGGTATTACACGCACTGTATTGGTCTAATTTAGGTACAAATTACATTGAAATGCCAACTAATAAAATACACCACCTACCAGATACTTTTTATTTGTGATTTGTTATATAAATATTAGGATTTTATTTGAAGTAATTATTTATTTAACATTTATTATGTACCAGTATAACAATAGCTACTATAGTTCCTATAAGACAGCCCCTTTGCGAAACTTTACAATGGCATATAAAAGGAGATAAATAGTTGAAACTGAGCTCTCAGAAAAATTAATTGTTTTGGAGGGATGCGGATGAGGGAAGCTTTTGGGGGAAATGGGCACTTGGTTCCAGATGTCTAAACATGAGGTTTTAAAAAGCTACAAGTGCCAATTTGGATAAGTGAACTAATACTAATAATTCGACTGAAACAGAAAACTTTTCGTCACAGTAGAGTGAAGAAATAAAGACTTACCGTGAACGCTACGAATGATGGACGGTCGCACCTGTCTATGCATGGCCACCTCTATGACTACTGTACTGTAAGTGAACACTCCTGTCGCTGTTGTGACGCTAGCCGTTATCGTATTAGGCGTGCTTACCTGGGGAAGCAGTGACTATCGCCCACAGGTAAGGAATTTCCAGTACACTGCTTTCGATAGCGATAGCCTACTGCCAGGTAATGTCCTTAAGTCTGTATGTTGTATTGGTTCATGTGAACAGAACAGGCTTCACAAAAACTCAAGTTCTACATTGCGAACCAAATTATATCTCTGAAAAATAATTAACTGTCGTTAACCTGTATATATTTCTGTGTATTATAATAGTTTTATCAATACGATATCCAGGGTTAGCTTAACCAAATCCCAGCATTAGTATAAATGTTTAGCCATTTCTTTGTTTAATAAATTACCATAAGAAGCTCATGTTTTACACATCAATGTTTTTAAAGCTAGGATTAAGTATTCCTTAATCAATAACCATTGGATTGTGAAGCGGAGGGGGTACGGCACCGATCCAGTGAATGCGATATTGTACCGACGTGTCCTCGCTCCCAGGTAAAGGGATCTACCGGGCGGCCGGAACCAGGAGTGACGACACAACCATGACATCGTTCCTACAGTTCCAGATATGGACGCCCCGCAGTCGGACTGGCAGATCGGAGATCCCGTCCCCACACAGGGCCCTAAGGAGCGGTTCTTATACCCCGGCAACCGGCCGGAAAAAGTGTACAGAGAGCATCGTTTTCGCTGCCACCTGCACCGAAACACCATTGTCAACACTTTCAGTCCTGAAACAGACCAAACGGAGTGAAGGATAAATGAAATGATTAATGGAACGAAATGGAGGGACAGGAAATTCGGAGGATGAAAGAATTCACTCCAGCATTCGCCTGACGACCCGGGAAACTCCGAAAAAAAACCATGGGTCAGAGTGGACGGTCGTCGGGGATCGAACTCGGGACCTCCCGAATGCGGTACACAGGCGTTACCGCCTGAGCCATTCCGATCATATCAATATCCCTTATATGGTATAAGAGATCTTTTGCACCCACTGTAAATGTAGTATTTAACTTTTTCTTTGGGACAATATCTATGTGCCATGTTGGTCACCAAACGGTATTGCGGCTTCGTCCAGTTTTTAACTGTCACAAGTTCTCGCTGCCTCTTCGTTAATGGATCTAGTTCAACTTTTCACTGTCACTATCACTTCAGTCTCTTCGTGATGCAGCACGACGTATTCTCTTCTTCTGGACGATTTACTCACTGGCGAGTCGAACACAAGACTTTCCCAATATCTCGCAGAAGCAGCACGCACTGCATGTCACGTCACGGCAGTCTCACAAACTCGCTAGGAGAACAGCACTTTTCGTCGCACCAGAAACGCACCCGCTAACTTGCTATCACTCTCACTCGCGAGAACGCTCGCTTATATAGTCACTGGAATCTTCCATAGAACATTCTAGAACTTTCTGGACACACGTTTTGTAGGCGAGAGGAAGGGAATTTCCAGAAGATTCTGGTTATCTGACGATAGCGCTTCCGGTGTTTACGCTGGCGAGAACGCTAGTTACCGTTGTTTATCTCCGATTGGCCGGCGCCGACTTCCCGATAACCTTGGGCCATTGTAGTTGCGTCACAATATTAATTCATAAATCATCACTATATATCTAGGATAGCCAGTTTTAGGTCCTTTGAATCCTCGTTACCCATTAGTGGAAAAATTATCATCAGAGGGGTTTACCTGCATGTTAATCAATTTAATATCGTATACAATACACAACATGTTATGTTGTCTTATGCGATACATATTTCCGTCATTGCTCCGGATGCACTTCAGTCTTGGGCTTATTGTGTTAACTGTATTGTTTTAAATCCAATTCATTATGCGTGCATCCTTTACTAAGGAATAGTGTTTCATAACAGATATCGTTTCAAATTCTTCTGGTTCTAAAAATATTTTCCCAAAAGCAATATATTTCCTGTAAGCCAAGGCCTTGCAGGAGCATATAATATGCTGGGCTGTCTCAGTTTCTTTCTTGCACAATCTGCAATCTAAGTTACCCTGAAACACTCCCATTCGTGCTAAGATACTTTTTCACAGGAGTATGTCTTGTGAGAAATGCAATAATTGTTCGAGCTGGTCTTTTGCTTTTAAGTAAACATTCAGCTCTTTTCTTACATGGTTTTCTAATAAATAGTTTATCATGCTTGTTTCCTGGAGCTTTAAGCTAGGTTTTATGATGTTCTACTTTGGACAATTCTTAATAGCCTCTCTTAATAAACATCAACATGTTTCTAATGCCAGCTCTGGACCAATAAATTGTGAAGCTGTTCCTTATATTGCAAGTTCATCAGCATTTTCATTCCGTTCTAAGCCACTATGACCCGGCACCCAGATGAGCTGAACTTCATTCTGTTCTGCCAAGTTTGTGAGCATGCTTAAGCAGTTTAAAACCAGTCCTGATGTTACCTTATGACTATTCAAAGTTTTAAGTGTAGCCTGACTATCTGAGAAGATAAGAATCTGTTTACCAGTGTAAGCTCTGATAAACTATTTTGCATTGGAGAATAGTACAAATTTCTGTTTAAAATAGTAATATATTCACCCAAGGGGAAAAAAATTTGATCTTGATCTTACGTCTAAACTCTAGATCTTGCTCCTGAGCCAACCTTTGAGAGGTCTGTAAACCACATCAAAGCTTTCTTAGGAGTTTCCAGAGTTTTATTCGTCCAACTTCATCAATAATGACCTGAAGTTGTTCTTTATAAAATCTTTAATTGGAATTATATAGTCTGGCAGTATTTATAAAGATGCATCTCCTATGTATTTCCTAATTCTTACCAAACCTGAGCCTATTTCAGGGATTCTCAGTTGCTTAGCGTGTTGCAGTCTATAGAGTGCCGTTCTTGCCTCCTTCTTTACAACTAAATGCAATGGCGTCAGGTTCAAGAGTGTCTCCAATGCTGAAGTAGAAGTTGCTTTCATGGCTCTACTCAAGTAACTCCACATATTAAGTAATATGAATTTATAAGCAACTAATTTGCAGTGTTATGCTCTGACTATCTTTTGGGATGACGTGAGCAACTTGTCAATCAAGAATTATTCAAGAAGGGATATATGCACTGCCGTTTATGAAAACTGCAACACCAAGAAGGAAACGGATGAATTCAATGAATTTAATACCACAGGTTAGGTACATGACAAGTAACAAATTATAAACGTTTCAAATCTATACATGACCTTTGAGCCCTTATATCCAGCATTTGGTATGGTCTGCATGCGCTGCAATTAGAGCTGCTATAAGCCGTGGCATTGAATCAAAAAGGTTCTGAATAAGTTCCTGAGGGATTTCCCTCCACGTAGTTTGTATTAGAGCCCACAAATCCGTGACACTGGTTACTGGAGGACCGTGACACACCAGGTGCCGACCAACCATATCCCAGACATTTTCGATGGGCGACACGTCAGACGAACGTGCAGGCCAGGGAAGCTCTTCGAAGAATATATGGCCGGGCATTGTCCTGTTGAAATGTGGTCTGTGGAGATGCCCGAAGCAGGGGGAGCACCCCATGCTCTACAGCCACCGTTAGGCACCGGTTGCTGTTCAGAGTGCCCTCAATTCGTAGGGGGCGAGATCGGTAACCAATGGCGCCCCAAACCATCACAGGTGTTTGTCCGCTATGCCGCTCAACAATGCAGCCCTCCAGGTTGTGCTCACCACGGTACCGCCGGACACGTATGCGGCCATCACTATAGGACACGTTGAAGCGGGACTCGTCCGAAAAGACTACATTTTGCCACTCAGCACCCCAGTGACGGCGTTCACGTGCCCATTGCAGTCGGAGGAGCTTGTGGTTTCTGGACAATGGAAGCAGACGTCATGCATGCAACCAGTCCAACCTGCAGCAGACGGCGACAAACCGTTGATGCAGACAAGTTCACACCAGTTGCAGTGGTCCAGCGTCGAGCCAACACTGTGGATGAAGTTGTACGGTCCGTTATGGCCATGCGGATAAGATGACGGTCATCAGCTGTGGTACCCGCTCTTCGCTGCATACGACCTTCATATATCCACTGCTCCCACACACGCATCACTGTCGTAGCACCATGCCTTGTAGAGCCGAAATGTCACGGTATGAACAAACCCGCTTCCCGGAGACCGATCATTCTGCCCCGTTCGAACTCACTCACATCCCGATATGGCTCCCTTTGACGTCGACGAGGCATACTGGTATATACTTTATTGTTTCCACCTTGTTTGACAGCTCTGCACTGACTACACTGGGCGCAACCTTGCGGACGACACGAGAGGACTCTGATCGGCCTACGTGTTACCCCATCTCTCTTCAAACCTAATCACTTATTGATTGCACACTCTTCTAAACTTCCACCAAGTTTGGAGTTATTCGGGAAATTCTTTCTTGGTGTTGCAATTTTCACAAACGGCAGTGTATTTCTATAGGTAATTTCACGAGAGGTTGTGGTTTATTACGAAACTCCTTACCTCGAATGGGATTTATTAAAACTATTAAATGAATAAAATGTAACATTATATAAATAATAATTACTTTCCTACTTGTGTTATTTAAAATCAAATTACCAATGTTTCAGCTTCGGATCACGGCATACTAAATGAATGTGAGATACGCAATACTAACCAAATATCAACAGGACGAATGAGATAAGTTAGCCTCAAAATTAAGATACGCTTACGCTATAATCAGAATACATTTTTCAACATTTATTTGAAAGCTGATGCTATTTGAATGTATACTGATAAAAACACAATTTCCAAAGTTGAAAGTTTAAGGAATCTACTGGTTTTCGGCAATGGAAACTGGTGGTTGTTAAGGTGGTAGAATTTCTCAACTTCTCCAGAATTGATGAAGCAATCACTGCATACTGGTACTATTACGGTTCGGTAACGAACTGGCCGTTTTATCCGATAAAACCGCATCCTTATCAGCGTATTATAAGATAAACCTCCCTGAATGGTTAATAGCAAATACGCGGCAATTGAGTGGAATAGTCAGTCTAAAATACCCCGGTCCATTTCTTTACAAGCAAGTGTATACACAAATTAAGGTATGGACTTATTTTTAAAAGAATTGTTTTCGTGGGACCTCAAAACACGTATCTTCAACGATTTCTCGATGTAGAAGTTTTTAAGTGGAATGCATTATTTCGTAGATCTACCTATAGGTATGCGACAGAGAATGTAAAATTGATTATTTTCAGTTTAGGGGATCCCAAGATGTGTATTTCGTGTGAAATATCGAATCGAACATTTGTATCTAAAATTATAAGGTTTATCTTTACTCCCCTGATAACCACCAAATTTCAACTTATATTATCTTTGTTGCAGAGATGCCATAACTTTGGTTTTATCGTGCGTATTGGTCATAAACTCTATTTCTATCATGTGCTTTCATATATCAGCCTCTTATGCGCAAAGTTTGTTGATCAAAATTCGCATCTTTGTTCGCGTTATTGTGTAAATGCGAAGATTCCTCTCATCCTTACTCTGCCCCTCTCCCTCTCTCTATACCTACCTGTAGCTTAATTTTGTCCCACAAATTTAATAAAATTATTCGTCTTCACTTTCAAAAGTACTAGAAGCCAATTTAACGCAGAGAAAGTTTTCATTTTTAATATGCAGAAAGAACAAATGTTGACAAAACGATCAAATTTTCAAAACTTCTGAACCTAATAAAATGAAAAATCCGAAAAAAATGCAGAACACGTAAACTGTCATTTCCTTTCTTCGCTCTACGTATTGAAATTAAAAAAAATTATCTCTGTTAATTTTACTGCTAACATTTTTACTTTCTCTACTAAGTACTTACAGTAAATAGAGGAAGTATTGTACGCCACCAAAAAATTTCACCGAAAATTGTTTTCAAACCCCCTCTGAATAAAAAAAACACTTAGGAAATGGTCCATGTGTTTGTGTTTGTAAACAGCATGACACAAACACGAACTTGGTATTTAGGTTCAGCACCAAGAATGTGAAACAAATATTTTCAAGAAAATCCCCATCCCAAACAACCCTTTAGATGGAATATTTCTCAAAAATGGCTCAAACGATTTTAATTACAACATATTTTTAAGATACTTAATTGACAAATAAAAAGTATATCTTGAATTTTCTGGGAATGGCCTGCGTAATTCTCTTCGTTCTAGTGGAATTTTGTATAATTTTACATAAAAAAAGAAATTTAATTCCTTCTGTTTTCCTAATGAAGAGCTGCCTAATGTTAAAGCATACTTAACGAATAAAGTGAATAATAAAAACAATTACAATCAAGAAACATAGTATAACTGAGATTACAATACAAAGAAAATTATAATAATAAAACAAATTCAAGTAGAACGTATAGAAAGAAACATTTTGTGTTCATAAATAAATAAATATAAAATATACAAGTGATTTTTTTAAACTATAAGAGATAGACAAAAGACGTACTCCACAAAAAGTGTAGATCACCTTAAAATGCAGGATTTATAACAAATAACCTTTTTGTACGTTAGCTATTTCCGAGAAATACGGCAGGAGGTCTCGGTGTGTGCATGGCGGGGGAAAAGGATGCTCTGAATAAACCTTCGTCCCCAAGAATAGGGGCGGTCTCTGGTTTCCGGGTCGGCATGTGTGAGTCCACGGTGGGGGAGGGGAGCCGGCTGCCATCCGGGGAGTTTAAATCTGTAAAGGTAGGGGCCCTGCCCTCTGCTTTTCGTGCCTCCTGGTCCAGCCGCCCTTTGAATGCTCTCACCCCATCCCTTCCGTCAGGGGCGTGGGTAAAAAAGATCCGCTAAGAAGTGCTAAGTCCCCCTCCACACTTGTCTTATCCTCTCGTATCCTTAATACAGGAAGAGCCAAAAAACTACAAACCGCCTGCGTGGTGTTTTTCCTGTCCCCGTCCTCTGCGCTCGTTGCTGTCTGCCGCTATCATAGAAAGGCGCGGATGAAACCATACTACATTTTTAAAACTACTTTTAAAGGCTTTATTTACCAATTTTATGAAAGGAAATTGAAACTGCTACCGTCGTTGTCCATACATTTTTGGCACCTCTTTAGGAAACTATCCATCATGTTTCTACAAATTAATACTGACGCAGTCGAGGCAAACATAAATATATAATATTTAAAGAAACAGTCAAATTACAAAGTTAATATTTTTAAACATTTGGGGCAAAGGCCACCGGAAAGTACATTTGGGGCGAAGGCTACCGGAAAGCGGGTACTATACGTGCGGTTGCAACGAACTTCAAGTTCGGCTCCCCAACAGTTGAAATATAATACAACTTCTTCAATACAACCTACTTCAAAATTGTCGCCCAAAGAGTGGTGCAAATAACGTAAAGAAATTATCTACTTCAAATAAGCTTTTCATACGTAGCAGCAACAAATCTTATTTCAGTGTGTGTGTGTGTGTGTGTGTGTGTGTGTGTGTGTGTGTGTGTGTGTGTGTGTGTGTGTGTGTGTGTGAAGCAGGGATGCAGAAGCAACCATTACGAAACTTTGTTAATAACATACCTTCGGTCCCACAGAAAATGGGTTATAGATAGAAGATATATGAATGTAAAGCAATGTCAGATACAATAAATATTAACTTTAATCAATAGAATTAAATTCCTGTACCTTGCAGAGAGGAGCATACGCTAAACACTCCGTAAATTCCTTGAAATAGTAAACAGAAGACATCGAATAATCAGATAAGACATTAAATAATTTAACTCAGTGGTACAATTTCATAACTATTTTGTGTGTTGGCGTACTTGCATGCATTCAGATATACACACTTGAGGTCCTAGTAGGATAATAATGAATTAAATTACAGTGTATATAAGTATTCATGCATATTTTTCTTCATGTCAAAACCAGTTATTATATAATACAAAGGATTTGTAAGTATCCTAGGTTCAATAAACCGTGATTTATATCATGTCTTAATTCCTTCTCTGAATGAGGAATGTTCAAATGAGATGCAAACCTGAAAAGAATTTGAAGGGAACACTTCACATGTCAAATTCACATGTAAACGTGGTGCGACAGAAGAATGTAGGCTTACACAGATTATAATTTTTACTTCACTCCTATTATTAATGCTTTACACTATTTAAATAACACTTTACTGATATAGAGAGAGCTATGAGATTTTTTATTATTAAATACTTGCACTTTTTAACACGTAAACTATTTTTGTCTCACACAAAAAATACGTATTATACTTCGAGGACGTGTCTCCCGTCCAGTTATGAGCACTGTCTACAAGCAACTGGCTTCATTTCTACCGCCTAAATTCGTAAATTTCTGTATTTCAAGTCTCTGATTGGCTATTCCTAACCCAATAGAATAATTTTATTCAACTAAAGCTTTTTCTGGTTGTTGATTGGCTATTTTTATAAACTGTCACTAAAATTATATTATTGCTTCCAAGAATCACAAGTAGTATTGTTAAACTTTCAAATTCATTATTGCCTCATTGTTAGCAACTTTTAACCTATTATTCTCACAGCTCCTACATAATTAAATTACGTAATGCATTCACATAACATTATTGAACATGTACATATAATATAAACATTTACAAGGACTGTAATATACACTTTTTATATATAATTACATACACATATTGCTTTAAGGCGGGCTGTTATTAAATTATGTTATATAATTAGACTGAAATCATTTAAGTGTTAAAAATACTGCCTCAACACACACACACACACACACACACACACACACACACACAGTCTATTACTTCCTCTACTGCTTACGCATAGGAAGTATTGCATTCCACCCAAAAATTCAACACCAAGATTTCATCGGAAATGAACGTTTTGGCACCCTGAACCCTCCAAAAAAGCATTTTTAGAAAAATACACGTGAGAGTGTGAACAGTATAACTCAAAATCAAAAAGTGGTTAAATACCGAACTTAGTATTTAAATTCAATGCGGCATGAAGATAATCAAGAAAATCCCCGAACTCCAAAATTGTATGAAAAAGTTTGCGACATTTTTTTATTTTCTCAAAAATGGCTATAAGTGATTTTTATTAAAGTACCACATGTTTAAGACATTTCCACGACAAATGAAATATATATTTTGAATTTTCTGGGAACAGTCTGCGAGTTCCTCTTCATTCTGTAGACAAAAAATATGGATCTCCTTAAAACTCAACAATTTACGTGAAATAAACCTTTTGTGGCGTTAGCCATTTTCCAGATGTTATGTATTATTATTGGTTTGAATTTTTAAATACTCTATTATTTTCAATTGCAAATCGCTATTAGTTTCTTCCCCCTTTTCTTTCCTTCTTTTACGGGGTCATGCCAAGAGAGCCGGATTTCACAGCCAACACATAGTGACTCACTTTTAAAAAATCTGACTATCGCTTTAGCCTACAGTATTTTCTTAAGTTACAACGAAATGTGCAAATGTGTAATGAAGATTAGCTGTATTTATAAGCAGTAAATAGAGGAATAAGCCTTTGTAGACATGCTTTGTAGAAGAATGAGTATGGGAATGCATCACATCAAATTCTTTTTACTTCAAAGTAGCCCATTATACATGTTAGCATCTTACACACCAGAAATAATTTCGGTTGAGTATTATTATTAATTATTATTATTGTTATTATTATTATTGTTGTTAAAGGAATACTGTTTCGTAAAGAAACGTGTGGAGAGGTAATGTCGAACAGTAAATTATATTTTTGAAAAACATAATATTTCATGGCCTAGATAAGAACCAAAAACTGCGGTTATTAACCCACATATTAAGATAAGAGTTAAAGTCGTTTCCCAGAAAGCCATTATCGCACTTTAACTCGAGGCTGATATGGTTCCGTATGCGGGTAGATTTCAGGTGTTATATATTTTTCCCGATAGCTAGTCCGTCAAGGATCTTACGTCATAGATAGAATTTAAATTTCGGAAATTTCCACGATATGACAGCCACGATAACGATTTGGGCCCGTATCGACAACACTGTACTCAACGGGGGGCGGGGGAGGGACTCAAACCTTATCGAAGTCACGCATTCTTCCTGAACACCTGCCTTCATTTGCTTTACTGCTTTAAAAAGGACGAACGAAGAAAACAGGAAAAGCAATATGGCGGGAAAAATACATTAGGCTTGCTGTAGGAAAGAAATAAAGCCAAGAGAGAGGAAAACACAAATGGCAAGAAAAAATAATATAAGTATGCAATAGGTATGAACCCGAGACTTGCCCCGCAGATTTCTGAGCATTGTCCATAAAATACTCCAAGACGATTAAATTAAAATATTGCACTTGTGCATTCACAGCTGAGGAGTTTTTAAACGTTAAAAAATGATAGGAGTGATAAATAAATATACTGTAGAACAAGTAAAATGAAGAAGTCATTGTCTTGGAATTTGTTTATTTATTTATTTATTTATTTATTGCCTCACGCTTGGGAAGCCAATTTGAAGCTGTTATTGTCTTTACGTTGGAGTTCTTTATTTATCTCCACGTATGGACGTCAATATTTAAAGAAGATTATTCGTTACGTAATATGCTGCTACGTATGTAAAGCCGATTTGAAGATGTATTTTTGTTGTTACGCTTCAAGTTTAAAAAAATAAAATATTCACTTTGCTATTAAACTGCTTCTATAGATATTATTTATGTTTGTTTTTGCCTCAGCTGCATCAGTATTGTTTTAGAGTCGCGTATCTCTTAGACAGGGCGTGGAACGACAAGAATGTAGACTTACACAGATTTTAAGTTTAATTTCGCTTCTTTTTATTAATCTTTGACACAAATTAAATAGCACTACACTGATATCAAGAGCTGTGAGATTCTTTTATTTAATACTTGTACTTTGTTAACGCGTATACATAATTTTCGTTTCACACGAATACGTAACATTTCTCTAGAGAACACATCTTCCATCCGGTCACTACCAAGGTCTGCAGGCAACTGAACATATTTCAACCGTCCAAACCCGTAAGCTTCTGTATTTCAAGTCTGTGATTGCTAATCCTAGTCCAATAGAATACATGCATTTTACTAAAGCTTTTTCTAGCTATTGATTGGCTATTTTAAAAACTATCACAAAGTTTACATTATCGTTGCTCTGATCATGACTAGTAACGTTTAAACTCTCAAACTCATTATTGCCTCAAGGTTACCTTATTGTTACCTCATTGTTAGCAACTTTTAAACTTATTATTCTCACAGCTCTTATATTATTAAATTACGTAATGCATTTACATAACATTATTAAACATGTTTACAATAATATAAGCATTTGCAATGATTGCTACATACATTTTTATAAATTATTACATACATATTGCTTCAAGGCGGGCTATTATTGAATTTACATATTACATAATTTAATTGAAATTATTCAAGTGTTAAAAATACTGCCTCAAAAAGAAGTGAAAACCTTACGAATGTAAAATACATCTTTTAGTTCTTCCTTTACGGATTAGGTTAAAAACTGGTTCCAGCTTCATTCGATCCATCGTTTACACGGTCTTTTCACACTTCTTTTTCCATGTGATGAATAATGGACGATGCGATCGTCCAGCATTCCATTTGCCTTTATACTGTATGGATTTTTCTACTGCTAATTCTTGGTGTTTACTTCTGTTTAAATATCTCCGTTTCTAAGTTTATCCATTCTTGCACATCCCTCAACTGCTCTTAAGAATCTCATCTCAGCAGCTTCAACTTTGTGGAATTCCTTTACTTTACGATTCCATGTTTCACTTCCATAAAGTAATTTTTGAAGAGCCATCACATTGTAAAATGTTCCGTTTTTAGTCTTCCTTTCTAGCGTTATACTGCTCCCCACTCACATACACACACTTTTTTATCTAAAACCTCTATGTCGTTTTGATATGTTATATAAGAACCTAAATATTTAACACATGCAACCTGTTATAGCAGTGTATTTTCTAATACAATTTTTGATCTAATAGGGTATTTTCCCTTGAAAGCTATTATTTTAGTTTTATCTAAGTATAAAATTATAAAACTAACAGATTTTTTAAACTCTAAAACTTGATCTTTGCAGATCATCTTCATGATTTTGGATGATATTTAAATAAAGTTTTCTTCCTAGGTTGACTCCTGGAGTGACTTGGGTTTTTCCGTTTTCTTATTATTTCATCTGTATAAATATTAAATTCCCTTATAAATGTAGTACAAAGTTTATATAACGAAACAAGAATCATGATAAAGTATAGAGGAAATATTAGTAAAAAAACAAATAATAAATCAAGGTGTGAGGCAGGGATGCAGCCTGCACTATTTAATGTTTATATAAAATACATAAAAATCGTAGTATTTACTCTTCACTCCGGCAATTTTTAAGGATGCAGGACGAAAACTAAAAAAGGATTTTGAATAATACGTTTAAGATATCGGCAGGACAAATAAAATATATTCTTAAATAGCTGCGACCTTTCTTCATTATTGCTGTGTTTATATCACATTTCAAAGTTCTTGGCTTAAGCCGAAAAATTCAAAATATTTCGGAAATACTTAATATCACCAACATTTTTATGACAGATTTTACCGGTATGTTTTGAATGACACGACTGGCAGCCCGCGGCAGTACAATATGAATCCGTTGTGCAGTATAGTCGGACTTACCCCGCAGATTCCCCCCTAAATAATGCTAACAATGAATTATGTTATCCGTATTTTTCGTTTAAAAAGGTGTTCGAGATGATCTCTCTCTCTCTCTCTCTCTCTCTCTCTCTCTGCATCCATAAGCGCCTGGCACATGTTGAACACATTATTGAGCGCCCGTACAGCCGAAATATTGGAAACCAGACATCGAATACTGTCTTCTAATTTGTCGAGCGTATGGGGATTTGTTACACTTTGTTTAAGCATTCCCCACATATAATAATCACATGGCTTTAGATCTAGAGAGCGAGCCAATTATTCTATCAAAAACGCGTAATGCGAGGATACGTGATTTTCTTGTCTTTCTTTCCATGACAGTCTTATCTAGTTTAAGTTTTGCTCGGTTATAACCGTCTATGCTTGTTTTTGTCTAACAAGTACCCACCTGTTTACATTTTACTAACAACCTATACATTGAATATTTTTTAGGAACGACACCAGGGAACTTATGTATAAATTCAAGTAATAACCCATATCCGACTCTATTACAGCAAAACTTAATACAATAAACACACTGTTCTGTAGTATACACCATGACAACAACACACAAATTCATATAATGTTATTCCACCATGTGAAACAACGTTAGACTGAATTGCAAATACCGTGATCTGGACCGCTGCAGAGAGATGTCATTCAACCCGATACCTATTTCGAGTCAGTCGCGTCTTTCAAGACAAACCCGGTATACTTCAATGAAACATACGTTTTTCCTGTAGTAAGTTGTTCTTTACGTGTATATAAAATTCATAAACAATGACGTTATCCACAGAAAATTGAAGATAATCTAGTCTATTCATCATTCCAATACATGAAACAACTAATGTTTCAATCGAAATCGTTATAAACTAAAACATATTGGAATAGCTTTCCATGCAAAAACGTTTGGGATCTAGAGAATTTCATGAAAATATTTGCATAGTGTCTTGGCTTAAAAATGAACCTGATATTCATCAATGGTATCGTTCTGGTTTATTTTCTCTCTCTCTCTCTCTCTCTGTCGCACACACACAGACAGAAATAAATAAATTAGAGAACGTTAAAGAGATTCTGGTGTGTTCACCTCATATTTGCAGAAATAGCCTCATAGATTGCAGGTGTACAAGCTTAGGCAAAAAAAAAAAAAAAACAAACAGAAAAAAAAGGTTCGTCATATTCTGGCTTTAAAATTGTATGCTGCTTGAACAACAGTACGAAAAGCAAAAGGAATGGTGACTTAGTATTTTAAAAAAATGACGTATTGGAGAATTCAAACCAATAGTAAGGAATATTTCGGAAATCCTTAATGCCATAAAAGATGCATTTGTCATAATCCTGTGTTTTCATGAGCCGAATTATTTGTGAAACCAGTTTTCGTCTCTCTTATAGTATGATATGATATATCTTTATTGATTGTTGAGCTAATACAATACATTTGGGCCGAATTATTTGTGAAACCAGTTTTCGTCTCTCTTATAGTATGATATGATATATCTTTATTGATTGTTGAGCTAATACAATACATTTGGGCATGATCAGCGTCGAGCCCTGGCTCCTATTGCCGATACCCAAGCTTCCACATTTACAAAACATGTGTGTTGAGTTAGCTTCATATCGCTAACAGTTTCTCATTTAAAGTCACTATACCGCTTAGTGTTCTTCTCCCATTCCCATCTCCTTCCCTTGCTTCCTCCGATCGTCTTTGAGACTACACTATCAGCGGTAAATGGCAACTATTAGATCCAATTTAATACCTTTAAGAATACTTATTCTCTTATAGTAATCAATTATACTAAATTAATTTAGGATTAGGTTTTAATCAAATTCATTAAGAACTATTTTGAGGGAAAAAAATATATGGACAGAGTAGTTTGTAGTGCGGAGATTTTCTTGAAAATCTTCTTATTGAATTGTTGGAAGAAGCTGATCGAATACCAAGTTTGGTAATTAATCGACATTTCGTGTTTCGTTATGCCGTTCATAGACACACATCAAGAGTTCATGTATTTTCGATGAAATTTCGATATCTAAATACTTCCTACAACTGAAGGTTATAAAAACACTGGTGTGTTGCATTCATATTACTTTCTCTATCCTGGAATTATTCTTACGGAAGCTTGTTTTTATATACACTTCATTTTAGTCCAGATAAACCTTTGCAGAAATAGCTACATTACACATTTCGTTATAGATACAAAGAGAACAGTGATAGTCAAATGTTTAAGAACTGGACACTTCCATACTGTTTCAATAGAATTGCGAGAAACGAGTGAATGTTGACAGGACTTACGAGAATGACCAAGAAATAAACAATTCTTATCATTCATAGCGGATATCTCAGAAATGTCTTATGCCACAAAAAAGTTATTTGAAATAAATTGTGTGCTTTACAGAAATCTACATTTTTATGTAGTATGTTTTCGTATATCGCTTACGTTAATCAGTTATATAAGATGAATGTAAAATTCCCTCTGAATGAAGAGAACTTCACAAGCGATTCCCAAAAAATTCAAGATATACATTTTATTTTTCATGTAAATATCTTTAATACCTATTGATATTTTCATTAAAATCGTTAGCTATTTTTTCAGAAATTCAAAATTTTGAAAAATTTGCTATGCAAAGGGTAGTTGGAGTGGCGAGATTTTCTTGAAAACCTTTGTGTCGCATCTTTGGAAGATACTGAACTTAAACCAAGTTTGGTATTTATTCCACTTTTCGTTTTTGAGTTATGCTGTTCACAGACATATGGCACACACGGACCTTTTTTTAAAATGTTTTTTTTAATTCAGGGTGCCTCAAAACATGCATTTCTGCTGATATAGCGAAATTTTTGGGCGGAATGCAATACCTTTTCCATCTACAATTTACGTAGTAGAGAAGGTAAAAAAGTTGAATTTATAAAACCTAATGGTACTGTTCCTATTGTTTTCGATATCTGAAATAACTACACATTGTTTGTTAACACTATTCTTTGCAATGAAACATCTGTAAATGCTGAAAATTTGAGAAAAAGATACAGTTTAACTGGGTTAACTCCTGATGGGCAGGAAATCGGGAACATATGCCCCGCCGAGGCGCCCAATATAGCCCTGCCAATCTGTTTCTCGTTCCTTACATCCGGCTGTTATCAGTATACAACTTCAAGTAGAAACTCTCTTATCTTCGTATCTTCATGGAATTATTAGCATCATCAAGTGGTCCGCCGCCAGGCTGAGCCCTAACCATTAGACTATTGGCTATGTATCCGTCCGCCTTCAAGTGGAGAAAGAACACGGTTACCATCCAGAGAACCGAGCCAGTTGACTTCAATCCCCGTCCACAGCCAAATCTGCTCTGTATTCACTCTTAGGTTGATCCGCGTCAAAACAAACTCCAGGTGACCAGTGCACCGCTATAATGTATCCTTCCGCGTTCGCACTAGAAATACTGTCACACTTTCAGACCATGTGGCGAGCACAAGCAGCACTTAGTGCAAAAAAGAACAGAATCCTTATTTCCACAACTGAAACGGTGTCTAGCATATTCTGCTAAGGGTTGAAGGTGATAAGATTGATAGTTGCAATAAAATAAACGTTTGCACATATAACAATAGTTAATTCTAAAATAACTGAGCGAAAAATAAAGTAACAGGTATGCGATAACCTAATTTATTCGCTCTCTGGAAGCGGCATTTTATTAACTGTTGGCGGCTCATTTTAAAATTGTGCACTGTTACGCGAATTGCATTCTTCTTAAAATCACATTTTTGCATCGCGTATTTCATATGCTTTCTTTTTTTTCCGGATGTAACCACATTTCTCGTTTCACATTTTTCTGCACAAGCACTGTTTATACTTGTACTCGAAACACCGGTGAACTCAGAAGTTGGATATTTCACACATAACTTATAAATAAAGATTCAACAGTATTGTTTTTTCACCACTAGTCAATGGTTTGCGCGTCTAATGCTTTACGTAATTCAACGAAAACACAAGAGCGAATTCACCGTCCACCATGATACTAAACACGACTGTTGGCTTCTGGCTGTAAACAATATTTTGCGCCTACCCGGATGTCAGGTGACTCATGCGAATTGCATCATGGGACTTGGAGCTCTATTTTACGGTATAAATCAGTGTTAAATAAAACCTTAGGTATTTGTATAGAATATTATATCATTTAAGGATAAATTCATTCTAAAATTCAGAGATTAGCATGGGACTACTTTCTTGCGCGCATTGCTACCGTGTTGCACTACGGTGCTCTGACCACGGGTTTGTTTTGCCGCGGATCAACCTAAGAGTGAATATAGTTTAAGTTTTTGTGCTTTTCTCTGGTCGGTAGGGGAATGTTGGGGTGGTTTCTCTTCTATCACTCCGTTGCCTTCTCAGTGTATGGCAGCGCCAGACAGATGCTTATTACAAGGAAAGAATATTCCTCAAACCAGAGGAGGACATCAGAAGGCTGTCTGGTTGTATGGGTCGTTGTTGCTCACACTGGGCAGCTCCTGCAGTGAGGACTTCTGCGCGTCTCTCTCTAGCCTCTTGTGGTTCCTTCGCTTCATCTTGCCCTTCTGGAGATAAATTCAATTGAATTTGATTTATGGACGCTGTTTAACTACCGTGAACTTTAGCGTCCCATTCTATATTGGGCGTGAAAGACCGATAATTTTGCTCAGAGGCCTCTTTATCAGGCTCGAGGTTCTTTTACGTGCCTTAAATCTACAACATGGAACCAACAGCTTTATTGTAGTTCCCTTCCGAAGCAAGCCCTACTAAGGATTTTTACGCCCGAAAAAAAATCCATCGCCCTCCGCCGGGTTTCAACCGGCGACCTCGGGAACTAGAGCTTGTGGAGGTAGTCACTATAGATGTATGAAGGTACGGTGACAGAAGTGTCCTCTTCCTTTTTTCACTCTTTTATTTATTGTTGAAAAGCAGTGAGCGCCGCATTTATACTCTTTTGTTTGCACTTATAATTATTAAGCATAAACAAACACAATTTAGTGAATATGAAAATAGCTCACAAATTAAAATAAAGACGAATTCGTCTACAAGACGTGGGCATCATATTTACAGTGTTTGTTTATACTTATAGTGTGGTGGATAAATTCTAATACAATAAGCAAACGAATTAGTTTTGATCCTGCCGAACAAGTATAATTTTGATAAAATAAATAATTATACGTTTATATGCAATGCACATAGTAATAATTATGTACAAAGCAACCAAAACAAGCAAATCAAAAGAACAGAAATAATATTTTCCCTATTTAAATTAAAATGTGTAAAGCAATGGGCAATTTACTGATAGTCTCTGTGTATCACTATTAAGTTTTAAGATACACGAGAAATACAAACTCTGTATGTATTCGTCCTGGTTTAATGTTTAGGTACCAGGCCAAAATAATTGGAAGCCGGAGCTTGTCGTAGGACAAGTCACAGCATTCTCTTGTATATCCTATACCCAGAGAATTGTTTGGGAGCCGTAAGATCGCATTTTAAGCGGAATATCGATACATAGAAATTTCGAATAACGGTTTTTTCAACATGCGCCGGTAGCGTCGCCAGGTGGCAACAATCATATACCTCCTGGAAATTAGATACGACACCCATCAGATTCGTTCTGTGTCCTAAATATTTTGTCGCAAAATGACAGTTATTGGATTACAGAGAAACCCGATTTTATACACGAGATTCCTTGCATAACCTGAAAATTGGTGTGCAGTAAATGCATACAGAGTAATGGAACCTATATTTTTTGAATAAACAATAAATTCAGAGAGATACATGAATATCATACACACATCTTCTTTGGACAGTTGACTGTCGAATGCCAGTCGTTAAATTTAATTCATAAAAATTTTTAAATGTGTAGCAATTAGTAAAGGTTTGTGGTTCTCGCGATCTCCTGATTTAACGTATGCGATATTTATCTATGGGAGAACTTTAAAAATAAAATGTATCTATGCTACAAACACCCAAACAATGGAAGAGCTAAAAGAAAACAAACATAAGGTGAGAAAACACTCAATTTCGGATACTGATCTCTAAAGTGTGAATACAAATTTCCTGTGAAGATGCCAGAAATATTTGGATAAAGAAGGACATTTTCAATATCTCTTATGCTAAGGTATGTAATTATTATCACTGTAATTGTAACTATAACTTAGAGAACATGAAGTGGGTGCGGGAATATTATACTTATTTCGGCGGTAGACCGAGCCGAGGCGGCGGGTGGGCGAAATGCGAGGGAAAAGTAGTGTATATGTACCCATGAGAGAGAGCGACGAACCGAAATAAAAAATTCAATAACCAATTTGGAAAAACTTTACTAAACCGATTGAATAAATATACTCCAGCCCTAACCAAAGTTGAAGAATATTCTTTAAGTTTTAAGATCATAACTATTAATACTCTAGCTTATAAATTTACCATAAAAATAATAGGGTATCTAATCCTAGTTTATATTTTAAACTTCACCGTAACGGGCGGGACAACGCACCCTGGCGTTCACGTGGAGAAATATTTCCAACGCGCAAGCAACTACGCCATCTGCCCGACACCGCTAGCACCGCAGGATCCGAAGACCCACCTGAAACTGAAAGGGAGAGATGAAATGGGGGAAAGGGGAAGTTGTGGTAGAATACACCATGAAGCCAGGGGAAAATCACGAAAACCCTCATGGTCAGAGTGAGCGATCACTGGGAATCGAACCCGAATGCCTCCATAGACGTTGCCGCCTAAGTCATCCCGCTCGGTACTATATTTAAGTGGTTGAAGAATAAAAAAGTGACAACTGAAGAATACAAAGAAAAGCGCACCTACCAGAATCAGGAATTGAAAGAAGATTCATCAGAGCGATATACAAACGGCTATAGCGAGAATTAACAATTTAAAACACTGTTCTTTACGAGCGGTTTATCTGCGAGTCAAGTCTGATTTTCCGTAATACGTTTCCCACTGCATCTTCAACGTTGCAGGAAAAAATAATAACAGCTTAAAAGTGTTGTACATCAGAGATCTTGATCGCTGAATTCCATTTTTTACCCAGCGGAAATGTAGGTAATTATTTAACAAGGCCTTTTTCCCTATACAAGGAAGCAGCAAGCGAAATATTCAAGAGGCAGCTAAGTGAAGAAATTACACCGCTTCACCGCCTTCTGTATCAACATCCGTAGTTCTTTTTCTTCCTGGAAGACAAATAAATTTAAAAATCTTAGGCGTTACACTACTCTAAACCAGATTTACCAGAACTTATTTTTCTATTTCATGTTAATCGAGATAAACGTTTATACTTTCGTTGTAGTACAAGGGGGATACAGTAAGGCTGAAGTGATAGTCAAATGTTTAAAACGCGGGTCGCTATATGCCAACTTTGAAGTTCCATACTCTGGATGAATACGAGAAACAAACGGATGAACCCCGAATTCGATTGCCCATTCTGACCCATGGGTATTTTAGGGGTTTTCCGGGTTGCCAGGCGAATGCTGGAGTGGTTTCTCACATCTCCTGAAGTTCCTCTTCCTCATTTCGTCTCATTAATCATTTCATTCATTATTCACCCCGTTTCATCTGTTTCAAGGTTGGAAGTGTCGACGATGGTGTTTCGGTGCAGCGTGGCAGGGGAAAACTTGCACTCTCTGTGAACTTTCTTCGTCCCTCAGCATTCGGCTGGTTGCAGGGGTATAAGGACCGCCCCTTTGTGGGGCGGGGTACCCGATCTGCCTGAGGGACTGCTTCTCGAGCTGGAAGCTGTAGGAACCGTATCGTATATTACTGTGCCATCGCGGCTAGTTCCGACCACCCGATGTCTCCCTTCACGTCATCCCTCCCTCCCGGGGACGCCCCCTCGTGGGGCGGCGGTACAATATCCTCATTCCTGGATCGGTATGTCTCCTCCGCTACACATTCCAATCCAATCCAACGGATGAACGATTTCAAGCAATGTATTTTAAAATGCAAAACAACAACGAATATCTCAGAAATAGTTAATGCCACAAAAACTTTGTTTAACCCAAACTGTGTATTTAATGATATCAACATTTCTTTTACAGTAAGATTTTGTCTATCTCCTACGGTTTGACAGTTATACAACATCCCCAAGCCTCAGCGTGGTTCAGAGTCCACGATAAAAGCTGTAAGCCCTCTTATTGCACCGCCTTCCCATCACCCTATCATTGGAGGTAGCGTACCCCGCCCTCTTTGTGCCTCCGCTTCAGAAATGGGTCATTATATGGAGAGCACAACATTTTAATTGTCATATAAAATTCTTAAATATACAGTATCTTAATCAAAATCCTTGAACAGTTTTGAAAAAATAAAAAATATGTACTTTTTTGCAAAGGGAAACTTGAGGTGGTTATTGTTATTATGTTAGTGTGTAGATTTAACGTCTGTAGTCACGATAGTACTTACTGCAGAGTTGGCAACATTACTCACAGAATAACGCCTGAGGACTTCACAACAATATTCTGTAATTAAGCTTACTGCTGAAGCAAAGCGGTGCCTTTCACCACAAGAACTTCAACCTGTCGACCTGTACGTAGCTTTGAGGTCAGGAACCTCCCTGCCATGCCTACAGCTTGTTAACATTTCAAGTGAAGGGAGTTTATACCAGTTATCTGCCTCTGGGATTCATTCAGACATTTCCTGGCCAGTACACATGCTTGCTGATCACTTAAAATGAGCTCCAGATATTAGAGTGAGCTTGCCGTGATTTGGAGCAAAGTGTCAGTACGTGTGAATGGTCATTTTCATAACTTTTCATACCTATTCATAAGGCGAGCTTATTACTTTCTCTATCATTTACATATAGTACATATTGTATTCCACCCAACAGTTCGATACCGAGATTCCACTAGAAATACACGTTTTGAGAACCCGCGAACCGCGCACACAGATGAAATATCTGAAGTATTTCATTCACACAACTTTCTCTATCTAGCGTTTATTAGTGGGTATACAATAGTTATTTAGTAACTGTTTAGTGAGTTTTTTCAGGACGAATAGGATGTTTACCGCTGAAGCGAAGCTGAGGAACGTCAAAACGAGTTCTGAAATGACTAACCAAATCCAGCCAAACCCCTAGCAGCGTGAACTACCTCTATGCGTTTTCGAGGATAATTGTAGCCACCGAATTGGCAGGGTACTTTACCTCCCCAAAGTATGACGAGCTGCTGAAGGGTAACATTACGATTTAAAATGTACCGATTTCTTATTGCCGTTTAGTAGCAGCAACAACTTTAACCTTCGTCCCCATGTTGCTGATGAAAGCTCTCATATACTCGTATGTAAATGTGTAGCTGTCCTTCAGTTGCCTCCGTGGTATAGTGGTTACCATGCTAGCCTCTAGTTCCCGAGATCGCGGGTTCAAACCCGGCGGAGGGTGATGGAACGTTTTCGGGCGTAAAAATCCTTAGCACGGCTTCCTTCGGAAGGGAGGTAAAGCCGATGGTCCCGTTTCGTAGATTTACGGCACGTAAAAGAACTTCAAGCCTGATAAAGAGGCCTCTGAGCAAAATTTACGGTCTTTCACGCCCAACATAGAATGGGACGCTAAGGACCATAGTAGTTAAAGAGCGTCCATAAATAAAACTAAATTGACTGATACCCAGCAGAGCGAGTTGGACTTTGCTGCACAATTTCTCTAACTCTCGCAATGTTTTCAGGCGTGCGGACTGTTTTTGCACTACCAACAAATTTATCACAAACATTGCCAGAATTGTTAAATTTACTCCCCACTTTAGGATAGTGTTTCGTGCGACATTAAATGCATTTCTAAATCTTCTCTGCATGAATGATCGATTTCAACTCACAAAAGTTTTTACTGCGAACATATGTTCTGCAACACTCCAGTTATCCATATTACCCTTCACAACACTGAGAGGAACAACTGCATGGTTTAGGGATCTCATTAACAACACTGCTGGCTGCGTCACTCAAAACCGATGGAAACGAGTGGGTTCTAAAAACCGTCATAACCCACTGCCGCATCCTATACGAAGGAAACAGAGCGAAACTTTCTTACATGAGGCTTATTAGAAAGTTTTGTCATTCAAAAATTTCAGAATTAAAGTAAAGGTTATTCAGAGGTTTTGACACCGTTTCATTACATAAACATCTGCAGTGTTAAATAAATAATAAGCAGCAATTAAAGAAACAAATATAAAAACGAGTCGCTTGCCGCTTTTTGTACTCTTCCTTCTGTTTGAAGAAGTTTCTTATCATGGCCATCTATGTATATTCCTTACACTAAAATCCTACAGGTTTTTGTTTTTTTACACTGCAGAGTGCAGCAACTACAGGGTTATTCAAAAAGGAGCAGACTTTAAATATTTATTTCTAATGAATGACAATAGATGGCAACATATCACTGAATAAAGAAAACTTCAAAATTTTATTTTATGTGTTCAAAATGAGCACCGTTTGTTATGCGAGGACGACCAGTGTTTTTCCGTTTGCATACGCAACCATCTTCCACGAATTTATTGTATCAATTGTACATTTTTTATGACGAGGCGGTTCGTTGTTGAACTTACAACGAAATGCACGCTACAATGAAACAATAGATTCACTCTTTGCATAATGCGGCACACAAAACGACTTATCTTGTGGCGTCGCCATTTTCTCGTGAACAAACACAGCGCCGCTGAAGGCACTAAATGGAACTAATAGGTGGGGCTTAAAACTTTGAACTTTCCTCTATTCAATGATGTGTCGTATGTGTCGCTATCTATTGTCGTTCATTAAAAATGATTATTTAAAATCTGTTCCTTCTTTTTGAATAACCCTGTGTTTATATTCAGTGGAGTAACAATCACTTTTTACTTTCTCTACTACGTATAGTAAGTAGGGGAAGTATTGTATTCCACTCAAAAATTCGATACCGAGATTTTACCGGAAATACATGTTTTGAGAATCACTGAATCCAAAAAAAGCATTTTTGGAAACATGTCCGTGTGTGTGTCTGTGTGTGTGTCTGTGTGTCTGTGTGTCTGTCTGTCTGTGTGTCTGTGTGTCTGTGAACAGCATAACTCAAAAACGAACAGTCGGATAAACACCAAACTTGGTATTTAGGTTCAGTATCTTCCAGAGATGCGACACGAAGGTTTTCAAGAAAATCCCCCCACCCCAGAATACCCTTTACATGGAACATTTTTCGAAAATTTTAATTTTCTCAAAAACGGCTCTAACGATTTTGATTAAAATATCATATGTTTAAGATATTGTCATGACAAATAAAATGTATATCTCGAATTTTCTGGGAATGTCTCCAAAAATATTCTTCATTGTGAACGACTTTTGCATAACTGGTAAACCATAAGAGATAGACAAAATTTTACTACACAAAAAATGTAGATCGCGTTAAAATACACAACTCATGTCATATACGTTTCTTTTGTTGAGTGAACCGTTTTCGAGATATTGCTTGTTATTTCCTTAAATTTTCCAATACTTATACTTTTTCTCAAATGCGTTATTCATTTTTTTTATGTCCTGAACATGCAAAGAGAATGGAATTCGCCACATAGCAACCAGCGTTAAAATATTTGACTATCGCTTAAAATCTAGCATATTCCCCTTGCATCTACATGTACATTACCAATAAGATTAACATCTCGATATCTCGATTAACATGAAGCATATGGAGAATAGCCGTTTGTAAAATTAGATTGTACAAGAGTAGAGAAAGTCATGTGAGTGTAACACATCAGATTTTTTCTATTCCATGGCAATCTCAAGTAAAAGTTAAGGCCTTTTTTGCAGGTATGTTCTTTTATAATTACGTGTACGTATTCAAGTACAAGGGCTTTGCAAACACTTTTTAATATTTTAGTAATTTATGAAATGATATCAGAAGATGTTTAATTGCACAAGTCCATAAGAACAAATTGGGATTTACAATGGTGAAAGAATTATCGAAATCAGTTTAGGGGTTTTTGAGATTACCCCACAAACATACAAACACACAAGTTTTCTCTTTTTATAATAGTATAGATATGAGTTAAGAAAAACACAAACTCACTAATGTGTTGGACAAACGACGGGGTTTGGTTTTTATTTGTTCTCTTTTATGTTCCATAGTTACTAGTAACCACGTTATTGAATGAAACATTAATGATTAATTATTTGTAAGTTGCAAGCTATCCCTCTGTCACTGTATGTACGAATACGGCTATTACGAAAGGCTTTCTCAAGGCATTAGAAAATTTGGAAATTAACAATTTAAGAGCTCATGTTCAACAAATAATTATGAGGATATAATCAGGGGGTTTAAGGAGCAGCTCTTCGGTGATCGAGTCAATACTAGGTATGTTCTCACCATATGACCTTGGTTATGGGTTTACATTAAACAACAAGTCTTCCTGGTACATCAAACAACTCCACGCAAGAAACTGCCAATGCTCAAGATAGGATCTGTAAAATGCTGTGCAGAAAGAATAGTGCAAGTTGAATAAAATAACAGCACATTCCCAATGATTTGTAAAAACAAAAACCTCATCGTTTGTCAATTAAAATGATGATTTAATTTTTACTTTCTCTACTACGTATAGTAAGTAGGGGAAGTAATGTATTCCACCCAAAAATTCGATACCGAGATTTCACCGGAAATATATATTTTGAGGCCCCCTGAATCCAAAAAAGCATATTTGGAAACATTTCCGTGAGTGTGTCTGTGAACAGCATAACTCAGAAACGAACAGTCGGATAAACACCAAACTTGGTATTTAGATTCATAATCTTTCAGAGATGCGACACGAAGGTTTTCAAGAAAATCCCCCACCCCAGATTACCCTTTACATGGAAACTTTTTCGAAAATTTTAATTTTCTCAAGAATGGCTCTAACGATTTTGATTGAAATATCATATGTTTTGGATATTTTCATGACAAATGAAATGTATATCTCGAATTTTCTGGGAATGTCTCCAAAAGTATTCTTCGTGAGTGAGTGAGTGAGTGAGTGAGTGAGTGAGTGAGTGGGGTTTAAAGGCCCGTCGACAACTAGGTCATTAGGGCCCAAAGTATTCTTCATTTTGAACGACTTTTGCATAACTGGTAAACCTTAAGAGATAGACAAAATTTTACTACACGAAAAATGTAGATCGCGTTAAAATACACAATTTATGTCATATACATTTTTTGTTGTTGAGTGAACCATTTTCGAGATATTGCTTGTTATTCCCTTAAATTTTTCAATACTTATTTTCTCAAATGGGAATTCGTTATTCATTTTTTTGTCTTGGTTATGCAAGGAGTATAAACCTGTTGCAAAGAGAATGGTGCTGCACCTAGCAACCAGCTATTAAGATATATGTCGATGCTTAAACGCTACTGTATTTCTATATTGCCCTTGCAAATACAAAACAAGGGGAACATCGTACGCCTTAAGCGATAGTCAAATATTTTTAGAACCGGTCGCTATGTGTAAAATGTAATTCTCTTTGCATGTCAAAAGATCGTTTTTGCAAATCTTTATCTCGATTAATATGAAATAGATGGAGAATAAGAGTTTGTAAAAATAGTTTGTACAAGAGTAGAGAAAGTCATGTGAGTGTAACACATCAGATTTTTTTAAAACTGGAATAATGAAATTATTATAATACTTTAAAACATAAAGTGACTTGAAATTCGCTATACTATAAGGGAGCATATTTTTCATTAAAAACAATTTCTCGAAATTTAGTCAGAAATCCAGAACCGAGTACTCTTAGAAACCAAATAACAGGTAAGTAGGATAAAATTAAGTAGCCGCCATAGATAGTTGCTTGAGAAACACGTGTAAACTTTAGAAATTGTTGATAAACGGGCTTAATCAACTCTACAAGTGAAAGTTATGTTTGCGGGAGTTTATGCCGAAAAGAGTTGACAGGTTGACTGTAGTCTATTTTCCTAGATAACGAATAAAGTATGATATATATTTGGCTTTCTTTTGAAAAGAAAACACGTTCAGTTCATACTCTATATGTATTTGAGGGCACCAAACTGGGAAATTTAGAAATTCTGTAATTAATAAGCAATAGGTTTGAGGTTTATTACCAGATATTTCTAATATGTTTTATAACAAACCCCAAATTTTCAGATAAATTCTGCAGTTACTACGAGGAAAATCTAGTTTTTGTAATGATGAATAACGATCTTTATGGTGCACTTTTCAAAATTTTGGAATTTTAAACTCAGAGCCCCTAACATGACGGATTTCAAATTGACGCAAATAGCACAGTAGAAAGAGGTTCTGGTTCCTATCCTCAAAGATTAATTTGTTACTGTATTTCTTCTCTATAATTTTCTGCTCAATGTTTGTCCTACACTCAGTATAATTTACAAATAACTCATACACCTCCACAATTTGTTTATTATAATAAATATTCGCCATAAATTATGTGAGAAAGCACACATAGGTATACATGAGGTTGGAATGAAGTTAACTGTCTAAAAACGCTTATGCCACTAACCTTGATATTTAATACTGTAGGCAGAACCTGCATGATAATCAAGGGATTGAATACTTAACATTTCAAGGTGCACTCCTTAAGACATAGTAAATTGTAAACTAACAACAGCGAATGTTTCCGAAGTACAGAGTGAGCCAAAAGACTCCGAAACGCCTGTGCGGTGTTTTTCCTGTCCGCGTGCTCGGCGCTCGTTAAAAGGCGCGGATGAAACCATACAACTACTCTTAAAGGTTTTATCTACCAACTTTACGAAAGGAGCTGCTGAAACTGGCCACTGTCGTTGACCATAAATTTTTGGCACCTCTTTAGGAAGCTATCCATCATTTGCCGTAGTTCACGCTGAGAAATTTCCTGGAGGATATTTTGTTTTAATTCTTGCAGGGTGTGTGGGTTTGTCTTGTACACTTTATGTTTTAGGTTACCCCAGAGGGGTATTTTATGAACAATATTACCGACTGCGCGGTGTTTTTCCACTGGGCGTGTGGAAATATGATAAAAACATGATAACGCACTGCTGCTATAAACTAAGTCACGCTGCTGTGATTTTGCTGTGCAGTGTGAAGTGCAGTTTTGAGTTGACGGTGATGTGATGTAGTTCAGTTATTACGAGTTATTTATTACTTAGACCTGTATTTAGTCACAAAGTATATTAAGGCTCAGTATTATGTTTTCTACTGCACAGCGTATATTTGTCTATGATTTGTATGTGTTAACTCGGTCAGCTCGCCAAGTGAAAGTAAGATTTGCAGAAAGATTTCCAGGTGCAAAAGTTCCAGCCGTACAACAATCCATGAACTTTACAGTAAATTTCA
Organism: Deroplatys truncata; assembly: GCA_030765065.1. Lineage (NCBI taxonomy): Eukaryota > Metazoa > Arthropoda > Insecta > Mantodea > Mantidae > Deroplatys > Deroplatys truncata. The sequence goes on from CM060986.1 coordinate 48,415,024, forward strand.
AGCCACAGCAAGTGTTCGGGCTAAGAAATCTAAAAGACGACATTCGGTTCTTACCGAAGAAACATTAGACGACGTCGACCATCGCTTGGAAAACTCCCCCCAAAAATTCCATGATGGATGGTTTCCTAAAGAGGTGGCAAAAATATATGAACAACGACAGTGGCCAGTTTCAGCATCTCCTTTCATAAAGTTGGTAAGTAAAGCCTTTAAAAGTAGTTTTAAAAATCTTGTATGGTTTCATTCGCGCCTTTCTAAGATAGCGGCAGACGGCAACGAGCGCCGAGGACGCGGATAGGAAAAACACCGCGCATGAGTTCGGAGTCTGTTAGTTCACCCTGAGGTTAATGTTGCAAAAACCTTAAATGAATGACCAAGGAACGCAGGGGGTACCTCGCACCTCGACCCAACGCTTTTGTGTTTACCACCCTCAGGAGAAATGAGTCAGCTGAAGGACCCGCAGAAGGCTATAGGCTGCAGGCAGGCCTGCTAACAGAGTCGCGCAGAGGTACCTAAGGGTTCCAAACTTGACCACCCGGCCACACCGGCAGGCTGCCAAGAGAAAGTTCCCTCTGGCAGAACCGGGGATAAGTCGACCCATCTGAGCAATCATCTACGCTATCTGTCCGACACCGACCGACACTCCACAGCCCCTAAGCTGCTTGAAACATGAAAGGGGAAGCGAAATGATAATAAATGAGGGAAAGCAAATGTGTGGAAGACGAGGAATCACCCCAGCATTCGCCTTACCAACCAGGGAAAACCACGAAAAACCCATGGTCAGAGTGGCCGGATCTAGGAATCGAACCCAAGATCTCCCGAATGCCGGCCCTGCGCGTTTCCGCGGAGCCATTTCGCTCGGTTGCAAAAAACTTTATATAATATAAAATATGTACTTTCCTATCCATTACGGTGCCCGAAGTATAAAAAATGAAAATCGGTGTTACATATACATGATTTTTTCTACTCTTGTACAAACGCTTATTCTCCATCTACTTCATGTTAATCGAGATGTTAATCTTATTGCTAATTTTCTTGTAGATGCAAGGGGAATTGGTAGGCTTTAAACGATAGTCAAATATTTTAAGAGGTGGTTGCTATGTGGAGTATTCCATTCACTTTGCATTACCAGGACAAAAAAATGAATAACGAATTCCCATTTGAGAAAAAGTATAAGTATTGGAAAATTCAAACAAATAAACAGGAATAACTCGGAAATGTTACACACGACAAGAACAATGTATATGACATAAATTGTGTATTTTAACGCGATCTACATTTTTTGTGTAGTAAAATTTTGTCTATCTCTTATGGTTTACCAGTTATGCAAAAGTCGTTCACAATGAAGAATACTTTTGGAGACATTCCCAAAAAATTCAAGATATACACTTCATTTGTCATGAAAATATCTTAAACATATGATATTTTAATCGAAATCGTTAAGAGCCATTTTTGAGAAAATTAAAATTTTCAAAAAATGTTCCATGTAAAGGGTAATCTGGGGTGAGATTTTCTTGAAAACCTTCGTGTCGCATCTTTGAACGATACTGAACCTAAATACCACGGACCTTTTTCTACAAATGCTTTCTTTGGATTCAGAGGGCCGCAAAGTATGTATTTCCGGTGAAATTTCGATATCGAATTTTTTTTGTGGAATGCAGTAGTTACTTCCACTACTTACTGCGTAGTAGAGAAAGTAAAAATTTGATAATATTTAAGTGCGCCTCACAGGCTACTTACAAAGAATTCGGATACAGTTGCTCATACCATAATGCTTCAAACAAAAACTTTAGAGTAATTTCTGAGAAAACAAAAATTGACAGAAACTCTTCCTTCTAAAGAAGTGTTCGGGATTAGGGCTAATTCTTGGTGTAAGGGTGCTTGACCAAAGTATGAAAGAGCGTACTTCTTGTTTTTCAGTGATTCTGTTCTCTCAACCCCTGTCTATCTCTCCCCTTCTCGTTCTTCTCCCTATTTAAATAAACAAAATTTTTCTTTTTACTTTTTCTGGATTCAGTGTAACTTAAATGGTATATTTCCACTGAAATCTAGATTACAAAGTAAATATTTTTAGTGTTTATTTTGCATACCATGAATAATTATTTAGATTAAAATCTTCCACATATTGTATTCATGAAAGTTGAAAAACCCGGAGGAGCATACAAGGAAAATAATTACGTATCACTGCAAATAAACAAGGTTACGATAGCCAAACGGTGAATAAGCAACCAAAAATTTGCATAGGCATAATCTGACAAAGGACAAGATATCGCATTTAAACAATCCCTAATCATAATTTGTGTAAATTAAAACAGAAAGTGTAGGGATAGGTTATCATTGTCTAAGATAAGCACATTCAAATATCCCTACAGTGCAAATTGCGAGAGTTTAAACTTGTGTTAAAACATAAAATAATATACATTATCTATTAAAATATAAACAAATTATAAGTAACATATTTCTGGCAATTTTCGATTTGGGGCAAATGACTACAACAATTTGTGCCCCCCCTGTAATAAAAAATAATTGTTTTATTTTGTTTACTGCTTTCCTAAAGTAAGTAGAAGAAGTAAATCATTCCACGTATAAATTGGATACAGTGATTTCACTGAGGTACCCCAAATAAAAGCATCAGCGTGTGTGTCTGTGAACAGTATAACTCAAAAACAAAATCTGATGTGTTACACTCACATGACTTTCTCTACTCTTGTACAAACTATTTTTACAAACGCTTATTCTCCATATGCTTCATGTTAATCGAGATATCGAGATGTTAATCTTATTGCTAATTTTCTTGTAGATGCAAGGGAAATTGGTAGACTTTAAGCTATAGTCAAATGTTTTAAGAGCTGGTTGCTATGTGGAGTATTTCATTCTCTTTGCATTACCAGGACAAAAAAAATGAATAACGAATTTGAGAAAAAGTTTAAGTATTGGAAAATTTAAGGAAATAACAAGCAATATCTCGAAAATGGTTCACTCAACAACAAAAAATTTATATGACATAAATTGTGTACATTTTTTGTGTAGTACAATTTTGTCTATCTCTTATGGTTTACCAGTTGTGTAAAAGTCGTTCACAATGAAGAATACTTTTGGAGACATTCCCAGAAAATTCAAGATATACATTTCATTTGTCATGACAATATCTTAAACATATGATATTTTAATCAAAATCGTTAGAGCCATTTTTGAGAAAATTAAAATTTTCGAAAAATGTTCCATGTAAAGGGTAATCTGGGGTAGGGGATTTTCTTGAAAACCTTCGTGTCGCATCTCTGGAAGATACTCAACCTAAATACCAAGTTTAGTGTTTATCCGACTGTTCGTTTCTGGGTTATGCTGTTCTCACACACACACACACGGACATGTTTCCAAAAATGCTTTTTTTTATTCAGGGGGCCTCAAAACATGTATTTCCGGTAAAATCTCGGTATCGAATTTTTGGGTGGAATACAATACTTCCTCTACTTACTATACGTAGTAGAGAAAGTAATAAACTTCGTTGAATAGAGTGTATACCCGCTAATAAACGACAGAGGGTAGTGACAGTCATGTGAATGTATCACATTCGATTACCGAGTATTCCGCTCGAAAATCAGTATCGACAGCGAGTATCGAGAAATAGTGATATATTCCCGTTATTTCAGTCCTAGGATTTTCGAAGTAAATTCATATGATGTTGACTGCACCGAAATTCTCTTTAGAGCGGCAGTTTGGCTGCAGCAGTTGACAACCCTGGCTGCATCTTGTCTACCCCGTCATCTCTAATATCCCATCCGCGATACGCATCTTGATGCTATCTCATAAACCAACCCAGAGAGATATCTCCCTCATGCGCAGAGATAAGCTATCGCTTCATCCTATTGCATGTTTTAAGAATAGAGCTCTGAGTACTCCATTGTTACAGATAACTGTATGTAGACTTGCGTGCAGAACGATAATAAAAATCTGATAGCGCTGAGTTTTGCCATTGAAACGTTATATTCTCGCGAATAAACTTTATTAAAAATTAAATGTATCGGGAAAAGATACACTAAAAACAAATGAATATTTTACTTGTTTACAATGAGTATGAACAAGCAACGAAGGGGACACCTCGAAGGAATATTAAATTCTAAGCTTCATATGAATCAGTTTTGGCACTCTTGCATGAAAACTGAGGCAGTGTTTTTAACACTTAAATGATTTCAGTCAAATTATATAATTAGTAAATTCAATAAACGCCCGCCTTGAAACAATATGCGTATGTAATACTTTGTAAAATGTATGTAACAGTCATTGCACATGCTTATGTTATTGATACATGTTCAATAATGTTATATGAATGTATTACGTAATTTAATAATGTAGGAGCAGTGAGAATAATAAGTTTAAAGTTGCTAACAATGAGGTAACAATGAGGTAACCTTGAGTCAATAATGAGTAAGAAAGTTTAACAGTTCTACTTGTAACAATAATGTAATTTTACTGACAGTTTACAAAAATAGCCAATCAACAAACAGAAAAAAGCTTTAGCTAAATGAAGGTATTCTATTGGAGTAGGATAGCCAATCAGAGATTTGAAATACAACAATTTACAAAGTTTAGGGCTTGAAATCAGTTCAGTTGCCTGCAAACAGCGTTACTAACCAGACGCGAGATGTGTCCTCGAGAGATTTTATATGTATTCGTGTGAGACGAAAATAGTTTACGTATTAAAAGAGTGTAATTATTAAATAAAAACATCTCACAGCTCTCGATATCAGTGAAGTACTATTTAATTTGTGTCAAGGATTAATAAAAGAAGTGAAGTAACACTTAAAATCTGTGTAAGCCTACATTCTTGTCGCATCACGATCTGCCAAGACATCCATGTCTCTAAAATAAATACTGACGCAGCCGAGGCAAACATAAATATATTAAATATTTAAAGAAACAGTTTAGTTACAAAGTTAATTATTTTTAAACTTGGGCAAAGGCCACCTAAAAATACATTTGGGGCGAAGGCTACCGGAAACTGTTTACTATACATGCTATTGCAACTACTACAAGTTTGGCTCCCCAACAGTTGAAATAAAATACAACTCCTTCAATATAAAACACCTTCAAATTTGGCTTCCATACGTGGAGCTAAATAAATAAACAACTCCAACGTAAAGACAACATCTTCTTCAAATGTTCACATACACAAACACATGCACGCACACACATGTTTTTATTATAAAAATGCTTTTCTTTTTTATTTAGGGTGCCTCAAAACAAGTATTTCCAGTGAAATCTCGATAACGAATTTTTGGGTGGAATGCAATACCTTCTCTATCTATTGTGTATGTAGGAGAGGAAATAACAAATGCTCGCTTTGAAATCCCATACTCTTACATTAGTAATACGAGGAATAAATGAATCTCGGAAGTGGGTAATGGTTCCAAAAAGGTATCGCACATAAGTTATGTTTTAACCAGATCTACATTTTTTCATAGGGTATGTTTTTGTCTATCTCTTATGGCTTGCCGGTTATACACAAAAGTCATCCACAGAATATTGGTGGAAAATTCATGATGTGAATTTCATAGTCACACAAGCATTTTAAACATGCAGTATTTTAATCAAACTCTTTAGAGCATAGTAAATCAAAACTAAGTAAAATATTTCCATGTAAAGAATTGTTTGGATGGAAGGAGGGATTTTCTTCAAAACCTTTGCGTTGTATCTTTCGAAGATGCTGAACGACGTTTCGTATTTGAGTTGTACTGTTCGCAGATAACACACACACACACACATACACATGCGTTCGCTCGGACCTTTCCTAAAAGTGATGTTTCTTTGTTTAGGGGACCTCAAAATACATATTTCAGTGTATTACGTTCATAATTTTTACATAACAAATTTAAATACGTAAGCATTCATAAACTGTTTTAGAAATCTTTCTCATATAGAAATTGTGAACCACAAATATTTCAAATATAATATTTAGTGATTAAAAATCGCAACTATCTTTTAAAATCCTATTATACAATAGACAAATTGCATATTACACTTCCTCATAAATGCAATTCTTTAAATATGATGTTGAAGAAGTGAAGAATAACAAATACCTCTATTCTGAATTGCTGGTATGAAATATACAATCATATATAAATCTCTCACAAATTAAGTTCATAATACTGAGTTCCATTATTACGTTTTTAAATTCACATTCATTCCCGAATACATCGAAATATGCCCTATTGGTATTTCCAGTATTTACCGCAATTAAAATTCTGTAAAACAAGGAAGTTGAAACATAGACTATTAATAAAATGAATGGAGCAATTAAACAATGTACAGTAATGGACAAAATAAAAAATTGAAGAAATACGAGAAGGTTTAGATATACACCCCTTAAGAGAGTATTGGTCTGCAGTTTAAAAATTCTAGCAGTCAAATTAATGGATTTGGCCAAGAAGATCAAATGGTAATACAGTTTACGTGTTTTGGCGGTTTTTCAGATTTTCTGTATTACTTGATTTTATATAAATACTTGATGAAAATAGGATTTTATTTGACGGAGGAATGAAATGTCAAAGTTGGGAATTTTCCTTAATTCCTTATTTTCGGCTCACATTTTACTTCACGAATTTATTTCTCCACCAGTTTGCCACATGTCATGAAAATGTGTGGATGCATGCACAAAAATATGCTCTACCCAATGCATGAAAGATAATTTTATAACACACATACAAAAAAAATTGCAATTTTGACATATTTTTCAAAAATTATAAAAATGATAAAATGAAAAACCACCAAAACTCGTAAACTGTATTACCATTTGACGCTTATGTCAAAAAAGAATATTAAATGTTTCCCCCAATTAATTTGGCTGCTAGAATGTTTTAAAAGTGCAAAAAAATACTTTCTTGTACTTTCGTGTATGCCCAATAAATGAGAACATTGAATATTACAGGAACAAATGGATGGAAAAACCCACTATCCACAAAGTTGTGTATCATCAACCATATGAAGAAAGAAGCATTGGAAGACCAATGAAGAGACGGAAAGAAACTTGAGGCCGGAACAGGAGAAAACACCAAATCTGTGAAGAGATGATGATCATGATGATAACCGTAATTAAAAATTCTCAAAATAGTTGCATACCAATTTCAACAAACACTCATTGCTTTCACATGACATGAAGTTACCTTAAATGAACGCCACAACTATTACATCGCAAAAATATTGATTGAAAATAAATTGCTATATAAATTTAAAATATGGATATTGAGGCAGTATTTTTAACACTTAAATAATTTCAGTCAAATTATATAATATAAAATATAATAACAGCACACCTTAAAGTAATATGTGTATGTAATACTATATAAAAAGTGTATATTACATTCATTGTATATGTTTGTATTATTGTATACATGTGTAATAATGTTATGTGAATGCATCACGTAATTTATTAATGAGGAAGCTGTGAGAATAATAGGTTAAAAGTTGCTAACAATGAAGTAACCTTGAGGCAATAATGAATTTTAAAGTTTAACAATACTACTAGTCATTACTGGAGAAACAATAATGTGTATTTTGAGACGGTTTATAAAATAGCCAATCAACAACCACAAAAAAGCTTCAGTTAAATAAAAGTAATCTATTGGATTAGGAATAGCCAATCAGAGACTTGAAATAGAGAAATTTACAAATTTAGGCGGTAGAAATCAAGTCAGTTGCTTGTAGACAGCGCTCATAGCTGGACGCGTTGTTCGTAGACAGTGTTTCTAACCGGACGCAAGATGCGTTTTCGAGAAATTTAATACGCATTCGTGTGAGACGAAAATAGTTTACGTGTTTAAAAAGTGCAAGTATTTAATAAAAGAATCTCACAGCTCTCTATATCAATGTAGTGTTATTTAAATTGTGTCAAGGATTAATACATGTAGTGAAGTAAAAATTATAATCTGTGTAAGCCTACATTGTTCAGCCGCATCACGCCCTGCTAAGATATTCATGTCTCTAAAAATAAATACTGACGCAGCCGAGGCAAACATAAATATATAATATTTAAAGAAACATTCAAAATTACAAAGTTAATATTTTTAAACCTGGGGCAAAGGCCACCGGAAGGTACATTTGGGGCGAAGGCTACCGGAAACTTTTTACCATACGTGCGGTTGCAACTACTTCAAGTTCGGCTTCCCAACAGTTGAACTACAATACAACTCCTACTTCAAACTGACTTTCCATACGTGAAGCAACTACAACTTAAATATGGATATTATTGGATGTTAATTTAGAGCTAAAATTTCGAATTTCCAGTTCTCATACCGAAACCTAAACTGGATCCGCTCTAAGAGACACACTTTGTGTTACTCCGCGCCACAGTGCACAGCATATGCAATCAATATGCAATAACTGTTCAGTTTCAGCAAACTGATTGGTTTTTTATTTCCAAATAATAATAAAAATGTAGTAATTGCAATGAAATCATTAAACGTATCCATTAGCGCATTTTAAAAGTAATAACACAAAGAAAAGAAGAGATCTATTTTCTACTCCTAGGCTGAGTATTGCGGGCAGGGGCCAATGAAAGCATCCGTTGTGGTCACGTGCCTGGGGACGCCTTTCGGATTTGTTTACCTCAAACGTGTTTCTTACTTCGGAAGATTGTAGCCACATCTTCCCAGCGACTTTCTGATTAACTTAGCTTGAGAAGGTTAATAAGCTTATGTCTTGCGGAAGGACTTCTTTTCTTGCCTAGGTGGAGTAATGCAGGATGACGTCAGCTAGATGATCTATTTTCATAAGTAGTATAGCCGAAATCTCGATATCGAATTTTTGACTGAAATGCAATTCTTCCTCTACCTACTACAGATAGGTGATAAAGATTTTCATCATTTCTATAAGGATGAGGCAATCGCCCGTTCCTGTTCCACAAAGTATCAGCACAACGCTTTTTAGGACGTTCAACATCTTGTCATCGTCCTGTTGGTTCGGAGTCTCTCACTAGTAGTGAGTATACTCGTACTGCCCGTTGGTAAAACCATTTTGTCTATGGCTCATTAATTTATTATATAAAAGTTCTAATTTTAGTGTCTCTCTTAGTTCATGCTTTGATCCTATCGAGTTTGGTGTATAAGAAACCTCATTTACGTCATCTGAATTCCTGTTTTAATGTTGGAAGCCAAGTTTCACAGCAGTATAGTAATGTGAGATACACTCCTCCAGGAGGAAAGGATGAAGTGGAAGAGCCACAGGAGGCTACAGAACTTGGCAGATAGACCACAAATTGGCGCGCGAGAGTCCCTAACAGATCCTGGCTAACAACCCGTCCCAATACTGGAGCTGCCCATACGGGGCGATGACCAACCCGTTCAATCAGACAGCCCTCTAGTGCCCACGGATAATAGTCCTTCCTTTAGCATGCATCCGCGCCATCTGACACCGCCATACACCACAAAACCTAGATGCACACCTTAAAGATGAGAAGGAAACGGAATGAAAGGGAAATAATGGAAAGGAAATCATGCTAAATGCGAAACCACCCGAACAATGAAAACCACGATAAACCCAAGTTTAGAGTGAGCAGTCGACGGGAATCGAATCCGGGACTGACATAACTGTAGAGATAAATATTGTAGGTACCACACTTGGCATCTTCCAAGAACGTAAAACGATTTTCAAGTTTTTTTAACCCCTTATAGACAAAAAAAAGCTATGAGACGCGTTTTAAAAGTAAATGCAGTTTTAATATTTTGCCGCTGCAGTCGCCATTTTGAGCATGCGCGATCACTTCCTCCTTTCATAAGGAAGCCAGACGCAGCTGTGAGTGATCGTCACTTTGTGACAAACAAACTCAAGATCTGATCGCATCATTTGGTTGAGTACATTTCGACCACCCACTCTACAGTCCGAATTTGGCGCCAAGCGATTTTCATTTTTTTCTTCCTCTGAAGAAATTCCTTGGTAGAAAACATTTCAACACGATGATGATGATGTGCAACAAGAAGTGCAGACTTGGTTTTCATCACAGTCGGCATCATTCTTTGACGAAGCATACAAAAACTAGTTTCCCGTTACAATTACCTGAATAATGGATAAGCAGTGTAAGGTAATGAATGGTAAGTATTTGGAAAATAATGTTCTGTTATTTTTTAAACAATTATCGGTTCTTACTTTACATTTTAAAAACACGCCTCGTAAAACATTTACCCAATCAGAGTTAATAGGAGTTGTCGAAAATTATGGATAACTATACTTTAAAAAGCTACCATTACACATATTTTCAATTCCTTTTATACACATCAGCACAACTTTGGATAGCTACTTACGGTTTAGGTGCAATTCAAAATTGTAAGCTACCCAAGAGTTTCAAAAAAGCAACTGCTATTATTTTCAACAACTTGCTTAAAGCAACCATGTATAGAATATCGGATAAGACAGCTAATGTAACATATTTCTTCTTTTAACCAACGATTTAAAAATTTAAAATACCGAAATGCGAAGTAGCATAACATACAAATATGTGAAAATTAGTAGATCTCAACTACATTTTTAGGGTAAAAAAATCTGATCTGTTACAGTCACATAACTTTCTCTACTCTTGTACAAACTATTTTTACAAACGCTTATCTTCCATATGCTTCATATTAATCGAGATATCGAGATGTTAATCTTATTGCTAATTTTCTTGTAGATGCAAGGGGAATTGCTAGGCTTTAAGCGATAGTCAAATATTTTAAGAGCTGGTTGCTATGTGGAGTATTCCATTCTCTTTGCATTACCAGGACAAAAAAAATTCGATGTGTTACACTCACATGACTTTCTCTACTCTTGTACAAACTATTTTTACAAACGCTTATTCTCCATCTACTTCATGTTAATCGAGATAAACATTTGCAGATCTTATCTTATTGTTAAGTTTCTTGTAGATGTAAGGGCATATATATTTACAAGCGCAATATAGAAATGCAGTAGACCTTTAAGCATATAGGTATATCTCTCTTAATAGCTGGTTGCTAGGTGCAGCACCATTCTCTTTGCCACAGATTAATACTCTTTGCATATCCAAGACAAAAAAAAATGAATAACGAATTCGCATTTGAGAAAATAAGTATTGAAAAATTTAAGGGAATGACAAGCAATATCTCGAAAATGGTTCACTCAACAAAAAAACTGTATATGACATAAATTGTGTATTTTAACGCGATCTACATCTTTTGTGTAGTAAAATTTTGTCTATCTCTTATGGTTTACCAGCTATGCAAAAGTCGTTCACAATGAAGAATACTTTTGGAGACATTCCAGAAAATTCAAGATAAACATTTTATTTGTCATGAAAATATCTTAAACATATGATATTTTAATCAAAATCGTTAGAGTTATTTTTGGGAAAATCATAATTTTCGAAAAATGTTCCATGAAAAGGATACTCTGGGGTTGGGGGATTTTCTTGAAAACCTTCATTGTCGCATCTCTGGAAGATATTGAACCTAAACACCAAGTTTGCTATTTATTCGACTGTTCGTTTCTGAGTTATGCTGTTCACAGACAGACACACGGACATGTTTCCACAAATGCTTTTTTTGGATTCAGTGGGTGTCAAAACATATATTTCCGGTGAAATCTCTTTATCGAATTTTTGGGTGGAATACAATACTTCCCCTATTTTCTCTACGTAGTAGAGAAAGTAATAATCGTAAGTTCAGAGTTTAAAAATGCCTAAAAATCAAATCAACACCTATGTGAATATCTATCAGCTAATCTTCATTGTAAATATTTCTTTTCTTTTAAAAACACCATTATATTGCTAATTTTTTGCTGAAGTATAATTTTTCCGACCCACGGCCAGAACAAAATGTACATATCATAGAATATTACTAGTATTCAACCTCCAGATATGGTCTTGAATTTTTACGCAATATACTGAGGTGAGGAATGGCTAAAAATGACATCTAGGATTTATTTTTGGAAAATCTAAAATCAATTTGAACACATTTCATTAAAGAAAAACATTTCCACCTATCCAGTAGCATTTCAAGTAAAACCTTGACTCTCTGGTTTTATACTCCTTTATAATGTAGACAGTAATTTAATTCTGATTGTTCGAAAACTCTAGAAGCAATTATCACACTAAAGCTTAAATATATTTGAGAGACAACCTCAGACAGCACATATTAAAATTTTGTTTTGAGTCCAATACTTTCCACACCTCTGCAAATGCGCTTTTGTGTTCTATTCGTTTTCTATTTATTTTAAGTCGATCTATACGTGATCATATTATCGCAATGGATCTATTAGGAGATATCTCGTGGATCAGTGTATAGCGGACATTTAGCTTCTAGGTCTCATCCTGTGTCATGCCATCTTGCTTCGCCACATGTCCTCAGAGGTCTGTCCATAGCAATGGTACCTCTGCTTCTATACACGAAGGGAAGATGGCAGCTTCGACGCGTGTCCACAGAGACCTTAGTGCCAGGAAACTGTACCTCTGCTGCTATACTGATGGGCAGATGGCAGCTTCAGCATGTGCCCACAGAAACCTTAGTGCCAGGCAGTTGTACCTTTGCTTCTATATATGACGGGCAGATGGCAGTCGTCACGTGTCCGCAGAGGCCTTAGTCCTAGGCAACTGTACCTCTGCTTCTATACGTGCCGGACATATGGCAGCTTCAGCACGTGCCCACAGAAACCTTAGTGCCAGGAAACTGTTCCTCTGCTGTTATCGTGACGGGCCGAAGGCAGATTCGTCACTATACACAGAGCCCTTAGTGCCAGGCAACTGTACGTCTGCTTCTATGTATGGCGGGCAGATGGCGGCTTCGTCACATGCCCATAGAAACCTTAGTGGCTGGCAACTGTACTTCTGCTTCTATACGTGGCTGGTAGATGACTGGTAGACGGCAGCTTCAGCACGTGTCCACAGAGGCCTTAGCGCTAGGCAACAGTTTTTATGTTTCTATACGTTACGGGCAGATGAAGCTTCGTCACCTGTTCCACAGAGGCCTTAGTGCTAGGCAACTGCATCTCTGCTTCTACACCTGCCGGGAAGATGACATTAGAGAGTCGTCCAGTCTCCCTGCTCCATTACCTTTAGATATATGTCAGAGCATTCGATGTTATCATCTATGTACATTTTTACTATTGTTTCCCTAAAGTGAAATTTTGGATTGAGATATTAATAATCCAATTACGACTGAGGTAAACCATGAAAGAAAACCTTTCAGGTTGGTCGGCTTACGGGATTTGAACCCGGAACCTCCTGAGCCATCTCGTTCGGTTTTTGTGCTCTTGTAAGAGTCGCAATGTGAAATATTTGAACATTAGAGTTTGTTTATGAAGCAGAGTTAGCCAGTTTGAACGACTCGATGCCATTTGGGATCGAATTTGTTGGGCACACCGTGGAAGAAGATGCTTGCGCGAGTTACGGGATACACTGTGTCAGGTCCGTTATCTGCAGTAGAGATTGGAAGAAGACAGGGAGGGCCTGGAGCCAGTGGAAGTGGTTGTTATCGGGGTTCCCAAGTTTCTCTCGCAGGATGTGAGCTATCTATCTGCTGTGCTGCTGCTGCTGGAGTATGTACAGACGGACTGATGGCAGATAACAAACACAAGACTTCTCATTGTGCTATCGCCAGACTCCATCTAGGCTCGGCTCGGCCAAGCAACGTCTTCTGCACACACGGGTCTCTGCTTCCTATCCCGAGGTAACGGCCAGGCAATCAACATCCGGAACAATAAGCTGACCTCGTCTTCTGCACACAAGCGACAGCTTTCAGGCGTAGTAAGTAGAGGAAGTGTTTAGTGCATCACATCCAAAAATTTTAAACCGAGATTTCACTTAAAACATGTTTTTTGAGTTCCCCAGAATCCAAACGAAGCAATTTTAGAAAAATGTCATTTTGCATTTTGTGCGCGCGTATCTGTTAACAGCAAAACTCAGAAACGAAAATTTGGAATAACTACCAACTTTGATGTTAATGAAGCATTTTTAACACTTACTTTTGATTTTCTCAAAGTTTGAGAATTGATTTCATTAAAATACCATATGTTTAAAACATTTTCCATAACAGATAAAACGCACATCTTGAATATTCCGGGACTTTTGTATAATTGGTAAACGGAAAGAGATACACAAAATCTTGCTACCCAAAAAGTCTCATTAAAGCACCCAAATTATTTCTAATAAGTAACCTTAGTTTTTTCTGGCATCCGTTATTACTGATTTGAATTTTTCAATACGTAGTCATTTTTGGAAGTGCTCTCACATTCAATTTTTTCTCGCGATGTAATGGAAAGGGTATGCAATGTCAAAGTCAAAATACAGCGACTCGCTATAAACACTTCATATCGCTTCGATTTACTGTATCCCTTTTTACTTTCTCTACTACGTATACATAGCAAGTAGGGGAAGTATTGCGTTCCACCCAAAAATAGGATGTGTTGCACTCACATGACTTTCTATACTCTTGTACAAACTATTGTTACAAACGCTTATTCTCCATATGCTTCATGTTAATCGAGATATCGAGATGTCAATCTTATTGGTAATTTTCTTGTAGATGCAAGGGGAATATGGTAGGTTATAAGCGATAGTCAAATGTTTTAAGAACTAGTTGCTATGTGGAGCATTCTATTCTCTTTGTATTTCCAGGACAGAAAGAAAAACGAATAACGTATTCCCATTTGAGAAAAACAATAATTATTGGAAAATTAAAACAAATAAGAAGGTACATCTCGGAAATGCTTCACTCGACAAAGAAAAAGTTGTGACAAATTGTGTGTTTTAACGAGATATACATGTTTGTGTAGTAAAACATTCTCCTCTTACTTTACCAGTTATGCAAAAGTCATTCAGAATGAAGAGGACTTTTGGGGACATTCCCAGGAAATTCAAGATATACATTTCATTTGCCATGAAAATATCTTAAACAAATGATATTTTAATGAAAATCGTTAGCCACTTTTAAGAAAATCAAAATTTTTTCGGAAAATGTTCCATGTAAAGAGTAATCTGGGTTGGGGGACTTTCTTGAAAATGTCATATATTATACTTTAAAGAAAAAAATGGAATCTAATGGAGTTGTAGATAAAGATGCTATAACTACATCAATGTTTCATAAGCCATTTTTGGGATTACCAGAAAGATTTTGATATGCTTGACAGGAATAAGGTAATGACAAACCTGGAAGTCATGATCGGAAAGAACAACTAATTGACGCGAATTATAAGACCGATACTACAGTACAGAATGGCACATCACAATCCAGACCCATCAAGCAAACAAATGGGGTTTTACAAGGGGTTTCGTTAAGCCCCCTGCAATTCAACCAACCAAACAACAGCAGGTGCAATGAAGGCGGCGAACAACACCGATACAAATATACCAGGTGCTAAAAAAAATATTTTTTTTATTTTGAGATAAGGTAGTATGGACCAAAACAAGGGGAAAAAGTCCAGTAAACATGGGCTCTAAAGTGCATGCATACCTTAAGAGCTATGAGCACTCCACCTTCGCTGCTGTGAAACACCTCTTTTACTGCAAGCTTTTTGCTATTAAGTACGACCTACAGCATGCAGTAAATATCTGTTAGTGTTATTACTGTAAACCGTATTTACAGTGCAACACATATTCTCATTAGTTCAAATGGAATCAGTTTGTGTTTTGATAAGTTTGTGAAATACTCTTATATTGCAGTTTTATATTTAAACCTTTGGTGTATGCAACCCCTATTAATGATGTACAAACACTACAGGAAGGCGTCATCAATGCCTGCCAGAACATCCGTGACCAACCTGGAATAGAGAGTGTGCATGATTCTCTAAAACGTCGGACAGAAGCATGCCTTACTATGAATGGGCACCATATTGAGCACTTCCTTTAGCAATGGTTCACAAGTGTGTAATCATTAATGGTAATCAGATTACATTAGAAGCTATACTGCTTCACAGCAACAGAGTAAAGTGTAATCATTTGTTTACTGTTCTGTAGGTCATACGTAATAGCAAAGAGATGTTTCATAGAAGCGAAGATGAACAAGTGCCCATAGCTCTTAAGGTATACATCTTAGAGCCCATGTTTACTGAACATTTTTTTTTTGGTTTTGGTCCATACTACCATCTCTCAAAATATGGAATACTCTTTCTTTAACATTCTGCATACATTTATGTTGATGGTATAGTCATGACGGCAAGGAAGATCGAGGACCTGCAACAGAGTTTCAACCAACAAGTTGGACAGATGAAAATGATCTAAAAATAAATAGGAAGAAGACCGTACAATGACCTTACGGAAAAGAGGAAAAGGAAAAACGCAGAAAACAATTACACTGAGAAAATATCTAACAGTGAAAAAGACCTACAAATAGTTAGGAGTAACCCTGCAAACAACTGGGATCACTTTCGGGGTACATGCAAAAGAGAAAGTCATAACTGTCATAATTGACATAGATCTTATACAGCAAATCTCATTAGATGTGGCAATGAAACTCTTCAGAGCAAAAATTGTCCCAGTTCTGACATATGGCATACATCAAATAGCAGAAAACCTAAAATAGGACCTAAAAGAATGGGAGAAAGTGAAGGCTACTTTCCTCAGACGAGTAATTGGGGTGTCGAAATACACCCCATCGAGATATGTATATATTCTGACTAGAGAGCCCTTTCTAATGCAAGATCTTTGCTACGAACTACTACTCCCTGCAACACAGGCCTACAGAAAGCTGAAATCTGAGGAAAAGCAGTGAGGTCGAGAGGAATAAGCGCCATAATAGACAGGATTTGGACAGGGCCGAATCAAAACATTAATGTTGTAACGAGGCTGGCCGTACACCATAAAGTATGCTACAAAAACAATTTTCATGCAGTGACGGATAAGTGTTTTTGTGAATTCTATGAACTAAAATGTGAAAAATACCACGAGCTGAACTGCAACAAACGTCCAAAAACAGTGACAAAACTCATTGCTGAAAAGTAAGGTTATGTTCATTCTGCCCACGTACACACTTCACATATTATTATTATTATTATTATTATTATTATTATTATTATTATTATTATTATACCACCTTGTAATCGAATTTGGGCTATAGGGTCAGACCTGCATTATTGGCTGCAGCATTGTACAGCGTTTTTGATATTTATATTATTCCATGATTGACTTTTGTAATGATGTTGCTTATGAATTCTTAAGCTTGTTTCTTATAAACTTGCTCCTGCATTTATTCTTTCGTGCTGCGGTTTCTTCCCCTTACCCTGGTTTGTTAAATATACAGAGAGAGCCAAAAGACTACCGACAGGCTGCACGGTGTGTCCGCGTCCTCCGCGCACGTTGCCGTCTGCCGCTATCATAGAAAGGCGCGGATGAAACCATACAACATTTTTAAAACTACTTTTAAAGGCTTTACTTACTAGCTTCATTGACTTTCTCTACTCTTGTACAAACTATTTTTACAAATGTTTATTCTCCATATGCTTCATGTTAATCGAGATGTTAATCTTATTGCTAATTTTCTTGTAGATGCAAGGGGAATTTGTAGGCTTTAAGCGATAGTCAAATATTTTAAGAGCTGGTTGTTATGTGGAGTATTCCATTCTCTTTGCATTACCAGGACAAAAAGAAATGAATAACGAATTTGAGAAAAAGTATAAGTATTGGAAAATTTAACGCAATAACAAGCAATATCTCGAAAATGGTTCACTCAACAAAACAAATGTATATGACAAATTGTGTATTTTAACGCGATCTACATTGTTTGTGTAGTAAACTTTTGTCTATCTCTTATGGTTTACCAGTTATGCAAAAGTCGTTCACAATGAAGAATATTTTTGGAAACATTTCCAGAAAATTCGAGATATACATTTCATTTGCCATGAAAATATCTTAAATATATGATATTTTAATCAAAATCGTTAGAGGCATTTTTGAGAAAATTAAAATTTTCGAATGTTCCATGTAAAGGGTAATCTGGGGTGAGGGGCTTTCTTGAAAACCCTCGTGTCGCATCTCTGGAAGATACTGAACCTAAATACCAAGTTTCGTGTTTAACCGACTGTTCCTTTCTGAGTTATACTGTTCACAGACACACATACGGGCATGTTTCCAAAAATGCTTTTTTTGTATTCAGGGGATCTCAAAACATATATTTCCGGTGGAATCTCGGTATCGAATTTTTGAGTGGAATACAATACTTCCCCTACTTATAGGTAGTAGAGAAAGTAAAAAAAAATTGTAATTTATTTTTCTAGTCAATAGTTGAAGCCCCTGCATACGTGAATACAATTTTGCTCCCTGTTTTTAGAGAATTAACAGACAGAGAACGTGATTCTGCCTTTTTTCAACAAGACTCTGCAACAGTTCATACGGCCAATATTTCGATGAGAACAATTTGAAAGTGTATTTGAGGACAGAATTATTGGTAGAGATTTATGGCACCCTCGGTCACCGACCTAGCTCCTGGGATTTCTATCTCTGAAGTAACTTAAAACATAAAGTGTACAAGACAAACCCAAGCACCCTGGAAGAATTAAAGCAAAATATCCGCGCGAAATTGTCAGCATTTCTCAACGTGAACTACGGCGAGTGGTTGACAGTTTCCTAAAGAGTTGCCAAAAATGTATGGACAAGGACGGTGGCTAGTTTCAGCATCCCCTTTATAAAGATGGTAAGTAAACCTTTAAAAGTAGTTTCAAAAATGTTGTATGGTTTCATCCTCGCCTTTCTATGATAGCGGCAGACGGCAACAAGCGCCGGGGACGCGGATAGGAAAAACACCGCGCAGCCAGTTCGTAGTTTTTTGGCTCTCCCTGTATATCAGTGTACAGTGCAAGGATAGGCGACAAAAGCGTTGTAAACACTTTGTTACTAATATATTTAATTCATATAAATATCAAAATGTAAATCTGACAGTTATCTTCGAATATATCAAGGTAAATGCTCATGTTAAATAAGGAACTATTTTGTAACACTTAACTACATATCTCACGACACCAGCTAATGAAAGTTAACTGGTGCACATGACCGTTAGGAAATACAGGGGAAAGTTATTTGGAACAGGCCTTAGCACGTACCTAATTGGCATAATAAACTAATCTAATCTATTAACATTAACTACATAAAAAATAAGCTGTTTTATGAATAGTCTGTTGAAACTGCATAAAAATAAGGAATAGTACGTAGAGAAAGTCACGTAATGCGACACATCAGATATTTCCTGAGCAGGTTTCTGTCTACCTAACAATAGAAAACTGTACAAAATTCAGTGTGAACGAAGAGAACTTGACATCCTATTCAAAGATTATTTAAGATATGCACTTTCTTATGCATGCAACATCTTACACATAGGTTATTTTAATCAAAATTGTTTATGTAGTTTTTGAGAAAATAAAAAAAAACAATGTAAATGTTTACATGTATAGCTGGGGTGGGGTTATTCCTTGTATCCTTGACGGTTTCTGTAATTGAATTCAGGGGATCTCAAAACGTGTATATTCCGGTAAAATCTCCGCAATGAATATTTGAGTGGAATATGTTTCCTCTACTTGTCATTGGAAAGAGGTAAAATTGTAAAATATGCCATCTGTTTCACCAGAGCACATTACTTAAAAGTTTTTAAAATTCCATTTACAACCGGGGGTATTTTGCATTTTAAATATAATATTCTTTACTAACTACATCACCGAGCGGGATAGCTCAGGCGACAAGTCTGTGGCCCGCAATAGGGATGTCGCGGGATCGATCTCCGGTGACCGCCCACTTTGATCCATGGGTTTTTTTTCGGAGGGTTTTTCGGATGTCAGACGAATGCTGCAGTGGATCGAAAGGGTCGGCGATGGTGTTTCGGTGCAGCGTGGCAGGGGAAAATGATGCTCTTTGTGACTCTCTCCGTCCTCGGCTGGCTGCCGGGGTATCCGAACCCCCTTGAGGGGCCTTGGACTCCCTCTGTATGGGGTAGGATCCAGTCTGCCGGGGTATGTCTATCTGGAAAACTTAGGGACCCTATCATTGCTGTGGCGTCGTTCTTGGATCCGGCCGCCCGGTGTCTCCTCTCGCCCTCTGTGTGGGGTGGGGCGGGGTCGCCGGTCTGCCTGTCCATCTACCGAGTGTCTATATCTGGAAAACTAGGGACCCTAGCATTGCTGTGCCGTCATTCCTGGATCCGGCCGCCCGGTGTCTCCTCTCGCCTAATCCTTCCTCCCGGGGACGCCCCCTTGTGGGGGTAGATACAACATCTAGTCTGGTTCGGTACCGAGTCTCCTCCATAGTCTATCCTGTCCTAACTTCAGACTCAAAGATGGTCACTGTGTTGATTTTGTTTATGTAAGCGCATGCGTGTTAATTCAAAGCATTTCTAGTGTATATTTTTTAGGAGGGGGAATCCAACACTTTTAACTGCTTGCGCTATCAGTTTAAATTCTGCTATACAAATTATAGTTGTTTATTTAGAAGTGAATAAGTGGTTTTATCGGCACGAGTGCGGTCTTTTGCTGCAATAAAGGTCGTATAATTAAATGTAGCAGTTGCGGTCGCGCTTGGAATGGTAAATTATATGAAAATGTATACGGCGAAAATTTACAGAACGTGCTTGATAAGCGTATAACGGCGTCGTTTTGAAATATTCTTCATATTTCCGTATGTAAATCGTTTTTTGTATGGTTGACATGGAGGGGGGGGAGTTTTCGTCCAGTTCTTCTTGTAGCACTGACAGAGCGAAAACCGGCTTCGTGATAACATTTAATTTCCGTTCCCTCATCAGTGTCTCCTTCCAGAAACTCCAGTACTTCGATCTATCGCATCAACTTTATCGATAGCGCAATGCGAGAGTGAAACAGCAATAGAAAAGTTAGCGTTTACTCCGGAGCAAACTCGTTCTTTTGAATCATACCACCTTCCAATCCAGTAAATTCCTATATCACATCTGACTCACATAACTTTCTCTGCCCACTCTTCCACAAATAATCCTTACAAAAGCTTCTTCTTCGACCTACTTTTTGATAATCGAGATAAACTTTCAAGAGTACAGTAGGCTCAAACGATGGTCAGATGTTGAAAAAGCGAGTCACAATGTGATGGCTTTGAAGTTTCATGCTCTTTGCGACTTACCATCTGAGAAAACCATAAGAAAGAATATTTCGGAAGTGGCTGACACTACAAAAAATTGTATTTGATATAAATTGTGTGCTTTAACAAGATCTACATTTTTCTGTAGTAAGATTTTGTCTATCTCTCACGGTTTACCAGTTGCATAAAAATTATTCAGAATTAAGGACTTCAGAGGCTATTCCCAAAAAGGACTTCAGAGGCTATTCCCAAAAACTTCAAGATATACATTTTATTTGTCATACAAATGTCTTAAGCATATGGTATTATAATCAAAATCATTAGAAATATTTTTCAGAAAATTAAAAAATATAAAGTAGTTGCTTTCTCCATTACGTATAGTAAGTAGGGGAGCTATTGTATTCCAGTCAAAAATTCCATACAGAGATTTCACTGGCAATAATGTTTTGAGCCTGAATCCAAAAAAGCATTTTTAGAATGTGTGTGTGTGTGTGAACAGCATAATTTAAAAACTTGGTATTTAAGTTCAGTACCTTCCAAAGAAGCGACACAAAGATGATTTTTAAGAAACCCCCCCATCTCAAACTACCCTTTACGTGGATCATTTTTTGAGATGTTTGGTTTTCTAAAAAATGGTTAACGATTTTCATTGAGATACCTCATATTAAATATATTTATATGAAAAATAAGATGTATATCTTGAATTTTCTGAGAATAGCCTTTAAAGTATAATCTTGCATAAGGTAAAAGTTAAGCGATAGACGAAAACATAAAAGAACAAGATCTCTTTAAAACAAACAATTTATTGCAAATAACGGTTCTTGTGTTCAATACTTTGTCACTCTTTTAAAATCGTTTTGATATTCAGTTGTTTCTCAGTTTGCACGCAAAGTGCACAGAGTTTTAAGGCTAGCGCTCGCATAGCGTCCAATTCATAAACAATTGACTATCGCTGTTCCCTTTGTATCTCTTACAAAATGTGTAACATAGCTGTATCGGCAAAAGTTTATTTGGATTAAAATGAAGTAGATATAAAAATAAACTTAGTAAGACTAGTTTGTATACCTTAAAGAGTATTAGAGATAGACAACAAACACATTTGTAACAGTCCCTTAATGGTATAAAATTCCCTGGATACATAATTTCGCAATTTTACTTTGCACTTTTTCCCATATATAAACTTTCAATATTTTTGAGAAACAACATAGCAGAATATTTTCCAAGTAAAGGGTAATTTGGTGTGGTGGGATTGTCTTGAAAAATCTTCTTGTCGCATCTTTGAACTATACTGCACTTAAACAGCAAGTTTGCTTATTTAATTGACTTCGTTTTCAAGTCATGTTGTTTAGGGAGCCTCAAAACGTGTATTTTTTTGAAATCTCGGAATCGAATATTTTGGTGGAATGATAAAATACTTTACTTGCTTTAGGTAAGAGAAAGTGAAAATCATTTTTCTAAGCAAATAAGTTCTATTTTCAGTAACCAGGGTGCACTTATAGAATTTCACTTTTTACTTTCTCTACTACGTACAGTAAGTAGGGGAAGTATTGTATTCCACCCAAAATTTCGATACCGAGATTTCACCGGAAATACATGTTTTGAGACCCCCTGAATCCAAAAAAACATTTTTGGAAACATGTCCGTGTGTGTGTGTGTGTGTGTGTGTGTGTGTGTGTCTGTCTATCTGTGAACAGCATAACTCAGAAACGAACAGTCGGATAAACACCAAACTTGATATTTAGGTTCAGTATCTTCCAGAGATGCGACACAAAGGTTTTCAAGAAAATCCCTCCACCCCAGATTACCCTTTACATGGAAGATTTTTCGAAAAGTTTAATTTTCTCAAAAATGGCTCTAACGATTTTGATTAAAATATCATAGGTTTAAGATATTTTCATGACAAATAAAATGTATATCCTGAATTTTCTGGGAATGTCTCCAAAAGTATTCTCCATTGTGAACGACTTTTGCATAACTGGTAAACCATAAGAGATAGACAAAATTTTACTACACAAAAAATGTAGATCGCGTTAAAATACACAATTTATGTCATATAGTTTTTTTTGTTGAATGAACCATTTTCGAGATATTGCTTGTTATTCCCTTAAATTTTTCAATACTTATTTTCTAAAATGGGAATTCGTTATTCATTTTTACTTTCTCTACTACGTATAGTAAGTAGGGGAAGTATTGCATTCCACCCAAAAATTCGATACCGAGATTTCACCGGAAATACATGTTTTGAGACCTCCTGAATCCAAAAAAAGCATTTTTGGAAACATGTCCGTGTGTGTGTCTGTGTGTGTGTCTGTGTGTCTGTGTGTGTGTCTGTGTGTGTGTCTGTGAACAGCATAACTTAAAAACGAACAGTCGGATAAACACCAAACTTGGTATTTAGGTTCAGTATCTTCCAGAGATGCGACACGAAGGTTTTCAAGAAAATCCCCCCACCCCAGACTACCCTTTACATGGAACATTTTTCGAAAATTTTAATTTTCTCAAAAATGGCTCTAACGATTTTGATGAAAATATCATATGTTTAAGATAATGTCATGAGAAATGAAATGTATATCTCGAATTTTCTGGGAATGTCTCCAAAAGTATTCTTCATTGTGAACGACTTTTGCATAACTGGTAAACCATAAGAGATAGACAAAATTTTACTACACAAAAAATGTAGATCTCGTTAAAATACACAACTTATGTCATATACGTTTCTTTTGTTGAGTGAACCGTTTTCGAGATATTGCTTGTTATTCCCTTAAATTTTCCAATACTTATACTTTTTCTCAAATTCGTTATTCATTTTTTTATGTCCTGGACTTGCAAAGAGAATGGAATGCGCCGCATAGCAACCAGCGATAAAATATTTGACTATCGCTTAAATGCTACCATATTCCCCTTGCATCTACAAGAAAATTAGCAATAAGATTGACATCTCGATATCTCGATTAACATAAAGCATATGGAGAATAGGCGTTTGTAAAAATAGATTGTACAAGAGTAGAGAAAGTCATGTGAGTGTAACACATCAGATTTTTTTGTCTTGGATATGCAAAGAGTATTAATCTGTGGGAAAGGGAATGGTGCTGCACCTAGCAACCAGTTATTAAGAGATATGTATGTGCTTAAAGGCTACTGTTTTTCTATATTGCTCTTGTAAATATATATTCCCCTTATATATACAAGAAGATTAGCAATAAGTTAGAGTCTGCAAATGTTTATCTCGATTAACATGAAGTAGATGGAGAATAAGCGTTTGTAAAAATAGTCATGTGAGTGTAACACATCAGATTTTTATATTACCACCGCTGGTTTAAATTCAAATAGATTTGGCGTCATGTTGCGTCACATGTCACTATAATAGTCCGTACAATATACAGTTTAAGAAATATAATAGTACATAACGGTTAAAAATGGTTCCTACAAGCAAAATTAAACCACTTTTAACACGTGTTACACTATTTTTAAGAAAGCGGTCTAGATTACAAAATATCAATTCTAGGTATTATATTGATTCCTGAAACTAACAAAGGTCACGTATAAAACGAGATTCTTGAAACAAGAGAATTGGCGTTAAAAAGCAAGATGTCAGATGTTTTATTGAATCACTAGTAGTCATTTTCTGTGAAATTGTTTTCAACATGTTTTGCCTTACACTAGCCAATCATGCGATTAAATGCTTTATCATATTGCTTTTTGGATTTTTTGGGTAAGCACTTCTAGTGTTATTTTTTCTGCGGCTTTTTAATTTCACTTCCATTTCAGTTTATTCTGAATTCATAATTTGCGTCATTTAATCTTTTTGTAGATTATATTACATAAAAGAAGGCTGCCAATATAATGTATATTTAACTCTACAACGAATTGCAATAAATTGAAGCATGACGATTTGTACTGTGAGTAGAGATAATGCGACCGCCATGAGAAATTAATCACGTATAAAGATAATGAAAAGTAAAATTGAAGAACATTAGTTCCTTTAAGTTTAACTGCCCTACGTATGGGAGCCAACTTGAAGAAGGTGTTTTGTTTACGTAATTTATTTACGTAAGCTATTAGCCTCACGCTTGGGAAGCCAACTTGAAGCTGTTATTGTCTTTACGTTGGAGTTTTATTGTTGAATTGTTGTTTATTTATTTATTTCCACACTTGGGAAACCAACTTGAAGTAGTATTTGTCTTGAAGTTTATTTATTTAATCAGCTCCATGTATGAACGTCAATTTTGAAATGGATTGTTTATTATGTAATATGCTGCTAGTATGAGAAGCCGATTTTTGAAGATGTATTTTTGTTGTTACGCTCCAAGTTTAAAAATATTATTAACTTTGTTATTAAACTGCTTCTATAGATATTATTTATGTTTATGTTTGCCTCGGCTGCGTCAGTATTGTTTTAGAGTCACGAATTTCTTAGGCAGGGCGTGGTACGACAAGAATGTAGGCTTACACAGATTTTAAGTTTAAATTCACTTCTTTTTATTAATCCTTGGCACAAGTTAAATTGCACTACAATGATATTAAGAGCTGTGAGATTCTTTAATTTAAAACTTGTGCTTTGTTAACGCCTATACTTAATTTTTGTTACACACGAATACGTAATATTTCTTTAGAGAACACATCTTCCATCCGGGCACTACCAAGGTCTGCAGGCAACTGTACATATTTCAACCGTATAACTTTTAACTTTTTGTATTTCAAGTCTCTGATTGGCTAATCCTAGTCCAATAGAATACCTGCATTTTATTACAGCTTTTTCTGGGTGTTGATTGGCTAATTTTAAACTGTCATAAAATTTACATTATCGTTGCTGTCCTAATCATGACTAGTAGCATTTAAACTCTCAAACTCATTATTGCCTTAAGGTTACCTCATTGTTACCTCATAGTTAGCAACTTTAAACTTATTATTCTCACAGCTCTTACATTATTAAATTACATAAATGCATTCACATAACATTATTAAACATGTTTACAATAATATAAGCATATGCAATGACCGTTACACACATTTTAAAAATGATTACATACATATTTCTTCAAGGCGGGCTGTTATTGAATTTACATACTATATAATTTAATTAAAATTATGCAAGTGTTAAAAATACTGTCTCAAAATCTAATCAAACCAAGTCGAATTGTTATTAAACATGTGCAAATACAAAGAATAATTTCCATGTGATTGGACTTGAAACCAAAGTGGGCCACACTAGTGCGATAAACTATAGCTTTTAGCTTGTGTGTTAGAAACAACTTTTAGGGCATGCTGTGTAATTATTAGCTGAATGTTAATCAGATTCACATAAAGCTCCCATACATAATCGCTACAGAATCCCGTTGTGATGCCAGATTAATTCTGAAGATATTTGTGACTTCTTTTCCTCGTACGTTCAACAGCAGAGGTTTTCATCGCTTTAAGTTAGCAATCTTATTTTCATCCTCTGGCTTTAGTAATCGTTTTCACATGGCGCAGTCCAGCAATGAAATACGGTTATCTTCATCAATTTTATCTTTTTTCCCCATCTTTATCCATTCTTTTCTTTCCATACAGACTCGCGATACCTATCTTATTTTCCGACCCTGTTTCGTAATCTGCGTTACCCCTTCTTTTCATCCAAATGTCCTCGTCTGCATTATGTTGGGCTTTAACACCGCCGGCAGCAGCGAATGTTGCCCTTCGCCTCGCGGCGCCGCGTCTGCAGCGCTGATTTTTGAGGCGAGTTACCTGCTCTTCTAAGCGATCATTGTGACAGTGTTGAATCAGAATCCAATGTCTCTCATTTTCCATGGCTGAAGTCCGGTTTGGAGGTCCCTTCACCGGTTGTTCATGCTTTCGCCTCGGCTAGCTATCGTCGTTCTACGTGGACTAGTGGTAGCGTGCTAGCCTCTAGTTCACAAGGTCCTGAGTTCAAACCCGGCGGATGGCGATGGATTTTTTCGGGCGTAAAAATCCTTAGCATGCTTCCTTCGGAAGGGAAGTGAAGCCGGTGGTCCCGTGTCGTAGATTTACGGCATGTAAAAGAACCTCAAGCCTGATAAAGAGGCCTCTGGGCAAAATTCCCGGTCTTTCACGCTAAGAACCATAGTAGTTAAATAAACCTCAATTTACTTACTCGGCTAGCTATATTATTATAGTGCTCTGGATTACAAGATGGGCCTGGATTCTTCTTCCTTGGTAAACGGTGTCGTAGATCCACAAGGGGTATGACGGACCAAGAACTTAGACAGTCACTTAACTCACTTTTATTCACACGGCTATCTCAAACACTGAAATTCTAATCCAGGAAACTAACTTCTCACCCTTTATGATGCTACACTTACTGTCTACACTTTACTTTCGGTCCTCGTGCTCCTTGTCACGGAGATTTTGCATTTTTGACTAGGACGGTAGAAATAATTTTGAATCGGTACTTCAAACAATTTTTTTTACTTTAACATTTACCTCTTTATTTTATGTAAATTCAAGCAGATACAGTAGTTTTTAAGTATTACATAAAAGAAATACGATACATTGAAACACTTCTTACTTGAGCTTAAAAAGTAATGTCCCTGTTATTGTTGTGGTATTAATAACGACAACCACTGATAGTGGTGGGGGGCAATATGGCGATATTGGCGGAATAGACATTCCGGCCCCTTAAGGTATATGCATAGAGGTGTGATGATTTTTTTTTGGGCGGGGGCTTTCTTACATAATTTATCTAGAGTACTAAAAGCTTGAGTCTTTAGGCATTTTTACTTTCTCTACTACGTATAGTTAGTAGGGGAAATAGTATGTTCCACCCAAAAATTCGAGACCAAGATTTCACCGGAAATATATGTTTTGAGGCCCCCTGAATCCAAAAAAAGCATTTTTGGAAACGTGTCTGTGTGTGTATCTGTCAGTCTGTGAATAGCATAACTCAGAAACGAACAGTCGGATAAACACCAAACTTGGTACTTACATTCAGTATCTTCCAAAGATGCGACACGAAGGTTTTCAAGAAAATCCCCCACCCTAGATTACCCTTTACATAGAACATTTTTCGAAAATTTTAATTTTCTCAGAAATGGCTCGATTTTGATTAAAATAGCATATATTTAAGATATTTTATGACAAATAAAATGTATATCTTAAATTTTCTTATGTCTCCAAAAGTATTCTTCATTGTGAACGACTTTGGCATAACTGGTAAACCATAAGAGATAGACAAAATTTTACTACACAAAAAATGTAGATCGCGTTAAAATACACAATTTGTGTCATACATTTTTTTATTGAGTGAACCGTTTTAGTGATATTGCTTGTTAATCCCTGAAACTTTCCAATTATTATACTTTTTCTCAAATGGGAATTCGTTATTCATTTTTTTATGCCCTGGAAATGCAAAGAGAATGAAATACTCCACATAGTAACCATATTTGACTACCGCTTAAAGGCTAGCATATTCCCCTTGCACCTACAAGAAAATTAGCAATAAGATTAATATCTCGATTAACATGATGGAGAATAAGCGTTTGTAAAAATAGTTTGTACAAGAGTAGAGAAAGTCATCTGACTGTAACACATCAGGTTTTTTCTGATTTAATCATATCCTTTTTATGTATTGTATTCTTTTAATGTTGTACATTTTTAATGATACATACAATTTCATACGCGCGCGCTAGAGTGTGTGTGTGTGTGTGTGTGTGTGTGTGTGTGTGTGTGTGTGTGTGTGTGTGAGAGCTGCTCAAATTTTAAGTAGGTGACGACGAATTTTCTCCGCTAACCCACGCTGTAGAGCCATCCAGAGGCAGCACCGAAGAATAAATACTGAAAGCCTAGGCGTAATCGAATTACTGCGTCTACATATCATTCGACACTTTGCAACTTTTCCCCAAAAATTTATCACCTCGGGCATAACATCTTTGTTTAGACGACGGTACTTTTAGAAATGCCTCGAATCTTCAGTTTTACTTGATATTTATAGGAATTATCTCTTAGCTCTGTCCCCTGATTCGATGAAATTTTCGCGCTGTTGAACGCGTCTAATTCTTACACAGTTCAGTTCTGTACACTTATTGGTTAATCCTAAGATCACACGACTTATTCCTAACATGGCGATGATTATTCCCCGAAATATGCAGGATTTTTCCTGCCACCTTCAACTTGGTCACGGCGAATACTAAGCACAGGTACAAAACATTTCTACCCCCTTGCAAGTTTACAACAAAAAAATCTGATGTGTTACACTCACATGACTTTCTCTACTCTTGTACCAACTATTTTTACAAACTCTTAATCTCCATCTATTTCATATTAATCGAGATAAACATTTGCAGAAACGATCTTTTGACATGCAAAGAGAATTACATTTTACACATAGCGACCAGTTCTAAAAATATTTGACTATCGCTTAAGGCATACTATGTTCCCCTTGTTTTGTATTTGCAAGGGCAATATAGAAATACAGTAGCATTTAAGCATAGACATATCTCTTAATAGCTGGTTGCTAGGTGCAGCACCATTCTCTTTGCCACAGATTAATACTCGTTGCATATCCATGACAAAAAAAATCTGATGTGTTACACTCACGTGACTTTCTCTACTCTTGTACAAACTATTTTTACAAACGCTTGTTCTCCATCTACTTCATGTTAATCGAGATAAACATTTGCAGACTCTATCTTATTGCTAATTTTCTTGTAGATGTAAGGGGAATATATATTTACAAGGGCAATATAGAAATGCAGTAGCCTTTAAGCACATACATATCTCTTAATAGCTGGTTGCTAGGTGCAGCACTATTCCCTTTTCCACAGATTAATACTCTTTGCATATCCAAGTCAAAAAAATCTGATGTGCTACACTCACATGACTCTCTCTACTCTTGTACAATCTATTTTTACAAACGCCTATTCTCCATATGCTTCATGTTAATCGAGATATCGGGATGTCAATCTTATTGGTAATTTTGTTGTAGATGCAAGAGAAATATGGTAGCTTTTAAGCGATAGTCAAATATTTTAACACTGGTTGCTATGTGGCGCATTCCATTCTCTTTGTATGTCCAAGACATAAAAAAAATGAGTAACGAATTTGAGAAAAAGTATTGGAAAATTTAAGGAAATAACAAGCAATATCTCGAAAACGGTTCACTCAACAAAAGAAATGTATATGACATAAGTTGTGTATTTTAACGCGATCTACATTTTTGTGTAGTAAAATTTTGTCTATCTCTTATGGTTTACCAGTTATGCAAAAGTCGTTCACAATGAAGTATACTTTTGGAGACATTCCCAGAAAATTCGAGATATACATTTCATTTCTCATGACATTATCTTAAACATATGATATTTCAATCAAAATCATTAGAGCCATTTTTGAGAAAATTAATCTTCCATGTAAAGGGTAGTCTGGGGTGGGGGGATTTTCTTGAAAACCTTCGTGTCGCATCGCTGGAAGATACTGAACCTAAATATCAAGTTTGGTGCTTTTCCGACTGTTCGTTTTTGAGTTATGCTGTTCTCAGACCCACAGACACACACACACTCACACACACACACGGACATGTTTCCAAAAATGCTTTTTTTGGATTCAGGAGTTCTCAAAACATGTATTTCCGGTGAAATCTCGGTATCGAATTTTTGGGTGGAATGCAATACTTCCCCTACTTACTATACGTAGTAGAGAAAGTAAAAATGAATAACGAATTCCCATTTGAGAAAATAAGTATTGAAAAATTTAAGGGAATGACAAGAAATATCTCGAAAAAGGTTAACTCAACAACAAAAATGTATATGACGTAAATTGTGTATTTTAACGCGATCTACATCTTTTGTGCAGTAAAATTTTGTCTATCTCTTATGGTTTACCAGTTATGCAAAAGTCGTTCACAATGAAGAATACTTTTGGAGACATTCCCAGAAAATTCAAGATATACATTTTATTTGCAATGAAAATATCTTAAACATATCCCATTTTAATCAAAATCGTTTGAGCCATTTTTGAGAAAATTAAAATTTTCGAAAAATGTTCCATGTAAAGGGTACTTTGGGGTGGGGGATTTTCTTGAAAACCTTCGTGTCGCACCTCTGGAAGATACTGAACCTAAATACGAAGTTTGGTGTTTATCCGACTGTTCGTTTCTGAGTTATGCTGTTTACAGACACGCACAGGGACATGTTTCCAAAAATGCTTTTTTTTGATTCAGGGGGTCTCAAAACATGTATTTCCGGTGAAATCTCGGTATCGAATTTTTGGGTGGTTATACAATACTTCTCCTACTTACTATACGTAGTAGAAAAAGTAAAAAACTCTCTTGCTGGCCAGCATAGTTTCCTCGCTGGATGCAACTTTTCTGCAATTAAAACTTGGTGACTCCGACAGTTCCCTAGTATTATCTTACAAGTATATACACCTTCATCTAATTCAAATACGCTTTTAATATTCTTAACCTGACAAAATTAGCATTATAAGATTACAATTATTATGATAAACAATCTACTGCATAAATATTTACATATATCTATCACATGATACGTGATTATGCATATTATTAGCTACGAGGCGGAATTACAGTCTCAGCCTCCAGCTCTGATTTTACTTCGTCCAACTGTTGCTTCTTTAGACACAACCATAACCTACACACAAAGGTCTAAAAAGCTCTGTTATATATTCACATGGCTTTCTCTACCCTCCATCATTTATTAGCGGGTGTACAAACTAGTCTTGCTAAAGCTTATTTTTATTTCAAATAAACCTTTGCAGAAATAGCTACATTACCATTTCGTAATAGATACAAAGGAAACAGCGACAGTCAAATGTTTATGAACTGGAGGATGTATACTGGCCTATAAATTCTATACTATGTCGGTGGAATCGCGAGAAACAACGGAATCTTGACAGGGCTTCAAACGAATGGCCAAGTATTAAAGAATTCAAATCATTAATAACGGATATCTCGAAAATGGCATATGCACAAAAAAAGTTATTTGAAATAAATTGTGTTTTAAAGAAAGCTACGTTTCTTTAGTAGTACGTTTTGGCCTATCGCTTAAGGTTTACTAGTTATACAAGATTATACAAAATTCCTTCAGAATGAAGAGGGCTTCAAAGGTTAGTTTCAGAAACTTCAAGATATACATTTAATTTGTCATGTAAATCCTTAATATAGCTATTTTAGCCAAAATCGTTAGTCATTTTTAGAAAACAAAAATTTCGAAAAATGTTCCATGTAAAGGGTAGCTTAAGGTGGAGAGATAGATTTTTCTTAAAAATCTCTGTGTCGTATATTTGGAAGGTACTAAACCTACCTAAATACCAAGAAATACCAAGTTTGGTATTTATGCAGGTTATCATTTTTGGGTTAAGCTGTTCACAGACACACACACCGGCGCGCGCGCACCTTTAATCCAGGGGTCTCAAAACATGTATTTCCGATGAAATCTCGGTATGAAATTTTTGGTGGAATACAATACCTTCTCTAACTACTATGTACGTGGTAGAGAAGGTGAAAACCTTATGCGTCACACTCGTATGACTTCCTCTACCCATTAAAATACTACAGAGTGAGCCAAAAGACTCCGAACCGCCTGCGCGGTGTTTTTCCTTCCACGTCCTCGGCGCTCGTTGCCGTTTACCGGTATCATAGAAAGACGTGGATGAAACAATACAACATTTTTAAAACTACTTTTAAAGGCTTTACTTAACAACTTTACGAAAGGAGATGCTGAAACTGGCCACCGTCGTCCGTACATTTTTGACACCTCTTTATGAAACTATCCATCACTCGCCGTAGTTCACGTTGAGAAATTTCCTGGCGGATATTTTGTTTTAATTCTTCCAGGGAGGGTTTGTCTTGTACAGTTAATGTTTTAAGTTATCCCGGAGGGGTATTTTATGAACAATATTACCGGCTGCGCGGTGTTTTTCCACTGGGTGTGTGGAAATATGCTAAAAACATGATAACGCATTGCTGCTATAAACAAAGTCGCGCTGTTGTGGTTTTGCTGTGCAGTGTGAAGTGCAGTATTGAGTTGACGGTGATGTGATGTAGTTCAGTTATTACCACTTATTTATTATTTTGTCCTGTATTTCGTCACAAAGTATATTATGGCTCAGCATATGTTCTCTACTGCACAGCGTGTATTTATTTATGATTCGTATGTGTTCATTCGGTCGCTCTCCAAGTGAAAGTACGATTTGCAGAACGATTTCCAGGTGTAAACGTTCCAGGCCGTACAACAATCCATGAACTTTACAGTAAATTTTAGGCCACAGGAAGTGTTCAGGCTAAGAAATCTAAAATACGGCATTCGGTTCTTACCGAAGAAACATTAAACGACATCGTTCATCGTTTGGAAAATCCCCCCCAAAAAATTCCATGATGGATAGTTTCCTAAAGAGGTGCCAAAAATGTATGGACAACGATGGTGGCCAGTTTCACCATTTCCTTTCATAAAGTTGGTAGGTAAAGCATTTAAAAGTAGTTTTAAACATGTTGTATGGTTCTATCCGCATCTTTTTATGATAGCAGCGGATGGCAACGAGCGCCCAGAATGCGGACAAGAAAAACACCGCGCAGGCGGTTCGGAGTCTTTTGTCTCACTCTGTACATAATCTCCTATAGTATTCATAAAATAGTGTTTCTTCTATTCAAGTTACGTTACTCGCGATATCTTTTTGGACTTGCTTATCTGCACAATACGAAAAACAAAACTCAACGGTTCGTATATCTTAAGTAAATTTTTACGTCCTGTACCACGTACAATGTCATGTGGCCCATTCCCCTAGATCGTCATAGTGTCTTTCCTTTCGTAAGGTTCCACCTTCAGGTAACCAACTTTTGACTTTACCCAGTTCTTTATGTGACAGACCTGAAAAAATTACATACAACAGGAACACACAAACTAACCAATGAACGATGTTTATAATTTATGCGGAATGAAGGGGCGGCTCGGATACCAAGTCTATGAAAGAGTTTCGCTAAGACTGGTACACAACGTCTCAGTGGGTTAGAGCGATGACACGGAAAACTGAACACCCGTGGTTCAAATTCCGGTCTTTGCAATTTTCGGTCCTATTCTACCTTTCCAACCTTAGCCTACATACATGTGTGAAAGTACAATTTATTATCATAACATTTTTGTTATTGCGAATAAGCCCAGGATTATGCAAAGTACTTAGAGACGTTTCTTTGTTTTCCTTTGAATCCATAGTTCTTTCATTCTTTGGCTGTAGACTTTCCTTCTCTCGTCTGTGCATGTTACGAGGGCAGTCCCAGAAGTACTCAACCTGACTTATAGATAGCGATTGTTTCAAACAAATAACTATGGTAGAAAGTACCAACTTTATAAACCGTAAGTTTGAAGTTTGACGATGCTACATTGATTAGTAATTGTTTGGCAGCCATCAATAGTGAACACTCTCATCGTTATGTGATACAATGCTTTCATTTGAAAAGTCTTAGTCCAACTAATATTAAAGCTGAGCTAGATTCTACTCTGGGGGAGTCTGCTCCTTCGCTTACAACAGTAAATTGTTGGATGCCAGAGTTTAAGCGAGGTTATATGAGTTGCCAAGACGAACATGGCAGAAATTGTGAAGAAAATCCACAAAATGGTATTGGATGACCGTCGACTGAAAGTGCGCGACCTAGCAGACATCGTAGGCATTTCAAAAAGTGCTGTATATCGCATACTGACTGACAATTTAGACACGAGAAAGCTGTGCACAAGATGGGTGTCGCGTTTACTCACATTGGAACAAAAACAGCGTCGTGAGGATGTTTCAGTCAAGTGTTTGGCGATGTTTCGCTGTAATAAACTCGAGTTTTTGCGTCGACTCATAACCATGGATGAAACATGGGTCCATCACTTCACACCTGAGACGAAGGAACAGTCAAAACAGTGGATTGAAAGGGGAGAATCGGCTCCAAAGAAAGCGAAGACAGTTCCCTCTGCAGGCAAGGTGTCAGTTTTTTGGGATGCGCGTGGGATAATTTTCATTGATTATCTTCAACAAGGAAAAACAATCAATGGCGAGTATAATGCAAACTAATTGCATGAAATCAAGCAAACGCGACCGCATTTAGTGGAAAAGAAACTTTTGTTTCATTAAGACAATGCACCAGTTCACACATCAATTATCGCCAAGGCCAAAATTAATGAGTTAAAGTTCGAATTGCTTCCTCATACACTCTATTCGCCAGATGTAGTCCCCTCTTATTATTTTCTGTTTCCAAAGTTCAAATAATGTCTTTGTGGTAAAAGATTTGGCAACAATGAAGAGGTGGAGTCTACAGTTGATGGCTATTTTGCAGAACTCGACGGTTCTCACTATAAGTAGGGTATCGAAGCGATTAAACATCGCAGGGAAAAGTGTATCGAGCTGAAAGGAGACTATGTAGAGAAATAAAGATGTTTTTTCCTAACATTTTTGCGTTTTCTTTGTTAGGTCGTGTACTTCTGGGACATCCCTCATATTTCAGGTTTTTTCTTCGGTTTGTCCTCTTGGTCAACTTGCCACCTAAGCAACTTTGGTTCTAAATATTCTGTTTAGAATAGTTTCTTGCCTTCTTAAGATATATTATTATTATTATTATTATTATTATTATTATTATTATTATTATTATTATGGGACTTAAATTTGTAAACTCAATAAAGATATAATATGGAAGTTATTGTCTATGGGAATTTGACTTTTTAAGATTAGTAAGACATTCAAAATTAAAATAAATTAGGGACCTTGTTATTAACGAATAAATGAAAGTTAAGGATTCTGTGGAAGAATTTGTAAGATATAAACAACTAAACTGGTATGGACACATTAGGAAGATGCCAGAGGAAAGAACGCCCAGAAAAGTTTGGGAATGGTGTTCACCTGGGAGAAGAGGAAGGGGTAAACCCAAAAATACTTGGATGCAGGAAGTAAGGACGGGGACAAAATCAAAAAGACTGGAGGAGGAGGAGTAGGAGTGGAATGACAAGGATGAATGGAGAATAAAAATAAAAAGTTTCGGAACAGAAAGGTATTTAAACAATATAACATTCTATATATTATTGTACATAAGTTGCTCGTAACGGCTTCAGCAGTCGCCGAATGTTTAAATCAAACCTTGTATAGTTAATGAGTGAAGGAAATAATCAGAACGCCAAGTGCGTCAGTTTGTGAACGAGCGGGTCCCCGCCCGCGTGAGGGCGCAAGATAAGAGCGGGACCCCGTGTTGAGCGCCGCCCGCCGTGTTTTTGACTTGTGGCAACACAGACAATCCCCAGCGGGTTGGGGGGGGGGAGTTTGCTGTGTGCACAGATAAGGGCGCGAGTTGCAGCGGCTTGATAGGGCTTATGCCCCGTCTGTACTCAACTTGACGGCACAAACACGCTTCGATGTAGATAACTAACATATCTTAACAAATAGTCAAGAGGCGCGCTTGTCTATTGTTCTCGTATTTGTGTCTGAACTGATGAGTCAAGCAACAAAATAACAACCATTTCAATCGTCTCTAATTTGGAACAGCTACAATATGTAACAATCATAGCCCGTTGTCTAACAGTTTGCATTATTTTCATAGCTATTTGTATGTGAGAGATAGAACAGCACAATTCCAAACTGGAGAGTCGGATGAACAACAAACTTGCGATATGGTCATTTTTACAAAATATATTTTATTTTCTAAAAATGCTCTGACAATTTTGATTAAAATACTATGTTTTAGTGTGTGAGAGAGGAAGGGAGGGAGAAAGAACAGCACAACTCCAAAATGAAACTTTTGCTTTTGAAGATATGTAAATCATTAAATCAGTACTGCAGGGAGAAAAGTATACAGGAGAACTACCCCTAGAACCTGCTGCACTGGCATCTATGTTCTACGCTCCAATAACGTCATGATCCGTTGAAAGAACCTTTTCTTCATACAACAATGTGTTACGTGATAATAGGAGATCGTGAGGAAATATGAGAATGTATGTATCTACTGCAATGCTAAAAAATCTTACAACTAAGTACCAGAAAAGCAAAATTATTGATACTTGTATTGATCCACGAAGCAAAACAAAGAAAAACTAATTTAATCAACAAAAATCTGATGTGTTACACTCACATGACTTTCTCTACTCTTGTACAATCTATTTTTACAAACGCCTATTCTCCATATGCTTCATATTAATCGAGATATCAAGATGTCAATCTTATTTGTAATTTTCTTGTAGATGCAAGGGGAATATGGTAGCTTTTAAGCGATAGTCAAATATTTCATCGCTGGTTGCTATGTGGCGCAATCCATTCTCTTTGCATGTCCAGGACAAAAAAATGAATAACGAATTTGAGAAAAAGTATAAGTATTGGAAAATTTAAGGAAATAACAAGCAATATCTCGAAAACGGTTCACTCAACAAAAAAAATGTATATGATATAAGTTGTGTATTTTAACGCGATCTACATTTGTTGTGTAGTAAAATTTTGTCTATCTCTTATGGTTTACCTGTTATGCAAAAGTCGTTCACAATGAACAATACTTTTGGAGACATTCCCAGAAAATTCAAGATATACATTTCATTTCTCATGACATTATCTTAAACATATGATATTTTAATCAAAATCGTTAGAGCCATTTTTGAGAAAATTAAAATTTTCGAAAAATGTTCCATGTAAAGGGTAGTCTGGGGTGGGGGGATTTTCTTGAAAACCTTCGTGTCGCATCTCTGGAAGATACTGAGCCTAAATACCAAGTTTGGTGCTTATCCGACTGTTCGTTTTTGAGTTATGCTGTTCACAGACACACACACACACACACACACACAGACACACACACACACACAGACACACACACGGACATGTTTCCAAAAATGCTTTTTTTGGATTCAGGAGGTCTCAAAACATGTATTTCCGGTGAAATCTCGGTATCGAATTTTTGGGTGGAATGCAATACTTCCCCTACTTACTATACGTAGTAGAGAAAGTAAAAAACCTAAAAAAAGACCTATTTTAATCATATAAGAAACCTAAAATGAAGGTTTATTCCACCTAAAAATCCGGGCCCTAGACAAGAAACATATTGCAAAAGTTAATTCTATATCAGAAGTAACAGCAAACAAATCTGTATGGAGTCATGAAAACAACTCCTACCGTAGCAATGGAGGCTCACTTGAACCCGACTCTATTGCATTTAGTTGTAATGAAGGAGGCAGGAATGGCACTCTATAAACTACAACACGCTAAGCAACTGAGAATTCCTGAAATAGACTCAATTTTGCTTTGAATTAGGAAATACATTGGAGATCATCTTTAGAAATGCCGTCAGACTATAATTCCAATTAAACACCTTATACAGAATTTCAGGGCCATTCATACTAAATGTTGGACGAGTAAAACTCTGGAAACTGCTGAGAAAACTTTGATATGGGTTACAGACGGTTCAAAGGATGTTCAGGAACAGGATCCAGACTTTATGATATAAGGCAAAGGTGCAAATTTGTTTTTCCTTGTGTGAATATACCACTGTTTTTGAAAAATAAATTTATGCTACTATTCAATGCATACATGAAAACATAAGGTAACGTGGGGACTGGTATTAAGCTGCCTAAACATGCTCACAAGCCTGGCAGAACAGAATGAAGTTCAACTCATTGGGTGCCGGGTCATAGTGGCATAGAGGGAAATGAAAAAGCTGATTAACTTGTAAGACAAGGAGCAGCTTTATAATTTATTGGGCCAAGCCGGCTAAATGTTTAGTAAGAGAGGCTATTAGAACTGGTCCAAAGTGGAACATCATAAAACCTGGCCTAAAACTCCAGGAAAAAAACCATGGTAAACTATTTATTATAAAACCATGTAGGAAAACATCTGAAAGCTTACTTAAATGTAACAGACTTTAGCTGAGAAATTATTGCATTTCTCACAAGACATGTCCTCTGCTACTGTGAAGCTTGGGAAAATGTTTTTAGAACCAGAAGAATTTGAAACTATATCTTTATGAGACTGTACTCCTTGGTAAAGTGTGCAGGGCATAATGAATTGGCTTTAAACGATACAGGTAGCACAATATGCTCAAGGCCGAAGTGCGTCTGGAACAATGACGGAAGTCTATTGTATGAGATGAGACGACCAGACAAATACGCATTTGCATAAAAATCTGATGTGATGACTAATGAAAACATTTCTGCAAATCTTAATATCGATTAACAAGAAATAGGAAGAACGATAAGCTTTTGTAAGAATAGTTTGAAGAAGAGTGGGTAGAGAAAGTCTTGTGAATATAACAAATTAGACTATTCTATTTTCTAGATGCAAGGGGAATTGGTAGGCTTTAAGCGATAATCAAATATTTTAAGAGCTGGTTGCTATGTGGAGTATTCCATTTTCTTTGCATTAGCAGGACAAAAAAAATGAATAACGAATTTGAGAAAAAGTACAAGTATTGGAAAATTTAAGGGAATAACAAGCAATATCTCGAAAATGGTTCACTCAACAAAAAACATGTGTATGACATAAATTATGTATTTTAACGTGATCTACATTTTTTGTGTAGTAACATTTTGTCTATCTCTTATGGTTTACCAGTTATGCAAAAGTCGTTCACAATGAAGAATACTTTTGGAGACATTTCCAGAAAATTCGAGATATACATTTTATTTGTCATGAAAATATCTTAAACATATGACATTTTAATCAAAATCGTTAGAGCCATTTTTGAGAACATTAAAATTTTCGAAAACTTTTCCATGGAAAGGGTAATCTGGGGTGGGGGATTTTCTTGAAAACCTTCGTGTCGCATTTCTGGAAGATACTGAACCTAAATACCAAGTTTGGTGTTTATCCGACTGTTCGTTTCTGAGTTATGCTGTTCACACGCACACACACACATGAACATGTTTACATGAATGCTTTTTTTGGATTCAGGGGGTCTCAAAACATGTATTTCCGGTGAAATCTCGTATCGAATTTTTGGGTGGAATGCAATACTTCCCCTACTTACTATACGTAGTAGGGAAAGTAATATGCACAGCACTATTAAGTCCCGTCCGCTACGGAATTTTTCAAAGGTATGCCGTTCGACTTCCGTCGCTTGGACAAGGGTATGTTTTAGCATGCCGCTGGCGTGCGTACACCTTTGCGATAGAGATAGCATCGCTATCAGATGAAGAGTTACTCGGAAACACACCATCGCTATTCCAGCCACACAACAATCACGCCTATTTCCTGCGCAATTCTGGTTCATATACCAGATGTCCTTATAACATATCCTCATTTGTCTTTCAGACTGCGAACATCTTCTTCCTCCTCCACCCGTTCATCTTCGATGAGTCATTCAGATCCCACGTCATCTTCTCCAAGATGTAGCAGCCACAGGAAGATGTTAATTTTGTAAAGAACAAAGTTTTTGAAAAATTACTGTAATATTAACCAGTGACCGCTGCTGCGTAAGAGCACAAGAACACGTGGACAACCTAACTTTTGACACCTTGCGGATTTATTGGTTATTTTACTTTGAATGCTATTAAACGTAACATAGTATGCGTTTAAATCTACCGCGCTACTTCTCAAAACTGATAAAGCTTGGTAACGGTGTTGCCAACCAAAAGAACACTGAATCTCGCTGCAGGTCGTACAAAAATTCAGCTACAGAAATACTGCGTTATATCAATTCATAACTGGAAAATTGTATAGTCATAGAAAAAAGTATTCTAGCCTCTCTGAGGCCTATTTTATTTGCAGTAATTTATCTTTTGAGTAAGTAAATAATTAAGTTAAAATGAATTATCATTGTACATTTCGTAGCAAAATGCAAATAAATTAATTTACTAATTACCGGAAAAATGTTTGGCTGTCAGTAGCCTTTAGATTCTTCATGTGTTTTCTGGCTTTGACAGTGTTTCAAAGGATCACTTCTTTTTGCGCCTAAAACTGTCACTACATGCTCTGTATTTTGTTTTTGCACTGTCTTCTTTAAGTGGTTGTGACCATTTCGAAAAAATTACTTCTTTGAACAACTTATCCGAAAACTAATGTTTTCTCACTTTCTTCTCATCTTGCGACAATTCTGTATTATCTATATGTTTTTCTCAGATAATCTCTTTTCTTAGGCTTCTCTCTTTTTATCACCCATTAAAATTAAATTGAGTTTTATTTACGCGCTCTTTATCTGCTGTGGTCCCATTCTATATTGCACGTGAAAGATCTGTAATTTTGCTCAAAGA
This sequence comes from Deroplatys truncata, assembly GCA_030765065.1. Taxonomy (NCBI): domain Eukaryota; kingdom Metazoa; phylum Arthropoda; class Insecta; order Mantodea; family Mantidae; genus Deroplatys; species Deroplatys truncata. The sequence goes on from CM060986.1 coordinate 48,456,196, forward strand.
CCTCTACCAGGCTTGAGGTTCTCTTACGTGCCTTAAATATAGGACCACCGACTTTACTTCCCTTCCGAAGGAAGCCATGCTAAGGATTTTTACGCCCGAAAAAATCCATCCCCTCCATCTAGTTCCCGCGACCTCGGGAGCTGCAGGTTATCATGGTAACACTACACCAAGGACGACTTTATCCCTCACTATTATATTATAATTGGTATGAGGCAGTCTTTTTAACACTTAAATGATTTCAGTCTAATTATATAATATATAAATACAGTAACAGCCAGCCTTAAAGCAATATGTGTATGTAACAATATATAAAAAGTGTATATTACAGTCATTGTATATGTTTATATTATTGTATACATGTGTAATAATGTTATGTGAATCTATTACGTAATTTAATAATGTAGGAGCTGTGAGAATAATAGGTTAAAAGTTGCTTAACAATGAGATAACGTTGAGGCAATAATGAGTAAGAAGGTTTAATAATGCTACTAATCATTCTTGGAAACAATAATGTAATTTCTGCGACAGTTTATAAAATAGCCAATCAACAACCAGAAAGAAGCTTAAGTTAAATGAAAGTATTCTATTGGTGTAGGAATAGCCAATCAGAGACTTGAAATACAGAAATTTACAAATTTAGGCGGTAGAAATCAAGTCAGTTGCTAGCAGACAGTGTTACTAATTAGACGCGAAACGCGTCCTCAGAAGTTTAATACGTATTCAGTGTGAGACAAAAATAGTTAAAAAGTGCAAGTAATTAATAAAAGACTCTCACAGCTATCTATATCAGTGAAGTGTTATTTTAATCGTTTAAAGAATTAATAAATGGAGTGAAGTACAAATTATAATCTGTGTAAGCCTACATTCTTCAGCCGCACCACTCCTTGTTAAGGCATTCATGTCTCTAAAAAAGTAAATACTGACGCAGCCGAGGCAAACATAAATATATAATATTTAAATCAACAGTCAAACTACAATACAAACGATCTTCAAATTGGCTCCCAAAGTGTGGGGCAAAATAACTTCTCAATGACTAAATTAATTTTGTACAGTATAATTGAAACTTTTAACATGTTGATTTTAGTAATGATCATAAATATATTTTATTAAAGTTAAAATTGACAAACGTCGCTACGTTTTTCCACTTCTTTGTTTTTCGCCAAATGTCTCCCGAAGACTCGCATTTCACAACACTGTTTGGCAACAGGGTCCCCAGCACATCTTGTTTTCTGCACGTTTTAAGGAGCGTCTGCGAAATCGCAACTGGTATGGTGTAATTACCTAGTGGGGTAAACATGTGCGGGTCGTGCACACTTGAAGAAGTGCACTAGCGCGCGAAACTTTTCCCGCACTCTGTTTCCATGCTGTCACTATAATTCTACGTCAATTCCACTAGATGGTAGCACACTATCAGAAGTAGCTAATGTGCACAAGCGCGGAAACTTCTCCCAGTTTTTCCATAACCTCCAAACTTAACTATAATTTAACTAACCCATTAACAAATTTTCTTCTTGAACTAACATGATGTAGGTATACACACAATAACAAACATTCACAAAGCAACCCTTTTTTCGTCAGAAAAGTTATACATTATTATTATTATTATTATTATTATTATTATTGTTAAGAGTGGCAGCAGTTATATCAATTTGCTCATAATCATAGCTGTTATGCAGCTGATGCTATTTCACGTTTTCAGGTCTGTCCGACTAAACTTTTGTGCAACACCGCTACTATATCTGTTACTGAGTTAACTGTGAAGATCTCTTGTTTCTCTTCTCCCTTCTACACCATTCTCTCCCTATCTCTCAAACACCCTCTTTTCCGTAAGCATTCTTTCCTCCATTGTGCAGCGTACAAGGTGATATTTCGAAAACCGGCAAAAAACAGGCTGGAGAATTCAGCCGATTACACAAAAATCTTATGTGATACATTCACATAGTTTTCTCTAACCTCTATAGTTTGTTAGTGGGTATACAAACTAGTCTTACTAAACCTTATTTTTCTATCTACTAGCTTTCATCCAAACAAACCTTTGTATAAATAGCTAGCTACCTTATACATTTCGTTATAGATACAAAGAAACAGCGACAGTCAAATGTTTAAGAACTGGACGCTATACGCCACCCTTAAAATTCCATATTGTCTCCATGCCATCGCGAGAAACAACTGAATGTTGAAAGGACTTTAAAAGAATGACCAATAAATGGACAATTTGAATCTTTAATAACGGATATCTCAGAAATAGCTTATGCCACAAAAAATAAACTGTGTTTTAAAGAGATCTGAATTTTTTTGTATACTACGTTTGCGTCTATGCTTAACGTTTACCAATTATACAAAATTCATTCCGACTGAAGGAGACTTCATAGACTATTCGCAGAAAATGCGAGATATGCATTTTATTTGTCATGTAAATATCATTCATATATGATATTTTAATCAAAATCGATAGAGCCATGTTTTAGAAAATAAAAAATTTCGAAAAATGTCCATGTAAAGGGTAATTTGGGGTGGGGATTTTCTTTAAAATCTTGGTGTCGCATCTTTGGAAGATACTGAACTAAGTACCAAGTTTGGTATTTATCGGACTTTTCATTTTTGTGTTATGTTATACACAAACACACAGGTACACAAATGATATTTTTCTAAAAATGCGTTATTTGGATTTAGGGGCCTCAAAACTTGTGTTTCCGGTGAAATCTCGATATCGAATTTTTTAGTGAAATGCAATTCTCTACCTACTAGGTGGGGAAAGTAATAACTTAATAAGATATTGTAAGATAGTCTGCAGAATCTAAACGATGGTGAGTGCAGCAAGACTTGTGAATGTAGAACTGAGAAACGTTAATTTTAAGAGGAGTATTGTATTTCGACAATTGGGGAGCCGAACTTCAAGTTCGTTGCAACCACACGTACAGTACCCGCTTTCCGGTAGCCTTCGCGCCAAATGTACTTTCCGGTGGCCTTTGGCCCAAATGTTGAAAAAAAATATATTAACTTTGTAATTTGACTGGTTCTTTAAATATTATATATTTATGTTTGCCTCGGCTGCGTCAGTATTATTGTTAGACATGTTTCTCTTAACAGGTTTATGGTACGACAAGAATGTAGGCTTACACAGATTATAATTTTACTTCACTCCTTTTATTAATGCTTGACACGATTTAAATAACACCGTGAGATTCTTTTTATTAATTACTTGCACTTTTTAACACGTAAACTTATTTTTCGTCTCACAAAATACGTATAAAATCTCTCGAGGACGCATCACGAATCCGGTTATAATCACTGTCTGCAGGCAACTGAATTGATTTAAACCGTCTAAACTTGTAAATTTCTGTATTCCAAGTCTCTGATTGGCTATTCCTAATCCAATAGAATACCTTCATTTAACTAAAGCTTTTTCTGGTTGTTGATTGGCTATTTTATAAACTGTCTCAAAATTTACATTATTGTTGCTCCAGTAATGACTAGTAGCATTTAAACTTTCAAACTCATTGTTGTCTCAAGGTTACCTCAATGTTAGGAACGTTTAACTTATTATTCTTACAGATCCTACATTATTAAATTACGTAATACATTCATATAACATTATTGAACATGTATACAACAATATAAGCATATGCAATGACTGTTACATACATTTTACAAATTAATATATACACATATTGCTTCAAGGCGGCTGTTATTGAATTTACATATTATATAATTAGACTGAAATTATGTAAGTGTTAAAAAGACTGCCTCAGAACATCGATTATTTAAGTATAACCATCACTCAGAATTGCTAAGTCTAATAAATTCTGCAGTAACAGATGCGTCAGATATTTAGGTTTGAAGATTAATGTTATAAAAATGGTCCAGGTTTAATAATCTGAGCTGCTAGGAGTGTTTGCCGATCGTCCATTAGATATCCGCTCGCTCTTAATTAGGTGGCCACAAGCATCCGTTTAAGAAAATTATTCTCAGAGGCTCGTTGACCCTCTTGGGCAGGAAGGAGAGAATCTTATCACACCCTCCCGCCGGCCTGCGTACTATATGTTATCAGCAATGGTAACGATAAACCCTCAGCAATAAACAGGGACTCCAACGTTATCGTAGTTTCTTATCACTTTCACATTTCCTTCCATTCCTGATACAGAGTTTATCGGATGTAATCTAAGCACGCCCAGAGTTTCTGATAGCAATAATGAACGATTCTGCTGCCGAATACAGCCCGAACATCGCATGTATACTGAGAGAGAAGTGGAAATGTTCACCACACATGTAAGCTCAATGAGAGCATCATTTTAAATACTACTAAATCTTTAATATGTTAAAAACTGTCTCATATCTGTAAAGAAGGGCTTTTACGAAAATACTGTTATTCTAAAGTACAGCAAAAATACCAAATCATATTCGTCGGTAACAGTGTGTATAGCACCATTTGCATAGCATAACTTTTTCTGTGCGAAGGACCTTGTTAAAACCGTGTCTGAGTAAAACACCTGTACTATTTTTCGATATTTACTTTCTCTGCATACCAAGTATACTAGCGTGCATAAAATGTGGCCGATAATGAAGCGAAACTGTTTATATTGGTGCTGACAAAATCTAGCTCCACACCTATCAGCACGACCACCTCTGTTTTTCGAGCACAACTCTAGCCATTTGGTTGGCAGAGTACTTTACCTCCCCCAAAGTATGGCCAAGCCGCTGAAGGATAACATTTTAACTTACACCGTTTGCCAAATTATCGCTTTCTTAATACGTTTTCTTACTGACGTTTAATAGCGGCAATAGCTTAAATCTTCGTCTCAATGTCGCTAATGAAATCTCTTATACATAGAGAGCCAAAACAACTACGAACCGGCTGCGCGGTGTTTTTCCTGTCCGCATCCTCGGCGTTCGCTGCCGTCTCCGCTATCATAGAAAGGCGTGGATGAAACCATACATTTTTAAAACTACTTTTAAAGGCTTTACTTACCAACTTTATGAAAGAAATGCTGAAACTGGCCAACGTCGTTGTCCATACATTTTTGGCACCTCTTTAGGAAACTATCCATCACTCGCCGTAGTTCACGTTGAGAAATGCTGGCAATTTCCTGGCGAATATTTGTTTTAATTCTTCCAGGGCGTGTCGGTTTGTCTTGTACACTTTGTTTAGTTCTCCCAGAGATAGAAATTGCAGGGGGTTAGGTCGGGGGACCGAAGGGGGTCACAAATCTTTATAAATAATAATACCCTCAAACACACTTTCATAAAGTTGTTAAGTAAAGCCTTTAAAAGTAGTTTAAAAATGTTGCATGGTTTCATACACGCCTTTCTATGTTAGCGGCAGACGGCAACGAGCGCCGAGGACACGGACAGTAAAAACACCGCGCAGCCGGTTCATAGTCTTTTGGCTTTCCTGTATATGCAAATGTGTAACTGTCGTTCAGTTTAACCACACATAAAAATAATTCTTCATCCCTTCTCTAGAAGGCCGAATTATTTGTAGTTCGTTTAGCCTTTCCTGGTGTACCAATCGCAGGGCTACTCTTTCATAGTGGTATCCTAACCACCCCTTTATTCCACATAGGTTATAAACTTCGTTCATGGTTAGTTTTTCTGCCCCTGAATTGTTTTTCGGAGAGAACTGATACCGGATGGGTGGAAACCTTACGGAGGGAAAAACACCATGGCGATCTAGGGGAATGTGCCACTTTTAATGCACGCTAGTGTACTTAATACGTAGAGAAGGCATTGCATTCCACTCGCCTATTATTGTATTTAATTTTTGGGTTCACTGTCATCCGGCTAGCTATGATCTTTTTGGTCGAGCACTTATCTTATACAAGGTGTGTAAACGGAAAGGAGTTTTTATCCAAAGATAACACTGATGAAGAATTTGTTTTACACTTTTATTGTCGTAACATATTATGCACTTTCACATATTAATCTTGACACTCGCCAAACTGAAACTGTTATAATAACTTATTTACTGCTCATTCTTAATTCGCGTACTTCAACTTTTTGTGTAATTAACTTTACAACACTTGAGATTTTTCATAACTCTACTACGCGTAACCTGCGAAGCGATAAACTGTGCGATGTATTCAGCGACGTGTAATGCACAAATATTTCCGATGGACTGGACGAATTTGACTCTGATCTAGCCCTTTTTATACTCCCACACCCCGATATGCATAAAGATTATAACCGAGCTGCTATTGGTTAATAAAACGCGCCAACATTAGCGTCTATTTTTATATCCAATGAAAATTATAAACACATATGCTCTAGGGAAAATGTTCCCGCAAATTCCTAAGAAAAACGCGCCAATATTACGTCATTTGCTCGTCTCTAATAATGATAAACAGCTCACCCCCTCGCTACATTATTGCACGCTATTATTGTCAGTTTCAGTAAGGCCGTATAAACCCACTTCTCAACAATGCTTACAATCAACAAACATCTCAAATTAATATCACACAATAATGCATATTCACACTATAATCACTCTTTACATTTATATAATTTGTGATACAAATTACTGCGTCAAATACGTACTTTGCGGTCCCCTGAATGAATTAAAAAGACATTTTTAGAAAAAGTACTAAAAAACAGAATGACCGATAAGTAACTTGGCATTTAGATTCAGTATCTTCAAAGATGCGACACGAAGATTTTCAAGAAAATACGCCCACCTCAAGCTAACTTTTACATGGAAGTTTTTTCGAAATATTTTATTTTATGAAAAGTAGTTCTTACCGATTTTGGCAAAAATTGCATATGTTTAAACTATTTAAATTATAAATAAAATCTGCATGTTGAATTCTCAGGAATTACCTGTGAAGTCGTCTTAACTCGGAAAGAATTTGCGTAATCTTGTATAATTAGTAAACCTTTAGCGATAGAAGAAAACGTACTACACAAAAAGTGCAGATATTTTAAAACTCACAGTTTATTTCAAATAATCTTTTTTGTGGCATAAATCATTTCCGAGATATTAGTTATTAATGGTATGAATTTTTCACTGATTGACACATTTTAAAAGCGCTGTAGTTCTTCGGTTGTTTCTCGCAATGTCATGAAAAGACTATAGAATTTTAAAGCCACCATATAGCGAACTGCTTTTAATTATCTATCAGTTGTGTTTTTTTTCTATCCCCTTGTATCTGCAATGAAATGTGTAATGAAATTATTTATGTTTATCACGATTGACATGAAGTAGATCAAAATTGTTGTATTATACAGAGTGATTTATGAAGAAATGACACATTTATTTAATAATCCTGTTCGAAATTCACTCAATGCCCCAATTTTAGCACCAAATTAACCAGAATGTTCTAGAGTTTCGATTGCCCGTCACTAGATGTGCAGATGTTCATGTTTTATTCGTAATTGTTAGTTTTATTGTCGGCAACTGTTTTTGAGATTTTGTTCTAGTCAACGTGAAAAAGGAGTACACATTAAATGAACGACTCTTCCTTGTAAAACAATACTGGAATACGAATTCAATTACAGCTACTTAAAGGGCATACCAGGGAGAATTTTGTGTTCGGAACCCTCCCCAAAGAAACATAATACTGGGACTGGTAAACAAATTGGAAACAACTGGATCTCTGGTGAGTAAAAAGGCAAAACTCGTTCATCTAGGCTTCCCAGGTTGTTGTTGACGTAAGAGCACGACTGGATCAGTCACCCAAAAAATTATTAAGACGTTTGTCGCAGGAGGCAGGGTACAGCTACTCAATTTATCATAAATCTGCCTAAAGCCGTATATGATTATGGTTGTCCAATACAGGAACCAGATAAGGGTAGATGACTGAATTATTGTCGTTGGTTTCAGGCGTTCATTGAGCAAAATCCTGCCATATTATCCATCACATGGTTCTCAGTTGAAGCATGGTTCCATGTATCCGGCTATGTGAACTCACATTTGTACCTGGTTAAAATCGGAGTTTGGTGCGCAATATCCGCACAGAAAATAGTAGGACCGATTTTTTTTAACAATGTGAACACTGCAGAGTACCGGCGGATTTTAATGGAGTTTGCTGAACAACTAGACGAGTAGAGCTGAGTCAAGGATATTTTCAGCAGGACGGCGCTACATGCCACACACCAAATGAATCCACGGCACTAATTGCAAGTTTCTTTGACGACCGGATAATTTGTGATAAGTACTTGTGGCCACCGAGATCTCCGGATTTGACATCGCCGGACTTCTTTCTATGGGGTTCCTTAAAATACAGGGTTTATGCCACACGTCCCCAGACATTAGACGATCTGAAGCACAACATTACACAGGAGATTCAATCTATTGACAACAGAGTCCTCCAACGAGTGGCCAGTAACAGGGGACGACGTGTTGAGTTGTGCCTTATGCAGGATGGAGGAGATTTTCAACATTTGCTATAGAGGTAAATAATCTCCCAAATTCCTCTGCATTTCAAGTATAATAAATTGTTGCTAGCATAACTCGTTTAGAAACAATTAAAGAAATAAATGTGTCAGTTCTTCATAAATCACCGTGTACCACATGAAACCATAACTATAAATGCTAATATTTGGGAGAACATTAATCTCTCTCAAGAATTCCTGGAATTTGACACAGGTGGGTATCCATCAAATAATACAGCAGTAACTTGTTCTTCGAAAGACCTTGAGATTCGCATGTTTGTGTGTGGGTTTTGGTGAGGACCACAATGTAAGATAATCCGGATTGTTTTCGACACGCCCTGATCCGCCGATAACTCTGCTGTATGTACCAGGAATCGCCCGATGACCAATCTCTGCGGGGAAGCAGAAGAAACCGAGGCCCACCTCGGCGAGGTCAGCTCCTTGGCCGCGCCTCTGCACAGCAATTTATGATTTTGAATATCAAGGTGCTTTGGGATCATTACTGATCTTATTGTTAGCTTTATTCTTCTCTATCCGGCTTTTAGATCCTTCTCAGCACAGATGTGTAATGTTTACATTGGATAGTTAGGTGCTCTATCTCTCGACCCTTTACATTTTCGATAATAATCGAACCTACTTACCTAGGAAGTACGTCCTGTATTACACCCAAAAATTCGATATAGAGGATTTCTCTGCAAAAACGCGTCTCATTTGAGGTATCCAGAATAAAAAAGGAGCACTTTAATTAATCTCCCACTTAACTATAATAAGTAGAGGAAGCATTGCATTCCATCCAAAAAATTAAAAATCTCATGTGCTACATTCACATGTCTTTCTCTAGTATTATCTCGTTTATTATTGGGTGTACAAATTGTTCTTGCAAAAGTTTATTTTTCAATAGAACTGGACGCTATATGCTGGCCTTAAAATCCCATACTGTTTCCATGCAATTCCGAGAAACAACTGAAAATCGAGGATCTTCGAGAGAATGGCCAAGTAATGAACAATTTGAACCATTAATAATGTATATCTCAGAAATGGCTTAAGCCACAAGAAAAATTATTTGAAATAAATTGTGTGTTTCAAAGAGACCTACATTTTTTGTGTAGTAGGCAAAAACCTTATCATTTAAGTTTACCAGTTATACAAGATTATACGAAATGTCTTCCCAATGAAAAGGACTTCACAGGCTATTCCCAGAAAATTCAAGACATACATTTTATCTGCCATGGAAATATAGTTGCTATGTGGTATTTTAATCAAAATCGTTAAGAGCCATTTTTAGAAAACCAAAATTTCCAACAAAACGTTCCGTGTAAAGGGTAGTTTGTTTGCGGAGACTTTCTTGAAAATTTTCATGTGGCGTCGTTGGAAGATACTGAACTTAAATTCTAAGTTTGGTACTTATCCGACTTTTCGTTTTTGAATTATGCTGTTCACAGGCACTACTACTTTGCCTATAGTAAGTAAAGGGGGGATATTGCAATCCACCCAAAGATTCTATATAAAGATGTTACTAGTGGTTTTGAGGTCTCCTGAATAAACAAATCACTTTTAGAGAAGTGTGTGGTTGTGTACAGCAAACTCAAAAACGAATATTCGGTTATCAATAGATATTTTCACAAAAATTAAGCACGAGTACAACCATTAGATAGAATGAAGAAGACTTCACAGAATAGATGCAGAAAATTAAGATATATTTAATGAAACATATGGTTCTATTTTAATCAAAACTGTTAGCGCAACTTTTCAAAAAATATAAAACTAGCACTTTTCACATAAACGATAGTTGAGGGATTTTCTTGAAAATCTTTGTGTTCTGGGGGGCCTCAAAACACATCCGGTGAGATATCGAGACTTGGACTTTTTGGGTAGAATACAACACATTCCCTACGTTACATATGTAGTAGAGAAAGTAGAAGTGGGCAATTTTCGTAATTTTGACTTAAATCAAGAAAGTGTACCTGTTGTTGAACAGTTTAAAGCAGCTATATACTTCCTTGAGTATTTGCAGTTACTAGGATAAAAAGTTTCGTCGCCCCAGGAAAGTGTCCAATTTGCGTGTAGAGTTCCGCCCCTGCTTGCAGATGTTTGATGCTGTGATTCTGCTTGCAGAAAATTTGCTCATGCACTATTTGATGTCCCATTGAAATCTTCCTAGCCAATCAAGAGAGCCCCCTGGAGGCACGCGTGTCCCGAAGAAGGCACATGATTCTCATTACAAACAATAGCTAGGACTCGAACCTGTGACCTTGTAATGGTATTTGCACGTTGTACCATGTCAAAGAGAGGACCACCCTGTGAAATGCGTGGTTACACCCAGGTTGACCTATTCCACAGCTAGTGATGCATGACCGTCTCATTCGGTCTCTTTTAGATTGTGTTGAAACGTATGTACCAGACACTGTCAAAACTCTCGCCTGCTAATAGACACGACATCGATATCCGGCTGGGATCAAAACACCAACTCGCTGGTCACAGAGTGTGTCCGCGACATTCTCAGAACTTGTCAGACTCGAAAACAGTTCTTACAAACATTTAATACCTTCTCTACCGTGTACCTCGTAGAGGTAGTATTGCATTCCACACAAAAATTCGGTACTACAGGATATCACTGGAAATACATTTTTTTGTTCCATCAAGAGCAAAAATTACACTATATTCACTCTTAGGTTGATCCGCGGCAAAACAAATCCACTTGGTCAGTGCACCGTGTTGCAACACGGTAGAAATGCGCCCAGAAAGGTAGTCCCATGCTAATCTCTGAATTTTAGATGGAATTTATCCTTAAATAGTATAATATTCTATACAAATACCTAAGGTTTTATTTAACGCCGATTTATACCGTAAAACAGAGCTACAAGTCCCATGATGCAATTTGTATGAGTCACCTGACATCCGGGTAGCGCAGAATATTGTTTACAGCCAGAAACGAACAGTTGTGTTTAGTATCATGGAGGACAGTGAATTCGCTCTTGTGTTTTCGTCGAATTACGTATAACTCGCGCAAAAATTGTGGAATCGAACCTTGATTGCCACCTCAGCTGCCGAGCCTAGGAATGGTTTATGTTTAGCTTAATCAACGAAAGCGATATAATACCTTTGCTTACTCACAGTGCGTAACACATGCAGTCTGCATAGAAAGTGTCTGCATCTGGTTGTAATTTTAAAGAGAGCAGCAGTATCTAAATAGTACTTATTTTATATTTGTTATATTTATAACCATGGCTCCTACGTTTTCAAAGTTAAGTGGTAAGGTGTTACACAGTCAAAGTAGGGAAATAATTGCAAATGTCATCGGCTTCATGAAGCAAGAAGCAGAGATGAAGGAAGAAATTATATGTTCATCCGAGTTCCACAAAAGCCTTAAGAGAGTGAAAGAAAGAGTAGTCAAAGTAACTGGTGTTTCACCGAGTTCCGTTTCCAGAGTTCTCAAAGATAAGAGAAAAAAACCATATGGATGAAAGAGTACCATTTGACACACCTGGGAAGAAACATAAGGTCCCTAAACGTATTACAGAAATAGACGATTTCGACAAATGCGTCATTCGGCGCACGATTCACAATTCTTATGCGGAAGAAAAAACTGTGCTAACAATAAGCAGATTGCTCATCAAGCTGAAAGACAGCAGAAACTTTCAAGGTAGTGCTACAAATCTCAGAAAAATTATTAAAGATTTAGGGTTCAAATGGAAGAAACCGAAATCAAATAGAAGAGTTCTAACAGAAAAGCAAAATAAATAAATAAAATAAACAAATTATAATAAAATAAAAAAAATAAAAATAAAAAGTATATGTTGCCATGATAGCTTAGTCGGTTAGAGCAACGGCACGGAAAGCCTAAGATGCGTGGTTCAAATCCCGGCTATGGCATTGAATTTTTCAGTCTGATTCTACCTTTCCAAATGACTATAATTTTATATGTACTTATATCAGTGTGTACTTATATCAGCATCAATTTTCAAGGTGGTGTTACAAATTTCAGAAAAATACTATAGTGTATGAAGATGAGTCATACATACACAGCAGTCATACAGCATCTAAAAGTTGGAGTGACGATAGCGAATTAGGTTTGCAGGCACCTGTTGCCAAAGGGCAAATAGTTATTATCGTTCATGCTGTTGGAAAGATCGGCTTCGTTCCAAATGCCCTTCTTTTACAAGTCGCAACAAACCACATGAGATTTTCATCAAGAAATGAATACAGAAAATTACATGAAGTGAATCAACGCCATGTTGATACAAAATATGCCTGCTGGGTCTGTTCTGGTTATCGACAATGCTTCACAATGCGTCAACACTCAAATTGACAAACCACCTACCTAAAATTCCTTGAAAGAAGAAATGAGAGCCTGATTACTTAGACATAATATAGCTTTAGATGAAAGCATGAGTAAAACAAAGCTATATAACTTAATTAAAACCAACAAACAGCTTCAGACGTCATACATACTTGACCAGATAGTAATACAACATCGCCATAATGTACTTAGACTGTCTTCGTATCGCCCAGATCTAAACCCAATCGAATTAATCTGGGCTGATATCAAAAAATGGGTGGCATACAGAAATATCACTTTTAAATTAAAATATGTGGAGCAGCTATAACGCCAGCAATTTGCTGAAATTGGAAGGCCAGAATGGGAAAATGTATGTCGACATGTTGAATAAATTAAGAATCATTATTTCGAAGAATACGGAATTGCAGAGAATCAAATAGAAAGAATTCTCATCCAGGATAATGGTGCAGAAAGTAGTGACAGCAGTGATGATGGCAATAATGTGAGTGATTCCGCAGAAGAGGAAGGGTTGTTAGGTGTGGAAGAATTGGAGGCAATGATTGACAGTGTTTTTTATACTAAGCGTAGATTTTAATATACGGTATATAACTAAGTTTGTCAGCGCAATGCAGTGCATAACGATGTGCGGATATTTGACAATGACTGTCCCACGCAATCCTGCAACATGCAGACGACCGGTCACCTCCTGATCTGGTAAGTAACTCGCTTCCTAGCTGTCATTAAGATTTTCACGTGTCTAGAACTGTTGCGCCAATTTTTTATAAAGCATTAGCCGCCCAAACCATTGACTAGTGGTGAAAAAACAATAGTGTTGAATCTTTATTATAAGTTATGTGAGAAATATCCAACACTTTCCGCGAAAGAAATGGCGAAATTAACTTCTGAGTTCACCGGTGTTTCGAGTACAAGTATAAACAGTGCTTGTGCAGAAAAATCTGAAACGAGAAAAGTGGTTAAACCCGGAAAAAAGAAAAAGAAAAAGAAAGCATATGAAATACGCGATGCAAGAATGTAGTGATCTTGAGAAGAATGCAATTCGCGTAACAGTGCACAATTTGTTTTTTAAAGTGAGCCGCCAACAGTTAATAAAGTGCCGCTTCCAGACAGCGAATAAATTAAATTATCGCATACCTGTTACTTTATTTTTCGCTCATTTATTTTAGAATTAGCTGTTATTATATGTGCAAACGTATGTTTTGTTACAACTATCAATCTTATCATCTTTAACCCTAAACAGAATATGCTAGTCACCGCACATGGTCTGAAAGTGTGACTATTTCTAGCGCGAATGGCGGAACGATACATTATAACGGTGCACTGGTCACCTGGGGTTTGTTTTGACGCGGATCAACCTAAGAGTGAATACAGTTTAGGAATATTTATTCATTTGCCCTGACAGGAATTAAGGCCATGAGGCCTACTCCTCTACTACGCAACACAATGTAATATAACATAATAACAACATAAACTTGCCAAGGTGTGACAAAATAAAATGAGAAAAACATTCCATCCAAAACTTTCACTGGAAATATATGTTTTGAGGCTTCCTGAATAAAAAAAAATGGAAAAAAAAATCCACGCGCGCGCGCGTGTTCGTATCTGTGAATAGCATAACTCAAAAATGAAAAGTCGGATAATTACCGAACTTGATATTTAAGTTCAACACCTTCCAAAGATGCGATACGAAGATTTTCGAGTAAATCCTCCTGCCCCAAACAACCCTTACATGGAGCAATTTTTGTTAGCTTTTATTTTCGAAACAATTGCTCTCAAGGATTTTGATTAAAATAAAATATGTTAAAAGATATTTGCTGGGAGTAGTCTGTGAAGTCTTTTCATTGTGAATAACCTTTGTAGAATTGTAAACCGCAAGACATGGACACATACTTACTCTTACTGTACAAAAAATGTAAATCTAGCTAAAGCACACAATCTATATCCAATACATTTACTGTGGCAATAACCATTTCCGCGATATTCTTTGTTGTCGGTGTGAATTTTCAAATACTTACAATTTCTATAACTGCTCAGTCGCTATTCGTTCTTTTTCCTTTTGACTTTTGCTACCACGTACGTAATAGGTGGGGTATTGCATTCCACGCAAAAATTCGATACCGAGATTTCACAGGAAATACATGTTTTGAGGCCCGTGAATCTCCCCAAAAGATGCATTTTTAAAAAAAGGTCCATATGTGTGTCTGTAATTAGCATAACTTGTAAACGAAAAGTTGGATAAACACAAAACTTGGTATTTAGGTTTAGTACGAGTTTACTAGAGTGCTACGTATTCTAAAGATGCGACACAAAGATTTTCAAGAAAATCTTCCCACTCCAAACTACCCTTTATATGGAAGATTTTTCGAAGTTGTTACTCTAAAAATAGCTCTAACAATTTTGAATAAAATGCCATATATTTAAGATAATTACATGTAAAATAAAATGCATATCTTGAATTTTCTGGGAATAGCCTTTGAAGTCCTCTTCATTCGAAAGAGGAGCATATCTTGTATAACTGGTAAACGTTAAACGATAGACGAAAACGTACTACACAAGAAATGTAGATCTCTTTAAATCATACAATTTATTTCAAATAAATTCTTTTGTGGCATACGCCATTTCCGAGATGTCCGTTATTAATGATTTCGATTGTTCACTTGCTCATTCTTTGAAGTCCTGTCAACATTCAGTTGTTTTTCGCGATTGCATGGAAACAGTCAGCATATAGCGTCCAGTTCTTAAACATTTGACTATCACTGTTCTCTTTGTATCTATAACGAAATGTGTGTATAATGTGGAGAAAAGTAAACAGCCCATTCTTCCTTGTAAAACAGTTTTACTCCCAGGCTGAACACTGTATGTGGTCCAACTAACGTTATTTTCCGGGACAGAAATCGACTGTTATAACTCTAACAAATAAACTTTTGCCTTAAGCGATATACTGTTATCTGTTATAGATAAAGACAAAAGTTTAAAAGCTGTAAACTAGTTATGACAGCGTGAGCTGAAAATGACAAACGACAATCGCAGGATTTAAAAACAGCGTGGCTTGTCTCAAGTTGTAAAATTATGGGGTTGCAAACAATTTTCATACGCATAAAAGTGCAACAAAGGAGGAAATAACTACAAACTGCACTGAGGCCTTAGCAATTTGACTTAATATTAAAAAAACAAATATGTAGCTAGCTTTTACAGACAATTGTGAATTGTTTAATGTATACAAAGAGGTAATAGCTGATCCGCAGTACTGAAAGCACCTAAGTAAAGCACCACTATTAGAAAAATCTTATGTGTTACATTCACATGACTTTCTTTATCCTCTATCGGTTATTAATGTATATAAAATTCATTCTTACGAAAATTTATTTTCCTATCTCCTTCATTTTAATGAGATAACCTTTCTAAAAACAGCTGCATTACATATTTGTTTATAGATACAAGGGGCAAGCGATAGTCAATAGACTGGCCCTAAAATTACATACCTACCTACACTTTCCATGACATCGCGAGAAACAGCTGAAAATCGACAGGACTTTAAAAGAATAACTTTAAGTATTGAACAATTCGAACCATTAATAACGGATATCTCAGAAATGCGTCATGCCACAAAGAAAATTATTTGAAATAAACTGTGTTTTAAAGAGATATACAGTTTTTGTGAAATACGTTTTCGTCCATTCCTTGACGTTTACCAGTTATACAAGGTTATACAAAATTCCGTCCAAATGAAGAGGGTTTCAAAGGCTATTCCCAGAAAATTCAAGATATACAGTTTATTTTTCATGTAGGTATCATTAATATATCGTGTTTTAATCAAAATCGTTAGAGAAATTATTTAAAAAATAAAGAAATTTTGAAAAATCTTCCATGCAAAGGGTAGTTTGGGATGGGAGAATTTTCTTGAAAATCTTTGTGTCGTATCTTTAGTAGGTGCTGAACTTAAATGCCAAGTTTGGTATTTATCCAACTTTTCGTTTTTGAGTAATGTTGTTCACAGACACACACACACACAACGTTTCTCTAAAAAAATCTTTTATTTATGCAGGGGGCCTCAAAACATGTATTTCTGGTGAAATCTCGGTATCGAATTTTTGGGTGGAATGCAATATCTTATCTACCTACTAGGTGCATGGTAGAAAAAGTAAAAATACTATGTACTATAACCAGACTTTTCCTTAGCCATTACCATTTCACACGTATCTCTATGTATTATTCATACCAAGTGTGATAACTTCAGGGTTTCAAATTAGACTACATACAAGATGCAGAAACGACAGTCAGCTGTTTATACCAGGCTTATTTTGAATGAAGCGATTGGCGGTCGCCGGATCTGACTCGTAGCAGTATCTGCGGTAGCTGGCTCAGTTTTTTTTTTTTTGGGGGGGGGGGCCCACGGAGGAATAACGTTATCGTGGGGTATACTACAGAACAACCGAGTGTTTATTACGAGTACGGAGTCACGTGTGGACTGTCAGCTTAACTTTATACACAAACTACTGGTATCACCGTTTCTAACAAATACACAATTTTTACGTTGTTAGAAACATTTAATTAGACAGAGCCCGTGTTAGACAAAAATAACCACAGAGAACAAACAGTTCTAACCAACGAAAAATCAGACGAGATGTCTGTCGTGGAAAGAAGTTTAAGAAAATCGCAGCCTCACATTACACGTTTTTGATGACAGAATAATTGACTCCCCTCCAGATTTAAATTAATGTGATTATTATCTGTAGGGAATGCTTAAAGACAAAGTTTATATAACAAATCTCATATGTTCGACAGTATCTGGCGTGCGTTTTCCAATATTTCGGCTGCAGGAATGTTCAATAATGCGCTCAACAGGAGCCAAACTCATCATTTCCAACGCCTTTTATCAATAACAATTTATTTAGCATTATCTAAAGGAGATACAGCGAGCCTGTCGGCCACTACTGAAACAACGGATTCGTATAGTAGTGCCATGGGAGCGGCGGGGTGTCAGCCCGTCATTCAAGAGAAAGCTTGAATATAGTTAACTACCATAAAATGCATATTTAAATAAGCCCTATATTTATACTTTAGTAAGTTTTCGACTGAACATTTATGGCTTCCCAATTAAACAAAATTATATAAAGTTCAATCGAATGAAGAGGACTTAACAGGTTACATTAGACTTTTTATTATTATATTAATGGCAATGCCTCAAACATATGCCATTTTAATAAAAATCGTTGCAGCACTTTTTGAGAAAACATATAACCATTTTTTTTTTTAGATGAAAAGGGCTATTTGGTTGGGAAAATTGAGCGATTCCCCTTTCCATCCCCTCTCTCTCTCTCTCTCTCTCTCTCTCTCTCTCTCTCTCTCTCTCTCTCTCTCTCTCTCTCTAACGGAGCTTTTCCTTGAAATGTTTTCTTGGGGGGGGGGGGGGTTCAAGGACTTCAGAAACTGTATATACTGTGAAACCTAGATAGAGTATTGTTGGGCAGGACACAATACTTCCTCTCTCTACCATAGGTATACGGTAGAGAAAGTAATAGTGCGTACTTATAAGGCATACGATATAATTTGTGACATTATATTTATTTGTTTGTTAGCCCCACGTTGTGAAGCCAATTTGCGACGGTATTATGTTTATTTATTTATTGAGCGCCTGTTATTTTATTTAATTTTGGGTTCACTGTCCTCCGGCTAGCTATGATATTTTTGGTCGAGCACTTATCTTATACAAGGTGTGTAAACGGAAAGGAGTCTTTTATCCAAAGATAACAATGATGAAGAATTTGTTTTACACTTTTATTGTCGTAACATATTATGCACTTTCACATATTAATCGTGACACTCGCCAAACTGAAACTGTTATAATAACTTATTTACTGCTCATTCTTAATTCGCGTACTTCAACTTTTTGTGTAATTAACTTTACAACACTTGAGATTTTTCATAACTCTACTACGCGTAACCTGCGAAGCGATAAACTGTGCGATGTATTCAGCGACGTGTAATGCACAAATATTTCCGATGGACTGGAGCCGACGTGTAATATACAAATGGTTCCGATGGACTGGACCAATTTGACTATGACCTAGCCCTTTTTATACTCCTACACCCGATATGCCTAAAGATTATAACCGAGCTGCTATTGGTTAATAAAACGCGCCAATATTACGTCATTTGCTCGTCTCTAATAATGATAAACAGCTCACCCCCTCGCTACATTATTGCACGCTATTATTGTCAATTTCAGTAAGGCCGTATAAATCCACTTCTCAACAATGCTTACAATCAACAAACATCTCAAATCAATGTCACACATGATAGTGGTGTACTTCAAATGTATTTTTTTTTTTTTGTTGTTGTTGAGCCCCACGTTTGGGAGCCAATTTGCGGCGGTATACTTATAAAGTTTGTGTATGTGTGTTTACTCAACGTGGTGAAGCCATTTTGTGACGTGATTCTTTGTTAGGTTTGTAGCTCCATCTGGTGTTAGCAATTTGCGGTAGTATTAGTGTTTGTTTGAAAGAATGCGACTGTTATTTTATTTAATTTTTGTTTACTGTCCTCCGGCTAGCTATGATCTTTTTGGTCGAGCACATCTCTTTATACAGGTTGTGTAAACGGAAAGGAGTCTTTTATCCAAAGATAACACTGATGAAAGAATTTGTTTTACACTTTTATTGTCGAACACATTCACTATCACATTTACACATTGATCTAGACACTCGCCAAACTGAAACTGTTATAACAACTTCTTACTGATCACTTTTAATTCACATACTTCAACCTTTTGTATAATTAACTTTACAACACTTGAGAATTTTCCTAACTCTGCTACGCTTAACTTGGAATCGATAGCCGACGTATACTTTACAAATATTTCTGACGGACTGAAGGCGACGTGTAGCATACAAATATTTTCGGTGAACTGACGGGGTCTATCTCTAACCTAGCCCTTTTTATACTCCTACACCCCGATATGCCTAAAGATTATAACTGAGCTGCAATTGGCTAATAAAACGCGCGAACATTAGCGTCTACTTTTATATCCAATGAAAATTATGAATACATATGCTCTAGGTATAATGTTCCAGCAAATTCTAAAGGAAAACGCGCCAACATTACGTAACTTCCTCGTCTCTAATAATGATAAACAGCTCACCCCCTCGCTGCATTATTGCACGCTATTATTGTCAGTTTCAGTAAGGCAGTATAAACTTACTTCTCAACATTAATTACAATCAACAAACATCTCAAATCAATGTCACATAAAAATGCATATTCATATTATAATCATTCTTTACATTTAAATAATTTATGACAAATTACTGCATCACATAAAAATGCATATTCACACTATAATCACTCTTGACATTTACATAATTTGTGATACAAATTACTGCATCAAATTAAAAAATAATACAAATACCAAACCCTCGCGTTGAAGTCTCCATATTTTTATAAACAATTAGAGGCGTGGTTCTCAATAATGAAGCGAAATGCTGGAATTCGAGATGAATTACCATCCATTTTCAGCAAACTTATTGAGCATCTTTTCCATCTATAAAGCACCTGCACTACATCAGAATTCCTTGGCTAAATGCATACGTAACTAACTAGGAAGAGGTCTGTTTCCAAGGTAACCGACTGGTGTGGTTATACACGTCGCTTTACGCCATAATGTGTACAAGTAATCGAGCGAGAGATATCGATCTCCAAGCGGCTTGTGCATTTATCTACTTCGAGAATCTTGTGGTGAATTCTGATCAACAACAAGTGTGCAGGTGTTTACATAAATTAAGAGCGCTTTGTCTGACTTTCAAAAGGAAGCCGGTCCCTCCGATTAGGTAAGTATTCTAGGCATATTATGGACCTCTTCCTGCAGATTAGTGGATATTACTCTATAAGGTTTCTGCCATTCACATATAGATGAGAACATTAGTGGTAACTATAATGAAAAATATGGAAAAAATTGAGAAAGTCTCATATGTGGCATGCATTTACCACTTATTTATTTTCAGAGCTGCTTCAAACAAAAAGAGCTTAGTCATACAAAAGTATTTTGTCCTCTACTCTTATTTATTTTACAAGGCTTTAACTACGTGGTCATATCGCGACGAATCTGTTAGGAGAAACCTCGTGGCTTGGTGTGTGGCGAACAGTTAATCTTGTAGGTCTCATCCCTGTACCATTCACTCTTGCTTCACAGCAACTGTACTTCTGCTTCTGCCGAGCAAATGGCATTAGGGTACCTCCAGGTTACCTGCTTTCATTATATGTGGGCAGATGGCAGAGCATTCGCTATTACATTCTATTTTCCGTTTTTACTATTGTTTTAGACTTAAGGCTGAATTTTAAGCCGTGGTTTTAAATATCCAATCCGATATTTACCTTGGCAACTGAGAGAAACCATGAAAAAATCCCAGCCAGATTGGTCCGCCCAGGGATTTGAATGCGAACCACACACGTTACGTCTGAGCCAACCCGCTCGGTAGGAAGTATAGTATTCCATCCAGAAAGTCGATATCGAGATTTCACCGGATATATACGTTTTGAGAACCCTGAATAAAAATATCTGGTGTGTTATATTCACATGACTCTTTCTGCCAACTATTTATTTTTATAGATATACCTTCTACAGCGAGAGCCAAGAGACTACGAGCGGCTGCGCGGTGCTTTTGCTGTCCGCGTCCTCGGCGCTCATTGTCGTCTGCCGCTATCTTAGAAAGGCGCGGATACAATACAATATTTTTAAAACTACTTTCAAAGGCTTTACTTAACAACTTTATGAAAATGTGTTTGAGGACAGAACTTCGGTCCTCCTCCGACCTAATCCCCTGCGATTTCTATCTCTGGGATAAATTAAAGAAAGTGTACTAGACTAACCCACACACCCTGGAAGAATTAAAACAAAATATCCGCCAGGAAATTGCCAGCATTTCTCAACGTGAACTACGGCGAGTGATGGATAGTTTCCTAATGAAGTACCAAAAATGTATGGACAACGACGTTGGCCGGTTTCAGCATTTCCTTTCATAAAGTTGGTAAGTAAAGCCTTTAAAAGTAGTTTTAAAAATGTTGTATGCTTTCGTCCGCGCCTTTCTATGATAGCGGTAGATGGCAACGACCGCCGAGGACGCGGACAAGAAAAACACCGCGCAGCCGGTTCGTAGTTTTTTGGCTCTCCCTGTAGCTACTACAATCTATTCTTATGAAACTTTATTTTTCTACTTATTTCATGTTAATAGAGATCAACCTTAGCATAAATAGTTTCATACACATTTCGCTGAAGGTACAAGAGGGATACAGAAAACCGAATTGATAGATGTTAAAAGGGGGACGCTGCAAGCTGGCCTTTAAATTCAGAACTCTTTTCATAACATCGCGAGAAACAACTGAATAGCGATAGCACGTTTAAAAAATTACAAGGCAACTGAAGAATTCAAATTAATAATAACGGATATTCGGAAATGGCTGATGTCACAAAAAAACTTACTTGAAATAAATTGTGTAATTTAAAGAGTTCTATCTTTTTGTGTAGTACATTTATCGGATCCCAATATAAAAGATAAAAAAAATTAATTGATTCGCAAATTATAGAACCAGTGAACAAATTTAAGTATCTGGGATGTAAAAATCTTCAGAAAATCATGGATAGAAAGAAAAACACAATAAATATAAATATGTTTGTGGAACTATAAGATGTTTAGGCAATAAAACTTCAAAGGGAACGCAATTAAAAGTTTATTGATGAGTGGTATTGCTAATGCTACTTCATAGAGGTGGCTGAAGTATCTTTAATTGAAATAAGAACACTTGGAATAAAATGAGTGCACGATTGTAGACAACCACCGTAAAAACTGGAAACAACATTTATACAAAATCAATGAAAATCGATTACCTAAGAAATCACTTAATTATAAACCACGAGGAAAACATAGGCCGTCCAAAATTAAGACGGAGTGAACAATTCTAAACCTAATGGGGAACGTACGAGCCTAAGGCTCAAACCGTGTGGATGATGATGACATTTCTGTCTATCCCTTAAGATTTGCCAGATAGGCAAAATTGTACAAAATTCCTTTTGAATCAAGTGAACTTCACAGGCTGTTTCCAGAAAATCCTAGATGTGCAGTTTATTTATCATGTAAATATCTTAAATATATCGTATTTTAATAAAAAATCGTTATATGAAATAAAAAATGTTGACATAGGTTCCTTGTAAAGGATAATTTGAGGTAGAAAGATTTTATTGAAAATCTTCGTATCGCATCTTTGGAAGATGCTGAACTTAAATACCAAGTGAGCTTTTTCTAAAAATTCTTCTTTTTGTATTCGGGGGCTTCAAAACATTTTTTGTTCTGTGAAATCTCTATATCAAATTTTTGGGTTGAATACAATAGGTACGTGGTAGAGAAAGCAAAAAGCATTCGTCATTCCTAATGCAGTTGTAGAACAAAAGACTCACGTAACCGACTTGTTTTTGTTACCGAAGAAGCTATAACGTGTTATCAGTGACCACATCGCCTTATCTCTGCCTTACGTAACGAGTACAATGGGAGTTTTATCTACACACAGACATAAATGTTTCCACCATTCGTTATACATCAGTGGTTTCCAAACTCTGAGGAGTTAAACCTAAGAGAATTAATACAAAAGTGTTTTAACAGAAATTGGAAAATGATATTACTAGGGCCAATATGATTGAAATTAGTTAAATGTAATATGTATATTAAAATCTTCCAGGATTAAGCCAGTTAATCTAACAGTTGAGTGCCTTCTTTTCGGTGAGAGGATTGGAGAAAAGAATTTTATTTTAGGAAAATGGAGCAGATTCAGAAATGTGGTAGCCATAAAATAAATGATGCAAATAAAGCTGTTTAAGAGTTTTTGTGCGAAATTAAAAAGAAATGATTTTGATAACTTGAAAATAAAACTCGAGGAAATCGCTAGAAGATATTTATGCATATAAAGAATTCTAAATATTTGTAACAACAATTTAACAAGATGTTTTTGTAATATTGCATATAAAATTAATGTAATGGCAAACTACTATTTAATGATCAGGGCCAAAGCAGCCTTATGAAATAATGTACACAGAGAGCCAAGAAACTACGAACCGGCTGCGCGGTGTTTTTCCTGTCCGAGTCCTCATTACCAACTTTATGAAAGGAAATGCTGAAACTGGCCACCGTCGTTGTCCATACATTTTTGGCACCTCTTTAGGGAACTATCCATCACTCGCCGTAGTTCACGTTGAAAAATGCTGGCAATTTCCTGGCGAATGTTTAATTCTTCCAGGGTGTATGGATTTGTCTTATACATTTTGTTTTAAGTTACCCCAGGGATAGAACTCGCAGGAAGTTCGGTCGGGGGACCGAGGGGGCCACAAATCTGTACTAATAATTCTGTCCTCAAACACACTTTCATAAAGTTGTTAAATAAAGCCTTTAAAAGTAGTTTTAAAAATGTTGTATAGTTTCATCCGCGCCTATCTACGATAGCGGCAGACGGCAACGAGCGCCGAGGACGCGTACGGGAAAAACACCGTGCAGCCGGTTCGTAGTCTTTTGGCTCTCCCTGTACTAGAAGCACTATTTATATTTTGAGCCTTGGCAACCCTGAATGTTGTAGGTGCCATTTGACGTTTCCAATGGAAAGTTTGACATTTTTTACCAAAATCTACTTCAACATTTTGTCAATAGAGCGTCATTTGTTTTGTTTACACTAACTTGAAAATTGTGTGTCAACAAAAACATGGAATTAACTCGTGAAAATGTTCGTGCAATGATTTATGACGACTTTCGACGTGGATTATCAAGACAAGAGTGCATCGATCAACTAACTACCACATTTGGCGACGAAGCTCCATCCTTTCCCACTGTGAAACGCTGGTATAACGAATTTAATCATGGCCGCCGTTCGCTCAATGATGAAATTCGTTAAGGTCGTCCGAAATCAGGTGTTGTGCCAGAAAACATTGATGCTGTGCAAAACCTAATAAAGAAAGATCGTCATGCGACATATTGTGAGATTGAGGCAACCGTAGGCATTAGTTCCACCAGCATATATAAAATATAGCATGATTATTTATCCGTGAAAAAGGTTTGCTCTCGTTGGATCCCATATAATTTGACGCAATCTCAAAAAGATGCTCGTGTCGATTGGTGTACAAAAATGCTCAAGAAATACAATAGCGGTGCCTCAAAACACGTATATAAGATGTAACACGTGACGAATCATGCATGTATGCGTATGAGCCGGAACGTAAACAGCAATCGATTGTATGGGTGTTTCAAGATGAAGCAATTCCAACAAAAGTTGTTCGCACTGGAAGTACTTCGAAGCAAATGGTCGCCTGCTTTTTCAGCAAAACTGGTCATGTGGCAACAGTGCCTTTACAGGAACGTAAAACGGTCAATGCCGAATGGTACACAGCAATTTGTTTGCCGGAAGTCTTCGGTGAAGTAAGGAAATCCAACAAGAACCGTAGGATCGTTCTTCATCAAGACAATGCGAGCACACACACACATCTCGTCTAACAACAGAGTATTTGAAGGCTCAAAAAATCGAATTGATGGGTCATCCGCCATAAAGTCCTGATTTGGCACCCAATGACTTCTTTTGTTCCCGAACATCAGGAATAAATTGCGTGGACAACGATTTTCGTTGGCAGAAGAAGCCGTTGATGCCTTTAAAAACCATGTTTTGGAGGTGTCTCAAGAAGACTAGAATAAATGCTTTGACAATGGTTCAAACGGATGCAAATCATCATAAAGGAGAATATTTTGAAAAACAATAAATCAGTTTTCAATCATAAATTACTTTGTTTTAATTATTAGGCTCAAAATATAAATAGTGCCCCTCGTACTACCACTTTGGCACTCAATAAAGAAACTAACCTACCCGATAGACATAGATTATAAGGCAGATTCTAAATTAAACTCCTAAATGTTAAAAAGTATTTCTAAGACCAGGACATTAGAATGCAAACATATTGTAGTCATAACAGAACAATGCTTGCAAAGACGGCTTTGACTTTTTGTCTGAGAATGTCACGAAGTAGAAAATACTTGTGGTTACTCCACAGAAAATGCACGTAAAAATAAAACAAAAGCCGCGGTAATTTCATTCTAAACAATACATATGGATGGCCACGATTTAGCAACTGAGAAAACAGAAGACACAGCAATCCGAAGACAATCGGATCTGCTTACGACGGTACGATACGTGTGCAATACTTATACCAGGACCTTTTAATAACCCTTATGTAATAAAATTTTGCTGTATTTCACCCGGATGTTGTAACTTAATTGATTACCAGTGCATGTTAAATAATAAGACAGGAAAACTGTGTCCAGTATAGCATTACAAATTAGTCGACCGATACATCCGAGAAGATTTTTCTTGCACGATTATGTGTATATTACGTCTTCCCAATGATATTTGCACAGAAGAGGATTTAGAATTCCAAAACACAAATTCGTTTCCAAGGATACTCATGTCTATCAATATAAATTTGATGACTATAATAACATACAACATACACTAGGGGCGGGAAGCAAAATATAACTCAATTGTCCGTGCCTTTTCATAATCCACTTCAAATTCTTCTTGAAATACTGAATCTCTAACAACCTCTAGCTCCCGAGGTTGCGGGTTCAAATTCAGCAGAGGGCGATAGATTTTTTTGGGCGTAAAAATCCTTAGCATAGATTCCTTTGGAAGGAAAGTAAAGCCGGAGGTCCCGTGTCATAGATTTACGGCACATAAAAGAGCTTCAAGCCTGATAGAGGCCTCTGAGCAAAATTTCCGGTCTTTAACGCCGAAGAATGGGACGCTAAGGACCACAACAGATAAAGAGCGTCCATAAATAAAACCCAATTTAATTTAATTTTAGCAATAGAACATCAGCACCAATGTGGCAGAGGTTAGGCATGAAAATTAAAGTGAATTGTATTTACAGACGCTCTTTAACACTATGGTCCTTAGAGTCCCATTCTATATTGGGCGTGAAAGAATGAAATTTTGCCCAGAGACCTCTTTATCAAGCTTGAGGTTCTTTTACGTGCCGTAAATCTACGATACGGGACCACCGCTTTACTTCCCTTACGAAGGAAGCCATGCTAAGGATTTTTAAGGCCGACAAAATCCATCAGCCCCTGCCATCGTTAGGCATGGATTTGTGAACAGAAGGTTTGCGGTTCAAATTCTACCACGACATCCTCCTCGACTATTATTTTCCACAGTTTTGATACACCATCAAACAATTGACTCATCGCCTTCTAAATTATAGAATCTTGCTTAATCATCCTATTAATTATAGCGGTTGAATTGAGAGCATTGAGTTACCCGAAATTCGATGTGACGATGTGTATGTTCGTTAAAAATTTTCTTTATTAATAATTCAAGATGATAAATACACGATCGTACGAAAACTAGTGTGCAATATCTTTTCGGAAATACGAAATAGACTTCTCTCTCTTTTCAAACTATTTCTTAATTGTATAATAATACACTTCCCAAAATTCAAATGAATTATTTTATGGCATTAACTATTTCCGAGATATACTATGTTCAAATACTTATACCTTTCTTAATTGGCAAGTCGCTATTCGACTTTTCTCGCAGCCATGCAAACAGTATGGAATTTCAAAGCCATCACATAACAATCTGCTTTTTAAATATCGGACTATCGCTTGAGGCAGTATTTTTAACACTTAAATGATTTTAGTCAAATTATATAATATAAAGTCAATAACAGCCCCCTTAAATGTGTATGTAACAAGATATAAAAGGTGTATATTACAGTCATTGTATATGTTTATATTATTGTACCCATGTTTAATAATGTTATGTGAATGTATTACGCAATTTAATAATGTAGGAGCTGTGAGAATAATAGGTTAAAAGTTGCTAACAATGACGTAACAATGAGGTAACCAAGAGGCAATAATGAATTTAAAAGTTTAACAATACTGCTTGTGATTCTTGGAAGCAATAATGTATTTTTTGTGAGTTTATAAAATAGCCAATTAACAACCAGAAAAAGCTTTAGTTAAATGAAGGTATTCCATTGGAGTAGGATTAGACAATCAGAAAATGAAATATAGCAAAATTTACAAATCTAGAAGTCAGTTGCTTGTAGACAGTGCTCATAACTGGACGCGTTGTTAGCGACAGTGTTTCTAACCGGATGCGAGATGTGTCCTCGAGAAGTATAATACGTATTCAGTGTGAGATGAAAATAGTTTATGTGTTAAAAAGTGCAAGTAATTAATTAAAGAATCTCACAGCTCTCTATATCAGTGAAGTGTTATTTAAATCGTGTCAAGAATTAATAAAAAAAGGAGTGAATTAAAAATTATAATCTGTGTAAGCCTACATTCTTCAGCCGCATCACGCCCTGTTAAGAGAAACATGTCTCTAACAATAATACTGACGCAGCCGAGGCAAACATAAATATGTAATATTTAAAGAAACAGTAAAATTACAAAGTTAATATTTTTAAATTTGGGGCAAAGTCCACCTGAAAGTACATTTGGGGCGAAGGCTACCGGAAACTTTTTACCATATGTGCGGTTGCAACTACTTCAAGTTCGGCTCCCCAACAGTTGAAATAGCAATACAACAACGTAAAGACAATAAACCTTTAAAATCGGCTCCCAAAACGTGGGGCAAATAAAAAATACAACAAAACAACACCTTCACGCATCAGTGTATTGTTTTCTTATACCCAATGCGAAATGTTCAAATTTTTAACGAAAATTTATCTCGATTAACAAGAAAAAGATAAAAGAACAAGCTTTTGTAAGAAACGTTTTAGACGAATGCTTGGAAAAGTTGTGTGAATGCAACACCTCGGAATTCTTTTCTATCTACGCTAATGGAGATAGATTATTGCAAAAAATTATTTCATTACACATTTCATTGTGATTCAGAAGCCAGTGGCGATAGTCAAAAAAGCGCGTCGTTATATGCTGTCTTTGAAATTCCACTCTGCACAACCAGGAGAAACAAACGAACTGCGATTTTAAAACTGAAACCAATAACAACGAATATCTGAAAATGGTTAGTAACACAAACAATTTTATTTGACAAAGAAATATTTTTCTATGGTAACTCCTTGTCTATCTCTTAAGATTTATCAGTTATACAAAATTACAAAATTCATTCAAAATGAAGAGAACGTCATACGCTATTCCCAGAAACTTCAAGATACACATTATATTAGTCATTCAGATATCTTCAACATTTGGTATTTTAATCCAAATCGTTAGTAGTTTTTGTGGAATGAAGTATGATTATTTGTTTGTAGTTGGAAGATGCTTCATGTTTATCTGCATCAAGTATGGGAGCCAATTTGTCGCGGTCACTTTGTGTTATCTATTGCTGGGCGCCTGTTATTGTATTAATAGTTTGAATTTTGAGTTATTTGTCCTCCGGCTAGCTATTATTTCTCGGTCGAGCACATCTCTTGAACAGGGTGTGTAAACGGAAAGGCCTAGTTATTCAAAGATAACACTGATAAAAGAATTTGTTTTTACACTTTTATTGCCGTCACACTTCTTTAATTTCACATATTGACTCTTGATACACGCCCGACTGAAACTGTTATATTCTCTAAACTTACTATAATCACTTATTTGTTGCACCTTATTAATTCGCGTATTTCGCATATATAACTAGCTTTACGACGCGAGAGATTCTGTAGAATTGCTTAACGTGTGCTTTATGTATGCTTCCGTTGAACTACGCGACGTATAACTCACGAATACTTATGTTGAACTGATCGACGTATTACACGCGAATGCTTCTTCTGTACTGAGCGTTACCCATCTCTCTGCTTCATAATTTATACTCCCTCACCCAACATGCCTAAAGATTATAACCGAGCTGCTATTGGTTAATAAAACGCGCCAACATTAGCGTCTATTTTATATCCAATCAAAAATTACGAAAACATATGCTCTAGGGAAGAAATTCCTGCCATTTCTAAGAAAAGCGCGCCAATCTGACGTCATTTGCTTGTCTCTAATAACTGATAAACAACTCACCCCCTCGCTCATTGTTACCCGCTCTTATTGTCAGTTTCAGTGAGGCCGTGTAAACTTATTTCCTAACAATGCTTATAATTAACAAATATCTTAAATCAATGTCATACAATAATGCTTATTTACACTACAATCACTCTGGCATTTACATTGTTGTGATACAAATTAGTGCCACAGGAACTAAAAATGTTTCGTCTAAAGAGTAGTTTGGGGTAGACATTTTCTTGAAAATCGTCGTGTCGTGTCGTGTCGTATCGGAAAATGGTGAAGTTTGGTATTGATTCGACATTTCCTCTTTACTTTCTCTACCACGTACATAGTAGGTAAAGAGGTATTGTATTCCACCCAAAAATTCGATAACCAAAATATATGTTTTGAGGACTCTTGAATAAAAAAAATAACTCAAAAACGAAAAGAGTAATACATACCAAATTTAGTATTTAGGTTCAGTACCTTCTAAATATGCGACACGACGATTTTCAAAAAAAATTACTCCACCCGAAACTACTCTTTACATGTAACATTTTTCGAAAATTTTTATTTTAAAAAAATGGCTCTAACAATTTTGTTTAAAACCATATATTAAATACTTTCACATGACAAACAAATTGTATACCTTAAATTCTGGGAATAGCCTGTGAAGGGCACTTCATCCGGAAGGGATTTTGTATAATCTTATATAACTAATAAACGTTAAGCGATAGGTGAAAACGTACTATACCAAAAATGTAGATATCTTTAAACTACACAATTTATTCCAAATATCTTTTTTGTGCCCTCAGCTATTTCCGAGATATTCCTTATTAATGGTTCGAATTGTTCAATACTCAGTCTTTTTAAGTCCTGTCGATTTTCAGTTGCTTCTCGCGATGTCATGGAAAGAGTGTGGAATTTTAAGTCCAGCATACAGCGTCCAGTTCTTAAACATTTGACTATCGCTATTCCCTTTGTATCTACCGAAATGTGTAATGTAGCTACTTCCGGAAAGGTTTATCTGGATAAACTGAAGCAAAATAAACCGTCGTAAAAATTTTCATACCCCTTAATAAGCGATAGAGGGTAGAGAAAGCCATGTGAATGTAACATGCCTGTTCACAGACACACAATTTTCTGTTTGTAATATTGATATAGAGTATAATTGACGATGTTGTGAAGGTTCCTCCAACTTGAAGCATGGACATTGTAACCTGAGCACAACAGTTTGATCGCTATCAGTAGCCTGACTCCAGGTTTTGACAATCTCATCCCCTCCACCACACAATACACCCCCACACAACAACATGCGGGCAGCTTCGCCGTGATAACGCCCTTACAGGCACAGCATGTACCTCGAGAAGGTTAAACCAGTACGCATTTTGTATAAAGTATCACTGCGCAAACAAAATTAGTAACTCCAAACTTAACGCGATTTACTTCTCAGCTTCGAAGATTTTTAATTTTAAAAATTATGATGCCTTACATTCACTTGACTTTCTCTATCCATTCTTCAACAAACTATTATTACAAAAGCTTATTTTCTATTGCTTGTGAACAAGTATTTTTACTTTCTCTACTACGTATAGTAAGTAGGGGAAGTATTGTATTCCACCCAAAAATTCGATACCGAGATTTCACCGGAAATATATGTTTTGTGACCCCTGAATCCAAAAAAAGCATTTTTGGAAACATGTCCGTGTGTGTCCGTGTGTGTGTGTGTGTGTGTGTGTGTCTGTGAACAGCATAACTCAGAAACGAACAGTCGGATAAACACCAAACTTGGTATTTAGGTTCAGCATCTTCCAGAGATGCGACACGAAGGTTTTCAAGAAAATCCCCCATCCCAGAGTACCCTTTACATGGAAGATTTTTCGAAAATTTCAATTTTCTCAAAAATGACTCTAACGATTTTGATTAAAATATCATATGTTTAAGACATTTTCATAACAACTGAAATGTATATCTCGAATTTTCTGGTAATGTCTTCAAAAGTATTCTTCATTGTGAACGACTTTTGCATAACTGGTAAACCATAAGAGATAGACAAAATTTTAGTACACAAAAAATGTAGATCGCGTTAAAATACACAATTTAAGTCGTATACATGTTCTTTGTTAAGTGAACCATTTTCGAGATATTGCTTGTTATTCCCTTAAATTTTCCAATACTTATACTTTTTCTCAAATTCATTATTCTTTTTCTTATGTCATGGACATGCAAAGAGAATGGAATGCGCCACATAGCAACCAGCGCTTAAAAGATTTGACTATCGCTTATAACTTATCATATTCCCCTTGCATCTACAAGAAAATTAGCAATAAGATTATTGACATCTCGATATCTCGATTAACATGAACCATATGGAGAATAAGCTTTTATAAAAATAGTTTGTACAAGAGTAGAGAAAGTCATGTGAGTGTAACACATCAAATTTTTTCTCTTCTTCTTTTATTTTGTTTGTGTGATTTTTGTTAGTTTATCTTTTTTTATTTTAGTTTTATTTCTTATAAATATATTAACTTTAAAGTAGGTACAGTGTGATGAATATAGTCTGAAAAATATGAACTACAGTGTATTATACATGGTTATTCAAAAAGAAAGAACAGACTTTGAAGTAGGGGGTTACGAATAAATGTGAATAAAACGGAATACCTGGTAGTAGGAGGAAGTGGACGGGACATCTCACTACCCCAAGGAATTATTAAAGTTGTTAAAAAGTTTAAATATTTGGGATGGCTTATTTATGAAGCAGGGAGCTGTAAAGCGGATGTAGACAATATGCTAGAACAAGCACGAAGAGACATAAAAATGTTGAATGGAGTTTTTTTGGAGTAGAGCCATGTCAATTTGTACAAAGAAGAGGATTTTGAGGACTGTGGTGGAAAGTATAGTGACCTATGGTGCCGAAGCGTAGACTTTGGTAGAGGGACAAAAATCTAAGATATTGGCAGTGGAAATGGACGGAATAAGACGTAGTGCTAGAGTATCAAGGATGGAAAGAAGGAGAAATGAAGAGATGAGACAGATGGTGGATATGGAGGAAACAGTGGTGGAGAGAATTGAAAGGGGGGTCTTCAATGGTATGGACATGTGAAAAGAATGGAGGATGATCGGTGACCTAAAACCTTTTTAGAATGGTCACCTCGTGGAAGAAGAAAGCGAGGTAGACCAAGAGCAACCTGGAGAGGACAGATTCATAGAACGATGAATGATCGTTGACTGGAGGAGGATGACTTGTTCAATCGGGAAGTATGGCGAATGGGACTACAGGGCTGAAGAGTGGAGAAGCGATTAAAAGTAAAGTAAGGAACAGGCTATAAATGTTTATTTCTAATGAACGACAATAGACGGCGACACATGTGCTACATCACCGAATAGAGGAAAGTTCAAAATTTTATTTTATGTGTTCAAAATGAGCACCATTTGTTATGCGAGGACGAGCAGTGTTTTTCGTTTGCATACGCAACCATCGTCTACGAATTTATTGTATCAATTGTACATTTTTATGACGAGGTGGCTCGTTGTTGAACTTACAACGAAATGCACGCTGCAACGGAACAATTACTACGTTTCCATGGGGAATTGAAATCGATTTGAGTCCAATTCCATACTGAATACGATCCGCGTTTCCAGGTTAAATTCAATACGTATTGAGTTCCATTTGTATACACAAAGTTCGAGAATAAAATAATTCAAGCTTTTATGTTGGTCAACTTGCATTTAGGTTGCCGAGCCTCTTGAACATATGTTAATTTGTTTTTCTGTGTATTTTAAGTGTGTTTTGTGGTTAGTGAATGTTTTTGAGAAGAATTGCGAATTATGGAAGCGATAAAAGTGGCTTTACTGTGTGTTTTATTATACATGTGATTAGCGATTTCCGCTAATAAAACAAAATTACGAGCGTGCAGCGTGTTACCATGAGTATAGTAGAGGATAGCATCTTTGGCGTATTCAAAACGATTTGAGTACGATAGGCGTTTCCATGCAACCAATTTCGATCCGATCCTACTGTCTAAGAGGATCGGATCCAAGTTGCAAAACATCTCAATACGATACGATCCTACTGTCTTTCCATGCAGTATTCAATATGGAAAGTGTACTCAACTCGATTTGAATTCTCCATGGAAATGTAGTTGATGGATTCACTTTTTGCATAATGCAGCACACAAAACTACTTTTCCTGTGGCGTTGCCATTTACTCGTAAACGAACACAGCGCCGCTGTAGGCAATGAATGAAACTAATAGGTGGGGACTTAAAACTATGAACTTTCCTCTATTCAATGATGTGTTGTATGTGACGCTATCTATTGTCGTTCATTAAAAAGAATATTTAAAATCTGTTCCTTCTTTTTGAATAACCCTGTATAAGCACGTAAGGTCTATCTGACCCATGAAATTTATGAGTTTGATTATGTAAAATGTTTTAAGACCAATAAATATACCACTCTATTCTAATCATATCTTCTTGTCAAATGAGACAAATATTTTGTAGAAATGATTTTACTACATACTAGCTGAAATACCCGGCCGTGGCAGTGGTTTGGCAGTATATAGCTACAATATTTAGCCTTAGGTTTGCACTTACCCAAGAGCCCTGTATTGCTTTGGAGGCATTTAAAACTTATTATACAAAATACTTAAAGAGTTAATTAAAATTCACAGGAATCTTATAAAGAAAAAAAAACCTATGCAAAAGCACTCTAAACAACCACAAATGCCAGTTTGTAATGATGGTTTATACTAAATGCAGCTGAGTGACTTCTAGTTGTCACATTCGGGTTACTGCAGCAGCAGCGGCAAAATATTAAAACAGTACTTTCTTTAAAAGCACGCCTCGTAGATTTCTTATGCAAAGCCTAACTACAATAACCACATACTTTCGTCATAGAAAATGTCTTCACACATCTGTCATACCTTTTAACAAAATTTTCATTAACACTTAATTATTCATGCAAATAACCCATGCTTTGTCCTTAAAAACCATTAAACGTGGGTCACTAAGGCAACATTAATATTATCCAACATCTAATAGCAGAAATTAATTCTTATAGATTTTTAATGTTTAAAGTTTAGCGGCATTCCAAGCCGAGGTTTGCAAGATTCCTGATTCCTGCACAAGCTTTCTCAGAGATTTCTCTGGACTTCGGTGTAACTTTTCTCCGATGTCATCGGGTTTTTTCCTCTGTAAGAACACAGCGATTTACTTTCGGTTTCTTATCAAGAATAGATCCCCTTTCGCTAAATTAACTCACAATATTACAGCAGTTTCTCTGTGAAGAGCACTAACAGCAGGGAATCTGTCTATAAACCGCTGTCTCACTTCTCCACAAGCGTTTGTTGTCACATACGAATCATACATGAAGATTGTGTGTGCTAAACTATACGGACTTTTTATCAGTAATAACACACTGTAACATGCGGACTCACAAAGTATTAATCTCTGTACAGCACAGTCTTCACGTCAATTGATTAGCCGGTAGACGGAGAGGAGATAGGACCGGTTAGAAGCAGCGCAGTGCAGAGCAAGCAATTACCCATAATACAGCCACGCGTCGAAACGAAAGTTCTATAGTGGCTTTGTCCACCAAAAAATCTTATGTGTTACACTCACATGACTTTTTCTACTCTTGTACAAACTATTTTTACAAACGCTTATTCTCCATATGCTTATGTTAATCGAGATGTTAATCTTATTGCTAATTTTCTTGTAGGTGCAAGGGGAACATGGTAGTGAAAATGATTCACTCAACAAAAAAATATGTATATGACATAAATTGTGTATTTTAACGCGATCTACATTTTTTGTATAGTGAAACTTTGTCTATCTCTGATGGTTTACCAGTTATGCAAAAGTCGTTCACAATGAACAATACTTTTGGAGACATTCCCAGAAAATTCGAGATATACATTTCATTTGTCATGAAAATATCTTAAACATATGATATTTTAATCAAAATCCTTAGAGCCATTTTTGAGAAAATAAAAGTTTCGAAAAATGTTCAATGTAAAGGGTAATCTGGGGTGGGGGGATTTTCTTGAAAATCTTCGTGTCGCATCTCTGGAAGATACTGAACCTAAATACCAAGTTTGGTGTTTATCCGACTGTTCGTTTCTGAGTTATGCTGTTCACAGGCACACACTCAGACAGACACACACACGGACATGTTTCCAAAAATGCTTTTTTTGTATTCAGGGGGTCTCTAAACATATATTTCCGATGAAATCTCGGTATAGAATTTTTGGGTGGAATACAATACTTCCCCTACTTACTATACGTAGTAGAGAAAGTAAAAAGGCGGGATGTCAGATGTTTTGTTTATTTGCTAGCAGCCATTTTCAGTGAAATTATTTTCAAATGTTTTGCCTTACACCAGCCAATGGAGCGATTATATGCTATGTCATATTTCTTTCTGATTTTTTGGGTAAGTACATCTAGTGTTATTCTTTCTGCTGCTTCTGAAATTTCACCTGGCTCTTCCATTTCAGTTTCTTCTGAATTCATAGTTACCGCCATTTTATCTTTCTGTAGCTTATACTAGATAAAAGAATAGTATCAAAGAAAGGGGAAGGCTGCCTATTAAATGTATAGGTTAAATTTAAGTATGACGATTTGTATTGTAAACAGATAATGCGAGTGCCATGAGAAATTAATCATGCAAAAGACATATGAAAAGTATAACCTAATTAAACCAAAACAAGTTATTAAACATATGCAAATGTGCACTTGAAACCAAAGCTGGTCACAATGAAGATTATCGCACTAGTTCGATACAACTTTATACTTTTACTTAAACTAACGAAGATAAAGTATTCAGTTGGAAATATTGAGGGTGTAAATACTCCCCTTGTCCCCCTTAATTTATGTCTATGATTGTACTTTTCTCGTAAATGTCTCGAAGAGAAAATGAGATTTTTATCAGCTTTTTCACATGATTCGCTGCAGTTCTTTTCGTCGTCTGGACAGGACTATACTTTCTAAATTAAAAAGTTCGTGCAACACTCACACGACTGTTTCTACCCGTTTAAATTCATCTCTTATATTAACTACAATAATATTATAAACAAAAAGATTGTGTACGTGTGTGGAAGGGGTTAAATATCTAAACATGTAACTAATTTTGATAATCATTTCACCAGTGACGCCCTGATTTTTCTGACGGAGATAGCTATAATAGAGCTTATAATTTCAGCTCCTAAATGAATAAAATACTAAAAAGGCTTTACAGGCCTGGATATTATAATGCGAATATTTTCGTTCTCACCGTGGTTGCGTTACTATACATGTAAAAACAAAAACCGGTTATGCTTTATTTTAAGCAACACAGATGGCCATGTTTTAACACCTAAGCCCTGTACAACTGCTAAACTAACGGAAGAGAGAGAAAGCGAAACGAAAAACAATCGTATCCGCTTATAAATATATTTATTTATCAAATTCTTTTTAAGCAAAGTCTTTACCCTAAATCAATGGATGAATGTTGTACAGTTATCTGATTTTAAAACCTTTTAACAACCCTTAAATAATTAAGTTTTGCTGCATTTTCTCTGTATGTTGTAATAAATTTCATTACAAATGTATGTGAAACACATAAACGGAGAAACTTATGTGCAGCGAAACGTTTTAAATTATTCAAGCATATATTTCTAATTAGAAGCTCAGAATATTCATTTTTGGCAGTTTAGCTCTATTGCGTTGAAAATTGATATCAGGAGATAAGTGCCTTTCCAATGTACAAAGAGAAGCAAACATTTAAAATTCCATCTATTGTGCTTATTTAGAAATTATTAACAGCTAAAGCTATAAAAAATTATTTTTCACAAATTGCATATTTCAACGAGTTCTGTGTTAAGCATTTGCCAGTCTCTTATGGTTTTCATTCGTATAAAATTCTGTTGGAATGATGTAGACTTTGCAAGTTATTTACGTAAAGTTCAAGACGTTGGTACAGTAATTATTGACAAGAAGATATAAATAATTAAATAAATAAAAGTAAAATAGGTAAATAAGGTAATTAAGCGTTCCGGCCAACTTAAGCATATAAGAAACTCATTAGCTCAAGGTTCAGGTAGCTAGAATTCAAGACGTTAAGAAATAAAGAGATGTGAAACTATACGTACATCAGTTCGGAAAAATTGAGAAAGTGAAACAATTTTAGAATTTGGTAGTCAAAGAGTAAAAGTTGTCTTTCAGATGCCTAAGATTTGGCTACGTATAATTTAGGAACTTTGGTGGGATAGTTCTAAAGTAGGCGAGTCTTGTTAACAAAAGAGCGTGTATTGCGTCTTTACTTTTCTTTCGTCTACAGGCTTAGGGAATTATAGGCTTTTACAGTGATCGGCAGTTCGTAGCGCCCAAGACTGCGCTGAGTTATCAGTTACTTAGCGGTAGCCACGAGTTTTGTCGGTAAACATTTTAGCGACTCACGCAACTTACGCTTCCAGTTTCTTTTATTGCGGAAACAGTTATTTCAAACCGTAAAATTGATACTGCAGAAGTTAGCAGGTATAACAATTCAGTTGTTATAGTTTCGAGTGCCACGATTCATAACCAGTTTCACTCTTTATCTTCAAACGGTTGGTAACTCGCTTCAATAGCTTAAATATTAGATCACATTACATTTCTCAGTCAATTTAAACTGGTGTTATCCTTTCACACTACGCCCACGCATAATCTGAGAGACATATCTCATACCCAACCACTGTAGCAGCAGATATTGGAGACGACGTTAAAAAGTGACATCGGATCTTCGTTCTCATTGTACGTTTATTCATGCCATTATCTAAAGGTTTTAATCAAAGTAATTAGAGAAGCTTTAAGACAGTAAAACATAACAACATGTTTTTCGCTTAAAATTTTGTTAGAGGTGGCGTAAAATTTTCAATTTGCCTGCTAAGTGCGGAATTTATTGAACTTTTCGTTTTGGGGGACCTCAAAAACGTGTTACTTTGCTGTAAAACTTCAATACTGAATGTTTAAATGGTATACCACATATCTTACAGCTTCCGTAAGCCATAGAGAAAGTAAAAATGAAGAACCGCAAAGTTTGTATGTTCTAGCGGATGTTTCAGTAATTTGATTCGCCCTCTGTTTTAATGCTCGCTGTTTACGGAAGTGCGCGTCATTTAAATACGATAAATTCTTATTACTTCCGAGAGCAGGCCTGATAATGTTTCTCTCTCTTGAGCATGTAACACTATTGAAAGTCGTTTACCAGTTCTACGATGATTTTACACCTTACAATACATTCAAAGGAAACTCTGCACAGTAGAAAAAAAACATTTCCCTCAAAAAGGGAATGTTTTAAAAGGCCAATATATAAAAAGCGCCGATAAGACGAATGGGTGAATCAAAACACTATAAAAATTATCTGACGCAAACACGAGTGTGGTCCGAATGTTACATTCACATGACTTTCTCTATCCAATCTTCTACAAATAATTCGACAGTCTTTTTTTTTCTATTTATACATATCAGACGAGATAAACTTTTGCTGAAGTGCTTTAATTCCATATGTTGTACAGGGAGAGCCAAAAGACTACGAACCGGCTGCGCGGTGTTTTCCCTGTACGCGTCCTCGGCGCTCGTTGCCGTCTGCCGCTTTCATAGAAAGGCGCGGATGAAACCATACAACATTTTTAAAACTACTCTTAAATGCTTTACTTACCAACTTTATGAAAGTGTGTTTGAGGGCAGAATTATTAGTAGAGATTTGTGGCCCCTTCGGTCCCCCGATCTAACCCCCTGTGATTTCTATATCTGGGATAACTTAAAACAAAGTGTATAAGACAAACCCACACACCCTGGAAGTATTAAAATAAAATATCCACCAGGAAATTGTCAGCATTTCTCATCGTAAACTACGGCAAGTGATGGATAGTTTCCTAAAGAGGTGCCAAAAATGTATGGACAACGACGGTGGTCAGTTTCAGCATCTCCATTCATAAAGTTGGTAAGCAAAGCCTTTAAAGGCAGTTTTTAAAATGTACGGTTTCATCCGCCCTTTCTATAATACCGGCAGATGGCAACGAGCGCCGAGGACGCGGACAGGAAAAACACCGCGCAGCCGGTTCGTAGTTTTTTGGCTCTCTCTCTGTAATGATAAGGGGATATAGGAGGTTGAAATGATAGTCAAAATTTTAAAAAGGTGGTCGCCTTACGCTGGTGTCAAATTTCCATACGTAACACTTTAAACAAAAGTATTTCAAAATCTCGGAAATGGTTTACGACACAAAAAAAATTACTTGACATAAATTGTGTGTTTTAAAGATATCTACATTATTTGTAGCAAGTTCGTCTTTATCTCTTATAGTTTACTAGTTATGCGAAAAGTATTTAAAATTAAATCCGAATGAAGAGGACTTTACAGGCGATTCCTGGAAAGCTAAAGATATAGGTACATTTTATTTGCAAACATCTTAAACGTACGGTATTTTAATTAAAATCGATAGAGCCATTTTTAGAACCCTCAAAAATGATAATTTTCCAGTAAATCCTAGTTTGGAGCAAAGATACATTGTATTATACATGTATTACCCGAAAACTGTAAACACCAACTTTGATATTCAACCAACATTTCGTTTTTTAGTTTCGCTGTTCACAGACAGTACACATACCCGAGCTTTCTTTTAAAAAATCCTTTCTTTTGAATTCTGGGGGACTCGAAATCTGCACTTTCGATGAAATCTCGACATCGAATTTTTGGATGGAATACAGTAGGTACTTCTTTTACGTAAGTGGTAGAAAAAGTGTGTGTTTAATAGAATTTAAAAACATCTGTTTTCCTGTGTGAATACTCTGACTGGGTATATTCGAAACAACTGCACAAATACAGATAAGAACAGTTTTGAATATCTTTACACAAGCAGATAAACCTTACTTGGTTCCCCTTCCAAATAAGATTTCAGTTTCCTTCCTGTAAAAGAATACAAGTTACAGTAAACATTAAAGCTCTGCTTGTATCAAAGCGAAACAACGCAACTTATGACATTTAGAACACCTTCCAGAATGCTAGGGCAAAATCCACAATCAACAGCAAAAGGACGCAATATCTGATCTTTAGATCATTTTCCTGCTTTCGAGGGCATAATCAACAACATCAACAGCAAAAGTACGCAATCTCTAGCATTTAGACCATTTTACTGGTTTTTATGGCAAAACCAACTTCTGTCAACAGCAAAAAGACACATCTCTGTCACCATTTTCCCGGTTTCTAGGGGAAAATGAGCAAATTTCAACAATAAAAAGTGCAATTTATGACATTTATATAATTATTTAGGTTTCTAGGATAAATCAACAACTGTCAGCAGTGAAAACGCGCAATCTCTGGTATTTAGACATATTTCCTGCTTCTAGAACAAAATCAACAATTGTCAGCAACAAAAATATGCACCTATAATATTTAAATAATTTTTCAAGGGTTCTAAGAAAGTCAACAACGGTCAGTAATAAAAACACGCAATCCTGGTTTCTAGGACAAAATCAACAGCTGTCAACACACACACACACAAAACGCAATCTATGTCATTTACCACCATTTTCAGGGTTTCTAGGACAAAATCAATAACTCAGCAAAAAAAAGACTCAATCTCTGGTATTTAGACAATTTTCCTGGTTTGTAAGATAAAATCAACAACTGGCCACATCAAAAACATACAATGTGATGTTTACAACATTTTCAGGCTTTCTAGGACAAAACCAACAGCAAAAAGGCGCAATCTCTGGCGTTTAGACCCTTTTCCTGGTTTTTGGGCAGTCAACGAAATGCCAACCGCAAAACGATCCATTCTTTGAAATTTAGGCATTTTTTTTTGTTTTATGGGACAAAATCAACAACTGTAAATAACAAAAAGATGCAATAACTTACATTTATACCTTTTCCTGCTTTCTAGGGCAAAATTGACGACTGCTAACGGCATAAATACACGTTTTCAGTTCTTCTAGAGTAAAATCAACAACTTTCAGCGACAAAAAGAACAATTTCTGGTATTTAGACAATTTTTCTGCTTTCTAGGGCCAAATCAACAACTGTCAACAATAAAGATACGCAATCTCTGACACTTACACCATTTTCCTGGTTTCTTGGGCAAAATCAACGATTGTCAACAACAAAATGATCCATTCTCTGACATTTAGGCAATTCTCTGAAGTCGAGGAAAAAAATCGAATGTAAACAGCGAAAGGATGAAATAATATACATTTACAATTTTCCTGGTTCTAGAACAAGCCAACTACTGTCGACAGAAAAAAGACACAGTATCTGGTATTTATGTTATAATCTTGGTTTCTTGGGCAAAATTCACGGCTCTTAAAAACAAGAAGACGCAATCTCTGGTATTTAGAACATTTTGCACGGCAAAATCAACAACTGGCAACAGCAAAATGAGGTAATTTCTGGCATTTAGACCATCTTTCTGGTTTCTAAGGCTAAAGCAACAACTGTCAACAGCAAGAAGATCACTCTCTGGCACTTAGATAATTTTCCTGGCTTCTAGGGCAAAATCAACAACTGTCAACAGCAAATAAACGCAATCGCTGCCATTTAGACAGTTTTCCTGGTTTAAAAGACACAATCAATGACTGTCAATAGTATTCAAATATTCAGCCACGGTAGCGGAATGGAAAGAAGAAAGTAGAATCGCAAATGTCAAGTATGTCGTTAGATGATGTATTTGGGAATATGTA
Organism: Deroplatys truncata; assembly: GCA_030765065.1. Classification (NCBI taxonomy): domain Eukaryota; kingdom Metazoa; phylum Arthropoda; class Insecta; order Mantodea; family Mantidae; genus Deroplatys; species Deroplatys truncata. The sequence goes on from CM060986.1 coordinate 48,498,552, forward strand.
AACATTTGGTATTGGGTATTTACAAAATGGCTAACGCTACGAAAAGAATATTTGTACAAATTTAAATTTTAATGAGCTCTATATATTTTTCTTGATGTAAATTTTTGTACAGCTATTATTATTTCACAGTTGTATGAAATTACACATAATTCAGACTCTAATAAAAGGGAATTCACAGATTATTCCCTGAAAATTCAAGATACACATTTCATTAGTCGTGAAAGTATCTAAAGTATGTGGTATTTTAATCAAAATCTATGCACCTTTTCTTTGTAAAGGGGGATTAGCGTGGCATGTATACCAACTTTAGCATTTATCCAGCTATTCTTATGCTGTTCTTATACGCGCGTGGACCATTTTCTATAAATGCGTTATGGGGTTCTGTGGGCCTCAAAATGTGTACGTGAAAATCTTCCGATATCGAGTTTTTGAATCGGAACACTTCCTCTATAGGCAAGTCGTAGAGAAAGTCAAACTACTTTTTGGTCTTCTTTACATAAAAGGATCTGCCATATATCTGTCTGTGTATAGGTATGCACTAATCACAAGATTCCATGGATGGAATGTTTTAATTTCTTCTCGAGCCTGCAGAGCGTTTCTTTGGAAATATTTGGCTACATAAACCATTAATTTATGACCAAGGGAAAATCAAGCAAGGTGGCGAAAAAGGTATATTTAAAGACAATTGACTCCATTACAGTAACTATAGAAAACAAGGAAATGTCGTTTACAAACGACCATCTTGTGGTAACCTATGAAACAAAGTAAATATTAAATGTAATGTCTAAGGGAAAGATTCTGTATTGAGGCGCGTATTGAAATCACAGGTATTTTGCACATAAATTCGCTATCACATAAACTGTATATAAACACACACACTATTTGCTTTCTTCCGAATCTTCTTACACCTCCGAAATGCCCAAGTTCTTTGAATTTTGATTGTATTCTACTCAATGGATGCTTGTGAAATATGACTACTGAGTTTCACTGTAAAGTTGTGTACATCTTCGGTCACCAACTTCTGTTATCATCAGAGCTTAATTTTTTCATTCTTTGTATTTTTTTAAAATTTATTTTTGACTGATATCACGAATAAAACAATTTTCTTCACACAAAATCTGACAAACAGATAAAGAATTAAACTGTTTCTATAGCAACCAAACCTTCAGTACGAAATCAATTTAAATACATACGTTAGTATTTAAAAATCTGATGTGTTACAGTCACATGACTTTCTCTACTCTTGTACAAACTATTTTTACAAAATCTTATTCTCCATCTATTTCATATTAATTGAGATAAACATTTGCAGAAACGATCTTTTGACATGCAAAGAGAATTACATTTTACACATAGCGACCAGTTCTAAAAATATTTCACTATCGCTTAAGGCGTACTATGTTCCCCTTGTTTTGTATTTGCAAGAGCAATATAGAAATACAGTAGCCTTTAAGCATAGGCATATCTCTTAATAGCTGGTTGCTAGGTGCAGTACCATTCTCTTTGCCACAGATTAATACTCTTTGCATATCCAAGACAAAAAAATGAATAACGAATTCTCATTTGAGAAAATAAGTATTGAAAAATTTAAGGGAATAACAAGCAATATCTCGAAAATGGTTCACTCAACAACAAAAATGTATTTGACATAAATTGTGTATTTTAACGCGATCTATACTTTTTTGTCTAGTAAACATTTGTCTATCTCTTATGGTTTACCAGTTATGCAAAAGTCGTTCACAATGAAGAATACTTTTGGAGACATTCCCAGAAAATTCGAAGTATACATTTTATTTGTCATGAAAATATCTTAAACATAGGATATTTTAATCAAAATCGTTTGAGCCATTTGTGAGAAAATTAAAATTTTCGAAAAATGTTCCATGTAAAGAGTAATCTAGGGTGGAGGGAGTTTCTTGAAAACCTTCGTGTCGCATTTCTAGAAAATACTGAACCTAAATACCAAGTTTGGTGTTTATCCAACTGTTCATTTCTGAGTTATGCTGTTCACACACACACACACACACACACACAGACATGTTTACAAAACTGCTTTTTTGGATTCAGGGGGCCTCAAAATATATATTTCCGGTGAAATCTCGGTTTCGAATTTTTGAGTGGAATACAATACTTCCCCTACTTACTATACGTAGTAGACAAAGTAAAAACTGTTATCATTGATGCTACGGTGTAGATAATTTCTAGTCTTTTTTAAATAATTTCTCTACCACGTACCTAGTAAGTAGAGAAGGTTGAATTACACCCAAAAATTAAATACCGATATTTCATCGGAATGTTTTGAGGCCCCCTGAATAAAAAACATTTTTAGAAAAAGGTACATGTGTGTATGCATTTTGAACAACATAACTCAAAAACGAAACGTCACATAAATACCAAACTTGGTATTTAGATATAGTACCTTCTAAAGCTGCGACACGAAGATTTTCAAGAAACTTCCCCACCTCAAACTACCCTTTACGTGAAACATTTATCGAAATTTTTGTTTTCTAAACAAAATGGCTCTAGCCAGTTTTAATAAAATACCGTATATTAAAGGTATTTACTTAAAAATAAAGTGTATATCTTGACATTTCTGGGAATATCCTGTGGAATCATTATTCGGAAGAAATTTTGTATAATCTTGTAGAACTGGTAAACGTTAACGATAGCCGAAAACGTACTCCACAAAACATGTAGATCATTTAAAAAACTCATTTTATTTCAAATAACTCTTTTTTGTGGCACTAGTAATTTCCGAGATATCCGTTATTAAACGTTCTAAATGTTCACTTCTTTGGTTATTCTCTTAAGTCCTGTCAACATTCAGTTGTTTCTCGCGATTTCATGGAAACAGTACGGAATTTTATGGCCAGTATGTAGCGTCCAGTTCTTAAACATTTGACTGTCGCTATTCCCTTTGTATCTATGAAATTAAGTGCAATGTATCTATTTCTGCTAAGATTTATTTGGATTAAAATTTAGTAGATATAAAAATACGAGATTTAGTGTTTTAATCTGACAACGTCCGTTTTCTGTGCACAGATATGCACGGAAATTATCTTCCACGTCTCATAATGAGAACAACCGGGAGCTGAAGTGCAATCTGCTGCCAATATCCGCCTGTGATGTACGGACTGCTTCGTGAAGCGTTAAGCAAGGTTTCTGGAAATACAAAATCTGACACAGCACACAATAGACGGAGCAAAATAAACTTTAAAAGCCCGATCCCGTCAATGTTTATCTGCTAAATCGTGGCACATTATCACGTCGGACTGAAATTTTTACAGGATATAGATGTATGCCTTGTAAGTATACTGAGCTACTTTTTTACCATAAGTTCGTTTATTAAGAAAGGTGGAATTATTTTCTTAATCATACCATCTTTTGATTAAAATTTATTAGCAGTTTATTCACCGTTTGATTTCAATACAGAAATATTGGTTTCATCAACAAGTACAAAAAGAACAGGTCTAATTAGAATGTAATACACATATACAGAAAGCCTAATTTATTTCAAGAATTTTGGAAATCTAAATAAAGTGTATTCCACAAGAAAATTTATAAATATATTCTTCCACTGAATAAAAACAACCCTGTATAGGGAACTTTTTCAAATCTTTTATGAAGACTGTTATGGTTTTAACTTTGTTTAAATATGTGGGGAGTTTATTAAACAACTGAATACCATTATAATATAAACTTTTTTTCATATCGGGTTCTTTTATGACTTGTAATGTGCAGTTTAGGTTTATTTCTTGTATTATAGTCATGAATATCAGCATTTGTGTTAAAACTATTTTGCTGCTTATATATTGTTACCAACGTTTCAAAAATGTGTAGCGAAGGAACAGTCCAGATATTTAACATTATGAAGTAAGGTTTGCAGCTTGTGTTGCTGCAAAGGTTTAACATTATTCTGATTTCCCTTTTTTGTATTATAAAGATTCATTTTTATAACTGAACTTTCCCCAGAATGTTATACCATATGATAAATGACTATGGAAATGTGCAAAGTAGGCCATTTTAACTACATCAACATTAACTGAAGTTTTAAGGGTATATAATGCGAAACATGTTTGGGATAATTTTTTAGATAGTACATCAATGTGGATTCCCCAGTCAAGGTTACTATCAACCCAGATTCCAAGAAATTTAATTTTATTTTTGAGGCAGTATTTTTAACACTTAAATGATTTCAGTTAAATTATATAATATATAAATTCAATAACAGCCCGCCTTAAAGCAATATGTGTGTGTAACAACATATAAAAACTGTATATTACAGTCATTATATATGTTTATATTATTGTATACATATGTAATAATGTTATGTGAATGTATTATGTAATTTAATAATGTAGGAGCTGTGAGAATAATAGATTAAAATTGCTAATAATGATATAATAATGAGGTAACCTTGAGGCAATAGAGAATTTGAAAGTTTAATAACGCTACTTGTGATTCTTGGAAGCAATAATGTAATTTTTGTGACAGTTTATAAAATAGCCAATCAACAACCAGAAAAAGCTTTAGTTAAATGAAGGTATTCTATTGGACTAGGATTAGGCAATCAGAAACTAAAATGGAGCAAAATTTACAAATTCAACAGTCAGTTGCTTGTAGACAGTGCTCCTAACCGGACGCGTTGCTTGTAGACAGCGTTTCTAACCGGACGCTAGATGCGTTCTCGAGAAATTTAATACGTATTTTGTGTGAGACAAAAATAATTTATGTGTTAAAAGGTGCAAGTATTTAATAAAAAAAACAAATCTCACAGGTCTCTCTCTATATAAGTGAAGCGTTATTTAAATCGTGTCAAGCATAAATAAAAGGAGTGAAGTAAAATTATAAACTGTGTAAGCCTACATTCTTTAGTCGCACCACTCCCTGATAAGACATTCATGTCTCTAAAAAAATATAAATACTGACGAAGCCGAGGCAAACATAAATATATAATATTTAAAGAAACAGTCAAAATTACAAAGTTAATATTTTTAAATTTGGGGCGATGGCTACCGGAAACTTTTTCCATACGTGCGGTTGCAACTACTTCAAGTTCGGCTCCCCAACAGTCGAAATATAATACATCTACTTCAAACTGGCTTCCCATACATAGCAGCAACAAACCTTATTCAAATTGGCTCCCAAAGCGTGGTACATACAACGTAAAGACAATACTCCATTCTCATTAGACATTGTTATTAATTTATTTTCTAAATAAACTTCGCCAAAATTTAAGTTTTTGTTAACTTTATGATAGAATTCTAAGGCAACAGTTATATTTTTATTAATGACAAGTCTGTTGTTAAACCAATTTACTACATAATCTGTTGCCATATCGATGTTTACTTTTGTGTCCACTACTTTCTCTACCACGTACATAGTAAACAGAGAAGATATTGCATTCCAACCAAAAATTTGATATCAAGTTTTCACTGGAAATACACGTTTTGAAGTCCCCTGAATCCAAAAAATTGATTTTTAGAAAAAGATCCGTGCATGTGTGTCTTGGAACAGCAACACTAAAAAAAGTCGGCTAAATACCAAACTTTGTATTTAGATTTAGTACCTTTCAAAGACGCTATACGAATATTTTCAAGAAAATCTCCCCATTCCAACCTACCCGTTACATAGAACATATTTCGAAATTTTTTATTTTCTAAAAAATGGCTGTAACGATTTTGATTAAAACACCATTTATTAAAGATATTTACATGACAAATAAAATGTATATCTTTGAAGTCCTCTTCTTTTTTGTATAATATTGTATAACTGGTAAACGTTCAGCGATAGTCAAAAACGTACCACACAAAAAACTAGATCTTTTAAAATACACAATTTATTTCAAATACCTTTTTAGTGGCATCAGCCATTTCCGAAATGTTCGTTATTATTGGCTCATTCATTCTATAAGTCCCGTCGATATTCAGTTGTTTCTCGCGATTGCATGTAAATACTATGTAATTTTACAACCAGCATAAAGCGTCCAGTACACAACTATTGTTCCCTGTATACACTAAAGAAATGTGTTATAAAGCTAATTTTGTAAATGTTTATCGCGATTAAAATGTAGTAGACAGAGAAATAAACTTTCGTAAGAATAATTTGCATAGCCGCTAATAAACGATAGAAGGTAGAGAAAATGTATGAATGTAACACATCACATTTTTCATACACATTAAGAAGATGATAATCCAAAATTACAAACGTAACGCTTCAAAGCACTCGGAATTATGACAAGAACTTTTTTTACTTTTTGGGCAAAATGCCAGCATAGGCTTGTGTTAGATATTATGTTTCATTTCTGTAGAGAGTAATATCAGAACTAAAACCCCTCATTTTCTCCCCTGCACGTGGGGTAGACCGTGCATGCCCGCATTCCTCCTCGCTATCTAGATCCCATCAAATATCTTAGATTTCCTTATCAGGGTTGTGGAATCCCGCCTCAGACCGCAGAGAGGGTCGAGCAGATAACATCTCAGTGAGGCTGTGGGCCTCACATTTCCTGCAAACTGGTTCTTCTTTATAATGACAATCCTATGTGGGTGTTTTCTTATGTGACTGCGACATCATAGTGGCCTACCTTGTCTAATACAGCCAGTCAGTCAGATGTTAACAACATCGTAAATGTACACATGGCATTACATTCAGGCGCGTACGCAACATTCATGTGTTCTCGTATTTAGAAGATATTTCAAGGAACAGTCTCAAAGATCGTACACTTTTAGTATACTCCGCATAGAAATCTTTCTAAACATCCATAAACCCATTACTACCATGAATAAATATGTACTTAGCATTTTTAAAATTCTTATTTAACACCATTGGACGCGTGGCCGTGTTATGCGGAAATGATTGCCCTGCACTGCACTGTTTCTAACCGGTTCAGCTCCCTCTCCGTGTGCTGGCTAATCAGTTGAAGCGAAGTCTGTTGATACGTTGTGAGACTGCATGTATCAGTATTACAGTATGCTAGTGGTGTTATAATGCGAAAAAGTCTGTATACTTTAGCACACAGAATCTTCATATGTAACAAACTTGAGACGGCGATTCCCTGCTGTTGTGATAGCACAGAGAAACGGTTCATAATCTTGTGAATATATTTAGAGAAACGGGATCTATTCTTATTCAGAAACTGAAGGTACATCGCCGAAAAGTTAGAACTGAATCCAAAGAAATACCTGAGAAACCTTGCACAGGTATCAGGAATTTCGAAAATCGGGTTGGAACGTGACTAAACTTTTAAAATTAAAACCCTATAACATAACTGTAGTTCAGGAATTGCAACCAAGCGATAATCTGAGTAGAAATAATCTCTGTCATTGGGTATTGGATGATGATCGTTCTGTTGCCCAGTTTAATTTTTTTTAACGAACGACGCATGGTTTTATTTACATGGTCATTAAGAATTAATGGGTATTAATGTACGTGTTGTTAAAAGGAGTGCACAAGGACATAATTTCAACACCTTCCTAAACTCAGGTATGGTTATTGTAGTTATAATTTAGTTGTCCTCCGCGGTCTAAGGGTACTATGCTAGCCTCCAGTTCCGAGGTCGCGGGTTCAAACCCGGTGGAGGGAGATGGATTTTTTCGGGCATAAAAATCCTTAGCATGGCTTCCTTCGGAAGGGAAGTAAAGCCGCTGTCCCGTGTCGTAGATTTGCGGCACCTAAAAGAACCTCAAACCTGATAAAGAGACCTCGGAGCAAAATTTCCTGTCTTTCACGTCCATATAGAATGCGGCGCTAAGGACAATAATAGTTAAAGAGCTCCATAAATAACACTCAGTTTTTTTGTAGTTATAATTTGCGTGCGAAATCTATGCGCTTGAAATTAAGGTGCTTCCCGGTGCCAAGAAAATTTCCATGAGGCCGGCCAAGCGTCCAAACGAAGGCACTGTAGCAATACAATCGATATTGGTTACATCAAGATACAGTTTGCATTTCGCAAGTCTGTCTCTATATGAAGGTTTTACTGTTACGTTGTGTGATAGTGAGTTGTTTTTTTTAAGCTATGATATTCCCAACGTTTTCTTTACTTTTAATTGAAGCTTTAGTATTGCAAATGTAAATCTGATATTTCCATGCGCATACCGATGGACCTTAGATGTTTTAAAAGCTATATTCAGGCAAATAAATTTAAAATAAGATGGTGTTGTTGAAGGCAATTTAAAAAAATCTGAAGTGTTACATTCACACGGCTTTCTCTATCCTCTATCGCTTATTACTGGATATACAAATTATTTTTACGAAAGTTTAGTTTTATATCTACTTCATTTATCAAGATAAACCTTTCCGGATATTGCTGCATTACACATTCTGTTATAGATTCAAATGGCGTAAAAATCCTTAGCATGGCTTCTTTCGGAAGGGAAGTAAAGCTGGTGGTCCCGTGTCCAGAACCTCAAGCCTGATAGATTGAGCAAAATTTCCGATCTTTCACGCCCAATATAGAATAGGACGCTAAAGAGCATACATAAACAAAATTCAATTTAATTTTTCATTTTACATTATATATACAGGAAAATCGCACCACAATGATACAACACAAAACACCGAGACTGCTTCGAAAGTCAGGACGTATGGTCATCGTACCTGTGTAAGGCGGGAGTATTAAGTTTCCCATTTCCTTCTAAATGTGCTACTACCAGCAGTAGACCTATTGTTATCTACGAAATTTTTCCATATTGATCTAATATGAATTTAAATAAATAAATAAATAAACTGTCAGAAGTTTCTAAATACGGCCCTGTATGTACATAGTACCCTTAAATATACAAGTCCTGTAAGAATTTTTGAGATTGGTGCATTTGAAAAATATACTTTTAAAAATATGTTGCATATTACTTTCCCTACTACCTATAGTAAGTAGGGGAAGTATGGCATTCCAACCAAAAATTCGATACCTAGGTTTCAAAGGAAATATCTGTTTTGAGACCCCCTGAATCCCAAAAAAAGCATTTTTGGAAACATGTCCGTGTGTGTGTGTCTGTGAACAGCATAACTCAGAAACGAACAGTCGGATAAACACCAAACCCTGGTATTCAGGTTCAGTGTCTTCCAGAGATGCGACACGAAGGTTTCCAAGAAAATCCCCCCACCCCAGATTACCCTTTACATGGAACATCTTTCGAAAATTTTTATTTTCTCAAAAATGCCTCCAACGATCATATATTTAAGATACTTTCATGACAAATGAAATGTATATCTTGAATTTTCTGGGAATATCTCCAAAAGTATTCCTCATTGTGAACGACTTTTGCATAACTGGTAAACCATAAGAGATAGACAAACGTTTACAACACAAAAAATGTATATCGCGTTAAAATACACAATTTGTGTCATATACATTTTTGTTGTTGAGTGAACCATTTTCGAGATATTGCTTGTTATTCCCTTAAATTTTCCAATACTTTTTTCTCAAATTCGTTATTCATTTTTACTTACCCTACTACGTATAGTAAGTAGGGGAAGTATTGCATTCCACCCAAAAATTCGATACCGAGATTTCACCGGAAATACATGTTTTGAGACTCACTGAATCCAAAAAAAGCATTTTTGGAAACATGTCCGTGTGTGTGTCTGTCTGTGTGTCTGTGTGTCTGTCTGTGTGTCTGTGAACAGCATAACTCAAAAATGAAGAGTCGGATAAACACCAAACTTAGTATTTAGGTTCAGTATCTTCCAGAGATGCGACACGAAGGTTTTCAAGAAAATCACCCCACCCCAGACTACCCTTTACATGGAACATTTTTCGAAAATTTTAATTTTCTCAAAAACGGCTCTAACGATTTTGATTAAAATATCATATGTTTAAGATATTGTCATGATAATTAAAATGTATATCTCGAATTTTCTGGGAATGTCTCCAAAAGTATTCTTCATTATGAACGACTTTTTCAGAACTGGTAAACCATAAGAGATAGACAAACTTTTACTACACAAAAAATGTAGATCGCGTTAAAATACACAATTTATGTCATATACATTTCTTTTGTTGAGTGAACCGTTTGCGAGATATTGCTTGTTATTTCCTTAAATTTTCCAATACTTATACTTTTTCTCAAATTCGTTATTCATTTTTTTATGTCCTGGACATGCAAAGAGAATGGAATGCGCCACATAGCAACCAGCGTTAAAATATTTGACTATCGCTTAAAACCTACCATATTCCCCTTGCATCTACAAGAAAATTATCAATAAGATTGACATCTCGATATCTCCATTAACATGAAGCATATGGAGAATAAGCGTTTGTAAAAATAGTTTGTACAAGAGTAGAGAAAGTCATGTGAGGGTAACACATCAGATTCTTTTATGTCCTGGACATGCAAAGAGAATGGAATGCGCCACATAGCAACCAGCGATAAAATATTTGACTATCGCTTAAAAGCTACCATATTCCCCTTGCATCTACAAGAAAATTGACATCTCGATATCTCGATTAACATGAAACATATGGAGAATAAGCGTTTGTGAAAATAGTTTGTACAAGAGTAGAGGAAGTCATGTGAGTGTAACACATCAGATTTTTTTATGTCCTGGACATGCAAAGAGAATAAAATGCGCCACATAGCAACCAGCGTTAAAATATTTGACTATCGCATATTCCCCTTGCATCTACAAGAAAATTACCAATAAGATTGACATCTCGATATTTCGATTAACATGAAGCATATGGTGAACAGGCGTTTGTAAAAATGGTTTGTACAAGAGTAGAGAAAGTCATGTGAGTGTCACACATCAGATTTTTTAATTATGCTGTTCACAGGCACACAGACAGACACAGTGACACAAACATGCACATACACGCGGAACTTTCTCTAAAAATGCTTTTTTTTAATTCAGGGAGTTTGAAGACGCGTATTTCCGTTTAAATCCCGGTATCATTTTTACTTTCTCTACTGCGTATAGTAAGCAGGGGAAGTATTGTATTCAACCCAAAAATTCGATACCGAGATTTCACCGGAAATATATGTTTTGAGACCCCCTGAATAAAAAACAGTCGGATAAACACCAAACTTCGTATTTAGGTTCAGTATCTGCCAGAGATGCGACACGAAGGTTTTCAAGAAAATTCCCCCACCCCAGATTACCCTTTACATGGAACAGTTTTCGAAAATTTTAATTTTCTCAAAAATTGCTCTAACGATATTCATTAAAATATCATATGTTTAAGATATTTTAATGACAAATAAAATGTATATCTTGAATTTTCTGGAAATGTCTCCAAGAGTATTCTTCATTGTGAACGACTTTTGCATAACTGGTAAACCATAAGAGATAGACAAAATTTCCTACACAAAAATTGTAGATTGCGTTAAAATACACAATTTATGTCATATAATTTTTTGTTGTTGAGTGAACCATTTTGGATATATTGCTTGTTATTCCCTTAAGTTTTTCAATACTTATTTTCTCAAATGGGAATTCGTTATTCACTTTTTTGTCTTAGATATGCAAAGAGTATTAATCTGTGGCAAAGAGAATGGTTTTGCTCATAGCAACCAGCTATTAAGAGATATGTCTATGCTTAAAGCTACTGTATTTCTATATTGCCCTTGCAAATACAAAAAAGGGAACATAGTACGCCTTAAGCGATAGTCAAGTATTACTTTCTCTACTACGTATAGTAAGTAGGGGAAGTATTGCATTCCACCCAAAAATTCGATACCGAGATTTCACCGGAAATACATGTTTTGAGACCTCCTGAATCCAAAAAAAGCATTTTTGGAAACATGTCCGTGTGTGTGTCTGTCTGTCTGTGTGTCTGTGAACAGCATAACTCAAAAACGAACAGTCGGATAAGCACCAAACTTGGTATTTAGGTTCAGTATCTTCCAGAGATGCGACACGAAGGTTTTCAAGAAAATCCCCTCACTCCAGGCTACCCTTTACATGGAAGATTTTTCGAAAAGTTTAATTTCCTCAAAAATGGCTCTAACGATTTTAATGAAAATATCATATGTTTAAGATAATGTCATGAGAAATGAAATGTATATCTCGAATTTTCTGGGAATGTCTCCAAACGTATTCTTCATTGTGAACGACTTTTGCATAACTGGTAAACCATAAGAGATAGACAAACTTTTACTACACAAAAAATGTAGATCGCGTTAAAATACACAACTTATGTCATATACATTTCTTTTGTTGAGTGAACCGTTTTCGAGATATTGCTTGTTATTTCCTTAAATTTTCCAATACTTATACTTTTTCTCAAATTCGTTATTCATTTTTTTTATGTCCTGGACTTGCAAAGAGAATGGAATGCGCCACATAGCAACCAGCGTTAAAATATTTGACTATCGCTTAAAAGCTACCATATTCCCTTGCATCTACAAGAAAATTACCAATAAGATTGACATCTCGATATCTCGATTAACATGAAGCATATGGAGAATAGGCGTTTGTAAAAATAGTGTGTACAAGAGTAGAGAAAGTCATGTGAGTGTAACACATCAGATTTTTACTTTCTCTACTACGTATAGTAAGTAGGGGAAGTATTGCATTCCACCCAAAAATTCGATACCGAGATTTCACCGGAAATACATGTTTTGAGACCCACTGAATCCACAAAAAGCATTTTTGGAAACATGTCCGTGTGTGTGTCTGTGTGTGTGTGTGTCTGTGTGTGTGTGTGTCTGTGTGTGTGTCTGTGTGTGTGTCTGTGTGTGTGTCTGTGAACAGCATAACTCAAAAACGAAGAGTCGGATAAACACCAAACTTGGTATTTAGGTTCAGTATCTTCCAGAGATGCGACACGAAGGTTTTCAAGAAAATCCCCCCACCCAAGACTACCCTTTACATGGAACATTTTTCGAAAATTTTAATTTTCTCAAAAATGGCTCTAACGATTTTGATGAAAATATCATATGTTTAAGATAATGTCATGAGAAATGAAATGTATATCTCGAATTTTCTGGGAATGTCTCCAAAAGTATTCTTCATTGTGAACGACTTTTGCATAACTGGTAAACCGTAAGAGATAGACAGAATTTTACTACACAAAAAATGTAGATCGCGTTAAAATACACAACTTATGTCATATACATTTCTTTTGTTGAGTGAACAGTTTTCGAGATATTGCTTGTTATTTGCTTAAATTTTTCAATACTTATACTTTTTCTCAAATTCGTTATTCATTTTTTATGTCCTGGACATGCAAAGAGAATGAAATGCGCCACATAGCAACCAGCGTTAAAATATTTGACTATCGCTTATAACCTACCATATTCCCCTTGCATCTACAAGAAAATTACCAATAAGATTGACATCTCGATATCTCGATAACATGAAGCATATGGAGAATAGGCGTTTGTAAAATTAGATTGTACAAGAGTAGAGAAAGTCATGTGAGTGTAACACATCAGATTTTTTTTTATGCCCTGGACATGCATAGAGAATGGAATGCGCCACATAGCACCCAGCGCTTAAAAGATTTGACTATCGCTTAAAATCTACCATATTCCCCTAGCACCTACAAGAAAATTAGCAATAAGAATAACATCTCGATTAACATGAAGCATATGGAGAATAAGCGTTTGTAAAAATAGTTTGTACAAGAGTAGAGAAAGTCATGTGAGTGTAACACATCAGATTTTTTTGATTGTGTTGAAATGTTGGTTTTGAAGATATTATTTATCTATACCGTGCAATAACAAAAATGCTTGCAAACAAGTAATTATTTATCTCTGTTTACAAGTTGTCGAAATTAAAAAAACTATAGCTGATGTGTTGCATTCACACCTTTTTGCAGAAATAACTTATTACAAATTTCGTTGTAGGTTCACGAGGAATATTGGAGACTGAAGCGTTAGTCAAATGTTTAAAACGCGGGGCTCTATATGCTGGCTTTGAAATTGCAATGTTCCGCAAGATATCTCCAGAAAACTAAGAAATTAATGCCAGAAATATGCTATATCGCATAGATTGTGTGCTTTAACGAGATCTACATTTCTCTTATGGTTTACCAGTTATATAGAATTATACAAAATTCATTCATAATCAAGAGGTCTTCAGAAGTCGGTTGTAAACAAATTCAAGGCATACATTTTATTAGTTATGCAATATCTTAAACAAAGGGTGGTAATTTAGGTAAAATTGTTGAAGCAGTTTTGAGAAAATCACTAATAAATAATGATAATAATACATTTTTCTATGTAACGGGTACTTTGATTGGCTGGATTTACTTGAACATCTTTATTCGCATCTTTGAAAGATACTAAACTTGTTTTACGTTAACACCAAGTTTAGTATTTATATGATATTTCATTTTTACTTTCTCTACTACATAATATAGTAAGTAGAGGAAATATTGCATTCCACAAAAAACTCGATGTCGAGATTTCACCGGAAATAAATGTTTTGAAGGGCCATGAATCTAAATAAAGCATTTTCGGAAACATGTCCGTGTGTCCGTGAACAGCATAACTCAAAAACAAACAGTCGAATCAACACTAAGCTTGGCATTTAAGTTCATTACCTTCGAAGGATGCAACACAAAGATTTTCAAGAAACTCCGCCCATCCCAGGCTACCCTTTACATGGAAGAGTTTTGGAAAATTAAAGATATTTACATGACAAATAAAACATATATCTTTAATTTTCTGGGAATAGCCTGTGAAGTCCAGTTCATTTGGACAACATTTTGTATGATTTTGCATAACTGGTAAACGTTAAGCGACAGACGAAAACGTAGTGCACAAAAAAATGTGTATCTCTTTAAAACACACAATTTATTTAAAATAAGCTTTTTTGTGGTATGAGAGTTATCCGTTATTAAAGGTTCGAATTGTGCAATTCTTGGTCAGTCCCTTGAACATTCAGCTGTTTCTCGCGATTGCATGGAAACCGTCTCGTAAAAATATGAAATTTGAAAATGCTTTCGCGCAGTTTTGCAGAACAATGCCTTAGGAACATCCCAAATATGTTTTATTATTTTTCAGGTTGCCTGGCATTTTCAAATTTTACGATCTCAGGAAAAATCAGAGATAATTGTTTCCACCCTTCCGTCTGTCTTTAGATGGATTGGCTCTTAACAGACTCTTCTACATTATTTCACTAAAGAATGCAGACGGTTTGGAACAAATACTAAAGAATGACATAAATGAGCATTCATTAGAAGGGTTACGATACAGGGCGTGTGAAAAATGTTATCCATTCAATATTTTTATTACTCCAATAAATAATAAAACCGAATTTAAAAAATGTCCAAACTTTCATCAACAGGGGAACCATCCGCAGCAAGGTTTCCGTATTGCAGTGGTCCGGGGTTAATTACCACAGCACAACTAGTGACTGTTTTATTTCTTTTTTTGATCCTTTAAATGGTTAATTGCATCTATTCTTATTCAACTTTTATAACACCATAATTATTACATTTTCTGTTTTACACATATTGCCATGACATGCGCTCTATATGTCAGGAAAGCCTAGACACTACCTGATACATGATGCTAGCGTTAAAAGCGAATAGAATACTGTGGAATCTCGCAGATTTACAAAACATCCTATCTACACGGATAGATACGCTTTCAAAATGTAAAATACATACAATTAACCGCAACACCTTTTATACTTGGGTTGGACTAACAAAGGAACCAGATTCGCATCTGGGTTGGTCGCCTTCATGCATGCGCGCATCGGTTTAGGGGTATGTGGTGTCTGGCGCGCAGTTTGGATATACGAAGTAATAGCATGTAAACTATTTACATTTACTGTATTTAGGTTTATTTTAAAATCCATGGCAACAAACATTTGCTGAAAAAAATGGAACATGGAAATTCTACACATCACAGCAATCTGTCATAACAAAAATAATCTGATGTGATACATTCACATGACTTTTTCTATCCTCTACCGTTTATTTATGGGTAAACAAACTATTCTTAACAAAGCCATTTTTCTATGTACTACATTTTAATTCAAATAAACCTTTGCAGAAATAGCTACATTACACATTTCGTTACAGATACATAGAGAACAGCGATAGTCAAATGCTAAGAACTGTTAACTACAGGGAGAGCCAAAAGACTACGAACCGGCTGCGCGGTGTTTTTCCTGTCCGCGTCCTCGGCGCTCGTTATCTACCGCTATCAGCGTGGATGAAAGCATGCAACTTTTTAAAACTACTTTTAAATGCTTTACTTAACAATTTTATGAAAGTGTGCTTGAGGACAGAATTATTAGTAGAGATTTGTGGCGCCCTCTGTCCTCCGACCTAACCCTCTGCGATTCCTATCTCCGGGATAACTTAAAATAAAGTGTACAAGACAAACTCACACATCCTGGAAGAATTAAAACAAAATATCCGTCAGCAAACTACAGTATTTCTCAACTACGGCGAGTGATAGATAAGTTTCCTAAAGAGATGCAAAAAATGTATTGACAACGACGGAGGCCAGTTTCAGCATCTCCTTTCGAAAAGTTTGTAAGTAAAGCCTTTAACAGTAGTTTTAAAAATGTTGTATGGTTTCATTCGCGCCTTTCTATGATAGCGACAGACGGCAACGAACGCCGAGGACGCGGACAGCGAAAACACCGCGCAGCCGGTTCGTAGTTTTTTTGCTCTCTCTGTATATGTTGGCCTTAAAATTCCATACTGTCTCCATGCAATCGCGAGAAACAACTGAATGTTGATAGGATTTTAAAAGAATGTCCAAGTAATGAACAATTCGAACCTTAATATCGAATGACTTAGAAGATTTATGCCACAAAAAAACCTTATTTTAAATAAATTGTGTCTTTTAAAGAGATCTACATTTTTTATGTAGTACGTTTTCGTCTATCGCTTAACGTTTATCAGTTAGACAAGATTATACAAAATTCCTTCCAAATGAAGGCTATTTCACAGAACACTCACAGGAAAATCAAGATAGTTATACGTTTTATGTATCATTTAAAATGTTTTTAATACTTTAATCAAAATAATCAAGGCTATTTCTTAGAAAATAAAATTTTTCCAAAATGTTACATGCAAAGGGAAAATAGGGGTGGGGGAGTTTTCTTGAAAATCTTAGTGTCGCATCCTTGCAACATACTGAACTTAAATGCCAGGTTTGGTACTTATCCGACTTTTAGTTTTTGAGTTATACTGCTCACAGACATACACTAGCAAGCGCGTGGACCTAAAAAGGGATTTAAGGGATCTCAGGGATTAAGGGATGTATTTCCGGTGAAATCTCGGTATCGAATTTTTGGGTAGAATACAATACCTTCTTATGTACGTAGCACAGAAAGTAATAAAAACACAAGAAGCTACTATGTATGACTTTATGGTCACACCATTTTACGTTAAAGATGTAACGTATATCACGAAACTTATCTTGCCAAAAATTCTACATATCGCAACCACCTCCCATAACAAACAAAAATATGTTGGTATCAATGTTATTGGGATAATACATTCCAATAAGTATCAAAACTGTGTATAAGTTTATATTATATTCGATGTTACTACTGCCAGCTAGGCGAGTCCAGTATTTATAGTGCATTTAGATATTTGTCAAGGATGTGAAAATTATAATCTACTATAGCACTGGAGATACAACACTATTTTTCACGTATTTTTATTCACCTAAGTAAAGTGTATGTAAGTGCCGAAATTGGCTGTATTTAACCGAGATTACCTCTAACCATAAAAAACGTAATAAAGTTTAGATAAACTTGCTTCTGACCGAGAAAACATAACCGAAGCGTCAGAGTGAATCCATTCATCAAAAAGTTTCAGGAGACTAAAAACAACGTTTCTCTGAATACGCTTTACTTAGACTGTTAGAATCCTGATTTTAATATTATATCATGATAAATGTATATAGAACTCATCTTAAACTATTTTGTATAGATAATAATAAAAATGGGTGTAAAAATTTATTTTGGCCTCCAACTTATCGTTTGAGCAGAATTCTGAAATAAAACCCATAGTTGTAGTGTATATAATGTGGATATTTATTATTATTATTATTATTATTATTATTGTTGTTGTATACTGAAATCAGGTAAAAGTAATGCAGAAACATTGATTCGTTTATGGTAACCATGCTTACGTCCATCTACGTCAAATTACTGTAAAACTTCTTAGCTGTAATGAGAAATCTTGTTAAAGATTTGCAGGTCCTATTTCATACGAGATATTGGGAATGAGGTCGCGTACAAAACTTTCAGTCCATCGATAGGTACGATCTTTCTCTTGATGATGGCGATTTTTAAACCCTTTTTGCCCATGGTATTTGCCCATGTGTCTCGTGGTTGAAACCGGCGGTGCTGAGCTATACAAAAGCGTCAGAACATGAATTTCGATTTTTGTGGACTGGAACCGTTATTCCCTCTGAAACACAGATGCTCTGTGATAAAACTTCCTGAATATTTATTAGTTTCGAAATGTCAACATAAACATTTTTCATAAAATAAGTAGAATGGAGTACACTGGGTCGTGTTTAAAATTAAGCGACTGCTTGAGAAATACTTTTTATAAACAGCCAAATGTATCCGTAACCTTCAGCGCCTTGTACCAAATGCATTGGCGGGCATTATTCCGACACCTGACCTCTCTTTTTAATCCGTACCGGCGGCGTACAGTCAAATAGGGCACGTGTACAAAAACCTAACAAATGTTTATACTGTGTGTTGTGTCACGTGAATAACACAATGGTAATTGTTTACTTACGTGTCAGCGTCTGGCGAGGGGAGTGAAAATGTTGATATCCACGTTATAATGCATTTTAGTCCAATGTTTAACAAATGAAATGAATCCTTGGAAATACTAATACTGCGAATATTATCACTGAATGTCACAAAATGCAAACACTCTTTTAGTGCAAGATGTGCAGAAAAGTAAATAGAAATGGCGAGGCAAAAATAAATAAATACGAATCCCCGCCTTGCTATAATCGGCAGAGCTATTGATAATAATTAGTATATCCGCTTATACTAAAGCGATATTTTCACGCATCGCACCCACTTTTATGTTCGAGTGTAAACGTCAAATGGGGCATCACTATTACATAACCTGCAAAACATACGCTCAAATAGGACATGAGGATAAATATTTACAACTATAGTAGCACGTGAGCAATACAACTGGTACTCAAAGTGTTGACTTTTGTTCTTGTGAATCACTTATTACAACTATGAACTAACTAATATTCCTTTAAGAAATTATTCTAAATGCATCCATAAACATTGCTTCAGAGTTAGAACTGACAGAGGAATGGGGATTTTCCACTATCCTCATGCAATTCCCCTGCTCTACTGGGCAATTTTCTTCCCTGCCAGAGATAAATACTTCCCTCTCAAGCTGAGAGACCAAAAGTACAGATAAATCGCGTAACATTTCAGGATAAAATTTGTCATTTCTAGCCGATTTCTTTTAGTATAACATACGAGTCCTTTCCGTATTCCCCATGTCAGATGTTCAACTTGAACCTTGCTTTGTTCTCGCAGATATTTTCGAGTATTGCAGTCACTTTCGGGTCGGTACTGGTGTAAGTCAAATGGGGTACCACTACAACAAATATATGGTCAAATTGGCCAGGTGCATAAAGTTCGCTAGATGTAAACAAAACAACGGCTACTCACGTTTTAATGGCTTTGGGTTACTCTGTTTCCTGCGGGACATCCTCTGGTGGTGAATATCGATGACGTCAGGTGTTCACGTTTCCATTGTTGTGTGGCAAATGTCAACACTAACAATAACACTGTTCACTGACATTGCACGCACACACACGCATTAGCACACGTCAAAACGTCCCGGTGTGTACAGCAAGACGTCCACCCTCGGCAAAGTTCAGCGAGTGACTGAGCCGAGTCCAGGCGGGGCGGGCCGATGTGAGCCCCTCTCCCCCGCTTCGACGCGCCGCGCCTCCTGGCCTGGACAACACTGCCTCTAATTGACGCCGCCTCCCCGCACAGGTGCGTCTTCATTCACAACCACGCGATATGTCTCTCTCACCACATTACACGTGCATCCTCCAATCAAAAATCTGCACAAGTATTATTTCAGGCAGGTAATAGTACTTTACTGTAGGCAGGAGCCTGAGACGACAGTCATCTATTTATAATATCTGTCTTCCTTTTTAAATAAATTAACTGGATTTAATGTTATTCATTTCAATTAAACAATTCATTATATTATTTTCACATTTTGCAAATTTTAGCAGATTAATTTTTTTTCCTGTCCTCTCCAACCTAATCAAAATTGGATTCCACTTCCGTGTGCAGCGGGCGATGAATAACAAAATACTTCCGTAGCAGACAAAAAGGTTGCCAACATGTGAAAGCGCTGCGAAACTAGAGTAGGGGTTTACCTCACAGATCCTACGGCTACGCTTTGCGCTTTAGGGCCCTTAACTTTGGACCACGCTTTACAGCTTTGGGTCCTAAATATGCACCAACGATCTTCTTCAGTCTTAATGTTAGCAAGAGAAAAGTACAAGCAGCAGCATTTTGGACTGGTACCCGCGTACGGGAATGTATCCAAAACTTGACAATTTGCAAGATCTTAACTGTTTTAACCCAGAATGAAAATATAATAATAAGTTTCTTCATACTATCGGAACTGACTTCTAACAGAATGACCTCGCTCTGCGATGGCCTAGCTCAGGTTGTTTGGCATGTTAAATAACGTTATGTGAAGCTGTGTGTAGTTATAGTGTACACTACAGAGCAGTGTGTGTTTATTGTATTAAGTTTTGCTCGAACGGAGTCGCATGTAGACTATCAGCTTGAATTTACACAGAATTCCCTGATCCTAACAAATTTATAGCTGGTTAGAAAAAAAATTTATTATTGCACTCCGTTCAATTGCAATGTTTTCGAAATTTCACTGTAAACACACTTTTTCGGAGCCCCCCGCGCTTGTATCTCTGAAAAGCAAAATTAAAAATTTAAAAGCCAAATCAGCACCGAAAATCGTATTTAAGTCCAGCATCTTTGAAGGATACAACAAGCATGAAGATTTTTACGGCGTTCCCCCCATCTCAAACTGCTGTTTACATGAAAAAAATTGTTATTCTATTTTTTTTTTCAAAAAGGCTCCAACGATTATGATTAAGATTCATATATTTGAGAGATTGGCGTGAAAAATAAAAGGTATATCTCGAATCTTCTACAGAAAATAGCTTGTGGAGTCCTTTCCCTTCTAAATATTCATTCATTCATTATCTGTTTACCCTCCTCTTATGTAGGACTTACACCCCCCAGGACTTACAGGCGGGTGCCTGGGGTCAGAGGCCCGTCGAGGAGCAGACACTCATGGATCAGACAGAACATCCAGGATGGGTGATCAGCGCGAGCCTGGTATGGGATGAAGGAAGTGGATGAAGCGAAATGTTGGTGAAATGGATGAAAGGTGATGATGGAGCAGCTGGTGGAATGAATGGCAGGGGAAACCGGAGAACCCGGAGAAAACCCGCCCAGACGCCGCTTCGTCCACCACAAATCCCACATGCAAGTCCCTGGGATTGAACCCGGTCCGCCTCGTGGGAGGCGAGCGGTCTAACCACTCGGCCACGGCGCCGCCCCCTTCTAAATATACTTTTTATAATTTTGTATACTCCAGGGAACACGTAGAACTTAACAAAATACACAATTTGTTCCAAATATATTTTTACCTAGCGCTAGCCATTTCCGAAATATTAATGTTATATGCATACGTTTTCATAAGTACGAAGTCATCTGACTAAATTATTGCAAGTTTGGGATTCTTGTGTTTCTTTACCTTCACGAGAGTTCGTAACGACGATTTAAAACAGGTGAATGTTGTTTCTGCATGTTGTATGTAGATAACTAAAGTCCTGCAATTTGAAACAATTTCCATACATTTATTGCGAATAACGTAAGATGAATAGAAGAATCAATTTCATATGAATAATGCAATATATAAGAAAATGTGTGAATTTGGAATGGGTAAAAAGTCATTTATTTTTTAAAATAAAACATAAAAATATTTATTACATAGATTTTAGTATATTTACTTTTTATTTATTTAGTACATATAGTGACATGAACAACTACTTGGAACATTTTACGATATAACTGTTTAGATTTTGTCTACCCTATACTATACGTGTACAACGTGTACAACGGAGGGGCCAAATCTCACACTACAACCTACGGGAGATCTATTGTGGCTACCACTCCCAGAAACCGAGCGGGGTGGCTCAGGCGATTACATCTGTGGCCCGCATTCGGAAGGTCTCGGTACTCATCCCCGCCGACCGCCCATGGCACATGGGTTTTTCGTGGTTTCCCCGGGTCGCCAGGCGAATGCTAGTTGGTTCATCTTCTACCACGACTCTCCTTACTCTCATTTCCTGTACCCATCATCTTCCTTGTCATCTATTTCAGGCTTGTAGGACCAGGTGACGGTGTTCGGCGTGTTGCGGCTGGGCGGTGGCATGCGCTCTATAAAGGCTTCTTCCCTGGCGTCGCTGCAGTTAGGTCTCTCCTCAGCATGGGACTCTGCTCCGGGGTTGGTGACTTGTGGGCAGGGATCGGACGGCGTCGGAGCGTTATATCAACGTTAGGGACCCCATCCGTGCTTGCGCCTGTCGGCATCCGGATCTTGTCACCCTTTGGGTCTCTGCCCTCACCCTTTGTGCTGTGTGCTTCACGTTGGAAGCACAAGTGGCCGACTTTACCACCCCAAAAGGAAGGGATGAAGTGAAGGAACCACAGGAGGCTACAGGCCGAAGTCAGGTAGGCCACAGGGACACTTCCAGGCTCTAAAATCCGTTCCACTAGCTGTCCAGAGAGGGCGATGAACGATCCATCGACCAAGCAGCCCTCTAGTGTCCACGGAATACTCTTTCTTTGGAGTACGCATCCGCGCCATCGGTCCAGCACAGCCACACACCACGAAACTTATAAAGCACGCCTGAAACAACAGAAGGAAACAGAATGAAAGGGAAATGAGGGAAAGGAAGTCCTGGTAGATGAGAAACCAGCCCAGCATTCCCCTACCGACTAGGAAAACCCACGAAAATCCTCAAAATAAGTGGGCGGTCGAAGGGAATAACAGCCGGAACTCCTGAATGCGAGCCTCACTCTTTGCCACGGACCATTCGTTCGGTATCTAGCCTATAAACAAATTCCTGTGGAAAATAATTGTTTTTCTAACCTGTTTCTTCCTCTTCCTCCACTCTATGGAGCTAGACCTAGGCCTGTTTCCACATCAAGTAATAATTAGTGCTTCCTTGTTCTGGCGTAAGTACGGCCAACGTTTCGTTTGCCTCTGGGCTTTTCAAGTTCTTCTTACTTCCCGTAAGGGGGGGTTCGATCCCTTCAGTTGCCGCGGTGCGGGCGCTGCGGACCCTGAGCACTCGTGGTACTACGTCCGAGCCCTACCCGTAGGGGTATCGTTTGGATTGGGTTGGACTCGGCGGGGCAGTGGTTCCCGATACCTATGGGAGATTGGGTACGCCTGGACGGTTTTCCGTCCCGGCGGGGTTGTGAGACGCCTCAAGATCCTTCGGCACCGTCCTGGAGAGCCGGTAGACACTATACCTAGATACCTGACTGCCCTACCGAGATTATTCGGTAGTTTTCCGTTTCGAGGGTTGACGCGCGTAAATGGCGCATCCACTTACACCCTGTAAATGGGGGGGGGGGCGAAATAGGCAACCAGATGCCGGCCTATGGATAAACTCTCGGGAGTAGGAGTTTCCCTCGGATGACGCCCGCTCCCCTGAGTCACGTGGGGGTGCAGTCCCCTTGAGTCTTATATTCTTCACATTGGAGCTACAAAATGAAACAAACACTAGGCGGGCTAAGGAAACATATATTTTGAAGGTAGGTATACAACAGAGGACTGGAATAGCATGACTTAGGTTGGGAGGGTGGAAAGCTCGCAAGATTGCTGATGATGATGGCAGGAGGATTTGCCCATTATGCGGGGAGCAAGAAGACTGGATGCATATTTTGGCAGCATGCGTGCAGACAGAGAGTATTAGGAAAAAACTATTACCGGAAGTATTTTTGGCTTCCAACAGACGGAGGACAGCATGCTGGGACTTGATTCTAAACAGCCAAAACTGGCCAAGCTTGGGCACATACTTAATGGAAGTACGTGTACTAAGAGATAAGGTGTTTATGTAAATTTTCTTTAAGTATATGTGGTGCTTGCACTTGTGTTTATATATGTGTGTGTGTGTTTGCGTGTGTGATTCAGAGTGTTTTTCAATTTTATATCTATGTATATAATGTGGTGATTATAAACATAGTTGTTTTCTGGTCGATTCTACAAGTCGCGTATACAGACCAGGTATTTTTCTAGAGAGCATGACCCATGCAACTGTGTTATGCAATTAATGTAATACTAAGTACTTAATAAATACCACTACTACTACTCTTATTGATCTGTTTGTTTATTATTTATTTCTTATTCTGGAAATAGCATATGTAAATCTAAATAATTAAATTTGTTTAATTCGTGAAAATGTATTTGTTTGTAGTTTCTCTACTACAGTGTTTTTCCCTCAAAGTGCGGACACCGCACGGAACCTGCGTGCTCGGTCGCAGCTCGAAATCCCGCCGAAACAGTTATAATATCCCCGCAACCGCCTCGCATTCTCATATTTACAGTTACAGTTGCAATGATAATAAGCACTTATCATAAGAGATACTGGGAATGTCCTTCTCTATCCATGCATTTCTGGCACCTTCTCCGGAAATTTTCATTCACACTCGGGAGTTAAATATCCGAAATTGCGTGAATTTCTCGCTGAAGTTTCCTTTTATTCTTACAAGGTATGGGGTTTGTTGCACATGCCGTATTTTTCAACTTCCTAAAGATAAAAATCGCCAACAGTTAAATCAGGGGATCGTAGGGCCACGATTCTTTACTGATTACCCTATCTTCAAACATGTCCTGAACTAAGTTTAATGGCCCATTAGCTGTATGCACGACAGCAGAAGTCTTGTTGAAAAAGTCCAAACTAAATTCAACATTGGTCATCTGTTCAAAAAATGCTGTAAATCATTTCTGTACCTCTCTGCATTTATTGTTGGTTTAAAAAATATACTCGTAGGTCCATTGTTCTGTATACATTTACTGCACACCAATTTTTGCGTCATGCAAGAGAATCTCGTGTGTAAAATCGGGTTTCACTGTACTTCAATAGGTCACTTTGCGACGAAACATAGCCATATAAATGGAACCATGCTTCGTCAAAGAATATTAAACGTATAACTATTACTCTATCATTTCTCAAAATCCAATTACAGAAATTTAATCCGATTCTGATGGTCACATGAAAAATATGGTGTATCCCAATGTGGCTAGATAATTAAGGTGAGCCACTGCGGGATGTGGAACTGTCATTGGTTGCCCGCCTGTGACGTAAGTGAGAGTGAAGACGAGCGCGAGGAACACATACACAGCGCAGTGAACACACTAAATTCCTCCCGATTAACTCCCAATTGTTTATTATTAGCACGTTCTTCCAATTTTCTTTAAAAGGTATATTATTTCACAGCTTTCTACAAACATTGTGGACATATACCATAAAGCAATAGAAGCTGCATTGCATTAGTAATATATTTACGTATAAACAAAACTACAGGCAGTACTTCAACGTAAACTGTAGGCGCTACAAGAGATTCAAACATGCATCACTTTAGTACTAAACGAAAATTTACAACTACTCTAAAGGAATCGCTAAATGGATATGCTGTTACATTTTTTTACCTGCGCTGCTAATCTCACGATCTGGCGTGATCTTCCTGTAATGCTCAGGTGGGCATCAGTGATGTGATGAACAATTGTAATTTCTGCATTGTGTTGTGATAACAGATCCTGAACGTCTTTTTTAAACACAGTGTTGTTTGGTAGAACAAACCGTTCATTCAGAAAATGGTTGCGTAGGAGCTTCAGGAGTTGTGGGACATCATAATACACCCAGATTTTCCTGGGTTTGTAACTGGGGTTGCAAAAGAATGTCCTGGATACACTGACATTCAATTGGTTCCATACTTTCGAGTTTTTCCCTCTCATGTCACAAGTCACACCGTGTACTTCAATTTGGCAGGCATCAATTTCAATAATGATGTTGTGAAGCAATTCTGATGTCATTGTGGCATCAAAGTCATAGTATAAAGGCTGTTTCCACTTCGAATACAATCCTCTGACCATGAGAAACTGAACATTGCTATATAGATCCAGTATTATATCGACTGACATATCATAGCAAATGCGAGAATCTATGTTCATCTCGTCGAAGCTTATAACAGCTAGCTTTTCTAAACCTTGAAAATTCATTGCCTGTGTCTTTAAGAGATATTTTACCGCGTTCATAATACCTGGTCTGCATTTGATTTTACGTATCATTTTTGCGAAGTCAAACGAGCAGGCAGAGGAGTGTTTACTTTTCTCAAATATTCATACGGCTTTTGATAAAAACGCTCTTAATGCAATGGCATTTGTTATATCCTCGGAGGACCATTTCACTCCCTTATTCCCACTTAAAAGACACTTTATTTGCCCTGGGGTGAAATATGTGGATAGCACTTCTTTTACCCTACTTTCCGCAGCAACTCGTGTGACCTTAGCAGGCGAACTTCGATTTTTATAGCGACGGCAAGCTTCGAAGCCCGAATTCTTTTAAGAGCCGCGTTTTTTTTTCTTTCAGCGCCGCCAAAGCAGCCGCGTTTTTTCTTTTCAATACTTCAATCTCTTTCTTGAGGTTTTCTAATTCGTTATCGCTATTTTCTATAACTGGATCGGTAATAGTGGCCTGATCAAGCTTTCGTTTCTTCGGAGATACAGAAGCAATGGTGGACAGGGATCGCTTCCTCGTGTCGCACATCTCGACCAGCGGATACCTACAGAACGAGCCGAAACGCTTAATTATTACATTTTCTGCAGTATTAAGACAGCAATAATTTCAGAATACATTATTCTGTTACAGGATATAAAAACGAAAAAGACACGTGCGACATTCCGCTTGTACTTGGACCTTCACTAAGTGTATCTCCATGTCAATTGGGAATAAACTGCGACGGAACTGCATCTGGGAGCAGAATTTTCTTAACCGGCAAACCTAATAGTTCAGTTTTCAAATCCCGTTTATAGTCACTAGAAAGAAAGTGTACTGAACATACACGTGAATTATCAGCGTTAAATTTGTCAGTACGCTTACAGCGAGACACCCACACGCGCTTTAATTGCTCAGTTTTTGGAAATGTGTGATAATTCACACCAACTGTTTTAAAACGTAATTACAGCATTGTGCTACAGCACAATACATTCTACTCTTAAAGTTTTCACTAATTGCACACCGACTTAAACACTTCAAAGCAGAGAAAACTGTATCTATATGCAATATTCTAGTTTTAAATATGTGTGTGCAACTTATTTGAAGTGGGGAGTATATGACTGAGTGATAAGGTACAATGCGCTTTCGTACATTTGTTGTTAAGTTGTGAAGTTTCCGCCAACATAGCGAGGTAGAGTAGGATAATTTACAAAACAGCTAAAAATATGTTATACTTTCAAAATAAAGGCAGAAGCATATATTCCCTTCCGATATATGAGCTCAGATTAATATCTATTGTCTTTTAGGCGATTGAGCGGCATAATTATTTCAAAGGAAATGCTGTTTGCTCTTACAGCTAAAGTTTTTCCATCCACTTTGGTTCTGTAAAGGATTATATACCTGGAAAAGCTTGCCATTTTCAGGGAAGAATACCTTTGGCCCGCATTACATGTATTTTCGTGTGAAGACTTAAGAGTCGGCCTACCTGCCCAAAAAGGAAGTTCTTTATATTCCTCTGGAATGGCTATTAAACAGCATAATTGTGAGCTGAAGCTATTTGAAGACCAAGTATCATATAAGCACAGCCCGAATTCTTATGACATGTCATCTTTTAATTCTTGCAATAAAGCCCTTGCTTAAGAGTATATAAATCCTTATCATGGGTTCCACATTAAGAAAGCATATATTTATTAGGTCATTTTCGTAGTTTCATGTCATTTCCTATTTTGGATCATCTTTTTTTCGATTTTATTCATTAATTTGTAATTTCCTTGTCCTTTGCCTCTTTATTTAGTAATTTCCTTGTATAAGCATAGAGTATATAAATATTTTTGGTTGGTCTGGAAAGAGTTGTTTGTAGGTGGAGGGATGGTTATTGTCTGGTAAACAGGTATAATTACTGTTATGAATTCATTTATTAGTTTTCAGCTATCATGACTTTTAAAACTGCTATGTTTAAATCATATTATATAATAACATGATCAACATACAGTTTCCCTATTAAACTACTTTTTTCACAATACATAAACAAATAATATAATTTAATTTCTAATCAAAGTTTAAGACCCGATAGCGTATAACGTTGAATATATTTTATTTCTGTTGCTAAAATTGGCCGAATAATGCGTTATTGGTTTTCTTTAACATAATATAATTAAAGTCAAGCAAAACTATAAAATGGTTTAAAGCTTGCAACTCCGAACTTCTGAGCAACTTTAATATGACAAATATCTACTTTCTATCTACACACATCTCTTTCTTTGAATAACACATGTGCTGTGGCATCACTTGAGTATTTAGCTCTAAAAAGACAGGTTTGTGTTTATTATTTCTAAGACTAAGTCTAGTTATAGATGCGATTTTGTTTCAAGTGATGTAGGGTCGAATCAGATCGTATAACGAGAATATTATGCGAACTTTCATGCCGAGAAGTACGGTGCAGAATACTGGCTAGCTAAAACTTCACTCTTGATGACGTCACGCAGCAAGCGGACCGAAAGCTGAACAAGCGAAAACGGTGCGGGAAGAGACCCCCCTGGGTGTACCCAACAAACCATAATCGTTTAATTACAAATTATTATAAATATACTTTTAAAAGCTTATCCTAATCAAATTTAAAAAAAATAAAATATTTAAATATTAAATAAACTATATCCTCTAAATTGAATTCATTTTTAAAAAATCCTCAAAAACGATTAACATCCAACATTGGAAAAACTAAAGGAAAACATCAGGCGAGAAGTTCACTCAATTTCGGATATGAACTCTCAAGTGTGAATGAAAATAACCATGGCAGTGTGAAGGAAAAGTACTGTATTATTTAGTAAGTAGAGAAAGTACTGTACTCGATCCAAAAATTCGATACCAAGATACCACGGGAAATTTAGGTTTTGAAGCTCCCTGAATAAATAAAAAAGAGCATTTTTAGAAAATGTTCTTCGCTTTGGTGTGTGTTTATGTGTGTGTGTGTGTGTGTGTGTGTGTGTGTGTGTGTGTGTGTGTGTGTCTGTCCCTGTGAACAGCATAACTCAAAACTGAAAAATCGCTGCCATATGGGCTGGCCCCAAACTCAGTCGGTAGAACAACTGCCTGCTGTGTGAGGGGTCCCGAGTTCGGTTCACGGCTGGAGGTGGGAGTTTTTCTCCAGCCAAGATTAATTCCTATCTTCCCCAGAGTCTGGAAGTATGAATAAGAGTGTGAATGTGTGTATGAACTAATGCTTAAAAACCGAAGTTCAAGAAACCCAACGACAAGAGTTACACGAGTTAACACCATTGCCAATAGACAAGTTCCAAAGGAAAGGCCGCCAATAAGACCAATGCAGTTAAAGGCGGGCTATAAATGGAACTAAAAAAAATATGCCACATTTTTAATATCTTATAATCTTCCTGAACGGAGAAGACACCTATCCAGAGTGGATATTGCACTTACGCTCCACAAGTGGGCGTCCCCGGAAGGAAGGATGAAGTGAGGGAAGACACTGGGAGGCCGAATCCAGGAGCAACTGTACAGTAATGAGAAGGTCCCTAAGTTTCTAGTAGTAGACACCCCGACAGACGGAGGTAGACCGGAGACCCCACACAGAGCGGGTCCAACGCCCCTCAAGGTGTTTCGGATACCCCAGCAGCCACACAAAAGCCGAGAGAGTTTCTACAGAGAGCATCCTTTTCCACGTCAGTCACGCTGCACCGAAACATCATCGCCGCCCTGAAAGAGACCAGCGGGATGAAAAATGAATGGAACGAAATGGGGAGACAGGAAATTCGGGGGCTGAAAGAAACCACTCCAGCATTCACCTGTTGACCCGGGAAAACCCCGAAAAAACCCATGTGTCAGAGTAGGCCGTCGCCGGGAATCGAACCCAGGACCTCCCGAATGTAGGCTACAGACGCTGCCGCTTGAACCATCGCGCTCCGTTTATGTTTAAAGCATGTATCTTGAATATTTTTGGGAATAGCCTGTCAATACCTCTTCATTCCGAACGACTTTTCTGTAACTTGTAAACCATAGACAAGAGATATACAAAATCTTAACAAATAAAAAGTGCAGATCTTGTTAAATCACGCCACTTTTGTCAAATGACTTTTTCTTTTCTGACGTTAAACATTTCCGGCATATTTTTACTTTCTCTACTACGTATAGTAAGTAAGGGAAGAATTGCATTCCACCCAAAAATTCGATACCGAGATTTAACCGGAAATACATGGTTTGAGGCCTCCTGCATAGAAAAAAGCATTTATAGAAAAAGGTCCGTGTGTGTGTCTGTGTGTCTGTGAACAACATAACCTCAAAACGAAAAGTTGGATAAATACCAAACTTCGTATTGAGGTTCAGTGCATTTCAAAGATGTAACATGAAGATTTTCAAGAAAATCCCCTTGCCCCAGACTGCCCTTTAGATGGAACATTTTTCGAAAACTTTGATTTTCTCAAAAATGATTCTGACGATTTTGATTAAAATATCATATGTTTAAGTTACTTTCATGGCAAGTGAAATGTATATCTTGAATTTTCTGGGAATGTCCCCAAAAATCCTCCTCATTCTAAATGAATTTTGCATAACTGGTAAACCGTAAGAGATAGACAAAATTTTACCACACGAAAAATGCAGATCTCGTTAAAACACACAATTTATGTTATATACTTTTTCTTTTGTGGAGTGAACCATTTCGTTTGAATTTTCCGATTCTTATTATTTTTCTCCCAAGTAAATAGGAATTCGTTATTCATTTTTTTTTATGTCTGGACATGCAAAGAGAACGGAATGTTCCACATAGCAACCGGCTTCTTAAAAGATTTGACTATCGCTTAAAGTTTACCATATTCCCCTTGAACCTACAAGAAAATTAGCAATAAGATAGTTCCTGCAAATTTTTATATCGATTAACATGAAGTAGATGGAATAAGCGTTTGTAAAAATACTGTGTACAAGAGTAGAGAAAGTCACGTGAGTGTAACACATCAGATTTTTGTTATTGGTTTGAAATTTCAAATATTTATACTTCTCTCAAGTGGAATGTCACATTCGTTTTCTCGTGGTCATGCAAATGGCATGGAATTTCAAAGCCACTATACAACGACACGCCTACTATATTCTTCTTATACAACTATAGGTGTAATGAAAGTTAATGCCATTTAACAACAAATACATATAAGAATAAGTTTTTGTAGAAATAGTTTGTAAAAGAGTGAGTGTAGAAAGCCATGTGAATTAACATTTCAGCATTTTTTATATTATTCTGCTCATTATGTATAACAAGCTCTCTAAACTCGCGTGTAATGTTATACGAGAGTATTAATCTCTACGATTTAATCAGATTCAGGCAAGTCAATCTTACTGTGAAAGTGTGCCGAATCAGCCGGTTCTTTTGGAGGACGGCAAGATGGCAGTAGAAGACTTGCATTAAGGATTGGCTTTTTCCTTTTTTACGAACATTGTAATGGAAGTGGGCAAAGAAAGACCTAAAACTGCACTTTCACAAATACAATACTGGTTGCGTACAAGAGAAAATAATGTTTTACAACTCCCACTTTCATTTGCCATATACATGTATGATATTACAGCGTTTTAATTGTAGGAACATGAACATTTATGCCTCTTTATAACTGTCTCTTTTGAGAAATTTAGGGGTGATAATTACGAGCCGTGATTTTAAAGTACGTACCGATAAGATGAAGAAGATTTGAAGAAGATGTTTGCTTCACGTATGGAAAGCCAATTTGAAGATGTATTATATTTCGACTGTTGGGGAGCCGAACTTGAAGTAATTGCAACCGCACGCATGGTGCCCGATAGCCTTCGTCCAAAAAATTTAAAAATATTAACTTTGTAATGTGACTGCAGCTTTAAATGTTATATATTTATGTTTGTCTCGGCTGCGTCAGTATTATTGTTAGAGACATGTTTCTCTTAGCAGGGAGTGGTGCGACTGAAGAATGTAGGCTTACACAGATTATAATTTTACTTCACTCCTTTTTTTTTTATTAATTCTTGACACGATTTAAATAACACTTCACTGATATAGAGAGCTGTGAGATTCTTTAATTAATTACTTGCACTTTTTAACACGTAAACTATTTTCATCTCACACTGAATACGTATTATACTTCTCGAGGGCACATCTCGCATCCGGTTAGAAACACTGTCTGCTACCAACGCGTTCAGTTATGAGCACTGTCTACAAGCAACTGACTTCTAGATTTGTAAATTTTGCTATATTTCAGTTTCTGATTGGCTAATCCTACTCCAATAGAATACCTTCATTTAACTAAAGCTTTTTCTGGTTGTTGATTGGCTATTTTATAAACTGTCACAAAAATTACATTATTGCTTCCAAGAATCACAAGTAGTATTGTTAAACTTTCAAATTCATTATTGCCTCAAGGTTACCTAATTGCTACCTCATTGTTAGCAACTTTTAACCTATTATTCTCACAGCTCCTACATTATTAAATTACGTAATACATTCACATAACATTATTACACATGTATACAATAATATAAACATATACAATGACTGTAATATACACTTTTTATATCTTGTTACATACATATTGCTTTAAGATGGGCTGTTATTGAATTTATATTATATAATTTGACTGAAATCATTTAAGTGTTAAAAATACTGCCTCAAAGATAACTTTTTACAAATTATTTTCAAATACTTCATTGTCATTCATTACCTTACACTACTTCTCCACACAGTCACCGCCGTTATTCAGGCACTTGTAACGGAAAACCAGTTTTTGTATGCCTTCGTCAAAGAATGATGCCACTTGTGTGAAAACCAAGTCTGCATTTCTTGTTTCACAACATTGTCGTCTTTAAGGGGACAAGGTACTCTGAAATGGTCAAAAATCACATTTTTTGTTTTAGGCACCAATAAAATATCTATTATTTCCAGTTTCAGAAAATATATACTTTTGTGGGGTTAAGATGTTTATCAGACATTTAAATACCATTTCTTTAAAGCTGTCATGCAATGCCCCTTTATAGAACATTTTTGTATCGTTCAACAACGAACGACTATATCACGCCCAGCGAGCAGTTCAGGAATCAACAAGAAAGGCCAGGGCCAAGAGAAGGCAATCAGAAAAGCTGAAGCAAGCCAGGAATGAAGGTACAGAAGATTATGATCCTGGAGTGTACTGAAGTGTGTCACAATTTTAATGTACAAGCTTTAAATTCAGTTTTCTCAAAACAACATTTTTAGATACTTATGTACCTTTTTCTCAGAAAGCATGAGAGGTAGAGAGCTGAAATTTTCAGTACATGTATAAAACATATAGTTAAATTTTCTGAACCACAATCATAATTGTATAATGTATATTAGTATTATTAAGAAAGCAGCAACATTGCAAATTTTCCTGAATTTTACTTTTTTAACTTTGCAAATATTTTTTTTCCAATTTCTATTGAACTATATACATAACTAAATAATTGCGATTCAGAAGATACTGATTATACTAAGATCAAACAGGCAAAAGTGTGATTCTGTATTGCAAGTAGTATCAGAGAAAAAGGTACATGAATTCACATGTTTTATGATTAAATTTTATTATTTTTCTGCTGAATGGAGGCTATATGAGCTATCTTTGCAAGCAACCACTTGAAATAATTTTCATGATTTATAGAATAATTCATAAAAATTTCTGGAAAAACCATTGAGCAGTGGTAATTTAACATACTTAAGGTGTAATTTTATGTGTTCAGACTATCTTGTCCCCTTAAAATGTTTTCCACCAAGGAATTTCTTCAGATGTAGAAACAGATAAAAATCCCTTGGTGCCAAATCCGGACTGTAGGAAGGGTGGTCGAATTGTTCCCAACCAAATGATGCGATCAGGGTTTGAATTTTTTTGGCTGTGTGTGGCCGGGCATTGTCACTAATTATTTTTTCCCCATAAACCTGACACAATTGGCGATGAATGTTTGCTGCATTTCTCGCATTCAAAAAACGAATCACTGATCTGACTTCACAGTTGGCGGGTCGTTCAATGTTTTGAGCACTTTGAAACGCTCTAACAACAGGAAAATACAAAGTGAAGATCGCCGACAACTGCGTCTGGCTTGCTTATGAATGGGGGAAGTGATCAATCTGTGGCAGCAAAGAAACTCATGCATTGTCAGTGCATCTGAATTTTATCCTATCTTCTCATATTTAGGTAAAATAATACTCACATTAATTTCTCTACTAACTATGTATTCACATAATCCCTTATAAATATTACAGTACTGATTCATATAAAAGTTAATTCTTACGCGCTACTCACGACAAATTTTTGACTACAAATAATAACAAATTAAGCAACTTGGACTTGCTTGCATGCTTCATTTGATACTAGATCTCATTTTGATACTTTACGGTCTTAGAAACAAAAGGATGTCACTTTCACAAAACATGAATAAACCTTGGAAAAACATAACTAGTAATTTTGAGGCCACAATTTCGAACAGTTACAGTTTTTGTAACGTATAATATTGAATATATTTTATACTATGTCAAGGTTCATTAGTTTTAGTAAATTGTTGAAGTTGGTAAACGTACCACCCTATTGCGAGGCCGTCTGTAATGGAATGGCTGGGGATAGGAAAGAATGGGAGACGTTAATATCTATTTATTTATTAAAAATGGCTAAACTCGACATAGTATTAAATAAAACTTGTACGTTATAAGAATTGAAAATGTTTTATTGATATGTTTCGAAATTCAGATCTCAGTTTTCTCACCTCTAAAGCCTCACTTTCATTCCGGGTATAGTTCAACTCAGGAAAACTTAAAGGGGGACTAGTAACGAATATTGCCAAAAATAATACTTTAGGGTATTTTTCCCAGTCTTATTGCTTGGTATTTCCTCTTGAATTTGTTATTATTATTTAATATATATTATTCAACGAAGGCACAATGCTTATGCATGATTAGTTTTAACTCACCGGCAAACTTCAGGGGGTGAATACTGAGTGGAAATGGAGTTAAAAAGTTCATATCACCTTGTGTTTGGAAATGCATACTTTCCACGGTAGATGGCACTGACGAGATTCTCTCATAAACTGCAGTGTAGGTTTTGCGTGTTGCAGATAGTGTTATTTAAGCAACGTAGAAGCACAATGGTACGGTATTCATTCCAGGAACAATCTGAGATGGCGTTCGTGTGCGCCAAGAGGAGCGCGGATGTACCGAGCCACGTACCCCGACAGATAGCATTACCCACATCACACAACATTTGGAGCCATTTTTCGGCGTTTGTGTGAGCATAGGTTCTTTGAGACAGACGAGGGCGGGCGACCGCGGACTGTGTGATCCTCCACCAGATGTGAAGGAAACATGTTCTCCGTGATATTGAGAACAACCATGGTACAAGCTCCAGGCAATTGGCCCGCCAGTTTGGTGTAAGCCAAAGGACTGTATTCTACATGACTGTTATTATGACAGCTTCTAAAGTGTGCAGAGGTTGTAACAGGCGGATTTTCCTCCACGGCAAAGATTCTCTCGCTGGTTTGTGCAACAGGCCATCACCATTATGGATTCCTGTCTTCAGTCCTCTTCACTGATGAAGTGACCTCTGGTAGAATGGCATCATTAACGTGCCTATAATAGATTGGGCCTTTGAGTTGAAACTGCACAAAATCTCCAAAACTGAGCGTTGCAGAAAGAAATGTCTTGGATAAAAGTTGCTTGATATTATGGGGGAAAGTAAATGCCATTAGTTGTGTTTTGTTTGGAGGACGTTATGATGGTCATTTTAGGGTCAATTTAATATTTTTAAATGATAAGGTACAATTAAGGTTTATATATATATATACACATACACGAAGCAAAACAGTGTAAAAACTGCTTTGCTGGAGGATATACGAATAAACACGTATAAACTGAAAGTCATTTTATTTGCTGGCCATAAAGTTATTTTTTAGGAAACAGAAGATGGTTTACAGAGAATTGTTAAGAACCTGAAAGATATTTTAAAGACACGTAGTTTAAAGATTTCAACACGCAAGGCAAAGTCAATGTCTTTTAAAGGGAAAAATCATGTGAGAATAAGAAAGTTATTAATGAATAAATAAGAGAAGTATCTAGTTTTAACTATCTAGGTTTTAATTTATCACACAGTGAAAACGAAGTCCTTAATATAAAACTAAGCAAATTAAGACAAATGAAAGAAAAAATCAGGAACATTAAAGAACAAGACGCAAAAACAACACAAATGAAATTTTATAAAGTAATGGGAACATATGGATATGAAAATTTGACTGTGAACGGGACAGATAGGAAAAGAATAGAAACATCAGAACTGAAATTCCTAAGAGCAATAGCTGGGTATACTCTTCTAGACAAACAAAGAAATGAAGAAATCCGAAAACAGTTAAATATATATAATCTAAATTAAAAACATTGACGTGTTGCACTCACAAGACTTTCCCTACCCTTGCACAAAATGTTTTTACACGCTCTTATTCTTCACCTATTTCATGTTAATCGAGATAAACATTTGCAGAAACTATCTTATTGCTAATTTGCTTGTAGATGCAAGGGGAATTGCTAGGCTTTAAGCGATAGTCAAATATTTAAGAGCTGGTTGCTATGCGGAGGGAGTATTTCATTCTTTTTGCATGTCCAGGACATAAAAACAAAAAACAAAAACAAAACAAAAAAAAACGAATAACGAATTCACGAATTTCCATTTGAGAAAAAGTATTCGAAATTCTGCATTTTTTGTGTAGTAAAATTTTGTCCAGCTCTTATGTTTTACCAACTATGCAAAAGTCATTCAGAATGAAGAGAACTTTGGGGGACATTCCCAGAAAATTCAAGATATACCTACATTTCATTTGCCATGAAAATATCTTAAACATATAATGTTTTAATCAAAATCGTTAGAGCCATTTTTGAGAAAATTCAAATGTTCAAAAAGTGTTCCATATAAATGGTAGTTGGAGTGCAGGGATTTTGTTAAAAATTCTTCGTATCGTATCCTTGAGAGATACTAAACTCATATACCAAGTTTGGTATTTATCCAACTTTTCGTTTTTGATTTATGCTGTTCACAGATAGACAGACACAGAGACACACATGGACAGTTTCCAAAAGCGCTTTATTTGGTTTCAGGACCCTCAAAACATGTATTTCCGGTGAAATCTGTGTATCGAATTTTTGTGTGGAATAATACAATACTTCCCCTACTTACTATACGTAGTAGACAAAGTAAATATTAATGAAAATAAAACTAATTGGTACCAACACATACCTATTAAGGATGGAAGAGGCACGAACACCAGAAATTTTATTAACTTATAAACCTAGAAGATATCACCAGAAACGGGATGGAGAATATTTATAATTGAGGACGGAACAAGTCATATCCTAAATAATGTAACATGCATAGAAGAATTGCTTCTTCTACGAATACTATAATATAAATAGTGCATCACATGGCTACCTCTACTCAATGTGGTTTACTCTCATATCAATGGTTCAAACAAAATATTGTTACATTCTCTACCTTATACTTGCAGTAAGTACTGAAAGTGTATTGTACCAAAACATTCAACATCGATATTTCATCGTAAATACATGTTTTGAAGTCCCTTGAATCCAACAAAGTTGTCTAGGAAAAGATTCGCGCGGTCTGTCTCGGTCTGTAACTCGAAAACGAAATTTCGGATAAATACAAAACTTGGTATTTAAGTAGTAGAAGATTTTTCCCCGCGGAAATCTCCCTTTTCATGGAAAATGTTTTATTATATTTGATTGACTCAAAAATGACTCTAATTACTTTGATTAAAGTCCATATGTACCTACGCTTACTGGAATTTTGTGCAAATAGGTCTTTGACGTCCCCTCCATTTTGAATGAACTTTGTATAATCGTGTGCTACTGGTAACTTTACTACACCAAAGATGTAGATCCTTATACAGCATACAATTTATTTTAAACAACTTTTTGTATTATTAACTGTTTCCCATATATTCGTTGCTCTTGGTTTGAATTTTCCAATAGTTTACATTTTTAAAGTGCTTGGTCAGTATTCTTTTGTTTCTCGCGATGTCATGGAAAGAGCATAGAATTTCAAAGCCAACATATAGCGACCTGCTTGTTAAATTATGACACTTTCATCCTACTGTATCACTCTTGTGCAGTCGCTTCCATTTATGCTATCCCCGCACATTTGGGAGGCATTCAACTGGGCTTCACAGTTGATTATGTATAGCAAGGAGTGCGTGCATCTGTTTAGCTTTTCGCGCATGCAGTGGCATCCTGTTTTACGTGCAGAATTCGATTATTCACATACGAATACATAACTTTGAGCAATAGCTTTACTTATCATCACTTACAAATAATAAATAGGGCCCGAATTTTTAGGTGGAATAAACCTTCATTTTAGGTTTCTTATATGCTAAAAATTGGTTTGTTTTTTTAGTAATTTCTTGATTAAAATAGTTTTTTTATGTTTTGCTTCGTGGATCAATCAATAATTTTGTTTTTTCGGTACTTAGTTGTAAGATTAATTTCTTGGCATTGCAGTAGATACATACATTCTCAAATTTTCTGACGTAAACGATTTCCTATTATCAGGTAATACATTCTTGTATGAAAAAGAGGTTCTTTCAACGGAACATGCCGTCATTGGAGCGTAGAACATAGATGCCAGTGCAGCAGGTTCTAGGGGTAGTTCTCCTGTATACTTTTCTCCCTGCAGTACCGAATTGACGATTTTCATATCCTCAAAAGCAGAATTTCTTTGAAGAATCTTCTGCAACTTCGAAGAACATGCAACTCCCACTGGTCCAGGTATTTCTTTACATTGCAATGATATCTAGAGCACCTTTCAGTGGTAAAGTTGTACTTTCCAACCGGAGAATAGCTTTTCTATAAAACAAAAAGGTATCTTAATGTATGCAAGTGAGGCGGCAAGAATGGGGCACTCAAGTGATTTCTTAGCCTTGTTAATGCAGGAAGCTTCTGTTTCATCCAATTCAGTGACGACATTTTTAACGTCTTTTAAGAGCTCGGCATAGTAAATGGCAGCAGACAGCCAAGTCCTGACCTTCTATTAGCTACATCCAGGTGTCACATGTGCTACGTTTAACTGTAGTAATTTGAACTATTTACTGGCTATTTTTCAATGAGTTTCAATCCGAAAATAACATTCTTCATTTCCAAAAAGGAAAAAACAGCTATTTAGGTTTTTTTAGGTGTAATGAAATTAGCATATTCTGCTCCAGGAAGTGTGAAACGAGT
Source organism: Deroplatys truncata (assembly GCA_030765065.1). Lineage (NCBI taxonomy): Eukaryota > Metazoa > Arthropoda > Insecta > Mantodea > Mantidae > Deroplatys > Deroplatys truncata. The sequence goes on from CM060986.1 coordinate 48,538,041, forward strand.
ATATGTCTAGAAATGTGTTAATTAAATACCGAGGAAAAATATAGGTTAAAACCTAAAAAATCCAGGCCCTAATAATAACCATGTTTAAATATATAACTAAATAACCTGTGAAGGCCAGCAGAATGCCTGCCAAAGCTGCGGGGACAGCATAAATGGAAGCCAGTGTACCTATATCGAAAAGTGTAATAAAAACATCTCATGTTATCTTCGGCAACATGAAGTAGGTAGAAAAAAATAAGCTTTTGCAAGAATAGTCTGCAGAAGAGATAAACAATTAATGATGGTGGGTAGAAAAAGTTATGTAATGTAACGTCGGTTTGTTTTATTTGTCTGTATGAAAGAACAGGAACGTGGACAAAGATAATTTGGTTAGAACTTCAAAGAGTTTGTAGCAGAAGTAGGCGGCGGAAGTAAGCCAGCTTCCGGAAGTTTGGGCGGCCTGACGAGAAACACTTGCAAAACAAGAGGATGGAAAAGCGGTCAGTGTGTTCCCCACATTTGGAGTCACCGACCCTCACCTTTTAAGGAAGTTTTGGGTTGCCCCACCTGTGGAACTGGTATCAGCCGCTATTATTCTGTCTGACAAGCAAAGCGTGGTCTCTAAATATCCTGACAACAACGGTGTAACGTAACCAGCAAGACAAAACGTTGAAAACTATACAGAGTGTTACAGCAGTCCTACGTCTGGTTCACTATATGATGGTGGTAAAACTAGAACGATTGAGGCTCGATTCTCACATTGTTATACCGAGCGAGGTGCTCCCAGGTAACGTGTGAGGTCCCGGGTTCGATTCCCGGCGACCGCCCACTTTGACCGTGGGTTTCGCGTGCTTTCACCTGGTCGGGAGGCGAACACTGGGGTTCCTCTTCTGTCACGATTTTTCTGTCCATCTTACGCTATACTCATTTCCTTCATTATCATTAGTGTCAGACTTGAAGAACCAGGCGACGGGTGTTGGTGCGGAGGCGGTGGTGGTGCGCTTTGTGTAGGTTTCTCACTGGCGTGTCGGTCGCATCTCGGTTCCATTTTCAATTTTCGAATCCTAAATCGGTGCCGTATTCCAAAATCATATTACTGTCGTATATAATAACAAATACATATTGATCGCGGGGGAAGGCATTTGATTCTACGGCCTTGACACTTTGAAAATGTATTTTTGCAGTACATACACTATGTGATCAAAGTATCCGGACACCCCACAAACATACGTTTTTCATCTTAGGTGCATTGTGCTGCCACCTACTGCCTGGTACTCATTATCCGCGACCTCATTAGTCATTAGACATCGTGAAACAGCAGAATGAGACGCTCCGTGGAACTCACGGACTTCGAACGTGGTTAGGTGATTGGATGTCACTTGTGTCAGAAGTCTGTACGCGAGATTTCCACACTCCTAAACATCCCTAGGTCCACTGTTTCTGATGTGAAGTGGAAACGTGAAGTGACATGTACAGCACAAAAGCGTACAGGCCAACCTCGTCTGTTGACTGATAGAGACCGTCGACATTTGAAGAGGGTCGTAAAGAGTAATAGGCAGATATCTATCCAGACCATCACACAGGAACTCCAAACTGCATCAGGATCCACTACAAGTACTATGACAGCTAGGCGTGAGGTGAGAAACCTTGGATTCCATGGTCGAGCGGCTGCTCATAAGCCACACATCACGCAGGAAAATGCCAAACGACGCCTCGCTTGGTGTAAGGAGCGTCAACATTACACGATTGAACAGTGGCAAAACGTTATGTGGAGTGACGAATCACGGTACACAATGTGGCGATCCGATAGCAGGGTGTGGGTATGTTGAATGCCCGGTGAACGTCACCTGCCAGCATGTGTAGTGCCAACAGTGAAATTTGGAGGTGGTGGTGTCATGGTGTGGTCGTGGTTTTCCTAGAGGGGGCTTGCACCCCTTGTTATTTTGCGTGGCACGATCACAGCGCACACCTACATTGATATTTTAAGCACCTTCTTGCTTCCCACTGTTGAAGAGCAATTCGGGGATGGCGATTGCATCTTTCAACACGATCGAGCACCTGTTTATACTGCACGGGTTGTGGCGGAGTGGTTACACGACAATAACATCCCTATAATGGACTGGCCTGCACAGAGTCCTGGCGTGAATGCTATAGAACACCTTTGGGATGTTTTGGAACGCCGACTTCGTGCCAGGCCTCACCAACGTACATCGATATCTCTCCTCAGTTCCGCACTCCGTGAAGAATGGGCTGCCATTCCCCAAGAAACCCTCCAGCACCTGATTGAAAATATGCCTGTGAGAGTGAACGCTGTCATCAAGGCTAAGGGTGGGAAAACACCAAATTGACTTCCAGTATTACCGATGGAGGGCGCCACGAACTTGTATGTCTTTTTCAGCCAGGTGTCCGGATACTTTTAATCACGTAGTGTATTACCGTCGTATATAATAACAAATAAATATTGATCGCGGGGGGAGACATTTGATTCTACGGCCTTGACACTTTGAAAATGTATATTTGCACTACATAGCTCTACCACTGGAGCAACTGGTACGCGAGATAACGACACCAGAAAGAGGTAACATAGTACGTTATCAAAAGTGACCACCATCCGTCCTGTATCATTTTTCAGTTCTGAGCTCAAACTGAATTGTGGGCGCTCGAAGTCCCTTCTTTGACCGGCCGCATAGCCTAACCTAGCTGAAGAAAACTAACATTTAATTCCGTCTAAACAATCTAACTCGGTCCCGTTTTCCAAAATGTAAACAACCTAACTAAATTTATCTCTATCTAGCCCATAACGCATAATTTTCATTCCTATTTCAAAAGACTTATGGCTTTCAGCAGACTTATAGTGACTGAAAAATGATATTGCAGTTTCGTGTTTCATCAAAACCAATTTTAACAACAAAATCAGATGTTATACAAAAAATTTTATCTACTAAATACCCTTGATTTAGACAATTTTGTAAACTCCACACACAAAATAATTGAAATCGGTGATTATATAAAGATATTCTAATTTTAATAAAATGACAGATTTTGAAAAACGCCAAAGTACATATTCTATAATAACGTTTCTTCTTTTGTGTAATCGCTCCATTAATATAGCTGCTAGAATTTTTGAAGTATACGAACATTTTATGCACTCACTATAAGTGACAAGTATGGTTAAAATTATGTATTGTTAAAGCTTGGTTAAAAATCTTAGCTTAATGCACGTCATAAAACTATCTGTCGCATAGGCACACATTAGTGGGAGAGATTTTAAATTAACAACTTTCACATAGTTACGGGATAGAGCTGGGTTGTTTACATTTTACTCACGAAGATAATGCGGCCGTTGGGATGCGTTCGTCGTTCGCACCGCTTGCGGCCCCGCCCTCTGTGAGGGGGTTTTCCTTAAGGGAACCCCGGAGGGGCTCGCGAGTTGTGGGCAGCGTTGAACGGCGTCGGATGCGTTCATTCTGGAATCGTTAGGGGCCCCGCCCACGCTTGCACACGTATAGTCTCCCGGATCTACTGTGCGGTCCAAATCGCTTGACGTTTCGTGACAACCAATACGGAGTGACCGCGCGGTTGCCAAACTTCACTTCGCTTCGTCAGAACGTTACGCGTTTGTTAGAAATGCCATCGCAATATTCACTTAAAAACTAAAAGAAAACAAGAAGAGACACAATAATGGAAAAGCATTAAACAAATAGAGAAATAAAAACCATACCTTTCTATGCGTACTTTGTTATTCAAGTGCCACAGCTAACTGCATATCCTTTATCGCTTCCCTACACACACGTGAAACAGTTGTAGTTAACGAGCACGCCTTGGCCATAAATTCTTGACTTTCGTGAAGTTAGGATTTTTGCAGTCTGGGATGGGAGGATTTTCTTGAAAATCTTCGTTTCGCATCCTTTCAGTAAACTCAAGTACCAACTCAAAGTCTGACACACACACACACACACACACACACACACACACACGGACATGTTACCAAAAATGTTTATTTGAATTCAGGGCACCTCATAACATATTTTCGGTGAAATCTCGGTATCGAATTTTTGGGTGGAATACAATACTTCCCCTGCTTACTACACGTAGTAGAGAAAGTAAAACGCATTTTTAGAATAAATGCCATGTTCGTGTGTTTGTCTCTCTCTCTCTCTCTCTCTCTCTCTCTCTCTCTCTCTCTCTCTCTCTCTCTCTCTCTCTCTCTCTCTCTCTGTCTGTCTGTAAACAGTATAATTCAAAAACGAAACTTCGGATAAATACCAAACTTGGTACTTGAGTTTGCAAGCTTCCAAGGATCCGATACGGAGATTTTCAAGAGCCCTCCCCCCACACCACAGAATACGCTTTACATGGAATATTTTTCGAAGTTTTTTAATTCTAAAAAATGACTAGCGATTTTGATTAAAATACCATATAATAAATATATTTACATGACAAATAAAACATACGTTTTGAATTTTTGGGAAATACCCTGTCAAGTCCTCTTTATTCGGAAGAAATGTTGTATAATATTGTATAACTGATAATAATTAAGCGATAGACCTAAACGAAGTACAAAGAAAGAAAAAAAAGTAGATCTCTTTAAAACAAACAATTCATTTAAAATAACTTTTCTTCTTGTTCCACCAACCACAATAAAAAAAAGGAGATATCAATTATTAACGGTTCGATTTGTTCAATACTTTGTCGTTCTTATTAAGTCCCATCAATCTTCAGTTGTTTCTCGAGATTGCATGGAAGCAGTATGGAATTTTAAGGTCAGCGTATAGCGTCCAGTGCTTAAACATTTGACTATCACTGTTCCCTTTGTATCTATACCGAAATGTATAATGTAGCTATTTCTGCAAAAATTTATCTGGATTAAAATGAAGTAGATAGAAAAATAAATTTTCATAAGAAAAATTTGTACACCTATTAATAAACGAGAGAGTGTAGACAAAATCATGTGGATATAACTGATCAGATTTTATATTTATGCTGTCCACAGAGACACATGGACGTTTTTGTATTTTTTTTTTCTATTCAGGTTACTTTCTAAGTGAAAACATGCAATGCAGTGGGGAAATGAGGTATTCATATCACATGCAGCGTTAACTGAGTTGTGAATGAAACTGTTTTAGCTAACGCACTAAATCGCGTTTCTGCAATAGTCTGGCTTGCTGACTCACACAGCTATTGTAGTTACCTACTCCGGTGACTAAAATCTGTGAATCCAGAAGAAACACATCAGAACGTAGGACGTAAGACAATACAGCGCATGGAAATACAGAGTGATTTATGAAAAACTATCAAATTTCTTTCTTTAATTATTCTGTTTCAAATTCACTCAATGCCCCAATTTTAGCACCAAAATTAAGCTGAATGTTCTGGAGTTTCGATTGCCTGTCACTAGATGCGCAGATGTTCATGTTTTATTCGTAATTCTTAGTTTATTGTCGGAAAGGGTTTTTGAGATTCTGTTCTAGTCAACGTGAAAATGGAGTACACATTAAATGAACGACTCTTCCTCGTAAAGCAATACTAGATTACGAATTCAATTACAGCTACTCAAAGGGCATACCAGAGTGAATTTGGTGTTCGGAATCCTCCCCAAAGAAACACAATACTGAGACTAGTAAACAAATTGGAAACAACTGGATCTCTGGTGAGTGAAAAAGGCAAAACTCGTTCATCTAGGCTTCCCGCGGTTGTTGTTGACGTAAGAGTACGACTGGATCAGTCACCCAAAAAATCATTAAGACGTTTGTCGCAGGAGACAGGGTACAGCTACTCAATGTGTCAGAGAGCTGTGAAAAGTGCAAGCCTAAACCCGTATAGGATTACGGTTGTCCATCAGTTACAGGAACCAGATAAGGATAGACGACTGAATTATTGTCGTTGGTTTCAGGCGTTCATTGTGCAAAATCCTGCCATATTGTCCATCACATGGTTCACAGATGAAGCATGGCTCCATTTATCCGGCTATGTGAACAAAAAACGCTATTGGGCTAGCGAAAATCCACATGTTATTCATGAAGCACTTATGCACCCGGTTAAAATCGGAGTTTGGTGCGCAATATCCACACAGAGAATAGGGAGGGCAATTTTTTGTTTTGGAAAACAATGCGAACACTGCAGAGTACCGACGGATTTTCATGGACTTTGCTGAGTAACTAGACGATGTAGAGCTGAGTCAAGGGTATTTTCACCAGGACGGCGCTACATGCCATACATCAAATGAATCCATGGCACTAATTGCAAGTTTCTTTGACGACCGGATAATTGCCAAGTACCTGTATCCACCGAGATCTCCGTATTTGACATCGCCGGACTTTTTTCTATGTGGTTACTTAAAAGACAGGGTTTATGCCAAAGTCCCCAGACATGGGCGATCTAAAGCACAACATTACACAGGAGATTCAAACTAATGACAACAGAGTCCTCCGAGTGGCCAGAAACATGGAACGACGTGTTGAGTTGTGCCTTATGCAGCATAGAGGACATTTTCAACATTTGCTGTAGAGGTAATAATCTCCCAAAATTCCTCTGCATTTCAGGTATAATAAGTTGTCGCTAGCATAACTGGTTTTGAAACAATTAAAGAAATAAATGTGTCAGTTCTTCATAAATCATCCTGTATTTGTTTTTTCCTTCCATGTGTTTGTGTTTATGCAAGTCAAACTCAGGTCATGAGAGTAGTTTAACGATAACGATAGCTTCCATTATATGGATAGAAAATCCTTCAAAAGAAAGTTTTGAGCACAAAATATAGTCACATAAAAACGAAAGCAAAAGTTATTTAAATTATTATTATTATTATTATTATTATTATTATTATTATTATTATTATTATTATTATTATTATACTTAGCCGTGACTAACAATAGGAGATGTATAACCAGTGGTATTACCAAGAAACAAAATTGCTGCCAATTGTAGAATGTCAAACAGGAACAATTTCGGAATTAGCATACAATACAAAATTGATTACATGCATTTATATACAGAAAACTACGTACTTACTTATAAGAACATAATTCAGTGAAAAAGCTATCACCTTTACAGCTTTTTATACACGAGTATCGAATATCGGTGCTCAAAAATTAGTATCGGTATCGAGTATCGAGAAATAGTGGTCCCATCACTAATGATAAGGTACAGAGTGAGCCAAAAGACTCCGAACCGCCTGCGCGGTGTTCTTCCTGTCCGCGTCCTCGGCGCTCGTTGCCATCTGCTGCTATCATAGAAAGGCGTGGATGAAACCACACAACATTTTTAAAACTACTTTTAAAGGCTTTACTTACCAACGTTATGAAAGAAAATGTTGAAAATGTCCACCGTCGTTGTTGATACATTTTTGGTACCTCTTTAAGATACTATCCATCATGGAATTTTTGGGGGGGAATTTTCCAAACGATGACCGATGCCGTCTAATGTTTCTTCGGTAAGAACCGAACGCCGTCATTTAGATTTCTTAGCCTGAACACTTCCTGTGGCCTGAAATTTATAGTAAAGTTCATGTATTGTTGTACGGCCTGGAACTTTTACACCTGGAAATCTTTCTGCAAATCGTACTTTCACTTGGTGGGTTGACCAAGTTAACACATAAGAATCATAAATAAATACCTACACGCTGTGCAGTAGAAAACATATACTGAGCCATAATAAACTTTGTGATAAGTACTGGACAAAATAATAAATAACTCGTAATAACTGAACTATATCACATCACCGTCAACTCAAAACTGCACTTCACACTACACCCCAAAACCACAATAGCAGTGGGTTATCATGTTTTTTAACATATTTCCACACGCCCAATGGAAAAACACCGCACAGCCGGTAATACTGTTCATAAAATACCTCTCCGGGGTAACTAAAAACATAAAGTGACATACACACCCTGTAAGCACTAAAACAGAATATCCGCCAGGAAATTTTTCAACGTGAACTACGGCGAGTTAATTTAAATTGAGTTTTATTTATGGATGCTCTTTAACTACTATGGTTCTTAACGTCCCATTCCATATTGGGCGTGAAAGACCGGTAATTTTGCTCAGAGGCCTCTTTATCAGGCTTGAGGTTCTTTTACGTGCCGTAAATCTACGACACGGGACCACCGCCTTTACTTTCCGAAGGAAGCCATGCTAAGGATTTTTACGCCCGAAAAAATCCATCGCCCTCCGCCGGGTTTGAAACCGCGGCCTTGGGAACTAAAGGCTAGCACGGTACCACTAGTGATGGATGGTTTCCTAAAGAGGTGCCAAAAATGTATGGACAAAACGGTGGCCAGTTTCAGCATCGCCTTTCATAACGTTGGTATGTAAAGCCTTTAAAAGTAGTTTTAAAAATGTTGAATGGTTTCATCCGCGCCTTTCTATGATAGCGGCAGACGGCATCGAGCGCCGAGGACGCGGACAGGAAAAACACCGCGCAGGTGGTTCGGAGTCTTTTGGCTCACTCTGTATATGCTCATTAGCATTGTAACTGGAAATTGAGAACGTGGTTGCGGGGATATTATAAATGTTTCGGCGGGAGTCGCAGCTGCGGTGGCCACGGTGTGAAGGAAAAGCGCCGTAGATTTTTATGGCATCAGCTTTTTCCGAGATATATGTTTTAAGTTTTAGAAAGTTTATACCGTTCTGAGGTCATTCATTTGTTTTTCATGATATACTGCAGAGAGCATATAACTTCAAAGCCTGCATTTAGCGTCTCGCTTTTTAACATCTGACTGTTGATTCGATTTCCTCTTCTCCTTGTATCTATTTTTGCAAAGGTTTATCTTTTAACAGAAGTATGTACCTATAGTTTTTATTTACAAGTTTTCGATATGGAATAAAGGTTAAAGGTACAGACAAACGGAGGGACCCCTTCAACCGGGGCATAGCAACCGCAAGTAGGCCACAACGGCCCTTTCTAACGAGGCCCCTGGGAGGGAGGTATGAAAGGAGAAGCCCGAAAGCGACTGGACTCGGATGACGACGGGCTCAAGTAGGAGCGGGATTCCTTACGTTTCACGATGGATGGACCCGACAACACCTGGGGTCACCCACAAGCCGGGGTGGGGCCCTTTCGGAGGCGAGACCTATCTGAGCAGTCCCGCAACAACGACAGGGAAGAAACCTCTATAGAGCTGACAGCCACCGTCCAGCTGTAGCTCGCCGAACACCGTCGCCTGGTCCTAGAACCCTGAAGTAGATGACAAGGAAGATGATTGGTACAGGGAATGAGAGCAGGTGAATCGCCCCATGAAAAAAACCGTCAGAATGGGCGGTCGCTGGTAAACGAACTCGGGATCTCTGGAATGTGAGTCACACACGTTACCTCCCTCGGTTTCGATATTGAATAAGGGGAGGGAGAAAGACAGTAAGAGGGAGAGAAAACTAAGAGTGGGATGATTCAGGCAGTAGCGTCTGTCACCCGCATTCGGGAGGTCCCGGGTTGAGTCTCTGACCCTGGTTTTTTTCGGTGTTTTCCCGGGTCTTCAGGCGAATGCTAGAGTGTTTTCATTCATATCCTGTCCCTCAATTTCGTTCCATTAATCATTTCATTCATCCTTCACCCCGTTTGTTCAATTTAAGGGTTGGAAGTATCGGTGATGGTGTTTCGGTGCAGCCTAGCAGGGAAAAGCATGCTCTCTGTGAACTTCCTCAGTCCCTCGGCCTTTGGATGGTTGTCAGGGTATAAGGACCGCCCCTTGGGAGGGAGTTGGACTCTACGTGGGGCGGGGCCTATCGATTGCCGGGGCGTTTATTTCTGGAAACTGTAGGACCCTGTCATTGCTGTGCTGTCGCTCCTGGTTCCGGAAGCTCGGTGTCTCATTTCACCTCATCCCTTCAGGGACGCCCCCTCGGTACAATATCGTCGTTCCTGGATTGGTGCTGAATCCCCTCCACTTCATAACCCAATCCAAGAGAAAAACTTCCGCAGCAGTTAAGGGAATAACGCGAGCAGAGCAGCGGGTTATGACACTTTGCAATATTTATACAAGTTTCTAAAACCCTGATTTAGTCCATACATAGACTGTGTGGTCTGCGATTTAAATACGTAATTTCCTGGAACAAATCCCACAAAGGCAAGGCATGCGAACACTTCAGAAATTTCACGCTCTTCATAGTCCAGGCAAGGACGTGACGAATTGATAATCGAGTTTTTGATACGTGTACTCTAGCCCTTTATCTACATTTTGGATTTGCAGCGGTTGTATTAGAGCGCCTAGAGCTCCTCGTGGTATCTCTCTATTCGTGAACACAAACTGGTAAAACAAGACAAACTTCCTGTGTGTCGGACATTCACGGTATAGCATTCATTTGATGCTTAGGCAGGGAAATACTTATGTAGCTTCCACTTACTTGAAAATAAAAATCTGATGTCTTACATTCTCTTGACTTCCTTATCTTCTATCGTTTATTAGTAGGTATACAAATCACGTTTATTTTCCTATTGTGTTTCATTTTAATGGAAATAAACTTTTCTAGAAATAGCTGCATTTTTTATTTCGTTATATATACAAATAGAACAGCGACAGTCAAATGTTTTAGAACTGGACGCTATATGCTGGCCTTAAAATGCATACTGTTTGCATGACATCGCGAGAAACAATTAAAATCGACAGAACTTTAAACTTATTGTACAATTCAGACTATTAATGACGGTTATCTCTGAAATGGCTGTTGCCACAAAAAAGTCATTTGAAATAAATTGTTTGTTTTAAAGAGTTCTGCATTTCTTGTGTAGTACGTTTCATTCTGTTGCTTAACATTTACCAGTTATACAAGATTATATAGAATTCCTTGCGAATAAAGTAGGCTTTAAACGCTATTCCCAGAAAATTTAAGATATAGGTACATTTTATTTGTCATGAAAATATCTTTACTATAGGGTATTTAAATCAAAATCATTTTTTTTATGTTTGGGGTGGGGATTTTCTTGAAAATCTTCGTGTCACATCTTCCAAAGACATTGAACCTTCAATACCAAGTTTGGTTTTTATCCAAGATTTCGTTTTTGAGTTATCTGTTCACAGACATACACACACGCCCGCGCAGATCTTTTTCTTAAATTAGTTTTTGGCTTCAGGGGGCCTCAAAACATGTACTTCCGGTGAAATCTGGATATCAGATTTTTGGGTGGTGTACAGTACCTTCTCTACCTACAATTTACGTGGTAGAGAAAGTAAAGGTCCATTTGTGTGTAGCTGTGAACAACACAACGCAAAAACGAAAAGCCCGATGAATACCAAACTTGGCGTTTATCTTCAGCATCTATTAATTTATATATTAATTTTCCATCACGGGAAAAGTATTTTAAACACTTATTAATCGAAAATAGAGAGGATTATATGAGTACAATGGAGGGAGAAGTTAATGAAAAATTGAATGCGTATATGCACTTAGAATTATAAATATTAAATGAAGCAATAAAGTCGTTAAAATGTGGAAAAGCGCCCAAAATTGGAGGTATCCCGGTTGAATTGTTAAAGCATGGAAAGATAAACTATACGAACAACCAAGAGATTTATTTGTAAAATGCTGAATGGCGAGGATGTGCCGAAAAATTGGAAAACAGGATATATTTCCACAATGCATAAAAAGGGGAGAAAAGATGAATGCAAAACCTATAAAGGCATTACAATAAGTAACACATTAAATAGACTATATGGTAAAATAACTGACAATTTCCTTGAGCTGCAATGCAAAGTTTTGAAAGCAGAAGAACAGTCAGGCTTTAGAGTAGGCAGATGAACTATTGATCATATATTGATCAAAGATAACAGAAAAGAAACAGCTAGAATATAACCGCTACATTTGGTGTTCATTGATATAGAAAAAGTCTATGATATTGGGCCATTATCACAATTATGGTTAGCTTTAAAATTGACGAAAATTAGAGCTATATTGATAAGTGCAATAAAAATTTATACAAAAATGCATATGTAGAAACAAAAATGGGAAAATACTTGCCAAACGGATTTCTTGTTAATAAAGGATTACGACAGGGATGCTGTGCATCTCCTACGTTATATAAATTTTACACAGGAAAGGGTTATAGAAGGTTGGAAAAGATAAGTGTTGAAGAAGTTAATTTGTTGTATTGTTATTTGCCCCATGCTTTGGGAGCAAATTTGAAGAAGTTGTTGTATTGAAGGAGTTGAATTGTATTTCGATTGTTGGGGAGCCGAACTTGAAGTAGTTGCAACCGCAGTATGGTAAAAAGTTTCCGGTAGCCTTCGCCCCAAATGTACTTTCCGGTGGCCTTTGCCCCAAGATTAAAAATATTAACTTTGTAATTTTGACTGTTTCTTTAAATATTATATATTTATGTTTGCCTCGGCTGCGTCAGTATTTATTTTTAGAGACATGAATGTCTTAGCAGGGAGTGGTGCCACTGAAGAATGTAGGCTTACACAGATTATAATTTTAATTCACTCCTTTTATTAATGCTTGACACTATTTAAATAACACTTCACTGATATAGAGAGAGAGCTGTAAGAGTTGTTTATTAATTACTTGCACTTTTTAACACGTAAACTATTTTTGTCTCACACAAAATACGTATTAAATTTCTCGAGGACACATCTCGCGTCCGGTTAGGAACACTGTCTACAAGCAACTGACTTCTGAATTTGTAAATTTTGCTCCATTTTAGTTTCTGATTGGCTAATCCTAGTCCAATAGAATACCTGCATTTAACTAAAGATTTTTCTGGTTGTTGATTGTCTATTTTATAAACTGTCACAAAAATTACATTATTGCTTCCAAGAATTACAAGTAGTATTGTTAAACTTTCAAATTCATTATTGCCTCAAGGTTACCTCATTGTTACCTCATTGTGAGCAACTTTTAACCTATTATTCTCACAGCTCCTACATTATTAAATTACGTAATACATTCACATAACATTATTAAACTTATATACAATAATATAAACATATACAATGACTGTAATATACACTTTTTATATATTGTTACATACACATATTGTTTTAAGGCGGGCTGTTATTGAATTTATGTATTATATAATTAGACCGAAATTATTTAAGTGTTAAAAATACTGCCTCACAATATACTACCTGCAATTTGCGGTTGAGCAGTTAATTCTGACTCAAGGAAATTGGTTCAAGAATACAACAAATGGGGCTTAAAGGTAAATACGGAACAATCCAAATATATGGAGATGTTCACCAGGATTTGGCACTGGAAGACGACATGGGAATAATTAAACACAGAGAGAGGGGAATATAAATACCTGGGAGTAAAGATTACACTAGGGAATAAGATCAAAGATAAGCACAGGAAAGTATGATATCTACTTTGAATGGTATATTATGAGATAAACGGGTCACAAAAGAAACTAAAACTACAATTTTTAAAACAACAGTTAGAAGTATTATAACCTATGGCCTTGACGTGTGGGCTCTGAACCATCAGTTAAAAAGAAAATAATTGCCAACAGAAATGGATTATTGGAGGAGATCTGCTAGGATATCTGAAAGAGAAATGAGATTATAAAAGAAAATATGAATGTTGAAAATTCAGTTTTAGATTTTATTCAACAGAAACAATTAGAATTCTATGGGCATTCTAAAAGAATGTAAGATGAAATATTACCCAGAAGGATAATGGAGTGGAGGCCACCAGGAAGGAGGAGAATAGTAAAACTCATAGCACGTGGATTCAAAAAATTGAAGAATATTTATCGTCCAATAGGCAAGAATGGAGAAAAAGATGTTAAAAACTGTAAAAAATGTTTGTACATTGTAAAACCGAATACACACACACATGATACAACAATGGCAATGAGATTTGTATCGAGAGCTCCTGTCCTAATTTTCTCTAGACAAATTTCAGATGTAAGGTATACAAATGTTCAGTTCAGCATCAAAGTATCACTCATACAACTGAAAATAGTACTTAATAAGAGTATATAAAGCAAACCTTTTTCAGAGGTGATGGTCAATAATTTGAGAATGAAAAGCGCAAATTAAATATAGTAAAAAAACCTCAATAAGCATTGGTCCGAAAAAGCAGTTTTCGAAACAAAACCTATCACTACTGAGCGATTTCATTTGTTATGTATATTACACTTTCATTCAGAAAACCCTTGTTTGGTACCTAAGAAGTTATTTTACACGAGCAAGATAAACGCCGCATCATCTGCATATTTATATTTATGTTGGTATTTCAATACATTAGGATCACTAATAAAATACTGTCGGCCACGCTGCTTTTCCAGGCTTCAATATTACGGCACCGCTATTCCACTTTAATTTTTAAAAACCCATAACATTCAAAACAGGAAAGATGCAATGTCACGTTTGTTCATCACAAATATATATATATATATATATATATATATAAGATTTTGAAGAAAACACATAAATCCCACCCCAAATATTCTTTACCTGAAAAAAATTTCGAAAATTCTGATTCTCTCAAAAGTTGCCGTAACATTTTTAATGTTAAAATATGTTCATGACAAATGAAATGTTTATCTTGAATTTTCTGGGAATAGCCTATAAAGTCTTCGTTTTAAATAATTTTTGCATAATTGTTAAACAGTAAGAAATAGAGGAAATCTTTTTGCACAACAAATAAATCTCATTAAAACACACAGTTTATCCCAAATAAAGTTGTTTGTAGTATTAACAATTTCCGAGATGTTCTTTATTATTGGCTGGAATTATCAAGTACTTGTACTACTATTATCAAATATCGTTATACTTTTCAATTGCAAAATCGCTATTCGTTTTCTTCTCGTAGCTATGCAAAGACAATAGAATTTAAAACCATCACATAGCAACCTGGTCTTAAAGGATTTGACTATCCTTAAGCCGAATGTACCTACAAGGAAATATGCAATAAAAGAATTTCTGAAAACGTTTATCTCGATTGGCATGGAGCATATAGAACAGTAAGTTTTGTAAAAATGGTTTGTTGATGGTGGAGAAAGTCATGTGAATGTAACACATTTTATTCCCAACATGGGGTTCATTAAAGACAAAAACTGGAGTTAGCGTTATGGGAACAATTGTATTTTTTGCAAGTCCTTATTGCTTAATTTGAGATTGTTACTAGTCAAAAGTATATCGTAACACAATGTAGAAACCAGAATCACTTTTTATATGAATACTATAACATAACATGCATGCATGCTCCGCAGCAGCATGTGAGAGTCGCATTCGAGAGGTCCTGGGTTCGATTTCCGTCAACCACTCACACTGACATTAGGTTTTTCGTGGTTTTCCCTGGTCGTTAGGCGAATATAGGGTGGTTTCTCAACTACCACGATTTCCTTTACATCATTTTCCTTTAATTCAGTTTCATTCTCATATATCAGGCATGCTACTAGGTTTCGTGGCGTATGGCGGTGTCAGACAGGTTGGCATGGACGCTTGCACAAAGGATAGAGTACCCCGTGGGCGCTGGAGGGCTGCTTGGTTAACGGGTCGTTCATCGTCCTCTTTAGGCTGCTCCAGCATAGGGACAGGTTCTTCGAGGCTGGAATCTTTAGGGAATTCTGCGCGTCTCTGTGGCCAGTCTGCCTGAGATCTGTAGCCTATTGTGGTTCCTTCTTGCTGTGGAGTAGAAATCGCACAAAATCTTCCGAGGTCACAGGGGGCGTGGCATCCCTTCCCTTCCTACCCACTGAGCGGGATGGTTCAGGTGGCTACGTCTGTGACCCGCATTCAGGGGGGTCCCTGGTTCGATTCCCATAGCCGCCCAGTCTGGCCATGGATTTTTCATGGTTTTTCTCTGGTCGCCTATGCGAATGCCGGGCAGTGTTGCCAACACTTCCTCGCAAATAATGGTTAGATGGTATGTTTAAAAAGGCATTATTTAACAAAAATAGTTGGCGTCTAAAACTACCCATATTTTGTTTGCAGAAGTTAAACCCCCATTAAGACATTCTAAATATCATAACTTATTAGATAATTCCATAATATTTAAATATTGTAAAATAATACTTTATTTATTATAAAATTGTAATGGAATAATGTATATTTTTGCTAAGCACCAACACCGGATGTTAAATATATCTGATACTGAAATTTAAAATTTATTGAAGTATGTAAAAACTGTCCAATTCTGTGTGTCAATAATCATAGATTTTGGGCTCGTACTCCAGAAAGTTGACCTTGTGATTAATACACATTTTGATAGACGTGCCATGACTCATAACAGGAACATAATACAGCTACACAGGTATTGGGGATTCACCCTAACCATTTATTCCTTTTGCATAGCTAAAGCGCAGATGAAATTGTGCTGTTTAGGCTAGATTTTGGCTAAGGGGTTTGTTAAATAGGCTAGATTTTAGGCTATAAGCATTTTACGATTTTATATGGCTAAACGCTACTGTAAAAATGCTAGATTTAGCCATAAAATAGCTAAGTTGGCAACACAGATGCCGGGGTGCTGTATTCAACCATGATTTCTCCTTCGCCCCCCCCCATTTCTTTTTATTTCATGTCTCCCTCTCATGCTCCCAGATTTGTTTATTCTACGAGTCTGTTGGATGCAAACGCAATATTTACAGAGAACGTAAAGATATTTATACCTGATCATGAGTCAAATTATTTTGTTGATGCACTTAAAGTGACTTGTTTTTTGAATAAGATATTTACATAACCAGTTCCGTAAGTTACTCTTGAGTTTAGACCAACGCAAGATCATACTTCATTACAGAATAATATTATGATTATGTTCTTTCTGTCGACGCTAGCCCTGGCCTGATCATTAGCACATTCCATTACGTGAAGAGACACACGGGACCTTTGCTTGTTATCGTTATCGAACAAACTGCTTGGCCCCTAAGTGGAAGATTGAAATGTGCCCCATTACTGACATCATTTTAAAATTGTGCTTTATCATCTCAGTGATGATGTCTTAATTATTCTGTGGTTTTTATAGAAACTTTTGGACTCAGCTTAATCTCATATAAGCTGATGATACCGTGATTTAAGAAAACATCTGATAGTTGCATTCGTATGACTGTCTCTCCCCTCTGTCGTTTATTAGTGGGTACACAAATTATCCTTACGAAAGCTTTGTTTTTCTATCTATGCACTTCGTTTAAATCGAGATAAACGTTTGCAGAAATAGCTAAATTCACATTTCGTTATAGATACCTAAAGGGAATAGCGATAGTTAAATGTTTAAGAACTAACCGCTATATGTTGGTCTTAAAATTTCCTACTGTTTCCATTCAATCGGAGAAACAAATGAATGTCAACACGACTTTAAAAGAATGTCAACGTATTGAATAGGGATAGGACCTCTATGCTGTCAATGCCTCGATACTCTGTGGTATAGAGTGTGTCTAATACTGTGAAATAATCCTTCGATACTTTTACATTTTTAAGTTTTGCATTATTTATAGTTGTTACGTTTAATTTTATACTAGATAAGTGATAAAACGAGTCGAGACTTCACGTTATTGCCTCGCACTTGTCCCCAAAGTGTTGCTGGACTATAGTTCTTGATAGACGTTGACTGTGTTTCCTGTGGGTGAATCAATGCTGCATTCCATATACTCTTGTGTCTAAATGAAAACATGTAAAACAGTGGGGGAAGGAGTAGAGGTACCCATATAACATGCAGCTTTGAGTTATGAACGAAGTTGATTTAGCTGATACACTAAATCACGTTTCTGCAATAGCCTGGATAGGTGACTCACTTTCAGCCATTACATTTACCTGCTCTGGTGACCAAAATCTGTGAATTCAGCAGAAAAAAGCAGAACTTAAGACGTGAGATAATACAGCTCATGAAAATATTTACCCCCTTCCATCTGTCAAGTCAAACTGGAGTCACGAACGAGCTTACAGGTATACGTACTGTACGACTAATTTCCATAATGTGGATAGAACATCCTTTGAAAGAAAGTTTTCAGCGCATAAATATAGATGCATAAAAAATTAAGTACAGACATTATTACTATTATTATTAATATTATATGATTATATTTGTTTTATTATTTAAAACCTTGACTAATATATGGGAAATATAATTTGTGGCAATATAAAGATATAAAGTTGCTTTCAATTGGAGAATGACAAACAGGAACAATTTCGGAATTAGCATACATACAACATTTGTTACATAGGTTTATACACAGAAAACGACTAGTAAGAACATTTCAGTAAACAAACTGTCGCTTTTCAGATTTTTGTAAAGTGAGTAGGTATCGAGTATCGGTGCCCAAAACTCAGTATCGGTATCGAGTATCGAGAAATAGTAATATCGTTTCACCACTAGTATTGAACAATTCGAACCATTAATAATGGATATCTCGAAAATAGCTTATGTCATAAAAAAGATATTCGAAATAAATCGTGTGTTTTATGGAGCTCTGCATTTTTATTTTCCCTACTGCGTACATATAGTAAGTAGGAGAAGTAGAGAAATTACATGTTTTGAGGCCCCCTAACCCAAAAAAGCATTTTTAGAAAAAGGTCAGTGTATATGTTTGTGCGTAAGTGTGTGTGTGTGTGTGTGTGTGTGTGTGTGCGTAAGTGTGTGTGTGTGTGTGAGAGAGAGAGAGAGAGAAAGAAAGAAAGAGAGAAAACACCATAACTTGAAAAGGAAAAGTTCGATAAATACCAAACTTCCAAAAATGCGACACAAATATTTTAAATAAAATCCCGATATCGAATTTTTTGGATAGAATGCAGTACCCTCTCTACCTGCTATGTAGGTGGTAGGGAAAGTAAAAATATATTATATATTACATTCACATTACTTTCTCTACCCATTATCGTTATCTCTATACAGGCTTTTTCATAATTGAAGCAAATAAAACTGCAATTAACTATTTTTGTAAATGTGATATACGTCAAATTTAATACTTTGAAACGAAAATTTTACAAAAAACAAACAAAATTTTTAGCCATTATTGTACAGGCGTGACGTCATCGGCAAAAATTTTAATTGGCAACATATTATTATGGTTTCATTGTTTGTCTTTCTGAGAGGTAGGTTATCTTATTTAGTTCCATGAACAATTTCATTTTTTCATACAAAATTTTTGGTTGCTATGAGAATAGTTTAACTGTTGGCTTATTTAACAATTTTCTCCTACAATTACTGTAACAAATTGTTGCGAAAGTTTTTGCTTCTATGTGCCTCAAGTTAATTGAGATAACGTTTACACAGTTCGTTGTAGGTACCAAGGGAACAGCGATAGTCAAATTTTACAAACGGATCGCTATAACGAATGGCCTTCAAATTCCTTACTCTTTACATGACACCGCGAGAAACAATTGAAGCTTATTAAAATTTAAAAAAATCTTATGTATTGCAATCACAAGACTTTCTCTGCTCACTCTTCTAAAAACTATTCTTACAAAAGCTTATTCTTCTATCTACGTCTTGTTAATACAGATAAACCTTCATTACTCATATCGTTGCAGGCGTAAGAAGCATAAAGTAGGCTAAAACGATAATCAGATTTTTAAAAAGCAGATAGCAGTGTGATGGTTTTGAAATGCCATGCTCCTTGCAAGAACACGAAAAAAAAAGAATAGCGGCTTGCCACTGGCATAAAGGCTAAATATTTTAACATTCAAACTAATAACAAAGATTAACTTGGAAATCATTAACGCACAAAAACATTTATTTCACGTAACTTGTGTGCTTTAATGAGATATACATTTTCTATGTAGTAAGATTTTGTCTATCTCTTGCAGTTTATCAGTTATACAAAACTAGTATAGAATGAAGAGGACTTCACAGGCTATTCCCAGAAAATTCAATATATAAATGTTATTTGTCGTGTAAATATCTTAAACATATGGAATTTGAATCAAAATCGTTAAGACTCATTTTTGGTCAAATAATAAATGTCGAAATAAGTAGTTTGGGATGGTAGATCTTCATGTCGCCTGCTTAATAGATATTGAACTTAAATACCTAATTTGGCATTTATCTTATAAAAATATTTTTTTTACTCATGGAGGCTGAAAATGTGTATTTCTGGTGAGATCTCCTTATCGAATTTTCGGGTGGAATACAATACTTCCTCTACTTAGTAGAAGTAAATGGTAGAGAAAGTAAAACTGGAAATGTCGTAAAATACCAAGCTTTATACTTAAGTTCAGCATCTTCCAAGCATTCGACATGAAGTTTTCAAGAAAATTACTCCCTCCAAAATATCCTTTACGGAAAAGGTTTCGTTGTTTTTTATTTCCTTAAGAATGGCTCTAATGGTTAAAATAAAAATAGCACGAGGTATATATTGAATTTTGCACCGTTATGAAAAACTGGTAAACCCTAATATACAATAGAGATGGACAAAAAGTTATAACACAAAACGTGTAGATCTTGTGAAACCACAGGATTTATGTCAAATGACGTATTTTATAACATTAAACCATTTCAGAGGTATTGGTTATCTTCATTTAAGTTGCCAAATACATTACAAGTTTTGAAGTGTTAAATCCCTCTTCTTTATTTCTTTCTTTCTCTTTCTTTCCTTCTCTCTTGTGATGTAATGCAAAGCGTATTGAATTTCAAAACCACCAACATAACAACCCGCTTTTTAAGCACTTGTCTATTGTTTCAGCCTTCTGATCCCCCTGCACCTACAATGAAATGTGCAGTGAAAGTATTTCTGCAAATGTTTGTCTCATTTAACACGAAATAAATAGAAAACATTCCTAATGTATTCCATTCACATGAGTTTCTGTACTCTTTGTACAAACCATTCTTCTATCTACCTAATGTTAATTGAGATAAACATTTGCAGGAACTGTCTTATTACGTAATTTCCTTGTAGGTAACACAGGATTACAGAAATACAGTAAGCTTTAAGCGATAGTCGCTAGGTAACGGCTTTGAAATTCGTTCTCTTTGCATGAGCAAGAGAAAAGGGGAAAAATCGAAAAGAAGGAAAGTAAAGAAAGAAAAAGAAACGAAACGAATAACAGCTTCCTATTTTAGAAAATTAATAAGCATTTTAAAATGCAAACCAATAACAAGGAATATTTCGGAAATGGTTAACTCCATAATAAAATAAATAAATAAAAGGTGTGCTTTAAAGAGATCTACATTTTTTTGTGCAGTAAGATTTTTGTCTACCTCTTAAGGTTTACCAGTTACGCAAAAGTTATTGAGAATGAAGAGGACTTCAGTGGCTATTCCCAAAAAATTCAAGATATGCTTTTTATTTTCCATAAAAATATCTTAAACAAATGGTATTATAATTAAAATCATTAACATTTTATGAAAATCAACATTTTCGAACAACTTTCCATGTAAAGGGTAGTTTGGGGTGGGAATTTTCTTGAAAACTTTGTAATTGCATCCTTGGAAGGTGCTGAACTTAAATAATAAGTTTGGTATTTAACCGACTTTTCGTTTTTGTGTTATGATGTTCACACACACAAACCGCACACACTCATACGGACCTTTTATTAAAAACGCTCTTTTTTGGGTTCAGGGGCCGCAAAAACATATATTTTCCGGTGAAATCTCGTATCGAACTTTTGGGTGGATTACAAAACTTCCCCTACTTACTATACGTAGTAGACAAAATATTTTGTATATATGATGTCTCATAAGTAATGTCAATTTTTAAGCAAAACTTTATTTCAAGTGTGTTGTTGCAGAAAATGATTCTAATCTTCAAAGTGAAGACCATTAGATCATACAGTCCTGAGCCATCTTCCAGCGTGGTTTGCTATCCCGCAAGGGTTTCTGGTTTTTGATGCGAAGAATTTCTTCCACGTGGTGAAACGGCAACTCTAGGCCGAGCCCGAGAACTGTAATTATAGATAATTTATTAATTAACTTTTATTGATGTTAAATCATACTATGTAAATATCTTTTTCTCATACTGCTTGTATATTTTAAGAAGGGTGATTTAATGTTATGTATCTATCTAGGTTACTAATATTAGAAGAGTTGTAAATGGTTTAATGTAAATAATTTAAGCGCTATGTTAAAATACTGTCCACGACGAAATGTTTTAGCTACAGGAATAGTGCCTTCGAAGGCAGAAAATCTAGTTTTATGACGTCTATTTGGTCGCAGGGCCATTATTCCTACAGTGAGGGTGTAGCGCCTTTGTCCCTTTATTTGATAATTCGCCGTGACCAAGTGAGAGAGACAGATAGCTTAACGGTAAATGTAGGAAAAGCCGCGATTTATATTAAACTTGGACCAATGAGATCCCTGGAAGTTTATACGAAATAGTTAGACGCGTCGAGTGGCGCTAAAAATGGACCAATAGGAAAGGAAGCAGCCCCAGAAGCCTGCGACTATAAATGGATCTGTTTGGAGCAAATTCGAGGCAGTTTGTCATGGCAGTTTAGCATTGGCAGTTTGGTAGTTTTGTCAGTTGGGCATTGCAGTTTGGCATTTCATTTCAGTTTGGCATTTTGTCATGTGTGGTCAGGGAGAAATTAAGATGTGTGAGATATCGCGCCAAAAAGGGAATAAAGACAGCTTTAGAAACACACCTAAGAACCGCTACTCGTAAAGAGATAATAAGCACATTTATACTACGTGTCATATCCCCGCCGCGTTTTAACAGCGGTGGACAGTATTTTAACAGTGTCAGTACCAGTGTTGTATACTACGTGGGTTAGTAAAATAAAAAGAGACGGCAGTGTCATCTGTTCATAACCAAAGCACGTCTATGTCTTCCTATATCACCACCCGAGATCTACGCTTCCTTTACCGAGGATAAGTCCATGCTCCTATATAGTTTAAAGAAAACTACTGCAGCTAGCCGAGGATAAAATTGCAGAGAATCAACACACTGCGAACTTCTGGAATTCACATGGGAGATGCATCAAGGTAAGCCTACAGCAACGGACGGAGGAGGTGACAGCCGCAGTGGGAAATGGCCATTGATTTAAACAGATGGTAATATGATGGCACAAGATCAAGGCTATATGTTGGATGTGGTAGCAGTTCGATTCTTTCCAATTCCTGAATTTTGTTCATTGTTCTTTGAGCTGTATGAGGTCTCACACTGTCCTGCTGCAAGAGAACTCTGTTTCTATTAACTAATGCCTCAAAACCTGGTGAACTTGTTCCATTTGTTGAGAATAAAGATACGCATCGACTGCACGTCTATTTGGAACAAATTCCCAGTGAATCACACCTTCAAAATTCCACCAGACACATTGGGGCCGAACCGACTTTTTTTAACGACAGCTTTTGCAGACTGATGGGTATCGAGCCACTGTTTCGAGGTGTCAGGGTTGCAGCAATACATCCACTTTTCATCACATGTGACAGCCCTCCTGATAAATCTATCATTCCAGGGATTAGCCACAAGCCGCAGACAGATACCTACCTACATTGAGCTTGATCAGGTGTCAATTCATGTGTACAAATTGATAGCTTCCGGACGATTTTTAAGTGTCTTAATATGACAATGTCTGGTATCTTTTGAAGCACAAAGTTCTTCTGGCAACCTCCGAGTGACTGTCTGTGGAATTTCTTCCAAAACTCTGCTTGTATTCTTAATATTCCATAACTTGGATCTTCCAGAACGTTGTAAATCTTTAATGCTTTCGTCTTCATTATTGAAACTGGAACCATTGTTGTGCTACTCGCTCACTAACGACACCTTCATCTTCTACTTCACATATTCTTCGAGCCGCGGCAACAACTTTATAGTTCTGTTTCCAGTAGTGCTTCAGAAGGATTCTAACCTCAAAATTTGTTGCTTCCATTTTAAAATCTTGTATTATCAACTGCTGGCTGCCAACATGTTAACAATACGCAACAATAGCCAAAGCACCCTATAATTAGTATTGACAAAAATAAAAGCATATATGTGTACGATATAAAACCAATTAAAAAACCGACATTATTAATACAATGGATAGATGAATTCGAGTGAATGTAACATGTCAGATTTAAAAAAAAGAAATGGTTTATGAAATAATGACATGTGTTAAAACACCCACGTCTTCTAAAACGCAAAATACAATATCGAAGGTCTTCTAGGGTTTAATAAAAACTCAGAAGTTTATAGCACGTAATTGCAGAAAGCTGGGGAAGCTAAAGACAAACAAACCCGAACTGAGCTAGACCGATTTAAGTTACGATAGGCGTAGCTGCCAAAAGAAATATTGCATACCACTTAAGATACAATAGAAAAAAGAGGTCAAGCGAGCGTCTTTAGATGGAATCTGTCAGTTGACAACGGCGGACTTCTACATGAGTCATGACGTCAGCACGGTGGAACGCGCGTTATCTCTCAGGGATAATCTTCGGCCGGTCCAGAGAACAACAAACCTTATCGTTAACGAGCAGTCTAAAGTACGCGCCTGTTCTAACTCTGCTTAGATCTGTATCAGTGGCACAACAAAGTTTGGGAACAACACTGCATGAACTCCATCTAGCGGTAGTACGTAGAACTGCATTGAACCACCGCCGGCAACTGACCCAGTGTAAGGGAATGACGCTGTCCACAGATGGCGCAAAGTTACTAAACCGTGAAGACGAAGTTAAAATAGCGTCATTCCCAAATAGTAAATAATTCATGTCGTATCATGATTAATTTATTTTCATTTTGTCTACCACGTGTCTAAAAGGGAGAGAATGTACTGCATTCCACCCGAAAATTGAATATCAACATTTCACGGGAAATACATGTTTTAAAGCTTCCGAAAAAAAAAATTACAAAAAAAGTTATCGCGCGCGCGTGTATGATGCCAAAATGAACTGTTCATTCAATACCAAAGTAGGTATTTCAGTCCATTATCATTCAAAGTTGAGACACGAAGATTTTCAAGAAACTCTCCCCTATCCCAAACTACCCTTTACATAAAAAGATTTAAATACTTTTGTTTTTATAAAAAATGTGGTTAAAGATATCTACATGATAAATAAATGCGTATCTTTTAATTTTCTGGCAATATCCTAGAAAATGCTTTATTTGGAAGAAATTTTGTATAATAATTATACAAGATTATTTTGTAAAACGGGTTAACCACAAGGGAAATACATGTTTTGGATCCAAATAAAGCATTTATGGAAACATGCCCGTGTGTGTTTGTCAGTCTGTCACTCTGTGAACAGCATAACTCAAAAACGAAAAGTCGGATAAATAAACTTCGTACTTAAGTTTACATCTTCTAAGGATATACACGAAGATTTTCAAGAAAATGTTCCCACCCCAGACTACCCTTTACACGGAACATTATTCGAAAATTTTGATTTTCTCAAAAATGACTCTAACGATTTTGATTAAAATATCATATGTTTAAGATATTTTCATGCCAAATAAAATGTGTATTTTGAATTTTCTGGGAATATCCCCAAAAGTTCCTCGTCATCCTGAATGGTTCTCGCATAACTGGTAAACCGTAACAGGTAGACAAAATTTTACCACACAAAAAATGTAGATTTCATTAAAACACACAATTTATGTCATATACTGCTTTTTTGTCGAGTGAACCATTTCCGAGATATTCCTTGTTATTTGTTTGAGTTTTCCAACACCTATACTTTTTCTCAAATGGGAATTTGTTATTCATTTTTTTTAATCTCCTGAACATGCAAAGAGAATGGAATGCTCCACATAGGAACCAACTCTTAGAAGATTTGATGACAATCGCTTAAAGCCTACCATTTCCCCCTTGGACCTACAAGAAAATTAGCGATAAGATAGTTTACGCAAAGATTTATCTCGATTAAATGAAGTAAATGGAGAACAAGCG
Source organism: Deroplatys truncata (assembly GCA_030765065.1). NCBI lineage: Eukaryota > Metazoa > Arthropoda > Insecta > Mantodea > Mantidae > Deroplatys > Deroplatys truncata. Next base: position 48,563,689 of record CM060986.1, read on the forward strand.
TTTGTAAAAATAGTTTGCGCAACAGTAGAGAAAGTCATGTGAGTGCAACACATCAGATTTTTGGATACCTATCTTTAATGCTTCTAATTGTTCAATGCATTTGTCATTTTTTTAAAGTCTTCTCAACATTCAGTTGTTTCTCGGGATTGCATGGAAACAGTATGGAATTTTAAGGCCAGCGTACAGCGTCCAGTTCTTAAACATTTGACTATCGCTGTTCCCTTTGTATATATAACGAAATATGTAATGTAACTATTTCTGCAAAAGTTTATTTAGATTAAAACGTAGTAAATATTAAAATAAGCTTTAGTAAGAATAGTTTGCATACTCACTAATAAACGACAGAGGGTAGAGAAAGTCATGTGAATGTATTGCATCAGATTTTTTGCCTACTCTTTGGTCCAGTATTTATTTAACAGATAAAGGCTACACAATTTTCACATAATATACACACCTTTGACATCAATATACAAGAAATCGGGGCGAAACTGGGGAATATGAAAATTCCTCAGCCCCGGGAAAGCAATTTAAACATTTTGGAAATGGCACATCGAGAAAATTAATATTTTCAGTTGTATAAAATCGACCCTCTGATGTTACGCTGGACAAAGCCCCTCACTGCATATTACTAGCTGGCTCACCCGAAATTGCAAGGTGACTTTTTAAATTTTGAATGACGATTACATTCATTTCGTTTACTTCCCTTCCTTGACTTCCAATCAAAAAGTCTATATTCAATTAGAATAAGTAATTAAAATTTTATCTCTTATATCATCCTTTATAAAATCAACCTTCACTCGGTCAAATTAAAAGTGGCCGGTCTCTTAAATTTTTTCAAGTCTCTTCGAGCGAGCGAGCGCGGGGTTTACACCGTCAAACTTCTGTGCGCACTTTGGCTAACTCTATAATACATAACACAAGGCACTGATTTAGGCCACCTCCGCCGTGCTTGGCTTGCAGCAGTGGTTAACCTACTTAACTTTTACGCAAGCACCTGGAGTTCGATTCTCTGTAGTGGATTCTTATCTTTTATTTCTTTACCTTGTGCAAACTTCGTGGGAGGTGCCAGAAAACGAAACTATTTCCCAAGAATGGTGAACTACATGGGCAACAGACTGAAATGTGGCGTTGTTGTTTCCTTATATTTTTATTTCCTCTTTTAAAATATAAAATTAACTATTTTGCTTTCCCTTGAGAAGTAAAATTTTTATTTTATGCGAAAAATGTAGGAATGTAACAAGTCATGTGCACTCTTCGTTTCAGTTTTGTGTTGGCTCAAGACGGAGCCAAAATAATAAATCAAAAATTATTTTAAGCCTAAAAAATAAAGAAAACTTCTTATATTTTTACTTTGTATTTAAAATGAAAGAGGAAAACAGTTAAGTAGCCCCATGGAGATTAAGCTTGCAATATCAAAAACAATAAGCTAACTCTTACCACTAAGCCAAGAGTGCTGCAGTAAGCTTGGCACTGTAACCAGCTTCAGCCATACTCCACTGGGGAACCATAAATCAATAAAGTGTATTTTGGTAAGGAATATTCAGTGTTGAAACACTCTGAAACATCTGTCTGTTTAAAATCTCCTATATGAATTGTATTCTCAGAAGACTTTTGTGATTATAGTTGTATTCCCCATTATAACTACTACAAGAATATACGCAGTTTTATAAATAAAGCTTGGCTGTCCCGAGCCCAGGCGGAACTACGCGATTCGAGTCCAATTTATCAGACAGTTTTAAACTGACCAAGTGTACAGTGATATCGAAGGTTCTTTCTCGGTGAAATATCCATTTTACCTCTTAGAGTAATTATAATTCACAACAGCACCGTGATATTCCTAATAAATTATGGAAACTCCGATGATATTCATGGAAATGGGTTTGAAATATCCATAAATGTTATATTTCTGATTTTCTTGACCTCCCTTCTCCCCAGGTAGTCTTCCAAGTTATGTAAATCTTTCGCAGATAAAGCAATTTTCGGAATGTGAAGTAATGTTTTTAGGTCTTTGCAGTTGATGAACTTTTAAACATTTGTGCCTTCTCTTTTAATAATTTCTGATGTTGTTTTGGACCATACAATAGGTTATAATAAATAGTAGTATTCTTAATTGTGATGTTATCATATGATATTTGAAGTTACAGGAAATTTACATACCATCCAGTGATGTTTAAATGTTTCAAAAAATTATTTAGAAAATACCAGATCCAACTGGCACCTCAAAATACATATAGTTTGAGAAGTATGCTGAATACAACTGATAATTTAAAAAAGTCAGGTATTTATCAGATATCATGTCAGGATTGCCAAGGCACAAAAAGAAACTTGAAAACAAGACTAAGTGAACACTAAAGAAATATAAAATTGAAACAAATAGATAAATCAGCAGTTGCCAACCATTTTTGGAACAGTAATAATGAAATAGAACAAGAGATAAAATTATTATACAAATTCCTTAACACTTGGAAATTTGGGAGAAGATTTTCATCCACCTCAACATCAAGAATGCTTTGAATTTTGAAATACCGCCTACAGACTACCTAACGCAGCTGGTCCAATCAGATTACAAGAGAGAAGAAAGAAGACAGATGAGTTCCCAATCTTCACTACAGATGGCAACAAATCCAACACTACAAGTTTCAAATTCTTCACAACAGAGGGCAGAAGAATTGTCTAATGAAATACTTCTTGGGGTCAGGGGAGTGAACGAGACAGTAGTCGGCCTAAGCTGAAGATGAGAGAAACATGTCTCTCGAAAGCGCTTCTCAGTTACCATCGAGCTCTCTGTGATGTGAATTAAAATATAACGACTCAACTTCAAAAATTAGTTATTTGCGCAACTACTGGCTCAAACGGCATTTTTGTATCAGCGTGATTTTCATCACCTCGTAAATTCCACAGCACATAAAACTTCCACGTTCCACAACGTGCACACACGATTTTATTTACAAACCTAACAAATACCTCTGCTGTAATCATATGACTTTCTCTACTCACTCTTCCACAAACTATTCTTATTAAAACTTATTCTTCTATCTAGGTTTTGTTAATCGAGATAAACTCTCATTACATATTTCGTTTTAGGTTTAATATGAATACAGTAGGCTAAGCGAGAGTCAAATCTTTTCAAATCGGTCCTTATGTGATGGCTTTGAAATTCCATGTCCCTTGCACGTTCACGAGAAAAGAAAACGAGCAATGACTTACCAATTGAAAAATATATATGTATTTGAAAACTGCAACCAAAACAAAGAATATCTTGGAAATGGTTAACGCCATAAAACATATTTGGCATAAATTGTGTGCTTTAATGATGTCTACATATTTTATGTAGTCAGATCGAAAACTAGGATTTTCAACATAAACCCCCACCCCAAACTATCCTTTGCGTGGAAGAATCGTTTAAGCTTTTTATTTTCTCAAAAACTGGTACAAGGATTTTGATTAAAATACCATACCTACGTTTAAAATATTTTCATGATAAATAAAATGTATATACTAAATTTTCTGGAAATAGCCTGTAATGTCCTCTCCATTTTGAATTACTTTTGTAGTATCGGTAAACCGCAAGAGTTAGAATCTGAATATACGAAAGATGTATGTCTGGTTAAAATATAATTTATATCAAATCATTTTTGTGGATTTACCATTTCTGTAACATACTCCTTGTTATTGGCTTGAATTTTCAAATACTTTACACTTTACTCAACTGAAAATCCCTATTCCTTTTTTATTTTCGTATTTATGCAAAGAGAACGGAATTTCAAAGCCATCACATAGCAAGCGGCTTTAAGCATATACCGGGAGAGTCAAGAAACTACGAACCTGCTGAGCGGTGTTTTCACTGTTGAAACATGATAACGCACTGCTGCTATAAACAAGGTCACGCTGTTGACGTGGTTTCTCTCTGCAGTGTGAGTGCAGTATTGAGTTGACGGTGCTGTGATGTAGTTCAGTTATTACGAGTTATTTATTATTTTGTCCTGTACTTAGTCACAAAGTATATTAAGGCTCAGTATATGTTTTCTACTGCACAACGTGTATGTATTTATTTATGTTTCGTATGTGTTAACTCATCAGCTCGCCAAGTGACAGTACGATTTGCAGAAAGATTTCCAGGTGCAAAACTTCCAGGCCGTACAATAATTCATGAGCTTTACTATAAATTTCGGGCCACAGGAAGTGTTCAGGCTAAGAAATCTAAAAGACAGCGTACGGTTCTTACCGAAGAAAATTAGACAACATCGGTTATCGTTTGCAGAATCCCCCCCCCCAAATCACTTAGGCGTCTTTCGCAAGAGGCAGGTATTTCTTATGGCTCTACGCGAAGAACTACCAAATTGCTGAAGTTAAAACCATATAAAATAACTGTGGCATATGCTCTACAACCAGGTGATCCTGTAATTAGGCGCACATTTTGTGAGTGATGTCTCAATAGTGTAGACAACGGCGAAATAGACCCAAATTTAACATTTCGCGGACGAGGCTTGGTTCCACCTTCATGGATATGTTTATACACAAAATAATCGTTATTGGAGCTCTGACAAAGTAAATATTGTTCATGAAGCACCCCTTCATGACGAAAAAAATTGGTGTATTGTGTGCTATGAGCGGAGAAACAGTTACAGGGCCAATTTTTTTCGAGTCAACAGTCGACGCCCGTACATACATGAATACAATTTTGCTCCCATTTTTAGGAGAATTAACAGACAGGGAACGTGATTTTGACTTTTTCCATCAAGACTCTGCAACAGCTCATACAGCCAATATTTCTATGAGAACAATTTGAAAGTGTGTTTGAGGACAGAATTATTAGTAAGATTTGAGGCCCCTTCGGTCCTCCGACCTAACCCCCTGCGATATCTATCTCTGGGGTAATTTAAAACATAAAGTGTACAAGACAAACCCACACACCCTGGAAAAATTAAAACAAAATATTCGCCAGGAAATCGCCAGCATTTCTCAATGTGAACTACGGCGAGTGATGGATAGTTTCCTAAAGAGGTGCCAAAAATGTATGGACAACGACGGTGGCCAGCTTCAGCATCTCCTTTCATAAAGTTGCTAAGTAAAACCTTTAAAAGTAGTTTTAAAAATGTTGTATGGTTTCATCCGCGCCTTTCTATGATAGCGGCAACGAACGCCGAGGACGCGCAGCCGGTTCGTAGTTTTTTGGGTCTCTCGCTTTCTATATATACGAATAAACTGTGTTCTTATTATATCTACAAGAATGCATAATGAAAATTTATCTCGATTAACAACAAGAAGATAGAAGAACATCTTTTGTAAGAATAACATGTGAATGTTAACAATCAATTTTTAAATATTGGACTATCGCTTCGGTTTTCTGTATCCCTCTTGTACTAGAACGTAATGGTAATGAAAATAGTTATACAAACTTTATCTCGATTAACATGAAGTGGATAAAATAATAAGCTTAGGTAGAAGAATGATTTGTACAAGAGAAATAAAATTAAACGATATTGGATTGAGAAGATCATGTGAATTCAACATTAGATTTTTAATTCTGTTATGCTTATCGGATATTTCGTTTCATTCTATATGGGAAGACCGTCTCTGAAACGAGCACAGTATAACTTTCTTTAAAGCTACATTTCCAAATATGTCAAGGGAACGTTTCCTAGAGAGGACTTTACAATACACAAACGGAGAAAACTGTTGCACCTTGTATCACGAGCCTTGGCTTCAATTTGTTTATAACAGGTCCTCAGATTTATTTTGCCTTTACCGCCAGTCGGTTTAAATGAATGACGTCATTATTAGTTCAATGATCCGCCTGTCTCGAAGGGGAGGTGCAGAATGAACCTCAGACGCACGCGTTTCCGACTTCGTAAACAGGTTGATATACTGCGGCGGTGCGGAACTGTTTTTCACTAGGACATGTGCTTCTTTGCACGCGAGATGTAAGTGACTACCGATCCACGATTTGCATGTTTGAGTGCTACTTCCTAACTGGAAGGATACGAGGGGAAGTCTGTCGTTACGATATTGTTATATGCTGGGGTGAAGGCCAAAAGGTTCCCAGCAAGTTATTAAATTTTAATCACCCCACTAGTACATGGGGGAAACAGCAAAGAAACTGCTAGAGGACCAGGACGTTTGGTGACCTCATTCAGATGCTTTTAACAAAATTATACACAAATTTCACATCATTCACATCACCTGTGGTTTATTATAAAAAATGAATGGCTACATTGCACACAGGGAATAAAGGATTGAGGAGAGATGCCTCGCACACGCGACCTACTACTTACACACTTACTCAACAAGTCGGAAGAAATAACAAATCACCCCAATAATACCGTCGACAATCTGTCTGGTATGACAACACGCACTCATACACCACAATATTGGCCGCTATGTGTTTGATTTTCTCCGTTCTTACCCAGAATTTCAACAAGTCCCAAGGAAAAATATGATAAAAAACATCTGATGTAATACATTCAAACAACTTTCTCCACCCTCTATCTTTATTGGTAGGTATACAACTATTCTTAATGACGCTTATTTTTCTATCTGCTACATTTTTATCCAAATAAACCTTTGCAGAAATAGCTACAATACTTATTTCGTTATAGATACAAAGAGAACAGCGATAGTCAAATGTTTAAGAACTGGACACTATACACTAGCCTCAAAATTTCAAAGTGTTTCCATACAACCGCGAGAAACAACTGAATGTTGACAGGACTTTAAGAGAATGACCAAGTAATGAACGATTCGAACCATTAATAACAGATATTTCAGAAATGGCTGACGCAACAAAAAAGTTTATTCAAAATAAGTTGTGTGTATTAAAGAGATCTACATTTTTTGTGCAGTACGTTTTCGTCTATCGCTTAACGTATACTAGTTATGCAAGATAATATCAAATTCCTTCCAGATGAAGAGGACTTCAAGGCTATTCCCAGAAAATTCAAGATATACATTTTATTTATCATGTAAATATCTTTAATATATGGTATTTTAATCATAATCGTAGGAAATCAAAATTTTCAAAAAGTTTTCCATGTAAAAGTTAGGTGAGGGTGATGATTTTTGCTGGAAGATACTGAACTTAAATACCAAGTTTGGTAGTTATCCGACTTTTCGTTTTTGAGTTATGCTGTTCACAGACACACACACACACACGAACTTGTTTCCAAAACTGCTTTATTTGAATTGAGGGCCTCAAAAATGTATTTCCGTTGAAATCTCAGTATAGAAGTTTAGGGTTCAATGCAATACTTTCGCTACCTACTAGGTACGTGGTAAAGAAGGTAAACAAAACAGTTGTTACTATTAATATAAACGAGAGAAACAACTAAAATATTTAACATATTTAAAATATTATAAAGGTTACTTTAGTTGTTTTTTATTAAAAAAAAGTTAAGTTGTGCAATTAAAACCGAGGCACTCTACGCTACAAAAGCCGACCTTGAGTAATCTATCAGCATACATGCTGAGTTTGAGAATTTACAAGACGCAAGCGAAAACATCTGATGTGTCGCACTCACATGACTTTCTCTACTCTTGCACAAACTATTTTTACAAACCCTTATTCTCCATCTACTTCATTTTAATCGAGATAAACATTTGCAGAAACTACCTCATTACTAATTTTCTTGTAGGTGCAAGGGGAATATCGTAAGATTTAAGCGATAGTCAAATATTTTAAGAGCTGGTTGCTATGTGGAGCATTCCATTCTCTTTGTATGTCCAGGACATAAAAAAATGAATAACGAATTCCCATTTAAGAAAAAGTATAAGTATTGGAAAATTCAAGCAAATGACAAGCAATATGTCGGAAATGGTTCACTGGACAAAAAAAAAATATACGACATAAGTTGTGTGTTTTAACGAGAGCTACATATTTTGTGTAGTAAATCTTTATCTTACTCTTACCAGTTATGCAAAAATCATTCAGAATGAAGATGACTTTTGGGGATATTCCCACAAAATTCAAGATATGCATTTCGTTTGTCATAAAAATAGCGTAAAATATATGATATTTTAATAAAAATCGTTAGAGCCATTTTTGAAAACATCATAACGAGAGAAAACATCCCATGTAAACGGTATTCTGGGGTGGGGTAATTTCCTTGAAAATCTTCGTGTCGCATCTTTGAAAGATACTGAACCTAAATACGAAGTTTGTACTTATCCAACTTTTCGTTTTTGAGTTATGCTGTTCACAAACACACAAACACACATCCAGATAGACACACAAACGGACCTTTTTCTAAACATGCTTTTTTGGATTCAGGGGACCTCAAAACATGTGTTTTCGGTGAAATCTCGGTATAGAATTTTTGGGTGGAATGTAGTACTTCCCTTACTTAATATACGTAGTTGAGAAAGTAAAAAGTTGCAAATGTAAATACCAGAAATGTACACTACAATTCCCATTTCACTAAGGTGACCTTGAAACTTTAGATATCTACCCCCTCCACTTATCTTCCTCTGCTAGAAGCAGTGGTGATAAACTCGCTTCAAAGTATTGATGTCATGCGCAATCTACTGGCGGCAAGGGCCGAAAAAATCTGAAGACCCTATGTAACATACAGCGTGCGGAAAAACAATGTAGAGTAGAAAGGCGGTATCAAAATAAGCGTTTTGAGGATAGAAACCAGAAACAATCTTAGTGTACTACATGCGTCAACATTAAATCCGTCTCTATTTGTGGCGTGTCAGATGTAAACAAATCGCACTCTTGTACAAAGAGCGCCAAAGAAAATCTCACTGCACCTTGCGTCTACGTCACATTATTTATCATTGTACGTGGCAATTTCATTGGTTGCTTTAGGCCACGGTGCAAGGGTGCGCCACTCCTTCTGCTAAATAGTTACACCAATAACCACAACAAAGGTTACAAAATGGGGTAGAAAGGAAATATATGTTTACGCTCTCGATCGTATCGGCTAAAAGAGAAAGAGTGCATTCAGTTTGTCATACAGACCTCCTATTGTGATTGGTAGCCCATACCTTATCGGCTACTGCAGTACACGCCTTTGAAAGGATTAACACTAAGTGGAAAACTTGATGAGCGCCCAGATTAGCGAAATGTAGAATGTGTAGTGTGAGAAGATGTTCAGGGGGTGCAAATTAAAGCTTGAATGGTGTCCATTATATACATAGCAAGGCAGCACTTTATAACAAAATTAAACAGAACTGTATTCTCATAGTGATATCAATACTTGTTGCTGCATAGAATCAAACATAACTAAATAGTAAATAAAGGAGCATGTTTTCCCTCTAATTCAAACTACCTTTACTAACATGTTGCTGATCATAGGAATACAGCAGTATTATAGACAAAAATATAACCCAATTTTATTGCCATAAAATACACATATGTATCTCTAGTTTCTAAACATGATTAGAGAATTGTAACCAAAGAATAATTTAAATTTAGTAAACGATTATCATCATTTGCGGATGTTTTATGGGGAGTGCCCACTTTCTAACGCGTATGTAGACCGTCTTCCCCACATTTCTGGAATATTTTTATCCAGTAATTTGCTATATAAACACTGTAGCAATTGCTGTAACAGTGCGATCAGCCTCCCACATACCCAAGATACGTCCACGAGTAATTTCGTAGTATACGGCATGATTGGTTCTGAGATAATAAATATTTTTTGGTTTCAATAACACCAGAAAAGGCAAAGATATCAATCTCCCCTATTTTAGCCTTATGTTATCAAACCACCACGCTCTGATAGGTAAGGTGAAGGACACGCCTCAAAAGACCCCAGAAAACGATACAAAATCGGCCGAAGATTTTCTTTGATGCAGTTTGTCAACTGGATGGTACGGTAATACGGTCTTGCTCAGTACGGCACGGACATATAATGTGTACCAGTACTCATTAGTTGAGACACTTGTGGAATAAGATATCATTTTGATCTTTCATAAAGTCAGATTTCAATTATATTCATGCAGCGCTCCTGTTATTATAATGCATCTGTGACCCCACGCTCCTAACCTCAAAATGCTTAGCTTGGTACTGCATTTCGGCTCTACAATTTTCCGCATATTGTTTTTCGCATTCTTGCTTATCCCGCCACACCGTGCTTAGAGCGGAGCAGCTTAACAGAAAGCACTAGCAAAATTAAAAAGTTCTGCGCCTGGATGCTATACGCCTCATTGACCCGCAAAACACGTGTGATGAAGTAGTTGCCGCTAAGTCACGGCGCACTGCATAATAAAGCATTTTATACCGTCCACCTGATTTTTGTGGTTGTTTCATTTTCGCAATACATTTTGAACATTCTCCAGAATGGCTACTATTTTAAAAATTTGATGTATTACATTCACATGACTTTCACTAACTACTATCGTTTATTTTTATATAGCTTATACAAGCCATTTTTACGAAAGTCTTTTTTTAATTTTTCTACTACGTACATAGTAGGTAAAGAAGGTAGTTACTGCATTTCATCCATAGATTCGATACCGAGGTTACATGTTTGGAGGCCCACTGTATCCAAAAAAGCAATTTTTAGAAAAAAAGTCCATACGTGTGTCTGTGAACAGCATAATTCAAAAACGAAAATTCGGATAAATACCACACTTGGTATTTGGGTTCAGTGATTTTCAAGAACATCCCCCTCCTCAACTACCCTTTACATGGAACATTTTTCGAAAATGTTGATAGTTTAAAAATGGCTCTAACAATTTTGATTAAAATATTATATATTAAATCTTGAATTTTCTGGGAGCAGTCTGTGAAGTCCTCCCATGGAAAAATGTTCCATGTAAGGGTAGTTAGGGGTGGGGTATTTTCTTGAAAATCCTTGTATCACATCCTTGGAAGGTACTGAACCTAAATACCAAGTTTGGTATTTATCCGAGTTTTCGTTTTCGAGTTTCCTGTTCACAGTCACATACACACACACTCGCAACTTTTTCTAAAAATTCTTTTTTTGGGTTCAGGGGCCTCAAAACATGTATTTCGGGTGAAATATTTAAAATATTTACGTGACAAATATATATATATATATATATATATATGCTGAAATTTTCTGGAAAGAGCCTGTGAAGTTCCCTTCATTCGGAATGAATTTAGTATATTTGGTAAAGTGTAATAGACAAAATCTTGCTACACAAAAAGTAGTCCTCATTAAGCCTTGCAATTTGTCATATAAAATGTTTTGTGTGTGTGTGTTTTTTAAAGGTTTTCTTTAGCGTCGTTTTAACCTTCCTATGTTTATTCATGACCTTTCATGTACAGTTGTTTACATTATTGGATTACAGTATAATAGTTACACATTATGTATACATACAGGTTACAATTTGGTTAAATGTATTGATGGATATTAATTAATTTAAGAAAAATAATTACTTTCTGGATGAAAGTTGCATCATTGAGTGCTGTAGAAATAATTCTGTGCACACCAACCTGACTACGTTGATTTTCAAATTTTGGACATGTTGGTATAAGATATACTACGTTAATGTTTTACATGTTTCATAAATTGGTGGAGAGCTTCTATTTAACAAATAAGAGTGTGTCAGTTTGATACGCCCAATTCGTAGGCGGGATATTACAATTTGGTTTCACCGCTGTAGCTGTCTTATTGAATATTCTTGAGTTGAAGTTCCACGTACATCACGAAGTTTACTTGTACAGTTGTCCATCCAGCTGGTCAGCCATTCTTTGTGTATTTTCTTCTTAAAATGTGTGTGTGCATCTTGGAGAGGTATTTTGATATCAGTATCTTGTGTTGGTAGTTCTGTAGCTTATTTTGCTGCATATCGGCCCTTTCATTACCGGGTATGTTTTTATGGGAGGGTATCCACATGAAATTGAGTGACTTGTGTTGTTAACCATTTCAGAGATATTCTTTGTTATTGGTTAAAATTTTCAAATACTTTTACTTTTATCACGTGATGAGTCGATATTAATTTTCTCTCGTGGCCATGCAAAAAGCTTGAACTGTCAAAGGCATCACCTAGCTGCCCGCTTTTGAAAAATCTTGAATATCACTTTAGCCTATTGTTATCTTTTTATACTTACAACGAAATGTGTAATGAAAGTTTGTGTCAATTGACAAGAAGCAGGTAGCAGAATAAGCTTTTGTAAGAATAGCTTTTTGAAGAGTGAGTGGAGGAAGTCATATGAGTGTAAAATTATCATATTTTTACTTTCTCTATTACGTATAGTAAGTAGGGGAAGAATTGTATTCCACCCAAAAATTCGATACCGAGATTTCACCGGAAATACATGTTTTGAATCACCCTGAATCCAAAACAAACCTTTTTGGAAACATGTCCGGGTGTGTGTCTGTGTGTCTGTGAACAGCATAACTCAGAAACGAACAGTCGGATAAACACCAAACTTGGTATTTAGGTTCAGTATCTTCCAGAGATGCGACATGAAAGTTTTCAAGAAAATTCCCCCACCCCAGATTACCCTTTACATGAAACATTTTTCGAAAATTTTAATTTTCTCAAAAATGGCTCTAACGATTTTGATTAAAATATCATATGTTTAAGTTATTTTCATGACAAATAAAATGTATATCTTGAATTTTCTGGGAATGTCTCCAAAAGCATTCTTCATTGTGAACGACTTTTGCATAACTGGTAAACCATAAGATATAGACAAAATTTTACTACACAAAAAATGTAGATCGCGTTAAAATACACAATTTATGTCATATACATTTTTTTTGTTGAGTGAACCATTTTCGAGATATTGCTTGTTATTCCCTTAAATTTTTCAATACTTATTTTCTCAAAAGGGAATTCATTATTCATTTTTACTTTCTCTACTACGTATAGTAAGTATTCCACCCAAAAAATCGATACCGAGATTTCACCGGAAATACATGTTTTGAGATCCCCTGAATCCAAAAACAGCATTTTTGGAAACATGTCCTTGTGTGTGTCTGTGTGTCTGTCTGTGAACAGCATAACTCAGAAACGAACAGTCGGATAAACACTAAACTTGGTATTTAGGTTCAGTATCTTCCAGAGATGCGACACGAAGGTTTTCAACAAAATCCTCCCACCCAAGAGTACCCTTTACATGGAATATTTTTCGAAAATTTTAATTTTCCCAAAAATGGCTCTAACGATTTTGGATAAAATATCATATGCTTAAGATATTTTTATGACAAATAAAATGTATATCTTAAATTATCTGGGAATGTCTCCAAAAGTATTCTTCATTGTGACCGACTTTTGCACAACTGGTAAACCATAAGAGATAGGCAAACTTTTACTACACAAAAAATGTAGATCGCGTTAAAATACACAATTTATGTCATATACATTTTTTGTTGATTGAACCATTATCGAGATATTGCTTGTTATTCCCTTAAATTTTTCAATACTTATTTTCTAAAATGGGAATTCGTTATTCATTTTTTTGTCTTGGATATGCAAAGAGTTATAATCTGTGGCAAAGGGAATGGTGCTGCACCTAGCAACCAGCTATTAAGAGATATGTATGTGCTTAAAGGCTATTGTTTTTCTATATTGCCCTTGTAAATATATTTTCCCCTTACATCTACAAGAAAATTAGCAATTTAGATAGAGTCTGCAAATGTTTATCTCGATTAACATGAAGTAGATGGAGAATAAGCGTTTGTAAAAATAGTTTGTACAAGAGTAGAGAAAGTCATGTGAGTGTAACACATCAGATTTTTTTGTCTTCGATATGCAAAGAGTATTAATCTGTGGCAAAGAATGGTGCTGCACATAGCAACCAGCTATTAAGAGATATGTCTATGCTTTAAGGCCACTGTATTTCTATATTGCCCTTGCAAATACAAATAAGGAGAACATAGTAGCCCTTAAGCGATAGTCAAATATTTTTAGAACTGGTCGCTATATGTAAAATGTAATTCTCTTTGCATGTCAAAAGATCGTTTCTACAAATGTTTATCTCGATTAATATGAAATAGATGGAGAATAAGAGTTTGTAAAAATAGTTTGTACAAGAGTAGAGAAAGTCATGTGAGTGTAATTCATCAGAAATGTGTAATGAAAGTATGCGCCGATTGACAAGACGCAGATAGCAGAATAAGTTTTTGTAAGAATAGCTTATAGAAGAGTGAGTAGAGAAAGTCATGTGAGTGTAAAATTAAGATTATTTTACTTCAGATACGCCCTTTAGTTTTAAAGTGAGTTATGTATTCATAATCAAAAATTCTGTGAAATAAATTTGGTTAGTTTTATAGGCAGATAACAGTGACAAACCTTTGGTAGAATAATCACTCCGGTAAATACATAAATTTATTAAGTAAACTTTTGAATACAAAAATATTTCTTTAGGTCCTTAGATTTCTCGTGAATCAATTAAACAGTATGCAAGTACAAGTGCACCTATGAACCACACGCTAAGGTGCCTGGATTGTTTTTTATAGAGCTGTGCGTCATCTCCCTTCAATTGTTTTGTGTTTGTGACAAGGTAACTATTGTTTGCTATTAAATAAATATCAGATAAAGATCGCGTGATAATTGTCTAGACATGTTGTCTCAGTCCTACGTACTTAACAGCTTAGCCGTGATAAACAGATACTTGCGCAACAGCGACCTCGTTAGTAAATGTGCCGGAAAAATTAAAGGTATGAGAACTTCGCCTCAGAAATGTGGCACTGAAAGACTGTATCAGTGCGATGTGAAAAGTTCTAGAATCAATCAAGCCATTACGATCTTCCATCCGAGGTCAGGACCTCCACTCCTCCGTTCTAGTAGACAGAGAAAGTAACGGGTCATCGAGAAGTCGCTCCGCACCTCCCGTGTAAGCAAGATTCCCCTAGAGTCGGGAGTTCTGGTGCTAGCGCGAGCGTATGGTGAAAAGTTTCGTTGGTTAAGAAAACTGCTAGGTTCACTATATTCATCCATGAAAGGTAATGTAGAAAAATAATATGCAACTAACCTGTTTAAAGAAGATGTTGAAAATGTTTACCATTTTCTTGAATACACAAATTCACTCGTTTTAATTTATTTTCGAACACTGTAATTAATGTCTCCTTTGTTACAGATGTTATGTAACCTTCTATTGCCGTTTTCAGCTCATCGATTGTTTTTGGATTGTCCTTATAGAACCGAAGCTTTAGCGGCTCCCCAGAGAAAATAATCCGGAGAGGTAAGATCAGGAGACCGCGGAGGCCACAGACCTTTAGAAATTAGTCTTTCTCCAAAAAATTCCACTAACAGTTCCATGGATTTATGTGATGTATGAGCAGGGCGTTCTTGCTGAAAAATGCACCGTTCACTTCATCTTCATTTACCTGTGAAATAAATGGAAAAAGAATATCCGAGCAATAAACATCTGAATTAATTGAGTTATGGAAAAAAAAATTGGCCCAATAATTCGAGAGCGAGAGATCACACACCATACACCAATTTTCCCTGAATGTAAAGGGGTTTCCTGAATTCCATTAGGATTTTCAGTAGACCATACTCTCGTATTTTGAATTTACGCATCCTGATAAGTGGAACCAAGCTTCATCAGTAAAAAATGTCCTATCTAACACGTCAATTCCATGGTGCAAAATAAACCTCTGAAACCATTTACAATACTGAACTCCTTTCCCGTGATCACAGGCGCACACACACACACACACACACACACACACACACACACACACACACACACAGACACACACACACACACACAGACACACACAGACACACACACAGACAGACACACACACACAGACAGACACACACACACACAGACACACACACACAGACAGACACACACACACAGACAGACACACACACACAGACAGACACACACACACAGACACACACACAGACAGACACACACAGACACAGACAGACACACACACAGACACACACAGACAGACACACACACACACACAGACAGACACACACACAGACAGACACACACACACACAGACAGACACACGGAGATGTTTCCAGAATTGCTTTTTTTGGATTCAGGGGGTCTCAAAACATGTATTTCCTGTGAAATCTGGGTATCGAATTTGTGGGTGGAATACAATACTTCCCCTACTTACTATACGTAGTAGAGAAAGTAATAAGCCTTATTAATAGTTTGTATACCAATAATAAAGATAAAGGGTATACATGCTATTCTTACGAAATGTTATTTTTCTATCTACTTAATTTTAATCGAGATAGACTCGTCGGAAAATAGCTGCATTACACATTTTGCTATAGATACAAAGGGAATAGCGACGGTTAAATGTTTTAGAACTGGACGCTCTATGCTGGCCTTAAAATTCCATACTCTCACCATGGCATCGCGAGAAACAGCTAAAAATCGACAGGACTTTAAAAGAATGGCTAAGTATTGATCAATTCGAAGCATTAATAACGGATATCTCGGAAATGACTGGTGCCACAAAAAGTTATTTGAAATAAATTGTGTGTTTTGAGGAGATTTACTACATTTTGTGTGTAGCACGTTTTCCTCTGTCGCTTAACGTTTACAGTTACACAAGATCATGCAAAATTCCTTCCGAATGAAGAAGACATCACAGGTTATTTCCAGAAAACTCAAGATATACATTTTATTTGTCATGTAAATATCTTTAATATATATTATATTAATCAAAATCGTTATCGCCATTTTCCAGAAAATTAAAGATTTCGAAAAATCGTCCATGTAAAGGATAGTTGGGGTGAGAGGTGTTCTTGAAAATCTTCGTGTCGCAACCTTGGAAGACACTGAACTCAAAAACCCCAAATTTGGTATTTATTCGACGTTTCGTTTTTATGTTATGCTGTTCACAGACACACACACGCACATCCTAATATGTACGAAGTAGAGAAAGTAAAACGTTTTATGCGATACAGTCACATGACTTTCTTTATCCTCTATTCTTTATTATAGGGCACACAAATTATTCTTACGAAAGCTTATTTTTCTATCTATTGCATTTTAATCGAGATAAACCTTTGCAGAAATAGCTGCATTACATATATTTCGGTATAGATACAAAGAGAGCAGCGATAGTCAAATGTTTAAGAACTGGACGCTATATGCTGGCCTTAAAATTCCATACGCATTACATGCAATTGATCGACAGGACATGAAAAGAATGACAAAGTATTGAACAATTCGAACCACTAATAACGGATAACTCGGAAATGGCTGCTGCCACAAAAAATTTATTTGAATTTTTTTTTTTTTAAGAGAGAGCTACATCTTTTGTGTATTGTATTTTCCCCTATCGCTTAACGCTTACCAGCTGAATGAAGAGGACTTCAAGGCTATTTCCAGAAAATTCAAGCTATACGTTTTGTTTGACGTATAAATGTCTTAAATATTTATATTTTAAACAAAATCGTATGGCCATTTTTGAGAAAATTAAAAAAATGTTGAAAAATATTACATCTTTGAAAGGTACTAAACATAAATACACATACGCTCACGGACCTTTTTCTAGAAATGCTCTTTTTGGATTCAGTGGTCTCAAAACATATATTACTGGTGAAATCTCGGTATCAAATTTTTGGGTGAAATGCAATACCTTCTCTACCTCTATGTAGATACGTGGTAGAGAAAGTAAGAAGAAAAACAAAATTAAGTGTGTAATTAAGTGTTTGAGCAGTTGATAAATACATTTCTGCTTTAAGCAATGAATGCAGTCTTTAATTCACAAAACTTCAGAACTGCCTCACATACATGTACTCTTCTAACTGCGCACGGGTGACAAAGTCTATGAATAAATGAACGTTTACTTATATAGGTTAGAGTGGATGCACTTCAAATTATTAAAGAACCACATGAAGCGACACAAAAATAAGGAAAGTGAACCAGAATTTTCTCGTCCAGCACGCATGCGCCAGTAGCCAGGTGGGCGTTAACTCCGATCCGGCTCATACCGGCTCGACTACGTCATATGCTAACAGGTCATGTAACATTGTTTGTCTCAGGTACCTGTTTCGCGGTAAACTGACGTTCAACGGAAGCAACCGACATCGTCATCGACAAGCTATCTCAGGATTAAGTCGGTAGCACCTTCCTGAACAAGCGGGCGATAACAAGCACGCTGTCCTTTTGGCACACGAATCCCAAACTTATTCCAATAATTGACAAACTATGTAAGTTTACGTGTTCTGGTCCTTTCAAGATATCTCCATTTTATTTGTTTTCAGTGTATTTTTACTATATCTGCTACTTACCTATAGTAAGTAGAGGAAATAACTATTGCATTTCATCCTAAAATAGATGCACGTTTTGGAGCTCTCTGAATGCAACAAAAAGTATTTTTAGGAAAAGGTAGTGCAAGTGTGCCTGTGAACAGCGTAACTCAGAGTCGGTTAAATACTTTGTATTTAAACTAAGCGACATCCCAGGATATAACACGAATATTTTGAAGAAAATCCCCACATACGGCACCCCAACTGGTGGACACTGATAATGCATGAAATGAAATGGAATTGTGAAAACATATTTGAAAATGAAACGTTCCAGGCATTTGCAGCTACGGGGACTGTGAAAAACCCAGGAAAAAGGTCACAAGACTTTCTCTACTCTTGTACAAACTATTTTTACAAACGCTTATTCTCCATATGCTTCATGTTAATCGAGATGTTAATCTTATTGCTAATTTTCTTGTAGATGCAAAGGGAATTGGTAGGCTTTAAGCGATAGTCAAATATTTTAAGAGATGGTTACTATGTGGAGTATTCCATTCTCTTTGCATTACTAGGACAAAAAAAAGAATAACGAATTCCCATTTGAGAGAAAGTATAAGTATTGGAAAATTTAAGGGAATAACAAGCAATATCTCGAAAATGGTTCACTCAACAAATAAATGTATATGACATAAATTGTGTATTTTAACGCGATCTACATTTTTTGCGTAGTAAAATTTTGTCTATCTCTTATGGTTTACCAGTTATGCAAAAGTCGTTCACAATGAAGAATACTTTTGGAGACATCCCAGAAAATTCGAGATATACATTTCATTTGTCATAAAAATATCTTAAATATATGATATTTTAATCAAAATCGTTAGAGCCGTTTTTGAGAAAATTAAACTTTTCGAAACATGTTCCATGTAAAGGGTAATCTGGGGTGGGGGGATTTTCTTGAAAACCTTCGTGTCGCATCTCTGGAAGATACTGAACCTAAATACTAAGTGGTGTTTATCCGACTGTTCGTTTCTGAGTTATGCTATTCACAGACACACACAGAAACACACACGGACATGTTTCCAAAAATGCTTTTTTTGGATTCAGGGGGCCTCAAAGCATATATTTCCGGTGAAATCTCAGTATTGAATTTTTGTGTGGAATACAATACTTCCCCTACTTACTATACGTAGTAGAGAAAGTAAAAATTATTTTCCTCTCTAATTCAATTTAACGAAACAAACCTTCACAGAAATAGCTACAGTTAGGCACACATTTCGTTAAAGATACAAAGAGAATAGTAATAGTGAATGTTTTAGAATTGGACACTATATGCTGACCTTATATATCCATACTAAGCCCATGACATTGCAAGAAACAATTGAAAACCGATAAAAGAATGGCTAACTGCTGAACAATTCGAACCATTAAAAACGGATATCTCAGAAATGGCGTATAGCACAAAAAAGTTATTTTAAATAAATCGTGTATTTTAAAGAGATCTGCATTTTTTTTGTGTAGTACGTTTTCGTCTATCGCTTAACGTCTACCAGTTGTACAAGATCATATTGTTTGTTCAGAGTCTTTTGACACAGTGGAAGGGGGAGATAAGGGATTTGCGAGACTGGTGTGGCGCCTCTCACAAAGAGCCGCCACAGAAGCCGACCTGGGCGGTTTGTACATGCACCTATCCAAGTCTCAAATGACTCTGAGAAAAGTATACAAAGTTCCTTCTAAATTAACAGGACTTCACAGACTATTCCCAGAAAATTCAACATATACATTTTATTTGTCATGCAAATATCTTTAATATTTAGTACTTTAATCAAACACGTTAGAGCCATTTGTTAGAAAGTAAACAATTTCCAAAAATGTTTCATGTAAAGGGTATTTTGGAGGGAAATTTTCTTGAAAATCCTCGTATTGCATCTTTGGAAGATACCGAACTTAAATGACAAGTTTGCCATTTACCCGACTTTTCATTGTTGAGTTATGCTGTTCACACACACACACACACACACACACACACACACACACACACAAAACTGAGTTTTACTTATGGACGCTCTTTAACTGATGTGCGTCCCATTTTATATTGGGCATGAAAGACCGGTAATTTTGCTCAGAGGCCTCTTTATCAGGTTTGAGATTCTTTTACGTGCCATAAATCTACGACACCGAACTATCGGTTTTACTTCCCTTCCGAAGGAAGCCATGCTAAGGATTTTTAAGCCCGAAAAATTCCATCGCCCTCTGCCGGGTTTGAACGCGCGATCTTGGGAACTGGAGGCTAGCATGATACGCCTAGACCACAAGTGCGCGCGTACCTTTTTCTAAAAATGCTTGTATTCAGGGGCCTCAAAACATGTATTTCCGGTGAAATCTCGGTATCGAGTTTTTGGGTGAAATGCAATAGCTTTTCTACCTACTACGAAACATTGTAAATTTGTAAACATGGATAAAACTGGTCATCGTTATGTGATACAATGCTTTCATTTGCAAGGTCTTAGTCCAACTAATATTAAAGCTGAGCTAGATTCTACTCTGGGGGAGTTTGCTACTTCGTTTGCAAGTGTAAAATATTGATGGCAGAGTTTAAGCGAGGCCGTACGAGCTGCCAAGACGAACATCGCAGTGGTCGACCAAATGAGGTGTCCACGCCAGAAATTGTGAGGAAAACCCACAAAGTGTTATTGGATGACCGTCGACTGAAAGTGCGCGAGCTAGCGGACATCGTAGGCATTTCAAAAAGTGCTGTACATCGCATACTGACTGAAAATTTAGACATGAGAAAGCTATGCGCAAGATGGGTGCCGCGTTTACTCATAATGGAACTAAAACAGGTCGTGAGGATGTTTCAGTCGAGTGTTCGGCGATGTTTCGTTGCAATAAAGCCGAGTTTTTATGTCGATTCATAACCATGGAGGAAACATGAGTCCATTACTTTACACCTGAGTTGAAGGAACAGTCAAAACAGAGGATTGAAAGGGGAGAATCGGCTCCAAAGAAGGTGAGACAGTTCCATTTGCAGACAAGGTCATGGCGTTAGTTTTTTGGAATGCGTGCGTGGAATAATTTTCATAGATTATCTTCAAAAAGGAAAAGCATTCAATGGCGAGTATTATGCAAACTTATTGCAGTATTTGAATGATAAAATCAAGCAAAAACGGCAACATTTAGTGGAAAAGAAACTTTTATTTCGTCAATACAATGCACCAGTTCACACATCCATTATCGCCATGACCAAAATCAATGAGTTAAAATTCGAATTGCTTCCTCATGCACCCTATTCCCCAGATTTAGCCCCCTCTGATTACTTTCTATTTCCAAAGTTGAAGAAATAGCTTGGTACTAAAAGATTTGCCAACAATGAAGAGGTGGAGTTTGCAGTTGATGGCTATTTTGCAGAACTCGACGGTTCTCACTATAAGCAGGGTATCCAAGCTATTGAACACCGCTGGGAAAAGTGTAGAGAAATAAATATGTTTTTTCCCCCAAATGTTTGTTTTCTTTGTTAGGTGGGTACTTTTGGGACAGCCCTCGTATGCACGTGGTAGAGCAAGTAGTAATCAATAAGTCGCAAGGTGTCAAACGTTAGGGTGCTTAAGTGCTCTTATGCTCTGGAGCAGCAATCGGCACTGAACCTAAGCTTCCAAGATGTATACCAAGAAACTTAGTAGAACAACAGTATTGAAAGCAAATCGTAGATCAACCATTTTAATGACGTTGATACTGAG
Source organism: Deroplatys truncata (assembly GCA_030765065.1). Classification (NCBI taxonomy): domain Eukaryota; kingdom Metazoa; phylum Arthropoda; class Insecta; order Mantodea; family Mantidae; genus Deroplatys; species Deroplatys truncata. Next base: position 48,585,519 of record CM060986.1, read on the forward strand.
TTTATTGGCATTTATGTTGAAAACTAATGGTAAGACCTTGTATAGCGAATTAAACAGGAAATGCATATGGACAGCTTCACTGCACGATTACTAAGCCGTTTGGGTTAACCACTTAGTCCTACACTGAGTTGATTTTCTATTGTTTTACGACTACTGAATGCTCATGCGTAGGTATCATTAAGTAGCAAACTTTACCCTTGTGCTTTGAGTAGCCATGGGCATGTAGGAGGATAAAAAGTGACGTAAACTGCATGACGCAATAAGCATTTCGTTTGCAACAACACGGAAAACAAATTGCACTTGTTTCTGACGTGGAATGAAAGTGCATGTACTCTAATAATTTCCCCTTCCAAGAAATGGTTTTACTTTCTCCACCGTTTACAACCCAAACTCTCGTATATTCGATAAAAAAAATCGATGTCGAGATTTCAGAGTGAAAAGGAGTGTGTTTGTATGTGTTCACGGCATAACTCGAAGATGAAAAGTTTGATATATACCTCTTCTTCTTCTCCATCTTCGGATTACCCTCCTCTTTGAAGGATTTACATCCCGAAGGACCGAGCGAGATGGAGGGTGCAACTCGCATTCGGGAGGTCCCGGGTTCGATACCCGGCGACCGCCCACTCTTCCCCATGGGTTTTTCGTGGCTTTTTAGGCGAATGCTGGGGTGATTCATCTTCTGCCACGACTTTCCTGCCCCTCATTCCCTGTACTCTTATCTGTTGCAGGGTTGTAGGACCAGGCGAAGGCGTTGTGGGGAACTCACGGAGGAGGTTAGGAGCTTCTGGGTGAACCCAAGCGACGTCGGATGCGTCCACCTGGAGACATTAAGGACCCCGTCCATGCTTGCGCCCGTCGCCCTTCATCGCTCATCACTCTCTCCCAGGGTAACGGTAGTACTACAAAGGACCGGATGGCCTGCGTACGGCGCTCTGCCTCGGTTTTGGGGGTCCCTTCGATTGTCTGTACCTTTACCTTTTACACGCCCAAGGGCTTACAGGTCAAAGTGAGAAGCAAGAAAACAGGAATCAAATGCCGGTATGGCGGTGAAGAAGAAGGAAATGAAATGTAGTGATGAAAGGGATGATAGGAGAATTCACGGATCAAATTATCCAACCCAGCATTCGTCTAGCGACCGAGGAAGCCTCGGTCAGATTGGTCGGACCCAGGGGTTTGAACCCGAGACGTCGGGCCATAGACATCACTGCCTGAACCATTCCGCTCGACCTGATGTATACCAAACTTGGTATTTAATTTCAGCATCTTCCAAGGATACGACACGAAGATTTTCAAGCCCCAAACTACCCTTTGCATGGAAAAGTTTTTCACCATTTTTTATTCTCTCAGAAAGGGCTCAAACGACTTTTTATCAAAATGCCATATGTTTAATATATGGACATGACAACTAAAAATTATATTTTGAACTTTCTTGCATATCTTGTGAACTTCCCTTTGTTTGGGTGAATTTTTTATAATTTTATATAACATAGAAATCTTAGAAGACAGAAGCTTCCTACGGGAAAATATATAGCACATTAAAATCACAATTTGTATAAAATAAATATTTTCGTAGAGTTAGCAATGTTGCAAGTTTAGGCCTTTCCTAAGCGTCACCTAACGGACATGCTTGAAAGTTTGCGATTCTTTTTTTCCTTCCCCCGTTCTTCTGTTTCCATCGCAAGAGCTTATTACCACGAATAAACAGTTGGATAATGTTTCCGCATGTCGAAACCTTCTTCCTTAATTTGAAACAATTCCTAGGTAAAACATATCGTAGTGAGGATAGAAGAATCACTTTTTAAATGAATAGAGGTAAAGGTAGATACTACGAAGGGCCCCCCTCGCAACCGGGACAGAACCAATGGACCTTTGTGCTTCTACCGTCACCATTGGGAGGGAGGGATGAAGGGGCCAAGGCCGACCAGATCCAGGGGGCGACATGAGCAAGCATGGACGGGTCCCTAACCTTTCCAGTTCGACGCCGCTCAAGCACAGCCACAAGCCCCTGAGCCTCCGGGGATCTCCCGAAAGGATGTCTACCCTAGGGCACCCGGGGGGGGACCTAGCTGAGCAGTCCGACAGCAGACTTTCACCGCCCAGCCGCAACACGCCGACCACCGTCACCTGTCCTTCAACTCTGAAATAGATGATGATGAAGGAAATTATAGGTACAGGAAATGAGGGAATGAAAAACCGTGGTAGTTGAACTACCCAAGCATTCGCCTATTGTTCCGGAGAAACCATGAAAACCCCATGATCAGAGTGGCCAGTCGTCGGTATCGAACCTGGGACCTCTAGAATGCGAGCCTCACACGTTACCGCGGAATCATTTCGCTCGGTTTTAAAATGAATACTACAATACACAATAAAGTTAAGTGCTGACATCTTTTATTCTCAAGGAGCAGCGTCCCAGTGGCCCCCAAGTTGGGTGACGGGGCGAACTTCAGAATTTTAGATGGAGCTATGGCATAAATTTGAGATATTCTGATACTCCTTAATAAATTAATAAACTCTTGTTTAAAGCATTGTGTTTTCTAAAATGAAAACTTGAGAAACTCGTATGGAATATATTGCATAGGTATAACTTTTAAAAGTTTAGTTTTGTTGAAAAATGTTAAATAATGAAGTTATCAAGGATATGTTTTTTTATATAATTCTTCATAATTTAGAAAACTAGTTTGTTCACAAGTACAGGATATATACGAAGGTCGACCAATAAGTAAGTTTCCCTATTTTATAAAAAAAAAACAGCCTCGTAACAGCTGGTTACGAGCACAGCACCCGACTTCATCTTCGTCACGGTGTTAAAGTGCTTACCTCAAAGATGACCTTTGAGTCGGGAACATGTGGATATCACTTGGGAAATGATCTGGTGAATATGGAGGATGCGAGAAAACTTCCCAGTTGAAGCTTCTGAGCTCCGCCTGGGTCAAGATTCAACTTGGAAGTTTTTCTCGTATCCTCCGTATTCACCGGAGCTTGCCCCAAGTGATTTTCACATGTTCCTCCAACTCAAAGGTAAGCACTTTTAACACCGATGATGAAGTCAAATCAGTGAACAGCTGGTTGCGAGCACAGGATCCGATCTGGTACAACACTGGCTTGGAAAAACTTGTGTCACATGCCCAAAAATGCTTGGAAAAACATGTGGACTATGTAGAAAAGTAACAGAAGGATTGTAAATAAAACTAATTCAACATGATCGATTGTGTGTAATGTTATTTTATAAAATAGGGAAGCTTACTTATTGGACGCCCTTCGTATTATTTTAAATGTACATATATTGTTTTAAATGGCGATACATATTTATTATTAAATTTTTGGACTCTGCTGAGAATTCTGCGTATGAATATCAATTTTCATTTTTATAATTATGACACAATGATCCTTGTTTTGCTTTATTTAATATTTTACTCATCTGACTGTTTTATTAATGTTTTTGTTAGATTACCATCGAAATTTAGAAACTACTCATTTGTTGGTATCCTTAATTCCACAACAAATGTTCAAAGTGAGCACATTTCACTGCCAAACAATGGCCCAGTCGGAAATAGTCTAATGCCTTTGGTACACTATTTGGATTAATCAGACGCATCTCGTCTCTGATCTTTTGTTTTACATCTAATAAACTCTTTGGTCTGTTGCAGTACACTTTGGATTTCAAGTAGTCCCACAAATAAAAATTTAATGCATTGAAATCTGGAGATTTAGGTGGCCACTCAATAGGTCTTCTTCTCCCAATCCATCTACAGAAAACGTTTCATTCAGGAAGTCTGTCACATATCTTCCAAAATGTGCTGGGATACCATCTTGTTGATACCACATTTCTTCATTGAGCATGTTATTCTCGTCTGGGAACAAATCTTGGCAAGCTGGAATGGTGTTTTATCGCAACAGGTGGAGATAAATATCAGAATTTAAGTTCCTCTCTATACAAATTGTCCAGTTATGTTTTTATTACCAACCAAACCTATCCATGCACTAACTTTTTGTGGATGTTGGGTGTGCTGTTGGACCATCCAATGTGAGTTTTCCGGAGACCAATAACGGCAATTATCACGGTTTACTGCACCACTAAGACAGAAAGTGGTCTCATATGAAAATAAGATAGAACTTACAAGTTATAAATTTTGGTTTGACAGCTCCATTACAGTTTCACAAAATTCACTTCTTCGGTCGAAATCATCTTCACTTAACCCCTGCAATAGTTGTATCTTATATGGATGCCATTTCACTGGTTTCAATAAATTACGAGCATATGCTTGACTTAGATTGTAATCCCTTGCCAGTTGCCTTGCCCTGTATCGTTGTATTTCTTTACAATGTTTGACACGTGGACTGAATTACTTTTTTGTTTGGATTCAACTCATTAAACAAATCACACACCTCTCTTTGAGTCCTCTTCCTATCCCCACCATTTATATTTGTATTCTTATTCAGTCCCGTGTGGAGTAGCTGGTCTCCAAACGGGCACCTCTCCATGTGGCGGATAGGCGAATGCTCACCAGATATGGATGTTGCCAAGGAAATAAAATACCCGGACCAAAACCAGTAGAGGAGCTGGACCCTTTTACCTCGTAAGGCAACCAGCTAGGAGAAGGAACTTCAAAGTAAAACCCGGTCCCCCAGTGTGGGGGTTGTGCATCGGGCTGGTTCCCTGTTCACGTAAAACACTACACTACTCGTAAGGCTAAGACAGGAATTAACCGGACGGATCCAAATATTGACAACTCACTGTGAAACAGATCTTAGAAAAAAGAAGAAAATATAATTTAAAAACATGTCTATTATTTTTAGGTTATATAAAAGCATATCATAGGGTTGATCGAATGAAGATATGAGCAAATATTAGAAGGATATAAGATCCCTGTGAACCTGATTAACCAATTAAGTCGTTATGGTGTAATACCAAGATAATAATAGATAAAGGAAAGCAAGAATTAAGTGTTAACATGGGCATGAAACAAGGTTGTGGTTTGTCACCCATTCTATTTGATTTATATTTGAATAAAATAATAGAAGAGTGGAGAATAAAATGTAAACCAAAGGGAATCACATTAAATAATACTAATGCGGAGACAATCACATTTGCAGATGACCAAATTTTATTGTACGAGAAAAAGGAAGACATGCAAAAAAGCAATTTTTATTTGAATGAGATAATAATATAATATGGAAATTTCGGGAGAAAAAACAAAGGTAATGGCTGCGATAGGTAAAGAACAAGTCCGGATTAAAATTATTGTAATCGGAGGAAAAATATTTGGGATCAGAAATATCAGTAATCGATAGAAAGGCAGAGATGGAAGAAAACATTAAAGTATATAATAAAATCAACGGATGTATCAAACGACACTTTGGTAGAAATATGAGGAAAGATATTAAATCAAGACTATATAGAATAGCATATAAGCTAATATGCGTGAAATACGCGTGTGAGACGAGGAAACATCAAGAAGATCTCAGACGTTTTTAAGGTCTGTATTGGGCGTAAGTAGAAAGGATCGACTCCGAAATGTAGATATAAGAGAAGAATTAGATGAAGAAAACATAGTAGAAGAAATTATAAGGTATCAGAATAAATGGAAAGAGCACGTTCTAAGGATGGAACCTTCGAGACTACCATGGCAAGCACTATTTTATAAACCATTTGGACGAAGAGATATTGGACGATCCCGTATGAGGTGCAGAGAGCAATTTTACCTCGGAACAGGTCTAAAGGCCTAATCCATGTTAGGAAAGAAGAAGAAGAAGAAACCCTTTCAGAGAGATTCTCCATACTATGTAAAATCTCAATGAAGAATGATTTGTTGAAAATGAATAAACCTATTGTTGTCTAGTTGCTACGCCTTTTGATTCTCAAATAATAACAAGCTTAGAGAATAAGGGTTATTAAGTATGTTAAATAAAATTTCAATACACTATAAATTCCCAAGTTTTCATGTTAGAAAAAAAAAGTTTTAAACGAAAATTTCTTAATTTATTAAGAACTATCAGAACATTTAAAACTTATACCATGGTTCCAAATAAAATTCTGAAATTCACTTGGGACAGTGCCTCTTATGCTGTCTAGAGGGCCCCTATCTCCTATGAGAGACAAAATTTCAGCACTTTATTGGTGCATTTAAAAGTTATGGCCAATATTCCATACTTTTTGTTTATCGTGTATGAGTATAATGTATAGTGAATATATGTTTATTTTTCATCGGTAGGGAATATCGTGTGAATGCATCACATCAGTTTATTTTAGTGTGCCTGCAGTAAAATAAATAATTAAACAAATAATATTCACAAAACTATTGGATAACTGTGTAAATTTCAAACCAGTATGTGCACTGGTGTGCATCAATACGAGGTGACCAGTGGGGAAATTGACTTGCCTGTCTCACTGTCTTCATGTCGTTTAGGAAAGCGCTTTTTTGCACTGCCACCCCTCCAGATATAAACGAGTATCTATGGATTTTGCAATGTTTTGATACGGAGTCCTTGGACAGACAAGTTCGTTTTCATCGCCATGTGGCAGTGGATATCTGATTTCTCCTCTGTATTTGTTTGGAGGGAGTGAACGGTAGACCTAGGAGTGGCAGGAGAGGAAGGGCTTGGCCGGCGAGCCCACATCGACTTAGGCAATGATGAACAGTCACAAACAGCCTTGATGTTCCGATATATTTAGATGTGCACGAATATGCCCCGGCTATCACGGCCGTGTGCTGTCATTCTACCCTTGCTTTTAACATTTTATAGTTATTTCACGCAGTTTACACGCCCTGATAGCACGCGGCATTTTGGTTTCTCCCCAATTACAGGATACAAGCCTTGCACACGATTCATATACAAGCATGTTATGTGATATTTTGAAATATCATACAGGATGATATCGAATCATAATTGGAACATTACGAAACGGGTAAAGAAACCATGTTTGCAAATGTTAATCTCGATTAACGTGAATTAAATTGAAAAAACAATCCTTTGTATTGCACTCAGATGACTTTCCTTACTCACTTCTCTACAAAATATTCTTACAAATGCTTAATATTCTATTTATTGTTAATCTTAATAAACTTTCAATTAACATTTGCACGTTTCCTTGAATGATACAGTAGGTAAATCGACAGTCAGATTTTTGAAGGACGTGTCTTAAGTGATGGATTTGAGATTTCATTCTCTGTGTGTAACCAAGAGTGAGAAAGAGAGAAACAACGAATAGCGACTTTCCAGTTGAGAAAAGTATAAGTAGGTATTTCAAACATTCAAGCTAATAACAAGGAATATATCAGAAGCAGTTAACTCCACAAAAAACTGTGTTTTAATGAGATCTTGAGGCAGTATTTTTAACACTTAAATAATTTCAGTCTTATTATATAATATGTAAATTCAATAACAGGCCGCCTTGAAGCAATATGTGCATGTAAGCATTTGTAAAATGTATGTAACAGTCATTGCATATGCTTGTATTATTGTATCCATGTGTAATAATGTTATGTGAATGTATTACGTAATTTAATAATGTAGGAGCTGTGAGAAGAATAAGTAAAAAGTTTCTAACAATGAAGTAACAATGAGGTAACCTTGAGTCAATAATGAGTAAGAAAGTTTAACAGCACTACTTGTGATTCTTGGAGTAACAATAATGTAATTTTAGTGACAGTTTATAAAATAGCCAATCAACAACCAGAAAAAGCTTTAGTTAAATGAAGGTATTCTATTGGAGTAGGATTAGCCAATCAGAAATTGAAATATAGCAAAATTTACAAATCTAGAAGTCAGTTGCCTGCAAACAGCGTTACTAACCAGATGCAAAAGGTGTCCTCAAGAAATTTAATATGTATTCGTGTGAGACGAAAAATAAGTTTGCGTGTTAAAAAGTGTAATTAATTAATAAAAACTTCTCACCGCTCTCTATATCAGTGAAGTGTTATTTAAATCGTATCAAGTATTAATAAAAGGAGTGAAGTAAAATTATAATCTGTGTAAGCCTACATTCTTGTCGCATCACAACCGTGCTAAGAGAAACGTGTCTCTAACAATAATACTGACGCAGCCGAGGCAAACATAATATTTAATATTTAAATATTTGAAATATTTAATATTTAAAGAAAAAGTCAAATTACAAAGTTAATATTTTTTTAAACTTGGGGCAAAGGCCACCTGAAAGTACATTTGAGGCGAAGGCTACCGGAAACTGTTTACTATACGTGCGGTTGCAAATACTACAAGTTCGGCTCCCCAACAGTTGAAATATAATACAACTCCTTCAATATAAACATTTTTTTCAAATTGGCGCCAGAGCGTGGGCCAAAATAACGTAACAAAACGAAGCAACTACATTTCCCAAATTGGCGCCCAACGTGGGGCAAATAACAATACAACAAAACAACTTTTTCTCAAATTGGCGCCCAACGTGGGGCAAAATAACGTAACAAAACGAAGCAACTACATTTCTCATTCTACATTTTTTTTTGTAGTAGGTTTTTGTCTATCTCTTATATGTTTTATCAGTTATACAAAAATCATTCAGAATGAAGAGGACTTCATAGGCTATTCGCAGAAAATGTCAAATTAACAAAATAATATATTAAAGATATGTTATTTTAATCAAAATCGTCAACCATTTTTCAGAAATTAAAAATAAATGAAGCATTTTACATGTAAAGGGTAGTTTGGGGTGGGGGAGTTTCTTAAAATCGTATATTGCATCTTTGAAAGCTGCTGAACTTAAATACCAAGTTTGGTAACTTTTCGTTTTTGAGTTATGCTGTTCACACACACAGAGCTTTTTCTAAAGGTTTTTTAGGAGTTCATGGGACCTCAAAACACGTATTACCTGTGAAACATTGACATCGAACTTTTTGGTGGAATACGATACTTCCTCTACCTACTGTAAATACGTAACAGGAAAAGTAAAACATTAACAGGGACTTACCATTTGAGAAAATATAAGTGTTTGAAAACCCAAACCAATAACAAAGATAACTTGGAAACGGTTAACTCCACACAAAAAGCTATGCTTTTTAACGAGACATATTTTTTGTGTAGTAAGATTTTGTCTATCTCTTAAGGCTTACGTCGTCCTCGTGGTCTAGGGATACCATGATAGCCTCTAGTTCCCGAGGTCGCGGGTTCAAAGCCGGCGGAAGGCGATGGATTTTTCGGGCGTAAAAATCCTTAGCATAGCTTCCTTCGGAAGAGAAGTATCGTAAATTTACGGCACGTAAAAGAACTTCAAGCCTGCTGAAGAGACCTCTGAGCAAAATGTCCGATCTTTCACGCCCAATATAGAATGGGACGCTAAGAACCATAGCGTTCATAAATAAAACTCAATTTAACTTCTTAAAATTTAACAATTATATAAAAGTAATTCAAAACGAAGAGTCTTCACAGGTCATTCTAAGAAAATTCAAGATAAACATTTTCTCTTACAAATATATTAAGTATATGGTATCTGAATCAAAATCGTTACAGCCATTTTTGAGAAAACCAAAAATAGAGATGGGAGGATTTTCTTGAAAATCTTCGTATCGCATGAAAGATACTGAACTTAAATACAATTTTTAATTTATATCTTTCACCACATACAAACACACATAGTCCTTTTTTACTTTCTCTAGTACGAATAGTAAGTAGGGGAAGTATTGCATTCCACCCAAAAATTCGATACCGATATTTCACCGGAAATATATGTTTTGAGACCCCCTGAATCCAAAAAAAGCATTTTTGGAAACATGTCCGTGTTTGTGTGTGTGTGTGTGTGTGTGTGTGTGTGTCTGTGAACAGCATAACTCAGAAACGAACAGTCGGATAAACACCAAACTTGGTATTTAGGTTCAGTATCTTCCAGAGATGCGACACAAAGGTTTTCAAGAAAATCCCCCCACCCCAGATTACCCTTTACATGGAACAGTTTTCAAAAATTTTAATTTTCTCAAAAATTGCTCTAACGATAAATATCATATGTTTAAGATATTTTCATGACAAATGAAATGTACATCTCGAATTTTCTGGGAATGTCTCCAAAAGTATTCTTCATTGTGAACGACTTTTGCATAACTGGTAAACCATAAGAGATAGACAAAACTACACAAAAAATGTAGATCGCGTTAAAATACACAACTTATGTCATATCCTTTTTTTTTTTTTTTTTTTGAGTGAACCATTTTCGAGATATTGCTTGTTATTCCCTAAAATTTTGCAATACTTATGCTTTTTCTCAAATTCGTTATTCATTTTTTTTTGTCCTGGTAATGCAAAGAAAATGGAAAACTCCACATAGCAACCAGCTCTTAAAATATTTGACTATCGCTTAAAGCCTACCAATTCCCTTGCATCTAAAAGAAAATTATCAATAAGATTAACATCTCGATATCTCGATTAACATGAAGCATATGGAGAATAAGCGTTTGTAAAAATAGTTTGTACAAGAGTAGAGAAAGTCATGTGAGTGTAACACATCGGAGTTTTTCCCTAAAAATGCTCCTTTTGGACTCAGGCGGTCTCAAAATGTGTATTTGCGGCGAAATCCCGGTATCGAATTTTAGAATGCAGTACCTCCTAGTAGAGAAAATAACAAACGATAGAGGGTAGTGAAAGCAAAATTAAATGTAATTTGTAGAACATTTTGTGTTCCAAGACTGTTGGAATTGTGAGCCGAAAATCTAGAACAAAGAGTTAAGTGAAAGGATGGAATATAAAGCGGAACACATGATAAATTTCTTTCTCAAGTTTGTCAGTAGCCCCAATTAAAGTTCAAAACAATTCTCTAGTATAATAATACCGCATTGTAAATTACAGGAGGCTACGCGCGAGTTCGCAGCGCCGTGACCCTGAAATGGCACGCATCCCGAACAAAACACACAAGTGGGAGTGTGTGAGTAACAATCGATACAACATCGTGACGTCAGCGGCACGGCCCCCAGCGTGACGTCACAATCAGCCTCTGAGCACGTGAACAGCACGCCGAGGATCACGCAGTGAGTGCCTGACAGCTGAACGGCTATTGGTCGCATAGTGCCGAGCCTCCAATGTTTCATTCGTCGGCCGTACCCGCTTCTGATACTACACACCCTATGGCCGCAGAAATACACTTGGTTCGGGGAGCGATATTCTCAGTTTGGTGTGTGGTGGTGAAGTGGTTAAATCAAGAACTCGTCTTCTTGAGAATTTATATTATACGCGTCCATCGCAGTGATGGATGAAACGGCAATGGTGCTGTCACCCCCGACAACACCTCCACCGCATCATCTGCAACCCCATATAAAGGTAAGTTCTTAGATGCATGCTATAAGGGTGAAAACACTGAACTTGAAAAATGTTTGCTTCCTAGTTTGTTTTGATGTATCTAGAATGCAGTCGACCCAATAATTACTCGATAAATAAATCCAACAAGAGTATTAAGATCCCCAAAATCTAAGAGAAATCTTAAAAAGAAAATCTTATATATGTTTATCTGATCAGAATAGCTCAGAAATATGAAAATAAGTTAAAGACACATGCAGAGAAGCTTATACATAGATGTTACAGAAATTAACCCTTTTAAATGTTTTAACATTCTCCAAAACAACTTTAACCATGTTAATTAAAACAACTTAACATCAATTTGAGTTTGAGATAATGGTATGACAAACTAAATTTTTCTGGAATTTTATGTAAAATCTCTTGTGAAATAATGTTATGTATTGGTTCTCTTGTTTTTCGAGAGCGCAATCGAGTTTAATAAATAGTTGAATGTCGACTTCTCATGTGTACATTGTTGCAAATAACATTAACTCCCCAACTGTTTCTAACCAAAGTATAGATTTCAACCCAAGGGTTGTCTACAATGCATTCTGTGATTATTTTTTTGCAGTAATTTATGACATAACGACAGATAATTGATTTATTTAATCCAACCGCAAGAATTCGCATTACTTTTCATGTAGCTTTGTGAAATACGACCAGTATTAGAGTTTATCTAATACAACCCCAATAATACCCATTATTATTGCTGTAGCTTTGTCAAATACAACACTTTATTAAATACAACCACAAGAATTTCCATTATTTTTGCTGTAGGTTTGTAAAATACAATTTATTTTAATACAAATGCAAATATTTCCATTATTTTTGTTGTAGCTTTGTGAAATATGTACTTTTTTTGGTTTGTTAAAATTTAGTACTTCATGAATTCTCATTTTTGCTGTAGCTTTGTGAAATGCAATTTATGTAATACAACTGCTCCATTATTTTTACTATAGCTTTGTTAAATACCACAAATATTTAATCCAACCTCAAGCATTCCCATGCTTTGTGAAATATCACAAATATTTACAAAATATTTAATTAAACCACAAGATTTGCCATCGTTTTTGCTGCTGTATCGACCAACCTGTTACTCGGGGTGGGGGTGGCACGAGGTGACAAACCCCTGCAGACCGAAGGAAGAGAACACAAAATTAGCCCAAGCTGTGGCGCGTGTAAAGCTTGCGTCAGTGACTCAGAAGCGTGTCAGTCAGGGAGAGAGCACGATGGAGTCAGCTGGTGTTCACGTGGACAGCTTACCTCTCCTCCCAACCTTTGTTGTGGTCGTGTACATACGTGCACGCAGCTCCGGGCGAGAGTGCAGGCCAATTCCCAGAAACGCTTACGTTTAGATAAGAATCCAACAGCACTTTTCCGCGTCTGGTGATTCAGCCCAATCTTCAAAGCATTTGTCAGCGTTCGTGGATTGGGTACAGAATAATAATGTAGGCTTCCTCTCTCTATAGTAGGCCATATTTCCATCTTTTTTCCTGAAGCTGCTTAGGAATTGAGTTCGAAATTAAATTAAATTGAGTTTTGTTTATGGACGCCGGGTTTGAACCCGCGAGGTCGAGAACTAGAGGACTACGTAGGAACGACATAGATTTCGAAGTGGTGTTATTTCGGCGGTGTGAGGGTAAAAGGAAGCAGACCACTGTCATTTACAGGAAAAGACAAAAAATAATTACAGGAAAAAGAAATTAATACTTATCGCCTAAATCAATAGCATTTTTTTGTTATTTTTAGTTCTGTGTACAATATATCTTTGTTAAGGTTGTAGATGGTAAACATCGTAACAAAGTTTGGTAGATATAGGCAATATTTTATTGGCATGTATAATAACTTAAAAAAAACGGTTGAATAAACTATATATATATTTGTCATTTAAATTAGTCTTTACAGCTCAACGTTTCTTGAAAATGTATTTCCCCATAAGTATCCGATGTGAACACAGAATGTTAAAAACATAGTAATCATCAGGAAAAAATTTGACGCGTTCTACACTCACGGACTTTCTTACGCACAAACACGTATTTTTATATAGGGTCTACAAGCTATTCTTGCAAAAGCTTCCTATTTTTCTATCTACTTCAAGTTAACTAAGATAAATGAAGGGAACTAGCAAGTGAAATGGATTACATTCAGAACACTTACCTACTATCGTTATTTTTATACAATTTTACAAACTATTCTTATAAAACCTTAATTTTTTTGTACATTTCCAAAAATTAAAGTTTGCAGAAATAGTTTCATTACACATCTTCTATAGTTGCCAACAAAAGGAATATAGAATAGTCAAACGTTAAAAGGCGGATTGATACATGCTGGTCTTCCAATCCCACAGTTTTCATGACCTGGCGAGAAACAAGTGAATGTGACAGCATTCAAAAAATGACAAAAGTGTTGAAAAAATCAAATCAATAACAACGCATCACTCGTAAATTGCAGATGTCAGAAAAAATCAAATGAATTGCGTGTTTTAAAAGAGATCTACATTTTTTGTATACTAAGTTTTTTCTCTTACAAATTTCCTTCCGAATGAAAAGGACTCCAAAGGCTACTGCCAGAAAATTCAGGTTGTGCATTTTGTCACCTAAATATTTTAAATATATGGCATTTTAATCACATACATGAACTTAGATTCCAAGTTTGGTATTCTATATTTTGTTTTTGAGTTACGTTTTCTCTCTCTTTCTTTCTTTCTCACGGACATTTTTGTAATTTTTTTTGTTCATTTATTTATTCAGGGGCTTCAAAACATCTATTCCCTGTGAAATCTGTGTATCGAATTTATGGGTGGTCTGCAAAATTTCCTCTACCTACTAAATACGTGTAGAGCGTAAAAAAAATGATTACATTGCCTGTAATCGTTCATTACGTTATTCTCAGAAAACAAAATACCATGCAGGTCCTTTAAAACAACTTAAGTTTATAGAATGCAGCATTTGTCGATATTACACACCCCCGAAAAATCAGATGAATTCTGTTCTCCGCCACGTTGTCAGCGTGGTGATAGCACGTTGACACCAGCGCACGAGGACTATTGAACGAAATGATTCTGTTGTATACTTAACCGCGCAGTAGTGTTTACGCAGTTGCATATATTGAATCGTATCAATCTGAGAGTCATTCCTTATCATGTGTGTGGGGGGAATCTACGCAACAACCAGTAAAATAAATTATGTATCTTTACGTTACTGAGCTACTTAAAACAAGTTTGCTATAGACAACCACAAACTAACTCAGAGGCAACTTAGCATAAAATGAAAAGGCATAAAATTTTGGCATGCCAAAATCACAACCTGCAGTTATTAAATTCGTTGCTTCGAAAAACAAAACAATAAATAAATAAATAAAATAAATCTGTGTTAAAATCCGAGAAACAAATGAATGGTGGGTTACAGCACTTCAAAAAATGACCAAATATTGAAACACAATAACAATCAATATTTCGGAAATACCTGATGCCACAAAAAAAATTGTGTGTTTTAATGCGAACTACATTTTTGCGTAATGTGACGTCAATTATAGTTTACCACAAACAAAATTATATAAAATTCCTTCCATATGAAGAGGATTTCAGAAACTATTAATCATAAACTTCAACATATGCATTTTGGTCGTGTAAATACCTATCTTAAATATATGACATTTTAATAAAATTTTGAAAATAAAAAATAACAAAAACATTTTCCATGTAAAGAATAATTTGGAGTGGGGGATTTTCTCCAAAATCTTTTTGTCGCATTTTTTCGAGTTATGATGTTCAGACGTGCGCGCGAACTTTTTTTTTTTTTATTGCATTCTCAAAACATGCTTTTCCGCTGAAATCTCGATATCGAATTTTTGGGTGGAATACAACACTCTCTCTACCTACTATAGTGGTAGAAGAGAAAAGCTCGCAGAAAACGTCCAACCAAACGGCCTCCAGCAATTCTGACTAGATGGAACAAAGCCATTTTTACGAGACATCGGTGTTTATAGTTATATGACGACATTCAAAAGAGTGCGTCAAAGTTTGGCCTTCATTATATTCATTGGTCGTCGGTTGTAACACCTGTTGTAACATGTCACCAGTATTG
Organism: Deroplatys truncata; assembly: GCA_030765065.1. NCBI lineage: Eukaryota > Metazoa > Arthropoda > Insecta > Mantodea > Mantidae > Deroplatys > Deroplatys truncata. The sequence continues at coordinate 48,600,878 of CM060986.1, forward strand.
CGCATTCAAAAAAGAAAGATCATAAAAAGAAACTTTAATAACCAACATTAAATTAAAGTAAGCCACATTTACTCAGGAAAGAATTTTTCCTTTTAGTGTTACAAAACAAATCACTCAATTTTTGTTGATAATAGAGTACAAATTTCATATTTAATTTACCGTTTAATTTCGAATTAGAGAGTGCATTTATAATAATAATAATAATAATAATAATAATAATAATAATAATAATAATAATAATAATTTGACCAGCTACACGCTACAAACAACGTTATCGCTGGCTTGAGTTAGGAGTTATATTGTAAACATATCGACACATTTGAAATTTCGATGAAATCAATACGAAATTAAGGGCAGCTGATGTCGAGAGGCCTCTAAACAAACTGCGTACGTTTGCGATCTTGTTTCACTGTTAATCAATGGGGTCGCGCTACACAGTTTGAAATATGCGAATGCGCAGTAGAGTGAAATTTTAAGAGAATGCTGCATGCAAGTGAAATCGACTCCATGTAGGTAACCGTTTGAAACGATCGGTATAAATGTTATGCGAATGGTTTCAGTTTTCTAGCGTGCGGTTTGCGATACTAACTTGTTTTCTTTGAGCGTCAAGCTGTAATATACAGCTCTCAATCTATAAACCACAAAAGGATGTAAACTTTTTATGCCAGCAAATGATTACACTTTGTCCCTTCCGTTGAGACTAATTGCATCTTCCTCTCGCGCAAGTATTCCGCTGGAGTGTTTACAAAGATATATTCATGAACATAATGCAGTTTCCTAGTGTACCTATGAAAATTCTCAATGCCATCCCCGTCATTATCGTCAATGAAAGAAGTTCGAGAGCCCTTATGTTAGACAAACTTTGGATAGGTAAACCAGGAAACCTACGCTATTTAGGAGTAAAGTGTGCAGGTGGCCTTGTCAAGATGCCATCATGTAGGAACAACACCCACCTTTTATCTCGAGGCATCAGTTTATTTTACGGCATGTTCTGCGTGTATATATAGTAGTCGAGTGTTCTGCTTTCTGGCTAATCAGTCCAGAGCTCCCGGGTTCGATTTCCAGCAGGGGCAGGTTATTTTTAACCCCCTGTATGTATAAATATACAAGTGAATGCGAGTGTAGTTAATAATTAAAAATCTTTAAGCCAACGTCAAAAAACTCTACAATTCAACGAGCAGTTGTCTCTCACTCCAAAGCCCCCGATATCACCAAAGAAGTAAAAGGGGCCACACAAATGGAACAATAAATAAATAATTTACAAGTTCTTCTAATCCCTAGCAACCTCCAACTTACGATAAATTAGACCTCGATTCTGGTATTAAATCAGTGCATTTTTCGGTACCTAATGCGAAAACATTTCATAGGGCTTTGGATTCAAGGCTATCTATGACTTCCACATCGGAGTTTATACAAAAAATCTGATACCTAATGTTCATATGAGTTTCTCTACCCACATCATTAATTTATATCTCTTCTACAAATATTCTTGCAAAATTTATTCTTCTATGAAATGATATAGTTATTTAATTACCTACCCACGTAAAAATTTGATATAAATTTCACCGGAAATGTTTTTAGATACCCTGAATAAAATAAAAAGTTTTTAAGAAGTCTATGTGTATAATTGAACAGCATAACTTAACTTTATTTTTTTTAAAAGTATTTAAGTTCAATATCTTTCAAATATGCCATACGAAGATTTCCAGGAAAATCCTTCGATCCCAAACTACCCTTCACATGGAAAAATGTTCAATGATTTTGATTAAAATACCATATGTTTAAGATATCTACATGACAAATGAAATGAATATTTTAATTTCCTGGGAATAGCCTTAGAAGTTTACTTCATTTGGAAGTTGTTTTGTATAATACTGCATAACTGGTAAATCATAACAGACAGGCAAAAACTTAACTGCAGAAAAAGTGTAGATCTCTCTAGAAAACATAACTTAATTCAGATAACTTTTTTCCGTCAGCCATTTCCGAGTTATCCTTTAATGTTGGTTTGAATTTTTTGAAGTATATAATTGTGGTTAGAGAAAGTCGTTTGAATGTGACACATCAGATTTATGTTTTTGGGTAGAACACAATATTACCTCTACTTGCTTTAATTAGTAGGGGATAAAGAAATTGATATATGAGACGCTTATCATTGCTTACGTGAAGAAGAAACTCAACTGCAAACATCTGAGCCGAGTGGGCGATGGCTAGATCAAACTCGTTCAACAAACACATCCAGGAAATCCCTATTAAACAAAGCGAGGGTGTTTGCTACTTAGTTGAGCATTTATTGGGTCAAGGAAAAGCGGCTTGTCTCTGACGTGCTTGATTTTTATTCGAGAGGAAGGTCGTAAGTCGCAAACTGGTATGTTAATAAGGTGTTTATAACCTTATTGACCTCAACATGCAAGTTTATAGAGATGGGAATAAACAACCTTCATTTCAACAACACCGTTGCTTTGCAATGACCCTGTTAGCAATTTGGTCCTCAACGACCTGGTTGTTGTGCTACTTTGTTCTGATAAAAATAGTATCAAACGTTTTCTCCAACTCAAACATAAGTATGTAGGAAATTAAAATGTCATACCTTCACGAATAAAAAGTAGATTCTCCATTTTTACTTTCTCTACTCGCTGAACACAAAGAAAGCAATTTTTTATAAAAGATCTTGTGTGTTTCTGTCTGCGAATAGTATATCTTAAAAACGAAGTCACTTAAATATGAATTATTTAAGTTCAATATCTTTCAAGGATACGACAAATATTTTCAAGAAAATTCTCCCCACTCTAAACTACCCTGATCAGGAAAATTTAAAGTATTTACATGACAAAGGTATATCTTGAATTTTGCGACCCTAAGAGACAGAAAATCTTACCCCCCCCCAAAAAAATAGAATTCGTTAAAGTGCACGATTTGTGGCAATTATTTTCCAGGTATTCTTTGTTATCGGTTTGAATTTTCAAATACGTACACTTTTCTCAAGTGAAAAGCCGCTATTCGTGTTTTCTCGTGGTCATGCAAAGAGCATGGAATTTCAAAGCCATCACATAGGGAATCTCTGTTTAAAAACCCGACAACCGCTTTAGGATACTGTATTTTTCTTATACCTACAACGAAATGTGCAATGAAAGTTTATCTCGTAAGAATAGTTTAGAAGAGTGAGTAGAGAAAGTCTTGTGAGTGCAACATCAGAATTTTTTAAGCAAATATACTCGTATATATAGTTTACTCCAAAACAACGCGGTACAGTCTTAAAGCCTGTTTTGCAGCTTCTGCCCGAAATGTACAGTGAAGTAAATGATCGATAACATTATGTTAGGGTGGTAACGTGATCTTGTGACACACGTAGAGGGGAAGCTAAAACACGAATTTGCGGGTCATACTGCAGCCGAGACGGTGTAACAGGGCAATGCCAAGCGATGTCATAGTCTGCTGATGAGACAAATGCTAGCAATAGGAATGTGCTATAAACTTTTCCTACTCTGCATGCATACGTATACATACAGCCAGTGTCGTTAAGCAAATGTCAGAACTCGCGAGGCAAATGCATTTACACAGTAGCGAACTAAACATTCAACGCGAGCAGATAAAACTCTCCTGGCCCCTCACCCCAGAGTAGCATTCTTCTCATCTGTAAACTGAATAGTGCGAATCGAACTAATCGGAAACAAAATCTGCTGGCGGAGCACACATTAGTGTCGTTTTGGTCCTCGGTCCGCATGAAACAACTCGCGAAACGCTCATGTGTAGAGTTAAACATTTTCGCATATCAAAGTTTGAATAAAATCTTTGTTCTAATTTTGTTAGTTAATACATACTTGTCCAATTTGAGATTTACAACTTTGCCAAAATGTTTTTAAAGTGTTGTATGAAACTAGCTTCAGATACAATTTTGCACAGCAAATAAATTATCAAACATGTCTTATAAGGAAATAGTAATTTTTATGATAAAAATAAAATATATATGCATAGGTAATTTTTTTAAAATTTTATTTGTATAATATCCCCCTTTGACTTGAAAAACAAATGGTGGTAGGCCTTTGACTTGTAAAACAAATGGTGGTATAAAGTATTGAACAGATTTTAACACTAGCTTTACTCGTTTGGGCCAGTACTCGAATTCATACTCCCAGAGGGTGGGAAGTATGAATTCTCATTAAAGAAAAATTTTCATGTCCCAGTCGAGAATTCAATGAAAAGCCAAAGCTGACCAACCAACCACCGAGGAGTCAGAGATCAAATGCTAACACACTGTAATGTTATTAAGAAAATCAGGTCATGTATACTATAGAGAATTTTTATTCTTTTTGTTGCAGGGGTACCAACATGATACAGTGGATTTGGAAGCTGTAAAGACACTCCTGTCCTTCAGCAAAGACCACAGTAATGTTACAAAGACAATGTGTGGCAAAGATATGCCAGTCATGCTGGAGTCAACAAGGAAACGAAAACTTCTCAGCCATGAGGAAGAACTGGCGTTGCCTGTTACGGGTTTGCCAACGCCACAGCATTCTGATTCTGAAAGTGAAGATACTACTGCAGACCTGCCACTAAGGAAACGTCCTTGTCGACAGCTCCCTGAAGAATGTCAATTAGCACAGGTGAGTTGTTCAATTTGTAATATAAAGAGAACTTTGATGAAATTAGAAAGGACAGGTTCACAATTTCACATGTTTCTCATCACAGAAGTAAATCATGTGTAAAATTTCAATTTGGTATGATCATTACTTTCACAGATATAAAATCTTTTATAAGCATTTTATACATCAATAACATTTTGAGAACTCTGAGCACAGAAATCAAAATAAAAATAAATTTTTATTTATAAAACTATGTAAGTTTCTATAATTCAGTTTCATTTTGACCAAACCAATAGCCATAAATAAAAACTATTAATTATTCTTCCAGACAGTTGATGCACATAGAACAACATAATTTATGAAAATGCATATAAAAGAGTAACACAAAAGAAGACAGACTGTAAGCACTTATGACGCATATTCAGTGCCTGTTATGCCCTTAAAAATGGTGGTACACAAACGAGCTATTGCACCACTTGATGTATATTAGTTCAAAAGTCTATCCACAGTATAATATTCAATTATGTTGCCCCTGGGTCCTTTAACTTTAAATAATTCACTGTCCTTACTGCTACATCTTTTGATTAATTTAATTTATAACTGTTAGCTTGGCATACATTAAAACAGGACTCCTTTAGATTAAATGTATAAAAAGTGTTGAAAACAGTGCTGCTTGCCAATTACCGTTTATTGTATGTGAGTTCTCCCCATCCATAATCACATACAAGTAGAGATTTTTATGATGTGTCTTGTTTTAATTGTTGCAGATTTTGCTGTCCAGCACCCCTCCCAGGACTCCAAGTCCAGAATTCTCTACAGCCCCGGTGGTGACCTCTATGCCTGTGTCTGTAATAATGAAAGCTAATAAAGATGGTACCTGCTCACCTCAGCCATTTGCCAAAGAGAGAGAATGCAAGAACTGCGGAGATGAAGTCAAGAAAGATGTGATGCCAAAGATGCAATGTGGAGCTTGTGTAGAGAGAGATGTCGTGGTGAAGGAAACACGTGAAGTGAACATACTAAAAAGTCTTAAATACAAGATGAGCACCCGCAAGGAAGAGATCTTTGTAAATAGCAAGGATACAAACCGAGAGGTCAGCACTGTTTGCAACAAGAGCGCACACACAGTACCTGCATTATCACCATCATCGTCACTGCCTCGATCTCAGACTGCTGCTGTTCCGCAGATGAATCTCTCACCAACACATAATCAGAGCGTTCCTCTCAGTATTAACCACAGCAGCAGTAGTAGTACTAGCTCGTTAGTGGCCATTGCGCCAAAGCTAGCTGTCGTCACACCAAGTCCTCAGTCTCGCCCAGTCTTCCCTTTGGTGTCAGTCCCGTGCAAGGACAAGGGCACCACCCAAGCTGTGATATTGACAGGCGGGACCCTCATTCCTGTTACGACAGCATCTAGCAACCCTAACCAAGTGCCTGCAACGTCCACCAGACCATCGCCAGTCACCCACATTGTCCTGCAGCAAGATCCAGCATCACCAGGGGCACCTGCTAGCTTCGTGCTGTTCACTGCATCCCAGCAGCAGCCGATGACTGGAGTCAGCAAGGATTGTGCAGCTGCTGCAGTGGATACGAGACGTCGTGTGTATGAATGTGACCATCCAGACTGTGGCAAGAATTACTTCAAGTCGTCGCACCTCAAGGCTCACAAACGAACGCATACAGGTGAGTACTATTTCTTGTTGGGGTTAGTTTTAGTCATGAATAATTGGAAAAGGCAGTTTTAACACAAAGGGATGACTGCCGTAAGGGTTAACAAATTGTCACATATTTTTTTCACCACCAAAAGTGTTAAAGCCAAGAGCCTGTAACAAATAAACATGTGACCACTTAAGTTTTCAAAGTGTACTGTTAAAATTTGGGGAAATTTAAATGAACAACTTCAGAATTTGCACATGCTAGTAAACATTTTGTAACAAATTGTATGTTTAAATCAGCCAGTGTCTTAAACTGTGAATATCTTAATCTATGATTACAACCATTTTTTGAGAGAGAGAAATTCTTCAAAGGGTTGTTTTGTGAAGGGAATTCTATTAAAATGTTAGCTTTATGTCCTTCAGAAACATGCCTTTATTTAAACTAAATGCCCTCAAAAATCTATATAAAATTTTTGGGCAAATGCAGTACTTCCTTGCAGGGTGACTGACAAAGTTTGCTATTTGCAGTATGTCCCATCATTGAGTCACCTAATCTCTGGTTCTGTATTCTGCATATATGATCCAAAATACCAGTAACTCTGTCCATTCACCTTCCCTGCAATTGTTTAGCTAATAAGTCTTTATTTATTTTGTTACAGGAGAGAAGCCTTTTGCATGCCAGTGGGACAATTGTGGGCGCAGGTTCTCCCGTTCAGATGAGCTTTCACGTCATAAACGCACACATACTGGTGAGAAGAAGTTCGGTTGCAGCGTTTGTTCCCGTCGCTTCATGCGTTCGGATCATCTGGCAAAACATGTCAAGCGCCATGCTCGTGAAGCAATTGGTTCCCGACGTCAGGCAGCAGTGGTGTCCCCTACCGTGCCTCCATTGCAACTTAGCCTTGTATTGCCTCAATCTATAGTTCCTCTGCCTCAGACTCGGCCGTCATAAGCTTTCTTGTTTTTCTTGGTTGATTGGGAAAAGTATTACAAATAATGGAAATTATTGTACCTGTGCAGTTGAATAACTAATGCTATCTTGGAAGCGTTTGCTTGTATGAGATTTGACCATATTGCACTTTTGCTCTTAAAAAGATTTTAATGAAATTTTAATTACTTAAAAACTGGATATTTTAATAACTCATCTTATAAATTAAATTAAAATTTTAGTCCTTAGAAGTTTGTTGTTCAAACATCCTTTTAAATAGATAAGTACCTTGAAATTATTGTGAAAGGAGCCACGTTGCCTTGCCAGTTTCAGCTTAGAGGCCTGAAACCAAAATCAGATACCTATACTGATAACACAGATGATGCAGAGCAGCACTGTCCCTTGTTTCTCTCCAGTTTGAGCAGGGTTACCGGTCCGTCCAATTCAGATTTATTATTTGGCTCTCATTTTCAGAACCTTACAATGAGTATTGGCAGCTAATATTTTACATGTGGTCTTTTTATCATTAATCATTTCTGTAATGAAAGGTTTGAACTGTGTTTCAGCATGAAGGATTTGATACTTACATTGTTCTTATTTAACTTCTGGCTGTTAGTTCAAAGAAATTTGAAGTACGGGTGTGTGCTTGTAAACAAAATGGTTTCAGTGTAGGTATCTTAATTTTTTTTTTTTTTTTTTTTTTTTTCGCGTTTTTTGAGACAGACACATTAAACATTTTTCCGAGACAAAGACACATTAAATTTCAGATTTTTTTGGAAATAACCCTCAAATTGTGTCTTAAAAGTAAAGCCTTGTGCCATGTAGTATCAAGAAAAATCAGCAAGCTCACTGATAGAAAACAAGCTAACACCCGACATGGGACGACTGCAAACTGCCATCCTAGGCAACAAAGAACGAACACAGTTAAAGCACCAAACAAGCCAAACATACATTGTCTTTTGACAATATTGGCTCCCCCCACCATCCTCTCCAGAAATCCTACCTCCCAGCCCTCCAACAAAGAAACAAAAACTGCTTCACCTTTGTCATCCACAAATCCTTCCACCAGCCAAAGGCATTTGCCCATCCTTCATCACAGAAACCACTATCACTTCATTCATTCCCCCGTAAACCCCACTAACAATTTCAAACCCATCCAAAGAATCCTTGATTTCCTTGGGATCAAAGATGGAGGATTTGTAGAGACTTGTGCAAGCTTTCCACACTCCGCAGATGTGGTTCTAAGCTTCCAAACACCCTCTCCGACATAATTCACAACATAACCACTTCCACATCAACTGACCGTACTGACTGCTCTCTAAAACCCTGCAAATAATACATTGAAAAACGAAAAGATCTCTGCAAAACAAACCTTTCTTTCAGAAATACTTCCGTTGATTATTTTCTACAGCTCATATCAGGCCACAAAATAGAATCTCACCAAGACTTTCTAAGAAAGGTAAAAAAAACAAATAGTTAAAATAACTACAGTGCAGGAGAAACGGACTCTAAAACCAATGCAGTACCTCGATTTACTGTCCAAAAACTACACACAACACAACCATGAAAACGTTACCTTTATAGAAAAATCTATTGCAAATCAACAGATTTTATCTAAATTTCTATCAAACTTGGAATTTGTATACAATATTAGCAATTTGAAATGCATTGGCAGATTTTGTGAAACATGTACATGTTAAATTTCAACCTTGTTTATTCAGCAGTTCATGAACTGTTTTATGTGTGCAAATATGTGGACCAAGTCTGCATTAGAGCAAGTGTAATACAATGGTCAAATACAACATTTTCAAAAAACCAAAGTGTGCCATATTTTACTTGCAAAGTGCTTCCATGTAGCATATTTTTTACGTTGTAAAATTTATATTTATTTTTAGGTTTGCAAGAAATGTATAACTCAAAAGAAAATGTTTGATTTGCCAGCATTTTTCTGTGTGTAATTCTTTCCAAAGATCCCTTTAGCTTATTGTTTTATGTGAATGTACAAACTGACATTCCAAAGTTAAATATTTTTGATTTGGGTTGTCTGAAAACGAGGCACATATGAGATAGAGGGACTGGGTTGCAAACATGCATGCAGGGGTGAACTTCGGTGTATTATATTTGCATGAAGAGGTGTGATTACAAAGACTGACTTGAGCACCAAGCAATTTTCAGGTTTTTTTTAACCATATACAATGCAATTAATATTATGTATATAATTGTAATATACTACAGATAATTTATAATTTGTGAGAAAAAAATAAAAGTCTCTTGTATACACTTTTATTAACCATGACTACCTTTATAACACATGTATGTATGTGAAATTGCTTCCTAAATATTTTACAAGCCTGAAGGTTGTAATTTCTCTATCATATCTTTACCTGTCCATTTCAATAAAAGCTGTACAGTTAATAATATAATAAATGGAGAGTAAAACTTATGCAAGGATTCTTTTTATTTTTTTCCATACCATTCCGCATCCTTTTCCTTTCATGCCTTCAGATGTAATGCTACAAAATGGAGGATGCCAACTGGGCATAAACAGGAGCATCATTTCATTTTCTGCTTGGGTGATGGAGGGATTACCTGAAACAGTGCCCGAATTTTCTTGTGAATTTTAATGACAAGTTTAGCCTAAAAGAAAATCATCTTTTATTTCTTAAATGTGAAATATTTGAATTTCACATTTAAGCCTATTATTTCTCATAACTTAGGGAGGGCAATGACCCTTTTGGCCCCACTAAATGATGCAGTCATGGAATTCATAAACATGTAACAATTTATATTTTTTTTTATTTATTACTTTCTCTACTACATATAGTAAGTAGGGGAAGTATTGTATTACACCCAAAAATTCGATGCCGAGATTTCACTAGAAATACATGTTTTGAGACCCCCTGAATCCAAAAAAAGCATTTTTGGAAACATGTCCGTGTGAGTGTGTCTGTCTGTGAACAGCATAACTCAGAAACGAAGTCGGATAAACACCAAACTTGGTATTTAGGTTCAGTATCTTCCAAGGATGCGACATGAAAGTTTTCAAGAAAATCCCCCACCCCAGATTACCCTTTACATGTAAGATTATTCGAAAATTTTAATTTTCTCAAAAATGGCTCTAACAATTTTGATTAAAATATCATATGTTTAAGATATTTTCATGACAAATAAAATGTATATCTTGAATTTCCTGGGAATGTCTCCAAAAGTATTGTTCATTGTGAACAACTTTTGCATAACTGGTAAACCATAAGAGATAGACAAAATTTTACTGCACAAAATATGTAGATTGCGTTAAAATACACAATTTATGTCATATACATTTTTTTGTTGAGTGAACCATTTTCGAGATATTGCTTGTTATTCCCTTAAAATTTTCAATAGTTATTTTCTCAAATGGGAATTCGTTATTCATTTTTTTGTCTTGGATATGCAAAGAGTATTAATCTGTGGCAAAGGGAATGGTGCTACACCTAGCAACCAGCTATTAAGATATATGTATGTGCTTAAAGGATACTGTATTTCCAAATTGTCCTTGTAAATATATATTCCCCTTACATCTACAAGAAAATTAGCAATAAGATAGAGTCTGCAAATGTTTAACATGAAGTAGATGGAGAATAAGCGTTTGTAAAAATAGTTTGTACAAGAGTAGAGAAAGTCATGTGAGTGTAAAACAGATTTTTTAAATTAAGAAAAATGGGCAAAAAGGAGGATCTTTTCCAGTTTCATACCTAAGGCCTCAGAAGTACTGTATTTAGTCCAAAAATTATATCAAAATATTAGATTTTTATTTTTTGTACCACCTACATACGTATAGCAGGTAGACAAATTATTGCATTACATCCCAAAAAGTATCAAGATTTCATTGGAGGTATAAATTTTGAGATCCACTGAACCCAAGAAAGATCATGAGTGTGTGAACGGCACAAATGCCAAAGTTAATATTTAAATTCAGTATTTTTCAAGGATGTGACAGTTTTAAGGAAATGCCCACCACCCTCTTTACATGGAAAAACTGTTGCTTATCCTAAAATGGCTCTAACAAGGTTCAGTACCATCCATTGATGCAGCAAAGATTTTCAAGAAAAATTCATCTCCCTCTAGCCTCATTACGTAGACGCTGCCCTAATAAGCGCAGACCCGTCCTCAAGGCAGCTTGGTAGTCACCAGGATCGTCGAACTCCAGTCGGATGAGCGCCGTTGGTCTTCTGGTGGCCCTCATTGCCGGTGAGAGTGAACCGTGTCGACAGATCTCGAGGTAAATTACGGCGCTGAGTATACCCGGAAGTGTAATCAGCGGAGGCTGCGATAGAGGTTCAGTTTCCTCAGGAGGACTGGAGTGCCGTCGTCGCTGGTTGCAGATTGGGCGCAGCAGTGGCCGAACCGTAACTCGTCCCTATTAGCGGCGGTTTAAAAGCTGCGTTCCTCGCCTGGCGGATGTGACAGCAGCTGCCCCTGCTAGGGGCCGCGCTCCCAGCGGTTGCCAGAGGAGCGGCCGGCGAGTCGGAACTGACTGGGTCCGGTGTCGGTGGGCGACAGCGATTGCCGGGGGAGTCGCGGCGGCTTCTTTAACTGCAGGCTCGGCGATGCGGCCTTGCTTCTTCCTGCCCATCTCTCGACCAAGTCTCGTCATTTTCTTGACAACACTTATTGCTTGCCTCACTTTTTTGGGGGGATCCTCTCCTGGGAAGACCCTAACCAATAACTGTCACTTAGTTTCTGGATTATACTGGTGTATTCAGCTTTCATCACCTGTTACGACGTTAAATACGTTTTTGGATCTTCCCCCCATCATATTTTTCTGTCATTTCCTGGCACCCTGCTCGTTTGTGAGGTGGAGGGAGGGGGTGCAATGACTGCAGAGCTTCCTGATGTGAAGTTTTTCCTTAAGGATGGTGTTCACTGCTGCCGATCCAATATTCAGAGCTGTGCATTCATGTGAAATGATCTTTTCTCAACACGTCCTCTGCTTTCATCACATTTTCATCCGTTGTTGCTGTATCCCGCTGTCCTGCGCGGTCTTTAACTTCGAAGAAATCCCTCTTCTAAACTCTGCAAACCATCCATAAATCGTGCATTGCGAAGAGCAAAGATCCCCAAATGCCTGATGTAGTCTTTGAAGACATTCTCTCTCCCCTAAACCGACTTTAAAGTCAAAGAAAATTAAATAGCTCGCTTGAGATACGCTCCAGCGTATGGCGTAGCATGCACTACACAAAAGCGCTGACGTTGCACAATGTTGAAGCGCATCCACACTTGCACATGTTACTGCATGAACTTCAGTCTAAAGATAGGAAGACCTGCTTTGGCATATAACAACTCATTGTTGCCCTGCTCAAAACTTTCAGAATGACTCATTTCTTTGAATATGAACCTCGGGGGATATTTTTTGGAACCTTATTTCGAACTTAGTAGACTCTAATGGCTTCCAGGCAAAGGGAGGAAAGGAATTCATATCACCAAATGTCCCTCTAAATTCGCTGAATTCCGTTATCAAGAATAATTATTAGTTTTGGCATGTCGATAGTTTTTAGAATCTAGGGGAGAGAAGCTGCTCACAACGTTCAAAAACTTCCGCTACTCTTATTTTAGTTCCTATTTTCAACTACTAATATTTAAATCAACCTCTTTGGCCCATCTAGACAATCCTGTTCACTTATACTATATGACCCAACAAAAATTACAGGCTACCTTACAACAGACACAACTAACCGTACCGCATTTATTTGCAGTGTTTAACTGATTTGATCAAAACATTGTACCATTATACGAGGCGTATTCCAAAAGTAACGTCCGTTTGGTCATAACAACATCGTTCATGAGACACGGTTTATATGGACCGTAATAAGTGCCTACATATATACTTTACTTTTCCACATAATCGCTGTTCACATCTATACACTTGCCGTAACGGTGCACCAGCTTCTTTAACCCCTCGGCATAGAAGTCTGCCGCCTGGGTCTTGAACCAGTTGGAAACACTCGTCTTGAGTTCATCGTCGGTTTGAAATCGCTGTCCATCCAGCCACCGTTTCAAATGCAAGAAGAGGAAATAGTCGCTTGGTGCCAGGTCGGGACAGTACGGAGGATGGTCAAAGAGTTCCCAACGAAACTCTTGAACCTTCTCTTTGGTTTTGGCTGCGGTGTGCGGGTGTGCGTTGTGGTGCAGGAGGATGATGCCATACAACAGTTCCCGTGGCATCGATTTTGGATCGTACGTCTCAGTTTGGTAAGCGCTGCGAAGTACACGTCAGTTGTAATTGTTGACCCACCTACCATGAAATCAATCAAAAGACGCCCTTTTCGTCCCAAAACACGGCAGCCATCATTTTGCGATTCGTGTACGGCGTTTGCTTACAGTTTTTTGGTTTGGGTGAACCGGAACGGTGACACTGCATTGACTGTTGTTTTGATTCTGCGTTGGTGTACGCTATCCATGTCTCGTCGCTCGTAACAATGTGGCAAAACAAGCCATCTCCATCTCGTCTATAGCGCTCCAAAAACTGTCGTAAACTACGTATTCGTTGCTGTTTGTGCTTACCGGTGAGCAGTTTTGGCACCCACCTCGCACAAAGTTTCCGATATCCAAGCTGTTCAGTGACAATCCTGTAAAGTGAGGTTCGAGCAACATTTGGGAATTCATCAGCCAGACCACTAATCGTCAAACGCCGATCACTTCGAAGTTTATGGTTCACTGGCTCAACGATGTCGTTGATCCGCATACTGGGCCTACCACTCCACTGTTCATCGTGCACATTTGTGCGGCCAATTCGAAAAGTGTCGAACCTGTTTGTCACTCATTATGTCCGGTCCGTACACCAGGCATAGCTCATGATGGATGTCCGCAGCTGACGATCCTTTTGCTAGCAAAAGTCTAATCATACCGCGCACTTCACAACTGGCGGTGTTTACGATTGTCGCGGCCCTTACGATCTACTCTCACTGATTGGCAAACGCCTACTGCGTCACACCAATACTGCGGTAGGTTCCTCAGGAGTCGGTAGACAGCGCTGCAGACGTGAAACGTCATTCAGGCTATCATCCGTTAGATACTGTTCACCGGACCTTAATTTTGGAATACGCCTCATACTACCTATTGGGTCTGGCAGGGCCGCCCACGGGGGGGGGGGATCATGGCGCATTTACGCCATCAGGAACATTTTTGGGGGGGATTCAAAATTTTGGGAATAAACAAAAATATTGAAGTAAATTAACGTACATATAAAGACATTTATTACAATTTGTGATCGAGTACCGCAATTGTTAACTCTGTATCTAGGCTTGTTAATCTAAATTTGCTGTATCCCCCATAAGTAATGTTAAGTACAGTTCAACTGTATGGTATAATATGACATATCAAATTATTATTTTTTAGAAATTTATAAAAGGAACTATAACATTATAGCTAGGGTCTATTTAGTTAGATACAATGGAATACATTGAAATACCAATAAATAAAATACACCATCTACCAAATATTTTTATTTGTAATTTTTTGCTGTAACTGTTACGATTTTTTGATTGATTTTAATTTTCAAATTATTTATTTAAACTTTTATTGTGTACTTGTATCACAACAGCTTCTATAGAAACCATAAAACCGCCCCCTTTGCAAAGCTTTCCAGCAGCATCAAAAAAAAAAAAGAAAAAGGAACTAAATGGTTGAAATTTGGCTCTCAGAAAAATTAAGGGGGGAAGGGAGGATGGGCACCCTGGTGTCTGGAAAAAATCATAAATCACGCTATAACTTCCAAAAACTACACAATTTTTATTTCTAATCCTATAGTACCTCTAAATTATTAGAAATTATCTTACTCCTTATTTTCAATCCCTTACGGACAAAACTACACTGCTTGGCAAATCAATGCACAGGTTTGTTCACTTGACTTAATAATTATTAAAAAAACAACTAACTCCACTCATATTTTCAACTTGTTTTGTACAAATTTGCAACATCTGTCCAATGTAGACAAAATTTTGAACACCCATGACTTTCCAAAACCACCCCAATCCTTATTTTCAACCCCTTTTTCATCGTGCAACGCCGGTAAGACATATGTATACGTATGAATTTTGAAGGTAGACAACTGACTAGTTTTTTGTACTTCTGATAAGGTTCTTGCTTCTAATGAGGATAGCATCATTGTTAACGTAACAGTGGTTCCAAACTCAAGTGTGTTTACCCGCGATACAAACGCGGAAGTGCGTGTGCTATATTTAAAAGCTAGGGTATTGGGTGAACCTTTTCACTGAACTTTATTGCTGGCACCAGAAAATCTAGTTCAACACAACACGCCATACATTAACCTCTCAGCAGGGGCGTCGTTTGTTCCTTAGCTGTGTTTACAACAGGAAGCATGGCCTGCTGGAACATGTACCTAAGCTTTATGTAGCGTTCCGGAATCGGTAATGTAGCTCAAATATCTGCAAAGACAAAAGTCATTCAGAATGAAGACTTCACAGGCTATTCTTAGCAAATTCGAGATATTCTGCATTTTATTTGTGATGAAAATATCTTAAACATATGGCATTTTAATAAAAGTCGTTACAGCTAATTTTCGGAAAATAAAAATAACAATTTTCCAATTAAAGGGTACTTTGGGGTGGGAGGATTTTTGAAAATATTTATTCCCCTAAAAAAACGGATCTTTTTCTAAGAAATGTTTTTTTTTATTCAGGGGCGTCAAAATGTATTTTCGGTGAAATCTCGATCTTTAATGTATGGATGAATTGTAATACTATCTCTACTCACTATAGGTAATTTGTGGGGAAAATAAGAGAAATGAACGATTATGTATAAAGAATACCCAGACTCACTATGCAGGATGGCTCAGGCGGCAATGTCTGATGGCCCGCATTCGTGAGTTCCTGGTTTCGATTCCCGGTGGCCGCCCACTCTGACCTTGGGGCTTTTCGTGGGTTTCCTTGGTCGCCTAGGCAAATGCCGGTGTGGTGTATTATATCACTATTTTTTCTTTCCCCCATTTCCTCTCATTTCAGCTCTCCCTTTCACGTTTCAAGTGTGTCTTTGGGTCCTGCGGTGCTGCAGTGTCGGACAGATGGCGTAGTTGCTTGCGCATTGAAATGGATTTCTCCCCGTGAACGCCCGTTAGGGTCGTTTCGTCGCTCTATCTCGGAATTCTTTGCTTCTGCTGGTGTGCGGGTGTTTAAATTAGAAATATTAGGGACTTCTGCGCGTCTCTGTGAGCCTGCGGACCTGCGAACTCTTACGGCTCCTTCACCTCATCCTTGCCTCCCGGGGTGTGTGGTCACAATAGCTCAAGCTGGTCGCAGTGGTAAGGTATCCCCCTCCGGTAAACATGTCCTACATCCTAGTTAGGAGTAGGAAGCCTGAGGGGCCTCCAGTAACTGGAGCAACAGCCCCGCAAGTAGCCCATAATGGACCATTTTTGCTTCCAACGTGGCCCTGGGAGGAAGGGGAGACCGAAGGGCGACCAGATCCGGACCAAGATGTGTGCGAGGACGGGGTCCCTAATGATTCTAACATGACATCAGTCCTGACGCCGTCTAGACCTGCCTTAGCCTCGAGAATAGATCAGACACTCCCAGGAAGGAA
This sequence comes from Deroplatys truncata, assembly GCA_030765065.1. Lineage (NCBI taxonomy): Eukaryota > Metazoa > Arthropoda > Insecta > Mantodea > Mantidae > Deroplatys > Deroplatys truncata. The sequence goes on from CM060986.1 coordinate 48,617,623, forward strand.
GGAGACCCTAGAAGTTCCGCCAAGCGGCAGGGAGAAATCTTTTCAGAGCGCAAATTCACCGTCCTCCCGCAACACACCAACCACCGTCACCTAATTCTACAATCCCGAAACAGACGAAAGAAAATGCTAGGGACAGAAAATTATTGGTAAAAGGGGAACCAACCCAGCATTTGCCTACCAATCTGGGGAAACCACTAAAAATCCCATGACCAAAGTGCCTGGCCCACGGGATTCAGGATTCTCCTACAGAGCGGGATGACTCAAACGGTAACGCATTCGGGAGGTCCCGAGTTCAATCTCGGCGACCGTCCACTCTGACCCCTGAGTTTTTTCGGGGTTTTCCCGGGTCGTCAGGCGAATACTGGAGTGGTTTCTTTCTTCTCCCGAATTTCCTGTCCCTCCACTTCGTTCCATTAACCATTTCATTTATCCTTCACCACATTTGATCTGGTTCAGGGTTGGAAGTGTCGGCGATGGTGTTTCAGTGCAGCGTGTTAGGGGAAAAGGATGCTCTCTATGAATTTCTCTGTCCCTCGGCCTTCGGCTTGTTACCGGGGTATAAGGACTGCTCCTTGGGGGGGTGTGACGTTGGACCCTGTGTGAGGAGGGGTCCTCGATCTTCCTGATTGCTGGAACGTTTCAATCTGGATATCTCCCTTTATCTAATCCTCCCTCCCGGGGGCGCCACCTCGTGGGGCGTCGGTATAATATCTTCATTCTTGGATTGGTGCCCAATCCCCTCGGCTTCCAAATCCAATCTAATCCGGACTCCCCGAATGCGATCCTCACACTTGCCTTGGAGCCATTTCGTCGGTAAAAATCCTGGTTATTTATCCCAATCGGAATTCTCTCCCGAGCCAACAATTTTAAAAGCCACTACATTAACAACGTTTTAGGAGTAAAGGCTTTTTGCGTCAGCGAGGGTTACTAGAGGGCAAGAACCTCCTCCATAAACAAAACATCTCTGTCTCATTACCTTCACACCGTAGTATACACTACCTTGATAATCGATGTGTTTGTTTACTGGGGACACATGAAGGAAGTTCATTGGCACCATTAGGAGTGCCACCGAAACGGAAAACTGCATCTAACTTCAGCGTGATATGTGTTTCCCCAAGTCTGATGGTTATCTACAAGTTGATAATGACAACGAAAGAATATCTTGTTACTAAGTGCTTGTAACGACTGTTTAAAAATGCACACGTGTGCATTCTGTCAGAACTTTGCGCTTCTTTTCCCCGTCTGTCGCGCCAAAGTTCATTTATTTCCGCATCTATTCACGGATAATACCGTTCGAGCGGAGGAGAAAATGCTACGTGCTAATGTCGTACAAGAAAATAAATTTAAAATCAGTAATAGTAGTAGAAGTAGTAGTAATAGTAATAATAATAATAACTTGAATAACATGTTAAACATGCTCCGTTCGAGATTTTCCTTATTTTTGTTAATTAGACCTCTAATAAAAGAATCAAGTACAAACAGCACCAAAGAAAATCTTCGGCGGATTTTATATCGTTTTCTGGGGTCTTTTGAGGTGTGTCCTTCACCTTACCTATCGCAGAGCTTGGTGCCTTTGCTTCTTCTGCTGCTATGGCAACCTAAACATGTTTATTGTCTTAGAACCAGTCATGCCGTATACTAGCGAAATTACCCGTGGATGTATCGTGGGTATGTGGGAGGGTGATCGCACTGTTACAGCAATTGCAACGGTAGTGCATTATAGTGTTTTTGTAGTAAATTACTGGACAAAAATATTCCAGGAAAGTGGAGAAGACGGTCTGTATACTCGTCAGAAAGTGGGCACTCCCCGTAAAACATATGCAAATGATATTCGTTTACTAAATGCAAATTACTCTTTTGTTATAATTGACTGATCATGTTTAGAAACTAGAGATAAGTGTGTCTCGTATATGGTTTACTGAATATGACATACATATTATGACAATAAAATTGGGTTGTATTTTTGTTTATAATGTTGTATTCCTATGATCAGCAATATATTAGTAAAGATACATTAACGAATTGCAGTTTGAATTAGAGGGAAAACTTGCTGCTTTATTTATTTATTATTTAGTTATATTGGTTTCTATGCAGCAACAAGCATTGATACCACTGCGAGAATACAGTTCTGTTTATTTTTTGTTATAAAGTATTGCTATGTATTTAATGAATACCATTCAAGCTTTAATTTGAAAATTTCACACTGCACATTCTACATTTCGCTAAGGGGCACATCAAGTTTCCCCCTTAGCTTTTAACCCTTTCAAAGGCGTGTCCTGCACTAGCCGATAAGGTATGGGTCACCAATCACGACAAGAGGTCTGTATGACAAACTGAATGCACTCACTACCTCTTTCTCTTTTAGCCTATACGATCGAGAGCCTAAACATATATTTCGTTTCTACGGCATTTTGTAACCTTTGTTGTGGTTATTGGTGCAACTATATAGCAGAAGGACTGGCGCATCCTTGCACCGTGGTCTAAAGCAACCAGTGAAACAGCCGTGGCTTCGCAAGGCCACGTACAACGATAAATAATGTGACGTAGACGCGAGGTGCAGTGAGATTTTCTTTGTCGCTCTTTGTACCTACATACTTGTCAACTTCCTGAAATTGCACCCATAAAATCTTCTCTCGTCCAGCAAAGCGCAATAATTTTGCAATGACTTTAAATTTAGAATGCGTAAAATGTTGTCGCAGTGTCTCAATGACTTTTGTTATCTTTATTTGTCGCTCGCTTATTGTTTAATTATTTTTAAATTTGGGTTATTTGTCCTCGGGCTAGTTATTGTAATTCAGTGAGGCACATACCTCTAAGCAGGGTGTGTAACGGAAAGGAGTTGTTGCTAAAAGATAATACTGGTGTAGAACATCTGAATCGTAGACTTTATTGCTGTCACGCTTAGTTTAAGTTAATAATTGATATATTTAATGTTTCTACATACCTGATTGAAACTGTGAAATTTCCTAATGTAACTACAGTCCTTTGAGTTGCCGCGCACCAATTACTTCGCGTACTTTACATTTGTAACTAACTCTGCGACGTGTACCTCGTGAGAGATTCTTCAAACTGTGTGACACTTCCTCATGGCTCAAGAATATATACTCTTTCATCTCGAATTGGTCGTCCTCCGTGGACTAGTGGTACCGTGCTAGCCTCTAGTTTCCAAGGTCGCGGGTTCAAACCCGGCGTAAACATCCTTAGCATGGCTTCCTTCGGAAGGGAAGTAAAGCCGGTGGTCCCGTGTCGTAGATTTACGGCACGTAAAAGAACTTCAAGCCTGATAAAGAGGCCTCTGAACAAAATTACCGGTCTTTCACGCCCAATATGGAATGGGACGATAAGAACCATAGTAGTTAAAGAGCGTCCATAAATTTAAAAAAAACTCAATCTCGAATTGCCTAAACATTCTAATATAGGAATTAATTGTTCTTCTACACAAACCGTGTGTTGGACAGGGTTGGAAAGATAGAATCAGGCGACTGAAAAATACAATGCCATAGCCGGGATTTGAACCACCGAGCTACCATGGCAACATGCCGGTACGGCACTAAATTTTCCAGCTGATTCGCATTTTTCCCTGTAAACCACAAGGAGATCTCAAATTGTATTGAGATGTCATACTCCAATGGCGACTTACAATGTTGTAAGTACTTTTAGTCCCAGGCTTCATAGTTTCAACCACTATTAGGTCAATTAATGGAATTAATTGTTCTTCCACACAAGCCGTGTGTTGGACAAGGTTGGAAAGATAGAATCAGGCGACTGAAAAATTTAGTGTCGTGCCGGCATGTTGCCATGGTAGCTCAGTGGTTCAAATCCCGCTATGGCATTGAATTTTTCAGTCGCCTGATCCTACCTTTCCATTTTAATATAATTCTCAATGGTTATCTAATTGCGCAAACTTTAATGTCTCTTTTGGTCAGCCGATCACTACTACTGACATATATGCTCTAGGGAAGATATTCCCTCCATTTCTGAAAAAGCCACGCTAACCGGCTTTCTCTTCTTGGTAACAAACAACTGACCCCCTCGGTTTATTGTTACCCAACTTCTGTTCTCAGTTTCGGTTAGACAGTGCAAACAGTGCAAATCCTTTCAGTTAACAAACATCTAAAAGTATGTATATATATGTATTGTACACACAAAGCTGGTTTAAGAATTACTTTGTAATTTGCACTATAATCACTCTGGCATTCACAGCATGTTCTGTTATAAAATACTGCCTTAATGTTCACCTCAGTAAAAGTACAAAAATTGCCTGTTAAATAAATGGGAATTCCGTTTCATGAGAATCCTTTAAGACCTGGTAGTGCTGCTTCTTTCTGTCACACGTGTTGAAACTCTTCCTAACACCGCAACAAAAAGCTATTAAAGCAAAGAATACCATTCCCTAGGCTATACAAAGATTTATATTCCACATTTTACTCATCCTGATATGAACTCAAACAAAAACTGTCACAACAAATAAGAAAATTATATCCCACAGCCACAGAACGCGAATAAGATAGACCATTTACAATTCACGTACCGATCGGAATAGCTGAGGCGGCAACGTCTGTACCCGCATTCGGAAGGTTCCGGGATCGATCCCCGACGGCGCCCACTCTGACCCATGTGTTCTTCGTGGTTTATCCGGGTCGATAGGCGAATGTTGTTGTGGTTCAGCTTCTACATCGACTCTCCTCCCTCTCATTTCCTGTACCCGTCATGTTCCTTGTCATGTGTTTCAGGGTTGTAGGTGTTTGGCAGGTTGCGGCTGGGCGGTGGCTTGCGCTCTGTAAAGGTTTCTTCCCTGACGTCGTTGCGGAACCGCTCAGTTAGGTCTTTCCTCCGAGTGGGTTCCGCTCCGGGGATCCTGGAGGTTGGTAGCTTGTGGGCAGGGCAACGTTGGATGCGTTCTGTCTGGAAACGTTAGAGACCCCGCCCATGCTTGCGCCCGTCGACATATGGATCTGGTCGCCTTTCGTGTCTCTCTCCTCATCCCTCCCTCCCAGGGGTCACGTTGGAAGCAAGCCTACTTGCAGTGCTCTGCCCCGGTTCAGGGGACCCATCCGTGACACGTACCTTTACCTTTACAAATTCATGTCGTCCATTGCTGAATGTTCACACCCATTTACTGCTGGTTGCTACAGAACATTAATGAAATAACAACATTTTAAATCCACACGCTATACATTTTATTGCAGTCCAGTGAAGGGCCCACCATGATCGTAATGAAAGACAGACATACAAATCAGCCCTGATCTTTATAGCAGTGTATACCAATTAGCGTGGTACATTCAATCTGTAGTCTTAAGCTACAATATAATGCAATAGAATTTAATGTTTTGTCATCTCTATCGCGAAAATCTGCAACACTTTGAATCTGCCCCTAAGTCGTAAAAACGCCTCTTTTGCTATAAAGTCGCGAAAAGGCCTCATCTTCCGGACATTTTACGGGCAAAACTAAAAGTTGAAACTATGGATGTGTTACAGCTGTATGATTTTCTTTTGATTTACTTTCACAGCTAGTCTATAAGTTATACATACGAAACTATATTCTTATTTGTCTACTTCCAGTTAGTCATCGTAAATATTCACAAGAAATACGAGGGCAGTCCCAGAAGTACCCGACCTGACGTATATATAGCGGTTTTTGTTTCAAACAAATGACAATGATAGAAAGTACCACCCTTATAAAGCTTAAGTTTGAAGATGCTACGTTGTTTAGTAATTGTTTGGCAGACATTAATAGTGAACTCCCTCAGCGAATTTGCAAACATGGATAAAAATGGCTATCGTTATGTGACACAATACTTTCATTTGAAAGGTCTTAGTCCAACTAATATTAAAGCTGAGTTAGATTCTACTCTGGGGGAGTCTGCTCCTTCGTTTACAATAGTAAAGTATTGGGTGGCAGAGTTTAAGCGAGGCCGTACGAACTGCCAAGACGAACATCGCAATGGTCGACCAAATGAGGTGACCACACCAAAAATTGTGAAGAAAATCTACAAAATGATATTGGATGACCGTCGACTGAAAGTGCGCAAGCTAGAAGACATCGTAGGCATTTCAAAAAGTGCTGTACATCGCATACTAACTAAAAATTTAGACATGAGAAAGCTATGAGCAAGATGGGTGCCGCGTTTACTCACAATGGAACAAACGCAGCATCGTGAGTTTCAGTCGAGTGTTTGGCGATGTTTTGCTGGAATAAAGCCGAGTTTTTGCGTCGATTCATAACCATGGATGAAACATGGGTCCATCACTTCACACCTGAGATGAAGGAACAGTCAAAACAGTACATTGAAAGGGGAGAATCGGCTCCAAAAAAGGCGAAGACAGTTCCATCTGCAGGCAAGGTCATGGCGTCAGTGTTTTTGGGATGCGCGTGGGATAATTTTCAATGATTATCTTCAATAAGGAAAAGCAATCAATGGCGAGTATTATGCAAACTTATTGCAGCGTTTGAATGATGAAATAAAGCAAAAACAACCGCATTTAGGAAAAAGAAGTTCTGTTTCATCAAGACAATGCACCAGTTCACATATCCATTATCGCCATGGCCAAAATCAATGAGTTAAAGTTCGAATTGCTTCCTCATGCACCCTATTCACCAGATTTAGCCCCCCTCTGATTATTTTCTGTTTCCAAGGTTGAAGAAATGGCTTGTTGGTAAAAGATTTGCCAACAATGAAGAGGTGGAGTTTGCAATTGTTGGCTATTTTGCAGAACTCGACGGTTCTCACTATAAACAAGGTATCGAAGGCATTGAACATCGTTGGGAAAAGTGTATCGAGCTGAAAGGAGACTATGTAGAGAAATAAAGATGTTTTTTCCCAAACTTTTTGTGATTTCTTTGTTAGGTCGGTCATTTCTGGGACAGTCCTCGTAGTTTCAAATGCAACGCTAATGAGAAACAAAGGAAGTAAACGCCGCAACTTCCACTACGACACTGCACTCCATATATTAAAAAAAATATATAGACTCATTATATTATTTGGTAACCCATTCGTGGCCTCCCTCCCCTTCGCTATTCCCTTGCCATTTGCCGGGAATACTAACAGCCGATTCGCGCTGAAAATATACTGGTCTCATACTTTTTTGTGTGTAGATGCGTCAGGTCCAGTCAGGTGCCTCTGTCGATATGGTAAACATGGTACGTCACTTTTCTGCGGAAAAACGCGTGTTTATTTGCTAAGTTTATTTTAAACCTGAATCTGCTCGACATGTGCGCAGGGAATTTGTTGAAAATTTCCAAACTCTGTGCCACCTGTACCGGCAAGATTCTGCAACAGCACATACGACGCCAAATCATGCAATTGAGAAGTATTTATTGACAAAATTATTAGTGTTGAATTTATGGCCCCTCGCTCACCCGACCTATGAGTTGTGATTTTTGTTTATGGTGTCTTTTGAAAGATTAGAGTTCAAATCCTCGCGCACCACAGGAGCTTAGAGACAACATCGTGCAAGAAATCACAAGAATTCTTTCTGATCAGCTTAGGCGACTAATTGACAATATTTATACGAGGTATGATGCTTGTCTAAAGGCAGAAGATCAACATTTCCAGGATCTACTATGTACAGGGAGAGCCAACAAACTACGAACCGGCTGCACGGTATTTTTCCTGTCCGCGTCCTCGACGCTCGTTGCCGTCTGCCGCTCACAGAAAGGCGCGGATGAAACCATACAACCGAGCGGGATGGCTCAGGCGGTAAAGTCTGTGGCCCGCATTCGGGAGGTCCCGGTTCAAATCCCGTGGGCCGACCAATCTGTCTGAGGCTTTTTGTGGTTTTCTCAGTCACCAAGGTAAATACCGGATTGGATATTTAATACCACGATCCAAAGTCCCATCTTAAGTCCAAAACAATAGTAAAATGAAATGCTATGCCATCTATCTACAGACAATGTAAGCAGTTAGACTGGACGGCACCCTAACGCCATCTGCACAGCATGAAGCAGGGGTTACAGGGATGAGACCTAGAGTGCTAACTGTCCATCACATATCGTTCTAAGAGATATCCACCAACAGATCCGTCGCGATATGACCAAGGAGTTAAAGCGACGTAAAATAAAATAGAATAAAAAAAATTAAGACTACTTTTAAAGGTTTTACTTACCAAATTTATGAAAAGAGATGCTGAAACTGGCCACCGTCGTTGTCCATACATTTTTGGCACCTCTTTAGGAAACTATCCATCACTCGCCGTAGTTCACGTTGAGAAATGCTGACAATTTTCTGGCGGATATTTTGTTTTAATTCTTCCGGGGTGTGCGGGCTTGTCTTGTACACTTTATGTTTTAAGTTACTCCAGAGATAGAAATCGCAGGAGATTAGGTCGGGGGATCGAGGGGGCCACAAATCCCTAATAATAATTCTGTCCTCAAACGAACTTTGAATTGTTTTCATGGAAATATTGGCCGTATGAGCCTGTTGCAGAGTCTTGTTGAAAAAAAGGCAAAATCACGCTCCCTGTCTGTTAATTCTCTAAAAACAGGGGGCAAAATTCTATTCACGTGTGCACGGGTTTCAACTATTGACCCGAAAAAAATTGGTGCCAAACATGTATGGACAACTTTATACTCTCTGTATAAAGTAAGGATTTTTAGTGTACATCTACGGGCATCATTTCACCGGCAACTCTGGCTCACTCGCGCAGTGGAGAGAGCCCACGAGTGTGTTATTACAGTGAGCCAAAAGACTCCGAACCGGCTGCGTTTTTCCTGTCCGCGTCCTCGGCGCTCGTTGCCGTCTGCCGCTATCATAGAAAGGCGCGGATGAAACCGTGCAACATTTTTAAAACTACTTTTAAAGGCTTTGCTTACCAACTTTACGAAAGGAGATGCTGAAACTGGCCACTGTCGTTGTCCATACATTTTGGCACCTCTTTAGGAAACTATCCATCACTCGCAATGGTTCACGTTGAGAAATTTGTTGGCGGATATTTTGTTTTAATTCTTCCAGGGTGTGTAAGTTTGTCTTATACACCTTATGTTTTAGGTTACCCCGGAGGGATATTTTATGAACAATATTACCCGCTGCGCGGTGTTTTTTCACTGGGCGTGTGGAAATATGATAAAAACATGATAACACACTACTGCTATAAACAAAGTCATGCTGTTGTGGTTTTGCTGTGCAGTGTGAAGTGCAGTTTTGAGTTGACGGTGATGTGATGTAGTTCAGTTATTACGAGTTATTTATTATTTTGTCCTGTACTTAGTCACAAAGTATATTATGCTTCAGTATATGTTTTCTACTGCACAACGTGTATTTACTTATGATTCATATGTGTTAGCTCGGTCAGCTCGCCAAGTGAAAGTACGATTTGCAGAAAGATTTCCAGGTGTAAAAGTACCAGGCCGTACAACAATCCATGAACTTTAAAGTAAATTTTAGGCCTCAGGAAGTGTTCAGCTAAGAAGTCTAAAAGACGGCGTTCGGTTCTTACCGAAGAAATATTAGATGACATCGGTCAACGTTTGGAAAATTCCCCCTAAAAATTCCATGATGGATAGTTTCCTAATGAGGTACCAAAAATGTATGGACAACGACGGTGGCCAGTTTCAGCATTTCCTTTCATAAGATTGGTAAGTAAAGCCTTCAAAAGTAATTTTAAAAATGTTGCATGGTTTTATCCGTGTCTTTCTATGATAGCGGCAGACGGCAACGAGCGCCGAGGACGCGGAGAGGAAAAACACCGCGCAAGCGGTTCGGAGTCTTTTGGCTCACTCTGTATTTAATATAATGACCCTACATGTCACTACACAACAAAAGGCAAGCAGCCCCCGCTTTCTGTTAGGGAAATATAAACACACATCAGCACTGAACCCCGTCCTTGTCAGTTATAGGGTAGTTGTGATAATAATGTCTTTAATGCAAGGATACGGCATTTTATCGTTAATTTTTATACAGCAACTACAAACCATTCTTACAAAACTTTATTTTTCTAACCACTTCCTTTTAATAGAGATAAAATTCCTCGGTAAAGCTCCGATGTTCAAGGTTGCTCTAATGTTTGGTAACTTTGGTTGATGACGTCAACAAGAACGTAAATGAAGAAGATAGCGGTTCGATTATTGTTGTGAATGTATCTGCAGTCAAGACCGAGCGCCATGTGCGACTGGCATTCTTCGGTAAGTCCCGGGTTCGATCCCCGCCCACTCTAATCAATGGGTTTTTTCGTAGTTTCCCCGAGTCGGCAGGCGAATGCGTGGTGGTTCATCTTTTACCACGATTCTCTTGCCCCTCTTTTCCTTTACCCATCGTCTTCCTTTTGATCTGTTTCAGGGATGTAGAACCATGTGGCGATGATCGCGGGTTGCAGGGACCACCGACTTTACTTTCCTTCCGAAGGAAGCCATGCTAAGGATTTTTACGCCCGAAAAAATCCATCACCTTCCGCCGGGTTACTCAATCCATGTGGTGTACTTCTTTGCAAATATATTCGAGTTTGTTTTCTTCATTTTTAATGCCGTTTTCTAGACATACATGAACCGTTTTCTCAGAAACTACTGAGGATAGGTAAAAGTAAATTTTAAGAAGTTAAATAAAAGTTCTAAGTGCTATTGTGGAGCCACATTGGTGTTAATAACATGGTTCGTTACTTAAAAAAATATATAACTTGTGATTATATTTCAATCAAAGGAGTATAATTAAGAACATAACTATATCTTTCTTAATCCATTGCCTGACGATCACTGCGCAAATTATTTAGCTTCAATTGCCGCTCTTCCTTTAACTCCTGAACGGGTTTCTATATTCCTTTCACAGGCACTTAAATGTAAGCGATTCGAATAGCCATGATCATTAAGGCAAGACGAAATGGATGGCCCATTTATTCAAAGCCGAATGTCGTAAAGGATAGGGAGGGCCCACGTAAAATGGCCGGTGTGAGGTACGTGTGGATAATGACAGAGTTAAATTTCACCGCAGTCCAATGTGCCTGTGGTGAACGTTGGGGAGGGCCCAGGTAAAGTAGCTGGTGTGATGGTATACATGGATGATGATGGGTTTCATTTCACTGCAGTTGCATTGATTTTGCCTTTTTAAAGACACTGCGGTGCTGTATAAGTTAGTACATTTATGATATAAAATATCTACAAATGGGTGTATTTTATTGCTGAAGACCAGTATAATATGAAAACACAAAATAGTCGCTTCGCATTATCGCTCAGTCCCATTTTACATTGGTATACGCGTTCGCATTGGGAAAGAGGTTAATAAATGCATTTATTGTATAAAAGTAGGCCAGTGAACTTAGAATGCATGCATATACATCTGTAAAAATACAATCCGATATCTTAAATATTTTCTGAGATAATGGGTGATCAATTTAGCAGTTGTAATATTGGCGGAAGGACTTTTAACTATCTCTTAACTGGTAAAAGCTCATAATTCAGTGGCTACATGTAAAATATGAATGTGTGTTATGAAAGTTAGTTCTAGAGGCAATGGGTCATGAACTTCGGAAATTACATTACATATTGACGAGATAGGACCTTTTTAAATATTTCAATACAGACATTTTGAAGCGACCGTTGTATAACTCTCGCAGATATTTTGGTTGTGCTCCCAAAACAAAACGAGAAGTGTTTGGTTTCGCAGTGTGACGCAGCACGGCGAGTCAACACCGCTCTGTTTGCAGGGCGACGCCCTGTGTATTTTCAGTAAACGATACCACGACAACTGCGCACTATTCTAGATGGCCTTGGAAGACGCCGTCCATTCCGATAGCTGGAAGAGATCCAGATGCGACTGGTCATGTTTGTTTTTACGTGTAAACCGCGCCAAGGAATTGGACAGTAATGATTATTATTTCCATTCGAGAGAGAGGTTTGGTTCCCCACACGCGCGGGAGCACTGCGTGGGAGAAGCTACGACTGTCCGTTTGGCACTTGTTACGTACCGCCTTGTTGACAGTTTGCACTCCTACACGTGCGGTCCTCCCAGCTCGCTTGGAGCGTGTAAGACAGCATATTTATCTCCGTGGTGGCATGGTCAGCAGTCCTGCCTGTAAGATAAAGGTTCACGTCCCGCCGGGGAATGGTCCTCTGGGTTCAACCGGGGTTTACAGGCTGATTTACCTAGCAACACCACCGCGAATATCTCTGAAACAAAAATAGGAATTAAAAGCGATTTTCACAGGCACAAGGAAGGGAAAGGGCTCAATAAAGTAGATGATCATTAAAAAATGTAGGGAAGTATGATTTTCAAAACAACTTGTGTTTTTTTAATCGAAACCCCGCATTATTTTTGGCGCATTGATAACAGGAAAAATAAGATTAAGAATGGAATTTGTACAGGGAGAGCCAAAAGACTACGAACGGGATGCGCGGTGTTTTTCCTGTCGGCGTCTTCGGCGTTCGTTGCCGTCTGCCGCTATCATAGAAAGGCGCGGATAAAACCATACATTTTTAAAACCCTTTTAAAGGCTTTACTTAACAACTTTATGAAAGTGTGTTTAAGGATAGAAATATAAGTAGAGATTTGTGGTCCCCTCGGTCCCCCGACCTAACCCCTTGAGATTTCTATATCTGGGTTAACTTAAAACAAAGTGTACAAGACAAACCCTGGAAGAATTAAAACAAAATATCCACCAGGAAACTGCCAGCATTTCTCAACGTTGCGGGGGTATTAATGTTGGAAGTTGGAAGATGTTTCATTTTTATCTGCCGCACGTATAAAAGACAATTTGTCGCGGTCACTTCGTGTTATCTTTTACTGAGCGCCTGTTATTGTGTTTAATTTTGAGTTCACTGTCCTCCGGCTAGCTATGATTTCTCGGTCAAGCACTTATCTTTTACAGGTGTGTAAACGGAAAGGAGTTTTTATCCAAAGATAACACTGATAAAAGAATTTGTTTTATACTTTTATTGTCGTAACACATTATTCAGTTTCACATATTAATCTTGACACTCGCCAAACTGAAACTGTTATAATAACTTCTTTACTGCACATTATTAATTCGCGTACTTCAACTTTTTGTGTAATTAACTTTACGACACGAGAGATTTTTCATAACTTTGCGACGCGTAACCTTGAACTGTGTGCGATGCATACTCCATGAATGCCTCCGTTGAACTACATGAAACTTAACCCTGACACTGAATTTATACTTCCTCGCCCCAATATGCCTAAAGATTATAACAGAGCTGCTATTGGTTAATAAAACGCGCCAACATTAGCGTCTATATTTATATCCAATGAAAATTACGAAAACATATGCTCTGGGGAAAATGTTCCCGCAAATTCTAAGAAAAACGCGCCACTCTGATGTCATTTGCTCGTCTCTAATAATGATAAACAGCTCACCTCCTCGCTACATTATTGCACGCTATTATTGTCAGTTTCAGTAAGGCCGTATAAACCCACTTCTCGACAATAATTACAATCAACAAACATCTCAAATAAATATCACACAACAATGTATATTCACACTACAATCACTCTGACATTTACATAATTTGTGATACAAATTACTGCGTCAACGTGAACTACGGCGATGATGGATAGTTTCCTAAAGAGGTATCAAAAATGTATGGACACCGACGGTGGTCAGTCTCAGCATCTCCTTTCGTAAAGTTGGTAAGTAAACCTTTAAAAGTAGTTTTAAAAATGTGTATGGTTTCATCTGAGCCTTTCTATGATAGTGGCAGACGACAGCGAGCGCTGAGGACGCGTACAGGAAAAACACCGCGCAGCCGGTTCGTAGTTTTTTGGCCTTCTCTGTAGCATCACAATAGGTATAAGATAAAGATATGGACGAACGGAGGGACCCCTACAACGGAGGGAGAGCACAGCAAATAGGTAGGCAATAACGGCCATTTTTGCTTGTACTGTGGCACCTAACAGGGAGGGATAAGGGGAGACATCCAAAGGACGACCAGGTCTGGATGACAATAGGCGCAAGCATGGGCGGGGTCCCTAACGTTTCTAGTTCAAATGCATCCGAAGCCACCCGAGCCCACCCACAAGCCTCCAGACCATCGACGGTCCTCCCTGAGGGGGTCCACTCAGAGATGGGTCCTAACTGAGCAGTCCTGCAACGAGACCAGGGATGAAACCGTGTGGAGCCGCAACCCGCGGATCACCGTCGCCTGGTCCTACAACCCTGAAAAAGATGACAATGAAGGATATGATGGATACAGAAATGAGGGGTAGGAAAGTCGTGGTAGAAGAGGAACCACCACAGCCCTCGCCTACCGACCCGGGAAAACCACCAAAAACCTATGGGTCAAAGTTGGCGGTCGCCGGTGATTGAACCCGGGACCTCCCAAATGCGAGTTATTAATTGTATAGACGCAGAACACATTTTATAACGTAAGGTGAGCACACTGAGCGAGATGGCTCCGCCGTAACCTCCGAGGCTCCAACCGTGAGGTCCTGGGTTCTATTCCTAGGTTCGGCACTTTGACCATGGGGTTTTCGAGGTTTTCCCTGGTTGGCAGGCGATTGCTGGAGTGGTTTTTATTCAAGTACGTATTTCCTTTCCCTCATTTCCTATCACTTCGCTTCCCCTTTAATATTTCAGGTAGGCTTAGGGGCTTGCAGTGTCCATCGGTGTCGGACAGATGACGTAGATGTTTCCTCCTTGGAAAGTTCTTCTTGGCCTGCCAGATGGCAGCCTTCTCTGATTCGCCTCAGATGAGGGAAACTTTCTCTGAGCAGCCCATCGGTCATCAAGCTTGAAATCGTTAGTGGCCCCTACTTGTCTCTGTGGACGTCTGCCTGCGGCAGACCTTTTTTTTAACGATAAACGCGGAATCTAATGGAGAGATGCACCAAGAAGTATATGCACGACTTATGACAAGCATGACCGATGTATGTCTATGATTTTGTCGCGAGTTTCCGTGAAAGTTGATCATTTTAGCAAAAATCCTTATTTTTTCATTAAAACAAAAATTAACATTAAAAAAAATATTCGTTTTGAAGATGTTTGCTGTAAAGGTATGAGAATTCATTTGGAAAGGTAGATTATTCCGAAAATTTAGACTATGTTGGTACTCTATTTTATGACCTTCAGGACCATGGCGGCCAATACTGTTTTACTGAGCTTTCGGAACATTCCGTTAAAAATACTTTCGTGTGGAAGTTCTTGAAGTAATTGCCGCAGCGGAAAAAATAATTGATCGCGTTGAAACAACGGAAGTAAACTCACAGAAATGCGACCATAAGCAGTGCACGTGGTCAACAATCGATAGCAACGACTGAAATTCCAGCCGAATTTCAAAAACATCACACCGCAGGTGGACAACGAGAGCCATTGCCCATGACATTAAAAATTACTACGAAATTTCTACCACATTTTAAACTATAAATAGGACATCTTATATACTTTTACGAAGTTTTTTAAAAATAAAAAACAAAAAAAGCCCGTCCCTGCTTATAACCTCTTACAATTCCTTCAGCTCATCCGTTCCTCCTGGTGGAGGTAAGCACAAACGATCAGTGTTGGGTCGAGATGCAGTGTTCCCTCCGTTTCCTGGCCATACTCATACGTCAAGGTGAGCGCAACACATTCGATATCCAGATATTTCCGGAAATAAACGTTATGAGGTTCTCTGAAGCCAAACAACTTCTTCACGACTTGATGCGAAAGAACCCGAGTGTGTAAAACAGTTAGGCGTAAATACTCCTGGACTTTGGAATTCCTATTTATAGCCTAGTATTTTTACTTTTTCTGCCACTAACCTTGTAGGTAGAGAAAGCATTCCATTCCACCGAAATTCTATAGGGAGATTTTATTATAAATACATGTTTTGATGCCCCCTGAATAAAAAAGCACAATTAGAAAAATCTGATGTGTTACATTCACATGACTATCTCTCCTCTTGTACAAACTATTTTTACAAACGCTTACTCTCCATATGGTTCATGTTAATCGAGAAATCGAGATTATATCTTATTGCTAATTTTCTTGTAGATGCAATGGGAATTGGTAGGTTTTAAGCTATAGTCAAATATTTTAAGAGCTGGTTGCTATGTGGAGTATTACATTCTCTTTGCATTACCAGGAAAAAAAAATTCTGATGTGTTACACTCGCATGACTTTCTCTACTCTTGTACAAACTATTTTTACAAACTCTTATTCTCCATCTATTTCATATTAATCGAGATAAACATTTGCAGAAACGATCTTTTGACATGCAAAGAGAATTACATTTTACACATAGCGACCAGTTCTAAAAATATTTGACTATCGCTTAAGGCCTACTATGTTCCCCTTGTTTTGTATTTCCAAGGGCAATATAGAAATACAGTAGCCTTTAA
Organism: Deroplatys truncata; assembly: GCA_030765065.1. Classification (NCBI taxonomy): domain Eukaryota; kingdom Metazoa; phylum Arthropoda; class Insecta; order Mantodea; family Mantidae; genus Deroplatys; species Deroplatys truncata. Next base: position 48,633,879 of record CM060986.1, read on the forward strand.
GCAGAGACATGTATCTTAATGGCTAGTTGCTAGGTGCAGCACCATTCTCTTTGCCACAGATTAACACTCTTTGCATATCCAAGACAAAAAAATCTGATGTGTTACACTCACATGACTTTCTCTACTCTTGTACAAACTATTTTTACAAACGCTTATTCTCCAAATGCTTCATGTTAATCGAGATGTCAATCTTATTAGTAATTTTCTTGTAGATGCAAGGGAAATATGGTAGGTTTTAAGCGATAGTCAAATATTTTAACGCCGGTTGCTATGTGGCGCATTCCATTCTCTTTCCATGTCCAGAACATAAAAAAAAAAATCTGATGTGTTACACTCACATGACTATCTCTACTCTTGTACAAACTATTTTTACAAACGCTTATTCTCCATATGCTTCATGTTAATCGAGATATCGAGATGTCAATATTATTGCTAATTTTCTTGTAGATGCAAGGGGAATATGGTAGGTTTTAAGCGATAGTCAAATATTTAAGCGCTGGTTGCTATGTGGCGCATTCCATTCTCTTTGCATGTCCAGGACATAAAAAAAATTAATAACGAATTTGAGAAAAAGTATAAGTATTGGAAAATTTAAGGGAATAACAATCAATATCTCAAAAACGGTTCACTCAACAAAAGAAATGTATATATCATAAATTGTGTATTTTAACGCGATCTACATTTTTTGTGTAATAAAAGTTTGTCTATCTCTTATAGTTTACCAGTTATGCAAAAGTCGTTCACAATGAAGAATACTTTTGGAGACATTCCCAGAAAATTCGAGATAAACATTTCATTTCTCATGATATTATCTGAAACATATGATATTTTCATCAAAATCGTAAAGCCATTTTGGAGAAAATTGAAATTTTCGAAAAATGTTCCATGTAAAGGGTAGAGTGGGGTGGGGGGATTTTCTTGAAAACCTTTGTGTCGCACCTCTGGAAGATACTGAAACTAAATACCAAGTTTGGTATTTATCCGAATGTTGGTTTTTGAGTTATGCTGTTCCCAGACACACAGACACACACACACACACACACAGACACACACATACAGACACACACACGGACATGTTTCCAAAAATGCTTTTTTTGGGTTCAGGGGATCTCAAAACATGTATTTCCGGTGAAATCTCGGTATCGAATTTTTGGGTGGAATGCAATACTTCCCCTACTTACTATACGTAGTAGAGAAAGTAAAAATGAATAACGAATTCTCATTTGAGAAAATAAGTATTGAATAATTTAAGGGAATAACAAGCAATACATCGAAAATGGTTCACTCAAAAAAAAATGTATATGACATAAATTGTGTATTTTAACGCAATCTACATTTTTTTTGCAGTAAAATTTTGTCTATCTCTTATGGTTTACCAGTTATGCAAAAGTCGTCCACAATGAAAAATACTTTTGGAGACATTCCCAGAAAATTCGAGATATACATTTCATTTGTCATGAAAATATCTTAAACATATGATATTTTAATAAAAATCGTAGGAGCCATTTTTGAGAAAATTAAAATTTTAGAAAAATGTTCCATGTAAAGGGTAGTCTGGGGTGGGGGGATTTTCTTGAAAACCTTCGTGTCGCATCTCTGGAAGATACTGAACCTAAATACCAAGTTTGGTGTTTATCCGACTGTTCGTTTTTGAGTTATGCTGTTCACAGACACACACACACAGACACACACACACACACACACACAGACACACACACGGACATGTTTCCAAAAATGCTTTTTTTGGATTCAGGAGGTCTCAAAACATGTATTTCCGGTGAAATCTCGGTATCGAATTTTTGGGTGGAATGCAATACTTCCCCTACTTACTATACGTAGTAGAGAAAGTAAAAATCTAATGTGTTACACTCACATGACTTTCTCTACGCTTGTACAAACGATTTTTACAAACGCTTATTCTCCATATGCTTCATGTTAATCGAGATATCGAGATGTCAATCTTATTGGTAATTTTCTTGTAGATGCAAGGAAAATCTGGTAGCTTTTAAGCGATAGTCAAATATTTTAACGCTGGTTGCTATGTGGCGCATTCCATTCTCTTTGCATGTCCAGGACATAAAAAAATGAATAACGAATTTGATAAAAAGTATAAGTATTGGAAAATTTAAGGAAATAACAAGCAATATCTCGAAAACGGTTCACTCAACAAAAGAAATGTATATGACATAAGTTGTGTATTTTAACGCGATCTACATTTTTTGTGTAGTAAAATTTTGTCTATCTCTTATGGTTTACCAGTTATGCAAAAGTCGTTCACAATGAAGAATACGTTTGGAGACATTCCCAGAAAATTCGAGAAATACATTTCATTTCTCATGACATTATCTTAAACATATGATATTTTCATCAAAATCGTTAGAGCCATTTTTGAGAAAATTAAAATTTTCGAAAAATCTTCCATGTAAAGGTTAGTTTGGAGTGGGGGGATTTTCTTGAAAACCTTCGTGTCGCATCTCTGGAAGATACTGAACCTAAATACCAAGTTTGGTGCTTATCCGACTGTTCGTTTTTGAGTTATGCTGTTCACAGACACACAGACAGACAGACACAGACACACAGACAGACACACACACGGACATGTTTCCAAAAATGCTTTTTTCGGATTCAGGAGGTCTCAAAACATGTATTTCCGGTGAAATCTCGGTATCGAATGTTTGGGTGGAATGCAATACTTCCCTTACTTACTATACGTAGTAGAGAAAGTAATAACGAATTTGAGAAAAAGTATAAGTAATGGAAAATTTAATGGAATAACAAGCAATATCTCGAAAACGGTTCACTCAACAAAAGAAATGTGTAACATAAATTGTGTATTTTAACGCGATCTACATTTTTTGTGTAGTAAAATTTTGTCTATCTCTTATGGTTTACCAGTTATGCAAAAGTCGTTCACAATGAAGAATACTTTTGGAGATATTCCCAGAAAATTCGAGATATACATTTCATTAGTCATGAAAATATCTTAAACATATGATGTTTTAATCAAAATCGTAAGAGCCATTTTTGAGAAAATTAAAATTTTCGAAAAATGTTCCATGTAAAGGGTAATCTGGGGTGGGGGGATTTTCTTGAAAACTTCGTGTCGCATCTCTGGAAGATACTGAACCTAAATACCAAGTTTGGTGTTTATCCGACTGTTCGTTTCTGAGTTATGCTGTTCACAGACACACAGACGTGTTTCTAAAAATGCTTTTTTTCAGGGGGTCTCAAAACATGTATTTCCGGTGAAATCTCGGTATCGAATTTTTGGGTGGAATACAATACTTCCCCTACTTACTATACGTAGTAGAGAAAGTAAAAAGGTGGACGTATGCGCACAAGCGCCTGTGTCTGCGAACAGCATAACTCATAAATACCAAACTTGATATTTAAGTTCAGTATCTTCCAGTGTGACAAGAAAATTTACAAGAACCCCCCCCCCCCTCCCGAGATTACCCTTTCGATGAAAACAATTTTCGTTATCTTTGATTTTCTCGAAAACGGCTCTAGGGATTTTGGTTATAATACTTTTTGCGATATTTGCATCTCAAATAAAATTTATGTCTTAAATTTTTCTGGGAATAGCCTGTAAAATTATCTTCATTTGGAAGAAATGTACATTTTTTATAACTGATGAAACTATAAGAGATAAACAAAAAGGTTACTTACACACAAAATGCAGATCTCTTTAAAACACACAGTTTATTTGAATTAACGATTTTGTATCATCAGCTATTTCTGTTGTTACTGTGTTCAACACTTTTTCATTTTTGACGTGCTGTCGTTTCTCGCCATATAGGTACTCGCTTTTAAACATTTGATTATAGATTCCGTTTCCTGTACCTACCTAGTATCTAGAACGACATATGTAATGAAGCCTCGTGTTTGATGTAAATACAAATTAGTGTTTATAATGTCGAGAGTACTGCCTCTATAACTTCACTTATCATTAAGTAGACCAGGGAGACAGGAACCTGGGGGTTGAGGTTCTTTCAGCCTCTCTCAGGTATTCAGGAGGATGTGCTGAGCCCTCTGTGTTGTTTTGTTCTAGTTTTACTCCATTATTATACTGAACGAGGTGGCGCTGCGGTAACGTGTGCGACTCGCATTCGGGAGCTCTCGGGTTAGATCCCCGGCGACCGGTTTTTCCTTATTCTCCCTCGGTCGGCTGGGGTGCTTTCTTCTCTACCACGATTCCCTTTCATTCCTTTCCTTCTTATCTTTCTACATCTCGCGTGGGATATGGTGGTACCGGACAAATGGCGCGGATGTATGTTCAGTGGAAACAGTATGGACACCAGAGGACTGCTTAATTCGTGGGTCGTTCTTCGCCCTATCTCGGCGGCTCCAGCAGTGGGACGGGTCTGCGAGCTTGGAAACGTTAGGGACTTCCGCGCGTCTCTGTGGCCTGTCTGCCTACGGCCTGTACCCCCTGTGGTTCCTTCACCTCATCCCTTCCTCCTGGGGGTGGTAGTCGCAATAAATCTGTGCAGGTTGACGCGCAAGATGTCCCCTCGTTAAATCACTTCCACCTCTACTCTCTATTATTATTATTGTTATTATTATTATTATTATTATTATTATTATTGCGCTGGTACAAACTAGACGGTAACTACACACATACTCACTGGTCCAAACGGGATAATTGTGTTTTGGAAACGTTTTAACTCTTTTGGTCGCGATCAGTACACTAATGTAGTATGGACGCACCTAAGGTACATAATAAGCCTACATGTAATTGTTAACTAACTGTTAAAACATTTAATATCCCAAATAATAAGATCAATTTTAATTTCATCTTTGGACAGTATATAATGCTTAATTATTTTGGAAAATATCCCATATTTTGAATTAACCTATACAATATATTAAGCATAATGTGTTTTCAAGGATAACTTTAATAATAATAATAATAATAATAATAATAATAATAATAATAATGTTGTAATTCCAATTCTCAATTTTTGAGGTCCGACATTATTTTCTTTTCTCCGGCGCCTTGAAGCAGAGTCCAATAATAACGGAAAACTTTTGATAACGAGCTTTCATATCTCTTTGACCGATAGCAATTCGATCTAGGTGCAACTCCATGTATTTACATGATGCAGAAAACGTGACTAAACAATTACAGTCTCCTAAAGTCACGTGTAACATCAGTAGCGGCTCGTGAGTATAGATGTTAGTGTTCAAAAAATTTTAGTTAGACAGCTCTGAAAATGTGAAACAGCATCTATTGCAAAATAATAATAATAATAATAATAATAATAATAATAATAATAATAATAATAATGCATAACTTGTCTGACGAAATAATTTTTTTTATATTTGCTGTTATGCAGGCAAGTAATTAAGTACACCGTGATAGGGTAAGAACTAAGTAATGCGTAAATTAAATTGTAGTTGAGATTATGGATGGTATGGAGAAACTGGGAGAAGTTTCCGCGCTTGTGCACGTTATTTCTGCTACAGAGACTCTAACTTTTGCCGTAGTATGCTACAATCTAGTGGCATTGACGTGAAATTGTAGTGACAGTATGAAACAGCGCGCGGGAAAAGCTTCGCGCGTTAGTGCACTTTTTCACGTGTGCACGACCCGTATGTATTTGGTAATTACGCCTTTCCAGTTGCGCATGTGCAGACGCTCCTTAAAACGAACACAAGTCGATATGTGCTAGCGATCCTGTTGCCATGTTTAATAGAATTTGAGGAGTAGCGCGGTAGATTTAAACATCGTATATTTTAAATTACCACAAATACGTCACGTTTAATAGCATTCAAAGAAAAATAACTAATAAATGTGCAAGGTGTCAAAAGTCAGAGTGTTCACGTGCTCTTTTGCAGCAGTCGCCACTGTGTGACATTCTCACGATAAAAATTAGGGCATCTTGGCGAAGTTAACGCAGCAGCTATTCCCGGTGGTGGGGAATGTAGATGGTCTGGGAACCACGGAAATAGCCCGTCGACACCCGCTCATTTGCAGGGGGACTTGAGTTTACAAACATCCCGCATACCTACCGTTCATATCGAGCGTTAATTCACGCTCTTAAACTTGCTCAACGCAAGTACTATCTTTCAAGAGAATAATGTACATATTTTTGCGGGTCAGTATCATTCAGGCGTTCCGTGAGTAGGGGAATGAAGACTAAATCGACCGTGATCGTAGATGTATACTGTCGTGGTCACCATTTTAACCTTCACTCACTTCGAAGATTTCTATGGCTATATTAACCCAGTATGGTGAAACATGGACTAAATATCACAAAGCAAGTTACAATTCTCTCGCTGCTGAGCTATTAACTACATGGCACTGGCAAGAAAACAGAAAACACGTGGAATGATAATTTTAATAGAACCAACATCTATGTTATATATAGGGTTTTTATCTTTGAACTTAAATAAAACACGTTCTATAAATGATAGAGGTTTGTTTCTTTTTTTATTTTGGAACATAATTAATGTCATTACGTGTGGAAGAGAACATCAGTTAAGTTGCCGCCGCGACTTCGTTGGGTTGCGCGTATACGGTTGACCCAATTTTCAATGACAGAAGAACGTAAATTAGGTCCAACTTCACGAATAACACGCGTGATGTTATTCATAAGATCATTTACTGTTTCTGGCTTGTTGACATAAACTCGAGATTTAACATAACCCCACAAGAGGTAATCCAAAGGCGTTAAATCACATGACCTCGGGGGCCAGTTAACATCACCACCACGGGAAATGATGAAACCTCTGAACTTCTCCTTCAAAAGATCGATTATTTCGAGAGCAGTATGACATGTGGCACCATCTTGCTGGACCAGATGTTTCTGAGATCCATACCTCCAATTGAGGTCAAAAATAGTCCCATATAAGGGCCCGGTATGTTTCTTCATTGACAGTTAGAGCTTCTCTATCTTCATCTTGGAAAAAATATGGACCAATGATTCCACCATACCAAAATCCACACCACACAGTAACCTTTTGGGGATGAAGTGGTCGTTCTTGAATCTGCATTGGATTGTGATTGCTCCAATAGCGGCAATTTGTTTGTTAACACAACCATCCATACAAAAGTGGGCTTCGTCGCTGAAGATGATTTTTCGACAAAAATTCGGGTCAACTTCCAATTGCCCCATAGCCCAGTCAGCGAATACACGGCGCAACCTATGCTCGTTGGGCTTTAGTTCTTGAGTTAACACCATTTTGTAAGCGTGAAACTTCAAGTCCAGATACAGAATTCGCCAAGTTGTGGTCGGCGAAAGCCCCAATTCTTGCGCTCGAGGAGCAATTGATTTGTTTCCGTTCTCGCGTACACTCTCACGAAGGCGCCTATGTTTTCGTTGGAGCGCTTACGTCGATTACATAAAGGCGTTCTTTGATCGCTGACAGAACCACTTCTTTCAAATTTATCGATCAAACGTCGAATCGTTCTCTCGCAGGGACGATTATGCACACCGTAAACTTCACGCAATACACGGAAGGTTTGGCGAACAGATGATCCATTTTGATAATAAAGTTTCACAATTTCTACGCGTTGCTGAATGCTGTAACGTTCCATGGCTATTTGTCAATAACAACTGTAACCTCATGAAAAAAATGACTGCTGTAGCTCAATAACAACGGCAGCTATCACATGATAAAGATAGGGCACTCTTGTTGAAAGACTCTTTATAACCCAGCTCATGGTAAAACCCACGTTGTTTCAAGTGTTCCGAGAGTTCACGATTCGAACCGCAGTATATGGTCATTCCTTTTATTCCAACGTTTTCACCTTGTAAGACGCAGTAATAAACAAATTTACAGTTCTTTTGCAGCTCAGTTATTACTACACGATAAAATGATAAAAATCAAGATTTCATTTTTGTTTTCCATTCGTTGTTTCGACAAGTTACTTGCTCCAGGAGAAATACATTATATATAAATCTGAAGTTTTTCAGAAATTAATTTATTTCTTCATATATGTCGTGGCCTCAGCTATGAAATAGCGGTTGTTTAGTTTGCTTTTTAAGCACCGTTATCCTTAGATATCGCCTTTTTGTTATGTATAATAAATGGAGTAACTATATTGTAACTAGCAGTTTCACAAAATATACCTTTTCAGTTTTATGCTTTGCACTCCATCGAATTATACACAATTATATTTGCAGCTGTAAGTTTGCTTTTCTAAAGGTGAGAATTTATCAGTTTCTTGTTATTTTATGTCTTAGACTATTTTTGTGATAGACGCATTGTATACATCATTTAGAAGTTGGGTCCATTAAAATTATCATTTAACCACCTCGTATTTTCTTCGAAATCATAACTTAGCTGCAAGAGAACTGTAAATTTGTTTATTATTGCGTCTTACAAGGTGAAAAAACTGATGTGTTACATTCACATGACTTTCTCTACTCTTGTACAAACTATTCTTACAAACGCTTATTCTCTATGTGCTTCATGTTAATCGAGATATCGAGATGTTAATCTTATTGCTAATTTTTTGTAGATGCAAGGGGAATCGGTAGGCTTTAAGCGATAGTCAAATATTTTAAGAGCTGGTTGCTATGTGGAGTATTCCATTCTCTTTGCATTACCAGGACAAAAAAAAATCAATAACAAATTTGAGAAAAAGTATAAGTATTGGAAAGTTTAAGGGAATAAGAGGCAATATCTCGAAAATGGTTTACTCAACAACAACAAAAATTATATGACATAAATTGTGTATTTTAACGCGATCTACATTTTTTGTGTAGTAAACCTTTGTCTATCTCTTATGGTTTACCAGTTATACAAAAGTCGTTCAAAATGAAGAAGACTTTTGGAGACGTTCCCAGAAAATTCGAGATATACATTTCATTTGTCATGAAAATATCGTAAACATATGATATTTTAATCAAAATCGTTAGAGCCATTTTTGAGAAAATTAAAATTTTCGAAAAATGTTCCATGTAAAGGGTAATCTGGGGTGGGGGGATTTTCTTGAAAACCTTTGCGTCGTATCTCTGGAAGATACTGAACCTAAATACCAAGTTTGGTGTTTATCCGACTGTTCGTTTCTGAGTTATGCTGTTCACACACACACACACACACACACACACACACACACACACACACACGCACGCACGCACAAGGACATGTTTCCAAAAATGCTTTTTTTGGATTTAGGGGGTTCTCTAAACATGTATTTCCAGTGAAATCTCGGTATCGAATTCTTGGGTGGAATACAATACTTCCCCTACTTACTATACGTAGTAGAGAAAGTAAAAATGGTGAGATCTGGTGATCTGCAAATTCAAAGTATAAAAGAAGCGGTACAAGATCTAACGCCACATAATACGAGATGTAACAGGTAGGCCACTTCAGTGCTTCCACTAAAAGTATAGCAAATCTTATGTGATACATTCATAGATACATTCATATGACTTTCACTGCCCTATATCGTTTATTAATGGATATACAAAACTAGTCTGTACTAAAGTTTATATCTACTTCATTTTAATCCAAATAAACGTTTGCAGAAAAAAACTACATTACATATTTCGTTGTAGATACAAAGGGAACAACAACAGTCAAATGTTTAAGAACTGGACGCTATATGCTGGCCTTAAAATTCCATACGCTTTACATGCACTCGCTAGAAACAACTGAATGTTGACAGGACTTTAAAAGAATGTATTGAAGAATTCGAACCATTAATAACGATAACTTGGAAATTACTGATGCCACAAAATGAGTTATTTGGAATAAATTGTGTGTTTTAAACAGCTCTACATTTCTTATATAGTACGTTTTCGTCTATCGCTTAACGTTTACCTGTTATACAAGATTATACAAAATTCCTTCCGAATGAAGATGACTTCAGAGCTGTATCCATAAAATTCAAGATATAAATTTTATTTGCAATGTAAATATCTTTAATATGTGGCTTTTTAATCAAAATCGTTAAAGCTATTTTTTAGAAAATAAACAATTTCGAAAAATGTTCCATGTAATGGGTAGTTTCGGATAGGGAGATTTTGCTGTTAATCTTCGTTTTGCATCTTTGGAAGGTATTGAACTTAAATACCAAGTTTGGTATTGATACGAATTTTCGGTTTTTAGTTCAATGCTGTTCACAGACACCACAGGGACCTTTTTCTAAAAATGCTTCTTTTTGTATTTAGGGATCTTCAAAACATGTATTTTTGCTGTAATCTCGGTAATGAATTATTGAGTGGAATGCAATACCTTCTCTATGTACTAGGTACATAACAATGGAAAGTATATACAGTGTCTAAAGGATGTATACACTCTTTGAAGCACTATTTCTCGGCAGCGAAAGATAGAAATATGTTGTTTGTTGTTTTCCTTAAGCCCGCATAGGTTTAAAATGTCCCCCTTCTTCTACAGCACAGCCCCAACAACGGCGTAGAACTAAGCTACATATCGTCTGGATTGTTGCTGTTGGCGTGTCACTAGAGGCATGCTCAATCTGAACTCTCAGTTTAGCCGGTGTTTGTGGCATACATACATCGACTTCAAACTTATCTCGGATTCTTGTGATTGTTAACCTTGTTGGTAGTGGTGTACCAAATTCAAGCCTCCTCAATTACATTCTTCACTTTCCATTAACATTTCAGTTTGCAATATGTCACGTATTTCGTGGGCTGTCCGCAATTTTATGGTAAATGAAAAGTCCAGGCCAAAAAGACAAAAGTGCTTAATTTTTACGATATTTGAACTGGACTTCAACAAAAAAAAATTTTTGAGGGGGAGGCAAAGGGAGAACTTTTTGTCACGTAAGATATGGGCTGCCTTCATTCATAATTGCATTTTGAGCAGTATACAGAGTGGCAAAACTGTGGAATCTTATTCATCCATTCCTGCTCAAACACCAATGTAGAGAGAGTTTTTCCCTCATGAGTGTTCAGTGGGCAGAAGAAATGAATAGGTTAACAGTAACATCAGGTAATGCAATGCTGCAAACACAATATAGTATGAAAAATATAAGTTGTAGTGAGTTTCATAAACTTATTGTGAACAATACCAAGGCCCTTTGTATTCCAGGTTCTGAGAAATGTAATTGGTATAAAAAAACTTATGTTGATTCTCAATACATTTTTGATAATATGTGCTTACTTAAGGTAAAGTACAATAAAGCAGTCCTTCCAAAACTCTGGGTTATTAATTAAATGCAAATTTCGCGTACATTAGGACTCCTTGTTTCTCAAAATTTCATTTCCTTAAACCAATTAAACTAATGATAAAAATCTGATGTGTTACACTCACATGATTTTCTCCACTCTTGTACAAACTATTTTATAAACGCTTATTCTCTATATGCTTCATGTTAATCGAGATGTTAATCTTATTGCTAATTTTCTTGTAGATGCAAGGGAAATTGGTAGGCTTTAAGCGATAGTCAAATATTTTAAGAGCTGGTTGCTATGTGCAGTATTCCGTTCTTTTTGCATGTCAAGGACATAAAAAAAAACGAATAAGGAATTCCCATTTGAGAAAAAGTATAAGTATTGGAAAATTCAAACAAATAACAAGGAATATCTCGGAAATGGTTCACTCGACCAAAAAAAAACTCGACCACTCGACCTTATTGTTTTTACGAGATCTCTTACGGTTTACCAGTTATGTAAAATTCATTCGGAATGAAGAGGACTTTCGGGAACATTCCCAGAATATTTAAGATATACATTTCATTTCCCATGAAAGTATCTTAAACATATGATATTTTAATCAAAATCATTAGAGCCATTTTTGAGAAACTCAAAATTTTCGAAAAATGTTCCATCTAAAGGGTAATCTGGGGTGGGGGATTTTCTTGAAAACCTTCGTTTCGCATCTTTGAAAGATACTGAACCTAAATACCAAGTTTGATACTTGTCCGACTTTTCGTTCTTGAGTTATGCTGTTCACAGACATACAGACACACAGACACACACACGGCCCTTTTTCTAAAAATGTCCTTCTTTTTGGATTCAGGGGGCTTCAAATCATGTATTTCCGGTAAACTCTCGGTATCGAATTTTTGGGTGGTGTGCAATACTTCCCCTACTGACTATACGTAGTAGAGAAAGTAAAAAGAAGTGTTGGTTTTAAACTGTCATATTATGGCAACAATATACTTACGTCCGTGAACGATAAATGCACCGCTATGCTTGTTTAGAAACAGATGGAGTTTCTATACTTTCTATTGCCTTCCGAACCTTATACAGCAAAAATTGTAATTCTATCTCATTTCTTTGCTGAGAAATAGTGTTTCAAAGAGTGTATACATCAATTTGAGACACTCTGCATAAAACCGAATGTTGGATAACTACCAAGGATGTGACACGAAGACCTTTTAAGGAAATTCTCCGCCCCAAACCACCCATTACATATATGGAATTTTTTTCTTTTTTATTTTCTCAAAAATGTCTCCATTCACCTTACATAAAATATCGAATGCTTAATATATTTCCATTAACGATAAAACGTAAATCTTAATTTCCTGCGAATAGCCTGTGAAATCCTCTTCATTCTTAACGATTTTTGTATAATCGGTAAACCGTAAGAGATAGACAAGGTTTTACTACACAAGTAATGCAGATCTCGTTAAATAAATCAATTTATGTCAAATAAAATTTATTGTGTCGTTAGCTATTTCCAATATATTCTTTGTTATTGGTTTGGATTAGTAAGTCGTTCGTTTTCTCTCGTGGTCATGCAAAGAGAATGGAATTTCAAAACCATCACGTACATAGCGACCGCTTTAAAACTGTGACTATCGCTTTAGCGTATTCTATCATACCTACAACGAAATGTGTATCTCTACTAACAAGAAGTAGCAGAAGAATAAGCTTTTGTAAAAGGGTAAAGGTATGCATCAATGAGGGGGCCCGGAAGCGGGGCAGAGCACCGCACACAGGCCAGTCGACCCATTGTCGTTCCAACGTGACCCCTGGGAGGGAAGGATGAGGGCAGAGACCCAAAGGGCGGCCAGCTGATGCCGACGGGCGCAATTGTGGACGGGGTCCCTAACGTTTCCAGATAGAACGCATCCGACGCTGTACGGGCTCTTCTCACAAGCCTCCAACCTCCAGGGTCCCCCGGAGCGGAGCCCTACGCTGAGGAGAGATCTAGCTGAGCGGTACCGCAGCGACGCCAGTGAAGAAACCTTTAGACAGCGCTAGCCACCGCCCAGCCGCAACCCGCTGAACACCGTCGCCTGGTCCCACAACGCTGAAGCAGATGACAAGAAAGATGATGGGGGCAGGAAATGAGAGGAAGGAGAGACGTGGTAGAGGATGAACCATCCCAGCATTCGCCTGTCGACTCGGGGAAACAACGAAAAACCCATGGGCCAGAATGGGTGGTCGCCGGGGATCAATCGCGGGACCTTCCGAATGCGGGACACAGATGTAATCCCTTGAGCCATCCCTCTCGGTGGCTTTTGTAAGAATAGCTTATACAAAAGTAAGCAGAGAAAGTCACGTGAATGCAACACATATTTTTTTTTTACATTGGGAGTACTATATATAAAATTTAAACGTCACGTCTTGTAATCGTAATTTTTAGGAGCTTTTCCATGCCCTTATTTTTTTGCCGATTTCATCCACATTTGAAATGTGTCAATAAGTGTAATTCAAACTTTAGAACACCTTTATCCCGTTGCTTCAGGGACAGCAACGAACGCACCTAAAAGCGAGTGCAATAAATTGCTGTTAACGAAACAGCGACCGAATATCGTACTTCCTATAGCACACGCTCAGATTCCGTATCGGCCATGAAACACGCCTGCTGCTTGTGCTAATTCCACGAGTCTATTTTCGTGCTCCTAACCAAACAGAAAATTTTCCTCGCATCTGTTACATACATGATTAAAGCTCTTGTTTATACCCTCTCAGCGAGAAATCTTCCGGTTCTCAAGTTCTGCGCAGCACAACTCTCCACAGTGAAAATATTTTGGAATTCATTCAGCTTTTAAACACTTAAAATGCTGTTACTTCCCTCTATACCTAATCTGTCGGCCTGGATGATGCAGTCGGTTAAGCGTTTGCTTTTTTTGTACAAATTTGATGGTTCCATCCTGGTCCAGGACAAAATCGATACATAATGTGTGTGTGTAAATAAAAAAATTCGGCGTATAATGCCATATTATGAACAAGGTGTAATGCTAGTAATTAAGACTCGCTACCGCTCGTTTCATAATTTTCATACCAGCGCCTTAATTACCATTATAGACAAGTTGCATACAACTGTTTTTGGTCTACCATACTATAATTTAAAAATCTAATGTGTTACACTTCGTCTTTTCTTGTACAAACGATTTTAACAAACGCTTATTCTCCATCTACTTCATATTAATCGAGATAAACTTTACAGACTCTTATTGCCAATTTTCTTGTAGGTGCAAGGGGAATATGGTAGGCTTTAGTCAAATTTTTTAAGTGCTGTTGCTATGTGGAGCATTCCATTCTCTTTACATGTCCAGGACATAAACAAAACAAACAAAAATCTCATTTCAGAAAAAAGCATGTGTTGGAAAACTCAAACAAATAACAAGGAATATCTCGAAAATTGTGTGTGTGTAACAATATTTACATATTCTATGTAAAAATTTTTGACTATCTCTTGCAGTTTACCAGTTTTACAAAATTCATTCAGAATGAAGAGGACTTTTGGGGACATTCCCAGAAAATTCAAGATATATAATTTATTTGTCATGAAAATATCTTAAATATATAATATTTTAATTAAAATGGTTAGAGCCATTTTCGATAAAAATAAAATTTTCGAAAAATGTTCCATGTAAAGATAGTCTGGGGAGAAGGGATTTTCTTGAAAATCTTCGTGTCGCATCTTTGAAAGATACTGAACCTAAATACCAAGTTTGGTGTTTATCCGACTTTTCATTTTTTAGTTATGCTGTTCACAGACATACAGACATACCCACACATACAGACCTTTTTCTAAAAGCCCTTTTTTTGATTTTGGGGGCCTCAAAACATGTATTTTCGGTGAAATCTTGGTAACAAATTTTTGGATGGAATGCAATACTTCCCCTACTACGTAGTGGAGAAAGTAAAAAGTCGGTGTGCCTTTCAAGCATGTGACACAATTAATAATAAAAAAAATCCTCTAACGATTTTTATTAAAATGCCAATTGCAATTAACTAATACAGCGTATAACTTGAATTCTCTGTCTATGCTTGTGAAGTCCTCATCCTGGATGACTTTTGTGAACCAAAAGGAATGGACAAAAGCTTACTACAAGAAAAACGTAGATCTCGTTAAAAATTTATAAAAAATAATTTAGTTTTTGTGGCATTAACCATTTCCGATATATTCGTTTCTATTGGTCTGAATTTTGCAATAATCCGTCATACGTTTTTTGAATTGCTAAGTCGTCATTCCTTTGTTTCTCGCGATGTCATGCAAAGAACATTGCATTTCAAAGCCCTATATTTACAACAAAATGTTCAAAGATTTTTTTCGAATAAATAAATAGAGAATACCATATTGTGTTAGCTTTAAATGGTGTAAATGCTTTGCGGCATGAAAGCAAATGCATTTTCCCCACTCAACTTCCTTTTCGGTGCAGCAGTAAAGTGACGTGACGTCACACTGCACGATAATCAAATTACAACCCGGCCTAGCAACAAGAGCTGTTTATGTAATTTATTTTTGTTCCTGATAGAAGTACAAAAGCTCTTCAAAACTAATCCACGTGTACAGTCATCAAAGATAACAATGTGGTAACGCTCTGCTCCAAATAAAAGATCTGTATATTGTTTGCACAACATTGTGTAATCTGATAAGTAGAGCTCGGCGCAATAGACGCTAAAAAATATAAAATAGGCAGAAAAATAAGCACTGTAACAAGTTCAAAAAGGCGCTAATATAGGCAGCATCAGTAAGTGATATGCATTGAAGTAAGGGCTGTCAATTATTAATGTCATTAAAAACACATTTTGACGTGGCAGAACAGTGTAGAAATATCAAACACACATATCCCATATATTAAAACTGCACTATTCTCTTAATAGAGTGTTCATTTTTAACATTATTCTTTTTAATTTGTACTCTTCAGTAAATTTGCCCTCTTCAGTATGTGTATTTGATGGCAAACCATATTATCAGTTTTTAAGTAAGTTCGTTTTCATTAATGCATTAATTTTATTTATATTGTACAATCCTTTTGTTACTTTTCTAAATAGTCTACATGTTTTTAAAGCATTTTTGGGGACGTGACACAAGTTTTTCCAAGCCAGTGTTGTACCAGGTCGGGTCCTGTGCTCGCAACTAGGTGCTCACCGATTTGACTTCATCATCGGTGTTAAAAGGAGGATACGAGAAAACTTCCAAGTTGAATCTTGACCCAGGCAGAGCTCAGAAGATTCAACTGCGAAGTTTTCTCGCATACTCCATATTCACCAGATATTTTCCCAAGAGATTTTCACAAGTTCCCCTGACTCAAATGTCATTTTGGAGGTAAGCACTTTAACACCGTGACGAAGATCAATCAGAAGTGAACAGCTGGTTGCGAGCACAGGGGACCTGGTACAACACTGGCTTGAAAAAACTTGTCACGTCCCCAAAAGTGCTTGGAAAAACATGTTGGCTATGTAGAAAAGTAACACAAGGATTGTACAATCTAAATAAAATTAATTCAACATGATCAATTGTGTTTAATCTTTTTTATAATATAGGGAAACATACTTATTGGACGACCCTCATAATTACTAGTGAGTCTGTCATGTAGTATTGTTAAACAGGCTGTTGTTGAGTTTGCAATGAAACAAATCTTCTTTTTAGGTCAATGCTGTGTTTTCGCCTCATGGGAAGTAGAAAAAGATAATGTCATTGTATTAATAAACAAAACGATGAGAATACTAAAACAAAGATTTCCAAGTCATATTGGATTGGATTGTAAAGCAGAGAGGATTCGGCACCGATCCAGGAATGAGGATATTGTAACGACTCCACACCCCAAGAGGGGGCGCCCCGGAAGAGAGATAAGGTGAAGGGAGACACCGAGCGACCGGAACCAGCGTGACGTCACAGCAATGACAGGGTCCTACAGTTTCCAGATTGAGACCCCCGGCAGTCATATAGGTAGATCAGGGACTCCGCCCCACACAGGGGCGGTGCTGATACCCGGCCACCAGCCGAAGGCCATGGTTGAAACTTCACAGAGAGCATCCTTATTCTCTACCACGCTGCACCGAAACAGCATCGCGACAGTTGCAACTCTGAAATAGGTCAAACGGGGTGAAGGACGAATGAAATGATTATTGGAACGAAATGGAGGGACGGGAAATTCGTAGGATGAAAGAAACCACTTCAGGTACGACCCGCGAAAACCCCTGAATTCGGGAGGTCCCGGGTTTGATCCCCGGCGACCGCCCACTCTAACCCATGGATTTTTTCGGGGGTTTTCCCAGGTAGTCAGGCGAATGCTGAGTGGTTTTTTTCATCCCCCGAATTTCCTGTTCCTCCTTTCGCTCCCTTAATCATTCATCCTTCACCCCGTTTGATCTGTTTCAAGGTTGGAAACGTCGGTGATGATGTTTCGGTGCAGCGTGGCAGGGAAAAAGAATGCTATCTGTGGACTTTCTCCGTCCTTAGGCCTTCGATGGTTGCCGGTGTGTAGGGACCGGCCCTTGGAGGGGGGGCGTTGGACCTAATGTGGTGCGGGGTCCCCGGTCTGCCTCTCCGACTGCCGGGCGTCTATATCTGGAAAATATAGGGATCCTGTCATTGCTGTGCCGTCACTCCTGATTCCGGCCGCCCCGTGTCTTCCTTCATCTTACCCCTACCTCCTTCCCGGAGGCGCTCTGTCGTGGGTACAATATCCTCATCCCTGGATCAGTGCTCAATCCACTCCGCTTCACAATCCAATTCAAGACATTGGCTTGTAAGTCCTTGGAGGAGTATGTTCTACAAAGAGGGGGGTAATCCTCTTTGGATAAGGGCAAGAAGAAGTATTGCACCCAAAAACTGTATATCAAGGTTTGAGAATAATTAAAAAAACTTAGATAAACATATCTAATAAGTAATCTTATATAAAGATAAGATAACTTAAATATCAAGTTTCGTATTTAATTAACATTTCCGTTTTGGGTTTTGCTACCCAAAGACAGTAGACAGACACACAGATTACACACGCATACACACAGATACTTTTCTAAAATGCTTTTAATGATTCAGGAAGCCTCAAAACAGTATTTCCGGTGGAATCTCGATATCGAATTTTTGTTTAGAATACAATACTTCCTTTATCTATATCGAGGCAGGTGGCGCCGCAGTGACTAGCATTCGGCAGGTTCCGGATTCGATCCCCTGTGTGCGCTCACTATGACCCATCGGTTTTTCGTGGTTTCGCCAGGTCAACAGACGAATGCTGGGCAGTTCCTTTTCTACCACGACTTTCCTGTCTCTCATGATGTACCTATCATCTTCATTATCATCTGTTTCAAGGTTGTAGGACCTGGCGACGGTGTTCAGCGGGTTGCGGCTGGGCGGTGGGTAGAGTTTCCTTCCCTGGCGTCGTTGCGGAACTCCTAGATAGGACCCGCTTCCGAGTGTGCCCTACCAGGGGGACTGTCGGGGGTCTGGAGGCCTGCGGGGAACTCGGGCGGCGTCGGATACGTTCGACTGAAAACTAGGGACTGCGTCCATGCTTGCGCCCTCCTCACCCGGATCTGACGCTCTATGAGTCTCTACCCTTATCCCTTCCTCACCGGGGCGCGGTGTTCTGCTCCATTTGCAGGGGCCCTTCCGTCCGTACCTTTTCCTCCACCTACTAGTTTCAGGGTGAGCCAAAAGACTACGAACCGGATGCGCGGTGTTTTTCCTGTTCGCGTCCTCGGCGCTCGTTGCTATCTGAAGTTATCATAGAAAGGCGCGGATGAAACCATACACCATTTTTACTTTCTCTACTACGTACAGTAAGTAGGGGAAGTATTGTATTCCACCCAAAAATTCCATACCGAGATTTCACCGGAAATACATGTTTTGAGACCACCTGAATCCAAAAAAATCTGATGTGTTAGACTTACATGACTTTCTCTACTCTAGTAGAAACTATTTTTACAAACGCTTATTCTCCGTCTATTTCATGTTAATCGAGATCTCGAGATGTCAATCTTATTGATAATTTTCTTGTAGATGCAAGGGGAATATGGTAGGTTTTAAGCGATAGTCAAATATTTTAACGCTGGTTGCTATGTGGCGCATTCCATTCTCTGTGCATGTTCAGGACAAAAAAATGAATAACGAATTTGAGAAAAAGTACAAGTATTGGAAAATTTAAGGGAATAACAAGCAATATCTAGAAAACGGTTCACTCAACAAAAAAAATGTATATGACATAAATTGTGTATTTTAACGCGATCTACATTATTTGTGCAGTAAACGTTTGTCTATCTCTTATGGTTTACCGGTTATGCAAAAGTCGTCACAATGAAGAATACTTTTGGCGACATTACCAGAAATTTCGAGATATACATTTTATTTGTTATAAAAATATCTTAAACATATGATATTTTAATCAAAATCGTTAGAGCCATTTTTGAGAAAATTAAAATATTCGAAAAATGTTCCATGTAAAGGGTAGTCTGGGGTGGGGGGATTTTCTTGAAAACCTTCGTGTCGCATCTCTGGAGGATACTGAACCTAAATACCAAGTTTGGTGTTTATCCGACTGTTCGTTCCTGAGTTATACTGTTCACAGACACACAGATACACACAGACACACACACACACGGGCATGTTTCCAAAAATGCTTTTTTTTGGATTCAGGGGGTCTCAAAACATGTATTTCCGGTGAAATCTCGGTATCGAATTTTTGGGTGGAATACAATACTTCCCCTACTTACTATACGTAGTAGAGAGAGTAAAAAACATTTTTGGAAACATGTCCGTGTGTGTGTGTGTGTGTGTGTGTGTGTGTCTGTGAACAGCATAACTCAGAAACGAACAGTTGAATAAACACCAAACTTGGTATTTAGGTTCAGTATCTTCCAGGGATGCGACACGAAGGTTTTCAAGAAAATCCCCTCACCCCAGAGTACCCTTTACATGGAAGATTTTTCGGAAATTTTAATTTTCTCAAAAATGGCTCTAACGATTTTGATTATAATATCATATGTTTAAGATGTTTTTATCACAAATAAAATGTATATTTTGAATTTTCTGGGAATGTCTCCAAAAGTATTCTTCATTGTGAACGACTTTTGCATAACTGGTAAACCACAAGAGATAGGCAAAATTTTACTATACAAAAAAATGTAGATCACGTTAAAATACACAATTTATGTCATATACATTTTTTGTTGTTGAGTGAACCATTTTCGAGATATTGCTTGTTATTCCCTTAAATTTTTCAATACTTATTTTCTCAAATGGGAATTCGTTATTCATTTTTTTGTCTTGGATATGCAAAGAGTATTAATCTGTGGCAAAGAGAATGGCGCTGCACATAGCAACCAGCTATTAAGAGATATGTCTGTGCTTATATTGCCCTTGCAAATACAAAACAAGGGGAACATAGTACGCCTTAAGCGATAGTCAAATATTTTTAGAACTGGTCGCTATGTGTAAAATGTAATTCTTTTTGCATGTGAAAAGGTCGTTTCTGCAAATGTTTATCTTGATTAATATAAAATACATGGAGAATAAGAGTTTCTAAAAATAGTTTGTACAAGAGTAGAGAAAGTCATGTGAGTGTAACACATCAGAATTTGTTTATGTTCTGGACATACGAAGAGAATGGAATGCGTCACATAGCAACCAGCTCTTAAAATATTTGACTATCGCTTAAATATTACCATATTCCCCTTGCACCTATGAGAAAATTAACAATAAGATTAACATCTCGATTAGCATGAAGCATATGGAGAATAAGCGTTTGTAAAAATAGTTTGTACATGAGTAGAGAAAGTCATGCGAGTGTAACACATCAGATTTTTAAAACTGCTTTTAAAGGCTTTACTTAACAACTTTATGAGTGTGTTTGAGGACACAATTATTAGTAGAAATTTGTAGCCCCTTCGGTCCCCCGACTCAACCCTCTGAAATTTCTATCTCTGGCGTAACTTAAAACAAAGTATACAAGACAAACCCACACGCCCTGGAAGAATTAAAACTAAATATCCGCTAGGTAATTGCCAGCATTTCTCAACGTGAAATACGGCGAGTGATGGATAGTTTCCTAAAGATGTGCCAAAAATGTATGGACGAGGCTGGCCAGTTTCATCATCTCCTTTTATAAAGTTGTTAAGTAAAACCTTTAAAAGTAGTTTTAAAAATGTATGGTTTCATCTGCGCCTTTCTATGATAGCGGCAGACTGCAACGGGCGCCGAGGACGCGGACAGGAAAAACACCGCGCAGACGGTTCGTAGCCTTTTGGCTATCTCTGTATATCGTGAATAACCTAAGGAGGATAGAAAAATCATTTTAATATGAATAGTATAATATATAATGAATATACGTAGATTTGTCATTGGTAGAGAATGTCCTATGAATGTACATCAGGCTTTTTGTGTTTCTATTTTTGCAGGAGACAAAGAAGCAGCACGAGGCAACGCTTGACCGCCCCGCCCATATACAAAGTTTAGCGACATTGGCTAGACATACACCACGTCCTGACCTTGCAACACGAAGAATAACTGCAGGAAAAAACACGTCATACCAGACATGACAAGTGAATGAAGTGCTAGAGGAGGGGGAGGTGGGAGAGTCGACACCACGTGAACGTCACGCTTTCAGACTGTGCTTCGTTCTGACAACGTCACTTGATCATGGTCAAACTCAGATTACGTACCCTCGAGGCAAGCGAATGGTTGCAACAAGTTACCTAACGTCCTAATGGCGTGGCTAATAAGGTAGGTGACCAGGGCGTGTGGACTCCCAACGAAATATAAACAATAAAAATGCAAACAAAAATAAAGCAATACTGTGAAGCTTACTAAATTAAAATTAAATATACATGATGATATAACACCAAGGCTGGGAAACAAATATCGTATTTATGCATACCCTATATTTGAAACTTAAAATTATGAAAAAAAGGGTTTGTATCGGATGTAAAGCGCATCAATGACAGAAAATAGGTAATAGGTATTTTATTTAAATTTATTTAATACAACAATGGATTTATCGTATACATAAACCATCAGGTTATAGAAATGAAAGTGCCCTATTGTTAGGTGACACATTGTTAAAGAACAAAATTAGTGCTTCGCGTTGTTTTTCGCACCCTGTTGTATTGATGATAACTTCCTTTGTCCCATTCTCAGAAATAGTGTAGTTCCACGGCATATCATACCAAATTGGCGTCTCATCAGTGTTGTCTATTTTCCCCATGGGGAATTCTTTTTCTTCCGAAGTGAAATGATATACCGCTGAAACGTTTGTAATTTGTCCCCAAAATCTGCAGGAAGCTTCTGGCACATTGTTGTATGGCGTCTTAGAGATAAACCCGTCCCTGCATGAAACGATCCACCCATCCACGGCTAGCGTTAAACTCTTGTTTCGGAATACCAAGAACTTCAGCCTCCTCTTTAGCTTTCTTTCGTATAGCGTCACCAGTCACAGGTTGCCCATTACAAATTCCAACACTTTTTCACTAGCCTTAGTAGCAAATAAGACAATTTCTGTTTTCGTCACAAACGAACATTGCCCTTTGATACATTGAACTTCCTTCCTGTCTTTCTATTACTATTCTTTTTTCCAGCATAAAGGATTACTTTACGCTTTAAAGAAGCATCATAAGGCGTTCTTCTCTTTGCCCTTGCCCTTCATATCGTAACTATAAACGCTCAACAATAGGCCAATGATAAATGAGCGGTTAGCTTGTCGCGAGTTTCCGGATGCATGTTGACTCCAGCAATCCATTGTGACGTAATAAACAAACATTTGAATGAAGTTACTGGCATTCTACGGAACGGATTTGTACTCGAAGCTAATGCGCACTACGATTTTGAGTACCACATTTGGTCAAAAAAAGGTCCGCATTAGATTCGCGTATATACGGTATATATCGCGTCTCACGCTTAAAAGGCAGTGCAGGTTAAATGGGACGCACTGTTGCCACATGTACAATACGTAAGCTCGAACTCGCGTTCAGCTGCGATCGGTCTAATAATTTAATGCCGTCTTGTGAATGATACAGCACCAAATAGGGAAAATCTGCCCGCTATTTAACACTATTCTAAGACATTTAATTTTGCCTTCACTTTATCTCTCCTCTTTGTATTTTAGTGCTTCAAAATACGATTTTAAGGCATAAAAATGTATTTTCAACGAAATATGTTGATATAAAGTGATAACAGATTTAATTCTGGTAGGGCAACATCATTGTTTGTCCTTAACAAAATTATATTGAACGAGGGTGCAATGTTTTCTAACAACAAATAATGAACGATGCGCCGTATTCCACTTTGAGTTTTTCCTGATCATATTACTTTAACGTAGTATGTTTTTGTTTCCCCCACATTTTGCTTTCGTTTTTATAGCGTCATTAGAAGTCCTTTCATTCGTTCCTTTTTTATCCTATACACTATTGTTTCTGAACAGTCAGTAACCTTAGCTCTTCCTTTTACTTGTTTATTAACACTAATTTCAGGCGAATAATCTAACGCATTAATTTTTATTTTGAGTTTCTTTTTTAGTTTACCTACATAACTTCACTCACGTTTATTAGTGACACACAATTAATGCAAGAAC
The DNA here is from genome assembly GCA_030765065.1 of Deroplatys truncata. Taxonomy (NCBI): domain Eukaryota; kingdom Metazoa; phylum Arthropoda; class Insecta; order Mantodea; family Mantidae; genus Deroplatys; species Deroplatys truncata. Next base: position 48,657,550 of record CM060986.1, read on the forward strand.
TTATAGGATTCCATCTTTTAAAAACTGTCTCCAATCCTCCTCAATATTTTCCCTCGCTTGGTCCCCGTTGTAAACCCAATAGGTTTCTCGCTAGCTGACTTTGCATAGGTATAGAATTTTCCGAAATTATTTAATTTAAAGCATGATAGCGCTCATCTTATTAAAGATAGAGAATTCAAACTGGGTAGGTATCTGTACTCAAGTTTACTCTAGTTAAGAAAAAAAATATTGTTACGTACTACGCTTTAGTTTATTAGTTACTGTGTGATAAGCATAGAAACAGCAAATATCGGATTTTTACTGGAAAAACTCGTTTTCTTTAGAAATTTGGACCCACAGAAATCTATAAACGCTCTAAAAATGATATAATATGATGGGGAAAAATATTCCGTATAAGATAATACGTTCAAAGTTGAAATTTACAACAAATGAATATTTACACTATGTTTTTAGCAACTTGGCGACAGCGCGAGAGTAGAAAAGGACGGAACTAATAATTTGCAACATGTTCCTATGCGTTAAAGACAGAAATATTCCATTTATCTCTTGTCTTTAAGGCTGAGACAAGCAATAGATCCAGAAGGATCACAATCAACAGCCGACATACGTAATAGAAACGCAGACAACACTAACTCTGTATACGGACTCTGCGTAAAGTCCTTCTTCAGGATATCGTCCTCCTCCGTGGACTAGTGGTACCGTGCTAGCCTCTAGTTCCCAAGGTCGCGGGTTCAAACCCGGCAGAGGGCGATGGATTTTTACGCCTGAAAAAGGGAAGGGAAGTAAAGCCGGTGGTCCCGTGTCGTAGATTTACGGCACGTAAAAGAACATCAAGCCTGATAAATAGACCTCTGAGAAAAATTACCGGTCTTTCACGCCCAATATAGAATGGGACGCTAAGAACCACAGCAGTTAAAGAGCTCAAATAAAACTCAATTTAATTTAATTCAGGATAAGCAAAACGTAAACACACTAGCTTGACAGTGACAGCTGACAGGAGTAATGGCAACCTGCCAGTGTAACAATCATTTTGCAAAAGGCAACATGACCAACAGTTTTATTGATATATAGCTGGAGGGAAAGCCTGGAACCGAATTGCTCGTAGTGCGCGTGCTGACACTTTAATCATCCAAACGCTTTAATAAATAGTATTTAAAATAAGTCTCAAGATAACACCATTGGTTACTGCATGATTTACACTGTGAAATTTTCAATTATACATACATATATTGCTGCACAGGGTGGATCATTTAAGTTGAGACTGTACAATATCTACAAAACTAAGGGTTTAGAAAGAAATGTCTTTAATAAAAGTTGCTTGATACTATGGGGGAAAGTAAATGCCATTAGTCGTATTTTATTTATAGGACATTGTGATGGTCATTTTAGAGTCTATTTAATTTGACCCTAAAGGTAGGTTCTCATTTTAATAAAAACCTGTGAATTTTGACATTTTTCCAATAAGAATAGACCTTTTTTCTAAACTAAAAGACAAAATGATATTCTCTTTGTTCCTGTGCAAGAAAGTAAACAAAGTAAAAGAAAAAAATTAAAATACTTGACGGGAGACATTTTTCAGACCTATGACGACTTGAATAACTCCTATAAATTAAAATAATTTAACATCAGCAATATTTAATTACAAATAAACGAATTGGAAAATTCATATTTTCTTTACTTTTCCAAAATAGCACTAGCCTCGGAATGGTACGCTTCCTCTTGAGAGGGCATTTTTTCTCCTGCTCTTTGCAAATACGTAATGTACTCTGTCGACGGCGAGACAAATATTTGCTTTGCTTATCTTTATTGTGCACGTGTAAGATTTACAGAAGTGACAATAAAACTTCATAAACAGATGCAACCATGACTATGGTTATTTTCTTTTAAAAAATCAGGATTTGTATTGTTTGTATGCTCTGGTCAAAAGAAAACTTATTTAGTCTCCTTGAACACTTTACATTAGATACCAAGTACAAATTTCTTCACTTGCAAGTATAGACTTGCGTGTCTATGTTATTTCAGGAGCCTTGGGGTCCACACCTAAATTTGCTCTGGACATTTCACTAGGCTTAACGCCCTTGGACACACAGACCTCAAATCATTAGACCAAACATTCTCAATCGCCTTAATCTTCAAGATATGTTAATGTAACATAAACCTTTAATTATAATAATTTAAAACCTTATTAAATACAATAAAGTATCTTTATTCCTTAGCGTTTAGCAGGCATTGCTTTTAGTGTTAGAAGAATTTTTAGTTTTTTTGGAATATTTTGGATATATGTTTTGCAAAATTACTGAGTCTCTGTTGACGGTTTACTAATCCTCCCGCGATTGTTGTGTTTCAAAAAGTACATTTTTAGGAATTTTTTGTTATAATAGCCTATTATAGGTTATGGGTTGTTCAACGGAGGAGACACCTCGGCACCGCAACCTACAGAGATCTACTGTGCCTACAAGAGGAAGGGATGAAGTGAAGGAACCACACAGGAGGCTACAGGCAGTAGGCAGACAGGCCACAGAGACGCGCGGAGGTCCCAAACATTCCAAGCTCGCAGACTCGCGTCACCGAGATAATAAATACGATGAATATTTTTATCTCTTAGCTCTTAACACATTTCTTTTAGCTGTAGAAGAAATTTTAGTTTTTTTTGGTATATTTAGGATACATGTTTTGGAAAATTACTAAATCTCTGGTGACGGTTTGCTAATCTTCCTACGACTGCTATGTTTCAGAAAGTAAATTTTTAGGAATTTCTTGTTATAATAGCCTATTATAGGTTATGGGTTTTTCAACGGAGGGGCATACCTCGGTACCGTGATCTACAGATATCAATTGTATCTACAGGAGGAAGGGATGAAGTGAAGTGGAGGGCGATGGATTTTTTCGGGCATAAAAATCCTTAGCATGGCTTCCTTCGGAAGGGAAGTGAAGCCGGTGGTCTCGTGTTGTAGATTTACGGCACGTAAAAGAACCTCAAGCCTGATAAAGAGGCCTCTGAGCAAAATTACCAATCTTTCACGCCCAATATAGAATGGGACGCTAAGGACCACAGCAGTTAAAGAGCGTCCACAACTAAAAACTCAATTTAATTTTAATTTGAAGTGAAGCAACCACACAGGAGGCTACAGGCCGTAGGCAGATAGGCCACAGAGACGCGCGGAGGACCCTAACATTCCCAAGCTCGCAGATCCGTATGTTACCGCCGGGGCGGCCGAGAGAGGGCGATGAACGACCCACTAGTCGAGCAGCCTTCTGATGTCTACAGGGTCTTTCCGGTGAGCTGCATCCGCGCCATCTGTCCGTCACCACCATACATCACAAGACTTAAAAGTACACCTGAAAGATGAGAAATGGAACGAAAGGGAAATGACAGAAGGAAATCGCCGTAGGGAAGAAAGCACCCAAGCAATCGCTTGACGACCCCAGGGAAACCACGAAAATACCTTGGATTAGAGTGGATTCGCCGGGGATCGATCCAGGATCACAGACGTTGACGCCCGAGCCATCCCGCACAGTTAATAAACTAGTTACATTATTGTAATATTTGGTGGTCATTAGGGTTCTGACGGAAGCATAACGCAAACATTTGGAAAATCATACCTATATAATATGGCCTTCAGTACAAAGATATATTATTATTATTATTATTATTATTATTATTATTATTATTATTATTATTATTATTACATTTATATACTGAGAGAGGTGGCGCCGCGGTAACGTGCGCGAATCACATTCGGGAGATCCCAGGTTCGACCCTCCGCGACCATCCACCCTGTTCTCTGTGTTTTTCATGGTATCCCGTGTCGGCAGGCGAATGCTGGGATGGTTTAAATTCTACAACTCTCCTGCCCTTCATTTCCTGTATCCATCACCTTCCTTGTCATTTGCTTCAGGGTTGTAGCACCAGGTGACGGCGTTCGGCGGGCTGCGGCTGGGCGGTAGCTATGCCTTCTTCCCTGGCGTCGTTGTGGGACTGCTCCGAGTGGGTCCCTCCCCGGGGAGACTGCCGGAAGTTTAGGTGGCTTGTGAGTGGGTCCAGGCGATGTCGGATGCGTTCGATCTGGAAACGTCAGGGACTCCTCCATGCTTGTGCCCATCATCCTTGTCGTCCTTAGGTCCCTTCTTCATCCCTCCCTCTCAGGGGTCATGGTAGAAGCAAAAAACACCGCTACGGCCTACTTGTAGTGCTCTGCCCTGGTTTTGCTTTTTACTGCATTCAAATTATCTAAAGTATTCAAAGATGAGATGATTGTTTTTCATTTGTGTTTAATTTTAACATGCACGTACTAACTAATGCACAATGTCGCGGTTTACCAGGTATAGTCTAATAATTTGACCACGTGTGTAGTTATTACGTATGACAAAGGACAGATAGGTTGTCAGCATATAGACTTGCTAACGGCGACAGGTTGTACGGTGACCTAGTTCACCGACTGCCTCATCCTAACATCATGAGTGCCTTTGAAAAGAAACCAGTACTCGACATGCCATCGAATTACATGGCCGTCAGTAGGGGGAGAATAAGAGAGCTGGCCCACTTAATATTCATGGAATGTCTATTCATATGCTAATTAGCCCCGCCCCCTCCCCTCCCCCTCCCCCACCCCCCGCTGTGCCTTGGTAGTTTTACTTGCAGCTGCGGTCGTAAATCATGTTGAGTATTATGGAGGCTTGACAGTTAAGCAATTAAGGCTGTCAATCAACTGTCAAAACGAACAAAGGGGTCATAAATTTAAGGTTCTGTAACAAAGGCGAGATGTTTTTCCTACCCATTCCACATCCGGCCACTTCTGCACCTGGTCAGTTACCCACTCCACTCCTATTGTTCTCGAACACGTGGCAACCCAATAACAAAGCCGGTCCCTTTCCATTGTGTAAGAGATTCTATTGTGTGTGTCTTTCTATTGTCCTTGGCAAGCATTCTTTAGAAAGACCACCTGCAGCGTTCCCATCCCAATAACAAAGCCTGACCCTTTTCATTGTGTAAGAGATTCTATTGTGTGTGCCTTTCTATTGTCCTTGGCAAGGCTAGTTTAGAAAGACACCTGCAGCGTTCCCATTGTTTGGCCACCTGCTAGTTTAACAAAAGAATTCGAGGGTTGCTTTATACTCGTCCTGTCCTTGTTTGTGTGAAAGAGAGAGAAACTTGTTTACCAACTCTGCGTGACGTCATACTTTAGAAAGACACCTGCTCCATAACAAAGCCTGACCCTTTCCATTGTGTAAGAGATTCTATTGTGTGTGCCTTTCTATTGTTCTTGGCAAGGCTAGTTTAGAAAGACACCTGCGACGTTTCCATTGTTTGGCCACCTGCTAGTTTAACAAAAGAATTCGAGGGTTGCTTTATACTCGTCCTGTCCTTGTTTGTGTGAAAGAGAGAGAAACTTGTTTACCAACTCTGTGTGAGGTCATTGTCGGCCATCATGATTTTGCCTGAGGGAGTTCTCTCCGATGTTTTACGACCTCCTACGAATATACCCGAGCATAGTTAACAAGCATTCTGTTTCAGCCAACGACTCCGAAAAAAGCGCCTAATATACATTTCATTACGTGCATTAAACCTCTGAGTGATATCCATAGGTCGGTGTTCGATTCTTACTGTAATCAAGAGTTTATTGCTAATGAGAAATTAATGATTGATATTATTATATCATTACCCTAATTAATAAAAGTGCGTTCAGAGAATTCTAGCTCGAGTCTTACCAAGTGAAACTCTAATGCGTAATAACTATTAAACTATGCACCAACAGATTAAAAAATGTATTTATCAATTATAATTTAATTTTTTATACATTACTACCCTAATTAATGAAAGACCGTTCAGAGAATTCTAGCTCGAGTCTTACCAAGTGAAACTCTAATGCGTAATAACTATTAAACTATGCACCAACAGATTAAAAAATGTGTTTATCAATTATAATTTAATTTTTATACATTATTACCCTAATTAATGAAAGACCGTTCAGAGGGTTCTAGCTCGAATCTTACCCAACGAAACTCTAATGCTTAATAAATATTAAACTATGCAAGGTCAGATTAAAATGCATTTAACAAATATAATGTTTATATATCATTACAATAATTAATAAAAAGGGTGTTCAGAGGGTTCTAGATCGAATCTTACCCAGCGAATCTCTAATGCTTAATAAATATTAAACTATGTGAGTATTCGCGGCCAGATTAAAACGTGTTTAACGAATATAATTTAATTTTTATATATCACTACAATAATTAATAAAAGGTTGTTCAGGGGGTCCTAGATCGAATCTGCGAAACTCTAATGCTTAATAAATATTAAACTATGCACGACCAGATTAAAATGTGTTTAACAAATATAATTCAATATACACGACATTACAATGTTTAACGATCTGTATTCTTAGGAACCAGAGGTCCATAGTTCGAATCCTGCCCTGCGAAACGCTATAATAACTATTAAGTTATTGAAGCAGCGGGCGGTCGGATTAAAATTGCATTTAACAACTATAATTATTTATATTAAACCCTGATGCACACTTAGATATCCCGAAGCCTAGACAACATTCTTTCTTCTTCTCCTCTCTTTTTCTTTCTATCTATCTCTTTCTTTCTCCACGACTTGTACACATTCAGGCGTTCACATATACACGAGCGCTTGTACACACATCAGCAAACATACACTGGTGAACACACACTCACATACATACAATAGTACACACACACGCACACACACGCATTCACACAACTCATGCGTATACATACATACACCAGTGCTCTTACACACATACATATACATGGACACACACACATGCACACACATACACCAGTGCACACACGCATACACGCACATGTAAGTACACACACGCACACACGCACCCACGCAAGCACATACACCAGCACATACACACACACACATGCACATACATACACCAGCACATACACACACACATGCACATACATACAACAGTACACACACACATACACCAGTACACACACGCATTCACGCACCTCATGCGTATACATACATACACCAGTACACACACACGCATTCACGCACCTCATGCGTATACATACATACACCAGTGCTCTTGCACTCACACATACATATACATGGACAAACACACACACGTGCAAGCACATATGCCTGTTCACTTACACCCAACAGCACCAACCAACACACGCACACACCAACTCACGCGCATGTCCTGAATGAAAAGAGACAAAATGATGCAATAAAAACTAATTATAGCTCGGGATGCAAGGCTCTATTTACGATTGCTCGAAACCGGTCTTCTAATAACTCCAAAACTAATTAAAATAAAGACAGTAAATAAACTTTATTACTTTTATGCCATTAGCTCGTTTCTTGTGCATGTATATTAGAGTCCAGGTGTCATGGGTTCGATCCTTAACTTTAAAATCTCAATTATCTCAGAAACTAGCAGGGATTAAGGTGCGGACCAAAGCACGATTTTTAGTTCCTACGATGAACAATTAATGCTTTATATAATTTCCAATCAGTGTCCCTAGCTCGAAACCCGATCTTTCAGTGACTTCCTTAATTTTCCACTGTGTTCTAGAATATATCACTTAGATCAATGTTGCAACTGCATACAGGTCTTTTAAACACATCAAACTAATATTATAAATAATTTTGTTTCTGGCGTTCTGAGTTCGAATACCGATTCAATGAAGTTTACTTATAAATTTAATAACAGTAAATAATTAAGACAAAGGTACCAAATAAACCTATTACGTTTATGTCATCAGATAATATCTTGCGGGTGTATATTAGGGTACCTGACGTCCAGGGTTCGATCCTTAAGTTTAAATCTCAATTATCGCAGAAACTAGCAGAGATAGAGCTGTAGACGAAAGCATGTTTGATAGCTCATACAATGAACAATTAATGCTGTATATAATTTTCAATCAGTTGCCTCTAGTTCGAATCCCGATCTTTCAATGACTTCACTGATTTTCCTCTTTACTCTGGAATACATCGCTTAGATTGATGCTTTAACTGCATGCAGCTTTGTGTAACAACATTATGGATGTACTCAGTGTGAGAGAGAGCGAGAGAGGGAGAGAGGGAGAGGAAGTGAAACAAGCAGGGATAGAAGTGCTGAGGGCCTCTGCGCATGCGTAGCAAGAGATGATGTCATTGGCTGCAATAATCACGTGACGTGTAAGCATCACAGCCATGATGACGTGCAGGCATCGCCTGGAGGGGGTTTAGATCCCTATATAAACAGACATCAGTCCCATGTTAGAACTGTTGTGTACTTATTAACTTTACATTCAAGTTTTAAAGAGCTTTAAAAGCAACGTGAGCTGCAGGCCGTCTACACATTCAGCACATATCAAAACGGGGCAATGCAAGGTGAGTTTTAAATAACTACAAAATCACTGTTGGCTTTTACAATACATTTAATTTTATTTAAACGTTACAGTACATGAAAGACGATTCGTTACAAAGAGCATCATATTTTCTAATCTGTGCTTTACATTCACATGGATTTCACTGCATACTCTTCTTCAGTTCACATGATTTTCGCCACACATTCTTCTTACATAAACATTCATACGACTTTCCCCTCATTCTTTGTTTCACTATACACTCACATGATTTCCTCTACTCATTCTTTATTCCACCTACAGGTTCATGCTCTGTTAACATTCACATGACTTTCTCTTCACATTCTTTGCTTCCACTAACATTCACATGATTTTCGCCACACCTTCTTCTTACATAAACATTCATACGACTTTACCCTCATTCTTTGTTTCACTATACACTCACATGATTTCCTCTACTCATTCTTTGTTCCCCTGCAGGTTCATGCTTTGTTAACATTCACACGACGTTCTCAGCTCATTTCTCTATTGACATTCACATGATCTTCTCAACACATTCTTCTTACTTAAACATTCATACGATTTTCCCCCCCTCATTCTTTGTTTCACTATACATTCGCACACGATTTCCTCTACTCATTCTTTGGTTCTCTGCTGGCTCATCTTCAATGAACATTCACATGATTTCTGTACTTATTCTTTATTTCTCTACACCTTCATAGGCTTACTTACAAAACATACACACCCTAGTTCTTCAACTTGAATAATGTAGTGAAAATAATAATTCATGGCAATGTCTGTTACAGATTGTTTAGCTGATAGACTTAACAAGATGGTGGAAGAGCGTAGTTTCCTACCGAGTCGTCGAGTTCAAGATCTCGAAATAGGTCTTAACTATGAGATAAAGTCCTTAAAGAGAGTTCAAACAAGATATGGTACCAGGATCGTATCTTCGCTGGAGGATTGTCAAGTGTTCTTGCCAGAGCGCTATAATTCGTTAACCGATCAAGAGATTGCAGAAATACCTGGGAGCGTATACCTACAGTATAATGGCATGGCAGAGACGGGGAAATTTAAGACATGTAAATTGTCTTTTTTACATGCAAAGAAGGTGCGTAGAAGTGTCAAACTTAAGTATTGAATGTTCTCCCATTTCACAATGAAAAATTCATAAATAAAACAACTGACTCATTGATATTACATATAAAGATACAAAAGATGCATATTATAGAATTTTATAAAAAATTAACGAAATTACAATATCACATGCTTTGAGTTTAATTATATCTAGCGCATTGAAATAACTCTAAATATCCGAATGTTTATACAAATCTTTGTGCTTCTTTTTACATGTGCCATATGCTTCATTTTACATGTATCATAACAAAAAATGTAATTCTCTTCAGGTTGCCTTTACTTGACCAATATAGTTTTCTAAGACTTTCATTGTGCAATGTTTCAGGGTGTGCATTAAGAGGAAGAAGAAGAGGAATAGCCTGCTACCATGCAATGGATGCTGACGCTATTGGAGGGTAGAATACCTACAAGAAACATTTCGGCAAGAAACGGGTGCTGAGACATCTACATCACCGAAACACATTAAGACAGGATCCTTATATAACATTACAGGGTATACAATGAAAAAATACGGTCAATTTTGTATACAATTCAATGCATAGCTGAGAGTTAGCTCGACCTAGTCTCCCTATATTCACTGAAATTAAGCATTGTGAGCAATAATTTAAGTGACTGTGAAAATACTTTACGTAATGGTGAAATTTGTATCCTAAAAGACTTGAGCCCTGTATACATTAACAGCATTAAGACTGTTTGCCACGCTGGAATACAAATTATGAAAATAAAAAGACTTTCATTTAAATAATAAGGAAATTTGCATAACCTGCTGTTACAAGTGTAATGACATATACAGAAACAATGAGTCGGGCGAGAAAGTGATGGAAATGTAAGATAAATAATAACAATAAAAGAATTAAGGTATGCTTTTACATAGTGTTTTTATTCATTAAAAATCCTTGCATTCCTAATGAAAAATAAATCATTACAATGATTAGTTTAAGTTATGTCACAATGATCAAAAAGAGAACCGTCTTTAGATGCATTACTCGATCTTAAGTCAGAGCACCAAAAATGACAAATCACGGCTTCTCCATTTTAGATGCGGTGTCACTATTCAGGTAAATTCATGTAACACAACAGGTTGAGTATGCAGATCTGTGGTCCTAAATGGGTGAAACAGAGTCTTATCCAGCTTAACAGTCTTGAGATCTCAGCATCAGAAAGTCGAATCACAAGCCTTCTCCACCTGATGAGTACAGGTTTAACAACAGCATTCTCTTCACCCTGAGACTGTGTAATGTATATAAATGTTCAACTTGACATGGGATTCTAAACTCGTTGTTAGAGTCCAGAACTGATGTATTATATGGTGAAAACACATGTTCTTCTTCTTAGTGATCTTGTCGTCGAATCTCGGTAGCATTGAAGATGTCCATGATTATAGGATTCTGAAGCCCAAAAACTGTAGGAACTGCTGATTGCGTGATGTTAACCTGATGGGCGTCAAGGGCAGAGCATGATGTGTGCGTTGAATCATTCCATTATTATATCCTCGACGTCGTTGACTTCTTCTAAAAACTATAGGCATTATGCTTATATCCTTGTTTCTAAAGGCAATGATATTGCTGTTAGGCTCCCCTGTTTGCTCTATGAAGCGGATCTTTATGAACAACAGGTAAAATTTGATTTGAAGGTACCTGTGAAATACGTTATCCAGCCGTAACAGATGGGAAAACTGGTAGATGGAGTGTCCACTTTTACTATAGAGGAAGGAGACTGATGCAATACTGCGCTAAATTCGTATGATGCTCAACCTAAATATATTCACTAGGAAATCAGATTCAGACAGCTGATTAGATGGAATAACTTTGTCACTGAAGGGTCGCAGAACGTTCCTATAGAACAATCACTGGAAAAAATCAAGAGTGAAAGGACATTTTAATGTCGTTTTTATTATTATTATTCACTGATCTCATAAAGAAGACATTCGCATCCTAATATGAGGAATCTTTAAACGTCGGGCATACAAGTCAAGGTCTATGTTACTCAATGTTTTTCCCGGGACAAGTATAGTCCTCTGCCAGAGTTTTTTGAATTCCCTTTCAGGCTCTGTCTCCTCTTCGTTCTGTGTTTCTTCCCTTATTCTTCTTCACTCGAAAAGCTCTCCCTCTTGCTTCAATTTCTCTGTTACGTCTCATCATTTCAGCAAGTTGTTTATCTGCAGCTTTTTTCGTATTTACAGCTGTAGCAATTTGTGATGCACCTCCAGCGGCGGCTCCTAGTGCTGCAATAATTGGTATGAGTGGTAGAAATCCTCCTCGTTTCTTCTTTTTGGACCCTCCGCCAACAGATACCTTTCTCTCAATTTCTCTCTTATGCCTCATCATTTCGGCAAGTTGTTTATCTGCTGCCTTTTTCTTATTTACTGCTGAGGCAATTTGGGCTGCACCTCCAGCAGCAGCGCCTAGAGTTGCAATAATTTGTATGATAGGTAGAAATCCTCCTCGTTTCTTCTTCATGGTTACTGCACCTGGAGCTACCTTTCCCTTCATAATTGCTGTTACTAGTCACGCTGCCAACTTTTTCACCTAATGTAACATCAGATTGCACGCTTTTCCAAGTCGTTTCAGTCAGATCTTGGCAGCAATGTTTCTCGAAGCAGAGACCTTATGCTGAGCGTTGGCAATGCCGCTAAGATTACACGAATCGTCTAACGGAATGATTCCAGGGTCTCCTATCTTTAATTTTCCTCTAGCTTTACCACAGTTCCTCAGCCTATGTAACCAGGTAAATGTACTTCAATGGTTGCAGGCTAGTGAGAGAGTTAATTAAACCGAAACCTCTTGCGAGCTTAACCACCTTAGCTCTCACGTTATACTAATGGATTTTTATTCAGGATAGTTCTTTTGTACTTTCTCATTAGCGTATATACATTAAGAGCGATTTATTTTACTTTAGCTGTCAAGCAAAGGAAAAAAGGAAAAAACGTGACCAGGAAAGGGAAAAAGGTGACCAGGAAAGGGAAAAAGGTGACCAGCAAAGGGAAAAAGGTTACCAGCAAAGGGAAAAAGGTTACCAGCAAAGGGAAAAAGGTGACCAGCAAAGGGAAAAAGGTGACCAGCAAAGGGAAAAAGGTGACCAGCAAAGCGAAAAAGGTCACCAGCAAATGGAAAAAGGTGACCAGCAAAGGGGAAATGGTGACCAGCAAAGGGAAAAAGGTGACCAGCAAAGGGAAAAAGGTGACCAGCAAAGGGAAAAAGGTGACCAGCAAAGGGAAAAAGGTGACCAGGAAAGGGAAAAAGGTGACCAGCAAAGGGAAAAAGGTGACCAGCAAAGGGAAAAAGGTGACCAGCAAAGGGAAAAAGGTGACCAGGAAAGGGAAAAAGGTGACCAGGAAAGGGAAAAAGGTGACCGGCAAAGGGAAAAAGGTGACCAGCAAAGGGAAAAAGGTGACCAGCAAAGGGAAAAAGGTGACCAGGAAAGGGAAAAAGGTGACCAGCAAAGGGAAAAAGGTGACCAGCAAAGGGAAAAAGGTGACCAGCAAAGGGAAAAAGGTGACCAGCAAAGCGAAAAAGGTCACCAGCAAATGGAAAAAGGTGACCAGCAAAGGGGAAATGGTGACCAGCAAAGGGAAAAAGGTGACCAGCAAAGGGAAACAGGTGACCAGCAAAGGGAAAAAGGTGACCAGCAAAGGGAAACAGGTGACCAGCAAAGGGAAAAAGGTGACCAGCAAAGGGAAAAAGGTGACCAGGAAAGGGAAAAAGGTGACCAGCAAAAGGGAAAAAGGTGACCAGCAAAAGGGAAAAAGGTGACCAGCAAAGGGAAAAAGGTGACCAGCAAAGGGAAAAAGGTGACCTGCAAAGGGAAAAAGGTGACCAGCAAAGGAAAAAACGTGACCAGGAAAGGGAAAAAGGTGACCAGGAAAGGGAAAAAGGTGACCAGCAAAGGGAAAAAGGTTACCAGCAAAGGGAAAAAGGTTACCAGCAAAGGGAAAAAGGTGACCAGCAAAGGGAAAAACGTGACAAACAAAGGGGAAAAAGGTGACCAGGAAAGGGAAAAAGGTGACCAGCAAAGGGAAAAAGGTGACCAGCAAAGGGAAAAAGGTGACCAGGAAAGGGAAAAAGGTGACAGCAAAGGGAAAAAGGTGACCAGCAAAGGGAAAAAGGTGACCAGCAAAGGGAAAAAGGTGACCAGGAAAGGGAAAAAGGTGACCAGCAAAGGGAAAAATGTGACCAGAAAAGGGAAGAACGTGACCAGCAAAGGGAAAAAGGTGACCAGCAAAGGGAAAAAGGTGACCAGGAAAGGGAAAAAGGTGACCAGCAAAGGGAAAAAGGTGATCAGCAAAGGGAAAAAGGTGACCAGCAAAATGAAAAAGGTGACCAGCAAAGGGAAAAAGGTGACCAGGAAAGGGAAAAAGGTGACCAGCAAAAGGGAAAAAGGTGACCAGCAAAAGGGAAAAAGGTGACCAGCAAAGGGAAAAAGGTGACCAGCAAAGGGAAAAAGGTGACCAGCAAAGGGAAAAAGGTGACCAGCAAAGGAAAAAACGCGACCAGGAAAGGGAAAAAGGTGACCAGGAAAGGGAAAAAGGTGACCAGCAAAGGGAAAAAGGTTACCAGCAAAGGGAAAAAGGTTACCAGCAAAGGGAAAAAGGTGACCAGCAAAGGGAAGAACGTGACCAGCAAAGGGAAAAACTTAACCTGCAAAGGGAAAAGGTGACCAGCAAAGGGAAAAATGGGACCAGCAAAGGGAAAAACGTGACCTGCAAAGGGAAAAATGTGGCCAGAAAAGGGAAAAAAGGTGACCAGTAAAGGGAAAAATGGGACCAGCAAAGGGAAAAACGTAACCTGCAAAGGGAAGAAGGTGACCAGCAAAGGTAAAAATGTGATCAGCAAAGGGAAAAATGCGACCTGCAAAGGGAAAATGTGACCAGCAAAGGGAAAAAATGTGACCAGCAAAGGGAAAAATGTGACCAGTAAAGGGAAAAATGGGACCAGAAGAGGGAAAAACGTGACTTGCAAAGGGAAAAAGGTGACCAGCAAAGGGAAAAATGTGACCAGCAAAGGAATAAGGTGGCCAGCAAAGGGAAACAAAGGTGACCTGCAAAGGGAAAATGACCTGTATCTCCCTTAACTCTCGCATTCTCTGTGCTAACTATCAAGAAAACTTGTACTCTTACCTCTATGAATCCATTTCTAGCTACTTGAATCTGCTTGTGCTTAATGAGATAGTTATATATAACGGAATTACAACTATTATGCGGAAATGCTACAATATTTTGCTTAGTCTAATTCGGACATGGCTGTTTATATGCATCAAAACCTGAGTACATATATAAATACATAAATGTTAAAAAATAACTCAGTCTCGTGTTATCGTATACGAATTCAACATCTACATTATACATTGACTAGTTTATATATACAGATTGAACATGAACACTCACAAAGACGGACAATTACAGTCAATTTACGAGAATCTTGATTTTTCGTATGTTTCCCAAGGGGGGAGTAATCGCTTTGTTAAGTGCTGCATATGTAATAGAACTTTAAAAAACAGGACAATTTCAAGGCTTAAGCAACATAGGAGAAGATGCTGTAAAGCAATGACCAGCTGTGCATTGAATAACACACCCAAACGAGATCCTGAAATCTTCTCAAGTCCCGAAGAGCGGGATTCAAGATGTACCGTACTTGGAGCCAGTTCAAGCGACCCTGTAATAACATCAAGAGCTACCACTAATGAAGCAATGAGAGCAGTTTCTTTGAATGAGAAAGCTCTGGATAAACACACCAATGAAAGCAAGCATACTAGTGTCAACCCACTTAGATTAGAAGATATATCCAAAGCGAATACAGAGGAGATGCTATACCGCTACACCGATCCTAATGATTTGGTAAACATGCTAAGGGTACTCATGACGCTTCATACACCTGATAAAAATGACTTTTCCTATGCGATTAACGACATTATTCAGGATTTAAAGCTGGGTGGTTTTATAGCGTGATTAGCATTTGCAAAAACCATGAAAGAGTTAGAAAGATTCCTCATATTAGGATGCGAATGTCTTCTTTATGAGATCAGTGAATAATAATAATAAAAACGACATTAAAGTGTCCTTTCACTCTTGATTTTTTCCAGTGATTGTTCTATAGGAACGTTCTGCGACCCTTCAGTGACAAAGTTATTCCATCTAATCAGCTGTCTGAATCTGATTTCCTAGTGAATATATTTAGGTTGAGCATCATACGAATTTAGCGCAGTATTGCATCAGTCTCCTTCCTCTATAGTAAAAGTGGACACTCCATCTACCAGTTTTCCCATCTGTTACGGCTGGATAACGTATTTCACAGGTACCTTCAAATCAAATTTTACCTGTTGTTCATAAAGATCCGCTTCATAGAGCAAACAGGGGAGCCTAACAGCAATATCATTGCCTTTAGAAACAAGGATATAAGCATAATGCCTATAGTTTTTAGAAGAAGTCAACGACGTCGAGGATATAATAATGGAATGATTCAACGCACACATCATGCTCTGCCCTTGACGCCCATCAGGTTAACATCACGCAATCAGCAGTTCCTACAGTTTTTGGGCTTCAGAATCCTATAATCATGGACATCTTCAATGCTACCGAGATTCGACGACAAGATCACTAAGAAGAAGAACATGTGTTTTCACCATATAATACATCAGTTCTGGACTCTAACAACGAGTTTAGAATCCCATGTCAAGTTGAACATTTATATACATTACACAGTCTCAGGGTGAAGAGAATGCTGTTGTTAAACCTGTACTCATCAGGTGGAGAAGGCTTGTGATTCGACTTTCTGATGCTGAGATCTCAAGACTGTTAAGCTGGATAAGACTCTGTTTCACCCATTTAGGACCACAGATCTGCATACTCAACCTGTTGTGTTACATGAATTTACCTGAATAGTGACACCGCATCTAAAATGGAGAAGCCGTGATTTGTCATTTTTGGTGCTCTGACTTAAGATCGAGTAATGCATCTAAAGACGGTTCTCTTTTTGATCATTGTGACATAACTTAAACTAATCATTGTAATGATTTATTTTTCATTAGGAATGCAAGGATTTTTAATGAATAAAAACACTATGTAAAAGCATACCTTAATTCTTTTATTGTTATTATTTATCTTACATTTCCATCACTTTCTCGCCCGACTCATTGTTTCTGTATATGTCATTACACTTGTAACAGCAGGTTATGCAAATTTCCTTATTATTTAAATGAAAGTCTTTTTATTTTCATAATTTGTATTCCAGCGTGGCAAACAGTCTTAATGCTGTTAATGTATACAGGGCTCAAGTCTTTTAGGATACAAATTTCACCATTACGTAAAGTATTTTCACAGTCACTTAAATTATTGCTCACAATGCTTAATTTCAGTGAATATAGGGAGACTAGGTCGAGCTAACTCTCAGCTATGCATTGAATTGTATACAAAATTGACCGTATTTTTTCATTGTATACCCTGTAATGTTATATAAGGATCCTGTCTTAATGTGTTTCGGTGATGTAGATGTCTCAGCACCCGTTTCTTGCCGAAATGTTTCTTGTAGGTATTCTACCCTCCAATAGCGTCAGCATCCATTGCATGGTAGCAGGCTATTCCTCTTCTTCTTCCTCTTAATGCACACCCTGAAACATTGCACAATGAAAGTCTTAGAAAACTATATTGGTCAAGTAAAGGCAACCTGAAGAGAATTACATTTTTTGTTATGATACATGTAAAATGAAGCATATGGCACATGTAAAAAGAAGCACAAAGATTTGTATAAACATTCGGATATTTAGAGTTATTTCAATGCGCTAGATATAATTAAACTCAAAGCATGTGATATTGTAATTTCGTTAATTTTTTATAAAATTCTATAATATGCATCTTTTGTATCTTTATATGTAATATCAATGAGTCAGTTGTTTTATTTATGAATTTTTCATTGTGAAATGGGAGAACATTCAATACTTAAGTTTGACACTTCTACGCACCTTCTTTGCATGTAAAAAAGACAATTTACATGTCTTAAATTTCCCCGTCTCTGCCATGCCATTATACTGTAGGTATACGCTCCCAGGTATTTCTGCAATCTCTTGATCGGTTAACGAATTATAGCGCTCTGGCAAGAACACTTGACAATCCTCCAGCGAAGATACGATCCTGGTACCATATCTTGTTTGAACTCTCTTTAAGGACTTTATCTCATAGTTAAGACCTATTTCGAGATCTTGAACTCGACGACTCGGTAGGAAACTACGCTCTTCCACCATCTTGTTAAGTCTATCAGCTAAACAATCTGTAACAGACATTGCCATGAATTATTATTTTCACTACATTATTCAAGTTGAAGAACTAGGGTGTGTATGTTTTGTAAGTAAGCCTATGAAGGTGTAGAGAAATAAAGAATAAGTACAGAAATCATGTGAATGTTCATTGAAGATGAGCCAGCAGAGAACCAAAGAATGAGTAGAGGAAATCGTGTGCGAATGTATAGTGAAACAAAGAATGAGGGGGGGAAAATCGTATGAATGTTTAAGTAAGAAGAATGTGTTGAGAAGATCATGTGAATGTCAATAGAGAAATGAGCTGAGAACGTCGTGTGAATGTTAACAAAGCATGAACCTGCAGGGGAACAAAGAATGAGTAGAGGAAATCATGTGAGTGTATAGTGAAACAAAGAATGAGGGTAAAGTCGTATGAATGTTTATGTAAGAAGAAGGTGTGGCGAAAATCATGTGAATGTTAGTGGAAGCAAAGAATGTGAAGAGAAAGTCATGTGAATGTTAACAGAGCATGAACCTGTAGGTGGAATAAAGAATGAGTAGAGGAAATCATGTGAGTGTATAGTGAAACAAAGAATGAGGGGAAAGTCGTATGAATGTTTATGTAAGAAGAATGTGTGGCGAAAATCATGTGAACTGAAGAAGAGTATGCAGTGAAATCCATGTGAATGTAAAGCACAGATTAGAAAATATGATGCTCTTTGTAACGAATCGTCTTTCATGTACTGTAACGTTTAAATAAAATTAAATGTATTGTAAAAGCCAACAGTGATTTTGTAGTTATTTAAAACTCACCTTGCATTGCCCCGTTTTGATATGTGCTGAATGTGTAGACGGCCTGCAGCTCACGTTGCTTTTAAAGCTCTTTAAAACTTGAATGTAAAGTTAATAAGTACACAACAGTTCTAACATGGGACTGATGTCTGTTTATATAGGGATCTAAACCCCCTCCAGGCGATGCCTGCACGTCATCATGGCTGTGATGCTTACACGTCACGTGATTATTGCAGCCAATGACATCATCTCTTGCTACGCATGCGCAGAGGCCCTCAGCACTTCTATCCCTGCTTGTTTCACTTCCTCTCCCTCTCTCCCTCTCTCGCTCTCTCTCACACTGAGTACATCCATAATGTTGTTACACAAAGCTGCATGCAGTTAAAGCATCAATCTAAGCGATGTATTCCAGAGTAAAGAGGAAAATCAGTGAAGTCATTGAAAGATCGGGATTCGAACTAGAGGCAACTGATTGAAAATTATATACAGCATTAATTGTTCATTGTATGAGCTATCAAACATGCTTTCGTCTACAGCTCTATCTCTGCTAGTTTCTGCGATAATTGAGATTTAAACTTAAGGATCGAACCCTGGACGTCAGGTACCCTAATATACACCCGCAAGATATTATCTGATGACATAAACGTAATAGGTTTATTTGGTACCTTTGTCTTAATTATTTACTGTTATTAAATTTATAAGTAAACTTCATTGAATCGGTATTCGAACTCAGAACGCCAGAAACAAAATTATTTATAATATTAGTTTGATGTGTTTAAAAGACCTGTATGCAGTTGCAACATTGATCTAAGTGATATATTCTAGAACACAGTGGAAAATTAAGGAAGTCACTGAAAGATCGGGATTCGAGCTAGGGACACTGATTGGAAATTATATAAAGCATTAATTGTTCATCGTAGGAACTAAAAATCGTGCTTTGGTCCGCACCTTAATCCCTGCTAGTTTCTGAGATAATTGAGATTTTAAAGTTAAGGATCGAACCCATGACACCCGGACTCTAATATACATGCACAAGAAACGAGCTAATGGCATAAAAGTAATAAAGTTTATTTACTGTCTTTATTTTAATTAGTTTTGGAGTTATTAGAAGATGAACCCATTCATCAAGACCGGTTTCGAGCAATCGTAAATGGAGCCTTGCATCCCGAGCTATAATTAGTTTTTATTGCATCATTTTGTCTCTTTTCATTCAGGACATGCGCGTGAGTTGGTGTGTGCGTGTGTTGGTTGGTGCTGTTGGGTGTAAGTGAACAGGCATATGTGCTTGCACGTGTGTGTGTTTGTCCATGTATATGTATGTGTGAGTGTAAGAGCACTGGTGTATGTATGTATACGCATGAGGTGCGTGAATGCGTGTGTGTACTGGTGTATGTATGTATACGCATGAGGTGCGTGAATGCGTGTGTGTACTGGTGTATGTGTGTGTGTACTGTTGTATGTATGTGCATGTGTGTGTATGTGCTGGTGTATGTATGTGCATGTGTGTGTATGTGCTGGTGTATGTGCTTGCGTGGGTGCTTGTGTGCGTGTGTGTACTTACATGTGCGTGTATGCGTGTGTGCACTGGTGTATGTGTGTGCATGTGTGTGTGTCCATGTATATGTATGTGTGTAAGAGCACTGGTGTATGTATGTATACGCATGAGTTGTGTGAATGCGTGTATGTGCGTGTGCGTGTGTGTGTACTATTGTATGTATGTGAGTGTGTGTTCACCAGTGTATGTTTGCTGATGTGTGTACAAGCGCTCGTGTATATGTGAACGCCTGAATGTGTACAAGTCGTGGAGAAAGAAAGAGATAGATAGAAAGAAAAAGAGAGGAGAAGAAGAAAGAATGTTGTCTAGGCTTCGGGATATCTAAGTGTGCATCAGGGTTTAATATAAATAATTATAGTTGTTAAATGCAATTTTAATCCGACCGCCCGCTGCTTCAATAACTTAATAGTTATTATAGCGTTTCGCAGGGCAGGATTCGAACTATGGACCTCTGGTTCCTAAGAATACAGATCGTTAAACATTGTAATGTCGTGTATATTGAATTATATTTGTTAAACACATTTTAATCTGGTCGTGCATAGTTTAATATTTATTAAGCATTAGAGTTTCGCAGATTCGATCTAGGACCCCCTGAACAACCTTTTATTAATTATTGTAATGATATATAAAAATTAAATTATATTCGTTAAACACGTTTTAATCTGGCCGCGCAATACTCACATAGTTTAATATTTATTAAGCATTAGAGATTCGCTGGGTAAGATTCGATCTAGAACCCTCTGAACACCCTTTTTATTAATTATTGTAATGATATATAAAAATTATATTTGTTAAATGCATTTTAATCTGACCTTGCATAGTTTATTATTTATTAAGCATTAGAGTTTCGTTGGGTAAGATTCGAGCTAGAACCCTCTGAACGGTCTTTCATTAATTAGGGATAATAATGTATAAAAAATTAAATTATAATTGATAAATACATTTTTTAATCTGTTGGTGCATAGTTTAATAGTTATTACGCATTAGAGTTTCACTTGGTAAGACTCGAGCTAGAATTCTCTGAACGCACTTTTATTAATTAGGGTAATGATATAATAATATCAATCATTAATTTCTCATTAGCAATAAACTCTTGATTACAGTAAGAATCGAACACCGATCTATGGATATCACTCAGAGGTTTAATGCACGTAATGAAATGTATATTAGGCGCTTTTTTCGGAGTCGTTGGCTGAAACAGAATGCTTGTTAACTATGCTCGGGTATATTCGTAGGAGGTCGTAAAACATCGGAGAGAACTCCCTCAGGCAAAATCATGATGGCCGACAATGACCTCACACAGAGTTGGTAAACAAGTTTCTCTCTCTTTCACACAAACAAGGACAGGACGAGTATAAAGCAACCCTCGAATTCTTTTGTTAAACTAGCAGGTGGCCAAACAATGGAAACGTCGCAGGTGTCTTTCTAAACTAGCCTTGCCAAGAACAATAGAAAGGCACACACAATAGAATCTCTTACACAATGGAAAGGGTCAGGCTTTGTTATGGAGCAGGTGTCTTTCTAAAGTATGACGTCACGCAGAGTTGGTAAACAAGTTTCTCTCTCTTTCACACAAACAAGGACAGGACGAGTATAAAGCAACCCTCGAATTCTTTTGTTAAACTAGCAGGTGGCCAAACAATGGGAACGCTGCAGGTGTCTTTCTAAACTAGCCTTGCCAAGGACAATAGAAAGGCACACACAATAGAATCTCTTACACAATGAAAAGGGTCAGGCTTTGTTATTGGGATGGGAACGCTGCAGGTGGTCTTTCTAAAGAATGCTTGCCAAGGACAATAGAAAGGCACACACAATAGAATCTCTTACACAATGGAAAGGGACCGGCTTTGTTATTGGGTTGCCATGTGTTCGAGAACAATAGGAGTGGAGTGGGTAACTGACCAGGTGCAGAAGTGGCCGGATGTGGAATGGGTAGGAAAAACATCTCGCCTTTGTTACAGAACCTTAAATTTATGACCCCTTTGTTCGTTTTGACAGTTGATTGACAGCCTTAATTGCTTAACTGTCAAGCCTCCATTGTACTCAACATGATTTACGACCGCAGCTGCAAGTAAAACTACCAAGGCACAGCGGGGGGTGGGGGAGGGGGAGGGGAGGGGGCGGGGCTAATTAGCATATGAATAGACATTCCATGAATATTAAGTGGGCCAGCTCTCTTATTCTCCCCCTACTGCCGTCAAATACGATTATCAACATCCGTTCATAGTAATCATTAAAGATAAAAGTGAATGAATATGCCCCACAAGCTGGTCCATGGAGTCTTGGATCTCGGTACACGTCAGTCAGGGTCAGGAATACATGGAATAAATCCGAAGACAAGAATACGCCTTAGTCCTGGAAACCACCGAGCGAGATGACACCCGGGAGGTCCTGGGTTCGATTCCCGTCGGGCCGATCACTTTGACCATGGATATTTTCGTGGTTCTCCCGGGTCAGTAGGCGAATGCTGGAGTGGTTCCACTTTTACCACGATTTCCTTTCCCCCATTTCCCTTTCATTACGTTTCCTTCTCATCTTTCAGATGTGCTTCTAAGTTTCGTGGTATAAGGCGGTACCCCATAGATGGCGTGGATGCTTGCTCCAAGGAAACTAGAGGATTGCTTGGTTGAACGGGTCTTCATCGGCTTCTCTGAGTAGCTCCAGTAGTGTCTTCGGGCTAGGAACGCCTGCCTCTGTAGGCTGTCTGCCTAAACCTGTAAGCTCCTGTGGTTCATTCATTTCATCCCTTCCTCCTGGGGGGCGGTAGCCGTAATAGATCTCACGTAGGTCGCAGTGCGCGAGGAGTCCCCTCTTATGTGTACCCTATAATCCTAACTCGACATGCCATCGAATTCCGTGGCGGTTAAGTATGTTTTTCAGAATTCGTTCACAGTAGTCAAATGGGGTAATAATATCCCGGACAATCTGATCCATGGGGTCCTTGATCTCGGGAGTGGGAATCTATGGAATAAATCTCAGGACAGTTCTTTGACTTAGTCTTGGAACCCGTTCCACAGTTTTCAGACAGAAGTATTTGCAGTGCTTGTCTGTATTTGTGTGCGTGAAAAGAAAAAGTATGTTGGCAAATAAATCAGCCACCATTCTTAAAGATAGCCAGGCCGCACTCCTGGCACTCAAATCATACAAAGTCAATTCTAGAATTGTGTGGGAATTTTTCGACTTTTAATGAGCCTTTCAGTCAGAAATCAGGTCGAACTCCGTTGGGTGCCTGGTCATTATGGCATCGTGGGCAATGAAGAAGTAGATAAACTTGGCAAATAGGGGCCAAGACTCCTTTTACTGGACCAGAAGAGTCTTACGAGTAAGTAAAACTACTGTTACAGTCACGCCTATGCCACAATCTTCCCTGGACAAAACTTCGCTAAAACCATAGTCAAATTATCAGAGAACTGCCTCTGTGATCGACTGGTCAGTGAGCTACCTTTTCATCCGGAGGCCCCGGTTCGATTCCAGGGCGGTGAGGAATTTTTCTTTAATTAGGATTATTCCCTACCATTCATAGTCTGGAAGTGCGGATGTGAGAGTGAATGTGTGCGAAAATAAGTTAGAAAAAAACAATGACTAAAACAAGCAGTAACCTAATCTGTAAGTCCAAAGAGTAAAAGTCCCCGATATGACCATAGCAGTTAAAGGGGGTTATAGTAATGAGGGGGGGGATCATCACATACATACCTGAACAAAGCCCTAATCTCGGCAATCTTGTTTGCGCGCCTCTTACAACAATCAGTAGAAACTGAACAACACCTCCTAGAGCTAATTATCTACAAAGACGGAGATCTATACGAGGGTCACTAGATATGTAGTGAGACAACAAAATATGAATAGTCATAGAAACGTTTTGTTTATCCCAGTTTCTCAAAGTATTCCTCCTGGCACTGTATGCAGCATTCCATCCTCTGAAACCACTTCTGGAAGCATCTACGCCACTCAGTTTCTGGCACTGCAAATAACTCCTCTTCGTATGCAGAAACTACTTCTTCAGGGCTAGAAAATCGGTGACCTCAAGTCGATTCTTCATCGTAGGGAACAGGAAGAAATCACATGGTGCCAGATTGGGACTATAGGGTGGATGAGTTAGTAGTTTTATCTCAGTTCCTTGCAGATACTCCATTGTGACATTAGCGGTCTGAGCTGATGCATTGTCATGATGCAACAATGTGCCCCTTAGTCCTGTCTTTGGATGCTTTCCTTGGATTCTTTGAAGCCCTTTCGGATGACAAACTTCTGAGTATCACTTTATAGTAACAGTTTTCTGATTTTCGAGCACAACTGTTGCCAAGTGACCGCTTGTGGAGAAGAAAGAAGCAACCATTTTCTTTCCGGCACTCCTTACTCTCTTGACCTTTACGGGTGGTTGGTCATCTGGGAAGACCCAAATGTAGGACTGGGTTTTGTTTCAGGGTCAAACTGATAGATCCATGTTTCGTCGCCCGTAGCAACATCTGAAACCCGGTGAGACTCCCTATAGTTAAACCTTTTCAGCATTTCTTCGCACCATCCCACCTTATGGAGCTTCTGTGCTTCAGATATATTATGGGGCTCCCATCTTGAAGAAATTTTTTTACACGAAGGTAAAAAAGGATGGTTGAAACACTTGGCGAACTAATCCCTAATGCCAACTCAATGTCCTTGTAGGTTAGTCTTGGATCTTCCCTAATTATTGCTTCCACAGCAGTGATGTTTTTGTCAGTCGCTACTGTTACTGATCTGCCACTCTTCTCTTCATCTTTAAGAAATTGCCGCCCCTCTTAAATTCTGCAAATCAGCGAAACACAGAGGCACGTCACGGAGAATAGTCCCCAAAAGCCCCCCCTCAAACGCTCAAGTGTCTGCGTTTCATTTAAGCCACATTTGAAATCGTACAAAATCATTGCACGAAAATGCTCTCTCTGAAATTCCATTGCACTTTAACTCTGAAAAGACTAATATAATTAAATTTGAACTAAAAAAGAAAAAAGAAAAACGAAAACAGATGCTATGCTTCAAATTAACCTTGCAGGTACAGTGATAAAGGAAACCACCTCACACAAATTCTTAGGCATACAGGTTGATAAATACATATCATGGACTAATCACCTTGTAGATGCAAGGGGAATTGGTAGGCTTTAAGCAATAGTCAAATATTTTAAGAGCTGGTTGCTATGTGGAGTATTCCATTCTCTTTGCATTACTAGGACAAAAAAAAATGAATAACGAATTTGAGAAAAAGTGTAGGTATTGGAAAACTTAAGGGAATAACAAGCAATATCTCTAAAATGATTCACTCAACAAACAAAATGTATATGACATAAATTGTGTATTCTAACGCGATCTACATTTTTTGTGTATTAAAATTTTTTCTATCTCTTATGGTTTACCAGTTATGCAAAAGTCGTTCACAATGAAGAATACTTTTGGAGACATTCCCAGAAAATTCGAGATATACATTTCATTTGTCATGAAAATATGTTAAACATATGATATTTTAATCAAAGTCTTTAGAGCCATTTTTGAGAAAATCAAAATTTTCGAAAACTTTTCCATGTAAAGGGTAATCTAGGGTGGGGGGATTTTCTTGAAAACCTTCGTGTCGCATCTCAGGAAGATCTGAACCTAAATACCAAGTTTGGTGTTTATCCGACTGTTCGTTTCTGAGTTATGCTGTTCACACACACACACACACACACACACACACACAGACGGACATGTTTCCGAAAATGCTTTTTTTGGATTCAGGGGGTCTCAAAACATGTATTTCCGGTGAAATCTCGGTATCGAATTTTTGGATGGAATACAATACTTCCCCTACTTACTATATGTAGTAGAGAAAGTAAAAATTAGTAACGGCCTGTACCTGTTGAGAGAGTTTGCAAACATATGTAACATAAAAACTACATATCACGGCTTAATTTATTCACACATTCAATATGGCATAGAAGTATGGGTTGGCTGTAGTAATACCCTCATCCAGAGGGTTCTAGCACTCCAAAAGAAATATATCAGAACAATGTTCAAAATTGGAAAACATGAGTCCTGTAACGAAGTCTTCAAAAGAGAAAAGCTATTTACTGTAGTGTCTTTGTACACATATAAAGTAATCTGTCTGACTGAACTGCACAAACCTAAAACAAATAGTGAAATACATGGTCGCGACGCAAGGTGTAAATTGGACTTGCACCATAATGGTTATAATTTAAAATCTATAAACAAAGATCTCTTTATATTTGGTATATATATATATATATATATATATATATATATTTACAAACGCTTATTCTCCATATGCTTCGTGTTAATCGAGATATCGAGATGTTAATCTTATTGCTAATTTTCTTGTAGATGCAAGGGAAATTGCTAGGCTTTAAGTGATAGTCAAATATTTTAAGAGGCGGTTGCTATGTGGAGTATTCCATTCTATTTGCATTACCAGGACAAAAAAAATGAATAACGAACTTTAGAAAAAGTATAAGTATTGGAAACTTTAAGGGAATAACAAGCAATATCTCAAAAATGGTTCACCATTTTTCGAGCATTTTTATTTTCTCAAAAAAGGCTCTAACGATTTTGATTAAAATATCATATGTTTAAGACATTTTCATGACAAATGAAATGTATATCTCGAATTTTTTGGGAATGTCTCCAAAAGTATTCTTCATTGTGAACGACGTTTGCATAACTGGTAAACCATAAGAGATAAACAAAATTTTACCACGCAAAAAATGTAGATCGCGTTAAAATACACATTTTATGTCATATACATTTTTGTTGTTGAGTGAACCATTTTTGAGATATTGCTTGTTATTCCCTTAAAGTTTCCAATTCGCATCTCTGGAAGATATTGAACCTAAATACCAAGTTTGGTGTTTATCCGACTGTTTGTTTCTGAGTTATGCTGTTCACAGACACACACACATGGACATGTTTCTAAAAATGCTTTTTTTTTTGATTCAGGGGTATCAAAACATGTATTTCCGGTGAAATCTCGGTATCGAATTTTTGGGTGGAATACGATACTTCCCCTACTTACTATACGTAGTAGAGAAAGTAAAAAATATCTTTTAAACAATGCTTGAAAGAGCCTGTATACAATATTCATACTTTCAACAAAGTATAACAAACATATATTTTCTAAACTGCAATTTAAGTTTTTATCTTTGTACTTGACAATGCTCGAAACTTGTAATTGAGTCTATGGGCAATAAACTTATAACTTAAACTTGAAAAAACGTCCTCACTTTCCACACTTCAAACAAAAACTAAGCAAAACTGAATGGTGCAACAATGGTTTTCCGGTGTCATTGCATTACCAATGAATCAGCTATTTTGACAAAGCAACACTGCTTTTCCCAGAGCTGGCCAATTTTCGTGTCCCAATACATATATAGTGACCTTCTATATAAGCTTCGGAGCAACACGACCCTCAGAAGAATAACTGAAGAAGATAAAAAGCTTCATAGTAAAGATCCTAAATCTTTCGAAAAGATAGAGCATTCCATCATTAAGAAGGCAAGAGTGAGCGCACAAAAAGCCTAAGGCAGTGTGAGTGCATTGTGTTTTCGACAGTTCCTTTAAAAGACAAATCAAATCAATACAACTTTCTTGTGCAATATTCAGGGCTAACATTCAGAGGACCACATTTTACTTTACGTTCTGAGACATGACTCTCAACTTGCAAGCCTTACAACATATGGTTTTCGCAATAAGATAATTAGCGATTAGGCATCCCAAGTTTTCCGCTGACACGTAGCCATTTATGACCTTAGACTTGATAGTAGCGCTGTTTGGGTCAGAGATTGACCTTAATTCAATAGAAACATAAATATTTCCTTCACAGGAAAGCCGTCGGTAATTATTACTGTTATCAAACACAATTTGCATCATCTAACGTTTGGTATCACGAATAGCCAAGTGTGAATGATATGTTGGCCTTAGAACACCAGTAAAATACGCCATCCATGACATCCTTTATTACTTTCCCCAAAGGAACACAAAATAAAACACCCTTATACCTCGTTTATACTTCAACTTTTACTTTCTCTACTTAAAAAAAAATTCTGATGTGATACATTCACATGACTTTCTCTACCCTCTATCTTTATTAGTTACAAACTATTTTTACTAAAGTTTATTTTTCTATCTACTACATTTTAATCCAAATAAATCTTTACAGAAATAGCTACATTAACATTTCATTACAGATACAAACAGAACACAGCGATAGTCAAATGTTTAAGAACTGGATGTTATATGCTGGCCTTAATATTCCATACTGTTACCATGCAATCGCGAGAAACAATTGAATGTTGAAAGAACTTTAAAGAATAATCAAACAATTCGAGCCTTTAATAACGGATATCTCAGAAATGGCTTACGCCAAAGAAAAGCTTATTTGAAGTATATTGTGTGTTGTAAATAGATCTACGTTTTCGTCTATCGCTTAACGTTTAGCAGTTGTACAAGATTATAAATATTTTCTTCCAGCTGAAGTGAACTTCACAAGCTATTCCCAGAAAATTCAAGATATACATTTTATTTTTCATGTAAATATCTTTAATATATTGTATTTCAATCAAAATCATTAGAGCCATTTTTTACAAAATAAAAAATTTGGAAAAATGTTCCATGTAAAGGGTAGTTTGGAATGGCGGCATTTTCTTGAAAAGCTTCGTGTCGCATCCTTTGAAGGTACTAAACCTAAATACCAAGTTTGGTATTTATCTGACTTTTCGTTTTTGAGTTATGCTGTTCACGAAACACCAGGGACGGCTGGTGACTGAACATTGGTGGTTCACAAAATTATCCTTGCAATTTGAAATATTTTAAGTAATAAATACGGAATAAGTTTCTCACTATAGGCTGATTAATTTACGCAAATAAACAAGAAATGGAAATTCACAATATATAACACATGCACATTTCATAAACAGTGTAGCATATAGCACTCACCTATTTATAGAGAAAATCAGCCCTTCTCTCCTTCCTGCCAACAAACTTATCGATGACCAGCTCATTGAAGTTCTTGATCTGCATGATGAAATCCCTTTCAATGGAAAGCATGGCCAACACAGATAACCTCTCCTCAGACATTGTGTTACGCAGAAATGTTTTAATCCTTTTCAGAGTAGAGAAGCCTCTTTCTGCCTCACATGTTGTCATGGCGATTGTTAGAATGACACTTAGTAGTTTAACAGATTCACTAAAAGTGGAACATAAATTATTGTCCCTGAAAAACTCCATTAGTGAAACAACCCCAGTTATGTTTTTAAATTCTTCAGTACTATACATTTTGGAAAGTCTGTAATCAGTTTCTTTTCTTCAATAAAAGAATATGTCTGAAGGGCAATTTTAATATGTTGTTCCGGGAACGAAATGTTATATTCTGAGAATCTCTCCGGCTGAAAATGAACTGCTGCTCCCATATGAGCAACAAATCTGAATCTGTCTTTCATTTCAGTAATGATTACATCACACATCTTTCAGTGTGTTCCACAGTTTTTCTTTTCTTCGTCACAGTCTCATCAACTGAAGTGGAACTTATGGTGCTTCTAATTTTGAGAATTTCCACCTCAAAATAATTAAGTCTATCCTGGACCATTACAGGAGTACAGTAGCTCCTCTGAAGTTGGTTGTAGAAAATATCGACATGGGGCATAATTTTATGGAAGAAGGACAACCAAAATATGAAATCTGCATCACTCAAAATTCCAATAAAACCAGATGCTTGAAGAACAGAACTTGAATTGGTGATTCTTTCGCCTCTCCTTATGATTTTCATACATTCTATTAACTCCTCCCTGTGTTCGAAAACTGTGTTGACAGATCTAGATTGAAAGTTCCATCTCGTTTGCACTGATCTTGGCAGCTGCTTCTGCACTACTTCTTCTAAAGCTGATGTTCTCTGAGGAGAGTTAGAGAAAAAAGCAGAAATTCCTTGAAGATTTATGAAGACAATTCGTACACTATTCGCTGATGCTGCATTTAACATAATTAAGTTTAACTGATGCGCATGGCAATGAATGCATTCTGCAGACCTGTACTTCTGTTTTATAATGGATTGAACGCCATTTTTCGACCCATACATAACATTAGCCCCATCGTATGTTTGAGCAATCAATTTATGTTCACAGCCTAGCAGATGTCGATCAAGTTCTGGCAATATGCATGCAGCTAAGTTATCTGCTTTGTGCCCTTTAGGATTCACACAACCCCAGTACCTTTCCACTGGCTTATGGTTTACCAGATATCTATAGACATTTACCATTTGATACTTGGATGCTATATCGCTGGTTTCATCTATGACAAATAAAAATGGCGATTCTTTTATTTCTTTCGATATCTCCTCATGACAGACTTCAAGCATGCATTGCAAAATCTCATTTTGAATCATTTTTGACGTTCCCTTAAACACTGTTGCATTTTCCAAATGGGTTTTCAGAACACTGTGTAGCTCTACACTGAAATTTATCAGTCCGCGAAAAAAACCGTTACTTGAAGTCGCTGACTCATCATGTCCTCGAAGAGCCAACTCAAAGGCCCCACAAAACCTAATACAGTTAATAATAATGTTTAAAACATATCTATTTTGTGCTACTTTCTGGTTGTGTTCTTTAATTGCTCTCCGATATGCACTGTCCATCTGTTTTGCTATATTTACATTGCCAAACATAACAAGACTGACAGTATTTTTCATGTGCAACTTTGACGCTACATGTTTTATTTCGCGGTCATGAAGATGCTGCAAATCATTCACGCCATGCTTTGTCCATGTATCTTCACCATCAAACAAAACCCAAGGAAAGCAAAACAGGGCGTTTTTAATATCACAACCACACATCGAATCATATTTTTCATATACATTGCTGTTAAAATTCCTTTTAAAACTTCTTGTTTTTGTTTGAACTACCTGAGTGATTTTTAGCTAGGTGTGGGCCTGCTAATGCGTTTAATTTCATTCTTTTCCTCCAAGATTAGTGTTGGAAACGGTTGCGTTAAAAGAGACTGAACGGAATTCATTGGTTCTCCTTATAGCAGCGTTTACCTGTATTTAGCTAAAGAAACCACTTTGATTCATAAATTAAAACCCGATACACACAACACGGCACAAACCACGTGGCATACAGGCAACGTAATGATCAGAGATGCAGTTCAGTAGATAGAAGACCGGAAGTGCGGTAAACATTTACTGTGAAATCAATAGATGGCTCTGTGTATGGGACGAAACGAAAAGTATTGTTCCTGTTGATTATCCTATTCTATGCTCTCTGACTACTAGGTTAACCAACAACATGCAGCTTATGCCCCCTCACTTCCCCCCATTCACCTCTGCGCTCCCTTGGTTCGTCATTCCCTATACTTCACCATTATACCAATGTGGGTTGCAGCCGGGATAGCACTACTTGGCACCTGCAAACAATACAACGCTTGCCGAAGTCCACTCCACAAGATCATGTCAGAATGATAACCGAAATGTATGAATCGTATACGTTATTTACATTAAAGGGAGAGCCAGGATTTTGGTTGTAGCGTAAACGTGCTACCATATTAACAAGCCCCCTAATAAAACGCACGCACACACACACACACACACACACACAGAGACTCTAACGACTTCTATTAAAACACTATATTGTGACGTAAATTCACAATTATATTTAGGTATCACGCTCTCGTAAAATATAAATATAACTCTCACAACATATTTGAGATATCCACCTACACGACAAATCAAATGTAGATATATCTTGAATTCTCTGCAAATAACCTACAAAGTCCTCTTAATTTTGAAGGAATTTTGTACTATTTTTTATAACTGACACACCATAACAGACAGACAAAAATTTACTGCTTAGAAAACGTATATTCGTTTCAAACAGAATTTATTTAATTTTTTTTTCGTGACATCAACCACATCCGGTATCCGTTATTATTGGTTTGAATGTTTCAATATGTTTATTTTTAAGTGCTATCGTCATCCAGTTTTCGCGATATCATGGAAAGAGCATGGAATTTCATTCAAGCCCAGTATGCATCGTCTCGCTTTTAAACATTTGACTATTGATTCGGTTTCGTCTATCCCCCTTGTACTCACAACGAAGTGCGTAGTGAACTATTTTTGTAATGGTTTAATCCTATTATAGTGAAGTAAAGGAACACATATGCTTTCTTTAGAATAGTTTGTGAAAATTATACCAAAATAAATGTTAGTGAGTAGAGAAGGTCACATAAGATTTTGTTTTAAACTAGTAAGTGGCTAATCATTTTTACTCGTGGTATGCAGGTCATTTCAAAACAAGAATTCCTTTTTTAAAATCTGTCTATCGCTTTGGCCTCTGTATTTTTCTGTATTTTGTAACATTTGCTTATAGAAGAATGAATACAGAAAGTCATGTGAATGCAACACATTACATTTTTAATACTTGTCACTGTAGTGTTGTCATCATTCAGTTGTTTCTCTCTATGTTTTGGAAAGAGTATCGGATTTCAAGGCCAGTATATAGCTACCAGTTTTTAAACATTTGACTATTATTTCAGCTTCTAGTATGCCTCTTTTACCTACAAAGACATGTTATAGAAGGTGTTTTGTTATGTTATTTGCACCACGCTTTGGGCGTCAATTTGAAGTAGTTTGTATTGAAGAAGTTGTATTATATTTCAACTGTTGGGAAGCCGAACTTGTAGTAGTTGCAACCGCACGTATAGCAAACAGTTTCCGGTAGCCTTCGCCCCAAATGTACTTTCAGGTGGCCTTTGCCCCAAGTTTAAAAAAAAATAACTTTATAATTAAACTGTTTCTTTAAATATTTAATATTTATGTTTGCCTCGGCTGCGTCAGTATTTATTTTAGAGACATGGATATCTTAGCAGGGTTGTGATGCAACAAGAATGTAGGCTTACACAGATTATAATTTTACTTCACTCCTTTTATTAATACTTGATATGATTTACATAACACTTCACTGATATAGAGAGCTGTGAGATTCATTTTATTAATTAATTACACTTTTTTAACACGTAAACTTACTTTTCGTCCCACACGAATACATATTATATTTCTTGAGGACAATTTTTGCGTCTGGTTAGTAACGCTTTCTGCAGGCAACTGGCTTCTAGAATTGTAAATGTTTCTATATTTCAGTTTCTGATTGGCTAATCCTAATCCAATAGAATAACTTCATTTAACTAAAGCTTTTTCTGGTTGTTGATTGGCTATTTTATAAACTGTCACTAAAATTACATTATTGTTACTCCAAGAATCACAAGTAGTACTGTTAAACTTTCTTACTCATTATTGCCTCAAGGTTACCTCATTGTTACCTCATTGTTAGAAACTTTTTACTTATTCTTCTCACAGCTCCTACATTATTAAATTACGTAATACCTTAACATAACATTATTACACATGGATACAATAATACAAGCATATGCAATGACTGTTACATACATTTTACAAATTACTACATACACATATTCCTTCAAGGCGGCCTGTTATTGAATTTACATATTATATAATTTGACTGAAATCATTTAAGTGTTAAAAATATCGCCACAATGTGTAATGCAACTATTTCGGCAAACGTTCACCTGGATTAACATGAAATAGTTAGAAAAATAAGCTTTTGTAGGAATAATTTGCAGAAGAGTGGGTAGACGAAGTCATACGAATGTAATACATTTAGATTTTCTTTATTTAGCGGGCTTCTAATCGTAGCTATGTTTTGGTGAGATTCCGATATGGACATAAAAGTCTGAACGGGCTCGGACCTATGCCGGACCCGCAGGCAGGGTTTGGGCTTAATCTGAAAAACGTTTGTCGGTTTCGGGTTAGAAAATACAGACGCAGAAAAATTAATTAACACATTCAATACGTCATTTTATTTATCAAGTAAATATCTTAAATGTATGATATGAAGTTCCACGTAAAGGGAAAATAAAGAAGAAAAGACTTAATTGATTACACTTTTTTGGTCCACGATGTTGAGACGCCCAGAATAGCACAATTATCGCAGCATGCACACTTCCATAGTTACAATAAATAAATGCTGACTTCGGTCAATTGCGAATAACGTTATATGCAACAGCACTGCAAACAAAACCTCCCCCCGTCCGCCAACTCCCAGGACATCCAGGGAAAAAATCTCCATGCCAGTAACAGAAATCAAACTCAGGTCCCTTCGTACCGCAGGGCTCATCGTCGACTAATAATAATAATAATAATAATAATAATAATAATAGTAATAATAAATGAATACTGCAATACAATTTTATTTAAAACAAAATTAGACAATCGGGCCCGGACCATTGTTACAGTATAATTTTCTCGGACTCTACTCGGTTCAGACCGGGCCGGGCCTAAGAATTACCTTTAATTGGACATTTCTAACAATAACCAGACAGAAAGTAAGAATATAGATTACCACACTGACAGGCAGCTGAGGCTGCTGACCCTGCACGGCACATGTTAATGATGAAAGCAAATGTACAGACGTGATAAGTGATCCTTTTCATGGCCTTTGCCTCCTCATTGGTGTTCAGGAGGAATCCAAACACACAGAGACACTTGTGACCTCGCCATCGCCTGATAATTTGATAAGATCACAGACGATGGCGCAGATACGCAGTGCGGAGTTTGCTGCTTCGTCAGCTTTCCCAAGTCTATCTGGCAGAAGAAGCGTTCGTTACTCTATAAACGTGACTTAGTTTCTTTTCTTCGAGCAACTACAGGCTTTTTCACAGAGATTGAGCATCTATTATAATATTATAAATATAAAGATATTTGTCTGTATATTGAAGCAACATACAGTACTAGCCACGGACAAACTAATACGATAACTCTTATCTAATTCACAGTTTCTCAGCATCAGCAGTAATAATTTCTTTCTTTAATGTTTTTTGTTCTAAGTTTTTACGTGTTATGTATCTTTTTGTGTGCTAATATTGTACGTATAATAATTAAGAGGTTGTTAAAAACACATATATTCATAATGTACATATGGTAGAGAACAAGTATATAACGTTATAACATCTAAAATATAATATAAAAGGGAAACAAACTGTTATTGGAGGTTATTGAATAGTAGTACCAATCAGGTACATAGATACATGCTTATAATTCAAATACGTACGTTAAGAAAACGGTTGAAGGGAACGCTAACAGAAGCTTGTCAGTGTTCGAGCAGGAAGGTAGTGTATAAGCTCGTCTTTAAATAGACGCTAAAACTACGTATTTAAATCTACCAGTTATACATATTTTAACATAACAAATGTAATAGTGAATTATGAATATCATATGTGGTTTATCTAAAATACAAGTGAAATAATTAACAGAATACGTGTGTGCAAAATATTTTCACCTTCTCCATACCCAACCCTGACAAGACACAATTGCTCTCCGACACAAATACAGTAGCCGTGGCACAATTATAAAATAATAATTACAACATACTAACACACACACAAGAATAGATATACGAACATCAGATTCCAGTCTACGAGAACGTCGAGATACGTCAGGAGAGTACGGTCATCAAGACGACCTACAGGTACGTAATACAGCATCCATCATCATCAATGTAGTGAGGTCCTACCAAGGAGGAACGCTACAGTATACCTATATAGGATGCGGGGGAAAGAAAAATCTGATGCGTTACATTCGCATACTTTCTCTACCCTCTGTCGCTTATTAGTGGGTATACAATTGTTCTTACGAAAGTTTATTTACTTCATTTTAATCGAGATAAACCTTTGCGGAAATAGCTGCATTACACATTTCGATATAGATACAAAGGAAATAGCGATAGTCAAATATTTCAGATCTGGACGCTGTTTGCCTTAAAATCCCATACGCTTTCCATGACATCGCGAGAAACAACTGAAAATCGATAGGACTTCAAAAGAATGAACAAGTATTGAACAATGTGAACCATTAATAACGGATATCTCGGAAATAGCTTATGCCAAAGAAAAAGCTATTTAATATAAATTGTGCATTTTAAAGGGACCTATAATTTTTGTGTAGTACTTTTCATCTATCGCTTGACGTTTACCAATTACACACGATTATAAAAAATCTCCTTCCAAATGAAGAGGACTTCACAGCTATTCCCAGAAAATTCATTTTATTTATCATGTAAATATCTGTAATATATGGTATTTTAATCAAATCGTTAGAGCCACTATTAGAAAACAAAAAATTTCAAAACATCTTCCACGTAAACGTAGTCCAAAACTATCCTTTTCGTGCATAACAATTTTTGATATTGTGGCGTATTATTAATTTTGTCATTACCAGACGCACTGTTGTACTGTATTGTTGCTACCAGACGTATCATTATTGAGTCTCCTTAGTTATATTTGGGCTTAAGGGTCTTTCTTTTGGCGCGGACCACGCGGACCACGGGGGAGATCTGTTTGCAATTGTCTGGTGTGACGTCAGCCCTGTCTGGCTTTGACCACGCTTGGTAGGGGGAAAAGTTAGCGTCACTCGAGAGTAAGTGGTCGTTGGAACCAGTCGTGTGTGGCTGGTCTACGGTCTGTGGCATCTCCCTTCATCCTGTTTCCTTTGTTAACTATGTAGAGAAGCCAAACGTTTTTGTGAATAAATCCCAGGTAATGTGTGTTATGTAATCTCGCAATGTAACATAAACCTCAAGCCTTCCCCTTAATTCTACACACTGCCAGCGAGTTGCGCTACCTCCGCCTCCCATGTGAGTATTCGGGTGGCCTAAATTAATCATTTTCTGGTAATCGTTTTGGCCTTCACCACAACATGTAACAATATTCGACTTTGTCCAGTTTTTTCCCCTTTTAATTGTCACTTTTCTCAGTTTTTACTGCCACTGTTTGGTTTATATGTAGTTTTACCTTCACTGATGTCACTTCACTAAGCTGAATATTTAAATTCTCCGCACTTCACTTCCTTCGTGACGTAGCCTCTTCACACTGGGAGTCGAACACGCCCCTCCGCAGTAGCATTCGCTGTAGGTCACTACAGTCATCACCATCCCACTCTCGATGTCGTACCAGAAAAGTAGTCGCTAACTCGCTCGCTCACTAGCTCAACAACTCTCCTCACCTCGTACTCGCACTTACTGACTTCGCGAGAACGCTCACTTATATAGGTACTAGAATCTTTCCGCAAAGTTCTCGAAGGTTCTAGAACTATTTCGACACACTTTCTAGAGAAGGGGGAAGAAGAGCTTCCAGAAGCTTTTAGTTATCTGCCCGGTGTTTACGCTGGCGAGCGGCAGTTATCGTGTTTACTCGGACCGCTCGGCGCCTACCTGCCAATAACCTTGAGCCATAGCCGTTGCGTCAAAATATTTTTGATAATATAAAAAATGGGTCTATGCATTTCGAATAAAGCACTACTTACTAAAGATATTTACATGGCAAATAAAATCTGTGAAGCCTTCATTCGGAATTTTGTATAATTTTGCATAACAAAAAGTCAAAACAAACAATTTCTGTTAAATAGGCTTTTGTGACATTAAATATTTCCGATATTTTAGTTGTTATTAGTATGAATGTTCCCATACTTACGTGATTCAAGTGATAATTTAACATTTGTTTCTTTCTCGTGGTCATAGGATTTCAAAATCAGCACCTAGCGACCCCGTGAAGACTCTCTGAAGTTTACCGGGTTATCATAAATAGCATGTCTTTAATATTATAAATCTTAAGAACTATAGAAAACAATGAAATAATATTTTTAACATTTGCATGGCAATAAACAACTAAGGTTATATAATACAATCCTTAATTAGTTAGTTTTTAGATTTATTACTTTCTCTACTACGTATAGTAAGTAGGGGAAGTATTGTATTCCACCCAAAAATTCGATACCGAGATTTCACAGGAAATACATGTTTTGAGACCCCCTGAATCCAAAAAAATCTGATGTGTTACACTCACATGACTTTCTCTACTCTTGTACAATCTATTTTTACAAACGCCTATTCTCCATATGCTTCATGTTAATCGAGATATCGAGATGTCAGTCTTATTGGTAATTTTCTTGTAGATGCAAGGGGAATATGGTAGGTTATAAGCGATAGTCAAATATTCTAACGCTGGTTGCTATGTGGCGCATTACATTCTCTTTGCATGTCCAGGACATAAAAAAATCTGATGTGTTACACTCACATGACTTTCTCTACTCTTGTACAAACTATTTTTACAAACGCTTATTTTCCATATGCCTCATGTTAATCGAGATATCGAGATGTCAATCTTATTGGTAATTTTCTTGTAGATGCAAGGGAATTATGGTAGCTTTTAAGCGATAGTCAAATATTTTAACGCTGGTTGCTATGTGGCGCATTCCATTCTCTTTGCATGTCCAGGACATAAAAAAACTGAATAACGAATTTGAGAAAAAGTATAAGTATTGGAAAATTTAAGGAAATAACAAGCAATATCTCGAAAACGGTTCATCAACAAAAGAAATGTATATGACATAAGTTGTGTATTTCAACGCGATCTACATTTTTTGTGTAGTAAAATTTTGTCTATCTCTTATGGTTTACCAGTTATGCAAAAGTCGTTCACAATGAAGAATACTTTTAGAGACATTCCCAGAAAATTCGAAATATACATTTCATTTCTCATGACATTATCTTAAACATATGATATTTTCATCAAAATCGTCAGAGCCATTTTTGAGAAAATTAAAATTTTCGAAAAATCTTCCATGTAAAGGGTAGTTTGGGGTGGGGGGATTTTCTTGAAAACCTTCGTGTCGCATCTCTGGAAGATACTGAACCTAAATACCAAGTTTGGTGCTTATCCAACTGTTCGTTTTTGAGTTATGCTGTTCACAGACACACACACACACACACACAGACACACACACACACACACACAGACACACACACGGACATGTTTCCAAAAATGCTTTTTTTGGATTCAGGAGGTCTCAAAACATGTATTTCCGGTGAAATTTCGGTATCGAATTTTTGGGTGGAATGCAATACTTCCCCTACTTACTATACGTAGTAGAGAAAGTAAAAAATGAATAACGAATTTGAGAAAAAGTATAAGTATTGGAAAATTTAAGGAAATAACAAGCAATATCTCGAAAACGGTTCACTCAACAAAAGAAATGTATATGACATAAGTTGTGTATTTTAACGCGATCTACATTTTTTGTGTAGTAAAATTCTGTCTATCTCTTACGGTTTACCAGTTATGCAAAAGTCGTTCACAATGAAGAATACTTTTGGAGACATTCCCAGAAAATTCGAGATATACATTTCATTTCTCATGACATTATCTTAAACGTATGATATTTTCATCAAAATCGTTAGAGCCATTTTTGAGAAAATTAAAATTTTCGAAAAATGTTCCACGTAAAGGGTAGTCTGGGGTGGGGGGATTTTCTTGAAAACCTTCGTGTCGCATTTCTGGAAGATACTGAACCTAAATACCAAGTTTGGTGTTTATCCGACTGTTCGTTTTTGAGTTATGCTGTTCACAGACACACACACACAGACACACACACAGACACAAACACGGACATGTTTCCAAAAATGCTTTTTTTGGATTCAGGAGGTCTCAAAACATGTATTTCCGGCGAAATCTCAGTATCGAATTTTTGGGTGGAATGCAATACTTCCCCTACTTACTATACGTAGTAGAGAAAGTAAAAACGAATAACGAATTTGAGAAAAAGTATAAGTATTGGAAAATTTAAGGGAATAACAAGCAATATCTCGAAAACGGTTCACTCAACAAAAGAAATGTGTATGACATAAATTGTGTATTTTAACGCGATCTACATTTTTTGTGTAGTAAAATTTTGTCTATCTCTTATGGTTTACCAGTTATGCAAAAGTCGTTCACAATGAAGAATACTTTGGTGACATTCCCAGAAAATTCGAGATATGCATTTCATTTCTCATGACAATATCTTAAACATATAGTATTTTAATCAAAATCGTTAGAGCCATTTTTGAGAAAATTAAAATTTTCGAAAAATGTTCCATGTAAAGGGTAGTCTGGGGTGGGGGGATTTTCTTGAAAACCTTCGTGTTGCATCTCTGGAAGATACTGAACCTAAATACCAAGTTTGGTGTTTATACGACTGTTCGTTTCTGAGTTATGCTGTTCACAGACACATAGACACACGGACACACAGACACACAGACACACAGACAGACACACACACGGACATGTTTCCAAAAATGCTTTTTTTGGATTCAGTGAGTCTCAAAACATGTATTTCCGGTGAAATCTCGGTATCGAATTTTTGGGTGGAATGCAATACTTCCCCTACTTACTATACGTAGTAGAGAAAGTAAAAAAATTTTTGGAAACATGTCCTTGTGTGTGTCTGTGAACAGCGTAACTCAGAAATGAACAGTCGGATAAACAGCAAACTTGGTATTTTAGTTCAATATTTTCCAGAGATGCGACACGAAGGTTTTCAAGAAAATCCCTACACCCCAGATTATCCTTTTCATGGAACATTTTTCGAAAATTTTAATTTTCTCAAAAATGCCTTTAACGATTTTGATTAAAATATCATATGTTTAAGATATTTTCATGACAAATAAAATGTATATCTCGAATTTTCTGGGAATGTCTCCAGAAGTATTCTTCATTGTGAACGACTTTTGCATAACTGGTAAACCATAAGAGATAGACAAAATTTTACTACACAAAAACTGTAGATCACATTAAAATACAGAATTTATGTCATATACATTTTTTTTGTTGAGTGAACCATTTTCGAGATATTGCTTGTCATTCCTTAAATTTTCCAATACTTATACTTTTTCTCAAATGAGAATTCGGTATTCACTTTTTGTCCTGGACATGCAAAGAGAATGGAATGCGCCACATAGCAACCAGCGCTTAAAATAGTTGACTATTGCTTAAAACCTGCCATATTCCCCTTGCATCTACAAGAAAATTAGCAATAAGATTGACATCTCGATATCTCGATTAACATGAAGCATATGGAGAATAAGCGTTTGTAAAAATAGTTTGTACAAGAGTAGAGCAAGTCATGTAAATGTAACACATCGGATTTTTCTTAGCGTTTACGCTTGCATTATTCGCTATAATGAGAATGCAGCTTCTTGTAACAAAACTTAATGGGGAACTTTAAAACATACAACTATTAAAGTTGATGTAACTTCTTTCTGGTTGCAAACAACAGATGTACTGTTATTAGAGATGGAAGTTGAAGTTTGAGTTGTTTGGGTTGACGTCTAGGTCGTCATGGTTTGGAATTTGGGCTGGAGTGGGATGATGAGGTGTGGACTGATGTGGGTAGATGAGGTGTAGGTGGATGGCTGGCTACTGGTGGATGCTCTCGAAGATCTTATAGACGCGGATGCTGTGAACTTGAATTACTGGATTTGAATTTACCGCGCCTATAGCACATCTGGCAAGTCAATTTTATGCTTAGCGTGGCAGAAGTAATTTTCTTGGCGGATATTTCTTATTCAGTAATTATTAATACGTAACGTGTGTTACATGCAGTAACTTTATTAATGTTTCTTTTCGTCCGTTGTATTTTAAGATTTTTAAAACACTACTACCTCAATTCGTAGCAATGATACTTATCTCAGCTTCTTGTCGTGTTTGCAAGGTAAGATAGTATTTAAATAACAAATCCAATCAGTTAACTTTCAGTATAATATGTGTTTTGTTTTACTTCTTTTAACGTTAAAAAATTTACGTTAAAGAGTTTGAACAAAAAAGACTGAATTGCAGTAAAAAATATAAAAAATCATATTCAGAAGTAAAATTATTGTTTTGAAACACCATTTGAGTACTAAATTTGCCTTAGGATTTGCATTTTTTATTTTAAATAATTAAATTTGTGTTTATGGCTACTGAAAAAGAAAAAGAAAGCTTGAATAAGTGTGTGTGTGTGTGTGTGTGTGTGTGTGTGTGAATTGATACAAGTCTTTCACTTCCTTTGTAAAGCGTCTCCTTCATGGAGAAAAGTTTTCTAACAATTCAACAAGTTGAAAGCTGTTTACACCAACGTTTAATTTAACAATTCTTGCATTAAATAAATCACATATTAATGAAAATAGCAAATTTAGAATCATAATACATATAAAACATATTTCTGTTTGACTTTTCTCTTTTTGTTACAAATTTTTTGTTTTCACAATATTTATTTTATTGCGAATTCAATCTTTTTCGTTTATACTCTTTAACGTAATTTCCTTTAATGCTATTAAACTTTTCTTGTTCATTCTCAGTAGCCATAAACACAATTTTAATTAATTATTTGAAACATAGAAATGCTTTAGACAAATTTTATGAAATAAATGCTGTTTTAAACAATAATAATTAATAATTATGATACAAAATGCATTCATAAATATACATTACATGAAATTAAATATGCATTCCGTTGGATTTCAGGTTTGTCATTGCTTAGCAAGTTTAGAAATTGCTTCCAATAATTTGATTAGTATCTAGTTCAAAATGAAAGATGTTTATGTACATTCTCTTGTAGGCTCTGGATTCCGCAATTTGCTGATGAATGACACTGTTCATTAATTTGTTACTGTATCGATAATTTGATCAAAGAAGTTGTACACGGAGATATGTTTCATTGCGAGTTTTAACATTGAAACCGGCAACTGAATTTATGTCGGCAACACTGACTGGATGCCTTAGATTATCACCAGGAAGTCGTAAATTATAAGGAAGTGGTTGGTTATCGGGACTATAAGCGAAATAGTCATCTTATA
Organism: Deroplatys truncata; assembly: GCA_030765065.1. NCBI lineage: Eukaryota > Metazoa > Arthropoda > Insecta > Mantodea > Mantidae > Deroplatys > Deroplatys truncata. Next base: position 48,700,318 of record CM060986.1, read on the forward strand.
ATCTTATTAAATCGTTTCTGATAAAACAGGTCATATTCACCAGAAAATGTCATTCACAGAAAAAACTTTCAAAGCAAAAATGGAGAAAACAAACACGCTTATACACACAGAAGCTGCCATACTTAAAGTAGTACCAATTTGTAGAGCAAAATTCCCCTAAAAGATGCGCTATAGTTTTCCACTATACTTCAAAGTGTGTAGGAATTACGGCTTTTTTTTTGGTGAAGTGATGCAGAATTCACAGTAGAAAATTGAAGATGCAGTAGCATTTTTAAAAATATGTTTAAGTATTCTTTCTACAATGGTAAAGTATATACCAAATTAAATAGGACTTTCCAATTAATAAGAGTGCACAGAAAATTAAAAACGTCTTTTTTTTTATTTTATACACTTGGTCTCCCGTTAGGGAAATGATAACGAGAATATAAAGGGCTATGACTCCTACATTTTACATATTTTAAATATGTTTCCAGTATTAGTTTAACACTCCAGTAAAGTTAATTTTCCCGCAATTAGGAGGATGCATCACAACAGTCCAAAGGTCTTATAGTTTTATTCTGTAAGATTCCTAGCCTAATGCTTAGCCGTTCACAAGGTTTGGTAATGTCACGTGTCGAGGTCAATGAAACAATTTTTAGCTGGTATAAAAACCCAACACATCCTCCGTGCAGCACATGATCCGTATCCGGTCAAGGCACATGGGTTAAACAGCACTTATGACGTAGGGACCAGCGCCTGCCTATGTGTACCAGAGCGAAAATCCTCTCAGCTATTGATGACAGTTTCCTACGTCAGTCTCACGTAACAACCACAAGCCATTACGCAAGCAGATGTTCATCTTTTCTGCAAATATTTTTTTTCTTTACAAGGAAAAAAAAGTATAAAATTCCCAAACACTTTTTACTTTCTCTACTACGTATAGTAAGTAGGTTAAGTATTGTATTCCACCCAAAAATTCGATACCGAGATTTCACCGGAAATACATGTTTTGATACCCCCTGAATCCAAAAAAAGCATTTTTGGAAACATGTCCGTGTGTGTGTGTGTGTGTGTGTGTGTGTGAACAGCATAACTCAGAAACGAACAGTCGGATAAACACCAAACTTGGTATTTAGGTTCAGTATCTTCCAGAGATGCGACACGAAGGTTTTCAAGAAAATCCCCCCACCCCAGCTTACCCTTTACATGGAAGATTTTTCGAAAATTTTAATTTTCTCAAAAATGGCTCTATTTTGATTAAAATATCATATGTTTAAGATATTTTCATGACAAATGAAATGTATATCTTGAATGTTCTGGGAATGTCTCCAAAAGTATTCTTCATTGTGAACGACTTTTGCATAACTGGTAAACCATAAGAGATAGACAAACTTTTACTACACAAAAAATGTAGATCGCTTTAAAATACACAATTTGTCATATACATTTTTTGTTGTTGAGTGAACCATTTTCGAGATATTGCTTGTTATTCCCTTAAATTTTCCAATACTTTTACTTTTTCTCAAATTCGTTATTCATTTTTTCGTCTTGGATATGCAAAGAGTATTAATCTGTGGGAAAGGGAATGGTGCTGCACCTAGCAACCAGCTATTAAGAGATATGTATGTGCTTAAAGGCTACTGTATTTCCAAATTGTCCTTGTAGATATATATTCCCCTTACATCTACAAGAAAATTAGCAATAAGATAGACTCTGCAAATGTTTATCTGAATTAACTCGATGTAGATGGAGAATAAGCGTTTGCATAAATGGTTTGTACAAGAGTAGAGAAAGTCATGTGAGTGTAACACATCAGATTTTTTATGTAACGTTGTCTATTTCTTTATTGTTTATTGTGAGAATAAAAAAGAAACTTTGCATCAGAGATGCATGGTGATTCAAAAGAAAAATTATGTGTACGAATAAATCCAGAGCTTCAGTATTTATTCTGAGAGAAACTAGAGCTCGAGTTATTTGTGTTTTGGGTCTTTCACAAATAAAATTATAAAAATCAAATAGTAGGTTAATATAAGCAACTTATAAAATAGATACTAACATTAAAAAACCTTATTGTCTCACTCACACATATGTACTCACAGAAAAACACCATTCTAATATACATGTTACATTACCAACGACAGATTTTTGACGAGAAATAATCTCAAATTAAGCAATATGGCTTTGGCTACTTGCTAATATGGAAAACATATCATAAGCTAGTTTTTATTACTTTCTCTACTTCGTATAGTAAGTAGGGGAAGTATTGTATTCCACCCAAAAATTCGATACCAAGATTTCACCGGAAATACATGTTTTGAGACCCCTGAATCCAAAAAAAGTATTTTTGGAAACATGTCCGTGTGTGTCTGTGTGTGTATGTCTGTATGTGTGTCTGTGTGTGTCTGTGAACAGCATAACTCAGAAACGAACAGTCGGATAAACACCAAACTTGGTATTTACGTTCAGTATCTTCCAGAGATACGACACGCAGGTTTTCAAGAAAATACCCCCACCCCAGATTACCCTTTACATGGAACATTTTTCGAAAATTTTAATTTTCTCAAAAACGGCTCTAACGATTTTGATTAAAATATCATATGTTTAAGATATTTTCATGACAAATGAAATGTATATCCCGAATTTTCTGGGAATTTCTCCAAAAGTATTCTTCATTGTGAACGACTTTTGCATAACTGGTAAACCATAAGAGATAGACAAAAGTTTACTACACAAAAAATGTAGATCGCGTTAAAATACACAATTTATGTCATATACATTTTTTTTGTTGGGTGAACCATTTTCGAGATATTGCTTGTTATTCCCTTAAATTTTCCAATACTTTTTCTCAAATGGGAGTTCGTTATTAATTTTTTTGTCTTGGATGTGCAAAGAGTATTAATCTGTGGCAAAGAGAATGGTGCTGCACCTAGCAACCAGCTATTAAGAGATATGTATATGTTTAAAGGCTACTGTATTTCTATATTGCCCTTGCAAATACAAAACAAGGGGAACATAGTGGGCCTTAAGCGATAGTCAAATATTTTTAGACCTGGTCGCTATGTGTAAAATGTAATTCTCTTTGCATGTCAAAAGATCGTTTCTGCAAATGTTTATCTCGATTAATATGAAATAGATGGAGAATAAGAGTTTGTAAAAATAGTTTGTACAAGAGTAGAGAAAGTCATTTGAGTGTAACACTTCAGACTTTTATTAATGAATATATACGGAAAAACAGAAGAAAATAACATAAGATGGTTTTGCTTCATACTATATAGAATTTATGTTTTTTCGTTTCCAAAACAGTACGTCAAATGGAGTTTTTCCGTTTAGTTACTTTCCGTACCGCAACAGCAACACATGAATACATTGGCCCTGCAATGAGCATAGGAAACGTATGAATGTCCAGCATAATATGCAGTGTAATAGACTCGTTTCGATACTCCTCGCTAAAACTTCGGCATAAGCATTTTACTCGCCCTGAAAAAAACTCACTTTCCTATAGGAGTGGGAGTATGAGTAGGACTATCTGCGGAGGGGGTCTTAGCAGCTCGACCTGCAAGATCTATCGTTCCTGAAGCCACTGACGGCGTGCCCCCGGGATGGAGGGGTGAGGGAGAGGAGACAGAGGGCGGCCGGACCAGGAGGCACGACTGCAGACTTGCACATCCCAATGGGGGGACAGGACTCGGACACCAACCCCATTCCGGGGAAGAAGGGTTACATAGACTCTCCTATTCCCCTGCCATGCAACGTTGAGATTCCCACCGACAGCTTGAAACAGACCAAGTAGATGAAAGGTGAAGTGAAATGAGAACTGAGGTGAAATGGAGGGACAGGGAATTCAGGATGTAATGCACCTTCCCAGCATTCGCCTAGCGACCCAGGAAAACCCCCAAAAAACGAATAGGTCAGGAAGTCGGCCAAGGAAACGAACCCATGAGCTCACAAATGCGGGCCACTGACGTTACCACCTGAGCCATCCTGCTCGATATACAGTTACGTAAGTAACTATTTCGGCGTTAGTGTTTTATGATGCATTTTCCGTTCATGCTGTCACGGTGGAAAATTGAATTTCCTCCATTCAGTGCTGGTAACCTAACTTAGTTACGTCTTTTATTTTACTACACGTATGTGGGGAACATATTAAATTCCCTAGCCTTTGATGAAATATAATCAAGTTGAATTTGGACATTTAAATCTTATCTGAGTATTACATTCCTTTGTAATTGTTAATATTTAATTAGGATTTAATTCATGAAACCTGCAGGTTATTTGGTACTTTCTCTACCACGTACATAACAGGTAGAAAAGGTGTTGCATTTCCACACAAAAAATCGATAGCGAGATTTCACTGGAAATACACGTTTTGTGGACCGCCGAATAAAAAGAAGCATTTTAAGAAAAAGGTCCACGCGCGAAAGATTTTAAAGTAACTCCTTCCACTCTCAACTACCCTTTACAAGGAACCGTTTTCAAACTTTTTTATTTTCTCAAAAATGGCTCTAAAGAGTTTGATTAAAATGCCAAATGCTAAAGATATTTACATGACAAATAAAATGTATATCTTGAAGCTTCTGGGAATAGTCTTGAAGTCCTCTCATTCGGAAGGAATTTTGTATAATTTTGTATAACTAGTAAACGTTAAGCGATACACGAAAAGGTGCTGTACAAAAAATGTATATCTCTTTAAAACACACAATTTATTCCTTTTTTGTGGCATAAGCAATTTTCGAAATATCCTTTGTTATTAGTTCGAATTCGTCAATACTTTTGTCATTCTTTTTAAGTTCTGTCGATATTCGGTTGTTTTTCGCGATTGCAAGGAAAGGTTATAGAATTTAAGGCTAGGATATAGCGTCCAGTTCTTAAATATTTGATTATCTGTGTTCGCTTTGTATTATAACGAAATCTGTAAAGTAGCTGCTTCTGCAAAGGTTTATCTCGATTAAAATAAAGCAGATAGAAAAATAAGTCTTTGTAACAATAGATTATATAGCCAATAATAAATAAAGAGGATAGAAAACGTTATGTAAACATAACACATCAGATATAACACAACACAACCAGACGTGGAAACTCGATCACCAGTTCGCCACCAATTACTAATGTTAGTGACCTTGCTACTAAATCCACCATATTCAACAGCTATTGTTAAGTAAATATATTTTCGCATAAGTAGGTACTGTTTCTGTTATTCACTAACGTCGATGAAATGGTGTGCAACAGACATGCGTTAAGTGTACTGGAGAATCTCGACTTCGTCCCTTATTTTCAAACTCTTCCCGTTCTCGTTCTCAATTACCGCGTGTAACTTAAAGATGTAATAACCGAGAGAGAGAGAGAGAGACAGAGATAGCTCCGAGGTAACGTGTAAGACTCGCATTCGGGAGATCTTGGGTTCAATTCTTGGGGCGGCCACTCTGACCGTGAGTTTTTCGTGGTTTGCCCTGGTTGCCAAGGCGGATACTGGGGTAGTTTCTCTTCTATCACAAGTTTTCTCTTTCTTGTTGCAGGTAGACTTAGGGGCTGTATAGTGTCAGTCGGTGTCGGACAGTTGAGGTAGATGCTTGCTCGTTGGAAAGTTCTTCTCGGGCTTGTCAGATAGCAGCCTTTTCTTAGCGCCTCAGGTGGGTGAGTTTACTCTAGAGGGAAGCCTTTTCTGAACAACCCGCCGGTGAGCTGGGTCATCAAGTTTGGAATCGTTAGAGACCTCTGCGCATCTCTGTCGGCCGGCCTGCCTGCGGTTCCATTTCATCCTGGGAGTAGTGAGCTCAAAAGTTTCGCGTTGAGTCGAGGTGCGTGGTCCTCCGTTCCCTGGTCATAGTCATATAGAAGTACGACTAGGACTAGGAGTGGAGGGGAACTTATCACCTCCACCTATGGAGGTCGTTTGTGTGTGGGCCCCTAATGGGGTGCCTCCGAGAGAGAGGGGTGAGGTGAGAGAAGAAGAGGCCGGCATGTAGCCCGGATGGTAGCTGGTGCAACTCCCTACTACAGGCTTGTACATCCCACTGGGGAGTTCGGACTCGGAGAGCGCCCCCATTCCGGGGCAGGAAGTCTTCCGGAGAGCATCCTTTTCCCTTGTCATGCAACGTCGATACTCCCGCCTACACTTGCAACCCTGAAACGATCAAGCAGATGAAAGGTGAAGTAAAATGAGAAAGGAGGTGAAATGGAGGGACAGGAAATTCAGGGGATGTAATTAACCTTCCCAGCATTCACCTAACGGCCCGTGGAAACCCTGAAAAATGCATGGTTCAGGAAGGTCAGCCGCGGGAATTGAATCCATGACCTTTGGAATTCGGGCCACAGACGTTGCCGCTCGGTATATAGATGTAACAACGAATATTTGGAAAACGGCTAATGTTACAAAAAAGTTGTTTTATATAAATTGTATATTTCAATGAGTTCTACGTTTTTGTGCAGCAGAAAACGTTTATCTGTCTCTTATGGTTGACCAGTATAAAACTTGTTCAAAAAGAATTCAGAAATAAGTGGACTCCACAGTGTTCTCACGAACAATTCAATGTATATTTTATTAGTCATATCAATATCTTAACCATGTAGTGTTTTAATTAACATCGTTAGCCGTTTTTGAGTAATTTCTTCTATGTAAAGTGTAGTTTGGAGTTTGGGGGATTTTCTTGAAAAGCTTCGTGTCTTAGTGTTGGAAGATGTTTAAATTAACTACCACGTTTGGTATTTAGCCGACCTTTTGTTTTTGACTTATGCTGTTTAGACACACACACATACACCGACTTTTCTCTAAAAATTGCTTTCTTCGATTCTGTTATCGTTAAAACGTGTATCTTGACTGAAATCTCAATATCGAATTTTTGGACGAAATGTAACACTTCCTCTACTGGTAAGCAGTAGGGAAAGTAAAAATGCGAGAAAACAATATTAGGAACCCAGCGGATTGGCTCAGGTGGTAACGTCTGAAGCCAGCATTCGGGAAATCCTGGGTTCAAATCCGTGGACCGAATGGGGTTATTTGCGTTTTCCTTAGTCGTCAAGGTAAATGCCGAATTTATTATCTAATAACACAGTCCAAAGTTCTAACTTAGGTCTAAAACAATAGTAAACATGAAAATATATGGTAATAGCGAATGCTCTGCCATCTATCCAAGATAATAAGAAGCAGGTAGACTGAACTACACTATAATGGCATTTGCCCGGCACATGCAGAAGCAGAGATACAGTTGCCTGGCACTAAGGCTTCTGTGGACACATGTCAAAGTGCCATCTGCCCGTTACGTATAGGAGAGGTCCAGTTGCTTAGCACTAAAGCTTCTGTTGACACGTGTCGAAGCTGCCATTTTGCCCGTCTTGTATAGAAGCAGAAGTACAGTTGCCTAACACTAAAAGTTCTGTGCATACACGTCGAAGTTGCCATCTGCCCGTCCCTTATAGAAGTAGAGGTACAGTTGCTTAGCACTAAAGCTACTGTGGACGCATGTCGAAGATGCCCGTCTCTTATACAAGCATAGTTACAGTTACCTAGCACTAAGGCCTCTGTGGACACGTGTCGAATTTGCTACCTGCCCGTCTCTTATAGAAGCAGATGTGCAGTTGCCTAGCACTAAGGCCTCTGTGGACACGTGTCGAAGTTGCCGTCTGCCTGTCTCTTATAGGAGCAGAGATACAGTAGCCTAGCAATAAGGCCTCTTTGGACACGTGTCGAAGTTGCCGTCTGCCTGTCGCTTATAGAAGCAAAGGTACAGTTGCTTAGCACTAGGTTCTCTGGGACACGAGTCGAAGTTGCTATCTGCCCGTCTCTTATAGAAGTAGAGGAAGAGTTGCCTAGCACTAAGGCCTCTGTGAACACGTGTCGAAGTTGCCATCTGTCCATCTCTTATAGAAGTAGAGGTACAGTTGCTTAGCACTAACACCTCTATGGACATGTGGCAAAGCAAGATGATATGATTCAGGGATGAGATCTAAAGGCTAACTGTCCACCACAGACCGATCCACGAGGTATCTCCTAACAGATCCGTCGCGATATGACACGTAGTTAAAGCGACGTAAAATATATAAAGGAAAAATTACGAGATGGTCAACTTTTAAAATTTGTATTCGCACGTCGATTTAAACGTCGCCTTTAGTCGTAGAGAGTTGGACCTAATTGTATAGCCTTTGAGAAATGTTTCTGTGGACAGTTAAAAACATTTACTTATTACGAAACGCTGTCGAAAATCCGTATCTAGTACCCAACATTAGAAATGGCACCAGCGTCTTTGACACGAGAGTAGCGACTCGAGTATTTTGAGTTAGGTCAAGGATGGAGCTGAGAATAGATGGTAGTAACTTGGGGCAAAAGGTTCTGCAAGTCACTCAATCAGTGTCGTCACAGCTCCTTAATTATCCCAACAAACAAAACAAGGTCGTCTCCCGTTGCACCCAACTTCAAGGCAGAACAGTGAAGAAACACATTTAAACTGCGGTTATATTTTTGTCCAGCGTTGCCAGATCGATTTTACTTAAAGTCACCAAATATGAACGCCATTTTCTTCTGTTTCAAAAATCTATATAATCTATACAGATGGCGCTGTTTGTTGTAAATGAATCTTCCAAAGGAAATATCTAGGAATCAAAATAAAAGAGCGCTTGCAACTTATACAAGCAACGCACTTCGCAAATAAACAATTCCTTTTTATATTCCCTAGCACCTACATATAATAGGTAGAGGAACGATTCCATATTTCACCGGAAATAATTTTGAGGTCTCCTGAATACAAAAACAAGTATATTTACAAAAACGTCCGTGTGTATGAAGTATGTGGGTGTATCACCGAGCAAGTTGGTTCGGCAGTAACGTGAGAAACTCGCATTCGAAAGGTCCCGAGTTCGAGTTCCATCGACCGCCCACTGACCTTGGATTTTTCGTAGTTTCCCTGGTGAATGCTGAAGTGATTTCCTTTCGATAATTTCCTCTCATCCATTTCCTTCTCATCTTTCAGACGTGCTCTTAGATTTCGTGGTGTGTGGCGGTGCTGGAGTGATGCTACTGATGGTTACTCCAGAAAGGAGTATTCTGCGAGGAAATTAGAGGGCTGCTTGGATGAACGGGTCGTTCATCGCCCTCTCTGGTGAGCTCCAGTAGTGGGACGGGTCTTCGAGCAAGGAAATGTTAGGGACGCGCGTGGCCTGCGGCCTGTAGCCTCCTGTGGTTCATTCACTTCATCCTTTCCTCCTGTGGAGTGATAGCCGCAATAGATCTCGCATAGGCCGCAGTGTGCGAGATATCCCCCTCCGTTGTATTCCCTTTACCCTAGATGGATGTGTATGATGAACAGCATAACTCAAAAAGGAAAAGTCGTTTAAATAGTAAACTATGTATTTAAGTTCAACATCTTGAAGGATGAGACAAGGCGATTTTCAAAAAGGAATATCTCCTACACTAAAGTACTTTTAACGTGAAAACGTTTTCTTTATTTTTGATTTTCTCAAAAATGGCTGAAACGATTATTGTGGTTTTTATTATTATTATTATTATTATTATTATTATTATTATTATTATTATTATTATTAGTAGTAGTAGTAGTAGTAGTAATAGTAGTAGTAGTAGTAGTAGTAGTAGTAGTAGTAGTAGTAGTAGTAGTAGTAGTAGTAGTAGTAGTAGTAGTAGTAGTAGTAGTAGTAGTAGTAGTAGTAGTAGTAGTAGTATTTACCCCCCGTTCTTGCTGCATTCGGCACCACAGATGGTGACAATGATGATATCTGAAATCAAATGATTGGAAACGGAAATTTGGAAGAAAATTTCCAGACTAAAGCTTTGGGTACCTACCCGGCATTTAACAATGAGGACTGACCATATGTTTAAGATATTGACGTCATTAATAAAACGTGTATCTCGAATTTCCTGTTAATAGCTGTAAAGTTCATTTCATTCGGAATGAATTTTATATAGTTTTCTATAATTGTAAACGTTTAATAAACCTACCACACAAAAAGTGAGATCTCCTTTTATCTCATTTGATCGTCACTAAACACAGTTTATGTAAAATTAAACGTTTCTGATATTATTGTTGCTATTTGCACGAATTTTCCAATATTTAATGTTTTCAAGTGCTATCACAACTCATTTATTTCTAGCGATGTCATGCAATGAGAATGGAATTTCAACGCCAGCATACAACGGACCGCTTTTTAAAGATTTGACTGTCGCTTCAGCTTCCCATGTCCCTTTTATATATTAGAACAGGTATCATCAATGCGTAGCTCTAGGGAGCCGGCTTTACCTACTACGCTCCCGTTAGCGTCTGTCACAAGAAAAGCTGAGCAATAGACTGGTTTGTAAACTCAGTGGCGTTTCCTGTAACTGCATGGGATAATTTTGCGATACAAATTGATTTGAAGTGTTGCAATCATATTGTTTTACGGAACTATATTGTTGATATGATAATGCATTATTATTATTATTATTATTATTATTATTATTATTATTATTATTGTGGTGGTGGTGGTAAACAATACAATTAGCACATGGCGAGACATTAATTTGAGCATTTCATCATAGGAGGGATTATACAAGCAAGAATAATAAATTCTGTAATAAAAACATGATAATTGTATGTTCAAAGGAAAAATAAACAAGCTGTGAGTTTGACTAGCATAAACAAATTCAGCAATAACAATAAATTACAGTACGATAAAATGTACTGGAATTACATTCACAAATGCTGTACATTTTAGTTTTTCCAACAAAGCTGATGTTTCTTCCCCTTGGTATTTGCATACTGATTCACATAACAAGAAGAATAATGGCCTGTAGATTAAACTTCTTTATATAGTTTAGCATCTTATTATAAAATAAACACTTTCAGCATTATATTGGGCTCTAATAAAATTTGTTTCCTCTCAAGCAGGGTTGAATTTAGTAGTTGTTGACCTACGCTCAGACGTACTGCCCTCCATGGTAAATGAAAACTACCCGACAGAACCGCCGATGCGCTGAGGGAAGTTATGTCACTAACGAGATAGATCGGATACGGCGTGAACTGAAATAAACTGGTGCTTCTAGTCCAGTCATGGGCCAATGAAGTGAAATTACAGTCGCCTAATATATACATATTGCAAACAAATAAATACATAAATTGCTCGTTAAATGCATAGAAAACCCACAGTTATATTATGAAGCTATTCAATCTTAGCCATGTTTAAGATCACCATTACTACGTAACCTGATTTGCGCCGTAGCCTGTCTATCTCGGTATCCACGGGAGGGTATGAATGACGTCAACATTTTCCCTTTTGCTCCTCTTTCAGTTGCTCCCATCACGCTTATATACTGGTTAAGCAAGCTCCCAACAGGTCTGCTGAATACTTGACGGTAGCTGTATTAGACGTCTTCATGGGTCGAAACTTTCAGACCCGGCACGGGCCGATCCGGCCTGGTCAGAACCGAGCCCAAGTACGGTCCGATTATCTAATTTTGTTTTAAATGAAATTATTTGCAGTAATAATAATAATAATTGTTATTATTATTATATCCAAGAAACATATCGGCCTGCGGTGCGAAGGGATTCGAGTTGGGGATGTGTTCCTGTTGGGAGGCAGGCTAACGGATGCACTGACCTTGAGACCATTTAGGAGCCACTGCATAGAAATAGGGCATCTGAGGTCCTGGAATCAGCATACAGTAAGTGGCATGTTGACGGCATACTGCCTTATTTACCACATGTCAACCCTATTACTGCACTCTGCCCATAATGTCCTGGGTGTGCGTGGACAGAGGGAGGCCGAATTTGCAGCTGTCGTGCTGTTGTAAGTTATTCACAATTGACAGAAGCGAACATTTATTTATTTCTACTGAGATGAATGTGTGTAATTCTTTATTTCTCAAAAATGGCGATGAATTTAATCAAATACCTTATGGTTAATATATTTACAGACAAAATTAAAGTTAACTGAGATAAAATTAATTTGCTTCGTCCGGCTTGAACCCGACAAGCATTTTTCAAATATAGCCCGGACCTGGCACGAGGGCTTAGGCCCCAGCCCGTGAAGATCTCTACTATACAAAGTGCCCTTCAAAGGAGTTTACACTCTTTGAACATTAATAACAGAGAAAGTATTACAGATAACCTGATGTATCTTTTTGTATCTGTATCTGTCATGATTAGCGCTTGTTGCCATTCATTTGTTTTTCTTTGTACCAGCAAGACGTGCGGCAATTCCTGAATGAAGCATTTGTTGAGAGGTGGATAGGTCGACAAGGAAGTGCCGAGTATCTATCAAGATCTCCCAATCTAACGCCGATAGCCACTGTCTACGCCACAAAGCCACGTACGCTAGATGCCATGAGAGAGGTAATCGTGACTGCCTGTGAATCCATTCCCAAGGAAACCATATCACATGTTTGTCGATCTGTTCCTTAGCGTTCCATGCATTGTTGACAATGGAAGGCATTTTGAACATCTTCCACATTAGAACATCCTTAGTAATGTTTCGAACATCTTTGTGGCTTTAAAACATCCTAGTTTTGTTAACTTTGTTCCGAGTTATTAAAGCTCAAGAAGTATAAACCTCTTTCTGGGACACTCTGTATATACAATATAATGATACAAATCTTGTGTTACATTCGGAACACTTTCTCCACATACTATCATTTATTTTACCTCTTTTGTAAACATTTTATTGCAAAATTATATACTTCATGTTACTGGTTATAAACCTTTGCAGAAATAGTTTCATTACTCGTTTCGTTTTAGGTTCAAGAGGGATAGAGAAAACCGAATCGATATTGAAATGTTCAAAATCGGTTCGCTATATCCTCGCTTTGAAATTCTATCCAGAAACAGCTGAATGTTGACAGCACTTCAAACAATGACAAAGTATTGAAAATTCAAATTAATAATAACGAACATCTCGGAAATGTTTAATGGCACAGGAAATTTACTTCACATAGATTGTGTGTTTTAAAGTGTTCTACGTTACTTGAGTAGTAAGCTTTTGTTTCCATCTATTATACTTTACTTGTTATATGAAATTATACGGAATTCATCCCGAATTAAGTGGATTTCAAGGCTGTTTGCAGAAAATTCAAGATAACATTCTATGGCTCATGCAATCTCAAACATGTTTTATTTAGATCCATTGTTCACAAAAATAAAGACACATTTTACAAGTAAATAGTTTAGGGTAGCGGGATTTTCTTGAAAGTCTTCGTGTTCCATCCTTGGAAGATAACTGAACTTAAAATACCAAGTTTGGTATTTATCCGGCATTTCGTTTTTCGCATACAGGCCATTTTTATTTCTTTGCCACGCACATAGTAAGTAGAAAAATTATTACATTCCACCCAAAAGTTCGATACGGAGATGTGTTTTGCGGCCCCTGAATCCAAATATGTATTTTTTTTTTAAAAAAAAAAAGGTCGCGCGTGTGTGTGTCTGTGAATAGCATAACTCGAAAACGAAAAGTCAAATAAATACCAAACTTGGTATTTAGGTTCAGTTAATTCCAAAGATACGACACGAAGATTTTGATTTTCAAGATAATTCCCCGCTACAAACTGCCCTTTAGATGTAACTTTTTTGAAAAATTTTGATTTTCTAAAAAACGCCTGTAATGATTTTGATTAAAATACCATATACAGACGGTTGTTCGCGATTTATGGTAACAATATCAGACGAGCACAATAGCTCCGCAATGAAACTTATGGAACCGAGTGAAAGTTCAGCCGTATGAGTGTATCACTGTTTGCTCAGTTGTGTTCTCTTGTTCTTGCTGCATCAAATGACGTCAAAAATAGAACCATTCTGTTAAGAGTACATTATTGCCTTTTCCGATACAAAATACTTGTGTTCTAAGATTATTAAGCAGTGCAAGAGGCGTGGTTTTACCATATCCAAGAAAGTGATCTCATGTGCACTCAACAAAAAAGGTAACGCCACATCAGGACCTATTCCAAACGGCAACAAACAGGGAAATCCACGACTGGCCACCAGTCGCACTCCGGAGATAATTTGGAAGGTGAAGGCCCATACCTCTGGACCAAATCCTGCCACTCAGAGGACTATTACACTGTAATTAGGAATCTCTGTTACTACTGTCATAATCAACCAGGATTTGAATCTAGAAAAGTGCATAAGAGCCGGGGATATAAGCTGTTGCCCAAAAATTTTGCAGAACGTATCCTAACAGCAGAAAGCTGTATGAACGATACATAGCTGATGAAAAGTGGATGTTTGGTGTCTTTTTAGATGAAGCATATGTTTATCTAAGTGACTACAACAAACCCTGGGCTATACATTACCGACCAAGGGGAGGTTGTTATAAGGAAACTAGCGAAAATTTCCCCAATCGTTTCATGGCAATAGCAAGGTACAGTTACAATGTCAAATTAACCATTCGTTGTGTACATAAAAATGTGAAAATCAACTCGGCATATTATCAGACTAACGTCCTGATATCAATTTTCCATACAGAAATCCCTGCTGTCTGTGGCGCAGATGTAAATAACGTCTGGTTGTATCAGTATAAGGCAACAAGCCATACGTCTGCTTCAACCTACAAATTTTTGGAGAACATAGAGAGAGAAATGGGAATACTTTCCATACCTTTCAGCGACATCCGTATTAAGTTATCTGATGCATCACTGATGGAGTTTTGTGCATATGGTTACTGAAAAGAGCCTTGGAAACAGACGGCAGCGAAATCTGGATGGTCTCTGGAAAGCTGCCAGGAGGAATGAAATAAACTGGACATCCCTGTGTTTCGTAGCAGATTGCTCCAGTGGAAGCTGTGCTGCATATCGATAGCTCGAACTAAAGGCTTCCAGATAGAACATCACTGCAGGTGGAGTCGTGGTTTTTCATAAGCTAAAGGGTTCTTAAGTTTGTTACCATTGATTGCGAACTACCTTCTATATTAACGATATTTACATGAAAAATAAAATGTATATATTGAGTTTTCTGGGAATAGCTTTTGAAGCCCTCTTTATTCAGAAGGAATTTTGTGTAATCCTGTATAACTGGTAAACGTTAGGAGATTGAAGAAAACTTACTACACACAAAATTTTGAACTCTTTAAAAAACACAAATTATTTCGAAAAACGTTTTTTGTGGCATCAGCCATATCCAAGATATCCGTTATTAATAATTCGAATTGTTCAATACTTAGCCATTCTTTTAAGTCGTCCTCCGTGGTGTAGTGATTACCATGCTAGCCTCTACTTCGCGAGGTCACGTGTTCAAACCCGGCGGAGGGCGATGGGTGTTTTCAGGCGTAAAACATGGCTTCCTTCGTAAGGGAAGTAAAGCCAGTGGTCCGGTGTCGTAGATTTACTGCACGTAAAGAACCTCAAGCCTGATAAAGAGGCCTCTGAGCAAAATTACCGGTCTTTCACGCCCAAAATAGAATGGGACGCTAAGACCACAGCAGTTAAAGAGCGTCCCTAAATGAAACTCAAATCAATTTCCATTCTTTTAAACTCCTGTCGATATTCAGTTGTTTCTCGCGATATTATGGTAACAGTATGGAATTTTAAGGTCAGCATATAGCGTCCAGTTCTAAAACATTCGACTATAACGTTTCCCATTGTATCTATAAGAAATATGTAATGCAGCTATTTCCGGAATTCTTTATCAAATTTAAAATGAAGTAGATAGGAAAATAAACTTTCGTAAGAATAATTTGTTGTATAACCACTAATAAGCGATAGGGGGCAGAGAAAGTCAAGTGAATGCACAAAATCGGATTTTTTTTCCTTCTAAAAATGCTTCTTTTGTATTCGGAGGACCTCAAAACACGTATTTCCTGTGAAATTCCGACATCGATTTTTTTGGGGAGCATATCTAATGCTTCCTTTACCTCCATCCTCTATCTGTAACAACTTCACATTATCCCTTGCGTATTTAATAGATATTTATATAAAAAGCGATGTTTCGTTTCACATACCAATAATTCTCGCCCATTTCTCCTGCTCTGAAAGGAGTCTTGAAGTTTGGCCAAGGATACTCCGATATTCTCTTCCGCACAAGCTCCTTCATCACCCTTGGTTTGCTCTCGCATCGAATATGGGTGTTTTGGTCTCAGAAGAAAGCGAGGCCAAGGACGTGTCCATACATATTTCATGGCTGTAAGTTCGCCTATGGAGTTCTGACCTCCGTCTCGTATGCTTGTGTGGATTTATACAACACACTGGTAAAGGTAACCATGGTGATGGGCTTCAGTTGCGTTCGCTTTATTGGGATTGTCAGTTAATATTCTGCCGGAGTTTATTTAGGTAATAATTATGACCACCGACAAAATACCAAATGAATGAGAATGCGATTAATTATTAAGAAATAATCAGACCATTCATGCGACAGGCGCATATCTTAACCATTACACCACTGAAGTCATGTCTGATCTAACCTATAAAGATATGAATGTACTAACGGCTACTGCACAGGATTGCATTGTGCTTGTATTTCACCTCTAATGATAATACCAATGAAATAAAACACCTGATTTATCCCCTCCCCATCGAATTGTACTCAATTACGTATATATTTGATCGCACCGCATTACTTTATCTACCTTGTACATAGTACGGTGAGAAGTTTCTGCCCAAAAATTAAATACGGAAATTTCATCGGAAATACATGTTTTGAGGCCCCTTAATAAAAACATTTTTAGTAAAATGTCCGCGCGCGTATGTGAATAGCATAACTGAAAAATGAATAGCCGGATGAATACCAAACTTAGTGTTTAACTACAGTATCTTCCAAAGATATGACACAAAGATTTTCAAGAAAATCCCTCCACCTCTAACTACCCTTCAAATGGAACATTTTTCGCAATTTTTGATTTTTGAAAAATTACTCGATTTTTATTAAAATACCGCATATTAATAATTTTACATTGCAAATAAAATGTATATATTGAATTTTCTGGGAATAGCTTGCTAAATCCTCTTCATTCGAAAGGAATTTTATGTAGTCTTGCATAACTGGTAAACGTTAAGCGATAGACGATAACGTACAACACAAAAAGGTGTATAAATCTCACAATTAATTTCAAATAACTTTTTTCCTATGGCATCAGCCATTTCCGATATCTGTTGTTAATGGTTCGATTTGTTCAATACTCTGTCATTCTTTTTAAGTCCTTTCGAATTTCAGTTGTTTCTCGTGGTCATGGAAAGAACATGGGATGTTAAGTCCAGCATACAGCATCCAGTTCTTAAACATTTGACTATCGCTGTGTCCTTTGTAACAATGAATAGATGATTTATTGTCTCCTTTGTACTTACATACAATTTATACATTGTTTACACTACAATGGAGTTGCTTATTATTTCTCTTCCCCTTATGTTTAACATTCTGTTGTGTATATAATGGGGAAGTATCATTTTCCACTATTTACTTTTTTGCCTTGCTACCTTTTTCTGTATTTTCTCCAATTTTCTTCACATCTCTTTTAACCACTTTAACCTAATTTTTCCTAAACATTTTGCTGCCTTCTCCATATATTCATTTGATCTTGTATTAAAAATCTTCCTAACTTTTAGCTCTATTGATATATTTTTCCATTTTTCTAGTATTAAATTCTCTCTTCCTTTATCCGTGTCCTCGCATTCCTGAATATAATGCCAATTGTCATGTAATCCATTACATTTAGTACATATCCCCCTTCTTCTCCCTGTTAGATCACTTAAATTCATTACACCTGTCCTCACCCATACATACCCCATTCAGGCCTCTTTGTGGCATACTTCGATGTATCCTTCTTTTCCCCATTCCGTTTTTAAATATCTATAATCTATTAATGACTTTTTTTCCTTGAAGCAATTCATAATTTCTCTTGTTCCAATTTCTTTCCAGAAACCCTTACTTTTGTTATTTCTTTCTGCCCATGTTTCCCCCGTTCCTATTTATTCCAAAGTTGTCTGTATATTGTGCAGCCAAATTTATTTTTTTCCCCCATTTTCTCCTGTACAACCAAGCATTGCTTTAGTAACTCATATTCCTCAAGTAGCTTTAACTATTTTGTAACTATAACGAAATGTGTAATGTAGCTATTTGAAGAAATGTTTATCTCAATTAAAACGAAGTAGATAGAAAAAAATCTGATGTGTTACAGTCACATGACTTTCCCTACTCTTGTACAAACTATTTATACAAACGCTTATTCTCCATCTACTTCACGTTAATCGAGATAAACATTTGCAGACTCTATCTTATTGCTAATTTTCTTGTAGATGTAAGGGGAATATATATTTACAAGGGCAATTTGGAAATACAGTAGCCTTTAAGCACATACATATCTCTTAATAGCTGGTTGCTAGGTGCAGCACTATTCCCTTTGCCACAGATTAATACTCTTTGCATATCCAAGACAAAAAAATGAATAACGAATTCCCATTTGAGAAAATAAGTATTGAAAAATTTAAGGGAATAACAAGCAATATCTCGAAAATGGTTCACTCAACAAAAAAATGTATGACATAAATTGTTTATTTTAACGCGATCTACATTTTTGTGTAGTAAAATTTTGTCTATCTCTTATGGTTTACCAGTTATGCAAAAGTCGTTCACAATGAAGAATGCTTTTGAAGACATTCCCAGATAATTCAAGATATACATTTTATTTGTCATGAAAATATCTTAAACATATGATATTTTAATCAAAATCGTTAGAGCCGTTTTTGAGAAAATTAAAATTTTCGAAAAATCTTCCATGTAAAGGGTAATCTGCGGTGGGGGATTTTCTTGAAAACCTTCGTGTCGCATCCTTGGAAGATACTGAACCTAAATATCAAGTTTGGTGTTTATCCGACTGTTCGTTTCTGAGTTATGCTGTTTACAGACACACACACAGACACACAGACACACACGGACATGCTTCAAAACATGTATTTCCGGTGAAATCTCGGTATCGAATTTTTGGGTGGAATACAATACTTCCCCTACTTACTATACGTAGTAGAGAAAGTAAAAAATGAAGTAGATAGAAAAAAATTATTCTTTCATAAGAATAATTGTGTACCCACTAATAAGCCATAGAGATAGAGAAAGCCATGTGAATGTAACACATAAGATATTCAAAACGCTTCGGAAATATTCGGCTATAGATAACTAAAGAACTTTAAATTAGATTTGAATACTTTGAATGCCATAACTTATGTTCTCTCTCTCTCTCTCTCTCTCTCTCTCTATAATTTTTTGACAATCTAGAACACAAACACTTTCGAAATAAGCTAAAAGCTTGTTATAGTTTCAGAAGAGCGCCGTAACTAAGGGGTGTCAAGAACCCCCATTTGAAATAAACAGAAATGAATTAAGCGTTTTAAATATAAGATATAAGTAGGTACACACAAAGTGGGTCAGGAGAAAGCAAGAGACGTAAACAAACATTTGAAATTCAAGAGGCATTTTTTCCCCGTTTTTAATGCATGCCATGGAGAATTGATGACGTGTACGTTTTTAAACAGCGAAACTCTTTCAGCTCAACATCAAAAATAGAAAGCTTTTAATTTAGTCTAATGGAACCCACAAGTAAGAAATGTGTTTGGAGCCTAGAGATGGCCATCTACACTCATTTTATTTTAAAGAAAATTCCGTTCGTCTATTCTCTTGTATCTACAACGAAATTTATAGTGAAATTATTTCTATACATGTTTATCTCGATTAATACATATTTTAAACTTTTGCAGAGAGCCCTCTTAGTATAAATATAGCAGCAGGAACAGCCGGCATTTCAGACGCAACGCAACCTTCTCCTAGTAAACTTCGACAGTACCACTGAAGATGTCTACCGTAGTTGTACACGAAACCTCTGGAACATCTATCTCCAGCAGACCACGGCAAAACAGCCCGGAAATAACTTCCAGTTATAATAACTTATCTTATTGCTAATTTTCTTGTAGGTGCAAGGGGAATATGGTAGGCTTTAAGCGATAGTCAAATCTTTTAAGAGCTGGTTGCTATGTGGAGCACTCCATTCTCTTTGCATGTCCAGGACATAGAAAGAAATGAATAACGAATTTCCCATTTGAGAAAACGTATAAGTATTGGAAAATTCAAACAAATAACAAGGAAGATTTAGGAAATAGTTCACTGCACAAAAAATAAATAAATAAAAATGTATATGACATAAACTGCGTGTTTCAACGAGCTCTACATTTCTGTGAAGAAAAAGTTTGTCTATTCTCTTACGGTTTAAGTTATTCAAAAGCCATTCAGAATGAAGAGAACTTTTGGGGACACTACTAGAAAATTCAAGATATACGTTTTATTTCTCATGAAAATATCTTAAATATATATTTTAATCAAAATCGTTAGAGCCATTTTTGACAAAATCAAAATTTTCGAAAAATGTTCCACGTAAAGGATAGTCTGGGGTGAGGGGATTTTCTTGAAAATCTTCGTGTTGTTTCTTTGAAAGATACTGAACATAAATACCAAGTTTGGTATTTATCAGACTTTTCGTTTTTGAGTTATGCTGTTCACAGACACACAGATACATACACGGACCTTTTTCTAAAAATGATTTTTATATTCAGAGGGTCTCAAAACATGTTTTTCCGGTGAAGTCTCGATATGGAATTTTTGGGTGGAATACAATCTACTTACTATACGTAGTAGAGAAACTAAAAAGGCGTGTGTCGACGCGCATAGTTCATTGATTCAATATTAAGAAAGCAGTCACCAGTCAGCCTGCACCTCTCAGTATTCAACTGATATAAGCTAGTGTAAGTGTTCTTGGATCACCCAGTAAATAAAATTAATTCCTTGAAAGTAACGTCCGCAATAGGTAAACGTTTATTCATGTAACGCAGTAATAGCTTGGTTAGGTGCAACGTAATTTAATAGTTTGTTTCACTGGACTCAGCCAAATAAGTAAAAATTGCAGCGTAAAAGACAACGAAAGTGTCATTATTTCAAAATCACTGTATTACCCACGCAACAATAGGAGTTAGCTCGAGGCAAACGACAATGATATCCAACGTTCAACGCAGCAACAGCGCCAAACGGCATTCATTTAAAACTAGCTGTCTTACCCGGCATTGCATTGTTACACTCTATAAATGAGGGTTTGAAAATAAGAATAGGGGTAATTTTTGAAAGTTGTAAGTAGTCTGTAATTTGTACTTGCACATAAAGCGTAAATGTCCAAAGCTTTGTTTAGATTGGTTAAATAGTGACAGTTTATACATAAGAGATTCAGGACGAATGTTTGACGCTGTTGATTCTGCTGCTGCAGTGGTTGGTTATGAGATCTTTCTCTAAGGGTATGCGTCGGCGCAGTGTGAAAGGGTAACAACAGTTAAATTTGCTGAGAAATTTAATGTGATCTAATACTTGAACTATTGAAGCGAGTTGCCGATCGTTTGAAGATCAAGAATGAGACTGATTATGAATTGTACGACTCGAAACATTAACAATTGAATTATTATTCCTGCTAACTTCTGCAGCATCCATTTTACGGTTGTCTTAGCCGCTACGAACTGCCGATAGACTGTAAGTCCCTAGGGTTGTACACGAAAGAAAAGAAAGACTAATTTTAGCGCTATTTTATTAACTTAGTTCCGCCTACTTTAGAACTCCCTACCAAATCTTACGCATCTGAAACAAATTTTACTCTTTGACTACCAAATTCTAAGAATTCTTCCTCTTTCTCATTTTTTCCGAACTGGCCTACGTGCAGTTTCATATCGCTTATTTGTTAACGTCTTGAATTCTAGCTACTTGAACCTTGAGCTAATGGGATTCTTGTTGACTTAAGTTCGCCGGAACGCTTAATTACTTTAGCTGCTCTAAACTTTAATTAATTACTATCCCTGAACCCTGAGGCAGTATTTTTATGCCTAAATGATATTAATTGTGTTTTATTAAAATTAAATTCAATAACAGCCCACCTTGAAAACAATACGTATATAATTATTATTTAAATTGTATGTAAGTCATTGCAAATACATATTTTTTATTGTAAACGTATTTATTAATGTTATGTAAATGTTTATATACTCTAATAGTGCAAAAAATGTGAGAATAATATGTTTTAGGTTGTTAATAATGAGGTAATAATGTAATTTTTGTGACAATAATGTGTCTGGAGTTTTAAAAAAAATACTGGTCATGGAAAGATCGGTAGTGACGTAAGTTTCGCTTACAGTTTGGAATTAGTCAATCAAAGTTTTAGTTTGAATACTTAAATTCTATTGGACTAGAATTAGCCAATGGGAGACTGGCATTACCGAAGCTTCAAGGTTTTTACCGTTGGATTTAGTCAGTCGCGGGTAAGATGTTGTAGAGTACGGATGGTAAAAATTGTGTTCTCCGCTAGAATGTATAAAGTGCTCACAGTTTCATTTATAAAGTTTTGTGTTTATAGATGTGCAAGTATAAAGAGAAATAAAAAGGAGTGAAATTAAAAAGTAAATTCTGTGACGTCTTTTAATTTTTGTCTTATCACAACCTGAAAAGAACTTATGTTTCTATAGTGCGACTGAAGCAGCCGAGGCAAATTTAAATAATATTACGTAAAACAAGCATCATCTTCACTATAAAGTTTGGTTTCCCAAGCATCAAAAACATCAAAGTGTATCTTAAAAACGTTGGGTTAAATACTTCTTCAAAGTGACACACATACGTGGGGATTCTCACATCTCATATCCAGCATCCAGCTAAATAACTTTTTCAAAGTTGGCAACAAACATACTTCTTCAAATTACAACTGTGGGGCAATCTCCTCCAAACAATTACCTAACCTATAAACTACCGCAAATTGGCTCCCAAACGTGGAGCTGGCTATTAACCCAAATAACAATCGCAAATCGTAATCTGCCTGGTACTGACTTCCTTATTCACTTACAAAGTTGTAACCCTTTCTTCTTCCACTACGCATGCATTCAACATTTGGAAATCATTTATTGCAATTATTTATCTGTTTTCCTATCATGTCTGTATGAAATTACTAATCATACGAATTAACCAATCCAGTATCAGGGTTGAAAAACATGAATATGGGTAACATTTTGAAGTTGTGTGGTATCCTATAAAGTCCTATAGTCCAAGTTCACAAATTAAAAGTAGTATAGTCTTAACTCCAAGGTGTTGAAAATAAAGTAAGGTAGCTTTTAAAAATTTCGAGTAGTATATAATTCAAAATAAGGATTATGTGGTTTTTGAAGTTTTAACGTAACCTATGATACTTGCCAACTCCTATTGTGCACTTGTGCGATATTTTTATAATGTGGTTTAAAAAGTGCAGATTTCCATACAAGGGGTGGAAGATGTGGTAGGGGTGGCTTCTTAGAGTTACAAGGTAGCTTATAAATTTTGGTTAGTTTCTATATAGTATAAGCATATATGCTTTCATTTACATAGGCCAATTAATTTGTTTAGGGGTTGAAATTAGGGATTGAATGTAAGGGTAGCTTATCATTTTTGTGACTTTCTAGAATAATCCAAATGTATCCGATTTTATGTAAATCAAGTTAACAACATACAAATCCACCCTAAAATTACTCAATTTTCCTTTTGGGTTCGAAGTCATTAAAAATCTTTAAAAATCTGCCGTAAAGTGCTAAACATAGCCTCATATCCAGCGAAACAGGACTGGCATTTGGTGACATGAATATGAAAAAGAAACCCCTAACACCCTTTTTTCAAAATTTTGGAAACATATAGCCTGTGATAATCTGGAAGAGTATGCATTTTCTATGCTGAAAGAATTATCAAAATTGGATGAGTGGTATTTGAGATTACCCTTCACAAACACACACACTAATTCACACACACACACACATACACACACACACACACACACACAAACTCTCTCTCTTTATAATAATAGCACCTACAGATAATTTGCAAATCCAAAAGACGCATGTAGAGCTATTTTCATTGAGGCCAATCAAAGAGAAGCAGAATTGGATTGAGTACACCCTCTTGGCAGCGTGACCAATGAAGGAGAGGGCATGAACTGTCGCGTCCTTAACGTAGCGTAGTTTTCCACGAAGATGTTTTATTTCCGCTGTTGAAGCCAGCTCTCTCCTGTATTAATAGCAGTTACCTGTGGTACATGACTGCGCCAAACACTGCTCCTCGCCCTTTATTGCAACAAGCAGACTGTGTCGTCCAATTGTGCGGATTCCATGGTCGCGGCCTTGCCTGCCAGAAGTAACATTCGTGAACTTATTCGATTAAGCTTAAAGCACGCACGCGCGTGTTTGTGTAGGGGGAAAGGAGTAACCTGGATCCCAACAGAGAGAGATAGCTTGCATTCGGAAGGTCCTTGGTTCGATTCCTGGGATCGGTCACTCTGAACGGATTCAATATTTAATTACCACGACCTAAAGTTCCATCTTAGGTCTAAAACAATAGTAAAAATGAAAATAGATGGTAATAGCGAATACTTTGCCATCTAACCACAGATAATGAAAGTAGATATACTAGACGGCAACCTAAAGCCAGTTTCCCGGCATGTGAAGAAGCAGAGGTACAGTTGCCTAGCACTAAGGCCTCTGTTAACGCGTGCGAAGGTTGCCATTCGCCCGTCAGGCATAGAATCAGAGGTACAGTTGCCTAGCACTAAGGCCTCTGTGGATACGTTTCAAAGTAAGATGATATGGTACAGGGATGAGGCCTAGGAGGCTAACAGTCCGCCACACCGAGCCATGAGGTCATATCCGTCGCGATATGCCCACGTAGTTAAAGCGACAAAAAATGAATGTTCTGTTCTACTGCTTTATATAGATTTATCCGGGTTTAAACTTTAACCATCACAACGCTATGTTTGGTTAGAGAAGACTTTGTCAAATATTTTGAGCTGATATTCCGGAGGGGGGAGGGGAAATCAACTTTATTATCTGTATATTTGTCATATAGTTTTTCGGCGATAGTGTTTTTGATACACTTTCCATTCATGTTGTCAACCCGGGATAGAGGGTTGAGATGAAGGGAAACACCGGCCGGAATCAGGAGTGACGGCACAGCAATGACAGGGTCTCTACATTTTCTAGATTGAGACGCCCCGGCAGTTAGACAGATGGACTGAGGAGCCCAACCCATACAGGGTCAATGCCCCCAAAGGGAGGTCCTTATACCCCGGAAACCAATCGAGACCGAATGACGGAGAAAGTTCACAGAGAGCATCCTTTTCCCTGCCACGCTGCACTGAAACTCCATCGCAGACACTTCCAACCCTGAAGTAGACCAAACGGGGTGAAGGATGAATGAAATGATTAATGGAATGAAATAGAGGGACGGGGAATTCGGGGGGTGAAAGAAACCACTCTAGCATTCTCCTGACGACCCACGCAAAAAACGTGGGACAGAGTGGGGGGTCACCGGGGATCAAACCCGGAACCTCTTGAATGCGGACCACAGTCGTTACCACCATACCGCTCGGTATGATATATTTACTATTGCCGACATGGAATCTGACAAGATTTTATAGTTTAATTTTACCATTTAAACCTTACGTGAGCGTCTATTTCCTTTTTATTTGTTAATATTTACTTAGGATTTAATTCATCCAGAACTAAACATGAACTGATCTTGATTGATATTTTAAGGTCAACAATAAGTCATGCATAATCGATCACCAGTTCGGCACCAAGGTTAGCATTGGTGACCTTGCTACTGAAACCAACATGTTCAACAGCTGGTAGTAATTAATTTTATTTTCATGTAACTATTGTTTCTATTAGTCCAAAAAGTAACGTAAAACACACACGCGTTAAATTTATTGCTGGAGAATCTCGGAAGTAGAAAATATTCGACTTTCAAACTCTTCCTCGTTCTCCAATGATGCACTTATAACGCTTGTATCTAAAATGCTTGATCTACGAGGGCGGGTTGATAAGTCCAGGACTTTGACGAGAGATACCGTTCTAATCACAGGTTTCTTGTTTGTACCCAAGTTTTACATCTATTCTGGGTATAATCGCAGAAATTCGTCATTTGTTTCTTAGAACATTGTTGAGAGCTCTAAAATAAGCATACGTGTGTTGCTTCGTAGAAAATGGAGAAAGACGGTAAGACGGTAAAGGAAACGGAAGAAAAGCTGAACCAGTATTATGGGGACTCTGCTCCATCACATGGCATGGTTCACAAGTGGTTCACAGAATTACAATGTGACCGTTCGAGCACAAGAGTTGCCGTGAGCACAGGACGGCCGCTTGAGGTCACAACAGAAGAAATTGTGAACAAAGTTCACGATATTGTGTTGGAAGATCGCAGAGTTAAAATCCATGAGATAGTCAAAACCGTAAACATCTCGAGTGAACGGGTGTATAACACTCTGCACGAAAGCTTTCAGCAGGATGGGTGCCGCGATTGCTCACAGTTGAGAACAAGCGGAATCGTGTGACCATTTTACAGGGATGTTTGAACATGTTCCAGCGCAACCCAAATGCGTTTTGCGGCGTTATATCACGGTTGATGAAACTTGGATCCATTACTACCAACCTGAAACCAAACAGCAATCAAAGCAGTGGATTTCCTTCGGCAAACCTGCTCCAAAGAAAGCGAAAAACCATTCCGTCGCCAGGAAAAATCATGGCAGCTGTCTTTTGGAATTCAGAAGGGGTGATAGACATCCACTACCTGGAAAAGTAAAACGATCACAGGTTCATATTATATAGCAATGCTGGATCAGTTTCACAAGGAATTGTTAAAGAAACGACCTCATTTGGTGAAGGAAAAGGTTCTCTTTCACCAGGATAATGCACCCGCACACAAGTAAGTCATTGCCAATGCAAAGTTTGTGGAATTGGGTTACGAACTGCTATCTCACCCACCATATTCTCCAGATTTGGCTCCGAGCGACTTTTTCCTCTTGGAAAACCTGATAAATTGGCTCACTGGGAAGAAATTCACGTGCAGTGAACACATCATAGCAGAAACAACCTCATGTTTTGCAGACTTCGAAAAATCATATTTTTTGGAAGGGTTAAAAGAATTGGACAGGGTGTCTGGAGTGGCAATATCATAGTGGGGGATTGATTGCACAACAAGTGTTTACTAAATTGTTTCTCCCTAGTGTTTGTAACAACATGGCTAACATAATCATATCGGTTTGCTTTTTAGTGGACAAACCGTGGTACTACTGTTTGAATGCATTTATTGGGAATGTTTTGATCAGTAACAGAAACTAGATACAAACATGGAAATAAAGTCACACATGAATAATTTGTAGGCTAGCTGTGAAAGTAAATCTAAAGAAAGTCGTGCGACTCTTACACACCGGATATTTCTTTTACAGAGTGAGCCAAAAGACTCCGAACCGCCTGCGCGGTGTTTTCCTGTCCGCGTCCACGGCGCTCATTGCAGTCTGCCGCTATCATAGAAAGGCGCGGATGAAACCATACATTTTTAAAACTACTTTTAAAGGCTTTACTTACCAACTTTATGAAAGGAGATGCTGAAACTGGCCACCGTCATTGTCCATACATTTTTGGCACCTCTTTAGGAAACTATCCATCATCCGCCGTAGTTCACGCTGAGAAATTTCCTGGCGGATATTTTGTTTTAATTCTTTCAGAGTGTGTGGGTTTGTCTTGTACCCTTTATGTTTTAAGTTACCCCGGAGGGGCATTTTATGAACAATATTACCGGCTGCGCGGTGTTTTTCCACTGGGCGTGTGGAAATATAATAAAAACATAATAACCACTGCTTCTATAAACAAAGTCACGCTGTTGACGTGGTTTCGGTCTGCAGTGTGAAGTGCAGTTTTAAGTTGACGGTGATGTGATATAGTTCAGTTATTACGAGTTATTTATTATTTTGTCCTGTACTTAGTCACGAAGTATATTATGACTCAGTGTATGTTTTCTACTGCACAGCGTGTATTTATTTGTGATTCGTATGTGTTAACTCGGTCAGCTCGCCAAGTGAAAGTACGATTTGCAGAAAGATTTCCAGGTGTAAAAGTTCCAGGCCGTACAACAGTCCATAAACTTTACAGGAAATTTCAGGCCAAAGGAAGTGTTCAGACTAAGAAATCTAAAAGACGGCCTTCGGTTCTTACCGAAGAAACATTAGACGACATGGTCATCGTTTGGAAAATTCTCCCCAAATATTCTATGATGGATAGTTTCCTAAAGAGGTGCCAAAATTGTATGGACAACTACGGTGGCCAGTTTCAGCATCTCCTTACATAAAGATGGTAAGTAAAGCCTTTAAAAGTAGTTTTAAAAATGTTGTATGGTTTCATCCGCGCCTTTCTGTGATAGCGGCAGACGGCAACGAGCGCCGAGGACGCGGACAGGAAAAATACCGCGCAGGCGATTCGGAGTTTTTTGGCTCACTCTGTATTAAGGATGCCGGTTGACAAAAATGAAAAAAAATCGTTGGATATTCGAACTAAATATGTTTAAGATGTTGCTGTATTATTATTATTATTATTATTATTATTATTATTATTATTATTATTATTATTATTATTATTATTATTATTATTATAAGCAACTATGTTTTATTTCTGTCAAATTTGTGAGAATCAAGAAGATAATTTCAAATAAGAATAGCTGGTGGACAGGTTTAGGCACAGTTTGGAGAAGATAGGAATGGCAATACTTGGCAACTAGAAGAACAAAAATCTGATGTGATACATTCACATGACTTTCTCTACCCTTTATTGTTTATTAGAGAGTATAGAAACTATCTTTGCAGAAACAGCTACATTACACATTTCGTTATAGATACAAAGAGAACAGGATAGTCAAATGTTTAAGAGCTGGATGCTGTGTGCTGACCTTAAAATTCCATATGTTTCCATGCAATCGCCAGAAACAACTGAATGTTGAATTTTAAAGAATGACCAAGAAATCAACAATACGAACTCTTAATAACGAATACCTCAGAAGTAGCTTATATCACAAAAATACTTATTTTAAATAAATTGTGTTTTAAAGAGATCTACATTTTTTGTGTAGTAGGTACGTTTTCGTCTATCCCTTAACTTTTACCAGTTGTACAAGATTATACAAAATCCCTTTCGAATGAAGGCTGTTCCCAGAAAATTCAAGATATACATTTTATTTGTCATGTAAATATCTTTAATATATGGTATTTTAATCAAAATCGTTACAGACAGTTTTTAGGAAGTCAAAATGTTCGAAAACTATTCCATGTAAAGGTTAATTGGGGTCGGGGATTTTCTTGAAAATCTTTGTGTCGATTTCTAGATTTTGGAAAGTAGTGAGAAATAGGACAGAAGATATAGAGAAACAAGAAATTTGGGGAGGCCTTGAAAATAAAAATGCCTTTATTTATATAAAACAAGAGAGATTGGAGGAAAGAAGATAATGTTGACATACGTAGCAAGCAGGAATGGTTTAGAATGGATGAGAACAGGGGCAATGTCCCTTAGAGGGTTCAAGAGTGGGAGAATCAAGAACATGTGTCATATGTGGAGAAAAGGAAAATAAAATAAATTACTCGGCCTGCGACCTTCGTTTCACAAACATTCCTATTCACAAAATAAAACCTTACTTTTACTCCTTGTAAAGGGCATCAAACCAACGCATTAAATAAATGGTGGGCTAAATTTCCCAGCAGCGAACACCGTTATGTTGCAATATCCAGTACACGTGAACTCAGTGTCCTATATTTCCTAAAGCTTTTGTTTTGTTTACTAGAGATGATGAGAAGATAATGATGGATATTTTTAGAACTACTCAACCGCAGCTAATGAGGGGACTGCTTAAATATTATTGTTTCCACATGGTGGTTTGAACTGAACGGGAACAAACATTAAACCGGGGGACGCTTCTGTACCTTTTACTGTCTCTAGCACCTAGTTACAAAATGAATAAATGAATGAATTTGTCACTTCATAATATATCGCATTTTTACGTACACAAGGCAGAGAAGGTATTGCATCCACCCAAAAATTCGATACCGAGATTTCACCGGAAATACATGTTTTGAGGCCTCTTGAATCCAAAAAAGCATCTTTAGAAAAAGGTCAGTGTGTGTGTGCGTGTGTCTGTGAACAGCATAACTCAAAAATGGAAAGTCAGATAAACGCAAAAGTTGGTATTTAGGCTCAATACCTTCTAAAGGTGCGACACGAAGATTTTCAAGAAAATCACTCCACGCCACACTACACTTTACTTGGAAAAAATTTCGATTTTTTTCCCCTAACATATGGCCATAACGAGATTAATTAAAATACCAAATAATAAAGATATATACATGACAAATAAAATGTAAAGCTTGAATTCTCTGGGAATAGCTTATAAAGCCCTCTTTATTCGGGAGAAATTTTATATAATTTTGAATAACTGGTAAACGTTAAGCGATAGACGAAAACATACTACACAAAAAATGTACATCTCTTTAAAATCACAATTTGTTTTAAAAAACTTTTTTGTGCCATTAGCCATTTCCGAGATATCCGTTATTAATAATTCGAATTGTTCAATACTTGGTCATTTTTAAACATTTAACTATAGTCATTCCCTTTGTATATATACAGAGTGTTCCAAAAATAGAGGGCACAAATTCAGGTATGCATTCCCCATATAAAGACAACAAGAAAGGTCCATTACAACATACATGCTTGGTTTCTGAGTTATGGCCTTCAGAACAGTGATATTCGCCGGAACGTTTTTCTTCCCGCAGGTAGTTGCTGTGACAAGATATTAACAGGACAATGCGGTCCACGATCTCCACACGGAGGTCCTTAACATCGGATCCCGCATCTCGTTACAGGAAGAGCTCATCTCATCGTTCACCACCGCCGCCAACTCCACAAACTCAGAACAACATCCCCGCCGACAAGCTGCCACAGAATCTTCACTTCAAGACCTCCACGCCATCGCCGCCGCCAACTCAGCTAACACTGAGCATCATCTCCGCCGACTCACCGCCTTGGAAGCCAACATCCAGGACTTACAAGCCATCACCACTGCTTTCACTTCAGCCTTCCAGTCCTTCTCCACCAGCTGCCTGCAGCGATTCGACAGCGCCGACTCCTCCATCAATGGCCTGGGCGCATCCATCGCCTCCCTGCCACAGACGACAACACCGACGACTCCTACAGATTTCCTGGAGGAGTTTCGGCACGCCATTACAGGACTCACCGACCTGAAGAGTGAACAGGCACGACAGACCGCCTACCTGTCACTAGAACACGCC
Organism: Deroplatys truncata; assembly: GCA_030765065.1. Taxonomy (NCBI): domain Eukaryota; kingdom Metazoa; phylum Arthropoda; class Insecta; order Mantodea; family Mantidae; genus Deroplatys; species Deroplatys truncata. The sequence goes on from CM060986.1 coordinate 48,731,383, forward strand.
ATGCTGTTTCAAAACATAAGGCCCCATCGCCCAACATCAACGCACCCCTCACGCGGCGCGCTAGTGTACCCAAGCACAACTTTAATAAAGATCCTTTTTCAAATCCCGCCACTCCCCGGGGGGCAGTCAGGGCCTCGGTCATGTCTGTCTCCCGGTCCTTCCCGTCACCCGCTGCCAGCGAAATAAGCTGGCGGCCAGCCTTCCGCACTATCGGGGGTGCTCAGCGGAACCCCACCACCTTTCCTCACTACTCCTTCTAAACACCTTCCTGAAGTTCTCTCTCCCAACCCCGTCCACTACCCAAAAAAAAAAAAAAAAACCAGTTCATTCCGAGGCAAGGGTACATTGACTGCTGTGTTTGGTGTTCGACTGAGGACATAGCTGGCAGAAATACACTTCCTGTACGGTAAGGCGGACAGCAATGCTGAGCTGGCTTGTCGTTTGTACAAAGAGCGCCAAAGAAACTCTCCCTGCACCTCGCGTCTATGTCACATTATTTATCGTTATACGTGGACTTGCAAAGCCATGGCCATTTCATTGGTTGCTATAAGCCACGGTACAAGGGTGCGCCACTCCTGCTAAATAGTTACACCAATAACCACAACAAAGTTTACAAAATGGCGTGGAAACGAAGTATATGTTTACGCTCTCGATCGTATTGGCTAAAAGAGAAAACAGTAGAGTGAGTGCAATCAGTTTGTCATACAGACCTCTTATCGTGATTGGTAGCCCATACCTTATCGACTAGTGTAGGACACGCCTTTGAAAGAGTTAAAAGCTAAGGGGAAAATGCCCAGGTTAGCGAAATTAGAATGTGTAGTATGAGATGATTTTCAGGAGGTGCAAATTAAAGCTTGAATGGTATAAATACATAGCAAGGCAGCACTTTATAACAAAAAATCTTATGTGTTACACTCACATGACTTTCTTTACTCTTCTACAAACTATTTTTACAAACGCTTATTCTCCATATGCTTCATGTTAATCGAGATATCGAGATGTTAATCTTATTGCTAATTTTCTTGTAGATGCAAGGGGAATTGGTAGGCTTTAAGCGATAGTCAAATATTTTAAGAGCTGGTTGCTATGTGCAGTATTCCATTCTCTTTGCATTACCAGGACAAAAAAAATGAATAACGAATTCCCATTTGAGAAAAAGTATAAGTATTGGAAAATTTAAGAGAATAACAAGCAATATCTCGAAAATGGTTCACTTAATAAAAAAATGTATATGACATAAATTGTGTATTTTAATGCAATCAACATTTTTTGTGTATTACAATTTTGTCTATCTCTTACGGTTTACCAGTTATGCAAAAGTCGTTCACAATGAAAAATTCTTTTGGAGACATTCCCAGAAAATTCGATATATACAATTCATTTGCCATAAAAATGTCTTAAACTTATGGTAATTTATTCAAAATTGTTAGAGCCATTTATAAGAAAATTATAATTTTCGAAAAATGCTCCATGTAAAGGGTAATCTGGGGTGGGGGGATTTTCTTGAAAACCTTCGTGTCGCATCTCTGGAAGATACTGAACCTAAATACCAAGTTTGGTGTTTATACGACTGTTTGTTTCTGAGTTATCCTGTTCACAGACAGACACACACACGGATATGTTTCCAAAAATGCTTTATATGCATTCAGTGCACCTCAAAACATGTATTTCCTGTGAAATCTCGGTATCGAATTTTTGGGTGGAATGCAATACTTCCCCTACTTACTATACGTATTAGAGAAAGTAAAAATAAACACAACTGTATTCTCACAGTGGCATCAATACTTGTTGCTACATAGAAGCAAACATAACTAAATAATAAATAACTGTTAATAAATACACATTTATCTCTAGTTTCTAAAAATGATCAGTCAATTATAACAAAAGAATAATTTGCATTTGGTAAACGAATATCATCATCTGCGGATGTTTTACGGGAAGTGCCCACTTTCTGACGAGTTTGCAGACCGTCCTTCGCACTTTCCTGGAATATTTTTATCCAGTAATTTACTATAAAAACACTTTCATACACTGCCGTTGCAATTGCTGTAACAGTGTGACCAGCCTCCCACATACCCACGGTACGTCCACTAGTAATTTTGCTGGTAATATGACTGGTTCTGAGACACTAAACATGTTTAGGTTTCAATAACACCAGAAAAAGCAAAGGGATCAACTCCCCTCCTTTCCCCCGTATTGCTGTGTTATCAAGCTACCACACTTTACGATAAGTAAGGTGAAGGACACGCCTCAAAAGACCCCAGAAAACGATACAAAATTCGCCGAAGATTTTCTTTGGCGCTCTGTGTACCAAGAGAGGTACCCACAGCGAATGTCCAGATTGGAAGACATTTGAACGTCTCCATCGCCGTCTGTGCACTCATGGGAAGTTTCATCTCCTGGTTTAGGGAGGGGACGACCAAGATCTACAACTCCAGAAGTAGAGGAAGAGATTCTGGATTCTGTGCACACGGCTCCTTCTATCAGTACACGAAGGTTAGCGTTGCAAGTGAATGTTCCTCATAAGACTGTCAGAAGACTTGCAAGAGCAACAGTTGTATCATCATTTGCAAGAGTACAGGTCCTGTTACCAGCAGATTACCCTGCTCAGCTGTTGTTCTAACAGTGGTTCTGCAGCAGTGTGCTACAAATCCGAACTTTCCTGCCTTAGCATGAAGCACAGTTCACACGAGATGGCATTACAAATTTCCACAATCAGTATGTATCGGCTTATGAAAACCCACATGCAATTGTTCCATCTCATCGCCAAGTGCGGTTCACTCTCAACATGTGGGTCGGTATCATTGGTGATCAGTTAATTGAATTCCATGTACTTGTACACAAACTTCCTGGGAAACACCATATATCATGACACGAAGATACTCCACTGAGGATTCGTCAACAAGCTCATTTCTTGCATGATGGCGCTCCTGCACACTTCAGCCGTACCGCTCGCCGGTACCTGCATCGAGGGTTTCCTGACCAATGGATAGGTACAGGTGGCCCAATTGCTTTGCCATCACGTTCACCCGATTTGAACCTTGTGGATTTCTACTTGTGGGTCTGTTTTAAAGCGTTGGTGTATTCGTCTCCGGTGAATGACATGGAATCCTTTCAGAATTGAATTGTAGCAGGTTGTGAGAAAATACGCAATACTCCTGGAATTTGGAATCGCGTTCGCACAGCCATGAGACGTCGATGTAAGGCTTGTATTCAAGCAGAAACTGAACACTTGAACATCTTCTATAAAGAAAACTACCTGCCATAAGAAATACATTCCTATGAATATCACTGTTTTGAAGGCCATAACTCAGAAACCAGACATTTACGGACACACGTTGTAATGGACTTTCTTTTTATTGTTTACATATGGCAAATGCATACCTGAAATTATGCCCTATATTTTTGAAACTTCATGTATCTATAACGAAATGTATAATGTAGCTATTTCCGCAAAGTTTTATTTGGATTAAAATGAAGTAGAAAGAAAAATAAGCTTTCGTAAGAATAATTTGCATACCCACTAGTAAGCTATAGAGGGTAGAGAAAGTCATGTGAATGTAACACATCAGATTTGTTTTAAAGTAATGCATAGACGAGAGATTCAACCAACACTTCAAGAACAATGCCGTAGTAATTGTTAAGGGCACCAATCTGTGAAAAGGGCAAAAAATTGGTAAAATGCATAAATATGTGTTTTAGTGTTATTAAGCACTACAAACCTACTACTTTAGTTTTATTTAGTTTTCATATCTGAACGGTCTTTTAAAGCATATCATATATCTACCGATTTAAAGCTCTACCTGTAAGCTTAGCTTGCGATAAAATTGCAGTAAAAGCCAACATTAAAGTGAACAACCATGGAAGAGAATCTCGGGAATCTTCAGATAGCTGCAGGGTAAGATAATTAAACATTCTTTTGTACAATTTATTAGTATACCATTAAAGAGCTTAATTATAAAATATTATTTTTTTCATAAAATAACTGCATCGTGCGAAACAATGTTTCAAAACAGAAAAAAACACTAATAATAAAAAGAATAAAAGTTATTTAAAAATGTGCATGAAATATGGTATATAGTCGAATGCTGGAAGCGCGTGATGTTGGAATAGGACAGGACTAAATACGGAAGGGGAATTAGCACCTCGACCCACGCAGACCTTTTGTGCCTATGCCGCTGACGGCGCGACCCGGGAGGGAGGGATGAGGTGAGTGGAGGCAGAGGTGGTCGGACCAGGAGGGTTCTACTAGTTACAGATTTGATCTCCTGGGGCTGGTGAAGCTGGCTCATTTACCCCCTTAGCTTGCACATCCCTTGGGGGTCCAGAATCCGGAGTACGAAGGTTTCGTAGAGGATCCTTTTCCCCCGCTATGCACATGGCGAGACCTCCCGCCGACACTTGCAACTCTGATAGAGACCAAGCAGATGAAGGGTGAAGTGAAATGAGAATGGAGATGAAATGGAGGGACAGGAAATTTTGGGGATATAATGATCCCTCTTAGTATTCGCCTGGCGGCCCGGGTCAGGAAGTTCGGCCACGGGAATCGAACGCACGACCTCCCGAATGCGGGCCACAGACGTAACCGCCTGAGCAATCCCGCTCGGTAGCGTCCGATATAATGCATAGTGGTTTATGTTGGTAAGAAAATTCTAAACCGCCCCTTACGTGGTTCCAGTACTCCACTTAATGCTTGTCTTACTCACTCAAAGCCTCAAACCGACCTGTGTAGGTTAATCTTGAGTATCAGACTTTTGACATCAAACCAATGCGAGACGGACTCATCCAGGGGCTGGTCGTTGCGAAGCATGCCTCCCAGCCACTCAGATGAAATGTTTCCATACTCCTCCCCTTTCTGCGCTCACACCTAGGCCTGGCTTTCTTTTATAGCCTAATGCGTGTGTGTCGGACTTTAATTCTTCTTCTTCTTCTTCTTCTTCTTATTATTATTATTATTATTATTATTTAACGACGCCTTTGGACTCCATAGGTTTCCTAGTAGCGTCCAAACACTTATCTGTTGGGTTGTTTTAGGATTAAGACAAATGCCTAGCTAAGTACTCTTTTTAAACTGAATTTTCATTTTTTGTTTTTTAAAATGTAAAAATATTCTAAATGCTTTTTGGGAGGAGCCAGTTAACGAATTTATTAACTTAATTGGCACGGCTAAGCTTAATTTATACGTTTATTTAATAAAATAAGATTTTCTTCCTCACTATTTTTACAAAAAATATCACATGTTCAGTAGATCCTAAGCTTCCACAAATACAACATTCATCATTAGCTTGTCTAATTTTCTTTAGAAACACAGGAATTTTTGCAATATTGAATCTGATTCTTGCTATAGTAGAAACTTCAGTTCTATTAATTTTTATTGTGCTTCCATAATTATGCTCGTCTTATTTTCCTTGCTCCATATTACATAAAGATTCTTTATAACTGATATGTAGCTATCTTTATTGCTCCATATTACATACAGATGCTTTATAACTGCTATGAAGCTATCTCTATTACGAAGATAAGTACTGTAATTTGGTCCCTGATGTCCTGTCCATTTTGCTAGTAAATCAACTATTTCGTTTCCTTTTATACCATTATGATCAGGAAGCTACACTAATATAACTTTAGTTCTATTTTGGTGAGCTTTATATGAAAAGTATTTTATTTCAATTTCAAATAGCCCATTTCCTTTTTCCATTCCTTGCTCATAAATATTCATAACGGGGCTTTTTAAATTCGTAAGAATTAGACTTCATTTAAATTTGTTAATAATGAAGCTCCTGGCTATCTTTATAGCTATAAGTTCTGCTGAGTAAATTGACAAATACGAGACGTGTTTTTAAAGTAAGTACCATTTTAATATTTTGCCGCTGCAGCGCTGCAGTCGTGACCAATTTGAACGTGCGCGATTACTGCGCCAGACGCCGCGATCGTCACTTTGTTTTTTCCTCTTGTTAGAGCATTTCGAAATGTTCAAAACATTTGACTGTGAAGTCAGATCAGTGATTCGTGTTTTGATTGCGAGAAATGCTACGCTTGCGAACATTCATTGCCAATTGTGTGAGGTTAATGGAGAAGCAATAATGAGTGACAATGCCCGGCCACATACAGTCAAACAAACTCAAGATCTGTTCGCATTGGTTGGGAACAATTCGACCACCCTCTCTACAGTCCGGGTTTGGTACCAAGCGATTTTCATTACTTCATCTGAAGAAATTCCTTGGTGGAAAACATTTCAACGACGATGTTGTGAAACAAGAAGTGCAGACTTGGCTTACATCACAGGCGGCATCATTCTTTGAAGAAGGCATACAGAAACTGGTTTCCGTTACGACAACTGCCTGAATAACGGCAGTGACTATGGAGAGAAGTAATGTAAGGTAATGATGATAATAAAGTATTTAGGAAATAATGTTCTGTTTTTACTTTCTCTACTACGTATAGTAAGTAGGGGAAGTATTGTATTCCACCCAAAAATTCGATACCGAGATTTCACCGGAAATACATGTTTTGAGACCCCCTGAATCCAAAAAAAGCATTTTTGGAAACATGTCCGTGTGTGTGTGTCTGTGTGTCTGTCTGTGTGTGTGTGTCTGTCTGTGAACAGCATAACTCAGAAACGAACAGTCGGATAAACACCAAACTTGGTATTTAGGTTCAGTATCTTCCAGAGATGCAACACGAAGGTTTTCAAGAAAATCCCCCACCCCAGATTACCCTTTACATGGAACATTTTTCGAAAATTTTAATTTTCTCAACATGGCTATAACGATTTTGATTAAAATATCATATGTTTAAGATATTTTCATGACAAATAAAATGTATATCATGAATTTTCTGGGAATGTCTCCAAAAGTATTCTTCATTGTGAACGACTTTTGCATAACTGGTAAACCATAAGAGATAGACAAAATTTTACTACACAAAAACTGTAGATCGCGTTAAAATACACAATTTATGTCATATACATTTTTGTTGTTGAGTGAACCATTTTCGAGATATTGCTTGTTATTCCCTCAAATGGGAATTCGTTATTCATTTTTTGGTCTTGGATATGCAAAGAGTATTAATCTGTGGGAAAGGGAATGGTGCTGCACCTAGCAACCAGCTATTAAGAGATATGTATGTGCTTAAAGGCTACTGTATTTCTAAATTGCCCTTCTAAATATATATTCCCCTTACATCTACAAGAAAATTAGCAATAAGATAGAGTCTGCAAATGTTTATCTCGATTAACATGAAGTAGATGGAGAATAAGCGTTTGTAAAAATAGTTTGTACAAGAGTAGAGAAAGTCATGTGAGTGTAACACATCAGATTTTTTAAAAGAAATTATCGGTATTTACTTTTAAACACGTAGCTATTTAAGTATGTATACCTGATTTGAATTTAAATGATAAATTGTAGCTTCCAGTCGATTTTGTTTATCTTAGGGCCAACTCCACAAACTTCACAAATTTTATTTTAAGGCTGTTGTGGAAGAAAGATGACAAGGAATTTTTACCAACATTAAATAAAGAAGAACAATGCAGGAAACCAGAAGTATCGGCACATTTCAAATGTACATATTATACATTAAACCTGATTAGTATATTAACATTTCAAACGAATCGAACTGAAACTGTGGATTTTAGAAGCGTCACAGATGGGTATACTCGAGCAGGAAGTTTCCTGTCTCTCTTCATGTCTGCTGCAGGCGTACCCACCCCTCTCGCCACCTGTTCCCTACCTATTTCTGCCCCTGAAGTCACCCACCAAATAAGCAGCACTCGCTTGCCAAAACCGCGGGGAGGAGTTTTGTGCCAAAAGTGATGTTGTTGGTCTATTACATAACCAGAGGAAATGTTTCGTCAGGAAGATGTTATCTTTAAGCATCCTTGGTCCAGTGTTTGGCCTCAGAATGCACGAGCAGTCACTGAGTAAGCGATTTCATGTTCCCGTTTCTGTGGACCGTGGCGATACGCTTTCCGAATATTGCGTGCTCTTTATTGGCTTACTGTGATGCAGTAATTTGTATCACAAATTACTTAAATGAAAATAATGATTGTAATATGAATATGCATTTTTATGTGACATTGATTTCAGATGTTTATTAATTGTAATTATTATTGGGAAATAAGTTTATACGGCTTTACTGAAACTGTCAATAATAGAGCAATAATGCAGCGAGAGGGGGGGTGAGCTGTTTATCATTATTGGAAACGAGGAAGTTACGTAATGTTGACGCGTTTTCGGTAGAAACTTCTGGAATATTTCCTCCCTAAAAGCAATATGTATTCGTGGTTTTCATTGGATATTAAAATAGACGCTAATGTTGGCGCGTTTTATTAGCCAATTGCAGCTCAGTTATAATCTTTAGGCGTATCTTGATGCAGGAGTATAAATAGAAGCCAAGTTAGAGGTAAAGTCAGTCAGTCCTTCAGTTCGTCGAAAGCATTCATACATTACACGTCGTATTCAGGCCAGTTCATCAAAATTCTCAATACATTACACGTCGTCGTCAGTTTGTCAGTTCGTCACAAGTTACGCGCAGCAGAATTATGAAAGATCTAAAGTATTGTAAGGTTAATTATATAAAAGATTGAAGTACGTGGATTAAAAGTGATCAGTAAGAAGTTATTATAACAGTTTCAGTTTGGCGAGTATCTAGATCAATATGTAAAAGTGATAGTGAACGTGTTCGACAATAAAAATTATAAAACAAATTTCTTCATCAGTGTAATTTTTGGATAAAAGATTCCTTTCTGCTTCACAACCTGTATAGAGACACATGTTCGACCCAAGATAAGATAATAGCTAGCCGGAGGACAGTGAAACAGAACTGAATAGAAATTAAAAGTTAAATTCTTTCAAACACAAAACTAATACTGCCGCAAATTGCTAACGCCAGATGGAGCTACAAACCAAACAAATGAATGACGTCACAAGATGGCAACGCGTGAAGTTAAGACACATACACAAACAACATTAATAATACCGCATCAAATTGGCGCCTAACGTGGGGCACGATGACCAGGAAAGGAACACGATGACCAGGAAAGAAGCAAAGTAACCAGGAAAGTAGCAGAGTGACCAGGAAAGGAACCAGGACGTGGAAGGAATGCAGCAGTGAAAGGATCTACAAGACGCAGATTCCAAACTACAGGACAACAAAACGACGCGGACTCATCATAAAACAACGCAGAAGCGACATATAACCTAGGAGAGAGGGGCAGAAATCTGGACATCAATGTAACAGCAACAGACAGCATCACAAAGGTTAGAGTATCGTAATTTTTTCTTTAGAAAACAAAATTGTAACCTACAAATGTACTTAAGGAGTGGTAGGATAAAGAAAACAATGGCTACTAATAATACAGAAGAAATAATTATGGAGGGAGATAATGTAACAGTTAGCTGTAATTCAATACAGGTTACAGAAAATAGCCCAAACGTTTTAGGATTTGAGGATGAAAATGTTAATGCAGAAAGTGAGAATAGAATAGCAGGAAATGTTAATTTTGATGCTAGTATGATGATGGAAATGCTGAAAGATATTGTTAAGAGTAATGATAAATTAAGGGAAGATATGCAAAAGAATAATAGGGAAATGAAGGAAGATCTTAGTAAGAAAATAGATCAAAACAGGGAAGATATGCAAAAGAGTCATAGGGAATTAAGGGAAGATCTTAGTAAGAAAATAGATCAAAACAGGGAAGATATTGATAGGAGTTTAGAACAAAAAGTAGATCAGAGTTTTGAGGAATTGAGAGAAGATATAAAAAAAGATCATAGGAAATCAATTGAAGATATTGGTAGGAGTAATGAGGTATTAGAGCAAAAAGTAGATCAAAGCAGTGAAGAAATTGAAAAGAAAGTTATGAAGCTAGATAGTAGTATACCAAAAATGAGAGATGAAAATGAGGAAGTAATAGTAAGTGAGATAGGAGAAGTTTCAAAGAAAATGTTAGACATGAGCAGGGAAAGAGATAACAAAGAAAGTGAGGTTAATACTAAAAATGAACATGTTGATTTAGAATGTACAGAGTCAGATAGTAGAATGAGTAACATTGCAAGTGAGATAAGAGAGATAAAAGAGGTTACGAATGTAGATGTAAATCAGGCGCAAGTTAATTTCAGAGGGGAGATATCAGAAATTCAGAAGGAGTCAGTAATGCAGAGAAATAAATTGTACGAAGAAGTTAAAGTTTTGCCTGTAAATAATCAAAAGCTAACTTCTGAAATTAACAAGTACCAAGATGTTCAAATTGAAAACTCCAGTCCAGTACAGTTTAGTACAGATTTGTCAGAGTACTCTCGAATTAAAGAGATAGTAGATGAATTGAAAATGACAGTTGGTAAAAGATGTGTTGTTCAGGAAACTTTAGATTGTTTTCAAATGTTATCAAGGGACGAAATTTCATATGAATACAAGAGGTTATTCATGAACAACAATTTGAAGGTTAGGATACGGCTACGAGTAATGTTTAGCCACACACAATTTGATCCAGGAGGGTAAATAGCAATGAGATGTAAAGTAAATGCTGGATAGTTAAAGATGACTTGCAGAGAAATGTATTGGAACGTAAGAGGGTTAATTATTTATGTCATTTGAAAAGAGAAATAAATTACAAAAAAAAAAATTAAATTTTTTTGTAACTGTAACAACATTTGAAAATTAAGAATGCAAAGATTGAAACTTAATAAGATATTAAAATAAAAAAAAAATAATACGTAAATACAATTCCAAGAGTATTGTTAAAATAAAATTCAGAATAACAAAAATTGGTAAATATAATTAAAAACAAATATTTATGTAGCAAATAGAACATGTGAAACAGTGTCTAGATTTAAGAGATGAAAATATCTTTATGTAAAGGTTGAATATTTTTTGGTAAATATGTTTAATAATTACAAAAAAAATTCTTGAATTGATAAATTTTTGTTAACAATATAAGAAAGTAAACCATTTTTTGAAACAGAATTAAATAATTTAGGGAAAAGTATTTGCTATAAAAAATTTGTGATGTCAGATTAATATCTAAATTAATTAAACCAGAGCCAGTAAGTAGTGGCGATATAAAAAAAAAATATATATGTCGTGTGTTAAATGCGTGTGAAGTGTAAAGTGAAAGTGATAGCGTGTGTTCCAAGATTTAGGAGACTAAAAACCCAATTATAAAATTTCCAAACAAGTTGTAAATATTTATAATTTTGTTTCTAGTGGGGCATATGATGCAGTAATTTGTATCACAAATTACTTAAATGTAAATAATGATTGTAATATGAATATGCATTTTTATGTGACATTGATTTCAGATGTTTATTAATTGTAATTATTATTGGGAAATAAGTTTATACGGCTTTACTGAAACTGTCAATAATAGAGCAATAATGCAGCGAGAGCTGTTTATCATTATTGGAAACGAGGAAGTTACGTAATGTTGACGCGTTTTCGGTAGAAACTTCTGGAATATTTCCTCCCTAAAAGCAATATGTATTCGTGGTTTTCATTGGATATTAAAATAGACGCTAATGTTGGCGCGTTTTATTAGCCAATTGCAGCTCAGTTATAATCTTTAGGCGTATCTTGATGCAGGAGTATAAATAGAAGCCAAGTTAGAGGTAAAGTCAGTCAGTCCTTCAGTTCGTCGAAAGCATTCATACATTACACGTCGTATTCAGGCCAGTTCATCAAAATTCTCAATACATTACACGTCGTCGTCAGTTTGTCAGTTCGTCACAAGTTACGCGCAGCAGAATTATGAAAGATCTAAAGTATTGTAAGGTTAATTATATAAAAGATTGAAGTACGTGGATTAAAAGTGATCAGTAAGAAGTTATTATAACAGTTTCAGTTTGGCGAGTATCTAGATCAATATGTAAAAGTGATAGTGAACGTGTTCGACAATAAAAATTATAAAACAAATTTCTTCATCAGTGTAATTTTTGGATAAAAGATTCCTTTCTGCTTCACAACCTGTATAGAGACACATGTTCGACCCAAGATAAGATAATAGCTAGCCGGAGGACAGTGAAACAGAACTGAATAGAAATTAAAAGTTAAATTCTTTCAAACACAAAACTAATACTGCCGCAAATTGCTAACGCCAGATGGAGCTACAAACCAAACAAATGAATGACGTCACAAGATGGCAACGCGTGAAGTAAAGACACATACACAAACAACATTAATAATACCGCATCAACTGCGATATAGTGCTCGATATTATAGGGCAATGTAAAGTGAAGAAAGCTGGAGTGTTACATTCACATTACTTTCTCTACCCACTCTTCTACAAACTATTCATACAAAAGCTTACTTTTCTATCTACTTCGTCTTAATTGAAGAATTAAATTAAATTGAGTTTTATTTATGGACGCTCTTTAACAGCTGTGGTCCTTAGCGTCCCATTTTATGTTGGGTGTGAAAGACCGGTAATTTTGCACAGAGGCCTCTTTATCAGGCTTGAGGTTCTTTTACGTGCCGTACGATACGGGACCATCAGCTTTACTTCCCTTCCGAAGGAAACCATGCTAAGGATTTTTACGTCCGAAAAAAATGCATCGCCTTCCGCCGGTTATGAATCCGCGACCTCGGGAACTAGGGGCTAGCGTCGTAACCACTACACCACGGAGGAGGACACGCCTTAATCGAGATGAACGTTTGCAGAAATAGTTTCTTTACAGATTTCGTTGTAGGTATAAGAAGCATGCTGAAGCGATAACCAAATATTTCAATAGCTTGTCACTATGTGATGGCTAACCGAGCGATATGGCTCCGGAGTAACTCATAAGGCTCGCTTCGAGAAGTCCCGGGTTCGTTTACCGTCGACCCCCCTCTGACCATGGGTTTATTGGGTTTTCTCTGGTCAGTAGCCGAATACTGGAGTGGTTTCTCATCTACCACAATTTTCTTTCCATAATTACGCTTTTATTCCATTTCCTTCTCATCTTTCAGGTGTGTTTCTAGGTTTTGTGGTGTATGGCAGAACCGCGAATGCTTGCTCAAAGGAAAGAGATCTCCCCGTGCACACTAGAAGACCTCCACACGTCTCTGTGGCCTGTCTGGCTGCGGCCTGTAGCCTCCTGTTATTCCTTCACTTCATTCCTTCCTCCTGGGGAGATGTTAGCCACAATAGATCTATGCAGGTTGGAGTGCGCGAGGTGTACTCCTCCGCTGTATGTGATGGCTTTGAAATTTCATGCTCTTTGCATGAGCACGAGACAAACGAATAGCGACTTAACGCTTGAAAAAATGTGTTTGAAAATTCAAATCAATAACAAAGAATATCTCGGAAATTTGACATAACTTGTGTACTTTAACGAGATCTATATTTTCTGTGTAGTAAGATATTGTCTATCTCTAAAGTTAGCAGCTACCTATACCTATAGACATCATTCAGAATGAAGAAGACATCACAGGCTATTCCCTGAAAATTCAAGACGTACATTTTATTTGTCGTGAAAATATGTTAAATGTTTAGGGCCATTTTTGAGAAAATCAAAAGCAATAAAATATTTTCTATGCAAAGGGTAATTTGGGGTCGGGGGATTTTCTTGAAAATCTTCGTGTCATCCTGCAAGATGCTGAAGTTAAACTCCAAGTTGAACACACACACACACACACACACACACACACACACACACACACGCATACGCGAGCGCGCGTATCTTTTTCTAAAAATGCTTTTTTTTTTGTATTTATTGAGGGATATCAGAACTTATATTACTAGCGAAATCTCGGTATCAAATTTTTGGGCGAAATGCAATACTTTCTCTTCTTATTACACTTAAGTGGTAGAGAAAGTAATTAATGAGAAAACCATTAAGAAAAATCTGATGTGTTACACTCACATGACTTTCTCTACTGTTGTACAAACTAGTTTTACAAACGTTTATTCTCCATATGCTTCATGTTAATCGAGATATCGAGATGTTACTCTTATTGCTAATTTTCTTGTAGATGCAAGGGGAATTGGTAGGCTTTAAGCGATAGTCAAATATTTTAAGAGCTGGTTGTTATGTGGGGTATTCCACTCTCTTTGCATTACCAGGGCCAAAACAATTGAATAACGAATTTGAGCAAAAGTATAAGTATTGGAAAATTTAAAGGAATAACAAGTGATATCTCGAAAATGGTTCACACAACAAAAAAATGTGCATGACATAAACTGTGTATTTTAACGCGATCTACATTTTTTGTGTAGTTTTGTCTATCTCTTATGGTTTACCAGTTATGCAAAAGTCGTTCACAATGAAGAATACTTTTGGAGACATTCCCAGAAAATTCGGGATGTACATTTCATTTGTCATAAAAATATCAAACATATGATATTTTAATCAAAATCTTTAGAGCCATTTTTGAGAAAATTAAAATTTTCGAAAAATGTTCCATGTAAAGGGTAATCTGGGGTGAGGGATTTTCTTGAAAACCTTCGTGTCGCATCATTGGAAGATTCTGAACCTAAGTTTGGTGTTTATCCGACGTTCGTTTCTGAGTTATGCTGTTCACAGGCACACACGCACATGTTTCCAAAAATGCTTTTTTTGGATTCAGGGGGTCTCAAAACATGTATTTCCGGTGAAGTCTCGGTATCGAATTTTTGTGTGGAATGCAATACTTCCCCTACTTACTATATACGTAGTAGAGAAAGTAAAAATTAAAACCAATAACCACTCTGTAAAATTATAGGTTTTAAAGAAATCTACATTTTCTAAGTGTTAAGTATGTGATTATCTCCTACACTTTACCAGTTACACAAAATTACACAGTATACATTCAGAATAGAGATCTTCACAGGCTATTCGCAGAAAATTCCAGATACACATTTTAATTACCATTCAAATATCTTATACATATGGTATTTTAATCAAAATCGTCAGTGTCATTTTTGAGAAAAAGAGGAATAATAAACAAACTAAATAAAGGCATACATAAAATAAATGTAAGCGATAGCTTAAGGAGGGGGGATTTTGCTGAAAATCCTCGTCTGGCATGTATAACAGAGCGTGATTCAAATATGAAGTTTACTAATATTCCAAAATGTCGGTTTTGAATTATGCTGTTCTCTCTCTCTCTCACTCTCACACACATACACACACACAGAGGGTTATTATCTTTCAGCTTTATTCATTCGCCATATATTTTCTGTGAAATTGTGACATGAAAGTTTGTATTGAGCAAAATATTCCTCTACTTTAGCTAGGCGGCGGAGAGAGTAGTTAATAAGGCGAACATTGCTACAATTAATCAAATATTTTGTTCAATGCCACATAATATCACTACGGATTATATAAACCTGAATTAACCATCATAGCTGTATCGCATACACAGCTAGTTAGCCACGCTCTCATCAGGAGCGCCACTTACTAATAGACATGTCCCAGACAGCATGGCGACCGCAGCAATGTTTTGTAACAGGCACACGACGCAAATACTTCTTTTTAACTGTCCGTCCTTTTAACCAATGCAGCGATACCCATAATATTAAATTTAAAATTTTAATTACTTCCTCAAAATAATGAACCTCAGGCAAAGTTTGCATTAATGCAGCTGGTGAGATTATGTGTAGAAACGTAAACAAAATCTGTTTCATTCACATGGATTTGTCTACCGCTACAAAATAGCATTAAAAAGCTTATTTTTCTATCTACTTCATTTTAATCGAGATAAACGTTTGCAGAAACCATTGCATTACACATTTCGTTGTAGGTACGTCAAGTACATCTACAGGAATCTGAGGCAATAGTCAAAGGTTTAAAAGACAGGTCGCTATACTCGCATGCTGTCCTTGAAATTCTATACTCTCTGCAGACAGCACTTCAAAAATGGCAAATAGTAGTGAACATAAAAACTAATAACAACGAATGTCCCTAAAGTAGTTAGTGCCACAAAAAATGTATTTGACACGTGCTTTTGTATTTTGTAAAGTAAATTTTTGTCTATCTCTTAGGATTTACCGATTACAGGCTATTCATAGAAAATTCAAGGAATGCAGTTTTTTCTTAGTTCGAATATATTTAATGTATGGTATTTTAATCGAAATAATTAGAGCCTTTTTGAGAAGAAGAAAACCTTACATTTTTCCATGGCAGTTTAAAATTGGAGGATTTCCTTGGAGGGTGCTAAACTCAAAATACCAGGTGTGGTATTTAACCGACATTTTACTTTCTCTATCACGTACATAGTAGGTAGCGAAGGTATTGCATTCTACCCAAAAATTCGATACCGAGATTTCAGTAGAAATACATGTTTTGAGCCCCCTGAATCTACGTGTTTTGATTAAAGCACTGTGTATTAGAGATATTTACATGAAAAATAAAATGTATATCTTGAATTTTCTGGGAATACCCTTTGAAGTCTGTTTCTTTCAGAAGGAATTTTGTATAATCTTGTATAACTGGTAAACCATAAGCGATAAACGAAAACTTACTGCACAGGAAATGTAGATACACAATTTATTTCAAATAACCTTTTTTGTGGCATTAGCAATTTCCGATATATCCGTTATTAATTGTTCGAATTGCATGGAAACGGTATGGAATTTTAAGGCCAGCATATAGCATCCAGTTTTTAAAGTTTTGACTATCGCTGTTCGCTTTGTATCTATAACGAAATGTCTAATGTAGCTATTTCTGAAAAAAGTTATTTGGATTAAATTGCAGTAAACATAAAAATAGGACTTCGTAAGACTAGTTTGTATAACCACTAATAAACTATCGAGCGTAGGAAAAGTTTGTGAATGAACACAAAAGTTTTTTTGAGTTAATGTGTTCAAAATCACACAACAAACTTGACTTTTTATATATTTTTTATAAATTCAGGAGACCACGAAATATATATTTCTGGTGAAAACCCAGGGTAAGTTGCTCTTAGGTGGTCTTCAACAGCGATGGAAGTGATGTCTTATATACCTATCTTACAGATGTCACTCTATGTCATTCTCTAGCTCTAACGCAGTGCTGGCAACATATAAATAACTAATGCCGCCAAAGCAGTTAAGATACTCAGCCTCAACGCATAGCTGAGGGATTTGAGTTCCCTCAGCCTCAAAGCTTAGCCGAGGGATGCTTTTTAGGAGAGGAGTGTAGCAGTTGCTGGCCGCAACTGCGAAGCGACGACAGGGCGTAGCCGAGGGATCTGCGCGTCTAAAACTCGAGTGATTCACGTTTGCAGAAATTCCTTATTTCACGGATTTCACTTCTTATTTAGGTTGGCACTTCCCATTCAGCGTATGTTTTAGCGGGAAGATGGCTACATTTGTTGTATTTATATAGCAATTTTCCTATAAAAGTAAAACACCTAAAACGGGCGGGCAGGTGGGAACCAGGTATTAACGAGATCACATCTACTTATAAATTCACTCTTAAGGTAATTTACTCCATTCCTTCTTGCTTTTTTCAGCGTTTTCAATGAAGACCACTTAAAAGCAAAATAGCCAAAACCCAATATAGATTATACTTGCTGTACCTACCCTAGGCTCCAGTGAATCAAACAGTGGTCATAATTAATTCCAAGTTTATTATCCAGTCATTGTACACATTCCCGAACGTGCGTCACCACCCCGTTAGTAATTTGAGACATATAACTCGATCGTCTCACAATTCGTAACGTGATACACTTACTCGCCGCAAGCATCGCGGTGTTTTCTGAGGCGGCGAATTCACCAAATCTCGAAGCTTTTCGCAGAGTGCATAGCCGCGGTGCTTCTGATGCAGGGGGATAACTCCACATTAGGATCCAAATGTTATAAATACCAGCGAGAAAACCTGTCTCCTGAGTTTTGGGCAGTGCGGCGATCACCTCCTCATCCGTTGCTGTAGCTTACCTTGATGCTTCTCCCGTTGCTTCCAGAAGTTCTCAGCGTGTTGGTTCTTCAATTTATCCTCGGCTAGCTGCAGTAATTTTCCTTAAATTATATGGGAGCATGGACTTATCCTCGGTAAAGGAAAACGTAGATCTCGGGTGGTGATATAGGAAGACATAGACTTGCTTTGTTTATGAAAAGATGACACTGCCGTTTCTTTTTATTTAATTTAACACTCGTAGTATACAAAACTGGTATTGCCGCTGTAAAATACTGTCCACCGCTGTTAGACTATGGCGTGGATATGTCACGAAATATAACTATTCTTATTGTCGCTTTCAGAGTAGCGGATCTTAGGTGTGTTGCTAAAACTATTTTGATTCCCTGTTTTGGCGCGATATCTCACACATCCTGCAGCATCTCTCCCTGACCACACATTACGAAAACTCTCGAATAAAATGCAATACTAAGCTGACATGACAAATTTGACTTGATTCCCTTTTTGGCGCGATATCTCACACATCCTGCAGCATCTCTCCCTGACCACACATGACATAAACTGCCCCGAATTTTCCCCAAACAGATCCATTTATAGTCTCAGGCTCCTGAGGCTGCTTCCTTTCCTATTGGTCCATTTTTAGCGCGACTCGACGCGTCTAACTATTTCGAATAAACTTTCAGGGATCTCATTGGTCCAATTTTAATATAAATCGCGGCTTTTCCTACATTTACCGTTAAGGTTGTCTTTCTCACTCACTTGGTCACGGCGAATTATCAAATAATGGGACAAAGGCTCTACACCCTCGCTGTAGGAATAATAGCACAGCGACCGGAGAGAGGTAATAAAACTAGGTTTTCTGCCTTCGAAAGCACTATTCCTGTAGCTAAAACTTTCCCTCGTGGACAGTATTTTAACATAGCGCTTAAATTATTTACATTAAACCATTTATAACTCTACTAATATTAATAACCTAGATAGATACATAATGTTAAATCACCCTTCTTAAAATATACAAGCAGTATGAGAAAAAGATATTTACATAATACGATTTAACATCACTAAAAGTTAATTAATAAGTTATCTGTAATTATAGTTCTTGGGCTCGGCCTAGAGTTGCCGTTTCAAATTGCCCTGTTCTGGAAAAGAATAAATTTTTCAACACTTGATACAATTTTCTTTTACAGAATAATTCCTCTGATTATGGCCTTTGTTCGTTTGTTTTGTTGACAGAGACCCTTCGCTATACCTGCTCCTTCACAAGGGCTCTGACAAACCGGTGATGTTTATATTTGGGTCATTCACTCTACACTCTCCCTTTAAAAACAGGTTTCCGAGAGACATTCTTATGCACAATACATTTCCCGCACACGAATAACTTGTGACGCATACAAATACTCTAATACCCAATTTAAGTTCTAAAATTAAATCTATTTACATACATATTGGTACATAATTATTATGCCTTTATTTATTTCTTTACATCCTTATTTATCGGGTGTATTACCTTTACTATTTGTTCACAGGGGTGTTACCTCATTTCGAGTAAAACTAACCTGATTCTTTTCATTATATTCTTCACCCTTCTCATTCTCTAAACATTTGTACGGTTTGAGCAACTGTTTATGGTATCTCCCTACGATCTTGGAATTCTTTATTTCTTGTAACTCAAATGTATCCGAGCCAAAAATGTTAATCACCCGGTATGGACCTTTAAATAAATTTTCCATTCTATGATACCTTTTGTTCAGAATGCTAGACTTTTTCTTGTCCCGTACCAATACTAAGTCTCCCAATTTGATCAACCAGTGTTTTCGTTTCTTTTTCTTAAACTTTTCCTTTCTTTTCTGCGCCTTATTGGCCATTCTTTCAAAAGCTTTCTTAAACATCTCTTCTTCCGTTAGTGCTTTCGGATCTTTAGCTTCTAGTGTCTGTGGTAATTCCCCTTCAAGTGTTTCCATTAATTTCCCCTTCATCAGCTCGATGGGCTTATAACCGGTAGTAGGGCTCACACTTTCATTTAAAATACTTTCGATGCGCTGATAGTGATTTGCCCAATCACTGTGTTTTTTATTGGCCAAAATTCTCAAATAAACCGAAATGTCCCGTATTATTCTTTCGCAGGGATTGCTTTGTGGGTGGTATTTTGAGCAATGATACAACGTGATTTCGTTTTCTTTTAAGGTGTCTACAAATTTTCTGCTGGTAAATATTGAAGCATTATCACATAAAATTGCCTTCATCTTTCCAAATTGTGGAACATACGACTTCATTATCTTCCTTAGGCATGTTTCACTTGTAATCTTCCTGACTGGGTAAATTTTCACAAATTTTGAAAATACATCTATTAACACCACTATATACCTAAATCCAAATTTACTACAAGGCATCTCACCATGACAGTCCAAGGTCACTAACATGCCTGGTTTTTCCCTTAGTATGGAGTTTGTCTCGTATTCATATTGTATATTCAATGGCTTTGCTTTTTGACATTGTAAGCATGTCGAAATTATTCTCCTTACTTTATGGTGTAATTTTGGAATATACAGATTTTCTTGGATCATTAAAGCTGTGCGTTCTGAGCCAGAATGTGCTAGAGCTTGATGGAACGTGCTTATGAGTTCATTCTCCATGTTCTTAGGTATATATGTCTTCCATTTCTGTATTTCGCTGCCATGTAGTTTATATAACACGCCCCCTTTTACCCCTATGTTTCCCTTGATATTTTCATCTATTTCTGGGGCCCTTTTTATTAATTTATTTAACTTCTCATCTCGTCGCTGCTGGTCCCCTATTCCTTTTAATTCTTTTATCAATCCTTTACTCAAGGGTATTTCAATACTCATTAATGTTACTTCATTTTTAGGGCGTTCTATTCTCTCCGGTATTTCACTGTTGTTATGTAACCTAGACAGCAAATCGCTAAAAACATTTGTTTTTCCTGGAATGTGTTTCACCTCAACATCATACGAAAGAATCTCATGGATGTACCTAGATAATTTAGTACTCGTAAGCCGACAACGTTTCATAAATGAAAGACTCACATGATCTGTGTATATAATAACCTTCTGTAGATATATATATGATCTAAATTTCTGTAGTGCGTAATACACAGCACAGATCTCTAATTCGGTGACCGAAGCATTTTTCTCTATTTGACTTAAACCTCTTGAAGCGGTACTTATCACGTGCAGTTGATTTTCCTCATCTGATTGGGCTAGGACACACCCATACCCGTGACCTGAAGCATCCACGTAAATTACATATGGTAGGTTGTCCTTGGGTCTCTCTAGTAGAATTGATTTCGCAAATAGTTCTTTTATCTTTTCAAAAGCTTTCTGGTGTACCTCGTCCCATTTCCATCGCACTTTCTTTTTAAGTAATTCGCGCAAAGGCGCTATTTCTGCGGCGTACCTCAGGATAAATTTGCTTTGATAATTTAGCACTCCAAGAAAGGACCTAACCTGCTTAACACTCTTGGGCGCTGGTATTCTTCTCACAGCCGCTACTCTTTCTTCGTTTGGCTTCATTCCTCTATCATTAATTACATAGCCTAGAAATTCCACCTCACGGATGCAAAATTTGGATTTATTAATGTTCACCGTCATATCGTTTTCTCTCAGCTTTCTAAGCACATAATTCACATGTTTAATATGCTCATCAAAATTTTCATCAACTATTAGAAAATCGTCGATATATTGGATCAAAAATTCGTCGGCTGAGTCGCCAAATATTTTATCGATGGCTCTTAATAGTCCACTACATGACGTAAGCATACCAAAAGGCATTCTCAAAAATTCGAACTGTTTCCCAAAAAATAAAAAAGAAGTATACTTTCTAACATCCTCGTGAAGCTCAATCTGCCAGTATGACGCCGTTAAATCAATAGTGGAGAAATACTTGCCTTTGGTTATTTTTGACAGCAATTTTTCTACACTTTCGCTCCGAAATCTGTCTGGTTGTGTATATTTATTTATCCTTCGAGCATCTATTGTCATCCTAAGTTCGCCATTGCGTTTCGTCACCCAACATAATGGACTGCTGTACGGAGAATTTGACGTTTGTATTATTCGGTCTCTCAACATCTTATCGATCACCTGTTTGGCTCTCTCCCTTAATGCAATCGGAATATCCCGATACTTGTGTGTGAAGGGTGCAATATCTTGTACCTTAAAACTGTGTTTGTATGCTTTGCACTTGCCTGGGACGTCCGAAAATACCGCTTTGTTTTCTTGTAACATTCGCCTTAATAGATGCCTTTGTGTCTCTGTGAGGTTCTCGGCAAGGGTCACTTTCTCCTCTACTGCTTCTACCTGGCTGCCGGTATCTTGGAATTCTTTATTTCGGGCGTAACCATAATCTTTCTCATTGTGCTCCGTATACCCGTTGTAAAACCTGTCAGCGAACGCATGCATCTCATCGGTTTCTTCCCCTTGTACTATAGCAATTAATTTCTCACTCCTACCTGTTTGTAATAATTGTACGAAAAATCTTTCTTCGGCTATATCTTCTTCTCCTTGGGTTTTGTTATAAGTATCCTGCTTCATACCCTCTACAAAAGGGATTTCTAATGTTTTTCTGTTCTTCTCTATTTTCAAAACTTTATCAGCAAAATCAACCCTAGCTCTTAATTCAAACAAAACGTCACACCCAATCAAAATGTCACAAATCAAATTATTGATTACCAGAAAAATAAACTCAAAATTTTCTTCTCCTATTTTCATGTTCAACATTACTTGCATTTTTATTCGGGTAACCTCTTTGTTAACTGCTACCCGGCATACCGTGTTCCTTATGGGTAATGTCATTAGCTTAATTCCTTTATTTACCAGGTTCTGATATAACCTCAGGCTGCATACACTCACATTGGCTCCAGAGTCTATTAAAGCGTTATATTCTTCATCCAATAATACTACTTTTATGCTAGGGGAATCTGTCAGATCCTTTTCCGAGTGATTTTGAATAGTAGTTATCAGTTCTCCCAGTATAAATTCATTTTTGAGCCCTGTTTCACATTTTCTGTTTATTTGAGAATTTTGCGCGCTTAGAATCCGCTCCGAGCTCTTGAATGGATCCTGTCTTAGTTTTCCGGGTTATCGACACTATTTGGTGCTCCGCTAGTCTCTTCCACATTTCCCTCTCTCTGCATTTGCCTATAGTTTCCTCTGCTTCCTCTAAAATGTCCCCGGGAATGTCTCTCTCTCCTTTCGTTTCTTTCTGGATAATTTTCGTCATACCTTTCTCCTACATCACTTTCCCCTCGGTCAGAAAAATAATGTTCTCTGGATCTGTTTTCATTGTTTCTGCCTCTCCTATAATTAAAACGGCCACTATATCTTGGTCTGGTTTGTATAGCATTTATGTGATATTGGTTATCACCTTCCCTCCTGAAACGGTTATTTTGACAGTTTCTGTTCCCGGATTGAGGTACGTCGTTCCAGTATCTCTCTCTGGGGTTATAGTTCCCTCTCGCGTTTCCTCTCCAATTCGCATTCCTTGAATTATCCGGTAATGTTCGAACTGTATAGTTTTGTACGTGGTTCCTACTACTTGTCTCGAATGATGATACCAACTCAATCAATTCGGGAATAGAATTTGGCTTCGCAATGAGTAGGTAATGGTGTATACGTTCTGGATAATGTGGTACAATCATATTAATGAAATCCCTCTCGCTTATGGGTGGCTCGATTAGTCTACTACTCTGTGCTTTAGTTAGCAAATAATCTACCATGCTTAGGTTTCCGCGTTCATCGTACTTGCCATTAACTAGGATAGATCTCACCTGGTTCTGAGTATTAGTACTCCAGTACTTATTCAAAAATGCCCTTCTGAAATATTCAAAATTATTATTCTCCCCCAAAGTCAATCTTACCCATTGGAGAACCCTTTGACGTAAACCTTTACGAACGATTAACATCTTTAGCTCGTCCGGAATCTGCTTCAAACGGAAATACTCCTCAAGGTCATTTAGGTATTGTTTAGGATTATCAGCCGAATTTTCCTCGAAAGTAGGTACCCCTATCTCATTTAATAAATGGTAGTTTGCATTACTTGCATGGTTAGATGTACATTGGTGCCCTGAATTAAAATTATATGGGTCGGCAGCTGGACTTTGGCCTCCATTTACCTCCCTAAAAGTGGTGCTAGTTTCACTGGGTGAGCTATCATCACTCTGTCTCACACTTATCCCTAGTCTACCAATAGAGCGTTTTAACTCCTTTACACAATTTTCATGCTCTTCCACCCTCTTCACAATTTCATGATGATTTGAGAGCTGTTCAGTCATTTTTGACGAAAGTTCATTCATCTTTCCCTGATCCTTTTCTAACACTGTTCTAAATTCTCTGAACTCCCTTTGAATGTTAGATTCTACTGTACTTTGTTTTTTTTCTAAAGAAACATTTACAGCTCTTAAGTCATCATCCAATTGCTCCTTTATGGCTAAGCTGGTAACACTTAATTCTGTTTCTACATCCTTCCTTAGTTTTTCTACATCGTTTCTTAGACATAGTTGTCCTGCCTGAATTTCTTGCACTACCTTCCCTTGCTGACTGAATTTGGAGTCCAATTGACTTTGTAATCGGGTGACCTGTTCACCTAAATATTCCCTCATCTCCTGAGCTAATTCCCCTCTCATCTTCCTGTTTTCCTCTCTGACATATTCACCTATATGTATACTCTGCTCATTTAATTTCCCTTCTAAATTTTTACTTTGTTCACTTAATTTTTCTAAGTTTTTACTGTGCTCACCTAATTTCCCCTCTAAATTCTTACTTTGCTCACTTAATTTTTCCAAGTTTTTACTCTGCTCACCTAATTTCCCCTCTAAATTTTTATTTTGTTCACGTGAGTCCTTCCTCTGCTCATTTAAGTCCTTACCCATCTCGTCTATCTTTGTGCTCAAATGTTGAAGCAATATTAGCAGCTGGTTTTGACCTGCGTCAATGACCTGCTCAATCGGTGATTGCCTTTCTAGCCTAACTTCTACTTCTGCTGCACCCATATTTTTTCCATCTGTTGTTATGCTGACAATAGCCTCCCCATCCAGTTCTTCTGAACCTTCCCTTGACCTACTCATGGTTCCGTTAGCAAGTTCTACCTCCCTAGTAATGACTTTACCCCCTCTCAATAACATGTGTTCACCAAAACTGAGTCACTACTCTGCATGCCTTTTTGTTTGTTTTTGAATAAATGTTCTAACCTGTATTTTTTTTATGTTAACTGATGCGTTCCGGGTTCGAATCCTGGTGAAGTTCTAGAAGCGATGCTCTCAGCTGTTTTGTTGTCCCACGTAGGTAGACTAGAAGTTCGCGTTGTAATTTTGTTCTGCTGTGCCCCTTTCCTCTGAAGATTCTTCGTCTGTTCGTTGTTTCCTAGTCCTCCGTTTGTGTCGTTCTTCCCTTCGAGCTCCACGTTATGGCGCCAGTTTGCGGCGATCACCTCCTCATCCGTTGCTGTAGCTTACCTTGATGCTTCTCCCGTTGCTTCCAGAAGTTCTCAGCGTGTTGGTTCTTCAATTTATCCTCGGCTAGCTGCAGTAATTTTCCTTAAATTATATGGGAGCATGGACTTATCCTCGGTAAAGGAAAACGTAGATCTCGGGTGGTGATATAGGAAGACATAGACTTGCTTTGTTTATGAAAAGATGACACTGCCGTTTCTTTTTATTTAATTTAACACTCGTAGTATACAAAACTGGTATTGCCGCTGTAAAATACTGTCCACCGCTGTTAGACTATGGCGTGGATATGTCACGAAATATAACTATTCTTATTGTCGCTTTCAGAGTAGCGGATCTTAGGTGTGTTGCTAAAACTATTTTGATTCCCTGTTTTGGCGCGATATCTCACACATCCTGCAGCATCTCTCCCTGACCACACATTACGAAAACTCTCGAATAAAATGCAAAACTAAGCTGACATGACAAATTTGACTTGATTCCCTTTTTGGCGCGATATCTCACACATCCTGCAGCATCTCTCCCTGACCACACATGACATAAACTGCCCCGAATTTTCCCCAAACAGATCCATTTATAGTCTCAGGCTCCTGAGGCTGCTTCCTTTCCTATTGGTCCATTTTTAGCGCGACTCGACGCGTCTAACTATTTCGAATAAACTTTCAGGGATCTCATTGGTCCAATTTTAATATAAATCGCGGCTTTTCCTACATTTACCGTTAAGGTTGTCTTTCTCACTCACTTGGTCACGGCGAATTATCAAATAATGGGACAAAGGCTCTACACCCTCGCTGTAGGAATAATAGCACAGCGACCGGAGAGAGGTAATAAAACTAGGTTTTCTGCCTTCGAAAGCACTATTCCTGTAGCTAAAACTTTCCCTCGTGGACAGTATTTTAACATAGCGCTTAAATTATTTACATTAAACCATTTATAACTCTACTAATATTAATAACCTAGATAGATACATAATGTTAAATCACCCTTCTTAAAATATACAAGCAGTATGAGAAAAAGATATTTACATAATACGATTTAACATCACTAAAAGTTAATTAATAAGTTATCTGTAATTATAGTTCTTGGGCTCGGCCTAGAGTTGCCGTTTCAGCAGCTGATTTGGAAAGGGGTTTGACGAGATTAGGTATGGGGTCAGTATGGCAAAGAGCTGAAACAAATGACAAAAACATATGGAAAAGAGTCGAAAGAAGACTAAGAGACAGGAAATAGAATCGGATTGTAAAATTAAATCTTCTCTAAGTCTAGCAAATGAAATAAAATTGAATGGGGTAAAGAGGCATATATACTTAACTTAGGAAGAAAGGAAAGATCAGGAATGGCATGGTTTAGACTGGGGGGCTGGAGGGCACAGAAAATGACTGACGATTCTGGCACGAGAAATCTGCCCATTCTGTGATTTGGATGAGGACTGGGTACATATTTTGGCGGAATGTGCACAGTGGGAGAACCGCGAACAATTAAACTCAAAGAAAAATTCTTAAGTCCCTCAAGAAAGAGACTGGCATGTTGGGAGCTACTGGCTGACCAGAGGAACTGGCGAAACATGGGCAATTTCTTCGCTAAAGTGCCCGAAGCTAGGTCAAATTTGTTCAGTTAGACAAAGACAATTTATCTCTATTTTACTTTTTCTTGCTCTTTTTGTTTTGTTTTCTTTTTCCGTTGTTTATTCTGTCATCATACTTGTATCTTAAATATGCATGTACGGTCAATGATGCATGCACTAAATACTTATGTAATAACTTCAATAATTTGAAACCAATAAGGATACCTTATCTATCTATCTACCTACACGAGAAAAGAATTCAGAATTATTGCGTGCAATTTGTAGTTACTTTTGTTAAATTTACAAATTTATAAATCTCGCTATGTCCGGATATGTCACGTGATTAATCACTTTTAATCATGTTACTGTTTCCTGGTTTGCTATTTGTGTTTCATATTCGTTATTTTAAAATTATTCGCTAGCTTTTGGGATTTTCATTGCGTTCTTAGCTTTCTCTTTCACACCTCCCTAGTTTAGGGTTGCCTTAATCCAAGAACCAAAATCAAGGACATAGTCCAAGCATTAAGCAATTGTGGGAATTATGATGTGTCACAAATGAAATGCAAATGTGGCTTTTGCTGCAGCAACCTTATTCGATTTTGTTTGATTACCACTAAAGAAACTGGTCAACTGTTTGGAAGTTGAAGCCTAATTCACAGCTCTTGTGTGTTTCTTGCTTGTAACATGATCGTTCAGAGCTAGTTTCCCTCCATTGGCGATTGAAATAATTCAGGATTAGTTGGCATTTAACCTCAAGTATTCGCATGTTTAAATGAACGTTGAAATTACGCGCTAAAATTTTGCACGATAATTTCTTAAATGTTGGCAGTATACACAGTTGAAGATCACTTTTCGTGTTTACGATAGCTTTTGTCGTTCCGAGACGCGAGCTGAGTCTAAAAAGCTTATCTTGCTTAAGTATACCCTTAATTTCAAAGAATAATGATGTCACTAGTAACTGTGGACCGGGTTCAGGCTCAGAATTACTTTCCACGTGAATGTTAACCTCATAGAAACTACAGAACGTACAAACAGCACCAAAGAAAAATTTTGGCAGATTTTGTATCGTTTTCTGGGGTCCTTTGGGGCGTATCCTTCACAATACCTATAGCAGAGCGTGGTGGCTTGATAACACAGCAATAAGGGGGAATAGAGGGGAGGTTGATGCCTTTATTTTTTTCCTGGTGTTATTGAAACCAAAACAGGTTTATTCTCTCAGAACCAGTCATGCCGTATACTAGCGAAATTACTCGTGGACGTATCGTGGGTATGTGGGAGGCCTGATTGCACTGTTACAGCAATTGCAACGGCAGTACATAAAAGTGTTTTTATAGTAAATTACTGGATAAAAATATTACAGGAAAGTGGGGAAGACGGTCTACATACTCGTCAGAAAGTGGGCACTCCCCGTAAAGCATCCGCAGATGTTGATATTCGTTTACTAAATGCAAATTACTCTTTTGTTATAATTGTCTGATCATGTTTAGAAACTAGAGGTAAATATGTATATGTGTATGGTTTACCGAATATGACATACATATTATGGCAATAAAATTGGGTTATATTTTTCTCTATAATCCTGTTGTATTTTTTATGATCAGCAATATATTAGTAAGTGTATATTAACCAATTGTACTGTGAATTAGAGGGAAAACATGCTGCTTTATTTATTTATTATTTTAGTTATATTTGCTTCTATGCAGCAACAAGCACTGATACCACTGTGAGAATACAGTTCTGTTTATTACTTTCTCTACTACGTATAGTAAGTAGGGGAAGTATTGCATTCCACCCAAAAATTCGATACCGAGATTTCACCGGAAATATATGCTTTGAGACCTCCTGAATCCAAAAAAAGCATTTTAGGAAACATGTCCGTGTGTGTGTCTGTGTGTGTGTGTGTGTGTGTGTGTGTCTGTGTGTGTGTGTGTGTCTGTGAACAGCATAACTCAAAAACAAACAGTCGGATAAGCACCAAACTTGGTATTTAGGTTCAGTATCTTCCAGAGATGCGACACGAAGGTTTTCAAGAAAATCCCCCCACCCCAGACTACCCTTTACATGGAAGATTTTTCGAAAATTTTAATTTTCTCAAAAATGGCTCTAACGATTTTGATGAAAATATCATATGTTTAAGATAATGTCATGAGAAATGAAATGTATATCTCGAATTTTCTGGGAATGTCTCCAAAAGTATTCTTCATTGTGAACGACTTTTGCATAACTGGTAAACCATAAGAGATAGACAAAATTTTACTACACACAAAATGTAGATCGCGTTAAAATACACAACTTATGTCATATACATTTCTTTTGTTGAGTGAACCGTTTTCGAGATATTGCTTGTTATTTCCTTAAATTTTACAATACTTATACTTTTTCTCAAATTCGTTATTCTTTTTTTTATGTCCTGGACATGCAAAGAGAATGGAATGCGCCACATAGCAACCAGCGTTAAAATATTTGACTATCGCTTAAAAGCTACCATATTTTACCAATAAGATTGACATCTCGGTATCTCGATTAACATGAAGCATATGGAGAATAAGCGTTTGTAAAATTAGATTGTACAGGTGTAGAGAAAGTCATGTGAGTGTAACACATCAGATTTTTTTTGTTATAAAGTATTGCTATGTACTTAATGAATACCATTCAAGCTTTAATTTGAAAATCTTCTCACACTGCACATTCTACATTTCGCTAACCTGGGCGCTCATCAAGTTTTCCCCTTAGCTTTTCACCCTTTCAAAGGCGAGTCCTGCACTAACCGATAAGGTATGGGCTACCAATCTCGATAAGAGGTCTGTATGACAAACTGAAAGCACTCACTCTACCTCTTTCTCTTTTAGCCAATACGATCGAGAGCGTAAACAGCATATTTCGTTTCTACGCCATTTAGTAGCCTTTGTTGTGGTTATTGGTGCAACTATTTAGCACAGGGCCTGGCGCACCTTTGCACCGTGGCCTAAAGCAACCAATGAAATGGCCATGGCTTCGCAAGGCCACCAACAATGATAAATAATGTGACAGACACGAGGTGCAGCGAGATTTTCTTTGGCGCTCTTTGTACAAACACAAGGCAGGCACTAGAAATAAAGGAACCGGAAAAGCAAAATCACAGAGAATCGATTATTATATTGCTTCCGCTGTCACTGTTAGCGCGAGATCGGCGATATATCGATGGTTTTCGTCAGCCACGGCGTTGCCATATGGAAACTTCTATAGTAAGGAATACTTGAACGGCGGTTGGCGGTAAAACTCAAGTTAATAATAAAAACATTTTTTTTAGACTCACTGCTTTCGCGGAATTTTATCTCTTCGTCCAGGATATTCGTCTTCTAGCATAAAATCGCGTATTGTCCGCGAAATCTGCGATGTATGGCAACCCTACCGCAGTTGAAAATGGTTTGAATCTAAGCTATGTCACGTACATCTTTTGTTACAGTAATCCTCTTGTGATATAGAGGGCTCACTTTGTAATTTTGAAAGGAATTGCAACATTCCGAGCGCTTTGTCCTGTACTTTCGGTATTGCTTGGTCGCTATTGTGTTTCAATGCCGACCATCCACTGGGTTGCAGGTGGCTTCCCAAGCTCGGTTCCTTTTCCTACACTAGTTAAAATGTTGTATAGAATTTCTGCTACACAAGTTACAATATAAATTACAAAATCTTATCTCTTAATTAGTGTCATTGCAATGTTTCTAGGGCGGATCGAAAAGCAACGGACAATAATTCTTTTACAAAAAAGTTTAATAGTTTAAAAAAAAAATTCAAATGAATTTACATCTTTTACCTACTTTTCGACATGGTCACCAAGTTTCTCAATACACTTCTCCCATCGTTATACCACTTTCAATATGCCCTGTTCGTAGAAGTCCGTTTCCTTGGAGTATAGCCATCTGCGGACTGCTGATTTCAGCTCCGCATCTGTCGCAAAGCGTTGGCCGGCCAGGAATTTCTGCATGGTACCAAACAGATGTAAGTCCGACGGTGCAAGGTCCGGACTGTGTGGTGGATGCTCGAGCACCTCCCAACCAAATATGGTGATTTTCTGGCGAACAGCAGCAGCAACATGGGGCGAGCATTATCATGAAGAATTTTGACATCGTCAGCATTAATGTTGTGGCGTTTGTCACGAAGGGCACGACCAACTTCACCAAAGTTTTCATGTAGACTGCTGCAGCATTCACAGTGGTCCCGTGTTCAGCAAAGTCCACCAATACAACACCATGCATATCCCAGAACACCGTCACAAGCACTTTCCTAGCAGAATGAGTTACTTTGAATTTTTCTTCACTGGGGAACCAGCATGTTTCCACTCCATACTTGCCTTCTTGGTTTCGGGCGTGTAGTGGTATGCCCACGACTCATCACCAGTGACGATTCCTATCAGAAAGTCGTGCCCTTTTGCAGTGTACGGTGTTAGGTGATCCAAGCTCATCATCATTCGCTGGCCCTTGTGGTTGTCTGTCACGTTCAGGCACCCAGCGAGCACTAACTTTACGAAATTTCAACGTGTAATGAACAATATCGTACACTGTAACATAGGAAAAGTTGAACTGTTGCGATAAGGTTCGCAGTTGCACACGCCAGTCGTTCAAAATTGCCGCCTCAATGCCTCTGACATTCTGGGGATTGCAGCTGTTACCAGCCTCCCAGAGCGTGGCGAATCACTAAGATTCACACGGCCCTCTGGGAAGAATGCACGCCATTTGGAGACATTGTTACGGTCCATACAATCATCCCCATACACGCCACGCATGTCCCTGTGAATATCACTTGGTTTATGCCCTTTGGCCCACAAATATCAAACCACACCTCTCTGCTCTTCACATGTGGACAACAGTAACATGCGCGCCATCTTTGTTGCGCAGTTCACGCTTCTATCGCTAGAGCTGCACATGAAACCAAAAATACCCTCTGTAGTCAAAACTTCAAACTATATGTGTGTGAAATTGCAATATTCCAGCCGCAATACCAAGGCAGAAAATTATTGTGCAATGCTTTTGCTTCACACAGCGGCCATCACACGGCGGCATGCGCGCCGGCCGCTGCTACTCGGACTACCACCGAAAGTTACTATATTCGCACAACCGCTTCATGTTCACATATTTACAATTATAATTATAATGATAATAATCACATACTTTATTATAAGAGATGTTGGAAATGTTAGCCATCTCTACCAACACATTTCTGGTAGCTTCTTAGAAAATTTTCATTTACACTCGAGAGTTTAATATCTGAAATTGAGTGAATTTCTCGTCTGATCTTTTTCTTTCAGTTTTCTTCCAATGTATGGAGTTTGCTGCATACATATTATTTTACACGTAGATATTAGAGTCAGGTAAGCGTGGTTGCATTTACATGGTTATATGCCGTCGTAAAATAACAGATACTGAAGCAGAGAGAAACCCGATTTTGCACACGAGATTCCCTTACATGACGCGAAGATTGGTGTGTGGTATGCAATAAATACATACAGAATAATAGGACCTACAGGATGTAGGATGTGTTTATTGGAAAGGGGCACCTAGCGCACGTGACCACTTTGATCTATTGTGGCTACACCCCCGGGGAGGCAAGGAGGAGGTGAGAGACGTAGGAGGTCCTAGGTAGACAGGACCGCAGAGACGCATAGAAGTTCCTAACATTTCCAGTTTGAACACCCACGCACCAGTGGTGAGGAATCCCAAGACGGTGACGGACAGCTTACTTTAGCGTTCAGGGGAAGAAATCTTTTCAACGCGCATACATACATGCCATCTGCCCAGCACCGCCAGCACCGTAGGACCTGAAAGCACATCTAAAGTGTGAAATGTAGATGAAATGAGAGGAAATGGGGGAGAGGAGAAATCATGGTAGAACACACCACCCCGGCATTCGCCTTGTCGACCAGGAGAAGTCCACGAAAAAAACAAAGGGTCGGTCACCGGGAATTCAACCTGGGATCTTCGGAATGCGGGCCACAGACATTGCTGCTGAGCCCACCCGCTCGGTAATAAGACCTATATTTTCTGAATCAACTATAAATGTAGAGACGTACAGAAATGACACATCATTTTTACTTTCTCTACTACGTATAGTAAGTAGGGGAAGTATTGTATTCCACCCAAAAATTCGATACCGAGATTTCACAGGAAATACATGTTTTGAGACACCCTGAATCAAAAAAAAGCATTTTTGGAAAACAGCATAACTCAGAAACGCACAGTCGGATAAACACCTAACTTGGTATTTAGGTTCAGTATCTTCCAGAGATGCGACACGAAGGTTTTCAACAAAATCCCCCCACTCCAGATTACCCTTTACAAGGAACATTTTTCGAACATTTTAATTTTCTCAAAAATGGTCCTAACGATTTTGATTAAAATATCATATGTTTAAGATATTTTCATGGCAAATAAAATGTATATCTTGAATGTATATCTGGGAATGTCTCCAAAAGTATTCTTCATTGTGAACGAGTTTTGCATAACTGGTAAACCATAAGAGATAGACAAACTTTTACTACACAAAAAATGTAGATCGCGTTAAAATACACAATTTATGTCATATACATTTTTGTTGTTGAGTGAACCATTTTCGAGATATTGCTTGTTATTCCCTTAAATTTTTCAATACTTATTTTCTCACATAGGAATTCGTTATTCATTTTTTTGTCTTGGATATGCAAAGAGTATTAATCTGTGGCAAAGAGAATGGTGCTGCACCTAGCAACCAGCTATTAAGAGATATGTCTATGCTTAAAGGCTACTGTATTTCTATATTGCCCTTACAAATACAAAACAAGGGGAACATAGTACGCCTTAAGCGATAGTCAAATATTTTTAGAACTGGTTGTTATGTGTAAAATGTGATTCTCTTTGCATGTCAAAAGATTGTTTCTGCAAATGTTTATCTCGATTAATATGAAATAGATGGAGAATAAGAGTTTGTAAAAATAGTTTGTACAAGAGTAGGGAAAGTCATGTGAGTGTAACACATCAGATTTTTTTAAGATAGTGTGATTTAGTAAAGGATTATGGCCTTGTAGATCCTCTGATTTAACTGTATTCGATGTTCATCTATGAGGAACTTTAAAAATAAAGCGTATGAAACAAACCCCCATACCTGGAAGAACTAAAATAAAACATCAAGCGAAAAATTCACTAAATTTCGGATAATGAACTCTGGAATGTGAATGAAAATTTTCTGAGAAGATGCCAGAAATATATGGATAGAGTAGAGGCAAATTTCCAACATCTCTTATGTTGCAACTTAACTATGAGAATGTGAGGCGAACTGTTTCCACGGTAATCTGAGCTGCTGCGGCCGGCGTGGAAGCACCTGTGCGGTGGGTTATTTTATTTGAATAATTGCCGGGCCATGTTGAACTGCATCAAGAAAATATGTAGAAGCGATCCAAACCGTCTTGAAATCGAAACAATGAAAACCAAACATGGCAATAATTCAGAAGTTTCAGGTGCACTGTTATATACACGGAGATGTATTTCACAAGTAAGGAATACCTAATGCAAATAAAACTAAAATAACTCATTTTTTATAAAAAGGATAGGACACATCAGATTTAATATTTAGAAATAAAAATTTTACAAAAACAAACAAAATTTTCAGCCATTATTGTACAGGTGTGATGTCATCGACTAACACTGTAAAGGGCAACATATTACTTTCTCTACTACGTATAGTAAGTAGGGGGAGTATTGTATTCCACCCAAAAATTCGATACCGAGATTTCACCGGAAATACATGTTTTGAGACCCCCTGAGTCCAAAAAAACATTTTTGGAAACATGTCCGTGTGTGCGTCTGTGAACAGCATAACTCAGAAACGAACAGTCGGATAAACACCAAACATGGTATTTAGGTTCAGCATCTTCCAGAGATGCGACACGAAGGTTTTCAACAAAAATTTAATTTTCATTTATTCAAAAATGGCTGTAACAATTTTGATTAAAATATCACATGTGTAACATATTTTCATGAATAATAAAATGTATATCTTGAATTTTCTGGGAATTTCTCCAAAAGTATTCTTCATTGTGAATGACTTTTGCATAACTGGTAAACCATAAGAGATAGACAAAATTTTACTACACAAAAAATGTAGATCGCGTTAAAATATACAATTTATGTCATATACATTGTTTTTGTTGAGTGAACCATTTTCGAGATATTGCTTGTTATTCCCTTAAATTTTTCAATACTTATTTTCTCGAATGAGAATTCGTTATTCATTTTTTATTTTCTCTACTACGTATAGTAAGTAGGGGAAGTACTGCATTCCACCCAAAAATTCGATACCGAGATTTCACCGGAAATACATGTTTTGAGACCTCCTGAATCCAAAAAAAGCATTTTTGGAACCATGTCCGTGTGTGTGTCTGTATGTGTGTGTGTGTGTCTGTGTGTCTGTGAACAGCATAACTCAAAAACGAACAGTCGGATAAGCACCAAACTTGGTATTTAGGTTCAGTATCGTCCAGAGATGCGACACGAATATTTTCAAGAAAATCCCCCCACCCCAAACTACCCTTTACATGGAAGATTTTACGAAAATTTTAATTTTCTCAAAAATGGCTCTAACGATTTTGATGAAAATATCATATGTTTAAGATAATGTTATGAGAAATGAAATGTATATCTCGAATTTTCTGGGAATGTCTCCAAAAGTCTTCTTCATTGTGAACGACTTTTGCATAACTGGTAAACCATAAGATATAGACAAAATTTTACTACACAAAAAATGTAGATCGCGTTAAAATACACAATTATGTCATATACATTACTTTTGCTGAGTGAAACGTTTTCGAGATATTGCTTATTATTTCCTTAAATTTTCCAATACTTGTACTTTTTCTCAAATTCGTTATTCATTTTTTTTATGTCCTGGACATGCAAAGAGAATGGAATGCGTCACATAGCAACCAGCGTTAAAATATTTGACTATCGCTTAAAAGCTACCATATTTCCCTTGCATCTACAAGAAAATTACAAATAAGATTTGACATCTCGATATCTCGATTAACATGAAGCATATGGAGAATAGGCGTTTGTAAAAATAGATTGTACAAGAGTAGAGAAAGTCATGTGAGTGTAACACATCAGAATTTTTTTGTCTGGGATATGCAAAGAGTATTAATCTGTGGCAAAGAGAATGGTGCTACACCTAGCAACCAGCTATTAAGAGATATGTCTATGCTTAAAGGCTACTGTATTTCTATATTGCCCTTGCAAATACAAAACAAGGGGAACATAGTTGGCCTTAAGCGATAGTCAAATATTTTTAGAACTGGTCGCTATGTGTAAAACGTAATTCTCTTTGCATGTCAAAAGATCGTTTCTGCAAATGTTTATCTCGATTAATATGAAATATATGGAGAGTAAGAGTTTGTAAAAATAGTTTGTACAAGAGTAGAGAAAGTCATGTGAGCGTAACACATCAGATTTTTCCCTTTGTAAACCACGAAAAACCCAAGGTCAGAGTGGGCGGTCGATGAGAATCGAAGTCGAGACCTCACGAATGCGAGTTTCACACGTTACCGCGGAGCTATCTCGTTAGGCGTACTTCCTTCATGCCCGTACCCAGAAAAAAATTTCGGGGAGGGTTTTCCATAACTAGATCTAAACTTAACAGTACCCTACACAGTTATCACTTACCTACCCTGTGGTATATAGACACTGTGTGGACAAGAATATTGCTTGGAGACATTATATAGACGGGAAAAACTCACCAGAATGAAGATAGTCTACCTTACAGCACAAAACTCGAGACTGCTTCGAAAATCGAGATGTATGGTCACCTTACTCATGTAAGGCAACAATATTAAGTTTACCTTTTTCTTGTAAATGTACTACTAGCAGTAGATCTACTGTTATCTAACGAAATTTTCCCATATTGGTTTGATATGAACTGTCAGAAGTTTCGGGGCTGGGGGTTTGAACCCTAAACCCCCCCTCTAAATACGGCCCTGACTTCCTCTACCTACTTACTGTATCCAGCTTTAGTTTAATCCTCATGTCAACAAACATACTGTCTCATCCGCCAGGAGTCTGCCTCCATTGGCGCTTCCCGTCCCATTCTATTGCTAATCTCCGCCGATTCCAAATTGAGAGCTAAACACAAACAAATATTGTTAACACTTTTAAACTCCACGTAGTCTGTAGGTACATACACAGCCTCTCTCAACTTCTTAAAGATTTACCCCTTGGATGCTTTATTGCTGACGAACTAATCACTGGCATCACCATGATGGTACATTAAACTATGAGCACGTGGAAGTGCCGATCATGTGGTACCAAAAGACAAAAATGAAGTTTATAAATTGAATGGTTACTCGCTTTCACCTATGCTGCCAACTTCAGGCGGCATTCTACTGGCCTTCACATGTGGAGTATGCTACATATAGCTAAGAGGAGGTGTGTGTGTGTATCTGTTTACCTTTTCGCGCATGTAAGTGCGTCTTGTTTTACATGCACAGTTCAAGATTCGCATATGAACATACACTATGTGATCAAAAGTATTCGGACACCCCCACAAACATACGTTTTTCATCTTAGGTACATTGTGCTGTCACCTACTGCCTGGTACTCATTATCCGTGACCCTAGTAGTTATTAGACATCGTGAAACAGCAGAATGGGACGCTCCGTGGAACTCACGGACTTCGAACGTGGTCAGTTGATTGGGTGTGTACGCGAGATTTCCACACTCCTAAACATCCCTAGGTCGACTGTTTCTGATGTGATAGTGAAGTGGAAATGTGAAGGGACATGTACAGCACAAAAGCGTACAGGCCGACCTCGTCTGTTGACTAACAGAGACCGCTGACATTTGAAGAGGGTCGTAAAGAGTAATAGGCAGACATCTATCCAGACCATCGCACAGGAATTCCAAACTGCATCAGGATCCACTCAAAGTACTATGGCAGTTAGGCGTGAGGTGAGAAACCTTGGATTCCATGGCTGCTCATAAGCCACACATCACGCAGGAAAATGCCAAACGACGCCTCGCTTGGTGTAAGGAGCGTCAACAGTACACGATTGAACTGGCAAATCGTTGTGTGGAGTGACGAATCACGGTACACAATGTGGTGATCCGATGGCAGGGTGCGGGTATGGCGAATGCCCAGTGAACGTCATCTGCCAGCGTGTGTAGTGCCAACAGTGAAATTCGGAAATATTTTGTTATGGTGTGGTCGTGTTTTTCCTGGAGGTGGCTTGCACCCGTTTGTTTTGCGTGGCACGATCACAGCCCAGACCTACATTGATATTTTAAGCACTTTCTTGCTTGCCACTGTTGAAGAGCAATTCGGGGATGGCGATTGCATCTTTCAACACGATCGAGCACCTATTCATACTGCACGGGCCGTGGCGGAGTGTTTACACGACAATAACATCCCTGTAATGGACTGGCCTGCACAGAGTCCTGACTTGAATCCTATAGAACACCTTTGGGATGTTCTGGAACGCCGACTTCGTGCCAGACCTCACCGACCTACATCGATACCTCTCCTCAGTTCCGCACTCCGTGAAAAATGGGATGCCATTCCCCAAGAAACCTTCCAACACCTAATTGAAAGTATGCTTGCGAGAGTGAACGCTGTCATCGAGGCTAAGGGTGGGCCAACACCATATTGACTTCCAGCATTACCGATGGAGGGCGCCAGGTGTCCGGATACTTTGATCACGTAGTGTATAACTTTGAGCAATAGCTTTACTTGTCATCACTTATAATAATCATGTTTAAATATATAACTAAATAAAACCGCATTCTGCACAATATCTGCATGAAAAGTACATTTTAATGGTAAGATAATGTAAAACTGAAATACATTATACTTTTTAATCTCAAAGAAGATATATTTACCACGCTTTATTTTAATAATCTGTCCGTGCCAATGCTGCATAGAATCGCCTTAGCACTGTCTTCAAATGACAGATTGCTTCCCATATACCCACAATTCTTCCTCGATGCATCTCCGAAATATTTGCACACATCGCGTGAGCTACAGCAAGTTAACATCACTGCTTGGTCGAACAACATGTACGCGTCCGCTGAGAAAGTTGGTAAAATGCCTCCCGAAGCTTGATGATGCCATAAATGGAAGCGAGTGAACTTTGGGCTAATAGTTGCGCTACATTTAAGTATGTCAATCTATAAGTACAAGTTGGGCAAGAAGTTCCCGTACCCCTGTGAGTATCAAATGTTATTATGCAAGTTGGTATAATCGGCGCAACAGTTCTAGACACGTGAAAATCTTAATGAGAGCTATGATGCGAGTTGCTTAACAGATCAGGTGGTGACCGGTGGACTGCATACTGCAGGAGTGCGTAGGACAGTCATCGTCAAATATCCACACCGGTTATGCACTGCTTTGCGCTGATAAACTTAGTTATATACAGTATATTAAAATCCACGCTGTAAAAAGCGCTTAATATAAAAAACGCTGTCAATCATTGCCTCCAATTCTTCCACACCTAACAACCCTTCCTCTTCTGCGGAATCACTCACATTATTGCCGTCATCGCTGCTGTCACTACTTTCTGCACCATTATCTTGGATGAGAATTCTTTCTATTCGAAATCGTCTATTTCTGTAATACGTTTAGGGACCTTATGTTTCTTCCCAGGTGTGTCAAATGGTACTCTTTCATCCATATGTTTTTTTTCTCTTATCTTTGAGAACTCTGGAATCGGAACTCGGTGAAACACCAGTTGCTTTGACTACTCTTTCTTTCATTCTCTTAAGGCTTTTGTGGAAATCGGATGAACATATATTTTCTTCCTTCATCTCTGCTTCTTGCTTCATGAAGTCGAGGACATTTGCAATTATTTCCCTACTTTGACTATGTAACACCTTACCACTTAACTTTGAAAACATAGGAGCCATGGTTATAAATATAACAAATATGAAATGAGTACTATTTAGATACTGCTGCTCTCTTTAAAATTGCAACCAGATGCAGACACTTTCTATGCAGACTGCATGTGTTACGCACTGTGAGTAAGCAAAGGTATTATATCGCTTTCGTTGATAAAGCTAAACATAAACCATTCCTAGGCTCGGCAGCTGGGGTGGCAATCAAGGTCACGAGTCCAGAAGTTTTGCGCGAGTAATAGTCTCAAATGTTATTATACTATGTAGCTATGTTGCCTCATATCAATTGTTGGAATTCTTGGTTACATGTTTTCGCAGTCGAGTTTTAATTTGTAGTCATGGCAGATGTGAGCGGTTATAGTTACACTATTGAGGAGCGCTTAGTAACAAGTGTGTGGGTGCACGAAGGACTACACACAGGGCAGACAATGTGACATTATGGAAGCATTCCAGGAAAGATTCAATAAGGCTCCACCACGGAAAGCAACACTTTTGATTGGGAAAGACGTGCTTTTGCTTTTGGCATTGTTAAAGACAGGCCGCGGAGTGGAGGAAGAAGACACGAGAAGAAACATGTGCCGGAGTCTCTGCTTCAATTGAAGTCGACACGTAAACGTGCCTCGGAACTCGGTATACCGAGGACAACAATGCGAGGTCACATTAAAAAACACTTTAAGCTCAGACCTTTTCGATCGACGTTCGTAAATGAATTATCGGATAGAGACCGGAATGAGCGCGTTTTACCATGCCCTGCTTTGTTAACTCAGTTTCCAAATGCAGTGAACCATGGCAAGGTTAAGTTTTCAGATGAATGTGCGGTTTATTGCAGCTCACGTGCTAGAAATATTGTCTTTTGGTCCAAAGAGAATCCTCATACACAGTCAAGTTAGAAAGGATCCCGCATTACGTAATGATATGGACAGCGTTGACATCACATCTCCTTGGACCGTACTTTTTTGAAGGGACTGAATGGCGCGAATTATTTACATATGTTACACACATGGTTAATACCTTAGCTTGAGGAAAGGGGCCTCACAGAACGTATATAGTTGCAACAAGATGTAGCACCTGCTCACTACGCTCTTGCAGTGCGGGAGTTCCTAAATGAACACTTTCCAGGACGGTGGATAGGTTGGGTTTTATCAGCAACACCATTGGAAGAACAAAACGTAACCTCTTAATCCGTCTTAAAGAACATCAAAGAAATATTAAATTAAAACAAACTGATAAATCAGCTGTGTCCCACCATTTTTGGAACACACAACATGAAATTGGCCAAGGCATTGAACTATTAAAACCCATACATAACATTAAAAACAATTGACAAGTTTTAAAATTTGAAATTCCGTCGCTGGATGACGTCACCCGCCTTCTGGTCCAACCTCAGAAGAAAATAGACAAGATGGAGCCCATCCTACTTCAAGTTCCACTACACAACAAGAGAAGTCGGTACAGTAGCCCTCTGGTTCACCTCCAGCAGTTATGTAAACTACCACCTGAAGTCCTTTCCATCGTCCACATGGGTACATATATTTTGTGCTTTTGGTGCAAGATTCAGTCGCCTCCGCTGAAGATGAGGCCTTGATGCCTCGAAACGATCGTCCATTTTTTACCATCATGATGTAAGTGAAGGTTTTTAATATCATTCCGACTCATTAATTTTACCAACATCAACGGTCACCAAGAAGTCCTGACCTCTCCATACCTGACAACTCGTTATGGGGAGTCATTAAGGCGCATGTTACGCTACAAAGCAAGAACTGCGCGATGCTGTTGAGGATGCATTTCGCACTATAACACCGAACATGCTCAAGAATATGTCAAGAAGAACATGGAGGCCTGAGGAGCTGTGTTTACAGCATGATGGAGAACATAAAGATATATTGGACACTTAGTACGTAATTACTTGTGCTAAAATAAATAAATCAATTAGCATTCGATATTAGGGGATAGGGGGACTTCTCGCCCACCTGTATATTAACATTATGTGTGGCAATCAAATTAGATTGGTATTGTTTAGTAAATTATTACACTGGGAACTATGTTTCAAGTGGAACACACTCCCTAAACTGTGCGCTTAGGCTTGTAGCCAATAACAGAGAACTGCAACCACTTGTTTTTGTTGACACCGGGATTGAACTAAGGCCGGATACATATAGGTATGTGGTAGAGAAAGTAATATGTATGTTAAACGATATCTACAGCAAGGTGCACGATTGGCAAACTCATAACAGTAACAGTTCTTGGTTATTTCTCCGCGTCACTATTGTTGTCGATTGACCTCTGGCCACCAACTGCAGCAGGACAGTCACATTAAATGTGATGATGACCTTTTAATGTACTACACTCAAGATAAGCGTCAGCTCAAAGAGCGGGTTTAACAACTGCGTCACATCACAGTGACAGCATTCCGCACAACTGCTGAACGGAAACAATAACACAGAAACAACGCTATACACACATTCCATACCAATATTACCATAAGTGCAACATTTAAATGTTTGACATTGGTTGTTTTCAGTTGACGGATGGGGATGAAATATGGATTTATGGTGTTATATTCAAGATTTTCAATTCTTCATATCTCATGCAATATTTTCAAGCGCTGCCAACATTAAAATACTTCTTGCGATGTGTCATGCAAGTGTGGAATTTCAAAGCCAGCATATACGTACAGGTTATACAACAGAGAGGGACACCTCGCGCACTTCGATCTACATAGATATATTGTGACTAACACCCCCAGTAGGAGGGGATGAAGTGAACGAACCACAGGAGGCTACAGGACACAAATAAGCGCGGAAGTCCCTAACAGTTCCAGCTTCGAAAACCAGTCCCACTTCCGGAGCTGCTTAGACAGATAGAGCGATGAACGACCCATCGACAAGCAGCCCTCTAGTGTCCATAGGATAAGGTAAAGGCAAATGTACATATCACGGAGTGGCCCCGGGACCGGGGCAGAGCACCGGAAGTAGGCCGTTACGGGCCTTTTTTGCATCTAACGTGACTTTTGGATGAGGGAAGAGGCCCGAAGGACGACCAGATCCGAATGCCGACGGGCGCAAGCATGGACGGGGTCCCTAATGTTTCCAGATTGAACATATCCGGCGCCGCCCGGTCCTACTCACAAGCAACCAACCTCCGGCAGTCACCTATAGGGTGAAGCCCTACTCGCGAGGAGAGAACCTGAGAGTCACCGTATCGGCGCCGGGGAAGAAACCTCTATAGAGCGAGGGCCACCGTCCACCCGCAACCCGCCGAACACCGTTGCGTGGTCCCACAACCTAGAAACAGATAAGTAAGATGATGGGTACAGGAAATGAGGGGTGCTAGAAGTTGAACCACCCCAACATTCACCTGCCGACCTGGAGAAACCATGAAAAACCCATGGGCTATAGTGGGCGGTCGCCGGGACTTCCCGAATGGGGGCCATGGGGAGTGCTCTTTTATTTGAGCAAGCATCTGCGCCATTTGTCCGGCACCACCATACGCCACGAAACCTAGAAGCACACCTAAAAGATGAGAAATAAACTGAATGAAAGGCATTCGCCTACCGACCAGGGAAAACCACGAAACACCCAAGGTCAGAGCGGACGGTAGACGAGAATCGAAGCCGGGACCTCCCGAATGCGAGCCTTACACGTTACTCGGAGTCATCTCGCTCGGTTCAAAGCCAGCATATAACCTGCACTTGCTATCGCTTCGGCTTCTTCATCCCTCTTGTATATCTACAACGAAATGTGTAATAAAATCACTTCTGCAAACGTGCATCTCGATTAGCATGATACATTAACTATAGTATGTAGAGAAAGTCGTGTGGATACAGGCGTGGCTCTGTA
Source organism: Deroplatys truncata (assembly GCA_030765065.1). Taxonomy (NCBI): domain Eukaryota; kingdom Metazoa; phylum Arthropoda; class Insecta; order Mantodea; family Mantidae; genus Deroplatys; species Deroplatys truncata. Next base: position 48,774,912 of record CM060986.1, read on the forward strand.
AGAACTGATCAGGTGACTCGCAAAGTATCCACCTTCTACAGAAACTATTATTATTATTATTATTAACATCACTATCACCATCTAAAAGTAAATATAGATAGAACCAAATATATGGTAGAGAAGTGATGTAGTGGTGTGGTGTGTTTTTCAAGATTTGGTATTGGAAGACGAAATGGGGGTAATTAAACACACAGGGGAATACAAAAACCTGGGAGTAAAGATTGCACAAGATGGTAAACAAGGAAAGGAAATAAGATTAAAGATAAACTCAAGAAAGTATGCTATATCTACTTCAATGGTAGGTATATTATGGGATAAACAGGTCACAAAAGAAATTAAAACTACAAGTTTCAAAACAATAGCTAAAAGTATTATAATTTATAACCTATGGCTCCGACGTGTGCACTCTGAGCTGTCAGTTAAAAAGAAATGGCAACAGAAATGTATTATTGAAGGAGATCTACTAGGATATCCGAAAGAGAAAAAAATTAGAAATGATATTATAAAACAAAATATGAATGTTCATAATTCAATTTTAGATTTTGTTCAACAGAAACAATTAGAATGGTATGGGCATGCTAAAAGGATAGAAGATGAAAGATTACCCAGAAGAATAATGGAATGGACGCCACCGGGAAGGATGAGTAAGGGAAGAGCGCATAGCACATGGATTCAAGGAATTAGAGGGGTAATGATGGATTGGCTAATTGAGGAAGATTTATGGTCCAGTAGGCAAGAATGGAGAAAAATATTAAGAATATGTTAAAAAGACTACAGTCCTGGATACCATAAAAATGTTTGTACAATGTAAAACCGGAAATATAATTAATTAATAATAATAATAATTTATTATTATTTGCTTTAGCGTCAGTCACCTACTGATTACTTACGAGTACAGAATGGCAACGAAGTGACAGTTGAACTATTAGCGGAGGACATGCTGGGAAATACATGCAAATACAGGGGCTAACTTGATTGACTACATTCACAATTTAAAAAACAAAAAAGGGAAAGAGGAATTGCTATTGATTACTCCCTCGGCTGTTCGTTAATTAAATAAGATTTATCTTACTGATAAAGAAGATTTTTCTTTTTTTCACCTTCGCGAAAGCACATATAATGCCTTCTCATACACACAATAGTAATTACCAATCACTTAAGGAAAAACTCTCTTTTTAACACACTGCAAGCCGATATAAACAATAGTAGTTGGACTCGCTCTAAGCGCTGCCATTTCTACCAACCTACTCCATTTCAAATAGACGGGAAACAATGCAAGAAAAGCCTGCTTACACTATCTTAAGAATACTGTTTGTTACGGTAAAGCTCTGCGCCATGAAACGCGTCCGTAGTCATGACAACCAAGTATACTTTCCCTGCCCGCCAACCAGTTTGCAATCCACTCTGTAACGCTCTACATTGCGATCAGTTTCCCCTTTTGAAATCGCATCATTGTCGATGAAGTAGACAACCTTCATGACCGACCGATGGATCACAAAGAGAGGGATTTGATTATGAAAAATACAGTTTATAGAATGATTATAAATAAGGATAAATGCTAGAAGATAAATATAACCACGTAGGCTGTTAAAAAATGTTGGTGACTCGGCGACTGAAACGCTTCAAAGGAGAATCCATCTGATTTTTAATCACGCAATTACAATCTTTAAAGCGTAGAAATGGTGCAATTCGTCATTGCTTGTATGAAAGCATGTGCTCAGTTGATAACGACTATTCATTGGAGGAGATGATTCAGCGTTAAACAAAATGTCTGTGTCATTCACTTGAACTACCTGTTGTTCAACTCTTAACCTCTTGGAGATGAGTTCTATTTTCGGGAACATGTTCAAGTGGTAGCTTGCCAAGATCAGATCATCGTACTCCTCCAAGATAGAAGAACATCGCGTGCTTAAAAGCTGTATCCAGTGCAGTGCCCTCTGTGGATCTGGTGTTTGAATAGGCAGAACAGACTGCATCAGTTTACACAGAACGTAATATCTCACCAAATATAGAACTCTGCTATGTTACATTCACATTTCACTAGCAATGACAGATTCACATATATCTGGTATACAGGATCTTTCATAAGTATGCAATATTGCAAATAAAACTAACTCATTTTTTTAAAAAATACTAGTGCACGTCAAATTTAATATTTAGGGACATTTTACAAAAAAAATTTCGACTATATATCAAGAAAATTTTTAAATTACAACATATTTTTTCATTTTTTTAAAGGTAGGTATCTTGTTTAGTTGTATGAACAGTTTCATTTGTCTCATACAACAGTTTTGGGTGCTATGAGAACAGATCTCTCTCCACTTGATAATTTTTATAGAGATATTTGAAACTTAGAGTCTTTATTATAAAAAGAAATATAACTTGCATATAATTAGTACCCTACAAAATCCGAATAAAGAGGATTTAATATACAAGAAGTTAATGTACCACGCAGTGATGTTCAAAGTTTTTGAAAAATTATTCAGAAAATATCAGATCCAAATAGCACCTCAGAATACCTACAGTTTAAGAAATATGCTGAATACACCTTTGACTAAAACAACTGATAACTTAAAAAAATCAGGAATTTACCAGATCTCATGTCATGATTGCCAAGGCTCATATATAGGTAGAACTAAAAGGAATTTAAAAATAAGACTAAGTGGACGTCAAAGAAATATAAAACTGAAACAAATAGATAAATCAGCAGTAGGCAACCATTTTTGGAACAGTAACCATGAAATAGGACAAGAGATAAAACTACTAAAATCTATACAGATTCCTTTACACTTGGAAATTTGGGAAAATATTTTTATTCATCTCGCCTACAGACTCCTTAATGCAGCTGATCCAATCAGATTACAAGAGAGAAGAAAGAAGACAGAGGAGTTCCCAGCCTTCACTACAGGTGGCAACAAATCGAACACCACTAGTTTCCAATTCTTCACAACAGAGGGCAGATGAATCGTCTAATGAAATACTTCTTGGGGTTAGGGAAGAGATCGCTGATAATGGGAGAAACATATCTCCCGTTAACAAGTAACGACTCAGTTTAAATTATCGTAGTCTTTGTTAGGAGGCCTGTCTAATATTCATTCATTCTCTGTTTAACCGCCTCTTATGTAGGACTTAACAGGCGAGTGCCTGGGGTCAGAGGCCCGTCGAGGAGCAGACACTCATCCAGGATGGGTGATCAGCCCGATACCTGGTATGGGAGGAAGGAAGTAGATGAAACGAAATGATGGTGAAATGGATGGAGCAGTTGGTGGGGAAACCGGAGAAAACCCGCCCAGACGCCGCTTTGTCCACCACAAATCCCACATGCGGGTTCCTGGGATTGAACCCGGGCCGCCTCGGTGAGAGACGAGTGGTCTAACCACTCGGCCACGGCGCCGCCCCCTGCCTAATATGTAAGAGCAGGAAAGAATGCAGAGATATACCACCAGCAGTGATTGAAAATGTTCAACAAGAATTCACGCTTCGGCTTAGCCACTGCCAGATTGTAAATGGGGAGCATTTTGAACACATTATTATATACTAAGAATTTAATTTGTTACAGTAGTTGCTAAAACCGCGGAGAAAATTGTTAAGCAAACCTACAATAAAATTGTTTCCATAGCAAACAAGTAGAAGATAAACAAATTTGTTCATGTAACTTTCCTTTAAGAGATAAATGAAAAACTAGTATGTTCTCGTTTAAAATGTTTGTTTAAAAACATCACACCTTATACAACAACGGCTAAAAATTCTGTTTGTTTTTTGTAAATCCTTTGTAAAGCTAAAATTCAAGGTATACATTTTATTATTCATGCAAATATCTTAAATGCACGACATTTTAATCAAAACTATTTCGAGATAAATGTTATTATTGGTTTGAATTGTTCAATACTTTTGTCATTTTTTAAAATGCTGTCCCTACTCATTTGTTTTTCGCGATGTCACGGAAAGAGTATGAAATTTCAAGTCAAGCATATACCGACTACCTTTTAAACACCTGACTATAGATTTGTCTTCCTCTTTCCTCCTTGTACCTACAAGGAACTGTGTAATTGAATTATTTCTGCAAAGGCTTATTTCGATAGAAAAATAAAATTTCGTAAAAATATTTTTAGAAAGTATATAAAATGGGAAGAGAAGGTCGTGTGAAACAACACATACTATATATATATATTGTTTTCTACTCTTGCAATTAAAAACTACTGTAGGATGTGGAATGAAGGACGTGTTTATCGGAGGGTGACACCTCGCCACTGCGACCAGCTTGATCTATTGTGGCTACACCCCCCGGGGGGCAGGGATGAGGTGAAGGAGCTATAGGAAGTTGCAGGTTCGCAGACAGACAGGCCCACAGACACGCGCAGAAATCCCTAATATTCCCAGTTTGAACACCCGCGCACCAGAGGAGGCGAAGAATTCCGAGGGCGACGAAGCGACCCTAATGGGAGGAACAATGCACCCTGGTGTTCACGGGGAGAAATCTTTCTAATAAGCAAGCAACTACGCCATGTGGCCGACACCGCCAGCACCACAGGATCCGAAGACACACCTGAAACGTGAAAGGGAGAGATGAAATGAGAGACAATGGGGGAAAGGAGAAATCGTAGTAGAATACACCATCCGGTATTCGCCTTGGCGATCAGGGGAAAACCACGAAATCCCAATTGTCAGAGTTGGCGATCACCGGAATCGAACCCGGGACCTCCCGAATACGGGCCAAAAACGTTACCGCCTGAGGCATCCCGCTCAGTTAAAAACTACTCTACTCGTTTAATTTCTTTTCAAACGCGTTAAGCAGGTGCTTCTGGTTTAGTTGCTTTAATGGGCGTAGCTCGATCTTTGGTGGGGGGGGGAAGTAAACGACAGCCACATAATGAAACCCAGTACAAAATTACTTTTCAGCATCTTTTCAGGGAAATAAGGCATTAATTACTTAATAGTCATCATTATAATTGAACAACCTGTTAGTCGATTATGAAACTCATTTATTTTTATCATTTCTGTCAATTAGCACCTTAATTAAGTTCTGGTGATTATTAGTCGAACTATTTTCTTTAGATTTTCTTTTTCACAGTTAGTCTACCAGTTATTCATATGAGATTTTATTTTTATTTTTCTATCTACACATTGCACAAGAAATGGTTTCAAGTAATAAATACCATGGTTTGTCCGGTAAAAAACAAGACGATGTAATCATGCTAACCATGGTTTACAAACGCTAACGAGAAACAAAGGGAGTAAGAGCTAATAGTTGGTCTGAAACCCTCCACTCGGCATTGGTACTCCAGAATATGTTAAAATACAGGATGCAACAAAAATGTACGGCACAAATTGCAGGACACATTCCTCACACGTAGACGAAGAAATTATGTTATATGAACATGGGTTCGGAATCGCTTTGTTACCAAGTTACAAGTAATTTTCTCCAATTCATTAATCATGGGGAACATGCATTCTTGGCTACGTCTGATTACATTGTCATTATTGTAGGTGTACCGCCAGTGTTTTGTTTTATGTGTCCCTGCTGCTATGCGACTTACGTCATTGCTTCTTTACAAGTAACATCAACTGTTCCAGTGAGCAGTACGACTTTTAAAAGCACGCGGATTACTACGTACTAGTAGAGTTGATCACAGACTTGGCTCGTGGTATGGCAGTGTACACAAACGCAGAGATGGCAGATGCCCATTTGATGTATGGATTAGCAGACGGCAATGGTGCTTGCACTCAACGTTTGTACCGGGAGAGATTTCCAGGACGAAGGTGCCCCGACAGGAAAACGTTTGAAGCCATTAATCGTCGCCTTAGGGAACATGGAGCATTTCAGCCTGATGCTCGCGACCGGGGGAGGCCTAGAAGGACGAGGACACCGCAACGGGAGGCGGCAATTCTTCAGGCAGTTGACGACGACCCTAGTGTCAGTACAAGTCAAGTAGCTGCAGCAATGAATGTTGACCACATGACTGTCTGGCGAGTGTAATTCGAGGTTTGGCTGTATCAATACCATTTACAGCGTGTGCAGGCACTACCAGAATCTGATTTTCCTGTACGGGTACGCTTCTGCGATTGGTTTATGCCACAAAGTGTCAACCCTAATTTTAGTGCAACGGCGCTGTTTACAGATGAGCCGTCGTTTCAAAGAGATAAAATTGTAAATTATCACAATCGGCATGTATGGGCTGACGTCAATCCTCACGCAACTGTTGAAGCAAGTCATCAACAAAGATTTTCTGTCAATGTTTGGGTCGGCATTGTTGGTGACTATTTGGTAGGGCCTCGCGTTTTTCCACCCAGGCTCAACGGACAAATTTACCATAATTTCGTAGAGAATGTTCTACCTGATCTGTTAGCAGATGTGCCTTTAGCTGTGCGGCAAAACGATGGTGCACCTCCTCATTTTAGTGTTAATGTCCGTCGGCTTCTAAATAACAGATTCGGTGACAGATGGATAGGTAGAGGTGAACCAATTGCCTGACTTCCAGGCTCCCCGGACCTAAACCCTAGTACCAGATGTTCAGTCTCCGTGCCCGTATTACGGAAGGCTGCGAAACCGTAAACAATACTCCAGGGATACATCAGCGCATCAGGCATTCACTACGACGGCGGGTTGATGCAATGCTCACGGATGGCATATGAACTTCTCCTGTGAGAAAGAGTTGTATGTGGTATACTGGTACGTTCTATTCTTGTGTGTTTCCCATGATTAATGAGTTGGAGAAAATGACTTGTAACTTTCAAATTAGATAGATAAGGTATCTTTATTGGTTTCAAATTATTGAAGTTATTACACAAGTATTTAGTGCATGGGTCATTGACCGTACATGCATATTTAAGATACAATAGGGTGACAAAATATACAACAGATAAAGAAAACACAACAAAAGGAACAAGAAAAAGGGAAATAGAAATAAATTACCTTTGTCTAACTGAACAAATTTGACCTAGCTTCGCGCACTTTAGCCAGAAAATTGCCCATGTTTTGCCAGTTCCTCTGGTCAGCCAGTAGATCCCAACATGCCAATCTCTTTCTTAAGGGACTTAAGAATTTTTCTTTGAGTTTAATCGTTCGCTGGTTCTCCCACTGTGCACATTCCGCCAAAATATGTACCCAGTCCTCATCCAATTCACAGAATGGGCAGATTCTCCTGCCAGAATCGTCGGTCATTTTCTGTGCTCTCCAGCCCCCCAGTCTAAACCATGCCATTCCTGATCTTTCCTTTCTTCCTAAATTAAGTATATATGCCTCTTTACCCCAGTTCAATTTTATTTCATTTGCTAGACTTAGAGAAGGTTTAATTTTACAGTCCGATTCTATTTCCTGTTGGTTGATGTCTCTTAGTCTTCTTTTAACACCTTTCCATATGTTTTTGTCATTTGTTTCAGCTCTTAGCCATACTGATCCCATTCCTATTCTCCTCAAACCCCTTTCCAAATCAGCTGCCCAAAACTTAGGGGACAGGTTTTCTCGCTGGTATTTATAACATTTGGATCGTAGTGTGGAGTTATCCCCATGCATCAGCCTTAGCCAGTACTTCACTGCTCTTATTTTGCAGTGTATTGTGTCTTCATAGCATCCTACCTCCCTCAATACCCCCGAATTTGATGTGCCTTGTGAAACTCCAAGAACTCTTTTCCAAAATGCTACCTGTGTTTTATTTACATGCTCTGCTCTTTCCCATCCCCAGATTTCACTGCCGTATAACAGAACAGGCCTTATCATGGAGTTATACATCTTTTCTAATGTATCTACAGGTACATCCGGTATCCGCGAGAGGGTACGTAATAATTCATTTAACTGCCCTCGTGCTTTGTAGTTAGTTACAGATAGATGTTTGTTCCATTTTCCTCTCATATTAAACATTACTCCTAAATAGGAGAAATGTTTAACGTTTTGTAGTTCTAGCCCCTTGTAATACCATTTCTCATCCCTGCCATACACATAGCCATTTTTGAAAGCCATTGTTTTTGTTTTGTTAATGTTTACCACCAGACCCCATTGTTTACAATATTGTTCCAACCTATTAATACCTTTCTGTAAGCCTTCTGTCGTCACTGACAAAATTGTCATGTCATCCGCGTATAAAAGTACAGGAATGCAGACATCGTCTACTTTTGGGCCATTCATTTCCTCTGCTATTAACACGTCTGTTATATCGTCTATGAATAAATTGAACAATAGGGGCGATAAAATACATCCTTGACGAACTCCTCTACTGGCCGATTTAGATTCAGTTATTGTGTTTTGGTCTATTTTGATGCTGAAATTCACACTGTTGTAAATTTGCATTAGAGCTTTCATCATTTTACCAGAGAGTCCTTTGTGGTGAAGTTTCGCCCAAAGGGCATTCCTCTGTACACTATCAAAAGCCATTTTAAAATCAACAAAAGCACAATAAAGTTTCCCCCTCTTTCTATTCAAATTTGAATCAATTAATGTTTTTAATATGACTTGGTAACAAAGCGTTTCCGAACCCATGTTCATATAACATAATTTCTTCGTCTACGTGTGAGGAATGTGTCCTGCAATTTGTGCCGTACATTTTTGTTACATCCTGTATATTACTACATGACAAAAAATAGTCACTGATAGGGAAATATAAATACACACCAACACTGAACCCAGTTCCTTTGTCATTATAGGGAAACTATGACAAAAACTTCATAATGCACACATATATTTGCTGTAAATGACTTTATTAATTTAGATCTAAAATATAACTTGATGGTTTTACTCAAGGTAATCCAAAATAAAATTTTATTTGTTGGAAATGTATGTGGAAGGGGGAGGTGCCCCTTGCCTCTCTTAAGATACGCCTACGGTTGTTTCCATTCAACATTAAAATGCACGGAAGAACTGTATTGGGAACTGAACACCATTATAACAAAATCTGATGTGTTACACTCACATGACTTTCTCTACTCTTGTACAAACTATTTTTACAAACGCTTATTCCCCATATCCTTCATGTTAATCGAGATATCGAGATGTTAATCTTATTGCTAATTTTCTTGTAGATGCAAGGGGAATTGCTAGGCTTTAAGCGATAGTCAAATATTTTAAGAGCTAGTTGCTATGTGAAGTATTCCATTCTCTTTGCATGTCCAGGACAAAAAAAATGAATAACGTATTTGAGAAAAAGTATAAGTATTGGAAAATTTAAGGGAATAACAAGCAATATCTCAAAAACGGTTCACTCAACAACAAAAAATGTATATGACATAAATTGTGTATTTTAACGCGATCTACATTTTTTGTGTAGTAAAATTTTGTCTATCTCTTATGGTTTACCAGTTATGCAAAAGTCGTTCACAATGAAGAATACTTTTAGAGACATTCCCAGAAAATTCGAGATATACGTTTCATTTTTCATAAAAATATCTTAAACATATGATGTTTTAATCAAAATCGTTAGAGCCATTTTTGAGAAAATTAAAATTTTCGAAAAATGTTCCATGTAAAGGGTAATCTTGGGTAAGGGTAAGGGATTTTCTTGAAAACCTCGTGTCGCATCTCTGGAAGATACTGAACCTAAATACCAAGTTTGGTGTTTATCCGGCTGTTTATTTCTGAGTTATGCTCACAGACACACAGACGCACACACGGACATGTTTCTAAAAATTATTTTTTTGGATTCAGGGGGTCTCAAAACATATATTTCCGGTGAAATCTCGCTATCGAATTTTTGGGTGGAATACAATACTTCCCCTACTTACTATACGTAGTAGAGAAAGTAATTTTTTTTCTTTGGTACAATACTATTCGCGGACTCCGCGTATTCTGCTCTTTCCAAATCTATGGCAGATACAAGAAAAGTGCTCATAAACTTTTTCAACGTACTCATCGAGAACTCTCTGTACCTCTTCAATTTGTTGTGTCGAATGCGACGTTTTCTGTATTAAACGACGGATTATGAAACGCGAGCTTCACCTCTGTGACGTAGGATTAACACTTGGCTAGGCAGAACATTGAACGTAGCTTGTCAGTTTCGTAGCCTGCACTATTTCGATAAACAGAGTTCGACATTGTTTACATGTCTGGGTGGCTTTGATCAAGAGGAAAGTTTCACTAATTGGTGACGCATTTCATCTGCTTTGTCAGCGTTAGTCTTAACAGTAGACAATCGTTTGGCCTTGACGGTATTCTCGAGATAACCTACATACTGCTTATGTTTAGATGCTATCATGATTTTGCTGAGCGTATTTTAAAACGGTGCCAAGTTAGAAACAAATTCTTTCAGGGTTTTATTTATATTCAGGTTTGTATTTTTAACTTTATTCGACGTTATCGCAATTCCTTTTTCCTCACAGTTCCATTTGTTTTGGAAATAAAATAAGGGTAATTTATATTATACAAGGAGAACCAAAAGACTACGAACCGTCTGCACGGTGTTTTACCTGTCAGCATCCTCGGCGCTCGTTGCCGTCTGCCGCTATCATAGAAAGGAGCGGATGAAACGATACAACATTTTTAAAACTACTTTTAAAGGCTTTGCTTAACAACTATATGAAAGTGTGTTTGAAGACAAAATTATTAGTAGAGATTTGTGGTCCCCCGACCTAACCCTCTGCGATTTCTGTCTCTGGAGTAACTTAAAACAAATTGTACAAGACAAGCCCGCACACCCCGGAAGAATTAAAACAAAATATCCGCCAGGAAATTGTCAGCATTTTTCAACGTGAACCACGGCGAGTGATGGATAGTTTCCTAAAGAGGTGCCAAAAATGTATGGACAACGACGGTGGCCAGTTTCAGCATCTGCTTTCATAAACTTGGTAAGGAAAGCCTTTAAAACTAGTTTTAAAAATGTTGTATGGTTTCATCCGCGCCTTTCTATGATAGCAGCAGACGGCAACGAGCGCCGAGGACACGAACAGGAAAAACACTGCGCAGCCGGTTTGTAGTTTTTTTAGCTCACTCTGTATTAGTGATTAATCGAGCGAGATGGCCCCCCGTGAGGCTCGCATTCGGGAGGTCCCGGTTCGATTCTCATTGGGTGGCCCAAACTGACCTTGGTTTTTTCGCGGTTTACCCTAGTGGTAGGCGAATGCTGGGGTGAATTATACTCGTATGATATCGCGAATTTCCCTTTCATTCCATTTCCTTTGTTTCTGAGTCGAAGGATCAGGCGAGCGTGGCGGGCGAGGCGTGTGACGGTGGAGTTTGATTTGCGGAACTGTCTGCCCTAGCGTTTGATGTGGGACGGACCTTCAGAGACACCTCTCCGTGAGTCGTCCCGTCGGTGTCAGGATGTAATATCTGGAAACTTTAGGGACCCCGTCTATGTCCGAACCTGCCAACCCGGATCTGGTAGCCTTTGAATCCTTCACTTCACTCTTTCCTCCTGGAGGTTTCCAGAAGCACAATAGGCGGCTGTGCGATTAGGTGCACAAATCCTCCTCCGTTTCCTGTTACTCATAACCATATTAATGATCAGCAATGGAACTTCTAATCCTTATAGCCAGGACGAAAGGAAATAAAGTTGAACTGTTACTGGACTTTACGCAGTGACGTCTTAGGTTACAAACCAGACCTTGTTTACCTGCCTGTCAGTGACTCCTGGCAGCTGTTGTTTACATTCTTTGTATTGATAATGGTTTGAGTGTAGATAATTTGAAGCCAACTGCCTAAGAATTCTTATGCCTGTTGCCTGTTTATGCCCTAAGGACGACGGGGTTTGTCAATGGGCATTATCATTAATAATTTCAGTGAGAATTTAGGGAAAAGTTGTAAATTGAGGGTTCAATTAGTGAGTTTCATCAAGGGACCTGTATTTAATAAACAAAGCTCATTCGTTTCGAACTAAATGTAAGAACAGGATGAAAATGTAATTACAGCTAAAGAAGCTACAGATAAGCCAATTACACATTTGTATAATAAGGAGTACGGTAGTTAAGGACGCTGGTTGAGAGGAAATTCTGTGAGTAGTATTAAAGAAACAGTACTTCTGCCTTAGTTCTGGGATCTGGCTAAGACACTTTTTCCTATCTCACTATGGACCAAGTATTACGACGAACTTCAGCAACTCTGCTGGAGCATGTGTGACAGTTTTAAACCATCATGGGGATGGAAGAGAATACCTCTTGTGTTGAAGGATATTTAGAAGACAGCATGACATTTCTAGAATGTTATATACATTTCCTTCTGCATCTACTACTATTAATAGTTACAGGGATCATCTGTCTGTATATAAATGAAGAAAATGAATCAGGATTTACTGCATGCAACATCACCACGAAGCGTTCGCTATCACTACAGTTTATATTCCAGCTCTAATTAATGTTTGAGACTAATTAAACGTTAAGTTTTTGTATAGAAATGTTTGCGCAAAACTGCATAAATTGAGTACTTTAAAGATAGTTAATTTTTGTTGTGTTATCAAGGTAAATCTTTTATGCCCATGCAGGCTAAAAACTACTAAAGGCCTAGAAGTGTATTTGCAGTTCTGTAACATATCGTATCTAAGTAATAAATATTACGTAACAACCAATCAACTATAACACGTTCTATGTCACCGACACGAGTAGCCGTTAAGACACGACTGATGAACGGGAAGTCCGCGGTCCAAATTCCGCCACAGGCTTTTTCCAAGGTTCCCTGTTTTCATAACTGGCAAATGTCAGGAAGGAGCCTTAAACTTAGGCTTGGAACGTTTCCTTCACAAATTTCCTTTCCCAATTAACATTTCATTTCATGTACCATCAGTATCCACCGCCTGTGGTGCCGTATGCAATAAGAACGGGCACTAAACACTATATATATATTAGGGATGGGACCTCGATACCTCGATACTCGGTGATATCGAAGATGTGTAATGCTTAGAGATAAGCCTTCGATACGTTTTCGATACTTTTAAATTATTGAAAGTTGCTGCGTTTAACTTTATGCCAGATAAGGAATGGACGCAGTCGAGATTTCATGCTATTGCCTCTCACATGTCCTTAAAGAGTTGCTGGGCTATAGGTCTTGATAGACCTTGACTACGTTTTCTTTGGGTGAATGAAGTAACATTCTATAGACTGTGTCACGTGCAAAACAATCTGGGAAGGAGTAGAGCTATTCATGTAACATGCATTATTAAGGGGAGTCGTGAAGCCAAAAATGAAAATAATTTACATTTTTATTTTATGCATTTTATGAAACTATGATTAATTCTGCTTAATTTGGTATTAGGTTCATTAAAAGATTCAAATATTTACCATTATAAATTAATTTCTAAAATATTGTGATTAATATTATACTTTAAATGTGAAATTACTCAAAATAACATTTTTCATCATAAATGACCCGTTTTCTCTGAAACTACAAGGTGAATCTACATAAAAGCTTTACCACATAGTACAAACAATCACATCATCATGTGGAATTGGTTTAGTTGAAGTTGCTCAAATAGTTTATTTTTTAAAAAATAAAATGTCCGAAATTTTATTGAAAATTTTAGAGGTTTACAATTTTTTTTTCAATCAGTATTTTAACATCAAAATAAATCAGTCTACTCAAAAGAAATGAATAAACAACATGTGAAAATATCACATTTCTATGTCAAGTGGGTACTGAAAAAGCTAACGCACTAAATCACTTTTCTGCAATAGCCTGGCTTGGTGACTCACCTTCAACCATTACATTTACCTACTCAGGAGACCAAAATCTGTGAATTCAGCAGAAACAAATAAGAATTTAAGACATGAGATAATACAGCGCATGGAAATAGCTGTTCTTCCCTTCCATCTGTTAGCTTGTGTTTATGCAAACCAAGCCCTTGTAGTAAACATGTATATGTATGAGGGCGGGTAGTAGAGAGACTTAATCCACAAACTTATTACGTTTCCGAGTGTTATATCACTAATTACTTAATATCGGAAGAAAAAATACATAGATATATTATGTGGTAGTTGTGAATAGTGGTAGAATGTGTAACATACACATTTATTTTAGTTGTTTGAGTTTCATATTATATATTAGTTTATATTTTCAAGATTGCAGAATGAAGAACTGCTAATGTTTGTTTTTCTATGGATAGAAAACCCTTTAAAAGAAAGTTTTCAGCAAAATATAATTGCATAAAAAGGAAAGCAAAGAAATTATTATTATTATTATTATTATTATTATTATTATTATTATTACTACTTTGCTTAACAGTAGAGGATATATAACCTGTGGCATTATCAAGATAAAAAAGTGGTACCATTTAGGGAATGTCAAACAAAACAATTTCGGAATTAGCATACATTACAAAATTGGTTAAATGCGTTTATACACAGAAAACTCTTAATAAGAACAAATTCAAAGAACCAGCTTTAGCCTTTACAGTTTTTGTTTGTAAAATATCGAGTATCGGTGTTCAAAAATCGAGTATACTCGTTTTTGTATCGAGTATTGAGAAATAATGATATTGTCCCATCACTAATTCGAGTATCATCAGTTTGGGGCAATACCTGTTCTCTTAAGAGCTAAGGTTCAGAGACCGTAGTTCACCCCACCTACTATATTTGATGGGATTGACAAGTTAAACCAATCAATTTCAGTCCTTGGCAGTACGAGTGAAAATGATTAGGAAGGGAGACTCCCTTCATCCCCTCTCTCAACTCTTCTCTTCCTAATTATTTTAAAAATCTATAATTATGAAATATTTTACCTAACAAAAAGTAGAATCTGAAATACTATAATTATAATTCCACTTTTAATAAAAATTGCATCACCACTATTTTCCCTTCATCCCCTCTCTCTGTAAGGTTGAGCATCCCTGGTATGGGGTATAGCCACAGAATAATAAAAAAAAATTGCCTCTCGAGCAGCGCGCTGTAAATCTCAAGCTTTGCAACTTTATTCTTAAGGTATACCCACTGTCTTGCTTACACTAGAAGCTTTACAGCTTAGCAAGCTTCTGAGTTCCCTAGGGCTTGTTTGTCTCTACGGTCAACAAATGCAATTGAAGATTGAGAATTACAAACAGTGTACATAACCTCATCTTCATTCCCTCTTTGATTATTTCTATTTCTCTTTAGAAATGTACATTTTAAGAAGAACGTATTATACTAATCTCATAATGTACAACAAAAGAAACATGTTTTTAAGTTAACATGTTTTTAAGTTAACATGTTTTAAAGGACTTTGTATTCTATATTCATGCACAGCAAGATCAGTTTTTTTCCCCTACTTTTATTTTTTACGTCGCTTTAACTACGTGGCCATATCACGACAGATCTGTTAGGAGATATCTCGTGACTTGGTGTGTGGCGGACAGTTAGCCTTCTAGCTCTTATGCCTGTACCATAATATCTTGCTTCGTCAGCGTCCACAGAGGCCTTAGTGCAATCCAGCTGTACCTCTGCCCTTCTGTGATGGTAACTTCGACACGTGTCCACAGAGACCTTAGCGCTAGGCAACTGTATCTCTGTTTCTACACGTGCGGGGCAGATGGCATTAGGGTGCCGTCCAGCCGTCATTATCTGTAAATAAATGGCAGAGCATTCTATTACCATCTATTTTTAGTTTTCTATTGTTTTAGACTTAAGATGGAACTTGTGATCGTGGTATTAAATATCCAATCCGGTATTTACCTTGACGACTGAGAGAAACCATGAATAAACTCCAGTCAGATTGGTCGGCCCACGGATTTGAACCCGGGACCTTTCGAATACGCGCCACAGACAATTACCGCCTGGGCTACCCCTCTCGGTTAACAGCAGTTTTGTTTTAGTACTGTTGCGTGCAAAGCAACTACGAAAATAGAATGGCTTGGTTATGTAAGGTACCATTTTAAAAATTACCCGAAGTGCGGTTGTCGTCCAAGAGCCTGGGATGCTTCAGAAATCGCACGTTAGGGTGTTGTTACGGACGATAACCAAACAGAATCAACATATTTGATCTCGAGCCAGAACGTGCGCAGTTTCTCGACCCCAAAACATTTTCTCACTATCAACAATAGACCAGACGCCAGTGCAGCGGGAAAGGTGAGAGTATAGCAACACCTGGCTTTATCTGACGATACTCTTGGTCCATATTGCATCAGCATCACCTTATCACGCTCTTACTGCGTGCCCTGTCCTTGTCACTGCAAAACCTTCTAATAGAGCTGGCCTATCAATTTTACTCGTTCACAGAAAGGAAAACTCGTCTTCTCCGACAGAGGATCGACGTTTTTGTTTCACTAAAGAACACAGCTGCAACCACGGTTGGCAAAGTTCCCCCCCTCCCCATCACTGTCAAATTAGGGATAAAATAGTGCCAAAAAGAACATTAGAGTATACCAGTTACAGATTTGCTTCTTCCGCTTCTTATTTAATGACCTAAGATAACTATGATCTATTTAATGTTTATATACCAACAATAATATTGTATTATTCATTACATTATTCTTCTATAGACCAATAATTTAATATACACTAATCACTTCATTTATCTTTAATATCATTAATTTTTTTCTCCTTTTTTCCATTTGTTTACTACTTCTTCATTTATTTGTAAATCTTGATTTTCTTCTTCTTATGGACTCATGCTTTATCTACTTTGTTAAATGTGTCCTTTGTTCTGTCTCAAATTACCTTTTAACTTCTTATATAATACTTTCACTCTATAAAACTTCACTTTCACCTTCAATAACAATATCGCCGTTATTAATTAACTTTTTATTTTTACTTTTATTCGGAGCTTATATTGATAGGAAATTAATACTTAGTTTTTGATCCTACTATTTCTGGCATTTTCCTTGAAGCAGACACTCTTATAGTTTTTATGTAAGATAATTTATTTTTCCAATTTTTACCACACCATTGATTTTACAAACTTTGAAAATTTCGGAAACCAAATAATCATGCTTCGTGGTTTAATGGTACCATGCTCTCTAGTTCCCGAGGTCGCGGATTCAATCCCGGCGGAGGGCAATGGAGTTTTTCAGGCGTAAAAATCCTTAGCATGGCTTCCTTCGGAAGGAAAGTAAAGCGGTGTCCCGTGTCGTAGATTTACAGCACGTAAAAGAACTTTAAGCCTGATAAAGAAGCTCCTGAGCAACATTTCCGGTCTTTCACGCCCAGTATAGCATGGGACGCTAAGAACCATACTAATCAAAGAGCATCTATAAATAAAACTTAATTTACTTTTGAACACAAATAAATCCATTCAACTACTTTTCTCATTGTAGCGCTTCCCTGTCGTAGATCGTCCTAGTCGTCGTCGTCGTTTTTGCCGCTACGTCGTAGGGGTCGTATTCAGGAATCGATGCCACCGATGTCAGTAGGAAGCGCACATCGTATCTCAGGGTCAATTCTCGGCGAATCGATCTGAATTTCCCTACTGTAATTATGTCAGGGTAGGATGTGGGAGCAGTGGCATCAGCATATCGTTTAGAAGGAAACACTATTTTCACTTTTCTCAGTCCGATGTTTCTTTATGCTAGAAATCCTGCAAGATTCTCTTGTTTCCCCTAACACATGCGATTTTTTTAACACTGTCTTCCCACTATTATCTCTTGGTCCACTAACGTCTGCTCCGGTTAATTATTTAATATCTCGGTGCTCTGTCACAGTTCTTTGGATTCGCACGAGCTTGAAGTAGTTACTTGACAATATTAAATCGCTCATAAGCTTGGATAAAATTACCTCAACGAATACCATTAGCAAATTAGATAAATATTCCACACAAATCACTTTAGAGTTACATAATTGCGTAGCACTTAGCAAATTTAGGAATTTAGCGCCCTTTTCTGACTCGGAGTGCTAGGTGTTACCTTAGCGAAGAATCATGACAAACTGTGTGAAATCCACGCTTACGTTTACGTATATAGTTACTACTCGCTTTCGGATTTCTGCACATGCAACCACGTCTTCTCATTGGTTCTAACAGTTATTCTGTATCTTTATTGGCTCTCCAGTTGAAAATTCGAAGCCGAAAGTGCAAAGAAACGTTGGATTTTTATGGCTCCACGCTCGGAAAAATACAATGAACAGTTTGAAGCGAAATTACTCTTTCGTCTAAATCTTGCAGATTTTCTTACGCAATTATGCCTTTATTTATTGGACAATATTAATGAAACTTAAAACATATTCACACTGTTTGACGAGCTCTTGATTGATGTAGTTTTTAACCCAATTACCTACTTTAAAATTGTAGAAAATTATCAAACTACGTGTCAATTAATCATTAATAATTCATAACCTTTAAAATTCTTTTTGTGCAGGTGTAATCAGGCGGAAATATCGCTACATCTTCCAAATTGTTAATGACTTCACTTCACGCCATTTTCTCCGCCTTCAGGTGCAGATTCACAGCAAAAGCGTACTGTATTTTACCATTTGCTGTCAACGTTAGCATTTTATTCCGCTAATACACAGCTGGATTAAAGAAAAATAAGAGTAAAATGACTTTCTCTAAGCAATGACAAATTCACATACATGCATTACATATTGTATTATTTATATAAAAAGTGATTCTTTTGCCCTAGATATGTTACGATATATTTTTGGGGAGTAATGGATCGGGTTTTGAGGGGGGTAATGCTTAAGAATTGTTTCAAATTAAGTAACAGGGTTTCCCAATATGCGGAAACAGCGTTAGAATGATAATTCTTGGTAACAAGATCTTGCAGTGCAAATATAAGAAAGAAGAAGAAAAAATCTGATGTGTTACACTCACATGACTTTCTCTACTCTTGTACAATCTATTTTTACAAACGCCTATTCTCCATATGCTTCATATTAGTCGAGATATCGAAATGTCAATCTTATTTGTAATTTTCTTGTAGATGCAAGGGGAATATGGTAGCTTTTAAGCGATAGTCAAATATTTTATCGCTGGTTGCTATGTGGCGCATTCCATTCTCTTTGCATGTCCAGGACATAAAAAAAATCTGATGTGTTACACTCACATGACTTTCTCTACTCTTGTACAAACTATTATTACAAACGCTTCTTCTCCATATGCTTCATGTTAATCGAGATATCGAGATGTCAATCTTATTGTTAATTTTCTTGTAGATGCAAGGGGAATATGGTAGGTTTTAAGCGATAGTCAAATATTTAAGCGCTGGTTGCTATGTGGCGCATTCCATTCTCTTTGCAAGTCCAGGACATAAAAAAATGAGTAACGAATTTGAGAAAAAGTATAAGTATTGGAAAATTTAAGGGAATAACAAGCAATATCTCGAAAACGGTTCACTCAACAACAAAAATGTATATGACATAAATTGTGTATTGTAACGCGATCTACATTTTTTGTGTAGTAAACTTTTGTCTATCTCTTATGGTTTACCAGTTATGCAAAAGTCGTTCAGAATGAAGAACACTTTTGGAGACATTCCCAGAAAATTCGAGATATACATTTCATTTGTCATGAAAATACCTTAAACATATGTTATTTTAATCAAAATCGTTAGAGCCATTTTTGAGAAAATTAAAATTTTCGAAAAATGTTCCATGTAAAGGGTAGTCTGGGGTGGGGGATTTTCTTAAAAACCTTCGTGTCGCATCTCTGGAAGATACTGAACCTAAATACCAAGTTTGGTGTTTATCCGACTGTTCGTTTCTGAGTTATGCTGTTCACAGACAGAGATACACACGGACATGTTTCCTAAAATACTTTTTACTTTCTCTACTACGTATAGTAAGTAGGGGAAGTATTGCATTCCACCCAAAAATTCGATACCGAGATTTCACCGGAAATACATGTTTTGAGAATCACTGAATCCAAAAAAAGCATTTTTGGAAACATGTCCGTGTGTGTGTCTGTCTGTGTGTCTGTGTGTCTGTCTGTCTGTGTGTCTGTGTGTCTGTGAACAGCATAACTCAAAAACGAACAGTCGGATAAACACCAAACTTGGTATTTAGGTTCAGTATCTTCCAGAGATGCGACACGAAGGTTTTCAAGAAAATCCCCCCACCCCAGACTACCCTTTACATGGAACATTTTTCGAAAATTTTAATTTTCTCAAAAACGGCTCTAACGATTTTGATTAAAATATCATATGTTTAAGATATTGTCATGACAAATAAAATGTATATCTCGAATTTTCTGGGAATGTCTCCAAAAATATTCTTCATTGTGAACGACTTTTGCATAACTGGTAAACCATAAGAGATAGACAAAATTTTACTACACAAAAAATGTAGATCGCGTTAAAATACACAACTTATGTCATATACGTTTCTTTTGTTGAGTGAACCGTTTTCGAGATATTGCTTGTTATTTCCTTAAATTTTCCAATACTTAATACTTTTTCTCAAATTCGTTATTCATTTTTTTTATGTCCTGAACATGCAAAGAGAATGGAATTCGCCACATAGCAACCAGCGTTAAAATATTTGACTATCGCTTAAAAGCTACCATATTCCCCTTGCATCTACAAGAAAATTACCAATAAGATTGACATCTCGATATCTCGATTAACATGAAGCATATGGAGAATAGGCGTTTGTAAAATTAGATTGTACAAGAGTAGAGAAAGTCATGTGAGTGTAACACATCAATTTTTTTGGATTCAGGAGGCCTCAAAACATGTATTTCCGGTGAAATCTCGGTATCGAATATATGGGTGGAATGCAATACTTCCCCTACTTACTATACGTAGTAGAGAAAGTAAAAATACGATGTGTTATATTCACATTACCTACTCTACCACTTTTTTACACACTAGGTTTACAAAAGATTATACTTATATTTACTTCATGTTAAACGTTTAAAAAATACATTTATTATAATTTAGTTGTAGCTATAAGATGGACACAGTAAGCTGATGCGAGTCAAATCTTTTAAAAACGAATTGCTATACGAATGCTTTCAAATTCCATGTTGTTTTCATAACCACGAGCAATAAATAAACAGCAACTTATTATTTGAAATTAAGTGTAAGGTATTTGAAAAGGGCGATCTATATAATATTTTTTGTCGAGTAAGTTTTTGTTTATCTCTTATGATTTACTGGCTATCAAAATTTATTCAAAATCCATATAGTATTTTAATCAAAATCAATGGAGTCATTTTTGAGAAAATCAAAAATTACAAACACTTACATGTAAAGGATAACTGGAAATGTGTCGTATCTCTGAAAGACGCTGAACTTAAATTCAAAGTTTGGCTTTATCCGACACTTCATTTTTAATTACCGTTTACATATGCACTGTCTTCTAAAAATGCTTGATTCAGGGTCCTAACAAATATATTTCCTGTAAAATCTCGATATCTAATTTTTGGGTGGGATGCGATTACCTTTACTTAGATGCTACAGAAGGTAAACATGTTTCCTCCTAATTTGATGTTGATAAACATATCCCGTCAAGAAAAGGACAAAACGGGCGAGAAGATTGTTTCTGTGGCTTGTATTCGGAAAGTCGTGGGTTCAATATCACCCTCAGTTGCCAGGTAAATACACGATTGGATATTCAGTACCACGATCCAAAGTTCCGCTTACATAGTACAAATAAATAGAAATGAAATGGAGAATACCTAAATGAAAATGTAATACTTAGCCATCCATCCGGCATCAAATGACTCGATCATTATATATATATATATATATATATATATATATATATATATATATACATATATATATATACCTACGTACCAGCAGAAATACTAGACTCTAGTTCCCGAGGTCGCGGATTCAAACCCGGCAGAGGGCGATAGATTTTTTGGGCGTAAAAATACTTTAGCATGGCTTCCTTCGGAAGCGAAGTAAAGCCGGTGGTCCCTGTTGTAGATTTACGGCACCTCAAGTCTGATAAAGAGGCCTCTGAGCAAAATTACCGGTCTTTCACGCCCAATACAGAATGGGACGCTAAGGACCATACCAGTTAAAGAGCGTCCATAAATAAAACTCAATTTAATTTTTTTCCCTCTGCTTACCTCTGGTAAGTGGTAGTGAATGCAAAAAGTATAATGTTTTACGGCAGTACGATTGCTTTATTTTGACACAATCATCAAATGCAAGGCTTCCATATAGTGACATTGCCAGGATCCAAGCTAGGAGAGCTACAGGGTGAGCCAAAAGACTCCGAACCGCCTGCGCGGTGTTTTTCCTGTACGCGTCCTCGGCGCTCATTGCCGTCTGCCGCTATCATAGAAAGGCGTGGATGAAACCATACAACTAAAAACTGCTTTTAAGGGCTTTACTTATCAACTTTATGAAAGGAAACGCTGCAACTGGCCACCGTCGTTGTCAATACATTTTTGGCACCTCTTTAGGAAACTATCCATCACTCGCCGTAGTTCACGTTGAGAAATGCTGGCAATTTCCTCACGGATATTTTGCTTTAATTCTTCCAGGATGTGTGCACTCTTCGCGCAGAGCCATAAGAAATGTCTGCCTTCTGTGAAAGACGCTTAAGTGATTTTGTGGGGGAATTTTCCAAACGATGACCGATGTCTAATGTTTCTTCGGTAAGAATCGTACGCCTCTTTTAGATTTCTTAGCCTGAACAGTACCTGTGGCCTGAAATTTACTGTAAAGTTCATGGATTGCTGTACGGCCTGGAACTTTTACACCTGGAAATCTTTCTGCAAATCGTACTTTCACTTGGCGAGCTGACCGAGTTAACACATACGAATCATAAATAAATACACGCTGTGCAGTACAAAACATATACTGAGCCATAATATACTTTGTGACTAAGTACAGGACAAAATAATAAATAACTCATAATAACTGAACTACATCACATCACCGTCAACTCAATATTGCACTTCACACTGCACAGCAAAACTACAACAGCGTGACTTTGTTTATAGCAGCAGTGCGTTATCATGTTTCCACACACTCAGTGGAAAAATACGCGCAGCTGATAATATTGTTATAAAGCACCCCTGCGGGGTAACTTAAAACATAAAGTGTACAAGACAAACCCACACATCCTGGAAGAATTAAAACAAAATATCCGCCAGGAAATTGGCACCATTTCTCAACGTGAACTACGGTGAGTGACGGATAGTTTCCTAAAGAGGTGCCAAAAATGTATGGACAACAACGGTGGCCAGTTTCAGTATCTCCTTTCGTAAAGTTGGTTAGTAAAGTCTTTAAAAATAGTTTTAAAAATGTTGTATGGTTTCATCTGAGCCTTTCTATGATAGCGGCAGACGGCAACGATTCCGAGGACAGGAAAAGCACCGCGCAGGCGGTTCGGAGTCTCGGCTCACTCTGTATAAAAAGCCGGTGCATAAATAAGTCTCAAAATGTTTTTCTCTTATGCACAAATATTGTATTTGCTAACCGAGCGAGATGGTTTCGCGGTAACCTGAGAGGTTCGCATTCGATAGGTCCTGGGTTCGACCACTCTATGTGCTTTTCATGATTTTCCCTGGTTGGTAAGACGTGTGCTGGTGTGGCTTTTCTTCTACCACATATTTCCTTTCTCTCATTTCGCTTCCCCTTTCAGGTGGATTTAGGAGCTTTGCAGTGTCGGACAGGTGGCGTATATGCCGAGTTTTTCTCGGCTCTGCCAGATGGCAGCCATCTCTGGTCGCTCAAATTTTCCCCGGAGGAAAGCCTTCTCTGAACAGTCCGCCAGTCTTGGAATCGTTAGGGGCCTCTACGTATCTCGTCGGCCTGCGGCCTATGGCCTCCTGCGGTTCCTTTCTCTCATCCGTTCCATGGTATGCACAAAAGATCCGAACTGTGTCCAGGTGGGAGGTTCATACATTTGTTATTCTACCACGGAAGGTAACGGACATCACCCTCTTGGTCCCTCTAGCCAAAAATTAGGTCCAGTAATCGCTTGGCGGGACGAAGTTCCTCCGGAGGTCAAAGCAGACCTTATGGGGAGTGTCGTAAATATCTCAAACATATTTTCATCAGTCATTAGAGCCAATTTTGAAAAAAAAAAAGATTCTTCCATATAGTTTGGTGTGGGGGTAATGTGGTAAAAATGATCATGTTGCTTTCTTCACAGACTGAAATAAAATACAAATGTTAATACTGGTCTGGCTTTTTACCTTCTCTACCACTTACCTATAGTAGGTACGAGGGCAGTCCCAGAAGTACCCGACCTGATGTGTAGATAGCGGTTGTTGTTGCAAACAAATGACTGTGGTAGAAACTACCAACCTTATAAAGCTTAAGTCTGATGATGCTACGTCGTTTAGTAATTGTTTGGCAGTCATTAATAGTGAACTCTCACCAATTTTTAAACACGAATAAAACTGGCCATCGTTATGTGATACAATACTTTCATTTGAACGGTCTTAGTCCAACTAATATTAAAGCTGAGCTAGATTCTACTCTGGGGGAGTCTGCTCCTTTGTTTACAACAGTAAAATATTGGGTGGCAGAGTTTAATCGAGGCCGTAGGAGCTGCCAAGACGAACATCGCAGTGATCAATCAAATGCGGTGACCACGCCAGAAATTGTGAGGAAAATCCACACATTGGTATTGGATGACCGTCCTGAGATGAAGGAACAGTCAAAACAGTGGATTGAAAGGAGAGAATCGTCTCCAAAGAAGGCGGGACAGTTCCATTTACAGGCAAGGTCATGGCGTCAGTTTTTTGGAATGTGTATGGAATAATTTTCATTGATCATCTTCAAAAAGGAAAAGCAATCAATGGCGAACATTATGTAAACTTATTGCAGCATTTGAATAATGAAATCAAGCAAAAACGGCCCCATTTAGTGTAAAGGAAACTTTTGTTGGGGCGATAATGGATGTGTGAACTGGTGATGCACCAGTTCACACATCCATTATCGCCATAGCCAAAATCAATGAGTTATAGTTCGAATTACTTCCTCATGCAACCTATCCAGACTTAGGCCCCTCTGATTATTTTCTATTTCCAAAGTTGAAGAAATAGCTTGGTGCTAAGAGATTTGCCAACAAGGAAGAGGTGGAGCTTGCAGTTGATGGCTATTTTGCAGAACTCGACAATTCTCACTATAAGCAGGGTATCGAAGCTATTGAACATTGCTGGGAAAAGTGTATTGAGCTGAAAGGAGACTATGTAGAGAAATAAAGATGTTTTTTCCCAAAATGTTTGTGTTTTCTTTGTTAGGTCGGGTACTTCTGGGACAGCCCTCGTAGAGGAAGTATTGTACATCACCCAAAAATTCGATATGCAAATTTCAGCAGAAACACATGTTTTGAAGTCCCCAAATAAAACAAAACATTGTTATAAAAAGGTCAGTCTGTCTGTGGACAGCATAGCTTTAAAACAAAATGTTGGATAAATATAAAAATTGGTACTTAAATTCAGCATCTTCCAAGGATATAACAAAAATTTTCAAACCCATTCCAAACTCTCCTTCACATGGAAAAACTTATTTTATCAAAAATGGGTCTAATGATTTAAAACAGAAATAATCTTGTTTGAAATACATGAAAAATAAAATGCATACAGTAATTTTCTGTGAATAGTTTGTTTAAAAGTCCTACTTATTTGATTCAATTTTGTATAACTAGGAAACTCTGAGATATACAAAAAGTTTGGAGCCGATTAAAATACACAAATTTGTGTGATAATTCTTTTGTAGCACTAGCTGTTTCTGAAACATTTCAATACTGCACGTTATACTCAACATTGATGGAATATGCTTGAAAGTTTGCGATTCTTTTCATTGCAAGAGCTTGTTATCATGAATAAACATTTGTGCATAGTTTCTAAATGTTGTAACTAAACAAATCTTGCTTAATCATTTCCAAGTTAAAAAAAAGATGTTGCATTTGCACGACTTTCTCTACTCACTCTATTAAAAACTATTCTCTTATATAAGCTTATTCTTCTACCTGCTTATTGTTAATACAGATAAACTTTCAAAGCTAAAGCAATGGTCAGATTTTTAAAAAGCAGATCACTATGTGATGACTTTGAAATTCCATGCTCTTTGCATTACTACTTGAAAAAGTGTGAAGTATTTAAAACTTCAAACCAATAACGAACAATATCTCAGAAATAGTTAAAGCCACAAAAAGTTTTATTTGGAATAGATTTGTGCTTTAATGAGATCTTCATTTTTTGTGCAGTAAGATTTTGACTAGGTATCTCTTATGTTTAGCAATTATACAAAAGTCAATCAGAATGAGGAACTTCCCTGATTATTTACAGAATTTTCAAGATAAACATTTCATTTGTTTACAAAAATACCTTAAACATAAGGTATTTTTGAGAAAATAAAATTTTTTCCATGTAAAGGGTAGGGTGGAGTATTTTCTTGATCATTTTTGAGTTGAATTCTTAGAAGGTGCTGAACTTAAATATCAAGTTTGGTATTTATCTGACTTTTAATTTTTGAGTTATGCTGTTCTCTATTTCATGCACAAAGCCTCAAATGTATACTTCTGTGAAATCTCGGTATCAAATTTTTGGGTGGAATATAATATTACCTCTACTTACTATACATAGTAGAAAAAGTAAAAATACAGATAGGTAATTTGAAATATATGTAATATATGTTTTTTTAATCTTTATTTCTGAAAATTAAAATTATTTACATCATAATAGTTATAATATGCACAATAGATCTTACAATGCTATTTGCTTTAAAATAGTAATCTATAATTATATATGCTTAACATTTTGGACATATTTTTTCTTACTGACATTGGTATCTTAAGTAATAGGCAGGCCAAGCAAAACTGCTGATTTGTGAAAAGTAATGCACTAAACCAGCTGCATAAGCAGGTTTAGAACATACATGGTTCAGGTAACATTTTGGTTCTTGTTAAACAATTGTTTGTTTTATTAACAACCACACTTGGCATCAAGAAGGTAACAATCTTAACCTTTAAGTTACTTTTAGTTGAGGAAAACCTTCCTTAGTCTTTCAGTGAAGTCTTACACTATTTGAAGATTAAACAAATAACTTATCTGCGATAAAAAAGAATTCTTGCCAAACTCGTAAAACTTTGAAACCCTCATTCAAAAAAGCATAATTATTTTGCAATGACACAAAATTTAGAATGTGTAAAATGTACAAAAAATTACATTTAAGATAAATGGGAATTCTGTTTTATAAGAACCCTTGAACACCTGGCAGTAATGCTTGTTTTTGCTATGCATGCTGACATTTTTCCTCGTACCACAATAAGCATGCATCAAAGCAAAGAACACAATTTCCTAGGTTATACACTGATATCTAGTCCATATTTTATGCTTCATACCATGAACTATGACCTAAAACTGTCACAAAACATGTGAAATTTATATCCTGCAGTCAGAGAATACAAATAAGATGAATAATTTACGAGGGAAAGTTGACTTGACAATTCACTTCATCCCTTACTGAATGTTTGTGCCATTTACACCTCATCAGTTACTGAGGTCACTAGTGGTACAGTAACATTTTAAATTCCACAAAACAAAATACACAATCATTGCATTTTGTTGCAGGCCAATGAAGGGCGACCATGATGGTGATGCACAGATAAGCTCTGGTGCATTGTGTATTATTAGCGCAGTACATTTGGGCTATAATAAGTTGTTGAGAAGTCTTATATTACTGTTCATGAAAAAAAAGTTGCAATTAAATGGATTAGAAATACATGTTGTCATGTCCATGGTGAAAATTTGCACACTCTGAATCAGGCCCCCCCCCTCAAAAAAAAAAGGCACCCACTGCTGTAAAAGACCTCCATTGCAGTAAATCTTATCGGCAAACCATAAAAGTTGACAAGTATGAAAATGCTTTCAAAAAGGGCTTAAGAAATATGCACTAACTGAAAATAACAGTATGCTTGGACAGAGTATTCATTGTCATATTGGGAACTTAGGGCATTTACAAAGTAATGGGTCATCAAGAACTTCCTCCGCACCTTGCTACTGGCCACCACTTGATAAAAGGTTGGCATCCCTAGGTTTATCGCATTCGATTCCGACGGGATGTTATGATTATTGGCGTTATCAGCGGCTGCGAGCGCATGAGTTGTTTATTGTACTGGTTAGTATGGTCTACTATGCTGTGAGTTCTGACGTGTGTCTGAAGCGAAATCTATGTATTCTACAGAGGAACGTGTGTTTCTAGTGGAAAACGTTTTTAATGAACCTGGAAATTATACTGAGAAAGTGAAACAAAATTTCGTTGTCAGGTTCCCTAACTCAAAACTACCGCACCGAGATACTGTGGGTGATTTAATTAATACATTTCGGGAGTCAGGTTCCGTGCATGATGCTGTTAGAAGTAGAAGACCCAGTGTGCTAACAGAAGAAAAACTATCGGATAGAATGCTTAAAAGTCCACAGAAATCAATAAACAAATTGGCCCAACAATGTGATATTTCTTATGGTTCCGCATACAAAGCAGTCAAAAAAGAACTAGGTTTGTATTCATATAAGGTATCAGTCGTCCACGAATTAAAACCCACAGATCACGGGAAAAGAGTTCAGTATTTTGAATGGTTTCAGAGGTTTATTTTGCACCATGGAATTGACGTGTTAGATAGGACATTTTTTACTGATGAAGCTTGGTTCCACTTATCAAGACACATAAATTCACAAAATACGCAAGTATAGTCTACTGAAAATCCTAATGCAATTCGGGAAACCCCTTTACATTCAGAGAAAATTGGTGTATGGTGTGCGATCTCTTGTTCTCAAATTATTAGGCCAATTTTTTTCCATAACTCAATTAATTCAGATGTTTATTGCTCGTATATTCTTTTTCCATTTATTTCACAGCTAAATGAAGTTGAAGTATACAGTGCATTTTTTCAACAAGATAATGCTACTGCTCATACATCACATAAATCCATGGGACTGTTAGTGGAATTTTTTGGGGAAAGACTAATTTCTAAAGATCTGTGGCCTCCGCAGTCTCCTGATATTACCCCTCCGGATTATTTTCTTTGGGGAGCTGCTAAAGCTTCGGTCTATAAGGACAATCCAAAAACAATGGATGAGCTGAAAACGGCAATAGAAGATTACATAACATCTGTAATAAAGCAGACATTAATTACAGTGTTCGAAAATAAATTAAAACGAGTGAATTTGTCTCTTCAAGAAAATGGTAAACATTTTCAACATCTTTAAACAGGTTAGTTGCATATTATTTTTCTACATTGCCTTTCATGCATGAATATAGTGAACCTAGCAGTTTTCTTAACCAGCAAAACGTTTTCACCATACACTCGTGCCAGCCAGTGCTGCCACCAGAATTCCCGACTCTAGGGGAATCTTGGTTACACAGGAGGTGCGGAGCGACTTCTCGATGACCCGTTATATTTAAGGGGAGATTAAATGGCAAAATTAGCATAAACAAGACCTTAAATGCATGCCGGTGTGTTTGCAAACTTTTGTATCTGGTGTACTGACATTTTGGAAATAAATTCTAAAAGTCACATATTTTAAGTTTTCCATTATTAATTTTGTTAAATATTTACTGATTTCAAACAAATTCTCTTTAAATTGTAGTATATAATTAAATTCGTATATGCATGTGTAAAAGCTGAAATAAGATCAGCAGATTTATAACTTATATATAAACAGAAACTACAGCTCTGATCATGTATTTGTGTTAAACGCAGAGGTTCATCTGCTCTCTCTTCCTCTACATCACCCACCATCTTCATCTCTTTCTAATTATTAATAAAACTGCAGTGTTAAGACAATACATCTGCAAAAAACTCAAAATCCGGAACTTTTTTTTATAGCTTAACATTTTTGCTTATAGCTAATCACTTTTGATATGCTAATGCAAAATGCTCTTGTACCAAATGGTTTGTTGAATATATCCTACAATATGTTAGACACAATAGCAGAACATCTTGAACATTCGCCAAAAAAATCATTCTGCCGTCTTGCTCAGGATACATGGGTTTCATTCCCTCCAGAAATGCCAGCAAATTACTTCTATTAAAACTATATAAATTTAACATGCAGATGTTATTGATGTATAGCTGCTGAAGGACAACAATAGACATTTTCAACATCGCTTATAACACAGGTTAGCATTCCATTATTATTAGTATTGTTTTCGGTAATACATTCAGTAAACATTTTACCCCCGACAATTCAGTGTCTCTTTCTCATGTAAATTACCACACACTACCAGCCATTCGGTCAACCAGTCAGATTTAAGTTGGTCAAAGTGTACAAAAATTTGGACCCTGATTTTAACATCATACTTGCCAACTTTCTGAAATTGAAACCTGTTAACTTTCCCTCTTCAACAAAGTATAATAATGCTGCAATGACATAAAATTCGTAATTCGTAAAATGTACAAAAGTTACATGAAAAATAAATGGGAATTCTGTTTATAAGAATCCTTGAAGACCTGGTAGTGCTGCGGCCCATTTTTTCACCGTCAAAAATGAAGGCAAAGCGCTACCATACACTTTAAATTTTATCAGGAATTTTATTTACTGTCAAACTTTCTTTTACAAAGAATTTGATAGCTGTAAGATACTTGGTTTTATCCATAACAACAAAATACACAAATATCTTGCTTCAGAAAGCTATATGCAACTAACAATAATACAGAAAGGCTTGAAATGTTTCAGAAACGCTTATAACAGATCTACCAACTTAATGGAAAAATGTTACAGCATTAGAACTGCCATTTCTGTTTGAGGCTGAGAACTTTTCAGATGGCCCTTGTATACTATTTGGTTTCTCCTGCATGGAGCACCTCAGCTCTTCTCTCTCCCAGTAACCCACTAGCCTGTCAAACTCGGGATTCTCCTTGCAAAGGCTACTTGCCTGCATGTTGCAAAAGCTCAGAGTAAACAGACTGTCAGGAAATTCTGAAGATTTCTACCCATGTCCTGACGGTTTGATAAGCTGAGAGAACCACCTGCCCATATCTTCAACATGTCAGTGCTGATACCATACCCTGCCCAAGGAAGGGCAAGCAAGCAGAAGGCGCCTGCCACAGTATTTTTTCATCTATAAGCTACACAGAATATGAACACAGTATGCTATTACCATGAATGGTAATGGTCATTCCTGTTATGGTTCCTGTATATTGCAAACCAGCTTTTGGTCATCTCATAGGCTGCTGAATACAGAAATGGCAATTGTGGTCATTCTCTTAATGCTTGATCAAGCTGCAAGCTGTTATTTGGAAGACTAGTTTAACACAATATTATTGATAGACTATGATATGTGCAATGTATACATAACCGGGTTCTGAAACATTTCAAGGAAAATATTAAAAAAATAGAGGTAAAAAACAAATTGTGTTGGGTGTGTTAATCCACATTAGCAGAATTAACATCTACACAAAAGGAACTTTTCCATTAACAGTTGCTCCAAAAACACCAGTTTAACTTTTTTTTTTCTTTTCTTTCTTTCTCCACAGCAGTAATATCAAGAGATTGTCACGATGTACAAGAGATTCAAGCAATATTAATTTGTGTGAACACTAATCAATGCATTGCAGTTCGAATGAGTTCGAAATTATAAATTGCACATGCACCAGGAGTGGTGCTATGATTGAAATTTAAACATGAAAGATGTCTGACATGTTGTGGTATTAATATATACAATTCGGCAACATTACACACTTTTGTAGACCAGTATGAAGGGAATTCTATAAGTTCGCAGGTGTACTCAAGAGTTATCATGAAAATGGCCAAATTACTATGATAGCTGTAAAGTTCCGATACATGTTTGGGTATGTTAACATTTTCTACAATAAATAAAACGTAAAACTGAAATATGCACTGTGATAAAGTACTTGGTTTAACCTCAGGCAGAAATACAAAAGGAATTAAAACCGACTCTTAAGGATTCTTCCTCCTTGTTTTTAATGGTTAAAAAGTGAGCTGCTGAATTTAAGTATGGTTGTACATCCATTCAACAAGATGAATGCTCAGGGCTGCCCAAAACAGCACGAACAATGATGTATCAAGTCACCCACTGAAAGTATATGAGTAGGCTGGCACCGCAAAGACCTTGGTAAGCTGCGTCTTACACAAAGTTTTGGGTGAGAAAGGATTTGGATCAATGGATGGCATGTTCATTAACACCAGACCTAAAATGTATTCAAACGAACATTTGTCAAGAGCGTTTAGCTTTGTTTAAGTGCAATTTCAGTGAGTTTCTATGTTACTAACAGTAGATGAAACATGGATTCATCACCACACGCCAAAGATGAAGGAGCAGCCAATAGTGGGTGGTTAACAGGTGAAAGTGCACCAAAGAAAGCAAAAACAATTCTAAAAATCCTGATTACAATTTTTTGGGGATTTTCATGGTGTGGTGTAAGTTGTGATGAGAAGGCCTAGACAAATGCCTATTTTGCATTGTTGGACAAATCTTATTTTACTGAGGGTATTAAAAGGTCAAAAAGTCATTGGATTAAATGTAATGATTTACAAGGCATGTTGACAAATAATAGAAACATTTCTGTTAAATTTTGTTTTTTCTTGGCCAGGCCGAGAACTTTTAAAATGCCTTTCATATTAACAGCATGAAAATAACTACTATCGTCCACCAACTCATGGTTCCTGGCAGTTCAGTAAACAATTACAGCTACACTGCAATATCTAATGCAGTAATGCCTTAGTTGCTGATCTAGTTATCCTACAGAAGTAGCATCAACTTTGGAATATCTATTCTTACTAGATTAATGTGGCAAAGTCCTAAATTGTTGCAAAACTTTAGCTTATAAAGAAGATGGGGAGAAAAAAAAAAGGGTTTTATTTATGGACGCTTTTTAACTACTATAGTCCTTAGTGTCCCATCCATTCTCTTTAACAGGATCTTTTATGTGCCGTAAATCTACAACATGGCACCACTGGCTTTACTTCCCTTCCAAAGGAAGCCATGCTAAGTATTTTTATGCCCTCCACTGGTTTTGAACTCGTGACCTCAGGAACCAGAGGCTAGTGTGGTGTCCCTAGACCACAGAGGATGACAAAAGAAGATGCACTCATCTCAAACAAGTGATATGATCAGCTCTTCAGAGATGGACTCATTTGCATTGGAGGAGAAAAAATGAATTACTGCTGTCATCTCCTGGAAAAACAACAATTCTGTTGATGTTTTCCAATATACCATTCTTCTCCCAGTAATCATTTCCTACCTTCTCCACATGTTAAAAAAAAAAGCCAGTTACAAGTGATTACCTTGAAAGCAATAACTCATCTGTTACTTTTCTTACTCTAACCATTTCTTTCACCTTGGCCCAAACTAGTTCTATGGGATTCAGATCACATATGTATGGGGCAAGTGTGGCCCAAAGAAATAAAAAATGTGTTTCCACACCCTTTCTTTAGGTTTGTTTATTTCAATTAGTTTCTGTAGTTCTGATTTACGCATAGAACCACACACTGAACTCCTAGAAGAGGTTTTATGACATGGAGCATTATCTAAGACAACAAAAGGGGACAAATTAGAAGCTAGTTTTTCTCGAATCCACTTTTCAAAGTTTACAAGGTTCATTTTTTCATGACTTTAGTTTTCCTGTCCTTGTAAATGAGAAGAAAACTTACATTAGCCGCATGAACTGTTTCCTTTATTAGTGTTGATATGAATGCCAAATTCCTTCTTGCTTTGCCAGGACTTAAACTAGTTACACGTAAGAAAATGCAAATGAAACCGGGATATCAGCTACAATGAGTAATTATGTGAAAAGAACATTAGTGCTAAATTGGCGACATTAAGCAGAATAACAATGACAGAGGTGTTAATAAACTCTCAGATAAGATTAACATGGAGTACCTTGCCTCCTCTCTTCCTTCCCCAGAGACTTTAAGCTGGTAAACAGACAGTAACTCCCAAAAGTAATACTTCTGTATACGAGGGAAATATTGAAAATTTTTAAATGCCATATTTCTAAAAACACATGATATTCGTTTATATATACTTTCTAATGTTTTGTGAGTTGATTGCTGTGTTACGTGATTATCTCTATTAGTTTATTAATTATCATCATTTCAAGATTTTATGTTCACCCAAAAATGAATTTGACTAAAACCATTTCCGGGCTGTGATTTTAAATTGTCATTAACGCCTAAACAATGTGAAAATCGGATTAGAAATGCATTTGACGAAGAAGCCCCATCTAAGGCAACAATTTTAATTGATACAGCAAACTCAAACATCGGCTTTTTGTTAGTGATGAATTTCATGAAGGACGCCTGTTAGTAATGGAAATATTGCCGCTGTAGCAATGCTTGAAGATGATCGATGGACATTCTTATGAATTTATTTGGGCAACAATGGGCATTGGTGTGAGTCAAATCCAAAACATTTTACATCAACAGTTAGATGTGATTAGTTGGATTCCACATAAACGATTCCCAATCAAAAACAACAACACATTGATTGGTGCAGAAAAACTCTGGAAAAATTCCAAGACGGCACTTTAAATTTGGTTTGGAATATTATTACTGCTGAAGAATCTTGGATTCATTCTTATGATCCTGAAAAGAAAAGTCACTCAGTGCAATGGGTCTATCGAACAGAAGCTAAGCCCATAAAACTCCGATAAAATTGCAGTGCTGATAAGAAGAAAGGTCAGCACCATGAATCCTACACCATACAGCCCTGACCTAACACCCTGTAATTTGATAAAATAAATGAGTCGAATGATATTAAAAGCCTTCACTTACATCATGGTGGTAAAAAATATTCATTAAAAAAAAAACAATTCATTAAAAATAATTTACAAGTTATAAATTTTGAAATTCTGCCATTGGATGATGTCACCCACCTTCTGGTTCACCTTCAGAAGAAAACAGTTCAAGACGGAGCCCATCCTACACTTCTAGTTCCACTACACTACAAGAGATATCGGGATAGCAGCCTTCTGGTTCACTTTCAGTAGTTATGAAAGCTACCACCTGAGGTCCTTCCAATAGTCCACATGGGTCAGATACATTTTGTGTTGTGAAGCAAGATCCAGTCGACTTCCCATTGCCGATGATGAGACCTTTAAGTCTCAAAACGATCGTCCATTTTTTACCACCATGATATAAGTGAAGGCTTTTAATATCATTCAACTCATTTATTTAATCATTTGACTTTCACTGTTAATATTGTCCTATTTCAATTTTGATACCCTGTAATTTCTTTTTTGTTTCCAAAAATTAAAGATAAAATGCATGGAATCGCTTTTTCATCAGATGAAGCAGTGGAACATTATAAAAACCAGGTTTCTGAAGTACCTCAAGAAGAGTGGCATCATTGCTTTAAGGTCTGGTTTCCTCGAATGCAAAAATGTATTGATGTTAAAGGGGAATATTTTAAAAAACAATAAAATCATATAAATGTTGTAAAACTAATAGTTGTTTGATTTTCTAAAAATTTTCAATGTTGCCCTCGTACAGATGTGAAGTTAATAAAGCAACAAAGAGTGTTTCCATTATTTGTAACTGTTAACAACCATTCACAATGAAAAATAGACAAACATAACATGTGCATAGAAGTTTGTTTCATGATGTTAGTGCATGCATGCATCCACATTGACTGACATCAAACATAACCATAAGCTTATAGCTCGAACAAAGAGCTCCAAGCTTTCATGCTTATTATCAAAGAAGAAACTAGCCAATCAGAGAGCAATTCTCCATAACCTCATCATGTGATCATTCTACTATCTCACATCAGATTTTCTGTTGCCATATGTTGACTCACTAGCTGCCTTTCTAGGTTAAGCTCATGGAACAAGAATCACTGGATATATATAAAAATTGCAGCAAAATAAATAATTTATGATTGTAATGATGCTTTCTCATGAGTTTAACCCCTCAACTCGATCAACATCCAGTTCAACACCAACCACCTTCATACTTCAACTCTTGTTCATTTTGATACATGTATGTAACCTCTTTTGTTGTGTGTACTGTCAGAGATTGCTTCACAGGCCATCATATTAGCCCAGCTGTTTCACTATCTCTTGCGTTTGGCTTCTGTTTTGTTTTTGTTTGTCCTTGTGAATGACGTGTAGTGCTAACTTTATGGTTAGGTTTTGCATCATATTAACACATAATTTTCATTGTGAATGGCCCTTTACCTTGTTTTCTGAAGCATGTGAAGCTACAAAGCACATAGATATTTCTATTGCAAGAATATAAAATGGTAATCTACATATACACAGTACTGTTGAAAAGTACCATATTGGCCTGAATATAAGATGGCCCTGAATTTTTGGAGGGTTTCCACAAGAAAAATCTCCTAAACGACAAATGCAATTACCAAAATTTCATGAAATATTGGAAACCTCTGGTTTTGCCTCTCCTGAACAAATTGAGTGAAAAGTGTATCAAGTTTTGAAATTTCTTTCTTTGGTCTTCTGAATGCTTTGCTTTATGTATCAGCATTTATAAACTCCTTAACTTTCCACCAATATTGTATATTACACACGGAAAAACATTGAACTCGACATAGCCTGCATATTATTGGTATGTTTTGCCTTGCATAAAACCGAAAATTTGAAATTCTCACCATATTGGGTCAGTGTGTATGTCCATACCATTCTTCATTGGGTTGGCAACACTACATTGTGAAACCTTTGTTTTTTATTCTTCAATTTTTTTCCTCATTTGTAGTTTGATTGTTGTGAACAGGGTCAGCGCATTTCGCCACTTCCAAGGCTAATCAGTATGGAGTGTCAAGAATAAAACGAACACTTCCAACACATTTTACTCTTTGAGTTTAATCGAGCATCTAGTGCTGTAGAAGGAACGAGAACAATTTGTGGATGGCATGGAAAATGGTTTTCTTCATTTCTGAGAAGGAAATTTCGACTTGTGATGAACCACTTTCTGAAGACCTCTTTATGAAAATTCTTGCCAAATAACATGGGAATTATGGAATGCAATGACATAATCATTGTTGAGGCAGTATTTTTAACATTTAAATGATTTCAGTCTAATTATATAATACATAAATTCAATAACAGCCCACCTTAAAGCAATATGTGTATGTAACAAAATATAAAAAGTATATATTACAGTGAATGTAAATGTTTATATTATTATATACATGTAATAATGTTATGTGAATGTATTACATAATTTAATAATGTAGGAGCTGTGAGAATAATAGGTTAAAAATTGCTAACAATGAGGTAACCTTGAGGCAATAATAAATTAGAAGGTTTAATAATACTACTAGTCATTCTTGGAGCAACAATAATGTAATTTGTGTGACAGTTTATAAAATAACCAATCAACAAGCAGAAAAAAGCTTAAATTAAATAAAAGTAATCTATTGGATTAGGAATAGCCAATCAGAGACTTGAAATACAGAAAATTACAAATTTAGGCAGAAGAAATCAAGTTAGTTGTTTGTAGAGAGTGCTCATAACTGGACGCGAGATGTATCCTCGAGAAATTTAATATGTATTTTTGTGTGAAAAAGTAGTTTACGTGTTAAAAAGTGCAAGTAATTAACAAAAGAATCTCACATCTCTCTATATCAGTGAAGTGTTATTTAAATCGTGTCAAGCATTAATAAATGGAGTGAAGAAAAACATAAAATCTGTGTAAGTCTACATTCTTCAGTCGCACCGCTCCCTACTAAGATATTCATGTCTCTAAAAAATATATAAATACTGACGCAGCCGAGGCAAACATAAATATAATATTTAAAGAAAGTCAAATTACAAAGTTAATATTTTTAAACATTTTTTTGGGGGGGCAAAGGCCACCGGATATTATACGTGCAGTTGAAACGAACTTCAAGTGTTCGGCTCCCCAACAGTTGAACTATAATACATCATCTTCAAACTGACTTTCCATACGCGGCAGCAACGAACATTCTTCAAATTGGCTCCCAAAACGTGGGGCAAATAACAATACAACAAAAATAACTATTTCATTGTGTGCCATTTGCATTCATTGGATAAGGTGCAAAAATTGGGTACATGGGTACCACATGTGTTAAGCAATACTGACAAAAAGATATTTGCTGAACTTGATTGGGAACCACTTCCTCACCCTCCATATTCACCAAACATAGCACCTTCTGATTGTCATCTTTTCCAGCCTCTCTCGAAAAACATTCTGAGACAAGTGTTTCATGATGAAGCTTCCCTTAGCAACTGGCTAACATATTTCTTCAACTCGACAACAGTTCTATATGAGAGGCATTGGACTCCACCTCAATGCTGGCAGGCGGTCACTGACAAAAACAGTGATTACATCACCGAGTGAATTTGTGGGGATTATGGACTTAGGGCTAAATATTAACATAATGTTAAACTGATTTAACACTGAAGTTAATACAAATTCTGTTTCATCAAACAATGCTAACTTTAACAATGTCTTAATGTCGGTGTTAACTTAATGTCCCCATACCAATGTGTTAAGGCAGTTAGCAAATGTTGGAAATTGGAAAATGGCTGCCGCAAACCAAGCTGTTGATGCGAGTTTGCTAAAATTGGCATTTTTGAATGATATTCATAATAGAAGAGCAGTTGTATGCCATAATAAATCTGAAACACTGCAAAAGGAGGAATTTTTAAAGCAATATAGATTGTCCAAGGGGTCATGAGCATGGTTTTATGGGAAGTAAGAGAGGTTAGAATACTACCAACAGAAACATGCCTCTTTCTCCTATGCCACAAGTGTTATTTAGGTACGTAGATTTTATGTTACTAACATTTTTCATTTACTTGGTGGGTGATAAGGTTGGTATTTCCAAAGCTACCATTTGTGGGTTTATCGGAAGCTTTCCAAAGCAATTGCTTCAAGAAGCAAACAGTATTGTTTTTTTCTCGGGTCGGCTTGATTAATTAGCAAAAACACATTTTCGTCCACTTTAGTTTCAATGCAGTATCCACCACCAGTTTTAAACTGTCTTAAACGCTCTTCGCACCTAACATTTCTGGTGCTGCACTTTGTCAGCTAAAATTGTCGTAGTTGCTTACTGGACTTAAGAGAAACGCGTTCATTCCAATTAAATTACTCGTGGATTTTTTCCCAGGCTGCAATCTTATCCTTTAATGTAAGACCGTCAGCTTTTTCATACTTGATAATACATTTATACTTATTAACCAGAAGTTAATACGTTTCAAACGGCAACACATTTATTTCAGTTGACATCATGATTCTAACCTCAAACAATTGGGAACATCACATAGCCATTGCCATGAATGTAAATAGTTGTTGGCTACTGACACAGAGAGTGCAGTGATACGTAGACAAAAGTGCATCGGAGTACGTTCCGAAGCAGTGTAACCCGGCCACCGCTTTCTCGAAAGGTAGCGTTCGCAATTATCTTTGACGTTAACAAAATGTTAGCTAACAATTTGCTGTAAAAGCTTGATGAAATGCAAACTTTGTTTAACTTATGTTTAACTTTGAACACCTTGTTAACAAACAATGTTAAATGTTAACAAACATCCATTGGTGAAACCGGCCCGTAGTGTATCAATGTCTTATTATTGTGTATTCTATTGTATTTTTGTACTAATAAAATCATGGCATTGTAAAAATGACGCAAACTTATGCACTGACCCAACAACTTCTTCTTCTCCTCTGTTTTACTGAACAACAAAGATGCTCTCCTTTCTACGCAGTCTGCCATGACTGGAACCAAACTCTGAACAAAACTGAAGTGTTAATGCAAGTCGCCAAGCAAAGCAATAATGGATCATGATGAAAGTAATTGCCAAAACTTGATAGATTCGGGTTTATTTCTCACTTTGAGACCAGCTGCAATAAGCAATTTCATTCCCACTGCTCAAGAGAATACAATCCTTCACGAAAATGAAGCTCTTTAAATATGAGGCTGCGCATATAAGTCAACTATAGTTTTTAAAAGCAGATTTTAAGGTAAAAACCATTGTGTCATATTCAGGCCAATATAGTAACTATTACTTTAGTAACCACTCCAAATAACTATTCACTTTCTGTAACTGCTATCATTATGGAACCATTCATTATTTTTTACCCACATAGCATGCCGGTATCTCACCACAGTAAACTATGTTCATGAAGAGGTCAAAGTAAGCATAAACAAAACCTTGTACGTTTTGACCGCAGCGCGCCTTCTTCACGGTTTGCTTGATGCTTCCACCCTCTAAATATTTCCTTGAAAAGTGTTATTAAATACTAAGGTTTGAAGCTCACTTAATTTCATAAAGCACAAACTATTGAGTACTAAGCATAGTTCAACTCAATATGTTAAATGATAAATAAATTAGCGTTACTCAATTTGTAACGGCGCTAATTGGTTGCTGGAACTGGTAGAAGGGGAAGGAGGAAAAAGCAAAATACTCAGTATGTATCAACATGGCGGAAATAACCGGTGTTGTTAAACATAAGCGCGGAAAACCTTTACGAAGTGGAGAGAAGACAATAGTTTTGAATGTGTATAACAAATTCTGCGAGAAATATCCAGAACTTGCTATCAATAATGTGGTGAAATTACATCCGAGTTTACCGGTGTGTCAATTTCAAGTGTTTACAGCGCACGCAAAGAAAAATCCACAGTTGGTGAGGTTAGAACTCTGGCAAGAAGAGACGACGTGTGAGATGAGTGCTGGATGTTATTTGTGAGGTCAGCAATCCGCAGAAAAGTTCACCAGTTCTTTGTTAACAATGAACCCCCCACCTTAAACAAAGTGCTGTTTGCAGTTAACTCTGATCCGGACCTCCCAAACTTAAAACGAACCTGTATGTTTTTTTAGAGTGAATAAATATGTCCTAGTGGTGAAAAAACTCATATAAAAGTTACCATATGGGTAAATGTGTTTAATAAACTGAACATAATTAATTAAATACCTGATGGAGGGTGGGTGTAACCTCATTTGGAACGCACATGGCCGAGGAGTGACACAACCAGTGATTTGTTTATGTCTACTTTATTCTCCTGGTGTACAGAGTTTAGTAGTGTATCAGCATGAAAAGCCTGACCATTGCAATGAAATTTTAAATATGACTCAATCCTCCAAAATTACAATGCATATGCTTGTGAGACAGGCTAGGTTTCCTTAAATCATCTCGATTTGCAAAACCAAAAGAGAACAAGTTTCACAATTAAAATGGTAAAGAAGTGTATATTAAATTATCTATTTTACATAAAGGGCACTTTTTTTCTGTATATACTGTCACACACACATCATGTACCAACGCACATAATATATATATATATATCTATGTAAGGATCTCACTTATACAAAACGACTGCTTTAAAGCTTGCATATTGCTTGTTAGCATTTACTTTGAAGGGAAAGTGTAAGCATACATTACAATCTCTCTCTCTCTCTTTCACACATTCGCAAGAGTCAAGCTAGAAATTATCACAGACAAACAGATGTCTTCTCAGAAGCCATCAATGACAAGCCACTTCTCTTGTATTTGTTCCACCTGCTTTGTAAGAATGGGATTGCGTATTCGGACCTTCACTTCCAGTTTGCCGCCAACTAATTTCCTGCCATCCATTAGCTGTAGAAGAAATAAACTTGCATTACTTGCTATTATACCTTTTACACTCATAAGTTTAAAACAGAAGAAAACAAAACTTAACGTGGCACTCCGCTGAGCATATAGCAGCACCACATGAGGTTGACAGGAACTTAAGTACCCGTGAGAGGAAATTGCTTCAGACAGAATGTGAATATGGTACACTGCACAGCTTGAGATCATTAGCTTTTAAACATTTTATGTCTTATTCCTATATTTTGCTTTACATTCTAAACTTCTAACACATAATACTAAGAGTACACAAATAAAAGTGGTACCTGAACAGTTCAGCATCTGTTAAAGGTGCTGGATTAAACTGCTTTTAACTTCAGGTTTTAGAAATCATTCATCTAATGACTAATATCAATATACCACTTTTGCTTTAACGTTATACGAGCCGAGTTAAGAAAATGAACGCTATGGGCGGCATGCACCATGTTGGAGTAAATTCCTTTGGAAGTAACGTTTACTAAAGAAGTCCCCACTACGGAAGTAGGTTACTACAGGAGTAATGTTGGAGAGCTCAATTACAATTTACTCTTAGTTACGACAACGGAAGTAAGAACTCATTACTCCTGCAGGTATTGTTTTGTTTGCATGATTTACGTGATGCGATCACAAATAAGGTTATGTGTGATAGAAAAAGGGGAGAAACGACAGCAAAAGAGATAAATGTTTGTTGGTAGAGATAAAGAAAATTCATTTAAACAATATGAGTGTAAAAAACATGTTACAAAAATGCTGGAAGAGAAATGCTGGAAAGTCGTGATTGACGAGTTTGATAATTCAAGCGACGGGAAACGTTTTGCATCGCAGATCACTTGCATGTTGATGGAAAAATACCCTTTCTGATTTCGGAAAAATTCACCATATTTATGGATGGGTACAAAATAGTAACACCTGTGCAGTCAATTCCACCCACAATATGTGGGAAATCTGCAAAAGTGAAGGGGAAATGCCTTTTATTTTCTGAACACTCATGTATATTTATATGTGTAGGTACCTTGCTCTTAACCTCAAAAGTGCTCTAACAACGCA
The DNA here is from genome assembly GCA_030765065.1 of Deroplatys truncata. NCBI lineage: Eukaryota > Metazoa > Arthropoda > Insecta > Mantodea > Mantidae > Deroplatys > Deroplatys truncata. The sequence goes on from CM060986.1 coordinate 48,817,216, forward strand.
ATGAAATACACGACCAGTAGATGCGTAAACATTTATTTATAAGATCGCCTATAATACCGGGATTACGATGAGCTTTACTTAACATGACATGAAAATGCTGGTAAACTACAGGTATAATTGGCATGCACTTAACGTAATGGGAATGACTTGATTGATAGTTCTTTTATTACTTTGAGCTAGTGCTGATTGGTTCTAATTACCATGTGAAACAAAACTTGAGGTAATGGGAAGGAAAAGTTTGACATTGGCAAACTTTTAAGTTACATCGCGTTAAGTCAATTCTAAACATCCCCCATTTAATACAGTGTAAGACTGTCACATTACGTTAACTCAATCGTAATGCCGGCTCAAGCAACTGAAATATTCCGGTATGAAACACTCATAGGACACATAGCAATAATTGCAGTTTGGATTATAGAGCTGAATTTATGTCTGAGCTTTGTTGAAATGTTCTCCAAGAAGGTTCAAAAGGCGTGTACAAGATTCTTTCCTAATATCGAAATGTTCATTGAACTTACTATACCCCCGCCGCTATAACGTTGCACTTGACAGTTCGTGTGGCTTCGCGTAAGGTTGGCTACATCGTGGTTGCGACGTTGACAGAGTGGCTAGTAAACAACAGCTGATTGTTCTCATTTCTATTGTGTCTAAGCCGCATACAAAAAGTGTACGTAAGTAGCGAACGTCACTGAATAATAACTATTTTGTATTATTATTGTTAATTGAAAATAAGTGATATAAGCAGCTTTGGTATGGTCGGATACTCCATTCTATGATAATAGGCATAAATGTGTCTACGTATGGCGTCTAATTGGAAAGCATCAATATTTGTGACTGGACGAGGCTTCTTTTTTTTCTTCCCTGGAGTTGATAGAAATACCTGTTGTGTTCCAGATGGTTCAGGAATTTTGTCCTCTTTCTCTTGTAGTTTCACTCCTTTGTGAACAACAGTTCTCGTGCTTAAACCAAGAGCTGCTGCAGTTCGTTGTACGGCTTTATCAGCAGGAATAGAGGGATTTCCGTGAAGCTTCACATACTCCTTTTCCTGTTCAAAGAACTCCCGGGTTCCCCTTAATAGTTCCAATGCCTGACTATTAAGTGGCACACCTCGGCGCAAAGGATTTTCACTTCGTGAATCATCACTCGGCGATCGGCGTCGTTTTTCCGACATTGTCGCACTTAAGTTTTGTTTAAATAAATAATATGAATGAAATATATATAAAATAGATAAATATAAATAAATAAATGTATAAACGAACAATAACAAAACTATCAAACAATAACCACAAATCTAAATAACAAATAACAATGAACAATATGTAGCTTGCAAAGAACAACTCGACGGTCTGCTAGAGATTCACAAACTGAAGCACGTGGTTGGGAATAGTTACATCCGGCAACAGAGCCGATTCTAGATCCGGTTCCGCTTTGTCATCGACCATCCGGAATGCTGCCTTGTGATTGGCTTAGGAAGTCAAACGGTTGAAGTTTTTCATCTGTTTTTTCGCGAGTGTACCAACTTAAACGCTAGCTGTCAAGTGCAACGTTATAGCGGCGGGGGTATATCTCTCTGTATAAGTATCATATGGTTCTCGCATACCACTCTCGCATTCCCATTGTTTTTTCCATCGAGATCATCAATGTAATCTAAGTAATCGCTGTTTTCTTCATCGAGATGATGAATGCAATCTAAATAATCCATGAACAGTTAAAAAATATGTTCCTCCAAATACGATACGGTATTCTAGTTCAATCGATAGGTTAGTTACTCCATCCAGTCGCAAGAGTAAATTCTAACCTATATTTGTGCTCTATTTAATTCCATAACAACATACTACATGACGGTGCTCTCTGACATTTACTTCTGCAGTAATTTAATCTGGGAGTATCTGAAAGGAGTAAAATTCTTCAGAAGTAGTTTACTCTCGTGTAGAAGTCGCTGAGTGTTCACTTGAATAGTAGTTTACTATGAAAGTAGAGGTTACTCTAGGTTGGTGCATACCACCCTATAGGTTAGAAAACAAATGCAACCCAAGCAATCCGAGCAACAATTCTGCATCATTAATAAAGAAGTTCAATTATTGCTAAACAGCAGCCAACTCCATTCATTGTGGATTAAAGGTGGGCATTTTTCACGGAATTTGTTAAAATCATTTAACACAATTGTCTTCTTTCCATTTTCTGCATTTATGTTTTCCAGAGTGGCAGAGGATTCTCAGCCATGACTCCCTTGAAGGTAATATTTTCTCAATACGTGGCAAAGAGAAACCGGTAGCTTATTCGGAAACTGGAAACGAACTGCAGTGCCTGCACATAGCTCTGCTATTATGATTCATTTAGTTTTAGATAAATCTGAACACACATTTTGTGAGCTTCCCAAAGACAGCTATCATTCGCATCTTTCGTTACACTGTTCTTTAAGGTGAAGCAAACTTGGTCCATTCTGATGTCCTAACTCCACACGACTGGAAATAATGTTCCATGGTAAAACACGTTGTCTTCTGTTGTGACAACTATAACTGCAGAAATCAACACAAATCTGAATTCACGCAATGTTTCAAATTATTATATGCAATAAATATATAAATAATTTACCTTTTTATTATTACATATATAATTAATTGAAATTAATTATACTTTTTAGAGACCGTAGCCTGGTCTTGGTAAGTTTTAAATATAGAGTGTGATGCAGTAATTTGTATCATAAATTATTTAAATGTAAAGAATGATTATAATATGAATATGCATTTTTATGTGACATTGATTTGAGATGTTTATTGATTGTAATTATTGTTGAGAAGTAAGTTTATACTGCCTTAATGAAACTGACAATAATAGTGTGCAATAATGCAGCGAGGGGGTGAGCTGTTTATCATTATTGGAAATGAGGAAGTTACGTAATGTTGGCGCGTTTTTCTTTAGAATTTTCTGGAACATTCTCCCTAGAGCATATGTATTCATAATTTTCATTGGATATAAAAATAGACGCTAATGTTGGCACGTTTTATTAGCCAATAGCAGCTCAGTTATAATCTTTAGGCATATCGGGGTGTAGGAGTATAAAAAGGGCTAGATTAGAGGTAGACCCCGTCAGTTCACCGAAAATATTTGTATGCTACAGGTCGCCTTCAGTCCGTCAGTTCGTCGAAAACATTTGTACGTTACACGTCGTCTTCAGTCCTGCAGAAATATTTGTACAGTACACGTCGGCTATCAATTCGCAAGTTACGCGTAGCAGAGTTATGAAAAATCTAAAGTGTTGTAAAGTTAATTATACAAAAAGTTGAATTACGCGAATTAAGAATGATCAGTAATGAAGTTATTATAACAGTTTCAGTTTGGCGAGTGTCAAGATCAAAGTGTAAATGTAATAGTGAATGTGTTCGACAATAAAAAAGTGTAAAACAAATTCTTTCATCAGTGTTATCTTTGGATAAAAGACTCCTTTCCGTTTACACAACCTGTATAAGGAGAAGTGCTCGACCAAAAAGATCATAGCTAGCCGGAGGACAGTGAACCAAAATTAAATAAGATAACATTAGTATTCTTTCAAACAAACACTAATACTGCCGCAAATTGCTAACACCAGATGGAGCTAACAAACCTAACAAAGAATCACGTCACAAAAATGGCTTCACCACGTGAAGTAAACACAAATACACAAACATTATAAGTAATACCGCCGCAAATTGGCTCCCAAACGTGGGGCTCAACAAATTAAATATAACATTTGAAGAATACCGCCACAAGTGAACTGAAAAATGCAATGCCACAGCCGGGATTTGAACATGGTTCTCCTGCTCTCCATGCGATTGCTCTAACCATTGAGCTTCTGTGACAACATGCCAATGGGACATTAAATTCCCCAATTGACTCAAGTTGTTGCCCAGGCAGACCACCAAAGCATCTCACTAGAGGTGACAATCTTAGTGGCGACTTGCAATAGCAAGTACTACTTCAGTGCTGGATGTTTATGGATTTCTTATGGTTTTACTTTATTATTATTATTATTATTATTATTATTATTATTATTATTATTATTATTATTATTATTATTATTATAATACTTACAAACCTGTGTACCAGTTGCTTACAAGAAAGATTTTTTTGAAGAAATTATGGTAAAAATATCATAAAAGGCAGTCAACACTACACAATTTGATGGTACAAAATTGATAGTTTATCTAAACTAGAGCCTTTGAGTGAAGGTTGCAGTTGAATATTTCTGAACTGAACCTTAAGGCTTTGAAACTTTTGCTATCTAAAAGACATACTGCGATGAAATATAAATGTAATTGACTCTAAACATGCAGGAAGAAATAAGTGCCTTGTTTTTTATTTTTAAACTTTTATTACCGTTAATTAATGAAATCCAGACAGTGGCTAAAACACTGTTAATGCCTTTATAACTTGTATTTCAAACAGCTTCAGTATGACGTAATAAATTGCGCTCCTGTTTGTCACAAGGGAAAGGGTTCAATCCCTCACCGGATAATATGTCATAAAATGAGTTAGCATTTTTTAATTATCTGCAACTCGAATAAAGGCAATAACTATGCTTTTTATTTTAAATTTATTGCTATCAATTGAGACTTTTAAACATTTCAGGCCCACTGTCATACACACAGAAACATCAGGTTTACAAAAGTAATAAGTGAAACTTTATTATGAAATACATATTACGTATATATATATATAATCTTTGGATAAGCTAGTAACAGTGATGTGAATTTGAAATTATAGAAAAAATGAATTGGAATTGAAACACTTAACATCACTTTAACATTTTATCGTTTTGACTGGTTTCGAGAAATTTGTTCTCATCCTCAGAAGTGGCCGACTGGTTCCTGGTGGTGTTGTCTAAACTATATTCACTCTTAGGTTGATCCACGGCAAAACAAACCCACGTGGTCAGTGCACCGTGGTGCAACACGGTAGCAATGCGCTCAGAAAAGTATTCCCATGCTAATCTCTGAATTTTAGATTGAATTTATCCTTAAATGGTATAATATTTTATACAAATACCTAAGGTTTTATTTAACACTGATTTATACCATAAAATAGAGCTACAAGTCCCATGATGCAATTCATATGAGTCAGCTGACATCGGGTAGTCGCAGAATATTGTTTACAGCCAGAAACCAGCAGTTGTGTTTAGTATTGTGAAGGACGGTGAATTCGCTCCCGTGTTTTCGTCGAATTACGTAAAGCATTAGCTGCGCAAACCATTGACTAGTGGTGAAAAAATAATAATGTTGAACCTTTATTATAAGTTATGTGAGAAATATCCAACACTTTCCGCGAAAGAAATGGTGAGTTCACCGGTGTTTCGAGTACAAGTATAAACACTGCTTGTGCAGAAAAATCTGAAATGAGAAAAGTGGTTATACCCGGAAAAAAAAAGAAAGCATATGAAATACACGATGCAAGAATGTAGTGATTTTGAGAAGAATGCAATTCGCGTAACAGTGCACAATTCCTTTTTTTAAAATGAACCGCCAACAGTTAATAAAGTGCCGCTTCCAGAGAGCATATAAATTAAGTTATCGCATACCTGTTACTTTTTCTTTCGCTCATTTATTTTAGATTCAACTATTATTATATGTGCAAATGTTTATTTTGTTGCAACTATCAATTTTATCATGTTTAAGCCTTAACAGAATATGCTAGTCACCGTTTCAGTTGTCGAAATAAGGACTCTGTTCTTTTTTGCACTACGTGCCGCTTGTACTGGCCACATGGTCTGAAAGTGTGACAGTATTTCTAGTGCGAATGGCGGAAGGATACATTATAACGGTGCACTGGTAACCTGGGATTTCTTTTGCCGCGGATCAACCTAAGAGTGAATACAGAGTAGTGTTTGTGTGTGGTGATATCTAGTGGTGGAGTGATGAATTTCTACAGTAGATTTGGTAGCAGCAATTCCAAATTCATTACATGGTATTTATGTTCCATGATGAAAATCTTTTCCCAAGTATGCAACTCCGGATAGGAGTAGGTTTTAGGAATACATAAGAGTTGAATGCTTGGGGAAAAGATTTTCTTCACAGAACATAAACATCGTGTAATGAATATATATTATATAACAATAAATATTTGTAACAAATCTTCACTTATCTTGGTAAACATAAATTAAATTCAAAGGTAGTATATGTTTCGCAATTCATTCGACTACATAATCAGCTTTGGTTTTCGACTGATTTATTTGCGTTGTTATAGTTACTGCAGCTAGGTGACATTGTTAGCTATGGTATTGCCATCTACTAGAAGAAAAACAAATTTGTGGATGTAATCGGTGTTATTTCAAAATTCATTACGGCAGCTTTATTCTTTAAAATATATATTTTCTCCTACACTATTAAATCTATGGGTCCATTTAAATGTTTCAATAATTTAACTTCTGGATTTATTTCATGACTAAATGACCAAAACTGCCATTTGTTTGAGATGAAGATTTGTTACAAATATATATTGTTATATGAGGTGTGATAAAAAAATAATGGGAATTTTTTAATTTTACAAGCTTTATACATTCAATGTTCAAAACCTTTGTTTTATCTTGTTGGTTCACATATTCCTGATATATGTTTACATTTTCAGCTGTTCTGAATATTTAGTTTATTGTCGATAGCTGAAAAAGCTATATGTGTTTTCGAGTGCGTGGCAAATTTTTACTTTTGAAAAAGATAGATCAAAGAATCTGCATTAAAGTTTGCTTGAAAAACGAAATAAAGTGCAGCACCGCACTTTCAAAGAGGGTTGAGGAGACGTTGAAGACGACAACCGCCCTGGATGCCCTAGCACTCCAACTACTGACGACAATGTGGAAGAAGTAAAGAAAATGGTTCTGGAAAATCGCTGAATCGCCATTAGAGGGGTTGCTGATGATGTAGGCATATCCTTTGGCTCATGCCAGCAATTTTTTTGGATGCTTTGGGCATGAAACGTATAGCAGCAAAGTTTGTTCCGAAATTGTTGAATTTCGACCAAAAACGACGTCGCGTAGACATCGCTCAGGAATTGCTGAAAGAAGTCGAAAACAATTCATAACTTCTAAAGAAGGTTATAACAGGTGACAAAACATGAGTATATGGATATGATGTTGAAACTACTACCTGGAAGTTATGCGCCGTTTGTGTGAAGCAATCTGAAGAAAACAACCGGAATTGTTGCAAAACCACTCGTGGAAATTGCAACATGATAATGCACCCACTCATACCTCAATGCTTGTTCATGACTTTTTGGCAAAAAACAAAACCGTTATGCTGACTCAACCACTGTATTTGCCGGACATGACCCCCCTGTGACTTCTTTCTATTCCCGAGGCTGAAGAGAACCATGAAAGGACGACATTTTTCCACCATTGATGAGATAAAAACACAATCGCTGAAGGAGCTGAGCACCATAACGAAAAGTGAGTTACAGAAATGCTTCCAAGATTGGAAAAAGCGCTGGCACAAGTGTATTATATCTGAGGGGGATTACTTTGAAGAGGACAAAGTTCATTTGATGATTAAATAAACATTTTTAAGAAAAACAAAAATTCCCGTTATTTTTTGAATCACACCTTATATAAGGGTCATTCAAATGAAACCCGGTCACTTGTGTAAAGTAACGGTAACGATTCTATTAACTCAAAAATAGTCGCCAAAACTGTTGGCACATTTATCCCATTGTGACACTAGCCAGTTGATTCCATTTTTGAAGAAGCTAGTAGGCTGCTGTCGGATCCAGGCCTGGATCCATTCGTTGTCCCGTTGTGAATCGATGTCCGCGAATAACTTGTTTTAGAGGTCCATAAACATGAAAGCCACACGGTGAAAGGTCTGGACTGTACGGTGGATGTTCCAGCGTTTCCCATTGAAACTGCTGCAATGTCGTCTTCACTGCATTGGTAGTGTGTGGGCGGGCATTATCATGCAGGAGAATAACGCCATTGGACAACATGCCTGGGCGTTTCGACTTGATGGCTCGTCTAAGGTTCTGTAAAGTGGCTTGATAACGCTGGGCATTGATGGTGGTTCCCCGTTCCAGGAACTCGACAAGCAGTGGGCCCTTGTGATCAAAAAAGGACATCATGACCTTACCAGAACTGGTGTGCACGGCCTTTGATTTCTTTGGAGGTGGTGAAGTCGCATGTTTCCAATGCTTGCTCTGACTCACTCACTCATTGTTCCTGCTTACTCGCCTTCATGTTCAGTAGTGGACGATAACTTGTGTGACCACCTCTTCGGTGTGAAACCACACTGTCGCTATGCAACGTCAAACGTTGCACACACTGTAGTCGCCCTACCAATAGATGGTGCCACCATACATGCAATTATGTGGTGCCACCTTACGTGTAGTGCAAAGTTAGACGCACTGACCAGGTTTCATTTGAATGCCCCTCATATATTTGTATTTGCTTCACTGTCAATAGTTATACGTGTTATTAAATATGTAATAAATTTTGAACTGACATCACCAAATTCTCTATGAGAATTCATCACTCCACCACTAGATGTCACCATGCGCAAACATACATCGGAAAACACCAACAGGAACCAGTTGGTCACTTCTGAGGATGAGAGCAAGTAGCTTTTGAAACCGGTCATGATGTTATGTGTTTCAACTCTGACTCTTATTTCTATAATTATTTATATACTAGAAGACTAATAGGTTTTAAACTTATGACTTACATCGAATGAATCATGAATCTCGCACTTGGTTTCAAGAGGCAGCAACTTCACGTTAGCTGTTCCAATCAATGAATCACCCCTAAAGAAGCCTCTACAACAAAAACACATGCACATAAACAGTTACACTATACAGTTAGTAAATCCTAAGTATTAGCACTAATATCACTACTGTTACCTTGGTTTCTTGGTAGACCTATCAGAACTCGTACCACCACAACAACAGGGGCTACAGAGCCAAGCATGAAGACAGAACCTGAAAACAGAACCTGCCTCACATACCTACCACAAGCAGCCCAAGCTGAGAACATTTATATAATCCTTCATTCTAGATATCTACTTGCAAAATTAAATTACGTCTAAGCGTTTGCTAAAAATTAAAAATTATATCTTAAAATACGTTGGTCACAGTACTGTTGCTGGGTCAAAATTACTGAGTCAGTGGTGTTGTAATGGTAGCAGGCAGAGCTCTGTTGTGTTATTCATTTTAGTATATTTTATGTCTGGAAAGTGTGAACATCCTTGCAAGTGCAATGGAGATTGAGAGAGACCATTTTCGTGTGATGATCTTGCAGGATTTTAAATATGCCTTAAATGAAACTGTTTGCAGAATTTAAAACGGGGTGGCAATCTCTTAAAGGTGAAGAGAAGAATGGCATACTAACATAGGACTGAGAAAAATATCACCTCTGTGGAAAAAATGATCAGGGAAGATACACGAACACTGAGCTGGCATTAACGATTAGTTTCCTGAGGTTTCAAGTATCCTTCATGAGCATCTTTGTGTAAAAAATCTGATGTGTTACACTCACATGACTTTCTCTACTCTTGTACAAACTATTTTTACAAATGCTTATTCTCCATATGCTTCATGTTAATCGAGATATTCAGATGTTAATCTTATCGCTAATTTTCTGGTAGATGCAAGGGGAATTGCTAGGTTTTAAGCGATAGTCAAATATTTTAAGAGCTGGTTGCTATGTGCAGTATTCCACTCTCTTTGCATTACCAGGGAAAAAAACAATAACAAATTCTCATTTGAGAAAAAATATAAGAATTGGAAAATTTAAGGGAATAACAAGCAATATGTCGAAAATGGTTCACTCAACAAAAGAAATGTATATGACATAAATTGTGTATTTTAACGTGATCTACATTTTTTGTGTAGTAAAATTTTGTCTATCTCTTATGGTTTACCAGTTATGCAAAAGTCGTTCACAATGAAGAATACTTTTGGAGGCATTCCCAGAAAATTCGAGCTATACATTTCATTTGTCATGAAAATATCTTAAACATATATATTTTAATCAAAATCGTTAGAGCCATCTTTGAGAAAATTAAAATTTTTGAAAAATGTTCCATGTAAAGGGTAATCTGGGGTGGGGGGAATTTCTTGAAAACCTCTGTGTCACATCTCTGGAAGATACTGAAGCTAAATACCAAGTTTGGTGTTTATCCGATTGTTCGTTTCTGAGTTATGCTGTTCACAGACACACGGACATGTTTCCAAAAATGCTTTTTTTTTGATTCAGGGGGTCTCAAAGCATATATTTTCGGTGAAATCTCGGTATCGAATTTTTGGGTGGAATACAAATACTTCCTCTACCTACTCTAGGTAAGTAGCAGAAAAAGCAAAGTGCTCTAGATGCTTCCTGTGTGTGGATTAACATATCTGTTAGAATGATGAACTCACTGAGGTTGCTTGACAAAATACATCCCTTGTACTTGGTTTCTACTTATCTATTTATAGTAGGTAGAGAAAACATTTTTTAACTGCTTAACATTTCTTTAACTTTTCATATTGTGATGTCAACTGTAGGTTTGTTTATTCACCAGAGTTAGTGTACACTAAACAGATGGCCTTAGTTGTGTTGCTGCCTTCTTGCTGCTGTTGAGTTTTGGTGGAATGCACCTTGGGATTGTGGAACTGCTGGCTTTTCTTTGTGTATGTAGTCAATGTGGTATTTAGATGGCCTTAGTTGCAAGTTGAATTCCTATACCATTTAGTTTCATTTCAACTTTGTCTACTGTAAGCAGAACTTTGAGTCTTGGTATTTAATATCCAATCCAATATTTACCTGCCAACTGAGGTAAACCACAAACAGAGTGGCCAGTACACAGGATTTAAACATGTGACCTTCCAAATGTAAGCCACAGATGGTACTACCTGAGCCATCTTGATCAAGAGGAACCATGCTATTCCACCTAAGAATTCAATATCAAGCTTACACTAAAAAAAATCTGATGTGTTACACTCACATGACTTTCTCTACTCTTGTATAAACTATTTTTACAAACGCTTATTCTCCATCTACTTCGTGTTAATTGAGATAAACATTTACAGACTCTATCTTATTGCTAATTTTCTTGTAGATGTAAGGGGAATATATATTTACAAAGGCAATATACAAATACAGTAGCCTTTAAGCACATACATATCTCTTAATAGCTGGTTGCTAGGTGCAGCACCATTCCCTTTGCCACAGATTAATACTCTTTGCATATCCAAGACAAAAAAATGAATAACGAATGCCCATTTGAGAAATAAGTATTGAAAAATTTAAGGGAATAACAAGCAATATCTCGAAAATGGTTCACACAACAAAAAAACGTATATGGCATAAATTGTGTATTTTAACGCGATCTACATCTTTTGTGTAGTAAAAGTTTGTCTATCTCTTATGGTTTACCAGTTATGCAAAAGTCGTTCACAATGAAGAATACTTTTGGAGACATTCCCAGAAAATTCAAGATATACATTTTATTTGTCATGAAAATATCTTAAACATATGATATTTTAATCAAAATCATTAAGAGCCATTTTTGAGAAAGTTAAAAATTTCGAAAAATCTTCCATGTAAATGGTAATCTGGGTTGGGGGGATTTTCTTGAAAACCTTCGTGTCGCATCTCTGGAAGATACTGAACCTAAATACCAAGTTTGGTGTTTATCCAACTGTTCATTTCTGAGTTATGCTGTTCACAGACAGACACACAGGCACACACACGGACATGTTTCCAAAAATGCTTTTTTTGGATTCAGGGGGTCTCAAAACATGTATTTCTGGTGAAATCTCGGTATCGAATTTTTGGGTGGAATACAATACTTCCCCTACTTACTATACGTAGTAGAGAAAGTAATACATGTTATGAGGTTCCCTAGCAAACCCCCAAAAGCACTTTCATTAAATGGTCTGTACATGCATGTGTGCAAACAGCATAATTTGAAAACGACAAGCTTGATAAATACCAAATTTCACACTTGAGTCACTTCAGACCTTTATTTCAGTATTAAACAGTACAGCACGGTTGAAGCATGCCTCATGAACTTTGACATCCCGACACCATTGTTAAGTTCATCCAAAAACCTCCAGGTGGACAAGAGACACAGTACAAGAACTCCATCCAAGCCCAACCAACACTGACAGCTGATGATGAGGGGGCAACAGCCTTTGAAACATGCCCTGATAAATGACAGTAAGTGAAGCAGGACACTGAGTATGAAAGGTGGGACTCTTTGGATAACAGAAAGGCATCACCAGTCTTATGGGGCACTCCACATGCAGTTTTGTCACGGCATACAATGCTCCAATTGCTTAGAAGAATGAAGGCCTGCATAATACTAAATTTTCAATAATTTTATAGGATTTTACTGGGTGTTCATTTACTTCCAGACTTTTCTTCTACTATATGAGGACTGCCCCAGAAGTACCCGATCTAACAAAGAAAAAACAAAACTTTTGGGGAAAAAAACATCATTATTTCTCTACATAGTCTCCTTTCAGCTCAATACCCTGTTTGTAGTGAGAACGGTCAAGTTCTGCAAAATAGCCATCAACTGCAAGTTCCACCTCTTCATTGTTGGCAAATCTTTTACCACCAAGCCATTTCTTCAACTTTGGAAACAGAAAATAATCAGAGGGGGCTAAGTCTGGTGAATAGGGTGCATGAGGAAGCAATTCAAACTTTAACTCATTGATTTTGGCCATGATGATAATGGATGTGTGAACTGGTGCATTGTCTTGATGAAACAGAGCTTTCTTTTTCGCTAAATGCAGCTGTTTTTGCTTGATTTTATCATTCAAACACTGCAATAAGTTTGCATAATACTTGCCATTGATTGCTTTTCCTTTTTGAAGATAATCAATGAAAATTATCCCATACGCATCCCAAAAAAAACTGAAGCCATGACCTTGCCTGCAGATGGAACTGTCTTCACCTTCTTTGGAACCAATTCTCCCCTTTCAATCCACTGTTTTGATGGCTCCTTCGTCTCAGGTGTGAAGTGATGGACCCATGTTTCATCCATGGTTATGAATCAATGCAAAAACTTGGCTTTATTGAAGCGAAACATCACCAAACACTCGACTGAAACATCCTCACGATGCTGCTTTTGTTTCATTGAGAGTAAACACAGCACCCATCTTGCGCAAAGCTTTCTCATGTCTAAATTTTCAGTTAGTATGCGACGTACAGCACTTTTTGAAATGCCTACTATGTCTGCTAGATCACGCACTTTCAGTCGATGGTCATCCAATACCATTTTGTGGATTTTCTTCACAATTTCTGGCGTGGTCACCACATTTGATCGATCACTGCGATGTTCGTCTTGGCAGCTCCTACGGCCTCGATTAAACTCTGCCACCCAATATTTTACTGTTGTACACGAAGGAGCAGACTCCCCCATAGTAGAATCTAGCTCAGCTTTAATATTAGTTGGACTAAGACCTTTCAAATGAAAGTATTGTATCACATAACGACGGCCAGTTTTATCCATGTTTACAAATTCGCTGAGGGAGTTCACTATTAATGGCTGCGAAACAATTGCTAAACAACATAGCATTGTTAAACTTCAAACTTAAGCTTTTTAAGGGTGGTACTTTCTACCATTGTCATTTGTTTGAAACAACAACTGCTATATATACGTCAGGTCGGTACTTCTGGGGCTGCCCTTGTATGTTTGAGTATATCATCATAGCTGGTTGGCAAGCACTGTGAGATGGAGCAAAGGCAGGGGGTTCAGCAAAAGTAGTTTAGGATATAACCTACAAAAGTATCCCATTCTGTTCACCCATGAACCACAAGAACTATATATACTGCTTTATAAACATGCCATTCAGAGAGGTAGCGTCAGATTTTTCTTCCATTTGTATTAAACATTTTATGTACTAATTTTCTTAGTTATTGTTTGAGTTCCCTCAATTGTCAGCATTGCCAAGCCAAAAGAAAGGGAACTGAAGAAACTTTCTACAGTTAGCGCATAACTTTGCCTTTCAAAGGTCCCCGTTCTCTTCACCCATGCATCAAAAGAACTACAGGATGATTCAGGACCCTAGCAACAAACTTTGTGAAATGATAGGTTTCACAAAAGGATAACAAGGAAGATGAAGTGTAGGCCGACCAAGAAGATGACTGTGTGACCAGTTTAATTAACAGTATATGGAGATGGAATAGGTCACATTGTATTGTTATTGATGAAGACTTCTTTCCTTGAGGGCATATGAAGTGTGTTGTGTATGCAATCCCAGTTGACAGCAGGGAATAATTGATTGTGTGCATACACGCTTTCTTTGACTGTGTTCGTCAAGAGACTGCACATGCTGGAGAGGGTTTGACAGTCAATGGAACAGTAGTGTCATGAATGCATTGGGACCAAAGGTAGACACTTTGAAGGCCTTCTATGAATTACCTTTTCATTCTCATCTGCAGTGATGTAGCATCACAAAACTTTGGTCAAGTTGCACCTGAAAATGACACTCCTTGATATCTTCCAGACATGATTTAATAAGATCTTGGCAATGTCAGCAAGCTCACATACCTTGATTCAGCTCTCATTTAACACAGTATTGTGGATTTTTGTGATGTTTTCTTCAGTAGTAGCAGTCCTATGAAGTCCTGGATGTTTATCATCAAAAATGGAAGAAAGGCCATGTTTTAATTCTGCAGCCCATTTTTCAAAGTAGATAAGATCTTCCATAGAAGAATCCAATTTTTTTTTATTTTGTTGGTATAAAACCTTTTAATACAAAGTAATAAATCACTGCTTCACATTTAATTATATCCATTTTTAACTTGTTTATTTTGCAGCACTATAGCCAAACAAACGCAACTGCATGTTTCACTGTCTAAAGGACTGTAAATGAGAACTATCCCTAGTATTTGATACTGCCAGCACCATCTCTGTGTCAGCCTGAGAATTTTTTGAACTACCCTTGTATTTGTAAGCGCTCCTCATCATTTGCAGTTGCTGATAGTGTGCATGTATTTTGTTTTGAAAATCAGAATACAGTTTAGGTGAGGGTAAAAAAAAAGCCTTGGGAGATTAAAGTGAAAATAGCTTCAGAGGTTAGTCACTTTGAAACCTGTAATAGATGGAACACATTGTTGGCTACAACCATTCACAATGAGGTGAGAAATGTTTCCAGTCAAACTAAATCTAGAAATTTCTTATACCAGAACAATCAGCTGCACTTTTAATGCAGCACATTATTTAATTAATATATAAAGTACCACACAGCCATTTTAAGGTAAGGCCATAGACTGGCTATATGCATAGCAGGCTGTACTGCAGTGACCTTTGTGCTTTTCCAATGCACAACTGGCAGCGCATGATGCTTTCAAGGTTATTTTTATCAGCTGTGTTTGTGTTGTAAAGAGAGTTGACATTGTGCATCTCAAAGGGAAAGTTTATTTACGACATCTATGTTGTGTTGTGATTTACTTAAGAGTATTAATGTCTTGTTATTAGTCTACTGAATGCCTGCTAACAAATTCATGCTTGAACAACAAATTTTTATGTACGATACATATATAACCGAATCATGCAGACAGCTATGTAGACAATTTCAAGGGAAATTTCATGGTATTTCAGTTCCACATAGAGAAACTGTTAGACATCTGATTAATAAGTTTAGGGCAATAGGATTGCTAAGCACTAAACCTAAGAAGCAAAAACAAACTGTTCTAACGGAGGAAAAAATTGACGAAATTGGTACATTTTATAAGGAACAATCACCATAGACGAACAATATAAAAACAGAAATTATGAACTTATGTATGTGAACGGAAATTCCATTTAAAGATGTCAGGAATAGTCACGCAGATGGGCACTACTTTCAACACCACTTATAACAAGATTAGTACTCATTATAGTACATATTATTATTCTCGTAATGCGGAGTTACAGAACGAAAAGCCCCCACTGCAATAGACAATGTACAAAGCACTCATACATGCGATCCATGGCCTCACCATAAAACGATTGCACTGTATTTTGACAGTGTGTGAAACAAAATGTTGTACGTAACTGCAGGAGTGATTTTTTCAGGATTCATTTTGATATTCCGTCTCAGCTTTGCTGAGGAAAAACTCACTTATCTTTGCAGTTATATAAATGACTAATGTATTTAGGTAGACAAAGGTTAAACACTTCATGTATTATAGCTGATTTGTTAAAACATCTCATGAATCTTAAAACTGTTTTAAATGACTAACATACAAGCAAAACTCTGAGGTGGCAACTGAGTTTGTACAGCATAAAACTAAATTTGAATTTCAGTCACATTTTTTGAATTTCAAAGTGGTTGAATGGTATGATGTCCATTTGTTTAGTATTATGAAATTTATGCCGAGCATAAAAAACAGGTAGCTTTTTATTTTAGATGAATAATGAAACTTACGTCTATGATGGGCTCCACCTTAATGCCAAAAAATTGCATTTTCTGAATGTGTGTGTTAGAACCAATTCTTACAAAACTTGATATCTTAACACACTTTAGGTACCATTTAGAAAATAGGCCTTGCTGTATATTAATTATTTGCCCCAAAGGGGAGGGGTGTTATGTAATGGAGTGCAAACATCTCACTTGTTCATTTCTTTAAAGTATTACATCACAAAAATAACTTCCTGGTAGCCGCCTTGTGCACTGAAGTGGCAAAGGTAACAACCAATGCCACCCAGAACTGTGAGCTGGCTGAGTGTGATGGGGAGGGCCAACAACCCTGTAGAAGTGCTGGCCGAAAGATCTACGTGTTGGAGGTGCAGAGAGCCCGGACACCAAAGGATGGACTGTGAGGTAGAGGCCAACGAGAGTGTTGCAGCTTTACCCCTAGTGATGGTGCAAAATGCAGTCTGTCAGGATGAAGACACCTTGAGGAGAGAACAACTGGAGGACTAAACATGATAGAACAATACTCTGGCGAATGACCTGTGGGGGCAGAAGTCACTCAATTTGTAGGTGCTACTGGGCACAGTGGGACTCCCTGGTAGTCAGGGACAGTAAGTTTAAGAGAGTGTAGGAGTCTATGGACAGGAAAACCGAGGTGGAAAGGGTAGTGCTCCTGAGGAGTAAAGAGAAGTTGTGGAGGAGAACCATCCCAGCACTACTGGAGGTCATCTTGGTATAGGTAAGATCTTGGAGAAGCTACGTAGCTTACTTTGCTGGACATATATAAGTGAAGCAATGTTAAGAGGCAGTGTCAGCAATACATTTGTCAAGTATCAGTATATAACACCTACCAACACGGTATTCAGATCTAAGCTATGGCCATCATGTGATCTGTTGTTCAGCCACAACAGATTCAGACCAGCAATGGATTACTATGGGCATAGTGGAAGATTCTACCATCACGCTAGGGAACAGCTAAAGCTGGCAAGTGACTGGATGAAGTGGCACTATGACTATCTGATAAACAGTCCCAGACTCCAAGAGAGCGACCTTGTCCCATGAGGACTAAAGGGAGATCACCTAATTGCAACATTCCTAGCATGGTCTTATCAAATTGAGGCAGTGTTTTTAACACTTAAATAATTTCAGTCTAATTATATAATATGTAAATTCAATAACAGCCCGCCTTGAAGCAATATGTGTATGTAATAATTTTTAAAATAAATGTAACAGTCATTTTATATGTTTATATTATTGAATACCATTATATCCATGTTTAATAATGTTATGTGAATATATTACATAATTTAATAATGTAGGAGCTGTGAGGATAATAAGTTAAAAGTTGCTAACAATGAGGTAACCTTGAGTCAATAATGAGTAAGAAAGTTTAATCGTACTACTTGTGATTCTTGGAGTAACAATAATGTAATTTTAGTGACAGTTTATAAAATAGCCAATCAACAACCATAAAAAGCTTTAGTTAAATGAAGGTATTCTATTGGAGTAGGATTATCCAATCAGAAACTGAAAAGGAGAAAATTTTACAAATTTAGAGTTCAGTTGCCTGCAGACAGTGATTGTAACTGGATGCATGATGCGTCCTCGAGAGATTTTATACGTATTTCATGTGAGACGAAAAATAAGTTTACGTGTTAAAAAGTGTAATTAATTAATAAAAACATTTAACAGCTCTCTCTCTATATCAGTGAAGTGTTATTTAAATCGTGTCAATCATTAATAAAAGGAGTGAAGTAAAATTATAATCTGTGTAAGCCTACATTCTTGTCGCATCACAACCCTGCCAAGAGAAACATGTCTCTAACAATAATACTGATGCAGCCGAGGCAAACATAAATATAATATTTAAAGAAAAGTTAAATTACAAAGTTAATATATTTTTTTTTAAACTTGGGGCAAAGGCCATCTGAAAGTACATTTGGGGCGAGGGCTACTGGAAACTGTTTACTATACATGCGGTTGCAACTACTACAAGTTCGGTTCCCCAATAGTTGAAATATAATACAACTCCTTCAATACAACCTACTTTAAATTGACGCCCAAAGTGTGGTGCAAACTCCTACATCAAAATACGTACTTCAAAGTTATGGTCCAGATCAATGAGGTGATATATTGCATTCAGTGTCCAACTGAGAGGGAAGCTGATGGTGATAGACCTTAGCCCCATATTGTGGGGGTATTCAGGATGAGCACATCTAAAGAGGGAGCTATGTGATGGTTCCTCTGCTTGCTAGCCCCACCTTGGGGCATATGGTTTCAACAGAGTTTGGCATGATTGGTGGATGAGAGGGAAGTACTCTCAGCCAATTGAACTGTCTGGGGCTCTTTGCAACATGAATAGAAGTTTCTAGAACTCTGCTCCCCGGTCTGATGGAACCTTCAAGAATTGAAGATTCTGCCACTTAGTTATAAAAGAAAGGTGATTGCAGGCCTAGCATGTTCAATTCAGTTCTGTTGTCTATGTGAAGAAAGAAGCCAAGTCCTGAATTTGACACATTAGTGAGGGACCAGAAGAGAGAAGAGGATGATTTGCAAACTATTAATTGAAGAAAGGGTACAGTCACAATACTGAGATGGGAGCCTCTGGCTGATCCCCTGCCTCAGACAGGGCATGGTTTTGATGCTGGCTGGAATGCAGTTCATTGGAAAGAGGGAGGTGGAGTTACTCTTAGCTTTCAAGCTGTCCAGAACTCTTATCAGGATGCATGTAGCTTGGTTTAAAATTTGGAGAGGTGCAGTTCAGGTATAAAAGGAAGGCTGATTGCTAACTGTTGTGTATAATTCAGTTCTGTTCTGTTGTTTTCTCAGTGAATGGGCAAGTAGCAATTGTATACGAGAGGAGAGAAGGCAGAATCTCAAGACTGACATGTTAGTGAACGACTGGAAGAGAGAAAAGTTAAGTGGTGCAAAGCGAATTGTAGTGCTTTGTGCAGAAAAATCAAATAGTGACTAAAGAAAGAGCAGACAAAATCAAAATAAGGCTGATTCATCTGGTATGTCTCAGTGGTAAGGATATAAATGTTACACATCTTTTTTTCTCCTTGTTAGTATCAGTACTAAAATTGTGGTTAAACTCAATGAAACAAAATCTAGTTGTATTGTAACCGATTCACATAAAAGCCTTAATTTTAATTCATGTTAAGTGTTTTGAGCATGAAAAGATTACAAGGAAATTATCTATTGTTATTGTAATAGTAACATCAGGATTTATTACCATCAACAATAACAAAGATATTAGTTACCACATTATAGGCAACATAGTGTTAGTTCACATAAAAAGCTTTCACAAGTAATCAATTCCTAAAATACTGGCACTAAGCTCCCTTAAAAAAAACATTACAAAAAATGTGCTCACAAACATATTAATGCGCTTCTGTTTTACATGAAAAAGAATTTAAAGGCAGCCACAGATAAGAAGTCTTATTTATTTTGTTTGCAGAGTTATAAACTGTTATGGAGTCCAAAAATGATTCAGCAATATCTATAATTTTCCCCATTAGATTTGTTACCTTTCAAAACGGATGAGATATGTAGAGTAAATATTCTATTTGGTCAAAAATACAGAATCCCAAAATTTTAACTAAATAATCTAAGCAATGATAACCATAGTATAATAATTTTTACGCATTAATTTGCCGAATGAATTGCTACTTGAACCTGAAGATTAGTTTAAGCATTTATTTATGAATAAATAGACCTATAAAGAATTGCTTTGTGGGTTACATGATGTGGCAGATGTTAAACAGTGTAGTTTTAAACAATTAATTTTTCAAATTCTCTGTCTATTTGTTTAATTTTATTTGTAAGACTTATAAAATAATCTTTTCATCTGAATTTTCCATAAACATTAATCTTTTTGTCTGTGGCTGCTTTAAAAGAATTTTTAGGTTAATGAAAGCCAACACAAGGGAGGATAAGCTCTATGCATGCCGTACTGCGTAAAATCACTTATCCATATTACTTACCCACGTGACCAGACTTCCAGTTTAATGCTATGACGCTTGAAAACTCGCTGACATGCTCGGACGTTTCGTTGAATTGGTAAATTGAAAGTAGCGTTATACTCAGGATTATTTGTGTCCTTCACTAGTGATGTACGATCTTTGGGGGGATCTTCCTAGAACAAAGCAAAAATTCTTTCTTCAGTTTTTAGAATAACATCTGCAATTAACTATTCTATTTTTACTTTCTATACCAATTAGTTAAGTACCAATTACCTCTATACCAATTAGAGGAAGTATTGTATTGCACTCAAATCTGATATAGAGATTGATTGATGTCTGGGGGAATTTAGTAGCTGTAACATCCAAATTATACTTGCATATTTGTGGAGTTGGTTTTTCTAACACTATATCACTTACACTGTTGTCCTCTGTGGCCTAGAGGTACCATGCAAGCTTCTAGCTCCTGAGGTCGCAGGTTCAAACCCAGCAGAGGGCGATGGATCCTTAGCATGGCTTCCTTCAGAAGGGTAGTCCATGTCGTAGATTTACGGCATGTAAAAAAACCTCAAGCCTGATAAAGAGGCATCTGAGTCCATGAATAAAACTCATTTTTTTTTTAATTACTTACACTTTTAATTCATGAGGAACAGTTTTGGGAGGTGTTGCTTCCATTTTCAACTTTGGGGGTCACTCAAACCAACTTCATAAATATACATGTATTGATATAGAAATCTCACTAGAAATACAGGTCTTCAAATCCTCTAAAACCTAAAAAGACATTCTTATAAAATTTGTGTGAGTGCGTGTGCGTAGCAGCATAATTCACAAACAAAAATTGTGATAAATTCAAATTTCATATTAGAGCCAGACACTGTTTAAGCATGCCAGGGGAAGATTTTCAAGAAAATTCCATCACCCCCAAACTAATCTTCATATAGAAAAATAGTTATTTTTAAATTTCTCAAACACAACTAACAATTTTGATTAAAACAGCTACAGTCGACTCAAGTTGAGGATGCAGGAAACATACTCTGAAACATATTCAAAGTAATGACGTAAATTAGAGCGATAACATAGTTTGTTTTGACTCATTTCATTCTGCTATTTGTTAATTATAGAAAATATATGCATGGTCCCAGAAATGTATTTCGAAGGCTGAGATGTTTCATTTGTAGTAGGTTAGAAGTGTGTTACATATGTATCATATGAGCATTAATTACATCTTGTTTTAGTACTCATTGTAACCTGTGTGTTCAAGTTTTCTTGACATTTGTCTCACCTATTTTAAGTCACCATATTTCACATTTGAAGATATTTACATGTTTAAAATAGGGTGGGACCTCAATACCCTCAATACTTGGTGGTATCAAAATCTGTCTATGACCTTCTGTGCATTCATTGTGGGTGAATCAATGCACCATTCCATAGTCTCTTGTATCTAAATTATGTTTCTGCAATAGCCTGGCTTGGTAACTCACTCTCAGCCATTACATTTACCTTTACCAATGACCAAAATCTGATAATACAGCAGAAACAAATCAGAACTTAAGACATGAGATAATACTTGTTCTTTCCTTCCATCTGTTAGTTTGTATTTACACAAGTCGACTTGGGTCACGAACATGGCTTACAGATATACCGCACTACCAATTTCCATAACACGGATAGAAAATTTTTGAAAGAAAGTTTTCAGCATAAAATATAATTACATAAAAATCTGATGTGTTACACTCACATGACTTTCTCTACTCTTGTACAAACTATTTTTACAAATACTTATTCTCCATATGCTTCATGTTAATCGGGATGTTAATCTTATTGCTAATTTTCTTGTAGATGCAAGGGGAATACGGTAGTATTTAAGCGATAGTCAAATCTTTTAAGAGCTGGTTGCTATGTGGAGTATTCCATTCTCTTTGCATGTCCAGGACATAACAAAAAAATGAATAACGAATTCCCATTTGAAAAAAAGTAAAGTATAGGAAAATTTAAGGGAATAACAAGCAATATCTCGAAAATGGTTCACTCAACAAAAAAAATGTATATGACATAAATTGTGTATTTCAACGTGATCTACATTTTTTGTGTAGTAAAATTTTGTCTATCTCTTATGGTTTACCAGTTATGCAAAAGTCGTTCACAATGAAGAATACTTTTGGAGACATTCCCAGAAAATTTGAGAGATACATTTCATTTGTCATGAAAATATCTTAAACATATGGTATTTTAATCAAAATCGTTGACATTTTTGAGAAAATAAAAATTTGCGAAAAATGTTCCATGTAAATGGTAGTCTGGGGTGGGGGATTTTCTTGAAAACCTTCGTGTCGTATCTCTGGAAGATACTGAACCTAAATACCAAGTTTGGTGTTTCTTGACTATTCGTTTCCGAGTTATGCTGTTCACAGACACACACACGGACATGTTTCCAAAAATGCTTTTTTTTTTTTGGATTCAGGGGGTCTCAAAACATATATTTCCGGTGAAATCTTGGTATAAAATTTTTGGGTGGAATACAATACTTCCCCTACTTACTATACGTAGTAGAGAAAGTAAAAAGGGAAGCAAAGGAATTATTATAATTAACCTTAACTAACAATAAGGGATATACAACCTGTGGCGTCATCAAGATAAAAAATGCTGCAAATCGGAGAATGCCAAAGAGGAACAGTTTCGGAATTAGAATACAAAATTGGTTTATACATAAAAAACTACTAATAACAACATAATTCAGTGAACAAGCTATCGGCTTTACAGTTTTTTATAAAGTGAGTATTGAGTATCAATGCTCAAAAATCAGTATTAGTATCAAGAAATAGTGGTATTGTCTCATCCATAGTTTAAAATGACAAACATTTCCAATGTGGTTGGTTGGTATCTAATGTTGAGCAGTTAGCAATGAAACCATTCGCTCTCTGGCACTCCAGTATTTTAATGATAGATTGGTATGTTGATTGAAACCTGGGCAGTGGAGTAGGTGGTTTCTCTCCATTTCTTCTTAAAGTTCACAAAAAGGGCATATAGGAGATTCTGCTATGCCAATCCTGTGTAAATGTTTGTAGAGGCAGGTCATGGCCTGTTAATAATCTAAAAGCTGTTACAGAGGATTTTCTTGGTAGTGTAGTAATTCTAGTAGTGTTATGTAGATTTTCCCATTGTTTTCCTTTTGTTTGTTATACATACATTATTCTTTTGATAGAGTGATAAAATAATGGATCTGATGAGTTTCCTTAGCCAGAAAATCAGTTATTTCGTTACCTTGTATTCTACAGAGTGAGCCAAAAGACTCTGAACCGCCTGCACAGTGTTTTTCCTGTCTGCGTCCTCGGCGCTCGTTGCAGTCTGCCACTTTCATAGAAAGGTGCGGATGAAACCATACAACATTTTTAAACTACTTTTAAAGCCTTTACTTACCAACTTTATGAAAGGAAATGCTGAAACTGGCCACCGTCGTTGTCATATATTTTTGACACCTCTTTAGGAAACTATCCATCACTCGCCGTAGTTCATGCTGAGAAATTTCCTGGCGGATATTTTTTTTTAATTCTTTCAGGGTGTATGGGCTTGTCTTATACACTTTATGTTTTAAGTTACCCTGGAGGGTATTTTATGAACAATATTACCGGCTGTGGTGTGTTTTTCCACTGGGTGTGGAAATGTGATAAAAACATGTTAACGTACTGCTGCTATAAACAAAGTCACACTGTTGTGGTTTTGCTCTGCAATATGAAGTGCAATATGAAGTGCAGTTTTGAGTTGACGGTGATGTGGTGTGGTTCAGTTATGAGTTATTTCTTATTTTGTCCTGTACTTAGTCATAAAGTATATTATGGCTCAGAATATGTTTTCTACTGCACAGCATGTGTTTGTTTATAATTCGTATGTGTTAACTTGGTCAGCTTGCCAAGTGAAAGTACGATTTGCAGAAAGATTTCCAGGTATAAAAGTTCCAGGCCGTACAACAATCTATGAACTTTACAGTAAATTTCAGGCCACTGGAAGTGTTCAGACTAAGAAATCTAAAAGACGGTGTTCGGTTTTCTTACCGAAGAAACATTAGACGACATCGGTCATCGTTTGGAAAATTCTCCCCATTAATTCCATGATGGATAGTTTCCTAAAGAGTTGCCAAAAATGTATGGACAACGATGGTGGCCAGTTTCAGCATTTCCCTTCATAAAGTTGGTAAGTAAAGCCTTTAAAAGTAGTTTTAAAAATGTTGTATGGTTTCATCCACGCCTTTCTATGATAGCGGCAGATGACAACGAGCGCCAAAGACGCGGACAGGAAAAACACCGCGCAGGCGGTTCAGAGTCTTTTGGCTCTCTCTGTACAATAGCTGCTATTTATTGAAGTACTATTCTTTTATTTAAATTATTTAATTTTTTTATAACTTTTTGGCATTCTTGGACATTTAGGCTTTTGGCTGTTGTCAGATGCTACGGATTTTATAGCTGCTTTAGTGTTGGATATTACAACTCTCTTAAATTTATTTAATATAGAAGATTATGTAAGCTGAAAAGAATTGCTAAAATTTCACCATCAAAGTTTGTAGAATTTTAACTGAATCTTCTGTGAAAAGAAAAGAGTGGGAATACTGTACCAGCACCAGTATCACCATTATTTGGTAAGCTGGGTCCATCAGTGTAGACATGTAGTCATTTATTAGCGGAATATTTTAAACTTATTATTTCTAAAGTGCTTTCACTTTAAGTTTAAAGGAGTTGTAAACAAAACCACGTGACAAGAGAGCACCTCATTGGCTGGTGGGTTGTCGCAGTTCTCAATGGCTAGTGTCATCTTATTTGTTGAGCGCCTCTTGTTTTATTATTTTAAATTTGGGTTCTTTGTCTTCCGGCTAGCTATTACAACTCAGTCGGGCAAGTGTCTCTATGCAGGGCGTGTAAACAGAAAGGATTTGTTACTAAAAGATAACACTGAGAAAATAATTTGTTTCTACACTTGTATTGCCATCACAGTTAATTAATGATTCACATATTTAATCTTTATACACGCCTGACTGAAACTGAGATATTTCCGAATGTAACTACAGTTGTTGTAGTTGCCGCGCACAAATTACTTCGCGTACTTCACATTTGGTAACTAACTTTGCGACGTGTTCCTCGTGAGAGATTCTTCAGGACTACGTGACATGCACCTCATGAGAGAGTCTTCCGAACTGCGTATCGTGCACCAATTACCTCGCGTACTTCACATTTTTGTAACTATGCGACGTGCACCTCATGAGAGAGTCTTCCGAACTGCGTATCGTGCACCAATTACTTCGCGTACTTCACATTTTTGTAACTATGCGACGTGCACCTCATGAGAGATTCTTCCGAACTGCGTATCGTGCACCAATTACCTCGCGTACTTCACATTTTTGTAACTATGCGACGTGCACCTCATGAGAGAGTCTTCCGAACTGCGTATCGTGCACCAATTACCTCGCGTACTTCACATTTTTGTAACTATGCGACGTGCACCTCATGAGAGAGTCTTCCGAACTGCGTATCGTGCACCAATTACCTCGCGTACTTCACATTTTTGTAACTATGCGACGTGCACCTCATGAGAGAGTCTTCCGAACTGCGTATCGTGCACCAATTACCTCGCGTACTTCACATTTTTGTAACTATGCGACGTGCACCTCATGAGAGATTCTTCCGAACTGCGTATCGTGCACCAATTACCTCGCGTACTTCACATTTTTGTAACTATGCGACGTGCACCTCATGAGAGAGTCTTCCGAACTGCGTATCGTGCACCAATTACCTCGCGTACTTCACATTTTTGTAACTATGCGACGTGCACCTCATGAGAGAGTCTTCCGAACTGCGTATCGTGCACCAATTACCTCGCGTACTTCACATTTTTGTAACTATGCGACGTGCACCTCGTGAGAGAGTCTTCCGAACTGCGTATCGTGCACCAATTACCTCGCGTACTTCACATTTTTGTAACTATGCGACGTGCACCTCATGAGAGATTCTTCCGAACTGCGTATCGTGCACCAATTACCTCGCGTACTTCACATTTTTGTAACTATGCGACGTGCACCTCGTGAGAGTCTTCCGAACTGCGTATCGTGCACCAATTACCTCGCGTACTTCATATTTTTGTAACTATGCGACGTGCACCTCATGAGAGTGTCTTCCGAACTGCGTATCGTGCACCAATTACCTCGCGTACTTCACATTTTTGTAACTATGCGACGTGCACCTCGTGAGAGATTCTTCCGAACTGCGTATCGTGCACCAATTACCTCGCGTACTTCACATTTTTGTAACTATGCGACGTGCACCTCATGAGAGAGTCTTCCGAACTGCGTATCGTGCACCAATTACCTCGCGTACTTCACATTTTTGTAACTATGCGACGTGCACCTCATGAGAGATTCTTCCGAACTGCGTATCGTGCACCAATTACCTCGCGTACTTCACATTTTTGTAACTATGCGACGTGCACCTCGTGAGAGATTCCTCCGAACTGCGCGATACTTGCTTATGGCTCGAGAATATATACTCCTTCACCCTGAATTGCCTAAACATTATAATAGAGCTGCTATTGGTTACCAAATCACGCCCACTTTAGCATCTGTTTTGTCAGCCAATCAAGGCTGCTAACATTAATACACTAGGGAAGATATTCCCTCCATTTCTAAAAAGAAAGCACGCTACTCTGACGTCATTTGTTTGTCTCTTCTTAGTGATAAACAACTCACCCCCCCCTCGGTTTATTGTTACCCACTTCTATTGTCAGTTTCAGTGAGGCCATGTAAACTTATTTCCTAACAATACTTATGGCTAAAAAACATCTAAAATCCTGTACATACAATAATATTAATTTACACTACAATCACTCTGGCATTCACAGTGTTGTGATACAAAATATTGCCGCAAACTACAACTTTTCCGTTTAGCACGTTGTCTCTTCCTCTACATAAAACAGTTCAGTTCACATTCTAACATTTTTAGGCTATTCTTGTGCAGAGAAATTTAAAAAAAACCCATTAATTTAACAGTTCAATTTATAAAGCAAAATATGTTTGTTCAGATTCACCTATAACTAAATGAGTCATTATAGCAGAGGGTTTAAGAGGCTATGCGCTGGTGCTGCGGTTCATTTCTGGTTTCCGGATAAGCCGTCAGTGTACTTTTGCAACGTGCTCTGTCACTTTGGAAAACATAAATGCGGGAAATGGAAAGAAGACAATTGTGTTAAATAATTAATTTATGAAGATTGAGAAGCTAGTAACAGTGATGTATCATAATTTAAAATAAAGAGAGTTGTAAGGTTGTTACACTACATCACTAAAAAGGTTCTTAGAGTGAACCTTTTTAGTGATGTAGTGTAACAACCTCCAACTCTCTTTGTTTTAAATTGTATTAAATACTTTTAACAAATCACCTTTAATCAACAATGAATATGGTTGGCCATTATTTAGCAATAATTAAACCTCTTGTTAGAGCTGCAGAATTGTTGCTTGGTTTGTTTGGGTCACATTTGTTTTCTGTGGTTTTCTAACCTATAGTGCTAATCATGTTCTTAACTTGTTGATTCATAAAAGGTTAAAACAAAAGTGATATACTGATATTAGTCATTTTAAAACAATGGTTGGAGATTCAGCGCAAGTTAAATAAAAGAGGATACTTGGTATAAGCGCCTAGAAGCAATTCTCAATGAAATAGGGTGTGGGGATATTTGGAAATATAGACAATCATGTGAGAAGGGATGTTAGAAAAGAGTTAGATTGAAGATATGGAAAGACAGGAAATAATTGGCAGTTTTAATTAAAAAAGATCATTACATCTATATACACAGATTAAAAGGACATGGGAAAGAGAAAATTATGTTGATGTTTGTAATAAAATAGCAAGAGATGGCTTTGCAAAGGCTAGGTCAGGGGTGGTGAGGTTAAAAGACATAGGAGAAGGAGAAAATGAAGGCAGATGCCCATTATGTAATAGCAAATTTAATAATTACTGGTATTTAATGTTAGAATGTGAAGGAACAATGATGATGAGGAAAAAATTACAAAGAAACAACTGGTCTAGATTACCAAATGAAATTATAGGTAAAAGGTTGTTAAGAGTTAAATCCAAGGAAAGATTATTTGAAATAGGAAAATATTTAGGTGTAGTGAGAAATAAATGGTTGAAAAAAATTAGAAATAGGGAATAGAAAGAAAATGTAGATTGATGAATCATAAAATAAATAGGACCCAATGACTCAACAACCATGGTGTTGGATGTTTAGTAATGCAGCAACTTAGTGAAAATGATATGTAAAGGGTAATGTGTACAGATAAAATCAAACCTACCTACCTACCGATATTAGTCATTAAATGAATCATTTTTAAAGCCTGAAGTTACCAACAGTTTAATTCAGCACCTTTAATCACAGATGCCGAACTGTTTAGGTACAACTTTTATTTGCTACTCTTAGTATTATGTGTTAGAAGTTTAGAACGTGAGGCAAAATACAGGAATAAGACAACCAGTTTTAAAACTAATGAAATGATCCGCAATCTGGGCAATATACTGTATTCGCATTCTGTGTGAAGTA
This sequence comes from Deroplatys truncata, assembly GCA_030765065.1. Lineage (NCBI taxonomy): Eukaryota > Metazoa > Arthropoda > Insecta > Mantodea > Mantidae > Deroplatys > Deroplatys truncata. The sequence continues at coordinate 48,846,090 of CM060986.1, forward strand.
ATTTCCTCTCACTGCACTTAGTTCCTGTCATCCTCCATGTGGTGCTGCCATGTGCTTGGCGGAGTGATACATTTAAATTTTGTTTACTTCTCCTTTCAACTTATAGTGAAAAAGATATACAGTGGAATCTCGTTAGCACGTTCCTCATTAACACGTTTTCCCTGTATTACGTTCAATTATAAAAGTCCCGGTACCAAATCACCAAATATAATAAATAATGTTTGCTTAGTGCGTTTTCCCGGTCCCGCTTACTACGTTTGAAGTTTGACGTCCTCATTCGCTGTTTTGGCCAATCCTTGATCGGTACAGTGGGAGTAGGCGTTTAACACGTTCATAGTTTGACGTCCTCATTTGCTACTTTGGTCAATCCTTGGTCACGGGGTGGATATCGGCAGCCAATCACATACATGCATTTAAATATTTGTGTGACACGATTTCTGTGGGCGGGATAGAGAATGCTTTACCTTGGCGTGGTAAACGCGGTAAACGCTAACGATAGTTTCTAATGTTGAGTGATGATCAAACAACCGTAGATTGTATTTTAACTTTTCATTTACAATGAAAAAAAGAAAGTGTAGTAGGTAAATAACCAACAGTGAAAAACTGAAAATCCTTGATGTAATCACAATCCAAATATAAAACATGTCGATATAGTGCGGAAGTTAAACATTCCTCCGTCAACCTTAAACACGATTGTTAGCAAACCTAAATTGATTGAAACTGCTTTTAAAGAAGGGAAAAATACTAAAACAAAACTTTTCTCTTGGAAAATAGGATCAGAAGAGGACCGGAACGAAATTTGTTGCATGGAAACACCTCCGTATTCAAATCGTCTTGTATACACCAAAGATAATATCGTCTATTGTACTCGTAACACGATGCACGCTCATAATTTTTTCTTTTTTAGCAGAAATTGTTATCACGTGTGGGCCCACGTGTGTAATAAAACACACAGCAAAACCACTATTGCCGCTTCCACAATTCGCAATTTATTTTCTCAAAAACATTCATAACCTAAAATATCCAAGTTGACCAAAATAAAAGCTTGAATTATTTATTCTCAGGCTTTGTGTATCCAAATCCATTTAAACATATTGAATTTAACATGGAAACGCGGATTGTATGAAATTGTACTCAAAATCGATTTAAATTGCCCATGGAGACGTAGTAATTATTAGATTTTTATTACCTATGTTCTTAAATTGCAGGTTTTGCATTTTCGTTAACACGTTTTCCCGCCTATGACGTCCAAATCCTTAGGTCCCTGCAAAAACGTACTAACGAGATTCTACTGTAGTGACATTTGTTTTAAAAATATGGAGAGTTTCCAGATTTTTTAAATTTGAATATAATAAATTTCCATGTATAATCAATATTATTTAACATCAAAATACTCATGAAGGTGGTATTAAAATCAGTATCACCTAGTGAAAAGGTTGGAAAATACCATGAAGCTGTACTTAAACTATACATTGGCAAGTGTGCTTGCAGCAGTCAGTGAGTTTGTACATTTTTTATGTCGATGAGACATACAGTCTCAGTTTGTTCTATGAGTGATGACAGTTATGATGTACAATGAGGGCAGCTCGGTGTGTGATGGAACAGAAATCCAGTGTCCGACACTCCAGCATTAAGCATAAGGAAGAAGAGACTGCTTTATGCTTGATTCATTGCACTGCTATGCACAAAGCAAAGTGAAATAACAGTGAAAAGTGAATTATGTCACATTAGTGAAGTGACGTGAAAATTTAAAATAGAGAATTGAAGGTTGTTACACTACATCACTAAAATGTTCTTATTTGACCACGTTTCGGGAGAACGGTTTGCTCCCATCGTCAGCATGTTTTCAACTGAGTTTGCCGGTTATTGTCTGGGAAATGTGTGTGGCTAGTGGTGTTCTCTGGTGCTGGGCTGATGAACCTCCAAAGGCTGCTGGGTGGCAGCAGTTCGAAATTCATTAGGTGATTCCTGTGTTTGACGATATGTATTTTTTCCCAGATGTCCAATTCATTGCTGCTGTTGATTGGTTTTAAGAGTTTTATGTTTGGAGTGATATGCTTTGAAGACCAGAAATGATGTGCTACTGCTGATTTATCTGGCTGCTTTTGGTAAACGCATCTCATATGCTCTTTAAGTCTTATTTCAAGATTTCTTTTGGTTCTTCCTATGTATACCAGGTTACAGTCATTACAAACAATTTGATATATACCAGCTGATTTATCGTTGGGGATAGGATCTTTTGTTCTGTTGCATAGTAGTTTCTGTATATTGTGGTTATTCTGTGGAGACAGGGTGATGTTGTATTTCTTGAAAATCCTTTGAAATTTATGATGTGTCCAAGGGTGATAAATGAATTTCCTATATGCTTGTGGTTTTTGTTGTCTGAGTAAAGTAGTCGTTTGTTGGATGTATTTCTGTCTTTCAAACTTTTTTATTTTCTTATCTATTGTTTTTTTCTGATATCCATTCATAGTGGCTATGTGGATGTGTTGGTATTCTTTCTGGTATTCCTCTTTCTCCATTGGTATATGTACTAACCTGTTTGTAATACTATTTAAAATTGCATGTTTGTGGCTTGTAGGATTGTAGCTATTGCTTTTAGTATAATTTTCTGTGAGAGTTGGTTTTCTGTAAATGCCGAATGTTAGTTTGTTGTGTGCATTATTTCTGATGATCCTGATGTCTAGGTAAGGTAATTGGCCATTTTCTTCTTTTTCTATTGTGAATTTCATCAGCCCAGCACCAGAGAACACCACTAGCCACACACATTCCACAGACAACAACCAGCAAAATCAGTTGAAAACATGCTGACGATGGGAGCAAACTGTCTCCTGAAACGCGTTCAAGTAAGAACATTTTAGTGATGTAGTGTAACAACCTTCAACTCTCTTTATTTTAAATTGACCCATCACTGTTACTAGCTTCTAAATTTTCAAAATTAATTAATGACGAGAAAACTTAACAAAGCAAATTATTGTGCCAACAATCCAAATTTTTAATTCAGCTTTTATGTATGTATTATTTGCTTTAGTATACTTACTGTAGGGTATGGGAACTCAAATTTGACGTATGTGTCTACCTCCTTAGGATTAGGAACATTATAGTTGATTCCCTGCATTATAATTAGCTCCAGTTCATTATCTGTTAAATCAGTGCAACATCTGGAATTAAAATTAATGAAATTACTATAGTAGCATGAACCTAAAAGTAAATTGCAGTGGGAAGAATAAAACACATGTGTAAAAAGTGGGGAGTTGAACACAAGGCCTTATCTACCTGCTATAATTTATTTTCATATATACTCTAGTTATCCCTAATAAAGCTAGTTGCTTTATATACCACATACCTAGTTGAAAGAGGAAGTAAGGCTGGTTCACAACCAACAAGAACAGTAACCAGAACAAGAACAAGAAAGTTGAAATACATGTATTCAAATGGGAGCGTTCACAATCAACAGGAAGCCTTCCCGGGGCCTGGGAATGGGAAAGAAGAGTTGCCCAACTTTTAACTTTCCTGTTCTTGTTCCCGGGCACGGCATATTAGATCCATATTGTGCATATTAGACTCTTCACTGTAGAGATTATCCTAGGCGGCCGTGACATGAAACAGCCACTAATGCTCTCTATAGCCGCAAGCTGGAAACATAAAGCTGGAAGGAATTAGCAATAAACGTGCATCCTAACCTCATTCCGACGCCAACAAATCTAATCAGCGTTGGTTCCTCTGGTGAAAGGATCATTTGTAGTTTGTTTATATGCAACTCAAAACTGGCTATTACCTCAAAAAACAATGGCAAAAGCTACAAAGAACAGCTAAAACCGGTGGAAATTAAGAAAGAACAATAAACAATTTTAATGTATGCCATTAAATAAAGGAATAAAAGTTTGGCACACGTAGAGGGATCGGAAATGTAATGGATATGCATTTAGATAATGTTTACTCTATCGAATTTTGACATTGGCTTGGCTAAATTGGAAGCAGGTGAAAAAATATCATTGATCAGTTAAAAACAAATGAAATCCCAATGCGCAAAATGGACTTTCACTTTGTGATCGATATGCATTGATTCCCGTTCTCGTTTCTGTTCTGGTTACCGTTCCTGGGCAGTTGTGAACCAGCCTGTACTGTATTCCACCAAAAAATTTTATTTCACCGCAAGTGGATATTTTGAGGCCCAGTGAAACCAAAAAAAGACTATGTGTGTATCTGTGAACTATATAACTAAACTAAAAAACGAAATGTTGGATAAATACCAAACTCTGTATTTAAGTTCAATACTTTCCAAAGATGAACATTTAAAGATTATAAATAAAATCTCCCAACCAAAACAACCCTTTACAAGGAAAATTTCTCAAAATGTATGGATATCTCAAAAATGGCTCTAACAAATTTGATTAAAATTCCATATTAAAATACCATAAACAGCATGACATACGGATTAGTGCATGTATCAATGAAAAAAAAAAAGAGTACCAATTAGAATAAAAACACATCATCCAGACAGTCTCCAAAAACGGATTTCAAGCATCCCTTATTCACAGTAAGATTAAAGAATTTAAGAAACAAAAACACATTAAGGGATTGGCAACACTACAAGTTAAACAAGATCTACAACAATTCAAGAAATTCACATATCATCCCTGGGGACACCGCAAATTTCAAAAGATTTTTTAAAAAATACTATGTAACAAATTAAAACATCCCATCCCCAAAGTTGGAATTTACAAGATAGATTGTGATGAGTGTAAAATGTTATTGACAGAACTAAAAGGAATCTAGAAACCAGACTCAAAGGACACATGAGATACATATATCATAAACAAACTGATAAATCCAAGGCAGCACATGACTTTTGGTCCTCCTATCATTACATTACATCCAAAATAAATCTGCTGAAACCCACAAGAGTTGAACACATGAGAGAAAATATACATCTTAAAATACAAGAGCCAAATTACGAACTTTGAATTGCCACTTTCCAACAACCCCTGGAAATTCATCACCCTATCAATAGATGTCTCTAAACTCAACACATCCACAACATCCTCCAAACAATAACCAAGCCGCCAGTTGGACAAGTGCTGACAATGGGAAAAAAACCTGTTCTCGAAATGCGTACAAGTAAATACTTAAGTATGTGATGAAGGTCCCAACCAATGAAGCCATTATTTCAAAATACAATATATATTTAAGATATTTGCTTGACAATAAAATGTATATGTTGAATTTTCAGAATCTACTGCAGTAAGTCCTCTTAATTAGGAAAGAATTTTGCATAACTGATGAATCATAAGAGATAGACAAAAACTTACCAAAGAGAAAACATAGATATTTTTTAAACACACAATTTATATAAAAAAAGCCATTTCCGAGACACTATTAGAAAAACTTGTGTGTGTCTGTGGATAGCATGATTCGAAAACGAAAAGTTGGGTAAACACCAAATTGGCATTTAAAGTTCAGTGTTTTCCAAAGATGCAACCCAAAGATTTGCAAAAAAATCTCGCCATGTTAAACTACAGTACGATCATTTTAAGGTGAGGCCACAGACATGCTTTTTGTGTAGATACATGCTTTTTGTGTACTGCAGTGACCTTGGTACTTTTCTGATGCACAACTGGCAGTGCATGACATGTTCAAGGTTATTTTTATCAGCTGTGTTTCAGTTGCTGCTTTGTGTTCATCCTGTAAAGAGATTTTTGCACTGTGCATCTCAAAGGTGAAATTAATATAACTATTGTTGACCAATCTTTACTTATCTTATACAATAAATCAACAGCAGATTATAAAGATTTAGAAATATTAAATACAAGCAAATATGATAAATGAGCTGTAGCAGAGTATTTTTGGTTATTTAATCATGAAATAAATTATTAAAACATTTAAATGGACCCATAGATTTAATGGTGTGGGAGAAAATATTTATTTTAAAGAATAAAGATTGCGTAATGAATTTTGAAATTCCGCCGACTGATTCTGTTAACAAGTTTGTTTTACTTCCAATAGATGGCATTACTGTATCTAACGGAGCCTGTACTGGGAGTGTCCTACAGACCAGTGAAACAGGCTATTAAGTGCTGGGCTCAAGCAGAACACAAGAACTACTGGAACTCCATTGAGGGTTGCAGACATTCCAAGTTGTTCATTACAGACCTGGATAACAGCCGGGCAAAATATTTGCGCGGTCTTAGTAGAAGAAGACTTGCATGGGCAACAGGATTCATTACAGGACAACACTGTGCCCTAAAGTTTAATCTATACAGAATGGGATTGTTTAACAACCCTATCTGTAGTAGATGTCTAGAAGGAGATGAGACTGTTACTCATCTACTATGTGATTGCCTGCTCTTGCGAATCAAAGAGCAAGTATTTTTGGCAGTCACTTTCCAAAGATAGATGAACTATCGAAAGCCTCAGTTAGCAGTCTGGTTAAGTTCATATCGAGCAACAGACTACTTAACTGATGAAAGGGGGGATGCGCAATAGATCTTAAGGTCGCAGTGCTTGGGCATAAAACCCACCCCTTTTCAAACTAGAACTAGAACTAGAACTGTATCTAACAATCCATCACCTAGCGGCAGTAACTGCAACAGTGTAAATAAACAACAAGAGAAAAAAACGAAGCTGACGATGAAATCAAGAGATTTGTAAACATGTCAACTGCTATATTGAAGAAAGAGTGAGTCGACTTAAGATACTCTTTGCTCCACTTACTACATATTACATGCAGGACATGTTTCGTGAGGCATTCCCCACATCTTCCGCTGCTATGCATCGACTGACTTCAGAGTAGGATTCCGGTTCTCTGGTGCCATCTGTTGACCGATTGATGAACTTAGTGATGAGGCAGTATTTTAACACTTCAATAATTTTAATTAAATTATATAATATGTAAATTCAATAACAGCCCGCCTTGAAGCAATATGTGTATGTAATAATTTGTAGAATGTATGTAACAGTCATTGCAAATGCTTATATTATTGTAAACATGTTCAAAAATGTTATGTGAATGCATTACATAATTAAATAATGTAAGAGCTGTGAGAATAATAAGTTTAAAGTTGCTAACAATGAGGTAACAATGAGGTAACCTTGAGGTAATAATGAGTTTGAGAGTTTGAATGCTACTAGTCATTATTAGAGCAACGATAATATAAATTCTGTGACAGTTTAAAATTAGCCAATCAACAGCCAAAAAAGCTTTAATTAAATGCAGGTATTCTATTGGACTAGGATTAGCCAATTAGAGACTTGAAATACTGAAGCTTACGGGTTTTGGATGATTGAAATCTTTCAGTTGCTGGCGAACCTTGGTAGTGACTGGAAGATGTAATCTCTAAAGAAATATTATGTATTCGTGTGTAACGAAAATTAAATATACGCATTAACTAAGTGCAAGTATCAAGTAAAAGAACCTCACAGCTCTTATTATCAGTGTAGTGCTATTTAATTTGTGCCAAGGATTAATAAAAAGAAGTGAATTTAAACTTAAAATCTGTGTAAGCCTACATTCTTGTCGCACCACGCCCTGATTAAGAGAAACATTTAAAATAGAGAGTTGAGGGTTGTTACACTACATCACTATAACATTCTTACTTGAAAAATGTTACATTCAAGTAAGAATGTTATAGTGATGTAGTGTAACAACCCTCAACTCTCTATTTTAAATTATGACACATCACTGTTACTAGCTTCTAAATCTTCAAAATTAGTCAAGAGAAACATGTCTCTTAAGTAAGACTGACGCAGCCAAGTCAAACATAAATATAAATACTACCTATGGAAACAGTTTAATAACAAAGTTAATAAATATTTTTAAACTTGGAGCGTAACAACAAAAATACATCTTCAGATCAACTTTTCATACGTAGCAGCATATTGCGTAACAACAGTAACTATTACGTAATCAACAACTTCAAACCGACGCCCAAAACGTGTTGCAAACTTCTTAAACAAAGCAAACTCCAAGAACATAACTTCAAGTTGGCTTCACAAGCGTGAGGCTAATAAATTACGTAAACAAAATATCTACTTCAAGTTGGCTTCCCATACGTGGGGCACATCCTACTTCAAATTGGTTCCCATACGTGGAGCAGAACAATTTCTATCTCAGTGATGAGATCTCTTCCCGGTGGTATTTCAAAGTTCATCAGTTGCTCTTGGAACTTTTTGATGTATATTTTCTCCCACAAGCTTAATTCTAGCGGTTTCTTGACGTACTTTAGCAATTTTGCTTCCTTTTCTACTGAGTGGTTCTCTTTCCAAATATAGTTCGCTACAGCAGACCTTTCCAACTATTTATATCTGATGTTGCAGTAGTGTTCCTTTAGCCTGGTTCCAATGTTCCTCTTGGTCTTCTCTATGTATATTTTGTCCCAATCTTTGCAGTTTATCTGATATATACCTTGTTTCTTTTCATGTGGAATACTATTAGGAGTGCTAGATTTTAACATCTTTCCTAAGCTGAATTTATTGTATGGTGCCAGGATTATCTTGTATTTCTTGAAAGTCTTCGAATTTGTGGAAGGCCCAAGGGTGGAAAGCAATTCTCTTGTATCTCCAATGTGGGGAATGCCTCATGAAACATGTCCTGCATGTAATATGTAGTAAGTGGAGCAAAGAATATCTTAAGTCGGCTCACTCTTTCTTCAATATATTTGAATGCTTCACTGTGTGTAACTTCCAATTTTTCAATAAACTATGTCAACTACTGTTGATTTATTGTATAAGATAAGTGAAGATTGGTCACCAATAGCTATTGTTATATTAATTTGCATTTACATCACTGTTAATAGCTTCATTTTTACATTTTATTTATCAAGGTGAAAGTTTATTCAAGGCATCTTGTTGTGTGATTTGCTTAAAAGTGTTAACGCCTCAAATTCACGCTTGAATAACAAATTTTTATGCACCATATATACGTAAACACCGAATCAATATAGACAGGTGTGTAGACAATTTCAGGAGAAATTTCCTGTTATTCCAGTTCCAGATAGGGGAACTATTAAACATCTGGTTAATAAGTTTAGAACAAGGACACTAAACCTAAGAAGCAAAATCGAGAAGTTCTAACAAAGGAAAAAATTGACGAAATAGGTGCATCTCTTTGTGGAGAACCCTAAAAAATAAAGTTTATAGGAACAATCCCCATACCATAGGTAAACTTAAGGACAATATAAAAACAGAAATTATGAACATTATGCAAGAAGAATTTATGCGTGTGAATGGAAATGTCATCTGAAGGTGGCAGGAATGTCTTCATGCAGGTGGACACCACTTTGAATACAACTTATAACAAGGTTAATACTCATTATAGTGTATAATATTGTCACTCGAGAGTAACTAACATAGGAGTTATGAGCATACATGCAGTCCGTGGTCTCAGCATAAAACAACCACACTGTACTTTGTGGAAAAATGTTTAATATTTCAAAAATCACTCTGATTTTAATTAAAACAGCATCTATTTAACATAATTACATGACAAATAAAATGCATATCTTGAATTTTCTGGGAATAACCTGTGAAGTCCTCCATTTGGAAGGAGCGTTGTATAATTTTGTATAGTGGGTAAACCATAAGTGATAGACAAAAACTTTATACACAAAAAATGTGCATCTCATTAAAACACACAATTTATTTCATATCAGTTATTTTGTGTCATAAGCCACTTCCAAGATATGTAATTATTTGAGTTTTTCAATAATTCATTTTTCTCAAGTGCTGTCACTATTCAGTTGTTTCTTGTGATATTTGGAAATAGTACAGAATTTCAAGGCCAGCACATAGCAACCTGATTTTAAATACTTGACTATTGCTTTAGTTATGGTCATTGCAGTCTAAGGATCCCCAACCGGCAGCCTTTGTACATTAGCAAACACTTGTTCCCTACACTCCCTAACCGCAACCACCATAAACATCTTAGTGACATCCATGTGCATGTGTGCGTTGTTGCCACAGTTAAAAATAGTGTTTAAAAGCAAAACTTTGAGCTGATTTCCACATGTACAAAATACAATCATGCAGTTTGTCTGCTTGCTTTACACACAAATGCAGTAAACAACTATGCATCGCATAATAATTACAAACGCTTTAAAATATAACTGAGGATGATCTGAACTAATATACTACGCTACAAGAATGGAAATGCAGGTTAATATATCCGAGAGAAACTTAGAAACATGTCCCAAATAAACTACACATTGTTGGACTATCATTAAATAATTAAAATACAAAAATATGAATTTATTTTGAAAAGAACTCTTACTCCCAAATCAAAGCATCATTTTTGATTGGGCTATTTAACCTGATAGTTAATTATTATACATAAAAAAGTTTGCAGTTTTGCTTACTGCAATTATTACTGTGCTATGGTGAAAGTATTCTTCATTTTGTTTGTCCTGCAACCACAAAATGTAGAAAAACCAAGTTCCAGAAGATGTAAACAAAAGCAGTAAATATGTAAAATTAAAAAAAAAAGAAGCAGATGAAAAAAGTAAAGCAAACGCAAGTCTTTGTATCACTCTTGGGAGATAGGTGCTTAATCGTAGTTTTGAAAAGATAATAAATTTGCTTCACAACAATGTTTTTATTAATATAAAGCTAATACAAGAGTTGTGTATTGTTTAAGATGTAAGATTTATAAGCATGACAGCTTCTGTTTACTTAAACGAATAGCTTTATTATGAAATACAGGATAAGTAAAAATACGGAAGGCAAAAGAAAGAAAATAAAAAATAAAGCTTATGCGTTATATTCACATGATTATCTCTACTCACTCTTCTACAAACTACTTTTGCAAAAGCTTATTCTTCTATCTACTTCTTCTTAATTTCATTGCATATTTCATTGTAAATATGATACATATGCTAAAGCGATAGTCAGATTTTTAAAAACCAGATGACTATATGATGACTTTGAAATCCCATGCTATTAGCACGACCACAAGGAAAATACAAATAGGAACTTCCACCTTCTATTTCAAAATTCAAACCAATAACAAAAGAATTTCTCGGAAATGATTAACACAATTTGACCTAAAATGTATCCTTTACTGAGATTGCATTTTACGCACAGTAAGATTTTGTCTATCCCTTACGGTTTACCAGTTATACAAACAGTTGAGAATGAGGAGGAATTTACAAGTTATTCCCAGAACATAAAATTCAAGATACAAATTTTATTTTTCATGCAAATATCTTAAACATGCGGTATTCTACTAAAAATCATTATAGTGTTTTTGAGAAATTCAAAACAACAACAAACATTTTTCCACTTAAAGGATTCTTTTCTACATGTTCGTGAACATTACACACAAAAATCTGGCTTTGCTTATTCAAAGTTTTTGTAGCCTTTTTTTTCGTGGTGTTGGCACTACTGGTACTCAGCAGAGGGTCATTTGCTGGTGCGGCCGGAGGGGCAGCAGCTTGGTCTGTTTCCCAAGGTCTCCACAACTTAATTAAGCTATTAAACGCCAATAACTATTAAACACTGCTAAATTTACAAAACTGCACTAAGTAAAACACTATATAACTTAAGTGATGTTAGTGTAACAATTCCGACTCACCTTTAAATAAACTATATAACTTCTCTGAAGACATAGATATAAGCTTAAGAAAAGCATGTGCGAACAGTTACAGCTGTTAAAACCGAAGAAACAACAGAAATGACATTGCACAACGCTTTGCTTTGGTGGAGCTAGAGAAAGGACAATGTGTTGTAGTTGAGGGATGGGAAGACCCTACTAATCGTTTACTGATGGGTTTGTGGTCAGGCTTCAAAGCTTTCCATTCGCTTTGTAGCCAACTGGGGAAATGTTGCCTGCAACCAGTTTATCTGTATCCCTCTTGTAACTACAACAAAATGCGTAAAAAAGTAAATTCTGCATATCATTATCTCAATCAACAAGATGTAGAGATAAAAAACAAAGATTTTGCAAGAATAAAGTCAAGTGAATGTAACATATCAGACATTTTCTATTTACTTCCTGTTAGTCATGAATAAATGATGAAAAAAATGAGTTGAATACATGTTTTGTAGCAAGCACACAAGAGCACATATGAGGTTGCTAGTACAGACAATGGATCTGCATATGCATATTATGCACATTACCTACTCTCTCTAAGCATACAGGAGAAACAAAATAAAGGCATTACAAAATATTATAACTACTGGAAAATTCAAATGAAGAGCTGCACATTTCAGAAATGGCTAATCCAAAGAAAAACGTTATTTCATATTATACTCGCTGTCAAAGAAGAAAGAGGCAATGTTGCCGCTTATTGCAACCACGTGCAGAGCGCCTTAGAATTGTGTACGAAAGTGATTGGGTTGCATCTGCATTGTAGGGCGGGTATTATTTATATTCGTATATGAAGACAATTATAAAATAATGAACCTGCATGCAAAGGATAGAACATACAAGAATATATCAGTGTAAAGATCTGCGTTAGCAAGAGAGACATACCTGTGACATATTGATACTCACTTATTCTAACGGGAAAATGCTACCGATTCTCTCACAGAACATATTATTTCCTGTGCTTGTCCTTTAATTGGGATACATTTACCAAATACATTTTATTCGGTTACCGAGTATGCACAGTTTTTCGTTTGACTCGCTGTCTTTGTCACTATTTTTGGATATTGTTAAATATCCATTAAAGGTGTTAAATCAATTGCAAATGCTCACGACACATGAACAGATACATGGACTCACATGCAAACACAAAGCAAATAACTGTAATAACAGGTTATGCAAAATAACTTGTCAGTACACAGGCAATCTCTAAACTGATGTAGATACATTAAGCTGTGGCTAAAGGAAGCATTGTTTATAACTGCAGCAACAGCAGAAGATAAGATGTGCAGTTCGCGTTACTGCAACAGTCGCTCGCCAGGTACATCATACTAATCATGTGTTACAATATCGGCAACAAGATTTTTGCATCTATCGTAGCTATGGAAACATCTTAGTTCTAACTGGTCATTCCAATCGTTGCTATGACATATCCATCCCCTTCCATTCATTTAAAGATTTCCGTCACGTGGAAAGTAACTGTCAATCACCTTCTTGATTGGTGCCAACTATAATTGTATCCTTTGATATCTACATTCTTCTAGAAGTAAGTTCCTGCCTCTTATGGTTTCCCTGTTATATAAAAGTACATAAAATTTAATGAGAATGCAGAAGATTTCACAGGCTATTCACAGAAAATTCAGGAGATGCATTTAATTTGCCATGCTAGTATCTACAACATACGGTGCTGTAAACAAAATTGAGTACATATAAAAAAAACACGCACGCATGCGCACGCACGCACACACAAATGCTTCCATGTAAGGGATAGTTTGTGTTAGAAACTTTTCCGTGTAAGGGGTAGTTTGTATTAGGGAAGTTTTCCTGAAAATCTTTGCTTCACATCTTCAGAAGATGCTGAATTTAAATACTAAGTTTGGTATTGGACAGAGGTGGGCTTCTGCTAAATAGATAGCAGGCTGTTCTTCAGTACTAGCTGGCATATGATTGGTTGGAGAGAGAGAGAGAGAGAGACAGAGGGAGAGGCTGTCAGCTAACGAACCATCCTGTAACACTAATCGGGAAGTATGGGAAAGCTTTTACACCTACTGGCATCTATGGAACCATCTATTTGTTAGGCAGCAAAGGTGTTGCAACATTCAGTACTGGGTGCTGTTTACTTAGTCCTGTGTGATGAGTCTGGTGTTTGATGCTTTAGTGATAGAAAGGGAAGAGACTAGAAGGTGAGTCCTGTGTTCAACAGATTGATCAGAAGAGAAAAGAGGATGGTTTGCATGTCATTGGCAGGTATGCATAAAACCTAGCAATTGCTTTTGCTTTCACTTTAGCAAATCATGGAAGCTAAAGCAATTGCTCTAAATTGCATGCATAAAGCGCATGCTTTTGCTTAAAAGCAATTGCTAGCTATGAGTAGGAATTGCTTGCGGCTACCAGGCCACTCAAAGTGATCATTCCCTTAGCGCGCATGCGCAAATCCAATTGCGTCATGTAAGCAGACGAACTTCACGTTCTTTTCAAGCTGTGCTGTGCATTTTAGTGTACTTCCTTGTCGCTTAATCGAGTTCTTTTGTTACATTTGGTAAAATGTTATCAGATGGTTCTGATATAGAAGTGGACGAGTTTAATGATGTGTTTGTGAATGTAATTAAGGACAAACCGGTGTTGTTAAATAAATCGCAAGTTTCAAAAATAAAGCAAGAAAAGGAGGAAGCGATTGGGCAAGGGATTATGAAAATTGAGCAGCTTTGTGACAAAATTGAATTCCAAACAAATAATAAAGAAAACAAGTAATATGAAAACTGTAGTGAAAAGAAAGACCGACATGAAGGCAACAGGAAAGAAAAGAATTAGCTGAATCAGTGGCAGCAACAAGTGTTTTTATTACTGTCAGTAGATAACAATCCAACACTAAACAAGATTCTAGGTAAGATTTTGAAAGAAACAATTTTCTTCGCTCATTTTGAATACATATCGCACACTTTCTGAAATTTCAAGGGCAAGAAAGAAAATTAAGCAATATCTTTTTTTAAACAGGGAGGTGTGACAGGAAATGAGGGTCCATCTCTACCATCAGTGGGGGAACAACAACCTGAAAGACCTGCAAAGCGTCAGCGCATGTTTGAAACTGAAGAAAGCAGAGGATTGTCCATCGCCGATTATCAGAGATTACTTATCAGCGAACAGCTGAAGTTGACCAGAATACAAATCGATTATTTTTCAAAAAAACTAGAACCTCTCAAAAACAAAACCAACTAATTCTAAACCATATTTCATTTACAGCAGAATTTTCAAGTTAAAGTCTGTTTGATTTTTTTCAGTTGTATAACTGATTTACAAAGTATATATAATTTCAACAATTTCATTTCACTTTCTTATTTCTTCTGCACGTACTGCAGCTTCATCACCACCATTTTCATTTTCAAAAGCACCCCCATCACCATCCACGTCATCAAAATCATCAACCAAATACTTGGCCACCTTATGTAGGATGAAGCAACTTTGTATTAGTGTTGGTGTGTGCGCTAAATTCAGTCTTGATCCGTAATGAAGAATTGGAAACCTTTTCTTTAACTGTCTGAAACAACGTTCGATAATACCCCGTTCTGCTTTTATAAGTCTATTATACACAATTTCTTTCAGTGTAACAGATTCCGACATGGAATTATTAACCACGGTGCTAGTTCGTAGCCTTCATCTGCTATCAACACTGTCTTTATACTTCCTTTCATTATTGCGCACGGTGCACTGTTACACCATATGCGTGAGTCATGCACTGATCCAGGCCACTGAATATCCACACTGGTGTAACATTCCTCAGCATTACACGTAGCTTGCACATTTATAGATGCATAACCTTTGCGATTGACGTATTCCTCTCCGTGATGATGTGGTTTTGGAATCCTCACATGTGTGCAATCGAAAACACCAATTGCAGATGGAAAATTGTATTTTCTCTGCCACTGAAGCTTAGCATCGTGCATACTTTGTTGATCTGAAGGAAAGGACACCCAGAGATGAGTTTTTTGACCAATTTTGTTTGCTACGTATGTGACAGTTCTTGACACTGTACTTTGATATATACCCATGTCTTCTCCAACACCAACCTGAAAACCAGGGTCCCCTATGTATCTCAAAAATGTCCTCATTTTCTGCTGACTGCTCAAGCTCCACCACGTGTTTTATCATTTTCTCCCACAAAATAATCACTTAACCACGTAACGTTTTCACTCCTAAATCGATATAACTTTTTGAAATCCCGTTCTTCAGGACTCCTTCTAGGTTTGAAGACCTTCCTTTCCCAGATATTCATAAATGCAGCCATTTAATATGCTTACGAAAAACCTTTTGCTAGGCTAGCGAAGCCACAACTGAGGCAGGCTTCAATTTTTCATAGCATTTGCTATGAGGCAAAAGCAATTCCTAGGTGTTATGCATACCAATCGTAGCAATTGCTATTTGCATAGCTTTTACTTAACTTGGCACGCATGATGTAGCTTTTGCTAAAGTAAAAGCAATTGCTACTTATTATTATGCATATCTATCGAAGCTTTTGCTAGATTTTCCTACAAATTTGTAGCAAAAGTAACTGCTCAGTTTTTATGCATACTACCCATTATTTCTTTAATTGCAATGCAAACATGTAAGGAAAAAACAAAGAGTGACTGGAAGAAAACTAGACTGAAGTCACAGCATTTATCCAACATTTCGTTTTGATACAGTCAGCCAGAAACAGACCTTTCTCCAGAAGTGCCTTTTGTGGGGGGCTTCAGGACATCATAACATTTATTTATGATGAAATCTTGATATCACATATTTTGGTGGAATGCAATGCTTCCTCTAGCAAGTATTTAAAAAATTTGATTTTTGGCCTCAAGGTATCCCATTATACTTTATATATTATAAATTCAAAATAAAAAAAACTTTGTTTAGAGTTGTATTATTTGTAGAATTTATATCAGCTTACATCTAGGAAGGTCTGCAGCAAATCAATGAATTAATACTCACTGTACAACTGAAAAATTTCTCATCTCGTAATGAAATTTGGGTAGTGGTTCACTCCTCTTGTGGGCTACACGCACAGCATCAAGATCCTTTTTTGAATGAATGGCTAACTTCTCAAACCTGTTAGCACTTGCTACATCACCTATTGCCTTAAAGTGGTCCCGTGTTGCCAAGCACATCTGGAATACAAATATCACATTTTTAATTACTCCATGCTGATGAATTCAAATTCTGAGTTGAAACCCAAACTGCTCATATAAGCTACAGTAACATAATAGTGACAATTAAAAGTCTGATGCTAAAAATGAAAATATGTTATGGCTTTAAAGTCATACGGAAACCCTTAAGTTGATGCCTCAAAAAAGCAGAGGGTGGTGAGTAGTTCTAGCTGACATGTCCATTTCTGCTATTTTTGAATAGAAGTTAAAGAGTCGGGAATAGACATGAAGGCAGAAGAGGGGGGAGAGTCACTGCACAGAGAAAGAGAGAGGGAGATAGTACACTGTCTGTTTCATTTTTACTATGCACTGGCAGGTAAATGAGAGTAATGCTACTACACAACCTGCACTCACCTGCCTTCATGTGTGCTCCTATAGTAGTATATTGACTCATTCAACAGTTGTGCACAAAATTTCCCAAATTTTATAAACTATTCCTGAAAGCCATTGAGTAAAAAAATACCCACTTTTTCATTAAAAGCTTCCCAAAATACTCTGCTTCTACTAAAATTTCTCAAAAATGTTGATTTTATCCCTTTAATTTGTTATATTCTTTTCTAAAATATGTAATGTTGATGTAGATTGAGTCACACTTTTTTACACTCACCTTCGCTAATTAAAGTTACATAAAACAGGCAATGTTTTCGAGGGCATTCATCCTCATCGTCAGCGACTGGGTGACTAAGGGTCGCTTTCTCCCGTGTCCTCTTCTTCCTCATCCTGCGAATTCTGACCCTGTTGCCATCTGGTGTTGCGGGCACAAAGTTTTAACACATTGCTTACAGGTGGGATTTCAAAATTAATGACGTTGTTGCTGTTTTTGACGTGTATTTTTTCCCAGATGTTCAATTCTATTGGTGTGGTGAGGGGTTTTAACAACTTTATACTTTGGCCAATGTTGTGGTTTTCAGTCCACAAATGGTGTGATACAGCGGATTTCTCTATTTGTTTTAGTTTGATGTTTCTTTGGTGTTCCTTAAGTCTGGTTTCCAAGTTTCTTTTAGTTTTTCCTATGTAGTATTTCTCACATTCCTCACAACTGATCTGGTAAATTCCGGGTTTTAGTGTGTTTGGGATGGCTAAACACACCTCTCAAAAATACCATCCCAAACACACTAAAATCCGGAATTTACCAGATCAGTTGTGAGGAATGTGAGAAATACTACATAGGAAAAACTAAAAGAAACTTGGAAACCAGACTTAAGGAACACCAAAGGAAACATAAAACTAAAACAAATAGAGAAATCCGCTGTATCACACCATTTTTGGACTGAAAACCACAACATTGGCCAAAGTATAAAGTTGTTAAAACCGCTCACCACACCAATAGAATTGAACATCTGGGAAAAAATACACATCGTCAAAAACAGCAACGTCATTAATTTTGAAATCCCGCCTGTAAGCAATGTGTTAAAACTTTGTGCCCCCAACACCAGATGGCAACAGGGTCAGAATTCGCAGGATGAGGAAGAAGAGGACATGGGAGAAAGCGACCCTTAGTCACCCAGTCGCTGACGAGGATGAATGCCCTCGAAAACGTTTCCTGTTTTATGTAACTTTAATTAGTGAAGGTGAGTGTAAAAAAGTGTGACTCAATCTACATCATGATGAATAATTCACTGTTAATAACGCTTCTGTTTTTAATCTTTATATGTAATGTTATTTTTTGTGAATTTTAGTCATTTCCATTATAATGATGGTAAAATAGGTACCTAGAGAAATATTGTAGCATTTAACACTTAATTGCAATAGAAAGGTAGTTTAAGCCATACAATTGGCAGAATTATATTTCTGAGAAACCCTTGCAAAGTATTTTAATAATGGCTTTGTTTAAACAGAACTTTGCAGTCATCAGCGTTCCCGCACTTTTACTGGAGCAAAACAAGTCGTGCTAATCAGTATTGCTTATGTTGTAATCAAGATTGAGTGCATAGCAGGTCAGAGCAGTGTAATTAAACATATTAGTGTCAAAGCCCTTATAATAGCAAAAGATGAAGAACTGTGATAACTACAATAAAGAAAACGAATTGACATGCACTGTTTTAAGCAAAGTGGATGACTATCATGTAAGGTGCCATATGCTTCAAGGTGCATAGCATTTTCTCAAAACAATCCCCTACCATAGATACGGTGCTTTCTGTAGTAAACAGTACTAAAACATATTTCATAGCATTTCTTCACATCTATTCTTGAATTAGTACATTAAGTTTATTTAACAAGTATAGGGGCATGTATTTCTTTAACACTCAGTGCTGGGGCAGTGAAAGACAGCACATGATTTAAGATGACACTGGGATGTAATAATGGCAGTTCCTTCAGCTCCCAAAAGTAAACAGCTGAGTAGCTGGAGTGGGGGAAGAGAGAAAACTTATCTATGCATTCACGAGATGTCAAGCATGGATCGATACTGTCTGCATTGTTTATGTGTGGACCCATTCTCAGGCCAGAAAGATTATAGTGAGCAACTGGAAGAGAGGAGTCCTGTGTTTGATGCTTAAGTGAGTAGTCAAAAAAGAGGGTCCTGTGTTCGACAATGTAATCAGAGGCTGATTTGTGCATCATTAATTGTAATGCTACGCGCATGGAAAAAGTGAAGAGTGACTGGGAGAAAAATGACAGTCACAATGTTGTGGGTACAAGATTAAATTTACAGAAGATAAAAGGGGAAGTTTCACCACAAAAATCTTCCCGATCACTGTACAATATTCTCATAAAGGAGTATTGGCGAAATAAACTAATTAAATCATTGTTTGACGTTTAAAAAGCCACTCATGCAACATGCCATAGGCAGTTATAACTACTCCACTCTAGAACCCAACTTGATGTAAACAGATGTCATTAATTAGGCTGCAATAGGTGGGAAACCAAAGCACTCTTTAGTAAATATGTTAAATATGCACAATTATCTGTGGGTTTTCAAGAAGTGGGCTAATGAAAAATAGTCTAAAACTTTGATTAATATGATATAGTAAATACATATGAATAGTAAAACTAAAGAAGCTTGCAGTTTCTGTTTAATACAGCGTGATGTAGTTCACCCCTCTTCTGCATTCATATGATAAGATGTGCAGTTTGTTTCTACCAGCTGATACAACACGAGCTATACCCCCGCCATTGAAACATTGCACTTGACAGCTAGCGATTAAGTTGGTACACTTACAAAACAACAGATGAAAAGCTTTAACCGTTAAGACTTCCTAAACCAATCACAAGGCAGCATTTCAGGTGGTCTATGATAAAGTGGAAGCGGAATTGGAAGTGGCTCTGTGGCTGGATGTAGCTATTTTCAAGTACGCGTTTCTGTTCGTGAATCTAACATGTGCGTCGAGTTCTTTGCAAGCTAATATTGTTCATTGTTATTTATATTTGTGGTTACTGTTGGTGTTCATTTATATATATATATATATTTCATTCATATTATTTACACAAGATTTGAAGTGCAACAATGTCTCAAAAATGACGCCAATCACCTAGTGATGATTCACAAAGTGAAAATCCTTTGCGTCAAGATGTACCACTTAATAATCAGGCACTGGAACTGTTAAGGACTCAGGAATTCTTTGAACAGGAGGAGTACGTGAAGGTTCGTGAGCATCCCTCTATTCCTGCTGATAAAGCTGAACAACAAACTGCAGCAGCTCTTGAACTAATCACGAGAACTGTTATTTACAAGGGAGTGAAACTCCAAGAGAAAGAGGACAAAATTACTCAACCATCTGGAACACAGTGAGTGAAAATAACTTTGTTATCACAGTTTATAATTTGTTTTATTTCTCCTCATTACAGCAGGCACATTTGCATTATTTTGTTTCTATGTTGTCAAAAGTGCTAATTTATTCTACATATGTTGCAATGTTTATGCTGAGTTATTTTCTATTAACAATAATAACAACAACAATAATAATAATAATAATAATAATAATAATAATAATAATAATAATAATAATAATAATAATAATAATAATAATAATAATAATAATGATACAAAATAGTTATGAGGGCAGTCCAGAAAGTCCCAAACGTTTTGGCCTATCGTGGCGATGAGTAGGGCTAGAGCCGCCATCTTGGTGTCAGAACGTTCCTACATTCAGTATACATCCAGCTGTGGTAGCGTTAGGACTGTGCCTTCCTTACTGTGCTCTCTGTGAGTTGTTAAAATGTGCGCTGCAATAGAAAATCCTGCCACTTGTGAAGTGCGGTTGGCTAAACAGAACAAACCAATTGAAATTTAGTGTGATGTTTACGGGCAGGGAATAATGAGTGAAAGCCGAGTCAGGCAATGGTGCATTGATTTTAAAAATGACCGTACCAATGTTCACGACGAGGATCGCAGTGGTAGGTCTAGCCTTATGACTGACAAACTGTCTGACAAAATTTGTGAAAATCGTTTCATGTTTACAGAACTTTCGGAACATTTTCCCCAAATTTTACGGAGTTTGGTGCATCAAATTGAGGCTTTGATACTGACGCTAAACTACATGCTGGTGTAAACGAGTGGTTGAAGTTGCAGGCGGTAGATTTCTACAGAGAGGGTATTGAAAAACTTGTGCCATGATATGATAAATGCCTCAATTTGAATGGTGATTATGTAGAAAAATAGCTTACGGGTGTACCTTTCAAATGTAGATAATAAATGTTGATATTCGCATTCTGTTAATTGTTTATTTCGAAACGTCTGGGACTTTCTGGATTACCCTCGTATTATTCAATGACGTTCGCTACTTACGTACATTTTTGTATGCGGCTTAGACACGATAGAAAGGAGAACAAGCAGCTGTTGTTTACTACTCACTCTGGCAATGTCATTAATCACAATATAGCCAATGTTATGTGAAGCCACATGAACTGTCAAGTGCAAAGATTCAACGGCGGGGGTATAAGTGGAAGGATGCAAAACATTTTGTTTACTTCAAGTCACGTTCTAAGACAAGATCGACTACAGTATGTACATAAGAAAGGAATTACAGACCTTAGCCTGCTTCAGCAGATCTTCTTCCAGCTTCTCAAATATTTCAGCATCGCTGCCTGGAATGCAGTCATCAACTGTGATGAAATCAAAGTCAGACTCTAGAACGACTCTAGTACCTGGTGGAACTGGAAGCTGTAATCAAACAATTAAGCACTACTGCTGAAAAATTCCTGCTACATTACATGCAATGCACAAGTAAACAAAAAATGTTTTACTTACAGTGTCCATATCCACTGGTAGACCACTTCTTGAAGCTTCTATCAAAGGATCAAATCCTTTCGCTAGTCGTAAATATTCCTTAGCCTGATTGACTTCACCTTTCTTTTTTGCTTCAATTGCAGCTTCTTTAAATTCCTTCTGCCGTGCAAGCAAGAATGACAACTGCTTTTCTTGCCTTGACTGTGGTGTCTTGCGCACTAAAATAAATTTGAAGAATAAATGAGAATGAGAATTAAATATGTAAAAAATTCACTTATGAAACTGGTTAGTGGGGGGGGGGGGTGATCTGATGTGTTATATTCATATGACTTTCTCCACCCATTTTCTACAATATTCTTACAAAAGCTTATACATCTACTTCTTGTTAATCGAGATAAATGTTTGTAGAAAGGTTTTTTATTTGTTTAATTATAAAGAATGTCCCAATGAACATACTGCTCTATGTAGGGACTGCCCTTTACACACCCTTGTAGGTACAATGTAGGATATTTTTTTGTGGAGTAAGTTTTTAAACTATATGTTACAGTTTACAAATTATACAAAGTTCATTCAGAATGGAGAGGACTTTACAGGGCTATTGAAAAAATTCAAGATATACATTTTGTCATGCAAATATCATCAGAACAATTTCTGTTAAAATAAAAAATAACAAACATTTTTCCATTAAAAGTAAAATTTGCCTTGGGGGTGACTTTCCTGAAAATCTTTGTGTGCATCCTTGGAAGATACTGAACGTGTATTCATCTGACATTACATTTTTAAGTAATGCTGTTCACAGACAGACAACACATACATGTGGAAGATTTTCTGAAAATGTATTCAGGTACACCAAAACATACCTATCTAGACATCTAATTTTTAGATGAAAAATTAAATTGAGTTTTATTTATGGACACTTTTTAACTGCTGTGATCCTTAGCGTCCCATTCTATATTGGGCATGAAAGACCAGTAATTTTGCTCAGAGGCCTCTTTATCAGGCTTGAGATTCCTTTAATTGCCTCATAGGTGATTTATTTGGAATAAAATTAATTTTTGGATGGAATACAATACTTCCATGATTTATAGGTAAGCAGTAGAGAAAGTAAAAACTACTGCAATATAGCATTTTATTAAAAAAAACCATTGCCAAAGAAGTTAATCTGAATTTCACCTGCTCACCATTTACTTTTTCAGGAGCTGCTGTTGGAGTCTTAGGGGAAGTACTTGGGGCAGGTTTAGGTGATGTTTCATCACTACTAGTTGGTTCTGGTGCTGCTGGCTTGGGACTGGGAGCTGCAGGAGCTGGTGATGGTGCACTGCTGCTTGCCCCTTCCACTGGTATTGGAGCAAAACCTGGAAAACACAACACTTTCAATAAGACCAAGAATACTATCAAATCTAATTGTAATTGCTTTTATGTAGTACTAGCTGGTTTACCCGACGCTGCACAGCTAGCTTTTTAAACTCTAACAATGGACTAATTTCTCTATATTCACCCTGTTCTTTTTGAAACAATTGTATAATGATTTAGAGGATTCTTATGGTGAATCTCCCCTTTACCCCTTATAATTGTAATTTCTTACAAATAACATAAAAAAATCTGATGTGTTACACTCACATGACTTTCTCTACTCTTGTACAAACTATTTTTACAAACGCTTACTCTCCATATGCTTCATGTTAATCGAGATGTCAATCTTATTGGTAATTTTCTTGTAGATGCAAGGGGAATATGGTAGATTTTAAGCGATAATCAAATATTTTAATGCTGGTTGCTATGTGGCGCATTCCATTCTCTTTGCATGTCCAGGACATAAAAAAAATGAATAACCAATTTGAGGAAAAGTTTAAGTATTGGAAAATTTAAGGGAATAACAAGCAATATCTCGAAAACGGTTCACTCAATGAAAGAAATGTATATGACATAAATTGTGTATTTTAACGCGATCTACATTTTTTGTGTAGTAAAATTTTGTCTATCTCTCATGGTTTACCTGTTATGCAAAAGTCGTTCACAATGAAGAATATTTTTGGAGACATTCCCAGAAAATTCGAGATATACATTTCATTTCTCATGACAATATCTTAAACATATGATTTGTTAATCAAAATCGTTAGAGCCATTTTTGAGAAAATTAAAATTTTTGAAAAATGTTCCATGTAAAGGGTAGTCTGGGGTGGGGGATTTTCTTGAAAACCTTCGTGTCACATCTCTGGAAGATACTGAACCTAAATACCAAGTTTGGTATTTATCCGACTGTTCGTTTCTGAGTTATGCTGTTCACAGACACACACACACGGACGTTTCCAAAAATGCTTTTTTTGGATTCAGGGGGTCTCAAAACATGTATTTCCAGTGAAATCTCGGTATCGAATTTTTGGGTGGAATACAATACTTCCCCATCTTACTATACATAGTAGAGATAGTAAAAATCTGCTATTCATGCAAAAGGATGTGAAACATGGTGAATGTCTGACTTCCTTTACCTCCTCCCAACAGCCTTTAAAGTTCTGGAAATACTGCATAGCCTATAAGCACACGCTGGCAGTGAAACAATGATTTGTCGGAATGATCAAGTAATTTTTTTACTTTCTCTACTATGTATAGTAAGTAGGGGAAGTATTGTATTCCACCCAAAAATTCGATACCGAGATCTCACTGGAAATATATGTTTTGATACCCCCTGGATCCTAAAAAAGCATTTTTGGAAACATGTCCGTGTGTGTGTCTGTGAACAGCATAACTCAGAAACAAACAGTCAGATAAACACCAAACTTGGTATTTAGGTTCAGTATCTTCCAGATACGACACAAAGGTTTTCAAGAAAATCCTGCCCACCCCAGATTACCCTTTACATGGAACATGTTTTAAAAATTTTAATTTTCTCACAAATGGCTAACAATTATGATTAAAATATCATACGTTTAAGATATTTTCATGACAAATGAAAGGTATATCTCAAATTTTCTAGGAAGGTCTCCAAAAGTATTCTTCATTGTGAACACTTTTGCATAACTGGTAAACCATAAGAGATAGACAAAATTTTACTACACAAAAAATGTAGATCGCATTAAAATACACAAGTTATGTCATATTCCTTTTTTTTTGTAAAGCGAACCACTTTCGAGATATTGCTTGTTATTCCCTTAAATTTTTCAATACTGACTTTCTCAAATGGGAATTCGTTATTCATTTTTGTCTTGGATATGCAAGGAGTATGAATATGTGGCAAAGAGAATGGTGTTGCACCTAGCACCCAGCTATTAAGAGATATGTATATGCTTGAAGGCTACTGCATTTCCTTGCAAATACAAAACAAGGAGAACATAGTACGCCTTAAGCAATAGTCAAATATTTTTAGAACTGGTCGCTATGTGTAAAATGTAATTCTCTTTGGATGTCAAAAGATCGTTTCTGCAAATGTTTATCTCGATTAATATGAAATAGATGCAGAATAAAAGTTTGTAAAAATAGTTTGTACAAGAGTAGAGAAAGTCATGTTAGTGTAACACATCAGATTTTTTCAGATAAATACAGTAGCTGAAATTTTAAGCCTTTGTGCCTTCTCTTTGGTACTGTATTATTTAATAACATATAAGCTACATGATTAACATACTCAATGAAATAGAGATGAATATGAAGATTCTGCACTCCTAGGCCATCAAGTTAACCTCTTTGGAAAGAAAAAACATAGTCTGTGACCATTGAGAAAAATTATCTTCTCAGTTGTTAACATAAAATATTGGTCCACTGATTTCTGATGTTAGTAATTTTCTCTCTTTATACAATTATTTAGCATGCCCTGCTAATGAACTTGATTGCAACATAAATACACAGGAAATAAAGCAATACTTTCTTAAATGAGGGTTATTAGAAAGTTTTGGCATCTGAAAACACACACACATGCATGCACGCAGTTTCTAAGCGGAAGCATCAAACAATAGTGCAGCCAACAACTCAAAATAAATGTTCCCAAACTTCAAAGCCCATGTGTCATTATCTACAATGTGCTGGAAGAAATAACACAAAATGCAGCTAAACTATCATTTCACAAAATGAAGAACTTAACCTAAGTGAGGAATCAATAACACCCAAATTTATTGTTAGGAACAAAAGAAGCACCAGAAATCTTAAAGTAGATAGTTTGTTAGCTCCACGTATGGACGCCAATTTGAAGAAGTTTGTTTTCTTTACATTATTTGCACCACGCTTTGGGCCTCAATTTGAAGTAGGTTGTATTGAAGGAGTTGTATTATAGTTCTTATGTTGGGGAACCGAACTTGTAGTAGTTGCAACTGCGCATATAGTAAACAGTTTACGGTAGCCTTTGCCCCAAATGTATTTTTACTGTTTCTTTAAGTATTAAATATTTATGTTTGCCTCGGCTGCGTCAGTATTTGTTAGAGACACGTTTCTCTTTACAGGGTTGTGGTGCAACAAGAATATAGGCTTACACAGATTATAATTTTACTTCACTCCTTTTATTAATACTTGATACACTTTAAATAACTCTTCACTGATACAGAGAGCTGTGAAATTCTTTAACATCTCGCATCCGGTTACAAACACTGTCTGCAGGCAACTGAATTGATTTCAACCGTCTAAACTTTTAAATTTCTGTATTTCAAGTCTCTGATTGGCTATTCCTAATCCAATAGAATACCTTCATTTAACTAAAGCTTTTTCTGGTTGTTGATTGGCTATTTTTATAAACTGTCACTAAAATTACATTATTGCTTCCAAGAATCACAAGTAACATTTAAACTCTCAAACTTATTATTGCCTCAAGGTTACCTCATTTTTAACAACTTTTGACCTATTTCTCACAGCTCCTACATTATTAAATTACGTAATACATTAACATAACATTATTACACATGGATACAATAATACAAACATATACAATGATTGTAATATACACTTTTTATATATTGTAACATACACATATTGCTTTAAGGCAGGCTGTTATTGAATTTATATTTTATATAATTAGACTGAAATCATTTAAGTGTTAAAAATACTGCCTCAGTCTCATGGCAGAAGTTAAAACAGAAGCATAGAGAATATTAGTCGATAGAAAGCTAAAGTTAGGCTGGAATATATGTAATGTAGAGGACTATGTAAAGATCAATCGATACTTTAAGTGCAGTAAATTTAATCATAAAGCAGCAGAATGTAAAGGAAAAGAAAAATGTCCTCTTTGTGCGGGAGATCATAAGTTAAAGGACTGTAAAGCACCAAAACAGGAATACAAGTGCACCAACTGCATAACTCAAAATAATTATAAGAAAATTGCGAAAGTTGATGAAAATCTTTCATCTGTGGACAAAAATAAATACCTGTGCTTACAAGCTGTAATCAGAAAGAACATACGAAACCCGAATATTAAAATGACTACCCCTAAAAACAAAATGACAAAAGAATTTATACCAACAGATAATTTAATACACATAATAGAGCAGAATGGAATGGATATTGTGCTTATCCAAGAACCATATATTACTCAGATTAAGGTAGCTGGAATCAATAAAAACTACAAAATATTGGTGACAATAAAACTACTGTCTATTCCAAACCAGAGTTCCCTCTGATGTAAAAAAAAAGCAGTGCCTCTGCTTGTCACGAACCTAAGAACACACTCTTACGCCAACGTAAATAGTTCCTTAAAAAATATATTGTATCATGAAACACTGGGCCAGTAAAGATGTAGAACATGCAGAACATACCAGGTGGTGTGGGAAGCTCGTCCACTGGAATAGGTTTGCCAGCACGGTGTTGTTTGATGGCACTCTCATACTGCTTTACTATCCTGCCCATCCGACGAGCCTTACTGGAGTTGCCTTCTTCTTTTGCTGCTTGTTCTGCACTACGATATTTAGCAAGACGCTGCTCCAAAGCTTCCATAACTGTCGCAGGTGGAGGTGGTGCTTGGAAAATGTCTACATCTGCGCCAGCTTCTGGCTGAGCCTCTGGCGCATCAGCTGCTGCTGGTTCTTCGCTGCCTGCTGGTTCACTTGATCGCTGCCTCTCTGCGTCCTCTTTTTGTTCAGATCTCTCTGAGGTTACTGCTATTTCAGATGGGGGTGGTGGCATGGAACTGAGGTCAACTGGCTTTCCCTCCAGCAATGCAGCAATTACAACATCAAATTGCTGTAACAGAAGTACTATGGGGTTTACTTATTCTAGTTAAAGAAACAGGAATGCAATAAAATCTTATACATAACTGATATATCTTCACAGGAACAACTAAATACATGCTTTACTTTTTAAAACACCTAACAATATTAGATAGAGCAAACATTCTGTTACACCTAAAAATTTTCACATTGAGATTTCATGAACCTGAAAAAAAGGTCCAAATTGCACGTGACTGTCTGTGAACAACGTAGCTAATAAACAAGAAGTTGGATACACATTAAATTTGAGGCAGTATTTTATATCACAACACTGTGAATGCCAGAGTGATTGTAGTGTAAATTAACATTATTGTATGACAATGAGTTTAGATATTTGTTAGCTATAAGCATTGTTAGGAAATAAGTTTACACGGCCTCACTGAAACTGACAATAGGAGTGGGTAACAATGAAGCGAGGGTGAGTTGTTTATCAATTAGATGAGACAAAAAAATGACGTCAGGGTAGCGCACCTTTCTTTAGAAATGGAGGGAATATCTTCCCTAGAGCATATGTTTTAGTAATTATGATTGGCTTATAAAATAGGCGCTAATGTTGGCGCGATTTATTAACCAATAGTAGCTCTATTATAATGTTTAGGCATATCGGGGTGAGGGAGTATAAATTCTTGAGACAAAGGCAAGTATCGCGCAGTTCTACAGAATCATTCACAAGGTAAACGTCGCGCAGTTCTAAGAAATCTCTCTCGCGAGTTACACGTCATGTAGTTCTAAGGAAGCATTCATGAGGTACACATTACGCAATTCTACAGAATAATCTGCATCGTAAAGTTAGTTACAAAATGTGAAATACACGAATTAATAGTGCGCGGTAAATAAGTGATTGTAGTTACATTCGAAAATATAGCAGTCAGGCGTGTATCAAGATTAAATATGTGAAATTAATTAAGTGTGACGGCAATAAAAGTGTAAAAACAAATTCTTTTATCAGTGTTATCTTTTAGTAACAACTCCTTTCCGTTTACACGACCTGCTCAAGAGATATTTGGTCGACTGAGTAATAATAGCTAGCCAGAGGACAAAGAACCCAAAATTCAAAATATTAAAACAATAATAGGCACTCAGAAAAAAAGATAAGACGAACAAATTACTGCGACAAATTTGATAATTGAGTCAGACACACTTCACAGCATGTCAGGTGAAGATTTTCAAAAAAATTCTGTCACTTCAAACTACGCATTATGTGGAAAAATGTTTGTTATTTTCCATTTTCTCAAAAATGGCTTAATGATTTTAATTTTTAGCCCAAGAAGTCTTCTTTATTCCCAATGAGTTTTATATAATTTTATATAGCTATTTACAGAACTGTCATCATCATCATCATCATCATCATCATCATCATCATCATCAATATTTCAACATCTGTGTTATATGCTAAGTTATTACAAATGATTATAACAATTGAAATTTTGAGTGCATTGGTGACATTTTATACTCCGCCATTTTATCTCCGGTTCTGACATTTAGCATGACCGAGAGAGGTAGTGTTGCCAGTTCTTGCCCCTACTGTGAACACGTGTGTATGCCATCTCTTCATAAAATGCAAACAATGAAATCGTTGCCTATGTTAAAGTATTTAAAGTATGGAGATAGCATTTACAGGAAATCTTAACAATGGTAACGCAGTAAATCACACAAACACAAAAAACCAACTTCACCTGGACTAAAGTAAACAGCTACTGATGACATTGCTTCAGCTACAAGAGAATTGGCAACACAGACCAAACTGCTATGGATGCACATGGAGAGGGAGCCTGTAATTGGTCCCAGCAGGGAATTTCCATCCTTTGCTGTTGGAGTTAATTGAGCACTGCAAACATTACATGATTTTTTTATGATTTTCTTTCTTGTTGTGTTTTGCATGTAGCAAAGCTCTCAGCAACAACAGTAAACTATATTTATTACACACTTATAAGAAATCAAATTACTGTCCCGTTTTATCCGTTGAAACGAATCAGAATAGCTTCCTTTACTACGGAAATTAACAGCGCTAATATTGCTAAAGGTGGCCATTCCACTACATATTTATCTCTTACCCTCATGAAACATCAGGGCCAGAAATACAGCAGTGTAGGTATAGTTTCACTTACTAAGTTTCAAACACACCTGTCGTCATTGTCAGCAGTATGCCCACTGGCATCTAGAAGGGGATCCCCTACTTTAGTGTGTGGTTCTCCATGATCTAGAGGTACCATGCTTGGTTCCTGAGGTTGCAGGTTCAAACCCAGTGGAGGGCAATGGATTCTTTTTTGGCATGGCTTCCTTCAGAATGGAAGCAAAGTCGGTGGTACCGTGTGGTAGAATTAGGGCACATAAAAGAACCCCAAGCATGATAAAGAGGCCTCTGAGCAAAATTTTGGTCTTTCACACCCAGGATAGAATGGGATCCTAAGAACCATAGTAGTTAAAGAGGGTCCATAAATAAAACTCAATTTAATTTTCCTACTTCAGTGTCAGTTGTGCTGCTATCTAGTGGAGAACTTGCAGAATTTCAAAACTCATTACTCATAGTAATGTTCTGCTGGTGTTTTGACATTACTTAAAAGCTTTATTTCCCATTTAACAGTAAGTTCTGTACTAAAAAATGAGTTACAGCAGATTTGTATAAGTTTTAAGTTTCTTAGGTGTTCCTTTAGTCTGGTTTGTAGGTTTCCCTTGGTTTTTTCTATGTGTATTTCACGGGAGTCTTTATAATCAAACTGGTAAATCCCTGATTTCTTAGTGCAGTATGAGGGTCACTAGATAAGTTTTCAGACACAGAACATTGGCCACACCTAAATAAAGCATTGCTGCTGGGTCAAAATTGCTGTCAGTGATGTTATAATAGAAGCAAAAACATCTTTTTTAATATCATTCATTTTCCTGCATTTTGTTTTACATCTGGAGAAAGTGAACGCCCTTGTAAGTGCATGGAGATTCAGGGAGAGAGCATTTTCGTGTGATGATCTTGTGCAATTTCAAATGTGCCCTAAATGAAATGCAGTCATTTGGACATTTGGGGGCGGGCTTTTGGGGTTTTCTCCTTCATGTAATACGTGGTCCACTGGTATGGAGACTTTAAGAGAGGGCAGCAATCCTTTAAAGATGGGGAGAAGAATGGCAGACCAATAACAGCAGTGACTGAGAATAATGTCACCTCTGTGGAAACAATGATCAGGGAAGACTCGACTAATATACAAGGACCAGCTGGTATCAGCGATTAGTTCACAGTGTTTCAACCATCCTTCATGAGCACCTTTGTGTAAAAAAATTGTTTTTCAAGATGGGTGCCATATAATTTGCCTGAAGCATAGAAGCTCCACAGTGTGGAATGGTGCCAAGAAATGCTGCAAAGATTTACTGTGGAAAGTCTTGCTGGGTTTCAGATATTGTTACAGGTAACTAAACATGGATACATCACTTTGATCCAGAAACAAAACATCAGTTCTCCATTTGGGTTTTCCCTGGTGACTAAACCACCTGTCAAAGTAAAGAGGTCAAGAAGTGCAGGAAAGAAAATGGTTGCCTCTTTCTCCTCTACAAGTGGTTATGTGGCAACAATGGTGTTTACTGGAAAATACTACACAGAATTTGCTTTCTGAAAGTGTTTAAAAAAATCCAAGAACAGCATCTAGATACAGGACGAAGGTGAATTTTGTTGCACCAAGACAATGATCAGCTCACAAGCTAATGAAACAATGTAGTTTCTGCAAGGAACTAAAGCAAAACATTGTTTCATCCACCCTACAGTCCCGTCCTGGCATCATGCAATTTTTCCTTATCCCTACTATGAAGAAACGAGTTCAAGGTCACCAATTTTCTAACCCCAAAGAAGCAGTTACAGCATACAAGGAGTTATCTACATTGCCGAAAACTGAGTGGTTCCAGAGGATGAAACACTGCATCCAGTGAAAATACTTGAGAAATGGAATAAACAAAACATTTTAGAGTATTTATTACTTTGTCTCAACACTTATCTGGTGACCTTCATGTAGTGTCCTTTAGTGGATAAAGTATGTTTCTGAGGTTTTGTTTATTTCATGGAGCCAATTGTATGCCAGTTTGTGGAAGATGCTGATCTGTTATTTATCTGACATTTCATTTTTGAGTTGTTCACTCACACATGGACATTTTTATAGTTTCAGGGGACCTCAAAACAATTTCCTGGTGAAATCTTGATGTACAATTTTTAGGTTGGTAACAATACCTTCACTACATACTATAGTAAAATTACCTTAGCAACTTTAACATACTGAAGTGCAAGTTCAGTATCTCCAGCACGTTTGGCCTTCACTGCGGCCTGCTTGTATTGATTCTGATTATCCTTTAGAAGCTGAAGCGTCTCACTCTGGCCATCTGGTTCAGCAGGACTCTCTTCTGCAGCTGGCTGAACAGGAGGTGGTGGTGCGGGCCTGGTGGGCACTGGGATGTCTGGAAATGGTGCAGGCCTGGTGGGCACTAGAACATCTGCAGCTGGAGAAGAAGGTTCCTCTGGCACTGGCGGAACGGATGTACTTGGAGGGTCTGGTCTTTTTCCTGCTGCAGTAGATACTGGAGGAGGAATGTCTGCCTCATTGACATTGCGACCATTTCGTGCTTGCTTCAGCATGTCATTAAGGGTCTTTATGCCTCGTCCAAACCTGCAATGTACACCACTTTTTAATTCTGGGTAACTTGCAAACAGAACATGCAAACTGTGATGGATGAGAGGATACGATGGACAAGCTTATCCTAAGAGTTATGGAATACAGAATTGGAATAACAACAAAACATAAAGGCAGCGTGCACCAACCTAGAGTAAGTTCTACTTTCGTAGTAAACCACTATTCAAGTCAGCACTTGGTGACTTTCATACGAGAGTTAACTACTCTCGAAGCATTTTACTCCTTTCAGATACTCCCAGATTAAATTACCGTAGAAGTAAATGTCGGAGAGCATGTGGTATGTTACTATGGAATTAAATAGAGCACAAATATAGATTATAATTTACTCTTGCGACCTAGATGGAGTAACTAACCTGTCGATTGAACTAGAATACTGTATCGTATTTGGAGGAAGATATTTGATGTGCTCAGGTATTACTTAGATTACAATGATGATCTCGGTGAAGAAAACAGCCGATTATTTAGGTTACGTTGATCTCGACGAAGAAAACGGGAATGCTATAGTGGTATGCGAGAACCATATGAAAGAGATTTCTGTATTACGAAAGAATCTTTTACATGCCTTTTTAACCTGCTTAGAAGGCATCTACAAGAAAACTCAGACAGGAATTCAGCTCTATAACCCAAACTGCAATTATTGTTATGCGTCCTACAAGTGTTTCGTACTGGTATATTTCACATACTTGGGCCAGCATTACAATGAATTTAACGTAACGTAACAGTTCTATATTAAATTATATTTAAGATTGACTTAAAGTGACGTGACTTAAGAGTTTGGCAATGTCAACACTTCCTTCCTGCTACATCAAGTTTATGTCACCTGGTAATTAGAACCAATCAGCGCGATGCATTAGCTCGAAGTAATAAAACTATCAATCAAGAGTCATTTGCATTACGTTAAGTGCATGACAATTAGACCTTTATTTTACATTACGGCATTTAACTTCATGACATTTAAGTAAAGTTCATCGTAATCCCGCCATTACAGGCAATCTTATAAGTATTCATCATGCGTCTGCTGGTCATGTAATTCACCGCGTTGTTAGATCACTTTTGAGGTTATGAGCAAGGTACATATCCACACACATAAATATACATGAGTGTTCAAAAATAAAAGGCAATCCTTCTTCACTTTTGTAGATTTCCCACACATTGTGGGTAGAATTGACTGCACGCATGTTACTCTTTTGTGCCCATCTGTGAATATAATGAACTTTTCTGAAACCGGAAAGGGTATTTCTCCATCAACATGCAAGTGATCTGCAATGCAAAATGAAGATTACAAACATTGTTTCTAGAATACTAAGCTGCTCTTCAGTATGTTTCCTGTAGCTCAAAGCATTAAACTTGACCGTCATGACTTTCCAGCATCTTTGTAACCACATTTTTTACACTCATATTGTTTAAATACATTTTTTTTTATCTCTACAAACAAACAATTATCTCTTTTGCTAACGTTTCCCCTGCGTTTTCCTATCGCACATAATCTTATCTATAATAGCGTCAAGTAAATCGCGCAAGCAAAACAATATCTCTAGGAGTAATGAGCTCTTACTTCCATAGTCGCAACTAAAAGAGCGAATTGTTATTGAGCTCTCCAATGTTACTTTGAGTAAATTGCTCCCATAGCAACCTACTTCCTTAGTAAACGTTATTTTCGAGGCAATTTACTCCTACATGGTGCACTGCCCTAAAGAATGCAATAGTAGCAGCTGTGTAGATTACCTGCTTACGCATACAAAACTGCTGTGTCATTGCCATGAGAAATTATTTTCCCTAAACAGTAATGCCTTTGGCCATAACGTGCCATGCACACTGAAATTTAGAATATGCATATTCTGATGTACTTTTTACAGCACACTTGCAGGAAGGTTAAGTGACTCGTTGTGAATTCAACTCGGTGTATTCAGTTCTTACAGTGATGGCTTTGCCCTAGGGTTTATAAAGTTAACTCTTACATGAAAATGTCACTTAGTAAGCCCAGTAGTACCACTGGATATAGCAGTAAGGTTAGGGCTGTTGTGTTCAATGTGTATAATGTCTTTAAAAAGTATGCCAATGAACAAAATTGCAAAAATCTTAACTTCACAAAACGTCAAGAACTTGCAGCTGAGGCGTGTTCATTAAGTACATCAACTGTTTCACGTTGATGTACTTAAGGGATCAAAAGGATATGCCATTAGCTGTGCCACTTGAATAACAAAGGGCGCATGAAAAGATATGGGTTTTATTTCTCTGTTTGTGTATTCATTTCCATTATTGTGTCTTTTCTTGTTTTCTTGTAGTTTTTAAGTGAACATTTCGATGACATTTATAAGAAATGTGTAACGTTCAGATGAAGTAAAGTGAAATGAAGTTTGGCAACCGTGCAGTCACTCTGTATTGGTTGTCTCAAAACGTCAAGAGATTTGGACTGCACAGTATCTCTTGTACTTTACCCATTGTACATAATTCCTCCCACATGAAGCAGCTTACTTTACACTGCATATCAATAATATATACCTCTAGTTTTCTTTTATTGGCTGCTATATACACAACCCCTTATTTCAGTGTAAGAAAGTTCTATATTTAAAACAGCAATCTGACCTTGTACATTAAACGGGTATCAAGAAAATTATTACTTTCTCTATAACATAATAAGTAGAGGAAGTATTGTATTCCAAAAATTCAATACGGAAATTTCATAGAAAATACTGTTTTGAGGTTGCCTTAATCATGGAAATAGCTGAACCCCCTCCCCCTGCCCCCCAAAAAATTATTTGAAATAAATTATGTTTTAAAGAGATCTACTTTTTTACTTTCTCTACTACGTACAGTAAGTAGGGGAAGTATTGTATTCCACCCAAAAATTCAATACCGAGATTTCACCGGAAATACATGTTTTGAGACCCCCTGAAACCAAAAAAAGCATTTTTGGAAACATGTCCATGTGTGTGTTTCTGTCTGTGAACAGCATAACTCAGAAACGAACAGTCGGATAAACACCAAACTTGGTATTTAGGTTCAGTATCTTCCAGAGATACGACACGAAGGTTTTCAAGAAAATCCCTCCACCCCAACCTATACCTTTTACATGGAACATTTTTCGAAAATTTTAATTTTCTCAAAAATGGCTTTAACGATTTTGATTAAAATATCATATGTTTAAGATATTTTTATGACAAATGAAACGTATATCTCAAATTTTCTGGGAATGTCTCCAAAAGTGTTCTTCATTGTGAACGACTTTTGCATAACTGGTTAACCATAAGAGATAGACAAAATTTTACTACACAAAAAATGTAGATCGCGTTAAAATACACAATTTATGTCGTATACATTTTTTTTGAGTGAATCATTTTCGAGATATTGCTTGTTATTCCCTTAAATTTTCCAATACTTATACTTTTTCTCAAATTCGTTATTCATTTTTTTTGTCCTGGTAATGCAAAGAGAATGGAATACTCCACATAGCAACCAGCTCTTAAACGCTTAAAGCCAATTCCCCTTGCATCTACAAGAAAATTAGCAATAAGATTAACATCTCGATATCTCAATTAACATGAAGCATATGGAGAATAAGCGTTTGTAAAAATAGGTTGTACAAGAGTAGAGAAAGTTATGTGAGTATAACACATCAGATGTTTTGTGTAGTACATTTCCATTTAACTCTTATGCTTCACCAGTAATAGAAAATTCCTCCCACATGAATAGGCATTCATAAGGTATTCCTAGAAAATCTAAGATAAACATTTTGTCTTATATCTTAAATATATGTTGATTTAATCAAAACAGTCATATTTTTTTTGGAGAAAATTAAAGATTTAAAATCTTTTCAATGTAAAGGGTAGTTTGGAGTTGGAAAATTTTCTTGAATATCTTTGTGTAGCATCTTTGGAAGATGCGGACTTAAATACCAAGTTTGGAATTTATCCAATTTTTATTTTTTGATTTACGCTGTTTACTGTATAACCCCTTAGAACTGAGCTTATGGGAAAGAACATATGCTGAAAGTTTTGAGCATTGAAATTCCAGCAGATCATGGTTTAACCTCTAAATTCACCAATCCCACAGTAAGTGATGCAACAGATATCCTGAGAATCACCGGTTAGTTGGCCAGCAGCCGAGAATGAGGATAATAGGTCCTCAAAACATGGTAAGTGGAGCAATGTGAGTGCTTATGTCAGTTCATTTTCCATAACTTTCCACTGGTTAAAATGACAGATGTCACCTTCTAGCTCTAGAAGATTCACCAGATGTTTTTGCATTTCTTTCAGCTTCTTGATACATTTTCAGTCTCTCCTCAAGCACAGTTGTAAGCGAGACTTCTGCTGCAGGGGACTTAGGAGTTTCAGGTGCAGGAGCCTTTTCTTCCTCACCTTCATCCCCTTGTAAGGCACTAAGTTCTTCCTATAACAAAAAAAAAAATTGACATCTTACATTCATAAGACTTTCTCTACCCACCATTCTACAAATTATTCTTATAAATGCTTATACTTCTGTTAACTTCATGTTAATCTAGATAAACACACAAATAATTTCATTACACATTTCGTTGTAGATACAAGACAGATACAGGAGGCTGAAATGATACATGAAATGAGGCTGAAAGGATTTGGAAAAAATCTGATGCGTTACACTCACATGACTTTCTCTACTGTTGTACAAACTATTTTTACAAACGCTTATTCTCCATCTACTTCATGTTAATCGAGATAAACATTTGCAGACTCTATCTTATTGCTAATTTTCTTGTAGATGTAAGGGGAAAATATATTTACAAGGGCAATATAGAAATACAGTAGCCTTTAAGCACATACATATCTCTTAATAGCTGGTTGCTAGGTGCAGCACCGTTCCCTTTCCCACAGATTAATACTCTTTGCATATCCAAGACAAAAAAATGAATAACGAATTCCCATTTGAGAAAATACGTATTGAAAAAGTTAAGGGAATAACAAGCAATATCTTGAAAATGGTTCTCAAAAAAAAAAAAAAAAAAAAAAAAAAAAAAAATATATATATATATATATTGTGGCGTATGCACAGATAATAAGTTACACTACTCTCTGGGCACCAAGATCCGAGACGGCAGTTTGTCTGTGAGTAGGGGAACTAAGTGTTAGAGGAAGGGATAGCATCAGTGACGCTTGTATGTTAGCGCGTGTTGAGGGAGAGTCAGCAAGTAAGACCCGAATAGGTAAGACGTAGAACTGCTCTCTCGTGCTTTGGCGCGATGGCCTCATCAACAGACAATGGGAAAAGAATGTAAGTAATGTAATTAGTCTTTATCTCAGTAAACCCTTATCCATCTACTCTTGAAGTGTCTTAATTATGGTAGCGTAGCATCCTTCCTCTCCCTTAAAGCCAGGTATTATTCTGATTATTAGTGTTTTCGTGTTTTCTTTAGCTTCTTTAGCTGCGTTCCCCCCGTCGTAGCCTCGCCATTTGAAGTTCTTGTTTAATTTGCCCGTACCTCTTGCAAGCGAGTAGCTCCAGTCTGTTTTTGAGAAGTAATTTAAAGAGAGGCTACGACAATATGACATAAATTGTGTATTTTAATGCAATCTACATTTTTTGTGTAGTAAAATTTTGTCTATCTCTTATGGTTTACCAGTTATGCAACAGTCGTTCACAATGAAGAATACTTTTGGAGACATTCCCAGAGAATTTGAGATATACATTTTATTTGTCATGAAAATATCTTAAACATATGATATTTTAATCAAAATCATTAGAGCCAATTTTGAGAAAATTAAAATTTTCGAAAAATGTTCCAAGTAAAG
Organism: Deroplatys truncata; assembly: GCA_030765065.1. Lineage (NCBI taxonomy): Eukaryota > Metazoa > Arthropoda > Insecta > Mantodea > Mantidae > Deroplatys > Deroplatys truncata. The sequence goes on from CM060986.1 coordinate 48,884,620, forward strand.
GGTAATCTGGGGTGGGGGGGATTTTCTTGAAAACCTTCGTGTCGCATCTCTGGAAGATACTGAACCTAAATAACAAGTTTGGTGTTTATCCGACTGTTCGTTTACAGAGTTATGCTGTTCACAGACAGACACACACACACACACACGGACATGTTTCCAAAAATGCTTTTTTTGGATTCAGGGGGTCTCGAAACATATATTTAAGGTGAAATCTCGGTATCAAATTTTTGGGTGGAATACAATACTTCCCCTACTTACTATACGTAGTACAGAAAGTAAAAATACCTCCATCCAAAAGGAGAATATACAAAATTACTCTGTCATCAAACACTAGCACACAATGGCATCCGAACTGTATGAGCTCTAGCGCTTAAACACACCATGTGTTTGTTCAGCAGCCAATTGAGTGCAAAACAGTTCCAAAATTAAGGCTTGGTATAATTCTGTGTTATTCTGGTTGCACTCATGTCACTCCACAGGCCGAGGTTTTGGGTAATGTAGGGCACTTTCATCTATGAGTCTTGCATTTCCTGCTACCTAACAGCAATTATTTTGCATGTTAATGTGTCCATACATGTTAGAAACCATGTCTCATCACTGAATAACATACCGCTAGGTGTATATTACTGACACATACAGATTCTGGTGCAACATTATATTCTAGTCTGGGGATCCCTGCCCTTTAAGGCTTACACCTCTTTTGCTTTGTGTGGTTGAAGTTTCAGTAATTCTGCTGTTTTCTGTGCTGCTCCATATCTGACACCTGTTTGCTCTGCTAACTTCAGGCCAGTTTCACCAACCAATATTAAATTGTAACACAAAGTTAAAGTGATTGAACACTGAAGAAGATGGTTTATATTTAAGGAGTTATGTTGTATTTCGACTGTTGGGGAGCCGAACTTGAAGTAGTTGCAACCGCACGTATAGTAAAACGTTTCCGGTAGCCTTCACCCCAAATGTTTAAAGAAATATTAACTTTGTAATGTTGACTGTTTCTTTAAATATTGTATATTTATGTTCACCTTGGCTGCATCAGTATTTATATTTTTTTTAGAGACATGAATGTCTTAGCAGGGAGTGGTGCGACTGAAGAATGTTGGCTTACACAGGTTATAATTTTACTTCACTCCTTTTTTTAATGCTTGACACGATTTAAATAACACTTCATGATACAGAGAGAGCTATGAGATTTTTTTATTAATTACTTGCACTTTTTAACACGTAAACTATTTTTGTCTCACACAAAATATGTATTAAATTTCTCGAGGACACATCTCGCGTCTGGTTATTAATGCTGTCTGCAAACAACTGACTTCTGAATTTGTAAATTTTGCTTCATTTTAGTTTCTGATTGGCTATTTTATAAACTGTCACAAAAATTACATTATTGTTTCCAAGAATCACAAGTAGCATTGTTAAACTTTCAAATTCACCTCATTGTTAGCAACTTTTGACCTATTTCTCACAGCTCCTACATTATTAAATTACGTAATACATTCACATAACATTATTACACACATATACAATAATATAAACATATTTAACGACTGTAATATACACTTTTATATCTTGTTACACACATATTGCTTTAAGGCCCTAAATTTATATATTATATAATTAGACTGAAATCATTTAAATGTTAAAAACACTGCCTCAACACCACTGGAGTGAACATAAATTCTGTTTCATCAAACGATGTTAGCTGTAATATTGTATTAAAGTTTATGACTTTTTTTTGTTCTATTGTAGGTGATAGTAATGGAATTTCAAAAGCTACTATTAATGGGTATAACTGGAAGGTTTTTGAATTCTGAAGCAATTGCTTCAAGAAGCGAACACTGTTTTGTTAGCATAAAATTGCCACAGTTGCTTACTGAGCCTGGGAGAAATGTGTGCACTGCAATTAAATTCTTGGCAGATTTTGTCCTAGGCTAAATCCCTCTCCTTTAATTTAAGTCCGTCAGTTTTTTTTGCATTCCATAGTTCCTCTATACTTGGTATCCAGTGTATAATTAAATCCTTTTTGAGCGGTGAAGAATTAGTTACTTTCCATGTAGATTTTTCAGTTCACATTGTGATTCTAACCTAAAATAATCATGAAACTCACATGGCAATTGTTTGTGAATGTAACTAGTTGTCTACTACTGAAACAAAAACTGCTATGATGCATAAACAAAAGTGCAATAGAGCACATTCAGAAGCCATTTGGTTTGGTCACCGTCTTCTCAAAAGCTGATGTTCACAGTTACTTTTGATGTTAACAAGATGTTATCTAACAATTCGCTGTAAAAACTTAAAGAAATGCAAGGGTTTTAACATTATGTTACGCTTTTAACATATTAGCGAACAAGATGTTAAGAGTATTTTTAACATCAGCTGGTGAAACTGATGCTGGTTCACAACCGCCCAAGAACGGTAACCAGAATGGAAATGAGAATGGAAAGCAATGCACCATAGAAGATATTGGTTCACAACAGCCCGGTAACGAGAACGGGAATGCATATCGATCACAAAGTGAAAATCGATTTTGCTCATTGGGGTTTCATTTGTTTTTAACTGACCAATGACATTTTTTCACATACTTCCAATTTAGCCAAGCCAACGTCAAAATTCGATAGATAAACATTATCTAAATGTATATTCATTACATTTCCGATTCCTCTATACCCCCGCCGCTTTATCTTTGCACTTGACAGTTCGTGTGGCTTCGCGTAAGGTTTGCTACATTGCGGTTGCGACGTTGCCAGAGTGGCTAGTAAACAACAACAGCTGATTGCTCTCCTTTCTATCGTGTCTAAGCCGCATACAAAAAGTGTACGCAAGTAGCGAACGTCAATGAATAATAACTATTTTGTATTATTATTGTTAATTGAAAATAAGCGATATAAGCAGCTTTGGTATGGTGGGATACTCCTTTCTATGATAATAGGCATAAATGTGTCTACGTATGGCGTCTAATGGAAAGCATCAAGATTTGTGACTTCACGAGGCTGCTTTCTTTTCTTCCCTGAGTTGATAGAAATACCGTTGCGTTCCAGATGGTTCAGGAATTTTGTCCTCTTTCACTTGGAGTTTCACTCCCTTGTGTATAACAGTTCTCGTGCTTAGCCCAAGAGCTACTGCAGTTCGTTGTACGACTTTATCAGCAGGAATACAGGGATTGCCATGAAGCTTTACGTACTCCTTTTCCTGTTCAAAGAATTCCTGGATTCTGCTTAAAAAGTTCCAATGCCTGACTATTAAGTGGCACACCTCGGCGCAAAGGATTTTCACTTCGTGAATCACTCGGTGTCGTTTTTCAGACATTGTCGCACTTAATTTTGGTTTAAATAGATAATATGAATGAAATATATAATAGATAAATATATATGTATAAACAAACAATAACAAAACTATTAAACAAGAACCGCAAATATAAATAACAATGAATATGTAGCTTGCAAAGAACAACTTGACGCTCGTGCTAGAGATTCACAAACTGAAGCACGTGGTTGGGAATAGTTACATACGGCAACAGAGCCGATTCTAGTTCCGGTTCCGCTTTGTCATCGGCCATCCGGAATGCTGCCTTGTGATTGGCTTACGAAGTCAAACGGTTGAAGCTTTTCATCTGTTTTTTTGCGAGTGTACCAACTTAAACGCTAGCTGTCAAGTGCAACGTTACAGCAGCGGAGGTATAGTTATGCCAAGCTTTTATTCCTTTATTTAAAGGCATACATTAAAATTGTTTATTGTTCTTTTTTCATTTCCACCAGTTTTAACTGTTCTTTGTAGCTTTTGCCATTGTTTTTTAGATAATAGCCAGTTTTGAGTTGCATATAAACAAACTACAAATAACCCCTTCACCAGAGGAAGCAGCGCTGATTAGATTTGCGGGTGTCGGGATGAGGTTAGGAAGTACATTTACTACTAATTCCTTCCACTTTCATGTTTCCAGCTTGTGACTATAGAGAGCACTAGTGGCTGTTTCATGTCATGGCCGCCTATAACAACCTCTAGAGTGAAGAGTCTAATATGCACAATAGGGATCTAATATGCTGTGCCCGGGAATGAGAACGAGAAAGTTAAAAGTTGGGCAACTCTACTTTCCCGTTCCTGGGGCCCGGGAAGGCTTCCCGTTGGTTGTGAACATTCCCATTTGAAAACATGTATTTCAACTTTCTGGTTACCGTTCTCATTGGTTGTGAACCAGCCTTTAGAGATGAGTTGAAATGCAGCAGTACACTGGGGATAAGATTGTATTAGGGATGGACCTTGATACTGTCGGTACCTCGAAACTTAGAGGTATCAAAGTATGTCTAATACTTTTAGATAAACCCTTGATACTTTTTAATTTTTAAGTTTTCATTATTTAAAGTTGTTGTGTTTAGCTTTATCCTAGATAAGGAATGAAAGGAGTAGAGAGTTGTTCATGTTATTGCCTTGCATGTTTCCCCAAAGAGCTGCTGGACTATAGTTCTTGATAGACCTTGACTGTGGGTGAATGAATGCGACATTCCATAAACTCTTGTGTCTAAATGAAAACATTGCAATGGGTGAAGGACTAGAGGTGCTCATGTAACATGCAGCGTTAAATGAGTTGTGAATGAAGCTGAATTAGCTGACGCACTAAATCACATTTTTGCAATAGCCTGACCTGTAACTCACTCTCAGCCATTACATTTACCTATTCCGGTGACCAAAGTCTGTGAATCCAGCAGAAACAAATAGAACTTAAGATCTAAGATAAAACAGTGCATGGAAATACTTTAGAACATGTGATGCGAGAGATGCAAGAGATTTTCCAAGATTCTCCAATGCGCATGTGGACTGAAACAACCAATGATTATTAAGGCTGGTTCACAACCAACGAGAACGGTAACCAGAACGAGAACGGGAAAGTTGAAATACATGTATTCAAATGGGAGTGTCCACAACCGACGGGAAGCCTTCCCGGGCCCCGGGAACGGGAAAGAAGAGTTGCCCAACTTTTAACTTTCTCATTCTCGTTCCCGGGCACGGCATATTAGATCCCTATTGTGCATATTAGACTCTTCACTCTAGAGGTTATTCTAAGCGGCCGTGACATGAAACAGCCACTAGTGCTCTCCCTAGTCGCAAGCTGGAAACATGAAACTGGAAGGAATTAGTAGTAAATGTGCTTCCTAACCTCATCCCGACACCCGCAAATCTAATTAACGTTGGTTCCTCTGGTGAAGGGATCATTTGTAGTTTGTTTATATGCAACTCAAAACTGGCTATTACCTAAAAAAACAATGGCAAAAGCTACAAAGAACAGCTAAATCCGGTGGAAATGAAAAAAGAATAAACAATTTTAATGTATGCCATTAAATAAAGGAATGAAAGTTTGGCATAAGTAGAGGGATCGGAAATGTAATGAATATGCATTTAGATAATGTTTACTCTATTGAATTTTGACGTTGGCTTGGCTAAATTGGAAGTAAGTGAAAAAATGTCATTGGTCAGAAAAACAAATGAAATCCCAATGCGCAAAATCGATTTTCACTTTATGATCGATATGCATTCCCGTTCTCGTTACCGGGCTGTTGTGAATCAAAATTTCTTGCTTCCCGTTCTCGTTTCCGTTCTGTTACCGTTACCGGGTGGTTGTGAACCAGCCTTTAGTTTTATTGCTTCTTGCATAGCAGCCAACATGTGATTCATTTGTAACAACCATAGCCAGCCTCTAAAAACAATTCTCATACATGTGCACAACAATCTGGAAGCGATTAGCAACTGGTTACTTTTGGAAGTTCTGACCACGTTTTCTCTCGGATTTTATTGCTTTAAAATCATGGTCATACAGTGAAGTAGAATGTATTATAGCGCAAGAAGCAAGGTTTGTATGTTCTCTGAGATATTCTTGCAAATAATAAAACTTTTAGAGATGGCTCATCCGATTAATTAGATGGATCTGTCGATTTACCTCAGAGAACACCTAGATGCTTACATTTATCAGTATTTGTGGCATTGACACCATGAAGCGTTCAGCAGACCCTTTCCAGGTACTAATGGAAGACATTAGGCAGGTCTAACTTGTGGTGTAGTGATTAGGTTTAGTTAAAGTTTGGGCTAGGCGTAGTTAAATTAACGAGTTAATGTTTAGCGTACATAGCTAGTCTGCATAATTTAGAAACAATGTATATAATTTTATAGTTAGTGTAATTTAGTGGCACAAAGTAGTGATGGCTGCTTTACTTTGAGTGATGCAAGATGGAGAATTTGACTGCCTTGCATTCTTGTACATGGCTACATGCGCAGTAAATAAATAAATAATTATAAGGCTTAAACTGTGTTAGTAAAATGTTTTCCAACATGAAATTATGCAAATAAAGAATTCTAAACACATATTACACCAAAGAATGTGAAGCTGTACTTCAAAAAAATATGCCACAGATGTTGGACGTAGAAAATATCTTGCATCACATGTTGTCAAGTTGAGCCGTTCTTTCCTTCCATCGTTTAGTTTGTGTTTATGCAATTCAAACTCAGGTATGAGCATAGCTTACAGGTATACTGCATGACTAATTTCCATAATATGGACAGAAGTTCCTTTAAAAGATAGTTTTCACCACAAAATATAGTTTACATAAAAAGGGAAGCAAATAAATAATTATTATTATTATTATTATTATTATTATTATTATTATTATTATTATTCAGAGCCTTGAATAACAGTAGGGGATATAAAGTTGGCATTATATACATAAAACTGTTGCCAATTGGAGAATGTCAAACAGGAACAATTTCAGAATTAGCATACAATACAAAATTGGTTACATGCGTTTATATACAGAAACCTATACTTATACTGTCCATTCCAAACCAGAGTGCCTTTCACTGAAAACAAACTCTTTGTATTATCCGCGCGAAAGTATTTTGCAATCTCCGCCCCTAATGGCTGCTTCTTCCCCTCACGTGCTTGTTGAACACTGTTTAAATCTATAAAAATGCGCCCTGCATGAGAATCATAGTTCAAAATGCAACCTGAAGTAACAATCGATTTTATAAGTATGCGGAAATGAACATTTTAATTACGTTAATCACAATCCTCGGGCAAAAGTGCAACACCCAAATCTGAATCCTCCGAAGATGACTCAGCTGCCATGTCGGAATGAGAACTATTCTCCAAAATAATGACAAGCTTATCCACAATTCCACAACACTGTCGCACACAAAACAAGTTCCCCCATTTTATCCTCTTCTATGTTCTGTTATGTCTGTTTATATTCCCTGCTCGCTTTGGTTACGCTTCTCACTGAAATGTCTGTAAAATCTGATATTAGTTTCGTAATATGCAATAATGCAAGTGTCGGGTATTTTTCTAATAGTGAGTTAAATATATGAAGAGCTGTTTGTTTTTCACCACTTTTTAACTGTTTCCCGCTTTGTGTTTGAACAGTTTATTCGCACCTCACGCACTTTCCTCTGCCATGAGAACTCAAATACCAACTGACTAAATCACAAGATTTTACTTGGGCTGAGCACATGTGTGACTGCGTATTATGAATGCCTGTTCGCTTATCATATTTCCTGTGTTACACAAAGTGTTTAATGGGTACTCAGATAGCACCTCTGGGAATTCATTGCATTCATATGCAAGAGAATGGCAGTCATGCATACAGTTAGTATTAACAAGCAAGATACTTTCGGTGTTAGCGCAACAGCAAACAAAAATCATATTTTGTAATCTCTTAACAGTTGGTATATATCCATTACCTTTAGCAATGAGTTATGATAACCGCAATAAGATGTGCAGTTCTATACCTTTCCTGTGCTAATATTTCATAATACAATACATGTATTAAGGAACTATTTACTTTGGCGTAAGAGTATGCTCTTAGGTTCGTGACAAGCAGGAGCACATGCTTTTGTTTACATCAGAGGGAACTCTGGTTTGGAATGGACAGTAAGAACATAATGCAGTGAAACAAGCTATTGCCTTTACAGTTTTTATAAAGTGAGTACTGAGCATCGAAGCTCAAAAATTAGTATCAGTATAGAGTATCAAGAAATAGTGATATCATTCTATCACTAGATTATATATTAAATTAATGCACAAGGAAAGCTCCTCTACAGCATGATTTTTCTCCACCGGACTTCCAGAGAACAAAAACACATGACTCACACATAGTACAAGGCGCACAAACGTTGCATTTCTTAAGCACCCTCCTAGCTGAAATGGATAGCAGTCAGAAAGACAGGTGACTGTCCAACCTTTGAAAGCCAACGCCACTATTAGGGAAAATTCTGAATTTTAAAAACAATGGTAGGCAATGAGACTTGTGTACTTCACATGTAAAACCCAATTTGATGGGGAACTTTTGCATCCTTGAGGCAGGGTGCTCTTACATCGACAGGGGCAGAACATAGTGCAAAATACAGTATCAATTGACGCATGAAATAATGCAAGCTGTAAGAGTATCATTACATATGGGTGAAATAGTGCAAACAAGTGATAAAGAAATTTGTTAAATGCAGAAATTATTGCAGAAGGCATAATTATTCATGAAGGTGCAGTAGGATAATAAAGAAGGGAATTATAGGATATCTTTTACACAATGACTTATATATGTAATAATTGTGTAGCTGCATAAAATCCCACCTGAGAAGAGACTCTTACAATCCTTTTCACCTTTCACTTCTGAACCTAATTAACATACACGGGCAGGTAGGTGCAAAGGAAGGAAATCACTGAGGCCAACACAGCAATGAACCAAGGAGCAGTAAAATCTACTCAACCCTCCCACACAGCAACCGCCGCAGAGAGAGAAATTTCTGGGATGAATATTCCGGATCATCATTTATCAACATCATTTATCTGTTGGCACATGACATCTTTGATGTTTTTTCTTGTCTAATACTGATCCTGTAGTATTGAATTTGTGTATTTTATGAAGTGCACACCTGTGAGGAGGAACAATTTAATGAAATGTTTCCCCACATAACTTTATGACAATGATTAGGCGATTCATATTTTAAAACATGACTCACATACACAAATTTGATCAACAGCACAGTTCTCCAGTGACCACTGACTGCTGTGTAACTGGATGAGATTGGCAGAAAGTTCCACTGCTGACTGCATAGTAAGTGGAGTGCAGGAGACATGCATTGTATATGTCTGCAGTCGAAGTGAGTGAAAAGCAAGTCTTATTTATAAAAAAAAACAAACAAAAAAACACCTGATGGCACTGTATATGTAATTCACAAAAATGCATTTGAGTTTTATTACCAAACTTATATTAACCTTTGTACTGTACAAAAATTGCTCTTAAATTTTTGCTTCCATACGCCTTACTACACATTATTCCAATGTATGAAAGTAAATAAATATAATGTTATATGCTAGCATTCCGAGCACAAACAAAACCTTACAGTATACAAGAGGGTGTAGTTGCTATTGACACGAAACTTACCAACAGATCTGGATCATTTTCATCTCCAGACAGCTCCTCATCCGAAGGAATGTCCTTTAGACTCTGTGCCACCATTACATCCAAATTTGGAACCACAGGTGCAGGTTTAGCAGCTGTTAATAAAATAAACCCATTATAAATTTTTTGACCATGGAACTTTCTGTATTTAACACATAAAAGATGGATTTACATACCCTTTTTTGGTTTTCGTGGTGTTTTTCCAGAAGTTATTGCTAACAATTCTGCTTCCAGATCGTCATCATCGTCGTCATCCATATTTTCCATATCATCAAAATCGTTTTCCCCAGGGATGTCGAATAACCCATACTAAACAAAAAAAGAAAATATCTTGTTCAATTTATAAAATAATCAATGCATAAACTCTGGGCGTTTACCAAGAATTTTTTGAGAAATTTCCCTATGTTATAACTGACGCCAGTAGCCATCACGGAACAAAAAGGAAGAACATCAGTGTCAATACATGAAATATAGGGGGGGGGGAAATCTGAGCACAGAGATCATGAAAAATTACATTGACATTTTAAACTTTGAAAGCATTTTAAGGCATTATAATTCACATATACAAAGATTATGGCAAATTTTATTGGTAAATTATGATAGAACAGCTGTTAATTTAAAGTTTTCTTATTTTCTATTTCTTTCTTAATTACCTCATTTTACCACGTCTGCAATTTTGTTTCTTATAATCACATAGCTACTAGAGCTTTGATGCAAGTGCACCCTGAAAGATGACATACATCTGACATTGTATTGCTCAGTACATGTTATGAATTGCATAGGTAACACCCACATTTTCTGTATTTCTTTATTTACAATGTGTAGCTAAAATCATTCTGTTTCTTTTGCATTTCCTTACAAATTGTTAAATAAAATTGTGTCCTTTAAACATTTAGGTAAGCATGTAAACTTTCATTTTTTTTGTACCTAATACCTAGATTCCGTAGATCTAGCCTTCTAATACATAAGACTAGCAGCATCTATATACCACTACCCGTAAAAAGGCCTCTTTGTCTGTGGAGTTGTGATAATTAACGACCTTCTACCCACCTACGTAAACGGTTAACATCTTGTCTTGTTTGCTTTTATAAACACCTAAATAAAATACAGCCCTCATAATGCAAAATACATGTTCTTTGTGCATAGCTATTAAAAGTAAATATGAATCTATGGAGCGGGAATAAAGATATGCTATCACAGACCGTTAACGTATCTTAACCTATAAGGTCTTTGCGGATATCAATGAATTACTTGCCTGTGACAACCCTTTACCAGAGTTTGCACGCTTCCTCACTTCCTTTTTCTTACCAAACATTTTCTCTTTTATTCTTGTGCAAGAAACTCAAAATCCAAATATGTTTTTCTACGACTTCAAACTTTCAACTTAGACTTCATGATTCACGATTTGAAACTGCTTGTGCTGCCACAGAACAGCAAACTCTAAAGTGCTGCTCTCTAAAGTACTACTAGTGATTCACTGCTAGTAATAGTGAATGATAGATTGTCGGAATCGAAAGTCATTTCAAGGGAACGCTTCATCCCCTGGAAGTGTGGAGTTCTTTGGTGTTCTGTGGAGTGACCACTTCGCTTTCTATGACATCTACTTCCAACATCAAAGTCGAACACTCGAAGTTTATTCCATTGACAGATAGATCTGTTGGTAATGGCAGTGCATTCGCTATTACCACAGAGCCGTATTTAGATGGGGAGTTTTTAGGGTTTACCCCCCCCCCCGGCCCGCACCGAAACTTCTGACAGTTTAATTTATTTACATTCATATCAAATCAACATGCGAAATTTTTCATAGATAACATTAGATCTACTGTTAGTAGCACATTTAAGGAAAAGGAAACTTAATATATTGTCCCGGTTTTCGAAGCAGTCTCGGTTTTATGCTGTAAGATGGAATATCTTAGTTCTGGTGCGTTTTTCCTGTCTATAATATAATGTCTCCAAGCAATTTTCTTGCCCCATAACTTCTATATACTACAGAGTAATTACATGCTGTGTAGGATACCTACTGCTAAGTTTAGATTTAATTATGGAAAACCCCACCCGATTTTTTTTTCTTTCTTGATACAGGCATGTATTACCATTTATTGTTTTAGATTTAAGGTGGAACTATGGATCGTGGTATTACATATCCAATTCGATATTTACCTTCGCGACTGAGGGATTCACTTTTGCTTGTTTTTCTTGTAGTACACCGTCTCTTTCATTATCGCTCGCTATGCGCTGGCAGGTCACGTGATGCAGAACTGTGCTACTGCGCAATCTGTATTCACCCGCCAATGTGTGCTCCCTACTACAGTGACATATTTGCACTCAAATTTGCTCCTTATCTACGTAAATACATTTCACATATGAAATATGGACATTTTTTGTTCCACTCTGTAAGTTGCTGGAACATTTTTCTCGTCCCGTACATTATTATTATTATTATTATTATTATTATTATTATTATTATCATCATCATCATCAACATCTATTATTACCTACTTTATTGTCAACTTTAGGGTGCATACAATTTTTGTATAACACAATTTTACAATCTCTTAGTAGACAGATGAAACTTACCACTACTTTCTAATATTTCACTCATACTCATGAATTGCTGTATAAACAAGTGGATGGACAGCCTGAACGCTGTGGTGTCTCTTCTTCTTTGTGCATCAGGTGGTCAAAATGCTTGAAAACGTCTAATTTATCCTTCAAACGCGGAAAATTAGTGAGCACACAAAAATACTGGGTGAATCATATAAAACCAACACTGTAAATATTTCTGAAACAATGGGTTTTACAGATACACGGTTTGGATAGAAGTTCCTGAGGTTGCGGATTCAATCCCAGCAGAGGGCAATGTTTTTTTTTTTTGGCGTAAAGGTCCTTAGCATGGCTTTCTTTGGAAGGGAAGTAAAGTCGGTGGTCCCGTGTCGTAGATTTATGCTACGTAAAAGAACCTCAAGCCTGATAAAGAGACCTCTGATCAAAATTACCGGTCTTTCACGCCCAATATACAATGGGACGCTAAGGACCACAGCAGTTAAAGAGCGTCCTTAAATAAAAAACTCAAAAGTTTTCATAGAACTACATTTCATACAAAGGCACATAAATGTAATCCATAAGGATGTAGTTCACTACAGTACCTAGTCAGTGTATGTTATGAATATTTTGATTTATCAACAATACCATCATATGAACAGTATCTAGTCAATTTGTTGTAAACATTTTGACTAATCAACAATATTATCATATGGGCAGTACCTAGTCAATATATGCAGTGAACATTTTGACTAACGAGCAATACTATCATATAACAGTAGCTAGTCAATATATGTTGTGAACCTTTTGAGTGATCAAAAGACTATCATACTAATCAAAATATATCGTAAACACTTGACTAATCAGCAATACTATCATGCTAACAATATTTGGTCAATATATTTTGTGAACCTCCTGACTAATCAGCAATATCATGCAAACAGTACCTAATCAATATATGTTGTGAACATTTTGATTATCAGCAACACTATCATACCAATAGTAGCTAGTCAATATAGTTGTGAACATTTTGACTAATCAGTAATACTATCATACATACAGCACCTAGTTAGTATATGTTGTGAACATTTTTATCGATCAGCAGCATTATCATACTAATGGTACCTAGTCAATATATGTTGTGAACATACACTATGTGATCAAAAGTATCCGGACACCCCCACAAACATACGTTTTTCATATTAGGTGCATTGTGCTGCCACCTACTGCCTGGTACTCATTATCCGCGACCTCAGTAGCCATTAGACATCGTGAAACAGCAGAATGGGACGCTCCGTGGAACTCACGGACTTCGAACGTGGTCAGGTGATTGGGTGTCACTTGTGTCAGAAGTCTGTACGCGAGATTTCCACACTCCTAAACATCCCTAGGTCCACTATTTCTGATGTGATAGTGAAGTGGAAACGTGAAGGGACATGTACAGCACAAAAGCGTACAGGCCGACCTCGTCTGTTGACTGACAGAGACCGCCGACATTTGAAGAGGGTCGTAAAGAGTAATAGGCATACATCTGTCCAGACCATCACACAGGAATTCCAAACTGCATCAGGATCTGCTCCAAGTACTATGACAGTTAGGCGTGTGGTGAGAAACCTTGGATTCCATGGTCGAGCGGCTGCTCATAAGCCACACATCACGCAGGAAAATGCCAAACGACGCCTCGCTTGGTGTAAGGAGCGGCAACATTACACGATTGAACAGTGGCAGAACGTTGTGTGGAGTGACGAATCACGGTACATAATGTGGCGATCCGATGGCAGGGTGTGGGTATGGCGAATGCCCGGTGAACGTCATCTGCCAGCGTGTGTAGTGCCTACAGTGAAATTCGGAGGTGGTAGTGTTATGGTGTGGTTGTGTTTTTCCTGGAGGGGGCTTGCACCCCTTGTTTTGTGTGGCACGATCACAGCGCAGACCTACATTGATATTTTAAGCACCTTCTTGCTTCCCACTGTTAAAGAGCAATTCGGGGATGGCAATTGCATCTTTCAACACGATCGAGCACCTGTTCATATTGCACGGGCTGTGGCGGAGTGGTTACACGACAATAACATCCCTGTAATGGACTGGCCTGCACAGAGTTCTGACTTGAATCCTACAGAACACCTTTGGAATGTTTTGGAATGCCAGCTTTGTGCCAGGCCTCACCGACCTACATCGATACCTCTCCTCAGTTCCGCACTCCGTGAAGAATGGGCTGCCATTCCCCAAGAAACCTTTCAAAACCTGATTGAAAGTATGCCTGCGAGAGTGAACGCTGTCATCAAGGCTAAGGGTGGGCCAACAACATATTGACTTCCAGTATTACCGATGGAGGGTGCCACAAACTTGTACATCATTTTCAGCCAGGTGTCCAGATACTTTTGATCACGTAGTGTATGTTGTGATTGATCAGCATCATTATCATACTAACAGCAATCAATATTTTTGTGATAATTTTGATTAATCAATAGCATATATTACTAACAGTATTTAATCAATATATGTTGCAAGCATTTTGTGTGATAGCAGCATTATCATACCAACAACTATCAATATATTTTGTGAACATTTTAATTAATCTGCAACACTTTACTGCTAATATTAGTCAACGTATGTTTAGAATACTTTTATTAACCAGCAATATTTTCATGCATTTTTGTCTAAGTAGGTTGTGAATGTAAAACATTAATCAATATATTGTGAATTATTAATCAGTAACATGTCTCTTGTACTTATAGTAGTTTGCACGTTTTTTAAACTTACTGTGATTAATCAGAAGTGTTCTGTCTTGTACTAACAGTAGCAGACACTGACACTATTTGCATTAACTTTTTATTTACTTCACATTACACAATTAGTTTATCAATATAATTAATTCTACTTCACTGTAACTGATTGCTATTAGAGGATCCTATACACTTAACACCCTGTTATTCATGCCAGCTAGCTGCTATCTTTATCTTACTCTTTTATTCTAATTTTTGTTTAAATCTGTAATACTTTTAAGTAGTTCTATCCTATCTCCTTTGTTCTGCTGTTCTTGCCTTTATTTCAGCCCTCACTTGTATCAAAGTCCTCCTTTACCTTAATAAATGTTTTCCATTTTCCTCTTGCCTTCCCTGCATATTTATCAAATAATTTCAGAAACATTTGTCTATGTATTTCTAAATAGTTTTAAAACTAGAATTTTTGTTTATAATTATTCCATGTTTTGTTTCAATTTTTTTCTAACATACTGCAGTTTCCTGAAATTCCATTCTACAGTGCAGATGTCTATGTTTTTATATAATGTGAAAAATTCAATATTTGTTTTCAGTTCACTGCACCAATTGCCCCTATTCTTCAACATACTAATCCTTCACTTTCAATTTTATGACAGATATAAACTTACTTTTCTCTAACCTATATCTTCTTAAATTTTCTTTAAAAGTTAAGAGTGCTCTGATCTCTTATGCTTCAAAATATTTTCTATTTTTCAATATTATTTATCCTTAGTTTCACTTTATTCCTGTTTACTTCTCTAAAAATCTGCACTGAAGTTTGTATCATGTAATCTACAGCTGTTATTGATCAAATGGTGCTCGAGAACTAAAGGTAATGTAGAAATGTATAGTATTCTAAAAATAACATTTGTGTAAATATATTTTTCTTTGAAAGCATGCATAGAGAGTGTTTGTATAAAACAAAACAAAAAGTCCCCCCCCCCCACTCAAAAGCATTAAAAGTTCTTTTTCTTGTAATGAATGCAGAAAATGTTTTGCACACAAATCTGTTCAGTTCTTCAATGATAAATGAACTCTTTTCTTTTGCATACTTTACACTGGAATTTTATGGAAGCAGTTTTGACTATATCACTGCAACAGCATTTGATGGGTTAATGGAAATTCACTCTTTCACTGTCCAATGTTGCCATTATTTTGCAGGTAAATTTTTCAGGCTATGAATAAAGCATTAAATCTTATGTAGCTTATGTATAAAATATTACAAATGAAATACAGACCCTATTCATTGTAAGAAGTTCTTTTATACAAACTCGTGGCTTTGTCAAAATTGAAGTAGAATAATGTCATGCAGAATACATGTAAAGAATACAATATAATGGAAAGGTAGAAGATAACAATATGATATAATGATAATAATAATATGAAAGGGCATCAATTATGTGTGGCTATTTACATATCTGTACCTATGCTTCTGTGATATAAAAAGAATTATTATTGACTAATATATTGTTTATCTCTTTCCCAAAAGTTCTTTGTTCTAACTTTTTGTATTTTGCAGCATGATCTACAAACTCCAAGTGAATTCATTCTATTAATGCAGTTTTGGTATGCCATAATGCTTCAGGATATGCATCTCATCTATTTCTATGGCATATTTAATTTATTGAACATGAATTTCGTTAAATTGGAAACTGTGCTTGAAAGCTATTTGTGGACTAAATATCAATAGAGAGTTATCCACAGCAAAAGAAATTTGACAATCTTTTATCTATGTAGGAGTTGTAGTGTTACTGTCACACTAATAAGGTAAAAGATTGGAAAATAAAATGATTCTCGGTTCTCCTCATGAATCCCTATTGACTGAAACATTACAACTTCATGTGAAGTTTAAACCTTGCATATAATTGGTGAAGGAAAGATTGTTACTGAAGCATTTAAAACAAGTAAAATATTTGCAACGGTGCCTATGCTAACCTCTCTGTGTGATAAATTGTGGACATGCTATTTCTGTGTTTGTGTGGAAGAGAGAGTAAACTGTATTAGAAATTCATGTTTTAACTTGGCCTAGTTATAGTCAATCAAAATCTCAGCAAAGTATTAATATATAAGTATTGATTGAGATGAGAGGTGCAATAACTAAAATAAAATACACATTTAAAAGTGGCAAATTGCAAGTCAAAGAAGGTATAGCTCAATTGAATATAACTTCTAAGTACACAAACAGTTTTAATGCAAACCCAGATATGGGAAGTGAAAACTGGTATTATTGTTAACAGTAAAGTGATGAGAAAATGGTTCAAGAGACCTAGAGTTATATTTGTGCTATATGCAGATGTTAAGACTAATGATGTGTAACAGATATGCACATAACAATGATAACAGTATGCACTACTTCAACAGGAATAAAGATTATTATGCTTATAACACTTGAACAAGTGAGGAAATGATATACAGTGTCACAGACTCATTATAACATTTGATAGTGGATCCCATAAAGGAATAATTCTGTACAATAAGATATCCAGATCTTTGAAAGCAATGCTGGGGAAAATCTTCAAATCTAAAGTGCAAAAACTCTTATTAAAGCACAAATTTTGCAACATTAATGATTTTTCTAAAATCAAGTACTTGCAGCACACTTGTTACTATTATATTAAGGTTATAGTCCTAATGTATTTATGTACATTTCTATGTGTCTGTTTTACTTATTAGTAATCATTCTGTAATTTAACGATATGCATATTTCTAATTTATGGTAAATAAAAATCTAATCTAATTTAATCTACTAAATAATAAACTTGTCCTTAAACTTATAGTAAGTGTTATGTTCATATAGTAACAAAGTTACATACACTATTTTTCTGGTAAAAGTCTGTTTAATATAAGTGGTGAATCATTAAATATACTTTTAAATGAAAGATTAGCTGGAAAGTATGTAGTGAAGAAACAAGTATGTTTTTATATGCATCAAATGGTATAAAAATGATTCCTTGTGCCGATAATCAACAACAATAAAAAAATATGAGAAAGTCAAAATATATGCACTTAATTACCTTATTTTGTAACAAAAGGTTTGACTTTGTAGGTTTTGAACAGTAAAAAAGACTGAGTTTTATTTATGAATGCTTTAACTACTATGGTTCTTAGCGTCCCATTCTATATTGGGTGTGAAAGGCCAGAAATTTTGCTCAGAGGCCTCTTTATCAGGCTCATGGTACCCCTAGTCCATGCAGGATGACTTTGAATAGTAAAAGGTGGTAATTTCAACAAAAATGGTAACCATTGTTTCAAACAATCATTGTTTGTTTTTATGATGCAAGCAATATAGAGTACATTTTGGCAGCAATCACTAGTTTGTAATGAAAAACTTTGATGAACATAATAGAAAATTAAGTTAAAATGAAATTATTTTTTACAAAATAATTTATAAGTATTCGCAAGAAAAATAGGGTATAAAAACAAACATTTTTAAACTTTAGAATAGAAAATTATCAGAGGATCTTCAATAATTTCAATAATTTCCTGGTAAAATTGTAGGAAATACTGCAAAAATGTAGCAATAAAAAGAATTGGAACATTATTATTATTAACATTTTAGAAATTTGAAAGAAAATGATTCTGGATTGTGGAAAATGATTACTTGTGGGTACTGAAGAGTAATTTTGTAATCTAAAAAAATTAAAAAAAAATCACATTCAAATACATAACAAACCCCACCATTAAAGCGTATTGGCATTAAAAAGATATGATGTAATACATATACTGGATCCAGCATGGATATTATGGAAAACTGGTATGCTGTGGCTGACACAGGGCAAATTATGGGTTAAGTACTATAAAGGTGAATATAATGCAACAGTATGATATAAAAGTAGCAGTTTGAATGGCAAATTCTTAAGAAATACGAAAACAGTCCTCTACTGCTATAAAATATGGTTATTGATACATTGTTACTCTAGTAGTGTAAGATATTAAACCATAGGTATCAGTGGTGCTTTGAGCAGAATTGACATATATTGTAACAGAAATATATCAGAGAGCTGTTCAGATCTCCATTGGTAATTATCTTAAAGAAAATAATGATATTCTATATTATGGCACTGGTATGTATATTCCAGACATAGAAACACTTGTTTTTAAATATGCTACACAATATATTTTAGAAACATGAAGTTAATATTGCTGTACTGGTGATTGAATTGAGTTTTTTTATTTATGACGCTGTTTAACTGCTATGGTTCTTAGCTCCCATTCTATATTGGACATAAAGGACTGGAAAGTTTGCTCAGAGGCCTCTATATCAGGCTTGAGGTTCTTTTACATGCCGTAAATCTATGAGGGGACCGCCTTTACTTCCCTTCCAAAGGAAGCCAAGCTAATGACTTTTATGCCTGAAAAAATCCATTGCGCTCCACTGGGTTTGAACCCTTAATCTTGGGAACTAGAGGATGATACTGCTAGACCATGGAGGACGATACTGTATGGTAAAATATTATCATAATGAACATAAAACATAATATTCATATGCACATGAAGGGGATATATCTCTGTGTGTGTCTGTTGGCATGGGAGGGGGGTGCGTGCGTGTATGATGAAAGTTGCAAACATATTATTAGACTTAATGATGTAATGAAGGAAAAAAAAAAACCAGTATGAGCACCTTAATAAATAAATTGTGAAGGTAAACTGAGTGACTGAAAATATGTAAAGAGAGTTTAGCAAATGTGTTCAGCAGACCTAAACAAAATCACTGCAAAGAGTTTACTGGCAAATAAAAATGTCTCAACATACATAACACAAAAAGTGTTAGTCATAAATATATAAACTGTAAGGTACCTTAGTTCATAATGGTGAACCAGTAAGTGAAAAAGTGGAATGTTTAAACATTTTGTTGAACAAAATACTGAAAACAACACAAGTTCTGCAGATGATTAAAGCTTGGTGTTGGTGTGACCATGCACAGACCAGACTGAAAAGCAACTTTTAATGCTACAAAACTGTTCCTCACTTACATGAAGTCTGAATGTATTCATAATTGTTTGTTGATACCCAAATATTTTCTCAAGAAGATTTAGAAATGCACAAAACAAATGTATCAATAAAAGTATAGATTGCCAATTTTAAGAAAATCATGTTCAGCTGTGTTTTAGTTTTATGCCATATGTTTAAACGGATATCCTTATGTTTTAAGTAGGCATTGTTTTATTGTTTAAAATAATCTCCAGTCTGTTTTGATGGTATCTTCCTATTAATGAATACAAATCTAATATTCACTTTAGTCATCACAGAGGATCATCTTAACCTACTTTAAACTTAATTGAAACCTATGGCATTTAAGAGCTGTTGGGTGTTAAACTATTTTAGAAAAGTATGTTTTTGTACCAAAAATTATCTTGGAACATCAACTAGGTAATATTAAAAGAATATTTTGTTATTTTGTATTAGATTGATAAAGTATTTGTTAATGTGTTCACTTTGTAAAAATGCTTCAATTTATAATTTCATAATTTGTAAAGATGTTTTCAAATTTGCTTCCTTTTCTTTTTTGTACAAAATAACATAAAAATTTGTTTGTATATTCATTGGTGAATAAACTATTTTAAATTACTACTGTCCATTTGTATTAAACAATCACAGGATTATTTGTATACATTGTTATACAAATTGTCATTACATTGTTTGTATAAATTCCAGTGTTCCTCCCTTTGTCAAGTGTTCTATACTCTTTTTATAGTATCATGAAAAACAATCCAATAGGACAGCATTTTTGCTTATTTGTAGTTATACAAGTTATTCTTACAAAAGTTTATTTTCCCAACTACTTCATTTTAATGGAGAAATTTCCAGAAATGACTGCAGTACACATTTCATTATAGATTCAAAGTGAATAACGATAATCAAATATTTGACACTTGGTAGAGATTTAGATTAAAAAAAATTGATTTTTTGTTCTTTGTATTAATGGATTATAAATGATATAAGGAATATATCTATGTAATCCTTTTTGTTGTTTGGAACTTTAAAGGGCTCCTATGGTGCAGAGATGTTATAGTATATTGGCATGTAACAATGAACTTACCTTGTTGTTTTTAACAATTCTTTGTAAGTTTTAGTTTTTAAACTTCAGGTACGCTTTTCTCAAAGTCTATTTAACTTAGAAGTTTGAAATTTTATATGGGTATACAGAATGTTTAGCTGCATTTAGTAGGTTAAACCTTATGATTCTAAATTACACGGTTTCCACGAAAAAATTATAAATACAAAAAAAAAAACTACACCAAAAATTATTTTCTTGTGATTGTTTTTACTTTCTCTACTATGTAGAGTAAGTAGAGGAAGTATTGCATTCGATACGATTTCATCGGCAATACATGTTTTGAGGCCCCTGAATCCAAAAACAGCATTTTTGGAAAAATATCCGTGTGTGTGTCCGTGTATCTGTGAACAGCATAACTAAAAAATGAAAAGTTGGATAAATACCAAAATTGATATTTAGGTTCAGCATCTTTCAAAGATGCGACACAAAGATTTTCAAGAAAATCCCATCACAGACTACCGTCCACATGGAACATTTTTCGAAAATTTTGATTTTTTGAAAAATGGCTCTAACGATTTTAATTAAAATGTCATATATTTAAGATATTTTTTAACAAATGAAATGCATATCTTGAATTTTCTTGAAATGCTACTTAAAGCCCTCTTCATTCTGAATGGCTTTTGTATAACTGGTAACTGTTAATTGTATAACTGATAGACAAAAGCTTCTTCACAAAAATGTAGATCTCGTTAAAACACACAATTTATGTCATGTGCAATTTTTTGTGTAGAATGAATCGTTTCCGAGATATTCCTTGTTATTTGTTTGAATTTTTCAATACTTACACTTTTTCTCAAATGGGAATTCGTTATTCGTTTTTTTTTTGTTTTTATGTCCTGGGCATACAAAGAGAATGAAATGCTCCACATAGCAACCAGCTCTTAAAAGATTTGACTATCGCTTAATACTACCACATTCTCCTTGCACCTACAAGAAAATTAGCAATAAGATAATTTCTGCAAATGTTTATCTCGATTAACCTGAAGTAGATGGAGAATAAGCGCTTGTAAAAATAGTTTGTACAAGAGTGGAGAAAGTCATGTGAGTGTAACGCATCAGATTTTTTAAAAAATTAAATTAGTTCCTCAAATGGACAAATAATTAAAACGACTATCGTAAGTTACTTATAAAAACTCACAATAAGAAAGTAGCAGAGTTCTGGTCTTTATTTTCAGAGAAAAGTGTGTCTATAAATGAAAGTAAATTTTTTAAAATTATTTTACATGTTTAAATATTTTTATAATTAAAAGGTTTAAAGCTAGCTAAAAATCTTGATACCAGTATGCTCAGAAAACCTTCTTTAATAAGCAGAAGAAGTTCATTGTCCTAGATGGTGCAATTCTAGAGAAAGCTGACTTTCTTTCAATTTCAAAAAGTGTAAAAATACCCTGCGATCTCTACCAAGTGTCTTTAAAAATTGGACGCTATGTATTGGCCTTACAATGCTATGCTCCTTGTGTATAATCGCGATAAACAGCTGAATATCGAAAGGATCTGAAAAGAATGCCAAAGTATTTAACAATTACTTGAAACATTAATTATTAATGGATGTTTCGGAAATGGCTGATGTCACAAACAATTTATTTTAAATAAATTGTGTGTTTTAAAGACATTTACACTTTTTGTGTAGTACGTTTTCGTCTATCGCTTAGCGTTTACTAGTTATACAAGATTATACAAAATTCCTTCCGAATGAAGAGGACTTCCTAGGCTATTCCCAGAAAATTCAAGATATACTTTTTATTTTTTATGCAAATATCTTTAATATATGTTATTTTAATCAAAATCGTTAGAGCCATTTTTAGAAAATAAAAACAAATCGAAAAATGTTCCATGTAAAGGGTAGTTTGGAGTGGGGGATTTTCTTGAAAATCTTCGTGTCGCATCTTTGAAAGGTACTGAACCTAAACACCAAATTTGGTATTTATCCGAATTTTCAAAATGCTTTTTTTAAATTTATTCTAGGTGCCTCTAAGTATGTATTTCCGATGAAACTTGATATCAAATCTTGGGTGGAATGCAATACCTTCTCTACCTACTAGGTACGTGGTAGAGATTCATTCATTCTTTCTCTGTTTGACCTCCTCTTATGTAGGACTTACCCCCCTCCCAGGACTTACAGGCGGGTGCTTGGGGTCAGAGGCCCGTCGAGGAGCAGACACTCATGGGTCAGACAGAATATCCGGGATGGGTGATCAGCCCGATGTCTGGTATGGGAGGAAGGAAGTAGATGAAACGAAATGATGGTGAAATGGATGAAAGGAAAGGTGATGATGGAGCAGTTGGTGGAATGAATGGCGAGGGAAACCGGAGAATCCGGAGAAAACCCGCCCAGATGCCGCTTTGTCCACCACAAATCCCACATGCGGGTCCCTGGGAATGAACACGGGCCGACTCGGTGAGAGGCGAGCGGTCTAACCACTCGGCACGTGGTAGAGAAAGTAAAAAAATTACAAAGTATTCAAAAATTCAAACTACTAATAAGGGCTGTTTGTGGAATGGCTGATGCTACAAGTTGTTTGAAATAAATTGTGTGTTTTAAAGAAAACGACATTTGTTTTTGTACTACTTTTTGTAGTACACGTTTTTTTACGTACACGTTTACTTATTATGCAAAATTCCTTCTGAATGAAGAGGACTTCACAGACTATTCCCAGAAAATTCACTGAGGTGATGGCTCAGGCGACAATATCTGTGACCCGCATTTGGGACGTCCCTGGATCGATCCCCGGCGACCGCCCCCTCTGGCCCATAGGTTTCTCGTGGTTTCCCCGGAGCGAAAGCTGGGATGGTTCATCTTCCTCTACGACTCTCTTCTCTCTCGTTTCCTGCACCCATCTTCTTTGTCATCTGCTTCAGGGTTGTAGGACCAGGCGAAGGTTTTGGTGGGTGGCTTGTGTTCTGTAAAATTTTTTCCTTGGCGTCGTTGCAGTACCGCTCAGTTAGGTCTTTCCTCCGAGTGGGCTGGGATCCTGGAGGTTGGTGGCCTGTGGACAGGGACCAGGCGTCGTCGGCTGCGTTCTGGAAACGTTAGGACCCCGTCTATGCTTGCGCCAGCAGCATCCGGATCTAGTCGCCCTTCGGTTCTCTCCCCTCATCCCTCCCTCTCAGGGGTCACGTTGAAAGCAAAAAGGGCCATTACGGTCTACTTGCGGTGTTCTGCCCCGCTTCCAGGAGCCCCTCCGTGATGCGTACCTTTCCTTATCTTTACTCAGAAAATTCTAGATATGTATGTTCATATATATTTTTTACATTGAGAAGATGGTTTGTATTGTAACTTGTTTGCATCACGCTTTGGGCGTCAATTTGAAGTAGGTCGTATTGAAGGAGTTGTATTATATTTCAACTGTTGGGGAGCCAAACTTGTAGTAGTTGCAACCGCACGTATAGTAAACAGTTTCCGGTAGCCTTCGCCTCAAATGTACTTTCAGGTGACCTTTGCCCCAAGTTTAAAAAAATATTAACTTTGTAATTTAACTGTTTCTTTAAATATTATATATTTATGTTTGCCTCGGCTGCGTCAGTATTATTATTGGAGACACGTTTCTCTTAGCAGGGTTGTGGTGTGACTAAGAATGTAGGCTTACACAGATTATAATTTTACTTCACTCCTTTTATTAATGGTTGATACGATTTATATAACACTTCACTGATAGAGAGCGGTGAGATTCTTTTATTAATTATTTGCACTTTTTAACATGTAAACTATTTTTTCGTCTCACACGAATACGTATTTAATCTCTTGAGGATGCATCTCGCGTCCGGTTACACACACTGTCTGCAGGCAACTGAATTGATTTCAACGCCTAAACTTGTAAATTTCTGTATTTCAAGTCTCTGATTGACTATTCCTAATCCAATAGAATACCTTCATTTAACTAAAGCTTTTTCTGGTTGTTGATTGGCTATTTTTTATAAACTGTCACTAAAATTACATTATTGCTTCCAAGAATCAAAGTAGTATTGTTAAACTTTCAAATTCATTATTGCCTCAAGGTTACCTCATTGTTAGCAACTTTCAACCTATTATTCTCACAGCTCCTACATTATTAAATTACGTAATATATTCACATAACATTATTACACATGGATACAACAATACAAGCATATGCAATGACTGTTACATACATTTTACAAATTATTACATACACATATTGCTTCAAGGCGGGCTGTTATTGAATTTACATATTATATAATTAGACTGAAATCATTTTAGTGTTAAAAACACTGCCTCAACATATAAATACCTAAAATATGTGCTATATTAATTAATACTGTTAGAGCCATTTTTTGTGAAAATATCCAAAATGTTTTCATATAAAGGGTTGTTTTGGGGCGGGGGAGTTTTGTTGAAGATGTTCGCGTCGCATCTTTGGGAGATATTTAAATAACAAGTTTGGTATCTCTCTCTCTCTCTCTCTCTCTAGGACACACACCGAGCGAGATGGATCATGGTAACGTGTGGGGCTTGCGTTCGGAAATGTGCGATTTAGATCCCTCCAAGACCCTCCTCCCTAAGTGAGGATTTTTCAAAATTTTCCTCAGCCCTAATCACTGGCAAATGCCGGGGAGATACCCTAAACTTAGGCCTGGAACGTTTCCTTTCTCGAATATTTCGTGTATAATCAATATCCACCGCTTACGGTGCCTTACAGAGTAAGAACGGGCGTTAAAACATACTAAAATACCCACACCCACGCGCCCTTTTATCTTATTACAAGGGAAAACAGCAGAAACATCTTACACATCCAGTTCTCTCTTTAACTGAGAACCGAACTGATGGCTTACGGGTTTGAAGACAAGACAACCTACCCTTAAGTCACAGATGACTGGATGGGAGCAATAAGTACAATATATGAGTAGTGGGTCCAAAGAAAATCGTTGTATAGGAGAGTTTTTATTCATTTTATTTCTTTCACTTTCTCTACTACGTATAGCAAGTAAGGGAAGTATTGTATTCCACCCAAAAATTCGATACCGAGATTTCACCGGAAATACATGTTTTGAGACCCCCTGAATCCAAAAAAATCTGATGTGTTACACTCACATGACTTTCTCTACTCCTGTACAATCTATTTTTACAAACGCCTATTCTCCATATGCTTCATGTTAATCGAGATATCGAGATGTCAATCTTATTGGTAATTTTCTTGTAGATGCAAGGGGAATATGGTAGCTTTTAAGCGATAGTCAAATATTTTAACGCTGGTTGCTATGTGGCGAATTCCATTCTCTTTGCATGTTCAGGACAAAAAAAATGAATAACGAATTTGAGAAAAAGTATAAGTATTGGAAAATTTAAGGAAATAACAAGCAATATCTCGAAAACGGTTCACTCAACAAAAGAAACGTATATGACATAAGTTGTGTATTTTAACGCGATCTACATTTTTTGTGTAGTAAAATTTTGTCTATCTCTTATGGTTTACCAGTTATGCAAAAGTCGTTCACAATGAAGAATATTTTTGGAGACATTCCCAGAAAATTCGAGATATACATTTCATTTCTCATGACAATATCTTAAACATATGATATTTTAATCAAAATCGTTAGAGCCGTTTTTGAGAAAATTAAAATTTTCGAAAAATTTTCCATGTAAAGGGTAGTCTGGGGTGGGGTGATTTTCTTGAAAACCTTCGTGTCGCATCTCTGGAAGATACTGAACCTAAATACCAAGTTTGGTGTTTATCCGACTGTTCGTTTTTGAGTTATGCTGTTCACAGACACACAGACACACAGACACACAGACAGACACACACACGGACATGTTTCCAAAAATGCTTTTTTTGGATTCAGTGATTCTCAAAACATGTATTTCCGGTGAAATCTCGGTATCGAATTTTTGGGTGGAATGCAATACTTCCCCTACTTACTATACGTAGTAGAGAAAGTAAAAAGCATTTTTGGAAACATGTCTGTGCGTGTCTGTGTGTCTGTGAACAGCATTACTCAGAAACGAACAGTCGGATAAACACCTAACTTGGTATTTAGGTTCAGTATCTTCCAGAGATGCGACACGAAGGTTTACAAGAAAATCCCCTTATCCTAGATTACCCTTTACGTGGAACATTTTACGAAAATTTTAATTTTCTCAAAAATGGCTCTAACGATTTTGATTAAAATATCATATGTTTAAGATATTTTTATGACAAATGAAACGTATATCTCGAATTTTCTGGGAATGTCTCCAAAAGTATTCTTCATTGTGAACGACTTTTGCATAACTGGTAAACCATAAGAGATAGACAACATTTTACTACACAAAAATGTAGATCGCATTAAAATACACAATTTATGTCATATACATTTTTTTTTGTTGGGTGAACCATTTTCGAGATATTGCTTGTTATTTCCTTAAATGTTCCAATATTTATACTTTTTCTCAAATTCGTTACTCATTTTTTTGTCTTGGTAATGCAAAGAGAATGGAATATTCCACATAGCAACCACCTCTTAAAATATTTGACTATTGCTTAAAGCCTAGCAATTCCCCTTGCATCTACAAGAAAATTAGTAATAAGATTAACATCTCGATATCTCGATTAACATGAAGCATATGGAGAATAAGCGTTTGTAAAAATAGTTTGTACAAGAGTAGAGAAAGTCATGTGAGTGTAACACATCAGCTTTTTTTATAAAGTTTTCCAGCGAAATTATGTAGTTGTAAGCACTGTAGTCAATCCATATCGCTGCATTACTGCCTAAAATCAGCGTGGCGTTGCTGGAAGTGGTCATCATTCAAAGTTTGAATACGTAAGCGGTGGTCATCGTATGTTTCCGTTCCTGTTGGCCCTTAAACCTCGAGTAGGTATATAAAACCTTCTAATCTTCATTTGTAGCGTGAGGCAGAGACTACTCTCTGGATAGTAGATGTCAAAAATTGAAGTTTGAGGCTCTTTGAGAATCTCCAAAGATAGTTTTATTACAAGACATATTCCAAAACTAAGGTCCGTTTGGTCATACTAACAACATCGCTCATGAGACCAGGTTTTTATTGACAGTAATATGTACCTACATATATACTTTACTTTTCCACATAATCGCCGTTCACATCTATACACTTGCTGTAACACTGCAACAGTTTCTTTAAACCCTCGGTATAGACGTTTGCCGCCTGGGACTTGAACAAGTTGGTAACACTCGTCTTGAGTTCATCGTCGGTTTGAAATCGTTGTCCATCCACCCACCGTTTCAAATGCAAGAAGAGGAAATATTCGCTTGGTGCTAGGTCGGGACTGTACGGAGGGTGGTCAAAGAGTACCCAATGAAACTCTTGAATCTTCTCTTTGGTTTTGGCAGCGGTGTGCGGGTGTGCGTTGTCGTGCAGCAGGATGATGCTAGACGATAATTTCCCGCGGCGTCGATTTTGGATCGCACGTCTCAGTTTGGTAAGTGTTGCACAGTACACGACAGCTTAATTGTTGACCCACGGTCCATAGAATCAATCAAAAGGACGCCCTTTTCGTCCCAAAACACAGTAGCCATCATTTTGCGATTCGTGTACGGCGGTTGCTTACACTTTTTTGGTTTGGGTGAACCGGAACGGCACAACTGCATTGGCTGATGTTTCGATTCTGCATTGGTGTACGCTATCCATGTCTCGTCGCCCGTAACAATGTGGGAAAACAAAGTATCTCCATCTTGTCTACAGCGCTCCAAAAGTTGTCGTGCACTACGCATTTGTTGCTGTTTCTGCTGAGTAGTGAGCAGTTTTGGCACCCATCTCGCACAAAGTTTCCGATGTTCTAGCTGTTTGGTGACAATCCTAAAAAGTGAGGTTCGAGCAACATTTGGGAATTCATCTGCCAAACGCCAATCACTTCGAAGTTTTTGGTTCATTTACTCAA
Organism: Deroplatys truncata; assembly: GCA_030765065.1. Lineage (NCBI taxonomy): Eukaryota > Metazoa > Arthropoda > Insecta > Mantodea > Mantidae > Deroplatys > Deroplatys truncata. The sequence continues at coordinate 48,913,265 of CM060986.1, forward strand.
CGATGTCATCTGTCCGAATACTGAGCCTACCACTCCGCTGTTCATCGTGCACATTTGTGCGGCCATTTCGAAATTCTCTACACCAGTGTCGAACCTGTTTGTCACTCATCATATCCGGTCCATACACGAGGCAGCTGACGATCGTTTTGCCAGCAAAAATCTAATCACACCGCACACTTCACAGCTGGCGGGAACTACGATTGTCGCGGCTATTGATCCGCTCTCACCGACTGGAAAACGCCCACTGCGTCACATCAATACTGCGATAGGTTCCTCAGGAATCGGTAGACAGCGCTGCAGGCGTGAAACGTCATTCAGGCCTACCATGGTTAAATATTGTTCACCGGACCTTAATTTTAGAATACGCCTCGTAATTTTACCTGTAATTAGTAAGATTTGGGTTGTTATATGTATTTCATTTGTGAAACTTTAGGTAGGATTTCAATTTTATTTCATCTTCTACAACGTATCTAGTAGATAGGGGAAGTATTGCATTCCATCCTTGATTTACTGGAAATGCATGTTTTGAGGCCCCCGGAATTCAACAAAATTTTAGAAAAAGGTCAGTGTGTGTCTCTATGTGAACAGTATGTCACAAAAACGAAAACTCTGATAAATACTAGGCTCGGTATTTAAGTTAGGTAACTTTCAAAGATGCGAAAAGAAGATTTTCAAGAAAATCTCCCTACCGCAGATTGTAACCGGTAAACCATAACAGTCCAACTAATGCTTACCACAGAAAACAAACTCTGGTGTTGCATTCACATTTATTTCTCTAATCATCATTGGTGATTAATTTCTCTAGACCTACCTAAGTAGGTAGAGAAAGTGTTGTGTCTTACACAAAAATTAGATTTTTAAATTTCACGGAAATACATATTATGAGGCCCAAAGAACCCAAAAAGGTTTTAGAAAATTAGGTATAATCGAGCACACGTGTGTTTGTGTGTGTGTGCGCGCGCGCGATTTTTTAACTCAAGAAAAGAACATTCGGATAAACATAAAACACTACAGCATATAAAATACCTATAGTAAGTAGAGGAGTATTGCATTCCACCAAAAATTTGCGTACCGAGATTTAACCGGAAATACACGTTTTGAGACTCCCTGAATATCCCCGATAGAAAAAGGTCCGTGTGTGTGTGTGAACAGCATAACTCAAACATCAGTCGGTTAGATACCAAACCTTGTATTTAAGTTCAGCATCTTCCAAGGATGCACACGAAGATTTACAAGAAAATGGCTCACCCAAAACTAACCTTTACATCTAAAATGTTTTAAAAATTTTGATTTTCTCAAAACTGACTCTTAATGATTTTGATTAAAATAATACATGTTTAAGATATTTTCATGAAAATTGGAATGTATATCTTGATTTTTTCTATAAATAGCCTGTGACGCTTCTGCATTCCGGATTTTTTTTGGTATAATTGTGTATAAGAGGAAAACCATAATACATAGACAAAGGCGTACTACACAACAACGTAGATCTCTTTAAAACACACACTTTATTTTAAGTAACTTTTTCTGTGGCATCAGCTATTTAGGAGGTAATCGTTATTGTTGTTTTGAATTTTCAATACTTTTGTATTTTTTCAAGGTAACGTCGTTACTCAATTGTTTCTCGGGATGTCAAGGCCAGCATGATATAATGACATCTGTCTATCGATTCTGTTTTCTGTATCTCCTTGTACCTACAACAAAATGCTTAATGGAACTATTTCTGCAAATGATTTAGTTTAACATAAAGTGGATAGAAAAATAAGCGTTTGTAAGAATAGTTTATAGTAGCTATAGATATAAACCATAGTGTGTAGAGAAAGCCATGTGGATGTATCTAACGATTTGTATTAAAATAGGTACTACATGCATTTGCATAAATTGAGTTTTTATTTATGGACGCTCTTTAACTGCTATGGTTCTTAGCGCCCTATTCGATATTGGCCATGAAAGTCTGGAAATCTTACTCAGAGGCTCCTTATCAGGCTTGAGGTTCTTTTACATGCTGTAAATATACGACACGGGACCACCGGCTTTACTTTCCTTCCGAAGGAAGCCATGCTAAGGATTTTTACGCCCGAAAAGAATCCATCGCCGGGTTTGAACCCGCGATCTCGGGAACTAGAGGCTAGCATGGTACCCCTAGACCACGGAGGACGATATGTATTGGTGTGACAAGATATTTGCACAACAAAGAAAATATACATTTTGAATTTTCTGGGAATAGCCTGTTAAAGTTCTCTTCATTCTTAATGACTTTTGTATAAACTTGTAAAAAAACTTGTAATAAAGGCATAAGAAAGTTATAACTGTTTGATCATCCGCAATATGCAATAGAGTGGAGATATGAAACATTATTATTAATTTTTTCGTGGTTATGCAAAGAGATGGGATTTCAAAGCAATCATATAACGATTCGCTTTTTAAAAATCTGACTGTCGCTTTAGCCTACTGTATTCTCCTTGTACCTAGAAGAAATGTATAAACGTATAATGAAAGTATATCTCGATTAACATGAAGTAAATAAAAGAAGAAGCTTTTATAAAAACAGTCTCTAGAAGAGTGAGTAAAGAAAATCATGAAAATAAACAAGAAGAAAAGAAACAAATTAAAAAGCGTTCAGTATTTACCAAGACAAACTCAAGATTCAGTTTTCAGCTAAATTGATTGCAAACTTTAAAACAAATGCAGTTTTCCGTTGTGCATCCGTATTAAGTTTGGTATCTATTCGATTTTTCGTTTTTAAGTTATTGTATTTACGGACGGACATCGCGCGGATCTTTTTATAAAAAGACTTTGTGCAGGTTGAGGGTATCTCAAAACATGCATTTCCGGTGAATCTCGATATAACTTTTTGGATGGAATACATTGCCTTCTTCTTCTACTTACCACACGTAAGCGGTGTTGGAAAGAAAAAGGCGTTAGTAGGGGAATTTGAAATTCTTTGACCCTGGGTTTGATTTGTGAGAAGTTGAATAAGATGAAATGTGTAATAAAGTACGGTTTCACACACGGCCGCTGTGCAGTGATACTGGGTGGAGAAAGTAGTGTGTTACCCATCACATTTTTATTATTATAAATTGTGTTGCCTCTCTCCCTGAAACGGCCTTGGTGGAGGGGATACGGAAGAGCTCTAGCTACGATTAACGATAACATGGTCGATCAACGCAAACGGTTGCCAATCGCACTGGGTAGGAGTATCTCTTTTGTTTTTTCTGCCCATCCCAATGTCGCCATGTAAAGAGGTTTTCACTTTCGTTTGGAGAATGGTGCCAGTTTAGTTAGACGTGCTGTCGTGTGTGTGCCGGTCCGTGGTTCGTTTGCTACGCGAGGTGAATCATACTCTTTACGTATTGTGTGTTGACAGTGAGTGTATCGTAATGGTACCAAGCAAACTTTGAGGTAAATTCTTGTGTTCTACATGGTTTCTTTATTATTATTATTATTATTATTATTATTATTATTATTATTAGAGACCGGATATTAGGCAAAGTGCCTATTTTACTGGGTAGTAATAAATCGAAGTTATGTAGATATAACCGCATTTTGAGGTAGTTGGAAGTGGCAGAGTCAGTTTTTATTTTGCCTATTTTTCTTTTTTAAGATATAGCTGCATATCTGAATTACAAGTGTCAATTTTGTCCTTTTTACTTTCTCTATTATTTATCCATAGTAAACACAGGAACTATTGAATTCCATCCACGAATTTGATACCGGGATTTCACAGGATATACATGTTTTGAGGCTCTCTGAAAAAAAATGATGTATTACATTCACATGACTTTCTCTACCCTTTATCGTTTATTAGTGGGTATAAAACTATTCTTACTAAAGCCTATTTTTATTTTAAAACAAATAAACCTTTGCAGAAATACATACATTACACATTTCGTTATAGATATAATGGGAACAGCGACAGTCAAATGTTTAAGAACTGGACGCTATAATTCCATACCGTTTCCATGCAATCGCGAGAAACACCTGAATGTTGAAAAGACTTTAAATGACCACGTAATGAACAATTCGAATCAATAACGGACGTCTCGGAAATGGCTTATGCCATAGAAAAAGTTATTTGAAGTAAATTATATGTTTTAAAGAGATCTACATTTCTCGTGTAGTACGTTTTCGTCAATCGCTTAACGTTTACTAGTTATACAATATTATACAAAATTCCTTCGGAATGAAGAGGACTTCAAAGACTGTTCCCAGAAAATTCAAGATAATACATTTTATTTGTCGTGTAAACATAAATATATGCCATTTTAATGAAAAGTGTTAGCCATTTTTTTTAGAAAAACAAACATTACGAAAAATGTTCCATTTAAAGGGTAGTTTGGGGAGACGATATTTTCTTGAAAAACTTCATGCCGTATCTTTGGAAGTTTGGTATTTATCCTACTTTTTGTTTTTGAGTTATGCTGTTCAAAGACACACATACACACGGACCTTTTTCTAAAAAATACATATTTTGGATTCAGGGGCCTCGAAACATGCATTTTCCGGTGAAATCTCGGTTTTGAATTTCAGGGTGAAATGCAATATATTCTTTACTTATTATGTACATGGTAGAGAAAGTAAAAAGGAAAGCAATTTTTTAGAACAAGATCTTTGTGTGAACATCATAACTCAAAAAGAAAAGCCAGTTAATTTTATATACACATATAATTGGAACTCAAGAAGTAAATTATTTAATTTGGAAAGAAAGATAAGCGATACAAGTTTAAATGGAATATTATAGTATTATAATATATTATTATATTATAATATATTAAAATATGTATGTAATATAAAATATTGAAATACTATAATATTCCATTTAAGCTTTCATCACTTCTATTTCTTCAAAATTGAATAATTTACTTCTTTATTTCCAATTACTACATAATTAGTCTCATAAAACTTTGTTTTTACTCCCCAATAGTTTTACTATTCTTTATTTTTCCAAACATATAATTTAAACTAACATAATCATCTGCTTTACTAATTGATCATATGTAAACAAATGCATACAGACATTTTCTCCTATCCTTATACCTAGACATTTTTCATTGCCTTTGAAATATTATTTAAATAAAGTTCGTGTTCGTAACTTGCTAGCAAACTTTTTGTAATAAAAAAATCACGAGGTAATCTCTTTCCTGTTTTAATTTTAGTAGTAGATCATTAATAATGATAATAATAATAATAATAATAATAATAATAATAATAATAATAATAATAATACATTTGTACGTTTCTGGTATTCATTATTACATCACGAAAAAGCAGGAATACGAATTATTTGAAGTGTCATGTGTTATCATTCCCGTATGTTGTTATTAAAATTTTTAAAAATTCTCACTCCTACTATAGAGTGCATACACTGACTACAGAAAGTATTAACTTCCAATTTAAAAAATTATAGCAGCCAAATTAACGGAGAGAAAATTCTCAATTTTAATATGCTGAAAGAATAAACGATATTACTGTAGTGTTTTGAAAGCTGCACCGATTTTTTAACTTTTTCATGTATCAGCTTTACAAAGTTCTTTTTATGCACTTAGTAGAGCAAATTTTATTTTCTCTGTCACGTACCTAGGTTGAGGAAGCATTGTTTTCCACCCCCAAAACTTATATATAGATATTTTACCTAGGTCTCGTTAAAGCAACAATTTATGCCAAATAAATTGTTTCTGCCATTAACCTTTTCCGAGACATTCGTTGATAATGGTTTGAACTGTTAAACAAATTATACTTTTTGAAATTATAAGTAGTCGTTCCATTGTTTTTCATGGTTCATACTAAGAGAGGGATTTTTAGGCCAGCAGTTAACGCCTCTCTTGTAAACATTTGACTATCGCTTCGCTCTCCTATATTACTCTTGTATCTACAACGAAATGTGTAAGAAATTATAACGTCTTTCTCGAAGCAGATACAAAAATAATGGGATAACATGTCAGATTTACTTTCTCTACTACTTATCTACAGTAAGTAGAGAAAGATTATATTCCAGCCAAAATCTCAATATTGAAATTTCAATAGAAATACACGTTTTGAGGTCCCTGAATGAAAGAACACTTTAGACGCGCGAGCGTCTGTCCGTCCACCTGTGAACAGCATAACTTGAAACGAAAAGTAGATTAAATACCAAACTTGATATTTTAGTTCAGTATCTTCTAAGGATAAAACATGAAGATTTTAAAGCAAGTCCCCTACACCAAACTACCCTTTCTTACATGGGAAGTTTCTCGTTATGTTCGATCCTCTCAAAAATGACTCGCACGATATTGATTAAAATACCATACAATAAAGATATTTGCACAAAAAATGTATATCTCGAATTTTCTGCAAATAGCTTATAAAGTCCTCTTCATTTAGGATGAATTTTGTATTCATTTTGCATTACTGCTAAACCTTAAGAGATAAACAAAAATTTAGCACACGAAGAATTCAGTTCTCGTTAATACTTACAGTTTATGTCAAATACATGCTTTGTGACATTGACCATTTGAGATATAAGTTATTTTCTTTAATTGTTAAATAATTTATTCCTCTTTAAAGTTCTAAGTAGCAGCCAATTTGTTATTTCTCGTGATCATGTTAAGAAAGGAATTTCTTAGACCAGTACATAGTGACCTACTTGCAAACATTTGACTATAGCTTCACTCTTCTGACATATCAGCAAGTGACTATGAATTCCATACAGATACCAAACTTGGAGGGTTGCCATACGTCCTGAAAAAGCGAGATTTTCTGAATTTTAGCACATAGAAAAGAGTCCCGCCCGATTTTCAACAATTCCTCGAATGTCCTGAATTATTCTTGCATTTCTGTGGCAATGACGTAGACAACTCGCTGTGTCACTAATACAACTATCGCCAAAGAGTATAGTGATCGTTGTTGTTACATTCTCGTTGGCTAGCGCTCAATACTGCTACTTTGTTTTCTTGCCGTAACACCGTTTTATGACTGTGTATGTCACTTCCTGTGTCTTTCATAAACCTATAATTAACACAGAGAGAGAATCTGTATCTATAATTGAGGTGAATGTATTGAATTTTGTTGCAAATACTCTAAAAGAGAGGAGTGACCAAAGTTTTCTGCCTCTTACTGTGGTATATCACTTGTCTCGATTATTTACGAAAGTGGTAATATTCAATTGTTTCAATTCGTTGCTCTTAAAGGAAGCACCAACTTGTGGTGGGTATATATAAGGCACTGTTAAATACTTACTATGCATAGTTGCCAGCTTAATGACTCATTAGTATTCAAACAATCAGTGTTTTTAACAAACTTTGTGAAAAAACAAACAAACTGAATGAGCCTGACTTCGATAGTAATTTCATGTAATTTAAAAGGTCTACATATTTGTGTGTGTGTTCTGCATAACTGAAAATCGAAAAGTGGTTAAATACCAAACTTCGTATTTAAGTTTAACGTCTTCTAAGCTACTGACAAATGGGTGGAATTTTTCAGTTCTTGTAAGAATAGTGAGCAACATTCTGAACTATTAAAGATTGCCCAGTTCTATTTATGTTTATATACCCATAATGCATGCGTGGAAAGAATTTTCAGATGACAAGAGCAGTCTAAAAATTAAATACATTGAAGCAATTCTGATGTTTCAATATAATTTGAACAGCACGTCAAATGCTTGGAATTTCATGAATATTCGATGCAAAACAGTGCTGCTGAAGAAGGTTTCGACATAAAATATGACCGGTATAAGACTAAGAATGATTAATAAAACATCAAACTTGCTGATATATTCAAATATGACATTTAGTAGAACTTACACATAAACACACTGCAAAGCTTCTGTGTATATTTTATGATTATATACAAGTTAAGTAATAAATTACAATACCGTGGGATAGAGTCCTGATTTCTTGTCTCACCTTTATGGCGACTCTACACATTTGCCAACTTCCTGGAATTGAAACCCGTAAAACTTTTCGTCGTCCAATAAAGCGTAATAATTTTGCGATGACATGACAATTAGAATGCGTAAAAGGTTTAGTGCAGAAATGTACAAAAATTATATGCAAAATAAATGGTAATTCTATTTTATAAGTGTCGTTCTCCATGGTGTAGTGTTACCATGCTAACCTGTAGTTCCCAAGGTCGCGGGTTCAAACCCGGCGGAGGACGATGGATTTTTTCGGGCGTAAAAATCCTTAGCATGGCTTCTTCGGAAGGGAAGTAAAGCCGGCGGTTCCGTGTCGTAGAACCTCAAGCCTGATAAAGAGGTCTCTGAGCAAAATTACCGGTCTTTCAATATAGAATGGGACGCTAAGGACCACAGCAGTTAAAGAGTGTCCGTAATATATATATATATATATATATATATATATATATATATATAAGAATATTTGAATACTTAATAGTCACATATGCTCAAATTTTTTCTGGTACCCAAATAAATAAGTATCAAAGCAAAGAACACAACTTCCTAGGCTATACACAGATTTTTAGTCCATGTTTTACATGGACCATAAACAAAAACGGTCGCAAAAATGGGAAACATATTCCACAGCCACATGATAAACAAGTTACATGAGAGATTGACTTCACAATTGGTCATTTACTGAATGTTTGCACCAGTTACTAGAGGTCGCTAGTGGTGCACACATTTGAAATCCGCACGCTATGAAAATTTTTTTGCAGCTCAGTGAAGGTGGACCATGATCATGATGAAGGATAAAACATAGATAAGCCTTGGCCTATCATAGCACTGTAAACCAATTAACACGGTGCAGCTACACGTACCTAACCTGGGCAGAGCACCGCAAGTAAATGCCGTAACGGATACTTTTACTTCCAACGTGACCATTGGGAGGGAGGGATGAGGGGAGAGACTTGAAGGGCGATCAGATCAGGATATGAAAGGGGTCCCTAACGTTTCCAGATTGAACACATCTGGCGCCGCTAGGTCCTACACACAAACAACCAACTCCCGACAACCCCCTATCGGGTGGAGCCCACTCAGGGGGAGAGACCTAACTGAGAGTCGTCGCAGCGACGCCAGGGAAGAAACCTCTACAGAGCGCGAGCGACAACGCAACCGCAACACGGCGAACGCCGTTGTCTGATCCTAAAACCCTGAAACAGATGATAAGTATAGGAAGTGAGGGGCAGAAATTTGTGGTAGAAGATGAACCACCCTAGCATTCGCCTGCCGACTCGGGGAAAGCACGAAAAACCCATGGGCTAGAGTGGGCGGTTGCCAAAGATCGAACCCGGGACCTCTCCAATGCGGGCTACAGACGTTACCGCCTGCGCCATCCCGCTCAGTAATTAAGCACGATACACTCAGCACGTAATCTTAGATTACAATATAATGCAATAGAATTTGAATCTGCCCACAAAGCCGTAAAAAGCCTCCTTTGCCGGGGGAGAAGACATAAAGAAAGAAACAAACAAAAAAGAAGAAAGAAAGAAAAAACGAACGAACGAACCTCCTCTCCCGTACATTTTACGAGAAAAGCGTATGTTGGCAAGGCTGCAAATAGGAATCACGGTAATTGTATGTAATAATCCTATCATGAACGACACACCATTAATCCTGGCCGCGAGTTGTAACCAGTCACTTGTTTCACAATTTTTATAAAGCTTCCCGTTTCTAATCCTGTTTTCAGGAAGTGTTAAATAATTCTAATGTCGCATACTTTCTCGCTTGCGGTTTCCGCTTCACCGCACAGTAGCATGTATAGCTCATTGTGATGACAAACTGAGCATCTTGTAAAACAGTACTCTCGGCAATTATGTTTTTGTAATACCTATATTACGACACAAGCGCGGTAAATGATTCGAGGCGAAAATGAATTTCTTTCCATTTCCGAGATTCTGGTTAGTTGCATGTATCGAGTTTATTTTGAATGACCTCGCTCAGCTGTAACCTAGCTCACAGTTTTTCAGTTGAGCCTAACGCTGTTTGACGTAGTGAAATAATGTTATGTGAAACTGTGTGTAATATTGTTATATACCGGGGTAGGGCCAAAAGGTTTGCAGCTAGATATTACATTTTAGTTACCCCAGCACATACATAGGGAGGCATAGCTGCAGAGACAGCAAGAGGACCAGAATCTTAAACAACACATCCCAGAGAGGCGTGGGATAATTATAACAAAATACACAGAATATTATATTAATCTCATTACCTGTGGTTTATTCAGTATAAGCACGGCGCCCTTACATCACACAAAAATGATAAAAAGGAAGAAATTAGGGGAGATGCTACACACACGAGGTTACATTCACACAACTTCACCACAACCTTTCAGACTCAACACTCGACCAAAAGTGACGCTCAACACACAAAGAAGTAACGCTCACTTTCTCCACTCTCTCCACCTCTTAGGATCGCCAGCCAGAAGGTGGCGAGTCGCCACGCCAGACGAACTTCAAACCCAAAGCCGAAAGAATTATCCCAACAATACTGTCGCCAACACACAATGTGTCTGGCGTGAGAATACACACACATAACACGCTACAATATCCATGGTGTACACTACAGAAAAGCGTGTATTTATTGTGTTAAGTTTTGCTCGAACAGAGTCATATGTGGACTGACAACTTGAATTTATATAACATTTAAAAATGTTTAAGTGTTTTTGCATTTGTGTTACCAATTATCTACTAATGTTCAGGATAGTAACGAAAAAATTCTTTTTTATTTTCTTTCCCACTAATTTTAACGTTTACTTTCTCGAATCTGTCAAAAAAGTATTTTCTGTAATCCCTTGAATCAAGAAAATCATTTTTATAAAGACGCAGCACGCTCGTGCGTGCGTTTGTATGTATGTGTGAATAGCGTAACTAAAAATCTGATACTTACACTCGCATTGCTTTCTCTACTCACTCTTCTACAAACCGTTTTTATAAAAGCTTATTCTTCTCTCTACTTCTTGTTAATTCATATAGCATTTCATTGCACTTGTACTCACTTCCAGTAGGCTAGAGCGATAGTCAGATTTTTAAGAGGCGTGTCACTATCTGATGGTTTTGAAATTCCATGCTCTTTGTATGGCTACTAGAAAAAAATAAAAGTATCTGAAAATTCAACAAAGAATATCCCGGAACCAAGCGGGATGGCTCAGTCGGTAACGTCTTTGGCCCACATTCGGAAGGTCCTGGGTTCGATCCCCGGCAACCGCTCATTCTGATCCACGGTCTTTTCGGGGTTTACCCTGGTCGTCAGGCGAATGCTGGAGTAGTTCCTTTCATCCCCCGAATTTCCTGTCCTTCCATTTCATTCCATTCATGATTTCATTCATCCTGTTCGGTCTCTTTCAGGGTTGGAAGTGTCGGCGATGGTGTTTCGGTGCAGTGTGGTAGGGAGAAAGGATGCTCTCTGTGAACTTCGACCATCCCTCGGCCTTCGGCTGTTTGCCGGGTATAAGGACCGCCACTTGGAGGGCATTGGGCCCTGTGTGGGGCGGAGTCCCCAGTTTGCCTATTCGACTGCCGGAGTGTCTATATCTGGAAACTATAGGGACCCTGTCATTGCTGTGCCATCACACCTGGTTCCGCCACGTAATGCCTCCCTTCTCCTCATCCCTCCCTCCCGAGGGGACGTTGGTACAATATCCCGGGAATGGTTAACCAAAAACAACAAAATGTATTTGATATAAACTGTATGCTTTAACGAGAGTCATTTTTGAGTAAATAAAAAACAAAAAATGCTCCATATAAGGAATAGTTTCGGGTATTTTCTCGAAAATCTTCGTGTCGCATCCTTGGAAAATGCGGAACTTAAATATCAAATTTGGTATTTATTCGAGTTTCCTGTTTTAGTTGTGCTGTTAACACGCACACACACACACACACACACACACACACACACACACACACACACACAACACGCGCGCGCGCGGTACTTTGACTAATTTTTTTTTATTCAGGAACTCTCAAAACTTATATTTCCAGTGAAATCTAGGTATTGAATTTTCGGAAAACAGTACTTCCCTTTACCCAATATTTAGGAGGGGAAACGAACGCACCTGCAGTTCAACGATGTGTACTATGCTACCTTATAATTTTATTATCGATTCTTTTATTATAACTAGTGATGGAACGATATCTCTATTTCTCGATACTCGCTTTATAAAAAAGGTGTAAAGGCGATAGCGATACTGAACTATGTTCTTTCTTTCCGTTCCATTTATAGCCCGCCTTTAACTGCATTGTTCTTATCGGCGGCATTTCCGTTGGAACTTGTTGCCTATGGCAATGGTGTTAACTCGTGTACCTCTTGTCGTTGGGTTTCTTTCACTTTTTGGATTTTAATCATTAGATCACACACATTCACACTCATTCATACTTCCAACTCTAGGGAGGAAGGGAATAATCTTGGCTAGAGAAAAATTCCCACCCCCAGTCGAGAATCGAACCAGGAACCCCTCGCACAATTATGTTCTTATTAGTAGTTTTTTATGTATAAACGCATGTAACCAAATTAGTATTGTATGCTAATTTCAGAAATTGTTCCTGTTTGACATTCTCCAATTGGCAGCAATTTTTTTATATCGATAATGCCACAGATTATATATCTCTACTGTTAGTCTAGGATAATAATAATAAATGTAATAATAATTTATTTGCTTCCTTTTGTATATAACTATACTTTGTGCAGAAAATTTAATTTTAAAAGATTTACTACTCCTATTATGGAAGTCAGTCGTACGGTCTAATGTAAGCTACGCTCATGACCCGAGTTTAACTTGCGTAAACACTAACAGATGGAAAAAAAAAAGAGCAATTCCCAGCGCTCTATTATCTCACGTCTTAAATTCTGATTTGTTTCTGCTGGATTCACAGATTTTGGTCACCGGAATAGGTAAATGCAATGGCCAAGAGTGAGTCGTCAAGCCAGGCTATTGCAGAAACGTATTTTAACGCGTCAGCTAAATCAACTTCATTCACAACTAAGTTAACACTGAATGTTACGTGTGTACTTCTACTCTTTTCCCCATTGTTTTGCATGTTTTTATTTAGACACAAGAGTCTATGGAATGTTGCGTTGATTCACCCACAGGAAACGCAGTAAGGTCTATCAAGAACTATAATCCAACAACTACACGTGCGAGGCAATACAGTGAAGTCTCGACTCTTTTCATTCCTTATCTGGCATAATGTTAAACGCAACAGCTTTCAATAATGCAGGACTTAAAAGTTTAAAAGTATCGAAGGTTTATCTCAAAGTATTAGATATATTTCGATACCACCGAGTATCGAGAATCCATCCCTAGTTATGACGCATTTGTATCGTACAAATTCGTTTCTTTTATTATTCGCCATAAGCATATATTTGTAGCAAGTTACTTCTGTTGTGTTGCAGTTGTTTTCTCTACAATCAGATGTGCTTTTGTCATTGAGCTATTGGTATTTAAAGTGCAGCATACTTTCACTAGTGAGGAATGCAGGGTGGTGATGCCGTACGTGAAGATGAAAAGGTGAACTTGTTTGCGTAAATGACGACCTTGGAGACGAGTGTCGTACTTTAAGCACGTGCTTTACCGTTACCACGGTTAGAACACTGGGTGGAATGGCACTCGCGATGAACTTGTATTACTTTCACTTTGCTACCAAAACATTCTTAATTTCATGCGTATCTACCGAACATTCACGTAGAATAAAATGTTCCTATTTAAGATTCAAAATATTCTCTCAAAAATCGTCAACTCGAGTGAAAGGTTTTCGCCACATATATATATTAAAAAAGTTCTAATTAATAGAGTGAAAATTATAACATTTTTTGACAGAAAGTTCAATTGTGTTTTGGAGATTTTCCAAATCTTTCATTTTATCTGTTTTATAAATGTTTGAAAAATATCCCGAAATTGCATCTCTTTTGTACGTTGTCTTTACAAAATTGTCTTTTATGCATCAAGGAGAGCATTGTTTTGTGTAATACACGACTTTGTGGCGAAAATAAGTTTTTATTATGCGGTGGAATAAAATGTCAAATATCAAAAATGTTTCTGCCGTAATTCCTCGTTTTTGCTCACATTTTACGGCTTCACGAATTTATTTCTCCACCATTTTAACTCCAAGTTTTAATTTTAAGTCATATTTCGATGAAAGTGTGTGGATGTATATACAAAAATAAAAGAAGGAAAAATCTCTATTTAATATATGAAAGATAATTTTGTAAAACAAGTACAAAAAAGTTGCAAATATATATATATATATATATATATATATATATGAAGTTACGTTATAATGCTAAGCAACTTTTTATGTAGTACAGTTATAGGATCTCTACCAACGAAAGATTCACATAGGTATATTCATTATACAGTGCTTTTCCTTCACATTGTGGCCACCACATGGCGTCTCGCACGCCGGTCGCCGCAGCTCAGACTCCCGTCCAAGCAGTTGTAATATCCCCGCAACCGCCTCACGCTCTGATATTTAACGACTACAATGATAATAAGTACATGCCTTATCATAAGAGTTGTTGAAAACGTCCTTCTCTATCCGCATGCTTGTGGCATCTTCTCAGGAAATTTTCATTCACACTCGAGAGTTCAATATCTGAAATTGAGTGAATTTCTGGTATGATGTTTTCCTTTAGTTCTTATCAGTTTGTTGCACACGCTTTATTTTATCAGTTCTCTCATAAATAAAAACCACTTTCGTTAAATCATGGTATCGTGAGGGCCATAATTATTTACTAATTATTCTATCTTATAAAATGTCCCGAGTTACATTTAATGACTTATCAGCTGTGTGCGGTAGCTGTGTGGAAAAATCTGGACTGGCATTTAACGTCGGTCAGCTATTCAAAAAATGGCATGTCATTCCTTTACCTCACTGCATTTATTTTTTGCTCACAAAATACAGGTTCTATTATTCTGTATGCATTTACTGCAAGCCAATTTTCGAGTCATCCAAGGGAATGTCATGTGTAAAATCGGGTTTTCTGTGTTCCAATAATGGCTACTTGGCGACGAAATGCAGCCATATAAATGGAACCATGCTCCGCTAGAGAAGAATATTAAGCGTGGGTCAATTACTCACGCTTAAAAGGGTAACCTTCCGTGAATGTAAGGGTTGTTAATGGGAGTCCGAAGGTCATAGCTAGCCTACTGGCAGTGAACGCAACCTAACACGGTCCCATTATCTTCGTGAGTAAAATGTCAACAACCCAACTCAAGCCTGTAGTGTCTCCTCCGTGGTCTAGGGGTACTATGCTAACCTTGAGTTCCCGAGGTTTCGGGTTCAAACCTGGCGAAGGGCGATAGATCTTTTTCGGACGTAAAATCCTTAGCATGGCTTCCTTCAGAAGGGAAGTAAAGCCAGTGGTCCCGTGTCGTAGATTTACGGCACGTTAAAGAACTTCAAGCCTGATAAAGAGACCTTTGAGCAAAATTTCCAGTCTTTCGCTCACAATATAGAATGAGACGCTAAGAACCACAGCAGTTAAAGAGCGTCCATAAATAAAACTCACTTTATTTTTCAGCCCCTTAGCTGTCAAAAAACCATCTCAGCCCCGTAGAATGCAGCACGACGCCATATTAATACTCTGAGCATAGTGAAATGTTAAGTGGTGTGGCATCCCTGTTACGAAAAATTGATAGTGTCACTGAGCACAAGTAGTTGGTTGTGATTGTTATATGTATTTAATAGAGCAAACAGTTTATGTAACATCTGATTTTGTTGTGAAAATCGGTTTTGGTGAAACATGAAACTGCAATATCGTTTGCCATCACTATAGGTCTTCTGAAAGTCCCAAGTCTTTTAAAATGGGAACGGAAATTATACATTATGAAGTAGATTGAGGTTAATTTCCTAAAGGTCAGAGTTAGGTTGTTTACATTTTGGAAGAGGAACTGGCAGTGGCTACCCTAGGGAGCCAAGCCTGCGTCGAGGGCTGTAAGTTTCCCCAGGTACAAATCAACCCTTAAGTTGCGTCCTTTGGGTTACGTTAGTTACGTCCCACGACGCCTGCACATACCTGATCTAGGAGAGAAACGACGGGTCGGTCCGTCGCTACGAGGGGCACTATTTATATTTTGAGCCTAATAATTAAAACAAAGTAATTTCTGATTGAAAACTGCTTTATTGTTTTTCAAAATATTCTCCTTTATGATTAATACACTTTTGCATCCGGTTGAACCATTCCAGTCTTCTTGAGACACCTCCAAAACATGGTTTTTGAAGGCATCAACGGCTTCTTCTGCCAACGAAAATCGTTGTCCACGCAATTTATTCTTGATGTTCGGGAACAAAAAGAAGTCATTGGGTGCCAAATCAGGAAAGTATGGCGGATGACCCATCAATTCGATTTTTGAGCCTTCAAATACTCTGTTGTTAGACGAGATGTGTGTGCGCTCGCATTGTCTTGATGAAGAACGATCCTACGGCTCTTGTTGGTTTTCCTTACTTCACCGAAGACTTTCGGCACACAAATAGCTGTGTACCATTCGGCATTGACCGTTTTATGTTCCTCTAAAGGTACTGTTGCCACATGGCCAGTTTTGCTGAAAAAGCAGGCGACCATTTTCTTCGAAGTGCTTCGAGTGCGAACAACCTTTATTGAAACACCCATACAGTCAACTGCTGTTTACGTTCCGGCTCATACGCATACATCCATCATTCATCACCTGTTGCAATCTTATATACGTCTTTTGAGGCACCACTATTGTATTTCTTGAGCATTTTTGTACACCAATCGACACGGGCATCTTTTTGAGATTGCGTCAAATTATGTGGGATCCAACGAGAGCAAACCTTTTTCACGGCTAAATAATCATGCAATATTTTATATATGCTGGTGGAACTAAAGGCTCAATCTCCAAATATGTCGCATGACGATCTTTCTTTATTAGTTTTTGCACATCATCAATGTTTTCTGGCACAACAACTGATTTCGGACGACCTTCACGAGCTTCATCATTCAGCGAACGGCGGCCACGATTAGATTCGTTATACCAGCGTTTCACAGTGGCAAAGGATGGAGCTTCGTCGCCAAATGTGGAAGTTAGTTGATCGATGCACTCTTGTCTTAATAATCCACGTCGAAAGTCGTAATAAATCATTGCACGAACATTTTCACGAGTTAATTCCATGTTTTTGTTGACACAGAATTTTCAAGTTAGTGTAAACAAAACAAATGACGCTCTATTGACAAAATGTTTAAAGTAGATTATGGTAAAAAATGTCTATTGGAAATGTCGGTTAGCACCTACAACATTCAGGGTATCCAAGGCTCAAAATATAAATAGTGCCCCTCGTATTACACCAATGGATTTGTGAAGAACCTGGCAGTTGCGTCAATCAAAAGAAGCAGCACAAGTGGTTTTACTTGTATTATTTTCAGATGGAAGGGGTTTTAAACTCCCATATTTTCATCAAAATCTACATCGACCATGGATATTTAAACGCATCATTTTAAATACCTGTTACGTGGCATTTTGAGCATAATTGTGACGCGACTGGTTTATATTTAAAAAGCAAGTGGTTTGATCGGCTAGCACTGTATACAGAGGCATGGATGAAGGCCAAGATTTGCCGCACATGCTTGGACCAGAACTGTCGTTTCCGGTGAGAAAGTACTAACTTTCCTCAAGTCCAGGAGCGAGCACACAATTGTCAGAGTATTTCTTTTCATGCTTCCATGGTTGATATGCGGAACACGGACAGCAGTTCGCTTCATAGCATCCGAACTTGTTCACCGCAATTTCTCTGGCAACAAATTTAACATCTTCGCAGTTTCTAGGACATTTTCATTAACCGAATTCTGGTTCAGATAATTATGATGGTGACAATCCACGAGTAATCATATCCTCTGTGAAAATTACCAAAATTCATAAATATGTATTTTAGTATTATTAAACACCTCACATTTAGTCTATATGACTTTCATAGCTATATGACTTTTTAAAGCATGTCATATAGCGATTTAAATGTCTGCTTGTAAGTCAAGCATGCCATAAAACTAGTAAAATCACCACGTTTTGCCGACATTAAAGTGAACAATCCATTCAAGAGACCTCAGGAATCTTCAAATACAAAATTATTTCCAAAGGAAAAAAAAAAAAACAAGGAGGATGGCATTTATATCTAATAAATTATTTTTTTTAAACAGCAAGGCCTAAAAGTAGAACGTTTAACACAGAGCACACGAGCTAAAAACTTTTAATTATCACAATAATGCGATAATGTTCAGTGTGACCAATATCTCTGTAAGTAATTTAAAACTTTGTATGAAATTTGGTGTACACAGTAAAATTTCGAATGAAGGAATCTGAAATTGTGAATTTTTAGAATATCACAAATGAGTATCTTAAAAGGATAAAAAGAAATTTTACAAACTAGAGCTTATATTTCTACCTATTTCATTGTTAGTCGAGATAAAGATTTACAAAACAATTAAATTATTATCATTCCAATATATTAAAAAATGATATTCTTTCAAACCTAGAACTATAAACTTGTTGCCCGTAGAATGTGATTAGCGTCTTGTTTGACTCTGTGTTATATTTTGTTGTAGGATGGGAATTCAGAAATTCATCCTGGATTAAGTACCTGCCGAAATTCACCGAGTCTGCTTGGAATGCAGCATGAATACAGAAGTATATGTGTATTGCGTGTCCAAGGATATGAGTGTAACAGTATTGACGTTTTCAGCTGTAATTTAAGCAAATAAGAGGAACTTCACGTGTGCACTTCGTTGCAGCTGTAAACCTGATGAAGATATACACACAAACACACTGTACCCAAGGATGCGTCGTATGTTGGTCTACTTCGAGGAAACTCAGGATAAAGACGCAGTGGAACTTTTGCCCGTGGAACCAGAGTGGATGTGAGTATAAACTTCGTTTTTTTTTTCTCATGACTGTGCGTAAGCTAAAACTTAACGTAAAATGAATTTTTTGTACACCAGTGCATGGGGAATTTACTTCACGCACTGTTGAAAAAATTAGATAGTTGTATTTAAGAAAGATTACTTTCTACAAATAAAAGAAGAACTATTCGCCATATTGAACTTTTCAGAACATTTCTAAAAAGAATCACCTTTAAAAATATCCATAGAAAAACAAATTCTCAAAGATTACAGACAGGAACCGATTCGGTTTTGCATTCTTAGGCCATTTAGTGTTCAAATACGATGGTATTTTAAAACTACATTTTCTCGCAGTCTCGTTTTCCTACTCTTTTATCACTTTAAAATGTTCCTCGTGATGCAATTTTTATCTAGTTTCTTTCAAATTTTCAGTTGTTTTTCGAAGGTGGAGAGATCCAAAGATATGAAGTATAGTTTTAAATTTACGGTTTAAATATTTAATACCTGATTGATTTTTATAAAATAAAAAATATTGCATGCTTCCTACTTTTTCAAGGAAATATTTTTATGTTAAGCAGCATTTAATCTTTGATTGTAAAGAACTGTATTTGGGAAACAATATGCAGAATTAAAAGAATACGAGTTTCAAATGTTCATTGTAGGAGTATTTTAATTATTACTCGACTTTCAGTTTATGAAATTTACTTTTTTGGAAAGTTAGGTGCTTATGAGCTCGAAAATTAATTTATTATTATACTGTGTGAAACAAATCTATGAAAAAATTGGTTGAAATTAGTAAGGTATACATAAATGAACGATAGGCGAATACCTAGGATGCATTTACTGTAGTGATTTTGAAGTGTCGAAATGTATGCTAAAATCTCTGAGTTTCCAACATTCTTTGCTCATTTTTCACAGTTTAATTCATAAATACATTTAAACATACTATGTTCTGTATAATTTTCCTTCAATTTTTCGTAATATATATTATTCCATTCGTATGACGTAAGCAATATATGTACAGTGTTTAAGAACGTTTTGAATATCAACCAATCCTAGCTTGATTCCATGGTAATTATAGTATCAACAAATTATGCTTTCTCCCATAATTTTTTTCCGATTGCGGGAGATTGGAAAAAAATCACAGCTATAAGATGTGGTTAAGTTTTAGGCAATTAATTAGCTTAATTATGTTGTTCTCGCAGAGGGTTTGCACTTTTTTTTCGTTAATATAATATTTTAGCAGTGCTTTTGAGGCTATGAATTGTTTCGTAATTCAGTACAAGTAGCGAAGTGGAGATTTGGGTTCAAACCCGTAGGAGGGCAATGGTTTTTTTTCAGGCGTAAAATCTTTAGCATGGCTTCCTTCGAAAGGGAAGTAAAGCCGGTGTTCCCGTATCGTACATTTACGGCACGTAAAAGAACCTCAAGCCTGATAAAGAGGCCCCTGATTAAAATTCCCTGTCTTTCACGCTCAATATATAAGGGTCATTCAAATGAAACCCGGTCACTTGTGTAAAGTAACGGTAACGATTTTATTAACTCAAAAATAGTGGCCAAAACCGTTGGCACATTTATCCCATTGCGACACTAGCCAGTCGATTCCATCTTTGAAGATGCTAGTAGGCTGCTGTCGGATCCAAGTCCATAAACATGAAAGTCACACGGTGAAAAGTCTGGACTGTACGTGGATGTTCCAGCATTTCTCATCGAAACTGCTGCAATGTCGTCTTCACCGCATTGGCAGTGTGTGGGCGGGCATTATCATGCAGGAGAATGACGCCATTGGACAACATGCCGGGGCGTTTCGACTTGATGGCTCGTCTAAGGTTCTGTAGAGTGCCTTTACAACGCTGGGCATTGATGGTGGTTCCTATTTCCAGGAACTCGACAAGCAGTGGGCCCTTGGTCAAAAAAGGACATCATTACCTTACCAGAACTGGTGTGCACGGCCTTTGATTTCTTTGGAGGTGGTGAAGTCGCATGTTTCCACTGCTTGCTGTGACTCACTCCTCGTTGTTCCTGCTTACTCGCCTTCATGTTCCGTAGTGGACGATAACTTGTATGACCACCTTCTCTTCGGCGTGAAACCACACTGACGCTATGCAACGTCAAACGTTGCACACGCTGTAGTCGATCTACCAACAGATGGTGCCACCACACACGCAGTCACGTGGTGCCACTTTACGTGTAGTGCAAAGTTAGACGCACTGACAAGGTTTCATTTGAATGCCCCTCATAGAATGGGACGCTAAGGAGCAATAACAGTTAAAGAGCGCCCACAAATAAAAACACAATTTTAATTGTTTTAAACAGAACGCGACTGGAATTTACATTTCTCCAATACTAGCGTTACAAACATGTTATTATGAAGATTTACCCTTTACATGGAAGATTTTTCAAAATGTTTGATTCTCTAAAAATTGCTCAAACTATTTTTATTAAAATACCATATATTAAAGATATTTACATTAAAAATAAAATGTATATATTGCATTTTCTGGGAATAACCTGTGAAGTCCACTTCATTTATAAGAAATTATAACTGGTGAACTTAAGCGATAGACGAAAACGTCCAACACAATGAATGTAGATCTCTTCATATTTCTAGCACTAGTGCTATAAAGGTCACTTCAACAGTGGCGCAGTAAATATGCTGAAACGTGTGTATTTATAATCGACTTCATTCTAATTCCTTCTTAACCCTCAAAATTCTAAGCCTTCTTAATAATCGCCCCTTTTGATTTCGTTTTATAGTTGGCAAGTGAAGAAGTTAGTTATATTATTATTATTATTATTATTATTATTATTATTATTATTTACCCCACGCTTTGGGAGCCAATTTGAAGAAGTTTTGTTGCTGCTACGTATGGTAAAAAGTTTCCGGTAGCCTTCGCCCTAAATGTACTTTCCGGTGGCCTTTGCCCCAAATGTTTAAAAAATATTAACTTTGATATTTTGACTATTATATATTTATGTTTGCCTCGGCTGCGTCAGTATTTTTGTTAGAGACATGTTTCTCTTTGCAGGGTTGTTGTGCGACTGAAGAATGGAGGCTTACACAGATTATAATTTTTAATTCACTCCTTTTTATTAATGCTTGACACGATTTTAATAACACTTCACTGATATAGAGACAGAGCTCTGAGATTCTTTTTTATTAATTACTTGCACTTTTTAACACGTAAACTATTTTTGTCTCACACGAATACGTATTAAATTTCTCGAGGACACATCTCGCGTCCGGTTAGGAACACTGTCTACAACCAACGCGTCCAGTTATGAGCGCTGTCTACAAGCAACTGACTTGATTTCTACCGCCTAAATTTGTAAATTTCTGTATTTCAAGTCTCTGATTGGCTATTTCTAATCCAATAGAATACTTTTATTTAACTTAAGCTTTTTTCTGGTTGTTGATTGGCTATTTTATAAACAGTCTCAAAATTTACATTATTGTTGCTCCAATAATGACTAGTAGCATTATTAAAGTTCCTTACTCATTATTGCCTCAAAGTTACCTCATTATTACCTCATTGTTAGCAACTTTTAACCTATTATTCTCACAGTTCCTACATTATTAAGTTACGTAACACATTCACATAACATTATTACATGTATACGATATTATAAACATATACAATGACTGTAACATACACTTTTTATATATTGTTACATATACATATTGCTTTAAGTCGGGCTGTTATTATATGTTTTATTATATAATTTGATTAAAATCATTTAAGTGTTAAAATACTGCCTCACAAGGTAACAATTATATTGTCGCTAACACCAAACGTTTCCGTTACTATTGCATCTGTGTGTTTTTTCCTTCACATGGTGACCACCGTACGGCAGCTCATGAAAATATCAGGCTAAAAATTCATTCAATTTTGAATAGTGAACTTTCCAGTGTGAAATGAAAATTTCCTGAAAAGATGCCATAAATACGCGGATAAAGGAGGACAACATTTCCAATATCATTGTCTCAATGATAATAAGCAATAAGCTCAAGAGCCTTTTGAGACAGTGGAAGGGGCAAGGTAGAAATCCGGTCGCTCGTGCTCACATCGGCAAATTGTGGCGGCTTTTTGTTATAGCTGCCATGTCGACCTCGCGACGTCCTTATCTACCTCTTCCGCTGTCTCAAAAGACTGAACAAACAATAATTGTAATTTGTAATATTGAGAACGTGAGGAGGTTGTGGGGATATTATAACTGTTTCGGCGGAAGTTCGAGCTGCGGCGACCGGCGCGCGTGCAGCCGTTTGTTGGCCACAGTGTGAAGGAAAAGCATTGTATTTCACCTAGGACTGCAGATAGTTTAAAACACGTAGGTATTTAGGAAAGTGCAGGCCGATATTCCTGGAGTTTCTTTCGTTATAGAGAAATTAGTAGTGTACGATAATTCTAATACATACGGCTGGCAACTGTGCAGAGTTTGTCACCCGCCACCTATAGCACTAGTTGTAGGTAAATGCAAATGGCGACTCGTTTGGAAAGCTGGTCTGACGAAGAAATCCTCCTCGTTATTCGAGTTCTGTGGGCGAAACATGTAACCGCGGCGGAGAGACTATAATGTCTATAATGTCTCGTCAGCATGCTACAAATGGTGTCGAAAGTTAGAGCCGGTAGAGAAAACGTCACGGACGAGGATCGCAGTGGCCGACCCTGTACAGCACCAACAGATCTGAATACAGCTCGCGTGGAAGATTCAGGATGATTTAGGATAATGGAAGATCACATTACGGCATACGGAGGTAGAGTTGGGAATGTCGTTCGGAAGTGTTCGTTACATTGCTCACGATATTCTGCACTACCGGAAAGTTTGCTCCCGATGGGTTCCACGAAATCTGTCCAACCAACACAAGGAGAAGCGCATGGGGACAAAGCTGCAACTTTCTCCACGAAAGGAAACAATTTTCTTCACCATATTGCCACGGGTGACGAAACATGGATCCACACTACACCCCCAGCAGTAAGCGGTCGTCAATGGTGTGGAAAAAACCCTTCTATCCAGACAAAGAAGTTTAAGGTGACAGCATCTGCCGTGAAGGTAATGGCTACAGTGTTTTGGGACATCATGGGTGTCATACTTGTGGACCTCTTGGAAAGGCGGCACACAGTGAGCGCTGATCGATACTGCGAGACCTTGACATGATTGCGCGAAGCAATCGGGAGGAAACGGTTAGGGCGTCATCTTCCTTCACGACAAGCGCTACCTCATACATCCCAAAGATCAAACGCTGTTGAAGCAGTTTCGCTGGGACATCGTCGACCACCCTGCCTGCTGGACCTCACTCCAAGCATTTTCATCTTTTTCCTCACTTGAAGGAGCACCTAGAGGCCGACGATTTGCTTCAGATGAGAAGGTGAAACACTTGGCAACAACGTGACAACACGCAATGACAGGATTTTTATCAGGAGGGAATATTCAAAGTCATCTCACGAAGCGACAAGTGCCTAAACCGATATGGAGACTGTGTCGAAAAATAACCTAATGTATATACTATGAGTTGGCTGTATTGGTTGTATGAAATAAAATGCACACCTTTCACTGCAGGCTTTGTAACCTTAGTTTCTGATCATTCCATGTAATATCTTTTTCTGTCATGTAGTAAAGGTCTATGTTTCCGATCCGTATCACAACATTGGCATAGCCATTACTTTGTAGAACTTAAGTATAGTCTCTTGTTTATTAAAATGACTTTTAATTTTAGAAAAAAAATGCTATACAATTACATATTCGTTAAGGCTGTGGGAATTGTTCGTACAGATCATCTAATAAACATTATAGGTATATTTTATAATAATAAAGACATGTTTATAGAGATTTTATTCACAAGTATAGAATTTGTCGCAGTTGTCAATGGCTAGCGTTATCTTATTTACAGGGCGCCTCTTGTTTTATTATTTTAAATTTGGGTTCATTGTCCTCCGGCTAGCTATTATAACTCAGTCGAGCAAATGTCTCTAAGCAGGGCGTATAAACGGAAAGGAGTTGTTGCTAAAAGATAACACTGATAAAATAATTTGTTTCTACACTTTTATTGCTGTCACACTTAATAATTCACATATTTAATCTTTATACACGCCTGATTGCAACTGCGATAATTCCGAATGTAACTACAGTCGTTTTAGTTGCCGCACGCCAATTACTTCGCGTACTTCACATTTTTGTAACTAACTTTGCGACGTGTACCTCGCGAGAGATTCTTCCGAACTGCGCGAAACTTGCTTATGGCTCGAGAATATATACTCCTTCACCTCGAATTGCCTAAACATTATAATAGAGCTGCTATTGGTTACCAAATCGCGCCCACTTTAGCGTCTGTTTAGTCAGCCAATCACTGCTATTAACATATATAACCTAACGAAGCTATTCTAAAAAAATCTGATGTGTTACACTCACATGACTTTCTCTACTCTTGTACAATCTAATTTTACAAACGCCTATACTCCATATGCTTCATGTTAATCGAGATATCGAGATGTCAATCTTATTGCTAATTTTCTTCTAGATGCAAGGGAAATATGGTAGCTTTTAAGCGATAGTCAAATATTTTAACGCTGGTTGCTATGTGGCGCATTCCATTCTCTTTGCATGTCCAGGACATAAAAAAAATGAATAAGGAATTTGAGAAAAAGTATAAGTATTGGAAAATTTAAGGAAATAACAAGCAATATCTCGAAAACGGTTCACTCAACAAAAGAAATGTATATGACATAAGTTGTGTATTTTAACGCGATCTACATTTTTTGTGTAGTAACATTTTGTCTATCTCTTATGGTTTACCAGTTATGCAAAAGTCGTTCACAATGAAGAATACTTTTGGAGACATTCCCAGAAAACTCGAGATATACATTTCATTTCTCATGACATTATCTTAAACATATGATATTTTCATCAAAATCGTTAGAGCCATTTTTGAGAAAATTACAATTTTTGAAAAATGTTCCATGTAAAGGGTAGTCTGGGGTGGGGGGATTTTCTTGAAAACCTTCGTGTCGCATCTCTGGAAGATACTGAACCTAAATACCAAGTTTGGTGCTTATCCAACTGTTCGTTTTTGAGTTATGCTGTTCACAGACACACACACACACACACACACACACACACACACACACACACACACACACAGACACACACACACACACGGACATGTTTCCAAAAATGCTTTTTTTGGATTCAGGAGGTCTCAAAACATGTATTTCTGGTGAAATCTCGGTATCGAATTTTTGGGTGGAATGCAATACTTCCCCTACTTACTATACGTAGTAGAGAAAGTAAAAAGGGCACGCTACCCTGACGTCATTTGTTTGTCTCTTCTTAGTGATAAACAACTCACCCCCTCGGTTTATTGTTACCCACTGCTATTGTCAGTTTCAGTGAGGCCGTGTAACCTTATTTCCTAACAATACTTATGGCTAACAAACATATAAAATCCTGTACATACAATAATATTAATTTACACTACAATCACTTTGGCATTCACAGTGGTGTGTTATAAAATATTGCCTCAAATTTAGGCTTAATCGGCTAATTTCGCGAACTTAAATCTCGTGATATTGCTTTTGATAATCTTTCAACTATTGTGTTCGTTACGATGGAACGGCCGTCTCGTTTTATTTCCCAGCAATTGTTTTGAGCGAATTCTTTGTATCCACACTATAGAATGTCAATTTGCCTCGGTTGGCGCTTTCAATCACTCGCCTTTACGTGTAACGTTAAGGTAATCATGTTTTTATGTGATGGTGACACCACCTGGATTTCTTTTATTAAGTCGTTAAACCGTTTAGTTCTTGGAAGTAATTTTCAACGCATTCGATACCGGCTTACAGTAAAATTGAGCAACACGAGGTTGATTTCTCAATTTAAAGAGAACATGGCAACACTCATTATTTTACTTCGATATTAAAACGTTCATCAAAGTAAGCAAATGCATCACTTAAGTCTGATTACAGTTGCTATCGAGTTCGCTTCAGTAGCTAAATTACAAAGTAACAATCGCAGACCCTTCGTTTGGACGCGTGGCTGCATAACGGGAATTTTCTCGGCGCCGGATGCACGCTGTTTGCCGGCGGAGTCTGATATTCATAGTCCCTTAAATTCAAGCATATGGAGTTCTCAAGCAAATTATAGCTAAAATACCACATAACTTCGTCATAGAAGATGTTAGACTTATGTCCACACATCTGTCGCTCCTTTCAAGAAAATTTGCACTAACACTCGTTAAGTGGCCATGTAAATAAAACCACAAAAAGCGGATAAACATAGAGATCATTAACATTATCCAACACCCAACTGCAGAAATTAAATCCACGCACATTGTCGCGTGGTTGCAATTCCTGAACTACTGCTATCTTATAGGAAAGTTTAGTGACGTTCCAAGCCAAGGTTCGTGAAATTCCTGATTCCTCTGCAAGCTTTCTCAGGGATTTATTTGGACTTCGTTCTAACTTGTCCCCGATATCATTCAGGTTTTCCTCAAGAAGAGCCTCGGCATTTTCTTTCGGTTTCTTATCAAGAATAAATAAAAATTTAAGAGTTGCATAATGTTTTCCTCATAAAAAATAAGATTTCTATCTGCTCATTAGCTGTGCCCTACAATACAGGCCTAAGTACCATATTGATTTACTCTGGACAAAACAATATTTATTTTAGTCATTACTTTTATGGCTGAACTGGTTTTTATAATCAATTATTTTTTAAAATTCAGCTTTGTATCTTTCTAAACATGCGCATTTCTTCACATGTGCTTTTTTTATTGTATATAAAATTACAGCACTGCAGAATCCAGCATTGCCAAGAGGAGTTAAGAGTGTACCATATCTGGCCGTTTATTACTGTGCCATTTTGTTATGTATTGATTCAAACTTTGCTGTAGTTTCATCATTTTAAAATTCTAAAACTATCCTTATTATATATCACACCTCAAAGATGGTATAAGTACAATAATAATAATAATAATAATAATAATAATAATAATAATAAAATGAAGTAAACATTTAAAAAGGAAAAAGATCAAAATGAAATGCAGAGTGTTTTATTCCGTTAGTGATGTAAGAATTTTACCAAAGATTCTTTTGGTGTCGTTGTTGAATATTTTTCTTCTGTAATTGTACATAAAAAGTGTTATTAGCAATGGAATAAAATTGTCAGAATCAAGAATAAATCCAGTTTCCCTAAATTAATTCAGTTTCTCTGTGAGGCGCACGGACAGAAGGGAGTCTGTTGTTCATAAATCGCCGTCTCACTTCTCTACCAGAGTTTGTTATCACATAGGAATCACACACAAAGATTCTGTGTACTAAAGTTTAATAACATCACTAACAAACCATAACACTAAAACACGCGTATCACAACGTATCAACCTCTGTATACACAGACTTCGCGTCAGTTGATAACGAAAAGGAGAGAAAGTGGAGAGGGAACAGAACCGGTTAGAAACAGCGCAGTGCAGAGCAAGCAATTCCCCGTATTACGGCTACGCGTCGAAAGGAAGACTCTGTAGCTTGTCCTGTGTGCACGGATACCTTTTTAAAATATCGAAAGGGGATTTAATTAATGTAATTAAATCCGGCTCTGATATCGTAGTGTTACTGTACAGTGGCCTTTAATACTTTTATATGGCAATACCATGCTTTACTCGTTAATGCTGGGATTTTGTAAAATCCTATGATATTTGTAAATAACACTTAAAATGTCACCTTCTGTTTATGGAAATGGGCTTGAAATATCGACGGATACTGCATGTTTTATTTCCTTAACCTACCCACAACATTTTTCCGAAACTTCTGAAATGTTGTTTAGCCTATAAATATATATTAACAATCGAGTGGTTTATACCGGGTTTATCTTTAATGATGCTATTGTCGGTGGCAGGTATCGTTTGAATTACCTCAATATTGGGTAGCCTAGCTCACGCGACTCGTTCAGTTTAATTTGTTTAGCATGGCGGAATGAGGTTATGTGAAGTAGTTATTATGTGTATATACTATAGAATAACGTGTGTTCATTGTGTTAAGTTTTGCTCGAATGGAGCCAATGTGGACTGTCAGCTTGAATATATACAGAAATTTCCTGGAATAACCGTTCCTAACAAATACATAATTTATAACTTATTAGAGAAATTAATACAGAATGGCTGCAATTCTAACGAGATACAATTCTAATTAAACGAGATAGAGGTTGTCGTGAAAGAAAGTCCCAAGGAAATCGCTGTCTCCTCGTATAAAACGTGGTTTTAATGACAGAATAATTGACTCGCTTTCCAGATCTAAGTCCATGTGAATACGAAAATGCTTAAAGATAAAGTTTATGTAGAAAATTCCCATATGTTCGACCAATTATAAGACAGTGTTCGGCGTGCGTATTCCAATATTTCGGCTGCAAGAGTAATCAGTGGTGTGTTCAATAGATGCCGGGCTTGTATGGAGGCAGAGGGGGCATCACTTTTAACACCTTTTATAACGAAAGGTAAGCGAAACGTACAGTGTTTCACATAGGATTATCGAGGGGAGAAATGGTGGTTCTGTTCGCCCTTACCTTACGAACGGATGGATATAACAGTGTCGTGGGAGCGGCGGGCTGCTAGTCGCGTTATTTATGAGAAACCTGTATGGTATAATGAATGGAGAAATCACGCATCAGACTTTTAAGGTTTGTGGTTATGTTTTCGTTAATTAATACATTGTTTTTCTTTCACACTGTGCAACTGCACGACTGCTCGCGCGCTCGTCGCAGTTCGGACTGCGTCCAAAACAATTACCATGTCCCCCCAAATCCCTAATGTTCTAATAGTTAACTATTACAGTTTAAATGATGATAATCACATACCTTATCATAGAGATGTTGGAAATGTCCTTCTCTATCCGCATATTTCTGTATTCTAGTATCTTCTTAAGAAATCTTCATTCACGCTTTAGAGTTGAATATCCAAAATTGTGTGAATTTCTCGCCTGATGTTTACTTTTACTTCTTAACAACGTATGGGGGTTTGTTACATAACCTTGTTTTTCATGTTGATTATCAGAGTTGGGTACTTCTATACTTGGATTTTGCGAAATGATAGAGTAATTGAACCACGCTTAATATTCTTCTCTGGCGAAGTATGGTCGCAAAATAGCAGATATTGGAACACAGAGAAACCCGATTTTACACACGAGATCTCTTTCATGACGCAAAACTTAATGTGCAGTATATGCATACAAAGGACATCTATAATTTTTTAACAAACAATAAAAGGAGGGAGATAAAAGAATCTCATACTCACACCATTTTTGAACAGCTGACAGACGTTGAACGTCGGTGTGAATTTTTCCAACAAGACTTTGCAACCGCACATGCTGAGTCATTAAATGCAATTCAGAACATTTTTGAAGATTTACCCTGACTTAGCTGTATATCACTTTTATCTATAGGAACATTTGAAAAATAAGGTTTTTGCAATAAACTCCCATACTTTGTAAAAACTAAAAGAAAAAATCAGACCAAGAATTCACACAATTACGGATATTGAACACTGAGTGTGACTGCAAAGTTCCTGAGAAGTTCCAGAAATATGTGGGCAGAAAAGGACATTTCCAATATCTCTTATGTTAAGGTATGTGTTTATTATCGCTGTAGTTGTAATTATAACTATGAGAACGTGAAGCGGTTGCGGCGATATTAAAACTGTTTCGGTGGGAGTCCTAGCTGCAGCGGCCGGCGCGCGAGCCGCCATGGGTTGGCCACACTGTGAAAGAAAAGTACTGTATATTTATGCTTTTTAATAAATGAGGAAATTAAGATGCATGAATGTGCACAGATAATGTGTTTATACTAATTTTAAAGTTTATTTCGATTCTTAA
Source organism: Deroplatys truncata (assembly GCA_030765065.1). Taxonomy (NCBI): domain Eukaryota; kingdom Metazoa; phylum Arthropoda; class Insecta; order Mantodea; family Mantidae; genus Deroplatys; species Deroplatys truncata. The sequence goes on from CM060986.1 coordinate 48,943,889, forward strand.
AATATTTAAAATGTATTTTAAAATACTTACTTTTATATTAGGTTGTCTCATAAGTAATGTCGGTTTTTTCAGTTTGGTGTTTTATAAGATAGAATTGGTTTTCTTTGGTTCGCCAATACTATTTACAAGATACCATGGCTAGTATTGCGTATATTGCGAGAATGTGTCCGTTGTAGGTTGTTAATTCACAATCATTAAATGGGAGTTAGAAAGTTTGGGATTAGAGTCCTTCTAAATCACTACTGGAAAGAAGATTGTAAAGCTGCTGCCGCGGCTCGAAAAATAAGTGAAGTGGAAGAAGGTGTCGTTCGTGAACGTGTGCCACAACGATGCTTCCAACGTTTCAGTACTAGAGAAGAAAACACTAAAGATTTACCACGTTCTGGAGGACCTAAATTATGAGATATTGAGAATACACGCGGAGGTTTGGAAGAAAATCCGCAAAAAAGTACTCGTAGAGTGCCAGAAGAATTTGGTCCATCAAATATCATAATCTCCAGATTAAGAAACTTGGAACATCAAACAGAAGCTGTAGATTGTACCTCATGAATTGACACCTTAACAGGCTCAACGTAGAGTGGATATCTATCGTCAGCTTATCGGTATTCCTATGGATGATAGATTTATATAATTTGAGAAGGTATTTTGTTGTATTATAGTTCAACTGTTGGGGAGCCGAACACTTGAAGTTCGTTGCAACTGCACGTATGGTACCCGGCAGCCTTTGCCCCAAATATACTTTCTGGTGGCCTCTGCCCCCAAAAATGTTTAAAAAATATTAACTTTGTAATTAAACTGTTTCTTTAAATATTTGATATTTATGTTTGCCTCCGGCTGCGTCATTATTTATTTTAGAGACACGTTTCTCTTAGCAGGGTTGTGGTGTGACTAAGAATGTACGCTTTCACAGATTATAATTTTATTTCACTCCTTTTATTAATGCTTGATACGATTTAAATAACACTTCACTGATATAGAGAGAGAGAGCTGTGAGATGTTTTTTTATTAATTAATTAATTAATTACACTGTTTAAACGTAAACTTTTTGTGTCTGGTTAGTAACGCTGTCTGCAGGCAACTGACTTCTGAATTTGTAAATTTTTCTTCTTTTCAGTTTCTGATTGGCTAATCCTACTCCAATAGAATACCTTCATTTAACTAAAGCTTTTTCTGGTTGTTGATTGGCTATTTTATAAACGGTCGCTAAAATTACATTATTGTTGCTCCAATAATGACTAGTAGCATCTAAACTTTCAAATTCATTATTGCCTCAAGGTTACCTCATTGTTACCTCATTGTTAGCACTTTTTAACTTATTATTCTCACAGCTCCTACATTATTAAATTACGTAATGCATTCACATAACATTATTGAACATGTATACAACAATGTAAGCATATGTAATGACTGTTATATACATTTTACTAATTATTACATACACATTTTGCTTCAAGGCGGGCTGTTATTGAATTTATATATTATATAATTTGACTGAAATCATTTAAGTGTTAAAAATACTGCCTAAAAATGTCACAGGTGGTGAAAAATGGATCTAATACCGCAACTCTGACGCCTCAAAAGTGGCTCAGTTCCCGTCAACCTGCCAAAGTCATCGTTAAAGAAAATCAGTTCGGCCCCAAAGTAATGTTGTGTGTCTGGTGGAATTTTAAGGAGTGACTCACTGGGAGTTTATTACAAACGGGCGTGCAGTCAATGCGGATCTTTATTCTCAACAACTGGGTCGAGTTCATGAAATTCTGAGACAGATACCCAGCATTATTTTCCTCTTGCAGCAGGAAAATACAACATCCCATACTGCATGGACAACTGTGACAGAAATTCAGGAATTGGAAGGAGCACACAGCCCTGATCTTGCCCTTCAGATTGCCATCTATTTCGATCCATGGCCCATTTCTTGCGTGGAAGAAATTTCGAAAATATTGAAGCTGTGGAAGTGAGTCTCGTCGAATTCTTCGCATCAGAAAGTGGGGACTGGTACCGTCGCCGGATAATAAACTTCGCTGAAAGATGGCTAAACACCATAAAATCGGTCTCTACTTTGAAGAGTAGTTTAATTTGCCAGAAAATGTTCCAAATAAAGTTTTGCTTAAAAACCGACATTACTTATGAGACAACATCTATATTTATGATAATCTGTGGATATTTAACTGGTTGTTCAGTAGTGAAGTGAGAATTGAAAGTATGAACTTAATGGTGAGTGTACGTTGTAACAGTCGGCGATTCTATCTCACAGCCTGTCACCATTAACACTTGACGGACGATTGGGCACGGACATAACACAATTTACCCCCTCCTGTAGCAACAGGCGTGAAGGGTGCTGAAAGAACCAGTCAACTGTCAGATTGTACAGCAATTAATTGAGGAAACGTGTCAGGAAGATAAATATCTTTCACTGGCACGGAATTCCAGCTATTTGGTAGCATTTAGTAAATAAACCTCTCTACCTGTCCACCTTATCGTCGATCAATGTTTCTTAACGATGACGGACTCCGATGTGTTACATTCGGACAACCTTCACTAACCAGTAACAGTTCTTAGGATAGCTTATTTTTCTATCTGTTTCATGTTAATCAAGAAAAAGTTTGTAGAAATGGTTTCATTACACATTTTGTTGTAGGGCAAAAGGGATAACGAAGGCTAAAACGATAGTCAAAACTTAGAAAGCTTCAAATTCCACACTCTTTTGACGGCATCGCAAGAAAGAAAAGAAAATCTGATGTGTTACACTCACATGACCTTCTCTACTCTTGTACAAACTATTTTTACAAACGCTTATTCTCCATATGCTTCGTGTTAATCGAGATGTTAATCTTATTGCTAATTTTCTTGTAGGTGCAAGGGGAATATGGTAGGCTTTAAGCGATAGTCAAATGTTTTAAAAGCTGGTTGCTATGTGGAGTATTCCATTCTCTTTGCATTACCAGGACAAAAAAATGAATAACGAATTCCCATTTGAGAAAAAGTATAAGTATTGGAAAATTTAAGGAAATAACAAGCAATATCTCGAAAATGGTTCACCCAACAACAAAAATTGTATGTGACATAAATTGTGTATTTTAACGCGATCTACATTTTTTGTGTAGTAAAATTTTATCTATCTCTTATGGTTTACCAGTTATGCAAAACTCGTTCACAATGAAGAATACTTTTGGAGACATTCCCAGAAAATTCAAGATATACATTTTATTTGTCATAAAAATATCTTAAACATATGATGTTTTAATCAAAATCGTTAAAGCCATTTTTGAGAAAATTAAAATTTTCGAAAAATGTTCCATGTAAAGCGTAATCAGGGGTGCGGGGATTTTCTTGAAAATCTTCGTGTCGCATCTCTGGAAGATACTGAACCTAAATACCAAGTTTGGTGTTTATCCGACTGTTCGTTTCTGAGTTATGCTGTTCACAGACACAGACACACACACGGACATGTTTCCAAAAATGCTTTTTTTTTCAATTCAGTGAGTCTCAAAACATGTATTTCCGGTGAAATCTTGGTATCGAAATTTTGGGTGCAATACAATACTTTCTCTACTTACTATGCGTAGTAGAGAAAGTAAAAAGGCATGTTTTAAAGAGAGGTGCATTTATCTTGTGGTAAGGTTTTGTCTATGAAATAGTTTACCAGTTATGCAAAATTCATTCAGAATGAAGAGAACTTCACAAGTTATTTTCAGAATGTTCAAGATACACAATTTTATTTGTGATGTAAGTATCTTAAATATCATCTTCCTCTTTGTAGGACTTACACCCCCAAGGACTTACAAGTCAATGCCTTGGGTCAGTAGCCTGTCAAAGAGCAAGCAAGCTCTGGATCATAGCATATCCAGGATGGGTGATCAGCCCAATGCCTGGTATGGCGGTGAAGAAGAAGGAAATAAATATAGTGTTGAAAGGGATGATATGAAAATTAGCAGATCAAATTATGCAACGGAGCTCGAGAAAAACCGCGAAAAAACCTTCGGTCAGATTACTTGGACCTCGGGGGTTTGAAACCGGGACCTCCAGAATGCGTGCCACAGACGTTACCGCCTGAGCCATCGCGCTCGGTGTATCTTAAATATATGAGACTTTAATCAAAATCGTTGCAGCCATTTTTGAGAAAATAAAATGTAGCGAAACATGTTGCACGTAAAGTGTAGTTCGTATAGGGAGAAATCTTGAAAAAATTTATATATATATATATATATGTTGAAGTGGAATATTTGTTGGTAGTTGGAAGATGCTTCATGTTTATCTGCACCACGTATGGGAGCCAATTTGTCGCGGTCACTTCGTGTTATCTTATTTCTGAGCGCCTGTTATTGTATGTTGGGTTCATTGTCCTCCGGGTAGCTATTGTTTCTCGGTCGAGCATATCTCTTGATCAAGGTGTGTAAACGGAAAGGATTTGTTACTCAAAGATAACACTGATAAAAGAATTTGTTTTTACACTTTTATTACCGTCACGATTAATTAAGTTCACATATTGACTCTTGATACACGCCAGACTGAAACTGTTATATTTTCTAATATCACTATAATCACTTATTTACTGCACATTATTAATTCGCGTGTTTCACATTTATAACAAACTTTAAGACGCGAGAGATTCTGTAGAATTGCGACGTGTAACTCGCGAACGATTCTGATGAACTAAGCGACGTTTAACTTCTGAATGATTCTGTTGGACTCAGCGACGTGTAACGCGTGGATGATTTTGTTGAACTGGGCAATACTTGCCTCTGGCTTTAGCTTTTTATACTCCCTCGCCCCGATATGCCTAAAGATTATAACCGAGCTGCTATTGGTTAATAAAGCGCGCCAACATTAGCGTCTATTTTTATATCCAATCAAATTTATGAAAACATATGCTCTAGGGAAGAAATTCCCGCCATTTCTAAGAAATGCGCGCCAATCTGACGTCATTTGTTTGTCTCTTCTAATTAATATTCAACTCACCCCCTCGCTCATTGATATCCGCTCTTATTGTCAGTTTCAGTGAGGTCGTGTAAACTTATTTCCTAACAATGCATATAATTAACAAACATCTCAAATCAATGTCATAAAATAATACTTATTTACACTATAATCACTCTGGCATTTACCTAATTGTGATACAAATTACTGCCACAATGTAATCCCCCTCTCTTTTAAAATATATTATTTTTAATTTAGGGAACCTCAAAAGAGGTATTTTCAGTAAAATATCACTATCAAGTGTTTGCGTGCAACGCAAAATAGGGGGGATGAAAGAAAATCTGAATTGGTACAGTCACAAACTTTACTGATCTATTATAAATTTACACATGTACTTTAAATATTATGGTATTAATTAATTACCTTATTTAAGGTACAAGTATGTCCAGAAAATATTTCAAATAAAGCAATATTTGAATGTTGTGTAACAGGTTACGTACAAGATACTGAAACCACATTCAATTATCTAAGCAGAAATACGGAAAAATAAATTCAGTAGTAAAAATAACAAACTTTTACGAAGGAAAAGAAAAAGAAAAAGATAAAGAAAAAAAGAATAATCACAAACTTTTCAGTAACTTTCGTTAGATGACGCACTTGCGGAAATCTTGGAGAATATGGAATATTTAAAAAACTACTATTGCTAAGAAAAATATAGTTTGACACAATTTTATGTTTTAATCAACTCAACATTTTTAAGTAAATAATTATCTCTTATGATTTCCTGGTTACACAGAATTAGAAAAACTCATTCCTAATGAACAGGAGCTCATTTGGTTTTCTCGAAAAATTCAAGGTATAGTACGATTTTTTCCTCATGGTCCTACTCAGCTGAATGCGCAGTAGCTGGACGAGCCCATTATCCCCCGGGAGGGGTGGGTTACCTGTAGGAGATTACCGATGCGTACCTGAGGCATTCCTCTTGCACCTTGCTAGGGGAATACTGCCGATCTTTTCTCTCCTCCCATCTCCAACTTTCTCCTCGTTTGCGTTTCTGCAGGATCAGGTCGAAAAAATCGTACTATATGCTCCGGTCAGTCTTTTAAGACAGTGGAAAGGGAAAGGCAGATAAACAGGTTGCCCATCATGCGCAGATCCGTTACGTGTGGCGGTACTTTGCGATAATGGCGCACCGGCCATACGACGCTCTTCCACTGTCTCATAAAGTCTCTGGCCTAAAAGTAGAACTTCCAACACGGAGCACACGAACTATCGATTATCTTTATTGTGACCAGCTTTGGTTTCAAGTCCAATCGCATGGCACTTACCCTTTGCCCTTGCACATGTTTAATAATTCGTCTTGGCTTGACTGGGTTTTACTGTTCATTATGTCTTTTTACTTGATCAATTTCTCATGTGCTATCATTATCTGTTCACAATACAAATCGTCATACTTCAATTTATCGCAGTTCGCTGTAAAGTTAAGCTATACGTTATATTGGCAGCCTTCTGCTTTCTTTTATCTAAAACGTTATTCTTTTATCTATATAAAGATTAAATATTGGAAATTATAAATTCAGAAGAAACTTAAATTGAGGTGAAATTACGGAATCAGCAGAAAGAATAACACTAGAAGTGCTAATCCAAAAAGTTCAGAAAGTAATATGATATAGCATTTAATCGCTTCATTGTCTGGTGTAAGGCAAAACAGGGTGAAAATAATTTCACTCAAATGACTGCTAGCGAATCAATAAAACATTTGACATCTCGCCTTTTGAACGTCATTCCTCTTGTTTCGAGAACGCGTTCTAAACGTGATGTCTGTTAGTTTCAGGAATTACGTACTATAATATTATTGGTATTTTACAAATTCGAGTATATACCACACGTGTTAAAAGTGATTTTGCCCCTTGTATCATAATGTATTACCACTCTTATCAAAATATTAAACATACGGTATTTTAATCAAAATTATTAGGTACATTTTTTAAAGAATACAACATAATGAGTGTATAGGGTCTGAAGCTTTTAGGCCATTTTAGGGTAACAGAGGGTAAAAGTCTTACTGTGGTGGAGTTTGAAGGGTCCAAAATGTTGTGGTGTTGCGCCCAACAATGGCGTCTGTCTTATGCAGCGTCATCCCTTGGAGTTTAGATTATCTCCGGCATAATCAGATCTATTCAAGAAGTGACTGTCGACAACTGTTATGAAGCACGTTATGGGAAACATTTTAGATATGGACGTATGTAGTGAAACGATAAAAAAGATCTTATGTGTTGATTTAATGTGACTTTCTCTACTCGCTCTTTTACACACTATTCACACTAACGCTTATTCTTTTTTCTGCTTCTTGTTAATCGATATAAACCTTCGTTAAACATTTACACATTTCGTTGTAGGTATAAGAAGGCTAAAGCGATAGTCAAGAGTTTTAAAAAGCGAATTGCCATATGATGTCTTTGAAAGTTCATGCCCCTTCCATGACCGCGAGAAAAAAAATGAATAGCGACTTACCACTTGAAAAAACTGTGTGTTTGAAAATTCAAATCAATAACAAAGAATATTTCGGCTGTATGGCTAGCAACAGAATGCCAAATAAATGAAATAATAACAAAAAAATATCTCGAAAATGATTACGGCCAAAAAAGGAAAGTCTCTAAAAGGTATAATTTAATTAAATTAATTATATACATAATATTAAAAAGAAAAACCTTAAGAAACCCATAGGCACCCAGTATCAAAGTACTTGCGATGCCAGGTCGCCATTGAGATGCCTTAGTGGTCTATCTGGGAAACAACTTGAGTCAATTGGGGAATTGAATGTCCCACCGGCATGTTGTCACAGTAGCTCAATGGTTAGAGCAGCCGCACGCAGAGCGGTAGGACCGTGTTCAAATCCCAGATGTGGCGTTGAATTTTTCAGTTGACTTTATATTAAAAAGTTGCCAAGACCAGGCAAGGTCTCTAAAAAAAAATATAACTAATTTCTGGGTATTATTATATACATAATAATTAAAAAGAAAAGCCAAAAACAAATTTATTTAACATAACTTGTGTGCTTTAACGATATATATAGTTTTTGTGCAGTACGATTTTGTCCATCTTCTACGGTGTACCAATTGTGCAAAAGGCATTCAGAATGAAGATGACTTCACAGGCTATTGCTAGAAAATTTAAGATATACCTACATTACATTTGTCATGCAAATATCTTAAGCATACGATGTTTTAATCAGTGTCGTTAGAGCCATTTTTGTGAAAATAATAAAAAAAAATATGGAATATTTTTCATCTAAGGGTAGTCTGGAGTGTTGGACTTCCTTGAATATGTTGGTGTCGCATATTTGGAAGATACTGAATTTAAATACCAATTTTGGTACTTCCGAGTATTCGTTTCAGGATTATGTTATTTACACACGCACACGCACACACCCACACCCCCCCTACGTTTTTCTAAAGAGTACCTTTTTATTTATTCAGGGACTCTAAAAATTTGTGATTTTGCTGAAAGCTCAGTATGGAGTCTCTTGCAATACTTCCTCTACTTACAATACGTAATTAGTAGTGATAGTAAAACTATATCACGTGTTGTAAAATTCAAGCCAATAACAACGAATATTTCGGAAACGGTTAATGCCACAAACTGTTAATGGGTATAGACTGGGCACTTGAACGCTATCTACATTTTTCTATAGTAATTTTTACTTTCTCTACTACGTATAGTAAGTAGGGGAAGTATTGCATTCCACCCAAAAATTCGATACCGAGATTTCACCGGAAATACATGTTTTGAGACCTCCTGAATCCAAAAAAAGTATTTTTGGAAACATGTCCGTGTGTGTGTCTGTGTGTGTGTGTGTGTCTGTGTGTGTGTGTGTGTCTGTGTGTGTGTGTGTGTGTGTGTCTGTGAACAGCATAACTCAAAAACTAACAGTCGGATAAACACCAAACTTGGTATTTACGTTTAGTATCTTCCAGAGATGCGACACGAAGATTTTCAAGAAAATCCCCCCACCCCAGACTACCCTTTACATGGAACATTTTTTCGAAAATTTTAATTTTCTCAAAAATGGCTCTAACGATTTTGATGAAAATATCATATGTTTAAGATAATGTCATGAGAAATGAAATGTATATCTCGAAATTTCTGGGAATGTCTCCAAAAGTATTCTTCATTATGAACGACTTTTGCATAACTGGTAAACCATAAGAGATAGACAAAATTTTACTACACAAAAAATGTAGATCGCGTTAAAATACACAACTTATATCATATACATTTTTTTTGTTGAGTGAACCGTTTTCGAGATATTGCTTGTTATTTCCTTAAATTTTCCAATACTTATACTTTTTCTCAAATTCGTTATTCATTTTTTTATGTCCTGGACATGCAAAGAGAATGGAATGCGCCACATAGCAACCAGCGATAAAATATTTGACTATCGCTTAAAAGCTACCATATTCCCCTTGCATCTACAAGAAAATTACAAATAAGATTGACATCTCGATATCTCGATTAATATGAAGCATATTGAGAATAGGCGTTTGTAAAAATAGATTGTACAAGAGTAGAGAAAGTCATGTGAGTGTAACACATCAGATTTTTTATCTATCTCGTATGGTTTACCAGTTACACAAAATTCATTCGGAATGAAGAGCACTTCACAGATGTCTTACGGGAAATTCAGGATACACATTTTATTCCTCGTTTCAATATCTAAAACATGTATATTTTATTCCAAATTGGTGGAACCATCCTGAAGGAAGTAGGGAAAAAGTAATAATTACATTTTTTGTGGAAAAGTGGTTTGGGGTCGGGGATTGTATGGAAATTTTGTTGTTTTTAATTACGAATGTTATTTACCTAACATTTCGCTACACGGACATTTTTTCTAAAACTCTTGTCGGTTGTGTTAAATTACCACTGCTCTTAAAGTTCTCATTGGTTTTTCCTGAATTTTTATGAATTATTCTATAAATTATGAAAATTATTTAAAGTAGTTGTTTGCATTAATAGCTTATGTAGTTGATTCCGTAAAAATTATTTCCTCCAGCAGAAAAATAATAAAATTTACTCTTAATACATGTGTTTCATGTACCTCTTTCTCTGATACTACTTGCAATACAGAATCACACTTTTGAACGCTTATATATTATGAACCCCAATTATTTAGTTATGTATATCAGTTCACTAGAAATGGGAAAAAATTATTTGCAAAGTCAAAAAAGTAAAAATGTGGAAAACTTTTAATGTTGTTGCTTTCTTGATATCACTAATATACATTATAAAATTATGATTGTGGTTCAGAAAGTTTAACTATGTGTTGTATACATGTGCTGAAAATTTCAGCTTTCTACCTCTCATAATTTCTGAGAAAAAGGTACATAAGTATCCAAAAATGTTGTTTTGAGAAGACGAATTTAAAGTTTGAACATTAAAATTCTGACACACTTCAGTACATTCCAGGATCATAATCATCTGCACCTTCATTCCTGGCTTGCTTCAGTTTTTCTGATTGCCTTCTCTTGGTCCTGGCCTCTTTTGTTAATTGCTGAACTGCTCGCTGGGCGTGATATAGTCGTTCATTGTTCAAAGAATAAAAACTGCTCTAAAAAGGGGCGTTATATTACAGCTTTAAAGGAATGCAGACTAGCATTTAAATGGTATTTAAATGTCTTAAAAACCTCTTAACCCCCAAAAAGTATACATTTACTGAAACTGGAAATAAGAGAGATTTTATTAGTGCCTAAAACAAAAAATGTGATTTTTGGCCGTTTCAGAGTACCTTGTCCGCTTAAAGTTCGTTTCTTGGACAGTCACCTAGCAATTGTAATTCGTAAAATATTACTAGTGTTTTCTAAAATATCCATAATATTATACTAATGCTACGGGATTATTTCAGCTACAAGACAAACGCACTGAAATATAATGTAGCGTGGAAAGCATTGAAACTTTTCAGCATTAGCCTACACATGGCCATTGTGAAAGTACAGATTAATAAACATGAAAGTCCAATTCTGTGGTGGGGGAAGCGGGTCCGTCTTACATCGAAGAGGTTCTGAGTTCCAGTCTCAGTTAAGGTTACTTGGCCCCAATTTTCTCCGGGATTTCCCCTGATACACTCGTTTCTAATTTGACTATTCCATTCATACGCTGCGTATTTTATATTAGCCAATAACGATCGTTTATCTTAAAGTATGCTTGCAAGGATGCCATTTTATCGGCTAAAACATAAAACTGTGAACGTAAAAATATTAGTATACAGTGATAATTGGCCACGCCATACAATTGTGTTTTGGAATTAATTGTTCTTTCACACAAGCCGTGTGTTGGACAGGGTTGGAAAGGTAGAATCAGACGACGGAAAAATTCAATGCCATAGTCGGGATTTGAATCACGGATCTCCTGGTGTCCGTCCGGTTGCTCTAACCACTGAGCTACCATGGCAACATGCCGACACGACATTAAATTCTCCAAATGATTCGTATTGGTTAGAGCAACCGGACGGACACAGGGAGATCGGTGGTTCAAATCCCGGCTATGGCATTGAATTTTTAGTCGTCTGATTCTACCGTTCCAATTGTGTTTTAATCAATGCAGATTTAAATAATGTTAGTTACTAAATCAATTATGTTCTTGAAAACAATTTGACGTTATTGTATTCTGGTATTAGTTTATTTTGAGATTAGAAAATTTCCTTACTCCCACTATTGGTAGCATTGTTAATATTCCATAACACATTCGAATCTTCAGTGAATAGTCTAAAGAAAGGATTTTAAGCTGCGCACCTTTCCAAAAATATAGCCATTTTCATACAGTCAGGTCAATATATGCATTTGGGGACATGAAATGAAGCAAAATAAGCAGTTTGTTGCACCTTTTTGTGAAATTACTACATTTTGCACCGTTTTCCTTCTATTGCATACTTCAGCACATTTCCCCCATTTTTATCTGGTTTTTAATGGATTAGATAGATCTGTTTTCTCTTCTTGAACAAGATTTTGAGAGTTTGTTTAATCAGAAGTCAACAATGGTCAATAAATATTAAAATATAATTTATGAAAAGCATAAGTAATTATTCATACCCTCGGCAACAATGTCCAACCTCAGCAACAATGTCCAACTTCAGTAACAATGGTCAACCTACAGCTGTGAAATCAAACAAAATTTAAACAATGATGCTGCATCAGTCGAAGCCCAAATTCAGTTAGTGCCGACATGAATTTAACAGTTCCTGTCTATCGACTTAGCGCTGTCTTGTTGGCCGTGTTAGTGCTTTACCAGAACGGATTTTTCACAACAAAATCATGCCGAGGTTAAGAAGAAGTTGTGTGCATTTTCAGAAGAATTCAAGACTCAGTTTATTGAAACTGATGCCATCATTCTGTGATGGCCGTCTGCAAAGTAAATGTTGCAATCGATGACAAGCATCAAAGAAGCAGAATAAACCAGCATATCCAGAACAACAAACATTTAAAGAAAATTGAACGTCGCAAGTCGAAACCTGAGCAAACTTCTCTGATACGAGCCTTCGCTTCAGGATCTGAAAAGCAGCGGTCATAGAATGAGTTTAGTGCGGATCTTACGATGGCATCAAGCCAGTCAGGAATTCCAATCCACAAGGTAAACAATCCTGCATTCAAATCATTTTTTGAGAAGTACATACCGGATGACAGCACTCTGAGAAAGTTACATACAGCCAATTAATCCGAATGTCTTGGAGAAAATAAAAGAGGCGGTCGGCAAACATGAAGTGGGACTCACTCTTAGATGAAACTACTGATGAACTGCAAAGATATATTTTGAATGTGTTGGTTTTTTCATTATTTGGTGAATGGGTAAAACCATACTTTTTAAAATGTACCAACTCGAGAAGCCAAATGCCACGCACCTTAATGCAATCATTCAACGACTCATGTACGAACCTGTGGCCAGGGGTCATACAGTACGAAAAAGCCAGGCTTGTGGTGACTGATCAAGTGGGTTGCATGACATAAGCTTTCTAAAAATTGAAGGGCATGTACCCCAACCTCAACCATGTAATATGTATTGCACATGGTGTACACTATGTTTGCAAAAGTATTACTGCAGGGTAAATGACTTCAGTGCTGCGGAAGATTCTGGTAAAGGTTCCCATTCATCAAGTTTTGTATCAAGAAATGATTGAGCTCCACCTTCCACAGTTTCCTCAGTTTTCTTGTGCGGAAACTTAGATAAAATCAAACACTTCACATATGCCTTAGACTCAATGGACAACAAAGCAGCCATCAAGCAGGCCCAGCACTTAGTCAACAACAAAGACCTAGAGTTGGAACTTTTTGGAGTGTATGACTACAAGTATTTGCTTGATGTGATTCAGAGTTTGGGGGAGGAGGAACAGTGGAAGAAGTTGATGAATGTTAGGGACAACCTTGAGGATTTGCTAAAGACAAATTCGAATTAAATTTGAAGAACAATCCAGATGTGGAAACCGTTTCAACTTTGACTGAAATTCCTTTATGGGTACTGACAAGATATGCTCTATTGGTTTCTGTAGATGTCGAACGGAGTTTCTCCGTATATAAGTAGCTATTGAGCTCAAAGTGCTAGCAACTTAATGTGAAAAGCATTGAAATGCTGTGTGTAATCCAGTATAACAAGTTTATGAATTATTAGAGCCCAGTAAATGGGACAAAGATTTCATCAGCAACTTCTTTGCATGTTTTTGTGTGTATTTTCAGAGCCTTCCCCCCTTTTCTGACGATAATTTGAACCTTAAAATCCTTTCCCTAGCTGATTACTATGTTGTGATCTGACAAATGGCACAATAGTGAAAACAAGTAAAAAGCTAGAATAAGGAACTCTTTATGAAAGTATTGTACAATGATCTATATGATCCTCCGTTTACATCTTATAATTGTAATTTTGTACAGACCGGGCTATTCCTAATAACGGATAAATATCCCCTGATACGTAGAAGGATGTGAAACATTGGCGGAACATCTGACTTACTTAACCTCCCCCCGACAGTCTTCTAAGTTCTGGATATGCTACATAGCGTATAAGTACCCTTTGATTGTGGAAGAATCATCGATCGGAATGGTCGAGTTACTTGTTAGATATTTATAGTCACTGATGACCTCAGCAAATTTCTGCCACTCAAAAGCTATTGCTATTATATTTATAGCAGGCGAAATTTTAAACCTTTGTCCCTTCTCTTTGGTTCCGTAATTATTTAATGACATAAAAGGTAGGTACACAGTTCTCACATAATACAGAAATTCTTAACATATGCAACGAAATACAGCTGAAGGTGGTGAATATGTAGATTCTGCACTTCCAGGTCACCAAGTTAACCTCTTTGAAAATCATATAGTCACCCAGAAACGCAATCTTCTCAGTTGTTAATTAAAAACATGGGTTCACTGATTTCTAATGTTAGTAGTTTTATACAATTAATTATAACTAAGTTGATCACCCTGAAGTACAAAGGAACTAAACCAAAACTTTCTTACGAGAGAGTTATTAAAGTGTTTGGTATTGCTATTGCATAGGTATCATAGTATACATTTGATTGTCTATGCCACTCTTTTGTTTTGTTGTGACATGTATTGCTTGAAATGAAATATACGCTGCATTTGTCTTATTTTACATGTATATTCTGAGGAGTAACAACGGTTTTCTACTCCATGACATTCTCAACTAAAAGTTGAGGCCTTCTTCGCAAACATGTTCTTTTAAAACCCAATCGTATTCAAGTACAAGGGCTTTGTAAATTCTTTTTAGCATTTTAGCATTTGTGAAATAAAACCATAAGGAGTTTTATAGCCCAGTGTCGGTAATGAAGACTTTGTTTTTTCACTGGCGAAAGAATTATTAAAACCCTTTGAGATTACCGTAGATACAGAGAGATTAATAATAATAATAATAATAATAATAATAATAATAATAATAATAATAATAATAATAGATAGCATCGAGAGTTTAATTAATTTTATTGCAATATTTACAGTTACAATTTATTGCAATATTTACAGTTACAATATTACGTAACGGCGGTGCCGTGGCCGAGTGGTTAGATCGCTCGCCTCTCACCGAGGCGTCCCGGGTTCAATCCCAGGGACCCGCATGTGGGATTTTTGGTGGACAAAGCTGCGTCTGGGCGGATTTTCTCCTGTTTCCCCCGCCATTTATTCCACTAACTGCTCCATTATCACCTTTCCTTTCATCCATTTCGCCTTCATTTCGCTTCATCTACTTCCTTCATCCCATACCAGGCATCGGGCTGATCTTCTGTCTGCTCCTCGACGGGCCTCTGACCCCAGGCATCCGCTTGTAAGTCCTGTGGGAGTGTAAGTCCTACATAAGATGAGGTTAAACAGTGATTGAATGAACATTAGGTAATATAAATTAAGCTTGTATCCTTTTGTATATATTTCCTATTGAGAGACCAACAGTATCGTTGGTTTAAGGCGACCCATGCGTGAAACTTTATCAAAAGATGGAAAAAAGTGGATTTTAGCGTTTAAGTGTTATATTGTACTTTCTATTTTCATGTTCTGCTTCCAACATCCCAAATGATATTTATGAAGCAAATCAGTAATTTAAAAATTGGCGCGCATGTGTTTTACCTGATACTCCAATTTTCAAATGCCTTTTTATTCAATACTTTCTTTCAAAATCTTGCAATATTTAAATTGTACCACGCGATACAAATCTCAACCAATTTACCTGAAATTTTTAGAATTTGGAGAGCCGTTGAACAAAGAAAATGACTTGATTGCATATATATTGCATATTGATGCATATTGATTGTGCTTTTAAATATTTTATAATAATACTTATCGCAAAAAATAAAAAAGCATGACATTTGCATTTGAGAACTTTTTACACGCAAACTAATGAACGTTTCCCCCACCAAATAGTTAGACTTTTTATTATATTTAATTGGTGCAGAAATTAAATTAAATGGTCTGTGGTCTTTCATGGGAGGGACAGTTTGAAGAAAGTTGCAAAATTAGAACCTAAAATGTTAGTAAATAACCAATTTCTTAATAATGATTTATTTAGTGGTTCCAAATTTGGTATTTTACTTGTAGAGAACATACCAATTATCACATAAAAATTTGAAGTTGATATGTGAAGAATTACATATTTTACCATTTTCCGCCGACGAGTTCCTTTAATGTGAATCTAGCTGTCTGATAGGAGCAAAACAATTCATTTTCAAAATGTTCCAACTACACAATAAGCGATGGAAACAGAATGGAAAAGAGCGCGCTGCAAACGCGTTTCCGTATCGTGCTGCCATCTGTCCAGCCTTGTGCAAACTATTTGCTAATGAAGAAAGCTTTCGCTACTTGCCTGCAGATGGAAGAAGCAGTGCAGGACTATTGTGTTTATGAAACAAATGAGCCTCGTCCCAATCGTGATGTTCCATAGATTAACATAGTTTTTTATTTTCTTCACTGCTTACCCATAGTAAATAGAGAAAGTATTGTATTCCAAACAAAACCTCAATACTGAGATTTCCCCGACATGTACGTTTTGAGACTCCCTGAATAATTATAATGATAAAAAAATCCCTATTACGTATCTCGTACAGTAAGTAAGGGAAATATTACATTCCACCCAAAAATTGGATACCGAGATTTCACAGGAAATAACGTTTTGAGGTGCCCTGAATCCAAATAAAACTTTTTTGGAAACATATCCGCGTGTATGTCTGTGTCTGTCTGTGAACTGCATAATTAAAAAACGAAAAGTCGGATAAATACCAAACTTGGTATTTGAGTTTTGTATCTTCCAAGGATGCTACATAAAGATTTTCAAGAAAATCCTTCCACCCCAAACTACCCTTTAATGGAACATTTTTCGAAAATTTTGATTTTCTAAAAAAATGACTAACGATTTTGATTAAAATACCATATATGAAATATATTATATAAAGATTTGCATTAGACCCCGTAATGTGGCCACTTAATCGTGTGTACATAGTTTTTTTATTAGCGTTCCAGAAAAGCAAAGACGGGTAAATAACGAAGTGAACAAGGACAAATCATGTGCAATGCTATCGCTTCCTTCTGTAAATATCCACCCTTGTTAAATAAATTACGTCAACTGAAACCTATTTTAAGTTAGACGAATTATGTTGCCGTCTGTGTAAATGAACATTGGTGCAATATTGGTAATTGCATCTATATACGGTTACACTTGTGCTGCTATTTACTGTAGGCGTGTTTTGAAGCCTGGCGATGCTGCCAGGTTTACAAGAGAGAATGTTCATTTTAAAGTACTGAATACTGATAAATTCTGCCAGAAAATCGATTTTGAAATTGTGGCAATAATTTTGGCGGAGCATAAGATAGTATTTGTCTCACTATATGGTTCACTGGCGGGAATATAAACATGTTCTATACTTTGTTGGAGAAAATTTTAATCCTTTTTAAACTCTTATAATCTGCTTTTTGTAATACTAGGTGACATTAAAATTGATGTGGAAGTAGCAAATTATCTTTGTGTACAATTTGTGAATGTGTCAAGTTCTTCCAATTGCTATTGTATAAGGACAAGGGAAGGCTTTTTTGGACAATGCAATGACTATTTTTCGCGTGACAGTAAGTAGTGAAATTATAAACTATCTATAATGTATCTGAACATAATGCATTACAAATTCAATTGAGCATAAAATATAACAGTATTTTTAATTCTAGACGAAAACTGCTGACTAGTGTGCGAAATGTTAATCAGACCAATCTATTTACTTTTATATGTAGCTTAACTACTATTAACTGGGATTTTTTAATCAACAATGGAAATTTCCTTAATGTGTTTAATTGTAGTTTTCCAGCTAAAACTTATAAGTTTATAAATGGAAGGTTATTAAAATCTAACCTAAGTTAAGGATGGTATACTGAGGACTTAGCTACCATCAAGTCTTATATAGAATACTTAGGGAGATCTATTGAATGGTCAAAAATGTTCGATGGTGATCTAAATCTGGTTAACATTATGTATTCAAATGCGAAGAAGGATTATGTAAAAGTCCTCAAAGATGCTAAATGCAGATTTAATGAGCATTATATTAATGATTCCAGTAATAAGTGTAAGGCTGCCAGCGATGCTATCAACTCTAGTTGTAATCGCTCCGTGAAACAAGCATATGATTTTAATTAATTTATTCTGAAACCAGTTAAGGATATTACCGATTCGATTGAACTGTGCAAAAGCAAGGCTATTTGCTTCTTGAAAAACTTAAAAATCTCTGATACTAAATTTGAATGGAAATTATTTTCTGAGGTTGAAGTGGCTTACAAATGCTTAACTGAAGGTATTTTTCCTTCAGAATTGAAAATTCCTAGAGTTTATCCAGTTTATAAGAAAGTTGATGCATCCAAAATAGAGAATTACAGGCCTATTTCTATTATCCCTAAAATCTCAAAAGTAATTGAAATTTTAACGAGAACTCTTATAAACTTATATACAGGGTTATTCAAAAAGAAGGAACAGACTTTAAATATTTATTTCTAATGGACGAAAATAGATGGCGACGCATGCGATGCATCACTGAATAGAGAAAAGTTCAAACTTTTATTTTGTGTGTTGAAAATGAGCACCATTTGTAATGCGGACGACCGATGCATACGGAACCATCATATACGAATTTACTGTATCAATTGTAATTTTTTTAGACGAGAAGGCTCGTTGTTGAACTTGCAACGAAATGCACACTGCAATGAAACAATGGATTCACTCTTTGCATAACGCAGCACACAAAACGACTTTTCCTGTGGCGTTGCCATTTTCTCGTAAACAAACACAGCGCCGCTGAAGGCACTAAATGGAACTAATAGGTGGGGCTTAAAACTTTGAACTCTCCTCTATTCAATGATGTGTCGTATGCGTCGATATCTATTTGTCGTTCATTAAAAATGAATATTTAAAATCTGTTCCTTCTTTTTGAATAGCCCTGTATAATCAAATTCATTGTTCTCGACTGAACTATATGGCTTTAGAAAAGGCACGTCTACATTGGATGCGGTAGAATTGATGGTCCAGATTGTTATGAACGGTTTTGAAAATAATCAAAGTAAGTGTATTGTACTCTATGACTCGTCTAAAGCATTTGACACCGTCACGGTAGTATTGTAGTTTAATGGTATTAAAAATAAGGAATTGGACTTATGTAAATAATATTTATCAGATTAAATACAAATTGTTAAAATCAATGGAACGTACTCTGAAGCTGTTAAAGTAAACTGTGGTGTACCTCAAGGTTCCAAATTGGAACCACTGCTAATTTTAATAATGATAAACAATTTGCCATCAAATGTCTAAAGCAGATCAATACTATTTGCTAATAATACATCACTGTTTGTTTTTGGGTCATATTTTTACTTTGTCTACTACGTATAGTAAGTAGGGGAAGTATTGTATTCCACCCAGAAATTCGATACCAAGATTTTACCGGAAATATACGTTTTGAGGCCCCCTGAATTCAAAAAAAGCATTTTTGGAAACATGTCGTGTCTGTGTGTGTGTCTGTCTGTCTGTCTGTGAACAGCATAACTCAGAAACGAACAGTCGGATAAACACCAAACTTGGTATTTAGGTTCAGTATCTTCCAGAGATGCAACACGAAGGTTTTCAAGAAAATCCCCCCACCTCAGATTACCCTTTACATGGAACATTTTTGGAAAATTTGAAAATATCATATATTTAAAATACTTTTATGACAAATAAAATGTATATCTTGAATTTTCTGGGAATGTCTCTAAAAGTATTCTTCATTGTGAAGGAATTTTGCATAACTGGTAAACCATAAGAGATAGACAAAGTGTTACTACACAAAAGATGTAGATCGCGTTAAAATACACAATTTATGTCATATACATTTTTGTTGTTGAGTGAACCATTTTTGAGATTCCCTTAAATTTTCCAATACTTATACGTTTTCTCAAATGGGAATTCGTTATTCATTTTTTATGTCCCCTGGAGAGTATGGAATGCGCCACATAGCAACCAGCTCTTAAAACATTTGACTGTCGCTTAAAGCCTACCATACTCACCTTGCACCTACGAGAGAATTAGCAATAAGATTAACATCTCGATATCTCGATTAACATGAAGCATATGGGGAATAAGCGTTTGTAAAAACAGTTTGTACAAGAGTAGACAAAGTCATGTCAGTGTAACACATCAGATTTTTGTGGTAGTAATCTAATGATAAATAATACTTATAAATATTTTACTTGGTTTAAATGAAGACAAGTCTGTAAAAATACTATTTACCTTGAAAAATGAGCAAGAGCTATGAGTTGCACTTTCAATATAGCTGCTTGGCATATTTTTGGATTACCATCTTAATTGGTCAACTCATACTAACCAGGTTTGTACCAGATTGTCACGTGTGCTTTATTTGCTGTGTCAACTGAAATCAGTCGTATATAAAGGTATTTAAAGCAAACATATTATGCTTTTTCTCATAGTGTATTGATTGATGGTATTCATATCTGGGGTAATGGGACTGGAGTTGACAAAATTTGTACAGTAAAAGGCACTTCGTATACTAGCAAACGTATCATATGCTGCCCATTGTAAGCCAATATTTGTTCAGGAAAGTATATTGGCTGTTATTAATCAATATATTTTAAACATTTTGTGCAGGATAAAAACCTCCCTTGAAGTTATCAACAGCAGCACAAGATTCATCAGCATTCAACGCGTTATAATTATTTTCTTGTGCAGCCACATGTTAGATTGACTAAGAGTAAAGATTGGTATTACAGTTTAGCTATTGACATGCTCAACAGATTACCTGTAGCTGCCCACTCTGTAGGTCTCCTTGTATTTAAGAGTGTAATGAACAAGTGGCTTGTTTTAAACCCGTTTTATAATACTGATGAATACTTTAATGCTGATATTAACATGATGTTTTGATTGTATACAGACTTCTACCCATAACACTATATCGGCGCTGATGATTGAAAATAAAATAAATTGAAAATATTTACATGACAAATAAAATGTATATCTTGGTGTTTGGGAATAGCCTAGGAAGTTATCATTCGGAAGGAATTTTGTATAATCTTGTGTAACTTGTAAACGTTAAGCGATAGACGAAAACGTACCACACAAAAATGCAGATCTCTTTAAAACAAACAATTTACTTAAAATAAGTTTGTTTGTGGCATGGGCCGTTTCTGAGATATCCGTTATTATAACTTCGAATTGTTGAATACTTGTCATTAATTTAGACCCGTTGTCTTTCAGTTGTTTCTCGCGATTGCATGGAAACAGTATGGAATTTAAAGCCGGCATATAGCGTCCAGTTCTTAAACATGTGACTATCGCTGTTCTCTTTTTATCTATTACAAAATGAGTAATGCAGCTATTTTTGCAAAGTTTATTTGGATTATATGTAGTTGATAGAAAAAATAAGCTTTAGTAAGAATAGCTTGTATATCTACTAATAACTATAGAGGATAGAGAAAGTAATATGAATGTATTAGATCAGATTTTTAGAAAAAGGGCGTGTGTGTGTTGTGGACAGCATAATTCTGATGCAGTATTTTATATCACAACAATGTGAATGCCAGAGTGATTGTAGTGTAAATTAACATTATTGTATGACAATGATTTGAGATGTTTGTTAATTATAAGCATTGTTAGGAAATAAGTTTACACGGCCTCACTGAAACTGACAATAGGAGCGGGTAACAATGAGCGAGGGGGTGAGTTGTTTATCAATTAGAAGAGACAAACAAATGACGTCAGAGTAGCGCGCTTTTCTTTAGAAATGGAGGGAATATCTTCCCTAGAGCATATGTGTTCGTAATTTGGATTGGATATAGAAATTGACGCTAATGTTGGCGCGTTTTATTAACCAATAGCAGCTGATTATAATCTTTAGGCATATCGGGGTGAGGGAGTATAAATTCCGCAGAGACGGGTAACGCGCAGTTTTACAGTATCATTCACAAGGCAAACGTCGCGCAGTTCAACAGAATCATTCACGGGTTACACGTCGCGCAATTCTACAGAATCTCTCGCGTCGTAAAGCTAGTTACAAAACTGTGAAACACTCAAATTAATAATGTGCGGCAAATAAGTGATAATAGTTACATTCGAAAATACAACAGTTTCAGTGTATCAAGAGTAAATATGTGAAATTAATGAAGTGTGACGGCAATAAAAGTGTAAAAACAAATTCTTTTATCAGTGTTATCTTTTAGTAACAACTCCTTTCCGTTTACACACCCTGTTTAAGAGATTTGCTCGACTGGGTAATAATAGCTAGCCGGAGGACAAAGAACTCAAAATTCAAAATAACAAAACAATAACAGGCGCTCAGCAAATAAGATAACACGAAAGTTATCGCGACAACTCAAAAACGAAAAGATGGTTAAATACGAAAATTGTTATTTTTCAGGGCGTTCTAAGGATGCGACACGAAGATTTTCAAAAAAATCTCTCCCACCCCAAACTGCACTTTACGTTAAAGTTTTTTCGTTAATGTTTATTTTTTTTAAATTGGCTCTAACGCTTTTGATTAAATCAACATACCTTTTGTAATGTTCGCTTGTAAAATCTTTTGTTTAAAATCACTAAATGTATATGTTTATTCTGTCACTAGGCAAGCTCATTTATGAGCCAGACTTATAAATAAATAAATAAATAAATAAATAAATAAATAAATAAATAAATAAATAAAATTCACATGGCAAATTAAATGTATAGCTTGAGTTTTCTGGGAATAACCTGTGAAGTCCTCTTCATTCGGAAGGAATTTTGAATAATTTTGTATAACTGGTATAGGAGATTGACAAACTCGGACTACACAAAACACCTGTGTTAAATTCAAATGACTTTCTCTATTCCCTATCGCTTATTAGTGGGTATATGAATTATTCTTACTTTCCCATTTACTTCATTTTATTCGAGATAAACCTTTCCGGAAATAGCTACATTACACATTTCGTTAGGCTACAAAGAGAACAGCGATAGTCAAATGTTTAAGAACTGGACGCTATACGTTGGCCTTTAAATTCCATATTGTTTCCTTGCGATCACGAGAAACAACTGAATGTTGAAAGGATTCTAAAGAATAACTAATGAACAATTCGAACTATTAATAACGGATATTTCGGAAATGACTGATGCCAGGAAAAAGTTATTTGAAATAATTGATGTGTTTTAAAGATATGTACATTTTTATTAGTGCGTGTTCGTCTATCGTTTAACATTTACAAGTTGTACAGCATTATACAACATCCTTTCATATGAAGTGGACTTCACAGGCTATTCCCAGAAAACTCAAGATATACATTTTATTTGCCATGTGAATAACCTTAGTATATAGTATTTTAACAAAATTTAAAATCAGTTTTTAGAAAATAAAATATTTAAAAAATGTAAAGGGAGTTTTGAGTGGGAGATTTTCTTGATAATCTTTGTGTCGCATCTTTGGAACCTAAATACCAAGTTTGATATTTATCCTACTTTTCGTTTTTGTGTTACGCTGTTTATAGACAGACACACACTGACCTTTCTCTAAAAATGCCTTTCAAAACACGTATTTCCGGTGATATATCGGTATCTAATTTTTGGGTGAAAAACTCTACTTACTATGTACTTGGTAGAGAAAGTAAAGAATATATTGTCGTAACCTCTACATTTTCTTTAACTCACGGGGGGGTAGAGCGAGGTACCGGTTTACAAACACATCACCAACTACACGAGGTCCGACAGGGGCGAGCTCAACTAAGTTCCTTAATACCTGAAAATTTCTAAAAATATATCTAGATAATGGTGTGGAAGGATAGAAGTATCAAGCTACGTTAATAATTTACATGGAATCAATTTGGATGTACACTGTATTCAAATTCAGTAAATTTACATGTTACCTTCCGTTCGACGGAGCAGTCCCACCCTGCCATTGTCACTGTTCACTGCATTCCAAGAGACGCTTACTTAGCGTCAGACGCTACTACTGAGAACCGGCTTTTACCCCCACTACCATGACATCATTACTGGTCTGTGTTTCCAGTTTTAACACATAGCGATACAATGATGCCAGCCACAAATATAAAAAATGTATTACCACACCACATGCCACAATATATCTCTTTAAAACAAGAAATTTATTTCAAATAAATTTTTTTGTGGTATCAGACGTTTTCAAGATATCCGTTATTGTTGGTGAGAACTTTTCAACACCTTCCATTTTTATCTACAACGAAATGTATAACGAAGCTATTTCTGCAAACGTTTATATTTATTATACATGAAATAGTCAGCAAAATAAGGTTTTGAAAGAATAGATTATAGAAGCTATATAAAAAATAAACGATGGTGGTTAGAAACGTCATGTGAATGTAGCATATTAGATTTTGTGTTTTACTGATCTTCTTTCTACAGGTACTTAAAATTGTTGCGAATTCAAGCAGTTAGATGAAAACACGTTTATTCAGAAGGTACTTGCTTTGAGTGGATAAAAAGAAACAACAGAGCAGCGTCGTTGCTGAAAAACGATTCCAATTTCACGCCCTGTTTTCAACATCATTATTCGCTTGATCACCGTTAAAATTCTGCAGACAGTTGTAAACAAAAACTAGATGCCCTCTTTTGGGAAAATCTGCAACTTTGTGTGTATCTCTAGTCTTCATTACATTGCATACATTCTGAGTCAATCTCGCTTTCTTATTTACTCAGACAAGATTTAGAAGTCTCCTCTTTAAATAAATCTCACTTCTTAGGTTCATGATATTCTCTATCCACTATCAATTATTTTACATAGCTTCTACAAAGTATTACTACGCAAGCTTATTACTTTCTCAACTACGTATAGTAAGTAGGGGAAGCATTGTATTCCACCCAAAAATCGATACCGAGATTTCACCGAAAATACATGTTTTGAGACCCCCTGAATCCAAAAAAATCTGATGTGTTACACTCACATGACTTTCTCTACTCTTGTACAATCTAATTTTACAAACGCCTATTCTCCATATGCTTCATGTTAATGGAGATATCGAGATGTCAATCTTATTGGTAATTTTCTTGTAGATGCAAGGGGAATATGGTAGCTTTTAAGCGATAGTCAAATATTTTAACGCTGGTTGCTATGTGACGCATTCCATTCTCTTTGCATGTCCAGGACATAAAAAAATGAATAACGAATTTGAGAAAACGTATAAGTATTGCAAAATTTAAGGAAATAACAAGCAATATCTCGAAAACGGTTCACTCAACAAAAAAAAACGTATATGATATAAGTTGTGTATTTTAACGCGATCTACATTTTTTGTGTAGTAAAATTTTGTCTATCTCTTATAGTTTACCAGTTATGCAAAAGTCGTTCAGAATGAAGAATACTTTTGGAGACATTCCCAGAAAATTCGAGATATACATTTCATTTCTCATGATATTATCTTAAACATATGATATTTTCATCAAAATCGTTAGAGCCATTTTTGAGAAAATTAAAATTTTCGAAAAATGTTCCATGTAAAGGGTAGTCTGGGGTGGGGGGATTTTCTTGAAAACCTTCGTGTCGCATCTCTGGAAGATACTGAACCTAAATACCAAGTTTGGTGTTTATACGACTGTTCGTTTTTGAGTTATGCTGTTCACACACACACAGACACACAGACACACACACACACAGACACACACACACACAGACACACACACGGACATGTTTCCAAAAATGCTTTTTTTGGATTCAGGAGGTCTCAAAACATGTATTTCCGGTGAAATCTCGGTATCGAATTTTTGGGTGGAATGCAATACTTCCCCTACTTACTGTACGTAGTAGAGAAAGTAAAAAGCATTTTTGGAAACATGTCCGTGTGTGTCTGTGGGTGTGTCTGTGAACAGCATAACTCAGAAACGAACAGTCGGATAAACACCAAACTTGGTATTTAGGTTTAGTATCTTTCAAGGATGCGACACGAAGGTTTTCAAGAAAATCCCCCCACCCCAGAGTACCCTTTACATGGAAGATTTTTCGAAAATTTTAATTTTTTCAAAAATGGCTCTAACGATTTTGATTAAAATATCATATGTTTAAGATATTTTTATGGCAAATAAAATGTATATCTTGAATTTCCTGGGAATGTCTCCAAAAGTATTCTTTATTGTGAACGACTTTTGCATAACTGGTAAACCTTAAGAGATAGACAAAATTTTACTACACAAAAAATGTAGATCGCGTTAAACTACACAATTTATGTCATATACATTTTTTTTGTTGAGTGAAACATTTTCGAGATATTGCTTGTTATTCCCTTAAATTTTTCAATACTCAATTTCTCAAATGGGAATTCGTTATTAATTCGTTAATTCGTTTTTTGTCTTGGATATGCAAAGAGTATTAATCTGTGGGAAAGGGAATGGTGCTGCACCTAGCAACCAGCTATTAAGGGATATGTATGTGCTTAAAGGCTACTGTATTTCTATATTACCCTTGTAAATACATATTCTCCTTACATCTATAAGAAAACTAGCAATAAGATAGACTCTGCAAATGTTTATCTCGATTAACATGAAGTGTATTAATCTGTGGGAAAGGGAATGGTGCTGCACCTAGCAACCAGCTATTAAGAGATATGTATGTGCTTAAAGGCTACTGTATTTCTATATTACCCTTGTAAATACATATTCTCCTTACATCTATAAGAAAACTAGCAATAAGATAGACTCTGCAAATGTTTATCTCGATTAACATGAAGTGTATTAATCTGTGGGAAAGGGAATGGTGCTGCACCTAGCAACCAGCTATTAAGAGATATGTATGTGCTTAAAGGCTACTGTATTTCCAAATTGCCCTTGTAAATATACATTCCCCTTACATCTACAAGAAAATTAGCAATAAGATAGAGTCTGCAAACGTTTACCTCGATTAACATAAAGTACATGGAGAATAAGCGTTTGTAAAATAATTTGTACAAGAGTAGAGAAAGTCGTGTGAGTGTCACACATCAGATTTTTTTGTCTTGGATATGCAAAGAGTATTAATCTTTGGCAAAGAGAATGGTGCTCTATATAGCAACCAGCTATTAAGAGATATGTAAATTCTTAAAGGCTACTGTAATTCTATATTGCCCTTGCAAATACAAAACCAGGGGAACATAGTACGCCTTAAGCGATAGTCAAATACTTTTAAAACTGGTCGCTATGTGTAAAATGTAATTCTCTTTGCATGTCAAGAACATAAAAAAAGAACAACGAAAGTGTAATTATTGGAAAATTCAAAGAAATAACAAGGAATATCCCGAAAATGGTTCACTTTACAAAAACAATGTTTATGACATATATTGTGTGTTTTAACGAGATCTACATTTTTATGTAGTAAACCTTTGTCTATCTCTTGCGGTTTACCAGTTATGCAAAAGTCGTTCAGAATGAAGAGGACTTTTGGGGACATCCCCAGAAAATTCAAGATACACATTTTATTTGCCATAGAAATGTCTTAAACATATGATACTGTAATCAAAATCGTTGGAGCCGTTTTTGATAAAATAAATTTTTTTCGAAAAATGTTCTAAGTAAGGGTGGTTTGGGGTCGGTTTTTTTCTTGAAATATTTCATGTCGCATCCCTGGAACATTGAATCTAAATACCAAGTTTGGTGTTTATCCGACTTTTCGTTTTTGAGTTATGCTGTTCACAGACAGACACACACACACAGACACACAAGACATACACACGGGCATGTTTCCAAAAATGCTTTATTTGGATTCAGGGCACCTCAAAAGATACATTTTCGGTGTTGTATGTTTTCACAAAATCCCCTCACCCTAAGCTACTCTTTACACGGAACATTTTTAAAAAGCTTTTATTTTCTAAAAAAATGGCTAACGATTTTATTAAAATAGCTATATTAAGATATTTGTATGACAAATAAAATATATATCTTGAATATTCTGGCAATAGCCTGTAAAATCCTGTTCATTCGGAAGGAATTGTATATAATCTTGTATAATTGGTAAGCATTAAATGATAGACGAAAATGTACTACACCTAGAATGTAGATCTTTTAAAAATACTCAATTTAAGTTGTTTTCGGGTTTACATTCAGATCACAATCTTGGGTTTGGTTCAAAGATTTGTAGTGGAAAGAAGAAACAGAAAACCTCAGGACCAATGGTATTATTTTTATTTGGTTGTAAACGTGAGAACAGTTGACCAATTTCATATAGTAGACCAAAAGCAGAAATGCGGATACATCACGCTATTTGTGTAATTGAGCCACCAAGTCGGTGTAAGTTTCTACACCTACCGTAAGAAAATAAATGGAAGCCGGTCGATCGCCGGAAGTGTTTTGCGAGAACAATGCTTTAATATTGAGTTAACTATCTATTTGTTGTTACTTATCTATGCAAGGAATGAAATATTTGAATGCAGAGATACCAATGTTTTAAGATTGAGTTAACCATCTATACATTATAACTTAGCTATGATACGAATGAAATATATGAATGCGGTTCTCGCATGTCGTAACTATGCACTTCTTGTTTGTACTGAGAAATAAACGAACTGCTATAATTTTGTGAATCTTATAGCGGCTTTTGCTTCAACGGAATGCTGTTTTGAACCAATTTGGTAAGATCGTTTCATTTTATTAATTCATATCTTATTTTGTTGAGTGAACCATTTTCGAGGTATTGCTTGTTATTCCCTTAAATTTTCCAATACCTATAATTTTTCTTAAATTGGAATTCGTTATTCTTTTTTTTGTCCTGGTAATGAAACGAGAATGGAATGCTCCACATAGCAACCAACTCTTAAAATATTTGACTATGGTTTAAAGCCTACCAATTCCTCTTGCATCTACAAGAAAATTAGCAATAAGATTAACATCTCGATATCTCGATTAACATGAAGCATGTGGAGAATAAGCGTTTGTAAAAATAGTTTGTACAAGAGTAGAGAAAGTCATGTGAATGTAACACATCAGATTTTTTATTCAGGGTGTCCCAAAAGTTATCTCGGGTGAAATCTTGGTAT
The DNA here is from genome assembly GCA_030765065.1 of Deroplatys truncata. Lineage (NCBI taxonomy): Eukaryota > Metazoa > Arthropoda > Insecta > Mantodea > Mantidae > Deroplatys > Deroplatys truncata. The sequence continues at coordinate 48,972,796 of CM060986.1, forward strand.
CCAATTTTGGGGTGGAATGCAGTTCTTCCGCTACTTCCTATAGGTAAGCAGTAGAAAAATTAATAACCAACACACTTTCTAGTAAAGGGTAGGTTGAGGGGATTTTTCGAAAATCTTCGCCTGGTATGCTTAAAGAGTGCTTGAAAATGTTTAATTTGGTATTATCACACATTTTTACTTTCTATACTATGTATAGTAGCTAGGAGAAGTATTGCATTCCACCCAAAAGATTGATACCGATATTTCACCGGAAATACATGTTTCGAGGCCTCCTGAGTCCAAAAGAGCATTTTTAGAAAAAGATCCTTGTGTCTGCGTGTCTTTGTGTGTGCACAGCATAACTCAAAAACGAAAAGTCGGATAAATAACAAACTTGGTATTTGGGTTCAGTATCTTTCAAAGATGCGACACGAAGATTTTAAGAAAATTCCCCACTCCAGACTACCCTTTACATGGAGCATTTTTCGAAAATTCTGATTTCCTCAAAAATTGCTCTAACGATTTTGATTAAAATATACATTTAAGATATTTTTATGACAAATAAAATGTATATTTTGAATTTTATGGGAATTTACCCAAAAGTACTCTTCATTCTGAATGGCTTTTGCATAACTGGTAAACCGCAAGAGCTAGACTAAAACTTTTCTGCACAAAAATTGTAGATCTCGTTGAAACACAATTTATATTATATACATTTTTTTGTGGAGTGAACTATTTCCGAGATTTTCTTACTATTTGTTTGAATTTTTAAATGCTTATACTTTTCTCACATTGGACTTCGTTGTTAGTTTTTTATGTCTTGGTCATGCAAAGAGAATGGAATTCTCCACATAGCAACCAGCTCTTAAAACATTTGACTATCGCTTAAAGCCTACCATATTCCCCTTGAACCTACAAGAAAATTGAAAAAATAGTTTGTACAAGAGTAGAGAAAGTCATGTGAGTGTAACACATCAGACTTTTATTTTTGTGATATTCTGTTCACACACACACACACACACACACACACACACACACACACACGCGTTCGCGCGCGCGTGCGCACATTAGGGGTCTCAAAACTTGTATTTCAGTTGAAACCCTGTCGAATTCTAACTTCCCCTTCCTTAGTTAATCGGCAGAGAAAGTAAAACGGATTGTTTAGCTTCTGGGGTACCCTGGATAAGATTTTTCTCTAATTGCAGTTTTTCATTTCCTAGGATTGCGATATTGCTTAATTATCTGCACACGAAACGAATATGTCCCATTTTTTCATCCTGCAGTAAATTATAATGGGTACCAGTAACACAATACAACATACTTGGTATAATTAGCGTGACCGAAATTTCTTGTTAATGACAAGAGTATTTTCAGGGCGGAAGAGTGGCCATGCTTCAGAGAAAACATATGAAAGTATGCGATCAAAAGGGAAACGTCAAAATGTGGATTAGGGTTACAGCTTTCTTCTTCTCCTAGTTCCATTAGAATTACGCATCGGTAAGTCGATTACATTATTTCAAGTGTTAAATAAATATCTTATGCATACCTACATTCACGTAACTTTCTCTACTCTAAAGCTTATTTATATACTTGAACTTCTTCTAAGAATTGCTCTTTCAAAAGCTTATTTGTCTATCTACTTAATTTTAATTGAGATAAACCTTTGCAGAAACAGCTACATTACACATTTTATTATAGATACAAAGGGAACAGCGAAAGTCAAATGTTTAAGAACTGGACGCTATATGCTGGCCGTAAAACTTCGTACTGTTGCCATGACATCGTGAGAAACAACTGAATGTTGACAGGACTTTGAGAGGGACAAGGGTACTGAGCAATTCTAACTCTTAATAACGTACCTTGGAAGTGCTTATGCCACAAAAATAAACAATGTGTTTTAAAGAGATCTACATTTCTTGTGTAGCACGTTTTCGTCTATTGCTTAACGTTTTATCAGTTATACAAGCTTATATAAGATTCCTTCCGAATGAACAGGAATTCACAGACTGTTCCTAGAGTACTGAAGATATTTTATTTGTCATGTAAATGTTCTTAATATATGGCATTTTAATCAAAATCATTAGCCATTTTTGAGCAAATCGATAACTTCGAAAAATGTTCTTTATAAAAGCTAGTTGGGAGTGGAGATATTTTTGAAAATCTAGGTGTGCGTGTTTGGAAGATACTGAAATTAAATACAAGTGTGGTATTTGTCAGACATTTCGAAATGTTTGATTTCCTAAAAAATGGCTCTAACCATTGTTTTAATACCATATATAGGAGATAGTTAAATGACAAATGAAATGCATATCTTGAATATTCTGGGAATATCCTAGGAAGTCCTCTTCATCCTAAAGGAATTTTGTATAATCTTCTACAGCTGGTAATGGTTAAGTGATAGACGAAAACGTACTACATAAAAAATTGTAGATATATTTAAAACACAAAATTTAATTAAAATATTTTTATGGCATAAGCCGTTTCTGGTATATCCGTTATTAAAGGTGCGAATCGTTCAATATTTGTCATTCGTTTTAAGTCCAGTCGATTTTAAGTTGTTTCTTGCGATTGCATAGAAACAGTATGGAATTCTAAGAGTATTGTATAGCGTCTAGTTCTTAAATAATTGACTGTCGCTTTTCCGCTTGTACCCTAACGAAATATGTAATGTGGCTATTTCTGCAAAGGTTTATCCCGATTAAAATGAAGTAAATCGAAAATTAAACTTTAGTAAGATTTGTGAACCCACTGATAAGTAATAGAGGGTAGAGAAAATTATGTGAATGTACACATTCGATTGTTATAATTAAAATCATCTCATATGTGGAACTTTTTAATTAGAATGCTACGGAGTATATCTTGAATGCCGCTACCGACTGTTACCGGGTTTGAATCATAGCAGGTATCAGTTTGAATGGTCTGCTCTGCAGTAGCCAAGCTCACACGCCTGCAGAGGGTAATGCCATTTGCACGTCAGTACAATGTTGTTTGACGTTCTGGAATAACGTTATGTGAAGCAGTGTGTAGGTATATATTAAAGAAACACGTGTGTTTATTGTGTTATTTTGCTTGAACTTGTCACATGTTGACTGTTAGCTTGAATTTATATAGAAATTTTTTGATGTCACCGTTTCCAAATTAAAAATTACTAGGTGATTAGAAAAATATAAGTGAAATGGTCCGTGTTAGACAAAAACAAATATAACCAGCCAACAGTTCGAACCAAGGAAAAATTACTCTCTCTCCAGATCTAAATCCATGTCATTTTTACCTGTGAGGAATAATTAAAAATAAAGTTTATCAAGAAATCTCCATATGCTCGACGAATTAGCAGACAGTATCAGGCGTGCGTTTTACAATATTTCGGCTGCACAGGTGTTCAATAATGTGTTCAACAGGTGTTAGGCTTGTATAGACGCAGAGGGACATCGTTTCGAAGAACTTTTATAAGGAAAGACAAGTGTAATACATTCATATTTTTTAACATCGCTAGCATTATCTAGGGAAGAAATGATGGGCCGATTCCCTACTACTGCACGAATAGATTCATATATCAGTGACGTGGGAGCAGCGGGCTCTCAGTCTCGTGAGGGTCAGTCCTGCACCCTGATCGGAATCAAAAGTGTCAAATTAAACTAAGACGTCAGACATCGTACCCGTAACAGGGTAGAGGAGTCGTGGACGGTTCATTTATAATATGCAAATAGTACTGTTACAAGCAGACATCCAGGAGGGGTAGATAAAAATGTTGGATTTTCTGATATTGCTGCATGCAGCATTACCAGATGTATAATTATGCAGAACTGTAAATCTCGCGGAGAATTACAGTACGCGTCACGGCCATTTACACTTCATTATTCTGGAATATCATAAGTTGCCATACATTATACATGGCCGTTCCTTACGTCATCTACTAATGGCAGGCAAGCTGCTGACGGGCTATCCAGTCTATCATAGTGTACGCGCCTGCTTTACATATTTTGAATGTTTCACCGGGACAACTTGAGCGACCCGCATTTGGAAGATCCTAGGTTCATATCCTAGTGCTGACTGAAAGCTTTTTTTGCGGTTTTCTTCCGTCACTAAGCGAATGTTTGGTTGGATAATTTGGTCTGCGAATTTTCCTATCATCCCTTTCATCACTACATTTTATATCCTTCTTCATACAAGGCTAATCACCCATCCTGGATATACTATGATATAGTGTTTACTTGTTCCTCGAAAGGCTACTAACCCTAGAAATTGGCTTATAAGTCCTTAGAGTATAAGTCCTATAAAGAGGAGTTGATATTTATTAACAGATATTAATTTCTTAGAAATGTTGATTTTTATACGCATGATACACGTATAAGACACATTTTTAAAATTCCAATGCATCACTCGATGAAATTTAATAGATCCCCTATGGTTAGAAATTGTTTAATTCCTTGCCTGCTAATATTAAATTTACAACTGATTTTAAGTATTTTAAAAGTAATTTTAAGAGAACTTCAATTAAAACGTGCCCTTATGATTTGCATGAACCTAATCTTAGGTTGTAATTTTATGACTTAGCTTATGCCTTACAAGCTCTACAAGATAAAATAAATATATAAATATAATTAATAAAAGGCATGCATCTTAGAATGTTTACGTTTACAACACTCAATATTCACATTAATGAATCCGAAGATGTGATGTCTAGGGAACTGATCGTAAATTTGGGACCGGTAGTTCGCCGCAATTTGGCTCTATATATGAGCCATCCCGGGAAAGAAGCCATGAGTAATACCATTTGCACAGAAGGTCAAAGAGGTTAATTATTGGCTACTTCCTGGAGTCCTAGTATTCCTAAATATCACAAAACAAGTTTAATTATACATTTCGGTGTAAAGATACTGTACTGATGTAATCGCAATGACATTCTTCATCCAACTCTCTCGTTTTTCCTCACAGCAGCATTCAAATTATCAGCCAAAATCACACTAAGTGGTTGCCCTGGAGTGCAAAGCAAGGAATGTAAATATTCCTTTTAGCGTTCTAAACCTATTTCATAACAGAATTCTGAGAGTTTTAACTGTCCCTCCTAAATGTGCTTGTTAGCCCCAGGTGAAATGCTTGTATGTTATGACTCGGATGCTAAAAGTTTTCCCCAAAAATGTAGGTCAGTGGTTCAAAGTCACTGGGTTTGTGTTGGGAATTTCCTGCACTCGCTAATGACAATACCTGAGTCAGTGTGTAGTGAAGCCGTAATAGCACGCAACCGTTTGGAAAGAAATTGCATCAATGAACTCATCGTTTTAATAAGGAGAAGAAACTTAGATTTCCTAATTCCTGTCTACCTTTCGTTCGTCACGTCTTGCAATTGTTACTTTCTCCGCCACATACCTTATAGGTAGAGGAAATACTACATTCCACCCCAAAAGCCTTGTCAAGATTTTACCGAAAATACATTCTTTGACCCCTTGAATGAAAAACAGATGTGTTGCCTTCACGTAATTCTCTCTACTCACTACAAAGTATTCATACAAAAGGTTATTCACCTGTCTACTTCCAATTAATGAACTTAAATATTCATACATTTCGCTGTAGATATGACTAAAGCAATAGTCTAATCCTTTAAAAGTAGGTCACTATGTGATGGATTTGTAATTCTGTTCTCTTTCCATTACCCTCCCACCTAAAAGAAATTAAAAGCAATCTACAGTTGAAAAAAGTATAGGTATTTGAAAATCTAAACCGATAAAAGGAGATCTAGGAGATGGTTAATGCCACACATGTTTTATTTGACATAAACTATTTCAAGAAGATATAAATTTTTTCTGTGATAGGATTTTGTGAATCTCTTACGATTTACCAGTTACACAAGTCTTCACAATGAAAAGGATTTCACAGCTTAGTCCCAGAAAATTCAAGATACACATTTTATTTGATGTGCAAATATCTTAAAACATATGGTATTTTAATCAAAATCGTTAAAGGCATTTTTGAGAAAATCTAAAATAAGCAAAACATTTCATGTAAATGATAGTTTGGGGTGGGAGAAATTTTATACTTTTTTCCCCTTGGAAGCTGCTGAAATTAAGTGCCAAGTTTAATATTTTTCCTTTTCTGAGATGCACACGCGAACCTTTTTCAAAATATTTTTTATTCAAGTAGTCTTAAAACGTGTATTTCTGATATAATATCGGTATCAAAATTTTTGGTGGACTGCAGTACTGCTGCTTACTTATAAGTAAGTAGTAGAGAAATACAAAGTTTAGAAGAAAAGTCTGCCGCGTGTGTGCGCGCGTGTAGCACAACTCAAAACCGAAAAGACCAATTTTCAAGAAAATTTTCCCACCCCAAACTACACTTTATATGGAAAACTGTTCGATATTTTTTATTTATTCAAAAATGGCTAAAGGCTTTGATTAAAATGTCATTTATTTAAGATATTTACATGAAAAATAAAATGTGTATTTTCAATTTTCTGTGAATAACCTGTGAAATCCGCTTCATTCTGAATGAATTTTTATAACTGGTAAACTAAACTATATACGAGTAATTGCCATTTTCCTGAAATTGAAAGATGTAAAACCTTCCCTGGACCAGCAAAGCGTAATGATTTTGTGATGCCATGAAATTTAAAATGCGTAGCCCGTACAGTGCAGTAAAATAAAGGAAATAATTCTTAAAAGAATCCTTTGAAGACCTGCTAGTTCTGCTTCTTTCTGTCTCACACTGAGAAGGTTATTGTTTCGTTATTGCTACGTATGGAAGAAGATGGTATCTTTACGTGATTTGCACCACGCTTTGGGCGTCAATTTGAAGTAGATTGTATTGAAGGAGCTATATTATATTTCAACTGTTGGGGAGCCGAACTTGTAGTAGTTGCAACCGCAGGTATGGTAAACAGTTTCCAGTAGCCTTCGCCCTAAGTTTAAAAATATTAACTTTGTAATTTGACTGTTTCTTTAAATATTATATATTTGTGTTTGCCTCGGCTGCGTCAGTATTATTGTTAGAGACACGTTTCTCTTATCAGGGTTGTGGTGTGACTAAGAATGTAGGCTTACAAGGTTATAATTTACTTCAATCCTTTTTGTTAATGCTTGACACGATTTAAATAACGCTTCACTGATATAGAGAGCTGTGAGATTCATTTTATTAATTAATTACACTTTTTAACACGTAAACTTATTTTTCGACTCACACGAATACGTATTAAATCTCTCGAGGACGTATCTCGCATCCGGTTACAATCACTGTCTGCAGGCAACTGAACTGATTTCAACCGCCTAAACTTGTAAATTTCTGTATTTCAAGTCTCTGATTGGCTATTCCTAATCCAATAGAATACCTTCATTTAACTAAAGCTTTTTCTGGTTGTTAATTGGCTATTTTTAAACTGTCTCTAAAGTTACATTACTGCTTCCAAGAATCACAAGTAGTATTATTAAACTCTCAAACTCATTATTTCCTCAAGGTTACCTCATTGTTAGCAACTTTTAACCTATTATTCTCACAGCTCCTACGTTATTAAATTACATAATGCATTCACATAACATTATTACACATTGATACAATAATGCAAACATATACAATGACTGTTACATACATTTTTTATATATTGTTACATACACATATTGCTTTAAGGTGGGATGTTATTGAATTATATATATTATACAATAAGACTGAAATAATTTTAGTGTTAAAAATACTGCCTCAACACGCACAAATTCTTCCTGGTACCATATAAATACGTATTAAAGAGGGACCACCACTTCCTAAGCTATACATAGATTTCTAGTCCATCTAATCCAATAGAAGATTTGACGCTTTATAACATAAACTATAAACAAAACCTGTCACAAAAATGGGAAGCCTATATCCCACAGTCATAGAATGCGAATAAGGTGCACAAATTACACGAGGGAGTTGACTTTATAAGTCACGTCGTTCATTACTAAATGTTCGCGCCCATTTATGCTGGTTACTAGAGGTCATTAATGGTGCAATCGAATTTTAAATCCGAACGCTAAGCATTTTGTTGTAACCCAGTAAAGGGGGATACACACACAGACAAGCTCTGTCCGTCATCCCACTCTATACCAATTAGCGTGGCACATTTAGTCCGTAAGTTCAGGTTACAGTATAAGACAATATAATTTAGTGCTTTGTCAGGTCCATAGTGTAAATTTGTAACACTTTGACGTAAAATAGCTTCAATTGCAGTTAAGTTGTAAAATATTTCCGTGCGAACCTTCTATGTAGCATTAACCACTTCCGAGATATTCATTGCTCTTGGTGTGAATTATTTTCTCTGCACATATATAGTAGGTAGAGAAGGCATTGCATTTCACCCAAAAATACCGAGATTTCATCGGAAATATATGTTTTGAGACTCCCTGAATCAAAAAGAAAAGGAAAACACGTTTTTAGATAAGTGTGTGTGTGTGTGTGTGTGTGTGTGTGTGTGTGTGAGTGAACACCATAACTCAAAAACGAAAAATTCAATAAATACCAAATTATTATTTAGGTTTAGTATCTTCCAAAGATACGACACAAGATTTTCAATAAAATCCCCCAACCCAAACTACCAATTACATGGAACATTTTTGGAAATCTTTTATTTTATAAAAAAATGGCTAAGGATTTTCATTAAAATACTTTATAGTAAATGTATTTACATTACAAACAAAATACCTGTCTTGAATTTTCTAGGAATGAAGTCCACTTGATTCGGAAGAAATTTTGTATAATCTTATATATCTGGTAAACGTTCAGGAATAGACGAAAAGGTACTGCACAAAAAATGTACATTTCATAAAAACACACAGTTTATGCCAAACAAGTTTTTGTGGCATAAACCATTTTCAGATACCCGTAATTAATCGTTTGAATTGTTGGTTATTTGGTGATTCTCTTAAAGTCCTTTCAACATTCAGTTGTTTCTCGGGATTGCATGGAAACAGTATGGAATTTTAAGGCCAGCATATAGCGTCCACTTCTTAAACATTTGACTATCCCTTTACCCTTTGTATCTATAACGAAATGTGTAATGTAGCTATTTCTGCAAAGGTTTATTCGGGTTAAAATGCAGTGGACATCTTTTTATACTTTTGGCTATATCTTCAGCTATCTGTATCACTGTTGCAAACGCAACGAAATGCATAATGAAACCATTTCTGCAGAGGTTTATCTCCACTAATATGAGATAGATAGAAGAATAAATTTTTGGACGAATAGTTTGTAGAAGAAGGGGTGGAGTATCTCTTGTGAATGTAAAACATAAGAGTTTTTGAGTATCTCTTATGCTGTGAATACATTGTCGTATGATCGATAGAAAAATGCGATGTTTCAAATAATACCGACCAGTATAAAAGACAACGCCTGCGCAGTAGGTGAATTTTGGTTGTCAGAATGAATAAACGGCGATACAAAGGAAGAAAAACTGGCTCATTTACACTTCAGCTGTACTTTGACAAGATAATGAATGGGATATTCCTGGACTATTGTATAGACTCGCTTTCAATAGGTTCTCTCAGTCACGAAGTTGAATACCTGCATCAAAAATACTTGATTTTAAATACAGCAATCAGTTTGCTTTAGATCGAGCTGTTTTTGCCTCCAAATGCCTAGAAGGAACCATTATTTTTACTTTCTAAACGCTTACCTTGATAGAAGAAGTGTTGCAGTCATATGATTTTCCCTAGCCACTATCACTTATCACTTTTTCTATCAGTGTAAGTATTACATTCTATCAAAAAACTCCATATAGAGAATTCATTGGAAATATATAATTTTAGATGCTCCGAATTAAAAAAAAGAAACGTTTTTAGAAATAAAATATAGTTGACAGAAAAATAGCTTTAGTGGATAGTTTGCATACCCACTTATAAACGACAGAGGGTAAAGAATGAAGTAGTTGAACTGTTATGCTCCACGCATGGACGCCAATTTGAAGAAGATAGTTGCTGGTACGTATTGAAAGCCAGTTTGAAGAAGGTGTATTAAAGGAGTTGTATTTTATTTCAACTGTTGGGGAGCCGAACTTGAAGTAGTTGCAACCGCACGTATAGTACCCGGTTTCCGGTAGCCTTCGCCCCAAGTTTAAAAATATTAGCTTTGTAATTTGACTGTTTCTTTAGATATTATATTTTATGTTTGCCTAGGCCGCGTCAGTATGTTTGTTAGAGGCATGTTTCTCTTTGTAGCGTTATGGTACGACAAGAATGTGGGCTTGCACAGATTTTTAGTTTTAATTCACTCCTTTTTATTAATTCTTGACACGAATTAAATAGCACTTCACTGATACAGAGAGCTGAGATTCTTTTATTTAATACTTGCACTTTATAACAAGTAAACTATTTTAGTCTCACACGAATACGTATTTAATTTCTCGAGGACACATCTCGTGTCTGGTTATGAGCACTGTTTGGAGGCAATTGAATCGATTTCAACCGTCTAAACTTGTAAATTTCTGTATTTCAAGTCTCTGATTGGCTATTTTTACTCCGATTAAATACCTGCTTTTAACTAAAGCTTTTTCCGGTTGTTGATTGGCTATTTTTATAAACTGTCACTAAAATTATATTATTGTTGCTCCAAAAATGACTAGTAGCATTATTAAACATTCTTACTCATTATTGCCTCAAAGTTACCTCATTGTTACCTGTTTGTTAGCAACTTTTGACCTATTTCTCACAGCTCCTACATTATTAAATTACGTGATGCATTCACATAACATTATTGAACATGTTTACAATAATATAAGCATATGCAATGACTGTTACATACATTTTACAAATTATTACATAAACATATTGCTTCAAGGCGGGCTGTTATTGAATTTACATGTTATATAATTTGACTGAAATCATTTAAGTGTTAAAAATTCTGCCTCAAGAAATTCCTGTGAATGTACCACATCAAATTTTTATGTAGGACGTTTCTGCCAGTCTCTAATAGTTTGCAGGTTTACATAATTATACAGGATATCTTTCCAATGTAAAAGACTTCACAGACATTCCCAGAAAATTTAAGGTATACATTTTATTTGTCATGTAAATATCTTAGAGATATGGAGGATTTTAATACAAATTATTACACCTTTCAAGAAGATAAAAATAAAATAAAATCTTTCATTTAAAGGGTAACTGGTGAGTGGGGTGTTCTTGAAAAACTTTGCGTCGCATCCCTGTAAGTCATTAAGTTAAATACCAATTTTGGGGTTTATTCATACATCATTTTTAGTTATGCTGTTCACACACTCTCTCACTCTCACACTCTGCTCTCGCTCATGTTCGGGCTCGGAATGTCACATTCGGACTCAGACTCCTTCTTGAACTTGGACACGAATTCACTCTTACACTCGGACTTACTTTCATACTCGGACTCACACCCACTCTCACTCAAACTCTAATTCACTAACTAAGACTCACACCCTCACTCACACTCACTGTCATCTGGTCTCACTTTTTCACACTCCTGGATTCACACTCTCACTCTGGACAAACACTCGGTCTCGGTCCCAATGACTCACACTATCACTAGAACACAATCACTCTACCTCGAACTTACTCACACTCGCACTCACTCTCACTCTCATTCACTTTCTCATTCTCACTCACTCACTCACTCACTCACTCACTCACTCACTCACTCACTCACTCACTCACTCACTCACTCACTCACTCACTCACTCGAACAAATCACTTGGAGAACGAATCCCACTCACTCTCTATTTCTCACTGGGACTACTCTCACACCCATACGGGCTCACTCTTGCGCTCTCACTCGGAATCGGATTCGCACTCGCTCCTACACTCTCATCGTGACTATCTCACACTCACACTCTCGCTCTGACTCACACTCCTACTCACATTCCCACTTTCTTTAGCGCTTACTCCCTTACAGTCGCCCGAACTCTCTCACAAACTCTGACCTTGTCACTCGGCTTCACTCTCATACCCTCACCCTCTCACTCGGGCTCACTATTGCACTCTCTCACTGCCTCAGATTCACTCTCACAAAATCCCACTCTTTCTTTGTAATCGCGCTCACTCCCTCACCCTCTCACATCCTCATCCTCTCATTCGGACTTAGTCACATTCTCTTACCCTCTCACTCGACTCACATTCGGACTCCCTCTCACACTCTCAATATTTCACTCGAACTCCCCCTTACACTCACTAGGACCGCTCACACGTCTCTCACTCGGATAACTAAAACTCTCTCACACTCTTACTCGTACTCACTCTCATTCGTACTCACACTCTCTCAACTCGGGTTCACAGACTCCCATTCTCACTGTCGGACTTGGACTAATGGACTCTCACCCTCACCCTAACCTTCGAACTCGGAATCTCACACCCTCACTCGAACTCAGACTCACTCACTCGCTGTCGTACTCACTCTTACCCCCACACGAATTTGGACTCTCACTATCCCACTCTCACTCGGACTTGGACATAATCTCGCGCTCTCACTCTCACTCCCTCACTGGCACTCTCTCACACACTCCCTCCCTCACGCGCACTCTCTCGCGCTCACGCTCAAGCACGTGCTCACACGCCAACACGCCATAGAACCCACATCCTCCCTCTCGGACTCTGACTCACTTTCACACTACTTGAACCCGTACTCACACTCTTACCTTCACTCGGACTTGAACTCACGATCTCCCACCTCCTACTACACTCTCACTTGACTTCGACTCGCTCGCACTCTCACACTCCCTCACTCTCGCACTCACGCACATGCTCATGCGCTCACACACCTTCGGACCCTCACCCTCCCTCTCAGACTCGGACTTCGATTCACTCTCACTCGGATTTGGACTCACACTTACTCTCGGTTCACACTCTCTCACACGACTCTCACTCTCACAAGACTCACACTCTCTCACTCGGTCTGACCTACCCTCTCCCTCTGACTCACACTCTCCCCTTCCTACTCGGACTCACTCTCATTTGGACTTGGTCATGCTGTCACCGACGTTGACGTCCACGCTCACGGACGCGCTCATACACTCTCGTTCTCGGACCCTCACTCTCTAATTCGCTCTCATTTGCACTCTTACACTCACATTTGTACTCAGGCTCGGACACGGACCCTCACGCTCACACTGACATTCATATTCTAACTCACATTTTAACCACTTTCACTCTGTAACACTCACACTCAAACTTTTAACTTATACTCTCACCCTTAACTCTTCACTCTCACTCATACACACATACGGATCTTTTACTGAAACTGCTTCTTTTGGAGTCAAGGAGCCTCTCAAAACGTGTATTTCCGGTAAAATCTCGATATGGAATTGTTAGATATAACTTTCTCAAGTTACAATAGGTAAGTAATAGAATAGTAAAACTACTTTTGACTAGTTTTTAAAAATCACATGAACCTACACTTGGCTTGGAGAGAAAGAGAGGTGGAGGAGATGCTTTAGGAAGGTCAGACGAATCTCCACAGTTAATTCAATAACGAGAGCTAGTCATGAATATTAATCTCTTCACTAATTGCCAACGTTTCATTATAATTTTGATTGGACAGAGGCAGTGCGAGGCACCGGATAATGCATTTACTTCTTAAGCAAGCGTAGTCACGGAGCCAACTTTCTGCACAGCGATTTTCCCATAATTGTTATTCGGCAAGACCCTCTTAATTCAATTATATGCATGTGCGAGAGGGTTTAATTACATGCCGAGTGAAGCGTGGCGAAAATGCTTCGGCACTATGCTTTCTTCATACAAATGGTGAGAAAAAAGAAGCAGTTTACTGCAGTTTTGTTGCTCGCTGTCCGTTCACACCGCCGTTCCATAGCCATTATTGCAACAGGCAATCTATACCTGCCTACCTGCATTTTCCTTCCTGACACTGTATGCTAAATCTATTCTAATGTTATAAAGGGGGAAAATGTTGTGCATGTATGCGTGTGTGCGCTCGTGCTTTTTTCTCCGAAACCACTAAACCGAATTTGATTCTGCTTTCTCCATTGAAAAGCTCCGTTCAAGATAGCCGGGTTATCAAAATTTTCTTGGCACAGAGAAGCATGCTGTTTGCGGACGGGAGTCGCACATTCATCGTCCCTTAAATTTAATCACATAGATTTCTCATGCAATTAACCACAAACCTTCATCATAGATATTGCGGCGGTACCATGGGCTCCAGCATGGCGGCACGGGATTTGCAGGAATGGTCCCGGGTTCTATGCTAGCTTAGGAACTTGCATAGATCTTGGATCTAGGGTTGTGGTTAATACGACTGATTCATTTTCCTACCTGTTTATTTCCCGTCACCGTTTTAAAATCTGACTTCTGATATTACCTCGCCACACACACGCGTGCATTTCTTTACTGCTGTGCTTCATGCCATCGCCCTATCCACCGGCACTTGTTTTCAGAACAACTTCCACGGAAATACCACGAATAAGTGTTTACTAAACTCTCCTGTTTCTTTATTTCAAATTTCCTATCTCCCTATTTCACCATCACATTATTTCTACCTTCTTTCTTATTGGCTGCCTTGGGCTATGTGAGCACTGGCCCTTTTCTACACATCTGATTTTCAGGCGACCTAACGGTACACTAACAAAGCGTATTCTCTTCTCAGTTGGTTAGAATAAGGGAAAAAAACCAACCCCGTTTCCTGCCTGCTACTGGCACTGTCTTCAACCCATATTCACCTTTACAGTAACACTCGCTTCCCCGTCTTATTTTATAATAACATTCCTACTGTTAGTAATATTTATTTCCCTTATGGTTATCATTTTATATTTAGATGCGCACAATGTACTGTCTCAAAATTTTGGAAATGATGTTCGAGTGCCGCTACACATCTCCCACACATTTTAAGAAAATTTGCATTAATACTCATTAATTCATTACCATGTAAATAAAATCGCGTTTAGTCTGTGATAAAAAATTAAGCGCCGGTCAAAAGAGCGATCATTAGCATTATCCAATAGCCAATTACAGAAACTAACTCAACTCACATTATCACATGGTTGCAATTCCTGAACTACAATTATCTTATGGGATTTTAATTTTAAAGCTTTAGTGGTATTCGACGCCGAGGTTTTCTAAATTCCTGATTCGTGTGTACAGATTTCTTTGGACTTCGTTCTAGCTTTTCTCCAATGTCTTCGAGTTTTACAACCGATTTACAAGCGTAAGAACACAGCGATTTACTTTGTTTCTTATCAAGAATAGATAGCTTTCCCCTAAATCTGTTCACAAGATTCCAAACCGTTTCTCTGTGAGGCCCACAGTAGGGAATATCTCTATAAATCGCCGTCTCACTTCTCTACCAAAGGTTTTTGTCACATAGGAATCTTAAATGAAGATTCTGCGTGCTAAAGTATATGGACTTTTTGCATTATAACACCACTAACACATTATAACACTGAAATACGTGGTTTCACAAAGTTAACCTCGGAGCAGTACAGACTTTGCATCAACTGATTAGCCAGTGCATGGGCAGGGACGGGGAATAGAGCTAATTAGAAACAGCGCAGTGCAGGGCAAGCAATTCTCCGTAATACGGTCACGCGTCGAAACGAAGGCTCTGTATAAGACGTACATTTTGGTCTTATAAAAAACATACTTATACAGAAATCCTTGGCTTTTTCTTGAAAATACTGAGGAGTAGAAAATGTTGTTACTCTACAGAAAATACATGTAAAAATCTGACGTGTTATATTCATTTGACTGTCTCTTCAACTATCGTTTCATTTTATACAACTCCTACAAACGACTCTTTCGAAAGCTCATTCTTCCTATCTGCTTCATGCTAATCGAGATAAACCTTTGCAGAAATAGTTTCATTACACATTTCGTTGTAGACACAAGAGGGACAGAGGATATCCAATCGATAGTCAGAAGTTTAAAAGCGAGTGGGTATATGTAAGCTTTACTTATCGCGAGAAACAATTGAATAGCGACAGCACTTGAAAGTGACAAAAGTTTTGGCAAATGGAAACTGAGAGCTAGAAAATGGGATGTATCCGAAGATACGAGGAAAATTCGGAAAGTTACCTCCATTGTAACGTAGCGTGGAAAGAGGTAATGATAGCGCCGCCATTGTTACATCGCAGTACGCGTCTAGCCGCGTTAGCGAGAACATCGTAGTGCTAACTACGCGTTCACTCATAATAACCTTACAAAATGAACGCCACGCTCCCGCCAAATGCGAGATGTATGTTTGTCAAAAGGAAAAGGTGGGATCTCTAAAGTTATATGAAATAATTAACTAATAATTTATCTCCATACAGAATTCCGAAAACTGGTTCCACACCATACTTTTGTTCTTCTTTGTGTTTTCTGGTGTTAAATTATCTACAGCTGGTTTTATATTACCAATATTTTGACTTCCAAAGCGCAGCATTTTCAGTTGCTATTATTGTAGTCACAGCCTACGTGATCTCTCTCACTGCATTTATACAAATTAAAAACAAGTGCACCACTATGAAATACTATCAGTGTAGTACGGCTTTGACTGGCCAACTGACCACAAAGCGCGAGTCGTCGTGCAGTGGCCGCAGTGTGAAAGAAAAACACTGTGCATTAATAACTGAATAACTTTTAAGTTTCAGAATCATTTAGCGACTTCTTCGTTTTAAAAACAATACATACTCCAAAGTTGCCGTAAGCGTAGTTAGAAAAGGGAGTGATGATGGAGACGTAATGATTTACTGAATTGTATTCCTGCCATGAACTCTGGATACGAGGGGCACTATTTATATTTTGAGCCTAATAATTAAAACAAAGTAATTTCTGATTGAAAACTGCTTTATTGTTTTTAAAAGTATTCTCCTTTATGATCAATACACCTTTGCATCCGTTTGAACCGTTTGTCAAAGCATTTATTCCAGTCCTCTTGAGACACCTCCAAAACATGGTTTTTGAAGCAATCAAAAGCTTCTGCCAACGAAAATCGTTGTCCATGCAATTTATTCTTGATGTTCAGGGTGCCAAATCAGGACTGTATGGTGGATGACCCATCAATTCGATTTTTTGAGCCTTCAAATACTCTGTTGTTAAACGAGATGTGTGTGCGCTCGCATTGTCTTGATGAAGAACGATCCTACGGTTCTTGTTGGTTTTCCTTACTTTACCGAAGACTTCCGGCAAACAAATGGTTGTATATCATTCGGCATTCACCGTTTTACGTTCCTCTAACGGCACTGTTGCCACATGGCCAGTTTTGCTGAAAAAGCAGGCGACCATTTGCTTCGAGTGCGAACTACTTTTGTTGGATTTGCTTCATCTTGAAACACCCATACAGTCGACTGCTGTTTACGTTCCGGCTCATACGCATAGATCCATGATTTGTCACCTGTTACAATCTTATATACTTCTTTTGAGGCACCTCCATTGTATTTCTTGAGCATTTTTGTACACCAATCGACACGAGCATCTCTTTGAGATTGCGTCAAATTATGTGGGATCCAACGAGAGCAAACCTTTTTCACGGCTAAATAATCATGCAATATTTTATATATGCTAGTGGAATTAATGCCTAAGGTTGCCGTAATCTCAAAATGTATCGCATGACGAACTTTCATTATTAGGTTTTGCACAGCATCAATGTTTTCTGGCACAACAACTGATTTTGGATGACCTTCACGAACTTCATCATTGAGCGAACGGCGACCATGATTAAATTCGTTATACCAGCGTTACACAGTGGCAACGGATGGAGCTTCGTCGCCAAATGTGGAAGTTAGTTGATCGATGCACTCTTGTCTTGATAATCCACGTGGAAAGTCGTAATAAATCATTGCACGAACATTTTCACGAGTTAATTCCATGTTTTTGTTGACACACAATTTTCAAGTTTGTGTAAACAAAAAAAATGACGCTCTGTTGATAAAATATTTGATGTAGATTATGGTAAAAAATGCCAAGCTTTCCATTGGAAACGTCAGATGACACCTACAACATTCAGGGTTGTCAAGGCTCAAAATATAAATAGTGCCCCTCGTAGACGTACTTTGCTAACTGGTTCGTATCGACTGTAAACGAAGATATTGACTCATGCCTGGTGAAGTTTCCTTGAGAAGAGTGAGGTGTTGAAGATGAAAATCACTTGCTACACGCCATAGAAATGGGAACACGTTCAGTTCCCGTTCACATCTAATATAATGGGTGGGATCCAACACGGCAGACGGGCGCACCCTTTGGGAATGCAGCGAGATTGCACAGCGTAGCCGGATTTTAAACTTGCATTCTCTTGGCCAAAAAGGTGAATGACTAAATGAGATAACAGATTATTTTAACTGCACTCTCAGACTGGGTGATGCAGTTGGTTTGAGCGCTTACTTTCTGCTCAAGGTTATGACTTCAATCTCGGCCCCGGACAAAGGCATTTAACCGCACTGAAATGCCATGCAGAGACATCAAAGAAAGCCCATTGGCTGGCCATCCGGACAGTACAAGAAACGTGCCTTTTAACAGAAACAATAAAACAAGCTTTCAGAACTAAATTATTGGTTCTAGAAGTAAAATAATTCTCTTACACTTACCTAAAATTCGATATAGAGATTGCACATGTTTTGAGATACCTGAATCCATTACAAAAACAGTTTTAGAAAAACACTGTATGTGTGAATAGCATAACTCAAAATCGAAAAAGCGGATAAATTTTAAGTTAGTATTTAGGTTTAGTATCTTCAAAAGAAGCAACACGTAGATTTTAAAAGGAACCCCACTCTCCAAACTACCCTTAATATGGAAAATGTTCCGATATTTTTCATCATCATCATCATCATCATCATCATCATCATACAAACAGGGATTAGATCCTGGTGATCTGTTCCGACTCCAAACTAAAGCTGCTCTATCCATCTTCTAGCAGGTCTTCCCGGTCTTCGATGTCCTCTTGGTTTATAATTTAGTGCTCTTTGGGGAATCCTATCATATTGCATTACGGTTGTATCAGTTTTTCCTGCATTCTACTATTTTGTCCGTTAGTTTAAACATTCCCAACTGTTCTGTGATATCTTCACTTCTCTGTTTGTCCATTAGAGATAACCTGCTACAAATCTTAAGAATTTCATTTCCGCAACTTCTGTCCGTCTCAAAGAATCTTTATTTAGAGTTCAACATTCAGATCCATATAATAGTGCAGGAATAGTCTTTGTGGACTTTCGTTGATAAACTTCTGATTATTCCACATACATGTTGGAATAAATTTAGTTTTCTATTTACATCTTTTGTTCTCTCCTTGCCAATGAAAACTCCTAAATACTTAAATCCCATAAGTTGTTCAACAGGAGTATTATCAATCACAATTTTGGCTCTGACAGGATATTTTCCATAAAATGCCATTATTTTTCTTTTCTCAGCTGAAATTTCCATATTATATTCAGTAACCATTATACTTAAATTATAAATAGCTCTTTGTAAATTATCTTCAGTAGATACTATAACTGCTTGGTCATCCGCAAAAACTAAAGTGTCAACATTTATACTATCCATTCCGATATTTTTGATTCCTCAAAAATTGATAACGATTTTGATTGAAATATTACATATTTAAGAAATTTGAATGACAAATAAAATAAATATATAGAATTTTCTGGAAATAGCCTGTGAAGTCTTCATTCGAAAAGAATTTTCTATAACAGGTAAACATAAAATATAGAGAAAAACTTACTACAAAAATCTAAAGATTTCTTTAAAAAATACAATTTATTTCAAAACTATTTCTGCAAATATTTGTGTCGATTAACATGAAGTAGATAGGAAAAATAGGCTTTCATAAGAGTAGCTTGTAGAAGCTATATATATATAAACAAACGATAGTGTTTAAAGGAAGTCGTGTGAATTTGGCACAGATTTTTCTATCTACTTCATATTAATGGAATTGTTTCATTACACATTTCGTTGTAGATAAAAAGGGGATACGAAAGACTGAAGCGGTCGCTTTATGCTTCTTTTCATGACATCGCGAGAAACAACTGAATGGCGAGAACTTCGAAGCTGACAAACTATTCAGAACTTCTCACAAATAAGGAATATCTCGGAAATAGTTGATGCAACCAAGTGTTTGCATAGATCTACGTTTTTGTGATCTATTTCTGTCTGTCCCTTATGGTTTACCACTTATACAGAATTCTAGGCAGTATTTTTAACACTTAATAATTTTAATTAAATTATATAATATGTAAACTCAATAACAGCCCGCCTTGAAGCAATATGTATGTAATATTTTGTATAAAATGTATGTAACAGTCATTGCAAATGCTTATATTATTGTAAACATGTTCAGTAATGTTATATGAATGCATTATGCAATTTAATAATGTAAGAGCTGTGAGAAAAATAAGTTTAAAGTTTCTAACAATGAGGTAACAATGAAGTGACATTGAGGCAATAATGAGTTTGAGAGTTTGAATACTACTAGTTATGATTAGAACAACAATAACGTAAATTTTGTGACAGTTTAAAATTAGCCAATCAACAGCCAGAAAAAGCTTTAAGTAAAATAATGGTATTCTATTGGACTAGGATTAGCCAATCAGAGACTTTAAATACAGACGTTTACGGGTTTGGAGGTTGAAATATGTTCAGTTGCCTGTAGACCTTGGTAGTGACCGGATGGAAGCTGTGTTCTCTAAAGAAATATTACGTATTCGTGTGAATCGTAAAATTAAATGTACGCGTTAACTAAGTGCAAATATTAAATAAAAATATCTCACAACTCTTAATATCAGTGTAGTGCTATTTAATTTCTGTCAAGGATTAATGAAAAGAAGTGAATTTAAAACTTAAAATCTGTGTAAGCCTACATTCTTGTCGCACCACGCCCTGCTTAAGAGAAACGTGTCTTTACAAACATTACTGACACAGCCGATGCAAAATATAAACATAAATACTATCTATAGAAGCAGTTTAATAACAGTTAATATAATATTTTTAAAACTTTGTGCGTAACAACAAAAATACATCATCTTAAAAATCAGATTCTCATACGTAGTAGCATATTACGTAACAAATAATCCACTTAAAAATTGACGTTCATACATAGATCTGATTAAGTAAATAAACTCAAAGACAATAACTATTTCAAGTTGGCTTCCCAAACGTGTGGCTAACAACAACAGTAAAAATTCAACAACAATAAACTACAACAGTTGAAGAACAATACTTTAAGTTGGCGCTCAAGCGTGAGGCTAATAAATAAACATCAACAGTAAACAAATTATCTACTTCAAATTATACTTAATTTATTATGAATGAGGAAAACTTCACAGACTATGCGCAGAAAATGCAATATATAATTTTAATCACAATTGTTAAAGCTTGAGAAAATAAAAAAAAAATAACGAACATTTTGTGAGTAAAGGTAATTATGGCTGAGGGATTTTTTTTTTAGAGAATATCACACTGAAGCACGACTTTTCGGTTTTGAATTCTGTTGTTCATGTACATGCGAGCGCGGACCTTTTTATATAAATTATATTTTTAATTCAGGGGCAGTAAAAGGTGCACTTCCGGTGAAATGTGATGTCTATAGAATTATTGAGTGAAAGAATATATTCCTCTATCTACTAAAGGAAAGGGATAGGGGAAGTAATAAGTTATAGTTTAGAGAAAGTCATATGAATGTAACGGATAAAATTTTTGTAATTATCACGTAACATATATCCTTTCCCTCGCAGATAGATATCTGCCAAAGGAAACTGGAAAGCAAAATCTTGGGTGTTACAATGAGAGAGAGAGAATGCAGAAGTAAGGAAAAGGACACAGTTAAAGGACGTCACGACCATAGGAAGCTACCTAAAATGGAGATGGTCAGGACACGTTGTGAGACAACACCCTAATAGATGGACATACAGAGTGACTTCTTGGGACCCTAGAATTGGTCAGAGGAATGTCGGCAGGCAGAGAATCTGCTGGGTTCGAATTGAGGTGAACCACGATAGCTAAAGCGAGAAAAACTTGAAAAAAAAAACTAGTGGACATAACCCAGTAGGACAATAAACTAGGTTGATGTTTCCCGGAATAGCTAACCGGGACTACAAAACCCATCTCCCTTCACTTGAAAGAGGTCTTTGTCCAAAAGGGATGTACAGAATGAGCCAAAAAACTACGAACCGGCTTCGCGGTGTTTTTTCTGTCCGCGTCCTCGGCGCTCGTTGCCGTCTGCTATGATAGAAAGGCGCGGATGAAACCATACAGCATTTTTAAAAATATTTTTAAAGGCTTTCCTTACCAACTTTATGAAAGGAGATGCTGAAACTGGACACCGTCTTTGTCCGTACATTTTTGGCACCCCTTTTGGAAACTATCCATTATTCGCTGTAGTTCACGTTGAGAAATGTTGGCAATTTCCTGACGGATATTATGTTTGGACAACGACAGTGGCCAGTTTCAGCATCTCCTTTCATAAAGTTGGTACGGAAAGCCTTTAAAAATAGTTTTAAAAAACTGATGTGTTACACTCACATGACTTTCCCTACTCTTGTACAAACTATGTTTACAAACGCTTATTCTCCATATGCTTCATGTTAATCGAGATGTTAATCTTATTGGTAATTTTCTTGTAGATGCAAGGGGAATACGGTAGACTTTAAGCGATAGTCAAATCTTTTAAGAGTTGGTTGCTATGTGCAGTATTCCATTCTCTTTGCATGTCCAGGGCATAAAAAAAAGAATAACGAATTCCCATTTGAGAAAAGGTATAAGTATTGGAAAATTTAAGGGAATGACAAGCAATTTCTTGAAAATGGTTCACTCAATAACAAAAAAAACAAAAAAAAAATGACAAATTGTGTATTTTAACGCGATCTACATTTTTTGTGTAGTAAAATTTTATCTTTCTTTTATGGTTTACCAGTTATGCAAAAGTCGTTTACAATGAAGAATACTTTTGGAGACATTCCCAGAAAATTCGAGATATACATTTCGTTTTAAATAAACGTATCTTAAGCATAGTATATTTTAATCAAAATCGTTAGAGCCATTTTTGAGAAAATGAAAATTTTCGAAAAATGTTCATGTAAAGGGTAATCTGGGGTTTTCTTGAAAACCTTCGTGTCGCATCTCTGGAAGATACTGAACCGAAATACCAAGTTTGGCGTTTATCCG
This sequence comes from Deroplatys truncata, assembly GCA_030765065.1. Lineage (NCBI taxonomy): Eukaryota > Metazoa > Arthropoda > Insecta > Mantodea > Mantidae > Deroplatys > Deroplatys truncata. The sequence goes on from CM060986.1 coordinate 48,995,838, forward strand.
ACTGTTCGTTTCTGAGTTACGCTGTTCACAGACAGACACACAGACATACACACAGACTCACACACGGACATGTTTCCAAAAATTCTTTTTTTGGATTCAGGGTGTCTCAAAACATATATTTCCGGTGAAATCTCGGGATCGAATTTTTGGGTGGAATACAATACTTCCCCTACTTACTATACGTAGTAGAGAAAGTAAAAAAACAGCAAGGCATTCACGGACGACATTAATACAGTAAAATATAGATTTCGTGCTTTTAGGCGTGGTGCAACAAATGGAAGTTCACCCGACGTTTAGCCTATAACTTCACTGGGCATGTTCAAACTATCCTCACTCCAGCCGTCACCTGTGAGGAGTCAGCATTCTCTTTGAAGATGTCCAGCGAAGGCATGGATGAAACTAGGGTGAATTTCCATCTGTTGGACCACGGCCTACAAGCACGAAATCTACATTTTATTGTACCTAAATTTTTGTTTCACATTTTGAAAAGGTGAATGGAATTGAGAGAGGGGGAGAGGTAGAGAGAGAACAAGAGGAGAGAGAGAGAGAGGGGAAGAAAGGAAAGAGATACATAACTTCTCGGTTTCATCCTGCGCTCACACAATAAACCATAATTTTTGTTAAACACTTAGGCAGCTGGCCATCCGGTGCATTACTCAACTGTTTGACACTTTCACCCGTGATCTAATATGGGAGTTGTGGACATCTGGGAGAGCCTTACCCAAATGAGTAGTCACTCCCACACCGCATTAACGATCTTACGTAAACCGAAACGCACCGGAAATATGCTTCACGAAAATCTCTGGAGCAATATAAGAGAGAGGATTCGTCTTGTTATGAAATTGTAATGCTGATGTCATAGCGAGCTGAAAGCTCCCCCAATTCACTTCTCTTAGTTGTAACGTCATTTAACGCAGTGGGGTGGAGGTACCTTCTCTTTATGAAGCGGCTGTCAAGAGGTCAAATATATTTGCGGCAGCTGCATCTTGAAGTTGACCACCTCGTAGCTATTGTTTTTTGTCTTGAACACGAATTCTTCCAAACATGGACAAATTAAACATTTAGCAAGTTTAAAGCTGACATGGTTGCATTGATCTAATTTATTGATTTTTTTTTACTTTCTCTACCACGTACACAGAGCGCCAAAGAAAATCTTCGGCTGATTTTCTATCGTTTTCTGGGGTCTTTTGAGGCGTGTCCTTTACCTTACCTATCGCAGAGTGTGCTGGCTTGATAACACAGCAATAAAAGGGAACAGAGGGGCGGTTGATGCCTTTGCTTTTTCTGGTGTTATTGAAACCAAAACATGTTTGTTGTCTCAGAACCAGTCGTGCCGTATACTAGCGAAATTACTCGTGGACGTATCGTGGGTATGTGGGCGGCTCGTAGCACTGTTACAGCAATGGCAGTGTATAAAAGTGTTTTATAGCAAATTACTGGACAAAAATATTCCAGGAAAGTGGGGAAGACAGTCTGTATACTCGTCAGAAAGTGGGCACTCCCGTAAAACATCCGAAGATGATGTTATTCGTTTACTAAATGCAAATTACTCTTTTGTTATAATTGACTGATCATGTTTAGAAACTAGAGATAAATATGTAGGTTTACCGAATATGACATATATGTATTATGGCAGTAAAATTGGGTTATATTTTTGTCTATAACCCTGTTGTATTCCTATGATCAACAATATGTTAGTAAACGTATATTAACCAAATAAAGTTTGACTTAGAGGGAAAACATGCTGCTTTATTTATTTATTATTTAGTTGTGTTTGCTTCTATGCAGCAACAAGCATTCATACCACTGTGAGAACACAGTTATGATTATTTTTTGTTATTAAGTGCTGCCTTACTATGTATTTAATGAATATCACTTAAGCTTTAATTTTCATCCCCTGAAAATCTTCTCCCACTGCACATTCTATATTTCGCTAACCTGGCGCTCATCAAGTTTTCCCCTTAGCTTCTAACCCTTTCAAAGGCGTGTCCTGCACTAGTCTATAAGGTATGGCTACCAATCACGATAACAGGTCTGTATGACAAACTGCATCCACTCAATCTAGCTTTTTCTGTTTTAGCAATATGATAGAGAGCGTAAACGTATATTTCGTTTCTATGCCATTTTGTAAGCTTTGTTGTGTTTATTGGAGTAAGTGTTTAGCAGAAGAAGTGGCGCATCCTTGCACCGTGCCCTAAAGCAACAAATGAAATGGCCATGGTTTCGCAAGGCCACGTACAACGATAAATAATGTGACGTAGACGGAGGTGCAGCGAGATTTTCTTTGGCGCTCTTTGTTCATATTAATTGCATTCCATCAAAAAATTCTATACCGAGGATTCACCGGAAATACATGTTTTGAGGACTCCTGAATAAAAAAAAGAAAGCGGTTTTAGAAAAAGGTCCGCACGGTGTGCGTGTCTCTGAGTACGGCATAACTCAAAAAGGTAAAGTCGGATAAATACCAAACTTTGTATTTAAGTTCAGCATCTTCTATGGTTGCCACACGGAGATTTTCAAGAAAATCCCCCACTCTCAAACACCCTTTACACGGAACATTTTTCGAAATGTTTGATTTTATAAAGCTTTTTGATTAAAATAACATATATTTAGGATATTTACATTACAAATAAAATGTTTTATCTTGAAGTTTCTGGGATTAGTTTGTGAAACCCTCTTCATTCCAAAGGAATTTCGTATAATCTTATATAACTGGTAAACGTCAAGCGATAAGCGAAAGTGTACTACACAGAAATGTAGATCTCTTTGAAACATACAATTTATTTCAAATAAGTTTTTCTGTAGAATCAGTCATTTCTGAGATATCCGTTATTAAAGGTTCGAATTGTTGATTACTTGGTCATTTTCTTAAAGTCCTGTCAACATTCAGTTGTTTCTCACGATTGAATGGAAACAATATGGAATTTTAAGGCCAGCATATAGCGTCCAGTTATAATAATTTGACTATCTCTGTTCCCTTTGTATCTATAACGAAATACGTAATGTAGCTATTTCTGTTAAGGTAATTGGATTAAGATATAGTAAATAGAAACATAAGCTTGAGTAAGAATAATTTGTATCCCACTAATAAACGATAGAGGGTAGAGAAGGTCACGTGAATGTATAACATCAGATTTTTTCAAGGTAGAGTCAGCTAAAAATTCAACGCCAATTCCGTGATTTGAAAACGGATATGCCGCTTTTCTGTGCGGATGCTCAGACCATTGAGCTACCATGGCAACATTCCGGTGGGGCATTAAATTCGCCAACTGACTGAGTTTTTTCCGGTAGACGCCCAAGCGTCTCACTTCAGAGTTAAAGATCCAAATAGGTTTCAACCCTCTCCACGAGCTAACAAAGGAATTTGGCAGACACCTTCTCCTCAGCTGTTTAATGAAATAAAAGAGGATACAGGAAAAAAATTGCGAATTAACGGAATCGAACCCGGGAGCTTCGCAATGCAAGCCTTACATCCTACCGCGGAGCCATATCCCTCGGTATTTTATATAAATAGTTATTGTATCAGCCAGCATTGATGGATACATGACTTTCAGCACATAATATCGCTAATGCTCGACCACGTCCTTGTAAAACACTTAGTTTATGAGTCATACGAAGAGAAGTCAGTGCCAATGTTGGCTGTTAGAGACTACATAAGAGAGGTCAAGTATATAAAACATTCGCTACTCCTGACATTTGAAATGACCACACATAAGCACCCGTACCGTTAGGAAGTTTCTTGAAATTGGCAAACAGAATACCAAAGAAACGACCTTGTGGTGGTGTGATTCAGAACTCAAACCAACTGTGACTGGGTCTTCCACTTGCATCAGCAGACTCGTTCCGGTTTCATCTCAATATTGCATGTGATGCTCGTCATCATAAAGAACCTTGACCTAATTACGTTCTTGCTATCCCCAACTTTTAGAATCGCCTGATCAAAACAAAGAATATTTCGCGAAACTCACGCATTTCCTTCCTTTGAGATCCTCAGGTGGGAATTTCGACTCGAGTAACAACGAAATGACAGTTTATTAGTAACTGCTTAACACATTTCTACTTTCTTTACCGACTATCTGTTGTAGGTAGAGAAAGTATTGTATTTCTCCCATATTCAGAAGTACTCGTTTTGAGGTCCCCTAAATCCATCAACAAAATGTTACAAGATCCGAGTGTGACTGTAATTAAAAAAAATTGATATGTTACATTCAAAAGACTTTCTCTACCCACTACAATTTCTTTTACCTATATAACTTGTACAACTATTGTTACGAAAGTTTATTTTTACTTTCTGCACTACATAAAGTAAGCGGTTATTCAAAAGGGAGGGATAGATTTTAAATATTTATTTTTAATGAACAACAATAAATAGCATCACATACGACACATCCTGAATAGAGCAAAGTTCAAAGTTTTAAGCCCCTACCAATTAGTTTCATTTAGTGCCTACAGGGGCGCTGGGTTTGTTTACGAGAAAATGACAACACCACAGGAAAAGTATGCAAATAGTGAATCCATTGTTTCACTGCAGCGTGCATTTCGTTGTAAGTTCAACAAACAGCCACCTCGTCATAAACATTTTACAATTGATACAATACATTTGTAGAAGATGGTTGCGTATGCAAAAGGAAAAGCAGTGGTTGTCCTCGGATAACAAATGGTACTCATTTTGAATACATAAAATAAAACTTTGAAATTTCGTCTATTCCGTGATGTATCGCATGTGTCGCCATCTATTGTCGTTTATTAGAAATAAATATTTAAAAACTGTTACTTCATTTTGAATAACCCTGTATGTAGAAAAAGTATTGTATTCCATCCAAGAATTCTCTGGCGAGATTTCACCAAAAATACAGGCTCACTGAAAACCCCTAGAAGCATTTTTCGAAAAGCTCCATGTATCTATGAACACCTAACTCAGTAACGAAACGTACCAGATAGTACCAAGCTTGGTGTTTAAGTTCAGTATCTTCCAAGGATACGTCACGAAGATTTTCAAGAAAATACCCCCACCGCAGCCAACCCTTTACAAAGAACATCTTTCGGAACACTTTTATTTTCTCAAAAATGCCTCTAACAATTTTGACTAAAATACAAATATATTTAAGATATTTTAATGACAAAGTGCATGTTTTGAATTTTCTCGTTTATACTTATAGCGGATCTTAAAGAATTAATGTCTATGGGAATGATCCGTAAATTTTCGTAAAAGGCGTGAGAGATGTTTGGCGTCATAAGGACACCATTTCCACTATCTTCTATGATGAAGGTATGTGGCCATTGTAGTTCCGATTGAGAGAGAGAAAGAGAGAAATGAGAGATCTATGCGCTTGAATTTAAGGGGCTGTGAATATCCCACTCCGCCGGCAAACGGCGTGTTTCTCGGGGACAAGAAAATTCCCACTAGGCCGGCCACGCGTCCAACCGAAGACTGCTTGGAATGGACTGGCAGAGGATACAGATTCTAACCTCAGTTGCTCCTATTCTTGCCTGTGTGCATGCGCGAGTTTTTGTAGGGATATTGGTGTTAAATGGCGTCCCGTTTGAATATCTCAATAGTATGTAAATCATTTTTATTCAGTGTCATTACTTTTAATTAGAAAGTCTAGTATTTGGTGAAAAAAATGGAAATTTACTAAAGACTTTATAGTGACATCATTGTAGCCATTTTACACTAAATATTCAATACGTAAATGCAAATTCGTGGCTAGAAAGGTTATATAGCACAGTGGTGGAAGCAAGGGTGTTATACGCAGTAGAGATATGGGGGCTGGAAAAAGACGAGAAAATGTAAATGCTATACATAGGAATTTTTGCAAAATAAGCCTGGGATTACCAAGAAGCTCACCGAATGGAGTAGCACAAGCAAAACTAGTGAGGATGGGAGGTAAAAGCAAAATGGTATAAAGGGCAATCAAATGCTGGTTCACAATAAAGCTACTAGAGGAAAATGAGATACTAAGGCAATGCTAGATTGTACAGGAGAGAATGGGGGGAAAAAGCTTGGATGCACAAGATACAAACAGCATTGAAAGAAATAGGAATGTGGGAAACATGGGCAGAAAGAAACAACAAAAGAAAGGGTTACCGGAAAGAAATTAGAACAAGAGTGGAGGATATTGAAAAACAAGAAATTATTAGTAGTTTCAAGGAAAAAAGGGTCATTAATAGATTATAGATATTTAAAAACGGAATGGGGAAAATAAAGATACATCGAAGTATGTCACAAAGAGGCCAGAATGGGGTATGTATGGGTGAGGACAGGTGTAATGAATTTAAGTGGTCTAACAGGGAGAAGAAGGGGGAGAGAGATGTACTAAATGTAATGGATTACATGACAGTTGACATTATATTCTGGAGTGAGAAGACACGGATAAAGGAAGAGAGAATTTAATACTAGAGAAATGGAACAATTTACCAATAGAGCTAAAGTTACGAACATTTTAATACAAGATCCAATGACTATGTGGAGAAAGCAGGAAATGTTTAGGAAAAACTAGGTTAAAGTGGTTAAAAGAGACGTGAAGCAAATTGGAGAAGATACGGCAAAGGGTTACAAGGCAAAGAAGTAAATAGTAAAAAATTATACTTCCCCATTATATATACAACAGAATGTTAAATATAAGGAAAAGAGAGATAATAAGCAACTCCATTGTATACATTGGATAAATTGCATGTAAGTACAAAGTAGACAATAAATCATTCATTCACTAAGGATTCAGCACACATACCTTATCTTGCAAAAGTTCTACATATGACAGTAAACTCCAACAAAAAGATATGCACATAAAAATAATGTTGGAATCGAATGTGATCGAGTGAATGACACTTAGCTTTTGTTTTTCTTATGTGTATTGGCATTTTTAAAAATATTTTATTACATATGATTATTAATTTTTAAGAATAATTTACAATTAATATTAAACTGTATACACCATTATATTATACTCTGTGACCATTGCCAGTCTGGGAGTCAAGTATTTAAGGATGGGTGAATGGCAATTTATAGTTTTTTAGATATTTGGCAAGGCTGTGTGAATTATTTAGATGGGCCATCTAGTGTAATATATTTGAGATATTAATGTGACAAATTGTCCTACGCTGTGGGCTAGAGTGTGAAGCTCTGGTTCGATCCCAAACATCGGAGTGTGGATTTAAGTCCGGGTACAGGACTGCTGTCCACTCAGCATAATGAGGAAAGTGAGGTACTGATATAGACAGCGGTCCTGGCCTCGTGAGTCAACTTTTTGGCTGCGGGATGCATGATGCTGGCCACTTCACCTTCCCTTATTCGGTTGGACGATATACAACCTCTGTCTAAATGAGCGTGAGGACGGCAGTCGGGATGGTAGGCCCAGGCCGTTTACGGGCTGTAGCGCCACAGAAAAAAAAAATGTGACAAATTAAAGGAATATCTTGAATTTTCTGCGAATAGCCTGTAAAGTGCTCTTTATTCAGAATTAATTTTCCCTAATATTGTGTAATTAATAAACTATAAGAAGTGGACAAAACATTACTTCAAAAAACTGAGTGATACATTCACATGACCTTCCCTACTCTCTATCCTTATTAGTGGGTATATACACTATTCTTACTAAAGCTTATTTTTCTATCTCCTGCATTTTAATCCAAATCAACCCTTATAAAAATAGCTACATTACACATTTCGTTATAGATACAAAGAGAACAGCGATAGTCAAATGTTTGGCAACTGGATACTAAAATGTTATACACCGGGGTGAGGCCAAAAAGTTTGCAGCTAAAATATTAAATTTAGTTACCCCGGCATAAACATTGGGGGACGTAGCATCAGTGGCAAACGAAAGATACCAAAAACCTGTTGAACAAAAGTAAGCGGGCGTGGGATATTTAGAACATTAAAAAGACATAAATTCACATTTACCTCTGATTTGTTATGCTTAACTAGATGCCCTACATTATAAATAAAGGGTTACAGAAGAACACTGCTGGAGATGCCCCACGCACACACACACTTATCACACACACGCAACCATCCCCTCTGAAAACCTGCATTACACTCTGGCTACAATTGACGCCAAGTCACCACACAGAGGCTCTTCCCTCTAGTTGCTTTGACCCCCAACTAGGAAGATGGAATTGCCGCGCCGGAGGCAAGAACTTAACACACAAACACAACAATTATCTCAACAATATTATACACAGCAATAATGTGTCCGACGCGACAATACACAAACATACGTTACACTATGGCGGCCTTAAACTCCATGCTGTTTCCATGCAATCGTGAGAAACGAATTGAAATCTGCGCTACTTTAAAATAGTGACAAGTATTGAACAATTTGAACCTTTAATACGGGACATCTCAGAAACGGCTTATGCCACAGAAAAACTTATTGTAAGTAAATTGTTTGTTTTAAAGAGATCTACATTTTTTGTGTGGTACGTTTTCGTCTATCGCTTAATGTTAACCAGTTGCACAGGATTATACAAAATTCCTTACAAATGAAGAGGCCTTCACGGACTATTCCCTGAAAATTCGAGATATACATTTTATTTTTCATGTAAATATCTTTAATGTATGATATTTTAATCAAAATCATTAGAGCCATTGTTTTAGAAAATCAAAATTTTCGAAAAATGTTCATGTAGACAGTAATTGGGGTGGAAGGATTTTCTTGAAAATCCTTGTGTCGCATCTTTGGAAAGTGTTGAACCTAAATACTAAGTGTGGTATTTATCGCGCGCGGACCTTTTTCTAAAATGCTTTTTTTGGAGTCAAGTGTGTTTCTGGTGAAATCTCGGTATGAAATTTTTAGGTGGAACGCAATACCCTCTCTACCTAATGTACATGGTAGGGAAAGTAACATATGGATCACATTAAAATACAATTTAATTCAAATAATTTTTTATGGCATTAAACATTTCGCTTAACTTGTTTGAGTTTTATAAACCGTTATCATACATTATTTTGAAGTACTGTCACCACTCTTTTGTTACTACTGATGTCATGGAAAGAATATGGGATTTCAAAGCAAATCGTTGCAAAGAGGAAAAGCTTTGTCATTAATTCTACTGAAAACATTCTATTACATCAAAAGGTGGAAATTTCCGGAGTGATTCCCTTCAGCGAAATATCTTAGAGGTGGGTATATCGGAACAAAGGCTATAAAATCGACCTACTCCTTGGAGTCTCCTCGACTTTCCATTTCCGTGCGGTATGTGATTGCTGGGCGCAGCTGGAATGTGATTATTTGAGGAATATTTATAGCAGAGATGCTCGGCCTTGAAGCAGTATACGCAGGATCCTGTTAGCAAGCGGCGGGTCATCAGGGTCAGCACGACCTGGTGAAACCTTCCCTCCTTCCTGTCTTATTCTGTCTGTCGATCATCATCGAGATCACCATACCATTACTTTGTGATTAGCGTCCATGTATCCACACAATTCTTCATCCCTACAACAAAAACTCATTGAGAATCTACACGGAACTAAAGAAAGAATGGGGTAGGAAAAACTATGTAGGAAAATGCTACAGAAGGGTGAGGGAGGGAGCTGCATGGGCTAGAACAGATGTAGTAAAATTGAAAGGAATAAGAGGGGGAAGGAATTTAGAGGAATCGCCAATGTGCGGAATGAAAGATTAATTTGATTCCTGGGTGTAGAGGAACCCCCGCCAAAAAGAGTAAGAATTGAGACTTGAGAAATGGGACAACTACCACCAGATAAAGTGGGGGGGGGGAGAGTTACTACAATTGAAACAGAGGAGGATATTATCGAGTTCGGGGAAGAAGCTCTTGAAACGTAGTAAAAGTCTGACATGTTTCTTTGTATTACCAAGAGATTGTAAAATAACTATTAATATTATATTTGTGCATTCTTATTACTGAATGTATCACCTGATTATATAATCAGTAGGAATAATAAACTAATTACATAAATTGTATCATTGTTGGTGTTATAAATTCATTCATTCATCTACATCTATAAAAGACATGTGTGTTTGTTCCTTATAGGTACCTACCCCCTTGCACAAATTTCGAACCAAATTTGGCACATATATTGTTTAGGGCAAGAGTAAAAATACTGTGGGGGTGGTATCACAACTATCCCCCCAACGGAAGAGAAGGTGGAAAATATTTAGTAGGAGACAATTTTGAGGATTTTGAACATGAATACGCGACTTTCTTAATAATTTGGCTAAATAAAACCATTTTGTTATATTTTATTTTCACTAAAACTGATCTAACGACTTGGTTGAAATATCACGCATATCTTGAATTTTCTGTGAATTGCTTCTAAAGTCCTCTTCATTCTGAAGTAATTTTGTATAAAGTTTATATATTTGGTAAACCGTAAGAGATAAACAAAAGCTTTCTTGATGTAAAACGTACGAGGGATGATCAGAATCTAAGGTTACAAGGCCGATATTCCTGGAGCTTCGTCCGTTACAGAGAAATTAGCAGTGTGATACATGCAGTTGGCAATTGTGCAGAGTTTCAGCCACCGGCCACCTACAGCGCTAGTTGTAGGTAAACACAAATGGCGACTCGTTTGGAAAACTGGTCTCTCGAAGAAATCCGCTTCGCTATTTGATTTCTGACCGGTAGAGTGAACGTCACTGACGAGGATCGCAATGGCACCAGCACGGCAAGATTTGAATACAGCTCGCGTGGAGGAGCTGATTCTGGACAATTAGGAGGATCACGTTACGTCATATGATGGTAGAATTGGGAATGTCGTACGGAAGAGTTCGTCACATTGTTCACGAAATTTTGCAGTACCAGAAAGTTTGTTCCCGATGGGTTCCATGAAATCCGTCCAACCAGCACAAGGAGAAGCGCATGGGGACAAAGCTGCAACTTTTGTAACCCTTCTCCACGGAAGGGAACAATTTTCTTCACCACATTGTCACGGGTAACGAAACATGGATCCACCATTACACCTCCAGCAGTATGGCCACAGTGTTTTCGGACAGCGCGGGTGTCATACTCGTGGAGGTTTTGGAAACAGGGCACAGAGTGACCGCTGACCGACACTGCGAGTCCTTGATACACGATTGCGCGAAGCAATCAGGAGGAAACGACCAGAAATTCTCACAGAGGGCGTTATCTTCCTTTACGACAACGCGCGATCTCATACAGCCCATAACACCACCACGCTGTTGGAGCAGTTTCGCATCGATCACCCTCCCTACAACCCGAAACTCGCTCCAAGCGACTTTACCCTTTTCCTCACTTGAAGGGGCACCCAGGTCGATTCGCTTCAGACGAGGAGGTGAAACACTTCGCCATGTGATGGCTTTGAAATCCCATTCTCTTTTCATGACCACGAGGGGAAAAAAGAAAAGAACAGTGATTTTGCAGTTGAAAAATTATATAACATTTGACAATCCAAACCTATAATAAAGATATCTCTGAAATGGTTAACGCCACAAAATTTTTTATTCGACATAAATTAAAGGATTTAACGAGACCTACATTTTTACTTTCTCTACTACGTATAGTAAGTAGGGGAAGTATTGCATTCCACCCAAAAATTCGATACCGAGATTTCACCGGAAATACATGTTTTGAGACCTCCTGAATCCAAAAAAAAGCATTTTTGGAAACATGTCCGTGTGTGTGTCTGTGTGTGTGTGTGTGTGTGTGTCTGTGAACAGCATAACTCAAAAACGAACAGTCGGATAAACACCAAACTTGGTATTTAGGTTCAGTATCTTCCAGAGATGCGACACGAAGGTTTTCAAGAAAATCCCCCCACCCCAGACTACCCTTTACATGGAACATTTTTCTAAAATTTTAATTTTCTCAAAAATGGCTCTAACGATTTTGATGAAAATATCATATGTTTAAGATAATGTCATGAGAAATGAAATGTATATCTCGAATTTTCTGGGAATGTCTCCAAAAGTATTCTTCATTGTGAACGACTTTTGTATAACTGGTAAACCGTAAGAGATAGACAGAATTTTACTACACAAAAAATGTAGATCGCGTTAAAATACACAACTTATGTCATATACATTTCTTTTGTTGAGTGAACCGTTTTCGAGATATTGCTTGTTATTTCCTTAAATTTTCCAATACTTATACTTTTTCTCAAATTCGTTATTCATTTTTACTTTCTCTACTACGTATAGTAAGTAGGGGAAGTATTGCATTCCACCCAAAAATTCGATACCGAGATTTCACCGGAAATACATGTTTTGAGACCTCCTGAATCCAAAAAAAGCATTTTTGGAAACATGTCCGTGTGTATGTCTGTGTGTGTGTGTGTGTGTGTGTGTGTCTGTGTGTGTGTGTGTGTGTGTGTCTGTGAACAGCATTACTCAAAAACGAACAATCGGATAAACACCAAACTTGGTATTTAGGTTCAGTATCTTCCAAGGATGCGACACGAAGGTTTTCAAGAAAATCCCCCCACCCCAGACTACCCTTTACATGGAACATTTTTCGAAAATTTTAATTTTCTCAAAAATGGCTCTAACGATTTTGATGAAAATATCATATGTTTAAGATAATATCATGAGAAATGAAATGTATATCTCGAAATTTCTGGGAATGTCTCCAAAAGTATTCTTCATTGTGAACGACTTTTGCATAACTGGTAAACCATAAGAGATAGACAAAATTTTACTACACAAAAAATGTAGATCGCGTTAAAATACACAACTTATATCATATACATTTCTTTTGTTGCGTGAACCGTTTTCGAGATATTGCTTGTTATTTCCTTAAATTTTCCAATACTTATACTTTTTCTCAAATTCGTTATTCATTTTTTTGTGTCCTAGACATGCAAAGAGAATGGAATGCTCCACATAGCAACCAGCGATAAAATATTTGACTATCGCTTAAAAGCTACCATATTCCCCTTGCATCTACAAGAAAATTACCAATAAGATCGACATCTCGATATCTCGATTAACATGAAGCATATGGAGAATAAGCGTTTGTAAAAATAGATTGTACAAGAGTAGAGAAAGTCATGTGAGTGTAACACATCAGATTTTTTTATGTCCTGGACATGCAAAGAGAATGAAATGCGCCACATAGCAACCAGCGTTAAAATATTTGACTATCGCTTAAAAGCTACCATATTCCCCTTGCATCTACAGGAAAATTACCAATAAGATGACATCTCGATATCTCGATTACCATGAAGCATATGGAGAATAGGCGTTTGTAAAAATAGATTGTACAAGAGTAGAGAAAGTCATGTGAGTGTAACACATCAGATTTTTTCTACAGCAATGTTTTATCTATCTCTTACAGTTTACAAGTTATGAAAAATTCATTGAGAATGAAGACCAATTTCACAGACTGTTCCCAGAAAATTGAAAATATACATTTAATTTGTCATGAAAATATCTTAAACTTATGGTGTTTTAATCAAGATTGTTAGAGCCATTTTTGAGAAAATAAAAAGCAATCACAAGTTTTTCAGTAAAAAGTAGTTTGTGGGGGAGATTTTCCTGAAAATGTTTGTGCCTTATCCTTAGAGGACGCTGAACTAAATTTGGTGTTTAACCTACTTTCCGTAATTGAATTCTCACACACACACACACACACACACACACACACACACACACAAAAGGATCTTTTCCTAAAAACGCCTAATTGTTTGTTTTGTTTTGATTAAGCGAGTCTCAAAACTCGATTTGCGCTGACAATTTTCGGTATCAAAGTTTTGGGTGAAATGCAATAGGTAAATAGTAGTAAAAGTAATAAGGTTTTCTAGGAATACTTAAAAGAAGTTATATGTATAACAATAAACGATAGTGAGTAGAGAAAGTAATATTTTTTATCCTTTTCTATTCGTAACTTTTGTTAGTTAAATTACCATATTCCTCGGAATATTTTCGTCTTTTGTTACCAGGGTTATATCAACAAGTAATCTTTTTTATCCTTTTCTATTCGTAACTTTTGTTAGTTAAATTACCATATTCCTCGGAATATTTTCGTCTTTTGTTACCAGGGTTATATCAACAACAAAGGTGCGATAATATAGCTAACTTGTAGGTTTAAAAATTCAGCCTACAACGACAATTCCCATGGTAACCTTGCACAACACCCAAACAACTCTTCTCATTGGCCAATCAATTTATATGTTAAATAAATTGCTCTTAGCGACACAGGTTACAGCAAATTGAGTAACCTTATTACAGCTAGTCTGATTAGAGGAGATTTAAATGAAATTCCAGCACATCAGCCAAACAGGGTTTCGCGAAAGGACCGACGTCCTACGCACGGCTGGACGCAATTTAAGTGAAGTGTTGCAAGGCGTGTGATATTGAAACCAAGGAGAAAGTGTGGTCATGCGTTTGCTGTGGTATTTACTTGTAACAGCTCCGCTAATGAGCCCACTGGATCAGAACCAAAATGTTTACATACAACACAGCCTGTCGAGTGAACCTAGCACACGGTACTAGCTGGCATGTATCTAATACAAGAGACTGGACGCGTAGCCGACCTAGCGGGAATTCACTTGACACTGGGAAACACAAACTCGGATACTCACAGCTCCTTAAATTCAAGTGCATACGTTTCTCATGAAGATTTCTAGCAACATACATTACTAGCCACGGACAAACTAATACGATAACTCAGTAATGTAATAAGATATCTAATTCACAGCTTCTCAACATCAACACATTAATAATTTGTTTCTTTAATATTTTGTTTTAAGTTTTACGTGTTATATGTTTTCTTTGCTAATATTGTACGTATAATAATATATTCATAAATTTACACATGGTAGAGAACAAGTATATAACGATATAGCACAGAAAATACAATATAACAGGGAAAGGCCATTGTTAGCTATATAACCAGTAATATAAAATTACGAGAAATGCAGTAGTATCTATTCAGGCATGTAATGAACCTTGGATTCATAATTAAGACGATGGAATTTATAGACATATATAAAGGGTAGTTAAATTATATTGGAACCCACTCGCAGCCTCTCTCTATTGCGCGAGACAGCCGGCAGAGGCGGACTAAAATCCTTACCTTATAATAGATGCTGGAAATGTTGACCTTCTGTTCTAAAACAGGCAGCATATCTCGTGCAAATATTCTCGCTCACTCTCCGAAGCTCAGCAGCAGAAATTCTTATGATTTTTTGCACAATGTTTTCTCCAAGTTCCTGTAGTGTGCGAGGATTGGAACGATACACTTTGTCTTTTAAAGAACGCCATAAATACAAATCACAACTCGTTAGGTCAGGAGAACGAAGGGGCCACAAATCAACACTAACTATTTTTTCATCAAACACCTCTCTTATTGCATGTAATGATTCGGCAGAATATGCTGTTGCAGAATCTTGCTGGAACCAACCATACGATTTCTTCTTCTTCTTCTTCTTCTTCTTCTTCTTCTTCTTCTTCTTCTTCTGTCAAGCGATTGCAAAATGGCCTCAGAATTAACCTCTGGTATCGCTCTGCATTTATTGTTTCATCAAAGAATATGGGCCGAATGTTTCTTCTAGTACTTACTGCACAGCACACTACAATTTTCAAATCATAATGATGCTTTCATCACAAGAATTCCTGCTGCTGAGCTTTGGAGAATGAGCGAGAATATTTACAGGAGATATGCTGCCTGTATGATAGCAGAAGGTCAACATTTCCAGCATCTATTATAAGGTAAGGATTTTAGTCCGCCTCTGCCGGCGTAATTTCCCCGGGACTGCCGGCTATTTCGTGCAGTAGAAAGAGCACGCGAGTGGGTTCGAATATAATTTAACTACGCTATATATAACATAAACCGTTATTGGATGTTATTGGATAGTAGCACCAAATAGGTACATTGATGCATGCCTATAATTCAAATACGTACGTTAAGAAGAACGGTTGAAGGGAACGCTAGCAGAAGCTTATCAGTGTTCGAGTAGGAAGGTAGTGATAAGCTCGCCTCTAAATAAACGCTAAAACTACGTATTTAAAGTCTACCAGTTATACATATTTTAGCAGAACAAATATAATAGTGAATATCACATGTGTTTCTTTTTTTAAAATACAAGTGAAATAACTAACAGAATACGTGTGTGCAAAATATTTTAACATTCTCCATACCTAACCCTGACAAGACACAAGTGCTCTCCGACACAAATACAGCATCCTTGGCAAATTATAAAATAATAATTACAGCATACTAACATACACGTAAGAATACAGATATACGATCATCAGATTCCAGTCTTCGAGAACCTAAAGATACATCACAAGAGTACGGGCATCAAGATGACCTACAGGTAGGTAACACAGCATCCATTATCATCAACGTAGTGGGGACCAACCAAGGGAACCAATTTTAACTACAAAATCATGCACCTTCGTCACAGATGATGTTGGAAATGATACTCTTGTGCCACCACACATCTCTTACTCCTTTTAAGAAATTTTGCACAATACTCATTAATTCTTCTTGACCATATAAATAAAATCATGTTTCCTTCGTTAACAAGCAGCCTTATCCAACACGCATTTGCCACTCTTACCCTGACACCTTTGAGTACTGTGATAAAGGAGGAGGCCAGAATGGCTTTCCACAGACTGCAGTAAACCAAAACAATTAAGATTCCAAGGTCTGCATTGGGGATCTTAGACATAACGAAGGAGTTAGTAGATCCATTTTCAAGATGGAAATAGATCCTCTCGGAAAAACTTTACATCACCATAAGAAATTCAAGCTAATGATAATTGAAGAGGACTTAAGGTAAGAATCTTACCAGAAACTACTGGAGTATTATTTGATCTGGTTCACAGATGGCTCAAAAACGGACTCAGGGACGATTATAAGGTATTTGATTTAAGACCCAGGTATAGCTTCAGTAGGTAATTCACTGTGTCTGGTAACTACGGTATTTCAAGCCGAAATATTTGCCATTTTACAATGTTCAAAAGAAAATGTTAGAAAACAGAGTGTAAAAATAAACAGAACTTAATTTTTTCAGACCACCAGGCAGTACTAAAGGCTGTAAACTGCCTTATCCAACATGCTAGAACATAATAAAGTATGTTTGTCATGGGTCCCAGGGCATAAAGGAATTGAAGGCAATGAGAAAGCTGATTAAGCTGCAAAGGCAAGGATCGACACAGCTGAAACCCAATTCAGAGCCACCTCTAGGCACAACTAAGTGTTTCATTAGAGCGCCTATAACAAACTGGTGTAAAAACACAACCTTTCCTGAAGAGAATTCCAGGAATTCGGCATGGGAAATTGTTTATCAAAGAACCGTGCACAGCTTAAATGTAGTAAGTCTCAGTTAAAAACAATAGTAGCGCATGCCCAGTGAGAAAGCACCTACACATAATAGGAGAGTTTTAGGACAACACAGACTGGAGATTGTGCAGGTCTGAAACTGAAACAGCCTATCATATATTATGCTTCTGTGAAACGTTAGCTTCAAGGAGATATAAGCTCTTTGGGAAATTTTTTATAGAACCAGAGGACTACTACCCCAACACACTATTGGGCCTGTGTAATCTGGTGAGGGACACAGGAGTAGTGTGAAGGATTAGTAATCATTACGGGATTAGCACAATAAGGCTTTAGCTGCATTGCAACCGAGCTGTTGCAGACGGGTCCCAGTCCACAAAGAAAGAAAAAAATCTGATGTGTTACACTCACATGACTTTCTCTACTCTTGTACAATCTATTTTTACAAACGCTATTCTGCATATGCTTCATGTTAATCGAGATATCGAGGTGTTAATCTTATTGCTAATTTTCTAGTAGATGCAAGGGGAATTGCTAGGCTTTAAGCGATAGTCAAATATTTTAAGTGATGGTTGCTATGTGGAGTATTCCATTCTCTTTGCATTACCAGGACAAAAAAAAATGAATAACGAATTCCCATTTGAGAAAAAGTATAAGTATTGGAAAATTTAAGGGAATAACAAGCAATATCTCGAAAATGGTTCACTCAAAAAAAATGTATATGACATAAATTGTGTATTTTAACGCGATCTACATTTTTTGTGTAGTAAAATTTGGTCTACCTCTTATGGTTTACCAGTTACGCAAAACTCGTTCTCAATGAAGATTACTTTTGGAGACATTCGAGATATACATTCCATTTGTCATGAAAATATCTTAAACATATGATATTTTAATCAAAATCGTTAGAGCCATTTTTGAGAAAATTAAAATTTTCGAAAAGAGTTCCAAGTAAAGGGTAGACATACACGGACATGTTTCCAAAAATGCTGTTTTTGGATACAGGGGGTCTCAAAACATGTATTTGCGGTGAAATCTCGGTATCGAATTTTTGGGTGGAATGCAATACTTTCCCAACTTACTATACGTAGTAGAGCAAGTAAAAAGAAAAAGATATAAGAAAAGTGCTCTATTACCGGATTTCAATATGTCACATGCATATAAATTGGATAAAGTAGAGAAGAAAGGAAGAGAGGGATAAATAGTAAGTGATAGAGAGGGTGAAGAGAAAGAGAGTGACAGATGGAGAGGCGGTGGTATAGAGTGAAAAATAGCGAGAGAGAGAGAGACAGAGAGAGAGGGAGAGGAAGAGATAGATAGAATTATCTCGACATTTAACTCAACAACGCTAGTCATATTAAATTTTTAACACTTATGTTTCATAATTCCTGATAGCGCTTAAGAATAGTATATTGCTATTTAACTGTGGTAAACGCATAATTTAGTCTTGCGCCCTAGCACAGTGGGCTGGAGCGTGGTCCTTTGGTTCTCGGCCATGGAATGCGCCCGAATTCAATTCCAACCATGAGGTGCGGGTGCCAACTTTCCGTCTTGGGGATGCTAATGCTGGCCATATCACCTCCCCGTATCGGTTGGAAAATCACCTACCTCTACCGTGTGCACGTGGGCGTGAGGTTGGCAGGCCTAGGCCTTCCCGGGCTGTTTATTTAAATGCATCACTTGAGAACAAGGAAAGAGCTCGAAAGTATGAGACGAAGTTGATTATTTTATACTTACGAGATACATGTATATGCATATTATTTATGTCGTCATGGTAAATAATAGAAATAGTACTACTAAATAAATAATTTACTAACAACTGTTAAACATAGTGGTTCCAGTAGCAAGGTCACCAACATAACTTTGGTGGCGACTAGCGATCGATTATCCACGTCAGGTTGTTGGCCTTAAAAACATCAATAACTTGCAGCTCATACATAGACGCTGCATGGATTAGATCGTAAATAAATATTAACAAATAAAAATGGACGTAAAGAACCAGGTAAGATTTAAGGGAAGGTTAAAAGCCCTATCCCACCAATGTTATCTGATAAATGCTTGACCCATTATCTCAGCAACTATTTAAAATATGAGTGTGTAGATGTATGATTTCCAAGTCCACTGGTCTAATTTTAACCATAAGTTTAAGGAAAATAAAATTATTTCCTTAATTACGTATACTATCTTTTGGTTAAGCTTTATTAGCAATTATTTTTTAGAAAGATAACCAGCAATGTTATTAAGAGCAAAATAAATTCACAGCAGAACTTACTGACTGTTCTTATCATCCTAAATGTTAATTTACCTATCTTCATTAGTTTCTGAGAAAACGGATCAAATATACCCGAAAATGTCATTCACAGAAAAAGCTGTTCAAAGTAAAATTAGAGAAAACAGAAGGTGACCTAGTTTACCTCTCTACTGAAAATTGAATAGGAGTTAAGATTTTTGTTTCTGTGGCTGCAGTGATAAAACACATCTCAATTTAAAAAGGAAATTCTAATTAACAAGTCTGCACAAAAACAAAAACTGCAATTTTTGGGCAGTTTTCCCATTTAGTGTGTCCTAAAGTAGTAAAATTCAACTATAAAGTATGATTTTATTCCAAGTTTGGAATAACAAATATATCAAAAGCTACAGGATTTAATGTAGTTTATACATATACTGTAGTAAAATAGACAAAACATGTAGGTAGGTCAGATTGCAGCACTGAATGCAGTAAATTCATCTCGACAGATTGAATCAAAGCCTCTATCGTTGAAAAAAATTATTGTTTTGAGTTACAGCAGCGTAGCAATGTGAAGAATTGTCCCCAATTGCAAACAACTGAGGTGGACGTGTGTTATGCTGACCGCAAGCGAGAGCGCGTTCCTTAGCAGCGAAGACGCTCTGGCAATCTGTGTCAGTAGGCACCTGTGTGTGGTAACAAGCGACTGTAAAACAAACCGGTTTCTTCTTATTGTTAATAGCTCTCTCTAGAGAACAGGCCGACACCAGATCGGTGCCTATATCTTAATGTCAAACGTTACTCTATAGATTCCTTCACTGAGAAATTACCTACTCATAATAGCTATAAAGAAAGCAAAGAAAAAAATCTGATGTGTTACACTCACATGACTTTCTCTACTCTTGTACAAAATATTTTTACAAACGCTTATTCTCCATATGCTTCATACTATACGAGATATCGAGATGTCAATCGCATTGCTAATTTTCTTGTAGATGCAAGGGGAATATGGTAGGTTTTAAGCGATAGTCAAATATTTTAAGCGCTGGTTGCTATGTGGCGCATTCCATTCTCTTTGCATGTCCAGGACATAAAAAAATGAATAACGAATTTGAGAAAAAGTATAAGTATTGGAAAATTTAAGGGAATAACAAGCAATATCTCGAAAATGGTTCACCCAACAAAAAAAATGTATATGACATAAATTCTGTATTTTAACGCGATCTACATGTTTTGTGTAGTAACATTTTGTCTATCTCTTGTGGTTTACAAGTTATGCAAAAGTCGTTCACAATGAAGAATACTTTTGGAGACATTTCCAGAAAATGCAAGATATACATTTCATTTGTAATAAAAATATCTTAAACATATGATATTTTAATCAAAATCGTAACAGCCATTTTAGAGAAAATTAAAATTTTCGAAAAATATTCCATGTAAAGGCTAATCTGGAGTGAGGGTATTTTCTTGAAAACCTTCGTGTCGCATCTCTGGAAGATACTGAACCTAATTACCAAGTTTGGTGTTTATCAGGCTGTTTCTTTCTGAGTTATGCTGTTCACAGACACACAAACGGACATGTTTCCAAAAATGCTTTTTTTTTGGATTCAGGGGGTCTCAAAACATGTATTTCCGGTGAAATCTCGGTATCGAATTTTTGGGTGGAATACAATACCTCCCCTACTTAGTATACGTAGTAGAGAAAGTAAAACCAACTACTTACATGTTATATAACCACAGTTGTTCATTGCCATGAAGTTGTTAAAAATAGGTTTTATTTAGACTGAGCGAGGTGGTGCCACGGTAACGTGTATGACTCGCATTTGGAGATCCCGGAATCGATTCCTAGCGACTGCCTACTCTGATCAATGAGTTTTTCGAAATTTTTCCGGGTCGTCAAGCGAATGCTGGAGCGATTTCTTTCAGCCCCGAATTTCCTGTCCCTCCATTCGTTCCATTCATCCAACGTTAGGTCTGTTTCAGGTTTGGAAGTGTCGGCGTGGTGTTTCGGTGCGGCGTGGCAGGAAAAAGGATGCTCTCTTAACTTTCTCCCTTCCTCGGCTTTGAGCTGGTTGCCGGGGGTAAATGGACCGGGTGCGTTGGATCCTCTTGAGTGGGGCGAGGGTAGTCGGCCTCCCTGTCCGACTGCCGGGGCGTCTCAATCTAGAAAGTATAGGGACCCTGTCATTTCTATGCCGTCACTCCCAGTTCCGGCCGCCGGGTGTCTTCTCCTACCTGCCTCCTTGTGGGGCATAGGTACAATATCCTCACTCCGTCAGGAAATAGGATTTCGTTTAACAGTTACTCAGATTTGTTTAGGAATAGCATAACCTCTTAGATTACTTATGATAATCTTCGTGTCGTATCTTTGGAAGACACTGGACTTAAATACTAAATTCGGTAGTTATAATATTTTTCATTATTGACTTACACAGTTCACATACAAACACACGCCTTTTTCTAAAAGTGGTTTTTCTGAATGCAGGAGGTCTCATAACGTGGATTTCCGGTGAAATCTTGGTATAGAATTTTTGGTTGGAATGCGATACTTCCTCTACCTACCTCTAGGTAGTGGTAGAGAAAGTGAAGTCTTAAATATTGGACTCAATAAAGTTGCAGAATCTACTTATTCAACAAAAGAAAAGTCTAAACTGGTACTCTCCCCTACTTGTTAGTTAAAGAAACAGAGAAATTAGAATTGTGTGCATATTTTAGCAGAAGGCAGTGATATAAAAGTCTCGGTATGCGTGTGTATAATTGGTTTCCTGCGATGCGAATGTGGAACACTTTTGTCTTGTGATGTGCGAACAGAAACAGTGCGCACTTCTTCCTGATTACAGCAACCAGCATATCACAAGGAAAACATAGCGTTCCGCCTTCAGAGCGTGTCAAATTGGCCAGCCTTTTTGTCCACTCCACGATGTCCTGGAAAGTTCACTTCTACTTACACACTTTTTAACCTTGTGCGCTTTCTAATACTCTGTTCGGCGAGTCAAAAACATTATAATAACTGCCCCAATGTATTGAAACTTCCTATTTTCTGCTCTGTTTGTTTTGGCATTTGATACTTCGCAATTTGACAGCTAGGTACGTCCCGTTCCATGTGAAATCGGTTAACATAAAAAAGCTCCTGATTTGTTGCATTCACATGACTTTTCCTACTCGCACTTCTACAAACTATTCTTACTAAGGCCTATCAGAAATGCAAATTACGTGGCTAGAAAGGTTATATAGCAGTGGTGGAAGCAAGGATGTTATAGGAGCAGAGATATGGGGGCTGGTAAAAGTATGGAAAAATGTATGTGCTATGCATAGGAATTTTTGCAAAATAAGCCTGGAATTACCAAGAAGTTTACCAAATGGAGTAGCACAAGCAGAACTAGGGAGGGTGGGAGCAAAAGGTAAAATGGTAGAAGGGGCAATCAAATACTGGTTCAAAGTAAACCTACTAGAGGAAAATGATATAGTAAAGCAATGCTTGGTTGTACAGGGGAACGTGGGGGAAAAAGAAACTCGGATGCACAAGATACGGACAACACTGGAAGAAATAGGAATGGGGGAAACATGCGCAGAAAGAAACAACAAAAGTAAAGGTTTTTGGAAAGAAATTAGAACAAGAGTGGACGATATTGAAAAGCAAGAAATTATAAGTAGTTTCAAGGAAAAAAAGGTTATTAGTAGATTATAAATAATTTAAAACGGAATGGGGAAAAGAACGATACATGGAAGTATGCCAGAATGGGTATGCATGGGCGAGGACAGGAGTAATGAATTTAAGTGTTCTAACACGGACAAGAAGGGGGGGGGGAGAGATCTACTAAATGTAATGGACTACATGACAATTGGTATTAAAATCTCTAATATGGGAACATGGATAAAGGAAGAGAGAGTTTAATACTAGAGAAATGGAAAAAATTACCAATAGAGGTAAAAGTTAGGAAGATTTTTAATGCAAAATCAAATGAATATGTGGGGAAAGCAGAAAAAATATTTAGGAAAAAATTAGGTTAAAGTGGTTAAAAAAAGGTGAAGCAAATTAGAAACTACGGAAAAAGGGTAACAAGGGATAAAAGTAAATAGTAAGATACATTATACTTCTCCATTATATATACAACAGAATGTTAAATATAAGGGAAAGAGAAATAATAAGCAACTCCATTGTATACGTTGTATAAATTATATGTAAGGTTCAAAGCAGACAATAAAAATCATTCATTCATACAAAGGCCTATTATTTTAGCTACTTCTTGTTAAACCCACTAAACTTTCGATTCATATTTACAAATTTCTTTGTAGGTATAGGTTTTACAACGGAGAGGGAACCTGCACAGATCTATTGCGGCTATCACCTCCCAGGTGGAAGGAATGAAGTGAAGAAACCACAGGAGGCTATAGCCGCGAAGTTTCCTAAGGTTTCCAAGTTAGTAGACCCGTCTCACGACCCACCAAACAAGCAGCCCTCTGGTGTCCACGGGGAGTACTATTTCAATTGAGCATGCATCCGCACCATCTGTCCGGTACTGCCATTCGCCACAAAACCTATAAGCACAGTGAAAGATATGCAGCAAACGGAAAGAAAGGGAAATGATAGGAAAGGAAATCGTGGTAGAGAAGAAACCACCCAGCATTCGCCTACCGACCCAGGAAAACCACGAAAAACCCATGGGTCAAAGTGGGTGGTCGCCGGGAATCGAACCCGAATGTGAGTCGCACCTCGCTCGGTTTTCGCTGTAGGATACAGCAGGTAAAGTGATAGTCACATTTTAAAGAGCCTGTCGTTATGTGATGGCTTTGGAATTCCATACCCTTTGCATGGCCACGAGAAAAAACGAATAGCGACTTATCACTTGAGGAAAAGTGTAAGTATTTGGAAATTTCAAACCAATAACAAAGAATATCTCGCACATTGTTTAACGCCACAAACATTTATGTTGGATATCAATTGTATGCTTTAACAGGATCTACATTTTTTGTGTAGTAAGATTTTATATATCTCTTATGGTTTACCAGTTATACAAAAGTCTTTAAAATGAAGAGGACTTCACAGATTATTTCTGGAAAATTCAAGGTATAAGTTTTATTTTTCATGCAAGTGTCATAAACATATGATATTTTAATAAAACTCGTTAGAGCCATTTTAAGAGAATACAAAATAACTCAATTTTTTCACATAAAGGATAGTATAGGAGTGCAAATTTTTTCGAAAACCCTCGTGTCACATACTTGGAAGACGCTAATAGGATACGATAGGACTAGGAGGGGAGAGACAATTTGCACCTCGACCAACTCAGATCCTTTGTAAGGCTCCTAACGGGGCACCCCCGGGAGGGAGAGATGGGTGAGAGGAGACAGAGGGCGGTGGGTCCAGGAGGCACAACAGGCACAGGACAGGTTCCCTAACGTTTACAGATTTAAACTCCTCGGGTGGCAGCTGATGCAGCCCCCTCTCTCCCCGTGGGTTTACACATCCCCTGGTGGACCGGGGACCCGCAGACCGCCCCCATTCCAGGGGAGCAAGCTTTATTCAGAGCATCCAAGACGCTGAACTTAAATACCAAGTTAGGTGTTTAACTGAATTTTCTTCTTTGTATTATGCTGTACACCAAGACACCTTTTTCTAAAAATGATTTTTTTTCCATTCCCGGATCCTAAAAAATTGGCAATGAGTGGATGACTCAGGCGGTAACGTCTGTGGCCCGTATTTAGGGGTCGTGGGTTCGATTCCCGTGGCCGACCTTCTTGACGCGTTGGTTTTATCGTGGTTTACCCGGGTCGCTAGGCGAATGCTCATTAAATTTCCCCGAATTTCCTGTCCTTCCATTTCACCTCCATTCTCATTTCACTTCACCTTTCATTCTGCTTGGTCTCTTTGAGCGTTACAAGTGTCGGCGGGAGGACTCGGCGTATGCATGGCATAGGAAAAGAATGCTCTGAGTAAACGTTTGTCCCCCGGAATAAGGGCGGTCTCCGGGTACCGGGCCTTCAGGAGATGTATAAGCCCATAAGGGGGAAGGGAGCCGGCTGCACCAGCTCCATTCCTGGTAGTTTAAAGCGTACACGGTAGGAACCCTCCCCTCTGCCTGTCGTGCCTCCTGGTCCGACCTCCCTCTCGTGAAGCCCCGTCAGGGGCCTAGGTACAAAAGATCTGAGTAGGTCAAAATGCTAAAGTCCCCCTCCGCTCCTCCCAGTCCTACCCTATCCATAAGATAAGCAGTAGAGAAAGTAAAAACTTCTAATCAAAATTAACATGTGCTAAAAGTATAGACTTCCTTCACTTTAAAAAGTATTCTAGCAGCCAAAATAATGAGAGAATATTCTTATTTCTACTTTCTCTACCATGTACCTGGTAGGTATTTTATTCCAACCAACATTTTTTCATCGAGATTTCACCGGAAATGCCTGTTTTGAGACTCCCTGAATAAAACAAAAGATTTTTTTGAAAAAAGTCCATATGTGTATGTATGGCTATGTGTGTCTGTAGGCAGCAAATTCAAAAACCAGAAGTTGCTCAGTTAGCAAATTTGGTATTTGAGTTCAGCATTTTCCAAAAATACGACACGAAGGTCTTCAAGAAAATCCCTCCTTCCACTAACGTTTACGTGGAACATAAAATTATGTGTATCTTGAACTTTCTGGGAATAGCTTGTGAACTCCTGTTCATTCATTCGGAAGGAATTTTGTATAATCTTGTAAACCTTAAGTGATAGACAAAAAACGTACTACACAAGAAATGCACATATCTTTAAAATACACACTTTATTTGTAATAATTTTTGTAGCATCAACCATTTCCGAGATATCTGTTATTAACGGCTCGAATTGTTCAATACTTAACGATTCTTTTAAAGTTCTGACGATTTTCAACTGTCTCTCACGATGTCGTGGAAAGAATGAAATTTTAAGGCCAGCGTACAGCGTCCAGTTCTAGAACATTTTAATGAACAAAATTCCTTTGTATCTGTAACGTAACGTATGTAATGCAGCTATTACAGGAAAGGTTTATCTCGATTAAAATAAATAAAGTTATTAAGAATAATTTGTATACCTGCTAATAAACAATAAAGGGTAGAGAGTCATATGGATGTAACAGATTAGATTTATAAAATCTGACTATCGCTTTACGCTGCTGTATTCTTCCTATACGTACAAAACTATGTAAATGTCTAAAGTTTATCTCGATTAACATGGGGTAGATAGAAGAAGCTTTTGGGAGAATAGTTTGTGGAAGAGCGGGTAGAGAAAGTCACGTGAATGTAATACATATATTTTGTATGATCAAGCTTTTACAACGCGATATACTGTTATAAGTGGAATTTCCAATTAGAAGTTATTTCACCTCGTCCTGATTGTGGTTTGATTCTTATTTCACCACAGCATCAGTTAGAGGGAAGCTGTGATATTGGTTA
Source organism: Deroplatys truncata (assembly GCA_030765065.1). NCBI lineage: Eukaryota > Metazoa > Arthropoda > Insecta > Mantodea > Mantidae > Deroplatys > Deroplatys truncata. The sequence goes on from CM060986.1 coordinate 49,022,675, forward strand.
TATTTATGACGTAGGCTGTCAATATTTTTATGAATGAGAATTTACTCAGAAGCACAGTTCGTCCTCGAAGAGTCACTCCACAAGTATTAGGGACAACGCCGCGATGTAAGCGAAAGTTGACGGTTAAGTAAGCGCATAATGTGAATGTGGGTACAGGAGTGAGGTGGGGGAAGGGAGAGTAGGGATGAGGAGTTACCCACTCTCCGGGTTTCTACTAAAAAATTGATTCATTCCTAATTGTGTGGTACTGTGTGTAGCATCTCTTGGTCAGGTAGGGCGCGTCTTCAAAGGAATTGGTGCGGTCAATGAGATCGGTTCAAGAGACAGTCCGTGTTCGCGAACCGGTCACCACCTGACCAAGATGACGCGTGTGTACTAGGCTCTTGCTTTGGTTTTTGGGTTTTAACGCCGCTTCTTATAGTGATTGCGTGTGTGTGAGAGTGAGTGTGAACATATTTCTATCTTCAGTTGTATTAAAACAAAGGAAACATTTCTATCACCAAGATGATGTCTTTATACCGGACTATCAAAGGAACTGGGAGTCAGAAGCGGTCCAGAGAGAAGAAGTAAGTAAATTATAAATTAACTTCTCTATCACTTATAACTTTTACGGTTTTGGGCAGATTCAGCGTTACAGATTTTCACCATGGACATGACCAAGCATTATTCATTATGATCATAGTTCACCTTCGCTGGGCTACAACAAAATGCATAGCGCGCGGATTTAAAATTTGATCGCAACGGGCGCGGACATTCAGTAATGGACGACGTGAACTGTAGTCGACTCTATTACGTAAATGGTTTATTTTATTTACTGTAGCATATAAGTTTTCCATTTTTAAGGCTGTTTTTGTTTATACTTTGTTATGAAGCATAAAAAATGGACTTCATATATGTGTATAGTCTAGGAAGTGGTTGTGTTTGATTTAATGCATGTTTATTGTTGAACATTGTGACCTGATTACTAGCAGGTATTCAAGGATTCTTATAAAAAGGGAATGTCTTTATTTTATACATAATTTTTGCACAAAGCTGCACTTAACATTTTGCGGATTTTGAATTCGTCATCGCAAAATTATCGCGTTGCTGGACGAGGGAAAGGTTTAAGTTTTTCATTTTCAAGAAGTTGGCAAGTATGTATTCTACTCCAATTATTCTGTATCAACATTTCACCCGACGTTCGTTTTTAGATACCATGAACCACTATCCCATAAAAAATATTTTTTTCTACCACTTTCCTAAGAGGTAGAACGAGTATTGAATTCCATTTAAAGTGGATTTTTAAACGTCACCGGAAATACATGTTTTGAGGACCCAGAATAAAAATACTTTTATGAAAATATCTATGTGTACATGTCTGTCTGTGAACAGCACAATTAAAAGTTCTAATGTGATACATTTATATAACTTTCTCTACCCTTTATCGATTATTAGTGGGCATGCAAATTATTCTTATGAACGTTGTTTTATCTTATGTACTTTATTTTAATCCAGAAAAACCTTTACGGAAATAGCTGCATTACACATTTAGTTATACAACAGTGATAGTCAGATGTTTTAGTATTGGACGCTAAACGCTGGCCTTAAAAATGCCATACTTTCTTCATGATATCGCAAGAAACAGCTGAAAATCGATAGGACTTTAAAAGAATGAGTTAAGTATTTATCAATCCGAAATATAATAACGGATATCTTGGAAATGACTGGGTTCATAAGAAAGTTATTTTAAATAAACTGTGGTGTTTAAAGACGTATGCATTTTTTGTGTTGTGCGTTTTCGTCTATGACTTAACGTTTACCAGTTATACAAGATTATACAAAATCCTTACAGAATAAAGAGGACTTCACAGGATTTTCCCAGAAAACTCTAAATAAACATTTTATTTGTCATTTATCAAAATCTTTAAAATCATATTTTATAAAATAAAAAATTTGAAAAAAGCATGCATGTAAAGGGTAGTTTGGAGTGGGGAGATTTTCTTGAAAATCTTCGTCTCGCATCTATGGAAGTTATGCTGTTTACACACAGACCATACACACACCGACCTTTTTCTAAAAATGCTTGTTTTAGATTTAGGGGACATCAAAACGTATATTTCTGGTGAAATCCCAGTATCGAAGTTTTGGGTGGAATGCAATACCTTCTCTACGTACTAGGTACGTGGTAAAGAAAGTAAACACTCCCTTTACATGGAAACATTTTGAAACTTTTTGATTTTCTCGAAAGTGTGTCTAAGGATTTTAAGTAAAATTCTATGTATTTAAGGCATTTTCACGAAAAGTAAAATGTACATCTTGAATATTCTGGGAATAGTCTAGAAGTCTTTTTCACACGGAAGGGATTTTTATAACCTTTTATAAGTGGTAAACATAAGAGATAAATCTTCTTAAAACACAATTTATTTCAAATAATGCTTGATAGCATCAGCCATTTATGAGGTATCCGTTATTATTGGTTTGAAAATGTTCAGTACTTGTCATTTCATTTATTGAAGTATTGCCAACCTTCAGTTGTTTCTCGTGATGTTATGGAAAGAGCATGGAATTTCAAGGTCAGTATTTAGTGACCCGTTTTTAAAGATTTGACTTGCTACACCCTTTGTACCTTTAACAACACGTGTAATGAAGCTTTTTATGCAAACATTTATCACAATTAACTTGATGTAGATAGAAGAATAAGCTCTTGAAACAATGTCTTGCAGAAATAAATGATAGTGTGTAGAGTAATTCATGTGAATTTAAAACATCGGATTTGTAGAAAAAGGTCTGTATGTGAACTGTGTACCCAAAAGTAAATGTTTAAAATATTTGTATTACAATTGAAAAGTATACTTAAATGTTTAGCGAATGTATGAAGTCCCTTTTCATTCTGAATTTGTGTTGTGTAATTTCTTATAACTGATAAACCACGTGACATAGGTGAAAGCTTATCACACGAAAACTTGAATTAACTAAAACCGTAATTTATGTCAAATACTTCATAATTTCCGTCAAATATTCCATTGAATAAACCATTATCGAGATTTTTCTTCCTCTTGTTTTGAAAATTTTCCAAAGCTTTATTATAAATTTTTACTTTCTTTCCCACTTACTTATAGTAACTGAACATGGCTAAGGCAGTAGCGTTTGAGGTTCACATGGGGTTCGATACCCGTTGGACCGGCCACTCTGACTTTGGTTTTTTTGTGACTTTCCCAGATCGGTAGGTGCATGCGGGAGTGGATTATACAGGATATTTTTTTAAAAACACTTTCCATTTGAATATGTTGAAAGCAAAACGTTTTGAAGAGAATAATTTTGGTGAATGTTTCTTCATTTGGGGAGAAGAACATGTTAGCTAAATTTTGTTTAGTGATATTTTCAAGGTCATTTTACGATCAACCCATGTGTTATCTTATACGATGCAGGTTTCTGTCATTGCTCCGAACGCACTTCAGCCGTGGGCTTATTGTGCTATCTGTACCGTTTTAAAGCCAATTCGTAATACCTGCACCCTTTACCAAGGAATACAGTCTCATTACAAATATAGTTTCAAATTCTTCTGGTTCTAAAGACATCTTCCCCAAAACAATATACCTCCTGTGAGTCAAAGCCTTATAGGAGGATATAATGTGCTGGGATGTCTCAGTTTATTTCTTACACAATCTTCAATCTAAGTTACCCTGAAACGCTCGCATCGTATTAAGATGATTTTTTACAGGAGCATATACTATGGGAAATGCAATAATTGTTTTCAGCTGAAATATGTTATATTTAAGTAAGCTTTCAGCTGTTTTCTTACATGGTTTTCTAATAAATAGTTTACCATGTTTGTTTCCTGGAGATTTAAGCCAAGTTTTATGATATACTTTGGACCATTTCTTAATAACCTCTTTTACTAAACATAGAGATATCTAGAGCCGGCTCTAGCCAAATAAGTTGTGAAGCTATTCCTTGTCTTGCAAGTTCATCGGTTTTTTCGTTTCCCTCGTACCACTATGACCCGGCACCCAGATGAATTGAACTTTATTCTGTTCTGCCAAGCTTGTGAGCATATTTAGGCAGTTTAAAACCAGTCCTGATGTTACCTTAAGACTACTTAGAGCCTTAAGTGTAGCCTGGTTATCTGAGAAGATAAGATCTGCTTGCAAGTGTAATCTCTCCTTATGTTTTCATATAGGCATTGAATAAAAGCATAAATTTCTTTTTAAAAAACAGTAGCAAATTCACCCAAGAGGAAGCACTTTTTCACCTTGATCTTATGCCATATACTCCGGTTTCTTTTCCTAAGCCAGCCTTTGAGCGTCTGTAAACCACATCGAATTTTTCTCAGGGTTTATCAGAGGTATATTCGTTCAACATTCAGGGTCAATCACGATCAACTCAATCCTTACTCTCTCAACTACTTACATTAAGTAGAGGAAGTATTTTACTCCACCCAAAAATTCGAAGTTGGAGTTTCACCGGATATACACGTAATGAAGCCTGCTAAACCCAAAAAGAGCACTTTTAGATAAAGATCCACGTGTGTGTCTATGAGAACAGAAACTATGCAATCAAAAGTATCCGGACACCCCGCAAACATACGTTTTTCGTCTTAGATGCATTGTGCTGCCACCTACTGCCTGTACTCATTATCCGCGACCTCAGTAGTCATTAGACATCGTGAAATAGTAGAATGTGACCCTCCGTGGAACTCACGGACTTCAAACGTGGTCAGATGATTGGGTGTCACTTGTGTCGGAAGTCTGTACGCGAGATTTTCACATTCCTAAACATCCCTAGGTCCACTGTTTCTGATGTGAGAGTCAAGTGGAAACGTGAAGGGACATATACAGCACAAAGGCGTATAGGTCGACTGACAGACCGCCGACATTTGAAGAGGGTCGTAAAGAGTAATAGGCACACATCTATCCAGACCATCACACAGAAATTCAGGATCCACTCCAAGTACTATGACAGGCGTGAGGTGAGAAACCTTGGATTCCATGGTCGAGCAGCTGCTCATAAGCCATGTATCAAGCAGGAAAATGACAAACGACGCCTCGCTTGGTGTAAGGAGCGTCAAAAATACACGATTGAACAGTGGCAAAACGTTGTGTGGAGTGACGAATCACGGTACATAATGTGGCGATCTGATGGCACGGTGTGAGTATGGCGAATGCCCGGTGAATGTCATCTGCCAGCGTGTATAGTGCCAACAGCGAAATTCGGAGGTGGTGGTGTTATGGTGTGGTCGTGTTTTTCCTGGAGGGGGCTTGCACCCCTTGTTGTTTTGCGTGGCACGATCACAGCGCAGACCTACATTGATATTTTAATCACCTTCTTGCTTCCCACTGTTGAAGAGCAATTCAGGGATGGCGATTGCATCTTTCAACACGATCGAACACCTGTTCATACTGCACGGGCTGTGGCGGAGTGGTTACACGACAATAACATCCCTGTAATGGATTGGCCTGCACAGTGTCCTGACTTGAATCCTATAGAACACCTTTGGGATGTTTTGGAACGCCGACTTCGTGCCAGGCCTCAACAACCTACATCGATACCTCTCCTCAGTTCCGCACTCCGTGAAGAATGGGCTGCCATTCCCCAAGAAACCTTCCAGCTCCTGATTGAAAGTATGCCTGCGAGAGTGAACGCTGTCATCAAGGCTAAGGGTGGGCCAACACCATATTGACTTCCAGCATTACCGATGGAGGGCGCCATGAACTGTACGTCAGTTTCAGCCAGGTATTAGGATACTTTTGATCACGTAGTGTATCTCAAAAACGAAAAGCCAGTTAAATACTAAACGTAGTATTTAAGTTCAGTATCTTACAAGGATGTGACCTGAAGATTGTGAAGGAAACCCCCTCAACCTAAACTACCCTTTACATGGAATAAAGTTCGACATTTTTGATGTTCTAAAAACTGGGTCAAACGATTTTGATTAAACTACCAAATATTTAATATATCTACATGAAGAATAAAATGTACACCCTAAATTGTCTGGGAATAGGCCGTGAAGGCGCTCTTCATTAGGAAGCAATTTTGTGTGGGGGTAAACCATAAGGGATATACAAAATCTTACTACACAAAACATGTAGGTCTGTTTAAAACACACAATTTGTTTCAAATTAATGTTTTTGTTGCATCAGCCATTTTGCTATTAATGATTTGAATTTTGATTAGATCATCTTTTTCTAAGTTTTCTTGAGTCTCCCTAACTAGCATCGCCAGGGTGGTACCCTAAACAAAGGCATGGAGCGTTTGCTTCTTAAATTTCCTCAGTTACTATATTTTCATTTCAAGGATCATCAATTTGTATCGCCTGTGTTGCCATACGTAGCAAGAACGGGTGTTAAATATTGTTCAAAATAAACCCAGTATTTAAGATACTTACATCACAAATAAAATGTATATCTTAACTTTACTGAGAATACCCTGTGAAGTCCTCTTCATCCTGAATGACTTTTGTATAATTAGTAAACCATAAGACATGGGGGGGGGACATAACCACACGAAAATTGCAGATCTCGTTAAAACCAAAATGTATGTCAAATCTGTTGTTTCATTAGACATCCTGATATTGTTACTATTAGCTTGAATTCCCAATAATTTTACATTTTTTAAAAATGTTAAGTCTCCATTAATCTTTTATGTAATGAATAATGGTTCACTGCAGGCAAATTAATCACGGGGACTCGTTTCATCGTTATAAGTTCTATCTCAGCTCTAATTAATTACAGTTAATTGTGTGTGAAGGCGTTTATGAATACGTTTATACGCAAAATGTTCCTGTTAATTAGTGTTTAGGAATAATTAGATGTTTTCTTTTTGTATCACAATGTTACCGGAAAATTATGTAAATTAAATTGAATAATATTTTGTTGTGTTACAATGATAAAGATACAGGCGGTAGCGTCTGAGGTTCGCCTTCGGAAGCTCCTAGGTTCGATTCCGTGAGCCGGCCACCTTAACCTTGTGTTTCTTCCTGGTTTTCCAAAGTCGATAGGAGGATGTTGGAGTAGTTATATAGTAAAACAATGTTCCTGCTTCTCATTTCCTGTTATTTCAGAGAAGCAGTTTTAGGCGTGATGGACGGAGGGGATAGGTTAGAGTAGTCATACAGAGGGATCCCCAGCCACTGGAGTTCAGCAAGCACTTAGGCCAATTTAGTAGGCTTATTGTGCCTTACATGATCTGTGGAAGGAAGGGTTGAAGAGGAGACCAGCTGCGGAGACGACAATGCGTGCTAGAGGACACGGTCACTAACGTTTCCAAAGTGACACAATCCTGATGCCAGCGCGAGCCTGCTTGCGCTTACTTCTACCCGGGGGTTTCCGGGAACCAGCACCCCGCAGGAAGGGGCACGATACAAGTGCCAGAGAGAAATCCTTTACACAGAGCAAGCTCCAATGAACCGCCGTCACGCACCAATCGCCGTCGCTAGCTCCTGCAAGTCTGAGACATATCAAGGTCAAACACAAAGGAATGATGTATATGAAATTTTCGGTGGAAGATGAACTACCGTGGCTAACCGACCTGGGAAAACCACTGTTCAGGGTGGCAGGCACACGGTATTCGAACGCGGAAACTTCCGAATGAGAACCTCGCACTTACCGCGAAGCTATCTAGCTCGATGTGATGATAGGGTACCAAAGTGGCGGCCAGGAATGTTCATTCTGGTAACGTTACGGTTCCTGCTGAGTTATGCCTGCCGTCATCAGATCTGGTGGCTATTCGTAACCCTTCGCCTCTTTCATTTTACTAGAGGTTTAATTGGTAAAGGTAGGGAAGAAAGGAGGTACCCTTTCCGCAACCGGGGGCAGAGCAGCGCCGCAACGGCCCGTTTTGTTTCCACCGTGACCCCTGGGAGGGAGAGATGAGGGTAGATACGGGGGCGACCGTATCCGGATGAAAACAGGCGCAAGCATGGACGGGGTACCTAACGTTTCCAGATCGAACGTATTCGACTCCGACCGGGTTCACCATGAGCCACCGAATCCCCGGTGGTCCCCCTGGGATGGAGCTCACTTGGAGGAGTGACCTAACTGAACAGTCCCGCAACACACAAGGGAAGAAACCTATATAGAGCGCACAGCCGCAACCCCCGAACACTCCAGTTCTACAACCGTGAAACAGATGGCAAGGAAGATGATGGGGTACAGGAAATGAGGGTCAAGAAGGTTGTGGTAGAAGATGAACTACCCCAGTATTCTCCTGCCGACCCGGGAAACCACGAAAAACCCACACGTCAGAGTGGTTGGTCTTCGGGAATCGAACCCGGGACCTCCCGAATGCGAGTGGCACACATTGCCGCTGCGCTACCTCGCTCGATTTCGTCGAGATGTAGTAGACTCCAACGACCTATCCTTGACCACAATACTGAAATCCACTATGCTTTGTAATGCCCGCTAAGGTGGTTTAAGGTGGAGAAATTTCGTGAACGTCTTCGCTTAGATTTAAATATTAGGTGTGATCACTCATGCATAAAATGATTTTTATGCATTCATTAGTACCTACAAATATTTTCACCTACCCTGAAAGGAATTAAATAGGTCTCGATACACTTAATAAATAATTAAATAAATGGTTAAATGATACAATAATTGTAATGTATTTTTACAAACATATTTTACATTATTAAGTCTTGAACACAACTAGAACAGTATAACCTGTTACCTATTATACATTTTTATTTGATGTGTTATATTTAAATCTTGTTATATAGTTTGATGTCTTTCAAGAAAAAAAATAATGTTTTTAAAATGAGTAGGGTTATTTAGAGCTGAAAATGTATATTCAGGGATGTTATGTCTTCGAGGAAGTATTGTATTCCACCCAAAAATTCGATACCCAATTTCACCTATAGTATTTTGAGACTCCCTGAATCCAAGCAAATATTTTTAGAAAGCTTGTGTCTGAACAGCATAACTTAAAAACGAAAACTCGGATAACTATCAAACTTGGTATTTAAGTTCAGTATCTTCCGAGGATGCAACACAAAGATTAGCAAGAAAATCCCCGACCCCCCAAACCATCATTTACATAAAGGATTTTTCGTTATCTTTTATCTTATTCCAATGCAAGGATTGGGTTTATTTCCCGTTTCGAAACCAAACTTTAGCTGCTGTAGCTTTACGAATAATTATATTTTTACTTGGACGGTTTACCAATCCAACGCATAACCCCCACCTTGGAGGGTTTCCTATCCCCTAGAGGGACTATTTTCTTTGTGGCTTATGAAATCTCTCTCCCCAAGGAGATTTTCTGTAGAGGTCTCCCAACCCTTAGACGTTTGCCTCCTAAATGGCTCACAGAGTCCTCTTCCCGGATTTTATTTCAGGAGTTTTCCTGCTCCCTGAGATAAATTGTTCTCAGTTCTTTAGGTGGAGTTTGAGCACTTCCTGCCAATCTCGATTATTTTATCGTTTTCCTGCCAGTACACTGGTGCTGCTTGCAGTGGATAAATCCACGATGCGATCGCCGTATTCCTAAAAAACAGTTCTAACAGCGTTTATTAAAATAACATGCATTTAAGATATTTTACATGACCAATAAATTATATGTGTTAAATTTTCTGGGAATAGCCTGTGAAGTTCTCTTCATTCTTAAGAAATGTTGTATAATTTTGTGCAACAAATAAACCATAAGAAATGGAGAAAAATGTACTTCACAAAATATTAGATATCTTTAAAATTCACAATTTATTTCAAATAAGTCCTTTGTAACAACAGTCATTTCCGAGACATGCGTTATTATTGGTTTAACATTTTCAATACTTTGTAATTTTTTAAAGGTGCTGTCGCTATTCAGTTGTTTCTCGTGATATCTGTAAAGGGTATGGAATTTGAAGGCCAGCATAACAGTGACTATTGGTTCCATTTTATCTATACTCGTTTTACCTACAGCAAAATGTATAATGAAACTAATTATGCAAAGCTCTATCTCGATTAACATGGAGTAGTAGAAAAAAAAGCTTTTGTTAGAACAGTTTGTAGAAACTATATAAAATAGGCGATAATGGGTAGAGAAAGTCATGTGGTTGTAACACATCCGATTTTCATTACTTTAAAGTGCTTTCTCTATTCAGCTGTTTCTCGCGATGTTACGGAAAGGGCAAGGAATTCCAAAGCTAGCATATAGGGACCGCTTTTAAACATTTGGCTGTCTCTATCCTCTTTGTACGAGGGCGACACTGAAAAATTTTAGAAAATAAAACGAGGATTAGTTTTAAAATATTTAAATGATTTTATTGCTTTTTAAAGTATTCCCCTTTAACATCAATCAGTTTTTCATTCGATGAAACCAGGCCTTAAAGCAATGATGTCACTCTTCCTGGGACACTTCAGAAATCTGGTTTTTGTAATGTTCCACTGCTTCATCTGATGACGAGAAAGGGATTCCACGCATCTTATCTTTACTTTTTGGAAAAAAATACAAGGTGCTAGGTCAGATCTGTACGGTAGAGGGTTCATGGTGCTGACCTTTAGAGCATCGAGATACTCAATTATTAGTTTGCTGGATGGTTGTCATGATGTAACGTTATCTTCCTTTTGGGCGTTTCTCACGAACTTTTCAAAACTTTGCGGTAAAGAGACATCAGATGTAACGGTACATCTATCTTCTGATGCTATAGTAGCAATATGGCTGTTTTAGAAAAAAAAAACTGGCAACCATCTTATTAGCGTTGCAAATTAGTCACACTTTTGTAGGCTTAGATTCTGTTCTAAAGACCCATTTAGCCGATTGACTTTTATTTTTAGGATCGTAACAATAAATCCAAGGTTCAGCACAGTAGCGATATTCCAAACCAAATTTGAACTGTCGCCTTGGAATTTTTCCAGTTTTTCTGTACCAATCGGGAGTCAATTTTTGCGAAATCCACCGACAACAAAAGTTTTCTAACCGTTGATGTAATATGTTTTGGATTTGACTCATACCATGTCCTATATCGCTAGTCGATCTTCTTTAAGCATTGTTCGTGCAGCGGCAATATTTTCATCACTTCTTGGGCGTCCCTCACGAAATTTATCACTAAGAAGCTACCAATCTCTCCTGAATTTGCTGTACCAATTATAAATTGTTGCCTTAGATGGGGCTTTTTCGCCAAAAGCATTTCTAAGGCGATCTTGACATTGTTCAGATGTTAACGACGATTTAAAATCGTAAAAATCTTATGTGTTACACTCACATGACTTTCAGTACTCTTGCACAAACTATTTTTACAAACGCTTATTCTCCATCTACTTCATGTTAATCGAGATAAACATTTGCAGACTCTATCTTATTGATAATTTTCTTGTACATGTAAGGGGAATATATATTTACAAGGGCAATATAGAAATACAGCAGTCTTTAAGCACATGCATATCTCTTAATAGCTGGTTGCTAGGTACAGCACCATTCTCTTTGCCACAGATTAATACTCTTTGCATATCCAAGAAAAAAAAATGAATAACGAATTCCCATTTGAGAAAATAAGTATTGAAAAATTTAAGGGAATAACAAGCTATAACTCGAAAATGGTTCACTCAAGAAAAAAATGTATATGACATAAATTGTGTATTTTAACGCGATCTACATTTTTTGTGTAGTAAAATTTTGTCTATTTCTTATGGTTTACCAGTTATGCAAAAGTCGTTCACAATGAAGATTACTTTTGGAGACATTCCCAGAAAATTCGAGATATACATTTCATTTGCATTGAAAATAACATATGATGTTTTAATCAAAATCGTTAGCCATTTTTGAGAAAATTAAAATTTTCGAAAAATGTTCCATGTAAAGGGTAGTCTGGGGTGGGGGGATTTTCTTGAAAACCTTCATGTCGCATCTCTGGAAGATACTGAACCTAAATACCAAGTTTGGTATTTATATGACTGTTATGCTGTTTCTGAGTTATGCTGTTCACAGACACACACACATACGGGCATGTTTCCAAAAATGCTTTTTTTGGAATCAGGGAATCTCAAAACGTGTATTTCTAGTGAAATTTCGGTATCGAATTTTTGGGTGGAATACAATACTTTCCTTACTTACTATACGTAGTAGAGAAATTAAAAATCATAGCCCGGAAATATTCTCTAGTCAAATTCATTTTTGGATGAACATAAAATATTTAAATGATGATAATTAACCAACTATTAGAACAAATCGAACTAACTACACGACAATCAACTCGTAAAGCATTAAAAGTTGTCTGTCAAATGTAAAGAAATTTCATTTGTTTTTAGAAACATGCATTCTAACAATTTCCAGTTTCGCCCTGGTAGACAGATAACAAAATGTGTAATGAAACAATTTATGTAAACGTTTACCACAATATAACTGAAGTAGATAGAAGAATAGGTTTTCACAAAAATAGTCTGTATAAGAGAGGTAGAGATAGTCACGTAAAGGCAACAGATCAGATGTTGTTTCATTAAGAAATTGTCCTCCTTTCCTTGCACGGCGTTTCCAACACCAGAAGTCAGATTAATATCATGGCTTCAGGGCGTAGCCAAAGGAAAGTGAAGCACCTTTCCTGCAGTTCCTGAGGAGGTCGTATGGTGCACAAGCTTTATGTAATAATGTGAAGGAAAAGGTGACTTGCGTAACATGAAAGTGCTAATGTGTACTCGTTCGCTTTCTAAGCAGATGCAACTCTCAAGAGAAAATATTTATACAGACTGCACCTGCATCGATACAAGACTCCAAGAGTTCACGTGTAACAGTCCCACAACCTTCTCTACACACTCTTCTACAAACCATTCTTACAAATGCTCATTCCGTTATCTACTTCCTGTTAATAAAAGTTATTTTTTTGTAGAAATAGTTTTAGTTACACATTGCGTTGTGGCTACAAGAGGGATACAGGAGACTGAAGTGATCAGTTGTTTAAACAGCGGGTCGCGAGAAACAAACGAATGACCACGACTTCATTAAAACATGAATTATTTGACATTTAATTAACTAACAACGAATATCACCGAGCGAGGTGGCGGTGAGGTAATGCTTGCGACTCGCATTCGCGAAGTCCGGGGTTCGATTCCAGGCGACCACCCACTCTGGCCAATAAATTTTTGTAGGTTTTTTTGGGGCTTCAGTGGGGCTTGGCAGGGGAAAAGGATGCTCTCTGTGGAACTTTTTCTGTCCCTCGGCCTTCGGCTGGATCTGGTTGCTGTGGAGCGCCGCTGGTCTGCCTGTTCGACTGCCGGGGGTCTCAATCTTGTAACTACAGGAACCCTGTCATTGCTATGCCGTCACTCTGGTTCCGGCTTGTAGTTAGTTTGGTATTTATTCAAAATTTTGCTTGCGCGCAGGCACACATGGGGTAATTTTATTAAAACAGCCCAACTGGGCCAGAGCCTACCCTCCTTAACGCCCACCCGAAACGAGGGTTCGCACTCCCCAGGACGTATGGCAATGCCCGTAGCAGACGCTGATGGGGATCAGAGCGTGAGAGACCAGTGTGGGTGATCATTAGGGCTGCGACATCGGAGTCGCTACGTGGAGGAAAGCATATACATAATCATGATTGTTCCATTTATATCCCGTCTTTAATATCTAAGGTCATATCAGTGGCTTTGGCTTTCGAACAATTGATCATTGGCAATGATTTTCACTCGTTTTACTGTTGTGTTAATATTTGGATTTGTTTACTTGGGTTTTCTTCTCAAACTTTAAATTCACACACACACACACACACACACACACACACACACACGCACACACACTTTTACCTTCTCATTCTACTTCCAGATACTAGGAAGGTTGTAGAATAAAGGTAAGGGTAGCGATAAGGGCTGACAGTCAAAATAAGAAGAATTACACATGCCTCGTGAACATGTGCTTTATTTCTGCAATAATATTTATAACATATACAGTTGACTTATATAACTGAAATGTCTTTATTGAATCTTATGTTTTTAAAAACAGTTGTAACAGTTTTGGTTGAGCTACCAAACATTAAAGATTTCTGTATGACTTATACAATTTTTTTGGAATTATTTGTGAGTTTTGAAGTCGTCTTCATTCTGAATTAATTTTGCATAACTGTTAAACCATAAGAGGTAGACAAAAGCTCACTACGTAAAAATGCAGATCTCGTTTAAACATAGAATTTCACAAAATTTTGTGACACTGTCCACGAGATATTCGTTGTTTCTTTTTAATTCTCAATTAATTAGTTTTTTTTCGCTTTGTCACACAAAGAGAATGGAAAAGGGTTGGCGTTGTACGAATTTTTTACAGAAGAGGGGACAGGGAAAATTACGTGAATGTAAATATTAGATACTTTCTTTTAGTACAGCATCCAACACCACAGGTGGTGAACATTGGTGATACATGAAATGAAATGATATGTTGAGTGGTATGGAAACGTTTTTTGAGCTACCTCTTAGGCATTTTCTAGTTATCAGCACTATGCACAGAATATGCGTGGCGGGATTCAAACTGCAGACATTTCGTTCATGATTATGGGCACCAATAACCCGCCCACTCGTGTAGGTGCATCTTCTTTGTGTTGTGCATCATTTAATATTAGAAGAACATGTTAACTCCAAGAAGATGATCTGCTGGTTGCACAGATACGAGTACATGGGAGCAATGATTCGCCTGGATTGGATAAACTAGGTTTTACAGAGATGTTGTTTGCCAGGGAAACGTTCCCACGCGGGAGGTAACGGATTGGTGACAATGTGTTCATTGCCAGCCGGAAGTAAGTTCAAACGCTTATCTGTGTGTGTTTGTGTATTGGGGGGGGGTAGCTGACGGTGTTCTTTAATACAGGATTGTCCAACTCTGTGGTATGGGCTAGCGTTTCTGTCCCCTACTCTGAAGGTCAGTAGTTCGAATTTTGGTTATGGTGAGTTAACTGGTTATGATTTTCGCTTATCTTTAGAAGACGAATTCATTTAAACATACTTGAAATATTTGATGTATATACTCACACGGTTTTCTCTCTCTACAGCAAATTCACATATTTCTTTGCATATAAATTATGCAGTCTTCGTTTGGATGAGTGGCCGGCATTTTCTTGGCACCGGGAAGTACGCTGTTAACGCATATGCAGGGTTATTCAAAAAAGAAGGAACGAATTTTAAATATTTATTTCTAATGAACGATAACAGATAGCGACACATATGTCATATCATTGAATAGAGAAAAGTTAAAAGTTTTCAGTCCCACCAATTAGTTTCATTCAGTGCCTACAGCGGTGCTGTGTTTACGAGAAAATGGCGACCCCACAGGAAAGGTCGTTTTGTGTGCTGCATTATGCAAAGAGTGAATCCATTGTTTCATTGTAGCGTGCATGTTGTTGTAAGTTCAACAACGAGCCGCCTCGTCATAAAAATTTTACAATTGATACAATAAATTCGTAGAAGATGGTTGCGTATGCAAACGGAAAAGCACTGGTCGCCCTCGAATAACAAATGGTGCTTATTTTGAACACATAAAATAAAAATTTGTACTTTTCCCTATTCAGTGATGTATCGCATGTTTCTCCATCTATTGTCATTCATTAGAAATAAATATTTAAAATTTGTTCCTTCTTTTTGAATAACTCTGTATTTCTGATGCAAATTATAATTACAGTAAACCGAGCAAGCTGGTTCCACGCTAACATGTGAAGCTCGCATTCTGGAGGTCCAGGGCTGAATTTCGTCGACCACCCACTTAGAAATTGAGGTTTTCGTGGTTTTCCTGGTTGGTAGGCGAATACTGGCGTGCTGTCTCATCTACCACGATTTCACTTCATTCCGTTCCTATCCATCTTTCAGGTGTGCTTCTAGGTTTCGTAGCATCTGCGGTGTCGGACAGATGGTGCGGATGCTTGCTTAAAGGAAAGAGTACTCCCCGTAAACACTCAAAGGCTGCTTGGTTGACGAGTCGTTTACCGTCCTCTCTAGGCAGCTCCAGCAGTGGAATGGGTTTTCAAGCCTGGAACAGTTAGGGGCTTCTGCGCGACTCTGTGTCCAGTCTGCATACGCCCTGTAGCCTCCCGTGGTTCATTCACTTCATCCCTTCCTCCGGGGGTGGTAGCTACAATGTATCTATGTGGTCGCAGTGCGCGAGGTATCCCCCTCTGTTGTTTAACCTAAACCTATAACAACCACATACTGTCGTCATAGAAGATGTTAGGAATTATGTCCTTGTGCTGCCACACATCTCTCACACCGTTAAGAAAATTTGCATTAACATTGATTAATTCTTCATGACCATGTGAATAAACCATGATTAGCCCGTAAAACAAATTAAACGCAGATCAATAGAACGGTCATTAACGTTAACCAACACCCAGTTGCAGAAATTAACTTTACTCGCATTGTCACGTGGTTGCAATTTCTGAACTTCAGTTATCTTATAGGGTTTAATTTTAAAAGTTTGGCTCCCGATTCCTATGCAAGCTTTTTCAGAGATTTTTTTGGACTTCGTTCTAACTTTTCTCTGATGTAATAAAGTTTTTCCTGTGTAAGAACACGGTGATTTAATTTCGGTTTCTTACTAGGATAGACCCTGTTTCCATAAATCTATTCACCAGATTACGAACCGTTTCTTTGTGAAGCGCAGAACAGCGGGGAATCTTGTTTTTAAACCGCCGCCTCACTTCTTTACAACAGTTTGTTACTTAGGTATTATAGATGAAAATTCTATGTGCCAAATACGGACCTTTTGGCATTATAGCAGCACTAACACACTATAACACTGGAACACTGGTCTAATAACATATTAACCTCTGTACAGCACAGACTTCAGGAAAAGTGATTATCGTCACACGGCAATGAGGGGGAGCAGAACCTACTAGAGACAGCGCAGTGCAGGGCAAGCAATTTCCCGTAATACGGTCACGCATCCAAACGAAACTCTGTAGTATTCGCGCAAATAAATGATATGAAATTGGTTATATGCACAGTACGGAAAACAAAAGCACAACTATTCACATATCATAAGCTAGCTTTTGTTACTAATGAACCCTTGTAGGGAAGTAGAAGAATCGCATAAGATATTTATAGGTGTCATTATAGTTTAACCTTGAAAACTTAAATAGGAATATTTCGAAAGTGGCTAATGCTACAGAAAAGATTAAGTGGCATAAAGTGTATATTTGAATTAGCTCTAAAGTTTGCTCATAGTAAAATTTTCCCTATCTCTTACGGTTAACAATTATAGCAAATTCACTCAAAGTGATCAGACTTAACAGCCTATTCTCAAAACATTTCATTTTTTTGTCATTCATACAAATATATTAAAGATATAACGTTTTAATTAAAGTCGTTGGTCATTATAATTTCCCATACAAAACGTAGCTTTTGATTAGGGATATTGTTTTTGTAAATCTTTGTTGCATCCCTGTAAGATGATGAAATAAATTAACAAGGTTGATATTTATAACAAAAATTGGTTTTAATTTATGTAGTTTATAACACACACACAAAATCCTTTTTGTACAAAAAATGCTTTTTTTGGGTGAAGAGGATCTCCAAATTTGTACTTCCGGTGAAATCTTGATACTGAATTTTTAAGTGGAATACAATACTACTTCTACCTTCCATTAGGAAGTGGTAGAGAAAATAAAAAGAATTATGTGATTATTTTCTTTATACATATGTATTTATCGTAGCATGTGTGTTAATTCGACATCCAGCCGCAGACAGCACTGGAGACATCTGCAGAATCACGACATTCAACCGTTATGTGAGGTCAAACGTTAAAACCATTTCCATTTGATGGATAAAGTCCAAGGTTGGCCAGACGGAACAGTTCTCTCTGTGAAGGAAGTACAAACTTGGCTCCTATGACGTAATCCACTGGAGGAGACAATGATCTCTTATCTCTGAAGAAAACCCTTAGCATACTAATACTTTCACTTTCTATTAAATTTAACTAAGAGTGATAAGCAGGACTATATAAGCATTGGAGTGGAATAAGGGTTGGGGTCGATGGTCTGGTGGATCTTGCAGATTCAGATTGACGCAGTTATTAATGAAGGGAATGCAGGTATTAAATAAATTTTCTAAGCCATACTAAAATAACAAATCCAAGGGAGTGGACCAGAATTCAATATATTGTTGTTATGATTGCATGTGTCGTAAATAACAATTACTATTGTTTGAAAATACCATTTGTGTAGTAAGTTTTTGCTTGAAGCATCTATATGTTATGAAACGTCAATTAAAAATGCTATAACTGTAAATGAGAGAAAGAAAAAGAAAAATAAACAACGTCAAAAGCGAAATACGTTATAAGGAAAACGAAAAATGTTGCATTACCAAAAAAACAAATATTTTAAAACCTAATAAATACAAAGAAAAATGGAAAATCTGAACCGAAATATGTTTTAAAAGGAATTAGAATTGTAAATGTGTAATTAGTATTATTATATAATTTATTTAACTACAAGAAATTGTAAATTAAATGTATTTATTTCGTTATGGTTAGCAGCCAAGTACAGAAAAATAAAGAACATTCAACTTTTTCAAGAACTGTTAAAAAGTTTTCTTAAGAAGAAAACGTTTCTAAAAAGAGAAAATTTCATATCGATTCTCAAGGCGAATTATATTGTACTGTATACAAGAGAGGGTAAATAATTAACTGTTGAACTATAAAAGAATTTCAACAACCATTAGGTATTATAAAAGTGTAACTAAGAATTGGAAAGGTAGAAGACAGATGACTGAAAAGTGCAATGCCATAGCCGGGATTTGAATCACGGATTTCCCGGTCTCCGTCCGGTAATGCCGACACGACATTAAATTCCCCAACTGATTAGAATTTTTCTGGGTAAACCACAAGGAGATCTCAAATTGTATTGAGATGACATACCCCAATGTCGACTTACAATGTTGTAAGTACTTTAAGTCCTGGACTTTATAGTTTCAACCACTATTACGTCAATTAATGGAATTAATTGTTATTCCACACAAGCCGTGTGTTGGACAGAGTTGGAAAGGTAGAATCAGATGACTGAAAAATCTGATGTGTTACAATCACATGACTTTCTCGACTCTTGTACAAACTATTTTTCAAACTCTTATTCTCCATCTATTTCATATTAATCGAGATAAACATTTTCAGAAACGATCTTTTGACATGCAAAGAGAATTACATTTTACACATAGCGACCAGTTCTAAAAATATTTGACTATCGCTTAAGGTGTACTATGTTTCCCTTGTTTTGTATTTGCAAGAGCAATGTAAGCACAAACATATCTCTTAATAGCTGGTTGCTATGTGCAGCACCATTCTCTTTACCACAGATTAATACTCTTTGCATATCCAAGACAAAAAAATGAATAACAAATTCCCATTTGAGGAAATAAGTATTGAAAACTTTAAGGGAATAACAAGCAATATCTCGAAAATGGTTCACTCAACAAAAAAACTGTATATGACATAAATTGTGTATTTTAATGCGAAC
The DNA here is from genome assembly GCA_030765065.1 of Deroplatys truncata. Classification (NCBI taxonomy): domain Eukaryota; kingdom Metazoa; phylum Arthropoda; class Insecta; order Mantodea; family Mantidae; genus Deroplatys; species Deroplatys truncata. Next base: position 49,042,041 of record CM060986.1, read on the forward strand.
TACATACCCTTATGTAGTAAAATTTTGTCTATCTCTTATGGCTTACCAGTTATACAAAAGTCGTTCACAATAAAGAATACTTTTGGAGACATTCCCAGAAAATTCAAGATATACATTTTATTTGTCATAAAAATATCTTAAACATATGATATTTTAATCAAAATCGTTAGAGCCATTTTTGAGAAAATTAAAATTTTCGAAAAATCCTCCATGTAAAGGGTACTCTGGTGTGAGGGGATTTTCTTGAAAACCTTCGTGTCGCATCTCTGGAAAATACTGAACCTAAATACCAAGTTTGGGGTTTATCCGACTGTTCGTTTCTGAGTTATGCTGTTCACAGACACACACACACACGCACAGACGGACATGTTTCCAAAAATGCTTTTTTTGGATTCAAGGGGCCTCAAAACATACATTTCCAGTGAAATCTCGGTATCGAATTTTTGGGTGGAATAAAATACTTCCCCTACTTACTATACGTAGTAGAAAAAGTAAAAATTGAATACCATAGCTGGGATTTGAACCACGGATCTCCCGGTCTCCGTCCGGTTGCTCTAACCACTGAGCTACCAAGGAAACATTCCGGCATTTAAGTATTTATATTGTAAGTCGCCATTGTGGTATGTCATCTCAATACAATTTGAGATCTCCTTGTGGTTTACCGGGAAAAATACGAATCAGTTGGGGAATTTAATGTCGTGCCGGCGTGTTTCCATGGTGGCTCATTGGTTAGAGCAACCGGACGGAGACCGGGAGATCCGTGGTTCAAATCCCGGCTATGGCATTGAATTTTTCAGTCATCTGATTCCAACCTTGTCCAACACGCGGCTTCTGCGGAAGAACAATTAATTCCATTAAGTAAAAAATTGTCGTCTGCACGGCGCGAAGCAGAAGATCCAGTTTCTATGCGCTAGGTTCTTTGTGGACACGACGAAGCGGGTGATTACAGGGATGAGACCTAGAAGGCTAACTATCCCGTACACCTCGATCTAAGAGTTATCCACTAACAGATCCATCGCTATATTACTCTGTAGTTAAAAATACGAAAATAAATAGAGTAATACAAAATCTGATGTGTTGCACTCACATGACTTTCTCTACTCTTGCACAAACTATTTTTACAAACGCTTATTCTCCATCTACTTCATGTTAATCGAGATAAACATTTGCAGACTCTATCTTATTGCTAATTTTCTTGTAGATGTAAGGGGAATATATATTTACAAGGGTAATATAGAAATACAGCAGCCTTTAAGCATACACATATCTCTTAATAGCTGGTTGCTAGGTGCAGCACCATTCTCTTTGCCATAGATTAATACTCTGTATATCCAAGACAAAAGAATGAATAAGGAATTCCCATTTGAGAAAATAAGTATTGAAAAATTTAATGGAATAACGAGCAATATCTCGAAAATGGTTCACTCAAAAAAAAAATGTATATGACATAAATTGTGTATTTTAACGCGATCTACATTTTTTGTGTAGTAACATTTTGTCTGTCTCTTATGGTTTACTAGTTATGCAAAAGCCGTTCACAATGAAGAATACTTTCGGAGACATTCCCAGAAAAGTCGAGGTATACATTTCATTTGTCATGAAAATATCTTAAACATACGATATTTTAATCAAAATCGTTAGCCATTTTTGAGAAAATTAAAATTTTCGAAAAATGTTCCATGTAAAGGGTAATCTGGGGTGGGAGGGATTTTCTTGAAAACCTTCGTGTCGCATCTCTGGAAGATACTGAACTTAAATACCAAGTTTGGTGTTTATCCGACTGTTCGTTTCTGAGTTATGCTGTTCACAGACACAACACACACACACACACACACACACACACACACACACACACACACACACACACTGACATGTTTCCAAAAATTCTTTTTTTTGGATTCAGGGGGTCTCAAAACATATATTTCCGGTGAAATCTCGGTATCGAATTTTTGGGTGGAATACAATACTTCTACTTACTATACGTAGTAGAGAAAGTAAAAATTGTATTCTGAAAGATATTGTTTTTCGCTTAATCATTCACGTTGCCCGTGAAATAAATTCACTTTCTAGTGAAATTAAATAATTGCAATTATTATTTAGCTGCCTTACCTTACAAACACGAGAATATACCCTAGAGAAGAGTCAATTGTTATAAACTGAGCTATACGTATTTTAAGTAATATAAAATACACCAGACAAATAAAATAAAGTATTAGCAAAATTATTGGGAGTAACACACGCGGTTTATGTTCCAACAATAACTAAGAAACGTAATTTCCCCAAGAATCATTTCTGCCAAGCCAAGAAGATAGGTATACTACCAACTGTTTCAATCAGCGCGGTAAATTCAAATTGGACAATTCCAATTTATAGCATCCGAGACTACAGATCATCGAGAACTTCGATCCAGAGATCAACGCATCCGCTTCGGAGCTGTAAGAGGCAGGTAAACGCTTCAAGTTGCTGTGAACTTTGAAATGCTCGGTTTGTATTTACCCCGCCTCCTACACATTTGGTATGGCAATTTATACCTAGCGTGGCAGAATTGAATTTCAGATGGATACTTTTAATTGTTAAGAATGCTAGCCTGTGTGCAAAACGTATGGTATAACTAAAAATTATAAAGAATATAAAGAAATATGTGTGTTATATTAACATAATTTTCTCTACCCACTCTTTTTACGATTCTTCTATTTATTTCATGTTAATGGAGATAAACGTTTGTGAAAAGAGTTTCATTGCGCAGAAAGGGTGACACGGGAGGCTGAAGTCACAATCAACTCTTTAAAATGTGGGTCGCTATAGTATGATGACTTTTATACTCCATATTGTTTCAATGCCATCATGAAAAATAAACAAATGGCAACTTAGACTTCAAAAAGTATAGATTATTTGGACATTTTAAACAAATAACAGCGAATATCTCGGAAATGGTTAATGATACCAAAGTTTATTCGACATAAAATGTGTGTTTTAAAGAAACCTACACTTTTGTATACTAAGTTTTTGTCTATCTCTCACAGCTTACCAGTTATATACAATTATACAAATTACATTCAAAATGAAGAGGAATTCAGAGGCTATCCGCTTAATATTTAATTATTCTATAGAAAATAACAAATAACGAATATATTCCAGGTAAAAGGTAGTTTGAGGTGGAGATATTGAAATTCTTGTGTCCATACTTGAACTCAAATATCAAATTTGGCATTTATACGATATTTTACAGTTAGGTTGTTCACAGGCACATTTTCGTGTTGTTTTAGGGGCCTTAAAACGTGTATTCTCGTGATATATCTTCATTAGGTATTTAGCAGGAATAAAATACTTCCTCTGCATACTATAGATATGCAATAAAGAAAGTAATTAAGGAAAGAAGTATTTAGCGAGACTTATCATATGATTGTGTGCCTTTTTCCCTGGTTGAGTATGCCTCTTTCAATACATTTGACATGCCACCTCTTCCCCTCTACTCATCGTCATGCTGTCGACGGGTGTAACGGAGTCCGCCCTGCTCCATTGCACGCTCAGTCCTGCAGTTGGTGGGCGTGAATACGTAGCCAAACCGCAACGGAGCACGTGAAACATACCTAATTGAAAACTGTTGTTCTATGCAACAGCTACGAATCGTTTAGAGACGTTTTATGAATCACAACTTGGATCCCATATTTTTAAAACACACAGGGTGCTTGAGATTACTGCCGAAATGCAAATGATTTTCTTCCACACTGCGGCCATCGCAGGGCGGGTCGCGCGCTGACCGCTACAACTCGGACTTCCGCCGTAACAGATATAATATCGCGTAGTTGCCTTATGATCTTATATTTACAGTTACAATGATAATAAGCACATACTTTATCATAAGAGAAATTGGAAATATTTTCCTCTATCCAAGTATTTCTGGTAACTTCTCAGGAAATTTTCATTCACATTTGAGGGTTCAATAACTGAAATTGAGCCAATTTCTCACCTGAGGTTTTATTTTAGTTCTTCCAATGTTGGAGTTTGTTGTATACACCTTATACAACATTAGAGTAGGGTAAATGTTTGTAATGACAGAGTAATTGGCCCACTCTTAATATTTTTCTCTGACGAAGCATGGTTACACTTACATGATTATGTTCCGTCGTAAAATAACGAATACTGAAGCACAGATAAACCCGATTTTGCACACCATATTCCCTTGCATGGCGCCAAAATTGCAGTGACAGAGTCCTTAAGTATCCAGATACACACCCCGGCAGACGGTAGACCGGAACCCCATCCCACACAGTGAGGGTCCAACGGCCTTCAAGGGGGTTCGGATACCCCGGCAGCCATCCGAAAGCCGAGGGACGGAGACAGTCACAGAGAGCATCCTTTTCCCAAGCCACACTGCACCGAAACACCATCGCCGACACTTCCGACCCTGAAAGGGACCAACGGGATGAAAGGTGAATGAAATGAGGAATGGAACGAAATGGAGGGACAGGAAATAGTATAATTGAATGCATTTTTGAAGATAGCATAATTAGCAAAGGATTATGGCCCTCGTGATCCCCTGATCCAACAGTACACGATTTTCATCTATGCAGGAACTTTAAAAATAAAGTGTATGCAACTTAGCCCTATACATTGGAAGAACTAAAATAAAGCATCAAGTGAGAATTTACTCAATTTTAGATAAATTGAGCTCTCAAGCGTAAATGAACATTTCCCGAGAAGATGCCGAAATACACTATGTGATAAAAAGTATCCGGACACTCCCACAAACATACGTTTTTCATCTTAGGTGCATTGTGCTGCCATTCTACTGCCTGGAACTCATTACCCGCAACCTCAGTAGTCATTGGACATCGTGAAACAGCAGAATTGGACGCTCCGTGGAACTCACGGACTTCGAACGTGGTCAGGTGATTGGGTGTCCCTTGTGTCAGAAGTGTGTACGCGAGATTTCCACACTCCTAAACATCCCTAGGTCCACTGTTTCTGATGTGATAGTCAAGTGGAAAGTGAAGGGACATGTACAGCACAGGCCGACCTCGTTTGTTGACTGACAGAGACCGCCGACATTTGAAGAGGGTCGTAAAGAGTAATACGCACACATCTATCCAGACTATCACACAGGAATTCCAAACTGCATCAGGATCCACTCCAAGTACTATGACAGTTAGGCGTGAGGTGAGAAACCTTGGATTCCATGGTCGAGCGACCGCTCATAAGCTAAACATCACGCAGGAAAATGCCAAATGACGCCTCGCTTGGCGTAAGGAGCGTCAACATTACACGATTGAACAGTGGCAAAACGTTGTGTGGAGTGACGAATCACAGTACACAATGTGGCGATCCGATGGCAGGGTGTGGGTATGGCAAATGCCCGGTGAACGTCATCTGCCAGCGTGTGTAGTGCCAACAGTGAAATTCGGAGGTGGTGGTGTTATGGTGTGGTCGTGTTTTTCCTGGAGGGGGCTTGCACCCTTTATTGTTTTGCGTGGCACGATCACAGCGCAGACCTACATTGATATTTTAAGCACCTTCTTGCTTCCCCACTGTTGAAGAGCAATTCGGGGATGGCGATTGCATCTTTCAACACAATCGAGCACCTGTTCATACTGCACGGGCTGTGGCGGAGTGGTTACACGACAATAACATCCCTGTAATGGACTGGTCTGCATGGAGTCCTGACTTGAATCCTATAGAATATCTCTGGGATGTTTTGGAACGCCGACTTCGTGCCAGGCCTCACCGACCTACATGGATACCTCTCCTCAGTTCCGCACTCCGTGAAGAATGGGTTGCCATTCCCCAAGAAGCCTTCCAGCACCTGATTGAAAGTATGCCTGCGAGAGTGAACGCTGTCATCAAGGCTAAGGGTGGGTCAACACCATATTGTCTTCCAGCATTACCGATGGAGGGCGCCACGAACTTGTACGTAATTTTCAGCCAGGTGGCCGGATACTTTCGAGCACGTAGTGTATGTAGATAGAGAAGGACAATATTTCCAGTAATTCTTGTGATGAGGACCGTGCTTATTATCACTCTAATTGTAAGTGTAACTGTTATTGTAAATGTGGGTATTATCTTGAAAGTCTTGTTGTATTTTCTGGAAGATACTTAAATTAAATACTAGGTTTGGTATTTATCTAAGGTGTAGTTTTTTGAGTTATGCTGTTAACACACACACGCGCGCGCACACATACACTCACACGAACATTTTCTAAAAATGTTCTTTTTATTAATGGGATCTCAAAAGTGAAATTTTCTGCTGATATTTGTATCTTATTCGGTGGAATACAATACTTCCTCTACCTACTGGGTACAGTAAAATCGATCGAATGATCACAAATGTTCAAATGATCATAACCAAAAATAAAATCTAATGCCTTGCTCTCACATGACTTTCTCTACTCTCCTACAAACTAGTTTTTACAAAGCTTATTTATTCTCTATCTACTTCATATTAATCGCGATAAGCATTTGTAGAAGCGATATTATTGTTAATTTTCTTGTTGGTGCAAGGGGAATATGGTAGGCTTTAAGCGATAGTCATATCTTTTAAGAGCTGGTTGCTATGTGGAGCACTCCATTCTCTATACATGTCAAGGGGATTAAATAAAGTATAAGTATTGGAAAATTCAACCAAATAACAAGGAATATCTCGGAAATAGGTCACTCGACAAAAAGAAAAAAATGTTTTAACGAGATCTACGGTTTATCAGTTATGCAAAGGTCATTCATAATGAAGAGTACTTTTGGGGACATTCCCAGAAAATTCAAGATATCTATACGTTTCATTTGCATTGAAAATATCTTAAACATATTATATTTTAATAAAAATCGTTAGAGCCATGTTTGAGAAAATCAAACTGTTCGAAAAAAATTTCCATATAAATGGTTGGTACTCTGGGGAGGAGGGATTTTCTTAAAAATCTTCGTATCGTATCCTTGAAGATACTAAACTCAAACACCAAGTTTGGTATTTATCCGAATTTTCGTTTTTGAGTTACAGACACACAGAATGTTACCAAAAATGCTTTATTTTAATTCAGAAAACCTCAAAACACGTATTTCCGGTGAAATCGCGGTAACGAATTTTTGGGTGGAATGCAATACTTCCCCTACTTACTATACGTAGTAGAGAATGGCACACTTTTACCAAGGAGTTCTAGAGACGCCAAGCAGCCAGAAACAAAATCCCAGCAGCATTGCATTTTGTCAATATTCACTTTCAAGTCTGGCGTGTATTCAAGGACTGCCAGCGACTTGGGTATGCAAAGTTGATGTATATGGCTCTGGGAGCGTTATTATCTTGTTATGTCACTCCAGACATTTCTTGTACCACCTGTTGCATCATGCACGTTGCCTAGGTAGCGGTTATTCTGTTCGGCTACAGACAGGTATGAACAAGTGTGCAATGTAGCATTTAACACTGTAAGACTTCTATGGTGTGATTTCGGTTGCCTATTCGGAAGAGTTATACGGCGATTCTAGAATCTCCCACACCTATCTGTGACGCACATTAGAGGTATGACAAAATAAATGCTATCCGTTATTTTAGAACAGTTACGAAAGTGAGATAATTGCCAAGCGGACGGCAACCTCTGTGGCCCGCATTCAGGAGTTCCCGGAATCGATGCCGGCGACCGTCCACTCAAACCCATGAGTTTTCTTCGGGGTTTTCCAGGTTCATCAGGCGAATGCAGGAGTGGTTTATGTCAACCCTCGATTTCCCTGTCCTTCGATTTCATTTCATTCATACATCATCCGTTGGTCTCTTTCAGGGTCGGAAGAGTCGGCGATGGTGTTTCGGTGAAGCGCGGCAGGGGAAAATAATGCTCTTTGTAATTCCCTCCGTCCCTCGGCTTTCGGCTGTCTGCTGGGGTATTCGAACCACCTTGAGGAGCGTTGGACGTCCTCTGAGTGGGGTGGGGTCTTCGCTCTACCCGCCCGTCTGCCGGGGTGTCTACTTGGGACCCTGTCGTTGCTGTGCCGTCGTTACTGGATCCGGCCGTCCAGTGTCTCCTCTCACTTCATTCTTCCTCCGATCCACTCTGGATCGGTGCTGAGTCCCCCCGTAACAGAAGATAAGATGGGATTATTAAAAATATCTGATGCATTCATATGGATTTCTCTACCAATAAAAAATCACATAGCAACCCTAGAACAAGACTGCTACAACTCAAAAGGCACATTTTGAGAGAATTGCATTTGAAAACTTCGATTCGTGGGATTAGCAGGATATTCTGAATAGCAACACCGACCTATTCAGAAGCGGGTTCTACATATGGCGGTTTCGTTTTTGGTAAAAAACAGTTCCATGAACCAGCAAATAGATGTAACTGAAAGCAGAGAATTTTCCAGTTTTGGCAGTACAATTTAAAGGTGCGGTATATTCTACAAAACGTGATTCTTCTATCCTCGCTGCGTTAATCACGATATATTTTGCTTATGGATTGTTTCAAATTAAGCAAGAAAGTTTCAACATGTGGAAACGGTATTCAAATATTTATTCCTGGTAACAATCTCTAGCGATGGAAAGAAAAGAAACGGGGGGGGGGGGGGGGAAGCAAGAATCGTAAACTTTAAGCATGCCCGTTAGATGGCGCTTAGGAAAGGTCTAAACTTGCAACACGGAGTATTTCGGAAAAGTTTACGCTACGACAAGAATTTGACACCTATTGTGTGTTGTAATGAGCTTACTATATTTTTGTTATACAAAATTCAATCAAACAAAGGGAAGCACATGTCATATTGTTAGAAAACTCAAGATATACATTTTATTTCTTGTATCATATATTAAACATCTTAATCAAAATCTTAGTGTTGCATCCTTGGAAGATGTTTATATATCCAAGTTTGGATTATTTGGTTTTTGAGTTATCCTGTTCGCAGCAAACACACTAGACACACGCATCTTTTTCTAAAGATGCTTTTTTGATTATGGCGTCTCGAAACGTGTATTTACGATGAAATCCTGGTTGAAATTTTTGGGTGGAATACATACTTCTTCTAATGTATTTTATGGGTGGTGAAGGAAGTAAAATTGCGTTAGCTGTAAGTAATACTTCGGATCACACGCATCCAGATTTTATTTTAGAAACTAGGCAGATGTAAGATTTTATAACCTTTATGACTTAAGAATGAGACGTACGAGGGCTGTCCCAGAAGTACCCGACATAACAAAGAAAACACAAAAGTTGTGGGGAAAAATATTTATATCTCTACATAGTCTCTTTTCAGCTCAATACAATTTTCCCAGCGATATTCAATAGCTTCGTTACCTTGTTTATAGTGAGAACCATCGAGTTCTGCAAAATATCCATCAACTGTAGACTCCAGCTCTTCATTATTGGCAAATCTTTTAGCACCAAGCTATTTCTTCAACTTTGGAAATAGAAAATAATCAGAGGGATCTAAGTCTGGGTAATAGTGTGCATGAGGAAGCAATTCGAACTTTAACTCATTGATTTTGCTATGGAGATAATGGATGTGTGAACTGGTGCATTGTCTTGATGAAACCGAACTTTCTTTTTTGCTAAATGCGGCCGTTTTTGCTTGATTTCATCATTCAAACGCTGTAATAAGTTCGCATAATACCCGCCATTGATTGCTTTTCCTTTTTGAATATAATCGATGAAAATTATCCCACGCGCATCTCAAAAAACTAACGCCAGGACCTTGCCTAAATATGGAATTGTCTTCGCCTTCTTTGGAGCCGATTCTTCCATTTCAATCCACAGTTTTGACTATTTCTTCGTCTAAGGGGTGAAGTGATGGACCCATGTTTTATCCATGGTTATGAATCGACGCAAAAACTCGGCTTTATTGCAGCGAAACGTCGCCAAACACTTGACTGAAACATCCTCACGACACTGTTTTTGTTCCATTGTGAGTAAACGCGGCACCCATTTTGTGCACAGCTTTCCCATGTCTACATTTTGGTTAGTGTGCGATGTACAGCACTTTTTGAAATGCATACGATGTGTGCTAGCTTGTACACTTTCAGTCGACGGCCATCCAATACCATTTTGTGGATTTTCTTCGCAATTTTTGGCGTGGTCACCTCATTTGGTCGAACACTGCGATGTTGGCCTTGGCAGCTCGTACGGCCTCGCTGAAACTCTGCCACTCAATATTTAACTGTTGTAAAAGAAGGAGCAGACTCCCCCAGAGTAGAATCTAGCTCATCTTTAATATTAGTTGGACTAAGACCTTTAAAATGAAAGTATTGTATCACACAACGATGGCCAGTTTTATCCATGTTTACAAATTCGCTGAGAGAGTTCACATTAATGGCTGCCAAACAATTACTAAACAACGTAACATCGTAAAACTTCAAACTTAAATTTTATAAGGGTGATACTTTCTAGCATAGTCATTTGTTTGAAAAAACAACCGCTATATATACGTCAGGTCGGGTACCTCTGGAACTGCCTCGTATTTTACTTGATATTACAGAGTTTCGTGGAATGGATTACATCACACTTCTTTATATAATATACTGTGTCATGTTTTTCATTTCGTCTCGAAATGCAGCTTTACTTTAAATATTAAAACTACAGACCTTCGTTTTAACGCGTGGCTGGCCTAACAGGAATTTCCTCGGCACTGGGAAACACCCTGTTTGTCGGCGGAGTCGGATAATCATAGTCCCTGAAATTCAAGCGCATAGATTTCTCATGGAAATTATAACTACAATAACCACACACCATCATAGAGGATGTTGGAAATGATGTCCAAATACCGCCACACACCTCTCACACCTTTTAAGAAAGTTTCCATTAACACTCATTGATCCTTTATGGCCATGTAAATAAAACATGCTTCGTCTGTAAAATGAAGTAAATGCGGGTCAGTGGAGCGAAACATTATCCAACACCCAATTGCGGGAATGAACCTCTACACTATCGCGAGGTTGCAATTGCTGAACTAAAGTTATCCTATGTAGTTTTAATTTTAAAAGTTTAGTGGTATTCCAAGCGAGGTTTGCGAAATTCCTGAGTCCTGTGCAAGCTTTTTCAGAAATTTCTCTGACTTCATTCTAATGGTTCTCCAATGTCATCTAGTTTTTACCTCCGTAAGAACACGGTGATTTACTTTCGGATTCTTATCAAGAATAGATGCCGTTTCCATAAATCTATTCACAATATTACAAACCTTTTTCAGCGAGGCGCACGAACAGGGAATCTGTCTATAAATCGCTGTCTCCAGAGTTTGTGGTCACATACGAATCACACACGTAGATTCTGTGTGTTAAGGTATACGGACTTTTTGGCATTATAACAGCACTAACACACTATAACACTGAAACACGTGGTCTCGCAAGGTATCAATCTCTGTACAATACAGACTTCGCGTCAACTGATTAGCCAGCATACATGGGGAGGGAACAGAACCGGTTAGAGACTGCTTGGCGTAGGGCAAGCAATTCCTCGTAACACGGCCACGCATGCAAACGAAGATCTGTACTACTCTCTCCGAAAACGGGCAGTAGAAGGTTTTGTTCTTTTCTCACCTTCCATAATTCAAATTCTGTTTCCAATGTTTTGCAAGTTTGGCCAATATTTTTGACTAGTTGTAAATACACGTTTTGAGGTCCCTGGCAAAACTAGGGATTTTCTTGAACAAATACGAGAAAGAGAGAGAGAGAGAGAGGACATAACTCGAAAGCAAGAATCTGATAAATATTGTATTTCATAGTTACGTCATATAAGGTTCCTCTATCTTAAATCAGCCTTTATATCTCCTTAATGGCTAGTGTCCCAAACTTGCATCATACCACTATTTTGTAGTTTTTTGTGTTGTTTATATTTCAAAAATGTTAAATAAAACAACAAACGCAGCCGGATGAAATGAAACAATAGTTTGACAAAATTTTGTAATGCATTAAAAATTTAACAAAATTTAGTGCCCTGGAAGGACAGAACTTCCCTTTATAATTTGGCTTAAAATGAGGTCACTTCAACCCTACCATCATTGTAACATATTTTTAAAAATTGTAAGTGAAAATAATAATACAGGCATTATGGAGATGTGGAAAATGTCCCCTTTTAACTTTACCACAATTATTCCGCTATTTTGATTAAAATACCGCATGTTGAAGACAAATTTGGTTAAATTAAGCTTTGTAATTAATCTGACATAACTCTTTCAGCAATATTCGTTAGTTTGAATACATCTACAAAGCATCTTTACCTCAAGGGTTGCTTAGCAATAAAGACTGACTGGCGATATGTGATGATATGAGAACTGTCGTGGTTTGTTTTTCGTATTGCTCTTGTAATTAGGCTTATTTTGAGAAGATTATGTTCTTCAGTTACGTAACGTAAATACAAGAATCACTTTTTAAATGAATACTACAAGGTTTGTTGTTTAAAAGTAAGTACCGATATATTTTTTAAAAAATAACACATTTTCTATATACTTTATCATCATTCATTACCTTACACTACTTCTTCACACATTCACCGGCGTTATTAAGGCATTTGTAACGGGGAACCTGTTTCTATGTCTTCGTCGAAAGAATGATGCCACCTGTGATGAAAGCCAAATCTGCACTTCCTGTTTCACATCATCATCGTGGTTGAATTTCTTCAGATGAAAATCGCTTGGTGCCAAATCCGGACTTTAAGAAGGGTAGCCGATTTGTTCCCGACCAAATGATGCGATCAGATCTTGAATTTGGTTATGTGTGGCCGGGATTGCCACTCAGCATTGTTTCCCCATAAACCTCACACGATTAGCGATGGATGTTAGCTGATGTAACATTTCTCGTACCAAAAAAAAAAAAAAAAAAAAAATGAATCCCCGATATAATTGCACAGTCGGTGTGTGGTTCAATTGCTTTGAACACTTCGAAGCGCTCTAACAGCAGGAAAACATAAAGTGGCAATCGCTGACAATTGCGTCTGGCTTTCTTATGAATGGAGGAAGTGATCGTGTATGCTCAAAATCACGAATGCAGCTCTGTAGCGGTAAAATATTAAAACGGTACTTAGTTTAAAGACAAGCCTCATACAGTATATAAGGAATTAGAGAAAGTCCTACGTATGACTCATCAAATTAAAATCTGAAGGACTTCCAGAATGTTTTAAACAAGAAATAATATCCGCTTCATAAAAATGTTTATTTTTGTTTGTTTGTGGGCATTGGAATAAGGTGGATTGACAAGAATTGCTTTGACAGAATTAAAATTTGTACTTCAACATAGGCCAAAAAAAATCAGATCTTATGTCAACTTAGATGGGATAAAGGAAGTTCATAATACTTGGAAATTATTACACGCATTTGTTTTTAGAAATGACTCCATATTGAAATTTGAAGGTTTTGCCACACCTTACTAACAGGTGGATATTAGATCAGGTCACCTGTTCACAAACCTTGGAAATGGATGTTAATAGCCCATGTTGACAAACTCATTCAATCAAAGAGTAGATTCCAGCAACCCAAGTACAACCGCTTTCCATTTTTGGTCGCCTGTGAACTGACCTTCCAGATGCTGTCACAGGAATTCTTCTTCTTCACCATCAGACACAATATAATTAATGGACGAACAACTCCGCCATTCCTGGAATTTCTCCATTCTTGAAGCTTTAGGTTTTACGTCCTACATATCCAGAGTAAACGTGTTATATTTGCTGAACTGTATATCACAGAAACGTTTTTTACTGTCTACTACGTATAGTAAGTAGGGGAAGTATTGTATTCCACCCAAAAATTGGATACCGAGATTTCACCGGAAATATATGTTTTGAGACCCCCTGAATAAAAAAAAGCATTTCTGGAAACATGTCCGTGTGTGTGTCTGTGAACAGCATAGCTCAGAAATGAACATTCAGTTAAACACCAAACTTCGTATTTAGGTTCAGTATCTTCCAGAGATGGGACACGAAGGTTTTCAAGAAAATCCCCCCACCCCAGATTACCTTTTACATGGAACATTTTTCGAAAATTTCAATTTTATCAAAAACGGCTTTAACGATTTTTATTAAAATATCATATATTTAAGGTATTTTCATGACAAATGATATGTATACCTCGAATTTTCTGGGAATGTCTCCAGAAGTATTCTTCATTGTGAACGACTTTTGCATAACTGGTAAACCATAAGCGATAGAGAAAATTTTACTACACAAATGATGTAGATCGCGTTAAATACACAATTTATGTCATATACATTTTTTTGGTGAGTGAACCATTTTCGAGATATTGGTTGTTATTCCCTTAAATTTTCCAATACTTATACTTTTTCTCAAATTCGTTATTCATTTTTTTTGTCCGGACATACAAAGAGAATGGAATACTCCACATAGCAACCAGCTCTTAAAATATTTGACTATCGCTTAAAGCCTAGCAATTTCCCTTGCATCTACAAGAAAATTAGCAATAAGAACATCTCGATATCTCCATTGACGTGAAGTGTATGGAGAATAAGCGTTTATAAAAATAGTTTGTACAAGAGTAGAGAAAGTATGTGAGTGTAAGATCAGATTTTTTATCAAAATCTTTACTGTTCAAATAGGTGAGAAAATAATTACTTTATGGTTATGTAATGTTAATTATTAAAGCTCCAGTAGGAAGGGATTAGGAGAGAGGGTACTAAGGCCGGGAAGAAACAATTCTGTCCTCAAATCACATCCACCGCAAACGCGCTCACCACTCTTCACCGCGCGTGAGCCTGCTACTCTGAAAAATGTGATGAGAGGAAATGCTAGACAGGAAAATACATCCTAGGCTACCGACCTGAGAAAACCACGATGTCCCGAATACAAGCTTTAACTTAGGAATTGCTTCAACTTAACCAAGAATATTTCAACATTTTCCGCATTGAGGTAGTATTTTTAACGCTTAAGTGATTTCAGTCTTATTATATAATATATAAATTCAGTAACAGCCCGCCTTAAAGAAATATGTGTATGTAACAATACATAAAACGTGTATATTACAGTCATTGTATATATTAATATTATTGTATACATGTTCAATAATGTTATGTGAATGTATTACGTAATTTAATAATGTAGGGGCTGTGAGAGATAGGAAAAATGTTGCTAACAATGAGGTAACAATGAAGTACCTTGAGGCAATAATGAATGTGAGAGTTTAATAATGCTACTTGTGATTCTTGGAAGCAATAACCTTTTAACACGTAAGCGATTTTTGTCTCACACAAAATACATCTCGCGTCAAGAGCACTGTTTTCAAGCAACGCGTCCAGTTATGAGCGCTGTCTACAAGCAACTGACTTCTGTAATTGTAAATTTTGCTATTTTTCAGTTTCTGATTGGCTAATCCTACTCTATTGGAATATCTTCATTTAACTAAAGCTTTTTCTGGTTGTTGATTGGCTATTTTATAAACTGTCACAAAAATTACATTATTGCTTCCAAGAATTACAAGTAGTATTGTTAAACTTTCAAATTAATTATTGTCTCAAGGTTACCTCATTGTTAGCAACTGCCAACCTATCATTCTCACAGCTCCTACATTATTAAATTATGTAATACATTCACATAACATTATTACACATGTATACAATAATACAAACATATACAATGACTGTAATATACACTTTTTATACATTGTTACGTATACATTTGCTTTAAGGCGGGCTGTTATTATATTTTTTTATTATATAATTAGACTGAAATCATTTAAGTGTTAAAAATACTGCCTCAAATGATAAAATATATATCAAATAAAAGAGTAAAGTTTAGTTAAGACTGCAGGAAAAACTAAACATGTTAATTTTTAGTAATTTTCGCTATTTAGTCTCCACTTAAGAGTCGTCCTCCGTGGCGTAGTGGTTAGTTAGCTTCTAGTTCACGAGGTCGCGGGTTCAAACCCGGTGGAGGGCGATGGATTTTTTTCGGGCGTAAAAATCCTCAGCATGCCTTCCTTCGGAAGGGAAGTGAAGCCGGTGGTCCCCTGTCATAGATTTACGGCACGTAAAAGAACCTCAAGCCTGATAAAGAGGCCTCTGACCAAAATTCCGGTCTTTCACGCCCAATATAGAATGGGACGCTAAGGACCAAGCAGTCAAAGAGCGTCCATAAATAAAACTCATTCCATTTTCTCCACTTAAGCTGTTCACAGACACGCACACACCTACTATCATTGACAGAAGCTTTAGTACAGCTCAATATTTGAAGGTAGCCGTTCCCAAAGTAGGTCCGTTGAGTTGCTGATTATTGCAGACAGGCGTGCATTATTCCGAACATGGTTCTGTACTGTAATTGGTCGTTAAGATGTCGACTATATCGGTGCAAATTAATAGCAGAACATAGAGGGTAATGTCGGGAACAAGAAGCTGGCACTGAATAAAAGATGAGAGAAGCAGGACCCAGACTGGGTTGCATTGTCTGAATCAGTCTGGCGCATACATCTGCTGCTGAAGGCCAAACACTTCTTTCTGAACTGGTCACTGTTTTATTCCCTTTGTTCCAAACTTAACTTCGTTACAGACTCAGAAGTAACCTGAATAAATTCTGTTTTACATTCACACAAATTTCTCTTCCTACTAACGTTTATTACTTTCTCTATTACTTACCTGTATTAAGAAGTAGTATTGCATACCACCCAAAAATTTCATACCAAGATTTCACCGGAAATACACATTTTGAGAATAAAAAGAAAGAGTTTTTAGATAAAGGTTCGTGTGTGCCTTTGTATCTATGAACAGTATAACTCAAAACGAAACGGTGATTAAATATCAAGGATATGACACGAAGATTTTAAACAAAATCCCCCACCTTAAACTACCCTTTATATGGAAAATGTTTCGAAAATGTCGATTTTCTCAAAAATGGCTGAAACGATGTTGATTAATATACCGTGTGTTTAAGACATTTTCACGACAAATGAAATGTGTATCTTGAATTTTCTGGGAATAGCCTCTGGAGTCCTCTTCATTCTGAATGCCTTTTGTGCAAATGGTAAACCGCAAGAGACAGACAAATTCTTACTGCGCAAAAAATTTAGATCACGTAAAAGTACACTATTTTTGTCTAATAAATTTTTTTGTAGAGTTAACCATTTCCGAGATATTCTTTGTTATAGTTTTGAATTTTCAAATGCACTTTTCTCAAATGGAGTGTCGTTATTCGTTTTTTCTTTCTGTAACACGTACATACTCAAACATTCCATTTCGATATTGCGTTTTTAGAAAAAGGTCCGTGTGTGTGATTGTGAGCTGCAGAACTCAAAAACGAAAAGTCGGATAAATACCAAACTTGGTATTTTGGTTCAGTGCCTTCCAAAGATGCGACACAAAGATTTTCAAGGAAATCCCCCAATCCAAAATACCCTTTACATGGAACATTTTTCGAAATTCCTGATCTTCTAAAATGGCTAATGATTTTGATTAAAATACCTTGTATTAAATATATTTATATGACAAATAAAATGTGTGTTTTGAATTTTCTGGGAACAGCCTCTGAAGTCCTCTTCATTGGAAGGAATTTTGTATAATCTTGGGTAACTAGTAAACGTTAAGCCACAGACGAAAACGTACTACACAAGAAATACATATCTCTTTAAATCACACAACTTGTTTCAGATAACTTGTTTATGGCATCAGCTATTTCCGAGATGTCCATTAATAATGGTTCGAATTGTTCAATACTTAGCCATTCTTTAAAGTCCTCTTAACATTCAGTTGTTTCTCGCGATTCCAAGGAAACAGTATGGAATTTTAAAACCAGCGTATAGCGTCCAATTTTTACTTTCTCTACTACGTATAGTAAGTAACACATCAAATTTTTACTTTCTCTACTACGTATAGTAAGTAACACATCAAATGTTTACTTTCTCTACTACGTATAGTAAGTAACACATCAAATTTTTACTTTCTCTACTACGTATAGTAAGTAACACATCAAATTTTTACTTTCTCTAATACGTATAGTAAGTAGGGGAAGTATTGCATTCCACCCAAAAATTCGATACCGAGATTTCACCGGAAATACATGTTTTGAGACCCCCTGAATCCAAAAAAAGCATTTTTGGAAACGTCCGTGTGTGTGTGTCTATGTGTGTGTGTCTGTGAACAGCATAACTCAAAAACGAACAGTCGGATAAACACCAAACTTAGTATTTAGGTTCAGTATCTTCCAGAGATGCGACACGAAGGTTTTCAAGAAAATTCCCCCACCCCAGACTACCCTTTACATGGAACATTTTTCGAAAATTTTAATTTTCTCAAAAATGGCTAACGATTTTGATGAAAATATCATATGTTTAAGATAATGGCATGAAAAATGAAATGTATATCTCGAATTTTCTGGGAATGTCTCCAAAAGTATTCTTCATTGTCAACAACTTTTGCATAACTGATAAACCATAAGAGATAGACAAAATTTTACTACACAAAAAATGTAGACCGCGTTAAAATACACAATTTATGTCATATACATTTTTTTAGTTGAGTGAACCGTTTTCGAGATATTGCTTGTTATTCCCTTAAATTTTCCAATACTTATACTTTTTCTCAAATTAGTTATTCATTTTTTTTATGTCCTGGACATGCAAAGAGAATGGAATGCGCCACATAGCAACCAGCGTTAAACTATTTGACTATCGCTTAAAACCTACCATATTCCCCTTGCATCTACAAGAAAATTATCAATAAGATTGACATCTCGATATCTCGATTAACATTAAGCATATGGAGAATAGGCGTTTGTAAAAATAGATTGTACAAGGGTGGAGAAAGTCATGTGAGTGTAACACATCAGATTTTTTTTCTATTTACTTCATGTTAATTGAGACAAACCTTTGTACAAATGGTTTCATTACGCATTTCGTTGAATGTACAAGTGAGATACAGGAAACCGAATCGATACGCAGATGTTTTTTAAAAAATCTCATGTGTTCCACTCACATGACCTTCTCTACTCTTGTGGAAACTATTTTTGCAAACGCTTATTCTCCAACTACTTCATGTTAATCGAAATGTTAATCTTATTGCTAGTTTTCTTGTAGATGCAAGGGGAATATGGTAGTATTTAAGCGATAGTCAAATATTTTAAGAGCTGGTTGCTATGTGGAGTATTTCATTCTCCTTGCATGTACAGGAGAATAACGAATTTCCATGTGAGAAAAGTATTACTGGAAAATTCAAACAATAGCAAGGAATATCTCGAAAATGGTTCACCCGACAAAAAATGTATGACAAATTGTGTTTTTTAACGAGATCTACATTTTTTGTGTAGTAAACTTTTGTCTATCGCTTAACGGTTTATCAGTTATGCAAAATTCATTCAGAATGTAGAGGACTTTTGGGGACATTCCCAGAAAATTTAATATGCACATTTCGTTTGCCATGAAAGTATCTTAAACATATGATATTTTAAGCAAAATCGTTAGAGCCATTTTTGAGAAAATCTAAATTTTTGAGAAATGTTCCATGTAAAGGATAATCTGGGGTGGGGCATTTTCTTGAATATCTTCGTGTTGAATCTTTGAAAGATACTGAACCTAAACACCAATTTTGGTGTTGATCTGATTTTCATTTTTGAGTTATGCTGTTCAGACACACACAAGGATCTTTTCCCCTACTTACTATACGTAGTAATTAGGTAGATATGCTGGCATAGAAATTCCACTCTGCCATTGCGAGAAACAACCGAAAAACGATATCACTTTAAAATGAAAGTATTGACAAATTCAAACTAATAATAACGGATATATTGGAAATAGCCTATGCCTAAAAAGTTATTTGAAATAAGTTGTATGTTTTAAAGAGGGATACATTTCTTAGGAAGTGGGCTTCTGCCTATCTCTTATGTTTTACCATAAGAGTCTTACATTAAAATTCCTTCAGAATGAATACGAATTTACAAGATATTACTATAAAATTCAAGGTGTATATTCTATTTTTCATGAAAATATTTTGAATAGACATGCGGCATTTTAATCAAAATCATTTAGGGATTTCCGAGAAAACAAAACTTCGGAGCATTTTTTCATATAAAGGGCAGTTTGGGGTGAGGGGATTTTTCTCGAAAATCTTAGTGTGGTATCCTTGGGAGATAGTGAACTTAAATATCAAGTTTGGTATTTATTAGACTTTTTATTTTTGTACTATGCCTCAAGCAGCCTCAAAGCATGAATTTTCAACCCACTTTGGTTTCGAAGTTTTTGGTAAAATATAATACATCCTTTACCTATCATAGGCAAATGATAGGAATATATAAAGAAGGTGTCTTTACAGGAACTGACTGTGTTGTGTGGGCGAATTCGTGTGCTACAGAGTACAAAGGAAAACGAAGGAAGGAGTGCCGGCCACTTTCACTCGAATGAAGCTACTGAAGGTCCCTAACTAGCGATCTTAACTTATTCAACAGTTCCTCTCTGATGCTGAAGTGACTTTCGTTGCCTCGGGGCATTTGCCTACATGCTGCAGTCAACCTGCTTGGATATACACGTCTTGTGATGTAAGACTGCACTTACCTCCCTCTTACAGATGTACGTCACATATCTATATAGCATCTGAGGAAATGAGCTTTGAAGTGAAGGAAGTCGTGTTAATGGGCATGATTTGGACATCCGTGTTTAATGTTTATCTTTCCAATTATGTGCCAAACAAGTGCTGAACTGCTTAAGACAACTGAAAGCACAAAAACTTACAAGGGTCGTTCAATAAATAAGCTTCCCTATTTTATGAAAAAATATTACACACAATTGATCATGTTGAATTAATTTTATTTATATTGTACAATCCTGTTACACTTCTACATAGCCACCATGTTTTTCCAAGCTTTTTTGGGGACGTGAAACAAGTTTTTCCAAACCAGTGTTGTACCAGATCTGGTCCTTTGCTCTCAATCAGCTGTTCATTGATTTGACTTCATCATCGGTGTTAAAAGGGCTTACCTTTGAGTTGGAGAAACAGTTGATTACGGGCACAGGACTCGACTTCTGGTTCACTTCTTATTCATCTTTGTCACAGTGTTAAAGTACTTACCTCCAAGATGACCTTTGAGTCAGGGGAACATGTGAAAATCACTTGGGAAAAGATCTGGTGAATATGGAGGATGCGAGAAAACTTCCCAATTGAATCTTCTGAGCTCCGCCTGGGTGAAAATTCAACTTGAAAGTTTTTCTCGTATCCTCCGTATTCACCGGAGCTTGCCCCAAGTGATTTTCACATGTTCCTCCAACTCAAAGGTAAGCACTTTTAACACCGATGATTGAAGTCAAATCAGTGGACAGCTGGTTGCGAGCACAGGACCCGACTGGCTTGGAAAACCATGTTGAATATGTAGAAAAGTAACAGAAGGATTGCAAAATATAACTAAAATTAGTTCAACATGATCAATTGTGTGTAATGTTTTTTTTTATGAAATAGGGAAACTTACTTATTGGACGCCCCTCGTATTTTTGTCGTTCTGAACCTTAGAAGCTATTGTCAAAATAGGATGGATTTAAAAGTGTCTTTGTAAATTAACTTTAATTCTTTACCAATTTTAACCAAATTGTAAATTATCAATAAATCTTTTTACTTTCTCTGCCATGAGGTACCTAGCACATAACCCAAAAAGGAAATGTTAGATAAGTATCAGCTTGATATTTAGATTCTTCCAAAGATACGATAAGAATGTTTTCAAGAAACACCCCCAACCCCAAACTACCTTTAAATGGAAGAGTTTTCAAAATTTTGGATTTTCTCAAAACTGGCTCTAAATATTTTGATTAAGATACCTGGTTTAAGACACATAACAAATAAAATGTACGTCATAAATTTTCTGGGAATAACGTGTATAGCGCTCTTCATTCGGAAGAAATTTTGTAAAATTCTGTGTAACTCGTAAACCACAAGAGATAGATAAAAAAATACAGTACAAAAACGTAGAACTATTTAAAACCACCATTTAGTTCCAATAACATTTTCTGGCATAAGCCATATACAGATATCCGTTATTATTGGTTTGAATGCTTCAATAATTTGTTACTTTATAAAGCGCTGTCAGTTAGATGTCATAAAAAGAGTATGGAATTTCAAGGCCGCATATAGCGACCCGCTTTTAAGTCTCTCACTGTCCTCTTTTCCTCTTGTGTTTATAGCGAAATATGTAATGAATAAAGCTAGGACAAATATCCATTGAAAGAGGAATCAACACCACTAACACTCTACCTAGTACACGCGACGTCATACTGAATACACGGACCCATAGCTGCACAGTCGACAGTAGTTCGCATGTGTTACTGGTATGGTAGAGTTTCTCTCTGTGAGCTCTGTGTTTATGTTCTGTTCTATTCCTGACGCTAGTGCCACAGGAGCTGTGACACCTCCTTCCCCTCGCATGTCCCCACCACACTGTCGGTACAAAATTGCTGTGTGCAAACATTGTAAGCCAACGTTTATTTGTCCCAGCTCTGGTAATGAAACTATTTCTTCAAAGGTTTATCTCGAATAAAATGAAGTAGATAGGAAAAATAAAGCTTTCGTAAGAATAGTATATAAAATTAAAAGTTAGTGCGCAGAGAAAGTCGTGTGAATATAATACTTCTTTTGTGGTTTACCAGTTATACAAAAGTATACAGATTACCTCTGTGTTCGAGTGGTCAGCGCTCTGACTTCTCAACCCAGAGATCTCACATTCGGTTCGGCCAGGATGGGAATTTTTTTAACCGTTCGTTCCCTATCCTCCACATTGTTTGGAAGTATGAATGTGAGAAATAATATGAGTGTCTCAACAGTTAAAAATTGATAAAACCAACGTTAATAAACCTTGCAGTTCAGCGAGCAATAACACTATCAGTTGTTTCTGAAGTTAAAGGGCCCGATATGATCAAAGGACTATTGAAATGAAACAAAAAGTCTGATGTGATACATTCACATCACTTTCTCTATTATTGTTGTCCTCGATGGTGTAGTGGTTACGATGCTGCCTGTAGTTCCGAAAGTCGCGAGTTCAAACCTGGCGGAGGTCGATGAATTTTTTTGGGCGTAAAACTCCTTAGCATGGCTCCCTTCGGAAGGGAAGTAAAGCCGGTGGTCCCGTGTTGTAGATTTGCGGCACGTAAAAGAACCTCAAGCCTGATAAAGAGGCCTCTGAGCAAAATTACCAGTCACGCCTAATATAGAATGGGACGGTAAGGACCTCAGCAGTTTAAGAGCGTCCATAAATAAAACTCAATTTAATTTATTTTTCTCTATCATCTGTCGTATATTACTGGGTATACAAACTAGTCTTACAAAAGCTTATTTTTATATCTGCTTCATTTTAATCAAAATAATCTTTTTTTTAGAAATAGCTACCTTACACATTTCGTTAGATACAGAGGGAACAGCGATAGTCAAATGTTTAAGAACTGGTCGCTGTATGCTGACCTTAAAAATTCCACACTATTTCCATGCAATCGCGAGAAACAACTGAATGTTGACTTTAAAAGAATGGCTAAATATTGAACAATTGGAACCATTAATGACGGATATCTCGGAAATGGCTAATGCACAAAAAGGTTATTTGGAGTAAATTGTGTGTTTTAAAGAGATTTATATTTATTGTATTGGCATGTTCGTCTATTGTTTAATTTTACTAGTTATACAAGATTACATCAAATTGTTTCCGAATGTACAGGACTTCAAAGGCTATTTCCAGAAAATTCAAGATATGCATTTTATTTGCCATGTAAACATCTGTAATGTATGGTACTATAATTAAAATTTTAGTCATCTTTTAGAAAATAAAAACATTCAAAGCGTATTCCATGTAAAGCGTAGTTTGGAGTAGAGGGATTTTCTTGAAAATCTTCGTATTGGATCTTTAAAAGATACTGAAATTAATACCAAGCTTGGTGTTCATCCGATTTTTGGTTTTTGAGTTATACTTTTCACACACACACACACATGCGCGCGCGCGGACCTCACGGACTTCGAACGTGGTCAGGTGATTGGGTGTCACTTGTGTCAAAAGTCACACTCCTAAACATCCCTAGGTCCACTGTTTCTGATGTGATAGTGAAGTGGAAACGTGAAGGGACATGTACAGCACAAAAGCGTACAGGCCAACCTCGTCTGTTGACTGACAGAGACCGCCGACATTTGAAGAGGGTCGTAAAGAGTAATAGACACACATCTATCCAGACCATCACACAGGAATTCCAAACTGCACCAGGATCCACTCCAAGTACTATGGCAGTTAGGCATGAGGTGAGAAACCCTGGATTCCATGGTCGAGCGGCTGCTCATAAGCCACACATCACGCAGGAAAATGCCAAACGACACCTCGCTTGGTGTAAGGAGCGTCAGCATTACACGATTGAACAGTGGCAAAACGTTGTGTGGAGTGACGAATCACAGTACACAATGTGGCGATCCGATGGCAGGGTGTGGGTATGGCGAATGCCCGGTGAACGTCATCTGCCAGCGTGTGTAGTGCCTACAGTGAAATTCGGAGGTGGTGGTGTTATGGTGTGATCGTGTTTTTCCTGGAGGAGGCTTGCACCCCTTGTTGTTTTGCGTGGCACGATCACAACGCAGACCTACATTGATATTTCAAGCACCTTCTTGCTTCCCACTGTTGAAGAGCAATTCGGGGTTGGCGATTGCATCTTTCAACACGATCGAGCATCTGTTCATACTGCACGGGCTGTGGCGGAGTGGTTACACGAAAATAACATCCCTGTAATGGACTGGCCTGCACAGAGTCCTGACTTCAATCCTATAGAACACCTTTGGGATGTTTTGGAACGCCGATTTCGTGCCAGGCCTCACCGACCTACATCGATACCTCTTCTCAGTTCCGCTCTCCGTGAAGAATGGGC
The DNA here is from genome assembly GCA_030765065.1 of Deroplatys truncata. NCBI lineage: Eukaryota > Metazoa > Arthropoda > Insecta > Mantodea > Mantidae > Deroplatys > Deroplatys truncata. The sequence goes on from CM060986.1 coordinate 49,066,791, forward strand.
TGCCATTCCCCAAGAAACCTTCCAGCACCTGATTAAAAGTATGCCTGCGAGAGTGAACGCTGTCTTCAAGGCTAAGGGTTGACCAACACCATATTGACTTCCAGCATTTTCGATGGAGGGCGCCACGAAGTTGTACGTCATTTTGAGCTCGGTGTCCGGATACTTTTGATCACTAGTGTATATCCGGTGAAATCATGTATCGAATTTTTGGATGGAATACAATACCTTCTCCAAAAGTCAAAATTATGTAAAATCAATTTAGGATAAAGACGACCGTTGCATCAACTTTTGAGAAAATAAAGTTAAGGGATAATCTTCCGTAAAAATGGTAGACTGGATGGATTGGATTTTCTTGTAAATATTCGCGTGGCATCTTCCGGCAAATGCTGAGCTTAAATGCAAGTTTGGGATTTATCCGACATTTGTTATGAGTTTTACTGTTTAAAGACACACACGAGCAACTTTTAGCAAAAATGTTTCCTTTTAGGTTTAGTGGGCCGGTGAAATTTGCAATTCTAATTTTTGAGTGGAACACCATACCTCTACTTTAGGGAAGAGAGGTGAACACATGTCTGATAGTGTATTACCCAGATGCACACAGCGACCGTTCCGATATTCTTTGACGTCTTTAAACGGATAAGGAATTCCTTCCTGATGTTTAACGTTAATGAGCTGGAAAATACATGCAAGAAAGAACATTCTCAACACCAAGAGACGAGTTCAGTTCCCAGGTAATGTACCCCATTCGTTCTGGTGTATTCCGAGCAACTTCATCTGGGCAGAATGCCAGGACAAGGAATCAAGTCGCAGGGCAACAGACCACAAAAGCTGATGTGTTACATTCACATGACATTCTCAACCCATTACCATTTATTACTTATAGAAGGTATTGCATTCAACCCAAAAATTCAGTACCTTGGTTTTAATGGAAATACATGTTTTGAGGCTTTTTGAATAAACAAAGTATTTTTAAGAAAATGTCCGTGTGTTTATCTGTGAGCAGCATAACTCGAAAATGAAAACTCGGATAAATACCAAACTTGGTATTTAGGTTCAGCACCGTCCAAAGTTGCGACACGAAAGCTACTATTTACATAGAATATTTTACGAAATATTTGTTTTTAAAAAAATGGCTTATGATTTTGTTTAAACTACTACATGTTATAATATTTGCACAACAAAGAGAATGTATGTCTTGAATTTTCTGAGAATAGCATGTAAAGTCCTCTTCATTCGGAAGGAATTTTGTATAATCTTGTATGACTGGCATCTCTTTGAAATAGAAAATTTATTTCAAACACATTTTTGTGGCATTAACAATTTCCGAGATATTCGTTACTAATGGTTCGAATTGCTCTATTCTTAGCAATTCTTTTAAAGTTCTATCAACATTCGATTGTTTCTCCGATTGCATGGAAAGAGTATGGAATTTTAAGGCAGCATATACAGTTCCTAAACATCTGACTATATCTGTTCTCTTTGTATCTATAACGTGTGATGTAGCTATTTTTGCAAATGTTTATTTGGATTAAATGAAGTAGATATAAAAATAAGCTTTATAGTAAGACTAGTTTTATACCCACTAATAAGCGATAGAGGGTAGAGAAAGTGCGGTACTCTCTCGTATGTGTGTGTTCGTAATAAAGTTTATTTGTAGTAATTTGCGATTTTGAGAAAGGAATTTATTTTACTATGTTTGCCCCACGTATGGACGCTAATTTCAAGATGATGGTTTGTTACGTTATTTTTTACCACGCTTTGGACGTCAATTTGAGTAGTTTGTATATTGAAGGAGTTGTATTATATTTCAACTGTTGGGGAACCGAACTTGAAGTAGTTGCAACCGCACGCATAGTACCCGCTTCCCAGTAGCCTTCGCCCCAAATGTACTTTCAAGTGGCCTTTGCCCCAAGTTTAAAAAAATATTAACTTTGTAATTTGACTGTTATTTATGTTTGCCTCAGCTGCGTCAATATTATTGTTAGACATGTTTCTCTTTGTAGGGTTATGGTGCGACAAGAATGTAGGCTTACACAGATTATAATTTTACTTCACTCGTTTTATTAATGCTTGACACGATTTAATTAACACTTCACTGATATAGAGAGCTGTGAGATGTTCTTATTAAATACTTGCACTTTATAACACGTAAACTATTTTTCGTCTCACACGAATACGTATTAAATCTCTCGAGGAACACTGTTTGCAGGCAACTGACTTCTAAATTTGTAAATGTTTCTACTTTTCAGTTTCTGATTGGCTAATCCTAATCCAATAGAATACCTTCATTTAACTAAAGCTTTGTTCTGGTTGTTGATTGGTTATTTTTTATAAACTGTCACTAAAATTACATTATTGCTTCCAAGAATCACAAGTAACATTTAAACTCTCAAACTCATTATTGCCTCAAGGTTACCTCTTTGTTACCTCTTTGTTAGCAACTTTTGACCTATTTCTCACAGCTCCTACATTATTAAGTTACGTAATACATTCACATAACATTATTGAACATGTTTACAATCATATAAGCATATACAAAGGCTCTTACATACATTTTACAAATTATTACATACCATATTGCTTCAAGGCGGTCTGTTATTAAATTTACATATTATATAATTAGACTGAAATTATTTAAGTGTTAAAATACTGCCTCAACTTTTAATTAATTATGATTTAATATAATTTATGCCTGGGCTGCTCAGTTATACATTTAGTAGAGCAAGTATCTCCTAACAAGGGTGGTACGACTGTACAATAGTTTCACAGACTTTTCACAAGTTATAGTTTTAAATTCTCACTTCTTTATTACTTCTTGGAGGCAGTTGAATAATATATAAAATAATAACGAATTAGTGAAGTATTTGCATATGGAGCTGTAAGATATTAAGTTCTATGTGTGTGCTAACGAACTGCAGTTTACAGAGATTTTTTAAAGTTCTTTATTTGCGATAAAAACTATAAATCACACAAATATAAATCTCTGCGAATATGTATAATTAAATGTGTTTTACAGTTGTAGTAATTATCTGTTCCTAACTGCATTTTTTTAAAGCTCAAAATTTATCTTCTCCGCACTGCACTAATATTTCATATCTGCACACTCTTGAGGTTCATCTACTGAACTGATTTGGTTTGGGTACGCTACCTCTTAGCGTCCACAGCTTAAAATTTTAAATTTAATGTTTCGATTTTCTGATTGGCTGAGCCTACTCTAGCAGAACATGTTGGTTTGACTTTATTGGCTTTTTGTACCCACGTGATTATTTACAAACTTTTTGAACGTTACAGCAGTATTTTTCCATCGACTGTTGGTAGCCTTCCTTAGCTTTCTAACTTATTGTCCTGCCAAGGTTATAATTATTGTTAGCCACCCTCTGCTTTCCACTTTATGGCACTGTTTGCTACAAAAACAGCTTGCATCTACCCTCACAGCTCCTACGTTTGTAAACTAAGAAATACATTTACATAATATTTTACATATATACTATTATTTTTATATTGTATAATAAAATTGATAGCATTTAAGGAATAAAAATCTGCTTCAAATGTCATGTGAGCTTATCAAATCAGAATTTTTTAGATGGAATACTATATTTCCTCTACCTATAGTAGGTAGGTGGTAAAGAAAATAAAAATGTAGACATTTTAAAATTGGGTCCATATCTCTGGGCATTATCGCACAGTGCAATGTCCAACGATAGTAGCCCGTAAAATGTCGAATACAACGCACGGTGATGTTAGTCAAGAGTAACTTTCGATTTCAACGCTGATTCAAGGACATTCAGAAAATGAGATTCAAAGTGCACGAGGAAGGGTGGGCCGCTCCGCCCATTGTGAGTATGAGACATTCACAGGGTGATGATAGATATCATCGGGTTCATCGCTATACTGACGTTAAAATGTGTGTCAAGACATCTGCTAATGAAATGGTTTAATGTCACTAGTAAGGTTTCCCATCGCAGTCGCTGGTACACTGATATTCAGCAGTTATTTCCAGCAGCTTTCAGCTTTTTTAACTTACGCTGTTAGTCCTGGGTAAAAAAAATGTGATGTTACTTTCACATGACTTTCTCTGCCCGCTATTGTTTGTTTTTGTATCTCTTCAACAAATTGTTCTTACAAAAGCTTTTTTCTATCTACTTCATGTTAATTAAGATAAAAGAAATGGAGATACAGGAGTCTGAAGTGATAGTGAAGTGTTAAAAATGTGAGCTACTCTATGCTGACTTTGAAACTCCATTTTTTGCATAATAACGAGAAACAAACGAATGGTGAGTTAACACTAGGAAAAGAATGATATACTATTTAAGAATTCAAACGAATAACAAAGAATACTTTGGAAATAGTTAATGTCACAAAAAGGTTTATTTCACAAAGTATTCTCATTTTAAACAAAATCTACATTGTTTTATATCGTAAGCTTTTGTCTCTAATTGTTTACCGTTTTATGAAATTATTCAACATTCATTACGAATGAGGTTATTCGCTAAAAATTCAGGTAATTTATATTGATAATCGTGCAAATATCACATATACTATTTTATTTGAAATCATTGTAATCATTTTTGAGAAAATAAAAATAATGAAGCATTTTTCATTTAAATGGCAGTTTTAGAGGGAGAATTTTATGAGTCTTTTTTGTCGCATATACTTAACTTAAATATTGAGCAAGGTTTATCCGGAGCCGAAGCCCCCTTCTGTTATCAGGGAAAGGCGCCAACCGAGTGCCGTTCATCTCCGTCGGGCTTTCCATTAGGGCAATACCACCACTTACGCACGCCAATCCCAAAGGAGAAGTTTATGATATAGCACATCGTCTTCCAGCTCTTCAGGTTGGTACTGAAGGACATTAAGTTGTCTAACAAATCCGTTGAGAATCACCGCCGAGTCGTACCTAACTAATCTCCCACGAGTTTCTTGAACCACTGCCCAGCCGTGTCCAACCCAATCCGAACAATTACCTTCCGGGAGATTCTCAGATGTTCGTCCGAGTGCTTTTGATAATTTAAGAAGTACCACGAGTGCTAGGAGTATGCAGCGCACGCACTTGACAGCTGAATGGGTCGAAAACCTGTCCTTACGGGAACTAAACTAAATACCAAGTTTATGTGGCGTTAATCACAGACAGACAGTTCCCAATATGTTCATAGAAACTGGCTGATTTGTTTCATTATTTCGTTTTTAGTATACTTCTTTGTTTCTCTAAGTGTAAATCGGTTCCATACCAAAATAAGAGGAAGGTTTTCTGTGAGTGAGTGTACAGTCAGAGACATTATCAGCAGAAGGTCCGTGACATTTCAGATTGTGACGCAAGTTACATCCTAAACTGGAGGTGTAGTCTGTGAATATCACGAGCCAATTCACGCCCTGCCTCGCCGTGGTAACGCGTACAGTAGAAACGCGTGGTATTTCCGTTGCGGAACAGGCACCGGGTTCGGTACAGAAAACAGTTTTATAGTTGGAATTGAAACTGTAACTGTACTGGGTACACATTTGGAGATCTTTGTCTTAAATTTTAGAAAGCTTTATTTGCTTACTAGGTACTTATTGTTTTCTCTACCGATTGGCAAAATAGTGCAGTGAATTTAAGCTCCACAAATAAAGTTTAATACTTTTTTTTAGAACCAATGGCTACTTATGTAAACTTAGGTTTACAAATAGTCACAATAGAACAAACTTTCATGATCAATTAATGATTTTAGTACTATAATTGTAATAACAGTAGGTTATATAATCCTATCTTTAATAACAAATAAATTCATTGGTGGGTGCAGCAAGTATTTTGTACCATAAAAATTCTGATGTGTTACACTCGCATGACTTTCTCTACTCTTGTACAAACTATTTTTACAAACGCTTATTCCCCATATGCTTCATGTTAATCGAGATGTTAATCTTATTGATAATTTTCTTGTAGGTGCAAGCGGAATATGATAAGCTTTAAGCGATAGTCAAATCTTTCAAGAGCTGGTTGCTATGTGGCGCATTCCATTCTCTTTGCATGTCCAGGACATAAATAAGAAAATGAATAACGAATTCCCATTTGAGAAGAAGTAGAAGTATTGGAAAATTTAAGGGAATAACGAGCAATATCTCGAAAATGGTTCACTCAATAAAAAATGTATATGACATAAATTGTGTATTTTAATGCGATCTACATTTTTACTTTCTCTACTACGTATAGTAAGTAGGGGAAGTATTGTATTCCACCCAAAATTTCGATACCGAGATTTCACCGGAAATACATGTTTTGAGACTCACTGAATCCAAAAAAAGCATTTTTGGAAACATGTCCGTGTGTGTCTGTCTGTGTGTTTGTCTGTGTGTCTGTGAACAGCACAACTCAAAAACGAAGAGTCGGATAAACACCAAACTTGGTATTTAGGTTCAGTATCTTCCAGAGATGCGACACGAAGGTTTTCAAGAAAATCCCCCCACTCCAGACTACCCTTTACATGGAACATTTTTCGAAAATTTTAATTTTCTCAAAAACGGCTCTAACGATTTTGATTAAAATATCATATGTTTAAATATTGTCATGATAATTAAAATGCATATCTCGAATTTTCTGGGAATGTCTCCAAAATTATTCTTCATTATGAACGACTTTTTCATAACTGGTAAACCATAAGAGATAGACAAAATTTTACTACACAAAAAATGTAGATATCGTTAAAATACACAATTTATGTCATATACATTTCTTTTGTTGAGTGAACCGTTTGCGAGATATTGCTTGTTATTCCCTTAAATTTTCCAATACTTATACTTTTTCTTAAATTCGTTATTCATTTTTTTATGTCCTGGACATGCAAAGAGAATGGAATGCGCCACATAGCAACCAGCGTTAAAATATTTGACTATTGCTTAAAACCTACCATATTCCCCTTGCATCTACAAGAAAATTATCAATAAGATTGACATCTCGATATCTCCATTAACATGAAGCATATGCAGAATAAGCGTTTGTAAAAATAGTTTGTACAAGAGTAGAGAAAGTCATGTGAATGTAACACATCAGATTTTTATATAGTAAAATGTTGTCTATCTCTTATGACTTACCAGTTATGCAAAAGTCGTTCACAATGAAGAACACTTTTGGAGACATTCCCAGAAAATTCAAGATATACATTTTATTTATCATGAAAGTATCTTAAATATATGGTATTTTAATCAAAATCGTTAGAGCTATTTCTGAGAAAATAAATTTTTCGAAAAATCTTCCATGTAAAGGGTAATCTGGGGTGGGGGGATTTTGTTGAAAACCTTTGTGTCGCATCTCTGGAAGATACTGATTCTAAACACCAAGTTTGGTGTTTATCCGACTGTTCGTTTCTGAGTTACGCTGTTCACACACACACACGGACATGTTTCCAAAAATGCTTGGAAGATGCGTGTGGACGTGCTCCTATTTGCAAGTATGGATGAACACCATAAAAAAACTCTGATTTGTTACATTAAGTCCATTTTGATATAGCATCTACAAACTATTCTTACAAAAGCTTATTTTTGTTTCTCCTTCATGTTAATCAAGAGAAACCTTTGCAGAAATAGTTTTACTTCACATTTCGTTGAAGGTACAAAGGGCATAGAGAAAACTGAATGGATACTCAGTTGTTTAAAAACCGGACGACTATGTGCTGGCCCAGGAATTGTATTTTCTTTCCACGACATCGCGAGAAACAACTGAATAACGGTAGTACAAAAATAGACAAAATCCCTTCCGAATTAAGAGTACCTTACAGGTTATTCCCAAAAAGTAAAGATAAACTCAGTTTTTTTTAAATATCTACTATTTTACCTACTCTATGCTGCTGTGCCCACAACGAAATATGTAATATTTCTGCAAATCTTTTCCTCGATTGACATAAAGTGAATAGAAAAGAAAATCTGCTGTGATACATTGACACGACTTTCTCTATCCTCTTATAATTTATTGATTGGTATACAAGCTACTCTTACGAAAGCTTATTTTTCTATCTACTACATTTTAATCCAAATAAACCTTTACAGAAATAGCTACATTACACATTTCGTTATAGATACAAAAATACAGTTAACAAACGCGCGCGCGCACACACACACACACACACACACACACACACACACACACACGCACACGCACAGACACACATATACACAGGCGTTTATTTCTAAAAAAATTTCTTTGGATTCATGGGGCTTCAAAACATGTATTTCTGGTGAAATTTTGGTATAGAACGTTTGGGTGGAATGCAATACCTTCTCTACCTACTAGCTACGTCGTCCTCCGTGGTGTAATGGTTACCATGGCCTCGTTCGAGGTCGCGACTTCAATTCCGGCGGAGGGCGATGGAAGAATGGGACGCTAAGGACCACTGAAGCTAAAGAGCGTTCATAAATAAAACTCAATTTAATTTTTTGAAAAAGTAATAAGGTGTTCTAAGAATAGTTTGTAGAAGATTGGCTAGAACAGTCATGTGAATGTAACACATGACATGTTTATTTTAAATTCCTATTACTTTCTCTACCTACAGTAAGAGGAAGTTTCGTATTCCACCAAAAAATTCGATAACGAAATTTGAATGGAAATGCATGTTTTGAGACCCACTTGAACCCCCCTCGCCAAAATAAGCATTCTTAAAAAAGCACCACTGTGTGTGCATGTATGTATGTATATATATATGTGTGTGTGTGAACAGTACAACTCAAAAACGAAAAATCAGATAAATAAAACATTGGTATTTACCTTCAATAACTTCAAAAGATGCGTCACGAAGACTTTAAAGAAAATTTTCCCACACCAGACTACCGTTTACATGGAAGATTTTCGAAATTCTTTATTTTATAAAAATGACTAACGAGTTTGATTACAATATCATATATTAAAGGTATTTTCATTACAAATAAAATGTGTATAATGAATTTTTTGGGAATAGCCTGTGAAGTCCCCGTCATTTGAAGAAATTATGTATTATCTTATATAACTGGTAAATGTTAAGCGATAGACGAAAAGGTACTACAGAAAAACCTAGGTGTTTTTAAGATACACAATTTATTTCAAATAAATGTTTTTGTAGAATCAGCCATTTCGGAGACACTCTCTATTAATGGTTAAATTTGTTCAGTACTTTACCATTAAAGTTCCACTAGTTTTCAGTTATTTCTCGCGATTCCATTGAAACATTATGGAATTTTAAGGCGAGCATATAGCGTTCAGTTTTTAAACATTTGACTATCGCTGTTCCTTTTGTATCTATAACGAAATGTGTAATGTAGCTATTTTTGCAAAGCTTTATTTATATTAAAATGAAGTAGATAGAACAATAAGCTTTAGTAAGAATAGATTGTATACCCATTAATAAATGATAGAGGATAGAGAAAGTCGTCTGTGTGTATCAAATCAGATTTTGTTATATTCTTTACAAAATGTTACTCCTCCGAACGACCAAGGCCAGACGACGTGTGAATTGTGCTGCTGTTAATTATGTTGTAAAACTTCATGTAAATTGCTCATTAATTAATGCTTCACTCACGCACATAAGTGTCGAGGCATGCTCGTCACCATTTGGTTGAAGAATTCCTTCCGCGTCCGCCAGGTGGTCAAGTGGACTTCCAAACAAGGAATACTGTACATCACGCATGTCAGTCCTTGTTTGTTTTTGTTGGCTATTCCGCTCTCACGTTATAAAACATACGTTACCTCTTACATACATGCAATATGCTGGATTTATAACCAAGAGAACAAGTGAATTTCTTACAGGCTTGGTTTGTTGCTTAAGCTAATGTTGCTGCGTACAGCTGACCAAGATTTTTTGCAAATTAATTGCACTAGAATTTCAAAACTTCTTTCTTTTCTTTTCTTGTTTCCTTCTTCTACTGCACGGTATAGGCTATCTCAACCTTTTCCAAATTCCTCTTCTAACCATCTCTTCTTGGGTCTTCCTCGCTTTCGTCTTCTTTGGGGTCGATAATTTAAGATTGCTTTAGATATTCTCTTCGTTGGCATTATTTCTATATTTTGTTTTCGGTTTCCTTTATTACCTTCTCTACTACGTATAGTAAGTAGGGGAAGTATTGTATTCCACCCAAAAATTCGCTACCGAGATTTCACCGGAAATACATATTTTGAGACCCCCTGAATCCAAAAAAAGCATTTTTGGAAACATGTCCGTGTGTGTGTCTGTGTGTCTGTCTGTCTATGTGTGTGTCTGTGTGTCTGTCTGTGAACAGCATAACTCAGAAACGAACAGTCGGATAAACACCAAACTTGGTAGTTAGGTTCAGTATCTTCCAAGGATGCGACACGAAGGTTTTCAAGAAAATCCCCCACCCCAGATTACTCTTTATATGGAAAATTTTTCGAAAATTTTAATTTTCTCAAAAATGGCTCTAACGATTTTGATTAAAATATCATATGTTTATCAAGATATTTTCATGACAAATGAAAAGAATCTCGAATTTTCTGGGAATGTCTCCAAAAGTATTCTTCATTGTGAACGACCTTTGCATAAGTGGTAAACCTTAGGAGATAGACAAAATTTTACTACACAAAAATGTAGATGGCATTAAAATACACAATTTATGTCATAAACATTTTTGTTGTTGAGTGAACCATTTTCGAGATATTGCTTGTTATTCCCTTAAATTTTCCAATATACTTTTTCTCAAATGGGAATTCGTTATTCATTTTTTATATGTCCTGGACATGCAAAGAGAATGGAATGCGCCACATAGCAACCAGCTCTTAAAAGATTTGACTATTGCTTAAATACTATCATATTCCCCTGCATCTACAAGAAAATTAGCAATAAGATTAACATCTCGATTAACATAAAGCATATGGAGAATAAGCGTTTGTAAAAATAGTTTGTACAAAAGTAGAGAAAGTCATGCGAGTGTAACACATGATATTTTTTGTTTTGATTTGGGCCTTTGGTCTTCAAGGACCAATTAGCCATAAGGATATCATATTTCTCTTAAATCCTCACATATATTTAGTCTTTCACTTATATTTCCAGACTCTAAGGAGGAGGGAATATCCTGCTAAAGAAAAATCCTCCAGCCGGGAATCGAACCAGGGACCTTGAATTTGGAAGCGAGCATGCTAACTACATCACAGATGCAATCGTTATTTAATGTTCTTTCACGGTCATTGCAAAGAGCACGGAATTTCAAAGCATCACATAGCGATCTACTTTTAAAAGATTTGACTGACGCTTTGTTGACTTAATTCTCATTACAGGTACAACGAAATGTATAAGTGTGTAATAAAGATTTAACTTCTTTAAGGAGAAGTGGATAACAGAATAAGCTTTTATATGAATAGGCTGTAAAAGAGTGAATAAGGAAAATCATGGGAAAGCAACACATCAGAGCTTTTAGTTTAAGGCAGTATTTTTAACACTTAAATGATTTCAGTCAAATTATATAGCATGTAAATTCAATAACAACCCGCCTTGAAGCAATATGTGTATGTAATAATTTGTAAAATGTATGTAACAGTCATTGCATATGCTTATATTATTGTAAACATGTTCAATAATGTTATTTGAATGCATTACGTAATTTAATAATGTAGGAGCTGTGAGAATAATAAGTTAAAAGTTGCTAACAATGAGGTAACAATGAGGCAATAATGAGTTTTTGAGTTTAATAATACTACTTCTGATTATTGGAGTAACAATAATGTGATTTTAGTGACAGTTTATAGAATAGCCTGTCAATAACCAGAAAAAGCTTTAGTTAAAAGAGGGTATTCTATTGGAATAGGAATAGCCAATCAGAGACTTAAATACAGAAATTTACAAGTTTAGGAGTTTGAAATCAGTTCAGTTGCCTGCAAACAGTGTTACTAACCAGACGCAAAAAGTGTCCTCCAGAGATTTAATACGTATTCGTGTGAGACTAAAGTAAGTTTACGTGTTAAAAAGTGTAATTAATTAATAAAAAGAATCTCACAGCTCTCTATATCAGTGAAGTGTTATTTAAATCGTATCAAGCATTAATAAAAGGAGTGAAGTGAAATTATAATCTGTGGTTGCCTACATTCTTGTCGCATCACAACCCTGCCAAGAGATACGTGTCTCTAACAATAATATTTAAAGAAACAGTCAAATTACAAAGTTAATATTATTTTAAACTAGGAGCAAAGGCCACCTGAAAGTACATTGGGGCGAAGGCTACCGGAAACTGTTTACCATATGTGCGGTTGCAACTACCACAAGTTCGGCTCCCCAACAGTTGAAATATAATACAACTCCCTCAATACAATCTACTTCAAATTGGTGGCCAAAACGTGGGGCTAATAACGTAACAAACCACCTACTTCAAGTTATGCTGTTCATCGAGACACACAGACACATATACAGTCCTTATCAAAGAACACTTCTTTACTTCCAGTACCACCTACCTGCAGTATGTAGAGGAAATATTATTATATTCTATTCCAAACATTGTATATCAAAATGCTTTCAGCAATACCTGAGGTGTATAATAAAAGAAGAAAGAAACAGTTTTAGAAAACTTTTCTCGCACGTTTTTGAAGAGCATAAGTAAAATGCAAAACGTAGGATTGAACGAAACTAGTATTTGCGTTCAACATCTTCCATAGATGCATACAAAATCATGTTACTCCATAACTACCCTTTACATGGACAAGTTTTAACGTTTTTTGAATTCCCCCCATTATTTTTATCACTTGAATGATTTCTGTCTGGTTATATAATGTGTAAATTCAATAACGGCCCACCTTGAAGCAATATGTGTATGTAATGATTTGTGATATGTATGTAACAGTCATTGCATATGCTTATATTATTGTATCTATGTGTAATAATGTTATGTGAATATATTACGTAATTTAATAATGTAGGAGCTGTGAGAATAATAAGTTAAACGTTGCTAACAATGGGGTAACAATCAGGTAACCATGAGGCAATATGAGTTTGAGAGTTGAAATGTTATTTGTGATTCATGGAAGCAATAATGTAATTTTAGTGACAGTAAAAATGGCCAATCAACAACCAGAAAAAGCTTTAGTTAAATGCAGATATTCTATTGCAGTGGGATTAGCCAATCGGAGACTTGAAATACAGACATTTACAAGTTTAGACGGTTAAAATCTTGTCAGTTGCCTGCGGACAGTGTTTGTAACTGGATGTAGATGTGTCCTCGAGAAATTAATTACGTATTCGTGTGAGACGGAAAATAGTATACTTGTTAAAAGTGCAAGTATTAAATAAAAGAATCTCACAGCTCTCGATATCAGTGAAGTGCTATTTAATTTGTGTCAAGGATTAATAAAAAGGAGTGAATTAAAACTTAAAATCTACGTAAGCCTACATTCTTGTCACGCCCTGCCAAGACTTCTATGTCTCTAACAATAATGCTGACGCAGCCGAGGCAAACATAAATATATAATATTTAAAGGAGCAGTTTAATTACAAAGTTAATATTTTTTTAAACTTGGGGCAAAGGCCAAAATACAACTTGGGGTGAAGGCTACCGGAAACCGGGTACCATATGTGCTGTTGCAACTACCACAAGTTCGGTTCCCCAACAGTTGAAATATAATAGAACTCCTTCAATACAAACTACTTCAAATGATGTATTTTTAAGATATTAATTGTATGACCAACAAAACATACATCTTATATTTTCTGTGAAAATAGCTTGTGAACTTCTTATCCGGAATTAATTTTTATATCTGTTTAACCAAAATGAATAGATGAACGTTTGCTATAAATCTACATTTCAATATGTACTCCTTAAGATTTCAACTACCAACAGGAAATATTTTTGAAATAGTTAATGCAATGAAACCTTTGTTTAAGCTCTAATACAATTTTCCTAATCACTAAAAGTGTTACACTAAAGTTATATTAGTTTAATATGAACGAGGAGTTCAAAAACTATATAAAGATGTATATTTGGTTTATGCTTTTAAAGTGTCAAAGATACTTTATTATAAATAAAATAGTTAATGGTTACTTTTGAGGAAAACATATTAAAGAAATGTTTTCTATGCAAAGGGTTGTTCTGGTACCGTGAACCCTTTGAAAACCTTTATATGAAATCCCTGAAATATAGTTCTTAGATAAAAATGAAATTTCACATTTATTCAATTTTCGTTTTTGATTTATGCTGTACACAGATACATGTATGGATGATTTTGTTTCCCAATTAAAAAGCCTCTTTTGGAATTTAGTGACCTCATTTTTCGGTTACAAAACTCCTCGTCGTATTTGTGGTTCAATCCATTTCTTTCTTTATACAGTAAAGCAAATTAAAAGGAGGCATGTAATTATCTAAATTAGCCAAGGAGATACTTTACTAACGCGCTGTAATCCTCCATTTACATACTTGTCCAAGCCTCATATAGAGCACGTGGCTGCACTTAAGAAACAAATGACATTCCATTGCAGCACACGGGGTCAGCAGGTGTGCCAAATCTGACACACTCTGAAGGACACTCACTTGGTGATCTCATTTCCGTGCTATCAGTAATAATTAATGGTTTGACATAATGATGCTGGTGTAGTATACGTACTACAATGGAGTGGTGCATGGTTATATAATCCTGGAAGACAATAGCACACGAGACAAGATGCAAGGAGGATTTACAATTCTTCTCTACCCACTCTTCTACAAACGATTCTTACAAAAACTTATTCTATCTACTGCATGCTAATAAGATGAAGGTTTGCAGAAATAGTTCCATTACATTAGCTACGAAAGGGATACAGGGGGTGGAGTCTAGGGGTGGCTATTGATCACTTTGAAACTCCATACTCTTTTCATGACACCATGAAATGACAACTTAGTACCTCAAAGAGTATAAAGCATTAGAAAATTCAAACCAATACAACGAATATCTCGGAAATAGTTAATGCTACAAAAATTAACTCGACATAAACTGTATGTTTTATTGAGATTTACAATTTTCTTGTAATAAATTTCTCTCTCTTTCTCTTGCAGTTTACCCGTTATATAAAATTACACAAAGAGGACTTCACAGGTTATTCCCAGAAAATTTAAGATATACATTTTATTTGTGATGCAAATATATTAAATGTAGATTATTTTAATAAAAATCGTTAGTCATTTTTGAGAATATTCAAAAGCTTTCTAAACAAGTTTGGGGTGGAGGATTTTTTTTGAAAATTTTCGAGTCCCATCTTTGCCAGATATAGAACTTAAAACACTAAATTTGGTATTTATCCAACGTTAGGTACACACCGGAGCGTTTTCTAAAACTTTTTTCTTTTTTTTTTGGATTCAGGGGACCTTAAAATATGTATTTACAGTGAAACCTCGATATTGAATTTTTAGGTGGAATGCTTGTACAATACTTCCTTTAAGTAATTAGCAGAGAAAGTAAAAGGGTTTCAGACAAAATTCTTACATTTTAAGTTAAACCAAAATGTGTTAAAACATCCTGTGTGTAATATTCACATGAAATTCAGTCTTCTACAAAATTTTGTTACGAAGGCTTAATATTCCATTTAAATCTTGTTAATACATATTCAATTTATATATTTCGTTGTAGCCTACGGTAGTAAAGCGATAGTCAGATTTTTAAAGAGCGTGCCACTGTGTGATGACTTTAAAATTTCATATCCTTTGCATTACGAAAGAGAGAAAAAAAAGAATGACTTCTCCCAGTTGAGAAAATGAAAGGCATTTGAAAATTCAAACCAATAACGTGGAGTATTTCGTAATTGCACATAAACATGATACAGTGCCTTATTTCGGACTCCTGGCCGGCTGCCGGCCGAGTTGAATATTCACAGACCCTGAACTCAAGCGCATAGCGTGCCGGCAATTCAAGCGCATAGATTTACATGCACACATTAACCATATACCTTTATTACAGAAGGTATTGGAAATTATGTCCTTGTGCTGCCACACATCTCTCACACCTTTTAAGAAAATTTCCATTAACACGCATTAATTCTTCTTCTGAAATTGCAGCAAGTTCTTCCAACGTATGCGAGTTGGGACAATCTCCTCTTAGAGTATCCCCCACGGCGATGAATATGATGTGTTATACGTCCAACAGATGTCCCACTATGTCATACACTAGCTCAACAGATGTCACTGTATGTCATACGCTTATGCTGCCAACATATGAAAAATTAATGCCGCCAAAGCGCCGCGACTGCGGAAACGACCACAGGGCGTAGCCGAGGGATCCTATACAACCTTACGTTTCTGAATTCACGGAAGGTTAGGTTTAGGTTAGTTTTTTTAATATAATCTTAGGTTACTGATTTACTTATATTGTTTTAAGTTGTTGCTCGCGTGCGTTCCTAAGCTTAGGTTTCTGATTCACGGGAGGTAAGATTAGGTTTAGTTTTTTTATATAAGCTTACGTTTCTGAATTTACGGAAGGTTAGCCTTAGGTTAGGTTTTATTATGTAAGCTTGAGTTAACTATCTACCACTGTTGCAGTAAAGGAGCTTCTTTATTTAATGGAGATAACATTAATATAACAAACTTTCACAAAAAGAGTACAGAAATTACAATTTTCGTGGATAGTCTTTCTTATTATGAATGCGTTGCTTTTTTCAGCATCGCATTTTTAGCAAATTTCACATTTTCATTTAGGTTTGCAGTACCTAGCCACTTTGCATGTGATTTATCGAAAAAATGGCTGCGTTTGTTGTGTTCGTGACGCGATTTGCCTATATAAGTACAACACCTAAAAGCGGCGGGCAGGTGGGCACCAGATATAGAAGAGATCATATCCTGTTCTAAACTCACTCCTAAGGTAATTTATTGGCTTTCCTTTTGATTTTATAAGAATTTTCAATGGGGATACTCTAAGAGGAGATTCGCCCCGAGTTGTTCCGATAAACTTTATTTTTTAAGTTTCTCCATAAATAAAAGTCGCATACCGTAAGGTCTGGGGAGCGCACTGGTCGTAGTCCTTTAGTGATGACCCTATCTTAAAAAATATCCACAATTAATTTCAACGGGAGATCAGCTGTATGCGTTGTAGCAGAGTCTTGTTGAAAATATACCTGTGTGCTTTCAATATCATACAAATATTCCTGGAATGGTTTCATTATTGTATACCTGTACCTCTGTCCATTAACTGTATCTTCAAAGAATATAGGCCTATAGGCAGTACGCATTCTCAGCATACCAAACGCCAATTTTCTGGTCATGCAATGGCATCTCGTGAACAATATCGGGTTTTTCTGCACTTCAGTATCTGTTGTTTTGTGTTGATACATGGCCATTTAAAGAAAACTATGCTTCGTCTGTGGAAAAAAAAAAACTTTGGGGCCATAGAGTCGTCATTAACTTTTCCCGGACCCAATTGCAGAAATTTACTCTACACATAGTATCACGTGGTTGCAGTTCCTGAACTACGGTCATAAGGTTTTAATTTTAGAAGTTTAGTGGCTTTCCACGCCGAGAATTTTAAAACTCCCGTTTCCTGTGACAACCTACTCGGAGATTATTTTGGGCTATGTTGTAGCCCTTGTCCTATCTCATCGAGCTTTTCTCTGTAAGAACATGGCGAGTTACTTTGGGTTTCTTATCAAGAACAGAACCCGTTTCTGTAAATCGGTTTACAAGACTACTCTATGTGAGGCGCATGAATTCCAGGGATTCTGTCTATAAATAGCCGTGTCACTTGCCTACAAGACTCTGTTCGCACGTAGGAATCATACATGAATATGCGTGTTCTAAAGTAAACACATTTCTTGGCATTATAACAGGACTGTCACACTTTAACCACAAAGAACAAAACATGAACTCGCGCTAGCAACGGTCGCACATGCACTGACGCGCGGAGTGGAGGCAGAACAGCGGGAGCTAGAACCGGTTAGAAGCACTGATCTCACGTAGCTACATCTGCCAACCGGCCGGCCAGAAGTCGAAAATAAGGCACTGTATAAGGTGTGTTTTAAAGATATTTGCATTTTTCTTGTGTAGTGTGTTTTTTCTGTCTGATTGTGGTTTAACAGGTATGTAAAATTGTATCCAATTACTCCCGAATGAAGGGTATTTCATAGGCTATTCCAAGAAAATTCAACATATACATCTATTTGTCACGTAAATATTTTAAACATATGGTATTTTAATCAAAGTCGTTAGAGGTATTTTTGAGATAATAATAAATAACACATTTCCGTGTAAAGGGTAGTTTAGGGTGGGGATTTTCTTGAAAGCCTTCGTGTGGTATATTGGAGGACACTGAACCAAAATACCAGTTTAGTATTTATACGAGTTTGCGAGTTTTATCACACACGGATCTTTTTCTAAAAATACATTTTTTTTGGACTCAGGGCGTCTCAAAATGGTAAAAACCTGATATCGAAATTTTAGGTGGAGTACAATACTTCCCGTACTGCTATAAGTAAGACGTAAAGTAGATATAGAAGGATTCAAAACGGGTATTTTGGTGACATCGTGGTATTGAATCTTCGGACTAAATTTTTAAAATATTACAGGTTATGATGCTCTCATTTGTTCAAAAAGTTAGTATCTCTGGAAGAGCGCCGTACCTTACTCTGATGTCATGTTACACTCCTTGTGTCAGTGAATGTTAAATATAAAGGTCACTGCACCTTTGGTTACGAAAACCACGTGCACCCTGGCGCAAGAAGCTGGTCCATTGTCCACGTTTCGCAACAATGAGATTCCACTGTCAGCACACAAAGCCACACATTACCTAAAACCACTAGTTTATAACGACAACAGATTCAACACGGTCGTTCGTCACAGTTTTCCATCACCGCTACATATCTGGCATTCTCATCTCAAGAGTTACTCGTAATTGTGGCATAGGCAATTTAAAGCGCTCTTACAAACTCGTTTTTGAATAGTTGCTTGGACACTAGGGAGTGAGTTTTAATTTTTATGTTGCAGGAATTCACCTGACAGTAGTGTTACTGGTGTGGAGAATTGGCCAACTTAAGTTGATGGAAAATAGAAATTATTTCAACATTTACCACCCGTGGTGTTGTAATCTGGCCATCATTTCTGAATGAAATTTTAAGACTTACCTAATTATGTAGATAAATACCCATAAAAATGGCCATCGTCCAAAATTATAAGCTAGAATTCTTTAAATTCGGCGCTGAGTGTCTTTTCGTATGAAAACAGGAAGAAAAAAACTGATGTGTTTGCGTTAATATGACATTCCCAGCTCGCTCTTATAAAACCTTATTCTTCTGTCCGTTTCTTGTTAATCAAGATACACTTTCATTACCCAGTTACACATTTTCTTTAGTTTTAAGAGGGATACAGCAGACTAAAGCGATTGTCAATTTTTAAAAAGCGTGTCGCTAATGATGACTTTGAAATTCTATTCTCTTTGCATTGAGGCAGTATTTTAAACACTTGATTGATTTCAGTCAAATTATATAATATATAAACTCAATAACAGCCCGCCTTAAACCAATATGTATATATAACAATATATAAAGGTGTATATTACAGTCATTATATATGTTTATTATTGTATACATGTTTAATAATGTTATGTGGATATATTAAGTAATTTAATAATGTAGGAGCTGTGAGAATAATAGGTTAAAAGTTGCTAACAATGAGGCAATAATGAATTTGAAACTTTAATAATGCTACTTGTGATTCTTGGAAGCAATAATGTAATTTTTTTGTGACAGTTTATAAAATATACAATCAACAACCAGAAAAAGTTTAGTTAAATGAAGGTATTCTATTGGACTAGGATTAGCCATTCAAAAACTAAAATGTAGCAAAATTTACAAACTCCTAACCGGACGCGAGATGCGTCCTCGAGAAATTTAATACGTATTCAGTGTAAGACGAAAATAGTTTACGTGTTAAAAAGTGCAAGTAATTAATAAAAGAATCTCATAGCTCTCTCTATATCAGTGAAGTGTTATTTAAAACGTGTCAAGCATTAATAAAAGGAGTGAAGTAAAATTATAATCTGTGTAAGCCTACATTCTTAGTCACACCACTCCCTGCTAGGACATTCATGTCTCTAAAAAAAATATAAATACTGACGTAGCCGAGGCAAACATAAATATACAATATTTAAAGAAATAGTAAAAAATTACAAAGTTAATATTTTTTAAACATTTGGAGCAAAGGCCACCGAAAACTTTTTACCATACGTGCGGTTGCAACTACTTCAAGTTTGGCTCCCCAACAGTCGAAATATAATACATCTTCTTCAAACTGACTTTCCATATGTAGCAGCAACAAACCTTCTTTAGCATGACCACGAGAAAAAACGAATATGGGTTTACCACTTGACAAAACTCTAATCTGTTGCATTCACATGACTTTCTCTACTCTTATACAAACTTTTCTGTGGATGCTATGCATAGGAGTTTTTGAAAATAAGCCTGGGATTACCAAGAAGTTCTGCTTGGAGTAGCACAAGCAGAACTAGGGAGGGTGGGAACAAGGGCAAAATGGTGCACAAGATGCAGACAACATTGGAAGAAATATGAATGGGGGATACATGGACAGAAAGAAATTAGAGCAAGAGTGGAGGATATTGTAAAGCAAGAAATTATAAGTAGTTTCAAGGAAAAAACGTCATTAATAGATATTTAAAAACGGAATGGGGAAAAGAAATAAATCGAAGTATGTCACAAAGAGGCCTGAATGGGGTATGTATGGGTGAGGACAGGTGTAATGAATTTAAGTGGTCTAGGGAGAAGACGTGGGGGGGAGATGTACTAAATGTAATGGATTACATGACAATTGACATTATATTCTGGAATGCGAGGACACGGATAAAGGAAGAGAGAATTTAATACTAGAGAAAAGGAAAAAATTACAATAGAGCTAAAAGTTAGGAAGATTTTTAGTACAAAATCAAATGAATATATGGAGAAAGCAGGAAAATACTTAGTAAAAATTAGGTTAAAGTGGTTAAAAGAGACATGAAGCAGAGAAAATACGGAAAAAGTGCAACAAGGAATAAAAGTAAATAGTGAAAAATTATACTTCCCCACTATATACACAACAGAATGTTAAACATAAGGGGAAGAGAAATAATTAACAACTCCATTGCATTGTAAACATTGTATAAATTGCACGTAACTTCAAAGTAGACAATAAATCATTCATTCTTTCATAGAAACTATTCTATAAAAGCTTATTCTCCTTCTACTTGTTATTACAGATAAACATTAACAATTTTCGTTGAAGGCGTAAGAAGGTACAATAAACTAAAGTGATGGTCAGATTTTTGAAAAGTAGATGGTTATGTAAAATCCTCGATATTCCATGCCCTTTGCATGGCAGGAAATAAATATGAAGTGTTACACTCACATGACTTTCTATACTCTTCTACAAACTATTGTAACAAACGCTTATTCTCCATACGCTTCATGTTAATCGAGATATTAATCTTATTGCTAATTTTCTTGTAGGTGCAAGGGGAATTGGTAGGCTTTAAGCGATAGTCAAATATTTTAAGAGCTGGTTGCTGTGTGACGCATTCCATTCTCTTTGCATGTCCAGGGCAAAAACAAATGAATAACGAATTCCCATTTGAGAAAAAGTATTGGAAAATTTAAGGGAAAAACAAGCAATATCTCGAAAATGGTTCACTCAACTAAAAAAATGTATATGATATAAATTGTGTATTTTTAACGCTATCCACATTTTTGGTGTAGTAAAATTTTGTCTACCTCTTATGGTTTAATAGTTATGCAAAAGTCGTTCACAATGAAGAATACTTTTGGAGACATTACCAGAAAATTCGAGATATACATTTCATTTGTCATGAAAATATCTTAAACATATCATAATTTAATCAAAATTGTTAGAGCCATTATTGAGAAAATTAAAATTTTCGAAAAATGTTCCATGTAAAGGTAACTGGGGTGGGGGGATTTTCTTGAAAACCTTCGTGTCGCATCTCTGGAAGATACTGAACCTAAATACCAAGTTTGGTGTTTATCCTACTGTTCGTTTTTGAGACAGACAGACAGACACCCATACACGGACACGTTCCAAAAATGCTTTTTTTGGATTCAGGGAGTATCAAAACATATATTTCCGGTGAAATCTCGGTATCGAATTTTTGGGTGGAATGCAATACTTCCCCTACTTACTATACGTAGTAGAGAAAGTAAAAACGAATAACGACTTACCAATTGAAAATGTAAGCATTTGAAAATTAAAATAAATGGCAAAGAAAATCTCGTAAATAGGCTAGCCGCCCCCAAAAATACCAGTTAAATACATTCGCACGACTCTCTTATTTGCTGTACTAAAACTATTCTTTCAAAAGTTCATTATTCTATCTACTTCTTGTTAATTCAGACAAACTTTCAATTCACATTTCATCGTAGAATACAGCAAATAAAGCAATAGTCAGATTTTAAGGAGTGTGTCGCTATGTGGTGGCTTTGAAATTCCATGCTCTTTGTATGACCACGAGAAAAAAATCTATTTGAGACATTCACAGGTCTTTCTCTACCCTCTATCGTTTACTAGTGGGTTTACAAGCAATTCTTACTAACGTTTATTTTTCTGTCTACTACGTTTTAATCCAAATAAATTTTTGCAGAAATAGCTACATTACACATTTCGTTATAGGTACAAAGAGAACAGCGATAATCAAATGTTTAAGAACTAGACACTGTACGTTGGCCTTAAAATTCCATATGTTTCCATGCAATCGCGAGAAACAACTGAATATTGACAGTACTTCAAAAGAATCGCTAAGTATTTAAGAATTCGATATCTCAGAAATAGATGATGCCACAAAAAAGTTATTTGAAATAAATTCTGTGTTTTAAAGAGATCTACACTTTTTGTAAATTACGTTTTCGTCTAGCACTTAACATTTACCAGTTATTCGAGATTATATAATAATACCTTCCGAAAGAAGAGGACTTCACAGGCAATTCCCAGAAAATTGAAGATATACATTTTAATTGCCATGTAAATATCTTTAACATATGATATTTTAACCAAAGTCTTTAAGAGTCATTTTTTAGAAAAAATTACAAAAAAATGTTCCGTGTAAAGGGTAGTTTGGGGTGGAGGATTTTTTTAAAAGTCTTTGTGTCGCATGCTTGGAGGGTAGTGAATTTAAATAATACCAAGTTTAGTGTTTAACTTTTCGTTTTTAAATCATGCTGTTCACACACACATATATACAGTTGAAATTAAAAACAGAATGGGGTATAGTATAATAGAAACAGCAAGCAAGGGCTTGCTTGGTTCAGACTGGGATCATGGCGAGGGATCAAATTCATTAACGAAGAGGGTCTAAGAATCTGTCCCTGGTGTAGAGAGGAAGAAACTTGGATTAATATTTTGGCGCATTATACTAAGACTATATCTGCCGGGTCCCTTTATTAAATTAAAGAGGAGGCTATCAACTTATCTTGGTGGCTGGGAGGAGGCAGGGGGAAGCAATTGGTAGATTCTTACACGAGATTTTGCAGCTCAGATCAGAGTGTAAGGAAGATGGTCAAGGATGGGAGGAGGAGAGTTGGTGGCTTAGGGGCGGGTAATTGTTTGTTTTGCAAACAGTAGCGTGTGCTTGTGAATAAGTTGTTTCTCTTCTTCTGTTTTGTTTGTGTGATTTTTTATGTTAGTTTATCTGTTTTTTTCTTTTCTTTTAATTTCTTGTAAATATTATTAAATTTAAAGTTCAGCGTGATGAATATGGTATGAAAAATAGAAACTATAGTGTATTATATAAGCACGCACAGTCTATCTGATTCGTGCGATGTACAGTTTGAATATGTAAAATGTTTAAGATCAATAAAGACACCAATTTATTCTACTCTACATATTTTCTAAAAAATGGTTTTTATTCAGGGGGCCCGCTAAATAATTTTCGGTAGAATGCAATACCTTCTCTATCTACTATATACAAAGAGCGCTAAAGAAAATCTCACTGCAGCTCGCGTCTACGTCACATTATTTATCGCTGTACGTGGTCTTGTGAAACCATGGCCATTTCATTGGTTGTTTTAAGCCACGGTGTAACGGTGCGCCACTCCTTCTACTAAATAGTTGCACCAATAACCACAACAAAGGTTACAAAATGGCGTAGAAACGAAATATATGTTTACGCTCTTGATCGTATTGGCTAATAAAGAAAGGGGTAAAGTGAGTGCATTCAGTTCGTCATACGGACCTCTTATCGCGATTGGTAGCCATATCTTATCGGCTAGTGCAGGACGCACCTTTGAAAGGGGAAAACTCGATGAGCGCCCGGGTTAGAATGTGTAGTGTGAGAAGATTTTCAAATTAAAGCTTGAATGTTATTCATTAAATAAATAGCAATACTTTATAACAAAAAATAAACGGAGCTGTATTCTCACAGTGATATCAATGCTTGTTGCTGCATAGAAGCAAACATAACTAAATAATAAATAAATAAAGCAGCATGTTTTCCCTCTAATTCAAAATATAATTGTTAATATACCTTTACTAGCATATTGCTGATCATAGGAATACAACAGGATTATAGACAAATATATAACCCAATGTTATTGTCATAATATGTATGTCATATTCGATAAACCATAAACATATTTACCTCTAGTTTCTAACCATGATCAGTCAATTATAACAAAAGAGTAATTTGCATTTAGTAAACGAATATCATCATCTGCGGATGTTTTACGGGGGGTGCCCACGTTCTGACGAGTATGTAGACCGTCTTCCCACTTTCCTGGAATATTTTTATCCAGTAATTTGCTATAAAACACTTGTGCACTGCCGTTGCAATTGCTGTAGCAGTGCGACCAGCCTCCCACATACCCACGATATGTCCACGAGTAATTTCGCTGGTATACGGCATGACTGGTTCTGAGACAATAAACGTTTTGATTTCAATAACACCAGAAAAACAAAAGGCATCAAACTCCGCTCTTTTCCCTCTTATTGCTGTGTTATCAAGCCACCACGCTCTGCGATAGATAAGGTGAAGGACATGCCTCAAAAGACCGAAGATTTTCTTTGGTGCTGTTTGTACGTGGTAGGGAAAGTAAGAATCTACGCGTGCAATGACGGGCAGCCAGCTAGTGTATAATAAAACCATTTCTGGAAAGACTTATCTGGTTGGAGCAGATATAATAATACCTATGGACTTTTGTAAGGTTAGCTTTTAGAAGAGTGGGTAGAGAAAGCCATGCGAATGTAACAAATTAATTTGTAAATTTCTTTTCCTCCGTGGATGGAACTCTGGGTTGTAGTATTGTATACCCATCCTGCTCGGTCAATTGAAGGGAACCAGAGAAAACCCGAGAGATTGGCAAATATAAGGGATTTGAATCCTCGATTTCCCAAATGCTAGTCATATATGCAACTGCCTGAACTATCTCGTTCATTTTCTCCAACATTTTCCCAAATTACAGAGCATATGAGTTCAAAATCTCTGCTCCAGATCAGAAATGCGTGGCCTACACAGTTCTAAAGCGTAACATTATCAAGCTGTACTTTGTGAAGTTATCGCTGGGGCCATAACCCATTATTTTGTTCTGAGCCATAAATTCGTCCACTTTCACGAGAAAGCAGAGAAAGTTCCGCAACGCATTGCTCTTTATGATCGATGCGTGTCTCAAGTCTTGCTCTGATAACGGAGCTGTTCCAAGTCCATCAGCAGGTTGCAGCAGAACAGGGGGACAAATTCTTTCGTTTACAACACTTAAAATCCAATGTGTTAGTGGGCATACAAATTATTTTTGCAAACCTTACTGGTTATCTACTTCATTTTAATCCCGGAATCTCTACTCGAAAATATCTGCACTGCACATTTCGTTATAGATACAAATGGAATAGCGATGGTCGTATGTTTAAGAACTGGACGCTATACGCTGGAGAGTAACAACTGAAAATCGATAGGATTTGAAAATAATGGTAAATTCAAACCATTAATAAGGAATATTTCGTATATAACTTATGCCACGAAAAAGTTATTTGGAATAAATTGTGTGATTTAAAGACATCTAAATTTTTTGTATGGCATGTTTTCGTGTATTGCTTAACATTTATCAGTTATACAAGATTATACAAAATTCCTTTCGAATCAAGACGACTTCACAGGCTATTTCCAGAGAATTCAAGATATACATTTTATTTTTCATGTAAATATATTGATTATATAGTATTTTAATCAAAATAATTACAGCGAATTTCTAAAAAATCAGATATATCGAAAATATTTTCATGTAGCCGAGGAAGATTTTCTTGAAAATCTTTGTGTCGAATTTTTGTAAGATACTGAAACTAAATACCAGGTTTGGTATTTATACGACTTTTTGTTTTTGAGTTATGCTGTTCCACACTATACGCACACACGCGCGCGCGGACCGAAAACATACATTTACGGTGAAATCTCGGTTTGGAATTTTTTGATGGAATGCAATACTTACTGTGTATATAGTAGGGAAATTAAAATATTTCATATTGTAGCCAGAAGGAAAATGTTTAAGAGCCTTGCTCCTTCAGCCTTCAAGTGTTTCAATTTCCATTTCCATTGCCAACAGCTTGTTCTCTCATAATTTCTTATGAATTTTAGAATAATATGTTCAAATACAGTTATTACTTTCTCTGCTATGGTAGTAAGTAGGGGAAGTGTTGTATTCCACCTAAAAATTTCGATATAGAGATTCCACCGGAAATACATGTTTTGAGGCACCCTGAATCCAAAAAAGCATTTTTAGAAAAAGGTACCTCTCTGTGTGTGTGTGTGTGTGTGTGTGTGTGTGTGTGTGTGTGTGTGTCTGTGTCTGTGTCTGTGTGGATGTGTGTCTGTAAACAGCAAAACTAAAAAACGAAAAGTCGAATAAACACCAAACTTGGTATTTAGGTTCATTATCTTTCAAAGATGCGACATGATGATTTTCAAGACAATCCCCCACCCCAAATTAACCGTTTACATGGAACAGTTTTCGAAAATTTTGACACTCAAAAATGGCTCTAATGATTTTGATTAAAATATCATATGTTTAAGATATTTTCATGGAAATGAAATGTATATCTTGAATTTTCTGGGGATGTCCCCAAAAGTCGTCTTTATTGTGAATGCATTTTGCATAAATGGTAAACCATAAACGATACACAAAATTTTACTACACAAAAAATTTAGATCTCGTTAAAACACACAATTTTTGTCATATACATTTTTTTTGTCTAGTGAACCATTTCCAAGATATTCCTTGTTATTTGTTTGAATTTTCCAATACTTATACTTTTTCTCAAATTCGTTATTCATTTTTTTCATGTCCTGGACATACAAAGAGAATGGAATGCGCCACATAGCAACCAGCTCTTAAAATATTTGAATATCGCTTAAAGCCTACCATATTCCCCTTGCATCTACAAGAAAATTAGCAATAAGATTAACATTTCGATATCTCGATTAACATGAAGTAGAGGAAGAATAAGCGTTTGTGAAAATAGTTTGCATAAGAGTAGAGAAAGTCATATAACATCCGATTTTTTTAAATTCTTGGATAGCACATGTTCATTATACTAGAAAATTGCCTTCTTCACCATTTTAAAACTACTCGTATGAGTGGCCATTACTACGTAATGGTATGTATTCATGTACATTTGGTTTGTTACATTCTCATGCTTTTCTCTACTCACTATTTCTTGTTTGTATATATTCAATAAACTATTCTTATAAAAAGGATATATTATTTTATCTATTCATGCAGAAACAAAACCTTATGAAAAAATAATGGTGGTTTAGTACTTCAAAAATGTTTGATACGAAACTGTTTCCTTATGAATCTTTCCCGGGAACTGGCCGTCACGTAATTTACGACTACTTTTTTCAACTATTATTGAAGCACGCAGGGGTGGAATGTATTTGGTAACCTACTGGAAATTCCAGAGCTGTATCCCGCGGGTTTTCCACATCATCACGGTGAAATACTTCAAGAGATAAGGAACCTAAACGCATATCTGTAGCTCGGTCTATAAATTGTCATTTCACAGTTCATATTTACAAATAAAGAATGTCTGTTTACTCAGAAAGTCATTAGGCTGTTCGCACATAGTTGGCTACAATAATAGCACTAAACTTCGCTTTTTATTTCCTAATTATTTGAAGGTTTAGGAGCAACACAAATATTAAAAAGTGTTGCAAGATACACTTGCACGGACAAGGATATAAATTCTAGACGCATCGCTGAAGATTGTGGTCCCATGATTCCAAGTAAAACCCTGGTGACCTTTCCGTGTTAGCCATAAATCGGATAGTGAATATATCTGTAGTGCGTGTTGCCTAATGCTCCGGGTTGCTTCTTGTACTCACTTTAACTGTCAATGGAGTTATTCTCTATATTTTTGTCGATATATCCCAGAACTTTATGTGTAGATTATACGATTCACAATTTAATACATGTTTTAAAAATAATGCCACAATCGCCCTACTTTCTCCACCACTATGGTTTATATCTATACAAGTACTATAAACTATTACTACGAAAGGTTTTCTATATACTTCATGTTGATCGAAATAAACCTTTGCAGAAATAGTTTCATTACAAAATTCGTTGCAGTTACAGGGCGGACACAGAAAACAGAATCGATAGTCAGATGTTGCTATATTCTGCTGATCTTGAATTCCATACTTTTTCCAAGACGTCGTGAGAAACAACTGAACAGTCACAGCACTTTACAAAAATGACGCAGTATTGAAAATTTTAAAAAAATTAAATAAAAAATAAAAACGTATATCTTGGAAATGGCTGATGCTATAGAAGAAGATAAATAAATTGCGTGTTTTAAAGAGATCTGCACTTTTTCGTACAATACGTTTTGGTCTACTCTTATAGTTTATCAGCTAAACGAAATTATACAAAATTCCTTTCGAATGAAGAGGACTACATAGGTTACTGCCAGAAAAATCATACATTCTATCTTTCATGTCAATATCCTACACATATAATAGCTTAATCAAAATCGTTAACCATTGTGGACAAAATAAAAACATTCCAAAAATGTTTAATGAAAAGGTTAGTTTGAGGTGGGGGGTTGTTGAAAATCTTCATGTGGCATCTTTTGGGAACTACTAAACTTAAATATCAAGTTTGACATTTACTGGACTTTTCGTTTTTGAGTTATACCGTTCACAGACAGACATTTTTAAAATAAGAGTTTTATGGGTTCAGAGAACCTCGAAAGATATATCTTTCCGTAAAATCTCGACATTTAATTTTTGGGTGGAATAAAATATTTCCTTCACGTGCTGAGAGTTTGTGGTGGAGAAAGTAAAATTCTACATTCTCCCTATAAAAAGATCTTAAATTTCTGCAGATTTCACACAAATTATATCCACGAAAATTCGCTAAGCATTTGTTAACATTCTTCATTTAACACCTTTCACTTGTTTTCTTGTGTTTTACAAAATACCAACATCGGTATAATGTTGTTTCATTTACATCAGTGTTAGGTACGCGTTTTGCAAGCCTACTTACATGTCTGGAGCTTTACCGTTATGCTAGGGTGTTTGTAAATCTATAAGTTTGTCTAAGTATTTGCCGGCCCTCGTAGCCGTGGTTGCTGGAGTGTATAGCTCCGGCGCTCCACCAGCTGAGGGTCGCCATGGGCATGAGTGTTTGTGTGTCTGTGAGTTGTGTAATAGCGGTAAAGAATACAATAAAACACAGTAATAATAAACTAGGTAAACAAAGGGAAACTTAACATGTTTTGAGATTCCCTGAATAGAAAAAGAACAGTTTTAGATAAACTTTCTATTTAAGTTCAGTACCTACTAAAGGTACAACATGGAAATGATCAAATAAAATTCCCTCCCCAAACTACCATTTACCCGGAAATCTTTTTATTTTCCTAAAAACCGCTCTAGCGATTTTTATTAAAATAACATCGATATGTTTTAAGATATTTATGAATGACAAAATGTATACCTGGAATTTTCTGGGAATAGTCCTCTTCATAGATCTATTTAAAATACAAATATTCTTTTGAGACATCAGTCAGATAATCGTTATAACTGCTATGTAATTTTCAATACTTCGTTATTTTATGAAGTGCTGTCGACATTCAGTTATTTCTTGCAATGTTGCGGAGATAGTGTGGGATTTTTAGTACCAACATATAAAGATTGCCTAGTCTTTCAGTCTCCTGCATTCCTCTTGTACCTACGAAATGTGTAATTAAACAATTTCTGTAAACATGTATCTCGATTAAAAGAAGCAGATAAAGTATAAATTTTTTAAAACAAATTTTATGTGTTACACTCACATGACTTTCTCTACTCTTGTACAAACTTTTTACAAACGCTTATTCTCCATGTGCTTCATGTTAATCGAGATATCGAGATGTTAATCTTATTGCTAATTTTCTTGTAGATGCAAGGGGAATAGGTAGGCTTTAAGCGATAGTCAAATATTTTAAGAGCTGGTTGCTATGTGGAGTATTCCATTCTCTTTGCATCACAAGGACAAAAAAAATAATAACGAATTTCCATTTGAGAAAAAGTAAATTATTGGAAAATTTAAGGGAATAACAAGCAATATCTCGAAAATGGATTACTCAAAAAAAAAATGTATATGACATAAATTGTGTATTTTAACGCGATCTACATTTTTTGTGTAGTAAAATTTTGTCTATCTCTTATGGTTTACCAGTTATGCAAAAGTCGTTCACAATGAGAATACTTTTGGAGACATTGCCAGAAAATTCGAGATATACATTTCATTTGCCATGAAAATATCTTAAACATATGATATTTTAATCAAAATCGTTAGAGCCATTAAAATTAAAATTTTCGAAAATTGTTCTATGTAAAGGGTAGTCTGGGGTGGGGGGATTTTCTTGAAAACCTTCGTGTCGCATCTATGGAAGATACTGAACTTAAATACCAAGTTCAGTGTTTATCCGACTGTTCGTTTCTGAGTTATACTGTTCACAGACAGACACACACACGGACATGTTTCCAAAAATGCTTTTTTGGATTCAGGGGGTCTCAAAACATATATTTCTGGTGAAATATTCGTATCGAATTTTTGGGTGGAATACAATACTTCCTCCACTTACTATACGTAGTAGAAAAAGTAAAAATAGCTTTTATAAGCTATATAGAAACGAACTAGTGTTTTAGGGATTATCGTGTGGATGTAACACTTCGTTTTCTTTTAAATTTATTCCCATAAATTGAGACTTTTTTTAAAACATCTTAGGTGCATCGTTCTGTGCCCAAAAAGACTAGTGATTTTCCTTGGCACCACTTGAGATATCTTTACAAATTGAAACTATATAAACGTTGTCATTAATGCAAATAAAACTTGAGGAATCTCATAGATTTACTAAACATCCTATCACACAACGTAACAGTAAAATCCCACTCATGTAGTAGACTTCAAAATGTAAACCGTAAACTGATGCTAAGAACAAGTGAAAGCATTAAATAAAGAATATTGTGATTTTGTCCAGTTTTACTTTTAACTGTCACTTTTTTCAGTTCTCAGTGTCACTGTTTTGTTTCAACTGTCACTGTTTCAGTGGGAGTTCACTTCAATAAGGTGAACTAGTTCAATTCTGTCACTTCACTTTCTTCGTGACGTAGCCTCCTCTTCCGGACGCTTTACTCGCCGGGGTTCGAAACCAATTTCAATCTCTCGTCCCGCAGTAGCACCCGCTGCACGTCACAGCAGCCGTCACCTGCACCATAAACGCTCTCACCAACTTGATCGTTGACTATCCAACGCAACCCAAGTAACTCATCAACTCGCATTGACTGGACTGCCTCGCACTCGGGAGAACGCTCGCTTATATAGGAACTGGAATCTTTCTACAAGGTTCTCGAACGTTCTAAAACTATTTCGACACTCCTTCTGGATGAGAGGGGCGGAGAAGAAGCTTCCAAAAGCTTCTAGTTATCTGCCGATAACACGCCTGGTGTTTACGCTGGCGAGCGGTCGGTATCGTTGTTTACGCCGAACGCCCAGCTCCGACCACCCCATAACCTTGGCCATAGCTGCTGCTCACAATATTAACACATGCTGAGAAAATAAAAACACACAATTTTTTGAAATCCATAGAAATTTTAAATATAAAGGAATCCGATGCTACATTCGGATGACTTTCTCTACTCACTCCTCCATAGACTATTCTTACAAAAGCTTATTTTTCTAACTACTTCTACCCAATAACAAGGAATATCTGGGAAATAGTTAACTCCACAAAAAATAATTTATTTGACATAGATTTTGAGCTTTAACGAGATTTATATTTTTTGTTTGGTTAGATTATACCTATCTCTTACGGTTTAAGAGTTATAGAAAAGCCACTCTCAATGAAGACTAGTTTAGAGGCTATTGCTAGGAAATTCAAGATATACATTTGATGTGTCGTGAAAATATATTAAACGCACGGTATTTTAATTAAAATTGTCAGTGCCATTCTCGAGAAAGTCAAAATTTTCCATGTAGAGAGGTTAGGGTGGGCATTTTTTCTTGAAAATTTTTGTGTCGTATCCTTGGAAGATACTGAACTTAAATACTAAGTTTGGTATTTATCCTGTATTTTTAATTTTGGCATATAATTTTTTGGTGAAATGAAATACATGCTGTACTTGTTATAGGTAAGTGGTAGAGAAAGAAAAAAAATGTACGATTTTGGGAAAGTTTCGCAAAATGTCTATTAAATACCAAAAGTAAGGTAAAACTGTTGCGAACACATCTAAAACATATCTCCTTGTGCACATTTCATATCTATTTTATTAAAGCCCAGGTTCATATTATCATAAATACAGTTCTTCAATGGCAGATGGAATGGGAATATCATATTTAAAGATGTGAAGTATACTGCCATCTACTGTAGAAGTCGCATGATTATTGATGCTGTCCTTTGTTTGCAAGTTCCCATACTAAAAAGGAATTGAAAGAGGCTCTCTGCATGTTTACATGTATCACAATTTATTTGGAAAAGACACAAAGATGGTTGTGTCAGCTACACGAAAATGTCAGGGTCTACATTCGGACCTTATTGTGTGCAAAACCAATGCAAAATAAACACGTGAGCCTGGAACATAAAGTACAATAAATTTTCTCTAACCGGATCTTGAAGCTAATGCGCAGTAAACAAGCGCACATTCTTTGTAATGGGTTATATGAGTGAACTTCATTTGTTTGAGATGTTTATAAACTATATATGTATATGAGCTCATAAACACCTCAGATTCTTTTTCTCCAAATTGATTTTATACAACTGATTTTTTATTGTTCCATTTTGTACCCCACCTTCAAATGCAATGGTCATATCCGTGGCCTCTTACCTTTGGAACATATTGCCCAACGACAATGGTGTTAACTCGTATACAGTTGTCAGTGGGTTTCTGGTTTTTCTTTGGGTTTTATATATTAGATCATACACACATTTACACTTCCAGACACTGGGAGAATAGGGAATAATTTTTGCTGGAGAAAAGATTGACACCCCCAGCCGGAATCGAACCGGTACCCTTTGAACAGCGGGTAGGTGCTGTGCCGATGGAGCTATGAGACCAACCAATTGATTTTTATATATCTTATACTGTACATTTCTTAAATCGAGTGTGGCGTATCAGTGTAAAACTACAGAGACTTCATGCTGTTTGCCGGCGGAGTCGGATATTCTTATCCTTTAAATTAAAGCTATAGATTTCTTATGCAAATAATAGTTGTAATATAGGGTAGTTAAATTATAATCAAACCCACTCGCGGCCTCTCTCTACTGCGCGTGACAGCCGGCAGTCGCCGGGGAAATTACGCCGGCAGAGGAGGACTAAAGTCCTTACCTTATAATACGAGCTTCGGAGAGAATATTCACACGAGATATGCTGCCTGTTTGAGAGCAGAAGGTCAACATTTCCAGCATCTATTACTATAAGGTAAGTGATTTTAGTCCGCCTCTGCCGGCGTAATTTCCCCGGCGACTGCTGGCTGTCTCGCGCAGAAGAGAGAGAGGCTGCGAGTGGGTTTGAATATAATTTAACTACGCTATAGTTACATACGAGGCGTGTTTTTAAAGTAACTACCGTTTTAATATTTTGCCGCTGTAGCGCTGCAGTTGCGATTTTGAGTATACGCGACCACTTCCTCCATTCATTGGGAAGCCAAACGCAGCTGTGAACGATCTGCACTTTGTGTTTTCCTATTGTTAGAGGTTTCAAAATGTTCAAAACAATCGAACGCCCCGCGGGCTGTGAAGTCAAATCAGTGATTCGTTTTTTGAATGCGAGAAATGTTACGCCAGCAAACACTCATCGCCAATTATGTGAGGTTTATGGGGAAACAATAATGAGTGACAACGCCCGTCCCCATACAGCCGAACCAATTCAAGATATGATTACATCATTTGGTTGGGAACAATTCGACCACACTCCATTCAGTACGAATTTAGCACCAAGCGATTTTCATTTATTTCTTCATCTGAAGAAATTTCTTGGTTTAAAACTTTTAAAGAATGATGATGATGTGAAACAAGAAGTGAAGAATGGCTTTCAGCACAAGCGGCATCATTCTTTGAAGAAGGCATACAAAAACTTCCAGCCCGGAAGATTTTAATATTTTATGCATAAAAAACCGTTTTCCCGTTACGACAAGTGCCTGAAAAAGTACGGTGGCTGTGTGGAGAAGTAGTGTAAGGTGTAAAGTAATGAATGATAAAGTATTTGGAAAATAATGTTATTTTTACTTTCTCTACTACGTATAGTAAGTAGGGGAAGTATTGTATTCCACCAAAACATTCGATACCGAGATTTCACCGAAAATACATGTTTTGAGGCCCCTGAATAAAAAAAAAGCATTTTTGGAAACATGTCCGTGTGTGTGTCTGTGTGTGTGTGTCTGTGAACAGCATAACTCAGAAACGAACAGCCGGATAAATACCAGAGATGCGACACGAAGGTTTTCAAAAAAATTCTCCCACTCCAGATTACCCTTTACATGGAACATTTTTCGAAAATTTTAATTTTCTCAAAAATGGCTCAAGCGATTTTGATTAAAATGTCATATGTTTAAGATATTTTTATGACAAATGAAATGTATATCTCGAATTTTCTGGGAGTGTCTCCAAAAGTATTCTTCATTGTGAACGGCTTTTGCATAACTGGTAAACCATAAGAGATAGACAAAACTGTACTACGCAAAAAATGTAGCTCGCGTTAAAATACACAATTTATGTCATATACATTTTTTGTTGTTGAGTGAACCATTTCGAGATATTGCCTGTTATTCCCTTAAATTTTCCAATACTTATACGTTTTCTCAAATTCGTTATTAAATTTTTTTGTCTTGGTAATGCAAAGAGAATGGAGTACTCCACATAGCAACGAGCTCTTAAAATATTTGACTATCGCTTAAAACCTACCATATTCCCCTTGCACCTACAAGAAAATTAGCAATAAGGTTAACATCTCGATTAACATGAAGCATATGGAGAATAAGCGTTTGTAGAAATAGTTTGTACAAGAGTAGAGAAAGTCATGTGAGTGTAACACATCAGATTTTTTAAAAAATTATCGGTACACGACTCATGTCTTCGTCATAGAACATGTCGGAGTGTTCTTGTGACGCCATACACCCCTCACACTTTTAAACATACTCATTGCTGAAATTAACTAAAATTGTCAAAAAACTGAAAGGTTAGTCCCAGACTACTATGAAATCAACTGCACATCATGGCATTTGCTCTCAGATTTAAGCCTTAAGCTTCAACACGTAACCATTTAAATGGCCAAGAGCACAGGCCTAATGACCGTATTTACTTCCAATGCCTTTTACGTGACTTTGATTTTTCTTGCACTTTTGCGCATTAAAAATAATTGTAACCAATCTTGTTAAAATTTTCAGCAGAAACTCGGAAAGAATGGACTTAAAACACTGGCAGGCGGTTTTGGCTACACTTTTAAATTGCCCAAGAAATGACAATTAATTCTGCCAATGAAGATAAATAGTTAAAAAAATTAAATTTAAAGGTTTAAAATAACTTTTCTGAAATAACCAAAAGAGTGAAAGTTTTATATGCTAATTTTCTATGCTAGTGTGTAGATAATGTGGAAGTATTTTAATTTTATCAAGAATACGATTTCTATATCGTGTGTAAAGCTTGATAGATTAGTGTAACAAAACTAAAATAAGTAGTTTTTTTTTCAAAAACTACTAAATATATCCACATGAAGTTTAATACAATTTAAAATTGTGGATTTGGATAAAACTGTCGCCTATTACTCTTAAGAATTTGCATTAATACTCATTAATACTCTATGGCGATATAAATAAAACACCATCAACATTAACTAACATCCAATTGCAGAAATTAACTCTACTCACAATTTCTGAACTGCATTTTTAGTTTAGTGGTATTGCAGCCGAGGTTTGCGAAATTCCTGATTCCTGTGCAAGCTTTCTCAGAGATTTCTTTGGACTTCGTTCTAGCTTGTCTCTGATGTCATAGAGTTGTTCTTCGGTAAGAACATGGCAAGTCAATTTCGGTTCCTTATCAAGAATATATTCCGCTTTCCTTGACTTGAGACTCTATATCCGCCTTGTGCCTACAGCAGAATGTGTGATTAACACTGTTTCTGCAATTGTTTAAGGTTAACATGAATAATTTGTATAAACTAGATAAAAATAAAGGATAGTAGGTAGAGAAAGTCATGTGAATGTAACATACAATAATTTTTTTATAATAGGAGAAGACACATTTTCCCACATATTTAAAATTTT
The DNA here is from genome assembly GCA_030765065.1 of Deroplatys truncata. Taxonomy (NCBI): domain Eukaryota; kingdom Metazoa; phylum Arthropoda; class Insecta; order Mantodea; family Mantidae; genus Deroplatys; species Deroplatys truncata. The sequence goes on from CM060986.1 coordinate 49,103,456, forward strand.
GTTGAGATAGATGCAGTATAATACACAATTTGTGGGATTATTTACCAATGTATTATCGTACAATTTTCTCCTCAAAACAAATGCACCTGCATTGATTAATCAGGATAATTCTAATGTAGTTAAATTATTTCAGTATTATTTCAGAATCCCGGAACCCTTTTCTGCTGTGTAGTGGGCGCCAGATAAGGTCTCGACACATCGAGATTCTTTGCCTTTGTTCCGTGCAATGCTTGCTTTAAGTTTATTGTTTGTGATTTCTCGCTGCTAATCCGGTAAGTTATCCGCTCTGTCAGTTAGGTAACAAACACTTGTTCAGTTGCCACCTGGAACGTAGAAATCAAATTTTGTACATACTTAAGCATTTGTGTTAGCTTCTTTTGTAAATATGTTCCTGGTTCCTTTCACCGTGTCATATACAGCAGAGTGGAGTTTGAAAACCTCAAAAAGGAATAAACTAACGATGTAAAAATGCAAAGCTCTGAAATGGTCCAACCCGTCAAGTATAGCATTCTAACCAAGATTAAATCCGAAATTTCTTCAATAGTAAACTGTATATTTATTTCTGTCCTTAGTATATTTGCGTGATAGTAAATCTTAAGTTTTACATTCACATGGCATTCTCTATCCAATTTTCAACACACGATTTTTTACAAAAGCTTATTTTTCTACAGGGAATACAGGTGGCTGAAGTATAGTCAAACCTTTAAAAGCAACGGAGGCATTCATGGATTATGCATCGCACACAGTTCAAGGTTACGCGTCGCAAAGTTATGAAAAATCTCTCGTGTTGTAAAGTTAATTACACAAAAAGTTGAAGTACGCGAATTAATAATGTGCAGTAAATAAGTTATTATAACAGTTTCAGTTTTGCGAGTGTCAAGATTAATAGGTGAAAGTGAATAATGTGTTACGACAATAAAAGTGTAAAACAAATTCTTTTATCAGTGTTATCTTTGGATAAAAACTCCTTTCTGTTTACACACACTGTACAAGAGAAGTGCTTGACCGAGAAATCATAGCTAGCTGGAGGACAGTGAACCCAAAATTAAATACAATAACAGGCGCTCAGTAAAAGATAACACGAAGTGACCGCGACAAATTGTATTTCATACGTGCGGCAGATAAATAGTAGCATCTTTCGACTACAAACATTAATACCACTACATATTGTTTCCCCAATGTGGGGGGAACAACAATAATACCCCCGCAATTTTAAGGCCAGCAGTCCAGTTCTTATTTAAATATTTAACTACAGCTATTCCCTTTGTATGTATGACGAAACGTGTAATGTAGCTATTTTTTAAAAGATTTTTTTGATTAAATGTATTAGATAGAAAAATAAGCTTTAATATCACATCAGATTTTTCTCTTAAGCATGCTTCTGATGATATGTTCTCTGAAGTTAAATATTCTCTGCATTGTATTGGATTCCAAGCTTACCTGGGCTGGTCGCATTTCCTTTGTCTGCAAAGGGTTTTGTCGTGTTTTTTATTGTGCTGTTTAAGAAAACGCATATCTTTAACTTTTTATACTTTTTTATTGTATAATTTTAGTACCCATATTTGGGTCCATGATGGCAATGTCTATAAAGCATTACTCCTACAGAAAAAGGGCTTGGGAATTATCACTAGTGCATCGTTCGTTGAGCATTATCGTCCTATACTGAAAGACTTTAAAATATTATTCTGACTGTAATTATTAAGGGTAATTTATAAAATTAAATATTTCATCAACACTATGAATATTATACAAGGAATAATTGTGTTACTGTCACACATAATATACGGTTGACTAAATCCAAGAAACATTATAACAATAATGACATTAATATGTTTACTATATTATCGAGAGATGCCCATTCAACTAACTAAATAGGTTTTAAAATGTTTGTAAGGTTGGTTACATGTAAACTCATGATGTTAATACTTTTTAAAGCCAATACTAATACAGTATTTTGAAGTATTCTGTTTTATATTTTATTGCTTGTGCTTTAATGCTGTATCATATAATTTTATTGAACTGATTTGCTGACTAATGTTAAATAACTTCTTTTGTTGCAGTTCTAAAATATCAATAAACTAGCTTACCTACGCGACGTTGCACGGTTAGCTCTTTAATTTCGAATGAAGAATTAAGTGGTTTCACTTACTTCCTTCGGCTCTTTATGAAATTATTGTACAATGGTCTAGCAGACTTTTATGACGAATCCTCAAAATTACTCGTTATAACTAACTTATACAGTCCCAGGTATTCCGAAAAATCCCATGATATTGTGGTGTATTAATAATTTGGGGGTTACATTATTGTCATTACCAGACACATTGTTGTTTACGTCACTCTTGGCTGGTAGCTTTGCTAGCCACGAGTAGTGGGATATAGCGTCTGTCTCAGTTAGAATTCCGTGAGGAACGGACCGCGTGGGTAAGCCGGGCTTTGGAATGGGATACCTCCCACCTTCCATTTTTAATAATGTAGGAACCCCAAACGGTTGAGAAATAAACCTAGGAATGTATGAGTAGATTTCTGTTATGGATTTTGTGCAGTAAAAACCCACGCTTTCCTCTAACCTCCACACCGCGTTTTGTTTCTCCACAGCCAAGTAAGTATACGCCCTCTCAATGTGCGTGCTGGGTATTAGAAATTAATTTAATTTTCATGTGAACTTTTAGATCATCTACCCAGCATGTAGCAATATTCAAGTAAAAAGATGTAAAATATCGGCGGAACTCCTGATTTCCTTAAACTCCCACCGACAGCCTTCCAAGTTCTGGAAATACTGCTTAACTTATAAGTACCGTTTGGTGGTGGAACCATGCTTGTTGGTCGAATGGTCGAGCATGGAGATGGCATTTTAAACATTTGTACCTACCTTTTCTTTACACCAATTGTTATTTGATAGCACAAAAGCTACCTAGTTTTCACTAAATGCATAGAGCCTTAACATACAATGAAATAAAGGTGAAGCTGGTGAATATGAAAATGCCCCACTCCCAGGCCACCGAGTTAACCTTTTTGAAAGACACACAGCCTGCGACCAGCGAAAAAATACATATTCTGTATTCTTAATTATAAAATATAAGTTGATATTTTGTGTTTCTAATGTTAGCTGGACACAAATTTCCCTCTCTCTGTACTGTTACTTAATAAATCCTGTTAACGATCTTGATTATAATATACAAAGGGAATAAAGTAAAACTTTTTACAAGAGGGTTATTAAAATATTTTGATTCATATCGCACGCGTATCGTAACATTTTAGGCGCGATTCTCTTTTGTTTTGCTGTCTCTTAGTTGCTGTATCGTGACCATCTACATATGCGATGCTTGAATGAAATATCCGTTGTAATTGTCTTGTTTTACATGAGTATTTTATGGAGTAACAACAAACTATTTCCTACTCCATGGCATTCTCAATGAAAATTCAAAGCCTTTTTACTTTCTCTACTACGTATAGTAAGTAGGGGAAGTATTGTATTTCACCCAAAAATTCGATACCGAGATTTCACCGGAAATACATATTTTGAGACTCACTGAATCCAAAAAAAGCATTTTTGGAAACATGTCCGTGTGTATGTCTGTGTCTGTGTGTGTGTGTGTGTGTGTGTGTGTGTGTCTGTCTGAACAGCATAACTCAGAAACGAACAGTCGGATAAACACCAAACTTGGTATTTAGGTTCAGTATCTTCCAGAGATGCGACACGAAGGTTTTCAAGAAAATCCCCCCACCCCAGATTACCCTTTACATGAAACATTTTTCGAAAATTTTAATGTTCTCAAAAATGGCTCTAACGATTTTGATTAAAATAGCATATGTTTAAGGTATTTTCATGACAAATGAAATGTATATCTCGAATTTTCTGGGAATGTTTCCAAAAGTGTTCTTCATTCTGAACGACTTTTGCATAACTGGTAAACCATAAGAGATAGACAAAATTTTACTGCACAAAATATGTAGATCTCGTTACAATACACAATTTATGTCGTATACATTTTTTTTGTTGAGTGAACCGTTTTCGAGATATTGCTTGTTATTCCCTTAAATTTTCCAATACTTATACTTTCTCTCAAATTCGTTACTCATTACTTTCTCTACTACGTATAGTAAGTAGGGGAAGTATTGCATTCCACCCAAAAATTCGATACCGAGATTTCACCGGAAATACATGTTTTGAGACCTCCTGAATCCAAAAAAAGCATTTTTGGAAACATGTCCGTGTGTGTGTCTGTGTGTGTGTCTGTGTGTGTGTGTGTCTGTGTGTGTGTCTGTGAACAGCATAACTCAAAAACGAACAGTCGGAGACGCACCAAACTTGGTATTTAGGTTCAGTATCTTCCAGAGATGCGACACGAAGGTTTTCAAGAAAATCCCCCCACCCCAGACTACCCTTTACATGGAAGATTTTTCGAAAATTTTAATTTTCTCAAAAATGGCTCTAACGATTTTGATGAAAATATCATATGTTTAAGATAATGTCATGAGAAATGAAATGTATATCTCCAATTTTCTGGGAATGTCTCCAAAAGTATTCTTCATTGTGAACGACTTTTGCATAACTGGTAAACCATAAGAGATAGACAAAATTTTACTACACAAAAAATGTAGATCGCGTTAAAATACACAACTTATGTCATATACATTTCTTTTGTTGAGTGAACCGTTTTCGAGATATTGCTTGTTATTTCCTTAAATTTTCCAATACTTATACTTTTTCTCAAATACGTTATTCATTTTTTTATGTCCTGACATGCAAAGAGAATGGAATGCGCCACATAGCAACCAGCGTTAAAATATTTGACTATCGCTTAAAAGCTACCATATTCCGCTTGCATCTACAAGAAAATTACCAATAAGATTGACATCTCGATATCTCGATTAACATGAAGCATATGGAGAATAGGCGTTTGTAAAAATAGATTGTACAAGAGTAGAGAAAGTCATGTGAGTGTAACACATCAGATTTTTTTTTTATGTCCTGGACTTGCAAAGAGTATGGAATGCGCCACATAGCAACCAGCGTTAAAATATTTGACTATCGCTTAAAAGCTACCATATTCCCCTTGCATCTACAAGAAAATTACAAATAAGATTGACATCTCGATATCTCGATTAACATGAAGCATATGGAGAATAAGCGTTTGTAATAATAGTTTGTACAAGAGTAGAGAAAGTCATGTGAGTGTAACACATCAGATTTTTTTACAAGCATTAACTTTTATAACGCCAATTGTTTGTGTTTAGCTGCAAAGGCTTTGCAAATCCTTTTTGTACCTTTAGGCATTTATAAAATGAAATTAGAAGGTGTTTTACAAACCATGTTCGTTAAAAGGTTTTGGTTTTTCAACGATGAAAGAATCATCAAAAAAGATTGAGTGGTTTTTGAGGTTAACCTACACACATACACATAAAGCTTTCTATCTTCATAAAATTAATATACATATGAACTAAATTGAAAACTAATAGAAATCACTGTAGAATCTTCCCACCAACTTAATGTTGCTGTGCTCCAATTACTAAAAATACTATCTGAGAAAGAATGTAGTTTCGAGTTATTGTGTGATTCTACACAAGGAATGCAAGAGATTCCAAAAATAACCCATTATCGTATATTACACGTGCGATTATTCACTTTCACGTGCCTTAAATGCCGCTATAAACTTCGGCATATTCTCTTAATGTGTTCGCTATTTAATAATGTTTTTTTGAAGGTCTCGTATATCTTTAAAAACGAAATATCAAATTACTTAATGGGGCGCCATTACATGCGCCATGAATTTTTATGTTTTGGTTTTACTACCAGAAGAAAACGTGATGTATAACAGTCACACGAGTTTCTCTTATCAATTATTTTATAGCCATCCTAAAAGCTATTCATATGTGTTTAGAGTTAGGCTTTTCTTCTTCTATTTTATTCTTTCTCTACCGCATATAGTAGGTAGAGGAGGTATTTTATCCACCCAAAAAATCGATACCGAGATTTCACAGAAATTCATCTTTTAAGGCCCCCTGAATAAAAAAAATTAGAAAATGGTTCGCGCGCGCGTGTAAATCTCTCTCTCTCTCTCTTTCTCTCTCTCTCTCTCTCTCTCTCTCTCTCTCTGTGAACAGTATAAATCAAAAACGAAAAGTTAGATAAATACCAAACTTGCCATTTAGGTTCAGTACTTTCCAATGATTCGGCACAAAGGTTTTCAAGAAAATCCCCCACCCCAACTACCCTTTACATATGAAACGTTTAGAAATTTTTTATTTCTAAAAAATGGCTCTAACGTTCTAGATTAAAGTACAATATATTAAAGATATTTACATAGCAAATAAAATGCAAGTGTTGAATTTTCTAGGAACAGCCTGTGAGGTCCAGTTCAGTTGGAACAAATTTTATATAATCTTGTACAAGTGTTAAATCTTATGCGATAAGTTTTTTTGTGGCATAAGCCATTTCTGAGATATCCGTTATTAAAGGTTCGAGTTGCTCATTACCTGGTCATTCTTTTAAGTCCTTTCAGCATTCAGTTATTTCTCACGATTGCATGGAAACAGTATTGAATTTTCAGGTCAGAATATAGCATCCAGTTCTTAAACATTTGAATATCGCTGTTCTCTTTGTATCTATAACGAAATGTGTAATGTAGCTATTTCTGCAAAGCTTTATTTGGGTTAAAATGTAGTAGATGGAAAAATAAGCTTTAGTAAAAACAGTTTATACACTCGCTAATACATTATAGAGGGTAGAGAAAGTTATGTGAATGAATCACATCAATTTTTACGTCTCTTTAACTAGGTACTCATGTCGCGGCGGATCTGTTAGGCGATACCTCGTGCCTCGACGGAGAACAATTATCCTTCTAAGTCTCATCCCTGTACCTGTTGCTTCGTCACGTATTCATAGATATCTTAGCGCTAGGTAACTGTTCCTCTGCTTCTGTACGTGAAGGGCAGATGGCAGCTTCGACATGTGTCCCAGAGACCTTAGTGCTAAGCAACTGCACCTTAGCTTCTACACGTGCCGGGCAGATGGCATTAGGGAGTTGTCCGGTCTAACCTGCTGCCATTGTCTGTGAATAGATGGCAGCGCATTCGTTATTACCATGTATTTCCATTTTTACTATTATTTTAGACTTACGGTGGAACTTTGGATTGTGGTATTAAATATCCAATCCGGTTTTTACCTTGGTGTCTGAGGAAATCCACGAAAAATCCTAGTCAGATTGGTAGGCCCGCGTGACTTCAAACCCTTTCTCCCGAATGCGGCCCATAGACTTTACCGCCGCAGGCTCCTCAGCTGTAAGGAAGTATTGTATTCCAACCAAAAATTCAATACCGAGATTTCATCGAAAATAAAAACGTTTTGAAGCTTGCGGAATAAAAATAAAAACAAATTTAGAAAAACGTTCTGTTGTGCGAGTAAGTTAAAAATCATATTGTAGCATTCACATGAGTTTCCCTACTCGCCCTTTTACAAACTATAGTTACGAAATGTTATTCTTCTGTCTACTTCTTGTTAATCGAGATACATTTTCATTACACTTCTACAAATTTCGTTGTAGGTATAAGAAGAGTACAATAGCCTAAAGCTATAGTCAAATTTTTAAAACGGGATCGCTATGTGATGGCTTTAAAACTTCATGCTCTTTGAAAAAAACGAAGAGCGACTTCACTTCAAAAAATCTCATGTGTTACACTCCCATGACTACCCGTTTTTCATCTAGCTTCTGCAAAATACATTTACGAAAGCTTTTAATTTATCTACTCAAGATAAACCTTTTCAGAAATAGTTACATTATACATTTCGTTGTGAGTACAGGAGGGATACAGGGAGCCGAATCGATGGTCAGATGTTTAAATCCGAGTTGCTATATGCTGGCCTTAAACATCCACACTCTTTCTATGACATCACGAGAAAAAATCTGATGTATTGCACTCACATGACTTTCTCTACTCTAGTAGAAACTATTTTTACAAAAGCTTATTCTCCATCTACTTCATGTTAATCGAGATATCGAGATGTTAATCTTATTGCTAATTTTCTTGTAGATGCAAGGGGAATATGGTAGGTTTTAAGCGATGGTCAAATATTTTAAGAGCTGGTAGCTATGTGGAGCATTTCATTCTCTTTGTATGTCCAGAACACACACACACACACACACATATACAAAAATGAATATCGAATTACCATTTGAAAAAAAGTACAAGTATTGGAAAATTTAAGGGAATAACAAGCTATATCTCGAAAATGGTTCCTCAACAAAAACAATGTATATGCCATAAATTGTGTATTTTAACGCGATCTACATGTTTTGTGTAGTAAAATTTTGTCTGTCTCTTACGGTTTACCAGTTATGCAAACGTCGTTCACAATGAGAATACTTTCGGAGACATTCCTAGAAAATTCGAGATATACAATTAATTTGCCATAAAAATATCTTGATGGTATTTTATTTAAAATCGTTAGAGCCATTTGGAGAAAATTAAAAATTTCTTAAAATGTTCCATGTAAGGCGTATCTGGGGTGGGGAAATTTTCTTGAAAATCTTCGTGTCGCATCTTTGAGAGATATTGAACCTAAATACCAAGTTTGGCATTTATCCGTTTTTTGGTTTTTGAGTTATGCTGTTCACAGGTACACACACGGACCTTTTTCTAAAAATGCTATTGGATTTTTGGGTGGATTGCAACACTTCCTCTACTACTAAATAGCGGTAGCACATTAAAATATCTGATGTGTTACGCTCACACGACTTTCTCTACCGAGTAGCATTTATTTTGATATAGGTAATACAACTATTCCTACGAAAGCTTCCCTGTGTTTCACGTTAATCGAAATAAACGTTTGGAGAAATAGTTTAATTAAAGTTTCGTTACAAGAATCTATAATCACATGTCTGTATATGCTGACCTTGAAATTCCATACCCTTTCACATGACATCGTGAGGAACAGACGAATATTGACAGCATTTTAACATAATGATAATCTACTTAAGAATTCAGACCAAGAATAACGGATATCTCGAATATGGCTGATCGCACAGCAAAAAATATTTGAAACAAATTGCTTGTTTTAAAGAATTCTGCATTTTTTTTGTATAGTCAACCTTTTAATATGTTATGGTTGACCCGTTATATGAAATCATATAAAATTACTCCCGAATGAATATTCTTCACAGGACATTCTCAGAAAATTCAAAATATACATTTCATTTGTTATGTAAATGTTAATACACTGGTTCTGAGCTTTTAGGTAAAAATGATAAAACTGTCTATTTTTTAATTAAATCATATAAATATTCTAGAGACACTTGTGAATAATTTTGATCAAACGTTTTTCACGATCCACCATTTTAAAAAAACCCAGTGACATGTTTAAATCACCCGTGTGCTATTATTTAACCCCGATGGACCCTTTATCTACGAGTTTTTTTTCTCAGTTTTGCACATGAAATTCATTCCTTACATTTCAGTTTTGCTGTGACTTGTATGAAAATTTGCATATATAATCTCAAGTGTGCTATCTAAAAAGTTTATTTCTCTACAACTAATAACGTCAACCACAATCAAATGCTTATTTTATTTTCACTGTACTAAAGTATTAGAAAATGTCACTATTATACTTCTGACAAATTGTAATGTGCAACGCAGTTTTAGAAAATGTGCTTTTTTCGCTAATTAAAAATATTTAATTGTAGTATATGAGAAACTATTTCAGTTAGATTTTTGAGCTTTTGCACAAGCATTTGTTTGTTTACTCACATTAAGAGTGCCAATTTTCAATTGAATAATTTTAAAATTGAAATGAAGTTGAAAAATGCAGTCCCAGTGTCCCTTAAATATGTGTTGTTTTCATTAAAGTCATTAGATCAATTTATGAGAAAGTAAAAAATAACGAAAACCTTTCTATGTAAAGTGTAGTTTAGAATGGTGTAAGTTTGTTGAAAATTTTTGGGAACCTAAATTCCAATTTTGGTGTTTAACTGAAAATAATCCATTTTAGTAAAGGACATAATTGCTTTACAGCTACAATGTCATATTTAAGTGAACGTTAATGGAGGTGTAGGCGTGTGTGAACTTTTGAAATAATATATGCCTGATTTGCACGCTTGCCCCTGGCAATCGTTTAGTTTAACCTCATGGAGGTATGTGGAATACTCAGGCGAAAGGTGTGTTGAATAACCTTGGCTGCATTTTCATACTCTATCAGCACCTTCAATCGTATCGAGTATTGGTTTTAACACTCTCAATCAGTGGCGGCTCACGCACAGTTTATTAAGATAGGTATAATAATGAACTGCATCATTTGAAGCCGTTCTCTGCGAATTAAATATTGATAACGTTTGATGTTACCTGCTCTATTGATAAATTTTATGTCATCTCGTAACTGGTTCTGCGTTTAAAGCCAGTTCCTCTAGTGATATACGAGGGCAGTCCCCGAAGTACCCGACCTGACGTATATATAGCGGTTGTTTCAAACATATGACTATGGTAGAAAGTATCACCCGTATAAAGCTTAAGTTTGACGATGCTACGTTGTTTAGTAATTGTTTGGCAGCCATCAATAGTGAACACACTCAGCGAATTTGTAAACATGGATAAAGCTGGTCATCGTTATGTGATACAATACTTTCATTTGAAAGGTCTTTGTCCAACTAATATTAAAGCTGAGTTTGATTCTACTCTGGGGGAGTCTGCTCTTCGTTTATAACAGTAAAATATTGCATGGCAGAGTTTAAGCGAGGCCGTACGAGCTGCCAAGACGAACATTGCAGTGGTCGACCAAATGAGGTGACCACGCCAGAAATCGTGAACAAAAACCACATAATGGTACTGGATGACCGTCGACTGAAAGTGCGCGAGGTAGCAGACATCGTAGGCATTTGAAAAAAGTGCTGTATATCGCATACTGGCTGAAAATTTAGACATGAGAAGGCTGTGTACAAGATGGGTGCCGCGTTTACTCACAACGGAACAAATGCAGCGTCGTGAAGATGTTTCAGTGGAGTGTTTGGCGATGTTTCGCTGCAATAAAGCCGAGGTTTTGCGTCGATTCATAACCATGGATGAAACATGGGTCCACCACTTCATACCTGAGACGAAGGAACAGTCAAAGCAGTGGACTGAAAGGGGAGAATCGGCTCCAAAGAAGGCGAAGACAGTTCCATCTGCAGGCAAGCTCATGATATCAGTTTTTTGGAATGCACGTGGAATAAGTTTCATTGATTATCTTCAAAAAGGAAAAGCAATCGATGGCGAGTATTATGCAAACTTATTGCACCGTTTGAATGATGAAATCAAGCAAAAACGGCCGCATTTAACGAAAAAGAAATTTATGTTTCATCAAGACGATGCACCAATGCACACATCCAATATCGCCATGGCGAAAATAAATGAGTTAAAGTTCGAATTTCTTCCTCATGCACCCTATTCGCCAGACTTAGTCCCCTCTTCTGATTATATTCTGTTTCCAAAGTTGAAGAAATGACTTGGTGGTAAAAGATTTGCTAAGAATGAAGAGGTGGAGTTTGCAGTTGATGGCTATTTTGCAGAACTCGACTGTTCTCACTATAAAGTGGGTATCGAAGCTATTGAACATCGCTGGGAAAGGTGTATCGAACTGAAAGGAGACTATGTAGAGAAATAAACATGTTATTTCCCAAACTTTTTTGTTTTCTTTGTTAGGTCGGATATTTCTGGGACAGCCGTCGTAGCTATTGAGTTTTTTTATCTCATGGTATGCGCGAGTGTATTTTGAAAGGATAACACTATTTTAGTGACTTGATAAATTTTAACATTGAATAAAACGTTCGGTTTGAGAAGAGTCATTGTATTACATAAATAATTACTTCTATAACGACAATTAAGCGTTAGTTGCCGTAAGTCGCAGAAATGTTGTTCGGAAAGATCCCTCTCAAAAGGCGCTACATCTTTCTCACTCAAGCGCGTCACTTTGCGCCACACAACTTAAAAATGAAATTAAAATCACAAGCGCCGTCACACGAGTAAGTCACAGTATATAGTAGCTAACTCTGATTAATAATGCACGACATTTTCTTAACTTAAGCTCCGCCCTATCACTACCCCTACCAATGTTCTTTCTCACACGGCCCAATCTTACAATCCTATGTATGCGTGTCTTACCTTGTTGCTATGCGTTACCTCCTCGAATCTCAGAATTTCATTCCCTTTCTAATTTACAGAATTATTGCTTACGTGACTTTTCAAATGTCTGAGATCAAACATACCTGCAGTCCAGAAACTTTTATACAAATGTATTTCTTCACCATGACTTGCTAATTTCTTTTTTCAGGCAAATCTTTCTACTCAGGCAAAGTGCATTATACATTCATGTAATATACCGCAGTTGTTTATTGTAATTATTTCTCCTATCTTACTATCATTTAATTATTTATATTATCGCGTCAATAATTACCTTATCACGTTTAAATCACATAAATCCATGCCTATACAAACAATTCTTCTTTCAACTTCATGTTAATCGAGATAAATGTAACAGAAATAGTTTTATTAGACATTTCGTGTAATACTATATTCCTCATGGGGTATACGCGGATACAGGGAGTTGAAACAAAAGCAAAATCTTAAAATGGGGTTGCTATATGAAATTCCACTCATAGCATTTCTCAAGATAAGCAGAAAAATGCTGAATTAATACTTAAAAAGTATTTGAAAACCCTGGCCAGATACGAACATCTATGTGTATCTACTTGTGTTAATAAGATGTTCCTTAAAAGTAGACCAGTGAGTTTATAAAACATTCATCTACATCCTTTAAGAATTTCAGTCTGATATCTCAAATAGTTTCTGAGATAACAGGTCATGATATTTGGTGGGATACAGCTTTTAACCTACCCTTAAAGGAAGGGCATGTATCCCTTAGGACCAACCACCACTGCTCTCTATAGTCGTTTTTAGCTTTCTAAGAATGGCAGCTTGAAGTGCACGTGCCAGCAGTTCATCCAATTCTGTGTTACATAGTCAGGTCTGTTGGTTTGTCCATGTTGCCAGAAATAGCAACGTATAGATACAAGGATTTAGGGTCAAAGGTAGACATGGAAAAAATTTCCTCTCTTAGCAGGAGATAAAACCTGTTCCTGGAGTCGCATTGATTGTGAGTGATATAGGATCGAGGCCAGTGACGATAACCTTGTGTTATTTATTGTTTGTTGAACAGAAAACAATAGTGACATATATTCTACACTTGTGTGCGTGTGTGATACTAGTGCTATAGCTGTTTGTAAACCAGTAAACATTCCTTTGGGAGTCACATACCACCGAAAACCTTGATGTCTTTTCTAGAGGCTGTGATTAACTTGCTGGAGTGAAAATGTTTTCAAACTTAGTATGTTAGCATTTTATTAATACCGTTGGAAGAGTTTATAGTTCCCTCTAACTATGTTTCTCCCCCTCTCGCAACATTCCATCCCTTTCCTATCTGTGTAGCTTACATGCCATGTGACGTTTTGGAAACCAGTAATTTAACTTCGTGAGGCGATAAAAAATCTAATGTCTTGCATTCACATAATCTTTTTACCTAATATCGTTTATTTTTTATTTACTTCATATTAGACAAACCTTTGCAGAAATAGTTTCATTATACACTTCGTTATAGGTACAAAAGAGATAGAGTAGATGAATCGACAGTAAATGTTTAAAAGAGAGACGGTGTATCCTGGCCCTCAAATTTATACTCTTTTTACAACATCGGGAGAAACAACTGAATGGCGATAGCACTTTAATAAGTGAGAAAGTATTGACAGGTTCAAACAAATAACGAATATCTCATAAAGGGCTGCTTTAACAGAGAAACATTGTTGGAAATAAATTCTATGTTTTAAACAGATTTACATTTTTGTTTAGTATGTTTGATTTATCAGTTAAACTGTCATTTATAAATATCTCTCACTGCACAAAACTATTCTCCTCTGTTCTTCTCTACATCTCTTCCATAATGTCCTTTTTCCATGTGTTCATTTCCTTCTTCCTCATATGGCAACCTTGATAATTTCTCGTCGCATATCTATACCATCTTATTGTCTTGATATATCTGCTGTAATGTTATTTTTTTACCTGCATCATATTTCTAATTACATTTCATTTCTTATCTTTCTCTTTTTTAAGCCCTTGTTGACCTCCAGTGATTTAATTACATTGCGAAACATTTATTTTTGAAATGATTTTGCACATGGAAAATTGCTGATCCATACAAAGCAGTATTTCTAGAAAAGTTCTGTAGTGTTTTCAACGTTTTGCAATATTCAAATTGCAAAATTTGATACGAAGCTAAAAATCTCTCTGAAATTTTCAGCATTGGTGGAGAATTGTTGAATAAGGAAACTGATTTTGGCTACTTTAGTAATACTTATTTATTGGGCAACTAAATATAATATATGATTATGAAACAATGAGGAAAAAGCATATCAGTATTTGAGAATGTTTTGCAGTCAAACTAATTGCATTTCCCAATAGCCCAAAAAAGATTTTTTTATTACGCTTTAGTGGTGCAGAAATTATATCTAAATTGTTCATTGCGAACAGTATTTTGATAATGTTAGTAAATAAATAATTTCTCGGTAATGCTTTAAGTTAGTATTCTAAAAACACTAAGTTTTTAGAGCACATGCCAGTATAACAAAATTTTGAAATTGATAGGTCAAGAATTGCGCATTTTAATCCATGGGTTTCCGTAAAATTTAATATTCTAAAAACATAGAAATAAACACAATCTTTCTGTCTACGTCCCCATGTCGCTGATGAAAGCTGTGATATAAATGTAGTAGCTGTCGTTCAGTTTAACCACACAAATAATATAAAAGGCCGAATTATGTCGTATTAGTTTAGCCTTTCCTTGTGTGCTAATAGTGGTGAAACTGTTTCACAGAGGCGGTATCCGAACCACCCCTTCATTTCACATCGATCATAACATCATTCATTGATTCGTTTCTGTGCCTTTGAATTTTTATTTTGGGCCAGTCACATTGAGTACTCATACGACTAGGTGGAGTCAGAGGTTGATTACTTCAAAGTGGAAACAAAAATGTAGAATGTAGAAAGTAAAACAGTATTGCGATCTAGGGGAATGACCCACTTTTTATGCGCGTCATGTACAAGTTTGTTATAGATGGAATAGCAGAGGTTAAGTCTCACAAGAGAGTTATTTTCTGAAATATGTGTATTCTAATACATAATTAGGAGAGAGCAATTCATACTGCTTCCATTTCACCATCAAAATTTATTTGATTTTATGTTTTCCTACTGAAGGCATCAATGCATACTACTGACATCTGACGATGATTGTGTACAACATTAGATAGCTCCATCCACAGATACTCAATTGGTAACCAAGTTAACCACACTTCCGGACGCTTGCGGTTATGCCTGCATTCCAACCGCAAAGTAATAAATCATCATACACTTCAGTTAATGTAATTTGGTCATCGGTAAATTATAGAGTATACATAAATCTATCGCCAACATTATAATAATAGTAGTAGTGGTAATAATAATAATAATAATAATAATAATAATAATAATAATAATAATAACAGATGGGACCTCAATACTCGGTAGTATCGAAGTATGCCTGATTACGTTTACGCCACGGAGGGGACACCTAGCACCTTGACCAACACAGGGATCTTTTGTGCATACACTCCTGGTAGGAACGTGTGACATGAGGGAACCGTAGGTGAAGTATGGGCTGCAGGACCGGCCGACCTGCTGGGGTCCTTAACAGTCACAAGCTTGACCACCCAGCCGGAGAGCGCTCAAGGCAACCCTACCAATCCACCTGAGGGTGAATCACAGGCCCTCTACAGTGGAGACCGGGGAAAGTTCGGCCCAGCAGCAGATACTCAAGCGGCCTCCATATGACGGGGCCGAGAAGAAATTCAAATTCCAACATTCAAGCCATCTGCGCCATCTGTCTGCAGTCGCCCCACGCACAGCCCCGGAGCCAACTTGTAAAAGAGGATGATGAAATTAGAGGGAATCTGGGAATAGAAATTCGGGGGGAGTCAATGAGCCCCCCCAGGTTTCGCCTAGTGATCCAGGGAAACCCCGAAAAAACCCATGGGTCAGGAAGGTCGGCAGTAGGAATCGAACCCACGACCTCCCAATGCGGGCCACAGGACGCAACCGCCTGAACCATCCATCTCGATATGTATGCCTAATAGTTTGAGATAAACCTTCGATACTTTTTCGATCCTTTTGAATGTTGCTGCGTTCAGTTTTATGCTAGATAAGGAATGAAAAGAGTCGAGACTTCACGTTGTTGCCTCGCACGTGTCCCCAAAGTGTTGTTAGATTATAGTTCTTGATAGACCTTGATTGCGTTTCCTGTAAGTGAATGAATGCAACATTCTATACACTCATGTGTCTAAATAAAAACAACGTGGGGAGGAGTAGAGGTACTCATATAACATGCAGCGTTAACTGAGTTGTGAATGAAGCTGATTTAGTTGACACACTAAATCACGTTTCTGCAATAGCCTGGCTTGGTGATTCACTCTCAGGTATTATATTTACCCACTCCGGTGGCCAAAGTCTGTGAATCCAGCAGAAATAAATCAGAACTTAAGACCTGAGATAATGCAGCACATGAAAATATTTGTTCTTTCTTTTCATCTGCTTATGTTTACGTTAGTCAAACCTTTTATATTCAACTGTATATGCTAGTGTATAAGGATGAGTAGTAGAGAGGCTTAATCCACAAGCTTACTATGTTTCCAAGTGTTGCATGGCTAATTACTTACGTTATGTGGCATTTGTGAAAATTGGTAGAATGGTGTAACAAACATATCATTTTTAGCTGAGTTTAATGTAAAATATATATTTATATTTTCAACATTACAGAATAAAAAGGAATTGATGTTTCTATTTATATGAATAGAAAATTTTTAAAAGAACGTTTTTAGTACAAAACATAATTAAATAAAATGGAAAGCAAAGGCATAATTTTCTTCTTCATATTATTATTATCATCCTTGACTAACAATAGGGAACATATAACCCGTGGCATTATCAAGATTGAGGCAATATTTTATATCACAACACTGTGAATGCCAGAGTGATTGTAGTGTAAATTAACATTATTGTATGACAATGATTTGAGATGTTTGTTAATTATAAGCATTGTTAGGAAATAAGTATACACGACTTCACTGAAACTGACAATAGAGTGGGTAACAATGAGCTAGGGGGTGAGTTGTTTATCAATTAGAAGAGGCAAACAAATGACGTCAGAGTAGCGTGCCTTTCTTTAGAAATGGAGGGAATATCTTCCCTAGAGCATATGTGTTCGTAATTTTTATTGGATATAAAAACAGACGCTAATGTTGGCGCCCTTTATTAACCAATTGCAGCTCTGTTATAATGTTTAGGCATATCGGGGTGAGGGAGTATAAATTCCGTGCCAAAGACAAGTAACGCACAGTTTAAGAGAATCATTCACGGGTTACACGTCGCCCAGTTCGACAGAATCATCCACGGGTTACACGTCGCGCAATTCTACAGAATCTCTCGCGTCGTAAAGCTAGTTACAAAAATGTGAAATACTCAAATTAATAATGTGCGGCAAATAATTATAGATTATAGTTACATTGGAAAATATAACAGTTTCAGTCGGGCGTGTATCAACAGTAAATATGTGAAATTGAGGAAGTGTCACGGCAATAAAAGTGTAAAAACAAATTCTTTTATCAGTTTTATCTTTTAGTAACAACTCCTTTCCGTTTACACACCCTGTTCAAGAGATTTGCTCGACTGGGTAATAATAGCTAGCCGGAGGACAAAGAACTCAAAATTCAAAATAGTAAAACAATAACAGGCGCTCAGCAAATAAGATAACACGAACGATACCGCGACAAGATAAAAAAATTGCTGCCAGTTGGAGAATGTTAAACAGGAACAATTTCGGAATTAGCGTACACAATACAAAATTAGTTACATGCAATTATGCACAGAAGACTATTAATAAGAACATAATTCAGAGAACAAGCAATCGCCTTTACAGTTTTTATAAAGTGAGTATTGAGTATCGGTGCTCAAAAAATCAGATAATAATAATAATATTAATAATAATAATAATAATAATAATAATAATAATAATAATAATAATAATAATAATAATAATAATACACGTTTACGGATTCTAACGCATTATTTAGTCGACATAAGGTACGTGGCTGTAATTTAACGCCATACACACGTTATTTACGATCTTGCTTTTCTCATTCTGTAGAAGGTGTGACTTGAAACAATGCTTTTTTTAAGTGTAAAATCCTGAGCAGAATATTTAATACCTATATAAAGTAATCCCTATACATTGTGGACACACCCAGGGTCCCTCTTAAAGGAATGTTGTTCGCTAGAGACCCAACAGACCATCATTCCTGTACCAGAATTCTGGGAAATCAAAGGGCAACTCTTTATCCGCACGGTCATTCTATTTTCTGCAACGCATCGTGTGGTTGTGCCATTAACACGCCCACTCAATGGGGGAAATACAAGCTCAACAGGTTTCTTTAACACGGAGCCGTTGTTTCAGTTGCTTAGTAACTAAATCTCCTAGTACACGATCAAATTTTTGTCAAATTCAATGCTTTACAAGACTTTCCAAGAGTTGTCACAACTTCACAGCTTTTCTTGTCAAATTGCTTCCAAATGCTTTTAATGTCTTTGAAAATCTTGAAAGAAAATAAAAAAATGCTCAAAGCGGGCAAAAATATGATAATGATTTGATGCTTTGGCCAATGAAATGCAAGTATTTTACAGTGCGACACGAAATCTGCAACAACAATGGCTATCTGGGTAAGAAATCTCGTATGCAAGCTGATTAGGTTATACGAAAGCTGGCTATGTCTACACGTTGTGGACTCCGTGGATTACCATAACAAGAAGAAGACGGGGGAATATGAAGAAATTGCTAGGCACATTTCCAATGTATACAACAATATAACGTTATATAGTGTAGTTAAATTATCACTTCGTGTTATTTCTACTGCGTTCCTTAATCGTAATGTGATTTCATACGTGAAAATTCTATAATTACAAGGCATGTTTTTAAAATAAGTACCGTTTTAATATTTTTCCGCTTCAGCGCTGCAGTCTCTATTTTGAGCATATGCGATCAGTTCCTCCATCCATTTGGAAGTCAGACGCAATTGTGAGCGATCGTCACTTTGTGTTTACCTACTGTTAGAACGTTTCGAAATGTTCAATACAATCGAATGGCCCCCGACTATGAAATAAGATTAGTGATTTGTTTTATGAATGCGAGAAAAGCCAGCAAACATTCATCGCCAATTGCGCGAGGTTTATGTGGAAACAATAACGAGTGACAGTGCCCGGCCACACACAGCCAAACAAACTCAAGGTGTCATCGCATCATTTGGTTGGGAACAATTCAACCACCCTCTCTACAGTCCGGGTTTGACACAAAGCGATTTTCATCTCTTTATTCATCTAAAGAAATTCCTGGTGTAAAACATTTCAAGAACGATGTTGTGAAGCAAGAAGTGCGGATATGGTTTCATCATAGGCGGCACCATTCTTTGACGAAGGCATGCAAAACTGGTTTCTCAATACAAGTGCCTGAATAACGGCGATGACTATGTGGAGGAGTAGTGTAAGGTAATGAGTGATAATAAAATATTTGGAAAATAATGTGATATTTTAAAAGATTTATCGATACTTACTTTAAAAACATACCTTGTATGTAAACGACAATATTTCATTGCTAATTATTATACCGTGACGAATTAAAAATGTGTTCTGACGGGATTCAGAGTGGCAAAATGGCAAAATGTGTAAATACACGTTAATGATATTGTCAAGTCTTTCGAGGTTTTGTTAAGTCTTGTCCAATCTTGTTCAAATGTTGAAATATGTTTGACAATTTTTCTTGCAAACCCTTGAAATGAACAAAACATTTGATCATGTATAAGGGGATTTAGACATAGGAATACACAAACCAGTATTCTATGCGTTTCCTGATGAGAAAAAGAAATGGAATTAAGATTTTAGAAGTGTGCACTTCGATAAATAATGGCAGAACAACAAGTGCAAAAAAAAACAAAAAAAACACCGCTTTTAATGATTTCTACATTTTTTCTGCAGTAATTTTTACTTCCTCTACCACCTACCTGGTAATTAGAGGAGATGTTGCATTCCACCCAAATATTCGATACTGAGATTTCACAGGAAATACACGTTCTGAGGTCTGCTGAATGAAAAACTAATTTTTAGGAAAATATCCGTTTGTGTATGTATGTGTGTGTGTGTGGTGTTTGTATGTGTGTGTATGTTTGTGAACGGCATAACTCTAAGTAACATGAAGACTGAAAAAAATCCCTCCCACCCTAAGCTACTACTTACATGTAAAATTTCCGATATTTTTGTTTTTTAAAAAAAATCTAATGATTTTGATTAAAACTTAAGATATTTACGTGATACATTCCTGGAAATAACCTGTGAAGTCAACTTAATTCAAAAGAAATTTTATTTTTTTATAACTAGTAAGTTGTATGTGTGTGAGAGAGAGAGAGGGGGGGGGGAGAGTTTACACATAAAAGCAGACGCATTTAAAAAACACAGCTTATTTCAAAGAACCTTTAGAACCTTTTTGGTTTTTTCTTGTATTTTTTTGTAGCGACAGTCCTTTGCAAGATATCCTTTATTATTGCCTTAGATATCTTAATACTTCGTAACTTGTTTAAAGTGCTTTAGCTATTCAGTTGTTTTTCGCTGTCGTGGGAAGGCTATATAGTGTCACACTTTTAAATACGTGACTTATGATTCGGCTTCCTCTATCCCTTTTATACCTACAACAACATGTATAGTTTTAACTATTTCTGCGAAGGTTTATCTCGCTTAACATCAAGGAGATGCAAAAATAAGTTTTCGTCGGAATAATTTGTAGACTCTGTATAAAAAAAATCTGATGTGCTACCTCACATGACTTTCTCTACTCTTGTACAAACTATTTTTACAAACGCTTATTCTCCATATGCTTCATGTTAATCGAGATAAACATTTTTAGACTCTATTTTATTGCTAATTTTCTTGTAGATGTAAGGGGAATATATACTTACAAGAGCAATATAGAAATACAGTAGCCTTTAAGCACATACATATCTCTTAATAGTTGGCTGCTAGGTGCAGCACCATTCCCTTTGCTACAGATTAATACTCTTTGCATATCCAAGACAAAAAAATGAATAACGAATTCCCATTTAAGAAAATACGTATTGAAAAATGTAAGGAAATAACAAGCAATATCTCGAAAATGGTTCACTCAACCAAAAAAAAAACAAACGAATATGACATAAATTGTGTATTTTAACGCAATCTACATTTTTTGTGTAGTAAAATTTTGTCTATCTCTTATGGTTTACCAGTTATGAAAAAGTCGTTCACAATAAAGAATACTTTTGGAGACATTCTCAGAAAATTCAAGATATACATTTTATTTGTCGTGAAAATATCCTAAACATGTGATATTTTAATCAAAATCGTTAGAGCCATTTTTGAGTAAATTAAAATTTTCGAAAAATCTTCCATGTAAAGGGTACTCTGGGGTGGGGGGATTTTCTTGAAAACCTTCGTGGCGCATCTCTAGAAGATACTGAACCTAAATACCAAGTTTGGTGTTTATCCGACTGTTCGTTTCTGAGTTATACTGTTCAGAAACACACGCGGACATGTTTCCAAAAATGTTTTTTTTGGATTCAGGGGGTCTCAAAACATGTATTTCCGGTGAAATCTCGGTATCAAAATTTTGGGTGGAATACAATACTTCCCTTACTTACTATAAGTAGTAGAGAAAGTAAAAATCTATATTAAATTAGAATAAGTAATTAAAATTTTAGAATGTTACGTCTGAAAAATTTGGCTGTCTCGAGGCACTGAAATAAAACGATCTGGCCACGCCTTCAAGTTATGACGTACTTCTATCCGTCTGATACCATAAAGTTCCCCCCTCTATTTTCAACCTTTGTGGTCTTATCTGATTACGAGATGGCGCCACAGGTGACTACAAATTAAAACAGAGTTACAGGCATGAACTGTTTACGAGCGATGCTTGTATTCGAGGCAGTATTTCGAGATAATACCTCGCAGTTCGCAATACTTCAGGATGAACCATTCTTAAGGTTTTAAATCTTTGATATATGCCTTCCAATGAGAGAGTGTTCGTAGAGAACTAGTGACCTCACGAGGTCGTGCCGATAGAGCGCTCTACTGTTACGTAGAGAAATACTTCAGCATTATATGGTGCTGAATTTGGACCGTAAAGTAGATGGATCTAATCGCTTCTTAAAACTCCTCTGCCTTGTCTTCGAAACATAACTTCAGAAAAGTAGCATAGTATATCGGTGCTGTTTCAAACCTATCCATATTTTCTGCTTTGTTTCAAATAAATGCTGTGTAGCTAGACTTAATCGTAATACTTTCAGCAGAAAAAGTAATAATAAAAAATGCTTAAAAGAAAGATTTGAGTAGCTTTTCACACTTACAAGGCGTACTCCAAAACTATGGTCCGTTTGATCATAACAACATCGCTCAAGAGACAAGGTTTTTATTGGCAGTAATATGTGCCTACATCTCGTATATACTTTACTTTTCCACATAATCGCCGTTCACATCTGCAGACTTGCTGTAACGCTGCACCAGCTTCTTTAACCCCTCGGCATAGAAGTCCGCCGCCTGGGACTTGAATCAGTTGGTAACGCTCGTCTTGAGTTCATCGTCGGTTTGAAATCGTTGTCCACCCAGCCAGCGTTTCAAATGCAAGAAGAGGAAATAGTCGCTTGGTGCCAGGTCGGGACTGTACGGAGGGTGGAAAAAGGGTTCCCAACGAAACTCTTGAATCTTCCCTTTGGTTTTGGCAGCAGTGTGCGGGCGTGCGTTGTCGTGAAGGAGGATGATGCCAGTCGACAGTTTCCCCGCAGCGTCGGATCGCACGTCTCAGTTTGGTAAGCTTTGCACAGTACATGTAATTGTTGACCCACGGTCTATGAAATCAATTGAAAGAATGCCCTTTTCGTCCAAAAACACGGTATCCATACTTTGCGGTTCGTGTACGGCGATTCCTTACACATTTTTGGTTTGGGTGAACCGGAACGGCGCCACTGCATTGACTGTTGTTTCGATTCTGCGTTGGTATACGTTATCTATGCCTCGTCGCCCGTAACAATGTGTGAAAACAAATCATTTTCATTTTGTCTAAAGCACACCAAAAAAACTGTCGTGCACTACGCATTCGCTGCTCTTTGTGCTGACGGTGAGTAGTTTTGTCATTCACCTCGCACAAAGTTTGCGATATCCAAGCTGTTCAATGACAATCCTGTAAAGTGAGGTTCGAGTCACATTTGGGAATTCATCAGCCAGACCACTAATCGTCAAACGCCGATCAAAAAACAGAAATGGAATGACCTTAACAGATTGCATACAAGCAGGCTAACAAGGAATGTGTTAAGTCATAAACAAAAAGGGAGAAATCGATAGGAAGACCTATGCTGAAATGGGAATGACACCGGAACAGATCAACAGTCTAAACCATGAAAGGAAGAATTAGTTTCACTAATCTGGACAAAAGTTTGGACCCCTATGCGTCAAACAAAATTGTAGACTACTCACCGGCATCAAAAGCTGCCCCTATCCTTACTTGGAAAGCGCATTTGCACAATCCTTATGTAAGAAAGCGAATAATTTTCTATCTCCTCTGCTGCTTTGTGCTTGGAAAGGAGTACCCAGGAAACAAAAGACAATCAAAACAAAGCAATTGGCGGCTCTAACGCTGTATACAAACTGAAAGAGTAGCTTAATACTTTATGACCTCTAATTACAATCGGTAGCGTTTTATTTACAATATATGTTGATATTTCATTTAAGCCTTCTGAGAAGCACAGCTGAAGATGTAAAAAAGTTTAATGTATAAGCGAACAGTTTTTAATATCTCATGTGAATATTCTTCCCATTACGGCATGGGCTACCGCCCACGTGCAAATGCATAGCCACAAAGAGGCAATTAAAATCCGATGTCCCTCGTGATTCCTATTTGGAGAAGTGTGATCATAAATAAGATCC
This sequence comes from Deroplatys truncata, assembly GCA_030765065.1. Classification (NCBI taxonomy): domain Eukaryota; kingdom Metazoa; phylum Arthropoda; class Insecta; order Mantodea; family Mantidae; genus Deroplatys; species Deroplatys truncata. The sequence goes on from CM060986.1 coordinate 49,127,549, forward strand.
CACTTTTTAAAGAATGTGATTTGTGTGTTTCGTTATTGTGGACCTTCCTGGAAGCATGTGCAAGGTATTCACTGCTCTTCGTCAGTGTTTTGTTGGCAAGATTGAGGACGTGGTGTGTTGCACAGTGTTAATATAAATCCTCACATTTCATACTCACGTCTTGGTTAATTAAGGCTAATGATATATGAAGTGCTGCTGTAATTATTGTGCTATTTGTTGCCTCTCTCCTCAGCTGGTTTATTACACTTCTGGTTTCTGCATTCAATATTTACGAAGAGGCTTATTACTGGTGTAATATTTAAGATGGTACAATTAAGATATATTCTACGTAGAACTGGAATGTATAATTTATATCATATGCTGACAGTGCAAAGGCCATCCAGCCTTGTGAAAAAGCTGGTCTATAAATTCCTATTCTGTTTTCATTTATCGGAGCTTCAAAGTTATTTGTCTTCAAATCTCAGACATTTAACTATCACATAACCATACTTGCCAAGTTCCTGAAATTGAATCCCATAAAACGTTTTGCTAATAATGAACCCAAGCAGAAATAATAAGAATAGTAACGTGCATAAAATGTGAGTCATGACGGAACGCAGCTGTTTGTTGGTGCTGACAAATCCAGCCCCACCCTCTGCCAGTGTGACCACCTCTGTTTAGCTAGTATAATTATAGTCACTAGATTGGCACGGTGCTTTATTTTCGCCTACATATGGTTGAACTGCGAAGAGTAATATTACAAGTTACGAGTAGTTATGTGTTTTAATAGCGGAGAACCGTTAAGACAATGCGTCATTGAGTTTTTGCGCAAAAATGTAATATAATAAAAACGTAGAAATAATGTCGCTGAAAAAAGCTCTCGTATAAATGTAATTGTCACCCAGTTTAACGTCACATGCAACTAATTCTTCACTTTTCCTCTAGAAGACCGAATTATGTTGTACTGGTTTAGCCTTTTCTTGTGTACCATTCGTTGTGACTCCTTCACAGAGGTGGTATTTGAACCACCCCTTCATTTCACATCGTCGTTGGTTCGTTTTTGTGTCCTGAATTATTTTCCAGGAGAAAATTGCAATCCAGGGGAATGGCCACTTTTATGCATGTCAATGTGTATGCTAAGATGTGTAATTCAATTCTAGAATTATAAAATCGTTATTATGATGTCAAAATCGTGCATAATTGCGCCTTTATAACACGAGTGGCATATTGTTGCTTAGCAACAATTACTAATAAATGCATTTTTAATGTATTGCATTATAATTCTCTCTTAACCCGCAAAATACTAAAGCTTTTTGTAATATTGCCCTTTTGATTCAGTTTTATCTGACTTGGCAATGCAAACGATTACGTTTTTTTTATCAAAGACGAAACATTTACCTTATTGTTGCATCTAGTACAAAGTGTACATATAAAGTAACAATAGAAATGTTCATTTAATCGATATGCCAATGGAGTTACTAGACGTTTTAGATTCATCCTGGATTTTAATAGATCTTACCTATAGTTTTCTCTTAAACAGAACTTTCGTTATTGGCTGAATCAATGAAAACTAGTGGCTGAATTACAGTAGATAGACATTCCTAAAAGAACAAAAGGAATCTGTCCAAAAGACAATTATATAAGCGTAGACTTTACTGGAATAGAAGAAACGCTAAAGTTAGGGTTTAAACAGACTATTCAAAAACAATGGTCGCTAGGGCAAACACAAGAATACACATTGGGGTAATAAGATTAAACGTTTTTTTGTATTTTTCAATATTTCAAGCAGAACTCAGCGGAATTAAAATGGTAATGACCTGGATATACCACCAAAACAAGAGTATCTTATCCTACGCAATTAACGCAGAATCCACTGCAGCACTACTGGCAATGGTGGATAAACACAGCACACAACCAGTAGCTGTCAACATTAGGAGGAAAACAATAAACCTGCAAAAGCACACTTCAATCACCTTCTATTGGGTCAAAGGACATGAAAGGGCTGACTACATAGCCAAAACAGTCGCAAGCTATAAAACCACCACAGACTACAACAAAAGTCCATTAAGCAAAGGAAAGCAGTCACTGAAGAATTACTATACAACAATCTGGAATTCAACATATATTAGCTTGAACCCACACCAAACTTTACATGCCTACTATTTTCCACAGACTCTCCCTACAGCTCTGAGCAATACGCAGTTCTCAACAATGATGTAGCAACTGTACCTCTACTTCTATAAGTGCCGAGCAGATGGCATTAGGGTGCCGTCCAGTCTACTTGCTTTCATTATCTGTGGATAGATGGCAGAGCATTCGCTATTACCATCTATTTCCTTCTTCTGACTCTCATAGATTAGGCCTATCGATCTGTTCTGTCCTGAGTCCCAATTTTAACTGGTCCTCCTATATCCCTTTTTCCTTTAGATTTGTATTGTAAGGCCTTCTTTAGAATCCTTATTTCTTCCATTCGTTCTTTCCATTTTTATGTTCTTTTATATTATATTTTTTTCCTTTTCACTATTATTATTACCCTAGTTATTTTACGTCGCTTTAACTACATATTCACATCGACGGATTTGTTAGTGGATAACACTTGAATGGATGTGTGCCCGACAGTTAGCCTTCTAGACCTCTTCCCTGTAACCATTGCTTCGTGACGTGTTCACAGAGACCTTAGTGCATAGCAACCGATCTTCTGCTTCGTGCCGTGCAGATGGCATTAAGGTGCCATCCAGTCTATCTGCTTTCATTGTCTATGGATAGAATGCACTGTATTCGCTATTACCCCTATATTTCATTTTTACTTTCTCTACTACGTATAGTAAGTAGGGGAAGTATTGTATTCCACCCAAAAATTCGATACCGAGATTTCACCCGAAATAGATGTTTTGAGACACCCTGAATCCAAAAAAAGCATTTTAGGAAACATGTCCGTGTGTGTGTCTGTGAACAGCATAACTCAGAAACGAACAGTCGGATAAACACCAAACTTGATATTTAGGTTTAGTATCTTCCAGAGATGCGACACGAAGGTTTTCAAGAAAATCCCCGCACCCCAGATTACCCTTTACATGGAACATTTTTCGAAAGCTTTAATTTTCTCAAAAATGCCTGTAACGATTTTGATTAAAATATCATATGTTAAAATATTTTGATGACAAATAAAATGTATATCTTGAATCTTCTGGGAATGTCTCCAAGAGTATTCTTCATTGTGAACGACTTTTGCATAACTGGTAAACCATAAGAGATAGACAAAATTTTACTACACAAAAAATGTACATCGCGTTAAAATACACGATTTATGTCATATACATTTTTTTGTTGAGTGAACCCTTTTCGAGATATTGCTTGTTATTCTCTTAAATTTTTCAATACTAATTTTCTCAAATGGGAATTCGTTATTCATTTTTTTTGTCTTGTATATGCAAAGAGTATTAATCTGTGGCAAAGGGAATGGTGCTGCACCTAGCAACCAGCTATTAAGAGATATGTATGTGCTTAAAGGCTACTGTTTTTCTATATTGCCCTTGTAAATATATATTCCCCTTACATCTACAAGAAAATTAGCAATAAGATAGAGTCTACAAATGTTTATCTCGATTAACATGAAGTAGATGGAGAATAAGCGTTTGTATAAATAGTTTATACAAGAGTAGAGAAAGTCATGTGAGTGTAACACATCAGATTTATGTTGTCCTGGACAAGCAAAGAAAATGAAACACTCCACATAGCAACCAGCTCTTAAAATATTTGACTATAGCTTAAAGCCTGGCAATTCCCCTTGCATCTACAAGAAAATTAACAATAAGATTAACATCTCGATATCTCGATTAACATGAAGCATATGGAGAATAAGCGTTTGTAAAAATAGTTTGTACAAGAGTAGAGAAAGTCATGTGAGAGTAACACATCAGATTTTTACTATTATTTTAGACTTAAGCTAGAACTTTGGGACATGGTATTAAATGTTCAATCCGGGACTTACCTTAGCGGCTCTGGGAAACCATGAAACCACCTCAGATGGGTCGGCCCACGGATTTGAACCAGGGATCCCCCAAATGCGGTTAACAGACGTTACCGCCCGAGCCATCCCGCTCGCTTTTTACTGTTGTTTTAGCCTTAAGGTGGAACTCTGGGCCGTGATATTAAATATCCAACCCGGTATTTACCTTGGGCAGGGAAACCATGAAAAAAAATGCAGATTGGTGGGCCCGCGGGATTTGAACCCGGGACCTCCCAAATGCTAATCAAAATTGTTGGTGCCATTTTTGAAAAAAATAAAAGTAACTAAAGAGGTATAGCTTGGTGCGGGGGATTTTTTTTGGTTTTGAAAATCTTCCTTGGAAAATACGGAATTTAAATAGCAATTTGATATTTATCTGAAATTTCATTTTTGAATTATGCTGTTTACACACATACGCGCACGCGCAAATCTTTCTAAAACTCCATTCTTTGCATTCAGGAACTTCAAAACCCCTTATATTTCCGATAAAATCCACATAGAATCTTTGGTCGAAATGTAGGTAATACTTTCCTATAAGCTAGAGAAAATAAAAAAAACGTCCATGTATCTGACCGTGAACAGCATAATTCAAAACGAAAAGTCGCTTCCAAGGATGCGACACAAGATTTTAGGAAAATCTCGCTCCCCTACATACTATTCTTTTAATGGAAAATATACCGTTATGTTTTATTTTATAAAAAAGGCTCTAATGAGTTTGATTAAAATTGCATATGTTTAGAATATTGACATGAGAAAGATATATCTTAAATTTCCGTGATATCCTGCAAAATTTCCTTTACTTGATTGCATTTCATATAATTTTGTGTAACAAGGAAATCTTAAAGGATAGAAAAATAAACTTATAACAGAAATGATGTAGATGTCACTAAAATGCACAATTTATACTAAATAAAGCTTTTCGTAGCTTTAACCGATTTCGAAATATTCCGTGTTACATACAAGTTTAGACCTTTCCTAAGCGTCATCTAACGGTGCTTGAAAGTTTAAAACTCATACTTCCTATCCCCCTTACTTTTGTTTCCATCGCAAGAGCTTATTACCACGAATAAACATTTAAATGGTGTTTCCGAATGTTGAAACCTTCTTGATTAATTTCAAATAAATCGTAGATAAAACTATATCATGTATCAAGTAGTGAGGGCGCAATAATAGTTTTTACTTTCTCTACTACGTGTAGTAAGTAGGGGAAGCATTGTATTCCACCCAAAAATCGATACCAAGATTTCACCGGAAATATATGTTTTGAGGCCCCCTCAATCCTAAAAAAAACATTTTTGGAAACATTTCCGTGGGTGTGTGCCCATGAATAGCATAACTCAGAAACTAACAGTCGGATAAACACAAAACTAGGTATTTAGCTTCAGTATCTTCCAGAGATGCGACACAAAGATTTTCAAGAAAATACCCCCACCCCAGATTACCCTTTACATGGAACATTTTTCGAAAATTTTAATTATCTCAAAAATGGCTCTAACAATTTTGATTAAAATATCATATGTTTAAGATATTTTTATGACAAATAAAATGTATATCTTGAATTTTCTGGTAATGTCTCCAAAAGTATTCTTCACTGTGAACGACTTTTGCATAACTGGTAAACCATAAGAGATAGATAAAATGTTACTACACAAAAACTGTAGATCGCGTTAAAATACACAATTTATGTTATATACATTTTTTTGTTGGGTGAACCATTTTCGAGATATTGCTTGTTATTCCCTTAAATTTTCAGTACTTATACCTTTTCTCAAATGGGAATTCGTTATTCATTTTTTTGTCCTGGTAATGCAAACAGAATGGAATACTCCACATAGCAACCAGCTCTTAAAATATTTGACTATCGCTTAAAGTCTACCAATTCCCCTTGCATCTACAAGAAAATTAGCAATAAGATTAACATCTCGATATCTCGATTAACATGAAGCATATGGAGAATAAGCGTTTGTAAAACTAGTTTGTATAAGAGTAAAGAAAGTCATGTGCGTGTAATACATCAGATTTTTTTCTTTACTTTCTTCTAAAGCAGCAGAGCTTAGTTTGCAGAAACACGCAGCTGTAGGGGTGCGATATTCCTGTTTGTTCGGTAATGATTTCCATCAGTCGCTCTGGGAGGCTTACCGTTCCTCTTTGAAGTTCCCTGAGGTGAACTAGGTTTAGAACGCGAAATGTTTAATGCATCAGTAGCAAAAATTAAAATGCAGCAAAACCTGCATCTTGATGTACGCTTCTTGTTTTTAAACAGAATACCTCGTCAGATGCGTTGCAAATATTAAGTTTATGCATTCTGCATGTACCACACAAGTGGTCCTGTTAAGGCTTTTTTATGTGCGTCTTCAAGGTTTGGTCGGAGATTCATTCCCAACGTCCTTATAAAACTTTTGTTACGTAATGTAAATTCTGAGCTTCACAGTTCTTAGAAAGCGAAAATAAACGTATGTGCTGCCTAAGGTTCTATGTAGAGCAGTTTCTACTTAACGTCTACAAAATATTCCTTCGAAGGTTCATTAATTTCTCTATCACGTAGGTACATACAAGGTACAGAAGGTATTGTATTCCATCCAAAAATTCGATAACGGGATTTCACTGGAAATAAAGGTTTGAGCATAACTCAAAAACGAAAATATTTTTCGAAATTTTTGATTCTGTAAAAAAAGCTTTTGAGATTGAGGCAGTATTTTTAACACTTAAATGATTTTAGTCAAATTATATAATAAAAAATATAATAATAACCCGCCTTAAAGCAACATGTATATGTGAGGATATATAAAATGTGTATATTACAGTCATTGTATATGTTTGTATTATTGTATACATGTAATAATGTTATCTGAATGTATTACGTAATTTAATAATGTAGGAGCTGTGAGAATAATAGGTTAAAAGTTGCTAACAATGAGATAACAATGAGGTAACCTTGAGGCAATAATGAATTTGAAAGTTTAAATGCTACTAGTCATTCCTGGAGCAACAATAATGTAATTTTTGTTTGTGACAGTTTATAAAATAGCCAATCAACAACCAGAAAAAAGCTTAAGTTAAATTAAAGTATTCTATTGGAGTAGTTTAGCCAATCAGAGACTTGAAATACAGAAATTTACAAATTTAGGCGGTAGAAATCAATTCAATTGGTTGTAGACAGCGCTCATAACTGGACGCGTTGCTTGCAGACAGTGTTCCTAACCGGACGCCAGACACGTCCTCGAGAAATTTAATACGTGTTTTGTGTGAGACAAAAATAGTTTGTGTTATAAAGTGCAAGTAATTAGTAAAAAAAAAATCTCACAGCTCTCTCTATATCAGTGAAGTGTTATTTAAATCGTGTTAAGCATTAATAAAAGGAGTGAAGTAAAATTATAATCTGTGCAAGCCTACAATACAACTTACTTCAAATTGACGCCCAAAGCGTGGTGCATATAATGTAAAGATACTATCGTTTTCACGATTTTGATTAAAATACAACATATTACATACAGATATTTACATGACAAATAAAATATATATCGTCAGTTTTCTGGGAATAGCCTGTAAAGTCCTCTCCATTCGCAAGGAATTTTGTATAATTTTGTTTAACTGATATACATTAAGCGATAGACGAAAGCATACTACACAAAAAGTCTAATTCTCTTTGAAACACACTATTTCAAATAAATTTTGTGGCATAAGCCAATTCTGAGATAACCGTTATTAATGGTTCGAAGTGTTCATTAATTACTTGGTCATTCTCTTAAAGTCCTGTCAGAATGCAGTTGTTTCTCGGGATTGCATGGAAACGGTATGAAATTTTAAGGCCAGCGTATAGCGTCCAGTTCTTAAACATTTGACTGTCGCTGTTCTCTTTGTATCTGTAACGAAATGTGTAATGTAGCTATTTCTGCAAAGGTTTATTTGGATTAAAAAACGTAGTAGATATAAAAATAAGCTTTATTAAAAATAGTTTGTATACTCATTAATAAAGGATAGAGGGTAGAGAAAGTAATGTGAATGTAACACATCATAATTTTTTCTCTCTGCTTTATTTTCATCGAGATAAGCAGTTTCATTACACATTTCGTTACAGGTACAAGAGGGACAGAGGAAACTGAATCGGTCAGATGTTTAAAAGTAGATCTTGGTAAGCCCGTTTAAATTCTATTCTCTTACCATCACATCGCGTGAAACAACTGAATTGCAACAACACCTTAAAAATGCTGATGTACGAGGGCTGTCCCAGAAGTACCCGACCTAACAAAGAAAACACAAAAGTTTTGGAAAAAAATATCTTTATTTCTCTACTTAGTCTCCTTTCAGCTCGATACACTTTTACCAGCAATGTTCAATAACTACGATATCCTGTTTATAGTGAGGACCGTCGAGTTTCTGCAAAATAGCCATTAACTGCAGACTGCAGCTCTTCATTGTTGGCAAATCTTTTAGCACCAAGCTATTTCTTCAACTTTGGAAATAGAAAATAATCAGAGGGGGCTAAATCTGGCGAATAGGGTGTATGAGGAAGCAATTCGAACTTCAAATCATTAATTTTGGCCATTGCGATAATATATGTGAGAACTGGTGCATTGTATTGATGAAGAGTTTCTTTTGCACTAAATGCGGCTGCTTCTGCTTGATTTCATCATTCAAATGCTGCAATAATTTTGCCTAATACTTGCCATTTATTGCTTTTCCTTTTTGAAGATAATCAATGGAAATGATTCCACACACATTCCAAAAAAACAGACGCCATGACCTTGTCTGCAAATGGAACTGTCTCATCTTTAGAGCCGATCATCCCCTTTCAATCCACTGTTTTGACTGTTCTTTCGTCTCAGGTGTGAAGTGATGGACCCATGGTTATGGATCAACACAAAAACTCTGCTTTATTGCAGTGAAACATCGCCAAACACACGACTGAAACATCCTCACGACGCTGCTTTTGTTCCATTGTGAGTAAACGCGGCACCCATCTTGCGCACAGCTTTCTCGTGTCTAAATTTTCACTTAATATGCGATGTACAGCACTTTTTTAAATGCCTACGATGTCTGCTAGCTGGCGCACTTTCAGTCTGCGACGGACCTCCTCGTGGCGTCGTCTTCCTTCCTTCTTGGAGCTGTTGGTGGCTGGTTCCTGGAATTCAAGCCTAGCACACTTGTGTGTTACCCTATTTCTAAACTCTTCCCAGGGTGTGGTGACGGTAGATGAAATGAAACTCCACATAATTTGAACTTTAATTTATTGCGTAGTGATAATGTTTTGTAATGCCGCTAGCCGTGTGTTTTAAATCTATACGCAATTCAAAGGGGCCTATCTTCAGCGATTTACCTCCCCAAGCTAAATGTGTTTCCCATATCTGACTGCACACGCATCGCCACGAACATGGCGTGAATTTTGCCTCTTCTCCAGGACCAGACGAAATAAAATCAGACGCGAGAGCTTTGCACGTGCGCGCTTTTATACTCGCTTAGGGGGACGCTAAGTTCGCCTAGTTATTTTTAAAGCTCATCTGTTATTGGCACTCCCCTAAGCGTGCTATGAAAACATTTGCCTCCAAATCTGAAGTCTTGACAAGTTTGGGATTTCCAAGGTGTCAAAATCTCTCTCCCTCTCTTTCTATCTTATCGCTATCTCTCTCAGTTCCTGTGACTGCTGTAGCCAGGTTGTCAGATCTAACCCCTCTTTCTACCTGCCTGTTTCTCTTCTCACGGCTAGTTAGCTTCACATTTTACATATATGTTACAATACTCAGCTTATTTGCTATTACATTCATATTCCCGATGTATCATAGTTCCCGCTACAAGTCGACATCATCCAATACCATTTTGTGGATTCTCTTCACAATTTCTGGCATAGTCACCTCATTTGCTCGACCACTACGATGTTCATCTTGACAGCTCGTACGGCCACGCTTAAACTCTGCCACACAATATTTTACTGTTGTAAACGAAGAGGCAGCCTCCTACATAATAGAATCTACTTCAGCTTTAATATTAGTTTGACTAAGACCTTTCAAATGAAAGTATTATTTTCATAATGATGGCCAGTTTTATCCATGTTTACAAATTCGTTGAGAGCCTTCACGATGGCTGCCAAACAATTACTAAACAATGTAGCATTGTCAAGCTTCAAAGTTAAACTTTATAAGGTAGGTACTTTCTACCACAGTAATTTGTTAGAAACAACAATCACTATCTATACTTCAGATCGAGTACTTCTAGGACTGCTCTCGTATTACATTTACATGACCTTCTCTAACCACAATCATTTATTTTTATATAGCTTCCAAACCATTATTAGCAAACTTATGTTTTCTTTTTGTTTCTATGTTGATAGAGATAAACGTTTGCAAATATAATTTCATTACACATTTCATTTTAGAAACAAGAGGGATGGAGGAAACCAAATCGATAGGTGTTTAAAAGTGGTCCATACTTTTTCCATGACATAGCGAGAACAAGTGAATAGCGACAGGACTTGAAAGAAATTACAAAGTATTGAACAATTGAAACCAATATTAAGGGATAACTCGGAAAGTTATGCAACAAAGAGTTGTTTTAAATAAATTGGGGTTTTAAAGACTATTTAATTTTGTCTGTCTCTTGCATAATTATGAAAGCTCCTTCCGAATGAAGAGACATACACACAAAGGGCTGTTTCTAAAAATCTGATGTGTTACACTCACATGACTTTCTCTACTCTTGTACAAACTATTTTTGCAAACGCTTAATCTCCATCTACTTCATGTTAATCGAGATAAACATTTGCAGACTATCTTATTGCTAATTTTCTTGTAGATGTAATGGGAATATATATTTATAACGGCAATATAGAAATACAATAGCCTTTAAGCATAGACATATCTCTTAATAGCTGGTTGCTAGGTGCAGCACCATTCTCTTTGCCACAGATTAATACTCTTTGCATATCAAAGACAAAAAAATGAATAACGAATTCCCTTTTAAGAAAATAAGTATTGAAAAATTTAAGGGAATAACAAGCAATATCTCGAAAATGGTTCACTCAACAAAAAAATGTATATGACATAAATTGTGTATTTTAACGCGATGTACATTTTTTGTGTAGTAAAATTTTCTATGTCTCTTATGGTTTACCAGTTATGCAAAAGTCGTTCACAATGAAGAATACTTTAGGAGACATTACCAGAAAATTCAAGATATACGTTTTATTTATCATGAAAATATCTTAAACATGTGATATTTTAATCAAAATCGATATAACCGTTTTTGAGAAAATTAAAATTTTCGAAAAATCTTCCATGTAAATGGTAATCTGGGGTGGGGGGATTTTCTCGAAAACCTTCGTGTCGCATCTCTGGAATATACTGAACCTAAATACCAAGTTTGGTGTTTATCCGACTGTTCGTTTCTGAGTTATGCTGTTCATAGTCACACAGACACACACGCGGACATGTTTCCAAAAATATTTTTTTTGGATTCAGGGGGTCTCAAAACATATATTTCCGGTGAAATCCCGGTATCGAATTTTTGGGTGGAATACAATACTTCCCCTACTTACTATACGTAGTAGAGAAAGTAACAATGCTCTATGAAAACAAAGACGCAAGTTCTGCCGGTTCTTCCCGAAGTGACGTTTTGTTGCAGATGGGACTTGTCACTTGGAGACCACGTCCTATATTTATGGCACAAAGTTTCCAGAGCGTTAACCGTCCCTGAACTCGTTCTAGTAGCGCTTACACAGATGGCGCTGACAGGCTCATGTGGCGGTATCTAGGGGACTGGGTTTGCTTCCCCTCTCGACAGAAATATGCAACGAAAGTAAATGCCACTCAGATTCAGGTGCCATTTAATATTTGTCGAATAGGTCAAGGTATCTTCCGTCGTGACTGACACAGTAATTTGGTATGTCGTTCTAGCCCATTGACTTGGGATTCCAACCTCGGTTCAACTTATTCACTCTGGAGTTAATGAAAGTAGGTAATGGAGACATCAACAAAGTAAAAGAACACTAGAAGGCTATGAAATAATTATATTTTTTCTTTCTCTTTCACATACCTACTAGCTAGAGAAATTATTGCAATCCAACAAAAAAATGTGTTACCAGTGTTTCACCAGAAATGCATGTTTTGAGGTCTCCTGAATTAAAAAGTTACTTTATCTACTTATCTATAATAATCACAGAGAGTTTTGTATTTAACCCAAAATTTTATATCAAGATTTCACCAAAAATACAAGCTTTGAGGATCTTTAAATCATAAAAAGCCTTTTTATCCCTCTACTACCGATTAACATAGAGAAATTATTGCATCCATCCAAAATTCGATATGGAACTTTCACTAGAAGTACACTTTTGAGGTCCCCTGAATCCAAAATGAAAGCATTTTTGTAAAAAAAATCTGATGTGTTACACTCGCATGACTTTCTCTACTCTTGTACAATCTAATTTTACAAACGCCTATTCTCCATATGCTTCATGTTAATCGAGATATCGAGATGTCAAACTTATTGCTAATTTTCTTGTAGATGCAAGGGGAATATGCTAGCTTTTAAGCGATAATCAAATATTTTAACGCTGGTTGCTATGTGGCGCATTCTATTCTCTTTGCATGTCCAGGACATAAAAAAATCTGATGTGTTACACTCACATGACTTTCTCTACTCTTGTACAATCTAATTTAACAAACGCCTATTCTCCATATGCTTCATGTTAATCGAGATATCGAGATGTCAATCTTATTGGTAATTTTCTTGTAGATGCAAGAGAAATATGGTAGCTTTTAAGCGATAGTCAAATATTTTAACGCTGGTTGCTATGTGGCGCATTCCATTCTCTTTGCATGTCCAGGACATAAAAAAATGAATAACGCATTTGAGAAAAAGTAAAGTATTGGAAAATTTAAGGAAATAACAAGCAATATCTCGAAAACGGTTCACTCAACAAAAGAAATGTATATGACATAAGTTGTGTATTTTAACGCGATCTACATTTTTTGTGTAGTAAAATTTTGTCTATCTCTTATGGTTTACCAGTTATGCAAAAGTCGTTCACAATGAAGAATACTTTTGGAGACATTCCCAGAAAATTCGAGATATACATTTCATTTCTCATGACATTGTCTTAAACATATGATATTTTCATCAAAATCGTTAGAGCCATTTTTGAGAAAATTAAAATTTTCGAAAAATGTTCCATGTAAAGGGTAGTCTGGGGTAGGGGGATTTTCTTGAAAACCTTCGTGTCGCATCTCTGGAAGATACTGAACCTAAATACCAAGTTTGGTGCTTATCCGACTGTTCGTTTTTGAGTTATGCTGTTCACAGGCACACAGACAGACAGACAGACAGACACACAGACACACAGACACACACACGGACATGTTTCCAAAAATGCTTTTTTTGGATTCAGGGAGTCTCAAAACATGTATTTCCGGTGAAATCTCGGTATCGAATTTTTGGGTGGAATGCAGTACTTCCCCTAATTACTATACGTAGTAGAGAAAGTAAAAAAAAGAATAACCAATTTGAGAAAAAGAATAAGTATTGGAAAATTTAAGGGAATAACAAGCAATATCTCGAAAATGCTTCACTCAACAAAAAAATGTATATGACATAAATTGTGTATTTTAAGGCGATCTACATTTTTTGTGTAGTAAAATTTTGTCTATCTCTTATGGTTTACCAGTTATGCAAAAGTCGTTCACAATGAAGAATACTTTTGGAAAATTCGAGATATACATTTCATTTGTCATGACAATATCTTAAACATATGATATTTTAATCAAAATCGTTAAGAGCCATTTTTGAGAAAATTAAAATTTTCGAAAAATGTTCCATGTAAAGGGTAATCTGGAGTGGGGGAATTTTCTTGAAAACCTTCGTGTCGCAACTCTGGAAGATGCTGAACCTAAATACCAAGTTTGGTGTTTATCCGACTGTTGGTTTCTGAGTTATGCTGTTCACAGACACACAGAAACACACACAGACACACATATACAGACACACACATGGACATGTTTCCAAAAAAGTTTTTTTTTGATTCAGGAGGTCTCAAAACGTATATTTCCGGTGAAATCTCGGTATCGAATTTTTGGGTGGAATACAATACTTCCCCTACTTACTATACGTAGTAGAGAAAGTAAAAAAATGTATGCAATAAACCCCATACATTGGATGAGCTAAAAGAAAATATCAGGGTAGAAGTTCACTCAAGTTTAGATATTAAATCCTCGAGTGTAAATGAAAATTTCCTGAGACGATGCGAAAGATTTGTAGATAAGAAATGGATAACATTTCCAGCATCCCTTATGATAAGGTATGTATCTATTATCATTGTAATTGAAACTGTAAATATGAGAACATGAGGTAATTGCCCGAATATTATAACTGTTTCGGGGTAGTCAGAGCTATAGCGGCCGGCGCGCAAGCAGCACTGCAATGGCCGCAGTGTTGAAGAAAAGCATTGTATATTCCCTTTCTACATGCAAAATAAATACGCAATAAAACCATTTCTGCAAAATTTTACCTGGATGAACAAGTATGCAGAAGAATAAGCGTGGGTAGATCCTTGTGCCTGTAACTCACTAGTGTTTTTTTCGGTTTTAATGGCCTCAAAACGTATATTTCCCTGTATCGAATTTTTGAGCGAATACATGTCGTCTTATACTTATCGTAGGCTAATGAAGTGGCTGAAATCGAAATGGGACGAGTAACAAGAAAAGGATTGGTTATGGAGAGGGCCGTGAAATATTGGTACAGGATCCTGAATTTTGGTGAAGAAAAGTTGTTAAAACAGTGCATAAAATATAAATAACTACTGGGTAGGTGAATTAAGAAATAATTTAGAAAATAATGGTGTGGAGAAATTTGGAGAAAAAGAGAAACAAACAACAAAGGGTTCCGGAGGAATATCAGAAGTTGATTCGAAGGTACTGAAATACAAAAATTATTTAGTCAGAATACGAAGAGGACATAATTGGTATTTCATGTTACAACGAAAACTCATTGGGAAAGATAAGAGCTATACAGACACACCAATCAAGAAGAAAGAGGGGGATAGCATGGTTACGAGCAGGAGTTTGGAGGCTACAAGGACAACGAAATGGCTATTCGAAAGGCGAATGTCCATTATGTGGTGAAAGAGAAGATCTACACACCTTAACTTCGAATGCAGGGAAACAAAGATTTGGATAAAGAAAAGTGTATGGTATAGAATGAATAGGAATACTGATATAAATTAAATTTTAGACAAATACTGTAAGAACATGGGGCACTATTTAGAGAAAGTAAAGACGAATGGAAAGCAACAATAATGTAAAAAATCTGATGTGTTACACTCACATGACTTTCTCTACTCTTGTACAAAGTATTTTTACAAACGCTTATTCTCCATCTAGTTCATGTTAATCGAGATAAACATTTGCAGACCCTATCTTATTGCTAATTTTCTTGTAGATGTAGGGGAAAATATATTTACAAGGGCAATATAGAAAAACAGTAGCCTTTAAGCACATACATATCTCTTAATAGCTGGTTGCTAGGGCAGCACCATTCCCTTTGCCACAGATTATAACTCTTTGCATATCCAAGACAAAAAAATCTGATGTGTTACACTCACATGACTTTCTCTACTCTTGTACAATCTAATTTTACAAACGCCTATTCTCCATATGCTTCATGTTAATCGAGATATGGAGATGTCAATCTTATTGGTAATTTTCTTGTAGATGCAAGGGGAATATGGTAGCTTTTAAGCGATAGTCAAATATTTTAACGCTGGTTGCTATGTGGCGAATTCCATTCTCTTTGCATGTTCAGGACATAAAAAAAATGAATAACGAATTTGAGAAAAAGTATAAGTATTGGAAAATTTAAGGAAATAACAAGCAATATCTCGAAAACGGTTCACTCAACAAAAGAAACGTATATGACATAAGTTGTGTATTTTAACGCGATCTACATTTTTTGTGTAGTAAAATTTTGTCTATCTCTTATGGTTTACCAGTTATGCAAAAGTCGTTCACAATGAAGAATATTTTTGGAGACATTCCCAGAAAATTCGAGATATACATTTTATTTGTCATGACAATATCTTAAACATATGATATTTTAATCAAAATCGTTAGAGCCGTTTTTGAGAAAATTAAAATTTTCGAAAAATGTTCCATGTAAAGGGTAGTCTGGGGTGGGGGGATTTTCTTGAAAACCTTCGTGTCGCATCTCTGGAAGATACTGAACCTAAATACCAAGTTTGGTGTTTATCCGACTGTTCGTTTTTGAGTTATGCTGTTCACAGACAGACAGACACACAGACACACAGACAGACACACACACGGACATGTTTCCAAAAATGCTTTTTTTGGATTCAGTGATTCTCAAAACATGTATTTCCGGTGAAATCTCGGTATCGAATTTTTGGGTGGAATGCAATACTTCCCCTACTTACTATACGTAGTATAGAAAGTAAAAAATGAATAACGAATTCCCATTTGAGAAAATAAGTATTGAAAAATTTAAGGGAATAACAAGCAATATCTTGAAAATGGTTCACTCAGCAAAAAAAATGTATATGACATAAATTGTGTATTTTAACGCGATCTATATTTTTTGTGTAGTAACATTTTGTCTATCTCTTACGGTTTATCAGTTATGCAAAAGTCGTTCACAATAAAGAATACTTTTGGAGACATTCCCAGGAAATTCAAGATATACGTTTTATTTGTCATGAAAATATCTTAAACATATGATACTTTAATCAAAATCGTTAGAGCCATTTTTGAGAAAATTAAAATTTTCGAAAAATCTTCCATGTAAAGGGTACTCTGGGGTGGGGGGATTTTATTGAAAACCTTCGTGTCACATCCTTGGAAGATATTGAACCCAAATACCAAGTTTGGTGTATATCCGACTGTTCGTTTCTGAGTTATGCTGTTCACAGACACACACACAGACACACAGACAGACAGACAGACACACACACACACACACACACACACACACACAGACACACAGGGCATGTTTCCAAAAATGCTTTTTTTGGATTCAGGAGGTCTCAAAACATGTATTTCCGGTGAAATCTCGGTATCGAATATTTGAGTGGAATGCAATACTTCCCCCACTTACTATACGTAGTAGAGAAAGTAAAAGATGAAAATATATAATTAAAGATCATTGTACTAATATGTTACTTATGTAGACCGCCCATCCTAGAGGCCAGAGCCAAATAAGTGGGCAGTCTAATAGATGTATTAACTTAGTACTGTAATAAACGTAATTAACTACTATAGGTATGTATAAAATATTTTTTTCTTTTTTAATTATTATATATAATTAATTATGCTTTTTGGAGACCTTAGCCTTGTCTTGGCATGCTTTTAGTATAGAGTCAACTGAAAAATTCTTTGCCACAGCCGGGATTTGAACAGGATTCTCCCGTTCTGCGTGTAGTTGCTCTAACCATTGAGCTATCGTGACAACATTTTGGTAGGACATCACTTCCCCAATTGACTCAAGTTGTTTCCCAGACAGACCACTAAGGCATCTCACTCGAGATGATAATTTCAATGGCGACCTGCCATTGCATACACTTTATTTGGAGTCAATTGGGGAATTCAAAGATCAACCGGCATGTTGTCATAGTAGCTCAATGGTTAGAGTAACCGCACGGAGAGCGGGAGAACCGTGTTCAAACCTCGGATGGCATTGGATTTTTCAGTTAACTCTATAGTAAAAAAATCTGATGTTACACTCCCATGACTTTCTCTACTCTTGTACAAACTATTTTTACAAACGCTTATTCTCCATATGCTTCATGTTAATCGAGATGTTAATCTTATTGCTAATTTTCTTGTAGATGCAAGGGGAATTGGTAGGTTTTAAGCGATAGTCAAATATTTTAAGAGCTGGTTGCTATGTGGAGTATTCCATTCTTTGTATGTCCAGGACATGAAAACAAATCTGATGTGTTACACTCACATGACTTTCTCTACTCTTGTACAAACTATTTTTACAAACTCTTATTCTCCATCTATTTCATATTAATCGAGTAAACATTTGCAGAAACGATCTTTTGACATGCAAAGAGATTTACATTTTACACATAGCGACCAGTTCCAAAAATATTTGACTATCGCTATGTTCCCCTTGTTTTGTATTTGCAAGGGCAATATAAGCACAGACATATCTCTTAGTAGCTGGTTGCTATGTGCAGCACCATTCTCTTTGCCACAGATTAATACTCTTTGCATATCTAAGACAAAAAATGAATAACAAATTCCCATTTGAGAAAATAAGTATTGAAAAATTTAAGGGAATAACAAGCAATATCTCAAAAAATGGTTCACTCAACGAAAAAAATGTGTATGACATAAATTGTGTATTTTCACGCGATCTACATTTGTTGTGTAGTTATGGTTTACCAGTTATCCAAAAGTCGTTCACAATGAAGAATACTGTTGGAGACATTCCCAAAAAATTCAAGATATACATTTTATTTATCATGAAAATATCTTTAACATATGATATTTTAATCAAAATCGTTAGTCATTTTTGAGAAAATAAAAATTTTCGTAAAATTTTCCATGTAAAGGGTGATCTGTGGTGGGGGATTTTCTTGAAAACCTTCGTGTGGCATCCTTGGAAGATACTTAAGCTAAATACCAAGTTTGGTGTTTATCCGACTGTTCGCTTCTGAGTTATGCTGTTCACAGACACACAGACACACACACACACACGGACATGTTTGCAAAAATGCTTTTTTGGATTCAGGGAGTCTCAAAACATATATTTCCGGTGAAATCTCCGTATCGAATATTTGGCTGGAATACAATACTTCCCCACACTTACTATACGTAGTAAAAGAAAACAATAACGACACATTTGAGAAAAAGTAAAGTATTGGAAAACTCAAACAAATAACAAGGAATATCTCGGAAATGGTTCAATCCACTAAAAAATGTATATGATAAATTGTGAGTTTTACTATTTTTGTGTGTGTAGTAAAATCTCATTACTAATTATGCGAAAGTCATTCGGAATGAAGAGTATGTTTAGGGAGATTCCCAGAGAATTCAAAAGATATACATCTCATTGGCAATGAAGATATCTTAAACATATTATATTTTAATCAAAACCGTTAGAGCTATTTTAGAAAAAAATCAAATTTTCGAATAATATTCCATGTAAACGGTAGTCTAGGGTGGGAAGATTTTCTTGAAAATCTTCGTGTCACATTCTTGGTAGATAATAAACTAAAGTACCAAGTTTGGTATTTATCCGACTTTTCGTTTCTGATAGACAGACTGACAAAAATGCTTTATTTGGATTCAGAGCACCTCAACTCTTGTATTTCCAGTGAAGTCTCGATATCGAATTTTTGGGATGGAATGCAATACTTCCTCTACTTTATATATACGTAGTAGAGAAAGCAAAAAAAAGTATAAGAAAGTATAAAATAAATTAAAAGTTCACAATATTTTGTTAAGGAAGGTCATTTTATGTGCTATTGCCATGTATTTATGGAACATTGTAGAAAAATCATGGTAAGGCGTTATTGTAAGTATATAATATATATATATATATATATATATATATATATGCGATAAAGACAAATCGTTACGCCTCTCAGGACCAGCAGCTAGAACTGCTCTTGCACCAGGACCTTGACTAAAACGATTTATGATGCAGTAGCTGTTCTGTCATCTTGATGAATACGCTAATTACAGCAAGAGACGTTTTATTTTAAAACCTGCCCCAGATCACATTAGTCGACGTCCGCAAGAAGAAAACGTTTACCAACTAGAGCGAGCGGCGTGATCTTATGAAGAAAGTGCTGATGAATTATGCATTTAAACATTAAAGTGTGTAACTAAGTTGTAATGCTTTCTGAAATATTCATCTCTAGCAAATGGGGTTACTTAGGGAAAATTCTGATGTGTTGCATTCACACGACTTTCTCTATCCTCTATCGTTTATTAGTGGGTGTACAAACTTGTCTTACTAAAGCTTATTTTTATATCTGCTTCATTCTAATTCAAAATAAACTTCTGCAGAAATAGCTACATTACACATTTCGTTATAGATACAAAGGAAACAGTGATAGTGAAATGTTTAACAACTGGACGCTATATGCTGGCCTTAAAATTGCGGTGGTATTACTTATAATGTTTGTGTATTTGTGTTTACTTCACGCGTTGAAGCCATCTTGTGACGTGATTCATTTGTTAGGTTTGTTAGCTCCATCTGGTGTTAGCAATTTGCGGTAGTATTAGTGTTTGAAAGAATGCGACTGTTATATGTTTTAATTTTTGTTTACTGTCCTCCGGCTAGCTATTATCTTTTCTTGGGTCGAGCACTTCTCTTTATACAGGTTGTGTAAACGGAAAGGAATCTTTTATCCAAAGATAACACCGATGAAGAAATTTATTATACACTTTTATTGTCGAAACACAGTCACTATCACATTTACATATTGATCTTGACACTCGCCAAACTGAAACTGTTATAATAACTTCTTACTGATCACTTTTAATCCACGTACTTCAAACCTTTTGTATAATTAACTTTACAACACTTTAGATTTTTCATAATTCTGCTACGCGTAACTTGTGAATCTATAGCCGACGTGTAATATTTCTGCTGGACTGAAGGCGACGTGTATCATACAAAATATTTTCGACGAACTGACGGACATGCGACGTGTAGTGTACAAAGTATTTTGATGAACTGAGAGCGATCTACCTCTGACTTGGCTTTTTATACTCATACACCCAGATATGCCTAAAGATTATAACTGAACTGCAATTGGCTAATAAAACGCGCCAACATTAGCGTCTATTTTAATATCCAATGAAAATTATGAATACATATGCTCTAGGGAAACGTTCCAGAAGATTCTCAAGGAAAAACGCGCCAATATTACGTAACTTCCTCGTTTCCAATAATGATAAACAGCTCACCCCCTCGCTGCATTATTGCACGCTATTATTGTCAGTTTCAGTAAGGCCGTATAAACTTCTTTTCAACAATAATTACAATCAATAAACATCTCAAATCAATGTCACAGAAAAATGCATATTCATATTACAATCATTATTTACATTTAAGTAATTTGTTATACAAATTACTGCATACTGTTTCCATTCAATCGTGAGAAACAACTGAATGTTGACAGGACTTTAAGAGAATGGCCAAGAAATGAACAATTCGAACCATTAATAACGGATATGGCTCACGCCACAAAGAAAGAAAACAAAAAATGTAATTTTTTAAAATGAGAACCTACAATTAGGGTCAATTTAAATTTGCCCTAAAATGACCATCACAACGTCCTCCAAATAAAAGTGACTAGTGGTATTTACTTTCCCCCATGTTATCAAACAACTTTTATTCAAGACATTTCTTTCTACAAAGCTTAGCTTTAGAGATGATGTACAGTCTCAACTTAAATGGTCCACCCTGTATGTTTAAGATATTTGGGTGAATAATAAAATGTATATCTTGAATAGCTCTTCCTTGATAAGAATTTTGTATAACTTAGTTCCACTGAGACTTAGCTAAACGCCGATCAGTTGGACATTCTGAGGTTTTACCGCGTCTCAAGCGCAAACTTCACATTGCGAAGTGATTGACCTGTCAATACATCTGTTCTTAATGTTATTTATGCTCGACCATGCGAAAATGTAGTATTTACACGACTGGTAGCAGTACTGCAATGAGCCTCATTAAAGTACACCTGTTCATTAAAGTATTGGTATTCGACCAATCAGAAGTGTCCACGTAACATTGTGAAAGCGCAAGTATCGATTATTCTGCGTAGTACGTCTCGCAACGCTAGCAACTTTGTTTGACACAGGTGCTACAAGGTCATTGTGTTATAACCATAGATAAAGGAATAACGATTGTAACACATCACTGAAACTAGAAACGAATACTTATGAAACCTTTAATTTAGATACATGGTCGACATAAACAGTCGTATGAAACTTGACTATAATGGTGATTAAAACGCTCGTATGATAATTATTAACCTCAATTCGCTTCGCTCGGTTAATAATAATACTCGTGTTTTGTTTACTACCATTATAGTCTCGTTGCATAATATACTATTTTTGCGTTATCAATTGCTGTGGATAAGCCGGGTTTCCATTCACAAAAAAGACAAAGGATTACATCTTTCGCTGTACCTCAAGCGTCAACTTTACGTTACGATTTATAGATATGTAATTGGCCTATAGCGATGCAATAAACGCCATTTCTAATATTATTTTCTATGTTATCAATTGCATGAAATAATTAGGAGGTTGATGTGTAAATAAACAAAGTTTATCCTGAAATTCATATTTACTTAGATTTTTGAATGGATTATATCACCTTACTCAATGAAACCATCCCCAAAAACAGAAAAATGCCTGTGAAAGTCGTTTTTTCAGATCATATTTTTGTTTCAGAGATATTTGCGGTGCTGGTTTTAGGTGACTTATGCTGTATATAAAATCAATGAATAGTTTTATTATCGATACAAAATCACCAAGTAAACAGAATTCTTTGCAGAGAGAAAAAGAATGGGGCGTGTCTCTGATTGATATACTATGATAAGAGCAGGGAACGAAGAGGACACCTCTCACCTCGATCCAACATGGGTAATTGCTGCTTACCATTCCAGGTAAAAGGGGTGAGGTGAAGGAATCGCAGGCAGGCTGGCTGGCTGGCTGGCTGGCTGTCTGTCAGATGAGCAAATGTCCCTACGATTCTAAGATTGAGGACTCAGTTACATCGGCGGGCTGCGCAGAAAATGCTTCCCTCTGGTGGAACTGAGGAGGCTGCCATCTTTCCAAAGAGCAAACTCCACCTTTCGACACCGAGCGTAATGACATCCCTTAAGCCTGCCTAAAACATGAAAGAGGAAGCGAAGTGATAGGAAAAAGAAGGGGAAGGAAATTCGTGCTAGAAGAGAAACCACTCTCATTGTCTTGCCAACGAGAGAAAACCATGAAAAACCTATGCTCAGACCCCAGGAATCGAACCCAGGACCTCCCGAAGGCGAGTCTCGCACGTTAACGCGGATTCATCTCGCTCGGCGTGTCTCTGATTAGTTAACGAGATAAAACCGGCTTCTGTTAGCAGTAAAACGCATTTACTACGTGTTCCGTATAGACACTTTGAATCCCTTGGCTTGTACAGCAGGTTACCTAACTGGGTCAGCTCGGAGACGCCTCCTTGCCTAACATAAACTCTTGACATTTCATCATGCCTGAACACACCCTCTCCAAACAGAAAATTACTGCAGTAAGGTTCGTCAATGAATTCCTTGGCGCTTGCAAACCGGTTTATTCTAAAAATGTAATCGATAACCTTTACCGACTTGCACCGCACCTCTTCGACTGTACATACAGCGATATGATACGGGGGCACTACACCCCCTTTCCAGGTCAAGTACAGGCTGATTCATGCAAATGTATACTGTTCACTTCCAGGAGGAAGTCGGCATTATAGTTCAAAACATATTGGTTTTCATTAACATCACCACCTGCAGAATGATCCAATGTTAGAAAATTAGAGAATTCAAATCAAAATTCAAAATCGTGTCTACCACTTACCCATAGTAAAGTAGAGGGAGTATTGCATTCCATCCAAATATTAGATACCGAGATTCACTGGAAATGCATGTTAGGCTTGCAGCGGAAGTACGAATTTAATTTCTATAGCTGTTGTTCGGGGAAGATTTTGGACAGCTTTGCGTGAAATAACAATACAACTTTTCGAAATAATTAAAGTAGTTTTCTTTTTTGTAGATTATTTCATTCATAATACTTTTGGTTACAATTTTCAAATTTACTTTAATTCTTAATATATGATTATTATCTATTATCATTTATATTCTGCTTGATGAACCTACATATTTTAATGTATCATTTTTGTTAACACTTTTCGTAATGTTATTCTGTTCTATGTCTTTATGGAAAACCCATTTCGGGCCAGTTCCTTAAATAAAAATTGTCTGTAACGTGGAAATTTCTTAACTGCGGGGAGGGTACATTAATATCAATACTTCCTGGATCCGCCGCAGCTGGAACTCCAGCCTAAACAGTTATAATATTCCCGCAACCACCTCACGTTATCATATTTACAGTTAAAATTACAATTATAACAAGAATAATATTATACCTTATCATAGGAGATGTTGGAAATGTTGCCCTTCTATAGCCACATATTTCTGGCATCATCTCAGAAAATTTTCAATCACACTCGAGAGTAGTATCAACACCGGATGTACTCTTTTGGTTCATACAATATATGGGGGGTTTATTTCTTTCACTTTATTTTTCACGTGAGCGTCAGAGTCGAGTAAATTTTTGTAATTGGTTTTTGCGAAACGATAAGAGAAATTGATCCACGCTTAATATTTTTCTCTGACGAAGCATGGTTCAATTTGTATGACTGCTTCGTTGTAAAATAACACATATTGAAGTACAGAGAAACCCGATTTTATACACAAGAATCTCTTGTGAGTGGCAAAAGCTGGTGTGAAATAAATACATACAATATAATACGACCTATATAAAAATCAATAAATGCAGAGAGATACAGGAATTCTTACACAAATGTTTTGAACAAGACTTACGAACGTAAGTCTGGATTTTTCCAACAAGAGTTTGTTACCGCACTTACAGCTCTAAGTCATTAAATGTAATTCAGGAAATTTGTGAATATAGAATAATTACTAAAGAATTCTGGCCTCCTCGATACGCTGATTTAACTTATATGATTTTTATTTATGAGAGAACTTGAAAAATAAGTTGTATGCAAACTAAAAGAAAACAGCCGAGAAAAAAAGAATGAAAGTTCCCTGAAAAGGTGTCAGAAATTTGTGGTTACGCAAGGAAAAAATTTCCAACATCTCTTATGATAAGCTGTGTGATTATTATGTTTATAATTGTAACCGTAAATATGAAAACGTGAGGTGTTGTAACTGTTTCAGCGGGAGTACGAGCTGCGGAGGCCGGCGCGCGAGCCGCATGCAGTGGTCAGAGTGTGAAAGAAACACACTGCATTATTTTCGAAGTAAACGGGCTATGACCTTGCATTAGAATACCTTAAGGGGACAAGGTAGTCTGAACACATGGAAATTGCACCTTAAGTGTGTTAAATTAGCACTGCTCTTAAAGTTCTCAATGGTTTTACCTGAAATTTTTATGAACTATTCTATAAATTATTAACATTATTTCAAGTGGTTGCTTGCATTGATAGCTTATGTAGTTGGATACGTAAAAACATTCTGTTCAGCAGAAGAATATAAAATTTACACTTAAAACATGTGAATTCATGTACCTTTTTCTCTGATACTACTTGCAATACAGAACCACACGTTTGCATGCTTGTTCTTAGTATAATCAGCAATATTATGAACCTCAATTATTTAGTTATGTATATCTGTTCACTAGAAATGGAAAAAAAGTATTTGCAAAGTCAAAAAAGTAAAAATGTGAAAAATTTTCAATGTTGTTGCTTTCTTAATATCACTAATATACATTATAAAATTATGATTATGGTTCAGAAAGTTTAGCTACGTTTTGTATACATGTACTGAAAATTTCAGCTCTACCTTTGATACTTTCTGACAAAAGTATCCAAAAATGTTGTTTTGAGAAAACTGAATTTAAAGTTTGAACTTCCAGGGTCATAATCATCTGCACCTTCATTCCTGGATTGCTTCAGCTTTTCTGATTACCTTCTCTTGGTCCTTGCCTCTTTTGTTAATTGCAGAACTGCTCGCTGGACATGATGTAGTCGTTCGTTGTTGAAAGATACAAAAATGTTCTAAAAAGAGGCGTTGCATGACAGCTTTAAAGGAATGCAGACTAGCATTTAAATGCCTTAAAACATCTTCACTCTCAAAAAGCATATGTTTTCTGAAACTGGAAATAATAGAGATTTTATTAATACCTAAAACAAAAAAATGTGATTTTTGACCATATCAGAGTACCTTGTCCCCTTAAGCAAAGAGGATGGGAGTTTGCACGTTGATCTGTCTCACGTGCAGGTGAACGCTTCCAGACACCACTGCTGTATTAACATAACTCACGTAAATCACAGGAGCATGTCCTTGTGCCATACAGCGGCATGCATCAAGGACTGTTCCGATCTATTGTTCTGGTACAGCAGACCACACCCTCACATTCCCCCTTTGATCTTTGCGACTCACCTCTGATAATGTGGCAAAATGTAGACAGATGGTTTCTCAGGCTTTTAAAACAAACACAATAGAGCACACATTGCTTCTGGCCATTCTCGACCTGGCCTTGCTTTAGCCTCTTTTGGAAATAATCAGAGCACTTGGATCCAAGAAAACACCCAGATGTTGTTTATTTTATATTCTCTAAAATGATTAAAATAACATACGTTATATCTGGTAAATCATAGAGATTAAAAAAACTTACCTAAGATTTCGTAAGAATATTACTTTCTCTACTACGTATAGTAAGTAGGGGAAATATTGTGTTCCACCTAAAATTCGATACAGAGATTTCCCCGGAAATATATGTTTTTAGACCCCCTTAATCCAAAAAAGAAAAACATTTTTTGGAAACATGTCCGTGTGTGTGTCTGTGAATAGCATAACTCAGAAACGAACAGTTGGATAAACACCAAACTTGATATTTAGGTTCAGTATCTTCCAGAAATGCGACACGAAGGGTTTCAAGAAAATCCCTCCACCCTAGATTACCCTTTACGTGGAACATTTTTCGAAAATTTTAATTTTCTCAAAAATGGCTTTAACGATTTTGATTAAAATATCATATGTTTAAGATATTTTCATGACAAATGAAATGCATATCTTGAATTTTCTAGGAATGTCTCCAAAAGTATCCTTCATTGTGAACGACTTTTGCATAACTGGTAAACCATAAGAGATAGACAAAGTTTTACTACGCAAAAAATGTACATAGGTTAAAATACACAATTTATGTCATATACATTTTTTGTTGTTGAGTGAACCATTTTCGAGATATTGCTTGTTATTCTCTTACATTTTTCAATACTTATTTTCTTAAAAGGGAATTCGTTATTAATTTTTTTGTCTTTGATATGCAAAGAGTATTTATCAGTGGCAAAGGGAATGGTGCTGCACATAGCAATAAGCTATTAAGAGTAATGTCTATGCTTAAAGGCTACTGTATTTATATATTGCTCTTGTAAATATATATTCCCCTTACATCTACAAGAAAATTAGCAATAAGATAGAGTCTGCAAATGTTTATCTCGATTAACATGAAGTAGATGGAAAATAAGCGTTTGTAAAAATAGTTTATACTTGAGTAGAAAAAGTCATGTGACACATCAGATTTTTTTTGTCCTGGTAATGCAAAGAGAATGGAATACTCCACATAGCAACCAGCTCTTAAAATATTTGACTATCGCTTAAAGCCTACCAATTCCCCTTGCATCTACAAGAAAATCAGCAATAAGATTAACATCTCGATATCTCGATTAACATGAAGCATATGGAGAATTAGCGTTTGTAAAAATATTTTGTACAAAAGTAGAGAAAGTCATGTGAGTGTAACACATCAGATTTTTGTTCTGTCTACTACACTTTAATAGGGATAAACCATTGCAGAAATAGCTACATTACTCATTTTCTTATAGATACAAATGGAACAGTGATAGTCAAATTTTTAAGAACTGGACGCTATGTTCTAGCTTTAAAATTTCGTGCTGTTTCCATGACATTTTCCATGAGAAACAACTGAATGGCGATATGAACTCAAAAGAATGATAAAGTATTGAACTATAAAGACCATTAATAAACGGATACTTCGGAAATATCATGCCACAAAAAAGTTATTCGAAATAAATTGTGTTTTAAAGAGACCCAGGGCCGGTTTCACAAACCGATGTTAAAAATGCTCTTACAGTTTGTTTGTTAACAAGGTTTTCAAGGTTTAACATAGGTTTAAAGCTGTTGCGTTTCATCAAGCTTTTACAGCAAATTGTTAGCGTCGAAGACAACTGCGAACGCTAGCTTTCGAGAAGGCGGTGGGCGAACTACACTGCTTCTGAACGTGATCCGATGCACTATTGTCTACGTTTCGCTGCGCTCTCTGTGTCAGTAGCAGACAACTATTTACATTCATGGCATTTGACATGTGATGTTCCCAATTGTTTGAGGTTAGATTCGTGGTGTCACTGAAATAAATGTTTCTTTACCGTTTGAAACGCATTAATTAACATCTGGTTAATAAGTATACATGTATTAATGAACGCGTTTCTCTTAAGACTAGTAAGCAACTGCGGCAGAAACGTTAGGTGCAAAGAACGTGCAAGACGGTTTAAAACTGGTGGTGGACACTGCATTGAAACTAAAGTGGACGAAAATGTGTTATCGCTGATTAATCAAGTAGACCCGGAAAAATATAGTGTTTGACTCTTGAAGCAATTCCCTTGGAAACCTTCCGAATAAACCACAAATGGTGGCTTTGGAAATACCAACATTATCACCCAGCAAGTAAATTAAAGCTGTTAATAGTATAAAATCTAAGTACCTAATTAACACTTGTAGTTTCAGAGAAAGAGGCATGTTTCTGTTATCTAGTGTATTCTAACCTCTCATATTTCCCACAAAACCATGCTCATGACCCCTTGAACAGTCTATATTGCTTTAAAAATTCCTCCTTTTAAAGGGTTTCAAATTTATTATGACGTACGCCTATTCTTCTATTGGGAATGACATTAAAAAATGTCAATTGTTGCAAACTCGCATCAATAGGTTGGTTTGCGGTAGCCATTTTCCAACTTCTAACATTTGTTAAACGCCTTAACACAGGGGTGTCGCGATGTTAACTTAACACCGAATTTAACACATTGTTAAAGTTAACATTGTTTGATGAAACAGAATTTGTGTTAGCTTCAGTGTTAAATTAGTTTAGCATTGTGTTAAAATTTAGCATCCGTTGGTGAAACCGGCCCCTACAATTTTTGTGTAGTACGTTTTCGCCTATCATTTAACGTTTACCAGTTGTACAAGATTTCTTCTGAAGAAGAGGACTTCGCAGGTTTTTCCAGAAAATTCAAGATACAGATTGTATTTTTCATGTAAATATTTTTAATATATGATATTTTAATTCAAAATCGTTAAGAGCCATTTTCGAGAGGAAAACAAATTCGAAAATTGTTGCATATAGAGGGAAGTTGGGGTGGGGAATGTTCATGAAACCTTTTTGTCGCATCTTTCGTGGATGAATGAATTAGCCTACTATCCCATGAAGGGCAATGACCTCCTAATAAAGGGTGGGCTCTTGGAAAATTCAAGTGTTGAGCTAATCCACATGAATAGTATATTTTGGCTTATCTACTTAATTCCTAGATTTTGTGGGTGTTAATTCTATAAAACATTAATCTAAACCGGATTGAGTTCTATTAAAATACGTTTGGTATTTATTCCACTTTTCGTTTTTTAGTTATACTGTTCTCTACTATGTATAGTAAGTAGGGGAAGTATTGCATTCCATCCAAAAATTCGATACCGAGATTTCACCGGAAATACATGTTTTGAGGCCCCTGAGTAAAAAAAACAATTTTGGAAACATGTCCGTGTGTGTATGTGTGTCTGTGAACAGAATAACTCAGAAACGAACAGTCGGATAAACACCAAACTTAGTATTTAGGTTCAGTATCTTCCAGAGATGCGACACGAAGGTTTTCAAGAAAATTCCCCCACCCCAGATTACCCTTTACATGGAACATTTTTAATTTTCTCAAAAATGGCTCTAACGATTTTGATTAAAATAGCATATGTTTAAGACGTTTTCATGACAAATGAAATGTATACCTTGAATTTTCTGGGAATGTCTCCAAAAGTATTCTTCATTGTGAACGAATTTTGCATAACTAGTAAACCATAAGAGATAGACAAAATTTTACTACACAAAAAATATAGATCGCGTTAAAATACATCGCAATTTATGTCAGACATTTTTTTTGTTGAGTGAACCATTTTCGAGATATTGCTGGTTATTCCCTTAAATTTTCCAATACTTATACTTTTTCTCAAATGAGAATTCGTTATTCATTTTTTTTGTCCTGGTAATGCAAAGAGAATGGAATGCTTCACATAGCAATCAGCTCTTAAAATATTTGGCTATCGCTTAAAGCCTAGCAATTCCCCTTGCATCTACAAGAAAATTAGCACTAAGATTGACATCTCGATTAACATGAAGCATATGGAGAATAAGCGTTTGTAAAAATAGTTTGTACAAGAGTACAGAAAGTCATGTGAGTGTAACACATCAGATTTTTTTATTCAGCGATCTTCAAAATGTGTAAATTTTGGCCATCTTGTTGACCTTTATCATCATCATTTAAGCCTTTCTGGATAATATAAGTGATATTAACGGTAAAAGTGCAAAAGGAAGTAGACTCAAGTAAGATGTTTTAATTTTCTTAGCTACCTGCTGATTGTATATCATGACAAGAGGGTGCAGCCATGTTCCTCTCCCACTAGGATATGAATACTGACAATCGGGATCGGTAACAAATGGGGAACATGGAATGTGCCCTCTTCAACTTGGATCTCACGCGGTGTTTGTTTCGCAGATACATATTAATCTTATATTCACCAGCGATCAACATCTCATTCTTCTAGTTGAAATCTACAAGGTCCTAAATTTACATGCGATCTCCAGGTGGTACAGAAAATATGGGACGTAGCTGTAGGATATGCGTCTTATGAGAGGTGGAGTTCCTTTAGCGAACTGCTGAGTCTATAAACTTGTTAACCGGATACTTAAAACCTATATATTATTTTCCTATCTACTTTGTATTAATCCAGATAAACGTTTGCAACAATAGTTTCATTATGAAGTTCTTGAAAGGCGGTTCGGCGAATGATAGCATTGAAATCAAGAGGAGTAAAAGAATATGAGTTAATACTTCAAAAATATGATGTGATGCACACTCTTGTAAAACTATTTTTATAAACGCTTATTCCCCATCTACTTCATGTTAATCGAGATGTTAATCTTATTGCTAATTTTCTTGTAGATGCAAGGGGAATTGCTAGGCTTTAAGCTATAGTCAAATATTTTAAGAGCTGGTTGCTATGTGGAGTATTCCATTCTCTTTGTATGTCCAGGGTATAAAAACACAAATAACGAATTCCCATTTGAGAAAAAGTATAAGCATTGGAAAATTCAAACAAATAACAAGGAATATCTCGGAAATGGTTCACTCCACAAAAAAAAAACATTTTTTGTGTAGTAAATTTTTATCTATCTCTTAGGTTTTCCAGTTATGCAAAATGAAACGGCAACTCTAGGCCGAGCCCAAGAACAATAATTACAGATAACTTATTAATTAACTTTTAGTGATGTTAAATCGTATTATGTAAATATCTTTTTCTCATACTGCTTGTATATTTTAAGAAGGGTGATTTAACATTATGTATCTATCTAGGTTATTAATATTAGTAGAGTTATAAATGGTTTAATGTAAATAATTTAAGCGCTATGTTAAAATACTGTCCACGAGGGAAAGTTTTAGCTACAGGAATAGTGCTTTCGAAGGCAGAAAACCTAGTTTTATTACCTCTCTCCGGTCGCTGTGCTATTATTCCTACAGCGAGGGTGTAGAGCCTTTGTCCCATTATTTGATAATTCGCCGTGACCAAGTGAGTGAGAAAGACAACCTTAACGGTAAATGTAGGAAAAGCCGCGATTTATATTAAAATTGGACCAATGAGATCCCTGAAAGTTTATTCGAAATAGTTAGACGCGTCGAGTCGCGCTAAAAATGGACCAATAGGAAAGGAAGCAGCCTCAGGAGCCTGAGACTATAAATGGATCTGTTTGGAGAAAATTCGGGGCAGTTTATGTCATGTGTGGTCAGGGAGAGATGCTGCAGGATGTGTGAGATATCGCGCCAAAAAGGGAATCAAGTCAAATTTGTCATGTCAGCTTAGTATTGCATTTTATTCGAGAGTTTTCGTAATGTGTGGTCAGGGAGAGATGCTGCAGGATGTGTGAGATATCGCGCCAAAACAGGGAATCAAAAATAGTTTTAGCAACACACCTAAGATCCGCTACTCTGAAAGCGACAATAAGAATAGTTATATTTCGTGACATATCCACGCCATAGTCTAACAGCGGTGGACAGTATTTTACAGCGGCAATACCAGTTTTGTATACTACGAGTGTTAAATTAAATAAAAAGAAACGGCAGTGTCATCTTTTCATAAACAAAGCAAGTCTATGTCTTCCTATATCACCACCCGAGATCTACGTTTTCCTTTACCGAGGATAAGTCCATGCTCCCATATAATTTAAGGAAAATTACTGCAGCTAGCCGAGGATAAATTGAAGAACCAACACGCTGAGAACTTCTGGAAGCAACGGGAGAAGCATCAAGGTAAGCTACAGCAACGGATGAGGAGGTGATCGCCGCAAACTGGCGCCATAACGTGCGGCTCGAAGGGAAGAACGACACGAACGGAGGACTAGGAAACAACGAACAGACGAAGAATCTTCAGAGGAAAGGGGCACAGCAGAACAAAATTACAACGCGAACTTCTAGTCTACCTACGTGGGACAACAAAACAGCTGAGAACATCGCTTCTAGAACTTCACCAGGATTCGAACCCGGAACGCATCAGTTAACATTGAAAAAAAATACAGGTTAGAACTTTTATTCAAAAACAAACAAAAAGGCATGCAGAGTAGTGACTCAGTTTTGTGAACACATGTTATTGAGAGGGGGTAAAGTCATTATTAGGGAGGTAGAACTTGCTAACGGAACCATGAGTAGGTCAAGGGAAGATTTGGAAGAACTGAATGGGGAGGCTATTGTCAGCATAACAACAGATGGAGAAAATATGGGTGCAGCTGAAGTAGAAGTTAGGGAAAGGCAATCACCGATTGAGCAGGTCATTGACGCAGGTCAAAACCAGCTGCTAATATTGCTTCAACATTTGAGCGCAAAGATAGATGAGCAGAGTAAGGAGTCAAAAAGAAATTTGAGTGAACAAATTAACAATTTAGAAGGGAAATTAAATGAGCTGAGTAAGGAGTCAAAAAGAAATTTGAGTGAACAAAATAAAAATTTGGAAGGGAAATTAAATGAGCAGAGTATACAGATAGGTGAATATGTCAGAGAGGAAAACAGGAAGATGAGAGGGGAATTAGCTCAGGAGATGAGGGAATATTTAGGTGAACAGGTCACCCGATTACAAAGTCAATTGGACTCCAAATTCAGTCAGCAAGGGATGGTAGTGCAAGAAATTCAGGCAGGACAACTATGTCTAAGAAACGATGTAGAAAAACTAAGGAAGGATGTAGAAACAGAATTAAGTGTTACCAGCTTAGCCATAAAGGAACAATTGGATGATGACTTAAGAGCTGTAAATGTTTCTTTAGAAAAAAAACAAAGTACCTTAGAATCTAACATTCAAAGGGAGTTCAAAGAATTTAGAATAGTGTTAGAAAAGGATCAGGGAAAGATGAATGAACTTTCGTCAAAAATGACTGAACAGCTCTCAAATCATCATGAAATTGTGAAGAGGGTGGAAGAGCATGAAAATTGTGTAAAGGAGTTAAAACGCTCTATTGGTAGACTAGGGATAAGTGTGAGACAGAGTGATGATAGCTCACCCAGTGAAACTAGCACCACTTTTAGGGAGGTAAATGGAGGCCAAAGTCCAGCTGCCGACCCATATAATTTTAATTCAGGGCACCAATGTACATCTAACCATGCAAGTAATGCAAACTACCATTTATTAAATGAGATAGGGGTACCTACTTTCGAGGAAAATTCGGCTGATAATCCTAAACAATACCTAAATGACCTTGAGGAGTATTTCCGTTTGAAGCAGATTCCGGACGAGCTAAAGATGTTAATCGTTCGTAAAGGTTTACGTCAAAGGGTTCTCCAATGGGTAAGATTGACTTTGGGGGAGAATAATAATTTTGAATATTTCAGAAGGGCATTTTTGAATAAGTACTGGAGTACTAATACTCAGAACCAGGTGAGATCTATCCTAGTTAATGGCAAGTACGATGAACGCGGAAACCTAAGCATGGTAGATTATTTGCTAACTAAAGCACAGAGTAGTAGACTAATCGAGCCACCCATAAGCGAGAGGGATTTCATTAATATGATTGTACCACATTATCCAGAACGTATACACCATTACCTACTCATTGCGAAGCCAAATTCTATTCCCGAATTGATTGAGTTGGTATCATCATTCGAGACAAGTAGTAGGAACCACGTACAAAACTATACAGTTCGAACATTACCGGATAATTCAAGGAATGCGAATTGGAGAGGAAACGCGAGAGGGAACTATAACCCCAGAGAGAGATACTGGAACGACGTACCTCAATCCGGGAACAGAAACTGTCAAAATAACCGTTTCAGGAGGGAAGGTGATAACCAATATCACATAAATGCTATACAAACCAGACCAAGATATAGTGGCCGTTTTAATTATAGGAGAGGCAGAAACAATGAAAACAGATCCAGAGAACATTATTTTTCTGACCGAGGGGAAAGTGATGTAGGAGAAAGGTATGACGAAAATTATCCAGAAAGAAACGAAAGGAGAGAGAGACATTCCCGGGGACATTTTAGAGGAAGCAGAGGAAACTATAGGCAAATGCAGAGAGAGGGAAATGTGGAAGAGACTAGCGGAGCACCAAATAGTGTCGATAACCCGGAAAACTAAGACAGGATCCATTCAAGAGCTCGGAGCGGATTCTAAGCGCGCAAAATTCTCAAATAAACAGAAAATGTGAAACAGGGCTCAAAAATGAATTTATACTGGGAGAACTGATAACTACTATTCAAAATCACTCGGAAAAGGATCTGACAGATTCCCCTAGCATAAAGGTAGTATTATTGGATGAAGAATATAACGCTTTAATAGACTCTGGAGCCAATGTGAGTGTATGCAGCCTGAGGTTATATCAGAACCTGGTAAATAAAGGAATTAAGCTAATGACATTACCCATAAGGAACACGGTATGCCGGGTAGCAGTTAACAAAGAGGTTACCCGAATAAAAATGCAAGTAATGTTGAACATGAAAATAGGAGAAGAAAATTTTGAGTTTATTTTTCTGGTAATCAATAATTTGATTTGTGACATTTTGATTGGGTGTGACGTTTTGTTTGAATTAAGAGCTAGGGTTGATTTTGCTGATAAAGTTTTGAAAATAGAGAAGAACAGAAAAACATTAGAAATCCCTTTTGTAGAGGGTATGAAGCAGGATACTTATAACAAAACCCAAGGAGAAGAAGATATAGCCGAAGAAAGATTTTTCGTACAATTATTACAAACAGGTAGGAGTGAGAAATTAATTGCTATAGTACAAGGGGAAGAAACCGATGAGATGCATGCGTTCGCTGACAGGTTTTACAACGGGTATACGGAGCACAATGAGAAAGA
Organism: Deroplatys truncata; assembly: GCA_030765065.1. Taxonomy (NCBI): domain Eukaryota; kingdom Metazoa; phylum Arthropoda; class Insecta; order Mantodea; family Mantidae; genus Deroplatys; species Deroplatys truncata. The sequence goes on from CM060986.1 coordinate 49,162,940, forward strand.
TTATGGTTACGCCCGAAATAAAGAATTCCAAGATACCGGCAGCCAGGTAGAAGCAGTAGAGGAGAAAGTGACCCTTGCCGAGAACCTCACAGAGACACAAAGGCATCTATTAAGGCGAATGTTACAAGAAAACAAAGCGGTATTTTCGGACGTCCCAGGCAAGTGCAAAGCATACAAACACAGTTTTAAGGTACAAGATATTGCACCCTTCACACACAAGTATCGGGATATTCCGATTGCATTAAGGGAGAGAGCCAAACAGGTGATCGATAAGATGTTGAGAGACCGAATAATACAAACGTCAAATTCTCCGTACAGCAGTCCATTATGTTGGGTGACGAAACGCAATGGCGAACTTAGGATGACAATAGATGCTCGAAGGATAAATAAATATACACAACCAGACAGATTTCGGAGCGAAAGTGTAGAAAAATTGCTGTCAAAAATAACCAAAGGCAAGTATTTCTCCACCATTGATTTAACTGCGTCATACTGGCAGATTGAGCTTCACGAGGATGTTAGAAAGTATACTTCTTTTTATTTTTTGGGAAACAGTTCGAATTTTTGAGAATGCCTTTTGGTATGCTTACGTCATGTAGTGGACTATTAAGAGCCATCGATAAAATATTTGGCGACTCAGCCGACGAATTTTTGATCCAATATATCGACGATTTTCTAATAGTTGATGAAAATTTTGATGAGCATATTAAACATGTGGATTATGTGCTTAGAAAGCTGAGAGAAAACGGTATGACGGTGAACATTAATAAATCCAAATTTTGCATCCGTGAGGTGGAATTTCTAGGTTATGTAATTAATGATAGAGGAATGAAGCCAAACGAAGAAAGAGTAGCGGCTGTGAGAAGAATACCAGCGCCCAAGAGTGTTAAGCAGGTTAGGTCCTTTCTTGGAGTGCTAAATTATCAAAGCAAATTTATCCTGAGGTACGCCGCAGAAATAGCGCCTTTGCGCGAATTACTTAAAAAGAAAGTGCGATGGAAATGGGACGAGGTACACCAGAAAGCTTTTGAAAAGATAAAAGAACTATTTGCGAAATCAATTCTACTAGAGAGACCCAAGGACAACCTACCATATGTAATTTACGTGGATGCTTCAGGTCACGGATATGGGTGTGTCCTAGCCCAATCAGATGAGGAAAATCAACTGCACGTGATAAGTACCGCTTCAAGAGGTTTAAGTCAAATAGAGAAAAATGCTTCGGTCACCGAATTAGAGATCTGTGCTGTGTATTACGCACTACAGAAATTTAGATCATATATATATCTACAGAAGGTTATTATATACACAGATCATGTGAGTCTTTCATTTATGAAACGTTGTCGGCTTACGAGTACTAAATTATCTAGGTACATCCATGAGATTCTTTCGTATGATGTTGAGGTGAAACACATTCCAGGAAAAACAAATGTTTTTAGCGATTTGCTGTCTAGGTTACATAACAACAGTGAAATACCGGAGAGAATAGAACGCCCTAAAAATGAAGTAACATTAATGAGTATTGAAATACCCTTGAGTAAAGGATTGATAAAAGAATTAAAAGGAATAGGGGACCAGCAGCGACGAGATGAGAAGTTAAATAAATTAATAAAAAAGGCCCCAGAAATAGATGAAAATATCAAGGGAAACATAGGGTTAAAAGGGGGCGTGTTATATAAACTACATGGCAGTGAAATACAGAAATGGAAGACATATATACCTAAGAACATGGAGAATGAACTCATAAGCACGTTCCATCAAGCTCTAGCACATTCTGGCTCAGAACGCACCGCTTTAATGATCCAAGAAAACCTGTATATTCCAAAATTACACCATAAAGTAAGGAGAATAATTTCGACATGCTTACAATGTCAAAAAGCAAAGCCACTGAATATACAATACGAATACGAGACAAACTCAATACTAAGGGAAAAACCAGGCATGTTAGTGACTTTGGACTGTCATGGTGAGATGCCTCGTAGTAAATTTGGATTTAGGTATATAATAGTGTTAATAGATGTATTTTCAAAATTTGTGAAAATTTACCCAGTCCGGAAGATTACAAGTGAAACATGCCTAAGGAAGATAATGAAGTCGTATGTTCCACAATTTGGAAAGATGAAGGCAATTTTATGTGATAATGCTTCAATATTTACCAGCAGAAAATTTGTAGACACCTTAAAAGAAAACGAAATCACGTTGTATCATTGCTCAAAATACCACCCACAAAGCAATCCCTGCGAAAGAATAATACGGGACATTTCGGTTTATTTGAGAATTTTGGCCAATAAAAAACACAGTGATTGGGCAAATCACTATCAGCGCATCGAAAGTATTTTAAATGAAAGTGTGAGCCCTACTACCGGTTATAAGCCCATCGAGCTGATGAAGGGGAAATTAATGGAAACGCTTGAAGGGGAATTACCACAGACACTAGAAGCTAAAGATCCGAAAGCACTAACGGAAGAAGAGATGTTTAAGAAAGCTTTTGAAAGAATGGCCAATAAGGCGCAGAAAAGAAAAGAAAAGTTTAAGAAAAAGAAACGAAAACACTGGTTGATCAAATTGGGAGACTTAGTATTGGTACGGGACAAGAAAAAGTCTAGCATTCTGAACAAAAGGTATCATAGAATGGAAAATTTATTTAAAGGTCCATACCGGGTGATTAACATTTTTGGCTCGGATACATTTGAGTTACAAGAAATAAAGAATTCCAAGATCGTAGGGAGATACCATAAACAGTTGCTCAAACCGTACAAATGTTTAGAGAATGAGAAGGGTGAAGAATATAATGAAAAGAATCAGGTTAGTTTTACTCGAAATGAGGTAACACCCCTGTGAACAAATAGTAAAGGTAATACACCCGATAAATAAGGATGTAAAGAAATAAATAAAGGCATAATAATTATGTACCAATATGTATGTAAATAGATTTAATTTTAGAACTTAAATTGGGTATTAGAGTATTTGTATGCGTCACAAGTTATTCGTGTGCGGGAAATGTATTGTGTATAAGAATGTCCCTCGGAAACCTGTTTTTAAAGGGAGAGTGTAGAGTGAATGACCCAAATATAAACATCACCGGTTTGTCAGAGCCCTTGTGAAGGAGCAGGTATAGCGAAGGGTCTCTGTCAACAAAACAAACGAACAAAGGCCATAATCAGAGGAATTATTCTGTAAAAGAAAATTGTATCAAGTGTTGAAAAATTTATTCTTTTCCAGAACAGGGCAATTTGAAACGGCAACTCTAGGCCGAGCCCAAGAACAATAATTACAGATAACTTATTAATTAACTTTTAGTGATGTTAAATCGTATTATGTAAATATCTTTTTCTCATACTGCTTGTATATTTTAAGAAGGGTGATTTAACATTATGTATCTATCTAGGTTATTAATATTAGTAGAGTTATAAATGGTTTAATGTAAATAATTTAAGCGCTATGTTAAAATACTGTCCACGAGGGAAAGTTTTAGCTACAGGAATAGTGCTTTCGAAGGCAGAAAACCTAGTTTTATTACCTCTCTCCGGTCGCTGTGCTATTATTCCTACAGCGAGGGTGTAGAGCCTTTGTCCCATTATTTGATAATTCGCCGTGACCAAGTGAGTGAGAAAGACAACCTTAACGGTAAATGTAGGAAAAGCCGCGATTTATATTAAAATTGGACCAATGAGATCCCTGAAAGTTTATTCGAAATAGTTAGACGCGTCGAGTCGCGCTAAAAATGGACCAATAGGAAAGGAAGCAGCCTCAGGAGCCTGAGACTATAAATGGATCTGTTTGGAGAAAATTCGGGGCAGTTTATGTCATGTGTGGTCAGGGAGAGATGCTGCAGGATGTGTGAGATATCGCGCCAAAAAGGGAATCAAGTCAAATTTGTCATGTCAGCTTAGTATTGCATTTTATTCGAGAGTTTTCGTAATGTGTGGTCAGGGAGAGATGCTGCAGGATGTGTGAGATATCGCGCCAAAACAGGGAATCAAAAATAGTTTTAGCAACACACCTAAGATCCGCTACTCTGAAAGCGACAATAAGAATAGTTATATTTCGTGACATATCCACGCCATAGTCTAACAGCGGTGGACAGTATTTTACAGCGGCAATACCAGTTTTGTATACTACGAGTGTTAAATTAAATAAAAAGAAACGGCAGTGTCATCTTTTCATAAACAAAGCAAGTCTATGTCTTCCTATATCACCACCCGAGATCTACGTTTTCCTTTACCGAGGATAAGTCCATGCTCCCATATAATTTAAGGAAAATTACTGCAGCTAGCCGAGGATAAATTGAAGAACCAACACGCTGAGAACTTCTGGAAGCAACGGGAGAAGCATCAAGGTAAGCTACAGCAACGGATGAGGAGGTGATCGCCGCAAAAAGCCATTGAGAATGAAGAGGGGTTTTTGGGGACATTCCCATAAAATTCAAGATATACATTTCATTTGTCATGAAAATATCTTTAGCATATGACATTTTAATGAAAATCGTTAGAACCATTTTTGAGAAAATCAAAATGTTGAAAACGTTTCCCTGTAAGGGGTAGTCTGGGGTGAGGGATTTTCTTCAAAAATCTTTTTTGAGTTATGCTGTTCACAGACACACAGGACCCTTTTCTAAAAGCGTTTTTTTTAAATTCAGGGAGCCTTGAAACATACATTTCCGGTGGAATCTCTGTATCAAATTTTTGTGTGAAATGCAATACTTCCCCTACTTGCTTTACGTAGTAGAGAAAGTTAAAACTTGTATTAAATACCACATTCCACAAACAGCGTACATGATTTTATTTCTAAACCATAAAAATTCACAATAAACAGTTTTGCAAAATCAAAATGAAAATATGGTGAAATTAAGTGTATTAAGCATAAAAGTTTAATGACATAAACAGGTGTCTTAAAAGAAGAGGTTCGTGTTTAAGACAGTGAATTAAAGACAAAAAGTTTACTTCTCGCACTTGAAAGTGTTTAGTCGTACTGAAATTGTTAAGGTTGCAGATATAATTATTTACTTCCAAATTGTACATTTAAACAGGATACACATTTCATGAAGTAAGTCTCTGTCTATATCTTAAGACTTTACAAATTTTGCAGAATTATAAGAAACTGAATCAGAAACAAGAGTAGTGCAGAGAGATTATGCATTCCAAATTATCCATTTACATAAAAGTATGTAAAACTATGCTATTTTAATCAAAGTGTCAAAGTGATTAGACCCATTTTTGACAAACCTAAAAAATAACGAAACATTTTTCATTAAAGGGTAGTTTGGGGTGGCGAGTTTCTTGAAAATATTTGTGTTGCATTTTTGGAAGATTCTGGGATTAACTATTAAGTTTATATTTAGCCACATTTTTAATTCTAGGCTAGACTATTAAAACACACTCACACACACGTGAACCTTTTTCTAAGCTGTTTTGCTTTTAAATTCAGGGACCTTAAAACTCGTATTTCCAGTGAAACCTCGGTATGGAATTTTTGGGTGGAATCCAGTACTCCCTCTGACTACTAGATACGTGGTAGAAAAAGTAAAAATAGGCGTCGGAAACACACTAGTGTCTGCATGACGTCTACATTTTGGATAATATAATCTAAGAAAATTATTTGAAACAAACTTTGTATTTAAATGAGCTTTAATTTTTCCCTTTACTTAAGTACGTTTGTTCCTATTTTGTGGTTTCCTTGTAATACAAAAATATAAAAATTCTATTATTATGGAGGAAAGTTGAAAGACTATTCATAGAAAATGCAAGATATACATTTTGTTCCTTATGTAAATTTATCAAACGTTTGATATTTAAATAAAATTACACAAGCTTTGCGAAACTTAAAAATAACGAAAGTTTTCCAAATAACAGGTATTTTGGAGTACGGGGAATTTTGTGAAAATATTCATGTTACATCCCTATAATAGGTATATTCATTTAAAATACCTAGTCTGGTATTTATATCTATGAGTTTCATTTTTGAGTTAGGATATTGAGGCACACACAGTATTTTTTTTCTTGAAATATTATTTTATTTTCTCTAGCGTAAAAGAAGTATTGTATTTCACCCAAAATTAGATAACAAATTTCGACGGAAATACATATTTTGAGAACCACCTAAGCCAGAATAAAAATTGTGTGAGTCTGTGTACAGCATAATCCATACAAAGAAAAATAAGAAAATCACGTACAACCCTTCGCGATTCAACATTTCCCAAATTTGGGAAATGAAGATTTTTCAAGAAAATTTTCAACATAGAGAATTGTTTTCATTATTTTTGAGTTTATCACAACTGCTTCTAATGTTATAAAGCAACTACCATATGTGTAATATATTTTCATGAAAAACAAAATGTATGAAGGAGGACTTCAAGACTATTCTCATAAAATTCGTTCGTTCTGAATACATGTTCATGTATGTTCATTCATATATAGTTATTCTGAATTACTTGTACAATTGGTAAAGCGAAGAGAGAGATAAAATTTTATTACATAAATAAGGAGTTCTCACTAAACACACCGTTTGTCAAATACTATTTTTTGTGGCGTTAGCCATTTCCAAGATATTCTTTGTTATTGGTGTCAATTTTCAAATAATTATACTTTTTTCAAGCGGTAAGTCACTATTCATTTTTTCTCGTGGTCATGCAAAGAGCGTAGAATTTCAAAGCCACAACATAGCGACACGCTTTTTTAAAAATCTGACTATTATTTCATTCACCTGTATTCTTCTTATACCTACGAGACACGTAAATGTGTAATGAAACTTTATCGGAACTAACACGAAGTAGACAGAAAAATAAACTTTTGTAAGAATAAGTCGTAACATACTTATAATTGGTACACTTTTTTCTTGAGAGTTAATATTTTATGTTCTATAGATTTAATTTACAATTTGTTTAACTGTATTTTAATTACAAGATACATTATTGTTATAGTTTTTATAATTATAAATTTACATTACAGACCATGAGTAAAAACTTTGGTATTTATAAAATATAAATACAACATTAAAATATTATATAAATTCTGGATAGTCATAGTTCTAATGATCGAACCTCATAGTTGAATAACCTAACATATTTAAGGGGTGACATATTTTAATAATTACAAATTCTTAAACATAGATGTAACTTGAAACGTTGCATGGCTGGTTTTAGTAAGATACTTTCCTACCCGGTGAAGGGTTACTGGAAACTCATAACTTTGTTTTGCATTTCAGATGTATAAAATTTCATTATGGTTCTGTTATTTAAATCCTTCATCTTATGTTCTCTATAACCTAACATTCTTTTGTTTATTTTCAGGTAAGTATACCAATGCCATGCTAGTCAACAGTATCTGCTTGGGTTCAACATTGGGAATCTCTCGGTTCGAAACCAGTAAGATACACTTGAATTATTTAATCTTTTCAACGTACACAGTACCTTCTCCCTTTCATTAAATTATACACTCATATTTCTGCACACAAACACATGATAATGGTTGCATTTTACAGGACGATTCTACAAACTATGATTACTTTCTCCACCTCTTATCTACATTAAGTAGTAGTGGTATTTATTAAGTACTTAGTATTACATTAATTACATAACGCAGTCGCATGGGTCTTAAGACCATACATGCTCTCTAGAAAAATACCTGGTCTGCAAACCTGACTTGCAGAATCGACCAGAAAACAGCTGTTTTTATAATCACCACACTATATGCATACATATAAAATAAAAAATACTCTGAATCACACCCCCCCACACACATACACACACACACTCACGCGCACACACACACACAAGTGCTCAAGCACCACATATACTACAGTAAGTAGATTAAGTACTATATTCTACCCAAAAATTCTATGTGTCGGTATGTGTGTATGAACAGTATAATTCAAAACCGAAAGGTCGGTTAAATATTCAGCTTGTTAATATTACTTCAAAAATAAAAAAGACTGAGAAATTTAAATTTCAGAAACTGTTAAATATGTTTCCGCTCTTAAAAAAAGATGATAACATTTTTAAATAAATGCGCTTATTCATCCTTGGGCAAATACAAAATTCTAACAGTTTTTAAAGAACGTGGTATATGTTAGTTCCTCAGAATAAATCCAACGTAAAATTTTTACTAGGTTTCTTTAAAAAGTTAAAATTTAAAAAAAAAGTCTGGTATTTATCAAATAAGCTGTTTGGATTGTGAGTAGATTTATATTGAAAAAACGAAACGTCATTTGGAAACCAAAGTTAAAAGAACATTTTAGAAATATTAAATACAAAATATTCATAAATCAGCTGTAGCAGAGCATTTTTGGTCATTTAATCATGAAATAAATCACGAAGTTAAATTATTAAAACATTTAAATGGACCCATAAATTTAATGGTATGGGAGAAAATAATTATTTTAAAGAGTAAAGGTCGTGCAATGAATTTTGAAATTCCGCCGATTGATTCTGTTAAGAAATTTGTTTTACCTCCAATAGATGGCAATACTATAGCTAACAATCCATCACCTAGCGGCAGTAACTGCAACAACGCAAACAACGAGAGAAGAAACGAAGTTGATGATGAAATCAAGAGATTTCGAAACATATCCTGGTACATTTATTGTTCAAGATAAGTGAAAATTTGTCACCAATAATTATTATTATATTAATTTGCATTTACTTCACTGTTAATAGCTTCATTCTTGCGTTGTATTTATCGAGCTTGTTATTCAAGTCCACGTCTTCTAAGGTTGTGACAAGAGGATTTAGAATATAATCCTCCCAAAACTACCTTTTTTATGGAAACATTTTTTTATTCTTGATTTGCTCAAAAAGTGCTTAACGTTTGTGATTAAAATACTATGAGTTTCAGAATTTCCTTGAAAAATGAAATGCATATTTTAAATTTTAAGATAATTGTCTGTGAAGTTCTCTTCATTTTGAATTACTTTTGCATAATAAGTAAACCGTAAGAGGTAGATAAAATCAGCCACACAATTTATGTAAAACCAAACTGTTTTTGTTGAATTATCTGTTTCGAAATATTCATTGATTTGAAATTCAAAATACATTTTTTCAAGTAGTAAGTCGCTATTCGTTTTTTTGTCTTTCGTGGTGATACAGAGAGCTTGGAATGTCAACGTCAACATAGTGAACCGCGTTTTAAAATCCTGAGTATCTCTTTAGCCTACTGTACCTGTGTGTAAATGTGTTATGACCGTTTATGTGGATTAAAAAAATAGAAGATAGAGGATAGTAGAGATAGTTTGTGAACACAACAAATAGGTTATTTTTCTACCTACTTCAGGTTAATTGAGATAAGCATTTGCAGAAATAGTTTCAATTACACATTTCATTGAAGGTACAAGATGTATAGAGGAGGTTGAAGCGATAGGAAGGAATCAAAGGAGGTCGTACTCAGCAGTCTAGCATGACTACAAAAAAAATTTGATGCGTTACACTCACATGACTTTCTCTACTCTTGTACAATATAATTTTACAAATGCCTTTTCTTCATATGCTTCATGTTAATCGAGATATCGAGATGTCAATCTTATTGGTAATTTTCTTGTAGATGCAAGGGAAATGTGGTAGCTTTTAAGCGATAGTCAAATATTTTAACGCTGGTTGCTATGTGCGCATTCCATTCTCTTTGTATTGGAAAATTTAAGGAAATAACAAGCAATATCTCGCAAACGGTTCACTCAACAAAAGAAATGTTTATGACATAAGTTGTGTATTTGAACGCGATCTACATTTTTTGTGTAGTAAAATTTTGTCTATCTCTTATGGTTTACGAGTTATGCAAAAGTCGTTCACAATGAAGAATACTTTTGGAGGCATTCCCAGAAAATTCGAGATATGCATTTCATTTCTCATGACATTATCTTAAACATATGATATTTTCATCAAAATCGTTAGAGCCATTTTTGAGAAAATTAAAATTTTCGAAAACTGTTCCATGTAAAGGGTAGTCTGGAGTGGGGGGATTTTCTTGAAAACCTTCGTGTCGCATCTCTGGAAGATACTGAACCCAAATACCAAGTGTGGTGCTTATCCGACTGTTCGTTTTTAAGTTATGCTGTTCACAGACACACAGACACACACACAGACACACACACGGACATGTTTCCAAAAATGCGTTTTTTTGGATTCAGGAGGTCTCAAAACATGTATTTCCGGTGAAATCTCGGTATCGAATTTTTGGGTGGAATACAATACTTCCCCTACTTACTATACGTAGTAGAGAAAGTAAAAAACGAATGACGACTTAACACTTCCTAAAGTATAAAGCAATTGAAAAACTTAAACCAATTAAACCCATGTATTGGAAATTGATTACTGATACAAAAATGCATCGTGTTTTAACCAGATCTACATGTTTTGTGTGCTAACTTTTCGTCTGTCCCTTATGGTTTATCAGGACGTTCCTAGAAAATTCGAATCATGCAAATGTCTTAAACATATGATATTTTAATCAAAACCGCTGGAATCATTTTTTAAAATATCAAAATTTTTCAATGTAAATTTAGTTCTGAGCGGGAGGATTTTCTTGAAAATTTTCATGTTGCATCCTTGGAAAATGCTGGACTTGAATACAAATTTTGATGTTGATCCGATATTTCGTTTTTGAGTTATGCGATTTACAGACGCACACACGTCCGGACTTTTTTTTAAAAGTTTATTTTTTATTCACTAGGCTTCAAAATGTTTGTGGTGAAATCTTGATTAGAATTTTTGGTACAGTGCAATACTTCCTCCTACCTATTACGTATTTGGTTAAACCATCCCTGCATTCATTCCTTTGGTGTGAAATACATATCGTATTAGGGAAAACTGCATTGAGATTTTGGAACACTGTGTATTGTATTAATATTGTCTTTCTATGATTCTCATTTCAAATTGTAATCTAATAGGAAACGAGTCATAACTGAAAGAGTTATCTGTCAGTCATGCATGAACTAAACGTCCTACTATAGGTTCGGATAACCTTGGGCTGGAATTTGTGAAATCTGTGCAAAAACCACTACATTCGCTGCGGTTAAAGGCGAACTTACTTCCATGTTACCACACACGCATTCCTTTTTACCCAAGAACTGGGTTTTTGTTTTGTCAGAGGAAAGAAAAAAAGATATAAAGTTAAATTTCAACACGTTAATAGGTCCGTGGTGCCATAGTCCAATGATTATTTCTAATAACAAGTAACCAGTAATGTTCAATGAAATGGTATCACCCCATGCATATTTACCATGCAACAAATTATCTCTTGCTTATTGCAACTATACAGCGGAACTTTGAATATAGCATAAACGGAACAAGTCTGATATATTACATTCGTATAACTTTTTCTACCCGTTATCGTTTAATTTGTTTTTTTTTTCAGTATTATTCTTGGATATAGATTAGGAGAGTTTGAGCGCTGCACCTCAGGGCTAGATCTGATAGCGGCAGGTGCAGCGTAGCGAGGTCCCAAACGTATTCAGCTAGCTGTCCCTTCGATGTCCCCTCTCTCCTCACGGATAGATTTGGGCAGCAGCTTCCATGCCAGGGAAGATATTCTCTGCTCAAAGCATATCCACCGCATACACCGCGCACCACTGTCCATCACGCCTAACCCTGCAACATAAAAGGAAAAGAAGTGAGAGGAAAACGACATATACAATCCATCCCAACAAAACCTTAATAACTGTGAAAATCACGAAAAAAAATCGCTTTAGGGTGGCCGGTTCATGCAAGCTTTTAAAATGTCCCTCGAATGGGCACTCGTCCAACATGGAAGGTTTCGAAAATGGCTAACACTATGAAAAAATTGACAACAGTTGTGTGTTTTTGTGAGCTATACATTTATCAGTACTAAACTTTTGTCTATCTCTAGTGGATTGCCAGTTATAAGAAATTATAGAAAGAGGACTTCACAGGCGTTTTTATTAGTCACAAAAATAGCTTGAAAATATTTTATTTTAGACAAAATCGTTAGTCATATTTGAGAAAATAAAAAATAATGAAATAGTTTCCATTTAAAGCGTGGTTTGGGGTGAGGGGATTTTCTTGAAAAGTTTCCTTGGAAGATGCTGAACTTAAATACCAAGTTTGTATTTAACCAAACTTTTCGTTTCTCACTTATGCTGTTCACACACATGCAGTTTTCTTTTGTTTTTGGATTCAGAAAGTCTCAAAACGTATATGTCCTGTGAAAAACATTTTAATTATTTGTGTTTTCATCGTCAGTTATAATTATGTTGACACTTCATTGTGTGAAATTATTTAAACTAGAAATATTATTTTGAGGCATAGCATGAGATACGTATATTTTTCCAAGTCATCTATTAAGCAAAACTAGACTTACGTCCCATTTAATAAAGTCAGTCAAAATGAAACTACTTTTCTACGATAGGTATAATTTATATTGCCATTTAAACAAACCTGAAAAACTATATACCTATATATACAAGATTACCTAAACATTCAGGCGACAGTGCTGAACCAGAATACAATCCTGATTGTTATAGGAGGATGTACTAGTACCTACATTTTCCTCCAGAGAGGCTGACAACAATGACATGCCCAAATGAATAAATAGCCCCTTCTGAATAAGAGTGCATGGATGATTCTGACTTATTGATATAAAAGGTGACGACCGGAAAAGAAAGAAGTATGTATTATCAGAAAGTGAAAGGAAATAATCAATATTCGATACCTATGTCAGTAATCTTGACCTATAACCTGCCTTTGACAGAAGTACGTATATTAAAGTGCTATAGAAACATTAGAAGAAGGGCATAAATTTTTAAATTCTGAATTCTGCGAATTGAAAAGCAGAAAGGAAAGAAATTCCTTCATTTTTCACGACATCTCATCAGTTCTTTCGAAACAAAGGAATTTATTTCACAGAACAGTATTTTATTTGTATTAAGTCAGATGTAAAGGCTTGCAAGAATAATAATTACTTAGTCCAGCCCACTGATAAGCAAAAAGAAAATACTGTTCGAAAAAGATGCTTGTTTGAGATACGAGTTCTCTGTAAGAAAAACCGACTTACGCAAAATTTAATTAGGATTTTACATAAATCTTGAGGGTTTAGGAGAGCAGTATATTAGGTAGAAGAAAAAGCAAAACTGAAGTTTTCAATGTAAAAGGTAGTTTGTTAATCTACAAAGAGCAGTACATAGATTAAGCCAAAATGCAATGCATTACAATTTAACTATATCTACAAATAAAACAAAGACAATGGCTTTTAAAGGGAAGAATCCCGTTAGCTCAAAGATACTAATAAAACATTAGAACAGGTATCCCACTTTAATTATCTAGGATGTGACACTAGTTTTGAATTTGACAAAGACATTGAGATGAAAGTTAATAGGTTTCAAACTATTTGTGGAACGATCAGAAAAACTAGAAAAGAAACACAAATTAAGCTCTATAAGATGGCTTTACCTACTGTATTATATGGTTCTCAGTCGTGGACAATAACAAAAAGCGAGAGATCACGTATTCAGTTCGCCCAAATAAAATTTCTGAGGGATGTACTAGAGCTGACACAATAAATACATTAATGAGATCAGATTTGAATGTTGTATTAGTAAACGATAAGATTGATGAAAATAAAAGAAATTGGAAAGAACATGTTGATAGAATGCAGGTGGTAGAATACCAAAAAAGATAATGAATTACCAACCGACAAGAAGGAGAAGTTTAGGAAGACCACGCAAGAGACGGCTAGAGACCAGAACAGGTGATACTACCTAATCCTTGAAAGAAGAAGGTAGTTTGGAGGTTTCATTTTTACTTTCTCTACTACGTATAGTATTGTATTCCACCCAAACATTCGATACCGAGATTTCACCGGAAATACATGTTTTGAGGTGCACTGAATGCATATAAAGCATTTTTGGAAACATGTGCGTGTGTGTCTGTGAACAGCATAACTCAGAAATGAACAGTCGGATAAACACCAAACTTGGTATTTAGGTTCACTATCTTCCAGAGATGCGACACGAAGGTTTTCAAGAAAATCCCCCACCCCAGATTACCCTTTACATGGAAAATTTTCGAAAATTTTCGAAAATTTTAATTTTCTCAAAAATGACTAACGATTTTGATTAAAATAACATATGTTTAAGATACTTTCATGACAAATAAAATGTATATCTTGAATTTTCTGGGAATGTCTCCAAACGTATTCTTCATTGTGAACGACTTTTGCATAACTGGTAAACCATAAGAGATAGACAAAATTTTACTACACAAAAATTGTAGATCGTTAAAATACAGAATTTATGTCATATACATTTTTGTTGTTGAGTGAACCATTTTCGATATATTGCTTGTTATTCCCTTAAATTTTCCAATACTTATACTTTTTCTCGAATTGGAATTCGTTATTCATTTTTTGATCCTGGTAATGTAAAGAGCATGGAATACTGCACATAGCAATCTCCTCTTAAAATATTTGACTATCGCTTAAAGCCTAGCAATTCCCCTTGCATCTACAAGAAAATTAGCAATAAGATTAACATTTCGATTAACATGAAGCATATGGAGAATAAACGTTTGTAAAAATAGTTTGTACAAGAGTAGAGAAAGTTGTGTGAGTGTAACACATCAGATTTTTTTATTTATGAACGCTCTTTAACTGTTCCTTATCGACCCATTCTACTTGGGCGTGCAAGACATGTAATTTTGCTCAGAAGCTTCTTTATCAGGCTTGAGGTTCTTTTACGTGCCGTAAATCTACGACACGAGACCACCGGCTGAATTTTTAGGTGGATACATACCCTCTCTACCTCTATAGGTAGGTAAATTAATATAATAATTCTCTTATTACATCGTTTTTATTAAACTATTTCCAAATATATCACCTTGTATATTTCCTTTGAATTGTTCATAGATGAAAGGTTAACCTGATTTGTGTATACCTTTTCTCATCTCTTACTTGCTATAAGACTCTAGAAACATAGTTACGGTGGTAAGGAACTGGAGTATGTAATTCAAACAGAGACAGATATAAGTGCCACTAATACTCTGAAGTGCAAAGTCATGGCACGTAGAGAAGAAGGTATAGTTATTGAATAAAGAACACTACTTCGTTATTCTGACATCCCGGTATGTAATAAAACACCTTCAACATCAAGACTAGTCCTTTAAATAAACTATCGACTCTGATGAAGCCCCATCCTTTCAGTCACATACAATACCTTCACCTTGTGTATCACTTCATGCTCTTGACAACCGTCATTATCTTGTCCATTCAGATTCTCTGCTTTGCCTCCACATTAATTAATGAGCGTGTGGGACTGCTAAGGGTGTCCAAAGTTACCACATTCAGAACAAAAATATTATGTGTTACATTCACATCACTGTCTTTACCCACTTTTCTACACAAATATGCTTACAAAGCATGTCCGCGCGCGCTTTAACGATTTTGAGTAAAATATCATATATTTAAGATACTTTTATGACAAAAGAATTGTATATCTCGAATTTTCTGGGAATGTTTCAAAAGTATTCTTCATTGTGAATGACTTTTGCATAACTGGTAAACCATAAAAGATAGACAAAATTTTACTACACAAAAAATGTAGACCGCGTTAAAATATACACAATTTATGTCATATACATTTTTTTTGAGTGAACCATTTTCGAGATATTGCTTGTTATTCCTTTAAATTTTCCAATACTTATACTTTTTCTCAAATTCGTTATTCATTTTATTTTGTCCTGGTAATGCAAAGAGAATGGAATACTCCACATAGCAACCAGCTCTTAAAATATTTGACTGTCGCTTAAAGCCTACCAATTCCCCCTGCATCTACAAGAAAATTAGCAATAAGATTAACATCTCGATTAACATGAAGCATATGGAGAATAAGCGTTTGTAAAAATAGTTTGTACAAGAGTAGAGAAAGTCATGTGAGTGTAACACATAAGATTTTTTTCTATCTATTTCATGTTAATCGAGATAAATGTTTGCAGAAATATATTGCTTTTATTTCACGCTGCGGCCACCGCACGGCTCCTCGCGCGCAGGCCGCCACAGACCGGACTTTATTTTCAATAACAATGGAATAAGCATATACTTTATCATAAGAGATGTTGGAAATGTTCTCCTTCTGTATCCACACATTTCTGGTATGTTCTCAGGAATTTATCATTCACACTTGAGAATTGCGTTTTACTTCGATATTAGATTATGGTGAAAACAGAAGCTTTTAGCTTACGAAATCGGTTTCTTTTTCTTTTGCTATGCACAATAATTCTTAGTTAATGAGTAACATTTTGGTGTAGTAGATGTTGCTCCGGGGTAATATATTGCCTACACATCCTCCCCCGTTTATGTAGGTTCCTTTATAGTCGTTTTTGATGGGTTTTGGCGACTTTTGGAAGGAATTGCTGCCAACGTGAATATTTCGAGTTTTTGACGCGCAGATCCCTCGGCTACGCTTTGAAGCCCAGGGCCCTCTATCGTGTTTTCAGCTATGTTTGGATTTCAAGTGTTGGCAGGGGGAAGACAACGCAACCACCGTTCCCATGATGCCGTTCTGAGAGTCAGTAATTCGGAACAAAAGTGACAAAATATGCCACATATTCATAAAAATAAGTAAAGCACCATATTGTTTATTCTTTATTACGTATAATAATGTGTTAAATTCAATAAACATCATGCAGTGTATACGTGTGTTGCATGTGTATGGTGATACCGGTCATAATCCAATATCGAAGATTCACCGATTAATTTATCGCTGTTTCTCGCTGAGTTATCTTAAAGTTCTTACAATGTATGGAGTTTGCTGCAGACACCTTATTTTTCAAGTTACCCCATAGTTAAAATGACCTACGGTTAAATCAGAAGATCGTAAACACCATAAACCTTTACTGATTACCGGATCTTCAAACATTTCCTGAATTAAATTTAATTACTCATCAGCTGTATGCCTGGCAGCAAAGTCCTGTTTGCAAAAAACAGACTGACATTCAAAGTCGGTCAGCTATTCAAAAAGTGGTGTAAGCCATTCCTGCATCTCT
The DNA here is from genome assembly GCA_030765065.1 of Deroplatys truncata. Taxonomy (NCBI): domain Eukaryota; kingdom Metazoa; phylum Arthropoda; class Insecta; order Mantodea; family Mantidae; genus Deroplatys; species Deroplatys truncata. The sequence continues at coordinate 49,179,918 of CM060986.1, forward strand.
CTGCATTTATTCACACAATTTTTGCGTAAGCAAGGAAATCTCGTGCAAAATCGGGTTTCTCTGTACTCCTATAACTGTAATTTTGCGACGAAGTTAGTCATATAACTGAAACCATGCTTCGTCAGAGAAGAATATTAAGCGTGAATTGGTTACTCTATCGTTTGGCAAAATCCAATTACGGACATTTACCCAAATCTAATGACACATGAAAAATAAGGCCTATGCAGCAAATCTCTTACATTGTAAGAACTTAAAGAAAACATCAGGCAAAAAATTCACCCAATTTCGTATACTGACCTATTGAGCGTGAATGAAAATTCCTGAGAAAGTACCAGAAATATGCGGATAGAGGACAATATTTGCAGTGATGAGATATGTGTTTATTATCTGTGGTAATGTCACGAGTGGTTTCCAAATCATTGCTAAATTCTCGAGGCACGAAGTGACTTAAGCCGCTTGTACACGATCAAATTTTTGTCAAATTCAATACTTTACAAGACCTTTCAAGAGTTGTCACAACTTTACAACTTCTCTTGTCAATACTTTTACACTTTTCGAAAGTCTTGAAAGCAAATAAGGACGTGCTCTAAACGATCAAACATTTGACAATGATTTGATGGCTTTAGCCAATGAAATGCGAGTATTCACAGTGCGTCACGAAATATGCAACATGGCGGAAAGCGAAAAGTAAACAAAAATGGCTACCCGGCCAAGGTATGTTGTATGCGAACTGCTTAGGTTGTACATAAGCTAGTCATGTCCGTATGTCTAGGACTCCGTGAATTACCACAACAAGATGAAGCAGATGAAGACAATTATAAAGAAATAATTGCCAGGCGATTTCCGAACTAAGTATACATTAATGCAATGTTATGTAGTGTGGTTAACCTATCAGTTGGTGTTATTTCGATTGTGTTCCATAATCGTAATGCGATTTTATTGGATATAATACTGAAAGTGCTACATAATATTGGTATAGAACAGTATTTCATTGCAAACTGTTATACCGTGACGCAAATACTAAATTGCTTTGTGCGTGATAAATTAGCTATTAATGTGTTCTGAAGGGTTTCAGTTTGAAAAAAGATAACTTGTAAATACAAATTTACGACATTCTCAAGTCCTGTCCAATCTCTTCATACATTGAAAAATGTTTAACAATTTTTTTTTGTAAACTCTTGAATTGAAAAAATAGTTTGATCGTGTACAAGGGGATTTACAAATAAAATGAACGTATTTATCCAAAACTCATTATACTAACATCATAAAATATTTACGTTTATTTGCAATATAAGTGGAGTTTTTTCTTTTCAAAAACGAATTAGAATCGTATGGTCACGTTTTATTTGTTTGATCAGTGCAATTTGATCATATAGTTACTCTTCTGCCATCTGGCGTCCGGAATTTGCGGTAGGAATTCGCTATTCTTTTATCTATGACTATGATTGTAGATGTTTCTCTGATCCTAGTAGGGAATATATGAAACCAATAAAACCTACATGTATTATCAACATTAAAAGTTATGACTTTTGTTTTACAGAAAAGGCTGATAAATGGTTTATTATGAACAGTTACCTATTTAAAAACAGAATTATATCGTTGATTTCATAGTGTATTCATTGGACTCTTCTCCGTTTAGTTTCCTCACATTGTTGCTATAAAACAATGAAATGTCACCCCTAAATGCTACAAGAAATTTATTTTAAGCAATATCATAAAAAGTTCAATCCATTTGAAGACCAGGAGTTTCAAGAAACGAGAGATGCAAGGAACGCAAAAATAAAACTACTCCAAAATTTCTCAGAAAAAAAGAGGTTGTAGCAGTTGTTTTAACGTCCGAGGAATATGAAACAATGATCAATTTATGGATAAACACACCCCTAAAGAACTACAAATGAAGTTCTTACTTATCGCTGAGCTAGAATTGCAATGCCTAATTAATAATCCCGTCTATGTCTTCATTTGAAGCTTACCAAATCTCGTTTCTGCCATTTTTATGTTTAAACGTAGCGGCGTTGATTGTTGGCAGTCACTGCAAAATTATACTTCAACTTCTTCAGAGTATTAAAAATGGAGGAGCCCAAAAGAGGAGGTGACACAATATTTCGATAAACATTGAGTAAAATAATGGTCGTGATTGATTCATTTCAACGTGTTTGGTCATTATCTCGCATTTGCGGCATGAGTGAAATAGTCATTGTAATTGTAACTATGAGAACATGAGGCGATTGGGTGATATTATAACTGTTTCGGCAGGTGTCCGAACCCTGCAATACCACAGAATGAAGGGAAAGGACCTCTCGAACAAGAGGTCCTTTCTCTATCCTCCGCAGAGTCTAAAATTGTGCATGTGGGAGTGAATGGGAGTGTGTTGAGTAGTAAAAATGATTTTAAAAACACCAACATTAAAGGAGCCTACAGTCAACGAGCTGTTTCTCAAGTCAAAGCCTCCGATACGACCATAAAAGTTAATGGGGTTGTACAACTGAAACATTTAAAAAAGACAGGGTTGCAGGAGATGGAATCAATAGTCAGATCTTTAAAACTATCTGTTGGCATTGTGCTATATGTTGGATTTGAAATCCCATATTCCTTACCGATAAACAAAAGTTTGGTCACTTAGGAATTAAAAAACCGTATGAGAATTATTGAAAATTCAAAGCACTAGCAATTAATATTTCGGAAATGGTTAGTGTGAGGCAGTATTTTTAACACTTGAATAATTTCAATTAAATTATATAATATGTAAATTCAATAATAGCCCGCCTTGAAGCAATATGACTTTAATAATTTGTAAAATGTATGTAACAGTCATTCAAAATGTTTATATTATTGTAAACATGTTCAATAATGTTATGTGAATACATTACGTTATTTAATAATGTAGGAGCTGTGAGAATGATAGATTTAAAGTTGCTAAACATGAGGTAACAATGAGGTAACCTTAAGGCAATAATGAGTTTGAGAGTTTAAATGCTACTTGTCATTATTAGAGCAACAATAATGTACATTTTGAGACAGTTTAAACATAGCCAATCAACAGCCACAAAAACGCTTTAGTTAAATGAAGGTATTCTATTGGACTAGGATTAGCCAATCAGAGACTTGAAATGCAGAAATTTACAAGTTTAGAGGATTAAAATCAAGTCAGTTGCCTGCAGACCGTGATAGTAACCGGATGCAAGATGCGTCCTCTAAAGAAATATAATACTTATTCGTGTGAGACGAAAAATAAATATACGTGTTAAAAAGTGAAAGTATTAAATAAAAGAATCTCACAGCTCTAGACATTAGTGAAGTGCTATTTAATTACTGTCAAGGATTAATAAAAATGAGTGAATTAAAACTTAAAATCTGTGTAAGCCTACATTCTTAGTCGTATCCCATGTCTCTAAAATAAATACCTAAAGAAGCAGTTTAATAACAAAGTTAATATTTTTTTTCAAACTTGGGGCAAAGTCCACCTGAAAGTACATTTGGGGCGAAGGTTACCGGAAACTGCTTACAATACTTGCGGTTGCAACTACTACAAGTTCGGCTCCCCAACATTTGAAATATAATACAACTCCTACTTCAAATAAATGTAGCAGCAAACAACTTAAAGAACAATTCTACTTCAAACTGATGTCCATACGAGGAGCTAAATAAATAAACAACTCCAATAAAACACCATCTTCAAGTGCTACAAAAAAGCTTTGTATCATACAAACTACGTGTTGTAATATCCACATCCTTTGTGTCTTATGGTTTAACAGTATAACTAAATTATAGAAAATTCATTCCGAACGAAGAAGAATTCGCAGAAAATTTAAGATAAACATTTTATTTCTGTCAAACATAGGTTAATTTAATACAAATAGCTTGAACCGTGTGTGGAAAATGAAGTATAAGGAAAAATGCTTTATGCGAAGAATAGTTTAGGATGGGGGATTTTCTTGAAGATATTCTTGTCATACCTTTGAAAGATTTTATATTTAAATACTAAGTTTGGTGTATTCAAGGGGCTTCAAAACATATTTTCGGTGCAACATAGATATGAAATTGTTGTGTGGAATACAATCCTTCTTTTACATACTCTAGGTGGAGGAAGTAAAAGCAAACCCCAGCGCTAATAGCTTGACATAGGTATAGCGGCAAAACGATTTATTTTAACAGTACGTATCCCGACTCTAGCAACACGTGATATTAAAGTACAGACCATGACGCCCCCTACTCGATGACCTTCCGATCTCTCGCTGCATCATCACGTTTTCAATATAAACGTTAGAGAATGGAATGAGGTATCATTTGAAGGTCGTCCTGTTATAAACCGTTAGGTACCTCTTTCAGATTGGATCATCAAGCTGTTTACTTATTGCTGGGCGGATTAGTAACATTTGTTTGTTCAGCGCCAATAATTCAGTTTTTAATAGGAATGATCATTCGGCCCCCACTGGTCTACCGTTGATTGTGTGTTTGTGTTGGCTTAAAGATACCCATCTGTGAATTTAGAAAAAAATCCTAATTTCAGTTCGATTGAATTGAAACTGCAAAATCGCTGTAATAAATAACATTAATAATAATTCAAGGTTTAATGCACAATACGTACACAAATTTCACGCACATTTTAAAATTAGGTCCCCAAATCTAATTTTTGTTTTGTAAATATTTTACTGGTTTGAAAAATTACTCCATAGGATGCAACTGTCTTTCAGAAGTTAATATTTTTTAATTAAACTGTTTAATAGTAGATATACTAATAGCTTGTAGGAATGAATGCTTTATTATCCCATTGGTTACCGAGCGAGATAAAACTGCGGAAACGTGCGAGAGGTTCGGTAGGTTCTGGGTTCGATTCTTGGGGTCGGCTACTCTGACCATGTGTTTTGCCTGGTTTTTCGTATTTGGCATGGGTAATGCCAATGGAACTGGAGTGCCAGGAAGTGTCTCCTGAAATTGTCTACCTCATTCGGGTTTTACGTATGTATCGTACATAAAAATTCGTTGTACAAATGTAAATTTTTCGGTTGGCAATAGCAAGACAAAAGCAGCAACAATAATAAAAATACTCTAAAGTAATTCATACACAACACAGATGTTTGAATAAGCTCTCACTTTTGAGATGTACATGAACAAACTCTAGTCTTTATAGCACGAACAGACGGCAGTAACTGACAGTTGACATTAGCGAAATAATACCGAGGTCACTGCAGTGCAAGCGAATCACGCATACACACGATCGGCTCACAAAAGACCGCTCGGTACTATTATTGAGTCATTTAGGAATTGAAATTAGGATGTATATTATAGCTTATGCCCAGGTATAATTTTAAGTTGATTTTTCTCAGTGATAATACCTCCCAAGAATGACAGGAACCCAGAAAAACGGTCTCCCCTGGCCCTAGAGCAGGCTTGCCATTCTCCTGGGAAGGAATACTATGTTTTCTAGACTGAGATGTATGTAATTCCTGCTTGTACGTTGCGTATCGTAAATATGCCAAGCAAATTGGTGGAAGTGAATATCTGCTCGGATAGCCAGGCAGCCTTAAAACTCTTTACGGAGCTTAAGACTGGCAATACCAAAAGACAATGGATAGATTCTGTGCCAGTTATTCCGTTATATTTGTTTAGGTACGCGGGCATGCGGCTATTATAGGAAATGAGATGGCGGGTAAGTTTGCAAAGAGGAGGTCGAGCCCTTTGGTGGCTGTCTCCCCAAAGTATCATGTAGAGATAACCCAACTAACAAGTAGCCACGCAGCCCATGAATTAATTTAGAATGCATGCGATAAGTGTTAGACTCAGAAATCTTTTCGCTTTCTTAGGGGCTACAACACATTGCATAGACATTTGCACATAATGGGACCATTGACCATTTGTGCACTAACTTGGAAGGGAATGCGAGTGCAAAGGTTTTGCCATGCATAGAAACATATCCTTAGGCTCTTTTTTCTTGGAATCTAAAGATACAGGAAGGGCAAACAGTTTTATCGGGACCATTAAAAACTCAGATTAAGAGACACAAAGCATTCTAGGAGCCTACATGCATCCTTCAACAGAGGCCAATAATTTCATCAACATCATCATAATCCATGCTTGTCGGGAAAAATACTTTCAATCGTGAACGAATTCCTCTAAAGTTTTCGAAATTATATCTCGTGAGATTCTTGTACAAAAACTACAATTTTATGACTTTAATAACGATAGTTTAAACTATGTTAGATAATATTTGTGAAATAGGCATCAGTCTGATTTTGTAAATGCTCGACAGTTAAAAATAAAATTAGTGAGATATAGTGTCCCTCAAGGATCTGTCCTTGGACCTCTGCTTTTTATTACTTACATTAATGATCTTCCCGGGTATCTTCAAGATGAATGTCTTGAAACATATTTATTTGCAGATGATCTTACTATTAAATACTACTGTGCTGTTAGCGATATTTTAAATGCAAATGTTAGTATTTTATTAAATGACATAAAATGATTAAAGCAAATAGTTTGGCTATTAGTACAGATAAAAAAGGTTTAACTTTTAATTTAAGTCATTCTATGATAAATTTGATGTGTTACACTCGCATAACTTTCTATACTCTTGTACAACCTAATGTTACAAACGCCTATACTCCATATGCTTCATGTTAATCGAGATATCGAGATGTCAATCTTATTGGTAATTTTCTTGTACATGCCAGGGGAATATGGTAGCTTTTAAGCGATAGTCAAATATTTTAACGCTGGTTGCTATGTGGCGCATTCCATTCTCTTTGCATGTCCAGGACATAAAAAAAATCTGATGTGTTACACTCACATGACTTTCCCTACTCTTGTACAATCTATTTTTACAAACGCCTATTCTCCATATGCTTCATATTAATCGAGATATCGAGATGTCAATCTTATTTGTAATTTTCTTGTAGATGCAAGGGAAATATGGTAGCTTTTAAGCGATAGTCAAATATTTTAACGCTGGTTGCTATGTGGCGCATTCCATTCTCTTTGCATGTCCAGGACATAAAAAAAATGAATAACGAATGTGAGAAAAAGTATAAGTATTGTAAAATTTAAGGAAATAACAAGCAATATCTCGAAAACGGTTCACTCAACAAAAGAAATGTATATGACATAAGTTGTGTATTTTAACGCGATCTACATTTTTTGTGTAGTAAAATTTTGTCTATCTCTTATGGTTTACCAGTTATGCAAAAGTCGTTCACAATGAAGAATACTTTTGGAGACATTCCCAGAAAATTCGAGATATACATTTCATTTCTCATGACATTTCCCTAAACATATGATATTGTCATCAAAATCGTTAGAGCCATTTTTGAGAAAATTAAAATTTTCGAAAAATCTTCCATGTAAAGGGTAGTCTGGGGTGGGGGGATTTTCTTGAAAACCTTCGTGTCGCATCTCTGGAAGATACTGAACCTAAATACCAAGTTTGGTGCTTATCCGACTGCTCGTTTTTGAGTTATGCTGTTCACAGACACACACACAGACACACACACACACAGACACACACACAGACACACACACACACACAGACACACACACGGACATGTTTCCAAAAATGCTTTTTTTGGATTCAGGAGGTCTCAAAACATGTATTTCCGGTGAAATCTCGGTATCGAATTTTTGGGTGGAATGCAATACTTCCCCTACTTACTATACGTAGTAGAGAAAGTAAAAATGAATAACGCATTTGAGAAAAAGTATAAGTATTGGAAAATTTAAGGAAATAACAAGCAATATCTCTAAAACGGTTCACTCAACAAAAGAAATGTATATGACATAAGTTGTGTATTTTAACGCGATCTAAATTTTTTGTGTAGTAAAATTTTGTCTATCTCTTATGGTTTACCAGTTATGCAAAAGTCGTTCACAATGAAGAATACTTTTGGAGACATTCCCAGAAAATTCGAGATATACATTTCATTTCTCATGACATTACTCTAAACATATGATATTTTCATCAAAATCGTTAGAGCCATTTTTGAGAAAATTAAAATTTTTGAAATATCTTCCATGTAAAGGGTAGTCTGGGGTGGGGGGATTTTCTTGAAAACCTTCGTGTCGCATCTCTGGAAGATACTGAACCTAAATACCAAGTTTGGTGCTTATCCGATTGTTCGTTTTTGAGTTATACTGTTCACAGACACACACACACACACAGACACACACACACACAGACACACACACACAGACACACACACGGACATGTTTCCAAAAATGCTTTTTTTGGATTCAGGAGGTCTCAAAACGTGTATTTCCGGTGAAATCTCGGTATCGAATTTTTGGGTGGAATGCAATACTTCCCCTACTTACTGTACGTAGTAGAGAAAGTAAAAAAGTTACGTTTCTGGGCACACATCTTCAAGATTAACTTTGGATGGGAACATTATACGAGGGTAATCCAGAAAGTCCCAGAAGTTTTGAAATAATTAATAGAATGCAAAAATCAACGTTTATTATCTACATTTGAAAGGTACACTGTTTAAGATATTTTTCTACATAATCGCCATTCAAATTGAGGCATTTATCTTACCGTAGCACAAATTTTTCAATACCCTCTCTGTAGAAATCTGCCGCCTGCGACTTCAACCACTGGTTTACACCGGCCTGCAGTTCAGCGTTAGTATCAAAGCATCAATTTTATGCACCAAACTCCGAGAAATTTGGGGAAAATGTTCCGAAAGTTCCGTAATCGTGAAACGACGATTTTCACGAATTTTGTCATTGATTTGCATTGACAGTTCATCAGTCATAACGCTAAGCCTACCACTGCGATCCTCGTCGTGAACATTGAGGCGGCCATTTTTAAAATCAATGCACCATTCCTGACTCGGCTTTCGCTCATTATCCCCTGCCCGTAAACATCACAAAGTTGACGATAAATTTCAATTGGTTTGTTCTTTTTAGCCACCGCACTTCACAAGTGGCGGGATTTTCTATTGCAGCTCACATTTTAACAACTCTCAGAGTACACAGTAAGGAAGTCACAGTCCTCACGCTACCACAGCTGGATGCATATTGAATGTAGGAACGTTCTGACTCCAAGATGGCGGCTCTAGCCTTACTCATCGTCACGATAGGCCAAAACGTCTGGGACTTTCTGGACTGCCCTCGTATTACTTCTATTTACTATAAAGTTAGTAAAGGATTATTGGATTAAGATTTTTCAAGCAGTATCTTCCGTTGGAACCCTTATTAAATGTTTGCTATACACAGGCGCATAGTCATCTTGTGTATGATACTCTTTTGTTGGGCAACCATTCCTCGTGAAATAAATAATTGATTCTGCAAATGGGGTTATTAGAGTCATATGTAGAGTTGCACAGAGTATTCACTGTAAACCATATTTTGTAAAATTGATATTTTAACTTTGACACCAATGGTTATTTTGGACTTTTAGTCCACGTGAGGAGAAATATTAGCAATTATTAATTATGAACAGGTATTCACAGCTACACTACTGGAAATTGCTCCACATTTATATGGAAAAAATCTGATGTGTTACACTCACATGACTTTCTCTACTCTTGTACAAACTATTTTTACAAACGCTTATTCTCCATATGCTTCATGTTAATGGAGATATCGAGATGTCAATCTTATTGATAATTTTCTTGTAGATGCAAGGGGAATATGGTAGCTTTTAAGCGATAGTCAAATATTTTAACGCTGGTTGCTATGTGGCGCATTCCATTCTCTTTGCATGTCCAGGACATAAAAAAATGAATAACGAATTTGAGAAAAAGTATAAGTATTGGAAAATTTAAGGGAATAACAAGCAATATCTCGCAAACGGTTCACTCAACAAAAGAAATGTATATGACATAAATTGTGTATTTTAACGCGATCTACATTTTTTGTGTAGTAAAATTTTGTCTATCTCTTATGGTTTACCAGTTATGAAAAAGTCGTTCATAATGAAGAATACTTTTGGAGACATTCCCAGAAAATTCGAGATATACATTTTATTTATCCTGACAATATCTTAAACATATGATATTTTAATCAAAATCGTTAGAGCCGTTTTTGAGAAAATTAAAATTTTCGAAAAATGTTCCATGTAAAGGGTAGTCTGGGGTGGGGGGATTTTCTTGAAAACCTTCGTGTCGCATCTCTGGAAGATACTGAACCTAAATACCAAGTTTGGTGCTTATCCGACTGTTCGTTTTTGAGTTATGCTGTTCACACACACACAGACACACAGACACACACACACACAGACACACACACACACAGACACACACACGGACATGTTTCCAAAAATGCTTTTTTTGGATTCAGGAGGTCTCAAAACATGTATTTCCGGTGAAATCTCGGTATCGAATTTTTGGGTGGAATGCAATACTTCCCCTACTTACTATACGTAGTAGAGAAAGTAAAAATACATTTTCCAAGATTAAAAATCTGATGCGTTACGTTCACATGACTTTCTCTACCCTCAATCATTTATTAATTGGTATAAGAACTATTCTTAGGAAAATTAATTTTTTTCTACCTGCCTTAATTTTAATGAGGCAAACCTTTGCCAGAGTAGCTACATTACACATTTCGATATAAATACAAAGGGAATAGCGATAGTTAAATATTTTAAGAGCTGGACTCTGTACGCTGGCCTTAATATTTATAATCCTTCCATGCAGCCACAAGAAATATTTGAAAATCAACAGGACTTTAAAAGAATGACAAAGAATTGAACAATTCAAACCATTAATAGCATATTTCTCGGAAGTGGCTGAATGCCACAAAAAGGTTATTGGAAATATATTGTTTGTTTAAAAGAGACCTAAATTTTTTGTAGAGTACGATTTCGTCTATCGCCAGTTATACAGGATTATAAAAAAATTCCTTCCAAAAATTGAAGATCTACACTTTATTTCCCATGTAAATGTATTCAATACACGGTATTTTACTCAAAACTATTTTTAGAGAATAAAAAGTTTCGAAAAATGTTCCATGTAAAGTGTACTCGGGGTGGGGGATTTTCTTTGTGTTGCGTCTTTGGAAGATATTGAACTTAGATAGCAAGTTTGGTATTTATTCATCTTTTGGTTTTTGAGTTAAGCTGTTCGCACCTACACATAAACATACTTTTCTCTAAAAAGGCCTTTTTGAATTCAGGGAGACTCAAAACATGTATTTCCGATGAAATCTCAATATCGAAGTTTTAGGTGGAATACAATACCTTCTCTGCCTATTATGTAGGTGGTAGAGAAAGCAAAAACAGTTTTTAAAATTGTCCTTTAACTTATTCAATATTGTATCAAATAAAGTAAACGATCTTTCGTGTTTACACTTTAGGAAAATAGTAAAATCAGCATTTTTATCTAATCATTTGTATAGTCTGCAAGAATTTTATGACAGCAGAATGTTTTAATGTTTTATGTAGCATGTATGTAGGTAGTTCTAATTTTGTATTGACGTTGCTATGCAATTTTTTTATTGTTTTGGCAAATATATTCGTATAGTTTTTGCTCCTCATTCAGAGATCTATAAGAATGAATGTAAAGCACTAAGCTAAGGATGTACCACGTCCCGGAAGAACCCCGCTGGCTGAATGCAGACGATGCCATGCAGGAATGCACAGCACTGTCAGGTTATATAACTGTAGCTACAGTGCCATTGTGTAAAGAGTGCATTTAGTTGCACTTTCTTTGTAACCCAGTTTGCGGTCAGCGCCGCTCATTTTTCACAACAATTTTTAGGTCTGAAGTGCACGCACCTGTTGCTGTTTGCAGTGAACCGGTCTCACAGCATATATATGCAGTCCTCGTTCAACACACACGATTAGAAACGTTACAGGTTTGCAGAACCTGCGAAAACCGGTTCGCAGTAATCTGCCGATATGTTCATGTTGCAGGCTTGTTTGACAACAGTTATCTACTGATACCATTTCACACAAAAAATTCTGATGTGTTGCATTAACATTATTTTTTCTACTCACTCTTCTACAAACTATTCTCACAAAAGATCATTCTTCTGTCTACTTCTTGTTAATCTAGGTAAACTTTGATTACACATTTCGTTGTAGGTATAAGAAAAATACAGCAGGCTAAAGCGATAGTCAAATTTTTAAAAAGCGCGTCACTATGGAATTTTTTTATTAAATTAGCTGCAAATTTACAATCTGTTCTTAACAGAACGTTGAGGCAGTATTTTTAACACTTAAATAATTTCAATCTAATTATATAATATATAAATTCAATAACAGCCCGCCCTAAAGCAATATGTGTATGTAACAATATATAAAAGGCGTGTATAACAGTCCTTGCAAATGTTTATATTATTGTATCCATGTGTAATAAGTTATGTGAATATATTACGTAATTTAATAATGTAGGAGCTGTGAGAATAATAGGTTAAAAGTTGCTAACAATGAGGTAACGTTGAGGCAATAATGTGTTTGAGAGTTTAACAATACTACTTCTGATTCTTGGAAGCTATAATGTAATTTTAGTGACAGTTTATAAAATAGCCAATAAACAATCAGAAAAAGCTTTAGTTAAATGAAGGTATTCTACTGGAGTAGGATTAGCCAATCAGAAACTGAAAATGAGAAAATTTTACAAATTTAAGTTCAGTTGCCTGCAGACAGCATAACTCAAAAATAAAATGTTAGATAAATACCAAACTTGTTATTCAAGTTCACTGCCTTCTAAAGATACGACACGAAGGTTGTCAAGAAGATTCCTCCCCGCCTGTAACTATCCTTTGTATAGAAAATAATTTGTTTATTTTGATTTCCCATAAATGACTAAATACTACACATTTAAGATTATTTCATTGCAAATAAATTGTTAATCTGGAAATAGGCTGTGAAGTTCTTTTCATTCGTAAGAAATTTTGTATAACTTTTCTATAACGGCTTAACAATAAGTGATAGACAAAGCTTAGTGCAGAGAAAATTTAGACCCTTTAAAGCACATAATTTTAACAAACTATATTTTTGTATTCTGTTCCTTTATTGTAAATCTTATATAATCGCGATAAGACCAAGATGTCAAAGCAAACATAAAAAATTGTCACATCTATTTCCAAGATATCCTTTGTTAATGGTTTGAACTTTTCAATAGGTACCCCTGCCGAGTATCAAACCAAGGACCTCTGGGTTGAGAAGCCGGAATAAAGACCAGTAGACCAAGGGATAGTCTAGAAATAAGTTTGAACTAAAACTGGGGAGTTAATGAGAAAGCGCAGTAAAAAGCATTGATTATTCCTAACTTTGAGATGCTTGTCCTCCAACAAATCAAAGCTGATTTCTCCGCAGCTTAGGGGATAACGAGAACAAAACTGCTCTGTTTAATATGTATAAGGCAATTTTGTATCGCCACACATAAAACATTTTTAATGCTGCAAGTTTAAAAAAATGTAGAACTAATAAATTGAAAAATAGAAAAATGCCTGGAGAACTAAAGCGTAATATCCGTTTTTCCCCTGCATATTAATGATGAGGATTTACCTACAGTAAATAGAGGAAGTATCACATTTCATTCAAAAATTGGATATCTAAAATAGATATTTCGTTTGTTAACGACGTTGTCAATTGTCAGGATCATACCAGCGCCGTAGGGTGCCGGTATTTTGTACCGCAGGAGTTCTTTTACATGCTAGTAAATCTACTGTCATGGAACTGCCACTTTTAAGCACACTTAAAAACCATCGTTTGGGTCGGGTTTGAATCTCGAGCTTGGGATCAAAACGATATCGAGACCTCACCAGAAATAAATTTTGTAATCGATGAACCCAACAGTCATTCAGAACGAAGATGAATTTATAGAGTATGTGTAGAAAATTCAATGTATACCGTATTGGCTCGAAAATAAGTCGCCCTGGCACATAAGCGCTACCCTTAAAATACAGGGGAAAATAATGGCACGAAAGTAAGCCGATCTAGATTGAGGCAAGAAAAATGATTATAAACGTTTACTTTTCTTGAACTTACATGTATGTACGTAAGCATTTTTCTTAGGATTGACACCACTGCCACATTTTACATTATTACTGTCATCACTACCACAATTTACTTCATCACTGTAACCCTCACACTTTTCTTCATTCTCCTCCCACAATACGCCATCTTCGCTGCCATCCAGTGCATTCGATAGAAGCTAACGAAACACTATACGCGATGTTAACGCCGGTAACGGTTTGCATTGTGGCGTAATAAAATGCCGCCAGTTTCGATTCCAAACGCTAGCTAGGTTGTTGCAAATGAGCATAGAGTTTAACAGCAAAGGAATGTAAATAGACAAGGGAACGAATATAACCCGCAACCCGACTTTTTGCCCTTGGGATTTAGACCAAAAGTGTTGCTTGCCAATAGGTACTATTAATAGTCCTGCAAGCATCTTAAATATTCACATGCTGTTGAGAAACATAGACAAGGGCCTTTTTGTACAAACTTATTACTTTCTCTACTACGTATAGTAAGTAGGGGAAGTATTGTATTCCACCCAAAAATTCGATACCGAGATTTCACCGGAAATACATGTTTTGAGACCCCCTAAATCCAAAAAAATCATTTTTGGAAACATGTCCGTGTGTGTGTCTGTGAACAGCATAACTCAGAAACGAACAGTCGGATAAACACCAAACTTGATATTTAGGTTCAGTATCTTCCAAGGATGCGACACGAAGGTTTTCAAGAAAATCCCCCTCCCCAGGGTACCCTTTACATGCAACATTTTTGGAAAATTTTAATTTTCTCAAAAATGGCTCTAACGATTTTGATTAAAATATCATATGTTTAAGCTATTTTTATGACAAATAAAATGTATATGTTGAATTTTCTGGGAATGTCTCCAAAAGTATTCTTTATTGTGAACGACTTTTGCATAACTCGTAAACCATAAGAGATAGACAAAATTTTACTACACAAAAAATGTAGATCGCGTTAAAATACACAATTTATGTCATATACATTTTTTTTTTCGAGTGAACCATTTTCGAGATATTACTTATTATTCCCTTAAATTTTTCAATACTTATTTTCTCAAATGGGAATTCGATATTCATTTTGTTGTCTTGGATATGCAAAGAGTATTAATCTGTGCCAAAGGGAATGGTGCTGCACCTAGCAACCAGCTATTAAGAGATATCTATGTGCTTAAAGGCTACTGTATTTCCAAATTGCCCTTGTAAATATACATTCCCCTTACATCTACAAGAAAATTAGCAATAAGATAGAGTCTGCAAATGTTTATTTCGATTAACATGAAGTAGATGGAGAATAAGCGTTTGTAAAAATAGTTTGTACAAGAGTAGAGAAAGTCATGTGAGTGTAACACATCAGATTTTTTTAATTCAGGTAAGATAAAAACATTTATTTACGGGTCTAAATATGAATTTTTTGGCGGAACACAGGATTATAGACTAGAAGAATGTTAAACGCCTCACTCACTTGTGTTTTTGCATATTTATACCGTGAAGGTTTACACTGATCTGCAACAGCTACGATATTTGCTCTCAGCAGTTGCTCACCGTTAGACAACCTTGAGTGAGACATAGGTAGTGTAAAAAAGATTCAAGTCCTTACTTCTGCTGTAACAGTTCATAAATGTAAGCGTTCATCGCCTAACCGTGTACATATTCAATAATAAAGGAACGCGGTAAATATATGCATACGGGAAAAGTCAGGCGCGTTCGTCCTTGTTACTTTCTCTACCACTTGCCTATAGTACGTTAAGGAAGCATTGTATTCTCCCAAAAATTCGAAAGCATCAAGTACATATTATGAACTTCTTTCAGTAAAAAAGTTTAGATAAATATCGGAGTGTGGTTTATGAATAGCATAAATTAAAAACGAAAACACAGATAAATACCAAGCTTGGTATTTAAAACAGAATCTTCGAAGATAGGTCACGAACATTTTCAAGAAATCCCAACCTAGGCTTTACATATAAAATTGTGTTAATTGTAGATTTTCTCAAAAATGACGAACAATTCGGTTTGAAATACTACATGTTAAAGGTATATTTATGATTAATAGAATATCTCTATATCTTGAATTTTCAGCGAATAGCCCTGAAGTCCTTTTCGTTGTGAATGACTTTTGTATGCTTTTGTATAACTTTATCTTAAGAGATAAATTAATCTTACTACTCGTAAAAAATATATCGGTAAATCACATAATTTATGCCTTGTAAATATTTTTGGGGGCATTAACCATCTCTGAGCTATTCTTTATTATTGGTTTCAGTTGTCAAGTACTTTATAATTTTTTCAACTGCTAAGTCGCTGTTGGTTTTTTCTTGTGGTCGTGCAAAGAGAACGGAATTTCAAAGCCACCACAAAGCTACACGCTTTTAAAAGATTGCTCGCTTCAATCTCCTGTATCCCTCCTGTATCTGTAATGATATGTTTAATAAAACCATTTCTGCAAACATTTATCTCGATTTACATGAAGTAGATAGAATAATAACCTTTTGTAAGAAAAGTGGATGAAAATAAATGTTGGTTACCTTTTGCAAGTTTTAA
Organism: Deroplatys truncata; assembly: GCA_030765065.1. Classification (NCBI taxonomy): domain Eukaryota; kingdom Metazoa; phylum Arthropoda; class Insecta; order Mantodea; family Mantidae; genus Deroplatys; species Deroplatys truncata. Next base: position 49,196,382 of record CM060986.1, read on the forward strand.
GCTAACCTGTCAGTTTTGTCATGTAGTTATATTATTGCACAGCATTACCGAGCGAAATGGGTCCGCAGAAACATCTGCAACTCGAGGGGTTCCCGGGTTCCATTCCCATCGACCGCTCCTCGAGCTTTTAATGACTTCCTCTGGCCGGTAGACGAATGCTATGGTGGTTTGTCAACCATCACGACTTGGTTCCCCTCATTTCCCTCTCTTTCCGTTTCCTTCTCATGCTTCAGGTGTGCTTCTAGGTTTCGTGGTGTCAGGCCGTGCCGGAGAGATGGCTCGGATGCTTGCTACAAGGAAAGAATACTCCCCGTGGACACTAGAGGGCTGCCTGGTTGAACGGGTCGTTCATCGTCGTTTCTGGGAGCTGCAGTATTGGTACTGGTCTTCGAGTCTAGAACGTTAAGGGTCTTTCTCGTGTCTCTGCGGCCCGTCTGACTGTAGCCTCCTGTGGTTCCTTCACTTCATCCCTTCCTCTTGGGGGTTGGTTAGCCGAAATAGATCTCTCGTAGGTGATAGTGCGGCAGGCTTCCCTTCCCTTGTATACCCTATACTCTTATTATACAACATTTTGATCCAATGGGTTAAATAGTGCAGATGTTTTACACAAGATGTTGAAAACAGTTGTTGATCTAATGTGCAGGATTTTGATCCATCAAATTTTCCCTTGCTAGCCAATATAAATTGTGTATCTTCCCATCTGGTACAGCTTTACTCAATTCTGGGCATTATAGTAGGTGTTCTCCATTTAAAATGTCAGAAATTGCAAATGTTGCATGCTTTGTCATTCATAAAACCAAATCTATGTAGATGTTCCGCCAGACAGTCATGTCTAGTGGCTAATCTGAAGTGAGCAACGGCTTCTTTCCTTGGGACATTTTTTATTTTTTGTATTATTTATTTTATGTTGGAGTAATTTTTATTAGTAATTTCCTTTTGAATATTATGCTTGTATTTTTGTTCTATATTAATTTTGACATTTTTTAGTTTCATATCTAGTCCACAAGACTTTGAGTATAACACTGCACCCTTTTTGGCCAGAAAGCCTGCTGTCTCGTTACCATTCACTCCCACGTGTGCTGGTATCCACTGTAATATTATCTGTTGAAATTTTGTTTGGAGTAATCTATAATATCTCCCATCCTTAATATTATAAGATTCATCTGGGCTGTCATATCGTTCTATTGCTTGAATGGCAGAAACTGAGTCTTTGAGAACAACTACTTTATTTTCTTTTATATCAGTCCTGTAGTATATCTGTTCTAATACTCGTTGTATTGCAACAATATGATAGGGGTATTTTGTGAGAGTTGTAAGGTAACTTTTCCATAAGTTTAACTGTATAAGAGTTTGTCTAAAAAGCCCAAGGGTGTTTTGGTGCAGCTTCTCTGTGTTCTGCACATTATTTTACCGCACCCACTATATTTAATATCATTATATACAAGAGCAACTGCGACCCCACAAGATCGCATTAACGCGTGACTTACCGGGACATACCACAAGGGATTAGCGCCTGTGAAAGGAATCCAGTGGGGCCATAAACACTACCTTTAAATCAGAATTAGGTTGACATGCCTCACTGTCCCTCACGTCTCGTCCTGACCTGAATAGCGGAGTTGTGTCACTGTTGCTCGGAATATAACGTCCTTGTTTGGAATGTGGCACGTCACGGCTACCTTATTACACACGGCCATTTCACACGACTCGCGGATATAGCACCTACCTTCAGGCGGGATATTAAATACTGCACTGTAACTTTACACGGCCTTCTGAAACTGACCATAGCCTTCATTGTCAAAACTTCATGTACAAACGTGAAACTCACCTGCTGATGGATAATAATTACGAACCTTCATTTTAACTGTACATTTTTACTTATTTTTCCACTTAAATATCAGAAATAGAGGAAGTTTTGCATTGCACCCATAAATTCTATATCGATATTTCCCCTATTGTTTATTTTTATACAGCTTCTACAAGATATATTATTTTCTATAAATGTTTCTATTTACTTCACGTTAATCGAGATAAACCTTTACAAAAATAGCTTCATTACTCATGTCGTTAAAGGTACAACAGGTACTCTTGATCGATAATCAGATATTTAAAATCCGGATCGCTGTATGCTAGCCTTAAAATTGCGGTGGTTTAATGTTATATTTATTTAACATTATTGTAGCCCCACGTTTGGGAGCCAATTTGATGTGTCATTTTTGTTATTTACATTTAACATTTTTGTGTAGCCCCACGTTGTGGTAGCCAATTTGAAGTAGTTTAATGTTTGTTATATTTATTTTGTTGTTGAGCCCCACGTTTGGGAGCCAATTTGCGATGGTAAATTTATAATGTTATTTGTGTATGTGTTTACTCAACATGGTGAAGCCATTTTGTGACGTGATTCTTTGTTGGGTTTGTAGCTCCATCTGGTGTTAGCAATTTGCGACAGTAGTAGTTTTTGTTTGAAAGAATGCTACTTTTATTTTATTTAATTTTGTTTCACTGTCCTCCGGCTAGCTATGATCTTTTGGTCAAGCACTTCTCTTTATACAGGTTGTGTAAACGGAAAGGAATCTTTTATCCAAAGATAACACTGATGAAGGAATTTGTTTTACACTTTTATTGTCGAACACATTTACTATCACATTTACACATTGATCTTGACACTCGCCAAACTGAAACTGTTATAATAACTTCTTACTGATCACTTTTAATCCACGTACTTCAACCTTTTGTATAATTAACTTTACCATACTTGAGATTTTTCATAACTCTTATACGCGTAACTTGCGAATCGATAGCCGACGTGTAATATTTCTGCTGGACTGAAGGCGACGTGTATCATACAAAATATTTTCGACGAACTGACGGGGTCTTTACCTCTAACCTACCTTTTATACTCCTTCACCCAGATATGCCTAAAGATTATAACTGCGCTGCAATTGGCTAATAAAACGCGCCAACATTAGCGTCTATTTTTATATCCAATGAAAATTATGAATACATATGCTCTAGGGAAATGTTCCAGAAGATTCTAAAGGAAAACGCGCCAACATTACGTAACTTCCTCGTTTCCAATAATGATAAACAGCTCACCCCCTCGCTGCATTATTGCACGCTATTATTGTCAGTTTCAGTAAGGCAGTATAAACTTACTTCCCAACAATAATTACAATCAACAAACATCTCAAATCAATGTCACATAATAATGCATATTCATACTATAATCACTCTTTACATTTAAATAATTTGTGATACAAATTACTGCATCAAAATTTCATACTTTTTCCTTGACATCGCGAAAAACAACCGAAAAACAATCTTTTTCCATACCCGTTATGGTTTATTAGTAGTATACCAACTACTCTTACGAAAGTTTATTTTTCTGTCTTGAAGCTCTTCCGTGCGACAACTTTAATGTCGTAGCCTTCGCTTCAAATGTTATAACATTTAATGTTTCCTGTTCTCTTGATATACTATCTTGTCATTTCGTAGCTCGTTCTGCGTTCTGTCTCGTGCTCTAGCGGTAGAGCTACGAGTTCTTTATCTCAAGGTATGCGTGAGTGTATTTTGAAAGGATAATACCAGTTTAGTTAGCTGAGAAATTTTAATGTTGGCTAAAATGTTCAGTTTGAGAAGAGTTGCTGACTATTGAATTTACGAATTCTATAACACTAATTAAGCGAAGCGTTAGTTGTCGTAAGTCGCAGAAATGTTGCTCGGAAAGTGCCCTCTCAATGGCCGATAAATCTATCTTACACAAGCGCGTCTCTAGGTGTCAACTTAAAGTAAAAGTCACATGCACAAGGGTCATCACACGATCAAGTCACAGAATTAAGTAAGTCTGATTTAGAATGCACTCCCTTTTCTTAACTTAAGCTCCGCCTACCTATCGCTACTCCTACTAACGTTATTACTCAAGTCGTCCAATCTTAAAACTCTTAACTATACGCTGTTGCTATGAGCTGCCTAGCTAGAATATCAGAATTTCTTTCTCTTTCTCTTTTAAAGAATTCCTGCCTAGTGACTTTGTAAAGGTATTTAACTCGCATCTTAACTGCATTCCAGGAACTTTTATACTAACGCGTTCGCTAGTCGGCTGTTACTAATGACTTTGGTTAACATAAACGCTAATGATCTTTTTCTTTCTGGACAAATCTTTCGACTCAGGCTTATTACATTATACTTTGATTTAATTGACGGAAATTATTTATTACAATTATTTCTTTACCTAGCTGCCATTTCCTTATTTAATTATTTATTTATTCCAATCATTAATTACGGTATCAATATACTTCATTTTAATTAGATAAATCTTTTCAGAAATAGCTACGTTACACATTTCGTTATAGACTTAAGAACTGGACGCTATATTCTGGCTTTAAAATTTTCATACTCTTTCCATGCAAACGCGAGAAAAAACTGAAAATCGACAGGATATTAAGACTGACAGTGGAAGGGCTTATATCACAAAAAAGTTATTTGAAACAAATTGTGTGTTTTAAAGAGAGCTACATATTTTTGGGTAGTAGGTTTTCGTCTATCACTAATCGCATACAAGTTATACAAGATTATACGAAATTCTTTCGAATTAAGAGGACTTTACAGGCCATTCCCAGAAAAATCATTGTATACATTTTTCATATAATCTCAAAAACCATTCAACCGATTTTCATAATTCATTAACCATTGAAAAGCCCAATTTATTCTGACGGATAATGAGCTATAAACACCTCTAATTTAATTTAATAAATAATTAAAAGATTAAAAAGGATTTACAAAGCCTTGGTGTTATATAAACGCAGGGAAGAGACAAAAGAAACACGAGCTCAGGTAAAACAATTGACAGCAGTGCAACATTTACTGTTGAATTGTCTTTCAAGTACGACCTGAGAAAATGTTACATGAACTCTGGCGCACTGGTACTTGGAAAATGTGGAACATTAAGCCCTAACCTGAGTATCGCATTATGTTTGTGTTTTCCTTACATATGCTAAAGGAACTGGTGATTCCCAACGAAAGATTCAATGTCGATATTTCACTAGAAAAACTATATTTTAGGTCACTTGCACTTTTAAAAGGCGTGTGTGTGTGGGCGTGAGAGATTTGAAACTTTTTATTGCTCCTAGGTTGAGTAGTTTCTAAGGAAAGTGTGCCTAAATTTAGGTAAATTAACATTGCGAGATAGACAGAACCCCCCACCAAGGGTATGCACCATCGTAAATGCTATTTTCTAAAAGTTTTGGCTAGTTTGGCTGATAATTTAGTCCGAGTTCCTCTTGCATACAATTAAATGGTTTTAAATTTTGCTTTGATATATTTTCAGTTACAACTTACTGAGTTTCAAAACGAATTTTACTGTCCTATGCCAAATGTCCGAAGCAGTAACATATTAAAAATAGTTCTTCTTTTAAATAAGCGTTTATTTGTTCATTTGTTTATTTTTAAACGCTTATAGTTGTAAATTTCTATTTTTACATCGCCTTTTTGCTGTAAAAGTAAAATAACGCAAAACCCATTTCAAACTGAAAAAGTTTTATCACTGTTTTAATTAAGATTTAAAAATATAGATGAAACATTTCAGAATACTTGAATGAAAACCATATTGTATGGAGCTTTTTTACGAGAAGAAGCACCGACAGAAAAAACTAAAAACTCAAACTCTAAAATGAAAAGAATTTAAATTCCTGATTGATACCTTGTTGCATATCTACAATATCAAACGTTGAAATACAATTTGAAATTAAAACTTTTGGATATCTTTTGGGCAGGCAATTAAAGTCCATTTCTGAAATTTCAGTGGAGGATTCCCTTAAGAAGATAAAATATCTGGCTTATTATTCTGTTTTTTAAATCGACATGATTTTTTTAACATGTATACTTTTTCGAACAATTTTTTATCTACAAGATCTCTATAGAATGAGTATTTAAGAAGTTTAACAATGTTCGATATTATTATTCGTGTACGTAAATCAGTTACTATAAAAAACACAATAGTTCTGATCGCATAACAAGCACAAGGGAGGTTTTTATTTTTAGTAGTGTTTAATACCCGTTGTTACTACACATGACACTACAGGCGCTGGACGCCAATGAGACATGGAATGAAATGATGTTTGGGACAGTAAGTTTTGGGAAGACTAAGTTTAGGGCACACCCGCTTCCATTTATGTCATTCCCGAGCTCTGGGAGGCATTCTACTGGCCTGCACAGGTGGAGTATGATCTATAGGAAGGATGAAGCGCGTGTAGGTGTTTACTTTTTTGGGAATGTAGTTGCGTCCTGTTTTACGTGCACAATTCTAGATAATTCACATATGAGTATATCACTTTGAGCAATGGCTTTACTCATCGTCACTTACAGATAATAACCACGTTTAAATGTGTAACTAAATAAAACCCTATTTTGTATAATTTGTACATGAAAACGCTTTTTAATGGAAACATAATTTAAAACTGAAATACATTATAATTTTACTCTCAAGGAGGGCACGTTTACTAGACATTATTTTAATAATATGTCCAATCTCCATTCTTGTCCAGTACCTGATTTAGCCGCCTAGGCACTGATCACTCGTCGCCCTCTGGAACACTATCATAAAATGTAGGAACATATGCCTTTAGAGTCAAGAGCGATTAGGTGCCTAGGCTAAATTATGTATTGGACAGGAATGGAGATTGAACAGATTATTAAAATAATGTCTGGTAAACAGGGGTGTAGCCAGGAAGGGGTTTTGGGGGTTGGAAGCCCCCTTGCTACAAAAATGTAAAAATTAATAGCAAAAATAGTCTCGTTAAAATAATAGCATCTTTATATGTTGGCGGGAATGAGATAGTTCCTAATCCTATGAATGGTAGTGCTGCATAGTTGCATCTTGGACAATATGATCAAAGGAGCAGCAACAGAAATTATACTTTAGATGGACCTGGTGCAACCATGTTAAGATATCAGGAACATACATTCGTTCCGGTACTAAATTTGAGTGGTTTCCAAATTAGCGCAATATCTCCCAGTTTAGAACAGAACTAGAAAGTGTGGTGAAATAAAATAGCCTGTAGCGGAATATAAAATACCTCACACTGGCCATTATTTCTCATATCGCAACACATTTGTAGCTTAGAAAACGCAAAACATCTTATCTTTATTTTAATTCCAATTTCTATTTAGTCTGTGAATATAAAATCGATTTATTTAAATCTTTGAACTCAGAATTAATTCGTTTTATCATTTGAATTGAAACAAATTAGTTAAACAAATACACCCCTATACACAACTCCCCTAAATAATTTTCTGGCTACGCTACTGTTAATAAACGTGTCCGCTTTGAGAGTAAAAAGTATAATTTACCTTATTTTTACTTTCTCTACTACGTATAGGAATTGGGGGAAGTATTGTACTGCACCCAAAAATTCGGTACTGAGACTTCACCGGAAATATATGTTTTGAGGTCTCCTGAATCCAAAAAAAGCATTTTTCGAAACATGTCCATGAGTGTGTCTGTGAACAGCATAACTCAGAAACGAACAGTCGGATAAACACTTAACCTGGTATTTAGGTTCAGTATCTTTCAGGGATGCGACACGAAGGTTTTAAAGAAAATTCCGTCATCCCAGATAATCCTTTACATTGAACATTTTTCGAAAATTTTAATTTTATCAAAAATGGCTCAAACGATTTTGATTAAAATATCATATGTTTAAGATATTTTTATGACAAATGAAATGTATATCTCGAATTTTCTGGGAATGTCTCCAAAAGTATTCTTCATTGTGAACGACTTTTGCATAACTGGTAAACCATAAGAGATAGACAACATTTTACTACACAAAAATGTAGATCGCGTTGAATTACACAATTTATGTCCTGTACATTTTTGTTGTTGAGTGAACCATTTTCAGATATTGCTTGTTATTCCCTTAAATTTTCCAATACTTATACTTTTTCTCAAATGGGAATTTGTTATTCATTTTTTTTGTTCTGGTAATGCAAAGAGAATGGAATACTGCACATAGCAACCAGCTGTTAAAATATTTGACTATAGCTTAAAGCCTACCAATTCCCCTTGCATATACAAGAAAATTAGCAATAAGATTGACATCACGATTAACATGAAGCATATGAAGAATAAGCGTTTGTAGTTTGTACAAGAGTAGAGAAAGTCATCAGATGTTTACATTATATTGTCATTAAAGATACATTTTAATTTAGAAATTCTGCAAAACAGTGTTTTATTTAGTTGTATATTCAGATTGGATAGATGATTCCAATAATGTCTAGCAAATGTATCCTCTTTGAATGTAAAAAGTATAATCTATCTCAGTTTTATATTATGTTGCCATTAAAATATTTTTGCGTGGAGATATGGTGCAAAACATGGGTTTATTTAGCTATATATTATTTAAATGTTATTATAAGTGATGAAGGGTAAAGCTATTGCTCAATGTTATATATTCATATGAAAATAATCTAAAACAGTGCACGTAAAACAGGGCGTCACTCCATGCGCGAAAAAGTAAAAGATACATGCACCTCCTCCTTGCTATACATCCTCACTTGTGAAGGTCAGTAGAATGTCTCCCAAAGCTGTGGGGACGGCATAAATAAAAGCGAGTGTACATTGTCAGTTATGAGGACGCAGGAAAACCTAGAAGAAACCTCAGTCAGGAAGTACGGACCTGGCGGGATTTGAACAGCGGACCTCTCTCACATTTTATCGCGGAGCTATTTCGCTCATTGCTTAAGCAGGAGACACAATTTGGATTGTTAAAGCTTTTACTTATGTTTTAATTTTTAATAACACCACAGTTTACGCTTCAAATAATAATCATTATAATTATTTCATATAAATCTTATGATTCGGTGAATTCGTAATTTAGAATCCAAGTAATTGTGAATCAACAAATTATCTTCTTTGAGCCTAGTACATAATTAGCCTGCGTGTAGAATCGCCCGCAGTGCAAACACGTCGAAGTAGTTGCCTATACGGCACGGGGTAAGATGTTTCCGTCTCTTGATGCTTGGCACGTTAGAAAATTGCATAATACAATACTAGCAGTCCTTGACAGCAATTTTACCAGCAAAGCTAGCATTAATATATCCGGGTCAAATTTCCATATTTCCTCCTCCTGTTGTAGATACCGTAAGAAAACAAATTAGTAGCTTAATACACTGATGAAGATGGTAATCTGAATGTGTTACATTCATAAGATTTTATCTGCTCATTATCGTTTACTTTTATATCTCTTCTACAAAATATTCTTATGTATTAAACTTTTTCTACGCACTTCATATTAACTGAAATATGAACATTAAAAAGTCCTGCGCCACAGAATGCACCCAGGCTCCCATGGGGATACGCATTTTAGGTTCCGGTACTCAACATCGTGAGGAAATTGAGGAGCTGCGATAGTCAGCGGTCTTGGCCTCGTGAGCTAACTTTCCGGGTGGGGATGCGTGATGATCACATCACCTCCCTTTATCGGTTGGATGATGGCCCACCTCTGCCGTGCACACGTGGGCGTGAGGCCGGCAGTCGGGTTGGCAGGCCAGGCCCTTCGTGGGCTGTAGCATTGCAGGATTTATTTTGTGCTTTAAAAATAAATAATTCAAAAATATGTAACAGCATAAAAATGTAAATGGCAGTTTTATTATTTAAATGTCACTGTAAATACAAAATTTTAGACCCCCTGGACCCAAAGGAAGGATTATGTGTTTGTGTGCGTGCGCTCACTTGCAAACAACATAACTCATAAAAAGTCTGATAAACACTAAACTTGGCATCTTTATGGTGTTTCGAAGGGTGTTTTTAGGAAGATAACCCACCCCAAAGTATCATTTACATGGAACACTTTTGATTATTATTGATTTTATCAAAACACGGCTCTTAAAGGTTTTTATTAAAACACTGCAAATTTAACAAATTTGCATGAAAAAATAGTAATATATGTATATTGAACTTTCTAGGAATAGGCTTTGACTCTTCATTTTCATTTACTTTTGTGTAATTTTGTATAACTAGTAAACTATAAGAGATGAGATAATATAAGAAAAATCCTACTAAGCAAAAAATATAGATCTCATTGTACCCCCAATTTAAGTGAAACAGGATTTTTTGTATCATTTACTATTTCCGAGATATTCGTTGTTAGTGATTTAATTCTCAAATGCTTTACACCTTTTTGAAGTGTTAAGACGCCATTCTCTGTTTTTCTGAATGTCATACCAAGAGTGGAATTTCATGCCAGCGATTGTCTACTGGCCCACTTTTTAAAGATTTCAGCCTCTTCTCTTGTATCCACAATGAAATGTGGAATGAAACTATTTTTGCTAGTAATTATCTCGATTAATATGGAATAGATAGAGGAAATAAGCTTTTATAAGAATAATTTGTAGAAGAGTAGGTAGAGAAAGTCATGTGCATGCAACGCATCAGATTTTTAGGGTTGCAGTGCTGTTCTAATACACTTCCAGAATGATGCTGGCGTTTTTATCCTATGCTATATAAGTCGTTTTAAAGATTTCTTCCAAAAAACTTGCAATACTCTCGCCTTAAGCTTTACAAATTGAGGTCAAATAATAGTCGTAAGCAATAATAAAGCGCTGTTAAAAAACTTTTTTACAGACATTTTCTTACGAAAGTTATAGCTAGCGAAGTTACTCCAGTAAAAATACTTGAGGCAAAAAAATAAATAATTAGTAGGTCGGTGTGGTCAGTTTGAGATTGATTGACCATACATACCCACTTGTATGGCTCGGGGGAAAGCATGTCTTACGCAACTATAAAACTGGGATGTGTGGCACACGGTACCGGTTTGCAAATAAGACAAAACACACCTGTTGATTCAGGTTGCCGAATCCCTGTTCGGATATATTTATTTACAGAGATCCAACAGTTACATCACAGCAATAAGATATGTGCTTTATGATGAGTCAACGGTTTTAGGGTAAAAGAGGTTAAGGGCAGATTAAAAGCCCTATCCCACCAATGTTAAATAGGCTAAGTTCATGACTCAGAAAATATTTAAGATATCATATTGAAATTTTAACAGCATGTAAATGCATGCCTTATAATATGATCTATCTTTATACAGCAGGTTACTTTATTAAGATAGGATTGTTTTCTGAATTATAGCATCTTTTGATGAACATTTATTAGCAACATATACCACCTACATAGTAGGTAGGGAAGTTATTGCATTTCACCCAAAAGTTTGATACCGATATTCAGCGGAAATACATGTTTTGAGACCCCTTGAATCAAAAACTGTTTTCAGAAAAAGGTCCTTGTAAACAGCATAACTCAAAAACGAAAACACGGATAAATACCAAACTTAGTATTTAGTTTCCAAAGATGTGACACAAAGATTTTCCGGAAAATCCCCCAATCTCCATTTATATGGAACAATATTCGAAATTTTTTATTTTCTTAAAAATGGCTCTATCGATTTTAATTAAAATGCACGATATTTACATGACAAATAAAATGTATATCTTGAATTTTCTGGGAATAGTCTGTGAAGTCCTCTTCATTCGGAAGGAATTTTTATAATCTTGTATAACTGGTAAACGTTAAGCGATAGACGAAAACGTACAATATAAAAATGCAGATCTTTTTAAACCGCACAATTTATTTTAAATAATTTTTTTGTGGAATCACACATTTCCGAGATATCCTTATTAATGTTTCGAATTGTTCAATGCTTAGCCATTCCTTTAAAGTCCTGATGATTTTGAGTTGTTTCTGGTGATGTTATGAAAAGAGTATAATATTTTAAGGCCAGCATATAGTTCAATTCTAAAACATTTGACTATCGTTATTAATTTTGTATCTGTCACGAAGTGAGATGGGTAGGAAAATAAACTTTCGTAAGAGCTAGCATACACACCAACAAGCGATTGGAGCGTAGAGAAAGTAATGTGAATGTAACACAAGAATTTTTATATATCTCTACAAAGTATTCTTACAAAAGCCCCTTCTGCTATCTACTTTAGTTATACCGAAATAAACGCTTACAGAAATATTTTCATTATGCATTTCTTTGTAGATTCAAGGGGGATAGGAAGGGGGATACTGGCCACACGCGGCTTGCTTCTTACACCCCTCTGCAACCCTGTCTAGGCAAGCTAGGGTCGGTGTCGCACCGGGCGAGATTCAAACAAAGCCTTCTCTTTTGGCGTGTTCCGCGTCAAAGGAAAAAGCTCGTTCAGCCGAAAGAAATAATCAAAGTAACCCAATAATACTGTCGACAATGTGACACAAAAATGTGTCTGGTATGACAATGCTTACTGATACGCCACAACATAATACTTTCGCTATCTACTTTATAGGTGCGTAGTAAAGGAAGTAAAAAGATTCTTCCATTGTAAGGGATGATTTTACTAATTTTTTCAGAAGGACCCAAATTTTATAGATTCGGCTCAGTAGTTCAATTGTAGTATTTTATTTGAGGGAGATTGCTAAAAGATGAAGTTCTATTGCAAAAGTAGTTTAAAATACCTTGCTGATTTTCTTTTGAAACGTTGGAGAATCTGCCTTTATTAAAGAAACAGGATATGAATGCTGAGAACGAGGTTGCATTTTAACATGTTAGAGCTCTAATTGCCACCCACTGATTTTTCATTTGCTGAATATATTACACCTCATAGTATGCACTTTCACTTGTAACTGGTAGCAAAGCCGGCGAGAATTCTTTCCCCCCACCTCTAGAATTCAACGCTTCTAACAGTTCATGCAACACGGAATTATTGCCAGATGACCTTTACTCGTACCTCCTTTGTTTACGTATAAGGAAGTCATTTATTGTATGAACGGCGGTACTATTTACTTGATGCCGGATAAGTCAATTGTTTCGGAGCATTCACTAATAGTAAGAACCAATTAAAATCGTATTTTTACTTTTCTACCGCGACCTAGTAGGTAGAGGAGGTATTGCATTCCACCCAAAAATTCGATATCGAGATTTCGCCGGAAATACGCAAAGCTTTAGGAAAGAGACTTACTTGGTGTGTGTTGAACAGCATAACTAAAACCTCTGATGTGATACATTCAGACTTTCTAACTTTTATCGCTTATTACTGTATACAAACTATTCTTACTAAAGCTTATTTTTCTATCTACTACATTTTAATCCAAATAAACCTTTGCAGAAATAGCTACATTACACATTTCGTTATAGATGCTGAGAGAAGTATTGTTCTTGAAGGAGTTTATATCTTTAGCTCCACGTATGGACGTCAATTTGAAGAAAGATGTTTTGTTGTTGTTGATGTTTTTGCACCACGCTTTGGGCGTCAATTTGAAGAAGATTGTTTGTTACGTAATTTTCTGCTACTATGAAAAGCCGATTTGAAAATGTATTTTTGTTGTTACGCTCCAATTTTAAAAAATATTTACTTAACTTTGTTATTAAACTGCTTCTTTAACTATTTTATGTTTATGTTTGCCTCGGCTGCGTCAGTATTTATTTAGAGACACGTTTCTCTTAATCAGGGCGTGGTGCGACAAGTATGTAGGCTTACACAGATTTTAAGTTTTAATTCACTTCCTTTTATTAATCCTTGACACAAATTAAATAGCACTACACTGATATCAAGAGCTGTGAGATTCTTTAATTTAATATTTGCACTTTGTTAACGCGTATACTTAATTTTCGTTTCACACTAATACGTGTGAACGCATCTTCCATCCGGTTACTATCAAGGTCTGCAGGCAACTGAACATATTTCAACCGTCCAAACCCGTAAACTTCTGTATTAATGTCTCTGATTGGCTAATTCTAGTCCAATAGAATACCTGCGTTTTACTAAAGCTTTTTCTGGCTGTTGATTGACTATTTTTAAACTGTCACAAAATTTACATTATTGCTGCCCTAATCATGACTAGTAGCATTTAAACTCTCAAACTCATTATTGTATCAAGGTTACCTCTTTATTACCTCATTGTTAGTAACTTTAATCTTATTATTCTCACAGCTCTTACATTATTAAATTACGTAATGCATTCACATAACATTATTAAACATGTTTACAATAATATAAGCATATGCAATGACTGTTACAAACATTTTTTTAAAATTATTACATACATATTGTTTTAAGGCGGGCTGTTATTGAAATTAAATATTATATAATTTAATTGAAATAATTAAAAATACTGTCTCAATACAAAGGGAACAGCAATAGTCAAATTTTTAAGAACTGGACCATATATGCTGGCCTTAAAATTCCATACTGACTCCATCCAATCGTGAGAAACAATTGAGTGTTGACAGGACTTTAAGAGAATGATCAAGAAATGAACAATTCGAACTATTTAATAACGGATACCTCAAAAACGGCTTATGGCACAAAATAACTTATTGAAAATAAATTTTGTACTTTAAAGAGATCTAAATCTTTTGTGTAGTACGCTTTCGTGTGTCGTTTAACCAGATGATGCAAAGTTCCTTACGAATGATGAAGACTTGGAGGAAGATAGCGGCAAGTTTGCCTGTGGGAGACGAGAGCACCAGATCTTCCTTCCAAGGAGAAATATACTGCGGGGTACCGTGCAAAGATGCTAAAAAAATGTGTGGGCCTGAGAGCGAATGTGTGCAGAGATGGTACTGAGCCCAAGTTCACGATGTATGTTTGTCTTGTATAACTGGTAAACGTTAAGCGATTGACAAAAACGTACTACAGAGAAAATGTAGATCTCGTTAAACCACGGTTTATTTCAAATAATTATTTTGTGGCATCAGTCATTTCAGAGATATCTGTTATTAATACATTGCCGTTTGTGAAAGTTGCAACACCAAGAAAGAATTTCCCGAATAAGTCCAAACTTGGTGGAAGTGTAGAAGAGTGTGCAAGCAATAAGTGTTTAAGTTTGCAGAGAGATGGGGTACACGTAGGCCGAGCAGAGCCCTCTCGTGTCGGTCCAACAAGGCCAGTGTTGCGTCCAGTGTAGTCAGTGCAGAGCTGTCAAACAAGGTGCAATCAATAAAGTGGGTTCCAGTATGCCTCGTCGTCGTTAAAGGGAGCCATATCGGCATGTGAGTTCGAACGGAGCAGAATGATCGGTCTCCGGGAAGCGGGTTTGTCATACCGTGACATTTCAGCTCGTACAGGGCATGCTGCTATGACAGTGATGCATGTGTGGAAGCGGTGGATAAATGAAGATCGTACGAAGCGAAAAGCGGGTACTGGACCACAGAACATGACCACAGCATGGGATGACCGTAATCTTGTCCGCATGCCATAACTGCGTGGAGGGAAATCCACCAGGAACTTATTCAGAGCCTTTTTGATTCAATGCCACGGCGTATAGCAGCTCTAATTGCAGCGCATACTGAATATTAGGGCTCAGAGGATATGTATAGATTTGAAAATTATATCACTTGTTACATGCCATGTACCTAACCTGTGGTATTAAATTCATTGAATTCATGCGTTTCGTTCTTGATGTTGTAATTTCCACAAGCAGCAATGTAGTTCGAATTTTTCAAAACAGCCATTCTTTTAAAACCCTGTCAACATTCAGATGTTTATCTCAACTTCATAGAAATGGTATGGAATTGTAAGGCCAGCATGCAGTGTTGAGTTATTAAACATTTGACTATCGCTCTTTTCTTTTTATCTATGATGAAATGTGTAAGAAGCTATTTCTCCAAAGGTTTATTTGGATTAAAATGAAGTGGATAGAAACCAAAATTTCGTATGAATAATTTGTATACGCACTAGTAAGCTATAGAGAATAGAAAAGTAATCTGAATGTAAGACATCAGAATTTTATTATAGGTGTGAGAATCTCAGTCTGATATTCTTCACACAAAGTCGTTACCAGTGTTTAACACTAGCCCAGCTGCACTATTATTAGTAATGTACAGAACTTAGATTACACGTTTGACTTGCACCGAGGTGTTTAATTTCGAACTGTTTCCGAGACTGTGATTAGCAGCCACGTCTTGTGCCCTGTGATCGGATATGATATGCTGACAGAATGTAAAGCTGGAGGATTGGTAGCACCGCTCCCTATGCTGTCCCTGAAAACTTGCTGAATAATGATGCTGTTTATGACTCACTGGAAACGTCTAATACCTGCTGCTAGAAAACATAACCACAATATAATGAATATTCAACAGTTCATTCAAACACTTTGTTCTCATATAATGAAACTAGATTATAATATATAGAAGTGATTGCAAATATACAATTTCACTAAAATAGGTTCAATACCTCAGTGAAATTGAAGAACTCGTTAATCTGACAAAACTATGCATAGAGCAAACCTTCTTCAGCTTTGAAGGAAAATATTTTGAGCAACACACAGGCCTAGCTATGGGAAATCCAATGTCACCCTTTCTGGCTGATTTATTCATGAGTGCTCTTGAGACAAGAGTAGTAAAAGCCTTTCCGTGGTTATTTAAAACTTGGGCCAGATATGTCAATGACGTATTCACAATAGTTATTAAGAAACATGTACAAGATGCTCTCAAATTATTGAATTTGCAAGACAGTAATATTAAATTAACCATGGACACTGAATTGGATAACCAGCTCCCCTACCTGGACCTAAAAATCATGAAGAAGAACAATAGATTAACTTTTGGAATATACAGAAAAAACACCTATATGGATAACTATATAAAAACAATAGTTACAATCCCCATCACACAAAGTTGCAATTTTTAACAGTTTGACCCATAGATTAGTGAATATCCCCCTCAATGAAAAGGAATATAACTTAGAATACCAAGAAATCTTAAAAACAGCTAAAAATTGCTACAAAACAGATATGGTGGATAGGTTAATCAAAAAATTCAAGTAACAGAAATGATAAAAGAAAATACAACCCTCAAACTACACAAACAAAATCCGACATACAAAAAAGTCACATTTCACCCATGGGAACATAAAAAATTCAAGAACATTTTCAATGATAGGAATGTGGCACTCATCCCCGAAAATAAATTCAGCATAAAATTCCTCATAAACGCAAACCAAAAAGAAAAAATGCCAGCTCATAAAAAATCCGGGATTTATAGAATAGATTGCAAGGATTATGAACAAATCTATATTGGTCAAACTAAGCGTAACATAGAAACGAGGCTTAAGGAACATTTTCGAAACATTATATCCAGGGAAGAAGAAAAATCAGCAATTGCAGCACATTTTTGGATACAGGGATATGCAATTGAGGACACAGTATCACTTATCAAGCAGGCACAAAAATCTACGGAATTAAACATTTCGGAGAAAATATTTCTTTGGAAATTTCGTCCAAGGTTAATGAATTTCGACATCACTATGGACAAAAATTTGATTACTAAACTTGGAGAACCACTACTAGAGGGACAAAGAGACATCTGTAACCATCAGAGGAAAGCCAACCAGTTGCAATCAGCTGACGATGAGGAAGTGATTCCTCGGAACTAGTTCTGAGGTATTGAACCTATTTTAGTGAAATTGTATATTTGCAACCACTTCCATATATTATATTTAATCTTTTCACTACGTCTTCCGATTTAAAAGTAATAAGAAACCAGATTATACTTATTATTTTATTTAACTGGCTTATCAGACAATGCAGGAGTGAGTTTATAACCTAGATAGACGATTTAATTAATTTAATTTTTAGACAGCATGGCCTGGAAATAGAACTTTTAATATTGCACACGAACTAAAAGCTTTAGATTACATTTTTGTAACACTCCATTGTGATCAAATTTGGTTTCAAGTTCAATCACATAGCAATTACTCTTTGTATTTATTTCACATGTTTAGTAATTTGTGTTGGTTTGATCAGGTTTTACCTTTCATTATGACAATTTTATATGATTAATTTCTGATGGCGCTCGCATATCTGTTCACATGTTCACAATACAAATAGTCATACTTCAAATTATCGCAATTCGTTGCGGAGTTAATCTATACCTTATATTGGCACCCTTGTGTTTTCTTTATCTAAAACGTTATTCTTTTATCTAGTATAACTTACATAAGATTAAATGGCGGCAACTATGAATTCAGAAGAAACTGAACTGGTAGAGCCAGGTGAAATTACAGAAGCAGTAGAAAGAATACACTAGAACTATTTACAATAAAATCCAGAAAGAAATATGATATAGCATTTAATCGCTGAAAATAATTTCATTGAAAATGAAACATCTGACATCTGCTGCGCACATTATTTGATGTTTTTAACATCATTTCTCTTGTTTCAAGAATCTCGCTTTACATATGAGCTGATCTCCTTTTAAACGTAATTTCTCTTAGGTTTAGAAATCAATATAATATTATTGATATTTTACAAATTCGAGCGCTGTCTAAAACATACGAGTAGTATATGCCACACATGTTAAACGTGTTTTATATTGCTCCTAAGATTGCGAAATAAAATCTTTTTAACACTTGTGTCATAATTTATTACCTTCCCCCGTAATGTTTATGAAACTACCGCACAATGATCAGGAAGATTTTTAAAATCCTCCCCTTTTCTCCCCACGAGCGAGGTGGTTTTGTAGTAACGCGTGAGGCTAGCATTCGTTAGGCCCGAGGTTAGATTTCCATCGTGCCACTATATCCATGGGGTTTTTCGTGGTTTCCCGGGGTCGGTAGGAAAATGCTGGGGTGGTTCACCTTCTACCACACGTTTTCTATCCTCTTCATTTCCTATCATGTGTTTTAGGGCTTTAGGACCAGGCCCTCTGGCATCCTCGGGTTCTAGGGATCCTCGGTAGCTCAGAGTTTGTGGTCAGGGTGACCGGTGTTGGATGCGTTCTATCTGGAATAGTTAAGATACCCCTTCCATGCTTACACACATCGTCCGCCGGATCATCCCTCCCAGGGGTAACGTTAGAAGCACACTGGCCTATGCACGGTGCTCTGCCCCGGTTGCGGGGGTCCCTGTTTGGTATTGTGACTTTGTCCAGTTTTTCAACTGTCACTCAGTTATCACTGTCACTGTTCTAAGTTCTTATCTGGTTCATTTCGTTCAAACTTTCACTTCACTAAGGTAAACTAGTCAATTCTCCGTCCCTTCACTTTTTTCGTGGCGTAGCCTCTTCACGAGAGACATTCGACTCCCGGTTCACTTCACTCGAGATTCGAAGACAAGACCTGCACGACCCGTAGCTCCAAGTAGCACTCGCTGCACGCTACAACAGCCGTCACCAACTCGCTCAGAGAATCACTCTTGATGTCGCACCTAACTCGCTATCTCACTTATTGACTCAACTCGAATTGACAGGACTGCGCGAGAGCGCTCGCTTATATACCAAGTGGCATCTTTTCACAAGGTTCTCGAATGTTCTAGAACTTTCTGAAGGAGGGGGATATAAAGTTTCCAGAATGTTTTTTTTATATGCCGATACCGCACCCGGTCTTTATGCTGGTAACCTCCAGACGTTACCGCCTGAGCCATTCCGCTCGGTGTTCTTGCAAATAAATATGTATTATTATTTCTTCGAACGAGCTCATAACTATGGAATAAGCAGTAACATTCTTTTTATTTATTTTACGTCGCTTTAATTGCGTGGTCATATTTGCGGCCGATCTTTAGGAGATACCTCGTGGGGTTGGTGTGTCATCACAGTACCATATCATATTGCTTCATCACGTGTCCACAGAGGCATTAGTGCTAGACAACTGCACCTCTGTTTGTATCTGAGGGGGCATATGGCAGCTTCGACATGTGTCCACGAAGATCTTAGTGCCAAGCAGCTGTACCTCTGCTTCTACACGTGCCGGGCAATGGCATTAGAATGCCATCCAGTCTACCTTTTTCCATTATCTGTGGAAAATGGCAAAGTATTCGCTATTATCACTTGTTTTCATTTTTACTATTGTTTTACACTTATCCAATCCGATATTTACCAACTCCAGGTAGATTGGTTGGCGGCCCATGGGATTTGAAGCCGAGCCTCCCGAATGCTACCACAGATATTACCGCCTGAGCCATCCTTCTCGGTGAATGAAACACTATTTTTCTTAACTTGGATGGAGCGTTAGTGCACCTAGGGAATAGCGATGAATGCACGTCTTCGTCTACGTCATACAGCAAGTAGCATGTAAGACAGAGATAAATTACGGTGTAACCTTGCCTATGGTTATTGTCTATCAGATGCTGTGAAGTTGGAATCTTAAGGTCAATGCCACTTGCACTAGTGGGCGGTCCGCGTGTCTTATCGGATATGGTATAAATGCCCTTCCGTTAGCAATGCTTGTTTCCGTGACGACTGCCATCTTCCATTGTACACTCTCTGCAACACAAAACCGAACTTTGATTCCTTATTAGCTAAGGGGATACTCGGGGTTTTTCCAATTTGCCTAAATTTGATGACATTTTTAATTTCAAAGTTTTACAGATTTCAGTACTCTAGTAGGAACTGTTAAGGATAGATCTCCGTTTTTGTTTTGAATATGAGGTCCAAATTTGACCCCTAGATTTAGTTTTTCTACTGCTTAGCTGAAGTAAGTATAAGTGTTGCATTCTACACAAAACGACGCTTTGAGATAGTCTGAATAAATAAAACAATCTTATGTATCCCACTCACGTGACTCTTTCTACTCACACTTCTGCAAACTATTTTTCAAAAAGCTTTTTGTTCTATCTATTCCTTAATACAGATTCACTTTCAATTCACATTAGCACATTTCGTTGTAGGATGCAATAGGTAAAGTGGTAGATTTTTAAAGAGCGTGAAAAAGGAAATTGGGTATTATTTATGGACGCTCTTTAACTGCTGTGGTCCTTAGCATCCCATTCTATATTGGGCGTGAAAGACAGCAAATTTTGCTCAGAGGCCTCTTTATCAGTTTTGAGGTTCTATTTATTTGCTACGACACAGGACCACCGGCTTTGCTTCCCTTTTTAAGGAAGCCATGCTAAGGATTTTTACGCCCAAAAAAATCCATCGCCCTCCACCGGGTTTGGATTCGCGACCTCTGGAACTAGAGGCTAACATGGTACCCCTAGACTACAGAGAACATCTTAAACAGCGTGTCGTATGCATAGCTTTGAAGTTCCGTTCTCCTTTGCACGACCACGTGAAAAAACGAATGACTTCCCAGTTGAAAAAATCTGATGTGCTACATTCACACGACTTTCTCTACCCTCTATCGGCTTATTAGTTGGAAACAGATTATTTTTACGTAAGTTAATTTCCCTCTCTCCTCATTTTAATCGAGAATAAAGCTTTCCGGAAATAAGATACATTACATATTTCGTTATAGATACAAAGAGAACAGCGATGCTATATGCTGGCCTTAAAATTCCAAACTCTTTCCATAACATCGCGAGAAACATCTGAGAATCGATAAGGCTTTAAAAAAATGACTAAGTATTGAACAATTCAAACAACTAATAACGGATATCTCGAAAATGCATGATACTACAAAAAGGTTATTTGAAATAAATTATGAGTTTTGAAGCGATCTACATTTTTCGTATGGTTTTCGTCTATCGCTTAACGCTTACCAGTTATTCAAGATTTTAAAAAGTTCCTTTAGAATAAAGAGGACTTCACAGATGATTCCCAGAAAATTAAAAATATAGATTTTATTTGTCATATACATATCTTTAATATATGGTAATTTAATCGAAATCATTAGAGAGTTTTTTTTAGAAAGGGTAGCTTAGGGGGGGACGATTGTCTTGAAAATCTTCGTGTCGCATCATTGGAAAATACTAAACTTGAATACCAAATTTGGTACTTATCCGACTTTTCGTTTTCGACTTATGCTGTTCAAAGGCACACGGACTCACACAGGGACCTTTTTTCTAAAAATTCTTTTTTTGGATTCAACGGACCTCAGTGCATGTATCTCCGATGAAATCTAGTTATCGATTTTATTTTGATGGAATGCAATACCTTCTCTACCACGTACATAACAGGTGTCTGATGTGTTTTTTACATTTACCAGACTTTCTCTTTGAGTTTTTAGTTTATTTTTATATAGCTTTTAAAAATTCTCTTACAAACGAATTTGTCTACTTACTCATATTAATCGACTTAAGGTTTCCAGACTTCCTTCCACTTTTGTTTTAGGTAACAGAGGTTTACATTAATCAAGCCATAGTCCAATGTTTTAACACAGTTGCAGTTGCTATGTGTTGGCCTTGAAATTCCATACTGTTTCATTGATATCACGAGAAATAACTGAATGATGAACACCTACAAAATTAGAAAAGTATTTAAAAATTGAAACCAGAAACGGCGGATATCTCTGAAATGGTTTACTTATTTTAAATAAATTGTGTACATTAAGGAAATCTACGTTTTCTGTGAAGTAAGTTTTTGTGTATCTCTTATGGTTTACCAGTTATATAAAACTATACAACATTCCTTCCAAATGAAATGGGCTTCACAGGTTATTCCTAGAAAATTCAAGATATAATTTTTTTATGCATATATATTAAGTATATTACAGTTTTTTAATCAAAATCGTTAGAGACATCTTTGAGAGCATAAAAATAGCGAAATAGATTTTTATCTAAGCGGTAGTTTTAAGTGGATGGATTTTCGCAAAAAATACATATCGCATCCTTGGAAGATGCTGAACTTAAATACTAAATTTTGTATTTAACAAAAGTTTAGTTTTTGAGTTGTGCTGTGCGCATGCGCGGACCCGCGCGCGCACACGCACACACACACACACATTGGTCCTTTTTCTCAATTTTTCTGTTCAGAGGGTCCCACATCATTTATTTCTGATGAAATCTCGACATCAAAGTTTTTGATTGAATACAGTACAAGCACTACTTACTATAGATAAGCAGCAGAGATAGTAAAAACGCATTTTTTAATTCAGGGATCTCAAAACCGGCATTTGCGCTGAAATCTCGACATAAAGTTTTTATGGAATGCAATACTTCAACTTATTATGGTTAGTAGTACAGAAAGTAGACATTTTATTTTATTCAGAGGAACTCAAAACATTTTTAGTGAAATAACGATATCTAATTTTGGGGTGGAATTAAATACTTCTACTTACAGCTAAGTAGTAGAGAACATGCAAATGAGAATTTAGCACTGCTTTAATAGCATTACCGAAAATTCAGATTGTCTTTTTGCTGTGTTTGTTTTGTTTTAAATTAAAATAAAGCAAACTGCATTTATAAATACTCTTGACTCGTTTGGATTTTCAAAAGACTGTAAACAGATTTTAATGGAAAGTGGAATAATTTTGGTTCTGTGCCAAGTAAAGTCTTTTCTCCCTCCGAACATTTTAGATAGTTTAAATTTTTATTTTATAAATAAAGATTCGTGAGAATTTGATAATATTAATTGATAAATGCTTTTACAGAATATTGGAATCTTATAAGATCAGATTTAGATTCCATAACGAACACAGATGAAATATAACTGATTTTGTCCCAGCTTTAACTCCGAATTGTTCCAATTTAAAATCTAATATTAAAACCGAATATACTCAACTAATTTCGCTGTATGCGTGGTGTGCATAACCTTTAAGGCATAAAGCCATCCATGTCGGATATTACTACATGTGCCTACCGCTAGTATTTCGAATTGCGATTTCTCGGTGATTTCAATGAATGGTAAAGAAACGAGCTGACCAAAAAGTGTACGCCGTCGCCCAGAGATGGCAGTGCTGGCGCGTCTACCGAGAGTAAAAACAGAAAGTGAGGAGAAAGATGAAGATAATTTTCGTTCGTTACCTTGGATACAGTTAGACGTGATGCTGGAAAAGGAGCAAGTGAGAGAGTGGCCCACTTGCAAGAGCGCAGCTACGTCATAGTAATGACGTCACAACCGTGGTGGGTGAAATCGGCGCATGCGCTGTGAGCACGCGCGTGGCTGTTACCTACTGTCAATTTTTCTCGGTCAGATGAGTGACTTTTAGTCTGTCGGGGCCCGGCGCGCAGTCCAAGTTGTGGAGTGGGGCTAGTGTGTGTTTTTATTTTTTATATAAAAAAATTCAAGTGCTCAAGAATTATGAAATTTTGGACACACAAGGATTATCTAATATAAAAAAATACAAAATTAGTGAAAGCGAATTTGTTACGGTGCCGAATTCTTTTTACAAACACTGCAAAATAATATATTAGTGAACTGTGCTTAATTTTAAAGAAGTGCATTTTGCAGCAAATTTTTGAAGTTCTTTTCATATAAAGGTGAGTAATCTATGTTTTAGAAGTGATAATAAAATACTCAAGTGATGTTTGTTTATAAATATGGACATTAATGCAATAATTAAATTCCAATAGTGTCCGTTCAAGTACTCTGGCTCGTAAAATTGAACATACGTCATAGATCTTTCTATAAATGAGAAACAACTAAGTTGATTATTTGAATGAGATGTATTATATATAAAATAGTTTATCTAAAATTAAATGACAAAGCACTGAAGCTACATAAATATATTTTCTGCACCAATGACTTGAAATTTTATTGAAATTAATTGATAACTATATTCCAATTGATAGCAAGTTATTTGTGGGGTAAAGTATATAAATAAAAAATAAATAAATGAAGAGTTTCTCTCGTGGCTACTGCAAACCGTCTACCTTATACTTTTTATGTAAAAATTTGAAGTAACTTTATTGACATTTCTTAATTTTTGCAGAAATCTAAACAACAGCAGTGGTAGTTTATACGAAGAACTTCTTTAAAGTTAGTGTGTTCATATATACTTTTGAGAGCTCTGAGTTAATTTTTTTTTCAAATATTTAAAACTTTGTTTAAATAGATTAAAAATTAAGGATAATCTATATGAAAGCGAGTTTTATAATTATTTCTGGATGTAACAAGAATCATGTTTTTTCCGCAAAATGCACGTAATAAGATTAATGCTAAACCGTCTCGCTACAAGTACTAATTTTAACGTAAATATATACTAGTTACAATAAAGTGTCAAATCCTTCTTAGAGAACGTAAATTGGAAAGAAATATATTAACATTTTCTAATCCTCAGTTGATTCTCATTTAATAAAACCTTATTCAGATTTTCGATAAACAGAAGCATTCTAAATTCCGAAAGATATTTTAGATTTTCATAATTATATAACTGCTGTATATTACTGCAATAAAGTGAAAATTGTAACACTAAAGATGCGAGTGAATAGAGGTGCAGCGTATGGGAGAGAGTGTTTCTGTAGAATGACCTACTTCCTGAGGAACATAAACTCTTGGAGAGGAGAAAACTGATGAAAAATTAATGTGCTTAACAGCGTGTACCATCAAAGTCAGCTCCGAACTGTAACAGCAGGTGTATTGTTAAGTTCTTGTAGTTTTAAAGGATTGTAGTGAGCTATGGTTAGAAATAACAGGTACTTTCAGCATGTAATTTTGAAGTATTACTTTTAATTGCATTAATACGTGTAATTTAAACACTCATACCGTAATTGTAAAGCGCAATACCTAAGTGCGCGTACTAAAATTATAATGATATATTCACAACCAGGTTCTGGATTATATACAACAAACATATTTATATGCAATAAATAAAATTGTAGAAATTATTACATTCCTATGAGAAGACTCATTAAAAGTTATGCGCGCTAATAGATATATGAAATTCGGTTAATTCGCTTATCCTAGCAGCCTATTTTTACCTTCTCTAATACGTATAGTAAGTAGGGGAAGTAT
The DNA here is from genome assembly GCA_030765065.1 of Deroplatys truncata. Lineage (NCBI taxonomy): Eukaryota > Metazoa > Arthropoda > Insecta > Mantodea > Mantidae > Deroplatys > Deroplatys truncata. The sequence goes on from CM060986.1 coordinate 49,221,968, forward strand.
TATATTCCACCCAAAAATTCGATACCGAGATTTCACCGGAAATATATGTTTTAAGTCCCCCTGAATAAAAAAACAGCATAACTCAGAAACGAACAGTCGGATAAACACCAAACTTGGTATTTAGGTTCAATATCTTCCAGAGATGCGACACGAAGGTTTTCAAGAAAATCCCCCTACCCCAGATTAACCTTTACATGGAACACTTTTCGAAAATTTTAATTTTCTCAAAAATGGCTGTAACGATTTTGATTAAAATATCATATGTTTAAGATATTTTCATGACAAATGAAATGTATATCTCGAATTTCCTGGGAATGTCTCCAAAAGTATTCTTCATTGTGAACGACTTTTGCATAACTGGTAAACCATAAGAGATTGACAAAATTTTACTACACAAAAAATGCAGATCGCGTTAAAATACATAATTTATGGCATGTACATTTTGTTGTTGATGAACCATTTTCGAGATATTGCTTGTTATTCCCTTTTTCTCGAATGGGAATTCGTTATTCTTTTTTGTCCTGGAAATACAAAGAGAATGGAATGTTCCACATAGCAACCAGCTCTTAAAAGATTTGACTATCGCTTAAAGCCGACCATATTCGCCTCGCATCTACAAGAAAATTACCAATAATATTAACATCTCTATTAACATGAAGCTTATGGAGAATAAGCGTTCTTAAAAAAAGGTTGTACAAGAGTAGAGAAAGTCATGTGAGTGTAACACATCAGATTTTTTATTATTTCTCAAACTCTGTGAATATCTTAATAAAATTTCATCCATAAAAAGAGTGAATCTCACAAATTTTACGATCTTAAACCATTAACAGAACTTCAAGTGTCTACAAGTACGACTTGCCATTTGAAAAGTCAAATCAATAACAAAGAATATTTCCACAAGCTTTTTATTTGAGTAAATTGTGTGCTTTTATAAGATCTACTTTACTATGTAACTCTTATGGCCTACTAATCATGCGAAAGTCATTCGGAATAAAGAGGTCATCATAGGCTTCAAGACATAGATTTTATGTTACATAAAGATATTTTAAATGTATGTTATTTTAAATCGTTTTAGCAATTTTTGAGTAAATCAAAAAAATAACGAACATCTTTCAATGTAAACGATAGTTTGGAGTAGGGATATTTTCTTAAAAATGTTTGTGTCGCATCTTTGGAAGATTCTGAACTTAAATACCAATTTTCCATTTTTGAGTTAGGTTGTTTAGAGGCGCGCGCTCGGACATTTTTATAAAAATGATTTTTCTTTATTCAGGTAGTATCAAAACGCGTATTTCGGTGAAACCTCTGTATTAAATCTTTTAGTAGAATACGCTACTTCCTCTACTTACTACAGGTAAACAGTAGAGAAAATAATAAGGCACATATTACATAGACGTATAATTATTAGCAATGCTAAGTAGTGTGCAATGAATTCTGCTCCAGGCTGTGTTGAAATTTCGTTACTCCAATTAATTATTGGAGTATATATTGAATATATCCCGTTCATTACACGATAAAATCCAAATTTCACTTTTTTTGCTTTCTGGTAGTTTATTTTAGAAGGCTTTGAAAGCGAAGACTAAACGAAGCCTCTGTCGTAAATTTCAAACTAAGTACTTAAGCGCATGCGCTGTCGAAATTTCTTATTTCTACAGTTTGTACAGTAGAATTTACCTTAAAATATTTGAATTTAAATAATCAAACATAACTGAAAAATTAAATCACTTGCTCAAAATACAAGATAAAATTATACAGAATTGTGAATTGAATTTGGTGAGTTTTAATGGTTCAAGTATAGATAAAATATTAGAGTTTAATTTTCGATTTTTTTTCTCACTCCTATTATAAAATTTTCCGTGGCTGCATTTTGAAACCATTTATATAGCAAGCATTTGAATTTAATAAAAGGAAAAATTATTCAATTTTTTTGCTTCTTTTAACCATTCCTTATTACTACAATCCTTCAATGTTTATGTACCATAACAGAGAAAAATGCGAGCACAAATGTCAAATCTTTGTTTGTGAGGTCAGACGTATTAATAAATGAGATAATGTTTCATTTATAAGAAACCTCAAGCTTTCTGTGTGTACTAAAATAAATTAGTCCCCTCAGTTGAATATAACATAGAATAATTATAATGGTAACGCTGCCTTCTTATCGCTCATCTGTTTTCATTAACATAGGTGTGATTTGTTGTGTAGTTGTTACGTTTTCACTGTGCACTACATTTTTGTTATATAATTCATCGACTCTCGGAAATTCTCCGTACTTACGAAGGAAAAATATCACGAATCCCTAAAATGACTGAGTTTTACACATAAAATTAGTCAACATATTGCAATAAGTGTAGTTTATACGAAGAGCTTTTAAAAAATATATTTTTAGGTAACACGATGCACACACCGGGTTTAAAGCTTTGTATATAAAGTTTTAAGAAAAATTCGTATATACATTTAAAATCAAGTTTAAACTGAAATAAAGTTAGGGACAGTTTGTACGTAGAACGTCTTAAAATTTGTGATGTTGAGGATTATCTTCCAAAATGTTCACACTTTTTACCAGAGCTGATGTAATATTTCCGTCGCAATCCCAATCTAAAGGAACAACCGGGTCTTTGTTTTTAGCAGTTGACAATAATAGTCTTTCTAATCACAAAAATATTATTCCCTTCTGATAGAAAACAACACGTTGGCTAACAAACCATTTGCGATCTTTATCACGACAATTTCCTTGAAAACCGAGTTTATTTACATTCTGTAAATATAAACCGAAATATAAAGAGAATTACTGCATTATTTCTACTTGTGGAATTTCATGTTGTAGTGTTGGTACCTGAGACTAAATATCAGAGCTTGCTGGCTTCATTTGATACGTTAGCAAGTCTTATAAACGACGCAAGATGTTTTTCAGCTTTGTGTTCTAAAGTTACATGCCAATGAGATTCTAGTATTATTAGTCATGAGCAAATTTGATGCATCTGATGCACACGACTTTCTCTACTCACTATCATTTATTTTTGTATAGCTACTACTAACTTTCTTCTAAATAACTGTGATAAACGTTACATAAATGCATTCATTACAAAGGAAATAACAATAGTCAAATATAAAAAAAACTAGTCGCTACATACTGGCGTTAGAATACCATAGACTTTCCATAACATCATGTGAAACAGCTGAAGTGCGTCAGCACTTTAAAAATGACAAAAGTATTGAAAAATTCAAACTAATAATACGGATATCTCAGAAATACCTAATGCTATAAAAGGGTTATTTGAAATAAATTTTGTGTTTTAAAGAAATCTACATTTTTTGTGTATTACGTTTTTGGCTTATTTCCTATGATTTACCCTTATATAAAATTCTTTCCAATTGAAGAAGAATGCACAGATATTCACAGAATATTCAGGATACTTGTTTTATTTTTCATATAAATACCTAAAACATATGGTATTCTATTCAAAATCAATAGCCATTTTTGAAAACTTACCAATAGTTTTCCATGTAAGGCGTAGGTTTGGGTGGGGGATTTTCGTGAAAATAATAGTTAATTAAATCATTTAGAATATGCTTTGTTGTCATATGTGCAAATAATGCAATTGCGTAGAAAGCAGATGAACGTCCACAAGAATAGATTATTAAGGCCTTATGAAAGAAATTAACAAACAAAACAAACCTTCTGACACGTATATATAAAACATACAATGAAGTTTGAGTTTCAAATGCCAGTCCTAATACTGTTTAAAATTTGTATACCATCCTCCGTAGAAAATTCTGATGTAATACATTCATATGACTTTCTCTATCCTCTATCTTTATTAGTGGGTATACAAACCATTCTTACTAAATTTTATTTTTCTATGTTCCTCATTTTAATGCAAATAAACCTTTGCAGAAATAGCTACGTTACACATTTCTTTGTAGATACAAACGGAACAGTAGTCAAATGTTTAAGAACCGGACGCTATATGCTGGCCTTGAAATTCTACATTGTTTCCATGGAATTACGAGAAACAACTGAATGATGAGATAACCTTAAAAGAATAGCTAAGTATTTAACAATTCGAACCATTAATATAAGATATCTCTGAAATGGCTTATGCCACAAAAAGTTATTTGAAATAAGCTGTGATTAAAGTGGACTTCATAGGCTATTCCCAAAAAGCTCGAGGTATAAATTTTATTTGTAAATTTCTACAATATATGGCATTCTAATCAAAATCTTTTAGCAAATAGAAAATTTCGAAACCTCTTCCATGTAAAGGGTACTTTGGGGTAAAGGACTTTCTTGAAAATCTTTGTGCCGCATTGTTTGAAAGGTACTGAACCTAAATACCAAGTTTGGTACATATCCGAATTTTAGTTTTTGAGTTAAGCTGCTCACAGACACATGCGCAACCTTTTCCTAAAAATAACTTTTTTAATTCAGGGAGACTCAAAAAATGGATTTCCAGTGAACTCTCGGTATCAGATTTTTGGGTGGAATGCAATACCTTCTCTACCTACAATGTACGAGGTAGAAGTGGTATTTCATTCCACCAAAAAATTCGATACAGAAATGTTGCCGAAAATACATCTTTTGAGGCCTATAAAAATAGGTCCCCACTCGCAAGTCTGTGAACGCATAAGTCAAAAAGTCAAATCGAATTAATAACTGAATTTGGTATGTATATGCAATTCTAAACACCCCCATCCCAAAGTACCCTTTACGTCGAAAATGTTTGGTAATTTTGGATTTCTCAAAATTTGCTGCTATAATTATGATTAATGTACTATATGTTTAATATTTGCCTACTCAATAAAATGCATGAATGTCGTATAATTTTGTATAACAAGTAAATCTTAAGAGTTAAATAAACATACTACACAAAAAATGTATAACTCTTTGAAACACACACTTTAATATCGAAATAAACGTTAGTAACGTTACTCATTTGGTTTGGATTCTCAAAGTTTATACAGCCATTCATTTGTTTCTGGTAGTTATGTATATAGCGACCTACTTCAGCCTGCCGTATCCCCGTTGTATCTCTATTAACAAGAAGTAGAGGAGTAAGCTTTTGTAAGAAGAGTTTGTGGTAGCTATTAAGTAATAAGCGACAGAGGCTAGAGAAAGTTATGTGAATGTAGAACTTCAGATTTTAATTGTGACTAATACACTTCACACGGCAATAAAGTTCTGCAAAAAGGCAGAACTGGAAATGTTTCGGAAATTAAGTTTTTGAGGGTAGTTAATCAGTTCAAAAAAGAGATTGATTTTTTTCTTTTCACTATTGAAATCCAATTCTTTTCTGGGTCCATTGATATATAATTTACAGGTTGTTGCACATTTTATCGTTCTAAATTTTGCAATTAAATATGTGTCATATTTAACTACTAACTACGCATTGGTTGCAGTTTTTTCTGTTTTTTTTTGTTTGCATTTTTCCATAACTTAAAATTTTCTGCACTTAGATTACCATTATCTCCAAAACTTTTACAGTGAGGAAGCTGAAATTTTATGAGAAGCTAAACTATTATATGAACTTAAAAATAAGTAGAAAAATTTTGCCATGATTTTCAAAACTTTAGAAACAATTTTATACATTGAAAAAATTCAGCTAAAACTTTCAAATTATATATTAGCTGTGGTGTTTACTAAAAATATAATATTCAAATACTATTCTACTCAGATTGTTAGAAATACCATTTTGTATATGCAACATAAGTTTAGACTCATTAGAACGTATGGTTCCTTAAATAAAGATACCTAAATGAACTTCGGAAACCTAACATTTTTACTTCTATGCATTATTTTACATGGTTTTCACATGCATATCTTTGCACCTACCCTATTAATTTTAAGGCATTTCTGCCCCAAGAAGTGCAGAATGTACAGTGCAAAAATTATGACTAGCTTTGATGGTTCAGGTGATATTCGCATAAAAATACTGATATATTTTTCATGCGTAAATGAATGTGTTTGTCGACGAGGTGTCCTTAAGCCTCTGCCAAGTCAAGGAAAGCATTAAAAACATTTAAAGTACATGCTACTTTCAAAAAATGCCGGAAAAACTTGAAGTTGCAGTTCTGGCAGGTTTGTGCGGTTAGCACGTCTGGCGAGTTGCATACCGATAGGGCGTAAATGTTAAAATTAACTGTTCGGATTCGTTTAGTTTTCTTTCAAAACTCTTATTTATTTTCCATGTATGTAAATGGAAAATTAATTGTCCTGGAGTAAACTTAGCGTTAATCTTTTAACCTATAATGATATATTACAAAACGTTTTCGAATTTTTACAACAGCTTTAATTATACCTATGTTAAGAGAGAAAGCGACGTGGAGAGAGGAATCGAAAACCACTAAATTGATGTTAATAACTGCTTCACCTTTGAGAAATACTATTCTTCTCGATGGATATAAGCTGTAAGACGCCTTCTAATTTAAACTTCTAAATGGTTAAAGACCTAAATATGCTTAAAAAGCCTTTACACAAACACATTGGAGTCATAAAGGAATATACATGCGAAGAACTCTCTGACTTTTCAATGAGATTCATGGAATAGAAAATAGTATTTCACAGAAAATGTGTGTAAAAAATAAGACAAATGCCGCCGGTTTTGATGAAAATACCATATATTTAAGATATTTATATACTGAATTTTCAGGGAATAGCCCGCAAAGTCTTCATTCAGAAGAAATTGTATATAATTTTGTATAACGGGAAAACCATTAAAGCTAAACAAAAACTTACTAACAAAACACGTAGATCTATTTAAACAAATTCATGTCAAATACATTTTTTGAGGTATCAGGCATTTTCGAGATATCCATTATTATTAGTCTGCATTTTTCACTACTTGTAATGTTTTCAGGCGTTGTCGCTATTCGCTTGTTTCTCGTAATTCATGGAAAGAGTATGGAATTTGAAGACCAAAATTTATTGTCTGAGTGTACTTTCGGTTTCACCCATTCCTCCTGTACCTACAATATTTTTGCAAATATTTATTTGGATTAATCAGAAGTAGAAATATAATATTTTGTAAGAATAGTTTGTAGAAGATATGTAAAAGTAAACGACATTGGATAGAGATAGTCATATGAATGTAGTATATGATATTTGTATACCTCAAATAGATTTTGTCTACATTTTCAAACTTTTTTCGATTCTGTTATAAACTGCTTACTACTTTATATACTATAGCATTTATTTTGGAAAAAAACTATTAAGTAGGTATTACGCGAGAAAATTTGGTAAGGATTAGAAAATCTTCTGGAAGTTTTAGGGGTTAGTCAGACGGAGGACCTCCAGTAATTGGAGCACAGCACCGCGCGTAGTTATACTGGAACCTTTGTACTTCCAACGTTACCCCTGAGATGAAGGAGAGATGAAGGGCGACGATGTGCAGTAGAAAAGAAGTGGTCCCTAACAATTCCCACATGACACCGGCTAGCTGAGGGGTCCGGGTGTAGACGAGGCAGTTCCCAGGAAGAAGGGGAGCTAAGCTGTCCCGGCAAACGCCAGGGAGAAATAGTTCCATAGTGTAAATTCCACCGTCCTGCCATTAACACACCAACCGCCGTCGCCTGGACCTACAACGCAGAAGCATTCTTCTCCTTTACTTCAAGGCCTAGGTAATATGCCCATTCCGACTTCACAGAAAGAGCTCCATCTTTTTCTCGGCTGTCCTACATCTCCTCTTCCTATGGTCTTGTACTTGTTTACAACGGCTGGAATTCTATTTTCATCCATCCGCCTGAGGTGTTGTCTCCATTTCCCCCTGTATTCTTCTCATTTAAATTATAAATTCCGAAATCTGCCCGGATGTCATGGTTTTTTATGTGTACCTCCTTGAACAACCTTTAACCTTCCTTAAAAATCTCATTTCTACTGCTGACTGTATGTTATTTTCATCTCCTTTTTTTCTCTCTCTCAATCCAAGATTCACTGCCATAAAATAGCACAGGCATTGCGTTTTTTGTAAAGTTTTAATTGTACGTCTTTTCTAACTTTAAAAAATAAAGTTTTATTTATAGTTACAGATATATATATATATATATATATATATATATATATTGAAATTTATTGGCTTTTTTTACTTCCTCTACTACGTAAAGGGGAAGTATTCAATTCCACCAAAGGTTTACCGAGATTTCATCGGAAATACATGTTTTGAGGCACCCAAATAAGAAATTTTCGGAAACATGTCGGTAAGTGTGTCTCTCTGTAAACAGCATAACTCAAAAATGAAAAGTCGGTTAAATACCAAACCTGGTATTTGAGTTCAGCATCTTACAAGAATGCGACACGAATATTTTCAAGAAAATCCTCCACCCTACTACATTTTACATGGGATATTTTTTGAAAATATTTATTTTCTAAAAATAGTTCTAACTATTTTAATTAAAATATCCTGTATTAAAGATATTTCCATGACAAATAAAATGTATGTCATGAATTTTCTGGAAATAACCTTTGAAGTGCTTTTCCTTCGTAAGCAATTTTACATAATCTTGTATAACTGGTAAACGTTAAGTAATAGACGAAAATGTGCTACACAAAATGTAGAGCTCTTTAAAACACACAATTTATTTCCAATACGTGTTTTGTGGTATAAATTTTGTGCCATTTCTGAGATATTCCTTATTAATGGTTCAAATTGTTCATTTCATTGTCATTCTTTCAACATTCAGATACTTCTCGCGATTACATGGAAACAGTATGAAATTTTAAGACCAGATGTAGCATCAAATTCTTAAGCATTTGACTATCGCTGTTCCCTTTGATCTATAAAGAAATGTGTAATGTAGCTATTTCTGCAAAGATTTATTTGGATACAGTATTAGAAAAATGAGCTTTAGTAAAAATAGTTTTTATACAATCTAAAAATGGCACAGGGTAGAGAAAGTTATGTGAGTGTATCACATTAGATTTTTTTTCTGTCTTTGTCTATGTCCAGACTTACGTCACTATTTAAATAGCTGAAACTAGAAACTTGCTCAAGTACATTTTTTTCATAATACTCTAGATGGAATTGGATCTTTCGTAATGGGCCATAGGTTTTGTTTTAGTATCTGATATTTTTAAATTATGTTTTCTTAAAAAATTAAATGGAGTCTTATTTATGGACGCTCTGCTGCGGTTCTTAGCATCCCATTCTATATTGGGCGTGAAATGCTGGTAATTTTTCTCAGAGGCCTCTTTATCAGGCTTGAGGTTCTTTTACGTGTCGTAAACCGACACGGGACCACCGGCTTTACTTCCCTTCCGAAGGAAGTCCTCTGCGACCTCGGAAACTAGAAGCTAGCATGGTAACCACTACACTACGGAGGACGAAACGCTGTTCCCTTTGTATTTATAACGAAATATGTGATGTAGCTATTTCTGCAAAGGTTTATTTGGATAAAAATGAAATAGATAGAAAAACAAGCTTTAGTAAAAATAGTTTGTATAGCATCTAATAAATGATAGAGGGTAGAGAAAGTCGTGTGATTTTTCTTTGTCCAGACTTATGTCACTTTTGATACACTTATGATATTTTTGCTCAAGTGTCTTGTTTTCGATAACAATCTTAGATCGAAATGGAATTTATTTTAGTAAGTGATATTTTTAAATTATGTTTTCTTCCCAATTCCTATAATCTATACACAGAGTGTTGTAAATTCTGAAACATACAGAAGGAAATGTTGGAGACAGGAATTAATGGATAGGGAATTCGTGGTAGAAAGAGAACCATCACAGTATTCGCCTATCGAACCGGGGAAACCACGATACAACCAATAGTCAGTGCGACCGGCCCGACGGAAATCGAACCCAGACCTCCCGAATGCAAGCCTCACATGTTACTCCAATCTCCCGCGGTTGTTAATCAACAGAGATGCTAATATAAAGGTAGCTCACGCATACTATTTGTCCACCTAGTGCAATCTTGTCCAACATTATTACACCCAGCCTCTAATCGATACATGTACCCTCGTTGCCAGTACAATTTCATAACGTGTTGTAACCAGCGGCTGTCGTGACATGGTTATTAATCCAAAAAGAATATCGCAAGCGGTGGCCGCGTTTTCTCCAGTCTCTGGGCTCCGCGTCGGGTTCACTTTCATCCGACATCCTGTGGACACCACGCTCGCTTTCTGCCAATAGCTTTTTACTCCCTGATCCATTTATTCCGCTAGGTACGTACCTTACAATATCTGCAACATAACCTAATGGGTTCTGTTTGACCTCTCAGACGTTTGCATGTTGCTGCTGGGAGATTCGTGCAGAATGTTCAATGCCATCAGTACGATTATACCATAAACACAACAAAACGCCTGGTTCAAGGAGTACGCTTTCTTTTTCCGCTAATTTTATCTTTCGTGGATGGTTTGCCATTCTAAATATATACATCTTATTTAGTTAAGAGTCACAGGGACACAGATTCTATACGATGAATGTTTTATATTCATTTAACAATACTGAAATGGTGTCTCAGATATTTTAAACCTATATAATATCTTCTTTTGCATTTTTCTCGAACATGCGTTTTCCAAAATGTAAATTTCTCCTTGCGCATCAGTTGCTATTCAATTTCATTAAAATCTGACGTGCTACACTCACTGGCTTTCTCTACTCCTGTACAAACTATTTTTACAAACGCTTATTCCCCATTTACTTCATGTAAATCGAGGCTTTAAGCGACAGTCAAATCTTTTAAGCGCTGGTTGCAATGTGGCGCATTCTATTCTCTTTTCATGTCCAGGACATAAAAAATGAATAATGAATTCCCATTTGAGAAAAAGTATTGGAAAATTTAAGGTAATAACAAGCAATATCTCGAAGATGGTTCACTCAACAAAAAAATGTATATGACATAAACTGTGTATTTTAACGCGATCTACATTTTGTCTGTAGCAAAATTTTGTCTATCTATTATGGTTTACCAGTTATGCAAAAGCTATGAAAAATACTTTTGGAGACATTCCCAGAACATTCGAGATATACATTTCATTTGTCATGTAAATATCTTAAACATTTGATATTTTAATCAAAATCGTTAGAGCCGTGTCGCATCTCTGGAAGATACTGAAACTAAATACCAAGTTTGGTGTTTATCCTACTGTTCGTTTCTGCGTTATGCTGTTTACAGACAGACACAAACACGGACATGTTTCCAAAAATGTTTTTTTTGATTCAGAGCGTCCCAAAAGATATATTTCCGGTGAAATCTCGGTATCGAATTTTTGGGTGGAATACAATACTTCCGCTGCTTACCATAGGTAGTAGAGAAAGTAAAAAAAAACATTACTGGTAATGTTCAAAATCATATTCATAGCTTCATTTGTTGTTCTTCCTGTGGTGCAACTGATTTGGACAAAAGGCATTTTTATATTTTTAAAAAGACTTTAAAGAAACAAAACATTTCTGATTTGTTACATTTACATGACTTTCTCTAGGCACTATCGTATACTATTTTCTCTACCACGTATCTATATACACAGGCGGCGCCGTGGCCGAGTGGTTAGACCGTTCAAATCCCACCGAGGCGGACCGGGTTCAATCCCAGGGACCTGCATGTGGGATTTGTGGTGGACGAAGCGGCGTCTGGGCGGGTTTTCTCCGGGTTCTCCGGTTTCCCCCGCCATTCATTCCACCAACTGCTCCATCATCACCTTTCCTTTTATCCATTTCACCCACATTTCGTTTCATCTACTTCCTTCATCCCATACCAGGCATCGGGCTGATCACCCATCCTGGATGCTCTGTCCGATCCATGAGTGTCTGCTCCTCGACGGGCCTCTGACCCCAGGCACCCGCTTGTAAGTCCTGGGAGGGTGTAATGAATGAATGTATCTACATACACGACAGAGGAAGTGTTGCGTTCTGATATCAACATTGAGTCGCTCTGGACACAAAGGTATTTTTAGAAGGAGCTTCATGCGCGCGCGCGAACAGCATAACTCAGAAATCAATTTTAGTTTAGTACGTTTCAGTGATACATCTGAAGATTTTAAAGAGAATCACCTTACATAAACTACGCTTTATATGGTAGTTTTTGTATTATTTTTTTATTTTCGCAAAAATGGCTCAATGATTTTTACTTTCTCTACTACGTATAGTAAGTAGGGGAAGTATTGCATTCCACCCAAAAATTCGATACCGAGATTTCGCCGGAAATACATGTTTTGAGACCTCCTGAATCCAAAAAAAGCATTTTTGGAAACATGTCCGTGTGTGTGTCTGTGTGTGTGTGTCTGTGTGTCTGTGAACAGCATAACTCAAAAACGAACAGCCGGATAAGCACCAAACTTGGTATTTAGGTTCAGTATCTTCCAGAGATGCGACACGAAGGTTTTCAAGAAAATCCCCCCACCCCAGACTACCCTTTACATGGAAGATTTTTCGAAAATTTTAATTTTCTCAAAAATGGCTCTAACGATTTTGATGAAAATATCATATGTTTAAGATAATGTCATGAGAAATGAAATGTATATCTCGAATTTTCTGGGAATGTCTCCAAAAGTATTCTTCATTGTGAACGACTTTTGCATAACTGGTAAACCATAAGAGATAGACAAAATTTTACTACACAAAGAATGTAGATCACGTTAAAATACACAACTTATGTCATATACATTTCTTTTGTTGAGTGAACCGTTTTCGAGATATTGCTTGTTATTTCCTTAAATTTTCCAATACTTATACTTTTTCTCAAATTCGTTATTCATTTTTTTATGTCCTGGACTTGCAAAGAGAATGGAATGCGCCACATAGCAACCAGTGTTAAAATATTTGACTATCGCTTAAAAGCTACCATATTTCCCTTGCATCTACAAGAAAATTAGCAATAAGATTGACATCTCGATATCTCGATTAACATGAAGCATATGGAGAATAAGCGTTTGTAAAATTAGATTGTACAAGAGCAGAGAGTCATGTGAGTGTAACACATCAGATTTTTATATATAGTAAATAAAATGTTTTGAACTTTCTGAGGACAGCCTACGGAGTCCTCTTCATTCAGAAGAAATTTGGTATAATATAATATATGAACTAGATAAAAACTTACTACACAAATAATGTACAGCTACAAAATTTATTTTAAACAACTTTTTCGTCTTATTAGCTATTTTCGGGATATCATTGGTTTGAGTTTGCAAATACTTTTTTCAGTTTTAAAGTGCTGTCTCTATTCAGTTGTTTCTCGCGATGTCGCGAAAAGAGTGTGGAATTTCAAGTCCTCACTTTTAAACATCTGACCATCAGTTTCCTTTACCCCATTTGTACCTACAATGAAATTGAAAGGGGATATATTATACATATATAGAGGTATTGTACAGAAATAATTTAAGTCACTAACATGTTAAAATATTCAACACCTAACATTTGTACAGAGCTGATTGTAAGACACGGGCGAGCTAGCAAGAATTCCAAGAAAACATAAAGACCGTACCTGTCACTGAGCGGTACAACGCTACATGATGGCGACTAAGCGCACGGATCTGAAGCCACACATTCTTATACACGTCAGGGTAACGCGGCCTGAGGACCAATAGGAAACGTCGTTACATTTTTAAACGCGGAGGTGAGCGTCACTAGGCTCCCGTATAAAAGGGCAGGCAGAGCCTCAGAGCCCGCTCTTATTCTAAATCTAACTCATCGAGAAGTCACGTCAACACGAGGTGCTACAAATGCACGTAGGTGCACAAGGGTGGGGGTGCGTGTGAATATAGCTAGGCTCCTGACTAACTATAGTGGTGGGATTATAACAATAATGGGAAAAGCTAGCCGCCCATAAATATTCAAACTGTGAAATAAACTTCATTGATTAAGGGAAACTTGCAGTGTATTACTTTCTCTACTATGTGTAGTAAGTAGGGGAAGTATTGTATTCCACCCAAAAATTCGATACCGAGATTTCACCGGAAATACATGTTTTGAGATCCCCTGAATCCAAAAAAAGCATTTTTACAAACATGTCCGTGTGTGTCTGTGTGTGTGAACAGCATAACTCAGAAACGAACAGTCTGATAAACACCAAACTTGGTATTTAGGTTCAGTATCTTCCAGAGATGTGACACGAAGGTTTTCCAGAAAATCCACCCACCCCAGACTACCCTTTACATGGAAGATTTTTCGAAAATTTTAATTTTCTCAAAAATGGCTCTAACGATTTTGATTAAAATATCATATGTTTAAGATATTGTCATGAGAAATGAAATGTATATCTCGAATTTCCTGGGAATGTCTCCAAAAGTATTCTTCATTATGAACGACTTTTGCATAACTGGTAAACCATAACAGATAGACAAAATTTTATACACACAAAATGTAGATCCCGTTAAAATACACAATTTATGTCATATGCATTTGTTTTGTTGAGTGAACCGTTTTCGAGATATTGCTTGTTATTCCCTTAAATTTTCCAATACTTATACATTTTCTCAAATTCGTTATTCCTTTTTTTATGTCCTGGACATGCAAAGAGAATGGAATGCGCCACATAACAACCAGCGCTTAAAATATTTGACTATCGCTTAAAACCTACCATATTCCCCTTGCATCTACAAGAAAATTAGCAATAAGTTTGTCATCTCGATATCTCAATTAACATGTAGCATATGAAGAGTAAGCGTTTGTAAAAATAGTTTGTAAAAGAGTAGAGAAAGTCATGTGAGTGTAACACATCAGATTTTTTTAACTTGCCTCACCCACTAGAACCTGAGAGTTAATTATTAGTTATAGTTAGGAATGGAATATTCAACAACCGACGAGCACCAATAGCCGAGGAATAAGAACACTGCAACAGACAACAACAACCCAAGGATCATCGATTTCCCACTACAAAATGTACGATGAGCATGTTTATCTCGATTAACATGAAGTAGATAGAAAAATAAGCTTTTATAAGAATAGTTTGTGGAGCCGGGGGTAGGGAGTCATGTGAATGTAATGCATCCGATTTTTAAAATATATTCTACAAAATATTCTTCATTTGAATACATTAACTGGTAAATCATATGGTATAACTTGCTACACTATAAAGATAGATCTTGTTAAAACACACAACTTGTATAAAACACTTTGCGAGCTATTCGTTAGTATTGGTTTGACCTCCTCCATGTAGGTCACTGCGTTGGAGGATTTCAGTTGTTATGAAGCAAATAAGATATCACATTTGAAGTGCGATGAAATCCTGCAAAAGATGGAGGTTCATTCAGGCACATCACAATAGCTGCTGGGATATGTCGAGGCCTTGCGGAGGTCGCTTCCCATCGGATATCCGCTTCTGCGGAGGAAGCTGGGAGGGTCACAGGATGGGAATCATGTATAAGGTGCTTCAACTTATTATTCATCATCGCCAATTAAAAACCTTCATCACAACTGTGTTGAGAGACTATTGTTATGCAATATGAAACAGTGCAAAGGGTGTTCCGACGCTGTCTCATTAATCATTGCAAGATGTTAAGACGTTAATCCTCCAGAGTCGAATAAATCCTATACTGGCACATATGCGAGGATACATACTAATTTATGCTATCAAATATCTCCATATAAAAGATCTGATGCGTTACATTCTATTCTATGCTAATGAGATAAACGTTTACAGAAATAGTTTCATTACATATTTTGTTGTAGGTACAAGGGGGGTAGAAGAGGCTGGAGCGATAGTCAAACATTAAAGCAAAAAGAGAAAAAAATAAGTTGTTATATGGTAGCTTTGAAATTCCATACTCTTTCCATTACATCGCGAGAAACAAGTGAACGGTTAAACAAAAAATCTGATGTGTTACACTCACATGACTTTCTCTACTCTTGTACAAACTATCTTTACAAACGCTTATTCTCCATCTACTTCATGTTAATCGAGATAAACATTTGCAGACTCTATCTTATTGCTAAGTTTCTTGTAGATGTAAGGGGAATATATATTTACAAGGGCAATATAGAAATACAGTAGCCTTTAAGCACATACATATCTCTTAATAGCTGGTTTCTAGGTGCAGTACCATTTCCTTTGCCACAGATTAATACTCTTTGCATATCAAAGACAAAAAAATGAATAACGAATTCCCTTTTAAGATAAGTATTGATAAATGTAAGAGAATAACTAGCAATGTCTCGAAAATGGTTCACTTAACAAAAAAAAATGTATATGACAAATTGTGTATTTTAACGCGATGTACATTTTTTGTGTAGTAAAATTTTGTCTATCTCTTATGGTTTACCTGTTATGCAAAAGTCGTTCACAATGAAGAATACTTTTGGAGACATTCCCAGAAAATTCAAGATATACATTTTATTTGTCATGTGCCTTTAGCATGCGGTATCTTTATTAAAATCCTGAGATACATGTTTGAGAAAATCCAAAATAACGAAAACTTTTCCATATAAGGAGTAGTTTGGAGTGTCGTGTCGTATCCTTGGAAGATGCTGAATTTAAATAGCAAGTGTGGCATTGGTCACACTTGGTTTTTCAGTTATGCTGTTCTTAGACTTACACATGCAGGTCCACGTATCTTTTTCTAAAATGGCTTTTTGGGCTTCAAAACATGTATCTCTGGTAAAATCTCGATATCAAATTTTTGGGTGGAATACGTGCTTCCTCTACTTAGTATAGGTAAATGCTATGGGAAGTAAAAATAGTAAATATTTGCACAGCATTACATTTTACGTGTGTTCATTTTGTGGCATGGGTAAAATTTGCTATGAATATTTTGGAAAATTTTAAGGGTCTCTTTATATAAGTTACTGCTAATGCTGTAGCAATTTCAACCATGTTTTAAATACGAAGTATGTTGAGTTTTGTGAAGCACACATATAAAACGTTAATTTTTAATACTTAAATTTGTCTAGAAATTGCAAATTTTTAGGCGTTTTCCATGTATAATACTCTTCATTTTATATCAGTGTAAACAGATTTGAAAATGTCGAGAAATTTCTTCAAGCTCGTATGCTACATAATAATTTTAACTTGTGTGTACAGCAGTCTAGTAAAAGTCGTGGGTTGGTTTATAGTACAGGTAGACGGACAAAGAGATAATAGTTACTCCAAAATAACCATCATACCTAAATAACCGCTTGTATTCTGGTAATAAACCGTGCTGGACAAATCCTCTAAACCTGCATACTAAATGCATATGAGAGTTAGGTTCTCGCAGTTTCATATGCTCGTAAGTGGCTTAAACAAATCATTGGCTCTGACACCAGCAGGAGTGGCGGCGATATTTGCTTTCGGCAAGGGGAGAAAAACACTTCCATAAGCGATTGTCTTCCAAACAATGAAACCTGTGCAAACAGATCTTGTTTACATCGCCTTTGCGCTCATAAATAGCTTCTGGTGACAGTACAATTGTTTGTAGAGATCTCGCTAATGCAAACAGGCACTGATTTAGGGACAACACTACGTAAGGAAACTAGCCTCGACAAACGATGGAGATTTCAACGCTGGGGGACGAAACTAGCTCTGGGCAGAACGAGAGATTTCAACGTTGGTTTAAGAAATGAGCTTCGTTGAACGACAGGGAACTGATTTCATTGGTGGGTAAAGAAAATATATGGAATTCGTTTAACACTAGAGGGACTAACGGGTCAAATTGATTTAATTGTGTACATGCCACATACTATTGAACCCAGTGGAGTGAAACTTTATGTATTCTATGAAGTTGTAACTACAATAATTTTAAAATTGTGTTTTAAATATAGGTAATTATAAATACTTTAACTTTAGACTGCTACTTTTTTGGAAAATAGGCGGTCAGTTTGAATCGGTGAACATATTTCGTCTCTTCTGCTTCTACGGTGTTAAAATAATACTTTCATTATTGCTCTGCAAATTAAGATTAGCGACCATTGCTATTTCTAGCTAACTCAAGAATCATTTACTGTTATTTATCAGCGTGTCATGCTTCAGTAACACGTGTAAAGGCTAAAAACTCCTACTACATTAGCATAATTGTGATACTGTGTTTTGTCACACTAACATTTTGTTATACTTTGAGTCGTTGTCTAATGTTCAATCAGAAGGGAAAGATCCTTTAAAAGTATGCGAATAAGATAAGTTCGCAATTGATAAAGACGACGGTGGGAGTAAGAAACCTAAAACAAGTTGTTAAACCTAAAATATGATTAAAATAAAGTTATGATAAAGTTGTGATTAAAGTATAAACGGTTTTGTTAATCGAAAATTAATTGTTCTTCCACACAAGCCGGATGTTGGACAGGATTGGAAAGGTAGAATCGAGCGACTGAAAAATTCAATGCCATAGCCGGGAGATCCATGGTTTTGTTCATTATTTATGGTTGTCGCAGTAATCTGTCGTGTTATCTTTTTTACTTGGCGCCTGTTATTGTTTTACTATTTTGAATTTTGGGTTCTTTGTCTTCCGGCTAGCTATTATTACTCAGTCTTGCAAATATATCTAAGCAGGGCATGTAAACGGAAAGGAGTTTTACTAAAGATAACACTGATAAAAGAATTTGTTTTTACATTTTTATTGCCGTCACACTTAATTAATAGTTCACATCTGTAATCTTTATACACGCCTGATTGAAACTGATATATTTGCATATGTAATTACTGCCGTAATAGTTGTCGCGTACTTACTTCACATTTTGTAACTAACTTTACGACGCGAGAGATTCTGTAGAATTGCGTAATGTGTACCTCGCGAGAGATTGCTGAGAACTGCGTGATGTGTACCTCGTAAATGCTTCCTTAGAACTGCGCGATACTTGCTTTTGGCTCAAGAATTTATACTCCCTCACTCCGATATGCCTAAACATTATAATAGAGCTGCTATTGGTTACTAAATCGCGCCAACATTAGCGTCTGTTTTATAAGCCAATCATAATTACTAAAACATATGCTCTAGGAAAGATATTCCCTCCATTTCTAAAGAAAGGCACGCTACCCTGACGTCATTTGTTTGTCTCTTCTAAGTGATAAACAACTCACCCCATCGCTTCATTGTTACCCACTCCTATTGTCAGTTTCAGTGAGGCCGTGTAAACTTATTTCCTAACAATGCTTATAGCTAACAAACATCTAAAATCATTGTCATACAATGATGTTAATTTATACTACAATCACTCTGGCATTCACAGTGTTGTGATATAAAATACTGCCTCATGGTGATACTTTTTATAAAATAATTGTATTACATAATCCGCAATAATATTTCTGTGAAAATAATTTTTTCAATTTATTGTAGAATAATCTTTGATTTATTAACATAAAAAATTAGAAACTGTTAACACTAAAATAAAGTTTATAGATAAATGCAACCTGAAAAAACTAAAAATTAACAAGAATGATGTACCGGTCACCTGGTGTTATTTGGTAGTACGAAACTCTTGATCGTGTTAAAGATTTCAACGTTGGGTAAAGAAACGATCTTTGTCGCTCCAATGCTATTCATTTAGAGATATCAATGTTGCGTTAAGAAATGAACTTTGTCTCGACGGGGGAACTGATTGAGTAATTTCCATGTTTGGTAAAGAAACGAGCTGGGATTCATTTAGAGATTTCAACAATGGGCAAGTACACGAGGTGCACTAAATGACGCTAACTCCAAGTAAACTTCAAATAATAGTATCTAATTAGTTTTATTGTATGTATAAATGCTGTTCTTGTTTTATTTACTCGTAGCATATGTCGAATAACATAATTTTGTAACAAAATACCGTTTATATTTTTGTTTGCTGCAGAGTCAAACATTGGAACTGTGCCTCAAATAGTGTTATTACATAAAAGGATATATTTAAGGAAGTGAAATATACGAAAACGGCACTGTATTAATATAAACTGTTATTCCAAGTTCTGGACATAGCTGATAATACTGGTCGAGAAAGTCACTTCTTGTAGGTAAGCAGGAAGAGTATTCTTGGCACACTACCGGAGGCAAAGCAGGTTTCAGTCTTGTGTCCTACAGCTTGGGAAAGTGACAACATTACTATGGCTGTGTATGGCTTTATATGGCTTCAATCCATAAACAAACGTTTGAAAATACTGCCTAGATGTTTCTCTTGAATTTCACCTGTTTTTCGTTTTCTTAAACAGTTTCAGAAAGATCTCTGTTACTGGAAAGGTAGAATCACATGACTGAAAAGATGTTGCCATGTTAGCTCAGTGGTTAGAGCAACCGGACGGAGACCGGGAGATCCGTGGTTCAAATCCCGGCTATGGCATTGAATATTTCAATCATCTGATTCTACCTTTCCAACCCTGTCCAACACACGGCTTGTGTGAAAGAACAATTAATCTTTGTTACTGTTTAGTTGTAATTATTGAAAATGCAGTATAAAATGCAAAGAAATAACGGTTATAAAATAATTCAAAAAGCGGATGGGATAAATAACAAACTTTGTATTTAAATTCAATATCTTGCGACACGAAGAAAGTCCTTCACCTCGAACTATCTTATACATAAAATCTTTTTCCTAATTTTTGTTTCCTCAAATATGACGAACGATTTTGATTAAAATACCATATATTTGAGATATTTACATGATTAATCTAATGAACATCTTGAATTTTCTGTGAAAATCCTGTGAGTTCTGTTTTTTCGGAAGGAATTTTGTATAATTTTACACAATTGGTAAATATTAAGAGGGAGAAAAGCGTACTAAAATATGTAGAACTCCTTAAAACATAGAATTTAGTTACAATAAATGTTTGTGTCATCAGCCATTACCAAGTTATCCGTCATTATTGGTTTGAAATGCTCAATAATTTGCCATTTTTTGAAGTGCTGTCGCTATTCAGTTATTTCTCGCTATATATTGAATACAGAATAGAATTTTAAGGCTAGTATATAGCGTCTCGAATTTAAACATTTGACTATCGATTCGGTTTCGTGTATTCCTCTTTTATCTACAATGAAATGTATAAGGAAACTATTTTTTTCAAATTTTTATATCAATTAACATGCAGTAAATAGAAAAATAAGCTTTTGTAAAAATAGTTTGCAGAAGTTATATGAAGTAAACGATACAAAATAGAGAAAGTCAAGTGATTGTAATACTTTTTAAGTGCAAAGTCGCCATGCTCTTGTTTCTCGCGCTATCATACAAACAGTATAGAATTTCGAAGCCAGTTTATAGCAACCCGCAATTTAAATATTTCACTATAGCTTCAGGCTTCTCTTTCCATCTTGTGTCTACAATGAAATGTGTAATGAAACGATGTTTGTAAACGTTTACCTGGGTTAATATGAAGTAGAATAATTTTTTTTGTAGCGTATAGCGAATAGCATAACAGTGTAACAACCATATTACTTTCTCTACTACGTACTTAAAGTAGATGAGGTATTGCATTCCACCCAAAAATTCATACTAATATTTTCTCCGAAAACACATTTTGTTGCCCTAGAACCTTAAAAAAGTATTTTTACAAAAAGGACCGTGTGTTAATGTCTGTGAACTGCACAAATAAAAAACGGCGAGAATGGTGAATATCAAACTTGTTATTTAAGTTCTGTATCTTACAGAGATATGACGCAAAATATAAGATTTTAAACAAAATGTCCCAACGCAAACTATCCTTTGCATGCAAAATTTTCCTTGTTTTAGATTGAGTAAGATGGCTCTAACAATTTTGATAAAAATACCATATGTTTAAAATATTTTCTTGACAAATAAAACATATATCTTAACTTTTCTGGGAATAGCCTGTGAAGTATTTTCATTCTGGATGTCTTTTGTGTAATTGGTAAACTTTAAGAGATACTGAACAAAAATGTAGATCTCGTTAAACCCCACAATTTGTGTCAATTAAAATGTTTCGTTATGTTAGCCATTTTCGAGTTATTCTTTGATATTAGTTTAAACCTTAAAATATAAATTTATTAAGTGGTAGATCGTTCTTTTTTTCTCGTGGCCATGCAAAGAGCATGGAATTTCAAAACATAGCGACACACTATTTAAAAATTTGACTATCGCTTTAACATATTGTATTCTTTTTACATATGCAACGAAATTTGTAATGAAAGTTTATCTCTGTTAAGAAGAAATAGACAAAAATTAAGCTTTTGAAGTATTTTTGTAGAACAATGTATAAATGTAATGCTTCAGGCTTTTTTTTACTTTCTCTACTACGTATATTAAGTAGAAGAAGTATTGCATTCCACCCAAAAATTCGATAGCGAATTTCACAGGAAATACATGCTTTGAAGTGCATTGAATGCATATAAAGCATTTTTGGAAACATGCCCGTGTGGGTGTGTGTCTGTGAACAGCATAACTCAGAAACGAACAGCCCGATAAACACCACACTTGGTATTTAGGTTCAGTATCTTCCAGAGATGCGACGCGAAGGTTTTCAAGAAAATCCCCCCCACTCCAGATTATCCTTTACATGGAACATTTTTCGAAAATTTTAATTTTTTCAGAAATGGCACTAACGATTTTGATTAAAATATCGAAGATACTTTCATGAAAAATAAAAGGTATATCTTGAATTTTCTGGGAATGGCTCCAAAAGGATTCTTCATTGTGAAGGACTTTTGCATCTGGTAAACCATAAGAGACAGACAAAGTTTACTACACAAAAAATGTAGATCGCGTTAAAATACACAATTTATGTCATATGTATTTTTTTGTTGAGTTAACCATTTTCGATATATTGCTTGTTATTTCCTTAAATTTTGCAATACTTATACTTTTTTCAAATTGGAATTCCTTATTCATTTTTTTTGTCCTGGCAATGCAAAGAGAATGGAATACTCCGCATAGCAAGCTCTTAAAATATTTGACTATCGCTTAAAGCCTACCATATTCCCCTTGCACCTACAAGAAAATTAGCAATAAGATTAACATCTCGATATCTCGATTAACATGAAGCATATGGAGAATAAGCTTTTGTAAAAATAGTTTGTACAAGAGTAGAGAAAGTCATGGGTCTGTCACACATCTGATTTCTTTAATGTATTTTAATAATGCAACTGTACGAACCACTGAGCTATAAATAGAGTATTTGAGAACACATCGGTAAGCTACAGTTAGCAGTGATGGCCTCCTTATGAGTATTTAATGCCGGTCACAAGTCAGAGTGAAAACTGCTTCCTCGAGATAAGGTCTCAGCGGATATATACAGGAGTGTTGTCGCCTTGCATTGCTAGTCATTTCGGTCACGTCTACAGCCAACAGCCGTGAATCTTATAGTCTGTAGCGGAGATGTTTTATCCAGATACCAATACACCTTACTGGATGAACGATCACACTCTTCAAAGTGCAAATTTATGGCCGGGTTTTCTCGCTTTACATTTCTGACTGGTTTATTTTTTTTCATTTTTACTTTCTCTACTACGTATAGTAAGTAGGGGAAGTATTGTATTCCACCCAAAAATTCGATACCGAGATTTCACCGGAAATATATGTTTTGAGACCCCCTGAATCCAAAAAAAGAATTTTTGGAAACATGTCCGTGTGTGTGTCTGTGTATCTATCTGTGTGTGTGTCTGTGTGTCTGTGAACAGCATAACTCAGAAACGAACAGTCGGATAAACACCAAACTTGGTATTTAGGTTCAGTATCTTCGAGAGATGCGACACGAAGGTTTTAAAGACAATCCCCCCACCCCAGACTACCCTTTACATGGAACATTTTTAGAAAATTTTAATTTTCTCAAAAATGGCTCTAACGATTTTGATGAAAATATCATATGTTTAAGGTATTTTCATGACAAATGAAATGTTATCTTGAATTTTCTGGGAATGTCTCCACAAGTATTCTTCATAGTGAACGACTTTTGCATAACTGGTAAACCATAAGAGATAGACAAAATTTTACTACACAAAAGATGTAGATCGCGTTACAATACACAATTTATGTCATATACATTTTTTTGTTGAGTGAACCGTTTTCGAGATATTGCTTGATATTCCCTTAAATTTTCCAATACTTATACTTTTTCTTAAATTCGTTACTCATTTTTTTATGTCCTGGACTTGCAAAGAGAATGGAATGCGCCACATAGCAACCAGCGCTAAAATATTTGACTATCGCTTAAAACCTACCAATTCTCCTTGCATCTACAAGAAAATTAGCAGTAAGATTGACATCTCGATATCTCAATTAACATGAAGCATATGGAGAATAAGCGTTTGTAAAAATAGTTTGTACAAGAGTAGAGAAAGTCATGTGAGTGTAACACATAAGATTTTTTAGTTTATTTATTCTCATCACTGTGTTGTACCAATCTGAACTCAAGCGTTTATGGAACGTTTGTAAAAAATGAAAAGGTTTTTATCATTCCAGTATTGTAAACATTGATATTATACGTATATCAATGCACCCAAGTCCAGCTGCAAATATTTAAAACTTGGTATTTGTTCGGTGAATTTAGCAGTAAAGTAATACTATGTATTATAGGGTTTATACGCGGTAGAGTGATCTAAGTTTTAAAAAGGGTAACTTTTAAATTTGTTACCTGTAAAAACAAGAAAATACCCTTTCATTGTAAACAAATATGTTTGTCGCTGTTATATGTAGGTTGACTTACAAAACCTAAGTTACTAACTCTCAAATGAAACTGTGGTTAAACCGGTTATATTTCAAGAAAATAATAACACAATACGCATACTAACTGATAAAACCATAACCATATTTAAAGGGATTATGCGTCACATTCACAAGCCTTTCTCTCCCAATCCTGTACAATCTATTCTTAAAACATGCTATTTTTTCTGTCCACTTCAGATTATTCCAGATAAACATTTGCAAAAATATTTAATTACACATTTTCTTGTAGGCATAAGAGAAATACAGGAGACGGAAACGATAGTCAAATGTTTTAATAAATTGGGTCGCTATATTCTGTCTTTGAAATTGTAAGGTACTGGAAAATTCAAAACAATAGCAATGAATATCTAAGGCATCTTTAATGACACAAAAAGAAGTATTTAGCATTTAGCCCCCAACATTTTTTACTGTGTCAACAAACACAGGAAAAAAAACAAATATATACTTTTAAAAAATGAAGTAATCATTTTATTTAGTGCTCCTTACTATTCTCTTTCTAAAGGGACGAGTGCTAATAGAGACAAGGTACAAAACTCTGAAATGTATGCCCAGCAGTACATGTTACACGAGGTATGGATTGGTTAGGCACTATAGCATAAGAAAATCTTGAGTTTAATACCGAGCAGCATGGTCTTCCTTGGGGCTAGTCCGTGCAGGCCTTGGAATTCCGACACAATTGGCTTATACCGCAGGGTTGATTAATTTTCTGTCAGCAGGTACCAGCAACAAAAGCGGGGGAAGAAACATTGTCATTTAAAAAAATTGACTACGTCAGATAAAGTTGTTTCTAGATTATTTTCCTTGAAAAAATCATGGAGACCTAGCTCTGGCTTCCATTAGTAGTATAAAACATTTTTATTGAATTGCTATACCGTTTAAAAATGTATTAAAATAAAATTGCAAATTAACCTTTCACTCTGAAATGCACTTTAAAAGTATTTAATAATATTATATAATTATTATTTTCATGGATCACGTAGCCCCATTAGTCATTTTAGCCACTAGTTAGATGTATCCGGCTATCCTGGAAGTCCTTCCCCATCGTAAGCCTTTTAAAGGGCACCGCTACGGAAATAGCCGCAGCAAAATGTTCTGCTTGAGCCAAAAACTGTGTTTAAACGCCTGTCTTTAGCAATAATCCACACTCCGCGCTGAGACAGCAAGTAGGTGAAGACAGTTATGTGTCAAGTGGTTGGTGGGCGTTCTTCACACGGTGCGTCGGCCAAGTCGCTGCTTACTCCACCTGCACACCAATGAGGACCTCTTGGCTAACATCCTGTGCTCATAAACTCTTCGCAAGGTATTGTTTTCCCACCGCAGCACTTTTAAGGTAGCTGCAAACATTATGAGAAAAACTGAATGGAGAGATTGAACAGAAAGTATTTGATATCAAAGACAGAGTCTGGTTTGTTACAATAGCATGGCTTTCTGTACCCACTATCCTTGATTTTTATATAGTTTATACAAACCACTCTTGCATAAGCTTATTTTTCTGTTACTTCGTGTTAATCGAGAGGGATAAAGGAGAATGAAGCAATAGTCAACTACTTAAAAGCGGCCTTGCTGGCCTTCAAAATTCCATACTCTTTCCGTGACATCGCAAGTATTAACTGAATGTGGCAAACTTAAAAAAAATGCAAAAATATTGAAATAATTATGCCAATAACAATGCATCTCTGTAAATCTCTGATATCACAGTAAAACTGTGTTTTAAACAGATCTACATTTTTATGAAAAAAAAGCCCTTTGTACCTCTTATAGTTAACCAATTATACAAAATTAAGCCAAATTCCTTTCGGGTGAAGAACACTTCACAGGCTATTGCCAGAAAATTTCATGCAAATGCCTTGAACATAATGGGCACGTTAATAAAAATTGGTGGAACCATTTTTTGAGAAAATAAATAAATTTTTATGTAAAGGGTAGTTTGAAATGGGAATAATTTCTTGAAAACCCTTACGTCGCATCTTTGGTAGATCCTAGACTTAAATACCAAGTTTAACACTTATCCTGGTTTTAATTTTCGAGTTATGATCTTCACACATAAACAAGAACATATATATTTACAGATATTAACATGTGTGTTGCCTGTGAAATTTCGATGTCAAATTTTTAGGTGGAATGCAATACTTCCCCCTCCTACTTTTATAGGAATAAAGATTAGAAATGAAGTATTTCAGAACTGTGGCCATGGCTAGGTCCATCACTTACTTAAGCTCCGAGAGAAAGGGATGAGGTGAGAGAGTACGAAGGATGGCCAGATATGATGTTTCGCACTGTGCAGCGGGTTCCCTAACGTTTCTAGACTGGAATTCATGGCCACCCCTTCGATGCTGCTCCTGTCCTCATGGTAGGTTCATCCAGTGTACTCGCCGCACATAATCGCATCTAGCCCTGCTAAGATGGGGAAACGAAATAAGGGACGGACAGTAGTATTTAATCCACTCCGGCATTTCCTCCCAACCTGGGTAAACCCCGAAAAACCCAAGGTTGAGGCGAGCCTCAGACAGTACGCTCGATGCCAGTGTTTATCGCAGAGTTATTATGCAGAAACGATAGCCAGAAATATCGTAGACTGCTAATGGCTTCCACTAATTCCGTATCTACTCTCACGTTGAAGGGATGCCGTTAGCGAAGGCACCCCGGGAGTGCCGGACTACCGCAATCCAATGGACCGTACCTCTTCAACGTAAACAAGCCCACCAAGGTAACTGACCTTGTCGGCACTGGAGGAATAACATCACGAACTGATCTGTATGTCAAATTGTAGACAACATCGTGACAACATTCGCGATTTTGATTTGCAACTCCTCCCTATTAGTCATCCTCTTGCTCGAGTTCTAGGTCTCGAGTTCTAGTCCAGCATGTTGACATATCCAGCGCCGTCGCTATACCTATAGAATGGTTCACAATAACCCGAGAACGGGAAGCAAAAGTGGGGTTTTGTATGCATGCTGTAAAACAGCATGAAATGTTCTAGTTACCCCGGGAACGAGAACGAAAATGCATATTGATAGCAAAGTGGAAAGTCGATTATGCGCATTGAGGCGTCATTTGTTTGCAACTGCCCAAATTTTAACTTTCTGTACCACGTGCGTAGTAGGTAGAGAAGGTACCTACTATATGTTTTGAGGCCCCCTGGATCCAAAAAAGAATCTTTAGAAAAAGTATGTCTGTATGTGTGTGTGTCTGTGAACAATAACTCAGAAACAAAATTCGGATAAATACCAAACATGGTATTTAGGTTCAGTACTTTCCAAAAATGTGATGCAAAGATTTTGAAGAAAATACTCCTTCTCAAACTGTCCTTTACAAAGAATATTTTTCGAAATTCTTGATTTTCTGAAACATTGCTCTTACAAGTTTTATTAAAATGCATATATTACAGACATTTACATGACAAATAAAATGTGTATCTTAGATTTTCTGGGAATAGCATTTGAAGTCCTCTTCATTTGTTAGTAATTTTGTATAATCTTGTATAACTGGTAAATGTTAAAAGAAAGAGGAAAACATAGTACACAAAAATGCAATTTATAACAAGCAATTTTGTAGCATAAGCGGTTTCTGAGATATCGTTAGTATTGGTTCGAATTGTTCATTACTGGGCCACTCTTGTGAAGTCCTGTCAGCGCTCAGTTGTTTCTCGAGATTTCATGGAAACAGTATTGAATTTAAGACCAGCACACAGCATCCAATTCCTAAACATTTGACTATCACTGTACTCTTTATATCTACAACGAAATGTGTAATGTAGCTATTTTTGCAGAGGTTAATCTGGGTTAAAATGAAGTAGATAGGAAACTAAACGCTCATAAGAATAATTTACATATTTAATAATAAACAAGGGAGGACAAAGAAAGTCATGTGAATGTAACACGGATTTACTTTTTTCGTGTTCATGCAAAGAAAGCGGAATTTCAAAGCCTTACATAGCGACCGGCTTTTGAAAAGATTTGACTATCGCTTTTGCTTGCTGTATTCTTCTTATAGCTATACCGAAATGCATAAATGTCTGATGATAGGCTGTATTAACAAGAAATAGATAGAAGAATAAGCAGGTTAGCCAACGTCAAAATTTGATAAAGTAAATATATCTTCTAAATGCTGATAAATTTCTACTTCCGATTCCTCTAGCCGTAAGAAACGTCATTCATTCATTAAGTTGTTTTGTTCTTTGTTAAGTTCTGCAAATTTTTGTTGTTACTTGCAGTTTTCACTATTGTTTTGAGGCAATAGCTAGTTTTGACTTGCATATAAACAACACTAGAAAAACAAGTGTTGAGTGAATCTGAAGATGTCAGAAAGCACATAAACTAGAATATCTCTGGTTTGATTTTCCCAGCTTGCGACTACAGTAGCATTTAAACAAGAGGTAACTTACGACAGTTACTCATACCCTTAAAAGTTCAGTTTGTACGTGAAGAGAAAGGAGGTGGTGGAACGTTACTAGCTAGAGCAACAGCGGCGGGAAGATTGCAAACGGAAACATGCCCTCCAGCAACTGTCACAAGTTTCTATAGTTTATTTTAAACAAGAAGTGAGTGCTCTAAAGGTTTCATTTCTTGGCCGCCTTAAATAATTTCTACAGTTAGGAATCTGATAAGGACAATATGGATCAATTACTATGCCGTGCACGGGAACGAGAATGAGAAAGTTAAAACTTGACCAGCTCTTCTTCCCCGTTAATTGTGAATACTCGTATTAAAATACACGTTCTGATTCTCGGTTAGTGTGAAGTAGCCTTATTCCATGAGATGACACATCAGAAAAAACAAGACCACGTGTGGTGCTAAACGTCTGATAGTGTGAATGTGGCAGCTGTACGCCGCAGGATGCTGCTACTAGATGCGTCAGGTGAAAGCTGACATGTGCTATTAAACCAAGTTAATTCAAACAGTTTCTCGTCTTTATGGCCGCCAGAAAAGCTCTTCTCTTAGTTGCCGATGTCGGACAGTCTCTTATCTGCTTCTGTGGTCAACCAAGGTGGCCTTTACAAGTATACTGTTGACATTTTATAACATATTAAAGAGAACGTATCTATATGTTTCAAATTTTAGTTGAAATATAGGACACGTTGAATCGAGAAAAAGTTAAAAACTTTTCTTTCTTTACAAATTGCCCATAGAGCGCCTCTCTGGAAAAAGAATAGCCCAAAATATGCAGGGCAAATACGAAACTTGATATTTAATTTCGGCATCTTCCAAGGTTGCGACACGAAGATTTAAACAAAAATACTCCCACTTCAGGCTACCCTTTACATGGAAACATTTTCGATATTTTTTATTTTCTCACGTGACTATCTCTACCCACTTTTACAAAGTATTCTTACAAAATAATTCCTTCTATCCACTTCTTGTTAATGAATATAAATATTTGCAGTAATAGTTTTGTTACTCATTTCGTTGTAGATACAAGAGGGATACAGGAGGGCGAAGCGATAGTAAAACATTTTAAAAACGGATTGTTGTGTGCTGAGAGTTTGAAATTCCATGTTTTGGTAGCCAGGAGAAAGAAAAGAATAGTGTATTTAGAGTTAAACAAATTTTTAAATATTTGAAACTTCAAACCATAGCAACAACTATCTTAGAAATGGTTAACGGCATCTACATTTTTCTGCTGTAAATTTTTGTTTATCTCTTATAGTTCACAAGTGAGTACAAAATGTATTCCGAATGAAGTGGGCTTCACAGGCTACTCATACGTAATTCGGATATACCTAAATTTTATTAGTAATATAAACATTTTAAACATATGGTAATATAATCAAATTTGTAAGAGCCATTTTTGAGAAATAAAAAAATTAATTTGGGTTTTATTTATGGACGCTTATAAAACTACTATGACCCTTAGCTTCCCAATCTATATTGTGTGTGAAAGACCAGGGGCTTGAGATTCTTTTACGTGTCGTAAATCTATGACACTTCCCTTTTGAAGGAAGCCATGCCAGAAATTTTTACACCCGAAAAAGTCATCGACCCCCGGCGGGTTTGAACCCGTGACCTCGAGAACCAGAGGCAAGCATGGTGCCCCTAAACTACAGCGGACGAACAAGAAAAAACTAAAAGTTTCCCATATAGAGGTAGTATTTTTAGTAATGCTTTTCTTGCACTCACACAGACTTTTTCTAGATTGATTTTTTCATTTCAAGGTACCTCAAAACATGTATTACTGCGGAAATCTCCATATAAAAATAGTCCTCTATGAACTATAGGTAACTAGTAGAAAATTAAAAACAGCAAATATAACTAATGTTAAAGTAAATATACATTTTTGAACCATTTGTAAAAGGTAGCCATCTTTGCCAATTCAACACGTCTTTGTTTCTCTTCCCTTAAGAAATTCCTGTGTCAAGGAGGAAATGCATCAGTATGAAGGAAACGATTTATGTACCCACGCATATGGGAATCTTCCTGTCCAGAATTTTAAATCCTAGCAGTCTCTGTCAATTTGTCACCTGAAATTCCTTCCCTCGGCCGAATATTAACCAATCAATGTGCAAGCAGTAAAACTTCGATGTTTCCAGAAGGCGTGTCAGTAATGTAACGGGTGCCCGCGTGCGTGCAGAACTGTTCTGGGTCACGCCACAAAGGTGCGACTTGGCACAAACAGACTTCTACTGTAAACGATAACTGATTAAGCATCGAGTCAAACACAAAGGACCGCAAAGTTTATCTGAATAACACGATGCGGGGATTCAAATAATACTTCGATGCAGGAATGTTATCATGCAAGGTCCTTATACATGCATGTCATATTATCAAATGGAAGGAAGTGGTTAATGGTGTTTTGTTACTTCCTACGTGGTCATTAAAAGATTTCAGTTTTGGCGTGTTAGGACGCTAATGAGCAGAAGGACAGAAAACTAAAAAAGAATATTTAGTTTCAAGAACATAAAATGCCACACTAATTCAGGATACCTACCTACCTACCTACCTAACCTACCTACCTACCTAACCTACCTACCTACCTACCTAACCTACCTAACCTACCTAACCTACCTACCCACCCACCCACCCACCTACCCACCTACCCACCTACCCACCCACCCACCCACCCACCCACCCACCCACCCACCCACCCACCCACCCACCCACCTACCCACCTACCCACCTACCCACCTACCCACCTACCCACCTACCCACCTACCCACCTACCCACCTACCCACCTACCCACCTACCCACCTACCCACCTACCCACCTACCCACCTACCCACCTACCCACCTACCCACCTACCCACCTACCCACCTACCCACCTACCCACCTACCCACCTACCCACCTACCCACCTACCCACCTACCCACCTACCCACCTACCCACCTACCCACCTACCCACCTACCCACCTACCCACCTACCCACCTACCCACCTGCCCACCTGCCCACCTGCCCACCTGCCCACCTGCCCACCTGCCCACCTGCCCACCTACCCACCTACCCACCTACCCACCTACCCACCTACCCACCTACCCACCTACCCACCTACCCACCTACCCACCTACCCACCTACCCACCTACCCACCCACCCACCCACCCACCCACCCACCCACCCACCCACCCACCCACCCACCCACCCACCCACCCACCCACCCACCCACCCACCCACCCACCCACCCACCCACCCACCCACCCACCCACCCACCCACCCACCCACCCACCCACCCACCCACCCACCCACCCACCCACCCACCCACCCACCCACCCACCCACCCACCCACCCACCCACCCACCCACCCACCCACCCACCCACCCACCCACCCACCCACCCACCCACCCACCCACCCACCCACCCACCCACCCACCTACCCACCTACCCACCTACCCACCTACCCACCTACCCACCTACCCACCTACCCACCTACCCACCTACCTACCTACCTACCTACCTACCTACCTACCTACCTACCTACCTACCTACCTACCTACCTACCTACCTACCTACCTACCTACCTACCTACCTACCTACCTACCTACCTACCTACCTACCTACCTACCTACCTACCTACCTACCTACCTACCTACCTACCTACCTACCTACCTACCTACCTACCTACCTACCTACCTACCTACCTACCTACCTACCTACCTACCTACCTACCTACCTACCTACCTACCTACCTACCTACCTACCTACCTACCTACCTACCTACCTACCTACCTACCTACCTACCTACCTACCTACCTACCTACCTACCTACCTACCTACCTACCTACCTACCTACCTACCTACCTACCTACCTACCTACCTACCTACCTACCTACCTACCTACCTACCTACCTACCTACCTACCTACCTACCTACCTACCTACCTACCTACCTACCTACCTACCTACCTACCTACCTACCTACCTACCTACCTACCTACCTACCTACCTACCTACCTACCTACCTACCTACCTACCTACCTACCTACCTACCTACCTACCTACCTACCTACCTACCTACCTACCTACCTACCTACCTACCTACCTACCTACCTACCTACCTACCTACCTACCTACCTACCTACCTACCTACCTACCTACCTACCTACCTACCTACCTACCTACCTACCTACCTACCTACCTACCTACCTACCTACCTACCTACCTACCTACCTACCTACCTACCTACCTACCTACCTACCTACCTACCTACCTACCTACCTACCTACCTACCTACCTACCTACCTACCTACCTACCTACCTACCTACCTACCTACCTACCTACCTACCTACCTACCTACCTACCTACCTACCTACCTACCTACCTACCTACCTACCTACCTACCTACCTACCTACCTACCTACCTACCTACCTACCTACCTACCTACCTACCTACCTACCTACCTACCTACCTACCTACCTACCTACCTACCTACCTACCTACCTACCTACCTACCTACCTACCTACCTACCTACCTACCTACCTACCTACCTACCTACCTACCTACCTACCTACCTACCTACCTACCTACCTACCTACCTACCTACCTACCTACCTACCTACCTACCTACCTACCTACCTACCTACCTACCTACCTACCTACCTACCTACCTACCTACCTACCTACCTACCTACCTACCTACCTACCTACCTA
Source organism: Deroplatys truncata (assembly GCA_030765065.1). NCBI lineage: Eukaryota > Metazoa > Arthropoda > Insecta > Mantodea > Mantidae > Deroplatys > Deroplatys truncata. The sequence goes on from CM060986.1 coordinate 49,255,532, forward strand.
CCTACCTACCTACCTACCTACCTACCTACCTACCTACCTACCTACCTACCTACCTACCTACCTACCTACCTACCTACCTACCTACCTACCTACCTACCTACCTACCTACCTACCTACCTACCTACCTACCTACCTACCTACCTACCTACCTACCTACCTACCTACCTACCTACCTACCTACCTACCTACCTACCTACCTACCTACCTACCTACCTACCTACCTACCTACCTACCTACCTACCTACCTACCTACCTACCTACCTACCTACCTACCTACCTACCTACCTACCTACCTACCTACCTACCTACCTACCTACCTACCTACCTACCTACCTACCTACCTACCTACCTACCTACCTACCTACCTACCTACCTACCTACCTACCTACCTACCTACCTACCTACCTACCTACCTACCTACCTACCTACCTACCTACCTACCTACCTACCTACCTACCTACCTACCTACCTACCTACCTACCTACCTACCTACCTACCTACCTACCTACCTACCTACCTACCTACCTACCTACCTACCTACCTACCTACCTACCTACCTACCTACCTACCTACCTACCTACCTACCTACCTACCTACCTACCTACCTACCTACCTACCTACCTACCTACCTACCTACCTACCTACCTACCTACCTACCTACCTACCTACCTACCTACCTACCTACCTACCTACCTACCTACCTACCTACCTACCTACCTACCTACCTACCTACCTACCTACCTACCTACCTACCTACCTACCTACCTACCTACCTACCTACCTACCTACCTACCTACCTACCTACCTACCTACCTACCTACCTACCTACCTACCTACCTACCTACCTACCTACCTACCTACCTACCTACCTACCTACCTACCTACCTACCTACCTACCTACCTACCTACCTACCTACCTACCTACCTACCTACCTACCTACCTACCTACCTACCTACCTACCTACCTACCTACCTACCTACCTACCTACCTACCTACCTACCTACCTACCTACCTACCTACCTACCTACCTACCTACCTACCTACCTACCTACCTACCTACCTACCTACCTACCTACCTACCTACCTACCTACCTACCTACCTACCTACCTACCTACCTACCTACCTACCTACCTACCTACCTACCTACCTACCTACCTACCTACCTACCTACCTACCTACCTACCTACCTACCTACCTACCTACCTACCTACCTACCTACCTACCTACCTACCTACCTACCTACCTACCTACCTACCTACCTACCTACCTACCTACCTACCTACCTACCTACCTACCTACCTACCTACCTACCTACCTACCTACCTACCTACCTACCTACCTACCTACCTACCTACCTACCTACCTACCTACCTACCTACCTACCTACCTACCTACCTACCTACCTACCTACCTACCTACCTACCTACCTACCTACCTACCTACCTACCTACCTACCTACCTACCTACCTACCTACCTACCTACCTACCTACCTACCTACCTACCTACCTACCTACCTACCTACCTACCTACCTACCTACCTACCTACACAGATTGAAAGATTGCGTTAGGGTGTAGACGATTAAAGCTTTAATACAAATCTATTCCACAATTAATTAATACAGAATCTTTTTATTTCTCTACCGCTTGCCTACATTAAGTAGTGGAAGTGTTGTATTCCATGTATATGTTTTAATATTTACAATGAAGGAATGTCGTTGAATTAATAAATATCTTGAACTTTTTGCGAATAATGTGTGAAGAATTCTTCATTCTGAATGAATTTTGTTTAACTAAGGTCGATAAGGAAAGGAATCGTGAACGGGAGGCCTGCAGTACAAATCCTGCCAAGACTGTCCTCTCTGATTCAGGGTTTTTCCAGGTTTTCCTTAGTCCTCATAACCGGCAAATGCTGGAGAGGTGCCCTAAATTTAGGCCTGGAACGTTTTCTTCACAAATTTGTTTTCCCAGTTATCATTTCGTTTCATGTATCATAGTGTCCAATGCTGTCTGCTGTAAGTAGGACGTTAAACACTACTAAAATGAGTTTTGTAGGATATTGTATAATTGGTAAACCATAAGAGATAGTAAGAAACTCCTTTATAATTAACTCAAGAACTCCTTTGTACCACCAGCCGCTTTCCAAACATTTACTATTACAACTTGAAGCTCTCTAAGGCTAAACCGTATAAAACGTCTTTGAAAACATATAATTATGTTTTATCCCTCATGGTTCCATTAGTGACAAAAACCGACTGTTAATGTTAAAATAACTGTTCCTGCCTATACGTATGTTAACCTTATAACTAAGGAGGTATTCAACTATGTACAAAACTACACTTGATTTGTTTCATTTTGTATATAATATGTCTATTTTATTTTAAATGTTCTGTATACTATGTGATATATATGTATATATATGTAACTTTATTGTACATTACCTTGACACGCATATAGTATGTGTCTATTTTATTACAAATGTTCCATAATCTGTGTAATATTTATGTTTATATGTAATTTTTGTACATTTCCTTGAAATGTTCTATGTTCACAAGCCTTTATGGCTGCTAGTGAACTCACAGAATACAATCTAATCTAATCTATGTCTAGAAAAATCTGATGTCATATATTCACATGACCTTCCCTAACCTCTATCGTTTATTTAGTGGGTATACAAATTACTCTTACTAAAGCTTTTTTTCTACTACTACATTTTAATATAAATAAGCCTTTGCAGAAATATCTACATTACACATTTCATTATAAATACAAAGAGAACAGCGATACTCAATTGTTTAAGAACTGGACGTTATATTCAATCGAGAGAAACAGCTGAATGTTGACAGGACTTAAAGAGAGTGACCAAGAAATGAACCATTCGAACTATTAGTAACGGATATCTTATGCTTATGCCACAAAACTTATTTGAAATAAATTGTGTTTTAAAGAAATCTATGCTTTTTGTGTATTACGTTTCCGTCTAAAGCTTAACCTTGTTATATAAGAGGATTTCACAGGCTATACCCAGAAAATATAAGATGTACATTTTATTTATAGTGTAAATATGTTTAATATGTAGTATTTTAATCAAAACCGGTAGGGAAATTTTTTAAAATATCAACATTTTCCAAAAATGTTTTATGTAAAGGGTAGTCTGTGGTAGGGAGTTTTACTTTAAACATTTCGGGTCGCATCTTTGGAAGTGATTGCACCTAAATACCAAGTTTGGTATTTATCCGACTTTTCGTTTTTGAGTTATGATGTTCACAGGCACAAACATAGACAGATACACCTAAAACGGAACTTTTTCTAAAAATGTTTTTTTTGGGGGGGTTCAGGAGGCCCAAAAATATGCATTTCTGGTGAAATCTCGGTATCGAATTTTTGGGTGGAATACAATACTTCCCCTACTTACTATATGTAGTAGAAGAGGTAAAAAGTTTGGACTGTTGGCTACGAGATAAACAATATTCTGTTAGTCTTCCCTTTACCGTAACATGCTCATTTGAATGTTGCACTGTTCCGCAAGTAAGTACCGTAATGTTCCAAAGCCTGCCATTTACTATTCGTACTCTAGTTTGTGAACAAATCGAGACTGGATTTTTTATTGCCTCGTGCTTGCAATTTCACACCTGTCGTTCTCAGTTCCATAAATAAAGATGATACCAAAACCTGGAATTTGTTAGTTCATTCCAATACCTCGACATCACTTTAAAAACAAGCAGAGTCAAATTCATCAAGCACATTAGAATATAGTGGTCGCGGCAACAAAACCAATTATATTCGATTACCTTCAATGAATATGACACTACAATTACTTGGGCTTAAAAACTGATCCAATTGAATCATACGAAAAACCCTAACCCTAAAAATATGATGTGTTGCACTCACATGACTTTCCCTACTCTTGTACAAACTATTTTTACAAACGCTCATTCTCCATGTACTTCATGTTAATTGAGACACGATCTTATGTTAATCTTATTGCTAATTTTCTTGTAGATGCAAGGGGAATTGGTAGGCTTTAAGCGATAGTCAAATATTTTAAGAGGTGGTTGCTATGTGGAGTATTCCATTCTCTTTGCATGTCCAGGACAATAACAAGGAATATCTCAGAAATGGCTTACTAGACAAAAAAAATGTATATGATGTAAATGGTGTGTTTTAACGAGATCTACATTTTTTGTGTAGAAAAATGTTGTCTACCTCTTACGGTTTAACAGTTATGGAAAAGCCATTCAGAAAGAAGAGGACTTTTTTGGGGACATTCTCAGAAAATTCAAGATATACATTTTATTTTTCATGAAAATATCTAAAATATATGATATTTCAATCAAAATCCTTTGAACCTATTTTTGAAAAAATAAAAATTTTCGAAAAATGTTCCATGTAAAGGGTAGTATGGGGTGGGGGATTTTTTTTAAAGTCTTTGTGTCGCATCTTTGAGAGATACTGAACCTAAATACGAAGTTTGGTGTATATCAAAATTTTCGTTTTTGAGTTATGCTGTTCACTCGAACACACAGAGACCTTTTTCTAAAAATGCTTTTTTTTATTCAGGAGACTAAAAGCACGTATTTCAGGTGAAATCTCGGTATAGAATTTTTGGGTGGAATTCAATACCTCCCCTATTTACTATACTTAGTAGAGAAAGTGAAAGCTATCAAAAGACTGGACAAGTTAAAATAACATATCTGGGAAACGCTGCTCTGTGCAAGTCCAAATTCCCACATTAGCTGAGAGAAAATCTTCGTATAACACCTAATTAGGGCATACAACCTGGAGAACACACATGCCAGCGACAGGGACCTCGCAGAAAATGCGGCAAAAGTAGACCCCTGTTCTTGAAAACCCCAGTAATGACAGATGAAGCTGGAAAGGGCCACTGTTCGACATGCTCCACATCTACACAAGGACACCAATCCACGGCTTCCATTACAACGTATGCATCCAGAGGAGACACCATGATGCTTTAAACGAATGCAAACGTGAACTGTGTTCACTGCCTTGCGATACGCACCATATATTAATTGTATATGACAAAACAACTCTCTCGCAGTCATTCTGTGGAAACGATGGGAATTTCGCTAATTAAAGTATACTAAAAATTTGCTTTAAAAAAAATCTTATGTGTTAACATTCACATAACTTTTTCTACCATGTATCGTTAATTAATGGGAATACAAATTATTCTACTTCATTTTAATCGAGATAAACCTTTGCAGAAATAGCTATATTAATAATTCGTTATAAATACAAACGGAATAGTGATAATCAAACTAATAAGAATTGGACGCTATATGCTGGCCTTACAATTCCATACTCTTTCCATTTAATCGCGAGAAACAACCGAAAATCGACAGGAGTTGAAGGAATGACAAAGTATTGAACAAATCGAACCATTAATAAGGATGTCACGGAAATGGCTGATAAAACAAAAAAAGGTATATGAAATAAATTGTGTTTTAAAGAGATGTAATTTTTTTCTGCTGTACGTTTTCGTCTATAGTTAGCGCTTGCCAGATATACAAGATTATACAAAATTTCCTCTGAATGAAAAGGACTTTACAGGCTATTTCCAGAAAATTCAAGATATAGATTTTGTCATGTAAATATCTTTAATATACGGTATTTTAATCCAAATCGTTAGAGCCAGTTTTTAGAAAATAGAAAACTTCAAAAAAATTTTCTATCTAAACGGTATGTTGGTTTAGTGGAGTTTTACAACTTTGGTATTTATCCGACTTTTCATTTTTGAGTTATGCTGTTGACAGGCACACACACCTTCACACATACACTGATCTTTTTCTAAAAATTATCTTTTTTGGATTCAAAACATGTATATTTCCGGTGAAATCTTGGTTTTGGGAAGAATTCAATATCTTCTCAACATACTATGTACGTGGTAGAAAAAGTACGAAACCAAATTGAGTACAATATGTTAAGGATCCTCTTATATAAGGAAGGATAAATGCTCATGTATACAAGGATCCAAACTCGAAGATAAGTGAACTCAAAGAAAGTGAATCTATGTTTTAAAACTGCTGACAGCTGCATTCACAGGGGTTGCGGAATAAATATTGCAGAATTTGTAAAAACTTAGCAATGTTCAGTAAAATATACAGCTATAAATGGAGATGATGTTTTGCTGAGAATTTAGTAAATCATTATTTATTTTGAGGTGAACAATAAATAAGAGAATACTGACCGCTGCTGATTGCAGGTTTGGCACTACGTGAGGAATGCTTTCATTCACCCACTTTCCCTGCTCTTCTACAGCCGGTCTATTGCAATACTTGCAACTAAAATCCTCCCAACGCCGGGGATTGGTATTCGATGCAACATCCTGATAAAAATCTTCATGCTTAGCCAAACGAAATATCTCATGTTTTAGAGATGAAACACTCCTACTATTACTTAAAGCACGAATATATACCTAATGTATTACACTCACATGACTTTCTCTAGCCAAAATATGCCTTAAACAAATTATTCTTAGAAAAGCTTATTTTTCTATCTACTTCATTTTAATCTGGACAAACGTTTGCAGAAAAAGCTACATTACACATTTCGTTACAGGTACAAAGAGAACAGCGATAGTCAAATGTTTAAGAACTGGACGCTATATGATGGCCTTAAAATTCCATGCTGTTTCCATGACAACGCCAGAAACAACTGTAAATCGAGGGGACTTAAAAAGAATGATAATAAGTATTGAACGAATCGAACAATTAATAACAGATATCTCGGAAATGACGAATGCCACAAAAGAGTTATTTGAAATAAATTGTGTGTTTTAGTACATTTTCGTCTATTGCTTAATGTTTACCAGTTATACAAGATTATTAAAAATCCTTCCTAATAAAGAGGACTTCACGGGATATTTCCAGAAAATTCCTTACTGTTTTTTTAAAAAATAAAATTTTCGAAAAATGTTTTATGTAAAGGGTGTTTCGAGGTGGGAGGATTTTCCTGAAAATCTTTGTGTCGCGTCTTTGGAAGGTACTAAAGCTAAATATCAAGTTTGGCATTTATTTTCGTTTTTGAATTATGCTGTTCACAGACACACACACACACGAACCCTTTCCTAAAAATGTGTTTTTGTTTGTTTTTTGGATTCCTCAAGGCATATATTTCTGGTGAATTCTCGGTATCGAATTTTTGGATGAAATGCAATGCTATATTTACCTACTATGTGCGTGGTAGAGAAATTGATAAACCGTAGTAGGTACAGAAAGTTATGTGAATGTAACATGTAAGGTTTTGATTACGGTTTGTACAGTTAATATTATTTTAAGGCGTAATTCAAACGCTTACACAAGCCTCAACGTATTAGTCATTCTACACCTACCGTCTGAATAACCTTGGCAGACGATAGCATTACTGTGTTTTCTCCAATCTTCAACATGTTTACTTGTTTCAGGAGCTATTTTTATTCTGAGGAAACTGCTCCCGAGATTGAAGCACTGAAAAATGAGTTATTATTTTCTTCCCCGTGTATAATTTTAAACATTGAACATGGCATACACGCACTTGGATGCATTTAACCTGCAACAGCATCACGAAGACTTGTGTGTGTGTGTGGTCGTTCTTGTATTGAATAGCGGAGTGGGTAGCTGCAGCTTCTAGGAATAAACCTGTATCTGCTTCTTCAAGCTTCTATTGAAGTGAATATCTGTTCGTTTCTGCCTGAATGTGTATAAGATTGTAAGGGAGTACGTGTCATAAGGAATACTTATAGCAGAATTTATATTAAGGAGGAGATTTTGCATTCCATCTAAAAAGTCACGCCGTTTAATACCCCAAACCTCAAAATACCCTTTACATGGAATAATTGTCGCTGTCTCAATTAAAATTGACGTTAATGTTTACAGTATCAAATGTTTGATTAAAGCAACAAATTCATGATTTTTCCTCCAATATCCTGTAAAGTCCTCTTTTGTTTGATTAGATTTTAAATAAGCGGAAAACCATAATGCATAGACAAAAACTTACGCAGCTGGTTGTAACTTACAGTTTACCTCAAGCATTTTTTCGTAGCACTAGCAATTTCCAAAACATTCGCTGTAATTTATTTGAATCCTACAGTCTTTTAAGCAATACACATTCAAATGCTTTTCTTTTTTGTCTGAGTACGTAATATCAAGACAGGAAAATACAATACAGTTGAGGCTCCCTCGAATGGTTAGCGTTCTGACTCGTAGGTTCGATTTCCGTATGTGAATTTTTCTTTAATTATAATCATTCCCTAACCTCCGCAGGATGCCAGAGTGGATGCGAGTATGTTTCATTGCGATTGCTTTTAAAAACTACAGTTAAAAGAGTTATAAATACCGTCAGTTGTTTGTCAAGTCAAAGTCCTATATGACCGTATAAGTTAAAGGAGGCTATACAAAATGTATCACGAAACCTTACTGCCAATAGGATTTAGCATGAGGTAGAGGTAGAGAAAATTATAGGATAAATATGAAAACTAATGACACAGGGTACAGAAAGTCGTATTATTTAACATCAGACTTTTCTATATTCGTTATACTTGTTAATGCAAACAAATATTTTATCTCGAAATACGTATATCAAAAGGAACTCGATTTTTACAAGCCTATTGTATATGTTGTTGCTATATTACGTTCAAATATTCCAGATACTACAAATATTTCATATCACAAATTAAATTAAGTCATTTTGAGTATTTACAGGGTTATTCGAAAAGAAGGAACATATTTTAAACATTCATTTTAATGAACGACAATAGAGACACAAGCGAATACATCATTGAAAAGGAAAGTTCAAAGTTTAAGCCCCAACTATTAGTTCCATTCAGTGCCTACAGTGTTTGTTTGCGAGAAAATGGCGACGCCACAGGAAAAGTCGTTTTGTGTGCTGCATTATGCAAAGAGTGAAACAATTTACAATTGATACAATAAATTCGTAGAAGATGGTTACGTATGCAAACGGAAAAGCATTGGTAGTCCTCGCATAACAAATGATGCTCATTTTGAACACATAAAATAAAGTTTTAAACTTTTCTCTATTCAGTGATGTATTGCATCTGTCGCCATCTATTGTCCTTCCTTAGAAATGAATATTCAAAATCTGTTCCTTCTTTTTGAATAACCCTCTATTACGCACATGCAATATTCCTAATTGTTTCTAATGCTAACGGCTTTTCAGAAACCCTTGATTTTGATACTTATTTTTTGTAATATCTTTAATAAGGAAAATTACTGACTTATGATGACTAGCCCTTGGACAAATAAATAAAGCACACATATTTCCTCAGTAATTACACAAAAACAATTTTTTGTTCAATTAGACATTTTTGTGAGTGTATAAATATGTCTTAAATTGATAATTTGTTGGTCATGTGATGGAAGATGCAAAACACTGCACCAAGATCGTGATTCTAACAATGTTATTGCTGTCGGCATTTTTAGTAGTGTATTCTGGATGAAAGGGTATCTTATAACCCTCCGTTGCACTTGTCTACCAAGCCAGATAATCTGGTAATACCACTGCATGTCATAGGCTTCGTTGACAGAGCGGCATGGGTTGTAATGTAATATCTAGGGCTCTGGGAGTACATGCTTTGGGATGTTGAAGCCATTATAGTTCTACTGTGTTCAGAAGCGTACGCTTAAAATGACAGCCAAGGATTCCGAGAGATCGTTTAATGCCGAAAGTGTTGACGACCAGGTTGGACTCGCGTGCAGTTTTTCTAGCAATCTTTATATGCTCCGAGGTGAATAAGAAGCAATCTAAGCAGCTGACGGACTCGAACTCATTGACACTAACATTTCATTCAGTATAAAATTTAATGCGACATCCACACAAAAATGCAAGGGAAGGTTTAACTGAATCTCTGCATATATGCATTTAAATATTAAGCCTTTCCAATATTTTGGTTATGGTATATAATATAACATAAAATTGTGGTGTAGTTGTGTAAAATATTGTAGATGGCTACTCTTAATGCATTCTGACAGCATCGCTCGCTGTGTTTTGTGACTCAGAGAGAAGCAATAGATTATGTACTTATGCAAACTTGATTAAGACTTCTTGCTTTCCCAAGTTGGTGCAAACATGGCATGTATTCCTAGCTTGGCGATTGTGTTTTTAAATGACATGCACAGGAAGTCAGTTTTCCCGAAATCGTTACAGCCTACCTAATCTACACCACAGTCATAAGTTTTTAATGTTTTTTACTATAGACATAGATTTTAGTATGCTTTTACTTAAAAACCACGTTTAGTTAACTACCACGTACCTAGTAATTAGAGAAGGTATTGTGACACACTATTCGATATTGTTCATTCGATACCAAGATTTTACCGAAATGCATACTTTGAGCTTACTGAATCCAAAAAAGGTCAGCGTATAGCTTCCAGTTCTAAAACATTTGACTATCGCTATTCCCTTTACATCTACAACGAAATGTGTAACGCAGCTATTTCCGGAAAGTTTTATCTTGATTAAAATGAAGAAGATAGGAAAACAAACTTTCTTTTGATTAATCTACTCCCCCAGAGTAGAATTTAGCTCGGCTTTAATATTAGTTGGACTAAGACCTTTCAAATGAAAGTATTGTATCACATAACGATGGCCAATTTTATCCAAGTTTACAAATTGCTGAGAGAGTTCACTATTGATGGCTGGCAAACAATCACTAAACAACGTAGCATCGTCAAACTTTATAAGGGTGGTACTTTCTACCATGGTCATTTGTTTGAAACAACAACCGCTATATATACGTCAGGTCTGGTACTTCTGGGACTGCCCTCGTAAATTGTAAATAATATTTTTAGAATACGGTGCCACTCGAAATGTAAAATGTATGCTTCGCCTATAAAATGATACTTTTTAGATCTTAAAGTGATACTTTTACAAACTCAGGTTTAACTTCCATATTCGGACCAAGGCACTCACATATGACCTCTGGAGATAGTTTAGAACAATCATTTCTATTTTTACTGACAACAGAAGCACGCCTACCATCTAGCCGGTACCATTTCCTGTGATTCACAGCAACGCGCGTTATTTCGAGGCAAGCCTCTGTCGATGAACGGGAAATTCCAGTCTTTACCCGTGTCATCAATATATTAACAAAGGCGGGTTACAGAGTAATTGACATCACTGTGATGATTTACTAAGCTCAGAAAACACACAGTGATTCAGCCGTCTTTACCAGTTGATGGTACTTAGAATTCGTCACGTTAAAACTGTGCAAAAGTCTTAAGAAACGCGATTTGAGAGTTTACTTTGACTTTGGAGGGCAACCTTTGAAGAGGCTTAAACACTCTTCGACGATATTGTAGGCAATGGGGTTGGAGGGAAACATTATTAAAACTAAAACAGTCGCCTTTAAAAATGGATATATGTACGGCCAACATGAAAAGTGGACCTACGGGGAGCAAGAAATTCAAAATGTCAAACATTTCGATTACCTAGGAGTAAGGTTTGATATGGGTGGAAAATGGAACAAAAACATGGAGTTTATAAAACACAAAGGGATTGGACAACTTTCTGAAGCATTAAGGATACTGACCCGGGTACCAGATATGCCAGTAAAAACATTACAGACCATGTATAAAGCAATGGTTAGGTCCTCATTACTATACGGCAGTGAAGTATGGGGATGGGAGAGGGTGGATAATGTAAATAAAGTACAATGCAATTTTTGGAAGCGCATTCTAGGGTTGGGGAGGGGTACTTCAAACTACGGAGTTCTTCGTGAGGTAGGATGCTGGAAAGATGCTGTAGGTATTTGCTAAACTAAATGTAGTTAGGTACTGGCTGCGAATAATTAAAGGTGATCAAACAACTCTGAGAGCAATATGTTATCGTTATCAAACGAACAAGATAGAACATCCAAAATGATGGGCGGCGGGGTTACAGCGGGAATTATCAAAAATAGGTTTAAAAGATATCTGGCAAAAGGGTAATGAAAATACACACAGTGCCGTGAAAAAAAGTCAAAAGACGACTATGTGATATAAACAGGCAGAAAATAGAGTGTGAATGTAGACAAAAATCAACATTGGAGCTACAAAATGAAATAAAAACTAGGTGGGGTAAGGAAACATATATTTTGGAATTAGGTATACAACAGAGGACGGGAATAGCATGGCTTAGGTTGGGAGGGTGGAAAGTTCGCAAGATTGCTGATGATGATGGCAGGAGGATTTGCCCATTATGCGGGGAACAAGAAGACTGGGCGCATATTTTGGCAGCAAGCGTGCAGACGGAGAGTATTAGGAAAAAATTATTACCGGAAGTATTTTTGGCTTCCAACAGACGGAGGACAGCATGCTGGGACTTGATTCTAAACAGTCAAAACTGGCCAAGCTTGGGCACATACTTAATGGAAGTATGTATACTAAGAGATAAGGTGTTTATGTAAATTTTCTTTAAATATATGTGGTGCTTGCACTTGTGTGTGTATGTGTGTGTGCGTGTGTGACTCAGAGTGTTTTTCAATTTTATATGTATGTATATAATGTGGTGATTATAAAAATAGTTGTTTCTGGTCGATTCTACAAGTCACGTATACAGACCAGGTATTTTTCTAGAGAGAATGTACGGTGTTATGACCCATGCGACTGTGTTATGCAATTAATGTAATACTAAGTACTTAATAAATACCACTAATACTATTAAACATTTTCTCACCTCTGTCTAGTGGCCCAAGAGGACAAGTTTGAGCCTCTGTTGAGGTGGGTTGATGGATGATGAATACTTCATAGCTTTCCCTTGTCCTAAAATACAAATATTGTTACATGCTGGGTGGATGGCCTAAAAGTTCACATGAAAATTAAATTAATTTTTAATACCCAGCACACACATTGAGGGGACGTATACTCACTTGGATGCGGAGGACCGAAACGTGGTGTGGAGGTTGAGAGGAAGGCGTGAGGTTTTCACTGTACAAAATCAATAACGCAAATCTTATTACATATTCCTAGATTTATTTCCCAACCGTTTAGAGTTCCTACATTATTAAAAATGGAAGGTGGAAGATGTCCACCGATCCAAAGCCCGGCTTACACACGCGATCCGTTACTCACAGAATCCTAACTGAGAGTGACGCTATCCCTCACTACTCGTGGCTAGCAAAGCTACCAGCCAAGAGTGACGTAAACAACAATGTTTCTGGTAATGACAATGTAGAACAATAATGTAACCCCATAAATTATTAATAGGCCACAATATTAAATATTCAATTCTTTCCAACCCGGTCTCATTTGAGCACTCATTATTCGTAGCTTCATCCTTTGTCTCTATATATCTTAGATGTTATTGCTAGGTTATAAAGATATCCAAGTTCGCCTTAAGGAGAGGTTTAAGCACATTTATTGATTTTTATACGTATTATTAAGCGACTGCTGTAACATCATACCGTACTATTTCGAAAATGTGTGCTACATAAAAGGGCTTGGTGTCCTAATTTACTAAATTATTGTATAGAACTAAACACCTGGTACAGATGCGTCAATTTAAAATACCTAATAAATTCGAAACTTGTAATTATGTATAACCCAGAGCGAGGTGGTACTACTTAACTGTGCCTCGGGGCCGACCAACCTGATTTAGCTGTGTTAGATAATTTGATCTGCGAATTTCCCTATCACCCCTTTGGTCACTACATTTAATTTCCTTCTTCACCGCTATATCAGACATGGGCTGATCACATATCATGGATACTATGATCTAGGGCTTGCTTGCTCCTCGACAGGGGTCGAGGAGTATGACCAAGGAGTCTATGACCCAAGGCATTGGTTTGTAAGTCCTTAAGGGTATAAATCCTACAAGAGGAGGGTAATCCGTTGAAGAAGTAATTATTTATATATTTACTGCAGCAGGCAAGGACTATGGTTATTAAGAAGCAAGAAAGAAAGGAGATAACTCACTTGGGAATACTAAATTATGTAGTAGAACAAGTAGGTAATTTCAGGTACGTGGAATATACCAGAAGTAGTAGCATAATCCGTTGTCAGAAGTCAGATTAGCAAAGGAAGTTTTTACAAGCAAATGAAACGTCTTCTATGGGTCCTTGAAGAAAGAATTAAGAAGGACATTAATGACATGCTTTGTACGGAGTATGACGTTGTATAATAATTAAAATTTTTACATTGCGACGAAGTGAGGAATTTGTTTGAAACATTTAAAATGTGGATACGGAGCGTGCGAAACAGGTAAACAAAACAGATAACGATGCCGTTTTAAAAGAGGGCAAAGGGAGCACGAACAAGAAATAGACTGGAATAACGAATAAGAACGAACTGTACTGACGCACTGGAAGGAATACTAAGTGTGGAGATGATAGACAATATTAAGATAAATAGTTCATATGTAGAGACGAAAGAGAAATTGGGAAAGAAGGAAGAATGGAAGAAGCTGGATAGCAGAGAAGTGTCTGCCCTTACCTAGAAAACTAAGAATTAGTTGTACATACTATGGTAAAATTGCCTCATGTAGCCACAAACGCTGTTTACAAAGAACATTAAACGGAAGCGTAATATAAACAGAAAAGTCTGTTATACTATATATGTATGGCGTAGTGGAGTTGTTCGTTGATTCCCCAATAATGTGTTTGGTAATGAAGAGGTATTTCATATACCACAGTGGTCGATCGTAATGTAACTGCTTTGTGAGCTTTCTTTGTGTCGTGTAATTACCAAAAGGATTCAAATATTTTTTCACATTCCTTCTCGCTGCCTGATTTTTTTTAACACTTATTAAGGTTTTACGAAGAGACTCCCTCGAAGTGTCGTACAGAACCACGAAGATAGGCAGATTGGTGCGTTTGCACATACGGGTACATCTTGCATTGCTATAAATTTAACCGCAACCCGACTGGGGCCCCGCATCGACTCCCACACCAAGCAGGGGATGGATGCTGTCATCTCTTTAGGGCTGTACGTGGGATGAGGTTTGCTAAAGGACGGCCACTCGCCCCGTTCCGCTTCACACTCCTTTTGTACGACCTTCTGAATGACGAGTACATTTACCACAAAAAATAAACACAAGAGTGCAGATGAGTCATCGTTCGGGCTAATGGAATTCCTTCGGGCTTCCCTTGAGGCATCATCTTTGTATCGTAAATGTGCATAGCCTAACTACATGTCAACGTAACCAATTTGCCAATAGCAAGCGAACAGGACTCTCCTGTCCTCTCTTTCTATCTTCTCCCCTTCCTCCTCTTCACTTCTCCAACAAAATAATCGTACTATAATTGATACGCAGGTCGTATATGCTGATTCGATAACTAATGCCATTCGTTTTAATTTATGTTCCAGTTACCTAAGTTAGAATAATTATATTTGCGCTTTGGCCGAAAGTTCGGTTTTACCACAAATCCTGCTTTGAGATTTTCTGAGTACATTTTTACTTTTTCTACAACATGCTTGTGGTAGGTAAAGAGATATTGTATTGCACTCAAAAATTTGGTATCGAGATTTTATTGGAAATACATATTTTGGCTCAGAATTAAAAAACAATGTTTTTAGGTGTGTGTGTGTGTGTGTGTGTGTGTGTGTGTGTGTGTGTACGCGCGAACATCTCGGAAAAAGCTGATACCACAAACATGCTATTTGTATGCTTAAAGAGATATGCATTTTCTCTAGAAAGTTATTGTCTATCACTCATGGTTTACCATTTATACAAAATTCTACAAAATTCCTTCTAAATGATGAAGAATTCACAGTGTTTTCCCAGAAAATTCAAGCTATAGATTTTATTTGCTACGTAGATATAAATAAGTCGTATTGTAATCAAATTCGTTAGAAACAGTTTCAAAAAGAAAAAGAAAAAGAAAAGTTTCCTAGGTAAGAGTAGTTGGAGTGGTAGGATTTTTTTAAATCTTCGTGTCGTACGTACACAGACCTTTTTCTGAAAATGCCCAGTTTGGAATCAGGAACCTCAAAACACGCATTTTCGGTGAAATCTTGATATCAAAATTTTGGGTGGAATCAGTGGTTCCTTTATGTAACATGTATATGGCAGAGAAAACAAAAATTTGTGTTAAATAATCCTTTTCATAGCGTTAGTCGTTTTCCAAATATTTCATGTTGCAAGTTAAGAGTTTTCCTAAGCGTATTCAAAGGACATGCTTGAAAGTTTGCGATCCTTCCGTCCCCCCTTCTTTACTTTGCATCGCAAGAGCTTTTTACCACAATAAGAGTTTAAATGCTGTTTCTACAAGTTGAAACCTTGTTTAATTTGAAATAAATCTTAGTTAAAATATATCGTGGATAACGTAACGTAACTTTTAAATTAATACTGTGATGTGTAATAAATATATGCGAATTTGTCTCATTAATAGAGAAGCCGTGTGAATATGTGTTGTGTGTTTAAAGTCACTGACGTAATGGCTACAGAAGGTGCATGGCTGTTACAGATTACACCCCCCACATAGAACTGACATATAGAATCACATGCATGATTTAAATCCCTTGTGATGTACACTACAAGATTGTCGTATACAAATGATATTTATGACGGATAATATTGGGATGGTTCTATTATGGAAGGCAATAACATCACTTGAGCTGGTAAGACGGATTACTTGTCTCACGAAATATAAATAACAAAGATAGCATCAGGCTCAGATTTGGAAGCGGCAGAACCTGACTAGATGCGCACCATTTATAGACACGCGTGCGAAGGTTGTGCACAAAGAACCGGTCAGGAATTACGTCTCCGCGTGGGACACTTCAGTAGGTGTTAGGATTGCTCAGTCCTGGGGAAAAATTACTTGTGATATTCGTGTCTTCCGGGTTCATCAGAGCAACGTCCTAACGTTATTTGTGTTCAGTAAGTCTTTTGGAAATGTGGGTAGAATGCGCAGCATTCCAAACTTTTATTGATAACAGAAACAAAATAGCAAAACGTAGTTATTTCATCTGGGTAATCTGTAGGGTTCGTCCAAAAGTGAAGTGATGCTATCTGATGTGGGGCATTCACATGACTTTCTCTACTCACTCCTCTACAAACTACTCTTGCAATAGTTGTAGGTATAGATGGATACAGTAAACGAAAGCGATAATCAGTTTTTTAAAAATCTTATGTGATACATTCACGTTACTCTTATCATTATTAGTGGGCACACAAACTATTCCTTACTAAAGCTTATTTTTCTGTCTACTACATTTTAATCCAAATAAACCTTTGCAAAGATAGCTATGTTACACATTTCGCTATAAATACAAAGTAAACAGCGATAGACAAATGTTTTAAGACCTGGACGCTATACGCTGGCCTTAAAATTCCATATTTGAATGCAATCGTGAGAAACAACTGAAAATCGATGGGACTTTAAAAGAATGACAAGTATTGAACAAGTCGAACCTTTAATAACGGATACCTCAGAAATGGCTTATGTCACAAAAATCTTATTTGAAGTAAATTGTGTGTTTTAAAGAGATCTACATTTTTTTTGGTACGTTTTCGTTTATCGCTTATCGCTTAACGTTTACACGTTATACAAGATTATACAAAATTCCTTCCGAATCAAGAGGACTTCCTAGGCTATCCCAGTAAATTCAAGATATAGATTTTATATTTCACGTAAATATATTTTATATACGGTATTTTAATCAAAACCGTTTGAGCAATGTTTTAGAAATTCAACATTTTCGAAAAATGTTCCATGTAAAGGGTAGTTGGGGTGGGGGAGATACTTGAAAATCTTTGTGTCGCATCCTTGGAAGATAATAAACTCGAATACCAATTTTGGTATTTATCCGACTTTTCGTTTTTGAATTATGCTGTTCACAGACACACGCGCGGACATGTTTTCAAAAATGCTTTATTTGTATTCAGGGTGCCTCAAAATATATATTTCCTGTGAAATTTTGGTATCGAATTTTTTGGATGAAATGCAATACTTCCCCTACTTACTATACATAATGGAGAAAGTAAAAAGTGGATCCCTATGTGATGACTTTGAAATTTCAAACAAGTAGTAGACAAAGTAAAAACGCTGCAAAAATTAAGGGCTAAAAATGAATATGCTTTATTTCATACAGTGTTGAAATTTACTAGGTTTCCAGCTGAAAACAATAAACTTTCATGTTTACCGACACTGGAATATTAATTCGATGTGGCATTGTAATAAAATATGTTTTTCTACCAGTTTACAGATAACCCTTAATATTATATATATCCAGTTTAAATTCGTTCCTTGAAATGGTTTCTGAGGGGTGCAAGTCCTCCAAACGGGGTGAGTGAAAAGAAAGAAGAAGTGCTTGATTTATGCTGGTCACGCAGACTGTCTCTAAAATTGCTTATTTTTGCTTCAGAGGACTTCAAAACGCGTGTTTCGACGAAATGTGTCATCGAAGTTCTCGGTGAATTGAATTGAATTGAGTTGTATTTATGGACGCTTTTTAACTACTATGGTCCTTAAATATAATACTTTATCTATGTGCCGCAGACAAGCCCTAGAGAAATTAAAGTAGCAAGTTAGGCCCAGAAACACAAAATTACCGACGAAAATTACTTACAAAACAAAATGTGACTGCACGTAAGCTGCCCACGTATGTAAGATACTTAAAGCATTGGGCTGTCTGTATACAATACATTTACCATTTTCACAAAACTCCATTAAGCAGCTCTCAATTTTATCGTTAACAAAACGTTTTAAATGAGAATGAGACAAACCTCGACCTCCAGACGCTGTCACCCAGCATGTTTCGGGTTACATATTTAGCTTCCATTAAAGCTAATAGCTTCATGTAACGTAATGTTATGTATTTATTCACCTCTGTGCGGCCTTGTCTTCAATGAACCGTTATCGCCCCTGGTGGCCGCTACTGGAACTATTCACTTAATTAAAAGCACGGTAAATGATTAATGCCAGGAAGGCCAGCAGACAAAATTAAGAAAGTTATTACGCTTTTGTTCAGAAAACTCCGATAAAGGGAGTGACGCTGTAATCGTATGAAATTGCTGCTTGTCGGCTGCTTCCAAAGGAATACTTATGTGATGCACTCCGATAACTTTATTAGATTTATTGAACTCTGTTCACGATGAAGTAAACCTGGCCTATTGGGTATGCGAACCAATGCTTTGGAGACCTTTGTGGACGAAAATACTGCGTCGAGAAAGATATTTTATTGTTTATTTATGAACATAAAAGGCAAATACCCAATAACAATGTCCATACCTACAGTTCAATACAACATATGTGTTAGGAGGAAAAGAGATAGCAAGATTTCAATATTGCAGTAATCGTTGAGTTTACTAGAAAATAATTAGGTACTACTGCATTGTTAGATTTGGTTTCAGACATATTGAACATATCAACATAAAACAATGGAACTCTTTAGAGCCATATTCATGAATTTCAAACAAAAACCTTACAGGTATATTGCAAACAACAGTTAAAAGTTAATCAGAATACAATATTTAAAATAATATTTACGAGATTTACTAATCCTTTGTATCAGCAATGATTCGTTGCAATGTTATAACAGCTTCAGTTATTTTCTATAATAGATATGCAAAATAATTTAGGTTCCCATAATCTGTTTATCATGTTATGAGTTCATTTGTTACAAACTTGTAGTGAGTCATGGCCTCCTATAATGAAACAAATTAATGATGTAAAGCCTTAATAAAAGTTGTCGTATTATTATTTTCTCTAAAATAAACGACACATTAGCTTGCTGCGTTTGGATTCTACTCTTTTCTTAATGTTCTTAAAATATTCTTATACAGTTTTGTTATATAAATGGGTGTTTTGGATAGGGAGAATGTTTTTGGATTCTTAAAATGTGCCGGGTTTAAGTAAAAAGTAAGATATTTATTATAATTATGCCGCCCTCTATGTTAAATACCCATCTATGTGATAAATTAAAAATAGGAAATAATTTTTGTTTTATAAAAATGCTTGAAACCACACTTAACACATCAGAAAATCACAAAACTTTATTTAAACCTATCTCCAGAAATCTCTGGGCGCTTTGTGACTATCATAATTCATGGAGTTCTTTCTGATGGGCCACCAAAGTTTGAGAAAACAATACCGCGAGATAGATGTGACATAAAATGAGTATAAGCTGAGTGTAGACCGTCAGGCCGTAGTGAGCCGCAGTGAAATCACAGGGTTCTGCGGTTTCGATATTTGACTGAATTTAGGTTAAGGTTAGTGTATGTATATTAACTTTATTCGAATGATCGGTGCAGCAACTGGGATTTTGCCACCTATGACATCTCTATTCTCACGGATTGCATTAATATGGTTGAGTGGGCAGTTTCTTTCACGCATGCGCAGTATTAATAAAATGGGGTTATTCTTGACATATTACAATGACTTTACTCTTTAAAATGTATGTAGAAATGGGAGGATGAATGGGTTAAGCTGTCTTAAAGCCACTATTATATGCATTCTACTTCGCTAAGTTATCATCTTTTACCACATTATCTAGCAGAAAGTATAGAATTATATATTAACTAAAAGTTTACTAGTTCATGACATCAGCGCGTTCAGACAATACAAGCACACATTCATAAGAAGCAAATCAGTTCAGCTTTCATTGGAATTGAATTAACCTTCATTTGCCAGGCAGATCTCTCCAACCTGTATATCAGAGATGCTGTGTAAGGAAGTATAAATGGTGCATGGTAACATTTTTAAAAGCCGTAAATAACCTCGTCGAAGAATGATTTATGTTCTGTGGTTGGCTGAGCGTTACAAACACAAGCATGTGGGAACCACAAACACACACCTGTTGGCTGCCACAAGCTCCAGTTGCGTTTCTTTTGCTTGGCTGAGCAAACAGCCCAACTTTCATTCAGTTTTGTGAGCTCTTAATTCTGTCTTCCGAAGAAGGCGAATGGCTTTGCATTGTTGGAAAGTGAAGTACTTAATGATAAATATCATTGGTACTTCTGTATGGCGATAAAGGAAGCCAAATGGTCTTAACATTTTACCATCTAGAAATCATACAATTAAAAAAATTACCAAATTTGAGCTACCATAAAAAGTTATACTTTTTGGGCAGGGACAGATTTATAGTCGCCTAGTTCTTTTGTATCTTCTACAGTTTTGAAATAGTCTTTGATCAATTTCGCCAGCATTATCAACCATTTTATTATTTTTCGTTATTCATCAAATTAAACATGCCTGCTATTTATCTATCTAAAAACTCTAGAATTTTTCATTTTAATACAGACATTGTTTAATGTATCTACGTTAATAAAACTATGTACTTAAAATTTAAAACTGTTTTGGTCAATGTACAAATTAGAATATTACTATTCCCCCAGAAGCCATGTTTATCTCAGTCAGAGAAAACTCACTCAAGATAAACAGCCTGATATTTTATGTACCTCAAAAATACTGTTATTGGGAGCACACACCTAAGGTTGTGTATTTATTATAGTGTTGAAAAAAGCGCTGTACCTTAGAATAATTTTGCAGAAACTGTTCTTCTGAGGCTATATAAACTTACAGCTCCAAAAGCTTCTTTTTCCAGCAAACATGGAGTCATTTAGCAAACAACATGGCACCCATTGTTGTCGAGTAGGAATCGATACATTGTTGTCTCGCAGGAATGCCAACATAGCGACGTCTATTTCGCTGAAGTAACAACTGAAATATCTTAAATTCTCTAGTCATTTGTGCTCAAAACCAGTACAAAATAATGCAGACTGGTCATAGCGGAAGCGATTTTAGTTCTGTCTGTGGAACAGTTAATAAAAGATGTGATGTCTGTCGTATCTGTCTATGTTGATGCTATAATGATTATATTTGTGAATATGCAGTTGCCCACGTTGTGAATAATGCTCAAAATAATCTAGGGATATAAATAAACCGGTTTCAAGTATTACGAAAATTTTCTGTTGTTCCAACATCAATATCGCGGCGGTGATTTTTACAGGAACTATAAGAAAAACTTCGCATTAATTAGTATCGTAGTGGTGCATAATCTTTAAGTACGCCTTCCATTCGAATAAATCTATCTTAGTCAATATGTCATCATAAATTTTTCGTAAACTTATTTTTAATAACGTTTTAGCAGTTCAGAGGGTTTAATTAATTAATACTTGAACAGCTTGGATTTGTAGATGCGTTCTCCACTGACTACTCCTTCAAAGTTCAAATTTAATATGTATCTTAAGAATTAGGAAACAATTTGACATAAATTACTTAAATAAAAAATACGTACGAATCCCTACAAATGCGTAGTTGGCCATTTACAATGAGTTTGAATAAAATTATTTGACATATTTTAAGTTTGGTTGATATAAATTTAAGGGTAGTTTACAGAGAGCCTCCTAAAATTGTCATTTATACTTCCACTTTAAAAAGGGCAATGTAAATTGTGAATGTCTTTGTAATAGTGAATATTTTTTTAGGATTATTTCTAAAAATAACCAATGATGATTATGTTGTATGTATGAATTATCAGTAGTGTTATGTTAACTCTGTATTTATGAGGAAACAACGAAGATAAACTACTACTGTAGTAGCAGATCACAGTTCCACATGTTTCCCATTCTTCAGATCCCCAGCCTTCAAATGTTCTCAAGGACAAGGTAAATGCACAAAAACTTTAAAACTATTGGTGCTTGAAGAGGAAAATCGGTGCTTTATTTGTTCATTTCAAACAGAAAGAAAAGGTACAAAGTGATGTCTTGTAAAAGGGGTAGCCAACATAGGCATTTTATCCCAAGCACCTCAGAATGAGATTATATTCGCTTGTGATGAAGGGGTGTACAATAACAGATTTACTGTGAGAGAAATTAAAATTATTTCAGGTCCCGTGATAATTTTAACACAACATAACAGCTTGCACCTGCCTATTTCAAATATTGACTATCTTTACCGCTTACGTAAGGTGGAGGGATTACAGCATTTAATCGCTAAATTTGAAATCGAGTTTTCACTACAATTACAAATTTTGAGGTCCTCTGAATACAAAGAAAATGCAATTTTTAGTTTTAATAATAGGTGTGTATATAAAAAATATAACGAAAAGTCGAATGAACACCAACTTTATGTATAGAGATAAATATTGCAGTAATGTTGGTAACGCATAATGAAAGTGCCTTACTGACTTAATAAGGTGGAGGGATACACTGCGGTGTGTTCAGAACTGAACAAAACTTAGATCAAGTTTTCTAAAAACCAAATATGTCGAAACATGTGCATATAATTCTAGATTCTATGTAAGCCACAAGGCTAAACTGTTTACCTGATATATTTTTCACTGTTTTAGTTCTATACGACATAACTAATCTTGCATCTAAAACGCAGTGCCACGTTAAAAATCTGATGTGTTACACACACATGACTTTCTCTACTCTTGTACAAACTATTTTTTACAAACGCTTATTCTCAATATGCTTCATGTTAATCGAGATGTTAATCTTATTGCTAATTTTCTTGTAGGTGCAAGGGGAATATGGTAGTATTTAGGTGATAGCCAAATCTTTTAAGAGCTGGTTGCTATGTGGCGCATTCCATTCTCTTTGTATGTCCAGGACAAAAAAAATTGAATAACGAATTGCCATTTGAGAAAAAGTATTGGAAAATTTAAGGGAATAACAAGTAATATCTCGAAAATGATTCACTCAACAAAAAAACAATGTATATGACATAAATTGTGTGTTTAAACGCGATCTACATTTTTTGTGTAGTAAAATTTTGTCTATCTCTTATGGTTTACCCGTTATGCAAAAGTCGTCACAATGAAGAATACTTTTGGAGACATTCCCACAAAATTCGAGATATACATTTTATTTGTCATGATAATATCTTAAACATATGATATTTTAATCAAAATCGTTAGAGCCATTTTTGAGGAAATTACAATTTTCGAAAAATGTTCCATGTAAAGGGTAATCTGGGGTAGGGGGATTTTCTTGAAAACATTTGTGTCGCATCTCTGGAAGATACTGAACCTAAATACCAAGTTTAGTGTTTATCGAACTGTTCGTTTCTGAGCTATGCTGTTCACAGACACACACACGGACATGTTTCCAAAAATGCCTTTTATTTGGATTCAGGGTGTCTCAAAACATATATTTCCGGTGAAATCTCGATATAGAATTTTTGGGTGGAATACAATACTTCCCCTACTTACTATACGTAGTAGAGAAAGTAAAAATATTCATGTTCATACATTTTTACAAATAGTCACAAATACTTCCAGCATCTTAAATATACTTAGAACTATAAACCTATAGGACAAAGGGATATTGGACGCCTCCGAAAGAGATGGAAATACCGATTTCAATAAGAATCATCAATTATATGGAGATGAAACAGGCCCTATGGTCTAAACCTTAATACTATATAATGAGTATAAATATCCATTTTTTAACAATTTCAGTCCGATATCTAAAATAGCTTTTGGGATAATTGTCATGTGATTTAGTAAATTTAGGGCTTTTAATCTCCTCGATAACTCATAACGAAATCTCGTTTTACTGATGGTTGAGCCATAACGGTTACTGAAATCGTTCAAGAACTGCACACGGATGACTCCAGATATTTGAGAGCATTGACTTGCCCAAGTATATAACGGCACGCGCCTACACCTTTCCTCATTTGGGCACCTGGCCATTGTGGTCATACATCATATAATGTACACAAATCACTGAAGTACCGCTCGTCAAAATACAAAAGCTAGGATATATTGAGTTAATTCGTCAGGTTTTTGGTCGGAGAAATGAATTCCTGAACTCTGTGGTTTAGGTTTAGAAGGGGTGGGCTGTCGAAGCCCTAAATACCTTGACCATTACTGAACCATTGTGCACCCCTTTATTTTATAGTTTCTATGAATGCCTGCGTCTTTATAAAGGAGGCTAGGACTTTTTGCTGAGACCTTACTAAGTTTATACCATTGCATAAACCGTTGGTTAAAGTTCAATATTTGACCTGCAAGTGACTCGCAGTCACACTGCAGTTGACTCCCATTTCATGTCTTTTTGACACATTGAATCAACTTCTTTACCCATTTGTATAAGTGCCCCTTAAGATAGCTGTGCCCTGTTATCATGTTAATGTCCAACGAAATTGGACTCTGTTCATAGAAAACAGTTCATGAATCTTGCCTTTAAGTCAGCTGAACTTACAATTGTCTTCAAAGTTCAAAACTTCTGTGACTTCGTTACATATTACAGAACAAGTATTAGCTCATGATGCTGTTTGGACTGAATATACAAACAGTTCTTAAATTCGATGGGATTTTCCTTCAAGTTTAAAATTCTCCTAACTTCCATCCATAATACAGAACAAGGTGTTAAGGCTTGATGCTTTTGGAATGTAGATTTAAGGAATTCTTGAACTGGCGAAATTTTCCTGTTAGTTTAAACATCTCCTAGCTTTCTTCCATATTGCAAAACAATACACAGCTGTTTGGAGTGTATATATAAGGAATTCTTGAATTCGGTGGAATTTTGGTGCCAGTTAAAAATGCTGCTAGTTCCCTTTCATATTACAGAACAAGGTGTTAACTCAGAGCGGTAGTGATTTGCTAAAATATCAAGGTTGGTCTGTAAAGCTGATGTCCTCGACCTTTCCGAAGGCAGAAGAGAGTATCTTCTCAAATAATACGATAGTAGCTGTCACAGAAACCGGACCTACCTGTTCCTCTGTTCGCCTGCCTGCCTCTGCTTGTCTTACACAAATTAAATGAGGGAGTCTTCACCAGCCTTCAAATTAATAACTTTAAAAATAGCATCATACAAACCCTGATCACAGGACATTTATAGCTCCTATCGAGTTAATTAACCTGCGGTTTCAAACCGTGGGTCGTGACCCCTAGAGGCGCATAGAGACATAAACATCTGATGTTTAATTTACACGACTTTCATTACACATTATTCTACAAACTATTCTTACATAAGCTTATTATTCTATTTCTTGTTCATTGATATAAACTTTCATTACATTTACACGCCGTTCTCCGTGGTCTAGGGGTACCATGCTAGCCTCTGGTGCCCAAGGTCGCGGGTTCAAACTCGTGGAGGACGATGGAGTTTTACTGGCGTAAAAATCCTTAGCGTGGCTTCCTTCGGAAGTGAAGTAAAACCGGTGGTCCTATGCCGTAGATTTACGGCACGTAAAAGAACCTCAAGCCTGATAAAGAGGCCTCTGAGCAAAATTCACGGTCTGTCACGCTCAATATAGAATGAGACGCTAAGAACCATAAGTAGTTAAAGAGCGTCCATAAATTAAAAAACATTTCGTTGTAGGGAGAAGATTACAGTATGCTAAACCGATAATCGGTTTTTAAAAAAGTGTGTCGTTTTGTGGTGGCTTTGAAATTCCATGCTCTTCACAAGCTCACGAGGAAAAAAAAACAGAAAGAAAAGAGAGAGAGAGAGAGGGGGGGGGAGAATGACAACTTTCCAATTGAGAAATTTATAGGTATTTGAAAATTCAAACCAATAAAAAAGAATACATTGGAATTAATTAACCCCATAAAACATATTATTTGACATAAATAGTGTGTTTTAACGAAATACATTTCTTTTGTTGTATTATCATTTTGTCTATATCTTATGGTTTACCAATTGTACAAAAGTCATTCAGGATGAAGAAGATTTCGCGACTATTTGCAGAAAACTTAAGATATAGGTACATTTTATTTGTCATGCAAGTATCTTTAAACCTTAGAATTTTAAGTCAAATTTTAATCGTTACAGCCTTTTTTGAGAAAATAAAATATAATTAACTTCTTCCATGTAAACGGTTGTTTCGGATAGAGCAGTTCGCCGAATTGTTTTATGCAATTCACATGCTAGACAGACTTTTTCTGAAAATACTCTTTGGGGATAAAGTATTCAAAACATTCACTTTATGTTTATTTTGGCAATAGCATACGCATTTTAAATTTATATGAGGGGAATACTGATAATTTATATTAAATTCACGATAAATCGACTTTTAAAGTATAATTGGTGTTTTTATTGGTTATTTTCGTTAATTTCATTGTTTTAAAATTACTAAACTTGTCATCATTAATTTGTAATGCATGCTAACATATCTTTTATAAATAAGTAAGAGGGCAGAATGTGTATTAATTACACCTAACCTTTCCAAACCGCCATTTTAAGAAAAGTAGTTCTGTTTATCTCAGAGTGGTTTTGTTTTCTGGAAGTTTCACTATCTCCCGCTGCTAACTGCACCAGAAGTGAGCAGATTTTTCTCCCATCTAACCTCAGGTAGCATTTCCCATAGCGCAAGAACAATGGCCTCCCTCGCTTTTTATTCCTTATTCTTGTGTTTGTTTTGTAATCGGAGAAAGGGAATTAGTTCAAGGAAACTCCCAGGTGTGGCTATCTGCGGAATCTCTGTGTGCAGCCTGCACGTTACGTATTGTAAAAGTGACATATGACTCAATGCAAGCAGTTGCAGAACGGTTGTTTTCCCAGGGACTCCAGCAATTGCGATATATAGGTATTTCGGCAAATGCTCTAGTCGATATCTTTACCAAGCGATATTTGCAACAAATGAAGAGCGCCTCTCGGCACACTTTGTGGATAGCTTAAATGTGCAAAGCAATTTAGAATAGTATATTGCAACATGAATATGGGAAGTGCATTATTACCTAGCGAAAGGATTTGTATGCTCGAATAGTCCCTTTAATACGTATGCATTTATGCTTTGAAAAAGTTCCATAATATGCACGCCTATATAACAAATCACACTGGCAAAATAAAAATTAAGGGAATATAGTGTAACCTCTCTGTAAATAGAACTATTGTAGAAATCATACAAATATTTAACTCATCAAAATTTATCTTTAGCATTTACCGCTGTAAACTAGCTTTTTCGCCCACTTTTACTTTTGGCATGATTTCGCGAAACAAGCACCACACTCTAAAGATTCAACTGGAGAACGATTGAGAACCTATAGGAATATATTCAGAATTAAATATCTAAATCTATTTACGGTTGAATACATTGAACTATTTTCTTTTGTGTAAATTAGTAGCTTATATTTTTATAAATCATAAGAGATACGACATAATAACATTTAAAGTAATTTAAATATTACGTAAAACCACCACACTTGAACTCATTCCGAGAACCCCTTAATAGCCACCTTCATACCGCGAGGGAACAGCTACGACCAGATAAAGCAGCTCAAGACTGACTCTTCTTCTTCTTTCACTTATTATCCCCCTCTTTGTAGGTCTTACACCCCTAAGAACTTACAAGACAATGCCTTGGGTTAGTAGCCTGTAGTGATGAAAGGGAGGATAGGAAAATTCGCGGGTCAAACTATCCAACCTAGCATTCGCCTAACGACCTGGGAAAACCGTGAAAAAGCCTTCGGTCAGATTGGTCGGCCACAGAGTTTTGAACTCCCCCCCTACCGCCTGAGCCATCCCGCTGGATAAAACTGACTCATTGGCACTTATTATTTGAAAATATACTTATAAATCAAATATGAAGATAATAGTAATAGTAAATATGTATTTATAAAATATGTATGTGAAACAAGCAAATGTGCAGAAAACTGCTGATATATTACGCTTATTAACAAAACAGGCAAAATATGATTATATGCAATATAAAATATTGTTTAAATTGTTAAAAATTTAGTAATTAATTCATATAAAAGAGGATACTTTTGTATGAATCAGAGGATACTGACATAAGGAAAAATTATGCATTTGCAATAAAATCCTTAATTATTGTAGAATCCAGGAATAGTTTGAAGACTCGACTTCGTCTTTCTTTTCAATTTCTTAGATTTTGTTAATGCAACTCACACATGTGTTGCATACCAGTTTTGCACGAATCGTGTGTGTTTCATTATTTTGATGAATTACTAATAAAAGAATTTTAATGAACTTACCTATTGTCGGATTTCTGGTGACGCAAAGATGCCAGTTCAAGAGCTGTAACTAATACGATGGCTTAGTAGGCTACTATAATTTAGGAGGCTTTGAGTCAATTGTTTGATGGTTGATACCGTGGCTCAAAGCTTGTGTTGTTTGAAAATAATAATATGGACAATAAGAGAGATCCAGTATTTCAAGAATTTGAAGTCGGAGACGTGGATTATGAGAACGCAGATATTGAAGAGGCATATTGAACGTTATTACAGCCCAAATAAATTGTGATAGGCACAGATTTACTTAGAAACGAATTCATTTGTTGGAATTCCAAATTTCCTTCTCTGTAAAGTTTTCGGGATGACTTAGAAAACATACGATCGTGTAAAAACGTACCTATAGTGTTTATTTAATTGACTTTATAATAATACATATAGATTTTCTTATGGTTTACTTTTTGTACCTCCTTTTGTAGGTAGAAGCAATGTATTCCACAAAAATTGCATGTTGAGTTAATTCCCCTAAATACCGAGCGGGATGGCTCAGTCGGTAAAGTCTGTAACCCGCATTCGGGAGGTCCCGGGTTCGATTCCCGGTGACTCCCCACTTTGACGATGGATTTTTTTGTGGTTTATTCTACCACGATTTCTCCTTTTATCAGTTTCCTCTCATTTCATCTTTCCGTTTCATGTTTCCGGTGTGCTGGCGGTGTTGGGCAGATGGCGTGGATGTTTGCGCATTGGAAATATTTCTCCCCGTGAACGCCAGGGTGCGTTTTCCCGTCCCGTTGCCCTATATAGGGATTCTTCAACTCTACTAGTGCGCGGGTGTTCAAACTGAAAATATTAGGGACTTGTGCGCGACTCTGTGGGCCTGTCTGCCTGCGTACTTGAGACCACTTACGGTTCCTTCATCTCATCCCGACCTCCCGGGGGTGTAGCCACAATAGATCAAGTTGATCGCAGTGAGTGAGGTGTCGCCCTCCGATATACATCCTACTTCTCCTACTTAGACAAATAACTGGTAGAGAAAGTAAACATTAAGGAAAAACATCTGATGTGATACATTCACATGACTTTCTATATACTCTATCATTTATTAGTGGGTATACAAACTATTATTACTAAAACTTATTTTTCTATGCACTACATTTTAATCCAAATAAACCTTTGCAAAAATAGCTACATTATACATTTCGTTATAAATACAAAGAGAACAGCGATAGTCAAATGTTTAAGAACTGGGCGCTATACTGTTTCCATGCAATCGCGAGAAACAACTGAATGCTGAAAGGATTTTAAAGAATGACCAAGTAATGAACAATTCGAACCTTTAATAACCGATATTTCAGATATGGCTTATGCCACAAAAAGCTTATTTGAAGTAGATTGTGTATTTTAAAGAGATCTACATTTTCTGTGCAGTAAGTTTTCGTCTATCCCTTAACTTTGCAGTTATACAAGATTATACAAAATTTCTTCCAACTGAAGTGGACTTCAGTCTATTTCCAGGAAATTTAAGATGTACATTTTATTTGCCATGTAAATATCTTTAATATATGGTATTTTAATCAAAATTGTTAGCCATTTTTTAGAAAATACATTTCGAAAAATGTTCCATGTAAAGTGCAGCTTACATTTTCTTGAAAATCTTCGTGTCGCATCCTTGGAAGGTACTGAACCTAGATGCGAAGTTTGGTATTCATTCGGCTTTTCGATTTTGAGTTGTGTTCACAGACATATATACTATTTCTAAAAATGCTTTTTTTATTCAGGGGCCACAAAACATGTTTCCGGTGCGGCCGGGTTCAGTCACAGGGGCCCGCATGTGGGATTTGTGGTGGACGAAACGCCCTTTGACCAGGTTTTCTCGGGTTCTCTGGTTTCCCCCGCCGCTTATTCCACCAATTACTCCAACACCTTTCATTTCATCCACTTCGCCCTCATTTCACATCACCTTCTTCCTCACTCTCGTACCTGACTACGGACCAAACCCGCGTTCCGGGTTTTTCATTCTTTAATTCAATATTCGTCTGCTCCTCGGCAAGCCTCTGACCGTAGACGCAGTTGTAAGTCCTAGGGGGTGGGTGTTGCCCTACATACGAGGAGGGTAAGTGTCGTCCTCCGTGTCTAGAAGTACCATGCTAGTTCCCGAGGTCGTGAGTTCAAATCCGGCAGAGGGCAATGGATTTTTTTTGGGGGGGCGTAAAAATCCTTAGCATGGCTTCCTTCGGAAGGGAAGTAAAGCCCCGTGTCGTAGATTTAGGCACGTAAAACAACCCTTTGATAAAGATGCCTCTCAGAAAAATTTCCGGTCTTTCATGCCCAATATGGGACGCCAAGAACCATAGAAGTTAATGAGTGCACATAAATAAAAAAAAGCCCAAAACTCGAATAAGTAAGGAAATATACTATATAAACGATACCTGTGAAATAATATTAATAGGCAGAAAGGTTGGGGGTGTGTGATATTTCTTAAATTAATCGATAGGGAAGGAACGTTATGGATGACATAAAAGCTTTAGAAATAATATATCTACTGAACGAGTTGGCTCCATGTTAACGTGTGATGCTCGCATTTGGGAGATTCCGGGTTCGGTTTCCGGCGACCGCCCATTCTCAATGGGTTTTTCGTGGTTTCCCCTGGTCGGGAAGTGAATGCTAGGGTAGTTCCTCATCTAACACGACTCTCCTGCCCATTATTTTCCATACTTATCGTTTCCTTCATCACCATCATCTGTTTCAGTGTTGAAGGACCAGGCGACGGTGTTCGGAGTGTTACGGCTGGGCGGTGATGGTGCGCTTTATGAAGGTTTCTCCCTGTCGTCGGTCGGAATTCTGTGAGTGTCTTGCCTTAAGGGACCCCCGGAGAGCTCGGGCTTGTGGGCAGGCTAGAACGACGTCGTGTGCGTTTAATCCGGAATCGTTAGGGACCCCGTCTACGGCACGTCGTCTCCCAGATTTGGTAGCCCTTCGGGTCTCTTCCTCATCCCTCCCTCCCAGGGGTCCGTTTGAAGCACAAAGAGCCTATGTGTGGTTCTCTGCCCTGGTTTCCGGGTCCTTTCACCTTTAATAGTGTATCTACTATGAAGTAAATTACTCTTTCGCATTTGCGTGTTATTTTGGAGAATAAAAAAAAATGAAAATATCCTGACAAATTAGTTTTCATTGTACACGTCCTGAAACACTCACCGTGACCAGTGTAAGGTTATTATATCTTCACTATAATTACATGTTAACATGTTTTTAAAAGTATCCAGTGTTCGCGAAAATGAGTGAATCATTAAATGCTAAATTTATAAGCCTACTGTGTTTTATATGCGAGCGCAATGTGGACATACCTTTAAAACAAGCTGTATATTTCAAGTTTATAGCATTGTCTTATTCGCCGTAGACACTAGCTTGTACAATGGCTTAGGAAATCTCAGTGGCCACGAACCTCATAACAAACACACGGCTACAGAAGCAGGCTAGCAGAGAGCATAGCTTTAGGGCGGCGGATGTTTCATTATATCATCATCTGTGTAATATTTCTTTAGGATAATCGCTTGTTGATACCCTTATCGAGGTCAAGAACTCTGCAGGATGTATCCACCAGCTGGAGAAGATTAACCAGATTCTACTTTTTTGTTTAGCCAACTTCCGTCGCATCGCTTGATTCTTTAATGATTGCTCCGGTCTTCTGCTATTAATCTGTTTAATGAGGTATAAGTGTTTGGGTTAGGTTAGCAAACCAACACGACTTAAACTCGCTAAGGAAAACCGCAACAGAACCTTGGTGGTGGATTCCAGTATTCCTTTCTAAATCTGAGTAAAACGTGGAACGCTGGTACTTCCGTGGTATGGCTCTATAAATTCTAACGGCATAAGAAATGAATAAATAAACCCAATGTGTTACATTAACGTGACTTTTCCTACTTAATAACTTTTTATTTTTATACAGTTTCTACAGAATATTTCACAAAATCTTATTACTTTCTCTACTACGTATAGTAAGCAAGGGAAGTACTGCACTCCACCCAAAAATTTAATACCGAGATTTCACCGGAAATACATGTTTTGAGGTACCTTAAATCCGAATAAAGCATTTTGGAGAACATGTTCTTTTGTGTGTGTCTATGAATAACATAACTCAAAAACGAAAAATCGGATAAAAATCAAAGCTTGGTATTTAGGCTCAATATCTTCCAAAGATGCGACACGAAGATTTTCAAGCTAATCCCTCATTTCAAACTACCCTTTACAAGAAAACTTTTTCAAAAATTTTGATTTTCTAAAAAATGGCTGTAGCGATTTTGATTAAAATACCATACATGAAAGATATTTACATGGCAAATAAAATGTTTATGTTGAATTTTCTGAGAATAGCCTTTGGAGTTCAGTTCATTTGGATGAAATTTTGTATAATCTTGTATAACTAGGCGGCGCCGTGGCCGAGTGGTTAGACCGCTCGCCTCCCACCGAGGCGTCCCGGGTTCAATCCCAGGACCTGCATGTGGGATTTGTGGTGGACGAAGCGGCGTCTGAACGGGTTTTCTCCGGTTTCCCCCGCCATTCATTCCACCAACTGCTCCATCATCACCTTTCCTTTCATCCATTTCACCAACATTTCGTTTCATCTACTTCCTTCATCCCATACCAGGCATCGGGCTGATCACCCATCCTGGATGCTCTGTCTGATCCATGAGTGTCTGCTCCTCGACGGGCCTCTGACCCCAGGCACACGCTTGTAAGTCCTGGGGGGTGTAAGTCTTACATAAGAGGAGGGTAAACAGATAATGAATGAATGAATGAATGTATAACTAAACGTTAAGCGACAGGCGAAAACATACTACACAAAAAATGTACATGTCTCTAAGACACACAATTTATTTAAAATACGTTTTTTTTGTTTTATAAACCGTTATTGAATGTTCAAACTGTTCATTTCTTGGTAATTCTCTTTTAAGTCCTTTCAGCATTCAGTTATTTCTCGCGATTGTATGGAAACAATATGGAATTTTAAGGCTAGCGTATACCGTCCAGTTCTTAAGCATTTGACTATCACCATTCCTTTGTCTCTATAACGGAATGTGTAATGTAGCTATTTCTGCAAAGGTTAATTGGGATTAAAATGTAGCAGATAAGAAAATAAGATTTAGTAAGAATAATTTGAATACTCACTAATAAACGTTAGTGGGTAGAGAAAGTAATGTTAATATATCACGTCAAATTTATTTTCTAACTACTTTATCTTAATCGAAACAAACCTTTGCAGAAATTGTTTTATTACATATTTCACATTTCGTTGTAAAAAGGAGGGTAGAGGAAACCGAATGGATAGTCAGATTTTTAAAAACTAGTCGGTATGTGCCGGCTTTGAAATTCCATATTATTCCCATGACATCGTGACAGCAATTACAGATAATGACAAAAGTGGTTAAAAAATTCAAACCAATAGGAACAGAAGAATGGGAATTTTTCTTTAGCCAGGATTATTCCCTGTTCTCTCCAGAGTTTGGAAGTATAAAATGAATTGTGTTTTGAAGAGGTCTACATTATACTATGTGCTGAGTTTTTGTCTATTTCTTATGGCTACAGAAAAGTATAGAAGAGAACTATACAGTTCACTCCTAGAAAATTTGGCATAACATTCGGTATACACAGGCACACACAAACACAAACGCTCGCGCGGACCTTTTTCTATTTTTATTTTCTCTACGACATATAATAAGTATAGGAGGTATTGCATTTCACCTATAATTCGATACAAGGTTTCATGGAAATACATGTTTTGAGGCCCCTGAGTCCAAAAAAATGCAGTTTTAGAAAAAGGTCCGTGTGTATGTTTGTGAGCTGTGAACAGCCTAACTCAAAAAGGAAAAGTCGGATATATACCAAACTTGATATTTAGGTTCAATATCTTCCAAAGATTCAAAGATTCGACACCAAGATTTTCAAGAAAATCCCCCTCACCCAGACTACCCTTTACATGGAACATTTTTGAAACATTTTGATGTTCTCAAATGGCTCTAACGATTTTGATTAAAATACCACATATTTAAGATATTTTATGGCAAAATATATATATATATATATATATATATATATATATATATATATCGTGAATTTTCTGGAAATGTCCCTAAAGTCCTCTTCTTTTGAATGGCTTTTCAATAACTCGTAAACCGTAAGAGATAGATAAACGTTTTGGACACAGAAAATGTAGATCTCATTAAAACGCACAATTTATGTCGTACCTTTTTTTTTTTGTGGAGTGAACCATTTCCGAGTTATTCCTTGTTTTTTTTATTCGGGATCTCTCCGTTGATGTGACTGCGGTAAAATCTCGACATAGCATTTTTGGGTCTAATACAATTCTTCTTCTTACTTACCATTGGCAGGGGCAGAGAAAGTAAAAATGTCGAAGATAAATATTTCAGTTTTTTCGTCATACTTTTAATCAAAAATCTAAATAGCACTTTTTGTTCCATTATTGTGCTCTACGTCACTGTATAGGCAGTTAAGTATGCTTCATACATCTGGAACAGGTTGGTACTACTGGTCCTCAACAACGGAAACGAGGGCGTTACATGCGATCTGTTATTCTTATCTTAACATAGTACTTCAATCTCACGGGCTGATGTAATTGTGCGATGGCGAAAATCGGTTAGGAAACGGGAAGGCACCATATGTTACGCAAAAGTCGATTATACCATTGTTATCTCACAACATCGTAATGTTCTTTTCAGTTCATTTGTTTATGGTGATCACAGGAACACAACACTGCTATATTTCTTTAAGGTTATGGATTACGTAAACCATATTTCATGACTAGAGCTTACGAACAATATCTAGGGAGTAATAATAATGATAATCTTTGTCTCTTAAATGAACTTTACATTGTCAAGAATGGAGACTAAGTGCATACATAACCTATATATATATATATATATATATATAAAACAGCAATCGCAGGAAATGGTGTATTTCCTTACGACTGCGCAATAGATGGCGTTGGAACCTGTACAAGAGTAAGTAAAGTCACTTTAACGAGAGATCAAATCGCAGCCTAGGTATTTTGTTGCACAATACAAGGAAACTGCATTATTTTAATTAAACATGGGAATATTGTTGAGTTGGTATACGTGTTCATTATATTGTAATATAAACTTCTTATTGTTAAGCTATTTTATTTTATGCAAACTACGTTTAGAAGGCTTTATGTCTATCGTAAATTCTTCTTTGTGTAAAATACAAAGTACGGAACAAATATTGCTCTGTAACTTCCATTTTTATGCAGAGCTTTTGTTTGGACGCTTGGTCGGCGTAACGGGAGTTTTCTTTCACTGGGAAGTACGCTGTTTACCGGCGGAGTCGGATATTCACAGCACCTTAAATTTTAGCGCATAGATTTCTATTGAAAGTTATAACTGCAGTGACCACATACCTTTATCATACATGGAGGAAATACACACTTTAAGAAAATTTTCATTAATACTCATTAATTCTTCATGACCATGTAAATAATCCCATGCATCGTCAAAAAGTTAAACAAAACATAAATAAACAAACAAAATAAAAATAATGGGCGGATCAAATGGCGATCATGACTCAATCTATCGCCCAATTGCAGAAAATAATTCTATTCACATTATTGCGTGACTGCAGTTCCTAAACTACGATTAACTTACAGGGTTTTAATTTTAAAGGCTTAATGGCATTCCGAGCCGAGATATACGAACTTCTTGCTTCCTGTACAACCTTTCTCAGGTATTCCTTTGGAATTGGTTCTAACTTCTCTCCCAAGTCATCGCGTTTTTCTGTAAGAACACGGCGATTTTCTTTCGGTCTACAAGAATAGATCCCGTTTCCCTAAATCTATTCAGAAGATTACGAACCGTTTCTCTGTGAGTCGAACGAACAGCAGGGAATCGCCGTCTCACTTCTCTACAGGACTTTGTTTTCACACAGAAATCATATATGAACATTCTGTGAGCTAAGTTATTCGGACTTTTTGACGTTTTAATAGCACTAATACACTATAACACTGAAAAAATTGGTTTTACAACATATCAACTTCTGTACAACACAGACTTCGCGTCAACTGATCGGCTCACAGAGCGGGAACAGCACTGGTTACAAACAGCGCAGTGCAGGGCAAGCAATTCGCCGTAATATGGCCGCGCGCCCAAACGAACGCTCTTTAAGAATTCAACGTAATTTAAAATAAATCATTTAGAATTTACTTTATTAGAACATATCCGTATACGAAATAGGGTGCTTTTAAATGGTAAAAAGGAGGCAAAGCCTTAATAATTGTAAAATATTAATTAAATATGACCCTTTTTCAGTGTTTTTAAGATTATTGACACTGCTACATCTTTGAATAAGAAACATTAACTAATTTTATTCAACATGGGACAGCTTGGTATAGTATTAATGGTAGCTAGTTGCACTAAGATTTGTATAAATATATGAACTATTTCTATTTATTTATTTTGTTTTTTTTGTTGGTTTGTTTAACTTGTTTTAATTGTGTATAAAGATTTACACAACAGAGAGCTGGTGCACTGATTGTAGAGATTCTTAACTTCACTCTATAGACAGAGTTACAATCACAGATAAATTGTGACCAATTGTTTACATATACAGTGACGTCATCCGGAAAACAAAACGGAAATACATCAAACATACTACATCATAAAACGTTAGGACTGATATGAACCTTACATCTCGAAAGATTGTAACTATGTAAACGTTTGAAGTCGATATATCTCGTGAAGGTATTATATTTTCTCAATCTACACATTTCATCGGAACCACTGTGGTGCCTTATTTAGAAGTAGCATCTTTATTGTAAGCGATTATCAGATGCAATACCCCATTACAGTTGTGTTCCACATTAACTGACCAAGAACAATAAGAAATATCTTATACCTGTTCCTATTGTGTGAAAGATCCAATAACTTTTTATGATATATATTACTTTCTCTACCACGTACATAGTAGTTAGAGAAGGTATTGCATTCCATTCAAAATTTCGATATTGAGATCTCGCCGTAAATACATGTTTTGAGGCCACATGAACACAAAGAACATCATTTTTTTTAAAATGGTCCTTGTGGGTGTGTCTGTGAACAGCATAACTAAAAACAAGAAGTTGGATGAACACCAAACTTGATATTTAAGTTCCAAAGATGAGACACGAAAATTTTCAAGAAAATCCCCCACGCCAAAGTAATCTTTACATGGAACATTTTTCGAAATTTTTGATTTTATAAAAAACAACTAATCGATTTTGATTAGAATACCATACATTAAAGATATTGACGCGGTATTTTATATCACAACACTGAATGCCGGAGTGATTGTAGTGTAAATTAACATTATTGTATGACAATGATTTGAGATGTTTGTTAATTATAAGTATTGTTGGGAAATAAGTTTACACGGCCTCACTGAAACTGACAATAAGAGCGGGCAACAATGAGCGAGGGGGTGAGTTGTTTATTAATTAGAAGAGGCAAGCAAATGACGTCAGAGTAGCGTGCCTTTCCTCAGAAAGGGAGGGAATATCTTCCCCAGAGCATATGTGTTCGTAATTTTGATTGGATATAAAAATAGACGCTAATGTTGGCGCGCTTTATTAACCAATAGCAGCTCTGTTATAATGTTTAGGCATATCGGGGTGAGGGAGTATAAATTATGAAGCCGAGAGATACAAAGGTTATACATCGCACAGTTTAAGAGAATCATACAAAGGTTACACGTCGTGCAGTTTTACAAAATCTCTCGCGTTGTAAAGTTAGTTATAAATGAGAAATACGCGAATTAATAATGTGCAGCAAATAAGTGATTATAGTGATATTAGAAAATATAATAGTTTCAGTCTGGCATGTATCAAGAGTCAATATGTGTAATTAATTAAAAGTGACGGCAATAAAAGTGTAAAAACAAATTCTTTTATGAGTGTTATCTTTAGTAACAACTCCTTTCCGTTTACACACCCTGATTAAGAGATATGCTCGACTGAGTACTAATAATAGCTAGCCGGAGGACAAATAACCCAAAATTCAAACTATTAATACAATAAAAGGCGCCCAGCAATAGATAACACGAAGTTACCGCGACAAATGGGCTCCCATACGTGGGGCAGATAAATATGAAGCGTTTTCCAACTACCAACAAATATAATCTACTTCAATATTTACATGACAAATAAAATCTATATCTTGAGTTTTCTGGGAATAGCCTTTGAAGTCCTCTTCATTCGGAAGGAATTTTGTTTAACTGGTAAACGTTAAGCAATAGACGTTTAAAACACAGTTTTATCTTTTTGTGGCATCAGCCATTTCCGAAATATCCATCATTAAGCCCCTTGCACACGATCAAATTTTTTTTAAATTCAAGAGTTTACAAGAAAAACTGTCAAACATTTTTCAATGTGTGACAAGATTGGACAAGACTTGACAATGTCGTAAATGTGTATTTGGATGTTGTCTTTTTTAAAACTGGAACGCTTCAGAACACATTAATAGATAATTTAACACGCACAAAGCAATTTACTATTTGCGTCACAGTGTAACAGTTTGCAATGAAATACTGTTCCATACTAATATTATGTAGCACTTTCACGTATTATATCCAATGAAATCGCATTACGATTATAGAACACAATGGAAATAACACGAACTGATAGGTTAACCACACTATATAACATTGTATTAATGTATACTTAGTTTGGAAATCTGCCTGACAATTATTTCTTCATAATCGCCTTCATCTGTTTCATCTTGTGGTAATCCACGGAGTCGTAGACATATGGACATGACTAGCTTATGTATAACCTAAGCAGTTCGCATACAACATACCTTGGCCGGGCAGCTTTCCGCCATGTTGCAGATTTCGTGGCGCACTGTGAATACTCGCATTTCATTGGCTAAAGCCATCAAATCATTGTCAAATCTTTGGTCGTTTAGAGCATGTCCTTATTTGCTTTCAAGACTTTCGAATAGTTTAAAAGTATTGCAAGCAATTTGACAAGAGAAGTTGTAAAGTTGTGACAGACAACTCTTGAAAGGTCTTGTAAAGTATTGAATTTGACAAAAATTTGATCGTGTACAAGCGGCTTTAATGGTTCGAATGGTTCATTACTAGTCATTATTTTAAAGTCCTGCCAACAA
Organism: Deroplatys truncata; assembly: GCA_030765065.1. Classification (NCBI taxonomy): domain Eukaryota; kingdom Metazoa; phylum Arthropoda; class Insecta; order Mantodea; family Mantidae; genus Deroplatys; species Deroplatys truncata. Next base: position 49,295,499 of record CM060986.1, read on the forward strand.
TCATTATTTCTCGTGGTACAAATGAAACAGTTCGGAATTTTAAGGCCAGCATATAGCGCCCAGTTCTTAAACATTTGATATTGCTGTTATCTTTGTATCTATAACGAAATGTTTAATGTAGCTATTTCTGCAAAGGTTTATTTAGGTTAAAATGAAATAGATCTAAAATAAGCTTTAATAAGACTAGTTTGTATACCCACTAATAAACGCTGGTGGGTCGAGAATGTCATGTGAATGTATCACATCAGATTTTTAAGTGAAAGCTTTGTAGTAAAGCCCATTTATTATTAACTTTAATTTTCCAGTATATCTAATTTCACACACATAATTTTTACTTAGAAGTACGATCCTGCTTGTAATTTTGACTACGAACGATTCATCAGGTGGGATTTATGAAAAAGTTACATCTAAAGACTTTTATTTCTGGCCATGTTAAGGCAATATTATTGTAGATTGGTCAAATTCACCTACTTAGGGCTTATGGATAAACAGACTTGTAGCTGAATATGGTTTAATCCACCTCAATGTTTTCAAATTCAAAGCATATTCGCTCTCAGTTTCTCTTTTGGACACCGCACAGAAAGTGGTAGAGATGGGCGGCATTTCGTACGCTCGGGTTTTACTAAACAGTTGCCGCCTGAATACTTTCATTGACGCACATTTGGAACCTAATTCTCTAGATCCGTGTATGGGTTCCGCTCTACATGAACGATGTTCTTACTTGAATCATTAAAAAAAATCTTATGTGATACATTCGCATATTTTCTCTACGCTCTATGGCTTATTAGTGGGTATACAAATTATTCTTTCGAAAGTTAATTTTAATTTTAACCGATGTAAATCTTTCCAGAAACAGCTGTATTACACATTTCGTTATAGATACAAAGGGAATAGCGATAGCCAAATGTTTAAAAACTGAACGCTATAGCTGGCCTTAAAATTCCATGCTCTGCATGCAATCGGGATAAACAACTGAATATCGAAAGGACTTGAAAAGAATGAGAAAGTACTGAAGAGTTCGAACCATTAATAACGGATATCTCGGAAATGACTAATGCCACAAAAATGCTATTTGAAATAAATTGTGCATTTTAAAGAGATCTACATCTTCTGTGAAATACGTTTTCGTCTATCACTTAACGTTTACCAGTTTTACAAGATTATACAAAATCTTTGCGAAAGAAGTGGACTTCAAAGGATATTTCAAGAAAATTCAAGATAAACATTTTATTTTCAACGTAAGTGTATTTTTTTAGTTCCCTTGTTTTACCCAGTTTAATATTACTGTGTCTACTCTTTTCTTTACCGCTATTACACACACAGCACACAAACACCCATGCCCATGGCGGGACTCGTACCCGCGACCCTAGGCTTGGCGGAGCGCCGAGGCTATACACTCCAGCGGCCACGGCTACGAGGGTCGACAAGTTTAATATATGATATTTGAATCAAGATCGTTAGAGCCACTTTTGAGAAAATAAAATATTTCGAAAGAATGTTCCATGTAAAGGGTAGTTTGAAATGGGGTGATTTTCTTGAAAGTCTTCGTGTCGCATACTTGGAAGATAGTAAACTCAAGTACCAAGTTTGGTATTACCCAACTTTTCGTTTTTGAGTTATGCTGTTCACTAGCTGAAGGACAGACACACAATGACATTTTTCTAAAATGCTTTATTTTGATTCAGGGCACCTCAAAACAAGTATTTCTGGATAAATCTCGATATAAAATTTTTGGGTGGAATGCATACTTCCCCTGCTTACTATACGTAGTAGAGAAAGTAAAAAATAAATAAAGACCGAAAGAATTGAAAAAAGAAAAATAAAACCCAAAATTTTCTTCGAATATTCGAAAAGAAAATTATTCTTCTTCAACTTCTCAGCCTTCATACACCAGCGAACCGTTTACAACTAGGAAACACTCCCATTGCCAACTTCGTTACTTCCTTGACAACGTCCGCAGTAGCCTGGTATTGGAGGGAGCATTTCTGGTCTCCTTGCAGTGGTAAACACAAACGAAATTCGGGTTAGAAAGTCAGATATCAAATACGAAATAGCAGTAATTAACTTCACAAATACCATAACAGGATGTATCCAGTGTGTTTTGAAATGGTAAAAAGCGTATGTATGAATTCGTGTAACACCTCCAAACACATCGTGTTTGAAACAGATCGTTAATAATCCTCCGTTTAAGATGAGAATGAAATGATTTCGTGCGTTGCAAGAAGGTTGCAGTATTACCATTCTAGATGAATGATGGACGTCAGATCGTTAGTGAGCTATGATCCACAGATCACGAATCATGGAGCATTATTGAGAAACGTTTGCGTGCTAATGTATTTAGTGATGTTCTACACACCAAGTTTTCAAATGCCAATACCTCCAACGTAGATATCAGAGCATCTCTGTTAGAGCTCAGCGAGTTGAAATGTCTTTCTCAAGATTGCACAAGACTATCTATAGTAATATTATAAAAGGAGAAAAATTCGTATACATCAAGATATAAATATTTCACAATTGAAAAGCCCCATTATTTGTGACGAACATGGGCTATAAGACACCTCATTTCATAAATTGCTAAAAGACTAAAAAGTATTTACAAGCCTATGTACCAGAATACGAAAGCATTGGTGTTACAAACTAACACACTTTCGAAGAAGGCTTTAACATTTCGTTGTTAGCCCTTAGAAAATGATGTAAAATAAGATAAATGTCACGAATATTTAATTCGAAACCATAGTCAAGGTTTAGCAACTAAAAAAAAATCCAATGTGTTACACCCACATGACTTTCTCTACTCTTGTACAAACTATTTTTACAAACGCTTATTCTCCATATGCTTTATGTTAATCGAGATATCCAGATGTTAATCTTATTGCTAATTTTCTTGTAGATACAAGGGTAATTGGTAGGCTTTAAGCGATAGTAAAATATTTTAAGAGTTGGTTGCTATGTGGAGTATTCCATTCTCTTTGCATTACCAGGACAAAAAAAATGAATAACGAATTCCCATTTGAGAAAAAGTATAAGTATTGGAAAATTTAAGGGAATAACAAGCAATATCTCGAAAATGGTTCACTCAACAACAAAAATGTGTATGACATAAATTGTGTGTTTTAACGCGATCTACATTTTTGTGTATTAAAATTTTGTCTATATCTTATGGTTTACCAGTTATGCAGAAGTCGTTCAAAATGAGGAATACTTTTGGAGACATTCACAGAAAATTCAAGATATACATTTTATTTGTCATGAAAATATCTTAAACTATGATATTTTAATCAAAATCGTTAGAGCCACTTTTGAGAAAATTAAAATTTTCGAAAAATGTTCCATGTAAAGGGTAATCTGGGATGGGGGGAGTTTCTTTAAAACCTCCGTGTCACATCTCTGGAAGATACTGAACCTAAATACCAAGCTTGGTGTTTATCCGACTGTTCGTTCCTGAGTTATGCTGTTCACAGTCATACACACAGACAGACACACACACACACACACACACACATACACACGGACATGTTTCCAAAAATGATTTTTTTGGATTCAGGGGGTCTCAAAACATATATTTCCGGTGAAATCTTGGTATCGATAGCGGCACGTAAAAGAACCTTAAGCTTGATAAAAAGGCCAATATAGAATAGAACGCTAAGAACCACAGCAGTTAAAGAGCTCCAAAAATAAAACTCAATTTAATTTACTGAAGCAGAAGAAATACTTTTACCGTTAACAAAATCGTTCACTCGCTGTGTAACAGGCCAAGAAGTTACAATTCACTTGTGATTTTTATTTACCTGATCGTATCGAGGCCATGCACCAGTCGAGACGAGAGTCAGGTGTAAGCGAAATTGAGGTCAGCATCCTCACTTCTCTTTCCAGTAGTGAAATTCATAGCAGATTCCTCAGCGTATGGACAGTTCAAACAGATGAAACTGACCTCAAATTACTCATCCGTCTATTCAGACCTTGGCGAGCGAACTTTGTTTTCAAATAAATACCTTTCTTTCTTCCCTTAGAGTTGCCATTAAACCTTGGCTACTGCCCACCCATTCTTCTGGTCACTTTGGGCAGACTTTATGAGCTCGCTGGAATTTATTTTTTACTTGTATCACCGTAGGGTTTATTGTGGCGAGGTTTACAGCATTTTCCTTTTCAATTAGAACATGGGTCATGGGGTATCAAAGCGTATAGAACGCCCTCTTGACTCTGGGCATGGAATTAATGAATTTTCCCATCAGGCCTCTCGTCACTGACAATGAAACTCCATCTTCCTCCGCAGTTCACACCTCCTGGATCTTTTTCTAAAGGGCTGTGCAACAAAAAGCAACAGGAGTGTCCATGGCAAAGGAAGTTTACTTATCTGTTTTGAGATTGAAAGAAGATATCGCCTTAATTGTTGAGAACGTCACATCTGGAGAAATAAAGAAGTCAGTGGCCGAGTTTCAAAGCATCAAGGGAAATAAAAACGTATGACCCTTCTTATAGTGAGGCAGCAGAGCAGAAATATTAAGTTCGATTCTTGTTACCATTAGTTTCTCTACCGTTTACCTCAAATAAAGTTCGTCATTCGATCCAATATTTAAATATAGAAATTTCCACGAAAATGAATGTTTTGAGGGGCCCTAAATCTTAAAAAAAGTAAACAACTCTTTTATCTTACTTAAATGGAGAGTTTTTTAGTTCCATTTATACCCCACCTTTAACTGCATTGGTCTTATTGGCGGCCTTTCCTTTAGAACTTATTGCCTGTTGGCAATGGTGTTAACTCGTGTAACTCTTGTTGTGTTTCATGCAGTTTTGATTTTTTATCATTAGATCATACACACATTCACTCTCTCATTCATGCTTCCAGACTCTGGGGAGGATAAAGGAAAATCTTTGCTAGAGAAAAATTCCCACCCCACAGCCGGGAATCGAACCGGGGACCCCTCGCACAATAAGCAGGTACTCTACCAATAGAGTTTTAAGTGGAGATTCTTTACAAGGTTTAAAGAAAAATTTTTACAGGAGGCCCCCACTACCAACAATCCTTTTTAATTGTTTTCCACACAAGCCATTGTTGGACAAGGTTAGAAAGGTAGAATCAGACGACTGAAAAATTCAGTGTCATAGCCGGTATTTGAACCACGGATTTTCCGGTCTAGTGTCGAAAAACAATTAATTCCATTAATTGACCTACAAGTTGTCGAAACTGTGAAGCCCGGGTCTTAAAGTACTTACAGCATTGTAAGTCGCCATTGGGGAGATGTCCTCTCAATTACAATTTGAGATCTTCTTGTGGTTGACCGTGAAAAATGCGAATCAGTTGGGGAATTTTATGTCGTACCGGCATGTTGCCATGGTAGCTCAGTGGTTAGAGCACCCGGAAGATCCGTGGTTGAAATCCCGGCTATGGCATTGAATTTTTTAGTCGTCTGATTCTATAGAACTCAATAAAACATATCCAATTTCATTAATATTAGCTTTAATTCATTTAAATTTTTACTTTCCCAGGTTCAGCATCATCGAAGCAGGACTGTAAAGAAAGTTACCCAACCCAACCCAACCTACCCTTTACATGGAAAAATCCTCGTTTTTTAATTTCAAAAACACCTCTAACGATTGTAATTAAAATACCATAAAATTAAGAAATTTGCATGGTAAATAAAAGGCTTATCTTGCATATTCTAGGAATAACATGTGAAGTCCTGTTTATTCGGAAGGAAGTTTGTATAATGTCGCATAAGTGATAAAGGTTAAGACATAGACAAAAACGTACCTACCACACAAAAATAAGTCTCTAAAACACACAATTTATTTAAATTAATAACCTTTTTTGTGGGATCAGCCATATTCGCTATTACTGCTTTGAAGTGTTCCAAGTATGTCATATTACTTTCTCTACTATGTATAGTAAGTAGGGGAAGTATTGTATTCCACCCAAAAATTCGATACCGAGATTTCACCTGAAATACATGTTTTGAGATCCCCTGAATCCAAAAAAAGCATTTTTGGAAACATGTGTGTCTGTCTGTGTGTGTGTGTCTGTCTGTCTGTCTGTGAACAGCATAACTCAGAAACGAACAGTCGGATAAACATCAAACTTGGTATTTAGGTTCAGTATCTTCCAGAGATGCGACACGAAGGTTTTCAAGAAAATCCCCCCACTCCAGGATACCATTTACATGGAAGAGTTTTCGAAAATTTTAATTTTCTTAAAAACGGCTCTAACGTTTTTGATTAAAATATCATATGTTTAAGATATTTTCATGGCAAATAAAATGTAGATTTTGAATTTTCTGGGAATGTCTCCAAAAGTATTCTTCATTGTGAACGACTTTTGCATAACTGGTAAACCATAAGAGATAGACAACATTTTACTACACACAAAATGTAGATCGCGTTGAAATACACAATTTATGTCATATATATTTTTGTTGTTGTGTGAACCATTTTCCAGATATTGCTTGTTATTCTCTTAAATTTTTCAATACTTATTTTCTCAAATGGGAATTCGTTATTCATTTTTTTGTCTTGGATATGCAAAGAGTATTAATCTGTGGCAAAGGGAATGGTGCTGCACCTAGCAACCAGCTATTAAGATATATGTATGTGCTTAAAGGCTACTGTATTTCTGTAGTGCCCTTGTAAATATATATTCCCCTTAAATCTACAAGAAAATTAGCAATATGATAGAGTTTGCAAATGTTTATTTCGATTAACATGAAATAGATGGAGAATAAGCGTTTGAAATTATAGTTTGTACAAGAGTAGAGAAAGTCATGTGAGTGTAACACATCAGATTTTTTGAGGCGTTCTCGCTATTCACTTGTTTCTCTCAATGTCATTGAAAGAGTATGGAATTTCAAGGCCAGAATGTAGCGGCCCGCTTTTAAACATTTGGCTTTTGATTTGGTTTCCTCTATTCCTCTCATACTTACGAGATTTGTAATGTAACTATTTCTCCAGAAGGTTCATCTGGATTAACATAAAGTAGATAGAAAAATAAGCTTTCTTAATAATGGTTTGTAGAAACTACATAAAAATAAACGATAGTACGAGGGTTGTCCCATAAGTAAGTTTCCGTATTTTATAAAAACATTACACACAATTGATCATCTTGATTTAATTTTATTTATATTGTACAATCCTTCTGTTGCTTTTCTACATAGTCAACATGTTTTTCCAAGCATTTTTGCGGATGTGACACAAGTATTTCCAAGCCAGCGTTGTACCAGGTCGGGTCCTATGCTTGTAACCAGCTGTTCACTTCTGATTGATCTTCGTCACGGTGTTAAAATGCTTACCTCCAAGATGAACTTTGAGTCAGGGGAACATGTGAAAATCACTTGGGAAATGATCTGGTGAATATGGAGGATGCGAGAAAACTTCCCAGTTGAATCTTCTAAGCTCCGGCTGGGTCAAGATTCAACTTGGAGGTTTTCTCATATCCTCCAAGCTTGCCCAAAGTGATTTTCACATGTTCTTCCAACTCAAAGGTAAGCACTTTTAACACTGATGATGAAGTCAAATCAGTGAACAACTGGTTGCGAGCACAGGGCCCGACCTGGTAAAACACTGGCTTGGAAAAACTTATCACATCCCCAAAAATGCTTGCAAAAACGTGTTGGCTATGTAGAAAAGTAACAGAAGGATTGTACAATATAAATACAATTAATTCAATATGATCAATTTTGTGTAATGTTTTTTATAAAATAAGGAAACTTAATTATTGGACGCCCCTCGTAGGTAGGGAAAGTCATGTGAATGTATCACATCAGAAGGTGTTTTTTATATATTTTCTTACAGTAGTAAACGTAACACGAAACCCACTTCATGTATTCTAAATTAAATTGCAGTTATAACAGAGAGTTAAATCAACGTTATAATCTTTGTAATTAGGCGAGATTGCAACAGAGAACTTTGGTCATCCCTGCACCTCTTCCAACAGAGCGTGTAAAGCAACCCTTCAGGAGTTTTTATAGAGCAATTAACAATAGGACGTGTTTTAATTATTTTACAAGCACGATTCCGTCTAGTTGTCTGTCGTGAAGCACGCTTTTAGAGAACGTCAATGTGCACAAATACATGGCTATTGCAACGAATACACCTGCATCGTTCACTATGTGAGGCATCTTGAGATATTTATTTGTCTGTTTCTTGTATTGCAGTTGCGGCCCCGCCCCACAGTCCGAAATGGTGTCGCGCCGACGGATTCTGTCGCGATCACGTGACGACCTCAACCTGGATTCGACCTACGTGATGCAGGAGGAAGAGGAGGATGTCTGGTATCAGAAAGACAAACTTTACAAGGTAAGTCTACCATTGGTTCATATGTGCTTTTATACAGTGCCTTCCTTCCCTGCACACTGCCGCCGCAGCTCGGACTCCCGCCGGAGCAGCTCTAATATCCCCGCAACCGCCTCACATTCTTATATTTACATTTACAATTACAATGATAATAACCTTATTATAAGAGATAGAAATGTTGCCCTTCTCTGTCCTCACATTTCTGACATCATCTTTGCAAATTTTCATTTACAATCGAGAGTTCAATATCGTAAAATTGAAAAGATTTAATAGCACCAAATGTGCCCATTGCTTACGTCTGAAAGCAATCGGATCTATGCTGTTTCCAAGGTAACCGATTTTCGTAAACAAAGAATATACTATAAACTGGTGTAACGTCTTAAATAATAATTCTATTGAAATTTTATAAATAACAGAACCTTTGCAGAAAAAAACATAATGCTTATGAAGCTATATGTAACTTAAAAACATTCCATTACAATACCCTTTCCGACACGTAGCAAAAGAGCCATGTGCGAGATAATTGCAAATGTGTGATTACAAGTCCCACTGACTTTATTAAGCAGCATCGTCTTAATTAGTAAAAATGAATTTGGAAGGTAGACTTTTGGTTTAATAACTGCCGTTCTAAGTTGCCTCAAAATTCACGTATAGCTTAACATGAGAAATACAATTCTACTTTAATATGTTACATATTATTAATACTGTACACGCTTTCCTGTTAAAGGAGGTATTCAAAGTGTCGTCCTTGCATCTGGATGCAATACTGTACTCGTCTCTGCAGTGAGTTTTGAGTTCTTTCAAACACCCCAATTCATCTCGGAATTCTTGGTAAGCACCTGCAAATCTCTGCTTCAGTACTTCAACGGGAGTGTTGTGCACTATATTTTTGAGGTGACCCCGTACAGAAAAATCCAAAGGATTGAGTACAGGAGATAGTGGAGGCCAAGTTACGGACTCTCCTCCACCTATCCATCTCGGACCATATCTCCACGTTAGATGTCTTCTTATAGCAGCAGCAAAATGTGTTGGTGCTCCATACTCCGACATTGTTCAAGAGGACATCCTCAAGCAATTCACGTCAGTGGCGGCTCATAATCACACATTTGCAATAATAAATCTCTCACACGGCTTGTTTGGGACCCATGTTTACTGGAACTTTTTTGCTTCTATTAACGCATATTTTCAACCGTTTTAGTTTGCGCTATTATTGATGATACATTATATATATTCTTTTTTTAAAACGGATTTTTTACTTCTTCAAACTAGCCCATTTTGTAAGAAACGTTTGTGCCAATTATTCATCTCAAGTCGAAAGTTATCGAATAATTTCAAATAATTGTGGCTATTTAATATTTATGTCATCAAGTATTTCCTTCCACACCACAGAAAATAATACAAAAAAAGAATATAATTAAAAATAATGAAATTCACAACGCAGAAAACTATAATTAAAAATAATAAAGTTCTAATATTTCTGAAAAAACAGCATAATAATACCAAGTTGATGGTCAAAACCAAAATGAAAACAAACGGATAATGAATAAAGTATGAATAAACACATTAGCCAAAAATCCCTTCTCGTTATTAGAATGAAAAATAGTCACATTGAAGTCAGAGAAGGACAGAGAGATATAACAGTAGATTATGAAACAAGGGGTGGAGCCACTTGTAACACGTGTGTCATATACTATACTTTAACAGTGCTAGAATTTCTAAAACATCAATCATATATTGATTCATGAAACCAACATAGGTCACATATAGAACACGCTTCTTGAAACAAGAGAAATCTCGTTACGAAAGCGAGATGCCAGATGCTTGGTGTTTGTTGATTCGCTAGCAGTCACTTTCAGTGAAATTATTTTCAGCATGTTTTGTCTTAGACCACAGGCGATTAAATGCTATATCATATTGCTTTCTGGATAATCTTTTGGGTAAGTACTTCTAGTGTTATTGTTTCTGTTGCTTCTGTAATTTTATCTGGCTCTTTCATTTCAGTTTCTTCTGAATTTATAATTTCCGCCATTAAATTTTTATGAGATTAGATAAAAGAAGAGAGTTTTAGATCAAAGAAAGCATAAAGCTGCCGATATAACGTATAGTTGACGAGAAATGATAAATTAATCATGCAAAAAGACATAATGAAAAGTAACACCTAATCAAATCAAGTCGAGTTATTAAATATGTACAAATACAAAGGTTGCTTGCCACAATTGGTTACAATTTTAGCTCTTGTGCAGTGTGTTAAAAGTTCTGTTTTTAGGCCATACTGTCTAAAAATACTGTTTATATCGTTTATAATGGAAGATATTACACACTGTCAATATGACAGTTAAATTTCATTTTTTGGAAACTGCATATATAATTCTTATTCTATTTATAGAAGATTATAACACACATACAATGCTTTCACAATGATATTATCAAAACAAGTACTCTATTGTAGAAAACATATTTGAAGAACTTGAGGTAAAAATAATCGTGCTCCCAAAAAGTCAATATTGGATGTTTTGGTTCATCCCGTGGTGAACCCTGGTGGGCATGGATAGAAGTAGCTGTTATAGCAAAAACAACCATAGTCTGTGAGATACGACGCTCTGAAATATTACGAGTTCAGCAAACACAGCCAGTTTCTACAGTGTTTTCACCCAAAAAAATTGTAAACTTTGAATTATTTATATACTTACCTTAAAAAATGTAAGGAGGATTAGAATAAACCTCAGTGAATATACGATATGCTTATAGTGGTCCCTGGACTTAAATATATGTTAGAAACAAGCAACCATCACCTACAACACTGACCTTGCAACCACTATATAAGGTCCATATTCTACTAAATCCACAAAAAATGAAATATATTTAAAAGCTTTTACAGTACAAGTTTTCTATGACAACCAGGAAACGTGCTTATGCAAGCGATAACATCGGAGGTATTGATGTGTGGTAAGATGAGAACGGTAGTGGAGTAGAAGACCAGAGACATACATGTTACTATGCGTATCATAACAATTTCATAACAATTGTTTGCGTTTTGGTTTTTAACTGCTTTTTTCCATCAACAATCAATCAATCATTTTTACTTTCTCTACTACGTATAGTAAGTAGGGGAAGTATTGTATTCCACCCAAAATTTCGATACCGGAAATACATGTTTTGAGACCCCCTGAATCCAAAAAAAGCATTTTGGAAACATGTCCGTGTGTGTCTGTGTTTCTGTGTGTGTGTCTGTGTCTGTGAACAGCATAACTCAGAAACGAACTGTCGGATAAACACCAAACTTGGTATTTAGGTTCAGTGTCTTTCAGAGATGCGACACGAAGGTTTTCAAGAATATCCCCCCACCCCAGAGTACCGTTTACATGGAACATTTTTCGAAAATTTTAATTTTCTCAAAAATGGCTCTAACGATTTTGATTAAAATATCATATGTTTAAGATATTTTCATGACAAATGAAATGTATATCTTGAATTTTCAGGGAATGTCTCCAAAAGTATTCTTCATTGTGAACGACTTCTGCATAACTGGTAAACCATAAGAGATAGACAAAATTTTACTGCACAAAAAATGTAGATCGCGTTAAAATACTCAATTTATATTATATACATTTTTTTTGTTGAGTGAACCATTTTCGAGATATTGCTTGCTATTCCCTTAAATTTTTCAATACTTATTTTCTCAAATGGGAATTCGTTATTCAATTTTTTTTCTTGGATATATAAAGAGTATTAATCTGTGGCAAAGAGAATGGTGCTGCACATAGCAACCAGCTATTAAGATTAATGTCTATGCTTAAAGGCTACTGTATTTCTATATTGCCCTTGTAAATATATTTTCCCCTTACATCACAAGAAAATTAGCAATAAGACAGAGTCTGAAAATGCTTATCTCGATTAACATGAAGCATATGGAGAATAAGCGTTTGTAAAAATAGTTTGTACAAGAGTAGAGAAAGTCTTGTGAGGTAACACATCAGATTTTTTCCATCTATAATCAATCAATACAGAACATTCTTTTCATTTTTGTACACTCAAACGAATTTCTTTTGATAAAAGAACATTAATGCTTAATGAAAGTTTCAACCCCAATTGCATTGCTACATTTGCATATTAATGTTGATTAAAACATTGCAGTGAAGTAAGAAAGTGTTATTTATCTTACAGTATAAGTTTCACATCATTTAAGTACCAATGAACAAAGGAGACACTTTTTGCTTCTGAAAAAATTTACTTTTATACCAAGGTTGTTTTTGCTACAAGCTTTTCATTTACAAAATAAGCAATTATGTGTTCCATTTTCGATTAGTTTTGTCTGTTGAGAACATAAAAGAATTTGTTTTACACTACGTATTAAAATCACAAGAATAAACTATATTGTTGCTAACGACAATGACATAAATTGTTCTGAGTCAACTGTATTATACTCGAGCAGCACGTAACAGCCATCCATGGCAAGAAAGGATTGTTTTACGACGTAATCTGCCTTCCTTGTTTATCATTGACTTCCAATTGGCGTTTGAAGCGTATATACTCGCGTCTGTCATTAGCACTTGTATGACATCTGATTGGATGTAATTAGCTATTTATGGTGTAAACAGTTTTTACGATCATTTTACGTATCGTTATAGTTGTCTTCTTATTTTCTTTGAAGGAAATATAGGTACGGGTTTGATCGTGTAAGAAATTATTACTTTAATTATGACCCTGAAACAAAAAACTTGACAGTCTTATCCTGAAACTACACGACAATCGACTCTATATAACACTGTGACCTATGTATAGTCTGTTCATAGACTTTTGAGACTATGGGTGAAATGCATGCCACTCAGGAGTGGGAACTTCAGTTTAAACCGAGTACCTACTCCGCTTAAGAGTAGGCACTCCATTTTTATATGAATGGAATCATTCTAAACAATTGGAGTAGCCACTCGTGCACCTAATCGATTTGTAAGTGGGCACTGACACTCTTGCTGTATTGTTGGACTTCCCACTTTTGTGCGTGCCTCCACAGTTCATTTATTTAAAGAAGGAAAAAGTAGTAGTTTAACGCTCAGGGCCCTTAGATAATCTCCATTCGCCTTTTGTTTTAAAATAATGTAATTTAAATATAACTGCTAATTTTTGTTTTCAATTATTCCAAAGTAAAATTATATTAAACTCTTTACGAAATGCTTGTCATATTTTAATAAAATGTATTTGCGGGTTTTTAAGTAATGTATATGTGTTAAACAATTTTTAAAGCCTCATTTACAATTTAAAAATGTTTTATTACAACACTCACCCAGTGTGGAAATCCATGGATTATCCTTGATATCTTATCTCTTCTTATTTGACCTCTCTGACAAATCACAGCATAACTTTCTTCCAAGCCACTCTCATTATCACCGTGTTCTGGTTCATTCACTCTTTAATCTTCATCCTTAAGATGCTTAGCAACGTTGTGCAAAATGAAACAACACATAATGAGCTGAGAGACTTTTTCTCTGCTTATCCACATTTTATTCTGCAGCTTGAGTGGCTCAAAACAACGCTCAATTATAATATGTTCTCTTATTAAACATCGGTTATATGACCTTTGTTCTGGTGTGTCGACAACTCTGAAAGGGATCATTAGCCAAGGTGTTAATCCATAACTAGAGTCTCCTAATAGTGGAACACTGGATCTGTTCCATTGCACAATGTTGTATAATCTGAATTTTTCCATACTCTGGAATCGTGAACAGACCCTGGCCAAAAATTCCTCCTCTGTATTACAGGTTGCCTGCAAATTAATGTTTGTAAAATTCTCGTCACCGTGTAAGGTTGGTTTCAGTATGGGATATGTGCACAATCTATGGCTCCTATAGCTGAAGGAAAATAATTTTTTCTTGCCACTTATCCTTTGCTTGTTCTAAGTCTTCATATGTGTATGGTAACTTGATCTATATGTGGGATTTTTGTAAACGTTTGTTTGAGACACTTGACACTGGATTGGTGGATACCAATGTCCTCCCCTACACCACTTTTAAACCCCGGATCCCCTATATGCCCTCATTTTCTCTTCATTTTATAATGCACCACCTCTTGTTTCTTGATTTTCATCCAGAAAATGATAAGCTCATCCACTGGACGTTGAGCTTGTTAAATCTATATAATTTGCGAAAATCCGCTTCTACTGACACTCTACGCACTTTGTACAGCTTTTTGGGGTGACAAATCGGCATAGATTCAGTAATGGCGCTAAGAATGTCCACCCTCTACAGGGTTGAATCTGCTACTGAGGGCACTTGCATTATTGAGAGTGGTCACTCTATCATGGGAGTGCGCACTTCGGATTATGCATACGAAGATGCGAGCAGCTACTCACAGAAGGAATAGGCACTCCGAGTTAAGAGTGCACACTCATACTGTTTTGCATCAGCGAACGATTAAACTGAAAGAAAAATCTTAACTCCATCAAGAAAGAGATTGGTATGTTGGGATCTGCTGGCTGACCAGAAGAACTGGCTAAACATGGGCAATTTTTTGGCTAAAGTGCGCGAAGCTAGGTCAAATTTGTTCAGTTAGACTAAGGTAATTTATCTCTATTTCCCGTTTTCTTGTTCCTTCTTGTTGCGTTTTCTTTCTCTGTTGTTTATTTTGTCACCATACCTTGTATCTTAAATACGCATGTACGGTCAATGGCCCTGCACTAAATACTTGTGAAATAACTTCAATAATTTGAAACCAATATCCATGCATCCATCCATCCATCCATCCATCCATCCATCCATCTATCCGTCTGTCTGTCTGTTTTGCACACCGTACAGAGTGCCCACTCTAGAAAGAGAAGTTTTGAGTAGGCACTCATTATTATTATGCAATCGGCCCAATGCAAAGGGGAGATAAGGAATTCGCGAGGCGGCACGGTACCAATAACAACGAACCCGACCTTGCCACGACTCTCCGCTTTTCTACCTGCACCTATTGCTGTCTCAAAAGACTGTGAACCAACAGTAGGTATGTTTGAAGTTATTGCTGTCGATTTCTAACCTGCATAATAATGGAGACAACTGAAGACGCCAAAAGCAAGCAAGATAATACCTATTTATATATAAAACGCTCAACTTTTGGTGCATTTGTATTATAGAGAAAATATACTCACCATAGTTGAGTTTAAGAGTTCTTAAATATAATTCGTAATTTCGGTTTCTGAAATGAATGTACAGATACTGAGCTGTATATTTACTCTACTACCTAGTACCGAGCAAGGTGACGGCGGTAACGTGTGCGACACACATTCGGGAAGTCCCGTGTTTGATACCCGGCGATCGCCCCCTCCGACTCATGGGTTTTTCGTGTATCCGCGGGTCGGCAGGCGAATACTGGGGTGGTTCTTGTACCAAGACACTCCTGCCACTCATTTTCTGCACCCACCATCTTCCTTTCACCTGTTTAAGGAATGTAGGACCAGGCGACGGTATTCGTCGGGTTGCGGCTGGGCAGTGGCTGTTCTTCCTGACGCTGTCCAGAGACCGCTCGGTTAGGATCCGTCTCCGGGTACTTTCGGGCAGGCGCTCCTTCGGGGGCCTCCTGGAGCTCGTGGCTTCTGGTTGGGCCCGGGAGGCGTTGGATGCGTTCAATATGGAAAATTAGGGATCCCGTCCTTGCTTGCACCCTCGTCATTCGAATATAGTCGCCCTTCGGGTCTCTCTCCTCATTCTTCCCTCCCAGAGGTCACGGTAGCCTCCCTCAATTTGTCAGTTTTGCCTTCTAGCTGAAATTAGTAATTTTTGTGTGAATTTAATTTTTCGTTAGTTCTCCCACTGAGCACATTTTGCCAAAATATGTACCCAGTCTCCATCCCAGAATCGTTAGTCATTTTCTGTGCTCTATAGCCTCCCATTCTTAACCTTGCTATTCCCGATTTTTTCTTTCTTCCTGAGGTAACTATATATACGCCTGTTTATCCCAATTCAAATATATTACATTTTCTAGGCTTAGAGAAGGTATTTTTACAATTCGATTCAATTCCATGTAGGCTGATGCTTATGTCTTCCTTGTACAGCTTTCCATATAATTTTTGTCGTTTATTTCACTTCCTTGCCAGTCTATTCTCCTCAAACGTCTTTGCAGCTCGGATATAATCTCTTGCACCTAAACTTTCCAAAGCATTAAGCTTTTAAGCATCACTTAATTTTAACAATTCCTCTCTTACCGTTATCCTGAGGTTTGCGTGTATAACTTATCTTAGAACGTATTATAAAACAATAAAGAGGTTTAGTCAGCAAGTCATATAAATGGATGACATAAGCATCTCAATTTAATGACACCGGACAGAGGTGGCCGCCTACATCTAGAACATGACAGAAGCTGACAGCTCAACAAAAGAGCGTTGTCATGAGTTGGCGTGACGTCTTCACTTCCGCTTCCTGGACAGTCTTCGCTGTCTACAGCCGTGCGTTTAACCTGTGTTCTGCTCTATTCGATATGCTACATTCAGAACTCATATTTTACGTTGAAAAATCTTAGAGAGCTCTTTTTCTACTTCACTCATGCATCACATTGACCACTCCGACTTAGAAATTCTTTGAATTTGGCCCATACTATAGTTTTAGCTATAATCACTTTGATTTTATTGCTTCTGTTTATTTCAGCCTTCATCTTTTTAATTTTTAGGGGCACTTATATATAATGAGAATTAAAAACCACTAGCAAAGTTAATACCGTCCATATAATGTAGCAACAATTTCGCAGCAGCATCGGAAAAACAGCGTGCATTCTACTCTGTGACGGACCTGTTGGTACCTGTCAATTGTTATTCTCTCTCAACTGCAAGTGAAAGCTCGCCTTTACCAAACATCTTTGCCTCTCAATCTGTTTTTCTAAAAATCTACGAAAGCTAGAACATTTTGTTTACAACCTTTTTCAATATACTCGTTGAAATCCCTCTGGTATAATGTATGACAGCTGTACTCCTTCTACCTGGTATAGGAACTCTAGTGAGTTTTAAATGAGTAGTGAAGGAGGTATAAATGTCGCAACTTTGATGTTTTTACTTGCTCTACTACCTGCTTATACACGGTAGTGGAAATATTGCATCCCAACTAAAAATTGGATATTGAGATTTCAACAGATACATGTTTTGAGGTACAAAAGCACTTTTGGGAAAAAAATATCCCAGCACTTGCATCCGTATGTCTATGTATGTATCAACGGCATAACTCTAACAGGAAAATTCGGATAAATAACATACTTTGACTTTAAGTTCAGAGTCATCCAAGGTTGCAACGAGGATTTTCAATAGAACCCCCCTAAATCAAACTACCCTTTGCAGATTAATTCTTCCTTATTTTTTATTTTATCAAAAATTATTCTATGAATCTTGCTTAAAATACCGCATGTTCAAGGAATTAGTCTGACTAATAAAATGCATTTTGAATTTACTGCAAATGACCTGCAAAGTCTTCTTCATTATGAAGGAAATTGTATAATTGTGTATAAGTAGTAAGCATAAGAGATGGATAAAAACTACTACAGAAAAAACGAAAATATTAAAACACCAGTTTAAATATTTCTGTGATACGATTTGTTATTAAGAAAGAATACCAACACATTATCCACATAGCTACTATGAATGGATACCAGAAAAAAACAATAGATAAGAAGATAAAAAAGTTTGAAAGACAGAAATACATCCAACAAACGACTACTTTACTCAGACAACAAAAACCACAAGCATATAGGAAATTCACTTATCACCCTTGGACACATCATAAATTTCAAAGGATTTTCAAGAAATACATCACCCTGTCTCCACAGAATAACCACAATATACAGAAACTGCTATGCAACAGAACAAAACATCCTATCCCCAACGATAAATCAGCTGGTATATATCAAATTGTTTGTAATGACTGTAACTTGATATACACAAGAAGAACCAAAAGAAATCTTGAAATAAAACTTAAAGAGCATATGAGATGCATTTACCAAACGCAGCCAGATAAATCAGCAGTAGCACATCATTTCTGGTCTTTAAACCGTGATATCACTCCAAACCAAATCTTAAAACCGATCAACAGCAGCAATGAAATGGACATCTGGGAAAAAATACATATCGTCAAACACAGGAATCACCTAATGAATTTCGAACTGCCGCCACCCAGCAGGCTTTGGAGATTCATCAGCCCAGCACCAGAGAACACCACTAGCCACACACATTCCTCAGACCATCGGCAAAATCAGTTGAAAACATGCTGACGATGGGAGCAAACCGTCTCTCGAAACGCGTTCAAGTAAGAACATTTTAGTGATCTAGTGTAACAACCTTCAACTCTCTTTATTTTAAATTATGACATCACTGTTACTAGCTTCTAAATCTTCAAAATTAATTATAGTGACTCCTTTTAAACATTTGACTATGTCTTCAACCTTCTGTATCCTCTTGTGCCTAAACGAAATGGACAACGAAACTATTAATGAAACGTTTATAATTTTAACATGAAATAAATATAAAAATAAGCTTTTGTAAAAATGGTTTGTAGAAGAGTGGGTAGAGAAAGTCACATGAATGTAACAAACACACTATTTTTTCACAGTAAAGTTATGAGATTATGTGAAGATAACAGGTGCATTTATGTATTTTATTAGAATTGCTATGTCTTGGTTCGTTAATCTAAGAAGGACAAAGGTTTCACTTTTCCATTTGCATCTTATGCAGAGAACAAAAAGCAGGGATGGTGAGGAATATAAATCTGACATGTTGACATCGAGATAGGCAACCGGTTGCCAACCGCCCACTGTGTTAAGTGCTGCATTCCTTCAGTACTTGGTCTCATTACAGCGATTCCAATCACTCACACTGCATTTCATTTCACTACCTCTGTGTAATGCGGCCAGATGGCTCTGATGTCTCGCCACCTCGACTGTCAACTTCATTATAACACAGCGAGCTGTAAAAGATGCGATCTTAACGAAGAAGCTTGTTAAATGGTGCTATTGTCATTGAAAGTGCAGAAAGTTTCAGAATGTACGTCCGTTGTGTTACCTATACTTGGAGTTCACAAGGAATTAGGAACGAAATTAATCAATACCTATAACGAGAGCCAAGTGTAGCTTACAAGACTCTAAACTGTGACCAATGAGGAGAGAGAATTCCAAGCGAAGGGCTTCCTTGGCGACTAGTCCTTTTATTGTTCCACATGGATATATGGAATGCAGGGGCTATTAATTCTGATTGCAGGTTATATTCACATATTCACATATTATATTGCTATATTCACATGACCTTCTCTATCCATTCTTCAACAAACTATTCTTACAAAAGCCTATTCTTTTATTTCATACTAATAGATATAAACATTTGCAGAAATGGTTTTATTACATATTTTGTGGTACTTAAAATGGGTTTATAGGGAATATACTTAGTAGACTTAAGCGATAGTCAAATATTTTAAGAGAAGGTCGCACTGTGATGTACTTTAAATTCCATTTACTTTGCATGACAAACGAGAGAGAGAGAGAGAGAGAGAGAGAGAGGGAGAGAAAAGAATAGTAATTTTTTTAAAATAAGTATAAGTATTTGAAAATTTAAACTAATAACAAAAAATTTTACTTGTTATAAATTCTGTGCTTTAACGAGATCCACTTGGTTTTGTTTTCTAAGATTTTGCTTATTTTTTACGGTTTGGCAATTATACAAAAGTCATTCAGAATGAAGAAGACTTCACAGATTTTTTCATAAAATCCAAGATATTTGTTTTATCTGTCGTGTGGCATTTTAATCCAAATCGTTAGAGCTACTTTTGAGAAAATAAAAAGTGTCGAATCATTTTTCGTGTAAAGGGTTATTTTTGGGTTGGAGATTTTCTTGAAAATCTTAATATTGCATCTTTGTAAAATATTGAACTTAAATAAGGGAGTTTTTCTAAAAATCCTTTTTTTCAGTCAATGGGGACTCAAAATATATTTCTGGTGAAAATTCGATATCGAATTTTTAAATGAAACACAATGTTTGCTCTACCTATGTATAAGGTAGAGAAAGCAAAGATCGTTATGATATTTTCTGACAAAATCTGGTAAAATTCATCTCGGTCCCATTTTCTACTTTCGAATCCTAAATGGGTCCCATATCCCAAGAAGGGAGCAGCATATATCGGTCCCATCTTGCAAAATGTAAGCTACCTAACTCGGTCCTGTAGGAAATTAATATCAATTTAGTTCATAATGCATAGTTTCCCTTAGAATTTTAAAAGACTTACGACTTTCAACAGACCTATTGTGACTGCAAAACGATATTGCAGATTCGTGTTTCACCAAAACCTTTTTAAGTCACAAAATCGGATATATTCTCGTAAAACAATTTGCTCTACTAAATGCATATAACAAGTTTAGTTACTCAATACACAAAGTAGTTAAAAACCTCTATCGTTTATCTGTGAGTATACAAATCGTTCTTACTAAGGTTTATTTTTATATCTACTACTTTTAATCCAAACTTTGCAGAAATAGCTACATTATCCATATCTTTATAGACACAAAGGGAGCAGCGATAGTCAAATGTTTTAGAACTGGCCTTAAAATTCCATACTGTTTCCATGCAATCGCGAGAAACAAGTGAATGTTGAAAGGACTTTAAGCAATAACCAGGAAATGAACAATTCGAACCATTAATAATGGAGATCTCAGGAATGGCTTATGCCACAAAAAACTTATTTGAAATAAATTATGTGTTTTAAAGAGATATACGTTTTTTGTGTAATTCGTTTTCATCTATCGCTTAACGTTTACAAGCTATACAAGATTATACGAAATTCCTTCCGAATGAAGAGGAATTCAAGGCTATTCCCAGAAAATTCAAGATATACATTTTATTTATCATATAAATATCTTTAATATATGGAGTTATAATCAAAATCGTTAGAGCCATTTTTTAGAAAATAAAAAAGTTTGAAAAATGTTCCAAAATAAGGGTTGGGTTTTTTTATTTATGGACGCTCTTTAACTGCTGTGGTCCGTAAGTGTCCCATTCTATATTGGGCGTGAAAGACCGATAATTTTGCTCAGAGGCCTCTTTATCGGGGTTGAGGTTCTTTTACGTGCTGTAAATTTACGACACGGGACCACCGGCTTTACTTCCCTTTCGAAGGAAGCCATGCTAAGGGTTTTTACGCCAGAAAATAATCCATCGCCCTCCGCCGGGTTTGAACCCGCGATATAAAGGGTAGTTTGGGGTGGGGGATGTTGGTGAAAATCTTCGTGTCGCATCTTTGGAACATACTGAACCTAAATACCTAGTTTGGTGTTTATCAGACTTTAAGTTTTTGAGTTATGCTTTCACACACGCACGCGCACAGACACAAAGACATACACACGGACATGCTTCCAAAAGTTTTTATTTGGATTCAGGGGGCCTCAAAACATGTATTTCCGGTGAAATCTCGGAATTGGTTTTTTGGGGAGTGCTATACTTCTACCTTCTCTACGTACTTGTGCTCAGTAACAATATACACAGGGATACCACTCCACTTTACACTTCACTATGGTCAGAGTGTTGTTATGGCTTCGCACTCTCTAGGTATATACTGCGGGACCGAGCTGGGTTGTTCAGTTTATTCATGAACTAGGATGCGTTCACAAAATCAAGGCACAAATGCCTCGCTAAAATATGATAATAAACTTGAAGATACGATGGAAGCACATAGCTACTGCTAGTACTACCATACAGAAAGCAATAAACGCTACAAACCATTTCCACGCTTGGCGAAACTTCACTTGTTTGAAAAACATATCACGTTAGAGTTTTCCCGTTTCTAGAATATCCAGCCATCTCTCTTGTTTATTTTGGAAGCAGCGTCACGCAGAGTGACGCACACTTCTGGCAAACTACAAAAACAAGAGTTCAGGTCGAGGCCAGTATCTGGCCATATAGCAGGTACTGTTTTCAGGCTTATCTACTATTTTTATTCTGTCTGAAGCATCTATAACTTTTAACAGCATGAGATAGACTCCACCACTATTCCAAGTATCATCATACCAAGAGAGATGGCTTCGCTGTAACATGCAAAGCTCATATTCATGAGGTCCTGTGTTCGATCCCTGGGGCCAGCCACTCTGACTGCAGGTTTTTTTGTGGTTTTGTGCCAAGGTGATTGGTTTCTCTTCTATTATGAATTTATTATCATTCATTTACTATAATTTCGCTTGTGTGAGGTAGGTTTAGTAGCTGTACAGATGCTTCCTCGTTCTTCTCGACCCTTCCAAATGGCAGCCTTCCCTGAGCCGCCTCAGTTGGCTCGAGTTCTCCCCGGTTCCGCCACGGGGAACCTTCTCTGAGCAGCTCGACAGTAAGACCAGGTCATGAAGCTTAGAATCGTTAAGGAACTCTGTGCATCTCTATCTGCCTGCGACCTATAGCCTCCTACTGTTCCTTATGATGAAAAACAACAGAACGGACATAACTTTTGCAATTAAAATCTTAAATATATGGTAGTTAAGTCAATGTCAATGACAAACAATAATTGTTGAAAAATTTTGTCAAATATTTGGAGGATGCTGAACTGAAATATAAAGTTTGGTGTTTAAGAAACTTTTCATTTTAGATAAATGTTGTTCATAGACACACAGGAAGACATACGCTCACGTGCACGCGCGGTTATTTTCTAGATGTGCTTTTTTTCCTCGTTATCGAATTTTTGGGTGGAGTACAATAGTTCCTCTATCTACTATAGATGGGTGATAGAAAAACTAAAAATATGATGTGTTACACTCACATGACTTTCTCTACACTTGTACAAACTATTTTTACAAACGCTTATTCTCCATATGCTTCATGTTAATCGAGATATCGAGATGTCAATCTTATTGCTAATTTTCTTGTAGATGCAAGGGGATTATCCTAGGTTTTAAGCGATAGTCAAATATTTTAAGCGCTAGTTGCTATGTGGTGCATTACATTCTCTTTGCATGTCCAGGACATAAAAAAATGAATAACGAATTTGAGAAAAAGTATAAGTATTGGAAAATTTAAGGGAATAACAAGCAATATCTCGCAAACGGTTCACTCAACAAAAGAAATGTATATGACATAAATTGTGTATTTTAACGCGATCTACATTTTTCGTGTAGTAACATTTTGTCTATCTCTTATGGTTTACCAGTTATGAAAAAGTCGTTCACAATAAAGAATACTTTTGGAGACATTCCCAGAAAATTCGAGATATACATTTTATTAGTCATGAAAATATCTTAAACATATGATATTTTAATCAAAATCGTTAGAGCCGTTTTTGAGAAAATTAAAATTTTCGAAAAATGTTCCATGTAAAGGGTAGTCTGGGGTGGGGGGATTTTCTTGAAAACCTTCGTGTCGCATCTCTGGAAGATACTAAACCTAAATACCAAGTTTGGTGTTTATCCGACTGTTCGTTTCTGAGTTATGCTGTTCACAGATACACACACACACAGACACACACCCAGACAGACACACAGAGACACACACACGGACATGTTTCCAAAAATGCTTTTTTTGGATTCAGGGGGTCTCAAAACATATTTTTCCGGTGAAATCTCGGTATCGAATTTTTAGGTGGAATACAATACTTCCCCTACTTACTATACGTAGTAGAGAAAGTAAAAATATGCCGGATCACAATGTTTATTGTTTTGTTATACCGTATCCATTAATGTAACCAGAGTTCCAAGTTTTATGTTTAGAAAACCTGAAGTTTAAGTTGTATTTGGACCATAAAATTCAATAAAATCAAACAATGTATCAACAAAATTCATTTATAAAATATATTAATTGCAATTTTTCAGCCCTGTATTTTAATTTCCACTAAGATAACTTGAAGCTCGAAATTCAAGGCACAAGGCATCAGCGACACTAAGGCGAAAATACTCCTCAATATGTTAAAATTAACATGTAAAACTTAAAATTAAAACGGATTGATCACTTGATATATGAGTTGAAAGGAAGGAAGGAAAGAAGGAAGAAAGGGAAGGAAGCAATTGGTTATATGATTATTTAGTCATGAAAGCCTGTTATGAGTCTTAGTAGGGAAATGTAAAGATGAATACCTACGGTGCCATGTCACTTGGACAAGGCCACCCGTAGAATGCACCCCCCAACAATTTCGTATAGCTGGAACACCCAAGCGGCGCCTGCCTCCTTTGCAGCTTGTGGGCCCTGGCTAACTGAACCCAGACAAACAAGTGGCATGGATAAGGGAGTCGTTTGTAACAACCCTGTCTGTGACTAGAAGTTTGGAAGAACTGAAGGAATGTATGAGATGAAGAGGCAACAATTGCAAAATGAATGATTTATAGGAGGAGAAGATGAAACACAAAACAGAAAAAAAAACCTTCAAATGTCATATTGGATATTGAGCAAGTTGGTTTGTTACGTTATTTTTGTTTATTAGCCCCACGTATGGACTCCAATTTGAGAACGTTTTCGTTTCACCTATGGAAAAGCCGATTTGAAGTAGACGTTGTATTATATTTCAACTGTTGGGGAGCCGAACTTGTAGTAGTTGCAACCACACGTATAGTAAACAGTTTCCGGTAGCCTTCGCCCCAAATTTATTTTTACTGTTTCTTTAAATATTATATTTATGTTTGCCTTGCCTGCGTCAGTATTTTTAAGACACGTTTCTCTTGGCAGGGTTGTGATACGACTAAGAATGTAGGCTTACACAGATTATAATTTTTACTTCACTCCTTTTATTAATACTTGATACGATTTAAATAACACTTCACTGATATAGAGAGCTGTTATATTCTTTAATTAATTAATTAATTGCACTTTTAACACGTAAACTTATTTTTCGTCTCGCACGAATACGTATTATATTTCTTGAGGACACTTTCTGCGTCTGGTTAGTAACTCTGTCTGCAAGCAACTGAACTGATTTCAACCGTCTAAACTTGTAAATTTCTGTATTTCAACTCTCTGGCTAATCCTACTCCAATAGAATACCTTCATTTAACTAAAGCTTTTTCTGGTTGTTGATTGGCTATTTTATAAACTGTCACTAAAATTGCATTATTGTTACTCCAAGAATCACAAGTAGTACTGTTAAACTTTCTTACTCATTATTGACTCAAGGTTACCTCATTGTTACCTCATTGTTAGCAACTTTTAACTTATTATTCTCACAGCTCCTACATTATTAAATTACGTAATATATTCACATAACATTATTACACATGGATACACTAATATAAGCATAGCAATGACTGTTACATACATTTTACAAATTATTACATACTCATATTACTTCAAGGTGGGCTGTTATTGAATTTACGTATTATATAATTAGACTGAAAATCATTTAAGTATTAAAAACATTTCCTCAATATTATAACCCAAAAGCAAAGCAACAGTACTGTAAGTTTAAAGAGGTTTAGACATTAAATTTTTGGAAAATGTCTATATATATATATATATATATATATATATATATATATATATTTGCAGATTTAGCTAAATCAGTTTTGGAAATATCAACGGTATACCAATGAAAAAATTTACGTGCCTAAATGACTATCTTGAGTCAAGTATTCCAGAAAATGTATACCTGTTTTGCTGCTTAAGCAAAATTTTACATTTTTATTCAGAAGGAAAATTTCATCTTCTCAACATAGAGATTACCAGAATTACAAAGCACACTAGAAGAATTGCGTTAAAAGATAATAAAAAAATAAAGAAGAAATAACAAAACGAAGGAATAAAATCATAAGCAGACAAATAATGCGCAACTAAGTAAAATAGACGAATAAATAAAATTTGCTCATAAATGTTAAATAACATGATAAATGATATTCCAAATGCTTGCAATAATAAATTAACCTCAAAAATTTGGTCACAGCAACTATAATTTTGTGTGTTAATATACTACCTCAACATAAATTAAATATTGCGCTGAAATAAATCCATCTAACCTTATTCCTTTACCTTTCTCATGTTAGCTGTCCAGTCTGTTACGATCAGCTATGTTGGTGTTTCGTTGCCCAATTCATAATCTTTCAGTTGATTTAAGAGGCAGTCGCGATTTTGAGCATGCGCAACCACTTCTCCTATTTATTAGGTAGCCAGACGCAGGTGTGAGCGATCGTCACTTTGTGTTTTACTATTGTTAGAGCGTTTCTAAATGTTCAAAACAATCGAACGACCCGCGGCTGTGAAGTCAGATCAATGATTCGTTTTTTGAATGCCAGAAATGTTACGCCAGCAAACATTCATTGCTAAATGTGTGAGTTTATGGGGAAACAATGATGAGTGACATTGCCCGGCAACTCACGGCCAAACAAACTCAAGATCTGATCGCATCATTTGATTGGAAACAATTCGACCACCCTCCCTACAGTCCGGATTTGGCACCAAGCGATTTTCATCTGTTTCTTCATTTGAAGAAATTCCTTGGTGAGAAACGTTTCAACGACGGTCATATTGTGAAACAAGAAGTGCAGGCTTGGCTTTCGTAACAGGCGGCATCATTCTTTCACGAAGGCATACAAAAGCTGGTTTCCCGTTACGACTAGTGCATGAATAACGGCAGTGACATGTGGAGAAGTAGTGTAAGGTAATGAATGATAATAAGGTATATGGAAAATAATGTTACGTTTTTGTTTAAGAAATTGTCGATACTTACTTTAAAAACACGCCTCGTATTTCCAGTTTCATATTTTGGAAAAATCTTTCAGACGTTTGAATTCAGTGCTTGTTTATACTGATCCTAAAGGAATATGGGATTTAAGAGTATAATCCTCAGCTATCGATATTGGGTGACATCTGACACTTTCTAGTGTATGATGGTCTATGTAGGATGACTGTCGTATAAGTGGGAAAAAAATTACTTTGGAATAATTATACGAAGGGCGTCCAATAAGTAAGTTTTACTATTTTATAAAATAAACATTACACACAATTGATCATGTTGAATTAATTTTATCTATACTGTACCATCCTTCTGTTACTTTTCTACATAGTCAACATTTTTCCCAAGCATTTTTGGGGACATGACACAAGTTTTTCCAAGCCAGTGTTATACCAGGTTGGGTCCTGTGCTCGCAACCAACTGTTCACTGATTTGACTTCATCATCGGTGTTAAAAGTGCTTACCTTTGAGTTGGAGGAACATGTGAAAATCACTCGGGGCAAGCTCCAGTGAATATGGAGGATACGAGAAAACTTCCAAGTTGAATCTTCTGAGCTCTACTTGGGTCAAGATTCAACTTGGAAGTTTTCTCGTATCCTCCGATAATGAAGTGAAATCAGTGAACATCTGTTTGCGAGCACAGGACCGGACCTGGTACAACACTGGCTTGTAAAAACGGTTGACTATGTAAAAAAGGAACAGAAGGATTGTATAACATAAATAGAATTAATTCGACATGATCAATTGTGTGTAATGTTTTTTTTACAAAATAGAGAAACCTACTTCCATAATACATTACTTTGGGTTGCTATTTTTTCTTTCCTTGGTCCATCATGCATTTTAACACCGTGGTTATTTATGCATGGTGGGTCATAACAAATTCATATTGATTTATTTTTCTAAACCATTTGGACGACCCTCGTATAAATTAATTTTTCTTATAGAAATAGTGTACGCTATAATTTTTTACTATTCACCCGCGTATCAGGTGATTCATCTTAGAAAGAAATGCTTTGAATTTGGACTAACCACAGGAATCTATCCTACCAGTTTCAACGTTTTCAAATTGTACTTTGAGTTCAGCAATTATTGTTCAGTGTGGCAATAATGAATGTATGGAATTGTGGGAATTTTAACATTCATCCTTTCGAATATTAGAGCGAATTAAAATGACGGACTGAACATAAATTACAATTATTAATATTTATTAGCGCATTTTATGGATATATTATTTGAGTTTTATTATTTTATTTGTGTAATAGTCAAATACAATACGTCATTTTATTGCCACACATAAATGTATGAAGAAGTAACTGTTTGAGATAATAGCGACAAAAATATTAGTAGTTACAGCAGCTGTTTAATGGTCCAAGGTTATTTAAAGCACACTTCTCAGTGTATTTGTAACACTGCAGAAATTTATATCAGGCATCCTTAAAACAGAGTAATAGTATCAAATGGAGTTGCATAGCCAAGGTGCCAGGAAGCACTGTTTTTAATCATTTCGTTTTCTTCTGTTTTGACCATATCGTAACCTTTGTTGACGTAACGTTTGAACGAAAATTCGTGAAGAATTTAAATACACGATACAAACTAGGAACTAATGATAACTTTAAAATGTTTTAATAAGTTTGACATTTAAAAACATCAATATGCAATAACGGTGCCTTCAGCTTGGCCGTTGGGAATATCTCTCACGTGCCCATTGGTCACGATTGGTGAGAGATGCCGCTCTAATCGTAGTCATTAGCAACAAAACTATAATTTATATAGGCACACTTTAAAAAGGATCGACAAGATAAACTATATTCCTGAATGTTGAAACACCTGTTATTTGCTCTTTAACAACTACAACACCAGTGAATACAAGCTCTTGGTTAAATTTTTCATAGGAATATGCAGTGCTGCGCCATGGTGCTGAGGTCTAGAACGTGAAGCTCTGGTTACCGGCCACGGAATGCGCCCAGGGTCGATCCCACTCATATGGGTACGGATTTTAAGTCCCGAATATTAGACCGGTGCCCATTCAGCATCGTGAGGAAAGTGAGGAGCTGCGACAGTCAGTAATCCTCGCCACGGAGGCCAACATTCTAGCGTGATGCTGGCGCACATCCCCATATCGGTCGATGATCGCCGTGCGAATGGGCGTGAGGCTGGCAGTAGGATTGGCAGATCAAGGCCCTTCATGAACTGTAGCGTCACGGGATTATTATTATTATTATTATTATATACATTAAAATCAACTATATTCATCAAAATACCAATGTCTGTACACCACCCCGGCAAAGAACGAACGAGGATCGGTGTGCAAACAATTTATGGAAGACTGGATTGTAAGACGAAGCTCTATTTCATGGCTTCACCGTGATACAAATTTCTTAAGAGTTTAA
The DNA here is from genome assembly GCA_030765065.1 of Deroplatys truncata. Classification (NCBI taxonomy): domain Eukaryota; kingdom Metazoa; phylum Arthropoda; class Insecta; order Mantodea; family Mantidae; genus Deroplatys; species Deroplatys truncata. The sequence goes on from CM060986.1 coordinate 49,324,792, forward strand.
GGGAAGATTAAAAGCCCTATCCCGCAAAACTGAATTTGCTAAATTCATCACCATTTAGGATGCTAGTCCGAAATATTTACAGGAAGTAGACGAATGCATTCTAAATTCACTGATCCACTTTTATAAAATAAGTTTGTTTTTTTAAGGAATACAGGATAACTTTTTAATTGCCCATACCATCTTTTGATTAAAAGTTATCAACATTTATTTTTAAACTAACCAACCAACTTATTAATACCAAAGGATATCTGCAACAGCATATCTAAGTTGTTTTTATCATCCTAAAATTTAATTTAGCCATCTTAAATAGTTACTGAGGAAACGAGTCATTTATACTAGAAAACGCCATTCACATTGAACTGTACAAAGCAAAAATGGAGAAAACCAGCTTGCATTTATTTGCAAAGAAAGTAACAAACCACATAGCTTGAGCACACAGAAGCTTAACAGTAGTAGAAATTTGTGGAGCAAAACTTTCACTAAAGAATGGACTAGTGATGAAGAGGGAAATTAAATGAGAGAAAAGAAAATTCATAATATTAAACCTACCCCAGCATTCGTTTACTCGCCTGGAAAAACACGAAAACCCCCAATGTCAGAGTGGCCGGTAAGTGGGAATCGAACCCGAAAATTTCCAAATGCTAATATTGAACGCTACTGTTTGCTTGTTACTGTCCGCTTCAGTATATATTTTACAAATCATTCCGGGCACGTAAGTCAGAATTCTACCGTTGCATTCCTAATTACTGTAGTTAAATGCGGATCGCATCACATAATCTTCAGTTGACAATTTACCTTCCTGAAATATAATGTCAAAGGACAAGGGAAAGCTTATATTAATGTATGGTAATATTGCCCTTATATCGACGACTTCAGTTCTCAAACCAAGAAGGAAAGTTAAGAATCATCACGACGTAAAACAAAACGTGGGCATCGCAATATGTCAGTTACGCCTACACTATTGAATCAAATTATGCAACATCATCTTGTTACATTTCCAGTGCACATTCGCATATTATACTTTTGTCAAAACTTTCACTTTGTCAGATGATAATTCTTCGCTTAAACACAGCTCTCAACTATTACAAAACAATGAAATCGTTACTTGAGTAAATCATCGTAATGCGTTAGCCTTTCGCCAACTCTAGCTAATTAAAAATGCGAGGAATTCAAGAGGCTTTAGGCGATTCCTTCCGTTAGGTTTGCTCACAACAGCATGGCACCCCTGTACAGTGTACACAAAAAAGAAAACAAAATCAATTGTGCGGTATGGAGTAGAATTCTTATAATTATGACATGTCAAACTTGTAATGAATTTCAAATATAGTTATATTCGGCCAAAAAAGATGTTAGTTAACTGGATTAGCCTACAAAAAATATGGTTTTTGACAAATATGTCCGAGAACATCCATTAGATATCAAAACACGAATAAATAAACAAACGTTCTCTTAATTACGTTAAATAAAATAAATAAATATAATACCTATAAGCACTGTATACATATAAAAGGAATACTCAGTCATTCGTTGACATATTCTTACCTGCCTAATCCTACACTATGAACCGTACCAACGCCTCAGGAAACGTTGACCGTAATATGAGAGGAGTGGTTATTCTGAGCGTTCGTTTCCAAACAACAAGCTTACAACTGAAAATATGAGTGAAAATTTCGACAAAATTTCAACCTGAATCAGAAGCATTCAATCGGAGTTGCTGTCAGTAAAATCTTGGCAGCAGTATGAGAAGGAATATATTGCATTTAAGGATGTTTCTCTTGTGAACGAAAGTGTGGTGCTGACTTATTGACATGAAAAATCAAAGAGAATGAGTTTCCTCAGTTTGGTCGAAATGCTCAACGCTTAAAACTAACTTTGTGCTTAAAAGAAAATACTGATATTAAACATTTTTGTAAAGTAATTGCTTTTCTTAAGCGTACTACTTATATTTCTTGTTTTATGATCAATTATTTTGTTTATAACCCTGTTAAAGTTGGACTGACAGGGCTCCTGCCATGTGGCTTTTGTTTATTATGTCGTTGAAGATTTACATGTCCACTTTAGCGACCTAAAACACTATTTTTCGGCGTGCTAACAGTTCGACAAGCAGCTGTTTTAGAGAGCGTGTACTAAAAATACATTAAGGCATCTATTCTCTATCGTAATCTATAACGTTTCCTGGAATCCAGTCAACATGGAGTAGGCCATGAAGCATTTAACTATATAGGTAGCTTTTTTATTATTTCAAACAGACCACTTTAAGCTTTATAGTTATGCCAGGGGATTTTATTTTAGAAATAACTGATGTTATAAGTGAACCTACATATATTCAACGTATTCTTGTTGAACCATAGGTTAGGCCAGATTATAATTATGATCATGCAGCGCTCCTGTTATACATCTACGACACCACGCTTCTAACCTCAAAATGCTTAGTTTGTTACTGTCTTTCTACTACAATTGTCTACAAATTGTTTTTCCACACGCAGTATATCTTATTCACGCAGTTTGACTCGAACAGTATTTCATTTTCTCTTATTTACAGTGAAAGAAGAAGGAAACCTATAAGAAAGTCTCTTATGAACATCTTGTATGCGTGCAATCGGTAAACACACGTTACGGAAAAAAAGAAAGCATGTCACGGCCACAGAGATTCTCAACTCGCTACTTGAAATGTTTGTTTCATTAGCTACGCTAAACTCTCCGCCTCTTCAGATGCTAGGACAAGTTTTCGTGAGTTATGCGTTCTTTATCATTATGATGTAACATTTGTTTACTTGCTATACTTCCAGATGAGTGGTTATTTTGGCATAGCGTGCGTGTAGACATCGGAGACCATGCTTTAAGTTGGTAGCAGCTATCTTTTGCTGTTTTGTTGTTGCAACAATGAGAGTTTGTTGTGAATAAATGCTTGAAGAAATTCATGTGTTTATTATGAATATATCGTGAAACATTAATGATCACGAATAACATTAAAGCTATTCCATACATTATTATGTATTATAATTATTAAATACGGTAAAAAGGTATATACACTTAAAAATTTTGTTAGTGTTACACAAAAGGCAGGCTGAATCCAAAGAACATAATCTCTAAAATAAGATAAGTCAACCTCTTACATTAAAAGAATAGAATACATGCATTTTATAAGGGCAACTGTTTTAAAAGAACTATAATATACTATACTATATAATACTAGTATAATAATATGCTTGTCCGCAAAACTTAGCCAAGTTTGCGTTTGATACCATTTTATTATGATAGGTAGAGGAAATATTGTATGTTGTTCTCCATGGTCTAGTGGTATCATACTAGCCTCTGGTTCAGAGGTTGCGGGTTAAGACCCGTCGGAGGGAGATGAAATTTTTTGGGCGTAAAAATCCTTAGCATGGCTTCCCTCGGAAGGAAAGTAAAGCCAGTGGTCCCATGTCGTAGATTTAGGGCCATAAAAGAACCTCAAGCCTGATAAAGAGGCCTCTGAGCAAAATTTACGGTCTTTCACGCCCGTGGGACGCTAAGAACCATAGCAGTTAAAGAGGGCACATAAACAAAACGCAATTTAATTTTATGAAGTATTTTATTCTACCTAAAAATTCCATATCGAGATTTCATCGGAAATAAGCTTTTAAGTTCCTTTGAACCCTCAAATAGATATAGGTCTATGCGTGTGTTTATACATGGCAGGCAAATATTTTCAAGAACGTTTCCTCCATTACCGTTATATACCATTTACATAGAAAAAAATAATTATTCTACACTTTTTCAAAAAGGGTCTAACGATTTTCATTAAGATAAAATATTTGAGACAAATTAATGTGACAAATTAAAATGCATATCTTGAAGTATCTGTGAATATAATCTGTGAATCAGAGGAGGTAAATAAAAATTACTGTAAAAAATGTAGAGCTCATTAAAATACACAAATTTTGTCAAATGCATTTGTTTTTTTCGTAGCGTCAGCCGTTTTCAAAAATGACATATTAACACTATACCAAGTATGCCATCTGACGGACATAATTGTACGTTTATGATTCTTATTTTTTCCAAATCACAAGAGTTCATTGTGTTTATGACTAATTTTTGCTTAATTTCTGACCATTCCAAGGCAAAAATATATCGTAACGTGACTGGATAGAGGAATGGCTTTTGTGCGTAAACCTGTAATCGAGTAGAAAAAGTTGTGTGATTGTTCGCAGTCAATATAGGATGCGATTTAAAAGTTACTGTAAAGATACACAAGAAAAGAGCATTCTCTAGATTTTCTCAGGCTTCCAGTCAGTTATGCTGAAGACGTTTCTGAAACGTCGGTATCTCACCAACCTAGCTGGAAGCTAGAGAAAATCTGGAAAATTCACACCGCTAGGACAGCTTCAGCTCATATTTCAAGAAAAAAGTAGACTAGTTTAGCATATTTATACGAGGCAATGTAGAAAACTTAAAAGCCTATCAATGAATCAGCGTTCAAATGAGTATAATATTTGCAAATATAAAATTATAACGTTGCTAGCACTGCAGGTAAATAAGAAGCAGATAATCAGCAAACATAAGAGAATCTGCAATTTCAGTCATTATCGGGAATTTTGTGGTAGATGTCGCTAGGATCGATATACACGAAGCTTTGTCGTTTTAAATGGTTAGGTTTTAAGTAGTTATGTTAGTTTTTACCAGAATTATTTATAGTAGTAGTAATAATTTTAGTTAAAGTATCACTTATCCCGGATTAAATAGCTAAACAACGTAAAAATAAGCTGAAAGTGAATTTCGCAGTTGAAATCTCTTCTTTAAGGTTATTAGTGGAAATTCAGCCTAAAGCAACTTTATAATCACTTTATAGAAAGGAATGTTGTTTATTTTAGGCTCTCCCTGGCAGAATCTTTACAACAAAAGAAATATATAGAGTAGTAAAACATGACGTTTTTCTCCCCATGTGTTCACTTTTGCTTTCGAAATATCCGCCACATGAACGAGGTTTATGCAGCTAAAAAGTGGTTTACGTGTAGTACATGTTGTATTCCCGGATTTCAATTGGCTGCAAGGACATCTGGTTCGTTTGAAACAATTTATTTCACCTAACAAGCATTTGTACTCCGGACAACGAAATGAAGTGGTTTGCGATTTTCAGCCGCTAGCAAAGAACCGGCTATTCCAGTGCCTGCCAACCCTATTAGGTTATGTGGACTGGGTCTCGTACATTTAGCATTCAGGACATAGCAGGACTGTTAATCTCCCAAGTCTTAACGAACAAACTGTCACATAGGCTCGCGACTGGATGCCATTTTCACTTTTTGAGATGGGCTGTAAAGTCTCTGAGGAGCAGGGTTAAGGTCCTGGACCCGTTCTGGGTGTCATCTTGCTTTGAGTCAGCGAACTCCGTGAATCTATTAAACCTGTCCCATTTTTAAAGAAATATTTGTCTGCCATGCCAGGACACGGTGTCGTCCTAAAATAATTAAAAAGAAAACTACAGAGTACATACATGCTGTCAGGGAAAGAGAAGGCAGAAATGCTCTCACGTTTAAGTATACAGTATATTGCATATAAAAGTGTTAAATTTCAAATTTTGCGAAAATTACAAATTCTGCATTTCTTAATTAATTAACTAAATTTTTACCAATATACTACCATTATATTAATTAATTCCCACTGTTTTAGAGAATGCATGAAAAATAGTTTTTGAGATTTTTTTTTTGCTTTTCAACTGTACTATTAAATAAACCTTCTCGAGGTGCAGTTCTCAAAATTTTGTAACAAAACGTTATATTTACACCCCAGAAATACCACTTTAAATAGTTGTGGATGACATTTTTAATTAGAATAAGTATTACTGTAGAAAAAAAGATAAATTACTTATTTACACTTTTTATTTTATGAGTAAAAGAATTTTTGTTAATACATAATAATTTTACTTAAAAACTCCATCAATAACATTTATTATGAGGTTAAGGTTCTCTGGTGCAGAGATATGATTAGTTTAGTTTTCACTGCAAAGAGCATTTTGAACATTCACCCGCGTTGGAAAAAATGCATTATGAGAAAAACGACTTTTAATGTCCGTGGTATGACCTTTTTAGCTTTAAAACTGCCGTTTAAATGTTCGCGTGACAAACTTTTAAAGCGCAGCTGGCTAAAAATAACTTTGGCATATTAATCTATAAGCATTCAAAGTTCATTAATTTGCACAAGTCCAACAATCGATATTTCCAAGATTTTTCAACAATTTTCAGAGTTTAAGTGTTTTATAATAGAATCCTGTCTCCCTTACGAGAACTAACTTGTATAAACGTAGATTAGTAAATTTATAAGGCACGCATCTACATCCTGTAAAAGTTTTAGTGTATCTTAAAGAGTTTCTGGAATAATGGATCATAAATTTAGCAGATTTACATTGGCGGGATAGCACTTTTAGTCTACGTTTATTTTGGGATCATTTCTAGTCAAAATGTGTCGTGAATGGTGATAGAATAAATCATATGTGCTACACATTAGAGTTTTCCCTATTCATTTGTTATTTATTTCCGTTATTTTACGTCTTTTGGCTGGATATCCTCGGAAGGATCCTTTTTTAGAACCGTGAAAGTTGCCATATTCGCACTTGCTTCCTTTTGATATACCTAGATGTTACGGTTTCCTAACCTCACTTCCTAAAGTATCAATCGGTCGCTTGACAACTTCTGCAATGAAAGTTAGAAATTTTTGGAGAGCGGAAAATGACTGACCTTGCCAATAAGGTTGGAAAAGGCATATCCCTAGCGTTCCCACATGTAAGTTGATATTCGCATAGTATCCGTTACAGTATCAGATTCCACGGTCACACCCCCGCTATGTGAGGCTGCTATCCTAGGTCCAGCCTGCTTGTAGAGTACACAGTTATCCAGAAAGATCGTAAACCAGCGTCTAAATCGTTACTGAATTACTGAGTTGTTTATTGAAATAAAATAAATTAATAATCATTTAAGTCACGAAACAATATTATTGTAGGATTCATTCTGGTTCCTTAATTTTTGCATAGGTATATATGTATGTTCACTGGTGAACAATTCAGAATTGCTATTCAGATGTTCTAATGCGCATGCTCAAACATTAGGGAGCATTGTTGGACAAACCTGAAAGCCTTAGCAAATTATGTACCTGGCTATTCTTTATGAATGTAATATTTAATGCACTATAATGCTGATCGATGATAAATAAAAGTTTTATATAATATATAAGAAGACACCAAAACAAAACACAATCGCAATCTGCTTGTAACGTTACGATGTATGCGATGTGCCTAAGTGATTCAAATCTCTGATATAAGAAAGTCTTACCGTATTTCATTTGTATGTTGTAATCAACTTCACTACCAGCGTATGCTAAGTAATTATATAAGAGAAAATTGCGCTCACGAACATAAATTGCTTACCCCGATATTTATAATTAACAAATGAGAAGATTATTACTTTTTCTACTACGTACCAGAGAAAGTATTGCATTCCACCCCAAAATTTGATACAGAAATATCTGGAAATACACGTTTAGACCTTTCTTGAATAAACAAAAGCCGCCCTTTGGGTCTCTCCCTCATTCATTCCTCCCAGTGGTCACGGTAGAAGCAAAAAGAGCCTTTGCAACCTACTTGCGGTGCTCTTCCCCAGTTGAGGGGCCCCTCCTTTCCTTCGTACCTTTACATTTACTCGAATCAAATCCCCCATATACCCAAAGCAGTTAAAGGGGCTATTCAGTTGAAACAATAAAACAAAAGTTCATAAACGATACAGGGAGAGGTAAATGAAAGTAAGTAAATCATTCAACAACCAGTACTGCGATAATTCTTTTAAAGTACGTCTAGAACGCTTTAAGGGACACTATCTGTTTAGGTGAAAATGACAAAATTTTCGAATTTTACTTTCTCTACTACGTATAGTAAGTAGGGGAAGTATTGCATTCCACCCAAAAATTTGATAGCAAGATTTCACCGTAAATACATGTTTTGAGGCCCCCTGAATAAAAATACATAGAAAAATGTTCGTCTGTGTGTCTGTAAACAGCATAACTCAAAAACGAAAAGTCGGATAAATACCAAACTTAGTATTTAGATTCAGTATCTTTCAAAGATGCGACACGAATCTTTTCAAAAAAATCCCCCCACCCAGACTACTCTTTACATGGAACATTTTCTGAACATTTTGATTTTCTCAAAAACTTCTCTAATGGTTTTGCTTAAAATATAATATATTTAAGATATTTTCATGACAAATAAAATGTATATCTTGAATTTTCTGCGAATGCTTCCAAAAGTCCTCTTTCTGAATGACCTTTTCATAACTGTTAAACCATAAGATATAGACACACAATTTTTGCTAAAAAAAAAGTATAGCTCGTTAAAACACATAATTTATGTCACAAATACTTTTTGTAGGGTGAACCATTTCCGCGATATTTCTTCTTATTTATTTGAATTTTCCAATACTTATACTTTTTCTTAAATAGAAATTCGTTATTCTTATTTTATGTTCTGGACATTAAAGAGAATGAAATCTTCCATATAGAAACCATCTCTTAAAATATTTGACAATCACTTAAAGCCTACCATATTCCCCCTGTATTTACAAGAAAATTAGCAATAAGGTAGTTTCGGCAAATGTTTATATCGATTAACATGTAGTTAATGGAGAATAAGCGTTTTCAAAATAGTTTGTACAAGAATAGAGAAATTCATGTGAGTGTATCACATCATATTTATATAAATATTCTATACACACCTGTGAATCATTTTGGCCAAACATGTTTCACGATTCGCCATTTTTAAAAGTCCAGCAACATGTTTAAATCATTCGCGCGCTATGTTTAACCATACTGGATCCTTTCTGTATGTAATTTTCTCAGTTCTACATTTTTTTGCATGAGATTTATTCCTTGCATTTCAGTTTTGTTCTGATTTGTATGAAAATTTGTATACATAATCTAAAATGTGTTATTTACAGATTCAAGCACGTATTTTATTGTTTCTTTATTCACTGGGTCACAAAAATTAATTTATACTAAAAAATGGAGAATTTTAATACCAACAGTTTCATAAAAAATTTATTTCACTACAACTAATAACATCAAGTTCAAAAAAATACTTACATTTATTTTCACCGTACTAAAGTATCAGAAAATGTTACTTTCATATTTCTCTAACAAATCTGAAAGCACAAGGCAGTTTTAGAAAATTTGTATATTTTCGCTGGTTAAAGGTATTTAACTGCGTTATCTTAGAAACTATTTGAGATTTCGCAAGCTATTTCCTTACTTACTCATATGTGTACCAATTTACAAGTTAATTAATAGCTTTAAAATTAATAAAAAAGGTTAGAAAAAACTGTCCTAGTGTCCCTTAAGCAGCGAATTTGTTTTTACGTGAATGAGAAAGTCCATCAACAAAGAACTGGGTGCTCATGTTGGACACAAAAAGAACTAAGCTTCTTGTTAAAGATCACAATAAGAAGAAAGGTTTTTAATTCGTTCAGAGTCCAGTACCAAGTTGTGCACAGTTTAATATGTTTTTAGCTTGCTGACCACTTTCACCTCACGTCTTAATTATTATTGTACCAAGTGAGGACATGGCCTACGAGTTAGAAAACCGTTTGCTGCGGTCCGTGTGCTGCCGTGTTTTTATCGCCATGCTCCCATTAAACCTCTCGAGCTTTCGATTGTTTGTTTGAATATTAGTTTCCATGTAGTTTTGTTCCACAATCGAATGGTGAGAGTTTATTACAAGCCTTCTCTCTCTCTTAGACATTCCATGGCCTCCCAAAACCTGGAGAGCGATATACTTTTGTTTTACGTATGCCAGTTTGCTTACCTTTGTGAATCTGCTAACCGAAATGACATTTTGGTTGCTTATTTAGAATTTAGATATTTAAAACAGCCAAAATAAATCTTAAAGTCAGTAGTTATTTAACTACGAACACCAAATTCATTTTATAACTACAAGAAACAATCGAGGATCAACTACCTCTTTGGTCGAGTGACTTCTCTACTAGGTTCCGGGTTCGATTCACGGCTCAAGTGGGAATCAAGTCCTCCGCAGAGTATGGAAGTGTGAATATGAGAGCAAATGATGTATGTTTCAAAGTAAGATCAAGTAAAGGCGTTGTAAAAATGTGGGATTCGCTACATTCATATGACTTTCTCTACCCATTATGTTTTGCTCTTAAAATTCTTCTACAAACTATTACTATAAAAATATTGGTGCGTGGTTGAGAAAGTAAACGGAAATACTGCATTTCACCCAAAAAATCCATGTTGAGATTTCACCAGAGAAACATGTTTTGAGCATCTCTGAATCTATAAAAAACAGTATTAGGTTATACCCATAAATGCGACGCGGAGATTTTGTCGCAAATACGTTTTGAGGACCTCCAAATCAAAAAAATGTTAAGGAAAAGGTCCGTGTGTGTGTGTGTGTGTGTGTGTGTGTGTGTGTGTGTAAACAGAATAACTCAAAAGGGAAATGCGAGTCTTCCAAAGATTCGATATGAAGATTTTTCAAGAAAATCCCCTATCCCCTAAAATGATCCTTTACAAGGAAAAGTTTTCGTTGTTTTTGATTTTCTAAAGACCAGGTCTAGAGATTTTGATTAAAGTAAATATCTTTAAGATATTTGCTTGACAAATAAAACGTATATATTGACTTTTCTAGAAACGTCTGTGAAGTCCTATCCATTCATAACATATTTTATTTATATTATAAACAAAAACTTGCTACACAAAATATGTAGTTGTCTTTGTTACACCGTTTGTTTCAAGTAGTTTTTTTGTGTCATTAGGGATTTACCGTTCGCCTCTCACCAAGGTGGACCGGGTTCAATCCCAGGGAACTGCATTTGGGATTTGTGGTGAACACAAATGCGGGTTTTCTCCGCGTTCTCCGGGGTTACATTCATCTCACCGTCATTTCATATCATCTCCTTCCTTGCTGTCGTACCATGCTTCGGGCAGATCACCCATCCTGACTATTCTCTTTGATCCATAGTCTCTGCTCCTCGACAGGCATCTGACCCCAGGCACCCGTTTGTAAGTCCTGGTGGATGTATGTCGTAACAACGAGGAGGGTAAACAGGGAAAAAAGAAGCAGTCATCAGGTGTTTCCTAGATATTCGTTGTTGGTTTAAAATGTTCAATATTTCGTCATTTTTTTAAAAGTATTGTTACCATTCACTTATTTCTCGTAATGTCATGGAAAGGGGGCGAAATTCCAAGGCCAGCATATAGCGACCCGATTTTAAAGATTTGACTATCGCTTCGGCATCCGTCTTGTACGTACAACGAAATGTGTAGCGGAACTATTCGTATATCTGTTACGGTTTGCCAGTTATACAACATTAATTCAGGTCGAAGATGATTTTACAGGGTATTCACAGAAAATTCAAGACATATGTTTGTAAGTAATTTATATGTCTTAAACATATCGTATTTTAATCAAATTGGTTCAGTGATGAAAAATTGTACACGACAGGGTAGTTTGGGGAGAGGGAAATTTGATGAAACCCTTTCTGTCCCGCTCTTGGTTGTTTCTCCACAACTGCGAGTGTCTTCTTGTGTAGACTTATTGAATTGTGGGTAAGATGTGATCTCTCTTGTTTTGCTGCACTGACCTACTGTGTTTTTGGCAAGCTAAGATGACAACCGCTGGTCAAGCAAATGCAAATAAATGTCACCTGAAGAAACGAACTGTTTTGCCTATGCACAGTGCATGTACACATCCGTTACATGGCGTACCGTTACTAGGGTACTCCGTCAGTCAGGCAAGAGTTTGTTTCCTGATCCAACAATTAGAGCTGTTATTTTCTCCACGCGAGCCGAGTCTCAGCGTTTTATCATTCAAAAGTCAAGGTTAAAGGTTTAAACGTGACGATTAGCATAGGAATCTTCAAGTACCGGAAACGCCTTAAATACTAGGCAAGCCACAATACTACTCTGCCTACAAGTGACGCTTATTCTTCGTAGGGCATTGCTGCACGAGGAAGCAATTCTAATTTTTATAATTATGTTTCCTACTCGTTCAAAACGCCAATTTCTGTACCCATATATCCCTTATGTATTTAAATATACAGATCACATAAAAATTATTCTTTTGTTCGCCTATGTTAATCATGAGAAGTGCTTACACAGAAATTATTTCAAACCAGGTAACAAGTAGATATTTGATTAAATGTAACATGCAGAAACAACATTCGATGTTTATATGTTAAATATACTTTTATGGTAACCTTCTCAAATTCTTTCTCAAAATAAGGATAAAGATAGCTAATCTGTTACATTCACATTACTTCTACAAGCTATCCGTCTATCTACTTCATGTTAATCGAGATAAAACTTTGCAGAAATAATTTCATTACCTATACATTTCTTGTAGGTAGACTGCCAAAGAAAATCTTCGGTAGATTTTGTATCGTTTTCTAGGGTCTTTTAAGGCGTGTCCTTCACCTTACCTATCGCAGAGCGTGGTGGCTTGATATCACAGTACTAAGGCGGAAAAGAGGGTAGGTTGATGCCTTTGCTTTTTCTGGTGTTATTGAAACCAAAACCAGTCATGCCGTATACTAGCGAAATTACTCGTGGACGTATCGTGGGCCTGTGGGAGGCTGGTCGCACTGTCACAGCAATTGCAACGCAGTGCATAACTGTTTTATAGTAAATTACTTGATAAACTATTCCAGGAAAGTGGGCAAGACGGTCTACATACTCGTCAGAATGGGGCACTCCACGTAAAAAATCTGCAGATGATGATAATCGTTTACTAAATGAAAATTACTCTTTTGTTATACTTGGCTGATAATGTTTATAAACTACAGATAAATGTTTATGGTTTACCGAATATGACATACATATTATGGCAATAAAATTGGGTTATATTTTTTGTTTATAATCCTGTTGTGTTCTTATGAGCAGGAATAAGTTAGTATTAACCAATTATAGTTTAAATTAGAGGGAAAGCATGCTGCTTTATTTATTTATTGTTTAGTTATGTTTGCTTCTATGCAGCAACAAGAATTGATATCATTGTGAGAATACAGATCTGTTTATTTCCGTTATAAAGTGCTGCATTGCTATGCATTTAATGAATACCATTCAAGCTTTAATTTGCGCCCCTGAAAATCTACACATTCTACATTTCGCTAACCTGGGCACTCATCCAGTTTTCCCCTTAGCCTTAATCCCTTTCAAAGGCGTGTCCTGCACTAGCCGATAAGGTATGGGCTACCAATCACGATGCGAGGTCTGTATGACAAACTGAATGCACTCACTCTACCTCTTTCTCTTGTAGACAATACGATCGAGAGCGTAAATATATATTTCGTTTCTACGCCATTTTGTAACCTTTGTTGTGGTTATTGGTGCAACTATTTATCAGAAGGAGTGGCGCACCCTTGCACCGTGGCCTAAAGCAACCAATGAAATGGCCACGTACAACGATAAATAATGTGACGTACACGCGAGATGCAGTGAGATTTTCTTTGGCGCTTTTTGTACAAGTGGGATACAGGGTCTGAAAAGAATCAAAAATAGAGTTTCTATATGCTGGCTATATAATTGCATACTCTTTGTATGACATGACGAATGGCGACACCGACATGGTAGTTGAGATAATTAAGGTAAGGACTCGTAAACGGGAGGTCTGCGGTTCAAATTCCGTCAGGACTGTCTTCCCTGACTGAAGTTTTCTTCAGTCCTCATAACTGGAAAATAGCAGGGAGGTACACTAAACTTCGGCCTGGAACGTTTCATTCCCAAATTTCCTTTCCCAATTATCATTTCATTTGGTGTTTCATCAAGTGTTCACCACTTTTCGTGTCGTATGCGGTGAGATTGGATGTTAAGCATTACTAAATAGATTAACAAAGATAAAAAAGTCTGATGTGTTGCATTCACATGACTTTCTCTACCATTTATTCTTTATTAATGGGTATAGAAATTATTCTTCGAAAGTATATTTTTCTATCTACTTCCTCTTAATCGAGATAAACCGTTGCAGAAATAGCTACATTACACATTTCGTTATAGATACAAAGAGACAGCGATAGTCAAATGTTTAAGAACTGGACGCTATACGCTGGCCTTAAAATTCCATTCTGTTTCATGCAATCGCGAGAAACAACTGAAAATCCAGGAATTATAAAGAATGACAAAGTATTGAACAAATCGAACCATGAATAACTGCTCAGAAATGACTGTTGTCACAAAAAAGTGGTTTGAAATAAATGTGTGTTTTAAAGAGATCTACATTTTTGTGAAGTGCAATTTCGTCTATCGCTTAACGTTTAGCAGTTATACAAGATTATACAAAATTCTGATGTGTTGCACTCACACGAATTTCTCTACTCTTGTACAAGCTATTTTTTACAAACGCTTATTCTCCATCTACTTCATATAAATCGAGATAAACATTTGTAGAAACAATCTTATTGCTAATTTTCTTGTAGGTGCGAGGGGAATATGGTAGGCTTTAAGCGATAGTCGAATATTTTAAGAGCTGGTTGCTATGTGGACCAATTAATTATCTTTGAATGTCCAGGACATTTTCTGAAAATATTCGGGTCGCATCTTCCAAGGATGTTAAATTTAAACACCAAGTTTGACATCCATACGAAGTTTAATTTTTGAGTTATGTTTTTCATACACACATACATGCACAGTGGGCCTTTGGGGGGGGGGGTTCAGAAGATCCCAAAATGCGTATTTTCGGTGAAATCTTTATATTAAAGTTTTGGCTGGAATGTAATACTTAATCTACTATTGTAGACAAATAGTACAGAAAGTAAAAGAAGGGACAAAAAGCAAATTTTCAAACGTTAGCTTCTGGAAGAAGTTTAATATATAATAACGAAAATTTGGAAAAACTAACTTATATGACAAAAATCCTGTGCTTTTTCTAGCAGTTTTCCAGTTATATAAAACTCAATTCAGCCCATTTCTGTAGTGTGGGAATGGCGTGTCTCCCTTACATTCAAGTGGTCCCAGATCGAAATTCGGTTAGGGTGAGTTACCCGGAAAAGGTTTTTTCTGGGGTTTTCCCTTCTTGTGAAGACGCTCTATGGATCCTGGGATCATTTGAGTATTATTACAATTATTTTGTTCATTCATGGTCGGATATGACCTACCAGATTAAAGGATGTTCAACTTAAAAAAGGAACTTATTTCGGTGAAAAGGATTTCACATTCTATTCCCAGAAAATTCAAGATATACGATGTTTCAATCTAATTTAGGTTTCTGCATTTTAAAAACCATGACATTGAAATTTGCTTATCAGCCCCACGTTATGTGTTGAGCAGATTTTCTTACGGTCAATTAGAAAGCAGGTGCAGTTGGTCAGCCGAGGTACAGCGACCTCAGTTATGGCGGGATTATAAACCCGCTGCATCTTCACAATGAAGCGAGATTCAACTGATAACGCTTATGCAACTTATTGTTCTTCTAAAGGAGTCATTGAACGTATGTAGGCAGCGCAGGCGAGGGAGAATAAATGATGCTTTTCCGTAAGAGTTTTTATAATTGTGCAACCACATCTGATTTGCCCGGGTCGAAAACCTCGGGTGTATAAAATGGCTGTATCAAACCAATTAGGGTCCAAGTAAGTGCAGCACAGTACAGTTCGATTAATACGGTTATACAAGAACCAAACTATCCTTTAAATGGACATTTTTTTCTTTATTTTTGATTATGTCAAGAATTCGTCAAACATATTGACTAATAAAAGCCATATACTGCAATTTCGGCCTGTTAAATCTTCTTCATTATGAGAATTTTGTATAACTGGTATACATTATGAGATGACAGAAACTTAACACACAAGAAATGAAGATCTAGTTAAAACAAGCCATTTGAGTCAAATACATTTTTTGCAGAATCAATCATTTCCAGTACCTTATATTTTTAAACACTAAGATACCATTCGTTTGTCTTTCGTGATGTTGTGCAAAGAATATGGAATTTCAAAGCCGTCACCTAGCGACCAGCTTTTTAAATATTTGATTGTAGCCTCAGCCTGTACCTACAACGATAGGCAATGAAAATATTTTTGCAAACGTTTACATCAAACTAAGCATTTTGAGGTTAGGAGTGTGGAGTTGCAAATGCATTATAATAACAGGAGTGCTGCATTAACTTAATCGAAATCTGACTTTATGAAACACCAAAATGAAAATGTAACTCACCCAAAAAGTTTGCATGTACTATCCCAATGAGTACTGTTACACAATGAGACATTACATCCACGTACTGTACTGAACAAGACGGTATTACCCCCCATCAGTGACTAGTACTATACAAGAGTATATTTTGTTTACATCCGGCACTCACAAACAGAGATTCTAGCATGATGGATTTAATGTTGTCATAAATAAAAGCTGCTTGTTCCTAACCTCAAAATGCTTATTTTGGTACTGTATTTCTGCTCTTCAATTTTCTGCACATTGATTTTCTACACCCAGTATATAAAATGAACGATTTATTAGCTTTTTTTCTAAACAGTGTTTCTTTAGGATTCAGGGGACCTCAAAGCATGTATTTCCGGTGAAATATGTATAAATAATTTCTTGTTGGAATATCATATGTTCTGTATCTACCATGGTAAGAGGTCGACAAAGAAGAAAATCATACATCAGTTCATTTATCGCATGAAAACAGACCAGATCTTGACTGACTGTAAGAAAGAACCACAAGACACTGATTAGGAAACACGCCCTTTAATAGCCTTAGCAATAATTGAAGTGAATCAGTTGGCTAACCTTGTGTTAATGACAGGTCCTGATTGGCCGGAATATTTCCCGTGGTTCCTTAGTTTATTGAATGATCTTCCATTGAGGTTGTAACAATGGCACATTTAAGAGTAAATACCCTAGGTTGGGGGACTGCTAATTCAGGACAAGCCCAGGGTAATGTTCCGGTTCCGCGAGGTGGTGTCCTTGCAGGGTAACGGGAGCTTCAAGGTTCAGGTGTGTTCGGAAGAGGAAGTCTCAGCTGTGGTGTGTCTGGCGTTCATTTCACACCACAGACAATTTTATATTTAAATAGCATAATCAGACGCTGTATATTTTAAATGGGGATTCTAAAGTCGGTTAGTTAGGACCTTTTACTTAAGCATAGGACAAAGTGTTTACTTATTATGAAAGTGTTTGTGGGTATATGCACGCTAAAACACGTACATAATCGTTTCCTAAACAACTAGTAGTAGTAGTAGTAGTAGTGGTATTTATTAGGTACTTAGTATTACATTAATTGCAAACACAGTCGCATGGGTCATAAGACCGTACATGCTCTCTAGAAAAATACCTGGTCTGTATACGCGACTTGCGGGATCGACCAGAAACAGCTATGTTTTTAATCACCACATTATATACATACATATAAAATTGAAAAACACTCTGAATCACACACGCAAACACACACACACAAGTGTTCAAGCACCACATATATTTAAAGAAAATTTACAAAAACACCTTATCTCTTAGTATACATACTTCCATTAAGTATGTGCCCAAGCTTGGCCAGTTTTGACTGTTTAGAATCAAGTCCCAGCATGCTGTCCTCCGTCTGTTGGAAGCCAAAAATACTTCCGGTAATAATGTTTTCCTAATACCCTCCATCTGCACGCATGCTGCCAAAATATGCGTCCAGTCTTCTTGTTCCCCGCATAATGGGCAAATCCTCCTGCCATCATCATCAGCAATCTTGTGAGCTTTCCATACTCCCAACCTAAGCCATGCTATTCCCGTCCTCTGTTTTATACCTACTTCCAAAATATATGTTTCCTTACCCCACCTAGTTTTTGTTTCATTTTGTAGCTCCAATGTTGATCTTTGTCTACATTCAGACTCTATTTTCTGCCTTTTATATCACATAGTCGTCTTTTGAGTTTTTTCACGGCACTGTGTGTATTTTCATTACCCCTTTGCCAGATATCGTTTAAGCCTATTTTTGATAATTCCCGTTGTAACCCCCCCCGCCCACCATTTTGGATGCTGTATGTTGTTCATTTGATGACGATAACATATTGCTCTCAGAGTTATTTGATCACCTTTAATTATTTGCAACCAGTACTTAACTACATTTAGTTTAGCAAATACAGCATCTTCCCAGCATCCTACCTCACGAAGAACTCCGTAGTTTGAAGTACCCCTCCCCAACCCTAGAATGACCTTCCAAAAATTACATTGTACTTTATTTACACAATCCACCCTCTCCCATCCCCATACTTCACTGCCGTATAGTAATGAGGACCTAACCATTGCTTCATACATGGTCTGTAATGTTTTTACTGGCATATCTGGTACCCGCGTCAATATCCTTAATACTTCAGAAAGTTGTCCAATCCTTTTGTGTTTTATAAACTCCATCTTCTTGTTCCATTTTATACCCATATCAAACCTTATAATAGAAAAGGATTTACAAGGCCTGCAAAACAGAACATAGATATTAAGACGCATTGACTTTTGACAGTTGTTGTTTCACAGAAAATGCGCGTAAAACAAAATATAAGCGTTATTTATTCCAAGGAATCTTTATACAAACTCTAAAGCAAATTTTATGATCGATAGTAAAATATGTCGTTCTATAGAGGTGGGGAAAATAATTGTTATTAACTTGTCACTTACTCCACCACACAGCTAGTAGGTAAGAATTCAATACAGAGATTTCACTGAAATACATGTTTTGAAGCCACTATATTAAAAACAACTTTTTAGAAAAATGGCTCTTAAATATTTTGATGAAAATACCATAGATTTAAGATATTTAAATGGCAAATGAATATCTTTAGTTTTTTCGTAATAGCCTCTGAAGCCTTCTTTGTCAGAAATGAATTTTGTATAATGGGTAAACCATAAATCGTACTACACAGAAAGTGTAGAAGTCTTTAAAATACAATTTATTTCAAATGTATTGTGATATAAATCATTTCGATATACGCATTATTACTGATTTGAAGTTTCAATATTTTGTAATCTTTTAAAATGCTGTGGCTATTTCATTTGTTTCTCGCGATGTCATGGAAAGAGTATGGATTTTCAGTACTAACATTTAAAGATTGAACTATCGATTCGGTTTCCTCCATTCCTCTTGTGCCTTCAATAAAATGCTTTCGTGAGACAATTTTGTAGAATCTATATAAAAATAAACGATAATGGGTTTTGGAACCAGTGTGCATTCCGTGGCAGAATCATTCGCCACTACAAATATTCATTAGAATGGAACGCTGTTTTAGCTGCTGTGGTTGGATGCTTCCTCTAATTCTATGACATCCGGTCGACAACCATAACTTCATCAGCTGCACGTTTTCATTTTGTGGTAAACCGATCGAGTGTGACTTTTGACTAAAGCGTAAAGCACCGCCTTCGTTCTCATACCGGAAACTGATTTACTCTACAGCCAATAATCCATTAAAGTGTAACACACATACGTAAAATATTCACTAGTCCATTTGGCAAATACTGGCCGTCTAGTGAACTAGGGTTTTCTAAAAGCAGATAAGTAATGAATTGCATTGTTTTTACTAGAATAGTAGCTAGATTTGTACTACGTTATGAAAACTATCTATTACCTGTGTCAGTTTTGTCCATCCGCATGTACGTATGAAACAACTCGCGAGTCAGAAGCTATAAGAGATTTGCCAAAATATGGAAACACATTACTTTTTGGTTTAAATACATACAAAATTATGTTTATACAGAGAGTCTCCTAAACGTTTTAGTTACTTCATACTGCTGAATTTTCTTCAAAGTTTATAGAAAAACAATATACGAGACATTCAAATGAGTCTCTACCCACTGTAGGTTATTTTATATAGCTTTTTAAAACTATTCTTATAAAATCTTATTATTTTATCTAGTATATAATAGAGATATACTACTTAAAGACTGGTTCCTGAGGTCGCGGTTCAAAGCCAGCGGAGGGCCATAGACTTTTTGGGCGTAAAAGGTCCTTAGTATGGCTTCCTTCGGAACGGAAGTAAAGCCGGTGGTCCCGTGTCGTAGATTTACGGCATGTAAAAGAAAATAGGCCTCTGAGCAAAATTTCCGATCTTTCACGCCCAATATAGAATGGGACGCTAAGGACCACAGCAGTTAAAGAGCGTCCATAGGTAAAACTAATTTTTTTATTACTTAATAGAGATAAACCATTACACATTTACATTTGTAGGTGCAAGAAGGACACGATAGGCTAAAACGATAGTCAGACTTTTAAATAGCAAGTCGCTACGTGATGGCTTCAAAATTCCGTCCTCCATGCAACACCCCCACCCCAAAAAAGTAGTGACTTGCCACTTAAGGAGTACAAGTATTTGAAAATTCAAACAAAAAATAAGGAATATCTCGGAAATGGTTGACGCTACAACAAAATTATATTTGACATTAAGTTGAGTTTTAATGAGATCTACATTTTTGTGTAGAAAGATTTTGCCTATCTCTTACGGTTTACTAACTACACAAAATTAATTCAAAATGAAGAGAACTTCACGGGCTATTTCCAGAAAATCCTAGATATAGATTTTATTTGCTAACAAATATCTTAAGAATAATGTATTTTAATAAAAATGATTAGATCCACTTTTGAGAAAACAAAAGCAAGGAAAAAGGTAGTTTGGGATGGGGGTTGAGGAGGTAGTCTATCTCACTTGCACCTACAATGAAATGTATAATAAAGCTATTTCTGGAAACGTTTATTACAGTTAACATGAAGTAGATAAAAGTAAGTTTTTGTAAGAATATTTTGTTACCGAATGGCTCGATAAAGTCATGTGAATGTAACATATTATATAGGTATTTTTCTATATAAATAAATGCAATTTAGTAGTTGAGTGCAAAAATTTAATATTTGTTTTCTATCTTTGCAGGTAAGGATCGGGACTGTATACGATAAAGATATTAAGGTAGGTGAGAAAATGTGAAAACGTAGTTTTCATAAAAATTACGTTAAGCATTTAAATTTGTAGTTACTTAACAGCGTACCAGAATTGCCTCATTTTCACAAATATGACTCATGTTTTGTAAAGGAGATATTAATTCATAAACTTTACTTTAACGCTGTATTTTTTAAGAGGAGTTTAAAGGTCCTACCTCATCAATATTAAATCTTCTATATTCATGAACCATTCCCTTGGTAACTATTCAAGATACCTATCAGACTGAAAGATTTACAGAATGTAGATTCATAACTTCTAAGTTCACTGATATATTATTTACTCTACCACGTACCTAAGGTAGAGAAGGTATTGCATTCCACCCAAAAATTCGATACCGGGATTTCACCGGAAAAGGATATTTTGAGACTCCCTGAATCCGAAAGAATCATTTTTAGAAAATGTCCCTCTCTGTGTGTGTCTGTGAAAAGCATAACTCAAAAACGAAAAGTCGAATAAATACCAAACTCGGTATCTTCCAAAGATGCGATACGAATATTTTTTTAAGAACTTTCTCCATCCTAAACTAGGCTTCACATGAAACATTTTGGGAAATTGTTTATTTTGTAAAAAACTGCCTTAACGATTTTGATTAAAATACCATATATTAAAGATATTTACATGACAAATAAAATCTATAGTTTGAATTTTCTGGGAATAGCCTGTGAAGTTCTCTTCATTCGGAAGGAAATTTGTATATCTAATCTTGTATAACTGGTAAACGTTAAGTGATAGACAAAAGGGTATTAAAATGCTGTAGAATCAACTATTTCCGAGATATCCGTTATTAATGCTTCGATTTGTTAAATAATCTTTCTAACCCTGTCCAACATACGGCTTGTGTGAAAGAACAATTAATTCCGTTCTTGTCATTCTTTTTAAGCCCCGTAAATTTTCAGTTATTTCTCGCGATTGCATGAAAACAGCATCGAATTTTAAAGCCAGATATAGTGCCCAGTTCTTAAACATTTGACTAGTGCTGCTGTTCCTTTCATATGTCTAACGAAATGTGTAATCTAGCTATTTCAGCAAAGGTTTATCTGGATTAAAATAAATAGAAAAGTAGTTAGAAAAATATACTTTCGTAAGCATAATTTGTATACCCATTAATAAGCGATAGAAGGCAGAGAAAGGTATGTGAATGTATCAAATTTTTATCCAGTATGTTTGTGAATTAAATATAGTTATATTCTTAATCATACCATTAAAATTGATCAGAAATTGTTAGTTTAGAAATAACCAAATATCTTATCAAAATCAAAGTGGATCTATAACAGATTTACAGATTATTTTACGTTCTAAATTTTAATTTAGATATCTTTAGTAGCTCTGAGAAAGTGGTTCACTTATACCCGATAATATCAAAACTGTTCATAGCTAAAATGAAGAAAACAAACTCCATATATTAGCTTGAGCACACAGAAAGCTGCCACACTTAACAGTAGTATCAATTTGTAGAACAAAAACTTCCCCTAAAAATGGGCTAAAGTTTACCACTATACTCCAGTGTGTGGCTTTATAATTTATTTATTGTGAAGTGGATATATATTGTCTCATCAGCGATAAAACATGCATAAAATTTAAAAGAAAATTCCAATTAATAAGGCTACACTAAAAGTTAAAAAATATAATGATTTGGTAATTTTCACCATTTAATTTCTCCTTAAATTAGAAGAACTCCTAGAAAGTTTAGATATAGGTTACTCATCGAAGGGGACATCTGGCGCACTGTGACCTGCAGAGATCTGTTGCGGCTACCACCCCCAGCAGGAAGGGATGAAGTGAAGGAACCAGAGGCCGCAGGCAGACAGGCTACACAGACGCGCGGAAATCCCTAAAATTTCTAACTCAAGACTCGTCCCACTACTACAGCTACCTAGAGAGGGTGATATTCCTTTGAGCAGGCACCCGCGCAATTTGTTCGGTACTGCCATACACCACGAAATCTAGGAGCGCACCTGAAAGATGAAGGAAACGGAATGAAAGGGAAATCATGGCAAGAAAATCGTAATAGAGAATAAACCACCCCGGATTCCCCTGTCGACCCAGGTAAATCACGAAAAACCCAGAGAGTGGGCGGTCATCGGGGATCGAACCGGTACCTCCCAAGTGCGAATCACACACGTTACCGTTTTGTTTATGTAAAGAAGGAAAAATCTCGGAGTGGCAAGGCCTCCTTAAACCAGAAGCAATTTTATTCTATCGTAACTCTCCCCTGCTAGAAGTCAAGTTACGAAAGCAAGCATATAGTATTGGATTACTTAACGTATCTTAGCAACGCTTGGTTTACAATTTTAGCTGTTCGTAATAACCCAAAACGGTGTTGGCGGAGAGCTGTTATTCTTCACCTGACGTCTATTTTTTTTAACATAAATTGCTGTCTACGTCACATACATCACTTAAATAACGTTAGTCGTGCAGTTATAGCTCTAATGGCCTGTTATTGCGGAGTCGGACGTCCTTGAGTGAAGAAAAATACCACAAAACACGTTATTAACGTTACTCATCGTCAACTAGCGGTTTTCATTTGTCATACCTTAGGCGTCGTTATTCAGAATAGGCCGAGAAGAGGATAGACATAGGCATAGAAATTTTGAATATATTGAACGGTTTTTTACTTCCACTACCGCTTCGATATCCAAAACTTTGACACTAGGATTTCACCGAAAATGCACTTTTTGAAGTCTGTCGAATAAAAAATGGATCGTGTTTCGGTGTCAAAAGTCAAGATGAGCATTAAATTTACTTATTTGATTTATTTGATTAAATTTATTAAGTTCAAAGCCCATTTTCTCTGGAAGTAATTAAGATATCACAATAAATTTTTCCCTGCATATGCATGCATATACTGATATTCTTTCATTATTGTATTTAAGCAATTGATATATAATTTCTAAATAATTAACTCATATTAACATTATATCAAACATTAATATGAGACCTACTTCAGTAATTGTAGATCCACAATGTAAGCAAATTAGCATGAATATGCCTCAAAGGTTTCCAAGTGTTCCTGAGAAAATGCTTTATTTACAAAAATTAAAATTTTCGGAAATTTGTGATTTGAGCTACAAATGCAGGTAGCTAATATAGAATTTTCATAAGCAAATGCAGGGTAGGAAGAAATGGGAATTTAAATCATACAGGAAATGTCGGAAATTTCTCTTAATCTTAAAGAAAACCACAGCCTTTTAGGAAATATATATTCTTAACCACAAACACATATAGGCTGAATCAAAATTATTAAAAATATATTAAATATACCTACTTCTAATACAACAAAATTGTAACTTATATATCTAATGAATCATTGTCTAAATACCAATATTATACAAAGAAAAAAGAAAAATGCACTTTGCATGTAAATATTGTAATTTATTCACCCCTTAAGGATACAAAAAGAATTGTTTTAAGGGATTCCATTTACTTAAGCTTTTACGTGAAAAATGTATATCAACTCTTAGTTTATCAAAAATGGCTCTAAAGATTTTGATACAAATATCATCGATTTGGGAAATTGGCTTGACAAATAAAATGTATATATACATTTTCTGTATACAATCTTCATTCGTAATGGATTTTTGTAGGCAAAAAGTTACTTCATCTAAAAAGGTGTATCTTTATTTAAGGAGTTTAAATCCATTGCTCTATTCTGCCATATTAAAAATTAAATTGATATAAATATTGTTAAAACAGAAATTAGTAATAAGAATTTTAATAATCAATCTGGAAAAGCTTTACAAAATAGAATTAATAATTATACTCCGTTAAAATACTACATTTTATATAAAATGCTTTGTGACTTTAATAATTTCCGAAAATTTCTCTGCTGTTGTTTATTATTTCATTTTCAGCAGTACACTTTGAAATAATGATTGTTTTTTTCTTTTCTAGTACATATAAAGAGTTTGTATTGTCTGGTAAGCGTTATGTAAGAGACTTGTTCTTAAAAACAGTTGGCTACTTTCTCAGCCTACAAAATGTATATTATTTACGTGATATTATCGAAATGACACAAATTCTTACGAATGTTTATTATCGTTAACAGCAGCTGGATAGAAAAACAAAGCTTGCATGAATAATTTATCAAATGTATGAGAAAATAAATAATAATGTGTAGAGAGAGTCGTGTGAATGTTTCATGTTAGGCATTTTTCTTGTTTGGGTTGCAGGAAAATATAGTAAGCGTTATAATAATGTTTCATAAATTCTGCCTTAAATCTGCTTACCAATGCAGTTTAACCCGTCAACCAGAATGTACACTTCCGCAAATAACGTTACGCAACTGTTCCATATCGTTACTATATCATAGCGTTCGCACTTTACTTGAGTATTCCCTTATACACTTGGGAAGGTTCGCCGTTCATTATCATTCAACCAAGAGGGTTGGAGAGGGTTGCTTCCGAGGGTAAAGGTCTAGTGACCCCCACGGGGAAGTGTCTGCTGCCCAATATCTCAAAACGTAATTGAAAAACATAATTCAATCGTGTACTTGTGTGTGTTCTTGCTAATTAGCGTCTAACTTATTTGTGCTGTGTAGAGAAAACCTGTGAGTTAACGTGCTGTGGGACCATGTGCATAGAAGCCTACTTTGTTAGCTTTAGTTTATATTATATATATGTAATTTTTCGTCTGTTTCTTTCCGATAACAGGTTGCCTTTTAATACAACTCTGCCATTTTAGTATGGAGCTATTTACAATGAAAATTAAGCATTAGCATAACGACATAAAACTTAAGAATAAACTTAACGCAAAATGTCACCCACAACCACAAACATAAATATAAACGGCAGCCACTTGCAAGAGAGCTTGAAACAGCTGAGCTAATATGGCGGTGTATTAAACGACCACCGACAGTATACGCGACAAAAGAGGTTATACACAGTAACACGCATAAAAAGTGTCCCATTCCCAAGATAAGTGTTTTTCCCACTGTAAGATTTGCACTTTCAGGTAACCAACTTTTGACTCCACCCACCGGAATCAGTTCGCTATGTGACTGGCTTGAAGAACAATCTAGAGACACACAAACGAACCAATGGGCGATGTTATAATCGATATGAAATGAAGAGGTGGTACAGATACCGCCTCTGTAAACGTTCTTCGCTACGATTAGTACAGAAGGAAATACCATAATATTTGGCCTTCTGCAGGAAGGGGTGACACATTATTTGCATATGGTGTTAAACTAAAAGACAACTACGACATTTATAAGAGGATTTTCATCAGCGAAATGGGGGCCGAAAACAAAAGGTTTTTCGTATTCATTTCCGTTTTTATTATATTTTATTTTTGCGCTTAAGTTCAACGAAGCATTGCCTTAAAGGTACCTACTCCGCCAGTGAGATCATGTGACATATAATGTTACTCTTCGGCAGTTCGGCCATATTTTTGGGGTTGTGAAAGTACCCTGTCAATCCAGCGGCTAGAAATTATGCTCAAGGTACAAAGCAGCTCACGCTGGCAGAGGGTGGGGCTATATTTGACATTATCAACGTAATCAGCTGCGTTCCATTATGGGCTACTTTTTATGCAAATCAGTATACCTATATATTTAAAAATGAACAATAGCTAGCTCCTTGGTTAAAGGATGTTAAACTCACAAAAATACTTCATCTACCATCACAATTTGCTTTGCTGCGATTCTTAAACATATCCCAGTAATTCCTGACCCGTGATATAAAACAGAAAGGCAAAACATGGCGACGAAGATGACAGAGTGATTACGTGATGAGAATCGCTCTCTGATTGACTGGTTTCTTATGTTTGGTGCAGACATAACTTGAAACTTGGACCTTGCAAGCTTCTAAGTTTATGTTTAATTCATTGTTTATTTTTATGTTTACGTGATTCATTGTGAACGATTCCATTACAATGCGTAGATATCATTTAGTATTTAAGTTTACGTTATGCCTACGCTTAATTTTCCTTGTGAATGGAGACTAATGATTTCAACTAGAAAACGTAAAGAAACGGTGCAATCATGGCCGTCCGTCGCTAGCAATAATAATAATAATAATAATAATAATAATAATAATAATAATAATAATAACAATAATAATAATAATAATAATAATTATTATTATTATTATTATTATTATTATTATTATTATTTTGTCGGAAATTCTTTCAATGATGCTGAACACCATGCATAGTAATATAATCCGTTTAACAATCAAACTAGATCAATAAAGCTATCATGACCTTCTCCAATAGTTTGCCTTGTTGTGTAAACATTCCCAGAAGGCAATGAAACCAGTTGAGTTGCAGTGACTAACCTTAGCTCCGATTAGATACAAGGTTTCTGCTAATGCCAATGAGAAAGCTGTTGAATATCAACGATAAATGAGATTCCAGCGTTGAAATCACCCATTAACCCATTCATTTTGAAAGAACGCATTTAGTACAAACTCATGCACGTATTTTACGTTCAAAATCCTTGAGTATCACGTCGTCCTCCGTGGTGTAGTGGATACCATGCTAGCTTCTAGTTCCCGAGGTCACGGGTTCAAATCACCTTAATCGAGAGTCGAACTCGGGACCTCCGATCTGAATGTGAGGAAGACACACTACCCCATCATCGCAAAGGATAAAGAAATTCTGCAAAACAGTCTTTTATTTAGTTACATATTTAAACACGGTTATTATAAGTGATGACAAATAAAGCTATTACTCAAAGTTATATATTCATTTGCGAATAATCTAGAACTGTGCACGTAAAACAGGACGCGAAAAGGTAAATAGATACACACACCTCTTCCTTGCTGTACATACTTCACCTGTGAAGGCTAGTAGAATGCCGCCTGAAGCTGCGGTGATGGAATAAATGGAAGCGAGTGTATCTAACTAGTAGGCAGAGGACGCGTTGCATTCTACCAAGATTTGGTCGGAAATATAGGTTTTCGGGCACGCTGAATAACAAAGAAAGCAATTTTATAAAAAGGTCCGGGTGTGTGTGTGTGTGCGAACAACTTCACTTAAAAACGAAACATCGGATAAATACAAAACTTGGTGTTTAAGCTCAGCTTATTACAAAGATACAACACGAGAATTTTCAAGAAAATCACCCCATACATAAAAACTACGTGTTACATGGAAAAATGTTCTTTATTTATGTTTTAAAAATGGCACACAGGATTTTGATTAAAATATCATATATTTAAGATATTTATATTAGAAATAAAATGCATATGTTGAATATTCTGGGAATAGTCTCCTAAGTTCAAATTCATATGAAATTTCAGATAATTTTGTAAACTGGTAAACCATAAAAAAGTACAAAAACTTACCCAAAAGATGTAGTTGTCTCTAAAACACCCACTTTATTTAAAACAAGTTATATATTTTTTATTGATTTGAATTCTTCAGTACTTCATTTTTTGAAGCACTGTCACGTTCATTTATTTCTCGTAATGTCAAAGAAAGGGTACGGAATTTTAAGGCCAGCATAAAGCAAGTCATTATAACGTTTAACTAGCTTCGGTTTTCTTATACTCCTTATATCCATGAAGAAATGTGCAAAATGTTATCTTAATTGATACGAAATATAGAAAAATAAGATTTTGTAAAATAGTTTGTAGAAGCTGTAAAAAATAAACAATTGTGGGTGGAGAGAGTAGTGTAAATTTAAAAATAGGAGTTTTTTTTAAATTAAATAGAAATGCCAGTAAAAATGCTAACCACTTGCGTTCTAGGCGTAGCGTACCGAAATAAGAAAGTGTCTTAATGCAGAAAGTAGGCTAGCATCAAGGCAGTTAGGAGCACGAGAGGCATTTGTTTACACGTAATTTGCCTTAGAAAGCCATAACAATGACAGATGTACCGTGATAAATTGAAAGGATAACAAAGTATTGAAGAAGATAGTTATGCAACATTTACATAAGATGCAGGGGCTCTTGGGTTCAAATGTCGAGGTGGTTATGTTGGTAATACTACAAGGCGATATAAAATCTACACTGAAAATAAGGCGTGATGTATGGCAATCGTGGTTTAGGCCTTCTAAATTTCATTAATATTCATTTGTGTGATGTAGGCATTAGAGAAGGTTGGACAAACAGCCGTAGTCGAGAAAGATCATCAAGAGTATACCAGCTTCTTAAATTTTTAAGTTTCATGTTTGGTGCTTGCACTTGTTAATTTATTTCTTGTTGGAATCCGCCACTGATAAAGACTTGAAAACCGCCCTTGCATGAATATCAACTTATCCACTGTGATGTTTTATGGCATTTAGAGAAATGACTCTAAAATAAAGATAAAAAGATGTTTTGTTTATTTGTTTGTCCTCTCAGCAGGCCTGGACAAAAAATCACATCAGCAAAATATTCATATTGTTTAAACAATTATTTTACATAACATGGTAAATTCCCTCAATTTCATCCGTGAGGGACTGGAATAAGAGCGCATGTTTTGAACAAAGGATTCCAGACTTCTGATAAGAAGATTTCCCATGTTGGTATTTGCTCTTATGGTTAGTTACTGAAATTAACAATTTCTACAAATTCAACTTTTGGGTGAAATTATCATAGATTTTTGCAATATAATTAGATCATAACATTCATTTTTATGATCTTATATCCATTTGGGAAAAGAAAAAATGGCCCATGTAGGAACAAGGGGATCTAAGTTGGTATTGAAATGTGTAGCTCTGCCCTTTCCAAGCGTCATCCTTCTTCCTCCCCCTTGCATAATTCTCGCCACTTAATTGGCAGGTTAATTACATCATCCCAAAAGATAAGCAGGACGTAACACTGCCATTGAGCGCCTTATGTTCTTGCTAGTTGAGTACGTTAAATTAAAAATATCATTAATAAGGCCGAGGATAACAGTCCATTTATTATGTCACTTTTTGATGTCTAGGGCTGCAAAGGGTTATATAATACATAATAATACATTCAAATTACCTACTACTACAATGCTAAGCCTTTTTGTGATTTTAGTAACTATTTATAAATCTACAGTGTTTCCTCTTTCTTTTATTCCAAATATACGAATATTTTGTATAAAATGGTCATAAGAAGTTTGGAAACAAACAAAAAACAGTCAAATGTTAACAGAAAATACTTTCGGCACAAGAAAATAGTGCAAGTAAGCTCCCTTGCTAACCCAGTTTATGATTACCGCAATTACACACACAACATAAAAGAAACACCCATGCCCACGGCAGCAGTACTTGAACCCGCGACCCTCAACTTGGCGGAGCGCCGAAGCTATACGCTACAGCGACCACTGCTACGAAGGCCGGCATTCTGGTGTTGTGGTTACTTTCTTGCATTATTGGTATCTTCCTACCAGGATAGATGGTATAGGAACAAAGGAAATCCATTAACCAGATGGTAGCACCATCTTGAAGTTGGAACAGGCCAGATGACTTAATCCTGTAATAATAATAATAATAATAATAATAATAATAATAAAATAACAATTATAAATTAATAATAGCAAAACAGATTCCAGGTTATTTAATATTTTAATTTCCTACCACCCGGAGGGTAGAGTGCCAGAGCAATATCTATGTACCTTTGTCCAGATGGCAGAACCAACTTTAACATCTTGAAGTAGGAATAGGTCAGATGACGTAATTATTGTTGAATAATGATAATTATTATGCTGGTTTATGGACCGAAGTAATTACTGAAATTGACAAATACATTGAAGTAATATCCTCTTGGAAGCAATAATTGTAGGCTCTTTTCCAAGTCTACATCAGAAGAAACGTTGGGGTAAATATTGTGGCTGTTGTGCATTTCAATGTTGCAGGTAACTCATTTCTCACCCACGTCTGCTTCTACAAGTTCGAGCCTTAACCATGATACACTGAGCTAGCCATCTCTATTTATTTACACGAATAAGAGCAGAATTCATTAAAAGAGGTTATTTCTGACTCCTCCTTCGTTTCAAATCGAGTACAACATCGTTCAGTGGTTCGTGTTTGTTTCTTGGGATTTGTCATAGAGAGGTGTGAAAACCTTATGGAAGAAAACACTATACTGGAATGGGCCACTTTTTGTGCTCACAAATGCACCTGCTCAGAGCACTGAACCGAACCTAGAACCTCTGCGTTACGGTCGGCGGAGGGCAAGCATACTGTTTAGGGAAGCTGGTTTGCTCGGCCCACGCAACCAGGCTCACTCTGATGAAATCTTCGCCGAACTCATTACACAATGCACAATGGATGCGTGGTCGTATGCAAAGCTATGAATACCTGGCAAGACGCATGCGCAGTAACGAGATACTGGCCGCGACAAAAATCCGCCGCGACCGACGTCTTCATAATGGCGTGATAAATAGTACTAGACATATGCTTTGTTGTTAATTTCCTTGCTTCAGGCTTCTTTTCTACATTTCTCTTTTCATTTCTTTGTAATCTAGAGACAAGTCAATTTATGTGCACTTAATGTTTTTTATTCTTTTCTTTTCATAGGAATAGTTAACGCTTTCGGTGACCAATCGTCTATTTCAATAACGTTTAGTTAAATGGCTGGCGGTTTACTGTAGTAAATTGATATATTTACCAAGCTTCATTTTTGTGTTCCGTACAAGTTGGATTACCTTAGCAAATGTTTTACTCTAGTAGACTTAGTAGACTGTTTACAGTAAGCATCATAGGAGGCCATGATTGCTGCTAAACTGGTAAAATGGCTGATAGGAACAGGAAATCTTTAAAACAAATAAGTTTCCTGCAAAAGATCCTTGAAAGCAAGGAAGCCTTATTTGGAAAATATTCTGCTTCTGTAATAAGAAACAGAAAAAAAAAACGGACAGAAACAAATTAGTTTGCTATTTCTGCTGACCTCATAACCAATGATAAGTCACATACTTACAGAGGTGTTACCTGAAACTGATGAAATGCTAGCCTAAAACGTTCATTTAATTCTTAAGTATTTTCAGATATTTCAAATTATGATCTTAATCAGAAAATTGTTTGTCTTCTATATTGCACAATTTCTCAATTACTGTCACTTGACTCATTGGAGGAAATATTTTGTGCCTGTGCGCTTAAAACTTAAATTATATGAACACTAGTAAATTATTTTACCCAGCCATAGAGTTAATAAAAATACCTTAGCTTTGAATTTAAGTAGAACTATCATAGTAAACTATGTGAAACAGTTATGTGTTTAATCCAGTAGACCATAGAAAAATACAGTTTACGTTATTAATAGCTGTAATAATTATATGAAAACAAAATCTAAAGCACACTATAGTAGAAATACGTTTACTAGAATAACTATTATTTTAACTGGAGTAGTTTTAATAAACACAAACTATTAATCTATTTTAGTAATTATCTAGATTTTACTAGTGGGTACTAGAGTAAAAGAAAGAGGTCCCAGAGCTAAGATATGTAGTTTCAAACCTCGTAATACAGGAGACATTTGTATCGTTTTATCGAGGACTTAGGCAATGTGGTGTGCTTTAAAGTTTCTCTCTGGTTATTATTATTATTATTATTATTATTATTATTATTATTATTATTATTATTATTATTATTATTATTATTATAGCTTCATTTGTATGGCTCCTTTAAATTCTGTGGTCATATTGGGGCTTTGATTTAAGGAACAACTCGTTGACTGTAGGTTTTTACTGGCTGGCATTAGGAAACATACATTCACAACGACATCCCTACTTCCAGACTCCATGGAGGGTAGGAAATACTTCTAATTAAAGAAAGACATTCTACCCAGCCAGGAATCGAACTCCGAACCTCTGGTTTTCTATGTCATCCAGATGATATTTACACGAAATGAAATTTAGAATTGCAACTTATGAATCCGTTTCCAAGGAATACCGTATCTACCAAAATACATTTGGTGGGTAATGCATACTAGGGCAGGAAGTAAAATGCAATTTTCCATGCTTCTTCAATATGTGCGTCTTCATAATACACGTCGTTGACTTCAATTTCTTCTTGAAATACAGAATCTCTATTATCGTTTATATTATCTTGAAACGGCATCAACTATCAAACAATTGATTCAAAGCCTCCTAAATGTTAGTACCTTACTAAGCCATCGTATTAGTTATAGCTATTGATCTAGTAGTAGCATTGTGTTACCAGAAGTCCGGGGTGACGATGGGCGAGTTCATTGGAAATGTTGTTTTTATTAATAATTAATTTAACATATAAAATACACGTTTGCCCAAAATGTAATGGACAACACATTAATGAAATACATAACAGAATCTCGAAAATATGAAGGACTCTCTCGACTTCATTCGTCTTTTCAAACTATTCCTGTACTCTATAATAATGCACTTCCCATACTCATATTGCAATATACCGTATTTTATCTTTTAAATTGTTTGTGCCCGTTCTTTATATTAACAACAAATGTTTGCAATTCGGCCTAGTGTTACCGGCAGAATTACACCAGAGAAAATTATCAGTCAAATGGAACCAAAAGCATTTTAGTAGAAACAAATACTGCAAGTAACCGTTCTGGTGTAGTGGTAACGTTCGTGTATTCCAATTAGAGTAACCTGTCTATAGCCTGCATGTTAAGTTTGCCTTTCAAAGGGCAATATGTTGAAAGAAAAGAGTAATAAACATTAATGTTGGTAGAACTGAAATGAACTACACTGGAGAAAGGAATAATTGTTGACGCCTGGTGCAGGATTAACTTTGCAACGTGCACGTAGTTTCCAACGAGATGTCGCGTAGGTCTGACAAAGAACTAGTGTCTTGTACGCATTTATTTCAAATCTATAATAAAATTAAACACAGAGAGATTATTCACGTATGACATTTTTACGGAACTTGTGGTCCGTTTTAAGCAACGCATGCTTCCCCATGTTCAAAACTCCAGAATACATATGTTGAACCACGGAAGTGATGGGAGGTAGGCCTGTTTGATACGCTAATAAACATTTTTGAGAGTCAGCTACCATGACACTATCTGTAAGTGGCTCTCCTTGAGTCATGAAGAGAAAGTGGTCTTTCCTGCAGACACGCTAAAACTTGAAGTAGCGTTACATCTCTAGAGTATGTAAGTATCCACTGGCATCATCTACCTTGTGGACAATGTTTACGGAGAGACAATGTAGATCCTGGTAAATGTTGAAGGTCTAGTGCTGCAGAATGTGTTCTTCGATATCGAAATCTCACTGAAAATAGTGTTTTGAGAACCCATGAACCTTAAAGAAGCCTTTTAGAAAAGAAAATCTGATGATGTATTACATTCACATGAGTTAATCTACGTACTATTCTCATAAAAGCTTACTTTTCTATTTACATCATGTTAATCGAGATAAACGTTTACAAAAATGGTTTCATTACACACATCGTTCTAGGTACAAGAGAGCTACAGCGGTTGAAGCGATAGTCGAATCTTTAAAGAGCTGGTTTTGAAATCCCACATTTTTTTGCAAATGAATAATGACTTAGTGCATTAAAAAATGTACAAAGAGTTGGAAATTCGAACCGATGACAACCAACATCTTCTAAAGTCTGTGCTTTAAGAATCTACATATTTTGTCCAATAGGTTTTTTTCTTGCTCACGTGGTTTACCAGTTACACAAACCTATTTCAGAGGTTATTCGCAGAAAATTCAAGATATACGTTTTATTTGATATGCAAAGATCTTAAAAATATGGGATTTTAATTAAATTCGTTAGACATTTTTGAGGAAACACAAAATAACGAAAAACTTTCCATGCAAAGAGTAGTTTGGAGTGGGGGATTTTCTAATACATATTACTGTCAAATCTTTGGAAGGTGCTGAACTGAAATGCCAAGTTTGGTATCTATCCGAAATTTCGT
Source organism: Deroplatys truncata (assembly GCA_030765065.1). Taxonomy (NCBI): domain Eukaryota; kingdom Metazoa; phylum Arthropoda; class Insecta; order Mantodea; family Mantidae; genus Deroplatys; species Deroplatys truncata. The sequence continues at coordinate 49,359,476 of CM060986.1, forward strand.
TTCTCGTTATATTGTTCTGATAGATATGCTGCACATACATGAACTTTGTTTATTTATTTATTTATTCGGTGTACACCAAAACTTATATCGAATTTCTGGATGAAATGCCGTATTTCCTCTACCTACTTCAAGTGGGTGTTAGAGAAAGTAAAGAGGTATATCTTTCGTATTCATGTCCAACGTCTTTTAAGGGTGCAGCATGATGATTTTCAAAAAATTCCCTGAACCTAAAACCACCCTTTAAATGGAAAAGTTTTGGTTACCATTCACTTCGTTCTCTATTGGGAAGCAAAGGTTTGTGTACACCCGTGGACAAAGAAAATGAGTCGTGTCTTGAACGCCAAATTTTTCTAAGTCCTACACGGCACAACGCCTTGTTTACACCATACGCATTACAGCTGTGTAGCCGCTGCAGCAAGTTGTACGGCATTATTCAACATGCTATCTTCTATGTGTGTTCTCTATAGCGCTAGTAAAGCGTAGATTACTTCTGTGGTTTAGACTGCAGGTTCTCTTTTGGCATGTAAAAACACTTTTTTCCCCTTCTGTTAATAATGTTTAATCAACATGTAGTGACTACTTATTTTCGATATACTGCATTTCATACACGGCGTTTGGTAAAGTTCCTAATAAAATAATTACTACGATGCAAAATACGTGACTTCACAATTTCATCATGGTCGCATATATATATATATATATATATATATATATATACACTTTTGGATATCAGGGAACTGTTTAGATATTGTAGCAGCTTGACGTTACACTGAACAGTGCGCAATACACGGTAATACTTCAGAAGATTTTTATTCCCTCTGTGAGGATGAGATATCCTGATGGAAACGTTGATTTGGTACAGGATAATCATCCTGTCCACACATGTCGAAAGGTTTCAAATTGGTTCTCAGAGAGGCAGGCTATCAGAGTGATAGACTGGCCTCCCTGTTTACCAGATTTAAACTCCAATGAAAATGTATGAGTCAAGGTGAAAAGAGAGCTGCGTTCGGATTATCCTGCAGATGCACGAAGGACAAAAGATGGCTTCTGGCCACAAATTCAAGAAGCCTGGGATGTTGTAGTTTCTCGTCCACGTTGCTACAGGGATTTGATTTCAGCTATAACCTGAAAATTGAGGGCAGTTATACGTGCTGAGGGTTCATACACTAGACATTAGTTTTGTTTATTGTTTATTTGCATTTATTTGTTTAGTTATTTAAAACGAGTGTTTTAATAGAATTGTGATTTTGGTTTTTGTGTGTATAGGTGTGCCTAAAACTTAAAATCCAAAGCTATATTAATGCAATATTATGTTCTACATCCAGTCATAAAATTAACAACATAGAAATAACAATAACTAATGCGAGATTTGAACTGAGGAGCTTATGAGCTGAAGCGGTGCCTTCTTAACCTCTCGGCCAACGAAACGTTACTCTGTGCTCTGTTTTCAGTACCTTATAAGCGTGACCACCGAGAAATAACGTTATAAGGTGATCATTGCCCTCACAGGCACAGACCATTCTACATTCCCTGCATGTGTGTTGTAAACACAGCTGTTACGAAGGTACACGAAGCCCTCCCGATGGTCACATGCAATCTAGGGGTTAATTTTTTTTTTTTCCACGGATGTAATCTCTGAAAATTTCCTGGAATTATTACGTTCTAAATACAGAGTATTTTTGGCAGATGGACGAAATTGATAAATCTCGTTTTGAAATTAGCGTGAAATGCATAAAAACATCAGCGTTGAGCAAATTTGCAGAAAAAGCAGAATATTATGCAAAATCCATTTAGCGCTAAAGAGTACACCTATCTGGTCAGCTATAGCTAAAAGACGGCTCAGTTGGCAACTGAATTCTGAAACATCAAACACAAGTAATAAAGTGAGGTCTACAAACAAAAGAAAACTAATGTCATCAAATACCTCCACACGTAGCATCCACTATTCCAGACCATGCACATCCTCTCCCACTTCCGCTAGCTCTACCAGCACATGACACAAAGGGATCGATAAGCCGTACATAGCATATGTGGAACACCGGAATACCTCCTAGCCTGTTCTGTAACCCTGATACCGACTACGTATGGCAACGCGTATAGACCGCGTATGTGTGTGTAGTATGCAACAAAGCACACAGAAAATGAACGTCCATCAATCAGACTTGTTTCACAGCCTTCATAAAGCGTCTTTATCTTTTCAAATAGGCTGTTAAAATAACCTGAATTAACCATATGTGTAAAACTAAAGTCGTATAAAAAAACTTCTCAGATTTTATTCGTTTCTGTGATTCAGCATAAATTACAAATGCTTCTGCAGCAAAATTGGCTTATACAGGGATGAACCAGACCACCCATAACTCTTTATTCAGGAAAATATGGCATTAAAATGTGCGAGACAAAAATATTTATAACCAATAAACATATGAACTTTCACATACGTTTGATTTCAGCCATAACCTTAAATCGGATCAGTGCGAGTAACTTTAAAACTTCAAATGCGAGGGGGAGTCAAATAACGTACCGATAAATAGAGGCTCTTTAAAACAAACAACTTTCGTAGGAAACGTTTTTATTAATTCATTATCTTTCAAGTAGAAAAGATAATATCTGTGTCTAGGCTGCAGATGTCTAGTTGCTTGTATACTAGCAGCAAAGATCCTGACGAGCCCGTACATATGATCGGACATTCGCCCAATACCATCAACATATCAAAATCATCACCATTTGTAGTACAAGTAAGGTATTTCGAAACACTTAACTTTTATGCATACTTATTTCATCAGCCACAAAAATAAAGAAAACTAAACACTCGATTGTCATCGTATTGTGCAAGGCCATCTGAATTTCCTTTGCCAACATTAATTTTAATGTTCTTTTTGTAACATGAGTGGAATAGTTATCTTCATATCTGGGGTTCGAGTACGCTGTCTTTTAGTGCACTTTTCTCTTTGAAATATATGAATTAATAAAATTAATTAAAAAAATAAAAAGTTGTTTGGAAAGGTAGAATCAGACGACTGAAAAATCCAATGCCATAGCCGGGATTTGAACCATGGATCTCCCGGTCTCCGCCCGGTTGCTCTAACCACTGAGCTACCATGTTAACATGCCATTAAATTCTCCAACTGATTCGTATTTTCCCCGGTGTTTAGAGCATTAATTGACCCAATAGTGGTTGAAACTATGAAGCCCGGGACTTAAAGTACTTACAAAAGTTGTAAGTCGCCAATTTGAGATCCCCTTGTGGTTTACCGGGAAAAATACGAATCAGTTGGAGAATTTAATGGCGTGCCGGTGTGTTGCCATGGTAGCTCAGTGGTTAGAGCAACCGGACGTAGACCGGGAGATCCGTGGTTGAAACCCCGGTTATGGCATTGAATGTTTCAGTTGTCTGATTCTACCTTTCCAACCCTGTCCAACACACGGCTTGTGTAGAAGAACAATTAATTCCAAAAATTTCTTTATTTCGAAGAGCTCTATCTAATGAGAGAGTTTGAAATTTTTAAAGTGATACGCCTCTAATACCACTTCCGGTTATAATTGGTTGATGGAATCAAGCGAAAGTCCACGTGTGCTTTAGTTATAACTATTTTTGTCTAGAAAATTTGAATCCTTTATTTTCCGAATTAAATATTGTTACTGATGGTCTGGTTCTCGCTGTATACGAAAATATGCCTCTGAAAACGTCAACAATGACAAATAATTTAGTAGTTGAATATGCAATCGACCATGGTCGCCGATGTTTTTCTTTCTTAACTTTATTCTTCGTAAAAAGAAGTTACGTAAGACGTTTCGATTAAACAACTGCATAATTACCTGAAAAAGTGTTGTAAATAAATAGATCCATTACAGTGGTGGAAAAGCTACACGTAGATTTCAGCACTGAATGCGCAGAAATGCCAACTTAGTAATTGTATATATTTAATAACATTATTAAATATTTCCATTTCTTTGCTGTGTTCCACAACTCAACAAAGAGAGAAGTAAAATAAATAAAATAATTCTAATTGTTGCTGATGTCAAGTAAATTCGTAGAAACCGAAACGCTAGGATTATAAATATATCAGCACATCTCCTAAGATATATCTTTTGGAGATTGGCAATTCTACAATAAACATGAATTTGATATTCTAAACATAAAAGATTTGTCCTATATTTTCGGCTAAAATGTGTTTTTTTTTACATTCAGAATGGCTACAAGGTTTCGAACTCGTGACCAAAGTTGCCGAGGTGTTTATTATAACGCTTGTGCATGTTGTAATTCGCTATTGTGAAACTGCTCATGAGAACGTGAATCTGATGAACGCGATTTGCGAGGATATGGGTTTGGCTGAGATGTGAACCCATGATCTTCGTGAGCTAGCTTGCATGCTATGTGCAACAGATGGTGAACTTTCATCACGAATGCTTTTCTGCATCTCTGTAGATCCCAGTGCCTCTTAGAGCCGTGAAATTAATTCTCATGTGATATAAGGTGGCCACGCCAGACAACAATGTGCAATACTGTTTACAATCTCTGTAAATTCCGGCAGTGTATTAATTTGAAACTTTCTACTTATTAACTGCACTTTCAGAAATACCTGCGAGGTTATTGCATTGCTGTTCGCTTCCTGATAAAACCAATTACCGTCCGTTATGAGTGAGCGGTAACAAAAGAAAACTGAATTTCATTATGTAGGTGGCAGCGCTTCAGTGCGCAGTATGTGTACTATGTTACGATAATCGATCGCTCGACGATTATTAATAATACATTGTTACGTGTAAGCTTAAATGAAAAGCTGGAGCAATTATAATTTTAGTTTCGGTTTATCCTTGCGAAGCCTTGCATGATTCGCGTACATAGTTTGATGAAAATGAATAAGTATAATATACTGGTAGCAAAACTTTTGTGATTGGCAACAATGCCATCTCTTTAGCTTTTCCATACCATTCATTTAACCTCAATTTATGTTTAATGAGTTTATAATGAAACCCAATATTGTAATTATTTCAAGAAGGTGTAGCAATGCTTCAAGGTAAGGTCTGTAATGTATACTCATATTATAAATGGGGATCATTTTGTGTTTGTGTGTGTGTATTAAAAAGCAATTAACACAAACTGTAAACATCTTTACCGGGTAATAATTGTTTCAAAGTCAAAGTCGCCGTGTTAATAGACTGTATACATTTTTTTTTAAAAAAAACTTCTGATCATTATCGTTTGATTTTGTATCTCTTGTACAAATGATTCTTGTAAAAGTCTGCTGTTCTATCTGCTTCATGTTAATCGCGATGTATTTGTAGAAATAGTTTCATTGCACTTTTCTTGTAGTTACAAGGTTACAGGATAGTCAAATGTTTAAAAAAAGCGGCTTTGAAATTTCATACTCTTTATATGACATCACAAGAAAGAAAAGAAATGTGTGTTAACACTTTAAAAAATCAAGAACAACAAATATCTCCGACATGGTTAAGGCAACAATATATTTTATTTGCCATCAATTGTGTGCTATAACCAGATTTATATCTTTTTGTCCAAGTTTTTGTCTCTCTTTTATGTTCTACCAGTTACACAAGAATATACAAATGCCATTTAGAATGAAGAGGACTTCACATTGACTATTCCCAGAAAATTAAATATAACCATATATATTTACTAGTCACACGAATATCTTAATCGTTAGGGTTGTTTAAAAAAATAGGCGAAAATCTTCTATGTAATGGGTAGTATGTATGTAGGTATGCATTTATTTCCATAATGCTATACAAAAATCTTACAATTTTTAATACATTGCTTTGAGTTGCTATTTTTTTTGTTTAGTCCATCATACATTTTAACACCGTGGTCATTTATGCATGGTGGGTATAACAAATTCATATTGCTTTATTCTTCCAAACCATTTTTCTCTTGCTCTCCCCATATATTCTCCTATTCTTTTTATATCCCTCTCCTTTTGTATTTTCATTATCCTAACTTTTAATACTTCTTTGTTAACATTCTCCCATTCTTTAGGTAAAAGAATCCTATCCTACACCTATCCAAATTCGCTCCCTTCCTACCTCCTCTTGCCCTATGTGCACTTAATCTAGACCAGCCACCCTTCTCTCACTAACCTATACCTACATGCACCTACTTCTCCCTTCCCCAGTCCACCTTTAATTGTCTATATAGTTCCAAACTTTTCTTTCCTTCCAGATTTTGAATAATTCTTGTTTCTCTACATCTTCCACTCTGTTCCTCACTTCTTTCCAGAAACCTTTAACTAACCCCTCTCTCTCCTCCAATAAGTTACCCATTCCTATTTCCTGTAGAATTCTTCTTATTCCTTGAGTCCAGAGGGGATTTTTTTTAAATCTTCCTTTTGTATCTTCAGAATTTGTTGAACTTAAAATACCAAGTTTGGTTACTTACTCGAGTTTTCTTTACAGGGAGTTTTTGCTTACTATACGTATATGGTAACTAAAGTAATATAGGTAAGCTAATTTATGGACTCTCGATGTGAATAATGGTTAACTAATAGAGAAAGGCTGTCCCAAGTCAGATTTGTATTAGTTCTGCATCTGGCAAGGTAGCTTTAAGATACTCTGAACGTCTTTTAAATGGTTACCGCAAATGATGTAATTTCGGAGTATAAAAATGAAATATTGGATCTGTATAGGTGCCATTTTCCACCACACAGATACAGTTCGGTGTGCCTTAACAAGCACGCTACAGAGGTTATTGTTCCACTTCTACTAAACCAGATTGCACACTCAGATACCGCATTGCCTAACCTAACATACAAGTTTTACTTTTCACTTCGGTAAGGCGATAGTTCTGTCAGAGTCTTGTTCCTTATGAGAAATTAGCACACTGGTGCTGTTTGGATGTTAAGTGGATACCTTGGGTAACAGGAACTGTTGCTAATTACAACAGAAACTCCGGAAAAACAGCGACCCTAGGCACGTACCGTTGTAAAGCTCCTTCATTTGTTTTCTTCAAATTAATGACATTGGAGATTCTAGTTATTTTCCTTCATATGTTTTTCCGCGACCATTTAATAATGGCTACTAGTTCATTATCATATCACTATGGTAATGAATTAATATGCTTATATGCATAGAATAATATGCCCCAGAGGCGGGGGTTTGTAAGATGTGATAAAAGCCCAAAATATACAAGCATAGTTTTCTTATATATTTTATCACTCACTCTCTTAACTTCGCACCGTTTCACATAGCGTACATATGCCACTTCATCTGTTAACCTAGATTTGATTGCGAAAGCGATGCAACAACCGTCGAATATATCAATTCAATATCTGAAGGAATGATTTTTTTTAAATCACTCCTTATTCAGGACGATTTAGCTATGTTTTTTAATTCAAGATAACCTACAACATTCTCTAGTTATCTAAATACATTAGTATCATTACATTAGGTTCTTTGTTTCTAGACCAACTATTAACTGTTGACTAGGTTTAGGTTTACATTGAATCATAGAGTATCAAAATGTTTATTGAATGATGATGCTGTTATTTATAAATCAACGATTGTATCGTGAACGCAGATAAGTAAACAGTATTAATTGGTCGCAGATAAAATATTGTATGCAACTAGTGCGATGAGCATAATTATCGCTCTCATGTAATTACAGAACTCGGCTTACGCTTGTTCTTGCAAAATACATTTGAGCGATAATGAAACTTATATCCCACAGGATGCATAAATAACTATTTGACGTTTGTGGACACGAGTTTTCTTGCCAGCAGAGAGTTCTGACTGTAGTAGGAATGTTCATGGGAAGTAAGGATTCCGGAAGTTTCTCTCTCCATGTAATTAATTACTCGCAAGCTCTTCTACGGTTTAAACTGGCATCACGTCCTTTGTTCACAGTCTCGGGTTGTAACTCTGACAAACTTAGCGATAAAGCATTAACTTTCTCACTTCTTCAACACTAAATACTTGTATATGGTATAAGGTCGAAAGATACCTTTTCTTTCTCAACTGCTTATCTATAGTAAGTAGAGCAGGTATTGTATTACACCTAAAAATTCGTTAACGAGATTTCACCGGAAATACACATTTTGAGACTGGATTAAAGAAAAAGCATTTTTACTTGCTCTACTACATATAGTAAGTAGGGGAATTATTGTATTCCACCCAAAAATTCGATACCGAGATTTCACCGGAAATATATGTTTTGAGACCCCCTGAATCCAAAAAAAGCATTTTTGGAAACATGTCCCTGTGTGTGTCTGTGAACAGCATAACTCAGAAACGAACAGTCGGATAAACACCAAACTTGATATTTAGGTTCAGTATCCTCCAGAGATGCGACACGGAGGCTTTCAAGAAAATCCCTCACACCAGATTACTCTTTACATGGAACATTTTTCGAAAATTTTAATTTTCTCAAAAATGGCTCTAACGATTTTGATTAAAATATCATATGTTTAAGATATTTTCATGACAAATGAAATGTATATCTCGAATTTTCTGGAAATGTCTCCAGAAGTATTCTTCATTGTGAACGACTTTTGCATAGCTGGTAAACCATAAGAGATGGACAAAAATTTACTACACAAAAATGTAGATTGCGTTAAAATACACAATTTATGTCATACACATTTTTTGTTGAGTGAACAATTTTCGAGATATTGTTATTCCCTTAAATTTTCCAATACTTATACTTTTTCTCAAATGTAAATTCGGTATTCTTTTTTATTTTTTTATCCTGGTAATGCAAAGAGAATGGAATACTCCACATAGCAACCAGCTCTTAAAATATTTGACTATCGCTTAAAGCCTACCAATTCCCCTTGCATCTACAAGAAAATTATCAATAGGATTAACATCTCGATTAACATGAAGCATATGGAGAATAAGCGTTTGTAAAATAGTTTGTACGAAAGTAAAGAAAGTCATTTAAGTGTAACACATCAAATTTTTAGAAAAAGGCCCGCGTGTGTCTATGAGTATTTAAGTTCACCATCTTCCAAGGAACCGATACTAAGATTTTAAGGAAAATTCTCACTCCCCAAACTACCTTTTACTTGGAAACATTTTTGTTATGTTTTATTTACTCAAAAATGTCTCTAACGATTTTGATTAAAATACTATATGTTTACCATATTATGACAAATAACATGTATATGTTGAATCTTCTGTGAATAACCTGTGAAGTCCTCTTCAGTCGAAATGATTTTGTATAACGGGTAAACCATAAGAGACAAACAAAAGCACGCTACACAAAAAATGTACATAACTTTAAAACATACAATTTACTTTAAGTAACTTTTTTGTGGAATCGGTATTTCCAAGATAAACAGTGTTATTGGATTGAGTTTTTAAATATTTGTCAGTTTTAAATTGCTGTCGCTATGCAGTTGCTTCTCGCGAAGTTATGGAAAGAGCATAGAATTTCTAGGTCAGGATATAGCGACCTCGATTCCGTTTCCTCTATCCCCCATGTACTTGCAACGAAATGTATAATGAAACTAGTTCTTTAAAATTTATTTCGATTAGCATGAAGTATATAGAAAGATAGGCTTTCGTAGGAATAATTTGCAGAAGCTATATAAATAAATCTGTTGTGACACATTTACATGACTTTCTCTACCCTCTATACTTATTAGTGGGTATACAAACTTTACTAAAGCTTTCAATCCAAACAAACCTTTGGAAAAATAGCCACATTATACATTTCGTTATAAATATAAAGGTATATAGCCATATTTAAATGCTTAAAAACTGGCTATACGCCGGCCTATATACTTTCCATGAAGGGACGAGAAACGACTGAATGTCGACAGAACTTCTAAAGAATGACAAAGTATTGAACAATTCGAACCATTATTGACATGTATCTCGGAAATGGTTTATGCCGCAACAACGCTATTTGTACGTTTTAAAAAGATATACACTTCTTTGTTATACAAGATTCTACAAAATTCCTTCCGAATGACGGGGACTTCATAGGCTATTCCCAAGAAAACTCAAGATATGCATTTTATTTATCACGTAAATGCCTTTGAATATATGGTATTTTAATCATAACCATTTGAGACATTTTTCAGAAAATCGAAAATTTCAAAAAAGTTCCATGTAAAGAATAGTTGGGGCTCTGCGGAATTTCTTGAAAATCTTAAAATGTCGCTTCTTTGGAAGGTGCTGAACCTAATTACCAAGTTAGATATTTGTTCGTTTTGAGTTATGCTGTTCACACATACAGAGAGAGAGAGAGAGAGAGAGAGAGAGAGAGAGACGGACCTTTTTCGAAAAATTATATTTTCGGATTGAAGGATCCTCAAAACATACATGCCAATGAAATTTCGACATCAAAGTTTTTGGAATACAATACTTCCTCTACTTATGCGTAGTAGAGAAAGTAAGAATTAACACGTGTGAAAATTCACATGTGAATTCGTTGCCAAACTGGAAGAACTTCGGAATTAACACCAAAAGCGAAGTGTATCCCCGATTACGTCTGGCAGGAGTAACTTTTTGTGCTGGTTTTGCGCCACCCACACGAGGTACAATTTCTACTTTTGATAGCATTTTAATCTAGGAGCCGATCGTCCCTTTTCACGACAGAGTTTTCCCAAGGGATCAGACGGTAGCAACCCATCTTTTAAAAGGTGTAGGCCCTCCGATCATAAATAATATTAAATGGTCACGTAATCCAGCAAGGTGCGAGGAGGGACTCCTTGGTATAAATCATGGGATAGAGACGAGGCAACATGCGTTAATCGGATGAACTAGGAACGTCAAGCGACGACGTCTGCCCCAGAACTACTGGTGGCCTTGCTTCACCACTTGCAGAAGACGGACTCGAGAGACTCCATGTACAAGGCAAGAATCTCAGTTTCATATAATTGCTGCGACAATTTTGATGTGCTCTTTCTCACCAGAAGTGGATATTCACAAAGTGTCAACGATGAACCCCTCACAGAAAATTCTTAAAACACACGGCGTTTTAATAAAAATCTTTAGATTTTTTTGAGAAAAAACAAAAACACCAAACATTTTGCGTGCAAAGGAAGTTTTAAAATCTTCGTGTGGCACTGTTGGAAGACAAGAACTTAAAAACAAAGTTTGGTATTAATTCGACATTTCGTTTTTGAATTGTCCTGCTCAAAGACACACACACTCACACACACATGGTCCATGATATGCTACATTCATAAGACGTTTTCAAACCACTCTATAACAAACTATTCTTAAAGTAGAAAGCCCAGGACTTAAAGTACTTGTCATTTTGTAAGTCATCATTTGCGGAATTTAACCTCGTACCAGGTGCCACAGTTATTGCAGTAAAGGCGCAGAAAGCCGAAGATCCGTGGTTCAAATCGCGCCGATGGCATTGAATTTTTCAGTCTTATTCTCCTTTCCAACCTTAACCTACACACGACATGTGTAAAACAATTAATTATTCTTACAAAAGCTTATTCTACTGTCTACTTCATGTTAATCGAGACAAACGTTTGCAAAAATAGTTTCATGATGAGACATCGGACTTGTATGCACCAAAAATATCTTAAAATATGCATGTACGAGTATTTATACTGTAAATTCTTTAAAATATGTTATACAATTTCGAAAATATGCACTAAATCGTTAACTTTAAGGTTTTGATAAGTACTTTTTGGTGCGTAACAATGTACATTCTTCCTTATACATCATTTCCAAATTAAACCCTTGTAAAAATAGCAACATTACACATTTCGTTATAGATACAAAGAGAACGGCGATAGTCAAATGTTTAACTGGACGCTATACGCTGGCCTTAAAATTCCATACTGTTTCCATCCAATCGCGACAAACAACTGAATGTTGACAGGACTTAACGCGAATGGCCAAGTAATGAACAATTCGAACCATTAATAACGGATATCTTAGAAATAGCTTAAGCCACAAAAAGCTTGAAAACTAATGGTGTGTTTTAAAGAGAACTATATTTTTTGTGTAGTACGTTTTCGTCTGTCGCTTAACGTTTACCAGTTATACAAGATTATACAAAATTCCTTCCCAATGAAGAGAATTTCACAGGCTATTCCCAGAAAATTCAACATGTACATTTTATTTTTCATGTAAATATTTTTAATATGTGGTATTTTAATCAAAAGCGTTAGAGCTATTTTTAGAAAATAAACAATTTAAAAAATGTTCCATGTAAAGGGTAGTTGGGTTGGGCAGATTTTCTTGAGAATCTTTATGTCGCATCTTTTGAAGGTGCTGAACCTAAATACAAAGTTTCGTATTTCGTTTTTGAGTTATGCTGTGCCCACACATACATCACACAGACATAGGCAAGAACACACGGACCTTTTTCTAAAAATGATTTTTTTTGGATCAGGAGGTCTCAAAACATGTATTTACGCTGAAATCTCGGTATCGAATTTTTGGATGGAATGCAATACGTTCTCTACCTGCTATGTACTGGTAGAGAAAGTATTAAAAAAGCAAGGTTAATGGTTTGCTGTTCCAGAATGTGGCGAATGGACTTAGACTGTTTTGCATCTCATTGACATATTATCCCCCGGATAGCACCTTGCGATTTATGATCCGCGGCTGAAGATTGTCCCTGAACTTTCGGTAATGCAAGTAATGTCATGATCATATACTTAACACATCATTCTTAACGCTCGACTCTATAGTATGCAAAATATATGTACATCCGGTACAACACCGTAGCGCCCAGGTCTGTTGGGACATCAACTGAAGGTCGAATTCTCCTTGGGTCAAGGCGTCTGTCTGGAAACTTAGTTAAGTAACTATGGCTACTTTCGAAAATAAAATTAGCAATTTGTTTAACATAACAATTTTTAGTTACTTGGAACCTACGATTTATCATATCGCTCCCAAACCTTTAATTTGAGTTTAGTATACCAAGAAATTGTTATGTTAATATATTAGTTTTAATTAGTTTAAGAGAAACCTGTTGTATAAATGTCATGGAATTTTTCAAACTCTTCAATAGAAGTTATACAAAATAATTAATTTTAACTGAACTATTATATTTTATTATACCTATATTTTATTAATATTTTTAACTGATGAACAATTCTTGAAGTTCTCCTGAAAATTTCAAGCTAATAAATTGCAAACTGTGGCACAAGGAGCATTTTGAATAGTAAAAAATTCAGAGAAAATTGTGCAAGAACCAATCAAATAGTCATTTGTGGCTTTAAAGCTGTTTATATTAAAAATCAGTTTGTGTAGCATGAAAGTACAAGTTAAAAAATCGAAATTATTTACATTTCTTAACAAAAGTTCACAGATACGTTGTCTTTAGATAAGGTACAAATTTTGAAGAAAACAAAGTTTGAACACAAAATAATTATATTTGTATTTAAGGGGAGACTAAATAGCAAAATGTGCCAAAAATGGCACTTATAGACTTTATGCAGTATTATTAACTGGAATTTCCTCTTTAAAACCATATGTATGTTATCGTTGTAGGGACAATACTTTTATTTTAAATATGTTTTTAAAAGTGGCACTCAACCTGCAATTTTGCACTCAAATTGTGCACTTCACAATAAAGAAAAAGATCACAATTCCAATACAATTTGGAGTAGAGAGGCAAACTTTACCCCATATTTTAGGGGAAGTTTTGATTTAAAATTGATATTCTGTTAATCATGGTAGCTTGTGTATGCTCAAGTCACGTGGTTTCTTTCTTTGAAAATATTTGCGAGTTTGTGTTCTCTATTTCTGCTTTGAACAGCTTTTTCTGTGAATGACATTTTTTGATTTAAATGACCCGTTTTCTCAGAAACTATTAAAGATAGCTAAATAAAATTTTAGGAAGATAACAATAAACCTCAAATGCTGCTGTGGACCAACTTTTGTGTTATCAAGATGTGTAGCTATTTTTTTTAAAAAATAATTGTTGATAAATTTTAAACAAAATGTGGTATAATTAAGAAAATAATCCTAGATTTTTAATAAGTAAACTTATGGCATAAAAGTTGAGCACTGTACTTAGAAGACAGGCATCTACATCCTGTAAACATTTTGGTATAATATCGTTAATAGTTTCTGAGGTAGGGGTCATGAATTGGCAATGTATGATCTTTAGTTTTCCTTAAGATTATTTGGTTTAATTTGTATGTTTTCACTTATTCATTATGTTCTATAATAATCACAAAATTTATTTTGGTTCAAGAACAGAAACTGCTAAACTTGGCCATTTCTCACTCCCAATTTCCCTTTATGTTTTCTGTGTCCTAGCGCAGACATCAGATGATGATATTGCAACATAGCAGATTCGCATCTCAGAAGTGGCCATCGCGATGTTAAGCAGAGCAAGTCATAAATCCGAGCGGCCTTGTAACAGGACTCAAATTACAGCTTTGCAATATCGGGCGGATATATTTCCCTTTGCCGCCGTACCCTTGACGATAGATATATAATAAAATTACCCTCCAGTTTAACTTTTGCAAAAATGGGCGTTTAATAACTTAATATGTAACGAAATTATAGATTCTAGCAAAATTTTTCAAAGTGGTAATTTAAAAGTGACGTATATATGTGCTTCCACTGCAAAGTAGATGCTCTGTAATAACATTGCTGAATTACATACTAACTGCTATAAACCATTTTGAAACTCGGATATTCGTCATTAGCAAATTTTGATTCTAACTCTTTTAGTAATTTTTTTTGGTCTCTTTGTAGCAGAGAAATTGTACGTTACGGAAGGAGGAGTGTATTGAACGAATAAATACTGAAGAAGGATAGTGCGAGTGATGTAAAGTCATGGCGGGGAGGGTGGGAGGGACAGGTGTAATAATCGCACCATTTTTTCAATCCAGTTCATAAAAATGCCATTTTATATTGGCATAGAGGTTTTAATTTTTCTAGGTTAACCTTAAAAAAGGCCAAACATTGACAAAATTTATAAATATGTATTTTAGTGTTATTTAAAAAAAACAAAAAAAAAATCTGATGTGTTACACTCACATGACTTTCTCCACTCTTGTACAAACTATTTTTACAAACGCTTATTCTCCATATGCTTCATGTTAATGGAGATATCGAGATGTCAATCTTATTGATAATTTTCTTGTAGATGCAAGGGGAATATGGTAGGTTTTAAGCGATAGTCAAATATTTTAACGCTGGTTGCTATGTGGCGCATTCCATTCTCTTTGCATGTCCAGGACATAAAAAAATGAATAACGAATTTGAGAAAAAGTATAAGTATTGGAAAATTTAAGGGAATAACAAGCAATATCTCGCAAACGGTTCACTCAACAAAAGAAATGTATATGACATAAATTGTGTATTTTAACGCGATCTACATTTTTCGTGTAGTAAAATTTTGTCTATCTCGTATGGTTTACCAGTTATGAAAAAGTCGTTCATAACGAAGAATACTTTTGGAGACATTCCCAGAAAATTCGAGATATACATTTTATTTGTCATGACAATATCTTAAACATATGATATTTTAATCAAAATCGTTAGAGCCGTTTTTGAGAAAATTAAAATTTTCGAAAACTCTTCCATGTAAAGGGTAGTCTGGGGTGGGGGATTTTCTTGAAAACCTTCGTGTCGCATCTCTGGAAGATACTGAACCTAAATACCAAGTTTGGTGTTTATCCGACTCTTCGTTTTTGAGTTATGCTGCTCACAGACACACAGACACAGACAGACACACACACGGACATGTTTCCAAAAATGCTTTTTTTGGATTCAGTGAGTCTCAAAACATGTATTTCCGGTGAAATCTCGGTATCGAATTTTTGGGTGGAATGCAATACTTCCCCTACTTACTATACGTAGTAGAGAAAGTAAAAAGGAAACGCGTACGCTAATTATATGTAGCTTTTATAGCTGTACGAACTTTTAAAGCATGGCATATAGCAGTTTAAATGTCTGCTATAAACCTAACGTCCTATAAAACTGCAGTAAAAAACATGTAAGTGTTGCCAACGTTAAAGTGAAAAAACCATTCGAGAGAGACCTCAGCAATCTTCAAATACTAACTTAGTAGTAGAGGAGCAGAAAAAGACGAAGCAGGGTACTCAGCGCCTTTTAAACAGCACAAAGTTATAAAGTGATGTTTTAGTGTTATTCTCTTAGCACGTTATACTCCATACTCTCTGCAGGACATCAAGAGAAACAAAAGAATGACGATTTAGCGGTTTAACAAATATAAAGTATTGCAAAAGTCAACCAATAGTAACAAGTATCTTGGAAATAATGAAACATTTTATATGTGTAGGATGTCCGAGGAGGAAGGATTTTCCTTAAAGTCTTCGTGTCGCACCTTTGAAAGACGTTTGTTTTAAACATCAAGTTTGGTACTTATACTACATTTCTTTTTTGGGTTATGTTGTAAACACACACAAACATACACACACACACACACACATCCGCGCGAACGCAAGCGCACATCCTTTTTAATTTAGGAGACCTCAAAATATGTATACCCGACGAAACCTGAATAAGAATTTTTGTGTAAATGCAATACTTCTTGTATCTACTATAAGTACGTGGTAGAATGTGTAAAACAGTTCAGTCTCGCGTATTATCTAGACTGCATATGACTATTACAGTATATGCTTTCTGCGATTTAAGTTAATTTAGCATTTATTTTCGGTTGAAACAGGTTTGTGAGATTGATTGACATACGAAGCATACATGAAACCTCTCTTGACTGACTTCGAATTTATAGTTCTGCTGGCTAAGCACTGAATCTTATTCGCCAAGATCCCTCAGTTCGAAGTTACTTGGGTGCGAACCCACACTGCGTAGAAGGACAGGGAGGGTCCACGTAAAATAAATGGTGATTGCCACACGTGAATGATGACGAAACTCCCCTAACACTCCACTATTTTCAGTTTTTATTCATTATAAGCGATTTCAACATTAGTAACTTCAAAGAAAAGATTTAAATGGTTCCAATAAACAATTATATGTTATGATTATTTCTACTCAAAAGCATATGGTGGATAATGTTACATGAATATCAAAATTACTTTCTATAAAGAGTACAATAATGTTAAGGTTTTAATGAATAGAGAAAATTATATGAAGGTAGAACATCATATTTTTAATATTATAATGGGAGGTTGCAAATTAATCTAACTTCAGCTTCATTTCATCACTTGCGACACATCAGATCCTTCAAAAAGACATGTTTTTTTTTAAATACGAGTATGTTTCTAGATTTTTACAGTTTTGCTTGTATAAGCTTAACTAAAACTAACCAATTCCTAACTTCTTGTGTCATTCTTGACAATGTCTGGCAATCGTTTATTGTTTCCTGCACACCAGATGGCGAATTCGGTAACCTTGAGATGCCATCTGCTGTTCGCTTGTTTGCCAAAAGCTGATTCCGCCAAAACGAACGCATAGGAATGCAAACATTTTTATCTTGAGATCCTAAGGGAATACCAAATACCTAAACTTCGCTTTCGATACCTATCCACAGATTAAACGGAATTTAAATGTAGTGCCATAAGATTAGAGGCCTGAAAATGGGGTAATTTGATATGAACTGTCCACAATTGCTCTTAAATAACAACACACCCAGTGACTCTATTATTTTACACGCAGATAATATTTAAAACTCTGATGACAATCTCTATCCATGATAAATTCGCATATCCGTTATCAATTATAGACATTCTTACATTACTCACGATACAATTTTGCCTAGGAATGATTTCAAGTTGAGCAAAAAATTCTTACTAACATACAACGTACAGAAACAATATTCAAATATTTTGCGTGGAAAGAAAACAAAAGAAATGCAAAGCTTCAAACAAGTCCGTTAGATGACGTATTTGAGAAAGAAAAAGCGTATGGAATGGAATATTTGAAAATACAGGGTTTATCAAAAATATTGAACAGATTTTAAATATTTATTTCTAATGAACGGCAATGGATGGGACATTGCGATGCATCACTGAATAGAGGAAAGTTCAACATTTTATTTTGTGTGTTCAAAATGAGCACCATTTGTAATGCGAGGACGACCAATGCTTTTTCGTTTGCATACGCAACCATCTTCTACGAATTTATTGTATAAACGTAATTTTTTATGATGAGGTGGCTCGTTGTTGAACTTGCAACGAAATGCACGCTGCAATGAAGCAATGGATTCACTCTTTGCATAATGCAGCACACAAAACGACTATTCTGTGGCGTCGCCATTTTCTCGTAAACAAACCCAGCATCGCTTTAGACACTGAATGGAACTAACAGAAGGGGCTTAAATCTTTGTACTTTCCTCTGTTCGTATGTGTCGCTATCTATTATCGTTCATTAGACATAAATATTTAAATTCTGTTCCTTCTTTTTGAATAATGCTGTAATTCAACGAGTTATGCATTTTTTCCTATGTAATTTTATGTTTACCTCTTTTGTATGATTTCCCAGTAATAAAAAATTACAAAAGCCAATCAGTCTGAGGTGACTTCTCAGGCATTATGCAGAAAACTCAAGATATACCTACATATACATGATTAATTTTAGACAAGTTGGGAAAAAAAACTTTTTCATACAAAAGTGCTTGGAGGGGATAAATTTTCATGAAATATTCGCCTTTCATCTTTAAACAATGTCTGGCTCAAATATGAAACTTTGTGTGTTTCTGACTTTTCGTTTTAGAGTTATGCTGTTAACACACACACACACACACACACACACACATACACATACACACACAGACCTAAGATATCTAATTTTGTTTAGTAGTTCTGTGTGGTTAAAAATATGTATTTCCAATTAACGCACGCTATCGAATTTTTAAGCTGAATACAAATGGATTGTTTCGGGCGTAAAAATCCTTAGCATGGCTTCCTTCGGAAGGGAAGTAAAGCCGGTGATCGCGTGTCGTAGATTTATGGCACGTAAAAGAACTTCAAGCCTGATAAAGAGGCCTCTGAGCAAAATTACCGATCTTTCACGTCCAATATAGAATGGGACGCTAAGGTCCACAACAGTTAAAGAGCGTCCATAAATAAAACTCAATTTAATTACACACACATCTTAGATATCTAATTTTGTTTGGTAGTTCAGTGTGGTTAAAAATATGTATTAACAGTTTACTCACGGTATCGAATGTTTAGGTTGAATACAACACTTCCTCTATCTTCTGATAGAGAAAGTGAAAGTTGTATTTTAGCAATGATTCTATATTTATTATGCCGTATTACTTTCCACTATGTAAAATTTCTGGCTATTATTCTCTACAAGGTTTGACTGTATAAAATCTGTAACGTTTCGATTCTTCAAAATACCATAGATTAGTAATATAATAATTTGTTTAACATTGATCAAACTGCATAAACTTACCTTTTCGTAATTGTTTCTAGGAGATTGCGAAATATATCGAGATCTATTTATTAATCTATAGCTTAGTTTGCAGTTAGCATTTTTATCACGTTGGTATAACTTATTGTAATAATTGTTTTGTTTCAATATAGTGAGGGTATTAAGGATAGGTAATAGTACAAATAAAATTATGATGTGGGATATTCACATGGCTTTCTGTACCTACTATCCTTTACTTTATATAGCTTCTGCAATCCATTCCTGCGAAAGTTTATTTTTCTAACTACTTCATTTTAATGGAGATAAACATTTCCAGAAACAGCTACACAACTATTTTGTTGTACGTATAAGGGGGATAGGGGAAACCAAATCGATGAATGCCTAAAGCTGGAGTTGAAATTCCATACTCTTTTCATGACATCCCGAGAAATAACAGAACAGTGTCAGCACTTTAGCAAAATAAATCATTGAAAAATCCAAACCAATAATACGGATGTTTCGGTAATAGCTGATAGTACAACTAAAGTTATTTGAAATAATTTGTTTTTTAAAGAGATATAGAATTTTTGTGTAGTACGTTTTTGTCTATCTCTTATGGTTTAACCGCTACCACAATTATTCAAAATTCCTCCTGAATGAAGGGAACTTCAGAAGTTATTCGCAGAAAATTCAATTTTATTTGTCCTGTAAATATCCTAAATATGTGATTTCGAAATTTTTTCGATGTAAATGTGTATTTGGAGAGGATTTTTTTTTAAAATATTGATGTAAACTTTTTCTTTGCTAGTTATGCAATTCACAAAGACAAACATATATGGATACACACAGGATTTTTTTTAAATATTTTGTTATTCTGGAGGGCCTCAAAATATACATTTCGGTGAAATCTCGACCCCGAATTTTTGGTGGAATAAAAGTCTTTCCCTAGCTACTAGGTGCTATGAGATAGAGTAACTAAATTAATTTATATTTCTTCAACACGAAAAGTAAGGAAGAAATGTGTGTTTCTCTGTCCTCGTTTATAAAAATGGTGTTTAAAGAAAACTAACCTAATTTAATTTATATATATTACAGATATTTTGATAAATGTTCTCGTCGACACTGAACCAATGCCTTAATGATTCAATAACTTAAAGGACCTACCAGAAGATGTAATCCTTGTTCCGAATACGGAGGTAGTGTCCTTGAAGTTTGCGAGTGAACAGAAGCGACAGGTGCTGCTCATAAAGAGACCAGTTCAGACCCACGTACGTACGAGGAGAAAGTTTCACACATTCACCTGTCTTGTCTCGCCCCTGCAGCTATAGGCATACATGCATAGTGGTGGGCTATAACACGAAAATTCCAAGTAGGTGTCTATTGTAAGGCGTTTTCAAACAGCAAGTGGAGTATACTGTAGGTACGGCATCGGATGAAATATAAGTTGGTTTTCTTTCTACACTTTAGAACTTTTAAAAATATCTCTTAGATGTAATAAAAAAGGTGATGTGCTGCATTCACAAGACTTTCTCTACCCATTCTTCAACGAAATATTGTTGCAAAAGCTTATTCTTCTATCTACTGTATATTAATCGAGATAAACATTTACAGAAATGACTTTATTACATATTTCCTTGTAGGTACAAGGGGAGTAGGGGAATACAGTAGACTTAAGCAATATCAAATCTTTGTGATGGCTTTGAAATTTCTTTCTGTTTGCATGGCCACGAGGGGAAAAAAAAGAAAAACAAACAAATAGCGATAAATGTTCCTCTTCAGAAAAGTATAATTATTTGAAAATTCAAACCAATAACAAAGAATGTCTCGGAAATGGTTAATATTACACAATTTTGTTTTTGGCATAAATTGTGTGACTTAAAAGATTTACTTGTTTTTCTGCAGTAACATTTTGTTTATCTCTTACGGTTTATCAATTATACAAAAGTCATTTATTCAGAATGAAGACTACAGGCTATTGACAGAATATTTAAAATATAAATTTTGTCCTGAAAATATTAAAACTTATGAATATTCATCAAAATCTTTAGAGGCAGTTTTGTGGAAATCCAAAATAATGAAAAGTGCTCCATGTAAAGGGTTTTCTTGAAACTCCTCGTGTCGCATCCTTGGAAGATTAAATGCCAAGTTTGGTATTTTATAGACTTCATTTTTAGTTATATTGTTCAAACACGCACACACACAGCTTTATCTAAACTTTTCTTGATGTATTTTGTTCAGGGACCATAGAACACGTATTTCCGTATCGAATTTTTGGGTGCAATACAATAGTTCCTCTACTTACTATAGGTAAGCGGTAGAGAAAGTAAAAGGTGTAAATTGGAGAATATCGAAGCTATTTAAAATTCACAAAAATGGGTTCTTTGTATTTAAATGTCTACAAATTTCACTTTATACAATGAAGAGTGAAAATTAAATCTGAATTTTAAAATTGTAGACATAGCGTTTGCGGTCTCCCCTTTCAAACGCATCCTCCATCTTAAACAAGGTGAGGCCTAAAAACGTTCAGCAAATTAGCTGTTAATAATCAGCATGGTGGTATAATAACCAAATAGACATGTCGGTGGAATAAGCAAGGCCGCCTGGTACAGCGCGCGCCACACCTTGTTTCGTATCTTAGCAGCTCGCAACAGCCTTGCCCACGGGTCCAATTACTTTGCTCTGTGCAGCGCTCAAGTGCCTTCTTTTTTTTCTGCAAGTAGCGGAGTTTCCTAACAGTAACGTGACTTCAAATGAAGGATAATTTCGGTATGGTCTGTCTTCAACACTCAAGGAAACAGAGAGCCTTGGCTCCGATATTCTTTCTGTTGTAATATATTACGTCGACTCGCAAGCACGTTAATTTATTGCTACATGGCAAAAGTGCGTGTCGCATTTTTCTTTTCTTTGGCAATGGCTACTTTATTTTTTAAGGTTTTAGTCATTACGTTAATGAATAACTTTTGAACTTCGTTCGATTTTTAAGAATAGTTTTACTTTTTCTACCATGTACCCATAGGTAGAGGAAGAATTGCATTCCATTAAAAAATTATGTCAAGATTTCACCAGAAATGCATGTTTAGAGGCCCCGAATCAATTTTAGAAAAATGTCAATTTTCAAGAAAATCGCCCCCACTCCAAACTGCACTTTACATGGAAAACTTTTATATATATTTTTTATTTTCTTAGAAATGTCTCTAACGATTTTAATTCAAATACCATAAGACATTTTGCATAGAAGATTAAATGTATATCTTGATATTTCTAGGAGTAGCCTGTGAAGTCCTTTTCATTCGAAAGGCATTTTATATGATGTTGTATAACTGTTAAACCATAGGATACAGACAAAAGCTATTACACAGAAAATGTGGATCTCTTTAAAACACATAGTTTATTTTCATATTTTTGTTGTTACTTTTTATATTTTCAATACTTTTTCCGTTTTGAAATAATCAACATTCATTAGTTTCTCACGATGTTGTGGAAAGAGTTTGAAATTTCAAGGTCGCTATTTCGAGACCAGTTCGTAAACATTTGACTATCGCTATCCCTTTTGTAGCTATAACGATATGTATATAATGAATAATTAATACTTATTCACTTTTATCGCCTTTTGGGGATCTATTCAACTTTCTTTGTTTTAATTTCACAATGACTCAGAAAAAGTCACAAATACGAACCTCCACAATCACTATCATCGTGACTCTTATAGGATCTGGAAGGTAGTGAGGCAATAGTCAGTGACACGCGAGTAAGTAATTATGGAAAAACTGTAAAAAATGGAAACGAAGATATGACAATCCATGAGGACTGCTCCAATAATTTTTTTACATAGTAATATAGCTGGAAATTCTTCCTTTATACATGTTATAAATACGTTTTACCAGAACTATGCATATATTGCTGTTTAATATACATAAGAGCTAAGGCGAATTTAGGCGAACTCTTGTCTTTGAATAGGGAGTGAGTACACAAAAAGTAAAAGCCCATAAGTCCTGTACTGTTTTCTGAAGTGTAAATACACTATACACACGTTTGTCAAACGATATATTATTGCCACCTTGTGTGGTAATATGTTTCTATAACATGTTGATAGGTTCAGTAAAACAGACTTTTCTTCAGTTTCACTGCAGCAAGTTCTGAAAGTTACATGTGCCTTAGAATACAGCGAGTCAGCTTTCATGTAACAGAGTCGGAGCACAATGGCTGAATGGACAGCTGCCATTTTTCACATTCATGGCATAAACCAAACATTCCTGCCCGTGTATGTCTCGCATATTAACCAGAAAAAATATATATCTGGCAGAATACGTGTAGTGTTTGTCCATCGTAAAACCAAAGGCTATCTGCAGCGGCCAAAGTTGGCAATATGTATAATACCATAAGTCCTCTGGAAGAAAAGAAGGAAGGTAAATTTATCCCACGTTCTCGTATATAAGGAGCATGTAAACACCCCACTTGAATATACAAGGAAGAAAACAAGCTGCATAACTCATTCTTTACAGTGAGTGTAACGAAATTTACTACACTCTGTTGCTAACTTAATTAGCGTATATGACCATCAAAAAAATACGCCTACCTAATTAACCGCTAGGCATTTGTTCGTTTTCTCTCTTTATAATAGAAAAGAATGAGGCGACTGACTTTCTCTTTTGTTTTCAAGGCGTGATACTTCCTAAATATTATTACGTTGATGGTTTTCGAATGTTAATCCCATTGCTTACTTATCAGACATGATTGTGGAAATTTGATTTGATTCAAAGGCACAATGTTGCAGTAAATCTATAGTTTTAAATTATAATTTCTGAAGCTAAAATTATACTAAAATATGTCGTCCTCCGTGGACTAGCGGTACCGTGCTAGCCTCTAGTTCCCGAGGTCGCGGGTTCAACCCCGGGCGTAAAAATCTTTAGCATGGCTTCCTTCAGAAGGGAAGTAAAGCCGGTGGTCGTAGATTTACGGCACGTAAAAGAACCTCAAGCCTGATAACGAGGTCTCTGAACAAAATTACCGGTCTTTCACGCCCAATATAGAATGGGACGCTAAAGACCACAGCAGTTAAAGAGCCTCCATAAATAAAACTCAATTTAATTTATACTAAAATATTTTATTTTTGGAAAAGTTAATATATTAGCATTTGAAATCCAAACAACGGCAATCAAAGAACATGTTATTGCTTTATAGTAGGTAGCGGAGGTATTGCATTCCAACCAAAAACTCGATATGATGTTTTGACTGGAAACTCGCGTGTTCCGGAATAAAAATAAAATTTACAAAACGGTTCTTGTGTGTGTTCGATAAATCTGAACTTGGTATTCACGTTCAGCGTCTCCCAAGGGTGCGTCAAGAAGATTTTCAACACCCTCCCCGATCTCAATCTACCCTTGAAATGGAGAAAGATTCGTTATTTTTTATTTTCTCACAAATGGCTGTGACGATTTTAACTAATATACCATATATTTAAGGTATTTGATGAATATTAAATTTTCTGGGAATAAACTGTGAAGTCTTTTTCATTCGAAAGGAATTTTGTATAACCGACGAACCGTAAGAGGTAGATAAAGACTTAATACGCCCAAAAAGTAGTTCCCTTTAAAGCACAATTTATTTCAAATAAATGTTTTGCGACATTAACCGTTTCCGAGATATTCTTTGTTATTGGTTTGTATTTTCAAATACTTATACTTTTTTCAAGTGGTAAATAAATATTCGTTTTTCCGGGGATACACAAAGATCATAAGTTTCAAAGCCATCCGTTAGCGATCCGCTTTTTAAAAATCTGACTCACTTTAGCGTACTGTATCCTTGTACCTATAAAGAAATGTGTAATGAAAGTTTATCTCAATTAACAAGTACATAGATAGAAAAATAAGTTTTTGTAGCAATAGTTTGTAGAAGAACAAGTAAAGAAAATGATGTGAGCACAACAAGTTATTGGAGATAAACTTTTACAGAAATGGTTTCATTACGCGTTTCGCTCTAG
This sequence comes from Deroplatys truncata, assembly GCA_030765065.1. NCBI lineage: Eukaryota > Metazoa > Arthropoda > Insecta > Mantodea > Mantidae > Deroplatys > Deroplatys truncata. Next base: position 49,384,686 of record CM060986.1, read on the forward strand.
ATACAAGAGAGATACAGTAGGCTGAAGCGATTAGGCAGATCTTTGTATTCTGGTTTTAAAATTTCACACTCTGCACGAATCCCGAGCATTCAAGAGGTCCCGAGTTCAAATTTCATTTAGGATGAGTTAGGGGGATAAGATTTTTTTCTGGGATTTTCCCTTATCCTGAAAAGCAGGATAACTTTAAGTTCTAAGGACCCCGGGCTCATTTGAGCATTATTTCACCCGTTTAATTCATCATCCGATATGACCTAACCGGTTAAAGCACACAAACTAAAAAGAAAGTTCTAGAATTGATCGCTATACGATCAAAATGTAAATTAAATTACTTAAGTAATTATTCGAAATGTAAGCTGCAATGCTGGGTAAGCCATTGAATAGTAATTTGTGTAAATTTTAAAGATTCACAATAGGTTTTTACGTAACTGTGTAGGAGAGTGAGGGTTTTTTCAGGACCAGTAAGATGTTTACGGCCGAAGCGAAAATGAAGCCGGAATATCGAAACGTGTCCTGAAAAAAAATCACAACTTTCTTGTAGTTACCTACAATACTTTGTTTCATAATATATCGAAATATATATTGGTTAAATATTGTACTAATATCACGAAGGTCATGGACGCAGTCATATGTTTCATATGCTCATTGCAGGGCCAATAGTTGTAACTATTGTTTGAGTACCTAAAATAACTCAACGGAAAGGTTCAATTTGACGTACTGGTTTGGAGACGGAAAAAGATGAAATTCCACATATATGCCGTAGTTATAGCATGTTTGTCAAGGGTCGATTTCTTACTCTTCTTCGAAACCTTTTGTAAACATTTCTTCTCACTTCCTTGGGGGAAGATCAAAGCGCGTGTGACCTAACTGAAAGCATATATGCAGACATTTTGGTGATTAAAGATGAGAATTGGATAGCAACAGATGCATTATATGAGAAGCCTATAGGGACACTATGAAATGATAATGGGTAGAGAAAGTTATGTGACACCAGATGTTTATCTTAAAGCGTATAATTCAAAGAATTTTGTATGCTTTAACCACAGCAGAAAGCGATTAAATAAATGCCGGAAGCTTCACACTATTAAGTTAATATGTAATAGATTCAGCATGCATAAAAAGTTGTGTTAGTCGTGTGTTTATCCCATTAACACAAGCGTGATTATGATAATCGACTGAAAGTGAAACACTGTAATGTGTAGAATCCCCAGTAAACACAGGTTCCGGATGAAAGAAGCCGTATAGGACAGGTTTAACAATGGCGATTTAGGAGAACGCCTTTGGCCATCTCACAGTCCATTGAATATTGAATGTGAAAGTTGGTGCGCTTGTTATAGGAAATTGCATAACGCGATGTTGGTACGACTGCGAAAACTAATCTAGAGCAGGCAATTCAGTTGATAAGAACTGAAACGTTCTGGAGAAGCTGTTGTAAGTGAGGTTTACGTCTCGAGGGAAAGTGGACCTTACTGTACATTGGAAAGTCTTGACATTATTTGGGCAGGCAATTAGACATGTTGAACATATTGGACTGTGGCAACGGAAAACCACAGCATTGTCGTCATAAATTGGAGTACAACTGGAGAAATGGGCTGTTGTTCTGGTCTTTTTTCCTAGTGTTTAACGACCGTTCTTACTACATAGGCACCACAGGCGGTGGGCAATAATGATGCATGCAATAAGACAATAATTGGGAAAAAAATCTGGTAAGGAAACGCCACAGGCCAAAGTTTAGGGTACTTTCCCGACATATACAGTTAGGAGAACTGAGAAAAACCTGGAGAAAACCTTACTCTGAGATAAGACCTGCCTGGTAGGATTTTAACTGCAGAGCCCCCGCTTACCAGTTCGTGCCTTAACGACCTCGATCATTGTGTTGATGTTATATTGGGTATAAGCTATTTTCCAAGAGGCATTTTTCTTGAACGTTTTGTTTATTACTTTCTTCACCACATGTCTATGTTAGGTGTGACAGTTATTTTATTCCGCTTCAAAAATTCAATTCGAGATTTCACTGGAAATGCATCCTATTTTGAGGTCCAGTGAACTCGAAACAAAATTTAGAAGAAGACCCTGTATGTGTGTCTGAACAACAAATGAAATATCAGAAAAAGACTAAAGTTTTAATTTAAGTTCATTGTCTTGACTTTCAATACAACTCACACCTCAAAATTACTCTTTATACGCAAAATTTTTAGTCCTTTTTATTTACTTAAAATGGCTCTGCTTATTAAAATACCCTATGTTTAAGATATTTGTATAACTAATTAAATGTATATCTTGAATTTTCTATTATTAGCCTGTGAAGTCCTCTTCATTCTGAATGCATTCTGTATAATTTAGCGTAAAATTGCCACATAAAAGGTATATATCTTGTTAAAACACACAGTTTAGTTGAAATACAATTTCCCAGATATTCGCCATTAGTTTTAATTTTCCAATATTATGATACATTCTATGGAGTATGGAATTTAAGTCAGAAAATAGCCAGGTTTGCGTGTTTACCACATTTAAATTCTTATTAGAAAATTTATGTTCCTTTTCTGCTTCCTACGAGACAACGATGAGTGGAGCGATCCGTATGAAAATTCACTTTCATTTCGTCTGGAACAAAAATACGTATTTTTCAGTCAGGTTGTGTTTCCTTTCATAGTTTTAAAATTTTGAATTCCAAATTGGCATCCCTTTTCATATATTGTCACAAAATTAATATATTTCAAATAATATATTGTTTGTTAAATCGTCACTAATGTTAAATCATCTACCTTAGTTTTATCCCCCAAAAACAGTTTAAAAGCTTTTTCTCCACTTTTTGTAAACGACTGGTTACCGTTCTTCCTAATATTTTGTTGATATTCTTCAGTCTTGATCACCATCTTTTTATTAATTTACATGAATGATTGCCTTTTAACTCATAACAATATGAACCGTATCAGAAACTATGTAACAATGTCATTTATATCAGATCGTAAACAGGTCAGCCAACTTGAGATAATGTAACGAAGTCCAAGACAAATAGAGTTTCCTCATTTTACTATCCTGCTACACAGAAGCTAATTAAATGAATGATGTATTTTGCTTTATGAATTATCTTGATTTAAGATATTCCTTGCAACAATAAAGGTATTTTCTGGAAAATATGGGCATGTATGTTTTCTTAAACTCGTGATTCAAAGCCTTCTATTGAAACATTCATCGGTGACGCACACTGACAATGCTAGCCACGCATGAAATTATTCCACACCCGCGTTTTTCTGAACCCGTGCGTAACGATTCTCTTCGCTTGACGCTGTAAACATAACAAATGGAACAAAACATGTCGCTTTTTGTTCACGGCGTCCACCCCTGTGAGAATTATTTGGCAATAGGATATAACCCAAACAAGCCAAGCGCTAAGGGTCTTTGTTTTTTATATCTCCTTTGTGAATGTGCAATTTTCATATTTCAAAATATCTGTGTTGTCCTCCGTGGTGTAGTGGTTACCATGCTAGCCTCTAGTTCCCGAGATCGCGCGTTCAAACCCGGCGGAGGGCGATGGATTTTTTTTCGGGCATAAAAATCGTTAGCATGGTTTCCTTCGGAAGGGAAGCAAAGCCGGTGGTCCCGTGTCCTAGATTTGCGGCACGTAAAAGAACCTCAAGCCTGATAAAGAGGCCTCTGAGTAAAATTACCGGTCTTTCACGCCCAGTATAGAATGAAATGCTAAGAACCACAGCAGTTAAAGAGCGTCCATAAATAAATAAATAAATAAATAAATAAATAAATAAAAAACTGATGTGTTATATTCTCATGAATTGTCCTACCTTCTCCTCTAAAAACTATTCTTACAAAATATTATTTTTCTCTCTACTTAATGTTAAGAATATTCTATCGATGTATAAAATAAACGATAATGGGTAGAGGTAATATAAATGTAAGGCATTCTTCATCATTATTTTATTTTGGCGAAACAAACAACAATTTTCAATATTCGGGTCATTCAAAGCCTTTTACATACCCGTTTGTCCTTTGTTTTTCAATTAAAGTCCTCGTCAGATGATAAGAATTCAAGTCGATACTGGTTAGTAGAAGTCACGTGTTGTCAATGGCAACTTCTGAATGTGTCTTCAAGTGTTTAAACGTCAAGAAACACGTGTAAAGGACAGTCAAAACTGTTGCAAGATTTCATAGGAGGCAGAACGATGTTTGGTGAAGAGACAAAATTCAGTAGCCCGAAAACCAATAGAACAGGGTCTGCGCATAATCCGAAGGACGCTGACTTTTTATGCCTTTCTAAAAACTCTGCTGGCTGAACCAGATTCGCCTATCACGTGAACAGCTCGTGCAAAACAACCTCGCCAATTTAAATACGATCACATCTGTGGGCACAATTAATATTTATAACTCTCTTCATCGTTTTAGCTGCGATTTCTTAGATCCAGGTGATAAAAAATTTAATGTGTTGCATTTACAATACTTTCTCTACCCACTCTTTTACAAAACTATGCTTACAAACGTTTGATCTTATGTCTACCTCTTTTTAATTTATATGTTTCATTGTAGGTACAAAAAGGTCGCTATGTAATGGCTTTGAATTTCCACGTTTATTGCATGATCACGAGAAAAAACGAATAGCGACTTACCACGTGAAAAAAGTGTAAGTAGTTGAAAATTCAAACCAATAACACAGAATATCTGGAAAATAGTTTCTGCCACAAAAGTTTAATTTGAGAAATTGTGTGCTTCATTTAGTATGATTTTGTCTGTATCTTACGGTTTAGCCATTATACAAGTAATTCAGAATTAAGAGGATTCCCAGAAAATTCATTATATGCATTTTATTTGCTATGAAAATGTTTTAAACATGTGGTACTTTACAAAACTCATTTGTGCCATTTTTGTAAAAGTATAAGATAATGAAAATATTTCCATGCAAGGAGTAATTTAGAGTTGAGCGATTTGCTTGAAATCCTCGATATCTCACCAAGATATCCAAAGTATTTACAACCAAATTACTACAAATAATCAGAAGTTATATTTTCTGGATTCCGTCTCACTGTGGAGTATCAGGAAATAGGAAGCAGATAGGGAAGTCAAAAAAGCAACTTTGCTACCTCCAGTGGAAAATTTCCAGTGCCCTACAGAGATGCCCAAAGTTATTTTTTTAGCCAGCTGTAAAATGGAAGCAAGACTGGACCATTAAAACATCAAGCAAACTCCACATAGTTAGGAAAGGCTCCACAAAACCCTGCGCTTTGCAGATCTAAAAAGAAAAGATCACGTTTACGAATAGGCCATTCACGACTAACCCATTCCTTCTTACTCGCCAAAGAAAATGCTCCTCACTGCGAGACCTGCAATTGCCGTTATCACCATCGAACACATCATCACTAAATGCAGAAGTTATACCATAGAGAGAGGAAAATATAACATCCCTGAAGATATATTTTTAGATTTAAACAACTCTACTCATTTCAAAAACATTTTTTTAAAGACATCAAACTGTATAACAAGATTTAAATACAACACTACGAATAAAAAGGTATACTAGGTAATGGGCTATACTTCTAGCTGTGTTCAAGATATAATAATGTAAAATATGTTTATAACAATGTATTGCAATTACTGTATTATTTAATCAATGTAAAGTATACAATGTATTATTATTGTAATCGTATGTATGGATATGACCTAGTAATCAAAGCGACTATAAATAAGGAAAATCAGAAAAAAACAACAATATCGAATTTTTGGGCGGAATACATTGCTTCCACCCAGCTAGTATAAATTAAATTGTATTTTATTTATGGACGCTCTGTAGCTGCTAGGATTCTTCACATCCTATTGCATATTAAGCATGAAAGGCCGGTAATTTTGCTGAAAGGCCTCTATCAGGCTTGAGGTTCTTTTACGCAGCGTAAATCTACGACACGGAATCAGCGGCTTTACTTCCCTTCCGAAGGCTGGCCATGCTAAGGATTTTTATGCTTAAAAAGAAAATCTATCGCCCTCCGTCGGGTTTGAACCCGCGATCTCGGAACCCACAGGCTAGCAAAATTCCCCTAGAACACGGAGGACGACGGTAAAATAAATAAACCATAATGAGTAGGTAGAGAAAATCATGCGAATGTATCACATCAGACTTCTTACACTAACCAAGGGTGTAACATGAACCGACCGGAGGATTCTGCTAGTATAACATAGCACTATATCAGTAGGCATCCAAGCCAAGACCACCACTTATTCAAGTCAACATATACAAATAGGATGTAATAAGAGGTACTTAAAAAGCCACTAAAGTCACGTTTGATATCAATGTGGGACTTGGCTCGCCCGTCCTCAGCAATAATTAACATTCCATGTTTATTGCACAATGAAATATCACCTTACAGAAAACTTCACTGGTATCAGGGTCTGGAACGTTTGGAATGAGGAAAACCTTGAGCTATGTGCACCCAGTGCTATAATGTCCTTCCCTTGGACACCTTATTGACACTACAGTGATCCAGTTACTCCAGTCTGCAAGGAAAAATGTGACCCCAGCTGAATGCCGTTAGATCCTTCAACACAACATTTTGGGCAAAAAGTACATTGAAAAGTTTTGAGCCTATTCTTACTATATCCTGCATATAAAAGGATATGTAGACAAATAGTGTCAAATACCGAGTTTTTCTAACATTTGTACCTACCTATAGTAAGTAGGGCAGGTATTACATTCCAACAAAAAATTCGATACCGAGATTTCGCCAGAAGTACATGTTCGGAGACGCCATGAATTAAAAAAAAAAATTCCTTTCTCTACTACGTATAGTAAGTAGGGGAAGTATTGTATTCCACCCAAAAATTCGATACCGAGATTTCACCGGAAATATATCTTTTGAGACCCCCTAAATCAAAATAAAAAGCATTTTTGGAAATATCTCCGTGTGTGTGTCTGTGTGTCTGACTTTGAACAGCATAACTCAAAAACGAACAGTCGGATAAACACCAAACTTGGTATTTAGGTTTAGTATCTTCCAAAGATGCGACACGAAGGTTTTCAAGAAAATCTCTCCACACCAGATTACCCTTTAAATGGAACATTTTTCGAAAATTTTAATTTTCTCTAACGATTTTGATTAAAATATCATGTATTTAAGATAATTTTATGACAAATAAAATGTATATCTTGAATTTTCTGGGAATGTATCCAAAAGTATTCTTCATTGTGAACGACTTTTGCATAACTGGTAAACCATAAGATATAGACAAACTTTTACTGCACATAAAATGTAGATCGTGTTAAAATACACAATTTATGTCATATACATTTTTTTCTGTTGAGTGAACCATTTTCGAGATATTACTTCTTATTCCCTTAAATTTTTCAATACTTATTTTCTCAAATAGGAATTCGTTATTCATTTTTTTTTGTCTTGGAAATGCAAAGTGTATTAATCTGTGGCAAAGAGTATTAATGGTGCTGCACCTAGCAACCAGCTATTAAGATATATGTCGATGCTTAAAGGCTACTGTATTTCTATATTGCCCTTGCAAATTCAAAACAAGGGGAACATAGTGGGTCTTAAGCGATAGTCAAATATTTTTAGAACTGGTCGCTAGGTGGAAAATGTAATTCTCTTTGCATGTCAAAAGATCGTTTCTGCAAATGTTTATCTCGATTAATATGAAATAGATGGAGAATAGATGGAAATAGTTTGTACAAGAGTAGAGAAAGTCATGTGAGTGTAACCATTTCGGATATATTGCTTGTTATTGGTCGGCATTTTCAAATGCTTCTACTTTTCCCAATTGGGAAGTAGTATAGTTTCTATTAATCGTGGTTCATGCACAGAGAATGGGATTTCAAAGCCATCACATAGCGACACGATCTTAAAAAAATCAGACTATCGCTTTAACCACTGTGTGCTACAACGAAATGTGAAAATGTCAATTGAAAGTTCATCTGGATTAACAAACTTTTGTAAGAATACTTTGTAGAAGAGTAGAAAAAGTCATGTGAATTTGCGAATGTGTTTTAAAGAGATCCACATTTTTTGTGTAGTACGTTTTCGTCTATCGCTTAACGTTTAGCTTATACAAACTCGCTTCATAGGCTATTTACAGAAAATTCAAGATTTACATTTTGTCATGTGAATATCTTTAGTATGTGGATTTTAATAATTTTTTAGAGAATAAAAGGTTTAGAAAAATTTCCATGTAAAGGGTAGTTTGGGATGGGAGGATTTTGTTGAAAATGTTCATGTCGCATCTTTAGAAGATATTGAATCTGAATACCAAGTTTGGTATTTATCTGATTTTTCGTTTTTGAGTTAGCTGTTCACAGACACTCAGACACGCGTAAGGACATGTTTTCTAAAAATGCTTTATTTGGATTTAGTGGGCCTCTAAACATATATTTCTGGTGAAATCTCGGTATCAAATTTTTGGGTGGAATGCAATACTTCTCCTATGTACTATACGTAGTAGAGAAAGTAAACATAGCTGTTGGTGATTCACAAAATATAAATATGCGCTGCACTCCACAGAGTATAAGAGCAAAAGCCAGTTACATTTTATTTCAAGGAATATACATGGATGGCCATTATGTAAAACTTAACGAACAGAAGACAGAGGTTAAAAAGCGATAATTGACCCTGTATTATATGTTTCTTTAATTGTTATTTATGAAATACTGCAGATCTGTATGTAATGAAAAAATTCAAACCTCTGAATAATATTTATACCAATGTATGTGCTGAAGTTTCTGGATCCCAAAACCTTCTAATAACTCTCATGTAAGAAAGCTTTGCATTATTTCCATTATATTTTGTTGTAATCAAGATTTAAGCAAGGTACACTAAATAATTGTATAACAAGAGAAAACTGTTAACATTAGAAATCAGTGAACCTATATTTTATATAACTGAGAAGATTATGTATCTCGATGGACGTAGACATGTATATTTTGAAGTAGTAGTTTGTTTATTGTATTTCGACTATTGTGGAGCCGAACACTTGAAGTAGTTGCAACCGCAAAAAGTTTCCGGTAGTCTTCACCCCAAGTTTAAAAATATTAACTTTGTAATTTGTCTGTTTCTTTAAGTATTATATATTTGTGTTTGCCTCGGCTGCGTCAGTATTATTTTTAGAGACATGGATTTCTTTGCAGGGAGTAGTGCGGCTAAGAACGTAGTCTTACATAGATTATAATTTGTACTTCACTCCATTTATTAATTCTTTAAACAATTAAAATAACACTTCACTGATATAGAGAGAGAGAGAGAACTGTGAGATTATTTATTAATTACTAGAATTTTTTAACACGTAAACTATTTTTTTCTCACACTTCTCGAGGACGCGTCTCACGTCCGGTTAGTAACGCTGTCTTCTACTAGCAACTGACTTCTGAATTTGTACAATTTGCCCTATTTCCGTTTCTGATTGGCTATTCCTGCTCCAATAGAATACTTTTATTTAACTTAAGCTATTTTTCTGGTTGTTAATTGGCTATTTATAAACTTCTGAAAAATTACATTATTGTTGCTCCAATAATGCCTAGTAGCGTTATTAAACTTTCTTACTCATTATTGCCTCAAGGTTACCTCATTGTTACCTCATTGTTAGCATCTTTTAACCTATTATTCTCACAGCTCCTACATTATTCAATTACCTAATACATTCACATAACATTATTGAACATGTACATAATAATATAAACATGAATACAATGACTGTTACGTGCATTTTATGTTATATTATACACATATTGCTTTAAGGCGGGCTGTTATTGAATTTTATATTACACAATTAGACAGAAATCATTTAAGTGTTGAAAATACTGCCTCAATTTTGCAAATAGATTAACTTGGTGGTCCAGGAGTGCGGAATATTATTTCGTTGTTTATGTTAAGGGTTTATATAGCTTTTATATTATTAGATAACTATGGGACCAAAAAGAAGGTACAAAGGATTAAATTTAACCTTTATGATTATCTACAATGTACTCGGCCATCACTCGGATTTTTCCACGCCAAAGAGTACTTATACACTATGCAACATTTCCAGAACTTGGAAGGCTGTCGTGGGGAGGTTGAGCTTCCGCCTATGTTTCACCTTTTTGGTGAATATCGGGGGATCTTTCATTCGTTATTTGGAATAGACTCTACTGTACCACATTAGAATTATAAGACGTAAAGGGGAGGGTTCACTATAAAAATCTGCTAGATTATTGTACAAAAATTTAACAAACAACGATGGGAGGTAAACTACTTCTTTTTCTTTCATGGATTAGGTTATATTACTTGTTCTGGTCTCTAGCCATCTCTTGCGTGGTCTTCCTAAACTTCTCCTTCCTTTCGGTTGGTAATTCATTATCTTTTTTTGGTATTCTACCACCTGCCATTCTATCAACATGTTCTTTCCAATTTCTTTTATTTTCATCAATCTTATCGTTTACTGATGCAATATTCAAATCTGATCTTATTGATTCATTTCTTATTTTGTCAGCTCTATTGCATCCTCTTACATACCTCAAAAATTTCATTTCGGTGGACTGAATGCGTGATCTCTATCTTTTTGTTATTGTCTACGACCCGGAACCATATAATATAGTAGGTAAAACCATAATATTATAGAACTTAATTTGTTTTTATTTTCTATTTTTTCTTCCTAGAGTTCTTCTGATTGTTCCACAAATGGTTTGAAACCTATTAACTTTCATCTCAATGTCTTTGTCAAATTTAAAACTAATGTCACATCCTAGATAATTGAAGTGGGATAGCTGTTCTAGTATTTTACTATTTATTAGTATCTTTGATCTAACGGGATTCTTCCCTTTAAAAACCATTGTCTTTGTTTTATTTATAGACGTAGTTAAGTTGTAATGCATTGCATTTTGGCTTAATCTATATACTGCTCTTTGTACAGTATCTTCTGTTTCTTGTATAACTATTTGATCATCAGCACATAGTAAAGTATAGGGTTGTCTCATAAGTTCGTTCGCTTTTCGTTACGTTTCACGCCTGGGAACACTCCTCACCCGCAGCATAGCTACGACAGCGTAGTTGCCGAACTTTCCGTTTACAAACTTTATACACAAGGTCCTTCAAAAGATAAATAACTACGGCAGTTATATTTTGTAAACAAACTATTTATTTCCTGCAGTATACACCATTATTGTCGACAAAATATTGCTAAGTTCCTGGCTACAGTAGCACGAGCTAAATTAAGCTCCAATGCCAACACCCGAGTTGTAATACGTGAATTGTTGATTATCGTTTCATGAATTCTTTCCACGTACGTAACCATTGACCGTCCAGATCGAGGTTTGTCTTTTAGGGAGGAATTCTCAGCTCCAAATCGACTAAAACACTTTTGACATGCTCGCTTCGTTACTACATCTTCCCCGTAGACAGCACACAATTTCTGCCGGCATTGTGAGGCGGTTTTACCCCTTACGGTGGTAAAACAGCATAAGATATCGGAAATGTTCCTTTTTGCTTTCCATAGTTTGTAAACACAAGTACACGCTGTTATATCCAACGTCAGTCACAAATACACATTGACATATCCAATAGTGAGTCTGGTTGTTGTTCTTTAAGTTGTTGGGGTGGTTAGGCAACTAGGATAACTTGAGTGTACAGAGGGTTCAGGGTTTTCAGACGCTATAGATGGAACTTGCGAGCAAAACAAACGAACTTATGAGACAAACCAATACTTAAAGGCGTGTGGGCGGTAAACTTAGCTAATTAATTAATTAATTCATCATGAAAAGCTAATGTACAAGGTCGGATAAGACAGCTAGTGTTCTATAAAGTATTGAAAAAAGAAAAGAAATTGGTTAGTACTGCTAGAGATTATCGCGTCTAGGAAAACAAACAGATGTGCGGAAATTACTTTTGGAGGTTTATGTACACAGTGTGGGAGGAAGAGCAGATGTGCAGTGAAACAACAACGGGATGATGATGTAAGAATCAATAAAGCGCCAGGGAAGTTTTCAAAAAACGAATGCAATGGGCGTCTTGGTGACCTCGAGCGTGAAGTAAGGTCGTCCTACACGTGGTGAAAGTGATGAGAAGTAACGCGTTAATGCGGCAACAAAAACACTGACAGATACTGGCCACTATCTTCAATTTGTTTCGCGTTCGTTCTCATCTTCTGCGATAGTTCCTCATACAATGCACGGGCGCCGACCAGCATACGCTTCACCCGCAACTACCTTCACCTCTTCTGCGAACGTCAGCCTCCATCTCTGCAGATACCCTACCTAACAAAGAAAACACAAACATTTTGGGAGAAAACATTTTTATTTCTCTACATAGTCTCCTTTCAGCAGGATATACTTTTCCCAGGGATGTTCAATAGCTTCGATATCCTGTTTATAGTGAGAATCTTCGAGTTCTGCAAAATAGCCATCAACTGCAAACTCCACCTCTTCACTGTTGGCAAATCTTTTACCACCAAGCCATTTCTTCAACTTTCAACTTTGGAAATAGAAAATAATCAGAGGGGGCCAAGTCTGGCAAATAGGGTGCATGAGGAAGCATTGGAACATTAACTCATTGATTTTGGCCATGGCGGTAATGGGATGTGAACTGGTGCATTGTCTTGATTAAGTAGAACTTTCTTTTTCGCTAAATGTGGCAATAAGTTTACCTAATACTCGCCATTGATTGCTTTTCCTTTATGAAGATGATTAATGAAAATTATCCCACGCGCATTCCAAAAAACTGACGCCATGACTTTGCCTGCAGATGGAACTGTCTTCGCCTTCTTTGGAGCCGATTCTCCGCTTTCAATCCACTTTTTGACCGTTCCTTCGTCTCAGGCGTGAAGTGATGGACCCATGCTTCATCCATGGTTTATTGCAGCGAAACATCGCCAAATACTGGACGTCTGAAACATCCTCACAACGCTGCTTTTGTTCCATCTTGCGCGCAGCTTTCTCATGTCTAAATTTTCAGTCAGTATACGATGTACAGCACTTTTTGAAATGCCTACGATGTCTGCTAGCTCGCGCACTTTCAGTTGATGGTCATCCAATGCCATTTGGTGGATTTTCCTCACAATTTCTGGCGTGGTCACCTCATTTGGTCGACCACTGTGATGCTCGTCTTGGCAGCTCGCTTAAACTCTGCCACCCAATATTTTACTGTTGTAGACGAAGGAGCGGACTCCCACAGAGTAGAATCTAGCTCAGCTTTAATATTAGTTGGAATAATAGCTTATGGCCAGTTTTAAGGGTGGTACTTGCTACCATAGTCATTTGTTTGAAACAACAACCGCTATATATACGTCAGGTCTGGTACTTCTTGGACAGCCCCCGTATTTAATGTGCTAAAACCACAAGAGGATACAAGGGTCTTTAGACTTAAGGGAACCGAGGACTGATATTTTGAAATGTTATCAAATACTAGGTATTTATGTATTAATATACTTCGTATCAAAACCCATGTGTCATTAAGGTTTTCTGCATTCCGGCACGTTTACTTTCTCTACCATTTATCTGTAATAAGTAGAAAAGAAGTATAGGACAGGATAGGATAGAACTAAAAGCGACAGGGGGGCTTAGCAATTCGACGTACGCAGATCTTTTGTACCTAGACCCCTGGCAGCGCCCTAGGAGGAAGGGATGAGGTGAGAGGAGACAGAAGGCAGACGGATCGGGAGGCAGACAGGGTCCCTAACATTTCCAGATATGAACTCCCAGATATCAGCTGGTGCAGCCGGCCTGCCCACCCCCCCTGTGGGTTTACACATCCCCTGGGGGACCCGGGACCCATTCCGGGGACGAAGGTTTATTCAGAGCATCCTCTTCCCCTGTCATGAACACGCCGAGACCTCCCGGCGACACTTGCAACCCTGAAAGAGACCAAGCAGATGAACGGTGAAGTGAAATGAGAATGGAGATGAAATGGAGGAACAGGCAATTCGGGGGGTGTGATGATCTTTCCCAGCATTCGCCTAGCGACTCGGGGAAACCTCGAACAGCTCAAGTGTTAGGACGGTTGGCCGCGGGAATCGAACCCACGACCTCCTGAATGCGGGCCACAGACGTTAACGCATGAGACACCCCGCTCGGTAGAAAGGAAACATTGTATTCCAAAAAAAAAGATATCGAGAAACACATGTTTTGAAGTCCCATATATAAAAATTAACAAAAGGTTCGGGTGTGTTGTGTGTGAAGAAATATTAATGTATAAATACGCCTTAAATTCCATTCAAAAACTAGAAAGCTAGGCATTTTAATTTCTTCCTTTCTTTGGTAAGGAACTTGAGTGTTAAACCATTTTCAGCAAGACGATTCAGGTTCGATGCCAGCGACCGCAATTAGGACATGCGGTTTTAAGTATGTTTAACGAAACACTCAAACCAGTCATTCCGCAAATTACACCACCTATCAGGGAAACCGCCGAAGTAAGTTGTACAATTGAAAATGGACTGCACCACTGCCCTCTGACACTTCGGTGGGAAACTCCAATGCAACGTACACTTTATTCTAAAATCCAAAACTTTTAGAAACATTTCGGTTACGGTTTTATTATCTGTATAGATTAATTACAATAAACAATTACCCTTGGTGATTATACCTTACCTTGCATTCAATATTGCTTCATATTTCAATGAAACATTCATAAGTTGATACTTTTGGATTATGTGTAATCTTGATGATGACGTTTACAATTAAAGAAAAAAAAACGCTCATGTGTTCCATTCACACGACTCTTTACCCACTTTTCTAACAACCATTCTTAAAAAGCTTATTAATTTATCTACTTCAGGTTAATAGAGATAGACGTTAGCAGAAATAGTTTCATTCGTTGTATATTCAAGGGGGGGTTTACAGGAGACTGAAGCGACAGTCAAATGTTTAAAAATCGGGTCGCTATTTGCTGGCTTTGAAGTTGACCACGGAAAGTAACGATAGGCGGCTTAGCACCTCAATGCAAAGTCAAACCAATAACAACAAATATCTCGGAAATGGTTAATGCTATAAAATATTTATTTTATGTAATTGTGTATTTTAATGAGATCTACAGTATTTATGTGTTAAGCTTTTGTTTATAAGTTACACAATAGGTATTATACAACATTCATTGATAATGAAACGTCTTCACTGGAAATTTCAAGATATTACATTTTGTTTGCAATGCAATCTTAAGTATATGGTATTTTTATAAAAATGTTTGTCATTTTTGAGAGAATAAAAAATAACGAACATTTTTTCATGTAAAGTTTAGCTAGGAGCGAAGGAATTTCCTTCAAAATCTTCGTGCGGATCGTTGGAAGATACTGAACTTAAATTGCAAGCTTGGCATTTCCGTTTGGTTTTGGTTTTTTAGTAAATTATAGGTTTTTTGAAACAATGTGCCCTTCGCGTTTAGGCACTTTAAGAATTAATTGCCTTAATGTTACAAAATATCTGCCAACCTTACCTCACGTTAAGCCAAGGCGTTAGTTAATGCCATGGATGCGTAAAGGTGTTAATTACACAACGGATTTGGTTACAAAATACACGGCAAATGAGGAATTAACTGCTATTACGGCGCCAATTAAAATCACTGACTTTACGCTTGAAATAGTTTGAAACCGGTTGTTTGCGCGGATAGCTACATAAATAAGCCAGCACTCTCACTGTTTCGAGCGGTAACAGTTACTTCAGATAGCTGACGTTCTTGACATTTAAACTGGTGAGATATCACGTGGCCTTTTAACTCGTGTAGCTGCAGGCTTTGGCGTCTATAAACAGCTCATCTTGAAGCATCATCACAGTGCAGTCAGTGCTTATCTATACTTACTATTAGGGATGGGACCTCGATACCGTCGATACCTAGATACTCGGTGGTATGGAAGTATGTTTAATACTTTGAGATAAAAATTCGATACTTTTAAATTTTAAGTTTTGTATTATTGAAAATTTTTGCGTTTAACTTTATTCTACAGGGAGAGCCAAAAAACTGCGCGGTGTTTTTCCTGCCGCGTCCTCGGCGTTCGTTACCGTCTGCCAGCATAGTAAGGCGCGGATGAAACCATACGACATTTTTAAAACTACTTTTAAAGGCTTTACTTGCGGGGGTATTATTGTTGTTCGCCCCACATTGTGGAAACAAATATGTGGAAACAATATGTAGTGGTATTAATGTTTGTAGTGGAAAGATGCTACTATTTATCTGCCGCACGTATGTAAGACAATTTGTCGCGGTCACTTCGTGTTATCTTTTACTGAGCTCCTGTTATTGTGTTTAATTTTGGGTTCACTGTCCTCCGGCTAGCTATGATTTCTCGGTCAAGCACGTCTCTTGTACAGGTGTGTAAACGGAAAGGAGTTTTTATCCAAAGATAACACTGATAAAAGAATTTGTTTTACACTTTTATTGTTTTACACATTATTCACTTTCACCTATTAATCTTGACACTCGCCAAACTGAAACTGTTATAATAACTTCTTTACTGCCCATTATTAATTCGCGTACTTCAACTTTTTTTGTGTAATTAACTTTACGACACGAGAGATTTTTCATAACTTTGCTACGCGTAACCTGCAAATCGATAAACTGTGCGATGTATTCACCATGACTGCTTCTGTTGAACTCGTCGATGTCTTATACGCGAATGCTTCTGTTGGACTCAGCGACGTGTAACGCGTGGATGATTTTGTTGAACTGGGCAATACTTGCCTCATACACGAATTTATACTCCTTCGCCCGATATGCCTAAAGATTTATAACCGAGCTGCTATTGGTTAATAAAACGCGCCAACATAAGCGTCTATGTTTATATCCAATGAAAATTACGAAAACATATGCTCTGGGGAAAATATTCCAGCAAATTCTAAAAACAAACACGCCACTCTGACGTCATTTGTTCGTCTCTAATAATGATAAACAGCTCACCCCCTCGCTACATTATTGCACGCTATTATTGTCAGTTTCAGTAAGGCCGTATAAACCCACTTCTCGACAATGCTTACAATCAACAAACATCTCAAATCAATGTCACACAACAATGCATATTCACACTACAATCACTATGACATTTACATAATTTGTGATACAAATTACTGCGTCATACTTACCAACTTTATGAAAGGAGATCGTCGCAATTTTCAGAGAATATAAAACTAATACGATTAAATACCTGGACAAGCGCGTAATCAGTAATATTATTTCCTCTTTCTGCATATTAAAAAAATATCTTCTTTATTTTAATTTGGCTGCTGAAAGCTTTTCAAACTGTAAACGAATACTTTCTCTACCTTCTAGTGTCACTGTCTGTGGTGTTCATGCAAGGAGTTAGCTTTACAACTTGAGAGGTCGGAGTTCGAATCTCGGTTAAGGGCAATTGTCTGGGTGAAGATTTTTCCCGTGGTTTTCCCTTGTCTACAGACTTGTATTCTTAATAGAGACATTAAACAGTTTTAAAATAAAAGATCATTTAGAAGGACTTAAGAATCATATAGAAGTACTGATTACACAGCGGTGTAATGAGACTTATGGTACATCCTGTATGTGGTTTAGACTTAAGAAGAATCTTCTGCTAATTCCTCGCATATACGTGCTTACTCCGGTATTACATCTCTACTCTTGTACAAACTATTTTTACAAACGCTTATTCTCCATCTACTTCATGTTAATCGAGATAAAAATTTACAGACTCTATCTTATTGCTAATTTTCTTGTAGATGTAAGGGGAATATATATTTACAAGGGCAATATAGAAATACAGTAGCCTTTAAGCACATACATATCTCTTAATAGCTGGTTGCTAGGTGCAGCACCATTCCCTTTCCCACAGATTAATACTATTTGCATATACAAGACAAAAAAATGAATAACGAATTCCCATTTGAGAAAATAAGTATTGAAAAATTTAAGGGAATAACAAGTAATATCTCGAAAATGGTTCACTCAACAAAAAAAATGTATATGACATAAATTGTGTATTTTAATGCGATCTACATCTTTTGTGTATAAAATTTTGTCTATCTCTTATGGTTTACCAGTTATGCAAAAGTCGTTCACAATGAAGAATACTTTTGGAGACATTCCCAGAAAATTCAAGATATACATTTTATTTGTCATGAAAATATCTTATACATATGATATTTTAATCAATCGTTAGCCATTTTTGAGAAAATTAAAATTTTCGAAAAATGTTCAATGTAAAGGGTAGTTTGGGGTGGGGGGATTATTTTGAAAACCTTCGTGTCGCATCTCTGGAAGATACTGAAGCTAAATACCAAGTTTGGTGTTTATCCGACTGTTCGTTTCTGAGTTATGCTGTTCACAGACAGACACACAGACACACACGGACATGTTTCCAAAAATGCTTTTTTTGGATTCAGGGGGTCTGAAAACATGTATTTCCGGTGAAATCTCGGTATCGAATTTTGGGCTGGAATACAATACTTCCCCATCTTACTATACGTAGTAGAGAAGGTAATATAGATGGCAAATAAAAACAAGAGAAAGAAGTCCCTAATGAACGCTACTATAGACAAGCAGTGGAATCCATCCCAGCGCCAACAACACAATTATGAAAACGTTGATCACACTCAGTCTTGTTCATATTTACACTGAGAAAACCATTAAGCCAATAACAAGTTTCTCTCTCAAGTGAAAACAAGCATTCGAAAGAGAAATTCCCGCACTCGGTTGCTAGGTCACCATATGCAAGGCAGTAGTCAAGGCTACTCCCGAGTGTAGCCGAACTTGCCCGAACATCTGCGGAAAGAAAATGGCTAATAATGAGGATCCCGTTACATTCGTGCTAAGTCACCTTTAACCTTTTTGCCCGCCTCCGCTAAACATCAAGTTTGTCTCCTCTTTTTTCTTACCGCATACTCGTGACTGAATTACATTACTTGCCAATTTATTATGTACATTCTTTTGTTTCATATGCAAGCAGGAATAACGTTCACTTACGTGGGAATTCACGAAGCAACGGATTCTGTTAGACAACAAAAAATTGTAAACACAGAAACTTAAGACGCGGTGTTCAAAACAATGTGATAATTCCTGTACAGACAGATCATTTTAAGTTTTCCCTTCATAGCATAGACACTATATACGGCAACTTAGGGAGCATCGAATGCCTAAGAGAATTTTTATAACACTCCTTCCTCCTCTCACCCCTTTTCTTCATTCCTCTTTTTACTTAATCTTAACCTGTCGTTTATTTCTGTGCCCTCCGTGTATGGAGCGGAGCTCCCTATTGTTAATGAACATTCGAAGTAGCATCATTAGGCAGGTTGTACACTCCCTCGCAGCACTTTTTCCATATTAGTCAATGCCTTTAGTTAGCAATTAAACATACCATTATCTCGCCAGGTAATTTGGAGTGGAGGGGACCGACGGACCGCTTATTGCTCCAAGGTTCGTTACATTCATTTCCCCGTTATACATTTCCTGAAATGTATTCATCTGCCTTTCATGGTTAAGGCTATTGGCCTGTTCTGATACAAGAAAGGAAACGCAGCTTAAATCCTATAAAATCATGGTCATTCTGTTAATAACTTTAAGTGAATGAAATTGGTTTTTCAAACCGAAACTTAGAAGTCATGTTCAGGAGGCAGAAGTGAGGTTTTTGAAATCTGTCAAGGGAGTAACAAGATGGAATAGATTAACGAATGAAGAAATAAGAGAAAATTAGCCGAAAGGAAAAATTATAGAACATTAATAATATGGAAACATTGTATTAATAGAATGGATGCTGGTAGGTTAGATTATAAACCGAAAGGGAAGATCGATAAGAAGACCTCTATGTTAAGATGGAAGTGAGACCAGAACAGGCCAATGCTCCTGAAACACACACACAAAATATCAGTGACTATATATATAACAAAGACAAACTATGTAATGGAAACAATGAAATAAGTAAATCGATTCTACACAAACCTTTAGGAAGTACGTTACGTAAATATTCTGATCCTAAAAACTTTTTTTTTCGGTTTGTGCGGGGAATTAACTGCATAGCTTCTGTTTCGTGATGGAACAGGGGGATGTATGATCCATAATTAAGAGTCTAAATACTTGTTCTGTATATCTAACAAAACATTTGCCAGGGAGTGTACTTCCTTCCAATCTCATTCCAAAAATAAGGATAAGTGGCTTCAGAAACGAACCCACAACTTCTTGTATTCTTCTATTGCAATTCCGGTCATTGCAGGAATCCTTTACATTTTCTCCTCTGTCGTGCTATGGATATGTTTAAAATGGTTAAATTTCCATTTTTAACTCCTATATTACGGACTTCACTCCTCTCGAGTTTAGAAATCAAACCTAATTGCTTCGTTTAATCTTATGTTTACGTATTAAAGTTAATCCTTTATTTCAGTATTAATAAAGTTCTGTGTTTCACTTGCACGATTTTCTGCACCCATTCCAGCTACACATAGTTTCACATAGTCCCTTATGTATTATAGTATTCGTATAAAAAGTGGTTCTCCTATCTACGTCACATTACGTCATTAACGATATGTTTTTGAGGAGAAATAATCTCACATTAAGCGATTTGGACTTGATTACATGCAGAATACGGAAAACAAAACGCAACTCTTTCAATGTCGCCAGTCCGTTTTTGTTACTAAAAAACCCATGTGGGGAAAAAAGAAGAATCGCGTAAGATGCTTTATACTCCATGACAACCTGGGAACACTTTAAGATATAACAAAGAATGTTTGAAAAACGATTAATGCTAGAGAAAAAAAGTAATGTTAATGATTTTGTACTAAGATTTTGTTATCGTTTATGGTTTCCTAGATGCTTAAAGTCATAAAAAATGCATTCTGAATGTAGAGGACTTCACAGCTATTCATAGAAAATTTAAGACACACACCTTATTATTCATGCACCCAAAATCGTCGGGAACATTTTTTTTTTTTAGAAATGAAAAACATCTTGGAAGCCTTCGCCTGGAATGCTTAAACAGTATGGCTTCCTTTTAAGTTACAGAATTCGCAGACCGACACATACTCTGAAATTGCATGTTTCTGACGAAATCTCGATACAGAATTTTTGGTTAGAATATAATGCTGCCACTACCTGTTTTATGTTTAGTGGTAGATTTAAT
This sequence comes from Deroplatys truncata, assembly GCA_030765065.1. Lineage (NCBI taxonomy): Eukaryota > Metazoa > Arthropoda > Insecta > Mantodea > Mantidae > Deroplatys > Deroplatys truncata. The sequence goes on from CM060986.1 coordinate 49,405,713, forward strand.
TCTTTTAAATTGAGCATTTCTTATGGATACTCTTTAACTGCTATTGTTCTTAGCGTCCCATTCTCTGTTGGGCGTGAAAGACGGGAAATTTTGCTCAGAGGCCTCTTTATCAGACTTGAGGCTCTTTTACGTGCCGTAAATCTACAACACGGGACCACCGACTTTACTTCCCTTCCAAAGGATGCCATGCTAAAGATTTTTACGCCCGAAAAAAAAATCCATATCCCACGGAGGACCCCTGGTGGTAGGGATGGTAAACATATGTGGTCACGCCGATTCGACGATTGTACTGGAGTATTTTAAATGCGTAGTTGTACAATCTTCTGGCAATGACATATTACAAAAAAAGGAATTATTCCTCCGAAAATCATCTGATTTGCTTCCGCTTGTTCGTGCTTTCTCCTCTTTTTCTTTATTGGCATACGAAAACAGTTGTGATGCAACACCCGACGATGTTGCATAAGACACAATCACAGTTCAGCAGCGCGAAGCTGAAGTAACCAAAAGCTATTTCGCTCCCGTAATATTTCGTTCCCATCAGTAAACAGGTGACTATCGCCGATGACTCTTAGAAATATCACAGACCACCGTTTTCTGTTGTAAAAGGTAACACATGGAGCATATAGATGTATTTTCACTGAAATTAAAGAAGGTATAGGGTTATACAACGGAGGAGCACACCTCGCGCACTGCGACTTACGGGAGATCTATTGCGGCTACCATCCCCAGGAGGAAGGGATGAAGTGAAGGAACCACAGGAGGTTACAAGCCGCAGGCAGATAGGTCACAGAAACACGCGGAAGTCCTAATAATCCCTGGCTCGATGCGCCGTCCCAACATTGGACTGCCTAAAGAGAGCGATAAACGACCCGTTCAACCAAGCAGCCCTCTAGTGTCCATGAGGAATACGCTTTCTTTGGAGCAAGCATCCGTGCCATCTGTCCGGCATCCAGGAGCACACCTGAAACATGAAAAGGAAATGATGGAAAGGAAATCGTGTTAGATGATAAACCGCCACAGTTCTAAGTTCTTATCTGTCACTGTTTTTGCTTTTGTTTTATCGTTCACAATTTCACTTCACTAAGATGAACTAGTTCAGTTCTCCGTCACCGAGCTTCCTTCGTGACGCAGTCTCTTCGCATCGGACAGTTCATTTCACTCGGGAGTCGAACGCAAGAACTCCACAATCCGTCGCTCCGCAGTAGCACTCGCTGCACGTCACAACAGCCGTCACCAACTCGGAGAATCGCTGCTGATGTCACATCAGAGACGCACTCGCTCGCTCACTCACTGACTGACTCAACGCTCTCACACTCGACTCACCCTGACTCCCGCGAGAGCGCTCGCTTGTATAGTCAATGTAATCTTTTCACAAGGTTCTCGAGCATTATAAAACTATTTCGACACAGTTTTGGGAGGAGGGGGAAGAACCTCCCAGAAGGTTCTAGTTATCTACCGATAGCGCGCCTGAAGTTTACGCTGGCGAGCGGCAGTTATCGTTGTTTATTCCGATCGCCCGTCGCCGACCTTCGAATAACCTTGGGCCATAGCAGCTGCGTCACGATGTTTTTTTCTAAATATTTACAATACAAAATGTATGTCTTGAATTTTCTGGTTAAAGGGAGATTAAATAGCGAAAATTGCCACAAAATGACATTTTTAACCTTTATGCCATATGTTTAACTGGAATTTCCTCTTAATTTGATATTAATTTTTTAATTGCAAGTACCATACTTATAGCTTAGGCACATGTTTAAAAACGTTACTGAATCTACCATTTTGTTGTATAAAAATCAGAACTGCTATACAGTTTGGAGTAGAGAGGTAAACTTTAGCCTATCTTATATAGCTTGTCTTGTTAAAATTGATGCTACTGTTAAGTACGATAGCTCTATGGCTCAAATATGTTGTTTCCTTCTTTGCAAATATATGCTAGTTTCCTTTCTCCATTTTTGCTTTCAACAGCTTTTACCATGAATGACAGTTTCTGGGGAAAAAACGTCTCACTTCCTCAGAAAATATTGAAGATAGCTAAGATAAATTTTTAGGGTGATAGAAACAATCTGTACTGCCATTGTGCTGTTAATAACATGATTGGTTATTTTTTGAGAAAGTAATTGATGATAAATTTTAATCAGAGGATTAAAAGATTTTAAAAAGAAAAAAGTCTTGTAATCCTTAAACAATAAAATTATTGTATATAGGTATATCGCTGAACTTCGCATCTTGTCAAATTTTCAGTCTGATGCTTTAAATAGTTTTATTCTTCTTTTAATCTTCCCTTAATAGCCTGTGAAGTCCCCCTCATTCTAAATGAATTTTGTATAGTTTTGTACAACTGGTAAACCATAAGATATGACCAAAACCTTAGTGCACGAAAAATAAATTTGTTGTAGCATTAACCATTTTCTAAATATTCTTTGTTCTGGGCTTGAATTTTCAAATATTTCATCCTTTTTTACTTTCTCTACTATGTATAGTAAGTAGGGGAAGTATTGCATTACACTAAAAAATTCGATACCGAGATTTCACAGGAAATACATGTTTTGAGGTGCACTGAATGCATATAAAGCATTTTTGGAAACCTGTCCGTGTGTGTGTGTCTGTCTGTCTGTGAACAGCACAACTCAGAAAGTAAAAGTCGGATAAACACCAAACTTGGTATTTAGGTGATACGAAGGTTTTCAAGAAAATCCCCACCCCAGATTACCCTTTACATGGAACATTTTTCGAAAATTTTTATTTTCTCAAAAATGACTAACGATTTTGATTAGAATCATATATTTAAGATACTTTCATGACAAATAAAATGTATATCATGAATTTTCTGGGAATGTCTCCAAAAGTATTCTTCATTTCGAACGACTTTTGCATAACTGGTAAACCATTAGAGATAGGCAAAATTTTACTTCACAAAAAATGTAGATCGCGTTTAAATATACAATTTATATCATATACATTTTTTGTTGTTGAGTGAACCATTTTCGAGATATTGCTTGTTATTCCCGTAAATTTTCCATTACTTATACTTTTTCTCAAATGGGAATTCGTTATTTATTTTTTTTTGGTCCTGGTAATGCAAAGAGAATGGAATACTCCACATAGCATCCAGCTCTTAAAACATTTGACTATCGCTTAAAGCCTACCAATTCCCCTTGCATCTACAAGAAAATTAGCAATAAGATTAACATCTCGATATCTCGATTAACATGAAGCATATGGAGAATAAGCGTTTGTAAAAGTAGTTTGTACAAGAGTAAAGTCATGTGAGTGCAACACATCAGGTTTTTTTAAAAGTGCTAATTATCTCTGTTATGCCTACAACGAATGCATAATGAAAGCATTTCTGCAAACGTTTATCTGGATTATCGTAAATAGATAGAAAAATAAGCTCTTGTAATAATCTGTAGAAGAATGGGTATACAAACTCATGTAAATGTACCATATTATCAGTTTTACAGCCTATTCAATCATAATACAATTCCTAAGAGGCCAGTTCTATCTGATTCGTATTGATCTGGAAGGAAATGAAAGTTTTGAAATCTTACATAAGAAACAGTTGACATTCCTAAACATCTCTGTTGATTTCGCTCGACTTGAGCTGTCCAGTTAGCGGTACAAGCTAACATGGTAACCCATAGAAGTTTGTGACTCAGGCAAAGTTGTTATAGCGGTGTTTTTTGTATTGCCAAGTTAATAATACGTTTTGACGCTCCTCGACGGTTGTTATGCAACCACATACCTGCCTCTGAAAGTTCTGCAGCGTTACGTGAGCCAGTATCAATTAGAAGACAAAAACGAAATAATTTTCAAGACAAATCCTTTTACATAACTTCTGCTTTCTAAAATCCCTTGTGGATATCCTGAACTCTGAATTTCTTCCTGCAGAGTTTCGTTAAGCTTTCATCCTGGATTGGAAATTCATCCACATGGGTTAAAATGTCTGTATAGGAACTTAACGCGAATTTCTTTTGTTTCAGGTAAGGACACCACTACTGCAAATGGGGTCTAACTGTGAGGCTGTGAAGTACAATATGTAAGTTTAGCTTTTTTAATGATTATATTACTAGCTTTATTAACAATAACAACAACAAAAATAATAGCTTTACCGTGTATAATATTGTGTGGTATATATTATATACCTACCAAATTTTATTCAGCTACATTAATAACTTATTTAAAAATATTTAAATTTAAATAATAATCTACTAAGAAATCAAGGTATTTGTCCAAAATCATAGATAATGAACTCTTTTATACTTTACAAATTTTTCAAAAGCCTTTTCTATGCAGTTTCTCAATTCTGGTAACAAAAAATAATTTTGAACTTGTTGCTTTCTGTAACATATATCTGTTAGGTATAGGAAGTGTGCATTACACCCCCAAAAAATCTATATCGATATTTCCCTCAAATACCTGTTTTGAGGTCCACTGAATAAAAATAATTAGAAAGGTTTGTTTGTGGACATCATAACTCAGGTATTAAAACTCAAACGAATGCCGAATTTAGTATTTAATTTCAGTATATCTCAAAGATGCGACACAAACAATTTCAAGAAATTCCCCCAGCATATAATTAAGATATTTACTTACAAATGCAGTGTGTATCTTAAATTTTCTGGGAATATTCTCTTAAATCCTTTTCCTTCGGAAGGAATTTTGTATAATTTTATATAACTGATAAACCATAAATACAGGCACAAACTTAATACACAAAAACTTAGATGTATTTAAAATACAATTTATTTCAAATAACTTTTTTTCGTAGCATCAGCCATTTCCGAGACATCGGCTATTATTGGTTTGAATTGTTCATGTCATGAAAAAGAGCATGGAATTTCAAGGCCAGCATACAAGGACTAGTTTATAAATATTATATATGACTATTGGTATTCCCTTCGCACCTATAGCGATAGTGTATTGCAACTATTTATGCCAACGTTTAACGTAATTAAATTCAAGTAGATAGAAGAAGAATATTTTGCAAGATTAGTTTGCCGAAGGTTTATAGAAATAAACGATAGTGGGGAAAAGAAAGCCATATGACTATAACACATCGGATTCTTTTCAAGTAGCGGGTTAATATTCGTTTTTTCTCGTGATCATACAAGGAACATGGCATTTCAAAGCCATCACATAGCGACGCGCTCTATAAACATCTGACTGTCGCTTCAGGTTCCTGTATCTCTCTTGTATCTACAACGAAATGTGTAAACATTTACCTTGATTTAAATGTAGACAGAAAAATGAGTTATTTTAAGTTTAACGTCCTTTAACCTGATAGGTCATTAAATCCTTTTCCTTCGGAAGGAATTTTGTATAATTTTATATAACTGATAAACCATAAATACAGGCACAAACTTAATACACAAAAACTTAGATGTATTTAAAATACAATTTATTTCAAATAACTTTTTTTCGTAGCATCAGCCATTTCCGAGACATTAGAGTTACGCGACATTTGTTTTATCAGTATAAGGGAAAAATCCCAGAAAATAAACCTTATCCGTATAATTCACCCTAACCGAGAATCGAACTCCTGACCTTTCGATTGTGAAGCAAATTTATTTTTGTGAATATTTTGTAGAAGCTATTTAAAAATAAATGATTATGAGTAGAGAAAGTCATGTGAATGCAACACATAAGAACATTTCAAAAATATTCCTCCAAAAACATTAAATAAGACGTGAATATATAGATTTTTGGCATGGTTTGACCCATCATACATGTTAACGACATTTATTTGTCAAGAACATACATTTTCTAGAAAATTTTGGATTTCGTATTATTGTATGTTCTAAGGAAGAAGCAGGTGTGGGTCGGCGTTGAAAAGGTGGGAAATTTAACAGTTTTTGCCCAAGGAATCACTGATCCATTTCGAAGTGAAATTACGCAGCGCATCTTTAGCTTTGTCACTGTCCTTTTGTAGGTGCTGAATTTCAGAAAGAAAAAAACGTTCATTATTTTAAGGAGAAGGTAAATGGAGCATCACTGTAGCTTTTTGTCCCACATAAGCTCTTTAAACCGCTTCACGAAGCACAAGCTAGGAGTTTTTTTATGATCTGGATATTGCCTTGAAATCTGTTTTCTCATAGCAAGCTATGAAACACGCCTTTCACACCTGCTTTGTTCTTTTTCTTTGTGTTGGGTACCAGAGTAAGGAGGCTCTAGATTAATGTCTTTGTGCGAATATAGTGTTTAACAATGAGGATGCTGCTGGCACGTGTCGAGGCAGTCTTGAACGACACTGTTCTTATAAATATCGTAAGTAATTCAGTTTTACTTCCCCTAACTCTTGCCAATGGCAGGTATATGAAGTATTATACTCCACACAAAAACTTGATATCCATATTTTATCGGAAATGCATGTTTTGAGGTCCTTTGAACCCATTTTGTTTAGGAAAAAGGTTCGTGTACGAGTGCCTGTGAATAGCATTATTCAGAAACTTATACATAAGTTCAGTATCATCCAAAGCATTTCCTCACATTCCAAACTACTCTCTGGGCAAAAACATTTTATTATTTTTTATCTTCTGAAAATTTCTCTTATGATCTTGATTCAAGCACCATAAAGTTATTTCTATGAATAATACGATATATATTTGAAATTTTTCTCCGAAGGGATAGTGACGTCGACTTCATTCAATTTTGTAAAAATAATGTGCAGTTGGTTGAGATTGTTGTTACATCTTTTAAGTTTTCCAGTGTAACTGTCATGCGCCGATTTACGCAATGCATCTATAAACCGCAGAAGTACATTCTTAAAAAAAAGCTGACTTGCGATTTGCGAATTTATTTTCCATGTCGTGTACGCAACCAATTCCATGTTGCTTGACTTAGATTATTTCTGATCAAAAGTTATCATGATTAATATGCCAAAGTAGAATATTCACTTTTTATGAGTATAATAATATATAACAGGTTGTGTGAAGTGTTTTAATAATAATAATAATAATAATAATAATAATAATAATAATAATAATCGGCAAAACAAACTTGACAGAACATAGCCAACCAACCCGACTAACGGCCTCATACCTGCATACGCACTGCAGAGGTGGAGGATTATCCATCCCATACCTGGAGAGGATGTGGTCATCAGCAACACGCTTTACGCTGGTGGAATGTTATTTTAATGAACTTAACACATCGTTATATATTGAAGTTCCTTACGAAACCCGCATTTACACGGATGAGTTCGAACTCGGGTCCATTTCGTTCCAGGAAACCTGAGCACTGCGTTCCGACACACGTGACTTTTCTGTATATAGTAAATAACGTGTATGTAATCCTAGCATTTTAAACACGTTATTGTGTAAAATGGAGCATAATTACAGCTTTCTATACTGGTCAGTTAGCAACAATGACATAATAAATCTGTTCCACAGATATTTGTAATATATTCCATTCTAATTCCCTCTTCCCTGCAACATTCTAAAGCCTTCTGTAATATCGCTCTTTTGTTTCCTTTTTATTTGAGTTGTCAATGGAAACGATTGCGTTTTATTTCAAATGGCAAACTTTGTATCTAGTGGGCAATGCATAAAACAACAATCGAAATCTTCCTAATCGATATGCCGTCATGAGTTACCACAAATTTAACACTTATTGCGACATTTATAGTTTTCTCGTAAACTAACCTTGCGTTCTTGGCTGAATCAGTAAAACTAGTGGGAAAACTGCCGAATTGAAGTACAAAATAAAATTAGATAATGATTTTTGAATATTGTTCAAACTAAAGTATACAAACAAAATACGTTTGATACTGTGAATAACTAAACAAACTTCTCTCTGTCTCTATGAAGCCATGGCGTCATTTTTTTCGTCTAAGAAGAAAATAAAATGAAATTTAACTCCCTAATTTTGTGATGTATTATCGATTTATACTATTAAATTTATAGCTATCTAAGATATTAATCGATTATGCTTTTCCCTCTATAGTTCTATAGTTATGAAATCTGATGAGTTTCTTATACATTTTCTTTACTGAATTATGCATCTTCAGAATGTTCATTGCCTTGATTTCATAATCAGCTGCAGTTTATTAAAATCAGTTCTAGAGGCAAATCAGTTCGCCGAAAAATATTTACATGTATTCTCATAATTCGTTGACTCGTCGAATGTCCTCCGGTTTAAAACGTGTTGCAACTGTTTTCCTTTAAGTCGGAAATACCTTAGTACAAGTCTTTCCTTAGCTCCTTAAGGAATGCAAGAACCTCAGTGGATTTAGGTTTCTCCTCCACATTAACCCTAGTCATTGCAAACACGTGAGGAAATTGCGTTGAAGATGTTGCATTTGCCTTACTGGGAAAAATCGGTTCATCCTGTCTACATTTGCTTCAAGGAATCAGCAATAATCTATGTTGCAGAAGTTTGCACATGGGGGTTTCCAGTTCAACCTGGAGACTGGGAAAAAAAGGTGTACAGTGAAGTCCAAAAGTAAATATTAATTGTAAACGGGCAATTGAACACAGTGAAAATGATAATTTTGAAAGCGACTTAAGGACTAAAAGGAAATAAATATGATCTTTAAATGCTGTAATGGCGCGGTATTATTGGTAAAGCCTTTTTATGATTTATTTAAATATACACATATATAATTGTATCCTTAATAAGAAATAAATTTATTGACCGATATGTAACAGACGAACTATCTAATTTATTTGTTTATATAAATTAACGGATCATATAAATTTAACTACTATTACAAGTAATTCAAGAAAATTAAAATCAAGCAGTGGACCTGTATCAAAATTAGTAATTAATTATTAAAAAAGAACATCTTAAGTAAAACAAAACAAGAAGCTTTTGTCCCTAAAAATCTTATGTTACACTCACATGACTTTCTCTACTCTTGTACAAACTATTTCTACAAACGCTTATTCTCCATATGCTTCATATTAATTGAGATATCGAGATGTTAATCTTATTGCTAATTTTCTTGTAGATGCAAGGGGAACTGGTAGGCTTTAAGCGATAGTCAAATATTTTAAGAGCTGGTTGCTATGTGGAGTATTCCATTCTCTTTGCATTACCAGGACAAAAAAGATGAATAACGAATTTGAGAAGTATTGGAAAATTTAAGGGAATAACAAGCAATATCTCGAAAATGGGGCACCCAACCAAAAAAATATATACGAAATAAATTGTGTATTTTAACGCGATCTACATTTTTTGTACAGTAAAATCTCTTATGGTTTACCAGTTATGCAAAATTCGTTCACAATGAAGAACACTTTTGGAGACATTCACAGAAAATTCGAGATATATATTTCATTTGTCATGAAAATATATTAAACATATGATATTTTAATCAAAATCGTTAGAGCCATTTTTGAGAAAATTAAAATTTTCGAAAAATGTTCCATAAAAAGTGTAATCTGAGGTGGGGGGATTTTCTTGAAAACCTTCGTGTCGCATCTCTGGAAGAGATTGAACCTAAATACCAAGTTTGGTGTTTATCCGACTGTTCGTTTCCGACTGTTCACAGACACACAGACAGACACACCCACGGAAATGTTTCCAAAAATGATTTTTTTTGGATTCAAGGACTCTCAAAACATGTATTTCCGGTGAAATCTCGTTATCGAATTTTTGGGTGGAATACAAGACTTCCACTACTTACAAGTAAAAATTAATAGATAACCCTAAACATTTTATGTGTCGCACTCATATGACTTTCTCTGCTCACTCTCATACATAATATTCTTATAAAAGCTTATTCTATCTTAATCTTGATAATAAAGATAAACTTTCATTTACACATTTCATTGTAAGCATAAAAGAACGCAGTAAGCTAAAGCGATAGTCAGATTTTTAAATAGCATATCAGCTGTGTATTGGCATTGAAATATCGTGCTTTTTTGCATGACCACGAGGGGAAAAAAGAGAATAGAGACTTACCACTTAACATAATGTGTGGTGTTGCATTCACATGATTTTCTCTGTCCACAATCATTTATTTTTGCTTAACCTCTACAAAGCGAGAGTATAGAGTCTAACCTCTACAAAGAGGTCTACAGCTTATTTTATTTTTGCATCAAGAATTGTTTTGGATTTAGGGTTTTAATAATAGGAAAGTGATAGTTTTACATACTTTATAAATTTTTTCCAGAAAAAGTTTCGATTCTACATAAATGTGAAATTTGATTGTAAAGATAATTTTTCATCACGTGGGAATTTCATTTAAGCATTTTCAGTTTTTGAAAATGTTGTTCTTGAGAACTTAGATACATTGTCGTGTTTAACGCCTGTTCTTACTACTACGACACTACAGACGGTGGACACTGATGGAATGTAAAACCAAATGATATGTCGGAAAGAAAATTTGAGAATAAAACTTTCCAGGATTGAATTTAGGTTATCTCCAGTAATGAGGACTGAAGAAAACATGGAAAAATCTCAGTCAGGGAGGACGGTCTGAACCGCGGACCTCCTGTTCATGAGTCCGTAACTTAACGACCTCGGTTACCTGTGTCGATTAGGTACTTAAGACTATAAAAATGTATTTATATTATAAGAATATGTTGAACAAATCTGAGATAACATTTCAGTAGAATTTGTAGAAATTGTAAGCTAATTCAGACTCCATAAGCGAGTAGGTTCATTTGTAGGTTTGTGTATTCAACTCCGGTGTTGACACTTAAGAAAGATGACTGAAAGGTTGTGTTAACTAGGAAATCGTCCTGGGAAACATAACAGTCACTTGTGGTGAAAATAACCACCTCTCTTTACGGACAATAATCAGGTCTCTGTGCCACAAAACCCTTTACTGGAAACAAGAGAAAAACTGCTCAGTAACAGGAAACTTGCCTTAGCGAGAACTTGACCTATAGCCCCGGCTTTCGCTTTCATCGTAAAAAAAGTTACCGATTGGCAGAAGAAAGTATTGGGAGACCGTGTTCGAATCCCGACTTGCCATAACTTAACGGTATACAGAGAGAAACTGAAGAACCAGTTTCTTGGACACAGGAAGCAGTAGAGACGACATTGCGGGAAGCCACATGTCGCTGCATGGGTGGTTTTCCTTGGGGAGCGCATATGCCACTCGAGTTACTTCTCTATACACATAGAGGTAACGTGGACACATGAAAAGGCATACAAAAATAGTCATTAAAATCTCTTTGTTTCACTGTACTTCATCAATACATTCCTGTCTTTACTAATCTACAGCTGATAACGCTGTTTCACCTAAGTTAGTGCGTGCCAGACAGATGGCGTTGGTTGTGTAGTCGCGTTTCTGCACTAACCTCCTCTATCCCTATTGTATCCACAACGAAATATGTAAAGAAACAATTTTTTTTTCAAAAATTTATCTCAATTAACATGAAGTAGATAGAAAAATACGGTTTTATAAGAATAGTTTATAAAATAGATATAAGTAATTATCTTGTGTTACATTCACATAACTTTATCCACCCAATATCGTTTATTCTTATACCTCTTCTGCTATACAGGGATTTTCTAAGTAAGAAATAATACAAATAAAGCTAAACTTAACTCGTTTTAAAAAATATTCGGACATGTCAAATTTAATGTATTTAAAGGAAAATTTTACAAAAAAGCAAAATACCTTTCAGACTTTATTGTTCAGAGCGACATCAGCAAGAAATTTAAATGACAGCATATTATTTTTTAATTTTTACTTTCTCTACTACGTATAGTAAGTAGGGAAAGTATTGTATTCCACCCAAAAATTCGATACCGAGATTTGACGGGAAATATATGTTTTGAGACCCCCCTGAATCCAAAAAAAGCATTTTTGGAAACATGTCCGTGTGTGTGTGTGTGTCTGTGAACAGCATAACTCAGAAACGAACAGTCGGATAAACACCAAACTTGGTATTTAGGTTCAGTATCTTCCAGAGATGCGACACGAAGGCTTTCAAGAAAATCCCCCACCCCAGATTATCCTTTACATGGAACATTTTTCGAAATTTTTAATTAAAATATTATCGATTTTGATTAAAATATCATATGTTTAGGATATTTTCATGACAAATGAAATGTATATCTCGAATTTTCTGGGAATGTCTCCAACAGTATTCTTCATTATGAACGACTTTTGCATAACTGGTAAACCATGACAGATAGACGAAATTTTACTACACAAAAAATGTAGATCGCGTTAAAATACACAATTTATGTCTCATACATTTTTTTTTGTTGAGTAAACCATTTTCGAGATATTGCCCGTTATTCCCTTAAATTTTTCAATACTTTTTATTCAAATGGGAATTCGTTATACATTTCTTTATGCCCTGGACATATAATGAGAATGGAATGTGCCAGATAGCAACCAGCTCTTAAAATATTTGACTATCGCTTAAATACTACCCCTATATTCCCCTTGTACTTACAAGGAAATTAGCAATAAGATTAACATCTCGTTTAACATGTAGCATATGGAGAATAAGCGTTTGTAAAAGTAGGTTGTACAAGAGTAGAGAAAGTCATGTGAGTGTAACACATCAGAGTTTTTTTAATTTTTTTCCTGATAGGTTCAACAATTTCATTTGTCTCACACAAAAGATTTGGTTTCTATGGGAACAGATCTCTCTTCACTTGATTACTTTTTATTAGGATATTTGGAATGTAGAGTGTTTGTTATGAGGCCTGCTAATATGGAAGAGCTAAAAATGTGGATCAGGAAAGAATGCAGAGATATACCACCAGTAGTGACTGCAAATGTTCAATAGTTCTCGCTTCGATTTAGGTAGATAGTAAACGTGGAGTATTTTGAACACCTTATTAAATAATTAGAATTTCGTTTGTTAGGCACAGTAGTTGTGTAAATTGTGGAGAAAATTGCTAAATAAGCCAACAATTAAACCGTTCCCCTAGCAACCAACACGTTGAATGTAACATACGAAACGTTCATGCAGCTAAATAAGAACAACCTTTCAGAAAGAAGTGCGAAAAGAATAGGTTTTCATTTAAAATTTTTGTCGATCACGTCATACTCTGTAAAATAATGGATGAAAATTTTGTTTCTTTTTTGTAAACATTTACTTTCAAAATATTAAATTTAAGGTGTCCGAACACTTTTTAAAATGGACTTAAATTTAGTTTTATTCGCATTGTATTGTTACAAAACTTTTATTTTTCTGCCTATTTTAGGTTAATCGATATGAAGGTTTGCAGAAATGATTTAATTACACTTTTCATTGTGGGCACAAAGAGTATGCAAGAGACGTCATAGTCAAATGCTTTAAACGTGTCGCTATATGCTGGCCTTAAAATTACATATTCTTTTCATGACATCGCGAGAAACAACTGCAGAGCGACAGCATTTAAAAAAAAAACAAAGTCTCGAATAATTCTAACCGAAAAAGCGAATATTTCGGAAATAGCTAATGTCACAGAATATTATTTAAAATAAATTCTGTGATTTAAAGATGTCTACATTTTTCGTGCAGTATCTGTCTATCTCTTATGACTTAAACAAACAAAATTATGCAAAATTCCTTCCGAATGAATAGAAATTCACAGGCTATTTCCACAAAATTCAAGATATATATTTTATTTGTCAGGAAAATATGTTCAACATTTAATATTTTAATCAAAATCGTTAAGGCCATTTTGAGAAAATTAAAAAAAAATCTAAATTCTTTTCCACGTAAAGGGTAGTTTAGTGTGGGAGATTTTCTTAAAAATCGTAAATACCAGGTTTAGTATTCATGTGACTTTTCGTTTTTGAGTTACTTTGACACTTTAAATTCAGAGGATCCAAAAACATGCATTTCTGGTAAATCTCGACATCAGGTTTTTGGTGGATATCAGTATTGTCGGAGGAGGAAGGCATATGAATTTAACGCATCAAATCTTTCTGAAAATTCTAATATATTAATGCTAAATCAAGGTATTGTTATAGGATTTCGTATAGATTAAAACATGAGCAAGTTATTAAATACTTACTAATATAGTTAATCTAATGCCCAAGAAGAAAGGTGATATCCACAATTATGAATTTCTTTTTATAAAACTAGTTGACATTGTTTTTACCTTTCTTATAAAACTTAAAATTAAACTTTGAGTCAACTCTGTCTAGCGGTTCACTGTAAGAAGCAGTTTGATTTTTTTTAAAAAAGTCCGCGTTAAAAGTAAGTAAAATATTAATTTCTCAGAGAGTCTTCAGCGCAGAGAGTATTTACATTCCATTCTCTTGACTACGTCAAAATTTAAGGTTGATAGGTTAGAACTTATTTCATATTTTGGAATTTACACAAAAGCATTATTTTGACATATATTACTTTCTCTACTACGTATAGTAATTAGAGGAGGTATTGTATTCCACCCAAAAATTCGATACCGAGATTTCACCGGAAATACATGTTTTGAGACCCCCTGAATCCAAAAAAAGCATTTTTGGAAACATGTCTGTGTGTGTGACTGTGAACAGCATAACTCAGAAACGAACAGTCGGATAAACACCAAACTTGGTATTTAGGTTCAGTATCATTTAGAGATGCGACACAATGGTTTTCAAGAAAATCCCTCCACCCCAAACTACCCTTTACATGGAACATTTTTCGAAAATTTTAATTTTCTCCAAAAGTATTCTTCATTGTGAACGACTTTTGCATAACTGGTGAACCATAAGAGATATACAAAATTTTACTCACAAAAATGTAGATCGCGTTAAAATACACAATTTATGTCATATACATTTTTTTTTGAGTGAACCATTTTCGAGATATTGCTTGTTATTCCCTTAAATTTTTCAATACTTATACTTTTTCTCAAATTCATTATTCATTTTTTGTCCTGGTAATACAAAGAGAATGGAATAATCCACATAGCCAACAGCTCTTAAAATATTTGACTATCGCTTAAAGCCTACCATATTCCCCTTGCATCTACAAGAAAACTAGCAATAAGATTAACATCTCGATTAACATGAAGCATATGGAGAATAAGCGTTTGTAAAAATAGTTTGTACAAGGGTAGAGAAAGTCATGTGAGTGTAATATATAAGATTTTTTTTAATAAATCCCTATCCAAATTGTAAAAAGTTTTCTCCTTGTAAGTAACATAGAGACTAAGAATGCGAAAAATAATCATTAAAATTTTTTAATAATCCTCAGTTATCTGTAACATCGTGGCCAAAACGAAGTATCAACTTGAACAGGACTCGATACAATCTTCGATTGTTTCTTGTTGTATTCTCCTCCGTATCCTTCCAAATTCCTTACCTCTTGACTTTTACCCAGCGACCTCCACATATGAAGAAAGGCATTTGCGACTCTCGGCTCCGGGTGTGAAGCGGATCAAGGCGATCTGGTGCGACATCTAGGTGTGGTGCCATTAAGCAGATCACGAAAACAATAGACAGGCGTTAATACTGCACGAATTAATTTATTCTGAACGGTATACTTGAAGTTGTAGCATCCGCCTAGCTGCATACACTTTCAGTTTCATTGGAGTTGAAGACGACATACCTGGCTCGCTAAGCATCCTGGGCGCCTCTGGCCATCGAGCCCATTTGCATCTCATTTCACAATCGTTGTGAAGAAGTGGCAGCGCTACCCATGAGATATTAAAACAAACAACTTCATTAATTCTTGGCTCGTTAGCTTACGTGGGTCAAACTAATGCTTTGTTTTTGTTTGCTGCCAAGAAGTACCTAGTACGTAGAGGGAGTAATGCATTCCATCCAAAAGTTGGTATCGAGAATTCACAGGAAATAATATTCTGAATCCATAAAAATGGTCCGAGAATTACCAAACTTTGTATTTGCGTTCAGTATTTTTCAAAGATGCGAAACGAAGGTTTTCAAGAAAATCCCCCTACCACAAACTACAAATAAAAACTACATTTCTGTTTTCTGGGAATACCCTTAAGTCCTCTAAGTTTTGAATTACCTTTGCATAGTAAACCGCAAGAGAGAGAGAGCGAGCGAGAGAGGGAATCTTCCTAAAATATGGATCTCCCTTAAAGAACACAATTTATCTCAAATGAACTTTTTTGTGACGTTAACTATTTCCGAGATGTTCTTTGTTATTGATTTGAATTTTCAAATACTTACACTTTTTACTTGCTCTACCATCTACCTAAAGTAGCTATAGAGTGTTGTATTACATCCAAAATTAGACGTCGAGATTTCACAGGAAATATATGTTTTGAGGCCCCGAATAAATACAAAAACAATAAGTTTAAGAAAAACGGACCATGTGTGTGTGTGCCTATGTAAAAGCTGTGACACCAAGATTTTCATGACAATTTCTCCACCCCAACTACTTTTTACACGTAAAATTGTTCGAAATTTTTTATTTTCTCAAAAATGCCTGCATCCATTTCTATTAATATACCGTATGTTTAAGATATTTAGACGACAATTAAAGTGTACACCCTAAATTTTCTGGAAATAGCCTAGGAAGTCCTCTTTATTCATTTGAATACTTTTGTATAAGTGATAAACTATAAGAGATAGACAAAATCTTATTTCACAAAAATGTAGACAATTTATTTAAAATATTATTTTTGTGCCATAAGATATTTCTTAGATATTCATTAATGTTCCAACATTTCTTATTTCTTTAAAGCGCTGTTGCTATTCAGTTGTTTCACGCGATGTCATGGAAATAGTATGAAATTTCCAGTCCAATTCATAACGACTCGTTTTAAAACATTTGATTGTGGCGCCTCCCGTTCCCTCTTGTACCTACAACGAAATTTCTAGTGAAACTTACGTAGATGCAGAAGAGATGCAAAACTAAACGATAGTGTGTAGAAGTTATGCGAATGTAGCACAATAATTTTTTTCTGGTAGGCATGCAAGGAATGGGACTTCAAAGCCATCACATAGCTATGAGCTTTTAAAAAATGTGACTATATGCATCTCCTTGTTCATATCTACAATGAACTGTGTAATAAAAGAATTTCTGCAAACGTTTATATCATGTTTATGAGGTATATCATGTAAGAATAGACTGTATAAAAGTAGAAAGAGTGGAAAAGCCATGTGATTGTATTATCAATTTTTACTTTCTCTACTACGTATAGTAAGTAGGGGAAGTATTGTATTCCACCCAAAAATTCGATACCGAGATTTCACCGGAAATACATTTTTGGAAACGTCCGTGTGTGTGTCTGTGTGTCTGTGAACAGCATACCTCCGAAACGAACAGTCGGATAAACACCAAACTTGGTATTTAGGTTCAGTGTCTTACAGAGATGGGACACGAAGGTTTTTAAGAAAATCTCCCCACTCCAGATTACCTTTTACATGGAACATTTTTCGAAAATTTTAATTTTCTCAAAAACGGCTCTAACGATTTTGATTAAAATATCATACGTTTAAGATATTTTCATGACAAAATGAAATGTGTATCTCGAATTTTCTAGGAATGTCTCCAAAAGTATTCCTAATTGTAAACGTCTTTTGCATAACTGTTAAACCATAAGAGATAGACAAAATTTTACTACACAAAAATGTAGATCGCGTTAAAATACACAATTTGTCATATACATTTTTTTGAGTTAACCAATTTCGATATATTGCTTGTTATTCCTTTAAATTTTCCAATACTTATACTCTTTCTCAAATGGGAATTCGTTATTAATTTTTTAATGTCCTGTACATACAAAGAGAATGGAATGCGCCACATGGCAACCAGAGCTTAAAAGATTTAACTATCGCTTAAAACCTACCATATTGCCCTTGCATCTACAAGAAAATTAGCAATAAAATTGACATCTCGATATCTCGATTAACATGAAGCATATGGAGAATAGGCGTTTGTAAAAATAAATTGTACAAGAGTAGAGAAAGTCATGTGAGTGTAACACATCAGATTTTTTTTAATGTCCTGTACATACAAAGAGAATGGAATGCGCCACATGGCAACCAGCCCTTAAAATATTTGACTATCGCTTAAAACCTACCATATTCCCCTTGCATCTACAAGAAAATTAGCAATAGGATTAACATCTCGATATCTGGATTAACATGAAGCATATGCAGAATAAGCGTTTGTATAAATAGTTTGTACAAGAGTAGAGAAAGTCATGTGAGTGTAACACATAAGATTTTTTAAAAGTGTAGTGGAATAACTTCTAGAGTCACTCTATCCTCTTATAGAAACAAAAGTAACAACGCCTACTACAGAGTTGGGCAGTAAAGCCGGCCCTGTTATCACCTTGATTTGCAACAAACTTCAGATGGAATAAAATGAACAAATGAATGTTCCCTGTATTTACTTCATAATAAATGTTGAAATTTCCCTCCACCTGCATCTAGATATTTCTGTTCACGTTTTAACAGGTTGTAAAAACACGTGTAAATCCCTCATGGGTGACAGTGCGAATGCAATTCCTGATATTATCCTTCAGTATATCAACGAAATGGGGATTATGCTCGTACGCTTTTCCCTTCAAATATCCCCGTAAATAAAATTCACATGTGATAAATATGGTGACCATGGTGGCCATAAGCTTTTGCTTACCCTCTCTTCAGTGAATATCTGATGAATACAGGTAAGTGATCTCTCGGATGTGTGAAATGTTGTCCCATCTTGCTGAAAGAACCAGTAATTACGCCATTAGTTGGGGATAAATTTCATCCAAAAAGTTCGTAGACATCTGTTTTGACTGTGGCACCGAGGAGTATTGGACCCATAATGCATTCAAAGTCATAGCTCACCACATACCGATATTTTGGTCTCGTAGAGGTTGCTCAAACAATAGGTAAGGATTTTGTGTCGACAAATACCTACTGTTATGAGAGTTTAAATATCCTGATAGATGAAACCAAACTTTATCACTAATGATAAACATCAGCGGGTCCATATGACCAACTGTAACAACCAGTGGCAGAAATTTACAGGTTTGTTCCTATCCAGATCCTTCAGTTGTTGTACAGCTTTCACGTGATATGGTTTTAATTTCAAAGACTTTAACACAGTCTGCAAGTTCTCCAACTCGTATAAACCTGTTGAGTCAATCTTGTGGTAGACTTTCGACGACTCTAGTCATCATTTCATTAATTCTCGCCGTAAACTGAGGTGTCCGGATAGAAGGCGTTCTATTCCTTGTTACATTTGTAATGGATCCAGTCGTACGCCATTTTTGCAGCAAATCTCGAATGCTGCTTTTCACTGGTACTGGGCGAAGCGGATGTTTGTCTTTGAATAATTGTCGTGATTCGTTGATAGAGCTGGTTTGTATGTACGCCTCTACAATGAATATTCACTCTGCTATTGAATAAGTCATGCCTATTTACTGTACAAAATAACTCTCTGCAACAGCAAACACAACAGTTTATAAATTATCAATCATTTGTAAGAAGCAATAACAATGAAACTAAAGACGCTGAATAAAGGATAGTCAGCCTAATTTCTTTCCAAATCATATAAAATGAGATGAATCCGGTTTCATCTGCCCAACACTGTACTTCAATCTATTACTTAGTTTAGATAATTATTAACACAAAAAGGTGAAAAAATAGTACATCTTAAAGAGATTTCTGTATCGTATTTTTCTTTCTCTTAAGATTTCTCTCCGTTAAACAAAATTTAACGTGTATGTGAGTTATTTTCTGTATAAATATCTCAAAATGATATCTTAATCAATATGGTTTAGAGCCATTTTGTGAAAATTAAAAATATCAAAAAGGATAGTTTGTTGGGACGGGAGGGTTTCGCGAAAATCTTTGTGTTGTATCTTTTGAGTTTAGGAATTTAAACTACTTTTGTGTGTCATACAGATACATTTTTCAAAAAAAGGAAAGAAACAAAAACAAATTTGGGGCTCAAAACGTGTATTTCCAGTGGAATTTAGATATGAATTTTTTTAGTCAAATTAAACACTTCATCTACCTGTTAGAAATAGGTGTTAGTGAAGATAAAAAACAAAATACCTACATTTTTGTAATTTTTTACCAAATTTCACGAATTCATTGTCTTAAGTGCCTATGACTCATCTGACAAGACTCCTACACGTGGGTATGGGGTTAACCACATAGCGGAACCTGAAGTATGGCTTCGAGTGGTGAAATGACGTCGTTGAAAATTCCACCGAAGGTCTGTCTTTGTCCATGAAGGTTATGTCGAGTAACAGTACGATCTGGAATAAGGGACAGGTACTACAAGGTCGACTGGCAAATGTTTTCTTTTTGCACTACTTGTGCTGGCCCACCTCAGTCAACATGCGCTCTGTTGTTAGTGTATTATATTAAAAAAAAAGGCAAGGTCACCACAAAAGGTAATTTTTATCGAAATGTACGCCACCGGCAAGGCAGTTTTTGGCGATATCGTGCCCGATAAAGTCACGCCGTGATCGTGTAACCGAACCCAGACAAACTAGTTTTTATCCTCAATATAATACGAGCTACTTAAAGCATCCGTGTTTTTGTGCCATATATTATGTTAATAATTTGAGCGGGCAGCTTGTATTATGATTTAGGTTCTCGTCCTTTGTACTGGCAATATCCGCTTGTTTTTGCACCTGATAGTAGTGCTATTAATAGGATGTAAAGGGTGGAGTTTCAGTCACATGCGAGTTACTAGCAGTAGTAGCTTGCTGTCCTCTGTTTTCATAATAAATTATACCTCTCGTCAAGAGTTCTCCATTTATGTGCATTACCAATCACCTTTTTTACCTTATCATAATTTATTACCTTCTCTAGCACATACCTATGTAAGTAAGTGAGGAAGGAAGTACTCAGTGAGATGGCTCCGCGGTAACGTGTGAGACTCGCATTCGGAAGGTCCTGGATTCTCGTCGACCGAGCACTCTAAACTTAGGTTTTTGTTGTTTTCCCCAGTCGGTAGGCGAAATTAGGGTGATTTCTCATCTACCGTGGTTTCCTATCCTCATTTACTTTTTATTCCGTTTCATTCTCATCTTTCAGGTGTGCTTCTAGGTTTCGTGGCGGTGCCGGGCGGGTGCTTGCTCAAAGCAAAGAGTACTCGAGGGCAGTTTGGTCGACGAATCATTCATCGTCCTCTCTAGGTAGCCCCAGCAGTGGGAAGGATCTTCGAGCCTGGAAATATTCGCGCGTCTCTGTGGCGTGTCTGCCTACGACCTGTAGGCTCCTGTGGTTTCTTCACTTCATCCCTTCCTCCTGGGTGGGTGGTAGGCAAATAGATCTAAGTAGGTCGCAGTGTGTGAGGTGTCGTCCTCCGTTGTGTATTCTACCCCTAAACATAGAGGAAGTATTACATTCCATCCAAAATTAGATATCCAGAAATGCATGCTTTGAAGTACTCTGAACACACAAAGCATTTTACGGAAAGGAATTTAGTATTTAAGATCAGCATTTTCAAGGATGCGACACGAACATTTTCAACCAAATGCAGCTCCCAAACTACCCTTTACATGGACGCGTTTTCGTTTTCTTTTATTTATATTCTCAGAAAAAACTTCAGTGGTTTTGGTTGGAATACCATATGTTTAAGGTATTTGCATGACTAACCAATAAAATGCATTGACGTTTCCCCGAATATCCTGTGAAATCCACCTCATTCTGAATGAATTTTGTGTAATCGTGTGTAACTTGTAAGTCGTTAGTGATAAACAAATACCTACTTCACAAAAACATAGATATCTTTAAAACACACACTGTATTTCAAGTAAGTTTTCTTCTGGTATCAGCCATTTCTGAGACTTTCGTTATTGTGGTTTTAATTTTTCAATACCTTTGCCATTTTTACTTTTTCTTCTACGTATAGTAAGTAGGGGAAGTATTGTATTCCAACCAAAAATTCGATACAGAGATTTCACCGGAAATATATGTTTTGAGACCCCCTGAATAAAAACAGCATTTTTGGAAACATGTCTGTGTGTGTGTGTCTGTGAACAGCATAACTCAGAAATGAACAGTCGGATAAACACCAAACTTGGTATTTAGGTTCAGCATCTTCCAGAGATGCGACACGAAGGTTTACAAGAAAATCCCCCACCCCAGATTACCCTTTACATAGAACATTTTTCGAAAATTTTAATTTTATCAAAAATGGCTCTAACGATTTTGATTAAAATATCATATGTTTAAGACATTTTCATGACAAATAAAATGTATATCTTGAATTTTCTGGGAATGTCTCCAAAAGTATTCTTCATTGTGAACGACTTTTGCATAACTGGTAAACCATAAGAGATAGACAAAATTTTACTACACAAAAAATGCAGATCGCGTTAAAATACAAAATTTATGTCATATATTTTTTTGTTGAGTGAACCATTTTCGAGATATTGCTTGTTATTCCCTTAAATTTTTCAATACTTTTCTCAAATGGGAATTCGTTACTAATTTTTTTGTCTTGGATATGCAAAGAGTATTAATCT
This sequence comes from Deroplatys truncata, assembly GCA_030765065.1. Classification (NCBI taxonomy): domain Eukaryota; kingdom Metazoa; phylum Arthropoda; class Insecta; order Mantodea; family Mantidae; genus Deroplatys; species Deroplatys truncata. The sequence goes on from CM060986.1 coordinate 49,428,000, forward strand.
GTGGCAAAGAGAATGGTGCTGCACCTAGCAACCAGCTATTAAGAGATATGTCGATGCTTAAAGGCTACTGTATTTCTATATTGCCCTTGTAAATACAAAACAAGGGGAACATAGTACGCCTTAAGCGATAGTCAAATATTTTTAGCACTGGTCGTTATGTGTAAAATGTAATTCTCTTTGCATGTCAAAAGATCGTTTCTGCAAATGTTTATCTCGATTAATATGAAATAGATGGAGAATCATAGGAAGGGTATGAAATTTCTAACTTAGCATATATCGACGCGATTTTAAACATTCGATTACCGATTCGGTTTCCTCTATCCGATTCTTGTACCCACAACGAAATGCGTAATGACACTATTTATGCAAAATTTTATCTCAATTATCATGAAGTAGAAAAGTAAGCTTTCACCAGGATAATTTGTAGAAGTTATACAAATATGAGCAATAGTAGGTTGGGAAGTCATGGGAATGTAACACATTTTTTGTTAAATATATATGTACACCGCATTATTATTTTATAAAATACTCCACCAATTTTAATATGTTTTTAGATATTTGTTTATAATGTTTTTGGGTACGGTGTCTAATCGAGATATCTAGGACATTTCTAGGAATTCACTTTCAAGTCCTTTAACAGCATTCAATTTCTCAAGATCGCATTTCTATGGTAGCTATTAGCAATTTCATAGGAAATGTTGTGTATGTATACAGCGCCCCAGGTGTACGGGAAAGGAGTTGAAATGCAATTGCCTCAGTTCAGTGAAAGTGGATCAAACCAGACCGCCGAGTACACACAGGTGAACCAGAGCACTGGGACTTACTCCGGCTGCATTCCGTCCATACCTAAACCTTCCAGCATGACCTGAATTATATACAGACAAGTGTCTAACGGCTTGCATAGCAATCATAGCTGTTAATTATTGCAAAGTTTAAACTTGGTGCACACGTGCACAAGGCAAAAGCTGTGTTGCAATAGTATGCGATACAGTTTATCACACAGAATGTACATTTGCTTTCTGTGTCATCTGTGGTAAGGTAGAGGAAGTATTGTATTCCACCAAGAAATATGTCGAGATTTCACTGGATATACATGTTTTGATATCCAGAACTAAAAGAAATCTATACGTGTATTTAATTCAAGCATATTGCAAGCATTTAACTCAAAATGTCGATAAAATTCACCACTCAAGCAACCCCTATACGCAAAAAATATTCTATTTTTTACCTCCCCAAAAATGGTTCCCACGATATTAATTAAAATACTATATATTTGGGATGCTGACGTCATGAATAAAATAAATATCTTGAATTTTTTTCGTATAGCCTGTGAAGCTCTCTTCATTTTATTGAATTTTGTATAACTGCTAAACCCTAATCTATAGACAGAAACTTGGAATTTCACGTTTTACATTCACATGACTTCTATACCCACTCTTCTACAAACTATTCTTATGAAAGGTTGTTATTCTATCTTGTTGTTAATACGTTTTCAGAAGTGTTTTTATTACTTCTTTGTAGAAATATAGTTGGCTGAAGTAAAAGTTAAATCTTTAAAAAGCTGATGGATATGAAATTCCACCTCGAATTACGACAGCACTTGAAAAATGTGTAATGTGTATGAAAAGCAAACGAATAACAAAAGAATACCTCGAAAATTGTACATGCCACAAAAATGTATTTTTTAGACAGGCCAGAAATTACAACTTCTAATACAGAGCACACGAGTTAAAAGTTTTAGATTATCGCATACAATTACCCTTTACATTTGCACATGTTTAATAATTTTACTCGTACATCTCAAGGTTTACTAGATACAAAAAAAAAGAAGAAAGAAAGAAAAAAGGATTTCATGGGGTTTTCCCACGAAATTCAAGATGTACGTTTTATTTGTCGTGTGTATATCTTAAAGGGCGGCTCCGTGGCCGAGTGGTCAGACCGCTCGCCTCTCACTAAGGCGGCCCGGGTTCAATTCCAGAGAATCTCATGTGGGACTTATGGTGGACAAAACGGCATCTAGGGGGTTTCTCTGGATTCTACCGTTTCCCCGCCATTCATTCCACCAATTGCCCCATCCTTTCCTTTCAATCACCTCAACGCCATTTCATATCATCTCCTTCCACGTTCTCGTATGAGGCTTTGGGCTGATTACCCATCCTGGCTAATCTTTCTGATCCACAGTATGTACTCCCCGGCAGGCGTCCGACTCCAGGCACCCGCTTGTAAGTCCTGCGGGATGTAAGCGCTAACAACGGGGAGGGTAAACAGAGAAAGTCGAAAAAGAAGTGTAAATGTCTTAATTATGTGGATTTTAATCAAAATTGTCAGTCATTTTTCAGAAAATGAATAACATCGATAATTTTTCCAATGAAAGGGTGGTTAGGGTAGGGAGATTAAATTAAAAGGCGCTGTACTTAAATTCCAATTTGGTATTCATCCTTTTTGTTTTTAAGTTGTGTTGTTTACACACACACACACGTAGACTTTTTAATTTTTGGAGGGCTCGGGATTTGTGGAAGTTGTGTAAAAATAAACAATAGTGGGTAGAAAAAATCATGTAAATGTAACACATCAGTTTTTTTACACAACGTATCATGTTACCGCATATATTCTGACACGCCCACCAAAACAAGACAAAAGAAGATAGCATGACTAACAAAAATGACTGAGGGGAACGGAAATTCCTGAGCTGGTTGTATTTGGCATGTTCTAAAGGTTAAACCACAATCCACCACCTTACTGCATACAAAACGGTACTTCACAAAACCCTTTTCATGGTGTCAAAACGTTGACTGCATAAAGTCGGCCAAGGAAGGTTTAAGTTCAAGGTGGCAGCACTTTCTGTCAGGTTGCAATAGTTAAATGTCACATAAAAGTCACATATATAACTAAAAATGTCATAATCGTAATTACTCTTGACATTTTGGTTCAAAAAGGGTTTTTATCTGCGTTCGCTTATTAGTGTCGATTTGTCCGCTCGCATGAAGCAGTCTACCAAACGCTGCAACCACGGAGTTGAGATTTTATGTATGGGAGTTTGAAGAACATTTATTTACACATTTCAAATTTGTTTGAAATTGGTATGAAATTAAGGTATTTTAAATAAAGAACCTGATGTATATTTTCAGTTTTTAGCAAATTATTTTTAAATTTTGTTGAATTCTGTTATAAATTAAGGTAGGCTTCCACTAGAGGCTTATGGTCATGGCAATTTGATAGCTAAAACAAATACTGCAAGGAAATATGTATATGTAATTGACTGCAAACCGGAAGGCGCAAATAAATACGATTTGTCTACTTTTTCCACTACGTACTTACAGTAAATGAATAAAGTATTGTATTCCACCCAAAAATGCGATGTCGAGGTTTCCCTGGAAAGACATTTTAGAAAAAGATCCGTGTTTGTGTGTGTCCAAGTGTCTCTGAATAACATAACTCAAAAACGAAAAGTAGGTTAAATCTCAAACTATATATGTTCGGAAACTTCCAAAAATGCGATACGCAGATTTTCAAGTAAATTCCCCCACCGTTTACATGGAAACATTTTCGATATGTTTTTATTTTCTCAATAGTGGCTGTAACGGTTTTCATTCAAAGTATATGTTTAAAGTATTTACATGACGAATAAAATGTATATAGTGGGTTTTTTGGGAATAGCCTGTGAAGTCCTCTTCAATTGAAAGGCATTTTGTATGATTTAGTTTAGCTGGTATACCTTAACTTACTACACAAAAAATGTATAACCCTTTCAAATACAGATTTGTTTCAAATTACATTTTTTGGTATCTACCATTTCCTAGATATCCGTTATTATTCGTTTGAATTTCATTTTTTTAAGTGTTGTCACTTTTCAGTTGTTTCTAGCAATCATAGGAAGAGTATTTAGTGAACTGCTTTTAACCATCTATCCCCTTTGTATCTACGTTGAACTGTATAATGAAACTATTTCTACAAAGGTTTATCCTAATTAACACGGAGGGGAGAGAGAAATAGCTTTTCTTAAGAATAGTTTGTAGAAGCTACGTAAAAATAAATGCTAGTGGGTACAGAAAGTAATGTGAATATTACAAATCTTATTATTTTCTCTACTACGTACATAGTATGTAGAGGAGGTATTGCATTCCACCCAAAAATTCGATACCGATATACTGAGACTCCCTGAATTAAAAAAAAAATTTTTAGAAAAAGGTCCGCGCGCGCGTGTCATAGTGTGTGTGTGTGTGTGTGTGTGTGTGTGTGTGTGTGTGTGTGTCTGTCTGTCTGTGAATAGCATAACTCAAAAACGAAAAGTCGAATAATTACCAAACTTAGTATTTAAGTTCAGTATCTTCCAAGGATGCGACAGAAGGTGTTCAAGAAAATCCCTCACCCCAACTACCCTTTACATGGAACATTTTTTTAAACCTTGATTTTATAAAAATATGGCTCAAGCGGTTTTGATTAAAATACCATATATTACAGATATTTACATTAAAAATAAAATGTATATTTTGAATGTTCTGGGAATAGCCTTGGAGTCCTCATTTGAGGGAATTTAGTATAATCTTGTATAACAGCCAAATGTTAAGCGATAGACGAAAACATACTATGTAGATTTATATAAAACACAATTTATTTCAAAAAGCTTTTTGTAGCATAAGCCATTTCTGAAATATCTATTATCAATGGTTCGAATTATTCATTACTTGGTATAATTTTCCTAGTTCTGTCAACATTCAGTTGTTTCTCGCGATGTCATGGAAACAGTATGGAATTTTAAGGCGTCCAGTTCTTAAATACTTGAGTACCGCTGTTCTTTTTTTATGTATAATGTAGCTGTTTCTGCAAAGATTTAATTGGGTTAAAATGTAGTAAATAGAAAAATAAAATTAGTAAGAATAGTTTGTATACCCGCTAATAAAGATAGAGGGTAGAGAAGATCATGTGAATGTTTCACATAAGATTTTTTTTAGTATGTACTTTCACAATATCGTATTTCATCACGAATCCCTGCAACATGAATCTATGGAACAGAAGTCGACCAGCTGTCAGACAGACAGACATATAGGACGCAATGTTATGAAAGTATCGTCATGTTTCACGCACTAGGAATGTATACACCAGTTCTCTTCCGTTTGACGTCGATATCCAACAACTTTTTTTTACTGCCTTTCTCCTGCAGTTGAGCATAGCGGCCTTATTTCACACTCCGTTTTCTTTGCGTGATCTTCAACCAGCAGTTTCTAACCTCGTGTAGTGATAGTTACTTTTCTTTAGGGCAATCAGCGCTCCTGGTGGGAACGAATCGATCATGATCAATCAACTGGTATCATTATAAGTGAACTGTACGATTGATAAACACTTCTGACCCAGAAATTAACATTCGTATAGGTCACGAAGTGGCGCGCATTTAATATTCACTAAAATAAATTATTTCCTGCTACACCTTAAAATTCAACGACACAAAAACGTTACAATAGTAGTTAATTATATTCGTGAATGCATGTGTTCAACTACACAAAATTTCCTGGGTTTCGTAAGGTTCAATGGAGGCCAATTTATTTTATTGTATTTTTGCTTTCTCCTCTACATGCCTTGTATCCCACCAAAAATATACTGTATTGAGGTTTCAGGGAAATACATATTTTGAGAAGCGGAAATCCCCCCCAAGCATTTATATATAAATGGTCGGAGTGTTGTCCGTGAACACTATACGCTCAAATTAGTTCTAATGAATTTGATTAAACCATCATATGTTTAAGGTATTTCCATTACTAATAACACGAATATTGTGTCAAATAAATACATCGGTTAATTCGTAACAAACCTTATTTATTACGTGAAATGCGTTAGAAGCCTCACTTTGAGGTTCTTGGCTTACAAATCGCTCTTAATTCGCTCGCAACTATCTCGTAACTAACTCAGGTTTATTTTCTGACGTCTCTTTATAGTTCCTGTTGCTAGGGAGATATATCAATGCAATGTTCCAGAATTTACCAGAATGCAGATGGCGAACTTTCTCGAAGAGCAGCTAGCCAAAGCCTGTTCCAAGTCCATCCCCCATTCCAAACTACCCTTTACATAGAACATTTTGTAATTTTTTTTGTTTCCTATAAAATGGACCTAATATTTTGATTAAAATACCGTATATTAAAGATACTCACAGACAAATAAAATGCATATCTTGAATTTCCTGAGAATATCCTGTTGAGTCCTCTTTATTCGGATGAAATGGTGTATAATCTTGAATAACTTGTAAACGATAAAACGATAGTCGAAAATGCACTGCATAAGAATGTAGATATCTTTAAAACACCCAATTTATTTTAAAAAAACTTTTTTGTGGCACATGCCATTTCTGAGATATCCGTTATTAATGTTTCGAATTGTTCATTATTTGGCCATTCTTTTAAAGTCCTGTTAACATTCAGTTTCTCGCGATTGCATGGAAACAGTATGGAATTTTAAGGCCAAGGTATAGCGTCCAGTTTTTAAACATTTCACTATCGCTGTTCTCTTTGTATCTATAACGAAATGTATAATTTAGCTATTATCTGAAATTGTTTATTTGGATTAAAATAAAGCAGATAGAAAAATAAAATTTAGTAAGAAAAGTTTGTATACTAATAAGCAATAGAGGGTAGAAAAATCCCTGTGAATGCATCACATCATATGTTTTTCTTAGGTGATTTAATTGAGCTTTCAAACTCATGATTGTTGTCATTAGATAATTACTTCGAGGTCGAAGGTCAAGAACAGTTCATGGTATGTTCCAGATAGCTGTTTGGCAAAGAATTATGCACCCGTCGTTTTAATATTAATTATCACTGACTAGTCGCCTATAGCACTGCACCCAACAGAATATATACAGGTAAAACGAAATTGAAAGTCGTGAAGCCACGTTCAGTTTTATGAATGGCATAGCATCATATTCTAAAAATAGCGGCGCGTGGCTAAGCCTAAGTGTGACGCTGACTCCCACCCACAGAGTGGGAACGCGGCCTCTGTCGCTTCATTTAACAGTAATGTAATGGAATGTCGCCCTGGGCGGGTGGGGAATATCCATCGTGTTCACAATGGGGGTCTTTCCCCCTACCTTAACTCTTAAGAAGCGTTGTTTTAACATCTGCAAGCTTCTTTTATCTTAGCATCTGTCATTTGGAATGAAATACAATAAATGGTGTACGTGGCTCTCGTTCGAAAAGTTTGGATATTCAAACGATATCTAAACTTCCACCCATAAAAGAAAAGAAACAGAAATAGAGAAATTTGATGTATTGCATTCACTATATGTGGCTGATCAACAAGGAATTAGACTGATTCCTTTCCCATAGATATTTATTACTCCATTTCAATGTTTAGATATCTTTTTCAAAGTAATCTCCTCCTACTTTAATACACCTTTTATAACGTCTTTACCCTTCCTCGAACACATGATGCAAGCCATTCTTTGCGAGGTCCTTGAGAATCGCCTCACTTTTCTTGAGCACTACTTCAGAGTTCTCAAATCGAATGCCCCGGAGCTTTGTTTTAAGGATAGGAATAAAACAAATTACAGGATGCAGGATGGGGGCTATAATGCGGATGCGGTACATAGGTAATGTTCCATTTAGCCAAAAACTGCATGACAAGATTTGCAACGAGAAGCCGCGCGTTGTTGTGATGAAGTCGACACCCAGTCCGATGAAGTTCTGACCGTTTTCTTGCAATTTGTTTCCTCAGTTTAGTCAATATTGGTTTAGTCAATTTGCTTAGTAAAAGGGGAAATTGTATGCTAATAAATCATTTTGTGGGATGCGAAATGCAAGCAGGTTCTACAAAACAGAGCATTATTACCAACCTAACGAGAATGTTGCTGCCTGTGGAAATTATATACAAAAACCCTGCTCTTTTCAAATATTCATGGTATACATGCAGGAAACTACCAAAGAAGCAACAGGAAAAATCAGTCTCAGTTTTTGTTGATCACCCCTCGTACTTTCTCTATCCGCTATTGTTTCTTTTTATATAGCGTCTACAAACTATTCTTATAAAAACTTATTTTTCTATCTACTGCATGCTAATCGAGATGAACGTTTCATCTATAAGTAGTTATAGAAGTGCAGAAATAGTTTCATTACAGGTTCGCTGTAGGCACAAGAGAGACAGAGAAAACAGAATCGATGCTTAGATATTTAAAATAAAGTGACTATATGCTGCTGGCCTTGAAATTCCATACTCTGTGATATAGCGAGAAACAGCTGTAAAATGCAGCACTTCAAGAAAAACGAAGAAGTATTGAAAAATTGAAGCCAATAATAGCGGATATATTGGAAATGGCAGAGGCCACAAAAAAGTTATTAGAAATAAGTTACCCAAGTTAAAGGGAGATACCTTTTTCAGTCAGTTTTTGTCTACCTTTTAACGTTTGCCATTATACAAAAATATAATTGAAGTAAGAGGGTTTCACACCCTTTCTCAGAAATGTAGTTTTGGGTTGGGAGATATTCTGAAAATCTTAGTGTTGCAATTTTGTAAGATACTAATCTTAAATACTAAACTTCACCAATCTTTTGTTTTTCACCTATACTGTAAACACATACACACAGAGGACATCGAATTTTTAGGTGGAATGCAATACTTCCTATATTTACTATAGGTAAGCCAAATGTCACCAAATTTCAGGACGTATATTCAGTGGTAGAAAAAAAATTCGGTGACGGACACTGCTATTATTATTATTGTTATTATTATTATTATTATTATTATTTCTGTTGAGATCTAAAGATTTTAAACAATAAATTTTAAGTCGCTCTATTTCAGATACTGGTATATATCAAATTTGAAACGTGTTAAGGCGGCGCCGTGGTCGAGTGGTTAGACCGCTCGCCTCCCACCGGGTTGAATCCCAGGGACCTGCATGTGGGATTTGTGGTGGACGAAGCGGCGTCTGGGCGGGTTTTCTTCGGGTTCTCCGGTTTCCCCCGCCATTCATTCCACCAACTGCTCCATTATTTCCATTTCATCCAGTTCACCAACATTTCGTTTCATCTACTTCCTTCATCCCATCCTGGATGTTCTGTCTGATCCATGAGTGTCTGCTCCTCGACGGGCCTCTGACCCCAGGCACCCGCTTGTAAGTCCTGGGGGTGTAAGTCCTACATAAGAGGAGGGTAATGAATGAATGCATAACATTACAATACAGCATGCACAGCAATTCACCTAAAAATCTTAAATTTTCAGGAGACTGAACTAACTTTAACTTGAAATGTATTGATAAATCAATTGACTATGCATAGAGCTTTGTGAGTTGTTCGTTGGGAAGAGGTGGACTTAAGGACACACGGAAAGATTGACAAAACAAAAACTGCATAATAGATAGCCCAGAAGTAGTGAATCCAAAGGGTTTCGTGATGCATGAAAAAATTCCCTTCAACCGTAATCAATATTATGAGTACAGAAATTTCCAGTCCAAAAACTATTTTATTCTTCATAAAAACAGTCTTCAATACGTTCATAAAATCAAGTACTTGTTATAGTGGGCTGAACGTTTGGTCACACGCGTATTTTAAACATATTAACTGTTGATGAAACTTTTGTAAATGTACTCTTGAAACTATATACATTTTAAGCATCACCATTCGATCCCCTCAACTATGTCACTGCATTCCATTTAAAAGTATAAAGAGAAAATAAAAATATAACGTGAGGCCAATATTGTAGAAGAGTTAATTTTTTAAAAATGCCTTAAGCTCATCTTCACCCTAAGTAAGGCATCACCGCAAGGTCTGCCCACAAAAATGTAGCTGCTGTTGACAATGAAGTTCAAAAAACCACAAATATGTCCACTAAAGCCCTTCAGCGTGTTTTGGAAACAGTTCAGTGGCTGCGATAGATAACGTTACATGACCAGGTTCCGCTATTCTGTTTCCCCAAAATGGGAATCGTGAAGTCGTATGGGATCTCAAAACATGTCCATCAGAACCGGATTTAGTGGCTTGAATAACTGTTTACCTGTTTTGCTTTTGGTATTATTTTTACATAACTGATTCACAAAGTAACGGTTTTGCTTAGAATGGATATCTTTAATTAGAATTTAAACAGATAGATAACCTATCTTTATAGTCAAGTTATTAATACATATTTGAGATACCATTCCCATTTAAAAATATTAAAATGGCTCTAAAATGACCATCATAACGCCCTCCAAACAAAACACGGCTAATGACACTTACTTTCCCCCATAATATCAAGCAACTTATATTAAAAGACATTTCTTTCTACAACACTTAGTTTTGGAGATATTGTACAGTCCTAACTTAAATGTTCTACCTTATATCGAACTTTAATCAAAATCATTATAGCCATTCTTTAGAAAATAAAAACCACGAAAAATATTCTATATGAAGGGAAACTTGGGCTGCGGGATTTTCTTGAAAATCTTCCTGTAACATCTTTGGAATGTACTGAATTTAAATACCAAGATTTCCAATTAAAGGGTTCAAATAATCAGAACAAATAATTAAAATTGTAAGTCTTAGATTTCAAATTATTATAATTATGTCTTTTATTATTTTGGTGTTTATCAAACTCTTCGTTTTTACTTTCTCTACTACGTATAGTAAGTAGGAAAAGTATTGCATTCCAACCCAAAATTCGATACTGAGATTTCACCGGAAATACATGTTTTGAGGTGCACTGAATGCATATAAAGCATTTTTGGAAACATGTCCGTATGTGTCTGTGAACAGCATAACTCAGAAACGAACAGTTGGATAAACACCAAACTTAGTATTTAGGTTCAGTATCTTCCAGAGATGCGACACGAAGGTTTTCAAGAAAATTCCCCACCCCAGATTACCCTTTACATGGAACATTTTTCTAAAATTTTAATTTTCTCAAAAATGGCTCTAACGACTTTGAATAAAATACCATAAGCTTAAGACATTTTTATGGCAAATGAATTGTATATCTCGAATTTTCTGGGAATGTCTCCAAAAGTACTCTTCATTGTGAACGACTTTTGCATAACTGATAAACCATAAGAGATACACAAAATTTTACTACACATAAAATATAGATCGCGTTAAAATACACAATTTATGTGATATACATTTTTTGTTGAGTGAACCATTTTCGAGATATTGCTTAATTTTTCCAATACTTATACTTTTTCTCAAATGGGAATTTGTTATTCATTTTTTTGTCCTGGTAATGCAAAGAGAATGGAATACTCCACATAGAAACCAGCTCTTAAAATATTTGACTATCGCTTAAAGTCTACAATTCCCCTTGCATCTACAAGAAAATTAGCAATAAGATTAACATCTCGATCTCGATTAACATGAAGCATATGGAGAATAAGCGTTTATAAAAATAGTTTGTACACGAGGAGAGAAAGTCATGTGATTGTAACTCGTCAGATTTTTTTGTTTAGACTCATCATACACGGAAATTTTTCTAAAAGTGTTTTTTTTTGGATTCAGGGGACATCAAAACGTGTATTTCCGGTGAAATATCGGAAATATCGTTATTGAATTTTTGAGTGGTACCACGTATCTGGTCGAGAAAGTGAAACGATAACACATTTGAATTTCAATTCTGAAGGTGAAATATTGAATAGCCTATCTTAGGTCACCAAATGAAGGTCACACAATTAAGTAATGAGGAAATCCTTCCACGTTGACACAAATGGCTGCGATTAACCGCTAGGCTTCCGGGCAGTGACAGCAGATGTCACGGTAATTTTCCCATTCTTTCTAATTTGTCATCCGTCTGTTAGTTTACAGTCCGCAGTAAGGTTATTTAGAAACCGCAGTTTCAAAACGTAGACGTTTCACGATGAGGCTGGACTAAGCAGGATAACGCATTCGAGACGATGTTAAAGAGGTGTTAGATACAATTTGAGTGATAGAGGGAGGCAATTGATACTGCAAACCTTTTACCAATTATCTCTGAAAACTAATGAGAGAAAAAAGAATGTTACCAAAGCAATAGACCAGCTTTAATTTTTAACGCGTATATCAAGTTATTCAATGTTTTATTTTGAAACCGACTGGAAATATACTGGATGCAGAAAAACAAGATGTAGAAAATTGTAGAGCAGAAATACTGCCGAAATAAAATTTTGTTAGGAATTAGTAGTTAGATGGAGGGATCTCCAGTAACTGGATCACAGTATCCCACTAGGCCATAGGTGACACCTGAAGGACGACCAGATGTGCGCTAACAAGGTCGAGGTCCTTCACAATTTCAAAATGACACTAATCCTGTCGCCGGCTAGCTCTTCCTTAAGCCACCCGCAACCTAGGTGTCCCAGGTGCGACGAGACACCCCAGGAAGGAAGAGGGCCCTAGTAGACCTACCAAGCGCCAGGGAGAGATCTTTCCATTGCACCGTCCTGTCGCAATAAACCAACCGCCATCGCCTTGTCCTACAACACTGGGAAATATGAAAGGAAATGATAGGGACAGGATTTAACGGACAGAAAATTTGTGGAAAATTCGTGGACCATCAAGCATTCGCCTATTGACCCGGTAAAAAGAAACCCACGGCGAGAGTGGCCGACAGACGGGAATCCAACCTGGAACCTCCCATATGCAAGCCTTGCACGTTACCGGGGAATCATTTCCCTCGGGAATTTTGAAGTTAGGAGCATGGTGTCGCAGAAGCTGCATGAACATAATTAAAATTTTACTTTATGAAACATCAAAATCAAATGTAACTCACACGACTCTGTCTCAACTGAGTACTGGTACACAGTGAGATGCGTACTGTACTGAACAAGACAGCGTTACCGTACCATCCATTAGACTTCACAGCAGACGCACCTAGTGGCTAGTATTGAAGTAGTCGGACACAATATGAGTGCGTGTGGTGGGAAGAGGAACCCCGTGGTTACGAAACAAGTGGGGAAGCATTGGAAAGACAGTCAGTTGAAGCAAACATCCGCAGTTTCGAGTTCCATTTACTATTGAGGCTAAGAGTCGAATTCATAGTCGTCGCTCATTCCAAAGAAGTCCATAAACAGCTATTTTCAATACACAGGCGCTACTCTTTCAGGCGAATAAGGAAATGCTTATTCATATAAGGAAGCTCCAACCTCCGCTTATATGCAATAAGGAGAGCCGACGCCATCTTGCATCAACTGCCTATAACGGAGGTTAACGATAATGGCGATTTCGTGGAGTATATGGAATTTCATAACGAGGTAATGAACTCGCAACGTGAGACAGGCTTACTTGAAAAGATAATGTATAGAATCTCAGTGCTATAACACTATCCATATGTTTTCTGTTCCCATTTATGTTGTCCAAAGGCCTTAGGTTCCTAGAAAACGAGATTCCGCTGCACTTATTCAGAATCGTTTAATAAAATCCTAAAAATAAAATGCGGAAATATTTCTGCAATACATAAAGCACATCTCTGTAGTGTTTTTCTCGATCAAATTACCTATTTTGCATAATTATCATCACTGCAATGGATCACTTAACGAGTCAAACGTCTTTACCATTAATTCGCAAATATAGTTTGGGTTATCAAAATCTTGAACAGAGGTTTACCGATTTCGCGTGTAAAACAGCTGTTAAAGCCAAACATTGTAAGTTAGTGGGTACTTTTGCTTTTCTGATTACCGCTAGATGGTGTAGTAATTGTATTTGTGATTTGTTTGCATACATGCATATACACAGTGCACATATTGTAAATACTTCTAGCTACTAACACTTTACGCTAGAAAGTCAGGTTTTCAGTTTTAAAACAGTCCACGAGTAAATACCACTTAATGCCTGTACATCACACAGCGTCCGATTGCCTGCATTGTACGATATATTTGTATCTTAGCATCAGCTCTTTTAGTTGGTTTCTTTCCTGCTCAGTAATTTCAAAACCAGCACATAGCGACCCACGTTTTAAATATTCGACTATCGATCCCTCTTGTACTTACAACGAAATGTGTAATGTAACTTTTTCTGCAAACCTTTGTTTCGATTAAAATGAAATAAGTAAAAGCTTTTGTAATGAAGTCATAAAAAGGCATTCACTCCTGTAAGTTTTACGGACAAGCCATAAAACTGGCAAGTATGTTAAAGATAGTCAAATTTGAAGCCATGGACTTAATTTATACTTGGGCACACATCAACTAAAAAAAGAAAAAAGAAAATAAAGATTTACTAACTGAAATGTTTTCCTTTTGGCATGTTTTCAACCTAAATAATGTAACTCTACAACTATTACTACAAACCTTTAACTAAATTTACAATCTACTTGATTTTAAACGAAAGTTAACTAATTAATAAATTTACAATTTAAAACTCGCAAACTTCTACCACGTGCTGAACAACTGTTGTGAACAAAACAGCGAAAGTGAACATGCCGGCTGACTATATGGTGACCTGCTTGTTCGTTTACACATTCCTTCGCGCATCGAGTGGCTGTGAAACAGCTGAATCATGTTGCCACATGTGCTTCGGAAATAAGTAAGCGTTTAGCGCTGGGCATATAAGTACCATCTATGCATACCAAATGGTAATAAACGTTTCCTTATCAGAAGGAAATACTTATTGCTTAAGCATCTCCTTTTCACATAAGCGACAACTATGAATTTGACCGTAAGGCCTGCAAACGTAGTACTGTTTTCATTGTGCGACAGTACTACTTTGTTTCGCAGTCCCCTCTGATCCCTAGCCTTGATTGTCAATACAAAACAGTGGCGACCTCCTCCAAGCACATTCATATCGTGGCCGACTACAAGAGTGCGTTTTGTTTATATCTAACATTCCACAAACAGAGACTCTAACATGAACTTAATGTTGTCGCATGTAGTGCAGTAAGAAAGCTTCTGCGGAACTTCGCAAGTATCTGAATGTCATTATCAACAAGTGCGGTGTTAACTCGCCCTTCCTCAGACGTTACTCGAGACTACCGGGTACGCGTGCTCAGATTGATCCTGCGGTTTTTATTCTGAAGGTCAAGTGTGTCATCGTCTGCAGATTTCAAGGGCTTGCGGGGAAAGTGATGCAGGATTATCTTCCACCTTGGCCTACTGCCCATTGTACACTCTTCAAAACCTGATCCATTTCCGTCTGTACAGTGATCTAGCACTGAAGAAAGCAGTATATGAAATTATGAGCACAATCGTGATAAAAGGCAAAAAACCAGAGTTTGACAGGAGTCGGATGTAAAGGCTCGAATCTATAAAAACGGAATCGCTGTGTGCTGGCTTTTGAGTTCCATGATATCTTGAGGAACAAACAAAAATTAGCGACCTAGCGATTTAAAGAGTGTTTAAATAATTGAAAAAAAAATGGACATAGATTGTGTATTTTAACGAATTTATACTTTTTATGGTAAGTTTTCTTTAAAAAATGTATTTGACTTCAGGTTATTGGTATAAAATTCAAGAAATATATTTTATTAGCCATGCATATACCTATATAAATATTTGTGTTTTAATCAAAATTACCTACACGGATAGCTGAGGTTGTTAAGGCAGGGACTCGTGAACAGGAGGTCTGCAGTTCAAATCCTGCCAGAATCACCCTCCCAGTCTTCATAACCATAATTTAACAATTTTTTTATCATTTCATTCTTATGTAAGGGTGTTAAGTACTGATCAAAATCAAAAGCATTATACTATTTTTGAGCAAAATAAAACAAATAATGAAGAAAGTTTACATACAAAGGATAGTATGTGGTGGGGGATTTACTTGAAAATCTTCGTGTTGCATTTTGGAAGATACTGAACCTAAATGCCAAATTGGTATGTTATCTAGATTTGTTTTTGAGTTATGTTGTTTGCACAATATGACAATTTTCTAAAAATATTCTTTTTTATTCAGTGGAGCTGAAAAAGTGTGTTTTTTCGGTGAAATCATACCTACCGAATTTTGGGTGAAACAGAAGGTGTTTTAAATGGAATAAATGTTATTTTATCCAATTAACACTGGCTCCTACACCTTCCCTCGTAAGTAAGGAATAATGCAAATACGACTAGAATTATATCACTTTTGGAAAATTTCTTGGATATGTAAAATTTAATATTTTGAAAGGAAAAGTTACAAAAAAGAAACAAAAATTTCAGCCATTAATGTACGGGTGTGATGTCATCAACAAAAATTTTAAATGGCAACATATTATGTTTTCATTTTTCCTGAAAGGTTCGAGTCCCGCCATAGGCATGGGTGTTTGTGTGTGTATGTGTGTTGCGGTAATAAGCGGTAACGAAAACAGTAAAAACACAGTAACATAAACTGTGTAAAAGAAAGGAAATTAAAAAAAACATAAATAAATAAATAAATAAATTGAGTTTTATTTATGGACGCTCTTTAACTGCTGTGCTCCTTAGCGTTCCATTCTATATTGGGCGTGAAAGACCGGTAATTTTGCTCAGAGCCCTCTTTATCAGGCTTGAGGTTCTTTTACGTGCCGTAAATCTACGACACGGGACCACCGGCTTTACTTCCCTTCCGAAGGAAGCCATGCTAAGGATTTTTACACCCGAAAAAATCCATCGCCCTCCGCCGGGTTTGAACCCGCGACCTTGGGAACTAGAGGCTAGCACGGTACCACTAGTTCACGGAGGGGGAACAAAACAACAATGAAAATGGAAATGGCGGCTGGATTTGTGGTGACCTGCATGTTCTTTACACCTTCCTTCACGCATCCCAGTGGCTGTGAAACAGCTGAACCATATTGCCACATGTGCTTCGGAAATAAATAAGTAAGCGCTTAGCGCTGAGCATATAAGTAACATCTATGCATACCAAATTGTAATAAGCGTTTCCTTATCTGAAGGAAATACTTATTGCTTAAGCATTCCCTTTTCAATAAACGACGACTATGAATTCGACCGCAAGTCCTGTGACGTTGAAAGAAGTGCCTCGCAGTTCAAAAACTGCTTAAGTGATTGACGCCGCCGTTTGACATTCGATAATTTAAGAATGTCTATAGTAGTCCAATATTGTTCGGTTTCTATGGCTCTGAAGCTATGGATAACTTGTATAGCAAGTTTCGTCTCTTACTTTACTATGTTTCAACATATCCCTCATATTTGTATATCGTCATCTGTTTAGACCTTAATAGAGTGTTGTGTTTCTCATTTTCAAATTGTAAGCTTCGCGTGGATTGTTTACGCCAGAAGTCAACACAGACACTGTATAATGGCCATGCACACACGCAACCTGACGACAAACCGCACAAACCCCTCAATTTTACTTATGGAATACCCTGTATACAATAGGCTCTGTGATGCATGAAGCCAACGATTACATGAATACGTTGTTTTGAAATAGATACACGAGTACACGCATACACTTGTTCACACAATCGGTTCGTTAGTGCAAGCTGTACAGGAACCGGAAGTAGCACCAACAGAGCTACGTTTCCACGCTCTTGGTCATTACTTGTATCGTCGCCTGGACAGGAATGCTACCAACATATTACCATGGTAACGTGTGTCGCGGTATCGTTCGTGTTATCTTATTTGCCAAGCGCCTGTTACTGTTTTACTATTTTGAATTTTGGGTTCTTTGTCCTCCGGCTAACTATTATTACTCAGTCGAGCAAATCTCTTGAACAGGGTGTGTAAACGGAAAGGAGTTGTTACTAAAAGATAACACTGATAAAAGAATTTGTTTTTACACTTTTATTGCCGTCACACTGAATTAATTTCACATATTTACTCTTGATATACGCCCGACTGAAACTGTTATATTTTCGAACGTAACTATCATCACTTATTTGCCGCGCATTATTCATTCGCGTATTTCACATTTTATAACTAACTTTACGAAGCGAGAGATTCTGTAGAATTGCATAACGTCTATTTCATGAATGCTTCTGTTGAACTGCGCGACGTGAACTCGTGAATGATTCTGTAGAACTGCGCAACGTGTAACCCGTGATTGATTCTATTAAACTGCGCGACGTGTAACTCGTGAATGATTCTGTTGAACTGCGCGACGTGTAACCGGTGAATGATTCTATTAAACTGCGCGACGTGTAACTCGTGAATGATTCTGTAGAACTGCGCGATGTGTAACTCGTGAATGATTCTGTAGAACTGCGCGTTATTTGTCTCTGGCTTCAGAATTTATACTCCCTCACCCCGATATGCCTAAACATTATAACAGAGCTGCTATTGGTTAATAAAGCGCGCCAACATTAGCATCTATTTTTATATCCAATCAAAATTACGAACACATATGCTCTAGGGAAGATATTCCCTCCATTTCTAAAGAAAAGCGCGCTACTCTGACGTCATTTGTTTGTCTCTTCTAATAGATAAACAATTCACCCCCTCGCTCATTGTTACTCGCTCCTATTATCAGTTTCAGTGAGGCCGTGTAAACTTATTTCCTAACAATGCTTATAACTAGCAAACATCTCAAATCATTGTCATACAATAATGCTAATTTACACTACAATCACTCTGGCATTTACAGTGTTGTGATATAAAATACTGCCTCACGTGGTGGTTATCTACTTGCTTTCTAATTTGTGGGCCTGGGTTTTATTGCCAATTGAGACAAACTTACCTCTATGGCGTTTTCCCTCGCACTAAAAGTTGATTGTGAGATAGGTTATACAACGGAGGGGAACACCTTGCACACTACGATCTACATAGAGCTCTTGTGATTACCAGCCCCCATGAAGAAGGGATGAAGTGAAGGGAACTACGGGCAGAAAGGCATAGAGACGCGTGGAAGTCCATAACATTTCCTAGCTGAAAACCCGTATCCGTACCACTATTCCCTAGAACTTAACTTAGCGTTTGCTTACCGACCAGGGTAAACCACGAAAAACTCAACGTCAGAGTGTGCGATCGACGAGAATCGCAGCTGAGACCTCCTGAATACAGGCTTCACACGCTACCGTAGAGACAACTCGCTCGAGATAACTTTCGTCGCCAAGGACTCCTGCTTCATATGCACCATTCTCAGTGAGTCATTTCTTTTATTCTCCGCAGTACAAGAAGGATAGAGGAAACCGAATTGATAGTCAAATGTTTAAAAGCGGTCGCCATTTACTGGTCTCACAATTCCAAACTCTTTCCATAACATCGCGAGAAACACCTGAATAGCAATGGCAGTTTAAAAACAAAACGGGGAAGCTATTGAAAAATTAAAAAACTAGTACATAATAACGGATATCTCGGAAAAGTCTGATGCTGCAAACAGTTACTTGGAACAACTTATGTTTTTTGAAGAGATCTACATTTTTTTGTGTATTTTGTCTCTCTTATGGTTAATCTGTTATATAACATTTCTTCACAGGCTTTTCCCAGATATTTCAATATATGCAGTTTATTTGTCACGTAAACATCTTAAACATATGGTATTTTAATCTAAATCGCTACAGCTATTTTTGTGAAAATCAAAAACCTTTCCTTGTAAAAGAGAATTTTCTGTAAAAATCCTCGTATTGCATCTTTAGACGTTACTGAACTTTAAATATCAGGATGTTCGACTGTTTGTTTTTGAGTAACGCTGCTCCCACTCGCTCTCCCTGTCTCCCTCTCGCGCGCGCGCGCGCGCGCGCACACACACACACACACACACACACACATCCGCGCAAACGCATAAGGACTTCTTTTTTTGCCTAAAAATACTTTCTCTGGATTGAAGGGGCTCAAAACATGCATTTACGGTGAAATCTCGGTATCGTATTTTTTTTTTTTGTGCAGTTCAATACTTCTACTTACCAGGTGGAGAAACAACAATCCATTCGGATTTTTTTTTTTTTTTTGCCAGGTCTGGAAGAAGGGGGGAGCAGGTCTCCTAGCTCTATAAATATGTCCTCTCTCCCTCCTACTCTATCCCTCACTAGCTGTCCGAAAAGAATGGGAATGGACTGTAAATGTTGATCTCTTTAAAATGCACAATTTATCTTAAATACATATATTTATGTCGTTAACAATTACCGAGGCATTCGTTACAATTGGTTTGAGTTTTTCAATACTTAACACATCTTTTAAGTTCTGAGTCACCATTCTTTAGTTTCTCGTGATGTGTAGAGAGCACGGAATTTCAAAGTCGGAAAACAGCGACCCGTTTTTATGTTTCTCTTGTATGTACAAATACATTAATTGTAATGAAACTATTTCTGTAAGGGCTTACTTCGATTTAACATGCAGCAGTAAGAAATAAGATTCTTTAATAATAGTTTGTAGAAGAATGTATAGAGGTTTTAGGGTTTAGCGACCAAAGATTGATATTAACAATACACATTACAAATGTTACTACTTTTTCCTGCCAAAAAAGGAACAGGCGAAAAGTTTGATGCTATACGCATGTTTACGATATTGTTTCCATAAAAAAACATGGCCATTTTCATAACGTCCTTTAAAGGCAGGCTTCAATTATTGAATAATCCGCCTGTGTTAACCAAATTAGGTGATCACAGTGGGTGTTGACGTAACCAGAAGTTACACCAGGTCTCAGTGTTCTGTCTTACTGAAGAAGGATACCTTACTACATTCTTTTATGGGAGTTTTTCACTAATTACAAACCTCATTTTTGGAAACACGAAAACATAGTAGCCTCCAAATATGGTGTTGGCTTTGAAGAAAATCCGCCAGTAATATTCGTTGAGAATCTTAAAAAGAAACGTAGCCATGACCTCTACAGTGCGCGGGTCAACTACCAGTTTCATGTAACCGTACTCCTGTTGTCCCCAGCGTATGCTCATGTCTCTTCAGAAAGATTATTTTCTTTTTATGAAGATTACATGCAATAAAATACAATTAAGAAAAAGTGAAATCGTGAACAAAGCTATATTACTCTAAATGACAAAGATTCACGTTGCCAGGGGACATGATTTATAAACACAGCCTACTGTATCATATTCTACACGGTAGCGTTATAACTCAACACCAGTGATGCCAATCTGGAAAATTTATGCAGTACTACGGTTGATACTGTTTTTCTTGTTGTCCGCATGAATGTCGTTCACTTTTACTGGGTGGAGATTTGAGATCTGTGCTCGGGCTGTGTCGCAATAACTCGCTGTCCTGATTTCAGGTACCGGTTGGGTCTTCGCAAAGACATCGAGATAACGTCTAACAGCAGCTTAGATCTCCTAAGTGTCTGGTTGCGTGCGTTCAGGTACCAGAGACCATAATTCCCTCTCCCTGGTAGCTGAAGGTAAGGTCTAAGCTGCTTTTAGACCTTCTAAGGGTCTTGTTTGTGTGCTTTCAGCTACCAGGGACCATAATTCTCTAGTCCCTATACCTGAAAGTAAGGTCTAAACTGCGTTTAGACCTACTAAGGGTCTGGTTTGTGTGCTTTCAGCTACCAGGTACCACAATTCCCTAGTTCCTGTAACTGAAGGTAAGGTCTAAACTGCTTTTAGACCTTCTAAGGGTCTGGTTTGTGGTCTTCAGCTACTAGGGACCATAATTCCCTAGTGCCTGTAGCTGAAGGTAAGGTCTAAGCTTCTTTTAGACCTTCTAAGGGGATTGTTTGTGTGCTTCAGCTACCAGGGACCATAATTCCCTGGACCCTGTAGCTGAAGGTAAGGTCTAAGCTTCTTTTAGACCTTCTAAGGGGCTGGTTTGTGTGCTTTCAGCTCCAGACACCATAATTCCCTGGTCCCTGTAGCTGAAGGTAAGGTCTAAGCTGCTTTTAGACTTTCTAAGGGGCTGGTTGGTGTGTTTTCAGCTACCAGGATCCATAATTCCCTAGTCCCTGTAGATGAAGTCTAAGCTGTTTTTAGACCTTCTAAGGGTCTGGTTGGTGTGTTTTCAGCTACCAGGAACCATAATTCCCTGGTCCTTGTAGCTGAAGGTAAGGTATAAGCTGTTTTAGGCCTTCTAAGGGTCTGCTCTGTGTGGTTTCAGCTACTATGGACCACAATTGCGTTACAAACTGTAACTGATTATGTGTTTCTTTTCTTCTTTATACCTTTCTCCTTTTCCCTCCCTCTCTTTTCCTATGTCCCTCTCTCTTTCTGTGCAAAGTGCTTATAATGTTTTGAAAAGCCATAATAATTATTTTAATTTTCTCCATCACCTATTTATAGTAGGCCATTGAAGTATTGCACATAAACAAAAAATGTGATATCAATATTTTCCTGGAAAACATGTTTTTTGGTCCTCTGATTTTTTTTACCTTCTCTACTACTTACATATAGTAAGTAGAAGAGCATATCACCCAAAAATTCGATACTAAGATTTAGCCGTAAATTTTAGAGAAACCTCCGTGTGTGTGTGTGTGTGTGTGTGTGTGTGTGTGTGTGTGTGTCTGTGAGCAACATAATTCAAAAACGAAATATCGCATAAATATCAAAATAGTTATTTAAGTTCATTATCTTCCAAAGATGCGCCATGAAGATTTTTGAGAAAATCCCCACCCCAATTACACCTTACATGAAACCATTTCCCTTATTCTTTATTTTCTCAAAACGGCTCTAACGATTTTGATTAAAACGTCACATTATAAATATAGGTATATTAAAGTGTGTATGTTAAATTTTATGTGAATGCCCTGAGAACTTCTTTTAAATTTTGTATAATTTTGTACAATAAGGAAGTCTTAAGAGACCGACAAAAACCTACTAAAGGAACAATGTAGAACTATGTGAACTGTTTTTTGAAGCGTTAGCCGTTTCCGAAACATTCCATGTTGCAAGTTTAAACATTTCCTAAGCGTCACCTAACGGGCATGCCTGAAAGTTTGCGATTCTTTCTTCCCTTCCTCCCCCTTCTTTTCTTTCCATCCCAGGAGGTTGTTACCAGAAATAAACATTTGAATGTTTTTGGTATGTTGAAATCTTATTTAGTTTGAAACAATTTTAAGGAAAAAACTCTGATGTGTTACACTCACATACTTTCTCTACTCTTGTACAAACTATTTTTACAAAAGCTTATTTTCCATATGCTTCATGTTAATCTTATTGCTAATTTTCTTGTAGATGCAAGGGTAATTGGTAGGTTTTAAGTATAGTCAAATATTTTAAGAGCTGGTCTGCTATGTCGAGTATTCCATTCTCTTTGCACTACCAGGACAAAAACATTAATAACGAATTTGAGAAAAAGTATAAGTATTGGAAAATTTAAGCGAATAACAAGCAATATCTCGAAAATGGTTCACTCAACAAAATAAAATGTATATGACATAAATTGTGTATTTTAACGCGGTCTACATTCTTTTGTGTAGTAAAATTTTGTTTATCTCTTATGGTTTACCATTATGCAAAAGTCGTTCACAATGAAAAATAGTTTTGGAGACATTCCCAGAAAATTCGAGATATACATTTCGTTTGTCATGAAAATATCTTAAACATATGTTATTTTAATCAAAATCGTTAGAGCCATTTTTGAGAAAATTAAAATTTTCGAAAAATGTTCCATGTAAAGGATAATCTGGGGTGGAGGTATTTTCTTGAAAACCTTCGTGTCGCATCTCTGGCAGATACTGAACCTAAATACCAAGTTTGATGTTTATCCGACTGTTCGTTTCTGAGTTATGCTGTTCACACACACACACACACACGGACATGTTTCCAAAAATGCTTTTTTTGAATTCAGGGGTTCTCAAAACATGTATTTCCAGTGAAATCTCGGTATCGAATTTTTGGCTGGAATACAATACTTCCCCTACTTACTATACGTAGCGGAGAAACTAAAAATATATCGCGAGTAACCAACGAGGATTGACGAATTACCTTTTACATGAATAGCATAATGTATGTATGTATGTATGTATGTATGTTGATTTTTCATTGACAGAGAAAGTCTTGTGAATGTATGATGCCAGGTTCTTTATGTTGAAGTATCATATACCTATGGTTACTATCTAACAGTGTTCTGTTGGGGGTAATGGGTGTATTTGTAACACAGTTAACTTTAATCTGCAAGTGAAGTGTGGATATATGTATAGCACTATTGCATGTAGATACGATGCTGTGTCTAAACGCGGAGAAAGAACAAATGAGCGTGTTAAAGAAAGTAAAAGCGGCGAGAGAAAGAGGTCAGTGCTCGCACCCAGGCAGCTCTAGTTGGACTCGAACCCATGCAAGGGGGCGCCATCTGGGCGCTGACCCGCTCCACGTGCAGGGGTCGTCCTTAACCCCGCACTCCCACACTCTGGCACCCACACATCATTCGCCGCCAGTAAATTTCTTCGCGATAAGCAATTCGCTTCTTACCTTGAACACAGGCCTGTTCATTTCTCACGTAATTCACGGTAGGCATAGGCCGTTATTTATCTCATTTCGGTATGAGCCTTCAGCCATTTGGTATTCAGTGCCATATCTCTTCGGGGTATAATGCAGACATACCACCAGGTTTTTTCAACTTAGAAAATTTCAAACTCACAAGTGGAGTTGATAAGACTATTCCACGAATAAAGTGGAATTTCTCATTAAAATATATAATTATGATTGCTGTTATAAAATTTGTAAATTTCTTGTTATAAAAGAATCATCTAAAAACTCTTATGCGTTACATTCACATGAGTTTCTATGCCCACTCTTATTTTTGTATCTTCTTCAAGTTAATCCAGATAAACGTTTGCAGAAATAATTTCATTACACGTTTCGTAGCAGGCACAAGGGGAAGGGGAGAGAGAGAGAGAACCGAATAATCGTTTGTCAGATACCCATTTAAAAGTGGATATGCAGGCCTTACAATTCCATACAATTTTCATGACATCGCCAGAAAGCTGAATAGCAACAGCACTTTAAAAAAAATCTCATGTATTACACTCACATGACTTTCTCTACTCTTGTACAAACTATTTTAACAAACGCTTATTCCCCATATGCTTTCATGTTCGTCGAGATATCGAGATGTTAATCTTATTGCTAATTTTCTTGTAGATGCAAGGGGAATTGATAGGCTTTAAGCGACAGTCAAATATTTTAAGAGCTGGTTGCTATGTGGAGTATTCCATTTTCTTTGCATTACTAGAACAAAAAAATCTGATGTGTTACACTCACATGACTTTCTCTACTCTTGTACAAACTATTTTTACAAACGCTTATTCTCCATATGCTTCATGTTAATGGAGATATCGAGATGTCAACCTTATTGATAATTTTCTTGTAGATGCAAGGGGAATATGGTAGGTTTTAAGCGATAGTCAAATATTTTAACGCTGGTTGCTATGTGGCGCATTCCATTCTCTTTGCATAACCAGGACATAAAAAAATGAATAACGAATTTGAGAAAAAGTATAAGTATTGGAAAATTTAAAGAAATAACAAGCAATATCTCGAAAACGGTTCACTCAACAAAAGAAATGTATATGACATAAATTGTGTATCTTAACGCGATCTACATTTTTTGTGTAGTAAAATTTTGTCTATCTCTTATGGTTTACCAGTTATGAAAAAGTCGTTCATAATGAAGAATACTTTTGGAGACATTCCCAGAAAATTCGAGATATACATTTTAATTATCATGACAATATCTTAAACATATGATTTTTTAATCAAAATCGTTAGAGCCGTTTTTGGGAAAATTAAAATTTTCGAAAAATGTTCCATGTAAAGGGTAGTCTGGGGTGGGGGGATTTTCTTGAAAACCTTCGTGTCGCATCTCTGGAAGATACTGAACGTAAATACCAAGTTTGGTGTATATCCGACTCTTCGTTTTTGAGTTATGCTGTTCACAGACACACAGACACACAGACACACAGACAGACACACACACGGACATGTTTCCAAAAATGCTTTTTTTGGATTCAGTGAGTCTCAAAACATGTATTTCCGGTGAAATCTCGGTATCGAAATTTTGGGTGGAATACAATACTTCCCCTACTTACTATACGTAGTAGAGAAAGTAAAAATGAATACGGAATTTGAGAAAAATTATAAGTATTGGAAAATTTAAGGCAATAACAAGCAATATCTCGAAAATGGTTCACTCAACAAAAAATGTATATGACATAAATTGTGTATTTTAACGCGATCTACATTTTTTGTGCAGTAAAATTTTGTCTATCTCTTACGGTTTACCAGTTATGCAAAAGTCGTTCACAATGAAGAATACTTTTGGAGACATTCCCAGAAAATTCGAGATTACATTTCATTTGTCATGAAAATATCTTAAACATATGATATTTTAATCAAAATCGTTAGAGCCATTTTTGAGAAAACTAAAATTTTCGAAAACTTTTCCATGTAAAGGGTAATCTGGGGTGGGGGGATTTTCTTGAAAACCTTCGTGTCGCATCTCTGGAAGATACTGAACCTAAATACCAATTTTGGTGTTTATCCGACTGTTCGTTTCTGAGTTATGTTGTTCACAGCACACAGACACACAAACGGACATGTTTCTATAAATGCTTTTTTGGATTCAGGGGGCCTCAAACATGTATTTCCGTTGAAATCTCGGTATCGAATTTTTTGGTGGAATACAATACTACCCCTACTTACTATACGTGGTAGAGAAAGTAACTAAGTGCTGACAAATCAATGGAATAATAATAGATAACTTGGGGATGGCTGATGCCACATCAAATTTTTATGGAATAAATGGTGTGCTTTGAAGAGATCT
The DNA here is from genome assembly GCA_030765065.1 of Deroplatys truncata. NCBI lineage: Eukaryota > Metazoa > Arthropoda > Insecta > Mantodea > Mantidae > Deroplatys > Deroplatys truncata. The sequence continues at coordinate 49,454,458 of CM060986.1, forward strand.
ACATTTTTCTGTCGTAAGGTTTTGCATATTTCTTACGGCTGCACAAAAGTAATTCAGAACACTTCACAATCTATTCACAGAAATTCAAGATATGCGTTTTGTCACGCAGATGTCTTAAACAAATCGTATCGTAATCAAAATCGTTGTAGCTATTCTTGACAAATCAATATTAACCAAGCATTCTTAATGTTTAAGTTAGTTTTAAGTGAGAGTATTTTCTTGAAAAATTCCTTTCCCATACTTGCCAGCTGTTAAACTTAAATACCAAGTTTGGTATTTATCCAAGTGTTCGTTTTTTGAGTTATGCGGTTCACAGACAGACCTTTTTTTATAAAAATCTGATGTGATACATTCACATGAATTTCTCTACCCTCTGTCGTTTATTAGTGAGTATACAAACTATTCTTACTAAAGCTTCAGTCAAATACGTTTTTATTCAAATAATCCTTTGCAGAAATAGCCACATTACACATTTCGTTGTAGCTACAAAGCGAACAACGATAGTCAAATGTTTAAGAACCGGACGCTATTCGCTGGCCTTAAAATTCCATACTGTTTCCATGACATCGCGAGAAACAACTGAATGTTGAAAGGACTTCAAGGAAAGAATAACCAATTCGAATCATTAATAACGGATATCTCAGAAATGGCTTATGTCTCAGAAAAACGTGTTTGAAATAAATTGTGAAATGGACTTCAAAGGCTATTTCCAGAAAATTCAAGATATACATTTTACTTCATGTATGGTATTTCAATCAAAATCCTTAGAGCTATTTTTTCGAAAATAAAAAATTTCGAAAAATGTTCCAATAAAGAGGAGTTTCGGTGGGGTATTTTCTTGAAAATTGTTATGTCGTATTCTTAAAAAATACTAAACTTAAATACCGACATTTCGTTTTTCAGATATGCTGTTCACAAACACATACGGACCCTATTATTCAGGACGTTTCAAAACATGTATTTAAAATCTCGGTATCTAATTTTTGGGTGGAGAAAATTAGAGAAAGTAAAAATGATTTTTTATTCAGGGAATTTTAAAACGTGTATTTCTAATGAAATATCGACACTGAATTTTTGGGTCGAATGCAAGTAGTAGAGAGTGTAAAAATATCCATATTTACTGCACTTTGAATTTAAAATCAAAATTGAAAGCATTATCAGGAAAGGATTTTCACATAGAAGAATTATTTTGTATACTTTTTAGTTAATCGTAATAGCGTTATTTGTATGTTGTTTATGAACGTTAGCATTGCTTTGTCAAAATATACTTTCTTCTCTTTTAAACTCGAGTGTTAATAACTAAAGAATTTGTTTAGCAAAATGATCTGTATTAACTTGTGTCCTATTTGCTTTATGGTCACAAATAATATTACTATTTCTAAATAACCGTTTCTCTATTGTTTATAAGTAAACCTGCCAGGAGGAAGTACTGTGTATCTAACAGTTTAAGACAATCACCCCGTTCCATACTGTGTGACAGGAAGCGGATATCGGCATGTCCTTGCGACAATGTGGCCGTCGTCGTGAGGGCAAGGCCAGAGTAAGGGTGTGGCGGATATAACACAGGGGACAGGGGGGGTCGCTTTACACCCACAGCTTCAAGGACGAACGTTGGCAAACTGGATTACAATACGTATATGGTTCTTGTTAGGTAATGTGAGATACGAAATCTCGGAACACACAAGCGCGTTATGGGGGCGGACATTATCATCTGCTAGGTTATTAATAGCCGTATCCTTGCACGCTTATTGCTCCTCCGTTGTTACCAAACACACATATTCTCTTTCTCTGTCGCTTTCCAAGATGTCATTGCTTCGAACCGCAGAACACCTGGAGTTTGAAAATTTGTTTCAACCCTAATGTGTAATAGAAAGTCACTGTCAGTTTTTACTTACCTATCATAAGTAGATAAAGTATTGCATTCCAGCCATAAATTCAATTTTGGAAAGTTCCCTGGAAATGCATGTTTTGAGGTCCACCGAAACAGAGAAGCTCTTCACATACGAAGAGTCAGATGAGTGCCCAAGTTCATATTTGAACCAGATATTGTTAAAGAATGCTAAGGGAAGACTTTTAAGAAAATTACCCGAACCCAAATCTAGCTTTTAATGCAACTTTTTTAAAAAAAATTAATTTTCTCAAAAATGGCGCTAATGTTTTTGATTAAAACACCAAATGTTTCAGATGTTTCCATAACAAATAAAATATATGCACTGAGTTTTTTGCGAACAGCCTATATTCGCCTATAAGATGACTACACCTTACTACACAAAACCCGAGTGAGATGGCTCCGCGGTAACGTCTTCGGTATGTCCCGGGGTACATTCCCGTCAACCCCAATCTGACCTTGGAATTTTCGAGTTTGCTCTGGGCGGAAGGCGAATGCCTTTCCATCAATTCCGTTTCATTCCGATTCCTTCCCATCTTTCAGATGTGGTTCGAGGTTTCGTGGCTTATGGCGGTGCTGGACAGATGGCGCGGATGTTTGCTCAAAGGACCCTGTGGACACTAGAGTCTGGTCGACGAGTCGTTCATCGCCCTCTGTAGGCCGCTCCAGCAGTGGGAAGGTTTTCGAGCCTGGGACTGTTGGAACATCGCGTCTCTGTGGCTTGTTCTGTGGCAGTTTCTTCACTTCATCCGTTCCACCTGGGGGTGGTAGCCACAATAAATCTATGAATGTCGCAGTGCGCGAGGAATCCCCTGTGTTGTATAACCTATAACCGACTGCACGAATATATTGTAGATCTCGTTAAAGCACTATTTTATGCAAAACTACTTTTTTCTGGCATTAGCCATTTCGCAGATATCCTTTGTTATTGGTTTGAATTTTCTCTCGTGGTCGTACAAAGAGAATGGAATTTCAAAATCATCACATAATGAGGCGCTTTTTACTTTCTCTAATACGTATAGTAAATAGGGGAAGTATTTCATTCCACCCAAAAATTAAATATCGAAATTACACCGGAAATACCCCTGAATCCAAAAAAAAAGCATTTTTAGAAAACGGTCCGTGTGTGTGTGTGTGTGTGTGTGTGTGTCTGTGAACAACAGGTCAACGAAAAGTCTGTTAAACACCAAACTTGGTATTTCGGTTCAATATCTTTCAAATATGCGACTCGAAGAGTTTTAATTAAATCCCCCCCACACCAGACTAGCCTTTATATGAAATATTTTTCGAAAATTTTTATTCTCTCAGAAAAGGCTCTAACGATTTTGATTAAAATATCATATTTTAAAAATACTTCATGACAAATAAAATGTATATCTTGACTTTTCTGGGCATGTCCCCAAAAGTCCTCTTCATCCTAAATGGCTTTTGCATAACTGCTAAACCGTAAGAAGTAGACAAAAGGTTTCTATATAGAAGATGTAGATCTCGTTAAAACACACAATTTATGTCATATACATTTCTTTTCTTTTGTCGATTGAACCATTTCTGAGATATTTCTTGTTATTTGTTTGAAGTTTCCAATACTTAATACCTTTTCTCAAATGGGAATTCGTTATTCGTTTTTTTTTATGTCCTGGACATGCAAAGAGATTGGAATGCGCCACATAGCAACCAGCGCGTAAAAGATTTGACTATCGCTTAAAACCTACCATATTCCCCTTGCACCTACAAGAAAATTAGCAATAAGTTTCCGCAAATGTTTTTCTTTATTAACATGAAGTAGATGGAGAATAAGCGTTTTTAAAAATAGTTTGTACAAGAGTAGATAAAGTCATGTGAGAGTAATGCATCAGATTTTTAAATATCCGACAATGAAATGTGTAAATGTATAACGGAAGTTTCCATTAATCTCGATTTACAATAAGTAAATAGAAGAATATAGGTTTTTTTAACTATAGTTGGTGAATATGTACATCAGATGTTTTCGAGTATGCTGTTCACATACAGTCTTAAGGTTTATTAGTATTGTTATTTACTCTAATGTACGGGATTGAAAATGACTCCTTTTACATCTTCCAGCTGATTTAGACAGTTATATGGAATTAACTCCTACCAACACCAGGAACAGTCCACAGAGCAGCCTTTGGGATTTATTTTGGGTGTAGTTTTCAGTAAAATTCGAGCGAACTTCTGAGGTCAAACCGTGCGTAGAATGCAGATGTTCTAGATACTCTTCGCAGCGTAGTCACGTCACTACGGTTTCCGTGTCTTTTCCCTTCCGGCATGTCTTTCCGCCAAGCCCTCGCCTCGCTTTACATAACATTAGCATTTCGTAACTCTGTCGCAATCCAACCGTATACACTCCGATATATACTCGCGAACCACGGCATTCCGATTGATACGCTGCAGCTTCGAGTCCAGTCGAGTCGAGTCTGTTTCCGGTGACTTATCGCCCATCTGCAGTTTGGCCAACAGCGGTCTCCGCCTACTGGATACTGCACACGCAATGTACACAACAACTTCTTGCAAGAAAATGTACACCTCGAACCGTAAATCTTCCAATTAAGTTACAGACAATGGTGATGAACGCTTGCGTTTTTACTCTCACAACACCTTACCTATGGTAGATATAAGAAACATTGCAGTCTACATAAAATGTTAGTGCTGAGAATTGGTCAGAAATCTGGTCTCCTGAGAGAGAGAGAGAGAGAGAGAGAGAGAGAGAGAGAGAGAGGAGGGAGGAGAACTACGTATATCAGAAACGAAAATTCCAATAAATATCAGACTCTATTTTATCCAAATTCGAGGTAGAATTTGAGATTTTATTTTGAGATCCATCAAGATCCTACCTAAAGCATATTACTTTCTCAACCAGTACCTAGTAAATAGACAAGATAACTATATCGAGATTTCACCGAAAGTACGTGTTTTGAGACACCTCGAAGTGTGTTGTATGTATTGGTATTCAAGTTCGGTATCTTCCAAAGATACGACACGACGATTTTCAAGAAAATGCCCCACCTCAAAGTACCTTTTACACGTAAAATTTTTCGAAATTTTGGATTTTCTAAACAAATCTAACCGTTTTGATTAACAGATCATATGTTTAAGATATGTATACAACAAATAAAAGGTATGTCTTGAATGTTTTCGGGAATAGCCTGTGAATTCCATTTCAGTAATTATGTTTAATTTTGTATAACTGGTAAACCGTAAGAGATAAAAACTTAGTAAACAAAAAATGCAAGTCTTGTTAAAACACATAATTTAGGTCAAATAATATTTATTGCAGCATTGCCCATTTCCAAGATATTCTTTGTTATTGGTTATGTAGATTTGACTGTCGCTTCAGCCTACTGTATCTCTCTTGTAGCCACAACGAAATGTAATGACACCATTTGTGAAAACGTTTGTTTCGATTAACATAAAGTATGTAGAAGATTAAGATTTGGATAAGAATATTGTTACATACTGGGTAGAGGCCTAAAGGTTCACATGAAAAATTAAATTAATTTTTACTACCCAGCACGTACATTGAGGGGACGTATACTTACTTGGCTGCGGAGGACAAAACGTGGTGTGGAGTTTAAGAGGAAGGCGTAGGTTTTTTACTGTACAAAATCCATAACAGAAATCTACTCACATATTTCCTAATTGTGTTTGGGGTTCCTACATTATTAAATATGAAAGGTGAAGGGAGATGTCCACCGATCCAAAAGCCGGCCTGCACGCGCGATCCGCTTTTCTCGGAATCCTAAGAGAGACGCTATATCCCCACCACTCGTGGCTAGCAAAAACTCCCAGCCAGGAGTGACGTCATTCCAGTCAACAACCACAACAACCATGTCTGGTAATGACAATGTAAAACAACAATATCTCTGGTAATGACAATGAAACTCCCAAATTATTAATACGCCGTTATTGGTTATGCAGATTTGACTGCTGCTTCAGCTTACTATATATCTCTTGTAGCCACAATGAAATGTAATGACACCATTTATGCAAACGTTTGTCTCGATTAACATAAAGTATATATAAAATTAAAATTTGGTAAATATATTTTGTAGAGGGATATATAAATAAACGTATAGTGGGCAGAGAAAGCTACGTGAATGCAGCACATAAGATTTTTGTAAAGTGTCACCAGATTGGAATTTGATCCACTGTAGCATATTTGAAAGTGTAAGATTGTCCCCTCACCATTCGCATGTACATACTTGTTACTAACCAAAATCGGTTTAAATAAGTGTCTGAGTGTTGTTTCTGTATGTTGTGGGTAAATGAATATTATTTAATTTTAAAAAATTATTTGTAAACATTTATCGTGATGAACCAACATGAACTGAACAATATCTCTTTATAGGGGGCTTGTATAGGAGTTAAATGTTTGTGGAAAGAAAATGTCATGTGATTAGCAAAAATAATTTTTGGAGGGTGAGTCATTCAGGAGGTCTATAAACACGTAAGATTGTTGTAACTATTCTGGGTAGAATGTAACATTTTTCTGCCTAAGGTAAGTATTGGAGAAAATCAACACTGAAAACAAAAATTTAAGAAATTTTTTTGTAGCATTGCGCATAGAGTGAAGGAAATGAAATTGAATTTTATTTATGGACACTCTTTAACTGCTGTGGTCCTTAGTGACCCATTCTATATTGGGCGTGAAAGACTGGTAATTTTACTCATAGGCATCTTTATCAGCTTGAGGTTCTTTTAGTGCCTTCAGAAGGAAGCCATGCTAGGGATTTTTACGCCCGCGACCTCGGTAACCACTACACCACGGAGAACGTCAGGGAGCGAAGGGAATCGGTATTCAATTTATATTCACATGTGACAGAAATATGTGGTTATGTGTGAAATCTCTGTGTTTATAAAAGATACTGTTTTATTGCTATTTACACTCCAAGTGGAAATGACGTGTGAAACAAAACACAGTGGCACAGAGAACTTTCTCAAATTGGTGTTGCAAGCAAACCACCCACGAACGTGACAAATTCCGCTTCACGATCCGACTTGATTTCAAAAGCAAGCCACCGTATTGCCTATCAGAAGCTCTTAGTTTACTCGAAATTACACGCTCAGGATGATTTCCAGCCTGCTCCGTCATGCTCCCCTGCAGACGGTCATTATACTCTTGACAAGTGCAATATGCCACTTCAGGCGATTTCTAAACCTTTTCACCGAACTGCAATCATTACATAGGTACTAGATGATGCCTCTATTTACTTGCATCATCATCTTGACAGAAACTTAATCTATACGCGGTTATTGTTGCTGACAGATCCAGATGAAGAAACAAAATTACTTACGTGTCCAATTTATTCGATAACATATTTGCTGGTTGTTGAATTAACTCCTGTCAAAATGAATAGAAGTCTGCTGTTTGTTTACATTTCCATTGAAATATAACGTGATATCATTTACAGCTTAATCTTCTACCGCAAGATTATTTTTTGTCTGTTTTGTGTTACAAAATGGTGAACATCATTACGATTCTGTAACGCATATTCTGTTGGTTTTATCTCGTTAACTTCTGAATTATTTCACATAAACAATAATGATCATAATATAATAATTATTTCATTTTCATACTCGAAAAGTTCATTACCATGAATGGGACTCAAATCAAGGATATTCAGCTTTCCATCCCGATGCTCTTACCGCTAGAGCTACCGTGGCAAGATACAGATACGCGCATTAAACTGTCTTATCTGATTCAAGAATCCCGGTAAACATTCTAGGAGATCTGGAATACTCCAGATATCATACCTCAGACGACTTGCAGTGTTGCAAGTAGACTTGAAGACCCGTGGTTCGAGTCCCAGCCGTAGCCTTGAAATTGTCAACTACAATTCAACTTTCTATAGGATTATTATGATTGTTATTATTATCATTATTATTATACAATTACTCGGGCATAAATTTAGCATTAAAGCCAGGATGAAAGGAAATTAAGTTGAACTGTGAAGGTAGGTTGTTGCTTCAAATTATGGAAAGCCAATTTGAAGAAACTTGCTGCTCCACGTATGGTACAAAGTTTGCGGTGGCCTTCGCCCCAAGTTTACTTTCCGGTGGTCTTCGCCCCAAGTTTACTTTCAGGTGGCCTTCGCCCCAACGATTAGCAATTAACTTTATATTTTACGTTTCTTTAAATATTATGTATATATATTTAGGGTGTCCTCAGCTGCGTAAGTATTAATTTGCAGAAACATGTATTTCTTAACAGGGGGTAGTGCGGCTGAAGAATGTAGGCTTACACAAATTATAATTTTTACTTCACTTCATTTATTAATCCATCACACGATTAAATAACACTTCACTGATACAGAGCGCTGTGAGACTATTCATTCATTATTTGCACTTTTTAACACGTAGACTTTATAATATTCTGCCGTTATGAATTGTATATGTCTCAAACGGAATACGTATTTAAATGCTCGAGAACGCGTCTTGCGTCCGGTTAGGAACACTGCCTACTAGCAACTGAATTCCACCGCCTGAATTTGTAAATTTTTCTTACTTCATGTCTCTGATTGGCTATTCCTACTCCAATTGAATACTTTTATTTCACTTAAGTTTTTTTTCTGGTTGTTGCTTGGCTATTTATAAACTGTCTCAAAAATTACATTATTGTTAGTCCAAGAATTACTAGTGCCAAAATTAAAGTTGCTAATTCATTATTGCCTCAAGGTTACCTCATTGTTAGCAACTTTTGACCTATATTCTCACAGCTCCTACATTGTTAAATTTCCTAATACATTCACATAACATTATTATACATACATGCAATAATATAAACATTAATATAATGACTGTTACATACATTTTATATGTTATTTTTACACATATTGCTTTAAGGCGATCTGTCGTTATATTTTATATTATATAATTAGACTGAAATCATTTACATGTTAAAAATACTGCCTCAACTGTTACTGGGCTTTATCCACTGACGTTGCAGGTTATAAACTACCCCATCCCTCGTACTCTGTCAGGCTGTTGGCGTTTGCTAACATCACTTATCAGACCGTGTTAACCTCTCCGTCAGTGATCCATGGCCAGTATTGTTTATGTTCTTTGTATTGACACAATGGTTTGACTGTAGATAGCTTGATAGCTGATAGCTCCTATGCTTGTATATTATTCTTAACCTAGGGTTTTCAAAAGAAAATAACATATATTATTAGCTATACAATACAGTTATCATGCCTGTCGTATAAAAACGTGTGCAAATTGTTTATAATAATTCGTAGAGTTACATACTAAGTGGTAAGGCACCTTAAAAGAACCGAAAGACAGATGAGAAAGAATCGAATTCCTTCAATTTTGGACACTTTGAAATGCGCTTTGCACATGAGCATTTCCTAATATATTTTGGAATAACTGTGACTGTTTAAGAGAATATTATTCATTGCTCATTGAAATCATAAAACAGTTTTGCACAAGAGATGCATGTCTTAAGGGGAGTTTTAAAACCCAACGCTAAATTAACTAATTCATGACCCGTTGTCTCAGAAATGATTAAAGAACGGATTGAAATGTGTATAAAATGTAGATCATCGACTCAAGATTTCACTGTTATATTTTTATATAGTAATGTATTTAGTAAGGATATAGGATAATTTTTCTTAGTTACACTGTTCCTGATTAAATTTTATTGGTAATCATGTTTTTTAAAAAGTAACCAAACACATTATTAACACCATAGAAGATCCACCAGGGTATTAAGGTGGTATTAATTTTATTATACTAAAATTTTATTTAGTTTTTTTGAACAGTTTATGTCAAATGGGTCATTTATACAAGAAAACATCATTTACGGAAACAACTGCTAAAACTAAAAATGCAGAAAACAAAGTCGTGTATTTGTAAAGACTGAAGACATGTGGTTTGGACATACGTAAGCTTCTATATTTTGCAGTGTTACCAATTTGGAGAGCAAAGCTTCCCCTGAAAGATGAGCTAAAATTTACTTCTCTAATTAAAAAAAACAATGAATTTCTCTGTGAAGCGGTATAGAATTCAGAGTATAAAATGGAAGGTGCAGTACCTCTTCTAAAAATATATTTAATTATACTAAGTATTGTGCCTAAAATGATAACGTAATTAAAAAGGTAATTCCAGTTTACTAGACTGCAAAAAAAAAAGGTCATGTTTTAGCAATTTTCACCATTTAATATCTCCTTAATCACACATTGAAATCACTCAACAAGACGTTAGCGCAAAGTAAAGAGACACCAGAAAGGCACAAGTAAAGAGACACTTGAATTTCGAGTTCGAATTCCAATGGCCGCGTTCTTTTTATACCTCTGTGTTTTTGTTTTATTTATTTATAACGATCTTTAACTACTGCGGTTCTTAGCGTCCCATTCTCCATTGGGTGTGAAAGACCAGAAATTTGACTCAGAGGCCTCTTTATCAGGCTGAAGTTCTTTTACGTGCCGTAAATATATGACCCAGGATCACCGGCTTTACTTACCTTCCGAAGGAAGCCATGTTAAGGATTTTTACGCCCGAAAATATCCATTGCCCTCCACGGGTTTGAACTCGCGACCTCCGTGGTCTAGGGGACTACCTCTGTGGTCTGGTGTGGACTACCCAGAGGTACTGAGTTCAATTCTCGGCTGGAGGGTGGAAACTTTTCTTTAACCAGTACTATTCCCCATCCTTTCTGCAAGTATGATAGGGAGTATAAATGTATGTATGAAAATGTCTAAATAGAAAGCCGAAAGTAAAGAAACCCAAAACATTAATACCATAGTAAAACGAGTGAACATCAATTGTTCCAAAGAGCAAGCCGCCGATGTTACCTTAGATGTTAAAGGCGCATACAAGTGAAAGAACTGCATGTCTTAACCACGCATTGAAATCACCGAACAGCTGGTAAAATTATACATGTCTTAACCACCCATTGATATCACCAAATAACTGTTATAAATTATGCATGTCTTAACCAGGCGTTGAAGTCTCCAAACAGCATTCTATTGATAAGGCAATAAAACGCAGGCAGGTATTCACTTTCTCGAGTGCACTGACAGGAAATATCGTGTTCTTATAATAACAGTTGGGAGTAGAAAGCTATGGTTCGCTGTAACGTTAGGTTCAGTCGCCACTTTCGCTGTCCGGCGTGTGCTACCTCAGTATGCACAGTGAAAGATGGTGCTTAGCCATCCGTGAATCTCTTAGGCACGAGCGAACCTGAAATTATCGTTATAACATATTAACTCACGTTTATATTATTAAAAAATACTTCCTGCATAAGTGATGAAAATTCAGTTTACAAGTTATAATGAAATAAATCTTAATTAAAGTATTACGCAAGGAGTTTTAACGCTTTTCCGTGCCATGAAGTTCCAACTTCCTGGAAAGTGTAAAGTGCGTCTGATTTATTATTTACGGCCGTTTGTGCTAATTCGCTCAGCATATACAATTACACAGTGGCATTTCATTCATTTACGCTTAAACCACTCAGGCTGCCTCTGCGGTCTAGTGATCAGCATGCCTCCTTAAACTTAGAAGAGCCGGGTTCGGTATTCCTAGCTATAGAATAAAATGGTTCTTTGATTCTCAAAAATACGAATGTATTTCAAAGATTAAAGATAAACGAATCCAAGAACTCAAAAATTGTTTATAAGATGGAAGCCACCTATGTGACCATAAAAGTTAAAGTCGACTCCATGAATGGGGGAGGGATATTCTCTTAATGTGGCATGTAATATCAAACATTTTAGCATCATTATTTGTGCTAAAATAGAATAGCACATTTTTGGATTGCAATCCTTCCTCTGTTTACTATAGAAAACTAACAGTGAAAGTAAAAATGTTTAGTATCGGAGGATTCAGAGCAATAGCAACGGACCTATTGGAAATTTTAATGTCAGAAAAAAGTATTTGATATAAATTTTGTTTTAAAGAGATCAACGTATTTCGTAAAGCAAGTTTTCATATATCTTTTATAGTTTACTAGTTATGAAAGTGATTTAAATTTCTTTTAGAATGAAGAACCTGTTCCAGAAAACTTAGGATATACCTTTTAATTGTCATGCAAATATTTTAAACATATGGCGTTTAAGTAAAACATTTTAAGAGTTTTTTAGAAAATAAGAATAACACACACACACACACATATACTGGTCGCAGGCAATGTTTCCCCAGTCGGCTACAAAGCGAACGGAAAGCTTTGAAGCCTGACCATAAACCCATCAGTAAACGATTAGTAGGGTCTTCCTATCCCTCAACTACAATTCGTGGTCCTTTCTTTAGCTCCACCAAAGCAAAGCGTTGTTGCAATGTCATTTCTGTTGTTTCTTCGGTTTCAGTACGTTTTAGCAGCTGTGACAGTTAAGCTTATATCTTACTTCTTTGGAGAAGTTATATAGTGTTTTACTTAATGCAATTTTGTAGGTTTAGCAGTGTTAAATAGTTATTAGCGTTTAATAGTTTAATTAAGATGTGGAGACCTTGGGAAACGAACCAAGTTGCTGATCCTCCGGCCGCACCAACAAATGACTGCCGAGTACCAGTAGTGCCAAGACCACGAAGAAAGGAGCTACAAAAGCTTTGAATAAGCAAAGCCAGATTTTTGTGTGTAATGTTCACGAACATGTAGAAAAGAACCCTTTACGTGGAAAATGTTTGCTATTGTTTTGAATTTCTCAAAAACAGCTATAACGATTTTTGTAAAATACTGCATGTTTAAGATATTTTCATGAAAAATAAAATTTGTATCTTGAATTTTATGTTCTGGGAATAACTTGTAAATTCTTCCTCGTTCTCAACTTGTTGTATATCTGGTACACCGTAAGAGATAGGTAAAATCTTACTGTGCGTAAAATGCAATCTGAGTAAAGGACACACTTTAGGTCAAGTTATGTTAATCATTTCCGGGAAAATCTTTGTTATTGGTTTGAATTTTGAAATACAAGTTGGAAGTCCGTATTTGTATGTTCCTCGTGGTCATGCTAAGAGCATGGAATTTCAATCATCATGTGGTTTTTAATAATCTGACTATCGCTTTGGCCTATGAATCCTTATATTTACAACGAAATGTTCAATGAAATTTTATCTCGTTTAAGAAGTAGATAGAAGAATATGCTTTTGTAAAAGTAATTTGTAGAAGAGTGAATAGAGATAATCATGTGAATATAACACACAAGAGTTTCATTTTTATTTTCTTTCTTTTGCCTTCCGTTTTTTTACTTATCCTGCATTTTATAATAAAGCTATTCATTTAAGTAAACAGAAGCTGTCATGCTTATAAATCTTAAATCTTAAACAATACACAACCTTAGCTTTATATTAATAAAAACATTGTTGTGAAGCAAATTTATTGTTTTCAAAGCAACGTAAAAAAGCACCTATCTTCCAAGAGTGACACAAAGACCTGCGTTCGCTTTACGTTTTTCAACTGCTTCTTCTTCTTTTTTAATTTTACATATATACTATTTTGTTTACATCTTCTGGAACTTGGTTTTTCTAACATTCTGTGGTTGCAGGACAAACAAAATAAAAAATACTTTCACCATAGCTCCGCGCACATAATAATTACATTAAGCAAAACTGCTAACATGCAACCCTTATTTATAAAAATTAACTTTTAGGTTAAATAGCATAATCAAAAATGAGGCTTTGTTTTGGGAGTAAGAGTTCTTTTCAAAATAAATTCATATTTATGTATTTTAATTATTTAATGATAGTCCAACAACGTATAGCTTATTAAGGACATGTTTCTAAGTTTCTCTCGGATATATTAACATCCATTTCCAATCTTGTAGCGTAGTATATTAGTTCAGGTCATCCTCAGTTATATTTTAAAGCGTTTGTAACATAAATGTAATTATTATGCGATGCATACTGTTTACTGCATTTGTGTATAAAGCAAGCAGACAAACTGCATGATTGTATTCTGTACATATGGAAATCTGCTACAAAGTTTTGCTTTTAAATACTATTTTAACTGTGGCAACAACGCGCATGTGCACATGGATTTCACTAAGATGTTTATGATACTTGTCGTTAGGGAGGGTAGGGAACAAGTGTTTGGCTACTGCATAAAGGCCGCCGCTTGGGGATCCTTAGACTGCGATGACCATACATAGACTTTTTCTATAAATATTTTTATTTCTTCAGGGACCTCAAAATGCTAATTTCGGTATCAACGTTTTTGATAGAACACATCCTCTACCTACTGTAGGTGGTAGGAAAAGTAAAATCGTTATCCAGTATGTGTGTATTTTGCTTTCGTTACTTTGGGAGGGAGGCTGGAGAAAGGAGCAGTGCGATTTCTTTGCGCTTCGTCTAGGCCACCTGCGCGTAACCCTTGCATGTCCTTATTGATACCGTATAGTTCTAACTTTTTACCCATCAGCTTGTGGAGATTAGCCCTTGTAATACTCAAGGCACCAGTACCGAAGGTTTTATTAAAGTCTCGGATAGTAAGGAATGGAGCTTCAGAAAAGACGAATTAACTTTTGTTGTCCTTTTGTTAAACACCATTAAACTCCCGGCATCCCCTAGCGACTAGGTATGCAAATACCTGGCGATACATCAAGGAACTCTTTTATTTTTACAGTAGAAATATATTTTTCCATTGTTTTTTTCTGACGGTGGCTATTGCAGCAGTAAATAGAGGAGCGGTACATCGAAGGTTAGCTACATTGTCGAGTAAGAGAGACTTATTTACGTCATTTTCAAATCTTTCGTTGCAAGACCGGTTGGTTAGCAAGCAGACGATGCCAGTGACATCCTCAAAGATTCCACATAGGGTCAAAGTGCATAGTGAAAGTCGCTTCTGAGTGTCATCTTAATGACTTGACCCACTGTCTGCAGTGAACTCCACCTGAAGGACAAAAAGTTTGTAAACTCTTTCCAAATATTATTGCGGATAGTTTAATTGTTTAGTTAGAAATATCTGGTACACTCACATGAATTCCTATGGCCGTTACAAATTTACTAATAAAGTTGATATATTGTAGTATTCAGAAAGTATTCTTAAGATTTAGAATTTAGCATTACTAGCTTAATTATTTTATTTGACATAAAAGGGATGCCCTTAAAAGAGTTTTAATCTTACCTGGAAATGAAACAGAAAATAGTTGAATTTGGCTTCTTTAACATTCGGAAATGAGAAATAAAAAAGCAAGTTTCGCTACAACTGGTTGAAAATGTTTATACCAGAAGCAGTAGTCAGGCAGAGGAACCTGCAGTAATTAAAGAACAGCGCTGCACATTGGCATAGGTAGACCCTTTGGCTTCCAACGTGATCCCTGGGAGGAAGGGGAGACCGGAAGGGTGATCAGATCCAGACGGCGATGTGCGCTAGCAAGGACGGGGTCGCTAAGGATTGCAACATGACATCAATCTTGATATCGGTTAGCCCTACCTTAGCCACCCACAACCTCGGGGTTCCAGGTCACTCTCCCAGGAAGGGAGGAAGAGGGAGAAATCCTTCCACAGCGCAAATTCCATCGTCCTGCCGCAATAAAGCAACCGCCGTTGTCTGGATGGAAATGACGGACAGAATAACGACTCCTCGGCAAAAGACTGAATGCTCAGTCCAACCGCGGGAACCAGGGATCAAGTCCGTAGGGTATTCCATTAGGACAGTACCTATTTTATAAACCTCCCCCTGCTTACACAGGGACGAAAGTGGATACGCCAGTTAAACGTGTCAACCCATATGAGGAAGACTACCGAACAGACTTGGTGGGGCGACAATGCTCAAGCATCCGTCTACCAGCTCTCCAGGTTGGTCCCGGAGGACTTTGAGGCGTCTCACAACGCCGCCTAGGCTTAGCTCAGATGTACCCAATCTCCCATGCTTCGCCGAGTCCAACCCAATCCGAACAGCTACCTTCCGGGAGGGGCTAAGATGTTATCCCCGTCAGAAGTACTACAAGTGCTAAGGGTCCGTAGTGCCCACACCACAACAGCTAAAGGGTCAGACCCCCTTACGGGAATAACCCCAGCATTCACCTACAGATCCGAGAAAACTACAAAAAAACTCGTGGTCAGGGTGGCTGACCAAACGGAATCGAACCGGGACCTCCGGAATACGAGCCTCTCACGTTACCGTTGAATCATCTGGCTTAGTAAGCATGGAGGAATACATTCAGTAGTAGTAAGTTTTTGCGAGGAAAGAAAGGAGGAAAAAAGAGGCATCTCTTTGATGAATCGATAGTCAGATGTTGGCCTTAAAATTTCATATAATTTTGTCAAAAGTTCATCAAGCTTGTTTAAACAGAAATGAAGCTCTGGATTATGAAATGTCGCATCAATGCTTTTTCCTGGGTGGTCGTCTTTTAAGTCGGTTTTCCTGCATTCGTTACAGCAAACCTAGCCTATTCACCTCTTTTGCTGTTATTGCAGCCTATAGGCGCTTTTCATGACACAACTATAAACTTTTAATATATTATTAACACTTACTTTATTTTCGGATATTGAAATGAACTGTAGAACCGGAACAATTGATTTGGACTTATTAGGAACCAAAAAAGTACATCTTATATTTTACCACGCCTCTTAAATTCCCGATTCAAAACTTTTCCCCCCATGATAACAACTTCATGTTTTCCTAATACCACGTGAAAGTGGTCGATGGCAATATATATATATATATATATATATATATATATATATATATATAGTAGGTTTAGAAGCTACTGAATTCCACCAAAAAATTCGCAAACACATGTTTTGAGGTCCGTTGCATCCAAATAAAACATTTTTAGAAAAATGTCAGTGTGTATCTCTGTGTGCCTGTGAGGAGCATAAATCAAAAACGAACAGTCGGATAAATACCAAACTTGGGATTTAGGTTTAGTATCTTTCAGAAATGCTACACAAATATTTTTAGGAAAATCCGCCCACCCCAAAGTTCACTTTAAATGGATAATTTTTTCGAAATTTTTTGTTTTCTAAAAAATGGCTAACGATTTTGATTAAAATACCGTATAATAAAGATATTTACATGACAAATAAGATGTATATCTTGAATTTTTTGGTAATAGCATTTGAAGTTCTCTTCATTCGGAAAGAATTTTGTACAATCTTGTATAACTGGTAAATGTTAAGCGATGGACGAAAATGAATTGTTCTTGGTCATTCTTTAAAGTCCTTTCAGCATTAGCTGTTTCTCGCGATTGCACGGAAATAGTATGGAATTTTAAGGCCAGCGTATAGCGTCCAGTTCTTAAACATATGACTATCGTTGTTCTCTTTGTGTCTATAATGAAATGTGTAATGTCTGCAAAGGTTTATTCATTCATTCACTGTTTAACCGCGTTTTATGTAGGACTTACACCCCCCAGGACTTACAGGCGGGTGCCTGGGGTCAGAGGCCCGTCGAGGAGCAGACATACTCATGGAGCAGACAGAATATCCAGGATGGGTGATCAGCCCGATGCCTGGAATGGGATGAAGGAAGTAGTTGAAACGAAATGATGGCGAAATGGATGAAAGGAAAGGTGATGATGGAGCAGTCTGTGGAATGAATGGTGTGGGAAACTGGAGAACCCGGAGAAAACTCACCCAGACGCCGCTTTGTCCACCACAAATCCCACATGCGGGTCCCTGGGATTGAACCCGGGCCGCCTCGGTGTGAGGCGAGTCGTCTAACCACTCGGCCACTGTGGCAAAGGTTTATTTGGATTAAAATATACAAAAATAAGCTTTATTAAGATTAGTTACTTATAAATAAACGATAGAGTGTAGGGAAAGTCATGTGAGTGTATCACATAAGATTTTTAGAGTTGGTATTGGCCAGCATGTTGATATTTCAACCAGCCATTAATGAGGAACTAAGTAGAAAATTTTAAAATGAACATATTTATCATAGAATGCTTAAAATTAGTAAGCAATATACATGTATTAGGTATATAACATAATCTGGGATTCTGTTATGAACCATTTACCGCCCGTGTATCGCAATATACCATTAATTTTGCAGCATAATGTAATGGGATAACTGAGCAAGACCCAAGATGCCTATGCAGTTACTGTGCTATATTGCAACACAGCCAGTATCTGAAATCACAGTTCCTTGATTTGCGCAATTCGATGGATTTCTCATCGGCTGACTAAAGGACATATTCACGTACATGGGTAGGTAACCAGCACCTGTGTAGCGAAATGTGAAAGAGTTACTCAAGTAAATAAAACTGGCGTCATTCAGGTTCTGTGTTGTAAAGTACTATCCAGTAGATCCGGGTTTCAAAACCATGCATTGAAACAAAAGCAATAGCTCAAGAATGACTTATCCCATTGTAACGTAAAATTTCAGTTAAATCATAGGCTCTGTGATTATTATTTTCTTCAACGGTGGTTCCAGTTACGCACGAAATAAATTCTGGTATCTTTTAAGAGATTTTGATAAAATGGTTAGGGCTTTTCCGTAGAATGTATAGAAAACAACTCTTTCTTTCCTGAAGTATCATATAATTGACGTGTTAACATCAAAAGTAATGTGTATAATTAGCTTGAACTTTCTGCGAAGTTCGCTTTAGTTAATCCAGTTTTGCAACCTTTTGGAAACCGACCTTAAAAGATGGCAAAAAGTTTGCTAAAAGAAAACCGCAAATCCCATTAAAATACACATTTTATTTCGAATAATTTTTTCGCAGGATTAGCCGGTTTCCAAATATTCCATGTTGAAAGTGTGACTGCGGCATCTAATGGACATGCTTGAAGGTTTGCGATTCTTTTGTTTCGTTTTCATCGCAAGAACTTCTTACTGGGAATAAACATTTGAATATTATTTCCACAGGTTGTAAACAAGCACGTTTTACTAACGTTTAAATCATTCCTAACTTAAAAAGGATCCTGATGTGTTGTACTCACATGAATTCCTTTACTCTTCTACAAACTATTCTTACAAAATCCCATTCTTCTTGATAATAAAGATAAGCTTTAACTACAAAATGTTGTAGGAGGGTACAATAGGCTATAGAAAAACTCCGATTGAGTGGAGCATAACAAAGAATATTTCAAAAACGGCTAACGTCAGATAAAATGTATTTCCATAAACCGCGTGCTTTAACGAGATTTGCAATTTTATTTCTAGTAAGATTTTGTCTATCTCTTACAGTTTAACAATTATGCAAACGTAATTCACAAGCTTCTAAAGAAACATTCATATTTGTTATAAAATATGTTAAATATATCGTATTTTAATAGAAACTTTTTCCAAAGAAAGGGTAGTTTGTGGCCGGGGGAGGGGTTATTGAAAATCCTTGTGTTGTATCTTTGGAAGATACTGAAGAAGGACACTTGGTAGAGATCGCAGGATATTTTTACCCTTTTTCGCAATTAAAAGAAAGCCAGTTTTCTAAAGAATTACACCATCTAGCACAATGAAATTCTTGCTTATTAAAGAAGCTCTTCTGAGTATACTGGTATTAAAATTTTTTAGCTAGTTTTAAAGAGTTTAATTATAAAAAATATATAAATATCTTAAAGTAATTTCTAAAGAAATTCACTTTCATTCATAGGTGCAATTTCTCTGAAAATAAAAATCAGCAATCCGCCATTGTTTTTATTATGAGATTTTATGAATAGCTTAAGATAGCTGGTTAAGTATTTGTCCATTTGATTTAACTTTAAAAAAATAGTCACAAGAAAGTAATTATTTGGTGTAATATTATTTTAACACTTATTTTTTTCGTGGAAACTATGTAATTTAGGAGCACAATCCTTAACCTAATAAATGCAGCTACACTTTCTGCACAACCACAAAAATGTCAAACTTCTAAGTTAAATGGATTTTGAGAAAAGTGTACATGAATTTTAACAACTAAGACTTGCAGGAAATGACAAAAGTCAACAAGGTGAGCACATTATTACATACCAATATACTATAGCATCTCTGGGCCTTTAAAGTTCCTAATAAAAAATAAATAGGTATGTTCCTTATACCATTTCTTTATGTTGTTTATTTTGTCACCATACCTTGTATCTTAAATATGCATATACGGTCAATGATCCATGCACTAAATACTTATGTAATAACTTCAATAATCTGAAACTAATACGATACCTACTTTACGATATCTATATCCATCCGCCCGCTCCCCCGCCTGCCTGTCTGTTTACCTACCTACCTACCTACCTACCTACCTACCTACCTACCTACCTATTCCTGTCCATCTATTCCTATCTATCTATCCATTCCTATCTATCTATCTATCTATCTATCTATCTATCTATCTATCTATCTATCTATCTATCTATCTATCTATCTATCTATCTATCTGTCTGTCTGTCTGTCTGTCTATCTATCTATCTATCTATCTATCTATCTATCTATCTATCTGTCTGTCTGTCTGTCTGTCTGTCTGTCTGTCTGTCTGTCTGTCTGTCTGTCTGTCTGTCTGTCTGTCTGTCTATCTATCTATCTATCTATCTATCTATCTATCTATCTATCTATCTATCTATCTATCTATCTATCTATCTATCTATCTATCTATCTATCTATCTATCTATCTATCTATCTATCTATCTATCTATCTATCTATCTATCTATCTATCTATCTATCTATCTATCTATCTATCTATCTATCTATCTATCTATCTATCTATCTATCTATCTATCTATCTATCTATCTATCTATCTATCTATCTATCTATCTATCTATCTATCTATCTATCTATCTATCTATCTATCTATCTATCTATCTATCTATCTATCTATCTATCTATCTATCTATCTATCTATCTATCTATCTATCTATCTATCTATCTATCTATCTATCTATCTATCTATCTATCTATCTATCTATCTATCTATCTATCTATCTATCTATCTATCTATCTATCTATCTATCTATCTATCTATCTATCTATCTATCTATCTATCTATCTATCTATCTATCTATCTATCTATCTATCTATCTATCCATTCCTATCTATCTATCTATCCATTCCTATCTATCTATCTATCCATTCCTATCTATCTATCTATCCATTCCTATCTATCCATCTATTCCTGTCTGTCTATCCATTCCTATCTATCTCTCCATCTATCTGTCAATTCCTATCTATCCATCTATTCCTATCTATCTATCTATTCCTATCTATCTATTACTACAAAAAACAAAAAATCTGTTTTTTTAGCCCAAATCTCTACCTAGTGTCCTTACCGGACATGGTATGTAACCGACTTTTCGTTTTTGAGTTATGCTGTTCACAGAGACGTTCATGAATCTTTATTTAAAAATCTATGAAGGATATCTGAGAGTTTATGCTGGTAGAGAAAGTCGTACGCGTGTATTAGTTTTTTTGGAGTATGCCAAGGACATCCACAAGGACATTAAGGTGGACACCCTCGGGGTTTGCTATATCAAATAAGAGGTGGTCAGTGCACTACGTGTAACAAAATTGGCGCTGGTGTTGCCGAAACCAAAATAAAGAACAAGATTTGCGGTTGGCTACAAGTGGTTGTTTGCCCGATGATACAATTAATGATCGCCGATAACTTCCACAGCTACAGTTGATTTCCCAACCTGCTACGTCTGTCGCAACAAAGTCGTTACGTCAACTTAACTTTTCCTTTCACGCTGGATCTACAGCAGCGTCCTTTATGGGCTGGGCACGTAGCAGAAAGTGTATATAACGGTTGTGGTATTGTTTCCATTTTTATAGTGGCTTAGATAATGTCCAGTCACGACGTTCAACATGCTGTACACTTGAGATTATCGATAGCCTATTCTGTTGTGTGCTCTGCCCTTTTTAGCGATTCAACATGTTTTTACATCTCTAAAGGACAGTTCCATCTGTTTGTGTTATACCCAGTCACTACAGTTTCACGCGAGCAAATGTATCGATCTGATGTGCTGCTTCTTTCTACTATTTTGCAATTCATATTTTAAGGATAAGGGAAAGCCCCGAAAAAAAAGCCTTAATTGGCTAACTCGCCCTAACCGAGATTCCAACTCGGTACCTCCTGACTAAGGCAGACACGTTACCTCCACTTGTTAATGGAAACTTTCATTACACGTTTCGTTGTATTAGAAGAATACAGTAAACTATAGGGATTCAGATTTTTAAAAAACGTGTTACTATGTGATGGCTTTGAAATGTCACTCCCCAGTTGAGAAATGTTTGAAAATTCAAACCACTAACAAGGAATATCTCGGAAATGGTTAGCGCAAAAGGTTTTTATGTAATTAAATCGTGTGCGAGACTTATATTTTTGTGTAGTAAGACTTTATCAATCTCTTACGGTTTACCAGTTATATAGAAGTCATTCAGAATGAAGAGAACTTTAAAGGCTATTCATATAAAATTTAAGGCATGCATATTATTTGCCATGTAAATATCTTAAATATATAGTATTTTAAATAAATTCATTAAAGCCATTTTTGAGAAAATTAAAAGATTTTCAAAATTTGTCTATATCAAGGGTAGTTTGGAATTGGGGTTTTTCTTGAAACTCTTTGTGTTACAGCTTTAGAAGATACTTAGTCCAAATACTAAGTTCGGTATTGGTCCGACACTTCGTTTTTGGATTACCCTGTTCACACACACGGGCCATTTGTTCTAAAAATGCACTCTCTGAGATCAGGGGGCCTCAAAACATGTATTTGCGGTGAAATTACGATATCTATTTTTGGTAGAATTATTTAAGCTTCAGATGCGTTAATTTTGTTGCCGAAATCATATCGTAGTATTGCTTAAATTTATCTTTGTAGATATTTCTGCAAATAATTGCAAATTTTAGAAGCCTCATCACATAAGCTGTCCATAATATGGTACTAATTATGTTTAAATTTGGAATGCATGCAAGTTTCTCTTGAGTGACGCGACTGGCTGTCCGCAGCTCCCAAGTCATTGCTATGCATTGTTCATGCAGTAGCTGCCAAACCGGCCCGCAGCTTCTTCCCTAGATAAGGCTAACTTTTCATGCAATCGAAATACTGGTTCTCTGCGTTTATACAAGCCTGTCATCTGTTAAACACGTTATTGAATACTCGACGAGTTTTTACAGCTGAAATATTGGAAAACGCACGTTCTAATTCGACCAGGATATGAGAATTTGCTACATAAACTTTTTTCTTTAAGCATTCCCCAGGGATAATAATCACATGGATTTAGATCTGGAGTGCGAACCAATTATTCTGTTGTCTAAAAGATATTGTAATGCGAGGAGATAGCGATTTTCTTAGGCTTCTTTCCACGACAGTCTAGAGTTTTCATTGGTTACAGCCATGGACTGTTTTTTCTTCTTTTTTTTTTAACAAGTTTAATGTTTCTGGTATGCTTATTTGCATTTCAATAAGAGCTATAAGCTTGAATATTTTGGGGATTATTTTACACAGGTTTATCTATAGTTTGTCTTGTTAGTTTTGGGTAATATTTTCAAAGAGTTCAGATTTAGTCTAAAATGTGAATTATAAAAATATTTTAGAGAACTAAAAACGTCTAACCAGTTTGCATAAATAAAAATAAATATTATAAAATAACTCCAAATATTTTTAAAAAATGGAAAAAGGTATAGCAGATTTATTAAAATTTAACAATGAAAGCATAAGTGGGGTTGTCTTACCCTAAACTTTTCTGTGCAAATTAAAACAATGCTTCACATTCAAGAGGTCTCGAGTTTGGATCTAGGTTAGGTGAGTTATACGGATAATATATTCTCCTAGGTTTTCCCTTATCCTAAAAAGATTAATGTCGGGTAACTGCAAGCTCTATAGCCCCCGGGCTCATTTTAGCATATAGGTCCGATAGAACCTATGCGGTTAAAGGACGTTAAACTTAAAATAAACAAGAAAATATTTTGTAAACAGGAAAATAGACCCCTAAAATAGTATCGTTTGTTCCTTTTGGATATTAAAAAAGATAACTTTCTCTTCAGTAATTTCTCTGATAGAATTGTTCAAAGTTGAG
Organism: Deroplatys truncata; assembly: GCA_030765065.1. NCBI lineage: Eukaryota > Metazoa > Arthropoda > Insecta > Mantodea > Mantidae > Deroplatys > Deroplatys truncata. The sequence continues at coordinate 49,478,231 of CM060986.1, forward strand.
CCTAGTACTTCCTAGATTATCAATAACTTCACCTTACGCATTGTCTCACCTGGGCTATACTTTTCAGAATTCCTCTATATGCACCACGAGCAACAGAGACGTGTTCTCTGACGACACAGTGCTCCCATTAGCTGAAACAGATTACTAAATCCTCAATAATTTCAAATTTAGCATTACTCCGCGTTCTTATGCTCAAAAACTGTATTTTTTGTGCATAACAGTGGTAAAAAAGCATGTAACTATCACGAAATTAGTGCTTAATAGTTTTATTGCGCTTTTATCAATAAGCAAAGCACAGCTTCGTACTGTATTGGATACTGTTCCAAACCGTCCCATCTTCATGTTGCGATCGCCACAGAGAAACTACGCGAGACAAGGGATCAGCAGGGAATCAAACCGTGACCGTCTGACACCACTGAACACCAAGGAAATACATCCCACTACAAACTCAATCAACAAGTCTTATGTTGTATGTTTTTTACAATTAGTTTTCGCTACCACCGTTGTACGTGTCCTTTTATCTAAGACAAGCCGGCACTGATTCCTTTATCTCACTTGTTACTCTCGGAGTTCAACCACATATGGTAACTTACATGCCTTTACTTTCATGTACCTGGTATGTTAGGAAAGTATTATATTCCATCCAAAATTTCGATATCGAGATTTCACTGAAAATACGTGTATGAGATCTCCCGAATAATAATAATAATAATAATAATTAATAATAAAATCTGATGTGTTACACTCACATGACTTTCTCTACACTTGTACAAACTATTTTTACAAACGCTCAATCTCCATATGCTTCATGTTAATCGAGATATCGAGATGTTAATCTTATTGCTAATTTTCTTGTAGGAGCAAGGGGAATATGGTAGGCTTTAAGCGACAGTCAAATCTTTTAAGAGCTGGTTGCTATGTGGAGCATTGCATTCTCTTTGCATGTCCAGGACAAAAAATGAATAACGAATTCCCATTTGAAAAAAGTATAAGTATTTGAAAATTTAAGGGAATAACAAGCAAAATCTCGGAAATGGTTCACTCAACAAAAAAAATCTATATGGGAAAAATTGTGTATTTTAACGCGGTCTACATTTTTTCTGTTGTAAACTTTTGTCTATCTCTTATGGTTTACCAGTTATGCAAAAGTCGTTCACAATGAAGAATACTTTTGGAGACATTCCCAGTAAATTCGAGATATACATTTCATTTGTCATGAAAATATCTTAAACATGTGATATTTTAATCAAAATCGTTAGAGCCATTTTTGAGAAAACTAAAATTTTCTAAAAATGTTCCATATAAAGGGTAATCTGGGGTGGGAGATTTTCCTGAAAACCTTCGTGTCGCATCTCTGGAAGATACTGAACCTAAATACCAAGTTTGGTGTTTATCCGACTGTTAGTTTCTGAGTTATGCTGTTCACACACACACGGACATGTTTCCAAAAATGCTTTTTTTGGATTCAGGGGGTCTCAAAACATATATTTCCGGTGAAATCTCGGTATCGAATTTTTGGGTGGAATACAATACTTCCCCTACTTACTATACGTAGTAGAGAAAGTAAAAAAGCATTTTAGAGAAACGGTATGTATTTGTGAACAGCATTACTCAATATATACAGGCTGAATTATTTAAGTTGAGACTGTACAACATCTCCAAAACTAAGCGTTGTAGAAAGGAATGTCTTGTATAAAAGTTATTGGAGAAAGAAAATTCCATTAGTCGTGCTTTATTTGGTGGACATTGTGATGGTAATTTTATTGTAAATTTTAAATGGGAAGTGTTTTCTAACTCCTCATAAAAAGGTAAACTTTTATAAAGCACTTTGAAATTGTTCTTACACCGATTTAAATAACAACGAAAATTCTTAATGGCTGTGTACGAAGAGCGCAATGAGCGGTTGGACCACATGAATGATCATTTGAGGGTCAAGTTAAGTTTCGTAATTGGGAACCAACATTTTTTTATTTTGTTTCCTTATTTCCCATCACAAAATAAACAGCTTTTTATAAACGATTTTCTAATTAGAAAACAGCATACAAAATGTATGTCCTCATTTAAAAAAAATTAAATTGACCCTAAAATGACCGTCATAACGTTCTCCAAACAAATCACAACTAATGACATTTACTTTTCCCCAAAATGTCAAGCAACTTTTATCCAATACATTTCTTTCTACAATGCTTAGTTTTGGAGATATTGTACAGTCTCGACTTAAATGGTCCACTCTGTATATATACCAAACACATCTTCCAAGGATATGAAACGAAAATTTTCAAGAAAATGCTGTACTCTGCATAGAACACTCTTTTATTAGTTTAGGTGTAGTAAAAGATAGCAAACGGCTACATATGCAAATTTAGGGTTGCAAGATAGAGCTTCTCCTTTAATAAAACTTATATATTTTCATGATCATTCTATATTTATTATTACCATAATTGATTAAAATGCCACATGTTTAAAATATTTACGTTACAAAAAACGCATATATTGAATTTTCTAGGAATAGCCCGTGAAGTCTTCTTCATTCTTAATGAGTGTTATATAATTTATATAGCGAGTAAACCATAAGAGATCAAAAATTAAATTGTTTTACTTAGGATAAAGGTGGTTAAAAAGATAAAGGAGCTGCCCCCGAAACCGGAGCAGAGGACCGCATATAGGCCAATGTGACCCTTTGTGCTTCCTGGGAGGGATCCTAAGGGCGACCAGAACCGGGAGCGTGTGCAAGCGTGGGCGGGGTCCCTAACGACTACGGATTGAGCCGTTTGAGCCTGCTCCGAACTCCCTGGAGGTGCCTTAAGGGAAGCCGCTCACAGAAGGCGGGTCCGCAAGCAGTCCGACCGACGCCAGGGACGCGCAGCAATACCGTCCAGCTTCAATACGCCGAAAACCGTCGCTGGTCCTGCAACCCTGAAATAAATGACGAAGGGAAAGAAAGGTGCAGGTAATGATGGACAAGAAAGAAGAGGAACCGTCCCAGTATCCACCTACCGACCATGAAAAATCCATGATCAGAATGGACGGTCACCGGGACCTACCGAATGCGAGCCTCACACGTTACCGCGGAGCCATTTCGCTCAGTTACGAGGGCTGTCCCAGAAGTACCCGACCTAACAAAGAAAACACAAAAAATGTTTGGAAAAAATATTTTTATTTCTCTACATAGTCTACTTTCAGGTCGATACACTGTTCCCAGCGATGTTCAATAGTTTCGATACCCTGTTTATAGTGAGAACCGTCGAGTTCTGCAAAATAGCCATCAACTGCTGACTCCACCTCTTCATCATTGGCAAACATTTTACCACCAAGCCATTTCTTCAACTTTGGAAACAGAAAATAATCGGAGGAGGCTAAATCTGGCGAATAGGGTGCATGAGGAAGCAATTTATTTTGGCCATGGCGATAATGAATGTATGAACTGGTGCATTGTCTTGATGAAAAAGAAGATACTTTTTCACTAAATGCGGCCGTTTTTGTTTGATTTCATCATTCAAATGCTGCAATAAGTTTACATAGTACTCGCCATTAGTTGCTTTTCTTTTTGAAGATAATCAATGAAAATTATCCCACGCGCATCCCAAAAAACTGACGCATGACCTTGCCTGCAGATGGAACTGTCTTCGCCTTCTTGGAAGCAGATTCTTCCCTTTCAATCAACTGTTTTGACTGTTTCTTCGTCTCAGGTGTGAAGTGATGGACCCATGTTTCATCCATGGCTATAAATCGACGCAAAAAACTGCTTTTTTGCAGTGAAACATCGCCAAACACTCGACTGAAGCATCTTCATGATGCTGTTTTTGTTCCATTGTGAGTAAATGAGGCATCCATCTTGTGTTGAAGTAGAATATTTGTTAGTAGTTGGAAGATGCTTCATGTTTATCTGCCGCACGTATGGGAGCCCATTTGTCGCGGTAACTTCGTGTTATCTATTGCTGGGCGCCTGTTATTGTTTTACTACTTTGAATGTTGGGTTCTTTGTCCTCCGGCTAGCTATTATTACTACTCAGTCGAGCATATCTCTTGAACAGGGTGTGTAAACGGAAAGGAGTTGTTAGTAAAGATAACACTGATAAAAGAATTTGTTTTTACACTTTTATTGCCGTCACTTTTAATTAATTTCACATATTGACTCTTGATACACGCCTGACTGAAACTGTTATATTTTCTAATATCACTATAATCACTTATTTGCTGCACATTATTAATTCGCGTATTTCACATTTATAACTAACTTTACAACGCAAGAGATTTTGTAGAATTGCGTGACGTATAACGCGTGAACGATTCTCTTAAACTGTGCGACGTATAACCTTTGTATTATTCTGTTGGACTGAGCGACGTTTACCTCGTGAATTATTCTGTCAAACTGCGCGTTACCGTCTCTGGCACGGAATTTATACTCCCTCACCCCGATATGCCTAAACATTATAACAGAGCTGCTATTGGTTAATAAAGCGCGCCAACATTAGCGTCTATTTTTATATCCAATCAAAATTACGAACACATATGCTCTAGGGAAAATATTCCCTCCATTTCTAAGAAAAGCGCGCTACTCTGACGTCATTTGCTTGTCTCTTCTAATTAATAAACAACTCACCCCCTCGCTCATTGTTGCCCGCTCCTATTGTCAGTTTCAGTGAGGCCGTGTAAACTTATTTCCTAACAATGCTTATAATTAACAAACATCCCAAATCATTGTCATACAATAATGTTAATTCACACTACAATCATTCTGGCATTTAGTGTTGTTTAATAAAATACTGCGTCAGTGTACATCTTTCTCATGTCCAAATTTTCAGTCAGTATGCGTTGTACTGCACTTTTTGAAATGCCTATGATGTCTACTAGCTCGCGCACTTTCAATCGACGGTCATCCAGTATCATTTTGTGGATTTTCTTCACAATTTCCGACGTGGTCACCTCATTTGGTCGACCACTGCGATGTTCGTCTTGGCAGCTCCTACGGCCTCGCTTAAATTGAGCCACCCAATATTGTACTGTTGTAAACAAAGGAGCAGACTCCCCCAGAGTAGAATCTGACTCAGCTTTAATATTAGTTGGACTAAGACCTTTCTGATGAATGTATCGTATCACATAACGATGACTAGTTTTATCCAGGTTTACAAATTTGCGGAGAGCATTCACTATTGTTGGCTACGAAACAAATAGTAAACAATGTAGCTTTGTCAAATTTCAACCTTAAGCTTTATAAGGTTAGTACTTTCTACTAGAGTCATTTGTTTGTAACAATAACCGCTACCTATACGTCAGGTCGGGTACATCTGGGACTGCCCTCGTACGTAGGATACAGCAGTTTAACGCATTCTGAAAAGCATCTAATGCTCTGAATCTTTGTGGCAGGACTGTACATGACGAAGCAGACGCTAATCACGTTACCAGAGATGCTGTTGCTGTTTCATTTTCTATGAATAAGTTTTGCGGCCTTGGCGGGACAAACGCGTGCCCTTTACTCGCCCTAAAGCCCAAGTAATTAAATGTTAATAAGTAGCCAACATGTGAGAAAAACAATCCCAATAAGCTGTGAAATAGCCTTATCTCTGTTGTAAACAATACACCTAGTTCATTAATATGTTGTTGGTGCGGAAAAGGAAAACAGAAACGTGAAACATAATACATCTTCTGCAACGTTTTCTAGATGTCCCGGGTTCGATTCCTGGCTAGAGGATGGGAATTTTTCTTTGATCAGGATTATTCCCTGTCCTCCCTAGAGTTTGGAAGTGTGAGTGAGACTGTAAACGTGTGTATGTGTGAATTTATGTCTATAAAGTGGCTTATAAATGGAACAAATAAGCAAACAAAGTTTCTTGGTAATTTAGTTACTTCCCGGTGCTATGACGTATTAAAATTATAGCTGGTAACTGATCTTGAACTGATTTCCTTTACTTGGTATTACGATTACATGCAATTTGTTAACAGCCCTTAGAAATTTGCTATGAACACTTACACGACTTTCTCAACTCACGAAAAATTCACATATCAGTATGCATATAAAAATCTGATGCGTATATTCACATGACCTTCTCTACACTCCATTGTTTGTTAGTGGCTACACAAATTATTCCCACAAAACATTATTTTCATATCTACTTCGTTTTAATCCAGAAAAACCTTTCGGAAATAGCTGCATTACACATTTCGTTATAGATACAAAGGAAATAGCGATAGTCAAATGTTTCAAAACTGGACGTTATTCCAGTTATCATACTCGTAAAAAAACATTTTTAGAACATGTCCGAGAGTGTGTGTCTTTGTTTCTGTGAAGAGAATAACTAAAGAACGAAAAGTAGCATAAATACTAAACTCGGTATTTAGTTTCAGTACCTTTCAAAGATGCGACACGAAGATTTTGAAGACAATTCTCCCACCCGAAACTACACTATGTATGGAACATTTTCTGCAATCTTTACTTTCTCTACTACCTATAGCAAGTAGGGGAAGTATTGTATTCCACCCGATACCGAGATGTCAACGGAAATACGTGTTTTGAGACCCCTGAATCCAAAAAAAAAGCATTTTTGGAAACATGTCCGTATGAGTGTGTGTCTGTGAACAGCATAACTCAAAAACGAACAGTCGGATAAACACCAAACTTGATATATAGGTTCAGTATCTTCCAGGGATGCGACACGAAGGTTTTCAAGAAAATCCCTCCACCGCAGATTACCCTTTACATAGAACATTTTTCGAAAATTTTAATTTTCTCAAAAATGGCTATAACGATTTTGATTAAAATATCATATGTTTATGTTATTTTCATGACAAATGAAATGTATATCCCGAATTTTCTGGGTATGTCTCCAAAAGTATTCTTCATTGTGAACGACTTTTGCATAACTGGTAAACCATAAGAGATACTACTACACAAAAAATGTAGACCGCGTTAAAATACACAATTTATGTCATATACATTTTTTTTGTTGAATGAACCATTTTCGTGATATTGCTTATTATTATCTTAAATTTTCCAATACTTATACTTTTTCTCAAATTCGTTATTCATTTTTTTGTCCTGGACATGCAAAGAGAATGGAATACTCCACACAGCAACCAGCTCTTAAAATATTTGACTATAGCTTAAAGCCTACCATATTCCCTTTGCATCTACAAGAAAATTAGCAATAAGATTAACATCTCGATATCTCGATTAACATGAAGCATATGGAGAATAAGCGTTTGTAAAAATAGTTTTTATAAGGAACTCCAAATATATTAATACCTCTTATAGTTTGTATTGAAACAATTAGAAATTTAATTCGTCCTGGGACTCTAGTTTTTGTCTAAACTCTACTAAGAGTAGAGAAAGTCATGTGAGTGTAACACATCAGATTTTTTATTTTCTAAAATTGGCTCAAACGAATTTGATTAAAATACCAAATACTAAAGATATTTACATGAATAAAATTTATGTTTGAATTTTCTGGGAGTAGCCTGTGGGGTCTCTTCATTCCGAGATTATTCTTGTATAATCGTGTATGACTGGTAAACGTTAAGCAATAGAGGAAAACGTATTTCACAAAAAATGTGAATCTCTTTAAAACGCACGATTTATTCCAAATAACTTTTTGTACCAACGGCTATTTACGAGATATCTGTTATTAATGCTTCGAATTGTTGAATACTTTCTGATTATTTTTAAGTCCTTACGATATCTAGTTGTTTCTCGCAATTGCAACCAAGCGTACGGAGTTTTAAGGCCAGCTTCTAGTTCTTAAACATTTGGCTTTCGCTATTCCATTTGTATTTATAACGAAATGTGTAATGTAGCTATTTCTGGAAAGTTTCATCTCGGTTAAAATGAAGAAGATAGGAAACTAAAATTTCGTAAGAATAATTTGTATACTCATAAACGCTAGAGGATAGAGAAAATCGTGCGAATGAAACACATCAGATTAGCTTTACCTTATGGCTTTAGGTTATGTTTAATTTTATAGCTCCTTTAGTATCATTGATATTCACTCCTATGTAGGTATACAGCTGTACTGCTCGCAGTACTTCGAATTTTTGTTATTAAATGTTGATGTTTTATAGTATTTTATTTTTATATATACAGGATTATTAAAAAAGAAGGAACGGATTTTGATTATTAAGTTTTAATGAACGACAAGAGTTAGCAATACATACGACACATCATTGAATAGAGGAAAGTTCAAAGTTTTAAGGCCCGCCTATTAGTTCCATTCCGTGCCTACAGCGGCGCTTGGTTTGTTTACGAGGAAATGGCAACGCATCAGGAAAAGTCGTTTGCTGCAGTATGCAAAGAGTGAATCCATTGTTTCATTGCAGCGTGCATTTCGTTGTAAGTTCAACAAAGAACCACCTCGTTATAAAAAATTTAATATTGATACAATAAATTCGTAGGAGATGGTTGCGTATGCAAACGGAAAAGCACTGGTCACCCTCGCATAACAAATAGTGCTCATTTGGAACACACAAAATAAACAATTGTATCTTTCTCTATTCAGTGATGCATGTCATGTGCTGCCATCTATTGTCGTTCATTAGAAATAAATATTTAAAATCTGTTACTGCTTTTGGAATAAGCCTGTATATATAAGCCTGTATAAGTTTGAGACCATGTACTACCATTTCTTGAGCTGGAAATAATACCTCTATAATTCTCCTTTCGGTGGAATAAATAAATGAATAGTAGCCGGTATTGTTTAAAACACAGTAATTCAAGGTTGAGGACAGTGCTAAATCCAAACTTTGCAACACAAGGAGACGGAAGTACCAGATTTGCTAGATTAACTAAAGTGAAGTTTACGCAACCTGAGCTTTCTAAAGTTAACGCTAACGTTGATTGACGTTTCCAGTGCAACACATTTTGTCTGACACGCTCTCGTTACTGTTATACTTAAAACTGTAGCAAGTATTGGCCAAAAAAAAAAAAAAACAAAGAGAGAACTGACGATGGGATACCAATTCTGTTAAATAAACTGCTTTGACACCGACGAATCGGGTGGAATGTGGTTTAGTATGTTAATTTTTATAAAGTAACGAAAATGTAGATGTCAAACGAAGAAAATATTAGCAGAAAATTGTTTTTGTCTAAACGCTACCTCAGTCTATGCAAAGGGTATCTAAAATTAATTCAAATAACTTTGAAATACTAAATGGGCTTTGAAAATCTTTTAAAAAAGGTAAAATAGAATTAATTTCTGTACTTATTTCCCTTAATTAATATTATTTAATCCAAAGACACAGAACTTCTGAAGATCAAAGGTGACATGGTCCAGGCATTCAATATTGACCAATTCAATTTACAGCCCGGGTCTTCTAGCAACCACGGTAGGGTATCAAAAGTGTTTGAATTTTTTTTTCTCTTTTGATTTTATATCGCTTTAAGTGCATGCTCATATAGCGACGGATCTGTTAGGAGATGGCTCGGTGTGTGGCGGAAGTTAACCTTCTAGGTCTCATTCCTGTGCCATACCATCTTCGTCACCTATCCACAGAGGCCTGTGCTAGGCAACTGTACATCTGCTTCTGTGACGGGCAGATGGCAACATCGACACCTGTCCACAGAGATCTTAGTGACACAGAGATCTATGCTGACTTTGAAATTCCATACTCTTTGCAGGACATCGACAGACACAAAGAATGGTGATTTAGCAGTTTAGTAATTGTAAGGTATTCGAAAATTCAAATCCATAGTAATAAATATCTCGGAAAGGGTTATAAAATGCTTTAACGAGATTTACATTTTTGTGTGCTAATGGTTACAAAATGTATTCAGAATAAAAATATATATATGTATACATTTTATTAGTCCCACAACTAACTTAAACCTATAATATTTTAATAAAAATTGTTGTCATTTTTGAGAAAATAAAAAAAAGCGAAAACGTTTTTTGAAAATCTTCGTGTCGTATTTTCGAAAGATGTCGAAGTTAAATATTTTGTTTGGTATTTGTATTCGTCTGTCATTTCACTTTTGAGTTATGGTGTTCACAAGCACACATACAGATCTTTTTTTAAAATTGTTTTGCTTATTTATCAGGCCTCAAAGTATATATTTTCGGTGAAACCCCGATATCAAATTTCAGTTGAAATAAATTCTTCCTCTACCTAGTGTAAGTGCTAGGGAAAGTAAACATTAAGTTTAGCAATATTCAAGTATTGTTTTACTTAGCTGTTCCATTCAATTAGGTTGAAACTGAGATTAAACTATAACAAACGAGCGGAAACCGCAAGGAACACGTTTTCGACAATGGCAGATGGAATTACTGGCATCTTGGAATGTACCCCATTATTTAAACATTGACTTCGTGCAGAGTGTATAACATGACGCCAATGCCACAGTGTTTGGTAACGAGAGGTCACGGCACGCGGCCCTCTGTCAAGTATCTAGGGCACTGTCGACCTTCCTAATCCTATAATTATCAGCATTATCAAGGACGGGCATTCTCCCACGTCTACCTCACGATGCAGGGTTTATAGTACAGAACTGTTTGTTATGGAGCTTTGTAACCAGGCAGGGGGGAAATATGACATTTCCTGTTTTTTTGTGTCGTGTCTTGCACAGAATGAACACAATTCTGCCAGCATACCCCTTCGTATTTCGTAATATTTCATATATTGCGTTATATTTTAATAATCGTATCACTTCAGCTTTGAAAATCAATGATTTGAATGAACCAATAGTCTGATTATAATCCACTTTCTTTAGGAAATCCATTAATGCATTTTTATTTTGCTTGCCACTTAACGCGTGGATGTGTATGATGATTCTTTAATCATTGAAACACGCTTTTCTTCCCGAGGGACATATGCTATAACACATCTTCCAATATAAATTACTTTAAGCTATAAAAGAATTTACAAAGGCTGTATACTAAAGTGCTTTTCCCTCGCAATGCGGCCACCGCTCGGCGGCTCGCGCGCTGGACGCCTCGGTTCGAGCTACCGCAGAAAGAGGTATAATACTCTCGCTACTGCCTCAGGTTCTCATAGTTACAGTTACAATTACAATGATAATAAGCACATATATTATCATAAGGGGTATTTGAAATGTTGTCCTGCTCTATCCACACGTTCCTGGCATCTTCTTAGGAAATTTGCATTCACATGCGAGAGTTCAATATGCAAAATTGAATGAATTTCTCACCTAATATTGGTATACCTATGTGTGTATAAGTATTATTTACGTAATTTAATAAGTATATTGCTATATAAATGCCAACCATTAAATTTTGGAATGCTAATATACCGAAACTGTATTGTTCTTAAATTTGGAGAATGTATTATATATATATATATATATATATATATATATATTAGAATTTCATTAATCCTGTTTCGTCTTCATAATGTACTTACAGCAATTTTTTCATTTGTATATTGTTATATTTGTCGTGGCTGTTTACTAATCACCATTTTCTTCCTTGTCCCGCAGGATCACATACAGGAGGTGCTGGACAAGTGGACGCAGATAGACGACGAAATATGGGCCAAAGTAATCGTCTTGGAAAGGAACCGGAGGGTGGCTAAGGCCTACGCCAGAGCTCCTGTCCTCACCGTCAATGGCTCAGATGACGGTTTCGACGGCTTCCGGTAAGCATTTCCCATTCTTCTCATTAACAGATTAGGCAAAACTGGCCCAGTCACACGTCGTCCTGAAAATGCATCCCGCAAAGCGCAGTTAGTGTACACTTTTCACACATGATGTGTCGTATTGTCATACCAGACACATTATTGCATCGCATTGTCGATGGTATTATTGGGGTGATTTGTTATTTTTTTCGGCTTGTTGGCAGTTCCATCTGGTATAACACTCACCAGCTCTAGCTAGCGTGCCTAGCCAGGGTTGGAGAGGTAGGGTAGATGTTTCTTTGTGTGTTTGAGCGTCACTTGTTGAATAAGTGTGTAAGGAGTAGGTCGCGTGTGTGAGGCATCTTCCCTCAATCCTTTAATCCTGTGTGTAATGTAGGGCAACTAACTGTTTTATTAATAAACCACAGGTAATGTGAATGATGTGAAATTTGTGTATAATCTGCTAAAAACCCCACGCCTTCATCGAAATGTAGTCGCCTAGGTCCTGGTCCTCTCGCCGTTTCTGTGCTACGTTTTCCCCATGTGCGTGTTGGGGTGATTAAGAGTTAATAATTTGCTGGGAACCTTTGGCCCTTTTCAGAAAATACACATGTAGGCATAGCAACGCTCTAGGAATTGTCTTTGGCGTTATCAGCTGAAAGGGATAGGTTTCTCTTAGCCATGAACAATCCCTATCCTTTCTAAAGTCTATAAGAAGGAAGGGAAAATAACCCTGATGCGTTACATTCACACGAATTTTTCTACCCATTCTTATTGAAAACCTTATTTATCTTTATAGTTCATGATAATCTTTATAAACGTTTGCAAGAATAGTTTCATTATACATTCCGTTGTAGCTACAAAAGCGATAAAGGAATCTGAAGCAATAGTAAAGCCTTTAAAAGCGAATCGCTCCAACTCTTTGCACGACATGAGAAATAAGCGAAACGCGACTTAGCACTCGAAAGACAAATAAAAGTATTGGAAAATTAAACCAATAGTGACGAACGCCTCAGAAATGGTTAAAGATTCCATTTTTTTGTGAATTGCGTTTGTCTTGTCTCTTACGGTTTACTAGTTATGCAAAATTATACAAAATTCGATCAGAATGAAGAGGATTTCACATGGTATTCGCTAAAAGCTTCAACATATACATTTTATTAATCAGGTAAATATAAAGAAATAATGGTATTTTAATGTCATTTTTACTTTATCTACTACGTGTAGTAAGTGGAGAAATTATTGTATTCCACCCAAAAATTCTATATCGAGATTTCACCGGAAATAATTGTTTTGAGGTGCCCTGAATCCAAATAAAGGATTTTTTGGAAACATGCCCAGTGTCTGTCTATGAATAGCATAGCTTAAAAACGAAAAGTTGGATAAATACAAAACTTGGTATTAGAGTTTAGTATCCTCCAAGGATGCGATACAAATATTTTCAAGAAAATTCCTTACCCTCGACTATCCTTTACATGGAACATTTTTAAAAAACTTTGATTTCAAAAAAAAAAATTAAAATACCATTGTTAAAGATATTTACATGAAAATTAAAATGTATAATTTGAATTTTCTGGGAATAACCTATAAGTACTCTTCCTTTGGAAAGAACTTTGTATAATCTTGTATAACTGCTAAACATTAAGCGAGAGACGAAAATGTACTTACAAAAAATGTAAACCTCTTTCAAACACAGAATTTATTTCAAATAAATCTTTTTTGTGGCATAAGCCATTTCTGGTGGTTCTAATTGTTCATTACTTGATCATTCTCTTAAGGTTATTGTAACATTCGGTTGTTTCTTGTATGGAAACAGTGCGAAATTTTATGGCTAGTATATAGCGTCCAGTTCTTAAGCATTTGACTGTCGGTGTTCCTTTTGTATCTATAACGAAATGTGTAATGTGGCTATTTCTGCAAACAACTATTTGAATTACAACGTAGTAGAAAGAAACTAGTTTGTATACTAACTAATAGAGGCTAGAGGATGCGCCAAATCAGATTTTTCTGTTAAGAAAAGCCTATTTAAAAGATTTCCTGTACTTAGACCCTTTTAAAACCAACAAGATAATCCATGAAGGTTTTTATGTGCCTCTAGATGTGCAGTACCCATAACATTGTGTATTGCGTAAATCAAACAAATGCCTGGTTCTGCAAGTGTAAAGTTGAGTCTGTAGCGACCGCAGATATTTCCTGACGTGGATCAATCGAACGCCCCAGATGTGCAGTCAGTGTAGCGAGAGCCAAGGCGGAATGTATCACGTTTTGTCACTCATCCTAGGAACCAAAGGACGACCTCTGCCTCCACAACATCCACCACCTGTTCAGGATAACATGTGACATGACCCGATTAAGCAGGACGCTTTCCTGAGAACTGGACATCCCGACCTCTTGGTCACTGCTTCCAACACAGAGCCTTACGCTGTATCCGTCCTAGGATTAGACAGAATTGCTGACAACTTCCCTAATCATGAAGAAAGCAAAAGACAGCCAGTTCTTTGACTTTAGAAACAATTGTTGCTTACTACCGTTTGGTTTATATTTCGTCATTACTCTAGAACAATTATTACTTACTCTATCACTAACATGTAGATGGCAGAGGAAGTATTGTATTCTCCCCAAAAATTCGATATCGGGATTTCACCGGAAACACACGTTTTGAGGCTGCCTGAATATAAAAAGTCTGTAGTGATACATTCACATTACTTTCCCTACCCTCTATCGTTTATTACTCGGTATATACACATTATTCTTACCAAAGTTTAATCGAAAAAAATAAATTGAGCTTTATTTGTGGATGCTCTTTAACTACTGTGGTCCTTAGCGTCCCATTCTATACTGGGCGTGAAAGACCGGTAATTTTGCTCAAAGACCTCTATCAGGCTTGAGGTTCTTTGATGTGCCGTAAATCTATGACATGGGACCATCGGCTTTACTTCCCTTCCGAAGGAAGCCATGCTAAAGATTTCTACGCCGTATAAAATCGATCATCCTTCGCCAAATTGGTCAAATATTTAAGAACTGGGTGCTATATGCTAGCCTTAAAATTCAATGCTGTTTCCATGGCATCGCGAGAAACAATTGAAAATCACAGTACTATAAAGAGTATCTAAGTATTGAACAACTCGAACCATTAATGACAGATATCTCAGAAATTGATTATGTCACAAAAATTTATTTAAAATGAATTGTGTGTTTTAAAGAAATGTGCATTTTTTTTGTGAAGTGCGTTTTCGTCTATTGCTTAAGGTTTAACAATTATACAACATTATACAAAATTCCTACCGAATGAAGAGGACTTCATAGGTTGTTCCCAGAAAACTCAAGATATGCATTTTATTTGTCACGTAAATATCTTTAATATATGGTATTTTAATCAAAATCGTTGAAGTCATTTTTGAGAACATTTCAAAACATGTTCCATAAAAAGGATAGTTGGGGGATGGGAGATTTTTTTGAACATCTGAAAATGATTTTTGGGATCTCAAAGCACATAGTTCCAGTGAAATCTAGGTATCGAATTTTTGGGGGAATGTAAAACCTTCTCTGCCTATTATGTACGTAGTAGAGAAAATAAAAATGAAAAATTGGTTAAATACAAAACTTGCCATTTAAGTTCAGCGTCTTCCAAGGTTACGATAGGAAGATTTTCATACTACAATTTACATGAAAAAAATTGTTAATTGTTTCAAACATTTCTCCAGCCACTTTCATTAAGATCCACAAATGTTTTAAGACATTTACTGGTGAATAAAACGTATAAGTTGAATTTTCTGCGAATAGCCTGTTAAGTTGTGGTCATTATGACTAAATTTTGTATAAGTATGGAACCATAGGAGATGGGCAACAGCTTCAGAAGAAGGGCAGAGCTTGTTAAAATAGACTATTCCTTTCAAATCAATGTTTTTTCTCTCTTGATGTTGATGAGGTATTTATTGCTTATTGTAAAGTTTATTTCACGTTGCACACTTTTGAAGTATTATGTTCGTTCTTTTGTTTCTCATCATGTCATACAAAGAATATGCAAATGATCAAATCCAGCACATATATGGCAAGCTTTTTTTCAAATATTTTAACTGTTGTACTGACCCCGTGTGCTTCTGTGCAGCTGCAACAGAATGTGTATTGAAACAAATTGAGAAAATATTTATTATGGTTAACAAGGAATAGAAATACAAAATAAGTAAATGAAAAAATCATGGAATTTTTTTCTTTCTCGTACTGCCACTCCTTCACTGTTACGGAAATACATTCGTGACCTGTACTCTTTGAAAGCAGCGGTTTAAATGTCTATACCTACATGATACTTGGCTGCAGTGAAGATATTTATGATGGAAATTTCTGAAGGCGTTCTTTGGAATGGTACAGACAGAATGAAATGCTATACCAGAGCACACAATACGTATCACAGCACAAGTGTCCACCTGTCATAAAGCTGTTGGAATTCTTGAGTTACTGCTCTTCAGCAGTCAATACTATGGCTCGTATCTCGTGTTATATTGCACCGAGCATTCAAAAGATGAACTTTGCCACGTTCCCATAACAAAAGATAGATGATGATTCAGCGTATAGCAAAAGCCGTAAAGCTTGCATCCCGAGGGACCACCTACATAGGACCAATTGTAAATCTTCCAGACTTTATCGAGGTCTGAAGAATGGCAGGCTGTCACCATTCGTGTTATCAGCCCTTGAGGTCAACTCTGACCACCCACTGCAAGGTTATCTACATCATTTGTTCCGCCAAAATATGCGTAACCAGACACTGTGTAGATGATCGTCGCCACGTGGAAATGCAATCAGTTTTGAGGTGTCAAATGGGCACATTGCCAGTCGTCAAATGCGTACTTAGCCACATGAATAAAACCATTAGTTCGGTGCTGAAAATAGAGGGGCATGCACTGTAACTAGGACCCAGCTTTGGTGGTAAAGTTGGTGAAAGTTCCATAATTAAACGCAGTAGAAAATACAGTTTAATAGTAATTTGTGCAAGAAGTGGCTAATCTGTCCCTTTCCAGCCCAGTGCTGCCATATGGAATCATTATGTATCTTTGTTGTTTGAAGTAGCATGAACAACTTGACTTATAAGCGTTAAATTTCAATAATTATCTGCCTTTGTGATATATACTTCTTTAAATTTGATTTCATAGATCATAGTCTGAAATAAAAAAGTAAAAAAAAGCTTGCCTTTCTTTCTTTGTATTAATATAATTTGAAAAAAGTGTGTTCGGCTGCACTGTTATCAGCACTTACTCATGTAAGTCACCGTTAATTTTATATGGGTCCGCCCCATCCTTTTACCACAGATTTAGTAACACCGCACCAAGGATTCGAAATCCTTCATTGTTAAGCTACAAATCCAAAATTAAGGTAAGCCTTAGGGCACAAGTATCCACTACATATTATAAGATTTGAGAAGTCAGTTTCAGCCGAAGATAAATTGGGCTAAAAATGATTAATGATTATAGAACGAGTGAATGTTTGTCTGACTCACTGCCGTTCGTGTGACAATTTGCATGAGCGTCATATTAAGATTATTTATGAGTTGGATACAACATTTTAGTAATCTTAGTATTATAAATTGTAGGAAATAAATAATTAAAAATTTCGGCATACATAACACATAAGTGACAGCGTATCATATCTTCGTAAATGAGATGTTAACTTCTCTCCGTGAATTTCACTTTTACTTTCTCTACCAAGTAGCTCCTCCCTCCCTAAAATCTGATACCAAGATTTTACTAGAAATACATGTTTTGAGGACCCCAAAATCCAAATAAAACGTGTTTAGAAAAAGGTACGCGCGTATGTGGTGTGTGTGTCTGTTCACACAAAACCTCAAAAACACAAAAACGAAAAGTGGGATCAATATCATATTTGGTATTTAGATACAGCACCTTCCAAAGCTATGACACAATATTTTCAACAAAATCTCCCTATCCCCATAGAAGATTTTTCGAAATTTTTGATTTTCTAAAAAAGTCTAAGGATTTTGATTAAAATACCACATATTAAAAATGACATGCAAAACAAAATGTATAAGTTTAATTTTCTGGGAATAGCCTATGAAGTCTTCTTCATTCGGAAGGAATTTTGGATAATCTTGTATAACTGGCTAAAGTTAAGCGATAGACAAAAACATACCTACTAAACAAAATTACTTTTGTGGCGTCAATCATTTCCGATATATCTGTTATCAACGGTACAATTGTTCAATACTTAGCCATTCTTTTATTCTTGTCGATTTTCAGATGCTTCTCGCGATGTCATGGAAACAATATGGCATTTTAAGGCCAGCGTATAGCGCCCAGTTCTTAAACATCTATTTGGCTATGCTATTCTCTCTGTGTCTGTAATGAAATATGCAATGCAGCTATTTCAAATTAAATTGAGTTTTATTTATGAACGCTCTTTAACTACTATGGTCCTTAGCGTCCCATTCTATATTAAGCGTGAAAAACCGGTAATTTTGCTAAGAGGCCTCTTTAACAGGCTTGAGGTTCTTTTACGTGCCGTAAATCTACGACACGGGACCACCGGCTGTACTTTTCCTTCCGAAGGAAGCCATGCTAAGGATTTTTACGCTTGAACCCGCGACCTCGGGAACTAGAGGCTAGCATGGTAACCACTACACCACGGAGGACGACACAGCTATTTCCGAAAGGTTTATCGCGAAGATAGGAAATTAAACTTTCATATGAATAATTTGTATACCCACTAATAAGTGATAGAGGTTAGAGAAAGTCATGTGAATGTAAAACATCAGATTTTTTATTACCTGGCGTGCTGAAGCGACTTTCATGCATTCAATACTTGGGAGGGAAGCGAACAGGTGTTACATATGTTGTGCTGTAATCATACATTTAGATCTTAATTGTTCTACATTTATTAATGTACAGACGTTTTTGGGTATATGTTCCTCAGAGAAAGGATTATGTTCTTTCTGTGAGCCAATTATGCACGATATTGAATACAGTAAGTACCTGTTTATAAGGCTAACATTACATAAATGTAGTTGTCAGTCACTTTTCATGGAAATAAAGTATTGTTAGAAATAATAATAATAATGCAACAATACTTAAAATTTATTTAGTTCGATTATCAAAGGACAACGCGTGTAGGTGTCCTGAGTCATCTCCGACTTAAACGTTTGGTAACAATTTTGTGGTAACAATTTTTGATCTTAATAGAGGGGCCCTATTATGATGTACAACACTAATCAAGATGATAATCATTTTTACTTTCTCTTCCATATATCTAGTAGGTTGGGGAAGTATTAAATTTCACCCAAAATTTCAGAAAGATCCAAGTCTGTGATTCTGAGCACCATAACGTTTAAACGAAAAGTCAGATAAATACCAAACTTGATGTTTAAATAGCACCTTCCAGAGGTACAATACTATGACTTTCAATAAAGTCCATCACACCAAACTACTCTATGCATGAAAAATTTCATGCTACTTTAATTTTATCAAAAAGAGATCTAACGATTTTGATTAAAATACTACACATTTAGGATGTACACCTGATAAATAAAATTTATGTTCTTGAGTTTTCTGGGAATAGCCTGTGAAGTCCTCTTCATTCGGAAGTAATTTCGTATAGTACTGGTAAACCATAAGAGATGAGCTTGCTACAAAATTTTTTATGTGTTAAACTCACATGATTTTCTCTACTCTTGTACACTCTATTTTTACAAACGCTTATTCTCCATCTACTTACGGTTAATCGTGATAAAACTTTGCATAAACTATCTCATTGCTAATTTTTTTTGCGCGTAAGGCTTTAAGCGATAGTCAAATCTTTTTAGAGCTGGTTGCTATGTGGAGCATTCCTTTCTCTTTGTATGTCCAGGACATAAAAAATAAATAACGAATTCCCACTTGAGAAAAAGTATTGCCAAATTCAAACAAATAACTAGGAATATCTCGGAAATGGTTCATTCCAAAAAAAAGTTCATGACTTAATTCGTGTGTTTCAACAATATCTCCATTTTTGTATAGAAACATTTTGTCTATTTCTTACGGTTTACCAGTTATGTAAAAGTCATTCAAAAGAAGAATACTTTTGGAGACATTCCCAGAAAATTCAAGATATACATTTTATTTGTCATGAAAACATCCGAAATATATATTTTAATCAAAATCGTTAACCATTTTTGAGAAAATCAAAACATTTGATAACTGTTCCATGTAAAGAGTAGTCTGGGGTGGAGGGGATTTTCTTGAAAATCTTCGTGTCGCGTCTTTGAAAGATACTGAACTTAAATACTAGGTTTAGTATTTATCCGACCTTTCGTTTTTAAGTTATGCTATTCACAGACACAGACACACTCACGAACCTTTTTCTAAAAATGATTTTTTTCCCGGGCCACAAAACATATATTTTCGGTGAAATCTCGGTATCTAATTTTTGGTTGGAATACTATACGTAGTAGACAAAGTAAAAATGCGGATCTGAGCATACAATTTATTTCAAATAATCTTCGGAATATGCAGTTTTAGAGATATACGAAGTCATTGACTTGAACTTTTAAAAGTTTAGTTGTTTCTCACGATGCCACGGAAAGATAATGTATGAAGTTTATAGCGACTTGCATTTAAACATTTGACTATTTCTGCAAACGTTGACCTTGATTAGCGTTAATTGCATGTAAAAATAAGCCATGGTGGGTAGAGAAATTCAGCTAAATATAACACATCAAATGTTTTGTTCTCTTCAGATATGTAAAACTGCCCGCTGTGGTAAACAACGGTATGTGTTTTTACTTTCTCTACTACGTATAGTAAGTAGGGAAAGTATTGTATTCCACCCAAAAATTCGATACCGAGATTTCACCGGAAATACATGTTTTGAGACCCCTTGGATCCAAAAAAAAAACATTTTTGGAAACATGTGTGTGTCTGTCTGTCTGTGAACAGCATTACTCAGAAACGAACAGTCAGATGAACACCAAACTTGGTATTCAGGTTCAGTATCTTCCAGAGAAAATCCCCCCACCTCATATTACCCTTTACATGGAACATTTTTCGAAAATTTTAATTTTCTCTAAAATCGCTCTAACGATTTTGATTAAAATTTCATATGTTTAAGATAACTTTCATGACAAATAAAATGTATATCTCGAATTTTCTGGGAATGTCTCCAAAAGTATTCTTCATTGTGAACGACTTTTGCATAACTGGTAAACCATAAGGGAAAGACAAAATTTTACTTCCCAAAAACTGTAGATCGCGTTAAAATACACAGCTTATGTCATGTACATTTTTTTAGTTGAGTGAACCATTTTCGAGATATTGCTTGTTGTTCCCTTAAATTTTCCAATACTTATACTTCTTCTCAAATTCGTTATTCATTTTTTTATGTCCTGGATATGCAAAGAGAATGGAATGCGCCACATAGCTACCAGTGGTTAAAAGATTTGACGCTCGCTTAAAACCTACCATATTCCCCTTGCATCTACAAGAAAATTAGCAATAAGATTAATATCTCGATATCTCGATTAACATGAAGCATATGGAGAATAAGCGTTTGTAAAAATAGTTTGTACAAGAATAGAGAAAGTCATGTGAGTGTAACACATCAGATTTTTGTATATAAAAATTTCATTGCAAGACAATTTATGCGCATTTTCTGGAAGGGGGATTGAAAAACAACAATTCTGCGAAATCTTTTTGGGGATTAGTATTATCCAAATAATTGATCTCAACATTCCGCCAACCATAAGCTTGTACACGACACCATAAACGCTTTTGACATTATTCACTTTAACGTATTTACATATCTATTTCCATATGTCAACACAGCTTTTCTTTTAGCTTTTTACCAATATCCGATGTGATAATTCCATAGAAAGGTGAGCATCAGCTGTGATAAACTTACTGGGACGAGACCCTATCCCCAACGATAAATCAGCTGGTATACATCAAATTGTTTGTAATGACTGTAATCTGGTATACATAGGAAGAACCAAAATAAATCTTGAAATAAGACTTAAAGAGCATATGAGATGCGTTTACCAAAAGCAGCCAGATAAATCAGCAGTAGCACATCATTTCTGGTCTTCAAACCATGATATCAATCCGAACATAAAACTCTTAAAACCGATCAACAGCAGCAATGAATTGGAAATCTGGGAAAAAAAATACATATCATCAAACACAGGAATTACCTAATGAATTTCGAACTGTCGCCACCCAGCAGCCTTTGGAGCTTCACCACCCCAGCACCAGAGAACACCACTAGCCACACTCATTCCCCAGACAATAATCGGCAAACCGTCTTCCGAAACGCGTTCAAGTAAGAACATTTTGGTGATGTAGTGTAATCAGCTTCAAGTCTCTTTATTTGAAATTACTGGGACGAATTTAAGCCACAGTCGGCGTGATTGGTTGAAATTCAAACGAAATTTGCATTCTATGGACCCAGTTTATGCTACTGTGTTTTACTGTTTTCATACTGCTTATTTCCGCAACACACATACACACACAAGCACCCATGCTCGTGGCGGGACTCGAACCCGCGACCCTCAGCTTGGCGGAGCGCCGGAGCGACCACTCCAGCGACTACGGCTACGAGGGCCGGCGAATGCTGATAGAAATATAGTTAACTACATAGTAATAAAGAGAATTAGCAGTGAAAGATATCACAAATTTTTAAGTTAAGTATAGGGTTTTATGGAAACACTAAGAAAAGAGTTTTCATTTAACGGCTGTGTTAGTGACTGTATACAATTCAACCATGACGTTTCACTTGTTTGTGGGAAATCGACACAGTTTTCATCCAGACATACAAAAAACAAAGCATAACAACTCGACCATTCATCAAAACTCCTGTAACACGGTCTACCACAAACCCAGCATAAGAAATGAGCAAGGAATGAATTCTCTTTAACTCGTCTGAAATGCTCAATTGCATATCCAGTTTAAATTTACAATATTAAGTTATAAACATTATGCAATGATTTATCTCAAAAGCGATGTTAGGTGTTTGTTGTTCACACAGGGTAAGTTCAGTTGTATGAAATATTTTTCTGTAGAATATTCTGACAAACTTGTATTCTAGTGGAATTAATTGTTCTTCTACACAAACCGTGTGTTAGACAGGGTTGGAAAAGTAGAATCAGACGACTGAAAAATTCAGCGTCATAGCCCGGATTTGAACCACGGATTTCCCAGTCTCTGACCAATTGCTTCAACCACTGAGCCACCATGGCAACATGCCTGCCTTTCCATTAATTAACCTATAAGTTGTCGAAACTATGAAGCCCGGGACTTAAAGTACTTACAGCATTGTAAGTCGCCATTGGGATATGTCATCTCAATACAATTTGAAATCTCCTTGTGGTTTACCGGGAAAAATATGAATCAGTTCGAGTATATAGTGTCACTCCGGCATGTGGCCATGGTGGCTCAGTGGTTGGAGCAACCGGACGGAGACCGGGAAATCAAGGTTCAAATCCCGGCTATGGCATTGAATTTTTCAGTCGTCTGATTCTACCATTTCAACCTTAGTATTCTAATGTCTTTTTACTTTCTCTACTACGTACAGTAAGTAGGGGAAGTATTGTATTCCACCCAAAAATTCGATACCGAGATTTCACTGGAAATACCTGTTTTGAGACCCCCTGAATAAAAAAAAGCATTTTTGGAAACATGTCCGTGTGTGTGTGTCTGTGAACAGCAAAACTCAGAAACGAACAGTCGGATAAACACCAAACTTGGTATTTAGGTTCAGTATCTTTCAGAGATGCAACACGAAGATTTTCAAGGAAATCCTCTACCTTAAACTACCCTTAACATGGAACATTTTTCGTAATTTTTTATTTTAGAAAAATGACCATAAGATTTGGATTAAAATAGCATATATTAATTATATTTACAGACAAATAAAATGTATATTTGAATTTTCTGGGAATACCTGTAAAGTCGTTCATTCGGAAGGGATTTTGTAATACCTTGTACAGCTAATAAAGTTTAAATAATGGACGAAAAGGTACTCGCAAAAAATGCGTATCTCTTTAAAACAACATTTTTTTACCAATAACGTTTTGTTGCATATGCCTTTTCTGAGATATCTGTCATTAATGGTTTGAATTGTTCAATACTTCCTCATTCTTTTTAAATCCAGTCGATTTTCAGCTATTTCTCACGATTGCATCGCTGTTATCTTTGTATCTATAACGAAATGTTTAATGAAGGAATTTCTGCAAAGATTTTTCTCGATTAAAATGAAATAGATAGAAAAATAAACTTTCGTAAGAATAATTTGTATACCCACTAATAAACGATAGAGGTAGAGAGTCATGTGAATGTAACGCACCAGATTTGTTTCCCCTTTTCACCTGGTACAGAAAACTGTTAAATGCTAAACTATTATTTTAATTATTATGTTGTAGTTATTGTTATTGTTTACAGTCCTGAGAACCAAACTCGAAGCGTTTATACAACCAATGAAATCCCAAATTGATCAATCATGGTTTTTTAACCTCCCTCGTCAGTACCTTAGCAAGGCAGTGAGAAAAGGCCAGAAGGAAGCGAGAGGCAAAACCACAAAAAGAAACGCCTTTTGTGAGTTACAAAGTTGGGAAATGAGGTCGATTTGCTCTCTTACTGTGTTGGAGTATATCGCGGCTGGTTTGAGACCCCCGGGGCAAGGCGAGGCCCGGGTCAACACATCTGTCGTTGTGTTCCATTGCGCAAGCTGTTCGAGACAATAGCCCCGTTTTATAGATCACCCACATCACTTTATTTTATTTAATGGCCAGTAACAACGAGAACGCACTTCAGATAGGACTGGATACCTCCCCTAGTCTTCTTAAAACATTGTATCTGTAAAATTTGGCCACGAAAGAGTCATTTCTTTTTTTTTGGTTTTGTTTTGTATTTTGTGCTATTTCCATTACATTTATAACTTGTGCTGTCCTGCTAGATAGTTGTTTTTATAATGTGAACAATTTTAATGCCACAAATAGCTATTTGATTGGTCCTGTACCATTTAGGTACACCGCCGCTTTGAACTTTAAAGTCCATTTTTCTCAGTTCTTTTTTTTTCTCAGCATTTTTCAGTATTCAAAGTGTCCTTTGTACTACATGTTATAACTTATTAGCTTGACATTTTCAGGAATGTATTTAGGAATTAGGCATTAATATTTATTATGCATCAGTTTCAAAATATGAAATAGTGTACCTGAAATTATTTTCTATAACTCAGATTAAAAAATTCAATAGTATGTATACAAAAAAATCTTTTCTCTTAAATAAATAAAATTAAGAACTGCCTGCACAACTTTCGTTTAGATAAACCGTAGTGTCCAAGCAGCATTTCATGTCACCATATAAAAAAATCTTGTGTGTAAATCTTTTCTCTACCCTGTATCGTTTATTAGTAGATATCCAAACTATTCTTACTAAATCATATTTTTGTATATATTTCATTTTAGTCGAGATTACCTTTGCAGAAGTAACTACATTACACATTTCGTTATTGATACAAAAGGAACAATGATAGTCAAACGTCAAATAACTGCACGCTATACATTGGTTTTAAAATTTCATAGTGTTTCCATGCAATCCCGAGAAACAAATGAAAATCAACAGGACTTTAAAAGAGTGGCTAAGTATTGAGCAATTCAAACCATTAATGACGGATATCTCTGAAATGGCTTACGCCGAAAAAAAAAGTCACCTGAAATAAATAGTGTCGTCCTCCGTGGTGTAGTGGTTACCGTGCTAGCTTCTAGATTCCGAGGTCGCGGGTTTGTTGCGAGTTTAAACCCGGCGGAGGCGATGGATGTTTTCGGGCGTAAAACTCCTTAGCGTGGCTTCCTTGGGAAGGTAAGTAAAGCCAATGTCGTAGATTTACGGCACGTAAAAAAACCTCAAACTTGATAAAGAGGCCTCTGAGCAAAATTTCCGGCCCTTCACGCCCAATATAGAATGGGGCGCTAAAGTCCACAATAGTTAAAGAGCGTCCATAAATAAAACTCAGTTTTAAATAAATTGTGTGTTTTAAAGAGAACTACATTTTTTGTGGAGTACATTTTCGTCTATCGCTTAAGGTATACGAGTTATGCAACATTATATAAAATTTCTTCCTAATAAAGAGGACTTCCCAATAAATTCAATATGCATTTTATTTGTTACGTAAACACCTTTAATATATGGCATTTTAATAAAAATTGTTATACAGTTTTAGAAAATAAATTTCAGAAATGCTCCATGTAAAGTGTAGTTGAGTTTGGGGGATTTTCTTGAAAACAATCGTGACGTGTCTTTGGAATATACTGAACTTAAATACCAAGTTTGGTATTTATCCGACGTTTTGTTTTTAAGTTATGCTGTTCACACACACATACATATATACATACACACATAGGGTCTTTTTTAAACATGTTTTTTGTGTTAAAGGGCCTCAAAACATGTATTTCCGGTGAAATATCGTTACCTTTTGGATGGAATAGAATAATTCCTCTACCTATAAACTATACTTAGCAGAGGAAGTAAAATGTGATTCATTATGAATAAAAAACTGCATATCTTAAAAATGATTTTATTAACATTTTGTGTGCACTATATGTATTTATGTTTTGAGTGTATGGTAAGAAAGGCAAAGCAATCAGCAGAAAACTTTGTGGCAGTAATTTGTATCACAACAATGTAAATGCCAGACTGATTGTAGTGTAAATAAGCATTATTGTATGACTTTGATTTGAGATGTTTGTTAATTATAAGCATTGTTAGGAAATAAGTTTACACGGCCTCACTGAAACTGACAATAGGATCGGATAACAATGAGCGAGGGGGTGAGTTGAATATTAATTAGAAGAGACAATGACGTCAGATTGGCGCGCTTTTCTGTAGAAATGGAGGGAATTTCTTCCCTAGAGCATATGTTTTCGTAATTTTTGATTGGATATAAAAATAGACGCTAATGTTGGCGCGTTTTATTAACCAATAGCAGCTCGGTTATAATCTTTAGGCATATCGGGGTGTGGCAGTATAAAAAGCTAAAGCCAGAGGCAAGTATCGCCGAGTTCAACAAAATCATCCACGCGTTACACGTCGCTGAGTCCAACAGAATCATTCAGAAGTTAAACGTCGCACAGTTAGTTCATCAGAATCGTTCGCGGGTTACACGTCGCGTAGTTCAACGGAAGCATACATAAAGTACACGTTACGCAGTTCTACAGAATCTCTCGCGTCTTAAAGTTAGTTATAAATGTGAAATACGCGAATTAATAATCTGCAGCAAATAAGTGATTATAGTGATATTAGAAAATATAACAGTTTCAGTCTGGCGTATATCAAAAGTCAATATGTGAAATTGAATAATGTGTGACGACAATAAAAGTGTAAAAACAAATTCTTTTATCAGTGTTATCTTTCAGTAACAAATCCTTTCCGTTTACACACCCTGTTTAAGAGATTTGCTCAACCGAGAAATAATAGCTAGCCGGAGGACAATGAACCCAACATTCAAAGTAGTAAAACAATAACAGGCGCCCAGAAATAAGATAACACGAAGTTACCGTGACAAATTGGCTCCCATACGTTGTGCATATAAACATGAAGCATCTACCAACTACTAACAAATATCTACTTCAACTTATAGATTTTAAGTTTTCATAGATATTTTGGCGTAAGGGTAACCGTGAGTGAAATTTTTACTTTCTCTCTCAAACACTAATAACAAGTAGAGAAAGTATTTAACTCAACATTTCGATATATAGATTGCATCGGAAATACGTGTTTTGATGTCCCCTTAACAAAATATAATTTAGAAAAATATGCATGTATGTACGCATGTGCGGATGTGAACAGCAAACTCAAAAACGAAAGATCGTTTCAAAACTCATTTTGTTATTTAAGTTCGCCATATTTCAAATTTCTGACAAGAAGATTTTTAAGAAAATTTCCCCACCAAACTATTCTTTACATGAGAAACCGTACGTTATTTTTTATTTTCTCAAAAGTAGTCTTAACAATTTTGAACCCCGCACACGGGGTTGAGAAGCCAGAACGCTCACCACTCGTCCAAAGGGGGAGTCAGGTTTCTTATTAATAAACTAAGATTTCATCACACAACTTCTTTAAACAATGCTTAATACTTCCCAGTAAAGGATCGCCCAACTGGGTGAACCTGACGTCACAGAGCCTGTGTGACATAAGAATATAGCAATAGGGCGGTTCTTTGAAAATCGTTGGTAAAGGACGGGAATAGCTAGAGATTAGAACGTGCTCTTTTCACACCCACTAACTCTTCCTTTATCTTTTATTTATTCTTACCCCTTGCTTTACCTGTCCCTCACTTCTGCTGAGTTCCTCTCTCTACGCTGGGAGCACGAAATCACAGGGCTCCCCTGTAGCCCTTTCACCACACTGCTATCACATTTTACTATGAATGGCAAATATGCTTAACAATCTTGGTGAAGGGAAAGAGAGCGTTATTCAGCTGTTTATCATCAACTCTATGATTACAATTAAGCAATTAAATTAACACGAAAATATGTCTTAAAATCGCCTCTTGATGCACTTTCAAATACATACGTAATTCAGAATTAAAAATCCGTTCTACTGCAGATTAATTTCCTGTAGTAATCTAATCTGATTTTATTAATGATCCGTAAACGCACGAGTTTTCTCGTTTATTCCAAAGGTTGGAACGTTTCACTTAACGTTCTTGAAGTTAATGGCTGCGATTACTTGCCTTGGAACAAATTAATCTGAACTTAATTTGCATATCAAAGCGTGGAAGGATATATATTCCACGCTCTGCTCATTGCCATAGTATTCGCTTTGTATAAGATATTTAAAGCAATTACCTGGTATTTCTAAACGCTTAGATCATTCTATTCATATGAATGAAAATAAAGTCACACGGAACTAAATTCCTTTTTAGTAACGCAAAAATATTTCATTAATTATGGCCTGTTGACCTGTCAAGGTTTCGCACAGAAAATTTTCGAGCACCTTTATAAAATTACTGTTATTTCCTTGTTTCTACAGTTAGAACACGAAAATACCGAGCGAAATACCTAAGGCGATATCCTCTTTGGCTCGCTTTTGGGAGGTCATGTCTTCAAATCCCAGGCTACCGACCAATCCGACCTTTTTGCTTTCTCTACCAGTACCTAGTAGGTAGAGAAGGTAGTGTATTGCACCCAAAAATTTGATATAGAGATTTTATAGGAAATACATGTTTTGAGGCCCCCTGATTCCAAATAAAGTATTTTTAGAAAAAGGTCCCTGTGTTTGTGTGCGCGCGCGAGTGTGCGTGTGTGTGAACAGTAGTATAAATACCAAACTTGTATTTAGGTTCAGTACTTTCCAAAGATACGATACGAAGATTTTAAAGAAAAACTCTCCACTGCAAACTACACTTTACGTGGAAATTTTTCGAAATTTTTGACTTCGTAAAAATGGCTAATAATTTTGATTAAAATATCATACATTAAAGGCATTAAAATTACAAATAAAATGTATGCATTTTCTGGGAACAGCATGTGAAGTCCACTTCATTCTGAAGACATTTTGTATAATCTTGTATAACTGGTAAACTTTAAGCGATAAACAAAAACCTGCTATACAAAAATATAAATATACTCTCTCCAAGAGGGTTCGGATACCCCCAGCAGCCGCCGAAAGCCGAGGGACATAGAGAGCCACATAGAGCATCCTTTTCCCCTGCACACTGCACCGAACACCATCGCCGACACCTCCAATCCTGAAAGAGACCAACGGGCGAAGGATGAAGTGATATGGGAAATGGGGGGACGAGAAATTAGGGGGATGTGAGGATGCTTACCAGCATTCACCTGGCGACTCGGAAAAAGCCAAAAAAGCCCATGGATCAGGAAGGTCGGTCACGGGAATCGAACCCACGACCTTCCGACGAAATCGCCTGATCCATCCCGCTAGGTTAACTTCACCTATACTCCGTGCGATAACATGATTGCTCTGTTTACTTACTAAAACACCTCTGCCTAGATGTGACCTACCCGATTAAAGGGCATTAAAATTCAAGAACAAAAATTCCAATCTATTACACTCAACAGACTTTCCCAACGCTTATTCTCCATATGCTTCATTATGTTAATCTTATTGCTTATTTTCTTGTAGATGCAAGGGGAATCACTAGGCTTTAAGCGATAGTCAAATATTTTAAGAGCTGGTTGCTATGTGGAGTATTCCATTCTCTTTGTATTACCAGTACAAAAACAAAATGAATAACGAATTCCCATTTGAGAAAAAGTATAAGTATTGGAAAATTTAAGGGAATAACAAGAAATATCTTGAAAATGGTCCACTCAACAACAAAAATGTATATGACACAAATTGTGTATTTTATCGCGATCTACATTTTTGTGTAGTAAAATTTTGTCTATCTCTTATGGTTTACCAGTTATGCAAAAGTCGTTCACAATGAAGAATACTTTTGGAGACATTCCCAGAAAATTCGAGATATACATTTTGTTTGTCATAAAAGTAACTTAAACATATGATATTTTAATCAAAATCGTTAGAGCTATTTTTGAGGAAATTAAAATTTTCGAAAAATTTCCCGTGTAAAGGGTAATGTGGGATAGGGGGATTTTCTTGAAAACCTTCGTGTCGCATCTCTGGAAGATACTGAATCTAAATAACAAATTTGGTGTTTATCCGACTGTTCGTTTCTGAGTTATGCTGTTCACAGACAGACACACACACGGACATGTTTCGATTCAGGGGGTCTCAAAACATATATTTCCGGTGAAATCTCGGTATCAAATTTTTGGGTGGAATACAATATTTCCCCTACTTACTATACGTAGGAGAGAAAGTAAAAATGGATAGAACAGTATGCTTTTGTAGGAATAGTTTCTGGAAGAGTGAATAGAGAAAGCCATGTAAATGCAACATACCAGACTTTTTCTGTAGTTACCACAAAATACTCAGTTATTTTCATGATTAAATTTCTTCATCAGTTGATATTTAGTTTGTAGATAATGCTTAACTTCTCTCGGGTGTGCTTTCAAGTTTGTGTGCTAATAAATCTTGCTCGAGAAAGTTAGTTCAGACACATGGACGTTTCTTAAATACCTGCCGTCGCTCACAGAGACATGCGGTCGCTTTTATGTGTACAAATTGTCTCAAAAAGCAAGCGAAGGCAAGATAGCGTCTGGAAGAATTATTGTGCATGTTGGAATCTACCTTCTTCACATTGCGGTTGTTGGAGACTAATGGCTCAAGGTCGACCTGTCAAAATAGCAAAAACCCTCTGCTTTATTGATTGCGTGCTGTTATTTTCCCTTGTCTGCAGCATTTCGTGCTCTGCTTGACTCATACGCGTCCTGCAGCACGAAACATCGGCGGGAGGTTGAAAGATGTAGTGAGTCAAGGCACCGCGGCGTGTATCAGGGAAAGTAACGTACAGTTTACAAGCACTGACCACGGGTTCATATAGTTCACTAGTGTAAGGCTTGTAGTGCGGTTAAGATAGATCACCAAGGCTGCAAATGAAAGTACGTAAAGGTACACCGAAACGACATTTCGAAATTCTGAATGGATAAACGCGGAGAAGCTTTTTTTTTTAGACCTGCGAAGTTGGAAAATGAAGTCGGTTTGTTCTTTCGCTATGGGAGAGTATATTATACTTATTTTTGGGTAGTGTTTAACGTCCTTGTTACTACAGGCGGCCCCACAGGCGGTGGATGCTCATGATACATGCAATGGAATGATATTTGGGAAGAGAAACGTTCTAGTTTAAGGTACCTCCCCGGAATTTACCGGTCACGAGGAGAACACCTGGAAAAACCTCAGTCGGAAAGGCCGTTCGTGGCGGAATTTGAACCGCGAACATTCGAATGTGAGCCTCACGCGTCACCACGCCATCTCGCTCGGTTTTTCTCTCCCTGTGCAAAGTATATTCTCATATGATGTTTTGAAAATCGCCAAAAACAGCTGCTTTGCATAACATCACGAAAAAGCAAAAGCCTTAGCCCTTCAAGAAATATTGCGTGCGGAAAAACAATATGCGGAAAGTTTTAGAGTAGAATGTTGAGAAATAAAATTAATTTTTGAGAAAAAATTGTTATTTTCTAAAAAAAAGTCACTGGCTTATCAATCCGCCCTCGTATATAGCTGGTAAAGAAAGTAAAAATTCGCCGTGATGCCCTTTATTACTTTCCTCTTGAATGCTACCCCTGCGTATAAGATGACATGGAAAGTGCTGTTGGCACTTGACTGATGAGCCCTGAAGTAAACGCCGATGCAATTAGCTTCTTCAGCAGCTCCTTTTGTCTTTGATCGGGAATACCTGCCGACGTCACCGTGTAGGATACAGTTTGTCGAGTGACCCGTCGCCAACGTGACAACCGTTAACTGCAGTCGAAGGCCATCAGGTTGCTCTCCATCATTACCATAAGTCAATCCAATCGCCTTTCTGCACAACTAGATCCCTTGTCTCTGGAGAGGAAAAAGGAAAATGTGACTTGAAGCACAAATCAGCCCAGACCGCAACAAACAATATGGCCGCCTGTAGCAGCTTTGTTGCAACACGTGATCTAATAACTGTCAGCATTTAGCTATTTTATGTTCACTAATGCCGTGTCGTGTACATACATATGTTACTGCATTTGTCCTGTGTTCACACAGATACAGAGTGTATCATATATGGTGTTCTGGTGCAGTGGCTGCCACAGGCTAGACTCACGAACCCATACAGTTGTGGATTTTGTAGGCAGTTATCATCTTCGATCGTCTCCCGATCTTCGGGAGGTCGTGGGTTCGCTTCCTCGCCGCTCTTCCTGACCCATGAGTTTTTTCGGGGATTTCCCAGAGTTACCAGGCGAATCCTGGGAAGTATCCTTACATCCCCAGAATTTTCTGTCCCTCCATTTCATCTCCATTCTCATTTCACTTCACCCTTCATCTACTTGGTCTCTTTCAGGGTTGCAAGTGTCGGCGGGAGGTCTCGGCATCTACATGCTAGTGGAAAAGGATACTCTAAGGAAACCTTCGTTCTTCGGACTGCGAGCGGTCTCAGTCGCGGATTCCCCCAGGTGATGTGTAAGCCTAAGGGGGATCGGCTGCAACAACCAGCACCCGTAATTGGTAGGGATCCTGCCCTCTGCCTGTCTTGCCTTCCAGTCCCGTAGTCGTCCTCCGTGGTTACCAAGCTAGCCTCTAGTTCCCGAGGTCGCGGATTCAAACCCGGCGGAGGGCGATGCATTTTTTTCGGGTGCAAATATCCTTAACATGGCTTCCTTCGGAAAGGAAGTAATGCCGGTGGTCCCGTGTCGTAGATTTACGGCACGTTAAAGAACCTCAAGCCTGATAGAGGCCTCTGAGCAAAATTACCAGTCTTTCACGCCCAATATAGAATGGGACGCTAAGGACCACAGCAGTTAAAGAGCATCCATAAATAAAACTCAATTTAATTTAATTTCCTAGTCCGGCCGCCCTCTGCCTCCTCTCACCTCATCCCTCCCTCCCGAGGGCGCCCCTTCATGGGCATTTGCACAAAAGATGTGCATAGATCAAAGTATTAAGTCCCCTTCCGTACCTAGTCCTATCCTATTCTATAGAGTTCCGTAAACACAGACTGCTTATGTAAACAAAGATTCCAAAGCGCTGCCTTATTAGCTACCGTATACAGTACAGTGTAGTGATGGTGGAAAATGTAGTAGGACACACACATCGGAATGAGAGACAAAAGTGTATCCCACCCCTAGTCATGAAGAGGATTGTACACGGTCTTACAGGTAAACAACACTCCAATACGCCACCACACTCCACCCTACTTGATGCACAGTAAACTGCACTTCACTCTTAAGTTGTTTCAGATGCTTAGACTGGTCATTATTCATTCTTTATTTAAAGGTAATCGATTCTTAATTTTCGACAACATTTAGAAGATACTTTTTGGAAAATGTGTTGCTTTCTCTAGCAGCTACCTATTCCAATCAAAACTTCGATGTTGGGCCTTCACCCGAGACACATAATTTCAGACTGTCAAAAAGAATTTTTAGAAAAAGGTGAATTTATGCGTGTGTGTGAATAGCATAACTCAAAAACGAAAACCATCTTTGATATTTAACTTCACTGTTTACTTAAATGATTCAAATATCATTTTTTCACAGTTTTTACTTTCTCTACTACGCATAGTAAGTAGCGGAAGTATTACATTCGACCCAAAAATTCGATACCGAGATTTCATCGGAAATGCATGTTTTGATGTGCACTGAATGCATATAAAGCATTTTTGGAAACCTGTCCGTGTGTGTATGTGTGTGTTTGTGTCTGTGAACAGCATAACTCAGAAATGAACAGTCGGATAAACACCAAACTTGGTATTTAGGTTCAGTATCTTCCAGAGATGCGACACGAAGGTTTTCAAGATAATCCTCCCACGCCAGATTTCCCTTTACATGGAACATTTTTCGAAAATTTTATTTTTTTTCAGAAATGGCTTTAACGTTTTTGATTAAAATATCACACATTTAAGATACTTTCATGACAAATAAAATGTATATCTCGAATTTTCTGGGAATATCTCCAAAAGTGTTCTTCATTGTGCAGGAGTTTGCATAACTGGTAAACCATAAGAGACAAAATTTCACTACCCAAAATTGTAGATCGCGTTAAAATACACAATTTATGTCATATACATTTTTTTTGTTGAGTGCACCATTTTCTAGATATTGCTTGTTATTCCCTTCAATTTTCCAATACCTATACTTTTTCTCAAATGGGAATTCGTTATTCATTTTTACTTTCCCTACTACGTATAGTAAGTAGGGGAAGTATTGTATTCCACCCAAAAATGCGATACCGAAATTTCACCGGAAATATATGTTTTGAGACCCCCTGAATCCAAAAGAAGGCATTTTTGGAAACATGTCCGTGTGTGTGTCTGTGAACAGCATAACTTAGAAACGAACAGTCGGATAAACACCAACCTTGGTTTTAGGTTCAGTATCTTCCAGAGATGCGACACGAAAGTTTTCAAGAAAATCCCCCCCCCCGCCAGATTTCTCTTTACATGGAACATTTTTCGAAAATTTTATTTTTTTCAGAAATGGCTTTTACCGTTTTTGATTAAAATATCACATATTTAAGATACTTTTATGACAAATAGAATGTATATCTTGAATTTTCTGGGAATGTCTCCAAAAATGTTCTTCATTGTGAACGACGTTTGCATAACTGGTAAACCATAAGAAATAGACAAAATGTTTCTACACAAAAAATGTAGATTGCGTTAAAATACACAATTTATGTCATATACATGTTTTTTTGAGTGAACCATTTTCAAGATATTGCTTGTTATTTCCTTAAATTTTCCAATACTTATTCGTTATTCATTTTTTTTGTCCTAGTAATGCAAAGAGAATGGAATACTCCACATAGCAACCAGCTCTTAAATTACTTGACTATCGTTTAAAGCCTACCATATTCCCTTGCATCTACAAGAAAATTAGCAATAAGATTAACATTTCGATATTTCGATTAACATGAAGCATATAGAGAATAAGTGTTTGTAAAAATAGTTTGTACAAGAGTAGAGAAAGTCATGCGAGTGTAACTTATCAGATTTTTTTCTGATACTTAGGTGCTTATGAGCAAGAAAATTGAATTTCTGTTGTAATCGTGCTGAGCAGCTCCGTGATAAAAATTTCAAATAAATTGATTGCAGGTTAAGTATATTCATTATCGAGTATCCTTAAATCAAGTTTAGGGTTTTCGGTTTCTTTTTTGTGATTGACACTCGCAGGGGCAGTAGGTCACCCAAATTCTTGTGAGGTCACACAATGTGTAATCTATAGTTAAAGTGCCTTTCGGTTTATAATTGGCCTACAAATCTTATATCTATACTGACATTATAATGAGAGAAAAATTGTTTGTGTGGAGTAATCCCAAACAAATTACTCGAAAAAGTTTTGCAATTCTTTGTTATTGAAAAGCACTATTTTTCAGACGGACGTAGGCTATGTGATATTTTTAAAGGATTTAAATTGGGGAGGGTGTTATGTAAGATTTTCATATTCATGTCAATCAATTTCAATCCAGTTTCATTGAGTATGAATATAACTGGGTAATTTTGGCTCTTTATTGTAAGCAAGGCTTATTTTAATGACTTTTAACTCGTGGTACTAAAAAGAGATACTTAAAATCTTTTAAAATTGGGTTATTGGCAGAAATGGGAAGTTACACATCACGTCCATTACCAAATTTACCTGTGGATATTGCAAAGAAAGTCAATGTTTATACCTTATTTGCACTGTCTTCTGGGTACAATTTTGTTTAGAATTCTGATAATTTAACTAATGATTCTTTTTCAAGGTGAGCTATTCCTATCTCAAGCTTTTAATGGCAAAAACATCTCTAATTTGAAAACGGTTTTACTTCCGTAGGTCCATTCACGACTGTTGTGTGTCACGAGTGCTGCTAATAACTTCCTAGTTCTCACTCAACCTTTGCATAAAGTCACTGAATCCGATGCAACTTTCGCGACCTTTTGATTGTTTTCCAGCAGATGATTCACTAATAGATTGTGTGGATAAGGTTATGTATCGCCTGGCGATTAGCAAACTTTGGAGAAAGTCGGCAGACGATCTCAGCAATAAATATCGGCAGAGTAAAGTGAGAGTTGATTCCACTTAACCTTTCCCAGTGCATGATCGAAATCTAACACTTGGGTGCTTATTGCTGGTCATACTAAAGTTTCAGTATAGATATCAGAAATGGTGCAGGATTTTAGCACAGCTACACTAAGGCTAGATCTATTACGTCTATTAGCCTCCGGGAGGAAGGCATGAGGCGATATAGTACGAAGGGTTGCATGATCTGGTGGCAGCAGACGCAGCACAACGGGGCCCATAACGTTTCCAGATAGAAAATACTTAAGATATCTGTTAACGAATTTGATTAAAATATCACATGTTTAAGTATTTCCGTGTCTGATAAAATATGACTTGAGTTTTCTGCGAATAATTTGAAGTATTAGCTTGTTATAGGAGGAGTTGTATTATATTTCAACTGTTGGGGAGTCGAACTTGTAGTAGTTGCAACCACATGTATAGTACCCGCTTTCCGGTAGCCTTCGCCCCAAATGTACTTACAGGGGCCTTTGCGTCAAGTTTTTTAAAAAAAATATTAGCTTTGTAATTTAACCGTTTCTTTAAATATTTAATATTTATGTTTGCCTCGGCTGCGTCAGTATTTATTATAGAGACATGGATGTCTTGGCAGGGCATGATGCGACAAAGAATGTAGGTTTACACAGATTATAATTTTACTTCACTCCTTTTATTAATGCTTGACACGATTTAAATAACACTTCACTGATATATAGAGAGAGAGCTGTGAGATTCTTTTAATAATTAATTGCACTTTTTAATACGTAAACTATTTTCATCTCACTCAAAATACGTAAAAAATCTCTCGAGGATGCATCATGCGTCCGGTTACAATCACTATCTGCAGGCAACTGAACTGATTTCAAACGCCTAAACTTTTAAATTTCTGTTTTTCAAGTCTCTGATTGGCTAATCCTACTCCAATAGAATACCTGCATTTAACTAAAGTTTTTTTTGGTTGTTGATTGGCTATTTTATAAACTGTCACTAAAATTACATTATTGTTACTCCAAGAATCACAAGTAGTACTGTTAAACTTTCTTATTCATTATTGCCTTAATGTTACCTCATTGTTAACAACTTTTAACTTATTTCTCACAGCTCCTACATTATTCAATTACGTAATACATTCACATAACATTATTGAACATGTTTACAATAATATAAGCATATGCAATGTCTGTTACATACGTTTTACAAATTGTTACATACACATGTTGCTTTAAGGCGGGCTGTTATTGAATTTACATATTATATAATTAGACTGAAATTATTTAAGTGTTAAAAATACTGCCTTAAATTTGCGAAGTCCTCTTTATTCTGAATTAATCCTGTGTAACTGGTAAGCTGTAAGAGATAGCCAAATACTTACTTGTTGCATTCACAACACTTTCTCTACTCATTCTTCTACAAATTCTTACAAAAATGTTCCTCGCATGATCACGAGAAAAGAAACGAATAGCGACTACCACTTGGTTATGGGATATTTTTAAAATTCAAAGCAATATCAATGAATATCTCGGGAATAGTTAACGCTACAAAGAACTTAATTTGACATAAATTGTATGCTGTAACGAGACCTACAATTTTTATGTAGTGAGATTTTGTCTATTTGTTACGGTTTACCAATTACACAAAAGTCATTCGGAATGAAGAGGACTCGCAGGCTATATCCACAAAATTCGAGATATCGAAATCTAGTATCTAATCTTTGGGTTGTTAAAACGTAAATGTATGTCGTTTCATTTGGGGGCGTAGAAAACTATTTCCAAAGTATTCGTTGTAATTTACTTGATTGTTTAAATACTTTACTTTCTATACCACGTACCTAGTAGGTAGAGAAGGTATTGCATTCCACCGAAAAATTCGATACCGATATTTCACCTGAAATACATGTTTTTAGTCCCCTGAATCCAACTAAACATTTTTTGAATTACTTCCACGTGCGCGCGTGTGTATGTCTGTGAACAGTATAACTCAAAAACGAAACGTCGGATAAATATCAAACTTGGTATGGGAGTTCAGTGTGTTGCAAGACTGCAATTTAAAGAAAATTCCTTCATCCCAACTATATTTTACGTTAAATATTTTCTAAAATGTTGATTATCTAAAACATGGCTCTAACGATATTGATTAAAATACCGTATATTAAAGATTATTAAGTCGTCTTCATTCAAAAGGAATTTTGTATAATATTATATAACTTTAAACGTTAAGCTATAGAACGAAAACGTACAACACAAAAAATGTAGATCTTTTTAAAATACACAATGCATTTAATGTGTAATGTAGCTATTTCTGCAAAGGTTTATTTGAATTAAAATGTAGTAGATAGAAAAGTAATCTTTAATAAGAATAGTTTGAATACCCACTAATAAAGATAGAGGTCTAGAAAGTCATATAATATATCACATCAGATTTTTTTAAAATGCTGATTACAAAATTACATTTGTTTCTTGTGATGTCGTGGAAGGGGAATGGAATTTCAATGCCAGCTTGTAGCGACCTACGGGGAAAAGTGTAATGAAAGCATTTCTACAAATGGTTAATGCTATGAGCTGTCATGTCAGCTGTAAGCACGAACGTCAGTGATGGAGGTAACCTTTTTCCTGTTTTGGAGCAAGGCCAAAAGAACAGAAACAGTTCTCAAAACTAACAGTTAACCCCGTTACTTTTGAACCTTTAGAGATAAAGTTGCGTGGATGTTTGAATACATCCTCACGCAAACAAACAGCCTTGTGTAATGGGCATTTTCGGCGATGATCTTGTGTTTTCTTGAAACATTGATTTGTCGTTTAAAAGCAGCAAAGGTATTTATGTTAATTTATAATTCAGAAAATCTTCTACAGGTAAAAAGTTAATCTCTAGCAGCAATTCTGAAAGCATTCCACCCAAAAATGCGATGCAGAGATTTCATCGGAAATACATGCTTTATGATCCCTCGAATCCAAAAAAAGAAATTTTAGTAAAAGATCCGTGTGTGTGTATCTTTGAAAAGCATAACTCAAAAAACAAAAAGTTGGATCAACACCAAACTTGGTATTTCAGTTCAGTACCTTCCAGAGATGCGACACGAAGATTTTCAAGAAAATCTCCCTACCTCAAACTAAATCTCCCTACCTCAAACTACCCTTTATGGAACATTCTTCATGGTATTTTTTAAAAAATAGCTCTAACCATTTTAATTAAAATACGTGTATTAAAGATACTTACAGGACAAATAAAATGTTTATCTTGAATTTTCTGCAAATAGCCTTTGAATTCGTCATTCAGAAGGGATTTTGTATAATCTTGTACAACTTAAGCGATAGATAAAAATGTACCACACAGAAAGTGTAGATCTCTTTAGAGGATTGAAGAAGTTTTGTTGCTGCTACGTATGGAAAGCCAGTTTGAAGAAGATGTATTATATTTCGTCTGTTGGGGAGCCGAACTTGAAGTAGTTACAACCGTACGTATGATAAAAACGTTTCCGGTAGCCTTCGCCCTAAGTTTAAACATATTAACTTTGTAATTTGACTGTTTCTTTAAATATTATATATTTATGTTTGCCTCGGCTGCATCAGTATTTATTTTTAGAGACATGAATGTCATAGCAGGGAGTGGTGCGACTGAAGAATGTAGGCTTACACAGATTATAATTTTTAATTCACTCCTTTTTATTAATTCTTCACACGATTTAAATAACACTTCACTGATATAGAGAGTTTAAGATTCTTTTATTAAATAGTTGCACTTTTTTAAACACGTAAAATATTTTCGTCTCATACTGAATACATATTAAATTTCTCGAGGACGCATCTCGCGTTCGGTTAGGAACACTGTCTACAACCAACGCGTTCGGTTATGAGCACTATTTACAAGCAACTGACTTGATTTCTGCCGCCTAAATTTGTAAATTTCTGTATTTCAAGTCTCTGATTGGCTATTCCTAATCCAATAGAATACTTTTATTTAACTTAAGCTTTTTTCCGGTTGTTGCTTGTCTATTTTATAAACTGTCACAAAAATTACATTATTGTTGCTCCAATAATGACTAGTAGCATTATTAAACATTCTTACTCATTATTGCCTCAAGGTTACCTCATTGTTAGCAACTTTTCACCTATTTCTCACAGCTCCTACATTATTAAATTACGTAATACATTCACATAACATTATTACACATGTATACAATAATATAAACATATACAATGACTGTAATACACACTTTTTATATATTGTTACATACACATATTGCTTTAAGGCGGGCTGTTATTCTTTATATTTTATATAATTTGACTAAAATCATTTAAGTGTTAAAAATACTGCCTCAGCATACATTTTATTTTAAATAACTTATTTTGCAGCATCAGCCATTTCCGAGATATCCGTTATTAAGTTCGAGTTGTTCAATACTTAGCCATTCTTTTAAAGCCCTATCAATATTCAGTTGTTTCTCGCGATTGCATGGAAATAGTATGGAGTTTTAAAGCCAGCATATAGCGTCGAGTTGTTAAACATTTGAACTGTCGTTATTTCCTTTGTATCTATAATTAAACGTGTAATGTAGCTATTTCTGTATTTATTTGGATTAAAATGAAGCAGATATGAAAAGAGGTTTTAGTAGGAGTAGTTTGTATACCCAATAATAAATGATGAAGAGTAGAGACATTCATTATCACATTATATTTTTATAAAACAAGGTCGTGTGTGTGTAAACATCATAACTTAATCGGTTAAATGTCAAACACATATTTAAGATCAGCATCTTCCTTGGATACGACACGAAGTCTTTGAAGGGAATTTCCGCACCCCCCACTGCTTATATGGAAAAGTTTTCGTTATTATCGTTTTTATCATAAACTTCCCTAAAATGTTTGATTAAAATAATATATGTTTAAGATATTTGCATGATTAATACGTTTATATTTTTCGAAAGAATTTTGCACAACTTGTAAACCGTACTTATAAGAGATGGACAAAGTTTTAATGCATAAATATGTCATTTTTGTGGCAGCATTAACCACTTCCAAGATATTCTTTATTACTTGGTTTGAGTTGTCAAATACTTCATACTTTTTAACTGGCAAGTGTTATTGTTTTGCTTTTCCGTGGTAATGTAAAGAGTATGGATTTTTCAACCGATCAATAGCGATCGACTTTTAAAAGATTTGACTATTCCTTTGCTGTACATGTTTATTGTATTCCCCATGTACCTACATTTCTGCAAATATCTATCTGAATTAACCTGAAAAAGGTATAGGAATACACGTTTATAAGAAGAGTTTATAGAAGGATGCATAGAGAGAGTCATGTTAATGTAGCATATCGGATTGTTTTCCTTAAGGATTATCAGGAAGGGCATTAAATATTTAAAGAATTTCATAGTGTAGACTTTTCGGGAGAAGAAAATTTTAGCGATCGATATTTTAGACAGTGTTCGTCATGAGCGTCCTGATTTTATTTATTAAATTATTTATGGTCCTCAGACTCTGATCTGAGATTTTGAGCATGCACGATCACTTTTTCAATTCATTAGGAAGGCAGACGCAGCTGTGAGCGATCGTCACTTTTGTTTTCCTGTTATTAGAGCGCTTCGAAATGTTCAAAACAGTCGAACTGTGAAGTCAGACCAGCGATTCGTTTTTTGAATGCGAGAAATGTTACGCCAGCAAACATTCATTGCCAATTGTGCGAGGTTCATGCGGAAACAATGATGAGTGACAATGCCCGGCCACACACAGCCAAACAAACTCAAAATCTGATCCCATCATTTGGTAGGGAACCATTCGACTACCTCCCTTACAGTTCGGATTTGGCACCAAGCGATTTTCATTTGTTTCTGCATCTAAACAAACATTTCAACGACTATGATGTGAATTAGTTCAGTTTTGGCTTTCATCACGGGCGGCATCGTTCTTTGACGAAGGCATACAGAAACTGGTTTTCCGTTACGACAAGTGCCTAATAACGTTGGTGATTATGTAGAGAAGCAGTGTAAGGTAATAATGACG
This sequence comes from Deroplatys truncata, assembly GCA_030765065.1. Taxonomy (NCBI): domain Eukaryota; kingdom Metazoa; phylum Arthropoda; class Insecta; order Mantodea; family Mantidae; genus Deroplatys; species Deroplatys truncata. The sequence continues at coordinate 49,520,402 of CM060986.1, forward strand.
TTAAAGTTCGAAAATAATGTTCTGTTATTCTTTAAAAAAATTATCGGTACCTACTTTAAGAACACGTTCCGTAAAAGATCAGCATATTTTAGGGTGTTTCCCAACTGCAAGCATTAGTTTAGCAGCTGAAAGATGCTGACACCGGTATGCTAGTCTGCTATCTCCAGACGTTCAAGGGGAATGTAGCGAACATGTTTGGTATCCATTGCAAGGAGTAGCAATTGAAGGACAAGCGTATCTCCACCCTGTCCGGCCACACATGAACGGTTCCATTGTTAGCCTTGAGATGACATTGTCGCCTTCTGTTGGCCGAGGAAGTCACGCAACTCTTGACTTGTGCTGCTGGACCTTCATCCAGCGTTTACTTGAAGATTGCAGTTTTAATCGCTGAGTTTCTTCTGTGTTTTAAACTATTTGCACAAGTATTTCTCTTTCAAAAGGCACGACTCCTGTGCTATCCACATCCACTTAAATTTGAGCAAATCTGAGCATTATATATACAAATATTATGTGTTACATTCTTATGACTTTCTCTACTCACTGCCGTTTATTTTCTTCTGCAAACGATTCTTCCGAAAGCTTATTATTCTATCTACTTCACGTTAATCGAATTAAACCTTCATAGAAATAGTTTTATTATACAATTCCTTGCTGGTACAAGGGGATAGAGGAAGCCGAATTGACTTTCACATGTTTAAAAGTGTGTCGCTATAAACTGACCTTGAAATTCCATACTCATTCAAACCAATAATCTCGGAAATAGCTAATACTACAAAAACGTATTTGTAATAAACTGTGTGTTTAAAGAGAGATACATTTTTGATGTGGCGAATTTTGCCTGTCTCTTAACGTTTACCAGTTATACACATTATACAAAATTTCTTCTCAATGAAGAGGACTTCACACACTATTCCCGAGAAATTCAAGATATACATTTTTACTTTCTCTACTATGTATAGTAAGTAGGGGAAGTATTGTATTCCACCAAAAAATAAGATACCGAGATTTAACCGGAAATATATGCTTTGAGACCCCTGAATCCAAAAAAAACATTTTTGGAAACATGTCCGTGTGTGTGTGTCTGTGAACAGCATAACTCAGAAACGAAAAGTCAGATAAACACCAAACTTGGTATTTAGGTTCAATATCTTCCAGAGATGCGACACGAAGGTTTTCAAGAAAATCTCCCCACCCCAGATTACCCTTTATATGGAACGTTTTTCGAAAATATTAATTTTCTCAAAAATGGCTAACGAGTTTGATTAAAATATCATATGTTTAAGATATTTTCATGACAAATGAAATGTATATCTCGAATTTTCTGGGAATGTCTCCAAAAGTATTCTTCACTGTGAACGACTTTTGCATAACTGGTAAACCATAAGAGATAGACAAAATTTTACTACACAAAAAATATAGATCGCGTTAAAATACACAATTTGTGTCATACACATTTTTTTGTTGAGTGAAAGGTTTTCGAGATATTGCTTGTTATTCCCTTAAATTTTCCAATACTTATACTTTTTCACAAATTCGTTATTCATTTCTTTTTTGTCCTGGTAATGCAAAGAGAATGGAATACTGCACACAGCAACCAGCTCTTAAAATATTTGACTATCGCTTAAAGCCTACCAATTCCCCTTGCATCTACAAGAAAATTAGCAATAAGATTAACATCTCGATATCTCGATTAACATGAAGCATATGGAGAAGAAGCGTTTGTAAAAATAGTTTGTACAAGAGTAGAGAACGTCATGTGAGTGTAACACATCAGATTTTTTGTCATGTAAATATCTTAAATGTATAGTATTTTAATAAAAATCCTTAAGAGCGATTTTTGTTAAAATAAATATATTCGAATGGTTTCCATGTAAAGGATGGTTTCGGGTGGGGATTTTCTTTGGGAGATACTGAAGTTAAATTCCAAGGTTGGTATTTTTCGATGTAGAACGTTTGGATGGAATGCAATACTTCCTCTGCCTACTATTTACGTGGTAGATAAAGTAAAAGGGCAGTTTCCAAATTCTTCCAACTTACGAGAGGGTGAAGAGTGTGGTAAAGCTTGTTTGTTGCTATGGTATTAAAACTTGTCTCCATTAGATGGCTGATATTCCTGCACACAGCTTATAAATTTTTATCTTCTTCACCTCCACCTGTGGTAGGTACGGGAAGGTTTTGTTCCACCAAAAACCAAATATGGAAATTTCACCATAAATGCACGTTTTGAGCTACCTTGAATCCCAAACGTACAAAAATGCCCACGCTTAGAACTTAGTATTTATGTTTCAAGGATGTGACACGTTGATTTTCAAAAGATTCACTCACCCGAAACTATCCTTTATATGCAACATTGTTGGTTATTTTTACTTTATTAAAAATAGCCTAAAGATTTTGATTAAAACACTTAATGCTTAAAATATTTGCATGAGTGATTAAATGTATATCTGAAGTTTTCCGTAAATAATTTGTGAAGTCATCTTCATTATAAGTGAATTTTGCATGGTTTTGCGCATAATAGTCGTACAAAAACTTACGTCATTACTTTTATTGTGGACTTAAACATTTTTGACATTTTTTGCCTGTAAGTAGTATTAGTAAATATTAATGACAATTGCCAATTACATTTGATGCCTGCTCTAGAATTAATGAAGCTATTTAAATGTATGTATATTAAGAACTGGCAGTAAATGCTATGCATTACAAATCAAGTAGAACAAAATTATGAGACGAACAAATGGTACAAGCCTAGTGAAAGTTAAAATAACTGTTCTTGTCTATAAATATAATGTTAGCCTTATAACGGTAGGGAGGTATTCGATTTTGCACAAAATTACACCTGCATTGCTTCATTTTGTGTATATATGATTTTATTTTATTTTAAATGTTCTGTATTCTATGTAATATTTTCGTATATATGTAACTATACTGTACATTTCCTTGACAGGCATATAATATGTCTTTATTTTATTTTAAATGATGTATATTCTGTGTAATATTTAGGTTTATATGTAATTTTTGTACATTTCCTTGACATGTTCTATATTCACTATGGCTGCTGGTGAACTCACAGAATGTAATCTAATCCAATCTATTGTGTGAATTTTTTATAATTTTAAGTTCAGTCATCATTCTGTTGCTTATCGCGATGTCATTGAAAGAGCCTGTAATTCCAAAGCTAGCTCATACAGATTTTTTTTTAATATTTGACTTTCAATTCAGTCTGGCATATTCCTCTTGTACATATCACGAAAGGTGTTTGCAGAATATATGCAAAAATAAACACTAGTAGGTAGAGAAATTAAGAAAGCTAAATGACGAGGCATAAGAGACTGCACAGCACAAGGGAAAGTTAATGCTTATTGATTAAATTTAAATAATTCAACTCCAGTAAAACACTGTATTTTAAAGTTATTCATTTTACGTATTACAAGATGTTATTATTTTTTTTCTTTCTCTTTTCAGAATCGGTCTTTGTGGCTTCGACAACCCAATGAGAGATCCAAAAACAGAAGAAATTAAAAGATATATCGGTCATGTAAGTATGATTTTTCAATTATTTATAAAGTTTTTAATGTGTAGAGTCATTTTACAACATTTAGAAGGAAATTGTATAATTATATAGTTACTACAACATAGGCTGCAGCTTTCAGTCCTCAAAAATCCTTCAAAACCATTACATCGCTTAATTTTTTTAAGTCAGGTTTTTGTCAGTTTCCTTTCAATTATTCTCAAAAACAAATTCATTATTTACAACAAGAATATTGTCACATAATACCCTTAAACCTCCATCAAAAAGCCAGAGGAGTCAAAAGAGTGCTCCAAAAAGTTCATGATCAACAAAAAGAAGACGGTGGTTAATTTTGATAGTTTTTTATACCCTAACATGACGTCCAACGTTTCCTAATGAGGTAATATGCATCACTGTTTAGCGGCAGATTACCCACCCTGCGGCAATGACACCACAGTTTTGTATCTATAAACTTGCCGAGCGGTCAATACTGCATTCTTTGGAAGTTATACCTTTCAATGTTAATTCTAATTTCATATTCTTTAATTTTTCAGATAATTCTATATCGGTTCTCCACAGTATTCAAAAATTTTAGCTTTGAAATTTTGTAAGTTAATAATCCTATATATTTTATTTTTTCAGGGAGTAAAAGTAAAGATGGATGATCAAGGGAACATTCTCATCAAACGCGTATCAAAAGGCAACGTCTACGTTAAGAACACAAGTGCTGGCGAGGAAACTAGCATAGGAAACGATGTACTAAAACTACCCAACTGCGCCTTGGAGATGGAGAAACCGGTCAAGGTAAGTTTAGTGCTGAAACTGTGTAACGTATGTGTTTGAAATTAACTATCGATAAAAATGTTTAAGCTTAGTTAAAATAAAGGCCCCTCGATTTGAAGTTGCAGCTTAGAATTTCTGAACGCTGGCTTTGAAGAAAGAAACACTACAATGAAATATATACCGGGTGGGTCTTCTCAGCCTGCGGATTGAGAAGCTATGCAGTTGTACAGGCTATGCCGTAAACAATGTCCACTGCATCGCGTCGTATCAATTTTGGCCGAAATGACTTCTTTGCACTGCTGTGCGTGCAGTGACTTGCACTCGTAGCGCAACAGTGGCCTTCAGTATTGAAGGTTCGAGGTTTAAATACTGCCACTTGCAGCCATTTTTTATGTTTAGTAAATTTAACGAGAACTGATAGTTTGACATGAAAGTGTCGTTTCACTTAATTAAACACAAATTGTTACTTGTTACAATATGCAAATCCGCTTTCCAGTGCATTCGGAAAGAAATCATGATTTGCTAGAATGTTCTGTAAATATGAATAAAAATTAATGAAAAACTCATTTATTCGCAGGCGTGGTTTGAACATGTTAAACACTGCTATTTAACAACTAGTTCTACCGTAGCCCTAACCAGTGGGCTGGTGAATGAGGTGTCAGCACCTGCATTTCGCATCGACTATAAATGAAGGTTTGCCTATTTACCATTCCGCAGGATTAGAAGACTCGCGCGGTATAATTGACTGCAAATCAACGGGAGAAAATAGATGCGGTTTTTTTTTGGCTTTTAGTTAATATTTATTGTCTTTAGAAGGCAAGTACATCTATAAGGGAACACAGGGCAGTGACAAAAATGCTGTTAACCTGATTATAAACTCCTATAACAAATATTTTCAGTGTTGTGTAATGGTTTGTGTTCTTGCTTGTCACGCGGAGATTGGAGCTTTCTTCCACACTGGATATTAATTTGATAATTTACCTTACTTAGGCTTAGGTGAATTAAACGTTATTTTTAATTTCTCTGCCGACCAAGTAGGTAGAGTAAAGTATTGCACTCCACCTAAAAATTCGATACCAATATTTCACTGAAGATAAATTTTTTGAGGCTCTCTGAATCCAAAAAGTCGTTTTTGGAAAGAAAGGTGTGTATTTGAAGTATAACTCGAGAATGAAATGTCGTATAAATACCAAATAGGTTGCTTAAGGATACCCATCTATGAAATTTAAAAAAATCCACAATTTCAAGTCGATCCATTTGAAAATTTAATAAAGCAATGAAGTTTAGTATACAATGTATAAACCAAACTTAGTACATATGTCTAAGTTTTTTAATTATTTTTTTTTATTGTTTTGAAAAATTGCTCCGTAAGATGAAATTATTCTTTTAAAAAATTAATATTTTGTAGTTAAACCCTTTAATACTATACAAATAAATTGTAGAGATACTTTTTGAATTATCCTATTAGTTTGGGAGAAAAAAAGTTAGGTATGCGAACTTAAATTTTTGCATAAAATTTCACACACTATGAATATTATTGTTTAACACCATCACAAATAAACATATTAATAAAAAGTCATCTAATCATATTTATACTGTTAATAACAACTACAAGGTATTTTCATTGATTTATGCCAAAACTACGTCGTGTGTAATAATTTGAAAATTAGAATGTGACGAGAAATGAAAATCCGAAAAACAGAGTTTAAAATTATGATTAAAATAGTCCTATTTCTGATTTAATGTTGTTTAAAAAGAATTCAGTACACATAGAGACTCTCTTTCGTCCTTTTCTGCTCCGCCGCAACTAATTTAGTACTTTAAGATTCCTTAGGTCACGAATGAATGGTTTGTTCAGTTTTATATAACCAAAACTTATCGTTTTTACTACAGTTATATAGGAAGTTAGGCTTACATGTAGACATTTAAATCGCTATATGACATGCTTTAAAAAATTACACAGCTATAAAAGCTACATAGAACTAAAGTAGAAGATTTGTAGTGTTTAATAACACTAAAATACACATTTCTGAATTTTGGCAATTGTTTGCCTTTTTCACAGATCGGTATGCTTAAGTAAAGATGGACACGAAGGTTTTAAAGAAAATTTACCCACCCAAACTAATCTTCACATGGAAAAATTTCGATATTTTACATTTTGAAGCCTCCTGAATCCAAGAAAAAGTTGTATGAACAGCAGCGTTAAAAACGAATGTCGAATAAGTACAAAACTTGGTATTTAAGTTCAGCATCTTCCAAGATTACCACATAGAAAGATATTAAGAAAATTCCTCCACCCCAACTACCCTTTTTAGATGAAATATTTTTCGAAATTTTCAATTTTACTAAAAAATGGCTTAACGCTTTTCTGTAAAATATCATATATTTAAAATATTTATATGACAAATAATATGTAGCTCTTGAATTTTAGAGGACATCCTCTTCATTCGCAGTGAATTTTGTATAACGGGTAAATCATAAGAGAGAGAGATAAAAGCTTACTACGCAAAAAAGTAGATTCTTTAAGACATACATTTTATTTAAATAACTATTTCCGAAATATCTGTTGCTATTGGTTTGAATTTTTCAATGCTTCATAATCTTTTTAAAGTTCTGTCGCTATTCATTTGTAATATCAGGGGAGGAGTTTCCTCTATCAGTTTCTTCTATTTCTCATGTACGTACAACTAAATATATCGTGAAGCTTTTCGGTTAATACGAAGTAGTTGGAAAAATAAATTTTCGTAGTTTGTAGAAGCTATATAAAAATAAATGATAGTGGGTTTAAAATGTCATATGAATGTAACACCATATTTTTATCATCTGCAACTGCAGTGAAGGATATAACTAAGCACTGATTTAAATTTATTGCCATGAATTGATAGTTCTTAAAACATCGACATGCATGAAGGAATGCTAGGTTTGCCTATGTAATTCTTAAGATATCCTCACAATTAATAAAAACAATGCAAAAGATACCTTGGGGAATCTTATAGACTTACAAAACTTCCTATCATAAACGTAACGGTATATCTCCACTCACCTAGTTAGGTTGGCATAATGCAAACATCACATTGATATATGTGATGAAACTACCTGATATTGGTTATGTTGGTATTATTTAAATTGTGAAAGTGAAGATTTCAGATAAAAAATGTTAAGAAATCTTAGGTAAATATTCATGGATGTAGGTTTTTTGAAAGTTAGTCAAGTTTTTGGGTAGTTATAAAGGGAAAAATAGGTTTTCTTTCTAAAATTAACTACTAAATGCCAAAACGAAGGACTCGAAATTTTGCGAACGCTCCTGAAATGTAACGTCGTGTGTACATTTACAATTAAGTTATAACATTCGAAGTTTTAATTTTTTCTGATGGAGTTTCAATAATGTGAACAACAATAAAATTAAGGATATCATACAGAAATATCAATGTCCACCAGCAACAAACAGTAGCTATTCATTGTTGAACATTCCAAATAATTATATGTTTCTGTTTGCGGAAGAGCACACAGCAAGCGACTACACTTCCGCACAGACCTGCTAAACAAAACTGGAATCTCTATAGCAACAATAAAACGAAAGTGAAAAGCAAAACTAACATTGTGTTCCTGGGAATCCTTTGGAGCTACAAATTTCCCTCACTTTCTCTGCTTTACCAGCAAATTGTGTAGGGATAAAAATCTGCCGTACACGATTATAAGTTGGAAGGAAATCGCTAATTAACACTTCAGTGACAAAAACATCTTACATTGAATTCTACAGGATGATTTATGAAGAACTGACACATTTATTTCTTTAATTGTTCCAAAACGAGCTATGCTAGCGACAACTTATTATACCTGAAATGCAGAGAAATTTTGGGAGGTTATTTAGCTGTATAGCAAATGTTGTAAATGTCCTCCATCCTGCATAAACCACAACTCAACATGTCGTTCCACTCATTGGAGGACTCTGTTGTCATTAGCTTGAATCTCTTGTGTAATGTTGTGTTTCAGATTGTTCAATGTCTGGCTACGTGTGGCATAAACCCTGTCTTTTAAGTAACCCCAATGAAAGAAGTCTGGCGATGTCAAATCCGGAGATCTTGGTGGCCACATGTTCTTGGAAATTATCCGGTCATCAAAGAAACTTGCAATTAGTGCCATGGGTGATGTATGGCATGTAGCGCCGTCCTGCTGAAAATATCCTTGACTCAACTCTACATCGTCTAGTTGCCCAGCATACTCCATGAAAATCCGTCGGTACTCTGCAGCGTTCACATTGTTTTAAAAAAATTGGTCCCACTATTCTCTGTGCAGGTATTGCGCACCAAACTTCGATTTTAACCGGGTGCATAGCCGTATAAATGGTACCATGCTTCATCTGTGAACCATGTGATGGACAATATTGCAGGATTTTGCACAATGAACACCTAAAACCAACGACAATAATTCAGTCATCTACCCTTATCTGGTTCCTGTAACTGATGGACAACCGAAATCCTATACGGCTTTAGGCCTGCACTTTTCACAGTTCTCTGACACATTGAGCAGCTGTACCCTGTTTCCTGCGACAAACCTTAATGATTTTTTTGGGCGACTGATCCAGTCGACTCTTACATCAACAACCGTGGGAACCTAGATGAACGAGTTTTGCCTTTTTCACTCACTAGAGATCCAGTTGTTTCCAATTTCTTTACCAGCCCCAGTATTGTGTTTCTTTGGGGAGGATTCCGAACACCAAGTTCTCTCTGGTATGCCCTTTGAGTAGCTGTAATTAAATTCGTAATTCAGTATTGCTTTACAAGGAAGAGTCGTTCATTTAATGTGAACTCCTTCTTCACGTTGACTAGAACAAAATTTAAAAAATAGTTGCCGACAATAAAACTAACAATTACGAATAAAACATGATCATCTGCGCATCTAGTGACAGGTAATCGAAACTCTAGAACATTCTGCTTAAGTTGGTGCTAACATTGGGGCATTCAGTGAATTTCAAACAGAATAATTAAAGAAAGAAATGCGTCAGTTCTTCATAAATCATACTGTACATTACTTATCACTACATAAAATACAACACTGAACGAAATGTCGCCTTGAATTCCACGTCTTCAAATTAATAGTGTCTTAATCTTTTATGTAATGGAAAGTACTACGAAAGTTTATTCACTTCTTAATAACACAAGAATTTTTGCAGACCGTTTCAGACATATAATAGTCATGCTTATTGCAAGTTAATTTTAAAATAACCAACTTAATACCCTGTTTGTCTTGAATGACGCGACTGTTAACCCGCAGCTCCCATGGCACTGCATACGAATATTTTCGTGCAGTAGCGGCGAATCGGCCCATTGTTTTTACCCTAGATAATGCTAACGATACGAAACAATATGGATATTTTACGTTTACCTCTGGTTATATACAAGCCTGCCACCTGCATCTGAAATATAGGCAAACGCACGGCATATACTGTTTTCCAATTCATCCAGCGTATGAGGAATTTTTATACAAGGTTTACCTTTTTGAATTCTCTGCAGATAATAATCAATGAATTTATCTCTGGAGAGCGAGCCATTTATTCTGTCATCAAAAACGCGTTATAATGTTAGGAGGGAGCGAATTTCTTTCCACGACAGCCCCTATCTAATCTAATGTTTCCTCGGTTAGAACTGCTGGCTATTTGTATTTCTTAAAGCCTAACGGACGGAGTTTGTTTAATTTTTTCTAACAAGCTATAAATTGTGCAGTTTTTAGGAACAGTGACACCAGAGAATTGATGTATGCGTTCAAGGTGACGGTCCGCATGAGATACCATTCGAGCAAAACGTAACACAATAAACACACGATGTTCTGTAATACACACCATCTCATCTTCGCATAACGTTATTCCACCATGCCAAAACAACATTACCCTCCATAGGCGCGTGAGAAAGCCTACCGCGGTCATTCAACTTAATACCTGCTACGAGTCAGTCCAATGGTCACCGATTGTGTCATTCAAGATAAACTCGGTACTTGAAGTAATAAAAATGTGTCTAGTATTAATAGTTATTATACTATAACTACAAACATTTAAAGATATTGCCGGTTAAAAATACTACAAATGATACTGAAACTGTATGTCAAGTTTAGTATTTATAGCAATTTCATTTTTGATTTACGTTTCTCCCAGACAGACGTACACTCGTAATCTTTTTCTAAACATGTTTTCATTGGGTTCAGGAAACTCAAAACTTATATTTAGAGCTACAATCTGATACCAGTTTTTTGGGCGCAATGCAGAGGGAGAGGGTTGGTGATGTCACTTGACAGCTGGGCAACTAAGCGGTTAAAGCACACGTCAAGGATAAGGGAAGCAAAACTTGCAATAAATTTTAATCAACGTTAAGGCTTTAAAGCGTGTAATAAATGAAAAAGTTTAATGTGAATTTTAGTACGTTTACTGGTGAGGATCATTACACACGCAGGAAATACATTTCAAAGAAATACATCGTTTTATTTTGTGAACTTCTTCAATTTTATGAAAAAGAATTTATTGTTAAAATTAATATTCCTATGTTTGATTACTTTTGTATATAAAATAGTGAATGTGGTCCTTTATTCTTTTGGGAGCAAATAATTCACAAGCAAAGAAAATGCCACAACAGCTTTATTTTCAAATCTCTTCTCTCCTGTGCTTCTAAAGTTTTGCCTCGGATATCGTGAATACCATATGCAGTATCAGTATAATCATTAAGGAAATACGCCATTCTTTCGGCATCCCTTTTTGCGCACGATAGTAATCAATCTAAGTGCCAGTTTCAAGACGTGCAGTTCCTTGAAAATCTTTCAAAGTCCGACCAGTATTTCGTGAGCTGCGTACATAGACGTTGAGAATTGGCCAAGTTACGTCTACAGTTAACATACAACGTTCGCCAACTAGATTACGTCAACCGTCAAAATAGGATCTTAAGTACAACAGATAGTCTAGGTGCATTTGCTACTTCAGAACGTCCTTCAAATGATAATTTTTTAGACGTACAGAGTTGACATTTTATAATTAAATAGTAGTAAATTGTCCGAACCCATTTAAAATATGCTTGAAATCGGTACAATATTAAGGGCAGTTAAGATATCGGTTGAATGAAAGCGATGAGACAAAAATTATTGTATTTAATTTTACAACCACTTGAAGCGGAATACCACTATAAGAAAATCCTGGGCAGTAGCCGAAGCGCTCTGTGGTGTAATGGTTTGTGCTCTCGCTTGTCCTGCAGTGGATTAGATTTCGATTCGATACTGGGGTTATGTATTTTATGTATCTTATTAAGCCTTAAATGAGTAAATGTAATTTTAATTATCTGCAGTTTTGCTATTTTGAATTTTTTCACTGAATTGAGAGTTTTAAACATCCCAGAGTCAGCGGATTGAGCACGGTAATACCAAGTTTTCTTGATCCTTTAAAACGTTTTAACAAAATAACACAAAAGCTACCACTAAAAGTAAACAAAGCTTTGGGGAATCTCATAAATTAACAAAACACCCTATCAAACAACCTGACAATAGAACTATACTCGTGTAGATAAGCTTGCAAAATATAAACTGTACACCGATGCAGTAATGGAACGACATTAATTTGGTATATTAAGTGAACATGTTGAGTAAAAATATAAGAAATGATAAACGATTAACCATGCATTAAATTGTTTTAAATCCTTAGAAATTTTAGAATCCTTTATATGGGGAGTCGGTTTACGATCTTGTCCTAAAATGAGATAACACTGTAAATTTATTTAGGACAAAGCTGATTCAGCACAATATATCTAAGGTCTAAGTTGCCATATTTTGAATGTGATTGCAGCTGTTCGACATGAAGAAATTCCAACAGAATGTGAACCGGGAGTTGCGCAGGGCGTACCCAGACAGACGCCGATTGGAGTGCCAATGTCTTAGCGCCGTGGCATTCGTCAAGAGCGAACCCGAGCTGCTGGACTGCCCCATCTGGGTCCTTATCATCAACGTCGTCGCCATGGACATGCTCAAATCTAAACTACCACCAGGTAACAATCATACCTTTCTACTTTACAATCTCACCATGTCTAGAACATCTTAGAGCAGAAAGGCAGTAGCAAACTAAGCATTTTGAGGCTAGACGCATGGGGTCGCAGATGCAGTATCATAACAGGTGTGCTACATGAACATAATTGAAATATGACGTTATGAAACATCAAAATGAAATGTAACACTCACAAGTGTGTACATGCTGTCTCAACTCAATGAGAAGCGTACTGTACTGAACAAGAGCGTACCATCTAGTAGGCTTCACATAAGAGACACCTAGAGTCATTGACCAGCACTCACAGGAATATAACATGACGGGTTTAATATATTAAATTGAGTTTTATTTATGGACGCTCTTCAGTTATATGGTTCTTAGCGTCCCATTCTATATTGGGCATGAAAGACCGGACATTTTACTTAGAGGCCTCTTTATCAGGTTTGAGGTTCTTTTACGTGCCGTAAATCTACAACTTCCCTTCCAAAGAAAGTCATGTTAAGGAATTTTACGCCAGAAAAAATCCATCATCCTCCTCCGGGTGTCAGATTTAATGTTGACGCACGTAGCACAGTAAAAAAGCTTCCGGTTCTTTACCTCAAAATGCTTATTTTGGAACTGTTTTTCTGCTGTACAACTTTGGTCGTGAATGGTTTGTAACACTGGAGCAAAAGTTTGATGTACAGTCTAGTACAAAAAATCCTGCCGATGCATTTGGTTACTTTTAGTATTTTCCATTCTTGAATGTTGGCACAATCTCTTCATCATTTGTATTCCGCGCCAGCCTTAGGTGAGCTATCATGTAATTGGTTTTAGCTGAGGTCCGATACGCTACCACTACCCTATGAAGAAAGGTCAGGACTAGCTAAGCGATGAAAGGGGTGGAGAATTGGTATATGTCACCTGAATGGTTGAAACAGTATGCCTCCCAAAGACTGTCCATACTAGCCCCTGAATGAGTCCGGTTCTTATTGGTTCGATATTCAAGCATTGACCTCCGTAACCGAATGAGGGATGGAAGGCGCGGCAGAGGCGTGTTAAGTATTAATAGCTAACTTAAACCACGGTTCCTCATGTCGGCACCTTTTTGCACCCGACTGTACACTTAACAGATGTATATTGCATACTAGTTTTGGACGATCGATCAAAATTATATTCATTGTAAAATAAAACTCTTCAGAAAATGCATCTGTGAAACTTGACCAAAATTGTGAAAAACTAATAAATTAAATTTTTATAATAAAAGAATATGAATTATAAATTATAAGAAAAGCGTTTTATCCACTTGGCGCAATTAATATTATCTTAACTGAGGCTATAAATGGACGGCAAATGTTTATTAATAGGCACGCCAAACTTTAAACCTTGTTTTCCCGCAAACACTTATTCAACATTTTTCCATACTCAAAATGTTGCAAAGATGCAACTTTTTACTATTTTGTTTCAAACTTTTTGTCGACTTCTAAAAGCACTTTACAGTAAATAACAATATGTCTACTTTAGGCTGGCTTCGTTGCTCAATAGGTAGAACACATGCCTGCTGTGTGAGAGGTACCGGGTTCGATCTGGGCTGGAGGTGGGAATTTTTCTCTGGTCAATATTATTTTTCTCTAGTCAAGGGCGGGGTATAAATGGAATTTATGAAAATTATATACTTTTTAAAAATTATTCTCCAATTTTTCTACAATAATTAGGGATCAATATAAATCTGATATAATAACATTTTTTTGTAAACTCATTTGCTGTAAAGCTGAATTTTTATGGGAATATTTTTAGAAATGCATCGTGCGAGGATGCATTGCCTTAAGAGATCAAATAGTTAAGCAAAAAGTTGAGGTTTATTACGCGTAATAATCTAATTCTACTAAACAGTTACCTATGAGATTCTTGATGTTACATATGACCAAACTAAGCTCGTGATCTGAATTTTGGTTTCTTGCTTCAAGCGGAAACTAATTTGGGCATTAAGGGAATAAACGCCCAAGCGCCATGCTTAAATGAACGTATGCGGGTGTGTGCAAATGGCTAGTGAAATTTGATTTTGTTATAACGTTATTTTCTAAGAAATGTTCCCCATTTTTGTTCAAATTCTTTCTGACTTTCAGTATACGTTCTTTGAAGGTCGAGGACACGTATCTAATATCTGGTATACTTTCCTTAAATATTTTATTAAAGATATTATGAAGAATTATTTTTGGAAACTTCTATTAAATTGTGGAGGTACTTTACATTAACATAGTTCTGAAAGAAAAGATCAAGGCTCTCAGTACAAAGGTTATCACTTCAGAACCCCTCAAGTTCCCCCAGTGTTACTTCATGCCGCCAAATCTGTCGATGAGTAACTGTACGTTATAGCGTCCTTGGGTGCGATTTTGGTAACATGAGGGCTTGACCCATCTCTAATTTGTTATATGTCATGATGACATAATGTTGTAGGTGTGCCGTAGCTCTCAGCTTCCCTAGGACTGAAAACAAATCTGTTTAATACTCACATGCCTTTCTACACACAAATATCCAACAATTATTATATCATTCCTGTAAAAGCTGATTATTCTGTCCAGGTTAAGTAATTCCGATAAATACTTGCCTAAAAGCATTTATAATTAAGCAGCATGGGTTTAGTCACATACAACATGCAGAGACAACATCAGGCTTATAATGTATCTTCTTATGCACAAATTACTTTTCTCTACGTTTTCCTGTCTTCCCAATCTCCGTCTTCTAATTTTTTCTGTCGCTTTGTTTTCTTTTTTGAAGATTTCTTCCTGCTGGTATTCATTCCTCCTGGTAGTCTTTTATCCTTCATTCATCGAGCATGTGATACAAAGTTAGTTTCTGACCATCGATAAAATTAATTACTGTTTTGTAATGCATCCTTCGACCAACGTCTTCATTTTCAGTTTTATCTAATTTTGAGCGTCGAACAAATCTGAGGATATCCATTTGGATTTAACCCCCAAATCATCAGCTTTATTAATACTTTAATCTCGAACAAGTGCTTTATATACATATATATTTATTTTTTTTGTAAAAATGTGCTTATCCCAAAATACCCCAAGCAAAACACATTAAAATGTTTTTCATAAAAGTTTAGTGAACAACTCCATAAACGAAACGAAGAGTGGCAAACTTTCAAACAATTCTTTCAGATGCTTAATTAAACATGAGAAAATATTAATAAATATTTCGAAATTGTTGACGCACCAAAACGAATATTTTAAACCTTCTGCGTATTTTAATGAGATCTTCATTTTCTTTCCACGTTCTATACTACATATCTATAGCAGCTAGAGGAAATAATGTAAACCACCAAACATTTTATATCGATATTTAATCGGAAATAATAAGTTTTGAGGTCGCTGGTATCCAAAAAGGGTATTTGAAATAGCTCCGTGAGCGTGTTTGTGAACATCATAAATAAGACACATAATTCAAGAAGAAGTTTCTCAAAAATAGCTCTAAAATACCATTCCGTTTAAGGGGTTTGCATGACTAATAAAATGTAAATCTTGAATTCTCTGCGAATAGCCTTTGAAGTCCGCCTCATTCAGAATGAACTTTGTATAATTGGTAAACACATATAGACAAAAGCTAATTACACGAATCATGTATATGTAGAATCTGTGTCACAGAGATTCTCGAAGTATTCCATTTTGAAAGTTTACACCTTTGCCAAGTGTTGACAACGCTTGAAAGTTTGCCACTATTTTTTCTTTCTTAGTTTCTCTCTGTCTTTCTAATTGAAGTGCTTGTTACCATGTATAAACATTGGAATGCTGCTTCCAAATGTTGCAACCAAGCATTTATTGTCTAATTTGAAATAATTCCTATGCAAGAATATATTGTGAGTAACGTTAACATGGATATCAGAATAACTTTTTATATACAGGGTGGACCATTTAAGTTGAGACTACAATATCTCCAAAACTAAACGTTGTATAAAAAAAAACTTTGAATAAAAGTTGCTTGATATTATGGGGAAAGTAAGTGCCATTAGTCGTGATTTACTTGGAGGATGTTGTGATGGTCATTTTAGGGGCAATTTAACTTTTTTAAATGGGAACCTACCTCTTAATGTTGTTTTCCTACTTCTTATAAAAAACTAAACAACATTTGTGTAAAGCACACCAACGTAAATAACAACAAAAATTCTGAATGGCTGTGTACGAAGAGCGAATGGATGGTTGTATCCTCCATGGGTAGTCATTTGAGGGTCAAGCTACGTTTCGTAATTGGGAACCAACATTTTTTGCTTTGTTTCCTTATTCCTAATCACAAAATAAACTGTTTTTATGAGCCATCTTCTAATGAAAAAACAACATACAAAATGTAGGTTCTTATTAAAAAATCTGATGTGTTACACTCACATGAGTTTCTCTACTCTTGTACAAACTATTTTTACAAACGCTTATTCTCCATATGCTTCATATTAATCGAGATATCGAGATGTCAATATTATTGCTAATTTTCTTGTAGATGCAAGGGGAATATGGTAGGTTTTAAGCGATAGTCAAATATTTAAGCGCTGGTTGCTATGTGGCGCATTCCATTCTCTTTGCATGTCCAGAATATAAAAAAAATGAGTAACGAATTTGAGAAAAAGTTTTTGGAAAATTTAAGGGAATAACAAACAATATCTCGAAAACGGTTCACTCAAAAAAAAAATGTATATGACATAAATTGTGTATTGTAACGCGATCTACATTTTTGTTCAGTAAAATGTTGTTTATCTTTTATGGTTTACCAGTTATGCAAAAGTCGTTCAGAAAGAAGAACACTTTTGGAGACATTCCCAGAAAATTCGAGATATACATTTCATTTGTCATAAAAATACCTTAAACATATGATATTTTAATCAAAATCGTTAGAGCCATTTTTGAGGAAATAAAAATTTTCGAAAAATGTTCCATGTAAATGGTAGTCTGGTGTGGGGGGATTTTCTTGAAAACCTTCGTGTCGCATCTCTGGAAGGTACTGAACCTAAATACCAAGTTTGGTGTTTATCCGACTGTTCGTTTCTAAGTTATGCTGTTCACAGACACACAGACACACACACACACACACACACAGAGACACACACACGGACATGTTTCCAAAAATGCTTTTTTTGGATTCAGGGAGTCTCAAAACATGTATTTCCGGTGAAATCTCGGTATCGAATTTTTGGGTGGAATGCAATACTTCCCCTACTTACTATACGTAGTAGAGAAAGTAAAAAATTGAATTGACCCAAAAATGAACATCATAACGTCCTCCATACAAAACACGAGTAATGGAATTTACTTTCTCCCATAATATCAAGCAACTTTTATATAAGACATTTCTTTTTACAACGCTTAGTTTTGGAGATATTGTACACTCTCAACTCAAATGGTCCACTCTGCATAACGGATATGTATGTGAATTCCTTACCGGTAGAGAAAATCTTGTGAATGTACCACATCTGATCTTTTTCTGTAATAACTTTTGTCTTCTCCCTCCTCTCTCTCTTTTCTCTCTTCTCTCTCTCTCTTTTCTCTCTTCTCTCTCTTCTCTCTCTCTTTTCTCTCTTCTCTCTCTCTTTTCTCTCTTCTCTCTTCTCTCTCTTCTCTCTCTCTTTTCTCTCTTCTCTCTCTCTTTTCTCTCTTCTCTCTCTCTTTTCTCTCTTCTCTCTCTCTTTTCTCTCTTCCTCTCTCTTTTCCCTCTCTTTTCTCTCTCTTTTCTCTCTCTTTTCTCTCCTCTTCTCTCCCCCCAGAAGATATCCGGAACATTTAATCATGCCATGACTGAATGGTGTTTCAAAGTATGAAACCTGATGTGCATCCGACCTTTCGTTTTTACACACGCGCGCGTGGAATACTGTACTTTCTCTATCACAGGTTAATGGTAGAAAAAGCCAAAACATATCTGTAGTGATTTGCTTAGGAATTCCTAGGGTTTTGCTTCAAACTCTTGCAGTAGATGTTATGTAAAGTGCTTCATTATCATCACTTTTAAAAAGTGTTAATTGGACAGAAGTGTAGGATACTCGAGTCATGTCTTAATGTGTTTGGACGGTTCCCTCCGTGCACATTTACGATACAGTTCATTGCCAGATAGATGTAATGCCGAGGTCTGTTAACGCCCTCGGGTTAAATCTTAGTCAGATGTTACTAACGCTCAGTTAGAATTGTGAAATCAGCAAATTAGCGCTACATTGCCTTTGTACCACGTCCCCAGAGGCTTCTGCCTACACTCACACAACTAATTATATGCTTGGTGAAGGATTACAACACCTCTTAGAGATGACCGATAATGCCTCTTCTTCAAATACCGTGAGAAATGTTCTGTTGTACTCTAAAAGTATCGAGAATATTGTAAATGTAAATATCGGTTTTCAGAACGAATGCCTCATATTGCTTTCAGTCAATACAAATTTGAATCACAGCAGTTTTTATAAAAGAACTTCACTGAAAACAGTGCTTTCTGTAAATTATCCCCCTTGAAGCCTGATTTATCGTGGTCTCCTGATATCAATAATAATAATAATAATAATAGTAATAATATCGGTTTGGGTGACCTCGCTCTGCGTTAGTCCAGCTGATGCGCCTATGGAGGGTAACTTTGTTTGACATGTTGAAATATCGTTCGTTATGTGAAGCTGTGTGTAGTTGCCATCAGAACAGCGTGTCTTTATTGTATTAGGTTTTGCTCGAACGGGGTCGCATGTGGACTTCAATTTATACAGAAATTCCCTGAAATGAACGTTTCTAACAAACCCCAATTTATTGTTTGTTAAAAAGTTTAAACAGACTGGGTCCATGTTAGAAAAAAGGGAATGTTGACAGCAAACATTTCTAACAGAAGAAAAATTAGAAAATTGGGACTTCATGGAAAGAAGTGTAAGAAAATCGCTACCCCCTCGCATTAAAACCTGTATTTGATATGAGAAAAATTGACTCGCTCTCCAGATTTAACCCATGTGATTATTATTTTTAGGGAATGCTTAAAGAAAACGTTCATGCTACAAATCCCTATACGCTCGACGAAAGGCGTGTATTTTGTAATATTTCGACTGCAGAAAATCGTGGAGTGTTCAACAGGTAACAGGTTTGAATAGATACATTTCAACACGTAAAGAAGGCGTAAGCATAACATATTCATATTCGTTCTTCCGCATCATTAGCATTATTTAGGAAATATGCCTGTCAACAACCCGGCGACTTTCGCAGCATTAGGTAATTTCCCTAGCGTAACAGATAGCTAGTGGGAACAAATGACAAACTTTTGAACAGTAGGCAGTAGGAACTGAATTCTTGCAGCACGTCACGTGCCGTTGTCTATGCTACTTCCACAAGTATGCAATCTTGACATATCCGGTATGGGATAGTTATGAATGAAAGCTAACATATTTTATTTTGTTTGGAAATGTTAAAATAATTAATATTTTTATATCACAATCTGCCGTTTCTACAAAGACCGCCAAAGAAAATCTCACTGCACCTCGCGTCTACGTGGCCTTGCAAAGCTATGGCCATTTTATTGTAAGCTTTAGGCCGCGGAGCAAGGATGCGCCACTCCTTCTGCTAAATAGTTGCACCAATAACCACAACAAAGGTTACAAAATGGCGTAGAAACGAAATATATGTTTACGCTCTCGATCGTATTGGCTAAAAGAGAAAGAGGTAGAGTGAGTGCATTCAGTTTGCATACAGACCTCTTATCGTGATTGGTAGCCCATACCTTATCGGCTAGAGCAGCACACGCCTTTGAAAGAGTTAAAAGCTAAGGGGAAAACTTGATGAGCGCCAAGGTTAGCGAAACGTAGAATATGTAGTGTGAGAAGATTTTTAGGGGGCGCAAATTAAAGCTTGAATGGTATTCATTAAATACATAGCAAGGCAGCACTTTATAACAAAAATAAACAGAACTGTATTCTCACAGTGATATCAATGCTTGCTGCTGCATAGAACTAAACATTACTAAATAATAATTAATAAAGCAGCATGTTTTCCCTCTAATTAAAACTTCAGTTGGTTAATATACCTTTACTAACTTATTGCTGATCATAGGAATACAACAGGATTATAGACAAAAATATAACCCAATTTTATTACCATAATATGTATGTCATTTTCGGTAAACCACATACATATACATATTTATCTCTAGTTTCTAAACATGATCAGTCAATTATAACAAAAGATTAATTTGCATTTAGTAAACGAATATCATCATCTGCGGATTTTTTACGGGGAGTGCCCACTTTCTGACGAGTATGTAGACAGTCTTCCCCACTTTCCTGGAATTTTTTATCCAGTAATTTACTATAAAAACACTTTAATGCACTGCCGTTGCAATTGCTATAACAGTGCGACCAGCCTCCCACACACCAACGATACGTCCACGAGTAATTTCGCTAGTATACGGCATGACTGGTTCTGAGACAATAAACATGTTTTGGTTTCAATAACACCAGAAGAAGCAAAGGCATTAACCTCCCCTCTTTTCTCCCTTATTGCTGTGTTATCAAGCCACCACGCTCTGCGATAGGCAAGGTGAAGGAAAGCCTCATAATACCCCAGAAATAGATACAAAATCCGCCGAAGATTTTCTTTGGCACTCTGTGTACTTATCTTGTACTTTGGTCCTCTGACAAAAAAAAGTATGTAACCCAAGTATAATAGGACTAACCGAGTATGCAATACAATAATAGCTATTTTAGACAGCAAGTTTAAGCAAACGAAATTTAATACTGCGGGTTTTCCTACAACAAAACAAGAAAATAAATTGTAACCTTCAACTGAGAGAATAATTAATGTTGAACTCCTGCGTAAGAATATAACAATTTCATTTTCTTCAAATCATTTTGGCGCCTTACGTCATTCTTTTAATGTATAAAACGTGTCAGCATACAGTTGCAGTATGTAGGAATAATGTCTCCCATTTCAAGATACGTGCTCCACGGGGGTCACGCCCTGCAGCTTGAAAACTACATTAGATGATCGTCCAAATTTTAATGTCAGTGTTCTGGCTAATATTTTATATACCTTACCACAAGCGTAAATAGAGGTCGTACTGCAACTGAGCTAATTGCAGATTTCACACAAAATACTGTTTTGAAACTAACCCATTAAATTATTACTTTCTCTACTACGTATAGTAAGTAGGGGAAGTATTGTATTCCACTCAAAAATTCGATACCGAGATTTCACCGGAAATACATGTTTTGAAACCCCCTGAATCCAAAAAAAGCATTTCTAGACATATGTCCGTGTGTGTGTACAGCATAACTCAGAAAGGAACAGTCGGATAAACACCAAACTTGGTATTTAGGTTCAGTATCTTCCAGAGATGCAACACGAAGGTTTTCAAGAAAATCCCCCCGCCCCAGATTACCCTTTGCATGGAACATTTTCCGAAAATTTTGATTTTTTCAAAAATGGCTCTAGCGATTTTGATTAAAATATCATATGTTTAAGATATTTTCATGACAAATGAAATGTATATCTCGAATTTTCTGCGAATGTCTCCAAAAGTATTCTTCATTGTAAACGACTTTTGCATAAGAGATAGACCAAATTTTACTACACAAAAAGTGTAGATCGCGTTAAAATACACAATTTATGTCATATACATTTTTTTGTTCAGTGAACCATTTTCGAGATATTGCTTGTTATTCCCTTAAATTTTCCAATACTTATACTTTTTCTCAAATGGAACTTCGTTATTCATTTTTTTGTCCTGGTAATGCAAAGAGAATGGAATGCGCCACATAGCAACCAGCACTTAAAATAATTGACTACCGCTTAAAGCCTACCAATTCCCCTTGCATCTACAAGAAAATTAGCAATATGATTAACATTTCGATATCTCGATTAACATGAAGCATATGGAGAATAAGCGTTTGTAAAAATAGTTTGTACAACAGTAGAGAAAGTCATGTGAGTGTAACACATCAGATTTTTTTTAGAAAAAGTTTATTATGTATGTGAGGAGAGAGAGGAAAGAAGAGGGAGAGAGACAGAGAGTGGAAAAACTCAGAAATAGTGATGTTTTGGTTTTTTTTCTCAAAATGGTTAATAATTCTAATTAAATATTGGAAATATTGGCACGGCGAACAAAACGCACATCTTAACTTTTCTGTAACCTATTTCATACAATTGGAAAACCATAAAGGATGCAAGAAAAACGTACTACAGTAAAACTATATACAAATATTCTTAAAATACAGTTTATGCTAAATAGTTTTTAACAAGTTCCGAAATATTCTAAATGTTTAGTGTTTCCAACATTTTAAGCATTACACCTTGAAATGTTAACTGAGAATTTTTTTTTATTTCATGGGTAGTGATAGTTATACCGATCTGCTTCTAAAACAACATATTTTTACATAGTAGTAGTAGGAGGGTTTTAGGGCGCACGACTGCTATAGTCATTAGCGCACAACATATTGTTACATGTTGGGGTGAAGGCCAAAAGTTTACTGAAAAAATTAATTTAGATCACCCCAACACGCACGTTGTGGGTGGCGTAACTCGCTGGCAGCCAGAGTCCGGGTCCTTGGTGTGGAGAATTAAGGGGAAGGCGTGGGTTTTATGCTATTTTGAGAAATTACGTAACACACATTACCCTTACCTACCTGAGTTTTATTCACAACACGTTGGCGACTATACATATTGAACAAAGGAAAAAGGATGGATGGAGATGCCACTAAACCGTAGACCGGCCACACACACACACACACACACACACACACACACACACACACGTCTGGCTCCGACGAACACTTCCACTAGAATGACGCTCATTCCCCCCTCCCACCAACCGTGTCTAGCCAAAACCAGACAGGGTTGACGTCATACCAGATAGTTTCAAACAGATCTTTCCCTTTGGCGTGATCCGCACCGAAAGGAATGACCGTTAAACCGAGATATAACTAAAGAGACACAATAACGCACAACAGTATGTCTGGTAATGGCAATAAAATTAATAATACGCCATAATATTACTGTGACAGCCCTCCATGCACATAAATTTGTAATCTTATATGCGCATGGACTAACCAAAACTTTTCTGTTAACATTTATCACTGTTAAGGAGAAATGGATAAGGTGAGATTTTGTAAGACTAACTGATGCCGGGTTTATCTTGAATGACGCGACTGGCGGACCACCGCTCCCACGACACTGCTATACGAAACCGTTCGTGCAATAGCGGCGGGCCGAACCACCGTTTCTTCCCTACATAATGCTAACGATGCAAAACACTTATGTTACGCTTATCTGCCGGACCAAGTTTTTGCAACCGAAGTTTTGGTAAACGCAAACCGGACACTGTCTTCTAATTTGTCGAGCATATGAGAGTGTCTCGTATAAAGGAAAGCGAACCAATTATTCTGCCATTAAAACTGCATTTTAATGTATATTTCTTGAACTTCTTTCCACAACAGCCCCTATCTCGTTGACCGTTTATCTAATACAGATGTAGTCTTTTTAAATTCATCTAACAACCTATAAGTTGTGGGTTTATTGTGAACGCTGACACTAGGGAATTTCTGTATAAATTGAAGTTGAGGTCTACGGTTTGAGAAAAACTTAGCACAATAAATACACTTTTTGTGGTAAACCTATGATAACTTACATAACTTATTCCACGATGCCAAACAACGTGAGCTAAGCTACCACAGAGCGAGGTCAAAGTCAACAGCCGCCAATCGCGTAATTCGAGATAAACCTGTTAAAATAACTATAAAAATAAACTACATGTAGAGAAAGTCAAGTAATTGTTACACTTCTAATATTTTTGCGAATTAACTAATTTCATTATGTGCGAATTAACTAATTTCGGAGTTTTAAAATAGTTCAGAAAATATGCGAAGACTTTCGGTTTCGTTTTCGCACATAAATCTGTAGAAGAGGAGCGGGTTTGTTTTTCTCATCTCTGTGAATCTGGGAACCGTTTTAAAACAGCTGACAGAAAGAAGAGTGATCTAACTTCAGGAGCAGTTAATTGCAGATTGTATCTTCCGGCAGACGGCACCAGAGAAAGACGTCAAGAATAACAATAAAACAATCTGCGCAGACAGGCTTGCGTGCAGACGCCATTAAATTACACAATGCGAACTCTCTTCCAACAAATATTTGTGTGCCGTTTTATATACAGTGTATGTGTACTGCCTATACATATTTATTGTGTTTTTACGAGCTAATTTTGTAATATGAGTTACTAGGGAATCTTTCATACGGACGCGAGAGAAAATTGCACAATTATTTCATAAAAGCTTTGATTCAATGCAACTGAAATCTTGTATCTTGCTTGCAATTATTAGCATAGCATTCTAATTAAATGTTATCTGTCGTTCGCAACACAAAGATCCAGGGCCAAATCCTCGTACTAGCTACTTTGAATGTGTTTTTGCAGAGAAGCATTGCATTCCACCCAAATATTCAATAACAAGAGTTCATTCATGTTTTGAGGCCCATTTTTAGAAAAAGGTTCGTGTGTGTGTGTGTGTGTGTCTGTCTGTCTGTGAACACCATAACTCAAAAATGAAAAGTCGGATAAATATCAAGCTTGGTATTTAAGTTCAGTATCTTCTAAAGATACGAGATGAAGATTTAAAAAAAAAATCCCCCACCTACAACTATGCTTTACAGGAGCTTTTTTGCCACCCTATGTAGTGGTTGCCATGCTAGCCTCTAGTTTCGCAGGTTCAAACCCGGCGGAGGGCGATGGATTTGTTTCGGGCGTAAAAATCCATAGTATGGAAGGGAAGTAAAGCCGGTGGTTCCGTGTCGTATATTTACGGCACGTGAAAGGACCTCAAGCCTTATAAAGAGGTCTCTGAGAAAAATTTCCGGTCTTTCACGTATAGAATGAGACGCTAAAAGACCACAGCAGTTAAAGAGCGTCCGTAAATAAAAACTCAGTTTATTTTTAGGGAACATTTTTCGAAATATTTGATTTTCTAAAACATGGTTCTAACGATTTTGATTAACATACCATATATTAAAGATGTTTACATGACAAATAAAATGTATATCTTCAATTGTTTGGTAATAGCCGTGAAGGATTAGGATGGAATTTTGTATAACTGATAAACGATAAACGCTAAGCGCTAGACGAAAATGTACTAAATGTTTTGAATTGCTCAATTCTTTGTCATTCTTTTTAACTCCTGTGGATAGTTGTTTCTCGCGATTGCATAGAAAGAGTATGCCATTTTAAGGCCAGCATATAGCGTCCAGTTCTTAAACATTTGACTGTCGCTGTTCTCTTTCTATCTATAACGAAATATGTAATGTATCTATTTCTGCAAAGGTTTATCTGCATTGAAATTAAGTAGGTAGAAAAACAAGCTTTCATAAGAATATTTATATACACACTAATAAATTATACAGAGTAGAGAAAGTCATATGAATGTAACATATCGGATATTTTTAATTGTCTCCTTCAATTCCCAGGTAGATACTACTCAGTACCACTTCTACCAGAGAATACGATTTATTATATTTTACTAAAAGTTGTGATTTGCATGCACCTCTTTTTCTAAAAATGCTTTTGTTGGATTCCGAGGTCCTAAAACAAGTATTTCTGCTGTGAAGTCTCTGTATCGAATTTTTGGGTCGTGTGGATTACCTCCTCTACTTATTATGGGTAAAGTAGACGAGAAATTAAAAAAACTCAGATATTCGCAGTCTTAAGATGCAGGGCTTTTGCTTTAGCGAATCTAATTCATTAAGTATGAACGTCGAAGAACACAGAATGCCACTGGCTGCCAGACCTTCGCCGTGGCCTTCACCCTAGCAACTTTTTCGCCATCACAAATCCTAGACCCCCTCTGGCTAGTACAGCTCCTGACAGAGGATCCATTATCCTAATACTCCGGCTCGTGGTGTGAAGTATACATCCGGTAACCTTGCTGCTGCAGCAGATACCATATCGGTGTTCAACACAATTGAACGGAAACCTCTGCTGGACCATCTTCTCTTGTGATTAATGCTTTCCCCTCAAACCTCTTCCGCTTTCACTAATTTATGTTTTAATCGTGCCGTCTGACGTAAAAGTATTTTATGAAAAACAATGCACGAAGCCTCCCCATTAATAATAAAATACAACCCAATAGGTTGGTGAACTCTCCTGAAGTTAATCCGCAAGCGTTTAATGCATTTAACTTACGGAGTACAAGAGTTCGTGTTGCATTATATAGAAATTGCATGCAAGTTATTCAAGAGCAAAGGAAGAGAAAACTGCTTTATGATTATTAGCATATACAAAAAATACTATCGTAATAATTAGAATCCAGATGTTTAGGCTTTTATAACATCCCGCTTCACTCGCTGGTGCGTCGAACACAAGATCTCTCTAATCTCTCGCAGTAGCATTCACTGTACGTCACAGCTGTCTTCCCCAGCTCACTCGTAGAATGCACTTTCGTCGTATCAGAAACGCACCCTCTAACTTACTCGACAGCATACTCGCTTATACAGTGCTTTTCCTTCACACTGTGGCCGCCGCACGAGGGCTCGCGCGCCAGCCGTTGCAGCTCTGAGTCCCGCCAAACAGTTATAATATCTCCGGAATCATCCCATGTTATCTTATTTACAGTTACAATTACAATATCATAATATATGTTGGAAATGTTATCATTTCTCACATATTTTCAGGAAATTTTCATTCACATTGAGGTGTTCAACACTCGAAATTGAATGAATTTATGACCTGATGTTCTCCTTTATTTCTTTCAATGTATGGAATTTGTTGCATACAACTTATTTTTCAAATTCTTCCATAGTTGATGATCAAATACAGTTAAAATGGGATCCTGAGGGTCATAATTGTTTACTGATTACCCTAACTTAAAAAAGTCCTAAATTAAATTTAGTGACTCATCAGCTGTTTGCGCATTAGCAACGTCTAGTTGGAAAAATCTGGACTGATATTTAACGTCATCAACTGTTCAAAAAAATATAGTCCTAATATTCTGCATGCATTGTGCGTAAAATCGGGTTTTTCTATATTCCAATATGTGTTACTTTGCGACGAAACATAGCCATATAAATGGAACCATGCTTCGCCAGAGAAGAATATTAAGCGTGAATGAATTACGATCGTACTCTACCACTTCGCAGAATCAAATTATTCTTTGTTCAGAGTCTTTTGAGACAATGGAAAGGGAAGGTAGAAAACTGTTGCTCGTGCCCAGGTCGTCTACATGTGACAGCTCTTTGGAATAGCTGCCGCTTCTTATCTCCCCCTTTTACTGTCTCAAAAGACTGAATGAAGAATATCGAAGTTTGCCCCACTCTGATGATCATTTGAAAAATATAGTGTATGCAACAAATCCCATACATTGTAAAAACTAAAAGAAAATATCAGGCGAGAAATTCACTCAGTTTCGAATATTGAACTCTCGAGTATGAATAGAAAATTTCCTGAAAAGACGCCAGAACTGTGTGGATACAGAAGGATAACATTTCCAACACTCTTGTGATAAGGTATGTGCTTATTATCGTTGTACTAATTGTAACTATGATAATTGAAGCGACTGCGGAGATATTATAATTGTTTCGGCGGGAGTCCAAATTGCAGTGGCCGGCACGCGAACCGCCATGTGGTGGCCGCAGTGTGAAAGAAAAGCACTGTAGAAGAGGTGCAATAATGCCACGAGCAAAGCCACTATATTTACTTACGTAGACCGTGGTTTACACTTATGCTTTGAGATCTGAATGACCTGTGGTAATTAAATGAAATAAAGTTAAACAGATGCTATGGCTCATGGGAAAGAGTATTCGCCGTGGACACAAAAGGGCTGCTTGATTGAAAGGGCGCTCTCGGCGGCTCCAGGAGTGAAACGGTTCTGCGAGT
This sequence comes from Deroplatys truncata, assembly GCA_030765065.1. NCBI lineage: Eukaryota > Metazoa > Arthropoda > Insecta > Mantodea > Mantidae > Deroplatys > Deroplatys truncata. The sequence goes on from CM060986.1 coordinate 49,548,532, forward strand.
TTGGAAATGTTAGGGACTTCCGCGCGTCTTCTTGGCCTATCTGCATACTGCCTGTATCCTCCTGTGTTTCCTTCACCGCATCCCTATAGGCTAAATCGCCTATATCTACACCTATAGCTTATGCGGAACAAAAAGCCACACCCTAAGCGGGAAGGCATCATCATCTAGACAGCTTAGTAGTTATAAGCCAGCAGCAGCACCAGTGTTGACATAGGGATGCGAGGACTGGAAAATAAACGTAACAGATGGTAGGAAATTTAGAGTTGTTACATTCCGTAGCAGGCGCTACTCTTCGAGACAGAAAAAGAAATTAAGATAAACGAAGTTACCTTATATTGTAAACTTTTATGGTCACTGTTGTCAGGAATTAAAGTACTTTTTAGTACACGCTCTCTAAAATATTTGCTTTTAGGACTGTTTACACGCCGAAATGTAGTAATAAAAAAATCTAATGATGACAATGACCAGTCATACCAACTTTAACTTGGTCATAAAACAAGAAATGTAATCCAACATTGTTTTTATGTTAATCATAAGCTTTTAAATGCAAAGTGGTTTAAGCATTGAGTGTTTGGACCATAGTAAAGAAGCTTTCAATTTTTCGTGTAAATAAGTCTTTATGTCGCATCTTCGTACACCAGTCTTTAAATGCCTCCTTACCATACTGCTGCCGAGATTTTGCTGGCAGCAACTCTGATTCAATGTTTCTGACTTGAATTGAAATCTCCTCGGAATGTTCACCCATATTTTTAGTCACAAACTTGTTTAGAAACGAGTGTCATCTACATCCACATTTCGTATTGTAACGGGTCAACGCTTCCTAGGAGGCGTTGGTACGGTTCATAGCGTAGGATTCAGGCAGGTGTGAGAATATGTCAACAAATGGCTGTCTATGCCATTTATATGTATGTAGTACTTACATTACATTTATTTAGTTTATTTAATATAACTTAGAGAGCTTTTACTAAAACACTAATGCATGCAAAAGCTTAACTTTGGTCCGCTAAAACCTTATTTTGCGTGCTTGATATATAAATAGCTATTATGGTTCAAGGTACGTCTTGGATTAATTAGATAAAGACTTCGAAACATAGCAAAGTAGAGCTCATAAATATAGAAAGTTGTGTCAAATTATTTTATAGCCTTAGCCATTTTCAAAATGCTCCATGTTGCAAGTTTAGATCTATCCTAAGCTTCATAAAGCAGATATGCTTGAAAGTTTTTTGCTCTTCCCCCCCTTTATTTTCTATCCATCGCAAGAGTTTGTTAGAAGGAATAACCATTTGAATGCTATTTCCGCATATTGAAACCACCTTTGAAATAATTCCTAGGTAAAAATACAGTGTGTATACAAGTGATTATGGGTTTTAAGCTTACGTCTTCTCTCTAAGGTGTACAATATAAATTTTAATTTTAACTTAAATTGAAAACATACACAGATTTTGTTTCGTTTTGTAGCCATTCTAACGAAATAAACAAAACTGGAACTCGCATGCAAAAAGTTTTTATGTCTTGGAATTCGCGAAATATAATGTAGCGGACAGTCCAGCGGGCATTTGTTCTTAATGCCCCTTCTCAGGTGGTAAAATCGGATCCAAACAAAGGGTGTCTCTCTAAAGGGAAAGGGGCCGGACAACCACGTGTCAGATGAGAACATGGGGAGAGACAGAATGGTGGGCGAGTCGAGAACCAGCAATCCCAAAAATGATAGTGTGGAAAGCATTAAGGAAATGTCTCCATCATAGACAGAATTAATGTAGCAGTAGGATTGGTTATACCAGACATGCTAACGTCAGTATGACAGGAAGTGGATGTATGTCTAGTCACAAATGGATCCCATATTGAACAGTTGTTTTACTTCAGTTTAAGTTATGATTCAAAGTTACATAGATTGTAAGTTTAAAACACCTATAATAATTTGTGTACACCTGTATATAATGAATAACTCTTTATACGAAAAGTAAAATGCACAGCGAATATATGTGGAATCTTTAATTGGTAGAGAAGTCGTGTGAATATATCCCTTCCATCCCAAACAATTTCTCTCTGAAACTTATTCTTAGAATACATGAAAATAGAAGGAAACAGTTGCAGATAAACGGATAATGTGGACGGAGCCAATGAATCTGAAAGTATAATTAACAGATGTATAGAAATATGAAAGCCGTCCACTTGAATCAAGACAATAGTAAAAGTACAAAGTATATCGTGCCCAGGTGTATTTGTGAAAGGCGCAACGTCGAACTCCAGATCTCGCCAGAATGCGACCGACCTTCGTCAGCTCCTTGAACTTTAGTTCCCAGGAGTTGGCAGTTTACAACACAGTCACGGCAGGCAGTTTCGTACTATTTTCTCTTTCGTCCCTTCTAACCCAGTAACAATAAAATTAACAAAACGGTGTTACCGTGTCTGCAGCAAAGTGGTGATTATCTAGTTAATGGACCATTCGTGTTGGTCCAAATTTTCGTACAGGTGTTCTGGATGTAGTTCCACAAATAGAGAAGTAACATTTGATATGCTATTTAAAAGAATGACATTCAACGCAAACCAAAGTGCAGTGATGTTCAAATGTTAATTAAAAATATAACCGAGCGCGACCGTCCACTCTGACTCGTCCACTCTGGGGTTTCCCAAGTCTTCAGGCGAATGCTGGAGTGGTGTCTTTCAGGGTCGCAAGTGTCACCGATGGTGTTTCGGTGTAGCGTGGCAGGGAAAAATAATCGACATATCTCTTAATAGCTGGTTGCTAGGTGCAGCACCAAAAAAAAAAAATGAATAACGAATTCTCATTTGAGAAAATGAAAAAATTAAGTACTTATGTACTTAAAGATAATACAAATCGCCTGATTGTTATGCACATCGCCAAACGTTGCGGTAGAGAAGGTTTAGTGTATTACACTATGATTAATGCAGTATTATACAGTACGTTTTGGTATTATACGGTATTTATATAGGGTCTTTCAACAAGTGTGTCCTATCTTTGAACTTAAATAAAACACGTTCTATAAATGATAGAGGTTTATTTATGTTTTATTTTGGAACATAATTAATGTCATTATGTGTGGAAGAGAACATCAGTTAAGTGACCGCCACGACTTCGTTGGGTTGCGCGTATACGGTTGACCCAATTTTCAATGACAGAAGAACGTAAATTAGGCCCAAATTCACGAATAACACGCGTGATGTTATTCATAAGATCATTTACTGTTTCTGGCTTGTTTACATAAACTCGAGATTTAACATAACTTCACAAGAAGTAATCCAAAGGCGTTAAATCACATGACTTTGGGGGTCAGTTAACATCACCACAACGGGAAATGATGAAACCGCTGAACTTCTCCTTCAAAAGATCGATTGTTTCGAGAGCAGTATGACATGTGGCACCATCCTGCTGGAACCAGATGTTTCTGAAATCCGTACCATCCAATTGAGGCCAAAAATAGTCCCATATAAGAGCCCGGTATCTTTCTCCATTGACAGTTATAGCTTCTCCATCTTCATCTTGGAAAAAATATGGACCAATGATTCCACCGTACCAAAATCCACACCACACAGTAACCTTTTAGGAATAAAGTGGTCGTTCTTGAATCTGCATTGGATTGCGATTGCTCCATTAGCGGCAATTTTGTTTGTTAAGACAACCATCCATCCAAAAGTAGGTTTGGTCGCTGAAGATGATTTTTGACAAAAATGCGGGTCAGCTTCCAATTGCTCCATAGCCCAGTCAGCGAATACACGGCGCAACCTATGGTCATTGGGCTTTAGTTCTTGAGTTAACACCAATTTGTAAGCGTTAAACTTCAAGTCCAGATGCAGAATTCGCCAAGTTGTGATCGGCAAAAGCCCCAATTCTTGCGCTCGACGAGCAATAATCAATTGTTTCCGTTCTCGCGTACGCTCTCACGAACGGCGCCTATGTTTTCGTTGGAGCGCTTACGTCGATTACCCAGGCGTTCTGTGATTGCTGACAGAACCACTTCTTTCAAATTTATCGATCAAACGCCGAATCGTTCTTTCGCAGGGACGATTATGCACACCGTAAACTTCACGCAATACACGGAAGGTTTGGCGAACAGATGATCCACTTTGATAATAAATTTTCACAATTTCTACGCGTTGCTGAGTGCTGTAATGTTCCATGGCTATTTGTCAATAACAACTGTAACCACATGAAAACAATGACTGCTGTAACTCAATAACAACGGCAGCTATCACATGTTAAAGACAGGACACTCTTGTTGAAAGACCCCTATGAAAAAATGAAGCGACCTAAAGGTTAACGCTATTCGGTCAATTCGGAGAGACGGAGCTCGAATCGGTACTTCCGTAAGCGCTCGGGACAGCCAAGCTTTATTCACAAGACTATTCTTGTAGTAGTATAGCAGTAGTATAATTGCGAACATAACTATAATCACAAAAGTCTTCCGAGAAAATAATTCATATCCGGGATTTCAAACAGACGGACGTTCCAAAGTGTTTCAGCACTGAATATTTGTAACCAAAATACAGTTTATTGATTTATGTTTCTCAAATTGAGTATGACTAAACCTCGTTACACTGTATTGTTTATTGCAGCAGTCTTAGGTTACTGTTCCTGAGGTTGCAAGTGCAAATATCCGTGGAGTTACTGAACTTATTTTCTTCCTCTGATGTGTTATACTCACATGACTTTCTCTACTCTTGTACAAACTACTTTTGCAAAGGCTTATTCTCCACATACTTCATGTTAATCTAGATATGAGATGTTAATCTTACTACTAATTTTCTTGTAGACGCAAGGGGAATTGGTAGAATTTAAGCGATAGTCAAAATATTTTAAGAGCTGGTTGCTATGTGGAGCATTCCATTCTCTTTGCATGTCCAAAACATAAAAAAAACAAAAATAAAAAAAACAAAAATAACAATATATATAAACTAATTGTGTGTTTTAACAAACTCTATAATTTTTGTGTACAAACATTTTATCTATCTCTTACGGTTATCTATCTCTTTTGGGGATATTCCCAGAAAATCCAAAATATAATTTCATTTTTCATAAAATATCTTAAACATATGATATTTTGATCAAATCGTTAGAGCCTTTTTTGAGAAAATAAAAATTTTCGAAACATTTTCCAGGTAAAGGTCAGTCTGGGGTGAGTGGATTTTCTTGAAAAACTTCGTGCTGCACGTTTTAAAGATACTGAACCTAAATACGAAGTTTGGCATTTATCTGGCTTTTCGTTTTTGAGTTATGATGTTCACAGATACACACGGACGTTTTTCTAAAAATGCCTTTTTTGGATTCAGGATGCCTCAAAACATGTATTTCCGGCCAAATCTGGGTATCGAATTTTTGGGTGGAATACAATACTTCCCCTACTTACTATACGTAGTAGAGAAAGTAAAAATATTGCAGTTTTTTATTATTTATGTATGTGACTTTATTTAGTAGTCCGCCCTACCGATAGATGGCAACCATAACATTAGTTTATCGCCCGGGAGGAGGTTTAATACAATTTAATTTTATAACCACAGATTTCACAATTTTTGTAATTATATTTGTAAGTAAAATTAAGTAACACAGACAATATTATTTAATTGTATTACAGTAAAACGAGTTGTAAAAAATAAAAGATATGAATACACTACGGAGAATAGATCTCGAGTTACTTGTGTAGACGTTAAGTAGCAGAACCACATAGTCCAAATCAGTGCTTTGTGGCTTGTATTACAGAGTTGGATAGCGGTGCACGGAAGTTGGCGGTTGTGAACCGCGCGCTTTTAACTTCTCAAGAGACCGACCACCTTTAGTTTGACCAAGTGCACATTCGAATCTAGTTTCCTGATAATGTTATGTTAATATACTTTCAGAAGTGTCCAAACAATTGTATTTACAATTGCAACTCAAAGTTAAATATTTTTCAGCAGATTATAACAATAGAAAATTAAAGTATTTTAATGTTATAAACAGAATATAAATTTCAGTGCCGAAACTTTTAATTATATAGACTTTTAAGTGACTAAAATAACCTATTTTTGTAATGTCTAACCGATAGTAGGCTATTTAAGGGTGTTAATGTAATAAATTGGTTTAAGCTGTTTGCTGAGTGGAGAATGGTTTTAGTTTATAGATGACCTTATTTTTAAAAGCCTTAAAATACAGATAGTTTCGTGTTTCCGGGTGCTTTATGTAAAGTTTGATTAACGCACTGATGCATCCGGCTACTTCAGAAGACCGTATGTTCGTGTCCCTGCGTGCAAACTGTCTCATTGAGCGTGTAACGGAAAATTAGCGGGTCTCGTGTAACGTGTTGGCATGTGAAATGTGTGTCACAGAAACTCTTGACACTTGTTACCAACACAACACGGGTGAAAGCCCCAAATGTAATTAGTTAAATGCTTTCTCTTCATAAACGGCACGTGACAGCGTACACTATGGGATACATTAGACTTTTAACAAAGGGGAGTACGTGGTAATGGGTGTCAGTGTTCTATCGGTTATCGTTGTTTTTGAAAAAAAAATCTAACATTAACTGTTCAGGGATGTATCTATCTACTATCGTTTATTATTATCTCACTTCTACACTCTGTTCCTATACAGGCTACTTCATGCTAATCAAGATAAATCTTTACAAAAGATTTGATGTGTTACACACACATGACTTTCTCTACTCTCTTACAAACTATTTTTACAAACGCTTATTCTCCATATGCTTCATGTTAATCGAGATGTTAATCTTATTGCTAATTTTCTTGTAGATGCAAGGGGAATTGGTAGGCTTTAAGCGATAGTCAAATATTTTACGAGCTGGTTGCTATGTAGAGTATTCCATTCTCTTTGCATTACCAGGACAAAAAAATGAATAACGAATTCCCATTTGAGAAAAAGTATAAGTATTGGAAAATTTAAGGGAATAACAAGCAATATCTTGATAATGGTTCACTCAGAAAAAAATGTATGACATAAAATGTGTATTTTAACGCGATCCACATTTTTTGTGTAGTAAAATTTTGTCTATCTCAAAAGTCGTTCACAATGAAGAATACTTTTGGAGACATTCCCAAAAAATTCGATATATATATTTCATTTGTCATGAAAATATCTTAAACATATGATGTTTTAATCAAAATCGTTAGAGCCATTTCTGAGAAAATTAAAATTTTCGAAAAATGTTCAATGTAAAGGGTAGTCTGGTGTGGGAAGATTTTCTTGAAAACCTTCGTGTCGCATCTCTGGAAGATACTGAACCTAAATACCAAGTTTGGGTTTATCCGACTGTTCATTTCTGAGTTATGCTGTTCACAGACACACAGACACACACACACACCGACATGTTTCCAAACATGCTTTTTTGGATTAGGGGGTCTCAAAACATATATTTCCGGTGAAATCTCGGTATTGAATGTTGAGTGGAATACAATACTTCCCCTCCTTACTATACGTAGTAGAGAAAGTAATATTTACATTACACATTAGTTTGTTGTACAAGGAGGATACAGGAAAGCGAATTGATATTCAGATGTTTAAAAGTGGCTCATCTTGTGCTGGTCTTGAAATTTAATACTATTCCCATGACATTATGAAAAGCAAAATGATGGTTCTGAGCTGGATGTTTCAGGCGGTAACGTCTGTAGCTCGCATTCAGGAGGTTCCGAGTTCAAATCACGTGGGCCGACCAATCTGAGCTTTTTCGTGGTTTCCCTCAGCCGCTAAGGTAAATGCCGGATTGGATATTTAATACCACAAACTAAAGTTCCACCTTAAGTCTACAACAATAGTAAAAATGAAAAACAGATGGTAATGGAGAATGCTCTGCCATTTATCCACAGACAATGAAAGCAGATAAACTGGACGGCACCCTAAATCCATCTACATGGCAATGCAGAAGATCTATGCGCTAGGGTCTCAGTGGACACATCACGAAGCATGTGGCATGGTTACAGGGATGAGACCTAGAAGGCTAACTCCCCACCACACCTCGATCTAAGAGTTATCTACTAACAGATCAGTCTGATATGACCCTGTAGTTAAAGCGACGTAAAATAAATAGAGCAATAAAAAATATTGGTGACTTAGCACTAGAAAAATGTATGATATAGCATTAGAAAACTCAATTCAATATATCATATAATATAAAGTAGGTAGCTCCACGTATGGATAACAATTTGAGAAGATGTTTTGTTATATTATTTATTAGCACCATGCTTTGGGCGTTAAATTTAAGTAGTTTGTATTGAAGGAGTTGTATTATATTACAACTGTTGGGGAGCCGAACTTGTAGTAGTTGCAACCGCACGTATGTTAAACAGTTTCAGGTAGCCTTCGCCCCAAATGTAGTTTCAGGTGGCCTTTGCCCCAAGTTTAAAAAAAAATATTAAGTTTGTAATTTGATTGTTTCTTTAAATATTTATGTTTTATGTTTGCCTCGGCTGCGTCAGTATTTATTTTAGACTTGGCAGGGTTGGATATCTAGGCAGGGTTGTGATGCGACAAGTATGTAGGCTTACACCGATTATAATTTTACTTCACTCCTTTTATTAATGCTTGACACCATTTAAATAACACTTCACTGATAGAGAGCTGTGAGATGTTTTTATTAAATACTTGCAGTTTTTAATACGTAAACTATTTTTCGTCTCGCACGAATACGTATTAAATCTCTCGAGGATGTTTCTCGCGTCCGGTTAGGAACACCGTTTGCAGGCAACTTAATTGATTTCAACCGTCTAAACTTGTAAATTTCTGTATTTCAGGTCTCTAATTGGCTAATCCTACTCCAATAGTGTACCCTCATTTAACTAAAGCCTTTTCTGGTTGTTGATTGACTATTTTACAAACTGTCACTAAAATTACATTATCGTTACTCCAAGAATCACAAGTAGTACTGTTAAACTTTCTTACTTATTATTGCCTCAAGGTTACCTCATTGTTAGCAACTTTAAACCTATTTCTCACAGCTCCTACATTATTAAATTACGTAATATATTCACATAACATTATTACGCATGGATACAATAATACAAGCATATGCAATGACTGTTACATTTTACAAATTATTACATACACATATTGCTTCAAGACGGGCTGTTACTGAGTTTACATATTATATAATTAGACTGAAATACTAAAAGCCAGTGTTAAAAATACTGGCTCAAATAATCCAGGAAATTCAATATATACATTTTATTTGTGATGTAAATATTCTAAATATATGTTATTTTAAGCAAAATCGTTATAGCCATTTCTAAGAAAATCAAAATATCGTAAGTTTTTCCGTGTAAAAGCTAGTTTTGGGTGTGAGGTTTTCTAGAAAATCTTCATGTCGCATCCTAGGAAGTATTTATCCAACCTTTCGTTTTTGAGTTATGCTACACATACATAGACCGTCTCCTAAAAATGCTTTTTCTGGATTTAGAGAATCTCAAGGTGTGTATTTACGGTGCAATTTCGATATCGAAATGTTGGGGTGGAACACAATTCTCTTGGCTACTCTACGTAAGGGTACTGAATCTCATCTAGATGGTTGCCAATATACTCTTAGCTATCATCTGAAACCCTGATCCTGCGCTGTTATTGGACAAGGTCGCCTATTGGTGATCGGTGTAGGAGTTTTGTATCTAACCTGCTGTACTTATGTAATACTTATCAAGGGCGTCTTGTTTCTAAATGGCGCTACAGCAACTTGCAGCAAAACTACTTTTTATAATGGCTCAAGAGATGGCAAATTGTAAATTACTATGAATAAAACCTCTGGGAATATATCTGCACGTTCCATACCAACTATTACGATGGCATAAAACAGTGGAAACGGTGTTTCAAAACGTCCTCTTTATGTGGTTTTATCTTAATTTTACCTTCTCTAACACCCATTTTGTATTTTAGAATGTATTATTATTATTATTATTATTATTATTATTATTATGATTATTAAGTATAAGTCTCGATATCCTCTTGGGCGGTAGGAAACCCTTGGTAACATGCGTCATAATATAATAATAATAATAACAACAATAACCTTGTCAAAAAGTGTTGTTAAATAAAATGGTACTATTATCGTCAGTCTTATTAATGCTTTCATGATTATTATTAACTTAACGGTACTCAGCTAGCAATAAAACACACAACTTATTGCCGGTGTTACGCCCCTCCATCTTTTGCAATTTGTAATTTAGCGGCTAGAATTATAAAAGAGAGGAGGTAGAAATGTGACGTCCTCAGAAGACGAAGCTACACATTTTAATACCAACCCAAGACTAGGAATAGAACTCCTAGTGGAGGGGCACTTGGCACTTACGGAGATCCGTTGTGCTTAGGCCTCTAACTGCGGCCTCCGTGAGGGAGAGGTGAGGTTAGAGGAGACGCGACAGGGCAGAGAACAAGGTCCCTACAACTTCCATATTAAAACTTCCCGGATGGCAGCAGCTACAAACAAACTCCCTCCCGCTGCAGGCTTGCACATCCCACTGGGGGACCCGGGACTCGGGAGACCGCCCTCATTCCGGGGGACAAAGTTTTATATAGAGCATACTTTTCCCCTGTCATGCAATGCCGAGACTCCCGCCGACACTTGCAACCTTGAAACGACCAAGCAGATGAAAGGTGAAGTGAAATGAGAATGGAGGTGAAATGGAGGGACAGGAAATTCGAGGGATGTAAATAACCTTCCCAGCATTTGCCTAGCAACCCGGAGAAACCCGAAAAACCCATGGGTCAGAAAGATAGACCGCAGGATTCAAACCCATGACCTCCCGAATGCGAGTCATAGATGCCGCCTGAGCCATCCCGTTCGTAAACCTAAATCCCCTCGTTTCTAAGGGCCTCTTTTGAGTTTCTCTGTTAATTTCTATAACAAGTCGGGGCAATATTACATTGCGCCCAAAAATTGTGTATCGAGATTTGACTGGAAATACGTGTTTTGATGCCCCGAATTAAAAAAGAAATAATATTTTTTACTAATAGGTTGGCTCGTGTATAAACAGCACAACTCAGAAACGAAATGTCTGATAAACACCAAAGTTGGTATTTGTGTTCGGCTTCCAATGATACGACACGAAGATTTTCAGTGAATGCCCCAACTCAAACTACCATTTACATAGAAAACTATTCGTTATCTTTAATTTCCTTAGAAATGTATCTAACGAGTTTGATTAAAATGTGCTTAAAATTCAGCATGCATTTTCTGCAGTTGATAAACGACAAGAAATGGACAGGCATCGTGTTAATCCACAGAATTTATGCCCAAATGGGATTGTTTGTATCATTAACCATTTTGAAATACTTTCTTATTGGTTTGACTTTTCAAATGCTCGTTTTTGTTATCGTGCTCATACAAAGAATATGCAATCTCAAGGCGAGTCACCCGCTTTTAAATATTTGACTACGGTTCAGTCTACTACGTTTCTCTTGTACCTACAACAAAACGTGCAATGACACTATTTTTGAAAACGTTTATCTCGATTAAATAGTTTATAGAAGAGAAAGGCTTGCGTGTATAGCATAAGACTTTCTTCTCTCAAGCGTACATAATTCTGTCAACATTTTTTCGGTGCCAAAAAGTTAAAAGTGAAAACAAAAATACTAGTAGAATTTCTCAATTACGTTAGAAAACTTGAGTTTAGATTAATAAGGCCAAAAAACAAACAAACAAACAAATCTACGCGTTTAGAGCCGGTAACTGTTACACACTTCGAGATTAATCATACAAAAGCTTTTTTATTGCTAATGTTCTTATGCTATTATATATTAGATTAAAGTAAAGCATATATTTCTGAAACTCAAACACCTTTTAAGTTTAATTTCTGCAAAGTTTTAAAATAAAATCAAGGAACGAGCATTCCAAAGCTTTAAAATGGTCCAATTTATTAAATAAATGACAATATATGTTCCAAAAAGTTAGAAGTAAGTGTTTCTGACTATATTGAAGGACATAATTGGCACACTAGTTTGCACAAGCTCACCATCATCGTCCTCGAAAGAGAGTGCTTGCACTGTAGGCGTCTAATATCCACAGGTGTACCAAAACAAGAAGAAGAGAATGATATAAAAGTTTAAAGCACTTGAATATACTTCAGAAGCAAAAAAGAGAACCCTTGAATGTTTTCAATTATACTTATGTTCACAGCTGTTCACTTTGAACGCGCTAACACTTGTATTCCGTCACTTGAGTTATGAATCATTTATAAAACACTTTGCAACCTGTGATTAGAGTGAATCTGCTCTAAGAAATGAATCTCTGACATGACAGACTGATTAGGCGCTGCCTCTGTAACAACTTCCTCGTTCAAACAAGACTGGTATTAATGAATATTATGAATATTAACAGCGGGCGAATTTTAACTTTCTGCCAGTCTGATGTACTGGCCTTGCTTGGGCTGTAATTATTTTAAATTCACTTTCATCTCTTTCCTTCGTTAGTCTTCCTCGTCAGAAGCTCAATAACATCTCGGGGTTATGTAAGCCATATTTTACGCATGCTAATGAAATTCCTCCGTCCCCTTGGTTGATTCGCGATCGCCCTGCTTCGCTTTATCGCTCATATCAATATAAACTGAAAGCTTACATTTGTGTGAAGATTTTCCTTCCGTACAGCTAAAATACCTTTCGTGCTTTTATACTTTCTTTGTCACTTCCCTTAGTATGATCGAGACTTTTGGAAGGTCCCAGACTCGATTCCCGGCGACTGACCAAAGGTTTTCCGTGGTTTCTCCGGGTGAATGCTAGGATGGTTCCTCTTATACTACGACTTTGCTGCCCCTCATTTCCCGTACCATAATTACCTTCATCATCTGTTTCAGGGTTGTCCCTTTGAATGCGTTCGAACTGGAAATGTTAGGGACCGTGTATGCTTGCGGCGTCTTCACCTGGATCTGGTCCTCATCTCCCTCATTCCTCCCAAGGGATCACGGTAGAAGCACAAAGGGTCCATTGGCCTACGTGCGGTGCTCTGTTCTGATTGCTAGGGTCCCTCCTTTTTCGTTTAGTATGTCGACAAAGTATTGCATTCCGCCAAAAATATTCAATACGTAGATTTCTCCGGAAATACAACCTTTGAGCGACCTTGAATTAAAAAAAATTAATTTCAGAAAAATACCCCCCACGCGCGTATGTATTTGTGTCTATGATGCCACAAATTGTTACAAATGCCCCGTTTTCTCTGGAACTATGATGGGAAAATTATGTTGTACGGATATAAAGATGACTGCTTAATTATGTTAGTAAAACTCAAAAAAATGGGTATTTCTGAATACAAATTAGCATATAAATTTGAAATTCTGTATGTTTTACAATTGGTATTTATTTACAAAAGTTCTGTAAAAAATTCACAGTGATATCTTGTGCAAAGGGCACCTTGTAGTCAATCTGTTAAAAAACTGATTTTCTTCGTTTTACTATTGAAATCTCCATTCTTTTCTGAATCCATTGATATTTAAAATATGGATTGTGGCACACTTTATTGTTGTCAAATTAGGAATTACACATATGTAATATTTAAATAAGTAAGAATTGTTGTAGTTTTTTGCATTTTACCGTAACTTAAAATTTTCTACACTTAGGTACCACTATCTATAAAACTAAAAGACCCAGGAAGCTGAAAGCTTCTCAGAAGCTAAAATATCACATGAAATTTGTCCTAATTTTCAAATAATTTAGATACAATAATTTTATGCATTGAAAAAAATTAGCTAAAATGTTTAAATTATATATTAGCTGTGATTTATTTACTAAAAAATTAGAATCCACTCGTTCTATCAGAAATGCCATTTTATGGGTACAACGTAAGTGTAGACCCATTAGAATAGATAGTTACTTAAATAATGGTTCCTGAACGAACTTCAGCCTAAAATTTGTATTTCTGTGTATTAGCTACATGGCTGTCACACGTACCTCTCTGCACTTACATATGCATTTTAACATGCCGATTTTAACCGGGTGCATGGGTGCTTCATGAATAACATGTTGATTTTCGCTGGCCCAATAGCGTGAGTTATTTGAGTTCACATAGTCGAATCAATGGAACCATGCTTCATCTGTGAACCATGTGATGGACAATATGACAGGATTCTGCACAATGAACACCTGAAACCAACGACAATAATTCAGTCGTCTATCCTTATCTGGTTTCTGTAACTGATGGACAACCGTAATCCTATACGGCTTTAGGCCTGCACTTTTCACAGCTCTCTGACACATTGAGTAGCTGTACCCTGTCTCCTGCGACAAACGTTTTAATAATTTTTTTGGGTAACTAGATCCAGTCGTGCTCTTACACCAACAACAACCGTGGGAAGCCTAGAAGAATGAGTTTTGCCTTTTTTACTCACCAGAGATCTAGTTGTTTCCAACTTGTTTACCACTCCCAGAATTGTGTTTCTTTGGGGAGGATTCCGAACATCAAATTCTCTCTGCTATGCCCTTTGAGTAACTTTAATTGATTTCGTAATCCAGTATTGCTTTACAAGGAAGAGTCGTTCATTTAATGTGTACTCCATTTTCACGTTGACTAGAACAAAATCCCCAAAACAGTTGCCGACAATAAAACTAACAATTACGAATAAAATATGAACATCTGCGCATCTAGTGACAGACAATCGAAACTCCAGAACATTCTGCTTAATTTTGGGCTGAAATTGGGGCATTGAGTGAATTTCGAACAGAATAATTAAAGAAAGAAGTGTGTCAGTTCTTCATAAATCACCCTGTGTTTTTTGCCCAAAATAGTACGTAGAATGTGCACTGAAAGAATTATGGTTGTATCTTTGATGGTTCAGGCGATATTCACATTAAAATACCGATATATTTTTCAGCGAAAATGAGCGTTTTTGACTACGAGGTGCCCCTAAGGATTACAAATTGACAAATCTATCATTAAAAACAGGGGCGTTTAATATCCACCTCCCTTAAAGTTTCAAGGCCTTTGAGAATACTAAATACTTTTCAAGGAAGATCGGATCCTATGTCCGTTCTCTTGCCAGAAATATCCTGACAGAGTAACTTTCTCCCAGAGCGGTGCTGCTTTACGTTCTGAAAAGCTTTAATTATGCAAATCCACCCGTGTTTCTCAAGTCATGCGAGGAAAGCTCCTTTCAAAACATTTGCCTCGTAACATGCGTAGCGGCAAACTTTTGACGATCGTTTCTTTCTGTACATTAGGCCATTTTTATAATAACCAGCACCAGAAGTTTACACCCTTTCTGTTTCAGCATAAAAGGTAAAGTGCAGTGACTTTGGTTTATGTTAAATATACGTGCAAATACAGCTGTACATTTAAGATTCGGTTAGGTCGTGATTCTGCTGCGGGGTACTGAAATGACATCACAGTGTTCACACAACGCTGTTTGTAAATGTTAAACGTGACACGAGGAACTCTTGTGGGTCTCTGAGATTAGTATCCCTGCAGAATCTTTTGTTATTTTCTTATGATTTGCAATCTAATGGAAACAAAAGCTCTTGTGCCTGTTTTAAGGGTGCCAATACGTTTATATAAGTTTTGTTGGTTATGTATTTGAGGTCAATTCTCCTGCTGATGTATCATTGAAAATAAAATGTTACTGTTTCAAATTCTATCGAGAAGTGTAAGAGATATTGTGTGATCTCCAGGGCTTAAAAAGGAGAAATCGAAAATACACCAGCCTTTATACTTGGTCAAATATTATTTAAGAATGTTGTCAGTATCGTTACTCATTTCATTGAGAAAATTCCGTCTATTATTACTTTCTCTACTACGTATAGTAAAGTAGGGGAAGTATTGTATTCCACCCAAAAATTCGATACCGACATTTCACCGGAAATATATGTTTTGAGGCCTCCTGAATCAAATAAAAGCATTTTTGGAAACATGTCCTTGTGTGTGTGTGTGTCTGTGTGTCTGTCTGTGTGTCTGTGAACAGCATAACTCGGAAACGAACAGTCGGATAAACACCAAACTTGGTATTTAGGTTCAGTATCTTCCAGAGATGCGACACAAAGGTCTTCAAGAAAATCCCCCACCCCAGATTACCCTTTACATGAACATTTTTCGAAAATTTTAATTTTCTCAAAAATGGCTCTAACTATTTTGAATAAAATACCATAAGTTTAAGACATTTTTATGGCAAATGAATTGTATATCTCGAATTTTCTGGGAATGTCTCCAAAATTATTCTTTATTGAGAACGACTTTTGCATAAGTGGTAAACCATAAGAGGTAGACAAAATTTTACTGCACAAAAAATGTAGATCGCGTTAAAATACACAATTTATGTCATATACATTTTTTTGTTGAGTGAACCATTTTCGAGATATTGCTTGTTATTCCCTTACATTTTCCAATACTTACAATTTTTCTCAAATGGGAATTCGTTATTCATTTTTTTGTCCTGGTAATGCAAAGAGAATGGAATACTCCACATAGCAACCAGCTCTTAAAATATTTGACTATCGCTTAAAGTCTACCATATTCCCCTTGCATCTACAAGAAAATTAGCAATAATATTAACATCTCGATTAACATGAAGCATATGGAGAATAAGCGTTTGTAAAAATAGTTGTACAAGAGTAGAGAAAGTCATGTGAGTGTAACACATCAATTTTTTTCAGAAATGTTCTTAACGATACAAGCTAATTTTTTTTTAAATGTTGCTCTATTATATTATAATACAATGTTTGTCTTGTAAATAGCCTGTGGTGTTCAATACATTCGTTTTATAATTCTCTTTAATTGAAATAGAACCTTCTGTAAACTTTTCTCCGAGGTAGATATGAGATCCTGCTCATTTGCAAAAATTAATGTGGACTGAAGATATTAGAAACTAGTTAAATGTTTTTAAGCTGGAGGCTGAGATAGAAAAATTAGAAATGTCTGGAGAGAACATGTACAGAAAATGAAAAAGGAGGTATACCAAATATTTGAAGAAGTTAAATACTATTACGTTATTTTTACGTTGTTATTTGGGAGCCAATTTGAAGAAGTTGTATTGAAGGAGTTTAATTGTATTTCCACTGTTGGGGAGCCGAACTTGAACTAGTTGCAACCGCACGTATGGTAAAAAGTTTCCGGTAGCCTTCGCCCAAAATGTACTTTCCGGTGGCCTTTGCCCAGAGTTTAAAAATATTAACTTTGTATGTTTTACTATTTCTTTAAATATTACATATTTATGTTTGCCTCGGCTGCGTCAGTATTTATTTTTAGAGACATGGATGTCTTAGCAGGGAGTGGTGCGACTGAAGGATGTAGGCTTACACAGATTATAATTTTACCTCACTCCTTTTACTAATGCTTGACACGATTTAATAACACTTCACTGATATAGAGAGCTGTGAGACTTTTTTATTATTAATTACTTGCACTTTTTAACAGTAAAACTATTTTTGTCTCACACAAAATACGTATTAAATATCTCAAGGACACATCTCGCGTCCGGTTAGGAACACTGACTACAAGCAACTTACTTCTGAATTTGTAAATTTTGCTCCATTTTAGTTTCTGATTGGCTAATCCTAGTCCAATAGAATACCTTCATTTAACTAAAGCTTTTTCTGGTTGTTGATTGGCTATTTTATAAACTGTTACAAAAATTACATTATTGCTTCCAAGAATCACAAGTAGCATTTTTAAACTTTCAAATTCATTATTGCCTCAAGCTTACCTCATTGTTATCAACGTTTAACCTATTATTATCACAGCTCCTACATTATTAAATTACGTAATACATTCACATAACATTATTAAACATGTAAACAATAATATAAACATATACAATGACTGTAATATACACTTTTTATATCTTGTTACATACACATATTGCTTTAAGGCGGGTGTTATTGAATTTATATATTATATAATTAGACTAAAATCATTTAAGTGTTAAAAATACTGCCTCAAATTATAATGAATTATAAGGTGAAAAGTTTTTAGACTGAAGAAGCGATGGTTCAACCTTTTCTTTGCAAATCTATGAGACCGGAGCAAGCCTAAAAGGTTTAACCCCTGAACATTTTTTATGGTAATCTTGACTCATATTTTCAATACTTTATGCAGAAATCTGAACAAAATATTGTACAGTTGGAATTAATTGTTCTTCCACAAGATCCGTGTGTTGGACAAGGTTGGAAAGGTAGAATCAGACGACTTGAAAAATTCAATGCCATAGCCAGGATTTGAACCACGGATCTCCCGGTCTTCGTCCGGTTGTTCTAACCACTGAGCTACCATGGCAACATGCCGATAGGATATTAAATTCCCCAACTGATTCGCATTTTTCCCGGTTAACCTGGCAATGGCATTCAAGTTTTCAAGTCGTCTGATTCTACCTTTCAACATTGCGTAGTTGTATTACAGGACCTGCCTGATTACCTTACAACTTCCAAAAACTACAGCAAAACTTATTACTTTCTCTACTACCTATAGTAAGTAGGGGAAGTATTGTATTCCACCCAAAAATTCGATACCCAGATTTCACCGGAAATGGGTCTTTTATAGGCCCCTGAATCTAAAGAAGTATTTTCAAAAAAACGTCCGTGTATCCTTGTGTGTGGTCTGTGAAGTCGAATAAATATATTTACATGTAAAATTTTGATTTTCTCAAAAATGGCTCTAACGATTTTGATTAAAATACCATATGTGAAGGACATTTACATAACAAAATGTATATCATAAATTTTCTGGAAATACTTTGAAGTCCACTTCATTCGGAAGAAATTTTATATAATCTGTATAACTGGTAAACGTTTAGCGAGGGACAAAAATGTACTACACAAAACATATAGATCTCTTTAAAACACATAATTTATTTCAAATAACTTTTCTTTGTAGCGTCAGCCATTTCTAAGATATCCGTTATTAGTGGTTTGAATTATCCAATACTTCATCATTCCTTTAAAGTCCTGACGACATTTATGTTTCTAGAGATGTCATGGAAAGAGTATAGAATTTTAAGGCCAGCTTATGGCGTCCAGTTCTTAAACGTTTGACTATGGTTGTTACCTTTGTATCTATAACGAAATATATAATATAGCTATTTCTGCAAAGGTTTATCTCGAATTAAAATTAGGTAGATAGAAAAATAATTTCGTGAGGATATTTTTATATACACTAATAAACGACAGATGGTGGAGAAAATCATATGAATGGAACACAGAGTTCTTTTAATCTAGTGGTATCTTGAGTTGTTAAAGAAATTACATCATTCTGATTTTAAACTCCTAGATTCTACCCGTGCAACGCTAGACAACGTAAGGTAACTTAAATGGTAATATTTTAAAAACGTTCTACGGCCATGTTGCGTTATACTCGCGTATTAATGAAACAATTTAATGAATGTCGCTGATGTTTTAGGAACCCTAGTCAGATTCGTCAATTTGCGACAAAGATTTACCATCTGGTGGTAGAAAACACACACCATAGTCATTTAGGTAACTATGGCAACGATGTTTAAAGCGGCTGAATTTCTTCATCTCCAGATTCGGATGTGTATGACGTCAGACGGAACTAACACGTTAGTTAAGTACACAATGACCAGCTCTAAAGTTTCAAAAGATTAACTCGGGTCACTGAATCACATCACCACTAAATAGGCACATGGCCTCAGGCCGAACATTTGTGAAGGAGCGTTTTCACCCACGCCAAGGTGTGAAATCTGACTGTTGTAAAAATAAATATGAGTACGATGTAAAACATTAATCTGCTTGCTTTGTCAGTATTGTATCTTTGAAGAAATCTCCAGCTGAAGAAATATACAATAAACTTGCTCGGAGCATATAAATAGCATCCTTTTCTATAAAGAAATGCTAAAAGTACAATCAGAGAAGTCTAGAACAGGACGGTTTCCTAAAGAGGATGACAGAGGCTAATAAACCTTTCCTCAAGATGAACACAATGACAAGATGGATAGGTCGTGTCTCATTACCTGGACAATCCCCCTGTTCTTGAACCTGGTTCTCTTGCTTCAGAGTTCAGTTAATATATGGCTCTTTGTTCTTTGCAGGAAATGTTGGTTTGCAGTGACTGCATAAAACTAGGAGGTATTAAAAACTATACAAATAATAAAACTGAACCCAGTCTTCAGATAATTTTCTATTTTGGAAAAATAATTGATGCTAACGTGGACTAATCTCAACCCAGAAATATTTTAATTGGTCGAACCGATTGTAGTTTATAATATCGTATACATTACATTCACCTGATTTTCTCTGGCAACTATAGTTTATTATTTACAAAGCATTCTAACAAAATCTTATTTTTATATTTACTTTGTGTTAATCAAGATGTTTGCAGTAATACTTTCATTACACATTCTGGATAAGGAGGCAGAAAAGATGGTAAAATCTTTGAAAAGTGGGTCCTATAAGCTGATTTTCAAATTCCACACTCTTTTCATGACATCGCGAGGAACAACGTATGGTGATAGTATTTGAAAATTACAAAAATACTGGAAAATTCAAACCTATAACAACAAATATCTCTGAAGTGTCTAATGTCACAAAAAAGTTGAACGGAGATGCGTGTTTTAAAGAGATCTACATTTTGTGTACTAAGTTTTTGTATGTTTACCAATTATATAAAATTATTCATTACTGATTTCAAATGAAGAGGACTTTAAGGTGTAAATGTTATGAACCATATGGTATTTTAATCCAAATATATCCATTGTTTACAAAAATGAAAATACCTAAATTTTTTCCATGTAAAGGGTAGTTTTGGGTGGGGATTTTCTTGAAAAGCTTTCGTGTTATAGTCTTGGAAGTTGGTGAACTTGAATAGGTGCGCAGTTTGATATTTATCTGACTTTTTGTTTTTGAGTTATGCTGTTCACACATGCGGGTTCTAAATGTTTTTGATTCAGATACCTCAAAACGTGCATTTTCATTGAAATATCGATATAAAATCTTTGAATTTTTGTGTACCTACTAGATACTAGAGAAAGTAAACAAAAACAAAAATCGTGCCTATTATTAACTTTTTAAAAAACGGTTACTTAGAAGCTTTTAAGCTTAACATTTCTCAGAAGTTTTGTTATTTCAAAATTTTGAATAGGGTGAATATTTAAAAACTTACAACAATTTTTGTTTCTATTAATTGTATACGTAAACCAGCTAATATGAGAAACAATGTAGTTCCGATCACATAACCAGCATAAGGTAGAGGTAAAAGTTTGTGTACTGTTAAATACTTTATTTCACACTGTATCAATTCATACTTCACGGTCATACACACTGCTAAAAATGAAATAAGAGAAAGTTTAGGATACCAAATAATTAAGGAAAAATTGGGACAATATACACAGTACGTCCAATTCCACAAATAAGAAAACAGATTTCTTAGTTTTGATGGTGCGTATTGGTCAAACATGCCAATATTATGTTCATAATCTATATTCAACTTTCTTCTTAAACGGGGACCGGTGTGAATTTTTACTTTCTCTACTACGTATAGTAAGTAGGGGAAGTATTGCATTCCACCCAAAAATTCGATACCGAGATTTCACCGGAAATACATGTTTTGAGACCTCCTGAATCCAAAAAAAGCATTTTTTGAAACATGTCCGTGTGTGTGTCTGTGTGTGTGTGTGTGTGTCTGTGTGTGTGTGTGTGTGTCTGTGAACAGCATAACTCAAAAACGAACAGTCGGATAAACACCAAACTTGGTATTTAGGTTCAGTATCTTCCAGAGATGCGACACGAAGGTTTTCAAGAAAATCCCCCCACCCCAGACTACCCTTTACATGGAACATTTTTCGAAAATTTTAATTTTCTCAAAAATGGCTCTAACGATTTTGATTAAAATATCATATGTTTAAGATAATGTCATGAGGAATGAAATGTATATCTCGAATTTTCTGGGAATGTCTCCAAAAGTATTCTTCATTGTGAACGACTTTTGCATAACTGGTAAACCATAAGAGATAGACAAAATTTTACTACACAAAAAATGTAGATCTCGTTAAAATACACAACTTATGTCATATACATTTCTTTTGTTGAGTGAACTGTTTTCGAGATATTGCTTGTTATTCCCTTAAATTTTCCAATACTTATACTTTTTCTCAAATTCGTTATTCATTTTTTTATGTCCTGGACTTGCAAAGAGAATGGAATGCGCCACATAGCAACCAGCGATAAAATATTTGACTATCGCTTAAAAGCTACCATATTCCCCTTGCATCTACAAGAAAATTAGCAATAAGATTGACATCTCGATATCTCGATTAACATAAAGCATATGGAGAATAGGCGTTTGTAAAAATAGATTGTAAAAGAGTAGAGAAAGTCATGTGAGTGTAACACATCAGATTTTTTTATTTATATCTTAAGCAATTAGCTTGACCTTTTACTTTCTCTACTACGTATAGTAAGTAGGGGAAGTATTGTATTCCACTCAAAAATTCGATACGGAGATTTCACCGGAAATACATGTTTTGAGGCCTCCTGAATAAAAACAGTAATTTTTATGAAAAAGGTCCGTATGTGTGATTGTGTGTGTGTGTGTGTCTGTGTCTGTGTCTGGTCTGTCCGTCTGTCAATCTATTAGTCTGTGGTATGTATGTCTGAGAAACAGCATAACTGAAAAATGAAAAGTCGGATAAGTACCAAACTTGGTATTTAAGTTCGGAGTCTTCCAGGTATGTGACACTAAGATTTTCAAGAAAATTACCCACCCCAAATACCCTTTACATGAAACGTTTTTCGAAAGTTTCGATTTTCTACAAAACGGGTCTAACGATTTTGATTAAAATACCATATATTAGAGATATTTACATGACAAATAAAATGTATATCTTAAGTTTTCTGGAAATAACCTTTGAAGTGCTCTTCATTCGAAAGAAACTCTGTATAACTGGTAAACGTGAAGCGATAGACGAAAAGGTGCTACACAAGAAATGTAGATCTCTTTAAAAGACACAATTTTCTTCTAATAAGTTTTTTTGTGTCATAAGTCATTTCTGAGATATTTATTATTAAAGGTTCGAATTTTTCCCTTCTTGGTCATTCTCATTCTTTAAAGTCCTTTCAAGTTGTTTCTCGAGATTTCATAGAAGCAGTATGGAATATTAAGGCCAGCATATAGCATCCATTTCTTAAACATTTGACTATCGTTGTTCTCTTTGTGTCCTTAACAGACTGTGTAATATAGCTGTTTATGCAAATGTTTATATGGGTTAAAACGTAGTAGATATAAAAATAAGCTTTATTAAGAATTGTTTGCATACGCACTAATAAACGACACGGGGTAGAGAAAGTAATGTAAATGCATCACATTAGAATTTTCACCAGATATTTGTGATATGTTCATAACAAACTTACAGATTTTAAGCTCAATTCCACGAGTAGCTCCTAAGAAAATTTGTTTTCTGCCTTTTTAATTACCTACAGAGGTGTAGGAAAATTTCCTTACAGTACAGTCGGGTCCTGTGCTCGTAACCAGCTGTTCACTTCTGATTGATCTTCGTCACGGTGTAGAAGTGCTTACCTCCAAGATGAACCTTGAGTCAGGGGAACATGTGAAAATCACTTGGGAAAAGTTCTGGTGAATATGGAGGATGCGAGAAAACTTTCCAGTTGAATCTTCTGAGCTCCGCCTGGGTCAAGATTCAACTTGGAAGTTTTCTCATATCCTCCGTATTCGCCGGAGCTTGCCCCAAGTGATTTTCACATGTTCCTCCAACTCAAAGGTAAGCACTTTTAACACCGATGATGAAGTCAAATTAGTGAACAGCTGATTTGAGCACAGGACCCGACCAGGTACAACAATGACTTGGAAAAACTTGTCACGTCCCCAAAATGCTTGGCAAAACATGTTGATTATGTAGAAAAGTAACAGAAGGATTGTGCAATATAAATAAAATTAATTCAACATGATCAATTGTGTGTAATGTTTTTATAAAATAGGGAAACTTACTTATTGGACGTTTTCCTTTTTATGCGTTTTAATTAATAAAATACTTTCCAAAGATGTGCAGTTCGTTATTTTTACCTTCCCAAAAATGTTTTTTTATCATCGTTCTTAAGATTCCTTGAAAATTTCAAAGTAACTGCAAAAAGCTTGCACTGCAAGGAGCAATATGAATTATAAAAAGCACTGAAAACATAATGAAGAAACTGAATAATTTTTAGGGGTAGAGATATGATTTTATACCTCAAAACAACACTCCTGTGTTGGCTAGTGGATTTTGAGAAATCTCAAATTCATTCATCTACAAGTATTTAAGGAAGCTTATTTTTTGACTTACCCTAATATAAGCTATATGTTACCTTGTTACAGTGAAACGCGCCATCGACATACGTAACCGGCCGCGTATTCCTATTCCTGATGAGGACCCGTACAGCGTGGCTGGCAGTGGCGGCTCGTCGGGAGGCAGCTCGGGAGGTAACACGGGCGGCGGTGGCGGCGTGGTGGCTGCGGCTAGGGAACAGCTACTACAGCAACAGCAGCAGCTTCTACAGCGACGTTCAGACAAACCACCGAAACTACCACCTCGTGATAACAGCTACCCTCATGACATACCCAAGGTAAGTCAAAGTTCATTATGACTGTTGTCAACAAAAATAAGATCGTACATTTCTTGTGCTTCAGTTTGGTGCCTGGAATATTAAGCTGGTATTGGTACCTTATTATTATTGGTAAATAATTACTATTACTTTCTCTACTACTTATAGTGAGTAGGGGAAGTATTGCATTCCACCCAAAAATTCGATACAGAGATTTCACCGAAAATACGTATTTTGAGACTCCCTGAATCCAAATAAAACATTTTTGGAAACATGTCCGTTTGTGTCTATGTGTCTGTAAACACCATAACTAAACACACGAAAAGTATTATAACTACCAAACTTGGTATTTAGGTTCAATATCTTCCCACGAAGATTTTCAACAAAATCCCCCCACCCTAAACTACCCTTTACATAGAACATTTTTCGAAATTTCTGGTTTTCTAAAATACGACTAACGATTTTGATTAAAATAGCATATATGAACGATATTTACATGACAAATAAAATGTATATCTTGAACTTTTGGGGAATAGCCTACAAAGTTATCTGCATTCGGGAGGAACTTGTAAAATCTTGTATAATTGATAAACGTTAAGCGATAGACTAAAACGTATCACACAAAACACACAATTTATATCAAATACGGTTTTTTGTGGTATAAACCGTTTCTGAAATATCCGTTATTAAAGGTTCGAATTGTTCATTTCTTGGTCATTCTCTTTAAGTCCTTTCAACATTCAGTTGTTTCTCGCGATTGCATGGAAACAGTGTGGAATTTTAAGGCCAGCGTATAGCGTCCATTCTTAAACATTTAACTGTTCTCTTTGTGTCTATAATGAAATATGTAATGTAGCTGTTTCTGCAAAGGTTTATTTGTATTAAAATGTAGTAGTTAAAAAATAAGCGTTATTAATAATACTTTGTATACCCACTAGAGGGTACAGAAAGTCATATGAATGTAACATTACATTTTTAAAAAAATTACTCTTAAATCGTAGTTATTTAGCAATTTTTAATTTTTGTCAGTAATTTCAACAATAACTAACAAATTCGGATGAATTATCTTCAAAATGTCATAGATTTTTTGGAGCATAACCTCAATTCTTTTTTGACACCAACCAGATTTTGAATGTGTGGACTAGCATTTCTTAAGCGCTTAGGTGTAAACTTTCAACTGCATTTGTACAATAATATATACGTAAATGAGTGCAAATGGATGAAAAACATACATACACAATTGCTGCGTGGTGTAATGGTTTGCATTCATGTTTGTCACTCCAGAGAATGACGCCAGATTCTACAATTTTAAAACATCGTATTAATTGGATAAAACGTATTTTTAATCAATTATTTTGGATTGATTGACATGAATTTGAAAGTTTTTGAAACAACTTAGGTGCATCGATCGGTATGCGCACGTAAATGCAAGGTTTCCCTGCGTACCCCTTAAAATATCTTCACAAATTAAAACAATTCAAAGTAAAGTAAATAAAACTTTGATGAATCTCATAGATTTACAAAACACCCTAATGACACAACCTAACGGTAAAAACCTAACAAAGTAGGCAGGTTTGCAAAATGCAAACTGCACAGTGATGTATGTAATGAAACGACATGAATGTTAACATATGCTAAGCAAATATTTATAGATATAAATTGTTTGAAATAGATAGAAATTTGAGTTAGTTTAAATTGGGAGCGTAATAAAAATACACGATTTTTGTAATGGTTTTTTAAAATGTCTTCTGAATACCAGAATGCAAGCGCAAAATATTGGGAATACATCTAAAATGTAACTCTATGCGTACAATTACGTTCTTGTTTGATTTTACGATCTTAACCACCCACGTTTAACCATTAATTACTTATTGTGAGGTCATTAGGCAAAGCTTCACTTATTTTCTTCGAATTTAGCCATGGATCGTTGCTTAAGAATTTTTTAATGCGTCAGCAAGCGCTTTATCGTTCTGCTTGAAGAAGTTTGGAGGTGGGGAGGGAATGATCGTGGATGTAGTCACCACGTTGGATGCGGTATTGTGATGAAAAGTGCATGAAATCACCGAGAATAAACCCAATATCAAGCACTGTTTCCTATGTGCATAAATACCAACTGCAACACAATTTAAAGTTAAATACTTCGCAAATGTGTCACATTTGCTAATCAATTTTATTTTATTTCTCCAGATTATGCTGTGTTTTGGTTGAATATTGAGATTATCTGCAAATGCAGATAATGGTCAGAATTTAATAATAATCCGGGGCGTTGACAGAATTTCTTTTTCGGCGGGAATCAGTAACAATTGAACTTTGTAATGAGGTAGGGCCTGTCTTTAGCGCTGCGGTCGAGAAAACAAGTGATGTGAGAAATGGTTGGTAACCATCCTATGTTCCCAGTGTTACTAATATAAACTATCCGTCGGTACTCTGCAGTGTTCACATTGTTTTAAAAAAAATTGCTCCCACTATTCTCTGTGCGGATATTGCACACCAAACTCCGATATTAATTTTGAGTTATTTGAGTTCACATAGCTGGATAAATGGAACCATGCTTCATCTCCGAACCTGTGATGGACAGTATGGCAGGATTTTGCACAATGAACGCCTGAAGCCAACGACAATATCTTCTATCCTTATCCGATTCCTGTAACTGATGGACAACCGTAATCCTATACGAGTTTAGGCCCACACTTTTCACAGCTCTCTGACACATTGAGTAGCTGTACCCTGTCTCCTGCGCCAAACGTCTTATTAATTTTTTGGGTGACTGATCTAGTCATGCTCTTACATCAACAACCGTGAGAAGCCTAGATGAACGAGTTTTGACTTTTCCACTCACCAGAGATCCAGTTATTTCCAACTTGTTTACCAATCCCAGTATTGTGTTTCTTTGGGGAGGATTCTTAACACCAAATTCTCTCTGGTATGCCCTTTGAGTAGCTGTAATTGAATTCGTAATCCAGTATTACTTTACAAGGAAGACTCGTTCATTTAATGTGTACTCCATTTTCACGTTGACTAGAATAAAATCTCAAAAACAGTTGCCAACAATAAAACTAACAATTACGAATAAAACATGAACATCTGCCCATCTAGTAACGGGCAATCGAATCTCCAGAATATTCAGCTTAATTAGGTGCTAAAATTGGGGCACTGAGAGAATTTCGAGCAGAATAATTAAAGAATGAAGTGTGTCCGTTTTTCATAAATCACCCTGTACAATACTCCGTGGCTATTTGTTGATGACATCATTCGGTGTATTAAGTTCTTGCATTCGGCTTGCACTTTCTGTTAATTGTGTTAATTATTATTGCTCTCTTTTGTAATTCCCGCTGTCATTTATTCTTGTGATTACTGGAGTAATTTCTTCTGAATGATGCCGCCACTCCCAAGGCACTGCTATATGAATCCGTTCGTGCAGTAGTGGTAAACTTACGTTATGCTTATGTCTATCTTTCATTATGAATTGTCTAGCTCGTCGATCGTATGGGGATGTTGCATTAACTTTATCTTTAACCATTCCCCATGGATAATAATCACATGGATTTAGATCTGTCATATGCGAGGCAGTGATTATCTTAGATTTCTTTCCACGACAGCCCCTAACTCGTGTAATGTTTCCTCGGTTAAAACTGTTGGCTATCTGTTTCTTATTCTCTAACAAGAACCCAGTCTGTTGAAATGTTTTCTAACAGATTATAAATTGTATATTTGCTTCGTTCGAGTAAAACGTAATACAATAAACACTTGCTGTTCTGTATTGCATACCATGATAACTATACACAGCTTCACATAACGTTATTCCACCACGCCAAACAACGTTGTGAGCTAGGCTACCGCAGAGCGAGGTCATTCAAGATAAATACGGTATTTCAGACATGCACCTCGACACGGTGGGTGCGTAACTTTTGAGGTGATCCTTGATTACAGAAGGCAGGGAATGTGTCCGTGCTGTAGGAAGTGTAAAGATCCAGCAGAAGATTGTCGTAATTTCATTGTCAGGCTTGTTCACGTCCCAGCACAGGCCTCACGCGTGACAAGCAGGCGACTCATTAACAAGCACACAACTTGCACCTTGTGCAGCCTGAGGTGTGGTCGACATAGTCCAACAGGTTTCCACCAGCAGGGTACAACAACCCTACAACGTGGGCGGATTAGAACTACATCCACTACTGTGCAAAAACCCCAGGTCTCACCCCGCCTATGCTTTAATTGCATGCTAATACTAAATTGTGAAACCAGTTTAAAAAAATCGATGTATTGCATATCACGTGACCTTCTCTATTCACTCTTCTACAAATCATTCTTATAAAAGCTTTTACTTCTCCTTCTCGTTAATGGAGATAAAATTTCATTACACATCCCATTGTAGGTAATACAATGCACGAGTACGAGAAAAAAAACCAATAGCAACTTACCACTCGAAAAAAGTGTAACTTTTTGAAACTTCAAACCAATAGCAAAGAATATTATGGAAATGTTTTAAGTTCACAAAAAATATTTAACATAAATTTTTCGCTTTAATGAGGTCTACATTTTTATTAAAATGTTATTCGGAATGAACATATTTCGTAAGATATTCTCAGAAAATATAGGATATACATTTTATTTTGCATGTAATATCTTAAACTTATGATATTTTAATAAAAATCTTTGAGAAATTTTTGAAAAAACGAAAATGTAAATCTCAATATGTAAAGGGTAGTTTCTTGTGGGGCGATTTTCTTTAAAAATCCATATGTCGTAACCTTGGAAGATGTTGAACTTGCATACAAAATTTGGCATTTAACCGACTTTTCATTTGTGAGTTAGGCCGTTCATAGACAGTTGTTTTTATAAAAAAAATTTATTTTTGGTTTCATGGGGCCTCGTAAAATGTATTTTCAGTGAAATCTCTTCCTCTGCTTACTATAGGTAGGTAAATAGTAAAGAAGATAAAAATGCTACCAGTGAAACTAAGCACCTATAAGGAAATATGTAATAAATCCATTTCTGCAAATGTTTACCTGGGTTAACATGAGGTACCTATATAGAAGAATAAGCCTTTGTAAGTATACTTTGTTGAAGAATGGGAAGAGAAAGTCACTTGAGTGTAACGTGTCAGAGATTTTTTTTATGATTGTCCTCTTATAGTGAATGCAACGTAACCTTTTTCTCCCTTTCTGACTTCAGATTCATGAAAAGAATAAGGCACACACCTGCAATACTTTTCTTTTCCCATACACGTGAGTAAAAAGGGACTCGTGGTAGAAACCAAATAAACATAACTACGCCTACCCTGGTTGTGTAACTGTCATAGTAACTGTACCGCCTTTCACTCCCAGCAACATGTGGGAATTTGTATCACGTTTTAGTATTGTTCGGAAAACTTGGATACACTAGCGTAATACACAACAGTTTTTGTCTTCTCTGCCACCTGCATATGTAAGGTACAGGAAGTTCCACATCGAATGGGATGGCCCGCATTCGGGAGGTCCCGGGTTCAATCCTCGGCAACCGCCCACTCTGCCCCATGGGGTTTTTGTGGTTTCCCAGGGCCGACAGGCGAATGCTGGGGTGGTTCATCTTCTACCACAACTCTCTTCCGTCTCACTTCCTGTGCCTATATTCTTGTCACCTGTTTCAGGGCTGTAGGACCAGGCGACGCTGGAGGTGGACAGGACTAGACGGCGTCTGATGCGTTCAATCTGAAAACATTATAGGCCCCGTATGTGTAGCGCCGTCGTCATCCGGATTTGGCCGCATTTCGGGTCTCTCCCCATGTCCTGTCTCCCGGGGGTTACCAGTAGAAGCACAACGGTTCGACTGACCTGCGTGCGGTGCTTTCGTGAGCTCCCTCCGTTCGTTCGTACCTTTACCATGATCCATCCAAAAAAATTCGGTATGGACATTTCATCAGAATACACCTTTTGAGAGCCACTGAACTCAAAAGCGAGTGCAGTAAAACTAAAGACGAAGGGTCGGATAGATACCAAACTTGACATTATGTTCCCATCTTCCAATAAGCTCCCAAAAAACGTATATGTAAGATATTCACATGACAAATAAAATTTATAGCTTGAATTCTCTGGAAATAGCCTTTGAAGTGCTCCTCATTCTAAATGAATTTTGTATAATTTTGTGTAACTAGTAAACCATAAGAGGTAGACAAAACTTTATCACACTTAAATGTAGATCTTATTAAAGCAAACAATCCATGTGAAACAGATTATTAGTGGCATTAACCATTTCAGAGATATGCGATGCTATTGATTTTTATTTTAGAATTATTTGTGCATTTTTAAATGCTAAGGCACTATTCTTTTCCTTCTCGTCCTGTCGCAAAGAGTATGGAATTTCAAAGCCATCGTATAGTGACTCGCTTTTATAAAATTGACTGTCACTTCATTCTCCTGCATCCCCTTGTGTCTACAGCGAAATGTGTAATGAAAGCATTTATGCAAACATACACTATGTGATCAAAAGTATCCGGACACCCCACAAACATACGTTTTTCGTCTTAGGTGCTTTGTGCTCCCACCTACTGCCTGGTACTCATTATCCGCGACCTCGGTAGTCTTTAGACATCGTGAAACAGCAGAATGGAACGCTCCGTGGAACTCACGGACTCGAATGTGGTCCGGTGATTGGGTGTCACTTGTGTCAGAAGTTCTGTACTCGAGATTTCCACACTCCTAAAGATCCCTAGGTCCACAGTTTCTGATGTGATAGTGAAGTGGAAACGTGAAGGGACATGTACAGCACAAACGTGTGCAGGTCGACCTCGTCTGTTGACTGGCAGAGACCGCCGACATTTGAAGAGGGTCGTAAAGAGTAATAGGCAGACATCTATCCAGACCATCACACAGAAATTCCAAACTGCATCACGATCCACTCCAAGTACTCTGACAATTAGGCGTGAGGTAGGAAACCTTGGATTTCATGGTCGAGCGGTTGCTCATAAGCCACACATCACGCAGGAAAATGCTAAACGACGCCTCGCTTGGTGTAAGGAGCGTCAAAAGTACACGATTGAACAGTGGCAGAACGTTGTGTGGAGTGACGAATCACGGTACACAATGTGGCGATCCGATGGCAGGGTGTGGATATGGCGAATGCCCGGTGAACGTCATCTGCCAGCGTGTGTAGTGCCAACAGTGAAATTCGGAGGTGGTGGTGTTATGGTGTGGTCATGTTTTTCCTGTTGGGAGGGGCTTGCACCCCTTGTTGTTTTGCGTGATACGATCACAGCGCAGATCTACATTGATATTTTAAGCACCTTCTTGCTTCCCACTGTTGAAATGCAATTCGGGGATGGCGATTGCATCTTTCAACACGATCGAGCACCTGTTCATACTGCACGGGCTGTGGCGGAGTGGTTGCACGACAATAACGTCCCTGTAATGGACTGGCCTGCACAGAGTCCTGACTTGAATCCTATAGAACACCTTTGGGATGTTTTGGAACGCCGACTTCGTGGCAAGCCTCACCGACCTACGTCGATACCTCTCCTCAGTTCCGCACTCCGTGAAGAATGGGCTGCCATTCTCCAAGAAACCTTCCAGCAAGTGATTGAAAGTATGCCTTCGAGAGTGAACGCTGTCATCAAGGCTAAGGGTGGGCCAACACCATATTGACTTCCAGCATTACCAATGGAGGGCGCCACGAACTTGTACGTCATTTTCAGCCAGATATCATCTTATTTGTAGAAGAGATGTCATGTGAAGTAACTCGCCACAGTTTTACTAAGAAAAGTGGTTTAACCAGTGTGCCAATTGTAGGAAAATTTCAGCCTTCTGGAGACATTGCGGCAAAATTGAAAAAGTGGGAAATGTGGACGACTTCTGTCAATTTTAATGTTAAAAACACATTTAGAATTATTCCTAAAATAAACTTGTAAAAAGTTAAAATTAATTCTACCAAATTAATTTAGGTATTTTAAGTTTAACCAGTTATATAATAATGAGTGATAAAGGATACCTCATCCTTAAGAAAGAAAAGGAAAAAAAAGGATAATTGTCAAAAATAAGAAAAAGTGATAAAAGAGTTATTTTGGGATAAGTGGTTGAAAGATGATATTTCTTCAAAATAGTTACAACCAGTTAAAGAAAATAGTGCAAAAGCAAAGTGCATGTAATACTTCGGGGTCAAAATGAAGTGATCTTTTGAAACAATGTGAAACCCAGAAACACGTGAAGAAACTACTGACAGCCAAACATTTCTGAGGTAATTAG
Source organism: Deroplatys truncata (assembly GCA_030765065.1). Lineage (NCBI taxonomy): Eukaryota > Metazoa > Arthropoda > Insecta > Mantodea > Mantidae > Deroplatys > Deroplatys truncata. The sequence continues at coordinate 49,581,190 of CM060986.1, forward strand.
TAAACCAATTTACTTACTTTTACTAAGAAATGTACACTGTTGGGCATAAAAGGTGGACCATTCCCCTAGATCGCTATATGTTATTCTGTCCACAAATTTTGCACCTTCAGGTACCCAAATGCCCGTATCAGTTCCCTATGTAATTGGCCTGAAAAATATTACAGTGACATAAAAACTAACTAGTGAACGATGTTTACAATCTGTGTGAAATGAAGGAGTGGTTTGGATACCACCTCTACGAAAAGGTATCGCTACAATTGGTACACAAGGAAAGACTGAACCAATTACAAATAATTCGGCGTTCTAGAGGAAGGGGTGAAGAATTATTTACTAGTCTGTTAAACTGAATGACAGCTACGATACTTACATATACGAGAGCTTCCATCAGCGTCATGGAGACGAAGGTTAAGTTATTGCTGCTTCTAAACGGCAATAAGAAAACCGGCATTAAGAAAGCACTAGTGTAGTATGACACTTCGGCAGTTCTGCCATAGTTGCTTTTGGGGAGGTAAAGTACCTGCCAATCCAGTGGCTAGATTTATCCTTGAAAAAACAGAGGTGTGGCTTGATTTTTTCAATATCAACATAAAGGGCTACGTTCCATTATGGGCCACATTTTATACAAGGATTAATTTCATTTTAGCATAATTATTCACATAATCAAAATATTATGCTTTTATGGGGAATAAAATAGGCCTAAATTACCAACAGAGAGACTATTATATTGTTTCTATGACTTAGTGTAATAATATAATGAAGTATTTTTGTAGCGGAATGTATCCAAATTTTATTCGACCTGTAGCGAGATTCAATGCTGTTTTTATTTGGGTTGGCAACACTGGGTTTAACCACAACACGAAGAAAGCCACTATTTTTAGTTGAATCCGAAAAGGCACGTTTTGCAGACAGTGCTACTGACCTGCCGGTATGGACAAACATTTTCCAAGGTCGTATCATTTAAGCATTCAGTAATTTCGTATGAACGTCTCGCTCGAGGCGTTTGTCGTTTGCATTCGAATGTGGCGGCGATACATCAAAAAGTGGAAGGAATAAACCAGCCGAGTCTTGGGGCGAGCAGCGATTTCGGTGCCACGCTCTCCAACCTAATGCCCCGTCTGAAATATGTTACTGAAAACGCATGAAGCAGTGTCGCCAACTACAGCAAGACTGGCTTATAAATTTACACTGTAGGAATATAAAGCATCCATAATATATTTTTAATTTGTTGCAGAAGTAACATAAACTCAGAAATTTCCATTATTAAATGTTAAACTTTTAAATGAACTTCGAATTATTCACTGCCATGAATCTAGTATTAGAATTTACCCAGATGGTAATTGTACACACAGTGCTATATTTCAGGTGCGTCCACAAAATTTAATATCTTATGCTCTGGTATTTAGTAGATATTTTAGAAAACAATTCTAAAAATCCTACATTTATAGCAGAATGTCCATATAAACTGCTTTTACATCTCAGTTGTTTTCAAACGAATTACATCCATGAATACTCGCTGAGCACTTGTTAACATTCTTTATTTAACACCTTCACTTGTATTGTTATTTGAAAGCGCCAGAAAAACCAATATAATACTGCATAAGGGGGGATGTAGGTGAGAATGCATGCTTACAAACAATTATATACGTATATAGCTTCGAAAGCTATTAAGACAATGTAACGAAACCTGGCATTAGCATTTGAAATAAAGTTTGGAACTTTTTCCTGGCATTATTATCCTGGCATTGTAAGCTTACATATAACAATAACAACAAATGTAAAATCGAAATTCCCTTACTGTATGTACCCTTTCTGAGAATTTAACCATTACATTATGGTGAAATTTCTTATGCAGGGATGATAAATCGTGTGCAGCAAAAATTTGTTAAGCTACTAGATTTTTTTTAATTTTTATATTCATTTGTATGCATAATAATTAATATTACAGTGCTTTTCCTTCACATTGCGGCCACCGCACGGCAACTCGCGCTTCGGTCGCCACAGCTCGGACTACCGCCGAAGCAGTTAAAACATCCGCGCGACCGGTCACGTTCTCATATTTACAATTACAATGATAATAAGTACGTACCTTACCTAAGAGATATTGGAAATGTTCTCTACTTACACATTTTTGACATCTTCTCAGGAAATTTTCATTTACACTGGAAGGTTGAGTATCCGAAATTGATGTTTTCTGTTAGTTCTTATAATGTATGGTTTTTTTGCACATATCTTAATTTTCAAGTCCCCCCGAGACAAAAATCACATACAGTTAGATCAGGAGCTCGTGAGTGTCATAGTGCTTTATTAATTGCCCTTCTTCAAACATTTCCTGAATTAAATTTAATGAACCACCGGCTGTATGCGCATTGAAAAAAAAATACAAACTGATATTTAACGTGGTCAGCTGTTCAAAAATTGGTGTGTCATTCCCGTATCTGCACTTAATGTTTGTTTAAAAAATACAGGTGTGCAAGCGAATCTCGTGTATAAAATCGGCTTTCTCTGTACTCCATACCTGTTATTTTGCGACGAAACTTAACCATATATATGGAACCATTCTTCGCCAGAGAAGAATATTAAGGTGGGTCAATTACTCTTAACATTTCGCAAAATCTAGTTACAGAACCAACATTTCCAACATCTCTTCATATAAGGTATGTGCTTATTATCATTGTAGTTCTTATCTTCTATTAAGGAGAATCGATACTGAGCCAGGGTGGATATTGTACCTACGAGCCATGAGGAGATGCCCCCGGGAAAGGATGAGGCGAAAGGAGACAACCGGGGGCCGGATCCAGCAACATTTCCGGATGTAGACACCCCGGCAGACGGACAGGCAGACCGGAGACCCTATCCCACACAGAAGGAGGGTCCAACGTCCCTCAAGGGAGTTCGGATACCTCGGCAGCCGAAAGCCGAGGGTCGGAGAGAGTTCTCATAGAGCATCCTTATCCCCTGCCACGCTGCACCGAAACACCATCGTCGACTCTTCCAACCCTGAAAGAGACAAAGGGATGAAGGATGAATGAAATGATGAAAGGGACGAAATGGAGGGATAAGAAGTTCGAGGGCTGAAAGCAACCACTCGTCTAACGACCCGGGAAAACCGCGAAAAAATCCATGGGTCAGAGCGGGCGGTTGCCGGGAACTGAACCTGAAACCTTGGTATCGTTGTAGCTCTAATTGTAACAATAAAAGCGTGAGGCGGTTGCGGAGGTATTACAACTTCCGGCGGGAATCCGAGCTGCGGCGGCCAGCGCGCGAGAAGCTGTACGGTGGCCGCAGTGTGAAGGAAGAGCACTTCATGATTTTCAAAATACAAAACAAAAGACCTACTCTAAATGATTATTTACTGTACATTGTTAGAAGTCGCTACCTAGTTTCACTGCTCTATTTAAGTGTTTGAGAGAAAAGGAACACTATTTCTGGAAAAATGTCATTTACTAGAAAACGATATAAAAGATATACCTACCTTTATTTTTAACTTAGCAATTAATGCAAAGTCATATGAGGTAGTATTTACTAATAGAGAGCCAAAAAGCTTAAATAAATACTCCTTTAGCCTTAGCCTTCAAGTATATTTGTACCCTGAAATGTCACGCAGTCCATACTGTGACATGGTGCTCTGGAAAACTGGCTTTCCCGGGCTCATGCCCATTTATCTGTGTTTAAAAACATTTCAATTCATGACAGTAAATTTAAAATCAAAAGCGTAGTTGAGCCTTCAGTTAATTTTCAGATATTTAATCATCTATTTAAGAATTAATAAGGTACATTAAAATAATATCTCCACTGGTATCGAAACCCGTCTCCCGCGTGACAAACAAAGCACAAACCATTACACCACACAGTAACTGTAATAAGGCTTCGCTAGAATAGTTTAAAGAAAAATAAACAATAGTGGGTAAAGAAAATGTGCCGAAATCAAACATATCTTTGAGGCCTGAAATTCCAAATGGGAGGTAGAATCAGACGAGTGAAAAATTCAATGCCATAACCAGGATTTGAACCAAGGACCTCCCGGTCTCCGTCCGGTTGCTTTAACCACTGAGCTACCATGGCAACCTTCCGGTACGGCATTAAATTCCCCCAACTGATTCGCACTTTTCCCGGTAAACCACAACGAGATCTCAAATTGTATTGAGTTAACATACCCCAATGGCGACTTACAATGCTGTAAATACTTTAAGTCCCGGGCTTCATGGTTTCGACCACTATTAGGTCGATTAATGTCGCCGTGTATTGGATAAGGTTGGAAAGGCAGAATCACACGACTGAAAAATTCAATATCAGTTGGGGGAATTTAACGCCGTACCGGCAGATTGCCATGGTACCTCAGTGGTTAGAGCAACCGGAGGAAGACCGGGAGGTCCGTGGTTCAAATCCTGGCTATGGAATTCCATTTTTCAGTCGTCTGATTCTACTTTTCCAACCTTGTCCAACGCACGGCTTGTGTGAAAGAACAATTAATTCCAAGCGAGACCTTGAAAAGTATTAAAAAAATACTCAATATGAAAACTATCAGTGATTCGGCGAATGTTCTATTCTTTAGAAAAATACATCTTATCATTTTGCGGGTCTCTTCATTCCTCAAACAACCCACACTTGTGCACATAAAAAAAGAATCAGTTATCTAAGAGTAAGCATTAGTTGTTAAGGCAGACAGGTCATGAAACAGCCAGTTAAAACTCTCTTAGAAAGTCGTAAACACATCCACTTTGTCAGTTAATGTTTTATTTATAACAGCTGTTGAAGTCGGGTTATGATCCTAGTTTTTGTTACATCGTATCTCATAACTATTTCATGAAGGTAAACAATTACAGTACCCCCACTCACATTGGAACGTCAAAGAAGTTATGGAGCATTTCCTTTCAAACTGCGTTTTTAGAGAATTTTCTGTAGAAATTCTGCACGCAGTGAAGTATTCCAGGAATACACAACATATATTTACATGAGTAATGAATCATATATTTAATTCAAGAATTATTAAAACTAATGTGCCTAAAGCTAATAACTAAATTTCGGTAGAAGTATTTTTAAAATTTTTAATTCTTATTACCTTGACTGTGTATTAACCAAGCATGCATTTTCAATATTGTTACGTACAATGACTCCAGGAAATATGCTAGAGCCAAATTAACGGAGAGAAGATTCCCATTTTCACTTTACCAGAATAAAAAATAACTGATGTGATACATTCACTGACTTTCTCCCCTCGGTCGTTTATTAATGTGTATAGAAATTATTCTTACTCAAGCCTATTTATCTACCTATTACATTTTAATCGAAATAAACTTTTGCAGGAATAGCTACATTACAAATTTCCTTACAGATACAAGGAAACAGCGAAAGTCAAATGTTTTAAAAAGAGGGTGTTATAAATTTTTATTTTCTCAAAAATAGCTCTAACAATTTTTATTAAAATATCATATGTTTTAGATATTTTATGGCATTAGGAGCGTAAATCTTTAATTTTATGGCCATGCCCCCAAAAGTCCTCTTCATTATGAATGACTTTCGTATAACTGGTAAACCGTAAGAGAGAGAAAAAAATTTTTGTCACAAAAAATGTAGATTTCATTAAAACATGCAATTTATGTCATATACATTGTTTTGGTCTAGTGAACCATTCCGAGATATTCGTTGTTATTTGTTTGAATTTTCCAATACTTATGCTTTTTCTCACATTGGAATTCGTTATTAGTTTTTACTTTCTCTACTACGTATAGTAAGTAGGGGAAGTATTGCATTCCACCCAAAAATTCGATACCGAGATTTCACCGGAAATACACGTTTTGAGACCTCCTGAATCCAAAAAAAGCATTTTTGGAAACATGTCCGTGTGTGTGTGTGTCTGTGAACAGCATAACTCAAAAACGAACAATCGGATAAGCACCAAACTTGGTATTTAGGTTCAGTATCTTCCAGAGATGCGACACGAAGGTTTCCAAGAAAATCCCCCCACCCCAGACTACCCTTTACATGGAAGATTTTTCGAAAATTTTAATTTTCCCAAAAGTGGCTCTAACGATTTTGATGAAAATATCATATGTTTAGGGTAATGTCATGAGAAATGAAATGTATATCTCGAATTTTCTGGGAATGTCTCCAAAAGTATTCTTCATTGTGAACGACTTTTGCATAACTAGTAAACCATAAGAGATAGACAAAATTTTACTACACAAAAAATGTAGATCGCGTTAAAATACACAACTTATGTCATATACATTTCTTTTGTTGAGTGAACCGTTTTCGAGATATTGCTTGTTATTTCCTTAAATTTTCCAATACTTATACTTTTTCTCAAATGCGTTATTCATTTTTTTTATGTCCTGGACATGCAAAGAGAATGGAATGCGTCACATAGCAACCAGCGTTAAAATATTTGACTATCGCTTATAACCTACCATATTCCCCTTGCATCTACAAGAAAATTAACAATAAGATTGACATCTCGATATCTCGATTAACATGAAGCATATGGAGAATAAGCGTTTGTAAAAATAGATTGTACAAGAGTAGAGAAAGTTATGTGAGTGTAACATATCAGATTTTTTTTTAATGTCCTGGACATACAAAGAGAATGGAATGCTCCACATAGCAAGCAGCTCTTAAAAGATTTGACTATCGCTTAAAGCCTATCATATTCCCCTTGTACTTACAAGAAAATTAGCAATAAGATTAACGTCAGCTTTTTATCTATGGATTTAAAAACTAAGGGTGTCAGAACTTAAAGAAAACATCAAGCGAGAAATTCACTCAATTTCGAATATTGAGCTCTCCAATATGAATGAAAATTTTCTGAGAATATGCCATAGATATGCGGATAGAGAAGAATAATAGTTCCAACATGTCTTATGATAAGTTATCTGTTTATTATTATTATTGTAATTGTAACTATGGCAACGTGAGGTGGTTGTGGCGATATTATACTGTTTCGGCGGGAGTTCGTGCTGCGGCGGCCGGCGCGCGAGTTGCCTGTGGTGGCCATAGTGAGAAGGAAAAGCACTGTAGAACAAGTAGGGGCAGAGGCGGTTTAGTGTTTCTTTACCAACATAAACCGCTGGGAATTCCGTGCACTGGACTGTACAAATGAAAATTGCAGCCTACTCACAACTTTCAAAAACCACCCCTATTCTTGTTTTCAACAATACCGGGTAAGATAGTCTTTATATTATAACATCCATAAGCACCTACAGACCCACTCGTATTTCACCGGCAACATATTACTTGAAAATTAGATATGTCTCGTATGTTGTATTATTCGTCACGACTGAAGTGTAAATTGGTATTGGGAGGTTCTTACATACAACAGTGTCTCATATACACGTGTAGACGGCCGGGGCTTGCGTGCCGTGAGGTCACGTTCTGAATAGCTTCCATTTCAGGGATACAATTCACTAATATATGCCCGAGCTCCAGGTTGATTTTTTCCTTTTTCACCCGTGAGCGAAATAAGAAGCCACGGGCTTCTATTAGGTGCCATACCTTCACGGTGTCCTCGCATGACCCCGGCAGTTCTCATCACAGGAGCTAAAAACCACAAAACAAACTTTTAATAGGTTCCTCAGCGTACCGGAAATTCTACGAACAATATCGTGTTCACGGAATACCAAATAAAGCTTCAATGGACGGTCCGAGACCACATGGGGGTACATATCCTCTAGATCATTGGCAAAGATCCAACAAACTTCATTCTTCACAATTAGGCTGAAGTATCATCCGTGGCATTTACAAACACTTGAAAGGAAAAAAGGTTTAACGACCCAACTGCAGCGAGATTTTCTGTTCCCGTTATCATTACATGAGCATTTCATGGGTTTTATTATTATTATTATTATTATTATTATTATTATTATTATTATTATTATTATTATTGTTATCATTATCCAAGGTCACGGGTTCAAAACCGGTGGAGGGCGATGGAGTTTTTCGGACGTAAAAATCCTTAACATGGCTTTCTTCGGAAGGGAAGTGTCGTAGATTTACGGCACACAAAAGAACTTCTGAGCACAATTACCGGTGTTTCACGCCCAATATAGAATGGAACGCTCAGAACCATAATAGTTAAAGGCCGTCAGTAAATAAAAACTCAATTTAATTTCATGGCTTTCGTAGGATAGTAGCTCATATAGCAAGTATACAAAGTCTTTCATAAGTAAGGAACAACGCAAATAGAGCTAAAATTGACCTATTGTTTTAAAAATGCGCGAACATATCAAATTTACATTTTGAAAGGAAAACTTTATAAAAAGAAAACAAAATTTTCATCCGTTATTGTAGGTACACATTTGAACGTCATCGACAAAAATTTTAAAGGCCAACATATAACCTTTTCATTCTTTTTATGAAACATTAGTTGTCTTATTTGAATTGGATGGGAAGCAGAAGGGACTCGCCATCGATCCAGTGAATCTGGATATTGTGCCGAGAGGGATGAGGTGAAGTGAGACACCGGACAGCCGGAACTAGGAGTCACGGCATAGTAATGACGGGGTCCCTGCGGTTTCCAGATAGACCGAGCCCCACCCTACAGAGGATCCAACGTCCCCCAGAGGGCGGTCCTTATACTGCGGCAACCAGCCGAAGCCGAGTGATGGAGTGCACAGAGAACATTATTTTCTCCTGCCACGCTGCACCGAAACACCATCGCTGACGCTTTCAACTCTGAAACAGACCGAACGGGGTTAAGGATGAACGAAATTATTAATGGAACGAAATGGAGGGACATTGCAGCATTCACCTGAGGACTCGGGAAAACCCCCGTAAAAACCCATGGATCAGAGTGGACGATCGCCGGGGATCCAACCTAGGACCTCCCGAATGCAGACCACAACGCCTGAGCCATACGCTTGGTTAGTGATCTTATTTAGTTGGAGGAACAATTTCAATTTTGTTTCATATAAAAGGTTTGGTTGTTATGGAATCAGTTTAATTGTTGGTTTGTTTGACAATTTTCTCCAAGTATTTTAACAAATAAAATTCTAGTTATTTAATATGCTCAAAATGCTCCCCATTTTCAATCGTTGCTGGTGGTATCTCTCTTCTCATTTTTAACTCTTCCATATTAGCAGGCCTCGTAACAAAGTTTTCACACTTAAACTGTTCCCATAGCAACAAAAACCTTTTGTATGAGTCAAATGAAATTGTTCACGCAATTAAATAAGGTAAACTAGCTTTCAGAAAGAAACATTATATACATTGCTATTTAAAATGTTGTTCGATGAAATCACACCCTGAACAATAATGGCTGGAAATGTTGTTTCCGTTTAGAAAAAAATCATTTCAAAATATTAAATTAACATGTTCGAGCATTTCTTTTAAATGAATTAATTTTAATTTTATTTCATTATGTCCTACTTCTGAAAGATCCTGTGTAAACCTTGAGGTTTTGCAAACAGTGTCGCTGATGCGCTAATTTTTACGAGTAGTATCATTAAAAAATCTGATATGTTACACTCACATGACTTTCTCTACTCTTGTACAAACTATTTTTACAAAGCTTTATTCTCCATATGCTTCATGTTAATCGAGATATCGAGAAGTTAATTTTATTGCTAATTTTCTTATACATGTAAGGGGAATTGCTAGACTTTAAGCTATAGTCAAATATTTTAAGAGCTGGTTGCTATTTGGAGTATTCCATTCTCTTTGCATTACCAGGACAAAAAAATGAATAACGAATTTGAGAAAAGGTATAAGTACAAACAAAAAAATGTATATGACATAAATTGTGTATTTTAACGCCATCTACATTTTTGTGTAGTAAAATTTTGTCTCTCTCTTATGGTTTACCAGTTATGCAAAAGTCGTTCAGAATGAAGAACACTTTTGGAGACATTCCCAGAAAATTCGAGGTATACATTTCATTTTTCATGAAAATATCTTAAACATATGATATTTTAATCAAAATCGTTAGAGCTATTTTTGAGAAAATTAAAATTTTCGAAAAATGTTCCATGTAAAGTGTAATATGGAGTGGGGAGGATTTTCTTGAAAACCTTCGTGTCGCATCTCTGGAAGATACTGAACCTAAATACCAAGTTTGGTGTTTATCCGACTGTTCGTTTCTGAGTTATCCTGTACACAGACACACACACACACAGATACACACACGGACATGTTTCCAAAAATGCTTTTTTAGGATTCAGGGGTCTCAAAACATGTATTTCCGGTGAAATCTCGGTATCGAATTTTTGGATAGAATACAATACATCCCCTACTTACTATACGTAGTAGAGAAAGTAAAAAAGTGATGGTTTACTTTATTATTATTATTATTATTAAACAATTAATTGAAATTAATAATATTTTTTACAGGCTTTAACCTTAGCATGTTGTTATAGTAGCTCAATGGTTAGAGCAACCGCACGGAGAGCGGGAGAACCGTATTCAAATTCCGGCTGTCGTATTGAATTTATCAGTTGAGTCTATTAATAAAACCTGATATGTTATAATCACATTAATTTCTCTACCAATATCGTTTATTTTAATAGCTTCTACAAAATATTCTTATGAAAGCTTATTTTTCTATCTACTTCATGATGTTCGAGGTAAATCTGTGTAGAAACAGTTTCACTATCGTTGTAAGAGCAAAAGGAATTAAAGACACTGATTTGATAGATGTTAAAACACAGCTATATTCTGGCCTTAAATTTGTATACTTTCTCCAGAAACAGCGAGAAAGAACTGAATAGCCACAGCACATGACAGGGTACTGAAACATGCATAGCAATAATAATGGATATCTCGGAAGTATTTGATGCCATAATATTATTTTATGGTATAAGAGATTAAAATATTATTTTAATACTGCGTGAAACATTTAACAAATGGGGCTTGCGAAGTATAGCAGTGGTGTTTAGAGCTACGGGCTGCCAATTGCGTTATTCAAGAGAAACATTGTATTCCCTATCGATTCTGCAGTGATGGTTCACCATTTGTGTGCTGGTGTGTACAAGCGAACATATTTGCTCGTGAACGTTCCAGGAATCTGCAGCGAGAGACAGTGACAAATTAAAATTAGTTGCCTGCTGTAGCACACGCATTTGCATACTCAGTGTATCGCATAGTTGCAGACTTCGCCTTCGATCCAGTATCATAAAGTGTATTAGATCTTGGCGAGTACAATTTGCGAACACGCGAGGAGGTATGTTTTGGCTTGCGGCAAAGCATTGACAGGTGATGGATCGCTCTCTGATCTAGTTGGATGTTCATGCCCGACCAGAAGCACAGCTATGAATATACTATAGTCAGAGCAGTGGCGCGAAACGATTTGGGCGTCACGTACAGGGTGCTTAAAAAAACACTGTGCATGTACTTCTTGCAACGTGCTTATTATAAATGTTTCTCGGCATATTCCTGAAACATTATATACGACATATTACTTCCCTCTTTCCTATAGTAGATAGAGGAAGTGTTGCTTTCAACCAAAAATACATATTTTGAGGTCCCCTGAATGAATAAGAGCATTTAGTAAAAACCCCGCATGCCTATGTGTTTTTCTATGAGCACTAACAAAAAGAAAATTCAAATATCAAACTTGGTATTTACATTCAGTATCTTACAAAGATTTCACAGGAAATTAAAAAAAATCCTCCATCCTAAGCTACTCCTTACAATTTGAAATTTTTGTGATTAGCACGCAAAGTCTTTTTCATTCGGAATGAATTTTGCATAATTGGTAAAAAGTAAGAGAGAGACAAAAAACATAGTACACCTAACATTTGTATTCAGCTAACGCACACAATTTATGTCGCATCATTTTTATTAGCATTAACGATTTCCCAGACATTCGTTGCTAATGATTTGAATTTTCCAATATTTGTGATAGCTATATTTTTACTTTCTCTACTACGTATAGTAAGTAGGGGAAGTATTGTATTTCACCCAAAAATTGGATACCGAGATTTTTTGAGACCCCCTGAATCCAAAAAAAGCATTTTTGGAAACATGTCCGTGTGTGTGTCTGTGTACAACGTAACTCAGAAACGAACAGTGGGATAAAAACCAAACTTGGTATTTAGTTTCAATATCTTCCAGAGATGCGACACGAAGGTTTTCGAGAAAATCCTCCAGCCCCAGATTACCCTTTACATGGAACATTTTTCGAAAATTTTAATTTTCTCAAACATGGCTCTTAACGATTTTGATTAAAATATCATATGTTTAAAATATTTTCATGACAAATAAAATGTATATCAAGAATTTTCTGGGAATGTCTCCAAAAGTATTCTTCATTGTGAACGACTTTTGCATAACTGGTAAACCATATGAGATAGACAAAATGTAACTACACAAAAAATGTAGATCACGTTAAAATACACATTTTATGTCATATACATTCTTTTTTTTTCTGAGAGAACCATTTTCGAGATACTGCTTGTTATTCCCTTAAATTTTCCAATACTTTTACTCAAATGGGAATTCGTTATTCATTTTTTTATGTCCTGGACATGCAAAGAAAATGGAATACTGCACATAGCAAACAGCTCTTAAAATATTTGACCGTCGCTTAAAGTCTACCGTGTTCCCCTTGCATCTACAAGACAATTAGCAATAAGATTAACATCTCGATTAACATGAAGCATATGGAGAATAAGCGTTTGTAGAAATAGTTTGTACAAGAGTAGAGAAAGTCATGTTAGTGTAACACATAAGGTTATTTTAAGTACTAACCTCCTGCGTCCCTCTCGCATTGTCAAATAAATATGTAACAAAACCATTTCTGGAAATCTTTGTGTGTCTCAATTAACACGAGATTTAGAAGAATAAACTTGTGGTGGGCAAAAATCACGTGAATATAATAAATGGGGATTTTTTAAAAAAATAAAAGACATGACCTAAATGCATGTGTAGTATTAAATTTCAGATATTTTCGTGTTGTGAAGGAGGTAATGTGTGATTGGTAATAGGTTATATTATTATGCATTTTTCTTTTAGAGATACTTCATTTGGCTTCGCACTGATTGCAATTAAAATTGAAATGTGTCGATAAATGTTCTTTAAATTCTCATAAATAAAACTTAAAGATTGCTGTTTTCTGCAGACGGACAAAGTGACTCCAGTATTTAAGAGTTCCGCAGTAACGGATACACCTAAAAGCTGTATTTAGGTTGCTTAAACTTTGCATAATATGTTTATATATATATATATATATATATATATATATATATATATATATATATATATATATAACCATTAACAACGTTTCCGAGTGGCTCATAGTTTCTTTACTTAGTTATCATTAAAGTCGAAAGTTAAAGCCGAAGGCGCAGGATGGCCTTTGAACCGGACCTTCTCTTCCAATCCGACTCCCAGAACATGTGCAAACGCAAACAAAAAGAAGAATGTTTCTGTCCGCCCTGCACCATTTGAAAAGAAAGGAATAAAAATACAAAGAACAGATGTTTAATTGTTCTTGATCGCATTATCGTTTTCTTTTCGCCTCTTTGTGTTATTCTGCAATTGCTTTTCTTGCATCAGTTTAAGAGAAGTCAACGAATGGTTAACAATGCTCTATTTAATTTCTTTTCTCGGTTTTCATTTTTATTTGTTGTTTCCTTCATTCTGTACAAGGCGTTTTATTCAGAGTTGCTGTTTTCTATTTATTTCCTCGATCCTGCTTTCCTCTGGCTTGTCGCGTTCGTTTTGTGATCCTTTCCTTTGCTGCAGGTTTTCTTTTCGTGGAGTTTTACATAGGTTGAAACGCTTTAAATTAGGTTTCTAAGCAAGGTAAATTGTCAAATCATGATTCTGAAAGGTTCCACTTTCTTTTGTGAGATAAGCTTCATTTTTTACAGTTAATCCTTGAGCCATTAAAGTCGAAGGTCGTCCAGAGAGAAACCAAGTCACCGTTTATTGTAAAACTCTTGCTGCGTGGCTGTTTGGAGTTTATGGCCCGTTACTCGGTTAAGTTATCGTAATATCTTCTCTTTGTTCTTCACACTGTTATACTAACGGAACCTAACCTCATCGTAAATACCTGCTAAAACAGTAATAACACCGGTTCGTATCTAATCAAGACCATATAAATTATATCTCAACGTTACCGCGCATTTTTATAATGTCGCAAACACTTAGTATAATATGATCGTGTATATGTATTACAGATGTAATAAGACGACTGTTTCACGATTAAAATAAAAAAAATCTGATATGTTACACTCACATGACTTTCTCTACTCTTGTAAAAACTATTTTTACAAACGCTTATTCTCCATATGCTTCATGTTAATCGAGATGTTAATCTTATTGCTAATTTTCTTGTAGGTGCAAGGGGAATATGGTAGTTTAAGCAACAGTCAAATATTTTAAGAGCTAGTTGTTATGTGGCGCACTCCATTCTCTTTGCATGTCCAATACTTAAAAAATGAATAACGAATTCCCATTTGAGAAAAAGTATTGGAAAATTTAAAGGAATAACTAGCAATATCTCGAAAATGGTTCACCTAACCAAAAAATGTATATAACATAAATTGTGTATTTTAACGCGATCTACATTTTTGTGTAGTATAATTTTGTCTCTCTCTTATGGTTTACCAGTTATGCAAAAGTCGTTCACAATGAAGAATGCTTTTGGAGACATTCCCAGAAAATTCGAAATAGACATTTCATTTATCATGAAAATGTCTTAAACATATGATGTTTTAATCAAAATCGTTATAGCCATTTTTGAGAAAATTAAAATTTTTGAAAAATGTTCCATGTAAAGGGTAATTCGGGGTGGGGGGATTTTCTTGAAAACCTTCGTGTCGCATCTCTGGAAGATACTGAAACTAAATATTAAGTTTGGTGTTTATCCGACTGTTTGTTTCTGAGTTATGCTGTTCACAGACACACACACAGATATGTTTCCAAAAATGTTTTTTTTGGATTCAGGGGTCTCAAAACATGTATTTCCGGTGAAATCTCGGTATCGAATTTTTTGTTGGAATACAATACTTCCCCTACTTACTGTACTAAGTAGAGAAAGTAAAAATATAGAATACATTCACATGACTTTCTGTACTCTATCGTTTACTAGAGGGTATACAAACTAGCCTTACTAAATCTTATTTTTATATCTACTTAACTTTAATCGAGATAAATCTTTGCAGAAATAGCTACCTTACACATTTCGTTATAGATACAAAGAGAACAGCGATAGTCAAATGTTTAGGAACGTGACGCTATGCGATGGCCTTAAGATTCCATACTGTTTCAATGGAATATCGAGAAACAACTTAATGTTGGCAGGACTTTAAAAGAATAGCTAAATATTGAATTCCGACCATTAATAACGGGTATTTCGGAAATGGCTGATGCCACAAAAGCTATTTGAAATAAATTGAGTATTTTGAAGTGATCTACATTTATTGTGTAGTGCGTTTTCGTCTTACCGCTAAACGTTTAGAGATAAACAAGATTACACAAAATTACTTCTGAATGATGACTTCAGAGGCTATTCTCAGAGAATTCAAGATATACATTTTATTTGTCGTGTAAGCATCTTTAATATATGTTATTTTAATGAAAATCATTAATAGCTATTTTTGAGAAAATAAAACGTTTCGAAAAATGTTCTATGTAAAGGGTAGTTTGAAAGGTACTGGGCTTAAATACCAACTTTGGTGTTAATCGGACTTTCCATGCTAGCCTCCAGTTTCCGAGGTCGCGGGTTCAAACTCCTTAGCGCGGCATCCCTTTCTTCTGAAGGAAAGTAAAGTCTGTGGTCCCGTGTCGTAGATTTACGGCACGTAAGCGAACCTCAAGCCTGATAAAAGGCCTCTGAGCAAAATTTCCGATCGTTCACGCCCAGTATAGAATGGGATGCTAAGAACCATAGCAGTTAAAGAGCATCCATAAATAAAACTAAATTTATTTTATATACACACACATTCGCACATTTTTATCGATGTTGGGAAGGCTCGGGGGACTTCAAACTATATATTTCCGTGGACATCTCTATTGCAAAATGTTGGCTAATACAATACTTTATTAGATAGGTAATATAGAAAGTAAAAACGTTTATGTCAATGTGGTAGAGGTCTGTCCAAGAAGAAAAAACATCTTATTTCTCTACATAGTCTCCTTTCAGCTCGATACACTTTTCCCAGCGATGTTCAATAGCTTTGATACCCTGTTTGTAGTGAGAACCTTCGAGTTCTGCAAAATAACCATCAACTGCAAACTCCACCTCTTCATTGTTGGCAAATATTTTACCATCAAGCCATTTCTTGAACTTCGGAAGCAGAAAATAATCAGAGGGGACCAACTCTGGTGAATAGGGTGCATGAGGAAGCAATTCGAACTTTAACTCATTGTTTTGGCCATGGCGATAATGGATGCGTGAACTGGTGCATTGTCTTGATGAAACAGATCTTTCTTTTTCGGTAAATGCGGCCGTTTTTGCTTGATTTCATCATTAAAACGCTGCAAAATGTTCGCATAATACTCATCATTGATTGCTTTTCATTTTTAAAGATAATCAATGAAAATTATCCCACGCGCATCCCAAAACCTGCCGCCATGGCCTTGCCTGCGGATGGAACTGTCTCCACCTTCTTGCAGCCGATTCTCCCCTTTCAGTCCACTGCTTTGACTGTATCCTTCATTTCAGGTGTAAAGTGATGGACCCATGTTTCATCCGTGTATATGAATCGACGCAAAACTCGGCTTTATTGCAGCGAAATAGCGCCAAACACTCGACTGAAACATTCACACGACGCTGCTTTTGTTCCATTGTGAGTAAACGCGGCACACATCTTGCGCACAGCTTTCTCATCTAAATCTTCAGTTATTTTGCAATGTACAGCACTTTTTGAAATGCCTACGATGTCTGCTAGCTCGCGCACTTTCAATCAACGGTCATCCAATATCATTTTGTGGATTTTCTTCACAATTTCTGGCGTGGTCACCAAATTTGGTAGACCCTGTGATGCTCGTCTTGGCATCTCGGCCTCGCTTAAACTCTGTCACACAATATTTTACTGTTGTAAATGAAGGAGCAGACTCGTCTAGAGCAGAATCTAGCTCAGTATTAATATTAGCTGGACTAAGACCTTTAAAATGAAAGTATTGTATGACTTAACGATGACCAGCTTTATCCATGTTTACAAATTCGCTGAGATAGGGTGGTAATTTCTACCATAGTCGTTTGTTTGAAACAACAGTAACCGGTATATTTACGTCAAGTCGGGTACTTATGGAACTGCCCTTGTAAAATAAGAAAGACAAAGCCGCCAGGATAGACAGGTATGATTAACCTAAAAGCAATTCCGTTTCGGTTTGGTCACGTGAGAGGTGAATGATAAGTTGTTTTTAAATAATTATCTAATGCTATGAATTTTATACTTTCTGCAGGTAGCTTTGTGAAAACTCATGGGTATTTACGCGTTTGTTTGTTGTTTTCAGCCCGACTACGATGACATTGAAGAAGAGAACAGACTGAAGCCGTTTCCCAGCTCAAGAGGCAGAGATAAAACAAAAGACACCAAGAAATATGGTAAGTGGAAGAATGGTGAGCAGATGTTTGGCATGCAACGTGTTGCTGAAGCGTATAGGAATGCATCCAGATCTGATCAGTGAAAGTGACTGGCTATGTCTCAACCATTTGTGGCATAAGGTTTCCAGAATTATTTAAAATGCTTTTATCACGGCAAGCTTCAATATTTCAAATATCGTAGTCATACACGTAATTGATGGCTCTTAATAGCGTCTGCTCATCCATTCTGGCCATCACGAACTTGTTCCATACAAGCGAAAGTATGATTAACCGTCAAGTAGTGAATTAGTATTTGTTAACATCCACATCAGTCAGTTACGCTTGAGTGCCTAGGGTAATGACCGCCAACCACTATAGGGTTCTCACTATTCATGCTAAATAACAAATTGGTAATGTTCAATACACGGTATATACGAGGGCGGATTGATAGGTCAAGTGACTTTTCAAAGAAAATAAATTTTTTCCAAAAAAATCAACTTTATTTCCCAATATAGACCGCTTTCAATTCAATGCACGTTTTCCAACGTTTCTCCATCTTTTTAACCCTTCTAAAAAAATATGATTTTTTGAAGTCTGCAAAATATAAGGTTTTTTCTGCCATGAAGTGTTCAGTGGACGTGAATTTCTTTCCAGCGAGCCAATTTTTCAGGTTCGCAAAGAGGAAGACTTCACTCGGAGCCAAATTTGTAGAGTATGGTGGGTGAGGTAGCATTTCGTAACCCAATTCCACAAATTTTGCAATGGCAATGGCTGACTTGTGTGCAGGTGCATTATCCTGGTGAAAGAGAACCTTTTTATTCACCAAATGGGGTCGTTTCTTTAACAATTGCGGCATAATATGAACCTGTGATCGTTTTACCCTTTTTTAGATAGATTCTGCATTCTGTTTGCTAAGTTACACATGTAATTTAGATGCTGTCCCCAGGCACAAAACGTTAACTACTCTGAAGGGATAACACGTCTGTGGACAAATTCCTTTCCTACTCTTCGGTGAAACGTGTGTTTCGTTAGGGTCAAATATGGCGACTTAATGAGATTTCAAGTCACATAATTAGAGAGTACTTCCATTATGGGATTTTGCAGCCCATTCTCTTGATTAAATCCTTTTGGCTTGAAACCAAAAACCCCAGTCGCTGAATTAACGCATACCTATCTCTGCATCTGAGCATTCAGATGTGGCTCACGATTTCCTAGTGCTTACAAATTCTGAGTACGATTGTTCAGTGGCAGACGGTGAGAGAGAGGAAATTAACCCAAATATCTGTTACTAGGCAATCACTTTGGCATGCACAAAACATCCAATTCTTCGGTTTGTTGCAAGAAATATTTGGGACTTGACTTGGGTCTCAAAAATTCGATATTAACTTGTTTCATTTTTACCTTCTCCTCCACTCGCCTTGGTGGATAGAGAAGTAGAGTAGAGTAGAGTAGAGTAAAGTAAATTAAGTGCGAAGAAGTATTTCGGTACGGAAACACATAGTTGTACAAAGAGCGTCAAAGAAAATCTTACTGCACCTCGCGTCTATGTCACATTATTTATCGTTGTACGTGGCCTTACGAAGCCATGGCCATTTCATTGGTTGCTTTAGGCCCACGGTGCAAGGGTGCGCCAATTCTTCTGCTAAATAGTTACACCAATAACCACAACAAAGGTTACAAAATGGCGTAGAAACGAAATATATGTTTACGCTCTCGATCGTATTGACTAAAAGAGAAAGAGGTAGAGTGAGTGCATTCAGTTTGTCATACAGACCTTTTATCATGATTGGTAGATCATACCTTATCGGCTAGTGCAGGACACGCCTTTGAACCAACGCCTTTGAAAGGGTTAAAAGCTAAGGGAAAAACTTGATGAGCGCCCAGGTTAGCGAAATGTAGAAAGTGTATGTGTGAGAAGATTTTCAAATTAAAGATTGAATGGTATTCATTAAATACGTAGCAATACTTTATAACTAAAAATAAATAGGACTGTATTTTCATAGTGGTATCAATGGTTGTTGCTACATAGAAGCAAACATGACTAAATAATAAGTAAATAAAGCAGCATGTTTTCCCTCTAATTCAAACTACAATTGGTTAATATACCTTTAATAACATATTGCTGATCATAGGAATACAACAGGATTATAGACAAAAATATAACCCAATTTTATTGTCATAATATGTATGTTATATTCGGTAAACCATATAATATACATATTTACCTCTAGCTTCTGAACATGATCAGTCAATTATAACAAAAGATTAATTTGCATTCAGTAAACGAATATCATCATCTGCTGATGTTTTACGGGGAGCGCCCACTTTCTGACGAGAATGTAGACCGTCTTCCTCACTTTCCTGAAATATTTTTGTGCAGTAATTTACTATAAAAACACGTTTATCACTGCCGTTGCAATTGCCTCCTACATACCCACGATACTTCCACGGGTAATTTCGCTAGTATACGGCATGACTGGTTCTAAGACAATAAACCTTTTTGGTCCGAATAACACCAGAAAAAGCAAAGGCATCAACCTCCCCTCTTTTCCTCCCTTATTGCTGTGTTATCAAGCCACCCCACTCTGCGATAGGTAAGGATATACCTCAAAAGACCTCGGAAAACGATACAAAATCCGCCGAAGACTTTCTTTGGCGCTCTGTGTACTATTGAACCTCCGGAAATAAGGGGTGAAGCAAAGGAAACAGAGGACCACCAGATCCGGTGCGGTAGGCTCGGACGCAGACGAGGTTCCTATCGTCTCCAGGTGTGAGATCCCAACGCCGGAATGACCACCCACACAAGGCTGTCCTTAAGGAGAGGTCTCACGGAAGAGACAGACCAGACAGATTCTCAAATAAATTCAACCGCTAAACCTCGCCACGTCGCCCACCCGCTGGTCTTCCGACCCTGAAACGTGATAAGGAAATGAAATTATAGGAAATGGAGGACAGAAAAATTCACTGCATTGCAGAAACCACCCCAGTATTTGCCTACCGACCTGGGAAAACTGCAAAAATATACCCCAGCCCAGAGTGGCCGGTCTAATGGGAATCAAACCAGGGACCTCCCGAAAGCAAGCCTCACACGTCACTATGGAGTCATCTCGCTCGGTGCGACTAAAGGAAGTGTTGCATTCCACTCAAAAATGGTATATTAAGATTACGCTAGAAAAATTTTATGAGTTCCTAGCACTACATATTATACTTCAGTAATGCACTGCTTAAAAAATACTATCAAGAATATATTTCCTTCCAAAACAAAACATTTCCATTATTTTAGGTTATCTTAAAAACAGCTCCGTCCATTTCGATTATGCGACACTCGTCGAACTAGAACATAGTATCCGGCATGCGTTTTCTAACTTTCAGCTACACGAGTGTTCAACGGTACCAGGCTTGTATAGACACAGGGCAGCTCATTTGAAAACCATTTATAGCGAAAATAAGCACAACACATTCATATTATACATCGTTGTATTATCTGGGGAGAAACGACGGACCGGTCCGCCGCTACTGCACGAACTGGCGTGGAAGCAGCAGATTGTCAGTCGCTTTATTCAAGAGAAACCCGGTTTACCTATAATTTTATAGACAGAGTCAACTTTTGAATATTGAATGATGAATGATCTGAAAGAAAAAAGATAATCTAACTGATTTGAAAGTATTTATTTCTTAATATCTAGATGAAGTATTTTATTTTTAAATCTCAAAATATTTAATTTCTTTATAATAGAACTCTGAAGTTATTTAGCCATAGCTTTCAGAACATGTAATAACAGTTTAAGGTTTCTAGCATGAACATTTTACGTTCCTATAGTTTCTGATTGGAAATAAATGTGGTAAAAATAAAAGTGTAGAAAAACTTTGGGTCAGTTTTTGAAACGTGAGGTAATTAATTGAACTTCTATGCTTAATAGGGCTTAAGGATTTTATTAACTTACAGACGTAAGGTTTTAATAATTATTCTATAAAAATCGAAAGTTTTTCTGAAAAAATTGACGAAAATTCCACTCCTTAACATCTTTTTGCTGTGAAAGTAACAAATGTAGATACTATGAAAACGTGACAAAACGATCATATTACCATTTTTGAGAGGGTCGAGAAAGGGATATGAAATATGGTGTAACAAGTACCTACGGCATAATAAATGGCTAAGAGCCATGTAATATATGGATGAAAAATAGTGACAGATCACAGCAGTGGAGTTATTTCAACACCAAAAACAGAAAGTGATACAGAGCCTTAGCTACGCGTGTTCGATGAACCGGCAAGATAGTCGTGTATGGAAAAATCCACGCTGTGCAGAAAGTTAAAGGCCGAGACTGCCCTTTCCCCAAAAGGAAAATAACATTCACCCAAGCAATGAAGTACGTATTTCAAAAAAACTGTGAATTAATTGTAGGGTTTCGATTCTCAACTAAGGACGTATTTAATCTATTATATAATGCCAACGTTTCAAAACGCACTGATCCAATATTACCCTCAGTAATGCAACAAGGATGATAGTTTTTGAGTAATTTAACAAATATTTGTCGTCACAACATAGTTCTATTAGATTTTGTCCCAAGTAAAACTGGATAAATGTTTGAAATTAACCCACATTAATAACACATGTTTTCTCGCTCTGAGAACTGAATCGGAATTGGTGGGAATAAAATAAATGAACGTAGGAGAAAAAAAACACCAGTTAGTTTTTAAGAAACATGCTTTTAATTATATATATATATATATCCCCGGAAAGGATGGATGAAGTGAAAGGATACAGAGGGCGGCCGGATCAGGAGGCACGACAGGCAGAGTGCAGGGTTTCTACCATTCACAGATATGAACTGCCCGGATGCTGGTTGGTGCATCCGGCCCACCTCCTGCCCCCTTGTGGGCTTATACATTCCCTTGGGAGCCTGGGACCCGGAGACTGCTCGCAGTCCGAGGGACGAAGGTTTCCACAGAGCCTCCTTTCCCCTACTATGCACACGCCGAGACCTCCCGCCGACACTTGCAACCCTGAAAGAAACCAAGCAAATGAAGGTTTAAGTGAAATGAGAGTGGAGATGAAATGAAGGGACAGGAAATTCGGCTGATTAAATGATCCTTCCCAGTATTTACCTGGTGACCCGGGAAACCCCGAAAAAACCTAGGAAGGTTGGCCACGGTAATCAAACCGACGACCCAAACGCGGGCCGCAGACGATACTCGGTTAGTACTCCGAATACATTCTATTGTTCACTCATTTGGTATGCTGTAGTGATATGACAGCTGACACAATGGTGATTTGATTTTAAACAAAACAAGTAAGAAAGTAATTATTATTTATATAATCTATTACATGTTATTGGGCGGCGCCGTGGCCGAGTGGTTAGACCGCTCGCCTCCCACCGAGGCAGCCCGTTCAATCCCAGGGACCTGCATGTGGGATTTGTGGTGGACGAAGCGGCGTCTGGGCGGGTTTTCTCCGGTTTCTCCGGTTTCCCCCGCCATTCATTCCACCAACTGCTCCATCATCACCTTTCCTTTCATCCATTTCACCAACATTTCGTTTCATCTACTTCCTTCATCCCATTGGGCTGATCACCCATCCTGGATGTTCTGTCTGATCCATGAGTGTCTGCTCCTCGACGGGCCTCTGACCCCAGGCACCCGCTTGTAAGTCCTGGGGGTGTAAGTCCTACATAAGAGGAGGGTAAACAGATAATGAATGAATGAATATTACATGTTATTTATGTAATAGTCTAAATAAATTCCATCGGAGTTTAATCAGATAAATTCGTAAACTCTCGTGGAGTTACCTATGATGAGATCGTCACCAGAATACTATAAACAGCACATGTGTTATTATTATTTGGTATCGTCTTACTCCTAGAATACATTGCAACGATGTCAATAATTTCTTTGATACACATGATTTAGACATGCACTTAAAAGATAGAGGTAGAACTTTTAAAATCGTAGAATTGTCGCTCTGTGCGTTTTCTGGAATACGTAGTCAGTGTGATGTCGGATAGGTAGTCTTAGTTGCCTAGTTGGCTTCCTGTCTGCAAGTATAAAAGCAGCCAGATTGTGGTGGGGGATATTCAAGTTTAAAGTCGTGGCTTGCCAAATACGAGTCACAGATATTACTGTCAGAGTCATTTCCATGCCTGTATACCAACAAACAACAATTGAAAGACAGACACGTAGCTATAGACGAAATAACCAAATAATCTATTACCATTGTTCTTATCGAATAAAATGTACATCTTTACTTTCTCTAACCGTACGTAGTTGGTAGACAAAGTATTGCATTTCACCCAAAATTTCGATATCGAGATTTCACCGGAAATATATGTTTGAGGACCCCCAATAAAAGAAAGAATTTTTAGAAAAAAATGTCAGTGTGTGTTTGTGTGTGTAACTGTAAACAGCACAACTCTTGAACGAAATGTCGGATATATGCCAAGCTTGGTATTTCGGTTCAGTATCTTTGCAAGATGCGACACAGAGATTTTCAAGAAAATTTTCCCACCCCAAACTACCCTTTACGTGGAACCTTTGTCAATCTTTTTTTATTTTTTGAATTTGTTTAAAATAACATATATTAAATATATTTACATGGCAAATAAAATGTATATCTTGAATTTTCTCGGAATAGCCGGTGAAGACGTATGAAATTGGAAGGAATTTTGTATAATCTTGTACAACGTCAAGCGATAGACAAAAACGTACCACACAACAAAATGTTTAGAAAACACATTTTCTTTCTAATAGCTTTTATGTATCATCACCCATTTTCAATTTATCCCTTATTAATGATCCACATTTATCAATGCTTTCTCATTCTTTTAAAGTCCTGTCAAAATACTTAAATATTTAATAAATTATATTCTCTAAATTAAATTCATTTATTAAAAAACTAGATATCATCGAAAACGACTAACATTTCATTGATGACCAATTGTTTTTAAAGTTAATGTTGGGTTTGTATTTTCATCAATTAAATATAAAATCCACATTTATCAATACTTTCTCATTCTTTTAAAATCCTGTCGATTTTCAGTTGTTTCTCACGATATGGAAACAGTATGGAAGTTTAGGCCAGCATATAGTGTGCAGTTCTAAAACATTTGACTATCGCTGTTGGCTTCGTATGTATAACGAAATGTGTAATACAGCTATTTCTAGAATCGTTTATCTCGATTAAAATGAAGTAGATTGGAAATAAACGTTTGTAAGAATAATTTGTATATCCCTATTAAGCGATCCAGGGTAGAGAAAGTCATGTGAATGTAACACATATTTTTTACAAACATTGCAAGACATATTATTTCACCCGGGTGAGCTAGGTAAGAAAGCAAACAGTGAAATATAACGTGTCACATTAAATAATGTAATTTTAATGATCCCTGGATAGGCGGATGTGATGTCATGCGCTATTGTTTCGCGTAATGCTTATTAATAAAGCAGTGTCTAAGGTAGTGTTTGGGTAGCTGTATCGGTGTATCCATATTAGGAGACGCAAGTATGTGTCCTTTGGACTACATAGAAGCTAAGGAGGGATATATTTAATCAAGTAATTTGAACAATTAGTTTTTCTATTCACCAAGACCGGACCGAGACAATGACAACGAGACATTTTAAGAACATTTCTGTTATGAGAAAGAGAAAAACTTGGTACATAAATAATGTAGATCGCGTTAGAATACACAATTTATTTCAAATACATTTTTTGTGGCATTGACCATTTCGAATGTATTCTCTATTATTGGTTCGCATTGTAATATACGTCTTCCTTTTATACCTTCTCTACCACATACTACAGAATGTAACACAATTATCATTGCATTGATCTCTCTTACATCATGTGTTAAATGCTTTTATTTTCCTCCCTGTTATTTAACGTTTTAATTTTATATTTATGCTATTTGTAATAATTTAGTATATCAAGCATTATTATATTAAGGTGGATACTCCCATGCAGCTGTTTTCTTCTTACGATTGTCAAAGTTACTAGGGTTGTCCCAGAAGTACCCGACCTAACAAAGAAAACACAAAAAGCATATTTATTTCTCTACATAGTCTCCTTTCAGCTCGATACGCTTTTCCCAGCGATGTTCAATAGCTTCGAAACCCTGCTTATAGTGAGAACCGTCGAGTTCTGCAAAAACAGCCATCAACTGCAAACTCCACCTCTTCATTGTTGCCAAATCTTTTACCACCAAGCCATTTCTTCAACTTTGAAAACAGAAAATAATCAGAGGTGGCTAAATCTGGCGAATAGGGTGCATGAGGAAGCAATTCGAACTTTAACTCATTGATTTTGGCCATGGCACCAATGGATTGTGAACTGGTGCATTGTCTTGACGAAACAGAAACTTCTTTTTCGCTAAATTTGGCCGTTTTTGCTTGATTTCATCATTCAAACGCTGCAATAAGTTTGCATAATACTTACCATTGATTGCATTTACTTTTTGAAGATAATCAATGAAAATTATCCCACGCGCAACCCAAAAACTACGCCATGACCCTGCCTGCAGATGGAACTGTCTT
Organism: Deroplatys truncata; assembly: GCA_030765065.1. Lineage (NCBI taxonomy): Eukaryota > Metazoa > Arthropoda > Insecta > Mantodea > Mantidae > Deroplatys > Deroplatys truncata. The sequence goes on from CM060986.1 coordinate 49,607,180, forward strand.
CGCCTTCTTTGGAGGTGATTCTCCCCTTTCAATCCACAGTTTTGACTGTTCCTTCGTCTCAGGTGGGAAGTGATGGACCCATGTTTCACTCATGGTTATGAATTGACACAAAAACTCGGCTTTATTGCAGAAAAACATCGCCAAACACTCGACTGAAGCATCCTCATGACGTTGCTTTTGTTGCGTTGTGAGTAAACGCGGCACTCATCTTGTGCATAGCTTTCTCAGGTCTAAGTTTTCAGTCAGTATGCGATGCACAGCACTTTTTGAAATGACTACGAAGTCTGCTAGCTCGCGCACTTTCAGTCGACGGTCATACAATACCATTTTGTGGATTTTCCTCACAATTTCTGGCGTGGTCATCTCATTTGGTCGACCACTGCTATGTTCGTCTTGACAGCTCGTACGGCCTCGCTTAAACTCTGCCACACAATATTTTACTGTTGTAAACGAAGAAGCAGACTGCCCCAGAGTAGAATGTAGCTCAGTTTTAATATTAGTTGGATTAAAACCTTTCAAATGAAAGTATTGTATCATACAACGATGACCAGTTTTATCCATGTTTACAAATTTGTTGAGAGCGTTCACTATTGATGGCTGCCAAACAATTACTAAACGACGTAGCATCATCAAACTCATACTTAAGCTTTATAAGGTTGGTACTTTCTACCAGAATCATTTGTTTGAAACAACAACCAGTATCTATACATCAGGTCGGGTACTTCTGGGACTGTCTTCGTATCTGCATGTACACACGTAAATGGTCAGTAATTTATTTAATACTGTGTACAGATCTTGCTCACTTGATTTTTATCTCCCTGGTTGTGTAGAAAATATGACCAGAGATTCTGACAATAAAAGCACTCGCATTTCAAGGATGACAATAAAAATAATATTTTGCTACCGGTTTGCAAGTGAAACTTATAGCTGTTGACCGTCTTTTAATAGCCCATTGTTCTCTGTTTTAGAACATATAGTAAGAAGAAACTCTTTTTTAAAGTCGTTTCGCCGATATTTATCGTCGATTTCTTTCTCTCTTAACGGAATGTGGCTCAGTAGTACCACGTATAGGTCGGGATTTGCAATCTGAAAATATGCAGACAGAAACCTGTTTGTCTGTTAGGAACAGAGCGTACAAAAACGGATCAGCCAAGTTGGTGTTTGAACCTATGTAACTCTTCCACGAAATCTTCTTGACGGAACATAAATTAGTACAAAGTTAAGGCCACGTCTTCCATATACTTTGTGAAACGACTTATATTTCAGGTATTTTTATGAGATAATGCACCTTGGTATGAGTCAAACTCTTGATAAAATCTTCGAGATCCTTCTCTATTATTTTTATATGTACCCGTAATTAATATCCTCTCCCCAGTCTTGACGATAAATCACAGATCGTGAAGAATTTGTTTGCAGCCTGTGAGCTCGGAAAACGCTGACCTATTCACTACCTCTTCCCTCAGAATTTAGAAGTGTTTGAACCTGAGAAAGCTTAACAATACATCAAAACTTTTAATCTTCCAAAACATATCCCAGAATGAGTCATTTGACTCACATACTTGCCAACCTTCACGGTTTGCCCGTAAAATGTACGGGGCGGAAGCCTTTTTACCACTTTACGGTACATGAATTTTTTTTTTTTTTACGGCTTTATGGGCAGGTTCAAAGTGTTGCGGATTTTCACCACGGATATGGCAAAGCATTAAATTATATTGCATCATATTGTAGCTTAACATTATAGACTGAATATACCGTTCTAATTATTGAAAAGAATATCTCAGGCGGCAACGTCTGTGGCCCGCATTCGGGAGGCCCCGGGTTCGATTCCCGGCGACCGCCCACCCTAACAGTGGGGTAGTGTATTCTAACACTAGCGTGCCTTTCCCCCATTTCCTCTCATTTCATCTGTCCCTTTCACGTTTTAGATGTGTCTTTGGGTCCTGTAGTGCTGGTAGTGTCGGGTAGATGGCGTAGTTGCCTGCGCATTATAAAGATTTCTCGCCGTGAACTCCAGAGTGCGCTGTCCCCCCGTTAGGGTCACTTCGTCGCCCTCTCTCGGGATTCTTCGCTTCTACCGGTGCGCGGGTGTTCAAACTGGAAATATTATGAACTTCTGCTTGTCTCTGTAGGCCTACCTAGACCTCCTACGTCTTCTACACCTCATCTCTGCCTTCCAGAGGGTATAGTCACAATATGAAGCTTCTATCTGTGTGCATCGTTTATATGATCATGGTCCCCCTCTACTGGGCTACAACAAAACGCATAACATGCATGTTTAAACTTCAATTCCACCTTACCAAGGTAAGGTAGTAGGGGTCCTAGAGGCCGGAGCAGAGCATTGCACATAGGCCATTGTGGTCTTTTATGCTTCGTGACCCCTAAGGAGGAGGGTTGAAGAAATGATACCAAGGGCGACTAGATTCGGGAGACGACGTGCGCAAGCAAAGATGGGGTCCCTAAGATTTCCAGACAAAACGCATCCGACTCCCTCAAGTCCGCCCGTAAACCCCGAACTCTGGGGGCCCTCTTTAGGAGAGCCTGCTCGGTGAGGAGTCCAATCGACACAAGGGAGAATATTCACAAAGCACATTTCCTCCGCCCAGCCGCAATGCACGGGACACCGTTGTCTGGTCCTTCAATCATGAAACAGGTGAAGATGAAGGAAAGTCGTTGTAGAAAAGGAATCGCCCCTTTTGACCCGGGGAAGCTAGATGGGGCGATCACCGACATTATAAGGTGAACTCCTTCACGTAAGTCGTTTATCTTATCCGTGTTATGTGGCTGCGAGATATAAGTTTGACAGTTTCTGTTTATAGTTCTGTTTATGCAGTACCAGTAAAAATTTCAACATACGTGACAGAAAGAAGCAATGTTAGCAGGTCTTTAAGGATTCTTATAAAACGGAATTCCCGTTTATTTAAATGTAATTTTTGTACATTTACTGCACTGAACACTTTGCGGATTCTAAATTTCATGTCATCGCAAAATTATTACGCTTTGCTGGCCATTGGCATGTCCTAGTGAACTACAAACAGTAGCTGGCAGCACTAAAAACGCCGTCTTGATGGCGAGTTTACGACTCCTGATGTTTCGTGTGGAATTAGCTTCGCCTGCAGTTTGCTTTTACGACCCTCGGCTTCTTGTTGCACGAGAGTGGCTCTAATTAGTCACATAAATCCTGCTTTTGAGTGTAACGTGTCTCTAATAAAATTTTGAAACCTAAAAGAAATAATATATTCACTTTTTAGCGCCCTCTGTTAGTTAGGCATAAGTAGAGCAAGTATTGTACGCCACTAAAAATTAATACTGAGATTTCAATGGAAAACATGTTTTGAAAGAGAAAAATAGTTTTAGGAAAATGAACCTTATATTTGTGTGTCTGTATGTAAACGGCATAGCTCAAAAATGAAAACACGAAGGTTTTCAAGAAAATTCCCCCATTACAAATTACCCTTCACATGAACAAATTTTGCTATATTTGATTTTTCCAAAAATGGCTTCAACGATTTTTATTAAAATACCATATGTTTTAGATATTTGCATAACAAATTAAATGCATATCTTGAATTTTATGTGCACAGAATCTGAAGTCCTCTTCATTCTGAATGACTTTTGTATAACTGGTAGAACGTAGGAAATAAACAAAATCTTTATACACACAAAATGTTGATCTCGTTAAAGTGTTAAATTTATGTGAAATAATGTTTTTTGTGGAATTAACCTTTTCCGAGATATTCCTTGCTATTGGTTTGAATTTTCAAATACTTACACTTACCTCAAATGGGAATCCATAATTATTCTTTTTCTTTCTTTCTTCTTTCTTTCTTTCTTTCTTTCTTCATGATCATGCAAAGAATATTGGTATTTAAAAGCCGTCAAATAGCAACACAATCTTTAAAACTCTGTGTTATATTCACACGATTTTCTCTATCCTCTCTCGTTTGTTAGTGTGCATACAAACTATTCATACGAAAGCTTATTTTTCATTTACTTCATTTTAATGCGGTTAAACCTTTCCAGAAATAGCTACATTACACATTTCGTTATAGATGCAAAGGGAACAGCGATAGTCAAGTGTTTAAAAACTGGACGCTGCATGCTGGCCTGAAAATTCCATACTCTTTCCATGAAATCGCGAAAAACAACTGAAAATCGACAGGACTTTACAAGAACGACAAAGTATTGGATATTTCAATCAATCAATAACGGATATCTCAGAAATGACTTATGCCACAAAAAGTTATTCCAAATAAATTGTGTGCTTTAAAGAGATCTAAATTTTAAGTGTAACATGTTTCCATCCATCGCTTCATGTTTACCAGTTATACAAGGCTATACAAAATTTCTTATGAATAACGAGGACTTTAGAGTTATTTCCAGAAAGTTCAGGATATACATTTTTTTGTTTGTCATGTAATATCTTTAATATATGTGTTTTAAACGAAATCATTACAACATTTTTAGAAAATTAAACATTTCAGAAAATGTTCTATGTAAGAGGTAGTTTTGGGTGGTGAAATTTACTTGAAAATGTTCGTCTTGTACCTTTGAAGATAAATACCAAGTTTGGTACATATCCGACTTTTCGTTTTGAGTTATGCTGTTCACAGACACATAGACACACACGTGCGCGGACCTTTTTTCTAAAACATGCTCCTTTGGGGGGGATTGTGGGTCCTTAAAACACATATTTCCGGTGTAATCTCGACTTGAATTTTTGGGTGGAATGCAATACTATCTCCCCTATTTAATATACAGGGTGACCATTTAAGTTGAGACGTACAATACCTGCAAAACTAAGTGTTGTAAAAAGAAATTTCTTGAATAAAAGTGGCTTGATATTATGGGGGAAAGTAAATGCCATTAGTCTATTTAATTTGGAGAACGTTGTGATGGTCATTTAGGGTCTATTTAAATCCTATTTAAAAATGTAAATTGACTCTAAAATGACCATCATAACTTCCTTCAACAATACACCACTAAAGGAATTTACTTTCCCCCATAATATCAAGCAAGTTTTGTTCAAGATATTTCTTTCTACAACGCTTAGTTTTGGAGATAATGTACAGTTTCAACTTAAGTGGTCCACTTTATATGTGTAATTATAAATAAAGTAAAAACCTGTCTGTTACTTTAGCCTAATGTGTCCATCATATACTTACAAATTCAGTTACAGTAAGTATTATTTCGTCTCAATAGTATACAAAAGAGAAAAAGGGGGGAACAAAGAAATGTTTACACAACCGCAGCTGAACAATCAAATCAAAAACGGTACGAAAGCAAAGATAGATAAAAGCTTTTCAAGTATATCCTTGAAAATGAGCTATATTAAAACTCTGTAATGCAAGAACATACTCCTGTATAATATTGCTTTGTTGTTCCAGATGATCCGTACTACTGCGGCTTAAGAGCTCGAGTGCCCAACTTCGTCAAGACTAGCAAGTCGTCAGGAGCCAACAAGATGGAAGGTCGCTACCCTGTATCACAGCCAACCAGTATGGTGACCCCACACCAGTACCTCCACCATCACCACATGCACCAGCAGCCGCCACCAGTCATGTGGCACGCGAGGAGTTTCGACAGCGGCATGGGTGTGTATGGTCATTTGACCAACCTCTTAGACCAGCGTTGAGCACCACTCACACGATGATATGGGTATTTCTGCACTTTCTCTAATACCAACTAACAAGCCACCCGGCCAGTTCTGTACCTATCAACATATCGGCGATATATGAGAACGTTAGGTTCCTTGGAAAAAATACAATGCATTTGCTTGTTTTACAAAAACACCCATTTTTTAGCTTGAAAAGAACATGCAGAAAATTGGATGCTTCTACATTGAAAACCCGCAATATTTTGATATATTTAGCAGAATATTACTTAAAATTAAGAAATAGGAATGAAAAGTGATAATCACTAGTGATCTAAGCTTTCCGAATAACACGAAATCATACAAATAATACTTTAACCATGATCTGAAGCACTATTTCACTTATGCTCTGGAATCGTAAAATACCGTTAGAAGACTGTAAATAATGCTGATGAAAATGGATATCTAGGTTTCGGGACCTTGCCTGAAAATACATGCAATTTTGTGTCTTAATAATGCCTGCAAAGTTAAGCTCATTGCTACATCTAAGTCAAGCTTCTATATTTATATGGTCTAGAAGGGATATAGATTTAATCCTCTTAGGTGATGATTTTTCGCCACAAATGTTTTTTGTTTTATACAAATCGCAATTTACACGACGTCGCAACAGCGGCTGAATAACTGACCACACGCCTTGGTTGCTTCATTTGTATGCATGTGTTACTTAATTTTATTGAATGTTTAAATATAAATAAAACAAAGTATTTTCAATAAACACTTCGTGAAGCGAATTTGTGTCTGTTATGTATATTATAAGCAGGCGTTTAAGTTTAAATGTTTATTTTATTGTTTCATTCAAGCTTAAACAAATAATTGTTTTCAGTAAACATCAAGCATTTCGCTGAAAACATGAAAGAAATGTCTTGGAAATTAAATACCACTAGTTAAGTTAATATCCTTCACGTAATTCGGTAAATAATTCGCAGTGGCTCACAGATAGAACACACATTCTACTGCAGGCAGACCTGACCTTAAACATAAAATGTTATTTTCCCACCCATCTGCAAGGAAAATCCAAACTGGTCTGCTTTTCAAAGCGTTTCCCTACAATTACATGAAAAATGGAATAAAAGTTATATATTATATGTTAAAAGTGGGGGTAACGTGGAAGATGTGAGTATATACCAGGATTTTTACGAAGATGTTAACAGAATGTTACGAAAGTATTTTTCATTTTAATCTCCTTTATTACAGTAATAGGTATTCTCAAATCATTGCAGGCAATGTTTACAATGCCTTTTCCTATATTCAGAAGGAAAACTTTCAGCTTTCTCAAAAGTAGGGGCCGCCAAACAGACAAAGCCTAATACTTTTACAAGTTATTATATAAAACAAGAATAGCATAAGAAGACAAAACATGATTATCACTGAAATAAATTCCAATTATGAGTAAAAGAAAACAGTGGAAAATCCTATTTTAGACGGAAAACTACTAAAAGTGTGTCTTTTCTGCGTTATTCATACGCTACAGAATTAAATTAATTTGAATATAGATGATTTTGGAGAATTTTTATAGAACCTTTAAGAGCAAACACTGCAATGTTGTACATGAAATTGGCCTTGAGACTGAACTTTTTGCAAAATTCAGCAAGTGCCTAGGCATGGTTCCTCTTGCCCCAACCATCAGTCGAATAACTTCAATGGATGATAAATTGTACTTCTCAAGGTAGTAGGGGATGGTAGGCTCGTAGATTCCACATTTTTACTTTCTCTACTACGTATAGTAAGTAGGGGAAGTATTGTATTCCACCCAAAAATTCGATACCGAGATTTCACCGGAAATATATGTTTTGAGACCCCCTGAATCCAAAAAAAGCATTTTTGGAAACATGTCCGTGTGTGTGTGTCTGTCTGTCTGTCTGTCTGTGAACAGCATAACTGAAACGAATAGTCGGATAAATACCAAACTTGGTATTTAGGTTCAGTATCTTCCAGAGATGCGACACGAAGGTTTTCAAGAAAATCCCCCCACCCCAGACTACCCTTTACATGGAACATTTTTCGAAAATTTTAATTTTCTCAAAAATGGCTAACGATTTTGAATAAAATATAATATATTTAAGATATTTTTATGACAAACGAAATGTATATCTCGAATTTTCTGGGAATGTCTCTAAAAGTATTCTTCATTGTGAACGACTATTGCATAACAGGTAAGCCATAAGAGATAGACAAAATTTTAGTACACAAAAAATGTAGATCGCGTTAAAATACACAATTTATGTCATATATATTTTTTGTTGGGTGAACCATTTTCGAGCTATTGCTTGTTATGCCCTTAAATTTTCCAATACTTATACTTTTTCTCAAATTCGTAATTCATTTTTTTGTCCTGGTAATGCAAAGAGAATGGAAAGCGCCACATAGCAACCAGCTTTTAAAATATTTGACTATAGCTTAAAGCCTAGCAATTCCCCTTGCATCTACAAGAAAATTAGCAATAAGATTAACATCTCGATTAACATGAAGAATATGGAGAATAAGCGTTTGTAAAAATAGTTTGTACAAGAGTAGAGAAAGTCATGTGAGTGTAACACAAGATTTTTTTATATTTTGTCAATCTCTAATTAAGAAAATTTTAAAGAAATGCGTAAGATATTTATCTAGTTTGCATGAAGTTTGTTTACAGAACTGGCCGATGGTAATATTAACAACTAACCCCATGTGCTGTATATAAAGCAACATTTCGCAAAATTTTGAAACCGATGACAAACGCATATGTGTAATTTAAAGTTTACCTTAGTTTGTAAAGCAACAAGAAATTGAATTTCTATATTTTTTCTGCGTTTGTTTCTTGAATACGTAACAGAGTGTTACATCATATGTAGAAGGGTATCCGAGGGGTCTATACCCTCTCAAAAGTTCTTTATTGATTTTCTGATAGCAATAATTGGTATTATATTTCATAATTGACTGTTTTATCAAGTTTCTCTTGAATGGCACGACTGGCATCGCGCCGTTCCCACATCGCTGCTATACGAATACATTCGTGAAGTGGACCGGCTCACGCTCTCTCCTAGATAATGCTAACGATGTGAAACAATATGAATATGCTACGCTTACCTTTACCTTTCCTTATAAAAGGTTTCAAAACGATGACCCCTTGCGTCAAGACTAGCACAATTCCTTATGAGCATTTTACCTTTAAGCATTCCCCACAGATAATAACCACGTGCATTTAAATCTGGAGAGTGAAAAATTATTGTCCCCAAAAACACGCTGTAAGGAAAAAGATAGACAAAAAGAAACACAGACAGCCAACAGTTCCAACTGAGGAAAAATTAGACTATATAGAGGCTGTCGTGGAAAGAAGTTCAAGGAAATTACTAACACAGTCCAGTCTGTTCAAATTGTGAATTTGTTAAGCACGATGGTACCACGAAGTTTCAGTATAAATTCAAGCTGACAGTCCAGAGGTGACTTCCACGTGACTACAATAAACGCACGCTGTTCTACAGTACACACCACGGTAACTACGAGGACTGTCACAGAAGTGCCGACCTAACAAAGAAAACACAAACATTTTGTAAAACAAAATCTTTATTTCTCTACATAGTCTCCTTTCAGCTCAATACACTTTCCCAGCGATGTTCAATAGCTTCGATACTCTGTCTATAGTGAGAACCGTCGAGTTCTGCAAAATAGCCATCAACTGCAAACTCCAGCTCTTCATTGTTGCCAAATCTTTTACTACCAAGCCATTTCTTCAACTTTGGAAACGGAAAATAATCAGAGGGGCCTAAGTCTGGCGAATAGGGTGCATGAGGAAGCAATTCGAACTTTAACTCATTGATTTTGGTCATAACGTGTGAACTGGTGCATTGTCCTGATGAAACAAAACTTTCTTTTTTGCTAAATGCTTTCTTTTTGCTTGATTTCATTATTCAAACGCTGCAAAAAGTTTGCATAATACTCATCATTGATTGTTTTTCCTTTTTGAAGATAATAAATGAAAATCATCCCCCGCGCATCCCAAAAAATCTGACACCGTGCAGATGGAACTGTCTTCACCTTCTTTGGAGTCAATTCTCCCCTTTCACTCCACTGTTTTGACTGTTCCTCGTTCCAGGTGTGAAGAGGTGGACTGATGTTTCATTCATGGTTATAAATCGACGCAAAAACTCGGCTTTATTGCAGCAAAATACCGCAAACCCTCGACTGAAACTTCCTCACGACGCTGCTTTTGTTCCATTGTGAGTAAACGCGGCACGCATCTTGCACACAGCTTACTCGTGTCCAAATGTTTAGTCATTATGCGATGTACAGCACTTTTTGAAATGCCTTCGATGTCTGCTAGCTCGTGCACTTTCAGTTGACGGTGATGCAATACCATTTTGTGGATTTTCTTCACAATTTCTGACGTGGTCACTCATTTGGTCGACCACTGCGATGTTCATCTTGGCAGCTCGTACGGCCTCGCTTAAACTCTGCCACCCAATATTTTACTGTTGTAAATGAAGGAGCAGACTCCCCCAGAGTAGAATCTAGCTCAGCTTTAATATTAGTTGGACTAAGACCTTTCAAATGAAAGTATTGTGTCACATAACGACGGCCAGTTTTATCCATGTTTACAAATTTGCTGAGAGTGCTCACTATTGATGGCTGCCAAACAATTACTAAACAACTTAGCATCGTCAAACTTCAAACTTAAGCTTTATAAGGGTGGTACTTTCTACCATAGTCATTTTTTTGAAACAACAACCGCTATATAACGTCAGGTCGGGTACTTCTGGGACTGCCCTCGTACATACAGCTTCACATAACGCTATTCCACCATGCCATACGACGTGAGCAATGTTACTACAACTGAATGTCATTCAACCCGATACTGCTACGAGCCAGGCCCGCTGTCCGCTAGTTGCGTCATTCAAGAGAAACATAGTATTTCTAGCAACAGAGTTTTAATTAATGTGAAATAGATTTTTAAAAAAACTCTAAAACTACGCAAGTTTTCTGTTCTTTCCTTTTGGGACATAAGGAATCTTATACTGTTAAATTTATTACACACTGAATGCTCTGCATACTTCCATAACTATCAAAATGATACTGTGAATCTTTCTTTCTGGCTGAAACTCGGCTCTCTACAATTTTTCCCCTCAAAGCCTACTTCGCTGCGGAAGGCATTTCTGATCACAGCTAAAGTTTTATCGTTATTCTTATGCGCTTTATCGAAATGGATTCTTTTGCTTCGTGTTTACGTAGTCTATACTTTTGATTTTCCCCCCCTCTATTTACTTTGCTTTACTCTCAATAAATACTATTTTGATGTTATCTGGGTTGCATGCGGATTTCACTTGCATTTAACTTGAAACTTTTTATGTAAACAATTTGTCTTGAGAGTCTGAATGTTGAAATGATATGGTAAGATATGAATTCTTTTCTTATTTTTGAAGGCTGAGGAATTGAAATATCTTATCAACGTATCTTTAGAATATTATTAGAAACAATTACCCCTCGAATACAAAGCAATTTACTGGAAGTGTAGTAAGAAAAATGACTTTACCTTGTCCCAGTAGAGGCACTTCTGTGCCTAAGGTTGCGGGTTCAAATCACAGCACATTTAAGTGCTTTTAAAAAGTACCTCTGAGGGACAAAATTCTCGTTTACTGTCTTTGTACATTTATTATTATTATTCAAACTGCTAACTTCTAACTGTTCAATAATTTAGTGAAAACTCGCATTTTAGGCTTCGTTAGCCTATGATCGTAGAAGTGTTAAAAATTAACAGCGCCAAGCTTACCTACATGCAGGAGCTTTACTTTTGTTCTATTATATTGGTACTAATGTTAATTCCAGTTGAAAATCAACTAAATATATAGAAAGCCACCATAAATGAAATATACCAAGCGAGATGACTCGAGTGGTAGCGTCTGAGGCTTGCATTCGGGGAGTTGTGCGTTCAAATGCTGTGTACTTGTCAATCTGATATTTCTTTCATGATTTTCCTCAGTTGCCAAGTATATATCGGATTGGGTATTAATTACCACGACCCTAAATCGAGAGGTCTTGCCAAATAGTGCACACGAGGCGACTACGCATCTCAGGCCATCTGTGTGACTTGCAATGTCTCAGGTGAGCCAACAAACCTACGGTAACCGTCCTGATAAGTTAAAGTGGCCTTAAAACAATAAAATAAATACTGTGCTCTGACTTAAAAATCACTCGTAACTCGCTCGCAATTGTCTCGCAATTCTGTCGTGTTTTTATGGTTACTGTTGCTAGGGAGATACAGTAATGCAATGCTCCAGAATGAAAATGACGAACTATCTTGAAGAGTAGCCAGTGCTTGGCCGACTGTATCATATGGGTTTGCTTTCTCGAATCTTGTTCGTTCAAAGCCCGCACCGATGGACGCGTTGCTTTTTCGAAATCAGAGAAGAAAATATTGTTCTTTAGAAAAGCAGGAAAAGTCCTGCCACACAACGCGAAATTGTTTAAAAAGATTGCTTTCTTTGTCTTGGAGAACACCAAGACAACTCTCTAACTGGAACTTAGCTAAAGTCAGTTGCCCAGTATCTCTTAACGGTCACCTGCACCTTCACGTCTTATTGACTATTGTCGTGGAGTATTGATATGCGATATAAAATAGTTCCTTGTTTAACATGATTATTTACTTTAATATATTCGAAACTAATTGTCAAATTTACATTTTCATAACCGTATGAGTTAGTATTTTGTGAACAGAGTTAATGCATCTAGAATGTACGTAAATTCTTATCAACAAATAGATGGGAGGATCCTTCGGTTTAAGTCTGCCTCTCAATATGACGAAAATACGTGCATCTATTACGAAAATGTTTTCATGCCGCTTTTATCCTTACGCTGCGTACGCTTGTTTGAAGGTGTACGTTAATCAACTAGTGGAATGAGAAGGAAATGAAGCGCGAAAGAATACATGTCTGTGGGGTAAGGTTATAAGAAACAGGGTTTAATGACTGATTTATATAGTGAAGAAAGGACAGAGAAGCTGAGCACAGCGCCAAAAAGACTATGAAGCACTTCCCTCTCGCAACTCATTTGTTGTAAGTAGGAAAAAGGATATACAATAAATAAAGTTTTTTCCAGCTATATATCAGCATCACTAGCTTTGCAATTTCTTTAAACTGTACATACTATATTTAATTCTTCAAAAACTGTCATCTATATGCATTTTTTTCTTTTATAACACTTCTAAACACAATTCTTCTTAAACTAAAGGGAAAATGTGTGTTCTTCTCTACTTTCACTGTTAACTCTACAAACACTCACTGCACGTATTTCACTTTCAGGGAAACATGCAAACTTCTGTTTTCATTTTTAACTGACAATGCATGTTCGAAAGGCTCTTGGTAAAATAGGTACTTAATGATAAATGTTTATCAGGTGAAATGTTGTCTTAAGATATATGGTTCCCTACATTAAGTAATATAATGTATTAGTAAGCCTTAATCAGCTACCCCCAGCTGTCTATGCAGTCTGCTAAGCAGTTATTTACTTACCTTACAAAGTATTCGCTTCTACAGGGTTATTCAACAAGTAGGAACAGACTTTACATATTTATTTCTAATGAACGACAATATATGGCGACACATGGGATACACCACTGAATAGAGAAAGGTAAAAAGTTTTATTTTATGTGTTCAAAATTTGTTATGCGAGATCGACCAGTGCTTTTCCGTTTCAATACGTAACCATCTTCTACAAATTTATTGTATCAATTGTAATTTTTTTATAACGAGGCGGCACGCTGCAATGAAACAATGGATTCACACTTTGCATCATGCAGCACACAAAACGACTTTTCCTGTGGCGTCGCCATTTTCTCGTAAGCAAACACAGCGCCACTATACGCACTAAATGGAACTAATATGTGGGGCTTAAAACTTTGAACTTTCCACTATTCATTGATGTTTCGTATGTGTCGCTATCTGTTGTCGTTCATTAGAAATAAATTTGTAAAATATGTACCTTCTTTTTTAATAACCCCGTATTTTAAAATATTTTAGCAGGCAAATTTATTGAGAGAATTAATTAATTTTTAATATTTAGAAAGAAAAAGAAACTATTAGTGAAGGTGTTCTTCTTTATTAAGATATCGCTAAAACAAAATGTTAGATAAATGCCAAACTTAGTATTTTAAGTTCGCTATTCTCCAAAGATGCGGCACAAACACTTTCAATAAATCCCCTTCCCCAAACTTTCCTTTACATGGAAAAATTTTGCAGGTTTTTTATTTTCTCAAAAATGGCTCTAACCATTTTTAATTAGAATACCATATGTTTAAGACAGTTTTACCGCAAATAAAATGTGTCTCTTGAATTTTCTGCAAAAAATCTGTCGCAATTATTTGATTCAACTTTGAATTACTAGAAAATCGCAAGAAAGAGACAAAAAGTCATTGCAGAAATAACTTAGATCTGGTTATAACGCACAATTTATATCCATCTTATATTTTATATATACCGTTTCCGTCATTATTTTGTTGTTCTGAATTTTCGTGTATATTATAGATATTCTTTTGAAGTACCAAGTCGTACTTCAATTGTTTCTCGCGATGTATGGAGAGAACATGAAATTTAAAAGTCAGCATATAGCTTCCCATCTTTTAAACATTTGACTATCGCATTGGCCTACTGTATCTATTGTAGCTATAACGAAATTTTGTAAGATTAGTTTAGTGAAGAATGAGCAAAGAAAGTCAGGTGAACGGATCGCATCAGGTTTTTTACAGATGCATTGCCTTCAACCTGATTCCTCTCTCGGTCATTGACCAAGGTTTCGTTTAATACTGTAATTGTAGGTTGCATATCTTGGGGCAGATGATTCCCTAAGTGTATATTACGCACTACTTTGTATACCTGTGAATTTTTATCCAAGTTTTTATTTGACGTTACAGATTCTGAGCTGCTAGAGTCTCCATACAACCACATCTATGGTCGCTTGCCCATACCAACGAGAGGCTACATTCCACCAGCACCCAGAACAATGTACATCGGAGAGTGGGACTGAAACAAGATGGTGCACTGTTTCTCTTCAAAAGACTTTTGGACTGAAAATATTTCTTCATTGCACGCATTCGGCCTAGCTGATACCTTTAGTTAAACTCCTTCTTGTACTGTGTGAACTTTAACTCCCTCCGCAGTAGTGGACTGGTTGGGGAAAGCAGTAGATAAGAGAAAATAATTAAATAAAGAATCACAATTAATTTAACCATTCACTGAAGATGTTGAAAATGCACCCCCTCCCCGATTCTGTTGAAGGCACAGATTCACGCGTTTAATTTTATACTTTGTTTAACCTTTCTTTTGTTACTGAACTGGTGTAATTTATTATTATGAATTTCACTTCCTCTACTGGTGTCGGATTATTTTGTACAGTGTTGACTTAGCACCCCAAAAGAACACCATAAACAGAACCAGTTCTAGAAAATGTATTTATTAAATTATAAACAATATTCCGAAAAGTTAATATGAAGTAAAGACATTTTTGTTTCACTTTTTCTGTGTATTTACACCTTCACTGAAAACTCTGAGACAGTATAACCCCTTGTTACAATAGGGGTGGTGCTTTGGGCGCGGAATGCGACCGCCGTGTTCTTGACAGGCACTAAACAACCATTTGGGATCGTAACTGAGGGCCTGTAGTACTGCGGAGGAATTAAACGATCACGTTGTATACTGTTATGATGACGTGTGCTTGTTTGTGTTTGTGTGCTTGTGTGTATGGAGTTATGATATTTATACACTTCCTAGTTATAAGTATATATTTAGTTATGTGTAAATAATAGTTGCGTGAGTGTTGTTAGGTTATATTGCTGTATAAATATAGGTTAAACTACTGACACTAGGCCTTTCATGTGCAATAACACATATGTATTTGCTTTTCTCAAGTTTAGCTTTTTTTGATTACGTATGGACTCTTTAAATGTTATGATGCCATTTTTAGAATTGAAGAAAATATTATATAAATATCTCGTATTCTTCATGCCGGAAATGGAAGTCCGTCCGATGCTCAAAGCACGTTAAATTTTTGATGCTTTGGACAGACTTCGATTTCGATTATCGTTCAGAAATGGCTAAGATATCGAACCAAGAAAAGTGTGGAATATAGGTGCCGCTCATGTGGGTACTTTTTTAAAAATACTCGAATATATGTTATCCTTTTATTAAAGGATCGTATTTAGTTTGTGTATGAAAACAAGCAATGATTGTAACCTTTTCTGTTTTTCTATTTTGTAAGATGAAGTAATAAATTGGTGATGGATATTTTAAAAATAAACGCTGTTTTTCGGGTTTATTATATCTGACGCAACCGCCGACCCGCAGTTCCTCTTATAGTCCTAGCTTAACCTGCCCCTGCAGTGCCCGAGACTTGAGCTGATGCTTTTCCCCTGAGTAATGCGTGGGATAAGGAACAACATCAACTTACTTTCGTTATATAGAGTTTCCATTTAAAAACCTGCCAGTCTTCATAACCCGGATTATTTTTATTGTTTATCAAAGAAAATAAAATAAAGCCATATACTATGGTCAAACATTCCTAAAATCTGATGAAAGGTTCTGAAACAGGCTGTATAAAAATAAATACATTATTATATCTGCAATAAGAGTATCAATTACTATTGTATAATAATAATAATAATAATAATAATAATAATAATAATAATCTTTTAGCGTTTTAGGTTCATATTCAATTGCTATAAATTATTTCCTACATATAGTCTTCTAATATCACATTTAACATTCATTTTACCATTTTAGCTTTCTTTTGGAATACCATCTATTAAATGAAAAAGAATTTGAACTGTCGGCATTGCACTGATATGCTTTATAGCAATGTTTCAATTTTAATAATGTTTTTGCTGTACAGAATTCATTGATAATTTGTTTGTGTTACTCTGTCCTTGAGATAGCCTATAAATACGGAGAGCTGTTATTGTTTCGATAGATAAATAAATAAGTAAATAACCATCTAGCATACATTGGGGGACATTTTGAGTATTTAATTTAGCATAGAGAATTAATTGCTTCATTCTTTGTTAAAATTCAAATGGTTCTGACTTGATAAAACAAAGAATTAAATGAATGCACCAACAAATCAGCGCTCTTTTTTAAAAATAGGTATCAAAATGCTGGAGTGTAATCTTAAATTTCAAAGAGATTACAGAATTAAATCTAAACTACAATAATTAGTCCTGTTTCAAATTCCTTCTCATCTAATTTTTGTGTAAACTAAGTTAAAATCAATATTTAATAAAGGAAACTTTCGAACTGAAAACCTTTTATACCAAGATTAATAGTAATCGTTTGAGCCGCTGTTGAGAAAGCAAATTTTTGATTTAGCGTATCCCATTATACGTGTCAATGTAGGTTAATTATTTATTCAAACTCAAATATGAACACAAACGGTTTAGTTACAGATTTATTATATGTGTAGGTAGTTTATAATTCTGGTATATTCTATCCAAAGCTCTTTCCCGTTTACTATTTCTTCCATAGCATCTAAGGATAGATATTGTAAACCCTCGAACTAATTTAGAAGCAGAATGCAAAGGCATGAAGTGGGAAGTATATGCCCTTTGATATAGACTGATTGTTTGTGGTACACTAATTTGCTTTTGCTTTGCTATAAACAAGATACGTTACACATAACAAAAACAATGCTTTAATGCACTCATTTATCTAATTTAATGATGCAAAGCTAGATATTCAATTAGTCGTTTATCATCCTTGGATAAACATTTTCATTACTTCTTTGGCATGCGGTTAACTGAATTAAATATAGCTGAAATGGAAATACATTTAGTCTGCAATGACTCCTTGTTCATGTACACAGACAGAGGACCCTGTATATCATTAATAGAAGTAAATGCAGAATAAATTCCAACTACAGATGTATTCTCCTTTCCCCCACAATGCTTTAAAACTGTCTTACTTTATCCTTCGTCCACTAGCAGAGTTGCTGAAGTTCGTCGTAAGTGACCTGTGTATTTGTCTGCATGTCAGATTACTTTCCTATTATACTTGGAATTTTCCTTCTTTTTAATTCACCAAGAATCTTCCCTCAGAGCATCTCTGCTCGTAACGTAATATATTTGCTAATCAATCCAAAATCTTCATTTCTTTCTCTTGTATTGTAGCGAAAACTGCTTGGTTTCAGATGCATTCACAACAATAACCAAACTACATATTCACAAGTTCTTGCTGACGAAGTCCACATTACCAGGTAGAGCAACCTTAATCTTCGGAGCTTTACCGAGGAAATTTAGCTTAGTGTAGTTTCCAATCTTCACATTCGTGTCAACCAAGAGCATGTTCTTTAGCATCGAATACTTGGCCCAGGAGAAGGAGAAAACGATTTAGCCAGATCCCCGAAGTAAGCCAGAAGTATATTCCATATTATACAAATGTCACTGGCATTAGATCATCTGTAGCTTCTTTAGCTTTAATTATGATTTTAACAGACTCTATATTTTGTTCTAAATAAATAAGTTTTGCTCATTAACATATAATTCTAGAATGTTTTCTAGGAAAAATAAAACTCACAAGTAGAATTTTTAATTACACTTTTGTTTAAATTGTTTATTTATTGAATAATAAACTAATGGGCTGTAAATGATTTCATGCTGTACCAGAATTAAATATAAATTGTCCCCTGTCTATGTTCAGAGCATAGTCCGTGCTAAGTCAGCGTGCGTGCGTGCTGCATGCGTGCGCCCTTTATATGCTCCGACATCCTTGCCACCTATTTCGACCAAATAGAGAGATGGTAATACAAAAGAACAGGGGTGGAAAATGTTCAGAGGGAGACAATTTTGAGGATTCCCAGTACAAACAGACTCCTTTCTCAATTCGTTTGTTGAATAAAAAGATAAATTCTGCTCTCTTAATTCTTTTAAGCTTGGTAATGTAAAACTACCAGCCATAATGCAAGATAGGTTGAAATTTGTTCAATGGAAGCCACTTTGGAGTATTTTTCAGTACGAATGGGTAGTTTTGTGCATATATTCTGTAGTGCAAGAGCAAGGATACTGTGGAGAGCTACCACAACAAACCAGAGGGTGGAAAGCAGTGTTGGAATTTTTCAGCACGAAGGGTCTATTTTCCCAGTGATGTTGTGGAATAAAAATATAAATAACATTATCTTCGTTCTTTAAAGGGTAGTATAACAAAAATCATCCTAATTTATTCATCAGGAATATGCCTGTTTTCTCGATGTGAAAATGATAAATGGTGCTCTCTCCGTTCTTTTAGTGTTAGTTATGCGAAACACCATCCCTAATGGGGTTGAAAATGTTAGAAGGGATGATTTTGAGTACGAATAGGAAGTTTGATACGGTAAAAGTGAGGTGATAAACTTAAAAGAATTGAATGCCAGCAATATTGTAATTGCTTTAATTCATTTAATTATAAACAAACACATATTTGGAAAATTGATGTTTCAGCAAAACCGTTCAAAGCTTAAAAATTGTATAATGCCCTCGGTGCGTAAGCAAGCATTACATCTCTACGTGTTTGTGTATTTATCTCGGATTCCTAATGCAGAATGAATCAAGTGCAGAGAGTTGACGAGATGTAGCGAAAGTGGTCTCTGTTGGAACAGGTTTAATGCTCCCTGACATACTTTCCAGTCGCCCTGGGCAATTCTCCAGCGAGAATTCTCCAGGGTGTGCTGCACGTATATACCGAGTGACACACAGATACTGCTGACCTAGACATAGGGCCCGCAGCATCTATAGGTTGGCAGCAATGTTTTCTGTTAACGAGCAGTGTTTTACAATGAATAAACAAAGGATTTGAAGGGAAGGAGGGGAAACTTCTGCAGCCGTAGTGAAATAGTATATTACAATACAAGTCTGGTACGTACGTCATTGGAGAACGAGAAAACGTTTGAAAATACGAGACAATGTAGATTACTTTCTACTTCGGAGAGTCTGCACTGCATTTAATACATGTCGACGATACTGAAAAATTGAAATGTTACTTAGGCGAAAATAAAACTAATTACTAATAGCTGTTGCACATGGTGGTTCCAGTAGTAAGGTCCCAACGTTGGTGGCGATCAATTAATTATCTCCTGCTTGTTGGCCTTAAAAAAGAACCATACTTAGCTGCTGTATACCAAGCGAGATGGCTCCCGTTAACATGTGGGGCTTGCATTCGTGAAGTCCCGGGTTCGATTCCCGTCGACCACCCACCCAGATCATGCGTGGTTTTCTATGTTCGGTAAGCGAATTCTGGAGTGGTTTCTCATCCACCACGATTCCCTTTCCATTATTTCCTTTCATTCCGTTTCCTTCTCATTTTTCAGGTGTGCTTCCAGGTTTCGTGGCGTATGGCGGTGCCAAACAGTTGGCGCGGATACTTTCTCAAAGAGAAGAGTACTCTCCATAGACAATAGAAGTCTGCTTGGTTGAAGGATTGACCATCACCCTCTCTACGCAGCTCCAGCGGTGAAACGTGTCTTCGAGCCTGGAACTATAGAGACTTCCGCGCATCTCTGTGGCCCCTCTGCCTGCGGCCTGTAGCCTCCTTTGGTTCCTCCACTTCATCCCTTTCTCTTGGGGAGTGGCAGTCGCAGTAGATCTATTCAGGTCGCAGTGCGCGAGGCATCCCCCGCCGTTGTATAACCTAAAACGTATAGCTGTTGCATGAATTAAATCGTAAGTAAATATTGAAAAATAAAAAGGAAGTAATGAGCCTGTTAGGATCTAAGTAGAAAAATTGAACTATTATGTTGCAAGTCTGCAACAATAAATACATCAAAAGTTAGAGGATTTAATATAGTTCATACCTGCAGTGAAGGAGACGTAGGTAGGTTATGTTACACTGAATACAGGATTTTCAACTTCCCAGCATGATGGCATGAACGACAAGTGGATCAAAAAACACTATGTTTAAAAGTCGTGTAACGTTCACTATCTATTGGTGTTTTCATGGCTATTCTACTATCTCTACAATATGTTGTGACTTTGTCCAGTTTTTTTACTATCACTTCTCCCAGTTCTCATTGTCACTGTTTCATTTTTTTATGTAGTTCAGTTTCACTGGGAGTTCACTTCATTAATGGCACCTTAATAAGGTGAACTACGATGGCTGTCCCAGTAACCGACCTAAAAAAGAAAACACAAAGATTTTCGGAAAAAAACATCTTTATTTCTCTACATAGTCTCCTTTCAGCTCGATACACTTTTCCCAGCGATGTTCAATAGCTTCGATACCCTGTTTATAGTGAGAACTGTCGAGTTCTGCAAAAGAGCTATCAACTGCAAACTCCATCTCTTCATTGTTGACAAATCTTTTACCATCAAGCCATTTCTTCAACTTTGGAAACAGAAAATAATCAGAGAGGCTAAGTCTGGCGAATAGTGGATGTGTGAACTGGTGCACTGTCTTGATGAAACAAAAGTTTCTTTTGCGCTAAATGCGGCCGTTTTTGCTTGATTTCATCCTTCAAACGCTGCAAAAGTTCGCATAGCACTCACCATTCTCACCATTGATTGATTTTCCTTTTTGAAGATAATAAATGAAAATTAAACCACGCGCATCCCAAAAAAACTGACACCGTGACCTTGCCTGCAGATGGAACTGTCTTCGCCTTCTTTGGAACCAATTCTCCCCTTTCACTCCACTGTTTTGACTGTTCCTCATCCCAGGTGCGAAGTGATGGACTGGTGTTTCATTTGGTTATAAATCGACACAAAAACTCGGCTTTATTGCAGCGAAACATCGCCAAACACTGGACTGAAACATCCTCACGACGGTTTGTTTTTGTTCCATTGTGAGTAAACGCGGCACCCATCTTGCACACAGCTTTCTCATGTCTAAATTTTCAGTCAGTATGCGCTGTACAGCACTTTTTGAAATGCCTACGATGTCTGCTAGTTCACGTACTTTCAGTCGACGGTCATCCAATACCATATTGTGGATTTTCTTCACAATTTCTGACGTAGTCACTTCATTTGGTCGACCACTGCTATGTTCGTCTTGGCAGTTCGTACGGCCTCGCTTAAACTCTGCCACCCAATATTTTACTGTTGTAAACGAAGGAGCAGACTCCCCCATAGTAGAGTCTAGTTCAGCTTTAATATTAGTTGGACTAAGACCTTTCAAATGAAAGTATCGTATCACATAACGATGACCATTTTATCCGTGTTTACAAATTTGCTGAGTGAGTTGACTATTAATGTCTACCAAACAATTACTAAACAACGTTGCATCTTCAAAATTAAGTTTTATAAGGTTGGTACTTTCTACCACAGTCATTTGTTTGAAACTACAATCGCTATATATATGTCAGGTCGGGTACTTCTTGGACTGCCCTCATAGCTTATGATTCGTCACTTTACCTCCTTCCTGACGTAGCCTCTTCACGTCGGACAGTTCACTTCACTCGGGAGTCGAACACAAGTCCTCCGACCCGTTGCTCCGCAGAAGCACTCGCTGCACGTCACAACCGTTCCAAACTCGCTCGGAGAATCGCTCTTGATGTCGCATAAAAAGCTTAATCGTCAACATGCTCGCTCACTAACTGAACGACGCACTGGCTGACTCAACTGTACTCCCACTCGCTAGAACGCTCCTTATATAGTCAGTGGAATCCTTACACAAGGTTCTCGAACGTTCTAGAACTACTTCAATACACTTTCTGGAAGAGGGGGGCATAAAGGTTCCAGAAGATTTTAGTTACCTTCGATAACACCTCCGGTGTTAATGCTGACGAGCGGCCATTATCGGTGTTCACTCCGACCACTCGGCGCCAAACTCTCGATAAACTTTGATCATAGCCGCTCCGTCACAATATCTAAGGCAGACAGTAGTACTTGTTCCTCTCACGAAAATGTGTCTGTAAGGAATGTGTTGACATCAACAATTCTACCGCTATTTGAGAAATTTATGGCTCTACCTACAATATATCAACAAGGCTTAAGGCCTCTTAGAAAACATATGCCCTTGTGCTAGTAATACTTAATGGCCTGTTGCTTTGGTTTGCTCTCCTCGTCACAGATTTTTAACAATGTTAGCAACTATTTCTCGGGCTGGACTGTAGAGTTCTTCCTTTCTTACTGGGCATTGTAGATAAATGTATAAATCATTAGAAAACACACACTGCTCCAAGTGAAACACGCTGGAACACTAACGTTCTGCGATGTTTTTAGTACAGATAGTAGATCTCCGCAAACGTTTTCTCGTCTGAGGCCTACAGTAGTAACGTCGTCATAATCATCATCCTCCACACGGTTTGAGCCTCAGGCCCATCCCACCTCATTAGAAATATGTACTTACTCCATCTTAACTTGGACTGCCTATATTCCATTTCCTTTGTGGTTTGGAATTAAGCCTTTTCTTAGGTAATCCATTTTCATCCATCCTGTCTGAATGTTATTTCCAATTCTCTCGGTAATTGTCTATACGGTCTAGAACTCCGTCTATGACAAGCTCTCTCTTCACTCTTTTTATGTTCAATTAGAGACACATCAGCCACTGATCTTAGAAATCTCGTTTCTGAAGCTTCTACTCTCCTTTTTTCTCTTTTTGTAGCTACCCAAGTCTCTGCACTATAAATAAATATTGGCACAGTCACTATTTATAGAATCGTAATTGGTCTTTCCGATGTTATTTTATTGCCTAGGCATCTAATGATTCCACAAACATATTGGTATTTATTTAGTTTTTCTTGCGTATAAACACATTTAGCTGACCATAAATCCACCAATTAAACTAATAGATAATCAAAATATGCTAATTAATATTCCAATTCTCATTAAACATTCAAATACTCGTAATAAACCTCCATGTTTTCCTGGTATGGTAGTTTACAGCCTAGATATTTAAGATTGCTTACTTGTTAAATAATTTGTGAGTCAATTACAGTACTTTTATCTTTTATGTTGGGATCCGATAAACGTCATTGTTTTAGTTCTTCTTCTTCTTCTTCACCAAACATTAAACATTTTCCTAAGGTTTGTTGCGCGCTCCAAATGTTTAACTTATTCATTTATCCATCGTTTCCTAAGTCTTTCGACATTTCGTTTTCCTTTAGGTATGTAGTAGAATATTTTCTTTGGGTAACGTTCCTCATTCATTCTCTCTACGTGTTCTGCTCTATTTCTTCATTTAGGTCAAAGGTCCTTAATTGTTTTCTTATGTCATGATTCTTTCTTCTATCACTTCTAGTGACTCCTAATACTGTTCTTAAGTATCTCATTTTTTCTGCCTGTAATCTGCTTTTATCTCTTATTTGTCATTGTCCAGGTTTCGCTACTATATAGAGCAACTAGAACTGCCATGGTTTTATAAAACTTCATCATCGTACCTTTTCTCACTTTATTTTTTACTTTCTCTACTAGTATAGTAAGTAGGGGAAGTATTGTATTCCACTCAAAAATTTGATACCAAGATTTCACCGGAAATACATGTTTGGAGACTCCCTGTGTGTGTGTTTGTGAACAGCATAAATCAGAAACGAACAGTCGGATAAACACCTAACTTGGTATTTAGGTTCAGTATCTTCCAGAGATGCGAAACGAAGGTTTTCAAGAAAATTCCCCCACTCCAGATTACCCTTTACATGAAACATTTTTCGAAAATGTTAATTTTCTCTTAAATGGCTCTAACGATCTTGATTAAAATATCATATGTTTAAGATATTTTTATGACAAATGAAATGTATATCTCAAATTTTCTGGGAACATCTCCAAAAGTATTCTTCATTGTGAACGACTTTTGCATAACTGATAAACCATAAGAGATAGACAAAATTTTACTACACAAAAAATGTCAATCACATTAAAATACACAATTTATGTTATACATAATTTTTTTTGCTGAGAGAACCATTTTCGAGATATTGCTTGTTATTCCCTTAAATTTTCCAATACTTATACTTTTTCTCAAATGGAAATTCGTTATTAATTTTTTTGTCCTGGTAATGCAAAGTGAATTGAATACTCCACATAGCAACTAGCTCTTAAAATATTTGACTGTCACTTAAAGCCTTCCATATTCCCCTTGCATCTACAAGAAAATTAGCAATAAGATTAACATCTCGATTAACATGAAGCATATGGAGAATAAGCGTTTGTAAAAATAGTTTGTACAAGAGTAGAGAAAGTCATGTGAGTGTAACACATCAGATTTTTTACATTTATTTTAATTGTTCCACATATTTTTGAAAAAACTTTCTATTTCAGTTCCAATATTTGCTGCTTTAATATATGATACTGAAAATATTAAAAATTTAAATACGCTAACTTGTTGAATTATATTGTCTAATACAAATTGTTTTCGTTTTGTTTTGGAATTTCAAGATTATATTCTTTTGTTATTTTACATAACTTATGTGTAGCAATTTGAAGGTTATTCTCTGAATTAGCCATTACCATTTGATCATCCGCAAATAATAAACAATTCATAGGCGATCCATTAATAACAAAATTACAATGTAACATATACAGCCATACTTCAAAGGCGTCGTTAAGACATTATATATAAAGGGAGGGTGGTAATGAGTACCCTTGTCTAACACCACCTTTAATGTCTGTGGATTGTTCATTTGGGACATTCCCTATATCAATACAAATTCTGGTATTAACACAAAGATTGCGTATTGCTCCTATTAATTGCGGAGGGCATCCTTTTTCAGTAATACTTCTCATAGTTTTGAACTTTTAATTTATCAAACTCCTTCTTGTTATCAATAAATAATCACAGTTTCAAAAATAAATTCTCTTCTTTTCTCTAGTATGTGATTTATATCAAAGATGCAATCGGTGGTTGATCTTCCTTTTGTAAATATAGGCTGTTCGTTTAATGACAATACTTCTTATGTGTTGTTTAAACACTTTGTTATTATTTTCCTAGTAGTAACATATTCTACCTGAAGTTCGGTAACAAGATATGTAAAACAAATACAAAAATCATTTTTAGGAAAGCTCTTGTGCTTAAATGTAAACAACATAAATAACAAATTTGACTGTTACATTCACAACAATTTCCCTACATACTTTTCAACATGCTATTCTTACAAAAGTTGACTCTTCTATCTTCTTCATGTAAATCGAGATAACACTTTTACAGAAACGGCTTTAGCACTAGTCAAATCTATTGCTATGTGATGCCTTTGAAATTCCATGCTCTTTGCACTATCACGAGAAAAAGCGAATAGCGAGATAGTTATGTAATATAAGCTACAGGATGATTTATGAAGAACTGACACATTTATTTCTTTAATTGTTTCAAAAGGAGATATGCTAGCGACAACTTATTATACCTGAAATGCAGAAGAATTTTGGTAGATTATTTACTTCTATAGAAAATGTTGAAAATGTCCTCCATACTGCATAAGGCACAACTCAACACATCGTTCCATGTTACTGTTCACTCGTTGGAGGACTCTGTTGTCAATAGCTTGAATCTCCTGTGTAATGTTGTGCTTCAGATCGACCAATGTCTGGGGGCGTTTGGCATAAACCCTGTCTTTTAAGTAACCCCATAGAAAGAAGTTCGGCGATGTCAAATCCGGAGATCTCGGTGGACGCAGGTTTTTGGAAATTATCCGGTCGTCAAAGAAACTTGCAATTAGTGTCATGGATTCATTTGATGTATGGCATGTAGCGCCGTCCTGCTGAAAATATCCTTGACGCAGCTCTACATCGTCTAGTTGCTCAGCAAACTGCATGAAAATCTGTTGGTACTCTACAATGTTCACGTTGTTTTCAAAAAAAGTTGGTCCCACTATTCTCTGTGCGGATATTGCGCAACAAACTCCGATTTTAAACGGGTGCATAGGTGCCTCAAGAAAAACATGTGGATTTTCGCTGGCTCAATACCGTGAGTTATTTGAGTTTACATAGCCGGATAAATGGAGCCATGCTTCATCTGTGAGGCATGTGATGGACAATATGACATCATTTTGCACAATGAACGCCTGAAACCAACGACAATAATTCAGTCCTCTATCCTTATCTGGTTCCTGTAACTGATGGACAACCGCAATCCCATATGGCTTTAGGTCTGCACTTTGCACAGCTCTCTGACACATTGAGTAGCTGTACCCTGTCTCCTGCGACAAACGTCTTAATTATTTCTTGGGTGACTGATCCAGCCGTGCTCTTACGTCAACAACAACCGTGGGAAGCCTAGATGAACGAGTTTTGCCTTTTTCACTCACTAGAGGTCCAGTTGTTTCCAATTTGTTTACCAGTCCCAGTATTGTGTTTCCTTGGGGAGGATTCCAAACACCAAATTCTCTCTGGTTTGCCCTTTGAGTAGCTGTAATTGAATTCGTTATGCATTATTACTTGACAAGGAAAAGTTTTTCATTTAATGTATACTCCATTTTCACGTTGACTAGAACAAAATCTCAAACATTTTCCAACAATAAAACTAACAATTACGAATAAAACATGAACATTCTACTTAATTTGGTGCTAAAATTGGGGCATTGAGTGAATTTCGAGCAGAATAATTAAAGAGTGAAATATGTTAGTTCTGCATAAATCACCTGTATAATAGAGACAGGGTTGGAAGTGAAACTTGGATAGCATATTATGAAAGAGATAAAAGTCAGATACAGTCAACGGAATAGACATTTCTTCGTAGTGCAAGGATGAAAAAGAATGGATATGATACGAAATGAAACTGTACAACAATAATTAAAGTATATATAACTTAAATAAAACAATATAACAGTATAAGGTCAATTGGAAAGCCCACCCATCTCGAGTACTGAAAGAATCCTAACCTTGGTGAATAACTATCGGCCTCAAGGTAGAAGAGATGTTGGATGTCCGAGGAAGAGATGGTCATAGCACTGAGAAGGTTGATGATGATGAGTAGAGCGTGATGAACGACTCGACGATCAAGCAGCCCTTCATTGTCCCCGGTGCACATGGTGCACCGCCATAAGCCACGAAACCTAGAAGCACACCTTAAAGATGAGAAGGAATCAGAATGAAAGGGAAATGATGGAAAGAAAGTCGTGGCAGATGAAAACCCACCGCAGCATTCGCCTACCGACAAGCGGAAAAAACGAAAAACCCAAGTTTAGAGCGTGTGGTCAACGTGAATCGAACCTGGGACCTCCCAATGCAAAGGTCACAGGTTATTACGGAGCCATCACCCTCAGTAATTTTGGTATTGAGCGACTTCTATTACTTTCTCCAACACGTATCTACATGATAGTTAGAGAAGATATTGCATTCTACAAAAAATTCGATACTGAGGTTTTACAATAAATACATGTTTTGAGGCCCACTAAATCCAAAATAGAATTTTCAGAAAAATGGTCTGTGTGTGTCAACAACATAAAAAACGAAAAGTCGGATAAACACCAAGCTTGGTATTTAGGTTCATTAACTTCTAAAGATGCAACACGAAGAGTTTTTAAAAAAAACCCTGCCCCAAACTATTCCTTACATGGAAGATTTTTTCTAAAATTTTTGAATTCCTAAAATATGACTCAAAAGATTTACATTAAATTTGATATATTAATCATATTTAATGAAAAAAAGTATACCTTGAATTTTTCTGGGAATAGCCTGTGAAGTTCTCTTCATTCCGAAGGAATTTTGTGTAATCCTTTATAACTATAAACGTTAAGCGATAGAAAAAGTGTACTACACAAGAAATGTAGATCTCTTCAAAACACACAAATTATTTCAAATAACTTTTTGTGGCTTAAGCCATATATGAGATATCCGTTATTATATGTTCTTAATGTTCATTACTTAGCCATTCTCTTGAAGTCCTGTCAACATTCAAGTGTTTCTCGCGATTGCATGGAAACCGAATGGAATTTTAAGGCCAGCGTATAGCGTCCAAATCCTAAACATTTGACTATCGCTCTTCTCTTTGTATCCCAGCGAAATATGCAATATGGATATTTCTGCAAATGTTCATTTGGATTAAAATGAAGTAGATAAAAAATAAGCTTTATCAAGAAAGCTTTTACACACTAATAAGCGCTAGAGGGTAGAGAAAGTGGCACAGTAGACTTTTTTTGAGTTACTATGTCCACAGGCACGTACATAATTTTTACTTTCTGTACTACGTATAGTAAGTAGGGGAAGTATTGTATTCCACCCAAAAATTCAATACCGAGATTTCACCGGAATACATGTTTTGAGACCCCCTGAATCCCAAAAAAAAGCATTTTTGGAAACATGTCCGTGTGTGTGTGTGTGTGTGCGCGCGCGCGTGTGTGTGTGTCTGTGAACAGCATAACTCGGAAACAAACAGTCGGATATACACCAAACTTGGTATTTAGGTTCAGTATCCTCCAGAAATGCGGTACGAAGGTTTTCAAGAAAATCCCTCCACCCCAGATTACCCTTTGCATGCAACATTTTTCGAAAATTTTAATTTTCTCAAAAATGGCTCTAACGAATTTGATTAAAATATAATATGTTTAAGATATTTTTATGACAAATAAAATTTATATCTCGAATTTTCTGGGAATGTCTCCAAAAGTATTCTTCATTGTGAATGACTTTTGCATAACTAGTAAATCATAAGAGATAGATAAAATTTTACTACACAAAAAATGTAGATCGCGTGAAAATACACAATTTATGTCATATTTTTTTGTTGAGTAAACCATTTTCGAGATATTGCTTGTTATTCCCTTAAATTTTTAAATCCTTATTTTCTCAAATGGGAATTCGTTATTCATTTTTTTTGTCTTGGATATGCGAAGAGTATTAATCTGTGGCAAAGAGAATGGTGCTGCACATAGCAACCAGCTATTAAGAGATATGTCTATGCTTAAAGACTACTGTATTTCTATGTTGTCCTTGCAATTACAAAACAAGGGGAACATAGTACGCCTTAAGTGATAGTCAAATACTTTTAGATCTGGTCGCTATGTGTAAAATGTAATTCTCTTTGCATGTTAAGAGATCGTTTCTGCAAATGTTTATCTCGATTAATATGAAATAGATGGAGAATAAGAGTTTGTAAAAATAGTTTGTACAAGAGTAGAGAAGGTCATGTGGGTGTAGCACATCAGATTGTTTTCTTAAAAATGCTTTTTCTGGATTCAGGGACCATCAAAGTACGTATTTTCAGTAAAATCTCATTATCGATTTTTGTTTTTGATGGAGTACAATACTTCCTCTTACATATTATAGGCAGATGGCAGAGGAAGTAAGGACGAAATGTCGCATAAATATCAAACTTGATATTTAAGCTGAATATCTTTCAAACATGGGAAACCAAGATTTTTAAGAAAATTCCCCATCTCCAAGCTATGCCTTTCGTTATCTTTGTTTTACTCAAACGATTTTGATTAACGTGATGGATCCAAACCTGTACTTTGGATGTTTCGTACAACTGGTGTTTTAGACTTTATAAAGCCTAACATGGTATATCGAAATTTGCCAGAATCCGCAACATACATGGCGGTAAACTACAGAGAGGGTTCAACACATAATTTGCGCTAATCCAGATTCGAATACATGCCCAGTGGGTGATGAGTCATGCAGGATATCCAATTAAACGTTTCTCTTTGTTGGCTAAAGATAATAGCGTTTTCTTTCTCTGCAGGCCTCAACAATTTATCCTTCCAAAATGCTTCACCAAATAAGCAAGTAGTCATTACCTTCAATTAAGCTAGTAGCAATCTATGTTGCCAATAAAATTAACAACTAATACTTACCTATCCATTTTATGAGAAAGAAAAAAAATAAATAAACGGCAGCAGAACATGGCGGTCGAAAATGAAATTCTCTCATGTTCCGACGAAGAATTTCCAGGAAGAGAATCGTTGGTTGGATGCGCCTGTTGAGGGCAGGTCTGTCACACATGTAATAACAATGGACGATGACGAAATGAGCTTCTCTTGTTTTCCTATGGTTATGAAACCCATACGCAAGCTACGTTCGTAACACGCACTAAATTTGTTTCAGAGAATTCTAAGTGAAAATAAATACTAACATCTTTAGTTAAAACTTTTACACATTCTTCAACATAATCACTTCAATATATTATTCAAATAATAATAATAATAATAATAATAATAATAATAATAATAATAATAATTCTCACTATGGTAAAAAGGGGAATTATGCCATTCTACTCAGATTCCACAGAATTTCACCGGAAATACATGTTTTGAAGCCCCTGAATCCAAATAAAGTATTTTTGGAAACATGCCTGTGTGCCTGTGAACACCAAAACTCAAAACCGAAAGTTGAATAATACCAAACTTGGTATTTAGGCTCAACATCTTTCAAAGATGCAACAAAAAGATTTGCAGGAATATCTCCGCACTCCAAACTAGCTTTTACATGGAACAGTTTCGAAATATTTTATTTACCAAAATAAAATGCCACATATAAAAGATATTTACATAACAAATAAAATGTATAGATAGGGTAGTTAAATTATATTCGAACCCACTCGCGGCCTCTTTCTACTGCGCGAGATAGCCGGCAGTCGTCGGGGAAATTACGCCGGGAGAGGCGGACTAAAATCCTTACCTTACAGAAATGTTGATCTTCTGCTCTCAAACAGGCAGCATATCTCGTGCAAATATTCTCGCTCATTCTCCGAAGCTCAGCAGCAGGAATTATTGTGATGAAACGCCTCATTATGATCAGAAAATTGGAGTGTGGTGTACGATGAGTGCTAGAAGAATAGTAGGGCCCATATTCTTTGATGAGAGAATAAATGCAGAGCAATATCAGAGATTAATTCTCAGGCCATTTTGCAATCGCTTGACAGAAGAAGAGAAATCGTATGGCTGGTTCCAGCAAGATTCTACTACAGCACATATGGCTGCCGAATCATTTCATGCAATAAGAGAGGTGTTTGATGACAGAATAATTAAGTGTTGGTTTGTGGCCCCCTCGTTTTCCTGACCTAACGAGTTGTGATTTTTATTTATGGGGTTCTTAAAGTGTATCGTTCCAATTCTCGCACACTACAGGAACTTAGAACAGACATTTTGCAAGAAATAACATGAAACATTTTTCAAAAATTTTAATTTTCTCAAAAATGGCTCTAACAATTTTGATTAATATATCATATGTTTAAGATATTTTCATGACAAATGAAATGTATGTCTCGAATTTTCTGGGAATGTTTCCAAAAGTATTCTTCATTGTGAACGACTTTTGCGTAACTGGTAAACCATAAGAGATAGACAAACTTTTACTACACAAAAAATGTAGATTGCGTTAAAATACACAATTTATGTCATATAAATTTTGTTGTTGAGTGAACCATTTTCGAGATATTGCTTGTTATTCCCTTAAATTTTCCAATACTTACACTTTTTCTCAAATTCGTTATTCAATTTATTTGTCCTGGTAATGCAAAGAGAATGGAATACTCCACATAGCAACCAGCTCTTAAAATATTTGACTGTCGCTTAAAGGCTAGCAATTCCCCTTGCATCTACAAGAAAATTAGCAATAAGATTAACATCTCGATATCTCGATTAACATGAAGCATGTAGAGAATAAGCGTTTGTAAAAATAGTTTGTACAAGAGTAGAGAAAGTCATGTGAGTGTAACACATCAGATTTTTATTAAAACACCATATGTTTAAGATATTTTAGTCAAAAATGAAATGTATATCTTGAATTTTCTGTGAGTACACTCTGAAGTCTCTTCATCCTGAATGACTTTTGTATAACTAGTCAACCGTAAGTCTACCTGAAACATGAAAGGGGTGGTAAAATGATAGGAAATGAGAGAAAGGAAATTCGTGGTAGAAGAGAAACAACACCAGCATTCGCCTTGCCAACTATGATTAGAATGGCCGCCCTAAGAATCGAACCTAGGACCTCGCACCTTACCGCGGAGCTATCTCGCTTCAAAGGTAAAGTGTAGAAATAATGACTATTTCTAGGATTTTCAAACAGACCTAGATACTCTATTGTTGTGTCGCCTGTATAAATTTAAAGCTAATTCAGCATTTGGTGGTGCCGATGAGGAACGTGAAATACCCCAGAGGGCGTGGTTCACCACCTGTTCTTCCGAGAGCTTAGTTTGCGATGAACAAAGAATATCAGCAAAAGAAATCTTGGAAAGAGCAGCAAACAAGTAAGAGGTATACATTTACGTGAAGAAGCTCCTCGCGCACGAGGCATTCATTCGTAACTTCGGAACGAGCCATGTAATTTGAGATATAAACGTTTTATTGCGGTTCTGGTTGACGAGCTGACAATAGCGTTTCTTGCGAGTCTGGGCGGCAGGTGTGAGCAGGACTTCTTTCTGCATTCTGCATCTTTATGGTACCTCAGGTCACATTCTGTTCCTAATTTTTAAATCCAGCGAGATAGCACCTCGGTCGCTGAAAGGCTCGCATTCGCGAGGTTCTGGGTTTGATTCATGGAGCCCACCAGTCTGAACCATGAGTTTTTTGTGGTTGTCTCTGGTTGGCTAAACGAATGCTTCCCATTTAATATTTTAGGTAGGCTTAGGGTCTGTGCAGTGTCGGTTGCTGTCGGACAGATGATATAGCCTTCTCTGAGTCGCCTCAGGTGGGTCGAGTTCTCCCCGGTCTGAGCAGCCCACCGGTGTAACCGGGTCATGAAGCTTGGACCAATACGCATCTCCGCTTTGGCCTATAGCTTCCTGCGGTACCTTTACATCAGCCATTCCTCCTAGGGGCGGTAAGCACAAAACATCCTAAATGGCTCGAGTGCGAGGTGTCTCCTGCTTTCCCCGTAAGGGAGGGTTCGACCACTACAGGCGGACCCTGAGCACTCGTGGTATTGCTGACGTTACTAGAAGTACTTGGGCCAGACGTCCGAACCCACCCGTACGGATTCGTTTGGGTTGGGTTGTACTCGGCGGGGCAGTGGTTTCCGATACTCAAGGGAGATTGGTACGTCTGGGCGGTTTTCCATCCCGGCGTAGTTGTGAGACGCCGGTACAGCCCTGGATAGCCGGTGACAGATACTAGATTGCTGTCGGCCCTATCGAGGTTATCCGGTAGTCTTCCCTTTCGGGGGTTGACGTGCGTAGGTGGTGTATCCCACTGTAATGGGGGGCAGGATTAAGCAACCAGATGCTGGCCCATGGAAAAGCTCTCGGGATTAAGAGTGACACTCGGATGACGCCCGCTCCTCTGGGTCACGTGGGGGCTTAGTTCCCTTGTGTCTTACGTCCCCTCCGTTCCCTGGTTATTCATTCATTGCTAATTTATATGATATAACAGGATTTGATTAAGATGTCCTGAAATGTTTATTGACTTAGTGTTTAAAAATTAAAAATACAATATGTTACACTTATATAATTGGTCGCCGGGGTAGCGCAGTGGTTTCTCTTGTACTGAGAGTGCGAGGTTTGATTCCCGACTCTGGAGCGTCCTTATCTACGTCTTCACCTCTGACTTGCTTATGTGAAGTATCCCCAAGGCCCAACGTGGTCGGAATCCACGGTAAAAGCTGAAAGTTCCCTCATTCCACCCCCATCCTCATTATCATCCTACTATCAGAGGCAACGGATTCCGCCAGCTGGGTGCCTCCATCTTAGAAATGTGTCCAGTCAACGTTTGGTGGAATTACGTATCCTCGAAGTTCATAGGCCATATGGTGAGGCAGTATTTTTAACACTTAAATGATTTCAGTCAAATTGTATAATATGTAAATATAATAACAGCCCGCCTTAAAGCAATATGTGTGTAAAATAACATATAAAATGTATGTAATAGTCAGTGTATAAAGTTTATATTATTGTGTACATGTTCAATAATGTTATGTGGATGTATTAAGTAATTTAATAATGTAGGAGCTGTGATAATAATAGGTTAAAAGTTGCTAACAATGAGGTACAATGAATCAGCCATGAAGCAATAATAAATTAGAAAGTTTAACAAATCTACTGATAATTCTTGGCGACTTGAGCCCACAGAGAGATGCCGACATCTGATAAAGTTCTTTGATCTATGCCGGCAAGCTCCGCCCATTTTATTTCTACTGTTTAATCGCTTATATCTCCTGAATGAAAAGAGATAGAACGATGGGATAAAAACTAATCAATTCTTTGGAATGCGCCGCGTCATTAGGACATTGTTCCAAGTTGACCGGGATGCCTGGGTTCGAATCCTACGGGTGATTACAAATTCATCTTCTAATAACTCAGAGACTAATTAAGATAAAGACGCCAAATAAACGTTATTACATTAATGTCATTAGGTAGTTTCTTGTAAATGTATATTTGGGTACCTGGTATCCTGGGTTCGATCCTTAATTTTAAAAACTTCATTATCTCGGAAACTAAGAAAGCTAGAGGAATGGACCAAAGCATGTTTGATAGCTGTTATAATGTGTAATTAATACTGTATATAATTTTTAATCAGTTGTCTCTAGTTCGAATCCCGATTTTTTAATGACTTGCTTAATTTTACTCTATACTCTAGAAAATATCACTTAAATTGATGCTGTAACTACATACAGCACCTTTAAGCATACCAAACTCATATTATAAATTATTTTGTTCTTGGTGTTCTGGGTTCGAATACTGATTCGATGGAATTTACTTATAAATTTAATAACTCCTAAACCAATTACAATAAAGACACCAAATAAACTTTATTGCATTTATGTTATTAGGTAGTATCTTGTGGATGTGTAATTAGATACATGATGTCCTGGGTTCGATCCTAATTTTAAAATTTTCATTATCTCGGGAACTAAGTGAGGTAGAGGAGTGCAGCAAAGCATGATTGATAGCTTCTATGATGGGTGATTAATGCTGTATATAATTGTTAATCAGTTGTGCTTGGTTCGATTCCCCATCTTTTAATGACTTTCTTAATTTTCCTCTGTACACTAGAATATATCACTTAGATCGATGATGTAACTGCATACAACTTTGTTTAACATGTCAGACTAATATTATAAGTTATCCTGTTCCTGGTGTTCTGGGTTCGAATACCGATTCAATGAAATTTACTTGCAAAAATTTAATAACTCGTAATTTAATTTAGATAAACATGTCAAGGTAAACGCAAACAGAGTATCTAGTCCTTAAATATCGTTATCGTGACAAATATTACTTTAAAGTACTCAGATCGAATCCCGAAGGGTGATTTCATATATCTTCAAGCTTATGGATCATATCAGGTTCGAGTAAAGATTAAATGGTAGATGCTGATATTGGGGACTAAAATACATTTATTAAAAGTATTACCGGGTTCGATTTAGAAGCTTAGAATCTGTGTAACTCTGGAAAAATTGCTTTTCTCATGATTGTAGTGAAATCTAATGGTCTTTCTGTGAGAAGATGGAAAGGAAGAATTGAAAAGGGAATAAAAACATGAAATAATTAAGTAAATAAGGGGGAAAATCTTCTAGGTTTCCTTTTAAGCTTTTACTTTTAAGTATTGTGATAATACAGCTTGAATTAACCTTGGTACAATAGGTGGTGATGGTGGTGGTGGGCTTGAATTTGAAATATATGTCTGAATGAGCGTGTGGGAATACTTCTCTTGCTGGTGTGACAGCATAAGCAGGTAGTTATGAGACGAGTTTAAACGTGTTTGATGCTGCCAGACATCCTGTCTCTGGGTGTGACGTCATAAACATCCTGTCTCTAGACTTGAGGTTATATGGCTGGGGGGTTAGTACACGTTGAGCGATCATATACAGGTGGTTATGGAGCGAGTTTATGATTGATCTAAAAGGTTCGTGCTCCCTCTATAAATATGGTGATCTAGGGCATTGGACTTCATTGTGCTAATTAGTCTTGAGGTGTTAACATCGTGTTCTCTCCAAGAATAATCAGCTTTCTAAAGTGGTGTCAAGGTGAAGAGGTCTACATTTCATTGATCAGTGATTAATACGTTATTACATCAAGAATAAAGATGAATAACTCAGCGTATAAGGATATTATTCCAAGCGCTACTGGATATGCATGCGGAAAATGTGGGAAGAAGTTCCTCCGAGGTTATGACAAGAGAAGACACGAGATGAGCTGCAAGAAGCTCTTCAAATGTAAACATTGTAATGTAACCTTCAAAGATTGTTATAAGGGACAGCGACACGAAGATATATGTGAAATAAGCAGCCCTCAGAAGAAAAGAAGATTGGAGCCAACTAAACATCAGTTACTGTCAACAATGGAGGACTGTGATATGAAAGAATACGAAACTTCATTCGAAGGACGATTGAAATCGTATTTTATACGATGCGAATCAGCTAAGGACCTAAATATGTATCTGCAAGAGGCAAAACAACGTATA
The DNA here is from genome assembly GCA_030765065.1 of Deroplatys truncata. Classification (NCBI taxonomy): domain Eukaryota; kingdom Metazoa; phylum Arthropoda; class Insecta; order Mantodea; family Mantidae; genus Deroplatys; species Deroplatys truncata. The sequence continues at coordinate 49,644,006 of CM060986.1, forward strand.
ATCCAGGCTGTGCATAAAGAGCTTAGCATTCATAAGAGTGTTAAAATTAATCTGCTGGCTGAGTGTCGATTTGTTAACAGTATTGGAGAAACCTGTGACAAAACATTTAAAACACGGAATCAAGCTGTTTTCCTGGAAACTGATCTGGGGTCAACGATGGAAGTGAAATTCAAGAAATTGGTGACTGAAATGGAGGAGTCTCAGCTTAAGGGTAGCAGCTGGGCTTTGCTTGCTGTGGAAGGAGTTCGACTTCGTATCAACAAGTACAACCCGTTACGAGGAAGTAGCTACATACCACTACCGTCATCTGTCGGAGGTAAAGAAGCGTGTATAAACATTCAGAACTTTACCGACCAGAAATGTTTCATGTACTCTGTATTAGCTAAATTCATAGGGAAGAATGCACAGCGTGTGAACAAATACAAACAACTTCAAGACAAGTACGACTTCAGCTGTGTTTCCTACCCTACTCCACTTTCTCAAATACCTAAATTTGAGAAGCTTAACAATATGTCTATTAACGTTTTCGGGCTGGATGAGAAGCATGAAGTGTATCCGATAAAGGTTGCTGATATTGAACTACCTGAACATCGCGACCTGCTACTATTGAATGATAGCAGTGGAAAACATCATTACGTGTATATAAAGAATTTTGAGAAACTCGTTCGACGCCAGAAAACTAACCATAATGGACGGGTTTATACTTGTAAGCGCTGCTTTACACATTTTGATGACCAGAGCGGACGAAGTGGACAGGAAAAACTACAAGAACATGCAACCGTCTGTATTCAACATGGTGTTGCAAGGGTAGTTATGCCTACCAAGGAGAAATCAATTGTACAGTTTAAAAATGTTGAGAGGATGCTGAAAGTACCTTATGTCATCTATGCGGATTTTGAGAGTATTTTCACTCCATGCCATACGTGTACACCCAATCCTGAAACTTCCTATACAACACCTTATCAAGAGCACACACCAATGAGCTTCTGTGTTTACGTGAAACCTACATCCAGTGTTGAACATCTCGAAACTGATCTTCCTAAGCATCCCTATGTGTATCGTGGTGCTGATGCTGCTCAGAAGTTTATGCTGTACCTGACATCTCTTGCAAAAATGATTGGTAATATATACAAATCTGCTAAGCCTCTGAAACTTACGGATCAACAGCAAAAGGATTTCGAGTCTTCTACGACATGCTACTTGTGTAGAAAACCCTTTACAGAAGAGAACTATAAAGTACGCGACCATGATCACATCAGCGGTGAATATCGTGGAAGTCTTCATAATGAATGTAATTTAGCCTGCAAAACACCTAAATATATACCAGTCTTCATGCATAACCTTAGCGGATATGACTCTCATTTCATTGTTAAGGAGCTGGGTTGTACAAGTGAACGTGTGGAGGTAATTCCTAACTCTGAAGAAAGCTATATCTCATTCACCAAGTATGTAGGAGATATAAAGCTTCGATTTGTGGATAGCTTCCGATTCCTCAGTACAAGCTTGGATAAGTTGGTAAAAAATCTAACCTCGTATCCTGAAACGCTAAAGTACTTTGGACAAGACAAATTGAAGTTGATGACCCGTAAGGGTGTATTTCCATATGATTTTGTTACGTCATGGGATGCCCTGAACGAGACCTGCTTGCCTCCTAAGGACTCCTTCTACAATAGATTAAATGAAGAAGAAATTACTGATGCTGACTACGATCATGCTAGAAATGTATGGGAGCTGTTTAATGTGAGAAACCTGGGAGAGTACAGCGATCTCTACTTAACTTCGGATGTACTTCTTCTAGCTGACGTCTTTGAGACGTTCAGAGAGCAAACCCTTAAAACACACAAAGTCGATCCCGCCCATTATTTTACCTCTCCAGGTCTAACATGGGACGCTATGTTACTGTATACTGGAATTAAGTTAGAGCTGTTACAAGATTATGATCAACTACTCATGGTGGAATCAGGTATAAGAGGAGGTTTATGCCAAGTTTCTCATCGGTATGCTGAGGCTAATAACACTTATATGGAGAAGTTTGATCCGACGAGACCAACCCAATTTATCACATACGAGGACGCAAATAACCAATATGGGTGGGCAATGTGTCACGCCCTTCCTTTTGGTGGATTTCAGTGGGTGTCACCTGAAGAAATCAACTTAGAAACACTACAAGAAGATGATCCTCATGGGTACATATTAGAAGTCGACATCGAGTATCCTGCAGAACTTCACGATCTACACAACGATCTACCTTTCCTGCCAGAGTGTATGAAACCATTGGAATCATCTACAAAGAAACTGATACCTCATCTTGGACCTCGAAAGAAGTATGTAGTGCATTACATGGCTTTGAAGCAAGCTCTTAGTCATGGACTACGACTAACAAAAATCCATCGTGTGCTACAATTCCGACAGTCTCAGTGGTTGAAACCTTATGTGGAATTTAACAACAGGCTACGACAACAAGCTGCAAATGATTTCGAGAAGGATCTCTACAAGCTCTTTAACAACGCTATGTTTGGAAAAACTATGGAGAACCTGCGTAACCGTATGGATATACGACTGGTGACCAATGAAAAAACTCTAGAGAAGCTGATCGCCAAGCCTACGTTTATCGACAGGACGATATATGCTGATAATCTAGCTGCTGTACATATGGCCTCTCGTCAGATTGTATTCAACAAGCCTATATACATTGGTATGAGTGTGTTGGACATCTCCAAGACATTAATGTATAACTATCATTACGACGTTTTGTTGCCTTATTATGGAGCTGAAAACCTGAAGCTTATGTATATGGACACTGATTCGTTCATTCATCGTGTAACAACTGAAGATGTGTACCAGGACAAGCTACGTTTTCTTGAGCATCTCGATACAGCTGATTACCCTGCCAACCATATATGTTACTCTACTCAGAACAAGAAGGTATTGGGAAAATTTAAAGATGAGGCTAATAGCAAAATCATCCTACGCTTTGTTGGACTACGTCCTAAGATGTATGCCTTAGATATTCAAGGGTCAATGATAAAAAAGATTAAAGGTATAAAACGTAGCGCTATTAAGCAGTACATTTCGTTTGACAGCTATACAGACTGTCTTAAAACCAGTGAAATCATCAGAACACCTATGAATCTGATCCTATCACGAAAGCATGCCCTTGCTACAGTACAAGTGAATAAAATTGCATTGACTCCGTTTGATGATAAAAGAATTATTGCTGAGGACGGGATAACAACATATGCGTATGGACATTACGCCATTACAAACAGTGCTTAAAAGAATGTAAGTTAAAGATAAAGATTTTCTAGTGAGTCTACAATCTTAAAAAAGAAGGTATCTGTGTGCTGTATATGCAGATAGCTGACGCCTGATGAAGAAAGAAGAAGATGGAAGGGAAGGTGGTAACCCTGCCATTAGGAGCAATCCTAGTGCTAGTCTCAAGCCTAGATAAAAGGGGAGAGACATCTATAACGAACTAAAATAAAGGTATGTTGACGTAAAGCTTTTCAATTTGTGAACCAATATGCAGTTTATCCCTCTCCGCATCGTACAATAACTGTTTAACATATAATAAGTTTGTAAGATTTAGAAAAAAGTATATAAATTGTTGTAACGTTGGATGAGAAAAGTTTTATAATCGAATTACTCTCTATATTACCATGAGTACCTGTGATACTAGTTGAATTGCCTGTTAAAATGACTTAAATACCTGTGATACTACCCGAATCGTGTGAAATTACATTAAATAGCTCAGATACGAATTCCTGCTCTAAATTAGTACGAGCACCTGTGATACTATCAGAATTGCCTATTAAAATGACTCAAATACCATTGATACAACCTGAATCAGCTGCATTTACCTTAAATAGCCGTGATACAAAATCTCTGATCGAAATTATTACGAGCATCTGTGAAACTATGCTGATTATCCAAATACTTATGATATTACCTGAACTATCTGTAAAATACGAAACTAGGCTATAACCAACCCCTGGAACCTACCCTCCTGTAATGCTTGCTTAATTACTCTAAGCACCTATGTTACTTGAATTATCCTAAATACCTACGATACCCTCTGAATTACCTTGAAATATGAAACTATGCTATACCCAACCCTGGAATCTAGCCTCCTGAATTAGCCTAAATACCTACGATACTAGCTGAATTAGCTGTGAAATCATGCATAGCTATGATGCAGTTAGCCTCTGGAATCTAGCCTCCTGTGATACTAGCTGAATTAGCTTAAATACTCACGATACTAGCTGAATTGGCTATGAAAATGATTTAAATACCTGTGATACTACCCGAATCATGTGAAATTACCTTAACTAGCTCTGATACGAATTCCTGCTCTAAATTAGCACGAGCACCTGTGATACTATCTGAATTACCTGTTAAAAATGACTCAAATACCATTGATACAACCTGAATCATCTGCATTTACCTTAAATAGCTGTGATACAAATCTCTGATCGAAATTATCAATAATATCTGTGAAGCTCTGTCGATTACCTCAAATACTTACGATATTACCTGAACTATCTGTGAAATACGAAGCTAGGTTATAACCAACCCCTGGAACCTACCCTCCTGTAATGCTTGCTTAATTACTCTAAACACCTATGTTACTTGAATTATCCTAAATACCTACGATACCCTCTGAATTACCTTGAAATATGAAACTATGCTATACCCAACCCTGGAATCTAGCCTCCTGTGATACTACCTGAATTAGCCTAAATACCTACGATACTAGCTGAATTAGCTGTGAAATCATGCATAGCTATGATGCAGTTAGCCTCTGGAATCTAGCCTCCTGTGATACTAGCTGAATTAGCTTAAATGGTCACGATACTGGCTGAATTGCCTGTGAAATACGACACTAAGCTATACCCAACCCTAGAATCTATCCTCTTGTGATACTAGCTGAATTAGCCTAAATACCTACGATACTAGCTGAATTACCTGTGAAATCATGCAGAGCTATGATGCAGTTAGCCTCTGGAATCTATCCTCCTGTGATACTAGATGAATTAGCCTAAATACATACGATACTAGCTGAATTACCTGTGAAATACGACACTAAGCTATACCCAACCCTAGAATCTATCCTCTTGTGATACTAGCTGAATTAGCCTAAATACCTACGATACTAGCTGAATTACCTGTGAAATCATGCAGAGCCATGATGCAGTTAGCCTCTGGAATCTATCCTCCTGTGATACTAGATGAATTAGCCTAAATACATACGATACTAGCTGAATTACCTGTGAAATCATACACTGCTATGATACAGTCAGCCTATTGCAATACTAGCTGAATTACTTACCTGTTAGTGTGAGTGGGTTAGCTTTTCCCGTTGTAGGTCACCTTTTTCCCTTTATGGCTCACCTTTTTCCCTTTGGTGGTCACCTTTTTCCCTTTGCTGGTCACATTTTTCCCTTTACTGTTCACCTTTTTCCCTTTGCTGGTCACCTTTTTCCCTTTGCTGGTCACATTTTTCCCTTTGCTGGTCACATTTTCCCTTTGTGGGTCACCTTTTTCCCTGAGCAGTCACCTTTTGCCTTGAACGAGTCACCTTTTCCCTGAATGGGTTACGTGATGGGCATGTCTAGAATTAGCGTTCTAACATTGACATGAAACATATTTTCATGAAGTTCTCGCTTAAAGTCGCTTTCAAGGTCTAGTATCTCCCTCCTATTCCATATCTCTCCTGTATATAATTCCATATTCCTACTGCTACACTACCTGTCTAGCCTACCGACTCTCCTCGTTTTCCTATACTTCTCATATAAACCATACTCTACTCTCAACCACTGTCTAGTCTAGCACCTCTTCCCGTATCCCCTGCCTCTCATTAAGCGTATTCCCCCTCCTGCCCCCTGTCTAGCTGAGTATCTCCTTGGTTTCCTATCTAACATATATAAAACACATTCTACCTTCAACATCTGTCTATTCTAGCATAGGATCTCTCCGTTTTCTCGTCTCCTTATAAACGTATACTCAACCTCCTTAGCTTAATACCTCTCCTCGTTTTCCTACACCTCTCATATAAAACGCCATATTCTACCCTTCAAGTCCTGTTTAGTATACCATCTTTCCTTGTATTCCCTATCTCTCTCGTATAAAGCATATCCCTCCCTCCTTTAGCATCTGACTAGCCTAGCATCAGGCCTGGTATTCCCTATCTCGCCCATATAAACGCATTTTCCTCCTTGAACCGTCGCATCTACCCTCGTTTTCCCTATCCTTTCCCATATAAACGCAAAAAACTGTGCTCGATCTCTCTATATATACCTACTCTCGACCTATGAAGATCTTTTGTGCTTAAGCCACTGATGAGGCGCCCCTGGCAGGGAGAGGCGAGATGAGAGGAGACAGAGGGCGGACGGACCAGGAGGCACGGTAGGGCAGACGGCAGGGCCCCTACCCTTTTCCAGATTGAAGCTCCACGGATGGCAGTTGGTCCAACCGTTCCTTGCCCTGCAGGCTTGCGCATCCCATTGGGGGTCCGGGACTTGGAGACCGCCCCCATTTCATGGTCGAAGTGTTACTTAGAGTATCATTTTCCCCTGCCATGCAACGCCGACACCCTGAAACAGCCAAGGTGAAGTAAAATGAAAAAGGAGGTGAAATGGAGGGGCAGGAAATTCGGGGATGTAATGAATCTTTCCAGCATTCCCTAGCGAACCGGGAAAACACCGAAAATACCCATGGGTCAGGAAGTTCGACAGCAGGAATCGAACCCATGCCTCCCGAATGCGAGCCACAGTCGTTACCGTTTGAGCTATCCCTCTCGGTTACAATAGGTAAGTAGTAAAGAAAGTAATAAGTGGAAACGGACTGTGATGCGAGGGTGACCAGGGCCAAATATAAACACACAAACCAATCCGTAATATTTGCTTTATCTACCATGTACATATTAGGTGGAGAAGGTATTGCATTTCGCCCAAAAATTCGATATTGAGATTTCACCGGAAATATATGTAGATATTGAGGCCCCCTGAATAAAAAAAAATGCATTTTTGGAAAAAGGTCGTGTGTATGTGTGTAAATAACTCAGAAATGGATATTCGGATAAATACTACCCTGGTATTTAATTTCTGTACCTTCTAAAGATACGGTACAAGATTTTCAATAAACTCCTGAGTGCGTTTTACATGGAACGTAGATCTGTTTAAAACACATAACATACTTAAAAAAAGCTATTCTGTAGTAAAAACCGTTTCTGAGATATCCGTTATTAAAGGTTGGAATTGTGCAATGCTTGTCATTCTTTTAAAGCCTTGTCGATTTTCTGTTGTTTCTAGCGATTGCATGGAAACAATATGGAATTTAAGGCTGGCATTTAACGTCCAGTTCTAAAACGTTTGACTATCGCTGTTCTCCATGAATCTTTAATGACATGTGTAATGTAGCTAGTTTTGCAAAAATTTTTTTGGATTGAAATATAATAGAAGGAAAAATAAGCTTTAGTAAGAATAGTTTTGTATACTCACTAATAAAGATAGAGGGTAGAGAAAGTCATGTGAATGTATCACACAAGATTTTCTTTTTACCGCTCTACCAAAGAAGCATGTTAAAAAATCGATGTACCTTCAATTTTACGTGAATAGCTCGTAAAGTTCTCTTCATTCTGAATGAATTAAGTATAGTTTGGTACACTTGCTATAAGTGATAAGAGATAAGATTAAAGAGATCTGACAAGAACTTGGTCTAAATTTAGATTTCGCTAAAAAAATGCGTGATGCATATTAATAATTTCCGTGATATTCACTGTTATTGCTTTGCATTTCCCAAAACTTTTAACACCATTTTAAAATGCTAGGGCAGCATTCTTTTGTTTCTCGTAATGTCGTGCAGAGAATATCTATGGAATTGTAAGGCCAGCATACAGCGATCCGTTTACTTTTGACTATAGCCTTCTTTATCTCTCTTGTGCCCAAACGAAATATGTAACGAAACTTTTTCTATAAAGTTTATCTCGATGAACATGAAGTAGATAGGAACAGAAACTTTTGTAAGAATAGTTTGTAGAAGAGTGGGTAGAGATTTTTTGTGACTGTTATAGATTATACACTTTACGTTGAAGCTTGTCAAGTAGGGGGCAGGTTCTCTGCACCGCAACATATGTGTGTTTGACCACAGAAATGCTACCTGAGCCGTTCAGAAGCCAGACAAATGTAAATCATCAAATGTAGAAGATGTTATTAACATTCCCTGTACACCTGTTGCTTCGTGTGGTTCACAACACCACAGGAGAGACGAGCTTATTAATATCTAATTCGCTTACTACAGCATTTATTGGCTTAGTAACAAGCCTGAAGCAGAGTATTCCAGCCTTGTGTGTCTGTGAACAGCATAACTTAAAACGAAATGTAGGATAAAGACCAAAATTGGTAACGTGCTGTCGCTATTCACTTGTTTCTCGCCATGTCCTGGAAAAAGTATGGAATTTCAAGGATATAGCGAGAAAATTGACAATGTATTTAGTTAATGAACACCAGCAGTAATGGGCCCAAGTGGAAGGACAAGACGTAGTGAAAATTTTATTGTGACCAACTGTATACCTTACAAAACATGTCTTAAATCTGAGTAGGCCACAAATGAGGCTAATAATAGACATCTTTACACCTAAATATAATGGGTATTTTTAAGGATAATCCAATTTGCAGGTTATGTGATGAGGAAGAGAAAGTTGCTCTCAACTATTCTTCCACTGCATAGCCCTAGACAGATGTAACGTTTCGTGTATTTAACAAGACGAAGCCACCAGATGTGACGGATCCCTGGCGGCTCCACCAGATGTAACGGATCCCTGGCGGCTCCACCAGATATGACGGAACGTGACTTTGCCAAACCGACCCCTATACCATATATGACGACGCCACGGCGTCTTCACTAAATGGAACGTCTGTATCCCTTAGCCGGGGTAACGGGAAGGAACGGGCGAGAGGCGTAGCTCAGGAATTGCATTGAGAGGGTTAACGGTTGCGTGGTGGTGAATGTGACACTAAAAGTCGTGAAATTCTAACACCAAGAGAACCTTTAACCTTTCTAATAAATAACCTAAGCTATACTGCAAAAGGGAGACAGCTAGACAAATTTTGAGTTTACCTGGTACACGGAAGAAGTTTGACGTTCCATCTTCGTCGTGCCTAGATCTATAGAAGTTGTAAACTAGCGCAAAATAAATTAAAAGAGCCGACCGTCACAAAGTCCTGGTAACCAAATGATAGGCAGAACCCGGCCCGTCAAAAAACTCTGTTTAAATAACCGAGGAGTATCTGACTAGTGCTTTAGGCTGCACTGACCTAAGCGGTGTAAGCATGATTTTCACAATCTCTCCACGTGTCAAACCTTCCATGAACCTGAGGTGATCACTTCCCTTAAAAATCATACGATCTAACCCTGCTTACATATGCATCAGGGAAATGACTTGCAGAAATTCTAAAGTCAATTTTTAGTTATGAATAATAATAACTTTATAATAACTTTAAAGAATTATATTTATTACGTTTTGTTAAATAAAACTGTAACCGTCACAATATGAACACCCAAGAGTGACTGAAAATCTCCCAGGAAAAAGTCTGGTCAGTAGCCTACAATCCCTTGTTAAAGGTACTGATCTATTCAATAAAAGCAATAAAGATAGAGAATAATACAATAGACCTGTAGGTTTCAGTGTTAGGACATATATCGCCACTCCATTTTTACGTTAATCTAATCTAATGGATTCGGTTTTCCCTACACCATTTACCTAGAACTAAATGTGTACCTAATTAAACTATTTCTGCAAATGTTAATTTGGATTAACATGACTTAGACAGAAAAATAAGCTTTCGTGACAATAATTTGTAAAATCTATGTACAAATACCTGGTTAGAGGAACTCCTGTGAATGACACACATCAAACTTTTTTTTCAAGGGAGTGGTGCACAATACACAGTAGAGAATGACTGATGTATTATCATTTCTAAAATATATATCCAAAATATAGGTAGTGTGCCTAAAATAATAAAATATTGTGACGCAGTGGCTTATCGGGAGTTTTGCGATGACTGACCGGTCAGTGAAGAGATAAGCCGACGGGAGAGTCCTTTCACCCAGCGTAAACTTTGAAACGTTATCGAGAGATAGCAGGATTGTTCTAGAACCTTCTTTCTCCCCACCTCCCGAACATTCTAGAACCCTGTGGAAAATTCCAGCTTCTATATAAGTGAGCGTGCTCATGTGTGAATCAGCGAGGTAGTGCGTTTGTGTGCGACATAAAGTGCTGGTTATTCAGTGCCATACTCTATTCGAGCGAGGTTGTGAGGATAGTAGTGACGTACAATGATGCTGCAACTGCGAGAGATTAGAGAGGTCTTGTGTTCGACTCCCCAGTGAGTGAAGCGGAAGGAAGAAGAAGCTGCTTCTCGTGTATTTCATTACATGAAAAAACTAGTAACAGCGAAAACTGAGCCACATCACATAAGTGAAGTGACAGTGAGAACATAAGTGAATTGATAGGGAAAATTGAACTAGACCACATGAGTGAAGTGAAAGTGAGAACATAAGTGAATTGGCAGAGAAAATTGAACTAGATCACACCAGTGAAGTGGCAGAAAGAACATAAGCAGATTGACAGGGAAAATTGAACTAGATCACATAAGTGAAGTTACAGTGAGAACACAATGACTTAACAGGGAAAATTAAACTAGATCTCAAAAGTGAAGTGTCAATGAGAACGTAAGTGAACTGATGGAAAATTGAACTAGATCACATTAATGAAGTGACAGTGAGAACATAAATGAATTAAAATAAATTACATGAGTAAAGTGGCAGTGAGAACACAATGACTTAACAGGGGAAAATTGAACTGGATCTCAAAAGTGAAGTGACAATGAGAACGTAAGTGAACTGACATGGAAAATTGAACTAGGTCTCAAAAGTGAAGGGACAATGAGAACATAAGTGAATTAAACTAGATTACATGAGTAAAGTGGCAGTGAGAACACAATGACTTAACAGGGAAAATTGAACTGGATCTCAAAAGTGAAGTGACAATGAGAACGTAAGTGAGCTGACATGGAAAATTGAACTAGATCTCAAAAATGAAGAGACAATGAGAACATAAGTGAATTAAAATAGATTACATGAGTAAAGTGGCAGTGAGAATACAATGACTTAACAGGAAAAATTGAACTAGATCTCAAAAGTGAAGTGACAATGAGAACATAAGTGAATTAAAATAGATTACATGAGTAAAGTGACAGTGAGAACACAATGGCTTAACAGGGAAAATTGAATTAGATCACATTAATGAAGTGACATTGAGAACATAAGTGAACTGACAGGGAAAATTGAACTGGATCTCAAAAGTGAAATGAAGATGAGAACATAAGTGAATTAAAATAGATTACATGAGTAAAGTGACAGTGAGAATACAATGACTTAACAGGGAAAATTGAACTAGATCTCAAAAGTGAAGTAACAATGAGAATGTAAGTGAACTGACATGGAAAATTGAACTAGATCACATAAGTGAAGTGACATTGAGAACATAAGTGAACTGACATTGAAAATTGAACCAGATCACATTAGTGAAGTGACATTGAGAACATAAGTGAACTGACAGGGAAAATTGAACTATATGACATAAGTGAAGTAATAATGAGAGCTGAGTAAATTGACAGGGAAACTTGAACTAGATCATATTATTGAAGTGACAGAGCTAAGTGAAATGACATTTAAAATTGAACTAGATCACATTAGTGAAGTGGCAGCGAGAAATAAGTGAACTGATAGTGAAAATTGAACTAGATCACATTAATAAATGACAGTAAGAACTTAGTAAAGTGACAGTGAAAACTCAACGAAGTCATATTATATAAAATTAGAAAGGACATTATAATTTATATGACTGCACAAAAACTATATGATTTTTTTGGCAATTTTCGCAGTTTAGTTTTCCTTTAAAGTTTTAATTTGAACGCGATAAAACTGTGTACAAACGATCTGAGTGAAATACGGATTTGATCCTATGTTTACAATGAATCGTGGACTTCTGGCCGGACAATACAATAAAAGTTATCATCGAATCGTGACCAAGCAATAAGATACGCGCGTATTCGCGGGTTTACCATACATGGCATGCACAGCAGTGGCTGCTAATTTAAACAGCATTAGCTTATTAGAGGGGCGAAGGACGGTCATAAATAAATCAAGTTAACAGCAGCTCGGTGTGCCGTGGAGTGTCAGTTATTATATTATGATATAACGGGGCCATTATGGACCCCCTCGTAGCGCCTTTGTTATAAAGCTGCACACAATGAGGTAGATGGTCCCATTAACTGAAGGCTTGGCTTATTACGATCGTATCCTTTTGGTATCTAGCGTAGCAAATTCATAGAAAGTGAATCTCAAGATTTATGTGTCAGCGTTTGCAAAACAAAATTAGCAACGGAACCCTTGAGGTGTGGTCCTGTGAATCTAATACATAGCGTAGCTTAGTTATTCCACTAGCATACTACCCAGTTTGGTAAAATAAAGAACATCGCTGTCTCACATTTGAATTAAACTTATTACGCGGGGTTCGCATGTATTTCTAAGAAAAAAATCTGATGTGTTTCACTCACATGACTTTTTCTACTCTTGTACAAACTATTTTTACAAACTCTTATTCTCCATCTATTTCATATTAATCGAGATAAACATTTGCAGAAACGATCTTTTGACATGCAAAGAGAATTACATTTTACACATAGCGACCAGTTCTAAAAATATTTGACTATCGCTTAAGGTGTAGTATGTTCCCCTTGTTTTTTAATTGCAAGGACAATATAGAAATACAGTAGCCTTTAAGCATAGACATATCTCTTAATAGCTGGTTGCTATGTGCAGCACCATTCTCTTTGCCACACATTAATACTCTTTGCATACCCAAGACAAAAAATGAATAACGAACTCCCATTTCAGAAAATAAGTATTGATAAATTTAAGGGAATAACAAGCATTATCTCGAAAATGGTTCACTCAACAAAACAAATGTATATGACATAAATTGTGTATTTTAACATGATATACATTTTTGTGTAGTAAAATTTTGTCTATCTCTTATGGTTTACCAGTTATGCAAAAGTCGTTCACAATGAAGAATACTTTTGGATACATTCCAAGAAAGTTCGAGATATACATTTCATTTGTCATGAAAATATCTTAAACATATGATATTTTAATCAAAGTCGTTAGAGCCATTTTTGAGAAAATTAAAATTTTCGAAACATTTTCCAGGTGAATGGTAATCTGGGGTGGGGGATTTTCTTGAAAACCTTCGTGTCGCATCTCTGGAAGATACTTAACCTAAATACCAAGTTTGGTGTTTATCCGACTGTTAGTTTCTGAGTTATGCTCTTCACAGATACACACACACTCGGACATGCTTTTTTTGGATTCAGTAGGTCTCAAGACATATATTTCCGGTGAAATCTCGGTATCAAATTTTTGGGTGGAATACAATACTTCCCCTACTTACTATACGTAGTAGAGAAAGTAAAAAAGAAGTTCTGATATGTAAAACCGGTATCGAAACGATTTAAATAAAAGTGCAGTCTTCTAGCCATGTTACGTCTTCACGTTAGTTTTTTTTTATTTTAAAAGGTAGGGCAATAAATGTCCTATGCACTACGACCAGTTACGATTATTGTGCTTCCCTTCATTTAATCTCCTAAGATCTTTGCCTCCTTCACAGAGTCTGCAAGTCTCTTTGTAAGAGCTTCTTGAAATCCTTACAATTGCATGATTTCATGATTAAAGTGTTTAACCCTAAGAACTGTGATAACTTGGAAGTCACACATAGATATTGTTTCATTTGCTCTCCTGCATTTTCTTCATATTTGATGGAATCCTTTGCCGATTTTGTAGAAACGCCATACAAAGCTGGAGAGGGGGAAAAAGCAGCAAAACTTCAGTAGTAGCAGTAGGAGTGGTCCTAAATGCTCTGGCTATACAGGGTTATTCAAAAAGAAGGAACAGACTTTACATATTTATTTCTAATAAACTACAATAGATGGCGACACATACGATACATCACTGAATAGAGAAAATGTTCAAAGTTTTACTTTGTGTGTTCAAAATGAGCACTATTTGTTATGCGAGGGCGACCAGTGCTTTTCCGTTTGATTACGCAAACATCTTCTACGAGTTTGTTGTATCAATTGTAAATCTTTTATGACGAGGTGGATCTTTGTTGAACTTACAATGAAATGCACACTGCAGGGAAACATTGGGTTCATCCTTTCCATACTGCAGCACACAAAATGACTTTTCCTGTGGCGTCGCCATTTTCTCGTAAACAAACAGAGCGCCGCTGTAACCGCTGAATGGAACTAAAGGGTGGGGCTTAAAACTTTGAACTTTCCTCTATTCAATTATGTTTCGTATGTGTCGCTATCTATCGTCGTTCATTAGAAATAAATATGTAAACTCTGTTCCTTCTTTTTGAATAACCCTGTACTAATGCAGGCTAGCCTTTACAGTATAGAACGTTCTTTCCTGCAAGTACTAAGTTTAACCCTAGGACACCAAATTACAGCAGCATATGAGATTGTTGGTCTAACAATTAAGGTGTATACCCAATACATAACTGTAGGTTTTACGTTTTGCCAAGCATACTTCTACAGTTCCCGTATGCCTTATTAATGCTTGCCTCACGACGCTGTTTTTGTTCCATTGTGAGCGGCACCCATCTTGCGCACAGCTTTCTCATGTCTAAATTTGCAGTTAGTATGCGATGTACAGCACTTTTTGAAATGCCTACGATGTCTGCTAGCTCGTGCACTTTCAGTCGACGGTCATCCAATACCATTTTGTAGATTTTCTTCACAATTTCTGGCGTGGTCACTGGGATGGTTGACCAATGTGATGTTCGTCTTGGCAGTTCGTACGGCCTCGCTTAAACTCTGTCACCCAATATTTTACTGTTGTAAACGAAGGAGCAGACTCCCCCAGAGTAGAATCTAGCTCACCTTTAATGTTAGTTGCACTAAGACCTTTCAAATGAAAGTATTGTATCACATAACGATGGCCAGTTTTATCCATGTTTACAAATTCGCTGAGAGAGTTCACTATTGATGGCTGCCAAACAATTACTAAACAACGTAACATCGTCAAATTTCAAACTAAGCTTTATAAGGGTTGTACTTTCTACCATAGTCATTTATTTGAAACAACAACCGCTATATACACCAGGTCGGGTACTTCTGAGACTGCCCTCATATATTTAAAATGATTATTATAAGTGATTAAGAGCAAAGGTATTGTTCAAAGTTATATATTCACATGCGAGTAGTGGTTACCATGCTAGCCTCTAGTTCCTAAGGTCGCGGGTTCAAATCCGACGGAGGGCGATGGATTTTTTCGGGCGTAAAAATACTTAGCATGGGTCCTTCGGAAGGGAAGTAAAGCCGGTGGTCGCTTGTTGTAGATTTACTGCACGTAAAAGAACCTCAAGCCTGATAAAGAAGCCTCTGAGCAAAATTATCGGTCTTTCATGCCCAATATAGAATGAGACACTAAGGACCATAGCAGTTAAAGAGCGTCCATAAATAAAACTCAATTTAATTTAATTTAACACGCGAATAATCTAGAACTGCGCACGAAAAACAGAACACCACTGCATACACGAAAAGGTAAACAGATACACGCATCTCCTCCGTGCTATATGTACCATACTCTACCTGTGAAGGGTAGTAGAATGCCACCTGAAGCTCGGTGACGGCATAAATGGAAGCGAGTGTACAAGAAGGGAAAAACGTGTGACTGATACACCTCAAATATATTTCTTGTTTTTATATTGTGGTCTGCGTTACTTAAAACCTATGACGTAACCGATGAAGCTATATTACCTTACAGAGAATACAGGAAGTACATATTTATGCAAAGCTGACCACGTGTATCTGACAGTTCTGGAGAGACGTCCTCTGCTCGCTGATGAGGTTTAAGAACTGTATTACAAGAGTAACAATGTAAACGTCAAATAAAGACTCTATTCATTTTCCTGGATCCCCGTATAAGGCGCATGCGCCGTGGGCAGGATATTTGCTTACTCCTCCCTCGAAACACGTAAGTATAACCTCGGCGCCAGACTGTCCCTACTACCCACACGTTTCCTGCAACAACTTTATTTTGGAGCACTCTGTCCTGTTGCAGTTTATGTTTCGTCGTTTACTTGGACATGAATAGGCCATTGGCTTCTCTCGTCTGCAGTTCGTCCTACAAGAACGTCTGCGATATATGCCCATACCAAGGACGCTAAGGTAAATTCATTTGGCTCGTTAAAACACTCAGGGTCATGCGGCTCGCCCAAAGGAGTGGGTGGGGGTGGGGTAAAATCAACATAATCCCTAAAAACAATATTCTTTGTTCTTCTACGACTATGTATCCTATAATAAAATTGTAGCGGTTTCTCCTTGGTAGGACCCCACTACGTTGATGATGGAGGTTGTATTACATACCTGTAGGTCGTCTTGATGCTCGTGTTCTTGTGACGTATCTCGACATTCTCATAGTCTGGAATCTAATGATGTATATCTATATTCTTGTTTGTGTGTTAGTTTGTTATAGTTATTATTTTATAATTGTGCCACGGCTGTGTATTTGCCTCGGAGAGCACTTGTGTCTTGTTGGGGTTGTGTATGGGGAATGTTAAAATATTTTGCATACACGTAGTTAATTATTTCACTTGTATTTTAGATAAATCACATATTGAGGCAGTATTTTAACACTTAAATAATTTCAGTCTAATTATATAATATGTAAATTCAATAAAAGCCCGCCTTGAAGCAATATGTGTATGTAATAATTTGTAAAGTGTATATTACAGTCATTGTATACGTTTGTATTATTGTATCCATGTGTAATAATGTTATGTGAATGCATTACGTAATTCAATAATGTAGGAGCTTTGAGAAAAGGTCAAAAGTTGCTAACAATGAGGTAACTTTGAGGCAATAATGAGTTTAAGAGTTTAAATGTTACTTGTGATTCTTGGAAGCAATAATGTAATTTTTGTGACAGTTTCAAAATATCCAATCTATAATCAGAAAAAGCTTTAGTTAAATGAAGGTATTCTGTTGAATTAGGAATAGCCAATCAAAGACTTGAAATACAGAAATTTACAAGTTGCAATCAGTTCAGTTGGTTGCAGACAGTGTTATTAACCGGACGCAGAAAGTGTCCTCAAGAAATTTAATACGTATTCGTGTGAGACGAAAATAGTTTACGTGTTAAAAAGTGCAAGTAATTAATTAAAGAATCTCACAGCTCTCTATATCAGTGAAGTGTTATTTAAATCGTATCAAGCATTAATAAAAGGAGTGAAGTAAAATTATAATCTATGTAAGACTACATTTTTAGTCGCTCCACAACCCTGCTAATAGAAACGTGTCTCTAAAAATGATACTGACGCAGCCGAGCAAACATAAATATATAATATTTAAAGAAACAATAAAAATACATTTGGGGCGAAGGCTACCGGAAACTGTTTACCATACGTGCGGTTGCAACTATTACAAGTTTGGCTCTCCAACAGTTGAAATACAATACAACTCCTTCTAAAATACTCGTTTCTCAATATGATATTCACAATTCATTAATACCTTTATCATGTTAAAATATGTATAACTGGCAGACTTTAAATACGTAGTTTTTAGCGTCTATTTAGAGACGAGCTTATACACGGCCTTCCTGTTAGAACACTGACCTTCAACCGTTTTCTTAACGTACGTATTTGAATGATAGGGATGTATCAATGTACCTGATTGGTGCTACTATCCAATAACACCCAATAACAGTTTATGTTACATATATATGTTTACAAACTTGCATTGTCTTAATTATGAGTCCAATATTCGTTACATGCTTACGTAGATGCTACTGCATTTCTCGTAATTTTTAATAGTTAACAATGGCCTTTCCCTCTTATATTATATTTTATATGTTATAGCGTTATATACTTGTTATCTACCACGTGTACATTATGAATATATGTGTTTTTAACATTCTCTTAATTATTATACGTACAATATTATCAGAGAAAATACATAACACGTAAAACTTAGAAAAAACTATTAAAGAAAGAAATTATTAATGTGTTGATGCTGATAAACTGCGAATTAGATATCTTATTAAATTAATGAGTTATTGTATTATATTACTCGTGACTAGTACTATATGTTGCTTCAAAATTGTAATTCAAAATTTTCTGGTAATTTTTTTTATTTGGATGATTATAATGCTGTCACTTTGAAGACAAAAAAGCAATACGTTTTCTAAAGATTTGTTAAATTATGTGGCTATGCATGTTAACTTTTTGCGTAAACAGATGGCCAAACCACGAAACCAATTGTGATGAAATTTCGTATCTAATGTACCATAGATCCCATTTAGAAAATAGGCTAAAAGGCATATTAATTACTTCGCCAATTGGAGGGGTTTAGGATGTAATAACTATAAAAAAGTTTTTATATATTACACTCACATGTAACGGAACAATCTTCTGCGAACTATTCTAATCAAAGCTTGTTTTCCTATCAACTTCATGTTAATCAATATAAACGTTTACAGAAATAGTTTCAGAAGGCCAAAGTAATAGTCAAATCTTACCAGCAGGATGATTCAAGTGGCAACATCTGTGGTTCACATTCTGGAGGTCTAGTGTTCGATCTCTGGCGACCGCCTACTCTGATCCATGCATTTTATCGGGGCTTTCCCTGATCGTTAGCCAAAAGCTGAAGTGAGTCTTTCAGCCCCTAAATTTCCCGACCCTCCATTTCGTTCCATTCTTCATTTCATTTATCCTTCAACCTGTTTCTCTTTTTCAATGTTGGAAGTGTCGGCGATGGTGTTTTGGTGCAGCGTGGCAGGGGAAAGGGATGCTCTGAGTGAACTCTATCCATCTCTCGCCTTTCGGCAGGCTGCCGGGGCACCCTTATCCCTTTGAGGAGCGTTGGACCCCTCTGTGTGGGGCGGGATCCCCGGTCTGCCTCCGCGTTTGCCGGGGTGTCTACTTCTGAAAACTTGGGGATCTTATAATTGCTGTACCGTCGCTCCTGGATCTGGCCGGCGGGTGTCTCCTTTCGCATAATCGTTTCTACCGGGAATGCCCCCTCGTGGGGCGTAGGTATAATATCCCCTCTGGATCCTGCCGAGTCCTCTCCATAGTAGAAGATAATACTAGAGGAGATAGTCAAATTTTAACAAAAAGGAATCCTTATGTACTGGTCTTAAAAAGAATGAAATGGCTGGCTCCAAAAAAATGTGTTTAAAGTAAATGGTGTGTTTAAAGAGATCTAAATGTCTTATGCAGTATTATTTCGTCTAATTTATGTTTTACTAGTTATACAAAACTATACAGAGTTGTTGCGAATGAAGAGGACTTCATAGTATATTCACAGGATATTCAAGATATACATTTCATTAATCATATAAATATGATAAATATATGGCTTTTCAATCAAAATTGTTAGAGCCATTTTTGAGAAAATCAAAACAACGAAACGTTTCCATGGAAAGGGGTGATTTTGTTTTAAATCTTCGTGTCGTATACTTGGAAGGTTGAACTTGAATACGAAAATTGGTATTCATCTGTTGTTCACTCACACATATTCTAAAAATGCCTTTTTTAAATCCAGGGTGCCTCTTAACATGCATTTCCATGAAATCAATATCGAATTGATGCTAAAATGCTAAACTGGTCTCAAACCTTCCTATCCCAAAGCTGGTTTACAGTACAATACAAAACAGCCACATCTAAATGGAAACAAACGAGAGTTGGACTACCTCAAGGGTCTGTTACAAGTACTATTCTGTTCAATATATATATATAAACTACCTAGTAGATGTACTAAAGAAAAATAGGTAACATACAAGTAGGAATGTTTGCTGATGACGTGGTAATATGGACTTCAGAAAAGAACATAAGATCTGGGAAACATTATAAAAAACTACAAACAACAATGGAGAATACAATCATAACCCTATAACAGTGGACTAATAATAACAATATGGAAATAAATACAAGAAAAACTCATTATCAACTATTCACAATTCAGCATAAAACAGAAAATATATGCCTGCAAATCAACAACAAAAAACTACAAGAAGCAACTACAACAACGTATCTAGAGATAGAATTAGATCAAAAACTAACAATGAAAGAACATGTAAACAATGTAAAGAATAAAATCAACAAAAAGAACAACATTTTAAAACGTTTGGTAGGAATAAAATGGGGAGGAAACATGGACCTTCTTAATAATACATATAAAACATACATAAAACCTAACCTATTGTATGGAGGAGAACTACTAGCAACAGTAAACAAGAGACTTAAGGTAAACTAGAAATTTCACAAAATAATTCACTAAAAATAATAACAGGAGCTGTAAAAACAACACCAATCACAGTACTACAAAGCTTCACAAAAACATGGCTATAGAATTGGAACATGAGTTGAAAGCAATTACTCTAGCACAAAAACTGCAAGTCAATAGAAGCAGATACAAATGGTACCACACAGCAGATACTATAAGTAATTTAAAAACTCAAATAAGCTTCAGAACATATATTAATAACTTAAAATACAAGAATATAATTGCAACAGAGGTAACGAGTTCAATAGAATACATGGATATACAATATCAGAATGACCTGATATATACAATACTCAAACAAAACAATATAACAGATGAAATGAGAGCCATAGCAATAGCTACGGAAAATGAAAGATACCCAGAAAAAGAATGGTTCCGAATATATACAGATGGATCCCTCATCAATAAAAAAATGCCGGTGCAGGAGTATACTGTAAACATTTAGCACAGCATTTAACATTAGATGAAACGTCAAACCACTATGATGGAGAATTAACAGCTATAAAAGCAGTATTACATAACATTTAATATAGACCATACATAAAACAAAAAATAGTCATCTTATCAGACTCAAAATCAGCCATAGATGGAATATGAATTACAATAATAAAACAAGAAGAACTATTAAAGAAATAAGAAGCCTAATTAAAGCAGTTGAAACTAGAAATCATGTCAGTCTACAATGGATCCCAGCTCATGTCGGACTTTTGAGCAATGAACATGCGGATCAATTAGCAAAGAAAGGTGCAATAGAACAAATAAAACCTGTAGGACAAATATAAATAAATAAACAATTAAATAACATTAAACAACATTTCAAAAGACAGCAGAGACTTGATGAAGAAGATAAATTAAAAGATAAAGATTATAAGAATATTAAAGATAGAGTTGATATACAAAAAATGCCAAGGAAGACTGCAGTGGCCTTATTTATGATGGCAACTGGTCACGATTGCCTCGCAGAACACGTCTACAAGATAGGATGCCTAGTGCACTCTCTGTGAAGAAGATGTCATCCTGAACAAATGCAAAGGCCTTAAAAGTGATAACTTACAGACTTTATATTGGGAAGCCAGAGGGGAAATGTTACAGATCAATTAGTCCCCAGTGACATTGGTGAACATCAACATATCGAATTCTTTGGGTGGAACACAACAGGTACTTGGCTACTTTCTGTGCTGTAAGTAAATACTAGCAAAGAAAGTGAAACTAATAAAGTATTCAAGAATTCAAGCCAATACCAAGGAAAATCTTAGAAAGACTGATGCAAAGAAAGACAAATTCATGCGTTTTAAAGAGATTTCGATTAGTAAGTAATATTTTCTTTTCTATCGCTTACAGTTTACTAGTAACACAAAATGAAACATTTCCCTGTAAACGGTAGCTTGGTGTGGGGGAATTTGCTTTATAAACTCCATGCTGTCACCTGAAAGATGGCATTAAATACCAATTTTAGTATTGATCTACTTTTCACTTCTGAGCTATGTAATTCACTCATACGGAACTTTTTCCAAAAATGCGTTCATTTATTTTTGGGTAGTTAAAAAGGTGTATTTCCGGTGAAATCTTTATATCCAATTTTTGGGTGAAATACAATACTTTCTCTATTTACTTAGGTAAATTGTAGAGAAAGTATCATCTAAGCTTTAGCTTTGCTTTAATTTTTCTTAGCATTCCAAGATAAGCAGATATGTGTAGAACATCATATAAGCTAGACAGAAAGAGGGAGACAGGCTGTAAGAACAGAGAGAGGGTAAAGGAGGGATAAATAAAAAGGGGAAAGAGGGGAAGAGAGTAGGAGATGGAGAAATGGTAATAATAATAATACCTACCGATTAAGTAGAGGTTAGAGATAAAACGGAAGAGGACTAAGGAAGAGCAAGAGAAGAGAATGCGCACTGCAGCTAAGGCTGGGTCTATTGCGCCTACAAAAAATCTGCGGGAGGAAGGGGTGAGGTGACAGACTATGAAAGGAGGCCGTATCCGATGACTGCAGGCGCAGAGGGGCCCTTAACGTTTACAGGTTAATCATTCCTCCAGACGCGCTCTCGTTAACCACCTCCCCCATCAAGAAGGACAGGTTCGTGCTGTAGGGTTACGTGTCTCCTCCCGATGGGGAACTGTTGAGATTGGGTTGGTCTCGGAGGGCAGTGGTCTATCCGCTCACGCGGGGTTGTGAGACGCCCCAATGTTCTCCGGCACCAACCATGAGTGAGAGTTGGTAGACGACATGCTAGATTGCCATTGTCCCCACCGTGGTTAACGGTAATCGCCCCGTTTCGGGATGACGTGCAGAAGTGGCGTATCCACTTCCATCCTCGCGTAAATGGGGGGAGGCTTTTTAGACTCAAGGTATTGACTTCATGGGAAACCCCCCACTCGCCTGGCGCTAGCCCTGGGTTCGGAGGGGGGCTTGGTCTAAGGCTCTTGCCCTGGTAGACCTTCGTTCAATATGTAGGTTATGTGTTTGGGAAGTAATAGTTGTCTCCTTAAAGAATATACACGCATGAACCTCACACAAGCGTCCAATTTGTTAGACTCTACAACCCTGAAATATGACAGGTAACTGAATGAGAGACAGGAAAATTCGTGCTCGTGTAGATATAATCAACCCCAGGATTGAGGCAGTATTTTAACACTTAAATAACTTCAGTCGAATTATATAATATGTAAATTCAATAACATCCCGCCTTAAAGAAATATGTGCATGTAACAAGATATAAAAAGTGTATATTACAGTCATTGTATATGTTTATTTTATTGTATCCATGTGTAATGATGTTATGCGAATGTATTACGTAATTTAATAATGTAGGAGCTGTGAGAAATAGGTCAAAAGTTTGCTAACAATGAGGTAACATTGAGGCAATAATGAATTAGAAGGTTTAAAAATTACTTCTGATTTTTGGAAGCAATAATGTAATTTTAGTGACAGTTTAAAAAGATAGCCAGTCAACAACCAGAAAAAGCTTTAGCTAAATGAAGGTATTCTATTGGATTAGGAATAGCCAATCAGAGACTTGAAATACAGAAATTTACAAGTTTAGACGGTTGAAATCAGTTCAGTTGCCTGCAGACAGTGTTTGTAACCGGATGCGAGATGCGTCCTCGAGATATTTAATATGTATTCGTGTGAGACGAAAAATAAGTTTACGTGTTAAAAAGTGCAATTAATTAATAAAAAGAATCTCACAGCCCTCTATATCAGTGAAGTGTTATTTAAATCGTATCAAGCATTAATAAAAGGAGTGAAGTAAAATTATAATCTGTGTAAGCCTACATTCTTCAGTCGCACCACAACCCTGCCAAGACATCCATGTCTCTAACAATAATACTGACGCAGCCGAGGCATACATAAATTTATAATATTTAAAGAAATAGACAAATTGCAAAGTTAATATTTTTTTAAACTTGGGGCGAAGGCTACCGGAAACCGGGTACTATTGCAACGAATTTCAAGTTCGGCTCCCAACAGTTGAAATATAATACAACTCCTTCAATACAAACTACTTCAAATTGACGCCCAAAGCGTGATGCTAAAAAATTCGTAAAAATAATTTACTTCAGGATTCATCTACCAACCTGGGAAAACCTCAAAACTCAGGGTGGCCGTTTCGACAGAGTCGAACCCGGGATCTCTCAAATGCGAGCCTCGGTTACTTATGATTGTGGACCATCATTGGCTCCACCTGCCGACACTCATGGAAAGTAAGGACTTCACTACAGCCCTACAGAAGTGGCACCGCGGGGTGGCTTCTGTTTCTAACATACCATTTAATTACTTGATCATATCTCATATCAGGATATATGGGCTGTATTATTATTATCTTACCTTTACACCCTGCTGGGTACAAATTTGTCAGCATTTCGATCTCCGTTTAATTATGATTGGTCTGTACAATGCCCGTCTTTCCCTGCCATTTTCACTCTTGTTTTTCAAAATCATCAGCTCCATTCCTCTTGTAACTCGTCTTGTTATACTCGCAAATGGTTATTCACTGTTATGGATTTCGAGGACTGACTGGAGGGCACTTGGAGATGGAGAATTTATATCCAAGTTTTAGTTATTTACGTAACTGTATAGGAAAGTGTGTTTCTTTCAGGACGAGTAAGATAAATATCGAAACGAGTCCTGAAAAAAACACTCACATGACATTCTTTACTCTTGTACAAACTATTTTTACAAACGTTTATTCTTCATATGCTTCATGTTAATCGAGATATCGAGATGTTAATCTTATTGCTAATTTTCTTGTAGATGCAAGGGGAATTGGTAGGCTTTAAGCGATAGTCAAATATTTCAAGAGCTGCTATGTGGAGTATTCCATTCTCTTTGCATTACCGGGACAAAAAAATGAATAACGAATTTGAGAAAAAGTGTAAGTATTGGAAAATTTAAGGGAATAACAAGCAATATCTCGAAAACGGTTCATTCAACAAAAAAATGTATACAATATAAATTGGGTATTTTAACGCGATCTACATATTTTGTGTAGTAAAATTTTGTCTATCTCTTATGGTTTATCAGTTATGCAAAAGTCGTTCACAATGAAGAATACTTTTGGAGACATTCCCAGAAAACTCGAGATATAAATTTCATTTATCATGAAAATATCTTAAACATATAATATTTTAATCAAAATCGTTAAGAGCCATTTTTGAGAAAATTAAAATTTTCGAAAAATGTTTCACGTAAGGGTGATCTGGGGTGGGGGGATTTTCTTGAAAACCTTTGTGTCGCATCTCTGGAAGATACTGAACCTAAATACCAAGTTTGGTGTTTATCCGACTTTCGTTTCTGAGTTATGCTGTTCGCAGACACACACACACACACAGACATACACACGGACATGTTACCAAAAATGATTTTTTGGACTCATGGGGATCTCAAAACATATATTTCCGGTGAAATCTCGGTATCGAATTTTTGGGTGGAATACAATACTTCCCCTACTTACAATACGTAGTAGAGAAAGTAAAAACTATTTTCCTGCAGTTCCTATTTTGTTTCGTACTGTGTCCTCATACTTTATATACTGGTTAAATATTGTACTACATATCGTGTTGGACATAGACGCAGTCATGTTCATTGCAGTTGAAATGAGTTGGGGTAATACATGTTGGTAACCTTGTAGGTTATCGTGCAGCAACTTATTGTTGAGTATGGGATTGCGGAAATATAGAGGCATTATGAAAAGAAATATCTTTGTAAATAAGTTAAATTTAGATGAGTTATTATTACATTCAAATTATAAAATTAATTTAGAAACGTGAAATAATGCAGTATAGAAGAAAAATACATATGAGAAGTTACTCTCGTAGTAGGTTTAACACTATGTATTCATATGTTGTTATTGGTGTACGGAAGGTAACTGAACTCAAAACTTCAATTTAACGTTCTGTTTTGGAGACGGAAAAACATAAAGTTCTAGGCAGTATTAAACAAAACCTATTAATCTACAATTTAATTTCAATTAATTATAATTTTTAGTACATAAAACACATAAAAATTTAAAGAGATGGGTCAAAACATTTTTAAAATGTTAATGTCCTTTGCAATTAACCAGTTTTGACTTGCCAGTATCAAATGATCCTTGTTGTATTTCCTAAAAACTTATTCCATCCACAAAGTTAACACCATATGCAGCTCTGCCCTTTAATCGTGTTAAATAAGGACATTCTTCTCTTCTCTCTTCCTCTCTATCTCTCTGTCTCTCTCTCTCTCTCTCTCTTGCCAACTGTTTTTAACTCTCCGTATCGATCTCTTCCCCTCTCTCCTTTCTATGCATCTTATATGTTATGTTAATAAAAATTAAATGTTTGACAGTACTTACATAAATAGTATATGTGTCTTTTCCTTATGCTTGTAATGTAATCGGAACTATACTGTTTCTCGTGGTGCAAGAATAATAGTAACAAAAATTTGTTATATACGTTCTTAAATATTCATTCTATGGAAACTTTGTTTTGTAAATAACGAATCATGAATGTTATGCTTACAGACTTATATTAAGGAAGTAGTATTCCTAAAAAATTTATAAATCAGTGATATTTGAATTTGTTTATTTTGTCCGAAATGGACTTGTCCCTTTATTAAGTGGGACCTCAAATATATATTATACACCAATTTTCATAATAAACGTTTGTCCGTTCTTGTCTAGATAAATAAAACACACACACAGATGATTTCTTTCAAATACCTTCTTTTTTGCTTTCTGGGAGCATCAAAACGTGCATTTACGGTGAAAGCTCCGTATAAAGAAGGTAATACTAAAAAAACCACAAAGTTGGAGCACTATTATTTTAGAACTGATAACTGGGCTTATTTTGTTTTCTTTCTTTGTGAAAGTACTGTGGAAATCTTTGTGAAAGTACTTGAGAAAATTTGGTGTTATAATTTATATTAAAACTATTATCCAGGCAGTTTCTAAAAACTGAAGTCACTTGTGAGGGAAATGAAAACCTGCTAATTAACTGACCTTATATTGATTAACTATGAAGCCGGGACTCCAAGTACTTACGATACTGTAAGTCGCCATATCTCAAAATAAATTTGAGAAAACCTTCTGGTTTATCGGAAAAATATGCGTCAATTGGGGAAGTTAATGTTGTACCGGATGGTGACATGGTAGCGCCAGTGATCAGAGCATCGGCATGGTAATCCAGAGACCCCTGGTGCAAATTCTGGACACATCATTAAATATTTCAGTCTGATTCTATCTTTCCAAATATAAGCTGATTTATGTTTTGGTATATGCCTGGGGAGCGATGAATTGCCAAGACTCAAGACGTTCTAATCCTGCTATGTTTGTTTACGTTTCCAACTATTCATCGCACTAACTGTACATGAGAGGTGCTAATACATCGACGATTTCATGAATCCCTGTGCATTTTTTATAAACCTGCAATAAGATAATAGGAAGGTTAAACATAAAGATTCCCAGTATCGTGGTTGTTAATGGGAGGCTAAATGGGGTAATTGCCAAAAAAATAATAGTTTTAATTTTTATGAAGATTTATAAAGTGGGATTTCTTCTTTAATTTGATATATATTGTTACATGCTGAGGTGAGGGCCAAAAGGTTTCCAGAAAATGAATATATTTGATTCACCCCAGCACGCACATGGGGGAACGCAACTCACTACAGCAAGAAGACCGGGACCTCGGTGTGCAAAATTTAGAGGAAGGCGTGGGCTTTTACATTACACAAAACATTACATAACACACATTACCTGGAATTTATTAACAGACGTTTGGCGGCTCTATATTATGAACTAAGAAGAGAGGATGGAGGGAGATGCCCCGAAGCCGTGTACTCACCACACGCACCTCTTGCTACAACGACTGCACTCACTTTAGTGACGCTAACTATATCTCCCCCTCCAACCGTGTCTAGCCACGCCAGTCATGGTTGGCATCATACCAGATGAATTTCAAACAAAGCCCTCTCTTTGGCGTGTTCCGCGCCAAAGGAGGGATCGTTAAGCCGAAAAATCAAAGAAACCCAATAATGATATGTCTAGTAGCTACAATGCAACACAACAGTGCCTCTGGTAATGACAATGAACTTACTGATATGCCACTTTTATCCCGGCTATGGCATTAAATTTTTCAGTGTCTGATTCTACCTTTCCAACACACGACTGTGTGAAAGAACAATTAATTCCATTAATTGACCTAATAGTGCTTCAAACTACAAAGTCCGGGACTTAAAGTACTTACAACATTGTAAGTCGCCATTGGGGTATGACATCTCAATACAATTTGAGATCTCCTTGTGGTTTACAGGAAAAAAATGCGAATCAGTTGGAGAATTTAATGTCGTATCGGCATGTTGTCATGGTAGCTCAGTGGTTAGAACAACCGGACGGAGACTGGGAGATCAGTGGTTTAAATCCCGGCTATGCATTGAATTTTTCAGTCGTCTGATTCTACCTCTCCAACCCTGTCCAACACACGGCTTGTATTTTAAATATATTTTTACTTTCTCTACCACGCACACAGTAGGTAGAGAAAGTATTGCATTCCATCCAAAAATTTGGTGCAGAAATACATGTTTTGAGGCCTCCTCTAGCCAAAAAAATCTTTATAAAAAGGTCCCTGTGTGTGTCTGTGAACAGTGTAACTCAAAAACGAAAAGTCGGGTACACACCAAACTTGGTATTTAGGTTCAGTACCCTCTATAGATGTGACACGAAGATTTTCAAGAAAATTCCCCACCCAGAACTACCGTTTACATGGAACATTTTTCGAAAACTTTTATTTTCTAAAAAATGGCTCTGCCGATTTTGATTAAAATACCATACATTAATGACATTTCCATGGCAAATAAAATATATATCTTGAATTTTTCTAGGAATAGCCTTTGAAGTCCTCTTCATTCGGAAAGAATTTTATATAACTGGTGAACGTTAAGCGATAGACTAAAACGTACTCCACCAGAAATGTAGATTTCTTTAAAACACACAATTGATTTCAAAAACCTTTGTTTGTGCCATTAGCCATTTTCGAAATTCGTTATTAAGTTTCGATTAATTGTTCATTACTTGGTCATTCCTTAAAGTCCTTTCAGCATTCAATTGTTTCTCGCGATTGCATGGAAACAGTATGGAATTTGGCAGCGTATAGCGTCCAGTTGTTAAACATTTGACTATCACTGTTCTCTTTGTATCTATAACGAAATGTGTAATGTAACTATTTATGCAAAGGTTTATTTAGGTTAAAATTAAGTAGATATAAAGATTTGGCTTTATTAAGATTAGTTTATATGCCCAGTATTAAGAAATAAGGGCAGATGTTTAAAAATGGTACTCATCTGCCATGTTGTACTGTGAATTCTGTATCACTCTAAAGAAAACAACTCCTACACACTTTAGAGTAGAGAAGTAAACTTTATCCCATATTTTAGGGAAAGTTTTACTCTACAAATCTGTTGTTCTAATTCTAAGGTGCGAGTTCAAACCCGGTCGAATTCGATGGTTTTTAAGTGTGCTTAAAAGCGACAGTCCCATGTCAGTAGATTTACTAGCACGCATGTAAAAGAACTCCGGAACTAAATTCCGGGACACCGGGGACGCTAATATGATCAAAAAATTTGACAGCGTCAATAACAAATAAAATTTATTTGTTTTGCAATGGTTTTGTTTTCACCAGTTATGCTTTCAACGGCTTTTTCTGTGACTGACATTTTCTGGTACAAATCACCTGTTTTCTTGGAAACTATATAAGGTATATGAAGTATATTTTAGAGGATATACTTTGGTAATAATAACGTGTTTTTTACTTTCCCTACTACGTATAGTAAGTAGGGGAAGTATTGTGTTCCACCCAAAAATTCGATATCGAGATTTCACCGGAAATACATGTTTTGAGACCCCCTGAATCCAAAAAAGCGTTTTTGGAAACATGTCCGTGTGTCTGTGTGTGTGCCTGTGAACAGCATAACTCAGAAACGAAAAGTCTGATAAACACCAAACTTGATATTTAGGTTCAGTATCTTCCAGAAATGCGACACGAAGGTTTTCAAGAAAATCCCCCCACCCCAGATTACACTTTACATGGAACATTTTTCGAAAATTTTAATTTTCTCAAAAATGGCTCTAACGATTTTGATTAAAATATCATATGTATAAGATATTTTCATGACAAATGAAGTGTATATCTCGAATTTTCTAGGAATGTCTCCAAAAGCGTTCTTCATTCTGAACGACTTTTGCATAACTGGTAAACCATAAAAGATAGACAACAGTTTACTACACAAAAATATAGATCGCGATGAAATACACAATTTATGTCATATACATTTTTTGTTGGGTGAACCATTTCCGAGATATTGCTTGTTATTCCCTTAAATTTTCCAAAACACTTTCTCAAATTCGTTATTCATTTTTTTGTCCTGGTAATGCAAATAAAATGGAATACTCCACATAGCAACCAGCTCTTAAAATATTTGTCTATCGCTTAAAGGCTAGCAATTCCCCTTGCATCTACAAGAAAATTAGCAATAAGATTAACATCTCAATATCTCGATTAACATGAAGCATATGGAGAATAAGCGTTTGTAAAAATAGTTTGTACAAGAGTAGAGAAATTCATGTGAGTGTAACACATCAGATTTTTAAAACTAGTTTTAAATTCTTTGGTTACCAACTTTATGAAAGGAAATGCTGAAACTGGCCACCGTCGTTGTCCATACATTTTTGGCACCTCTTTAGGAAACTATCCATCACCTCGCCGTAGTTCACGTTGAGATATTTTCTGGCGGATATTTTGTTTTAATTCTTCCAGAGTGTGTGGATTTGTCTTGTACACTTTGTTTTAAGTTACCCCAGAGATAGAAATCTCAGGGGATTAGGTCGGGAGACCGAGGGGGCCAGAAATCTCTACCAATAATTCTGTCTCCAAACACATTTTCATAAAGTTGGTAAGTAAAGCCTTTAAAAGTAGTTTTAAAAATGTTGTGTGGTTTCATCTGCGCCTTTCTATGATAGCGCTGAGGATGCGGACAATAAAAACACCGCGCAGCCGGTTCGTAGTCTTTTGAATCTCTCTGTATAAGTACATAATAAACTAAACGTAATTGCAGATTAATTTTAATCAAAGGAGAAAGATTAGAAATTGCCCATTAAGAAGATTCTTCCTTAACGAGCAAATTTAATGTATGGTATAAAAGTGGATCTGTGAATTTAGAAGACATTCGTCTACATCCTGTAAAATGTTCAGTCTGATATCTTAAATAGTTGCTGAGGTAATGGGTCTTGGGTTTAGCAAATTTAACATTGGAGGGATAGGGCTTTTAATCCGCCTCAAGGAATGCAGGGTTATGCGTGGTTACACCCACTGGTGGTGCAGACAGACATCGCTATTTATAGAATTTAATGAGAAATCCCAAGAAAGGGTCATCGGCACAACACTCTCCCAACTTCACCTTTCTTGTCTTGCCGAGCGATGAACTTGGTGATTACAGGTCCTTCAATTTATTCTGACGTATCAGAAATGGTAGGGTTCCGAGAAGAGATTTCATACGTCCTTTTATTTGTGTTCGACCACAGGTTGTTGGGCACGTCTTGGAGTCGACCTTGCCCGGACATTCCGAGGTCGGTCGCTGATACTCTTCTTGTCTGACTCACACAGCTAACCGGCTAAACTCACCACTTTTGGTAATTTTATCTTGTTCAAGCTATGACGAATCACACCTCGCTTCTGAATAATTCACCATTACGTAGAGATTTCCCAGAGGCTGGGAGTACCTTTCCTGATGTTATCTTAATGTTTCTACACACTCCTATTTAACAACAGCAGTTAAGGCAGGTCCTAGGTGATATTTTCAAAACTGACAATTTGAGATCAACATTTTTAACTTTTTACTTTGTCTACTACTTACCTATAGTAAGATCGAGCGAAATGACCCCGCGGTTCGATTCCCGGTGACCGCCTATGGGGTTTTTCGTGGTATTCCCCACGATCGCCAAGGCGCAAGCGTATTCCACCACGATTTCTCTTTTCTCCCATTTCCTCTTACTTCCTCTCCATTTCACGTTTCAGATGTGTTATGGGTTTTGTAGATGGCGTGGATGCATGCGCGTTATAAAGAAATTCTCCCCGTGTACACCAGAGTGAGCTGTCCCGGCTGTTAGGGTCGCTACGTCACTCTCTTGGGATTCCTCGTCACCAGTTTGCGGGTGTTCAAACTGGAAATGTTAGGGACTTCTGCATGTCTCTCTCGGCCTGTCTGCCTGCGTCCCTGGGACCTCCTATGATTCCTTCACCTAATCCCTGCCTCCCGGGGGATGTAGTCACAATAGATCACAATGACTGCAGTGCGCAAAGTGTCCCCCTTCGCTATATATACAGAACATCCTACATTCTACCTATTAGTAAGTAGAGGAAGTATTGCATTTCAACCAAACATTAGAAACCAGCATCTTTGAAAATACACGTTTTGAGATCCCTGAATAAAACATTTTTAAAGAAGGGTCCGCGTGTCTCTGAACTCCATAGCTCATAATTCAATACTTTGTTAAATAACAAACTTGGTGTTAAGAAATAGCCGGCCCTCGTAGCCCTGGTCGCTGGAGTGGTCGCTCCGGCGCTGCGCCGCGGGTCGCGGGTTCGAGTCCTGCCACGGGTATGGGTGTTTGTGTGTATATGTGTGTTGTGGAAATAAGCGGTATGACAACAGTAAAACACAGTAGCATAAACTGGGTGCAACAAGGGAACTTTAAAAAAAAAATAAGAAAGAAAAAAAAGAAACCGGCAGCTCTAAAAATACACGTTTTGAGATCCCTGAATAAAACATTTTTAAAGAAGGGTATGTGTGTCTCTAAACTCCATAGCACAAAATTCAAAACTTGGTTAAATAAACAAACTTGGTGTTTAGAAAGCGGCATCTCTGAAAATACACGTTTTGAGATCCCTGAATAAAACGTTTTAAAAGAAGGTTCCGTGTATCTCTGAACTCCATTGCTAAAAATTCAAAACTTGGTTAAATAACAAGCTTGGTGTTTAGAAACCGGCATGTCTGAAAATACACGTTTTGAGATCCCTGAATAAAACGTTTTAAAAGAAGGGTACGTGTGTCTCTGAACTCCATAGCTCAAAATGCATTAAAAAACAAACTTGGTGTTTAAATTCAGCAATTTCCAAAAACGCCACACGAAAATATTCAAGAAACCTCTCCCCACTGACAACTGCCTTTTATAAGCAAACTTTTTCCGCTCTAATGACTTCGATTAGAATACAATATGTTTAAAATATTTAAATGACATGATTTTTCTGTAAATAGCCTGTGAAATCCTCTTAATTTGGGATGACTTTTGTATAATTTTATATGTCTAATTGTAAACCATTAGATATTGATAAAAGCTTATACAGAAAAAACGTATATCCTGTTAAATCACAACATTTGTCATAATATTTTTGTAGCATTTACCGTTTTGGAAATATGGCTGCCGGAGTAGCGCAGGGGTTACGTTTTCGACTCTCGTACTACGATCAGGGGAGTTCACGCCTTCACCTATGATGACCTGCTCATTTGAAGTATTCTCAAGACCCAAGAAAAGCTGTAGGTCCTCTCATTCCATCGCTATCCTCATCATTGCCCTACCACGGAGGTAAGGGACTCCGCCCGCTTGGTGCTCCACCTCAGTCATGGATCCAGTCATCGCTTGGTAGAATGGGGCAATCCCCAAAGGTCTCAGGCTATATGAGGAGCGTTAGAAATGACGACGACCATTTTGGGAATATTCTATCGTGCATTTTTTGTGTGATTGGTAATGTAAAAATATACAGTTTCAAAGCCAGAAACAGTGATCCACTTTATAAAAATTTGACTATCGCTTCAGCTTCCTACATCTCTTTTGTACTTACAATGAAAAGTATAATAAAACTATTTCTGTAAGCATTTATCTGGATTAACATGAAGCAGATAGAATAAAAATCTGATGTGATACATTCACATGTTTTTCTTTATTCTATATCGTTTATTAGTCTTACTAAAGCTTATCTTTATGACTACTACATTTTAATCCAAATAAACCTTTGCAGAAATACCTACATTACACATTTCGTTATAGATACAAAGAGAACAGCGGTAGTCAAATGTTTAAGAACTGGGCGCTATACGCTAGCCTTAAAATTCCATACTGTTTCCATGGCATCGCGAGAAACAACTGAATGTTCACAGGACTTGGAAAGAATGGCTAAGTATTGAACAATTCGAACCACTAGTAACGGATATATGGAAATACCTGATGCCACAAAAAAGTTATTTGAAGTAATCTGTGTGTTTTAAAGAGATCTACATTTCTTGTGTCGTACTTTTCGTCTATCGCTTAACCCAGTTATACAAGATTGTACAAAATTCCTTCCAAATGAAATGGACTTCAAGGCTATTCCCAGAAAATTCAAGATATGCATCTTATTTGTCATGTAAATATCTTTTAATATTTTGTATTTTATTCAAAACTGTTACAGACATTTATTTTAGAATAAAAAGTTTCGAAAAATGTTCACTGTAAAGGGTAGTTTGGGGTGGGAATTTTTTGAAAATCTTCATCGTAGCTTTGGAAGATACTGGACTTAACTTTTCGTTTTGAATTATGCTGTTCATAGTCACACACACGGACCTTTTTCTAAAATGTGTTGTTGTTTGCGTACGTGGTACGTGGTAGAGGTAGTAGGTACGTGGTAGATAAAGCATAGACTTTTGCAAGGATGGTTTGTAGAACAGACATGAAAATAATCGTTAATAGGAAGAGAAGGTAATGCAAATGTAATACAAATAGTCTATCTAGAATGTTCCTGCGGTGTTCAGCTATTCAGCTGCTGTTTTGAGACACAGAAGCTGTTATTTGTCTTAATTAATTGCCTCCATAGACAGCCATTATATCCTATGTATTAACGAAGTCCCTGATGAAGCCTATTTATTATGTAAATGTGAATAGAAACACCTTCTGAGAATCAGTTAAGATTCTATTGCCATGTAATAACCCTTTCCCTGGCGCTGAATGTAGTACAAACACGGTAGTCCGTAAAGACACGTGTGTACTTAACGACTGTCGATGTGGTAATAATTCACCAAAAGCTCAGCTAAATAGCCGCTGTTAATCAGTTTAAAAGGTCAACAAACTTCTCCAGATTGGAAACAAATGACGCTTGTGCGTGCATAGCGTACATACAGACCACAACACTGCACGATATATAATATGTTTATGCAATACTAGTACAGGGTGATTTATGAAGAACGGACACATTTCTTTCTTTAATTATGCTGTACGAAAATCACTCAATGCCCCAATTTTAGTAGCAAACTGAGCAGAATGTTCTGGAGTTTTGATTGCCTGTCACTAGATGCGCAGATGTTCATGTTTTATTCGTAATTGTTGGTTTTATTGTGTCAACTGTTTTGGAGATTTTATTCTAGTCAATGTGAAAATGGAGTACACGTTAAATGAACGGTTCTTCCTTGTAAAGCAATACTGGATTACGAATTCAATTACAGCTATTCAAAGGGCATACCAGAGAGAATTTGGTGTTCGGAATCCTCCCCAAAGAAATACAATACTGGGACTGGTAAACAAATTGAAAACCACTGGATCTCTGGTGAGTGAAAAAGGCAAAACTCGTTCATCTAGGCTTCCCACGGTTGTTGACGTAAGGGTACGACTGGATCAGTCACCCCAAAAATCATTAAGACGCAGGAGACAGGGTACAGCTACTCAATGTGTCAGAGAGCAAATGAAAAAAAAAATGTGAAAAATGCAGGCCTAAAGCCTTATAGAATTATAGTTGTTCCATCAGCTACAGGGACCAGATAAGGATAGACGACTGAATTGTTGTCGTTGGTTCAAGGCATTCATTGTGCAAAATCCTGCCATATTGTCCATCACATGGTTCACAGATGAAGCATGGTTCCATTTATCCGGCTATGCACTCCATTAAAATCGGAGTTTGTTGCGAAATATCCGCACAGAGAATAGTGGAACCAATTTTTTTTAAACAATGTGAACACTGCAGAGTACCGACAGATTTTCATGGAGTTTGCTGAGCAACTAGACCATGTAGAGCTGAGTCAAGGATATTTTCAGCAGGACGGTGCTACATGCCATACATTAAATGAATCCAAGGCATTAATTGAAAGTTTCTTTGACGTCCGGAAAATTTCCAAGAACCTGTGGCCACCGAGATCTCCGGACTTCTTTCTATGGAGTTACTTAAAAGACAGGGTTTTTGCCACATGTCCCCAGACATTGGACGATCTGAAGCACAACATTACACAGGAGATTCAAGCTATTGACAGCAGATCTTCCAACAAGTGGCCAGTAACATAGAACAACGTGTTGAGTTGTGCGTTATGCAGGATGGAAGAGATTTTCAACATTTGGTGTAGAGGTAAATAATCTCCCAAAATTCCTCTGCATTTCAGTTATAATAAGTTGTCGCTAGCTTAACTTGTTTTACAAAATTAAATAAATAAATGTGTCAGTTCTTCATAAATCACCCTATATAAAAATATGTAGTTTGATATTTAAAACTCTTGTATAGCTGCGTCTTTCTTTCAACAGTACGGGTGCCGTTGTGGTTGCTAAGCAATAATGACGTAACAAATCGATTCCTTTCTAATTCTCTGTTAACCCGCCTTCTGTAATATCTCCCTTCTCCTTTTTATTTGAGTTAGCAATGGAAACGATTACATTTTGTCTCAAAACCAAACATTTGCCTTACTACTGCATCTATAGAGCCTTCGTTTGGACGCGAGACCGGCTTAACGTGAATTTTCTTGGCACAGGGAAGCACGCTTTTTCCGGCGGAGTTGGATATTCATAGCCCCTAAAATTCAAGAGCAAAGATTTCTTATGCAAATTGTAACTACAATAACCACATACCTTCATCATTGAAGATTATGGAAATGATGTCTTTGTGTGCCCTCACAACTCTCACAACTTTTAAGAAAATGTGCATTAACATCCATTAATTCTTCAGGACTATGTAAATAAAACAATGCTTCATCCCTCCCACCAAAAAATTAAATCCGGATCAATAGAGTGATGCTTAACATTATTCAATGTTGCAGAAATTAACTCTGCTCATATTATCGCGTGGTTTAATATCTGAAGTAGGTTTGTCTTATAGGGTTTTAATTTAAAAGTTTAGTGACATTCCAAGCCGAGGTTTGAGAAATTTCTGATTCTTCTGCAAGCTTTCTTAGAGATTTCTTTGGAATTCATTATAACTTTTCTACAATTCCATCGAGTTTTTTATCTGTAAGAACACAGCGATTTACTTTCGGCTTCATATCAAAAATAGATCCCGTTTCGCTAAATCTATGCCCAATATTACGAGCCGTTTCTCTGCGAGGCCTACAAACAGCAGAGAACCTGTATATAAATCGCCGTCTCACTTCTCTACAAAATATGTTTGTTTGTCGCAAAGGAATCATGCATGAAGATTCTACGTGTTAAAGTATACAGACTGTTTGGTATTACAACAGCACTAACACTATAACATTGGAGCACGTGGTCTCATAACGTAACAACCTTTCAGCATAGACTTCGCTTCAACGAATTAGCCGACTCACGAAGAGGGAACAGAACCGGTTACAAAAGGCGCAGTGCAGGGCAAGCAATTCCCCACAATAAGGCCACTCATCGAAACGAAAACTCAGCAGTAGAAAATGAATATTATATTAAGTAAATTTAATACTCATCCCGACTATTAGATAGATAGATATTTATTTACTTTAAATACATAGTACATACATATTTCATTTTACAGACTTCACCGAGTTGCTGGTTTCCTAGGGCCCCTATCCTCCAACACTGTGGTTACCGAGTCAATGGGCCCTACTTGACTGAATAAATAAATATTTATTAATCTTTGTAGATTTATTACAATTCAATAGTTGCTTGACTACGTAACCTACGTCTCCTCCTATCATAACCTTTTCTGTTCTTCCCTAAATTGCCATGCTTCCAAGGGCTTATAGCTCAAACACCGTGGTTATCGAGCTATTGAGACCTTTTTACTAATCTACTTTTCAATAACTACTTTTCTTCTTACTCCTTATTCCTATATTTCTTCAGTCATCTCTTTCTAATTAAACCTAAATATTTTCCTACTTCTGATATGTTCCCCTTGTATTTAACACCCAACATCTTTCTAACTATAATCTCAATTGGTAAATTGTCCCATTTCTTTTTCTGCCATCTTTCCCTCGATTCCTTAGTTCCTTCACATTCTAGAATTAAATGCCAATAGTTATTATACTTTCTATTACATAGCGGACACTTTCCTTGATTCTCTCTTTCCCCTAAGCCTTTTAACATCACCACTCCTGTCCTCGCCCATGCAAAACCTTCTCGTGCTGATCTGTCACATATATCGACATATTTTTCTCTTTCCCACACCATTTTTAAATCTGCATATATACATAAAGATGATTTAAAATTAAAACTACCTAAAATTTCTTGTCTTTCAATATCTTAAATTCTCAATTTTACCCTTCTCCAGAACCCTTTCTCCAATACCTGCCCCTCTCTCCAAATATCTCCATAACCTATTTCATTCAGGGTTCCTTCTATATACTTACACTAAGTATCCTCTTTGTTGAGTTTTAACTGCACTTCTAGGCACTGCTTTAACATATTATTATTTTCCAGTTCCTTAATTCTATAGCAATATTTTAATACCATTTCCACAATTTTTGCTTTGCTACCAAACCTCCCTAGCTCTATTTGGACAACACCATTGGGTGAAGCCCTTGGTAGACCTAAAATTAATTTACAAAAACTTCTGTGCACCTTGTTTACATTTTCCTACCCTCTCTCTAAACCCCAAATCTCAGTTCCATAAAGCATTTTAGCCTCTACTACTGCTCCGTATATTCTCTCCAAACATTTTATTTGTATCTCTGGTATTTTATCTAGGCAAGCTCTAATAGCTTTCATTGCCAGTTTTTCTTTTGTTATATTCATTTTATTTTGCTCATTCCAACTCCCATTACTATTTAGTCGTACTCCTAGATAGTCAAATTTCCTAACCACCTCGATTTCATTTCCTCGCCACCACCATATTTTATTCTTTCTTAACTTATTCCGCTTTTTAAACAGCATTATTTTTGTTTTCCTTGTGTTTATTCTGAGATTCCACTTATTACAAAACTTTACTATTGCTCCAATTGCTTTAGTTAATCCGATATTGGTTATTGCTCCTACAACTAAATCATCCGCAAATAACAAACCCGGTATTTCTTTATTTCCAATTACTGGCAGATGCCCATTTTCAGCTAGACTTCGCGTCAACGAATTAGCCGACTCACGAAGAGGGAACAGAACCCTTACAAAAGGGTTACAAAAGGCGCAGTGCAGGGCAAGCAATTCCCCACAATAAGGCTACTCATCGAAACGAAAACTCAGCAGTAGAAAATGTATAATATATTAAGTAAATTTAACACTCATACCGACTATTAATATAGCTTACATATTCTTTTCTCTTAAACAAAGCTGTTGTTCTCTGCTGAATCAATGAAAGCTAGTGAAAAAGTTGCAAACTTGAAGCACAAATAAAGTTTAGGGATTGATTTTAAAAACCCTTGATTTACTGCATATTTATGGTAATGATTAAACAATTTGTTACAACCATACTTGTTTTGCTGTCCTCATTTACAACATTTGTCATAATCTCCCTCTTATGACCACAATTTGGTCGACCACACTATAGTATGTTGATAACATTGACAGAACTGAATTGTTGTGGCATTTATAATACTTCAGCGACTCATTATGATGTTACCCGACGGCGCGAGCATCTCCCCTATCGCCCATATATTTTAACACCTTCAAAGCAGCAGTCCACTGGGGTCTATTCTATAGATAAACTATAAAATCCGTGTATTTAAAATAAAAGTAAATTCTGTTCGTTGTAATTTTAATATTCTAATAAATTGAGTTCATTTCCTTTGCTTCAATATGTGTTGCTTTCACGCTACCTGCAAAATCAATAAATGCGACGTGGATTCTACAGACCTGCCATCTGTTTCACTGTTCGCAAGCACGCTCTTTTTGTGAAAACTCAAAGTTTCGAAATTATAATACAGTCAATCAAAACAGTGGTATGCAACTGGACTACATAGGTAGTAATTAAGATGCTCGTATGAAAATTATAAAACTCGCGTCTTAATGACTACCATTATAGTTTTGTTGCATAATATACTATTAGAATAGTTTAGTATCCTGGTTAAGATGGTTCAAGTTTATTTGTATACAAAAACATGCAATCAAGTGAAAATGAGCATTTCACCAGCAGAAACACGTTCCCTAACTCTGAGGTATGTTTTAGTAAGGAAAGTTACATTTTTAATTAATTAATAATTTATTGAAAAACTGGTTAATTAACTTTGTTAATTATTTTGTTATCGCTTCATATTATAAATTATTGTCCTACTTAAAAATTTCATCAATTGTCATAAGATAACATTGATAGAAAGTAACATGCATCTAATTTATAAAATAAACCGTACCTGTTTTGTTTACCAGTTTTTCAATCTCCTTCCATATTCGATCCTTCTTTAAAGTGTTTTTGAAGTCTGCATTCACCATATTCCACAAAATGAAATGTCCAGCACCAATTCAATTAGCTGTTCATCTTCTGCAGTTGAAAATCGAACAGTAGGTGTCATTTTGTAATATGCACGATGTATATCAAATGCAATTCTACACACAAGTCTCTATCACGCAGCGCACAACGCACGAGACTCCTCTCGATGCAGTAGGTCTACGCCAGGCGCATTAGCTGGCGCAAAACGAACTGCGTAGTTTAGGAAAACATTTCAATTATTTTTCATTGTTTGAGCCTGCTGCGTATTGCGCTCGACGTGTTACGTTGCACGTAGAATGTGCGTTGCTAGGAAAACCCGCCTTAATATAGTGTCGCAGTTCTCAATGGCTTGTGTTATCTTTTTGTTGAGTGCCTCTTGTTTTATTATTTTTAATTTGGGCTCTTTGTCCTCCGGCTAGCTATTATAACTCAGTCGAGCAAGTGTCTCTAAGCAGGATGTGTAAACGGAAAGGAGTTTTTACTAAAAGATATCACTGATAAGAAAAATCTGAATCTACTTTTATTGCCTTTACGCTTAATTAATAATTGACATATTTAATCTTCATACACGCCTGACTGAAACTGTGATATTTACGAATGTAACTACAGTCGTTTTAGTTGCCGCGCACCAATTACTTCGCGTACTTTAAATTTTTGTAACTAACTCTGCGACGTGCACCTCGTGAGAGATTCTTCAAAACTGTACGACACTTCCTTATGGCTCCTTCACCTCGAATTGCCTAAACATTATAATATAGCTCCTATTGGTTACCAAATTGCGCCCACTTTAGCGTCTGTTTTGGTCAGCCAATCACTACTACTAACATATATACTCTAGGGAAGATATTCCCTCCATTTATAAAAAAAGGGCACGCTATCCTGACGTCATTTGTTTATCTCTTCTTAGTGATAAACAACTCACCCCCTCGGTTTATTGTTACCCACTTCTATTGTCAGTTTCAGTGAGGCCGTGTAAACTTATTTCCTAACAATACTTATGGCTAACAAACATCTAAAATCCTGTACATACAATAATATTAATTTACACTACAATCACTCTGGCATTCACATCATGTTATGATATACAATATTGCCTCCATAGGTAAGTAACAAACTCACTAATAATATTTTGTAGAAGTTACATAGCATTAAACGATAGTGGCTAGAGAAAGTCATGTGAAATCAACACATCCGCATTTTAGGATAAGTTTTTTAAAATGTGTACTAAATTGCAGAATACAAGGCACAACATGTTGCACCGGTGGTTGCATTTCATTAAAGGTGAATTACTCATGCTTTAAATTGTCCTTTTCCTAACCCTGCAATTTGTCACCAATTTCCTCCAAGTTCCAAGAAGTTAAAGCCGATACTCTCACGCTCATTACAGAAATTGTTGTTACTTGCTAAAAGAGCAACAGAATCTTATTGTTGTTGGAGTGGAACGATCAGCAAGAGCTCTCCACTTGAGGGGTTGTGGTTTACAATTCTCAGAAACTTGCCACGACACAAACCGTGAAATTTTCATCTTTACGCGTCAAGTACAAACTTTTGAGCCTCCTTTCACAATGGTATGTGTGTTAGACATGCGAACATCACTACACCATGAAGGAAACATCATTCACTCTTTCTTTTCTGCTACCCATATTGAAACTAATGTAAATGTGCAGAGTTATCAAACAGATGCGAAGGTGTGGCAAGAAATTTGATGTAATACATGCTGAAGTAAAATTAATATGAGTGTGGGTTGATGAGGTGAATGCTCTGGAAGTTCTTGAAAATACAGATGCTGTGAACTATAAATTGCTCGGTTTGAATTTACCGCGCGTCTCACACAGTTGGTATGGCAAGCTTATGTCTAGAGTGGTAGGACTGACTTCCAGACGGATAATGTATGCTCAGTAATTGTTGATTCTAGCGTATAGCAAAATATTTTAATGTTTCTTTTTGTCTGATGTATTTTAAGATATACTTAAAGTTCTACTACCTCTTAATCGTATCAATATTGAGGTTACCTCAGGTTTTCCGTGTTTGCAAGGTAAGATAGTTATTATATAAATAATAAATCCAATAAGTGAACTTTCACTATAATGTGTTTTACTTTATTTCTCAATGTGCTTTAACGACGAACAATATATGACAATTGAATCAATGGTTTACTTAAATATTTTTCCTTAATCGCTTGTAGACTTTATTTATATTATAATAATCAATTCTTTGTTATTTCTCAATGAGAAAATTTAATAATTCACGTAGCGAATTCACTTCTTCCACTTTCCCTGTAAGCGTCTCCTTCCTCAGTGAAACATTTTCTTAACAATGATAATATTTGAATCTTCATTATTTAAGTTATTGTCTGGTTGCTATCGATCGAAACACAAATTCACATAGTTTGGATATTCTTGCATTGAAAAAATAGCATAAGAATAACATATTTAAAATCATATTATATAAAAACATATTATTACTGAATTCTCGCTTTTTGTTACATAACTTGTATTATTGTGAAGTCAATCTTTTTCGGTCACTTTATTTAATGTATTTTCAACATTATTAAATGTTTTATCACTCAGTACAGAAATAAATACAATTCTAATTGATAATTTAACAACATATAAATGCTCAAGTCAAAGTTGATGACACAAATGGTGTTTTAAAACAATAATGTATCAATAATTGTAATACACAATGCGTACATAAATATACAATGTATCAAATTTCTCATCCAATGCATTGGATATCTGTTTTACTACATTTTCATTAAGGTTTACAAATTATTTTCGATAATTTTGCTAATATTTACTTCAATTGCCATAAATTTCTCTACCCACTATCGCTCGTTAAATCTCTTCTACGAGCTATTCTTACATCAAATTTAATGTTTTTATCTACTTCATGTTAATCGAGAAAAATCTTTACAAAAATTCACACGCAATTCATTGTAGACACGGCAGGCTGAAGTGATAGTCAAAATTCACCTTTGAAGTCCTCTTCATTCGGAAAGAATTTTGAATAATTTTGTATAAATGGTAAACAATAAGAGATTAATTAAAGCGTAGGACATAAAAATGAATATCTCTTTAAAACAGACAATTTATTTCGAAGGTATCTGTTCTTATTCAGTTGAAGTTGAATTGAATTTTATTTATGAACGCTCTTTAACTACTGTGGTCCTTAGCGTCCCATTCTATATTGGGCATGAAAGACCGGTAATTTTGCTCAGAGGCCTCTTTATCAGGCTTGAGGTTCTTTTACGTGCTATAAATCTATGAGACTGTACCACCGGCTTTACTTCCCTTCCGAAGGAAGCCATGCTAAGTATTTTTACGGCCAAAAAAATCCATCTCACGCCGCTGGGTTTGAACCCGCGTTCTTGAGGACTAGAGGCTAGCATAGTAACCACTATACCACGGAGGACGACATCCATTTGCAGTGCAGTTCTTTTTCGTGATGTCATGAGAAGACATGTATATAGAGACCGCGATTTTAACATTTGACTATCGCTTCAGCCTCCTGTATTCCTCTTGTACCTGGAATAAAATTGCACTGCAACCATTTCTGGAAATGCTTATCTAGATGAACATGAAGTAGATGGAAAAATATACTCTTATAAGAATAGTTTCTAGAAAAGGAGCAGAGAAAGGTAAATGTAACACATCACATCAGTTTTTTTTCACATGCTTCCGAGGCAAACCTTTGAACGTTACTTATACATGCTATATGTAATTTACTGTTTGTTTAAAATTTGCAGTCATTTCTAAGCAAAAGTATACTATGAATAACGTAATATGGACAGA
Source organism: Deroplatys truncata (assembly GCA_030765065.1). Lineage (NCBI taxonomy): Eukaryota > Metazoa > Arthropoda > Insecta > Mantodea > Mantidae > Deroplatys > Deroplatys truncata. Next base: position 49,688,308 of record CM060986.1, read on the forward strand.
ATAATTACTTTTTAATTTTTTTTGCTTTATTTATGGACGCTCTTTAACTGCGTGGTTCTTAGCGTCCCATTCTATATTGGGCGTGAAAGACCGGTAATTTTGCTTAGAGGCCTCTTTATCAGGCTTGAGGTTCTTTTACGTGCCGCAAATATATGACACGGGACCACCGGCTTTACTTCCCTTCCGAAGGAAACCATGTTAAGGATTTTTACGCCCGAAAAAAAAATGCATCGTCTTCCGCCGGGTTTGAACCCGCGACCTCGGGAACTAGGGGCTAGCATGGTAACCACTACACCACGGAAGACGACATTAGTTTTTAATGAGTACTGTAATACCTATATAAGGAGATATACGAATTTGTAATTGCCAGAGAAACGTGTTAATGTTACATCAGATATTTCATTACGTTTACTCGCGTTCCAAACGCATTATTATTTTAGGAGTTCTGGAATTTTCTTTGTTTTCTGGATTTCTATATTTAGCGTACGTCTTTGACTGCTTTTACCACTAAGACGCGGTTCCAGGGCCAGCTTATGTGTGTCTGGGTGGAGAAAGGGAGGGGCTACTCGTTTATCGAACTGTCCGGAACTCCTATCAGAACCCGGGTAGAAATCTCCCGCGTTCCCCCTCATGGCAGGAGGTAAAACTTATACAAGACGCTGCTGTGTTATAGAATAAAAGGATGCGTTGGCTCTGGCTAAAACCTCATCTCTTCCATACTTGAAGGGTGAAATTAGGCGCTGGCCGCAAAATGTTAGGATTCATTGCCAGAGCATTGGTGCGCCTACGTTCAGTCTCTTAGGGATATAGCCCCGGACAACACCACTTGAGGCGTCACCGGGTAACACATGAGCAATTCCAAACGACAGCTAAGCTCCTCTACAACCCTCGAACAGATGCTTGGATAAATTACAATTTGAATTGTATCCCTTGAAAATAACACATTTAGGAAAAATAATACATTAGCGATGCAAAAGGGTCATTGCACCCTGACCTGCTGCCGTTGAAGAGCAAATCTCACTGTCTTTCTTCACTCCAACAGCCTTATTCACACCCGTCATCCTGCAACCCCTAATTTCGTCTCTAAGTGGTTAACCCTAACAAAGGTAGCTACAATTTCCTACATTCAATCGGCTGCCCTCAGCCTACCAATACCTGATTAGATTGGCTCTGATTCGATTTAGTTATGTTCTGCTTGCTGAGCAATTCTTGCAGCGTGCGGGCAAATAGCATTTTTCTATGTGAGTGGAAAAGGAGGATCCTGAAATGGACACGTTAGCGAGTGACCAGAACAGATAAAAGGCTGAGTTGCTCAACTGCCAATTGTTGGGCTGCATGCAGGAAAACCGAAATAGTAATTAAAGAAAGAGCGGACTAAGTCACAATCAAAAGATTATAAGAGTAAGAATTGGTTGTATTAGTTACTTATTTTTCAATTACTTTCTCTAGCTTCACTTAAGTACAGGAAGTATTGTATTCCACTTAAACATTCGGTAAGGAGATTTCATCGGAAATATAAGTTTTGAATGCCACCGAATAAAAAACGTAATAATAATCATAATAATTCATTTTTAAGAAAGCTTCCGTAAATGTCTATCTGTGAACAACACAACCAAACTTAATGTTTATGTTCGGCATCTTCCAAACAAAACTTTGCTGACAAAAAAAAGTCTATGGTCTTCGGGGGATACTTCATTCCACTAGGGGATGACTGGACCCATTTCTGAGGTGGAGGTACCCAGTGGGCGGAATCCGTGAGCAAGTCACGTGAAGGAGATAGGGCAGACTTGAAATCGCCACCCTAGACCCGTGAATCGAACCCTGGGCCCTCAATACGAGAGTCCGGAAGCGAAACCGCTGCACGACCCTGGCGCCCTAGACAAAAAAAAGACATTTTCTAATGTTTAAAACATAGAACTTATTTCAAATAAGTTTCTGTGACATAAATCATTTCCAAAATATCCATTTTGAAGTGGCGTCATCCAGATGTTTCTCGCAATGTCATGTAAAGAGTATAGAATTTCAAAGTCAGTGTATAGCAACCGGCTTTTTAACGATTTGACTATCACTTCAGCCTTCTATATCCCCTTCTATCTACAATGAAATGTGCAGTGGAACTAATTGAACAAACATTTATCTGTATTGCTATGAAGTAGATATCGAAATAATATTTTGTAAGAATAGTTTGTAGAAACTATATAAAAACAAACAATAGTGGCTGAATAGGTAAGAATAGTGAAAGAGACTGAGGGAGTTAGAGGGGGAGGATGGAAAGAGAGAAGGTCCTCCACAATTAAGACAATAATGCAAGCGAAGATTCACATTTTGCTATACCATGAACTTAGTCTACCTTGCATTTTCTTCAAAGTGCAAGCTACAGAATTAATATTGGATGAAGGAAGTGCTATTAATAGTTTTTGAACAAAATTACTGAAGCAGAGGAAATTAAAATGTCAAATATTCTGAAAAGGAAAGAGGAAATTAATTTAAATCACTGTCTTTTATGCATAATTTACAACAAACGTGTTCCATACATGCATGTTCCACGTGTCTAAATGTTCGTGATGCGCCCGGAGAACGCGTGTATCAAGCACATTCTCGGCGTGCGATATGGCACTGATTAGATTTACAGCAACATGATTATATGGTGGCGTAGTGTGTAAATACTTATCTGAACTGCGGTCTGGACCGTATCCTCAAGAGATCGTGAGCAGAAATTGATCGTGATCGTATGGCCTTGAGACGGCCTTGGAAGCAACCAATGACCCGTATTCTGGCATCAAGAGCTCCTAACACATTTCTAAGAAAATGGTGCACCAAAAAAAGGAATTCTTGCCTATCTTTGGCACAGCACTGAATTAATGTTGATAGCCTACTTCTGTTTTCTGACAAAGCTATTTCCGACAGCCTACGTGAGAATATTCTCGGATTCCTTCCTCCTCTTGGACTGAAGTCGAGGAACACCAGAATCTTACTCTTGTGTATGAAATATTTCAACCAATTGTTGTTATTCATTCCATAACAATACACCAGTATGTTTGCAGAAAAATTTACTAAAATATAAAATTACTTTTCCAAACAGGCAAAATTGTATCTTTCAACAAACCATTTTAAAAATCTGATGTGTTAAATTAACATGACTTTCTCTCCCATCTTCCGTTTATTACTTTCGTTGCTACTTACCTATATAGAAAGTAATATATTCCATCCAAAAAATCTATTTGGAGATTTCAACAGAAACTATATTTGAGGTGACATGTATATAAACCTGATGTATTACATTCACATGACTTTCTCTACACTTTGTGGTTTCTTATTATTATTATTATTATGAAAGTTTATTTTACTATCCACTACATTCCATCCAGACAAACCTTTGCAGGAATAGCTACATGACACACATCGTTATAGATGCAACGGGAACAGTGATAGATGTTTAAGAACTGAACGCTATACGCTGTTCTTAAAAATACTGTTTCCGTGCAATGTGAGAGACAACTGAAAATCGATTGGACTTAAAAAGAATGACAAAGTATTGAGCAAATCGAACTATGAATAAAAGATATCTTGGAAATGGCTCATTTAAAAAAAGAGTTATTGGAAATAAGCTGTGCGTTTTAAGGAATCTACATTTTTTATCTGGTACGTTTTCGTCTATGGCTTAACGTTTACCAGATATACAAGATCATACAAAATTTCTTTCGAATAAAGAGGACTTCACAGACTATTCCTAAAAAATCAAGATATATATTTTACTTATCATGTAAACATCTTTAATATGTGGTATTTTAATCAAAATCGTTACAGTCGTTTTTTAGAAAATCTAAAGTTTTCGAAAATTATTATATGTAAAGGATAGTTGAGATTTTCTTGAAAACCTTCGTGTCGCAGCTTTGGAAGGTACTGAACCTATTACCAAGTTTATTTATTCAATTTTTCGTTGATTAATGCTGTTCACAGACACACAAGGACCACGAACTTTTTATACAAATACCTTTTTTGGATTCAAGTGGTCTCAAAACATTATTTTCGGCGAAATATTGGTATCAAATTTTTGGGTGAAATGCAATACCTTCTCTACCTCCTATGTACGTGGTAGGGAAAGTAAAGAGCAATTTTAGAAAAGTGTGTGTGTGGGTCTGAACAGCATAAGTCAAAAACGAAAATTCACTTAAACAGAAAACCTGTTAATTCAATTCAACATTTCCAAGGATGCAATATGACTGTCAAGAAAGTTTCCCCGCCAGAAGCTACCCTTTACATGGAAAATTTGACTCTATTTTAAAATTTTCCTCAAAAATGGCTCTAACAATTTTGATTAAGGGAAGATTGAAAACTCTATCCCGCCAGTGTTAAACTTGCTAACTTCGGAAACTATTTAAGATACCAGACTGAGATTTTTACGGGATGTAAATGCCTACTTTTTAAGTTCACTGATCTGTTTTGTACAATAATCTATTTTATTAAGAAAGATAACATTGTTTTCTTTATTTCAAGCTTTTTATTATTAAAATTTATCAGCAATGAATTTTTACTTTCTCTACTACGTATAGTAAGTAGGAAAAGTATTGTATTCCACCCAAAAATTCGATACGGAGATTTCCCCGGAAATATATGTTTTGAGACCCCCTGAATAAAAAAAACATTTTTGGAAACATGTCCGTGTGTGTGTGTCTGTGAACAGCATAACTCAGAAACGAACAGTCGGATAAACCCTAAACTTTGTATTTAGGTTCAGTATCTTCCAGAGCTGCGACAAGAAGGGTTTCAAGAAAATCTCCCATCCAGATTACCCTTTACATGGAACATTTTTCGAAAACTTTCATTTTCTCAAAAATGGCTGTAACGATTTTGATTAAAATATCATACGTTTAAGACATTTTATGGCAAATAAAATGTCTGGAAATGTCTCCAAAAGTATTCTTCATTTTGAACGACATTTGCATAACTGGTAAACCATAAGAGATAGACAAACGTTTACTACACAAAAAATGTAGATGGCGTTAAAATACACAATTTATGTCATATACATTTTTTTGAGTGAACATTTTCGAGATATTGCTTGTTATTCCCTTAAATTTTCCAATACTTATTTTCTCAAATGGGAGTTCGTTATTCATTTTTTTGTACTGGTAATGCAAACAGAATGGAATACTGCACATAGCAACCAGGTCTTAAAATATTTGACTATAGCTTAAAGCCTAGCAATTCCCCTTGCATCTACAAGAAAATTAGCAATAAGATTAACATCTCGCTATCTCGATTAACATGAAGCATATTTAGAATAAGCGTTTGTAAAAATAGTTTGTACAAGAGTAGAGAAAGTCATGTGAGTGTAACACATCAGATTTTTTGACCTTAGGAATAATTATTGCTCATCAGCAATGATGTTCATTCGCTTATAGTGGGGTTAATATTTGGGTTGGCATTACTTTTGGCTATTACATTAAATTCACACATGCATCACAATCTCATTCATACTTCCAGACACTAGGGAGGATGAGGAATAATACTGACTAAAGAAAAACTCCCATTGTCTAGCCGGAAATCAAACCCGGAACCGTCGGATTTGCAGGTTATCATGCTAAACACCAGACCACAGAGCCAGATTCACTACATATTTGTGTAGTACGTTTTTGTCTATCTTAACGTTTACTACTTATACAAAATGACACAAAATTTGTTCCCAATGAAGATGATGACTTCGCGGGCTATTCGCAGAATTCAAGATACAGATCTTATTTGTCATGTAAATGTATTAAGCATAGGGTATTTTAATCGAAATCGTTGAAGAAATTTTTCAAAAAATCAAACATATAAAAAACGTTTCCTTGTGAAGGGTAGTTTTGGGTGTGAGGATTTTCTAGAACATTTTCATATCCTACTAATGTAAGGTGCTGTACACAAATACCAAGTTTACTTTTACTTGACATTTCATTTTTGAGTTATTTGATACATAGACACAAACATACGCACCTTTTCCTATAAACGCTTTTTGGGATGTGTTCACTTTGAAGACGTTGTTTATTATTTTTGTTTGCACCACACTTTGGGAGCCAATTTGAAGTAGGTTGTATTGAAAGAGTTGTATTATATTTCAACTGTTGGGAGCCGAACTTGAAGTTCGTTGCAACCGCACGTATGGTATCCGGTAGCCTTCGTCCCAAACTTAAAAATATTAACTTTGTAATTTAACTGTTTCGTTAAATATAAATATATTTATATTTACCTCGGCTGTGTCAGTATTATTGTTAGAGACATGGATTTCTTAGCAGGGAGGTGGTGCGACTGAAGAATGTAGGCTTACACAGATTATAATTTTTACTTCACTCATTTTTATTAATTCGTGACACTATTTTAAATAACACTTCACTGATATAGAGAGCTGTAAGATTCTTTTATTAAATACTTGCACTCTTTAAACACGTAAACTATTTTCTCACACAAAATAGGTATTACATTTCTCGAGGACATATCTCGCGTCCGATTAGGAACACTGTCAAAAACCAACGCGTCCAGTTATGAGCGCTGTCTGCAAGCAAGTGACTTGATTTCTACCGCCTAAATTTGTAAATTTCTGTATTTCAAGTCTCTGGTTGGCTATTCCTAATCTAATAGAATACTTTTAATTAACTTAAGCTTTTTCTGGTTGTTGATTGGCTATTTTAGAAACTGTCTCAAAATTTACATTATTGTTTCCAAGAATCACAAGTAGCATTAAACTTTCAAATTCATTATTGCCTCATTGTTAGCAACTTTTAACGTATTATTCTCACAACTCCTACATTATTAAATTACGTAATACATTCAGATAACATTATTACATGTATAATAATATACACATATACGACGACTGTAATATACACTTTTTATATATTGTTACATACACATATTGCTTTAAGGCGGGCTGTTATTATTTATATGTTATATAATTTGACTGGAATCATTTAAGTGTTAAAAATACTGCCTTAACTTTGAAATATCGATATGGAATTTTTGGGTGCAATTCAGTACTTTCTCTTACCTAAATGGTATGTGGTAGAAAAGTGAAAAACAGGATCGTCTCAAAATATTCGAAGTTGTATAGTGAACATGATGAGCACAGATGTTCGACGATAGCACTAATGGTGTTATTCCCCTTTGGTAACAGATAGCAGAGGTACATTTTTTAATGTAGCCCTTAGTTTTTGTGCTATTTGTAATTCTATTGATAATTTTGCTTTTGTCTACATAATAACCACTGTTCCAATGTTTATGCTTGCTACTGGCCTTCTCTGTTTGTGAATCTTATTAATGCACGACATTCAACATTAAATTCCTCCAAGCTTTAAACAAATGTATGCACGTACAACCACAATGCTGTGCTTGAACCATAATCTTGACTCCAAGTGCAACAATTCATGACATTAACTCCTTCAGGGTGTGCTTTTATGGCCACTGTGCAGGATATGGGACCTCCCAGCCAACCGCAAGCCAACGTATTTCATCAACTCTTCTTCAAACGAAAAGTGGTGTTCACAGCAGGACACGTGTGAAACTTGATAAAAAAATCTTGATGTCTTTAATTCACATTACTTACTCGACTCACTCTTCTAAAAACAATTAGTAAAACTCTTAGATTTATTTATGCACGCTCTTTAGTTACTGTGGTCCTTATCGTCTCATTCTATATTGGGCGAAAAGACCGGAAGTTTTGCTCAGAGGCCTCTTTGTCAGGCTTGAGGTTCTTTTACGTGCCGTAAATCTACAACACGGGACCACGACTTTACTTCCTTTCCGAAGGAAGCCGTGCTAAGGATTTTAACTCTCAAAAAAATCCATCCCCTCCGCCGGATTCGAACCCCGACCTTGGGAAGCAGTGGCTAGCATTGTACATCTAAACCACGGAGGACGACACAAATAATATGTGTAAAAGCTTCTTCTGCTTCTTGTTAATCACGATAAACTTTCATTGCACATATCGTTGTATATACACTGGTGTGCAAAACCTAAGGATGAAAGTAATCTTTGCATGCTGTGACACTGCCAAGTAATATAGCTCGATGAAACTTGAATCATACATAGAGGGAACTGCTACGGTATGCTACAGTAGGCAACTAAACGAAATAAGCTACACTAAAGTCAACATGACATATGATGACTCTCTAGATTTACAGAAACAGATACATAGTGCTTAAAAGGGTGTGTGATCACCTCGGACAGCAATGCACGCTCTGCATCGTGCTCCCATGCTGGCCACAAGGTTGGTAAGCAGTTCTTGTGGTAGGGCGTTCCATTCCTCCACCAGCTCTGTTGACAACTGTTGGATGGTCGTTGGTGCATGTGGATGTGCTGCAATGTGTCTCACCAAGGCATGCCACACGAGTTCGATGGGATTTAAATCGGGGGAACGGGCAGGCCAGTCCATTCGCCGAATATCCTCTCCTTCCAAGAGATCTTCCACCTGCGCTGTTCGATACGGTCGCGCATTTCATCCATAAAACTGAAGTCAGGGCCGACTGCACCCCTGAAAAGACGCACATGGGGAAGGGGTACAGTATCACAATAACGTTGACCAGTGAGCGTACCGTGTTCAAAGATTTGGAGGTCGGTGCGCCCATGCAACGTTATGCCTCCCCAAACCATAATACTCGGACCACCAAAACGATCATGTACATGTTTTTTAATTTAATTATTTAAATAAAATAACGGACCACATACATTTTCAAACTCATATCAATTGTTTTTAAAAAAAATGGATCAATATAAATTTTATTTTCAAAAATCAATAAAAAAACTAATTCAAGTAAAATTTCCCAAAATCTAGGATGTTCCTGGGTTCATTACGTGTTCCCACCTCTCGCCAGATGAGGGTATGTCGAGAATCACTACTTAGACTGAATATGCTCTCATCCGGGAAGAGCACGCGACCCCACCCCTCATTGGTCCAATTTTGATGCTCCTGGGACCATCACAAACGGTGCCGCCGATGTGAGGATGTCAATGGAACACAACATACTGGCCATCGCGCCAAGAGATCACCTCTGTGTAGTCGCCGTGCCACTGTGTATCGTCAGATTGCGTGCCTAGCTGTCCTGTTAAATGTGGTTGCAATTTCACTCGCGTGGATCCCTTTTGCCTGTTGCACAATGTAGCGGTCATCTGCTGCTGTAGTTGAGCGTGGTCGACCACCACCTCTCCTTGTGACAGCAGCGCCTGTGGTTTGGAAGGTTCCCCATGCACGTGAAACAATGCTGTGAGCAATTCCAAACTCCTGAGCAACACTCGTCACACTTCTGCCCTCTTCCAGTTCCCGATGATTCTTCCCCGTGTGAAGTCATCCAAATGGTGTCTACGGGCCATGTTGCAATGAAGAACACCACTACAGTGCACCGTAACAGCTCTCTAATTGCCACACACCTTCTTGTCCTGTTTCATCAACTGCCCCGTGTTGCGGGACCAGACCCATTTGGCACTATAGACTCGCTACACTCACGCCATTTGACGTCCAATTTTGTGTTTATGTGTGAGAGACCTCTGGCAACATGATCCCGCACCTTTATCTACTTCTATCAAGTAGTTCATTTGTTATGTTACTTTACCCATCTCGTCCTTAGGTTATGCACACCAGTGTATACAGTAGGCTAAAGTGATAGTCGGATTTTTAAAGTGTGTTGCTATATGATAGCTTTGAAATTCTATGTTCTTTGCAAGGCCACGAGAAAAAACTAATAGTGACTTGCCACTTGTAGAAAAGTATAAGCATTTGAAAAACCAATAACAAAAATATCTCGGTAATGGTGAATGCCTCAAAATAGAAAGAAGGAAAAGAAATTAGTATAAAGCTTATGTTTTGACAGTTATTTAGAGTTATATAAAAACACTTCAAAACGAAGAGGAGATCTTAAACACATGGTATTTTCATCAAAATTGTAATATAATTTTAAATAAATACAAAAATAGCCAAAAATTATTCGTGTAAGGAATAATGCTGTATTTTGTCAAGAAAATCTTCATATCGTATATCTTTCCCAAAAAGTTTAACTTGGTGGCCTGGGAATGAGACATGATTGTTCCACCGCCAGAGCTATTTAGCATTTCCAGAACCTAGAAGACTGTCGGGGGGGTTAACAAGTCAGATGTTCCGCCGAAGTTTCACATCCTTTTATATGAATATCGGGATTTTTCATCCGTTATTAGGAATAGTGGGGTCTGTACGAAATTACAATTATAAGGCCTGAAGGCCTGAAGGGGAGTATTCACCATAAAAATCTAGATCATTGTACAAAATTTTTAAAGAACGGGGGGGGGGGAGGTAAATGAAATTAATTCATCATTCGAGTTTAAAAAGCTACCCATGCAACGTCAGCTAGTATCTGAAGTAGAATATTTGTTGGTAGTTGGAAGATGCTTCATGTTTATCTGCCCCACATATGGGAGCCAATTTGTCGCGGTATCGTTCGTGTTATCTTATTGCTGAGCGCCTGTTATTGTATTACTAGTTCGAATTTTGGGTTCTTTGTCCTCCGGCTAGCTATTATTTCTCAGTTGAGCATATCTCTTAAACAGGGTGTGTAAATGGAAAAGAGTTTTTACTGAAAGATAACACTGATAAAAGAATTTGTTTTTACACTTTTATTGCCGCCACACTTTATTCATTTCACATAATTATTCTTGATACACACCAGACTGAAACTAATATATTTTCTAATATCACTATAATCACTTATTTGCTGCACATTATTAATTCGCGTATTTCACATTTATAACTAACTTTACGACGCGAGAGATTCTGTAAAATTGCGCGACGTATAACGCGTGAATGATTCTCTTAAACTGTGCTACGTATAACCCGCGAATACTTCTGTTGAACTGAGCGACGTATAACCTGTGTATGATTCTGTTGGACTGAACGACCTATCCGCGAGTGCTTCTGTTGGACTGAACGACGTATTACCCGCGAATGCTTCTGTTGGACTGAACGACGTGTAATGCGTGAATGATTCTGTTGGACTGAACGTTACCCGTCTCTGGCTTTAGCTTATTATACTCCCTCACCCGATATGCCTAAAGATTATAACCGAGCTGCTATTGGTTAATAAAACGCGCCAACATTAGCGTCTATTTTTATATCCAATCAAAATTACGAACACATATGCTCTAGGGAAGATATTCCCTCCATTTATAAGAAAAGCGCGCTAATCTGAAGTCATTTGCTTGTCTCTAATAATTGATAAACAACTCACCCCCTCGCTCATTGTTACCCGCTCTTATTGTCAGTTTCAGTGAGGCCGTGTAAACTTATTTCCTAACAATACTTATAATTAACAAACATCTCAATTCATTGTCATACAATAATGCTTATTTACACTACAATCACTCTGGCATTTACATTGTTGTGATATAAAATACTGCCACATATCGCATAAAACTATTGTTATTCCTGTAAGGTACCTAGCAACAAGGATAACATCAACAAAGAAACCCTTCATTAGAGGTCCCTCAAACTAATATTAAGTAATTATATCCCTGGAAGTCTAAACAAATTATTAGCTGAAACCTGCTATATCTGTTCACGTGCCTGGGGACTGCTTTGGTATGAGTCACTAGACAAGATATCCTCCTCAGCATAATCTACTTCACTAGTTAAGCAAACTACTGCAAGTAAACACATGCTTAAATCCACTCAGATACCCCAAATATGCGTTTACATATAATATATATTAAATATATAAAATATACATTTTATTTGTCATCTAAATATCATTAATATGTGGTATTTTAATCAAAATCGTTAGAGCCATTTTTTGAAAATAAAAAAGAAACTCAAAAAATGTTCCATGAAAGGGGTATTTGGGGTGGAAAATCTTCTTGTCGCATCTTTGGAAGCTACTGAACTTAAGTATCAAGTTTGGTATTTACCAGACTTTTCGTTTTTGAGTTATACTGTAGACAGACACACTCACACACTCGCGCAGAGAATTTTTCCCAAAAATGCTTCTATTGGGTTCAGGGGGCATGTCTGGTAAAATCTCAACATCGAATTTTTGGGATTACAATACTTACCCTACTTACTATAAGTAGTAGAGAAAGTAATAAGCTGTAGTAAGAATTCGTTGTAGGAGGATGTAAAAATAAATGACAATAGGTAGAGAAAGAAATGTAACATGAGATTATTTTTAATATATTTTCTATAAAATATTCTTACTCCAGCTCATTTTTCTTGTATTTAATGTGATAAAACATTTTAGAAATACTTTTATTACACATTTCGTTTTACGTATAAAAAGGAAGCGGGTCTCTAAGTGATGGCTTTGAAATTCCACTTTCTTTATTTTTATTCTATTTTATTTTACGTCGCTTTAACTCCTTGGTCATATCGCGACGGGTCTGTTGGTTGATAACCCTTAGTACGATATGTGATGGACAGTTAGTCTTCTAGGTCTCATCCCTGTAACCACCCGCTCCGTCACGTGTCACAGAGACCCAGCGCATAGCCACCGAATCTTCTGCTTTTCGTGCCGTACAGACGGCATTAGTCCAACCACCGCTCCCATACAAAGGCGGACAGTTAGCCTCGACTTCGGGAGGGCGCCTTCAGGGGCGCCCGCCAGGAGCACCGGCCAGGCAGCTCAGGTGCAAGCGCTCCCCCTCCCAGGGCACATCCACATACCCCTCAAAGGCCTGCGGACCGCCCTAACCAGCAACACCAACGGCCACGCGCTGACACGGGTCCCCCCCGGGCCAGTGCTGACCGACCTGTCCAAACTCCAACTCCCGCACCTACTCCTACCACCCCTCTGCAGGTACCACCCGCGCATCACCACGCTCCCTCTTCTTCCTATAACCCACGTCCTTCTTCCCCTCAGAACCCACGTCCTTCCTCCCAGAACCCACATCCTTCCTCCCAGAACCCTTGTCCTACGTTCTCCCAGTATTCACGCCCTTCTTCCTCCCAGAACCCGCACCTCTCCACCTTCCAGCCTGATCCTCCGTCCCAACCCCCCACCCTTACCCCAGACCTACTCCAGCAAGCCATCTACCACCCCAGGATGACATGGTCTCAGGTTCGCTTCGAGGCCGTGCACATCCTGACCACCCTTCTGGCCTATCCTCACATGACCGCTAACATCCTATCCACGTACTCCGGCTTCTTCGCCCTCTTTTGTGATCCGGAAGCCATCTTTGATGACCCGTGATGGCTCTACAACACCAAACCAGAGTAACTACGTGGAATGCAAATGGAATTTACCGCCGCAAAGCTGAGATCCTTCACTTTGCAAACTCTCACGACACTGACATCATACTTATACAGGAGATACGACTGTCACCAACTACACGCTACAACCTACCCGGATACAAACTCTACCGCACAGACCGCAACAGGAACGGCGGAGGCACAGCAATCATGATTAAAAACACAATCGAGCATGAACTCGCTCCCATGCCTGCCCTCAGCAGAATGGAAGCCACGGGCATCTTTGTTAAGATAAACCAAACACGCACGCTACTAGTCTCTGCATACAATCCACCGGGCCACATTGACACTGCAGACCTAGAACTGATACTAGCACTTAACCACGCCATAATCATAGCCGGAGACCTTAATGCAAAACATCAGACGTGGAACTCGCGTATTACAAATACAGCAGGCCGCACTCTACTAAGACACGAAAACCAATCAGACTATGTCATATATGCCCCTACCGAACATACCTACATTCCCAACAATCGACGTTTCTCACCGGACATACTAGACATTGCCCTCACCCGAGGCCTAAACCAGCGCCTCACACTTATAACTATCAACGAACTCTCTTCCGACCACCTCCCTGTAATCCTGACCATTGACGGCTCCCTGACACCTCAGGTACTCCCGCCCAGGCGGAATTACAACAAAGCGAACTGGAACGAATTCTGCGACACGCTAAACACCGAAATTACACACGCCCCCATCAACAGCCTTGACGATCTTAATCGAGCTATTGAAGATCTCAAAAACAATATTCAATTTGCAACGACAACTGCGGTACCACTATATGTACCCTCCAACAAAACAACACACCTGCCACCGGATATTAAGGCCCTAGCCGCGGCCCGAAACCGCGCTCGGAGAAATTGGCAACGCACTAGACAACCGGCAGATCGGGAGGAATTGCTGCGCAGCCAAACCGAACTCAGACGCAGTACCACCGACTACATAACGGACCAATGGTCGAACACCTTAGCCGGCCTAGATGCCAACCACGCCTCGGTATGGCGCATCTCAAAATATCTAACACGCGAGAACACAGTTATACCACCGCTAAGGGCGCACCAACAAGTCGCCACTTCTAACCAGCAGAAAGCTGAGATGCTGGCAGACGCGCTCCAAGAAACGCTAACCCTAAAACGAAGAACCCTCGGACCCAGATTTCATTCGCGAAACCGAACAGCTCACACGAGAAATCTGCACAATGCGCACGCACAACAAAATCAGAAAAACAAGCGTACCAGAGGTCCAATGGATCATACGCCACCTACCCAACCGAAAGGCTCCTGGCCCGGATGACATTCCAAACATAGCGTTAAAAAATCTACCAGCTCGGGCACTGGAAAGACTCGTACAAATTTTTAACTTTGCGCTAGACAACGGCTACTTCCCGGAACCCTGGAAAGTTGCGAAAATACTGCACTTCCCCAAAAAAGGTAAGAACCTAAGCGACCCCCAAAACTACCGCCCAATTAGCCTACTCAATACACTCAGCAAACTATTCGAGAAACTCGTACTCAAACGGTTAAATGCCCACCTTATCAGGCACAACACAATCATACCGGAACAATTTGGATTCCGCGCGAAACACTCCACAACGCTGCAACTTCTTAGAAAGACTGAGCACATAACACAGGCTTCAACACCAAAAAATCCACCGGCGCCGTCCTATTGGACATTGAGCGCGCCTTCGACAGAGTCTGGCACGAGGGACTACTGCGGAAACTACAAGACACCCAAATGCCAGACACCATGATAAAACTCATTGCGAACTATCTCAAAAACCGACAATTCGTCTCCACCGCCAATGGCGCAACCTCAGCCCCACACGTGGCAAATGCGGGAGTACCCTAGGGAAGCCTGCTCGGGCCTACCCTATTCAACATGTACATTAACGACATTCCCAAGACACTACACACGAATCTGTATCTCTACGCAGACGATACCTCGTTTACCGCACAATCCGGCAGCATCAATCTCGTTCGCACTAGACTACAGAATGCCCTGACCAACCTGCAACCCTGGTTAAAGAAATGGCGCATTAGAGTCAACAGCCGCAAATCACAAGCGATCATCTTTACAAAACGACGTTTCCACAGGCATCCCACCCACGCACTTGCTCCACTGCAGCTCCACAACGGCAACATACCATGGGCAAGCCAGGTCCTCTACCTCGGAGCCACCATGGACCAAGGCCTCACATGGAAGCCGCACATTAAGACCGCAAAGAACAAAGCTCGCGCACAACTCCGCAAACTATATCCCCTCATTAACGTACACAGTGCCCTCAGTCCAAATCTCGGACTAACGCTCTACAAAACATTAATTCGACCCATTCTCACCTACACCTCACCGGTTTGGGGATACGCTGCCCCAACCCATATCAAATCCCTGACAACACTACAAAATCGTATCCTGCGAATTATAGCAAAAGTTCCGTCAGCTGCTCCAGCAGCAAAGCTCCACGAGGAGTTAAAAATGCATACCATTGAAGAATTTATCAAAAGGCTTGCCTCCGACCTCTACGACAGACTACCACAAAACCACAACCCACTGGTACAATCCCTCGGTAACTACGATACTGACAACCTAAAACACGTGCGCCCACTGCAACTCTTCGACAGATCCCTATCCTCTACTACCTCAGCAATAGATGTAGCCGTTTACCTCTACAGGTTATTTAATCCACCATGACCTCAATTTAACTTTACAGAGCCGGATGCATTCCACGCCGAAAGCAGCACAACACACGTTATTAACCAGCCACTACCACAGCTGCCCTCGAAGCCCTTGTGTTTTTCAGCCAAGGCGGCCCCGGGGGACGAGGGCCCCCCCCCCCGAGAGTGGCACGGGTCCGCACCTGCACCTTCAGGCAGGCAGCCAGCCGCGTGTGCACTCTAGACGACCCGGCGTGTTCCTGGACAAGAGAATGGATCCTTACATAGAGCAAAACCACAACAGGACCTCCACGAAACTTCATTCACAAATAGCTAACATCATACAGGTAACAATCACCCTAGCCTCGACGCACCAGGTCGCAACACACAACAGGTAACACAAAGTAGCAATCCTGCCCCCACCATCTCATTACGCAATCATATTAGCATTAGCTGCATGTTGGCAGTCCGTCCGTCTGTCCCCTTAAGTCGCACTATTGATCCTGCAACAAAAACGCACGCTACTCCTTTGCCACTTATCACAAATCTCTGCATGCTTCACCTTGCAAGTCAGTCCAAAAAACGCACTAACTTCACACATAACCACCTCAAGTACAAGTAACAGCACTGCCTGGGTCCTGTTCAGACTTTGGTATGTTCAGTACCCAGACACATTACGCAGACGTCTGTGCGCGCTGCGCACAGGCTAGCAATGTCCGTCCGTTCACTAACCGGGGTGCTTCAGCGGAACCGGAATACTAACGCATGCATTACACTAACACAGCACCCCTTGCCATTGCATGTTTCGCATGGTTAGCCTAACAGCATGTACATGGGGGGACGATGTAGCCTCAGAGGATGATCGTCACCGGGGGCGGCGGGTGTGGGGCCGCCCCTATAAAAAGAAAAATTAAAAAAAAGCCTTCTAGGTCTCATCCCTGTAACCAACTCTTTGGGCCGTGCAGACGGCATTAGGGTGCCGTCCAGTCTAACCGCCGCCCTCACACAGAAAGGCGGACAGTTAGCCTTCTAGGTCTCATCCCTGTAATCACCCGCCTTATGCCGTGCAGACGGCATTAGGGTGCCGTCTAGCCTAACCGCCGCCCTCACACAGAAAGGCGGACAGTTACCTTTCTAGGTCTCATCCCTGTAACCAACTCTTTGGGCCGTGCAGACGGCATTAGGGTGCCGTCCAGTCTAACCGCCGCCCTCACACAGAAAGGCGGACAGTTAGCTTTCTAGGTCTCATCCCTGTAACCAACTCTTTGGGCCGTGCAGATGGCATTAGGGTGCCGTCCAGTCTAACCGTCGACCTCACACAGAAAGGCGGACAATTAGCCTTCTAGGTCTCATCCCTGTAGCCACCTGCTTCATGCCGTGCAGATGGCATTAGGGTGCCGTCCAGACCAACCGCCGTCCCCACACAGAAAGACGATGAGCCTTCTAGGTCTCATCTCTGGAAATGCCATCTTGCTTCGTAACGTGCCAACAGAGACCCTGACAGCCGGATCTTCTGCTTCGTGCTGTGCAGATAGCGTTAGGGTGCCGTCCAGTCTAACTGCTTACATTGTCTGTAGATAGATGCTATTACTACTTATTTTTCATTTTACTATTGTTTTAGATTTAAGATGGAACTTTGGGTCATGGTACTAAATATCCAATCCGGTATTTACCCTGGCGACTGAGGAAAACCACGAAAAAACCTCAGACAGATTGATCGACCCACGGGATTTGAACCCGGGACCTATCGAATGCGGCCACAAACTTTACCGCCTGAGCCTCGGTTTCTACTCTTTGCATGACCACGAGAAATAAACATAGACTTCAAAAATTAAAAAGCTGTTTGAAAATCCAAAGCAATACTCCTTATAGTTTATCAGTTATACAAAATTAATCCAAAATGGAAAGAACTTCACAAGCTGTTCATATAATTCCGTAATCCTCTTGTAGCTACAACGAAATGTTTAAAGCAATTGCTTCTGTAAACTTTTACTTCGATTAACATGAAGTAGATAGGAAAATAAGCTTTGATTAGGATAATTCGTAGAAGAGATATAAAAATAAACGATACAGAGTAGGGAAAATATATGAATGTTAAACATAAGAAAGTTTTTTTTTTAGTATGTTGTCTGCACTCCTAAAACACCAACAACGTCTCCCAGTAAGGGAACCACTGCCCAATTTCGTAGACTTGTAAAATTCCCTTCGCGTCACTGATTCACTAATCTACACTCTATAAAGTTTGTGTGTTAAAGAGAAACCCCGCCGATCAGATTTCCTGAAACGTCTGGAACTGCAAGGGCATCAAAATGACCTTACAGAACACGTAACTGCAGTTATGAATGAGATTTATTATGGCGCCAAAAGGCAGTGATAATTTGAGAACACATACAACTGTGTATTGAACATTTGTGTGTGAATTATGAAGCATTTAATTGGTGTAAAAACTGCCATATGGTGCGCTATATCTCCGCCCAATTGTCCTTGAGAAATTGGCAACGTGTTTGGCGTGAGCTTACACGACTCTTGGGTGGGCACTGAGACATATTCGTCATGCTGCAGTCTGGGCTAATAGTTGCCAAGGGATACAGTTACGATACTGTTCAATTCTTACCAGCACTAAGATAAAAACAAATGGTTGTCTACAAGCAATTTTTCACTTGCTAGTATTAGTGCTTCTTTCCACTCTCTCTACAACTTACCCGTATAGGTAGAGAAGGTAGAGCAATATGCATAAAATGTAGTATAACCTTTTGTTTTACCTATAGGAAAATTTCGAAGGAATAGCATATACAGGGTGATTTATGAAAAACACACACATTTCTTTCTTTAATTATTATGCTCGAAATTCACTCAGTGCCCCAATTTTAGCACCAAATTAAGCAGAATGGAAAAAAAAGGTTTCGTTATTTTTATTTTACCGCAAATGTCTAAAAATTTTGATTAAAGTACATATTTGAAAGATATTACATGACAAATTATATTTCCTCTTGAAATTTGTTGGAATAGCCAGTAAAGTCCTCTTCATTCGGAAGGAATTTTGTATAATTTTCTATTATCTATAAACCATAAGAGATAGACAAAAACTTACTACACGAAAAATGTAGATCTCGTTGAAATGTACATCTTATGTCAAATAACCTTTTTGTAACGTTAGCCTTTGTTAGAAATAATCCTTGTTACATCTTTGAGTTTTTAAACTTCATTTATTTAACATATTAGGTCTTATAGCAACCTTTACAAGGTAAAACATAATACAGTATATAACAATAACACTGAGTGAAATACATTGTGATATTACTGAGAGATAATACAGTTGATCTGCGGGACAGTAACTATATGCAGTGATATTTTATGGTTAATATAGCATATAATAAGGTGATTTACATCAGCTATCAAGTACTGAGCAGAATCGGTTGGGAGCTTGCCTGCTCAGTACATAAGTGTGATGGGAGTAACTGAAAAAGGAGCAAAGGGAAAATGTTGACGTCATTCCCTTAGCGCAGCGGCGGTTCTGTCGGATAATTTTGATTTACCAAGAAGGACCTACGTCAAACCCTGCTTGGGAGGGAATATATTTTATTATAGTACAAGATAATGGTGCAAAGTGAATTTGTAATAAGATGTTAAACCATGCAAAAAAGTTTAATCAACAGCGCCATTATTCATACGAATCAGTATGAAAAATACCAAGGGGAAGAAATATCATCTTTATTGCAACAACTAAAATGTACAGTGTTTGCGGTTGTAAGTCCAGTACGTTTTATACTGTAACTTATTGCTATTGCTGAATTTGCCCATGCTGGTCAGACTCACAACTTACTTATTTCGCCTTTGAACATACGAATTACCGTAGTTTTTGTTAAATAATGTATTATTAATCGCTTGTATAATCTCTCCTAGAATGCAAAGCACAAATTAGTGATATTTCGTCTTATTGAACATTGCTAATTGTATTATTTATTATTAATAATAATAATCTCATATAAGCAATATACTTCCATAACACAATATGATTGTGACAACTTAAATGGATTTGTATAGCAAAGTTACTCCCGTACAGCTACAGGAAACGCCACTGAGTTTACAAACCGGTCTGCTGCTCAGCTTTCCTTTGGCGGACGGGAGCGGAGCAGATAAAGCCGGCTCCCTACAGCTACATACCGATGATGCCTGATTTACAGTTTGTCACTGAGGAAGATCTTCAACTTGAAATAAGCTGACGGGATTTCAATTCCTCTTTAGAGTTCAACAGGGATTCCATGTCTTTTGCACTTGAGGTCTATTCGTCGGCTTTTTGTGACGACAAATAACTTTTCATCTTCAGTAATGAGATGAATATGAGTAAGTCCTGAGTGGCCTATGTGAATCCTTATTGTCATAATTTGATCTTGGTGTTTCATGGCATTGTAAGGAAAAATGTTTATTTTCGTTATTCCCAGGAGATTCTTTAAGTTGAGCTGTCATTGCCATCTTACGTCCCCCGTAGGAAGGGGGTTCCGAACCCTTCAGCTACTGTGGTGGAGACGCTGCGGATCCCTAGCATCGTGGTACTCTTGACGTAGCAGAAGTATGTCGGGGCGAACATCTTCGCCTCTCCTGGAAAGGAGTTGTTCAGATTGGGTTGTACTCGGCAGAACGGGGTCCCCAATACCCATGGGTGACTGAGTACGTCTGACACAGTTGAGGCGGGGTTGTAAGGCGTATCCACTTTCGTCCCTGTGAAAGCAGGGGGGAGGATGGAATATAAAATAGGTGCCATCTTAATGGAAAAACCCTTGGGGATTCGCCTCTTTGGGTGCAGGGCGGTCCTGGTTTGCCATCTCTTGCTCGTTGGATTTATGTCATCTTACGCCATTCTTCTGTTCTTTCCGCATGGATTCATTAGTTACAAAAATTCACGATACACCAAACGTTGTGTTCTGTTTTCGTACTGTATAGTCCATATTGCTTAATTTGAGATTATTTCTAGTCAAAAATATATCGTGAATAGAAATATGGTTCTTTTATACGGATAAGAGGTTATGTGAAGTTTTGAAGAATAGAGAATGGCCTGTGCCGTCCTCCGTGGTGTAGTGGTTACCATGCTAGTCTCTAATTCCCGAGGTAATGGGTTCAAACCCGGCGGAGGGCGATGGAGTTTTTCGGGCGTAAAAATCTTCAGCATGGCTTCCTTCGAAAGGGAAGAAAAGCCGCTGTCGTAGATTTACGGCACGTAATAGAACCTCAGGCCTGATATAGAGGCCTCTGAGTAAAATTACCGATCTTTCACGCCCAATATAGAATGGGACGCTAAGGACAACAGCAGTTAAAGATGTGGCAGTATTTTATATCACAACAATGTAAATGCTAGAGTGATTGTAGTGTAAATAAGCATTTATTGTATGACATTGATTTGAGATGTTTGTTAATTATAAGCATTGTTAGGAAATAAGTTTACACGGCCTCAATGAAACTGACAATAAGAGCGGGCAACAATGAGCGAGGGGGTGAGTTGTTTATTAATTAGAAGAGACAAGCAAATGACGTCAGATTAGCGCGCTTTTCTTAGAAATGGAGGGAATATTTTCCCTAGAGCATATGTGTTCGTAATTTTGATTGGATATAAATATAGACGCTAATGTTGGCGCGTTTTATTATCCAATAGCAGCTCTGTTATAATGTTTAGGCATATTGGGGTGAGGGAGTATAAATTCCGTGCCAGAGACGGGTAACGTGCAGTTTGACAGAATAATTCACAAGGCAAACGTCGTTCAGTTCAACAGAATCATACAAAGGTTACACATCGCACAATTTAAGAGAATCGTTCACGCGTTATACGTCGCGCAATTCTACAAAATCTCTCGCGTTGTAAAGTTAGTTATAAATGTGAAATACGCGAATTAATAATGTGCAGCAAATAAGTGATTATAGTGATATTAGAAAATATAACAGTTTCAGTCTGGCGTGTATCAAGAGTCAATATGTGAAATTAATTAATTGTGATGGTAATAAAAGTGTAAAAACAAATTCTTTTATAAGTGTTATCTTTCAGTAACAAATCCTTTCCGTTTACACACCATGTTCAAGAGATATGCTCGACTGAGTAGTAATAATAGCTAGCCGGAGGACAAAGAACCCAACATTCAAAGTAGTAAAACAATAACAGGCGCTCAGCAATAAGATAACACGAAGTTACTGCGACAAATTGGCTCCCATATGTGGGACAGATAAACATGAAGCATCTTCCAACTACAAAAAAATATTCTACTTCAAAGAGCGTCCATAAATAAAACTAAAACAAAAAAGAGAGAGAAAATGGCCTTTGGGATAGTTAAGAACTTTCATGTTTTATTCCACTTTTCAGGCTTGTAACTAATAAGAAATCATTCACTAAATTCTAAACTTTTGCTGGCGCCTACTTTTTTTATAGTTAGTTATTAATTCAAAACTGGTAATAGGAAAATGGGATGGCCCTAAACCACAAAGAAAATAGCGTGCTAAAGATAAACACGTGTAGATGGCCTAAAGGCACATTTAATTTCACAAGCAGGGTATTTATCCCTGTCAATCCCCGGATGAATACACAGAAAAGAATGTCGGTACCGGCGAAGGCTTTCCCCAATATTGATGCTTTTACGTCATCATACGTTTCTTAAATTAAGTCGTTTTTTAGAAATATTCTGCGCTTCTCTGCTTATTTTCACTTCAAATGTAGAAGAAAAACACGACCTATTATCTTTATTTTTATATACAAAATATTCGTACAAATGTTTATTCTTGTGTGTTTTGAAAAATATTCCCAGAAAATGTTTATTATTCATTTTATTATCGGTGTACATAGAAGTGGCTGAATAATCAACTATTTAAAAAGCAGTCAGTACATGTTACATTGATATTACATACACTTTTCATGAGATTAAAAGAAATAACAGAACCACCACTTAATATTTCAAAGCGTACTACATAAAATATTTGAAAATTAAAACGAACAGTAAACGAGTGTTTTGGAAATGTTGAACATAACGGCAAAAAAGTGATTTGTTACATTCACATGACTTCCTCCTCCCACTCTTCTGCAAACTATTCTAAGAGAAGCTTATTTTTCTCTGCTTCATGTTAATCGAGATAAACGTTTGCAGAAATCGTTTTACTACATATTTCGTTGTAGATATAAGGGGGATGAAGGAGCCTGAAACGATACTCAGATCTTTAAAAAATCTTATTTGTTGCATTCACATGACTTTCTCTGCTCTGTGTTCTACAATTTATTCTTAGAAACGCTTATTCTTCTATTTTTAATGGAGATAAACTTTTGTTACACATTTACACACTTTGTTGTAAGTACTCGTATAAGAAGAACACAGTAGATTAAAACACTAGTCAGATTTTTAAAAAGTGCATGGTTATGTAAAATGTTGCCTTATGAAATTCTACGCTCTTTGATGACCACGAGAATACACAAATAGTGACTTACCACTTGAAAAATCGATAAGTATTTGAAAATTCAAACCAATAGCAAGGAATATCTCGGAAATGGTTAACTCCACAAAAACATCATTTGACGTAATTTTTGTGGTTTATCGAAATCTACATTTTTTGTGTAGTAAGATTTAGTCTATCTCTTACGGTTTACCAGTTATACGAGAGGCACTATTTATATTTTAAGCCTTGGCAACCCTGAATGTTGTAGGTGCCATCTAACGTTTCCAATGCAATGTTTGACATTTTTGACCATAATTTACTTCAAATATTTTGTCAATAGAGCCCATATTTCTTTTGTTTACACCAACTAGAAAATTGTGTGTCAACAAAAACATGGAATTAACTCGTGAAAATGTTCGTACAATGATTTATTACGATTTTCGACGTGGATTATCAAGACAAGAGTGCATCAATCAACTAACTTCCACATTTGGCGACGAAGCTCCTTCCTTTACCACTGTGAAACGCTGGTATAACGAATTTAATCGTGGCCGCTGTTCGCTCAATGATGAAGTTCGTGAAGGTCGTCCAAAATCAGTTGTTGTGCCAGAAAACATTGATGCTGTGCAAAACCTAATAATAAAAGATCGTCATGCAACATATTGTGAGATTGAGGCAACCCTAGGCATTAGTTCCACCAGCATATATAAAATATTGCATGATTATTTAGCCGTGAAAAAGGTTTGCTCTCGTTGAACCCCACATAATTTGAGGCAATCTCAAAAAGATGCTCGTGTCGATTGGTGTACAAAAATGCTCAAGAAATATAATAGCGTTGCCTCAAAAGACGTGTATAAGATTGTAAAATTTGACGAATCGTGGATCTATGCCTATGAGCCGGAACGTAAACAGCAGTTGACTGTATGGGTGTTTCAAGATAAAGCAAATCCAACAAAAGTTGTTCGCACTCGAAGCAAATGGTCGCCTGCTTTTTCAGCAAAACTGGCCATGTGGCAACAGTGCTTTTAGAGGAACGTAAAACGGTCAATGCCGAATGGTACACAACCATTTGTTTGCCGGAAGTCATCGGTGAAGTAAGGAAAACCAACAAGAACCGTAGGATCGATCTTCATCAAGACAATGCGAGCGCACACACATCTCGCCTAACAACAGAGTATTTGAAGGCTCAAAAAATCGAATTGATGTGTCATTTGCCATAAAGTTCTGATTTGGCACCCAATGACTTCTTTTTGTTCCCGAACATCAAGAATAAATTGCGTGGACAGCCATTTTCGTTGGCAGAAGAAGCCGTTGATGCTTTTAAAAACCATGTTTTGGAGGTGTCTCAAGAAGACTGGAATAAATGCCTTGACAAATGGTTCAAACGAATGCAAAAGTGTATTGATCATAAAGGAAATATTTTGAAAAACAAAGCAGTTTTCAATTAGAAATTACTTTGTTTTAATTATTAGGCTCAAAATATAAAGTGTCCCTAGTTCAAAATTCCTTCAGAATGAAGAGGACCTTTCAGGTTATTTCCAGAAAATTCAAGATAGATTTCATTTGTCATGCAAATATCTTAAACATGTGGTATTTTAATCAAAATCATAACAACCATTTTTTAAAAAATAAGAAAAGCCTTTCCTTAATAAGAGTAGTTTGGGAGATACTGGACTTAAATGCTTAAATAACCTTTTTCTATTTCTGAGTTATGCTGCTCACAGACGCACTCACAGATGTTTTTCAAAAACGCTTTCTGTTTATTTGTTTTTGTATTAACGAGGTCTCCAAACGTATATCTCCAGTGAAATCTCTGTATCGAATTTTTATGTGGAATACAGTGCCTGCTTTACTAGCCATAGTTAAGTAGTATAAAAAGTAAATAATTAATATAATATTAATAAAGTAAGACCATTCGTTGAAGTTAGATGTATAGATATTAGTAATTGTTATTGAAATGCTAAAATATTTCAATCTTTAGCAGACTTTGATCTGGGGAAAATACAAGATTTGGAAGGAACATGTCTCTTGCCTCTGTGTATGTTTGCTAAGGATTGTGACTAACGTAAACTATATTAATGTGCTCTGAAACCGGTTTCTTCATATTTTGCAGGCTTCCAGAATTAAAATGCAGACACATTCTGGCTCCGTCAGGTGCACTAGAGATCCTCAGGTGTTTCCACAACTTATCTAGAAGGCGTGATTTGCCTGTATATTGGTATACCTTTCATATATATCTCACCCTTAAAAATTCTGGATCCTGGTTGTTAAACTCTACAGATCACCAGAGTGAAATATCGTAATTATATTTCGCTAACAAAGGACTTTAAAATAATTATGTGTTTTACAATTTTTAGCTAAATAAATCAGCTAATAATTAAAGGTTTTAGCATTCATTTAATTTATATAGTGTATGGCGTTGTGGAAGTTAATTAAAAAAACAGTTAACAAGAGCTCCTACAAGCGAACATTGCTCTCTGATACATTGAACTCCCTTCCTGCCTTTCTATTAACAACTTTTCAGCATAAAGGTTTATTTACACTTTAAAGAGCCATCATAAGACGTTCTTCTGTTTGCTCTTGCCCTCCATATCCTAACTAAAACCGCTCAATAATAATGGGCCAATGATAAATGAGCTGCTAGCTTGTCGCGAGTTTCGGGATGCTTGTTAACTCCAGCAGTCCATTGTGACGTAATAAACGAAAACATTGAATGGAGTTACTGGCGTTCTACGGAACGGATTTGCACTCGAATCTTATATGCCAGCAAATCTAATGCGCACCACGATTTTGAGTACTACATTTGGTAAAAAATATGTGTTACACTCACATGACATTCTCTACTCTTGTACAATCTATTTTTACAAACGCTTATTCTCCATATGCTTCATGTTAATCGAGATGTCAATCTTATTGCTAATTTTCATGTAGATGCAAGGGGAACATGGTAGCTTTTAAGCGATAGTCAAATATTTTAACGCTGGTTGCTATGTGGCGCATTCCATTCTCTTTGCATGTCCAGGACATAAAAAAATGAATAACGAATTTCAGAAAAAGTATAAGTATTGGAAAATTTAAGAGAATAACAAGGAATATCTCGAAAATGGTTCACTCAACAAAAAAAATGCATATGACATAAATTGTGCATTTTAACGCGATCTACATTTTTTGTGTAGTAAAATTTTGTTTATCTCTTATGGTTTATCAGTTATGCAAAAGTCGTTCACTATGAAGAATACTTTTGGAGACATTCCCAGAAAATTCGAGATATAAATTTCATTTGTCATAAAAATATCTTAAACATATGATATTTTAATCAAAATCGTTAGAGCCATTTTTGAGAAAATTAAAATTTTCGAAAAATGTTCCATGTAAAGGGTAATTTGGGGTGGGGGGATTTTCTTGAAAACCTTCGTGTCGCATCTCTGGAAGATACTGAACCTAAATACCAAGTTTGGTGTTTATCCGCCTGTTGGTTTCTGAGTTATGCTGTTCACAGACACACAGACACACAGACACACACACGGACATGTTTCCAAAAATGCTTTTTTTGGATTCAGGGGGTCTCAAAACGTATATTTCCGGTGAAATCTCTGTATCGAATTTTTGGGTGGAATGCAATACTTCCCCTACTTACTATACGTAGTAGAGAAAGTAAAAATATTGCGTATTAGATTCACGTAAATACGGTAGTAACACAAGAGTATTTCTTCAGCCTCCTGAAATAAGGCTTTGTAAGAATAATTTCACAGAAGCCTGGATATAGAAGGCCATGTGAATGTAACAGCAGGATTCATATTTGTATCCCATAATAATTAATCACGATCACATCTCTAATACCATAACCCTACCGGGCAGGGGCAGGGTGGACCATAATGTGAACATTACGTGTTGGGCAATCGGTGAAGATCTGAAGGCGACTTCTTATTCCAGTCGAGTAAGCAAGCAGCAGGCACCAAGTTCCACTGATGCATGGAGAAGCTAAGGTCAGTTGACCCTGCTTGGCAGAAGCCCCGATAACCTTGGAAGCTGTCGCCGAACCCCGCGTCTTCCCCCACCACCAACATCTGGACCAATTACAGTCCACTCCTTCAATAACATCCGAATCATTCGAGCATATTAACTGCCAGGTTCTATAAGTAATAGTGCGAGCGAATAAAATAATAGAGCTAGTAATGCCTGCTTTATTGGTGGTGATAAACTGACTCAGGTTTGTCACAAGTAATGAGGGGGGGGGAAAGTTGCAGCACACCTGCTTCTTTATCTTTTTAGCAAGGTCTCTGACCTCCAGCATCAAGGAAAAGTCCAAAGAGGAAAGTTTACAAAATCTGACTCACACTTCACAAAGAAGGAAAGAAAGTTATGTCTGAGGTTACATTCACAAGACTTTCTACATTCACTCTTCTACAAACACTCTTACAAAACCTTATTTCACTATCTACTTCTTCTTAATCGAAATACACGTTTGCAGATATAGTTTTATTACACATTTCAGTGTAAGTACAAGAGGGATGCGGAAGGATGAATGGATTGTCAAATGCTTAAAAAGCGGGTCCCTATATTCCCGCTTTGAAATTTCACACTCTTTCTACATCACAAGAATCAACAGATATTGGCTTAGCAATCGAAAACAATTAAATAACAACGCATATCTCGGAAATAGCTGATGCCACAAAATAGTTATTTGAAATAAATTTTTGGTTGGAATATAAGGCTTTATCTGGCTTTAATAAGTAAGTGCTAAAAAGTAAAAGCTGAGGCAGTATTTTTAACACTTAAATAATATCAATGTAATTATATCATATAAAATTTAATAACAGCCCGCCTTAAAGCAATATGTGTATGTAATATTACACAAAGTGTATGTAATAGTCATTGTATTATGTTTATATTATTATGTACATGAATAATAATGTTATGTGAATGTAGTACGTAGTTTAACAATGTAGGAGCTGTGAGAATAGAAGTGAGCTGTTTTTTGTAGCAAACAGAATTACAAAGTAAAAAGCCGAAAGTTGCTAACAATGAGGTAACTTTGAGACAACAATAAATTAGAAAGTTTAATAAAGGCTACTAATAGTTCCTGAAAGAATAATAATGTAATATTTAAAACTGTTTATAAATAGCCAATCAAAAACTAGAAAAACTAAAAGTTGAATAAAGGTATTCTACTGGAGTAGGTTTAGGCAGTCAGAGACTTAAAATAGAGTAAATGTACAAATTCAGACTGTAGACGCTACAAGGAAGCGTAACCAAGCAGTTCGGGGCGATACAGGCTCAGTGTGGGACAAAAAATTCATTGCGGAGAGAATAATATAGAGTTTATGTGTTTAAAACTGCAAATAACAATAATCTCACAGCTCTTAGTAGGATATATCAGTGAAGTGTTATTTAATCGTGTGAAGGGTTAATAAACAAAGTACAATACAATTATAGTTTGTATAAGACTTCATTATTTACCCGTACCACTCGTGCTAAGAGATACGTGTTCTTCAGATTACTACTGACGAAGCCGAGGCATACATATATAATATTTAAATAAATATTAAAATACAAAGTTGATTTCTAAACGTGGGGCGAATACCACCGGAAAAGTAAACGTGGGGCGAGGGCCATTGGAAGTTTGTACTGTACGTGGGGCGAACATTCCAAGAAACAATCTCCCACAAAATTAGCATCCATTACGTGTGTGGTCTAAAACCTTCAAGTTTGGCTCCCATACGTGAGGCTGTAACTACTACAAGTTTGGCTCTCCAACAGTGGAGCAACAGTAAAACAACATCAAAGCTGATGTAATGACTCTAAGTTTGGTCTTCATGTTCTTTCAAGGAGGTTTAAACTGCCCCCCCAAATAACAGCAATGACAACTATGTTCTACTCCATGATATAGTTATAGATTCTACAATGGAGGGAGGGCATCTCGAGCGATCTACGTGGATTTATTGTGGCTAACTCCCCCTAGGAGGAGGGATAAACTGAAGAAACCACAGGAGGTACAGGTTGCAGGCAGTTCCAGGCCCGAAAACCCACCTTACCGCTGGAGTTGCCTATACCCAAGTCCACGGGGTTCGTTTGCGCAAACATCCACGCCTTCTGTCCGGCACCTCCACACACCTCGAAACCTAGAAGCAACCTGAAAATGAGAAGAAATGGAATGAAAGGGAAATGATGAAAAGAAAATCATGGTAGATGAGAAACCATCCCAGGATTAGCTACCGACCAGGAAAAATCACGAAAGGTTAGAGTGGACGGTCGACGGGAATCAAAACCGGGACCTCCCGAATATCACACGTTACCGCGGATCTATATCACTTGGTACTCCATAACATTCTCAACGTAAAGTCAAATCATTTCCTGTATTTGTCCTTTTGTGTTTCCAACATGTTCGTATTGTAGTATAAAGCCATTATAAATTATTACTTTCTCTACTACATATAGTAAGTAGGGGAAGTATTGCATTCCATCAAAAAATTCGATACCGAGACTTCACCGGAAATACAAGTTTTGAGGCCCTCTGAATCAAAAAAAGCATTTTGGAAACGTGTCCGTGTGTGTGTCTGTATGTGTGTTTGTCTGTGAACAGCATAACAGCTTTTTAATTTTCTCAAAAATGGCTCTAAAGATTTTGATTAAAATATCATATGTTTAAGATATTTTCATGACAAATGAAATGTTATCACGAATTTTCTGGGAATGTTTCCAAAAGTATTCTTCATTTTGAACGACGTTTGCATAACTGGTAAACCTTAAGAGATAGACAAAATTTTACTACATAAAAAATGTAGATCGTGTTAAAATACACAATTTATGTCATATACATTTTTTGTTGAGTGAACCATTTTCGATATATTGTTGTTATTCCCTTAAATTTTGCAATACTTATACATTTTCTCAAATTCGTTATTCATTTTTTTTTGTCCTGGACATGCAAATAGACTGGAATGCGCCACATAGCAACCAGCGTTAAAATATTTGACTATCGCTTAAAGCCTACCAATTCCCCTTGCATCTACAAGAAAGTTAGCAATAAGATTAACATCTCGATATCTCGATTAAGATGAAGCATGTGAAGAATAAGCGTTTGTAAAAATAGTTTGTACAAGAGTAGAGAATGTCGTGTGAGTGTAACACATCATATTTTTTTGGCTTTGAAATTATAAGGTGCCTTATAGCCTATATGCGTCCTGAAGAACAGTGCGTTTCACTGGTAAAATAATAAAATTATTAAAATCAGTTTTGTGGTTTTGGAGAGTACCCTATAAAAATATATTTTAACTATTTATAATGTTGATATACTAAATAAAATTAAATACAGTCATTTATTAGATAAGAAATAATAATAGCCATCCAGTGTCACGTGTCACATCACGTTGAAGCACGTGATTTAAATATCGAGCCTCTGCTTAGAAACTACCGATAAGTTACTGTAAAAGCCATCCATTATCTCCCATCACTACAATTTGCACACCGTACCCAGAAGGTAAGGCTAGGACGAGATTCACAAATAGCAGCTATAATAACCTTCCTTCTGGGCATGATTAGTTCTGCGCTCTTTGTAGAATAGGTTCAAGTTCAACTACTTTTCATTCACCTATGAACACCCCGCAGAAGATGCGAGAAATTCCATTCATTTCACTTCGATTTCCATTTATATTTACCAGTAAAAGATATGTAGATATAGTGTTGTGCAAAAGAATCATATATCTGCATCAATATTAAAAATCTTATGTGTTAAACTGACATTGCTTTCTCTACCCACTATGATTGTTTATAGCTTCTACAAACTATTCTTCTATCTACTTCAAGTTAATTGAGATAAAAATTTGCATAAATTGCTTCATTATACATTTTGCTATAGGTACAAAAGGAGTAGCGACAATCAAATGTTTAAAAACTGGTCATTATATGCTGGCTCCAAATCTTCATTTTCTTCCTATGGCATCGCAGGAATCATTGAATGGCGACAACATATTACAAAAAGTGAAATTATTTAAAATATCAAGGCAAATAATAACGGATATCACGGAAATCGCCAATGCCACAAAAATAGGTGATTTGAAACAATTTGTGTATTTTAAATAGATATACCTGTCAATCTGTTGCTTATATATACACATTTTATTTGCAATGCAATTGTCTTAAATATCTATTTTAATCAAAATAATTGGAGCCGTTTTTAAGAAAATCAAAGGATTCTAATATTTTTCCATATGAAAAGTAGTTTGGGGTAGAAGGATTTTGTTGAAAATCTTCGATTCACATCCTTGGAAGATATGAACTTAATTTATTTTTAGGGTTATGCTGTTCACGCACTTACACACATATTAGGTGGCCCAACCGTGACGTATTTGACGTGTGCAGATAACCCTTCCTGCGTTAAAAGTGTTGCAGAACTCAACGGGTCAATTCCAAGTAAACACAGGTTAGTGGAGAACTGACGCATTAGCTCCCTAAAAGTCTACTGCTACTACTACTACTACTACTACTACTACTACTACTACTACTACTACTACTACTACTACTACTACTACTACTACTACTACTACAACTACTACTACTACTACTACTACTACTACTACTACTACATCAATGGTTCTCAGAAACGTCCATATGGATAGATGACAACGGTTGGAACATCGTATCAATCAACAGGGGAAAAATTTCGAACACCTATTCAGTGAGCGAAGTCAGTATTGTGGCATGTGCACAGATTATATATTGGTAATGCGCCCTCTGGTTACCCAAGTTGAAGGTTGGCAGTTTATCTGAGGAGGGGTGTTTAAGGGGAAACAGTCTCATTGGTGGGGATGGCGTTAGTGACGCCAAGCTTAACGGGTTTTCTCAGTCAGTCTGTTACTAGTCTTTGAGTCAGGTGAACGGATAGCTGCTCTACGACATGGCGTCCTCGCTCGGCAGACACATGGGGTAAGTCTTTGTTAAATAAATCTATTTGTCACTCTTCCTTGATACTTTTATTATGGTAGAATAGAATCCTTGCCTCTCCCTTCAGCCAGGAATTATATTAGTGTAAATTATGTTGTGAATTTAACTTTACTTGCGTCCCTTTGTCGGTGCCTCTTAAATTAAAGTTTCCTTTGTTTGAATAACGATCCCTCTCGCAAGCGAGTTGCCCACCACTGAAGTTAAATAATTAATTACAAAATGTGAGGCACGCGACAAATTGGTGGAGGCGCCGGGTAATTGGCGGAGGCGCCGAGAAATTAGTTTGATTTGTTTTGAGATTTTAAGTGCAAAATTTTTTTTCCCTCCAAATTTAACGGTTTGTCCTCCACGTGGTCGTGAAAAATGTAAAGTTCTTTCTGGCTAAAGGGTAAGGATTTTTATACTTTTATTTGTGGTTCTCTTCTTCTAAATTTTGTTTCCATCATTTCTGAAAGTCTGGTGTCGAAATTTCAATTTTGAGTTCATTTTTGCATATTTTCCCATTGTCTGCCGGGTGACGCTAAAACTTCTACGCCATTTTCCCCTTGTGTTGGCTTCATTTCCTTTAAATTATATCACTGTGTTCCGTTCTTCGGGCTGGTTAATTTAAAAAAAAATGTTTCTGTGAAAGTTGAGTTCTGAAACGAGCGAGATAGTTGTAGTTTCAAAATGTGCTCGTCACGTGTTGGCTATCCGTTTGCAAATCTTGTTTTTTTGTGCTTATTAGCAGTGGTTTAGAAATGTATAACTTTATATTCCAGTGATTGTGATTTCTAGCTATTTACTGCACTTTTCTGGGACATTTTTTCGTGTAACTTTTATGTACGCACGTGTGTTGTGTAATTCCCGCGTGGTCGTGCATTTCAGCAATAATTTTAGCTTGTGAAACCAGTATTCCTCAGCACGTGTTTTGGCGCGTTTATTTGCGTGTGCATATCAGATTATATACATTTGATTTAAGAAAAAAAAGAGAAGTTTTGTGTGCTCGTATAAATTACAAGTCTGTATTTTGCTCCTTTTGAGAATCTTCGCGGTGGTCACAGTAAGTGTGACGTAGTTTTTTTTAAGTTCCAGTTCGAGGTTTCTCACTGAAGCTAACATTTTGTTTTCTTCCATATGTTCATTCTGATTAAAAATCTTGGTATTGTGTCCAAGTGGCTTGTGTAGCCGTGTGTTAGTTTAATTTTCTGATATTTCGCCGCGGGCGCCTTAATTGTGTTCTTTCTGCAACTGTTTTATTTGGTTATGTTCTACTCTTGCTACTTACATTCATGTGTTGCTATAAGTGTTTAGTTTGGTGTAATCTGAATTGCTTGGTCCTACTGTTTGTTTATTGGTTGCGTTATCTTTTGTGCTGCAATCATGCCTAAGCGACGTACTGCACAGAAATCTGATATAGTAATTGCTCCAGTTGGCGAGCACAGTGTGGTGGAATTTGTCCAGTGTTGGTACGCCTGTTGCAAAGCAATCAGCTGTCTGCCGCCGGTCATTGACCCCTCTCTCAGGGAGCATTCCAACGAGTTGTCGCCGTATGAGTTATTTTAGAATTTTGCAATGTTGGCTACTACTGCTATTGGCCGCTCTGAGAATGATGATAATTTTGCTTTACCGTTGCCAAGTTTGGTTTATTTAATTCCGTAATGCATATTTTTAGGGGCAAATCTTTCGCAGTTACTCATGTAAGTAAAAGTTTCAGGAGCTACCAACCTTGCCAGTATCTACACCTAATTAGGTTTGATGTGCTTCTAATATGGACCAGTACGATGTGGATGTTGATGAACCAGCTGTACGTGTGTTACCAGATTTTGGACAATTTGCACGGGAATTTTGTGGTAAACGAGTAAGAGAAAAGAAAAAAATCACCCGTAAGTATGTAATCATTGTGAGTGCTAAAGTTTGGATGAATGAAACAGTTTTACGACTCACACAGGTATGCTAAATTTTTATTGTTTCACTGACTGATGCTTAATTAAGCTTTGTTTTTCAGGAATAATGTGCTATGAATGTCTCTGTTTTGTTTTGTTTTCCTATTTATTGTATTCATTTTCTTTCTGTCGACGAGGACGTCGACTTCGGTGGCCAGGGGGAGATGTGGCATGTGCACAGATTATATATTGGTAATGCGCCCTCTGGTTACCCAAGTTGAAGGTTGGCAGTTTATCTGAGGAGGGGTGTTTAAGGGGAAACAGTCTCATTGGTGGGGATGGCGTTAGTGACGCCAAGCTTAACGGGTTTTCTCAGTCAGTCTGTTACTAGTCTTTGAGTCAGGTGAACGGATAGCTGCTCTACGACATGGCGTCCCCGCTCGGCAGACACATGGGGTAAGTCTTTGTTAAATAAATCTATTTGTCACTCTTCCTTGATACTTTTATTATGGTAGAATAGAATCCTTGCCTCTCCCTTCAGCCAGGAATTATATTAGTGTAAATTATGTTGTGAATTTAACTTTAGCTGCGTCCCTTTGTCGGTGCCTCTTAAATTAAAGTTTCCTTTGTTTGAATAACGATCCCTCTCGCAAGCGAGTTGCCCACCACTGAAGTTAAATAATTAATTACAAAATGTGAGGCACGCGACAGTATAACAGTACCTTTAGATGATGATGATGATGATGATAATAATAATAATAATAATAACAAAAGCAAGCGAAAAAAATGTTACAATAACACTGTTAAACACTGCGTGCTCTCATGTTTGTTGCTTATATTCCTAATGTTAGATAACAACAGCGTAAACACAATTTTAAAAATCTGATGTGCTACACTCACATGACTTTCTCTACTCTTGTACGAACTATTTTTACAAACGTTTATTCTCCATATTCTTCATGTTAATCGAGATATCGAGATGTCAATCTTATTGCTAATTTTCTTGTAGATGCAAGGGGAACATGGTAGGTTATAAGCGATAGTCAAATCTTTTAAGCGCTGGTTGCTATGTGGCGCATTCTATTCTGTTTGCATGTCCAGGACATAAAAAATTGAATAACGAATTTGAGAAAAAGTATAAGTATTGGAAAATTTAAGGAAATAACAAGTAATATCTCGAAAATGGTTCACTCAACTAAAAAAATGTATATGACATAAATTGTGTATTTTAACGCGATCTACATTTTTTGTGTAGTAAAATTTTGTCTATCTCTTATGGTTTACCAGTTATGCAAAAGTCGTTCACAATAAAGAATACTTTTGGAGACATTCCCAGGAAATTCAAGATATACAGTTTATTTGTCATAAAAATATCTTAAACATATGATATTTTAATCAAAATCATTAGAGCCATTTTTGAGAAAATTAAAATTTTCGAAAAATCTTCCATGTAAAGGGTACTCTGGGGTGAGGGGATTTTCTTGAAAACCTTTGTGTCGTATCCTTGGAAGATACTGAACCCAAATACCAAGTTTGTGTTTATCCGACTGTTCGTTTCTGAGTTATGCTGTTCACAGACACACAGACAGACACACAGACACACAGACACACACACGGACATGTTTCCAAAAATGCTTTTTTTGGATTCAGGGGGTCTCAAAACATGTATTTCCGGTGAAATCTCGGTATCGAAATTTTGGGTGGAATACAATACTTCCCCTACTTACTATACGTAGTAGAGAACGTAAAAATAGCTATGGGCGGATATGGATAGGTCAAATAAAGACAATCTAATTATTTTTCTGTCTAAAAAGCGAGTTTATTCCCTCGAAAATAAAACCTGTGTAACTGAAGTGGAACTTTTAGGTACATTTTAATGCAAAGGTCTTCATGGTTTGTACACACATTGCAAGCCTGAGAAGTGTCTCTCAATGAACACGAATCGCTCATCGTCTTTACTGATAAGCAAAAGGAGTAGAACGAAGCTCGGCTGCCCTCGCAGCTCGGCCGGTAGAGCCCTTCCCGCTGTGCGAGGGCTCCCGGGTTAGGGTGGGAATTTTTCTCTATCCAAGATTATTCCCTATCCTGTCCAGAGTCTGGAAGTATTAATGAGAGTATGAATGTGTGTGTGATCTAATCATGAAAGCCAAAAGTTTACTAGAAACACGAAGAAAAGTGAATACGAGTTAACACCATTACCTATAGGCAATAATATGTCCCAAAGGAAAGGCCGCGATAAGACCATTGTAGTTAAAGGTGGGTTATACGTGGAGCTCAAGAAAAAAACAAACATAGAAAGAAAGAAGTTATCTCGCTCACGCTAATTCGACAGTTCACTTTGTGTTTGCTTCGAATTGCCCCTTTGAGTTCTGAAACTCTGTGGAGGCACGAAGGGATATCTAAAGACTTAAATTACGGCGCGGTTGGGCCACCTGGTACATACACACACAGAACGGACCTCCATCATTCTGTGTTTTAATTTCGGGGAGCTCAAAACATGCATATCCGTTGAAATCTCGATATCGAAATTTAGGTGGAATGCAATAAAAAGGTAAAGGTGCTGACGAACGGACCTCTACCGTGACCTCTGGAGGGAGGGATGACGGGAGAGACTCGAAGGCAGCCAAATCAGGATAACGACAGGCACAAGCACTGACCGAGCTGTCTGAAACGACAGAACCACAGAGCGCACGCGCCTGGTCCTACGATCCTGATACATGATAATGAAGATGATGGGTACAGGAAACGAGCTGCAGGGGAGTCGTGATAGAAGCTGAACCAACCCAGCATTCGCCTGCCAAACCTGGGAAACTACGAAAAACTCATCGAGGCGCCACCTTGCTGGGATAGAATGCAACACACTTCCTCTATCTACTAGATACGCGGTAGAGAAAGTAATAAGCTTTAAATATTTCTTGTTCCCTAAGTGATAAAAACTCAAAGCTGTCACAAGGATAAGCGAGAAACATTCAGGTACTTCTGGAGCTAAAAGGACAAACAATTTTACCGAAGTCTCAAAGCCTCTCTTAAATCCCCTTAGACTAAATACACCAAATATTCGATTCTGTGTAGACGTATGCATTTAAGCAAGTTTATGTCGAGAAAATTGGCCAGTTCATAATTTTCTTTTCTAATGAGGCATGACTTATCTGTACGTTAGATAACGATAGGTATTAAGGGTTCAGAAATGGCAGAAGTCATTCACGAAGTGCCCTTTTATAACCCAAGGTCGGTATACGTATGAGGTGAAAGTATAATAGGTGCAGTTATTATGTGAGAATAATGAGGGAGCTTGAAATAAGGTCTACTGGCGCCGAGCATGATTACAGCTGTGCACTGGCGTACAATTGCAACAATTTCATATGTGCTTCCTTTCAGCACGATATTTTATTGCTACTACGTTTGTTTTACCTGGTTTCAGCTTTAATTAAGAATGGTGGCAAGCTAACGCATGGTAATCACTTTTAAATTCTCTACTTCTTACGTATTTATATCAAACTTGATGTTTAAGTTCAGTGGATGCGACACGAAGATTTCCAAGCAGATCTCCCTTAATCTAAACTAGTGTTGGCATGGAAACATTTTCGATATTTTCATTTTCTCAAATATGACTCTAACGATTTTTATTAAAATATCAAATATTTCAGATATTTGCATGACAAATAAAATGCACATCTTAAATATTCTGGGAATAGTCTGTGAAGTCCTCTTCATTCTGAATGACTTGTGTAATTCGTAAACGTAATAAAACCTACTACTAAAAATATCCCGATGTGTTACATTCACATGACTTTCACTACCCTGCGACATTGTCCATCACATGGTTCACAGATAAAGCATGGCTCCATTTATCCGGCTATGTAAACTCAAATAACTCACGCTATTGAGCCAGCGAAAATCCATATGTTGTTCATGAAGCACCTATGCACCCGGTTAAAATCGGAGTTTGTTGCGCAATATCCGCACAGAGAATAGTGGGACCAATTTTTTTTTGAAAACGACGTGAACACTGCAGAGTACCGACGGATTTTCATGGAGTTTGCTGATCAAACAGACGATATAGAGCTGAGTCAAGGATATTTTCAGCAGGACGGCGCTACATGCCATACATCAAATGAATCCATGGCACTAATAGCAAGTTTCTTTGACGGCCGGATAATTTCCAAGAGCCTGTGGTCACCGAGAATTTGACATCGCTGGACTTCTTTCTATGGGGTTATTTAAAAGACAGGGTTTATGCCACACGTCCACAGACACTGGTCGATCTGAAGCACAACATTACACAGGAGATTCAAGCTATGGACAACACAGTCCTTCAACGAGTGGCCAGTAACATGGAACGACGTGTTGTGTTGTGCCTTATGCAGGATGGAGGACATTTTCAACATTTGCTATACAGCTAAATAATCTCCCAAAATGTATGTGCATTTCAGGTATAATAAGTTGTCGCTAGCATAACTCGTTTTAAAACAATTAAAGACAAAAATGTGTCAGTTCTTCATAAATCACTCTGTACAAAGGGAACAACAATAGTCAAACGTTTAAGAAATGAACACCTTATGCCGGCCTTAAAATTCCACACCTTTCCATTGCAATTGTGAGAAACAACTGAAAAGTGACAGGACTTTTAAAAGAATGACACCGTATTGGTCATCGAACCATTAATAACGGATATCTCGGAAATGGCTTATGCCACAAAAAATTTATTTAAAATAAACTGTGTGTTTTAAAGAGATCTAACTTCTTTTGTGTAGTACGTCTTGGTTTATCGCTTAACGTTTGCTAGTTACACAAGATTATACAAAATTCCCTCTGAATGAAGAGACTTTATACGCTATTCTCCAAAGATTCAAGATATACATTTTGTAATGTAAATATCTTTCATATAGTTTATTTTAATCAAAATCGTTAGAGCCATATTTAGAAAATAAAAGAACTCGAAAAATGTTCTATGTAAAGGGTAGTTTGAGTTGGGAGGATTTTTGTTGAGATTCTTCGTATGGCTTCGTCGGAAGATATTGAACCAAAATAATTAATGTTTTTTCATAGACACACACATGTTCCCAAAAATTCTTTATTTGGATTCAGGGGCCTCAGAACGTGTATTTCCGGTGAAATCTCGGTATGGAATTTTTGAGTGGAATTAAATACTTCCCTTCCCTACGTAGTAGAGAAGGTAATAAGCTTATATATGAATAATTTAAAGAATAGATATAAAAATAAATAATAGTGGGTCGAGTAAGTCATGTGAATGTAATACATCAGAAGTTTATTGGTATATTATACAGATCCAAGTAGATTCCTTCAGAGCTGAAATGTTTGAAAATTTTAAACTTATATAATGTTAGTATTTTACAATATCTCCTGACAGTCATGTTTGTATAGAGGTCCTAAACATAAAATGGTCTATATGTAATATACATGCATGGATACGCATTAAGTATTTTATATACCTATGCATGTTCAGCATGAGGGCCTGGAAGGCAGTGAACCGAATTTCCAAGAAATGAGAAAGATGCTTCAGTGAATTTTGAGACAGGTTTTCGTATGATAAACGATGCAGCAAAGCAAGTATATTAAAAGCTGCAAAGTATTTTGTTGTGTTTTTACTTGCGATATAAACGGGTTTAAGATAAATCATCGTTTTCAGCAACTTCTGTGGTTTGGGCCAGAATCTGTGACTCACAGGAAATGTTCGGGCCTTGGGTGGAATTTCTGACCAGCAGGTTGGGCAACATCATGTGACGTGATATGTAGATCTGTAGCCGAAGGGCTAGCGCACTCCAACAGGACCATTACTGAGGTAGTCTAATGGTATCAAGTCTCTTATACCACTTTAAAATTGCAAATCAGATGCTACTGATGCCTCGTTTGCTTTAATATCTGTTGGGTTTTCCTGTTGCTTTTTTCTTGTAATATAAGAGTACGAATTTTTCTACTAAAGCTGCTGTTTTATTTCGTTTTACATTTCTGTTTATATACGATGAAAAAGTAATAATAATAATATATTTTTTGCTCTGTTTCATTTACGTCCCTTTAACGCCTTGGTCATATCGCAACGGATCTGTTGGTGGATAACTCTTAGAACGATATGTGATGGACAGTTAGTTCTAGGTCTCATCCCTGTAACCACCCGCTCCGTCACGTGTCACAGAGACCCTAGCGCATAGTTACCGAATCTTCTGCTTCGTGCCGTGCAGATGGCATTAAAGTGCAGACCAGTCAAACCGCCGCTCCCACACAGAAAGGCGGACAGTTGGTCTTCTAGGTCTCATCCCTGGAAATGCCATCTTGCTTCGTCACGTGCCCACAGAAACCCTCGGCGCATGGCAGCCGGATCTTCTGCTTCATGCCGTGCAGATGGCGCTAGGGTGCCGTCCAGTCTAACTCCTTACAATATCTGTAGATAGATGGCATAGCATTCGCTATTACCACTTATTTTTCATTTTAACCTTGTTTTAGACTTAAGATGGAACTTTGGGTCGTGGTATTAAATATTCAATCCAGTATTTACCTTGACGACTGAGAAAACCACGAAAAAACCTCAGACAGATTGGTCGGCTCACGGGATTTGAAACCGGGACCTCCCGAATGCCATTCCCGCTCGGTTAATTATTTTTTGTATAAATTGTTAATCGCATTTAATTTCCTGTATGTTACATTCACATGGATTTCTTTACCCTTTCTTCTACATACTCTTTAGAAAAAATGGCGTGTGTATGTGTGTGTGGATGCGACCAGCTTAACTAAAAAATTAAATTTGGTTAAATACGAAACTTGGTATTTGTTCAGTATCTTCCAAAAATGTAACAAGAAGACTTTTTACGTGACTTTCTCTATCCACTTTTATTTATTTTTATACAGCATATACAAACTATTGGCGGCGCCGTGGCCGAGCGGTTAGACCGCTCGCCTCCCACCGAGGCGGCCCGGGTTCAATCCCAGGACCTGCATGTGGGATTTGTGGTGGACGAAGCGGCGTCTGGGCGGGTTTTCTCCGGATTCTCCGGGTTCTCCATTCCACCCAACTTCATCATCATCACCTTTCCTTTCATTCATTTCACCAACATTTCGTTTCATCTACTTCCTTCATCCTATACCAGGCATGGGCTGATCACCCATCCTGGATGCTCTGTCTGCTCCTCGACGGGCCTCTGACCCCAGGCACCCGCTTGTAAGTCCTGGGTGGTGTAAGGAGGGTAAACAGATAATGAATGAATATACAAACTATTTTTACAAAAGCTTATTTGACATAAAGTTTGCAGAAATAGTTTCATTACACATATGGTTGCAGGTAGAAGAGGATGGTAGTACGCTGAAGTGATAGCCAAATATTTAATAAGCGAGTCGCAGTATGCTGGCTTTGAAATTCCTATATTTGCATGACCACGAGAGACAAAAAAATGACGACTCAGCACTTCAAAAACGTATAAATTATTTGAAACTTCTAAAGAAATAATAATTAATATCTTAGATATATTTAATGCCACAAACGCACGCTTTCTGTGCGTTAACCTTTCCTGCATCGCATACGGTTTCCCAATAACACAATCTTATACAAAGTCATTCCGAAAGAAGATGACGTCACAAGCTTTTCATAGAAAATTTAAGACACACATTTTATTATTAACGGAAACATCTTAAACACATGGTAGGATGTAGGATGTGTTTATCTGAGGGGGTCAGCTCGCGCACTGCGACCATCTTGATGTGTTGTGGCTAAACCCTCCGGGAGGCAGAAATGA
This sequence comes from Deroplatys truncata, assembly GCA_030765065.1. Lineage (NCBI taxonomy): Eukaryota > Metazoa > Arthropoda > Insecta > Mantodea > Mantidae > Deroplatys > Deroplatys truncata. The sequence goes on from CM060986.1 coordinate 49,730,153, forward strand.
GGTGAGACAGTATATATAAAAAGTGCATATTTCAGCCATTGTGTATGTTTATATTATTGTATCCATGTTCAATAATGTTATGTGAATATATTACGTAATTTAATAATGTAGGAGCTGTGAGAATAATAAGTTAAAAGTTGCTAACAATGAAGTAACAATGAGGTAACCTTGAGGTAATAATGAATTTGAAAGCTTAACAATACTACTTGTGATTCTTTTAAACAATAATTTAATTTTAGTTACAGTTTATAAAATAGCCAATCAACAACCAGAAAAAAAAACTTTAGTTAAATGAAGGTATTCTATTGGACTAGGATTAGCCAATCAGAAACTGAAATATAGCAAAATTTACAAATTTAGATTTCAGTTGCTTGCAGACAGTATTTGTAACCGGATGCAATATGCGCCCTCGAGAAATTTAATACGTATTTGTGTGAGACGAAAATAGTTTACGTGTTAAAAAGTGCAAGTAATTAATAAAAGAATCTCACAGCTCTCTATATCAGTGAAGTGTTATTTAAATTGTGTCTTTAAATCGTGTCAGGAAATAATAGAAAAGGAGTGAATTAAAAAAATTATAATCTGTGTAAGTCTACATTCTTCAGCCGCATCACGCCCTGTTAAGAAATTCATGTCTCTAAAATTAACACTGACGCAGCCGAGGCAAACATAAATATATAATATTTAAAAGAAACAGTCAAAATTATAAAGTTAATATTTTTAAACTTCGGGGAAGGCTACCGGAAACTTTTTACCATACGTGCGGTTGCAACTACTTCAAGTGTTCGGCTCCCCAGCAGTTGAACTATAATACAACTCCTTCAATACGACCTACTTCAAATTGATGTTCAAAGCGTGGTGCAAATAACGTAAAGATACTACCTTTTTCAGGTCCCAGTTCCGCTGGCAGACAGGCCTACAGAGACGCGCGGAAGTCCCTAATATTTCCAGTTTGGATACCCGCACACCAGTGAGCGAGGAATTCTAAGACGGCGACGCAGCGATCTTAACTGGCGGAACAGCCCACTCTGGCGTGCGCGAGGAGAAATCTTTCCAATGCATCTGCTTGGCACCGACAGCACCGCAGGATCTGGAGATGAAATGAAGGAAGTGGGGGATATGAGAGATCATTGTAGAATACACCGCCCCGGCTTTCGCCTTGGCGACCAGGAGAAAACCGCAAAAAACCCTATAGTCAGAGTGGACGGTCATAGGGAATCAAACCCGAAACCTCCAGAATGCGGGCCGGAGACATTGCCGCGGAGCCATCCCGCCCGGTTAAATACATGGTATTTTGTTCAAATTTTTTCCAGCTATTTTTGTTAAAAAAAATTCTGATGTGTTACACTCACATGACTTTCTCTACTCTTGTACAAACTATTTTTACAAACGCTTATTCTCCATATACTTCATGTTAATCGAGATGTTAATCTTATTGCAAATTTTCTTGTAGATGCAAGGGGAATATGGTAGGTTTTAAACGATAGTCAAATGTTTTAAGCGCTGGTTGCTATGTGGCGCATTCCATTCTCTTTGCATGTCCAGGACATAAAAAAATGAGTAATGAATTCAAGAAGTATAAGTATTGGAAAATTTAAGGGAATAACAAGCAATATCTCGAAAATGGTTCACTCAACAACAAAAATATATACGAAATAAATTGTGTATTTTAGCCCAGTCTACATTTTTTGTGTAGTAATATTTTGCTATCTCTTATGGCTTACCAATTATGCAAACGTCGTTCACAATGAAGAATACACATTCCCAGAAAATTCGAGATATACATTCCATTTGTCATAAAAATATTTTAAACATATGATATTTTAATCAAAATCGTTAGAGATATTTTTGAGAAAATTAAAATTTTCGAAAAATGTTCCATGTAAATGGTAATCTGGGGTGGGGAGATTTTCTTGGAAACCTTCGTGTCGCATGTCTGGAAGATACTGAACCTAAATACCAAGTTTGGTGCTTCGTTTTTGAGTTATGCTGTTCACAGACACACACACACATACACTCGGACATGTTTGCAAAAATGTTTTTTTTTGGATTCAGGGGGTCTCAAAACATGTATTTCCGGTGAAATCTCGGTATCGAATTTTTGGGTGGAATACAATACTTCCCCTACTTACTATACGTAGTAGAGAAAGTAAAAATATCGAAAAATTTTCTATGTAAAAGGTGGCTTGGATAAAATCCCGTCTCGCATTCTTGGGAGATACTGAACTTGAATGCTGAGTTTGGTATTTATACGGCTTTTCGTTTTTGAGTTATCCCGTTTATAGCCACGTACACAGACCTCAAAACATGTATTTCAGTGAAATGTTCATAATTAATTTTTGGTAGAACATAATATTTCCACTACTTACCATTGGTATGTAGTAGAGAATGAATGAAGAATGACCAGGGTACGGAGGGGACATCTCGCACTCGACCCTACGCGATCGTTTGCGCTTACCGCACCCAGGAGGAATGGATGTGGTTAAGCAATCGCAGGAGGCTATAGACTGCCGGCAGGCCGACCAAAAGAGACTTGCAGAGGTCCCTAACGATTCCAGATTTGACCGGCAGTTCGAAGAAGGCTTCCCTCTGGCGGAATCTGAGACATTTGCGCTATTTGCCCGACACTGACTGACAATGTCCAGCTGCTAGGCTACTGAAAAGTGAAAGGGGAAGCGAAATAATAGGAAATTAGGAAAGGAAATTTGTGGTAGAAGAGAAACCATTCGAGCATTCATCTTGCCAACCAGAGAAAACCACGAAAAGCGCATGGTGAGAGTGGCCGGCCCTAGAAATCGAACACAGGACCTTCCGATTGTGAGCCTCACACGTTACCGCTGAGCATCTCGCTCGGTATCCAGTAGGGAAAATAAAAAAATCTGATACTATAATTCCACGATTATGAAATTCATTGTTTCAACTACATTTGTAATCTCTTGCCTGAATTTAAATTCTATTTCTGACATTTCATATTTGCAATATTTCATTGGGACGAGTATCTAAGAAGTTGGTTACTAAGGTTCCAATGTGTTAAAAGTATAGTTGCTTTTTGTTAATTCTCCACCCCCCCCCAGCGATTTTAAAATTGCATGTACACTCAAGAGCAGAAAATTTCCTCTTGGATGTGTGCTTCTTCTCCCGTAATGCTTCCACGTTTATCTAACCAACACTAGTTTCCATCCAGTCCTTATCAGATCTCTCTGTGACTGGCTTGAAACAAATCCTGCATGAACAAGTGATGTTATACTCCATGTGAAAGGAAGCAGGGGTCGAGAAGAACCTCTGGTAATGAATTCTACTTTTATTCGTGTAAACAAATAGAGATGTCTGTCCCCGTGATACAGGATTAGTGATTCCATCTTGTTGAGGGAGGGAGTGAGAAATGAGTTACCTGCATCCTTGAAATGCTCAACAGCCATCATATTTTTACAAAGTGTTATTTCTGATGTAGACGTGGAAACGAGCTCCCAAGTTATTTCACTCAACAAATATTTTGATACATTTGTCAATTTTAATAATTACTTTGGACCGTAACCATTTAGAAAATACAATATTAGAATGATAATAGTAACTGTGTTCCTGTGTGAATCTGCCTTCTTGGCTGATAGGAAAATAAAACTTTTGGTAGGCTGAAATACATTATTATTATAATTATTATTATATTATTGGTGTTGTTGCTACTGCTGTTGCACAATCACATTAATGTGGCCCTGCCTAGTAGTCATCAAAATGACTGTTAAATAAATGGAGTACTATACTCAGCATCATTAATATTATCATGACTGAAAAGATAGACTCAGACAAAACTTCAATACCATAGCCGGGATTGAACCACAAATCTTTCTCTTTCCATACGGTTGCTCTAAACAACCGAGCTACCATGGCAACATTTTCGTAATATTTTGTCTGTGCCGTTTTGCACAATTCCCTTCCACTACAGTCCAGATTATTATGACCACCATGGGTAATCCTGAATCAGATCAACAATTATGGAAGTATCACTGAAGTTTGCTTGGAGTTATAATCAAAGTGTGCTTCCTGATGTTGCCAACGGATCAACCCAGAAAGGAGGTCATCAGTTCACCAGTTTGTCGCTTCCTGAGGAAGGGCAGTGTGATCATCATTAAACCTCCCCTCCCCAGCTCGACCGACAAGAGAAAGAAGACAGAGAGAGCTACGTCGAGCCGATCGGCGACATACAAGACACATCGAGAAGCGGCACTCACGATCAACGAACAACGTCGTACGTCTGAATATTTCGGCCTAGTCAAAATTTAAGTCCAACTACTCGTATCTTTTTGTAAGTAGAGAACACAAAATTTATCTTAACAGGCGTACTTTCGTGTGGTTTTCTAAAGCTACAGTTATTTACGGAAAGAAGCGAGGCTATACCAAAATTAAAAGACAACTACTTCTAAAGTATGTCATTTTGGAATTATGCCATGCTTAGATTATGGTAGTAACTTGAGAGGAAACATTTCTAAAGAAGGGAACGAGTTAAATATTTGTAACAGCAGTTATTATATGTGAATGTGAGTTATTAGAAAACATCTTGATTGTAAATAAATTCATTGATATTAAATTTTATTAAATCACTGAAAGCAATATATTAAAGCAATTATTGTTAAAGTTATAAAATAGATATGAATGTAAACTGGATTTTTAAACAAGCACGAGTACAATTACACGAAGTTTTAATTTTGTGCTACTCAGCCATTGAGAAAAATCCTTTCATTACCTTATGCCATGCCCTTGTCATTCTGGGCTTATAATTTAGTAAGATTCCCCCTCGAAATTTTAATTTCATTTAATTAAAGAAATTTACATAGAATAACTAGTATGGAAGGCTCTTCATAAAAATATACATTACATGTTCCATAAAATGTCAGGAAATGTGCATAGATTGTATATAAACTATTTACGGAATCTTTCATAAGTAAGGAATAATGAAATTAAAATTTAATTTTATTATTTAATATTTTTTAAATTATTTAAAATTTAATGTTTTGAAAGAACTTCTGAAAGAACATCTCGCAAAAAAACAGTCATTATGATAAAGGTGTGACGTCAAAAATCGTAAATGGCAACATATTATTTTTTCATTTTTTCTGAAAGGTATTGTTGCACTTGTTTAGTTGCATGAACAATTTCATTTGTGTAATACAAAGGTTTGGTTGCTATGTGTAGCGGGGTTTAAAAAGAAGGGTGTTATGATCGGTTCTTGGTGTTGGGTTGGTAATTCGGGAGGATTGATGTTGCTGCCGGCTACTCAGGTAGAGGAATATGGGTTCTGGAAACTCTTACCTCAGGGAGTGTGGATGGGAGATGAATGAAGCTCACTGTTTTCCTCTCAGATGGCCCGTTTATTGAAGATCCACACTGTTGTCCTCATCCGAATACCCTTTCACACAAGACGCGATTCTGCCTATCAGCCCCTGCTATTGTTTCCGTGCTTTACCCTTTCTTAAGTATTTTTCGAAGTTAAATACATTACAATGTTACTTTAATGACTTAACCTTTAGTCATGTTCTAGCTACCCTTTTACTCACTTTACTTTAAACTAATTTTCCCATACCTAAATAATTACTCGTAGACATCTGCACTGTTTCCCTCTCGGATATAAAATACTTTGAATTCCTACATCTATCTTATTCTCCCTCACTGCACAACACGGAGTTACCTTCTCTACCCTACGGTTCGACACACAGTGAAGCATCTTACACACGTCTGAGAGTTACTCTCTGTCATAGACAATTTTCTATTTCACGCCTCTTTTCTAGTTTCGATCTATATTTTTAATATGCACGTGACTTTTATTAATTTTTATTGGTTACGTTCCTAAATTTTTCCTCGTCTTCCATTGGCTCTTAATTTCGTCGCCCGGGCATCGTCCGCGTCTGCCATTAACAACTTATGTTCGCTAGTTCTGTGCGCTTGACTGAATTCGATTTTTCCGGCCCGTTGTCTTCGCATCCTGAGAGCTCTACTCGGTTCCTATTGTGACTTATCGCTTACTAATGTCTCTCTTCCTGTACGTTCCTAAGTCTTCAACCTCTTTACGTTTTTTGCCAAGTCTCTTAGTTCTCAAATACACGCTTTCTACATTTTATTTCACTTTCTGATTATTTATTAATATCTAATTTTTACGTTATTTTTCTGGTTATGATTTTATTCCCCCCTTTCTAATTCTTAATGTTCTCTTTTATTCTTCCCTCATATTGGTATTCCCCTCCTTCTTTTTTTGATTAGATGCTTATTAATATTCTTATTATGGTTTATTATTTATTATTCATATTATTCGGACGGATCTTATCACGTCATATGGCAACAGGTTTCTCTCAACTACATTGCTTTCTATGGAGATATTTGAAATGCAGTGTTTGTTACAAGGCCTGCTAATATGGAAGAGTTGAAAATGAGGATCAGGAAAGAATGCAGAGATATACCACCAACAGTAATTGAAAATGTTCAACAAGAATTCACACTACGACTTAGTCACTGCCAGATTGCAAATGGGGAGGCATTTTGAATACCTTATTAAATATTTATAGTTCTAGTTGTTAGTAATTGTGGATAAAATTGTTAAACAAGCCATCAATGTTCCCAGAGCAACCAAACTTTTGTATGAAACACAATAAATAAAATAACTACCTTTTAAAAAAAATTAAAAACTAATATGTTACTGTTTAAATTTTTTGAGGAAGACGTGACATCATGATCAAACATTGCTGAAAATTGTTTTTGTAATTTTTTTCAAAATATTCAATTTAATGCGTTCAATCATTTTTTATGAGCCAATTTTTGTTTTATTTGTATTATTTCGTTCTTAAAAAGACCTTGTATAGAGTAGAATACTGTTTTTGCAGTCAGACCATAACTAAATGCATAAATTTTCGTTTTTGCAGTGCAGGACCTGAAGAAGCGCGCGTGCTCGTTCACTGTTGACTCATTTCCTCAGAAGCTATACATTTTTATAGCAGAGGTACAAACCCCAAAGTTATAAATCAGGTTTGCTTCTTGCACGCCGAGACACAAACGCAACAAAAAGTACGAAAAGGTGTTCCATACGAACAAAGGCTAACAAAAAGCTGCATAGCGATTTCCGGAGGGCAAAACCCAATAAACTAATTTAATTCCACAGGATGGCGATGTCTTGACCTTCGGCAAAGGATGTAATCAAGGTCATCGACAAGCAAGTACAACCACCCTCAGCTTGCGATGTCCAACTGCTGCGCCTTTTATCGTCCCATTCGCATGACTTTCTCTAATATTCTTCAACAAACTATTCTTATAAAACCTTAGTCTTCTGCCCAGTTCTTGTTAATTCAGACAAATTTTCATTGCACATTTACTGTAGGTATAAGAAGAATACAGTGGGCTAAAGCAATAGTCAGATTTTTAAAAAGTGGGTGGATATGTATGGTTTTGCAATTCCACATTCTTTGCATGACCATTAGTAGAAATGGTTAGCAACTTACCAAACTGAGAAAAGTATAACTATTTAAAGTTCAAACTAATAACAACGAATATATGGAAATGGTTAACTCCATAAAAACATTGACATAAAGTGTGTACTTTAACGAGATCTACCTATTTCGTATATAGTAAAGTGGGGTTACTTGAAACATTGGTGATATTTGAAACATTTTCATTTTTGAAAGTGATGTGGTATTTTCGCATTTATTTTATGTTTCTGAGCATTATTTTTAACATACAGCATTAAATATGGTTTAATAATGCAAATTAAGTGTTATGTTTCTGTTCCACTTTTTTAAAAACTTGCTCCATTGTTTCAAGTATCCCAATTGATTGCGTATTTGAAAAATCAGAATATTTCCATGTCAAGTCATTGATGTTTCAAGTACCAGCATTGTTTGTGAAAAGTTGAAACATCAATAAAAAATAAAATTCAATCTGAAAAGGAAAATTAAAACTTGAGTGTATGTTTTCAATACTCTTTTCAGCATACCACCTATAGTATGAGAGCTGTTAGATAATAATTGTACACATATTGTGATTCATGTGATAAATTATAGTTTGAAAGTGTTTCAAGTAAACCAGCTTTATGTAATAATATTTTGTCTAAAATAAAATTAAATTGAGTTTTACTTATGGACGCTCTTTAACTGCTGTGGTCCTTAGCGTCCCAATCTATATTGGACGTGAAAGACCGGTAATTTTGCTCAGAGGCCTCTTTATCAGGCTTGAGGTTCTTTTACGTGCCATAAATCTACGACACGGGACCACCGGCTTTACTTCCCTTCCGAAGGAAACCATGCTACGGATTTTTACACCCGAAAAACTCCATCGCCCTCCTCCGGGTTTGAACCCGCAACCTCGGGAACTAGAGGCTAGATGGTAACCCTACACCACGGAGGACAACAAAATTTTGTCTATCTCTTACGGTTCAGAATGTTCAGATGTCATTCAGAGGATTCACAGACAATTCTCAGAAAATTCAGGATGTATAGGTTATTTATAATGCAAATATCTTAAACATGTGGTACTTTAATCAAAATCGTTAGACTAATTTTTTGAGAAAATAAAAGGATAAATAAAGTTTCTCTATATAAATGGTAGTTTAGGCTGGAGGATTTTTTTTAAAACCTTCCTGTCGCAATGTTTGCTTGCTGAAGTTCAGGGTCTTGCAAAGTTTGGTTTTTGAGTTATGCTCTTCACAGACAGACAAAAAGATAGAGAAACACACACATACACCTGCGTGGACCCTGTTCTAAGATGTGTTGGTTTTTTTATTTAGGGAGCCCCATGCATGTACTTATTTTGGGTGAAATCTCGGGATAGAATCTTTGGGTGGAATATAATACTTCCTCTTGCCTACTACAAGTGGGTGGTAGAGAGAGAAAGAGAGAGAGAGAGAGTAAAAACTTAAACAAATCTCTTTCCGAGTGAAGACTACACAGCCTATTCCCATAAAATTCAACAAATGCATTTTATTTTCCATATAAACATCTTAAACGCAAACTTTAATCAAAGTTGTTTGGGCCATTGTTAGTCGTGAGCAAATAAAAATTATGAAACAAACCATGTAAATGGTAGTTTTTCGTGTCCTATATATGGAAAATACGGAAATTAAATGCCAGGTTTGATGTTTTATCTGACATACCCTTTCCTAGTTAATGATATTTACATAGAACCTCACACACACACACATGGACCTTTTTATAAAAATGCTTTTTTGAGGGGATTTACGGAACCTCAAAACATGTATTTCTTGGTACCGAATATTTGGGGAAATGTTATACTGCCTCTGCTTACTAATGGATAAGTATTAGAAAAATCTTATGCATTACATTCACACGACTTTCTCTACCCACTATCATTTATTTTTATGCAGTTTCTACAACACTATTCTTGTCTGTCTTGTTTTGTTTTATGCGATACAGACTTCTGTCATTGCTCCGAACGCACCTCAGTCTTGGGCTTATTGTGCTACTTGTATCGTTTTAAAGCCAATTCATTATGCCCGTTCCCTTTTACCTACGAAGACAATCTCATAACAGATATGTTTTCAAATTCTTCTGGTTCTAAAAACGTTTTCTCAAAAGCAGTATATCTCCTGTAAGTCCTCACAAGAGAATATAATATGCTGGGCTGTTTCAGTTTCTCTTTTGCACAATCTGCAATCTAAGTTACCCTGAAAGACTTTCATTGTGTTTAGATGATTTTTCACAGGAGGATGTCCTGTGAGAAATGCAGTAATTATTCTCAACTGAAGTGTTACACTTAAATAAGGTTTCAACTCTTTTCTTACATGGTTTTCTAATAAATAGTTTACCATGCTTCTTTCTGGAGTTTTAAGCGAGGTTTCATGATTTTCTACTTTGGACCAGTTCTTAATAGCCTCTCTTACTAAACATAGAGATGTTCCTAGATCCCGCTCTGGCCCTATAGATTGTGAAGCTGCTCCTTGTCTTGTAAGTTCATCAGCTTACTCATTTCCCTCTATGCCACTATGACCCGGCACCCAAATGAGTTGAAATTAATTCTTCGGCCAAACTATTCTTACGAAAGCCTATTTTTATTTTTATTTCATGTTAATCGAGATAAACATCTGCAGAAATAGTTATATTACACATTTCGTTGTAGGTACAAGGGGAATAGAGGATACTGAATCGACAGCCAGATGTTTAAAAGTGGGAATCTATATGCTTGATTTAAAACTCCTTACTCTTTCCAAAGGATCCCGAGATACAACTGAATAGGGACAACACTTAAGAAAATGGCACACTAACTGCAAAATACTAACGCACATCTTGGAAATGACTGATGCCAGAAAAAGTTATTTGAAATAAATTGCATATTTTAAAGAGTTCTATATTTTATGTGTAGTAAATATTCGTCTGTCTCTTATGCCTTGCCCGTCTACAAAATTATACAAAATACCTTCAGAGAATTTTGCGCGTTATTCTCATAAAATTCAAGATATAAATAAACGATACATTATATCCTTAACTTATATATAAGTTATGGATATGCATTCTAATTAAATTCGTTAGAGCTGTTTTTTGATAAAATAACAAATATCGAAAACGTTTCCAGGTAAAAGGTATTTTGAAGTGGAAGAACTTTACTCAAAATCTTGGTGTCGCATCCTTGGAACATACAGAACTTAAATACCAAAGGTTGATATTTATGCAATTTTTCGTTTTTACTTTATCTCGTACCTAGCAGTAGAAATGGTATTGCGTTCCGCTCAAAAGAGTGATACCCAAATTTCACCGGAAATACATGTTTTGAGGCCCCTTGAGTAAAAAATCTTTATAAAAAGATTCGTGTGTGTCGGTCTGTGTGTGTGTTTCTGTGAACAGTGTAACTCAAAAACGATATGTCGGATCAACAATAAACTTGGTATTTAAGTCCAGTATCTACCAAAGAATCGACACGAAGATTTTCAAGAAAATCTCCTCACTCCAAATTACCCTTTATATGGAACATTTTTCGAAATTGTTTATTTTCTAAAAATGGCTCTATGTTCATTAGAATACCACATATTAAAGAAATTTATGAGACAAAATGTAATATCTTGAATTTTTGGGGAATAGCCTGTGGAGTCTTCTTTCACTCGGAAGGAATTTTGTGTAATCTTGTATAACTGGTAAACGTTAAGCGATAGATGAAAACATACTACACAAAAGGTGTAAACCTCTTTAAAACACACAACTTATTTCACATAAGTTTCTCGTGGCATAAGACATTTCTGTGACATCCGTTATTAATGGTTCGGATTGTTCATTACTTGGTCATTCCCTTAAGTTCTGTCAACATTCAGCTGTTTCTCGGGATTTAATTATTAATAGAATAATGGAATGTTATAAATAGATAACTTTAACTTTATAAAAAAATTTAATTAAGGAAAATTTTAAATTAAATATAAATAAACTTAATTAAAATGATTAGTAGTTTAGCAGAAGGTTATGTGCTGACTACCAGTACATTTTCGCTGGTTTCCAGCAAGTGTAGATAAATATAGAATTTAGAATTATAATTAAGTTTTTTTACGCCTTTACTCTAATCTAATAATTTCTATTTCGCTTTCTTTTATTTTATATATTATTATATTATTATTTTGTAGACATTGTGTAGTTTGTAGTTATTTTATCTGAAAAAATTGATGTAATATAAAATACAAAATGTGTTTGTGAGAATAAATGTAAAGTTAGAATGTATGTCCTGGTGTGGTAACCAATGTTCCGGGACAGCATATTCTTGTTTTATTTATTTTATTTGTTTCTCGCGATTGCATGGAAACAGTATGGAATTTTATGGCTAGCATATAGCGTCCAGTTCTTAAACATTTAACTATCACTATTCCTTTTGTAGCTATAACAAATGTGTAACGTAGCTGTTTCTTCTTGCTTTTATTCGGACTAAAATGAAGTACATAGAAAAATAATCTTTGGTAAGAGTAGTTTGTATACTGCTAATAAATATAGAGGGTAGAGAAATTCATCTGAATGTATAACATAAGCTTTTAGCTTTCTTTACTACGTATAGTAAGTAGGGGAAGTATTGCATTCCCCCAAAAATTCGATACCAAATACATGTTTTGCGGCCTCCTGACAAAAAAAAGTATTTTTGGAAACATGCCCGTGTGTCTGTGTGTGTGTCAGTGAACAGCATAACTCAGAAACGAACAGTCGGATGAACACCAAACTTGGTATTTAGGTTCAGTATCTTCCAGAGATGAGACACGAAGGTTTTCAAGAAAATCCCCCCACTCAGATTCCCTTTACATGGAACATTTTTCGAAAATTTTAATTTTCTCAAAAATGGCTCTAATGATTTTGATTAAAATATCATATAGTTAAGATACTTTCATGACAAATAAAATGTATATCTTGAATTTTCTGGGAATGTGTCCAAAAGTGTTCTTCATTATGAACGACGTTTGCATAACTGGTAATCCAGAAGAGATAGACGAACTTTTACTACACATAAAATGTAGATCGCGGTAAAATACAATTTATTTCATATACATTTTTTTTGTTGAGTGAACCATTTTCGAAATATTGCTTGTTATTCCCTTAAATTTTCCAATACTTATACTTTTTCTCAAATGGAAATTCATTATTCATTTTTTTTGTCCTGGTAATGCAAAGAGAATGGAATACTCGACATAGCAACCAGCTCTTAAAATATTTGACTATCGCTTAAAGCCTACCATATTCCCCTTGCATCTACAAGAAAATTAGCAATAAGATTAACATCTCGATATCTCGATTAACATGAAGCATATGGAGAATAAGCGTTTGTAAAAATAGTTTGTACAAGAGTAGAGAAAGTCATGTAAGTGTAACACATCAGATTTTTAGTTAGCCTGTTCACAGTCAGACACATACACGGATACTTTTTGGGTAGCAATAAGAAAATAAAAATCAGAGTTGATGTATTAGTTATCTTTCCAGATGATCGATCTCCCACCCTTATGGTTTCAAGAAGTAATATATTTGAAAACATGACGATTTTGTTGTTGTGATAGGTGTTTGCGGAACCCAACGTGGGGATCCATAATTGATTGAAAACTCTTTTGACATGTGGAGCTAAACCCGGGAGGTGTTGGTAATATATAAACCGTATCGCTGGCGTCCAATAGCGCTGCGGCAATAAACAATAATGGATGTTGACAGTGAGCAGGGCAGGACTGAGTGAATACCCTCAGAAACGGGAGCTTTACACCCGTACAAGGCCAGCTGGTTCAGTTCTGGGTGGGGCTGCAATTTAAAATTCAGACCGAGCGGCGTTTATGCAAAACTATTTCAAAACACGCGGCGCAATTTTTCCGCATATTTGAATTTGATGAATATCTGGTGTCAATATTCTACACGCCTGTGTGACTCCCCTGGGATGACACGCGTAACATGGGTCACAAAAGGAGGTGCTGGGCGCCAGGAACATGAGTTTAATAAAATGTAGGCTTAGGAAGAATCTGATGGGTTACATTCATATTACCTAATTTCTCTATCCCTCGAATGTTTATTTTCATTTATTTATTTATTTGTTTATTTATCTAGTTTATCTTGTGATTGTACAAATAAATGAAATCTGTAATACTCCATCCCGATATCTGGTTTCCTACACCGGGACGTGCATTCCAACTTCTATAATTTATTTAAATTTCTCCAATTTTTTGTGTATTTACAATTTATTTTATGTACAAAATAAAAACTAAATAAAATAAAAATAAAATAATTTTAATAAATCAACATATAAATTCCAAAATTTAAACTACACAAAATACAAATAATTAAAATTTTCAAAACAGGATACTTTTATATAACGTTTTACACTAAACATATGTTAAAGTGTTATTTTTATATACTCAAATTCAAATACAAATTTAAGTCTTCATGAATTTTCTAACAATCATTAATAAAATAAACTATTTTTTTAAAACAAAACTGGAGTCCAGCGGGCAATATAACCGTACCTACTTATTACCACTGTAAAAAAAGAGAAAAATAAAAAATGCAATAAAATATCAATGTTTTAGTTATTTGTCTGTACTTATCACTAAATATTATGTAATTGTCTGTATTATAATAATTAAATTAAAATTATTTTTAACAAAATTTAAGTCCACTGGCAGCCAGTGGTAAGTGCAGTGGGTTTCAGTGCATTTATTGTTCCATGATTATTTAAATATTTATCAATCATATATCATTTCCAATAAAAGTGGTTGTACAATATGAAATAATAATGTATTAGTAATGTAATAATATTTTTCTTCTTCTTTAACGGATTACCCTCCTTTTTGTAGATCTTACAAGCCAATGCCTTGTGTCAGTAGCCTGTCGAGGAGCAAGCAAACTCTCTCGACCGCGGCTTCACTTTCGCTCCACATGTCAGGGCAAAGGTCGGCCTCGGCCACTCCGCGCTCAGACAGCTGTACCCTGTATTCCGCTCCACAATGCCCATACGCCTCAAACTACGCCTATATCAGGCGATTATCCCGCCCCTGATTCTGTATGGCTGCGTCCACCATCCGCAGGCTACAGACCGTCCAGAACAGGGCACTTCGGATAATCTATGATACCGGCCGTAGATTCCCGTCACACATCCTACACACCCATTCCGGTCTCCCATACATCGTGGACGTGGTACGGGAGAGAACCCGCACCATGTACACGAAACTCACTTACCACACCGACCAGCTGGTGAACTCTTTGGGCCGCTATGTCCATAAAGCGCCAAGGCGGAGAAAGAGTTACCGGTTGCCGAAGGACGGCTTGGGCCCCCGAGGCTTAGGTCTGCCAACCCTTCACATCAAGAGCTCCCCCAAGTTAAGCAGCATTGGGCTTGGTCACTAGCTGAATGAGCGACCATCTAGCAGCGACCCGCGCTGCTGCTGCTGCATACCACTACCTAATTCTCCCATCCTACTTTGCTGCCATGCCGGCCTGCTTGGCTTGACGACGACACAAGCGGTCGCCCAAGTTAAGCAGTATTGGGCTTGGTCACCATGTGGTCGCTAGTCCGCCCATGTGGAACACCGAGACCCAGCCATAAATCAAAAGCTTGTATATATTCTTTAAAACCGGTAAAGCCGCATATGCGGCTAGGTACTGTGGCGATCACACACTGAACCTGGGCGACCTGTTCTCGATTGCTGGATCATAGCATATCCAGGTGCTTAGCCCAATACCTGGTATGGCGGTGAAGAAGAAAAAGGAAATGGAATGCAGTGATGGAAAGGGATGATAGGAAAATTCGCGGATTAAATTATCCAACCCAGCATTCGCCTAACGACAGAAGAAAACGGGGAAGAAACCTTCGGTCAGAGTCGGCCCCGGGGGTGAACCCGGGACCTCTCGAATGTGGGCCATAACTACCTCAACCATCCTGCTGTGTTTGCAGTGGTGTTAAATATATGAAACAAGAATAATAAAAGCAATAGAAAAACCTGGATCAATACATCAATAATTACAAATAAAACCGATTAGAATACTAACCATTTAAGTAAGGTATGTAAATACCGAGCGAGATAGCTCCGCGGTTCGATTCCTCGGACCGGTCATTCTGATAATAGTTTCCGTGGTTTTCCCTGGTTGGCTAGGCGAATACTGGGTTGGTTTCTCTTCTACCACGTATTTCTTATCATTTCGCTTACACGTTCATGTTTCAGGTAGACTTAGGGGCTGTGCAGAAGCGTGCTCGTAGAGTTGTTTTCTGTCCTGCCAGATTGCTACCTTCTCCCAGCCACCTCAGGGTGGTTCGAGTTCTCCCCGGTTCCGCCAGAGGGAAGCCTTTTCTGAGGGCCCACCGGTGTACCCGGATCATCAAGCATGAAATTGTTAGACACCTCTATGAATCTTTATCGGCCGACCTGTGGTTCTTTCACCTCATCCGTTCCTCCTGGGGGTGGGCACAAAAATCCGCGTTGGGTCGAGGTGCAAGTTGTCCCCTCCGTTCCCTGGTCAAGGTCATAGCCATAAGTACGTAATTGGCTTTTTATAAAAGCTTATTTTACATCTACTTCATGTTAATCGAGATAAACGTCTGCAGAAATGGCTTCATTACACATTTCGTTGTAGGTGCAAGGGGGATATAGGAAACCGCGGCGTTCGAAAGCGAATCGCTATATACTGGCTTTCAAATTCCATTCTCTTTCCATGACATAGCGAGAAACAATGGATAACGACAGCTCTTTTAAAAATTCGAACCAATACTAACGTATTTCTGGATATGGCTGATTCTACAAAAGAGTTTATTTAAAAAATTAGATATCCTTGAAAACGATTAACGTATTATAACAAAGTAAAAACATCTAATATTTATGACACCATAACTAGAATACCTAATTAAATATTTAAAATCCGAGAGGAAGAAATCTATAATTCTCTTTTATATACTTTGATACACAAAATACAATAAATTGGATCATTTTTATCTAATTATATCAATTCATTTAAATCTGCTTAGACTGTCAGTTTCAAAGAGATTTACATTTTTGTATTTTTTATTTACATCATGGTTGAATAGTTATACAAATTTTACAAAATTCTTCTTAGGGTATTACCAGAATACATTTTATTTTGGCATGTAAACATCTTAAACATATGTTATTTTCCATGTAAAGATAGTCCAGGGTGGGGGGATTTTTTGAAAATCTTCGCGTTGTATCCTTGGAGGCTACTGAATTTAAATACCAAGTTTGGTATTTATATGAATTTTTGTTTTATAGTTATACTCAGACACACAAACAGACAGACACAAGCACACACGTGATTCAGGGACAGCAACACTTGGATTTCCGGTGAATTTTCCACTGGCAGTTTTTGATGGAACGCAGTACTTACTCTACGTACTAGATACGCGGTAGAGAAAATAAAAACTGCTTCTGATTATATTATACAACAAAGGGTGTAACATTTTAGTATTTCCGGCTTTTACATCATATAATTACAATATTGTGTATATTGTTATAAATAAAAGATAAGTTTATTTAACTCAATTTCAGTGTCATGCGTATATCAAGCATTCTGTAGTCCCAAAAATGGGGTTTATGATATTTAATGCATTACATTTATGTCTAAAACCATTCAAAATATTTCACTTCGTGGCCCAATAGCAGGAATTCACCAAGCAAATTTTATATTATTTTGACGTAGGTGCCAATCCCCGCAGGGAGGTATTAAAAGAATTCTGGTGTGTCATATGACTTTCTCTACATAATATTCTAAAAAGGTTGTTACGAGTTTTATTACTTTCTCTATTACCTACCTATAGTAAGTAGAGGAAGTATTGCAATCCACCCAAAAATTCGATACCTAGATTTCACCTTCTGAGGCTAGCTGAATTCAAACAAAAATTATCATAAAAAGTTTCCGTACGTTTAGTGTGCGTGTCTGTGTGGTACCTGTGAACACCGTAACTAAAATATGAAAAGTCAGTTAAATACAAAACATGGTATCTCAAGATTAGCTCTAACAATTTTGATAAAATATCATATGCCTAAGATATTTTTGTGTGACAAATAAATTTGTATCTTGAATTTTCTGAAAATACCCTGTGAAGTTCTCTTCATTCTGAATGATCTTTCCATAATTGAAAAACTAGACGGAAAAGACGAAAACTTAACATACAAAAAATGTAGATCTCATTAAAGCATATAACTTATGTCAAATAAAAAAAAGGTTTATTTCGCTTAACATGAAGTAGATAGAAAAATAAACTTTCGTAAGGAGCTTTCCGTGGAAGATAGTGATTAGGGAAAATCATGTAAATGTAACACATCAGATTTTTTAAAAATAATTTTATTTGCGAAATGTAGATTAAAACATGTTTAAGAGACCTGTCGTTTAATGTTTCATACACTATTATTATTATTATTATTATTATTATTATTATTATTATTATTATTATTATTATTATTATTATTATTATTAGCCGTGGTAGTAGCAGTAGTACAGGGAGAGCCTAAAGACTACGAACAGGCTGCGCGGTGTTTTTCCTGTCCGCGTCCTCGGCGCTCGTTGCCGTCTGCCGCTATCATAGAAAGGCAATCATAGAACATTTTTAAAACTACTTTTAAAGGCTTTACTTAACAACTTTATGAAAGTGTATTTGATAGCATTATTAGTCCCCCGACCTAACCCCCTGCGGTTTCTATCTCTGGGATAACTTAAAACAAAGTGTACAAGACAAACCCACACACCCTGGAAGAATTAAAACAAAATATCCGCCAGGAAATTGTCAGCATTTCTCAACGAAAACTACGGCGAGTGATGG
Organism: Deroplatys truncata; assembly: GCA_030765065.1. NCBI lineage: Eukaryota > Metazoa > Arthropoda > Insecta > Mantodea > Mantidae > Deroplatys > Deroplatys truncata. The sequence goes on from CM060986.1 coordinate 49,748,402, forward strand.
ATAGTTTTCTAAAGAGGTGCCAAAAATGTAAGGAAAACGACGGTGGTCAGTCATAAGTTGGTAAGCAAAACCTTTAAAAATAGTTTTAAAAATGCTGTATGGTTTCATCCGTTTCTATGATAGCGGCAGACGGCAACGAGCGCAGAGGAAGCGGACAGGAAAAACACCGCGCAGCCGGTTCGTAGTTTTTTGGCTCATCCTATGATACCAGTAGTATTCTAGACGTTTATTGTAATTTTGTGGTTACCATGATGGATGTTAGCAATAAACATTATGACCCCAAAATCCTTTCTTGTTAGAATTTCGTACGATAATAATTTAAATTCATTTTAAAGAAACTATTAATAATTAGGGTATTTTTTCGCATATTTTGTGACACCTGTGAACGCAAAATATGATTGTATATGAGACATAAATGAATCTCGCGGAAAGGGTGTACTGATACTGGAAGGTGTAGGCAATAAAAGGAAATAAGTCTGAAATTTAAACAAACTCAGTGCAGACTTGCCAATCTCCATGAACATGAAGTATTAAAGTGAAGTTGTTGCACCTCTTCACGACAACCGCCGTAGGCAACACACACAATTACATGTTGTGCTGTGCTGCCTATGCTAAACTGCCTATGCAGTGTTATTAACAGCATCATTATATAAAATAAGTAGCTGTGCAAGGAAAGCGAAAGTTGAAGAATGTATACCTCAGAAAAAAGCAATGCTTGTCTTTTAATAAACGCTTTGTTTGATACACAATTAATATCATTCTGGAAACTGAACCGGTGATTTCAAGAACGGTATATGTGACAGCTTCGAAACTACTGTTTCATACGGGCTTTCTGTTGAAACACGCGACAAGCAGCCCACGACTCCCATGGCACTGCTATAGGAATCTGTTCGGAATGGCATGTCGATTTCATGTAGATAATGAACGATGCGAAAGAATATTAATAAGGTACACTTAAAAGGTGTAAATTATGATATACGAACCTGACACCCGATGAACTGGAGCTACAAAATTAAATAAAAAATCTGATGTGTTACACTCACATGACTTTCTCTACTCTTGTACAAACTATTTTTACAAACGCTTATTCTCCATGTGCTTCATGTTAATCGAGATATCGAGATGTTAATCTTATTGCTAATTTTCTTGTAGATGCAAGGGGAATTGGTAGACTTTAAGCGATAGTCAAATCTTTTAAGAGATGGTTGCTATGTGAAGTATTTCATTCTCTTTGCATTACCAGGACAAAAAAATGAATAACGAATTTGAGAAAAAGTATAAGTATTGGAAAATTTAAGGGAATAACAAGCAATATTTCGAAAATGGTTCACCCAACAAAAAAAATGTACATGACATAAATTGTGTATTTTAAGCGATCTACATTTTTTGTGTAGTAAAAGTTCGTCTATCTCGTATGGTTTACCAGTTATGCAAAAATCGTTCACAATGAAGAATACTTTTGGAGACATTCCCAGAAAATTCGAGATATACATTTCATTTGTCATGAAAGTATCTTAAACATATGATATTTTAATCAAAATCGTTAGAGCCATTTTTGAGAAAATTAAAAATTTCGAAAATGTTCCATGTAAAGGGTAATCTGGGGTGGGGGATTTTCTTGAAAACCTTCGTATCGCATCTCTGGAAGATACTGAACCTAAATACCAAGTTTATCCGACTGTTCGTTTCTGTGTTATGCTGTTCACAGACACACACACAGACACACACACGGACATGTTTCCAAAAATGCTTTTTTTATTCAGGGAGTCTCGAAACATGTATTTGCGGTGAAATCTCGGTATCGAATATTTTTGGGTGGAATACAATACTTCCTCTACTTACTATACGTAGTAGAGAAAGTAACTGGGTGCGGTAAGGAAACATATTTTGGAATTCAGTATGAAAAATAGGACGGGAATAGCATGGCTTAGGATGGGAGGATGGAAAGCTCATAAGATTGTTGAAGATGCTGGTGGGAGGATTTGTGCATTATGCGGGGAACAAGAAGACTGGGCATATAAATTGGCAGCATGCGTAGAGATGGAGGATGCTAGGAAAGAATTACTATTACGGGAGGTATTTTTGGGTTCCAACAGATGGGAGGATAGCATGCTGGGACTTGATTCTAAACAAAACTGTTCCAGCTTAGGTACATACTTAATGGAAGTACGTGTACTAGAAGATAATTTTTTTCTCTTCCCCGATTAGGCACCTTACATTTGTATTATTTTCTTCTCCTTAGTAGGTTTTATCACAGCTGTGGACAGCTGGATTTTCTTGGCCCGGTGGAGGTTCTGATGGTTATAATTTCATTTTAACAGATTTTGATAAATATGAATTTATAAAATTTGAGATTATCAGGACAAACTTTGTTTAAGTAACCCCAGAAAATTGTTTGTATATTTCTTGCGAGTCATTTCCCGGATGTTGAAGTAAGCAGAGGTCGGGTGACATGTGGTTTAGGGTACGAGTATATCACCTCATGTCCGAAACGTGGATGAGTTACTAACTTCTGCTGACATATGCTTACGTCAGTTACCTGCTAAGCACTAACCAGAATTTTGTCGGGTATTGAAACGTAGGATAATTTAGCAGCACCATTTTAAGCAACTCGCTGAATCGCAGGACCTCCTCTGGCATGCAGATAAATCCACCAGCTGTTTAATTCTTTCTTTTTGAAATGTAGATTACATTATATTAGGCAAATTAAGGATTATAAAGATTGGAAACAGAAGTTACATGTCTTATAATGACACCCTTTCATCCCCTTCCAGCGGCCGCAAATTGTAACCTCTAGAGGCCATCTTGTGCTACGTTCCCCCATCCTTTACGTGACATCTGAGGAAAGCACCGTTGGCGTAGTCGCCACCACGTCACAATATTGTTTAAACGTAGTTGGTACTTAGAATATGTATGTGTGTATATGATTCAGATTATTTTTCGTTGTATATACATGTTTACATGTTGCAAATATGGAATAGGTGTTTCTGATCGTCGTTTTTGCAAGTTACGATTACTACGTTACGCAATTAATATTATATTTTCTCGAATTTTCTGGGAATGTCTCCAAAAGTATTCTTCATTGTGAACGACTTTTGCATAACTAGTAAACCATAAGAGATAGACAAAATTTTACTACACAAAAAATGTAGATCACGTTAAAATACACAATTTATGTCATATACATTTTTTTGTTGGGTGAACCATTTTCGAGATATTGCTTGTTATTCCCTTAAATTTTGCAATACTTATACTTTTTCTCAATGTATATTCGTTATTCATTTTTTTATGTCCTGGACATGCAATGAGAATGGAATGCGCCACAGCTCTTAAAAGATTTGACTATAGCTTAAAACCTACCATATTCCCCTTGCATCTACAAGAAAATTAGCAATAAGGTTGACATCTCGATATCTCGATTAACATGAAGCATATGGAGAATAAACGTTTGTATAAGTAGTTTGTACAAGAGTAGAGAAAGTCATGTGAGTGTAACACTTCAGATTCTTTTTAATTCAGGGAGTCTAAAAATGTGCATTTGCGGTGAAATCTCGATATTGAATTGTGTGTGGATTGCAATATTTCTTCTACTTGTAGTAGAGAAAATAATATAATGTCGTGCAAGGTTAATTTAGTGTAAAGTCAATGAAATAATTAAACTTACTTCACTTCATTAGGAAGGAGGTGTTTTATTACCCACAATGCCGGAGATGTAATGTGCTGAACTGTGCATATATCGCCTGATACAGAATGTTTCAACTTATCTTCATTAGGAATCGTGTACAGTCGAGAAGGAAAGTATTTACCATTTCCAAGGTGAACTGGTGTCCTGCTGAGAGACTTATGCCTTTCCTGTACGTGTCAGATATTGCAAATTAAGATGCGGACAGGAGATCGTGCCATATATCTGAGCTTCAGATCGGAATTTTCACCAACATGTTTCCTGACCATCTGATCGATTTTGGCAGAAAATATTCCGTAAGAGACCCTCCCTTCTGAATATGCTATGTCGTAAAAGATAACACTCCAGCTTAAATGAGATTATTTTTCTTGTGCTTGTAGCTCAGTTAAAAAAAAACCTCTATACTATCGAGATATGAATTTAAATCTTAAACTCACATAACCATTATGCATGTCATACTTATACAACAGCACTATATTTCAGGCATCGTTTTATTAACTCCCTGATTAACACATAGATTTTTACTTTCTCTACTACGTAGAGTAAGTAGGGGAAGTATTGTATTCCACCCAAAAATTTGATACCGAGATGTCACCGGAAATATATGTTTTGACACACCCTGAATCCAAAATAAAAACATTTTTGGAAACATGTCCGTGTGTGTGTCTGTGAACAGCATAACTCAGAAACGAACAGTCGGGTAAACACCAAACTTGGGATTTAGGTTCAGTATCTTCCAGAGATGCGACACGAAGGTTTTCAAGAAAATCCCCCCACCCCAGATTACCCTTTACATGGAATATTTTTCGAAAATTTTAATTTTCTCAAAAATAGTTCTAACGATTTAGATTAAAATATCATATGTTTAAGATATTTTCATGACAAATAAAATGTATATCTTGAGTTTTCTAGGAATGTCTCCAAAAGTGTTCTTCATTGTGAACGACTTTTGCATAACTGGTAAACCATAAGAGATAGACAAATTTTTACTGCACAAAAAATGTAGATCGTGTTAAAATACACAATTTATGTCATTATACATTTTCTTGTTGAGTGAAACATTTTCGAGATATTGCTTGTTATTCCCGTAAATTTTTCAATGCTTATTTTCTCAAATGGGAATTCGTTATTCATTTTTTTGTTTTGGATATGCAAAGAGTATTAATCTGTGGCAAAGAGAATGGTGCTGCATCTAGCAACCAGCTATTAAGAGATATACCTATGCGTAAAGGCTACTGTATTTCTATATTGCCCTTGCAAATACAAAACAAGGGGAACATAGTACGCCTTAAGCGATAGTCAAATATTTTTAGAACTGGTCGCTATGTGTAAAATGTAATTCTCTTTGCATGTCAAAAGGTCGTATCTGCAAATATTTATCTCGATTAATATGAAATAGATGGAGAATAAGAGTTTGTAAAAATAGTTTGTACAAGAGTAGAGAAAGTCATGTGAGTGTAACACGTCAGATTTTTTTGCACCAGTAACTTTAAAACATGTATTTCCGTTGAAATCTTGATAGGTTTGAATTTTGGGGGTAATACAACAGCCTATAATACGTTGTAGAGAAAGTGAAGAGTTTCTGTAACAACAATAATAATCATAAGCATCATAATATGTGTGAATAAAATTCGAAGTAAGATTCTAGGTCGGTGATGCAATTCGGCATAGCTTCTAAATTTTAGGACTTGTTTTTACAAACTACAGGCTAAGAAGATCTCAGGTGATACATTCTCAAGATTTTTGTACCAGTGACATTTCACATTTTATAGTATTCATATAAAAAGCCATTCTTCTTTTCACATTACGTTACAATGTACAGTGCTTTTTCTTCACAATGCGACCACCACAGGGCTGTAAGCGCGCCGGGCGTCGCAGCGCGGACTCAGGCAGTTATAATATCCCCGCAACCACTTCGCGTTCTATAGTTGCAATTACAATGATAATAAGCACATGCTTCATAAGAGATGTTGGAAAAGTTGACCTCCTCTATCCGCATATGTCTAACATCTTCTCCGGAAATTTGTATTCACACTCGAGAGTTCAACATCCGAACTGAGTGAATTTGTCGCCTGTTTTGTTTTAGTTCTTCCAGTCTATGGGGGTTTGTTGCATACATCTTATTTTTCATGTGAGTGGGTAAGTTTCTGTAACTGAATATTGTGAATTAATAAGATATAGCGCCGCTTCGTCGCAAAAGAACAGATATTGGAGTACAGAGAAACCCGATTTTACACAGAGATTCCCTTGCATGATCCAAAATTGGTGAGTAGTAAATGCATACAAAACAACATGACCTACATTCTTACTTTCTCTTCTACGTATAGTAAGTAGGGGAAGTATTGTATTGCACCCAAAAATTCGATACCGAGATTTCCCCGGAAATACATGTTTTGAGACCCCCTGAATCCAAAAAGGATTTTTGGAAACATGTCCGTGTGTGTGTGTCTGTCTGTCTGTGCGTCTGTGAACAGCATAACTCAGAAACGAGCAGTCGGATAAACACTAAACCTGACATTCAGGTTGAGTATTTTTCAGAGATGCGACACGAAGGTTTTCAAGAAAATCCCCCCACCCCAGATTACCCTTTACATGGAACATTTTTCGAAAATGTTAATTTTCTCAAAAATGGATCTAACGATTTTGATTAAAATATATGTTTAAGGTATTTTCATGAGAAATAAAATGTATATCTTGAATTTTCTGGGAATGTCTCCAAAAGCATTCTTCATTGTGAACGACTTTTGCATAACTGGTAAATCATAAGATAGACAAAATTTTACTACACAAAAAATGTAGATCCCGTTAAAATATACAATTTATGTCATATACTTTTTTTTGTTGAGTGAACCATTTTCGAGATATTGCTTGTTATTCTCTTAAATTTTCCAATACTTTTTCTCAAATGGGAATTCGTTATTCATTTGTGTATGTCCTAGACATACAAAGAGAATGGAATGCGCCACATAGCAACCAGCTCTTAAAAGATTTGACTATCGCTTAAATTCTACCATATTCCCCTTGCATCTACAAGAAAATTAGCAATAAGATTAACATCTCGATTAACATGAAGCATATGGAGAATAAGGGTTTGTAAAAATAGTTTGTACAAGAGTAGGGAAAGTCATGTGAGTGTAACACATCAGAATTTTTGAACAAACAATAAATGCAGAGAGGCACAGGAATAACTTACACTATTTTTTGAACGGCTGAATGTCATTCTGAATTTTTCCAACAAGACTTTCCCACCGCTCATATACCTGATGAGTCATTAAATTTAATTCCGAAAATGTGTGAAAATAGAATAATTAGTAGAGAAAATAACTCTCACGATCCTCTGATTTAACTTAGTTGATTTTTCTCTATCGGGGAACTTGAAAAGTAAGGTGTGTGCAACAAATCCCATACATTGAAAGAACTAAAATAAAACATCAGACTTGAACTCACGCAATCTCGGACATTGAACTCTGAAGTTGAATGAAAATTTCCTGAGAAGATGCCAGAAATATGTGTATAGAGGACATTTTCAGCATCTCTTATGATAAGATGTGTACTTATTATCATTATAACTGTAAATATGAGAATTTGACGCAATTGCGGGGATATTATGTGTTTCGGTGGGAGTCCGAGCTGCGGCGGCCGGCGCGTGAGCTACCGTGCGGTGGCCGAAGTGTGAAAGAGAAGCACTGTTTTTACTTTCCGTACTGCTTACCTATAGTAAGTAGAGAAACTGTTACACTGATCCAAATCGTTGCTTATTTTTGAGAAAATAGGTGTAAAAGGATTTTTCACGTAAAATGTGTATGTCTCCTCCTTGGAAGATGCTGAACTCAAATACCAATTAGTATTTATTGGGCTTTTCGTTTTCGAGTTATTTTGTCCTTCCTTTCTCTTTCTCTCTCTCTCTGTCTCTCCCTCTCTTACACACACATACATACCGACATTGTAGCCGAAGTCGTTACGGACTCGTGAATGGAAGTTTGCGGTTCAAATCCTACCAGGACCGTCCTGACTGATTCAGGCTTTTCTTTTCCAAGTTTTCCTCAATCCTCAGAGCTAACAATTGCCGGGAAGTACCCTAAACTTAGGCCCGGAATGCTCCCTTCCAAAATTTCTTTTCAGAATTATAATTTCATTTCATACATTTATGACCACCGTCTGTGGTGCCATATTTGTATAAACGGGGGTTAAGCACTACTAAACACTCACAAACACATAGGGTTTTACTTTCTCTACTACGTATAGTAAGTAGGGGAAGTATTGTATTCCACCCAAAAATTCGATACCGATATTTCACCGGAAATACATGTTTTGAGACCCCCTGAATCCAAAAAAAGCATTTTTGGAAACATGTCCGTGTGTGTGTCTGTGTGTCTGTGTGTGTGTGTGTCTGTCTGTGTGTGTGTCTGTGTCTGTCTGTGAACAGCATAACTCAGAAACGAACAGTCGGATAAACACCAAACTTGGTATTTAGGTTTAGTATCTTCCAGAGATGCGACACGAAGGTTTTCAAGAAAATCCCCACCCCAGACTACCCTTTACATGGAAGATTTTTCGAAAATTTAATTTTCTCAAAAATGGCTCTAACGATTTTGATTAAAATATCATGTTTAAGATATTTTTATGACAAATACAATGTATATCTTGAATTTCCTGGGAATGTCTCCAAAAGTATTCTTCATTGTGAACGACTTTTGCATAACTGGTAAACCATAAGGGATAGACAAAAGTTTACTACACAACAAATGTAGATCGCGTTAAAATACACAATTTATGTCATATACATGTTTTTGTTGAGTGAACCATTTTCGAGATATTGCTTGTTATTCCCTTAAAATTTTCAATACTTTTCTCAAATGGGAATTGGTTATTCATTTTTTTTTGTCTTGGATATGCAAAGAGTATTAATCTGTGGCAAAGTTAATGGTGCTGCACCTAGCAACCAGCTATTAAGAGATATGTATGTGCTTAAAGGCTACTGTATTTCCAAATTGCCCTTATAAATATATATTCCCCTTACATCTACAAGAAAATTAGCAATAAGATAGAGGCTGCAAATGTTTATCTCGATTAACCTGAAGCATATGGAGAACAAGCGTTTGTAAAAATAGTTTGTACAAGAGTAGCGAAAGTCATGTGAGTGTAACACATCAGATTTTTTTTTGTAAAATGTTTTTTTTTGCACCAGTGGACTTTAAAACATAGATTTTTTATGTAATAGCCTATAATATGTTGTAGAGAAAGTGAAAAGTTTTTGTAACATCAACAATAATAATCTAATCATCATAATATGTGTGAATAAAACTCGAAGTAAGATTCTAGGTCGGTGATGCAATTCGTCATAGTTTCTCCACTCCCAGCTTAAATCAGAGTAATCAAAAGGTGGTTGTTATAGAGGGCTTTGGTAGCTAGCGGGTTAATAGAAAATTAGAATTATATCGGGTATGAGCGTATGGTAGCGTGTCATTAAACATCTTAAAATATATCCTGAAATTCATAAATTTGTGGAAATAGAAATTCATACCCATAGTAAGCAATATAGGCAGTATTTATATAACTTCGGAATTTTTCAGGTTAAAAGGATACGTTGAATATAACCGTGACAATCAAGACTTTTAAACGTCTCCCTTTAAATTATATGCAGTTATAGAAAAGTAGTGTTATAAATCACGTAAGTCGCAAGATTTGTAATAGTGTCTGACATCACCTCTGGAACACCCAGTAGGTGACAACATTTTGTGTAATACCCAGTTGCTGGCAGTAGTAGAGATTACTACGGTTGTGGTCGTCACCGCTGATGCGCAAGCTAAACGTTGTCTGCAACTGATGAGCGCGCTTCAAACAGCTGGCCTGTTGGTCTAGGGGTATGATTCTCGCTTCGGGTGCGAGAGGTCCCGGGTTCAAATCCCGGACAGGCCCGACTGTTTTTAAACAACTCCAAGCAATTAGGTTCGAACTGAATGTTGTTATACATAAGTTTACCGAACTAAAAAGAATGTATTTAAGAGAAGAATTAAAAAATAGCGAAACGAAAAAAGAGACATTATATGCAACTTTTATGTGAAATTAACAGTGCTAGAATGAGAGTTAAGTTGAACTTTTGTCTTGTTTATTGGAAAGCAATTAATCGATTATTAAAAGTAATCTATATAATATACCACCTAAAATTGAGAGATTTCTAAATATGTATTATTTATTTTATGTATATATACACTCAGAAACCATTATTTTTATTTCTATGACACGAATGGCGGCCGCCGGGTATAACTCGTAGCAGGTATAAGGTCGAATGAACTCGCTCTGCGGTAGCCTATCTTAAGTACCTATGGGGATAAGGGCATTAATTTAATATTGTTTCCCATGGTGGAATAACGTTATGTGAAGCTGTATGTAATTATCATGGTGTGTTCTACATAACAATGGTAGTTATTGTGTTAAGTTTTATTTGAATTGTGGAGTCAGCTTGAATTTATACAGAAATTTCCCGATGTCACCGTTGCTAACAAATACACAGATTAAAGATACTGCATTTCTGTTATACAAGAAGAAACATAACCCTAGCAGTTCTAATAGAGGAAACATTAGACTAATTAGGGGCTGTCGTGAAAAGAAGTCCAAAGAAATCTCTGTATCCTCGCATTACGTGTTTTTGGTGGCAGATTAATTGACTCACTCTCCAGATCTGAACCCAAGCGATTATCTGCGGGGAGTACTTAAAGATAAAGTTTATGCAACATATTCCCATACGCTCTACGAATTAAGAGGCAGTATCTAGTATGTATTCTCCAATATTTCGAGTGTTCAACATTGCATTCAATAAGTGGGAGCATTATTACTTTCTCTACTACGTATAGTAAGTAGGGGAAGTATTGCATTCCACCCAAAAATTCGATACCGAGATTTCGCATGAAATACATGTTTTGAGACCCCCTGAATCCAAAAAAAGCATTTTTGGAAACATATCTATGTGTGTGTGTCTGTGAACAGCATAACACAGAAACGAACAGTCGGATAAACTTGCTATTTAGGCTCAGTATCTTCCAGAGATGCGACACGAAGGTTTTCAAGAAAATCCCCCCACCCCAGATTACTCTTTACACGGAAAATTTTCGAAAATTTTAATTTTCTCAAAAATGACTGTAACGATTTTGATTAAAATATTATATGTTTAAGATATTTTCATGACAAATTAAATGTATATCTTGAATTTTCTGGGAATGTCTCCAAAAGTATTCTTCATTGTGAACGCCTTTTGCATAACTGATACACCATAAGAGATAGACAAAATTTTACTACACAAAAAATGTAGATCGCGTTAAAATACACAATTTATGTTATATACATTTTTTTTGAGGGAACCATTTTCGAGATATTGCTTGTTATTCCCTTAAATTTTCCGATACTTATACTTTTTCTCAAATTCGTCATTCAATTTTTTTTCCTGGTAATGCAAAGTGAATGGAATACTCCACATAGCAACCAGCTCTTAAAATATTTGACTATCGCTTAAAGCCTACCAATTCCTCTTGCATCTACAAGAAAATTAGAAATAAGATTAACATCTCGATATCTCGATTAACATGAAGCATATGGAGAATAAGCGTTTGTAAAAATAGTTTGTGCAAGAGTAGGGAAAGTTATGTGAGTGTAACACATCAGATTTTTTAATACATTTTATCACAAGTATTCTCCTGTTTTGCATCGTTAGCATTATCTAGGGAAGAAACTGCAAGCCAATCCGAACGGATACGTGACATGGGAGAAGCGTGCGATGTCGCATCATTCAAGAAAAAACCGGTATATTTGACAGACTCTTATCAAAATAATGCAGGGAAATAATGAGTTGTCTCGAACCCCAAAGGGTCGTGCCGCCAAGGTTGCGTACCACTTCTCAATGTACCCAAGTTCATTCTGAGATTTATACATTTGAGGCAAAAATAAAATGTAAACAAATGCACTCAGAAGGTGCATTGCTTTTAGTTTCAGAAAGTAGCTTTTTGCTCAAAGACCTTATGAAGCAAGAGGGCAGTGTAAGTTTGGTATACGTGAATGAGTTCGTTGACGCCTGTCTAAGCACATTCTTGCAGAAGTCTGCATGTGTAGAAAAACAGGTCCTTACATAACAGCTTTGTTTTTATAACCCAGTGTCCTTCAAAAAATCCCCTAAGACAAGCGCCTCCAACTTGTATTCTGTTTGTCTTATTTACAGCATTAAGCAAAACATCAAAACATTTGACATCTTGTCTTTTTAACGTCATTTCTCTTGTTACGTTCTAAAGTGATCTTTGTTAGTTTCGGGAATAAATATATTATTATTGATCTTTTACAATTTCAAGCGCCGTCTAAAAATGGTATATCCCACACATGTTACTCGCGATGTGTGGAAAGAGTATGGAATTTCAAAGCCAAAATACAGCGACCCGCTTTTAAACATCTGAGGATCGCTTCATTCTTCTATATCCAGCCCGTATGTACAACGAAATGTGTAATGAAACTATTTCTGCAAAGCTTAGCGGTTAACAAGAATGTAAAATTAAGCGATAGTGGATAGAGAAAGTCATGTGAATGTAATGTATAGACTGTTCTTTTGTCAGGGAATCCAAAATGCGTATTTCAATTGATATCTCAGTGCCGAAATAACTATGTTTGTAATCAATAGTAGTGAAAAATGAAGTCAGAAGAGAGAGACATTGATAGAAAGAGGGCTACAAATGGGAGTGAAGGTGTGGGTGGAGTGCAAGCGCGTGCTATTCTTATGTCGCATACTTTTACCTTCGGCTATTGTATGTAATAACGTTATTAATAATAACAGGTTAGCAATACGTGCACGTGCATATAAGTGGCGGACTGGCGCTGGGGAAAACTCTCCGCTCATTTCTTATTTCGATACCTCTATGATAATGAAATGTTTAATTACTATAATAGGCCTTGGAATCATATCCAAATTCATAGTTTAACTTTATCACTGGAGGTCCTTGCAAAAACTGCTATACTTATTGTTTACGAAAATAAGAGTAGCAACAATAAATATAGTTAAAAAAGCTTCATTAGTTTGATTAGATATTTGGTATTTGTTTGGCAGCCATCAATAGTGAACTCTCTCAGCGAATTTGTAAACATGGATAAAACTGGCCATCGTTATGTGATACAATACTTTCATTTGAAAGGACTTAGTCCAACTAATATTAAAGCTGAACTAGATTCTACTCTGGGGGAGTTTGCTGCTTCGTTTACAACAGCAAAATATTGTGTGGCAGAGTTTAAGCGAGGCCGTACGAGCTGCCAAGACGAACATCGCAGTGATCGACCAAATGAGGTGTCCACGCCAGAAGTTGTGAAGAAAATCCACAAAATGGTATTAAATGACTGTCGACTGAAAGTGCGCGAGCTAGCAGACACTGTAGGCATTTCAAAAAGTGCTGTATATCGCATACCGCTGAAAATTTAGGTATGAGAAAGCTATTCGCAAGATAGGTGCCGCGTTTACTCACAATGGAACAAAAGCAGCGTCGTAAGGATGTTTCAGTCCAGTGTTTGGAGATGTTTCGCTGCAGTAAAACCGAGTTTTGTGTCGATTCATAACCATGGATGAAACACACCTGAGACGAAAGAACAGTCAAAACCTTGGATTGATAGGGGAGAATCGGCTCCAAAGAAGGTGAGACAGTTCCATTTACAGGCAAGGTCATGGCGTCAGTTTTTTTGGAATGTGTGTGGAATAATTTTCATTGTTTATCTTCAAAAAGGAAAAGCAATCAATAGTGTGTGTTATGAAAGCTTACTGCAACGTATGAATGATGAAATCAAGCAAAAACGGCCGCATTTAGCGAAAAAGAAAGTTCTGTTTCACAAGACAATGCACCAGTTTACATATCCATTATCGCCATGGCCAAAATCAATGAGTTAAGGTTCGAATTGATTCCTCATGCACCCTATTCACCATACTTAGACCCTCTTATTATTTTCTCCTTCCAAAGTTGAAAAAATAGCTTGGCGGTAAAGGATTTGCCATCAATGAAGAGGTGGAGTTTGCAGTTGATGTCTATTTTGCAGAACTCGACAGTTCTCAGTATAAACAGGGTATCGAAGCTATTGAACATTACTGGGAAAAGTTTATCGAGCTGAAAGGAAACTATGTAGAGAAATAAAGATGTCTTTTCCCAAAAATGTCTGTGTTTTCTTTATTAGGTCGTGTACTTCTGGGACAGCTCTCGTATTTTTATATATCTTCTACGAGTATAAACTATTATTACGGACACACCTATAAGAAAAACCTAGTACCATTATAATTTCGTTATAGATACAAGAGGGTTACATGAGGCTGAAGCGAGGCCTGGCTTTGAAATGCCATACTCTTTGCAGGGCATCACGAGAAACAAACCAATTACGATTTAACACTTCAAAAAGTATAAAGTATCGAAAACTCAAGCCAATAACAACGCATATCTAAAGATGTTCAATGCCACAAAAAAAGCTTTATCTGTCATAAGCAGCGAATGAAGACGACTTCACGGGCCCTAAGCATATAATTACACACTTTTTACTTATATAAATATCCTAAGGGTACATATAGGTGAGAACTGTCCAAAATCCATTAAAAAATCTAGATTATTATCTTCTGCTTTTAATAATCTGTTAAACTTCTAGTTTCATAATCTGTATTTATTATCTGCCAGTGATGCGTAGAAGTGGTGTCACGTGCTTTTTTAAAAGTCCCTGTACACATGAAAAAAATCCCTTTTAAAACTTCAAAGCTGATTTTCTACTTTCTATTTTTTCTACGTTTTTGATACCCTAAATGTCCCACATTATACAATTTTTGTTCACTTTGAATAAACATTTTAGTGCAAAACCTGAAAAGTACAAATACAAAATTGTTGAAAGTGATTTTTTCTAAATAATTGATATTTATGAGCATATTAATTTATTACATTCGATTAGCATCCTAAAATTACCCAAAAAATTGCATTTACTAAGTTAATAATTTTTATGCCAAACTACAAGGGTAACAAAGGTATTTCTTCAGCGTTAATCTTTGTTTGGAATAAATATTAATAAAATTTTAACTGTGTGGAGCGTTTCCTGTTTATGGTTAAATAATTCTTTTAACAATTCATAACTTCAAAAATACTTAAGATATTGGAATCAAATTTGGTATGCACACTATTCCTTGCATTACAATGTCTAGTATAAATTTGAAGCAAACATATTCATAATTATGCAAATTAGCAATTTCACCTATATGTACCCTTAAACATATGATATCGTTACATAATACAAAAGATTGATGTGATACATTTACATGGCTTTCCTTTTATCGTTTATTAGTGGGCATAAAACTATTCCTACGAAAGCTTATTTTTATATCTGCTTCATTTTAATTCAAATAAACTTTTGCAGAAATAGCTGTACTACACATTTCTTATAGATACAAAGAGAACAGCGATAGTCAAATGTTCAAGAGGATCGCGAGAAACAACTGATCGTTGATAGGACTTTAAAAGAATGACTATGTATTGAATAATTCTTAACATTAATTAAGAATATCACGGAAACGGTTGATGCCACAAAAAAGTTATTTATAATAAATTGCGTGTTTTAAAGAGATCTATGTTTCTTGTGCAGTAGGTTTTCAAGCTTTTACCAGTTATACAAGTTTATACAAGATTCCTTCCGTACAAAGAGGACTTCAAGGCTATTCCCAGAAAATTCAAGATATAAATTTTATTTGTCATGTAAATATGATTAACATATGGTATTTTAATCAAAATAGTTAGAGCAATTTTTTAGAAAATAAAAAATTTCGAAATATCTTCCATGCAAAGGGTGGTTTATTTTCATAAAAATCTTTGTGTACTCGTATCTTTGGAAGGTACTGAACTTAAATGCCAAGTTTCTTTTTGATTCAACTTTTCGTCTTTGAGTTATGCTGTTCACAGACACACACACACACAAACCTTATACTAAAAATTACCCTTTTTGTATTCAGGGGGCCTCAAAACATGTATTTCCGGTGGAATCTTGATATCGAATTTTTGGATGGAATACAATACATTCTCTACCTACTAGATACATGGTAGAGAAAGTAAAAACGAAACTTTTTTCATGTAAAGGGTAGTTCACCGAGCGAGATGGCTCCGAGTAATGTGTGAGGCTCGCTTTCGGGAGATCCCAAGTTAGATTGCCGTTAGAACGGTCACTATGACGTGGGTTTGTTTCGCGATTTTCCCTGGTTTGTAGGCGAATGCAGGGGCGGATTATAAAATGCGGAACTTTTCTGTGCCGCATTTCCTGTCATTTCATTCCATGTCATGTTCCAGGGTTGAAGGATCAGACGTGAGGCGGTGGTTGAGGGACTGTCTCAATTCAGAGAGACTTCTCCGAGAGCGAAGATAGGCCTGTGGTGTGAGGGGTCCCAACGGCGACAGGATGTAGTATCTGAAGACGTTAGAGTCCCCTCCTGTGGCCGAGCCTGCCGCCTCGGATCTGATTGCCCTCCGTGTCCTTCGCTTCAGCTCTTCTTCCTCTTGGACGTTTTCAGAAGCAAAACACTGGCTGTACACATTAGCGCTCCACATCTCCTGATAACCAAAGGGTAGTTGTGGGGTTTTGTTTATTTGGAAAATGCCCAACTTAAACATCAAGTACGGTATTTATACCACGCTTCATTTATGCGTTATGCTGCTTAAGCACACACAATTTTCACTCATACATTAGTATAGATTTTCTCAAATTCAATTCAAAGTTCATTCACATAAAAAAAAAATCTGATGTGTTACACTCACATGACTTTCTCTACTCTTGTACACACTATTTTTAAAAAACGCCTATTCTCCATATGCTTCATGTTAATCGAGATATCGATATGTCAATCTTATTGGTAATTTTCTTGTAGATGCAAGGGGAATATGGTAGCTTTTAAGCGATAGTCAAATATTTTAACGCTGGTTGCTATGTGGTGCATTCCATTCTCTTTGCATGTCCAGGACATAAAAAAAATGAATAACGAATTTGAGAAAAAGTATAAGTATTGGAAAATTTAAGGAAATAACAAGCAATATCTCCAAAACGGTTCACTCAACAAAAGAAATGTATATGACATAAGTTGTGTATTTTAACGCGATCTACACTTTTTGTGTAGTAACATTTTGTGTATCTCTTATGGTTTACCAGTTATGCAAAAGTTGTTCACAATAAAGAATACTTTTGGAGACATTCCCAGAAAATTCGAGATATACATTTCATTTCCCATGACATTATCTTAAACATATGATATTTTCATCAAAATCGTTAGAGCCATTTTTGAGAAAATTAAAATTTTCGAAAAATCTTCCATGTAAAGGGTAGTTTGGGGTGGGGGGATTTTCTTGAAAACCATCGTGTCGCATCTCTGGAAGATACTGAACCTAAATACCAAGTTTGGTGCTTATCCGACTGTTCGTTTTTGAGTTATGCTGTTCACACACACACAGACACACACACAGACACACACACACACAGACACACAGACACACACACGGACATGTTTCCAAAAATTCTTTTTTTGGATTCAGGAGGTCTCAAAACATGTATTTCCGGTGAAATCTCGGTATCGAATTTTTGGGTGGAATGCAATACTTCCCCTACTTACTATACGTAGTAGAGAAAGTAATAAGATATACGTTTAATGTTTCCTTAATATCACAAACGTATGGATTTTATTCAGAACCATTTTTATAGCTTTGGAGGGGTAGACAGAATAACTTTTTTCCATGTAAAGCGTTATGTTGTTTGCCGGAATTGAATGAAAATCTTCATGCTGTAATACACTTAACTTAAACACCAAATTTGATACGAATTTTATTTGAGTTATGCTATTCATAAACAAAAAGAAATTGTGTTTGTGAAGATGTTTATTAGTGTTACAAGCATTTACTTAGTTTTGTTATAAATTATCTAATATACTCACATGTTTACAATATAATTAGGTAAATCACACACTATAATTTTTATATATCACTTTTATGTTGTACTTTTGTAATAATTTGTTGTGTAATGTCAAATTAGGCAAACCTTTAGTAAACAAAACCTTTTACCGTTACCGACATTTCACTGTAAATAAAGTTTTGTGTCTCAAAGAGTATTAAATAATAGCATTTTTTCAGAAATGTCTGTCTGTGTCTCTATGAACAGCATAACTCGAAAACGAAAAGTCGGATAAATACAAAACTTGGTATTTAAGTCTTACAAGAATGCGACAAATCCTTCACCACAAACTAGCCTTTACATAAAAAAATGTCGTTATTTTTTTTTTCAAAAATGGCTTTAACGCTTTTGACTATAACACCATCATGTTTAAGCTATTTTCATGACAAATGAAGTGTATATTCTCTAACAGACAGAAGAGAAGCTGGAGCACTGTGCCTACAGATGAAGTTGAGAACAATGGGTTCAGTTTTCTGAGCGAAGTCACTCAGGAATTACTAAAAATCACTTTCTGTTTCGCCAAATTTTGCTAGATCATACCATAATACTTGTAATGGGTTAGTTGAGCACTTCAATCAGATTTTAGCAAGTATGTTGAGTCACTTTGTTAATTCGAACAAAAAGAACTGGGATATTCTCTTGCCCAATGTCATCATCTCATATAAGTCTAGTGTTCAGGAAACTACTAAATGTTCCCTGGTCTTCCTAATGTACGGGAGAGAACGAGCGTTACCTCCTGCTGCCAAGCTAGCTGTCCCCCAGTTGCATTAACTGACATGGCTTTGTGTTGAAATGTTCTGGGTATAGCCTCTAAAGTTCTCTTCATTCTAACTGAGTTTTGTATAATTGGCAAACCGTAAGAGATACAAGAAGTATTAGTTCACAAAAATGTAGGTCACGTTAAAGCACACAATTTATGTCAAATAAGTTTTTTTGTAAAATGAACTATTTCCGAGATATTCTTTGCAATTGATTTGAATTTAAATAAACGGCGAAACTATCAAACATTTCACTTATTTGTATAGTCTTATAAACTGGAATTTTCTCTCTCATTTGACAAATATTTTATCCCTTTAGGCACAATACGTATATTTTAAACATATTCTTTTAGAAAAGTGGTGCATCTGCCATTTTGTACACCGAATTCTACACTATTTCAAAGAAAAAAATCTGAGTGTTACACTCACATGACTTTCTCTACTCTTGTACAAAACTATTTTTACAAACGCTTATCCTCCATATGCTTCATGTTAATCGAAATGTTAATCTTATTGCTAATTTTCTTGTAAGTGCAAGGGGAATATGGTAGGCTTTAAGCGATAGTCAAATATTTTAAGAGCTGGGTGCTATGTTGTGCATTCCTTCTCTTTGTATGTCCAGGAAATAAAAAAAATGAATAACGAATTCCCATTTGAGAAAAGCATTGAAACATTTAAGGGAATAACAAGAATATCTCGAAAATGGTTCACTCAACAAAAAAAATGTATATGACATAAATTGTGTATTTTAACGCGATCTACGCTTTTTGTGTAGTAAAATTTTGTCTATCTCTTATGGTTTACCAGATATGTAAAAGTCGTTCACAATGAAGAATACTTTTGGAGACATTCCCAGAAAATCCGAGATATACATTTTATTTTTCATGAAAGTATCTTAAATATATGATATTTTAATCAAAATCGTTAGAGCCATTTTTGAGAAAATTGAAATTTTCGAAAAATGTTCCATGTAAAGGGTAATCTGGTGTGGGGGGATTTTCTTGAAAACCTTCGTGTCGCGTTTCTGGAAGATACTGAACCTAAATACCAAGTTTGTGTTTATCCGACTGTTCGTTTCTGAGTTATGCTCTTCATAGACAGACAGACACGCACACTGACACACACAGACAGACACACACACACACGGACATGTTTCCAAAAATACTTTTTTGGGGATTCAGGAGGGCTCGAAACATGTATTCCCGTTGAAATCTCGGTATCGAATTTTTGGGTGAAATACAATACTTACCCTACTTACTATACGTAGTAGAGAAAGTAATTATAAATCCTATACTATTTGGAGTACAGAAGTACATTTTAGCTCATCTTTTAGACGAATCTTTCCTCTAGAAACTGGTATCATCTTTAAATATGGCAGCTTGCATATGTCCAAGCAATACAATTTGTGCTTCGTAAATTTTACTTTCGACATTTTACTTTGAATAGTGCTTTCCCTGAATGACATTTTCTGATATAAATCATCCTTTTCTCACGAAATACTAAATATATCTAAATTATATTGTTATGTATTGAAGTCAACACCTCGATGTTGTTAATGATCCATGTTGATATTAATAAGTGGGTTGGGGTTTAAAAAAAATAGTTGCTGATAAATTTTAATAAACGTTTGTATAGTTAAGCAAAAAGTCATATCTTCCTTAGTAAAACATATTATTGTAAAAACGTATATCAGTGAGTTAACCTGTATAAATTTTAATTTGATATGTTAAGGAGATATTAAAAGTCCTATCCCACCAATGTAAATTTTCTAAATTCATATCTATTATTCAAAAACTACTTAAGATACCAGATTAATTATACCATCCTGTTATTAAATTCATCAGTAATTATTTTTTTAAATAACCAACCATGTTATCAATGCCACAGTAAGTCCACAACAGAACTTAGAATTTGTTTTTATCTTTATAAAATTTGATTAGTTATCTTCAATAGTTTCTGGGAATACGGGTGATATATACCAGTAAAAGCTATTCAAGGCAAAAATGGAGAAAACAAGCTCACAAATATTTGCAAGGAAAGAAGCCATATGGCTTGAGCATACAGAAGCTGTCGTACTTAACAGTAGCACCAATGTTTAGAATAAAACTTCCCGTAACAGATGGACTAAGGTTTACCTTTCTACACTCTAGGTGTAGAAGTTATGACTTCTTCTATGAATTGATGCAGAATTCAGAGTACAAAATGGCAGATACAATACCAATTTTAAAAATATATTTAAAACGTAAATATCTTCCTACGAAGATAAAACATACAGCAATTATGGAGGCAATTCCAATTTATAAGACTGCATAAAAAATTAAACATATTATTTTTAGCAGTTTTCGCCATTTAGTCTCCCCCTAAATAGTTTCTAAGATAATGGGTCATAAAACCGAACGAGCTGGTGCCGCGGTAACACGTGTGACTCGCATTCGGGAAGTCCCGGGAGCGATCCTCGGCGATCGCCCACACTGACCCTGGGTTTTTCTTGATTTCCCCGGGTTGGCAGGCAAATGCTGGGGTGGTTACTTCTCTACCACTATTTCCTTTCAATCATTTCTCTTTCATTCGGTTTCTTTCTCATTTTTCAGGTTTCGTGGCGTATGCCAGTGTAGGACAAATGCTGCGGATGCATCCTCAGTGGAAAGAGGACTCCCCGCGTAACCAGAGGCTGCTTGATTTGTGGGTCGTTCTTCACTCTCTCGTCGGCTCCAGCAGTGGGATGCGTCTGTCAGCTTGGAAGTGTTAGGGACATCCGTCTCTGTGGCCTGTCTGGCTGCGGCCTGTAGCCTCTTGCGGTTCCTTCACCTCACCCCTTCCTCCTGGAGGGTGGTAACCGAAATAGATCTGTGTAGGTCGCAGTGCGAGATGTCCGTTGAATCACCTATGTGCCATAAAGTTAGCAAATTTAACATTGACGGGATAGGACTTTTAGTCTTCCCTTAAATACTTATACTTCTTTCAAGTGGTAGATTAAATTAGATTAGATGAAGGGGATTTTTGTTGGAGTTTTGTCAATATCCCGCACTTCAGTCTAAAACACTTATTGTGCAATCCCATTGGGAAGAATGTTATCATTGTTTCCCAAAATCTGTTCCGTGAACAAGTTGGTTCCAAAGTCAGCATCCTTTCCTAGATCTTCTGTTATTATGGAAAGAGTGAGCCTTTTTCATGCCATGGGCAGTCAATGTGTGAGGCAGTTTTCTCATCTCTTTGCACCTTCTATAAACGTGTTCTTCCCTGTCGAGTCCTACTTTACGTAGATGTTTTCTGAAGTGACCATGTTCAGAACTTAATACAGCTACTTTCCTTATTTCTGTCCCATCAATCTCAGGGGAGATGAGGAAAGACACCTAACACCAGTTTTGTGGTTTGTCTTTTTCCGGGATAGGTTTGTCACTGGAATTGGTGTTTTCCCTAATCCATGCTTTTACCGAGATTTTGGTAGTACGTGTACTTATTCCAACTATGGGTTCAAGGTCAACATTGGGATCTAAGTACCACTTTTAGCCAGCTGATCAACTTTGTCATGTCCATAGATGCCCTGATGACCCGGCACCCACCGTATTTCAAGTTTGTTGCGAGATGACAGGGCAATTGGGATATTAGTATACCAGCTTTGATTTTACCTGGTCTGAGGAATTTCAAGTGGTAAGTCGCTATTCGTTCTTTCTCGAGTTCAGGTAAAGAACATGAAATTTCAAAGCCATCACATAGTGACACGCTTTTCAGAAATATGACCATTGCTTTGTCCTACTGTGTCCTTTTACCTACAATTAAATCTATAAATGTGTAATGAAAGTTGAAGCAGTACGTTCTGAGTAGCTAAATATAAAATTATAACCATACGTAAAACAAATATTAATAACAGTAGGAATAGTATTATTAAATAAGACTGGGAAGTGAATATTACATCCACGGTGAATATGGGTTGAAAATACATGCAGTGGTTTTTCCCTTATTCTAACCGAGTGAGAGGAGAATACGCTTTGTTAGTGTACCGTTAGGTCGCCTGAAAATCACATGTGTAGAAAACGGCCAATGCTGCCCGATAGCTTCAGGCATCTAATAAGAAAGCAGGCAGAAATCATGTGATGGTGAAATGGGGAGGTGGGAATTTTGAAGTAAAGAAACAAGGGAGTTTAGAAGGCACACTTCTTCTTCTTCTTCGTGGTAGTTCCTTGGAGGTTGTTCGGAAAATAAATGTGCCGGTGGATAGGGGCGATGGTATGAAGCACAGCAGTAAAGAAATGCGCGAGCGTGTGTGTGGCGAGGAGTCAAATTTTAAAAAGGTGACGGGAAATAAACGGGCAAGAAAATGAATCAGTCGTATTAACCACTAACCCTAGATCCAAGATGCATGAGAATCGCTGAGCTAGCATCGAACCCGGGACCATTCCCGCAAACCCCGTGCCGCAAAATTGGCGCATCAGTACCACCGCAAAGTTTGTCTGGATTAACAAGAGGTAGATCGAAGAGTGAGTAGAGAAATGTATGCGAATGCAATACAGTATATGGTTTTATTATTATTATCGGCTGATATGTGATGTACCAGTAACATGCATGTATTATAGATATCATAGAAGTTGACGCGATTGTTTGCATGTTCTACAGATTCACATATGGAGATACAGGAGACATTATTTTCAATAGAAGGTATTTTCTTGACATGTACAGACAGAGAAATATAAAACAAAAGATTGAGTTGGCGTTAAGACAACAAGGATGGGATAACAAAGGCTGTTGAACCTGCAGTGCCCTTATTCAGAAACCACGTGTAATACTTTTATGGCTTACCTGATAGAACATTTGCTTCCCACCAGGTCTTCTGTTCGCTGGCTGATGTCGCAGTTTACCCCAACAGCGCAACTATCATGGATGTATACTGCTGCACACATTTAACAGGCAGTACGCGTGACAAGTAATTGTGCGAGTTTTTACTTTCCTTACTATCGATATTGAGATTTCACCGCAGTTACACCGATTGAGCCTCGCTAAATAAACACAATTTTATGTGATACATTCACATGACTTTCTCTACCCTCTATTGTTTATTAATGGGTATACAAACTATTCCTACTAAACCTTATGTTTCTAGCTACTACATTTTAATCCAAATAAATCTTTACAGAAATAGCTACATTACACATTTCGTTATAGATACAAGGAGAACAGCGATAGTCAAATGTTTAAGAACTGGATGCTATACGCTAGTCTTAAACCTCCGTACTGTTTCCAGCAATCGCGAGGAATGACTGAGTGTTGATAGGCATTTAAGCAAATGAACAATTCGAACCATTAATAATGGGTATCTCAGAAATGGCTTATACCGCAATAAAATTTATTTGATATAAATTGTATTTTTTAAAGAGATCTACACTTTTTGTGTAGTTCATTTTCGTCTATAACAAAGTTTGCCAGTTATACAAGATTATACAAAATTCCTTCCGAATGAAAAGCACTTCACAGGCTATTCCCATAAAATATGGGATATGCATTTTATTTGTCATGAAAATATCCTTAATATATGGTATTTTAGTCAAAATGGCTAGAGTCATTTATTTAGAAAATAAAAAATTTCGAAAAGATTCCATGTAAAATGTAGCCTGTGGTGGGGATTTTCTTGAAAATCTTAGTGTCGCATCTTTGGAAGGTGCTGAACCTAAATACTAAGTTTGATGTTGATCCGACTTTAGTTTTTGAGTCATGGTGTTAACACACACACCTTTTTCTAAAAATAGCTTTTTCAGGGGTCTCAAAATATGTATTTTTGGTGAAATCTCGATAACGAATTTTTGGGTGGAATGCACTACCTTCTCTACCTTCTATGTACATGGTAGAAAAAGTAAAAAGAAGCATATTTAGAAAAAGGTCTTTGTCTATGTGAACAACATTACTCAAAACGAAACAGCCGGTTAAATACAAAACTTGGGTTTATATAATCTCCAGCATCATTCAAGGATGCGATACGAAGATTTTCAAGATATCTTCCCTCCGCTTCCAACTACTCTTTAAATGGCAACATTTTCGTTTGTTTTATTTCAAAAATAACTCTAAGAAATTGATTAAAATATCATATATTTAAGATAATTACATTGCAAATAAAATATATATCTTGAATGCGAATACCTTTTATAATTGATAAATCTTAAGAGATCGAGCTAGGTGGCACCACGGTAACGGGAGTGACTCACATTCGAGAGCTCCAGTTCATACTCCTGGGGCCGACCAACCTGACGAAAGGTTTATTCGCAAGTTTCCTCGGTCGCTATGCGAACACTGGGTTGGATAATTTGATCCGTAAATTTTCTTATCATGCCTTTCACCATTACATTTAATTTCCTTCTTCTTCACCGCCATATCAGGCATCGGGTTCATCTCCCATCTTGGATGTGCTATGATCTAGAGTTTGCTTGCTCCTCGACAGGTACTGGCCCAAGCCATTGTCTTGCAAGTCCTACCAAGAAGAGAGTAATCTGAAAAAGAAAAAGGAGATAATGTTTAAGAGACAGACAAATTCTTACTACACAGAAGATGTAGTTCTAATTAAAGTACACAATTTATTTCAAATAAAATTATCTATGTCGTTTACTAGTTCGGAAATATTCTTTGTTATTGGTTTGAATTTTAAAATAATTGGTTTTTTCTCTAACACGTGCATAGTAGGTAGAGCAGGTATTGCATTACATTCAAAAATTTCATACCGAAATTTCACCGGAAATACATGTCCCAAAGCCACTAAATACAAAAACGCATAAATAGAAAAAGGCCCGTGTGTGTGTCTGTGAACAGCATAATTCAAAAACGAAAAATTGGATAAGTACCAATCTTGGTATTTAAGTTTAGTATCTTCAAAGGAGACACGAAGATTTTTAATAAAATGTCCCCACCGCAACTACCCTTTACATGGAACATTTTTCAAACATTTTGATTTTCTAAAAAGTAGCTGTAACGATTTTTATTAAAATGCCATATAAGCTAACTAGAAAGGAGAAACAGCTCAAGTGGGCCAGAACCTACCCTCCTTAACGCCCGCTCTATCCGAGGACTCTCACTCCCAAGGACGTACGACAACGCCCGGGACAGAGTCCTGATGGGGGAGGGGCTGACGGATCAAAGAATGGGAGACCAGGGTGGGTGATCACCCACACGCCCGAAATGAGTGGATGATAGATGCAAATGAGATATGAATGAGAGGAAATGTGATGATGGAGCACCGGTGGAATGAAACATGGCGGGAAAACTGGAGAACCCCAGACGCTGCTTTGTCCGCCACAAATCACATATGCGGGTCTCTGGGATTGAACCGGGTCACCTTGTTGAGAGGCGAGCGGTCTAACCACTCGGCCACGGTGCCGCACCCAAAAGAAGCATACCTATATGAAAGATATTTACATGATAAATAAAATGTATATCATGAATTTTCTGGGAATAGCCTGTGAAATTATCTTCATTCGAAAGAAATTTTGTATAATGTTATATAACTGGTAAACGTTAAGCGATAGACGAAAACGTACTACACAAAAAATGTAGAGCTATATAAAACACACAATTTATTTCAAATTACTTTTTTGTGGCGTACGCCACTTCTGAGTTATCCGTTATTAATGGTTCGGATTGTTCATTACTTGGTCATTTTCTTAATTCCTGTCAACTTTCACTTGTTTCTCGCGATTGCATGGAAACAATATGAAATTTAACGGCCAGTATATGGCGTCCAGTTCTTAAACATTTGACTATCGCTGTCTGTTTGTATCTTTAACGACATGTGTAATGTAGCTCTTTCTGCAAAGGTTTATTTGGATTAAAATGTAGATAGAGAAATAAGGTTTAGTAACAATAGTTTGTATACCCACTAATAAAAATAGAGGGTAGACAAAGTATTGTGAATGTATCAGATCAAATTTTTTTCTCGTGCTCATGCAAAGAGTATAGAATGTTATGTGAATGTAACACAAAAGATTAGTTGAAATGCTTCTACCTTAGTAATAAGGAGGAATCAGTCGTTACGGAAATCGCCTTACCAACCCAAATGCTGAGTTTTATGGTCTCGTGAATAGAGTCATTAAAATCTGTTAGGTAGAAAATTCCTTTCTTGTTGTTAATGATATATGAGTGTCCAGTCCGTCCCTGTGTATACACTTCTTGCACACGTGTTCTTTGTATGGAAATGGGAGTCATGCGTGGGTTGAGAGAGGGTTTGTGCATGACAACAGTATGTAAGTCAAGGACAAGGGTGAATATTAGGGGTCGATATTCACCCTAGGGGTCCTTACGAGTAGGCGTTACTCTCTGGGGTTGCTGCAACAAGTTATGGCAAGCATATCTTGGGCCCATTCACTGGGCGTTTGGGTGCGTTCGCTGTCTGTCCATCTGTATGCATGAAACAACTCATGAACCGCTACGAACAGACTTAAAAATCTGACGTATTGCATTCACATTATCTTCTCTACTCTCTATCGTTTATTTTTATATAGCTTCTACAAAGCTTTTATACAACGTTTATTTTTCTATCCTCTTAATGTTAACCGTGATAAATGTTTTCAGAAATGGTTCATTATACATTTCGTTGAAGGTATCTACCAGAGGAATACAGGTAGCTGAAGCGATAATTAGATATTTACGTAAAAAGTGGGTCGCTGCTCTTGAAATTCTATACTCTTTGCACATCACCAGAAGCACATAAATGGGGATTTAGCACTTAAAAGTGATGTACTGGCAAATTCAATCTAATAACAATGAATATCACGGAAATGGCAAATGCCACAAGAATGTATTTGACATCACGCGAGATCTGCATTTTTTTACGCGGAAAGTTCTTATATATCTGTAATGGTTTACCAATTTTACAGAATTGATTTAGAATGAAGAGGTCTTCAAAAGCTATTTCCAGAAAATTCAAGACGTATATTTTAATGGTCATAAAAATATCTATGGTAATTTTTCAAAATCGTTTGAGAAAATAAAGTAATTTTTTTCATGTAAACGGTAGCTTGGGATGCTGAAATTTTCTTCAATATCTTCATGCCACATCTTTAGAAGACTGTGTACTTATATAGCAAGTTTGGTATTTATCCAACTTTTAGTTTTTGAGTTATGCTATTCACAAAACATTTGTTTTGAGTGAAATCTCGATATAGAATGTTTGGATGAAATACAAAACTCTAACCATAGATAGCTTTAGGGGATAGGTATAGGGTATACAACGTCAGGGGACACCTTTGCACTACAACCTACACAGATCTACTGGGGCCACCATGCCCCAGGAGGAACGGATGAAGCGAATGAACCACAGGAGAATACAGGCCGAGGGAAGACAAGCCACAGAGACGAGCAGAAGTCCATAACAAACATTTCCTGGCTCGAAGACCGGACCCATTACTGAAACTGCTCAGAGAGGCTGATGAAAGACTTGCAACCAGGCCACTCAATGGTTTCAACGGAACGGTTGCTCTTTCCTGGAGCAGTCCGGCACCTCCTTACACTGCGAAACCTGAAAGCACACTTCAAATATGAGAGGAAAGCGGAATGCATAGAGAAAGTAGAGGTACGAAATCGTGGTCGAAGAGAAACTACAGCAGCGTTCGCCTACCGACCAGGAAAAACAATGAAAAACCCAAAATCAGATTGGGCAGTCAGTGGGGAGCAAGTCTGGAATCTCCCGAATTGAGCCAACTCGTTTGTAGGAAAGTAAAAAATATTAAAAATGTTCAAAGTTTTATTTTTTCAAGACGTGTATTGCCTTAACCATTATAATTCGGAAAAGCAAAAGAAAGTAGGTAAAAAATTAGCGGACAAATTTTATTCAACAGCAGCCAGCTGCGTAAAACAAACTGGCGTCCAAAGAATGGTCGCATGTACATAAATTTATTTGAAACGCAGTGCCGCACATTCGAGATTTATGGGCGTACACACGCCCTGTCAGATCTCAGTGGTGATAATTTACTTTTCTTCGCGTTTTGAAATATGAAAGTATAATAAGGCGTATGAATATTTCGCTCACACGCAAACCGCCGAAGAAAGAATATCATCACCTCAAGGTCTGGATAACAAGCGATATTATCATCGCTTCTTCAGATTGCAATATTGTTTCGCTCGTGATTACCAGACAAAGATTTTGCTTTCTGCTACCTCACTGTGGGAAAAAGTCAGACAAGGAATTCCTCTGTTGTGTTGCATATTAGACATTCTCTCAGCATCAGTTGTGAAGATGTATAAGCCCTTAGCATAGGATCTAATGAATACTATCAATAAACTGTATGCTTTGACGAGATCTACATGTTTTGTGTAGTATAGGATAGGTTATACGACGGAAGTGGACACCTCGCGCACTGCGACCTACATAGACCTATTGTGTGTATAACACCCCCCCCAGGAGGAAGGGATAAAGTGAAGGAACCATAAGAGGCTACAGGTCACCGAGACACGCAGAAGTCCCTGAAGCTCCAGGCTTGAAGACTCGTCCCACTTTTGGAGCGATAACTGAACGACCCGTTAACCAAGCAGCCCTCTAGTATTCCAGTGTTTGTTCTTTCCTTTGAGCAAACATCCGCGCCGTCTCTCTGGCAGTGCCCTACGCCACGAAACCTAGAAGCACATTTGAAATATGAGGAGAAGAAATGAAAAGGAAATTGTGGTAGTTGAGAAATCACTCCAGCTTTCGCCTACCGGCCAGAGAAAACCACAAAAAACCTAAGATCAGAGTGTGCGTCGACGGGAACCGAACCTAGGACCTCACGAATGCAAGCCTCACACGGTACCTGGAAGCTATCTCACTCGGTGTTTTGTGTAGTAAGTTTTTGTCTATATCTTATGGTTTATCAATTACCCAAAATTTATCCAGAAAATTCAAAACATACCTTTTATTTGCAAAGCAAATATCTTAAACGTATAATAATTTAATTAAAAATCATTAATCCATTTTTGAGTAAATAAAAATAAAGAAAGATTTTCTATGTAAAGGGTAGCTTGGAGTGGGAGTATTTTCTTAGAGTCGTATCCTTTGTAGACGCTGAACTTAAATACCAAATTGGATATTTAGTGAAGATTTCCTTCCGAGTTATGCTACATATAAGTAAAGTGACTCCGCGGTTATCGTGAGTCTCGCATTCAGGAGGCCTCGGGTTAGGGACTGTGCAGTGTCGGTCGGTGTCGGACAGATAGCGCAGATGCTTGCTCGTTGGAAAGTTCTTTTCGGCACTGTCAGATGGCAGCTTTCTGTGAGCCGCCTCAGGGGGTCGATTTCTCCCCGGTTCTGCCAGAAGGAAGGCTTTTCAGAGCTTCCCGTCGGTGTGACCGGGCCATCAAGCTTGGAATTGTTAGGAACCTCTGCGTATCTCTGTCGGCTTGCCTGCCTGCGGCCTATACTCTCTTGCAGTTCCTTCACTCATCCGTTCCTCCCTGGAGGTTGTAAGCACAAAAGATCCGCTTCGAGGTGCAAGGTGTTCCCCCTGGTCTCTGGCCATAGTCATAGTAAAGCATGTGTGAAAATAACCCATCCTGTCTTTCTCGTTGTCAGCAGAGATGGTCGTGTTTTATAAACAGCTGCTTTCCTAATATACTGCGACGGTTATAGTTTTGTTTTGTAAGAACGTGATAAATCTAGTTTTATAAATTTCGAGATATTCAGGACAAAATTTGTTTAAGTAACTCCATGAAGTTGGCTTTAGAATTCTTATGAGTCATTTCCCAAATACCTGTGTAAGCAGGGGTTAGGTTGTATTATTTTTAGGCGAAATAATCACCAATAATAGAAGTTCGAATACGTGGGTGGATTATGTAAATCATGCTGACACCCGTTTACGTCAGTGCTCTCTAAAGCACTAGTCAGTATACTCGGGTATTTAAACTTCAATCCTTTAATCTTTAACCTAATCTTCAGTAATGCCGCAAGACCGATGGAAAGCTCAACCTTCTTCATAACCCAAGTAGATTTATCACTTGCATCCTTATCATTGTGTTTGCAATAACGTAGATAGACCTGCAGTCAGCTAATTCTTACCTACATGTAGTGTAGTGTAAAGTAGTACTGTAGTTAATTAAAGCAAATTTGGGACCAAAATTATGCGTAAACAATTTGCCACCCTTCACCACTGCTTATTTCGGCCAGCCCCCTGCTAAGCTTTGTTCTGCTGTCTGGAAACCTGAACCACGCCCTCAACCTCGTCCCCTCCCGTGAAGACGCCATGGCGCCGCCGTAATACTGAAACTACTATTTCCTATACAGATATTTCCCATGATTACCACAAACTGGAAAGAAAACAAGCGTTTTATACGAACAGTCTAGGAAATAAACGTTTTTTCTTCTTCTTTGCTCTATTTATTAGGCATGAGAATACACTCCTATGTTCTGAATCTTGATGTGGACTATGCTACTTCCATAAAATTGTTTTCTACAGCGATTGTCTCCTGTTCTGCAGCTAGGTTCACCTCCCACAGTTGTAGGACCACCCTCTGTGCCAAGTATCATTCCCAGCACTTGTGAAATATGGCACATAAAGTAAGATAACAATGCAAATAAGAACATCTGCGATATGGGATGGCCAATGACCCCACCTTGTATTGTCACAAGGGGTGTAAATCACGTGACCTCTTCGGCGCCACGGTATGCCTCCATAGGGTAGCGAAACAGTTGTGGACAGCTATTGCAATAAATCAAGTAGAGGATACAATCTGAGTTACAGACTGGTTCTCCAAATTCTTTTTAAGGTCAAAGGGCGACACCTTTGTAGTACATCAATGCTGTTGACATTACTTAATATAAATATTCTGATCCTGCAGATTTTGAAATCAAACAACATTTCCTTTTAGGAATATAGCAGATATTTTAATGTTCCATTTATATGCCGCCTTTAACACCTAAGATCATATCGGCGGTTTTTTACCCTTTGAACAATTGCTCATCAGCAGTTATGTTCACTCGCTTACAGTGGTGTTAATTTTTGGATTGGTATTACTTTTAGTTACTATATTAAATTCACACTCTCATTCACGCTTTTATAGTTTAGGGAGGATGAACCGAGCGTGATGGCTCAGGCGGCAAGTTCTGTGGCCCGCATTTGCTCCCAGGTTCGATTTCCTGTGACCGTCCCTCTGATCATAGTTTTTTTGTGGTTTTCCCTGGTCGCCAAGGCGAATGCCGGGTTGGTGTATTCTACGACGACTTCTCCTTTCTCTCATTTCCTCTCAGTTCATCATCATTTCACGCTTCAGGTGCGCTTTCAGGCCCTCTTGTGCCGGACAGATGCACATTGGAAAGATTTCTCCACGTGAACGCCATAGTGAGCTGTCCCTCCCTTTTAGGGACGCTGCGTCGCTCTCGTGCGATTCTTCGCCACTGGTGCGCGAGTGTTCAACCTGCAAATATTAGGGACTTCTGTGCGTCGCTGTCGGCCTGTCTGCCTGCGGACCTGGGACCTCCTTCGGCTCCTTCACCTTATGCCTGCCACCCCGGGGGGATGTAGCCACACAAGATTAAGCTGGTCTCAGCATCCCCCTCCGATAAGCGTATTCTACATTCTACCATGGGGAGGATGGGGAGAAAGGACACAATAAAATTGATTTCAAATAAGTTTTTTTTGTGTGCATAAGCCATTTCTGGGATGTCCTTTGCTAATGGTTCGAATTGTTCATTTCCTTTAAAGTTCCGTTAACACTTAGTTGTTTCTCGCGATTGCATGGAAACAGTATGGAATTTTAAGACCAAGATTAAGTGTTCAGTTCTTAAACATTTGACTGTTATGTTTGGTTTTTATCTACAAAGAAATGTGTATGTAACTATTGCTGCAAAGGTTTATTTGGATAAAAATGTTGTTGATAGAAAAACAAGCGTTATTAAGAATATTTTGTTTACCCACTAATAGATGATACAGGGTAGAGAAAGTCATCTGAATGTATCACATCAGACTTTTTCAATTGTAAGTCGCTATTTATGTTTTTCATGGTCAAGCAAAGAACATGTTACCTGCCGATCCGACTTTTAGAAATCTAAATATCGGTTTAGCCTACCTCTAATACCTAGTTCCATTTTATACCGCCTTCAACTTCTAAGGTCATATCGGCGTCTAATACCTAGAACGAATTTGCAAAAGTGTAATGAAGGTTTATCTGGATTACAATCGCTTGAGAAAAGTTTGGACTTGTAAACTTTCAACATGGGATATTTTGAATACACTATGAAAAAAACTTATTTAACATAATTTTGATAATCTTTACATTTTTTTCTGTCTGTGAAGCTTTGGTAGTTAAACAAAATTACAAAACTTCCATCAAATAAAGAGGAATTCACCGGCTATTACACAGGGAATTCAGGTTATGCCTACATTTCATTTCTCGTGTGAAAGTATCAAAGTATCATGCTGTTTTAATCAAAACTATTAGAGCCATTCTTTTGAGAAAATAAATAATAACGAAAAGTTTAAGGTGGAGGATTTTCTTAAAAGTGTTCGTATTGCATCTTTGGAATGGTTAAATTGCAATACTCAGTTTGATATTTATGCGAATTTCCGTTTTGAATTATATTATTTAAACACACACACACTTTTTCTCAAATTTCTTTCCTAATTCAGGAAAAGTTAAAAAGTATATTTCTGATGAAATCTCGAATACAATTCTTCCTATAAATACTACAGGTATGAAGGGAATGGAAGGTAAAAAAGGAAAGAAGAGCCCCGTTTTATTGTTGATCAAAACATCTTTAGAAATGTCACAGAAAATAATTATTTCATGTTTTAATTGTTTTCTAAAGAAAGACCAAACTAAGAAAGACCAAACTTTCATCTGCCCGCCGAGCTTTCAGAAGCTCGAGTAGCGAGTATGGCCACATTCTGCTCGGATAGGGAGGGATCGCCTCAGATAAAACCAAGCGATCTTGCGGAAGCTCGAGTACCAAGTATGGTCACAGCTCGTCCGAATAGGAAGGGACTTGTCTCAGATAAAATCGAGAGAAGTGTAGAAGCTCTAGTACCAAGTACGGTCACAGCTCGTCCAAAGGGGAGGGACTGGTCTCACATAAAACCGGACGAGCTTTCAGAAGCTTGAGTAGCAAGTACGGTCACAGTTCGTCCAAAGGGGAGGGACTGGTCTCACATAAAACCGGACGAGCTTTCAGAAGCTCGAGTAGCAAGTATGCCCACAGCTCGACCAAAGACGGAGGGACTGTCTCACATAAAACCGGACGAGCTTTCAGAAGCTCGAGTAACTAATATGGCCACAGCTCGTCCAAAGGGGGAGGGACTGGTCTCACATAAAACCGGACGAGCTTTCAGAAGCTTGAGTAGCTATTATGCTCATAGCTCGTCCGGATATGAAGGGACCGATCTCAGATAAAATCAAGCGAGCTTGGGAGTGACTATACGGCGATTTATACGTTTTTAATATAGATATATAACTCACTGCATTCACCTCCAGTGCCAAATTAAATGCGAGTTTCTTGAGGAGAGGTTGAGGTATTTACCATGACTGTTTTCGTTTTCATTGGCAGGACCTCTTTAGGAATTGGCATCATAACCTGTCGTGGCGCTGGAGACATACATAAACCAGTTGACCTCGTGACCTGGCCATTTAGATGCTTATGATCTTTGTTCGAGAGTCGATATACCACCAAGCGTTCGCTTGCTATTTGTCTCTGTATGCCATTGTCGAACACAAGGACTAGACATTCTTACGTCTCGCATTTAGCATAATGTGATGCCAAGGTAATGGCTTGCTTTTTTATAGTTCAGACGAATACCTATCCCACTGCACCAACCTCTTCCGTCCAGTCCACAATTATCATTACACGAGACATTGCAAAGTTCCTATGAAACAAACATATGATGTACTACATTCACTTGTCTTTCTCTGCCCACTAGCGTTTATCTTTTTATGTATATTGTACAAAATATTACTATAAAAGCTTATTACTTTCTCTACCGTATACCTTGTACGTAAAAAGGTATTGCATTCCACCTAAAAATCTGATATCTAGATTCAACGAAATACATGTTTTGATGCACCCTAAATTTAAACAAGGCATTTTAAGAACTGCTGTCACATTCAGTTGTTTCTCGCGATGTATTGGACAGTGACCCGCTCTTAAACATTTGATCATTTCGGTTTCCAATATCCCTCTTTCAGCTACAATGAACAGTGAAAAAGTTTACCTCCATTAACGTGAAGTAGACAGAAAAAAATTATGATGCGTTACATTCACATGACTTACTCTACTCAGTATTATTTATTTTTATATTTCTTCTACAATATTCTGTTACAAAAGTTTTATGTTTATATATACTTAAGGCTTATTGAGTTAACCGTTTACAGAAATGCTTTCATTATATAGTTCGTTGTAAGTGTACACAAAGAGACACATGTTTTAAAACCGGTCGCTGTATGCTGACTTTGAAATTCCACACTGTTTCCATGACATCGCGAGAAGCAACTGAATAGCGACAACACAAGAAACACGATGAAAGTAATGAAACATTCAAATCAATAATAACGGATAACTCTGAAATGGCTGATGACACAAAAAGTGTTAGTTGAACTAAATTGTGTGTTTTATAGAGATTTGCATTTCTTTTGTGTAGTATTTATTTTTTGTCTATTTCCTATAGTTTACACAACCGAGCGAAATGGCTCTGCGGTAACGAGTGAGGCTCGCATTCGGGAAGTCCTGGGTTTGACTCCCGGTGGCGCCCACTCTGACCATGAATTTTTCGGGTTTTCCCTGGTTGACACAAACCGAATAATAGAATGGTGTTTCTACCACTGGTTTCCTCTCTCCCCATTTACTCCATTTCATTACAACTACTCGGCCCTACTATAGAAGCCTCGACTACTGGGTCGTGTTTCCCCGGTCCCACTAGAAGGGGAAGATGCTTGTGGCCGGGTGTCAAGCCTGGAACTATTAGAGAACTCTGCGCGTCTCTGTCGACTTGCGCCGGCATCTATGCAACCCACACGTCTCCTGCGTTTCTCTCACCTCATTCGTTCCTCTCCAGTGCACAAAAGTTCCATTGGGGGTCGTGGTGTTGGGTATCCCCTCCGTTAACTAGTCCTATCCTGTCCTACTGTTTATACAATTGCATAATTTCTTCTGAATGAAGAGAAAATTCAAGATATTCATTTAATTTGTCATATCTTAAACAGGTGGTATTTTAATCAAAACCCCTATAGCCACTTATGAGAAAATAAAAAAACATTCGAAGACAAGTACACCGTAACAGGATGTTCACGACATAATCTTAATACTGAAGTTCCTTATACAGAAATGTATTATAGAGACATCCCACCAGCACTCTGCCATCACCAGTAGCTCTTGTAGATTTTTCTTCTGTCTAAACTACTTAAGGTGTGTTATACCGTCAATTCTTCTTCCCCAGTCTAGTCTTTGTTTACATCTCGCTATCTAATTGAGTATAATTTGGCGGCGACAGCACGATTTCCCACTTAAGAAGTAAGGTGCCTGGCTGGACCACATCCAAGATTGCGGAGGCAGGAGTAGCTCCATATCTTCGGCCCACACACCGCAGTGGGGTCTCTGAACCCTCCGCGCCTCGCATATTTTAATTACACGGTCAAACACTACACCAATATAACTGAGATCGCCCCCCCCGCCTCAGACTTCTGAACGAATTGTCAACTCTAGCTAAATGCAAACACATAATAATTTATTGGAAACGATAACGCCCTAATAGTCTAAGAGCGTCTCACATTCGGGTCAGAATAGCCAATTAGACTATGGGTAATTTGTTAAAAATTCCTATAAGTTTCTGCGCATACACCCAGCACAAATAAAATACATCTTCTCTAAAGCTGCACCAGGTAATGCAGCCAAAAGTTCACTGATAATTACGTAATCAGTCCCTCTTGAAATTACGAGGCGAGCTTTTAAAGTAAGTACAGACAATTTTTTAAAGAAATAACAGAACATTATTTTTCAAATACTTTATTATCATTCATTACGTTACACTTTACACTACTTCTCCACATAGTTACCGCCGTTATTCAGGCTCTTGTCGTAACGGAAAACCAGTTGTTGTATGGCTTCGTCAAAGAATGATGCCGCCTGTGATGAAAGTCTGCGCTTCTTGTTTCACAACCTCGTTGTCACTGAAATAGTTTACACCAAGGAATTTCTTTAAATGAATAAGCAGCTGAAAATCGCTTGGTGCCAAATCCGAACTGTAGGGAAGGTGGTCGAATTGTTTCCAACCAAATGATGCAATCAGATATTTAGTTTGTTTGTCCGCGTGTGGCGGGCGTTGTCACTCATTATTGTTTCCCCATAAGCCTCACACAATTGGCGATGAATGTTTACTGAGTAACATTTCTTGCATTCAAAAAGCGAATCGTTAATCTGACGTTACTGTCGGCGGGTCTTCGATTGTTTTGAAAATTTCGAAACGCTCTAACATTAGGATAACACAAAATGACGATCACTCACAGCTACATCTGGCTTCCAAACGAATGGAAGAAGTTATTGCGCATGTTCAAAGCCGGGACTGCAGCGCTGCAGCGGCAAAATATTAAAACGATTCTTACTTTAAAAATGCGTCTCGTAATAATATTAATATTACAAAGTGAGAAAATGTGTGTGTGTGTTCTATCGCCATTGAAAAGCCAAAGTCTTTCTGACTGTCATGGGGCTATAAAATAGCATCTAATTTAATTTCACAAATTACTAAAAATTGAAAAGGGTTTACAAAGCCCTTGCACTTGAATACGAACATATTAGAATTATAAAGGAACATACTTGTAAAGCAGGCCTGGACTTTTAGCTGAGAATGCCATGGAGTAGAAAATAATTAATCCATAGAGTACGGACTAAAACAAGACTAATGTCGCGGATACTTCATTCAAGCAATGTGTATGAAAATGGTCACACTTTAGTAATTAGACATACCAAAATAAAAGAGCATATATATACTGGGTGAATCACCTAATACCTGCACCGCAAATATTTCGGAAATGGAAAGTGCTATTGATGTGCAGTTTTCACAGCATTGATTGGTAGTCAGGGGCTCGTACATTTAGCCTATAAACAGATTTTAATAATACTGAGAAAATGTTTTTGAGCAAACATACAATTTTTTAAATGGAACAATGCCTAGTTAATCAACTGAATAAAAGTAGGGTAAATTAGAATGCCAGTGGTGTTTGTTGCAAGATTCTAGTGCAAGTTATTTTGAAACTTTTACGCACCGACACTTGTACAACCTGTGGTAGCACAAACTAAAGAAAAACAAAAGGGAATTACAATACTTCTGTGTATTCTTACAAGTAAAGAGAACATAGCCCTTCAAAGGTTGTGTTCAAAATGACCCCCGCACTTCAATACACGCTTCCAGTCTGCTATGGAAAGACTACTGCACACATTCCAGCATTTCAGCGGAAATTTCAGAGCAGGCAGCAGTAATACGTCGTTTCATATCGTCTGGTGTAGTTGGTACATGCTTGTAGAAGTGTCTTTCAGCCTTCCCCACAGAAAAATGTCTAAACGGGTCAGATCCGGTAAACGGGTCGGCCAAGGTACAGGGCCTCTTCGTGCAATCCAACGATTTGGAAACAATCCGTTAAGACAAGCTGTAGTACTTCGTGCACTATGGGCTGGACAGCCATCATGTTGGTACCACAGGTTCCTCCTAGTCTGCAAAGGAACGTCTTCTAGCATCTGTGGCAGATGGTCTGTCATCAGGCTGCGATATTTGTGCGAGTTTTTGTTCCTTCTATGAACAAAGGGCCTATCAGCTGATGGTCCACTATCCCATACCACACGTTTAAGCTTCATGGACGCTCGCGTTCCACCCGACGAAGCCAACTGGGATTGTCAACAGACCAATAGTGCATGCTTCTGCGGTTTACCTGGCCATGATTAGTAAATGTTGCCTCATCACTAAACAAGATAAATGATGAATCTGGAGTATCATGTCTTAATGCCCATGTACAAAAGTTAACGCGATTCTCAAAATCGTTTCCATGCAGCTCTTGATGGAGAGAGATGTGATAGGGGTGGAACCTATGTCGATGGAGAATGCGCAGTACACTTGCCTGACTTAGGCCACTTCCACGTGCGATTGTGCGGGAACTAATTTTCAGATCTACTGCAACGGCAGCCAAAACATTAATTTCTGCCTCTTCTCCAGTCACTTGTTTGTTTCTGTTACGTTTTCTAGTGCCACTTTCAGGTATTGGTTGAAGAGGTTGATAAATAATTGCCGAGATGGTTGACGTCTATTGGGATACGTTTCCGCATACACCGTACAGGAACGAACTGCATTCTTCCTACCCTCTCCATACACCATGAGCATGTCGGCTTTTTCTGCATTAGTAAACCCCATCTTCCACTCACGACTTACTGCTTGAACTGTCAGAAACTAACTGACTAGAAAGTCGCAATGCAATCAATGAACAGAAAACACAATGCAAACAAACATAACAACATCGTACCTAGCAACTAAGCAGGTAGAATGGGACAAACAATTGTTGGGGTGGAAAGTTTTCAAAATACGATTTCTCGTAAACCACTTGCACTAGAATCCTGCAACAAATACCATTGACATTCTAATTTACCCTACGTTTATTCTGTTCATGTAACTAGGCATTGTTCCATTTAAAAAATTGTATGTTTGCTAAAAAAAATACACTTTCTCAGTATTATTAAAATCTATTTATAGGCTAAATTACGAGCCCCTGGCTACCAATCAATGTGAAAACTGAACATCAATAGCAGTTTCCATTTCCGAAATATTTGCGGTGAAAGTTTTAGGTGATTCACGCTGTATAATGCTACGATGCCCATGAGATGTCAATGTCGGGTTCAAACTCGGCGGAGGGCGATGGATTCTTTCGGGCGTAAAAATCCTTAGCATGGTTTCCTTCGGAAGGGAAGTAAAGCCGGTGGTCCCGTACCGTAGATTTACGGCAGATAAAAGAACCTCAAGCCTGATAAAGAGATCTTAGCAAAATTTCCAGTCTTTCACGCCCAATATAGAATGGAACGCTAAGGACCATAGTAGTTAAAAAGCACCCATAAATGAAACTCAATTTAATTTTATGCCAATATAAAACAATGTAAAAATATTTTAATAAACCTCATGTTAAAAGGTTTTGTTTTATTTTCTTTATACCTATGATGTAATCAAGTTCGTTACCAACTTGTACAAAGAGACAAAATTGCTAGCATTAGAAATCAGTGAACCATAGTTTTTTAATTAACAACTGAGAATACTGTTTTTCTCGATGGTAACAGAGTATATATTATTTCCAAAGAGGTTAACTTGGTGGTCTGGGAGCGTGGAATCTTACATATTCACTAATTTTATCTCTATTTCGCTGTATATGTTAAGGGTTTCTATATTATGCAAAAGCTAGGACTGTTGCAGTTACAGTGAATTAACGGTTACCTGTAACAATTAAGTTATTTCTTTCCGTGGTTATCACGTTCGTAGTTACATTACATTAGCGCCCCGCGCAAATTTGCTCCTAAACAGCATTAATTTTTTATTCATACCCATTTACCCGCGATGTATAAAAACTCGTGCAACTATAATCGTATGTGAATAACCATCTTAATGCAGCGCGTGCAGCTTTCTGCCTGAATGCTGACTGGCCTGTCATCTGTAGCCTGTGGCCTATATTCGAAGCGATAAGCAACACGCTGTTATAAACAAATATGTACTTGCAACTCAGTGCGAGGATGATTCAAGTTGTAAATGAATTGTAATTAGTTCCCGGTAAGCGATGCCAATGCCGCGCATATGCAGTGAATGATGTCATCCAGGCTGGTAACCATCTCGTTTCTTCACTAACCGTTAACGCGATGACTAGTGTATTCGTTACTTTGGTAACCATTATTGGGTAACTAATTACTTTGCATTCGTTACTTTGGTAACCGTTATTAGGTAACTAGTGACTTTTAATTCTTTACTTTGGTAACCGTTACATTAAGGTAACCATTGCAAAGTAACCGTTACGTTATTTTCTGCCCATTTCTAGTGAAAACTGTGTACCTTTTATATTATTAAATAACTACAAGACTAAAAAGAAGGTAGAAAGGTTTTAAATTTCACCTACTGTTATTATCTAACAAATTACTCGAACATTCCGGTCGATGGTTGTTCCACAGCCAAAGGGTACTTATAGACATTTCCAGAACTTTGAAAGCTGTAGGGTGAGGTTAAGGAAGTCAGTCGTTCCGCCGATGTTTCACACCCTTTTACGTGAATATCGGGGGATTTTCCATCCGTTATTAGTAACAGCCGGAGCAGCACGAAATTATACTTTATAAGAAGTAAAGGGGAGGATTTACAATAAAAAAATCTTCTGGATCATTGTACAGTAATTTCATAAAACACGAGAGAAGGTAAATATGATTAATTCATTCGAATTTAAAAAGCTACACGTGCAACGTCAGAGAGCCAGCCAGTTAGGTTATACAAATATAGTTAAATTATTTGTAAATAATTTTAAAATATAGTTAAGTTATTTGTAAATAATTTTATATATACTTTTATATACAGGTTCCCCCAAAAAACCGTCCTTTTCAGTTTTATGTTTCCCGCATACCTAGGTGTAAATGAAGTTGTCGCATCATTGCTGTTCAAAGGGGCAGTGCAGGCACAAAGGGAAAGGTCACTGAGGTAGTGCTGGTGTCTACATGTGTTTACAGTTTTATATTTCCCACATACATAGGTGCAAAAGAAATTACCGCATCACTGCTGTTCAAAGAGGTAATGCAGGTACAAAGCGAACGGTCACTGAGGTATTGTGTTACTGCTGTCTGCAGGTATTTACGTGGTAGTTTCTTACCAATAAGCGTCGCTTGGTTGACTGCATGCATTCGAGACAAAAAGCTAACGTTCACCAACAATGAACACACCAATACAGCTACAATCTGTGCAGAGACGCACCAAAATGTAGCCGAGTCTTGAAGGCTGTGTTCTGAAGATTTTTAGACGCGGTATCTATCTTCTGCGCACATTTTATCTTTATTTATTTATATATTTATTTATTTTTACGTACAGAGATAGTATGAAGAATTGATGGATCATTTCAGGTAGAACGTGAGCCTGAGAGGTCCTTGCAGCAATTCGTCCAGTAAGGGGCGAGCATGTTTTTGCAAATGCTTATTATAAATGATGTACTAATAGAAAATAACCTAATTCTAACGCACCATTAGATGTAATAAAAATAGAATTTTGTTTAATCTTGTTAACTTTGCCGCACCAATTGGTGCAATATAGTTGTACTGATGGTAGATTAACTGGCAACTAAATGACTTAACACGTGTGCTCAGGCTTGCGTCAAGTGACAATCCTGAATTCCGTGAATGGGCAATTGGTTATTAAATAACCGATAATAATCCCTCCACACACACATACACACACACATAGGTACCCTCACATTTAAATACAAGACTCCGGGCATACCATGAAATATTTTTGTTTAAAGACAACTTTTTGGAGCTTAGCCGCAAATGGATCCCGAACACCTCATATAGTAGGCAGTTTCTCTACCGAATGAGCTCTGGGACCAGTAATAGCAGTTAAAGTATTCATTTTCAAGCATTGGTGTTTCATTTAGCGGTCTCCTCTCTGTCGGATTGGAGTCCCCTTTGCAGTTCTGCTTAGGCAAACCTTTTAGCATCCGCGCTATTCGGTATAAACTAACTTCGACTAAGGATGGCTTGTGTGGACCACTGGTATATACGCATTTTATGTTTTGCAATGGGGCGGCGCCGTGGCCGAGTGGTTAGACCGCTCGCCTCCCATCTAGGCGGCCCGGGTTCAATCCCAGGGGATGCATGTGGGATTTGTGGTGGACGAAGCGGCGTCTGGGCGGGTTTTCTCCGGGTTCTCCGGTTTCCCCCGCCATTCATTCCACCAACTGCTCCATCATCACCTTTCCTTTCATCCATTTCACCAACATTTCGTTTCATCTACTTCCTTCATCCCATACCAGGCATCGGGCTGATCACCCATCCTGGATGCTCTGTCTGATCCATGAGTGTCTGCTCCTCGACGGGCCTCTGACCCCAGGCACCCGCTTGTAAGTCCTGGGGGGTGTAAGTCCTACATAAGAGGAGGGTAAACAGATAATGAATGAATGTTTTGCAATGTACAAATTCTTTTTCCGGCACCCAGGACTCCAGTTTTTAACATATTCTTGTTACGTTTCTCCATTCTTGTCTATTGTACCGTAAATGTTCTTCAATTTTCCAGTCTATCATCGTCTGACTAATTCTATGTATCCTCGTGCTATACGGTCTTCCTCTTCTCCTCCTTCCTGGTGGAGTCAACTCCATTATTCCTTTGGGTCATCTTTCATCTTCCATTCTTTTAGCATGCGCATGCCATTCTAATTGTTTCTGTTGAATAACATCTAAAATTGAATTATGAACATTCATATTTTCTTTTGTAATCCCATTTCTAAGTTTTTCTCTTTTAGACATCCTCCAGTAATCCATTTCTGTTCCCATTAATTTTCTTTGCAACTCATAATTCCGCGTCAATTTTTACTCTCTCTACTACTACCCCTTTCTCTCACCCTCTACTTACGGTAAGTAGGGGAAGTCTTATATTTGTCGCGGTATCTGTTCGTGTTATCTTAGTTGCTGAGGGCCTGTTATTGTTTTACTATTTTGAATTTTGGGTTCTTTGTCCTCCGGCTAGCTATTATTACTCAGTCGAGCAAATATCTGTTGAACAGGGTGTGTAAACGGAAAGCAGTTGTTACTAAAAGATAACACTGATAAAAGAATTTGTTTTTACACTTTTATTGCCGTCAAACTTTATTAATTTCACATGTTTACTTTTGATACACGCCTGACAGAAACTGTTATATTTTCGAATGTAACTACAATCACTTATTTGCCGCGCACTATTAATTCGCGTATTTCACATTTTGTAACTAACTTTATGACGCGAGAGATTCTGTAGAATTGCGTAACGTGTGCTTCGTGAATGATTCCATAGATCTACCTGACGTGTAACTCTTAAAACTGCGCGACGTTTGCCTTGTGAATGATTCTGTAGAACTGCGCGAGGTGTAACTCGTGAATGATTCTGTTGAACTGTGCGATACTTGTCTCTGGCTTCAGAATTTATACTCCCTCACCCCGATATGCCTAAACATTATAACAGAGCTGCTATTGGTTAATAAAACGCGCCAACATTAGCGTCTATTTTTTTATCCAAACACATATGCTCTAGGGAAGATATTCCCTCCATTTCTAAAGAAAAGGCACGCTACTCTGACGTCATTTGTTTGTCTCATCTAATTGATAAACAACTCACCCCCTCACTTCATTGTTATCCGCTCCTATTGTCAGTTTCAGTGAGGCCGTGTAAACTTATTTCCTAACAATGCTTATAGTTAACAAACATCTCAAATCATTGTCATACAATAATGCTAATTTACACTACAATCACTCTGGCATCCACAGTGTTGTGATATAAAATACTGCCTCATATTCCCCAAGAAATTTCACAGGAAATACATATTTTGAGTTCCTTGAAACCAGCAGGACATTCTTAGAAAAATATCCCTGTGAGTGTGTCATTCAGTCTGCCTGTATGTCTGTGAACAGCATAACTCAAAAGCGAAAAGTCAAATAAACACCAAACTTGGTATTTAAGTCGACGTCTTCCAAGGATACGACACAAACTACCCTTTATATAGTTATTTTTTTATTTTATAAAAATGCTTCTAACGATTTGAATTAAAATACCACATGTTAAATATATTTTCATTAAAATTAAACTGTATATTTTTAATTTTCTGGAAATATACTGTAGCCTATAAAATTCCCTTCATTCTAAATGACCTTTGTATAATTACTAGCAAATCATAAGAGATAGACAATACCTTACTGCACAAATTCTGTAGATATCGTTAAAGCACGCAAATTATGCGAAACAAAAATAATTATAGCGTTAACCCTTTCCGAGATATTCCTAGTTGGTGGTGTTTGAACTTTCAAATAGTTATATTTTTCTCAAGAGGAAAATCGCTATTCGTTCCCGCTCATAAAAGATTTGACTATCGCTTAAACCTTCTATATTTCCCTGAATCCCGTAGTACCTACAAGGAAATACGCAATAAAGTCATTTCTGCACACGTTTATCTAGATTAACATGAAGTAGATAGAAGAATAAGCTCTTGTAAGAACAGTTTTTTGAGAATGGTTAACGAAGTTCATGTAAGTGTGGCACATAAGCATTTTTACTTTCTCTAGTAAGTAGGGGAAGTATTGCATTCCACCCAAAAATTTCGATACCGAAATTTCACCGGAAATACATGTTTTGAGGTGCCCTGAATCCAAATAAAGCATTTTGGAAACATGTCCGTGTGTGTGTGTGTGTCTGTGAACAGCATAACTCAGAAACGAAAAGTCGGATAAACACCAAACTTGGTATTTAGGTTCAGTATGTTCCAGAGATGCGACACGAAGGTTTTCAAGAAAATCCCCTCACCCCAGATTACCCTTTACATGGAAC
Organism: Deroplatys truncata; assembly: GCA_030765065.1. Lineage (NCBI taxonomy): Eukaryota > Metazoa > Arthropoda > Insecta > Mantodea > Mantidae > Deroplatys > Deroplatys truncata. The sequence goes on from CM060986.1 coordinate 49,793,287, forward strand.
ATTTTTCGAAAATTTTAATTTTCCTAAAAATGGCTCCAACTATTTTGATTAAGATATCATATGTTTAAGATATTTTCATGACAAATGAAATGTATATCTAGAATTTTCTGGGAATGTCTCCAAAAGTATTCTTCATTGTGAATGACTTTTGCATAACTGGTAAACCATAAGTGATAGACAAAATTTTACTACACAAAAAGTGTTGATCGCGTTAAAATACACAATTTATGTCATATACATTTTGGTTGTTGAGTGAACCATTTTCGAGATATTGCTTGTTATTCCCTTAAATTTTCCTATACTTAAACCTTTCCTCAAATTCGTTATTCATTTTTTTTGTCCTGGTAGTGCAGAGAAAATGGAATACTCCACTAGCAACCGGCTTTTAAAATATTTGACTATAGCTTAAAACCTACCAATTCCCCTTGAACCTACAAGAAAATTAGCAATAAGGTTAACATCTCGATATCTCCATTAACATGAAGCATATAGGGAATAAGCGTTTGTAAAAATAGTTTATATAAGAGTAGTGAAAGTCATGTGAGTGTAACACATCAGATTTTTTAAGAGCGTGTCTCCACGTGATGGCTTTGTAATTCCATGCTCTTAGCATGGCCACGAGAAGAAAGAAAGAAAGAAAGAAAGAAAGAAAGAAAGAAAGAAAGAAAGAAAGAAAAAAAGCTACTTACTACTTGAAAAATTTATGCTTTGGAAAATTCAAACCAATAACAGGAATATCTCGGAAACGGTTAACGCCACAAAAAATGTTTATATAGATTGTGCGGCTTAACGAGATCTATAGTTTTTATGCATTAAAATTTTGTCTTATCTTTTACGGTTTAAAAGTACAGGTAAATGCTTGCAAAAAAAAGAGATTGTTCGCAGAAAATCCAAGATATGCATTTTCTTTATCATGCAAATATCTTAAACATTTTGTATTTTAACCAAAATCGTTAGAGTTATTTTTGAGAAAGCCCAAAATAAACAACATTTTTCGATGTAAAGGTTAGTTTGGAGTGGAGAGATTTTTTTTTAAAAAAAAAACATGGTCACACACACACGTAACTTTTTATAAAAAATACCCTTTTCGGATTCAGGGGAACTCAAAAGATGTATTTTCAGAGTAATCCCGGTATCAATTTCTGGGTGGAATGTATGACTACAGTAGTAGAGAAAGTGAAAGCGATTATAAGAGCCTTGATATTAGAGTCATCTACCGGCGAAGGCGGAAACTACAAGAAGGCATCATCAAGAATGCTAACCTTAATTTATATGTATCGCAGCTCAGCCAGCGTGTATCGTGTCGTTACACTCTTACTGATTTAATTAAAGCGAAAAAGGAATTTGTTTTAGTAACAAGTTATTATGATAGATTTGTCCATGGGACAAACAACAAACATCAGCCGGTTAGATTAGTTAAATTCTACGGACTTCCAGTCAGAGCTAGTTGAATAAGCCTTAGTGTTTATTTATGCCCTTAACTAAAAAACGAGAAGTTGTGTAAATACCAAACTTAGTATTTACGTTCAGGATCTTGCAAGCATCTACAAATATTTTTAAAAATTTCCCCCAAGCTAACTTTTGCGTGGAAAATTTTCGTAATGTATTTTTTTTTTCAAAACTGGTTGTAACGATTTTTATTAAAATACCGTATGTTTAAGAGATTTGTATGACACATAAAATGTATACATGTAATTTTATGCGAAGAGCCTGCGAAGATCTCTTCATTCTGAATGGGTTTGCTTCCATTACAACTGGTAAACCGTAAAAGAAAATACAAATACTTACTGCACAAACTGAGCCGGATGGCCCAGGCGGCAACGTCGGTAGCCTGCATTCGGAAGGGCCCGGGGTCGATCACCGGCGACTGCCCACTATGAGTTGAGGCAGTATTTTCAACACTTAAAACGATTTCAGTCAAATTATATAATATGTAAATTCAATAACAGCCCGCCTTAAGCAATATGTGTATGTAATAATTTGTAAAATGTATGTAACAGTCATTGCATATGCTTATATTATTGTAAACATGTTTAATAATGTTATGTGAATGTATTACGTAATTTAACAATGTAAGAGCTGTGAGAATAATAAGTTACAAGTTTCTAACAATGAGATAACCTTGAGGCAATAATGAGTTTGAGAGTTTAATAATACACTTCTGATTATTGGAGTAACAAAAATGTAATTTTAGTGACAGTTTATAAAATAGCCAATCAACAACTAGAAAAATAGCCAATCAGAGACTTCAAATACGGAAATTTACAAGTTTAGGAGGTTGAAATCAGTTCAGTTGCCTGCAAACTGATCCTAACCGGACGCAAAAAGTGCCCTCAAGATATATAATATGTATTCGTGTGAGACGAAAAATAAGTTTACGTGCTAAAAGTGTAATTAATTAATAAAAAGAATTTCACAGCTCTCTATATCACTGAAGTGTTATTTAAATCGTGTCAAGCATTAATAAAAGGAGTGAAGTAAAATTATAATCTATGTAAGCCTACATTCTTAGACGCACCACAACCCTGCCAAGAGAATCGTGTCTCTAACAATAATACTAATGCAGCCGAGGCAAACATAAATGTACATTATTTAAAGAAACAGTCAAATTACAAAGTTAATATTTTTTAAAGCTTGGGGCGAAGGCTACCGGAAACTGTTTACTATACGTGTGGTTGCAACGAATTTCAAGTTCGTCTCCCCGACAGTTGAACTATAATACAACTCCTTCAATACAAACTACTTCAAATTGATGCCCAAAGCGTGGTAAAAATAACAATAAAACAAAGTAAAAACCTTCTTCAGAGTCATGATTTTCGGGGTTTTCCGGATCGTCAGGCGAATGCTGAAGTGGTTTCTTTCACCCCCGATTTTCCTGTCTTGTCCCTCATTGCATTCTTCATTTAACCCCTCCTCCATCCCCTTGGTCCCTTTCAGGGTCGAAAGTGTCGGTGTTGGTGTGTCGCTACAGCGTGGCAGGGAAAACGATGCTCTCTGAACTCTCTCCGTCCCTCGGCTTTGGGATAGCTGCGGGGGTATTCTAACTCCTTGAGGGGTGTTTGGACCCATTCTGAGAGGGATGGAGTCCCCGGAACAACTGTTCGTCTGTAGGGGTGTCTATTTCTGGAAACTTGGGACCCTGTCCTAACTCTACCGTCGCTCTGGATTCGGCGTAGGTACAATATTCACTCTGGGACCGTGCGGAGCCCCTCCGTTACAGGAGATAAGATACTGCACAAAAATGTAGACCTCGTTAATACATTCAAATGTATATCAAATACACATTTACGAAATTAACCATTTTCTAATATTCGCACAAATTGCTTTGAATTTTAAAATATATTGTGTTTTTCTTAAGTGCTAAGTAGCAATTATTTTGTTTCTCGTGAAATTATGCAAAGAGTACGGATATAGCGAAAACTTCTTTAAAGATTTTGTACAGTGCTCTTTGGGAAATGTTTTTAGAACAAATATCTGTTATGAGACTGTATTCCTTGATAAAGGGTACAGGGCACAATGAATTGGCTTTAAAACGATACAGGTAGTACAATAAGCCCAAGACTGAGGTGCGTCCGGAGCAATGACGGAAATCTGTATCATTTATAAGACAAGAAAGGATTTGGCTATCACTTCAGTCTCCTCTATTCCTCTTGCACCTATATCGAAATGTGTAATGAAACGATTTCTTCAAACGTTTATTTTCCATCAACATGAAGTATATTGAATAAAGAAAAAAAAACTCCAACGTGTTATATTCTAATGGCCTATGTACCGGTTCACATTACAAAAATATTCTTACAAAGGCTTATTCTTCTGCCTGTTTCTTGTTAATCGAGCGTCACATTTACAGAAATGGTTTCATTATACATAGGGGAATAGACTTAACGATAGAGAAAGCTTTTTAAAGCGAGTAGTCATGTGATGACATTCTATTCTCTTTGTATGGCCATAAGGAAAAGAAAAAGAAAGAAAAGGAATAGCGACTTAACATTTGAAAACCCGAGCGGGATGGCTCAGGCGGTGACGTTTGTGGGTCGCACTCGGGGGTGGTGGGTTCTATTCCCGCGGCCGACCTTCCCAACCCATCCCCGGGTCGCTAGGACGTTACATCCCCCGAATCTCCCGTCCCTTCATTTCACTTCAACTTTCATCTCCTTGGTCTGTTTCAGGATTGCAAGTGTCGACAGGAGTCTCAGCGTTGCTTGGCAGGGGAAAAGGACGCTCTCCCATTCCCGGACACCCCAGTGTGCAAGTCTGCAGGGCGAGGGCAGCCGGTTGTAGCTGCTGCTGTCCGGGGAGTTTCAATCTGAAAAAGATAGGGACCCTACCCTCTGCCCTGCCGTGTCTCCTGGTCCGGCCGCCTTCTGTCTCCTCTCACCTTACCCCTGCCTCCCCGTGAGGGGCTTCAGGCACAAAAGGTCTTACATAAAGCTGCTAAGCCCCCCCGCGGTTAGTACTAGTGCTAGTCCTTGAAGAAAATATAAATATTTAACAATTCAAACATAGAATAAAGAATATCTCGAAAATGATTAATGCTACAAGAAAACTGATTTGAGATAAATTGGGTGTTTTAACGAAACGTACATATTTTGTGTAGTATGTTTTTCTCTATCCCTTACGAGGCTTACGGTATACAAGTCTATTCGCGGAAAATTTAAGATACACATTTTATTTATCATGAAAATATCTTAAACATATAATATTCTAAACAAAATTGTTAGAGACATTTTTTAAAAAATAAAAGACACGAATATTTTTCAATGGAAGATGCTGAACTTGAATACCAAGTTTGGTATTTAACCGCCTTTTCGTTTTTTAATTAAACTGTTCGCAAACACACACACACACACACATCTTTTTCTAAAAAGATTTATTTCTTGTTCAAGGAATTACAAAATGTGTATTTCCAGTGAAGCCTCAAATCGATTATTTTGTTGGGGAATAGAACATTTCCTCTACTTACTATAGGTAAGTAATAAAGAAAGTAATAAACGATAATGGATATAGACAGTAATATAAATGTAACAAGAATTTACTGAAACTGTTTCTTCTTCGCGTTGTTGTTTTCTATTCCTTGATTCCGTAGGCATCTCAATTGTGTGAAGCGTTGTTAAAAATGAAACAGCACATTATATGATCGCACGAAAGTATTCAATCCCTTAAAAAGTTTTAAACCTTCAGGGAAAAGGCGGCAATGTTTAAAATAATACTGCCTGTTTCATTCATCGATTTTGTCTGCCAAGCATATAGTGCCATCTTTCGGGCACTCCGCTCACTTAGACACTACACTATTATTGTACGCTACTGCCATCTGTAGGAATTCGATCAGCAACGCCGTAGGTGTGATCCGCGGAGAACCGCGCATTTTAATTTATAGAGCAGTAAACCAGTGGCGGTTCGCGCTATAGGGCACAAAGACTCGTGGCCTCTCTTTAATTTTGAACTATTTCTGCATAAATTGTCCACGTAAAAAGGTATTATAGAATTTTAGATGCAAACTCTGAATGTTTCAGCACATACGAGTGCAGATTAATAAGTCAGACTTTTTAAATAAAATAACATTTTTTCCAAAAAATCAGTTTTATTTCTCAACATAGTCTCCTTTCAATTCAATGCACATTGTCCAACGTTTCTCCAATTTTTTTAACCCTTCCAAAAAAATATGATTTTTCGAAGTTTGTAAAAAGTGAGGTTATTTCTGCCATGATGTGTTCATGCATTTCTCCCAGCGAGCCAATTTTTCAGGTTTGCGAAGAGGAAGAAGTCGCTTGGAGCCAAATCTGGAGAATATGGTGGGTGAGGTAGCAGTTTGTAGCCTAGTTCCACAAATTTTGCGTCGGCAATGGATGATGTGTGTGCGGGTGCATTATCCTAGTGAAAGAGAACCTTTTTCTTCACCAAATGGGGTCATTTATTTAATAATTCCTTGTGAAATTGATCCAGCATTGCGGCACAATATGAATCTGTGATCGTTTTGCCCTTTTCCAGGTAGCGGATGTCTATCACCCCTTGTGAATCCCAAGAGACAGCTGCCATAGTTTTTCCTGCCGACGGAATGATTTTCGCTTCCTTTGGAGTAGATTCGCCGAAGGAAATCCACTGCTTTGATTGTTGTTTGCTTTTAGGTTGGTAGTAATGGATCCAAGTTTCATCAACCGTGATATAACGTCTCAAAAACTCATTTGGGTTGCGCTGGAACATGTTCAAACATCCCTGCGAAATGGTTAACGATTCCGCTTGTTCTCAACTGTGAGCAGTCGCGGCATCCAATTGCTGACAGCTTTCTCATACCCAAGAATTCGTGCAGAATGTTATACACCCGTTCACTCGAGGTGTTTATGGTTTGACTATCTCACAGATTTTCACTTGGCGGTCTTCCAACACAATATCGTGAACTTTGTTCACCATTTCTTCTGTTGTAACCTCAACCGGCCGCCCTGTGCACACGGTATCTCTTGCGCTCGAATGGCCGCATCGAAATTCTGTGAACCATGTCATGTGAGTCCCCGTAATACTTGTTTAGTTTTTCTTCCGTTTCCTTCACCGTCTTCTACGAAAAAAGTAGTGCTTTATCAGAACAGGATATTCACTTTTCTCCATTTTCTACGAAGCAACACATATCTGCTTAGTTTAGACGCTCTCAACAATGTTCTAAGAAACAAATGACGACGAATTTCTGTAATTATGACCAGAACAGATGTAAGACTTGGGTGCAAACAAGAAACCTGTGATTAGAACTCTATCTCTCCTCAAAGTCATGGACTTATCTATCCCCCCTGCATAAATTGTCCACGCAAAAAAAAAAAATATAGAATTTTAGACGCAAAGCCTGAATGTTTCAGCACATACATTTAAGTATACAAGAGAAGCGCACTTCTGAGGGGAATACGGACAACTTGGTGTGTGTGTGTGTGTGTGTGTGTGTTCGCGCGCGGCTAGGGCAGATTCTCCTTGTGTCCAGACTTAGATGGCACAATGCTTGGGTTTAAAAGGAGTTGTTATGATCAGTAAGGGGATAACAAGAGTGTTGCAGGGAGGGATCACGAAGAGCACGTAGAAACTGTGGACTTTCCTCTCACAAACGCACTGAACCTGTTCTGCTTATCAGAGCACCTGCAAGAGGAGCTTCCCTAAGTGATTTTTCGTGAGGTCAACATTATTACTGCTGTTAGCTCTTTCGTGCCAATGGCTAATGAGTAGAGCTAGCACAAATATCTATTGAGCATGCGTTACTGGTATGGTAGAGTTGCTCTCTGTGAGCTCTGTATTTATGTTCTGTTCTATCCCTGACGCTTCTGTTTATAGCTACACGTTACCTGTGGCGCTCACTTCCCCTCGCCGCATGTCAATACATAGTGTACACATTTTAAGCCAAATACTATTTGTTCTAGCTCTGCTTATGAGGAATCTAAACTATAAAAAAGACTACTACTTTAGAGGCAACTCAATTAACGTATCCTAAAATAACATTACGTTTTTAAGAAAGTAAACTGAACGTTTAGAGACAGGAGGATCACAGAATGGACTTTATCTGTAAATACAGGCGATAAACACAAACACGGTTACGTCGTAAACATGATGTTGTTTAAATATGCTGCTTAGTCTAAGAATTTTATTTATTGCTGACAGTTTTTGCATGTAGCGAAACTACTAACAAGATCTGAATTGCATGACAAACTGAAGTGAATTATTTATTAGCATGTACTGAATTATTTTGCGCCAGATAAACATTGAATACCGGTACATAAAATTACTTTTGACTATATATTCGAGAAAAGTTAAAGTGAAGGAAAGTTCGAGGATAAAACCGTTTCTCCCTCCTCCAAAAAACTGAGGTGTTGCATTCACTTGACTTTCTCTACTCACACTTCTACAAACTATTCTTAAATAGGCGAACTTCTTGTTAATGGAGATGAACTTAGAGTACATATTTACATATTTCGTTGTAGGTATAGGAAGAATACATTAGATTAAAACGTTAGTCAGATTTTTAAAAATTGGGTCGCTATGTGACGGATTTGTAATGCTATTCTCTTTGCATGACAGCGAGAAAACAGAATATCCATATACGTATCAGCATTACAAAATTAAAACTAATAACAAAGAATATCCGGAAATGGTTAATGCTACAAAAAATGTTATTCGACATAGGTCATGTCCATAAACATGATCTATCTTTTTATTGCAGTAGGATAGGACAGGACTAGTTAACGGGAGGACACCTAGTACCCCGACCCTAATGGACACATGTCGTACTCCGTGGTGTAGTCTTTACGATGGCTGAGGTCGCGGGTTCAAACCCGGTGGAGGGCGATGGATTTTTTCGGGCGTAAATATCCTTAGCATGTTTTCCTTAGGAAGGAAAGTAAAGCCGGTGGTCCCGACACGTATAAGAACCTCAAGACTGATAAAGAGGCCTCTGAACAAAACTACCGGTCTTTCACGTCCAATATAGAATGGAACGCTAAGGACACAGCAGCTAAAGAGCGTCCATAAATAAAACTCAATTTCATTTGCGTTGCAGAGCGAGGCCGGCACAAGTTGATAGAGACCGCAGAGTTCGCTAATAGTTCCAGGTTTGATCACCCGGCCATGGGAGGGAGAAACTGGACCCAGCAGTGGAGGCTTGATAAGCTTCCCTCTAGCAGGGCCGAGAAAAAGTTCCAAATCGCAAGCCACTGCGCCATTTGCCCGACACCGACCGAACCACAGCCTCGAAGGCAACCTGTAACATGAAAGGGAAATGAAATGAGAAGAAATGAGGGAGAGAGGAAATCAGTGGTAGAATACATCACTACAGCACTCGCTTTTGTCAACCAGGGAAATCCACGAAAAACTCGTGGTCAGAGTGGGCGGCCGGGAATCGAACCCGGGACCTCCCGAATGCAAGCTGCACACATTACCGCATAGATATCTCGCTCGGCTTTTAGTGCAGTAAGAATTTATGTACATATTAGGGTTTACCAATTACACAAAAGTAACTCAGAATAAAGAGGACTTCTCAAAATATTCTCAGAAATGTATGCTGAACTTAAATACAAAGTTGGGTATTTATCGAACATTTCATTTTGTAGTCTGTCCACACATACGCGCGCGCTCTCTTCCACGAACATTTCCTCAAAATGATTTATTTTTTTTATCGATTTTAGATTTAGGGAATTCCCAAAACGTCTGTCTCCTATGAAATCTCGATATCGAATTTTTGAGTGGAATGTTACCTACGATAGGTAAGTAGTAGAAGACGTAATAATATGTGAGGGGCTATAGAAGTATAAATAATTTCTTGGCTTTTGAAATACCCTGTATGTTACGGAGTTTTACAGTAAATGCTGGAAAGCTTTCGTTGTTGAAGTAGACACGGCGGTAATTTAAAAACTCTGAAATTGATTTTACGGTTCTGACAAGCGAATAACAGAGTGCTTATTTTGGTTGGCTTTTGCAACTGCACAGTCAGATGTCGCCGTCATTTCCAACTTCATTTAAGTGTGTAGACATTCAGCAAAAGTCTCATGTATGAGATAATGGAATACAAAAATCTGATGTAACGGTCTCCTGAGTTTCTCTGTTCTTTACCGTTTCATGAATGCCTAATCTAAAAACCCTGTTTTTCTGTCCACGATAAACATCTGTGTACGAATGGTTTTAATTTGATTATTTAGCTTATGGATCGTTAATCAATCTCGTACTGAATATCAGGAATTACAAACAATTGCTTCTGCTTATCGCTACAGTTTTATCGTTTTCGTTTATGTGTTTTATTTTATAGCACCCACTTGTACTTAATTTTATGTGAATTCATCAGAACAATGCACTAAAAATAGTTATAGCTTATTGCTTTCTTGGTCTCCATCCTATAGTAGGTACCATAATTAACATTATCCAACACCCAATGCAGAAATTAATTCTACTGGCATCGCGTAGTTGCAATTTCTAGGCTACAGCCATCTTATAGAGTTTTAATTTTAAAAGCTTAATTGCATTCCAAACGCAGGTTTGAAAAATTCGTATTCTCCTGTGCAGGATTTCTCAAAGATTTCTTTGGGTTTGACTCTAACGTTTCTTTGATGTCATCAAATTTTTTTTCTGTAAGAACAGGGCGATTTACTTTCGGTTTTTTTTTTATCAAGAATAGATTCTAATCACAAAATAATGAACCGTTTCTCTGTGAGGCGTACGAACAGCAGGGAATCTGTCTATAAATAACCATATCACTTCTTTACAAGAATTTGTTGTCAGATAGGAATCATACATGAATATTGTGTGTGTTAAGGTATACAGACATTTTTGCCTTATAACAGCACTAACGCATTATAACACTGAAACACGTGGTCTCACAAAGTATCAGCTTCTATACAAAGAAATGAAATGAAGTTAAAAATATCGCAGTGCAGCACAAGCGACTATTCATAATACGGCCATGCCTCGAAACGAAAGTTCTGTACGTCCATTTCAGATTAGATTTGTATCTAGTTAAACGACAAGACAATTTACTTGTTTCTCGGTTGGAACTTGGAAGTTATATTAATTGCTGGTGCAGGAGATATAATGACGATGGATGTTGATAAGGTATTAGCCAGAATTTTTTGTACTCAGTCAAAATCTTACCAGAAAAAATGTAGATCTCATTGAAATATACACCATGTGATCAAAAGTATCCGGGACACCCCCACAAACATACATTTTTCATCTTAGGTGCATTGTGCTGCCACTTACTGCCTGGTACTCATTATCCGCGACCTCAGTAGTCATTAGACATCGTGAAACAGCAGAATGGGACGCTCCGTGGAACTCACGGACTTCGAACGTGGTCAGGTGATTGGGTGTCACTTGTGTCAGAAGTCTGTACGCGAGATTTTCACACCCCTAAACCTCCCTAGGTCCACTGTTTCTGATGTGATAGTGAAGTGGAAACCTGAAGGGACATGTACAGCACAAAAGCGTACAGGCCGACCTCGTCTGTTGACTGACAGACCGCCGACATTTGAAGAGGGACGTAAAGAGTAATAGACAGACATCTATCCATACCATCACACAGGAATTCCAAACTACTCAGGATCCACTCCAAGTACTATGACAGGCGTGAGGTGAGAAACCTTCGATTCCATGGTCGAGCGTCTGCTCATAAGCCACACATCACGCAGAAAAATGCCAAACGACGCCTCGCTTGGTGTAAGGAGCGTCAACATTACACGATTGAACAGTGGCAAAACGTTGTGTGGAGTGACGAATCACGGTACACAATGTGGCGATCCGATGGCAGGTTGTGGGTATGGCGAATGCCGGGTGAACGTCATCTGCCAGCGTCTATAGTGCCAACAGTAAAATTCGGAGGTGGTAGTGTTATGGCGTGATCGTGTTTCTCCTGGAGGTGGCTTGCACCCGTTGTTGTTTTGCGTGGCACGATCACAGCGCAGACTTACATTGATATTTTAAGCACTTTCTTGCTTGCCACTGTTGAAGAGCAATTCGGGGATGGCGATTGCATCTTTCAACACGATCGAGCACCTGTTCATACTGCACGGGCTGTGGTGGAGTGGTTACACGACAATAACATCCCTGTAATGGACTGGCCTGCACAGAGTCCTGACTTGAATCCTATAGAACACCTTTGGGATGTTTTGAAATGCCGACTTCGTGCCAGGCCTCACCGACCTACATCGGTACCTCTCCTCAGTTCCGCACTCTGTGGCTGCCATTCTCCAAGAAACCTTCCAGCACCTGATTAAAAGTATGCCTGCGAGAGTGAACGCTGTCATCAAGGCTAAGGGTGGGCCAACACCATATTGACTTCCAGAATTAGCGATGGAGGACGCCAGGAACTTGTACGTCCTTTTCAGCCAGGTGTCCGGATACTTTTGATCAGGTAGTGTACATTATTTTTTCAAATATCTTTTTTCTGTAAAATTAAACATTTTCTAATTGTTCATTATTACAGCTTGAAATTTTCGCGGATTAACTGTTATTTCATATCCACAGTACTTTTCCTTCACAGTGTGGCCAAGGCATGGCTGTGTTGCGCCAGGCGCCGCAGTTCGGACTCCCGCCGAAACAATTATAATATCCCCGCAACTACCTCAAGGGAATAGTCTGTTTCTTTTTTTTATAAAAAATATTTATTTACGGACGCTCTTTAACTCCTGTAGTCTCAACGTCACATTCTATATTGGGCATGAAAGACCAGTAATTTTGCTCAGAGAACTCTTTGTCAGGCTTGAGGTTATTTTACGTACCGTAAGTCTACGACATGGGACCACCGGCTTTACTTCCCTTCCAAAGGAAGCCATTCTAAGGATTTTACGCCTGAAAAAATCCATCGTCCTCCGCCGCGTTTGAACCCGCGACATCGGGAACTAGAATAGCCTGTGAAGAGCTGTTTGTTCTGAATGACGTTTACATATCTGGTAAACCATAAGAGATAGAGAAAATCTTGCACAAGAAAGGGATAAGAAATATAGATCTAGTTAATGACCACAGTTAATGTCAAATAAAATTGTTTGTGGCACTAACCATATCCGGGATATTCTTGTTATTGTGTGTTATTAGTTAGAAGTTTCAAATATACTTCAACTTTTTTACAGTGTAATGCGTAATGTAAGTTTGACTGGATTAACAAGAGGTAGGCAGAAGAGTAAGCTTTTGTAAGAATGATTTATAGAGATAGAAGATATTGATTTGTGTTTCAGGGCGCTCAACTGCAAGGTCTTTAGCGGAAGATACTGAATCTATGTTATCCAGCTATAATAAAACATTAGCTTAGACGAATTAGAAGTCTCTCTCTGAAAGGTATGAAAAATAGGAATGCTTGTGGGCCAATGGTAAAAACGCAGAATTACTTGAATATTCAGTTTGCATATGCCAAATAAGACTATTACATTTATACAATGTGTGCTGGATAAATTATAAAATACCTGAATCTTGGACAGTTGCGAGGTAATTCCAGTACTTAAAAAAGGTCAAAGAAATGATCCAGAATTTATAGAGGCATAAGTCTTTTGAATTTCGCTTATAAACTGTATGCTAAAATTGTTTATAATCGTTTAAAACCCATAACAGATGTTATTTTAGAATAACAACAAACTGGCTTTAGAAAATAACGTTCATTCAGCAATAATGCTTTTAGAATTAAACAAATTTTAGAAAAACGACAAGAAGTCAATTTAGAAACACATACTGCTTTTATTACTTTGAAAAGGCATCGACTTTTATGGAAAATAATGTACAAACGGAGACATCCCCTGGTATACTAGAGGTAATTAAGGGTATATGCAGGATGCTTCAGAATTACTTTTACAAACTTTGGGTATGGGTTCCTTACACCACAAGAAGGAAAAACTTGCAACCCGTACAAACCGTCACCAGCAGATTACCCTGCTCGACTGATGTTCTGCCAGTGATTCGTGCAGCAGTGTGCTACAAATCCGAACTTTCCCGCCTTAGGATGAAGCACAGATCACACGAGATGGCATTACAAACTTCCGCAATCAGCATGTAAGGGCATATAAAAACCCACATGCCATCACCAACTGCGGTTCACTCTCAACATGTGGGCCGGTATCATTGGTGATCGGTTCTTTAGACACCATGTACTTGTAAACAGATTTACGGGGCAGGCGTACACAAACTCCCAGGAAAACACCGTACTTTATGTGTATGAAGATGCTCCACTGAGAATTCATCAAACAAGCTCGCTTCTTGCATGATGGTGCTCCTGCACTTCAGTCGTACCGCTCGCCGGTACTTGTATCGAAGGTTTCCTGATCGATGGATAGATAGAGGTGACCCAATTACTTGGCCAACATGCCTACCTGATTTGAACCCTGTAGATTTCTACTTGTGGATGAGGCAGTATTTTAACACAAATAATTTCAGTTTAATTATATAATATGTAAATTCAATAACAGCCCACCTTAAAGCAATATGTGTATGTAACAACATATAAAAAGTGTATATTACAGTCATTGTATATGTTTGTATTATTGTATCCATGTGTAATAATATTATGTGAATATATTAGTGATTTAATAATGTAGGAGCTGTGAGAATAATACGTTAAAAGTTGCTAACAATGAGGTAACCTTGAGGCAATAATGAATTTGAAAGTTTAAATGATACTAGTCATTATTGGAGCAACAATAATGTAAATTTTGAGACAGTTTAAAAATAGCCAGTCAACAACCAGCAAAAGCTTTAGTTAAATGAAGCTATTCTATTGGAGTAGGATTAGCCAATCAGAGACTTGGAATACACAAATTTACAAGTTTAGGCGGTTGAAATCAATTCAGTTGCCTGCAAACAGTGTTCCTAACCGGACGCAAGACACGTCCTCGAGAAGTATAATACGTATTCGTGTGAGATGAAAATAGTTTACGTATTAAAAAGTGCAAGTATTTAATGATAACATCTCACAGATCTCTCTCTCTCTCTCTCTCTCTCTCTCTCTCTCTCTATATATATATATATATATATATATCAATGAAGTGTTATTTAAATCGTATCAAGCATTAATAAAAGGAGTGAAGTACAATTATAATCTGTGTAAGCCTACATTCTTAGTCGCATCAAAATCCTGCTAAGAGAAATGTGTCTCTAACAATAATACTGACGCAGCCGAGGCAAACGTAAATATTTAATACTTAAAGAAACAGTCAAATTACAAAGTTAATATTTTTAAAAATTGGGGCAAAGGCTAATGGGTACCATACGTGCGGTTGCAACTACTTCAAGTGTTCGGCTCACCAACAGTTGAAATATAATACAACTCCTTCAAAACAACAAAATACCTTCTTCAAATTGACGCACAAAGCGTGGTGCAAATAACGTAACAAACCATCTTCTTCAAATTGGTGTCCATAAGTGGATCTAATAACTAAAATACTTCTTCATGGACCATTTAAAAGCGTTGGTGTATTCGTCTCCGGTGCTGGACATGAAATCCCTTCAGAATCGAATTGTGGCAGGTTGTGAGGAAATACACAATACTCCGGGAATATGGGGTCGTGTTCGCACAACTATGAGATATGGGGTATGTATTCAAGCAGGAGGGGATACGTGAATATATTCTGTAAAGAAAACTACCTGCCATAAGATATACATCCCTGTGAATAACACTGTTTTGAAGACCATAACTCAGAAACCAAAAATTTCCGGAGACAAGTTGTGATAGACCTTTTTTATTGTCTACAAATGGGAAATGCATACCTGAAATTATGCCCCCTGTTTTTAAATCGCCCTATATATGTACATAATCTTATAAAAACTTGGAAAAAAGAATTGCATCCAGGATTGGAGTTTTGTAACAACTGAGCAATGAATGTAACTTAAAATTTTCCATAAAGAAGACAAAAGTAATGGCACACCAAGGAAAATACCCATTGAGGACAAAAGTATGTATTGGAAATAATATCTTGGAACAAGTCGAAAATTTTAATTACTTGGGTTGTGAAGTAAGTTTCGATGTCGATAGAGTTATAGGGACTAAGATAAATACATTTCAACAAATATATAGAACAATAACAAGAAAAATAAAACAAGGGAAAAGAAACAAAACTTAAGTTCTATAAGACCATGGTGGTCCAGGTGATGTACGGGGGCGAATCATGGATAACAAAAGAAAAGGACAAAAGTAAAACTTAGACAGCGGAAATGAGATTTTTACAAAGAACTAGAGGATGCATTAGATTATACTTAATAAGGAATGGAACATTTAGAGAATAATTGAATATTTATAAATGATATGATAAAATTAAGAAAATAAACGTGATTGGAAAGAGCACATGAACCGTATGCGTGAAGTAAACTAGCATAGTTAATTAATAAATACAAACCGTCGGAAAAACAGACGTCGGACACCACAGAAAATATTCTATGTGTTACACTCACATGACTTTCTCTACTCTTGTACAAACTATTTTTACAAACTATTTTTTATTCACCATGTGCTTCATGTTAATCGAGAAGTCGAGATGTTAATCTTATTGCTAATTTTCTTGTAGATGCAAGGGGAATTGGTAGGCTTTAAGGGATAGTCAAATATTTTAAGAGCTGGTTGCTATGTGGAGTATTCCATTCTCTTTGCATTACCAAGACAAAAAAATGAATAACCAATTTGAGAAAAAGTAAGTATTGAAAATTTAGGGGAATAACAAGCAATATCTCGAAAATGGTTCATCCAACAAAAAAAAGTATATGACATAAATTGTATATTTTAACGCGATCTACATTTTTATGTAGTAAAATTTTGTCTATCTCTTATGGTTTACCAGTTATGCAAAAGTCGTTCACAATGAAGAATACTTTTTGGAGACATTACCAGTAAAATTCCAGATATACATTTCATTTGTCATAAAATATCTTAAACATATGATATTTTAATCAAAATCGTTAGAGCCATTTTTGAGAAAATTAAAATTTTCGAAAAATGTTCCATGTAAAGAAGAATTTGGGGTGAGGGGATTTTCTTGAAAACCTTCGTGTCGCATCTCTGGAAGATACTGAACCTAAATATCAAGTTTAGTGTTTATCCGACTGTTCGTTTCTGAGTTATGCTGTTCACAGACACACACATAGACACACACACGGACATGTTTCCTAAAATGCTTTTTTTATTCAGGGGGTCTCAAAACATGTATTTCCGGTGAAATCTCGGTATCGAATTTTTGGGTGGAATACAATACTTCCCCTACTTACTATACGTAGTAGACAAAGTAAAAATGCGAAGACGGAACAGGTGGAATGCCTAATTCTTGAAGTGAAGAAGTTTAAAGCACTTTAACTTTTTTCCAATGTAAATGTGTAATGGAAGTTTATCTGGATTAACAAAAAAAAAAAAAAAACAGAAGATTACTTTCTTGAAAGAATGGTTTGCAGAAGAGCGTGGAGAGAAAGTCATGTGAATGCAAGACATCAGAATTTTTTCTGCACTATAGCAGGTGCAACATAAAATGCCCTTCGCCTTTATATCCAATTTTCTCATTTTCTTGAGCAGCTTCTTCTTCGCCACTTTGTACAGAAAGTTTTGCTTGAGCGTCGTTCATAAGCCCCTAAACTTAAATGGCGAAAGTTTCTAGTGAGGTAAAGTTTGTTACACAAAATGGGATATTAATCCTGTGGGACACTGTACCTTCACACCCCTAACTGGGGTCTTTCATTCATCAATTGTGTGGGAAGGAACAGACCCACTTACCTTAGCATTCTTCCTCTCTTTCCCACTTTTCTTTTTGTTATTATTACTTCACCTAGTTCAGGTGTTACCTCTGACCAAGATACCTAGCTTCAAGATTGCCTTAGCCTTCAGTCTGTAACACACAATCTCATGTGTTAGATTCACATTACTTTAATCACTATCGATCTTCTACACAGTTTTCTTACTAAAGTTTATGTTTCATCTATTTCATGTTAATTGAGATAAACTTTTTGCAAAAATAGTTCATTTTACATTTTGTTGTAGGTACAAGAGGGATATAGGAAGCTGAAACGTTAGTCAAGTCTTTAAAAAATTCTTTAAAATGAATGAGAGCCTAACACTTCAATAAAGTATTTGAAAGTGAAACCAATAACAACGAATATTGTGGCATATCAGTAAGTACACTGTCATTACCAGACGCATTATTGTATTGCATTGTCGATAGAATTATTGGGTTCCTTTGATTATTTTTTCGGCTTAACGATCCCTCCTTTGGCGCGGAACTCGCCAGAGAGGGGGCTTTGTTTGAAAAAGGTCTGGTATGACGCCAACCCTGGCTAGCTTGGCTAGACACGGTTGGAGGGGGAATGTAGTTAGCGTCACTTGTGTGTGAGGTGTGGTTGTAGCAAGTCACGTGTGTGGTCAGTCCTCAGCTTTGGGGCATCTCCTCTCATCCTGTTTACCTAAGGGCATAATGTAGAGTTGCCAAACATTTGTCAATAAATTCCAGGTAATGTGTGTTGTTAATGTTTTTATAATGTAAAACCTCACGCCTTTATCTAAATCTAAACACCAAGGCCCCGGTCCTCCTGCCGTTAGCGAGCTACGCTCCCCCATGTGCGTGTTGGGGTGATCGAAATTGCATCATTTGCTGGAAATGTTTTGGCCCTCACCCCAGCGTGTAACAATATATCGAAAATTTTACCAAGCGAGATGGCTCCGACTGCCAACTTTGACCTTGGGTTTCTCGTCATTTTTTCCTGACGGTAGGCGGATGCTGGGGTGGTTTCTTACCTACCATGATTTCCTTTCCATCATTTACCTTTCATTCCGTTTCCTTCACATCCTTCAGGTGTGCTTCTCGGTTTCGCGGCTTATGGATGCTTGCTGAAAGAAAAGAATACCCGCCGTGGATACTAGAGCGCTGCTTGATCGGGGTAGTTCATCGTCCTCTCTAGGCAGCTCCAGCAGTGGGATGGGTCTTTAGGTCAGGAACTGTTAGGCACCTCAGCAGTCTCTGTGGCCTGTCTACCTACGGCTATAGCCTCCTGTGGTTTCTTCGCTTTATCCCTTTCTCTTGGGGGGTGGTAGCCATCATAGATCCCTGTAGGTCGTAGTGTGTGAGGTGTTTCCCTCCGTTTCATTACCTACACCTTTATCTATCGTAAATGTTTAATTACATAAAAAACTTTGTTTTAAATAAATTGTACGCTTTAACATTACATTTTTTGTGTCTTTTGTGATTTGCCAGTTCAATATTAAGACAAATGAAAATGACTTCGTAGGTCATTCGCATGAAATTCAGCATACATGTATTATTTCTCATGCAAATATCTTAAAGAATGACTCTGTGGTATAGTGGTTAGTATGCTAACCTCCAAATCCAGAGATCCTGGTTTCGATTCTCGCCTGAAGGGGGGAGTTTTCTTTATCGATGGTTATTCCCATCTTCCTTATAGTCTGGAAGTATGAATTAGATTCTGAATATTGTTACGTACTGGGGCGAGGGCCAAAAGGTTTTCAACAAATTAATAAATTTTAATCACCCCAACATGCACTTTGAGAAGACGTAGCTACCTTGATTTTCACATTCCGATGCAGGCGTGGGGTATTTATAACAAAATACACAAATTTCGCATTACCTGTGGTTTATTCAACAAAAGAAATTGTGTTTCTACATCACACACAAAAGGGATAAAAAAGAATTGAGGGAAGATACTTCACATACGCTCTACATCTACACTGTTTCACACACAAACTCCCAGACCAGACGCTCAAACCAGACTGACGCCTCGTACACACAAAGAAGTAACCTAAACTCTTCCCCCTCTCTTTCCACCTCCAGCTAGGCTCGCCCGCTAGAGGTGGCGAGTTGTCATGCCAGACGGAACTTCAAACACAAGGGCGAAAGGTACTGAATTACTACCAACAATGCTGTCGCCAATACGACGTAATAATGTGTCTTGCATGGCAATACACACACATACGCCACAATATGTATGTATGTTAATGTGTGAGTTGCTGTGAATTTATCTTAACTACCGTAATACCAACCCAAATAGGTACACCACTGTAAAATGAGTGAACGTCATTGCCGATGAGCAAATGCTCCAAACGTAAAAAGTCATTTACATGACCTTAGATCTTAAAGGCGGCATATAAATGGAGGGAAAAAATTAAACACACGGTATTTTAAACAATATTGTTATTCATTAATGATAACATAAAAATAACGAAAAATGAGCAGTTTGGGATGGGAGGAATTTTTGAAAATCTTCGTGTGGCGATCTTGAATAATCCTTAACTTAAACACAAAGATTACGTTTATCTGGCATTTAATTTTTAAGTTATGCTGTTCACAAACACATGCGGGCAGAGCTTTTTCTAAAAATGCTTCTTTTTATTCAGGGGACCTCACAATATGAGGGTATCCCGATATCGAACTTTTTTGTGGAATACAATACTTTCCTTGCTTATGTAAAACATAGGGGGCCACCTCCAGCACTGCGACCTACGACAGATCTAGGGAGAGATCGGGGGGAGAAAGGGGTGAATGAGGGAACCACGGAAGGCTACAGGCCACAAAGGCGCGCGGAATTCTCTAACCCATCCCACTGCTGGAGCAGCCTAGAGAAGGCGATGAACTACCCATCGACCAAACAGCCCTCTAGTGTCTAGGGTCAGTACTCTTTTCTTTAATCAAACATCCGCGCCGTTTGTCCAGCACAGCCGTTCGCCGGGAAACCTAGAAGGACAGTTGAAATATGAGAAGGAAACGAAATGAAAGGGAAATAATGGAAAAGAAATCGTGGTGGATGAAACCAACCCAGAATTTGCCTATCGACCAGGGAAAACCATAAAAAGCCTAAGGCCAGACGAGTGTTAGCCTCATACGTTACCACGGAGCCATCTCACTCGTCGGTTCCATACTATTAACTACAATAGGTAATTAGTAGAGAAATTAAAAATAAGTTATATGTTGTCATCATAAAGGCATTTCGTAAAGTTATCAATATTATTTATACAGTCCTAAATGTGTGTATATATTCTGGCACTGAATTTTTAGGTCTAAGACACTATTTCGTCTACCCTAGCTGTAGAACAGAGAACGTTAGGAGTATTTGAAAGTTGTGAAGAAGAATACGAAAAAATGCGTGATAGAAAATTGTTTACTTCATGCACCTGCCGCGTAACATTCTAATAATTAATGATGTAATTATTTCCATGGCAAAATCAGATTCCGTCTGCTTGGAAATTAAAATATATTATGCACGATTATGAATAACAATTAAAATGTGTGGAGGAAACATTCCGGTAGAATTTTACACAATAGCATAACATATTTTTAACGCTTACGTGTTAATGCACGCTTTCTCCAAGGAAACTTGACGAAAATCAACAGTAAGTAATGAGACGTGCATATTTATTACATTTTGTAGCTTGCATTGTTATCAAAAGAAGCCTATTAACACATATTACTTCATCTACCACTTACCTATTGTAAGTAGAGGAAGTATTGTATTACAAGCAAACATTTGGTATCGAGATTTCACCGAAAATACATGGTATGAGGGCCCTTGATTAAAAATAATAATAATAATAATAATAATAATAATAATAATAATAATAATAATAATAATAATAATAATAATTTTTAGAGGCATGCACGTGAGAGAGTGTGTCTGTGTGTTTGTGCACAACATAACTCAAAAATGAAATGTCGGATAAATACCAAACTTGGTATTTAATTTCAGTACGTTACAAAGGTGCGACAGAGAGATTTTTAAGAAAACTCCCACCCCAAACCACCCTTTACATGGACGTTTTATTATTTTATTACTTTCTCTAATACGTATAGTAAGTAGGGGAAGTATTGTATTCCACCCATAAATCCGATACTGAGATTTCACTGGAAATACATGTTTTGAGACCTCCTGAATCCAAAAAAATCTGATGTGTTACACTCACATGACTTTCTCTACTCTTGTACAATCTAATTTTACAAACGCCTATTCTCCATATGTTTCATGTTAATCGAGATATCGAGATGTCAATCTTATTGGTAATTTTCTTGTAGATGCAAGGGGAATATGGTAGCTTTTAAGCGATAGTCAAATATTTTAACGCTGGTTGCTATGTGGCGAATTCCATTCTCTTTGCATGTTCAGGACATAAAAAAAATGAATAACGAATTTGAGAAAAAGTATAAGTATTGGAAAATTTAAGGAAATAACAAGCAATATCTCGAAAACGGTTCACTCAACAAAAGAAACGTATATGACATAAGTTGTGTATTTTAACGCGATCTACATTTTTTGTGTAGTAAAATTTTGTCTATCTCTTATGGTTTACCAGTTATGCAAAAGTCGTTCACAATGAAGAATATTTTTGGAGACATTCCCAGAAAATTCGAGATATACATTTTATTTGTCATGACAATATCTTAAACATATGATATTTTAATCAAAATCGTTAGAGCCGTTTTTGAGAAAATTAAAATTTTCGAAAAATGTTCCATGTAAAGGGTAGTCTGGGGTGGGGGGATTTTCTTGAAAACCTTCGTGTCGCATCTCTGGAAGATACTGAACCTAAATACCAAGTTTGGTGTTTATCCGACTGTTCGTTTTTGAGTTATGCTGTTCACAGACACACAGACACACAGACACACAGACAGACAGACACACAGACACACAGACACACAGACAGACACACACACGGACATGTTTCCAAAAATGCTTTTTTTGGATTCAGTGATTCTCAAAACATGTATTTCCGGTGAAATCTCGGTTTCGAATTTTTGGGTGGAATGCAATACTTCCCCTACTTACTATACGTAGTAGAGAAAGTAAAAAGCATTTTTGGAAACATGTCCGTGTGTGTGTCTGTGTGTGTGTGTGTGTGTGTGTGTGTGTCTGTGTGTATCTGTGAACAGCATAACTCAAAAACGAACAGTCGGATAAACACCAAACTTGGTATTTAGGTTCAGTATCTTCCAGAGATGCGACACGAAGGTTTTCAAGAAAATCCCCCCACCCCAGACTACCCTTTACATGAAACATTTCTCGAAAATTTTAATTTTCTCAAAAATGGCTCTAACGATTTTGATTAAAATATCATATGTTTAAGATAATGTCATGAGAAATGAAATGTATATCTCGAATTTTCTGGGAATGTCTCCAAAAGTATTCTTCATTGTGAACGACTTTTGCATAACTGGTAAACCATAAGAGATAGACAAAATGTTACTACACAAAAAATGTAGATCGCGTTAAAATACACAACGTATGTCATATACATTTCTTTTGTTGAGTGAACCGTTTTCGAGATATTGCTTGTTATTTCCTTAAATTTTCCAATACTTATACTTTTTCTCAAATTCGTTATTCATTTTTTTTATGTCCTGGACATGCAAAGAGAATGGAATGCGCCACATAGCAACCAGCGTTAAAATATTTGACTATCGCTTAAAAGCTACCATATTCCCCTTGCTTCTACAAGAAAATTACCAATAAGATTAACATCTCGATATCTCGTTTAACATAAAGCATATGGAGAATAAGCGTTTGTAAAAATAGTTTGTACAAGAGTAGAGAAAGTCATGTGAGTGTAACACATCAGATTTTTTATGTCCTGGACATGCAAAGAGAATCGAATACTCCACATAGCAACCAGCTCTTAAAAGATTTGACTATCGCTTAAAGCCTACCATATTCCCCTTGCACCTACAAGAAAATTAGCAATAAGATTAACATCTCGATTAACATGAAGTAGATGGAGAATAAGCGTTTGTAAAAATAGTTTGTACAAGAGTGGAGAAAGTCATGTGAGTGTAACACA
This sequence comes from Deroplatys truncata, assembly GCA_030765065.1. Taxonomy (NCBI): domain Eukaryota; kingdom Metazoa; phylum Arthropoda; class Insecta; order Mantodea; family Mantidae; genus Deroplatys; species Deroplatys truncata. The sequence goes on from CM060986.1 coordinate 49,816,526, forward strand.
TCAGAATTCTTTTTAAACGTTTTGCCTTACACTAGCCAATGAAGTGATAAATGCCCTATCATATTGCTTTCTGGATCTTTTGGGTTAATGGTTATAGTGTTATTCTTTCTCCTGCTTCTGTAATTTCACCTGGCTCTTCCATTTCATTTTCTTCTGAATTCATTGTGGGACAAGGTACTCTGAAATGGTCAAAAATCACATTTTTTTGTCTTAGGCACTAATAAAATCTCTATTATTTCCAGTTTCAGAAAATATATACTTTTGAGGGTTAAGAGGTTTTTAAGACATTTAAATACCATTTAAATGCTAGTCTGCATTCCTTTAAAGCTGTCACGCAACGCCCCTTTTTAGAACATTTTTGTATCCTTCATCAACGAACGACTATATCATGCCCAGCGAGCAGTTCAGCAATTAACAAAAGAGGCCAGGACCAAGGGAAGGCAATCAGAAAAACTAAAGTAATCCGAATGAAGGTGCAGATGATTATGATCCTGGAATGTACTGAAGTGCGTCAGAATTTTAATGTTCAAACTTTAAATACAGTTTTCTCAAAACAACATTTTTGGATACTTATGTATCTTTTTCTCAGAAAGTATGAAAGGTAGAGAGCTGAAATTTTCAGTAAATGTATACAACACATTATTAAACTTTTCTAATCGTAGTCATAATTTATAATGTATATTAGTGATATTAAGAAAGCAACAACATTGCAAATTTTTCACATTTTTACTTTTTGACTTAGAAAATAACTTTTTTTTCAATTTATAGTGAACTGATATACTTAACTTAATAGTTTAGATTCAGAAGATAGCTGATTATACTAAGAACAAGCATGCAAAAGTGTGATTCTATATTCCAAGTAGTATCAGAGAAAATGGTACATGAATTCACATGTTTTAAGAGTAAATGTTATTATTTTTCTGCTGAATGAAATAATTTTTACGGACTCGACTACATAAGCTATCAATACAAACAAACATTTGAAATAATTTTCACGAGTTATAGAATAATTCGTAAAAATTTCAGGATAAACCATTAAGAACTTTAAGAGCAGTAATAATTTAACACTTAAGGTGTAATTTCGACGTGTTCAGACTACCTTGTCTCTTAATCTTTATGTAGAATATACTAGATCAGAAGGCTGCCAATATACCGTATTAGTATATCGTGTAGGTTAACTCTATTGAAGTATGACGATTTGTATTGTGAACAGATAATGCGAGCAACGTGAGAAATGGATCACGTAAAAGTCAAAATGAAAAGTTAAACCTAATCAAGCGAGATCGAGTTATTAAACACGTGCAAATACAAAAGGTAATTGCCATTGATTGGACTTAAAACCAACGCTGGTCACAAGGAAGATTGCCGCATTAAAGCTTTTAGCTCGTGTGCTCTGTGTTAGAAGTTCTACTTTTAGACCATGCTGCATAAAAATACAAATTTTCTAAAACTGCCTTGCACAATCAAATTTGTCAGCGAAGTATGATATTGACATCTTCTAATACTTTATTTCAGTGAAAATGAATGTAAGGTTTTTATTGAATTTGATGTTAGTAGTTATAGAGAAATAAATCTTTGTTTTTATGAAGTTGTTAATGTTAAATTTACATTTTTTTTCAGTAAAAATTATGTTTTTTGTGAGCCAATGTATACAGTAGTCATAAAATGCACACTTGAATCTTTAGATAGCACATTTTAGGTTATGTGTGCAAATTTGCGTACCAACCAGAGCAAAACTAAAATATAAGAAATAATTCCATACGCAAAACGTTGAGCTGAGAAAATACACATATAAAAAGGTACCAGTGAGGTTAAAAGGCAGCGCCCAACATGCAGATGGGCTTTTAAAAATGGCGCATTGTGAAAAATGTTTGGCCAAATCATTTACAGTTTTCTATAGAATATTCATATGATATAATTAAAACATTTGATGTGATACATTCACATGACTTTCTCTACACTCTATCGTTTATTACTGGGTATACAAACTAGTCTCAGTATACCTTATTTTTATATCTACTTCAGTTTAATCTAAATAAACTTTTAAAGAAATAACTGCATTACTTATTTAAGAACTCGTATACGCTGGCCTTAAATTCCATAGTGTTTCAATGAAATCGCGAGAAACAACTGAATGATGATAGGAGTTTAAAAGTATTGAACAATTCGAACAATTAATAACGGATATCTCGGAAATGCCTGATGCCACGAAAAGGTTTGAAATAAATTCTGTGTTTTAAGAGATCTAATTGATTAATCAGATGATATGCATTTTATTTGTCATCTAAATATCTTTAATATATGGTGTTTTAATGAAAATCGTTAGACCATTTTTTTAGAAAATCAAAAATTTTGAAAGTATTCAATGTAAACGGTATTTAGTGTTGGGGAAGTTTCTTCAAAATCTTCATGTAACTTCTTTGGAAGGTGCTGAACTTAAATACCAAGTTTGGTGTTACTATGCCTTTTCATTTTTGAGTTATGCTGTTGACACACACATACATACAATCGGACTTTTGTTTTCTAAAAGTATTTTTTATTCATGGACCTCAAAATGTGTGTTACCACTGAATTATAGATAATAGTAATGTTCCCATTACAAAAGGAACACGTGACTTCCGTCAACACACACGAGGAAACCGTACTGTGCCAAGGCCAAGATGAACTGTCAATCTCAGCTGAAGTGGCAGGTTGATTCCCCACATGGCTACTGGCTACAGAACACGCGGGAGATGACCTGGACAATGCACAGACTGTGGCTATCTAATTAACGTAACACAGGGTGGAATGGAAATGATGGGACAAGAAAAGAACGCACATACAATGGCCAGTAACCTGCAGGAAGTAATAAGCCTTTTGTCCAGTTACACAGCTGTTGTTCCTTTTGAAATAATAATGTGTAATTTGTATTCCTGTAAAAGGACAATGTGGGGACAAGGAACAATGGCTTTCGCATGTTACACACAACATGTGATGTCTTATATAACTAACTCTGCGATATAAAACAATGGTTAAGTTACTCAGAAAGGAAACGTCGGTTAATAACAAATTTGGTATTTAAGCTCAGAGTCCCATAAGGATTCAACACGAAGATTTTCAAGAAAATCCTCTATTTCAAACTAGCCTTTACAAGGATACTTTGGAAGCAGAAATTTGCTATTAGTCAATGCATACATGAAAACATAAGGAGAGCTTACACTGGTAAACACATCCTCTTAAATAACCAGGCTGCACTTAAGGCGCTAAGTAATCATAAGGTAACATCAGGACTGGTTTTAAACTGCCTAAACATGCTCACAACTTGGCAATTCATCTGGGTGCCGGGCCATAGCAGTATAGAGGGTAATGAAAAAAGTGATGAACGGAGCAGCTTCACAATTTGAAGTAGGTCGTATTGTTGTTACGTTGTTTGCCCCACGTATGGGCACCAATTTGAAGATGTTATACTGTTGTAGGAGTTGTATTATATTTCAACTGTTGGGGAGCCGAACTTGTAGTAGTTGCAACCGCACGTTTAGTAAACAGCTTCCGGTAGCCTTCGCCCCAAATGTACTTTCAGGTGGCCTTTGTCCCAAATTTAAAAAAAAATTAACTTTGTAATTTAACTGTTTCTTTAGATATTAAATATTTATGTTTGCTTCGGCTGCGTCAGTATTATTATTAGAGACACGTTTCTCTTAGCAGGGTTGTGGTGCGACAAGAATGTAGGCTTACACAAATTATAATTTTACTTCACTCCTTTTATTAATATTTGACACGATTTTAAATAACACCTCTGATATAGAGAGCTGTAGGATTTATTAATTAATTACTTGCACTTTTTAACACGTAAACTATTTTTTTTCTCACACGAATACGTATTAAATCTCTCGAGGATATGCCTCGCGTCCGTTTAGGAACACTGTTTGCAGGCAACTAAATTGATTTCAACCGTCTTAACTTGTAAATTTTTGTATTTCAAGTCTGTGATTGGCTATTCCTAATCCAATAGAATACCTTCATTTAACTAAAGCTTTTTTTGGTTGTTGATTGGCTATTTTTATAAACTGTCACTAAAATTACATTATTGCTTCCAAGAAGCATAAGCAGTATTGTTAAACTCTCAAACTCATTATTGCCTCAAGGTTATCTCATTGTTAGCAACTTTTGACCTATTGATCTCACAGCTCCTACATTATTAAATTACGTAATACATTCACATGACATTATTACACATGGATATAATAATATAAACGTATACAATGATTATAATACACACTTTTTATGTATTGTCACATATATATATATTGCTTTAAGGTGGGCTGTTATTATATTTTTTATTATATAATTTGATTGAAATCATTTGTGTTAAAAATACTGCCTCAAATTTATTGGGCCAGAGTCGGCTCTACATCTCGATGTTTAGTAAGAGAGGCTATTAAGAACTGGTTCAAAGTTGAACATCCTAAAACCTAGCTTAAAACTCCAGGAAACAAACATGGTAAACTGTTTATTAGAAAACCATGTAAGAAAAGAGCTGAATGCTTATTTAAATGTAACAGACTTCAGCTGAGAACAATTATTGCATCTCTCAGAGGACATGCTCCTGTGATAAAGCATCTTAACATGATGGGAATGTTTCAGGGTAACTTAGATTGCAGATTGTGCAAGAAAGAAATTGAAACAGCCCACCACATTATATGCTCCTGTGAGGCTTGGCTCACAGGAGATATATTGCTTTGAGGAAAATGACTTTAGAATCAGAAGAGTTTGAAACCATATCTGTTATGAGGCTGTATTCCTTGGTAAAGGGTGCAGGCTTAATAAATTGACTTTAAAACGATACAGGTAGGACAATAAGCCCAAAGCTGTATTGCGTTCGGAGCAAGGACGGAATCTATATCGGAAAAGACAAGGCCAGATCCTTTACATGGAAAAAGCTTCGTTGGTTTTGATTTTGTCAAAAATGCCACTAACCAATTTATTGTAAGTATTGTTACATGCTGGGTAGATGGCCTAAAAGTTCACATGAAAATTAAATTAATTTCTAATACCCAGCACGCACACTGAGGGAGCGTATATTTACTTGGCTGCGGAGGACCGAAACGTGGTGCGGAGGTTAAGAGGAAGGCGTGGGTTTTTACTGTACAAAATCCATAACACAAATTTACTCATACATTCCTAGCTTTATTTCCCAACCGTTTGGGGTTCCTACATTATTAAAATGGAAGGTGGGAGATGTCCACCAATCCAAAGCCCGGCTCACACAAGCGGTCCGTTACTCACGGAATCCTAACTGAGACAGACACTATATCCCCACCACTCGTGGCTAGCAAAGCTACCAGCCAAGAGTGACGTAAACAAAAATGTGTCTGGTAATGACAATGTAGAATAATAATGTAACCCCCAAATTATTAATACGCCACAATACAAGGCCACATTTTCAAGATATTTACATGACTAATGTAATGTATATCTTGAATTTTCTGTAGATAGCTGTGAAGTCCTCTTCATTCTGAATGAATTTTGTATAGCTACTTTTATATTATAAACAATAAAAGATAAGCAAAAACTGTATGCCTAAAAGACCGAGAGAGGTAGCTCCGCGTTAACGTGGGAGCCTTGCATTCAGGAGGTCCTGGGTTCGATTCTTTGGGTCGGCCACTCCGACCATGGATTTTTTGTGATTTTTTCTGTTTGGCAAATCGAATGCTGGGGTAACTTCTCTTCTACCACGAATTTCATTTCCTATAATTTCGCTTCCCTTTTCATGTTTCAGATAGACTTAGAGGCTATGTAGTGTTAGTCGGTGTAGGACAGATGACGCAGATTCTTGCTCGTTAGAAAGTTCTTCTCGGCCCTATCAGATTGCAGCCTTCTCTGAGCCGGCTCGTATTGGTGAGTTATCTCCGGTCCCGCCAGAGGGAAGACTTCTCTGAGCACCCCGCCGGTGTGATCGTCATCAAGCTTAGAATCGTTAAGGATCTCTGCGTGCATCTGTCGACCGACCAGCCTGCGGTCTATAGTCTCTTGTGGTCCCGTCACCTAATCCATTCTCCAGGGGTGATAAGCACAAAAGATCCGCGTTGGGTCGGGGTGCGTTCCCTAGTCATACCGACCTACTGTATAAAAACGTAGATTTGGTTAAAACGCGCAGTGCTTGAAATTCATTTTTGTGGCATTAACCATATATGAGATATTTGTTGTTATTGCTTTGTACTTATAGATACGGTTTCAAGTGGTAAATAGCTATTCACTTTTTCCCGCGGTCATGCAAGGAGGGCGGAATTCCAAAGCATTCATATAGGATAAGACTAAAAGCGGAGGGGGACTTAGCACCTCGGCCTACCTAGGCCCCTGAGGGGGCGCTCCTAGGAGGGAGGGATGAGCTGAGAGGAGACAGAGGGCGGCCGGATCAGGAAACACGACAGGCAGAGGGCAGGCTCCCTACATTTACAGATTTGAATTCCCCGGGCTCTGGCTCCCCTGTGGGCTTACACATCTCATGGGGGACCCTGGACCTGGAGACCGCACGCAGTCCGGGGACGAAGGTTTCCTCAGAGCATATTTTTCTCCTGCCATGCACACGCCGAGACCTCCCGCCGACACTTGCAATCCTGAAAGAGACCAAGCAGATGAAAGGTGAAGTGAAATGAGAATGGAGACGAAATGGAGGGACAGAAAATTCGGGGGATGTAATCATGCTTTCCAGTTACTCACAGCCATCCCGCTCGGTAAGCATTCATATAGGGGTCTCCGCTTTTTAAAACTCTGACTATCGGTTTAGCCCTTATACCTACAACGAAATATGTTATAACAGTTCATCTGGATTAACAAGAAGAATAAGCTTTTATAAGAATAGTTTGTAGAAGAAGGAGCAGAGAAAGTATTGTGAAAGAAATGCATCAGTTTTTTTAACTGCTAAATTGTTATTCTTTTTTTGTTCTCGTGGTTATGCAAAGAGAATGGAATTTCAACGCCCATAGACAGCGATGAAATTGACTGGCTATCTCTTACATTTTGTATTTCCATTGTATGTACATGCAATTAAATGTGTAATAAAAGAATTTCTGCTAAATTGTATCTCAATTATCAAGACATAGATGGGATAAGAAGCTTTTGTAAGTATACTTTGTAGGAGAGTGGGTACAGAAAGTCGTAAATTTAACACATCAGATTTTTACTTCCTTAGTACGTAACGTAAGAAGGGGAAGTATTGCATCCCACCCAAATTTCACCGGAAATATGTGTTTTGACATGCTCTCAATCCAAATAAAGCATTTTAGGAAACATGCCCGTGTCTGTGCCTGTCTGTCTCTGAACAACATAACTAAAAAACAAAAAGTCGGATAAATACCAAACTTGGTATTTGAGTTTAGTATCTTCCAAGGTTGCGACACGAAGATTGTCAAGAAAATCCCCTACCCCAAACTACCCTTTACATGGAATATTTTACGAAAATTTTGATTTTCTCAAAAATGTCTCTAACGATTTTGATTAAAATATCGTATGTTTATGATTTTTCATGGCAAATGAAATATATATCTTGAATTTTCTGGGAATGTCCCCAAAAGTCTTCTTCGTTCCGAATGAATTTCATATAGGTGGTAAACTTTAGAGATAGACAAAATGTTACTATACAAAAACACCTGATGTGATATACTTACATGACTTTCACTACTGTTGTACAAACGCTTATTCTCCATCTACTTCATGTTAATCGAGATGTTAATCTTATTGCTAATTTTCTTGTAGATGCAAGGGGAATTGGTAGACTTTAAGCGATAGTCAAATATTTTAAGCGCTGGTTGCTATGTGTTGCATTCCATTCTCTTTGCATGTCCAGGACGTTAAAAAAAACAAAAAACAATAACGAATAACGAATTCCTATTTGAGAAAAAGTATAAGTATTGGAAAATTCAAATAAATAACAAGGAATATCTCGGAAATGGTTCACTCGACAAAATAAAATGTATAAAACTAAATTGTGTGCTTCAACGAGATGTACATTTTTATCAATAAAAAAAACGCCAGTGCTGGAGTATACTGTAAACATTTTGTACAGTAACATTAGATGAAACGCCAAACCACTATGATGAAGAATTCATTCATTCATTATCTGTTTACCCTCCTCTTATGTAGGACTTACACCCCCGGGACTTACAAGCGGGTGCCTGGGATCAGAGTTCCGTCGAGGAGCAGACACTCTTGGATCAGACAGAGCATCCAGGATGGGTGATCAGCCCGATGTCTGGTATGGGATGAAGGAAGTATATGAAACGAAATGTTGGTGAAATGGATTAAAGGAAAGGTGATGATGGAGCAGTTGGTGGAATGGATGGCGGGGGAAACCGTTTCGTCCACCACAAATCCCACATGCAGGTCCCTGGGATTGAACCCGGGCCGCCTCGATGGGAGGCGAGCGGTCTAACCACTGGGCCACGGCGCCGCCAAGATGGAGAATTAACAGCTATAAAAGCAGCATCACAGAACATTTTATATAGACCATACATAAAACAAAAAATATAGTCATTTTACCAGACTCAAAATCAGGCATAGATGGGATAGTAAATTACAATAATAAAACAACAAGGAATATTAAAGAAATAAAAAGCATAATTAAAGCAGTTGAAACTAGAAATCATGTCACTGTACAATGGGTCCCAGCTCATGTCGAAATTTTGGGCAATGAACATGCGGATCAATTAGCAAAGAAAGGTGCAATACAACAAATAAAACCTGTAGGAGAAATAGAAATAAATAAACAAATAACATTAAACAACACTTCAAAAGACAGCAGAGACTTGATAAAGAAGATAAATTAAAAGATAAAGATTATAAGAATATTAAAGATAAGATTGATAAACAAAAAGTGCCAAAGAAGACTTCAGTGGCCTTATTTAGGATGGCAACTGGCCACGATAGCCTCGCAGAACACCTCTACAAGATACGAGGCCTACCTACACCCAAGTGTACTCTCTGTGAAGATGTCATCCTGAACAAACAGCATCTCGCCAAATGCAAAGGCCTTAAAAGTGATAACTTACAGACTTTATATTGGGAAGCCAGAGGGAAAATGATGCAGATCAATTAATCCCCAGTGCCATTGGTGAACAACAACAACATTTTATGTGTAGAAAGATGTTGTCTATTGTTTTCAGTTTACCAGTTACGGAAAAGACATTCAAAAAGAAAAGGACTTTGGGGGACATCCCTAGAAAATATAAAATATACATTTTATTTTTCATGAGAATATCTTAAATATGTGATATTATAATCAAAATCGTTAGAGCCATTTTTGAGAAAATCAACATTTTCGAAAGATGTTCCATGTAAAGGGCAGTCTGGGGTGGTGGAATTTTCTTGAAAACCTGCGTGTCGCATCTTTGGGAGATACTGAACTAAATACCAAGTTTGGTATTTATCCGACTTTTGTTTTTGAGTTATGCTGTTCACAGACACGCATGCACATATACACAGACCTTTATTCTAAAAAATGCTGCTTTTGTATTCAGGAAGCCTCAAAACATGTATTTCCGGTGAAATCTCGGTATCGAATTTTTGAATGGAATGCAATACTTCCCCTACTTACTATACGTAGTAGAGAAAGTAAAAATGTAGGCCTTGTTAAAACACACAATTTAAGTCCTATACGTTTTTTTGTTGAGCGACCCATTTCCGAGATATTCCTTGTTATTTGTTTGAATTTTCAAATACTTATTCTTTTTCTCAAATGGGAATTTTTTTTTCTTTAGTTTTTTTATATCCTGTTTATACAAAGAGAATGGATTATACCACACAGCAACAAGCTCTTAAAAGATTTGACTATCGCTTAAAGCCTACCATGTCCCCCTTGCACCTACAAGAAAATTAGCAATAATTTTCTGAAATGTTGTATCCCTATTATCAATGAAATAGATGGAGAATAAGCGTTGTAAAAATAGTTTGTACAAGAGTAGAGAAAGTCACATTGTATTTTTTCAAGTGGCAAGTCGTTCTTTCTTTTCCCGCTAAGAAACATTTCCGCTAAGAACATGGAATTTCAAAGTAATCACATAGCAACACGCGTTTTAAAAATCTGTCACTTTACCTGCTGTATCGTACAACGAAATCTGTAAATCTGTAATTAAAGTTTAAAAGCTTATCTCAATTAATAAGAAGTAGATAGAAGAATATAGTATTGTAAGACTAGTTATTATTCATACTAACTATTGTAAGAATTGAAGGGCAGTTAGAGAAAATAATATGAATGTTTCACTTCAGATTTTTTTATTTTCTCTGTCACCTGTACCTCTAGTAGATATACAGGAGGATGTATAGTGCTTCACCCAAAAATTCGTTATTGAGATCTCATCTGGAAGGCATGTTTTGGGGTGGACCACAAAACGATCATGAAATGTGGATATTTTCTGAAAATTCTTTGCCCACACATTTAGCGGAGGTAGCTTGGAATACGTAATTTCATATTTTTGACTTAAAGAACGTCTCCATTAAAATTAGCTAGGCCACGTGGTAGTTAGGGGTGCTAGATAAGGTAATTCGCAAGGATTTGACTCCATTTGACGACTGGCGAGGGAGTGTCACGAGACGCAACACACGTGACCCACATCTACACCTCACGCTAATACCATTACCTGTTTTCGATGAGTGTAGCGGCAACATCGCCCGCCCCGGGGCATTGTTTCTTGCTTTGTGAGCTTCAGTCAGTCAGAGTGGGTACGTTCACCAGAGTGGCACAGTTAGTGGTGTAGTGGTCATGGCACAGTGCGTGGTGTGAGTTGCTGTCAGTCCAGTCGTTTGCAAGGTATGTCATGTGGCAGTGAAACCGTTATAATGCAAGTGTTGGTCTAGGATATATTCTGCAAGTGTCATCCTAGCCCAGTAAGTTGCTGGAATCTGTCAACCTCAACTGCTGTCCTTACTTTCTCTAATGCTGACCTATACTAAGTAGAAGAAGCTTTGTATTGCACCCAAAAGTTCATACCGAGACTTCAGTGGGCACAAGTACATGTGTCTGTAAGTACCATAACTTATAAACGAAAAGTAGATTAAATGCCAAACATGGTAATTAAATTCAGTATCTTCCAAAGTTGTGACACCCTATCCTTTACACGGAAAAATGTTCGTTATTTTTTTATTTAGCTTATGTTAAGATACTTACACGACAAATAAACGGTATATCTTGAATTTTCTACAAATAACCTATGATAAACTTAGTCTTACTACACACAAAAAAATGTATATCTCATTAAAATACACAATTTATGTTGAGTAACATTTTGTAACGTTATCCATTTCCGAAATATTCTTTGTTATTGGTTTGAATTTGCAAATACTTATACTTTCTTGAAGTGGTAAGCCGCTATTCGTTTTTTCTTGTAGTCCTGTAAAGAATATAGAATTTCAAAGCCATCACATAACGACACGACTTTTAAAAACCTTGAATGTCTTAAACCTACAACGAAATGTGTAAACGTGTAATGGAAGTTTGTCGTTTATCAAAATGTAGATAGAAGAACAAACTTTTGAAAGAGTAGGATGTAGAAGAGTGAGTAGAGAAGGTAATGTGAATGCAACGCATAAGATTCTTTTAGGCTGCATAGTCGTTTGTTCCAAGTCCTATTAGACTACAGTAATCTAGTGGTGTTTTAACTTTCTGGTGACCTGTGTTCACCACTTTCGTGTACACAACAGGGAAATTTTACAGGAATATGAAGCCAACATTTGTTTGACTAACATGGTGAAGTTTTACGTTACAACAAAATAGTATATCTTTGAATTCTATGTCTTTATAACAGTATGGATGGTTCCACCTCGATCCACGTGGAACTCCAACTTCAGAACAGGGGGCGTTACGAAAGCGCCGGTGCTAGATTCAGTGCAGCCAACACGTATTTGAGAAAATAGGTTCCTCTGAAAAGAACTTGTTTACATTCTGTAATTTAATGGCGAAATGGGATAGTCTAATCATTTTTACTTTTTCTACAGCGTAGAGCAATTACTGTATTTCAACAAAAAAATTCGATATTGTAATTTTGCGGGAAATAAATTTATAAGTGCTCTGAATAAAAATGCATGTTTAAAATGACGTATGTGTGTGTAAGAAAAGCATTTTCTAGAAAATCCTCACTCACAAAAACTTATTTTTGTTGTAAAATTATTCAAACGATTTTGAGTAATTTATCATATGTAAGACATTTGTATGACAAACAAAATATTTACCTTGAATTAGTGTGTGGATTCCTCTTCATTCTTAATTAATTATGTGTAATTTTTTATAACTGTAAACTACAAGAGATAGCCCCAACCTTAATACACAAAAACGAGAGCTCGTAAAAACACGTTTTTTTTTCAAAAATGTTGCAGCAATAAGCATTCTTTGAGATATTTTTTGTTATTGGTTTGTATATTAAATTAATTTATACGTTTTTTTCACGTGCTAATTCCTACCTATTCATTCTTTCTCGTTGCCATGCAAGGAAATGGAATTTCGAAGTCATTATATAACGATTAGCTTAAAAAATCTGACTATCGCTTCAGTCTACTACATCTCTCTTGTACCTGATGAGTAATAATAGCATTATAAGGTTTTTCTTTTTAGTTTTTATAGAGTTTACCTATGATAGATAATGCATTTATAAATGATTCTAAATGATATTGCATTTCAACCAAGAATTCTGTATCGGAATTTTGCCAGGTTTAGAGGTGCTCTGAATTCAAAATCGGTGTGGTGTAGGCTATGTGTTTTCAGTCACATTGTCCAAAGATACTAGGACAAGTTCTTTTTTCGAAAATCCTCGCCCAAAACAATTTTTATATCATAAAATTGTTTACGTTTTAATTTTCCAATTCCTTTTATTTTTCTTGAAGTGTTCGATCACTGTTATTTCGTTTCTCGTGATGTGATGCAAAGAATAGAACTTCAAATTCTTCTTTTTAAAGATTTAATTATGGCTTCAGTCGTATAACAAAAAGTGTAATGAAACTATTTCTGCAAACGTTTATAAGCTTTATATAGGATAAACGATAATGAGAGAGAAAATCATGCGAATATAAAATCCCAAAGGGATTTTCTTTTACTAATGAACGCATTCGGTAAAAAAGATTACGCAACGCTTTATAGACGTCACATGACAATATAAGCTGGGAAAACTTAAAATATATAACGACGAATACTTTGGAAACGTCTTAAATCTACAGAAAATAAAATTAATCCATATAATTTGTTTCGGAGTAACCTCTAAACTTTTCATACAGTACATATTACTCTGTATATCAGGATTTTCCAGTTATTAACAATTGCATAAAATTAATTCAGGATGAAGAGGACTTCACAGGCTGTTCGAAAAGACAGGATACACATTTTGTTTGCCGTGGAAGTATCTTAAACATGTGGTATTTTGATCATAATCGTTAGAGCTATTTTTAGAAAAAAAATATATTTATCGTAAATGTTTCTATGTAAAGAATAGTTAAGGATGGAAGATTTTCAAGAAAATCTTTGTGTTGAGTCCTTGAAAAACGCTGAACTTGAATACTAGATGCTTCACGGCTAGACAGACAGTTGCACATGTAAACGCACATAGACCTTTTTCTAAAAATGCATGTTTTTCTACTTACTATAAGTAGTAGAGAAAGTAAAACTCGGGGTTAAATTTATATTAGTTTGATTGCTAGACCTTTTTTAAGATTCTGTAGTATTTTCTGTTGTACACTCGCTTCCATTTATACCGTCACCACAGCTTTGGGAGGCGTTCTACCCACCTTCACAAATGGAGTATGTATAGCAGGGAGGTGTGTATCTTTTTTACCTTTCCACGTATGCAGTGGTGTCCTGTTTTACGTGCACAATTCTAGATTATTCACATATGAATATATAAATTTCAGAAATAACTTTATTCGTTAATAACCATGTTTAAATATATAACTAAATAAAACCGTGTTTTGCGCAATATCTCCACGAAAAAAATATGTAATACCAATACAATGTAGAAATAAAATGCATTACACTTTTCATTCTCAAAGATGACACATTTACTAGACATTATTTTAGTAATCTATCCAATCTCCATTCTTGTCCAGCAGCTGATTTAGCCGCCTAAGCACTGAATCACTTAGGTGTTGGAAGAACCCCGGCTCTAAACACAAGCGTTCCCACATTTCATGACTATTCCCAGAGGGCTACGAGTGGTTGACTAGCTAAATCAGGTATTGGACATATTTGGACATATTATTAAAATAATATGTAGTTAATGTATCCTATTTTAAGGTAAAAAGTATCACATACTTCAGTTTTAAACAATATTGTCATTAAATCCTTTTTCCTGGAGAAATTGTACAAAATAGTGCTTTATTTAGATGTATATTTGGATTGGACATATCATTCCAATAATGCCTTGTACTCTCTTGAGAGTAAAAAGTATCATGTAGTTCAGTTTTACATTATGTTACCATTAAAAATATTTTTCAAAAAAATGCATGCACGAAAAGGTAAACAGATACATACACCACCTCCTTGATATACATACATACATACATACATACATAGACAGACAGATAGACACTCTCTGTCTGTCTCTCTCCACCTGCGAACGCAAGTAGAATAACTCCCAAAGCTGCGGTGACGGTATAAAGGGAAGAGATTTTACCTAAGTCTCAGCATTTGAAATAGTTCTGAATGCTCGCGTTGGTCGAGTAGAGTAGAAAAAATCTGATGTTTTACACTCACAAGACTTTCTCTACTCTTGTACAAACTATTTTTACAAACGCTTATTCACAATATGCTTCATGTTAACGAGATATCGAGATGTTAATCTTATTGCTAATTTTCTTGTGGATGCAAGGGGAATTGGTAGGCTTTAAGCGATAGTCAAATATTTTAAGACCTGGTTGCTATGTGAAGTATTCCATTCTCTTTGCATTACCAGGACGAAAAAAAAGAAAAGAAAAAAAATTCTGAATTGTTACACTCACATGACTTTCCCTACTCTTGTACAAACTATTTTTACAAACGTTTATTCTCCATCTACTTCATGTTAATCGAGATATGCATTTGCAGACTCTATCTTATTACTAATTTTCTTGTAGATGTAAGGGGAATATATATTTACAAGGGCAATATAGCAATACAGTGGCCTTTAAGCATAGACATTACTCGTAATAGCTGGTTGCTATGTGCAGCACAATTCTCTTTGCCGCAGATTAATACCCTTTGCATAACCAAGACAAATAAAATGAATAACGAATTTTCCATTTGAGAAAATAAGTATTGAAAAATTTAAGGGAATAACAAGCAATATCTCGAAAATGGTTCACTCAACAACAAAAATGTATATGACATAAATTGTATATTTAACGCGATCTACATTTTTTGTGTAGTAAAATTTTGTCTATCTCTTATGAGGTTTGTTCCAACATACGGTTCTGAACGGGTTCCGAACTAATTCCAACACATGCTAATGCACATGCGAAAGTCCGGTACGCTCACAGAACTAATTCGGAATTTTGTGTGGTTGGAACACTACTTGAACCGCTCGCGTTCTGTCACGGCCTTCTTCGTTGCACGGTCAATCAGAAGACGATCAAATATCTACGTTTACAGCGTTGATGAATGAAATCAAACTCCAAACATCGTAAGCGTTTCTTTCATACTGATTCCAGTCCTAATATTCGAGCAAAAATAAATCGCGTTCGTTTATCGGCTTAAAGCCATTGATACTGAGTTATTGCGAATAACAATTGTAATATATAGATATTATATTTAAACCAGAACCCGGAAAAAGTAATTTAACACAATTCCAATTTAACATTAGGTTTCCTGCTACAGAAGCTTCTAAACACAATGTTTAATTTAAAACTCCAATACTCTGAGACACTGACACCCCACATAAATTCTATTCCGAACGTAATGCAAATAATACAAAACTACATGGTACCAATGTATGCTTATGATCAGGGTTAGGATTTTTAGTTGCAAATTTCAGATGAAAAAAAGAAGGGAAAAGGTGCTCAAATAAGGTGAAAAAGGCACAATAAGGTGCTGGTTTATTTAAGGGGATGCACAACTGAAATTGCTATTTTCTAAACTGTCCATTCAATTGGGCTGAAATTTTTATTTCTTTATATATAATTGTTTTGTGAATTATAGCCCAGTCTTAATGATTCTCGGAACTGCGCAGTTGAGGTTATTGTCGTCTCCACGTAAACAGATGACGTCTCTCACAGCAACAAACTCACATTCACGAACAGCAGGCTACTGATTCTGGTGGGATAGAATCACTCATTGTCAATTGCATTATTGCGGGCTACTTTATAGCAGTAAAGTGAGAGAAAGAGGTTTTCGTCGAACACACAATTATTTTCCATTGTTGCGGGTGTGCTTTCAATTCCCGCGCGGCGTTTACTGAAAGAGGTAGACTTACTATTCGCACGTACACAGCAAGCTGAGGAGACGTTAATTGAAAGCTAAAGAATAAATTGGAATGAAACTTAAAAGAAAAAAGGGGATTATGGGCATGGTTGGGGGGAAATGGTATAAAGGTGCCAAAAGGGGATAAAGGTACCAAAATAACGGAATAATGTTTAAATGGAAATAATCCTCTTCTTCGGAAGTCGATGCATCATTAAAAAGATCACTGTCACCTTCTAAATCACTCATTATTGTTATCTTTGAACGCTGTTTTGCTCCCTGGCTTTGTTAGACGTTTGTTCTTTTCCTCAAGTATGTCGCCATACTACTCAACAGCGAGCAACTGCTTACCAAACACCTTTGCTATTCCGTATTGAGAAATAAACACGCATGGAGGAATAAATTACATATTAAACTTTATTTTCTACTGAATACAGAGAGTATGTCACTTTTTCTATACTCTGTCAGGTTTGTTCCAAGCGATTAGAATCGATTCTGAATTGACTGAGTATGCGCTGTAGACCATACAATTTGCGCATGTCTGGAATTTTCAGTTCCTACTCTTCATCCCGAACCGATTTCACTCGTTCCGAACTAGTTCCCAAATACGTTGGAACAGCAAACTGGAAATTCAGAATTGGTTCTGAACTGATTCTCTGTCGTGTTGGAACGCCACTTAACTACTGCGCACACTCAGATAATTCGGAATCGATTCTGAATCGTGTTGGAACAAACCTATGGTTTACCAGTTATGCAAAAGTCATTCACAATGAAGAATACTTTTGGATACATTCCCAGAAAATTCAGGCTATACATTTTATTTGTCATGAAAACATCTTAAACATATGATATTTTAATCAAAATCGTTAGAGCCATTTTTGAGAAAATTAAAATTTTCGAAAAATATTCCATGTAAAGGGTAATCTGGGGTTGGGGGATTTTCTTGAAAAGCTTCTTGTCGCATCTCCGGAAGATACTGAACCTAAATACCAAGTTTGGTGTTTATCCAACTGTTTGTTTCAGAGTTATGCTGTTCCAGACACAGACACACACACACACACACACACACACACACGGACATGTTTCCAAAAATGCTTTGTTTGGATTCAGGGGTCCTCAAAACATGTATTTCCCCTACATACTATATGTAGTAGAGAAAGTAAAAACGGACAGCAAATTAGTATTATTAGGTAAAGGTTCCGCTTACTGATGTTATATGCATTGCGTGGAGAACAGTGGAATAACGATTTCTTGTTTGTTCGCTGTAATCATGTTTGACTTGTAAACCGACAGTACTGCTGTGATGATGGGATCGAGAACACAGCATCCACACGTGAAACATTGAGACATATATCCTTGAGAACATGCATAAAGAAATCCTTCAGATATTTCACTAAGTAGATTATTCACTTAGATATGCTGTTTCCTGCTTGGAAGCCAAATCTGAGTGCACTACAAAATGAATAATATATGCGTCACGCCCTTTGTTAGGGGAAAAAGGATCCCATGTGATAAATTCACCCGTTTTTCTCTACCAATGATAAATTCACATAAATTAAATACTATGTGTAAAAACAATGTGCAAAAAATTGTAGACTGGTAAGGCAAAACCAAACCAAGGAACATGGTGTCGCAGATGCACTATAATAGGAACGCTGCACTAACATAATTGAAATTTGACTTTATGAAACATCAAAAAGAAATGTAAATCCCCCGACAAGTGTGTACGTACTGTTTCAACTAATGAGTACTGGTACGCAATGGGAAACTAGCGTATACTGTATCATCTCGTGGGCTTCACCTCTGTCACAAACCTAGTGACAGCAACTACACTAATCGGCCAGATATGAATGCGCTTGGAGGAGGCCTCCAGTTTTGTTATTCACACTGCCTAACATCATCAAGGCTTAGGTATAAGAGGGGAGTGAGGGCAAGGCGGTAGGGGAATATACAGTTGCACAACGAAAACAGTATTACATTTTGTAGTCTCGCTAGTAAATGTAACTCAGGACTTGGGTGTTTTCTTTACCTTACTTTCGTTCCAATGCCCCGCCCACTTGTTCCCTAACTGTTTGGCTCCTCTTCCCACCGCATGCACTCATATCGTGGCCTACTGTACAAGAGAGCAAAAACAGAGAGACTGACATGATGGATTTAATGTTGACGCTTGTGACGCAGTAAATAAGCTTCTGGTTCCTAACCCGAAATGTTTATTTTGGTATTACCTTTTCACTCTACAATTTTCTGCAAGTTTTTTGGCATGCAATAGAGAAAGTATTCACATTACAAGTATTTTTACGTATAAACTGTTTCAAATTAAGCATATAATGTTTCAACATGCGGAAACAGTATTCAAAAGTGTATTCGTGGTAACAAACTCATACGATGGGGAAAAAAAGGTTGGGCCAGAAATCGCAAACTTTTAATTATGTCCGTTGGATAACACTTAGGAAAGGTCCAAAATTGCAATATGGAATATTTCGAGCTTTAAATTTTTCCTGCAGTAACTTTTTGTTTATGTATTAAGATTTACTTGTTATAAACATTTTACAACATTAAATCAAATAACCGGAATTTCACCGAAAAAATGCCAGATATATACACATTTTATTTCTCACCTCAGTATATTAACCATGTGACATTTTAATGAAAATCATTGAAGTCAATTTTAAGAATCAAATATAACGACAAATTTTGAATGTGCTCTGACGCAGCCACGCTACGTCCTCCATCAATGAAGCAATACCTTTGCCTCACGATTGCTGCGTTTCTCCTCCTAGTTGTTATTTTTTATACTTTGCCACGGCTGCTCGAGCATGAGATCTTAATCACTGGGTATGCGTGAGTGTATGTACATAAAAACACGAACGCTTTCTTGGAACACTTTTATTCACCATTAAAATAAGACTTAAGATTTGCCGATCACTTTTAAATTCTTACGATGTTACTGTGTCTTTTCCAAGACCGAAGATTATCAATTACATCTGATCGTTCGACCCTCTTGCAAGTTCGCACCCAGTCTTCGGACCTCGACGAGACCGTTGTTCCTCATCACACGAGCGTACCAGCGAGAATGTCCTCACCACACGTGCGATACAAAGAAAAACCTAACTTCCCCTCTCTCCCCTTAAAATTTGCACCAAAACTGAGCGTCATGAAGCTTCTAATGACCTTCACATCCTGGCCAGTGCAACTGCACCCATTAATTCCAAAAGAAACTGGCTTCAGCGGATTTACCCTTTATACCTGGGGCTGGTCCCTAATTAGCTAAACTGTGCCTGTCTGGCCTTTCTGTCGCTTTTAAGAGTCAACAATATTCCCAATGCTTCTGCTTTTAATACATGCACTGATTTTAAATATTTTATTGTTTATTTTATTTCGCTATCCTTTCCAGATTATTTAGATAATTAATTATTGACTTTATAATTTCGGCTTCAACTCGTAAAAGGATAGTTTACGTTGGGAGAATTTTCTTGAAAATTTGGTGTTGAATCTTTGGACGATGCTGAACTAAAATAATAAGTCGGATATTTAGTACACACACACACATACACACACAAGTATTGTTGCCAGACCCGCGTGTTGGTCAAACCATAGATAAAGGCTTAAAGCGGAGACATTCCAGAAAGTAAAACCGTATAGTGCAATTGGTCATGCTTTGACTAGCTACTCTTCGAGGAAGTTCGCCATCTGCATTCTGGTAAATCCTGGAACTTTATATTGATGTGCCTCCCTAGCAACAGAGAGCTATAGAGCACGACATAAAATAAATGTGAGTTACGAGTGGTTAGTAAATCAGAGTTGCAGGGAGGCTTGTAACGATTTCGCGTAGGAAATAGTTTACTACAGTATTGAATTTGTAACGACCCGCCTTAGGAAACATCTGATCGTTGCCTCATTCTTCTGTATCCCTCTTGAACCTTGAGATGGTGTTTTGTTTACGTAATTTATTTAGGTAATTTATTGTTACGTAAGTTATTAGCCTCACGCTTGGGAAACCAACTTCAAGTTGTTTTAGTTTAACTGCCCTACGTATGGCAGCCAACTTGAAGTTGTAATTGTCTTACGTTGTTTAAGGAGTTTGTAACAGTATTTGCACTACGCTTTGGGCGTTAATTTGAAGAAGATTGTTTGTTACGTAATATGCTACTACGTACATGAAGCCGATTTGAAGATGTTGTATTTTTGTTGTTACGCTCCAAGTTTAAAAAAAATATTAACTTTGTTATTAAACAGCTTCTATAGATAGTATTTATGTTTGCCTCGGCTGCGTCAGTATTGTTTTAGAGTCACGTATCTCTTAATCAGGGCGTGGAACGACAAGAATGTAGGCTTACACAGATTTTAAGTTTAAATTCACTACTTTTTATTAATCCTTGACACAAATTAAAGAGCACTACATTGATATTAAGAGCTGTGAGATTCTTTAATTTAAAGCTTGCACTTTGTTATCACGTATACTTAATTTTCGTTACACACGAATACGTAATATTTCTTTAGAGAACACATCTTCCATCCGGTCACTACCAAGGTCTGCCAGCAACTGAACATATTTCAGCCGTCCAAAACCCGTAAGCTTCTGTATTTCAAGTCTCTGATTGGCTAATCCTAGTCCAATAGAATACTTGCATTTAATTAAAGCTTTTTCTGGCTGTTGATTGGCTAATTTTAAACTGTCACAAAATTTACATTATCGTTATTCTAATCATGACTAGTAACATTTAAAACTCTCAAACTCATTATTGCCTCAAGGTTACCTCATTGTTACCTCATTGTTAGCAACGTTAAACTTATTATTCTCACAGCTCTTGCATTATTAAATTACATAATGTATTCACATAACATTATTGAACATGTTCACAATAAAAATAAGCATATGCAATGACTGTTACATACATTTTTACAAATTATTACATACATATTGTTTCAAGGCGGGCTGTTATTGAAATTACATATTATATAATTTAATTAAAATTATTCAAGTGTTAAAAATACTGCCTCAACCTACAACGAAGTGTCTAATGAAACTCTCTCTGCAAAGGTTTATCTCGATTAACATGAAGTAAGATAGAAAAATAAGCTTTCGTATGAATAGTTGGAGCAAAAGTGAGTGGAGAAAACCATGAGAATGACACATCAGACTTTTCACTTTCTGTACCATGTACCTAGTAGGTAGAGAAGATACTGTATTCCACCCAAAAATTCTATAGCGATATTTTACCGGAAATACATGTTTTGAGATCCCTTGAATCCAAAAAAAAAAACATTTTTAGAAAAAGATTGTGTGTGTTAGTGAACAGCATGGCTCAAAAACGAAAACTCAGAACATAACCAAACTTGGTATTAAAGTTCAGTACCTTCCAAAGATGGCATAGGAGAATTTTCAAGAAAACCCCCCACACCAGACTACCCTTTACTTAGAACATTTTTCGAAATTTCTGATTTTCTAAAATATGGATGTAAAGAATTGATTAAAATATTGATTATATGAAAGATATTTACATGACAAATAAAATGTATGTTATGAATTTTCTGTGAATAGCCTTTAAAGTACTCCTCATTCGAAAGAATTTTGTGTAATCTTTATAACTGGTAAATGTTAAGCAAAAGACGAAAACGTACTACACAAACATGTAAATCTCTGTAAAACACACAATTTATTTCTAATAACATTTTTGTGGCAACAGCCGTTTCCGAAATATCCGTTATTAATGCTTGGAATCTTTCAACACTTAGCCATTCTTTTAAAGTCCTTTCAATATTCAGTTGTTTCTCGCGTTTGCATGAAAACAGTATGGAATTTTAAGGCCAGCGTCCAGTTGAGGCAGTATCTTATATCACAACACTGTAAATGCCAGAGTGATTGTAGTGTAAATTAACATTATTGTATGACAATGATTTGAGATGTTTGTTAGCTATAAGCATTGTTAGGAAATAAGTTTACACGGCCTCGCTGAAACTGACAATAGCAGCGGGTAACAATGAAACAAGGGGGTGAGTTATTTATCAATTAGAAGAGACAAACAAATGAGTCAGAATAGCGTGCCTTTCTTTAGAAATGGAGGGAATAGTTTCCCTAGAGCATATGGGTTCGTAATTTTGATTGGATATAAAAATAGACGCTAATGTTGGCGCGCTTTATTAACCAATAGCAGCTCTGTTATAATGTTTGGGCATATCGGGGTGAGGGAGTATAAATTCTAAAGTCGGAGGCAAGTATTGCTCTTTTCAACAGAATCATTCACGGGTTACACGTCGCGCAATTTTACAGAATCTCTCGCGCCGTAAGGCTAGTTACAAAAATGTGAAATACGCAAATTAATAATGTGCGGCAAATAAGTGATTATAGTTACATTGGAAAATATAACAGTTTCAGTCAGGCGTGTATCAAGAGTAATATATATGAAATTAATAAAGTGTGACGGCAATAAAAGTGTAAAAGCCATTTTTTTATCAGTGTTATCTTTTAGTAACAACTCCTTTCCATTTACACACCCTGTTCAAGAGATTTGCTCGACTGAGTAATAATAGCTAGCCGGCGGGACAAAGAACTCAAAATTCAAAATAGTAAAACAATAACAAGCGCTCAGCAAATAAGACAACACGAACGATACCGCGACACAGTTCTTAAACATTTGACTGTCGCTGTTCTTTTTGTGTCTGTAGTGTGTGTAACGCAGCTATTTCTGCAAAGGTTTGTTTGGATTAAAATTAAGTAGATATAAAAATAAGCTTTAGTAAGACTACTTTGCATAATCACCAATAAACAATAGAGGGTAGAGAAAATCATGTGAATGTATCATCAGAACATTTTTAAGTCTCTAGTTTGATGCAGTAATTTGTATCACAAATTACTTAAATGTAAATAATGATTGTAATATGAATATGCATTTTTATGTGACATTGATTTGAGATGTTTATTGATTGTAATTATTGTTGGGAAGTTTATACTGCCTTACTGAAACTGACAATAATAGCGTGCAATAATGCAGCGAGGGGGTGAGCTGTTTATCATTATTGGAAACGAGGAAGTTACGTAATATTGGCGCGTTTTTTCTTGTAGAATTTGCTGGAACATTTCCCTAGAGCATATGTATTCGTAATTTTCATTGGATATAAAAATAGACGCTAATGTTGGCGCGTTTTATTAGCCAATTGCAGCTCAGTTATAATCTTTAGGCATATCTGGGTGTATGAGTATAAAAAGAGTAGGTTAGAGGTAGAGCCCGTCAGTTCATCAAAAATCTTTGTACACTACACGTCGTCTTCGGTCCGTCAGTTCGTCGAAAGTATTTGTACGGCACATGTCGGATATCCATTTGCAGGTTACGCGTAACAGAATTAGGAAAAATCTTAAGTGTTATAAAGTTAATTATACAAAAAGTTGAAGTACGCGAATTAAGAATTATCAGTAATGAAGTTATTATAACAGTTTCAGTTTGGCGAGTGTCAAGATCAATGTGTAAATGTGATAGTAAATGTGTTCGACAATAAAAGTGTAAAACAAATTCTTTCATCAGTGTTATTTTTGGATAAAAGACTCCCTTCCGTTTACACAACCTGTATAAAGAGAAGTGCTTGACCAAAAGATAATAGCTAGCCGGAGGACAGAGAACCAAAATTAAATAAAATAAAAGTAGCATGCTTTCACACAAACATTAATACTGCCGCAAATTGCTAACACCAGATGGAGCTAACAAACCTAACAAATAAATCACGTCACAAGATGGCTTCAACGCGTGAAGTAAACACAAATACACAAACATTATAAGTAATACCACCGCAAATTGACTCCCAACGTAGGGCTCAATAAACAACAATATATACAAATAACATTACAAGTAAAACACTCCCAAATTGGCTCCCATACGTGGGTCAGTTAAAATTATGTAACCAAACAAAACAAAAGCAGCACAATATAAGATCTTCAAGTTCTAATAATTTACGTAAAAACATATTACGTAAGCAATAAACTACTTCAAGTTTTATCTGAAAAAATATCCTATGTTGAAATATTGATTCGATTTGCTCATTAAGCTATATAACATTCGAGCATCGCTTTGCATATTAGAGGATTTGAAGCCAGAACGTTTAAATGGACTGTTCTTTTCTTGCTTCTAACGGGATGGTTTACATTCCATTGTGGTTTGCGGTGAAGCGGAAAATTGCCTACCCACGCGTATTTCTGCAACTCAGTTCGAACCCCAGATGTACCTCGTTTCTGAAGCAGCCTTTCAACTGGACGGCGGTTTACGATCTCAACTTCGATACTAAAACAACTTTAAGAGCACATAAAATCCTTACGGGAATCACGAGGTGTAGGGCATTGAGATAATGAGCCATTTCACTCGTAAATACGTGACTTGGTGTTTAAGGAAGTGATAGATAAGAGTTTGTGTCGCAGCTGATAATATTTCACAAAATCTGATGTTACACTCTCTACCCACTCTTTCACAAACTGTTCTAGCAAAAGTTTATTCCTTTATCTACTCTGTGTTAATTGAGATAAACGTTTGCACAAATAGTTTCATTACACTTCGTTTAGATACAAGAGGGATACAGGTGACTGGAGTGATAGTCAAATGTTTATAATGAGGCAGTATTTTTAACACTTAAATGATTTCAGTCAAATTATATAATAGTAAATTCAATAAGTCTTAGAGCAATATGTGTATGTAACAATATCTAAAAAGTGTATATTACAGTCATTGTACATATTGTAAACATGTTCAATAATGTTATGTGAATGCATTACGTAATTAATTTAATGTAGGAGCTGTGAAAAAAACAGGTTTAAAGTTGCTAACAATGAAATTACCTTGAGGCAATAATGAGTAAGGAAGTTTAAATGCCACTAATGATTATTAAAGCAGCAATAATGTAAATTTTGAGACAGTTTAAAAAAAATAGCCAATCAACAACCAAAAAAAGCTTTAGTTAAATGAAGGTATTCTATTGGACTAGGATTAGCCAATCAGAGAAATAAAATACAGAAATCTACAAATTTAGGCGGTGGAAAACAGTTCAGTTGCTTCTAGACAGTGCTCATAACCAGAAGCGAGATGTGTCCTCGAGAAATTAATTACGTATTCGTGTGAGACGAAAATAGTATACGTGTTAAAAAGTGCAAGTATTAAGTAAAAGAATCTCACAGCTCTCGATATCAGCGAAGTGCTATTTAATTTGTGTCAAGGATTAATAAAAAGGAGTGAATTAAAAGCCTACATTCTTCAGTCGCACCACAACCCTGCAAAGAGAAACGTGTCTCTAACAATAATACTGACGCAGCCGAGGCAAACTTAAATATATAATATCTAAAGAAACAGTCAAATTGCAAAGCAAATATTTTTTAAACTTGGGGCGAAGGCTACCGGAAATCGGGTACTATACGTGCGATTGCACTAATTTCAAGTTCGGCTCCCCAACAGTTGAAATATAATACAACTCCCACTTCAAATCGGCTTTTCATACGTAGCAGCAAACAACGTAAAGAACATTTGTACTTCAAATTAGCTCCAAAGCGTGGTGCAAATAACGTAACAAACTACCATCTCAATAAAGAGTCACTATGTATTGGCTTTGAAATTCTACTTTTTCCATATCAGGAGAAACATACGAATGATGAACTAGCAACGCCAAAAAGGTATAAGGTTATTAAGGCCATAAAAAATTGAGAAACTGTCATTTAATGAGATCTGCAATTTTCTGTAGTAAAAATATCAAACAATCTTGTTACATTCACCTAAATTTCTCTACCCTCTATTGTTTATTAGTGGGTATGCAAACTATTCTTACTAAAGCTTACTTTTCTATCTACTTCATTTTAATCCAGAAAAACCTTTGCAAAAATAGCTAAATTACACATTTCGTTAATAGATACAGAGAGAACAGCGACAGTCAAATGCTTAAGAACTGAACGCTAAGTGCTGGCCTCAAAATTTCATACTGCTTCCGTGACATGGCGAAAACAACAAGAATGGCTATGTATTGAACAATTCGAACCATTAATATCGGATAAATAATAAATGGTCCACGCCACAAAAAAGTTATTTGAAATAAATTGTGTGTTTTAAAGAGATCTACATATCTTGTGTAGTACTTTTTTACGTCTATCCTTAACATCTACCAGTAATACAGGATTCTATAAAATTCCTTCCAAATAAAGAGGACTTCACATACTATTCCCAGAAAATTCAAAATATACACTTACTTTTAGGTACATATCTTTAATATATGATATTTTAGTATTTTATTCAAAATTTCTAAAAATATTCCATGTAAAGGATAGCTTGGGGTAGGGAAATTTTCTTGAAAATCTTTGTGTCGCATCTTTGAAACTTAAATGCCAAGTTTGGTATTTATCCGACGTTTCGTTTTTGGGTTATTTTGTTCAGACACCCATACACACACAGGAACCTTTTACCAAAAGTTTCTTTTTTTTATTCAGAGTACCTCAAAACATGTTTTTCGAGCGAAATCCCGATATCAAATTTTTGAGTGCGTGGTAAAGAAAGTAAAAATTATTTAAAAATGAAGATAACTTCTCAGGGTATTCACAGATAATTCAGATAAACCAATTTGTTGAGAAAATTCGTTAGACATATTCTAATTTAATAAAAGTAAGTGGCGGAAATATTTCCATTTAAAAGGCAGTCTGGGGTAGGGGAATTTCCTAAAAAATCTTCCTGTATCATCTTTGAAAGGTGGTGAAATTAAATATTAAGTTTGATATTTCTTCCACATTGAGTTACCTTGTTCATCATCCACTTGTTATATTCAAGGGGCCTCAAAACATGATTTCCGATGAAATTTCTCCATTGAATTTTTGGTGAATTCCTTACTTTCTCTTATACATATCTAGTAGATAGAGGAGGTACAATAAACAATATTTTACCTTCACATTATGTTCTCTAAGGATTCTTCTAAAACTATTCCTACAAAAGCATATTTTGCTATATATTTTTACTTTCTCTGCTACGTACAGTAATTAGAAGTATTTTATTCCACCCAAAAATTCAATACCGAGATTTCATCGGAAATATATGTTTTGAGACCCCCTGAATCCACAAAAAGCATTTTTGGAAACATGTCCGTGTGTGTGTGTGTGTGTGTGTCTGTGTGTGTGTCTGTGAACAGGATAACTCGGAAACGAATAGTCAGATAACCACCAAACTTTGTATTTAGGTTCAGTATCTTCTAGAGATGCGACACGAAGGTTTTCAAGAAAATCCCCCACCCCAGATTACCCTTTACTTGGAACATTTTTCGAAAATTTTAATTTTCTCAAAAATGGCTCCAATGATTTTGATTAAAATATCATTTGTTTAAGATATTTTCATGACAAACGAAATGTATATCTCGAATTTTCAGGGAATGTCTCCAAAAGTATTCTTCATTGTGAATGACATTTGCATAACTGGTAAACCATTAGAGATAGACAAAAGTTTACTACACAAAAAAGTAGATCGCGTTAAAATACACAATTTGTCATATACATTTTTTTTTTGTTGAGTGAACCATTTTCGAGATATTGCTTGTTATTCCCTTAAATTTTCCAATGCTTTTTCTCGAATGGGAATTCGTTATTCATTTTTTTATGTCCTGGACATACCAAGAGAATGGAATACTGCACATAGCAACCAGCTCTTAAAATATTTGACTATCGCTTAAAGCCTACCAATTCCCCTTGCATCTACAAGAAAATTAGCAATAAGATTAACATCTCGATTAACATGAAGCATATGGAGAATAAGCGTTTGTAAAAATAGTTTGTTAAAATAGTTTGTACAAGTGAAGAGAAAGTCTTGTGAGTGTAACACATTAGATTTTTTCTTAATCGCGATAAAGATATGCAGAAATAGTTTCACTTCATTTTTTATTGTAGGTACAAGACGGATGGAGAAGACTGAAGGGTTAGCCAAATGTTTAAAAAGCGGGTTCTTAAGTGCCAGCTTTGAAATTCTTGTCTTTGAATGACTACTTAGTGCTTAAAAATGTGCCAGTTATTGTATTTAACATTTAATGTGTTAATGTATTTAACATAACTTATCAGTTTTAACGACATCCATATTTTCTCTATCTCGTATGGTCTTCCAGTTAGAGAAAATTCCTTTAAATGACTTTTCACAGGTTATTCGCAGAAAATTCAACAAATGTGATATTTTATTAAAAATCATTGGAGCCACGTTTGAAAATGTGCGCGTGTGCGCGCGCAACACTTTGTTGGGTGTAGTTTGGGGTGGAAGCGGGCTTTTCTTTGGAAAGTACTGAACCTAAATACCAAGTTTGATATTTATCTGAATTTCGTTTTTGAGTTACGAACCGTTTTTCTAAAATGCGTTTCTTTGGATTCAGGGTGGCTCAAAACATGTATTTGCGTTGAAATTTCGGTATCGAATTTTTGGGTGGAATACAATACCTTCTCTACCTACCACGTGCAGCCTAAGACAAAATAAATGAGCAACAACCAGAGAGGGAGTTTGATTCAGAAAACGTCGGACAGATTCGCTGACGCTGCGTTCACAATACACGGTTTAATACCACCTGCGTTCATTTCAAAGCTATGCGATAAGTAGGAAGTTACCTTTTGATTTGGTTGAACGCAAGTAGCCGAGTATGAAACGCAGGTGTCTTGTAATTGAAACACCTGGGTTCAAATCCTTGGCGTAAATATTTTATTATTTAAATTTGTTGAATATGTGGTAATCCGTATGTTTTCCATGCATAAGAAATCCAAACAAATTACTATTTTCGTTTTCAAAATAAGTAATACATTAGTAAGAATTCTAAAATGCATTCCATACTGTTTTAAGGCCAGCATATAGCGCCCAGTTCTTAAACATTTGACTATCGCTGTTGCCTTTGTATCCATAACGAAATGCTATTTCTGCAAAGGTTTATTTAGTTTAAAATGTAGTAGATAGAAAAAAAATCTGATGTGTTACACTCACATGACTTTCTCTACTCTTGTACAAACTATTTATACAAACGCTTATTTTCCATCTACTTCATGTTAATCGAGATAAACGTTTGCAGAGTCTAACTTATTGCTAATTTTCTTGTAGATATAAGGGGAATGTATATTTACAAGGGCAATATAGAAATACAGTAGCCTTTAAGCACATACATATCTCTTAATAGCTGGTTGCTAGGTGCAGCACCATTCTCTTTGCCACAGATTAATACTCTTTGCATATCCAAGACAAAAAAATGAATAACGAATTCCCATTTGAGATAACAAGTAATATCTCGAAAATGGTTCACTCAACAACAAAAATGTGTATGACATAAAGTGTGTATTTTAACGCGATCTACATTTTTGTGTAGTAAAATTTTGTCTATCTCTTATGGTTTACCAGTTATGCAAAAGTCGTTCACAATAAAGAATACTTTTGGAGACATTCCCAGGAAATTCAAGGTATACATTTTATTTGTCATAAAAATATCTTAAACGTATGATATTTTAATCAAAATCGTTAGTCATTTTTGAGAAAATTAAAATTTTCGAAAAATGTTCCATATAAAGGGTAATCTGGGGTGGGGGGATTTTCTTGAAAACCTTCGTGTCGCATCTCTGGAAGATACTGAACCTAAATACCAAGTTTGGTGTTTATCCGACTGTTCGTTTCCGAGTTATTCTGTTCACAGACACAACGGACATGTTTCCAAAAATGCTTTATTTGGATTCAGGGGGTCTCCAAACATATATTTTCGGTGAAATCTCGGTATCGAATTTTTGGGTGGAAAACAATACCTCCCCTACTTACTGTACGTAGTAGAGAAAGTAATAAGGTTTAGTAAGAATAATTTGTATGCCCATTAATAAAGATAGAGGGTAGAGAAAGCCGTGTGAATGTATCACATCAGATTTTTCATTTAGTACTATAATATTTACTTATTTCTTATTTAGTTTGAAAACGAAAAGGAGTGTTGTAGTGTTTATGTGCGAGCATAAAATCAAATAAGCCTTAGCAATTGGAAGTTATATTTTGGTATGCATAATAAACATTGCGTTTTTATGCAAAAAAAAAATAAATAAATTAAATTTGTTAGGGATACGAACCTCGGTTGGCTTTATTACTAACATACCGATTTAAACCGGTCAGCTGTCGGCGCATATTTAGTGACTGCCACCAAAATGTAAGGTGACAATGGAACGAAGCTAAAAGCACGCGTTCAGAGACGCCATTGTGAACCGGCCGCGGAAACGATTTGGACTTTGACAAATATGTCCTTTGAGAGTCTGCTCATTTTCTTTCTTTCTTTCTTTCTTTCTTTCTTTCTTTCTTTCTTTCTCTCTTTCTTTCTCTCTTTCTCTCTTTCTCAGGGTGTACGTGGTAGAGAAAGTAAAAAACGCAGTTTTTCATTTCCTCAAAAATGACCTTAATAATTTAGGTCAAGGATATTTTATGATACTAAAATGTATAACTCCAATTTACTACGAATATTCTTCATTTTGAGTGAATTTTGTTTAAATGGCAAGCCTAAGACATAGACGAAAACTTCGCTCATAAGAATTGGATCTCATTGAAACACGTAATTTATGAGGAATACACTTTTATGACTAAAAAAAAAGTTCGTAGGAATCCGTCAGTGTTTAAATTCTCCAATATTTGACACAGTTCTGAAGTGTGAAGTCAGCATTCATTTGTTTTTCTTGATGTTTACACAAAAAGTATGGAATTTCAAAGTTAGCATACAGTAAACCGCTAATTATTTATTTATTTTTATTTACTTATTCATTTATTTATTCATTCATTCAGTGTAGGTAAGGTGTTTTAGCATTTACAGAGGATATGTTACCATAAAATTCGCATCATTTCAGTGTTGTAGTTAAGCTACTATAGATTTTAGAACACGGAAGATGCTGTTGAGAAGCGACCAAATGCTACGATGTCGTGTTCTTTACTTTGATAACGACGTTCAAAGTTAAGCACGCAATGAAACCTGCATGGCAAGTCATAATATGCTTGATAACCTTGGCATACACAAGTAAACCTGATTGTTCACAGTGCTGTTTTCAGATAAGGCTTTCTGCTTCGTTTAGAACCGCAGTATTGCCATCTTCTGCATAACCTTCACGTTGCTCTTCATATCGTAGCTACCCAAAACTAACAGGCTCACTCTCTGTAATTAAAATTACAATTAAAGAATTTAAAATTTCCGAAAAAAAATATAATTCCTTTACGATTAAGTTTTTCCCACTGATTAGGAAATATCTTTGAAATTTAACATGTTTTTAAAAATATTTGTTGTCGTTGAAGAAATTTTTAAAAAGGGGTAATTTTTTTAAATATTAAAAAAGATCCATTCCATTAGATTACAATAATGTTTGCTCTCCCTTATTGTTTCCAGATTTTCTAATCAACACTAGTTTCCATCCAGCCTTATCACTTTCATGACTAGCTTAAACAAATCCCACATACACCAATGAGTAATGTTATACTCAGTGAAACGAAAGTGGTGTCGGAAATAATCTCCCTTAATGAATTCTACTCTGATTAATGTAAACAAGTAGAAATGATTAGTCCAATATAACAGAATTAGACTTGGTTTGAATTTAAAAATACTTTTATCATACACTTTTGTGCAAGTTTTCGACCCATTCTTTTATTACTCGTGATGTAACGCAAAAAAAGCATGGAATTTCAAAGGCAGCATATAACAACCTGATTCTAAACATTGAACTGTCGCTTACAAACGAAATGTATAATGAAACTATTTCTGCAAACCATTTATCCCGATTAAATGAAGCAGGTAGTAAAATAAGCTTTTGTAAGAATTGTTAGCATAAAACATATACAAAAAAATGCAATGGGCAAAAGTCATGTGAATATAACACATATTTTATAGTTTTTCTACCGCCCAAAAATTCAGCATCGAAACTTTCACCTAAAATAGAGACCCCTGAATAGAAAAAAAGGCATGTCACTGGATCTGTCTGTGAACAGCATAACTCAAAAACGAAAAGTTGGATAAATACCAAATTTGGTTCAAATTTCCATGGATGTGACACGAAGATTTTAAGGAAAATATCTCCAATTACGCCTTATATGGAAACATATTTGTTGTTTATGATTTTCTCAACAATGATAAACGATTTCGATTAAAATACCTTATATTTTGATTATTCGATGACAAAATGTACGTCTTGAATTTATTACGAATATCCTGTGAAGTCCTCTTCATTCTGAATTAATTTTGTGTAGCTGCTAAAACATGAAAAAGAACAAAAATGTGCAGATGCGTTCTATAACCACAGTTTGCTTTTTCTCTCTTTTTTATGTGTGTGTGTGTGTACCCTTGTAACCATTTTAGAGATTTCGTTTCTATTACTATAAATTTTCTAATAGTTTATCGTACAATTTTAAGTGTTAAGTCACAATTCTTTTGTTTCTCGTGATGGCATAAAGCAGCTATCGTCAAGTATCGAGCAGATCGGTTGGGAGCTTATCTGCTCAGTACATAAGCGCGATGGGAGCAACTGAAAGAGAAGCAAAGGTGAAATTTTGACGTCATTCATACCCTCCCTTATCGCAGCGGTGGTTCTGTCGGATAATTTTCATTTACCAAGAAGGACAGTACGTCGAAGCGTAGGTCAACAACACCAGCTAGTTTCAACTCTGGTTGGGAGGAAACACATTTTATTACAGGACAATAAAATGATGTAAAGTGTGTATTTTATAATAAGATGTTAAAGCATATAAACTTTTTAATCTAAAGTGCCATTATTCGTCTTTTCATACGAATCAGTATGCAAAATACCAAGGGGAAGAGATATCTCTATTGGAACAATTAAAATGTACAACTTTTGTAGATGTAAGTCAGTAAATTTTACCTGACTGTAATTTATTGCTATTTCTGAATTTGTTTAGACTCACAACTTATTTATTGTGCCTTTGAACTTATGAATTATCATGTTTTTATTACATAATTTATTATTCCTGCTTGTATAATCCCTCCTATGATGAATGCTCAAACGAATCATGTATCGCCATATTGAACAGTGCTAATTGTATTATACACGGCCACCACCACCAATAGTAGTAGTAATAATAATAATAATAATAATAATTAATAATAATAATGTGTATATATCAGCAATATGTTTCCGTAAAGCAATATGATTATAACACTTCAAAACAATTTGTATCGCAAAGTTACTTCCGTACAGCTACAGAAAACGCCACTGAGTTTACAAACCGGTCTGCTGCTCAGCTTTCCTTATGGCAGACGCTAACGGGAGCGCTCGCAAAACCGGGTCCATATAATGTATTTGCTTTAAGTTGAAACATGGAAAGTTGAAAGAGGTAGCACTATATTCCACACGACAGTTTGGTAATTCTTTACTACCTAATCTCAAAACCTTTATTATTGAAACTTGCTATTTAAAATCTGGGTTAGATTGAAACATGAAATTTAAAATAGAACCAACACCCGCTTGTAACAATACGAAAGCCAGCGAAACAACGGCCGAAGGTATGAGGATATTTTTCATATTTCACTGCCAAAAGTGCAGTGGTAACTGAGAGACTAGGCAGTGAAGGTTGACTGTGGCAGGGATTCTCAGCACTCAGACCGTCATAAACGCACCCCCGTCAAAGTGGTATATTTCAACTTAAACCTTATGTACCGTATGCCCACCATAGAGTATGGAATTTAAAAGGCGATGCGCTTTTTATAGATTTCATTTTTATTTAAAGATTTTATTTGCGTATCACTATCACATTAGCTCAGATTTTGAAGGGGGGGTTATCGTCCAAACCCTCGATTGATCTGATACTTAAGCGGTAGCGAAAGTAATGATTTAATACTCAGTCCTTGAGGAAACATTTGAATGCGTGAATAATGCGGAATGCATCACCAGGGATGCCACATGTCTTATCAGAATGCGTCAGTCACTTCATCAAGCATGCGTGATGTGACGAATTAAAATTCAGAGTACAGCTTGAACTTCCTGAGAGAGCTATCTGGCCGGCTTCCAGGTTGTATATCCCCGTTCAGATTTATGAGGAATGCGACATGGAAAAATTCAAGAAAATCCCCCCATCACAAACTACCCCTTTACATGGTAAAGGTTTCGTTATACAGGGACTTTCACAAACAAGGAATAATGCAAATAAAACTTAATTAACTAATGTTTTTTTTTAAAAATGCTCGAACAAGTCAAATGTAATATTTTGAAAGGAAAATTTTACATAAACATTTTTCTACGTCATTACTGTGATGTAATGGTATCGACAAACATTTTAATTTGCAACACAGTATTGTTTTGCTTTTTTTCTGAAAGGAAAAACTGAAATTGAATTGACTTTTATTTCCCTTCTGAAGGAAGCAATGCTAAGGATTCTACACCCTAACAAATCCATCACCCTCCGTCTCTAGTTCCCGCGACATGGTAACCACTACACCACGGAGGACGGTAGTTAGCTTATTTAGTGACATGAACAATTATTAATTTCATTCGTCTCATACAAGATTTGGTTGCTATGGGAACAGACCCTTCTCCATTTGATTAGTTTTTATGGGGATATTTTAAACGTAGTCTTTTGTTACGAGGCCTTCTAATATGGAAGAGGATCAGGAATAAATGCAGAGATATACCACCAGCAGCGTTGAAAATGTCCAATAAGAATTCACGCTTCGACTTAGCCCCTGCCAGATTGTAAGCATTTTGAACAACTTATACAGTGGTTACAATTTCATATGTTACAGTAGTAGTGTTGTGGAGAAATTTGTTTAACAACCCAACAATTAGTGTTCCCAAAGCAACCAAACCTTTCTTATGAAAGATATGAAGCTATCCATGCAACTAAATAAGAATACTGCCTTTCAGAAAAAAATTAAAAAGGGCATGTTGCCATTTAAACATTTTGTTGATGCCGTCACACCTGTACAAATAGCTGAAATTCTCTTTGTAAAATTTTCTTTATAAAATATTGAATTTGATGTGTTGAGCATTAAAAATAACTTCATTTTAGTTTTCTTTGAAAAGATTCTATATTTAATTTTCTCAAAAATAGTTCTAACAATTTTGATTAAAATATATTGTGCTTAAGATACTTGCAGGACTAATAAAATGTATATCGCGAATACCAAACTTGGTATTTATGTTCAGTACCTTCCAAAGATGCACACGGGAGATTTTCAAGAAAACCCCCCGCCTCAAACCACGTTTTGTTTTATTTCATTTCTTATTTTCTCAAAAACTACTCCTACGATTTTGATTAAAATACCATTTATTTAACATATTTGCATGACAATTTAAAAGCATCTTGAATTTTCTGGGAGTAGTCTATAAAGTCACTCATTAGACGGAATTTTGCGTAATGTTGTACATAACTGGTAAACTTTAAGAGGTACACAATTTACTGCACTGTTTTGTCATTTCATTTTTTTAAGCAACCTTCAGTCCATTCTTGAGATGTGGTGAGAAGAGTATGGTATTTCAAGGCCAGCAAATATATACTTGTTTTTAAACATTTGATGAAATATGTAGTAGATTTAGTTATGCTAATATTTACCTCGATTAGCTTGAAGTAAATAGAAGAATAGTTTTTTGCAAGAATAGTTTTAGAAGCTATACAAAACAAACGATAGCGGTTAGAGAAAGTCATGTGAATGCAGCTCATCACACTTTTAGTTGTATAATAATCACACACTACGCACGAAGCATTTTTTCTAAGTTACCTTTTGTTATCTACCTAATTTAATAACAGTTTCACTTATTTTAAGTAATTTAATAGCCGTTGCAAGCCACGCAAGAATATTTACACCACTTACACAAATGCCAATCCTAATAATGGCTTAGTTTCAAGGATCAATGGCTTACAAGCTGACAATCTGTTTACTGGGCATTACCAACTAACAAACACAAACAGTGCAGTGTTTACCAATATCGTCCATTGTTAACAAGTGCATGACAATATATCCATCTCGTTCAGTGGAGTGTTGCTTACTGTGATTTTATAGCAATTACAGTTGATTATATTGTTCTACATAATCAATTCTGAGTGATAAAACGTTAGTTGAAGGCAGGAGTAGCTGAGTTAATCCATGGCCAACTGTTCTTTTGTAAGGTCCAGCGTCATACACTTGGAAACAGAAAAAGTGGCCCGTATGGGAACAAGGGGCTTTAAGTTGGTGCTGAAATGTGTAGCTCCGCCCTCTCCAGCATAATCTTTCCACCTCTTCTCTTGTATAAACCTAGACGCTTGATTAACAAATTGCTTACGTCATCCCAAATGATGGGCGAAGCTCTTGCTACAGAGGCTTCGTTTGGATGCGTGGCCGTATTAGGGGAATTGCTTGTCCTGCACTGCATTGTATCTAACCGGTTGTGTGCAGAAGTCTATGCAGTAGAAATGGAGGAGGTCCCCAGTTTAAGAGGTAGATGACAGGAGCGTGAATTGGGAGCGAAGAAAGATTGGAACGGGGAGTTGGAGACGGAGAGTGGAGGAGCCAGGGCATTTTAAAGGCAAAATGGTAAGTGAGGAGCGGATGAGAAAGGGATAGGAGGAGTTGAGTGAAAAGAAGAAACGGCGGCAACACAATGGTCGAATATAGTGGGATATTAAGTCAAGTGTTCATTAATAGTGAATTGTGATAGAAATAAAGGCTGATGAAGGTGATTTATGAAATTATTAAATTAATTAAAAGTGAAGAACGTGTCTAAATTGTGACAGTGAAGTGAGTTGTAGTAGAAGTTAAAAATGTGGAAGTGTGGGAATACGGTAAAGAATAAGAAATACTGCGGTGTTTAATGTTGCAGTGAAATGAAGTGAGGAGTGTGTAATACTGGTTCAGGACAATTATTTTAGTTCAATAAATTGAAAGACCGTAATATAGTTAAGAGAGACTAAGGTAAATTTATAAAAGCATGAATAACTACGAATATTCATTTAAAGTTTCAATAATGCTTAAATTAAATACTAGGGTAAAAAGGGATTATTGCAAGTACAATAGACTGTGTTAATGAAATACAGTAACGGATACATAAATGATATAATAAGGTTTTTAATAATAATAATAATAATAATAATAATTACAACAGACACAAATGATACACTGATTCGTTTCATAGATTATTGAAGTAAATTTATTCACAATACATAAAGGAATTATTGAAATCTTGGATGTAACAATAATTACAAAATCTGATGTGTTACACTCACATGACTTTATCTACTCTTGTACAAACTATTTTTACAAACGCTTATTCTCCATGTGCTTCATGTTCATCAACACGTTAATCTTACTGCTAATTTTCATGTAGGTACAAGGGGAATATGGTAGGCTTTAAGCGATGGTCATATCTTTTAACATCTGGTTGCTATTTGACGAATTCCATTCTCTTTGCATGTCCAGGACA
Source organism: Deroplatys truncata (assembly GCA_030765065.1). Classification (NCBI taxonomy): domain Eukaryota; kingdom Metazoa; phylum Arthropoda; class Insecta; order Mantodea; family Mantidae; genus Deroplatys; species Deroplatys truncata. The sequence goes on from CM060986.1 coordinate 49,854,283, forward strand.
TAAAAAAATGAATAACGAATTCCCATTTGAAAAAAAGTATAAGTATTGGAAAATTTAAAGGAATAACAAGCAATATATCGAACATGGTTCACTCATTAAAAAAATGTGTATGACATAAATTGTGTATTTTAACGCGATCTACATTTTTTTGTGTAGTAAAATTTTGTCTATCTCTTATGGTTTACCAGTTATGCCTAAGTCGTTCACAATGAAGAATACTTTTGGAGACATTCCCAGAAAATTCAATATATACATTTTATTTGTGTTTGTGTGTGTGTCTGTGAACAGCATAGCTCAGAAACGAACAATCGGATAAACACCAAATTTGGTATTTAGGTTCAGTATCTTCCAGAGATGCGACACGAAGGTTTTCAAGAAAATCCCTCTACCCCAGATTACCCCTAACATGGAACATTTTTCGAACATTTTAATTTTCTCAAAAATGGCTAACGATTTTGATTAAAATATCATATGTTTAAGATACACCCATCCTGGACATTCTGTCTGATCCATGAGTGTCTGCTCCTCTGACCCCAGGCACCCGTCTGCAAGTCCTGGGGGTGTAAGTCCTACATAAGACGAGGTTAAACAGTGAATGAATGAATGAATGTTTAAGATATTTTCATGACAAATAAAATGTATATCTTGAATTTTCTGGGAATGCCTCCAAAAGTATTCTTCATTGTGAACGACTTTTGCATAACTGGTAAACCATAAGAGATAGACAAAATTTTACTACACAAAAAATGTAGATTGCGTTAAAATACAGAATTTATGTCATATACATTTTTGTTGTTGCGATTTTCGAAATATTGCTTGTGTTTTTTGTCCTGGTAATGCAAAGAGAATGGAATGAGCCACATAGCAACCAGCTCTTAAAATATTTGACTATTGTTTAAAGTCTACCAATTCCCTTGCATCTACAAGAAAATTAGCAATAAGGTTAACATATCGATTAACATGAAGCATATAGAGAATAAGCGTTTGTAAAAATAGTTTGTACAAGAATAGAGAAAGTCATGCGGGTATAATACATCAGATTTTTTAATTTCCCAATAGATAAATATTGTGTGCACTTAAATTGCAACGTGCTGACCCATTTAGGGTACAAGTTGAATTTGTTACACAACATGCATATTGTGGGTTAGGATAGGAGCTATGGTTCAAAATATTTCACACAAAATATGATAACGATTTATAATAGAAAATCTTTGTTTTTGACAATCCAATAGAATTCGAGAAAGCTTGCAATATATTTAAACATTTAAGAAAATCAAGGTTAATACATTTCAAGTACAATCATCGTGTATTCTTCTCTTTTCTCAATATGTTACGGCATTTAATTTGATTTATAGTATTATAAATATTTAATTTCCTGCCATTCTAAAAGCAATATAAATTCAAGTTACAAATAATGAATGCTTCTCCCGCGAGTATAAATTTTGAAAGCCAAGGGTAGAAAGTTAAATTTTAAATCCTTACCAAAGCGATGTGATTAAATTTAGAAATAGCCAAAACATTACCTTCTCGCCAAAGTGTAACACGGCTGTGTGTTCTGCAGCTCGCTCGTTCAGTTCTCTCGTTGGTAACTGTCTTCTCGTCCCGCCCGGGAGTTCCATGTTCCACTCACGTCTATGGGGGTGCTGTGATAAGTGAATGGAAAAACCAGCAAATAGTAGCGCTGGGCGGCCATAATGACGTTCTACCGGCTGCTACGTCAGAAATGACAGTTTCGAGAATCTTCCTTGTGTTGATGAGCTGGCGACATGTCCACCTAGTGGGTAAAAACGTCACAAAATCAGGGATCGCGAAGGCCATAATCCTTTTACTAGTTACCGTATCTTTAAAGAATTCCTGAAGTAAATCTAGTGATGACTCATCAGCTAAATGCGCGGTACCAAATTCTGTTGGAAAAATCCAGACTGGCATTGAACCGGTCAGCTGTCCAAAACATAGTGTAAATTATTCCTGTACCTCTCTCATTTATTGATTGTTTAAAAACATAGCTCCGATTATTCTGTATACATTTACTGCACACCACTTTTCGTGTCACGCAAGGACATCTTGTGTGTAAAATCGGGTTTCTCTGTACTCCAATATCCATTATTTTGTGACGAAACAAAGCCATATAAATTGAACCATGCTTCGTCAGAGGAGAATTGTACATTGTTAGAACTAAAAAAACACATTAGGTGAGAAATTTTCTCAGTTTTGGATATTGAACTCTAGCGTGTGAATGAAAATTTTCTGAGATGATGACAGAAATGTGTGGATAGAGAACATTTCCAATATCTCTTACGATGAGGTATGTCCTTATTATCATTGTTAATTGTAACTATGAGCACGTAAGAGGTTGCGGGGATAACTGCTTCGGCGGAAGTTCGAGCTGCGGCGGCCGACACGCGAGCACCGTGCGGTGGCTATAGTATGAAGGAAAAACACTGTAGTTATGTTCTATTTTGTTTTATTTTACTTTGACTTTAAGTTAATATCTACAGTAATATTATATGAAATAATACGCCGTGGCGGATTGTTAGACCGCTCGCCTCTCACCGAGGCGGCCCGGGTTCAATCACAGGGACCCGCATGTGGGATTTGTGGTGGACGAAGCGGCGTCTGGGCGGGTTTTCTTCAGGTTCTCCGGTTTCCCCCGCCATTCATCCCACCAACTGCTCCATCATCACCTTTCCTTTCATCCATTTCGCCTTCATTTCGTTTCATCTACTTCATTCATCCCATACTAGGCATCGGGCTGATCACCCATCCTGGATCTTCTGTCTGCTCCTCGACGGGCCTCTGACCCCAGGCACCCGCCTGTAAGTCCTGGAGGCTGTAAGTCCTATATAAGATGAGGATATACTATGAATGAATGAACTAATACGAATAACTGAAATAAATAGAAAATTAGGAATACACGTCCTAGTGTAGGAAACTAGATACCAGGAGGGAGTATTACAGATTTTATTTTATTGTAGGTTTTTAAGGCCGTGCACTTAAGCATAAGGAATCTTCATGTACGATTGCTATGTGATAAACTCTTCTAGAGAAGTAGACGGCGATTTATAAACAGTTTCCCGTTGTTCGTGCACCTCATGGTAATTTTGTGAATAGATATAGAAATATATATATTCGGGATAAATGAAAATAAGTCGCTGTGTTCTTACGGAGGAAAAACTCAACATCAGAGAACCTTTAGAACGAACCCAAAGAAATACCTGTGAAAGCTGCACAGGAATCGGTAATGTCGCAATCCTCGGCTTGTAAAGCCATTAAACGTCTAAGATAACTGTAGCCCATGAAGTGAAATCACGCGATAAATGTGTGGTTACCTGCAATTGGGTGTTGAACAATGTTAATGATCGTTGGCCCGCGTTTACTTTCTTTGACGGACGAAGCATGGTTTTATTTGCATGCCAGGAAGTACTATTGAGTGTAGCAAGGCTTGTTAAAATATGTGAGAGATGTGTGTTGGCACAAAGACATGCGTCCAAAAGATGCTATACTTGAGTACAAGAAATAAATACAAACATTTCATATACACATTCATATAACTTTTACTTCCAATTCAAATATATCCCTTATATTGTTGCATGTTGTGGTGAAGGCCGAAAAGGTTACCAGAAAATGATTAATTTAGGTCACCCCAACACGTACATGGGGACGCAACTCGCTGGCAGCAAAAAGTCCGGGTGGTGTGTAAACTTAAGAGGAAGGCGTGGGTTTTTGTATTACACTGAAGAATTACATAACACACATTACCCTTACATACCTGAGATTTATTCACAAACGTTTGGCGACTCTACATAATTAACAAAGGAAACAGGATGGAGGGAGATGCCACAGACCGTAGACTGGTCACGCACACGACTGGCACCAACGACCACTTCCACTTGAGTGTCGCTATCTTACCCCCACCAACCGTGTCTAGCCAAAGCCAGACAGGGCTGACGTCATACCAGACTGTTTCAACAGATCCTTCCCTTTGGCGTGATCCTCACAAAGGAAAGACCGTTAAGCCGAAATATAGCTAAGGAGACCCAACAATGCTCCATCTGGTAGCAACAATAAAACGCAACAGTGCGTTCTGGTAATTGCAATAAGATTAATAATACGCCATAATATATTACAGTATTCAAATAAAAAGTGATTCTTCTATCCTCGTTACATTATCCACTATATACTTACTTTATCTACCACGTGCATAATAGGCAGACAAGATACATATTGCATTTCATCCAAAAATTCTATATCGAGATTTCACCGGAAATACATGTTTTGTGGCCCCTGAATTCAAAAGAAGCTTTTTTGGAGAAGGGTTCGTGAGTGTCTGAACAGCATATCTAAAAAACGAAAAGTTGAATGAATACCTAACCTGATATTTAGGTTCAGCACCTTCCAAATATATAAGGTTTTCAAGACAATCCCCCCACCCCAAGCTACCCTTTATTTTTATTTTCTAAAAAATGTCTTAACGATTTTGATTAAAATACCACATATTAAAGATATTTACATGAAAAATAAAATGTATATCTCGAACGTTGGGGAATAGCCTGTGAAGTCCTCTTCATTCAGAAGGAATTTTGTATAATATTGTATAACAGGTAAACGTTAAGTGATAGACGAAAACGTACTACTTAAAAAGTGTAGATTTCTTTAAAACGCACTATTTATTTCAAATAATTTTTATGCACCAGCAGCCATTTCTGAGATATCCGTTATTAATGGTACGATTTGTTCAATATTTTTGTCTTTCTTTTAAAGTCCCGTCGATTTTCAGTTTTTCTCGCGATTGCACGGAAAGGGAGTGTAATTTTAAGGCCAGTATATAGCGTCCAGTTCTAAACATCTATGACTTTTCTCTTTGTAGTATATGAAATATCTAACGTAGGTATCCCTGCAAGGTTTATCTCGATTAAAATGAAGTAGATAAAAAATTAACCTTTATAAGAATAATTTGTATAGTCGCTAATAAAAGTAGCGCTAGAGAACGTTGTATCACGTAACACATCACGTTTTTCTGCTTAAGAATAATTTTAAATTAAGCAAGACTTGCTTAATTAAAACTTGCAGAAATAGTATTCAAATGTCTTGCAACAGAAAGATGTGAGGGGACAAAGCCTCCTGATATGTTACATTCACATGACTTTTTCTATATACTTTCATTTATGTTTACATCTGTTCTACAAATTATAAATGCACATGTTCCGTCTATTTCATATTGAACAAGAGAAAAGCTTGTAGAAAAGGTTATAATTAAACTTTTCGTTGTAGGTACAAAAGGGATAGTGCAAGCTAAGTGGAAGTCAGTAGTTTAAAAATCGTCGTTATATGATTGTTTTGAAATTCCATAATCTTGTAAGATATTCCTATAAGTAAAGGAGTATTGATATATAACGGCAAAATGTGTGAATCATTGGAAAATTCAAAACAAGTGCAACGAATATCTTGGAAATGGTTAATGCTATAATAGTACAGTGCTTTCCTTGACACTGTGGCCATCACATGGTTGTTCGCGCGCCGGCTGCCGCAGCTCGAACTACCGCCAAACCTGAATATATCCTCGCAACCACCTCATGTTCTCATAGTTAAAGTTACAATGTTAATAAGTGCATAACTTATCCTAAGAGATGTTGGAAATGTTGCTCTTCTCTAGCCACATATTTCTGGCATCTTCTCACAAAATTTTCGATCAGACTGGAAAGTTCAATATCCGAAATTCAGCTAATTTATCGCCTCATGTTTTCTTTTAGTTCTTTCAATGTATGGGGTTTGTTGTGTATACCTTTTTTTCAACTACTCCCATAGTTGCAAATCACATACATTTAAATAAGGAGATCATGAAGATAATAACTTAGTACTAATTATTCTTATCTTCAAATATTTCCTGAAATTTAATAACTGTATACATGATAGAAAAGTCTTAGAAAAAACAGAATGTTAGCGTCTGTTAGCTGTTCAAAAATGATCTAATTTCTGTACCTCTCTGCATTGTTTGTTTGATTAAGACATAGGTCGTAGTATTCTGTATCTATTTACTGCACACCAATTTTCGCATCTTGTAAGGAAATCTCGTGTGTAAATTCGGGTTTCTCTAAGCTCCAGTATCTGTTATTTTACGACAAAACATGTCATATAAATGGAACCATGCTTCGTAGGAAAAGAATAAGTATTAAACATGGATCAATTACTTCATTTCGCAAAATCCAATTACAGAAATTTACCTGACTCTATTGATCATGTGGTAAATAAAACTAAAAAAAAACACATCAGGCGATAAATTTACCCCATTTCAGATAGTGAACTAGCGATTGTGAATCAAAATTTCCAGAGAAGATGCCCAACCTTAACATTGGTTGTGAACTGGTGATCGATCTATTCACGTCTGGTTGTTGACTTAAAAGTAATTAATAAACTTGCAGCTCATACCTAGCTGCTGTAGGAATTAAATCGTAAGTAACAAATAATTGGAAGTAAAGACCCAGGTAAGAATTAAATGCAAAATTCCACTATCACATGTCATTATATTCCATGTCTGCAGTTATAAATATATCAAACGTTAGAGGGTTTTAATTAATACACATACACGCAGTAAAATACACAAAACATCAATGGATACAGCAAACCCTGATAGCACCAATCTACAGATTTTTGCAGTAGCCATTTTGTATGGTTTACCAGTTAAAGTAGCACTAAATCCATTTAGAATAAATAACACTTCAAACGCAGAAAATTCAATATATACGTTTTATTATGTTAACTGATTCAGCATGATAATTTAGTCCAAATCATTAGAACCATTTTCTAAAAAAGAATAACCAGAATGTTTTCATGTAAAGGGTAGTTCAGGGGTGAGTAAAATTCGTGAATAGAATACTAACTCTAAATACCTCTCTCTCTCTCTCTCTCTCTCACACACACACACACACACACACACACACACACACACACACACTTATACTTTTTTAAAAAAAATTCTTTAGGGGTTCATGAGACCCCAATTATGTATTTTATGGTGAAATATATATATATATGTACACGGAATTCTTCCTCTACTTCCATAAGTAAGCGCTAGATAATGGTAATAAATGAAGTTTCAATTATTTTGCCCAAATATTGAAGAAGTTGTTTATTAGCTTCACGATGTGGGCACCAATTTGAAGTAGGTCGTATTGTTTTTACGTATTGAAAGCCAGTTTGAAGAAGAGTTGTATTATATTTCAACTGTTGGGGAACCGAACTTGTAGTTGCAACCGCACTATGTTAAACAGTTTCCGGTAGCCTTCGCCCCAAATGTACCCTCAGGTGGTCTTTGCTCCAAGTTTAAAAAAGTATTAACTTTGTAATTTGACTATCTTTAGATATTATATTTGTGTTTGCCTCGGCTGCGTCAGTATTATTGTTAGACACGTTTCTCTTAGGCAGGGTTGTGATGGGACAAGAATGTAGGCTTACACAGATTTTTAGTTTTAATTCACTCCTTTTTATTAATCCTTGACACAAATTAAATAGCACCTCACTGATATCGAGAGCTGTGAGATTCTTTTATTTAATACTTGAACTTTTTTTAACACGTATACTGTTTTCGTCTCACACGAATACATAATTAATTTCTCGAGGACACATCTCGCGTCTGGTTATGAGCACTGTTTAGAAACAACACGTCTGGTTATGAGCACTGTTTGGAGGCAACTGGATTGATTTCAACCGACTAAACTTGTAAATTTCTGTATTTCAAGTCTCTGATTGGCTAATCCTACTCCAATAGAATACCTGCATTTAACTAAAGCTTTTTCTGGTTGTTGATTGGCTATTTTTAAACTGTCTCAAAATTACATTATTGCTGCTCTAATAATGACTAGTAGTATTTAAACTTCCTTACTCATTATTGCATCAAGGTTACCTCATTGTTAGCAACTTTAAACTTATTATTCTCACAGCTCCTACATTATTAAATTACGTAATGTATTCACATAACATTATTACACATGGATACAATAATATAAACATTTGCAATGACAGTTACATACATTTTACAAATTATTACATACACATATTGCTTCAAGGCGGGCTGTTATTGAATTTACATATTATATAATTTAATTGAAATTATTCAAGTGTTAAAAATACTGCCTCAATATAACCAAAACTGTAAAATTATGGGTGATTTCTATACTGAGCATATTGCATGTTTTTTTCTCATCTACCAAAGATAAAGGAAAACCACGCAGAATCATTTAATTAGCGCCGCCGCGTTTTATAATGCTTGCGCGTCCTTCATATGTTTGAGATGTGGCAACGCTGTTGCCATGACAAATCCCTTTACCGGAATTTACCTGCGCGTGACGTCATTTGAATGTTGCATGGAAACTCGTACCGTGAACTCTGATACTCCCTTTTTGGGAACATATTACGTTTTCCATGGCTATTCCTTGCACGTAGAAACATTGGCTGTACGCTTATTGGTGGGCCAAGTGACCCGTGAGGTTTTATCTGGAGTCACTCAGCTGTATCAGCTACTGGCGTCGCGTCTAAAATACTCGATAAAACTCGGCACAAGGAAACTTTGGTTATTTCATACGTGCGTGCGACTTTTACACTCCTATATCGAGCTCTCAAGTGTTAGTGACACATACTCAAAAGTATTCTTCTCCACTTTTTTTAAGCAATTAATTTGACTTTGATTTTTATTTCTTTACTGCTTGACAAGTAGGGAAAGTATTGCATTCCACCCAAACATTCGATATCGTGGGAAATACACGTTTTGAGGCCTCCTGAATAACAAAAGTCTGATGTGTTACATTCACATGACTTTCTCTCCTCTTGTACAAACTATTTTTACAAACGCTTATTCTCCATATACTTCATGTTAATCGAGATAAACATTTGCAGACTCTCTCTTATTGCTAATTTTCTTGTAGATGTAAGGGGAATATATATTTACAAGGGCAATATAGAAATACAGTAGCCTTTAAGCACATACATATCTCTTAACAGCTGGTTGCTAGGTGCAGCACCATTCCCTTTCCCACAGATTAATACTCTTTGCATATCCAAGACAAAAAAATGAATAACGAATTCCCATTTGAGAAAATAAGTATTGAAAAATTTAAGGGAATAACGAGCAATATCTTGAAAATGGTTCACTCAACAAAAAAATGTATATGACATAAATTGTGTATTTTAACGCGATCTACATTTTTTGTGTAGTAAAATTTTGTCTATCTCTTATGGTTTACCAGTTATGCAAAAGTCGTTCACAATGAAGAATACTTTTGGAGACATTTCCAGAAAATTCAAGATATACATTTTATTTGTCATAAAAATATCTTAAACATATGATATTTTAATCAAAATCGTTAGAGCCATTTTTGAGAAAATTAAAATTTTCGGAAAATCTTCCATGTAAAGGGTAATCTGGGGTGGGGGATTTTCTTGAAAACCTTCGCGTCGCATCTTTGGAAGATACTGAACCTAAGTACCAAGTTTGGTGTTTATCCCAATGTTCGTTTCTGAGTTATGCTGTTCACAGACAGACAGACACACACACACGGACATGTTTCCAAAAATGCTTTGTTTGGATTCAGGGGATCTCAAAACATGTATTTCCGGTGAAATCTCGGTATCGAATTTTTGGTGGAATACAATACTTCCCCTACTTACTGTACGTAGTAGAGAAAGTAAGAGTAGGGAAAGTATTGCATTCCACCCAAAAATTTGATATCGAGGGAAATACAGGTTTTGAGGCCTCCTGAATAACAAAATCTGATTTGTTACATTCACATAACTTTCTCTACCCTCTATAGCTTATTAGTGGGTATACAAATTATTCTTACGAAATTTTATTTTCCTATCTACTTCATCTTAGTCGAGATAAACCTCTCCGGAAATAGCTGCATTACACATTTCGTTATAGATACAAAGGGAATAACAATAAATAAGTACGAAGGCTTTCATGGCCGGAGTTAATCGATAGAATATTAATATCTTCCGGGCTGGAAGGCCGTGGTCTAAGGGTAAAGTTACTACGAGGGGCACTATTTATATTTTGAGCCTAATAATTAAAACAGAGTAATTTTTTATTGAAAATTGCTTTGTTTTTTAAAATAGTCTCCTTTATAGTCGATATACTTTTGCATCCGTTTGAACCATTTGTCAAAGCATTTATTCCAGTCTTCTTGAGACACCTCCAAAACATGGTTTTTGAAGGCATCAACGGCTTCTACCAACGAAAATCGTTGTCCACGCAATTTATTCTTGATGTTCGCGAACAAAAACAAGTCATTGGGTGCCAAATCAGGACTGTATGGTGGATGATCCATCAATTCGATTTTTGAGCCTTCGAATACTCTGTTCATAAACGAGATGTGTGTGCGCTCGCATTGTCTTGATGAACGATTCTCCGGTTCTTGTTGGTTTTCCTTACTTCACCGAAGACTTCCGGCATACAAATGGTGGTTCGGCATTGACCGTTTTACGTTCCCCTAAAGACACTGTTGCCACATGGCCAATTTTGCTGAAAAGGCAGGCGACCATTTGCTTTGAAATGCTTCGAGTGCGAACAACTTTTGTTGGATTTGCTTCATCTTGAAACACCCATACAGTCGACTGCTGTTTACGTTCCGGCTCATACGCATAGATCCATGATTCGTCATCTGTTACAATCTTATACTCGTGTTTTGAGGCATCGCCATTGTATTTCTTGAGCATTTTTGTACACCAATCGACACGAGCATCTTTTTGAGATTGCGTCAAATTATGTGGAATCCAACGAGAGCAAAGCTATTTCACGGCTAAATAATCATGCAGTATTTTATATATGCTGGTGGAACTAATGCCTAGAATTGCCTCAATCTCGCAAAATGTCGCATGACGATCTTTTATTATTAGTTTTTGCACAGCATCAATGTTTTCTGGCACAACAACTGATTTTGGACGAACTTCATGATTGAGCGAACGGCGGCCACGATTAAATTCGTTATGCCAGCGTTTCACAGTGGCAAAGGATAGAGCTTCGTCGCCAAATGTGGAAGTTAGTTGATCGATGCACTCTGTCTTGATAATCCACGTCGAAAGTCGTAATAAATCAATGCAGGAACATTTTCACGAGTTAATTCCATGTTTTTGTTGACACACAATTTTCAACTTAGTGTAAACAAAACAAATGACGCTCTATTGACAAAATATTTGAAGTGGATTATGGTAAAAAATGCAAACTTTCCATTGGAAACGTCAGATGGCACCTACAACATTCAGGGTTGCCAAGGCTCAAAATATAAATAGTGCCCCTCGTAGCACCCGACGTTGTTTTAACAACCGGACGCTATACGCTGGCCTTAAAATTCCTACTCTATCCATAACATCGCGAGAAACAACTGAAAATCGACGGGACTTGAAAATAATGGTTAAGTATTGAACAAAACGAACCTTAGTAACGGATATCCCGGCAATAACTGATGACACAAACAAGTTATTTTAAATAAATTGTGTGTTTTAGAGAGATTTAAGTTTCATGTGTAGTGCGTTTTTGCCTATTGCTTAACGTTTACAAGTTATGTAAAATTATAGAAAATGCCTTCCGAATGAACAGGACTTCAAGGCTATTCCCAGATAATTCAAGATATACGTTGTATTTGTCATATTCTTTAATATATGACAACATTTTTGAAAATGAAACATTTTTAAATGATCTATGTAAAGGGTATTTTGAGGTGGGGGGGTTTCTTTAAAATCTTAGGAAGGTACTGAACCTAAAAATAGGCTTGTTGTTTATCCGACGTTTCGTTTTTGAGTTATACTCACACACACACACACACACACACACACACACACACACACACACGCATCTTTTCTAAAAATGCTTTTTTTATTCAGGATGTCTCAAAACGTGTATTTTCGGCGAAATCTTGGTATCCAAGTTTGGGTGGAATGCATGCTTTCTCTACCTCCTATGTACGTAGTAATACATGTTAAGAAAAACCGTGTGTGCGCGCGCGCATTGGCACATGTATGTCTGTGAACACATAGTTAAAAACTTGGTGTGTAGGTTCATAATCCTCCAAGGATGCGACACGAAGATTTTCATGAAAATTCTCAACCTCAAACTACCATTTTGTTGTAAAAGTTTTATTGAAATTTCACAATAATGGTTCTTAACTATTTTTATTAACACACTATGTATTTAAAGATATTTCCGTGTCAAATAAAAGATATCTTGAATTTTCTGGGAATAGCCTGTGAAGTCCTCTTCATTCTGAATGACCTTTGTGCAATTTGTAAACCTAAGAGATAAATAAAATCTTGCTACTCAAAAGATGTAGATCTCGTTAAAAACACAATTCTTTTGGAATTAATTTCCGACATACTTTTCGTTATTTGACTTTTCAAATACCATACTTTTTCAAATGGTAAGTCGTTATCGTTTTTATCGATGGAATTTAAAAGCTATCACATAGCGACACACACTTCAAAAATTGCACTTTCATTTCATCTTCTGTATCCTACAACAAAAATATGCAATAGAGCCTCCTCTCCATTAACAGTAAATAGATATGATAATAATAATAATTAATAATATTCTTTTGTAAGAATAGTTAGTAGATGAGGAGTAGAGAAAGTCGTGTGAATAAATCTTATTTTTTTCTATCTACTTCATGCTAATAGAGATAAAAGTTTGTAAAAATAGTTTCATTACACATTTTGTTGTAGGTATAAGAAGGATAGAGGAGAACGAAGCGATAGTAAAAAATTTAGAAACCGCGTCGCTATGTGATGGCATTGAAATTTCGTTCTCTTGACATAATCGCGATGGAAAAAAGAGTCGAATAGCGACTTAACAACCGAAAAAAAGTACGAAACATTTCACGATTCAAACTAATAACAAAGAATATTTCGAAAATGGTTAAAGCCAGGAAAAGTTTCATCCGACAAAAGTTGTGTGTTTGAACGAGATTTAAATTTTTTGTGTGGCAAGTTTTTACCCATGTCTTATGATTCAGCAAAGTCTACAAATTCATTCAGAATAGATAGATTTCACAGGATTTGCTCATAAAATTCAAAATACAGTCGTCATTTGTCATGTAAATATTTCTATTTGTTCCATTTATATGCCGCTTTTAACATCTAAGGTCATAGAACCCACCCTCTATTGAACCCGGGACCTCTGGATTTGGAAGCTAGCATGCTAGTCATCAGACCACAGGTAATCTATGGTATTTTAACCAAGATCGTTAGTCATTTCTGAGAAAATGAAAAGTAACAAAAACCTTTCCATGTAAAGGGAAGTTTTTCGATGGGAGGATTTTCTTGAAAATCTTCGTTTTGCATCCTTGGAAGATGCTAAACTTAAATACCAAATTTGGTAATTGTCAGGTTTTTAGTTTTTAGTTATGCTCTTCACAATACAAACATAGGCACACACAGGCTTAAACTTAATTTTCTGGATCCATGGAGTCTCAAAAAATGGATTTCCTGTGAAACCTCGGTTTCAAATTTTTTGGTGAAATAAAACACTTTCTTTACTTAAAGTAAGCGAATAATAGAGAAAGTAAAATTACAGAAACCAAATTAAAGAAGAGAAAATTCTCATTGTTGATTTTCGAAAAGAATAAAACATATTAGAGTTTACGTTTCTTGTCTTTTCAATACTTATTACCTTAATTTTACATATTTTTCGAAAATTGCAGTATTTACCTTTTTTTCCAGACCGCGGAGCCCGCCCCACATAAGGTCTAACGCTCCCCCCCGTAAGGGGCGGTCCTTATATCCCGGCAACTACCGAAGGTTGTAGAGCATACGTTTCCCTTCCACGCTGCACCGAAACACCATCGCCGACACTTCCAATCCTGAAATATACCACAGGGGTTGAAGTATGAATGAAATGATTAACAAAAAAGAGTGGGGGTGACAGGAAATCCGCGGGATGAAAGAAACCACTACAACATTCGCTTCGAGAAAACTCGTGGTTTGGGGGGAGCGATTGTCGGGAATCGAACCCGGGACATCCCGAATGAGAGCCACAGAGGTTACTGTCTGAGACATGCCGCTCGGTTTACCACATAGAAAACATTTGAATCATCTGCGCAATTTATAATATAGAGTAATGTTGTTCAATTTTGACTGTCACTCCACTAATGTAATTAGTGTATATACAGTGACTTTGTCTGTTTTCACTGCCACTTTACTTTTTCTCGCGCGATAGCAGTGAAATGAATCTCGCGCGAAGCAGCCTTCTCTGCCTTCGCTTCACTCGCTGGGGCGTCGAACACAGGACTTCTCAAAAGGCTTATAATAGCAGCACTATAACAATTGTCACAAAACACTGAGTAGGCAACTTAATGTTGCATTCAGGAATAATATCTCACTGACTCAGTCGCGAACCGTTCGCTTAAATGCAACTACAAGAGTTTCTGGAAGCTTCGTGAGAAGGCTGGCCAGAAGCTTCCTGAAAAATTACATTTATCTCTCGATAGTGCTTCTGGAATTTACGTCGGGGGAGAGACGCTCCTCTTTTTCCTATCCCCTCAACCGGAAGTGGAGTCGAATACTTAACGGAATCACTGTGCGTGCGCGTATGTGCGCACGCGCCACCGTTCTTTCCGACCAACAAGGCTATAAGAAAGCTAATTTCTGCTCCTACAAGACTCAAAAGAATACCTGAATATTATCGTATAACATGTTGAAGTCATGAGATACCTATTGGGTTTGAGTGTTTTACTTTCTCTACCATGTACCCAGTAGGTAGAGAAAATACTTTCTACCCAAAAGTTTGATATCAATATTTCACCGGAAATACATATTTTGAGCTCCCATGAAACCCAAGAAACAAAGGAGTTTTAGAAAAAGTAATAACGTATTCATGAGAATAACGCATACACAATCCTATTGTATATGTAACATATTGTTACTGAAATTCTTCCTTTTTATTACACATTTTGTATTTTTACAATATTTATTTTATTGCGAAGTCAGTCTTCTTCGTTCATCTTGTTTAACGTATTTTCAACGTATTCCATTTTTCTTATTCTTTAGTTTATCAATAAATATAATTTTAATTAACAGTTTTAAATATATAAATGGAGTTTTAAACCAATAATGCAATAATAATTATGATGTCCTACAGATACCTAAGTATATAATACATGAAACTCCTTATCCACTCCATTGGATTTCTGTTTTAGCATTCCTAGGCAATTTTAGAACTTGTTTTAGGTATTTTACTAATATTTGCTTCTGCTTGCGATATAGACAGTTGAATAATTTCCACAGTATGCATATTCAGTGTTGGAGAAACCGTAACTATTATTAACTTAAAACAGTTTGATACACTACGAAACATTTGCGAATTGGTATAATGTTTAAATAAAAGTATGTGACTGTATCGAAATAATATTAAAAACACCATGTGGTATAAAACCTCATTTATAGTAGGTGTACGATACTGCGGTAAATGCAGCTTCATATGACCTTATTTTCTTTGCAACAGTCTACCATGGCTTTCTCTACTGTCTGCAGCGATCATGACTCTAAGAGAGCCGCGTCTAACGTAAGACTGTGCTTCCAAAGGATTACCTATGGTAAACTTGAATATTTAGAATGAAATGGGCGAAATAATGCCGAAATGAACACGGTGTTCATAGAGCTTAAGAATATCCGACATTTATCTTCTCAGGATAAGGAAAACCCCGGAAAAACCTTATCTGGGTAACTCACTCCTAACCGAGATTCGAATTTGAGACCTCTTGAATGCGAGGTAGACACGTTACACTCACACGATGTGGGTGGGCTAAACTAGATGTTTGTCCATTTACGCACTTCGGTTTTAACGTAAAAGAAGTTGCGACTTAAAACTTTGTTTGTATAAGAAAGACTATCTCGATGAAGATGTTTACACTTTCTCTACCACGTACCTAATAGAGGTATAGGTGATACAACGGAGGGGAAACCTCGCGCGCTGTGACCCGCACAGGAGGCTACAGGTCGTAGGCAGAGGGGCCACAAAGACGCGCGGAAGTTTCTAACATTTGCAAGCCCACAAACTCTTCCACTGCTGGAGCCGCCAAGAGAGGACGATGAACCAGCCAAAAATCAAGCAACGCTCGGTGCCACGGGCAATACTCTCTCCATTGAGCATACATCGGCTCCATCTTTCCGGCACCACCATATGCCGAAACCTTAGTAGAACACCTGAAGGATGAGACGGAAACCGAAAGAAATAGGAATGATGGGAAGGAAATTGTGGTGGAGGAGAAATCGACCCAGCATTCGCCCACCCACCCAGAGGAAACCATGAGAAACTCATGGGTCACAGAGGGTAATTGCAGGGAATCGAGCCCGGGATTTCCCGAATGCAAGGTTACCATGCCCAGTAACGTATCTAGTAGGTAGTGGAAGCATTGCATTCCACCCAAAAATCTGTTAATCGAGATTGCACAGGCAATATACTTTTGAAGTTTCGTGTAACGACGAATGGCCGGTGTCACCTTTTAACGTCGTTTCCAATATCTGTTGTTAATTCTACTGCCGGCTGCTACAGTGGTTGAGCTATGAGCATTTTCCCTCAGGGTATACGTAGGCGTATTGTGAAGGTAGCGCCAGTTTAAATTGACAGGAATTTATTGTGAACTAACATTTGAATTAGTGAGTTACCGACCGGTTGAAATGAAGAAATACACTGATTATGAATCATAGAACTCACAATTATAACAACTGAATTATTAAACCTGCTAACTTCTGCAGTATCAAAGTTAGGGTTAGAAATAATTGTTTCCCCAATAAAAGAGACCAGACGCGTAACTCGCGTCGCTAATTGTTGTTCGGAAGCATTCCTTGCGACATCCGCGAAATCGTACTCGCACAAGTGCGTCACTAAGCGCTTAAATAATCACAGGAATCAGAACCACTGAAGGTAACAGAGAGAGAGGGAGAGAGAGAAACTCCCTAATTAAGATACGCGCTTATTTATTAATTTAGCTCTACCTACCTGTTATTCCTCCACCAACTTGATTTTTCACGCGCAGCCGATCTTCAACTCTTACGTTTTCTTACCTCTCTGACTTTGTTTCAAACTGAGGCGGCTAAATTCTCAGAATGTAAGTGCCTTTCTCTTTTCCAGAATTTCTGTCCACGTGAACCGTAAACGTACTGACGTTATAACCTAACTGCATTCCCAGAAATCCATACGCTAATGTGCTCGCTACTTCGGGTGTCGCTAATGACTTCCTAATTACCTTCAGCTTTCCGGAAAAAATCTTTCAACCCAAGGTTGTTACATTATGCATTGATTTAAGAAAGAAAGCTGTTTATTGCAATTATTTATTTATCTTATACTAGTATTTCTTTATTTAATTATTTATGTATTCCGGTCCATGATTATGGCATCACCAGTAATGCAAAAGTGTACAAAATACAAACTTGGCTTCACAGATTTTTCTGAGCATTTTCACAGAAAATTTAATATATAAATTGTATTTTTCAAACAAATATGTTAAAAATATGGTATTTGCACAAAACCTTTACTATCAGTTTTTTTAGAAAATTAAGAATATCCAGCACAAAGGATGGTGTGGGGTGGGAGGATTTTCTTGGAAACCATCGTGCCAGAACTTTGGAAAATTGTCAACTTTATACCAAGTTTGGTATTTATCCAGCGCTTCGTTTTTGAACTAAGCTCAAACTACCTTGCAAATGGACATACTTGATTTTCTAAAAAAAAGAAAAGGTTCTGAGGATCTTGAATAAAATACCATAAACATTAAATACTTTTACATGACAAATCAAATGAATATCTTGAGTTTTCTGGGAGTAGCCTGTGAATCTTCATTCAGAAGGGATTTTGTAGAACCTTGTATATCTGAAAAAGGTTAATCGATAGATGAAAACGGACTACACAAGAAACGTAGATTTCTTTAAAACACAAAATGTATTCCAAATAACTTTTTATAGCATCAGTCATTTTCGAGATATCCATTATTGATGATTCGATTTCTTCAATGCTTCATTATTCTGTCCTGTCGATTTTCAGTTGTTTCCTCGCAATGGCACGGAAAGATTTAAGGCCAGCATATATGTAGAATATATACCTTTTATAGCCACTAATAAAGATAGGAGGGCAGAAAGTCACGTGAATGTAACACAGATTATTCTCACGGTCAGGCAAGGACATGAAATTTCAGTCACCACATAGAGAGCCGCTTTTTAAAACTTCTGACTACCGCTTTAGTCTATTATATACTTCTTAAACCTACAATAAAATTTACAGCCCCTATAATACTAGATATCCCAGCTAAATTAACGTCTATATTTATATAAGGTATAATAATCTATATGGGAAAAAATAAAGGGTCATTGAAATTATTCATTATCTTTTTCTTGATTTTGAAAGATTTAAATAAGTATTTTAGTTATTGTGTCATAAATATTAAAATTTCTTAACGAAATGTGTAAAGGCGTGGTGAACGTTTATCTCGATTAGCAAGAAGTATCGAGAAGTAAGGTAATGAATGCAACATAACAGATTTTTCCAAACGCTGATTTATTTGAAGATGCGTGAACGTTTCTTCTACATTTCGCAGTAATAATACTAAACTACAAAACTTGTTTAAATTAGCATTCGAACCGCCTCAATCCCCCTACGAAGGCAAGCATAGCAGATGTTAATAAATGCAGAATTCAAAGCCTCCAACTAAATTGTGTTAGGTGACGTACAGATCCGTCATGCGATGACAAACTGTTTGCATGAAATTGAATTATCAGAAGGCTTCATGTAAATTCTCGCCAGCATTACACATAGCTTGAAGATTAACTGTTGCATTTAAAGCTACTTTTTAGACATCTGTATTCGATATTAGTTTAAAATCAGGAACAATTTTGGTGTGTTATATTGCATATTTTTTCTAAATATTCCTTATTCACTACGTTTTAATCGAAATAATTATGCTTTCATTACACATTTCGTTGTACGAGGGCTGATCAACAAAGACTGAAACTGATTTTTTCCTGTAGCTTCCGTGATAGTTTCGTATCTGTAACATAAATATTTGAAAAGAGCGGGTTTTCATGTATAATGTTTGTAGGCGGCAGGTTGGTAGTAATGCTCTATTTTGTAGACCCTACGTGCATTTCGCATACCAGACAATGGAGGTGATGCATTTTTTAAATCGATTATCACCGGTGATGAGTCATGGCTGCATCATTATGATCCTGAAGGAAAACAAGCCAGCACAGTGTGGAAATCGCCAGGTTCTCCAACACCAAAAAAGGCAAAAGTTGTTCCATCTGCAGGGAAAGTGATGGTGATCACATTTTTTGACTGTAATGGAATGATTTACCAGCATTCAGTTCCCCTCACACTACTGTTACAGCAGCACACTACACGTCAGCATTGGCTACACTGAGGAAGCACATTGCAAAGAAACGACCAGAGCTTTCTCAGACTGGGTGGCGACTTCATCATGACAATGCACGGCCTCACGTCACAAATCAGGTCTTGCAGTTTCTGGCTCCATTCAAATTTACCTATGTACCACATCCACCTTATAGCCCCGATCTTGCACCCTGTGACTTTTTTTTATTCCCATCACTAAAGGCAAAGCTTAGGGGTATTTGATTTGAGAACTCTGAAGCAGTGCTCAAGAAAAGTGAGGCGATTCTCAACGACCTGACAAAGAATGGTCTGCAGCACGTGTTCAAGGACTGGCAGAGACGCTATAAAAAGTGCATTGAAGTAGGAGGGGACTAATTTGAAAAAGATCATGTAAACATTGAATTGGAGTAATAAACATCTGTGATAAAAAATCAGTCTGTCTTTCTTGACCAGCCCTAGTAGTTACAAGCAGGATACAACAGGCTGTAGTGATAGTAAAATATTTAAAATACCATACTCTCAACATGACATAATGAGAAACTAAGGAATGGTGATACAGTATAAAGAAAAATAAATAAATAAAAATCTGTATATAGGATCCTGGTAACCAGTACCAGGTTTTCTACACCAGGGTGTTAATTCCAAGCTTCATCACCAGCATCATCATTACCATCATAGCAGGAGCCTTGTGGCTTGTCCGTCTTCAAGTAAACTGATCTGCCCACCCCATTCAGTGTGCCAATATTGATTCTAAATATTAGATTGTCTCGTAAGTAATATCGGTGGTGTTTTATAAGATGGAATTGGCTTTCTTTGGTTTGCCAATGCTATAAACAGGATGCCATGGCGAGAATGTGTCGGTCGTCAGTTGTTAATACACAATCACAAAATGGAAGATGCAAAGTTTGAGACTAGAGTACTTGTAAAGCACTACTGGAAACAAGATTATAAAACTGTTGTTGCGGTTCGAAAAATATGTAAGGTGGAAGGAGAAGGTGTCGTTAATGACCATGTGGCACAACGATGGTTCCAACGTTTCAACACTAGAGAAGAAAACACTAAAGGTTTACCACGTTCTGGAAGACCTAAATATGGGGTATTGAAAATACATGCAGAGTTTTGGAAGAAAATCCGCAAAAAATACTTCTAGGCTGTCAGGAGAACTTGGTCCAACAAAAGATACCATACATCGCCAGATTGAGAAACTTGGAAAATCAAACAGAAGCTGTAAGTCTGTACCTCATGAATTGACATCTCAACAGGCTCAACGTTGAGTAGATATCTGTCGCCAGCTTATCGGTAATCTTATGGATTATATATTTATCAGGAGAATTGTCACTCATGAAGAAAAATGGGCCTATTACTGCAACCTGACGCTTCGAAAGTGGCTCAGTCCCCGTCAATCTGCCAAAATCATTGTTAAAAGAATCAGTTCGGCCACATAGTAATGAGTGCCTGGTGGAATTTTGGAGTGATTCATTGGAAGTTGTTCCAAGCGGGCGTGCAGTCAATGCGGATCTCTATTCAAAACAACGGAACGGGTTCATGAAATTTTGAGACCGAGATTCCCAGCATTAGTTAACCAAAATAGAGTTCTCTTGCTGCAGAACAATGCAACACCCCATACTGCACGAACAACTATGACAAAAATTCAGGAATTGGAAGTAGTCGAACTGCAATCACACCCAGCATACAGCCCTGATCTTGCGTCTTCAGATTGCCAATTGTTTCGATCCATGGCCCATTTCTTGCGTGGAAGAAATTTCGAAAACACTGAAGCTGTGGAAATGGGTCTTATCGAATTCTTCGCACAAAAGCCAGAGACTGGTACCGTCGCGGGATAATAAACCTCGCTGAAAGATGGCTAAAGATCATAGAATCTGGTGGTCTCTACTTTGAAGAGTAGCTTAATCTCTTGTCAGAAAACGTTCCAAATAAAGTTTTGCTAAAAAATTTACATCACCTATGAGATACCATCTATATAAGTAGAGGAAGATATTGTATTCCAACCAAACATTCGATTCTGAGATTTTTACCGAAAATTCACGTTTTGAGGCTCCTGAAAAAATAAGAATAGAAAAAGGTGTGTAAACAAAAAGTTGTTTAAGTACCAAACTTGGCATTCAATTTCAGTTTCTTCTAAGGACGCGCCAAAAAATTTCAAGAAAAACTCCCCATCCCAAGGTATTTCTTACATGAAAACATTGTCGACGTTTTAAATTTTCTCAAAAATGGCTATGACGGTTTTAACTAAACTACCAGATATTTAAGATACCTAGATGCCAAATAAAACTTACATCTTGAATTTTCTGGGGATAGCCTGCGAAGTTTCCTTCGTTCAGAAGGAAAATGTGTATAACTGGTAAAGGTTAAAAACGGACTACGTAAAAACACACAATTTATTTAAAATAACTTTTGTGGCATAGACTATTTCCGAGATATCCCTTTTAATTGGCTTTAATTTTTCAATACTTCTAATCTTTTTAGACGTTGATGCTATTCAGTTTGTTCCCACAAAGTACAGAGTTTCATGACCAGAATGTAGCCACTCGCTTTTAAACATCTGACTATTCAACCAGTTTCCTCAATCACCCCAACAAATTAATGTGTAATTAAAGTATTTCTGCAAAGCTTTATCTTGATTAACATGAAGTATATGGAAAATTAAGCTTTCGTAAGAATAGATGTATGAAAATAAACCATAGTAGGTAGGGAAAGTCATGTGAATTTAAGATCAGATTTTTCACATTACTTTTGATACAACCACATTTCCCCTTATTTCCTTTAAAAACGTGTTCTCTGTTAGTTAAATAACATGTCGTCCTCTCTGGTCTAGGGCTACAATGCTAACCTCTAGCTCTCGAGGTCGCGGGTTCAAATTCGACGGAAGGCGTTGGATTTTTTCGGACATAAAAATTCTTAGCATGACTTCCTTTGGAAGCTAAGTAAAGCCGCTGGTCCTGTGTCGTAGATTTACGGCACATAAAAAGAACCACAAGCCTGATAAAGAGGCCTCTTAGCAAAATGTTCGGTCTTTTCACGCCCAATATAGAATGGGATGCTAAGAAACATAGCAGTTAAACAGCATCCCTAAATAAGCAACAAACGAACAAAACAAAAATCAATAGCGCTGTTACGAAGATTGCATTACCATTATAAAAACATTACACTTACTTAACCTTTAAAACTGGCATCGTAAGTTGTTGCATAAACCAGCCGTTTTCTGCCAAGGTGACCCAGGTTCTGTTTCCAGCTGCCTGTAATTCGCTTCAGACGAATGAAATTTGAATAGAAAAGAAATAAAAGATTTTCCCTTTACTTTGCTTACCATGTACATAGTAGGTAGAGCAGCTTTTGCATTCTACCCAAAAATTAGATACCAAGATTTCACCGAAATTATGTGTTTTGAGGCCCCCTGAGTAAAAAAGCATTACTAGAAAAATCTGATGTGTTACACTCACATGACTTTCTCTACTCTTGTACAAACTATTCATACAAACGTTTATTCTCCATCTACTTCATGTTAATCGAGATAAACATTTGCAGACTCTATCTTATTGCTAATTTTCTTGTAGATGTAAGGGGAATATATATTTACAAGGGCAATTTGGGCCTTTAAGCACATACATATCTCTTAATAGCTGGTTGCAGGTGCAGCACTATTCCCTTTCCCACAGATTAATACTCTTTGCATATCCAAGACAAAAAAATGAATAACGAATTCCCATTTGAGAAAATAAGTATTGAAAAATTTAAGGGAATAACAAGCAATATCTCGAAAATGGTTCACTCAACAAAAAAAATGTATATAACATAAATTGTGGATTTTAACGCCATCTACATTTTTTGTGTAGTAAAATTTTGTCTATCTCTTATGGTTTACCAGTTATGCAAAAGTCGTTCACAATGAATAATACTTTTGGAGACATTCCCAGGAAATTCAAGATATACATTTTATTTGTCATAAAAATATCTTAAACATATGATATTTTAATCAAAATCGTTGGAGCCATTTTTGAGAAAATTAAAATTTTCGAAAAATGTTCCATGTAAAGGCTAGTCTGGGGTGGGGGGATTTTCTTGAAAACCTTCGTGTCGCATCCTTGGAAGATACTGAACCTAAATAGCAAGTTTGGTGTTTATCCGACTGTTCGTTTCTGAGTTATGCTGTTCACAGACACACAGACACACACATACACACGGACATGTTTTCAAAATGCTTTTTTTGGATTGAGGGGGTCTCAAAACATGTATTTCCGATCAAATCTCGGTATCGAGTTTTTGGGTGGAATGCAATGCTTCCCCTACTTACTATACGTAGTAGAGAAAGTAACAATATGTGTGTGTGTGTGTGTGTGTGTGTGAAGAACATAACTCAAAAACCAGAAGTCGGATAAATACTAAACTTATTTAAGTTCAGTACATTCCAAATATAAAACACGGTGATTTCAGGAAATCACCTCGCCCCAAACTACACTCAATCTAGGACTTTTTCGAAATCTTTGATTTTCTAAAAAAATGTCTACCGGTTTTGAATAAAATACTATATATTAATCATATTTTGATGATAAATATAACCTATACCTTGAAGTTTCTGGGAATAGCCTCTGAATTCCTCTTTTCGGAAGGAATTTTGTATAATCTTGTATAAGTGGCAAACGTTAAGCGATAGAGGCAACGAATTACACAAAAAATGTAGATCTCTTTATAGCACACCATTTATTTTAAGTAACTTGTTTTGTGAAATAACCCATTTCCGAGATTTCTGCTACTAATGGTTCAAATTATTCAAAACGAAGCCGTTCTTTTAAATTCCTGTCTTTTTTCAATTGTTTTTGGTGGACATGGAAGGAGTATGAATTTAAGGCCAGCGTATAGCGACCGCTGTAACGGTTGTAGCTGTAACGAAATGTGTAATATAGCTATTTCAAGAAAGGTTTGTCTAGATTAAATTATTACTTATTTAATATTAATTTAATTAAATTAAAATAACGTATTGCTTGTAAACCACAAGAGACAGGCAAATCGCTTAACTTACGAAAAATTTCGATCTTGGTAAGACAGAATTATTGTCGAATATATTTTTTGTGTAATTAACCAGTTCTTAGATATTAGTTGGTGTTAGTTTGAACTTTCGAACACTTTTACAGATTTTAAAGTGCTAACTGCAAATTGCTTGTTTCTGGCAATGCCATGCAAAAAACATAACTTCAAAGCCAACATATAGTGACCCGCATTTTATAGATGTAACTATCGCACCAGTTTCTATCTCTCGTGTACTTAATGTGTAATGAAATAATTTTTGTAAATGTTAATCTAACACGAAGTGGATGAAAGAATAAGTTTTTGTATGAATATTTGGTAGAAGAGTGAGAAGTGAAACACAACAGATTTTTAAACTGAAGTTACTGTATATTTATATTGAAATGGATATGAGGCGTGTTTTTATAGTAAGTACCGATAATGTTTTAAAAAGTAACAAAATATCACTTCCCAAATAGTTGCATTTCTTGTTTCACATCATCAACATCGTTGAAATGTTTTCCATCAAGGAATTTCTGCAGATAAAAATCGTTTGATGCTAAATACATACTGTAGAGAGGGTGATCTAAATGTTCCAACAAAATGATGCGATCAGATCTGGAGTTCATTTGGCTGTGTGTGACCGGGCATTGTCATGAATCAAAAGTATTCCCGCAAAATCATCCTACGCTTTTTGCTTTGTATTGCATGGTGAAACTTTCTAGTGTCTCACAATAGACGTATTTGTTGAGTGTCACATTCCTGGGCGACAATCAACAACCAGCAAATAACCTTGTTTGTCCCAGAAAACCGTGCGCATGATCTTACGAGTGGATAGCGTCTGTTTGAATTTCTTCTTCGCGGGGGATGTTGTGTGCCTCCATTCCATGGATTGTGGCTTTGATTCAGGAGTGATGTGACACACCTGTGTTATCGTCACCTGTAGCGATATGCACCTAGTAAATCATCGCCTTTCTCAGCATATCGCTTGAGAAAAGTTAGTGCTGCGCCAGATCACTTGTTTGTTGTGCTCATCAGTACGATTTTTGGGCACCCATCTTAAAATCCTAAGCATTTCTATCGCAATTTTTTAGAGTACTGGCCTTGAAAGTTGTGAAAAATGTGAAGACATCACCGATATGGTGAAACGTCTGTCCTCGCGAATGTTTTCTTCAACAACTTCCACCACATCATCCGTGATCACAGACAGTTCATCATGTACATTTTCACGACCTTCGCAAAACTCTCTAATCCACTTCCTCACCATTCCATTGCTCATTATTTTTTCCCCATAAACCTCACACAATTGGTGATGAATGTTTACATTTGTCGCATTCAAAAAAAAACGAATCACTGATATGATTTCACAGAACATTTCGAAACGCTCTAACAACAGGAATGCACAAAGTGACGCTCGCTCACAGCTGCGTCTGGCTTCGTAATGAATGTGAAGAAGGTGTTTTGTTGTATTGTTATTTGCCCCACGTTTTGGAAGCCGATTTTAAAGAAGGTTTATTGTCTTTACGTTGTTGTATTGTTATTTCAACTGTTGGGGAGCCAAACTTGAAATAGTTGCAACCGCACGTATGCTAAAAATTTTCCGGTGGCCTTTGCCCCAAGTTTAAAAATATTAACTTTGTAATTTAACTGTTTCTTTAAATATTATATATATTTATGTTTGCCTCGGCTGCATCAGTATTAATGTTAGAGACATGTTTCTCTTAACGGGGCGTGATGCGGCTGAAGAATGTAGGCTTAATTTTTAATTCACCCCTTTTATATTAATTCTTGACACGATTTAAATAACACTTCACTGATATAGAGAGCTGTGAGATTCTTTAATTACTTGCACTTTTTAACACGTAAAACTATTTTCGTCTCACAGGAATACGTATTAAATTTCTCGAGGACATATCTCGCATCCGATTAGAAACACTGTCTGCTTCCAACGCGTCCAGCTATGAGCACTGTCTACAAGCAACTGAACTCTAAATTTGTACATTTCTGTATTTCAAATCTCTGATTGGCTATTCCTAATCCAATAGAATACCTTCATTTAACCTAAGCTTTTTTCTGGTTGTTGATTGGCTATTTTATAAACTGTCTCAAAATTTACATTGTTGTTTCCAAGAATTACAAGTATTATGGTTAAACTTTCAAATTCATTATTGCTTCCAGGTTAACTCATTGTTACCTCATTGTTAGCAACTTTTAACCTATTATTCTCACAGCTCCCACATTATTAAATTACGTAATACATTCACCTAATATTATTACACATGTATATAATAATATAAAATATACAATGACTGTTACATACATTTTTATATATTGTTACATACACATATTGCTTTAAGGCAGGCTGTTATTGAATTTATATGACATAATTTGACTGAGATCATTTAAGTGTTAAAAATATTGCCTCAAATGGAGGAAGTATTCGTGCATGCTCAAAGTCGCGACTGTAGCGCCGCAGCGGCAACATATTAAAACGGTACTTACTTTAAAAACACGCCTCATACATAAGAATTGGATGTGTGGCATTCACATTATTTTCTCTAATCTTACTAAAGGCTTAGTTTTCTACCTACTTCTTGTTAATCCAGATGAACTATCATACATTTCGCCGTAGGTATAAGAAGAATAAGGCAGACTAAAGCAATAGTAAGATTTTTAAAAAGCGGTTCGCGTTGCGATGGTTTTGAAATCCCATGCTCCTACCATGATCACAAGAAAAAGTGAATAGCTACTTAGAGCGTTTTGAAATGTTCAAAACTATCGAACGTCCCCGCCGACCATGAAGTTAGATCAGGGATTTTTTTGAACGAGAGAAATGTTACGCCAGCAAACATACATCACCACTTGTATGAGGTTTATGTGGAAACAATAAGGACAATGCCTAGCCACATACAGCCAAACAAACCTAAGATCTAATCGAACCATTTGGTTGGGAATAATTCGGCCACCCTCCCTAGAGTCAGGATTTATCACAAGCGATTTTCATCTTGTTTCTTCATCTGAAGAAATTTCATCGTGGAAAACATTTCAACGACGATGATGATGTGAAACAGGAATTGCAGACTTGGCTTTCATTACAGGCGGCATCATTCTTTGACGAAGCCATACAAAGAAAATCTGATGTGTTACACTCACATGACTTTCTCTACTCTTGTACAAACTATTTTTACAAACGCTTATTCTCCATATGCTTCTTGTTAATCGAGATATCCAGATGTTAATCTTATTGGTAATTTTCTTGTAGATGCAAGGGGAATATGGTAGGTTTTAAACGATAGTCAAATTTTTAAGTGCTGGTTGCTATGTGGCACATTCCGATCTCTTTGCATGTCCAGGACATAAAATAAATGAATAAGGAATTTGAGAAGTATAAGTATATATTGGAAAATTTAAGGGAATAACAAGCAATATCTCGAAAACGGTTCACTCAACAAAAAAGCTATATATGACATAAATTGTGTATTTTAACGCGATCTACATTTTTTGCAGTAAAATTTTGTCTATCTCTTATGGTTTGCCAGTTATGCAAAAGTCGTTCACAATAAAGAATACTTTTGGAGACATTCCCAGAAAATTCGAGATATACAGTTCATTTTTCATGAGAATGTCTTAAACATATGATATTTTAATCAAAATCGTTAGAGCCATTTTTGAGAAAATTAAAATTTTCGAAAAATGTTCCATGTAAAGGGTAGTCTGGAGTGGGGGGATTTTCTTGAAAACCTTCGTGTCGCATCTATGGAAGATACTAAACCTAAATACCAAGTTTGGTGTTTATCCGACCGTTCGTTTCTGAGTTATGCTGTTCACAGACACACAGACAGACACACACACGGACATGTTTCAAAAAATGCTTTTTTTGGATTCAGGGATTCTCAAAACATGTATTTCCGGTGAAATCTCGGTATCGAATTTTTGGGTGGAATACAATACTTCCCCTACTTACTATACGTAGTAGAGAAAGTAAAAATGGTTTCCCATTACGACAAGTGCCTTAACGGCGGTGACTATGTGGAGAAATAGTGTAAGGTAATGAATGACAAAGTATTCGGAAAATAAATGTTCATACTTTTTAAAAAATTATCGACACTTATTTTAAAAACACCCCTCGTAATTAACGATAGTGGGTACTGAAAGTCATGTGAACGTTAACACTCCGTGTTTTAGCCATTCATTCCATGTCATTAAAGTTGTGTCACATCCAGCACCTCCCCACACACCTACACACCTAACATTTTATTATTAATTTTAATATATGTGATATTCCAGTAATTGAACTGTTGTGTCACGTACACTAGCATGTTTTAGCAGGTAAATTGCGGGTCGCATTACCAAAACAAGAGCTCAGAGGGGCCCTTTGGGAAACAGACAGGGCAGGCATGTACTTGCTGAATGTCGCTTTAGAAAGCGGCTGGAACAAAAACGTGAAGCTGCGCACAGCCTTTCAATTCAGTCGTGCGAGTGGAGAAGAGAACGGAAATGGACCGGGCTGAAGAGGTCTTCACGGGTTAATCTAAAATGCGAGCGAACCTGATAAAAGAAAATCCATTAAGACTGGGTGCATATAGTTTTAAGGAGAAGAAAACCAGAGTCCTTTTCTCCCAGATTTCGTGGAAGGGAATGCTGATGCGTCGAGAAGTAGGAAGACGCTTATTGGAAAGAGAGAAAGCCAATTGGGAGTGGGCTTTAGAATAATTATTTTCCTCTGGAAACATTTAACTTTCTTAGGCACGTAGATAAAACCAGAAAATAAATCTTGTTTGTATCCATTGAGTTTCTCTACCCACTAACGTTTATTTTTATTCAGATTTTACAAACTATTACTACAAAAACTTATTTTCCCCGTCTACTTCATATTAATCCAGATAAACTTTTCAGAAATACCATCATTACAAATTTCGTTACAGGCAGAAGAGAGATACACAAGGCTGAAACGATAGATATTTTTGGACAGATTTTGTTCAAACTCTTCTACATAAAATTTCATTTCGTGCGTTCAGTGGTTCACCTGAAGTTGAATGGCATAACTCTGCGGCAGCCTAGCTCACGCGCCTACGGAGAGTAATGGCGTTTACAGTTTGGTCTAATGTTGTTAAGCATGATGGGATTAGGTTGTGTGAAGCTGTGTGTAGATAATAACGCGTGTGTTTATTGTGCTATGTTTTGTTCGAAGGAGAAACCTGTAGACTGTCAGCTTGGATCTACACAGAAATTCCCTGATGTCACCGTTGCTAACAACGTGGTTTGGTAGACAAAAAGAAACAGACTGCTAGCCGTTCTGATGAAAAAGTAGACGAAATAGGGCTATCGTAGAAAGAAGTCCAAGTTGCTGCCTCGTGATTCAACCGTTTTTGATGACAAAATAATTGACTCGCTCTCCAGATCTAAATCCTTGTGATTGTTATCTGTGGGGAATGCTTAAAGATAGAGTTTATGCTACAAATTCTACACGCTCGTCAAATTATAATCCAGTATCGGCGCATGTTTACCAATATTTCGGCTGCACGAGTGTTCAATAATGTGTTCAAAAACTTCTACACAGAGACATGTTCAGAAATTTGTATACTGGAAAGGCAGTATTCAACTAAGTATTTTGAGGTTAGGAGCATGGGGCCGCAGATGCAGTATAATAACGCTGCCTTAATATAATTGAAATCTGACTCTCACAAGTGTGTGTATACTGTCTCAACTAATGAGTACTGGAACACAATGAGAAACTAACCATTACATGCCCGTACTGTACTAAAGAAGACGGTATTACCATACCATTCAGTAGACTTCACATCAAACACAGCTAGAAACAATGACTAATACTGTACAAGAGCGCATTTTGTTTACGTCTGACACGCCACAAACAGAGACATATGACGGATTTAATGTTGACGCATGTAGCGTAGTAAAAAGGCTTAACGTTCCTAACCTCAAAATGGTTATGTTGGTACTGCGTTTTGCTTTCTCTACCACGTAGGTAGAGAAGCTATTTCATTCCACACAAAAATTCGATACCGAGATTTCATCGTAAGATGAAATCAACCATGCATGCATGCTTTAAGGCCCTCTGAATTTAAAAGAAGAGGCATTTTTATAAAAAGGCGCGAGTCTGTCTGTATGTGATCAGCATTATTAAAAAACGAAAAGTAAGATAAATGCCAAACCTGGTATTTAGGTTGATTGCTTTCTAAAGATGCGACACAAGGATCAAGAAAATCCCCCAACCGAAACTACCCTATACAT
Source organism: Deroplatys truncata (assembly GCA_030765065.1). NCBI lineage: Eukaryota > Metazoa > Arthropoda > Insecta > Mantodea > Mantidae > Deroplatys > Deroplatys truncata. The sequence goes on from CM060986.1 coordinate 49,884,917, forward strand.
GGAACATTTTTCGGCATTTGTTATTTTCTCAAAAATGGCCCTAATGATTGTGATTAAAATATATGTTATAAAGATATTTACATTGCAAATAAAGTGTATATCTTGAATTTTTTGGGAATAGCCTGTGAAGTCCTCTTCTTTCGGAAGGAATTTTATATAATCTTGTATAACTGTAAACGTTAAGCGACAGACGAAAACTTATTGCACAAAAACATCTCTTTAAAACACACAATTTATTTCAAATAACTTTTTTGTGGCATCAGCCATTTCCGAGATGTTCTCGGTGATCTAGGGGTACCATTCTAGCTCCAGTTCTCGAGGTCGCGGGTTCAAACCCGGTAGAGGACAATGGATTTTTTTCGGGCTTAAAATCGTTGGCATGGCATCCTTCTGAAGGGAAGTAAAGCCGGTGTCCCGTGTCGTAGATTTATGTCACGTAAAAGAATCTCAACCTGATAAAGAGGCCTCTGAGCAAACTATCCGTTCTTTCCCGTCCAATGTAGAATGTGACGCTAAGAACCATTGTAGAAGAGCGTATGTAAATAAAGCTAAGTTATTTCCGAAATGTCCTATTAATGGTTCGAATTGTTCAATACATGTCATCCTTTCAATCCTTTAGATATTCAGTTATTTATCGTGATTGTCTGCAGAGCATAACATTTTAAGGCCAGTGTCCAGTTCTAAAACGTTTGAATATCGCTATTCCCTTCGTATCTATAACGGAATGTGAATATAGACGTTTCCGGAAAGGTTTATGTCGATTAAACCGAAAAAAACTTTCGAAAGGATAATTTATACACTCACTAATAAGCGACAGAACATAGACAAAGATGTGAATGTATCACATCAGATTTTTCACTCCAGAATTTTCCGCATCCTGTATACACAAGGACATCATTTCGAGCATGTTTTGTAACAAGAGATAATGGGGAGGGCCACTGCAACTACATGAACAGATCTGTATACTAGTGATTTGGCAGCAGAAGCCTGACAGTCGCATCATACAAGAGAAACCTGCTACAGTTGCTTTTGGAAAATTACGTGGAAGTACTTAAGGGAGAAGAGAGATGGCTCTACTAAGTGTGGATCGCATTTGGGAGGTCCCTGGTTTGATTCTCGTCTGGCCGGTTACTCTGATCTAGGATTCTTTTTAATTGGTAGGTGAATTCTGGGGTGGTTCCTCTTCTTACACGAATCTCCTCTCATTTCCTAATGCATTTGGTTAGTCTCTAGGGCTTCCCTCCCTGGGAGCTTGTCTTGGGCCAACGAGATCCCTAGGGAGTTCGGCGGCGAAGTTGTGGCTAGACGCGTCAGAATGTTTCATCTGGAAATATTAGGGACCTAGACCATACTTGGGCACATCGCTTTCCAGATTAATGGCTGTGCAAACTGTTCTTACGAAAGCTTATTTTTCTATTTACTTCATTTTAATCGAGATAAACCTTTGCTGAAATAGGTACATTACACATTCCATTATAGATACAAAGAGAACAGCGATAGTCAAATGTTTAAGAACAAGGAACTATATGCTGGCCTTAAAATTCACACTCCTTCCATGCAATCGCGAGAAATAATTGAAAATCGACAATACTTTAAAGGAATGGCAACAGTATTAATTCGAACCATTAAGGCGGATGTCTTGGAAATGGCGTGTGCCACAAAAAAGTTATTTGTGCATTAAAGAGATCTATTTCTATTTTGTGCAAGTGTGTTTTTACTTTCTCTACTACGTATAGTAAGTAGCCGAAGTATTGCATTCCACCCAAAAATTGATACCCGGAAATATATGTTTTGAGACCCCCTGAATCCAGAAAAAGCATTTTTGGAAACATTTCCGTGTGTGTGTGTGTGTGTGTGTGTGTGTGTGTGTGTGTGTGAACAGCATAACTCAGAAACGAACAGTCGGATAAACACCAAACTTGGTATTTAGTTTCAGCATCTTCCAGAGATGCGACACGAAGGTTTTCAAGAAAATTCCCCTACCCCAGATTACCCTTTACATGGAACATTTTTCGAAAATTTTAATTTTCTCAAAAATGGCTCTAACGATTTTGATTAAAATATTATATGTTTAAGATATTTTCATGACAAAATGTATATCTCGAATTTACTGGGAATTTCTCCAAAAGTATTCTTCATTGTGAAAGACTTTTGCATAATTGGTAAACCATAAGAGATAGACAACATTTTACTACACCAAAAATGTAGATCGCGTTAAAATACGCAATTTATGTCCTACATTTTTTTTGTTGAGTGAACCATTTTCGAGATATTGCTTGTTATTCCCTTAAATTTTTTAATAGTTTTCTCAAATGGGAATTCGTTATTCATTTTTTTGTCTTGGATATGCAAAGAGTATTAATCTGTGGCAAAGGGAATAGTGCTGCACAACCAGCTATTATGAGATATGTCTATGCTTAAAGGCTACTGTGTTTCTATATTGCCCTTGCAAATACAAAACAAGGGGAACATAGTACGCCTTAAGCGAGTAAAATATTTTTAGAACTGGTCGCTATGTGTAAAATGTAATTCTCTTTGCATGTCAAAAGAACGTTTCTGCAAATGTTTATCTTCATTAATATGAAATAGATGGAGAATAAGAGTTTGTACAAGAGTAGAGAAAGTCATGTGAGTGTAACACATCAGATTTTTTTTGTCAGTTACTTAAGACTATACAAAATTCCTTCCGAATGAAGATTTCAGAGGCTATTCGCTGAAAATTCAAGATATACATTTTTATTTATCATGTAATCATTTTATTCATCATTTTTTAGAAATAAGGGTAGTTGGGGTATTTATCCTTTTTCTAAAAATGCTTTTTTATTCAGGGTCCTCAAACATGCAGTTCTGTTGAAATATAATACAAATTTTTTGTTGGAATACGATACCTCCTCTACCTGCTGTGTACGTGGTAGAGAAAGTAAAAAAGCAGCACCAACGACAGAAAGAGATTTACGAAGGTCAGAGATATTCCTCATAATAACCGTAAGTTCTTTTATTGTGAAGTTCAGTTTAAAAGAAACGCTACCCGTCTTTTCTTCACGCACACATTTCAGTGACTGTATCCGTAATCCGTCGGATGAGAACTCCTAAGGGAAATAAGAACGTTCTTTCATTGGATAATGAGTCACTTCAAACAGCGAGGGGATTAACAAAATGTTTCTCATTAAAAGTGTCTACTACATTCAAAGAATAAAGGCCTTCTAAATCCACTCGTCTGTCTCTAGAGTCGTTATATTTTATAAAGTTTACCTGTTGAATGGCTGAAGCACAAGTTTCCATTCGATTCGGCAGGCCATATTCAAGCTCAAAGGATCGTAATCTAATTTACAATTAACCCACATTTAATGAAAATTAAATCCCTCTTGGAGCAGCAGGCAAGCAGGGATTTAGAATCAAAAGGGGAACAGGCAAGATGTTGAATTTCCAACTACTTCACTTCCCAACAGCTTTACGGGATCTCGATGTAAATTTCCAGCGAGCGCACACAATAAGGAAAAGTTTAATGTGCAAGGGTCACACGACTCTCTACAGCATTTCCACACACACACAAAATCTTATTAATTTCTCTACTGCTTACCATAGTAAGTAGAGGAAGTATTGTACTCCACTCAAAAATTCAATATCAAGATTCTCCTGGAAATATACGTTTTGAGGCTCCCTCAATTAAAAATATTTTTAGAAGATGGATGGATGAATTTGGGCTTAATTTGTGAATTGTTCAACCTGCCTGAACCGAGCTTGGGCTTAAATATAAAGGCCAAAAAATTATTTATTACATTCAACATATTTTATTTGTCGTGTAAATATTGTAACGTATTGTACCCGTGACCTCCACCAATTGCGATATAAGGATGGCGACGACGCCATTAGCGCCTTCGCAGATGTCACATAAAGGATAAGGACGTAGCACAGGGTGATACTAAGAGGGTTATAGGTTGCGGTAGCTGGAATATCAGACATATAATTTCTGTTCCCAAGAGAAACTTTAATCTTTCTAACATCAAACTAAACTGAATTTCACAGTAAGAGAATTAGAAAGCTAGCACTAAATAAATATAGGCAAATGAACGGCCGAGAGACCACTGTGAAAAAGGGTTTGTTTAAATTCCCGACATAGCGCTGATTAGTACCTTGGTAGTAACTGACGTAAGCTTATGTCAAGAGAAATTACATAACTCGCCCAAGTGTCGGACATGAGGTGGTCTTTCCCCTAAATATCGTGCCACCAAGCACCTGCTTACATCAGCATCTGGGAAATTACTTGCGAGAAAAAAAGAACCAATTTTCTGGATTTACTTAGTTTGTCCAGGACATCTCGAACTTTATAAATTCATGTTTATCACATCGGTTAAAAATAAAACTATAATCATCACTATATCGTAGATTAGATTAGCTGACGGGATTTTTGTTTGAAGTTTTATCGACCTCATGCACGTCAGTATTACAGGCTTATTGTGTAACCCCATTGGAAAGTATGTTTCCATTGTTTCCCTGAAAAAGTTGCAGTATTTTGGTTCCAATGTCGGCCTACTTCCATAAATCTTCTCTGGTTATGAAAAGAGTAAGTCTCTTCCTTGCCAGGAATGGGCAGTAAAGAGGTTGCGAGAGGTAGTTTCCTCTTCTCTTTTCACATTCTACAGGTGGGTTCATAGATGTTTTCTGAGGTAACCTTGTTCAGAAATTAATGCAACTATTATTTCTGTTCTATCCAATTCAAGGAGAAATGAGCAAAGAGTGCTTCGTCCACCTAAGAGCAGTTTCCTGATTTGTTTGTCGAGATAGGTTTACCACCGCAGTTAGTGTTTTTCCCTAATACATGCTTTTACCGAGGTTTTGGCAGTGCACGAGTTAAAGGATATCTCAGTAGCCTTTTTCGCCAGATGTTAACTTTTTCATTTCCATAGATGCCCGGATACCCCGGCACCTACCACATTTCAAGGCTTTTGCGAAATAGGGAAATGAGGGCATTTAGATACTCCCAAACAAGTTTTGATTTTACCTGGTCGGAAGAGAGAGTTTTTAAAACACTGACTGTCTGCAAGGATGGGAATTAGTTTATCATGTTAAATTTTCTCAAATCCCCTTAGAGCACAGCTCAGGATAGCAAATACTTCTGCCTGTAAATCTGTGCAATTTTTCTCAATGCTTATACTTTGTCCTTGAAGATGTAAATGCCGTAAACGATGGTAGATGTTTTAGTCAATATCATTAACGCTATTTTTTAGAAAATAAAAAATGACGAAAAATAAAGACAAAATAAATAAGTAACCACATTTTTTTGTCCGTGATATTACGATGCCCGGAATAGCACAATTACCGCAGCATGCACACATCCATAGCAGCAGTAATAAGAAGTAAATGCTCGCTTGGGCCAATTGCTAATAACGCTACAATACTACGGCTGCTGTAAGTCCCGGCTTCCTCCGTCGACCCACACCCAGGACATTCTGGGTAAAGTGCAGTAATAGGGACGGCATGTGTCAATAAAGCAGCATGACCTCAACATTAAATTGTATATTTTGAATTTTCTGGGAATGTCCCCAAAAGACCTCTTCATTCTGAATAACTTTCGCATAACTGGTAAACTGTAAGAGATAGGCGAAATTTTACTACATAAAGAATGTATATATCTTTAAAAAACACAATTTGTCATAAACGTTTTTTGAGTGAACCATTTCCGAGAAACTCCTTGTTATTGGTTTGAATTTTCGGAATACTTGTTCTTTTTCTCAAATGGGAATTCGTATTCCTCGTTTTTTACTTTCTCTACTACGTATAGTAAGTAGGGGAAGTATTGTATTCCACTCAAAAATTCGATACCGAGATTTCACCGGAAATGTATGTTTTGAGGCCCCCTAAATCCAAAAAAAGCATTTTTGGAAACATGTCTTGTGTGTCTGTGAACAGCATAATTCAGAAACGAACAATCGGATAAACACCAAACTTGGTATTTAGGTTCAGCATCTTCCAGAAATGCGACACGAAGGTTTTCAAGAAAATCCCCGTACCCTAGATTACCTTTTATATGGAACACTTTTCGAAAATTTTAATTTTCTCAAAAATGGCTAACGATTTTGATTAAAATATCATATGTTTAAGATATTTTCAATAACAAATGAAATGTATATCTTGAATTTTCTGGAAATGTCTCCAAAAGTATTCTTCATTGTGAACGACTTTTGCGTAACTGGTAAACCATAAGAGATAGAAAAACTTTTACTGCACAAAAAATGTAGATAGCGTTAAAATACAATTTGTCATTTACATTTTTTTTTGTTGAGTGAACCATTTTCGAGATATGCTTATTACTCCCTTAAAGTTTCCAATACTTATACTTTTTCTCAAATGGAAATTCGTTATTCATTTTTTTGTCCTGGTAATGCAAAGAGAATGGAATAATCCACATAGCAACCAGCTCTTAAAATATTTGACTATAGCTTAAAGCGTAGAAATAACCCTTGCATCTACAAGAAAATTAGCAATAAGATTTATCTCGATTAACATTAAGTAGATGGAGAATAAGTGTTTGTAATAATACTTAGTACAAGAGTAGAGAAAGTCATGTGAGTGAAACACAAATTTTTTTAATAATCTGAGATGAAAGCTACTTTTCTATGAAATTATTAACGCAACATATAAAGTAGATACTAAGCTTTGAAACAACTTTAAATGCGAGTTAGTAATCGAACTACACCCTTACTTTCTTTTCTGGTGGAATACTCATTCATCTGTATTACTTACAGCACCACAAACTTGATTGAGCGTAACTGCAATGTGAACGTTCGCTGCTCTGCAGACTAACAGCCTAAGTGACGAGTATGCTTATTGGCTTGGCCTGGCATCTAGGAACGCAATATAAAAACAAAATATTATGAATAGGGCCCGGATTTTTACGTTTCAACCTATATGTTTCCTCGCTATTTAATTAACACATTTCAAGATATATACCTACTCGTTTCACACTTCCTGGAGCAGAATATGCGAATTTCATTACACCTAAAAAAACCTAAATGAGGAATGACACCTAAAATTACCTAAATAGCTGTTTTTCCTTTTTCGGAATGAAGAATGTTATTTTTGGATTGAAACTCATTGCAAAATTATTTCCACCATTTATAACCAGTAGATAGTTCAAGTTACTACAGTTAATCGCAGCACATGTGACGTGGCGACACCTGATTATACAAGGTCAGGACTTGGTTGCTGCCATTTACTGTGCCGAGCACTTAAAAGACATTAAAAATGTCGTCAAAGAATTGGATGAAACAGAAGTTTCCTGCATTGCCAAGGCTAAGAAATCACTCGAGTGCCCCACTCCTGTCGCTTCCCTTGCGTACATTAAGACACATTTTTGTTTTATACCAAAAGCTACTCTCTGGTTGGTAAGTACAACTTTGCCACTGAAAGATGCTCTAGATATCATTGACAGTGTTTCCAGTAAAGAAATACCTGTACCAGTGGGAGTTGCGTGTTCTTCGAAGTTGCAGAAGATTCTTCAACGAAATCCTGCTTTTGAAGATATGAAAATCATCAATTCAGTATTTCGGAGAAAAGTATACAGGAGAACTACCCCTAGAACCTGCTGCACTGGCATGTAAGTTCTCCGCTGCACTGACGCCATGTTCCGTTGAAAGAACCTTTTCTTCATACAAGAATGTGTTACGTGATAATACGAGATCGTTTACGCCAGAAAATTTAAAAATGTATGTATCTACTGCAATGCCAAAAAATAAATCTTACAACTAAGTACCAGAAAAACAAAATTATTGATGCCTATACTGATCCACGAAGCAAAACACAAAAAAGAACCTATTTTAATCAATAAAACCCTAGAAAAAACCTGTTTTAAGCTTATAAGAAACCTAAAATGAAGGTTTACTCCACCTAAAATCCGGGCCCTAATTATGAAGTATGACACGGAGAATCGTAAACAGAAATTGCCGGACTAACAGCTTAATGTACTTGACGCTTTTAGTCCACACAGCTGCTGAATTAATTATCATGGTTCTAATTTTCAATCTATAGAATATAGTTTTTCTTAGACTTTAGATCATCTCCAGGAAGAAAACCATTCAAATAACCCGAGTTAAAATATCGAAACACCAGCAGATGTTGCACACAAGCAATGAAGATGTGTCAACAGACAACAGCCCACTTGCAAAACAAACCGAGGCAAGACACTTGATTAGCTTCAACAAGGAAGCTGTGGGAAGTGGTAATTGTCCCTTGGTCACATTTCGTTACCGCCGTCTTGTCATGCTTTCTACTTGTCTTACCGCCAGCGTAACTTGAAAAAACATCTATACTTGCCTTTCTATGATTTCCCTGAAATTTCCTTTCAATTTCTAATTGAAACAATTAGAAATTTAATTCGTCCTGGGACTCTAGCTATTCGACTCGCAGCAAATATAATTGCAGGACATTTATTAATAACTCTTCTAGGAAGTTCTGGAAGAAATATCATTGATCCATTTTTACCTCTATTAATTTTAATTCAAATTATACTTTTAACTCTAGAATCTGCAGTTGCTATCTTACTGGAAAACCAATACAGATACTAGTGTGTAACAGTCAAGTCATTTACGTATCTACTCTATAGATCTACTGCTCAGATATCCTTCATACAGTTTGGAGCAAAGCAAATAACACTGAGATTATTCTGCATGTTTCCATAGAAATGAAGTACTTATCTGTTGTATATAATAGTATACGGAGAAGGGTATCAGAATGGACCGAGTTTGCTTCCCGTTAAAGAAGAATCTGGTGCGTTATATTCAAATGACTTTCTCTACCCATTCATCAACAAACTATTCTTACAAAGGCTTATTCTTCTATTTCCTATTAATTCTAGATAAACATTTGTAGAATTGAATTTATCATATTCATGGCCAAATCTTTTAAGAGCCAGTCGCTATGTGATAATTTTCAAACTTCGTTCTCTTTGCATGACCAGCAGAAAAGTACAAAACGACTTTCCATTTGAGAAAATTATAAGTATTTGAAAATTCGAACCAATAACAAGGAATATCTCGGAAATGGTTAACTCCACAAAAAAATCTGATGTGTTACACTCACACGACTTTCTTTACTCTTGTACAAACTATTTTTACAAACGCTTATTCTCCATATGCTTCATGTTAATGGAGATGTTAATCTTATTGCTAATTTTCTTGTAGGTGCAAGGTGAATATGGTAGGCTTTAAGCGATAGTCAAATCTTTTAAGAGCTGGTTGCTATGTGGCGCATTCCATTCTCTTTGCATGTCCAGGACAAAAAAAATGAACAACTAATTCCCATTTGAGAAAAACTGTAAGTATTGGAAAATTTAAGAGAATAACAAGCATATCTCGAAAATGGTTTACTTGATAAAAAAACTGTATATGACATAAATTGTGTATTTTAACGCGGTCCACATTTTTTTGTGTAGTAAAAGTTTGTCTATCTCTTATGGTTTACCAGTTATGCAAAAGTCGTTCACAATGAAGAATACTTTTGGAGACATTCTCGGAAAATTCAAGATATACATTTTATTTGTCATGAAAGTATCTTAAATATGATATTTTAATCAAAATCGTTAGCCATTTTTGAGAAAATTAAAATGTTTCATGTAAAGGGTAATCTGGGGTGGGGGGATCTTCTTGAATACCTTCATGTCGCATCTCTGGAAGATACTGAACTTAAATACCAAGTTTGGTGTTTATCTGACTGTTCGTTTCTGAGTTATGCTGTTCACAGACTGACAGAGACACACACAGATACACAAACGGACATGTTTCCAAAAATAACTTTTTTGGATTCGGGAGGCCTCAAAACATGTATTTCTGGTGAAATCTCGGTATCGAATTTTTGGGTGGAATGAAATACTTCTCCTACGTACTATACGTAGTAGAGAAAGTGAAATGTATAAGTATTTTGAAAATTGAAACCAATAACAAAACGTATCTCGTAAGTGATTTAACAGCAGATAAACTGGCATGATTTGTGTGCTTAAACTAGCTCTACATTTTTTGTGTAGTAAGATTCTGTTTTTCTCTTAAGGTATACAGTTACAAGAAAGTCATCCAAAATTGTAATTGGTATTGTTTCACTATGGAAAGGACGATTTGAGGTAGGAGTTGTATTGTATTTCAACTGTTGGGGAGCCGAACACTTGAAGTAGTTGCAACCACAGTATAGTAAACAGTTTCCGGTCACCTTCGCCCCAAACGTACTTTCAGGTGGCCTTTGCCCCAAGTTTAAAAAAATATTAACTTTGTAATTAAACTGTTTTAAATATTTACGTCTTCCTCGGCTGCGTCAGTTTTTATTTTTGTGATGCGACAAGAGTGTAGGCTTACACAGATTATAATTTTACTTCACTCCTTTTATTAATGCGTGACACGATTTAAATATCACTTTCCTGATATAGAGAGCTGTGAGATTCTTTTTATTAATTAATTGCACTTTTTAATACGTAAACTTTTTTTCGTCTCTCACGAATACGTATTATATTTCTCTCGAGGACGCATCTTGCATCTGGTTATGAGCACTGTATGGAGGCAACTGAATTGATTTCAACCGTCTAAACTTGTAAATTTCCGTATTTCAAGTCTCTGATTGGCGAATCCTACTCCAATAGAATATCTGCATTTAATTAAAGCTTTTTCTGGTTGTTGATTGTCTATTTTTTAAACTGTCTCAAAATTACATTATTGCTTGTCTAATAATGACTAGTAGTATTTAAACTTCCTTACTCATTATTGCCTCAAGATTACCTCATTGTTAGCATCTTTAAACGTATTATTCTCACAGCTCCTATATTATTAAATTACGTAATGCATTCACATAACATTATTGAACAAGTTTACAATAATATAAGCATATGCAATGACTGTTACATACATTTTACGAATTATTACATAACATATTGATTCAAGGCGGGCTGTTATTGAATTTACATATTATATAATTTAATTGAAATTATTTAAGTGTTAAAAATACTGCCTCAAAATTAAGAGGACCTCACAGGATATTCCCAGAAAGTTCAAGTTACACATTTTATTTGTAATGTAAAGAACTTAAATGTATGGTGTTTTAATGAAAATTGTTGGAGGCTTTTTTTGAGAAAGTAAACAAAACATAATAAAAAATGTTTTTTCATATAAAATGCAGTTTAGGGTGGGTAGGTTTCTTGAAAATCCTCGCATCTGATCCTTGGAAGATGCTGAATTTAAATACAAAATTTGGTATTTCTTCGACTTTTCGCGCCCGCAAACCTATTTAAAAACGATTTCTTTGAATTAAGGGAAGCTCAAAATGTGTTCGTATTTCTGCTAAAATCATTATATTAAATTGTTGGGTGGAATGCAATATTTATTCTACTTACTATAGGTACAGGTTCTGGAGAAACTAATTTGATACGTGAATTGCGATCTGCCCATCTTTTGGGATGTAATCAACTTGCCAATCAAGTACTAGAATTATACGAGAGGGGAGGTAGAACGTTGACAATTGGAGAGGAAGGAGATACTTTGAGTGCAATATAACGTGCCTATAAATGAACTGCGTGTAAGGGATTTCTCCCCATTCATGGCTCTACCCCACCACTTATTTCGTTCTAGCAACCGAAGTTGATTGGTGGCTTTTTCGCAATGGTGGATGTTAAATTAAATTAAGTTTTATTTAGGAACGCTCTTTAACTACTATGATTGTTAGCGTCTCATTCTACATTGGGGATGAAAATCCGGACATTTTGCTCAAAGACCTGTTTATCAGGCTTGAGGTTCTTTCAAATGCCGTAAATCTACGGGAACACCGGCTTCACTTCCCTTCCGAAGGAAACCATGCTAAGGACTTTACGCCTGAAAAAAAATCCATCGCCCTCCGTCAGGTTTGAACCCACGATCTCGGGAAGCAGAGGCCAGCATTTTACCCCTAGACCACGGATGACAGTGGCGACTGTGCTCCGTAGGCTAGGATCCAAGGCAGTTTTATATTCTTTGAGAAAACATAATTTAGTTTTATTAATTGTTCGACCGTAGCCTGGAAAGGCAGAATCAGAATGAAAAACTATGTCAGCCGACTTGGGGTATGTTATCTCAAGATAAGTTAAGGATACCTTGTTTTACCGGGAAAATTGGAGCCACATGGAGGGAATTTCATGGCGTATTATCATCTCGACATCGTAGTCGGAGCAGCAGTACGGGATGCTGAAGATCGGTGGTTCCAATCCTGACTATGGCATTCTATTTTTATTACGATGTTACCTTTGCATAGTTAATTAGGAATTTGCATTATCTTAAATAAATGTCAGAGTTTTGTAAGAAAGGTATATAAAGAAGGTTGGCAACCGTTTCAAGTAATGCGAAAATCCCATCTTTTGCGACTTTTCTTAATGCGTTTTCGTTTTACGTGGTTCATTTGTATTACTCAGTTCCTTACCATGCTTGTTTGTATTATTTTAAATTCAAAATCAATATGTCTGTTGCTCTTGTTATGAAGAGCAACAAGAGCAATTAAGCTTATTATTAGTAGAAGAAAAGCAATAATAATAATAATAATAATTAATAAATAACCCCATAATGCCCTTACCTATTAAATAACTGTTATTCAAAGTAAAATAGTTTCTCTCTTCTGAAAACGCTATTTATTAAACTGCTTTCTTCACATTCATTTAATTTTACTTTGTATCCAGTTGTGATGCTTCTGGTGCCATGTGGACTGCATTATTCATTTATAATTAAATACGCCACGAGGTTTGTGTATACAGTAACCACATTCGTTTGAAGCTGTTCTTTGAACACCTTATGGTTCCGCAGCGCTCGCTGAGCTATAACCTTATTCATTAGGGTAAACAATTTTCGGTTTGTTGTCCATATCCTTTGTTCCTTTCAAATGACACATATAATAAAGAGGGCATTGTTTACAAGCCAATTTCATCCAACCACTTCACTTTATTAATTGCGTGTAATTAAAATGTGCTCTTATGATTTGCATGCACTTAAAATTTAATTTGTAATTATATATGCCTTATCTAATGGCTTGTAAGCTCTACAAGATAAAAATACATCTATGTATCTACGTACCTACCTATCCATTAATCACAGAATGTTTGTCTTACCCCCCTCACCGCTTCCTTCGCTCCTGATCCCGAAATTGACCATGTTCATTGGTTAGGGTTTGAGCGGAAGACGTTTTACATCGAACCAATAAGAGGCGAACAGATTTTGCGAGTGTCTGCCGAGTACCTTGTAGCCATTCAGGTAAACTGCTACTGTTCCCCACACCTTTCGCCGCTTACTTTGTTCAAAGCAATAAGGGATTAGCAAATCCGGGTAGGTGTGGAAACAACTGATAAAGGAATTTTGCCGACATTAAAAAAGAAAAACACTATAGGAAATAAAAAGTATTTCTTTCCGCCGGACTACACATTTCAGTGACCCCGTTCCTATATGAGCCACTTTTTCAGCTCCCATGTTTACGACCGGAGCGTTATTACCCTGTGGTGTAAATGTAATTATGTACAAACACAGCAAGGTTAGGACTAAAACAGCTAGGCAGGGATTACCGATGTGAGCTGGCGTAGCCTTGGCTACAGCAGAAGTGCATAAGCCGCGGGTTGTGCACACACACACACTTTAGCCAAACACTTGTATTTCTACAGAGCTGTTTGCCTTGCACAAAGTTCCCTCAGCTGCCAGCTTGTGGTTAAAGCTAATTATACAAGTGAAAGGCAATTTATGTTTCAGTTTTAATTAGCAAAAGTATTCTTGATGATACATCAAAAACTAAATCTTTACATCAAACTTGTTGCACAGAAAGTTTAGAAGTGTTAATAGAAATATTACAAGTAGATTTAGTCAGACTCCAAAACGTATTCGTCTCCGTTTGAAAAAAACATCTAATAGGTTACATTCACAGGACTTTCTCTACTCACACTTCAACAAACTATTCTTATCACAGCTTATTCTTCTATCTACTGCATATATATTCTATATATTAGATAGAATGGAAATGGGGGAATACAGCAGGCAAGGATAGTCAAAACTTTTAAGATCTGATCGCTATGTGATGGCTTTGAAATTAGACTCTCTTTGCATGGCCAAGAGAAGATAACTAATAAGGATATTCCAAATGAGAAAAGTGCAAGTAAAGGGTCTTTCAACAAGAGTGTCCTATGTTTAATATGTGACAGCTGCCGTCGTTATTGAGTTACAGCAGTCTTTTTTCTTCATCTGGTTACAGTTGTTATTGACAAATAGCCATGAAACGTTACAGCATTCAGCAACGCGTAGAAATTCTGAACATTTATTATCAAAATGGATCATCTGTTCGCCAATCCTTCCGTGTATTGCGTGAAGCTCACGGTGTGCATAATCGTCCCTGAGAGAGAACGATTCGGCGTTTGATCGATAAATTTGAAAGAAGTGCTTCTGTCAGCGATCAAAGAACGCGTCGTTCGTGAGAGTGTACGCAAGAACGGAAACAAATCAATTGTTCGTCGAGCGCAAGAATTGGGGCTTTCGCCGAGCACAACTTGGCACATTCTGCATCTGGACTTGAATTTTCACGCTTACAAAATGGTGTTAACTCAAGAACTAAAGCCCAAAAACCATAGGTTGCGCCGTGTATTCGCTGACTGTGCTATGGAGCAGTTGGAAGCTGACCCGGATTTTTCTCGAAAAATCATCTTCAGCGACGAAGCCCACTTTTGGATGGATGGTTGTGTTAAACAAAATTGCCGCTATTGGAGCAATCACAATCCAATGCAGATTCAAGAACGACCACTTCATCCCCAAAAGGTTACTGTGTGGTGTGGATTTTGGTATGGTGAAATCATTGGTGTATATTTTTTCCAAGATGAAGATGGAGATGCTCTGTCAATGGGGAAAGATACCGGGCTCTTATAAGGGGCTATTTTTGGCCTCAATTGGATGGTATGGATCTCGGAAACATCTGGTTCCAGCAAGATGGTGCCACATGTCATACTGCTGTCGAAACAATTGATCTTTTGAAGGAGAAGTTCAGAGGTTTCATCATTTCCCGTGGTGGTGATGTTAACTGGCCCCCAGGTCATGTGATTACACCGTTGGATTACTTCTTGTGGGATTATGTTAAATCTCGAGTTTGTCATGCCAAAAACAATAAATTACCTTATGAATAAAATCACGCGTGTTATTCGTGAAGTTGGACCTAATTTACGTTCTTCTGTTATTGAAAATTGGGTCAAACGTATACGCACAACCCAATGAAGTCGCGGCGGTCACTTAACTGATGTTCTCTTCCACACGTAATGGCATTAATTATGTTCCAAAATAAATAAGAGATAAACCTCTATTATTTATAGAACGAGTTTTATTTAAGTTCAAAGTAGGACACTTTTTGAAAGACACTTTATTTAAAAATTCAAGCCAATAGCTCAGAAATGGTTCATTTCGTGTGTGTGTGTGTGTGTGTGTGTGTGTGTGTGTGTGTGTGTGTGTGTGAGATATTTGACATAGTGTGCGTATACTTAAGATTTCACGGCCGGCGTCAACAATAAAAAAATTATTATTAAAATTCTTAAAACAATTAAAGCGAATGCATAATGCCTACTAAAGCACAAAAATACATCCGCTCTAATTGCCAAATGCCAGGCCCAGTAACGCAATGACTAGCCGTCATCCAATCAGACTAGTGCGCGTTGTACTGTCCCTGCTATAAATACAAACTGGGTACTGAATACTGAACAGTTTAGTGCCAGAAACGGTTCAGTGTGTCCTCTGAAGATGCCCGCCGGAATGTCGGAGGAAACGTATATTTTATCGTTTGCACCACTGCCAAAAATCCCGGTTTGTTTTAAGAATTTTAATAATAAGTTTTATAATAAATTGTGTGCTTTAGCGAGATCTACATTTTTCGTGTAGTAAGGTTTTGCCTTTCTCTTACCGTTTACCATTTATGCAAAAGTTAAGGCAGTATTTTTAACACTTAAATGATTTCAGTCTAATTATATAATATATAAATTCAGTAACAGCTCTCCTTAAAGCAATATGTGTATGTAACAATATATAAAAAGTGTATGTAACAGTCATTGTATATGTTTCTATTATTATATACATGAATTAATGTTATGTGAATGTATTACGTAATTTAATAACGTAGGAGCTGTGAGAATAATAGGTTAAAAGCTGCTAACAATGAGGTAACAATGGGGTAACCTTGAGGCAATAATGAATTTGAAAGTTTAACAATACTACTTGTGATTCTTGGAAGCAATAATGTAATTTTTTGTGACAGTTTATAAAATAGCCAATCAATAGCCAGAAAAAGCTTAAGTTAAATCAAAGTATTCTATTGGAGTAGGATTAGCCTATCAGAAACTGAAATAGGGCAAATTGTACAAATTCAGAAATCGTTACTTGTAGACAGCGTTTTTAACCGGACGCGAGATACGTCCTCGAGAAATTTAATACGTATTTTATGTCAGACAAAAATAGTTTGTGTTAAAAAGTGCAAGTAATTAATAAAAAAAATCTCACAGATCTCTCTATATCAGTGAAGTGCTATTTAAATCGTGTCAAGCATTAATAAAAGGAGTGAAGTGAAATTATATTCTGTGTAAGCCTACATTCTTCTGTCGCACCACTCCCTGGCGAGACATTCATGTCTCAAAAAAAATATAAATACTGACGTAGCCGAGGAAAACATAAACGTATAATATTTAAAGAAACAGTCAAAATTACAAAGTTAATATTTTTTAAACATTTGGGGCAAAGGCCACCGGAAACTTTTTACCATACGTGCGGTTGCAACTAATTCAAGTTCGGCTCCCCAACAGTCGAAATATAATACATCTTCTTCAAACTGGCTTTCCATACGTAGCAGCAACAAACCTTCTTCTCAAAGTCATTCAGAATAAAGAAGACTTCAGAGACTATTCCCAGAAAATTCAAGATGTACATTATATTTCTTGTGGAAAAATAGCTTCAATCTAGTAAATGCTATTTGGTAGTTTCCTTGACCTTTTTTTGCAGAAATTCTAATGTTACTTTCTTCGTTGCTTGTAAAATTTCGGCTGGTTCTTTAGATTTCATAATTACTGCATTCATATCCGTCATTACATCAACAGTACAGTAATAATTTTCATGCTACCAGGAAATCAAAGTTGGTAGCCCTGGAGTGTTATAATTTTGTACCACATACTGACATAATTTTCTTCTTTTAATTAACAACAGTATTCTCTTAACAACAGAATCAAAAGTTTGAGATTTTTTATTTTCCTGTGGAAGCAAACTTTGCAGCCTCATGTCTGGTTAGTGAAAAGTGCGGGGGAATGAACAAGTTGCCCAAAGGCTTACTACCTCGTTAGGCTTTGTTACGCAAACGGACACCAACCGAGCTTTTGATGTTATTTTTGCTGTGCTGTATCAGACGCGCAACATGCATCAATTGTTTTAGTAAAAACAGAACTTATTTCTTCCGGAATTAAATAAGGACCGAGAAAAATCCAAACATTTTTGTTGCTACATACAGAAAGTTTGAGAGGTCACTCCCTATTGTTGTAACTATTTAATTAGTTACCCGATTGTATTGAAAGCAAGGCATTACACACACAGGACCTCAAGGGTTTTTTTGCCATTAGCTACAATTCTAAATAAGTACCTGCGTTGGCAACACATTTTCGTAACCGATCCGGTATGTTTACAAATGCCGCTCTCAGCATGTCAAATGGAACGTTTGTGAGCACAGTGGTGACTGTTGCTACCAATTCATCCAAGATTCTTGGTTTCTGTTGGTACACCTCTTTCTATGCCCATCCCCAAAGGAAGAAGTTGCAGACTGTATGATCCGTACTACGAGGCGGCCATTCTTGTGGGCCATGTCTGCCTATCCATCGACGTGGAAAAGGGTCATGCAACTGCTCTCGAACGTTATTTGTGAAATATGGGGTGCACCATCCTGCATCAAGTAGAGTTGTGCAGTGTTTTCCCATTGAACAATTACTTTCGCCATTCATTGTTGTGCTGATAAAGAATGGACCAACAATGAAAGACGATGCTATTTCGCAAAACACCGTTACCTTTGGACATCCATGCGCCTTTTAAACACAAATATGTGAAATCTCGCTCGTCTATTAATGCCAGTCATGTCTGTTTACAAAACCGCCGGCGTTCAACACAGCCTCATCTGACCACAACACATTGTCACTGTAGTGTCCAACAGCCGTGTCATCTCTAAAAGATTTCAGCTAACTCCATCCTGCGGTCGCAGTCTTCAGGGAACAATAATTCCTGGACGTAATGTGGCTTCCATGTCCGCCAAGAAATATCATTTTACATAGTGGTTCTAACCACATGAACTGTTAGACCGCTTATGTAAGCCCCTTGACGCAATGACTTTTGTTGTCTCCTGGTAATCATCTCTCTAACGGTAGCAGCATTGGTATATGTTCTCAAGGTTGATGGTGACCTTGCCCGTTGTTAGCAGCTTGTTTTAATCGTTTTTGCATCTAACGTCACATTAATACCATGTTCAGTCCTCCACCATTTTTGCACGCGTACGCCATGTCAAACGCCATGTCAACAAAAACTTAAGATCCTGTGTGTATAAAATCTTGGTT
The DNA here is from genome assembly GCA_030765065.1 of Deroplatys truncata. Lineage (NCBI taxonomy): Eukaryota > Metazoa > Arthropoda > Insecta > Mantodea > Mantidae > Deroplatys > Deroplatys truncata. Next base: position 49,903,500 of record CM060986.1, read on the forward strand.
TCAATAAAGTCAGATAGCTAATAAAACAGTTACAACAATAGGGACCAATTTATCAAACTCACTGTAGAAAGATACAAAAACCTGGAGTGTCCTAACCGAACTAGCTAACGGAAAATTCTTCAATTCTGCAAAATAGAATACTCAGAGGGATGCTTTAATTAAAGATCATTTTATAATAAAACAAATTTTCTGACCACCCCTCTGAGTGGGGTGGAGTCTAAACCTAGAGATCTTTGTTGGATTCCCAGCTGGGACTAAGAATAATTTAACCAGAATAATTTCCTGTCTTCCGCAAAGACTGGAAGTGAATATGTGTTCTGAAACACAAAAAGAGTATTAAAAAATCAACGCCTAGGAAATCTACAGGAGTAATAACACCATCAATTGGTTTTACAGTGAAAGCCCCAAGTCGATCATAGAAGTTAAAAGGGAATATACAAATGAAAAAAGAAATTCTGATGTGTTGCATTCACATAAATTTCTGTACTTAGTATTCGTTCAAACGTTTACTATTCTATCTACTTGTTAATCCAGATAAAGCTTCAATTCACATTTACACATTTCGTTGTATGACACAGTAATTAAAGCGATAGTCACATTTTAAAAGAGCGTGTTGCTATGTGATAGCTTTGAAATTCCATGCTTTTTACATGACCAGACAAAAAACGTGACTAACTAGTAAGAAAATTAGTCATTATTGGTTTGAAAAACTCAAACCAATAATACGATATATACTATATTATCAAAAGTATCCGGACATGCCCCACAAACATACGTTTTTCATCTTAGGTGCATTGTGCTGCCACCTACTGCCTGGTAGTCATTATCCGCGACCTCAGTAGTCATTAGACATCGTGAAACAGCAGAATGGGACGCTTCGTGGAACTCGTGGACTTCGAATGTGGTCAGGTGATTGTGTGTCGCTTGTGTCAGAAGTCTGTACGCGAGATTTCCACACTCCTAAACATCCCTAGCTCCACTGTTTCAGATGTGATAGTGAAGTGGAAACGTGAAGGGACATGTACAGCACAGGCCGACCTGGCCTGTGGACTGACAGAGACCACCGACATTTAAAGAGGGTCGTAAAGAATAATAGGCAGACATCTATCCAGACCATCACACAGGAATTCCAAACTGCATCAGGATCCACTCCAAGTACTATGACAGTTAGGCGTGAGGTGAGAAACCTTGGATTCCATGGTCGAGCGGCTGTTCATAAGCCACACATCACGCAGGAAAATGCCAAATGACGCCTCGCTTGGTGTAAGGAGCGTCAACATTACACGATTGAACAGTGCCAAAACGTTGTGTCGAGTGACGAATCACGGTACACAATGTGGCGATCCGATGGCAGGTTGTGGGTATGGCGAATGCCCGGTGAACGTCATCTGCCAGCGTGTGTAGTGCCAACAGTAAAATTCGGAGGTGGTGGTGCTATGATGTAGTCGTGGTTTTCCTAGATGGGGCTTGCACCTCTTGTTGTTTTGCGTGGCACGATCACAGCGGAAGATCTACGTTGGTATTTTAAGCACCTTCGGCTTCCCACTGTTGAAGAGCAATTCGCGGATGGCGATTGTATCTTTCAACACGATCGAGCACCTGTTCATACTGCACGGGCTGTGGCGGAGTGGTTACACGGCTATAACATCCCGGTAATGGACTGGCCTGCACAGAGTCCTGACTTGAATGCTATAGAACACCTTTAGGATGTTTTGGAACGCCGACTTCGTGCCAGGCCTCGCCGACCTACACGATACCTCTCCTCAGTTCCGCACTCCGTGAAGAATGGGCTGCCATTCCCCAAGAAACCTTCCAGCACCTGATTGAAAGTATACCTGCGAGAGTGAATGCTGTCATCAAGGCTAAGGGTGGGCCAACACCATATTGACTTCAAGCATTACCGTTGAAGGTGCCACGGACCTGTACGTCATTTTCAGCCAGGTGTCCGGATACTTTTGATCACGTAGTGTATCTAGGAAATGGTTTTCTCCACCAAAAATCTTATTTCTCATAAATTCTGTGTTTTAACGAGATCTACTCTCTTGTGTAGTAAGTTTTTGTCTCTAACTCTTTTGGTTTACCAATTATGAAGTCTTTCAAAAGAAGAGGACTTGACAGTGCCTTCCCAGAAAATTCAGTATATATTTTATCAAATAAATATCTTAAATACGTGTTTCTTTAATAAAAACTGTTAAGACCCATTTATGAGAGAATGAATTTCGAAAAATGTTCCCTGTAGAGGGTAGTTTGTGTAGGGAGATTTTGTTTAAAATCTAAGTTAGTGTTTTGGGGAGATGCTTAACTTAAATACCAAATTTGGACTTCGAGATTTTGACGTTACCTTTTTCTAGTTTGTTTTGTTTCAGGGGCCTCAACATACATTTCTGTTAAATCTCGACATTTATAACCGACATAAGTAAGAGCTTATTTATATGTTGTAGATGAGATGTTAGCTTGTCTCCCGGCACTTGATTTATTACGTGTTGTGTTGAACCGATAAGCAAGATAGCCACTTGCATGCATTCCCTTCCTGGAAGAGAAGTGAGTAAGTGTTACGGACTTTATTGTAGCGTATTGTGTCAAATAAAAACACCAGCTGTTACTAAACACACTTTGTCACTTCGGTGCTCCGCGTAGCACAAACTTTACACTTAAGAACTTTGAAACACACTCAGAATAGACACAACTGATAATCGAATGACAACTGAACTCATTCGGCGCTTTCCAAATTCATCGACTTCTTGACTGTGCTTAAATTCGTAACTTTTTATCTAACCGAACTGAACTCGTCACATGGACAAGAGCAGACTCATTTATTTTATGGGCCTCCATACAAAGTGGCATGTTCTAGAAAAGGAATCTACTGTTCGCCAACGGAGAGAAAGTCCCTGATAGGAATGTGCTACCCTTATCTGTTTGGACAAAGTGCAACAAGGACAGTGAATGTGTGACGGAGAACGCATGCTACGCAAGGAATAAAACTATTCAACTGAGCTGTCGTGTGTGTCATAAATAAGAGTAACATAAGCAAGTAGGCAGGGTTCGGACCGTGTCTAATCAGCAATTTCCCCTCTGCCCTTCATTCCCCGGGGACTTTCTTTGCTGTGGAAGACAGTACTCAAACTACCCATAGAAAGCCTTTGGAGCGGGGAAATGGCACATAACGGGCTATTGTTCTGAAGACCGGAATGCGCTTACCGTCTGCCCACAGGTAGTTTTTCGCGCGCGGTCACACTTATCAATACAGCATGGTAAGCAGCTATTAGGCAGAGGGGATTTAGTAAGTAAGCAGAGCAATCGTTTACCGCACGGAGTATAGGTGTCGTAAGGTACTGTGATAGACACACACCTCCCCAAACCCAACAGACAGTTTCGTTGCAACATTCCGTTTATTTGGTACATATTAGACCAGTAGAGAACACTGGCACTATGTCTAAAGTAAAGAGGAGTTCATGCATATAAAAAATCACAATAAGCATAGTTTGTAACGGAATTTGACATGGAACTCTTCACCACAAATGGAAAAGCCATTCGATGTAACATTAGAACTCAAAAGACGTTTAAAATATAAGGATTCGTTTGCATAAAATGTAGTATCACCTTTTGTTTTACCTGTAAGAAAAGCTCGAAACAATAGCATATACTTCATTTCGTATGCATAAACAGTAACCTAATGCTAAGAAGTTTATACTTCAATGCCATTGTGTTACCTTTCGATGGTAATCGAATTTCATATTAATCGGGCAATTCAGCTTTATTCAGTCATTCTCGCCATGGTCATTCTCATTTCACTCACATGACTTTTTCTACTCTTGTACAAACGCTTATTCTCCACCTACTTCATGTTAATGAGATAAACATTTGCAGAAACTTATTGCTAATTTTCTTGTACGTGCAAGGGGAATATGTTAGGCTTTAAGCGATAGTCAAATATTTTAAGAGCTGGTTGCTATGTGGAGCATTCCATTCTCTTTGCATGTCCAGGACAAAAAAACGAACAAGGAATTCCCATTTGAGAAAAAGTATAATATTGGAAAATTCAAACAAACAACAAGGAATATCTCTGAAGTGGTTCACTCCACAAAAAAAAATCTGATGTGTTACACTCACATGACTTTCTCTACTCTTGTACAATCTATTTTTACAAACGCCTATTCTCCATATGCTTTATGTTAATCGAGATATCGAGATGTCAATCTTATTGCTAATTTTCTTGTAGATGCAAGGGGAATATGGTAGCTTTTAAGCGATGGTCAAATATTTTAACGCTGGTTGCTATGTGTCGAATTCCATTCTCTTTGGAAGTCCAGGACATAAAAAAATGAATAACGAATTTGAGAAAAAGTATAAGTATTGGAAAATTTAAGGGAATAACAAGCAATATCTCGAAAACGGTTCACTCAACAAAAGAAATGTATATAACATAAGTTGTGTATTTTAACGAGATCAACATTTTTTGTGTAGTAAAATTTTGTCTATCTCTTATGGTTTACCAGTTATGCAAAAGTCGTTCACAATGAAGAATACTTTTGGAGACATTCCCAGAAAATTCGAGATATACATTTCATTTCTCATGGCATTATCTTAAACATATGATATTTTAAACAAAATCGTTAGAGCCATTTTTGAGAAAATTAAAATTTTCGAAAAATGTTCCATGTAAAGGGTAGTCTGGGGTGGGGGGATTTTCTTGAAAACCTTCGTGTCGCATCTCTGGAAGATACTGAACCTAAATACCAAGTTTGGTGTTTATCCGACTGTTCGTTTTTGAGTTATGCTGTTCACACACACAGACACACACACAGACACACAGACACACACACGGACATGTTTCCAAAAATGCTTTTTTTGGATTCAGGAGGTCTCAAAACATGTATTTCCGGTGAAATCTCGGTATCGAATTTTTGGTTGGAATACAATACTTTCCCTACTTACTATACGTAGTAGAGAAAGTAAAAATGCGACAGATTATAGAAGGCGGCAAAGTCAACAATTGGAAAGTCTAGTACAAAAGCTGTGTATGTAAAACTTCTAAAATGTCTGAGGAATATGAGAAATGAGAACTAGGAGAACAAATACAGTTCGTAAATTTGCTGAAGCAATATCCAGTGTAACTGAATAGATCACAAAGCCTTGCAGTGAGAAATAAGAAAGCTTCAGCAGTGTAGTAGTCTTCGTGATCTAGGTGTAGCATGCTAGCCTCTAGTTCCCGAGGTCGCGGTTTCAAACCCGGCGGAGGGCGATGGATGTTTTCAGGCGTAAAAATCCTTAGCATGGCTTCCTTCGGAAGGGAAGTAAAGCCGGTGGTCCCGTGTCGTATATTTACAGCATGTAAAAGAACCTCAAGGCTGATAGAGAGGCCTCTGATCAAAATTACAGGTCTTTCACGTGCAATATAGAATGGGACACTAAAGATCCCAACAGGTAAAGAGCAGGGTAGCTCTTTCAGCGCTGTACGAATTAAAGACGTCGATATTTCCAATAAAATAATCACTGACTACTCTACATTTGTTTATCGAAACGATATTACAATATCATTGCTTGAAGTCAGAATCTCTAGGCTTTTTTCTTTCTTTAAAAGTCTTTCTAGCCCGAACTTAAAGTAATGCAGACATTTTACTTTATTATGGACATTTGTTAAACAAGCGAAGTCTAGAGAAAGGCATGCTATGATTTTTCACAGATTGCCTACGAAGCAAATCTTTTTCTAAATTTTATGCATGCTGATCATAGTATTTCCCTCCAAAACGTAGGAAAAGAATTTACTATATTTTATACATATGGCTCATTGTTAACCTGTAATTCAATGAAACACAAAGAACTTCTGACATTATTAGCAAGAAACAATAAAAAAAAACCACCTCAACTCCAAACTATGAATCAGAATTTTTCGATGATGTGTGTTCTTAAGCTAGTAAGAGTGAATATATATTTAAAAATTTATATATCTCGATGTAAAGGAAAAGACACTATAACTCAGATTTCTGCATATTAATGCCATAATTAAACCACGAGGTAACTTCATTGCATATTATCAATAACTAAACACACATTGCTGTTATTGCTTCTAATACTCTTTAATTGTGGTCTACCTGGTATCGAACTAGCGATACTGACTTCAAGCTGTACTTCATACGAGTAGGTATTTGTATACAGAGGACACTACAAGGTCACAAGCGTTTCCACCTTCTCTCGTCATCAATCCTCGCTGCGTTGTTAACTTGATGTTTACTTACTAAAACCCCTCTGCCTGGTAATTGTGCATTCAGATCTTAATTATTCTATATTTAACAATGTATGGAATTTGGAAAGGTAGAATCAGATGACTGAAAAATTCAATTCCATATCCGGAATTTGAACCGCGATCTCTAGGTCTCCGTCTGGTTGCTCTAACCACTGAGTTACCATGGCAACATGCCGGCACGATCTTTCGTTATCCAAATGATTTGCATTTTTCCGGTAAACCACGAGGAATCTCATTGTATTCATATGACATATCCTAATGGCGACTTACAATGTTGTAAGTACTTCAAGTCCCGGGCTTCATAGTTGTTCTTCACCAAGCATTAAACGTTTCCAAGGCTTGTTGCCAGCTTCAAATGTTTAATTTATTGATTTATCCATCGTTTCTTGGGTCTTCCGACATTTCGTTTTGAAGAAGATAGTATCTTTACGTCATTTGCACCACGCTTTGGGCGTCAATTTGAAGTAGAGTGTATTGAAGGAGTTGTATTATAGTTCAACTGTTGGAGAGCCGAACTTGAAGTAGTTGCAACCTCACGTATGGTACCCGCTTTCCGGTAGCCTTCTCCCCAAATGTACTTTCCGGTGGCCTTTGCCCCAAAAATGTTTAAAAATATTAACATTGTAATTTTACTGTTTCTTTAAATATTATATATTTATGTTTGCTTCGGCTGCGTCAGTATTTCTTTTAGAGACATGGATGTCTTTGCAGGGTTGTGGTGCGACTTAAGAATGTAGGCTTACACAGATTATAATTTTTACTTCACTCTTTTTAGTAATGCTTGACACAATTTAAATAACACTTCACTGATATAGAGAGAGAGCTGTGAGATGTTCTTATTAAATACTTGCACTTTTTAATACGTAAACTATTTTTGTCTCGCACAAAATGCGTATTAAATCTCTCGACGATACATCTCGCATCCGGTTACAAACACTGTCTGTAGGTAACTGAATTGATTTCAACCGCCTAAACTTGTAAATTTCTGTATTTCAAGTCTCTGATTGTCTAATCCTACTCCAATAGAATACCTTCATTTCAGTAAAGCATTTTCTCGGTGTTGATTGGCTATTTCTAAACTGTCTCAAAATTTACATTATTGTTGCTCCAATAATGACTAGTAGCATTTAAACTTTCAAATTCATTATAGCCTCAAGGTTACCTCATTGTTAGCAATTTTTAACCTATTATTCTCACAGCTCCTTCATTATTAAATTACGTAATACATTCACATAACATAATTGAACATGTTTACAATAATACAACGACTGTTGCATACATTTTATATGTATATTGTTACATACACATATTGTTTTAAGGCGGGCTGTTATTGAATTTATGTTATATAATTAGACTGAAATCATTTAAGTGTTAAAAATACTGCCTAGTATAATATTTTCTTTGGGTAATGCACCTCATTCATTCCCTCTACGTGTTCTAGCCACTTTTGTCTGTTCTGCTCTATTTCTTCATTTAATTGTTTTCTTATGTCATCACTTTATTGTATCTCTTCTAGTGAGTCCTAATGCTGTCCTTAAAAACCTCATTTCCGCTGCCTGTAATCTGTTTTTATCTCTATTTGTCATTGTCTAAGTTTCGCTGCCATATACAGCAACTGGAACTGCCATGGTTTTATAAAACTTCATCATCGTATCTTTTCTCACTTTACTTTTTAAAGTTCTTTTAACTTTCCACATATTTTTGAAAAAGTTTCTATTTTACTTCCAATGTGTGCTTCTTTAATATATGATGCTGAAGATCCTAAAATTTAAATGTGTTAACTTGTTCAATTATATTATTGTCTAATACAAGTTTACATCTCAACGGATGGGTTCCGTGAAAAGCTATGGATTTAGTTTTATTTTTTGATATAACTAAATTATAATTTAAAACTATTTTATGTAGTTCAAATAGTTTTATTTGTAGCGTATCTTCATTATCAGAAATGATTACTTGGTCTTCAACATATAGGAGTGTCATTACAAAACTTTTCCTATCATAATCGGAAGTTATATTTAAAATATTTAACAGCTGTTTCCATTCACGGATTGCGTTGTGGGTGATGTACTACACCGATATTAATATTGCTGTCCTAAAATTCCCATTGTTTTGTTTAATACATATCTTTGAACACCTATATATTTCTTTAGATATCTCCACAATATGGTTTTGTATTCCTCTATTAGTCATTATCTCCCATAAGTTTCTTCTTTTTACTCTATGAAATGCCTTTATAAAATCTATAAATATTATATACATTGGGCAAATAAACACTTTCCTATTTTATATATTTGTTTAATTATAAAAACAATATCGCTGCTTTACCTTCCTAACCTAAATACTGTCTGATCTTCTAAAAGTATTGTTTCAATGATGTTACGAAGCCTTTGATTTAAAATTCTTCATAGTTTCAACCACTGTTAGGTAAGGTTTTTTGTAAGTTGCCATTGGGATATGTCATCTCAATACAACTTGAGATCTCCTTGTGGTTTACTGGGAAAAATGCGAATCAGTTGGAGAATTTAAGGTCTTGCCGGCATGTTGCCATGGCTCAGTGGTTAGAGCAACCGGACGGAGACCGGGATATCTGGGTTCAAATTCCGGCTATGGCATTGAATTCTTCAGTCGTCTGATTCTACCTTTCCAACTTGTCCAACATATGGCTTCTGTAAAAGAGCAATTAATTCTAATGTATGGATATTTTTGTACAGGGTGATTTAAGAAGAACTGACACATTTCTTTCTTTGAGTAAATTTCGCACTGAATAATTAATGTCCCCATTTTAGCACCAAATTAAGCAGAATATTCTGGGGTTTCGATTGCCTGTCACTAGATTCGCAGAGGTTCATGTTTTATTCGTAATTGTTAGTTTTATTGTGGGCAACTGTTTTTGAGATTCTGTTCTAATCAACCTGAAAATGGAGTACACATTAAATGAACGACTCTTCCTTGTAAAGCAATACTGTATTACGAATTCAATTACTCAAAGGGCATACCAGAGAAAATTTGATGTTGGGAATCCACCCCAAAGAAACACAATACTGGGACTAGTAAACAAATTGGAAACAACTGCATTTATGGTGAGTGAAAAAAGGCAAAACTCGCTCATCCAGGCTTCCCACGGTTGTTGTTTACGTAAGAGCACGACTGATCAGTCACCCAAAACATCATTAAGACGTTTGTTGCAGGAGACAGGGTACAGCTACTCAATGTGTCAGAGCTGTGAAAAGTGTGGGCCTAAAGCCGTATAGGATTACGGTTGTCCATCAGTTACAGGAACCAGATAAGGATAGACGACTGAATTATTGTCGTTGGTTTATGGCGTTCATTGTGCAAAATCCTGCCATATTGTCCATCACATGGTTCACAGATGAAGCATGGCTCCATTTATCCGGCTATGTGAACTCAAATGACTCATGCTATTGGGCCAGCGAAAATCCATATGTTATTCATGAAGCACCTATGCACCCGGTTAAAATCGGAGTTTGGTGCGCAATACCCGCACAGAGAATAGTGGGACCAATTTGTTTTTAAAACAACCTGAACACTGCAGAGTACCGACGGATTTTCATGGAGTTTGCTGAGCAACTAGACGATGTAGAGCTGAGTCGAGGATATTTTCAGCAGGACGGCGCTACATGCCATACATCAAATGGATCCATGGCACTAATTGCAAGTTTCTTTGACGACCGGATAATTTCCAAGAGCCTGTGGCTATCGAGATCTCCGGATTTGGCATCGCCGGACTTCTTTCTATGGGGTTATTTAAAAGACAGGATTTATGTCACACGTCTCCAGACATTGGACGATCTGAAGCACAACATTACACAGGAGATTCAAGCTATTGGCAACGGAGTCCTCCGAGTGGCCAGAAAGATGGAACGACGTGTTGAGCTGTGCTTTATGCAGGATGGAGGACATTTGCTGTGGAGGTAAATAATCACCCAAATGCCTCTTCATTTCAGGTATAATAATTTGTCGCTAGCATAACTCGTTTTGAAACAATTAAAGAAATAAATCTAACAGTTATTCATAAATTATCCTTTATCTTGGTTACTCAGAGTAAGAAATATGCCAAAATGGTTTCATTTTCTCTCTACATGCCACGGCAACTTGAAATACTGGTATTACTCAATATTAAACGAAATTGCTATTATTGACACGCGTGTCATAATGAACCAATTATTGAATGCAGTAACAACTTAGTTTTTTTTGCAGGTAGAGAGAGTGTTAACTGTACTTTAGAACGTGTATTTCCAGCGAGATCGAATACGATACTAGCTTTACCCTCAGTAAACTCGACCACATTTTAAACGTGTTAATGTCAGAAGGCAAGTTGCATGCCTCAGGGAACAAACAGGCAACCTGTAGCACAAAAACAAAGAACTCTTGATGAAAATAGCCTCGTGCCACTTTAGGGGGCGGGAGGGAGGGAGGGTAATGAACGAGGAGCCCCTGCGTGGATTTATTTCCACCCCTGACACTTCTCATTACTGTGCGCTACCTCTGTGGAGTGCTCCACGTATACCCCACCCCCAGTAATGAAGTTTGATTTGTCTCTACGGAATTGCCCAACTCACGCATTACGTAAAGTTATCGTAAGGGCGTTAATGCGTTTAATATTCTGCGAGGAAATCCTTACTTTCCTTGGGATTTAGGATATCACTATGGGCTATTCCCTATGTAGCCCTACATAAACATCCTAGTATTTATACTCCCTTTAGCACTTAGCTGTACTAGGTAGAGAAGCATCACAATTCACACAAGAATTCGATATTGAGATTTCGCAGCTAATAAATGTTTTGAGGTTTCCTGTAGAAGCCTCACATGTATGTATCTTGGAACAGCATAACTCAAAAACGAAAAGTCTGTTAACTACTATGCCTGGCATTTAAGCCAGCTTCCTCCAAAGATGTGACGCAAGAACTTTCAGGAAAATTCCCCACCCAAAATACCTCCTAATTGGAAATGTTTTCGTTTTTAATTTCTCTACTACATATAGTAAGTAGGGAAAATATTGTATTCCACCCAAAAATTCGATACCGAGATTTCACCGGAAATATATGTTTTGAGACCCCCTGAATCCAAAAAAAGCATTTTTGGAAACATGTCTGTGTGTGTGTCTGTGTGTCTGTGAACAGCATAACTCAGAAACGAACAGTGGGATAAACACCAAACTTGGTATTTAGGTTCAGTATCTTCCAGAGATGCAACACGAAGGTTTTCAAGAAAATCCCCCACCCCAGATTACTCTTTACATGGAACATTTTTCGAAAATTTTAATTTTCGAAAAAATGGCTCTACTGATTTTGATTAAAATATCGTATGTTTAAGATATTTTCATGACAAACGAAATGTATATCTCGAATTTTCTGGGAATGTCTCCAAAAGTATTCTTCATTGTCAATGACTTTTGCATAACTGGTAAACCATAAGAGATAGACAAAATTTTACTATACAAAACATGTAGATCGCGTTAAAATACGCAATTTATGTCATATACAGTTTTTTTGTTGGGTGAACCATTTTCGAGATATTGCTTGTTATTCCCTTAAATTTCCCTATACTTTTTCTCAAATGGGAATTCATTATTCATTTTTTACGTACTGGACATGCAAAGGAGAATGGAATGCGCCACATAGCAACCAGCTCTTAAAATATTTGACTATCGCTTAAAGCCTACCATATCCCCTTGCACCTACAAGAAAATTAGCAGTAAGATTAACATCTCGATAACTCGATTAAAATAAAGCATATGGAGAATAAGCGTTTGTAAAAATAGTTTGTAGAAGAGTAGAGAAAGTCATGTGAGTGTAACACATTGGATTTTTTCATTATTTCCTCCAAAATGAACCTAACGATACTGAATAAACTACCATATATTTAAGATATTTACTTAAACATTCTGATGTTCACATGACCTTCTCTACCCTCTATCGTTTATTAGTGGGGTATAAAACTATTATTCCTAAACCTTATTTTTCTATCTACTACATTTTAATCTAAATAAGCCATTGCAAAAATAGCTACATTACACATTTTGTTATAGATATAAAGGGAATAGTGATAGTCAAAATATTTAAGAACAGGGCGCCATATACTGGTCTTAAAATTCCACATTCTTTCCGTGAAATCGTGAGAAACACCTGAGTGTTGACAGGACTTCAGAGAATATCCCAGTAATAAACAATTCGAACCATTCCTAACGGATATCTCAAACGGATTATGTCACAAAAAAGTTTATTTGAAATAAATTGTGTGTTTTAAGATATCTACATATTTGTGTAGTAAGTTTTCGGTTAGCACCTAACGTTTACCAGGTATACAAGATTATGCAAAATTCCTTCCGAATGAAGAGGACCTCATAGGATATCCCCAGAAAGTTCAAGATATACATTTTATTTGTCATGTAAATGTCCTTAGTATATGTATTTTAATCAAAATCCTTAGAGCCACTTTTTGAAAATGCAACATTTCGAAAATTTTTCCATGTAAAGGGCAGTTTGGGGTGGAGAATTTTCTTTAAAATCTTCATGTCGCATTTGCGGATGGTACTGAATCTAAATACCAAGTTTGGTATATATCCGACTTTTCGTTTTTGAGTTATGCTGTTCGCATGTACACATACATGCAGACATACACATGAATATTTTTATAAAAATACCTTCTTGGTTTCAGGGGACTCGAAACATGACTTTCTGGTGAAAACTCGGTATCTAATTTTTGGGTGAAATGCAATACATTCTCTACCTGCTATGTACGTGTTAGAGAAAGCAATAAGAGGTCTGTTAGCCTGTGAAGTTCTTTTCATTCTGAATGAACCTTGCATAATTTTGTTCAATTGGTAAATCATGAGAAAGACAAAAACTTGCTGTACAAAAATATAGATCTTGTTAAAATACGCAATTTATTTCAAATTATTTGTGGTATTAACAAGTTTCGAGACATTCTTTGATTTTTGTTTGACGTTTCAGATACTTTTCAAGTGTTAAGATGGTATTCATTTTTTACTTCTTGCACACAGTGTAAGTAGAGGAAGCATTGGATTCCACACAAAATTCGATGCCGAGATTTCAACATAAATACATGTTTTAAGTACCCTGAATAAAAAAAGGCTTTTTAGAAAACGTTCTATATGTGTGTCTGTGTACGACACGCTCTAAAACGAAATGCTTCATTTAAACCAAATGTGGTATTTAAGTTCAATATATTCCAAAAATGTTTCTTGAAGATTTTCAAGATTATCTCTCCACCTCAACTACCCGTTACATGGAAAATGTTTCGATATTTTTTATTTTCTCAAAAATAGCTCTTTAACAATTTTCATTGTGATAATGTTTAATATATTTACATAGCAAATAATATGTATAATTTCTCTGAAAATAGCCTGTGAAGTCATCTTCACCGTGTGTGAATTTTGCATGGTAAATCATAAGAGATAGACGAAAGCATAACACACAGAAGTGTAGTTTTTGTTAGAACACGCATTTCTTGGTCAAATTTTTTGTGGCACTAACCATTTCTAAGACATTCTTATTAGTTGAAGTTTCAAACTCTCATACTTGGATTTCAACGCCGGTTGAGGTGGCGACCCACTTTGTGAAGATTGGACTATCATATCGGATCAGTCTCCTGTATCCCTCTTGTGCCTACAGAAAAATATGTAATAAAACTATTTCTACAAACATTCATTTTGGTTAATCTGAAGTAAATAGAAAAATATGTTTTCGTTTGTAGAAAGTTTTAAAGACAAATTAGTGAGCGAGAGTAAACATGTTGCAACCACGCGCTGCTACCATGAACTAGCACTGGATCCAGACAGTTGTGGTACCACTCTTTGCGGAAGGCATGGCCTATACTTTACGCCTCGTCGTTGTTATTCTCTTTTATTTTAGGTTGATATAAAATACGATGGGGCAATTTTTAGTCTCTTCTATTAAATGTTCAAATAAAATGTTAATATACTGTAACCCTACAAATTGCGAAATAAAACAAACTGTTTACTTTTGTTTTCTATACTTGCTCGTTTAAGCACATGAATTTTGTGTTATTTGTATCTAACAAATACAAACACTCTTTGTTTTGGCTCTACTTTAGGAGCGCATAAGCAAATATGTAAGCTAGAGCATTGATTTTATTTTGTTCTTTTGTTTAAAGTTAGGGCAAGTGTGCTTTAGTTCGTTTAATTAATCCACTGCAAACACACAAAATAACTGCTTTTAATACTAAATTTCATAACATAACTTTATTTTTGTTGTAATGGAGACCCAAACGCTTTCAGAAACTCACTGCAGCTTCTGTTGTGAGGAAAACGTGACCCCCCACATCATTTCTCATTCAGCTGCAAGGTGAAGCGCTCTTCTTTCCAAAGCGGTTTTCTAAATATCTTAAAAAGATAGAAGTAAAGTGCTTATAAGGATTTTCAAAGAATGAAACGTATATCGCCCCTGTGTATCTGTGAACAGCATAACTCAAAACGAAATATTAGATAAATACCAAACATTGCACTATAATTCAGAATCTTCCAAGGATGAGATTTGTAAGGGAATTTCCCCAACCTAAACTATCATTTACACTGAAAGCTCTTGTTTAATTTTTGTAAAAGTCTCGTCCATTTTTAATTTTGTGCAAAAAACTGAGTTCCTCTTCATTTTGGGTGCATATTGAGTGTTTTTGTATAACTAGTAAACCATAAGAGAAACATACAATAACTTGCTACACAAAACATGCTAATCACGATATACTTTTTGTGGCGTTCACTATTTCCGTGATATTCTTTGTCATTGGTTTGAATTTTTAAAAACTGTTAAACTGCTAAGTCGCTACTTTCTTTACACGTACGTAGTCAGTAGAAAAGGTAGTGAATTCACCCAAAAATTGGAAATCAAGATTTTACTGTAAGTAGTTGTTTTGAGATCCAGTGAATTCCACTTTCAGAAAAAGGCTCCCGTGCGTGCGTGTGTCATAACTCAAAAATGAAAAGTTTGTTAAGTACCAAACTTGGTATTTAAGTTCCGCACCTTTCAAAGATGAGGCATTAAGATTTTCAAGAATATCCCCACCCCAAACTAGCTTTAACATGGAAGATTTGTCGAAATATTCGAATTTCTTAAAAGTCACTCTTGATGATTTTGGTTAATATATCATATGTTAAAGATATATGCATGACAAATAAAATATATATCTAGAATTTTCTGGGAATAACCTATGAACTCCTCTTTACTATATAAACCTGTGTAACTCGTAGAGCCATAGAC
The DNA here is from genome assembly GCA_030765065.1 of Deroplatys truncata. Lineage (NCBI taxonomy): Eukaryota > Metazoa > Arthropoda > Insecta > Mantodea > Mantidae > Deroplatys > Deroplatys truncata. Next base: position 49,919,001 of record CM060986.1, read on the forward strand.
GAAAACGTACTATACAGAAAATTCTCTTTAAGCACACAATTTACTCCAAATAAGCATTTTTTGGCAGTAATCTACTTCCAAAATATTCATTATTAATGGCTATTTTAAAGTCCTGTCAGTGTTCAGTCATTTCTCGCGATTGCATGCTAATATGATGGAATTTTAAGGTCAGCGTAGAGCGTCTAGTTCTTAAAACATTTTACTATCGTTGTTCCCTTTGCATTTATAAAGAAATGTGCAGTATAGGTTATTTCTGCAAATATTTATCTCAAATAAAATATATAGAAAAATAAACTTTCGTAAGAATAGTTTTTATACCCACAAATAAACAATACAGGATAGAGGAAGTCATGTGAGTGTAACACAACAGAATTTTTTTTATTTGTATAGCCTCCTTTAACTTTTTTGGTCATATCGGAGGCTTTCATCTAAGGAACCATTAGAGTTTTCACTCCTGAAGTGTACGATTTCTTAAAATTTGGTTTTTTATTTTTACTATTAAAAGCACCCACATTTATTTCCACATTTTACTTCCAGATTGGGAATGATTCTAGAAGATTCCCAGCCCCAGCCAGGAATTGAACCAGAGGCCTGTAAGTTGAAAGAATATTCAGTAGTGTATTTATTAACAAAGGTGTGTTTTGTTTGCAGGTGGCCATGAGCCATGAGTGGGCAGATATCCAAAGGTGACATTGGCTATGTGAACGATGCGTTCTGCACGGCAGGGGAAGACCTGAGCACTAAATTTGATGAGATCGACTTGGGAAATGGTTGTATTAAGGTAAACATTACTTGGAAAACAATTTTGTGTTGGATATGTGAGAATTTATTAACGTTGTATGTCACCATATAAATACGAGGGAAGTCCAGAAAGTAACAGACGTTTTGAAATAAAAAAAAAAATAACAAAATGTAAAAGCCAAAGTTTATAACATTTGAAAGGTACACTCTTAAGCTATTTTTTTACATAATCGTCACTGAAATTACGGCACTTATCATATCGTGGCACAAGTTTTTTCAATACTGTGTCTAGAAATCTGCCTCCTGTGATTTCAACCACTGGTTTACACCGGGCAGGCAGTTCAGCATCAGTGTCAAAAGTGTGTAATGAGCCATTTCTTCTTCGCTGGGAAGAGGTGGTAATCGCTCTGCACCAAATCCGGGCTGTATGGGGATGATCGAAACCTCCCATCCATAACCACCCAAGAGCCCTCGGGTACGATTAGCCGTGTGTGGACCTGCATTGTCGTGAAAAAACAACACATCACTAAGTTGGCGATACATTCCAATTGTTTTTTTGGTTTCTTGCCAACAGAAACCTAATCACAGACCGCACCTCACAAGTAGCAGGATTTTTCTATTGCAGCGCACACTTTAACACGTTACAGAGAGCAAATTAAGGGAGGCACAGTCCACGCGCTACTACAGCTGAATGCGTACTGAGTGTAGGAACGTTCTGACACCAAGATTGCTGCTCCAGCCCCGCCTACCGCCGCGATAGGCCAAAACGTCTGTTACTTTCTGGATGACCCTAGTATCACTCGCGCAAAGTTCTAAGTTTGGGGTAGACCTAAGGTGATTGCCTCGAATATAATGTTATATTGTTACTTTCTCTGCTGCTTACCTACAGTAAGTAAAAGTATTGTATTGCACCGAAAATGCATGTTTTGAGGCTTTCTGAGTAGAAGAAACAAAACTTTTATCCAAAATCGATTCTCGTGTCTGTGAACAGCGTAACTTTTTATTATTTTAAAAATAGCGCTAACGATTTTGATTCAAATACCTTTTGCTCAAGGTATTTGAATGACAAAATTTACCGAGAGATCCAATGAACTATGAACCAGCTACGGAGTGTATTTCCACTGGGCGCATTTTCCGCCGTTGTTGCAATTAAGACTGCGCTACTGACGCTGGCTTTGCTCTACTCTGGAGCATTATATTGACCGTGATGGTGTAGTGCAGTTGTTAAAGAGTTATTTATTATTGTGTCCTGTATTTATCACAAGTATGGCTCAGTTTATGTTTACTATTGCGCAGCGAGTACTTATGTATGATTCGTGTATATTAATGCGATTGCTGTCAAGTGCAAGTGCAATTTGCAGAACAATTCCCTTGTTCCAGGCCGTCCTACAATCCATAATGTGTATAATTCATTTCAGGTCACAGGTTCAGTCCAAGAAACTTAACGGACAGCGTAGGGTTCTTACGAAGAAACATTACACGACATTGGTCATTGTTTGGAGTCTCTCCCCTCTTCCAGAAATCACTAGGCAGGCATTTCGTCTGGCCCTGTGCAAAGAGCTACTAAATTGAAGCTAAAAACATATAAAATATCTGTCGAGTCAGCAGTTGACGCCCCCGCATACGTACACACAATTTTGTTCCGGAATTAATAAACGCAGAGCGACTTCGCCTTTTTTTCCCATCAAGACACTGCCACAGCCCAATCGGCCAATATTGCGATGAGAACAATTGAAAGTGTGTTTGAGGACAGAATTATTGGTAGAGATTTGTGAGCCCCCGTAGTTCCCCGAGCCAAATCCATGCGACTTTTATCTTGCGTTGAACCCGTCCTCTCTAATTGTTTCGCAGACTACGCCGTTGGTGGCAGTCCCGGGTTCCATGCCCGCTCGGGTTTGAGTCGAACGCGGTGTAGTGGTAGAGATAGAAGTAATGCTAAAATTCACCTGTTTTCTCCATCAGACTTGGCTTCGTCTTGTGGTTCTGGCTGGTTGATTTAATCTCGCTGTTACCCTTGCTAGTTGGTTCTCAGCGGTGAGTTTGCATGGACTCTGCCTATTATGATTAATAAGCTCGTCGATCTCAGTGGTGGTACTAGGAGCTCAGAGGAGAATTTACTACTCACTGTAATGTTTGGTTTTTAGCTATTTATTGTTACTTCCTCACTCTAACACTACATAACGTTCCTGTTCACTTATCACCCTTTGCGCACCAATTTCGTTTGACGGAGTATCGTGGATTCCTCGTCAGTGTCTAAAAGTGAACTATTTTCAACTGTTCAACTGTGTAATCTAAAAGTCAACTGTGAACTGCTTTATTTTGGGTTGAATCTCGACTATTTAAAGAACACAATCTCCCACCTAAAATTCCGGTATCGGATTTCTTATTGACCAGTTTGTATATATCATGTGACCTTTTTCCCGGGCTTCGCTTGGTAAACTGCCGTTGTGTGTTATAATTGCCTCGCTCCATACTTCCGGAGCGGAAACAAATAGTCATAAAACCTTACCCTAGACCAACACAAAAGATCCCGTTTCGCTGCACATGCGAACCGCATATTTCTACCCTAACTGCAGATTTCAAGACATTCTAAACTTAGTTAAACAGGAACATTATGTACACGACAAATATAACATTATACACAAAATTACTATTTACATGGTTTTCACATTGTACACATATATCAGTTACATATCAAATTATACACTGAGAAATTTAGCACATAATAAAATTACTTCGGGCACATTCTGTCTCAATCTCTGGGGTAAGTTAAAACAAAGATTACAAGACAAACCCACATACCCTTCGCAATGTGAACTACGGTGAGTGATCGATAGTTAGCTAAAGAGGTGCCAAATTGTATGGACAACGACGGTGGCCTGTTTCAGCACTACATTTCATAACTTAACTTTTAAATATAGTTAAGGAGAATTTTATATTGTTGCATCAGTGCCACACTATGATGGCCGCAGATGCAACGCCCACCGCCTTCGCGAACCAGAAAAACACCGCACAGCCGGTTCATAGTTCGTTGGTTCTCCTGTATATCTTTAATTCTATGGGAATAGTTTGTGAAGTCGTTACAAAAATATAAATCTAGTTACAATACCTGCACAACACAATTAGTATTAGCAGTTTTGGAGATATTCTTTGTTACTGTTTTGAATCTTAAAATACTTTATACTCTTTTGAAGCGGTCAGTAGCCATTCAAGTGGCTATACTATAAAGTGGCTTTTATGGTCATACAAAGAGAAGACTATCAAAGCCAGCATACAGCGACTTGGTGTTTATATGTTTCACTTTTTATGTATTTCTTAAACCAATAACGAAATGTGCAATGAAAGCTTATCTCGAGAAAAAGAAGTAAATAGATGAATAAACGTTAGTATGACTAGTTTGTAGAAGAGTGAATAGGGAAACTCCTGTGAATACAACACATATTTCTGGAAACAATGTTCCTTTAGATATTGCTAAATTTATTAATTTTCGAGATAGTGTTTATGTTGAATATGTGCTTTATTCACCACATAAATATCAAATTTCGAAGTATTCTGAACTTGCGCAATACGAAGGTGATTGAGGGAATTATATATATTACTGTCCCTATCGTGTCCCTAGTAGATAGAGAAGGTATTGAATTTCTCCCAAAAATTCTATACCGAGATTTCAGCGAAAATACACGTTTTGAGGACCGTGAATCTAAATAAAGCAGTTTTAGAAAAATAAAAGAATTAAAAAAAAGGTCCGTATGTGTTAGTGATTAGCATAACTCAAAGTTGAAATGTTAGATAAAACCAAGCTTGTTATTTAGACTCAGTACCTTCCAAATATGCGACACGAGACTTTCAAGAAAATCTCCCACCTCAAACTATCCTTTACATGCAACGTTTTTTGAATTTTTTTATTTTCCAAAAACTGCGTCTCAACGATTTTGATTAACGTACCACATATTAAGGATATTATCATGAAAAATAAAATGTATATTTTGAATTTTCTGGGAATAGCCTGTGAAGTCCTCTTTATCTGGAAGGAATTTTGTATAACCTTATATAGGTGGTAAACGTTAAGCGATAGACGTAGCCCAAATGAATATATGTTTTTGAAACAGACAATTTATTTCAAATAACTTTTTGTTGCATCACAAAAATTTTAGAGATATCCCTTATTAATGATTCGATTTATGAACAGTTTTATCATTTTTAAATCCCTTCGATTTTCAGTTCTTTCTGTGATTGCATAGGAGCAGTATGGAATTTTAAGGCCAGCGTGTAGCGTCCAGTTCTTAAACATTTGACTATCGCTGATCCCTTTGTATCTATAACGAAATGTGTAATGTAGCTATTTCTTCAAAGGTTTATTTGCATAAAAATGATAGAAAAATAAACTTTCGTAAGAATAATTTGTATACCCCTAATAAATGATAGAAATGAATTAAATTGAGTTTTATTTATGGACGCTCTTTAACTACTATGTTTTTAGCGTCCCATTCTATATTGGGCGTGAAAGAGACCACTTTTATCAGGCTTGAGGTTCTTTTACGTGCCGTAAATCTACGACACGCGATCACCAGCTTTACTTCCCTTCCGAAGGAAGCCATGCTAAGGATTTTTACGCCCGAAAAAATCCATTGCACTCCGCCGGGTTTGAACCCGCGACCTTGGGAACTAGAAGCTAGCATGGTACCACTAGTCCACGGAGTACGACATAAATGATAGAGGGTGATTGTGATTGTAAAGGTTTTTACAAATATTGCAGTGATTATATTTGAATTCATCAGCTTAAAAATATGTTGTTATAATTTGTATTTGATGAGATTAAGAAGTATTCGTAAGGAAATTAGTATTAAATGTAGTAATAGCTCTTTGAGTGGCGGAAAACTACTGTGGTCATCAGCGCGAGTATTAAAGTATATCGCTATTTATATTTTATCATTTGTATGTATGTAGGTAGGTAGGTAGAAAATAATTCCCTCATTATATCTATTACAAAAATAAACAACAGCCTTTAACCAAATTTTATGCAAATGCCCTTGATATTGTATTGTATTCCCAGTATGTGATATTGATTTCAATAGAAATGAACTTTCCAGTATTCCAGTGAAAATTCGGTTTCGACATCGACATCTCACTGCAAATGCACGTTTTGAGGTTCCAGAAGACATGTTGATTTCTTATTTTTAATGTCTGTGTGTCTCTCTGTCCTTAAACATCGTAGCTCAAAAACGGAAAGGCAGATAAATACGAAACATGGTATTTAAGTTCACCGTTTTCTAAGTATGCGACACAAAGATTTTTAAGAAAATTTTCTTACCAAAATACCCCCTACTTGAAATGCTTTTGTTATTGATTTTTATTTTCTCAGATTGCTAAAACGATTTTGATTAAAACAGGTACCACATATTTTAAAACATTCCTATAGCAATTAAAACGTTTATATGGAATTTTCTGAGAATAATGTGTGAAGTCCTCTTCATTCTGAATGAATCTGATAAAGCGTAAAAGATGCAGATAAATTACTACATACAACATGTAGATCTCGTTATCGAACAAAACAAATCTCAAATAACTTTTGTGGCATTAAGCATTTTTTAGACATTCTTTAGTATTGGCTGAAATGTGAAATATTTTATACTTCTTTCAAGATGTAAGTGGCTACTTTTTCTTTCTCGTGGTCGTGTAAAGATACAAAGTTTCAAAGCCTCACGTAACGACTCCCTTTTAAAGGACTTTCACTACCACTTCAGCCTAACTATTTCCTACAACGAAATGTGTACTAAAGCCATTTCTGCAAATGTTAATCTAAAATAACATAAAACAGATAGAGGAATAAGTATCTGTAAGAATAGTTGGCAGAACTGTCGGTAGAGAATCATCTGTATGTAACATATAAGATTTATTTTCTCGGTTGTTACAGACTATATGCACTTTCCAAAGTATCTAACTTGGTGCCTCAACAGTGGAGAATTCACCATTTTTCTCCTGATTTTGTTAGGTATCGACGTTAAGGACTTTCTGTACTACGTAAAAATGTGTAGCCTTTGTTATTTAATAACTACGGCACCAAAGTGAACACAAGGCTAAAAGTTCATCTACTTTAATTATCTCTAGTAATAAGTAACTATTCAGGCTGATTTATGAAGAACTGGCACATTTATTTCTTTAATTGTTTCAAAACGAGTTATGGTAGCGACAACTTATTATACCTGAAATGCAGAGGAATTTTGGGAGATTATTTACCTCTATAGAAAATATTGAAAATGTCCTCCATCCTCATAAGGCACAACTCAACACATCGTTCCATGTTACTGGCCACTCGTTGGAGGACTCTTGTCATAGCTTGAATCTCCTGTGTAATGTTGTGCTTTAGATCGTCCAATGTCTGGGGACGTGTGGCATAAACCCTGTCTTTTAAGCAACCCCATAGAAAGAATTCCGGCGATGTCAAATCCGGAGATCTTGGTGGCCACAGGTTCTTGGAAATTATCTGGTCGTCAAGGAAACTTGCAATTAGTGCCATGGATGCATTTAATGCATGGCATGTCCTTGACTCAGCTCTACATCGTCTAGTTGCTCAACAAACTCCATGAAAATCCGTTGATACTCTGCAGTGTTCACATTGTTTTAAAACAAATTGGTCCCACTATTCTCTGTGCGGATATTGCGCACCAATCTCCGATTTTAACAGGATGCATAGGTGCTTCATGAACATGTGGATGTTCGCTGGCCCAATAGCGTGAGTTATTCGACTTCACATAGCCGGATAAATGGAACCATCTGTGAACCATGTGATGGACAATATGGCAGGATTTTGAACAATGAACGCCTGAAACCAACGACAATAATTCAGTCGTCTATCCTTATTTGGTTCCTGTAACTGATAGACAACCGTAATCCTATACGGCTTTAGGCCTGCACTTTACACAGCTCTGATACATTGAGTAGCCATACCCTGTTTCCTGCGACAAAAGTATTACTGATTTTTGGGTGACTGATCCAGTGGTGCTCTTACGTCAACAACCACCTCGGGAAGCCTAGATGAGCGAGTTTTGCCTTTTTCACTCACCAGAGATCCAGTTGTTTCCGATTTATTTACCAGTCCTAGTATTGTGTTTCTTTGGGGAGGATTCCGAACACCAAATTCTCTCTGGTATGCCTTTTGAGTAGTTTTAATTGAATTTGTAATCCACTATTGGTTTACAGGGAAGAATCGTTCATTTAATGTGTATTCCATTTTCAGGTTGACTAGAACGAAATCTCAAAAAGAGTCGCCGACAATAAAACTAACAATTACGAATAAAACATGAACATCTGTGCATCTAGTGACAGGCAATCTAAACTCCAGAACATCTGCTTATTTTGGTGCTAAAATGGGGGCATTGAGTGAATTTCTAACAGAATAATTAAAGAAAGAAAGTTCTTCATAAATCACCTTGTAGTTAATTAAGATTAACGAAAGCTTGTTGTAACTATGTTTCAAGAAGGACGAAAATTTACTTTCTAATGACAAGCACGAGTTTGAAAGCCCAGTCAAATTACCTGCAAAAATTATTAGTAAAAGAGGGATTCGGTAATACAAATATAATGCCTTTTTTGTAGGTTTAGTATAATCACTGAAGAGATTACAATGTAAGAACGATGCTATTTTTGAACATACAGTAAATGAATGAGTGTATATTTATTTTTCAACACTCACAATTACATAATTATATTACGTATATTTTAAACCTTTTAATCTATAAATTCACTTCTTGGTTGCTTGCCTGCCTTAATTACATCTCAATACACACAACTCCTGGTTTTCCAGGTATTCATAACGAACAGTATATTTACTTACATTAATAGTCTATTTTGTCGGCCTTTAGCCCCATTTTATTTGTAGTCACTCTTAACAATTTCTGTTTGACCTTACCCAAATAGTCAATATTCCTTATTAATGTTTTTCCATCCAATTTTTTTTTCCATTTCTGTTACCAAAGTTCTTCTCTTCATGCTTTGTCTGATTACTATATTATATAGAGTGGAAATCCGCGTTCACTTCACCGCACATTGAACAATTTTCTATATTCTCGTCATGGGTTGCGCCTTTCAAGTGCTAACTCCTGTTCTCGCGCATATAAATCCTTCTTGCCCTAGTTTATTACTTTTAGTGTAATTACTGAAGAATGCCAGGCATTATGACTGTGTTCCATTAGTAAAGATGTTATAGAAATATTAAAATACTAGGGAAATATGTGCAAAGTAAAACTGGGAAATTATGTATCCATTAAGTAACTGTTACAAAGATGTTGTCTATTACCAATGTATATAGATACTTGTTTACTCCAATGGTACAAGAAATGCAATACAATGGGAATTTCAATGAATCAAAATTACATTACAATTACATAAATTACTTTTTGCAACCAACCAGGCGAATGACATAATATATCGGGGACGCTTCTTGGATGGATTGGATTGTGAAGCGGAGGGAATCTGGCAAGGAATGAGGTGAAGGTAGACACCGGGCGGCCGGAACCAGAAGTAACGGCACAGCAATGGCAGGTCCCTAAAGTCATCATACATAAGTGCATTGGCAATCGGACAGGCAGACCGGAGACCCCAACCCACACAGGGTCTAGCGCTCCCCCAAATGGACAGTCCTTATACCCCGGCAACGAGCCGAAGGTCGAGAGACGGAGAAATTTCACAGAAAGCATCCTTTTTTCGTGCCACGCTATACCGAATTACTATCGCCGACACTTCCAACCCTGAAATAGACCAAATAGGGTGAAGGGTCAAGGAAGTGATTAATGGAACGAAATGGAAGGGCAGGAAATACAGGGAATGAAGGAAACCACTCCAGCATTCGCCTGACGACCCGGGAAAACCCCCGAAAAAACCCATGGATCAGAGTAGGTGGTCCCCGGAATCGAACCAGAGACCTTCCGAATGCGGGCTATGGACGCTATTGCCTGAGCCATTCCGGTCGTTGAGGATGCTTTATACATGATGAAAAATTAATTAAATTTAAATGTAGGGACTTATCGTTAAATTTAACAAAGCAGAATATTTATTATCATCAACAATAAAAATGAGTGAAAAATTAGACGTAATTAAAGAGGAAATTGGTCAATAAATTTAAGTATTTGGGATCAATCATGGAAACAGGTAGAACTTGTAGATTGGAATTAGAAAAAATCTGATGTGTTACACTCACATGACTTTCTCTACTCTTGTACAAACTATTTTTACAAACGCTTATTCTCCATATGCTTCATGTTAATCGAGATGTTAATATTATTGCTAATTTTCTTGTAGATGCAAGGGGAATATGGTAGGTTTTAAGCGATATTCAAATATTTTAAGCGTTGGTTGCTATGTGGCGCATTCCATTCTCTTTGCATGTCCAGGGCATAAAAAATGAATAACGAATTTGAGAAAAAGTATAAGTATTGGAAAATTTAAGGGAATAACAAGCAATATCTCGAAAACGGTTCACTCAACAAAAGAAATGTATATGACATAAATTCTGTATTTTAACGCGATCTACATTTTTTGTGTAGTAACATTTTGCCTATCTCTTATGGTTTACCAGTTATGCAAAAGTTGTTCACAATGAAGAATACTTTTGGAGACATTCCCAGAAAATTCGAGATATACATTTCATTTCTCATGCCAATATCTTAAACATATGATATTTTAATCAAAATCGTTAGAGCCATTTTTGAGAAAATTAAAATTTTCGAAAAATGTTCCATGTAAAGGGTAGTCTGGGGTGGGGGGATTTTCTTGAAAACCTTCGTGTCGCATCTCTGGAAGATACTGAACCTAAATACCAAGTTTGGTGTTTATCCGACTGTTCGTTTCTGAGTTATGCTGTTCACAGACACACACACACACAGACACACACACGGACATGTTTCTAAAAATGCTTTTTTTGGATTCGGGGAGTCTCAAAACATGTATTTCCGGTGAAATCTCGGTATCGAATTTTTGGGTGGAATACAATACTTCCCCTACTTACTATACGTAGTAGAGAAAGTAAAAAAGAATAAGTGAAGCAATGAAAACAATTGAACTCGATATTATGGAGCAGAAACATTTTAAATAAAACTAAAAAGCTCATTTATAATTACTCTACGGATCAGAAAAGTGAACAATCAATAGGCAACAGAAAGAAAAATTATTAACAGAGATGAGTTTGACGCAGGGCTTCTCGAATATCAAGAAGACATGAAATTAGAAATACATAAATACGGAAATAATGGATGTAAAAAAGAAGGTATTGGAAATAATATGAGAGAGAAGAATAAAATGTTTTGGCCGTGTGTGAAAAGAATGGAAAACGATGGAATGGTGCTAGAAAAGGAAGCTGAAGTAAACTCGGGACGGGGAGGACTAAGAGAAACATGGGTGGAGAAGAATAGCGTACAGAGGACTAACAGATGAAGTTGCAGAGGATAGAGATTTCTAGAGAATTAAAATTATGACTGGGTTGTAGGTAAACTACTCTATGGTAGATAATTCCTAAATAAATGAAAACAACATTAAGATGTGGGAACAATGTCATTCATTTGTACTTTTTGGTATAATCCCTGAAGTGCGGAAACGATGCCATTCTTTTGTTTTATTGCTATCATCACTGAAGTGATAATAAGTACCAGAACGGAGCTTTTTTACTTTCTCTACTAAGTATAGTAAGTGGGGGAAGTATTGTATTCCACCCAAAAATTCGATACCGAGATTTCACCGGAAATACATGTTTTGAGACCCCCTGAATTCAAAAAAGGCATTTTTGGAAACATCTCCGTGTGTGTGTCTGTCTGTGTTTGTCTGTGTAGAGCATAACTCAGACAGGAACAGTCTGATAAACACCAAACTTCGTATTTAGGTTCAGTATCTTCCAGAGATACGACACGAAGGTTTTCAAGTAAATCCCCCCTACCCAGATTACCCTTTACATGGAACATTTTTCGAAAATTTTAATTTTTTCAAAAATGGCTGTAACGATTTTGATTAAAATATCATGTTTTAAAATATTTTCATGACAAATGAAATGTATATCTCGAATTTTCTGGGAATGTCTCCAAAAGCATTCTTGATTGTGAACGACTTTTGCATAACTGGTAAACCATAAGAGATAGACAAAATTTTACTACACAAAAATGTAGATCGCGTTAAAATACACAATTTATGTGATATACATTTTTTTTAGTTGAGTGAACAATTTTCGAGATATTGCTGGTTATTCCCTTAAATTTTCCAACACTTATACTTTTTCTCAAATTCGTTATTCATGTTTTTTGTCCTGGTAATGCAAAAAGAATGACATACTCCACATAGCAACCAGCTCTTAAAATATTTGACTATCGCTTAAAACCTACCAATTCCCCTTGCATATACAATAAAATTAGCAATAAGATTAACATCTCGATATCTCGATTAACATGAAGCATATGGAGAATAAGCGTTTATAAAAATAGATTGTACAAGAGTGGAAAAAGTCATGTGAGTGTAATACATCAGATGTTTTTTATTATTCAGACCTCAAAACATGCATTTCCGGTGAAATCTCGGTTTAGAATTTTTGTGTGAAATGCAATACCTTCTCTACGTATTATGTGCGTGGTGAGAAAGTAAAATGAATTTATAAAGGATACGGGGAGGGAGAAAATGAAATTAATATAATAATTGGAGGTTTAAAATGCCACCCTTGCAGCATCTGGTGCATAATATGCAATATTTTATCTGGAGTTGCTGTAATCAGGGAATAAATCTAGCAGCCCTTTTGCTTGTGATGGATTCCTGATCTGGAACGTTAAAGTTGAGCAAGATAGAGCGTTTTTCTCGGTGATTGATTACTCTCTCCGGAGCTGGAGTAAGGCTACGCCACGTCGTCAAGCGTTAGGAGTAGGATCGCTCGAGGCTTGCTTTAATTCTTACACCACACGCGTATCAAACTCTTAGAGCTGTACACATTCATCAATAACCTTATCGATTTTGACACACAATATTCTCGCCACCCGGTTTTGAGCTTACTGAAATAAACTCCAATAAATATTACACTTCTTCACGATTGATTAATAAATTAAGACCGCTCGTATACTAACGTGCATAAAAAGTGGCCCATAATGGTCCGATTGTGAAGGGAGACGCCGGGCGGCCGGAACCGGGAGTGACGGCAAGGTAATGATAGGTCCCTGTAGTTTCCAAATTGATGTGCCTAGGCATTTGGACAGGCAGACCGGGAACCCCGCTCTAACAGGGTCCAACACCTCCCAAAGGGCGGTCCTTATGCACCGGCAACCAGCCGAGGGAAGGAGAAAGCTCACAGAGAGCATCCTTTTTCCCTGGCACCCACATCGAAACATCATCGCCGGCGCTTCCAATCCTGAAACAGATCCAACGGGGTGAAGGAGAATGAAATGATTAATGGAAGAAATAGAGGGACAGGAAATTTGGGGGCTGAAAGAAACCGAAATTGCCTTTGGGGGTAAGAGTGGCCGGTCGCCGGGAATCGAACCCGGGATCTCTCAAATGCGGACCACAGAAGTTACCGCTCGGTAGCAGTTAATTATATTGGTACTGACAAATGAAGCCCCACCCTCTGTCAGCGTGATCTGCTCTGTTCCTCGGGCATAATTTCTAGCCGCTGAGTTAGCGGGTAGTTTCACTCCTCAAAAGAATGGCCTTACTTCCAAAGAGTAACGTTACACAGTACATGTTGTCACTAACGGAGTAACGTTAAGGCAATATTTAGTTTAATTTAGGCGAAAAAATAAAATATAATAAAAACGCAGAAATAAGCACGAGAAGCTTTTTGTCTTCTCCCCATGTCGCAGATGAAAGCTCTCATATAAATGGCGTGGTGTCGTTCAATTTAACACACACGCAAATAATTCTTCACCCCTTACTCCATAAGGCCGAATTATGTCGTAAGTCTTTAATGCAGACGGTATCCGAACCATTCCTTCATTTCATATCGATTATAACATCGTTCATTGGTACTTTTTTGTGTCTCTGGATTGTTTTTCAGTCCAGTCACATAGAAAACTGATATCGGCCGGATGGAGTCAAAGCTTGGTTACCTGAAGAAGGAAACCTTACGGAGGAAAAGAACACCATTGCGATCAAGGGCAATGGGCCACCTTTATGCGTGTCAGTGTACAACGGTTAGGAAAGAAAATAACATAACTTTCATTTCTTAAAACGAGTTACAAAAATCGCAGTACTCCAACTTTGCTCTTGGCTATTTTTCCAGTGTATTTATTTTCTCTGGCACTTAACTAGGTGTGATAGCGTTGTATATGTGCAACACTCACCACGTAAATATCAAAAGTGCAAATGTTCTAAACTTGCGATGTTCCTAAGGTGATTGTCGTGAATATATACTTTAACTTGCTCTACTGCTTACTCTTAGTAAGTACAAGTATTGTATTCCACCCAAAAATTTGATACCGGGATTTCACCGGAAATTCACGTTTCGAGACTCCCTGAATTAGAAAAAGCCGCCTGTGAACAGCATATTTCAAACACGGAAAGTTGAGTGTCCAAGGAAGCAACACAATTTTCAAGAAAATCTGCCACCTCAACCTACCAATAATTGTAATTCAAATACGCATGTTTTAAGATATCTCCACAAAAAATATTCTATATTGAACTGAAGATTTTTTGGTTATTTACGTAATTTATTAGCCTCACGCTTGGGAAACCAATGAAGATTTTTTGTTACGTATGAAAAACCGATTTGAAGATGTATTTTTGTTGTTACGCTCCAAGTTTAAAAAAATATTTACTTTGCTATTAAACTGCTTCTTTAACTATTTATGTTTATGTTTGTCTTGGCTGCGTCAGTATTGTTTTAGAGACATGTTTCTCTTAGACAGGGCGTGGTGCGACAAGAATGTAGGCTTGCACAGATTTTAAGTTTAAATTCACTCTTTTTTTATTAATCCTTGACACAAATTAAATAGCACTTCACTGATATCAAGAGCTGTGAGATTCTTTAATACTTGCACTTTTAATACATATACTTATTTTTCGTTTCACACGAATACGTATTATATTTCTCTAGAGAACACATCTTCCATCCGGTTACTACCAAGGTCTGCAGGCAACTGAACATATTTCAACCGTCCAAACCCGCAAACTTCTGTATTTAAAGCCTCTGATTGGCTAATCCTAGTCCAATAGAATACCTACATAAAAGATTTTTCTGGCTGTTGATTGGCTATTTTTAAACTGTCTAAAAATTTACATTATTGCTGCATAATAATGATTAGTGGTATTCAAACACTCAAACTCATTATTGCCTCAAGGTTACCTCATTTTTAGCAACGTTAAACTTATTATTCTCACAGTTCTTACATTATTAAATTACGTAATGCATTCACATAACATTATTGAACCTGTTCACAATAATTTAAGCATATGCAATGACTGTTACATACATTTTACAAATTATTACATACATATTGCTTCAAGGCGGGCTGTTATTGAAATTACATATTATATAGTTTAATTGAAATTATTCAAGAGTTAAAAATACTGCCTCAATATCCTGTTTTTTCCGGGAATGACTTCTGTATAATTTGTAAACCGTAAGAGATAGGCCAAAATATTACTTCATAAAAAGTGTAGATTTTGTTAAAGCACAAAATTTATGCCAAGTATATGTGGCTTTAGCTATTTCCGAGATATTCTTTGTTATTAGTTGGAATTTTCAATTACCACTTTTTTCAAATGGTAAGTCGCTATTCCTTTTTTCTCGTGATCATTCAAGGTGCGTGGGGATTCAAAGACATCACATAGCGACACGCTTTTTAAGGATCTTCTTAGCCTACTGTGTCCTTGTTATACGTATAGCGAAATGTATAATGAAAGTTTATCTCGATTAAAAGAAGTAGATAGAAGAATGAGCTTTTGTAAGAGAAGTTTATAGAAAAGCGAGTAGAGAAAGTCGTGTGAATACAACGCACAAGATTTACTTACCTAATATTGTGGCCATTGTGCATTTTAAGGACAGAGAAAACTCATTTCTGGCACACTCCTTCCTCTACATAATCGACTTCGCTAAACACATTAGTAGGACTAGGTTCCTTTCCTTATTTACACCAATAGTAGCAAAATTCTGATCCATCTTTATTTTATATCCAACCATCGCTCGTTGTATTGTTATTTTTGTTTTGTAATTTGTTTCAAGCCTGTAATAGAATGAAAGGCCTGGGTGCAGTCAAATGCTAGACAAATGTGTTAACTTTGTAGAAGGAACCACATTAGTGCAACCTAGAGGAATCGATCGCTTTTTCTAAATATAGGTGTACATTAAGTAAATCCTTTATCGAGCAGAGAAGTACGAAGGGTATTTTAAAAATAAGATTCCTTCTGCAATAATGTACAAACTACTAAATATTTTTCACGGTTTAATTTGTACCCAAGCCTTCAAACTTTACATTACTTTTCTACCAATTATTAATGTTTTCCGAAAATTTTAAGAACATCGTTACGGACTTCCACCTCCAGTTCATCCAGGAAAGATGTAGCTGTTTCTGGAGTTAAATTTCTCTTTGCTGAAAATGAGCTGTGATAATCTATATGGGGACATTTACGGTATATGTACGTAGCTTCTTGAAGGACGCAAATAATGAGTCGTATGTTTGAGACTTCACATCAACTTGCAGATTTTCAATTGTTTTCTTTCAGCTACTCAAATAAAAAATCTGTCTTCTGGACCACTAGTTTGAATTCCTCTACTGAAACCGACGATACGAATAACGCAATTAGTTCTGCTAGGGAATCTTACACAGAAAAATGCATCTCAGAAACTGTACAGCTGTTTCATGGAATAGTGGCGAACTTCTATTAAAAGGAGCCACTAAAAGTTATTCCACACCAGAATGAGAATTTAATTGACTGTAAAAACTATGTAGAGAGAACTGCATAAAAAATTAAATAAAATATTTAGTAGTTCTTAGTTTATTACATAACGGACCATACAAGTACTTCAAAAATATTCCTCGTATGTAAGCAAATGAATTGAAAGTAAAGCTATCAATTAATTAAATATTCTGTGATCCTTTAACAAAGCATATATGGAAACCACAGCGTATAGATAAATTTATTTCTGGCATAAAATTATTCATTTGCTAGGTTATATTATTAAATGTTTAACATCTAAATATTTAGTTTGCTATTCTTTTCACACGGCAAATTCCTGTGTGAAATCAACATTTGAAATAAACATGGATTATGCAAAAACTGGTATGGAAAAGGCTCAAAAAGTTCCAAAATATCAAGTTCTAATATCTGCCTTCTAGTTCCTAAAGGCCCTAGGCTTTCGGCTTTTAATCTTTGCCGCTGTAAATGACTGTCATTTCCGTCTCATTTTCTTAATATACAAGTCCTTGAAGTGTTTAAATTGAGAATAAAAATACCCTATTTGCACATTCAAACGTGAGGCGTATGAAGCGGAAGTATAAAATGGCGCCATTCATCCATTAAGCCGTTTCTTCCGATCTGCACGGCCCCCTTATACTCCGAACCCTTGCTCCAGTAATGAAAACAGAGTAGCACCGGTTGTGCGAAACGCCAAATGTTACTCTCAGAAAAGTTAGGAAACGCAATTAGCTCGCGGAAATTGCGTTGGAATTAAATAGTGCCTTTCCTTAAAAGCGTAATAGAGATTCTAACATGGTGAAAAGAACTCCCATTTCCCTGTTTCTAACGCAACTGTATGAAGACAGATGTTTCAACTCGTTTCAACAGCATTCGAAACAGTTGCAGGTTTTTGGCAGTCTTGATTTTC
The DNA here is from genome assembly GCA_030765065.1 of Deroplatys truncata. Lineage (NCBI taxonomy): Eukaryota > Metazoa > Arthropoda > Insecta > Mantodea > Mantidae > Deroplatys > Deroplatys truncata. The sequence goes on from CM060986.1 coordinate 49,936,525, forward strand.
ATGCAACAATAAGCCGTTATGTTCACAACAAAACTTTCTGTAAAGTAGTTTGTAAACCACGGACTGTTCCTATAAAACTGAACGTATAAAAAAGTAACAATTCTTGGAAATAAATATACATAAAGTGTGTTTCAAAAGTCGTAATGCAAAATATGGGAATGAGAAGTAAAAATTCTGACGTGTTATATTCACATGAATTTCTCCATCCACCACAGTTTATTTTTATAAAGCCTGTTCAAACTGTTCACAAAACCTTATTTTCACTTTCTATACTACGTATAGTAAGTTGGGAAAGTATTGCATTCCACCCAAAAATTCGATACCGAGATTTCACCGGAAATACATGTTTTGAGGCCTCCTGAATCCAAAAAAAATCATTTTTAGAAACATGTCCGTGTGTGTCTGTGTATCTGTCTGAGTGTGTATGTCTGTGAACAGCATAACTCAGAAACGAACAGTCGGATAAACATCAAATTTGGTATTTAGATTCAGTATCTTCCAGAGATGCGACACGAAGGTTTTCAAGAAAATCCCCCCACCCCAGATTACCCTTTACGTGGAACAGTTTTCGAAAATTTTAATATTCTCAAAAATGGCTCTAACGATTTTGATTAAAATACCATATATTTAAGATATTTTCATGACAAATGAAATGTATATCTCGAATTTTCTGGGAATGTCTCCAAAAGTTGTGAACGTCTTTTGCGTAACTAGTAAACCATAAGAGATAGACAAAATGTTAGTACACAAAAATGTAGATCGCGTTAAAATACACAATTTATGTCATATACATTTTTTTTGTTGGGTGAACCATTTTCGAGATGTTGCTTGTTATTCCCTTAAATTTTCCAATACTTATACTTTTTCTCAAATTCGTTATTCATTTTTTTTTATGTCCTGGTAATGCAAAGAGAATAGAATGCGCCACATAGCAACCAGCTCTTAAAAGATTTGACTATCGCTTATAACTTACCATATTCCCCTTACACCTACAAGAAAATTAGCGATAAGATTGACATCTCGATATCTCAATTAACATGAAGCATATGGAGAATAGGCATTTATAAAAATTGTTTGCACAAGAGTAGAGAAAGTCATGTGAATGTAACACATAAGATTTTTTTGTTTAGTTTAACACTGTATATACGCAGACAAATTGTTTCTTAAACAGACGTGTGCACTAACATAAGATAGTAGTACTACTAATATTGATTAGGTAAGGAAGGGTGTTTATATTGACAAATGGTTTGGATGTAGACATGATACGTGTTTTTAAAGTAAGTGCCATTTTAATATTTTTCCGCTGCAGTCCCGAATTTGAGCATGCGCGATCACTTCCTCCATTCATTAGGAAGTCAGTCGCGGCTGTGAGCGATCGTCACTTTGTTTTCCTGTTGTTAGAGCGTTTCGAAATGTTCAACACAATCAAACGACCCTCCGACTATGAAGTCCGATCAGTGATTCGTTTATTGAATACAAGAAACGTTACGGCAGCAAACATTCGATGCAAATTGTGTGAGGTTTATGGGGGGGGGGGGAAATGAGTGCAATGCAGCCACACACAGCCAAACAAACTCAAGATGTGATCGCATCATTTGGTTGGGGGCAATTCGACCACCCTCCTTAAATTCCGGATTTGGTACCAAGCGATTTTCATCTGATTCTTCATCTGGAGAAATTCCTTGGTGAAAAACATTTCAACGGCGATAATGTTGTGAAACAAGAAGTGCAGACTTAATTCTCATTACGGGCGGCATCATTCTTTGACGAAGGCATACAAAAATTAGTTTCCGTTACGACAAATGGCTGAATAACGGCGGTGAGTATGAGGAAAAATAGTATAAGGTAAGGTATTAGTTGGTTTTTTTTTAAATTATCAGTGGTTGCTTTAAAAACACGCCTGGTAACTTGAAAGACAACTGCTTAAGTATTCTATGCCTGGTGATAGCTTTGACGTTTTATGCTCTTTGCATGACGAGGAGAAAAATATAAATACTTAAACATTCAAGTCATTCAAACAAAATTTCAACTAATAATATTACTGTGGATACCAGCACATGTGGGAGTGAATGGTAACGACAGTGCAGACTTTCTGGCAAAAAAGGGTGCAGTGCTATACTCAAAACCTATAGTCTTGTGGACTAGATATAAAACTAAAAAATGTCAAAATGAATATAGAACAAAAATACCAACATAATATTCAAAAGGAAATTACTAACAAAAATACTGCAACATAAAAGAAATAGTACAAAAAATAAAAAATGTCCCAAGCAAAGAAGCAGTTGCTCATTTCAGATTAGCCATGAGACATAACTGCCTGGCGGAAAATCTACATAGGTTTAGTTTCATGAATGACAAAGCATGTAAGATTTGCAATGCTGACAAGATTTTAAATGGAGAGCACCTACTATAATGCCCAGAATTGAGGAAAGCTGCACCAGATGGGAAGATACACAATTTATATTGGCTAGCCAGGGAAACATTGATAGATCAAAATGCTACAGATTAGATCAACAACAACAGCAGATTCAAGTCGAAAATGGTTGACTCATAAGCCCCCTCCCCATAAAGGACATGCGTGCTTTAATAAAAGTACACGTTTTTTGTGAAGCAGGATATTGCCTATGTCATAAGATTTACCATTTATAGAAAACTCATTCAAAAAGAGATGTTCAGAGATGTTTCCAGAATATTCAAGATATGAATTGAGTAGACAATCAAAATGTATTAATTAATACTCCAATGCTCACTAAATATTCAAATACTCGTAATAAACCATAACCACCAAACTTTAATGAAACTCCAGCTAAAATTATTTAACCCGAAATTGCAGCTTCAACATGTGCCCTATGCAATCATAAATGTAATAAATTAATCATACAAATATCTTAAATAAATATATACTGTTTCATAAAACATCGTTAAAGCTATTTATCACAAAAATAACGAAACATTTTCTATGAAAAAGGTAGTCTGGGGTGGGGGAAATCTCTTGAAAATCTTCGTTCGTATCCATGGAAGGTACTGAACTTTAACACCAACTTTGATGTTTACCGACTTTTGTTACTTTCTCTACTACGTATAGTAAGTAGGGGAAGTATTGCATTCCACCCAAAAATTCGATACCGAGATTTCACCGGAAATACATGTTTTGAGACCTCCTGAATCCAAAAAAAGCATTTTTGGAAACATGTCCGTGTGTGTGTCCGTGTGTGTGTCTGTCTGTGTGTGTGTGTGTGTGTGTGTGTGTGTGTGTGTGTGTGTGTGTGAACAGCATAACTCAAAAACGAACACTCGGATAAACACCAAACTTGGTATTTAGGTTCAGTCTTCCAGAGATGCGACACGAAGGTTTTCAAGAAAATCCCCCCACCCCAGACTACCCTTTACATGGAACATTTTTCGAAAATTTTAATTTTCTCAAAAATGGCTCTAACGATTTTGATGAAAATATCATATGTTTAAGGTAATGTCATGAGAAATGAAATGTATATCTCAAATTTTCTGGGAATGTCTCCAAAAGTATTCTTCATTGTGAACGACTTTTGCATAACTGGTAAACCATAAGAGATAGACAAAATTTTACTACACAAAAAATGTAGATCGCGTTAAAATACACAAATTATGTCATATACATTTCTTTTGTTGAGTGAACCGTTTTCAAGATATTGCTTGTTATTTCCTTAAATTTTCCAATACTTATACTTTTTCTCAAATTCGTTATTCATTTTTTTACTTTCTCTACTACGTATAGTAAGTAGGGGAAGTATTGCATTCCACCCAAAAATTCGATACCGAGATTTCACCGGAAATACATGTTTTGAGAATCACTGAATCCAAAAAAAGCATTTTTGGAAACATGTCCGTGTGTGTGTCTGTCTGTGTGTCTGTGTGTCTGTGAACAGCATAACTCAAAAACGAACAGTCGGATAAACACCAAACTTGGTATTTAGGTTCAGTATCTTCCAGAGATGCGACACGAAGGTTTTGAAGAAAATCCCCCCACCCCAGACTACCCTTTACATGGAACATTTTTCGAAAATTTTAATTTTCTCAAAAACGGCTCTAACGATTTTGATTAAAATATCATATGTTTAAGATATTGTCATGACAAATAAAATGGATATCTCGAATTTTCTGGGAATGTCTCCAAAAATATTCTTCATTGTGAACGACTTTTGCATAACTGGTAAACCATAAGAGATAGACAAAATTTTACTACACAAAAAATGTAGATCGCGTTAAAATACACAACTTATGTCATATACGTTTCTTTTGTTGAGTGAACCGTTTTCGAGATATTGCTTGTTATTTCCTTAAATTTTCCAATACTTATACTTTTTCTCAAATTCGTTATTCATTTTTACTTTCTCTACTACGTATAGTAAGTAGGGGAAGTATTGCATTCCACCCAAAAATTCGATACCGAGATTTCACCGGAAATACACGTTTTGAGACCCACTGAATCCAAAAAAAGCATTTTTGGAAACATGTCCGTGTGTGTGTCTGTGTGTGTGTCTGTGTGTGTGTCTGTGTGTGTGTGTGTCTGTGTGTGTGTGTGTCTGTGAACAGCATAACTCAAAAACGAACAGTCGGATAAACACCAAACTTGGTATTTAGGTTTAGTATCTTCCAGAGATGCGACACGAAGGTTTTCAAGAAAATCCCCCCACCCCAGACTACCCTTTACATGGAACATTTTTCGAAAATTTTAATTTTCTCAAAAATGGCTCTAACGATTTTGATGAAAATATTATATGTTTAAGATAATGTCATGAGAAATGAAATGTATATCTCGAATTTTCTGGGAATGTCTCCAAAAGTATTCTTCATTGTGAACGACTTTTGCATAACTGGTAAACCGTAAGAGATAGACAGAAATTTACTACACAAAAAATGTAGATCGCGTTAAAATACACAACTTATGTCATATACATTTCTTTTGTTGAGTGAACCGTTTTCGAGATATTGCTTGTTATTTCCTTAAATATTGCAATACTTATACTTTTTCTCAAATGCGTTATTCATTTTTACTTTCTCTACTACGTATAGTAGGGGAAGTATTGCATTCCACCCAAAAATTCGATACCGAGATTTCACCGGAAATACATGTTTTGAGACCTCCTGAATCCAAAAAAAGCATTTTTGGAAACATGTCCGTGTGTGTGTCTGTGTGTGTGTCTGTGTGTCTGTGTGTGTGTCTGTGTGTGTGTCTGTGAACAGCATAACTCAAAAACTAACAGTCGGATAAACACCAAACTTGGTATTTACGTTCAGTATCTTCCAGAGATGCGACACGAAGATTTTCAAGAAAATCCCCCCACCCCAGACTACCCTTTACATGGAACATTTTTTGAAAATTTTAATTTTCTCAAAAATGGCTCTAACGATTTTGATGAAAATATCATATGTTTAAGATAATGTCATGAGAAATGAAATGTATATCTCGAAATTTCTGGGAATGTCTCCAAAAGTATTCTTCATTATGAACGACTTTTGCATAACTGGTAAACCATAAGAGATAGACAAAATTTTACTACACAAAAAATGTAGATCGCGTTAAAATACACAACTTATATCATATACATTTTTTTTTGTTGAGTGAACCGTTTTCGAGATATTGCTTGTTATTTCCTTAAATTTTCCAATACTTATACTTTTTCTCAAATTCGTTATTCATTTTTTTATGTACTGGACATGCAAAGAGAATGGAATGCGCCACATAGCAACCAGCGATAAAATATTTGACTATCGCTTAAAAGCTACCATATTCCCCTTGCATCTACAAGAAAATTACAAATAAGATTGACATCTCGATTAATATGAAGCATATGGAGAATAGGCGTTTGTAAAAATAGATTGTACAAGAGTAGAGAAAGTCATGTGAGTGTAACACATCAGATTTTTTTTGTTGAGTGAACCATTTTCGAGATATTACTTGTTATTCCCTTAATTTTTCAATACTTATTTTCTTAAATGGGAATTCGTTATTCATTTTTACTTTCTCTACTACGTATAGTAAGTAGGGAAAGTATTGCATTCCACCCAAAAATTCGATGCCGAGATTTCACCGGAAATACATGTTTTGAGACCTCCTGAATCCAAAAAAAGCATTTTTGGAAACATGTCCGTGTGTGTGTCTGTGTGTGTGTGTGTCTGTGTGTGTGTGTGTGTGTGTGTGTGTCTGTGTGTGTGTGTGTGTGTCTGTGAACAGCATAACTCAAAAACGAACAGTCGGATAAACACCAAACTTGGTATTTAGGTTCAGTATCTTCCAGAGATGCGACACGAAGGTTTTCAAGAAAATCCCCCCACCCCAGACTACCCTTTACATGGAACATTTTTCGAAAATTTTAATTTTCTCAAAAATGGCTCTAACGATTTTGATTAAAATATCATATGTTTAAGATAATGTCATGAGAAATGAAATGTATATCTCGAATTTTCTGGGAATGTCTCCAAAAGCATTCTTCATTGTGAACGACTTTTGCATAGCTGGTAAACCATAAGAGATAGACAAAATTTTACTACACAAAAAATGTAGATCTCGTTAAAATACACAACTTATGTCATATACATTTCTTTTGTTGAGTGAACCGTTTTCGAGATATTGCTTGTTATTCCCTTAAATTTTCCAATACTTATACTTTTTCTCAAATTCGTTATTCATTTTTTTATGCCCTGGACATGCAAAGAGAATGGAATGCGCCACATAGCAACCAGCGCTTAAAATATTTGGCTATAGCTTAAAGCCTAGCAATTCCCCTTGCATCTACAAGAAAATTAGCAATAAGATTAACATCTCGATTAACATGAACGATATGGAGAATAACTGTTTGTAAAAATAGTTTGTACAGGAGTAGAGAAAGTCATGTGAGTGTAACACATCAGATTTTTTACTTTCTCTACTACGTATAGTAAGTAGGGGAAGTATTGCATTCCACCCAAAAATTCGATACCGAGATTTCACCGGAAATACATGTTTTGAGAATCACTGAATCCAAAAAAAGCATTTTTGGAAACATGTCCGTGTGTGTGTCTGTCTGTGTGTCTGTGTGTCTGTCTGTGTGTCTGTGAACAGCATAACTCAAAAACGAACAGTCGGATAAACACCAAACTTGGTATTTAGGTTCAGTATCTTCCAGAGATGCGACACGAAGGTTTTCAAGAAAATCCCCCCACCCCAGACTACCCTTTACATGGAACATTTTTCGAAAATTTTAATTTTCTCAAAAACGGCTCTAACGATTTTGATTAAAATATCATATGTTTAAGATATTGTCATGACAAATAAAATGTATATCTCGAATTTTCTGGGAATGTCTCCAAAAATATTCTTCATTGTGAACGACTTTTGCATAACTGGTAAACCATAAGAGATAGACAAAATTTTACTACACAAAAAATGTAGATCGCGTTAAAATACACAACTTATGTCATATACGTTTCTTTTGTTGAGTGAACCGTTTTCGAGATATTGCTTGTTATTTCCTTAAATTTTCCAATACTTATACTTTTTCTCAAATTCGTTATTCATTTTTTTATGTCCTGAACATGCAAAGAGAATGGAATTCGCCACATAGCAACCAGCGTTAAAATATTTGACTATCGCTTAAAAGCTACCATATTCCCCTTGCATCTACAAGAAAATTACCAATAAGATTGACATCTCGATATCTCGATTAACATGAAGCATATATAGAATAGGCGTTTGTAAAATTAGATTGTACAAGAGTAGAGAAAGTTATGTGAGTGTAACACATCAGATTTTTTTTTATGTCCTGGACATGCAAAGAGAATGAAATGCGCCACATAGCAACCAGCGTTAAAATATTTGACTATCGCTTATAACCTACCATATTCCCCTTGCATCTACAAGAAAATTACCAATAAGATTGACATCTCGATATCTCAATTAACATGAAGCACATGGAGAATAGGCGTTTGTAAAAATAGATTGTACAAGAGTAGAGAAAGTCATGTGAGTGTAACACATCAGATTTTTACTTTCTCTACTACGTATCGTAAGTAGGGGAATTATTGCATTCCACCCAAAAATTCGATACCGAGATTTCACCGGAAATACATGTTTTGAGAATCACTGAATCCAAAAAAAGCATTTTTGGAAACATGTCCGTGTGTGTGTCTGTCTGTGTGTCTGTGTGTCTGTGTGTCTGTTTGTCTGTCTGTGTGTCTGTCTGTGTGTCTGTGTGTCTGTGAACAGCATAACTCAAAAACGAACAGTCGGATAAACACCAAACTTGGTATTTAGGTTCAGTATCTTCCAGAGATGCGACACGAAGGTTTTCAAGAAAATCCCCCCACCCCAGACTACCCTTTACATGGAACATTTTTCGAAAATTTTAATTTTCTCAAAAACGGCTCTAACGATTTTGATTAAAATATCATATGTTTAAGATATTGTCATGACAAATAAAATGGATATCTCGAATTTTCTGGGAATGTCTCCAAAAATATTCTTCATTGTGAACGACTTTTGCATAACTGGTAAACCATAAGAGATAGACAAAATTTTACTACACAAAAAATGTAGATCGCGTTAAAATACACAACTTATGTCATATACGTTTCTTTTGTTGAGTGAACCGTTTTCGAGATATTGCTTGTTATTTCCTTAAATTTTCCAATACACTTTTTCTCAAATTCGTTATTCATTTTTTTATGTCCTGAACATGCAAAGAGAATGGAATTCGCAACATAGCAACCAGCGTTAAAATATTTGACTATCGCTTAAAAGCTACCATATTCCCCTTGCATCTACAAGAAAATTACCAATAAGATTGACATCTCGATATCTCGATTAACATGAAGCATATGGAGAATAGGCGTTTGTAAAATTAGATTGTACAAAGTAGAGAAAGTCATGTGAGTGTAACACATCAGATTTTTATGTCCTGGACATGCAAAGAGAATGGAATGCGCCACATAGCAACCAGCGTTAAAATATTTGACTATCGCTTAAAAGCTACCATATTCCCCTTGCATCTACAAGAAAATTACCAATAAGATTGACATCTCGATATCTCGATTAACATGAAGCATATGGAGAATAGGCGTTTGTAAAAATAGATTGTACAAGAGTAGAGAAAGTCATAAGAGTGTAACACATCAGATTTTTTTTGAGTAAACTGTTAACACACACACAAAATATGTATTTCCGGTGAAATCTCGATATCGGAGTTTTAAATGGAATACAATACCTCTCCTACTTACTATACTTAAGCGGTAGAGAGTGTAAAAACATGACTTAAGAAACTTCGCTACGTAGAAATATTGCAAAAAAACGTGCAATCCGCAGTGAGTTGGCTACTGAAGCCAAAACTTTGCAAGTTGATATTGCAGCAGTTTGCAAAGGAACGGTCATAAATATTCCGTGGTGTGTAACGTGTTCCACCAGGTGCGCTCTGAATTTTCCATTCCAAGGAAATGGCAAAAACCATTTCTCTCTGGATATCGTCTGCACCAGGCGCCTTCCTTTACATGAAACTTTTATGCTGTGGGACGTGCCCCTCTGATGTGCACCCCATTCTTTCACTTTATGGTATTTAACATATTCATACAGTTCAAAGAGTAAGGGTAAATTCAATGTGTGACAGTCACACGACGTTCACTACACATTATCGTTTTTTATTCTACAAATCATGTAACCAGTTTTGCTTTGCCTATTACTTAAAATGGGGGAAGTATTTTACTGCATCTAAAAATTCTATGTCAAGGTTTCACCGAAAATATATGATTTGAGGCTCCCTGAACCCCAAAAAAGTGTTTTTAGAAAAAAGTCCATGTGTATGTGTCTGTGAACAGCATAACTCAAACGAAATTAAATACCAAACTTGTTTTTTAAACTCAGCATCTTCCAAAGATACAACACGAAGATTTTCAAGAAAATCCCACACCCCAAACTGCCCATTACATGGAAAATGTTTCGCAAGTTTTAATTTTCTCAAAAATGGCTTTAACGATTTTGATTATATATATTTATTTATTTATTTCCATAATGCTATTCAAAATTCTTACAATTTTTAATACATTACTTTGAGTTGCTATTTTTTCTTTCTTTGGTCCATCATGCACTTTAACACCGTGGTTATTTATGCATGGTGGGTCATAACAAATTCATATTGCTTTATTTTTCTAAACGATTTTTCTCTTACTCTCCCCATATATTCTTCTATTCTTTTTAATCCCTCTCCTTTTGTGTTTTCATTATCCTAACTTTTAATACTTCTTTGTTAACATTTGATGCAGTAATTTGTATCACAAATTACTTAAATGTAAATAATGATTGTAATATGAATATGCATTTTTATGTGACATTGATTTGAGATGTTTATTGATTGTAATTATTGTTGGGAAGTAAGTTTATACTGCCTTACTGAAACTGTCAATAATAGCGCGCAATAATGCAGCGAAGGGGTGAGCTGTTTATCATTATTGGAAACGAGGAAGTTGCGTAATGTTGGCGCGTTTTTCCGTTTAGAATCTTCTGGAATATTTCCCTAGAGCATATGTGTTCATAATTTTCATTGGATATAAAAATAGACGCTAATGTTGGCGCGTTTTATTAGCCAATTGCAGTTCAGTTATAATCTTTAGGCATATCGGAGTGTATGGGTATAAAAGCAGTAGGTTTGAGGTAAACTCTGTCAGTTCATCAAAAATCTGTGTACACTACACGTCGTCTTTAGTCAGTTCGTCGGCACACTTCGGATATCAATTTGCAGGTTACGCGTAACAGAGTTATGAAATCTCAAGTGTTATAAAGTTAATTATACAAAAAGTTGAAGTACGCGAATTAAGAATTATCAGTAATGAAGTTATTATAAGAGTTTCAGTTTGGCGAGTGTCAAGATCAATATGTAAATGTGATAGTGACTGTGTTTCGACAATAAAAGTGTATAATAAATTTCTTCATCAGTGTTATCTTTGGATAAAAGATTCCTTTCCGTTTACACACCCTGATCAAGAGATATGTTCGACCGAGAAATAATAGCTAGCCGGAGGACAGTAAACCAAAATTAATTAAGATAACAGTCGCATTCTTTCAAACAAACACTAATACTACCGCAAATTGCTAACACCAGATGGAGCTAACAAACCTAACAAATGAATGACGTCACAAGATGGCTTCATGTGAAGTAAACACAAATACACAAACAAACATTACAAGTAATACCACCGTACATTCTCCCATTCTTTAGGTAAAAACTGATCTCTCCACAACTTAGTTTCTTCACATTTAATTATATAATATATATATATAAGATATTTGCACGACAAATAAAACTGATATCTTCATTCGAAAGGAATACTATATACTTTATGTATAAGTGAAACTTTAAGATAGACAAAAACGTATGCCTCTTTAAAACACAGTTTCAAGTACCTTTTATGCGAGACATCAGCCATTTCCAATCTACACGGTGATCGATGTCGTTAAGACATGGGATCCCACTAGCAGCGCTATTCGTGAGCATTTTTTCAGGTTTTCCTCAGAGATAATAATTAGCAAATGCCGGGTGAGTACGTAAAATTAGACCTGAAACGTTTCGTATCCATATTTCCTTTCCCAATTATTTCATTTTACATATAATCAGTATCTACCGCCTGTGGTACTGTTTGCTGTAAGACCGGGCGTTAAATACTGCTTTAAAAAAATAATTTCATATATATGTATATAATATGGTTATCTTTATTGGTGTCATATATTAGAGGGACGTGTTTTTGACATCAAAACAGTAAAAAAAAAGTTCATATGAGCCTGGGTCTGAAAATCATTTATTTCAAAGTTGCAACACAAAATCGAAAGTTACAAAAATTGCTCGAAGTGACTTTCTCTTGCTTCGATGCATGCAGTAAGCCTGCGTTCCATGCTCTGGTGTACTCTGTTGAAATTTCCTGGTGTGTTTCGTACTTGGTCAAATCCAGTTTGGATACCACCTCTCAAAATGTCAACATCAGGTACAGGAGTCGCATAAACCAAGGACTTCAAATGTCCCCAGACGAAGAAATCCATTGGATTCAAATCAGGCGATCGAGCAGGTGCAATGGGTCCCCCTCGGCCAATCCATCTTTGCGGAAATCGATCATTCAAAAACTTAGTGAACTATCATTCTGAAATGAGCTGGAGCACCATCGTGTAAAAACCACATTCGTTGGATGCTGTCCAGAGGCACATTATCAGTTAAGTGTTGCAACTCATTTCTGAGAAACTGGAGATAGGTCCGTCCATTGACACAGAGGGAAGAAGTAGGGACCAATAAGGTGATCATGAATGATTCCACCCCAAACGTTGAGAGAACCTCTGTTGATGGTTGTCCTGCCGTACTTCATTAGGATTTTCAAATGCCCAGTTATGAGTGTTATGAAAATTGAAGATGTCGTTTGAAGAAGGTTATTTTTTGTAGGAGTTTACACCACACTTTGGGCGTCAATCTGAAGAAGATGGTTTGTTGTATTGCTATTATTTGCCCCACGCTTTGGGCGTCAATTTTAAGTAGTTTGTTTGTTACGTTATTTTTTTTACCACGCCTTGGGCGTCAATTTGAAGTAGTTTGTATTCAGGGAGTTGTATTATATTTCAACTGTTGGAGAGCCGAACTTGAAATTCGTCGCAACCACACGTATAGTGCCCGTTTTCCGGTAGCCTACGCCCCAAATGTACTTTCAGGTGGCCTTTGCCCCAAGTTTAAAAAATATTAACTTTGTAATTTGACGGTTTCTTTAAATATTATATATTTATGTTTGCCTCGGCTGCGTCAGTATTATTGTTAGAGAGACGTTTCTCTTGGCAGGGTTGTGATGCGACAATGTAGGCTTACACAGATTATAATTTTACTTCACTCCTTTTATTAATGCTTGATACCGTTTAAATAACACTTCACTGATATAGAGAGCTTTGAGATTCTTTTTATTAATTAATTACACTTTTTAACACGTGAACTTATTTTTCGTCTCAAACGAATACATATTATATTTCTTGAGGATACTTTTTTGCGTCTGGTTAGGAACACTGTTTGCAGGCAACTAAACTGATTTCAACCTCCTCAACTTGTAAATTTCTGTATTTCAAGTCTCTGATTGGCTATTACGAATCCAATAGAATACCTTCTTTTAATTAAAGCTTTTTCTGGTGGTTGATTGGCTATTTTTTATAAACTGTCACTAAAATTACATTATTTTACTCCAATAATCATAAGTAGTATTATTAAACTCTCAAACTCATTATTGCCTCAAGGTTACCTCATTGTTAGCAACTTTTAACTTATTATTCTCACAGCTCCTACATTATTAAATTACGTAATGCATTCACATAACATAATTGAACATGTTTACAATAATATAATCATATGCAATGACTTACATACATTTTACAAATTATTCCACACACACATTGCTTCAAGGAGGGCTGTTATTGAAATTATATATTATATAATTAGACTGAAATTATTTATGTGTTAAAAATACTGCCTCAAAATTGAAGCTGCCGTCGCGATAAAACCAGCCTCATCCATGAATAAGATACATGCTAGGAAATTGATGAACACAGCGCGCTGCTGCAACATGCGTTGACAGAAACATCTTCTTGGCTCAAAGTCCGCCTCATTTAATCCTTGCACACGTTGAAGGTGATACGGGTACAGAAGATATTGATGCAGATTTCTCCAGATAGCCATATGGCTTGTGCTTTGTGATGGGTCTGTATCCACAGCACGAACTCGTTCTTTAAGCTCAATGCCTCGTACCGCTCTTGGTCTCCCAACATCCCTAGTACTCCTCTAAAATGCGCCATTCTCTCTCGAGCGTTTGTGAATTCGTGCGAATGTTCTTGCACAAGGTAACGCCTGTCAGGGTAGCTTTCTGCATAAAGTTCACGTGCTCGTGCTGCATTGCCGTCTGCACGGCCATACGTGTAGTGCATATCCGTCTGTTCACTCATGGAATACATCTTCTTTGACCTATAACAACGAAACGGTTGATTTTCAGACCCACATATGGACTTTTTTTTTACTGTTTTGATGTCAGGAACACGTCACCCAAATATATGACACCAATAAAGATGCATCCTGTATGTATTTCGATTTTTAATACCTTGTAATTTTTAAAGAGATGTGCTATTCAGTTGTTTCTTGCGGTGTCATGGAAAGAGTAGGGAATTTTATGGCCAGCGTATAGCGACCCGGTTTTTAATCATATGACTTCATTCGGTTTCCTACATCCCTTTTGTACCTTCAATAAAATGTGTAATGAAGCTATTTCTGCAAAGGTTTATCTCGTTTAACATGAAATACATAGAAAAATAAGCTTTCGTAATAATAATTTGTAGAAGTTAAATAAACGATAGTGGATAGAAAAAGTCATGTGTATGTAACACATTTTTATATGGATAGTACTTGTGTATTGATAATTGTAAAGAAAGTTTTGTATACACAAATACTTTAGATATTAAGAGCCTCGTGTGGTAAATAAAGATTCCTAAGCAGTGAATATCGCTGCCACTGCACGTGGGAACTCTTGAAAACTACCCCCTCTCCCTACTCGTAAGACGGTAGCCCTGAAATCCCTGCTGACAATTCATCATCCAGCTCACAATGACATCTACTTAAACAGACGTAATCTTATTATACGCATCTTTCAGTGGGCCCCTTTATCCTGTCCAATAGATGTCAAGTTTCTAAGGTCGCCCGCCGCATTTAGAAAAAAAAAAAAAAAGAATCCTTTGGTACGGGTTTCAGGGCAAAGTTTGGAGACAAATGACACGAGGTTAACTGCGTGTCACACAAGCAAGATGGAACAGGTCATTAGCATCCCGTGGGCACAGCTCTTACTGCACCCGATGTTTCTGGCGTATAGGAACACAAACTGCGTAGGACCGCAGAATTACATAGTCGTATTGCTCTTAACATACTCAAAAGCTTAAGGAGTGAATTTCGCTTTATCGTGGTACACAAGATCTATTTTATTGAGCGAAATGATTCGAGCACTAACGTTTGGGCTCACAATCGGGAGGTAACCTGGTCAAATCCCATATATTAGCCAATGTACCCCTTTTACCTTCTCTACTACTTACCTATAGTAGGTAAAGAAAGTAGGTGCATTCCATCCAAAAATTCTATAGCGAAATTTCAAATACACATTTTGATGTCCCTTGAATAAAAAATGTATTTTTACTTTCTCTACTACGTATAGTAAGTAGGGGAAGTATTGTATTCCACCCAAAAATTCGATAACGAGAATTCACCGAAAATACATGTTTTGAGACCCCCTGAATCCAAAAACCCCAGATTACCCTTTACATGGAACATTTTTCGAAAATCTTAGTTTTCTCAAAAATGGCTCTAACGAATTTGATTAAAATACCATCTGTTTAATATATTTTCATGACAAATGAAATGCGATGTCTCCAAAAGTATTCTTCATTTTGAACGACTTTTGCATAACTGGTAAACCATAAGAGATAGACAAAATTTTACTACACAAAATGTAGATCGCGTTAAAATACACAATTTATGTCATATACCTACATTTTTGTTGTTGAGTGAACCATTTTCGAGATATTGCTTGTTATTCCCTTAAATATTTCAATACTTATACTCTTTCTCAAATTCGTTATTCATTTTTTTGTCCTGGACATGCAAAGAGAATGGAATGCGCCACATAGCAACCAGCGTTAAAATATTTGACTATCGCTTAAAAGCTACCATATTCCCCTTGTATATACAAGAAAATTAGCAATAAGGTTGACATCTCGATATCTTGATTAACATGAAGCATATGGAGAATAAATGTTTGTAAAAATAGTTTGTACAAGAGTAGAGAAAGTCACACATCAGATTTTTAGAAAAAGCCCTGTGTGTGTGTCTGTAAACAACATAACTCAAAAACGAAAAGTCTGTTAAATAACAAACTTGGTGTATAAATTTAGCGTGCTCCAGGGATGTGACACGAAGATTCCCATGAAAATCCTCCCATCCCAAATTACTCTTTACATTTAAAAAATTGTTCGTCATTTTTTATTTTCTCAAAAATGACTAACGATTTCGATGAAAATGCCATTTGTTTAACATATTTGCATGATATATGAAATGTAGACAGTGAATTTTGGGGGGAATAGCCTGTTAAGTCGTCTTTATTTGAATTATTTTTATAACTTAACTAATAACTTACTAAAGCAAGGATGTAGATCTCGTTAAACCACAAAATTTAAATCAAATCAAATTTTCTGTAGCGCTAACCATTTCCGAGATATTCTTTATTATAGTTTTGAATTGTGAAATACTTTATACTTTTTCTACTGCAAAACCGCCATCACATAGCCACCCGCTCTTAAAACGATTTCACTACCGCGTAAGCCTATTGTATTCACTTATTCCCCTTGCATCTACAAGAAAATATAATAAAACTGTTTATCTCGATTAGTATGAAGTAGATTGGGTATAGAAGGTCATATGAATGTAACACATCAGGTTTTCTTTCCTCAGTCGCCTATTGAATACCGTATTAGATATTCGTTGCCACGAACAAAGTGTCACCACAGAATAAAAGCAATATAAACAAAGTATATGGTGCAGAAAGACGACCATGCAACTAAGGTCATCTATCCCATACTTAGTAACCCTTCCGAGCTTTCAGTCCCAGTTAATCAGTCCAAAATAGCTACCTGGAGTAGAAAAAGTGGCTTATTCACCGTATCACGTTAATGCTGGCTTGAAACAATTTCAGGAAACAAACATGAACCAAGGAGCAATGCTATATTCGGTGTGAAACGAGTGAGGGTTCAGAAAAAATCTCTCCTAATGAATTCTATTCTGATTCGTGTAAACAAGTAAATATGGCTAGCCAATATTAACGATGCGACCTGAACTTATAGAGGGAGGGGTGGGTAAGAAATGAGTTACCTGTAATGTTAAAATGGACAACAGCCGGAATACTTATTTGAAACGTTTCTTAGGAATTAAACAAAGTATAAATTTATTGCCTCATCGAATTAATGCCGCCAAGGGCTACTGTTTCCATGTGTATGTCAATTACTTTAGTCCATAAGCATTATTATTATTAAATAACAATTTAGGCATTTAGCCTATTCCTCCTTAAAGATGTTAAACCTGGAGAATCTGCCATCTGGTTAAGGCCATATTTCTGTCACTCTACCATCTTGGTTGGTAGGAAAATAGAATCATAAGTAATATGGAGCCCGATTATTATTATTATTATTATTATTATTATTATTATTAAATGCTGGTATCTAAATGGTTATGAAGTAAAGTATTGAAGTAATATCCTCTTGATGTCAATAATTTTAACCTCATCTCATTCATACAATGCAAAAAGGATTTAAAAAGATTAAGTATAAAACATAACTTAACATTGTAACAAACCAAAGAAATTAAAATAATCATTCCCTTAGCCGTTTCCATGTCTGCTTCAGAAGAAAACTTTGACATAAATACTGTGGCTATTGTGCAATTCAGCGTGGAGGTAACTCATTTCTCACCTACTCATCCCTCTACAAGGTCGAGCCACTAATACTGTGATATTGGGCTAGCCATCTTTACTTATTTACAAGAATCACAGTAGAATTCATCAAGCGAGGTCATTTCTGACCCCTACTTCGTTTCACACTGAATCTCATTGGTTCATGTGAGACATGTTTCCAGCCAGCCATAGAGATACGTAATAAAGGTTGGATGGAAGTGTTGGTTAGATAAATGTAAAAGCATGGAAGAGAAGCACTGGAATGAAGGACTTTTTGTAATCCAATTTAATCACCGTAATGAACTGTGGCGCTAGTATACCTTTGATCTGCTCAACTGAAATATATCCACCATAATCCATAAATCTGATTACATTAAATTTTTACTGGCGGCTTTAACAAATGCTTTTATTTATTCATTATGGTTTACATTACTTAGAATGATGTAAAGAAACAAATAAAATGTCATCCCTTTGCAAATTTACAGACTTTTAAAGTAACGAATGTTAAATGTCTCGGAAAGTTCAGTGGTTGAGCTTATACTCTGAATAACGCAAGATAAACACGTGACAAAGGAATATAAAATAGTGTAGTGAGAAATCCTGAAAACGAATCTCGGCAGACTTATAAAGTTATAAGGCTTCCTGCCGAGAGACTAACACGAGGGTGACCAGGAAGTTGGGGTTTATAAACAGCCACGTGCATAAAAAAAATCATCCTGGTATTTGTAAAGAACAGCATGTGTTTTTCACAGTTTTCGGCAAAATTTAAGCTTATTTATGCGTAATAACAAAAATATCAAAATAAAAGTTCTATAACTTCTCCATTAATGTTACATAAGAATTTCGTAAACTATTCCAAAAAATCTTTGGTTACATTCACATGACTTTCTCTGCCAACTTTCCACTAGGTATTCCTACAAAACTTATTTTTCTGTTTCGTTGTAGGTGCAAGATGCTGAAGCAATAGTCCGATCTTTAAAAAACTGATGTATTACATTCACATTGCTTTCTTTATCCTCTGTGCCTTATTAGTGGGTATACAAATTATTCTTACGAAACTTTACTTTCCTATCTACGTTATTTTCATCCAGAAAAACCTTTCCGGAAACAGCTACATTACACATTCCGTTATAGATACAAAGAGAATAGTGATAGTCAAATGTTTTAGAACAGTGCGCACCACGCTGGCCTTAAAATTGCATACTGTTTCCATGACATCGCGAGAAATAACTGGAAACAACAGGACTTTAAAAGAATGACTAAGTATTGAACAATTCGGATCATTAAGAACGGATATCTTGGAAGTGGCTGATGCCACAAAAAGCTAATTGAAATAAATTGTATGCTTTTAAAGAGATCTACGTTTTTTGTGTCATACATTTTCGTCAATCGCTTAACGTTTACTAGTTATATACAAGATTATATCAATTTACTTCCAAATGAAGAGGACTTGCCAGAAAATACGTAGTAGAGAATGTAAAAAAAATCTGATGTGTTACACTCACATGACTTTCTCTACTCTTGTACAATCTAATTTTACAAACGCTTATTCTCCATATGCTTCATGTTAATCGAGATATCGAGATGTCAATCTAATTGGTAATTTCTTGTAGATGCAAGGGAAATATGGTAGCTTTTAAGCGATAGTCAAATATTTTAACGCTGGTTGCTATGTGGCGCATTCCATTCTCTTTGCATGTCCAGGACACAAAAAAATGAATAACGAATTTGAGAAAAAGTATTGGAAAATTTAAGGAAATAACAAGCAATATCTCGAAAACGGTTCACTCAACAAAAGAAATGTATATGACATAAGTTGTGTATTTTAACGCGATCTACATTTTTTGTGTAGTAAAATTCTGTCTATCTCTTACGGTTTACCAGTTATGCAAAAGTCGTTAAAAATGAAGAATACTTTTGGAGACATTCCCAGAAAATTCGAGATATGCATTTCATTTGTCATGAAAATACCTTAAACATATGATATTTTAATCAAAATCGTTAGGGCCATTTTTGAGAAAATTAAAATTTTCGAAAAATCTTCTATGTAAAGGGTAGTCTGGGGTGGGGGGATTTTCTTGAAAACCTTCGTGTCGCATCTCTGGAAGATAATGAACCTAAATACCAAGTTCGATGCTTATCCGACTGTTCGTTTTTGAGTTATGCTGTTCACAGACACACAGACACACACACACACAGACACACACACGGACATGTTTCCAAAAATGCTTTTTTTTGGATTCAGGAGGTCTCAAAACATGTATTTCCGGTGAAATCTCGGTATCGAATTTTTGGGTGGAATACAGTACTTCCCCTACTTACTATACGTAGTAGAGAAAGTAAAAATGTAAAGTATTTTAAAATTCAAAACAATGATTGCGAATGTCTCGGAAATGGTTAATGCCACAAAATTTTTATATGATTTAACGAGATTTAAATATTTAGTAAGGTATTTTCTATCACCTAAGGTTTACCAGTTAATCAAGAAGTCACTGAGAACGGAGAGGACTTCACAGGCTATTCACAGAAAATTCAAGATATACATTTCATTCTTTATGCACATATCTTAAATGTTGGTTATTTTAATCAAATTCATTGTTAAGTTTGAGAAAATAAGAAAACAGTCAAACTTTCTGCGTTTAAAGAGTAGTTTAGGTTAGGGGGAATTTTGTTCCAAATCTTTGTGTCATATCTTTGGAAGGTATTAAATCCAATTTAGGGAGACGATTTTCTAAATGGAATATAGTGTTTCCTCCATTTAAATACCTAGAAAAGTAAGAGTTAGAGAATAAAAGGAAAAAAACTATGCATTTTAAGCTAGATACGATATATATTTTCTTAGAAACATTTAGATTTTGTTTTACCTTGCAGAATAAAGCAAAGAAAATGGCAAAACAAATGAATATACCTTAATTCGTAATAATTTTATAAACAGAGAAAGGTGCGTGTGCGTGTTTTTTTTTCTTTTTTTTAAATCTCGAAAAACACTTGATAATTACTTCAAGCAAACCCGTTGTTCTTCCCTACGGACATTGTTTATAAGACAGCTCCTAATTGTAATTCCTAAATGACTAAAATGGATTTACAAAGCCTATGTATTAGAATAACAATACGTTAAGTCTTAAAAGAAAAAGTTTGCGAAGAAGACTTGCTTCTTGTAGACACTGACATGGAACAGAAAACAGTTGTTACTGCTAAAACAAATCTGATGTGTTACACTCGCATGACTTTCTCTACTCTTGTACAAACTATTTTTACAAACAATTATTCTCCATATGCTTCATGTTAATCGAGATGTTAATCGTATTACTAATTTTCTTGTAGATGCAAGGGGAATATGGTAGGTTTTAAGCGATAGTCAAATATTTTAACGCTGGTTGCTATGTGACGAATTCCATTCTGTTTGCATGTCCAGGACATAAAAAAATGAATAACGAATTTGAGAAAAAGTACAAGTATTGGAAAATTTAAGGGAATGACAAGCAATATCTCGAAAATGCTTGACTCAACAACAAAAATGTATATGACATAAATTGTGTATTTTAACGCGATCTACATTTTTTGTGTCCTAAAAATTTTGTCTATCTCTTACGGTTTACCAGTTATGCAAAAGTTGTTCATAATGAAGAATACTTTTGGAGACATTCCCAGAAAATTCGAGATATACATTTCATTTATCATGAAAATATCTTAAACATATGATATTTTAATCAAAATCGTTAGAGCCATTTTTGAGTAAATTAAAATTTTCGAAAAATGTTCCATGTAAAGGGTAGTCTGGGGTGTCGCATCTCTGGAAGATACTGAATGTAAATATCAAGTTTGGTGTTTATCCGACTGTTCGTTTCTGAGTTATGCTGTTCACAGACAGACAGACAGACAGACAGACACACACACTCACACTCACACACACACACACACACACACGGACATATTTCCAAAAATGCTTTCTTTGGATTCAGGGGGTCTCAAAAGATGTATTTCCGTTTAATTTTTGGGTGGAATACAATACTTCTCCTACTTACTATACGTAGTAGAGAAAGTAAAAAGGATAGTGACTTACCACCTGAAAAAGGTGAAACTATACGAAAGTTTAAACCAATAATAAAGAGTATGTTGTAAATTGTTAACGCCACAAAAACGTTTTATATAAATCATGTGCTTAGAAGAGATCTATTTTTTGTGTAGTAAGATTTAACAATTATACTAAAGTTATTCAGAACAAAGAGGACTGAATCAAGATAATTAAGTAATTTTTGAGACAATAAAAAAGCAATCACAAAGTTTTCATGTAAACGGTAGTTTGGGGCGGGAGGTTTTATTAAGTTCTGTTGCATTTTCTGAAGATGCTGACCTTACACTTTTTTGTTTGTTAAATACCAGTTTTTAAGCAGCTTTTCGTTTTTGAGTTACGCTGTTTACATAGAGACATTTTTCCAATGTAGTTTTTGTATTTCAGAACGCCTCAAAACATAAAGGCAAAACTGACAATTTCGGCAGCAGAGGATAATGGCACAAAAAGTATATATAGTAAATAGTACCTATGCTTTTAGCGATATCGGCATCATAATATGTTATGAGAGACAGAAAATGAAATTTCGGATTCTAATCTATGCTTGCCATCATTATAAAAATCAGTATTTTTACATTTTGCAATTTGTAGAACTCAATGTACGTGACGAATTTCTAATATTCAGGTAACATTGTATATTTTATTAAAAAGTTCATATTTCTCTATATTGTCACTATGTCCAGTTTTTCACTGTCACTCCAAGTTTTCACTGTCGCTGTTTCTTTCTGGTTCAACTTTCACTATCACTTCAATTAATTCACACTGTCACTTCGCTAAGGTGAAATAGTTCAGTTCCCCGTTACTTCACTTCCTTCGTGACGTAACCTCTTCTTCTGGACGTTTCGCTTACTGGGGAGTCGAACACAAGACATCACAATCTCTCGCTTCGCAGCAGCACCGCTGCACGCCACAGCAGTCGCCACAAACTTGCTCGGAGAACGGCACCCCTCGTGCATCGGAAACTCACACGCCAACTGCTCGCCCACTGACTGACTCTCGCGAGAACGCTGGCTTATATAGCTATAGAATCTTTCATAGAACATTCTAGTCTATTTCGACAAATGATCTGGGGGAGGGAGAGAGAAACTTAAAAAAACCTGGTTATCTGTCGATAAAGCTTCCGATGTTTACACTTAGCGAGAGCGCTACTTATCTCTGTTTACCTTCGACTAGGCGGCCTCGAAATCCCGTTAAGTTTGGGTCATAGCCGCTGCATCATATTTTGTAAGATTTAAGATTTTTCTCTTTTAAAATGACTCCAGTTAATAATAAACCGAATTTTCCAGGTATTCTATTCTAGTAGCTTTCTGTGAAACTTATTTAGAAAACCCAAGCCGCACTTTCCAAGTTACAATTGAAAAAAAAATGTAGAATTTGCTCTATGACGTCACGTACGAAATTCAACACTATTTTTGAAGAGCTTTTATTTTCGCAAATCGGCGCTTTTAGTGGCATGTTTATAAGTTTAAAGGTTTCACAATGATTAAAATCTATAAGTCCATATACTTTGTTGTATTTCATTTGATAATTTGTTATTAAACGAAGACAATCTATAAAGTCTATTTTACACACTATTGAAGTGAACAAATCCCTAAAATATTTCACTTTAAAATTATATTTCATAATAGTTTTAATTTTTTTTCTTCATATTTTAATGGTTTGGCAAATTTATCTTCATATTTTGTTTGCGTTTCGTGATTACTTGTCGGCTACATAGAATTTTAAGAATAAAACACTTTTACACTTACGTTTTACATAAACTTCCAGATATTCAGTGTATATATAACCTCGTTTCCCAAACCCACGACATAGGTTTGAGCTTCAACTGTAGGGTAAGATCTATAGAAGCAGGTTATCCAAACAGGTTGCCTGAGAAGCTTTAGAAATCAAACTGGATTGTAGGGAAAGTGGCTTCCTCCAGGATCCTATTTCCTTATGCCCCAACACTCATCGCGGAGTGTTGTCTGATATTCAAGCCAGGTTCGCATTTACATACAAAATTAATTTATCTTCATTCCTTCGAGGCATTTGACACACAATTCGGGATAATCCTTTTGTGTGCATCGCGGTAGCATCCCCCAAACACACCGGACTTCACTGCGGCATGAAATGCAACTGGGGATTTAACGTATACTCCATGTTTGTTGCTATTATATGTGTATCATTCTTATCGAAAGGATACAAAACTAATAAAGAAAATCTTATGGGAAATACTCGCACAACTTTCTCTTCACACACTTCACTTAATTCTAATAATACGCGTAAAAGACTTGGGTCTTATATTCGCCTTACGTTATTCGCCTCTATTGTTTACCTAAATTATTTAAAATTAACTATATGCAACAAGCCGTAACCATGCCGAATTGTTTATATCCCACATCTGGTTTTGTTAACAAGATTACATGAAGGAAACCGAAAACGATGAACGCGATTTTACTTTCTCCATTTCTTGTATATTGTGTGTGTAAAAGTATAATTCATAAACAAAATCTCGTATAAATACAAACCTTGGTATATAAGTTCAGCATCTTCCAAGTATGTGACTGAAAGATTTTAAAAGAGTGTCCCCCATCCCAAACTACCCTTTAAAAATAATAACCTCATGGGCGCTACATCCCATGGAGGTCTACCGGCCTCACGCCCACGTACGCACGACAGAGGTGAGCGATCATACAACCGATACGGGTAAGTGATCAGGCCAGCATCACGCATCCCCCAGCCAGAATGTTGGCCTCTGTGTCAAGAATCGCTACCTATCGCAGCTCCTCACTTTACTCACGATGCTGAATGGACACCGTTGCTACATCCGGAACTTAAAATCCGCACCTTCATGGTAGGATCGAATCCGGGCGCGTTCCCAGCTTGGGAACTAGAGCTCCACGCTCTAGCCCACGGTGCCACGGTGCAGAACAATCTACATTTTACAGAGACAATTTTACGTTATTTTCTCATAATTGACTCTTAACGACTTTGAGATATTCGTATGAGTAATAATATATATATTGAATTTTCTTTGAATAGCGTTCAAATCCCTTTTATTTGATGAATCTTGTATGGCTAGTAAACCACAAGAGATAAATAAAACTTTGTGCAGAAATATTAAAATACTAAATATCTATTAAATATTTTGTTTCTTCATAGTCCAAAAACTCCATATAATAAATATCTTCATAATGTTGGAATTTACCACCTTTTTAATTACGTTTTCTATTAGTAGATCTTGTTAAATATTTGAATGATTTCTTCCCATAATATAACTAAATTCTTATTGCTTCATTTGAAATAATTCCTAAGTAAAATAAAAAATAAAGTGTTGGCCTCACACGAATTTCTCTGTTCTTGTACAACCTATTTATATAAACGCTTATTCTCCATCTGCTTTATGTTAATGAGATGAACATCTGCAGAAACCATCTTAATGCTAATTTTCTTGTAGGTGGAAGGGGAATATGGCAGTATTTAAGCGATAGTCAAATATTTTAAGAGCTGGTTGCTATGTGGCGCATTCCATTCTCTTTGTATGTCCAGGACATAAAAAAACGAATAACGAATTCCCATTTGAGAAAAGGTATAAGTATTGGAAAATGCAAACAAATAACAAGGAATATATTGGAAATGTTCGTTTGGCCAAAAAAAAGTGTGAAAGATAAATTGGGTTTTTCTACATTTTTGTGTAGTATAATTTTGCGTATCTCTTACTGTTTAGTTATGTAACATCCATTCAGAATGAAGAGGGCTTTTAGGGACATTCTCAGAAAATTCAAGATATACATTTCATTTGTAATAAAAATATCTTAAACATTTATGATATTTTAACCAAAATCATTAAGCCAATTTTGAGAAAATCAAAATGTTCGAAAAATGTTCCATGTAAAGGGGTCTGGGTGGGAGGATTTTCTTGAAACTCTTTGTGTCGTATCCTTGGAAGATACTAACTCAATTCCCAATTTTGGTATTTATCCGTATTTTCGTTTTAGAGTTATACTGTTCACACACACACATGGACACGTTTCCAAAAATACTTTATTTGGATTCAGGGTGTCTTAAAACATGTGTAACCGGTGAAATCTCGATATCGAATTTTTGAGTGGAATGCAATATATCGTGAGTAATGTAGCGTGAATAGAAGGATCACTTTTTAGTTCCTTTTCTGTCATGTAACTAGTAAGTAGAGGCAGTACTGCACTCCACCCAAAATTCTAAATTGTACCTAAGTGTAAGTTTTCACTCACTGAGTTCTCACTGCCACTTAACAACTTCATGTAGTTCCAATTTCACTATAACTTTACTTAGCTCACACTGTCACCTCCCTAATGTGAACTAGTTCAATTTTTCTTATCACTTCAATTTCTGCGCGACGTAGCCTCCTCGGAACGCCTCACTCGCTGGGGATTCTGAACACAACACCTCTAATCTCTTGCAGTAGCAGCACCCACTGTACGTCACAACATTTGTCACAAACTCACTGGGAGAACATCACTATTTTGTCGTACCATAAAACGCACTCCTAAATGAATGGCGAACCCGTTGGCTTGTGGAGGCTGTGGAAGTTTCCACAGAATATTCTAGGATGTTCTGGACATGTTCTGGAAGGGGAAACTTCCAGAAGATTGTTTATTTGTCGGTAGCGCTTCTGGTGTTTACATTGAGCGAGGATGCTAACGCGTTATCTATCTCTGTTTATCTCTCCAACTTCCGGCGCCGACCTCCCGATAGCCTTGGACCATACCCGTTGAGTCACAATATAGAGATTTCATCGAAAATATAAGTTTTGAGGACTCCTGAACAAAACAAAATTAGAGTGTACTTGTGTGTGCGTGCGTGTGAGTGTGTGAACAGCATAACTCAAAAACAAAATGTTGGATACTCTTAAATACTGATCTTCTGATTTATGTTCAGTATCTTCCAAGGATATAACGCCAAAAGTTTTCCAGAAATTTCTCCACACTTAAATACATATAAAATTTTACAAAATGTTTTATTTTCTACAAAAGGCTCCTGCGATTTTCATTAAAATGTCATACATTTAAGATATTTACACCAATAAAATGTATATCTTGAACTCTCAGGGAATAGCCTGTGGAGTCCTTTTCATCCGGAAGGAATTTTATATACTTTTGTACAATGCCTTGGTTTTATGCCAAGGCCGTGAATCGCGCGAATGCCTGCTCCGCACACAGTCTACACTGCGAGGTTTTCCATTCCGTAACTCCCGAATTACTTAGATGAATGTTAGTAACATTTATGTAATGAGTACTAACCTTGTTATAAGCGTTGTTGAAAGTGGTGTCCATTGGCCAAAAACTTTCGTGACAACGTCGGATGAAATTACCACACACGCAAATGTTCTTCTTGCGTGTCATAAGTTCTGCTTTTATATTGTTCTTAAGTTCGTCTATCGCGTGGGATTGTTCCTATAAACTTTATTTTTTAGCGTGTAGTGATCTCCTTGTTTTCAATTTATTGACCAAACATCTCACAGTGTCCCTACCCGGAAGTAGATATCCGGAAATTGCTGTAGAAATTGAGGCATTACTTTTAACACTTGAATAATTTGAATTAAATTATATAATATGTAAATTCAATAAAAGCCCGCCTTGAAGCAATATGTATGTAATAATTTTTAAAATGTATGAAACAGTCATTGGATATGCTTATATTATTGTAAACATATTTAATGTTATGTGAATGCATTAAGTAATTTAATAATGTAAGAGCTGTGAGAATAATAAGTTTAAGGTTGCTAACAATGAGGTAACAATGAGGTAACCTTGAGACAATGAGTTTCAATGCTGCTAGTCATTATTAGAGTAGCAATAATGTAAATTTTTAGACAGTTTAAAAATAGCCAATCAGAGACTTGAAAGATTTAAAAGTTTATACGGTTGAAATATGTTCAGTTGCCTGCAGACCATGGTAGTAACCGGATGGAAGATGCGTTCTCTAGAGAAATATAATACGTATTCGTGTGAAACGAAAAATAAGTATATGCATTAAAAGTGCAAGCATTAAATAAAGAATCTCACAGTTCTTGATATCAGTGAAGTGCTATTTAATTTGTGTCAAGGATTAATAAAAAGAAGTGAATTTAAACTTAAAATCTGTGTAAGCCTACATTCTAGTTGCACCACGCCCTGATTGAGAGAAACGTGTCTCTAAAACAATACTGACGCAGCCGAGGCAAACATAAACATAAATAATATCTATAGAAGCAGTTTAATAACAAAGTTACTATTTTTTTTTAAAACTTGGAGCGTAACAACAAACATACATATTCAAATCAGCTTCTCATACGTAGCAGCATATTACGTAACAAGCAATCTTCCTCAAATTGACGTCCATACGTGGAGGTAAATAAATAAACAACGTAAAGAACAATACTACTTCAAAATTATCAACACACCTGTTTTCAAGTATGTATCGTACATAAACAAAATACGCTGTTCAAGCTGAAGTTGTTGGTAGGCACTTCCGTGGACTAATAAGAGAATAACATTCCTAAGGAAATCGCACACAACACACGTATTGTCCAAACACTTCACAACACGAAGACAAAGCAACGACTGAGGCAGCTCACAGATGATAAACCCTTGAACGTACTGCGCCGCTTTTGCTAGGTGGCATACGAGACCAAGGTCATTGCGTCTCGCCCGATACGCGTATAAGGTGGTTGTGATCTTGGCATAAAACTAAGGCGCTGTATAACGGTCAATCATACGAGATACACCAAAGCTTACTTCACAAAAAATGTAGATCCCTTTAAAATGCACAATTTACTTCCAATAATATCTTTGTGGCATCACCCATACTTTTTAAAGCACTGCCAACCTTCGGTTGTTTCTTGCCATGTCATAGGAAGAGTATGGAATTATAGGTCCAGTATACAGCGACACTTTTCACTTTTTCTGCTATGTACTTACAGTAAGTAGAGAAGTAAGTATTCCATACAAAAATTCGATACAGATATTTCACCGGAAATACAGGTTTAACCCAAAAAAGCGTATATATTTAGAAAAAGGTCCTGGCTCGCATGTGTGTGAACATCATAACTCGAAAACGAAGAGTCCGATATATACCAAACTTGGTGTTTAAGTTCATATCTTCCAAGAAAGCGAAACGAAGACTTTTCAAGTAAATTCTCCCCACACCAAACTACTCTATACATGGAAAAATTCGTTATCTTTTATTTTCTCAAAACTGGTCTTAACAAATTTGATTAAAATACCATATGTTGGAGATGTTAGCTTGAAAAATAAAATATATATCTTGAATTTTCTGGAAATAGTATATGAAGGCCTCTACTGAATTACAATTAGTGCACCATAATAGATAGACAAAATCTTACTATAATATATTATATTAATGTAGATCTCGTCAAAGCACACAATTTGTGCCAAATAATTTTTATGGCGTTAACCATTTTCGAGATAGTCTTGTTATTAGTTATCTTCTTTTAATCTTCTGTTGCGGAGAGGACTCGGCACTGATCCAGAGTGGATATATTGAGGGGGCGTCCCCGGAGAAAGAATGAGACGAGAGGAGACACCGGGTGGCCGGATCCAGAAGCGACAGTACAGCAATGACAGGGTCCTTGAGTTTCCAGATGGGCATCCTGGCAGACGAACCGGCAGCTCGGGGAGCCCGCCCCACATAGAGGAAGTCTAAAGCCCCTCAAAGGGGGTTCGAATACCTCGGCAGCCAGCCGAAAGTCGTGGAACGGAGAGAGTCACATAGAAATATCCTTTTCCCCTAACACGCTGCACCGAACACCATTGCCGATACTTCCGACCCTTTAAAGAGATTAATGGGGTGAAGGGTGAATAAAATGAAGAATGGAACAAAATGGAGGGACAAGTAATTCAGGGGTTAAAGGAAACCACTCGGCATTCGCCTGATGACGAAAAACCCATGGGTCAGAGATTGAACCTGCAACCGCCCAAATGCGGGCCACAGCCGCCTGACCCATCCCGCTCGGTTGTTGCTATACTTTTCTCAAGTGGAAAATTGCTATTCCTCTTTTTCCTCGTGAGATGCAAAGAGAATGGAATTTCATAGTCATTGCCTAGCTACTCCTCTGTTAAAGCATTTAATTATTGCTTCCTCACGTTTTCCCTTATCCCTTTGTACCTACAAGGAAATATGTAATAAAACGTTTCTGCAAATGCTTATCTCGGGTAACATGAAGTAGATAGAAGAATAAGCTTTTGTAAGAATACTTTGCTGATGAACTGTAGAGAAAGGCACTTGAATGTGACGTTCTTTTAACGCATAATTATCGCTACCTTTTTTGTACCTACAACAAAACATAAAATGAAATTATTTCTGCAAATGTTACATCCATCGACTAACACCAAGTCGATAGAAAACTGTTCTTAAGAAACGTTTGTAGAAGCTATATAAAAAATTCTGATGTGATACATTCACATTACTTTCTCTACCCTCATTTATTAGTGGGTATACAAACTAGTCTTATTAAGGCTTATTTTTTATCTATTACATTTTAATCCAAATAAACATTTGCAGAAATAGCTACATTACATATTTCGTTATAGACACAAAGGGAAGAGTAATAGTCAAATGTTTTAAGAACTGGACGCTATACGCTGCCTTAAAATGCCATAACTGTTTCAATGGAATTGCGAGAAACAGCTGAATGTTGACAGGACTTTAAAAGAATAGCAAGTATTGAACAATTTGAACCATTAATAATGGATATTTCAGAAATGGCTAATGCCACAAAAAAGTTACTTCAGATTGTGTATTTTAAAGGGTATTCATTTCTTCACAAGTTATTACCAGGAAATTCAAGATATACATTTAATTTGTCATGTAAATATCTTTAAGATTTGGTGTTTTAATTAAAATAATTGGCGAGTTATTAGAAAATAAAAAAATTTGAAAAATTTTCTATGTAAATGATAGTTCTGTGGGAGACTTTATTTGGAAGGCACTGAAGCCAAATACTAAGTTTGGTATTTATCCAACGTTTCGTTTACTTTCACCGGAAATACATGTTATGAGACCCCCTGAATCCAAAAAAAAGCATTTTTTGAAACATGTCCGTGTGTGTGTGTCTGTGAACGGCATTACTCAGAAACGAACAGTCCCATAAACAACAAACTTGATATTTACGTTCAGTATCTTCCAGAGATGGGACACGAAAATCCTCCCATCCCAGATTACCCTTTACATGGAACGTTTTTCGAAAATTTTAATTTTCTCAAAAACGGCTCTAACGAGATATTGCTTGTTATTCCCTTAAATTTTTCAATTCTTATTTTCTCAAATGGGAATTCGTTATTCGTTTTACTTTCTCTACTACGTATAGTAAGTAGGAGAAGTATTGTATTCCACCCAAAAATCGATACCGAGATTTCACCAGAAATACACGTTTTGAGATCCCCTGAATCCAAAAAAATTTTTGGAAACATGTCCGTGTGTCCGTCTGTCTGTGTGTCTGTTTGTGAACACCATAACTCAGAAACGAACAGTCAGATAAACACCAAACTTGGTATTTAGGTTTAGTATCTTCCAAGGATGCGACACGAAGGTTTTCAAGAAAATCCCCCACCCCCAAAATTCCCTTTACATCGAACATTTTTCGAAAATTTTAATTTTCTCAAAAACGGCTCTAACGATTTTGATTAAAATATCATATGTTTAAGATATTTTTATGACAAATAAAATGTATATCTTGAATTTTCTGGGAATTTCCCCAAAAGTATTCTCCATTGTGAACGACTTTTGCATAACTGGTAAACCATAAGAGATAGACAAAATGTTACTACACAAAAAATGTAGAATGCATTAAAATACACAATTTATGTCATATACAGTTTTTTTGTTGGGTGAACCATTTTCGAGATATTACTTGTTATTCCCTTAAATTTTTCAATACTTTTCTCAAATGGGAATTCGTTATTCTTTTTTTGTCTTGGATATCCAAAGAGTATTAATCTGTGGCAACGAGAATGATGCTGCACCTAGCAATCAGCTATTAAGAGATATGTCTATGCTTAAAGGCTACTGAATTTCTATATTGTCCTTGTAAATATATATTCCCCTTACATTTACAAGAAAATTAGCAATAAGATAGAGTCTGCAAATGTTTATCTGGATTAATATGAAATAGATGGAGAATAGACGTTTGTAAAAATAGTTTGTACAAGAGTCGAGAAAGTCATGTGAGTGTAACACATCAGATTTTTTTTGTTATGCTGTTCACACGCTCACACACACACAACACGCGCGCGCGCACACACAGATATTTTTCTAAAAGTTATACTTTTTATTCAAATGGCCTTTGGACATGAATTTCCAGTGAAATTTCAGTATGGAATATTTGGGTGAAATACAATGCCTTCTCTACCTAATATGTACGTGGTAGAGAAAGTAACAAAGGATAGTCTGTTTTTTTCTTTCTTTCTTAAGAAACAGAGTTTAGGAATTTTAGCAATTCTTGTTTTGTCTTATTACTTCGCTCTGATCTACATGATTGTGTTCTGAAGCTATTCATTCAGTGTTTATATATTTGGGGAACAAGGTGTATAGATTTTATTACCTCTGTCTCTACACTAAAGGTAACAGGTAGCGGCGTTAAGCAGTTGAGAGCGTGGTGACTATGGAGTGCGCAGTTGTAAGGGTGGGGCGGGGTGAAAGAGGCGGCGCGTTATGTTGTGGTCCATACCGAGTCAGTCTGTTGGTGACTGTGCGGGGATGCTGACGTGTACGTGTGTGTGTGACACAAGGTTGACGTGTGTTAGGGGTTGCTCTGCTAACATACAGTGTTGCGTGTTTGTGTTACTTGACAGCGTGTCCAATCTCTTAGACCTGCTCCTTGTTACACCAACTGACGGATAAACACCTCGTGCAACGTTTACATATAGTAAGTAGGGAAAGTATTGCATTCCACCCAGAAATTGGAAATCGAGTTTTCACTGGAAATACTCCATTTGAGATTCCCTAACTATAAAAAGGTCATTGTCTGTCTAGGTATTTAACCTCGGCGTTTTCCAAGTACGCGATACACGAATACTTTTAAGAAACTCTCTCCACCCCAAACTACCCTTAAAGTATTATTTATTTCCTCAAAAGTGGCTATAACAATTTTCATTAAAATACCATACTATCTTTACAATATTTGCATGACAAATAAATTATACATTACCTTGAATTTTCTAAGAATAAGCCTACAAAGACCTTATTCGGAATGACTTTTGTATAATAGTAAACTGTGAGGGATAGACATAATCTTACTACACAAAAAATGTAGTTATCATTACATTGGTTATCATTAAAGACACAATTTGTATTTTTGTCACTTTAGCTATTTTCGAGATATTTTTTGTTATTGGTTTGAATATCGAAATAGTTTCTACTTTTCTAATATGTACTACTTTTTAACGAACTTTGTTTAACCATACAAATTCTTTGTTATTGTTTTTTTACTTTCTCTACTGTATTGTATTCCACTAAAAAAATCGATACCGAGATTTCACCGGAAATATGTTTTGAGGCCCCCTGAATCCAAAAAAAAGCATTTTTGAAAACATGTCCCTGTGTGTGTCTGTGAACAGCATAACTCGGAAACAAACAGTCGGATAAACATCAGACTTGGTATTTAGGTTTAGTATCTTTCAGAGATGCGACACAAAGATTTTCAAGAAAATCCCCGCACTCCAGATTACCCTTTACATCGAACATTTTTCGAAAATTTTAATTTTCTCAAAAATGGCTCTAACGATTTTGTTTAAAATATCTATATTTAAGATACTTTCATAACAAATAAAATGTATATCTTGAATTTTCCGGGAATGTCTCCAAAAGTATTCTTCGTTGTGAACGACTTTTACATAACTGGTAAACCATAAGAGATAGACAAAATTTTACTACACACAAAATGTAGATCGCGTTAAAATACACAATTTGTCATATACATTTTTTTTGTTGCGTGAACCATTTTCGAGATATTGCTTGTTATTCCTTTAAAGTTTCCAATACTTATACTTTTTCTCAAATGGGAATTCGTTATTCATTTTTTTTTGTCCTGGTAATGCAAAGAGAATGGAATACTCCACATAGCAACCAGCTCTTAAAATATTTGACTATCGCTTAAAGCCTACCAATTCCCCTTGCATCTACAAGAAAATTAACATCTCGATATCTGATTAACATGAAGCATATGAAGAATAAACGTTTGTAAAAATAGTTTGTTCGATAGTAGAGAATGTCGTGTGAGTGTAACACATCAGCATTTTTTTACGTTAACTCGTGTTCAATTCTTAGATTTGAATTCATAACGCAATGTAATCTAACAAAATTTCATCCATTTGTGGGGTTTCAATTAAAAATGTTAGAGACAATCCTAAGTCTGCAAAATGAGAAGAGAAATGTTGTTTTTGACAGGAATTGAAAATACTGGGACTAACAATTCATATCTTTCAAGAGACTCAAGTGATGATAAAGCTGACTGCTGGACGCAATCGTTGGTCTTGAAATGGCTGATGCCTATCTGAAATAAATTGTGTGTCTACTAACAAAATGCGTAAGACCAGTAAGTTTTTAGTAATGCATAATTATATCAAATGTATTCAGAATGAAAGACTTCACAGGCTATCCCCAGAAAATTCAATATGTGCGTTTTATTAGTTATTCAAAAATTCTAAACGTATAATATTATTAACAGAATCGTTAGTCCTCTTTGGGAGAATAAAAACTAACAAAATATTTACATTTAAAGAGTTGCTTAAGGTAGGTGGAACGTTTTGAAACCCTAGTGTTGCATCCTTCAAGAAACTGAACTAAAAATACGAAGTTTTGAATTATTACGCACACATACACACTATTCTGAAAATTATGTTTTTTGTTCAGTAGACCTCAAGACATTTATAGGCGCGAACCCTCGCTTTAGAATTTTTGATTGAAATAAGATATTTCTTCTACTTACTATAGGAAGCTGTGTCTGTGTGTGTGTGTGTGTGTCTCTCTCTCTCTCAACTCTAGACTTTGAATTTAAATTCATCATTTTCCAAAGGTGCAGCACCAAGATTTTCAAGAAAATCTCCTCACCCCAAACTCCTTTTTACATGAAAAATTTTCAGTATTTTTTATTTTGTCAAAAATAGCTCTAACGATTTTAATTTAAATACCGCATGTTTAACGCATATTTATATATACCAGGTGAGTCAGCTGCCCCTCTGTATTCGTATCTATGCAACACGCAGTTTATAAACTAATGTGAAAACTTTGACCCTTTTATCAAACTGTTATTGTAGCTCTGTCCTTCTATTCGATACTATACACAACCACCATTAAGGATTAAAGGCCTGAATGACCCAAGGAGCCGCAAAATGTTTTAAAAAGACGACTTTTCAGGAATATAATGCTTGCAAGCAGATAGAGGTATGTTTTCTCGAAGAGCTGGAGGCAATACGTGCGTTATGGCCGAGTGGATTAGCTGCCGGTATGTGGTAAAGCAACGGTTAGCTTCCGAAGTTCGAATCTAATACAAGCATCAAATTGTTTTGGTTATTTTTTTCTTTCTCCTTGCGTCTATTTTCTGTATTTTAGCATACTAATCTATTTATATTTGTTTATGGCTCTCCTGTGAGCCAAAGACACAAGAATTACAATCAGATAATTGTGTATATCATGCTTACTATAATAATCTGTACCTATCTGGTATTGTAAACCGTGGCACGTAGTTAGCTTTTATTGTTTTGGGCACATATCGACTATATTAAATCTAACAGCTTTTGTTTCATGTTAAAACCTATGTATCACTTCTACTGACAAAGGATTTGTAAATGCGCCAATAAATTGTTAAAGAGCGTGGATTTCATCAACGAAGTAAATGTTCAAAATGACGACTCCCTTCATCAGTGCACTTTTATGTACGTTGCCAGAAAGACCTTCTTGCATGTTGTAACATGCCCGGTGTAATCTGCCTGCATTCTTCACGTATGAGTGCCCGGAAATGATTTGGGCTTTGCGCTTCTTCTTTGCGGTAGAAAAAGATGGCGATTATTCTATTTTGTACACACTTATAATGTTTTCAAAAATGTGCTTTGTATGATAATATAAATTATAGGCCAAAAGATATAAAATAAAAGCTAATAATTTTTTTTAAATTAACACGACGGATTTGAACCCGCACTAAAGCGGCACAGAAGTAAAGCAACCATGTTAATACCATTCGGCCAATGCCACGTTGCTAGTTGGGATTCCTATAGGAATTAATAATAGCAAAACTCAACCCCACCTCAAATCTTTACATGCTTTTTGCAACTTCATACAGCGTTTGGAGGTCATTTTGGTAACTTTAACTCAAAAAAACAAACTTCATCAGCCATTTTAATTACTGCATGAACTGAAATATGCCATAGTTCGTGGCAGAAGAGAAATTATCTACCTAATGCTTAGCATTGTTTGACAGGGCTGTACAACGAACCTTTGTTGGCTGGCGGCTTAAATCCAATTGGTCGCATTGCTAGATCTTCCATTTTGTTTTCAAATAGTTTTGTCAACCGATGTATGTGTTAAGTTGTTCCTTCTGGAGCGTTTTAAAAGGTGTGTGTCAATGTATGCTAAAGAATAAAAGTTTGTAAAATCAGCTTAAAGTGCCACTGAAGCTCCCAGTATCAGGGTGGGATGTTTTTTGGCATCGACATACATGACGATAGCATTCTGTCCCGTAAAACACTTAGGCACCGAGTTATCTATCCCTCCTCTATAAAGTGTAATGCAAATCAGCCTTTAGAAGGAACTCAAGAAAGGCTTAAGTCACATGTGTTGCTTAGCACGTTGCATAAATTCAAAAATAAATAGGAGCAGCTGACTCAGCTGGTATATATAACTGGTAAAGTGTAAGAATGCTTGCCACGCAAAATACTGATCTCGAAAAAATGCACAATTTACAATATTAAACAAAATGTTTGTAGCATTAATTATTTTCACGACATTCTTTGCTATTAGTTTGAATTTCAAATACTTTATTCCTTTTTGAAGTTCTAAGTCGCCATTGGCCTTTTCTCCCCTTTTGCATTTCGTTTCTTTCTTGTGTTCATATAATGGGTATGGTATATCAAGGTCAGCATAATTATAGAGATAAATGATGTAGAATTATTTAATTTTAAACATTTGACAAGTACTTCAGTCTCCTGTATCTCCCTTGCACCTACAATGAAATTTATAATGATACTATTTCTACAAACGTTTATCTCGATTAACATGAGATAGGAAGATAGGTTTTTGTAAGAATAATTTGTAGAAGAGAAAATCTTTAAAGTGGAAACATTTTTTTTATAGACTCATTAAGCAAACTCCTGTAAAATTGTATTGTTGTGTTTCCTCGACTCTTTCGGAAGATTGTTTAATGACTGTTCCCCATTTATCACCCTTGTGGTGTTGGCACACCTGTTCTACTGCTTCAATAAAGGAGTTGTAAAACATGCCGATGCGTTTGTCAATATTACTTTCTGCTTTTTGGTACAGATCTTAATTCAGCAGCGAACTTTGTGTGGGTGCCTCGCCCACCTCTAGCCTTCTTTATTATCCGTTGTTTATTTTCGTTTCCAACCCTCCTCCCTCTCACGTTCGCTGGTTTTCTCTAGTGAACAGAGGCTGCCTCGAAACTTAATTCCGCGAATTTTCAACCGGGGTTGGAAATTCCTTTGTATTTGTTCTGCTGTAACCAGACATACAATGGTCATTAAAATAATTACGTACTGAATTTTAAAACTGCGGCAATTTTCTTAACGTGAAATTGAATTAAAACCTGGTGTGAAGTATTCACCTGCGTTTCTCTACTCGCTCTTCTACAAACTATTCTAACAAAAGCTTGTTAATCTATCGACTGCTTATTTTCACATTTACACATGTAGTTGTTGGATACAGTAGGTAAGACGATAGTCAGATATTTAAACAGTGTATCGCTATGTGATGCTTTGAAATTCCACGCTCTTTGCATGACAACGAGAGGGAAAAAAGAAAGTAAGAAAAAGAACAACCACTTTCCATTTGAGCAAAGTATAAGTATTTTAAAATTTAAACCAATAACAAAGAATATCTGGGAAATGGCCAACTCCCAGAAAATGTAATAATAATAACAATAATAAACAGTCTGCTTTGACTTGTACATTTTTGTGTAGTAGGATTTTGTCTAACCGTTCCCCCCAAGGCCCGGGTTCGATCTCGGGGACTCGCATGTGGAATTTGTGGTGGACGAAGCGGCGTCTGGGCGGGTTTACTCCGGTTTCCCTCGCTATTCGTTTCACCAATTCTTCCATCTATTTCGTCTTTATTTCATATCGTCTTCCTCACTCTCATAGCTTGCTCTAACACATCATCGGGACTCTCTGCAACTGCCGGACAGTCTTGTAGAGGTCTTAGCGGATGATAAGCAAGCGGTTGATAGGAACTTTAATTTTGTTTCAAAAGTAAATTTCCAAATGCAGATTTAGTCATCCTAACAGCACGTTCTTCATACTGATCGGTTTAGTTATATATATTTGTTTATGACTTGTGCTATGTTTTATATTGATATTTTTCTCTGGCTTTTTCTTTGATTTTATTGATTTATTTTTTATTCAGGTATATCTCCGACCTTTGCCATGAAATTTTCTACTGATCTTTATCTCTGGCCTTTGCCATGATCTGTCTTAGAAGGGCTCTCTCATAGCTGGCTAAGGGCCCATCTCCCGTTCCGGGTTCCTCGTTCTCTCATTCAATGTTCGTCTGCTCCTCCAAAGGATTCTCTCTGACTCTAGGCACGGCTGTAAAATCCTACATACGAAGAGGGTAAGTCGACTAAGTAAGATTTTGTCTAAACGAGCGAAATGGCTCAGGCGGTAACGTCTGTGGTTCTGCTTTCAGGACGTGGCGTGTTCAAGGTTCCGGGAGGATTCAATCTGACTGATTTTTAGGGGAAGTATTGTATTCTACCCAAAAATTCGATACCGAGATTTCACCGGAAATACATGTTTTGAGACCCCCTGAATCCAAAAAAAGCATTTTAGGAAACATGTCCGTGTGTGTGTGTGTGTGTGTGTGTGTGTGTGTGTGTGTGTGTGTGTGTGAACAGCATAACTCAGAAACGAACGGTCGGATAAACATCAAACTTGGTATTTAGGTTCAGTATCTTCCAGAGATGCGACACAAAGGTTTTCAAGAAAATCCCCCACCACAGATTACCCTTTACATGGAACATTTTTCGAAAATTTTAATTTTCTCAAAAATGGCTCTTAACGATTTTGATTAAAATATCATATGTTTAAGATATTTTTATGACAAATGAAATGTATATTTCGGAAGCCTCCAAAAGTATTCTTCATTGTGAACGACTTTTGCATAACTGTTAAACCATAAGAGATAGACAAAATTCTACTACACAAAAAATGTAGATCGCGTTAAAATACAAAACTTATATCACATACATTATTTTTGTAGAGTGAATCATTTTCGAGATATTGCTTGTTATTCCCTTAAATGTTCCAATACTTATACCTTTTCTCAAATTCGTTATTCGTTTTTTTTGTCCTGGCAACCACCTCTTAAAATATTTGACAATCGCTTAAACCTAACAATTCCCCCTTGCATCTACAGGAAAATTAGCACTAAGATTAACATCTCGATATCTCGATTAACATGAAGCATATGGAGAATAAGCGTTTGTAAAAATAGTTTGTACAAGAGTAGAGAAAGTCATGTGGGTGTAACACATCAGAATTTTTTTTTCGGTTTTCCTCGATCGCTACGTGAACACTGGGTTGGATAATTTGTTCCACAAATGTTCTTATCATCCCTTTCTTTCGTCAGTACATTTCGTTTCCTTCTTCACCGTCATACCAGGCATTGGGCTACCATCCATCCTGGATATGCTATGATCCAGAGTTTGCTTGCTGCTCGACAGGCTACTGACCCAAGGCATTGGCTTGCAAGTCCTTGGGAGTGTAAATCCTACAAAGAGCAGGGTGATTGGTTAAAAAAGGAAGATTCTCTCTCTTAGGTTTTACAGTTATCATACAAAAGTCATTCAGAATGAAGAGGACTTCACAGGCTATTAGCAGAAAATTCAATATGTACATGTCAATCATCATGCAAATTAGACACATCATGGGTAGTTTAAGCTCGTTGATTTACCTGAGACAGTGTATGCAAGAAAATGTCCTTAGTTATGTAGTCGCCTTCCTCTACCATCTATTTTGTTGCTTTAAGTTTTGGTGCAATATGGAACTTACGGTTGTTCTTTGAGTGTACACGTAGTCATTGTGATGCTGGAATGTTGTTCTTAGTTGCATTGTCGCCTTCCTGTACTATCTATCTTTATTTCTGTTGTACTGTATGTGAAACTATGTTTGCAACTGAGGTAAATCACGAAAAAAGGCCCGGTAAAATGACCTCTGCATGGAAATTGAATGCACGACGTCCCTAATTCGAGTCACAAACACTACTGCACGAGTCATCTCTCTGAATTGAATTGTATTTATGGACGCTCTTTAACTGCTGTGGTCCTTAGCGTCCCATTCAATTTTGCTCACAGGCCTCTTGATCAGGCTTGAGGTTCTTTTACAGGCCGTAAATCTACGACACGGCACCACCGGCTTTACTTCCCTTCCGATGGAAGCCATGCAAAGGATTTTTACGCCCGAAAAAATCCATCGCCCTCTGCCGGGTTTGAACCCGCGACCTCGGGAACTAGAGGCTAGCATGGTAACCACTCATCACGGAGGACAACAGTCATTTCTCTGGATAACTATACAGGTTCTCGTGGTAACTGATTTATGACTGAGTGTATAAGTGACTATATATAGTGGCTATGTCCAATTTTTTCAACTGTAAGTTTTCTCAGTTCTCACCGTTACTGTTTCGATTTTATGTAATTCATCTTCACTGGGAGTTCACTTCACTAATGTCACTTCACTGAGGTGAAGTAGTTCAATTCTCGGTCCCTTTACTTCCTTCGTGACATAGTCTCTACACACCGGGCGGTTCACACCATTCGTTGCTCCGCATTATCATTCGCTGCACGTCACCATAGCCGTAACCTGCTCGGAGAATCGCACGTGATATTACCCAACAAGCGCGCTCACCAACTCGCTCGCTGACTGCCCAAACCAACTACACTCAGCGACTCGCACTCGCACTCAATTCACAGTTAACTCGTCTCGACTGCCACTGCCTCAACTCCGCACATTGGCATACTGCGCAACCGACCCGACTCCGCGAGAGCGCTCGCTTATATATTCACTGGAAGCTTAATGTTGTCGAACGTTCTGGAACTACTTCTACATAGTTTCCGAAGAGAGGGGAAGAGGCTTCCAGAAGGTTCTATTTATCCTACGACACCGCGCCCGGTGTTTACGCTGGCGAGCGGCCGTAATGGTTGTTTTCTCCGACCGCCCGACATCGATCTCCCGATAACTATGGGGCATAGCCGCTGCGTCATAATATATATGTATATGGTTGGTTGGTTGGTATCTAATGTTGCACATTTGACAATGAAGCCATTCGCTCTCTTCAACACTAGTATTGGTATGTTGATCGAAAGCTGGACAGTAGATTAAAATTAAATTTAGTTTTGTTTATGGTCGCTCTTTAACTACCATGGTAGTGAGTGTCCCATTGTATACTGGGCGTGAAATACCGAAATTTTGCTCAGAGGCCACTTTATCAGGCGTGAACTTTTTTTATGTGCTGACTTTACTTCCCTTCCGAAGAAAGCCACACTAAAGAAAATATCCAGCGTCCTCCGCGACTTTGGGAACTGGAGGCTAGCGTTGTGCCCCTAGACCATGGAGGGCGGCACTGGGCAGTGGAGTAGGTAGTTTCTCTGCTATGTAATAGCCTACAAGCTGCTATGGAGGATTTGCTCGGTAGTGTTGTAATTTTATTATTATTATTATTAATTTATTTATTTATTTATTTAAACATACATTCTGTCGAAAGTATGTACAAAAACAAAACTCGTAAATACTGTGCGTATAAGCGTATGCAACCTTTTTAAAATAAAGACTTCTGCTGCGATACATTCACACGACTTTCACTACTAGTGACAAATTCACATACCTACATCCGTTACACACTGTTTTTCTTTCAGACTCCGAGTGCCGGTCAAAGCAGCTTGGAATGCCGCCGAAAGTTATGAGTAATACCTCCGCAGCCACCTCACGTTATAATAATTACAGTTACAATTAAAATGACAATAAGCACATACTTTATCATAAAAGATGTTGGAAATGTCCCCTATCCACACATTTCTGCCATCCTATCATGAAATTTTCACTTACACTGGAGAGTTCAAAATCCGAAATTGAGCGAATTTCTCACCTGATGTTTTCTTCTAGTTATTTCAAAATTTGGGCGTTTGTTGCATACAATTCATTTTTAAAGTCCTTCCACAGATAAAAATCGCGTATAGTTATCTATATCAGAGGATATAATAGGTACCCTATCTGCATAAATTCTCTGAATTTAATTTAATTACTTAACAACTTGCGCGGCAGCGGAGTCTTGTTGGCAAAAATCAGACTAGCATTCAACGTCGGCCAGCTGTTCAAAAAATGATGAAAGTCATTAATCTGTGTATCTTATTATTCTATGTGCATTTACTGTACACAGTAATTTCCGAGTCATGTAAGGGAATCTCGTGTGTAAAATCGGGTTTCTCTGTGCTTCAATATCTGTTATTTTGCGACGAAATTAACCATCTAAATAGAACCATGCTTCTCAGAGAAGGATGTTAAGTGTGTGTCATTTACTCTATCGTTGACATTTCGCAAATTACAGAAATTTATCCGGCTCTGATGATCACGTAAGAAAAATAAAATGTATGCAACACACACCCCATCATTGGAATAACTACAAGAAAACATGAGGCGAGATATTGAACTCTGGAGTGTCAATGAAAGTTACCTGAAAAGATGCCAGAAATATGCGGATTGAGGACAGCACTTTCAGCATATTTTATGATAAGGTATGGGCTTCCTATAATTGTTATTGTAACTGAGAACAGGGGGTGGTTGCGGGAGTCCGAGCTGCGGTGGCCGGCGCGTGAACAGCCATGCGGTGGCCGCACTCTGAAACAAAACCACTGTATATCACAGTACTCGCATAACAAGTGAATCTTCTATCCTCGTTGCGTTTTTATACATTTTTACTTAGAAATTGTTTCAAATTAAGCAAGAAGTCGTCGGGTACATCATACGGAAACAGCATTCAAATGTTTAATGGTAGCAACTAGCAAGAAAGTGAAAACCCGTAGTGTAAAAATTATAACATGGAATATTTCGAAAACGGCTAAAACCATAACTAACATAAATTTTCTTTTTAATGTGTAATGATTTCCTGCAGCACTTTTTTTATTCCTTGTGGTTACCTATTCAACAAAATTCTATCAAATAAAGATAGTTCCACGTGTATTTCAAGAAGTTTAAAAATAAATATTTTATTTCTCATATCATCTAAACATTTGGCATTTTAATCAAAATCTCTTTTTCATATAAAGGGTAGTTAAGGATGGGGTGATTTTCTTGAAAATTCGCCTCTCGCATCCTTAGGATATTTTAATTTAAACACTAAGCTTGGTGTTTGTCCGACATTTCGTTTGAGTTATGCTGTTCTCAAACACACACATACACACGCAGACATTTTCCCCCCTAAATATGCCCATTTTTGGTGCAGTTGACATATCCATGTATTTCCCATGTAACTGGTGCCAAGTTTTTGAGTGAAATATACTTCCACTACCTATTATAGATACGTAGTAGAGAAAGTAAAAATTGAAACATATTGTGTGTAATGTATTTTTCCAGAAACAGGTTATCTATTTCTTGTGACTCAATCAAATAAAGAGGTGACCATATGTTATTCGTAGCAAATTTAAAAAATACATTTTAAGTGTCATACAAACGTCTTAAACATTTGTCATTTTAATCAAAATCGTTAGAGCCATTTTTGAAAAAATAAGGGCAACTAAAGTGGGGGATTTTATTGAAAACTCGTGTAATATCATTATAACGTGCTGAACTTAAATACTAATTTTGGTATATATCAGATTTTTCATTTTGAGTAAGGCTGTATACACACAAAACCTTTATTCTAAAAATGATTTACTCTTGGGGGAGGGGAGATTCAGTAGAT
The DNA here is from genome assembly GCA_030765065.1 of Deroplatys truncata. Taxonomy (NCBI): domain Eukaryota; kingdom Metazoa; phylum Arthropoda; class Insecta; order Mantodea; family Mantidae; genus Deroplatys; species Deroplatys truncata. The sequence continues at coordinate 49,980,230 of CM060986.1, forward strand.
TTTAAAACGTGTATTTCCGGTGAAATTTTGATACCTAATTTCTGAATGGAGTACAGCACTTCTCTACCTGCTAAAGGTAAGTGGCAGAGAAAGCAAAGATAAGCAGGTATGCAGTGCAGGAGTTATTTTTCAAACGTGCAGTAGCGCACAAACATTTAACGATTTCAGGACATCCCTAACCACTAAAGCATTCCTGTGTTCTCCTGAAAGATTTGGAAAACATCGTCATTAGAGAAGACGGCGGTTGTGTATAAATAAGCGTTTGACGAACGGAGTATTATGACATCAAAGAGAAAGCGAGTTTTATAACGGAAACCAAAGACAAGCGAAGAGCGCACAAACACAAATATCTAAACCATGCGATTTTGTCCTCGTTAAGTTCCTTTTCTCTCTGTTTTATTTTACATCGCTTTAACTACGCGCTCATATCGCGAAGGATCTGTTAGGAGATGCCTCGTGTCTTGCCGGCGGACAGTTATCCTTCTAGGTATCATCCCTGTACCATACCATCTTGCTTGTTGACCAGAGGCCTTGGTGCTGAGCAATTGTACCTCTACTTCTATACGTAACGGACAGATGTCAGCTTCTACACGTGTCCACAAGGACTTAGTGCTAGTTAACTCTATCTCTGATTCTATACGTCTCCACAGAGGCCTTGCTGCTAGACAACTGCACCTCTGCCCCTTTACTGACAGGCAGATGATAGCTTCGAATGTGTATCCACAGAGACCTTAGTGCCAGGCAACTATACCTCTGCTTCCACACCTGCCTGGCAGATAGCAGTAGGGTGCCATTCAGTCTAAATGGTTTCATTATCTGTGGATAGATGACACAGCATTCGCTATTACCATCTACTTCCATTATTACTTACTCTACTACGTAGAGTAAGTAGGGGGAAGTATTAAATTCCACCCAAAAATTTGATACTGAGATTTCACCGGAAATATATGTTTTGAAGCTCCCTAAATAAAAAAAAAGCATTTTAGAAAAAGGTCCGTGTGTGTGTCTGTGTGGATGTGTGTCTGTGAACAGCATAACCCAAAAACGAAAGGTCGGATAAATACCAAACTTGTTTCAAAGATGCGACACGAAGATTTTTAAGAAATTCCCCCTCCCCAGACTACGCTTTACATGTAACATTTTTCAAAAATGTTTATTTCCTAAAGCATGACTCTTAACGATTTTGATTAAAATATCATATATTAAAGATACTTTTATGACGAATTAAACGTATATGTTGCATTTTATGAGAATGTCCCCAAAACTGCTCTTCATTCTGAATAGCTTTTGCATAACTGGTAAACCGTAAGAGCTAGACAAAATTTGACTACACAAAAAAAATTGTAGATCGCGTTGAAACCTACAATTTATGTCATATACATTCTTTTTGTGGAGTGTCCCATTTCCAAGATATTCCTCTTATTTGTTTGAATTTTCCAATACCTATGCTTTTTCTCAAATGGGAATTCGTTATTCGTTTCTTTGTCCTGGACTTGCAAAGAGAATGGAATGCGCCACATAGCAACCAGCGTTAAAATATTTGACCATCGCTTAAAAGCTACCATATTTCCCTTGCATCTACAAGAAAATTACCAATAAGATTGACATCTCGATATCTCGATTAACATGAAGCATATGGAGAATAAGCGTTTGTAAAATAGTTTATACAAAAGTAGAGAAAGTCGTGTGAGTGTAGCACATCAGATTTTTACTTCTGTTTTACACATAAAATGAAACTTTGGATCGTGGTATTAAATACCCAATCCGTGTTCACCTCGGTGATTGAGGGGACATTATGAAAAAAAAAAGGGGGGGAAAGGTCGATTGGTTGGCCCACTTGATTTGAACTCGTACTCGTAAGTTGTCTCAGACTTTCCGGTACAGAAACTAAGGAAAAAATATTTACATCCTTTCGTTAAGAAACCTCGAACCAGTGATCAAACTGGTATGTCTATCAACCAATCATATCTGCCTATCACCACAGCACTGAAACTTGATCATGGCTTCTTTGTTAATGTAATTTTTACTTTCTCTACTACGTATAGTAAGTAGGGGAAGTATTGTATTCCACCCAAAAATTCAATACCGAGATTTCACCGGAAATATATGTTTTGAGACCCCCTGAATTAAAAATAAGGATTTTTGGAAACATGTGTGTGTGTGTGTGTGTGTGTGTGTGTGTGTGAACGCATAACTCGGAAAAAACAGTCGGATAAACACCAAACTTGGTATTTAGGTTCAGTATCTTCCAGAGATGCGACACGAAGGTTTTCAAGAAAATTCCCTCACCCCAGATTACCCTTTACATGGATCATTTTTCGAAAATTTTAATTTTCTCCAAAATGGCTCTAACGATTTTGATTAAAATATCATATGTTTAAGATATTTTTATGACAAATAAAATGTATATCTTGAATTTTCTGCGAATGTCTCCAAAAGTATTCTTCATTGTGAAAGACTTTTGCATAACTGGTAAACCATAAGAGATACACAAAATTTTACTGCGCAAAAAATGTAGATCGCGTTAAAATACACAATTTATGTCATATACATTTGTTTTGTTAAGTGGACCATTTTCGAGATATTGCTTGTTATTCCCTTAAATTTATCAATACTTATTTCTCAAATGGGAATTCGTTATTCATTTTTTGTCTTGGATATGCAAAGAGTATTAATCTGTGGCAAAGAGAATGGTGCTGCACCTAGCAAGCAGCTATTAAGATATATGTCTATGCTTAAAGGCTACTGTATTTCTATATTGCCCTTGCAAATACAAAGCAAGGGGAACATAGTACGCCTTAAGCGATACTCAAATATTTTTAGAACTGGTCGCTATGTGTAAAATGTAATTCTGCAAATGTTTATCTCGATTAATATGAAATAGATGGAGAATAAGAGTTTGTAAAAATAGTTTGAACAAGAGTAAAGAAAGTCATGTGAGTGTAACATATCAATTTTTTTTTTTTTTTTGCTGCAGATGTTTTCAATAATACTTTTGTTATCAAAGAGCTTAAGTGAAAAAATTTCACGTGTTGCATTCGAGTGATTTTCTCTACTCCCTCTTCTACAGACTATTCTTACAAAAGTTTCTTCTTCTATGTATTTGTTAATCGAGACAAACTTTCATTACACATTCCATTGTCACTCTAAGGAAGATACAGTAAACTAAAGCGATAGTCAGGATATTACAAAGCGAGTCGCTACGTGATGGCTTCGAAACTGTTCCTTCAGTGACCATGCGAAAAAAAAAAGAACAGGAAGTTACTAGTTGAATGAATAAATAGAGAACCTGAAGAAGGCACCTTGCACCTCGATCCAACGCGGATCTTTTGTGCTTACCAGTACCACACCCAAGAGGAGATGTAAGAACCTCAGGAGGCAGTTCGGTCGGTCGGCCGTCCAACAGCTAGCACAAACGTCGCTGACGACTCCAAGCTTGAGACCCGGTCACACCGGCGAACCCGACCCACCTGAGGCGGCTCAGGCAAGGCTGCCATCTGGTAATGCCAAGAACTTCCCAACGAGCAAACGTCTGTGCAAACTGTCTGACACGGACCGACACTAAATAAAACTGAGTTTTATTTATGGACGATCTTTAACTACTGTGTCTATTAGCGTCCCATTCCATATTGGACGTGAAAGATCGGAAACTTTGCCCAGAAGCCTCAGGCTTTTACATGCATCTACGACACGGGACCACCGACTTTACTTCCCTTCCGAAGGAAGCCATGCTAAGGATTTTTAGCCCGAAAAAAATCCGTTTATCTTCGCGACCTCGGAATTAGAGACTAGCATGGTACCCCTAGACCCGGAGGACGACCCGACCGACACTGAACAGACTCTAAGCTTACAAACATGAAAGAGCAAGCAAATGATAGGAAATGAGGGAAAAAATTCGTGGTAGAAGAAAGAACACCCCTGTATTTGTCTTGCCACCATGAAAAACCCATAATCAGAGTGGCTAGCCCAGGAGTCGAACCCAGGACTCACAAATGCGAGCCTTCCATGTTACCGCGGAGCCATCTCGCTTGGTATTCTAAAAGTCAAACCAACAAAAAATATCTCGGAAACTGTTAATGTCAAAAAACATTTATTATATATAAACTATGTGTTTTAACGAGATTTACATTTACTGTCCGTAAAAGTTTGTCTTCTCTTAGGGTTTGCCAATTATACAAGGATTAGGAGAATTCAACGTGGAGGGGGTTTAGCACATCGACCTACAGAGATCTACTGTAAATATGCCCCGGACAGGAGGGATGAGGTGAAAGGAGACAGAGGACGGTCGGATCAGGGGCACGACAGGCAGACGGCAGGGTCCCTACCATTTACAGATTTAAACTCCCCGGGTAGGCACAGGTGCAGCCGACTTCCCCCGTGGGCTTACACATCCCCTGGGGGCCCCAGACTCGCAGACCGCCCCCATTGGGGGGTCAGTATATTACTGACATGCAGTATCCACAGAGCATCGTTTTCCCCTGCCATGCACACACCGAGTCCTCCCACCAGCACGCACAACCATAACCCTGAAAGAGACTAAGCAGATGAAAGATGAAAGGAAATGTGAATGGAGGCAAAATGGAAGGACAAGAAACTCGGGTACTTTATGATCCTTCGGGAATCGAACCCGCGACTTCCCGACTGTGGGACACAGACGTTTCACTTGGTTACCAATTATACAAAACTCATTCTGAATGAAGAGGACTTCACAGGTTATTCCAGAGATTTCAAGATATACATTTTAAAATACTTCAAGAATGAAAGAGAAAGTCATGTGAATGCCAATGATCAGATTTTTTTAACTATGAGTCATACTTATTTTAGCTCTCTCATATTTAGACTCTGCTGTGAGTAAAGAATGATACGTTGGGCCCAGCCGGTTATCCAACCCGATACCACTGGGTTGAAGAGCCAAAACACTCGTCAATCGGCTACAGAGGCAGTTGAGAAAAGTTCACGTTAAATTCTTGAGTAGAAATAATCCCAAATTAAGCAGTATGAACTTGTTGCATACATGACACTGAAAGTAAAACACAACTGTTTGCATATCAGTTTTATTATTGATTAACCCAAGGTGGCAAAACAAAAACGCGAGAGACCGCAATCGGGAAACTTAAAATATGTAAGAATATTTCGAAAACGGCTGATGCTACATAATTTTTGTCAGAAAAGGATTTTGAAGACTATTTTTCAATTTCACCCCATATAGGAGTATTTTATTCCAAAATCAGTGCTGTTTTTTTAAAACATTAAAAATAATAATTATGTTCCATGTTTGGCGAAAATGTTTGCAAGCATTCTCAAAATATTCTTTTTTTTTAAAATAGAACATTTTTTATTTAGATAAGTTTGTTTTTGAGCTAGGTTTTTCACACATATGAGAATATGCTTTCTAGGTGGAAATCGATAATTGAATTTCCTGTGAAATTAAAAGGACATGAAAGACTTTCCGTGCCCCGAGGGGGTCTAAGAGATTGCCAATTGGTATTAGTAGCTGTCAACTGCAGGATGTAAATGTTAGCAGGGCCACCTGGAGTGTGTCGATTAAAGAGCTTTTATTTCGTCAGCAGCCGGTGAAGAATGGGGAGCTGTTCAACGAACTGGAACATTATTGAAACAGAAGGAAATCAGATAATGAACTACTGTTTGTAATGTTGATTATAATCTTCGCGACGAGATGGCGCAGTTGTTTCAAACAAAAGGTGCCTGAGTGACAGCAACAAGATGCCGACCTGTTTCTTGCCTTTGCAGACTCCGGGACACGAACTCGGGCCCGAGGAGCGCAAGGCAGAGCAGCGACAGGATGAGGACTCGGAAGCGAGGTGTGGGTGGTGTTTCTTCAGACCACGGCTATTGCAGAGGTACAGGACGGCCAAATGGGTCCTATTCTGGCTGTGTTGGGCTGGAGCTGTACAAGGTAAGTGGAAATGTACAGTTACATACAACAAAGTTTGTCCTCATAGAGGTATTTCAGTTGGTAATGAAATGTCAAGCAGTATCTTATTCTTGTATTGCTTTCTTTCCTCTTTTTCCTGCTTTCAACAACTTCATGTTCTGATTAACAACTGAATAATCCTCTGCAATAACTTAAGTTTACCTAAAATATGTTAAAATGTGATGCAGTAATTTGTATCACAAATTATTTAAATGTAAAGAATGATTATAATATGAATATGCATTTTTATGTGACATTGATTTAAGATGTTTGTTGATTGTAATTATTGTTGAGAAGTAAGTTTATACTGCCTTACTGAAACTGACAATAATAGCGTGCAATAATGCAGCGAGCGGGTGAGCTGTTTATCATTATTAGAGACGAAGTTACGTAATGTTGGCGCGTTTTTCTTTAGAATTTGCTGGAACATTTTTCCTAAAGCATATGTATTCATAATTTTCATTGGATATAAAACTAGACGCTAATGTTGGCGCGTTTTATTAGCCAATAGCAACTCAGTTATAATCTTTAGGCATATCGGGGTGTAGGAGTATAAAAAGGGCTAGGTTAGAGATAGACGCCGTCAGTTCGTCGAAAACATTTGTACGTTACACGTCGCCTCAGTCCAGCAGAAATATTTGTACAGTACATGTCGGCTATCGATTTGCAAGTTACGCGTAGCAGAGTTATGAAAAATCTAAAGTGTTGTAAAGTTAATTATACAAAAGGTTGAAAAACGCGAATTAAAAGTGATCAGTAATGAAGTTATTATAACAGTTTCAGTTTGGCGAGTGTCAAGATCAATGTGTAAATGTGATAGTGAATGTGTTCGACAATAAAAAGTATAAAACAAATTCCCTCATCAGTGTTATCTTTGGATAAAAGATTCCTTTCCGTTTACACAACCTGTATAAAGAGAAGTGCTCGAACAAAAGGATAATAGCTAGCCGGAGGACAGTGAACCAAAAATTAAATAAAATAACATTAGCATTCTTTCAAACAAACACTAATACTGCCGCAAATTGCTAACGCCAGATGGAGCTAACAAACCTAACAAAGAATCACGTCACAAAATGGCTTCACCACGTGAAATAAACACAGATACACAAACATTATAAATAATACCGTCGCAAATTGGCTCCCAAACGTGGGGCTCAACAAATTAAATAATATTACAAGTATACCACTTCAAATGTTAGTATAAAAAATACACTGTACTACATTCATATACGAGGCCAGTTATATGCTGACTTACAGTACGTAGTGTTTAAGTTGAAACATGGCCATTTTGACGCTACCTGACCGGTTTAGGAGGCAGGGGTACGCTAATGACGGTCCGAGTGCTGAGAAACCCTGCCCCTTCACTACCTAGTTTTTCAGTATCAGCTGTAGTGTTGTTGCAAGTTGCAGTTTAGGCAGTGAAATATGAAAGTATCCTCATGTCTTTGGCCGTCCTTACTTCGCTGACTTTCGTATTGTTACAAGCGGATGTTGGTTGTTCTTTTCTAAATTTCATGCTTCAACCTAACCCAAATTTTAAGCAAGAGTTGTAAGTTGTAGCGTTTTGCCGGCTACTTGTGGGTATCTCACCTGCGTCGTTGTATGGGTATTCTTCAGAAAGCACTTCTCGTCGATCTCAGGGTCAACTTTCGATGAATTGGCCTGAAATTCCCTACAATTGTGGTCAGGGTAGGTTTGCGGGAGTGGTGACACCAGGATATTGCCTTGAAAGAAACACTCTTTTCACTTTTCTCACTCTTTATGCAAGAAATCCTGCAAAATTCATTGATATTCCCCCAACACGTGCGGTTCTTTTAGCACTGTCTTCCCACTATTGTCTCTTAGAACACTAAAAGTTTGCTCCGGCTAGTTATTTAATATCTCGGTGCTCTATCACCGTTCTCTAGATTTGCGCGAGCTTGAAATAGTCACTTGACTAATATTAACTCGTTTATGAGCTTGGATATAATTATATCGAAGAATACGTTAGCACATATATAAATGTTTCTACCTACATCACTTTATAATTGCATAATTCCGTGGCACTTAGCAAATTTCGGAACTTAGCGTCCTTTTCTAACCCGGAGCGCTACGTGTTACCTCAACGAAGAATCTTGACAAACTGTCCTAAAACCACGCTCGCATTCACAAATAACAAAACTGCTCGCCTTCAAATTTTGTACATGTGACTGCGTCTTCCTATGTTTCTATTGGTTCTCACACTAATTTTCTACATTTATTGGTTCCCTGGTATTCAAAGCCTAACTTTAAGAAATATCCGTTGCCTCATAGCGTCTGTTTAGTCTTAAAACTTGCCTCATTCCCACGAAGTACAAAAGAAGGTTTTGATTTTTACGGCCCCACGCTGGGAAAACATAATGGCCAGTCTAAAACGAAGCTACTTTTATTTTGCCTAAATCTTGCAGTATTTCTTAAGCAATTACGCCATTATTTATTTAACAATATTATTGAAACTTTAAACATATTTACAGCTTCTGAAGGGCTTTCGATTGATACACTTTTTAATTCTATGGCTTTTAAAATTATGGAAAGTTATCAAATTGAATGTTAATTAATTATTAATAATTCCTAAACTATACTTATTATATTTACTTTTTATGTATTCTTAATCAGGCGGAAATATCGCTACAAAGTTTCAAGTAAAGGCTATGAGATTAGGCAGTTATGCTTGCTCAAAGGAAAGGGACCTCTCCGTGGACATCAGTGGGCTGCTTAGTCGACGGATCGTTCATCGCCTATCTAGGTAGCTCCAGCAGTGGCTCTTTGAGCCTGCAAGTGTTAGACTTCCGCGAGTCTCTGTGGCCTACCTGCCTGCGGCCTGTAGCATCATGTGGTTCCTTTACTTCATGCCCTCCTCCTGTAGGAGTGGTGGCCACAGTACACCTATGTAGGTCACAGTGAGCGAGTTTTCCCGCTCCATTATATAACCTATACCTTTACCCTACCAGTGTAATGGTTGGCATTAGCTGGCTGCCAGAGGGAGGGGCTATATTTTTCACCACCAATATAAATAGCTTTTTATACATGTCACCATACAAGAGTTAGTGTACTTCATGTCGTGTTGTTTTCACCCCTGATGCCTGATATCGCAGGAAGGTGCTTGAACGGGGTGGCTATTTCGCAGCTTATGTTTCGAGCCAAATAATCAAACGGTTATTGTCTCTGGCGTTGCGTTGTCGTTAAAACGGATGCAGATATGGGCACTCACATAATCCTGGCTGTACGGAAGATGAGGGGGCATTAGCTAATAATAACTAAAGGGATGGATGTCCCTGCCTTTGTAAGGGCACAGTGCACTGCAGAAAGGATTACTGCTGCAGGCTTCGGATGAACAAATACTGTCACGTCTTTTATCTCTTCTCGTGTGTTCCCGTCAGGGCCTCAAAGCAAAGTAAATCATTCTCTCTGAACACTTCAACAAGCTGCAAGCCCTAATCATGTGTGAGCTAAGGAATTTTCAAACGTAAAGTACATTCAAAACCGACATGTCTGACGCCAGAATCCTCAAGATGATTTTACGTCAGTTTGTAAAAACCGCTTTGGAGTTTTGAAACAATGGTTTAGTTATGAGAAGAGCTGGCTAGTAGCTGCTCATTTGCATGATTTAGATTCTCAGCAGCTACTATGCACGAGTCATCTAAAACCAACACCACGAATATCTCTGCAATAAAAATATGTTACAGTACTTAATTTTACATTTACTGCATGTTAATCGAGATAAACCTTTGTAGAAATAGTTTTATTACAAATTTCTTTACAGCTACCAGGGGGATAGAGGAAACCTAGCCAATAGTCACATTTTTGAAAGTGATTCGTTATATACTGGCCTTAAAATTGCTTCTCCATGACATTAAGGAAAAACTGAACACCGATAGCATCTTAAAAATTCTGAGGTGTTGTATTCACATGAGTTTCTCTAATCTCTCTTCTACAAACTATTCTTACAAAATCTTACACTTATATCTACTTTTTAATCTAGATAAACTTTCATTAAACATTTCGTTGTAGATATAAAATACACAAGGTAAAGTGACAGTCAGCTTTTTACTTTTTCTACTATATACGAAGGACACTATTTATATTTTGGGCCTAATAATTAAAACAAAGTAATTTCTAATTGAAAACTGCTTTATTGATCTTCAAAATAATCTCCTTTATGATCAATACACTTTTGCATCCGTTTGAACCATTTGTCAAAGCTTTTATTCCAGTCTTCTTGAGACACCTCCAAAACATGGTTTTAGAAGGCATCACTGACTTCTTCTGCCAACGAAAATCGTTGTCCATGCAATTTATTCTTGATGTTCGGGAACAAAAAGAAGTCATTGGGTGCCAAATCAGAACTGTATGGTGGATGACCCATCAATTCGATTTTTGTGCCTTCAAATACTCTGTTGTTAGACGAGATGTGTGCGCGCTTGCATTGTCTTGATGAAGAACGATCCTACGGTTCTTGTTGGTTTTCCTTACTTCACCGAAGACTTCCGGCAAACAAATGGTTGTGTACCATTCGGCATTGACCGTTTTACGTTCCTCTAAAGGCACTGATGCCACATGGCCAGTTTTGTTGAAAAATCAGGCGACCATTTGCTTCGAAGTGCTTCGAGTGTGAACAACTTTTGTTGGATTAGCTTCATCTTGAAACACCCACACAGTCGACTGCTCTTTACGTTCCGGCTCATACGCATAGATCCATGATTCGTCACCTGTTACAATCTTATATACGTCTTTTGAGGCACCGCCATTGTATTTCTTGAGCATTTTTGTACACCAATCGACACGAGCATCTTTTTGAGATTGCGTCAAATTATTTGGGATCCAACGAGAGCAACCTTTTTCAGGGCTAAATAATCATGCAATATTTTATATATGCTGGTGGAATTAATGCCTACGGTTGCCTCAATCTCACAATATGTCGCAAGACGATCTTTCATTATTAGTTTTTGCACAGTATCAATGTTTTCGGTCACAACAACTGATTTTGGACGATCTTCACGGACTTCATCATTGAGCGAACGGCGGCCACGATTAAATTCGTTATGCCAGCGTTTCACAGTGGCAAAGGATGGAGCTTCGTCGCCAGATGTGGAAGTTAGTTGATCGATGCATTCTTGTCTTGATAATCCACGTCGAAAGTCGTAATAAATCATTGCACGAACATTTTCACAAGTTAGTTCCAGTTTTTGTTAACACACAATTTTCAAGTTAGTATAAACAAAACAAATGACGCTCTATTGACAAAATGATTGAAGTAGATTATGCTCAAAAATGTCGAACTTTGCATTGGAAACGTCAGATGGCACCTACAACATTCAGGGTTGCCAAGGCTCAAAATATAAATAGTGCCCCTCGTATAGAATGTAGGGGAAGTATTGTATTCCACCCAATCTCGGTGTCGAGATTTCACCGGAAATATAAGGCTTTCTGAACCCCAGCAAAGCATTTTTAGAAAAGCGTGCGTGTACCTGTGAACAACATAATGCAGAAACGAAAATTCCGGTAAATACCAAAGTTGGTGTTCAGTTCATTGTCTTCCAAAATTGGGACACGAAGATTTTCAAGAAAATCCCCCCCACCAAATACCCTTTACATGGAGCATGTTACGAAATTTTATATTTTCTAAAAAATTGCTCTGACGATGTGTTCTGCGATGTAGTATTTACATATCAAATACTGTGTATATCTTGATTTTTTTTGGGAATGGCTTGTGAAGACCTCTTCATTCGGAAGGAATTTTGTATAACCCTGCATAACTTTTAAACGCTAAGCGATAGACGAAAACGTGCTCACAAAAAAAGTAAGTCTCTTTAGAACACACAGTTTATTTTCATAATCTCTTTGTGCCATAAACTATTTCTAAAATATCTGTTATTAATGATTTGTTCATTACTAGGTCATTTTCGAGTCATGTCAACATTCGGTTGTTTCTCGCGATTGCAAAGAAAGACTATGGAATTATAAGGTCGCGTATAGCGTCCAGTGCCAAACATATCGCTGTTCCATTTTGAGGAAGGTGGTTTGTTACGTTATTTGCACAACGCTTTGGACCTCAATTTGAAGTTATTCTTCGAATTATAGTTCAACTGTTGAGGAGCCGAACTTGAAATTCGTTGCAACCGTACGTATAGTAAACAGTTTCCGGTAGCCTTCGCCCCAAATGTATTTTCAGGTGGCCTTTGCCCCAAGTTTAAAAAAACATTAACTTTGTAATTAAACTGTTTCTTTAAATATTTAATATTTATCTTTGCCTTGGCTGCGTCAGTATTATTTTAGAGACATGGATATCTCGCAGGACGTGATGCGACAAGAATGTAGGCTTACACAGACTATTATTTTACTTCTCCTTTTATTAATACTTGATACGATTTAAATAACACTTCACTGATATAAACAGAGAGAGAGCTCTGAGATTTTTTTATTAAATACTTGCACTTTTAACACGTAAACTATTTTTTTACTCAAAATAGTATAAATTCTCTCAAGGACGCATCACGCATCCGGTTACAATCACTGTCTACAGGCAACTGAATAGATTTCAACCGTCTAAACTTGTAAACCGTCTAAACTGTGATTGGCTAATCCTACTCCAATAGAATATCTTCATTTAATTAAAGATTTTTCTGGTTGATGATTGGCTATTTTTATAAACTGTCACTAAAATTACATTATTGTTACTCCAAGAATCACAAGTAGTACTGTTAAACTTTCTTACTCATTATTGACTAAAGGTTACCTCATTGTTAGCAACTTAACTTATTATTCTCACAGCTCCTACATTATTAAATTGCGTAATATATTTACATAACATTATTGAACGTGTATACAATAATATAAGCATATGCAATGACTGTTACATACATTTTACAAATTATTACATACACATATTGCTTCAAGGCGGGCTGTTATTGAATTTATATTATATAATTTCAAGTGAAATCATTTAAGTGTTAATAATACTGCCTCAATTTATAGCCATAACGAAACTGTAATGTAGGTATTCTTGCAAAGATTTATTTGAATTAAAATGAAGTAAACAGAAGCGTAAGCTTTAGTAAGAATATTTGGTATACGCACTAGCGAACGATAGACTAGAGAAAGGCGTGGGATTGTTGAAGCGATATTTCATGAGGCATAAAAAGTAGCAATTATGTGTTATTTGTTAGTTATCGTCAATTTATTCATATTACATTTAATCAATTTCCGTGTTTTTAGCCCTAACGTATCAAGCGTTGTATCAGTGAAAAGAAGTTTGTGTATACTAAGTGTGTTTTAAATTATGCAAAATTAGCGCACAAACAGCGGCACTGTCGCCCTTTGTTTTATGCAAGGTTTTCGTAAAAATAAGGGAAATTTTCCGCTTGATTTCGTTGTTCAGGTTTCAAACCACGTGGATAGGTAAACACGTCATTATTTTGTATACACGCTGTAGTATAAGAAGCAGGTTTAGCGTAAAGCAGAGTAGCCATTTATAGTGTAGGAAGATTTGACTCCGAGGAATTATCACAAAGTCTGACAGTAAACAAGTATTGGCGAGATTCGGCAGAGTCCCCGAAGGTTCTGTATTATCCCCTACGCTCTTCAGCGTGTGTGTGGCCGGCATACCAGCAGAGCAGCACGGCAGCTCAATATGCTGACGAGGTGCTGCTATACTGCACAAACAAAAACTCTCAGGGCCTTCAACCCCATTCAGTGACACTTCCACCTCATCCAAGACTGGTGCAGGCGTTGGCGATTGTCCGTCAATGCGGAGTGCCGCTTCCCCGCCAACGTCCCCTCATTTACCTACCTCCGAATAGAATGGACGAATTCCATCACTTACTTGGGTGTTCAGTTACATAGGCGTCTAAATTTTGCGGGTCACATCGCGGACCTCTCGCGTCGGGGCATGGCGGCTATGGCCTCCCTGTACCCAATGCTGGGGCCGTGATGCCGATACCGCATAAGTTGCAACTCTTTAGAGCACTTATAATCCCCGTTCTACTTTACGCCTGCGAGATCTGGATCATGGCCTCAGACTCCAGTCTGCTCCGACTTCAGCAGGTGCAGATTAGGAGCCTCCGGGCCATCTATTCTGTATACCGCGCTTTCCCCGTGAGACAACTTCACGAAGCCTCATCTCTTCCATATCTAGAGGATGAAATTAGCCACCGGGCCAAAAGACTATACGACCAATTGCCATTCCATCGGAGTGCTCCCGTTCGCTCTTTAGGGGACTATAACCCCAGAATACGCCCCTTTAGGCGTCACCGCGTTCCCCGCATGGCTTGCGGGCACCCCCGGTAACCAAGGAGCAACTACAACCAGCAACAAAACCTGAGCTCCTTTATAGTCCTACCACGAGTTGCTTGGTAGATTTAAAATTATAACCAAACAATTTTCGTTAAAATCTTCCACCAGCGGTGCACTAGGGCCGTTGCACCCTGGCCTGCAGTCGTCGAGGACCTCATTGCTACCTCCTTTCACCCCCACGACCTCAGTCTCTACCGCCATCCTGCATAATCTTATCCTACCTACCAGTGGTTAAACCATAACAAGGGTAGGTACACTTACAACACTTCTTCGGGCTGCCCTCAGCCTACCAACATGCTTCGCCTTCGAGAGGCACTCTGGTAATTTCGTGCTTGAATATGCTTGTGATGCGAGGGAATATAAGACATGATTACGAGCTATTCGTCGAAGTTAGTGCGAAATAAATAAAAGCAAGTTTCAGACATCCTCATCTTCTTGATAAAAACTTGGTGCAGTATGAGTGCAGGTAGATAAGCGGCGATTACTAGTATTCGCGAAGGAACCAAATTAAAAAAATTACACTAATTAATCTTGCGTAGGTATCTAAATAACAGTAAAGTACGCGGACGGAAGGTTGAAAGGGGATGTATTATACATTATATAGAGGAATTGTACATATAAAAGGGGAACCATACATATAAGAATTGTATAGTAATAATTTAATTCATAACGTGTTAAAATATTCAACATCTAACTTTTGTACAGAGCTGATTGTAAGACACGGGCGAGCTAGCAAGAATTCCAAGAAATCATAAAGACCGTACCTGTCACCAAGTGGTACAACGCTACATGATGGCGCCTGAGCGCACGGATCTGAAACCACACATTCTCATACATGTCAGGGTAACGCGGTCTGAGGGCCAATAGGAAACGTTACATTTTCAAACGCAGAGGTGAGCGTCACTAGGCTCCCGTATATAAGGGCAGACAAAGCCTCAGAGCAAGCTCTTATTCTAAATCTAACTCGTCGAGAAGTCACGTCAACATGAGGTGCTACAGATGCACGTGGGTGCACAAGGGTGGGGTGCGTGTGAATATAGCTAGGCTCCTGACTAATCTAAATTGGTGGGATTATTATAATAATGGGAAAAGCTAGCCGCCCATAACTATTCAAAGTGTGAAATAAACTTCATTGATTAAGAGTAACTCGCAGTGTATTTTTAACTTGCCTCACCCACTAGACCCTGAGATTTAATATTTAGAGATAGTTAGGCATAGTCAACAACCGACGAGCACCAATAGCCGAGGAAGAAGAACACTGCAACAGGCAACAACAATATAAGGATCATCGATTTCCCGCCACAAATGACGCCCTACGCCTGTTTACCGCTACAAGGTAATTAGCAAAGCAAGGTAATTTCTAAATACCCTCCCACTGGTATTACAAGCCACTGCCTGTGGTCAGATGCCTGTCGGGAAGCTGAGGGTCTATGGATTAGAGAGTGACAAACAGTGGGGGGATCAGCCCGACACCAGGGATGAGAGCAAAGGAGGAGATGGCTGACAGGAAAGGTGAAGGTGGAGCACCGGTGGAATGAGGGTCGTCCTCCATTGTTATAGAGGTTATCATGCTAGCCTCTAGTTCCCGAGGTCGCGGGTTCAAACCCGTCTGAGGGCGATGGATTTTTCGAGAGTAAAAATCCTTAGCATGGCTCCCTTGAGAAGGGAAGTAAAACCGGTGAAAGAACCTCAAGCCTGATAAAAAGGCCTGTGAGCAAAATTACCGGTTTTTCACGTCCAATATAGAACGGGACGCTAAGGACCACAGTATTTAATGAGCTTCCATAAATAGAACTCAATTTAATTTTGGTGGAATGAGGAATGGCCGGGGAAACCGGAGAAAATCCACCCAGGCGCCGTTTTGTCCACCACAAATCCCACATGTGGATCCCTAGGATCGAACCCAGGCCGCCTTGGTGGGAGGCCAGTGGTCTAACCACTTGGCTAAGGCGCTGACCAGAAGGTAATTAGCGCCGAGGCAAAATAATAATAATAATAATAATAATAATAATAATAATAATAATAATAATAACAACAACGCCGACTGAGAACAGTGAATGTCTAGTGATGAGTTCACTCCAAAGACGTGTGCCTGGTAGGAACAAAAGCGTAAGCGCTGATGCGGGAGGCGAATCCATACAAAAGAGTCTATTAGGTACAAAGTGCCGTGACCAGTGTTAGAAAAGTATTGGTGTTAATTCTTCACGTGTTTTCGGACAATCACCTATAATCTCAAATTCCTCCCTACGCCCATGCTTCTTTATTCACAGCAAAGGATAACATCGACGAGAACACACCCTGAGATCGACGCTTCCACGTCCAAGACTACGAAGAGGTCAAGAGGTCACCTCCAGAAACAGATGTTAAGCCCACAACATTCATCGACAACGTAGCAAAAAATGCTAGAATGTATCGATCAGATTTTTGTAGAGCTTATCGTTACGCTTTGTGATGCCTTTAAAATTCCATGCTCCTTGCATGACCACGAGAAAAAAATCTGGTAAGTTACACTCACATGACTGTCGCTGTTCTTGTACAAACTATTTTACAGACACTTATTCTCCACCTACTTCATGTTAGTCGATATAAACATTTGCAGAAAATCTTATTGCTAATTTTCTTGTAGATGCAAGGGGAATATGGTAGGTTTTAAGAGATAGTCAAATCTTTTAAGCGCTAATTACTATGTGGAGCATTCCATTTTCTTTGCATGTCCAGGACAAAAACAAATAACGAATTCACATTTGGGAAGAAGCCTAATTATTGAAAAATTCAAACAAATAACAAGGAATATCTCGGAATTTGGCCACTCCACAAAAGAAATCTGATGTGTTACACTCGCATGACTTTCTCTACTCTTGTACAAACTATTTTTACAAACGCTTATTATCCATATGCTTCATGTTGAACGAGATATCGAGATGTTAATCTTATTGCTAATTTTCTTGCAGATTCAAGGGGAATTGGTAGGCTTTAAGCGATAGTCAAATATTTTAAGAGCTGTTTGCTATGTGGAGTATTCCATTCTGTTTGCATTACCAGGACCAACAAAGAAAAATGAATAACGAATTTCCATTTGAGAAAAAGTAATAATTATTGCAAAATTTAAGGGAATAACCAGCAATATCTCGAAAATGGTTCATTCGACAACAAAAATATATATGACATAAATTGTATATTTTAACGCAATCTACATTTCTTGTGTAGTAAAAGTTTGTCTATCTCTTATGGTTTACCAGTTATGCAAAAATCGTTCACAATGAAGCATACTTTTGGAGACATTCCCAGAAAATTCGATATATACATTTCATTTGTCATAAAAATATATTAAGCATACGATATTTTAATCGAAATCGTTAGAGCCAGTTTTGAGAAAATTAAAATGGGGTAGGAGGATTTTCTTGAAAACATTCGTGTCGCATCTCTGGAAGATACTGAACCTAAATACCAAGTTTGGTGTTTATCCGACTCTTCGTTTCTGATTCATGCTGTTCAAAGGCACACACATGGACATGTTTCCAAAAAAGCTTTTTTTGGATTCAGGGGGTGAAATCTCGGTATCGAATTTTTGTGTGGAATACAATACTTCCCCTACTTACTATACGTAGTAGAGGAAGTAAAAATGTGACATAAATTGTGTGTTTTAAAGAGATCTACATTTTTTGTATAGTAAAATTTTGTCTGTCTGTTATGTAAAAGTCTTTCAGAATGAGTAGTACTTTTGGGGACATTTCCAGAAAATTCAAGATATACATTTTATTTGTCATAAAAATCTCTTAAACTTGCGAGAAATGTTTCATATAAAGGGTGAGAGGATTTTCTTGAAAATCTTCGTGTGGCATCTTTGATGAATACTGAACTTAAGTACCAAGTTTGGGGTTTATCCGGCTTTTCCTTTTTGAGTTATGCTGCTCACAGACGCACACACGGACATTTTTCTAACAGTGCCTTTCTTTAATTTATTTATTCAGTGGCCTCAGAACACCTATTTCTGCTGAAATCTCAGTATAGAATTTCTACTATGCGTAGTACAGGAAGTAAAAATGAAAAAGTTGAAACCAGTAAAAAAGAATATCTCAAAAGTGCTTAACACCCCGACAAATGGCATCAATTGAGTGCTTTAACGATCTGCATCTTCTCGGTAGTAAGGTTTTGTTTATCTCTTATGGTTATACAAAATTTCTTCCGAATGAACAGAACTTCACAATTTGTTACCAGGAAATTTAAGATGTGCATTTTATTTTATGTATGATTTTAAGTGTATGCTATTGTAATTAAAATCGTTAGGCCCATGTTAAAGATAATAAGGAATACATAACATCTTCCCTATAAAAGTCAGTTTGGAGTGGGGGATTTTCTTGAGAATCTTTGTGTCATATCTTAGTAAGAACCTGAACTAGAACCCAAGTTTGCATTTTACTGGCTTTTCGTTTTTGAGCTATACACGGACCTTCTTTTAAAAGTTATTTTTACTTTCTCTACTACGTATACTAAGTAGGGAAAGTATTGCATTCCACCCAAAAATTCGATAACGATATTTTACCGGAAATGCGTGTTTTGAGGCCTCCTGAATCCAAAAAAAAAGTATTTTTGGAAACATGTCCGCGTGTCTCTGTGTGTGTGTTTGTGAACAGCATAACTCAGAAACGAACAGTCGGATAAACACCAAACTTGGTATTTAGGTTCAGTATCTTCCAGAGATGCGACGCGAAGGTTTTCAAGAAAATCCCCTCACCCCAGACTACCCTTTACATGGAACATTTTTCGAAAATTTTAATTTTCTCAAAAATGGCTCTAATGATTTTGATTAAAATATCATATATTTAAAATATTTTCATGACTAATGAAATGTACATCTCGAATTTTCTGGGTATGTCTCCAAAAGTGTTCTTCGTTGTGAACGACGTTTGCATAACTGGTAAACCATAAGAGATAGACAAAATTTTACTACACAAAAAATGTAGATCGCGTTAAAATACACAATTTATGTCATATACATTTTTTGTTGATGTTGAGTGAACCATTATCAAGACATTGCTTGTTATTCCCTTAAAATTTCCAATACTTATACTTTTTCTCAAATGGGAATTCGTTATTTATTTTTTTTTCTCCTGGTAATGCAGAGAGAATGGAATACTCCACATAGCAACCGGCTCCTAAAATATTTGATTATCGCTTAATTCGCCTTGCATCTACAAGAAAATTAGCAATAAGATTAACATCTCGATATCTCGATTAACATGAAGCATATGGAGAATAAGCGTTTGTAAAAGTAGTTTGTACAAGAGTAGAGAAAGTCATATTGTGAGTGCAATACATCAAATTTTTTATTCAGGTGTCCTGAAAACATGCATTTTGCTTGAAAACTCGACATCAATTTTTTTATGAAATGCAATATTTCCTCTTCATATTATGTATACTGGTGTGAATTAAATGATGCCCATAATGGATTGTAGCTATTTATGTTAGTACTGAAAATCTAGCCCCACCCCCTACAGCATGACCAACTCTGATTTTCGAGAACTCTAGTCACTGGATTGGCCGGGTACTTTACCTCCCTTAAAGTATAGCCGAACTGTTGAAAGGTAACATTACAACTTATACCTTGTATTTTCATGCCACAATCCCGTTTTTTTTTATTGCCGACTTAATTGTCGTTTAGCGGTTTCAGATTAACTTCACGTACAAATAATTATTCACCCCTTCCTCCAGAAGGCCGAATTATATTGTAATTGGTTTACCCTTTCCTTGTGCAGCAATCGTAGTGATACTCTGCCACAGAGGTGGTATACGAACAACCCTATCATTCCACATAGATTATAAGCACCGTTCATTATGTCCTTCAATTGTTTTCTAGGCTAGTCACATAGAGAACCAATACCTGCTGGGTGGAGTTAAAGGTTTTTTACTTGAATGTGGAAGAAAGAAAGATACTATGACGATTTAGGGAAGGGACCACTTTTTATGCAGGACAGTATACGTGGTATAGGAATAAAAAAAAAGAAATTCTTAATCGGCTTTCACAGAAATGTTTTCAGGAAGACATTAAAGTAGATGATAGAGATCGTTAAATATTATATAAGTAAATAATATTTTCTACAGAAACTAACATACTTTTAAATGGAAACTTCGTGTTGTTTTTAACGCAATGGTAACTCCGAAAATAGCATTAGGAATGGTGTTTGCTGCATTGCAATAGCAGTTACATCCGAGAAATTGCGGTGTGACGTTGAAGGTTGGATTTTACTTCCATAGTTTTCTCTCTCAATGTTTTTCTGCAGCAAGAACATTTGGGTGGTGTTTACGATCGATTCATACTTCCTATTGCTACGTTTAACATGAAGAGACAACTGGAAAAACTTCTGATAAATTCTAACTGCATCTTAATTCAGCAAGATCATTTCTAAGTACTGAACGATCGTTTTATGACCCGGCCCGGAACGCGTTTATGCGTGCTCCGCGCGTTGTCCACTAAACCGGGGTGTTTTCCATTCGAAAATGCCTTAGCTAAATACTTCTTAGTAATAGTAACATGCACTATAATGTTTAGTAAGTAATGCTGTTCTAAGTGGAGTACATCTGGATTGAAATATTCCTGGCATCCCTCGTCGTCACCAACTTGTAACAATCACTCTGTAGGGTTTTAGTTTTAAAAGTTTAGCAGCTGTATGAACAGAGGTTTTTGCACTGCCCACGTGCTGTGCAACACGTCTTAGAAACTTCTCTGTAGAGCGCTCGAATGAGGCACCAATTTCGTCATTTTTTTTCCTCCGTTAGAACATGCCTTTTTCGCTTTTTAGGTTTAGCGATTCCATTGTTCTAAACTTATTAACCAAACATCTGACCTGTGTATATGATTCGGTTTTTACATATGTATCAAAAATAGAAGTTTTGTCCAAGCGTGAATTTTTCAGTGTGTCTTTCACTGGACTAATAACGAGACAAGAACGGCAACATAATAACACTATATTATATTAATTCACACACAGCACAGATGTCCTAATAAGCTTTCACTTTTGAGATGCACATTGAACAAACTCTAGTCTTCACAACAGGAACAGAAGTTAGTAACTTGCGGTTGACATCCACAACCGAGAAAGCGTTACCTTGAACGGGTCATTCACCGCTAGGAGCAAGCGGAACAATATCGAGGTAACTACAATACAAGCAAATCACGCATACACGCGATTGCGACCGGACCAAAACGACCGCTCGGTATTACTGGTATGCGAAAGACTTCGTAGTTTAAAATGTTACACCACGCCCTGGCCTACTTTAACCTCTGTGCAAAGTAAAAGCACTTTTATTCACTGGAACCCCAAACACAAGCAATGTGATGCAGGGCAGGGTTTAATCATCGTGTATGACCGGTTCCTCTCTTTGGCATTGTCAGATTAAGTACACCATGGAAATCTGCTCAGGAAACTTTAATGTTGAATTGTGGAAACGTTTAGGTTCTACGCCACCCCCCCCCCAAAAGCTCTGATGTGTTAAAATAACATATCCTTCCCTACTTACGATCGTTTATTTTTGTATATCTTGATCTATTATATGATACATATGCGATATCTTTGAATACATGGATGCGGTATTTCGTATGTAAACAAAACATACAGAGCGCGCACCAGTGGAGATTGAGAAAGTTATTGTTTCAGTTTGAAGAAGATGGTATCTTTGCGTTATTTTGCACCACGCTTTGGGCATAAATTTGAAGTAGTTTGTTGCTGCTACGTATTAAAGGAGTAATATTATATTTCAACTGTTGAGGAGCCGAACTTGTAGTAGTTGAAACCGCACGTATGGTAAACAGTTTCCGGTATCCATCGCCCCAAATGTACTTTCAGGTGGCCTTTGCCCCAAGTTTAAAAAAATATTAACCTTGTAATTAAAATGTTTCTTTAAATATTTAATATTTATGTTTGACTCGGCTGCGTTAGTATTTGTTAGAGACAAGTTTCGCTTGGCAGGGTTTTGGTACGACTAAGAATGTAGGCTTACACAGATTTTAAGTTTTAATTCACTCCTTTATATTAATCCTTGACACAAATTAAATAGCACTTCACTGATATAGAGAGCTGTGAGATTCTTTGATTTAATACTTGCACATTTTAACATGTATAATATTTTCGCTTCGCACAAATACGTAATTAATTTCTCGAGGACACATCTCGCGTCTGGTTATGAGCATTGTTTGGAGACAACTGACTAGATTTCAAGCGTCTAAACTTGGTAAATTTCTGTATTTCAAGTCTCTAATTGGATAATCCTACTCCAATAGAATACCTTCATTTAACTAAATCTTTTTCTGGTTGTTGATTGGCTATTTTTAAACTGTCTCAAAATTTACATTATTGCTGCTCTAATAATGACTAGTAGCATTTAAACTTCCTTACTCATTATTGCCTCAAGGTTACCTCATTGTTAGCAACTTTAAACTTATTATTCTCACAGCTCCTACATTATTAAATTACGTAATACATTCACATAACATTATTAAACATGTTTACAATAATATAAGCATATGCAATGACTGTTACATACATTTTACAATTTATTACATACACATATTACTTCAAGGCGGGCTGTTATTGAATTTACATTTATATAATTTGACTGAAACCATTCAAGTGTTAAAAATACTGCCTCAAGATACTACCAACGTAACAAAAAATGCAAAAATAACTAGTTCTAAATTAAAGTACAATGGCTCAACACCGATCTCATAATTATCGTTATCAGTTACCTGATCTACAGTACCCAAAATTATGACTCAAATCCATTGCGCCCGTGTTATAACCACAAACAAAATTCATCATAACCATTCATATAATTGTTTAGATTTTTGTGGAACAATAATTCTAAAGCAAGGTCTTCCATTGCAGCCGAAATATGTTTTATAATTTAACAATCAAAACACGCCTTGCATTGTACCCAACTAAGGAAGTTTAGCTCTGTCTTGTTAAAACCATGCCGTTATTTTTACTTTCTCTACTACGTATAGTAAGTAGGGGAAGTATTGTATTCCACCCAAAAATTCGATACCGAGATTTCACCGGAAATACATGTTTTGAGACCCCCAAAAATAGCATTTTTGGAAAAATGTCCGTGTGTGTGTCTGTCTGTGAACAGCAGAAGCGAACATCGGATAAACACCAAACTTGGTATTTGGGTTCAGTATTCTTCCAGCGATGCGACACGAAGGTTTTCAAGAAAATCCCCCCACCCCAGATTACCCTTTACATGGCTCTAACGATTTTGTTTAAAATATCATATGTTTAAGATATTTTCATGACAAATAAATTGTATATCTTGAATTTTCTGGGAATGTCTCCAAAAGTATTCATTGTGAAATACTTTTGCATAACTGGTAAAGTATAAGAAATAGACAAAATTTTGCTACACAAAAATGTAGATCGTGTTAAAATACACAATTTGTCATATACATTTTTTTGTTGTTGAGTGAACCATTTTCGAGATATTGCTTGTTATTCCCTTAAATTTTTCAATAATTTTCTCAAATGGGAATTCGTTATTCATTTGTTTTGTCTTGGATATGCAAAGAGTATTAATCTGTGGCAAAGGGAATGGTGTTGCACCTAGCAACCAGCTATTATGAGATAAGTATGTGCTTAAAGGCTGCTGTATTTCTACATTTCCCTTGTAAATATATATTCCCCTTACATCTACAAGAAAATTAGCAATAAATAGAGGCTCTCGATTAACATGAAGTAGGTGGAGAATAAGCGTTTGTAAAAATAGTTTATACAAGAGTAGAGAAAGTCATGTGAGTGTAACACATAAGATTTTTTCTGTTACGAAGACAACAAAATGAAATTCAAATTACCTATTTTTGGAGTTTATTATCAACCTATAATGCTAGGATTGCAAAAAATACTGTATGCTAATTGGACCAAAATATAAAATTGTTACTTTAAGTATGGCAAAATATTTCTGACTTTTTAATGCTTTCTCCTATAGTAAATTGTTAGCGAGAGATACTTTAAAAGCGTTTTTTTTCACCCACATATGAACCCCACGCTTAAAGTAGCTTTGAATATTGCTGTTTCAAATTGCACTATGTTCAGTTCCAAATGCAATTATACACAAATATTTATTTGTCACAGATACAAAGCCTAGGTAATTTTTGTTACGTGTTTAATTGCGGTGTATTTAATGTTATTTCTACTGTTCTGTGTGGAAACGCAAATATTTTTACGTCCATTTTCATCAAAGAGAACTCCAATATTGCCTCGGTGAATGTATAATTACATAATGAAACTCTTTCAAGCTTTTATCTGTTATACTTATTTGGGAAAAAAAACATCCCAAATTGCATATGGCTATGACACACTCTGTTTCCCTACCTTAATCAGAGATGTATCAGTTGCTAAAAAAAATCCCTTTGCTTTTAATGGAACAAAATTAAATGACATGCTCTTTCACGAATGCAGTGACCCTCAAAATTAATAGCTGTGAATGTGGGATTGATAAAATCGACACACAGCGGGAGAGGCAGAGAGAGAGAGAGAGAGAGAGAGAGAGGAGAGACTATAAATACCCTAGATGCGAAGTGCTCTACCCTTTCCATATTCACAGCCTACTGAATGCACCTACCACCCCCAAAATGCTTGTATATTTCCCTAATTCTTCATTCACTCATGCGGTGCTCGTCCGATTTAATTTCCATTATTAGATTTGTCACTTTATATGCAAACTGGAAACTCTGCCCCAGCTGAGAAAGTCGAATAATATTCCTTCGTGTTAGGTTACGTGATTAATGCAACAATAGAATCTCTGCTTTTCTATATTACTTTCTCCACAAATTGCCTATAATAGGTACAGAAGCTAACTGAATTCCAATCAAAAACTCGATAACCCGATTTCACTTGAAATAGAGGTTTTGAGGTCTTCCGTGTTACAATCACATGGCGTTCTCTACCCACTCATCCACAAATTATTCTCACAAAAGCTCCCCTCCAAACTGTCCTTTACATGCAAAAAGTTTCAATATATCTTATTTTCTAAAAAAAAATAACAACGATTTTGATTAAAATATCACATATATAAGTTACTTACATGACAAATAAAATGTATGTCTTGAATTTTCTGGGAATTCTCAGTGAAACCCTTCCATCGGAGGGAATTTTGTATAATTTTGTTTAACGGGTATACCACTAAACAAAACCATAGTGCATAAAAATTTATTTATTTTTAAAATAAACAATTTATTTCAAGTAACTTTTGTTGTATATATCAGCCAATTCTGAGATATCCGCTAAAATTGGTTTGAATGTTTAAACTTTGACATTCTTTGACGTTCACTATTCAGTTATTTTTCTCGAAGTCAGGGAAATATGAAATTTTAAAGCCAGTATATAGCAACCAGCTTTTAAACAACAATCGATTCCGTTTATTCTATCCGCCTGCTACACTGTCGTACATAAAAAGTAGCCCATTTCCTTGGATCGCCAGTGTTTTTCTATTCGTAAGGTTTCCAGCTCCAGGTAATAGCTTTTAGCTCCACAATTCTGTATGGACTGGCCTAAACACAACACAATAGCCAATGAATGATGGTTATAATCTATGGGAAATGAAGGGGAGGTTCGGATACCATCTCTATGAAAGAGTTTCGTTTCGATTGGCATATAATGTAAAGCTAAACCAATTATAATTCTAGAGGAAGAAGTGAAAAATTATTTGCGTGTGTGGTTAAACTGAACGATAGCAACGATATTCACATAAATGAGATCTTTCATCAGCGGCATGAAGATGGTTAACTTATTACCGCTACTAAACGACAATAAGAAAACGGTAATGTAGCATGAAAATATAACATTAAAGTTGTAATGTTATTCTTCAGCAGTTCGGACATGCTTTGGGGGAGTTAAAGTAGCCTGCCAATCCAGTGGCTAGAATTAAACTTGCAAACAGCGGTGGTCCGCTGGTTGGGGGTGGGCTGTAGTTAGGTTTTGTCAGTATTAACGAAAACAGCTCCATTATGGGCCACATTTTATGCACGCCAGTACAACTATAGGGTAGAACCATTTAAGTTGAGACTGTACAATATTTCCAAAACTAAGCGTTGTAGAAAGAAATTTCTTTAATAAAAGCTGTTTGATATTATGGGGGAAAGTAAATGCCACTAGTCGTGTTTTATTTGAAGGACGTTGTGATTGTAGGTTCCCATTTAAAAAACTTGTGTAATATCGAGAAACATTTATTAGATACTTCCTTCTACAACGCTTAATTTTGGAGATATTGTACAGTCTCAACTTAAAGGTCATCCTGTATAATGAATCTATTTCTTCTAAGGTTTATCTTGATTGACGTAAAGAAGTTGCAACAATAAGCTTTAGTAACAATTGTTTGTGAAAGCTATATAAAAGTAAGCGACACTGGGTAGAGAAAGGCATGTCAATGTAACTTATGCCTGATTTGTTTTTTTAATATGAGGGAATTTGCTGAAATAATCAATCTTGCTTCTTTAGAAGACGCTTCTTTCGACTTCTTGTTTTCGAATTGTACTGTTGTCACACAGAGAGACCTTTTGCTAAAAAAAAGTCTTTGGTGTTCAGGGGACCTCAAGTAAAACAGAATATACACAAAATGCCATAAATTATGCATCTCATTGTTAAAATTCTGTTGTTTGTTAAACTGCGTCCAAAATTGCGTTTTACAGAGCACTGGCCTCCCATATTTCAAACAGAGACTAGGTTGAGAGAACAAATGCGAATCATGTTTTTGTTTCTTGATCTCGTTTTGCTGCTATGCATTGACCGCAGTTGTTTTGTGGCAGAAATAAATACAATTTTGTTGGTTTAACGTCCCATACTAACACCTGCGTGCACTAAATTCACGGCTTTTTGCGCGAATCTGAAAGATAAACCCGCAAGGGGCTTTGTAGGCTATCTTTTATGCATACATAAAGGTTTTATTTATCTTGATACCGGTAAAGTATAATGAGGGAAGTGTTTGCGTCCATCTGAAAGGATTAAGCTTCGGGGAATTTATGGTGGATATGAAAACATCGGGTCGCGTTTCGAGTTTACCTAACCTCATACGAGAAGCGTAGGAAAAAACAGAACGGCAGCAGCTAAGCTTATTCTAGACTCTCTCTTCCATTGAATACGTGAATAAATTGCCAAATACGTTTACAGAACGCTAAAATTGCGATGGTAAAAGCTCCCACTTATATTTTAAAGCCCTGACGCTCTGAAATTGAAGCAATGGAACCAATTCTGAGATTATGCTGTAGATGAAAAAAACTGATATTACACTCGCATCACTTTCTCTACCCACTTATTACTTTCTCTACTACGTATAGTAAGTAGGGGAAGTATTGTATTCCACCCAAAAATTCGATACCGAGATTTCACGGGAAATATGTTTTGAGATCCCCTTAATCCAAAAAAAGCATTTCTGGAATCTGTCTGTCTGTCTGTCTGTCTGTGAACAGCCTAACTCAGAAACGAACAGTCGGATAAACACCAAACTTGGTATCTAGGTTCAGTATCTTTCAGGGATGCGACACGAAGGTTTTCAAGAAAATCCCCCCACCCCAGATTATCCTTTACATGGAATAGTTTTCGAAAATTTTAATTTTCTCAAAAATGGCTCTAACGATTCTGATTAAAATATCATATTATATTTTCATGACAAATAAAATGTATATCTTGAATTTTCTGGGAATGTTTCCAAAAGTATTCATTGTGAACGACTTTTGCATAACTGGTAAACCATAAGAAATAGACAATATTTTACTACACAAAAATGTAGATCGCGTTAAAATACACAATTTATGTCATATACATTTTTTTGTAGTGTGAACCATTTTCGAGATATTGCTTGTTATTCCCTTAAATTTTTCAATACTTATTTTCTTAAATGGGGAATTCGTTACTCATTTTTTTTGTCTTGCATATGCAAAGAGTATTAATTTGTGGCAAAGAGAATGGTGCAGCACATAGCAATCGGCTATTAAGAGTAATGTCTACGCTTAAAGGCTACTGTATTTCTATATTGCCCTTGTAAATATATATTCCCCTTACATCTATACGAAAATTAGCAATAAGATAGCAGCAAATGTTTATCTCGATTAACATGAAGCACATGTTAACACGTAATTCAAGATATACATTTTATTTTTCATGAAAGTATATTGAATATATGATAGTTTAATCAAAATAGTTAGCCATTTTTGAGAAAATTAAAATTTTTTGAAAAAATGTTCCATGTAAAGGGTAATATAGGGTGGGAGGATTTTCTTGAAAGCCTTCCTGTCGCATCTCTGGAGGATACTAAACCTAAATACCAAATTTGGTGTTCTCAGGCTGTTCGTTTCTGAGTTACGCTGTTCACAGACACACACGGACATGTTTCCAAAAAAAATATTTTTTTTTGGATTCAGGGGGTCTCAAAACATATATTTACGGTGAAATCTCGGTATCGAATTTTTGGGTGGAATACAATACTTCCCCTACTTACTATACGTAGTAGAGAAAGTAAAAATCATCATTTCAATAGTTCGTCCCACTATTCTCTGTGCTGATATTGCGCGCCAAACCCCGATTTTAAACGGGTGCATAGGTGCTTCATGAATAACATGTGGATTTTCGCTGGGCCAATAGCGTGAGTTATTTGAGTTCACATAGCCGGATAAATGGAACCATGTTTCATCTGTGAACCATGTGATGGACAATATGGCAGGATTTCGCACAACGAACGCCTGAAACCAAGGACAATAATTCAGTCGTCTGTCCTTATCTGGTTCCTGTAACTGATGGACAACCGCAGTCTTATACGGCTTTTGGTCTGCACTTTTCACAGCTCTGACACATTGAGTAGCTGTAGCCTGTCTCCTGCAACAAACGTCTTAATGATTTTTTGGAGACTGATCCAGTCTGCTCTTAAGTCAACAACTGTGGGAAGCCTAGATGGAACGAGTTTTGCCTTTTTCAGTCACCAGAGATCCAGTTGTTTCCAATTTGTTTACCAGTCCTAGTATTGTGTTTCTTTGGGGAGGATTCCAAACAGCAAATTCTCTCGGGTAAGCCCTTTGAGTAGCTGTAATGGAATTCGTAATCCGTATTGCTTTACAAGGAAGAGTCGTTCATTTAATGTGTACTCCATTTTCACGTTGACTAGAACAAAATCTCAAACAGTTGCCGACAATAAAATTAACAATTACGAATATAACATGAACATCTCCGCATCTAGCGACAGGCCATCGAAACTCCAGAACATTCTGCTTAATTTGGTACTAAAATTGGGGCATTGAGTGAATTTCGAACGGAATAGTTAAAGAAAGAAATGTCATAAATCACCTTGCATATACATTTAATTTTTTGACGATGCTTGAAACTTGTAAGAGTGTATGAGCAAATGAAATAAAGATTTACTAGGCATTATTTCAATAATCTGTCCAATCTCTTATCTTGTCCTACACCTGATTTATCTGCCTAGGCACTGAATCACTGTTCGCCCACTGTGAACGCTTGCCATGAAATGTTGGAACATTTGCATTTAGAGCCAGAGTTCTTCTAGCACCTAAGTGAATATTTCAGGATAGCTTCAGGAATTACGGATTTAAACATTGTTGTGCATTATTAAAAACAAATATTAAATAGCTCAATTGAAATTATTTTCGAAAACTCTCATTGAAAAAGTTAAAAACTTAAGAACATGTATACATTTTTTACTTTCTCTACCATGTACGAGTACCTAGTAGATAGTGATGCAGTAATTTGTAAAATGTAAAGAATGATTGTAATATGAATATGTATTTTATGTGACATTGATTTGAGAAGTATATTGATTGTAATTATTGTTGAGAAGTAAGTTTATACTGCCTTATTGAAACTGACAGTAATAGCGTGCAATAATGCAGCGAGGGGGTGAGCTGTTTATCATTATTAGAGACGAGGAAGTTACGTAATGTTGGCGCGTTTTTCTGTAGAATTTGCTGCAACATTGTCCCTAGAGTATATGTATTCATAATTTTCATTGGATATAAAAAAATAGACGCTAATGTTGGCGCGTTTTATTAGCCAATAGCAGCTCAGTTATAATCTTTAGGCATGTCGGGGTGTTGTAGTATAAAAAGGGCTAGGTTAGAGATAGATCCCGTCAGTTCACCGAAAATATTTGTATGCTACACGTCGCCTTCAGGCCAGCAGAAATATTACACGTCGGCTATCGATTCGCAAGTTACGCGTATCAGAGTTATGAAAAATCTCAAGTATTGTAAAGTTAATGATACAAAAAGTTGAAGTACGTGAATTAAGAATGATCAGTAAATAAGTTATTATAACAGTTTCAGTTTGGCGAGTGTCAAGATCAATGTGTAAATTGTGATAGTGAATGTGTTCGACAATAAAAAGTGTAAAACAAATTCTTTCATCAGTGTTATCTTTGGATAATAGACTCCCCTCCGTTTACACAACCTGTATAAAGAGATGTGCTCGACCAAAAAGATCATAGCTAGCCGGAGGACAGTAAACCAAAATTAAATAAAATAACAGTAGCATTCTTTCAAACAAACACTAATACTACCGCAAATTGCTAACACCAGATGGAGCTACAAACCTAACAAAGAATCGCGTCACAAAATGGCTTCACCACGCGGAGTAAACACACATACACAAACATTATAAGTATACCGTCGCAATAGAGAAAATATTGCGCTTCACCCAAAAATGTGATATCAATATCTCGCCGAAAATGCATGTTCCAGTCTCCCTGAATAGAAAAAACAAAACAATTTTGTAAAAACGTCTGTCTGTCGTAACTCAAAAACGAAAAATCGGATCAACACCAAACTTGTTATTTAAGTTCAGTACCTTCCATGGATGCGACGCGGACGATTTTCAAGAAAATTTCCAACCCTAAACTACCCTTTAAATAGAGCACTTTTCGGAACTGTTTATCTTCCAAAAGGTAGCTCTTAACGATTTTGATTAAAATACCACATATTAAAGATATTTACACGACAAACAAAACTTACCAAGTGAGTCAGCTGCCCCTATTTATTTTTGAATTTATGCAACGTGCTAAGCAACCTATGTGACCTACGCCTTTCTTGAATTCCTTCTAAAGGCTCATTTGCATAACTCTTTATAGAGGAGGGATAGATAACTCAGTGCATAAGTGTTTTACGGGACAGAATGCTATCGTCATGTATGTCGATGCCAAAATACATCTCAACCTGACACTGGGAGCTTCAGTGGCACTTTAAGCTGATTTTACAAACTTTTATTCTTTAGCATACATTGATACACAACTTTGAAAACGCTCCTGAAGGAACAACTTATCACATGCATCGGTTGACAAAACTATTTGAAAACAAAATGGAACATCTAGCAGTGCGACCAATTGAATTTAAGCCGTCAGACAACAAAGGTTCGTTGTACAGCCCTGTTAAAAAATACTAAGCATTAGGTAGATAATTTCTCTTCTATCACGAACTATGGTATATTTCAGTTCATACAGTAATTGAAATGGCTGCTGCAGTTTGTTTATTTGAGTTAAAGTTACCAAAATGATCCCCAAACGCTGTATGAAGTTGCAAAAAGCATGTAAACATTTGAGATAGGGTTGAGTTTTGTTTGCTATTATTAATTTTTATAGGAACACCAACTCGCAACGTAGCACTGGCCGAATGTTGTTATCATAGTTGCTTTACCACTGTGCCGCTTTAGTGCGGATTCAAATCCGTCGTGTTAGGTTGAAAATTTTTATTAATTTTTGTTTTGTCTCCTTTGGCCTATAATTTGATATCATGATACAAGGAACATTTTTAATAACATTATAAGTGTGTACAAAATAGAGTAATCACCATCTTTTTTCTACCGTAAAGAAGAACCGCAAAGCCCAAATCATTTCCGGAATTCATACGTGAAGAATGTTGGCAGATTACACCGGGCATGTTACAACATGCAAGAAGGTCTTTCCGGCAACGTACATAAATATGCATTGATCAAGGCGCTCGTCATTTTGAACATTTACTTCGTTGATGAAATCCACGCTTTTTAACAATTTATTATTCTGTTTACCATGAACTTAGCACATTTACAAATCCTTTGTCAGTAGAAGAAGCGAAACATAAGGTTTAAAAATGAAACAAAAACTGTTAGATTTAATATCGTCGATATGTGCCCAAAACAATAAAAGCTAACTACGTGAAATGGTTTACAACACCAGATAAGTGCAGATTATTACCGTAAGCATAATACACAATTTTCTGATTGTAATTCTTGTCTCTTTGGCTCACAGGAGAGCCAATAACAAAAATAAATAGATTAGTATACTAAAATATAGAAAATAAAGGCAAGGAGAAAGAAAAAACATAACCAAAACAATTTGATGTTTGTATTAGACTCGAACTCCCGAAGCTAACCGTTGCTTTACCACATCCCGGCAGCTAATCCACTTGGCCAGAACACACGTGTTGTGTCCCGCTCTTCGGGAAAAGATACCTCTATCTCCTTGCAAGCATTATATCCATGAAAAGCCGTCTTTTTAAAACCTTTCGCGGCTACTTGGCTCATTCAGGCCTTTAAACCTTAATGGTGGTTGTGTATAGTATCGAATAGAAGGACAGAGCTACAATAACAATTTGTTTGATAAAAGGATCAATGTTTTCATATTAGACTATAAATTACGGATTGCATAGATACGAATACCTAGGGGCAGCTGACTCGCCTGATATATCTTGAATTGTCTGGGAATAGATATTGAAGCCCTCTTCATTCGGAAGGAATTTTGTATAATCTTGTATAACTTGTAAACGTTAAGCGATAGAATATATATATATATATATATATATATATATAGATATATATTTTCAAATAACTTTTTTTGTGGCATCGGCCATTTCCGGGATTTCTGTTATTAATGGTTCGAATTGTTCAATACTTAGGCATTCTTTTAAAGTCCATTCAGTTATTTCTCGCGATTTCATAGAAACAGTATAAATTTTAAGGCCGGCATATAGCGTCCAGTTCTTAAACATTTAACTACCGCTGTTCTCTTTATGTCCATAACAAAATGTGTAATGTAGCTATTTCTGCAAAGCCTTGTTTGGATTAAAATGAAGTGCACAGAAAAATACGCTTTAGTAAAAGTAGTGTGTATACACCTAATAAACCATTGAGGGTAGAAAAGTCATGTGAATGTATCACATCAGAATGTTTTTTCTCTTGAAGTAATCAAAATTAAGAAATGCCTGCACAGATAATTCTTTATATTTGTATACTAAGCTGAAATTAATCATTTGGGAGCGGTGTGGTAAGGAGCGGTAAGGTCTAAGAAGCATTTCATATTAGAATAAATGCCTAATTATGGATAAAAAAGTGATATATTAACAATGGGTTGACAAAGTTGGTTAAAATTTTGTGTTTGCTATATGTTTTATGTTACAAATATATGGTATAAAAAGTAGAAGCCATAAGCGAAAATCTGTGCATTTTTTATTCTTTTATTTGTACAGGTGCATTGCCTTTAATAAACAGGTAACTGTAGTTTCTTCTCGCAAGGAAATAAAACCCGTATTTTTGTTACATACAAAATATCAGAGTCAGGAAAAATCCCTAGCGGCTTTATATAATCACGTCGAGATGAAAGACAGCTAAAAATGGGCTGAGCTGTTAAAACGAGAAGATAGCTCAAGAGCTAGTTTTGAAGAGGGAGAGCAGGGGGGAAAGAGATAGGAGGATTGATGGATGATGGTATGAGAGATTGAAATTGGTGAGAATAAAGGGGATATCAGGTTAAAATGAACTTTTCCCAACTCGAGGGTGGTGTTTTAAAACAAATGCTGGAGTCAGGTTGAAATTACATTACCCTACAAATCCCTAAAAGAGTTGGACACTCATCAGAGAAAGCTTTTCGATACGAAAAAAATATAATTTGCTGTTCAAACGCTGATAAAAATCGCTTTTCTTCTGACAGTAGCTATTATATTTTTTTTTCAAAACATGAACATTCCCAAAATCTATTTAATAGGAAGCTCTGATGACACTCTGAAAAGAGGCGTGGTCCTACGATTTGAAGTTTTCTGTGGGTTTATCTCCATAGCAGAAAAGATTGCTAATATATCTTTTAGGACTTTTTTTCGTAGAGAAATTTAAGGAGCGGTTAAAAGACTTATCCAGCCGAAGTTAAATCTGCTAAATTCATAACTCATTATCTGAGAAATGATTTAATATATCATATTGAAGTTTCTACGGAATGTAGATGATGCAATATAAGTTCACTGATATATTTTTATACAATACGATTATAAAGGATAATACGATTATTTTCTTAGACAATCTGTTGATTAAACTTTATCAGCGATTTTTTTAAATAACCAACCATAGTATTAACATCAAAGTAGAACCACAATAGCACTGAAAGGTTATTTTTGTCATCTTAAAATGTAATTTATCTTCAATAGTTTCTGAGAAAAGAAGTCATTTAAACACGAAAATGTCAATCACACAAGAAGCTGTTCAAAGCAAAAATAGAGAAAACAAACTCCATATAACAGGTCTTCAGATGTATTCAGCCTTTACCACCAGTCGGTTTAAATTAATGACGTCATTATTAGATCAGCGAGCCCCTTGTCTCGAAGTGGAGGTGCGGAATTGAACCCCGGACTGCATGCCTTTCCAGCTTCGTAAACACGTTGATGTACTGCGGCGGTACATAACTGTTTTTCACTAGGATATTTTGTGCGTTCTTTGCTCGCGAGATGGAAGTGACCACCCACCACAGAATTTGCCTTGAGTGCTATGCCGAGACACTACGCTACAAAAACCTCCAATTATTTCAGATACTTATCAGCAAACAACCTGAGATTGCGAATTTAGGAGACGCAAGCGAAAGAAGTTCCAAATGTAAATACTGGAAAGGTACGATAAAAGTTCCATTTCACTAAGGTAACCTAGAAACTGATGACATCCACCCCTTCCGCTTATCTTTCGCTAATCCTCTGCCAGAGGCACTGGTGATAAACTCGTTTCTAAGTATTGACGTCATACTAGACAACCGGCTGGCGGCAACGTTCGAATAAATGTGAAGCTCCCGTATTTGCAAAGATAGAGATCACATGACTTGAGTGCGCAGAAGTGCTCATATGAGTTTCTCTTAGTTCACCTTATTTTTCTAGCCACTTCATGTTGATCAAGAAAAACGTTTACATAAATAGTTTCATTACACATTTCGTTGTAGTTACAAGAGGGACACAGGAGGTTGAAGCGATACTCAAACGTTTAATAAGCGGTTCGCTATATTCTGGTTTTCAAATTCTATACCCTTCCCGTAACATCGAGAGAAGCAAATGAATTGCGATCCTATAAATTCAAAAACATTATGAACAATCGGAAAATTCAAACTATTAACAACGATTATCTAGGAAATGGTTAATGCCACAAAACGTTTATTTGAAATAGATTATGTATTTTAATATTTAAGTATGTGCAGTAAGTTTTTTCTATCTCCTATAGTTTACCATTTATGTAAAATTCATTTCGAAAGAAGTGGATTTCACAAACTATTCACAGGAAATTCAAAACATACATTTTGTAAGTTACACAAATATATTAAGCATATGGTATTTTGACCTGAATAGAAGCATTTTTGAGAAAACGGAAGAGGCGAAAATGTTTTCATGTAAAGGATGTTTTCGGGGAGTCGATCCTTGAGAAATGCTGAACTTTAACAAAATATTTAATAAAACTATTTGGGTTTTGTGTTCTCTCAATCTGTCTCTCTCTCTCTAATACATACAGACAGATTTTTATCTAAACTTCATTTTACGCTATCCCCACGAGCATAAGGTATTAACTATGCAGATTATTCTCGCCGCGCTCATTATGTTAACGTTGATATCTGAAACGGAGGGTATCTATTCACATTTAACCCATCGAGTTCACTATCGCTAGGTTTCATTCTGCTCTCAGTTCAAGGAAACGGATGCATCATTTAGAAGTAAGAGGGGGGGGGAAATATAGCAACGATGCTATTGTCAACTGTAAAGGTGTGCAGCTATTGTTTAAGAGAGCAATGTCTTTAGAGGAGGGTTATCTGTAGCGATTCAAGCTCTAAGCTTTATCCAAAGACTTGCGGATGTTAACCTTATGAGCGCAGCGGTAATATTGGTTGGAATATATACTCCTTTCTTTTCTGTAAAAGTACAAAGCGCCATGTAGTATGACGTAAAAATACTCCCAATTTATCCTCGACTCTACCTTCCACCACTGGTCCAGTAACACAGTTTATATTCACATGACCATCTCTAGCCGCTATTGTTTATTTTTACGTAGAATCTACAAACTATTCTTGCAAAAGATTATTCTATCTACTTCAAGTTGAGATAAATGCTTATATAAGTAGTTTGCTTACACATTTCATTATAGGTACAAAGGGAATAGTGATAGTCAAGTGTTTAAAAAACTGTTCGCTATATGTAAGCCTTAAGATTCCACCCTCTTTTCATGGCATCTCTAGAAAGAATTGAATAGTGACAGCACTTCAAAAAAGGCAAGTTGGAGGAGCCGAACTTGTAGTAGTTGCAACCGCACCCAGTAGCCTTCGCCCCAAGTTTAAAAATATTAACTTTGTATTCTTTACTGTTTCTTTAAATACTATATATTTATGTTTACCTCAGCTGCGTCAGTATTAATTTGTAGAGACATGAATATCTTAACAAGGCGTGGTGCGGCTGAAGAATGTAGGCTTACACAGATTATAATTTTTAATTCACTACATTTATTACTGACACGATTTAAATAACACTTCACTGATATAGAGAGCTGTGAGCTTATTTATTAATTACTTGCACTTTATAACTCGTAAACTATTTTTTGTCTCACACTGAATACGTATTAAACTTCTCGAGAACGCGTCTCTCGTCCGGTTAGGAACGCTGTCTACAAGCAACTGAAGTGATTTCTACAGCCTAAATTTGTAAATTTCTGTATTTCAAGTCTCTGATTGGCAATTCCTAATCCAATAGAATACTTTTATTTAACTTAAGCTTTTTTTCTGGTTTTTGATTGGCTATTTATAAACTGTCTCAAAAATTACATTATTGCTGCTCCAAGAATTAACAGTAGCATTATTAAACTTTCCAATTCATTATTGCCTCAAGGTTACCTCATTGTTACCTCATTGTTAGCAACTTTTGACCTAATATTCTCACAGCTCCTACATTATTAAATTACGTAGTACAT
The DNA here is from genome assembly GCA_030765065.1 of Deroplatys truncata. Classification (NCBI taxonomy): domain Eukaryota; kingdom Metazoa; phylum Arthropoda; class Insecta; order Mantodea; family Mantidae; genus Deroplatys; species Deroplatys truncata. The sequence goes on from CM060986.1 coordinate 50,017,688, forward strand.
TCACATAACATTATTGAACATGTACATAATATAAACATTAATACAATGACTGTTACATGCATTGTATATGTTATTTTATACACATTTTGCTTTAAGGCGGGCTGTTATTATATTTTATAATATATAATTTGACTGAAATCATTTAAGTGTTAAAATACTGCCTCAGTATTCAGGTTTTCAAACCAATAATAGCGGATATCTCGAAAATGTGTGATGCCACATAAAACTTATTTGAAATAAGTTGTGTATCATAAAGACTTCTACATTTTTCGGTGGTACGTTTTTTATCTCTCTCTTTAAGTTGGCCAAATAAACAAAATCACATAAATTCCTTCCAAATGAAGACAATATCCTAGGCTATTAATCACAAAATGTAAGTTACGCATATAATTTGTCATGTAAATATTTTTGTCGTATCTTAATCAAAACCGTTAACCATTTTTTGACAAAATAAAAAATAACGAAATTTTTTCCATGTAAAAACTGTCGTATACTTTGAAGATACTGATTTTAAATACCAAGTTTAGTATTCATCCGGTAGTTAATTTTTTTTATTTGTGCTCTTCACAATACCTTTTTCCAAAAAGTAATGTTTTGGATTCAGGGGAACTCAAAACATGTATCTCTGGTGAAATCTTTACATGGAATTTTTAGCTGGAGTACCTAAAATATTTCCCCTACTTAGTATAGATAAGTAGTAGAGAATGCATTAAAATGTTATGTTATGACACTATTCACAGGTATAACCGCAAAACACTGGAAATGATTTGCACTTTAATTGATTTAATTAAAACCCCAATAAAACCTATTATTTATTTTGCATCGTTGGTCATTTTATAAACTGCAGCATTTGTAGGATTTACCAAAGCATAAATAAACACATTATCTACGCGTCAATTCGTAGCAAAACGGTTAACAAGCAATGGGCCCCATTTGACAGTTCGATGGGAATCTTTTCCTAAAATCTGAACTAAAGAAGAATTCAATAACGGCTTGTTAAGGGTAGACAAAGCAGGTTTTCACTCGCTTCACTTTGTGTAGAGGTCTAACAGCTAAATTGAAGAAAGAAAAAAAAAATGCCTGTGTGATACTGGAAACAAAAACTCTGAGGGGTACATCGCAGATGTTGCCTTTGTGCCTCGTGTAATGGATATTCACTCAGATCTATGAGAGGGTACATGTTAACTTTTAAATTTAATATTCCCTGCAGGTGTTTTTGGTTGCGGAGGAGGAGGAACGGAATATTCGGTTGACAGAAATTAAAATCCGTCTCTTTGTTTAATAAAACCGAGTCAAAGGGTTTTCTTGCATGTCGGGATGGAGAGATGTTTTGGTGCGTTCGTCAGATGAGACAGTGTTTTAACACTTAAATAATTTCATTCTAATTATATAATACACATATTCAATAACAGCCCGCCTTGAAGCAATATGTGTATGTAATAATTTGTAAAATATATGTAACAGTCATTGCATATGCTTATATTATTGTATACATGTTCAATAGTGTTATATGAATGTATTACGTAATTTAATAATTTAGGAGCTGTGAGAAATAGGTCAAAAGTTGCTAACAAAGAGGTAACAATGAGGTAACCTTGAGGCAATAATGAGTTTGAGAGATTAAATGTTACTTGTGATTCTTGGAAGCAATAATGTAAATTTTGAGACAGTTTTAAAAATAGCCAATCAACAACCAGAAAAAGCTTTAGTTACATGAAGGTATTCTATTGGAGTAGGATTAGCCAATCAGAGACTTGAAATACAGAAATTTACAAGTTTAGACGGTTGAAATCAATTCAGTTGCCTGCAAACAGTGTCCCTAACCGGATGCGAGACACATCCTCGAGAGATTTAATACGTATTCGTGTCAGACGAAAAATAGTTTGTGTTAAAAAGTGCAAGTAATTCATAAAAGAATCTTACAGCTCTCTATATCAGTGAAGTGTTATTTAAATCCTATCAAGTATTAATAAAAGGAGTGAAGTAAAATTATAATATGTGTAAGCCTACATTCTTGTCACACCACAACCCTGCTAAGAGAAATGCGTGTCTAGCAAATACTGACGCAGCCGAGGCAAACATAAATATATAATATTTAAAGAAACAGTTAAATTACAAAGATAATATTTTTTTTAATCTTGGGGCAAAGGCCACCTGAAAGTACATTTGGGTTGAAGGCTACCGGAAACTGTTTACTATACGTGAGGTTGCAACTACTACAAGTTCGGCTCCCCAACAGTCGAAATACGATACAACTCCTTCTAAAAACACCTTTCTCACAGAGTATATGTACCATATACAAAAACATCTTCGCTATATCGATAAATCTAAGCGTGACAAAGTTAAAATCAAACGCTTCTAGAGTAATTAAAATTCAAATATTGGTTTTAATCACAGCAGTGTATTAAAATGTTTCAGTCCATTACTACAACATTTTTATTTCATTTCCGAAATGTGTTCTCTTCCTTTAGAAAGTTTTTAGGTTTATATATTTTTGCCTTTTCTGTAAACATCTAAATTTACACTTATACTATTTACATCTCAGTTTGTTTATATCTATTATCTCCAAGACAATCAACGTTAGAGATCTGAAGCAACAGTCTCTTGTAACTACAACGAAATATGAAATGAAACTATTACTGCAAACTCTTAAAATGAATTAGATAGAAAAACATGTCTGATGGCTTACATTCACATCGTTTATTAAGGGTATACAAACTATTCTTACTAAAGCTTATTTTTATATCTACTACATTTTAATCAAGATAAACATTTGCAGAGATACCTACATTACACATTTAATTATAGATACAAACGGAACAGCAGTAGTCAAGTATTTAATATTTGCTGTATGTGGCCTAAATTCGATACTTTTTCCATAACATCGCGAGAAGCAACAGAACATCGACAAGACTTTAAAAGATTAAGTATTGAACAAATCGAACCATTAATAACGGATATCTTAGAGAAGGCTTATACCACAACAAAGGTATTTAAAGTATTTTTGTGGTACATTTTCATCTATCGCTCAAGGTTTACCAGTTATACAAGATTATTTAAAATTCTTCCGAATGAAGAGTACTTCAGAGGCTCTTCCCAGAAACTTCAAGATATAAATTTTATTTTCTATGTAAATATATTTAATATATGTATTTTAATCAAATCTTTTAGAAACATTTTTTAGAAAATAAACCTGCAAAAGGGTTCCATGTAACGAGTAGTTGTGTTGGGGGGTGTTTCTCTAAAAGTTTTTGTGTCACTTCTTTGGAAAGTGCTGAGGTTAAATACCAAGTATTTAACCACACACACGCGCGCGCGGATCTTTTCCTAAAAATGCTTTTTGGGGTTCAGGGTGCCTTAAAACATATTTCCGATGAAATCTCCACATGGAATTTTTAGGTAGAATACAATACTCCCCCTACTTGCCACACGTAATAGAGAACCTAACGTTTTTGTAAGGTTGTTAGAGAAAATTGTGTTATAATGACATTATTCCTCAAAGCCTTTTCCTTTGCCATTATATTCGTTTATGTTGATATCATTGATTATAGGGACCAAATGCAGTGAAATTCAAGAGTATGATATAGAACCTTTATGGCTCGTTCTTACTGCTCGAAATACAGCATATCCTGAAGGCCTTATCGTCGGAAGATTTCATATCTGGATACAATAGTCCATAAGGGAATTTACACGTCATTTTGAGAGGGCTGTAATTTCTTGTATGCATAGATAAGTGATGGTGAATCAACAGCGGTATATTTAAATGAGTTTGCAGGCTATATGGAACATGGTGCAGATAAGATTTGAATTATTGTTCTGTCCCCTGTGGATCGGCTATAATTGCGGAGTGTCAAAGTATTGGATTCTTGTGATGATTCACGCGCGATATGCTCATTACATATTTGCTATTGTTCACGAATAAGTACAGGGGCTTGCGAGCGAGTTTAATTAAGCGGACAATGAGATTATGTCATGGATTACTGTCGCTGCATTATTTCTCCCGCTATTAGTTTCTTTCTGTGTTCCATTCGTTTAAAATGCCAAAACATTTAGAACACCATCAGTGAATGACTTGTACTACGAAAAACTGTACACTTTAATAATTATATTCATCATTGTTTACACTTGCAGAACCTCTTCTTAGGTATCATCTATCTGCTGATATGAGGGATTGAAGCATATGTCTACATTTCAAATTAAGCTAAAGAATTTTATTTTAACAAATGGAATTCAAGTGTTTTGTGACTGTGTAGTATCTTACTTTATAAACAGTATAAATAGTCTCTCTCTCTGTCATTAATGTACACTGAGAGCAGAAAAAGTGGCTCAGGAACAAGAGGTATAAGTTGGTACTGAAATGTATAGCTCCACCCTCTCCAAACGTCACCTTTCTGACTGCCCTTTTGCATAATTCTAGCCACTTGATTGACAAGTTGTTTGTCATCCCATAAATGGATTGAGCAGTTTGTCTGTATTCTCGCTAGTTGAGTGTCATTAAGTTAATAATAATAATAATAATAATAATAATAATAATGATTAAGATGACGATAGTAGTTTATTTATTTAATTTAACGACGTCTTTGAGTACTAGGGCAACATCAGTCACTACATCATGATGATGATGATGATGATGATGATGATGTAAAAATTGCTAAACACATTGGAATAACATTCCCTGGGGGAATGATTTTAAAATTAGTTTCCATGCCTTCAGGAAAAACAAACATTTTATATAAAATTATGGCTGTTGTGCATTTCAGCGATATAAACAGGTCATTTATCATCCACCTCTCCCTCTGCAGGGTTAAATCTTTTATCTTGTTACATTAGGCTATCTCTACTTGTTTACATGAATCTGAGTAGAATACCTTCGTTTCACACCGAGAAAAAAATCACTAATTGCTTCATTGAGATTTGTTTTAGGCCACTCATAGAGAGAGAGAGAAAGAGAGAGAGAGAGAGAGAGAGAGAGGATAAGATCTGGGCGGAAACTAGTGTTAGAAAAATTTGGAGGCGCTACGGAAGAAAGAAAACCACCAATGCGATTTGAGGAAATTGCCACTTTTTCTTCTCCCATGTGTATGTAAATATTTTTTCTAATATCCAAGAGCAGCTGCAGCTAACTACATTAATTACAATATCTTTACCTGTTTGTTTTCATTTTAGTTTCAGAACCATAAATTGTTCTTATTATGCTTTTTCGGGAAGTTTATATTTTCTTAATTATTATTCATTATTTTTTCCTTATTTAGATATTTTACTGTATTTTTTTACCTTTAATTCTATTCTTTGTTACGTTATTTATATTTCTAGTTGTGTGCAACAGAAGGCCCCATGGTCTTAACTTCACCATAATTAATGAATGAATGTATAGGAAAATGTATATTGTTTGGTTAGAATTTATGAATAGAAAAACTTCTTGAAGTAAATGTTTCCCAATTTCTCATGGTTTCTAGTTACATAAAATTTAGCTATAATGGAGATAAATTAAAATTAGAGCAGTTTTTTTTAGAAAATCTGATGCGGCATACACAAAAGAATATATTTTTAAAAACCATTTCGTTACATAATCCCTTGTGTGTTAAAGAGTTTCATTTTCACGTTATGTTACGATAAATGTTGACTAAAAATAATCCGAAATTAGGCATATGCACGCATATCTCTTTTTTCGAAAATAAAGTTTTTGAGTACAATGGACCTTGAAATATGAATTTACGATGAAGTTTTGAAGTCGAATTTTTTGCGTAAAATAATATATTTTCTCTACCTACTACCCATTTAATAAACGACGATGATAATTAAAAAAATTAATCTGAACGCAGCTTTGTGTGTGTGCGTGCGTGCGCCCGTGTGCGCGCGAACATCGTAACTCAAAAGTGAAAAGTCAGATAAATACAAAACTTGGTATTTAGGCTCAGTACCTTCCAAAGATGCTATACGAAGATTTTCACGAAAATTCCCGCACTGCATACTATCCCATATATGGAACGTTTTCAAAAAAAGATTTATTCTCTAAAAATGGCTGTATTGATTTTGGTTAAGGTACCATATATTAAAGGTATTTACATTACAAATAAAATGTACCTTGAATTTTCTGGGAATAGCCTATGAAGCGCTGTTCATTCTGAAGCATTTTGTATAATTTTCTTAATAATAGTTAATTATTGTATAACTGGTAAATGTTAAGCGATAGACGAAAACATACTACACAAAAACTAGATCTCTTTTAAACACACAATTTATTCCAAATAACCTTTTTTGTGGCATAAACCACTTTTTAGATATCCATTATTAATGGTTCGAATTGATCAATACTTCTCTCATTCTTTTATAGTCCTGTCGACATTCAGCTGTATATCGCCATGTTATGAAAAGAGTATGGAATTTTAAGGCCAGCAGATAGTGTGCAGTTCTTAAACATTTGACTGTCGCTGTTCCCTTTGTATCTATAAGGGAATATGTAATTTAGCTATTTCTACAAAGGTTTATCTTTAAAATGAAGTAAGTAGAGAAATATTCTTTTGTAAGAATAGTTTGTATAGCCACCAATAAACGATAGGGGGTAGAAAAAGACATAAACCGTTTCTACAAAGGTTAATCTTGATTAACATGAATTAGATAGAAAAATAAGTTTTGCTTAGAATAGTTTGTTGAAGATTGGGTAGCAAATGTCATATGAATGTAACACATCAGATTCTTTTTCGTGTTAGTTTATCCAATCGTATTTAATATTTCAATAAAAATTGTTAGCGATTTTTGAGAAAATTAAAAATAAAGAATATACCCCGTGTAATGGAATAGTTTGGGATGGGGAAGTTGTAAAAAATAAAATTCTTTCATTTCGGGGACTTAAAACATGCATTTCTGTTCAATACTTGATATGAAATTGTTGGATAGAATGTAAACTCCCTCTACCTGCCATAAATAAGGGGTAGATGAAGAAGGACCTCTAGTCTGATTTAAAAAGAACTCTTAATAAGTAATAATCATGACGAAAGAACCACCAAACTGGCAACACTACGTTCCATCAACAGAAAGACTTAGCGCATGCGCATAACTCGCTTTGCAACAATTAACCGAGTTGCGCAGAACTTTTGCAAGCAGAGCTCTCTGAGGCAGAAAACTCCTCGACAAACATTCTATCCCATCGGCGGTACTTCATCTTCTCAGGAAAGTCGCTTCCCCGCTCTTATTCCATTACTTTCCAGTAGCAAAGAAAAAACGAAGTAATGGAGTTTACCGCGTAGCGTGCTCAGGCAATCCATTTAACGGTAACAGCTGGCGAGCGAGTGTACAATCGAATTTGTTGGTTCAATACCACATTCAAATTTCTACCTCTAGTAGTGGCTTTTGCTGTTATGTCATCTTTCATATCACCTAATGAAACATCCAATTGTAACTTGCCGTCGGGAGTGATATACGAGACCGATTTGAAACTTCTGGCGCATAGTGTTCAAGATCAATGATGCAAAGGGCGTCCAAAGGTTGCCACAACATACTTGTGCTGGCTGACACGGGAGTTAAAGTAAGTTTTCCGTAATGACTCCAAATTTATCTAACCAACACTAGTTTCCTCCCAAGCCTTATGTGTGTCTGACTGGATCGAAACAAGTCGCGCAGGAACCAATGAGCAATGTTATACTCAATGTGAAACGAAGGAGGGTCAGAAAAACCTCTTTAAATGAATACTGCTTGATTCGTGTAACCAAATAGAGATGGCTATCCCAATGTTACAAGAATTAGCTACTCGACCTTGTAGAGAGAAGAGTGGGTGAGAAATAAGTTTGACTGCATTCTGAGTTGTTGAATTGTAGGAGTTGTATTGTACTTCTTCTGTTGGGGAGCCAAACTTGATGAAATAGCTGCCCCACTTAGGGTACAAAGTTTTCGATGGCCTTCACCCCAACGTTCACTTTCCGGTGGCCTTCGCCCCAACTTTTAAGAATCAACTTTGTATTTTAATGTATCTTTAAATATTATATACATTTATGTATGCCTCGACTGCGTCAGCATTAATTTGTAGAAACGTGTAGGTATCTCTTTGCAGGGGGTGATGCGACTTAAGAATGTAGGCTTACACAAATTATAATGTTTTTACTTCACTTTTTATTAATCCTTGACACGATTAAATAACACTTCATTGATATAGAGAGCTGTGAGATTATTTATTAATTACTTGCACTTTTTAACACGTAAACTTTATAATATTCTCGCCGTAATGAATGTTTGTCTCGCACTGGATACGTACCGAGCGAATGAACTGCTCAGGTACGTTGCCTTCTAGCGACTGGCGTTTACCGCTTAAATTTGTAAATTTTTCTATTTGACGTCTCTGATAGGCTATTTTACTCCAATAGAATACTTTTATTTAACCTTTTTCTAGTATTTGATTGGTTATTTATAAACTGTTTTAAATATTACATTATTGTTTCCAAGAATTATTAGTGGCATTATTAAACTTTCCAATTCATTATTGCCTCAAGGTTACCTCATTGTTAGCAACTTTCGGCTTCTATTATCACAGCTCCTACATTATTAAATTAACTAAAACATACACATAACATTATTATACATGTACACAATAATATAAACATAATAAAACGACTGTTACATACATTTTATATTTATATTGCTTTAAGGCGGGCTTTATTATATTTTATATTATATAATTAGACTGAAATCATTTAAGTGTTAAAAATACTGCCTCAATTCCAGAAATGCACAACAGTCGCAATATTTATGCCAAACGTTTCTTCTTCTGAAGACATAGGAAGGAAGTTTAAAAATATTGCCGACAAGAGGAGCTTTTCTTGGTCCAAAAGCATTTAACCTATTATTATGATGATAATTATTGTTATTAATATTAAACAAATATTAGGTCGTCTATACTGTTCCCATTTGATCGTTCTGTTTATAAAGAGAAAGAGCTTAAAGACTTCTAAACACGCTTGGCAGTTACAAAAATATAAACAAAGAAAACTGTACAAATGATTGTTGATAATGACACTGATATAACCCTGCTAGTCAAAAAGTCTGTTTAAATTAATGAACTATTATCATCAGCCTTATTAGTAATAACATGAATATTATTAACTTAACGGTATGCAACTTGCAACAATATAAACAGATCATTGGCAGTGTTACACCCCGCCCATCTTTTGGGTTGACTTAAGCAACGTGTTATTCAAGTGGCTAGAATTATACAAGAAGGGAGCTAGAAAGGTGATGACGCTTCGAGAGGGAGGAGCTACACATGTCGGTACCAGCTTAAATTTTCTCATTCCTATATGGGCCGCATTTTCTGTCCCGAAGTGTACGTAAACCACCTGAGGGTTCTCAAACTAACGGTGATTAACAGAAGGAACACAGAAAGAACAGGCAACTTAATTGGAAGAGAAAATAAACCTGTGATCTGAAAAACAGAAGCCTCTCGTTCCATAAAATAAAACTATAACTTAAACCTTCTGGTAATTTTCGATTTTTTGTGTTTATACTAACGTTATAATAAGCAAACCAGTTACCATGAGAAATAGTAATATTTCCGATCACATAGTAAGCATAAGGAAGGGTGACATGTCTATGTACTGTTAAACTTTATATTTATGTTTTAATGATACTCGAAAATGGAATTTTAACAAAATTTCGAAAAAATAATATATATAAACTTTTATGGAAAACTTGCCAACATTGTAAAAGCAAAATTCAAAGACACCTTGCTTGATATTAATAATACATTTTTAGATTTTGATGCTAAAAATATAATAGATTATTGACTTTTAGAAAATTATAAGCGTTACATAGTTTATTATTATTTGTTGGAAAAAAATTAATTGTAGCACAAATTATTTAGAAAATTGTTTTCTTGGAAAGTTAGGTGTGAAACTTCATTTTATATTACAATGTTTTGAAGAAATGTGATAAAAATTCAGCTAAATTGTTTGAAACGTATATAAATTCGTGATTATGGCAACGAGCACCCTTAAACGTTAATATTCCTGTCAATCTATTGTACATAAAAAACTTGTACTACCATAATATTAGCAGACACTTCTAAACAAATGTTTGCTTTTAATAATGCGAGGGAAATCGAAAATTAATATGTTATAAACTGTTAATTGTTTATAAAATCACTTTGTTATACAACAGATATTTCTGAACCATTAATTACCTACCATTCCCGACCATTTTTACGCAGTTATTTTTCTATATTTATTTTACACCCGTTTAACTACGTGCTCATATCGCGACGGGTCTGTTGAGAGATACACTATGTGATCAAAAGTATCCGGACACCCCACAAACATACGTTTTTCATCTTAGGTGCATTGTACTGCCACTTACTGCCTGGTACTCATTATTCGCGACCTCAGTAGTCATTAGATATCGTCAAACAGCAGAATGGGACGCTCCGTAGAACTCACGGACTTCCAACGTGGGCAGGTGGGTGTCACTGGTGTCAGAAGTCTGTACGCGAGATTTCCGCACTCCTAAACATCCCTAGGTCCACTGTTTCTGATGTGATAGTCAAGTGGAAACGTGAAGGGACAGGTACATCACAAAAGCGTACAGGCCGACCTCGTTTGTTGACTGACAGAGATCGCCGACATTTGAAGAGGGTCGTAAAGAGTAATAGGCAGACATCTATCCAGACCATCACACAGCAATTCCAAACTGCATCAGGATCCACTCCAAGTACTATGACAGTTAGGCGTGAGGTGAGAAACCTTGGATTCCATGGTCGAGCGGCTACTCATAAGCCACTCATCACACAGGAAAATGCCAAACGACGCCTCGCTTGGTGTAAGGATCGTCAACATTACACGATTGAACAGCGGCAAAACGTGTGGAATGACGAATCACGGTACACAATGTGGTGATCCGATGGCAGAGTGTGGGTATAGCGATTGCCCGGTGAACGTCATCTGCCAGCGTGTGTAGTGCCAACAGTGAAATTCGGAGGTGGTGGTATTATGGTGCGGTCGTGTTTTTCCTGGAGGGGGCTTGCACCCCTTGTTGTTTTGCGTGGTACGATCACAGCGCAGACCTACGTTGATATTTTAAGCACCCTCTTGCTTCCCACTGTTGAAGAGGAATTCGGGGATGGCGATTGCATCTTTCAACACGATCGAGCACCTGTTCGTACTGCACGGGCTGTGGCGGAGTGGTTGCACGACAATAACATCCCTGTAATGTACTGACCTGCAGAGAGTCCTGACTTGAATCCTATAGAACACCTTTGGGAAGTTTTGGAACGCCGACTTCATGCCAGGCCTCATCGACCTATTTCGATACCTCTACTGCTGCCATTCTCCAAGAAACCTTCCAGCACCTGACTGAAGGTAGCCTGCGAGAGTAAACGCTGTCATCAAGGCTAAGGCCCAACACCATATTGACTTCCAGCATTATCGATGGAGGGCGCCACGAACTTGTACGTCATTTTCAGCCGGGTGTCCGGATACTTTTGATCACGTAGTGTATATACACATATAAATATACATGAGTGTACAGAACATAAAAGGCATTTCTTCTTCACTTTTGCTGATTTTCCACACATTGTGGGTGGAATTGATTGCACGCATGTTACTATTTTGTGCCCATCCGTAAATATGGTGAACATTTCCGAAATCGGAAGGGGTATTTCTCTACAAACACGCAAGTGATCTGCGATGCAAAATGCAGATTACAAAGATGGTTTCCAGAATTTTAAGCTGCTTTTCAGTATGTTTCCCGTTGCTCGAAGCATTAAACTCGTCCATCACGACTTTCAGCATTTCTCTTCCAGCATCTTTATAACATTCTTTTTATATTCATATTGTTTAACGGATTTTCGTTATCTCTACCAACAAACATTTATGTCTTTCGCTGACGTTTCTCCCGCTTTTTCCTATCGCACATAACCTTATTCAGATCTCTTCAAGTAAATCGCGCAAGCAAAACAATACCTCCGGGAGTAATGAGCTCTTATTTCCTTAGTCGTAACTAAAAGAGTAAATTGTAATTGAGCTCTCCAACGTTAATTCCGGAGTAAATTATTGCCATAGCAACCTACTTCCTTAGTACGGACTTTACTTCCGAAGCAATTTACTCCAACATGGCGCACGCTGCCCATAGTGACGGTCTATGGCGGCCGCACACTAAGCGACACCAGCGACAAAGCATAGGGATAGGCCAGTGCTAATCTATTCTTATATATCTGTGGTTTAGACGTGCTGCAGGTAGTAAATTTCAAACACACGCCCGATTTCTACACGCATTTGAAGTGCCATATTCTGACCACGCTGTCAAAACTGGCTAAAGTCTCCTAGTATGAACTGCTAGCATTTGGGCGCACTGGAATGTAGAATTTGATGTTGAGCGGAGGGTAAGATCATTTTACCCTTGCGCCAGCAAGGGAGGGCTTAGAACGACGAAAAACGACCATTAAGATCGACAAGAGGGTTGAGAATAGCCTGAAGGACCTCGATGAAACGGGCGATATAAGGACTCGTCTTAAGAATATACTGCACGTTACAAAAGTTGTGCTAGATGATAAATTTGCAAACGGAAGCATTTGACAAATTCTTAAACCAAAACGCAAACAATCCTGGAGAAAAAAAATTTCATGTGTTGCCTTCACATTACATTCCCTACTCACTGTGCTACCAACTATTCTTACAACAGCTTATTCGACTGTCAACTTTTGTTAGTCGAGATAAAGTTTCATTACACATAGGAAGGTATAGGAAGAATATAGTATACTAAAGCGAAAGTCAGATTTTTTAAAAACCGGGTAGCTATATGGTGACATTAAAATTCCATGCTCTTTAAAAGATCACGAGAAAAAACCAATAGGAACTTGAAAAACATTATAAACACTTTAAAGTCAAACCATTAAGGAGCTTCCAGAAAATGGTTATCACAAAAAAAAATATTTGGCAAATTGTATGCTTTAACGAGATGTGTATTTTTTGTGTAATAAGGTTTTGTCTATCTGTTGCGGTTTATCAGTCAAAGTGAAGTCATTTAGAATGAAAAGGACCTCACAGGCTGTTTACAGGAAATTCAATCTTATCTTAATTTTTTCTGCCTCCTAAATTAACCTTTTAAAAGCCATCCAACATTTCGCTTCCATGCAGCCAGGATAAAAAACAAAATAATTGATCTGATATACAGACGACTCAAAGATGGACAATATCCCAGGCTGAAGTTAGCAATTGAAACCTGTAGCAGCTGTAAAAACATAATGTGTGGATTTTCTCGACCCTTAAAGCAATTGCAAGCAACCAGATAACATCCAAGTTAGTCTAGGACTGCCTACAAAACCTTATAAAACATAAAGTAACACTTGCATGGGCGCCAGGGCATAAAGTGTTAACAGGCAATGAATTAGGAAATACCCTGACAAAGAAAGGTTTTCCTCAAAAGTTCATTGGCCCAGAACCCAGTATTTGGCATTCCACTATAAGAAGAACTAATTCAGAGTGAATTAGTAATAAACACCAGGAGTAATGGGCGCAAGTGGAAGGACATAGACATGTAAGAGAATGTTGCCGAGTCCAACTCAATCTCTTACTAAAGATGTCTTAAATCTCAGTAGTCACAAATGAGGCTAATAGTAGATCACTTCTCAGGTCACTATACCACATATAATGGGTATCTTTAAAGAAATCCCAAATTGCAGGTTATGTGCTAAGCAGGAGAAACTGCCTCTCATATGATATTCGATGCAAAGCGCTAGCCAGACGAAGATATCATCACCTGGGAGTGACTGGCTCAACAGGTCTCTCAGGAAAGATGCTAACTTAATAGTCTAGAACCCTTTGTCAAAGGTACTGGCTGGTTTATAACTAGAAACAATCAAGATGGAGAATAAAACAATAGAACTTTATGATTCAATATTTTAAAACATGTGGTGTTTTAATAAAAATCGTTAACACCCATTTTTGAGAAAACCGGAAAGTTCTCCATGTAAAGGGTAACTTGGAATGTGTGCATTTTCTTAAAATCGTTTGTGTCGTATCCTTGGAAGACGCTGAATTTATATACCATTCTTTTTGGGGGGGGGCTTTTCAGTAATGCTGTTTACAGACACACAAGCAATGTTATTTAATTCGCGTATTTCAAAGCATGTATTTCCGGTGAAATCTCGGTATCGAATTTTTGGGTGGAAAACAATACTTCCTCTATAAGCCGAATGAGATGGCTCCACGGTAATGTGTAGGTTCGATTCTCGTCGATCGCTCTTTGGGTTTTTCGTAGTTTTCACTGGTCGGTAGGCGAATGTTGGAGTGTGTTCATCTACTGCGATTTCCTTTCCATCACTGTCCTTTTATTCCGCTTTCTTCACATATTTCAAGTATGCTTCTAGGTTTCGTGGTGTATAGCGGTTCCGGACAAGTGGTGAGGATGCTTGCTCAAAGGAGAGCGTATTCTCGTGGACACTAGAGGGCTGCTTGGTCGACGGCTCGTTCATCGCCCTTTCTGGTCATCCCTAGTAGTAGGATGGGTGTTCGAGCCACGGGGACTTTGGCCTGTCTGCCTACGGCCTATAGCCTATCACTTCCTCCCGAAGGGTGTTGTCACAATAGACCTGTGTAGGTTGCAGATTGGGAGGTGTCCTCTTCCGTTATATAACCTACTATAAGCAAGCAGTAGAGAAAGTAAAAATGTGTTGGCACTATAATTGTTCTTTGATAAGATATGTGTGTGTAAGCAAGTTTAAAAGAACTAATAGTAACTTGGTTTCCTCAACCACTCACGATTAACTTGCGTCATACAAAGATAATTCGTACAAACTGTAGATAAAATACAGACACACTTGCATTGTTTTTGTGTTAAATAATTTTGCTTTTGTCTAAGGAGATAAAAAAATGGCTCAGGCGGTAACGTCTGTGGCCCATAATCGGGAGGTCCAGGGTTCAAATCCCGTGTGCCGACCAATGTGACTGTTTTTTTTTTGTTGGTTTCCCTCGGTTGCAAAGATAAATTCCGGATTGGATATTTAATACCACGGCCCAAAGCTCTATCTTAAGTTTGAAACAGGAGTAAAATGAAAACTAGATGGTAAAAGCAAATGCTTTGCTATCTATCCGAAGATACTGAAAACAGGTAGATTGGACGATGCCCTAATGTCGCCTACCCAGCACGTGTAGAAGGAGAGACACAGTTGCAGTACGCATGCCTCTGAGAACGAGGCTGCCATATGCCTACACAAGGCAGAGGTGCAGTTGCTGTACACGCGCATGTATGGAAACTGACAAAGAAAGATGGTATTACAAATCTAGAGTGTACGAGCATGAGACCTAGAAGTCTGACTGTCCGCCACACACCGATCCAGAAGGTACACTACGTGATCAAAAGTATCCGGACACCTGACTGAAAATGACGTATAAGTTCGTGGCGGCCTCCATCGGTAATGCTGGAAGTCAATTTTGTGCTGGCCCACCCTTAGCCTTGATGATAGCGTTCACTCTCGCAGGCATACTTTCAATCAGGTGCTGGAAGGTTTCTTGGGGAATGGCAGCCCGTTCTTCACGCAATGAGGCCTCGCACGAAGTCGGCGTTCCAAAACATCCCAAAGGTGCTCTATAGGATTCAAGTCAGGAATCTGTGCAGGCCAGTCCATTACAGGGATGTTATTGTCGTGCAACCACTACGCCACAGCCCGTGCAGTATGAACAGGTGCTCGATCGTGTTGAAAGATGCAATCGCCATCCCCGAATTGCTCTTCAACAGTGGAAAGCAAGAAGGTGCTTAAATTAGTATCAATGTACTCGTAGGTCTGCGCTGTGATCGTGCCACACTAATCAACAAGGGGTGTAATTCCCCTTCAGGAAAAACACGACCATACCATAACACCACCACCTCCGAATTTCAGTGTTGGCACTACACACGCTGGCAGATGACGTTCACCGGGCATTCGCCATACCCACACCCTGCCATCAGATCGCCACATTGTGTACCGTGATTCGTCACTCCACACAACGTTCTGCCACTGTTCAATCGTGTAATGTTGCCGCTCCTTACACTAAGCGAGGCATCGTTTGGCATTTTCCTGGTGATGTGAGGCTTATGAGCAGCCGCTCGACCATGGAATCCAAGGTTTCTCACTTCACGCCGAACTGTCATAGTACTTGGAGTGGATCCTGATGCAGTTTGGAATTGCTGTGTGATGGTTTGGATAGATGTCTGCCTATTACTCTTTACGATCCTCTTCAAATGTCGGCGGTCTCTGTCAGTCAACAGACGAGGTCGGCTTGTACGCTTTTCTGCTGTACATGTCCCTTCACGTTTCCACTTCACTGTCACATCAGAATCAGTGGACCTAGGGATGTTTAGGAGTGTGGAAATCTCGCGTACAGACTTCTGACACAAGTGACACCCAATCACCTGTCCACTTTCGAAGTCCGTGAGTTCCACGGAGCGTCCCATTCTGCTGTTTCACGATGTCTAATGACTACTGAGGTCGCGGATGAGTACCAGGCAGCAGCACAATGCACCTAAGATGAAAAACGTATGCTTTTGGGGGTGTCCGGATACTTTTGATCATAGTGTATGTGACGTCTTACAGCTTGTCATGGTACACTTTGAAATGACCACCCTTCTTCTTATCTGTTTAACCTCCTCTTATGTAGGACTTACGCCCCCCAGGACTTACAAGCGGGTGTCTGGGTTCAGAGGCCCGTCGAGGAGCAGACACTCGTGGATCAGACAGAATAACCAGGATGGGTGATCAGCCCGATGCCTGGTATGGGAGGAAGGAAATAGATGAAACGAAATGATGGTGAAATGGATGAAAGGAAAGGTGATGATGGAGCAGTTGGTGGAATGAATGGCTGGGAAAACCGGAGAGAATCCGCCCAGACGCCGCCTCGGTGGGAGGCGAGCGGTCTAACCACTCGGCCACGGCCTGAAATGACCACCCAATACAGTCAACTCAAGGAGTTATATCAGGTGTATTTGGAAATTGGCGAATTCAAATCCTGTGAATAGTTTTGACTTTTCCTACATCTTACCGATTGTAGTAAGAGGAAAAATTCGTTATCTAAATTTCACCAAAATGTTTTGAAGCATTGGAAGCGACATAAAGGGTTCCTGATCACCCCACCCTTTACATGGAAAAAAAATCTGATGGGTTACATTAACATGACTTATTCTAATCTTTGTTTATCTTTGTATAGTTTATACAGGCCAGCATTGCAATCGCGTATTCTTCTATTTCAAGTTAATATTTCACATAGACGTTTGTGTAAATAGTTTCTTTCCGCATTTCGTTGTAAACGGGATATTTAATAGCAGGTCTCTCCATACGGTGGCCTTAAGATTCATTGATATTGCGAGAAACAACTGAATGGTGACCGCCTTAAGGTAATGAATCTGTTATATTTAGAAAAATCCACAGTATGTAACATACCTTGTTGAAATTTATGCCAGTTTTTACACGCAATAACAGTAATCATTTTGCCGTATTTAAAAATTCCAGCTTGCATGGTTATTAAATATTAATTTTTATAATGAAAATTCATTATTTTAACAAAAATGCTCCACACGATGCATTTTTTTAAAACTATTCACATCAAAAATACAAATTTCAGTAAATGAGTTTGCAAATAGACATATTTTATCAAACTTTTTATATTAATCCCTAACTATTATTGAAGAATTATTAGTTTTGTGGTCTTTAAACTTGTGATTTTTCAAAAATTAATAGATTCTTTCCGAAAGTTGGAGCATTATTTTAAAAAAGTGCATGATAATGGTTAGTAATGTACTTCAGAGGAAATGCATAACTTTTAAAATAAATTAGTAAATGTCAGGTGGAGCATTGAATTTTGAGTATGGAAGAAATCCTGAAAAATGGTTTGCAACAAAAAAAAAAGTTTAAAGTTCGGGATGCCTATCAATAAGCTTACGTTAACTTAAAGGCACCTAGTACAAAAACTATACCTTTTCTTAAAGTTTAGAAATCGCACTACTTTAAGGCGACTTTTTCCTTCTTTTTTTTTAATTTTTCACAATTTGTGCTCAAATTTCACAGATGCATTACCTTAAAAGATGGTAAAATTACTAAAAAGCTTCAGATCGATAACGAATATCTCGATAATGGTTAAACCCCCTCCCAAAAAAGTTTTTGAAATAAAACGTGTGTTTTTAAGAGATCTACAGTTATTATGCAGTATGTTTCTCTCTCCCCCCTCTCTCACTCTCTTATGTTTTAACTAAATTTAAGATATGCATTTTATTTGTCATATAAATATCTGAACTGTACGTATTTTAATCAGTGTTTACTGTTTTTGGAAAATCAAACATTTCGAAAAAAAATGTTTCATGTAAAGCAGGGAGGATTTTCTTCAAAATATGCGTGTTGCACCCTGGCAGATCCTGAACTTGCATATAAAGTTTCGTATTTAACAGACTTCAGGATTTTGAGTTACACTGTTCAACAAAAAACAGACTGACATTTTTCTAAAATGCTTCTTTTGAGCTCAGGGAATCTCAAAACACATATTTCTGGTAAAATCTCGACAGTGAATTTTTGGATGGGATACAATACTTTCTCTCCTTCTGTAAGTGCGTTGTAGAGAAAGTAAAAATGCAACCGTCCAATCGCGAGAAAGACAGCCATAAATTTCTATCTGGATGATATTTAGTTAAGTCTCAGATTTTCACATTACAATTATATAACAATAAAATACAGTTATGTTAAGCACAAGGCTATCTTGACGTAATGAAAGAGGAAGGAAGTGATACAACAAAAGGATCTTCAATTATTTCATTAACAAAGGCGTTCCCTTGGCGATGAAGCTATCATTTCTTGTGTTCCATTGTCTCGTCTCATTCCATTCTCTGGCCCCTCTCTGGGGGTGCAATCTTCACCCTTTTCTTTTCACCCTGCACTTGGCTACACAAAGGCAGGGAAATCCAGTGATTGCTTAACCCAGCACGGTAAGGGTTATTGAGAATGTCTTCTGTCCATAGCTATTACTTAACGTGCAAGTTGGAACCAGGTGGAGCGTTTCTGGAGATTTGCTTCACATCCGTTTACTGTAAACGTGCATGGGGTCGATATTATAAGAAAAATAAAATCTGATGCGTTACACTCACATGACTTTCTCTACTCTTGCACAAACTATTTTTACAAACGCTTATTCTCCATATGCTTCATGTTATCGAGATGTTAATCTTATTGCTAATTTTCTTGTAGGTGCAAGGGGAATATGCTAGTATTTAAGCGATAGTCAAATATTTTAACGCTGGTTGCTATGTGGCGCATTCCATTCTCTTTGCATGTCCAGGACAATAAAAAACGAATAACGAATTCCCATTTGAGAAAAAGTATAAGTATTGGAAAATTTAATTGAATAACAAGCAATATCTCGAAAATGGTTCACTCAACAACAATGCATATGGCACAAATTGTGTATTCTAACACCATCTACATTTTTGTGCAGCAGCATTTTGTCTATCTCTTATGGTTTACCAGTTATGCAAAAGTCGTTCACAATGAAGAATACTTTTGGAGACATTCCCAGAAAATTCAAGATTTACATTTTATTTGTCATGAAAGTATCTTAAATATATGCTATTTTAATCAAAATCGTTAGAGCCATTTTTGAGAAAATTAAAATTTTCGAAAACTTTTCCATCTAAAGGGTAATCTGGGGTGAGGGGATTTTCTTGAAAACCTTCGTGTTGCATCTCTGGAAGACACCGAACCTAAATACCAAGTTTGGAGTTTATTCGACTGTCGTTTCTGAGTTATGCAGTTCACAGACAGACTCACACACACACACGGACATGTTTCCAAAAATAATTCTTTTGGATTCAGGGGGTCTCAAAACATACCTCGGTATCGAATTTTTGGGTGGAATAAAATACTTCCCCTACTTACTATATGTTTCATGTTTCAATTACATGACTTTTTCCACTTAAAATTACATTATATATCTACACGATTTAGGTGTAAGAAGTAGACTAAAACTATAGTCAGATTTTTAAAAAGCGGATCGATATGCGGTGCGTGAAATTGCATCCTCCTTGCATGACCACGAGAAAAATCAATGACTCGTCACTTGAAAAAATCTGATGCGATACATTCACGTGAATTTCTCTACCCTCTATCTTTATTAGTGAGTATACAAATTATTCATACTAAAGTTTAGTTTGCTATCTACTACATTTGAATCCAAATAAACCTTTGCAAAAATACATTACGCATTTCGTTAGAGGCACAAAGAGAACAGCGATAGTCAAATGTTTAAGAACTGGACGCTATACGCTAGCCTTAAAATTCCATTTTGTTTCCATGGCATCGCGAGAAACAACTGCTGTTGACAGGACTTAAGAGAGTGATCAAGTAATGAACAATTGGAACCATTAATAACAGAAATATCGGTAATGGCTTATGCCACAAAAAAAGGTTATTTGAAATAAATTGTGTTTTTTAAAGAGATTACACTTCTTGTGTGGTACGTTTTCGTCCATCGCTTAAGCTTATACAACGTTATACAAAATTCCTTCCAATAAAGAGGAATTAATACCTTATTCCCAGAAAATTCAAGATATACACTTTATTTATCATGTAAATATCTTTAATATATGTTATTTTAATAAAAATCGTTAGAACCATTTTTTAGAAAATAAAAACTTTAGTAAAGTCTTTCATGTAAATGGTAGTTTTGAGTGCGGGATTTTCTTAAACATCTTTTGAGTCGTATCTTTGGAAGGTGCTGAACCTAAATACCAAGGTTGGCATTTATCCAACTTTTCGTTTTTGAGTTATGCTAAAAGTACTTATTTTTTATTACTATTAAGGGTGCCTTACAACATGTATTTCCGGTAAAATCTAGGTATCGAATTTTTGGTGGAATACAGTATCTTCTCTACCTGCTATGTGCGTGATAGATAAAGTAAAAAGTCTTAAGTATTTGAAAATTGAAAACAGAAACAAAGAATACCTCTAAATAGTTTACGCTATAAAAAGGTTTATTTTACCTAAATTGTGTGTTCCAGTTCTGCATTTATTATGCAGTAAGATATTGCCTATCTTTACCAATTATACAAAGGTTATCCAGAATGAAGGGTACTTCATAGGATATTCGCAAACATTCAAGATAAACATTTTATTTGCCATGTAAATATCTTAATACATGTTGTATTTTGATCAAAATCGTAAGAGCTATTTTTGAGAAATAAAACGTAACAAAAACTTGTTCATGTAAAGGGTATATTGAGGTGGGAGGCTTTCTTCAATATCTTTGTGTCGCGATCGTAAAAGATGCTAAACTTAAAATACCAGTTTACGCTTTTGAGTTAATGCTGTACATGCACATGGACCTTTTTTAAAAATTTGTTTTATTCATGGTGCCATGTATTTCCAGCGAATTCTCGATAATGAAATTTTGGGTGGAATGCATAGGAGGTAAGAAGTAAAGAAAATAAAACGTTGAAAAACTAACCAAAATAGTTTTAGTTCTATACTTATTGGTTAGTTACGCATAAGGGAGCAAGATGGCTCTACAATAACGTGTGCATTCGGGAGGTCCTGGGTTTGATTCCCGTCGGGTGATCGCTTCAAGCATGGGTACATTTTTGCGATTTCCCCGGGTTGGAAAGCGAATGCTCGGGTGGTTTCCCTTCACCTGTTTCACTTAGCTTTTAGGACCAGGCGATGGCGGTTGGTGTGCTGCAACACGGTGGTGGAATTTGCGCTATGGAAAGATTTCTCCCTAGCGTTTGGCGAGACTTGGAATAGTGGTTTAGGCAGGGCCAGCGGGCGTCAGGACTGGTGCCATGCTGCAATGGTTAGGGGCCCGTTTTTGCTAGCGCACATCATCGTCCGAATCCAGTCACCCTTCAGGTCCACACTTCATCCCTTCTACCCAGGGTCACTTTGGAAGCCCACTATGGCTTACGTGAGGTACTGTGCATCAGTTACTGGAGGCCCCTCCGTCTGCTTACTCCTAGTTAAGCATATAATTCTCTAATATAGATTTGGAATATAAAATCTTGCCCGTGGGTAAGACATTTATGATTTCAAGCACTTGCAGCGCTTTGACTGCGCGCTACTTCGTTGTGTTAATCTTACCTCGCAGATGTTCTCGTCTCTGCGTCGTTGTAGTTGAAGTCTTTAGGACTCTAATCGCCGATATAGTCAGGAAGCACTCCTCGTCGATCTCAGGGTCAACTGTCGGCGAATAGGCCTGAAATTCCCTAAAGTTGCTGTCAGGGTAGCATTGAGGGAGTGGTGACACCAGGATATTGTCTTAAAAGAAACACTGTTCTCGCTCATGCTAGAAATCCTGCAAGATTTATTGATATTCTCTAACACGCGTGATTCCTTTTAGCTCACTCTTCCCATTATTGTCTCTTAGAACACTAAAGTTTGCACCGGCTAGTTATTTAATATCTCGGTGCTCTATCACCGTTCTTTAGGTTCGCGCGAACTTGAAATAGTCTCTTGACTAACATTAAATCGTTTATGAGTTTGGATATAATTATATCCAAGAATACAGTTAGCAGATTATATAAATTTCTCTACCTACATCACTTTATAATTGCATAATTGCGCGGTACTTATCAAATTTCGGAACTTAGCGTCCTTTTCTGATCCGGAGTGCTACGTGTTAGCTCAACGAAGAATCGTGACAAACTGCCCTAAAACCACGCTCGCATTCACATATAACAACGATTGCTCGCCTCCAAATTTTATACATATCACTGCGTCTTCTTATGTTTCCATTGCTTCTCGCACTTATTCTCTACGTTTATTGGTTCCCTGGTTGAAAATTCAAAGCCTAACTGTAAAAATATCCGTTGCCTCATAGTCTGTTTACCCTTAAAACTTGCCTCAAATCCACGAAGTGTAAAAAGATTTCGATTTTTACGGCCCCACGCTCGTAAAACATAATAGACAGTCTAAAACGAAACTACTTTTATTTTTGCCTAAATCTTGCAGTTTTTCTTATGCAATTACGCCTTTATTTATTTACCAATATTATTGAAACTTAAAATATATTTACAGCTTCTGAAGGGCTTTTGACTGATACAGTTTTTAATCCTATGGCTTTAAAATTATGGAAATTTATCAAATTGAATGTTAATTAATTATTAATAATTCCTAAACTATACTTATTACAGAGTTCCTTTTTATGTATTCTTAATCAGGCGGAAATATCGCTACACACCTCTCTTGAGTTAAACATTTAGCTTTGAGTTAAGGATATAAACGGTTTCATTGATTACAATAGCTGACACATGAGGGGGGGGGGAAGCGTTTTGCATTTGAAGGTCTTCAGAACTCCTTCAAGATCACATGCTGGACACACAACTTTGTAACACACAAAACTGAAAAGATGAATGGAACGCGTACCTCTTATTGCCCTTTAATTAAAAGCGAAGAGAGCACGTGGTGTGAAAGTGGCAGTGTTTGTTGTTGCTGTTGGCAGCAGTGACATGATTACATTACGCTGGGACTCCCATAATTGAGAATTCGCCAGACGGAAAATGAGATTTCCTCAGAGTGGTCCGCCCGTCCTACAAAGAGAGAGAGAGAGAAGAGAGAGAAACTAGCTTACAGCCAATAACGTGTACTACACACAGAAGAACCACATACGAGTATTTCTGAGTAAAAAGGGTTCCACAGCAGAATGGAACCGATCACACTTGGAGGGGGGGTCTTATTCTGCACCTCTTTTGTTGGACTCAAGGTGGCTTTAAAAAAATTCTAGTGTGTTACATTCACATGATCTTCTCTACCCTCTATATCTTATTAGTGGGTATACAAATTATTCATACACAAGTTTATCTTCCTATCTGCTTCATTTTAATCCAGATAAACGTTTTCGGAAATACCTGCATTACACATTTCGTTATATATACAAAGGGAACAGCGATAGTCAAATGTTTAAGAACTGGACGCTATATGCTGGCCTTAAAATTCCATACTGTCCCCATGACATCGCGAGAAACAACTGAAAATCGACAGGACTTAAAAAGAATGGCTAAGTATTGAACAATTCGAACCATTAATAGCGGATACCTCTGAAATGGTTGATGCCATAAAAAACGTATTTCAAATAAATTGTGTGTTTTAAACAGATCTACATTTCTTGTGAAGTACGTTTTCGTCTATCGCTTAAAGTTTCATTTTATACAAGATCAGACAAAACTCTTTCCGAATGAAGAGGACTTCAAATGCTTTTACCAGAAAATGCAAGTTATACATTTTATTTGTCATTAAATATCTTTAATAGGTGGTATTTTAATCAAAATTTTTGAAGCCATTTTTTAGAAAATTAAAGATTTCAAAACTTATTGCTTGTACCTAAAGGGTAGTTTTTTTAAGGTTTTTTTTCCTTGAAATTCTGCATGTCACATCTTTAGAAGGTAGTGAACCTAAACACCAAATTTGGTGTTCATTCGACTTTTCGATTGAGTTATGCTGTTCACACACAGACTAAATTTATGTTTTTGATCCGGGGCCTCAAAACATGCATTTCCGATGAGATCTTGGTATCGAATTTTTTGGCAAAATGCAGTACCTTCTCTTCCTACTATATACTGTGGCCAGCACGTGTAGATGTAGTTTGGTAGGCCTGAATTGATCCTCTCGGAATGGGTTCGTGGGCCTGACCCGGAACTATCAGCTTAATGTTGGCAGTATTGTGGTTTTTCCAGAGAAAGTCTAGAAACATCGAGAATATTAGAGTATCTTGGGGTGACGTATTGACAGGAAGCTGTGCTGGGGCTGATTAATTATAAAAAATCATGGGATTGTTTGATTCACTCTCTTTAGCAATGCGAGTTTAACAGGGTAAAGTGCTCCAGGCATGTGCCTCGGGTTAGAAGGGGGGTTGTTGGACTGAGGATGTTCTTGTAAACATTTCATATGTGATTTTGCGTTATTAAAATTGTTAAAATTGAAATAACTTCTTCTTTTGCATTTCTAAATAATAATGCCGATTATCCTCTAGAGTTCAATTCTGTAGTTTTGCATGCCAAGCGAGTATACGTTCCCCCATTTGCCATGACCTGAAGCAAGGAAAGTTCAGTTGTTTAACTTAACCGACGGTCGTGACAAGATGTGGTAGAGATAGTAAAAAATCCCATTTGATATATTAACAGGACATTCTCTACCAATATGGCGTAGTATTCCTGGTTGTCAATTGTTGGGCCCCACGTTAGGGAGCCAATTTGCGGTGGTATTTGACGGTACAGGATTTGTAGGAATGGTCCCGAGTTCGGTACTAGCTCAGGGTTCTTGCATGGATCTTAAATCTCGGGTTAGTGGTGAATGCGACTGTTTTGTTTTCCTACTTGTTTATTTACCGTCACCGTTTTAACATTTGATTCCTGCTATTACTTCGACACACACACGCGCATTTCCTATTTGTTCCACTTCATATCATCGCACCTATCCGCCGACGCACGTTCTAACAAACATCTCCCAGGAACAACCACGACCAAGTGTGTATTCTAAACTTTCCTAACAAACATCTCCGAGGAGCTACAACGGCCAAGTGTGTATTCTAAACTTTTCTGTTTCTCTATTTCAAACGTTCTATCTCCCCATTCCACTATCACCTAATTTCTTGCTTCTTTCATTGGAGGCCTAAGGCTATCTGGCTTTTGGATAACATTGACCCTTTTCTACATGTCTGCGTTCCAGCAACCTAACGGGACACTAACAATAGAGGGAAAAACCACCCGTTTCCGGCCGCTGACGGCACTGTCTCTCTCAACCCTTATTTCCACTTCAGTAACATTCGCTTTCCAGTTTTATTTAACATTATCCTTACTGTTATTGATATTTATTCTCCCTATGATCTTAATTTTATTTTACTACTCAAAACATAGTGCTTCAAATAATACATGCATATATATATATATATATATATATATATATATATATATATATATATATATATTTTAATTACTTTCTCTACTACATACAGATAGTAAGTACAGGTAGTTTTATATTCCACCCAAAAATTCTATATCGAGATTTCACCGGAAATATACCTTTTGAGAATCCCTGAATTAATAAAACAAAAGGCCGTACGAGAGCTGTCCCAGAAGTAACCCAACCTAACAAAGAAATCAAACAAATTTTGGGAAATACGTCTTTATTTCTCTACATAGTCTCCTTTCAGCTCGATACACTTTTCCCAGCGGTGTTCAATAGCTTGGATACCTTGTTTATAGTGAGAACCGTCGAGTTCTCCAAAATATCCATCAACTGAAAACTCCACCTCTTCATTGTTAGCAAATCTTTTACCACCATTTCTTCAACTTTGGAAACAGAAAATAATCAGAGGAGGCTAAGTCTGGCGAATAGGGTGCATGAGGAAGCAATTCGAACTTCAACTAATTGATTTTGGACATGGCGATAATGGATGTGTGAAGTGGTGCATTGCCTTGATGAAACAGAACTTTCTTTTTCGCTAAATGCGGACGTTTTTGCTCGATTTCATCATTCAAACGCTGCAATAAGATTGCGTAATACTCGCCATTGATTGATTATCTTCAAAAAGGAAAAACAATGAAAATTATCCTGCGTATCCAAAAAACTGAGGTCATGACCTTGCCTGCAGGTGGAACTGTTTACGCCTTCTTTGGAGGCGATTTTCCCCTTTCAATCCACTCTTTTGACTGTTCCTTCGTCTCAGGTGTGAAGTGATGGACCCATGTTTCATCCATGGTTAAGAATCGACGTAAAAACTCCCTTTTTTCAGCGAAACATCGCCAAACACTCGATGAAACATCTTCACGATAATGCTTTTGTTCCATTGTGAGTAAACGCGGCACCCATCTTGTGCACAGCTTTCTCATGTCTAAATTTTCAGTTAGTGTACAATGTACAGCAGTTTTTTAAATGCCTACGATGTCTGCTATTTCGTGCACTTTTAGTCGATGGTCATCCTATACCTTTTTGTGCATTTTCTTTACATTTTCTGGCGTGGTCACCTCATTAGCTCGACCACTGCGATGTTCGTCTTGGCTCGCTTAAACGCTGCCACGCAATATTTTACTGTTGTAAACGAAGGAGCAGACTCCCCCAGAGTAGAATGTAGCTCAGCTTTAATATTAGCTGGACTAAGACCTTTCAAATGAAAGTAACGACGGCCAGTTTTATCCATGTTTACAAATTTGCTGAGAGCGTTCACTATTGATGTCTGCCAAACAATTGCTAAACAACGTAGCAACGTCAACCTTCAAACTTATGCTTTATAAGGTTGGTACTTTCTACCATAGTTATTTCTTTGAAATAACAACCGCTATATATGTCAGGGCGGGTACTTCTGGGACTGCCTCGTATCTTCAATTTTTGTGAGGTCCTCTCATTTTGAATGACTTTTGTGTAGTTAGTAAACCGTAAGATTATTTGGATTCAAGTGGCCTCAAAACATGTATTTCCGATGAAATATTGGTATCGAATTTTTGGGTACTAGGTACGTGGTAGAGAAAGTAATAAAGAATAGTGGTAGAGAAATTCATGTGAATGTTACAAGATTTTTTTTCGTGGTCATGCAAAAGGCATGAAAAATTCAAGGCCATCACATAGCAATCTGCCTTTTTAAATCTCTTGACTATCACCTTAGCCTTCTTTATCCTTATATACATAAAAGAAGGGTACAAATGTATAATGAAAGTTGATTTCAATTAACAAGAAGTAAGTAGGAGGAGGAGTAGAAAAGGTAAATTGCGACACACTAGATTTATGCAATTAAACATTAACATTCATTCCCACATTCATGCTTCTGTCGGGGGTAGGAAGTGATTCAGGTAAAAGAATAATTTCCCACCTCAGCCGGATTTCGAACTTGGGACCTCGGGGTTGAGAAGCCAGTGCGCAGATCTTTCAATGTTTTGTGTGTTGCTAAGTTATTTCACAATTTCGTAATTTTTTTATATCTCTCTTATTTCAGGCTATATTATATGTATTTTCTCTCCACATAATTAAAAACCTCTGTAGAGTTTAGAAAAGCCGTTTGCAATTACAGTTACGTCGCTTTAAATAAGAACGTTTCTATGTCGTATTTAATTAAATGTTTACTTTTTTTAATTCTCCTTTGCTGCGCTGCATTAAATTGCTAAGCTATGGAAACCTATTTAATGCTGGGGGCTCCACCTCCTGGCTTTCTTTTTGGGTACGACGATGTTTACAAAGAAAGCAGGTTGTGTGTGATCCTCACTTTGAATTCCGGGCACAGATGTCGCATTCTTCTCCGGCATCATTACTTTTTTCACCGGAATTTTCAAGGGAAAGCAGTTAAAAGTTGAAATTTTGTAAACCGTGTGCCATATTTTGTTCCTGAGAACTAGAGTAAAAATAACTAACCCTCCCCCACCCAACGCTGTTATAGCACATTTCTACCCCAAGTAGGACAGCTATGGAAGGGTTTGTTCCTCGTTCTACCCCCTTCCCACTACCCCGTGGAACCAAAGGAAGGTCGCTAATTGGAGAGGCAGCTATGTCTGAAGAAGAAATTAAGATTGGATAAGGGGTCTTCTATTGAAGGTGCAATCTACGTCTTTCTGGAGTAGTAGATCAAGAAAGCAGATAACGACGGTGCTGCCAACGTTCTTTCATCAAATAATAGTATACAGTGACCTTGAGAAACGACCTGCCTTGGGAGATGTTTACGTTCGCAAACTTAGTGTGTCATTTTATTACTTTCTCTACCACGCACCTAGGTAGAGAAGGGTGTTACATTTCACCTAAAAAGTCGATGTTAAATTGCCTTTCTTGGACCCACCTACATAATGCTGAAGGAAGTGGGAAATAATTGAATAAATTACCTTATGAGCGATTATAGAAGTAGATATGAACTGTTGAACATCAGACGCCCGCCTGCCCGCCACTTTTTTGTGCCTTACTGATATAGGGAAATTGGGAAACGAACTAGAAAAAACGTGGCCATCTTCACGGTAATACTGACGCTCAATCGCAAGTGCCAACTTAAGAAAGAAGCTGGGAATCCGCTAAGTATGCGATGTGTTGTTACTTATTCTTCTTATTCATGTGGTATGGTCGCTAACCTTGCGTGAATTCAGAAACCTAAGCTTATGTAAAAAAAAAAAAAAAAAAAAAACCGAGAGAGTTGGGGATATATCTCCGCCTTTGGCGGCATTACTTTTCATATGTTGCCAGCATTGCGTTACAGCCAGAGAATGACATACAGTGCCATCTGTAGGACATACAGCGACATCTGTTGGACATATAAGACATCAATTTAGTCCCTAATGAGGGCCCGAGAAAGCAATTTACCCATAGTCGATACCAGATATCACTGGAAATTGTTTAGATGCCCATTAAATAAAAAATAAGAAAAAAAACAAAAAAACACACTTTAAAAAAAGGTTGTGTGTTTGTGTGTTTTTTTTCCCAGTATAACTTACGAAAAGTCGGATAAACACCAACCTTGGTATTCAGGTTCAGTATCTTCCAGAGATGTGACACAAAGGTTTTCAAGAAAATCCCCCACCCCAAACTACCCTTTACATGGAACATTTTTTCGAAATTTTTTATTTTCTAAAAAACGTCTAACGATTTTGGTTCAAATACCATATATTAATGATATTTACATGTCAAATAAAATGTATATCTTGAATTTCCTGGGAATAGGCTTTGAAGTCCCCTTCATTCGGAAGGAATATTGCATAATCTTGTAGACTAGTAAATGTTAAGCGATAGACAGTAACGTACTACACAAGAAATGTGTATCTCTTACAACACACAATTTATTTCAAATAACACTTTCTGTGGTGTTAGCCATTTCAGAGATATGTTATTTAACGGTTCGATTTCTTTTTCTTTTAGTTCCATTTATATCCTGCCTTTAACTACATTGGTTTTATCGGCGGCCTTTTCTTTGGAACTTGTTGGCCATTGGCAATGGTGTTAACTCGTGTAACTCTTGTCGTTGGGTTTCTAGCACCTTTGGCTTTTTATAATCATTACATCATACACATAATTACACTCTCATTCATACTTCCAGACTCTGAGGATGATAGGGATTAATTGGCTAGAGTAATCGAAGCCGGGATCCCTCGCACAGCAGGCAGTTACTCTACCGACTGAGCTACGGGACCAGCCGATTCGACTTGGTCATTCTTTAAATTCCTTTCAAAATTCAGTTGCTTCTCGCGATTGCATAGAAACACTTGCAATTTTAAAGCCTGCGTATAGCGTCCAGCTGTCACACATTTGACTGTCGCTGTTCACTTTGTAGCTATAACGAAATGTGTAATGAGCTATTTCTGCAAAGGTTTATTTGGATTAAAACGAAGTAGGTAGAAAAAAAAATCTGTGTTACACTCACATGACTTTCTCCAATCTTGTACAAACTATTTTTACAAACGCTTATTCTCCATATGTTTCATGTTAATCAAGATATCGAGATATTAATCTTATTGCAAATTTTCTGCAAGGGCAATATGGTAGGCTTTAAGCTATAGTCAAATATTTTAAGAGCTGGTTTCTATGTGTAGTATTCCATTCTCTTTGCATTACCAGGACAAAAAAATAAATAACGAATTTGAGAAAAAGTATAAGTATTGGAAAATTTAAGGGAACAAGCAATATCTTGAAAATGGTTCACTCAACAAAAAAATGTATATGACATAAATTGTGCATTTTAACGCGATCTACATTTTTTGTGTAGTAAAATTTTGTCTATCTCTTATGGTTTACCAGTTATGCAAAATTCGTTCACAATGATGAATACTTTTTGGAGACATTCCCAAAAAATTTGAGATATACATTTCATTTGTCATGAAAATATCTCAAACATATGATATTTTAATCAAAATTGTTAGAGCCATTTTTGAGAAAATTAAAATTTTCGAAAAATGTTCCATGTAAAGGGTAATTTGGGCTGGGGGATTTTCTTGAAAACCTTTGTGTCACATCTCTGGAAGATACTGAACCTGAATACCAAGTTTGGTGTTTATCCGACTGTTCGTTTCTGAGTTATGCTGTTCACAGGCACACACAGACGCACACACGGACATGTTTCCAAAAATGCTTTTTTTGGATTCAGGGTTTCTCAAAACATGTATTTTCGGTGAAATCTCGGTATCGAATTTTTGGGTGGAATACAATACTTCCCCTACTTACTACACGCAGTAGAGAAAGTAATAGGCTTTAGTAAGAAAGTATATATACCCACTAATAAGCGATGGAAGTCAGAGAAAGTAATGTGAAGATTATTACATATTAGAACTTTTTTGTAACACATACGTATGGTAGTGTAACTTCTTACCAAAGGTTTACTATCGTTATTTCACCAAAATTACACGTTTTGAGATACTCCAAACTCAAAATCTCAACACTCCCCCTGCAAACTGTTTCATGAAAATTCAGTTATTTTTCACTTAATTCTTTTTCCGCGGGGGAAAAAATGTCCTACTGCATTATCGCCCCAGCCTAAGTGTAATGACCGGAGGGATATGTGCGGCTCGAAGTTATATCGCGGAATACCCACTAAAAACCCCTCTACATGTTAGTGTGCGTTAGTTATTTCTCTATTCGTGCATATTAGTCACGTCCCGCATAGCACCCCGGTTAGTCAATGAAAGGTGTAATGCTGGCATGCATTATATGCGAGCGCGTCACCTGTTTATTACCCGGAATTACACATCGCTTGCGTCCTGAGTAATCCCGGGTGGCTGTAAAGATTTTTAATAAAATCTCTTAAGACATTCGCATGACAATAAAACGTATATCTTGAATTTTCTGGGAATAGCCTGTGAAGCCCACTTCATTCTGCATTAACTTCTGTATGTCTAGTAAACAATATTTGAGAATACATTATCACGAGTTTCTCTAGCACTATCGTTTAGTTTTGTATAATTTCTACACACTACTTTTACGAAAGCTTATTACTTTCTCTACTACGTATAGTAAGTAGGGGAAGTATTGTATTCCACCCAAAAATTCGATACCGAGATTTCACCGGAAATAGATGTTTTGAGACACCCTGAATCCAAAAAAGGCATTTTTGGAAACATGTCCTTGTGTCTGTCTGTGTGTCTGTCTGTGTGTGTGTCTGTCTGTCTGTGAACAGCATAACTCAGAAATGAACAGTCGGATAAACACCAAACTTGGTATTTAGGTTCGGTATCTTCCAAGGATGCGACACGAAGGTTTTCAAGAAAATCCCCCACCCCAGACTACCCTTTACATGGAACATTTTTCGAAAATTTTAATTTTCTCAAAAATGGCTCTAACGATTTTGATTAAAATATCATATGTTTAAGATATTTTCATGACAAATGAAATGTATATCTCGAATTTTCTGGGAATGTCTCCAAAAGTATTCTTCATTGTGGACGACTTTTGCATAACTGGTAAACCATAAGAGATAGACAAAATTATACTACACAACAAATGTAGATCGCGTTAAAATACACAATTTATGTCATATACATTTTTGTTGTAGAGTGAACCATTTTCGAGATATTGCTTGTTATTCCCTTAAATTTTCCATTACTTATACTTTTTCTCAAATTCGTTATTCATTTTTTTTGTCCTGGTAATACAAAGAGAATGGAATACTCCGCATAGCAACCAGCTCTTAAACGCTTAAAACCTACCAATTGCCCTTGCATCTACAAGAAAATTAGCAATAAGATTAACATCTCGATATCTCGATTAACATGAAGCATATGGAGAATAAGCGTTTGTAAAAAATAGTTTGTACAAGAGTAGAGAAAGTCATGTGAGTGTAACACATCAGATTTTTTTTCTATATACTTCATGTTAATGGAGATGAACCAGAAATAGTTTCACACATTTGGTTGTACGTTCCAGGGGATAGAGGAAACCGAATCGATAGTCGGATAGCCTTAATATTCCGTACTCTTTCCATGACTTAGAAACATCTGAATAGCGACTGCTTTTTCAGAAATGAGTGTCGAAAACTTCAAACCATAACGGATATCTCGGAAATTTGCTAATTCCTTCAAAATAATTCTTTGAAATAAATTATGTGTTTTAAAGATTTATAAATTTTTTGTTTAGTAAGTTTTTGTCTAACTCTTAAGGTTTAATAATTAAAATTTCTTCTGAATTCCCAAAGAATTCAATATATACACTTTATTTGCCATGTAAATATCTTCAGATAATGGTATTTTAATAAAAATCGCTAGAGGCGCTTTTTAGAAAATAAAATATATATGTTCTATAAAAAGGGTAGTTTGGGATGGGGGATTTTCTTGAAAGTCTGTGTCACATCTTCGGAAGATGCTGAATTTTAGGTGCAGTATTAAACCGACTCGACTTTTCGTTCTTAGAGTAAATGCTGTTTACAGACACACAGGAACCTTTTCTCAAAAATACTTTTCTTTTATTTAGGGAATCTCGTAACTATATTTTCGGTGAAATTTCGACAAGAATTTGGAAGTTAGTTGATCGATGCACTCTTGTCTTGATAATTCACGTGGAAAAGTCTAATAAATCATTGCACGAACATTTTCACGAGTTAATTCCATGTTTTTGTTGATACACAATTTTCAAGTTAGTGTAAATAAAACAAATCACGCTCTATTGGCAAAATATTTGAAGTAGATTATGGTAAAAGATGTCAAAATTT
This sequence comes from Deroplatys truncata, assembly GCA_030765065.1. NCBI lineage: Eukaryota > Metazoa > Arthropoda > Insecta > Mantodea > Mantidae > Deroplatys > Deroplatys truncata. Next base: position 50,051,266 of record CM060986.1, read on the forward strand.
CCATTGGAAACGTCAGATGGCACCTACAACATTCAGGGTTGCAAAGGCTCAAAATATAAATAGTGCCCCTCGTACAGCTCTAGGGAAGATGGGGAATAATACTGGCTAAAGAAAACGCCTCACTCTCCAGTCGGAAATCGAACCCGGGACCTCTGGATTTAGCGGTTAGAATGTTAACCACCCGACCACAGAGTCAGTTGAGTTTTTCAATAAGTCTATCATATTTTTAAGTGCTATTTCAGCCTACTGCACCCCTCTTTATCTTACAACGAAAGGTGTAATGAAACTATTTCTGCAAATGTTTATCTACATTAACGTGAAGTAGATAGGAAAACAATTTTTTGCAAGAATGCTTTGTAGAAGAGAGATAAAAAAATAAAGATAGTGGGCAGAGAAAGTCAGATTTTTTTAAAAATGCAAAACGTACACTTCTGGCTAATGCGCGATGCGGATTTACTGAATATCATGTAATACTTCGACACACGCTCCATACAACCTAGACTTGCAGCCTGACGTAAGCGCTCAGATTATCAACTCAAGTTGTGAAAAAATACACATCCCAGGACTGGCAGTAATCCCGCTGCTATAACACATTCATGACACCTGTCACTGCACTGGCGAGAACCGAGCGGCTGCTTGCAGGCAGAGCTCCGAATAATCAAGAACATTATTAGACATGCGTTGTAATCCTTGTTGATAATATAAATGGCTGCCTGCTTGGAATACCTTTGTAGTGACAATTGCATTGTTACAGATCACAGGTGGAGTGCATGATTACAGTTTCTCACTTGTGGCGCTATTAGGCACACCTGCAATTTCCTCTTAATCATCTTGGTACAAATGGAACTGATTTAGAGAGGGCTCGGTCTTCTAACTCGCCTCCTCATGACATCACACAACTATACCCAAAACTCCATAATCGGGGGTTTTCAAACAATGCTACGCGTAGCAGGGCTGCATTTATGCTTAAGCTATCGCACTACACAAAAAGGTGTCATGTGTTACATACACATGACTCTCTCTACACACAATCGTTTATTTTTATAGTGTCTACAAGCTATTGTTACAAAACCTTATTCTACTTAAAGTTAACGTTTGCATAAATAAATTATTTGCCCACTTCGTTATAGATACAAAAGAAGTAGCGATAGTCAAATGTTTAACTAGTCACTATATCGCTGGCTCAATATTACAAGGTTCTATGTCAGGAAAATTCAGAAATTAAGTGCTAAAAGGTAGTATGATTTGAGCTGTACTTCATAATATTATCATAAGGTGACAGCACTTCGGCGGCGCCGTGGCCGAGTGGTTAGACCGCTCGCCTCCCACCGAGGCGGCCCGGGTTCAATCCCAGGGACGAAGCGGCGTCTGGGCGGGTTTTCTCCGGGTTCTCCGGTTTCCCCCGTCATTCATTCCACCAACTGATCCATCATCACCTTTCCTTTCATCCATTTCACCAACATTTCGTTTCATCTACTTCCTTCTACTTCTACCCATCCTGGATGCTCTGTCTGATCCATGAGTGTCTGCTCCTCGACGGGCCACCCGCTTGTAACTCCTGGGGGGGTGTAATTCCTAAATAAGAGGAGGGTAAACAGATAATGAATGAATGACAGCACTTGTTGGTATAAACATGACACTGTTTTAAATTGGTTGTATGTGGATTTTGTTCTTCTCTGAGAGTTTCAAAGTTCTATGTATACTTAGAACCCTATAGTAATAAAGTGTTTCTGTGTATGAATTGAAGTTGTAAAATAATATAAAGGTTTATTAAGTGTGAGAAGCACGCTAGCAAGCATCCAAAACATAACTATGAAATTCTGTACTCCTGGAAATTGACTCTGCTCACGCTGCCTAGAAAGAAGTTTATTAAAAACAGTTTTATTCACCAGTTTCCAAGTTGCGCCTACTCAAATCAGCCTGTAAAAGGAAACCATACAACATTTTGCAGATGCAACCCCATGACTTTTATAACTTTCAAGTTTGCCCAAGATTTTCAATTATAAAAGTGTCATTTATAAAAATGACATCTCTTAAATTGCCTCAGTCACTCACATGCTTACAATGGAAACAGAGTCACAGCGAGAAAGAATATATTAGCGTAAATTTTAAATATTTATCAATCATTTCAAGAAAGTCCACAGAATTTGGTGAAATATCAATACCAAAACCAGCCAAAATCTTAACAACAATCCCACCAAACAAGATTGTCTTTCAAGGCAATGCTGAAGTTTATTCCTGAAGTTGATAGGTCTTCTTTGAAGCCTTATTAAGAAAAGACCAAAGAGAATGAGTGCAATAGAAAATATAAGCAATAAAAGCATTTTTGTTCAGAATGGGAATAATAATTATATATTACATTTCATTTGCATATTTTGTGTTTATCAGTTTAGCACATTTAGTTAAACCAACACTACTGAAAGCTGTTTTTTTTTCGGAACGAATAGCTGTATTATTCTTTAGTTCTGTAAAAATTTACAAGGATGGGGAAGCTATTGTACTATCTATGTTCACTTCACATTACCAAAAATTAGTGATTGTATTATGATAATGCTGTACAATATTATTTTCAAGCATTACTAAGAGCAGAATACCTAAGTAGGTTATTTGAGTCAGCTTGTTGAGATATTTTTTATTATACTTCACTTTGTGTCAACCTATTATATAAATTGAAACTGGTATTATTAAAAGATGATTCAGTGTTGTCTTTGGGTAACAATATGAACTATTAATAATAATAATAATAATAATAATAATAATAATAATAATAATAATAATAATAATAATAATAATAAGTGAAATCAATGTTGAAAGCCAATCTGATTATTTTTCAGCAATTTTCTTGAGTAAGTTTAGTTATTTTATGGACTGTACTTGATAATAATTAAAGCAAAAAGCGTTATAATATTTTCTATGCAATAAATATATATATATATATATATATATATATAACCTGAACAAATTCCTTGTTTTACCTACTTATCCTCTATAATCCTATAGTATCTCAGAGTATTAATGCAGAATGTTTACATACAACTTAGTTGTTTCAATTACACACTATGGTTTGTGTTACAAGGTTCTATGTAAAAATATAACATTAAATAACTTCTTCAAAAATAATAATATTAGTATGTATATTTTTATATTTGTTTAGGAGATAAACAAAATAATGGCCTGATAATAACAACACACTGCTCACTCATAATCTGAAATTTCAAACTCTTGTTTCTCAAAGGTTACATGCTACTACATACAATCTTATAATACTGAGCCAGCGATATACTGGCCTTAAAATTCCGTGCTCTTTCCATGCAATCGCGAGGGACAATATGATGGCGGCAGCACTTCTATCTCGAAAAAGGCTAATGCCACAAAAAGAATACGTATCTTAAATTTTGTGTTTTAAAAAGATCTACATTCTCTGTGTAGTAAGCTTTTATCTATTCCTTATAGTTATAGAATGTTATAGAAACTCGAACAAAAATTCCATCCCAATAAAGACGACTTCATTGGTTATTTCCAGAAAATTTAAGATACAGATTTAATTTGTTACAGGAATATTTAAATATATGGTATTTTAATAAACAATCGTTGGGCATTTTTGAGAAAGTAAACAATTCTGAAAAATTTTCCATGTAAAGCTTAATTTGAGGTGGAAGGATTTTTTTGAAAATTTTCGTGTCACATCCATGGAAGGTACTGAATTTAAATACCAAGTTTCATATTTATTCAACATTTCAACACACTTATTCAAGAAGCCCTAAAACGTGTATTTTCAATGAAATCTCAATATCGTATTTTTGGGTGGAATGACGTATTGCCTGTGCCTACTAGGTAAGCCGTAAAGACCTTTTTTAAAAATATCTGACCTGTTACATTCATATAATTTTCTTTACCCTCTATGGTTTATTAGTGGGTATACAAATTATTCTTATGAAAGTTTATTTTTTTATCTACTTAATTTACTAGATAAATGTTTATCGAAAAATAGCTACATTACACATTTCGTTATAGATACAAAGGGAATAGTGATCGTCAGATGTTTAAGAACTGGACGCTATACGTTGACCTTTTAAGTTCCATACTCTTGCCATGACATTGCTAGAGACGGCTGAAAATCGACAGGATTTTAAAGGAATGACGAAATACTGAACAAATTGAACCATTAATAAGGGATATCTCGGAAATAGTTGATGCTACAAAAAAGTTATTTGGATTAAATTGTGTGTTTTAAAGAACCTACATCTTTTGCATACTATATTTCCGTCTATTGCTTAGCGTTTACAAGTTACACAAGATTATACAAAATTCCTTCCGAATGAAGAGGACTCTACAGATTGTTACCACAAAATTGAAGATATCCATTTCTTCTCCTGGAAATATCTGTAATATATAGTATTTTAATCAAAATCGTTATAGCCATTTATTAGAAAATAAATTTCGAAAAACGTTTCAAGTAAAATGTACCTAGTTGGGGTTGCGCAAGTTGTCGCATCTTTGTAAGATACTGAACCTAAATACCAAATTTGGTGTTTATCCAATTTTTTGTTTTTGAGTTACGCTATTCACATACACAGTCCCTTTTTCTAAAACTGCTCTTTTTGTGGATTCAGGGCGTCTTAAAACATGTATTTCCGTTGAAATCTCGGTATCGAATTTTTGGCTGGAATGCAATACCTTCTCTAGCTAGATACTATGTACATAGTAGAGAAAATAATAATAAAAGTATTGACAAATTCAACCCAATAATAACGAATATCTCTGGAATGCCTAATGACACAAAAGGTTATTGGAAATAAATTGTGTGTTTTAGATATACATTTTTGTATAGTAAGTTTTTGTCTGCATCTTACGGCTTCCTAGTCGCACAAAATATACAAATTTCAATCAATATGGTGGACTTCACAGACTATTCACATAAAATTCGAGATATAAATTTTGTCATTGAAACATTTTTAACATATTTCATTAAAATATTCAATTTTTTTAAAAATTCGAACTGAGGAAAAATCTTCCATGTAAACAAACGAGAGATTTAGATGAGTATTTCCTTGAAAATATTCGTTTTGTACCCTTGGAAGATGTCGAACTTGTGGCAGTATTTTATATCACAACAATGTAAATGCCAGAGTGATTGTAGTGTAAATAAGCATTATTGTATTACATAGATTTGAGATGTTTGTTAATTATAAGCATTGTTAGGAAATAAGTTTACACGGCCTCACTGAAACTGACAATAAGAGCGGGTAAGAATGAGCGAGGGGGCGAGTTGTTTATCAATTATTAGAGACAAGCAAATGTCGTCAGAGTAGCGCGCCTTTCTGTAGAAAGGGAGGGAATATCTTCCCTAGAGCATTTGTGTTCGTAATTTTGATTGGATATAAAAATAGACGCTAATGTTGGCGCGTTTTATTAACCAATACCAGCTCGGTTATAATCTTTAGGCATATCGGGGTGAGAGAGTATAAATTATGAAGCCGAGAGACGGGTAACGTTCAGTCCAACAGAAGGATTCGCGGGTAATACGTCGTTCAGTCCAACAGAATCATACAAAGGTTATACGTCGCACAGTTTAAGAGAATCGTTCACGCGTTATACGTCGCGCAATTCTACAGAATCTCTCGCGTCATAAAGTTTGTTATAAATGTGAAATACGCGAATTAATAATGTGCAGCAAATAAGTGATTATAGTGATATTAGAAAATATAACAGTTTCAGTCGGGCGTGTATTAAGAGTCAATATGTGAAATTAATTAATTGTGATGGTAATAAAGTGTAGAAACAAATTCTTTTATAAGTGTTATCTTTCAGTAACAAATCCTTTCCGTTTACACACCTTGATCAAGAGATATGCTCGACTGAGTAGTAATAATAGCTAGCCGGAGGACAAAGAACCCAACATTCAAAGTAGTAAAACAATAACAGGCGCTCAATAATAATATAACACGAAGTTACTGCGACAAATTGGCTCCCATACGTGGGGCAGATAAACATGAAGCATCTCCCAACTACCAACAAATATTCTACTTAAAACTTAAATATCAAGTATACTACTAGGTCTTCCTATAAAACCTGACTGCACACACGATGTGCGTCAGAGCAATACTGGCTGCCTTACTCACTGCCGACATTCCGCACTCACGACAGGCTTTTTGTCCTTCATTTACCATTTAGTCATTAGCGTCAGTAGTCCATTTTCGTTTGCAAAGATGGCGAGCAATTATCTTTAAGACAACATATATTTGTAGGTAAATGTTATTTTAAATACGAACCAGCTCGTCGCGTTCGCGAAGAATTCATCCTGAAGCTTCCTGCACAGTTGCCTCCTTCCAGAACTCCAATTCACGATATTGTGAATAAAGTTAGGAGACTATTGCTTCATTGCAAAACAAAAAACACATGCGAAGACGTACAGTGTTAACAGCAGAAACATTAGACGAAATTGGCGAAAATCTTGAACGTTCGCCACGAAAAACACTATCGATGTTAGCACAACAATTTGGGGTCTCAGAAACTTTGCTACGAAGTGAGAGTTAATTTTATTATATTTTATGTACAGATTTAAGAAGCGAAGACAGAGTGCTGGCACGCCCGCTACGACGTCGTACTACCCAGACGCAAAACCCTGTGCGAGCTGTCAGGTTTCATACCGAATACCTGTATTTATCCGACTTGTGTTGTTCAAGCACACACACACGCGCGACACAGTTGTAACTTTTTTTGTTCAGGGGACTTCTAAGCATGTATTTCCGGTGAAATCTCGATATATAATTTTTGTGTGGAATAAGTACTTCCTCTCCGTATCGTAGTTAAGTGATAGAGAAAGTAAAATAAGCCCTGAAAAATGTTTCCACAATCTCCATACAGACCTGAGCTGGTCAACATATTTCGTTCTGTTGCTTTTTTTTATCTTTTGTTCTGAAGTCGCTTTTCGTTTCCCCCATTCATCTAATTTTTCTTACTTTTGGGGGTCTTTTGTTTTCGACATGTCGTACCCATTCCTTGCATCACTATGGCAACTATGGCGTTCCCCCTTCTCTTCGTTCATCCTGTCCGTATCAGCTTTTGACATATTCGCCGCCTTTAAAGAAAGAAAAACCTGGAATTTTTATGACTTTTCCGTCCCGTTGGTTTCGGATTTCTGTTGAAGTTTCATTTTCTGTTGACAGCCAACCGATCATCCTCGACGCATTCCTCTCCAGGGACTCGGTAAGAATATTGCATTCAGAGCAGAAATACCATCGCTTCTTCACTGCTAATGTTTCGTAGAATGGTTGGTTACTCGAATTATATTTATTAGTCCAATCACAACAGACTTGAAAAATGTAAAAAGTCCAAACAGTATTAGGGTTTTTGTCGGGTTTTATTAGAAATAAGGATTACAAAATTTTAGACAAACTCTTTTAGTACTGACTACCTTTAATAATAACCTTTTATTTAATGTATAGGAAACAATGCATTAGATACAAAATTCTATTTTAGTGTTTCCTTTTGCAGCCCATTGAACCCCCAGGAAAGTATTTTAAGAAAAATTTTGAAGTTAAATTTACATATCTTTTTCTGCCACTATCGCTTATTTTTCTTTTTATTTCATAATCGAAATAAACGTTTCACTTGAGAAAGTTGTTTTATTAGTTCCACGTATGGAAAGCCAATTTGAAGTAAGATTGTTTGTTACGTTATTTGCACCACGCTTTGGGCGTCAAATTGAGAGTAGGTTGTAATATAGTTCAACTGTTGGGGAGCCGAACACTTGAAGTAGTTGCAACCGCACTATAGTAAACAGTTTCCGGTAGCCTTCGCCCTAAAATTTAAAAATATTAACTTTGTAATTTCACTGTTTCTTTAAGTATTAAATATTTAAGTTTGCCTCGGCTGCGTCAGTATTATTGTTAGAGACACGTTTCTCTTGGCAGGGTTGTGGTGCAACAAGAATGTAGGCTTACAAGGATTATAATTTTACTCCACTCCTTTTATTAATGCTTGACAAAATTTAAATAACACTTCACTGAGAGAGGGAGGGAGGGAGGGAGCTGCGAGATGTTTTTATTAAATACTTGCACTTTTTAATACGTAAACTATTTTTCGTGTCTCACGAACTCTAAATTTGCAAAATTTTCTCCTTTTCAGTTTCTGATTGGCTAATCCTACTCCAATAGAATATCTTCATTTAACTAAAGCTTTTTCTGGTTGTTGATTGGTTATTTTATAAACTGTTACATTATTGTTGCTCCAATAATGACTAGTAGTATTGTTAAACTTTCAAATTCATTATTGCCTCAAGGTTACCTCATTGTTACCAACTTTTGACCTATTTCTCACAGCTCTTACATTATTAAATTACGTAATACATTCACATAACATTATTAAACATGGATATAATAATATAAACATTTACAATGACTGTAATATACACTTTTTATATATAGTTACATACACATTTTACTTCAAGGCGGGCTGTTATTGAATTTTATTATATAATTAGACTGAAATCATTTAAGTGTTAAAAATACTGCGTGACACTACATACTTCGTTGTACGTACACTGCTTTCATTTATGTCGTCACCGCAGCATTGGGAGACATTCTACTGGCCTTTACAGGTGGAGTATACATAGCAAGGAGGTGTGTGTATGTGTTTACCTTTTCGCGCATGGCAGTGGCGTCCTGTTTTACGTGCACATTAATCTGCTCAATCTGCATTCTTGTAGAATACCTAATTTAGCCGACTGGCACTGAATCAGTCGTCCTCTGGGAACACTTTAGAGCCAGAGTTCTTCCAGCACCTAAGTGGTTCAGTGCCTAGGAGGCTAAATCAGGTACTAAATAAGAATGGAGATTCGATAGATTATTAAAATAATGTCTAAACTGGATTCGCCCTTAGAGTGATCCCGATCAAAATAGTCACGTGGCCTGACGTCACTGGCATGACTGTGTGCAGTCAAGTACGACACAATAGCAATGCGCGCAAAGAAAGTAGTTACATGATAGCCGTTTAAATTTCAGGATGTGTTCAGTAATAAATAACATCTACTATACAAAAAAGAATACTCGTGACTTAGATGTGATTACTACTGACTAATGAAACAGGTTTTCTAAGTTTCAAATTGATGCGCTCCAACTCCCAAGATGCATTTCGCCTGACTAGTTTGGGCAAGGTGCGAGCAGTTACTCTGTATTCACTCTTAGTTTGATCCGCGGCAAAACAAACCCACGTGGTCAGTGCACCGTGGTTCAACACGGTAGCAATGCGCGCAGGAAGGTAGTCCCATACTAATAATCTAAATTGTAGAATGAATTTATCTTTAAGTAGTATAATATTCTATACAAATACCTAGGGTTTTATTTAACGCTGATTTATACCGTAAAATAGAGTACAAGTCCCATGATGCAATTCGTATGAGTCACCTGAAATCCGAGAAGGCGCAGAATATTGTTTACAGCCAGAAACCAACAGTCGTGTTTAGTATCATGGAGGACGGTGAATTCGCTCTTGTTTTTTCGTCGAATTACGTAAAGCATTAGCCGCGCAAACCATTTACTAGTCGTGAAAAAACAATAGTGTTGAATCTTTATTATAAGCTATGTGAGAAATGTCCAACACTTTCCGCGAAAGAAATAGTGAAATTAACTTCTGAGTTCACCGGTGTTTCGAGTACAAGTATAAACAGTGCTTGTAAAGAAAAATCTGAAACGAGAAAAGTGGTTACCCCGGAAAAAAAAGCATATGAAATACACGATGCAAGAATGTAGTGATGTTAAGAAGAATGCAATTCGCGTAACAGTGCACAATTTCTTTTTTAAAATGAGCCGCCAACAGTTAATAAAATGCCGCTTCCAGAGAGCGAATAAATTAAGTTATTGCATACCTGTCACTTTATTTTTCGCTCATTTGTTTTAGAATTAACTATTATTATATGTGAAAACGTTTATTTTGTTGCAACTATCAATCTTATCACATTTAACCCTTAACAGAATATGCTAGTCACCGTTTCAGTTGTCGAAATAAGGACAGTATTTCTAGTGCGAATGGCGGAAGGATACATTATAGCGGTGCACTGGTCAACTGGGGTTTGTTTTGACGCGGATCAACCTAAGAGTGAATACAGTAGAATTAGGTATGTTATCATGGCTGACGGAAGCGAACCTCGTGCTTTTGCTTCTACGGAGACATGCTATGTTAAGCACAAACCGGGCAAACCTTTAACTAGCTTCGAGAAAAACTTGTTTTTAACCGTTTTCGAAGTTCAGTGAGAAGTATCCGACACTCGCAATAAAGGAGATGGTAAAGCTAACCTCAGAATTTACCGGTGTTTCGGCTACAGTACACATAGTGCTCGGAATAAAAAGCAGTGGCGGGGAAAGTGCAGGAAGGGACAGTATGTCGAGTTTGTGAAATCGGGTTCGTATAATAGTGCACAATTCCTTCTCTTATCTGTGTTCAATAATGCTCATGTTTACTTACGCAAGTTATACGTATGTTATTTACGAGAAAAATCCCGATGCTCTCTTGTCGTTTCGTCGCTTACACTTGCCACGTGTTTGAATACTCGGCAATACTCTTGGCACGAATGACGGAAGGATATGTTATCTTTTGTTTACATTAGCATCACTCTAAGAGTGAACAGGTAATAGTGAACGTGTCCTCTTTAAGAGTAAAAAGTATACTTTACTTTACTTTTACTTTATATTGCCATTAAAAATACTTTTTCGTGGAGAAATTGTGCAAAACAGTGTTTTATTGTATTATACAGGGTGAATCACCTAAAACTTGCACCGCAAATATTTCCAAAATGGAGCGAGCTATTGATATACAGTTTTCACAGAATTGATTGGTAGACAGCGGCTGGTACATTTAGCCTATAAACAGATTTTAATAATACTGAGAAAGTGTACTTTTTGAGCAAACATACAATTTTTTAAATGGAACGATTCTTAGTTACATCAACAGAATAAAGGTAGGGTAAATTAGAATGTCAGTGGCGTTTGTTGCAAGATTCTAGTGCAAGTGGTTTACGAGAAATCTTATTTTGAAACTTTTGCGCACCGACACAACCTGTGGTAGCACAAACTAAAGAAAAACAAAAGGGAATTACAATACTTTCGTACAATCTTACAAGTAAAGAGAACATAGCCCTTCAAAGGTTGTGTTCAAAATGACCACCGGCAGCTTCAATACACGCTTCCAGTCTGCTATGGAAAGACTGCTGCACACGTTCTAGCGTTTCAGCGGAAATTTCAGAGCAGGCAGCAGTAATACGTCGTTTCATATCGTCTGGTGTAGTTGGTACATCCTTGTAGACTGTCGTTCAGCCGATGAACGGGCCGGCCAAGGTACAGGTTCTCCTCGTCCAATACAACGATTTGGAAACAATCCGTTAAGACAAGCTATGGTAGTTCGTACACTATGGGCTGGACAACCATCATGTTGGTACCACAGGTTCCTCCTAGTCTGCAAAGGAACGTCTTCTAGCATCTGTGGCAGATGGTCAGGAGGCTGCGATACTTGTGCGAGTTCATTGTTCCTTCTAAGAGCAAAGGGCCTATGAGCTGATGGTTCACTATCCCACACCACATGTTCCAACTCCATGGACGCTGACGTTACACCTGACGAAGCCAACGGGGATTGTCAACATACCAATAGTACATGTTTCTGCGGTTTACTTGGCAATGATTATACATGTTGCCTCATCACTAAACAAGATACATGATGAATCTGGAGCATCATGTCTTAATGCCCATATACAAAAGTCAGCACGATTCTCAAAATCGTTTCCTTGCAGCTCTTGATGGAGAGAGATGTGATAGAGATGGAACCTATGTCGATGGATAATGCGCAGTACACTTGCCTGACATATGCCACTTCCACGAGCGATTGTGCGGGAACTAATTTGCGGATCTACTGCAACGGCAGCCAAAACATTAATTTCTGCCTCTTCTCCAGTCACTTGTTTGTTTCTGTTACGTTTTCTAGGTGTTACAGTAACACTTTGGTTGAAGAGGTTGACAAATAATTGCCGAGATGGTTGACATCTATTGGGATACGCTTCCGCATACACCGTACAAGAACGAACTGCATTCTTCCTACACTCCTCAAACATCATGAACATGCCGGCTTTGTCTGTATTAGTAAATCCCATCTTCTACTCACGACTTACTGCTTGAACTGTCAGAAACTAACTGACCAGAAAGTCGCAATGCAATCAATGAACAGAAAACACAGTGCAAACAAACATAACATCGTATCTAGCAACTAAGCAGGTTGAATGGGACAAACAATTGTCGGGGTGGAAACTTTTAAAAATACGATTTCTCGTAATCCACTTGCACTAGAATCCTGCAACAAACGCCACTGGCATTCTAATTTACCCTAACTTTATTCTGTTGATGTAACTAGACATTGTTCCATTTAAAAAATTGTATGTTTGCTCAAAAAGTACACTTTCTCAGTATTACTAAAATCTGTTTATAAGCTAAATGTACGAGCCCCTGAATATCAATCAATGCTGCGAAAACTGCACATCAATGGCACTTTCCATTTCCGAAATATTTGCGGTGCAAGTTTTAGATGATTCATCCTGCATGTTTAAACGTGGTTTATTATAAATGATGACAAGCAAAGGTATTGCTTAAAGTTACATGCTCATATGTTAACAGTCTGGAACTGTGCACATGTAAAACAGGACGCCACTGCATATGCGGAAAGATAAACAGATACACACACCTCCTCCTTGCTATACACATTGAACCTGTGAAGGCCAGTAGAATGACTCCAACAGCTGCAGTGACTGCATATGTGCAAGCGAGTGTACGAGAGGGATGTAAGATGCTGAAGCGATGCTCAAATGTTTAAAAAGTGAATCATCATAATGCTGTACGACACCAGAGAAACAAACTCTTTCTCTACCTGTTATTAATATGGTTTTACTTTCCTTACACTTTGCCTACAACAGCTAGGGGAGATATTGCATTCTATCAAAAAGTTTGATACTGAGATTTCACCAGAAAACACATGTTTTGAGGTCCTTGAGCTCAAGAAAAGCAGTTTCAAAGAAAAAGGTGCTTGGTGTATGTGTCTGTATAGCTATGAACAGCATAAATAATAAACCTGGTATATAAGTTCAGCATCTTCTAAATGTTTCTAAGTAAATACCCAGCCCAGAAACTAACATTTACACAGAACGTTTTTATTGTCATTTCTTATTTTCTCAAAAATGCTTTTAACCTTATATTTAAAGCTAAATGGGCCGATACAAATAAAGCAATTAAAATTTGTGGTGTTAAACATTTCCGAGATATTAATTTTTAACGTTGTGAATTATAAAATACTTAGTTTTTTTCAAGCGGTAAGTCGCTATTCGTTTTTTCTCGTGTTCATAAAAATAGCATGTAATTTCAAATAGTGACTCGCTCTTTAAAAATCTGACTATCGCTTTGCCTTACAGCATCCTCCTACACCTACAACGAAACCTATAATGAAAATCTATCTCGACTAACAGTAGTGGATAGATGGAAAACAGATTATATTAATTGAGGGAGAAATTGTAATGCACGGAAGTGTTATGATGTGATGATAAATTGAGTAGAGAGAAACGAGGCAAAAAAGGCTTATAGGTTATATGCAACGGAAAGGACACAAACAAATGACTGGTAGAAAATACCACCCTTATAAAGCTTAAGTTTGAATTTTGACGATGCTATATTGTTTAGTAATTATTTGGCAGCCATTAATAATGAACGCTCTCAGCAAATTTGTAAACATGGATAAAACTGGCCATTGTTATGTTACACAATACTTTCATTTGAACGGTCTTAGTCCAACTAATATTAAAGCTGAGCTAGATTCTACTCTGGGGGAGTCTGCTCCTTCGTTTACAACAGTAAAATATTGGGTGGCAGAGTTTAAGCGAGGCCGTACGAGCTGCCAATACGAACATTGCAGTGGTCGACCAAATGAGGTGACCACGCCAGAAATTCTGAAGAAAATCCACAAAACGGTATGGACTGAAAGTGCGAAAGCCAGCAGTCATCATAGGCATTTCAAAATGTACTGTACATCGCATACTGACTGAAATTTTGAACCTGAGAAAGCTGTGCGCAAGATGGGTGCCGCGTTTACACACAATGGAACAAAAACAACGTCGTGAGGATGTTTCAGTCGAGTGTTTGGCGATGTTTCGCTGCAAGAAAGCCGAGTTTCTGCGTCGATTCATAACTATGGATGAAACATGGGTCCATCACTTCACACCTGAGACGAAGGAACAGTCAAAAAAGTGGATTGAAAGGGGAGAATCGGCTCCAAAGAAGGCGAAGACAGTTCCATCTGCAGGCAAGTTCAGGGCGTCAGTTTTTTTGGAATGCGAGTGGAATAAGTTTCATTCATTATCTTCAAAAAGGAAAAGCAATCAATGGCGAGTATTATGCAAACTTATTGCAGCATTTGAATGATGGCATCAAGCAAAAACGGCCGCATCTAGCGGAAAAGAAACTTTTATTTCATCAAGACAATGCACCAGTTCACACATCCATTTCGCCATAGCCAAAATCAATGAGTTAAAGTTCGAATTGCTTCCTCATGCACCCTATTCGCCAGATTTAGCTCCCTCTGGTTATTTTCTATTTCCAAAGTTCAAGAAATAGCTTGGTGGTAAAATATTTGCCAACAATGAAGAGGTGGTGTTTGCAGTTGATGGCTATTTTGCAGAACTCGACGGTTCTCACAATAAACAGGGTACCGAAGCTATTGAACATCGTTGGGAAAAGTGTATCGAGCTGAAAGGAGACTATGTAGAGAAATAAAGATGGTTTTTCCCAATTTTTGTTTTGTTAGGTCGGGTACTTCTGGAACAGCCGTCGCAAATCTATTGTGGCTACCACCCCCAGGAGGAAGGGATGAAGTGAGGGAACCGCAGGAGGCTATAGGCCGCAAGCAGACTGGCCACATAGACACGCGGTAGTCTCTAACAGTTCCAGACTCGAAGATCCGTCCCACTGTTGGAGCTAGTGAGGGGATGAACGACACGTCGACCAAGAAGCCCTCTTGTGTCCTAGGGAGTGCTTTTTCCTTTGAGCAAGTTCCGCGCCCTCTGTCCGCACCGCCATACACCACGAAACCTAGAAGTATACCTAAGAGATGAGAAGGAAATGGAATGAAAATCGTGGCAGTTGAGAAACCACACCAACATTCGTCTACCGCCCAGAGAAAGGCCAAAATCAGAATGGGTGGTCGACAGGAATTAAACCCGAGACCTCGCAAGTTACCGCGAAACTATCTCGCTCTATATGCAAAAAGGCGGCTTGCCCTGTATTCTTTCTGTCAACTCCCTACACCGATATGAAGTTATACTGCCTCATTAACCGTGTCTGTGCTATAACATTTCAGTGTCACTAGGTCCAATATGTGACAAGGCCCTGCACACATTTCCCCTCCCTGGAGTTCGCATCGGAATAATAATACCCTTGCACTAAAATGGAACATTGTGATGGCATGCATCCGATACAGGCTGTTCCTGCGATACGTGTCACTGTTTTAAAGTCTGTCTGTAGGGTCCGAATTTGAATCTTGGTTTTGCCAATTGGCCTGCATAAGTTTTCTGCTCTCGCCACGATTTTCTTTTTCCTGAAAAGATAAGTGTCTTATAAGCTCTAGCTTTGAAATCTGGGTTCACATATCTGCTCATTAATTTTCAGTTCAGGACGTTTAACCTTTATCAAATAAATAAATACTTATGTGCAGCACTCGACATACCTTGCCCAGCACAAATTCATACTTTTATATCTTAGGTTGTTTAAAATATATGTAGGCTTAATATGGTTTCAAATTAAACAACATTACACGTAACACGTGAAAGCAACTTTTACTTTTTATAGCATAAGTCCCAGTAGTGAGCTCATGTGAAGGAAAAATGTTCTGTAAAATGCGTAATGATGAGGATTAGTTATGCATTGGAGCGTTGGCGGCTCCACCAGATGCAACGAGCGTCTTCACTGAATGGGACGAGGACGGGGACGTAGTTTAGGTTTTCAGTCGGAAGAGCAAAGCAGAGGGATGACCGATAAAGAGCAGTGGTGAAGGGTGGCAAAATATTGAGGTGTTACTCAAATGTAGTTTAATCAACTATAGTACTACTCTACGCTACAAAAAAACATGTCATCAAGCTTTAGTTAACTAAAGTGCTACTCTACATTGCTACAAACACGTCCTCCAATGATAAGGCTGTAAGAATCAAGTTTACCTTGGTTGCGAAGAAACTTGGACTTTTCAAGTTCCGGCGGTGTTGTGGCGAAGCTGAAGATAAGGTTAAAGATTAAAACAGTGAGTGTCGCAGATTCCTGTTAGCACGTATCTCGCAGAGAGAGCGAGCGTCAAGAACTCTCAAGTTTAAATCCCGAGGAGTATGCTGACCATGTGCCTTAGACAGCACTGACGTAAGTGGCTGTCAGCATGATTTGTATAATCTCTCCATGTGCCAATACATTCTCAAATATTCGGAAAACGTATCCTTAAAATCACGCAATACTTCATAAGCATCGTGAAATGACTAGCCAGAATTTGTAAATTGAGTTTTATAGTTCCTGTTAAATAAATTTTGTTCTTATAAAATTACACTTGAGGCAATCTTATAAAATAGTAATATAACCACCACAATAATAATAATAATAATAATAATAATAATAATAATAATAATATAATAATATGTGGTACGACTTTTAGTGGTGCTAAGACCTACCGACACGACAGCCAGGCTGAGTGTGGGTAAAGTTCGCTAATAATTAATATTCAGTAATGAATAAAGTAAACATTTATGCAAGTGATGCATAAGAAATTGCGAAACAGAATAATAACGGTAATAACAAGAAAGGGAATATTTATTGGAAATAACGTGAGGCAGAAACCTGGCGAGCACGGAATAATTTTATTTTAGGACATATCAGATTAATTTGATTATGTTATGTGTAATATATATAAGGAACAGCTATAAATAGTAATTATACAGGGTGGACCATTTAAGTTGAGAATGTGCAATATCTTCAAAACTAAGTGTTGTAGAAAGAAACTTCTTTAATAAAATTTGCTTGATTTATGGTGGAAAGTAAATGCTATTAGTCATGTTTTGTTTGGAGGACTTTGATGGTCATTTTAGGGTGAATTTTATTTTTTTAAATTGGTACCTACATTTTGTATTCTGTTTTCTCATTAGAAAATGGTTTATTAAAAGCTGTTTATTTTGAGATGAGGAATAGAAAACAAAATAAAAAAGTTTCCGTTCCCAATTACGAAACGTAACTTGACCCTCAAATGACCATCCATGGATGGTCCAACCACTCATTGCGTTCTTCGTACACAGCCATTCAGAATTTTCGTTGTTATTTACGTTAGTGTAAGTACAATTGCAAAGTGCTTTATACAAATGTGGTTTTGTTTTTTATGAGGAGTGTGAAAACATTAAAAAGGCAGGTTTATGTTTAAAAAAATCTGATGTGTTACACTCACATGACTTTCTCTACTCTTGTACAATCTATTTTTACAAACGCCTATTCTCCATATGCTTTATGTTAATCGAGATATCGAGATGTCAATCTTATTGCTAATTTTCTTGTAGATGCAAGGGGAATATGGTAGCTTTTAAGCGATAGTCAAATATTTTAACGCTGGTTGCTATGTGGCGCATTCCATTCTCTTTGCAAGTCCAGGACATAAAAAATCTGATGTGTTACACTCACATGACTTTCTCTACTCTTGTACAAACTATTTTTACAAACGCTTATTCTCCATATGCTTCATGATAATGGAGATATCGAGATGTCAATCTTATTGATAATTTTCATGTAGATTCAAGGGGAATATGGGAGGTTTTAAGCGATAGTCAAATATTTTAACGCTGGTTGCTATGTGGCGCATTCCATTCTCTTTGCATGTCCAGGACATAAAAAAATCTGATGTGTTACACTCACATGACTTTCTCTACTCTTGTACAATCTAATTTTACAAACGCCTATTCTCCATATGCTTCATGTTAATCGAGATATCGAGATGTCAATCTTATTGGTAATTTTCTTGTAGATGCAAGGGGAATATGGTAGCTTTTAAGCGATAGTCAAATATTTTAACGCTGGTTGCTATGTGGCGCATTTCATTCTCTTTGTATGTCCAGGACATAAAAAAAATGAATAACGAATTTGAGAAAAAGTATAAGTATTGAAAAATTTAAGAAAATCACAAGCAATATCTCGAAAACGGTTCACTCAACAAAACAAATGTATATGACATAAGTTGTGTATTTTAACGTGATCTACATTTTTTGTGAAGTAAAATTCTGTCTATCTCTTACGGTTTACCAGTTATGCAAAAGTTGTTCACAATAAAGAATACTTTTGGAGACATTCCCAGAAAATTCGAGATATACATTTCATTTCTCATGACAGTATCTTAAACATATGATATTTTCATCAAAATCGTTAGAGCCATTTTTGAGAAAATTAAAATTTTCGAAAAATGTTCCACGTAAAGGGTAGTCTGGGGTGGGGGGATTTTCTTGAAAACCTTCGTGTCGCATCTCTGGAAGATACTGAACCTAAATACCAAGTTTGGTGTTTATCCGACTGTTCGTTTTTGAGTTATGCTGTTCACAGACACACAGACACACACACAGACACACACACACACACAGACACACACACAGACACACACACGGACATGTTTCCAAAAATGCTTTTTTTGGATTCAGTGGGTCTCAAAACATGTATTTCCAGTGAAATCTCGGTATCGAATTTTTGGGTGGAATGGAATACTTCCCCTACTTACTATACGTAGTAGAGAAAGTAAAAAATCTGATGTGTTACACTCACATGACTTTCTCTACTCTTGTACAATCTATTTTTACAAACGCCTATTCTCCATATGCTTTATATTAATCGAGATATCGAGATGGCAATCTTATTTGTAATTTTCTTGTAGATGCAAGGGGAATATGGTAGCTTTTAAGCGATAGTCAAATATTTTATCGCTGGTTGCTATGTGGCGCATTCCATTCTCTTTGCATGTCCAGAACATAAAAAAATCTGATGTGTTACACTCACATGACTTTCTCTACTCTTGTACAATCTATTTTTACAAACGCCTATTCTCCATATCCTTCATGTTAATCGAGATATCGAGATATCAATCTTATTGGTAATTTTCTTGTAGATGCAAGGGGAATATGGTAGCTTTTAAGCGATAGTCAAATATTTTATCGCTGGTTGCTATGTGGCGCATTCCATTCTCTTTGCATGTCCAGGACACAAAAAAATGAATAACGAATTTGAGAAAAAGTATAAGTATTGGAAAATTTAAGGAAATAACAAGCAATATCTCGAAAACGGTTCACTCAACAAAAGAAATGTATATGATATAAGTTGTGTATTTTAACGCGATCTACATTTTTTGTGTAGTAAAATTTTGTCTATCTTTTATGGTTTACCAGTTATGCAAAAGTCGTTCACAATGAAAAATACTTTTGGAGACATTCCCAGAAATTTCGAGATATACATTTCATTTCTCATGACATTATCTTAAACATATGATATTTTCATCAAAATCGTTAGAGCCATTTTAGAGAAAATTAAAATTTTCGAAAAATGTTCCATGTAAAGGGTAGTCTGGGGTAGGGGGATTTTCTTGAAAATCTTCGTGTCGCATCTCTGGAAGATACTGAACGTAAATACCAAGTTTGGTGTTTATCCGACTGTTCGTTTTTGAGTTATGCTGTTCACAGACACACAGACACACAGACAGACACACACACAGACAGACACACAGACACACAGACACACAGACAGACACACACACGGACATGTTTCCAAAAATGCTTTTTTTGGATTCAGTGATTCTCAAAACATGTATTTCCAGTGAAATCTCGGTATCGAATTTTTGGGTGGAATGCAATACTTCCCCTACTTACTATACGTAGTAGAGAAAGTAAAAATGAATAACGAATTTGAGAAAAAGTATAAGTATTGGAAAATTTAAGGAAATAACAAGCAATATCTCGAAAACGGTTCACTCAACAAAAGAAATGTATATGACATAAGTTGTGTATTTTAACGAGATCTACATTTTTTGTGTAGTAAAATTTTGTCTATCTCTTATGGTTTACCAGTTATGCAAAAAGTCGTTCACAATGAAGAATACTTTTGTAGACATTCCCAGAAAATTCGAGATATACATTTCATTTCTCATGACATTATCTTAAACATATGATATTTTAAACAAAATCGTTAGAGCCATTTTTGAGAAAATTAAAATTTTCGAAAAATGTTCCATGTAAAGGGTAGTCTGGGGTGGGGGGATTTTCTTCAAAACCTTCGTGTCGCATCTCTGGAAGATACTGAACCTAAATACCAAGTTTGGTGTTTATCCGACTGTTCGTTTTTGAGTTATGCTGTTCACAGACACACATACACAGACACACACACACCCACACACACGGACATGTTTCCAAAAATGCTTTTTTTGGATTCAGGAGGTCCCAAAACATGTATTTCCGGTGAAATCTCGGTATCGAATTTTTGAATGGAATGCAATACTTCCCCTACTTACTATACGTAGTAGAGAAAGTAAAAATAGATTGACCCTAAAATGACCAATACAATGTCCTCCAAATAAAACACGACTAATGACATTTATTTTCTCCCATAATATCAAGCAACTTTTATTCAAAGATTTTTTTCTTTACCAATTTTGATATATTTTGATTGGTTACTTGAGAAAGAAATCGCCCGCGTTTTAGAAGTCAAACAGAAGTTTGACTCCTTTGGGAAAACCCATATATCTCTGTCTCCCTCAGACTTTTGTTTCTCTTTCTATTTACTAACTGCTTATCCAACCTACCCAAGAGGCCTTGACTTCTCATGGAATTATTCTTCAATCTCCGTCTGTGTCTCTCCTTGGACATTCTGTCTCTCTGTCTCTCTCTCTCTCTCTTCACTCGTCGCTGCTTTGCCAAATCCTGCATTCATTAATGTACTTCGTTGGACTTTTACACTGCTGCTAGCTCGCTTCCTAGCCAATTCATTTACTATGTCTACATTATATGATAAAAGTTACTTTAGGGTATTATACTACATTATCAGTTATATTTCTATATAGATTATTGATTTTCCCTTATTTGCATTAATTGCCCTGTAGGGTGTCTACAAATGTACTACACCAAGGCTAAAGACAAAAGTCTAAACATCCATCATGGAATATTTCAAAAAGAGCTAATCTTGCGAAAATAAAACAAAAATGTCGTGATATTTCACATGACTTTCTCTACACCTTATCGTTTTTAAAATAGCTTCTATAGACTATTCTTACGAAAGCTTATTCTTCTATCTGTCACATGTTAATCAAGATGGACCTTTGCAGAAATACTTTCATTACAATTCGTTGTGGGTGGGTACAACGGGGATAGAGAAAATCGAATCGATAGTAAAGTGTTTTAAAGATGGTCAGTATATGCTGGCCTTGAAATTCCATGATCTTTCTCTGATATCGCGAGAAACAAGTGGAAAGCGAAGATACTTAAAAAAATGAAGTATTGAAAATTCAAACTAATAACAACGGATATCTCGGAAATGGCCTGTGCCACAAAAAAGTTATTTGAAATAAATTAGCTGTTTTAAAGATATCTACATTTTTTTGTGTTTTAAGTTTTGTCTATCACTTGTTATTTACCAAGTAAATAAAATTATGCAAAATTCCTTTCGAATAAGGAGAGCTTCATAGCTATTCGCAGAAAATTCAAGTTAAACGTTATATTTGTCATTTAAATATCTTAAATAAATGGTATTTTAACGAAAAGAGGGAGGAATATTTTAGAAAAAATAAAAAAATTCAAAAAGTTTTGAAGTGGTGGTGTATCTTTAGATGACACTGAACTTAAATATCAAGTCTGGTGTTTATCCGAATTTTAATTTTTTAGTTATGCTGTTCACACACACACACATATACACCACTCAAAAACGTGTATCTCCGGTGAAATCTGTACATCAAATGTGGAATGCAATAGTTTCCTAACGCACAGTCCTATAGGTGAAGTATTTGCTCTGAATTAGCAGATGAACCTTAATGAGAGTTTTGAAAAGGCGTAGATTTGCTGTACTGCGTGATGTTTTGAAACACGGATGATGTCTCTCTACGCACACGTGAACCCAGCTCGTCCCTGTTTACTGCTAAAACAAGAAGCAGACATAGTGCCATAAATCACTCCCAGGCTGGGGAATATGACGCATCGCTTTCAACGTGTAACCCTTATCATCCTCCAAACACTGCTGCATGTGTCTTGCTGAGATAAAACGCAATATTGCTTCAGGAAAATATAAACTGCTTTTAGCCACATATTAGTTTAAAGATGTTTTACTTCACACTTCTTAAAGCACACGTGAATTTAAAAGACGTCTGTTTCACTCGGATACTTCAATTGTTTCAATTCTGATAGAACACACATGTCCCTAGGGTTGTGCACAGGGGTGTAGTCTATTTTATAATTAGACTGACATCGCAACTAAGGTGTTCACTGCAGTAAACCGGAAGCAACTCCTACAACGTGATTTACTCTACGTGGGGAAGATATTCTGATGGCTTTGATTAGTTAAAGTTAGATATGAATGGATTCCTGCTGGATGGAGTCGGAGTAGCAGCAAACTGTGCTCCAGCCATGAAGGATGTCACATTGGACGCGACTCACTCTACTGTGGCCACTGACTCAACTCTTCACCTCGCACTGACTGACTGACTGCTGCGAGAGCGCTCGCTTACACAGGCAGTGCAATCTTCCACGTCAACGTCTTTCGACACGCTTTCTGGAGGAGGGCGAGATAAAGCTTCCAGAAAGTTCTAGTTATCTCCCGATACAGCGCCCGGTGTTTACGCTAGCAAGCGGCGGTTATCTTGTTTACTTCGACCGCTCGGCATCGACCTCCCGATAACCTCGGCCATAGCCTACCGGGTCAGCGTATATTGCCTAAATAAAGAATTTGATGCGTCGACGTGACAAACAACTGTTTAAGTCGATAAAACATTAAAAGCTTCCGGGCTGGAAGGCCGTGGTCTAAGGGTAAAATAACTAGCACCCGACGTTTCGGTCAACTCTGTGGTTGCCATCTTCAAGAGTGTAACACCCAGGACAGCTTGATAACGGCAGTCGTGCTTTTCCGTTTGCATACGCAAGCATCTTCTACTTATATATTTTCGTAAACGCAGCGCCGCTGTAGGCATTGAATGAAACTAATAGATGGTGCTTAAAGGTTTGAGCTTTTCTCTATTCAATGATGTGTCGTGTGTGTTTCAGTATCTATTGTTGTTCATTAAAAATGAATATTTAAAATCTGTTCCTTCTTTTTGAATAATCCTGTATATCCGATGAAATCTCTATAACGTATATTTGGATGGAGTTAAATTAGTTTATCTACTACCATAGGGACTTGCTAGAGAAGTAATAAGGTTTTTTATTGATGATAGTATGTAGAGAAAGTTGGTGAATGTAACCTTGTATATATAACTTTTATCTTTTTGTTAATGCAAGTACATCACACAAACGACAATCTTGTAACTGTATAGATACGTGCTTCAGATTTCTGACGTTCTTTCGAAAGGTTTCGATCAATGTAAGCTTTCCTTTGAGATGCTTCTCTTTTGGCACATGTACTCCCCAAAAAATGACGAAATAAAACCGATCTCGCTTCACATCAATTTCCTCTCCATAAAAACCTGTCACATATTGATGAATTGAGGAAACGTGGTACAGAAATCCTTGGTGCTGACAGAATCAAACACCAGGGGAAGTTTAGGTACTCGAAGCAAACTTTTTTCAAGAACCTCTCTTGTGTAAAAGCACCTTTCACCTAAAGTATGCCTTTCGATTTCAAAGCAAACAACGCCAAAGACTTCGATAATCGATTACAAGAGGTGCGGGTCTTAGAGGGAGGGACGATGGAAACCAACCCTCATTGATAACGTAAATGCAAAAGTGAACTTTAAGGGTGGGTTTATCATCCTGCACCACCAGGAGAGTTTGCACAGTGCCCTTCCTCTCCTTCTGAACTTGAAAATAGATTGAGATGTAAGCAGATGGATTGCCTATACTATAAAATTGTATAGTCATAGGCGTCACTTGCAACCCACCTATTGGATGGGGCTGGGGGGGGGGCAAAGTAAGACTAAATGGTAAAAATTGCCAAATTTGTAGTTTTCTATAAAGTATTATCACTTGGAATTGTTTGATTAGATGAACGTATATGAGGTGTGATAAGAAAAATAGCGGAAACTTTTTAATTTCACGAGCTTTATATTCAAAAATTTTGTTTTATCTTGTTGTACACATGTTCCTGAAGTATGTTTTCATTTTCAGCTGTTTTGAATATTTAGTTTATTGTTAAAAATCGAAAAAGTTATACGTGCCCAGTGAATTTTTGCTTTCGAAAAAGTAGGATCAAAGAATTTTCATGAAGTTTTGCTTGAAAACCGGAATAAAGTGCAGTACCGCATTTGAAATGGTGACTGTGGCTTTTGGCAAATCTACTATGAGTAAGATAAGAGTTTTCGATTGGCATAAACGTTTCAAAAAGGGTCGAGAAGACCTTGAAGACGACGACCGCCCTGGACGCCCTAGCACATCAATTACTGACGACAATGTGTAAGAAGTAAAGAAAATGGTTCTGAAAAAATGCCGAATCACCATCAGAGAGGTTACTGGTGATGTCGGCGTATCCTTTGGCTCATTCCAAGCAATTTTTCGGACGTTTTGGGCATGAAACGTACGGCAGCAAAGTTTGTTCCGAAATTGTTGAATTTCGAGGAAAAATGACGTCGCGTAGACATCGCTCAGGAACTGCTGAATGAAGTCCAAAACGATCTAGAACTTCTAAAGAAGGTTATAACAGGTGACGAAAATGGATATATGAGTATGACGTTAAAACTAAGGCCCAATCGTCAGCAATGGAAACTGCCTGAAGAGCCAAGTTCGAAAACAATTCGACAAATTTGATTACATGTGAAGGTTCTTCTCACTGTTTTATTCGATTACAATGGGATAGTGCATCAGGAGTTCCTGACTTATGGTCATACGATCTGTAGCGCCGTTTGCGTGAAGCAATCCGAAGAAAACGACCAGAATTGTGGCAAAACCACCCGTAGAAATTGCATCACGATAATGCACCAGCACACCTCAATGCTTATTCGTGACCTTTTGGCAAAAAACAAAACCGTTATGCTGCCTCAGCCACCGTATTCGCCGGACATGCCCCCCTGCGACTTCTTTCTATTCCTAAGACTGAAGAGAACCATGAAAGGATGACGTTTTGCCATCATTGATGGGACAAAAACAGAATCGCTGAAGGAGCTGAACACCATAACGAAAATTGAGTTCCAGAAGTGCTTCCAAGATTGGAAAAAGTGCTGGCACAAGTGTATTATATATGAGGGGATTACTTTGAAAGGGACAAAGTTTATGTTGATGATTAAATAAAAATTCTTTTAAAAAAGAAACAAAATTCCCGTTACTCGTATATTACATTACACTTTGTAGTGGAGTGGTAACTTTAGGCACCTCTTTATGATCTACAAATTAGTACTGCTGTTAAGTAAGGTACTAATCGGCCCCGATATGAATACGTGCGATGGAAAGAGGAACTAAAAGATACGGGACAAGTGGGCGGGACTTCGGAAGGACAGTTCGCTAAAGAAAACAATCGCAGTACCAAGTTGCGTTTACTATTATAGCGAGGCTGAGGCTTGCAACATGTACTCTTTTCATTGTGTGACTGTACATTCCCTATAACTTCTCCTCACTTCCCTCTGATCCTTAGCCTTGATGACGTTTGGCAGTGTCAACAAAAACACTGGCGCCCTCCTCCAAGCGCATTCATTACGTGGTCGAAGCTTCTTCAGAGTGCTCAAGCCATGTTTTTTTTCTTTCTTTGCAAGCATACGAGTTTGTTTTCTCTGTTTTTGCTCACAACAGTTTCTTCTGTAAATGACATTTTGTGGTACAAATTATCTATTTTCTCAGAAACAGTTAAATATAGCTAAATAAAATTTTAGGAGCATCTTAGTTGCTTCTGTAAATCTAGTTTGGTTATTTTTTAAAACTAATAGCTGATAAAACAGCGAGGTGGCGCCGCGGTAACGTATGCGACTCGCATTCGAGAAGTTCGGGTTCGATCCCTGGCGACCACCTACTCGAACCCATGGATTTTTCGTGTTTGCCCACGTTGGAAGACAAATGCTGGGATGGTTGCTCTTCTACCACGACTTTTCTGTCCTTCATTTCATGCACCCATCACCTCCTTTATTGTAATATTTTGCATACTTGTAGAACCAGGTGACGGTGTTCAGCGGGTTACGGCTGGGTGATCGATGTACGCTTTGTAGAGATTTCTTTCCTGACTCAGGGGTACCTCTGGGGTTATGGACTTTTGGATGTGGTCTGGTGGCATCGGATGCGTTATATCTGGAAACGTTAGGACTCCGTTCACACTTGCGTCCGTCCTCATCCGGATGTGATCGCCCTTCGGGTCTCTCCTCTCGTACCTCCCTCCCAGAAGTCACTCCAGAAGCTTAAGAGTAGTTGTGGTGCTCTGACTTGGTTTCGGGGCCCCTCCATTTTATGCATCTTTTACCTTTTATTCCTGATACATCTTGATCAAAACATTATGTAAATTAGAAAACATTTATCTTCCTTATTAAATAAACCTATTGGATAAATGTATGTCAGTGAACCTCGAAGGCGTACATCTACATCGTGTAAAACTTTCAGTTTGATATCTTAAATAGTTTCAGGGAAAATGGACCACGAATTTAGGAGACTTAAATTGCAGGGATAGAACTTTTAATCCCCCTATACTCGCAGTATAAAATTTGCTTAGAAGTACGAGGCGTGTTTTTAAAGTAAGTACTGATAATTTTTTTTAAAAAAATCTGATGCGTTACACTCACATGACTTTCTCTACTCTTGTACAAGATATTTCTACAAACGCTTATTCTCCTTCTACTTCATGTTAATCGAGATAAACATTTGCAGAGTCTATCTTATTGCTAATTATCTTGTAGATGTAAGGGCAATATATATTTACAAGGGCAATATAGAAATACAGTAGCTTTTAAGCACATACATATCTCTTAATAGCTGGTTGCTAGGTGCAGCACCATTCCCTTTGCCACAGATTAATACTCTTTGCATATCCAAGACAAAAAAAAATGAATAACGAATTCCCATTTGAGAAATTAAGTATTGAAAAATTTAAGGAAATAACAAGCAATATCTCGAAAATTGGTTCACTCAACAACAAAAATGTATATGACATAAATTGTGTATTTTAACGCGATCTACATTTTTTGTGTAGAAACATTTTGTCTATCTCTTATGGTTTACCAGTTATGCAAAAGTCGTTCACAATGAAGAATACTTTTGGAGACATTCCCAGAAAATTCAATATATACATTTTATTTGTCATAAAAATATCTTAAACATGACATTTTAATCAAAATTGTTGGAGTCATTTTTGAGAAAATTAAAATTTTCGAAAAATGTTCCATGTAAAGGGTAATCTGGGGTAGGGGGATTTTCTTGAAAACCTTCGTGTCGCATCTCTGGAAAATACTGAACCTAAATACCAAGTTTGGTGTTTATCCGACTGTTCGTTTCTGAGTTATACTGTTCACAGACAGACACACACACGGACATGTTTCCAAAAATGCTTTTTTTGGATTCAGGGGGTCTCAAAACATGTATTTCCGGTGAAATCTCGGTATCGAATTTTTGGGTGGAATACAATACTTCCCCTACTTACTATACGTAGTAGAGAAAGTAAAAATAACATTATTTTCCAAATACTTCATTATCATTCATTACGTTACACTACTTCTCCACACAGCCACCGCCGTAATTCAGGAACTTGTAACGGGAAACCACATTTGTATGTCTTCGTCAAAGAATGCCGCCGCCTGTGATAGAAGCCAAGTCTGCACTTCTTGTTTCACAACATCATCGGTATCGAAATGTTTCCCACCAAGGAATTTCTTCAGATGAAGAAACAGATAAAAATCGCTGGGTGTCAAATCCGGGCTGTAGGGACGGTGGTCGAATTGTTCCCAACCAAATGGTAGGATCGGATCTTGAGTTTGTTTGACTGTGTGTGGCCAGGCATTGTAACTTGTCATTGTTTCCCCATAAACCTCCCACAATTAGCGATGAATATTTGCTGGCATAAAACTTCTCGCATTCAAAAATCGAATCACTGGTCTAACTTCAAAGTAGGATTGTTTTGAACATTTAGAAACGCTTTAATAACAGGAAAACACAAAGTGGTGATCACAGCTACATCTGGCTTCCTAATGATTGGAGGAAGTGATCGCGCCTGCTCAAAATCGGGACTGCAGCCACAAAATATTAAAACGATACTTTAGAAACACGCCTTCGTAGCTTTTCTCACTTTCGCGGAAACGACATTGCGTTAATAATAATTCAATCGCAGGTGAAATATTGTGTGGAATGCAACACTTACTCTACCAGCTCCAGAAAGTAAAAGGCGAGTTGCTATACGCTAGCTTTACATGATATCACGAGGGAAAAAGAAAACGAATGGTGCCTTCAGACAATGCGTTTGATATGAATGCTGTGATTTTTATACCTCGTGTGGTATAAGCTTTGTCTATCTCTTTATGGTTTACTAGTTGTTTAGAAATATACTAAACTCGTTTAGAATATAGAGAACTTCACATGTTACTCGCAGAAAATTAAAGACATGCATTTTATTTGGGTTGGAGATATATTAATTAAAATCGTTTACAGCGATTTTGAAAAAATAAAAATGTAACTGAAATTTTTCCATGTAAAGAATAGTTCAGGATGGGGCATTTTCTTGAACATCTTCGGAAGATGTTGAACTTTAATACCAAGTTTTAGGTGGGTATTTATCCGACATTTAGTGTTTCAACTATCCTGTTAAGACACACACACACACACACAAACACACATGGATATTTTTTTTATTTATAAAAATTCAGTTATTGGATTCAGAAGACCTTGAAACATGAACTTTTTGTATTGAATTTTTTGGTATACTGCAGTATTTCCTGTACTTTTTATAAGCAAGTGCTAGATAAAGTAAAAATAAATTATTACATTTAGCAGTAATTATGAAATGTGTTAATTGAAGCAGGTACAATTATTTTCATTATTTAAGTCGACCAACCTGTGTAGTTTGTAAATTCTGTACTTTTAAAGCAATTAGTATGATTTCTATGATATATTCTACAATGCTTTTCCTTCACTCTGCGGCCACCGCACTGTTACTCGCGCGCCGGCCGCTGCAGCTTGGACTCCCCGCGTAAACAGTTATGATATCCCCGCAGCCACCTCACGTTCTCATATTTACAGTTACAATGATAATAAGCACATATGTTATCATAATAAACGTTGGAAATATTGTCTTTCTCTGCCCGCACATGTCTAGCATCTTCTCAGGAAATTTTCATTCACACTCAAGAGTTCAATACCGAAATTGAGTCAATTTCTCGCCTGATAGTTTCCTTAGTTCTTACAATGTATGGTATTTGTTGCTTTCGGTTAAATTTCTGTAATTGTATTTGTGCAAAATTATAAGTAACTGACGAAGCATGGTCCCATTCATATGGCTATGTTTCATCGCCTAATAACAGATATTGGAGTGCAGCGAAATCCGATTTTGCACACGAGATTGCCTTTCACGACGCGAAAATTGGTGTGCAGTAAATGCATACAGAATAATAGGACCTATATTGTTTTAACAAACCATAAATGCAGAAAGGTACAGAAATGACTTACTCACAGCATTTTTTGAGCTGACCAACTTTGAATGTCTGTCTGGATTTTTCCAACAAGAGTTTGCTGCCGCGCATACAACTGATGAGATTAAATTTAATTCTGGAAAATTATGAGGATAGTGTAATTAGTGGGATCAGAATTATGGCCCTCATATTTCCCGATTTGACTGTGTACATTTTGATCTATTGGAAGGGGGGAGTGTATACAATAAACCCCATACATTATAAGAAATAAAAAAAAACATCAAACATGAAATCACTCGATTAGGATATTGAATTCTGGAGTGTGAATGAACATTTCTTATATAAGATGACAGAAAGTGTGAATAGAGGAGGACATTTCCAACCTCTCTTATGATAAGGTATGTGTTTGTTATCATTGTTAATAGTAACTATAAATATGTGAACGTGAGACGGTTGCCGGGATATATCACTGTTTCGGTGGGAAACCGAGCTGCTGCAGTCAGCACGCGAGATACCGTGCGGTAGCCATATTGTCAAGGAAAAGCACTGTATAACAAACCTCCAAATTTTCAAAGCAATTTGTTCTTGAATACAAATCTTCTTTTTAATTATCTACGGGAAAATCCATTTATGGTGCTTTTTAAGACTTTTTGAAACGAAATTTTAATTTTGTGTACACTGGCTTCCAGCTATGCCGGCCCCGAGCTTTGCAAGGCACTGTACTAGCCTTCATAGGTATGTATAGCAAGGAAAAGGTGCGTGTATCTGTTTACCTTTTCGCGCATGCAGTGGCGTCCTGTTTTAGTGCACAATTCTAGATTACTCAGACGAGTAATGAGCAACAGCTTTATTCATAATTGCTTACATATAATAAGAATGTTTAAACATATAAATCATTAAAGCCCTGTTTTGCACAATTTCCCCATGAAAAAGTATTTTAATGGCAATATAATGTAAAACTAAAATACATCGTTTTTACTCTCAAATAGGATACATTTACTAGATATTCTTGTCCAACCCCTGACTCACTCGCCGCCGTCTGGTATACTGTCACGAAATGTAGGAATATTGTATTTCGACTGTTGGGGAGCCGAACACTTGAAGTAGTTGCAAGCGTACGTATGGTAAAAAGTTTCCGGTAACCTCCGCCCCAAGTTTAAAAATATTAACTTAGTAATTTGACTTCTTTAAATATTATATACTTATGTTTGCCTCGGCTGCCTCATTATTATTGTTAGAGACTTGAATTTCTTTGCAGAGAGTGGTGCGGGTAAGAATGTAGGTTTACACAGATTATAATTTTTACTTCACTCCTTTTTATTAATGCTTGACACGATTTAAGTAACACTTCACTGATATAGAGAGCTGTGAGATTATTTATTAATTACTTGCACTTTTTAACACGTAAACTATTTTTGTCTCACAGTGAATACGTATTAAACTTCTCGAGGACGTGTCTCGCGTCCGGTTAGGAACACTGTCTACAAGCAACTGAACTGATTTCTACCGCCTGAATTTGTAAATTTCTGTATTTCAAGTCTCTGATTGGCTATTCCTAATCCAATAGAATACTTTTATTTAACTTAAGCTTTTTTCAGGTTGTTGATTGGCTATTTATAAACTGTCTCAAAAATTACATTATTGCTGCTCCAAGAATTACAGTTGCATTATTAAACATTCTTATTCATTATTGCCTCAAGGTTACCTTATTGTTACCTCATTGTTAGCAACTTTTAACCTATTATTCTCACAGCTTCTACATTATTGAATTATGTAATACATTCACATAGCATTATTAAACATGTGCATAATAATATAAACATTAATACAATGACTGTTACATACTGTTTGTTATTTTATACACATTACTTTAAGACGGGCTGTTATTATATTTTATATTATATAATTTGACTGAAAGCATCTAAGTGTTAAAAATACTGCCTCAGTTTGTCAGTTCTTCCAACACCTAAGCGATTAGGTACACAGAACACCAAAGAAAATCTTCGACTGATTTTGTATCGTTTTCTGGTGTCTTTTGAGGCGTGTCCTTCACATTATCTATCGCAGAGCGTGTGGCTTTATAACACAGCAATAAAGGGGAAAAGAGGGGAGGTTGATGCCTTTGCTTTTTCTGGTGTTATTGAAACCAAAACATGTTTATTGTCTCAGAACCAGTCATACCGTGTACTAGCGAAATTACTCGTGGACGTATCGTGGATATGTGGGAGGTTGCTCGCACTGTTACAGCAATTGCAACGGCAGTGCATTAAAGTATTTTTATAATAAATTACTGGATTAAAATATTCCGGGAAAGTGGGGAAGTTGGTCTACATACTCGTCAGAAAGTGGACACTCCCCCTACAACATCCACAGATAATACTCATTTACTGAATGCAAATTATTCTTTTGTTATAATTGACTGACCATGTTTAGAAACCAGAGATAAATATGTATATGGTTTCCCAAACATAACATACATATTATGACAATAAAATTGGGTTATATTTTTGTCTATAATCCTGTTGTATTTCTATGATCAGCAATATGTTAGTAATGGTATATTAACCAATTATAGTTTGAATTAGAGGGAAAACATGCTGATTTATTTATTTATTTATTTATTTATTTATTTATTTATTTATCTATTTAGTAATGTTTGATTCTAAGCAGCAACAAGCATTGATATCAGAATACAGTTCTGTTTATTTTTTGTTATTAAGTGCTGCCTTACTACGTATTTAATAAATACCATTCAAGGTTTAATTTGCACCCCCTAAAAATCTTCTCACACTGCACATTCTCAATTTCGCTAACTTAGGCGCCCATCAAGTTTTCCCTTAGCTTTTAACCCTTTCAAAGGCGTGTTCTGCACTAGCTGATAAGAAGAGGTCTGTATGACAAACTGAATGTACTCATTCTACCTCTTTCTGTTTTAGCCAATACCATCGAGAGCATAAACATATTTTTGGTTCTACGCCATTTTGTATCCTTTGTTGTGGTTACTGCTGTAACTATTTAGCAGAAGGAGTGACGCACCCTTACACCGTAGTTTAAAGCAACCAATGAAATGGCCATAGCCACTTACAACGATAAATAGTGTGACGTAGACGCGAGGTGCAGTGAAATTTTCTTTGTCGCTCTTTGTACCTACGCGGCTAAATCAGATATTCGACAAGAATGGAGATTGGACAGATTATTAAAATAATGTCTAGTAAATGTGTGCTCTTTGAGAGTGAAAAGTATAACACACTTCAATTATTTTGCATTATGTTGCCATTAATACTACTTTTTCGTGGAAATATTGTGCAAAATATGGTTGTATTTAGTTATATATTATTTTAACATGGTTATTATAAGTAATGATAAGCTATTGAACAAAGTTATATATTCACATGCGAATAATCTAAAACTGTGCACGTAAAACAGAACGCCACTGCATGCGCGAAAAAGTAAACAGATACACACACCTCCTCCTTGCTATACTCACCTGTGAAGGCCAGTAGAACGCCTCACAAAGTTGCGGGGACGGCATAAATTGAAACCAGTGTACCAAACATATGTCTTAAAAACTTATCACATGATTTGGAAATAAAGCATTAATTTAGACATTTTATAAGACAAATTCACATCTTACTTGACATTTTAACTAATAAAAATACTTCTAAAGACATGTACGTCCATAAAAGTAAACGATAACATTTATTGTTCTCGTGTTTAATCACTCCGATGAAATTTTCAAAGTAATTGGAAAAATTACACGCTGCAAGGAGAAATTTGAATGAATACTGGCACTATGCCACTATACCATTATAAGTAGGTTGTTAATGTATTCAATATCGTGCATAATTGGCACACCATGATAGCCTTGTCAGTAAAAGCAATTCCATTATTCCAAGTTTCTGGGCTTATAGAGAGAAGCAAATTGTAATATTCTTTTCTTTCAGCAGCGAAGATGCAAAAAGCTCTGTAGATTATTAGATATAGAATAATTAAGGTTTGAATTCAGAATTAGTTGCCATGCTGTGCTCATAATAGTCTACATTAGTCCATAATACCTGCTCACTTCTCTCCCAGGAACAGGATGTATTAAAACGGTTGTCTTGTTTATCTGTTCATCACGCAAGGTAATACAAGTGAAATGCATGTAGAGACGCCGACGTTTCATTTATTTATTTCTTACAGTTTATAATGATAACATTGCATAAAATGTTGTATCCAATTCGTGGAGAATCCTAACATGATATCGTGAAAATACTCTCTCATGCCATAATAATAAACATTATTTACTTTTTGCACAAATTATGCACTGTTAAGGGTAAAGAGGCGATATTAGGTTTCATAACTCTGCATCTATGTTGGTTGGCAGCATTATATACCCATCCTTATTTAAAACTCTAAAATGAATGAATTTATTGATAACTTTAAGGCACGTCAAAATTTTTATAATACTGTTTTACAATATCTTAGCAATAGAAACGAAACATGTCACTACTTGGTAATGTTTGACTCGCATCCACGAGTTTCTGCGCAACCAAGTGGCCTGAACAGCTTCATTACAACTGCGCCTACGGTCAGAGGTCTCTTGAGGATCAGACGCAAATTGAATCGGAGAATGAAGAACCCGGAACGGGGGATCGACCTGTAGCCAGAAAGAAAATGATATGGAATGAAGGCAAAAAAGATTAAAAAAAAGTGATGGAGCAATTAGTAGCATGAACGGCTGGGGAAGCCAGAGAACCCAGAGAAAACCCTCCCAGACGTCCACAACAAATCCGACATGACTGCCCCTGGGATCGAACCCGGGCGCTTTTTTGGGCGGCGAGCGGTCTAGCCACTCGGCCGCGGCACCCCCTCCAGTTTACACATGGATACAATCTCATTCCTTTTCTACTTCTAATTGTATTTCTGAAAGTTCAGATTCCGCATGTTTGTTTATTTCCCTCGTCTATTTCCTCTGAAAGTTTTGGGAATTGACAACAATGGGTAGTGGTAAGCCAAAGCAGCTTTTCCTAACTTCAGATAACTTGTGCAAGTCTAGGCGCACTCCAACAATGCTCATCGTCAGCACCACGTGTGTATGTATAGCAGGTGTTGCTACGCCATATGCTAGGATGGATCTCAAGCGAGAGTATTTCCGTGCTATGATTTTTTATGACTTTAAATTCGGTTTAGGGGAGAGAGAATGCCTCGTGCATTTGGGGATCGTTGCCCTTTGCAATACACCATTTATCGATAGTAGGTATGCAGAGTTGAGGCGGCGCCTTGCCGAGTAGTTAGACCACTCGCCTCTCACCGAGGCGGCCTGGGTTCAATCCCAGGGACCCGCATGTGAGTTTTCTCCGGTTTCCCCCGCCATTCATTCCACCAACTGCTCCATCACCTTTGCTTTCATCTATTTCACCATAATTTCGTTTCATCTACTCGTACTTCCTTCCTCCCATCGGGCTGGTCACCCTGGATATTCTGTCTGATCCATGAGTGTCTGCTCCTTGACGGGCCTCTGTAAGTCCTGGGATGTGAGAGTCCTACATAAGAGGAGGTTAAACAGAGAAAGAAGAAGTATGCAGGGTTAGAGGAGGAAGAGATTCCCTCGATGATGAAGACCGACATCCGGCTACAGCAACAATGGATGAAAATGTGGTGAAAGCAGAGCGGGAAGATCATCGTTGCACATATGGTCATATGGATCTCCCACCACCTCACAAACAATGGTAACAGGAAATGATTGAAAAATTCAATGGAGGATGATTCAAGAACATATTTAACATTGTAATAGGTGACGAAAGGTGGATTCACCAGTATAGTCCAGAAACTAAACGACAGTCATCGGTCTGGGTCTGCCCAGGGAAAGATCCCCCAACAAAAGTGAAGCGAACGAGAAGTGTTGGCAAGAAGACGATCTGTTCCTTCTTCTCAAGTGGCTACATTGTGACGATTCTACTTGAGGGACAAAATACTGTTAATGCCAGATGGTACACCACAAAATGTCTGCCACAAGTGTTCAATGAACTGAGAAAAAAACTCCTAAGACTGGTCTGCGTGGAATTTTGTTGCACATGACAATGCCTCTGCCCACACTGCAAAGAAACGGCTCAATTTCTAAAGATGTCCCATCCTCACTACAGTTCAGATCTGGTCCCATGCGACTTTTTTCTGTTCCCCAAACTGAACGAAAAAATTGGAGGTCACCAGTAGCTGCTTACGAAGAATGTATTTGCACTCTCTCAAAGAAGAATAGCGTTCAGTATTTGAAAAGTGGTTTGAAAGGATGAGACAGTGCAGAGAATGCAATTGTTTTTACTTTCTCTACTACGTATAGTAAATACGGGAAGTATTGTATTCCACCCAAAAATTCAACACCGATATTTCACCGTAAATACATGCTTTGAGACCCCCCGAGTCCAAAAAAAGCATTTTTGGAAACATGTCCGTGTGTGTCTGTGTGTCCGTGAAGAGCCTAACTCAGAAACGAACAGTCGGATAAACACCAAACTTGGTATTTAGGTTCAGCATCTTTCAGAGATGCGACACAAAGGTTTTCAAGAAAATCCCCCACCGCAGATTACCCTTTACGTGGAACACTTTTCGAAAATTTTAATTTTCTCAAAAATGGCTCTTAACGATTTTGATTAAAACATCATATGTTTAAGATATTTTCATGACAAATGAAATGTATATCTCGAATTTTCTGGAAATGTCTCCAAAAGTAATCTTCATTGTGAACGACTTTTGCATAACTAGTAAACCATAAGAATTAAACAAAATTTTACTACACAAAAATGTAGATCGTGTTAAAATACACAATTTATGTCATATACATTTTTTTGTTGAGTGAATCATTTTCGAGATATTGCTTATTATTCCCTTAAATTTTCCAATACTTGTACTTTTTCTCAAATGGAAATTCGTTATTAATTTTTTTTGTCCTGGTAATGCAAAGAGAATGGAATATTCCCCATAGCAACCAGTTCTTAAAATATTTGACTATCGCTTAAAGCCTACAGTATTCCCCTTGCATCCACAAGAAAATTAGCAATAAGATTAACATTTCGATTAACATGAAGCATATGCAGAATAAGGGTTTTTGTAAAAATAGTTTGTACAAAAGTAGAGAAAGTCATGTGAGTGTAACACATCAGATTTTTAATATTGTATTGCGTCAATTCTCAAAACTTTTGGAGTGACCCTATGTACTTTATCTAAATATCCCCCAAACTCGATAATTTCCATCCCTGGTTTAAGGTTTAATAACTTTTTCTCTACTATATCTGAAGGTAGATTGGTCCATTTCTCAAACCTCAATTTTTGTCTCATTATTTTGGTTTCTTCACTTTCAAGAATCATATGCCAATAGTACTCTTTCATTCCGCTCATTGGGAATTTCTCTAAATTCCTGCCCCCTCATGTTCTTCTCAATTTCAGTACACCTGTTCTAGTCCATACAGCTTCCGCCCTCACCCCTCTGTAGCCTTTTTCTACATAGTTTTCACTACACCATTCTTTCTTCAGTCCCATAGATCCCTAATGACTTTTTGTTGCTGAAGCTACTAAATTTCAGCATCTTCAATTCTTTGTTTAACCTCTGCATTTTCGTTCTCTAGATTATCACGTTGCCTCTAATCCAATTTTTATATAACCTCTTTTATTCTTTTAATCCATGTAAAAGCTCTAAAATATATTACTGCATAAAATCTCTATTTTCGGGAATTTTCGACAATTTTTAGAGATTTGTCCCCTTAAATATTATACCAATAATATTTGTTGGCGGCCAAGACCTACACTGCTCTTCTGACTATGTGTGTGTAACACATCAGGTTCCTTGGAGTCCTCAAAGCCTCATTTCCTGTGAAATATGAATATTTTAGGTTGAATGCAATACTGCTAATACCTCAGGTAAATGGTAGCGAAAGTAATAATATTGCCATACATAAAGAATAGTTGAGCTTGGTTATATTGAACTGACGTATACCCCAAATGCAAATCGGTAGCTAAATAATAAGCATAGCATCGCTCGGGGGTGAATCAGTGAACATTGTGCAGAATACCACAGGACCAACCCTTTGAGGCGGGTGGGGCGGTCCATAACTTCAACAACTTGTTGGAAGACTATTGTTATCGCTTCCGACCGGGTAGTGATATTGGAAAACTTCATTATGAATGCTCCCCTCCCCTCAGTGTCAGGGTGGCAGATCCTTTTCTGCTACAGCACCCCTTCCGCAGTGGCGGCTTGTATGTTTCATGTGACCCCGGTTTTACGTATATCGGAGAGTGGTCGTTGCTATCAATAACTCACACTAATTCTTAGGCTTTTTTACTTTATCTGCCACTTAGAGGAAGTATTGCATTCCAACTAAAAATAAAGTCTGATGTGTTACACTCGCATGACTTTCTCTACTCTTGTACAAACTATTTATACAAACGCTTATTCTCCATCTACTTCATGTTAATCGAGATAAACATTTGCAGACTCTATCTTATTGCTAATTTTCTTGTAGATGTAAGGGGAATATATATTTACAAGGGCAATATAGAAATACAGTAGCCTTTAAGCACACACATATCTCTTAATAGCTGGTTGCTAGGTGCAGCACCATTCCCTTTGCCACAGATTAATACTCTTTGCATATCCAAGACAAAAAAATGAATAACGAATTCCCATTTGAGAAAATAAGTATTGAAAAATTTAAGAAAGATACTGAACCTAAATACCAAGTTTGGAGTTTATGCGACTTTTCGTTTGTGAGTTACGCTGTTCACAGACACACACACACACACAGACACACACACGGACATGTTTCCAGAAATACTTTTTTTTGATTCAGGGGGTCTCAAAACATGTATTTCCGGTGAAATCTCGGTATCGAATTTTTGGGTGGAATACAATACTTCCCCTAGTTACTATACGTAGTAGAGAAAGTAATACAATACTGAGATTTCACCGAAAATATACGCTTTGAGGTACCGTGAATCTAAAAAGTGTTACTATTTTCTCTACCGCTTACCTATAGAAAGTAGAGGAAGCATTGTATTCCATTCGACTATTCAGTACTGAAATATAACCGGAAATATATGTTTTGAGATTCCCGGAATCCAAAAGAAGGTATCTTTATTTTCTCTACTACTTACCTATGGTAATCGACTAAATAAAGTATAAAGAACAGCATGTATGGATGTTACAGGAACTATGAAAATAACTCCTACTGCAGCAATGGAGACACTCTTGAACCTGACTCCATTGTGTTTAGTTGTAATGAAGGAGGCAAGAATGGCACTCTATTCGTTGAAATATGCTAAGCAACTGAGAATTCCTAAACAGACTCAGGTAATGCATAGAATATGTATCTTTAGAAATGCTGTCAGACTATATAATGCCAATTAAAAATTTTATAAAGAACTTCAGGTTCATTATTGATCCTGGATGCTGGACGAATAAAACTGTAAATTCCTGAGAAAGCTTTGATGTGTTTACAGGCGGCTCAAAGGATGGTTCAGGAACGGGACCCGGAGTATATGGCATAAGAACAAGTTGGAAACACGTTTTTTTTCCCCTTGGGTGAATATGCTACTGTTTTTAAAACAGAAGATTCTGCTGTTACTCGATGCTTACATGAAAACATAAGGAAAGCTTACACTTGAAAACAGATGTTAATCTTCTTAGGCAGCCAGGCTGCGCTTAAGGCTCAAAGGAGTCATAAGGTAACGTCAGGAGTGATTTAAACTGCCTAAACATGCTCACAAGCTTCGCAGAACAGAATGAAGTTCAACTCATCAGAGTGCCGGGTCATAGTGGCATAGAGGGAAATAAAAAAAAAGCTGATGTACTTGCAAGACAAGGAGCAACTTCACAATCTATTGGGCCAGAGTCGGTTCTAGAAACATCTCATAAAACCTGGTTTGAAACTCCAGAAAACAAACATGGTAAAGCTTTTATTAGAAAACTATGTAACATGCTCCTGTGAAAAAGCATCTTAAGACGATGGGAGTGCTTCAGAGTAAGTTAGATTGCAGATTGTGGAAGAAAGAAACTGAAACAGTCCAGCACATTATATGCTCCTGTGAGGCCATTGCTCACGTTAAACGTCATGGAGGACATTTAAGTTTGTATGGGCATCTCAACCTCTCCGACAGAAGAAGGGGAAATGATTGAGTAAGACAGTCCATGGAAGATAGACAAATGAGGATAGAGGAAAATGGAAACGTGGATGCGAAAGACGCCTTATGGTGTAATCAAACTCGCTTTAAACAAAAAGTTTCCTAAGATGCCACACGGAGGTTTTCAAGGAAATTTTCTATTGCAAACTAGCTCTAAATGGATTTTTTTTATTTGTTTTCTCTGGAATGACTTTAAACGTTTTGATTAACGTAATATATGTTTAGGATGTTTAAACGTATATCTTGAATTTGAAAGGAATAGCCTGTGAAGGCCTCCTCTTGAAAAGAATTTTGTATAATGGGTAAACCATAAGAAATGTGTATACAATTTATTTTGTTTCATGGTATCCGGCATTTCATGTTTTTTCATATCGAACCCAATACTCAAATTGATGTTTTCCGTTCACTTATTTTCCGCACTCCAACACCAATATATGAATACATAATAATAAATATACTGAGAGAATAACTTTTCATAAGCATTTTTCTTCCATATGCATTATTTCATGTTTGTGCTACTTTTAAAATTTGAATATTACTTAATAAATCACCTTAATTTATTTACTTACAGAGATATTTCTTTTCATAACCCTATTAAACTTCTGCAGTTCCATACTCAACAATACTTTGAAATAGTTTATACTTACTCCGACAATGGCGCCCTGTACGTCAAGCTACAAGGTTACCAACATCAAATCATTTCAACTGCAATAACCGTATGAAACATAGGACTGTGTCCATGTCCAACATAATATCCAGTGCAATTAACCAATATATAAAGTATTTTGACATAGTATGAAACAAAATGGTGTACTTAACTGCAGGAAAGTGGTTTTTTTTCAAGACGCGCTTTCCAACACAGTTGCGTAAATACCTAAGAAATATACTTTCATACGGTATTCTCGTGCAAATTATTTACCATAAAACAAAGCCTTACACAGACCCAGCAAGAACATATATGTAACTATTTTATAATTTTCACAGTATTTTCACTGTATGAGCGCAATACATGTCTTAAAAGACATATTCACGCAACGCTATAGTCCAAGAAATAAAACAGCTATTCCACCATATTAAACAGAGGAAAACAAATCACAATGCATGGTTACCTTCCCATGAAGGAATTAAAGGCAACAAAGAAGCAGACTTCGCAGCGAGAAGCCACCAAACATCCCCAAAATAACCCTAACATAACTACCACTTAAACGATGGCATATCAAATGTGAAAAATAAAATAAAATGTAACTAGTTAGTAATGACCAAACCAAATTACATGACACAGTATATACTGAGTTTACATCTCCCACTATACAATAAATTTAAGAGGCCGTGAACAAATAAAAATAACATTTCGCATGCTGCCATTTTACGCAAGGAAACTCCACCTGAATGTCAACATAGTCATAAAACTTTAACCATCAACCACATCTTCACATAATATCCAGTTTACGAGGAAAAAAAGAAAACAGTACAGTATAACAGCTCAACTTCCAACAGTATTAAATAACCTGAAAACTATTAAAGTCGTCTTTAAATTTATTTATTCCAGATTATCATATAACCTCCATGACTGTACAACTGTAGAGAATTTATTTTGTAAAATGTATTATGTTGAATTCGATATAGTGCATATCAGTACTGTAATGACATTGTTGTATTGTATCATTGTATTTACATTGTTCTGTATTATTTTTTCTATAATTTTTATGTCGCAATATAACCGCTTGCAGTTAAGCCACAATAAATAAATTAAAACAAAAACCTTTGCTTTGAATTTTTCCACACTTTAAGAAAATGACGAAGTGCTGTAGAATTTCAGTCGTTTCTCGCTACTTCGTGGAGAAAGTGTGCAGCATATAGTGGTGCGCTTTCAAATATTTTGTCTATGGAATCTCGATTAACATGAAATAGATATAAGATTTCATGAGAATAGTCTGAAGAAGCTATATAGAACTGCATAACCATAGTGGATAGAGAAAGTATGTAAATGTAGCATATATATTTTTTGTGTATAATTTTTTTCCGCGTCTGATGAAGGACGAATTGCCTAGTGCGCCACTGTTGATCCGGTCAACCCCTCGTATTCTCCACCCCCCTGAAAAAACTCGCCGGTAAACAGAGATCCATTTGCCAAGTGATCACAACCTAATAAAAGTCTGTACACACATGGATGCATCAGCCATAAGGGGGAAACGAACTGCGGATATATAGGTACAGTTCCTGGAAATGCGTGTTTTATAGGGCCCTTTTGGTTTGGTTTCCACACGAGAGTTATGCCACTACTCCCGTATTTTTGGGATATAAAACAAAATTGGATGTCCCGCGGAAATAAAGTGCACAGTAGAAGTTTGATTAGGCTACTGATATTTTCATGTATTTAGAATTTTATTCACTTGAGATACTAATTATAGCATACCTAAAGTAAGTAGAAGAAATTTTGTATTCCAACGAAAAATTAAATGTATAGATTTAATCGAAATACAGATTTGAAGGAACCTAATAAAAAAAATGTGCTACACTCACATGACTTTCTCTACTCTTGAACAAACTATTTTTACAAACGCTTATTCTCCATATGCTTCATGTTAATCGAGATGTTAATCTTATTGCTAAGTTTCTTATATTTGCAAGGGGAACATGGTAGGCTTTAAGTGATAGTCTAATCTTTTAAGAGCTAGTTGCTATGTGGCGCATTCCATTCTATTTATATGTCCAGGACATAAAAAACACGAATAATGAATTCCCATTCTCCCCCCACCCA
The DNA here is from genome assembly GCA_030765065.1 of Deroplatys truncata. NCBI lineage: Eukaryota > Metazoa > Arthropoda > Insecta > Mantodea > Mantidae > Deroplatys > Deroplatys truncata. The sequence goes on from CM060986.1 coordinate 50,093,969, forward strand.
GACTAGCTGATTATAAGGGGTCGTCCTCCATGGTGTAGTGGCTAGCCTCTAGTTCCCGAGGTCGAACCCGGCGTAGGGCGATGGATTTTTTCGGGCGTAAAAATCCTAAGCATGGCTTCCTTCGGAAGGGAAGTAAAGCCGGTGGTCCCGTGTTGTAGATTTACGGCATGTAAAAGAACCTCAAGCCTGATAAAGAGGACTCTGAGCAAATTACCGGTCTTTCACGTTCAATATAGAATGGGACGCTAAGGACCATAGTAGTTAAAGAGCATAAAACCCAATTTAATTTAATTTCTGATTATAAGAAAATAAGGCATACCTGTGAACTGGTAATAGAGAGAAAATATTAGGTCATATCGGCGGCTTTTTACCTTGGGAACAATTTCTAATCAGCAATCGTGTTCACTCGCTTTACAGTGTGTTACTCTTTGGGTTGGTATTACTTTTGGTTATTGCATTAAATTCACACACACACACACACACACACACACCTCTTACTCCCAGATTAGGGAGGATGGTATATATAATCCTGGCTAAAGAAAAATTCCCACCGAAAATAGAACATGGGACTTCTGGATTTCAAGATTAGCATGCTAACCACCAGACCACAGAAGCAGTATTTTCCAAAATTGTTATACCATTTCACGATTCCATTATGCATACAAAACTAAGTTTGAAAGTTATACGAAAACTCTTGTGACATGCGGTGTTTCTAGCTATCGCTTTGATGGGTCCAGGATTAGAATTAATGCAATATGCAGTTTTAGCAGTCAATTTTGTAGACAATGTCTGTTGTTTCATAATGGATTTTGCCAGTTTAAATGCAGAAACACAAGGGCACATACATTCTGCATTCTAAAAATATACCACTGAATAGCTACCTATGTAATGTTATATGCCAGTAATAACTGTGTAATTAATATTTATAAACATGTTTCCCTCAGTTGATGCATTCCATTAGTTTTGCATAACAAGTTATTCGCCGGATTAATAGTACGCAGTTTTTATACCTCTCTTCAGGCAGATAATCCATAAATAAAGCTATGCATTTACATGCTCCCGCCATGTCATTTCATGTAGGTGTAATATTTTCCAAACTATCGCCTAGACTGACATTTATTAATTTCTAGATTACAGCTATTGCGTCCAAATATGATCTATATGTATGATTCATGCCAGCGTGTAACTGTAGTGACATAACCACAGCCTATTGAATAATTATAAAACTTAAACAATGAGGTTGCTCGCAGCTCCCACGGCACTGCTATACGAATCCGTTCTTGCAATAACGGCGGAATGGCCTGCCATTTCTCCCTTAGATAATGCTAACGATGTGAAAAATAATTAATGTTAGTTTACTTTTCGTTATAAAAAATGTTCGATTATATCTCCCTTGAGGCAGTATTTTTAACACTTGAATGGTTTCAGTCAAATTATATAAATATAAATTCAATAACAGCCCGCCTTGAAGCAATATGTGTATGTAATAAATTGTAAAATGTATGTAACAGTCATTGCATATGCTTATATTATTGTAAACATGTTCAACAATGTTATGTGAATGTATTACGTAATTTAATAATGTAGGAGCTGTGAGAATAATAGGTTGGCAGTTGCTAACAATGAGGTAACAATGAGTCAATAATGAGTAAGGAAGTTTAACAGTACTACTTGTGATTCTTGGAGTAACAATAATGTAATTTTAATGACAGTTTATAAAATAGCCAATCAGCAACCAGAAAAACTTTAGTTAAATGAACGTATTCTATTGGACAAGGATTAGCCAATCAGAAACTGTAATGTAGCAAAATTTACAAATCTAGAAGTCAGTTGCCTGCAAACAGTGTTACTAATCAGACGCAGACACATCCTCGAGAGATTTAATACGTATTGTTGTGTGAGATGAAAAATAAGTTTACGTGTTAAAAAGTGTATTTAATTAATAAAAAGAATCTCACAGCTCTCTATATCAGTGAAGTATTATTTTAATCGTATCAAGTATTAATAAAAGGAGTGCAGTAAAATTATAATCTGTGTAAGCCTACATTCTGTCGCATCACAACCCTGCTAAGAGAAACGTGTCTCTAAAATAAATACTGACGCAGCCGAGGCAAACATAAATATATAATATTTAAAGAAACAGTTTAAATTACAAAGTTAATATTTTTAAACTTGGAGCAAAGGCCACCTGAAAGTACATTTGGGGCGAAGGCTACCGGAAACCGGGTACCATACGTGCGGTTGCAAAAAAACTTCAAGTTCGGCTCCCCAACAGTTAAAATATAATACAACTCCTTCAATACAAACTTTCTCAAATTGGCTTCCATACGTGGGGCTACTAAAAAGGGGCGAACAGCGAAAAGACGATAACCTTTCTCACCCTCTGCATGTATATGTCTGGCAGCTGTTGTACACATTATTGAACATTCGTGCAGCCAAAATATTGGAAAATGTACGCCGGATACTCTCTTCTAATTCTTCGAGCGTATGGGGATTTGTTGTACAACTTTTATCTTTAAACATTCCCTACAGATAATATCACATGGATTTATATCTGGAGAGTCGCTCAATGTTGTTTTGTCATCAAAAACACATTGTGATACGAGGAGGCAGCAATTCGCTTGGAATCCTTTCCACGACAGCCCTTCCTATGTCGTCTGATCTTTCCTCGGTTAGAACTGTTGGCTATATTTAAATTTTGGATTAGTTAGGTATGGTGAAACCAGAATTTCTATATAAATTCAACCTGACAGTCCATATGCAACTTTGAGCAAAACGTAACAGTTCTGCAGAACAGTTATACAGTTTGATAACTGCACAGTCGTGGTTTACTTTACATGGACCCACTCCCTCACAATAGTCTTTATAGTATCGCAAAGAAGACACAGCTTCTGGCAAGATACCGTAATTATTGTTGGGAAAATATAAATAAGTATAGTAATATTAACAAATAATTGCAATAAATAATTTCCGTACACTTAATGTATAATGCAATTAGCCTTAGTTGAAGGATTTTTCCGGTAATAAAAAGGTAATTAGCGCGTCATGTTAAGCAAAGTCATTAGTAACAGCGATTAGCGAGCGCGTTAGTATAAACGTTTCTGGGATGCAGTGAGAGTTAAGTTCATACGTTTGCAAAGTCACGTAGGAAATATTTCTGTAAATTAGGAAGGGGAATGAATGTCTGAGATTCGGGGAGGTTTCGTATACTTATGATTTTAAGATTGGACACACCTGTGTTTTTTTAAAGTTGTTTAGCGCACAATGACGCGCTAAACTGAGAAATATTTATCGGCTATTGCGAGGGATCTTCCCGAGCAGCATTTCTGTGACTTACGGCAACTGACGCTTCTCTTAGTTATTGTTATAGAAGTAATTAATTCGTAAATTCGATGACTCTTCTCAAACTGAACATTTTATTAAGCATTAAAATATCAGCTAACTAAAGTGATTTTATCCTTTCAAAATACTCGTTCTTATAACCTGAGCTAAAGAACTCGTAGCTATGCCACTGGAGCAGCTGGCGTACGAGACAACGCACAAAGTGCGACGAGAAGACACCATAGATGACAAATGTTAGATCTAAGAAGTACATACACTACGTTTCCAAAGTCGCAAAAGTATCTTTTTAAAATATACTCTTTGACGTGCCCGAGAGTTCTTTTTTTAAATGCATTTCTATTTAGCTGTAGCAGAAAATATGCGGGACTTTGTTCAGTTATCACAGTCACTTCACCAATCTGATCTAGTTCAAATTTTCTGTCACTTCACTTAGTTCTCATTGTCTCTTCACTTTCTTTGCGATATCGGCGTAATAAAACACGCACGCCTCCTCTTCGGATGGTTCACCTGTTCGGTGTGGAACACAAAATCTCTCTCAATCAGCACTTAATGTCGCAACCAGAAACGCATTCACTAACTCGCCGACTCGTGAGTGCGCTTGCTGGAATTTTCCAGCAGTTCTAGAACATTCAGAGGTGGGGAGAAGGGAAACTTATAGAAGATTCTGGTTATCTCTCAATAATCCTTCTGGTGTTTACGCTGCCCCTATCTCGTATCTCTTTATACGGCCGGCGCCAATCAATTGATAGCTCGAGTCAAAGCTACGTCATATAATCACTTAAACTTGAGTTTTGCATTTTCTTCTGTAGTTTACGTTTAAATTTTCCAAATGCTTATAACCTCAAGAAGTATTTTAAATATTGTGAAGTAGCGGCTATGGCCCCAGGTTATCGGGAGATCGGCGCCGAGCTGTCGAAGTAAACAACGATAACGGTCGCTCGCCAGCGTAAACTGGGGCGCGCTATCGAGCGATAACTAGAACTTTATGAAAGCTTCTCCTCCTCCAGATAGTATGTCTAAATAGTTCTAGAACATTCGTGAACCTTGTGGCAAGATTCCACTGACTGTATCAGCGAGCGCTCTCGGGGAGTGAGTGAGTAAGGGAGCCGAGGTGAGGAGAGTCGTTGAGTCAGTGTGCGAATGAGTTAGCGACTGCGTTTTTAGTGCGACATCAATAGGATTCCCCGCACGAGTTGGTGACAATTGTTGTGACGTGCAGCGAGTGCTGCTGCGGAGCGACGGGTTGTGGAGGTCCTGTGTTCGACTCCCAAGTGAAGTAAACAGCTACGTCACGAAGGAAGTTAAGTGGCAGTGAATGAACTAGTTCACCTTAGTGAAGTGAACTCTCAGTGAAGGTGAACTACGTAAAAACGAACTGAGAAAGGTGACAGTTGAAAAACTGGACAAAGCCACACTAAACTACTCTCCTAATCCCTCTTATGGTGGAAACTCTTCTGAAGTTGCATTCTCTCCCTAGTTCCGGAATGAAAAAGTGGATCACCCGATTAGGGAGACTCCAAACTGCTATTAACCAAAATATTAGCTGCAATGAATTGCACATTGATCCATCAGGACCTCTGCTCAGCAATAATTTTCTATCAGTAATGGATGCTGAATTGACTGTATTGCAGTGGAATATAAATGGTTTCCATTCACAATTAGAATACTTGCTCCTACATACACATGATCCTGTACTAGTCTGTTTGCAGGAGACCAACTTCGGAGATGACTGCGTAGGAGAGATTCGGAAGTACTCTGCGTATCACCAGATCAGATTAAACAAACATGTGGAGGCGTTCCAATGTACATTAAGGATAGCATCCCTCATAAATATATTCCACTCAATGTTCAACTGGAAGCTGTAGCAATCTCTCTTTTTCTACCACACAGAATTTGTTTGCAACTTATATTTTCCCAAGGGCACATTTTTTACTTTCTCTACTACGTATAGTAAGTAGGGGAAGTATTGTATTCCACCCAAAAATTCGATACCGAGATTTCACCGGAAATGCATGTTTTGAGACCCCCTGAATCCGAAAATAGCATTTCTGGAATGATGTCCATGTGTGTGTCTGTGTATATGTCTGTGAACAGCATAACTCAGAAACGAACATTCGGATAAACACCAAACTTGGTATTTAGGTTCAGTATCTTCCAGAGATGCGACACGAAGGTTTTCAAGAAAATCTCCCCACCCCAGATTACCCTTTACATGGAACATTTTTCGAAAATTTTAATTTTCTCAAAAATTGTCTAACGATTTTTATTAAAGTATGATATGTTTAAGATATTTTCATGACAAATAAAATGTATATCTCGAATTTTCTGGGAATGTTTCAAAAGTATTTTTCATTGTGAACGACTTCTGCATAACTGGTAAACCATAAGAGATAGACTTAATTTTACTACAGAAAAATGGAGATCGCGTTAAAATACACAATTTGTCATATACATTTTTTTTGTTGAGTGTACCATTTTCGAGATATTGCTTGTTATTCCCTTAAATTTCCAATACTTTTTCTCAAATGGGAATTCTTTATTCATTTTTTTTGTCCTGGTAATGCAAAGAGAATGGAATACTACACATTAGCAACCAGCTCTTAAAATATTTGACTATCGCTTAAAACTTACCAATTCCGCTTGCATCTACAAGAAAATAAGCAATAAGATTAACAGTTCGATATCTCGATTAACATGAAGCATATGGAGAATAGGCGTTTGTAAAAATAGTTTGCACAAGGGTAGAGAAAGTTATGCGAGAGAAAAACATCAGATTTTTTTATGTCCTGGACATGCAAAGAGAATGGAATGCGTCTCGTAGCAACCAGCTCTTAAAAGATTTGACTATCGCTTAAAGCCTACCATATTCCTCTTGCATCTACAAGAAAATTAGCAATAAGATTAACATCTCGATTAACATGAAGCATATGGAGAATAAGCGTTTGTAAAAATAGTTTGTACAAGAGTAGATAAAGTCATGTGAGTGTAACACATCAGATTTTTTTATTTATCTACTCTTACAGACCTTATTGTTGAGTTTCCTCAAACCTTTGTAATATTGGGTGATTTGAATAGCCACAAAACATTATGACGCAGTAAATCAACTGATAGTCGGGGGAAAAGAATTGAATCTGTTGTACACGCTCATGATTTAGTAATCCTAAAAACGTTAGCTCCTACACGTTTTGAAGTAGGAGTTACAGCGAGTTTGACCTCACTATATCATCTCCAAATATTGTACCGTTGTTTCATTGGTCAATTTCTTCTTCTTTGCATGGGAGAGATAATTTCCCTACCACTCTCTCTATAGTATATTGGACTACAGAACCCCATGGCACTCAACTTGAAATTTCAACAATGCCGACTGGAGTCGTTATAGAAGCACACTTCAAAGCGCAGCTGACAACCTTACCAGAACTGATGACTTCTTCCAACTTCAGGTTGATGACAGTATCCGTTTACTTACCAATGTAATACTTTCTTCTGTTGAACCTAACATTCCAATAAATACTTATGTATCCAATCGGCGAAGAATACTTTGATGGAACGAAGTTAGTAAAAAACCTATTCAAGCCAAGAACAAGGCATATTAAAAGTACAAACGACGACCTACCGTTGAAAATGAATTAGAATTCAACCGTACCCGAGCTGCAGGCCATAAGGAAATTAAAGGAAGTAAGAGAGAATATTGGTTAAAATTTCTATCATCCCTCGCGTTGAGAACCAACCAACCAATCAGAAATGTGGGGAACTGTGCGAGCAATTACTGCGACCAAAATATTCGTACAAAGTATAGCAACTCCATCACCTACAGCAGGCGTACCTAGCTTATTGTAGATATTCCGGCCAACTCTTTCTCAAACAACTCCAGTGATTCTGCTTATGGTCCTAAATTTCTTTGGGACAAAAGTGACTTAACAGATCTCGAAATTACTACAATTTTCTCTGACACAGACCAACAGTTCAATGCCAATTTAACTGCAGGAAATACTTCATCAACGTGCACAAGACCTGACAACATTCGTTATAACTTTCTAAACCAAATATCAATCCTTGTCTTACATTATCTATTACATTTATTTAACCACATTTGCGTTAAAAAGTGTTTTCCTAACCAGTGGCATATTTCTACTGTTATTCAAATTCCTAATCCAACAAGGACATCTCAGTTCTTGAAAAATATCGCCCTATTTCACTAACCTGCACTATATGTAAACTTACGTATAAAACTATTGCTAGAAGTCTTCGCTATGTCTTGGAAAGTAGGAACTTTTTCAGCGAGGTACAAAGTGGATTTCGCGCACATCGATCTACGCCGAACAAATTAATCACGATAGAAACTGAAATACAGAATGCCTTTCTTAATCAACACCTGAGTGCTTCAAACCTGGATATAGAAAAAGCCTATGATAGAATATTTCAAATCACATTATTCGAACACTACTGGAAAATGAAATCACTGGAAATATGATTGCTTTTGTGTATAACTTTTTACAACATAGAAAGATTCGCGTTACAGTCAATGGACTGCTCTCAAAAGAAAACAATTATGGAAAATGGGAGTTCCTCAAGGTTCTGTATTGAGTGTCACTCTTTTCTTGGTTGCTATCAATAGTATAACTTCCTGTATTTCGTCCCCAACTAAGTTTGCCTATTTGCAGATGATCTAATCGTTTTTGCAAGGGGAAGAATGTAAATATCTTCAAGATCTCCTGTAACTGCTGTTAACTCTCCAAAAAAATAGGGCTATACTACCGGCTTCAGGCTTTTCCTCGTAAAAATCAATGTGTAGTTTTCTCCAGACTCCAAATATTTCATCCGGATCCCGAACTCTGTTTGGAAAACCATCGCATTCCAACAGTTGAGGCAGTATTTTATATCACAACACTGTGAATGCCAGAGTGATTGTAGTGTAAATTAACATTATTGTATGACAATGGTTTTAGATGTTTGTTGGCTATAAGCATTGTTAGGAAATAAGTTTACACGGCCTCACTGAAACTGACAATAGGAGTGGGTAACAATAATGAAGCGAGGAGGTGAGTTGTTTATCACTAAGAAGAGACAAACAAATGAATTCAGGGTAAGCGTGCCTTTCTTTAGAAATGGAGGGAATATTTTCCCTAGAGCATATGTGTTAGTAATTATGATTGGCTGACAAAACACACGCTAATGTTGGCGCGATTTAGTAATCAATAGCAGCTCTATTATAATGTTTAGGCATTTTGAGGTGAAGGAGTAAAAATTCTCGAGCCCTAAGCATGTTTCACGCAGTTCTACAGAATCTCTCGCGAGGTACACGTCATAGAGTTTGGAAGAATCTCTCGTGTCGTAAAGTTAGTTACAAAATGGGAAGTACGCGGCAACTAATACGAGAGTAATTACATTTGGAAATATAACAGTTTCAGTCAGGCGTGTATAAAGATTAGAGATGTGAACTATTAAGTGTGACGGCAATAAAAGTGTGAAAACAAAATCTTTTATCAGTGTTATCTTTTAGTAGCAACTTCTTTCCGTTTACACACCCTGCTCAGAGATATTTGCTCGACTGAGTAATAATAGCCAGCCGGAGGACAAAGAACCCAAATCTTAAAATAATAAAACAACAACAGGCGCCAGCAAATAAGATAACACGAACAGATTACTGCGACACAGTCAACACAGTGCAAATACTGGGTCTATACATCTATCAACGACTGACTTGGTTCCCACATCTTACACATCTCGGAGCTGATTATTTAAGACATCTTAATCTTCTTAGAACCTTAGCTTCCAAGATTTGGGGTCTGACTACTCAGCGTGTTAATGAGAACCTACGAGGCCACTATTCATTCCAAGATGGATTATGGATCCGTAGTATATAACTCATCTAGTAACACAGCGCTTAAGATGATCGATACTATCCATTCGTCTCTCTTAGGATTTATCTTGGTGGTTTTTAAACGATTCTTTGCAATAACTTAAGAATCAGACTAATGTGTATAATACGAAAATACTTGAATCTATCATATACTAAAAGATTGCTACGATGCCAACATCTATTATATTTCATTATGTATGTGCTGTTCAAAACAAACCACACCACCTCATAAAACTCTCTGCACACCTTTATCTCTTCGTCTATTACATTACTTCACTAAATTCAACTTCCATTTTCCTGAAATGCTTTCGAGATCACATACTAGGATCCAGTTCCATGGAAAATCAATTTTCCTACTGCTGACACCACTATGGCCAAAGTAAGCAACACTGAATCCATCAGTCCTCTGTACCACAAAATTATTACAGAGGTTTGTGCACTATACTCTTAAGTGCTCTTATCTACAACGATGGCTCTCGGTTTGATGGAAATAATGGCGGTTCTGTAGTTTTTCTAGATCATACGATGCTCTATAGGTTACCGAATCAACTTACAGCATTCTCAACCGAACTACATGTCATACAATTCGCTCTTCAGGATATTTTAGACAGCAGAGATAAGTCTTTTATGATATTCACTGGCTTACCAAGTTTCTGTTAGGAGTCCAGCGGAAATTGATAACTGTCTGATCCAAAACTTACAGAAATTAAACCATAGAATTACCTCTACTGGAAAATATATCACATTAACCTGGATTCCATCATTCGTTGGTATAACCAGCAACGAGACCAGATAAAGCTGCCAAAGAAGCCACCAGACAGTCTCAGATAGAGCTAATAAGAATTCATCAGGACTACGAACGAACTATCCTACAACAATGGAAACGTGATTGGTACCAGCAAATTCCGCACCGTATGTCCTGCACTCACCTTCAGGTTTTCTTTACAGCACCTTCCTCGACGGGATGAAGTTGTTCTTAGCAGACTCCTCATAGGGCACGCAACATTAATTCACACTTATCTTCTGACTCACAATTCTCCACCTACACGTAATCAGTGTCAAATCACACTCACGGTCCAGCATCTAATTACAGTGTGTTCTCAACTTGTCATTCATAGACTTAATAATGGCGTTCCTAAATCTGTGTGACGCTCTTAATGAATCATATTTATGTAACATCCTACAGTTTATGAAAGATGGTAATTTATATAACTGTTTGTAATAGAAGCTCTATTACGTTGTAAAATCTACGTATATATTGTCGCGATATCAACTTGAGGCAGTATTCTTAACACTTAAATAATTTCAGTCTAATTATATAATATGTAAATTCAATAACAGCCCACCTTGAAGCAATATGTGTATATAATAATTTTTAAAGTGTACACTACAGTCATTGTATATATTTATACTACTGTATACATGTCCAATAATGTTATATGAATGTATTACGTAATTTAATAATGTAGGAGCTGTGAGAAATAGATTAAACGTTGCTAACAGTGAGGTATACTTGACGCAATAATGTGTTAGAATTAGTATTGTTAAACTCTCAGATTCTTGGAAGCAGTAATGTAATTTTAGTGACACTTTATAAAATAGCCAATCAACAACCAGAAAAAGCTTTAGTTAAATGAAGGTATTCTATTGGAGTAGGATTAGCCAATCAGAAACTGAAAAGGAGAAAATTTTACAAATTTAGAGTCCAGTTGCCTTCAGACGGTGACTGTAACCGGATGCGTGATGCGTCCTCGAGAGATTTTATACGTATTTTGAGTGAGACAAAAATAGTTTACGTGTTAAAAGTGCAAGTATTTAATAAAAACATCTCACAGTTCTCTCTCTATATGAGTGAAGTGTTATTTAAATCGTATCAAGTATTAATAAAAGGAGTGAAGTAAAATTATAAACTGTGTAAGCCTACATTCTTAGTCGTACCACAACCCTGCTAAGAGAAGCCTGTCTCTAACAATAATGCTGATGCAGCCGAGGCAAACACAAATATATGATATTTAAAGAAACAGTCAAATTACAAAGTTAATACTTTTTTAAACTTGGGGCAAAGGCCACCTGAAAGTGCATTTGGGGGGAAGGCTACCGGAAACTGTTTACTATGCGTGCGGTTGCAACTACTACAAGTTCTACTCCCCAACAGTTCAAATATAATACAACTCCTTCTGAAATACTCCTTTCTCAAATTGGCTTCCATACGTAGAATACAATACTATAATATATTTTTCAACCTCTGGTTAAAGCGACTTTAATAAAGACATGTATAAAAAAAATCCGACGTGTTACACTCGCATGACTTTCTCTACTCTTATACAAACTATTTTTACAAACGCTTATTTCCATCTACTTCATGTTAATCGAGATAAACATTTGCAGACTCTATCTTATTGCAAATTTTCTTGTAGGTACAAGGGGAATATGATAGGCCTTAAGCGATAGTCAAAGCTTTCAAGAACCGGTTGCTATGTGCAGTATTCCATTCTCTTTCCATGTTCAGGACATAAAAAAACGAATAAGGAATTCCCATTTGAGAAAAAGTAGTATTGGAAAATTCAAACAAATAAGAAGAAATATCTCTGAAATGGTATACTCGACAAAAAAAATAAGATATAAATTGTGTTTTAACGAGATCTACATTTTATGTATAATAAACGTTTGTCTATCTCTTAAGGTTTACCAGTTATGCAAAATTCCTTCCGGATGAAGACGACTTTTGGGGACATTCCCAGAAAATTCAAGATATACATTTCATTTGCCACAAAAGTATCTCAAACATATGATATTTTAATCAAAGTCCTTACAGCCATTTTTAGAAAATAATTTTCTTTTTTAAAAGTGTTCCATGTAAACGGTAGTCTGGGGTAAGAGAATTTTATTGAAAATCTTCGTGTCGCATCTTTAAAAGGTGCTCAACCTAAATGCCAAGTTTGGTAGTTATCCGACTTTTCGTATTTGAGTTATGCTCTTCAGAGACAGACACAAACATGGACAGCTTTCCAAAAATGCTTTATATGCGTTCAGGGCATCTCGAAACCTGTATTTCCGGCGAAATCTCGGTATCGACTTTTGGGTGGAATGCAATACTTCCCTACTTACTTTACGTAGTAGAGAAAGTAAAAATCTGATGTGTTAAACTCGCATGACTCTCTGTACCTCTCTTGTACAAAGTATCCTTACAAAAGCTTATTATACCATCTACTTCTTAATTCTAATGTTTTATTACACATTTAATTGCATGTACATACAAAGGAAAGTGCAATATGTAAGAAATACCTAGTCAAATCCATCACTATCTGATGGCTTTGAAATTTCGTTCTTTTTGCATAATCACGAGGGGGGACAAGGAAAGAAAACTGCATAACAATTTAGCAGTTAAAAATTTATGCATTCCATTCTCATGACTGGATGCTATGTGGAGCATTCCGTTCTCTTTGCATGTCCAGGACATAAAAAAACCAATAACGAAGTTCCATTTGAGAAAAAGTATAAGTATTGAAAACTTCAAACAAATAAGAAGAAATATCTCGGAAACGGTTCACTCGACAAAAAAAAGTGACTTAATTTGTGTGTTTTAACAAGATCAACGTTTTTGTGTAGTAAAATTTTGTCTATCACTTAACGGTTTACCAAAATTCACTCAGAATGAAGACGTTTGGAGACATTCCCAGAAAATTCAAGATTTACATTTCATTTGCTATAAAATTAAACATATAATACTTTGGTCAAAATCGTTAGAGCCATTTTTGAGAAAATCAATGTTCCATGCGAAGGGTAGTCTGGGGTAAGAGGATTTTCTTGAAAATTTTCGTGTCGCATCTTTGAAAGATATTGAATCTAAATACCACGTTTGGTATTTATCCGACTTTTCGTTTTTGAGTTATGCTGTTTAGAAACCACACACGGACCTTTTTTCTAAAAATGCTTTTGTTGCAGCATTTAGGATACCGCAGAATATGTATTTTCGCTGAAATCTCGGTATCGAATTTTTTGGTAGAATGCAATACTTCCCCTACTTGCTATACGTAGTAGAGAAAGTAAAGTCATAAATTTTTTCCTGTTTGATGCGAAATGACCGTGAGTTTGAGAGTATACTTGTATTTTCTGCGTCCTTGAATGTAACAATGTATAACAGGTTAGATAATAATGCTAATTACTAAAACTGGTTTTCTCACCTTTAGCATTGTGCAGTAATGCCTTTAGAACAGTTAGCATATGTTTCAGAGGAACATAGTAACAAAACGACATCTGTTTGATATCGGAGAATATAATATCAGGTTCAGTGAACAGGAATAGGGGGAGCAACACGGATAACTTGAGAAGGGGAAACTGGGGTTGCTTGTCAGACAGTTCATGTGCAAGGCAATTGAGAGGCGCATCAGCTTTCTCGCTCGTTAAAGACAGTGTGAATCTGCCCCAAGAACGGCGCTTTAGTGCGTTCCCTAATACGGAACACTTATTATTACACTTAGTGTTACTCTATCCGTCTCTAGGCGTGAAACTGCTAATGAATTTAAAATTTTATGTACCTACAGCAAATTTAGAATTCTTGAAATTGGTTAAAACAAACTCTGATGTATTACTTCAGATTATATTTTTTCTACTCACTCTTCTACAAATTATTGTTACAAAAGCTATTACCTTCTCTGTCAAAAAGCTATATTAAGTAAAAAAATCTGATGTGTTACACTCACGTGACTTTCTCTACTCTTGTACAAACTATGTTTTACATATGCTTCATGTTAATCGAGATGTTAATCTTATTGCTAATTTTCTTGTAGATGCAAGGGGAATACGGTAGTATTTAAGTGGTAGTCAAATCTTTTAAGAGCTGGTTGCTATGTGGCGCATTCCATTCTCTTTGTATGTCCAGGACATAAAAAAATGAATATCGAATTCCCATTTGAGAAAAAGTATTGGAAAATTTAATGGAATAACAGGCAATATCTCGAAAATGGTTCACTCACAAAAAAAATGTATGACATAAATTGTGTATTTTAACGCGATCTACATTTTTTGTGTAGTAAAATTTTGTCTATCTCTTATGGTTTACCAGTTATGCAAAAGTCGTTCACAATGAAGAATACTTTTGGGGACATTCCCAGAAAATTCGAGATATACATTTAATTTGTATGAAAATATCTTAAACATATGATATTTTAATCAAAATCGTTATCCATTTTTGAGAAAATTAAAAATTTCGAAAGATGTTCCATGTAAAGTGTAATCTGTGGTGGGGGGGGGGGTTCTTGAGAACCTTCGTGTCGCATCTCTGGAAGATACTGAACTTAAATACAAAGTTTGGTGTTTGTCCGACTGTTCGTTTCTGAGTTATGCTGTTCACAGACAGACACACACACACACACACACACACACACACACACACAGACACACACGGACATGTTTCCAAAAATGCTTTTTTTTGGTCCAGTGGGTCTCAAAACATATATTTCCGGTGAAATCTCGGTATTGAATTTTTGTGTGGAATACAATACTTCCCATACTTACTATACGTAGTAGAGACAGTAAAAATCGATATTATTGATTTTCTCAAAAATATTGAAGATATTTTCATGGCAAATAAATTGTATATCTTCAGTTTTCTGGGAATAGCTTGTGAAGTCCTCTTCATTTGGAAGGAATTTTGTATCATTTTGCATAAGTGGTAATATATATGAGAGATAGAGAAAACATACTATACAAAAGCTGTAGATCTATGAAAAACAAAACTTTTTTGTGGCATCAGCCATTTCTGAGATTTACGTTATTGTTGGTTTACATGTTTAATACTTTATCATTTTTATAGCGCTGCTACTCGCATAAGGTCATAAAACCTTACCCTCGATCCTAACACAAAAGATCCCACTTTCTCAGCATATTTTCTACCACACTGTAGAGTTTAGCACATCCTAAAACTAGTGAAGCAGGAACATTTTATATATATATATATATATATATATATATATATCACCAATATTACATTACACAAAAATGACTATTTACACGTGTTCACATTATACACATATATCATTCATATATCAAATTAATCACCAAATAAATTAAGGCATTATAAAATTAATCCGGGCACACTCTGTCTGGGTTGTGATACGAAAGACAAAAGTTTTAAGTTTTACGTGTAAACCTTCAGAGCCTTTAAGGGAAATGGAGTAAGAGAAGCGGAAGATTTCAAGTTTACTCTTGATGGTGATGCGGTAACTTGGCTAGAAGAAGAAGAAAAAAAAGGAAGGTAGAATCAGTTCCAACTTTCGCTTTCTCTAAAGCGCCATCAAGTTTTCTTTCCAAAGTAAATAAAAGGTTTTTAGAGGTTCATTACACAAGTGATGCTTAATAGGAAAATTCCTGCCGTAGCAAATCCGTTTCTCTGTTAATTGTGGAAATGTTTAGATATTCCATTTTCTATGATGTGTATGCTTATACCCACACCTCCCTTAAGGATACCTGTAAATATATAGACTATCAATATTAAAACTTAATAATACATGCATTTTTTGTGAATTTAAGCTAAAATAAAAACGTATGCTGTAATTTCAACCATTTTTACTTTGTATGATAGAGGAAGTATTGTATTCCACCCAAAATGTTATATTAAAACTTCAACCTTAAATAGAACAATACTGTGAATAACTTGACTCAACAAATTTAGATGAATACTAAATTTAGTATCTTCCAAAGTGGTGACACGAAGCTTTTCAAGGAAACCTCCACCTCAAACTACCATTTACATGGGAAACTTATTATTTTTAATATTCTTAATGATGGCTTCAACGATTTAGATTGAAATGTACTACGTCTAACTTTGTATTTAGATATCAAACAAAAGGTATATCTTAAACGTTTCTATGAACATCTTCTGAAGTCCTCTTCCTTCTAAATTAACTTCGTAATACCTACGGTAAAAACACATTAGACAAAAATTTACTCCACAAATAATGCAGATCTCAAGAGGCACAATTCATGTAATATGAAAATGTATGGAGTACCATTTTCGAGATAGAAAATTCCAGTCTTCTTTTGTTTCTTGTAGTGTCGTACAAAGAATATGGAATTTCAAGGCCAGCACATAGCAACACACTTTTTAAAAATTTAACTATCACCTCAGCCTCCTCGTGCCTATTGTACATACAACAAAATGTATATTGAACTATCTCTTCATACGTTCATTTCAATTAACATGAAATAGATATAACGAATAATTTATAGAATATATGTATATATATAAAAGTAAACGAAACTGGTATAGAAAGTGGTGAATTGATTCATTCAGTGCCAGCAAACTGAGAGCTCTATGACGTAACAATATACGTCTCTGTTACTCCTGGCATGGGGAGAGGGACTCGATGAGAAGTGTAGAAAAGAGCAAGCAGAATGATAGGGTATAGGATAAACAACGGAGTGGATCACCTCGCGCACTGCGATCTAAGGGTGATCTATTGGAGCTATCATCCAGGACAAAGAGATGAAGTGAAGGAACCACAGAAGGCTACAAGCCACAAGCAGACAGGCCACACAACGCACGGAAGTACGTAACAGTTCCTGGCTCGAAGACCCGTCCCATTACTGGAGCTGCAATAAGAGGTTAATGGAGCATCCATTCAACCAAGCAGCCCTCTTGTGTCCACGGGGATGCTCTTTCAGTTGAGCAAGCATCCGCGCCATTTTTCCGGTACTACCACGAAACCTAGAAGCATGCCTGAAACGTGAGAAGGAAACGAATGAAAGGGAAATTATGGAAAGTAAATGGTGGTAGATGAGAAAATACTCCACCATTGCCTACCAACTAGGGAGAACCACGAAAAAACAAATCGGAGTGGGGGGTCGACGGGAATTGATAACTGGAATTTATACATTTGTAAAAACATTTATTTACACAGGTCAGATTTGGAAGAGCCTCCAAAAAGGGCTTCATAATTTATCAATTACATAACCGAGCTTTCATATTTCAGATTGCAGATGAAATGTTTCCGAACAGAGGTTAAAAGGCTGGCTTTGCTTGCTAAGAGATCAAGTATGTACATAATTGAATGTCAGCGTTGTGAAATAAATACGTTTTTGTGTAATTTATTGCCGAAGTGGAATATGATCATAATGTAATTCGGTGTAGTAGCTGAGACGGATTTAAAATACAGGATATTCAAAAAGAAAGAACAGATTTTATATATTCATCTTTAATGAACGATAATAGATAATGAACGATACGACACATTATTGAATCGAGGAAAGTTGAAAGTTTTAAGCCCCCACCTATTAGTTCCATTCAGTACATACAGCGGCGCTGGGTTTGTTTAAGAG
The DNA here is from genome assembly GCA_030765065.1 of Deroplatys truncata. Taxonomy (NCBI): domain Eukaryota; kingdom Metazoa; phylum Arthropoda; class Insecta; order Mantodea; family Mantidae; genus Deroplatys; species Deroplatys truncata. The sequence goes on from CM060986.1 coordinate 50,111,490, forward strand.
AAAATGGCGATGCCACAGGAAAAGTCGTCTTGTGTGCAAATAATGAATCCATTGTTTCATTGCAGCGTAGATTTCGTTGAAATTTCAACAAAGAGCCACCTCATCAAAAAAATGTACAATACAATAAATTCGTAGAAGATGGTTGCGTATGCAAACAAAAAAGCACTGCTCGTCCTCGCATAAAAAATGGTGCTCATTTTGAACACACAAAATAAAAGTTTGAACTTTCCTCTATTCAGTGATGTATCGCATGTGTTGCCATCTATTGTCGTTCATTAGAAATAAATATTTAAAGTCTGTTCCTACTTTTTGAATAACCCTGTATTTATGGACTCCTGAGTCAGTATCTTCGCGGTGTAATGATATGGGTATTTGCAAGCCACGTGGAAGGATGGGTTTTGATTCTTCATCGGGGTTATATATTTTACTCTACCTTAATAGGACTTAAACGTAGTTTTATTGACCCGCAACTTGACTAAAGGAAATGATTAATATTTTATTTCAGATATGCTGTAACTGACGGTGTTTTAAAAACATTTCAGTATACAGCCGGAAGTATCTGGTTTTCCTGGGCCTACGTTAAGAAAAAATTCAAAATATGCTTCATTCACATCACTTTCTCTATACACTATTCCATAACCGGTTTTTACAAAAGCTTAATATTCTGTCTGCTTTAAGTTCATCTTGATAAGCTTTTGCATAAATGGTTTTATTACACATTTCACTGGAGGAATATACAAGGGGGAATACAATAGGCTTAAGAGTTAAAAAAAATCCATCTCTTTGCACGATGATGAATTGCGACTAACATTTTAAAAAGGGGAAGTATTTTTCAAGTCAAAACAATAATAAGGAATATCTCTAAAATGCTTCTCGGCCAAAAAAAATTATTAGGTATATTGTGTAGTTTGAGATATACTTTTTACTTTCTCTACTACGTATAGTAAGTAGGGGAAGTATTGCATTCCACCCAAAAATTCGATACCGAGATTTCACCGGAAATACACGTTTTGAAACCTCCTGAATCCAAAAAAAGCATTTTTGGAAACATGTCCGTGTGTGTGTCTGTGTGTGTGTCTGTGTGTGTGTGTGTGTCTGTGTGTGTGTGTGTGTCTGTGAACAGCATAACTCAAAAACTAACAGTCGGATAAACACCAAACTTGGTATTTACGTTCAGTATCTTCCAGAGATGCGACACGAAGATTTTCAAGAAAATCCCCCCACCCCAGACTACCCTTTACATGGAACATTTTTAGAAAATTTTAATTTTCTCAAAAATGGCTCTAACGATTTTGATGAAAATATCATATGTTTTAGATAATGTCATGAGAAATGAAATGTATATCTCGAAATTTCTGGGAATGTCTCCAAAAGTATTCTTCATTATGAACTAATTTTGCATAACTGGTAAACCATAAGAGATAGACAAAATTTTACTACACAAAAAATGTAGATCGCGTTAAAATCCTCAACTTATATCATATACATTTTTGTTGTTGAGTGAACCGTTTTAGAGATATTGCTTGTTATTTTCTTAAATTTTCCAATACTTATACTTTTTCTCAAATTCGTTATTCATTTTTTTATGTCCTGGACATGCAAAGAGAATGGAATGCGCCACATAGCAACCAGCGATAAAATATTTGACTATCGCTTAAAAGCTACCATATTCCCCTTGCATCTACAAGAAAATTACAAATAAGATTGACATCTCGATATCTCGATTAATATGAAGCATATGGAGAATAGGCGTTTGTAAAAATAGATTGTACAAGAGTAGAGAAAGTCATGTGAGTGTAACACATCAGATTTTTTATTTAGTATGATTTTATTTACCTCTTATAGTTTACCAATTAGACAAGTCATTCGGAATAAAGATGATGTCGCAGGCTATTTTCAGAAAATTCAAGATATACACTGTATTTGCCATACAAATATCTTAAACATGTAGTATTTTAATGAAAGTCGTTACCGAGAAAAAAAAATAAAGTACTTACATGAAAAGGGTAGTTTGGAGTTGGGAAGGATTTTCTTGAAAATCTCGTGTCGAGGCCTTGGAAGATATTAAATACCATATCGAGATATCACCGAAAATATATGTTTTGAAACCCCCTGAATCCAAAAAAAGCATTTGTGTGTGCGTGTGCGTGTGTGAGAGAGAGAACAGCATAACTCAGAAACGAACAGTCGGATAAACACCAAACTTGGTATTTAGGTTCAGTATCTTCCAGAGATGCAACACCCCAGATTACCCTTTACATGGAACATTTTTCAAAATTTTAATTTTCTCAAAAATGGCTCTTAACGATTTTGATTAAAATATAATATATTTAAGATATTTTCCTGACAAATGAAATCCATATCTCGAATTTTCTGGGAATGTCTCCAAAAGTTTTTTTCATTGTGAACAACTTTTGCATAATTGGTAAACCATAAGAGATAGACAAAATTTTACTACACAAAAAAATGTAGATCGCGTTAAAATACACAATTTATGTCATATACATTTTTTGTTGAGTGAACCATTTTCAAGATATTACTATTCCTTTAAATTTTCCAATACTTATACTTTTTCTCAAATTCGTTATTCATTTTTTATGTCCTAGACATGCAAAGAGAATGGAATGCGCCACATGGCAACTGTCTTAAAATATTTGAGTATTGCTTAAAGCCTACCAATTCCCCTTGCATCTACAAGAAAATTAGCAATAAGACTAACATCTCGATATTTCGATTAACATGAAGCATATGAAGAATAAGCGTTTGTAAAAATAGTTTGTACAAGAGTAGAGAAAGCCATGCGAGTGTAACACATCAGAGTTTCGTTTTTGAGTTACGCTGCTCATACAAATACACACCACACACTATTTAACTTTATTCTAAAAATTCTGCTTTTTTTATTCAGGGAGTCTCAAAACGTGTATTTCTGTATCCAATTTTTGGGAGCAATACAATACTTCCTCTACTTACCATAGAGTTTTTAAATAACCAGATAATAAGTGAAGGTGTTAAGAATGTTAACGGATGCACATGTATGTATACTTCGTTTTAAAGGGACAAAGTACTCTGAAATGGTCAAAAATCACATTTGTTTGTTTTAGGCACTAATAAAGTCTCTTATTATTTCCTGTTTCAGCAAATATATACCTTTTGGGGGTTAGGATGTTTTTAAGACATTTAAGCACCATTTAAATGCTAGTCTGTATTCTTTTAAAGGTGTCATGCAAACACCTTCGAACATTTTTGTATCTTCCAACAACGAACGACTATATTGTGCCCAGCGAGCAGTTCAGCAATTAATAAGAGGCCAGGACCAAGAGAAGGCAATCAGAAAAGCTGAAGCAATCTAGGAATGCAGGTGCAGATGATTATATTCCTGGAATGTACTGAAGTGCGTGTCACAATTTTAATGTTCAAACTTTAAATCCAGTTTTCCCAAAACAACGTTTGTGGATACTTAGGTACCTTTTTCTCAGAAAGTATGAGAGGTAGAGAGCTGAAATTTTCAGTGCATGTATACAACAGATAGGTAAACTTTTCGAATGACAATCATAGCTTTATAATGTATATTAGTGATATTAAGAAAGCAACAACATTGCAGAAGTTTCACATTTTTTACTTATTTTGAGTTTGTAAATACTTTTTTTTTCAATTTGTAATGAACTGATACACAACTAAATAATTGAGGATCAGAAGATAGCTGATTATACTAAGAATAAGCATGCAAACGTGTGATTCTGTGTTGCAAGTAGTATCGGAGAAAACGGTACGTGAATTCACGTGTTTTAAGAGTAAATTTTATTATTTTTCTGCTGAATAAAATAATTTTTATGGACTTGACTATATAAGTTATCAGTGCAAACAACCACTTGAAATAATGTTCATGATTTATAGAATAATTAATAAGCTTTTTCAGAAAAAACCATTGAGAAATTTAAAAGCAGTCGTAATTTAACACACTTAAGGTGTAATTTCCATGTGTTCAAACTACCTTGTCCCCTTAAATCGATTGAGTTTAAGTTGTTTCTAAATCTGTACGATTTTTGGGATTGTCTTCTAAAATGTCTAATAAAATGTTGCGAACGCACCTGAAGTATACATGGATTGATGTGCCGCAGGTATGGTGGTGAACGGCTTCGTGAACGTGGTGATCACGACGATAGAACGACGGTTTGGACTGAGATCCTCGCAGTCCGGTCTGGTGGCAGGAGGTTATGACATCGCTTCCTTTGCTTGTCTCATTCCCGTCACATATCTGGGAGGCCGTCCAGGAGCAAGCAAACCAAGATGGCTCGGATGGGGTGTGCTGATCATGGGTTTGGGATCTCTGGTGTTCTCATTCCCGCACTTCCTGGTGGGTCCTTACAGAGGGACCTCACATCGCACCAGTACCTGCACCGCCAACTTCAGCGCCACTTACCAGGTAAGACAGTGTTCTTGAATGACGCGATTGACAGCCCGTCGCTCCCACGGCACTGCTTTATGAATCCTTTCGTGCAGTAGCGGTGGACCGACCCGTCGTTTCTCCCCTAGATAATGCTACACATGTGAAATAATACGAATATTTTTCGCTTACCTTTCGTTATAAAAGCATTCGAAATAATTCCACTCTGTGTCTATACACCCTGGCATGTGTTGAACACATTATTGAACAATCACCCGATACTGCCTTCTAATTCGTCGATTGTATGAGGATTTGTTGCATAACTTTATCTTTAAGTATTCCTTACAGATAATAATCACTTAGTTTTAGATCTGGAGAGCTAGCCAATTATTTTGTCATTAAAAATTTGCAATGCTAGTGGGCAGTGAATGTTTACCTTCTCTACTACCTATAATAAGTAGGGGAAGTATTGTATTCCAACCAAAAAATTTGATACCGAGATTTCACTGCAAATACATGTTTTCAGAGCCCCTAAATAAAAGAGAAAGCCTTTTAAAAAAATTAAATTCCGCGCGCGCGCACGTGCGTGTAAACAGCATAACTCAAAAACAAAACGTCTGATAACTATCGCCTAAGTCTACTTCCCCTATATTCATTGTGTCTATAATGTTATACAAAAGTTCGATATTCATCCGACTTTTTGATTTTCACTTACACTGTTCACACATTCACACAAAATATTTCTAAAAACGTTTATTTTGGATTCAGCGGATTTAAAATATGTGTTTCTGGTGATTTTTTAAATGGAATGTTTGGTTAGAATACAATACTTTCTCTGCAAATTAGAAGTAAGCCGTAGAGAAAGTTTAAGTAAACTGGATACTTAATTTTATTAAAGGTTATTTGCGTAATAAATTAATATTACTCTGAAGGTTCTGGTATGAAATTTAAAGAAACGAATATTTTGTGTGTGCCACTATATGTCTTAAAATCTTAAATTTATTATTTGTTTATCATTGAAATTAGAATATTTAGACCAAGTGTCGTAGTGACCTAAATTCCAGCACTACGATACATAAACCGAAAATGTAATTTTTACTTTCTTTACTACGTAGTAGAAGTAGTGGAAGTATCAATTGTATCCTACCCAAAAATTTGATGTCGAGATTTCACTGGAATATGTTTTGAGGACCCCTGAACCCAAAAAATCATTTAAAAAAACATTCTGTGTGTGCGTGAGCTAATTGTAATTTACTCGACATTGCCATATTTATCTGAGAGAATCCACGGTGTGTCCATAAAGTCATGTTGCAGTTTTGACAGGTCATTGAAAACAACGAAACAAGATATAAATGTGAAACCTTCACCAAATAAAAGGAAAACTCTCCACGTTTCCGTACTATGATGTGCAAGCGTGTGCGCACGCAGATGATGACGCACCACAACTGCGCAGCAGCGGATCAGCGCGTTTGCTACATAAATGCTTCACGAGATCGACAATGACGAACGATTTTTGTAGAAGATGAGGCAGTATTTTTAACACTTAAATAATTTCAGTCTAATTATAATATATGTAAATTCAATAACAGCCCGCCTTAAAGCAATGTGTATGTAACAATATATAAAAAGTGTATATTACAGTTATTGTATACGTTTATATTATTGTATCCATGTGTAATAATGTTATGTGAATATATTACGTAATTTAATAATGTAGGAGCTGTGACAATTATAGGTTAAAAGTTGCTAACAATGAGGTAACGTTGAGGCAATAATGAATTCGAAAGTTTAAATATTACTTGTGATTCTTGAAAGTAATAATGTAATTTTAGTGACAGTTTCTAAAATAGCCAATCAGCAACTAGAAAAAGCTTTAGTTAAAAGAAGGTGTTCTATTGGATTAGGAATAGCCAATCAGAGACTTGAAATACAGAAATTTACAAATTTTAGGCGGTAGAAATCTTTTCAGTTGGTTGCAAACAGTGTTCCTAACCGGACGCAGGACACGTCCTCGAGAAGTATAATACGTATTCGTGTGAGACGATAAAATAGTTTGTGTTAAAAAGTGTAATTAATTAATAAAAAGAATCTCGCAGCTCTCTATATCAGTGAACTGTTGTTTAAATCGTGTCAAGCATTAATAAAAGGAGTGAAGTAAAATTGTAATCTGTGTAAACCTACATTCTTAGTCGCACCACAACCCTGCCAAGACATCCATGTCTCTAACAATAATACTGACGCAGCCGAGGCAAACCTAAATATATAATATTTAAAGAAACAGTCAATTTACAAGTTAATATTTTTTTAAAACTTGGGACGAAGGCTAGCAGAAAATGTTTACCATACGTGTGGTTGCAACTACTTCAAGTTCGGCTCCCACAACAGTGGAACTATAATACAACTCCTTCAATAAACCTTCTTAAAAATTGTGTTTAGCGATGAGGCGTAATTCCATGTCTGTGGACATGTTTATCACCATAACGTCCTCATATGGGCTCTGAAAATCCTCGTGCCTATGTTGAGTACGAACGTAACACCCCTAAAGTGAACGTGTGGTGTGACCTGATGCATGACACGGTGATAGGCTCATTTTTCTTTGCGGAGCAGACTGTGATTGTAAAAAAAACTACCTTGATATGTGGAATTGTAGGCAGTGCCACAATTTCCAGAAGCTGTCATTTTTCAACGTGATGGCGCTCCTCCACACTACGCCAGCATTGTTCGTCAGTTACTGGATACAACATTCCCCCGGATAGGCAGAGGTTCTGTCAAGCCATGGCCACCACGATCCCTCGATCTGATGCCCTTAGACTTTTACTTGTGGGGTTATGAGAAGCAACATGTGTATAGTGAACGTATCGACGACAATGCGGCGGTCAATTTTACATCGGTCGCACCAAGTATGGGTATACCAAATTTTGCGGCAGTATCGTGTGTTAATAAAGTTTGTGTAATAACGTTTTTAATGTTTATTTATTATATATGCCTAAGTTCAACATCTATATATTATCTGCACTGCACTAAATTCTCACGTCTACTCATTCTCACATACAACCACTGAACCGAACTGCTTGTGCATGCTACTTCCTAGTGTCTACCGTTTAAACTTGTACATTTTTATATTACTAGCAGGCTAAGCCTGCTCCAATAGAATACCTTTATTTTTTACTTTGTATTGCTTTCTGCACCCACGTGATCATTCACAAACTGTTTTGAATATTACATTGGTATTGTCCCCATGGACTGTTGGTAGCCTTTTTAAATTTCTTATTTATTGTTGTCTCAAGGTTACCTTATTGTTAACAACCTTCGTGTTCCACTCTGTGACTCTGCTTGCTACGAAAAGCAGCTTGTTTCTATTCTCACAGCTCCTATATTGTTAAACTACGTAATACATTCACATAACATTTTGAGGCAGTATTTTTAACACTTAAATGATTTCAGTCAAATTATATAATAAAAAAATATAATAAGAGTCCGCCTTAAACCAATATGTGTATGTAACAATATATAAAATGTGTATATTACAGTCAGTGTATATGTTTATTTTATTGTATACATGTGTAATAATGTTATCTGAATGTATTACGTAATTTAATAATGTAGGAGCTGTGAGAATAATAGGTTCGAAGTTGCTAACAATGAGGTAACCTTGAGGCAATAATGAGTAAGGTTTATTAATGCTACTAATCATTCTTGGAAACAATAATGTAATTTTTTAGACAGTTTATAAAATAGTCAATCAACAACCAGAAAGAAGATTAAGTTAAATGAAAGTATTCTATTGGATTAGGAATCATAGACTTGAAATACAGAAATTTACAAATTTAGGCGGTAGAAATCAAGTCAGTTGCTTGTAGTCAGCGCTCATAACTGGAAGCGTTGGTTGTAGACAGTGTTCCTAATCGGACGTGAGATGTGTCCTCGAGAAATTTAATACGTATTCGTGTGAGACGAAAATAGTTTTACGTGTTAAGAAGTGCAAGTATTTAATAAGAAAACATATCTCACAGCTCTCTCTCTATATATCAGCGAAGTGTTATTTAAATTGTGTCCAGCATTAATAAAAGGAGTGAAGTAAAATTATAATCTGTGTAAGCCTACATTCTTAGTCGCACCACCACCTGCTAAGACATTCATGTCTCTAAAAAAATATAAATACTGACGCAGCCGGGAGAAACATAAATATAATATTTAAAGAACAGACAAATTGCAAAGTTAATACTTTAAATTTATGGGGCAAAGGCCACCGGAAAAAAAGTTTTGGAACGAGGGCTACCGGGTACCATACGCGCGGTTGCAACTACTTCAAGTTCGGCTCCCCAACAAACGAAATATAATACATCTTCTTCAAACTGACTTTCCATACGTAGCAGCAACAAACCGTCTTAAAATGGCCTCCCAAAGCGTGGGGCTTATAAAAAACGTAAAAATAAAACGTCTTCAATTTTAGACACATACATAATAAAATAAACATAATACAATGACTGTAATACACACTTTATATATTATAATATACGCAGATTGTTTATAGGCGGTCTATTATTTTTTTACTTTCTCTACTACGTATAGTAAGTAGGGGAAGTATTGTATTCCACCCAAAAATTCGATACTGAGATTTCACCGGAAATACATGTTTTGAGATCCCCTGAATCCAAAAAAAAACATTTTTAGAAACATGTCCGTGTGTGCGTCTGAACAGCATAACTCAGAAACGAACAGTTGGATAAACACACCAAACTTGGTATTTAGGTTTAGTATCATCCAGAGATGCGACCCGAAGGTTTACAAGAAAATCCCTCCACTCCAGATTACCCTTTACATGGAACATTTTTCGAAAATTTTAATTTTCTCAAAAACGGCTCTAACAATTTTGATTAAAATGTCATATGTTTAAGATATTATCATGAAAAATGAAATGTATATCTCGAATTTTCTGGGAATGTCTCCAAAAGTATTCTTCATTATGAACGACTTTTGCATAACTGGTAAACCATAAGAGATAGATAAAATGTTACTATACAAACAATGTAGATCGCGATAAAATACACAATTTATGTCATATACATTTTTTTTGTTGAATGAACCATTTTCGAGATATTGCTTATTATTCCCTTAAATTTCCAATACTTATACTTTTTCTCAAATTCGTTATTCATTTTTTATGTCCTGGTTATGCAAAGAGAATGGAATACTCCACATAGCAATCAGCTCTTAAAATATTTGACTATAGCTTAAAGCCTACCAATTCCCCTTGCATCTACAAGAAAATTAACAATAAGATTGACATCACGATTAACATGAAGCATATGGAGAATAAGCGTTTGTAAAAATAGTTTGTACAAGAGCAGAGAAAGTCATGTGAGTGTAACACATCATATTTTTATACTATATGATTAGACTGATATCATTTAAGCGATAAAAGATATTGCCTTAACATTGATTATTTAAAACAGAGAATCACAGACGTTATTGACTGTTACACCAGACGTCCTTAAACGTGTGTGGGCAGAACTTGAATATTGTTTGGATGTGTGTAGGGCAATAAATAGAAACCACATCGACCTGCATTGTATAGGTACGAAACTTGGAGAGTTTCCTTTAATTTGGTGCAGATTTCTCATTTCTATCTTGTTTAGTTGATTTTCTTGACCGGCCAAAAGTGCACCACGACTTTACAGACACATGTATATACGGCTGTTAAATCTTAGGTAGGTTGGGCATGACGTGCAGAAGTACTGCAAACATCACACGTCGTTCGCAAGGCATTGCACCACTGTGATGTAGACAGTTTGATATCCAAATAGTTGAAGCAAACGTTGTGAATGTGTATCTCTCGTGCAGGCAACTGTTAAGAAGACGCCCACATTATTATACTGATGTAACACGAGCTCTTCAGAATATGTGGGAAGGATACATAAACCTTGGCTTCATCACGGCACTACATATGAGGATATCCTGTAGACTGCAATTGTTACAAGTACAGATGTCGCTCTGATTAAGCACAGTATGTTACTGGAAAACGGTGGCGGATATCGAACATTGCTACTTTCACCATCGTTTACTTGTAGCTATACAACGAAGGAAGGAAACCACGGGAGGCTACAGGTCGCAAGCAGACAGGCCACTGAGATGTGCGGAAGTTCTTAACATTTCCAGCTTAGAAGTCCAATCCCACTACTGTAGATGCCTAAAGAGGGCGATCAGCCCTCTAGTGTCCACAAGAGTACTCAATCCTCTGAACAAGCATCCGCGCCATCTCTCCGGCACCGCCATACGCAACAAAACCTAGAATCACGTCGGAAACATGAGAAAGAGACGTAATAAAAGTGAAATAATAGGAATGAAATCGTAGTAGATGAGAAGCCACCCTAGTATTCGCCTACCGACAAGAAAAAACCACGAAAAACCCAAGTACAAAGTTGGAGATCTACGGTAATCGACTCGAGGACCTCCCGAATGCGAGCCTCGCACATTCGCGGAGCCATCTCCTTCGGTTTACCTATAGTAAGTAGGGGAATTAGTGTATTCAACCAAACATTTCGATATTGAGATTTCAGCGGATATACAGTTTTCAGGTTAGAAAAAGGTCCGTGAGTGTCTGTCTGTGAGCAACATTACTCAAAAACGAAAAGTGTGGGTTAAATACCAATGTTGGTATTTAAATTTAGTACCTTCCGGGGTACTAAAGATTTTCAAAAGGATCCCTCACTCCAAACTACGCTTTAAGTGGAACACTTTTCGTTATGTTCTATTTTCTCTAAAATGGCTATAACAGTTTTGATTAAAATTCCATAATATTTCGAGAGAGAAAATGTTTATATTAAATCTTCTGGGAATAGTATCTTAAGTTCTGTAACGAACATTCTCTATATAACGGGTAAACTATATGAGATAGACAATAGATGTTTTATACAGAGAATGTGTATCCCTTTAAATCACATGCTTTATTTAAATTAACTAATCCTTTTTATCATCATTATATTCTTTTATTGTAATCTGTCTAATTTTCGAGGTATTCGTTATCATTAGTTTGAATTCTTTAATACTTTTGAAAATTGTTTGATGTGCTGTGGCTATTAGGTTGTTATTTTAGCTATTTAAAAACCAGAATATAACGACCTGCTGTTTTATTTGATTTTATTTGATCTGTATAAACATAGAGGCGGGTTATATCTTCCCTAACGTTGAAAACTTTGAACTTATTGTATTATTCTCGTATCCTTTAGTTTTAGTTAAATAGACTGCTTCCTTTAATAAAGAACAGTATATTTGTAACTAAATTCTTTGTAGGAATATCATACTGTGGGTTTGCAACACCTAGTAAGTTGTATATTTTCCTACCTAAGGCATTACATTTAAACATTATGTAAGAAGCAGTTCGACTTCTTCATTGCATAGTCTACATACTGGTTCTTGATTAAAGATTTCCATGCTGTGCAGATGTTTCTGTAAACTGTAATGTCCCATTATTAGGTTTATTTGGAATGTTTTGAGTTTTAGTACACGAGGTAAGCGAGAATATTTTACTCATCTTGGCTCACTGTGCTTGCATTCTTCTGTTTAAACCCAGTGCCCTTGGTGGCTCAGTAATGGTTCTTTGAACAGTATTTAAAGGAATGCTAAAAAACTGGTTTTGGTGCAGTAAATCCTTTCCTTGCCCTAAAATTTCCTTGTGTCCAGGAGCCCACCCAAGAGTTAAGAGAGCAGTCCCAGAAGTACCCGACCTAACGTATATATAGCGGTTGTTGTTTTAAACAAATGACTATGGAAGAATGTACCAACCTTATAAAGTTTAAGTTTGAAGTTTGACGATGCTACGTTGTTTAGTAATTGTTTGGCAGCCATTAATAGTGAACTCTCTCAGCGAATTTGTAAATATGGATAAAACTGCTCATCGTTATGTGATAAAATACTTTCATTTGAAAGGTTCTAGTCCAACTAATATTAACGCTGAGCTAGATTCTACTCTGGGGGAGTGTTGTTCTTCGTTTACAATAGGAAATATTGATGGTAGAGATTAAGTACGGGCTGCCAAGACGAACATCGCAGTGATCGACCAAATGAGGTGGCCACGCCAGAAATGATGAAGAAAATCCACAAAATGGTATTGGATGACCATCGACTGAAAGTGCGCGAGCTAGCAGACATCGTAGGCATTTCAAAAAGTGCTGTATACCACATGCTGACGGAAAATTTAGACATAAGAAACTGCGCAAGATGCGAGCCGAATTTACCCACAATGGAACAAAAACAGCGTTTTAAGGATGTTTCAGTCGAGTTTTTGGTGATGTTTCGCAGAGTTTTTGTGTCGATTCAAAACAATGGATGAAACATGGGTCCATCACTTCACACCTGAGACGAAGGAACAGTCAAAACAGTGGCCTGAAAGGGAAGAATCGGCTCCAAAGGAAGTGAAGACGGTTCCATCTGCAGAAAAGGTCATGCCGTCAATTTTTTGGGATGCGCGTGGGATAATTTTCATTGGTTATTTCAAAAAGGAAAAGCAATTCATGGCGATTATTATGCAAACTTATTGCAGCGTTTGGATGATGAAATCGAGGAAAGCCGGCCGCATTTAGCGAAAAAAAAAGTTCTGTTTCATCAAGGCAATGCACCAGCTCGCACATCAATGAGTTAAAGTTCAAATTGCTTCCTCATGCACCCTATTCGCCAGATTTAGCACCCTCTGGTTATTTTCTGTTTCCGTAGTTGAAGAAATGGCTTGGTGGTAAAAGATTTGCCAACAATGAATTGGTGGCTATTTTGCAGAACTCGATGGTTCTCGCTATAAACAGGGTATCGAATCTATTGAACATCTCTGGGAAAAGTGTATCGAGCTGAAAGGAGACTATGTAGAGAAATAAAGATGTTTTTTCACAAGAATTCTGTTTTCTTTGTTAGGTCGGGTACTTCTGGGACAGCCCTCGTATCTGTTACTTTGCAATTGTTTTGAGTGCTGTCTGACTATCAAAGAAAATTCAAATGTTGCTACTTTTGTAGCCTGTTTCTAGATACTCTCTTATGTATCAACTTGGAATATTCATCCGCTTTTAAACACTTGAGTATTACTTCTGCTACCTGTACCCTCTTGTACCTATAGCGAAATATATAAATGTGTATCTGTGTTATAAGAAGTAGCCAGAGCAATAAACTTCTGTAAGAGTAGTATGTAGAAACTATATAAAAAATCTGATGTGTTACACTCAGATGACTTTCTCTACTCTTGTACAAATTATTTTTACAAACGCTTATTCTCCATATGCTTCATATTAATCGAGATGTTATTCTTATTGCTAATTTTCTTGTAGATGCAAGGGGAATTGGTAGGCTTTAAGCTATAATCAAATATTTTAAGAGCTGGTTGCTATGTGGAGTATACCATTCTCTTTGCATTACCAGGACAAAAAAATGAATAACGAATTTGAGAAAACGTATTGGAAAATTTAAGGGAATAACAAGCAATATCTCTAAAATGGATCACTCAACAAAAAAAATCTGACATAAATTGTGTATTTTAACGCGATCTACATTTTTTGTGTAGTAAATTGTGTATCTCTTATGGTTTACCAGTTATGCAAAAGTCGTTCACAATAAAGAATACTTTTGGAGACATTCCCAGAAAATTCAAGATATACATTTTATTTGTCATAAAAATATCTTAAACATATGATATTTTAATCAAAATCGTTAGAGCTATTTTTGAGAAAATTAAAATTGTTCCATGTAAAGGGTAATCTGGGGTGGGGGGATTTTCTTGAAAAGCTTCGTGTCGCATCTCTGGAAGATACTGAACCTAAATACCAAGCTTGGTGTTTATCCGACTGTTCGTTTCTGAGTTATGTTGTTCATAGACAGACGCACAGACGGACATGTTTCCAAAAATGCTTTTTTTTTTGGATTCAGGGTGTCTCAAAACATATATTTCCGGTGAAATCGCGGTATCGAATTTTTGGGTGGAATACAATACTTCCCCTACTTACTATACGTAATAGAGAAAGTAATTAGTAGGTAGAGGAAGTTGTGTGAATACCTTATATTTGAAGTTGGCAACGCCTTGTGAGATCACTTAAGTCCTATACCATAGAAGAAGGGAGAAAGAAACCGACGATAAAGCAGCATGTGAGACACTCCCTACAAACAGCATATTTCCTACCCATAATGTTGAACGTCATCAAGTTGAGATGTCCCTTGGGTTCGACTGCAAGCACAAACTTTACACTTTTATCTCCAGCAGAAGCGACGGTGCCTTGGGAATACCCTGAATAGCGACAGAAATTGTATGGCCTGAAATCACTTGATGAGGGCGCACAACGCTTCTCCTGCTGGAAATGTTATGAAATCGGGTGAAAAACGAGCGTTCTCTCCCTTTCTTCTTCTCCTCCTCCTCCTCCTCCCATTACGTTCCTCACTCATTTCGGAAATATTTTTGAGCATGTTTCACACAAAAAACCTACACGTCTTCATTAACCCCCGCCCCCTCCCCGAACCAAAATGAGAAATTCGAACAAATAACAACGCGGAAATAGCTGATGCAACAGAAAGAATACAAAAAATTATATGAAATAACTTCATTCATTCATTATCTGTTTAACCTCCTCTTATGTAGGACTTACAGGCGGGTGCCTGGGGTCAGAGGCCCGTCGAGAAGCACACACTCATGGATCAGACAGAATATCCAGGATGGGTGATCAGCCCGATGCCTGGTATGGGATGAAGGAAGTAGATGAAATAACGGTGAAATGGATGAAAGGAAAGGTGACGATGGAGCAGTCGGTGGAATGAATGGCGGGGGAAACCGGAGAACCCGGAGAAAACCCACCGAGACGCCGCTTCGTCCACCACAAATCCCACATGCGGATCCTGGGATTGAACCCGGCTGCCTCCGCCACGGCGCCGCCTATGAAATAAGTTCTTACAAAAAATTAATTGATAACGAAGTAAACTTCACAGGGTATTTACAGAAAATTCAAGATATTATGCATTGTGTTAACCATGAAAATAGTTAAGTGTGTGGTAGTTTAATCAACATCATTAAAGCTATTTTAAAAAATTAAAAAACAACGAACATTCTCTATGTAAAGGTTAGTTTAGTTTTGTTTTTGGTGGGGGATGTTCTTTAAGTCCTCATGTGCCTTTTTAATACACGGAGCTTAAATACCAAGTTTAGTATTAACCGACTTTTGTTTTTGAGTTAGGTTGTTTGCAGACACACACAGACCTTTTTATAAAAATTCCTTTATTTTATTAACTGAGCCTGAAAACATATTTTTGGTGAAATCTCAGTGTTGAATGTTTGGGTGGAATACAATACTTTCTCTACTTACTATAGGTAAGTATAAAGAAAATAAAAATATTATGCATTACATTCATATTTTATGTCTACTTCATGTAAATCGAGATAAACGTTTGCAGAAAACTTTCGTTAAATTCCGTTATAGGCACAATAGAAATACAAGACTGAAGCGATAATCAAATGTTTAAATGCTAGCTTTGAAACTTCACTCTTTGCACTACATCGTTAGAAACAAACCAATAGTGCCATAGCACATCAAGTAAATGTTGGAGTACTAGAAAATTCAAACCAATAGCAACGAAGATTACGGAAATGGGGAATGTTTAAAAAAATCTGATGTGTTACACTCACATGACTTTCTCTACTCTTGTACAAACTATTTTTACAAACGCTTATTCTCCGCATGCTTCATGTTAATCGAAATGTTAATCTTATTACTAATTTTCTTGTAGGTGCAAGGGGAATATGGTAGGCTTTAAGCGATAGTCAAATATTTTAAGGGCCGGTTGCTATGTGGAGTATTCCATTCTCTTTTGCATGTCCAGGACATAAAAATGAATAACGAATTCCCATTTGAGAAAAAGTATTGGAAAATTTAAGGGAATAACAAGCAATATCTCGAAAATAGTTCGCTCAAAAAAATTTTTAATGACATAAATTGTGTATTTTAACGCGATCTACATTTTTTGTGCAGAAAAATTTTGCCTATCTCTTATGGTTTACCAGTTATGCAAAAGTCGTTCACAATGAAGAATACTTTTGGAGACATTCCCAGAAAATTCGAGATATACATTTCATTTGCCATAAAAATATCTTAAAAACATGATATTTTAATCAAAATATATATACTCCGTGTTTTAAGGAGATCTACGTATTTTGTTTCTCATAGATATGTTCAGAAATTAAAAACCGCGCAAAGACTACCATTAAAAGCAAATAAATCATTGGGGAAGTTCGTAATTTTACAAAAGTAAGATTAAAACGCTAGTTGTGTAGTATGATGCAATATGTAACCAGTTATGCTGGTAGTTTTAAATGACAAGATAACAAATGAAGTTAATAAATAAAAGAATATTAATAAATGCTAAGCCTTGTTCATTGTTATATTTGTTTGTGATCGATAGAATTTACAAGGTGGTTTATTTACGTAGTTTGTTAAAACTGTTTCCTGGAATGTCCACTAAATATCACATGGCAAGACACAAGATGTAGCCCCGTCGGAAGAGCATTTGTCTGCTGTCGAAGGGTCCCGTGTTCGATTCCCGGTTGAAGATATGCTTCTCTAGAGAGTGTGTGAAATCCAAAGAAAAACCAGGAATCCAAGGACAACCGTATATAAGTTAATACCCTTGTTCATAGGCAATATATTGCAAATGTAAAAGGCCGCCGATATGACCTTTGCAGTTAAAGGCGGGGTTTAAATGGAACAATAACAAAAAAAAAAAAACAAAAGATGTTGCGAATGCATCTGAAATATAACTCTGGTTTACATTTCTTATTTTAAGGAGATGCTACACTGAAATGCAGTTTAAATCTCGCGAAAACTGAGGTTTGAATTCCACCACCCAAAAAATACTTGAAACCTGTAGTTTCAAAATTAATTGACTTTTTATATTATGCATACCTATATTAATATTGAAGTAGATTCAAACTGTGGGATAAAATTGTATTTAAATTTATAATTTGGTGCTTTTGGAAGTAATTTTTTTCACCGTATTCATTTTTCAAAATATTCCACATGATGTGGTTTTCATCCAAATCTTATGAGATTTCTCATGTATATTCCCAAAATATAAGCAATTAAAACTGGCTTACAAATGTTTTGTCTTGCGAACGGTTTCGATTTATTTCTTTTTAAAACAATACAAAACTATAAAATATATGAATTTACAATGGCAAATGTTTAAAAATTATTTTCTTCTTAAGTAAGGCTAGTCAACATTTTGTTTGACAGTTCTGTGCGGTATAATAAGATAAATGACATAGATACACTATGTGATCAAAAGTATCCGGACATCTCGCAAACATACGTTTTTCGTCTTAGGTGCATTGTGCTGCCACCTACTGCTTGGTACTCATTATTCGCGACCTCAGTAGTCATTAGACATCGTGAAACAGCAGAATGGAACTCACGGACTTCGAACGTGGTCAGGTGATTGGGTGTCACTTGTGTCAGAAGTTTGTACATGAGATTTCCACACTCCTAAACATCCCTAGGTCCACTGTTTCTGATGTGATAGTGAAGTGGAAACGTGAAGGGATATGTACAGGACAAACGCGTACAGGCCGACCTCGTCTGTTCACTGACAGAGACCGCCGACATTTGAAGAGGGTCGTAAAGAGTAATAGGCAGACATCTATCCAGACCATCACACAGGAATTCCAAACTGCATCAGGATCCACTCCAAGTACTATGACTGTTAGGCGTGAGGTGAGAAACTTTTGCTGCTCATAAGCCACACATCACGCAGGAAAATGTCAAACGACGCATCGCTTGGTGTAAGAAGCGTCAAAATTACACGATTGAACAGTAACAAAACGTGTTTGGAGTGAGAATCACGGTACATAATGTGGCGATCCGATGGCAGGGTGTCGGTATGGCGAATGCCCGGTGAACGTAATCTGCCAGCGTGTGTATTGCAAACAGTGAAATTCGGAGGTTGTGGTGTTATGGTGAGGTCGTGTTTTTCCTGGAGGGGGCATGCACCTCTTGTTGTTTTGCGTGGCACAATGACAGCGAAGACCTACATTGATATTTTAAGCACCTTCTTGCTTCCCACTGTTGAAGAGCAATTCGGGGATGGCGATTGCATCTTTCAACACGATCGAGCACCTGTTCATACTGCGCGGGCTGTGGCGGAGTGGTTACACGACAGTAACATCCCTGTAATGGACTGACCTGCACAGAGTCCTAACTTGAATCCTATAGAACATCTTTGGGATGTTTTGGAACGCCGACTTCGTGCCAGGCCTCACCGGCCTACATCGATATCTCTCCTCAGTTCCGCACTCCGTGAAGAATGGGCTGCCATTCACAAAGAAACTTTCCAGCACCTGATTCAAAGTATGACTTCGAGAGTGAACACTGTCATCAAAGCTAAGGGTGGGCCAACACCATATTGACTTCCAGCATTACCGATGGAGGGCGCCACGAACTTGGACGTCATTTTGAGCCAGGTGTCCGGATACCTTTGATCACGTAGTGTATTTAAAATTTTTGTTTTTTAAATGCCATGTAGAGCATTTGGCATAGTATAATAAAATTCAACTTTTAAACGCAATAATTTTAAAACTAAAACGATATCAAACTGAAATTTAAACCCGGTGAATTTTTACCAAGGTAAATTGAAAATTTGTTTTCAAATAAATTGGCTGGAAACTTTAGAAAATCACAGTTTCGCTGTAGATTTCCCTTAAGACCTCCAGTTTGTCTGTAAGCGTGAATGTGGGAGCTTTTTTTTTTACAAAGATTCTTGTGTTGCAGGGTTCCGGGATCGAGTCCGGAGCTGTGGAAGGAGGTACCGAGCACCTAGCAGGCTACATGTGGCTCTTCCTTGTAGGACAGTTGCTGCATGGAGCAGGAGCCTCCCCACTTTACACTCTAGGTGTTACCTTCATCGACGAGAACGTCACCAAGAAGATGTCATCCGTGTACCTGGGTAAGTGTTCAAATGTGCTGTGTTTCAGACAGCTGATTTTAATATCCAGTCTAAGGGATGTTCTTTACAACTTTTAGTTATTTCAATATACCTACACTGCCATTTGTGAAAATTGCAACATCAAGAAGGAAACCTGAATTCAGCGAATTTAGTATCACAGGTTAGGTGCATGACAAGTAACAAATGATAAACTTTTCAAATCTATACATGACCTTTGAGACCTAATATTCAGTATTTGGTGTGGCCTCCATGCGCTGCAATTAGAGTTGCTATACGCCGTGGCATTGAATCAAAAAGGCTCTGAATAAGTTCCTGTGGGATTTCTCTCCGTGACCCTGGTTACTGGAGGACCGTGACGCACCAGGTGCCGACTAACCATATCCCAGACATGTTCGATGGGCGACATGTCAGGCGATCGTGCAGGCCAGGGCAGCAATGGCACCCGTCGCTCTTCGAAGAAGGCTTGTACATTCCTCGCAATATGTGGTCGGACATTGTCCTGTTGAAATGTGGCCTGTGGAGATGCCTGAAGCAGGAGGAATACCTCAGGCTCTACAATCATCGTTAAGTACCGGTTGCTGTTTCAAGTGCCCTCAATTCGTAGGCGGCGAGATCGGTTGTTGTAACCAATGGCGCCCCAAAATATCACACCTGGTGTTTGTCCGCTATGCCGCTCAACAATGCAGTCCTCCAGGTTGCGCTCAACATGGTAGCGCCGGACATGTATGCGGCCATCACTGTAGGACACGTCGAAAACACTACATTTTGCACGTGATTGCAGTCGGAGGAGCTTGTGGTTTCTGGACAATGGAAGCCGACGTAATGGCATGCATGTGTGGTTAAACTGAACATCATCTAAGACATTTGCATATATGAGAGCTTTCATCAGCGACACGGAGACCAAGGTTAATTTATTGCTGCTATTAAACTCCAGTGTAGCATAAAAATATAGGGCTTAGTTGCAACGTTACTCTTCGGCATTTAGGCCATAGTTTGGGGAGGTAAAGTACCGTGCCAATCCAGTGGCTAGAATTATGCTCTAGAAACCGAGGTGGTCACGCTGTTAGGGGAGGGGCTAGATTTTGTCGGAACCAACATAACAGCTCCATTCCATTATGGTCAACGTTTTATACACGAGAGATACAGGGGACTAAAGCGATAGCTAAGTATGTTAAAAAAAACCGATCGTTATATCCTGGATTTGAAATTCGTCTCTTTACATGGCCACGATCAACAATGAATGCGGACAGAACTTCAAAAATGACAAAGCGTTGAAAGTTTCAAATTAATAACACCGAATTATTCGAAAACAGGTGAAGCCACAGATAAAATTATTTGAAATAACGTGAGTGTTTGAAAGACATCCACATTTTTTGTGAGGCAAGATTTTGTCCATCCCTTATGGTTATACCGAGCAAGATGCTTCCGCGATAACGTGCGTGGCTCGTATTCGGAAGGTTCTAGGTTCGATTCCCACTCCAACCGTGGTTCCGAATGTTGGGGTGGTTTATTTTCTACTACGAATTTCCTTTCCTCGCTTCCCATCATTTCGCTTCCACTTTCAAGTTTCAGTTAGACTTATGGGCTGTGTAGTGTCAGTCGGTGTCGGACAGATGGCGCAGAGATGCTCGTTGGAAAGCTTTTTTCGGCCCTAAGTCCACTCACGTGAGTCGAGTTCTCCCCAATTTCGCCAGAAAGAAGCCCTCTCTGAATAGCCCACCTGTGTGACCGGGTCATCTAGCTTGGAGTCGTTTGGGACCTCCGAATCTCTACAGCAGACAGCCTCCTGGGGTTCCTTAAACTCGCTCGTTCCTCTTGGAATGGTAAGCACAAAATATCCACGTCGTTTGAGGTATGAAGTATCTGTTCCATAGGTTAATTACCTATATACAAAATCGTACAAAATAAATTCAGAATGTAGAGGACTTATATTCGCAGAATATTCAAAATAAAAATTGTATTTATAATACAGATATGTTCATGGTATTTTGATTAAAATCATGGAGTCATTTTTTAGTAAATCAAAAACAATCAAAATTGTCCATGTAAATGGTACCTAAACTGCATTCACTCTTAGGTTGATCCACACCAAAACAAACGCACGTGACCAGTGCACCGTGGTACAACACTGTAGTAATGCGTGCAGGAAAATAGTTCCATGTTAATAATCTAAATTTTAGAATGAATTTACTTAAATGGTATAATATTCTATACAAATTCCTAAAAGCCTAATTAACGCTAACTTTTACCTTTAAACAGAGCTACAAGTCCCAACATGCAATTCACATAAGTACTTGACATCCAGGTGTGCTCAGAATATTGTTTGTAGTCAGAAACCAGCAGTTTCTGTTTAGTATTATGGCGGACGGTGATTTGCTCTTGTGTCCTCTTCGACATACGTAAAGCATAAGTGGAAAACCATTGACTAGTGGTGAAAAAACAATAGAGTTGGAAGTTTATTGTAAGTTGTGTGAGAAATATCTAACACTTCCCGTGAAAGAAGTGGTGAAATTAATTTCTGAGTTCACTAATGTTTCGAGTACAAGTATAAAGAATGCGCGTTTATGAAAAATCTGAAACGGGAAAGTGGTCACACGCGGGGAAAACAGAAAGCTTTAGAAATATGCGATGCAAGAATGTTATTCACGTAACAATATAAAATTTCTTTTTTAAAAATGAGCCGCTGACAGTTTATAAAAGTGCCGCTTCCAGTGGGCGAATAAATTAAGATATCGCATACCTGTTACTTTCTTTTTCGCTCGTTTCTTTTGGAATTAACTATTATTATATGTGCAAACATTTATTTCGTTGCAACGATCAATCTTATCGCCTTCAACCCTAACAGAGTATGCTAGTCATCGTTTAAGTTGTCAGACAATGTTCTCTTTACCTGTACTCTATCACATGGTCGCGAATGGCGGAAGGATACATTACAACGGTGCACTGGTCACCTGGATTTTGTTTTGGTGCGGATCAACCTAAGAGTGAATACAGAGTAGTTCAGGTTGGAGATTTTCTTCAAAATCTTCATGTCGTATCCTTAAAAGATCCTGAATGTTAATACCAAGTTTGGAATTCATCAGACATTTCCTTTTTGAGTTATTATACTCGTAATATCACTAAGGAATAACAATTAGCAACGCAATATAATAATAGTAATAATTGGAAACGGAATATTTAACATAAATAACCATGTATAATATGATTGCAGCAATTTCGCTATTTTTGTACCTAATAAATGTTAAACTTCGGGTAATATTTTGTGAGAGAATTGAACTGGGAAGTACTAACAGTTTGGTATTAGTGCCTCAGGCAAGGATTCTTTGTAAGGTATTTGAATAGGTAGTTGCAGAGGGATTTGGATTTCTGATAATCAGCCAGCCATTGCAGGTAGTTCTAGCAACAATTAAACAAAATGGGGAGGAAGAGCAACACGTTAGTATTAAGTGAGAAAACCCTAAACCGGCAGGCCTAGCCTAAATGAAATAAAAAGTGTTGTGTCAACGCGCCTCCGTCATTCATTCAGCATTCCGAATTCAGAAATAAGAACTCCACATACACAGTCCGCGACTCTCATTTATTCCAATCTCTTGACTAGTTAATTCTGCTCGATAGCGCCTAATGTTCATGTTTATCAGGTCAGATAGTTCGGCGGTGTAAAATGTTCTTGAATCATCCCGTAAGCGAATTAATCACTTAAAAGCAACCTCTGCAGTACGTAACTATTTATTCGTGTAACGCAGAGGTTGGCTCGGCGTAACTTAATGAATACTTTGTTTCACTGGTGTCCCAATGAATAAACATTGTAGTGGTAAAGGGCATTGAAGTGTCAGTATTTCAGTCCCTGTGTTACCCACGACCACGATAACACCAACAACGCAACGCAAGCAGTGTCCACTATCATCGCGCTGCAAACAGCGAGCAGTTGCAAATGTTACTGTACGAACCGCACCAACCGTTACAACACGGCACTTTTTCTAAATTATTTTGATATCAGGGGACCTCGAAACGCGCATTTCCGATGAAATCTCAATATAACATTTTAAAGTACAAGCTTTCAGCAGCTGGTAGAGAAAATGGGGAAAGAAGAAAACAATTATAAAAATTCTTATTAAAATTCTTAAAACAAACCGGACTTATTGGCCATGGTCTAAACCAGAGGTGGCGAAAACGTGACTCGCGTGTCATTTTGAATCGTAGGCGCCGTTCCCTCCCTGCAACCATCCCCTTGTTTTTCACATGCTGCTGAGTGATGCAGTGCGTGTTGCATATTTGGTGACTCGCGGAAGGAAGTCGTTTTCGCCACCCTTGGTCTAAACGATAAAACATTTCGTTTCGTCTGAATGTCGGGTGTTTAGACCACGGCCAAAAAGCCCGGTTTGTTTTAAGAATTTTAATAATAAATTTTATAATGTTGACATCGGCCGTGAAAGCTGAAGTATGTATAGAAGAAAACAATCTTGTGCTGTAAAATTAAATTATAAAACTAAACTAGAAGTTAATAAGTTAAATGTTGCAAGTAGACCTATGGATGATATATAATAAAAAGTTCGCAGGTTGACTTAAAGTATACATTAATCGTATTAGTATGTAATTATGCTACCTATATTTATTTTTTCTTCTTCCTAAAGTTTAAAATCCTTCGACCGTATGTCACTCACCGGGCGGTGAATGAATGAAACGGTTGAAATGATGCTCAGATGGGCCCTGAGTTCCTAAAGCTTAGTTACCCACATTCGGCTTCGCAGAATGAGGAAAAACCCAGGGGGAAACCAGAGATAGTAGGGTAGTTAAATTATATTCGAACCCACTCGTGGCCTCTCTCTACTGCGCGAGAAAGCCGGCAGTCGCCGGGTAAATTACGCCGGCAGATGCACACTAAAATCCTTACCTTATAATAGATGCTGGAAATGTTGACCACCTGCTCTCAAACAGGCAGCATATCTCGTGTAAATATTATCGCTCTCTCTCCCCCTCCCTCCCCAAAGCTCAGCAGCAGGAATTCTTGTGTTGAAACGCCTCATTATGATCAGAAAATTGGAGTGTGGTGTGCGATAAGTGCTAGAAGAACAATAGGGCCCATATTCTTTGATGAAACAATAAATGCAGAGGATATCAGAGGTTAATTCTGAGGCCATTTTGCAATCGCTTAACAGAAGAAAAGAAATCGTATGGTTGGTTCCAGCAAGATTCTGCAACAGCACATACGGCTACCGAATCATTACATGCAATTACAGAGGTGTTTGATGACAGAATAATTAATGTTGATTTGTGGCCCCCTCGTTCTCCTCACCTAACGAGTTGTGATTTTTATTTATGGGGTTCTTTAAAAGACAAAGTGTATTCTTCCAATCCTCGCACACTACAGGAACTTGGAGAAAACATTGTGCAAGGAATCACAAGAGTTCCTGCTGCTGAGCTTTGGAGAGTGAGCGAGAATATTTACACGAGATATGCTGCCTGTTTGAGAGTAGAAGGTCAATATTTCGAGCATCTATTATAAAGTAAGGATTTTAGTCCGCCTCTGCCGGTCTAATTTCCCCGGCGACTACCGGCTGTCTCGCGCAGAAAAGAGAGGCAGCGAGTGGGTTCGAATATAATTTAACTATCCTATACTTTCGAAGATGTGACGCGAGAGACGCGAAAAATTTTCTAACTTCGAAGGTTTTCCAATGCGCATGCGCAAGCAGACTGAAACGACCAATGACTATTAGTTTTATTGCTTCTCACAAAGCAATCAACATATGTTTCATTTGTAACAATCGTAGCCAACCTCTAAAAAAATCCCACACATGCGCACAACAATCTGGAAGCGTTTAGCAACCGGATCACCTTTGAAAAGTCCTGACAATGCTTTCTCTCAGTTTTTAATATTTTATAGTCACGGTCATGCAGTGGAGTAGAATTTATTGTAGTGCGAGAAGCAAAGTTCATATATTCTTGGAGATATTCTTGCAAACAACAAAGCTTATAGAAATGGCTCATCTGATTAATAAGACGAATCTGTTGGTTTACCTCAATGATACAGAAAACACCTAGATGCTCACATTGCTCAGTATTTGTGGTATCTTGGCACCAAGAATCGATCAACAGACCCTTTCCAGGAACTAATGGAAGACATTAGGCAGGTCTAACCCCTGGTGTAGTGATTAGGTTTAGTTAAAGTTTAGGCTAGGCGTAGTTAAATTAACGAGTTAGTGTTTAGTGTACATAACAGCTAGTTGGCATAACTTAGGAACAATGTATATAATTATATAGTTAGTGTAATTTAGTGACAAAAAGAGTGTTGGCTGCTTGCTTTGAGTGATGCAGGACGTAGAATTTGGCTGCCTTGCATTCTTCTATATGACTACATGCACAGTAAGTAAATAGATGATTTTAAGGCTTGAATTACGTTAATAAAGCATATTCCAATAAGAAATCATCAAAATAAATAATTCTAAATACCTATATATTACATCGAAGAATGTGAAGCTGTACTTCGAAAAAATATACCACAGACGTTGGACGTAGAAAAAAATCTCGCTTCACATGTAAAGTTAAGCCAAAAAACCTTATCCAGGTAACAGCCGTAACTGATACTCCAATTTGAATGTGGGTAGAAACACTATTCTCTTACTAGAAATGGGTGCTATATTTCTTGGAAGAATTTTCAGTTGGTTATAACGTAGAACAATTTCATCGCTAAGGTATCTTTCTTACACTGTATATTTTCACATGGCACAAATAAAAAAACTTCGTAAATCAATCTTGTTACACTCGGTTCCCTCCGAGCATCTGATAACTATAAAATTTAAAAAAATAACATTATTTTTCTTTTGGATGTATATTTTGCTTTGGACGGTTAAATTACAGGTAACTCTCTTAAGCAATGCACATTTAATTGTTTTTGCAGTGTTGTATTAATTGTGTCTTTGCCTATGTTTGTGTTTGCGTGTGGGGGAGGGAGGGTTTGGAAACCTAATTTAATGTTTATGTTCAGCATCCTCCACCCTAACTATGGGACATTTTTCGCATTTTTTCACAAATGCCCTAATGATTTTCAGTAAAAATTCATATGTTTAATGTTTTTACATGACTAGTAAATTGTACGTCTTGATTTTTTTGAGGGGGATACCTTCAAAGCCTGCAAAACTCTCTTCATTCTGAATGAATTTTGTATAATTTTGTATAACTGTTAAACCATAAAAGACGGGACGAAAACTTAATTCTAAAAAAATGTAAATCTCGTTCAAACACAACATTTTTGTAGCATTAACCATTTCCGAGATATCCGTTGTTATTTGTTTGATTTTTTTTCAAAACTTCGTCATTTTTTGAAATGCTGCTACCATTAGATTGTTTCTTGCGATGTAATGTAAAGAGTATCGAAATTCAGGGCCAAGATATACTGAGCCGCTTTTTAAACATTTGACTATCGCGTCAGCGTTCTACATCCCTCTTGTACCTGGAATGAAACTATTTCTGTAAACGTTTATCTTGATTAACATGAAGTGGATAAAAGAATAAGCCTTTGTAAGGATAGTTTGTAGAAGAGGTGTAAAAAAACTTAAGAATGTATTACATCAAATTGGAGAAAAATTTAATTTTTACATGAAAATTGCGACACTTTTGTATACCTACATTTCACAAGATTAACTTGAATCGTTGTTTAACCTTACCAGAAGGAAAGTTCAAATTAGATCTTAGTTTAAACTTCATGAACATTTAAAATAAGCTGGGGCAAGGAATAGGGGGAAATGTCCCTAATTCGTCACCTTTTTCCACACATTGTACTAGTTATCAGAGGAAACGCATAGCTACACGATGAGTCAGCTGTTGTAGACATGAATCAACGTTGCGTGTGCCAGCCAGTATGTGACGTCATCTTACACAACATTGCGTACTCAAAGCGGTTATTCCTTGCAAACTTTCTCTGGAAACGAAATAAAATTGTTTTCATGTTAATA
Organism: Deroplatys truncata; assembly: GCA_030765065.1. NCBI lineage: Eukaryota > Metazoa > Arthropoda > Insecta > Mantodea > Mantidae > Deroplatys > Deroplatys truncata. The sequence goes on from CM060986.1 coordinate 50,138,778, forward strand.
TCATTGACACGTGTTTTCCGATGGCATAACAGTGTTCATTTGTATTCCGATATCGACTTGAATTCTCTGCCTCTAGCTGGGATTTCTGTTCGGGATTAGCATAGCAATATACAGGAGGCTATGTATACAGCAAGACCAGAAAGCATTCGTTCCTGCTTATATATGTGGTGAGTTACATTCACATGACTTTATCTACTCATTCCTCAAACTATTCTCACAAACGCTTATTCTACCCCATATTAATCGAGATAAACTTTCGTATAAATAGCTTTATTGCATATTCCCTTGTACATACAAGGCAATTAGGGGAATACAGTAGAATTGAGCAGTAGCCGAATCTCTTAAAAGGGGATCGCAATGGGATGACTTCGAAATTCCATTCTCTTCGCATGACTAGGAGGCAAAAAAGAAAAAAGAATAAATAATTCCCATTTGACAAAAATACAAGTATTTGAAAATTCAAGCCATTTACAAGGATTATCTCGGAATTGGTTAACTCTACAAAAAATGACAAATTCTGTGCTTTAACGAGATCTATATTTTTGTACGGTAAGAATTTGTCTATCTGTTACGGTTTATCAGTTGTACAAAGGTCATTGAGAATGAAGAGGCAAATGACAAATTAAACGTACATCTTGAATTTTCTGGCTGTGTATTGTTAGTACATCATAAGAGATGGAAAAAAATCTTACTAAACAAAAAATGCAGATAATAAATTGAAGCGAGTTGTTACATATTAATTCACATCACAATGGCGCTTGGTGTTAACTCAGTTCAGTTTATTATATGATAACATCGCAATTAACAATACTTGAGCCCATTATAAAAAATGCGGATCTGGTTAAAGCACACAATTCATGTCAAATATGTTATGGTGTTAAACATTCCCAGTTATTCTTTGTTATTGGTTTGCATTTTCAAATATTTACAATTTTCTCAAGTAAGAAGTCCCTATTCGTTTATCCCATAATTATGCAAAGAGCATGGAATTTCAAAGTAATCGCATAGCTAACCGCTTTTTAAAAAGTCTGACTATCGCTTTAGCCTACAGTATACATATACATGGTGGACCATTTAAGCTGAGACTGTACAATATCTCCAAAACTAAGTGTTGTAGAAAGAAATGTCTTGAACAAAAGTTGCTTGATATTATTGGGGAAAGTAAATGCCATTAGTCGTATTTTATTTGGAGCACGTTGTGATGGTCATTTTAGGGTTAATTTAAATTGACTCTTATTGGGGAAAGTAAATGCCATTAGTCGTATTTTATTTGGAGCACGTTGTGATGGTCATTTTAGGGTTAATTTAAATTGACTCTAATTGTAGGTTCCCATTTAAAAATTTTAAATCGATCGACCCTAAAATGACCATCATAACGTTGAGGTAGTATTTTTAACACTTGAATTATATAATAGGCGGCGCCGTGGCCAAGTGGTTAGACCGCTCGCCTTCCACCGAGGCGGCCCGGGTTCAATCCCAGGGACATGCATGTGGGATTTGTGGTGGACGAAGCGGCGTCTGGGCGGGTTTTCTCCGGGTTCTCCGGTTTCCCCCGCCATTCATTCCACCAACTGCTCCATCATCACCTTTCCTTTCATCCATTTCACCAACATTTCGTTTCATCTACTTCCTTCATCCCATACCAGGCATCGGGCTGATCCCCCATACTGGCTGTTCTGTCTGATCCATGAGTGTCTGCTCCTCGACGGGCCTCTGACCCCAGGCACCCGCCTGTAAGTCCTGGGGGTGTAAGTCCTACATAAGAGGAGGGTAAACAGATAATGAATGAATTATATAATATATAAATTCAATAACAGCCCGTCTTGAAGCAATATGTGTGTAATAATTTGTAAAAATGTATAACAGTCATTGCATATACTTATATTATTGTAAACGTGTTTGATAATGTTATGTGAATGCATTGTATAATTTAATAATAATGTGAGAATAATAAGTTTAAAGTTGCTAATAATGAGGTAACCTTGAGGCAATAATGAGTTTGAGTGTTTGAATACTACTAGTCATGATTAGGGCAGCAATAATGTAAATTTTGTGACAGTTTAAAATAGCCAATCAACAGCCAGAATAAAGCTTTAATTAAATGCAGATATTTTATTGGACTAGGACTAGTCAATCACAGATTTGAAATGCAGACGTTTACGGATTTGGACGGTTGAAATATGTTCAGTTGCTGTCAGACCTTGGTAGTGACCGGATGGAAGATGTTCTCTAAAGAAATATTACGTATTCGTGTGAAACAAACATTAAGTATATGCGTTAACAAAGTGCAAGTTTTAAATTAAAGAATCTCACAGCTCTTAATATCAATGTAGTGCTATTTAATTTGTGCCAAGGATTAATAAAAAGAAGTGAATTCAAACTGAAAATCTGTGTAAGACTACATTCTTGCCGCACCACGCCCTGATTAAGAGAAACGTGTCTCTAAAACAGTACTGAAGCAGTCGAGGCAAACATAAACATAAATACTACCTATAGAAGCAGTTTAATAACAAAGTTAATATTTTATTTTTAAACTTGGAGCGTAACAACAAAAAAATACATCTTAAAAATCGGCTTTACATACGTAGCAGCATATTACGTAACAAACAATCTACTTCATAGTTGACGTCCATACGTGGAAATAAATGAACAACTCCAACGTAAAGGCAATAACTATTTCAAGTAGTGTGACTAACAACAACAGTAAAATTTCAACAATAACTTGTGTAACAATAAATTACGTAAATAAATAAACAGTTGAACAATACTTGTTCAAATTGGCTCCCATACGTGGGGCAGTTAAACTAAAGCAACTATACTTCAACGTCCTCCAAACAAAACACGACTAATGACACTTACTTTCCCTATATCAAGCAACTTTTATCAAAGACATTTCTTTCTACAACGCTTAATTTTGGAGATATTGCACCGTCTCAACTTGAATGGTCCACCCTATATAATAAAGGTTTATCTCTTTTAACAAGTAATAGATTAAATAATAAGATTTTTAAGAATAGTTTGGAGTAAGTAGTGAAAGTCATGTAAATGCAAAACTTCAGACTTTTTACTCTCCTGAGTTTTTTTTCTGTGTGAACAAGGCGCAATGGGCTACATACAAGTCAAAGAGGAGTAGTTTTAATTTTTCAACGCATCAAGAACTGTTTTTACGTAGGAAAAGCAAAGAAGCAGGGGATTTTTCTCGCCGTAAACCAAAATAAGCAATCTACCCTCACTCTTTTTAATGAATATTTTTGTGGCTGCGTAGCAAGTCCGTATACGGTGTAAAAGGGAACACAAAGAAAATTAACTTTTTGCTAGAGATAAGCAATTAGTATTTGATGAACGCGGGGAGGAGAGAAGCCGTAAAAAAATTATAAAATGACAGCGTAGCTGTAGGGTTTAGCACCCTAAGAGGCAGTAAAGTGAAAAATTCTTATTTCCTTTTCTAATGTAATCCGACAGTTTGCTTCACCTTCCAAATGAGAAATTATCTAGCACGTTTTTGCGCGAGATGTATTCTATCCAACTTCCTGCTTCTTTAAGGATATTTTAATCGGCAGAGCATCAAACTGCCTTCTAATTTTCTGTTAGAACGATGTCGCTTCAAGTCGAGGTTGTGTTGTTTTAAAAACGAATATCACAATAAACACTACACTTCACTAATTCAAAAAACTCAACTCTGTATCAATCACCATTTGTATTCATTTATTGTTTCAGTCAATCTTTAAGTTGTCAGTTTTTGCATTTGTTTTTAATTTATTGATTTATATGGTTTGAACAAAAAGTCATGTCGCAACCACAATTATTCCATTTTTGCCAGAGTAGTTACAATACAACCTGAACAACTGAATTATAACCACGCGACTATCCGCTGTCCTAGGTACTCCTACGTCCTGTGGAAATAGAGGAACGTTCATCATAGGCTTCACCTGCCCCCAAAAGAAATAAAATGTGTATCTTGAATTTTCTGGGGATGTCCCAAAAAGTCCTCTTCATTCTGAACGACTTTTGCATAACTGGTAAACCGCAAGAGATACACAAAAGTTTACTACATAAAAATGTAATCTCGTTAAAACACACAATATATGTCATAAACATTGTTTTTGTAAAGTGAACCATTTTCGAGATATTCCTTGTTATTTCTTTGAATTTTCCAATAATTACATTTTCGTTGTTCTTTTTTTTTATGTTCTTGACATGCAAAGAGAATTACATTTTACACATAGCGACCAGTTTTAAAAGTATTTGACTATCGCTTAAGGCGTACTATGTTCCCCTTGTTTTGTATTTGCAAGGGCAATATAGAATTACAGTAGCCTTTAAGAATTTACATATCTCTTAATAGCTGGTTGCTATATAGAGCTCCATTCTCTTTGCCAAAGATTAATACTCTTTGCATATCCAAGACAAAAAATGAATAACGAATTCCCATTTGAGAAAATAAGTATTGAAAAATTTAAGGGAATAACAAGTAATATCTCGAAAATGGTTCACTCGACAAAAAATGTATATGATATAAATTGTGTATTTTAACGCGATCTTCATTTTTTGTGTAGTAAAATTTTGTCTATCTCTTATGGTTTACCAGATATGCAAAAGTCGTTCACAATGAAGAATACTTTTGGAGACATTCCCAGGAAATTCAAGATATACATTTTATTTGTCATAAAAATATCTTAAACATATGATATTTTAATCAAAATCGTTAAAGCCATTTTTGAGAAAATTAAAATTTTCGAAAAATCTTCCATGTAAAGGGTACTCTGGGGTGGGGGGATTTTCTTGAAAACCTTCGTGTCGCATCCTTGGAAGATACTGAACCCAAATACCAAGTTTGGTGTTTATCCGACTGTTCGTTTCTGAGTTATGCTGTTCAGACACACAGACAGACACACACACGGACATGTTTCCAAAAATGCTTTTTTGGATTCAGGGGGTCTCAAAACATGTATTTCCGGTGAAATCTCGGTATCGAAATTTTGGGTGGAAAAATCACATGGCATAAGATAGGGTGACGTGGAGGAGAGGCATAACGTCAATAGAACGTCATTCAACCAGCATGACCAATATAGGGTTGTTGTGGTGACTGCATACGACGTTAAGCCAAAGTGGAGGGGCACGTCTTGCTGCAAAATGAAGTCGCATACCTCCTGTTCCACTGGAACAGCATGTCGAGATAGGTTATCCCTACGTATCCTATGACACAGTATGACTTTTCTATCACGGATTTTTATTAATGGCCATTATAATGAGCATCGTGGAGTTTTCATTGTTTTAATTGTTGCCAACTGGAACTAAGGGAGTAAGCATTTCATGTTATATTAACATTTGTGAGATAAATCCATTACAATATTTGCAGCAATATTCTCTTTTTGTACAAAGAGCGCCAAAGTAAATCTCACTGCACCTCGCGTCTACGTCACATTATTTATCGCTGTACGTGGCCTTGCGAAGCCATCGCCTTTTCATTGGTTGCTTTAGGCCAAGGTGCAAAGGTGCGCCAGTCCTTCTGCTAAACCGTTACCCCAATAACCACAACAAAGGTTACAAAATGGCGTAGAAACGAAATATATGTTTACGCTCTCGATCGTATTGTCTAAAAGAGAAAGAGGTAGAGTGAGTGCATTCAGTTTGTCATACAGACCTCTTATCGTGATTGGTAATCCATAGCTTATCGGTTAGTGCTAGACTCGCCTTTGAAAGGGTTAAAGGCTAAGGGGAAAACTTGATGAGCGCCCAGGTTAGCGAAATGTAGAATGTGCAGTGAGAAGATTTTCAAATTAAAGCTTGAATGGTATTCATCAAATACAGAGCAATACTTTATAATAAACAATAAACAAAACTGTACTCTCACAGTACTGTCAATGCTTGTTGCTGCATAGAAGGAAACAACTAAATAATAAATAAATAAATAAAGCAGCATGTTTTCCCACTAATTCAAACTATAATTGGCTAATATAACTTTACTAACATATTGCTTATCATAGGAATACAACAGGATTATAGACCAAAGTATAACCCAATTTTATTGCCATAGTATGCATGTCATATTTGGCAAACCATATACACATTTATCTCTCTAGTTTTTAAACTTGATCAGTCAATTATAACCAAAGAGTAATTTGCATATAGTAGACGAATATCAGCTGCGGATGTTTTATGGGGAGTGCCCTCTTTCAGACGAGCATGTAGGCCGTCTTCCTCACTTTCCTGAATATTTTTATCCAGTAATTTACTATTAAAACACTTCGATGCATTGCCTCCCACATACCCACGATACGTCCACGAGTAATTTCGCTAGTATACGGCATAACTGGTTCCGTGACAATAAACATGTTTTAATAATGATGTTTCAATAACATCAGAAAAAGCAAAGGCATCAACCTCCCCTCTTTTCCCCCTTATTGCTGTGTTATCAAGTCACCGCACTCTGCGATAGGTAAGGTGAAGGACACACCTGAAAAAAGACCCCAGAAAACGATAGAAAATCCGCTGAAGATTTTCTTTGGTGCTGTTTTGTACCAATAATTTTAAATACTCTGTATTTTAAACATGAATATCACTGTATGATAACCAAAGTCTGCAATTGCTTTCTCTGCCACTTACCTATAATGCTTAATTAAATATTAAGTTAATTCTTCAACGGATTACACCCTCAAGGGCTTATAGTACAATGCCTTGCGTCAGTAGCTGTCGAGGATCAAGCAAACTGTAGATCTTAGCAGAATTACGTAGACAATCAGCCCATTGTCTGGAAGGCAGTGAAGATGGCTCAGGCGGTAACATCTGTGACTCGCATTTCAAGGTCCCAGGTTCAAGCCCCTAGGGCCGACCAATCTGACCCGAAGGTTTTTTCACGGCTTACCTCGGTCGCTAGGTCGATGCGCGAATTTTCTTATCATCCCTTTCATCACTGTAATTCATTTCCTCCAGCATTGGGCCGATCACCCATCCTGGATATGCTATGATCTAGAGTTTGCTTGCTCCTCGACACGCAACTGACACAAGGCATTGGCTTGTAAGTCCTTGGGGGTGTACGTCCTACAAAGAAGAAGGTAACACGAACAAGAAGAAGAATTTTATTAAGTAGACGAGGTATTGTATTCCAACAAAAAATTCTGTATCGAGATGTTCCCAAAAATAAAAGGGTACACTAAACACCAAGTTCAGTAGCTTCCATGTTTTACAAAAACATTTTCATGTGAATGCAATACATCATACATTTACTTTCTCTACTACATACATAGATAAGTAGGGCAAGTATTTATTCCACCCGAAATTTTGATGTCGAGATTTCACCGGAAATATATGTTTTGAGGCCCACTAAACCCCCAAAAAAGCATTCTAGAAAAAAGGTTTTGTGTGGTTGGGTGGGTACTAAATACCAAAATTGATATTTCAGGTATTGATGGCTTACTGCCTTCCAAAGATGCGACACGAACATGTTCAAGTAAATACCCCCCTCTTTACATTGAACATTTTTCGAATCTCTTGATTTTCTAAATACAGCTCTTAATGATTTTGATTAAAATGCCATGTATTAAAGATATTTACACGACAAATAAAATGTATATCTTGAATTTTCTGGGAATAGCCTGTGAAGTGTTCATTTGGAAGGATTTTTATATAAACTTGTATAACTGATAAACGCTAAGCGATACACGAAAACCTACTGCTCAACAAATGTAGATCTCTTTAAATCGCATAATTTATTTCAAATACTTTTTTGTGGCATCAGCCATTTTCGAGATATTCGTTATTAATTGTTCGAATTGTTCAAAACAGCCATTTTTTTCAAGTTCTGTCGTTTTTCAATTGTTTCTCGCGATGTCATGGGAACAGTGTGGACTACTTAAGGTCAGCATATAACATCCAGTTCTTTGTATTTCACGAAATGTGTAATGTAGCTATTTCCGGAAAGATTTACCTCCATTAAAATGAAGTATAGGAAAATAAATTTTCATAAAATAATTTTTATGACCGATAGAAGGTAGAGAAAGTCATGTGAATGTAACATCACTTTTTTTTAAATTTGTGACGAATTGTTGTAGTGATTGCAAGTAAGCCGCAGAGGAAGTAAATGGTAGTGATTGAAGTGGCCACCACAGTAATATTCAGCATCCTTCTATGGACCTGCTTTTCTCTTTAATGAGAGTGAAGCGAGAGCAGCAGTAATATTGATGACGTATTATTATGTATATAAAAAGGACCAGTGTATAACACGTCAGTATGTTTTAAATGCAACCTCCGTTGTTTTCAAAAGCTGCACCCATTACGACAGCAACCCCCAACTAAATTTTCTCTGTGTACACCACATACTGTTCATTTGTTTTGCTAACTCAGCAAAAAAACCGTAGGGGGGGACATAACCTTTTGGGGCAGAAATATTACGTGCTTCTGCAGTTTTTACGCGCGGCCTGCCGTTCTGTTAAAAGAGGCGAAACAAAACACGGTCGCTACGCTTTGAGTTTATTGCATTTTGGGGTGCCGACTTTAAAGAAAGGTTGGTTCGCAATTACTGTGATAGCATACTGCTGATGCATTGTTATATTACTCTCTTTTTTGTTTTAATGGTGTCGTTTGCAACATTTTTTTGCCTCCTGGGAAAAGAACCGCTTTGAAAAATTCACATCCGAGTTAATTTAAAGCAATTAAACATGGAGGTAATTCTAAATTAAAACACGTCTCTGTATGGTGAGTGTTTCTGGAACTAGAAATGTACCAGTCGTCTAATTTAAAACAGGAATTTAAATGACAATATAAATTAGAATTTGTTAAGCGGCAGTTAAGAAAGAAAGTGTTTTGAAATCGTAAAGACGTTTCCTTTATTATAATATAAAACTGCTATAAACGTACGCAAACAATATTGTGACATAGCGAATATGATCCAAACTTGTCGAGAAGTTGACGCCGGGCAGTTAGAAAGATAAGTAGACGCGGTAGCGCTCTCGCCCAGCGTAAATGCCTATCATCACAATCCTCTGAAAGCTTCCCTTCCTCCCTCCAAAACATTCTAGAATGTTATGGAAATTCCAGCGGCTTTATAAGCCAGCGTGTTCACGAGTGAGTTAGAAGTGAGTTGGCGAGTGCGTTTCTAACATCAAAATGCGGTTCTACAAATTGGTTTGTGACGAAAGCGTGATATACTACAGTGAGGAGATTAGAGACATTGTGTTCGATTCCCCAGCTATTGAAGTGGGCCGAAGAAGACGCTACTTCGCGGGATTTTATTACGCCGCTACGCCGCGAAGAAAACTTAAATGACAAGAAAATTTGAACTATACACCATCCAGCCAAGAAAGGCTCCTGGTGTACACAAAGCATGTGCCATCGTTGCAATAGACCCTTCAAGCGAATGAAAATGGTTACTGCACTCTATGGATTATCACTCTTTTTGTACTTAAAATAATGAAGACGGTGAATAATAATACTATCTTAATAGTCGTTTTATTTAAACATAACCTAAATAATTAGCTTCTCACTGGGGAACAATTTTTTGTACTTGGAATTTTTCACCTGATTCTGAGTATTTTGGTACTGCTGATTCCAAAAATTCCATCCAGCGCTAGTTTGAGACATTCGTGATATTATACATTGCTCTTAGAACTACTTTGGTTTTACATCACCATTTATAAATTGATTTTTAGCATAATACTAATCAATTTTAACCAAGCTCTGTTCATGTTGTTTGCATATGTACTTTAACTATTCTGTCATTTGTTTCTCCCTTTTATACTCACTGACATGACTTCATCACGAAGAAACGGTGTGAATAATTCTGATGTGTTTTGTTTCATCTGTGGGAGTACACATTCATTCAGAAAACTGACTTTGTAAAAAGAGCTTATTTGGCCATTTAAAAGTAAAACTTGGAGACCTAGACAACGTTTGGATACCTCACATTGTATATAACACATGCCCAGAGCATCTGCAACAGTGGACAAATGGGAAACCGAAGTGCTTCAAATTTGGGAAACCAATGATATGTCGAGAAAAAATAAAGCAAAGTGATGACTGACTTTTACTCAGTGAATGTAAAAGGCATCAATAGCAAAAACCTGAATGTGTGGATATATCCCGATCTACGCTCTACAAGACTAAGTTCCACATACAGAGGAGATATCTGTTCCAATATTTACCAGTCTTCTAGATCATCAGAAGAAGATCACAAATTAGCTGAAAGCTATGCTGAGGAAAATGATAGTGATTTCGCAGGGCCTTCATCAGTTGCATCCGGTTTTAATCAAGCTGAATTGAACGATCTAATTAGAGATTTCAAGTTTTCCAAAGAAGTGTCGGAATTGTTAGCTTCCAGGCTGGCAGACAAACAATATCTGCTGTCGGGAACAAAAGTCAGTCTATTGCAAAAGAGAAACAGATTTTCCTTCAGAACAGAAAACCAATTTGTTTTTTTTTTTTTTTGCACTAATGTTGAACTCTTAATGAAACTGAGTGTAAAAAATACACAGCAGGTAATTGGCGGTTATTTATAGATAGCTCCAAACGCAGCATAAAACGTGTTGTTTTGCATAATGTTCCCAATGTTCCATCATTGCATATGCTTATATTATTGTAAACATGGTCAATAATGTTATGTGAATGCATTATATAATTTAATAAAGTAAGAGCTGTGAGAATAATAAGTTTAACGTTGCCAACAATGAGGTAACAATGAGGTAACCTTGAGGCAATAATGAGTTTGAGAGTTTGAATACTACTAGTCATGATTAGAGCAACGATAATGTAAATTTTGTGACAGTTTAAAAATAGCCAATCAACAGCAAGAAAAGGCTTTAATAAAATGCAGGTATTCTATTGGACTAGGATTAGCCAATCAGAGACTTGAAACACAGAAGTTTACGGGTTTGGACGGTTGAAATATGTTCAGTTGCCTGCAGACCTTGATAGCAACCGGATGGAAGATGTGTTCTCTAAAGAAATATTACGTATTCGTGTGAAACGAAAATTAAGTATACGCGTTAATAAAGTACAAGTATTAAATTAAAGAATCTCACAGCTCTTAATATCAGTGTAGTGCTATTTAATTTGTGTCAAGGATTAATAAAATGAAGTGAATTTAAACTTAAAATCTGTGTAAGCCTACATTCTTGTCGCACCACACCCTGACTAAGAGAAACGTGTGTCTACAAACATTACTGACGCAGCCGAGGCAAACATAAACATAAATACTATCTATAGAAGCAGTTTAATAACAAAGTTAAAAATATTTTTTTTTAAACTTGGAGCGTAATAACAAAAAAAATACATCTTCAAATCGGCTTCTCATACGTAACAGCATATTAGGTAACAAACAATCTTCTTTAAATTAACACCCAAAGCGTGGTGCAAACAACAGCGTAAACAATAAAACTCCTTCAAAAACCCCAACAATACTACTACTTCACATTGCATATCAAAATTGGGTTATGAAGCAGTTAATTACGGCATTGAATAGAGATGGAACATGTTTTGGCACGTATGTACAAAATTCCCTGCATTGAGTATAGAGAAAATAAAAGCAGGTATATTTGATGGACCACAAATCTGCCAACTTACAAGTGGCCAAAAATTTCAAGACTCAATTAGCGATACTGAGACAGCTGCGTGGCCGTTGTTCTGTGTGCTAGTGAAGAATTTCCTTGGAAACTATAAGGTTCTCAATCATGATGAACTAGTGGAGATTATGTTAGCCGATTTTTATGCAATTAGTTGTAACATAACCATCAAATTCAAATTACACTACCTGCACAGTCATTTGGACCGATTTTCATATTATCCTGGAGATGTAAGCGACGAGCAGAATGATCATCTTCACTAGAAAATAAGTACAGTGGAAGAACGGTATGGTGGACGATGAGATATACATATGATGCCGGAGCATCCAGCGCGAATATCTAAGACCATTGCATCACAAAAACGAGGATTCAGCGAGTTGATATATGAAAATTAATAAAACTAAAGCAACCAGTGTATAAATAAATAATGGTGGCCAGATAGATACAGTTGCTTCATGAAAAAGAAAGTGCTTTATCCATCCCAATGTCTTTCTTATTTAATTGTATGCGAGTGATAAAGTTGTATACGCGGACTAGAATCGTTAGATGGTTTATGTGGATAATCTCTATACAGGATGTATCTTTATTCGCGTCATATATTTGGGGGACGTGTTCCTGACAACAAAACAGTAAAAAGAAGTTCATATAAACATGGGTCTGAAAATACCTTATTTCAGAGTTACAACAAAAAATCGAAAGTTACAAAAATTGCTCGAATTGGCTTCCTCTTGCTTCGATGCATGCATTAAGCCTGCGTTCCATGCTCTAGTGTACTCTGTTTAAAAGTCCTGGTGTTTCGTGTCTGGTCAAATCCAGTTTGGATACGTCCTCTCAAAATGTCAACATCAGCTACAGGAGTCGCATAAACCAAGGACTTCAAATGTCCCTAGACGAAGAAATCCATCGGATTCAAATCGGACGATCGAGCAGGTCATGCAATGGATCCCTCTCGACCAATCCATCTTTACGGAAATCGATCATTCAAAAACTTACGAACTATCATACTGAAATGAGCTGGAGCACCATCGTGTAAAAACCACATTCTTTGGATGATGACCAGAGGCACATTATCAGTTAAGTGATGCAACTCATTTCTGAGAAACTGGAGATAGGTTTGTCCATTCAGACGCGGAGGGAAGAAGTAGGGACCACCCCAGACGTTGAGAGAGAACCTCTGTTGATGGTTGACTTTCGTACTTCATTAGGATTTTTAAATGACCAGTCATAAGCGTTATGAAAATTGATGATGCCGTCGCAAGTAAAAACAGCCTCATCCGTGAATAAGATACAGGCTAGGAAATTGATGAACACAGCGCACTGCTGTAACATGCGTTGAAAGAAACCTCTTCTTGGCTTAAAGTCCGCCTCATTTAATCCTTGCACACGTTGCAGGTTATACGGGTATAGAAGATATTTCATGTAGAATTCTCTAGATAGCCAAATGACTTTCCCTTACAGTCATACGTCCTTGTGCTTTGTGATGTGTCTGCATCCACAGCAGGAAGAACTCGTCCTTCAAGCTCAATGCCTCGTACCACTCTTGGTCTTCCAACATCCCTAGCACTCCTCTCAAATGCGCCATTCTCTCTCAAGCGTTGGTGAATTATTGCGAATGTTCTTGCACACGCTAAAGACCTGTCAGGGTACCTTTCTGCATAAAGTTCACGTGCTCGTGCTGCATTTCCGTCTGCACGGCCATGCGTGTAGTGCATATCCGTCTGTTCACTCATGGAATACATCTTCTTTGACCTATAACAACGAAACGTTGATTTTCAGACCAATGTACATGTGAACGTTTTTTACTTTTTTGATGTCAGGAACACGTCCCCCAAACATATGACACAATAAAAATACATCCTGTATAAAAAACTAGATAGGTCTGATAGGGCAAAACTGAAAGCATTTTTACTTTCTCTACTACGTATAGTAAGTAGGGGAAGTATTGTATTCCACCCAAAAATTCGATACCAAGATTTCACCGGAAATACATGTTTTGGGACCCCCTGAATCCAAAAATAAACATTTTTGGAAACGTATGTGTGCGTGTGCGTGTGCGCGCGCGCATAACTCAGAAACGAACAGTCGGATAAACACCAAACTTGGTATTTAGATTCAGTATCTTCCAGAGATGCGACACGAAGGTTTTCAAGAAAATCTCCCCACCCCAATTTACCTTTTACATGGAAGATTTTTCGAAAAGTTTAATTTTCTCAAAAATGGCTCTAACGATTTTGATTAAAATATGTTTAAGATATTTTGATGACAAATAAAATGTATATCTCGAACTTTCTGGGAATGTCTCCAAAAGTATTCTTCATTGTGAGCGACTTTTGCATAACTGGTAAACCATAAGACATAGACAAACGTTTACTACACAAAAATGTAGATCGCGTTAAAATACAGAATTTATGTCATATACACTTTTTTTGTGAGTAAACCATTTTAGATACTGCTTGTTATTCCCTTAAATTTTCCAATACTTATACTTTTTCTCAAATGGGAATTCGTTATTCATTTTTTTGTCCTGGTAATGCAAAGAGATTAGAATACTTGACATAGCAACCAGCTCTTAAAATATTTTACTATAGTTTAAAGCCTACCAATTCCCCTTGCATCTACAAGAAAATTAGCAATAAGATTAACATCTCGATATCTCGATTAACATGAAGCATATGGAGAATAAGCGTTTGTAAAAATAGTTTGTACAAGAGTAGAGAAAGTAATGTGAGTGTAACGCATCAGATTTTTTTTCAATATCACTATCTTAGATGTACGGTATGATTATTAATCAAAATAGTTGTAGGGTTTTAAGAAAATAAAACGTACGGAATTTTTTTGCATTTGTTGAAAATGTTCGTATTTAAGTTTTGTACCTATACGATTGTTCCTATTTGAGTTATGTTTCTCTCTCTTTCGCAGTTACAGACACTATTTCTATAAATATGTTTTCTTTTTTTCTCTCTTTGGGGGGGGGCTGAATGGATCTCAAAATATGTTTCCGATCACATCTCGACATCGATTTCACCATAAGCAAATGTAAGAAAGAGTAAAAATCATTTCATGTTGTAACGAAACGGGAGATAGAAAATTCTGGTGCAGTCGACTTCTGATTTTCTGCAGCTGCATTGAATTGGTAGTATCTAAATCCCTTTCAACATCGCGCTCCTTAGTTCCATTTAATTCCAAAAGGCACTTCACTGCAGCATCTTTCAGGGTTCAGTTGTAGCCAGCACATTGGTTACCATGGCAACTTGTTAAAACTAGCACGTTGCTGGGTTTTGTAAACACATTCCCTCAACCTATAACAGTAACCGTTAGGTTGCTTCTTCCTACAGGGCAAAGGAGTGAGGGTGCTACTCTTATTTATACAAACGAACATCGAGAATTCACACTGAAAATACTGTATCTCTGGGACGCTGAACAACTGTGTTTGCACTGGCGTTTTAGAACCTGTGTTTTAATAATCATTTTATGTAATCCTACCATTATAAAAACGTTGTTACTGCATGCAATATCGTGCATAATTGGCTCATTATGACACGCGTATAGCAATGATGTAATGACGGTCTTCCAAGTTGCTGTGGCTTATAAAGAGAGAAGATGAAACAATTTTGTGATTTTTCTTTCTCTGAGCAACGAAGATGAAAAAACGTCTGTACATTATTAAATATAGAATAATTAAGATCTGAATTTATAGTTACTTGACATGCTTTACTACTAATAAGCTACATCACAAACAGTAACACTTGCTCAATTCTCTCCCAGAAAGGGAATTCATCCAAGTGGCTATCTTGTTTATCGGTTCAACACGCCAGGTAATAACAAATGAAGTGTAGACAGAGAAACTAATGCCTGATTTACGAATATATGAAGGCACTCTCCTTTATCAGCTATGGATGCTGAATTATTTCAGTGTTTATTTCCTACAGTTCATAATGCTAAGATTGCGTGGATAGTCTTAATGTAATACTCATCAGCATCATTCATCTGTTGCATAAATCACTATTATGCTATGCTATAAATAAGGTTATACTTTTAATCAAGAGAAGCATTTGTAGAAATAATTCATTACAGATTTTACTGTAGACACAAGGAGGGTACAAAAGCTTGAAGTTATAGATAAATCTTTAAAAAAGTGAGTCGTTATATGTTGGTTTTGATATTCCATGCCTCTTTGCATGACATCACGGGAAACAAACGAATGCAGACTTAGTACTTCGAAAAAATATAAAATATTTGATAATTCAAACCAGTAACAATGGGGTGGTTCAGTTGGTAATGTGTGGGGCCCGCATTCGGGAGCTACGTAGTTCAAATCCTATGACCCGACAAATCTGACTGGTTTGTTCTTTCTTGTGGTTTTCCCTCGGTCACCAAGGTGAGTACCAAATTGGAACTTAATACACTACCCAAATAATAGTAAAACATGAAAAAAATCTGATGTGTTACACTCACATGACTTTCTCTACTCTTCCACAAACTATTTTTACGAACACTTATTCTCCATCTATTTCATATTAATTGAGATAAACATTTGCAGAAACGATCTTTTGACATGCAAAGAGAATAACATTTTACACATAGCGACCAGTTCTAAAAATGTTTGACTATCGCTTAAGGCGTACTATGTTCCCCTTGTTTTGTATTTGCAAGGGCAATATAGAAATACAGTAGCCTTTAAGCACATACATATCTCTTAATAGCTGGTTGCTAGGTGCAGCACCATTCTCTTTGCCACAGATTAATACTCTTTGCATAACCAAGACAAAAAAAATGAATAACGGATTCCCATTTGAGAAAATAAGCATTAAAAAAATAGCTGATGTGTTACACTCACATGACTTTCTCTACTCTTGTACAAACTATTTTTACAAACGCTTATTCTCCATCTACTTCATTGAGATAAAAATTTGCAGACTCTATCTTATTGCTAATTTTCTTGTAGATGTAAGGGGAATATATATTTACAAGGGCAATATAGAAATACAGTAGCCTTTAAGCAGTAGCAGTAGCCTTATCTTTTAATAGCTGGTTGCTAGGTGCAGCACCATTCCCTTTGCCACAGATTAATACTCTTTGCATATCCAAGACAAAAAAATGAATAACAAATTCCCATTTGAGAAAATAAGTATTGAAAAATTTAAGAGAATAACAAGCAATATCTCGAAAATGGTTCACTCAACCAAAAAAATGTATATGACATAAATTGTGTATTTTAACACGTACTAATTTTTTGTGTAGTAAAATTTTGTCTGTCTCTTATGGTTTACCAGTTAAGCAAAAGTCGTTCACATTGAAGAATACTTTTGGAGACATTCTCAGAAAATTCAAGATATATATTTTATTTGTCATGAAAATATCTTAAACATATGATATTTTAATTAAAATCGTTAGCCATTTTTGAGACAATTAAAATTTTCGAAAAATGTTCCATGTAAAGGGTAATCTGGGGTGAGGGGATTTTCTTGAAAACCTTCGTGTCGCATCTCTGGAAGATACTGAACCTAAATACCAAGTTTGGTGTTTATCCGACTGTTCGTTTCTGAGTTATGCTGTTCACACACACACACACACACACACTACTTGTTTCCAAAAATGTTTTTTTGGATTCAGGGAGTCTCAAAACATATATTTCCGGTGAAATCTCGGTATCGAATTTTTGGTTGGAATACAATACTTCCCCTACTTACTATACGTAGTAGAGAAAGTAAAAAACGTAAAAGAATCCCCTGCCATCTTCCTTATAATTATACTGAAAGCAGGTAAGACTGGCCTATCTGTCTGGCAGTGTAGAAGCAGAGGTGCAGTTGCTGTGCACATACCTCTGTGGACATGTGACGAAGCAAGACAGTATTGTACAGGGATGAGACTCGTACACCGATCTACAAGGTATCTCCTAACAGATCCATCGCGATATGAGCACGTAGTTAAAGTGACGTAAAATAATAAACAAAAAAAATTAATATTTTGTAAATTGTTAATAACACAAAATAAATTAGCATACATTATATGATTTAATGATATCTACATTTTCCGAGCAGTAATATTTTATCTATCGCCTGTGGTTTACCAGTAATGGAGAGTTACGCAAAACTAATTCAATGAATAGCACTTCACGGGCTATTTGCAAAAAACTCGAAACACACATTTCATTTTTCATGTAAACCTCTAAAACATAAGGTGTTTTTGTCAAATTCTTTGCAGGTCATTTTTGAGAAAATAAATAACAACGAAACATTTTCCATGCAAATTGTAGTTAGGCGAGGAAGGATCTTATTGAACATTTTCGTGTTGCAACCTTGAAAGATGCTGAATTTAGTTACCAAGTTTGGTATTTTCAGACTTCTCGTTTCTTAGCTATGCATATTCACCCTCCATATTCAATATACGTACACACACATTTTTCTAAAAATTCTGGGGTTTTTTTTTTTTTTGGATTCATGATGCCTCGAAACATGTATTTTCGGGGGGAAAAATTGATATCCCAATGGGTGTAATACAATATTTCCTCTACTTATCATTAAGAGGTAGAGAAAGCAAAAATATGGAAATACCGTTTTCTCTATTAGTTAAAGTTTTCGAAAAGGTATAAGTATTTAATTTAAAAATCAACGGGAACGCAGCTGAGATTTCCTAGTTAGAAAAATTGATGTGTTAGTGTGTTACATTCACACGACATTCTCAGCCCACGATAATTTACTTTCATATGTATTCTATAAATTATTTATAAAAATTTTTGTTTTCTATTTTTCGTTACAATAAACACTCTTCGAAAACGTTTTATTAAATATTTTGTTGTAGCTACATAGAAGCACAGAGGAAGCAAGTAAAATGTTTAAAAAGAAGCTGGTTATATTTATGCTGGACTTGATATTTTGAATACTCTTTGCTGGACCTGATGAGAAACAAAAGAATGGGCATAACATTTAAAAAGTCTAGAATATTGCAAATTCTGACACAAATTGCATACATTAAAAAGCTGAACATTTATATTTTCTCAAGTACCCACTTATGGTAACCAGAGGAATTAGGTATTACATTCCACTCAAAAATTCCATATAGAGATTTCGTCAGAAATACATGTCTTTAGGTTCTTCCCCCCACCCACCCAAAAAAAATAAATTGGGGGATGAGGGGGTGTGTGTTTTTTTCAGTAACGCCCGTTCTTATTCATGGGGTGTCACAAGCTGTGACACTGATGTTACAAGAGATATAACTGGGAAAAGAAATTTAGGAAGGAAATGTTCCAGATCTAAGTTTAGGACTTAAAGATGAATTTACTTTATTTGTAACTTTGCAGGATATTAGTTTAATTTAACTTAAAATCTTAATGAATTATTAAGATAAGAGTACAAACTGATAAACCAAAAATAAGAGTAAATGAAAAAGAAAATGTTATTTTGGATAAATTATTTTTTGAGTGAATTGATATAATTCAAATAATTTCTGAATTTGTAATTATTAGTGTTGTATATATAATTCGTATATAATAATATAAGGTTAATAAAGATGATATAATTAGCATTGTTGATGTAATAATTATTAAGTTTTGAGTTATGAATTGTATAGAAATTCATTTTGGAAAAAATCCTAAGAAAGGAGGCAGACCCTCAAGGGTACCTCCCCGACATTTGCCAGTTATAAGGACTGAAAAAAAAACTGGAAAAAAAACTTTCAGGAAGAGATTTGGACCACCCATTCACGAAACCATGCCTTAACGTTCTCGGTTGCTCGTGTCAGAGAGAGAGAGAGAGAGAGAGAGAGAGAGAGAGAACAACATAACTCAAAAACAAAAAGTTCGATAAATGCCAGACTCGATATTTAGGTTATTCAGGTTCCGTTACCAAGTGGGATGGCTCAGGCGGTAACGTCTGTGGCCCGCATTCGGGAGGTCTCAGGTACGATCCCCGGCGACCGCCCACTCTGACCCATAATTTCGGGGGTTTTCCCGGGTCGTCCCCGAATTTTCTGTCCCTTCATTTCGTTCCATTAATTATATATTTCATCCTTCACCCCATTTGGTCCATTTTAGGGTTGAAGTGTCGGCGATGGTGTTTCGGTGCACCGTGGCAGGGAAAAGGTTGCTCTCAGTGCACTTACTCCGTCCCTCGGTCTTCGGTTGCCGGGGTATAAGGACCGCCCCCTAGGGTGACTTTGAACCCTGTGTGAAGCGGGGTCCCCAATCTATCTATCCGATGGGGCGTCTATATCTGAAGGGACCATGTCATTGCTGTTCCCGTCGCTCCTGGTTCCGGTCGCCCGGTGTCTCCCTTCACTTCATCCCACTTTCCTAGGGGAGACCACTCTTGGGATGTCGGTACAATATCTGATTATCTAGATATCCGATACAATATCGGTGCCGAATCCCCTCCTTTTCACAATCCAATCCAGTTCATCCTATAGATTCCGTTTGTTCCAAGGATGCGACACGAAGATTTTCCAGAAGATCTCTCCACCCCAAACTACTCTTTACATATAGCCTTTTTGCTATTTTTATTTTAATGTGTTTAATGATTTTAATTAAACACCATATACTTAAGATATTTATATGATAAATAAAATGTGTATCCTGAACTTTTTGAGAATATATATTTATACAGCAGTATCCGCACTTATTAGTCTATGAAACACATCCTCGAAAAATTCTTATTTGTAGTTTGGGGCTGAGGGAGTTGAGGTCCACTTTCCTCATCTTTCCTTTCTAATAATGCCACATGTTTTTTTTTTCCATTGAATTACAGAGTTTTTTAACGCGATGTTTTAAACGTCCTTTGAGCTGTTACATCTGATGGTTTCGGCATTTGTGCTCAAGTGTTCCCTGCACATTCCTCTACAAATGATTCTAATTTTGATGTACAAACTCTTCTTAGCTTTAGGCGTATTGTCAGAGGCCTCCACTGGTGTATATGCAGCGAATAAATGTAAAAATCGCAACGAAACCGTCTGTTAGGGGCGGGGAGGAATGTGTCCGTTTACCTGAAGTCAGCTATACTCTGTGCGGTAACAGGATTGCTCTGTTTACTTACTAAAACACCTCTGCCTGGTTATAATTTGCTGGAAGACTGGTGAAAGGTGACTCTATTAGGCATGTAACTCTGATTCCAGAGAGGCTTTAATCTTTCTAATAAATAATCTAACAGCAAATATGTGAATCTAACTTTTATGACTTTTCCCTGACCAAAATACTACATTTTCTGACCACAATTTTGTATTTGCGCAATTTTAACAGCCTCCTCCACCTCTTTTAATGCCTGGCGCCTCATATTATTGAGTTTAAGCTTCTTTCTGCACACGTTAGTAAGCCTCAAATTGATTTCCCATTACACCGCCAAGCTATTCTACATGGATTAAACAATGAAACCAGCCACTGATAGTCTTTGGAGGAGGTACCAAAGTCTTATCAATCCAAAACTGCACTCACAAAAAGGTGAACAACCTTATCTGTATAACGTGTGTTAAAGTATTCATATGCATATCAGTTCCTTCAATATTTCAAAGGTTGGGAGGGGATTTTAAGGAACAAAAATGATATAAATCTCCTTTAATATGTAATTTTTCATCAGTGTGATTTATCAGATATGAGGTAGCTTTGAACCAATTTCTCTGACTTTTCCTAACCTTCCTTGTCTCTCCAGGTCGCTGGAAACCCTGACTAAACTACATTGCTAAAGGAGCTAAAGCAAGACAGCTTTTGAGTTTACCTGTTAGGTGGAAAAAGTCTGGTGTTACATCTTCATATTGTCTTCGAGACTGGCGCAAACAAACAAAAAATGCAATTAAGCCGAATACGTTTAAAGGAACGACAGACTCAGAGTCCGTCTAGGCATGTAACGAGGGCTGCCTGAGAACGTCAAAAAACGTCACTTTAAATACTGCAGTCCAAGCTGACAAAGTGGTAGCCTCAGCGTTTATGTAAACATCGTCAGCATAAATTGATAATTTCTCCACTTGTCGAACTTGCACGAACCTAGGGTGGTCATTTCTCCTAAAAAGAAATCATACAACATAAGGTCTGCTTAGATAATCATCTGGGAAATGGCTCAGAAGAATTCTAACCGAGCGGGATGACTCAGACGGTAACGTCTATGGCCCGCATTCGGGAGGTCCCGGGTTCAAATCCCGTGGGCCGACCGATCTGTCTGAGGTTTTTCGTGATTTCCCTCAGTCGCTAAGGTAAATACCGGATTGGATATTTAATACCCAAAATTCCATCTTAAGTCTAAAAAAACAATAGTAAGATTAAAAATAAGTGGTAATAGGTATGTAAGCAGTTAGACTGGACGACACCCTAATGTCAACAGCACCGCACGAAGCAGAACATCCGGCTGCCATGCGCTGGGGTCTCTGTGGGCACGTGACGAAGCAAGATGGCATTTCCAGGGATGAGACACAGAAGGGTAACTGTCCACCTTTCGGTGTGAGGGCGGCGGTTAGACTGGACGGCACCCTAATGCCATCTGCACGGCATGAAGCAGTTGGTTACAGGGATGAGACCTAGAAGGCTAACTGTCCGTCTTTCTGTGTGAGGGCGGCGGTTAGACTGGACGGCACCCTAATGCCGTCTGCACGGCATGAAGCAGTTGGTTACAGGGATCAGACCTAGAAGGCTAACTGCCGGCCTTTCTATATGAGAGCGGCAGTTGGATTGAATGGCACCCTAATGCCATTTGCACGGCACGAAGCAGAGCTAAGGTCTCTGACACCTGACGGACCGGGTGGTTATAGGGACGAGACCTAGAAGGCTCACTGTCCTCCTTTCTGTGTGAAGGCGGCAGTTAGACTGGACGGCACCCTAATGCCATCTCCACGGCACAAAGCAGAAGATACGGTAGCTATGCGCTAGGGTCTCTGTGACACGTGACAGAGCGGGTGGTTACAGGGATGAGATCTAGAAGGCTAACTGTCCATGACACAACGTTCTAAGAGTTATCCACTATCAGATCCGTCGCGATATGACCAAGGAGTTAACGCGACGTAAAATAAACAGAATAATATTAATAAGAACTCTAAAGCTAATTTCATGAATTTACTTAAATGTTGTCATATTTCAAAGGTTATAAAATATTTGTCACATTCTGGTATTTACCTTGGCGACTGAGGGAAACTATAAAAAAAAAAAATGCCAGAATGGCCCACGAGATTTAAACCTGAAAGCTCCCGAATGCCGGCCCGATCTATCCCGCTTGGCCCATCACTGCTGTTGAATAGCCCCCGGAGGCCATTACAGGTACATATAGGTATGTATGGAGTCAATTGCACCAATCAGACCAGGAAATTGTTCTAATTAACAAAACTGCTGCAGAATCAACCGCTGTATCTCATTTCCTTGGGGGGAAAATCGCCACAGCTTCACTATTGCTGCCCAAAATTTCCGGATATGGCATTAAATCATTTGCTCATTTGCGTTAAACCCGTGACCTAAAATCGCACAGTTGTTAATAAAGATGTTAAACAGGTGATCAATTTATGCGACCTTGACATTCATCAATCACGTTTAGCGTCAATGTATTTCTGTAAGATTCTCTAGGTGTACCTTAGAACACAGGCGGCTTTCTCTACCCATTAAAGATCGCATTAAATATGTTATTCAGCATAACATGCATTAAAAACAGCATTCAAATGTTTATCTCAAGTCGTGCTCGTAATCCTCCTTGATTGAAAAAAATAAGAAAAATACATTCACATAACTTTCTCTGGCCACTATTGTTTATTTTTCTCTCTTCTAAAAAGAACTATTACATAGTCTTATTTTTCTGTTTACTTTGTTAATTGGTGTAAACGTTTGCAGAAATACCTGCATCGCACGCCGAGGCGATAATCAAATGTTGAAAAGCGCAACGGTATATCGTGACCTTGAAATTGCATAGATTTCCATGACATCGCGAAGTACTGATAAATTCCAATCAATCTCGGAAATAGCTGATGCCACAAAACACTTATTTAAAATAAATTTTGTGATTTAGAGAAATGTACTACGTGTAGTAACTAGGGGAACTATTCCATTCCACCCAAAAATTCGATAGCAAGATTTCACCAGAAATACATGTTTTGGGACCCACTGAATCCAACAGAAATACTTTAAGAAAAAGGTCCACGTGCGCGCGCGAGTGTGTGTGTGTGTGTGTGTGTGTGTATGTGTGTCATAACTCAAAACCGAAAACTTGAATAAATACCAACCTTGGTATTTAAGTTCAGTATTTCAAAGATTCGACACGTAGTTTTTCAAAAAACCTCCCACTCCAAACTTACTTTACATGAATTTTTCGAAATTTTTCATTTTCTAAAAATGGCTCTGATGATTTTGATTAAAATACCCTTATTAAACATATTTACATGGCAAATAAAATGTACATCCTGAGTTTTCTGCCTGCGAAGTTCTGCATATTCGAGAGAAATGTTGTATAATCTTGTATAACTGGTAAACTTGAGCAACAGGCCAAAACGTACTATACAAAGAAAGTACATATCTTTATAACTGATGCAGTAATTTGTATCACAAATTATTTAAATGTATAGAGTGATTATAGTATGAATATGCATTATTATGTGACATTGATTTGAGATGTTTGTTGATTGTAATTATTGTTGGGAAGTAAGTTTATACTGCCTTACTGAAACTGACAATAATAGCGTGCAATAATGCAGCGAGGGGGTGAGCTGTTTATCATTATTGGAAACGAGGAAGTGACGCTAATGTTGGCGCGTTTTATTAGCCAATTGCAGCTCAGTTATAATCTTTAAGCATATCGGTGTGTAGGTGTATAAAAGGTAGGTTGGAGGTAAAGACCTCAGTTCATCAAAATTCTTTGTACACTACACGCCTTCAGTCCTTCAGTTCGTCGAAAATATTTGTATGATACACGTCGCCTTCAGTCCGTCAGTTCGTCGAAAATATTTGTACGGCACACGTCGGATATCAATTTGCAGGTTACGCGTAACAGAGTTATGAAAAATCTTAAATGTTGTAAAGTTAATTATACAAAAAGTTGAAGTACGCGAATTAAGAATTATCAGTAATGAAGTTATTATAACAGTTTCAGTTTGGCGAGTGTCAAGATCAATGTGTAAATGTGATAGTGAATGTGTTCGACAATAAAAGTGTAAAACAAATTCTTTCATCAGTGTTATCTTTGGATAAGAGACTCCCTTCCGTTTACACAACCTGTATAAAGAGAAGTGCTTGACTAAAAGATCATAGCTAGCCGGAGGACAGTAAACCAAAATTAAATAAAATAACAGTAGCATTCTTTCAAACAAACACTAATACTACCGCAAATTGCTAACACCAGATGGAGCTACAAACCTAACAAATAATCACGTCACAAAATGGCATCACCACGTGAAGTAAATACACATACACAAACATTATAAGTAAAACCGTCGCAAATTGGCTTCCCAAATGTGGGGCTCAATAAACAAATTAAATATTACAAAGTTACTACTTCATAACACGTGATTTATTTCAAATAATTTTTGTGGCATCAGCCATTTCCGAGATATTTGTTATTAATGGTTCGAATTGTTCAATACTTTTCAGTCCCTTCGATATACATTTGTTTCTCGCGACTGCACGCAAACAGCATGACATTTTAAGGGCAATACATAGTTTTCAGTTCTTAAACATTTGAATATCACTATTTCCTTTGTATTTATAATGAAATGTGGAATGTAGCTACTTACGGAATGTTTTATATCGATTAAAATGAATTGGGAAAATAAACTTCCGAAAGAATAATTTGTACCCATACACACTAATAAGCTATACGGGTAGAGAAAGTTATGCGAATGTAACACATTAGATTTTTCTTCTGCTTACTTTGTTAATTGATATAAACATTTGTAGAAATGCTTCCAAGATCGCACAGTAGTTGTAGCAACAAGAGGGATACAGGAGGGTGAAACATAATCAAATGTTTAAAAGCGGGACGATATGTGCTGAACTTGAAATTGCATAGTATTTCCATGACATCGCAAAGTACTTATAAATTCAAACCAATCTCGGAAAGGGCTGGTGCCACAAAATAGTTACTTGAAATAAATTTTGTTTTAAAGAGATCTAGATTTTTGTGTAGTATATTTTTGTGTATCACTTAGGCTTGTCCCTGTTATACAGAATTCCTTCGGAATTAAGAGGACTTCACAGGCTATTCTTAGAAAATTCAAAATGATGTTTGCATGACAAAATAGTATAGTAATTTTTTGTAAAATCAAAAATATGAAAATTCTCCATATAAATGGTAGTTTAGGGTGGGGGACTCTCTTGAAAAACTCGGTATCCTTGGAAGAAACTGAAGTTGAATACCAAGTTTGGTATTTATCGAACATTTCGATTTTAATTTATGCAGTTCATAGACACACACACGTACATGTGTTACACTCGCATGACTTTCTCTACTCTTGTACAAACTATTTTTACAAACGATTATTCTCCATATGCTTCATGTTAATCGAGATGTCAATCTTATTGCTAATTTTCTTGTAGATACAAGGGGAATATGGTAGGTTTTAAGCGATAGTCAAATATTTTAAGAGTTGGTTGCTATGTGGAGTATTCCATTTTCTTTGCATTACCAGGACAAAAAAAATGAATAACGAATTTGAGAAAAAGTATAAGTATTGGAAAATTTAAGGGAATAACAAGCAATATCTCGAAAATGGTTCACTCAACAACAAAAAATGTATATGACATAAATTGTGTATTTTAACGCGATCTACATTTTTGTGTGGTAACATTTTGTCTATCTCTCATGGTTTACCAGTTTACCAAAAGTCCTTCACAATGAAGAATACTTTTCGAGACATTCCCAGAAAATTCGAGATATACATTTCGTTTGTCATGAAAATATCTTAAACATATGATTGGGGTGGGGGATTTTCTTGAAAACCTTCGTGTCGCATCTCTGGAAGATACTGAACCTAAATACCAAGTTTGGTGTTTATGCGACTGTTCGTTTGAGTTATTTTGTTCACAGACACACAAATGCTTTTTTTGGATTCAGGGGGTCTCAAAACATATTTCCGGTGAAATCTCGGTATCGACTTTTTTGGTGGAATGCAATAATTCCCCTACTTACTATACGTAGTAAAGAAAGTAAAAATGCTTTTTCGGATCCAGGTGGCCTCAAAACTCTATTTTCAGGAAAATCTCTACATTGAATTATTGGGTAGCAGAGAAAGTAAACACCGCTACCATTTTATTGTATGCATAGTTTATGAATTCCCATCCCTTGTGCATACTTTGGCTGACAGGAAGACCTTTATTGTAGTAAAGAACTATTTTATTTCCGGTCTTAGCTTCAACAGCTATAGGTACAACGTTGTAACTGGCATCTAGGGTGTAACAAATATTCGATGTACAGTTCTCCCCAATTAAGATGTCAGGCAACGAACCACAAAACTCCCGACTGGTGAACATATGCCATGTGCCTCTTCCTTATCGCTGACGTAATTAATGACGGCGTTGCTAGCTGAGGGGATGAAATAAATTATGCGCTCCCTTCACATATATTCTGGCAACAAAGTGCAGATGTTACGCGTATTCGCGTGCTAAATGTATGGCCTTGATGTTCCCACGAAGATTTTGTCCCATCGTCGTACTTGGGCGGGGGCTAATCCCCGGGGCAGGGAAAATCCGTCCCAACATTGTTGTTGTAGGTACTGTGTGATCTTTACCGTTTTAATTCAAGCAGCACGTGGGATATTACACTTCCGCAGTAACCAAATATGAACTACTCATCTCCCAGCAACGCCATTCACTAGACGAAGTTACATAAAGAGATTATCTTCTCAAGCAAGCATAGCTGTCAAAATTCAACAACGTGGCACTCTGCGTTTACGTTCCTGCATGCCTAAGCATAGCATTTTTAGTAATCCAACATTAGGTTATTCATTGCGCTGTTCGGTTATTCGTTGTAGAGTTCTGCACGGGCTCGGACCGGCTTGAAAATAAAAAGGAATAAAAATTAATTCAAAACACAAACACATTAAAAGTATTAATAAAATTAAGGTTAAAATGTATTAATATTTCTTGAGTCGATTTATTAATACAACATCACTCGCGTCAGGATCTTAAAATTCAAAATGGGCCATTGTTTCAGTTAGCGTCCTACCTATTTTCAGCACTTGAGTCAACTAAAATATCATCACATAATAGTAAAACATTGGCTTTTAAAGGATCCGAAACATTAAGAGCAAAAATAGCAATACAATAGATAATATTAGACAAAATAAACTGTTTTAATTGTTTAGGCTGTAACGTCTCATATTTAAAAAATGATGACATAATAAATAAAGTTAATAAATTCAAGCAAATATGCGGCACCATCCAACGAAATTTAAAATATCTGATGTATTACACTCGCATGACTTTCTCTACTCTTGTACAAACTATTTTTACAAACGTTTATTCTCCATATGCTTCATGTTATTCGAGATATCGAGATGTTATCTTATTGCTAATTTTCTTGTAGATGCAAGGGGAATTGGTAGGCTTTAAGCGATAGTCAAATATTTTAAGAGCTGGTTGATATGTGGAGTATTCCATTCTCTTTGCATTACCAGAACAAAGAAAAAAATGAATAACGAATTTGAGAAGAAGCATAAGTATTGGAAAATTTAAGGGAATAACAAGCAATATCTCGAAAATGGTTCACTCAACAAAAAAATATATATGACATAAATTGTGTATTTTAACGCGATCTACATTTTTTGTGTAGTAAAATTTTGTTTATCTCTTATGATTTACCAGTTATGCAAAAGTCGTTCACAATGAAGAATACTTTTGGAAGCATTCCCGGAAAATTCAAGATATAGATTTTATTTGTCATGAAAATATCTTAAACATATGATATAGTAATCAAAATCGTTAGAGCCATTTTTGAGAAAATTACAATTTTCGAACAATGTTCCATGTAAAGGGTAATCTAGGGTGGGGGAATTTTCTTAAAAACCTTTGTGTCGCATCTCTGGAAGATGCTAAATCTAAATACCAAGTTTGGTGTTTATCCAACTGTTTGTTTCTGAGTTATGCTGTTCACAGACACACAGACAGACAGACAGACACACACGGACATGTTTCCAAAAATGCTTTTTTTGGATTCAGGGGGTCTCAAAACATGTATTTCCGGTGAAATCTCGGTATCGAATTTTTAGGTGAAATACAATATTTCCCCTACTTACTATAGTAGTAAGAAAGTAATATTTGACTATAGCTTAAGGCGTACTATGTTCCCCTTGTTTCGTAATTGCAAGGGCAATATAGAAATACAGTTGCCTTTAAGCATCGACATATATCTTAATAGCTGGTTGCTATGTGCAGCACCATTCTCTTTGCCACAGATAAATACTCTTGCATATCCAAGACAAAAAAATGAATAACGAATTCCCATTTGAGAAAAAGTGGAAGTATTGAAACATTTAAGGGAATAACAAGCAATATCTCGAAAATGGTTCACTCAACAAAAAAATGTATATAACATAAATTATGTATTTTAACACGATCTACGTTTTTTGTGTAGTATAATTTTGTCTATCTCTTATGGTTTACCAGTTATGCAAAAGTCGTTCACAATGAAGAATACTTTTGGAGACATTCCCAGAAAATTCAAGATATACATTTTATTTGCCATGAAAATATCTTAAACATATGATATAGTAATCAAAATTGTTAGAGCCATTTTTGAGAAAATTACAATTTTCGAACAATGTTCCATGTAAAGAGTAATCTGGCGTGAGGGGATTTTCTTGAAAACCTTCGTGTCGCATCTCTGGAAGAGACTGAACCTAAATACCAAGTTTGGTGTTTATCCGATTGTTCGTTTCTGAGTTATGCTGTTCACAGACAGACACACACGGACATGTTTCCAAAAATTCTTTTTTTGGATTCAGGGGGTCTCAAAACATGTATTTCCGGAGAAATCTCGGTATCGAATTTTTGGGTGGAATACAATACTTCCCCTACTTACTATACGTAGTAGAGAAAGTAAAAATTTAAACATGTGGAGAGGATAGATGATAACCGCTATACGAAGCTGGTTTTAAGATATACGCCAAAAGGCCAAAGGAACATCGGCTAACCTAAAAGAAGATGGACGGAACAGTTCAAATAATGGGAACAAGCCAAAGAGCTTAAACCATGAAAGATGATGATAATTATGATGATGATGATGAGAGTCAACTAAGCTGCTGTTCTCTCGGTTTTTTTTCCCCCATCTCTTGCCATGGACTCGTTGCGAACCTGGTGGTTGTAAAAGGAACTGCATGACGTCATCTATGGGAGAGATCTCGAAATTCATACATTTTTGTTTATTCATTATGATGCGAAGTTTTTCCTAAGCATCCAAATCTGTATGTTTTAACGTTTTTTAGGAGTTTGATTTCTTGACTTATGTATGATGGTCTTCCCAAAAATGATGCGCTACAGCTGAACGGTCACATCGTTTTAGTTTGATATTTCTCTGATGTTCTTTCAGTATAATCATAAGTTTTCGTTTGTGCGATATATTTCTTGTTACAACGTGTGCAGTCAATACTATAAATACCTGATTTATTTATCGGATCAATCTTCTTTTATAAGGGATTCTTCAGTAATTATTTAAACTGTACTGGTTTTGTGGAGCTACTTGTATTCCAAAGACTTTAAAGATAGACTGAAATTTACTAAAACTTTTCGAATGGTACGTGAATTTTTTGTATATTTTTGCTTTTTCAATATTTTTTATGGTAGTAACATCTTGAACTTGTTTTTAAAGTTTGTACCGTTTTAGCATATTATGAATGCACTTAGGGTTGAAACCATTAATCTTTGCAACTGTCTGGATATATTCAAATTCCTTCTTATATTCTTCTTTTGACATCGGAACATTAACTAATCTGTGTGTCAGGCGGTGGAAAACTGCACATTGTTGTTGAACTGGGTTGAAATTATTCCTTTTAATATAATTGTTCACATGGGTAGTTTTCCTTTACACTGAATTCAAGGTTATTGTCCATTTTAATGATCTTGAGATTTAGAAAGGGCAAACTGTTGTTCTGTTCTAATTCCATAGTGAATTGTTGACTTAAATCATTTTGTTGACTTAAAATTATCAATGCAACATCGATCAAATTTTACTGGACTACAGCAAGACATCATATACATACCTCCAACAACATTGAAATATATGTGAATACTTTTTAGTAACATTAATTTCAAAGGACCTCGTTATAATATCTGCTAAAACAGGTGATATCGGGTTTCCCATAGTCATACCATGTGTTTGTTTATAGTATTTATTATCAGAATCAAAACAATTCTGTGAAATGCATATATCCATGAGGGATACCTATTTTTTCTGTATTTAAATAATGATTAATTGTGGCAATTTTTCTATTAGAATATCCATAAATAAAGATTTTACGTCAAAAGAGACTAAAACATTATTCTCGCATGCTTTGAAGTTCTGTAATTTCTCAAAATATCCAGAGAATTTTTACTTTCTCTACTACGTATACAAGTAGGGGAAGTATTGTATTCCACCCAAAAATTCGATACCGAGGTTTCACCGGAAATATATGTTTTGAGACCCCCTGAATCCCAAAAAAGCATTTTTGGAAACATGTCTGTGTGTGTGTGTCTTTGAACAGGATAACTCAGAAACGAACAGTCGGATAAACACCAAACTTGGTATTTAGGTTTAGTATCTTCCAGAGATGTGACAAGAATGTTTTCAAGAAAATCCCCCTCAGATTACCCTTTACATGGAACCTTTTTCGAGAATTTTAATTTTCTCAAAAATGGCTCTAACGATTTTGATTAAAATATCATATGTTTAAGATATTTTCATGACAAATGAAATGTATATCTCGAATTTTCTGGAAATGTCTCAAAAAGTATTCTTCATTGTGAACGACTTTTGTATAACTGGTAAACCATAAGAGATAGACAAAATTTTACTACACAAAAAATGTAGATCGCGTTAAAATACACAATTTATGTCATATACATTTTTTTTTTGTTGAGTGAACCATTTTCGGGATATTGCTTGTTATTCCCTTAAATATTCCAATACATATACTTTTTCTCAAATGGGAATTCGTTATTCATTTTTGTTATGTCCTGGACATGCAAAGAGTGGAATGCGCCACATAGCAACCAGTTATTAAAACATTTGACTGTCGCTTAAATCCTACCATGTTCCCCTTGCATCTACAAGAAAATTAGCAATAAGATTGACATCTCGATTAACATGAAGTAGATGGAAAATAAGCGTTTGTAAAACTAGTTTGTACAAGAGTAGTGTGTCATGTGTGTGTAACACATCAGATTTTTTACACTTAAACTGTTATATTTAGAAAAGGATTGTAATTTCTTTACTAGACACTTTGCTAACAAATAATTAGGAGCCTCAATATTATTAATAATTGGCCTTGTACTGTTATTTGATTTACCCATTCAACATAATTTGCCCATTTTATATGGGCGCCGGGATAGCGCAGTGCTTTCGTTTCCGGATCTCGTACTGAGCGTTCGGATTTTGATTCATGGCTCTGGGGTGGCGATTTTAAGTCCACCCTATCCATGCCTTCACCTCTGACTTGCTTATGTGAAGTATCCCCAAGGCCCAACGTGGTTCTGAGTCCACGGTAAAAGCTGTAGGTTTTCTCATTCCCCACCATCCACATCACCTATCAACGGAGAAAACGGACTCCGTCCGCTGTGTGCCTTTACCTCAGAAATGGGTCCAGTCATCGCTTGGTGGAATTATCTCCCAAAGGTCATTAGAAACGTCAGAAACAATGACATAGTACTTTTTGTCATGTAAATGTCTTAAATGTATGGTATTTTAATCAAAATCATTAGCAACATGTTTTATAAAATGAAAATAACGAAACGTTTGTATATAAAGGGAAAATAAAGACGCAGAAAATTAATTTCACACATTTTGGTCCGCGATGTTAAGATGCCCGGAATTGCACAATTATCGCAACACGAACACATCAATCGCAGTATTAATACCAGTAATAATACATAAATGCTCGCTTCGACCAATTGCGAATAGCATTACAACAGCACGGTAGCTGAAAACTCTGCCTCCCTCCATCCACCCACGCCTAGGACATCCTGGGCAGAGTGCAGTAATAGGAGCGGCATGTGGTCAAAAAGTCAGTATGCCATTAACAATGCCGCTTACTGTTTGTGGATTTCAGGACCTCAGCCGCCACTGTCTCTGTAAAGTGGCTCCACAATTGGTCCCACGGACCTTAGAGCGTCCCTTACCAAGACCACAAGTAGGAGAAAAAAATCTTATGTTGGTACCGGGAATCAAACCCGAGTCCCTTCGCACCGTAGGCAGCAGAGTTTCGTTGAAGAATAATAATATTAATAATAACAATAATGTTAAAATAATTTTATTTAAAATAAAATAGAACAATCGGTCCTCCCAGGCCCGACCCAACTGAACCCGTAACGAAAATTGCTCTTCTAAATGCACATAAAATAATTTTGTAAAAAACCACCATGAACAATGAAATAATTGGTTTCTGGAATGTGCCGTGTCATATTAACTATCTTGAATAGCCAACGTTATGCGGTCGAATAGGAAGTGTCAAATTTCGGGTCCTTTTGAGATAAAGGGGCAATAACTCACAGCATATGGTGCAGTGCAGCCCTGAGGACGACCTCAACAAGAGGTCGAAACGTTGGCTATTCAAGATAGTTAATATGACGCGGCAGGTACCAGAAACCAATTATATCAAAGATGCTGGTCACGGAAGCCTAAGAGAACACCATGAACAAGTTGAAAAATTTATTCAATTTCATAAAAGTTATACAATTAATAAAATCTACTATTCATACAACCTTGTCTACCACAAAACTGCATTATATATTATACTATTCGTATATAACGGGTTTTCTATCCTCACTGCGTTACTTACGATATATTTTGCCTAGGAACTGTTTCAAATTAAAGAATAAGGTTTAAACATACGGAAACAGTTTTCAAGAAAGAAAAGAAAGAGTGGAACAAGAATCGCAAACATTTAAGTATCTCTGTCAGGTGACGTTTAGAAAGACTGTGAAATTGGAATGTAGAATTTTTTGAAAACGGCTAAACTATGAAAAAATGTATTTTACACAAATTGTGTATTTTAATGAGCTATACGTTTTTCCTGTAAAGTTTTTGTCTCTCTTTTAAGATGTTCTACAAAATTCAGCCAAATAAAAGAAATTTCATAAGATATTCACAGAAAATGTTTGATTTAGATTCATTTCACATGACAGTATTACAAAATATGACCTGTCAATTAAAACCGTTAGACGTTTCTGAAAAAATAAAAGCAACAAAAATGTTTCCTTGTAAATGATAGTAAGATTTAGAATTTTTTTATTGAAAATCTTCATGTCGCTTCTTGGAAGATACTGAATTTATATAACAAGTTTTACGTTTCGTTTTTAAGATATTTGCGGTGAAATATCCATATCGAATATTTGAGTACGACTGTACCTAATACAGTCTGAATCCATTTAAGTTGAGACTGTACAATATTTCCAAACCTAAGCGTTGTAGAAATAAATGTCTTGAATAAAAGTTGCTTGATATTATGTGAGAAAATAATTGCTGTTAGTCGAGTTTTATTTGGAGGACGTTGTGGTCATTTTAGGGTCAATTTAAATGTTTTAAATGGGAACCTACCTTTATGTTGTTTTCTCACTCCTCATAATAAACTAAACAACATTTGTATAAAGCACTTTGCAATTAATTGTTCTTACACGAACGTAAATAACAACGAAAATTCTGAATGGCTGTGTACGAAGAGCGCAATGAATGGTTGGACCATCCATGGATTTTGAGGGTTAAGTTAAGTTTCGTAATTGGGGAACCAAGATTTTTATTTTGTTTCCTTATACCTCATCACAAAATAAACAGCTTTTTATAAACCATTTTCTAATGAGAAAACAACATACAAAATGTAGGTTCTAATTTTAAGAAATTAAATTGACCCTAAAATGACGTCATAACGTACTACAAACAAAACATGACTAATGGTATTTACTTTCCTCATAATGTCAAGAAACTTTTATTAAAGACATTTCTTTCTATAACGCTTAGTTTTGGAGACATTGTACAGTCTCAACTTAAACGGTCCATCTTGTATAATATATAACCGGTAGAGAAACTATAAGGGGCATTCAAATGAAACCTGGTCAGTGCGTCTAACTTTGCATTACACGTAAGGTGGCACCCCATAACTGCGTATATGGTGGCAGCATCTACTGCTAGAGCGACTGCAGCGTGCGCAACGTTTGACGTTGCATAGTGACAGTGTGGTTTCACGCCGAAGAGAGGGTGGTCACACAAGTTATCGTCCACTACTAAACATGAAGGCGAGTAAGCAGGAACAACGAGGAGTGATTCAATTTTTAATGTTGAAGGGAGTTGGAGGCCATGAAATGTATCGACGGATGAAGGCTGCGTACGCTGAGTACAGTCTGTGTCGTTCACGTGTGGTGAAATGGCGCAAAAGATTCCTTGAGGGGCGCGAGTTACTGGAAGACGATGCTCATCCTGGACAGGCTCATCGTGCCATCACACCTGAAATGATTGCGGAAGTGAATGCTTTGTCTTGGGCAACCACAGAATCACCGTGGACGAGATCCATCGGTTACTGGGTATTAGCGTGGGCACCATTCACACCATAATGCATCAACACTTGAAACTTCGAAAAGTTTGTACGCAGTGGGTTCCCCACCAACTGACCGCAATACTCGAATGGCGCTGTCTTTGAGTCATCTGCAACGTTATCACGAGGAGGAATACGACTTTCTGTCGCATATTGTCACTGGTGACGAAACATAGTGTCACCATTTTGGACCGGAAAGCAAGCGTCAGAGCAAGCAGTGGAAACATGCGACTTCACCACCTCCAAAAAAATCAAAGGCCGTGCACACCAGTTCTGGTAAGGTCATGATGTCCTTTTTTGACCACAAGGGCCCACTGCTTGTCGAGTTCCTGGAACGGGGAACCACCATCAATGCCCAGCGTTATCAAGCCACTTTACAGAACCTTAGACGAGCCATCAAGTCGAAACGCCCAGGCAAGTTGTCCAATGGCGTTATTCTCCTGCATGATAATGCCCGCCCACACGCTGCCAGTGCGGTGAAGACGACATTGCAGCAGTTTCGATGGGAAACACTGGAACATCCACCGTACAGTCCAGACCTTTCACCGTGTGACTTTCATGTTTATGGACCTCTAAAACAAGCTATTCGCGGACATCAATTCACAATGGAGTGTGTGAATCGGCCCAGGCCTGGATCCAACAGCAGCCTACTAGCTTCTTCAAAGATTGAATCGACCGGCTAGTGTCTCAATGGGATAAATGTGCCAACAATTTTGGCGATTATTTTTGAGTTAATAAAATCGTTACTGTTACTTTACACAAGTGATCGGGTTTCATTTGAATTACCCTCATAAATCACCATTTAAGATTTTTAACTAAATCAGATAAGATTGTCCGGTTTCCTAAAGTGAAAGCTTTAAAAAAAAAACATTTTTCACGATCATATGTTCTCTACGTCTGTTTATACAGAAGTGAATGCAGAATTCCAACACATGAATTCGTTTCCAAGGAAACCCATGTGAACCCGAATAAATTTGGCGGCTGTAATACATACAATATGCGCTGGACTGGAATTAAAATACATCATTTTAATAATCAGTAACAACATATTACAGTGAATAACACTTCGAAAGAACGTATTATTTCAAACATTATTTGTAAATTAATTAACCATAATAAAAGGTCACTGAACATTCCATACCTCATTCTAGATTTTTCAGGAATCGATGACGCGCACCCAATTATTCAAGCCTCTTCAATATGGTCTACGTCTTCATAATCCAATCTCCGACTTCAAATTCTTCTTGAAATACTGTGGCGTATTAATAATTTGGGGTTTAATTGTCATTACCAGACATATTGTTGTTTACTTTGATGTTGACTGGGATGTTGTCACTCCTGACTGGCAGTTTTTGCTAGCCATGAGTAGTAGGGATATAGCATCTTCTTGCTGAGTGTTCCGAGAGAAGCGGATCGCGCGTGCAAGCCGACCTTTGGATCGGTGGACATCTGCCCTCACCTTTTATATTTAATACTGTAGGAACCCCAAACGGTTGAGAAATAAATCTAGTAATGTGTAAGTAGATTTGTGTTATGGATTTTGTACAGTGAAAACCCACGCCTTCCTCTTAACCTCCACACCACGTTTTGGTCCTCCGCAGCAGCCAAGTGAGGATACGTTCCCTAAATGGAGGGTAGTTGTTGGGTACTAAAAATTAATTTAATTTTTCATGTGAATCTTTAAGCCTCTACCAAGCATGTAACAATATTGAATCTCTCTTATCGTCCTTATTATTTTGAAACAACCCGCTATGAGTCGCGGCATCAACGATCATACAATTGACATAAAGGCTCCTAAATTATGTCATCTTACTAAGTTATCGTATTAGTTATAGCTGTTAAATTGGCAGCATTACTGGAAATCTGAAGTAACGATGGGGAGTTCTTCAGAAATTATTTTTTAGTTTCTCTACCACGTTCATGGTACGCAGAGAAGGTATTGCATTCCATCCAATACCAGAATTTCACCGAACATGTATTATATTTTGAGGCCCCCTGAATCCAAAGAAGCTATTTTTAGAAAAAGATCAGTGTGTATGCTGTGTGAACAAGTTAACTCGAAAACAAAATATCGGATAGATACCAAACTTGATATTTTAAGGGCAGTATCTTTCAAGAAAATCCCCCTCCCCTACATGGTACGTTTAACGAAACATTTTATTTTCGCAAAATCGCTCTAACAATTTTGATTAAAATACCACATATTAAAGATATTTACATGACAATAAAATGTATATCCTCTGGGAATAGTCTGTGTATTCCTCTTCATTCGGAAGAACTTTTATATAATCTTGTATAACTGGTAAACGTTAGCGACTGACGAAAATGTACTACACAAAAATGTAGATCTCTTTAAAACAGACAATTTATTTCAGATAACTTTTGTATAGCATAAGTCATTTCCGAGGTATCCATTATCAATAGTTTGAAATGCTTAATACTTTTTCTTTTGAAATCATGGAAAGAATATGGAATTTAAAGACCAGCATATAGCTTCCAGTTCTAAAACATTTGACTTTCGCTATTCCCTTTGTATCTGTAACGAACTATGTAATGTAGCTATTTCTGCAAAGGTTTATCGCGATTATAATGAAGTGGATAGAAAAATTAGCTTTCGTAAGAACAGTTTGTATACGCATTAATAGAAGACAGAAAACATCTGAATGTAACAGATAGTTTTATTAATAATTCATCAAAGATAAATAATGAAATACAAAATCGTGAAGAAATCGCATGCGATACATATATCTGAAATGACAAAAGAATCTCGGAAATAGAAGAGACTCGACTTCGTCTTACCTTTTTAAACAATTAATCACTTCTAAAATATTCCACTTTCCATGCTCATATCGCAATATACTATTTCATTGTTATCTACCAGTGATACAACAAACCCCAGTAATTCGTTGCTTTGAAATAGGGCCTTCTAAGAATCCCCGCTGTTTTAGTTTTTCTTTGTTTCATGCTTTTAAATCTGATAACGCGCCATCTATACAGGTTTACTTTTCTTATTTCGCGCGGGATGGAGGCGATGCTCGTAAATTCGTAACAAGTTCATATCTTTTCCCCACCCCATTCTACAGACACTCTTATTGGCTCACGGAGGAGTTTCTCGGAGCGGAA
This sequence comes from Deroplatys truncata, assembly GCA_030765065.1. NCBI lineage: Eukaryota > Metazoa > Arthropoda > Insecta > Mantodea > Mantidae > Deroplatys > Deroplatys truncata. The sequence continues at coordinate 50,177,117 of CM060986.1, forward strand.
AATACATTCCCGTTTTCCTGCTAATAAGAAAAAAAAAAGAAGAAAAAGCTTCTTCCGCAGTAAAATATAGCACCTGTTTAATATTAAAGTAGGCGTATGCAAAGTCGAGAAGGCGGGAATATCGATATCTAGGGGACACATTCACAAAGTTTATTTATCAAGTTTAATAAGAACGCAACGAACACGTAAGTGCGTATCAACTACACGTTGGATAGATACCCGAGCCAGGCTTTTTAAAGGCTTGACTTCTATCCTTTTCAGTACTCTCCCCTATCTCGGCCATGTATCATACTGGAGCGCTTTCTTCAGGATTATCTTTGCTGCCTTCTGCGTAACTTAGTTTTTATCATTTCTACTTTCTCTGCCACCTACCTGTAGTAGGTAGAGGAAATACTGCATTCCACCCAAAACTCCTTGCGGGAGTTTCACCAAACTGTATGTTTTGAGGTCCACGGAATAAAAAAAAGTATTTTAGGGAAAAAATCTTCGAAGGTTGCGACATGAAGATTATCGAGAAAATCCCCACATACCTTTACCTTATTTTTGATTCTGTAAGAATGGCTCTTAATTTTGACTAAAATACTATATTTTTAAAGATGTTTACATGAACAATAAAATGTATATCTTGAATTTTGTGGGAATAACCCGGATAGTTTCCTTCACTCGGAAGGAATTTCATATACGAGGGCGGATCGAAAAGTGTCGCAATTCTCATGGCTCGTGTTATCTTATTTACTGGGCGCCTCTTGTTTTATTATTTTAAATTTGGCTTCATTGTCCTCTGGCTAGCTATTATAACTCAGCCGAGCCAGTATCTCTAAGCAGGGCGTATAAACGGAAAGGAGTTGTTGCTAAAAGATAACACTGATAAAAACAATTTGTTTCTACACTTTTATTGCCGTCACACTTAACTAATAATTCACATAATTAATCTTTATACACGCCTGACTGAAACTGTGATATTTCTGAATGTAACTACAATCTTTATAGTTGCCGCACACCAATTACTTCGCGTACTTTACATTTTTGTAACTAATTCTGTGACGTGTACCTCGCTAGAGATTCTTCAGAACTGTGTGACGTGCACCTAATGAGAGATTCTTCCGAACTGTGCGAAACTTGCTTATGGCTCGAGAATATATACTCCTTCACCTCAAATTGCCTAAACATTATAATATAGTTGCTATTGGTTACCAAATCGCGCCCACTTTAGCGTCTGTTTTGGTCAGCCAATCACTACTACTAACATATGTGCTCTAGGGAAGATATTCCCTCCATTTCTAAAAAAGGCACGCTACCCTGACGTCATTTTTTTATCTCTTCTTAGTGATAAACAACTCACCCCCTCGGTTTATTGTTACCCACTTCTATTGTCAGTTTCAGTGGGGCCGTGTAAACTTATTTCCTAACAATATTTATGGCTAACAAACATCTAAATTCCTGTACATACAATAATATTAATTAACACTACAATTACTCTGGCATTCACAGCATGTTATGATATAAAATATTGCCTCAAAAGTAACGCACAATAATTTTTTTACAAACAAGTTTAATAGTTAAAACAACAACAAAATCTCAAATGAACTTGCACCTTTTACCTACTTTTCGACGTAGTCACTAAGTTTCTCAACACATTTCTCCCATCATGATACCAGTTTCAATATGCCTTGTTCGTAGAAGTCCGTTTCCTTGGAGTATAGCCATCTACGGACTGCTGATTTCACTTCTGCGTCTGTCACAAAGCGTTGGCCGGCCAGGAATTTCTTCAAGGGACCAAACAGATGAAAGTCCGACGGTGCAAGGTCCGGACTGTATGGTGGATGCTGGGGCACCTCCCAACCAAGTGATTTTCTGACAACAACAGCAGCAATAGCAACAAGGGGGAGAGCATTGTTATGAATTTTGATATCGGCAACATTCATGTGACGTTTGTCACGAAGGGCACGACGCAACCTCATCAAAGTTTACATGTAGGCTGTAGAATTCACAGTGGTCCCGTGTTCAGCAAAGTCTACCAATACAACACCATGCATATCCCAGAACACCGTCACAAACACTATCCTAGCAGATTGAGTCACTTTGAATTTTTTCTTCACTGGGGAACCAGCTTGTTTCCACACCATTCTTTCCCGCTTGTTTTCGGGCGTGTAGTGGTATTCCCACGACTCATCACCACTGATGATTCCTTTCAGAAAGTCATGCCCTTCTGCGGTGTACCGCGTTAGGTGATTCAAGCTGGTAATCATTCGTTGGCCCTTGTGGTTGCCTTTCAAGTTCTTAGGCTCCCATCGAGCACTAACTTCACGAAATTCGAACGTGTCATGAACAATATCGCACACTGCACCATAGGAAATGTTGAACTGTTGCGATAAGGTTCGCAGTTGCACACGCCGGTCGTTCAAAATTGCCGCCTCAATGCCTCTGACGTTCTGCGGGGTTGCAGCTGTTATCGATCTCCCGGAGGGTGGCGAAACAATAAGGTTCACACGGCCCTCTAGGAAGAATGCACACCACCTAGAGACATTGCTACGGTCCATACAATCATCCCCATACACGTCACCTGTGAATATCACTCGCTTTATGCCCTTTGGCCCACAAATATCGAACCACAGCTCTCTGCTCTTCACACGTGGACGACAATAACATGCGCGCCATCTTTGTTGCGTAGTTCACGCTTCTCTCGCTAGAGCTGCACATGAAACAAAAAATACCCTCTGTAGTGAAAACTTTATATCTGTGTGAAATTGCAACATTCCAGCTGATAAACCAAGGCGGAAAAAATTATTGTGCGTTGCTTTTCGATCCGCCTTCGTACTTTCGTATAACCTATAAACCATAAAATGTACAAAAACGCACAACACAAAAAATGTAGAACTCTCTAATACACCCAGTTTATTTCCAAAAACGTTTCCTATTCTTCACCCATAACGGAGATATACGTTACATTATTGGTTTGAATTTTTAAATGAATTTTTCATTTTTTGAAGTCGTTTCTCTGTTCAGTTGTTACTTGCGATGTCGTGGGGAGAGGGAGTGCAATATTAAGGCCAGCATATAGCGACAACCACGGTCCGTTTTCGTACCCCTGTTCTACCTGCAACAAAATGTGTTATGAAACTATTTCTGCGAAAGTTGTATTCCGATGAGCATAGAAAAATAAGCTTCCATAGGAAGAATTTGTAATACCTATATAAACACGGTAGTGGATAGAGTAGCGCATGTGAATGTAACACATTCGATTTTATTTGTTTTAGATCCCCCTGTCTCGTCCATGTACGCATTCTCCTAAAACGTATGCAGAAATTTCCCCAAAATACAAGTTTTCAGGGTCCCTGATGCGGGAATACGGGTGTCGAGCACCAATTTTGCGGCACGGGATTTGCAGGAATGGGCCCGGCTCAATACTAGCTCAGGGATTTGCATGGATCTTGGATCTAGGGTTAGTGGTTAATACGACTGATTCATTTTCCTGCCCATTTATTTCTCGTCACCGTTTTAAAATCTGACTCCTGATATTACCTCGCCACACTAACACGCGCGCGCATTTCTTTACTGCTGTGCTTCATACCATCGCCCCTGTCCACCGGCACATTTATTTTCCGAACAACCTCCAAGGAACTACCACGAAGAAGTGCGTCTTCTAAACTCTCCTGTTTCTTTATTCTAAAATTCCCATCTCCCCATTTCACTATCACACGATTTCTGCCTTCTTTCTTATTGGATGCTTGGGGATATCGGGGAGCATTGACCGTTTTCTACACATGTGATTTTCAGGCGACCTAACGGTACACTAACAAGCGTATTCTCTTCTCACTCGGTTAGAATAAGGGAAAAACCACTCCATTTCCGGTCTGCTGATAGCATTGTCTTTTCAACCCATATTCACCTCCAGATGTAATATTCACTTCCCAGTCTTATTTAATAATACTATTACTACGGATATTAATATTTATTTTACCCCTGCTTATAATTTTATATCTAGCAACCCAGAACGTACTGCTTCACTGTATACACAGAAAGAGTGAGTATGGCCCCCACTCAAATTATCTTTCACATGCAAATGTTTTCCTTATTTTTCATTTTCTCAAAAATGGTTCTTAAAGGTTTTAACTAAAATATCATGCGTTATTAGACATTGACATGACTAATAAAATGTATGTCTTGAATTTTCTGCGAATAGTCAATGAAGTACTCTTCATTCTGAATGACTTTTGTATAATTGATAAACCGTGAAGTAGATTGTATTGAAAGAGTTGTATTATATTTCAACTGTTGGGGAGCCGAACTTGAAGTAGTTGCAACCGCACGTATGGTAAGATGTTTCCGGTAGCCTTCGCCCCAAATGTACTTTCCGATGGCCTTTGCCTAAAATGTTAAAAAAATATTAACTTTGCAATTTGACTCTTTCTTTAAATATTATATATTTATGTTTGCCTCGGCTGCGTCAGCATTTATATTTTTTTAGAGACATGAATGTCTTAACAGGACGTGATGCCGCTGAAGAATGTAGGCTTATACAGATTATAATTTTTAATTCACTCCTTTTTATTAATGCTTGATACGGTTTAAATAACACTTCACTGTAATAGAGAGCTGTGAGATTCTTTTGTTAATTACTTGCGCTTTTTAACACCTAAACTATTTTCGTCTCACACGAATACGTATTAAATTTCTCGAGGACGCATCTCGCGCCAAGAACACTGTCTACAACCAACACGTCCAGTTATGAGCGCTGTCTACAAGCAACTGACTTCATTTCTACCGCCTAAATTTGTAAATTTCTGTATTTCAAGTCTCTGATTGGCTATTCCTAATCCAATAGAATACTTTTATTTAACTTAAGCTTTTTCTGGTTGTTGATTGGCTATTTTATAAACTGTCACAAAAATTACATTATTGTTGCTCCAAGAATGACTAGTAGCATTATTACACATTCCTACTCATTATTGCCTCAATGTTACCTAACTTTTAACCTATTATTCTCACAGCTCCTACATTATTAAATTACGTAATGCATTCACATAACATTATTACATGTATACAATAATATAAACATATACAATGACTGTAATATACACTTTTTATATATTGTTACACATACATATTGCTTTAAGGCGGGCTGTTATTGAATTTACATATTATATAATTTAACTAAAATCATTAAGTGTTAAAAATACTGTCTCAACCGTAAGAGAGAGCCAAAACTAAAGGCACAAAAATTAATCTCTCTTTAAAATAAACAATTTACTTCAAGTAACTTTTTGTGGCATCGGCTGTTTCCGAGATATTCGTTATTATTGCTTTGACTTTTTTAATACGTTTGTAAGTTTTACTTTATCTACCACGTAACTAGTAGGTACTGGAAGTACATTTCTCCAAAAAATTCAATACCGAGATTTCAACGGAAATACATGCTTTGGGACTCCCTGAAAAAAAGCCCCGTGTGTGTCAAAAGCATAACTCAAAAATGAAAATTTCCGTGTCAGATATTTGAGTGAAATTCAAATGTTTCCTCTACCTTAGTATCTTGGAAACTAAAAGAAAAACACGTATTAAATAATACTGTGTTGTTCCTCCTTTGTTTAGTACAGTGCTGTGTCCCTGAATGACAGATTCTGCACAAGTAGGGGAGTGTGCGAACCACAGCCCACACATAAGTTGATTGTATACCAAGTGTACAAAGGGGTCGACAGTTAAGAAAGAATGGCCTGACAGATAATACCACGGGATTTCACTACCTATTGTCCCTCGTGGACGTCAATATAGCGGCTATTGTCGGCCCAGCTGTGCCAATATACCACTGGTAAATTGCGAGGTTGCATGCAGCGATTTAGCATACCAATATACGAGGATGCTCGGAAAAGTTCTGGTCTGGTCTTTGGTGCAAGTGGCCATGGGTTTAGCAAGATAACTGCTTCTGAATCTCTCCCTTTTCTACTCGTTCTTCGACAAAATAAGCAGGTTATTCTTCTACTTCTTGTTAATAGAGTTAAAACTTCAGGAGAGGTTTGTACGTTTTATTGTAGGTGTAAGAAGAATAAAGGACACTAAAGCGATAATCAGATTTTTAGAAAACATGTCCCTATGTGATGAAATTCCATACACTTTGCAGGACCACGAGATAAAACCAATAGCCAAAATTCAAACCAAGAATATATCGGAAATGGTTAACGCCGCAATCTTGTTTGAAGCTGGTTATCGAGACCCAGGAGTAATAATAATAATAATAATAATAATAATAATAATAATAATATACGATCGAATATAGCGACGAAAATGTGCTGAATTCATATTAGGAATGGGTTTTGTCGGGAAGACAGAGAAACAAAGTTTGTTCCCTCGAAGCAGAGGTATTTTACCTGCGATGGTCAACGAACCTGCATACCGGAAGTCTCACCTTTATACTTTTGGGCTCGGACAGGGTTTACAACGGTTCCCAAGGCTTAAAAGGGTGAGGAAGTAGATGTGCCTTATCTACGATCTAAGAATGTTCGGGGGAAGATTTTAAAACTCAAAATAAGCTGTGAGAAGCAGATGTGAAAGTTGTCACGTGGGGGTAGCCAATAACAAAAAAAAATCATGAAACAAAAATTATAGCCAATCGAAAGATCGCGTAGGCATCACATGATACGTTTGAACTTAAAACAGAACGAAACTTAAGAAAGGGAGAGGGGAAAATTCTAGAGTTTGGCGAAAGGCGTGAAGGAGGAAAGACACGCCGAGACTAGTCGGGTACAAACTAACCATGACAGTGGCCGCGGCACATTCCGGTACAAATTAACCACGAGGACGTCGACGAAACGAAATTAGAAAAAAATAATCAGAAGATTTATAGCGTAAAAGTGAAGTTGTGAAATCTAGGCAATTCGAGGGCTAGTCGGAGAAACACATAAGTAGCGACTTCGAGAGTAATAAGAATAACAGTGGTTTCGACGACGAAGGTGGCGGGTTGACCAGATAGGAATCTACGTAACAAAATAAAGATATCACCCAAACTTCTCCGGCAGTATTATTAATCTCATCAAGGCAGTGTCACCACCCCTGAAAAACAAGAACCTCAGCTCTACCGAATCAAATCCCAAATCCCTGCCATCCAAACCAACGAACCCAGGACTCTGAGTCCACTGAAGCAACTGCCAGGAACAACACAGATGCGTCAGAGGTCAGCGTCATTTGGCGCCCACTACGTTGGGGCTCGAAATACTGCCAGCGGATAACGCACCCGGAGAACCGACAACGGAAGGAAGACGACGCCGATGACGACATCAGCAACCACCAGCAGCAGAGTGTACCGATAGACGTGGGGCAACAAGCGACATCGACGCCGCTCCATTACAACGAGGAAGCAGACATTCAGCGCAGACAGCATCAGTGTTCAAAAAGTGTAAGTGTAGTGAAGTGTTTTGTGAACTATTACAACACTTCGCAGCAGCTCAACCCAGCACCGAGTAAGTGTTAACTGCATGATACATAGGTTAATAAAATTTTGGAAGGGAGTGTATATGCAATAGATACAAGTAAACTGGGTTATGTATGTTTGTAAATGCTGTTAAGAAACAAGAAATTAACCGGCAACGATATGGAAGGTAATAGCAATGAACAAGGGGAAAATTTCACTAACAATAGCACGCGGGTAGGTGTAGAAAATGGAGATAGCGAAACATTAGAAAACCAAGTTACCGGATCGCTTAACACGAGCGAAATGATGCAACAAATGTTGGCTCAATTGAGCCTCCTCAACACTAAAATATCAGAACAAGAGCAAACAATAGGGCAAACCCTGACTCAACGATTATCAGAACAAGAGCAAACACTTGGGCAAACTCTGACTCAACGATTATCAGAACAAGAGCAAACACTGGCTCAACGGTTATCAGAACAAGAGCAAACACTTGGGCAAACACTAACACAGCGATTAACAGTACAGGAGCAAACACTAAAACAACAATTGTCCACCCAAGAACAAACATTGCAGCAGCAGATAGCCTCACAATTAAGCATCCAACATAAGGAAATCAGTCAGGGCTTAGAAAATAAAATACAGGGTGTCTTGTTAGAAATTAGAGCAAGTCAAAATGTAATCTACGAGGATGTAGAATATATAAGAAACGAACTAAAAGCAACACAGAATAGTGTAGAGGTAGTAAGGAAGGAACTTGTCGTGGAAATAGACGCCATCAGGGCACAACAAATTGTAAGCAATGAAAACTTAATATGTACAATTAGTGATAAGGCAAGGGAAGAAGCAATGACAGTCTGTGTAGCATTACAGAATAAGCAGCAGGCAGTGGAAGCAGGGGTAAATGATAAAATTAACAAAATAAGGGAGACCATAGAGGCACAGAGTAGCTCGCGGATAAGCGAGATCGCTAAATTAAGGGAGGAACTGACACAGACCGTCAATGCTCGCAGGGACGCACTAGCGGAAATCGAACCGCGACCCCAGGGAGCCACGGACGCGCGAATTACCTCTCAGGTTTCCGCGCTTTCGTCGTTCCAGTGTAACAACCCGAGTAGCGAACCGAGGTCGAACGAACCTGCCTGCACTCCTTCGGCCTCACCGCACCCGGCAAGTGAAATGTCAAGCACCGTAGGGCCTCTGCAACAATGCAATATACCTATACAATTTTTGAATGAACTGCCAATCCCCAAGTTCAACAGTGAAGTCGATAATGCGAAGCAGTTCATTAATGACCTCGAATCTTATTTCGCGCTTAGGGGAATTCCCGACCGTTTCAAAATGGTAATTATAAAAAGGAGCTTGATAGGCCCGTCCCTGAGTTGGTTTCGATTGACGGTAGGCGAGCATGCACAATATGAACATTTTAGGTCTGCATTTTTGGAAAAATATTGGAGTGACGTTGCGCAGTACAGAGTGCGCGCAGAAATAAATAATGGCCGATACAGGGATGAGAAGCGTGAGTCGATGGTTGACTACTCCTTGCGACTCGGCCAATTAAGCCAACTCCTGGACCCACCGATGCCCGAAGGTGAATTTGTATCCCTCCTGACACGACACTTCCCAGACGTTATACGTCATCACCTCGTGGTAGCACGCCCGAGGACGCTGAGCGAAGCCATTGAACTACTTACCGCTCTGCAGGGGTACGGAACGCGGGAAGAAGATAGGCCCAGAATCAGGACTGAAGGCAGACACAGTGATCGGATAAATTCGCATCGTAATGATGGGACGAGGGCACAAGGTGCGTTGAACAACTACTCCACAGTCCGACAGCGTTATCAAGAGCCATTTGCAAGAAATCGGGAGAGAAGCTATAGGCCCTGGAACCAAACGGGCACGGGTAGGCCACCGAGGCAACATGAGGAGTATCCCGTTCACTACCTGAGATTCTCCAGGTACCCGGCGAATAGTAGACAACACTGGGGAAATAACCTCCACGGTGGAACAGCGGATAGGCCAAGAACGCCTCCGAACCGCCCAGAAACTCCCCCGAACCGACCTGGAAACACCCCGGGCAGGCCTAGGACACCTCCGAACAGGCCAATAACGCCTCCGAATTGCCCAGAAACTCCCCCGAACAGGCCAAGGACACCTCCGAACAGGCCAAGAACACCTCCAAGCCGGCCAGCGACCCCACGACGTAGAGATGAGGACCATGGGCTCTCAAGCATGCCTACGTACAGCTACGCATGGACGCCGAGCGCGTATCTATCACAGACACGACAGCCGCAAAATGTCCACCGCGAAATGGATGACGCGATAGGTCACCGAAGCGGGGCAATGGCAGGACAAAGCATAGGCCAAGGGATAGGCCCCAGTCAAGGATCGTGGCCACGACGGTCGGAAAACTGGAGACAGGAAGAATTGTAGCGTTCCCAGGCTCAACCTCGGAGAATGCGCGCAGGTTCTCGCATTACACAGGGAACGAGAACAAAAATACCAGAAGAACCATTTTTATTGAATATTTGCACATTGGGGGAGGCATTAACGTGGTAAGAATTTTCACGCAACAACTGTGCGAAGGGAGAGATCTTAACGACACGCCTCTGCAGTCAGCTGATGAATCGGAAGTAGGTCAAGCACCCCAGTATTGTGAGTTAAACACAGAAAATGAAAATGTTTATTTCGGTGAGAGACCGGACGACTTGCAGGTAGTCAGTGATCAAAACATGACCCTATCAGGTATACGCGAATATGTAGCATCAACAGACTGCTTAAACCATCAAGAGAAAGAAGGAATACAGACGAATGCATATGTGTTGGAAAGGTCCTTATCGGATATCACAAACCTTCGGGGACAGGGTATATCAACTCCAATCGTCCATTTAAGCAGGGTCAATGAAATTTAGTAGAGTCGGATAGGGAAAATGTACAAACGCACTCGGAACACGAGTAAGGAAAGTCAAATATGCGAACATTGTTTACAAACAAATTGGTAGCTTCGGGATAGCAATGTCCTGTTAAAACAGTGTGCTTGACATTCACGATGTTAATGACATAGAGTAAGAAAACCGGACAGAATGTATACCTGGCAAAAAAGGTACCAAAAGGGGTCTTGAGTGTGGAGGTTGCTAATAGCTTCCAGAAAACCAGTATTGTATGTAAAGTGCAAGAGAGAGAGAGAGAGAGAGAGAGAGAGAGAGAGAAAGATGGAACTAAGATGTGTAATTAAATTAAAAAAAAAAATTTTGTTTGCAGAATGTATTGTGTGTATAAACAGATTCCTAAAATATAAATGTTTTGTAGCCTGGTTGTTGACGGCCAGATATTATGTAGATTGTTTTTCTGTATTTTGTAAAAAAAAAATACTTGTGTCAAATTTGAAATTGTATTGTGTTCAGTGATTGAAATGTATTGTGAACAGAATAAATGTGTAACGGTGGGCTCGCCATCAAATCGTCGTAAGCCACTAAGCAAACGTATGAACAAATAAATAAAATGATAAATGAAAGGAATAGAGGGAGAGAGGGACTTTAGATTAGCTTAGATGGGACATTAACGATAAACCCATCATCCAACCTAAAGGTCCGATGATAAATTTACCGTCAGGGCATATGAAGCTGGTTATCGAGACCCAGGAGTAATAATAATAATAATAATAATAATAATAATAATAATAATAATATACGATCGAATATAGCGACGAAAATGTGCTGAATTCATATTAGGAATGGGTTTTGTCGGGAAGACAGAGAAACAAAGTTTGTTCCCTCGAAGCAGAGGTATTTTACCTGCGATGGTCAACGAACCTGCATACCGGAAGTCTCACCTTTATACTTTTGGGCTCGGACAGGGTTTACAACGGTTCCCAAGGCTTAAAAGGGTGAGGAAGTAGATGTGCCTTATCTACGATCTAAGAATGTTCGGGGGAAGATTTTAAAACTCAAAATAAGCTGTGAGAAGCAGATGTGAAAGTTGTCACGTGGGGGTAGCCAATAACAAAAAAAAAATCATGAAACAAAAATTATAGCCAATCGAAAGATCGCGTAGGCATCACATGATACGTTTGAACTTAAAACAGAACGAAACTTAAGAAAGGGAGAGGGGAAAATTCTAGAGTTTGGCGAAAGGCGTGAAGGAGGAAAGACACGCCGAGACTAGTCGGGTACAAACTAACCATGACAGTGGCCGCGGCACATTCCGGTACAAATTAACCACGAGGACGTCGACGAAACGAAATTAGAAAAAAATAATCAGAAGATTTATAGCGTAAAAGTGAAGTTGTGAAATCTAGGCAATTCGAGGGCTAGTCGGAGAAACACATAAGTAGCGACTTCGAGAGTAATAAGAATAACAGTGGTTTCGACGACGAAGGTGGCGGGTTGACCAGATAGGAATCTACGTAACAAAATAAAGATATCACCCAAACTTCTCCGGCAGTATTATTAATCTCATCAAGGCAGTGTCACCACCCCTGAAAAACAAGAACCTCAGCTCTACCGAATCAAATCCCAAATCCCTGCCATCCAAACCAACGAACTGAAACGGCAACTCTAGGCCGAGCCCAAGAACTATAATTACAGATAACTTATTAATTAACTTTTAGTGATGTTAAATCGTATTATGTAAATATCTTTTTCTCATACTGCTTGTATATTTTAAGAAGGGTGATTTAACATTATGTATCTATCTAGGTTATTAATATTAGTAGAGTTATAAATGGTTTAATGTAAATAATTTAAGCGCTATGTTAAAATACTGTCCACGAGGGAAAGTTTTAGCTACAGGAATAGTGCTTTCGAAGGCAGAAAACCTAGTTTTATTACCTCTCTCCGGTCGCTGTGCTATTATTCCTACAGCGAGGGTGTAGAGCCTTTGTCCCATTATTTGATAATTCGCCGTGACCAAGTGAGTGAGAAAGACAACCTTAACGGTAAATGTAGGAAAAGCCGCGATTTATATTAAAATTGGACCAATGAGATCCCTGAAAGTTTATTCGAAATAGTTAGACGCGTCGAGTCGCGCTAAAAATGGACCAATAGGAAAGGAAGCAGCCTCAGGAGCCTGAGACTATAAATGGATCTGTTTGGGGAAAATTCGGGGCAGTTTATGTCATGTGTGGTCAGGGAGAGATGCTGCAGGATGTGTGAGATATCGCGCCAAAACAGGGAATCAAAATAGTTTTAGCAACACACCTAAGATCCGCTACTCTGAAAGCGACAATAAGAATAGTTATATTTCGTGACATATCCACGCCATAGTCTAACAGCGGTGGACAGTATTTTACAGCGGCAATACCAGTTTTGTATACTACGAGTGTTAAATTAAATAAATAGAAACGGCAGTGTCATCTTTTCATAAACAAAGCAAGTCTATGTCTTCCTATATCACCACCCGAGATCTACGTTTTCCTTTACCGAGGATAAGTCCATGCTCCCATATAATTTAAGGAAAATTACTGCAGCTAGCCGAGGATAAATTGAAGAACCAACACGCTGAGAACTTCTGGAAGCAACGGGAGAAGCATCAAGGTAAGCTACAGCAACGGATGAGGAGGTGATCGCCGCAAACTGGCGCCATAACGTGGAGCTCGAAGGGAAGAACGACACAAACGGAGGACTAGGAAACAACGAACAGACGAAGAATCTTCAGAGGAAAGGGGCACAGCAGAACAAAATTACAACGCGAACTTCTAGTCTACCTACGTGGGACAACAAAACAGCTGAGAGCATCGCTTCTAGAACTTCACCAGGATTCGAACCCGGAACGCATCAGTTAACATAAAAAAAAATACAGGTTAGAACATTTATTCAAAAACAAACAAAAAGGCATGCAGAGTAGTGACTCAGTTTTGGTGAACACATGCTATTGAGAGGGGGTAAAGTCATTACTAGGGAGGTAGAACTTGCTAACGGAACCATGAGTAGGTCAAGGGAAGGTTCAGAAGAACTGGATGGGGAGGCTATTGTCAGCATAACAACAGATGGAAAAAAATATGGGTGCAGCAGAAGTAGAAGTTAGGCTAGAAAGGCAATCACCGATGGAGCAGGTCATTGACGCAGGTCAAAACCAGCTGCTAATATTGCTTCAACATTTGAGCACAAAGATAGACGAGATGGGTAAGGACTTAAATGAGCAGAGGAAGGACTCACGTGAACAAAATAAAAATTTAGAGGGGAAATTAGGTGAGCAGAGTAAAAACTTGGAAAAATTAAGTGAGCAAAGTAAGAATTTAGAGGGGAAATTAGGTGAGCACAGTAAAAACTTAGAAAAATTAAGTGAACAAAGTAAAAATTTAGAAGGGAAATTAAATGAGCAGAGTATACATATAGGTGAATATGTCAGAGAGGAAAACAGGAAGATGAGAGGGGAATTAGCTCAGGAGATGAGGGAATATTTAGGTGAACAGGTCACCCGATTACAAAGTCAATTGGACTCCAAATTCAGTCAGCAAGGGAAGGTAGTGCAAGAAATTCAGGCAGGACAACTATGTCTAAGAAACGATGTAGAAAAACTAAGGAAGGATGTAGAAACAGAATTAAGTGTTACCAGCTTAGCCATAAAGGAGCAATTGGATGATGACTTAAGAGCTGTAAATGTTTCTTTAGAAAAAAAACAAAGTACATTAGAATCTAACATTCAAAGGGAGTTCAGAGAATTTAGAACAGTGTTAGAAAAGGATCAGGGAAAGATGAATGAACTTTCGTCAAAAATGACTGAACAGCTCTCAAATCATCATGAAATTGTGAAGAGGGTGGAAGAGCATGAAAATTGTGTAAAGGAGTTAAAACGCTCTATTGGTAGACTAGGGATAAGTGTGAGACAGAGTGATGATAGCTCACCCAGTGAAACTAGCACCACTTTTAGGGAGGTAAATGGAGGCCAAAGTCCAGCTGCCGACCCATATAATTTTAATTCAGGGCACCAATGTACATCTAACCATGCAAGTAATGCAAACTACCATTTATTAAATGAGATAGGGGTACCTACTTTCGAGGAAAATTCGGCTGATAATCCTAAACAATACCTAAATGACCTTGAGGAGTATTTCCGTTTGAAGCAGATTCCGGACGAGCTAAAGATGTTAATCGTTCGTAAAGGTTTACGTCAAAGGGTTCTCCAATGGGTAAGATTGACTTTGGGGGAGAATAATAATTTTGAATATTTCAGAAGGGCATTTTTGAATAAGTACTGGAGTACTAATACTCAGAACCAGGTGAGATCTATCCTAGTTAATGGCAAGTACGATGAACGCGGAAACCTAAGCATGGTAGATTATTTGCTAACTAAAGCACAGAGTAGTAGACTAATCGAGCCACCCATAAGCGAGAGGGATTTCATTAATATGATTGTACCACATTATCCAGAACGTATACACCATTACCTACTCATTGCGAAGCCAAATTCTATTCCCGAATTGATTGAGTTGGTATCATCATTCGAGACAAGTAGTAGGAACCACGTACAAAACTATACAGTTCGAACATTACCGGATAATTCAAGGAATGCGAATTGGAGAGGAAACGCGAGAGGGAACTATAACCCCAGAGAGAGATACTGGAACGACGTACCTCAATCCGGGAACAGAAACTGTCAAAATAACCGTTTCAGGAGGGAAGGTGATAACCAATATCACATAAATGCTATACAAACCAGACCAAGATATAGTGGCCGTTTTAATTATAGGAGAGGCAGAAACAATGAAAACAGATCCAGAGAACATTATTTTTCTGACCGAGGGGAAAGTGATGTAGGAGAAAGGTATGACGAAAATTATCCAGAAAGAAACGAAAGGAGAGAGAGACATTCCCGGGGACATTTTAGAGGAAGCAGAGGAAACTATAGGCAAATGCAGAGAGAGGGAAATGTGGAAGAGACTAGCGGAGCACCAAATAGTGTCGATAACCCGGAAAACTAAGACAGGATCCATTCAAGAGCTCGGAGCGGATTCTAAGCGCGCAAAATTCTCAAATAAACAGAAAATGTGAAACAGGGCTCAAAAATGAATTTATACTGGGAGAACTGATAACTACTATTCAAAATCACTCGGAAAAGGATCTGACAGATTCCCCTAGCATAAAAGTAGTATTATTGGATGAAGAATATAACGCTTTAATAGACTCCGGAGCCAATGTGAGTGTATGCAGCCTGAGGTTATATCAGAACCTGGTAAATAAAGGAATTAAGCTAATGACATTACCCATAAGGAACACGGTATGCCGGGTAGCAGTTAACAAAGAGGTTACCCGAATAAAAATGCAAGTAATGTTGAACATGAAAATAGGAGAAGAAAATTTTGAGTTTATTTTTCTGGTAATCAATAATTTGATTTGTGACATTTTGATTGGGTGTGACGTTTTGTTTGAAGTAAGAGCTAGGGTTGATTTTGCTGATAAAGTTTTGAAAATAGAGAAGAACAGAAAAACATTAGAAATCCCTTTTGTAGAGGGTATGAAGCAGGATACTTATAACAAAACCCAAGGAGAAGAAGATATAGCCGAAGAAAGATTTTTCGTACAATTATTACAAACAGGTAGGAGTGAGAAATTAATTGCTATAGTACAAGGGGAAGAAACCGATGAGATGCATGCGTTCGCTGACAGGTTTTACAACGGGTATACGGAGCACAATGAGAAAGATTATGGTTACGCCCGAAATAAAGAATTCCAAGATACCGGCAGCCAGGTAGAAGCAGTAGAGGAGAAAGTGACCCTTGCCGAGAACCTCACAGAGACACAAAGGCATCTATTAAGGCGAATGTTACAAGAAAACAAAGCGGTATTTTCGGACGTCCCAGGCAAGTGCAAAGCATACAAACACAGTTTTAAGGTACAAGATATTGCACCCTTCACACACAAGTATCGGGATATTCCGATTGCATTAAGGGAGAGAGCCAAACAGGTGATCGATAAGATGTTGAGAGACCGAATAATACAAACGTCAAATTCTCCGTACAGCAGTCCATTATGTTGGGTGACGAAACGCAATGGCGAACTTAGGATGACAATAGATGCTCGAAGGATAAATAAATATACACAACCAGACAGATTTCGGAGCGAAAGTGTAGAAAAATTGCTGTCAAAAATAACCAAAGGCAAGTATTTCTCCACTATTGATTTAACGGCGTCATACTGGCAGATTGAGCTTCACGAGGATGTTAGAAAGTATACTTCTTTTTTATTTTTTGGGAAACAGTTCGAATTTTTGAGAATGCCTTTTGGTATGCTTACGTCATGTAGTGGACTATTAAGAGCCATCGATAAAATATTTGGCGACTCAGCCGACGAATTTTTGATCCAATATATCGACGATTTTCTAATAGTTGATGAAAATTTTGATGAGCATATTAAACATGTGAATTATGTGCTTAGAAAGCTGAGAGAAAACGGTATGACGGTGAACATTAATAAATCCAAATTTTGCATCCGTGAGGTGGAATTTCTAGGCTATGTAATTAATGATAGAGGAATGAAGCCAAACGAAGAAAGAGTAGCGGCTGTGAGAAGAATACCAGCGCCCAAGAGTGTTAAGCAGGTTAGGTCCTTTCTTGGAGTGCTAAATTATCAAAGCAAATTTATCCTGAGGTACGCCGCAGAAATAGCGCCTTTGCGCGAATTACTTAAAAAGAAAGTGCGATGGAAATGGGACGAGGTACACCAGAAAGCTTTTGAAAAGATAAAAGAACTATTTGCGAAATCAATTCTACTAGAGAGACCCAAGGACAACCTACCATATGTAATTTACGTGGATGCTTCAGGTCACGGGTATGGGTGTGTCCTAGCCCAATCAGATGAGGAAAATCAACTGCACGTGATAAGTACCGCTTCAAGAGGTTTAAGTCAAATAGAGAAAAATGCTTCGGTCACCGAATTAGAGATCTGTGCTGTGTATTACGCACTACAGAAATTTAGATCATATATATATCTACAGAAGGTTATTATATACACAGATCATGTGAGTCTTTCATTTATGAAACGTTGTCGGCTTACGAGTACTAAATCATCTAGGTACATCCATGAGATTCTTTCGTATGATGTTGAGGTGAAACACATTCCAGGAAAAACAAATGTTTTTAGCGATTTGCTGTCTAGGTTACATAACAACAGTGAAATACCGGAGAGAATAGAACGCCCTAAAAATGAAGTAACATTAATGAGTATTGAAATACCCTTGAGTAAAGGTTTGATAAAAGAATTAAAAGGAATAGGGGACCAGCAGCGACGAGATGAGAAGTTAAATAAATTAATAAAAAGGGCCCCAGAAATAGATGAAAATATCAAGGGAAACATAGGGGTAAAAGGGGGCGTGTTATATAAACTACATGGCAGCGAAATACAGAAATGGAAGACATATATACCTAAGAACATGGAGAATGAACTCATAAGCACGTTCCATCAAGCTCTAGCACATTCTGGCTCAGAACGCACAGCTTTAATGATCCAAGAAAATCTGTATATTCCAAAATTACACCATAAAGTAAGGAGAATAATTTCGACATGCTTACAATGTCAAAAAGCAAAGCCATTGAATATACAATATGAATACGAGACAAACTCCATACTAAGGGAAAAACCAGGCATGTTAGTGACCTTGGACTGTCATGGTGAGATGCCTTGTAGTAAATTTGGATTTAGGTATATAGTGGTGTTAATAGATGTATTTTCAAAATTTGTGAAAATTTACCCAGTCAGGAAGATTACAAGTGAAACATGCCTAAGGAAGATAATGAAGTCGTATGTTCCACAATTTGGAAAGATGAAGGCAATTTTATGTGATAATGCTTCAATATTTACCAGCAGAAAATTTGTAGACACCTTAAAAGAAAACGAAATCACGTTGTATCATTGCTCAAAATACCACCCACAAAGCAATCCCTGCGAAAGAATAATACGGGACATTTCGGTTTATTTGAGAATTTTGGCCAATAAAAAACACAGTGATTGGGCAAATCACTATCAGCGCATCGAAAGTATTTTAAATGAAAGTGTGAGCCCTACTACCGTTTATAAGCCCATCGAGCTGATGAAGGGGAAATTAATGGAAACACTTGAAGGGGAATTACCACAGACACTAGAAGCTAAAGATCCGAAAGCACTAACGGAAGAAGAGATGTTTAAGAAAGCTTTTGAAAGAATGGCCAATAAGGCGCAGAAAAGAAAAGAAAAGTTTAAGAAAAAGAAACGAAAACACTGGTTGATCAAATTGGGAGACTTAGTATTGGTACGGGACAAGAAAAAGTCTAGCATTCTGAACAAAAGGTATCATAGAATGGAAAATTTATTTAAAGGTCCATACCGGGTGATTAACATTTTTGGCTCGGATACATTTGAGTTACAAGAAATAAAGAATTCCAAGATCGTAGGGAGATACCATAAACAGTTGCTCAAACCGTACAAATGTTTAGAGAATGAGAAGGGTGAAGAATATAATGAAAAGAATCAGGTTAGTTTTACTCGAAATGAGGTAACACCCCTGTGAACAAATAGTAAAGGTAATACACCCGATAAATAAGGATGTAAAGAAATAAATAAAGGCATAATAATTATGTACCAATATGTATGTAAATAGATTTAATTTTAGAACTTAAATTGGGTATTAGAGTATTTGTATGCGTCACAAGTTATTCGTGTGCGGGAAATGTATTGTGTATAAGAATGTCTCTCGGAAACCTGTTTTTAAAGGGAGAGTGTAGAGTGAATGACCCAAATATAAACATCACCGGTTTGTCAGAGCCCTTGTGAAGGAGCAGGTATAGCGAAGGGTCTCTGTCAACAAAACAAACGAACAAAGGCCATAATCAGAGGAATTATTCTGTAAAAGAAAATTGTATCAAGTGTTGAAAAATTTATTCTTTTCCAGAACAGGGCAATTTGAAACGGCAACTCTAGGCCGAGCCCAAGAACTATAATTACAGATAACTTATTAATTAACTTTTAGTGATGTTAAATCGTATTATGTAAATATCTTTTTCTCATACTGCTTGTATATTTTAAGAAGGGTGATTTAACATTATGTATCTATCTAGGTTATTAATATTAGTAGAGTTATAAATGGTTTAATGTAAATAATTTAAGCGCTATGTTAAAATACTGTCCACGAGGGAAAGTTTTAGCTACAGGAATAGTGCTTTCGAAGGCAGAAAACCTAGTTTTATTACCTCTCTCCGGTCGCTGTGCTATTATTCCTACAGCGAGGGTGTAGAGCCTTTGTCCCATTATTTGATAATTCGCCGTGACCAAGTGAGTGAGAAAGACAACCTTAACGGTAAATGTAGGAAAAGCCGCGATTTATATTAAAATTGGACCAATGAGATCCCTGAAAGTTTATTCGAAATAGTTAGACGCGTCGAGTCGCGCTAAAAATGGACCAATAGGAAAGGAAGCAGCCTCAGGAGCCTGAGACTATAAATGGATCTGTTTGGGGAAAATTCGGGGCAGTTTATGTCATGTGTGGTCAGGGAGAGATGCTGCAGGATGTGTGAGATATCGCGCCAAAACAGGGAATCAAAATAGTTTTAGCAACACACCTAAGATCCGCTACTCTGAAAGCGACAATAAGAATAGTTATATTTCGTGACATATCCACGCCATAGTCTAACAGCGGTGGACAGTATTTTACAGCGGCAATACCAGTTTTGTATACTACGAGTGTTAAATTAAATAAATAGAAACGGCAGTGTCATCTTTTCATAAACAAAGCAAGTCTATGTCTTCCTATATCACCACCCGAGATCTACGTTTTCCTTTACCGAGGATAAGTCCATGCTCCCATATAATTTAAGGAAAATTACTGCAGCTAGCCGAGGATAAATTGAAGAACCAACACGCTGAGAACTTCTGGAAGCAACGGGAGAAGCATCAAGGTAAGCTACAGCAACGGATGAGGAGGTGATCGCCGCAGAACCCAGGACTCTGAGTCCACTGAAGCAACTGCCAGGAACAACACAGATGCGTCAGAGGTCAGCGTCATGTTCTCTTGTTTATTTTTTTAAGTTATTTATTTTAAGTCGCTCTTACTCACAAAGGTATATTTGCGACCCTTACATTAATACAGTGGTGGTTGAACATTAATAGACTTCTGGGAATATACTTAAATACGAGGGCAGTCCCAGAAGTACCCGAATTGACATTGTATATAGTAGTTGTTGCAACCGCACGTATAGTAAACAGTTGCCAGTATCTTTTACCCCAATTTCTAAAAAATATTAACTTTGTAATTTGACTTTTCTTTAAGTACTATATATTTGTTTGCCTCGGCTGCGTCAGTATTTATTTTAGAGACATGGAAGTCTTGGAAGGTTTGCGGTACGACTTAAGAATGTAGGCTTACACAGATTATAATTTTACTTCACTCCTTTTTATTAATAATTGATACGATTTAAATAACACTTCACTGATATAGAGCTGTGAGATTCTTTTATTAATTACTTGTACTTTTTAGCACGTAAACTTATTTTTCGTCTCGCACGAATACGTATTAAATCTCTCGAGGACGCATCTCGCATCCAGTTACAAACACTGTCTGCAGGCAACTGAATTTATTTCAATGCCTAAACTTGTACATTTCTGTATTTCAAGATTGGCTACTCCTAATCCAATAGAATACCTTCATTTAACTAAAGCTCTGGTTGTTTATTGGCTATTTTTATAAACTGTCACTAAAATTACACTATTGCTTCCAAGAATCACAAGTAACATTTAAACTTTCTAATTCATTATTGCCTAAAGGTTACCTCATTGTTAGCAACTTTTAACCTATTATTCTCACAGCACCTGCATTATTAAATTACGTGATATATTCACATAACATTATTACACATGGATACGATAATACAAACATATACAATGACTGTTACATACATTTTTATATATTGTTACATACACATATTGCTTTAAGGCGGGCTGTTATTATATTTACATATGATATAATTAGACTGAAATTATTTAAGTGTTAAAACTACTGCCTCAAAAGTCAGTCCGAAACGTCATCTTAAAAATAAATAAATGTATAACAATATCTACAGGTTTATATAGTAAGATTTTCTGTCTCTCTTACAGTGTCCCGATTACATAAATTAATTTAGAATGGAGAGGACTTCGCAGGCTATACCCAGAAAATTCAAGATACACATCGTATTTGGCACGAAAAGTTCTTAAACATACGGAATTTCAATCAAACTCGTTAGGCGCTTTTGAGAAAATCAAAAAGAATTAAGTTTTCTTAATAAAGGGTGTAGTTTTGGGGAGGGATTTTCTTTAAAACTTGGTGGAAGACAAGATCTTCGTAGATCTCCTTGGAAGATGCTGAAATTAAGTATCAAAGTATTCGCCCAACTTTTCGTTTTTGAGTTATGCTGCACACACACACACGCGCGCGCGCGCTATCTTGGGCATTCTCCATAACGAATGATTCACTTACTCACATACTGTGTGTATGTGAGAGAAAGAGATAGCAGCACAACTCGGAAACGAAAGGACGCTAAATCCCAAACTTGGTATTTAAGTTCACTGTCCGCAAAGGATTCTGACACGGCGATTTTCAAGAAAATTCCCCTATCCCAAACTGTCCTTTGCACTAAAAATCTGATGTGTTACACTCGCATGACTTTCTCTACTCTTGTACAAACCATTTTTACAAACGCTTATTCTCCATATGCTTCATGTTAATCGAGATGTTAATCTTATTGCTAATTTTCTTGTAGATGCAAGGGGAATTGGTAGGCTTTAAGCGATAGTCAAATGTTTTAAAAGCTGGTTGCTATGTGGAGTATTCCATTCTCTTTGCATTACCAGGACAAAAACAAATGAATAACGAATTTGAGAAAAAGTATAAGTATTGGATAATTTATAGGAATAACAAGCAATATCTCGAAAATGGTTCACTCAACAAAAAAATGCATGACATAAATTGTGTATTTTAACGCGATCTACATTTTTGTGTAGTAAAATTTTGTCTATCTCTTATGGTTTACCAGTTACGCAAAAGTCGTTCACAATGAACACTTTTAGAGACATTCCCAGAAAATTCAATATATACATTTCATTTTTCATAAAAATATGTTAAACATGATATTTTAATCACAATCGTTAGAGCCATTTTTGAGAAAATTAAAGTTTTCGAAAAATGTTCCATGTAAAGAGTAATCTGGGGTGAGGGGATTTTCTTGAAAACCTTCGTGTCGCAACTCTGGAAGATACTGAACCTAAATACCAAGTTTGGTGTTTATCCGACTGTTCGTTTCTGAGTTATGCTGTTCACAGACAGACACACAGACACACACGGACATGTTTCCAAAAATGCTTTTTTTGGATTCAGGGGGTCCCAAAGCATATATTTCCGGTGAAATCTCGGTATCGAAATTTTGGGTGGAATACAATACTTCCCCTACTTACTATACGTAGTTGAGAAAACAAAAATAGCTTTTATTCTTGTTTACTCAAAACTTCAACGATTTTGATTAATACATCATATGTTTAAGATATTTGGGGGACAAATTAACATGGTGTCTTGAATTTTCTGAGAATAGCCCGTCCTGTCAAGTTCCCTTCATTCTGAATGACTTGTGTACTTGGCAAACCGTAAGAGAGAGGCGAAATCTTACTACATCAAAAATGTTGATCTGTGGTTAAAGCACACAATTTATGCCAAATAAATGTGTTGTGGCGTTAACCATTTAAAACTTTCTCTGAAAATCTGACTAACGCTACCTACTGTACCTTACAAGAAATCTGTAAATGTGTAATGAAACTTTATCTGGGTATAGATAGAATAATAAGCTTTTGTAAGAATATTTTGTAGGAGAGTGAGTAGGGAGTTCGTGTGAATGTAACACATCATAGTGTTGCCTGCCTTTTTGTTGAACATCTGCTTCTTTCTACGCAATTATTCATTAAATTTAGCCGAGGTTTTAAGCGCCAAACCCTTAAAATGTTATTACCTGTGTAAGTACCTATTTTACTGCCTGCCTATCTCACGCTCAGTACCTATAAATCAAAATTATTCTGATAAAAGCTGACTTAGGATTCTTAGCGTCTGGTTTAATACTTTGATAAGGTTCTTCTGTGGCTCTGTACACTCGGTCAAACTAAAAGTGGCCGGTCTCTTCAGCAGTTAAATTTTTTCAAAGACCCTCCGAGTGAACGTGTGGCTCACAATCGTCAACTTGTGTGCGCCGCTTTTGTTAATTCTATATATCAAATCACAAGGCATCCATAAGCTACTTAACTTATACGTAAGCAGCTCGAGTTCGATTCTCAGTAAGGAAGTGTTGTCTTTTATGTTTACAACTGGTTTTACTGTAATATAGTTAAGTAATATTGCTTGTTTTACTTCATTTTACTCACAAATATACGAGGGCGGTTTGATAAATCAGTGACTATTTAAAGAAAATAACAATTTATTCCAAAAAATCAATTTTATTTCTCAATATAGTCTCCTTTCAATTCAATACAATTCAATTTTTCAGGTTTGTGAAAAGCAAGAAGCTAAATCTGGAGAATATGGTAGGTGAGGTAGCAGTTCGTAGCCCAATTCCACAACTTGTGCGATGGCAATGGCTGACTTGTGTGCGGGTGCATTATTGGTGAAAGTGAAGCCTTTTCTTCACCACATGGGGTCCTTTCTTTAAAAATTCCCTTGTCAAACTGATGGAGCACTGCGGCATAATATGAACCTGTGATCGTTTTACCCTTTTCCAAATATTGGATGTCTATCACCCCTTGTGAATCCCAAAAGACAGCTGCCATGATTTTTCCTGCCGACGGAATGGTTTTCGCTTTCTTTGGAGCAGGTTCGCCGAAGGAAAGCACTGCTTTGATTGTTGTTTGGTTTAAGATTGATAGTAATGGATCCAAGTTTCATCAACCGTGATATAACGCCACAAAAATTCATTTGGGTTGCGCTGGAACATGTTCAAACATCCCTGTGAAATGGTCATACGATTCCGCTTGTTATCAACTGTGAGCAGTCGCGGCACTCATCTTGCTCACAGCTTTCTCATACCCAAAAATTCGTGCAGAATGTTATACACCCGCTCACTCGAGATGTTTACGGTCTTGGCTATCTCACGGATTTTCACTCGGCGGTCTTCCAACAGAATATCGTGAACTATGTTCACCATTTCTTCTGTTTTGACCTCAATCGGCTGTCCTGTGCGCACGGCATCTCGAACGGCCACATTGAAATTCTGTGAACTATGACATGTGATGGAGCAGAGTCCCCATAATACTTGCTCAGCGTTTCTTCCGTATTAATTGTTTTCTTGGAAGACTTTTGTGTTTATAGTTGTTCCCCATTATAACTACTACTAGAATATACACAAATTTCTTAACAAAGCCGGGCTGTCCCGAGCGCTCACGGAAGTACCCAATTCGAGCTCCGGCAAGTTTTAAATTGATAGTACGTTGCTTTCACTTCGCGCGGTCTTTTATCTGAGTAGAGGATCACGAAAGCGTAGCCAGGCAGCCAGTCTTAATTGTTGTTGAAGAAAATATCACCCCTTTGAAAGAAATGTTTGTTTATGGCGAGCACTGACCTGACAAGAGAAGACACATTAAATATTTAGCCAAGTATAAAAGCATGGAAACTGGTGAAAGAATGAGACCAGGTTTGGAAGAAAGCTGGTGGGAGAGGTTTGTTGGCCCACAGGGAGAGATAAAAACACAACTCCCTCGCACATAACACCCCCGGGAAACACACTTCACTCGTTTATTTATAACCAATTATATGCTGCGGACAGCTGTAACAGGGTCAGAGTTCGAGCAAGGTAATTTGTCTTTGTTCACTTTCTCTACTACACTTCCGTATATTTGGTAGATTTATTGCATTCCAACCAAAGTTCAATATCGCGATTTCACCGGGGATTGATTGTTTTCAGATCTGCTCAAACCAAAACCAAAAAATATATATATATATATATATATATATATATATATATATCTGATGTGTTACATTCATATTGCCTTTTCTACCCTTTATCATGTATTAGTAGGTATGCTAGCTATTGTTACGTAAGCTTATTTTACTATTTACTTCTTTTTAATCGAGAAAAACCTTTGCAGAAATATTGGATACATTACACGTTTCGTTATATACCAGGTGAGTCAGCTGCCCCTAGGTATTCGTATCTATGCAACCCGCAGTTTATAGTCTAATTGACCCTTTTATCAAACAAACTGTTATTGTAGCACTCTCCTTCTATTCGATACTATACACAAGCACCATTAAGGATTAAAGGCCTGAAGGAGCCAAGGAGCAGCGAAAGGCTTTAAAAAGATGGCTTTTCATGGATATAATGCTTGCAAGGAGATAGAGGTATGTTTTCCCGAAGAGCAGGAGACAATACGTGGATTCTGCCCGAATGGACTAATTGTCGGGATGTGGTAAAACAACGGTTAGCTTCGGAAGTTCGAATTTAATACGAACATCAAATTGTTTTGGTTATTTGTTTTCCTTCTCCTTGGGTTTATTTTCTGTATTTTAGTATACTAATATATTTATATTTGTTATTGGCTCTCCTGTGAGCCAAAGACACAAGAATTACGACCAGATAATTGTGTATTGTGCTTTCCATAATAATCTGTAGCTATCTGGTGTTGTAAACCGTGTCACGTAGTTAGCTTTTATTCTTTTGGGCAAATATCCACGATATTAAATCTAACAGATTTTGTTTCATGTTTAAACCTTATGTTTCACTTCTTCTACTGACAAAGGATTTGAAAATGTGTTAAGTCCATGGTAAACAGAATAATAAATTGTTAAAGAGCGTGGATTTCATCAACGAAGTAAATGTTCAAAATGACGACTCCCTTCATCAATGCACTTTTATGTACGTTGCCGGAAAGACCTTTTTACATGTTGTAACATCCCCCGTGTAATCTGCCTGCATACTTCACGTATGACTGCCCGGAAATGATTTGGGCTTTGCGGTTCTTCTTCTTTGTGGTAGAAAAGACATGGAGATCATTCTATTTTTACACACTTATAGTGTTATCCAAAATGTTCTTTGTATCATAATATCAAATTATAGGCCAAAGAGATAAAACAAAAGGTAATAAAATTTTTGAACTTAACACCAGTGAAATCGTATCGAATTTTAGGTGGAATTCCATACCCTCTGTAACTACTATGTAAATGTTAGAGAAAGTAATAAACCACAATTGAAAACGAAAAGATACAAGAAAATTTTCAAGGAAATCTCAAGCACCAAAAATCTCTACATAGAAAAGATTTATTTCCTCAAAAATGATTGTGGTGCTTTTTATTAAAATACCATATATTTAGGATATTCTATTACAAATAAAATGTATATCTTGAACTTTCTGGGATTAGCCTGTGAAATCCTCTTCATTCTGAATGGAAATTTTGTATAAGCTGGTAAAACAAGAGAGAGAGAGAGAGAGAGAGAGAGAGAGAAAGAAAGAGAAAAGCTTACAATACAAAGGAAGATATGGATCTGTTTAAAATGCTTAATCATTTCTAAATACCTTTTGTTGTGGAATTAACCAGTTTGGAGATTTTTTTATTTATTTGAATTTTTAAATACTTTTGTAGTTTTCACTTTCTCTACTACTTATCTATAGTGACAGGGGAAAATTAGATTTCGATATTTCAACGGGAATACATGTTTTGAGGTTCCTTGGATTAAAAAAAGCATTTTTGGAATAACGCCTGTGTCCGTCTCTGTGAACACTGTAACTAAAGAACTAAAATTCGGATAAATACCAAATTTTATACTTAAGCTCAGTATCTCCCAAAGATATCATAAGAGCATTTTCAAGAAAATCGCCCCACAGTAACCTTACAATGAAAAATGTTATTTTTGATTTTCTTAAAAATGGCTCTAATTATTTTTGATTTAAGTACCATATTTTAAAATATTTACATCACCTATATCTTGATTTTTCTGTGAATAGCCTGTCTAGTACTCTTCATTTTGAATTGCGGTATATTTTTTGTAACTGCTAAACTATAAGAGACGGAGAAAAACTTGAAACACAAAAAGGGTAGAACTCTTTAAAGTACACAATATATTTTAAATGACTCCTTCTGTGGGAACTGCTATTTTCGAGATATTTGTGGTTTTTGTTTGAATTTTTCGTTACTTTTATAGTGTTATTTAGATTATGGGGATATCGTGAGAAGAGAATGGAATTTCAAAGCTAGCATATAGCGACTATCGTCTCACTCCCCTGCTCTTGTTGCTACGAGGGGCGTCCAATAAGCAAGTTTCCCTGTTTTATAAAAAAACATTACACACAATTGATCATGTTGAATTAATTTTTTTTATATTGTACAATCCTTCTGTTACTTTTCTACATAGTCAACATATTTTCCAAACATTTTTGGGAGCGTGACACAAATTTTTCCAAGCCAGTGTTGTACCAGGTCGGGTCCTGTGGTTGCAACAGCTGTTCACTGATTTGACTTCCCCATCGGTGCTTACCTTTGAGTTGGAGGAACATGTGAAAATCACTTAGGGCAAGCTCCGGTGAATACGGAGGATACGAGGAAACTTCCAAGTTGAATCTTGACCCAGACGGAGCTCAGAAGATTCACCTGGGAAGTTTTCTCGTATCCTCCATATTCACCAGATATTTTCCCTGGTGATTTTCACATGTTCCCCTGAATCAAAGATCATCTATAACACCGTGACGAAGATCAATCAGAAGTGAATAGCTGGTTACGAACACAGGACGCGACCTGGTACAACACTGGCTTGGGAAAACTTGTCACGTCTCCAAAAATGCTTCGATAAAAATGTTGACTATATAGAAAAGTAACAGAAGGATTGTTCAATATAAATAAAATTAATTCAATATGATCAATTGTATGTAATGTTTTTTTATAAAATAAGGAAACTTACTTATTCGACACCCCTCGTACACATGTGTAATGAAACTTTTTGCAAATATTTATCTCTATTAATATGATGTAGATAAAAAATAAGCTTTTGTAAGAAGAGTTGGTAGAGGAGAAATAAAAATATACGATAATTGCTATAGAAAGTCATGTGAATGTAACATATTAGCGTGGTATTTTGTGGAGGCCAATTGATGAACGCGTATAGCTACTGGTAGCTTTGATAAAATGGTTTTCGTACTTCCGCAGACAACATTATGACTTTTTTTAATCCTAGCCTCGGCAGTAACTTCAAACAATGGACAACGGCAGCTTTACAAAACAAACCGACTTTAAACGTCTAATTCAGTACATGATCTTTTTTTCTGATGCATAAATCGGGGGTGAGAATTGCATTAAATGAAATATGCGTATCCCGGCTTAGAGGCAGGCAGTTAGAGATTTATGATGGCGAATGTCTAGCCACTCCCCCTGTTGTTAAATAGGCTTTACTGGTATTTAAATGCCCCAATATTTTTGTCTCCCCCCTCCCCCAGCAACAGTTTAGAGCTGGCGATCAAAGAGAATTATAGCTTTGTAAGGCTCACTCTATTAACTGAAACGGAAAAGGGATGCAGGAGGCTTTGATTTATTTGCTGAAGACGTAAGCGAAGGGTCGACAACAGTCACATGTTTCTGATAAAGCATTGGTAGGGTTCATTTGTTTGTTAAGTAAAACAAAAAGCTGTCGACAGTATATTTAAATCCTTTTAGAAAGACCACATCAAACGATTTAGAATATAGTTACGCCCCCTTTTCATTTTAATCCTTAAAACTGCGTACACAAAAGAGGAGTGACACGTTAATATAGTCTGCTATTGTTACTCTTGTATTTTTATTAGTCTGTTTCTGACTCGTGCTCGCCCGATGTTCAATCAGAAGTTTAAGGAGCAGTTTTAATTCCTCTATCACTTACAGTTCACAGATGAGAAGAATGGTACCCAGCGACGTAGTTCTCTGCGGTTCCTATTAGGGCCAAAACAAAAATACCACACACACACACACACACACACACACACACACTGCAGCAGCATCAGTACGTGTGAGGGAAGGAAAGGGAGAGATAAAGAGGTGCGTGAGTGACTTGATTATTTAGGTATCTCGGGTCGCGGTGTTCCGATGGTAAACGAAGACGCCGTTTATGGCTAAACAACTTTATTCACACGCAAGTTTTCATTCGCTGGCTTGTTCCTTTCCCTTAGTGCGATCCAACCACTCAGCGGTCTAACTCGCGAGTCACACGCTGTAAACTTGTTACAGCGGAGGCAGCCCAACTCAGGTTACTGAAAAGCAAATATAGATGATGCTGCATGTCAGGACGGTCAATGTTCTACTTGAGTCACTAGATATATAACCAGAGAAATTACCAGACAATCTATTTACAAAAGATGCACTATTTTCGTAACCTATAATATGGATGCACCTTACGTGTTAAAGTAAACACTGAACCTGCTATAGACTTAGTTTATATAACACACGTATGTTATTAAATATTGCAAATTAATGTACTGTAATAGTATGAAGAACAACTTAGAGTTACGTTTTAATATGATTTCGGCGTACTTGCCTAAACAGAGCACTTAAATGTCTTTATCTAGACATAAAACCCCACACAAATACATAAACAGACTACGCTTACACCAAAAATTGCAAAAACAATTCAAATTTCCAATTAAGTGCAAAGGTAAGACCTATAATTAATAATATCCTAATCTAATAATAATTCAATGTTCGTATAATTAGCCTATTTAAGATGACTAAATCTAATGTAATATGAACAGTAATGTAATTAATATTATAATCAGTGTGTCATTTTATGATAAATGGTCAGCGTGTAAAATTTGAACACCTGCGTTTATAAAAACAGGTCGCCAACGTAACAGATACTATATAACTGACCTTCCCAATACATGTAACAGGTACATATTTGCGGAGGAGTTTCCGGTTATGAATGGAACCTAATAAGCCGAATTTTACCAGATTCTACTGACTTATCCCATAGTAGTGGAAAAATATCAAAGTTGCACTTTAGTAACCTTTCGTATATTGTAACCTCTATATCACCGGGTACACATTGCCCATATCACATGTCCGGTACATTAACACTGCTGTTATAACACTGATTTTCAGATCTGTCTTTGCGAACTTCGAAATTGTGAGTAATCTTGCCTGGGGGTTTAATATTTCACAATGTATATAATACATGTACTTGTTTCTATTGGTCAGAAATATTACGAAGAATCCCCACTATTATGTGATTCTAAAGCAAAGGCGTTCTCACGCGAACTGGTATGATAAGATGAGTCACGCTCTTCTAAACCCTTAACTTTCCAAACTTAATCCTAGCCTGTGTACATACGAGCACGTCTGTATTATATTATAATGTGGTGAGTCGTTACGTGTTAATTCCCATCATATCTGCGCTTGGTGTTTTCTGGGTAGCACTTTCGGAAGACTTCTTTCTACCATCTTCAGCTCGAAGTCGACTGGCTTCTCGCTCACTCCCCTGACCCCTAAGAAGCAACTCAGCTGGTGATTTTTCTGTCCTCTGTTGGAAAAAGTTGTAACCTAGTTGCCTTGACGTCACTGCCATCTGTGGTGAAGATTGGGAACTCATTTGTCTTCTCTCTTGCAATATGATTGGATAAACTGCATCAAATAGTCTGTTGGTAGGATTTAAAAATTCAAAATATTCTGGATATTAAGATGAATGAAAATCTTTTCCCAAATTTCTAGCTGTGAAGAAGTTTGTATAGGTTTTAATAGTTTTATCTCTCGTTCTATTTCATGATTAAGAGTCCAAAAATCGTTAGCAACCGCTGATATATGTATTTGTTCTAATTTGATATTTCTTTGATGTTCACTCAAACTATTTCTAAATTTATTTTTGTTCTACCAATATATGAACCTTGGCAATATATATCTTGACATGGAATTTAATATATACCTGACTTTTTTATTATCTGTTGTATTAGCCGAAGGTGTATTCAACATATTTCTCAAATTATACACAATTCCAAGGTGCAAGCTGGATATTAAATTTTAAAAATATAAACATTATTAAACCTGTGTTATATTCATATGCCTTTTCCTACCCTCTATCGCTTATCGAGATAAACCCTTCCGGAAATAGCTGCATTGTACATTTCATTATAGATACAAAGGTAATAACGATTGTCAAACGTTTTAGAACTGCATGCTATATGTTGGCCTTAAAATTTCATATTCTTTCCACGACATCGCGAGAAACAAATTGAAAATCAACTGGATTTTAAAAGATTAGCATTGAACAATTCGAACTATTAATAACGGATATCTCGGAAATGGCTGATCCATGAAAAGTTGCTTGAAATATATGTTTTAAAATGATTTATTGCTCAGTCATTTTAGACAATTGAGAGCGAAAGGTGGAAAACGCTCTTTCGAGTCCAGGTCGGCTATATGTGGCGGTTCTTTGCGATAGTTCCGCACCGGCCTCGCGACGCTCTTATCTCCCCCTTCCTCCACTGTCTCAAAAGGCTCTGAACAAAGTATACATTTTTGTGTAGTATATTTTCGTCCATGGCGTAATGTTTATCAGTTAAGCAAGATTATACAAAATTCCTTTTGAAGGGAGAGGACTTCATAGGCTATTCCCAGAAAATTCAAGTTAAATGTTTTATTTGTAATTTAAATATTTTAATATATATTGAATTTTAATCATAATCGCTTGTCATTTCTTAGAAAATCAAACATTTCAAAAAATGTTCCATGTAAAGGATAGTTTGAGGTGAGGGATTTTATTGAAAAGTCTTCGTGTCGCATCTTTGGAAGGTACTGGACCTAAATGCCGAGTTTCGTATTTATCCGAGTTATCGTTTTTGAGTTTTATGTTCATAGACACACACAAAAGAACCTGTTTATAAATATGACTTTTTTGGATTCAAGGTGCCTTAAAACATGTATTTTTTTAGGAAATCCTTGTGTTGAATTTTTGGATGGAATGCAACACCCTCTCTACCTACTAGATACATGCTAGAAGAAGTAAAAATCTGATGCTACATTCACATGACCCTCTAACCTATCGCTTATTAGTGGGTATACAAACTATTCTTACGAAAGTTTATTTTCCTATTTATCTCATTTTAATCGGGATAAACCTTTTCAGAAATAGCTGCATTACACATTTCGTTATAGATACAAAAGGAAAAGCGATGTCAAATGTTTAACTATGTACTGGCCTTATAATTCCATGATCTTTGATCATGATCCGCGAAAAGCAACTGAACATCAAGAAGACTTGAAAAGAATGATAAAAGTATTGAACAATTCGAAACATTAATAACGGATATTTCGTAAATGGCTGATGCTACAAAAAAGTATTTGAAATAAACTGTGCATTTTAAAGAGATCTACATTTTCTGTTATTCGTCTATCGCTTAACGTTTACCAGTTATACAAGATTACACAAAACTTTCTTCCGAATGAAGTGTGCTTTACAGCTATTCTCAGAAAGTTCAAGATATTCGTTTCATTTGCAATGTAAATATCTTTAATATATGATATTTAAATCAAAATCGTTAAAGCCATTTTTAGAAACTTAAAAATTTCGAAAAAGGTTCAATGTAAAGGGTAGTTTGAGGTGTAGGATTTTGTTTAAAACCCTTGAGTCACAATTTTGGAAGATACTGAACCTACACACCTAGTTTGGTACTTATCCTACTTTTCGTTTTTACTTTCTCTACTACGTATAGTAAGTAGGGGAAGTATTGTATTCCACCCAAAAATTCGATACCGAGATTTGACCGGAAATAGATGTTTTGAGACAGCCTGAATCCAAAAAAAAAGCATTTTTAGAAACATGTCCGTGTGTGTGTGTGTGTGTCTGTGAACAGCATAACTCAGAAACGAACAGTCGGATAAACACTAAACTTGGTATTTAGGTTCAGTATCTTCCAGAGATGCGACACGAAGGTTTTCAACAAGATCCCCCACCTCAGAGTACCCTTTACATGGAATATTTTTCGAAAATTTTAATTTTCTCAAAAATGGCTCTAACGATTTTGATTAAAATATCATATGTTTAAGATATTTTTATGACAAATAACATGTATATCTTGAATTTTCTGGGAATGTCTCCAAAAGTATTCTTCATTGTGAACGACATTTGCATAACTGGTAAACCATAAGAGATAGACAAAATTTTACTACACAAAAAATGTAGATCGCGTTAAAATACACAGTTTATGTCATATACATTTTTTGTTGAGTGAACCATTTTCGAGGTATTGCTTGTTATTCTCTTAAATTTTTCAATACTTATTTTCTAAAATGGGAATTCGTTATTCATTTTTTTGTCTTGGATATGCAAAGAGTTATAATCTGTGGCAAAGAGAATGGTGCTGCACCTATCAACCAGCTATTAAGAGATATGTATGTGCTTAAAGGCTACTGTTTTTCTATATTGCCCTTGTAAATATATTTTCCCCTTACATCTACAAGAAAATTAGCAATAAGATAGAGTCTGTAAATGTTCATCTCGATTAACATTAAGTATATGGAGAATAAGCGTTTGTAAAAATAGTTTGTACAAGAGTAGAGAAAGTCATGTGAGTATAACACATCAGATTTTTTTATTGAGTGAACCATTTTTGAGATATTTCTTGTTATTCCCTTGAATTTTCCAATATTTATACTTTTTCTCAAATTCGTTATTCATTTTTTTTGTGTCCTGGGCATGCAAAGTGATTGGAATGCGCACATAGTAACCAGCGCTTAAAAGATTTGACTGTCGCTTTAAAACTTACAGTATTCCCCTTGCACCTACAAGAAAATTAGCAATAAGATTAATATCTCGATTAACATGAAGCATATGGAGAATAATCGTTTGTAAAAATAGTTTGTACAAGAGTAGAGAAAGTCGTGTGAGTGTAACACATCAGATTTTTTGAGTTATTGCTCAGACATACCTTTTTCTACAATTACACGTGTTTCCGTTAACAACTCAGAATGAAATGTTTTGGTGGAATGCAATACCTTTCTTACCTACTATGTACGTGGTAGAGAAGGTGAAAATCAATTTTGATTGAATTTTAGCTAAAAATATTTTGTCCCATTATACGCTGCTTACAAAATACAGCATAAAAGCCCACCAACTACACAATAACGTCCATCTGGCTGCAAGTCCTGTTTCCCACGATATGAAACAAGCTTTTCGTGTTTAGCGATGCAGCATGAACAGTCAGAGAGTATATAACGCTCTGATTACGAACCCATTAGCGTTTACAGCTCATCATTTATCCAGCAGAATGTTTCGATTGTGTCTCACGTGGGCCGTGGATTACAATTACACCAATAACAAGGCCGTACACCGGGGAGATTTGGACGCACCTAGCAATCCTACACAAAGCTTCCAGTATATGGGGAGAATAAAAGATAATTCAGTAATACCATGATGTAAACAAGGAACTCGCCCAACCTTTTCGCGATATTGTATAGCCTGTTTTCTTTTGGTTCTGTTATATGCTGCCCCCATGCTACAGACCAAGATAAAAACATTAACCTCTAAATCGTTCGTTTCTGGAATTTCGAAAGACCATCGCGACTGAGTTTGTTCTGCAATTAAATTGCACTAGGTGTCTTTTATAAAAGCATGGGTGCTCAAAAAAAGAGACAGGCTTCTAGATCGTAAAAAAAATAATCATAATGTATTACATTCACATTATTTTCTCTACCCACTATCGTTATTACTTTACCTAGTAGATAGAGGAACTATTTCATTTCGCCCAAAAATTCGATATCAAGATTTCACCGGAAATACACATTTTGAGTATCCTTGATAAAAAGACACATGTTTCGAAAACAGTGTGCATGCGCGCGCGCATGTGTGTATGTAAGAGGGAGAGAGAGGGGAAAGGGAGAGAGGGTGAGGGAGAGAGGGACTCCAATTTAAAAAATTAAATTGAAACTAAAATGACTATCTTAACGTCCTCCAAACAAAGCACGACTAATGTCATTTACTTTCCCCCATAATATCAAACAACTTTTATTCAAGTTATGTCTTTCTACAACGCTTAATTTTGGAGATATTGTACAGTCTCAACTTAAATGGTCCAGCTTGTATATACAGGGTTATTCAAAAAGAAGGAACAGATTTTAAATGTACATTTTTAACGATTGACTATAGATAGCGACACATACGACACGTCATTGAACAGAAGAAAGTTCAAAGTTTTAAGCCCTACCTATTAGTTCCATTCAGAGCCTACAGCGGCGCTGAGTTTGTATACGAGAAAATGACAACGCCACAGGAAAAGTCGTTTTATGTGCTGCAGTATGCAAAGAGTGAATCCAATGTTTCATTGCAGCGTGCATTTCGTCGTACGTTCAACAACGAGCCGCCTCGTCATAAAAAATGTACAATTGATACAATAAATTTGTAGATGTTTGCGTATGCAAACAGAACAGCACTGGTCGTCCTCGCATAACAATGGTGCTCATTTCTTTACACATTATGTTGAAGGTACAGGAGGGATAAAGTAGGCTTAAGAGATAGTAAAATCTTTAAAAAGCTACATATATGCTGACTTTCAAATTTTATGACGTCGCGAGAAACATACGAACGGTGACTCGGCCCCTCATAACAGTATAAAGTATTTGAAAATACTAGTAAAAGGTGTTTAATGCCACAAAAAGTTTATACAAATTGTGTGAGAGGTTTGTTTACTTAATTAGTATTTATTTAATGAGATAAACATCTTATGTAGTAAGTTTTACTAGCTGGTTTACTAGCTGAGCAAAACTATACGAATGATTCCATTCAAAATGAAGAGAATTTCACAGCTCACTCATAGAAATTCAACATATACATTTGATTTTTAATTGAAATATTTTGCACATTTAATTAAAATAATTTAGCCAATTTTGCGAAAGTAAAATATATTTAAAATTTCTTCATATGAAGGTTAGAATGGGCTGGAAAGATTTATTGAAAATCTTAGATTTGCAGTCTTGGAAGGCACTGAGCTTGCATACCAAGTTGGGTATTTTTTCGATGTTTCGTTTCGCTATATGCGCGTGCACGCACCATGTTGCTCAAAACGTATATTTCCGGTAAAGCCTCAACTCCTCCTAGCTAATCATATTTGGGAGACCCTTGGACCGATTCCTATTGGACTGACCAATCTGACCTGATTTCTTTCGTGGTTTACCCAGGTTGGTACCCAAAAATGAAGTGGATTAAAGTATACCCATAAATTTTCCTTTCCCTCATTTCGTATTGTGGACGATGGTATGCCCCGCGTGTGCTTTGAGGGCAGAACTGTTCCTTTTCTGGCATGTAAGATTTTGCCTGTAATATCCAATCTGGAAACGTTAGGGACGCCGCTGCGCCAATCTGCCGCCTTCCAACCTAGCCACAGTGCCTATCCTCTACCTGCTGGGTGTATGTGATAAAGTAATAAATGATAGTGGATAGGGAAAGTCATATGAATGCAGCACCTCGGATAGTTTCCTATTGTTAAGAGATTTGCGAAATACCTTTGTGTCGTAAATTCGTTTTTACAATTTTGAGATCTATACATATAAGTTTGAAAACCCTTGACGCTGGGTTCTTAGATCAGACTAAGGCTGGTATAATTTACTAACATCCTCTGTATATGTTTGATGAGCATGTATTTTGTTGCAGGTATTTACTACACCACTGCCATAGTGGGCCCTGCCCTGGGCTATGTTCTGGGAGGTCAGCTGCTCAAAATCTACACAGATTTCCTGACAGTGGATCCTTCAGAGTGAGTACCTCATGCTTACCAACCTAATTCTGCAGTATCGATTATTTTTCCATTTCATGTGAATGTAAGCGTTAGATTTTTTGAATGGAATGCAATTCTTCCCCTACTAATTAAATGGCTCAGGTGGTTAGAGTCGTGGTTCAAATCCGTTCACCGGTCCAAATTCCACCTACCAAACAAAACAAATATTACAAATGAAAACGATGTACAGGAAGATATCATTTGTCCAGATTCATAATTATCTACTACGTGCACATTCAAAGAACATCAAACAGTTCCACATTCCTCCAAGCTTCAATAGCAACAACGTAGATGACATAGGAAGACGACTGCGTAACTAAGGTAATTTAATAATGCAATAACTCAAGTGAACCAAGGACTCTACAGTAACCGTCGCAATATGACCTAGAAGTTAAAGCGACGTTAAAAAAAACTCCTTGATTATATGTTCGTGTATTTTGGAGGATGAAATGAAATATTTTTTAAGCGTAGCTTATTTCGCCACTGCAGTTAAAACGTATAGCAGTTGTTAACCCAAGTACTAGTTTATAAACTGAAGTGCAGAGGTGCAGTTTCCCAAACAGTTTTTTTTTCCTTCTTCAGTTTCTTGGTTCCCTCGTCTCGTTTTCTCAGTTTTTCCCCTTCTTTACCCTCGGTATTTCATTTTCGGTTGAAAGCTTGACGGCAATAATTCATCTCAGGTGGAGTCGTTCCAACATTTTGACATACTTGCGACTGGAATAACAAGCTCAGAGTAATAACTGGAAACATATATCTATAAGCTGCCAGCCTGCTATCTTTGAAGACAACTGCGAGTGATTCTGAATTAACAAGAGACCATTATGACAACGATGTCGCAGATTGAGCTGCGGTATTTTATACTGAAAATTGAGGCAATATTCTTAACACTTAAATAATTTGTCTAATTATACAATATTTAAATTCAATAACAGCCCGCCTTAAAGCAATATGCGTATGTAACAATATATAAAAAATGTATGTAACAGTCATTGTATATGTTTGTATTATTGTATCCATGTGTAATAATGTTATGTGAATATATTGCGTAATTTAATAAAGTAGTAGCTGTGAGAATAATAGATTAAAAGTTGCTAACAATACGATAACAATGAGGTAACCTTGAGGCAATAATGAATTGGAAAGTTTAAATGCTATTTGTGATTCTTGGAAGCAATAATGTAATTTTAGTGACAGTTTATAAAAATAGCCAATCAACAACCAGTAAAAGCTTTAGTTAAATGAAGGCATTCTATTGGATTAGGAATATCCAATCAGAGACTTGAAATATAGAAATTTACAAGTTTAGGCGGTTGAAATCGATTCAGTTGGTTGCAGACAGCGTTACTAACCAGACGCAAAAATTGTCCTCAAGAGATTTAATGCGTATTCGTGTGAGGCGAAAAATAGTTTACGTGTTAAAAAGTGCAAATAATTAATAAAAGAATATCACAGGTCTCTTATCAGTGAAGTGTTATTTAAATCGTATCAATCATTAATAAAAGGAGTGAAGTAAAATTATAATCTGTGTAAGCCTACTTCTTAGTCAACCAACGACCCTGCTAACAGAAACGTGTCTCTAACAATAATTCTGACGCAGCCGAGGCAAACATATATATATACATATATATAATATTTAAAGAAACACTTAAATTACAAAGTTAATATTTTTTAAACTTGGGGCAAAGGCCACCTGAAAGTACATTTGGGGCGAAGGCTACCGGAAACTTTACTATACGTGCGGTTGCAACTCTACAAGTTCGGCTCCCCAACAGTTGAAATGCAATACAACCCCTACTTCAAATCGGCTTTTCCATACGTAAACAAACTATCTCAAAATGCATCTAACACAAACGTACCCTGTCTCAGCTTTCTCTCCTACAGGGTCCCTATTCGCCGGTAAACATTTATAAACATTTAAGCTGTAACGACTGACCAAACGGAGGTTTGTCTCCGCTCATTCATTAAAAGTACGCAAGGTTGCCACAAGGGAAATGAAGGTCGTTTTCTCAGGAATCGGAATATTGAATTCGGAAATGACAAGCGATATGCATAATGCACATGAATTAAAATATAATATTATGCATGTTTAAGCAGTTTTCATATGAGAACGTAGACACAATTTGAACATAAGAGAGTTCAAATACTTTTTATTGCTCCAAACTTTATACAAAAACAAATAGGTCCTTATAAAGAAAGAGTGTTCATATATACGCATAACATACACATTCAGACGTTCCAGCAGTTGGATCATTCATAATTAATACATTATTACCCAATTAATGTTTAAAGAGAATTCACACACCGCGATGTATGGAAACATTGAACTAATGAAAGAAAATACTGCATTCCTTCGTGAATGTATCAACACAACCGCGGATGGGGCGGGATAATAAACTTTGCTCCGCACCAAACCTCTATTACAGGAGATAACGTGCGCATATCTATTGTTAGAGAAGGAGGGAACTCCGCTGTTTGAAGTAAATAGATAGTACTATTTTCTATTGTTTTTAAACAACGAATACCAAAATGCTTTTTCTTGTGAAATCTCGACATCAGATTTTTAAGATTGAGTGCAGCACTTTCTCTAGAGAAAGTAAACTACTGGACACTTGAACATTTCCCACTAGGGCAATCTCGATGAGGTAATCTTCAGCTGCAGGACGGACGTCACGACGCTATGAAAGTCTTTCAATTGCGTCGCCCGGCGACTCTATATCTGGCGCCCAAAACTTTAATATCTCGGCTCGGGCAGGCCGTGGTAATAGCCCCCTACTGAATTATTCACAACTGCTTCACTCTCGTACAATACAGTCCTCTAGGGTGATATAATGTACTATACCCATAAGGATAAAAACAAGCGAAGTTTTCGTCTCGAACTGGAATTTTTATTAAAATTTGTACATGGCCTGAGCTTACCATGAAAAGTCATTTTAGTGTTCAATGCATAGGTAGTTAAAGGCCATTGTAAATGCAGTTGAAAATCGAACATAAAGCGACTAAAACAGAATGAAGTATCCAGAAAGCGGATGTGTTACATTCACAGGACTTTCTCTACCAACTGCCGACTGTTCCTTTCTCTGGGACCTTCTTAAAGTAGGTAGAGGATATGCGATATAAAGATTTCACAGGAAGTTCGTATATGATTTGAGGTCAATTCAATAAAAAAAGAATTTTTAAAAAAAAACGCACGCGCCCGCGCACACACACCATTACTCAAAGACAAAAAGTTTGAAAAATGCTAACTTGGTAATTAAGTTCACGTTCCAAGAATATAGCACAGGATTTCAAAGAAAATCCTCCCATCCAAAATTACCTTTTACACGGAAATGTTTCGTTCTTCCTAATTTTCTGGGGAACAGATCTAACGATTATTATTAACATGCCATATACTGAACATATTTAATGACAATTAGTCCTACGCCGTGGCGCTGTGACTGAGCGTGAGCTGTGGTTACCGGCCACGGAATGCGCCCCGGTTCGATCCCAACCATGGGAGTGCGGATTTTAGTCCCGGGTATATGGCCGTTACCCATCAGCATCGCGAGGAAATTGAGGAGCTGCGATAGTCGGCGATACCGACCATGAAGACAACATATCGGCTGGGGGGATGCGTGATGCTGGCCACATCACTTCCCTGTATCGGTTGGATGATCGTGTACCTCTGCTGTGCATATAGTCCATTTGTAATTAGGCTGACATTGCAACTAAAGTGTTCACAGCGGTAAAGCAACACTTACCCGTGATTTACTCCTCGTGGGAAAATATTCTAATGGCTTTGATTGACTTAAATTAGATATGAATGGATTCCTACTGTATGGAGTCGGGGTAGCAGCGAACCAACGAAGGATGTTAACATCGGCGCGCGTGTGCGTATGTGAACAACATAACTCAAAAACGAAAAGTCGGATAAATATCAAACTTGGTATTTAAGCTCAATATCTTCCAAATATGCGATACAGAGATTTTGAAGAAAATCCTCCCACCCCAAACTACTCTTTATATGGAATATAAAAAAATTGATTTTCTCTAAAAAAAAATGGCATAAAATGTGTATCTTGAGTTTTCTGGGAATAGCCTGTGAAGTCCTCTTCATTCGAAGGAATTGTATGG
Source organism: Deroplatys truncata (assembly GCA_030765065.1). Classification (NCBI taxonomy): domain Eukaryota; kingdom Metazoa; phylum Arthropoda; class Insecta; order Mantodea; family Mantidae; genus Deroplatys; species Deroplatys truncata. The sequence continues at coordinate 50,218,319 of CM060986.1, forward strand.
TCTTGTATAATTAATAAACGTTAAGCATAGACAAAAATGTACTACACAAAAAAAATTTAGATCTCTTTAAAACACACAATTTATTTGAAATAACTTTTTTGTGGCATCAGACATTTCCAAGATATCCGTATCAATGTTTCAAGTTGTTCAGTATTTAACCATTCTTTTAAACTCCTCTGTTTCAGCTGTTTCTCGCGATGTCGTGGAAAGAATATGAAATTTAATACCGGCGTATAACGTCCAGTTCTTGAGGCAGTATTTTATATCATAACCTGCTGTGAATGCCAGAGTGATTGTAGTGTAAATTAATATTATTGTATGTACAGGATTTTAGATGTTTGTTAGCTATAAGCATTGTTAGGAAATAAGTTTACACAGCCTCACTGAAACTGACAATAGAAGTAGGTAACAATAAACAGAGGGGGTGAGTTGTTTATCACTAAGAAGAAACAAACAAATGACGTCAGGGTAGCGTGCCATTTCTTTAGAAATGGAGGGAATATCTTCCCTAGAACATATATGTTAGTAGTAGTAGTGATTGGCTGACAAAACAGACACTAATGCTGGTGCGATTTGGTAACCAATAGCAGCTCTATTATAAGCTTAGGCATTTCGAGGTGAAGGAGTATATATTCTCGAGCCATAAGCAAGTTTCGCGCAGTCTTGAAGAATCTATCGTGAGGTGCATGTCTCAAAGTTAGTTACAAAATGTCAAGTACGCGAAGTAATTAGTGCGCGGCAATTAAAGATGACTGTAGTTACATTTGGAAATATCACAATTTCAGTCAGGCGTGTATAAAGATTAAATATGTGAATTATTAATTAAGTTCTACGGCAGTAAAAGTGTAGAAACAAATTATTTTATCAGTGTTATCTTTTAGCAACAACTCGTTTCCGTTTACACGCCCTGCTCAGAGACACTTGCTTGACTGAGTAATAATAGCTAGCCGGAGGACAAAGAATCCAAATTTAAAATAATAAAACAATAACAGGCGCCCAGCAAATAAGATAACACGAGCCGATTACCGCGACATTCTAAAACATCTTACTATCACTATTCCTTTTTTATCTCTAACAAAATGTGCAATGCAGTTATTTCCGGAAAGGTTTATCTCCATTAAAATGAAATAGATAGGAAAATAAGTTTTCGTAAGAATAATTTGTATACCCGCTAAATAAACGATAGAGGGTGAAGGTAGTCATATGGATGTAACACATCAGATTTTTCATTTTTCTCTCGTGATCATGCAAACAACTTGCAGTTTCGAAGACATTACATAGCGACACGCTTTTTATATATCTTACTATCGCTTTAGTCTACTGTATCCTTCTCAATTTGTAATAAAATAATTTATGAAAATGTTTATCCTGATTAATACAAAGCAGATGGAAGAATAAGCTTTTGTAAGAACACTTGTAGAAGCTTGGGTAGAGAAAGCTATGTAATGCAGCACTCCATATTGTTACAAGCTGGGGTGAGGGCCAAAAGGTTCCCAGCAAATTACTAAATTTATCACCCCAACACGCACATGGGGGGACGTAACACAGAAACTGCAAGAGGACCAGGATCTTGTTGTCTACTTTCCGATGAAGGCGTGGGTTTATTTTTTAACAAAATACACAAATTTCACATCACACACATTACCTGTGATTTACTGATAAAATTCTTGGTGGCCCTATATTACATACAGGGGAATAAAGGATTGAGGAGAAATGCCACGCTGTCGAGGACTGGCCACACTCGGCCTACTCCTTATACAGTTACTCACCAAGTCACGCTCACATACAAAGAAGTAACGATAACTCTCTATCCCACCTCTCCAACCCTGACTAGGCACGCTAACCAGAGCAGGCGGCTATACCAGACAGATTCCAACAGAGCCTACTCTCTCTGCGTGGTCAGCGCCGAAAGAGAAGGTTCGTTCAGCCGAAATAAATAATAAATCACCCCAATAATACTGTCGACAATGCGACGCAATAATGTGTCTGGTATGGCAATACCTACTAATACACCACACTATTTTGTAGTTACCTCTAATACAATAACTTTTAAGACATATCCCGGAATTACTGATGGCTAGGTTAGAGGTAATTCAGCCTTTGTTGGCAGTCCATTCTGATCTTGGACTTTTCCCTGGTCGGTAGGCAAATGCTGGGGATGCTTTCTCGTCTACCACGATTTCCTTCCCATCGTTTTCTTGCCATTCCTCTTTCTTCTATCTTACAGGTGTGCTTTTAGGTTTCGTGGCGCATAGCAGTGCCCGACAGATGGCATGGGTGCTTGTTCAAAGGAAAGAGTATTTTCCGTGGACACTAGAGGGCTGCTTGGTCGACGGGTCGTTCATCGCACTCTCTAGGCAGTTCCAGCAGTAGAACGGGTCTTCGAGCCTGGAAATTTTAGGGACTTCTGCGCCTCTAAGCGGCCTGTAGCCTCCTGTGGTTACTTTATATCATCCCTTCCAATATATCTAAGTGGTTTCTGTGCGCGAGGTGTCCCCCTCAGTTGTGTAACCTATGCCCAGACACTCTTAAGCAGCTTTTACAAGTCCTGTAACCCAAGTACCAACAGTAAATATCTCTAGTTACACAAGAGTACAAGTTGTGTTCAGTCTAATTCAAGAGCTGCTGGAGGAAATTGAAGAGGGTATGTGGTCTAAGGTATAAATCTCTTGAATCCAATTTCGTATTATAGAAAGGTTGACGGACCGAGGTAATAGCTTTCCCTGCTAGCAATTGGCTGTCCTCAGTAAATCAATTACACAACAACCTTTTAGGGAAATCGGATTTGTGCCTTGCTTGTTTCTTCATTCCATTCCTGGCGTCCAAAATCCGCACGCAATGGTTTTATCTGTGCGTGCAGATACTTTCCATTTCCGTACTTCAAATGGAAACAGAGCCCGTGAGCTTTTATAAGTATAATATATTCCTGAGCCGTTATTCTTAAGTCTGTGAAAATGCAATTCTAAGTGGAAGGTTTAGAGAATTTTGCTTTCAAGGGACGATATTCTTCTCGATAAGGTAAACAAAAATGTCTGATGCTAAATATTTTTACTTTGTCTACCACGTACCTAGCAGGAAGAGGAAATATTGGATTCCAACAAAAAAATCTGATGTGCTACACTCACATGACTTTCTCTACTCTTGTACAAACTATTTCTACAAACGTTTATTCTCCATATGCTTCATGATAATCGAGATACCGAAATGTCAATCTTATTATTAATTTTCTTGTTGATGCAAGGGGAATATGGTAGGTTTTAAGCGATAGTCAAATATTTAACGCTGGTTGCTATGTGGCGCATTCCATTCTCTTTGCATGTACAGGACATAAAAAAAATGAATAACGTATTTGAGAAAAAGTACAAGTATTGGAAAATCTAAAGGAATAACAAGCAATGTCTCGAAAATGGTTCACTCAACAAAAAAACTGTATATGACATAAATTGTGTATTTTAACGCGATCTACATTTTTTGTGTAGTAAAATTTTGTCTATCTCTTATGGTTTATCAGTTATGCAAAAGTCGTTCCCAATGAACACTTTTGGAGACATTCCCAGAAAATTCGAGATATACATTTCATTTACCATGTAAATATCTTAAACATACGATATTGTAATCAAAATCGTTAGAGCCGTTTTTGAGGAAATTAAAATTTTCGAAAAATGTTCCATGTAAAGGGTAGTTTGGGGTAGGGGGATTTTCTTGAAAACCTTCGTGTGTCATCTCTGGAAGATACTAAACCTAAGTACCAGGTTTGCTGTTTATCCGACTGTTCGTTTCTGAGTTATGCTGTTCAGACACACACACACACACATACACAGACACGCACACGGACATGTTTCCAAAATGCTTTTTTTGGATTCAGGGGGTCTCAAAACATGTATTTCCGGTGAAATCTCGGTATCGAATTTTTGGGTGGAATGCAATACTTCCCCTACTTACTATACGTAGTAGAGAAAGTAATTAGACATGCTTTGAGGCCCCCTGAATCCAAAAAAACAACACATTTTTATAAAAAAGGTGTGTATGAACAGGCAACTAAAAAACGAGAAGTCGGATCAGTACCAAACTTACTGAAATTCAGCGTCTTCCAAGGATGAGAGATGAAAGATGTGTTTGACAATTGAAACCAATAACAAACAATATCTCGGAAATAGTTTTCACAAAAAAACCTTATTTGACATAAATTGTAAGCTTTAGCGAGATCTACATTTTTGTGTAGTAAGGTTTTCTCCTTCTCTTACGGTTTATCAATTATGCAAAAATTCATTTAGAATATCTGAAACATTTGGTTTTTTTAAATAAAATTGTTAGAGCCATTTTTGATAAAATAAAAAGTAACGCAATTTTGTCCACGTAAAGGATAGCTTAGGGTGGGGAATTTTCTTGAATATCTAGGTGTCGCATCCTCGGAAGTTTGGTATTTAACCGATTTTTCGTTTTTGATTTACACTGTTCACAGACCGATACACACGCGCACTGATCTTTTTCTGAAAATGTTTTTTATTCAGGTAGTCTCAATACGTGTATTTCCAATGAACTCTCGGTATCGAATTACAATTACCTACTTAATATACGTAATTATCAGATAAAGTAAAAAACGTGAGAAACCTGAATAATGCGGAAACCTGTCCAAAACGGATCGCACCACTTCCATATTGAACAGATTTCACTGTATAATATTCTGGTTTGCAAACAAGGCCTTTTCATACCGAAACCTAACAGTTATTTCGTACCTCTCGATTTATTTACGATTTACTATAATTTCAGACTGAATCTTCATGTATACCGTTGGAAAGTAGGTTTTAGTGTCTTAGGTGAAACTTCATAACGTTACATGTATTTCTTTTAGAACAGATTTCAAGACTACCTTGTTTAATGCTCGAGGTGTACCTAACAGTAAAGGTTTATGCGCACAGCGTGAGAAATTGCCTAGATGTGCACTTTCTTACTGAATCTTTTACTAAGGTTGAAATTTATTATCCACTTGCGATGTACAACCTACTTTACCACTAGGAGTAAATTTTCGCTAAAACATCTCCTTCGCACAAGCAAGGAATATTAAGTGCATCAGAGTTCAGTAAAGTCAACTGCGGGATAAAAACCATTTAGTATAATACTTCACATGAGGGTGGAACAAATGTTAAACCATATTTCGAGCACTGTTTCTTAGTAGTTTTGCTTCAAGCGAAAAAATTACTTTATTCCACACTGCCTTGAAATTTATTTCAAACTAAAAGCGTTGCGTAAAATGGTACTTAACGCTTCAGTGCCTACATTAATTCTACAGTGCTTTTCTTTCACACTGTGGACACTACAAGGCTGTTCGCGCGCCGGTCGCCGCAGTTCGGACTCCCGCTGAGACAGTTATAATATCACCGCAACCGCCTCATGTTCTCGTAGTCACAACGATAATAAGCACCAAGCTTATAATACGAGGTGTTGGAAATGTTCTCCTCTATCCAAACACTTATGGCATCTTTCCAGGAAATTTTCATTCACACTGCAGAGTTCAATATCCGAAATTTTTCGCTGGAATTTTTCGTTTAGTTCTATCAATATATGAGTTTTGTTGCATGCACCTCATTTTTCATGTGATCGTCGGAGTTCGGGTAAATTTCTATAATTGGATTTTCTAAATGATAGAATATTGACGTACGCTTAATGTTCTTCTCTGATGAAGCATGGTTTCATTTTATGCCTATGCTTGGTCGAAAATAAGAGAGATTGGAGTACAGAGAAACCCGATTTTATACTCGGGATTCCCTAGATAATGAAAATTGGTGTACAGTAAATGCATACAGAATAATGGGATCTATATTTTTTGACAAAACAATAAATGCAGATAGGTATTAAAAAATTACACCATTTTTTGAACAGTTTACTTACGTTGAATGTCAGTCTGAATTTGACGTTACGTTGTTTGCACCATGTATGGGTGCCAATTTTGAGAAGATGATTTGTATTGAAGGAGTTGTATTATATTTAAACTGTTGGGGAGCCGAACCTGAAGTAGTTGCAACCGCACGTATGATTAAAGGTTTCTGGTAGCGTTCGCTCCAATTTTTTAAAAATATTAACTTTGTAACTTGACTGTTTCTTTAAGTATTACATATTTATGTTTGCCTCGGCTGCGTCAGTATTAATTGTTAGAGACACGTCTCTCTTAGCAGGGTTGGTATGACTAAGAATGTAGGCCTACACAGATTATAATTTACTTTACTCCTTTTATTAATGCTTGATACGATTTAAATAACACTTCACTGATATAGAGAGCAGTGAGATTCTTTTTATTAATTAATTGCACTTTTTAACAGTAAACTTATTTTTCGTCTCGCACGAATACGTATTAAATCTCTCGAGGACGTGTCTTGCGTCCGGTTAGGAACACAGTTTGCAGGCAACTGAATTGATTTCAACTGTCTAAACTTGTAAATTTTTGTATTTCAAGTCTCTGATTGGCTAATCCTACTCCAATAGAATACGGTCATTTAACTAAAGCTTTTTCTGGTTGTTGATTGGCTATTTTTAAACTGTCTCAAAATTTACATTATTGTTGCTCCAATAATGACTAGTAGCATTTAAACTTTCAAATTCACTATTGCCTCAAGGTTACCTCATTGTTAGCAACTTTTAACCTATTATTCTCATAGCTCCTACATTATTAAATTACGTAATATATTCACATAACATTATTACACATGGATACAATAATACAAACATATACAATGACTGTTACATACATTTTCTATATATTGTTACATACGTATATTGCTTTAAGGCGGGCTGTTATTGAATTATATATATTATACAATTAGACTGAAATCATTTTAGTGTTAAAATTACTGCGTCATAACAAGACTTGCTACAACGCATACAGCGGTATTTCAGCTCAGCGTCTCCCAAACTACCCTTTACATGATTATTTCCCTATTTCTTATTTTCTCAAAACTTGCTAACGATTTTGATTCAAACGTCAAATTCTTTGCATACTTACATGACATATAAAAAATATGTACCTCTATCTTGAATTTTCTGTGAGTAGGCTATGAGGTCGTCTACGTTCGGAAACAAACAATAAGATATAGTCTAAAACGCACAAAACAAAAAATCTAATCACATAAAAATAACTATTTTATGTAGAATACATTTTTTATGACATTAACCATTTCCGATACCTTTTTGCTATTGTTTTGAAGTTCTCAATACTTTACTTAAGTGTTAAAACGGCGAATAACAACTACTTTATACTTTCTCTACTTCTCACCAGAAATACTCGGTTTTAGGCTCTCTGAATTCCAAAAAAGGTGTGTGTTTGCGTGTATGGGTGTGTGTTAGTGTGTGTGAATAGCGTAACTCAAAAAGGAAAATTCGGTTAGACACCAGCTGGGTAATTAAGTTCTGTCTCTTCGAAGGATAAGACCATAGTTTTAAGATATTTTCATGACAAATTAAATGCATATCTTGAATTTTCTGGGAATAGCCTGTGAAGTCTCCTTCATTCGGAAGGAATTTTGTATAATTGTTAAAAGTTAAGAGGTAGACAAAAACGCATAGTTCTGGGCTCCAAAGCCCCGCGAGATGAGGTGTGGTTAGAGGACAAAATGCAGTCTGAGTAACGCAGCCGGCTACTATGCAGCGAAAAATAGGGTCTTAGGGTTGAATTCATAGTCGTCGCTTATTTCAAGGAAGTCCTTAAGCAGCGATTTTTAATACATGGACGCTACTCTTTCAGGCGAATAAGGAAATGCTTATTCATATAAGGAACCACCGACCTCTCCTTATATGCAATAAGAAGAGCCGACGCCATCTTGCATCAATTGCCTACAACGGAGGTTAACATAATAGCAATTTCGTGGAATATATGCAAATTCTTAACGAAACTGTACTGCGCATTAATAAACGAATTTGCGTGATTTGCAGAATTCACCTGAAATGCATAGGGATGCTGAATTTAAAAAGCGATATCGGTTTACCAAAGCCGCTGTTGTAATAATCTAATTCCACTGCTAAACAACGTAACCTTAGCAAACAGAGTTTATGAAGTCGCAACGTGAGATAGGCTTACTTGAAATGGTAATGTATACAATCTCAATAGTATAACACTATCCATTTGTTTTCTGTTTAGACCTTTTCCCATTTATTATTCAAAGTCCTTAGGTCCCTAGTAAACTAGATTCCGCTGCATTTATTCAGAATCATTTAATAAATCATAAAAATAAAATGCAGAAATATATCTGTAATGAAGTACATCTTTGCAGTGCTTTTCTCGATCAATTGCCATAATTACCACCACTGCAATGGATTACTTAATAAGTCGCACGTCTTTTCCATTAATTCGCAAACATACGTTGGTTATCAAAATCTTGAACAGAGGTTTACCAATTTTGCGTGTAAAACCGCCTGTTAAAGCCAAACACTGTGTTATTGGGTACTTCTGCTTTTCTGATTACTGCTAGATGGTGTAATAATTGCATTTGTGATTTGCTTCATGCATGCATATACACAGTGCGCCTATTATAAATACTTCTAGCTACTAACACTCTACGCTAGACAGTCAAGTTTTCTGTTTTAAAACAATCCACGATTAAATACCACTTAAGGCCTGTACATCACACAGCGTCCGATTGCCTGCATTGTACAATGTCTTTGTATCTGCATCAGCGCTTTTAGTTGGTTTCTTTCCTGCTTGCTGAAAAGTTTTCCTTTTGGCATGATTTCGACTTAGCTAATGTAACTACAATTATTACTCCAAACCCTTAACTAAAATTACGTCTACTCGATTTGAAATTAAAGTTGGCTAATTAATAAATGTACCATATAAAACTCGCAAACTTCTACCATGTGCTAAACAGCTGTTGTGAACAAAACAACAATGAAAATGAAAATGGCGGCTGGCTATGTGGTGACTTGCATGTTCGTTTACACATTCCTTCGCGCATCCGAGTGGCTATGAAACAGCTGAACCATGTTGCCACATGTGCTTCGGAAATGAGTAAGCGTTTGGCGCTGAGCACATAAGTGCCGTTTATGTATACCAAATGGTAATAACTAATAAGCGTTTCCTTATCAGAAGGAAATACTTGTTGCTTAAGCATCTCCTTTTCACATCAGCGACGACTATGAATTCGACCCTTACTCAGCATTCACATAACCTATTTGATTAGTATATTCAAGTAATTCACTGATGTAAGAATCGGATACGGAATTAACTCGGCCACTAATATAAGACAGGCTGCATGCTGTTTTTCAATACCATGTCTAACTCTGTGCGATTTAGATTCATTATGTCTGTATACTGTATGTGTACGCACTTCTTCCTGGGTTCACGAGCTCGGAACACATTTATGCCATAGCAAAAATGTAGATCTCTCTAAAACGCAATTTATTTCCAATAATCTTTTTGTTGCATCAGCAATTTCTGAGATATAAGTAATTGGTTTCAATTGTTCATTGCTTTTTCATTAATAAAGGCTGTAGGGATTAATAAATATGTATGGGATTTCAAGGTCAGCATATACCGACTTACTTTCAAACATCTGACTATCGATTCGGTTTCCTTTTTCACCCCAGCAGCTACAACGAAATGTATAATGAAACTATTTCATATGTCTCGATTGACATGAAGTAGATAGAAAAATAGGCTTTCATAAGAATAGTATGCAAAAGAGAGGGTAAAAAACTTCTTATAAATGTAACACATCTGAGACACGTGTCACATTTTGTACTTTCTCCCAGAAACATCTGCCTACAATATTTCCCGAGAGAAAGATATTTGAGCCTCAGCTCAGACATAATCCTGTTTTATATTTAGTAGCAGTAGAAATTTCGCATTGCTATAATTAGTGAAGTGATGGAAATAATTGGTTACTTCACGCGATAACAGACAAAAACATAAAACAGCCGGGTAGTAATTGCAAGCTAATCAAGGCGCGTCTGTAAATGAGATATACTTCACTTTAAGTCGGGGCGGCGGTTTTTGTTGATTACCTTTCCCTTGGAGAAGGGAAAAAGTAGGAAGGGAGTGCGATATTGTCTGGGAGAGGGAGGGGGCAATATTAGCTGTAGCCGGGGAGGGTTGCATCCCTCCGTGATTCTGAATTAATGAGACGGTTTACCATATTAACGGTAGAGTGCTCCGGAGTCGCAGGTGGAACCTTATACGTAATGTAAGTCAGGGCCGCTGACAGGCCCTAAAGGGCCCTTCCCTGGAGAATCATTCTGTCTTCAGTTCGAGCCTAGGATCCCATTTTCCGCCACTAGAAGTACTCTACTTTCAAGGGATAAAATATAGGGAGATTGTATCTCTTCTTTTCTGGCTCTTACAGATCAAAAGTAAGTTATTTCCATTATTGAAAAGTTCTGATGTGATACATTCATACGATTTTCTCTTATAAAAGACAATTTCACATACAGAGTGTTCAATTTATGTTGTGCATCTATAATGACCTTTATATTTACACTGGTAATACAATTTACTCTTTTGGAAGTAATTTTAGTATGGAGATTTTGTATGCAAATCCATTCTTGTTCCAGATTGATCCTTGTTTTTTCTAATAGCACTACATAATTTATTCACTGTACTTTGATTACACTGTATAAGACGAGTTTTAAAGCGTGAAGTAGGTTGTTGCTTCACGTATGGAAAGTAAGTTTGAAGATGTATTATATTTCGACTGTTGGGGAGCCGAACTTGAAGTAGTTGCAATCGCACGTATGGTACCCGGTAGACTTCGTCCCAAATTTAAAATATTAACTTTGTAATTTGACTGTTTCTTTAAATAGTATATTTTTGTTTGCCTCGCCTGCGTCAGTATGTATTTTTTTAGAGACATGGATGTCTTAACAAGGCGTGGTGCGGCTGAAGATTGTAAGCTTACACAGAGTATAATGTTTACTTCACTACACTTAATAATCCTTGACTCAATTTAAATAACACTTCACTGATATAGGGAGCTGTGAGATTCTTTTATTAATTACTTGTACTTTTTAACACCTAAACTGTTTTCGTCTCACACGAATACGTAGTAAATTTCTCGAGGACACATCTCGCGTCCGGTTAGGAACACTGTCTACAACCAACGCGTCCAGTTATGAGCGCTTCTACAAGCAACTGACTTGATTTCTACCGCCTAAATTTGTAAATTTCTGTATTTTAAGTCTCTGTTTAGCTATTCCTAATCCAATAGAATACTTTTATTTAACTAAAGCTTTTCTGGTTTTTGATTGGCTATTTTATAAACTGTCACAAAAATTACATTAGTGTTGCTCCAAGAATGACTAGTAGCATTATTACACTTTCTTAGTCATTATTGCTTCAAAGTTACTTCATTATTAACAACTTTTAACCTATTATTCTCACAGCTACTACATTATTAAATTACGTAATACATTCACATAACATTATTACACATGTATACAATAATATAAACATATACAATGACTGTAATATACACTTTTTATACATTGTTACATACACATATTGCTTTAAGGCGTGCTGTTATTGAATTATATATTATATAATTAGACTGAAATCATTTAAGTGTTAAAAATACTGCCTCAAGCGTACCTTAATGTCTGTCTGTGTTAAATAACATACTACCATCCGAAACAATACCATACATTAGAGTACACCATAACGGAACACTGTACAATCACTGTAGACTTGGTCAATATGCACCTTGCAAAGCATGTTTTTAAAGTAAGCACCGATAATTTTAAAAAAAAAACAACAGGACATTATGTTTCGAATACTTCATTATCATTCTTTACCCAACACTTACACTTCTTCTCTATATAGTCCCGCCTTTATTTAAGCACTTTTCGTAACGGAAAACCAGTTTTGTATGCCTTCGTCAAAGAATGCTGCCGCCTGTGATGAAAGCCAAGTCTGCACTTCTTGTTTCGTATCATCGTCGTTGAAATGTTTTCCACCAAGGAATTTCTTCGGATGAAGATGCAGATGAAAATCGTTTGGTGCCAATGTTTTCTTCCACAATTTGCACCAAATCATCCGTGATCACAGACGTCGGCCGCTCCACGGTTCATCGTGCACATTTTCAGTTCTTCGTTAAACTACCTAAGCCGCTTCGTCACCATTCTATTACTCATTGTTTCCCCATAAACCTCGCACAATTGGCGATGAATGTTTATTGGCGTAAAATTTCTCGCATTCAAAAAACGAATCACTGATCTGACTTCGGGTCGGGTCGGGTCGGGTCGTTCGATTGTTTTGAACATTCCGAAAGTTTTAACAACAGGAAAACACAAAGTAACGATCGCTCACAGCTGTGACTGGCTTCCTAATGAATGGAATAAATGATCGCACATGCTTAAAATGGCGACTGCATTGGCAAAATACTAAAACGGTATTTACTTTAAAAACACGTCTCATAAATGAGAGAACGTAAATAGGGTAGTTAAATTATATTCGAACCCACTCGCGGCCTCTCTCTACTGCGCGAGACAGCCGGCAGTCACCGGGGAAATTACACCGGCAGAGGCGGACTGAAATCCTTACCTTATAGATTCTGGAAATATTGACCTTCTGCTCTCAAACACGCAGCATATCTCGGTTAAATATTCTCGCTCACTCTCCGAAGCTCAGCAGCAGGAATTCTTGTAATGAAATGCCTCATTATGATCAGAAAATTGGAGTGTGGTGTGCGATAAGTGCTAGAAGAATAATAGGGCCCATATTCTTTGATGAAACAGTAAATGCAGAGCGATATCAGAGGTTAATTCTGAGGCCATTTTTCAATCGCTTGACAGAAGAAGAGAAATCGCATGGTTGGTTAAAAGATTCTGCAAGAGCACATAGGCTGCCGAATCATTAGATGCAATAAGAGAGGCGTTTGATGACAGAATAATTAGTGTTGATTTGTGGCCCCCTCGTTGTGGCCTCCTGACATAACGAGTTGTGATTTTTATTTATGGGGTTCTTTAAAAGACAAAGTGTATCGTTCCAATCCTTGCACACTACAGGAACTTAGAGAAAACATTGTGCAAGAAATCACAACAATTGTGATTAGTGTTTGAAACTAAGAATCCCAGGACTTAAAGTACTTACAACATTGTAAGTCGCCATTGGGATATGTCATCTCAATACAGTTTGAAATCTCTTTGTGCTTTACCGGAAAAAATCCAAATCAGTTAGGGAATTTAATGTCATGCCGGCATGTTACCATGGTAGCTCAGTGGCTAGAGCAACTGAACGGAGACAGGGAGATCGGTGGTTCAAATCCCGGCTATGGCATTGAAATTTTCAGTCTTCTGAATCTACCTTTCCTATTCTTACTAAAGCGTATTACTTTTTTTCTATCTACTACATTTTAATCCAAAAATCCTTTGAAGAAATAGCTGCATTGCACATTTCGGTACAATAACAAAGATAACACAAAAATCAAATGTTTAAGAACTGGACGCTATACGCTGGCCTTAAAACTTCGTACTGTTTCAATGGAATCGCGAGAAACAACTGAATGTTGAAAGGACTTCAAACAATAATCAAGAAATTCAATAAAATTCAATTCGAACAATTACTAACAAATATCTCGGAAATGGCTTATGTCACAAAAAGAATTATTTGAAGTAACTTGAATGTTTTAAAGAGATCTACAATTTTTGTATGGTATGTTTTCGTCTCTCGCTTAACGTTTACCAGTTGTACAAGATTATGCAAAATTCCTTCCTAATGAAGCGGACTTCAAAAGTTATGCCCAGAAAATTCAAGATAAAAAGTTTATTTTTCATGTAAACATCTTTAATATATGGTATTTTAATCAAAATCGTTAGTCATTTTTAGAAAATAAACATTTCCGAAAAGGGTAAAGGGTAGTTCGGGTGAGGGATTTTCTTGAAAATCTTTGTGGTGCATCCTTGGAAAACACTGAACTTAAATACCAAGTTTGGTGTTGATCCGATATTTCGTTTTTAGGTTATGCTCTTCATACGTACACGCACGGACCTTTTTCTAATTTTTATTATTCAGGATTCAACATATATTTACGGTGAAATCTCGATATTGAATTTTTGGGGGGAATACTTCCCCTACTTACTACACATAGCAGAGAGAGTAAACAACGAATAACAATGTTCCACTTCAGCAAAGTATAAGTATTTGAAAATTCAAATCAATAAGAAAGATGAGAAGATGGTTTGTTATGTTATTTGCCCCACGTTTTGGGAGCCAATTTGAAGTAAGCGTATCTTTACGTTATTTTCTTCACGCTTTGGGCGTCAATTTGAAGTAGGTCGTATTGAAGGAGTTGTATTATAGTTCAACTGTTGGGGAGCCGAACTTGAAGTAGTAGCAACCGCACGTGTGGTAAACAGTTTCCGGTAGCCTTCGCCCCAAGTTTTAAAAAATATTAACTTTGTAATTTGACTGTTTCTTTAAATAGTATACATTTATGTTTGCCTCGGCTGCGTCAGTATTATTGTTAGAGACATGGATGTCTTCACAGGGTTGTGGTGCGACTAAGAATGTAGGCTTACACAGATTATAATTTTACTTCACTTCTTTTATTAATGCTTGATACGATTTAAATAACACTTCACTGATATAGAGAGCTGTGAGATTCTTTTTATTAATTAATTGCACATTTTAACACGTAAACTTATTTTTCGTCTCGCACGAATACGTATTAAATCTCTCGAGGACGTGTCTTGCGTCCGGTTAGGAACACTGTTTGCAACCAACTGAACAGATTTATACCGCCTAAAATTTGTAAATTTCTGTATTTCAAGACTCAGATTGGCTATTCCTAATCTAATAGAATACCTTCACTTAAGTAAAGATTTTTTTCTGGTTGTTGATTCGCTATTTTTATACTGTCACTAAAATTACATTATTGCTTCCAAGAATCACAAGTAACATTATTAAACTCTCAAACTCATTATTGCCTCAAGGTTACCTTGTTACCTCATTGTTAGTAACTTTTAACCTATTATTCTCACAGCTCCTACATTATTAAATTACGTAATACATTCACATAACATTATTGAACATGTTCACAATAATATAAACATATACAATGACTGTAATATACACTTTTTATATATTGTTACATACACATACTGCTTTAAGGCGGGCTGTTATTGAATTTACATATTACATAATTAGACTGAAATTATTTAAGTGTTAAAAATGCTGCCTCAAAGAATACCTCGGAAATGGTTAATGCCACATACAGTTTATTTGACATAAATTGTATGCTTTAACGAGAACCAAGTTTTTATGTTGTAAGATTGTCTCTAACGTGTTACTAATTATAGAAAAGCCATTCCGAATGAAGAGGACTTTACAGGCTATTCCCAGGAAAATCAAGATATACTTTTATTTGTTAATTATCAAGTTTCGAAATAGGTTTACATGCAAGGCGTAGTTTGCAATGAAGGATGTTCTTTAAAATCTTCACGTTGCATTCTTGTAAGACGCTTTTTCTGGATTCATGGAGTCCAAAAATGTGATATTTTTGTGTGCAATGGAGTACTTCGTCTACTTACTATAGGTAAGCAGTAGAGAAAGTAAAAAAGAATATTTAGGATAAAATTCGAGTACTGAGTACAAGATTGTGTTGAGCAAGAAATGTCATTTTATAATCGCGATTACGTAAGTGAAACTTGTGCCTAATACGAAGCGTGCCAGAGAGATTCTGATAGCAAGCACATCGCGCGGAAGAAGTTGGAAAATCTCGTTTCCCTCCCTTTTCCCATCATATTCTCATTTAGCCGCCCTATCTCCAGCAATCTGTTTGTTTAAGCCCGCCTGCCTACCCCAGCAAACAACTTCCCTACCCCAATCACCAATAGGATATTGTTCTCCCAGGATGAGCCTCATATCTTGCTTAATAAAGTTAACCGAACCGTTTTACGGGATAAAACTTTGATTAGTCTGCAGCTCTGATTTTCGTGGAATAGCACAAAGAGAGCGCTAAACGAGTCAAGCATTAGACACGTGCAAAAGCATCATCCAAGTACAAATTTGAATCGCGTGGAGCAGCTCTGCATAACTCGGACACAAACCTCTTTATAACAGTATAGTACTGTCTTCACCTTTAAAAAAATCCTGTTGCATTCACATGACTTACACCAACCTCTATCTATTAGTGGGTATACAAATTATTCTTACTAAAGCTTATTGCTTTCTCTAGTACTATAACAGGTAGAAGAACTACTACATTTCACCCAAAAATTCGATTCCGAGATTTCACCATAAACATGTGCTTTGAGGTCCCCTGAATCTATAAAAACCTTTTTAGAAAAACGTCCGTGTGAGTTTTTGTGAACAGTATAACTCAACAAAACGTCGGATAAATACCAAACTTGGTATTCAGGTTCAGTACCTTCCAAGGATACGACACGAAGATTTTCAAGAAAATCCCCCCACACCAAACTACCCTATACTCGGAACACTTTTCGAAATTTGTTATTTTCTAAAAAATGGCTTGAACGATTTTGATTAAAATACAATATATTAAAGATATTTACATGACAAATAAATGTATGTCCTGAATTTTCTGGGAATAGCTTGTGAAGTCCTCTTCATTTGGAAGGAATTTTGTATAATCCAGTATAAACGGTAAACGTCAGCGATAGACGAAAACGTACTATACAAAAATTGTAGATCTGTTTCAAGCACACGATTATTCTAAAATAATTTCTACTTTCTCTACTATGTATAGTAAGTAGGAAAAGTATTGTATTCCACCCAAAAATTCGCTATCGAGATTTCACCGGAAATACATATTTTCAGACCCTCTGAATCCAAAAAAAACGCATTTTGGAAACGTGTGCGTGTGCGCTTGCGCGTGTGTGTGAACAGCATAACTCAGAAACGAACAGTCGGATAAACACCAAACTTGGTATTTAGGTTCAGTATCTTCCAGATGCGACACGAAGGTTTTCAAGAAAATTCCCCCACCCCAGATTACCCTTTACATGGAACATTTTTTTCGAAAATTTTAATAGCTCTTAACGACTTCGATTTAAATAATCATATGTTTAAGATATTTTTATGACAAATCAAATGTATATCTAGAATTTTCTGGGAATGTCTCCAAAAGTATTCTTCATTGTCAACGACTTTTGCATAACTGGTAAACCATAAGAGATAGAAAAACTTTTACTGCACAAAAAATGTAGATCGCATTAAAATACACGATTTATGTCATGTACATTTTTGTTGTTGAGTGAACCATTTTCGAGATATTGCTTGTTATTCCTTTAAATTTTCCAATACCTATACTTATTCTCAAATTCATCCTGGTAATGCAAATAAAATGGAATACTCCACATAGCAACCAGCTCTTAAAATATTTGACTATAGCTTAAAGCCTAGCAATTCCCCTTGCATCTACAAGAAAGTTAGCAATAAGATTAACATCTTGATATCTCGATTAACATGAAGCATATGGAGAATAAGCGTTTGTAAAAATACTTTGTACAGGAGTAGAGAAAGTCATGCGAGTGCAACACATCAGATTGTTTGTTGTGTAAGCCGTTTGAGGTATCCGTTTTTAAAGGTTCGTATTGTTCATTTCCTTTTTCTTTTCTTTCTTCCTTTTTTTATTTGTTTGAGTAACGTCGCTTTAACCCGGAGGTCATATCGCAACTGGTCTGGTTTACATTACAACAAACATTGACATTGCATTATTGATAAATATTACAAACCATTGTATAACTGAATTTCTTTTATAAATTGGAGTACATTATAGATATTTCAGTCATTGAGGGCTTCAGAGGGGTCGTTCGGAATTGTAGTATCTAGGGAAATCTATGATTAAATATTGAACAGTCAGGATGCTTTTGACACTGGTCACATGTAGGTGGAGAATCATGTCTTAACAGATGAGAATGTGTTAAATCTGTAGGGCCGATTCGATGGCCTGGTTATGCGGACTTGATTAGGTCGTCAGAGGCGTATGATCAGAAACCTGGAAAACCCGGCGAAGGGCGATGGATTTTTTCGGGCGTAAAACTCTTTAGCGTGGCCTCTTTCGGAAGAGCAGTAAAGAAGCCGGTGGTGCCGCGTCGTAGATTTGCGGCACGTAAAAGAACCTCAAGCCTGATAGAGGCCTCTGAGAAAAATTACCGGTCTTTCACGCCCAATATAGAATGGGACGCTAAGGACCACAGCAGTTAAAGAGCGTCCATTAATAAAACAATTTCAAGAAACCTGAAATTAAGTGTAAGACACACAGCTTGGTGACTGCTGTTGAAGGAAGAGCGCTAATCACGTTTCCACTTCTGCAGGATGGTCATTTTAATATGTTTCTGAAAATCCTAGTGTGGGATCTTGTGAAAGACATGTGAATGTATCGTATCAGCTTCTTTATTCAGGCAGCTTCTAAAGTGGTTTTTTTTTCTCGATGAAATCACGGTATCCAATTCTTTGATGAAATACAATACTACTTCTACTTACTATAGGTAAGTGGTAGAAAAATTAACAAAAGAATAAAAAAGCATTATAAGGCCTGGATAAAATAATGCGAACAGGTCGTAGTAAAGGATACTAAAGCTATCTTTGAGTTTCCTTCGTCGCAATTGTTGATTCACAGAGAATGCGCACAAAAACAAAAGCCTGTCATGTTCATACAAGCAATATCATAGATGGCCATGATGAAACAGCTAAATCTTGGAGGCAAACAGAAGACAAAGACATCTTAAGAGATATTCGGTTGCCTTCTGAGCTAAGGTTCACACGTTTTTACTTTATGTACCACATTTCATTAAAAAATTATATATTGAGATTTCAACGAGTACATATTTGGATCCACAAATAAAAAAACAATCTGTGTATGTTTATTTGAACAGCACAAATGCAAGTGCATTTAAAGGTATTTAAGTTAAGCCCAAAGATCCACACGAACATTATCATCAAAATCCCTCACCCCAAACTACCCTTTATGGAAATTTGTTCGTTATTTTTTATTTTCTCAAAATGGCTATTGTGATTTTGATTAAAATACTAAAGGTTTTAGATATTTACATGACTAATAAAATACATATCTTCAATTTTCTAGGAATAGCCTAACAAGTCGCTTCATTCGGAATGAATTTTGTATGACTGGCAAACAATATGAGATAGATAAAATAGAAACTGGTTGCTTTAACGTGTATATTATATATCCAGTAGCTTTCTTTCTTATATTCTTATTATAGGTTCGATTTTTCAGTATTTTATATATTTTATGCTGTCATTACTTTGTATGTCTGATGTCGTGAAAAGAGTATGGCATTTCAAATCCAGTAAATAGAGAGCCGCATTTTAAGTATTTTACTATTGCTTCATCCTCGTATTCACTTTTGTACCTGCAACGAAATGCGAAATGAAAGTATTTCAGGAAATTTCTATCTCGTTTAATATGAAGTATGGAGAAGAACAAGATTTTTTAAAGGATAATTTGTAGAAGAGAGAGAAAAATAAACGATATCGTAGAGACATTCATGTGAATGTTTTCCACCATATTCACTTATTTAATTTGGTATAAATAAAGTTTTTACAAACCAGTCCAAACTCATATTCCGTATTTTAAATATTCTAAAAGGTATTGATTTAAATGGATGACATAAATGTTTGAAAAATAAAAATGGTGTATTTATTTGCCTGCAGGTTAGGCCTGGCGCCAAACAGCAACGTTTGGGTGGGCGCCTGGTGGATAGGCTTCCTGCTTGCGGCGGCGATGTGCGTGGTGTTGGCTGTACCCCTACTAGCTTTTCCTCCGGCTTTACCAGGTGAGTCAGTGATATTGGCATAAATATATTATTGGCTCATTAATAAACTTCGTTAGATGTATATTTTTCCCTACTTGGGGGAAGTGTTGTATTCCACCCAAAAATTCAATTCCGAGGTTTCACCTGAAATACGTATTTTGGGATTCCCTGAATGAAAAAATAAGTATTTTTATAAAAGGTATGTGTGTTTCTGTGAACAGCAGAACTAAAAAAAATCTGATGTGATACATTCACATGACTTTCTCTACTCCGCATCGTTTATTAGTGGATATACAAAGTATTCATACTAAAGCTTATCTACTTTTATCTACTACATTTTAACCCAAATAGACCTTTGCAGAAATGGCTACATTACACATTTCGTTATAGATACAAAGGAAACAGCGATAGTCAAATGTTTAAGTACTGAACGCTAAATGCCAGCCTTTAAATTCCATACTGTTTCCATGCAATCACAAGAAACAACTGAATATTGAAAGGACTTTAAGAGAATGACCAAGAAATGAAACTTTAATAACAGATATTTCGGATATAGTTTATGCCACAAAAAAACTTACTAAAAATAAATTGTGTGTTTTAATGAGATTTGCATTTGTTGTGTATATTTTCGTCTATCGCTTAACCTTTACTACTTATTCAAGATTATACAATGTTCCTTCCGAATTAAAAGGACAATCACAGGCTATTCCCAGAAAATCAAGATATACACTTTGTCATGTAAATATCTTTCATATATGGTATTTTAATCAAAATAGATAGGGCAATTTTTATAAAAATAAACAATTTCGAAAAATGTTACACGTAGTTTCGGGTGGGGATATTTTCTTGAAAATAGATCTTTGGAAGATGCTGAACCTAAATACCAAGTTTGGTGTTTATCCGACTTTTCGTTCACTGATACCCGCACACAAACCTTTTTCTAATTTTTTTTTTAATCAAGGCGTCTCAAAACATTCTCGGTATTGAACTTTTTGGTTGAATTCAATACCTTCTTTACCTACTATGTACGTGATAGATAAAGTAAAAACTAAAATTAAATACAAAACTTCACATTTAACATCATCTTGCAAGGATGTGACACGAAGTTTTTCATGAAAATCCCTCACCCCAACATACTCTTTATAGAAAAAATTATTTTTATTTCTGATTTTTTATTTTTCCAAAAATGGATGTAGTGGCATACATTAAAGTATCATATTTTTAAGATATTTACGTGAAATGTCTATCTTGAATTACTTGTGTATAGCCTGCGAAGTCCTGTTCATTTGGAGTGACTTGCGTATAACTGGTAAACCGTAAGAAATAGTCTTATATCCAAAAAATTTAGGTCTCATTTAAGTACACAATTTATGTGGAATTAACAATTTCCGAGATAGTCCTTGTTATTGGTTTGAATTTTTAAATAGTTATGTACTTTTCTTATAGCAAATCGCCATTCTTTTTTTTCCTTGGTTGTGGAAAGAGCATAGAATTTCAAAGACATCGCATAGCGATGCGGTCTTTATACCTACAACGAAATGTGTAAATCTGTCTTAAGAGCTTATCTGGATTAATGAAAAGTAAACAATAAGATTTTGTAAGAGTGAATAGGTAAATCACGTGAATACATTACATCAGATTTTATAGGAGGAATGTAGAATTTTTGTTAAGATTTATTTTCTTTGAGTTAGCGTTATGATCAATAGTTTGTAATGTACAGTGCTTTTCCTTCACATTGAGGCCATGCTCGCGCTCCGGCTGCCACAGTTAAGACTCCCGCCGAAATAGTTATAATATCCCTGCAACCTCCTCACGTTCTCATAGTCAAAATTACAATGATAATAAGCACATACCTTATCATAAGATATGTTGACAATTTGCCCCCTATCCCCATATTTCAAAGGAAATTTTCATTTACACAGAGTTCAATATCCAAAACTGAGTAAATTTCTCGCCTGTTGTTTTGTTTTAGTTCTTAGAATGTATGCTGGTTTGCTGCATACAACTTTATTTTTCATCTGATCACTAGAGTTGTGTAAAGTTCTGTAATTGGATTTTGCGAAATGTCAAGGATAGAGTAATTATTCAAGCTTAATATTCTTTTCTGAAGAAGCATGGTTGTATTTATATGGCTATGCTTGGTCGCAAAGTAACACACATTGGAGTACAGAGAAACGCGATTTTATACACGAGATTCCCTTGCATAACGTGAAAATTTGTGTGCAGTATACGCATACAGAATAATAGTACTGTATTTTTTTTAACAAACAATAAATGTTTGGCGAAACAGGAATGACTTATTTACACCAGTTTTTGAAGAACTGACCGGCGTTGATGTCGCTCTGGATGTTTCTACCAAGACTTCGTTACCGCGCATACGGCTGATGAGTCATTGTATTTAATTTGGAAGTTTTTTAAGATAAGAAGGATAATTTGTAAATAATTATGGCCCTTAGATCCCCTGATTTTGTATGATTTTTATCTAAGGCGGAACTTGAAAAATAAGGTGTGTGCAACAAATCCCACACATTGGAAGAGCTGAAAAACGCTTCAGGCAGGGAATTTAACTCTCCAGTGTAATGAAAAGTTACTAAAAATATGACGGAAATATTGTTGCATGTTGGGGTGAAGGCCAAACTGTTACAGAAAAAGGAATTAATTTAGATCACCCCAACACGCACATGGGGTGGCGTAACTCGCTGGCGGCGAAAGTACGGGACCTTGGTGTGGAATTAAGGGGAAGGCGTGGGTTTTATGCTATGCTGAAAAATTACATAACACACTACCTTTACATACCTGAAATTTATTCACAACACGTCTAGCGACTACATACTGAACAAAGGAAAAATGGAGGGAGGTGCCACTAAACCGTAGACCGGTCACACACACGTCTGGCTCCAACGAGCACTTCCACTAGAGTCACGCTATCTTACCCCAATCAACCGTGTCTAGCCGAAGCCAGACAAGGTTGACGTCATACCAGACAACTTCAAAAAAGAGCTTTCCCTTTGGCGTGGTCCTCACCGTTAAACCGAAATATTACTAAAGAAACACAACAATGCTACGTCTGGTAGCAACAATACAGCACAACAGTGCGTCTGGTAATGACAATAAAATTAATAATACGCCACAATATGTGGATAGAAAAGGACATTTCCAACATCTCATATGATAAGGTACGTGCTTATTATCATTGTAATTGTAACTACAATTGGGTCAGTTGCGGGTATATTATAACTGTTTCGGCGGGAGTCCAAAGCCGCGCGAGCAGCTGTGAGGTGGCCACAGTGTGAAAGAAAAGCACTGTAAAAGTGTTATTAGAGTACGAATTTAATGTTTTTGGAGTATCATCTGCACTCTATTATGTGATGGACCAATAAGACAAGTTCTCGCGTTGCAGGAGCTGCAGCTCTACAAGCCAAGAAGGTATCCGAAGCCCACGGTAACTCCCGCACGGAGGCGTTCAGCAAGATCCGCGAAATGCCACGTGCTCTCCGGCAGCTGATAGCCAACCCCACGTTCTTCTTCCTGAATCTGGCAGGAGCCAGCGAAGGTCTGCTCATCGCCGGGTTTGCAGCCTTCCTGCCCAAACTGATAGAGAACCAGTTCAGTGTGAATGCCAGCTGGGCGGCTCTGCTTATGGGTAAGTGGTCAGTTTATTCCTCAATTTAATCTGTGCTATCACGATCTCATGGTCGTAGGCTTTCTCTCACTATTACCTAAAAGCATGCTTGGTCGGTAGTTTAGTTTTAAAGCACTCCTCTTCCTATCATACAGAGCCTTGTTTGGACGCGTGGCCGTTAACGAGGAATTGCCTGCCCTGCCCTGCCCTGCCCTGCCCTGCCCTGCGCTCTTTCTAACCGGTTCTCTTCCCTCTCCGTGTGCCGGCTAATCAGTTGATGCAAGTCTGTGCTGTACGTTTTGAGACTACCTGTTTTAGTGTTGCAGTGCGTTAGTGCTGTTATAATGCTGAAAAGCACTTCAGCACACAGAATCTTTATGCACTATTTCTATGTAACAAAGTCCTGTAGAGAAGTGAACGACGATTTATAAACAGATTCCCTGCTTTTCGAGCGCATCACAGAGAAAGGGTATGTAATCTTGTGTATTGATTTAGGGAAACGAAATATATACTTGATAGGAAACCTAAAGTAAATCGCCGATTCTTACAGATAAAACACTCGACAACATTCAAGTAAAGTTGGAACGAAATCCAAAGAAATCTCTTAAGAAAGCTTGCACAGGAATCATAGGCTTGGATTGCCACTAAACTTTTAAAATTCAAACCCTATAAGAAGACTCAGGAAATGCAACCAGCGATAGTGTGAGTAGAGTTAATTTCTGCAATTGTGCTCTGGATAATGTTAATGATTGCTCTATTGACCCACGTTTACCTTTTTTACAGACAAAGCATGTTTTTATTTATATGGTCATGAAGACTTAGTTAATGCAAATTTTGTTAAAAGATGCGAGAGATGTGTAGGGACACAAGGGCATCATTTCCAACATCATCTATGAAGAAGGTGTTTAGTTATTGAAGTTATAATTTGCATGGGAAATCTATGCACTTCAATTTAAGAGACTATGAATATCGGACACTCCTCCGGCAAACAGCGCGTTTCCGTTTTCCCCACCAAGAAAAGAATTCCCGTTAGGCCGGCCACGCGTTCTAACGAAGGCTCTGTACTTCCCTCAAATACACAGCATAAGAAAATAAATGCTACAGGGTTCACTGGTAGCTAGAAGGATAATTTGGGAGTTTGTTAATATACCTGTGTAGAAGCGCTTTATTTACGTGCTATGGTCACTGAAATATGGAGGAGGACGTAGGCAGTACGGATCACAAAAGATAGGAAGTAAGTAAGAAAGAAAACTGAAACATACTGAGTAAACAGATAACATTTCAATCAAATACTGAAGATGTTCAGAAAGGCCGCCCCAACTTCGATACATTTTGTGCATAGCACAGTTATGTAACGAAAAGTTCAAACTCTGATGTACAGAGTGTCTGCGGACATCCACGAGGGTTTTTGTAAGCCATAAGCTGTCTCACTTAAACGCCCTCCAATCTTGGAAACACGGTGTGGGCTGAGTGATGTCTGTGGCGGTAACGTTGTTGATAAACAGTCTGGAAGCCGCTCTTTTATTATTCCGGGCTTCCCGTAGATGAGAAGTATCCCGGCCGTACAAGGTTACAATTATTCATTCCCACTTGACAATAGCGACACACATTGTAGAGCATGAAACCACTAATACCGTCAATACTATCGTTGGTTTAAGGTATGGCGTGCATTACGTAACAGCTGATGCAATAAAATAACATGAATGCGACGTCTACTCTTGTCGCGGAGTCTACTGTTTATTCACTTATAGTTATCCCTCTACCGTTTCGGAGGTTCTAACGCGTAAACAAAGACTTTTTGGACATAGTTTTATAAATAAAAAATCTTGATGTGTTACACTCACATGACTTTCTTAACTCTTGTACAAACTATTTTTACAAACTCTTATTCTCCAACTATTTCATATTAATCGAGATAAACATTTGCAGAAACAATATTTTGACATGCAAAGGGAATTACATTTTACACGCGACCAGTTCTAAAAATATTTGACTATCGCTTAAGGCGTACCATGTTCCTCTTGTTTTATATTTGCAAGGGCAATATAGAAATACAGTAGCTTTTAAGCATCGACATATCTCTTAATAGCTGGCTGCTAGATGCAGCACCATTCTCTTTGCCACAGATTAATACTCTTTGCATATCCAAGACAAAAAAATGAATAACGAATTCCCATTTGAGAAAATAAGTATTGAAAAATTTAAGGGAATAACAAGCAATATCTCGAAAATGGTTCACTCAACAAAAAAGTATATGGACATAAATTGTGTATTTTAACGCGATCTACATTTTTTGTGTAGTAAAATTTTGTCTATCTCTTATGGTTTACCAGTTATGCAAAAGTCGTTCACAATCAAGAATACTTTTGGAGACATTCCCAGAAAATTCGAGATATACATTTCATTTGTCATGAAAACATCTTAAACATATGATATTTTAATCAAAATCGTGAGAGCCATTTTTGAGAAAATTAAAATTTTCGAAAAATGTTCCATGTAAAGGGTAATCTGGGGTGGGGGAATTTTCTTGTAAACCTTCGTGTCGCATCTCTGGAAGATACTGAATCTAAATACAAAGTTTCGTGTTTATCCGACTGTTCGTTTCTGAGTTATGCCGTTCACAGACAGACACACACGCGGACATGTTTCCAAAAATGCTTTTTTTGGATTTAGAGGTCTCAAAACATATATTTCTGGTGAAATCTCTGTATCGAATTTTTGGGTGGAATAAAATACTTCTTCTACTTACTATACGTAGTAGAGAAAGTAAAAAATTATCGAATAGTTCACCCCGAGATTTGTAACATATATGTTTTACACCTGTAAGTATCATAGATTGCCTTACAGCTTCCGAAATCCACCAAATTTTATTTTCAATCATATAGTACTCAGACATTTTTAAAAATCATCGCTACCTTAATTTTCAGCGTCTTATAGACTAAATCCAGGACAGAGGACAGAGGACAGATTTGTGTACCTGATCTGTAGTAATAGACGAAAACTACATAACATTCTAAGACAAAAGTACCCCTACTCATATGTACACCCCCTTATGTACAAATGTTCACCAATCTGGACAAAGGTTTGTACGCTTATGTTTCAGGTTTGAGTGAAAATGCAGGATACTCGCAACTTTCAAAATCATCACATATCCTTGTTTTCAACCCCTTTCCTACAGAATGCTCTCGTGCAATGCCTGGTAAGAAGCTAGTTTGGTGCATACTTAACCGCCCCGGGGAAATTCTCTTTAGTAATACCAGAATTGCTAAGAGTTTTTAGGTAAATAATTATCTAATGAAAATAAACATCTGCTTGAAAGCTGAATTAAATTATCTAAAAGTATAAGCAACAGGGGGATTCGGTAAGATAATTACAATACAAAGATGATCGCTTTTTGTGCTTCCAGTATAATCCTGAGGTGGCTTGCCTGTTTCATTTTTCTGAAAATATGCACTAATTTTATTATATCTTATCCAAAGCAAAACAGAAGTTAAAATTAATGTATGTACTTTAAACTGTTATTATAATGTCGTATGTTCATTTGTTTTACTTTCCCTACCAACATAGTAGTTAGAGAAGGCTTTGTATTCCACCCATAAATTCGATACCAAAGGTGAGTTATATTTATGGACGCGCTTTAACTGCTGTGGTCCTTAGCGTCCCATTCTATATTGGACGTGAAAGACCAGTAATTTTGCTCTTTATCAGGCTTGAGGTTCTTTTACGTGCCGTAAACCTAGGACACAGTACCACCGGTTTTACTTCCCTTCCGAAGGAAACCATGCTAAGTATTTTTACGCCCGAAAAAAAACATCACCCTCTGCAGGGTTTCAACCCGCGACCTTGGGAACTAGAGGCTAGCATGGTAATCACTACACCACGGAGGACGGCAAGTCGATACCGACATGTATTAACTGAAATACATGTTTTGAGGCCCCTGAATCCAAATAAAGCATTTTTAGAATCGTGTGCGCGTGCAGGTACGCGCGCGTTTGCGTGCGTGCGTGCGTGTGTGAGAAAGCATAACTCAAAAACAAAAAGTCGGTTAAATGTATCTTTCAAACATGTGACACGACTATTGTATGGTAAATTTTTCCATATAATATATACAGAAACTTGTTATAAGGAAAATATTTCGCAGTTTTTATTTCCCAAAAAATGTCTAACGATTTTGAATAAAATGCATATATTAAGAATATTTCATGACAAATAAAATGTATATCTTGAATTTTCTGGGAATAGCCTGTGATGTCCTCTTCATTTGGAAGGAATTTTGTATAATCTTGTATAACTTGTAAACGTCAAGCAATAGAGGAAAATCTACCACAAAGGAATGTAAGTCTCTTTAAAAAAAAACAGTTTATTTCAAATAATTTTTGTGGCATAAGCCGTTTTTGAGATATCCGCCATTAAAAGTTCGAATTGTTCATTTCTTGGCCATTCTCTTAATGTCTTGACAACTTCAGTTGTTTCTCCGATTGTTTGGAAGCAGTACGGAATTTTAAGGCCAGCATATAGCGTGCGGTTCTTAAGCTGTTCTCTTTGTATCTATAACGAAATGGTAATGTAGCTATTTCCGGAAAGGTTTATCTGGATTAAAATTAGGTAGATAGGAAAATAAAGCTTAGTAAGAATAGTTTGTATACTAACTAATAAGCCATAGAGGGTAGAGAAAGTCATGTTACTGTATAACATCAGGTTATTTAATTATAAAATGCATGACAATAGGCTTCCTAGGTATCTAGTTGAATCGAAGTAGAGATTATAGGAAGAAAAATGAATGTAGGAGAAAAACTCTGATGTATTACACTCATGTGACTTTCTCTACTCTTGTACAAACTATTTTTACAAACGCTTATTCTCCATATGATTCATGTAATGTTGCTAATTTTCTTGTAGATGCAAGGGGAATTGGTAGGCATTAAGCGATAGTCAAACGTTTTTAGAGCTGGTTGCTATGTGGAGTATTCCATTCTCTTTGCATTACCAGGACAAAAAAATGAATAACGAATTCCCATTTGAGAAAAAGTATAAGTATTGGAAAATTTAAGGGAATAACAAGCAATATCTCGAAAATGGTTCACTCAACAACAAAAAAAGTATATGACATAAATTGTGTATTTTAACGCGATCTACATTTATTGTGTAGTGAAATTTTGTCTATCTCTTATGGTTTACCAGTTATGCAGAAGTCGTTCACAATGAAGAATACTTTTGGAGACATTCCCAGAAAATTCAAGATATACATTTTATTTGTCATGAAATATCTTAAACATATGATATTTTAATCAAAATTGTTAGAGCCATTTTTGAGAAAATTAAAATTTTCGAAAAATGTTCCATTAAAGGGTAATCTGGGGTGGGGGATTTTCTTGAAAACCTTCGTGTCGCATCTCTGGAAGATACTGAACCTAAATACCAAGTTTGGTGTTTATCCGACTGTTCGTTTCTGAGTTATGCTGTTCACAGACAGACACACACACACACACGGACATGTTTCCAAAAATGCTTTTTTTGGATTCAGGGGGTCTCAAAACATGTATTTCCGGTGAAATCTCTGTATCGAATTTTTGGGTGGAATACAATACTTCCCCTACTTACTATACGTAGTAGAGAAAGTAAAAATAACTATGTTATTAGTTCTTGAACACCACATTTGAAACTACCGTTAAATACGCTTCTGTGTGGTGATTAACTGATTAAGCATCAATGAGAGACGGTGCATTGGCCGAAAGCCGTTCGCGTGTAGTTACCTAGAGAAGCGTGATAAGTAACAGAAATGTTCGTCCAACATTCTAAAAATTAGAGGCGTTGAGAAACACTTAACACCTTCTTGTATCTATGGTATACAAGACATTGCGTTACCTCTGGGTAACGCACGTAGTCTGAAATTAAATCAAAAAGAGCTGAGCGTAAATCCTTTTGAAACGAAGTTACGTCTTCCGTAAACATAATAAAATTTTGTGGGAAGTGTTTTTCAGGTGATAAAGTTTAAAATGATTTCGTTGCAGCGGCGGGCCTGGGGCTGTCGCTGAAGAAGCGCTCTCAGATAATCCGACCTTGCTCTGCCCTTAGGGCCAAGGAGGGAAGATAGCGAATCCATTCCCATCCCCTTCTTCTTCCTCTCATATTCCTGAGAGAAAATCCTCCCCCTCTCGTCTTTATTTGTGTTGATGGTATCACCTCTCTTCATTTAGGTCTACGCAACACAGGGCACGTGGAAACCTGATAACAAAGAAAGCAAGTGATCAACCTCAGGAAGCCAATAAATATAACCCTCGATTGTCATCTGATATCCTTATTAGATGCCCTCACTACTGCTTTTCCTTACAAGGGCGACACTGACAATTCTTATAAAATCAAACTATGATCAGTTTTAAAAAAAATTTAATTATTTTCCTTTTTTGCTTTCTCTACTACGTATAGTAAGTAGGGATAGTATTGTATTCCACCCAAAAATTAGATACCGAGATTTCACCGGAAATATATGTTTTGAGATCCCTGAATCCAAAAAAAGCATTTTTGGAAACATGTCCGTGTGTGTGTGTCTGTGAACAGCATAACTCAGAAACGAACAGTCAGATAAACACCAAACTTGATATTTAGGTTCAGTATCTTCCACAGATACGACACGAAGGTTTTAAAGAAAATCCCCCCACCCAGATTACCCTTTACATGGAACATTTTTCGAAAATTTTAATTTTCTCAAAAACGGCTCTTACGATTTTGATTAAAATATCATATGTTTAAGATATTTTTATGACAAATGAAATGTATATCTTGAATTTTCTGTAAATGTCTCCAAAAGTATTCTTCATTGTGAACGACTTTTGCATAACTGGTAAACCGTAAGAGATAGACAAAATTTACTACACAAAAAAACGTTGATCGCGTTAAAATACACTATTTATATCATATACATTTTTGTTGTTGAGTGAACCATTTTCGAGATATTGCTTGTTATTCCCTTAAATTTTCCAATACTTAAACTTTTTCTCCAATGTAAATTCGTTATTCATTTTTTTATGTCGTGGACATAAGAGAACGGAATTCTCCACACAACAACCAGCTCTTATAAGATTTGACTATTGCTTAAAGCCTACCAATTCCCCTTGCATCTACAAGAAAATTAGCAATAAGGTTAACATCTCGATTAACATGAAGCATATGGAGAATAACCGTTTGTAAAAATAGTTTATACAAGAGTAGAGAAAGTCATGTGAGTGTAACACATCAGATTTTTTTCAAAATACTCCCCTTCAATATTAATACATTTTACATTCGATGAAACCAGTCCTTAAAGCAATGATGCCACTCTTCCCGAGACACTTCAGAAACCAGGTTTTTATAATGTTCTACTGCTTCATCTGATGATGAAAAAGTGATTCCACGCATTTTATCTTTAATTTTTGGAAACAAAAAGAAATCACAAAGTGCTAGGTCAGGGCTGTATGGTGGAGGGTCTATGGTGCTGGCCGTTAGGGCATCCAGATACTCAGTTGTTAGTTTTTCTGTATGTGACTATGCGTTGTCGTGATGTAACATTGTTTTCCTTTTGGATGTTTTTCATGAACTCTCTCAAAATTTTGCTGTAAACAGACATTTGTGTACCAATCGGCAGTAACGGTATGACTTATCCTTTAATGCTATAGTAGCAATGTGGTTCATTTTAGAAAAAAGAAATAGCAACGATCTTCTTACCAGTACTGCAAATTCGTCAGACATTAGTAGGCTTACGTTCTGTTCAAAAGACCATTGAGCTGATTGACTTTTCTTTTCAGGATCATAACAATAAATCCAAGATTCATCACCAGTAACGATATTCCAAACCAAATTTTTCCAGAAGATTTCTGTGCGAATCAATGCGTTATATTGTGTTTGATCGGGAGTCAATTTGTGTGGAATCCATAGACAGCAAAGTTTTCTCACGTTTAACTAATGATATGAAATGTTTTGGATTTGACTCGCACCAAAACCCAGTGTCTCTCGAATAAATTCGTAACATGTCCGTCGAAGTTCTTCAAGCATTGCTCGAATAGCGGCAATATTTTTATCAGTAACAGCAGTTTTTGGGCGTCCTTCATGAAATTCAAAGAAAAAAAACGATCTCTTTTGAATTCGTTATATTAATTATAAATTGTTGCTCCTTCATTAATTAAATCCCTAAGCCGACCTTCACATTTTTTAGGCGTTAATGACGATTTAAAATCGTAAAAAAATCATATCCCGGAAATGTTCTCTAGTCAAATTAATTTTTGGGTGAAAAGAAAATCTTTAAATGATGATAATTAATAAACTATTAGAGAAAATCGAACAAACTACACAGCATTCCACCTGCAAAGTATTTGAAAGTAGCTATCACATAGAAAAAAAAATTCATAAAGATCATGGTCCCGTGTTCGATTCCCGTAGACGATCCACTCTGTTCTTGGGTTTTTCGTAGTTTTTTCTGGTCATTAGGCAAATGTGAGGAGGTTTTTCTTCTACCACGATTTCCTTAACCTCATTTCCCTTTTATTTCGTTTCCTTCTTCTGTTTCTATGTTTCGTGGCGCGAGGCGGTGCCGGACAGATGGCGCGGATGCTTGCCCCAAGGAAAGATTATTCTTTCGTGGACACCAGAGGGCTGCCGGTTACAAGGTCGTTCATCGCCCTCTCTAAGCAACTCCAGTAGTGGGTCGGGACTTTCGCATGTCTCTGTGGTCTGTCTGCCTTCGGCTGTAGCCTCCTGTGGTTCCTTCACTTTATCCCTTACTAGGGGAGAGGGTTAATCACAATAAATACAGGTAGTCACAGACGACTGACATTTCACTGAAAACACTTGAGGCACTCCGACTTTCTTTACACACTCTATTACAAGCTGTTCTTAAAAAAAAGCTTATTCTTCCATCTCATTCTTGCTAATCGAGGTAAACATATGCAGTAATGTTTTCATTACACATTTCGTTGCTGGTACGAGCGCTGTCCCAGAAGTCTCCGAACTAACAAAGAAAACGCAAACATTTTGGGAAAAAATATCTTTATTTCTCTACATAGGCTTGTTTCGGCTCGATACACTTTTCGCAGCGATGTTCAATAGCTTCGATACCCTGTTTATAGTGAGAACCTCCGAGTTCTACAAAATAGCCATCAAATGCAAACTCCACCTCTTCATTGTTGGTAAATCTTTTACCACCAAGCCATTTCTTCAACTTTGGAAACAGGAAATAATCAGAGGGGGCGAAGTCTGGTGAAAAGGGTGCATGAGGAAGCAATTCGAACTTTAACTCTTTGATTTTGGCCATGGCGATAATGGATGTGTGAACTGGTGCATTGTCTCGATGAAGCAGAACCTTCTTTTTCACTAAATGCCCCCGTTTTTGCCTTGATTTCACCATTGAAATGTAGTAATAAGTTTGCATAATACTCGCCATTGATTGCTTATCCTTTTTGAAGATAACTATCCTTCACGCATCCCAAAATCTGACGCCATGACCTTGCCTGTAGATGAAACTACCTTCGCCTTCTTTGGAGCAGATTCTCTGCATTCAGTCCACTGTTCCTTCATCTCAGGTGTGAAGTGATGGACCCATGTTTCATCAATGGTTATAATCGACGCAAAACCTCTGCTTTATTACAGCGAAACATCGCCATACACTGGACTGAAACATCCTCACGACGCTGTTTTTGTTCCATTGTGAGTAAACGCGGCACCCATCTTGCGCACAGCTTTCTAACGTCTAAATTTTCAGTCAGTATGCGATGTACAACACGTTTTGGAAATGCCTTTGATGTCTGCTAGCTCGTACACTTTCAGTCGACGATCATCCAATACCATTTTATGGATTTTCTTCGTAATTTCTGGCGTGGCCACCTCATTTGGTCGACCACTGCGATGTTCATTTTGGCAGCTCGTACGACCTCGCTTAAACTCTGACACCCAATATTTTACTGTTGTAAACGAAGGAGCAGACTCCCCCAGAGTAGAATCTTGCTCATCTTTAATATTAGTTGGACTAAGATCTTTCAAATAAAGGCATTGTATCACATAACGATGATCAGTTTTATCCATGTTTACAAATTTGCTGAGTGTTCACTGTTGATGGCTGGCATCGTCAAACTCAAGCTTTATAAGATTGGTACTATCTACCATAGTCATTTGTTTGAAACAACCACCACTATCTATACGTCAGGTCGGGTACTTCTGGGACTGCCCTCGTATAAGGATACAGTAGGCTTTAAACGATAGACAAATCTTTTAAAAGCGGCGCTTTGTAATGGTTTTGAAATTCGTTCTCTTTGCATGACCACAAGAAAAAAAGTATAACGTATTTGCCAATTCAAACCAATTATAAAGAATACTTCGGAAATAGTTGCTGTCACTAAAAAGTTGACACAAATTGTATGTTTTAACGATAATTAAATTTTTGTACAGTAGGTTTTGGTCTGTCTCTTGCAGTTTACAAGTTATACAAAATTTATATGAAGAAGACCTCACAGGTTCGCAGAAAATTTAAGATATGCATTCTATTTGTCATGCAAATATCCTAAACAAGTGGCATTTTCATTAAAACAGCAGACATTTTTAAGAAAATCAAAAAGAATAACAACTTTTGCATATAAAAGGTAGTTTGGAGGTGCAGAATTTTCTTAAAAATTAGGTGTCGCATTCCTGGAAGATACTGAACTTAAAATATACGAAGTTTGATATTTATCTAAGATTTTATTTTCACTTCTTCTACCACGCATTTAGTTGGTGGAGAATGTATTCTATATCGAGATTTCAACGTAAATGCATGTTTTGAGGGCCCCTGAATCCAAAATCATTTTAGAAAAAGGTTGTGTGTGCGCGTCTGTGAATAGTATAACTCGAAAGCGAGAAGTGGGATAAACATCAAAATTGGTACTTAAGTTCATTCCAAAGATGCAAAACGAGGATTTTCAAAAAAAAAATCCCCACACCAAACTGGATATCCTTTTTTTTAAAAAATGACTAACGATTTTAATTAAAATACCATATATTAAAGATATGTATATGACAAATAAAATGTATATCTTGAATTTTCTGGCAATAGCCTGTGAAGTCCTTTTCATATTGAAGGAAATTTGTACAATTTTGTAGAACTGATAAACGTTAAGGGATAGGCCAAAACGTATTAAACAAACAATGTAGTTCTCCTTAAACGCATAACTTATTTCAAATAAGTTTTTTGTGGCATAATCCGTTTCTGAGGTGTCCCTTATTAATGTTTCGAATTGTTCATTTCTTGGTCAAGATCTGGGAACAATTCGACCACCTTCTCTACAGTTCGGATTTGGCACCAAGCGATTTTTTTTTTCAGCTGAAGAAATTCCTTGATGGAAAACATTTCAACCACGATAATGTTGCAAAACAAGATGTGCGGACTTGGTTTTCGTCACAGGCGGCATCACTATTTGACGAAGGAATACAAAAACTGGTTTCCAATACAAGTACGTGAATAACGGCGGTGACTATGTGGAGAAAAGTATTTGGAAAATAAGGATATGTTATTTTTTAAATTATTGGTATTTACTTTAAAGACACGCCTCGTACTTCAGATTTTCGTTTTTATCGACAATAGATAACAGGATTTTTTTTTGTATGTTGATATTTCAGCATTTCCCGTTATTCGAAAGACTTTGGGGTGAGTCATCATTTATGTCAAGAGGAGGGGATGCCCAGATCTTACACGCTTGTAACCCGCCACATTAAGAATGCAAAAAAAAGGGAAGAGCGCTATACACCAGATATATTGTTACAATGAGACCTTCTTTGAGGTTTACAAAATTGCCCACTCGAAATTCTTCTCATAATGGAACGCCCATTTCGCGGGAAACCGCCACTACGCGACATCCCCGAGCCCATCCATATTTCAGCGGCAGCAAATCTCTTGCCATTGTCTGGGGGTCTTCGCCACACTCTATGAATTACATCCAGCCACGCGCCGAGCAAAACAAAAAGAAGAACTGTTTCGATATGA
Organism: Deroplatys truncata; assembly: GCA_030765065.1. Taxonomy (NCBI): domain Eukaryota; kingdom Metazoa; phylum Arthropoda; class Insecta; order Mantodea; family Mantidae; genus Deroplatys; species Deroplatys truncata. Next base: position 50,253,637 of record CM060986.1, read on the forward strand.
AATGGTACGTGCTTGGAATATTGTTTATCCCGGAAACAATTCTTTTGAAGTACCTCTTCGTGTGGGCTTAGGCAGTTGACGAGATAAGGGATCTAGGGTCTCTCTGGGGAGACGGTAAGGCGGTCTTCCTTAAACATATTCAGTACTGGTTTCGATAAGCTCGTCTCTGCAGGATTTACTGACTCAACTTGGTAAACATTGCAATTCAAAAATATAGCTGAAAGAAGGGGATATGCCCTAACCACTGTTCCGAGAATATGACGGTCAGTTTTTACTTTCTCTACAGGAAATACTGTATTCTACCCAAAAATTTTAAACGGAAATATGTGTTTTAAGCTTCACAGAGTCCAAGAAAGGTATTTTAGAAGGAAAAAAACGACGTCTTTGTCTGTCTGTGAACAGCATAACTCGAAAACAAAAAGTCTGAGAAATACTAAACTTCGTATTTAAGTTCAGGATCTTCCACAAATCCCACACAAATATTTTCAAGAAAATCCTTACGCTCCAAACTACCCTTATCATGGAGAATTTTTCGTTATTTTTTATTCTCGAATAATAGGTCTAACGATTTTAATTATAGTACCTTATTTTTAGGAAATTTGGGAATAAATAAAATATTTAGTTTGAATTTCCTGCGAATAGCCCGTAAAGTATTCATTCTGAAGAAAATTTGTATAATTTTGTTTAAATGGTAAACCATAAAGTAGGCAAAAACCTACTACTGAGAAAATATATCTCTCAACTTTAGTTCAAATAATTTTTTGTGACATCGCCATTTCCGAGATATTCGTAGTAATTGGTTTGAATTTTTCACTGTTTTTATAATTTTTGAAGTGGTCATTATTCATTTCTTTCACCCAATATCATTGCAAAGAGTATGGGAAAAAAGCCAACATTTAGCGACCCGCTTTTAAACATGACTATACTTCGGTTTCCAGTATCGCCCCTATACCTTCAACGGAATAGTCGTGAAGCTATTTCTGCAAGTGTTTATCTCGATTAACATGAAGTGGATAGAAAAATAAGGTTTGGTAAAAATAGTTTGTAGAAGCTCGATAGAAATAAGCGATAGTCGAAAGAAAAGTGATGCGAATATAACAGATCAGACTTCTAGAAAAAGACCCACGTGTCTCTCTAAACAACATAACTCTAAAACGAGCATCTTCTTAAGATGCGACACAAAGGTTTTCAAGAAAATCCTTCCAATCCAAACTACCATTTACAAGGAAAACGTATCACTATTTTTTATTTTCTCAAAAAAGACTGCAATGGCTTAAATTAAAATGCTATTTGTTTAACATTTTTGCATGAAAAATGAACTATATATCTTGCATTTTCTGCCAATAGCCTGTGAAGCCTTTATCCTGAAGCAAATTTATATAAGATGCTGAAGATACTAGGTAATACTGAACCTAAATACATTTCCTTTTTTTGTATTTTGGGGCTTTTGGGATTCTATAGTGTATTTTAATAGAGATAGCTGAAAAATGAAGGTGTTTTGGAAAGTTTACTCTAATCAGAAAATTGGTTCAATTTCTTCGCGGTTCCCTTGTCTTAATTGTATTCTTTCATTCATTTATTTGGTTCTGAAGTAAGCGTTCAACAGTTCCTGGCGTACTGTTTTATTATTAAAACTCTTTCAAATATCACGCTAGTTAGTCAAATCCAAGTTTTGAAGTGGTAGTCCTGGTGTAATTAATGGATATATTTAAAAACTTTCAGACGAAAAACAATTGTTAATATAAGTAAAAAAGCTTAAGTTTTTAAGTGTACTTGAAAGAACACTCTAAATTTTAAAATCATACATCTTGTGCCAATCTTAATGAACACTTTAAAACCATTTCCATTATATGCATAAAAATAAATTTAATTCCTTCTGCTTTCCCAATGGCGGTTGCTTAACGACAAACCATACTTAACAACAAATAAAGCGAATAATTAAACTAATAACTGCAAAAAATAAATAATAGCACAAAAAATATTAAAATATAAAGAAAATTATTTAAAAATGCAATAAATAGCAATTATGCAAGTAATTGTTACTTTCTCTACTACGTATAGTAAGTAGGGTAAGTATTGTATTCCACCCAAAAATTCGATATCGAGATTTCACCGGAAATACATGTTTTGAGACCCCCTGAATCCAAAAAAAAGCATTTTTGGAAACATGTCTGTCTGTGTGTCTATGAACAGCATAACTCAGAAACGAACAGTTGGATAAACACCAAACTTGGTATTTAGGTTCAATATCTTCCAGAGATGTGACACGAAGGTTTTCAAGAAAATCCCCCACCCAGATTACCCTTTACATGGAACATTTTTCGAAAATTTTAATTTTCTCAAAAATAGCTCGAACGATTTTGATTAAAATATCATCAGTTTAAGATATTTTCATGACAAATGAAATGCATACCTCGAATTTTCTGGGAATGTCTCCAAAAGTATTCTTCATTGTGAACGACTTTTGGTAAACTGGTAAACCATAAGAGATAGACAAAATTTTACTACTCAAAAGATGTAGATCGCGTTAAAATACACAATTTATGTCATATACATTTTTGTTGTTGAGTGAACCATTTTCGAGATATTGCTTGTTGTTCCCTTAAATTTTCCAATACTTATACTTTTTCTCAAATTCATTATTCATTTTTCTTTGTCCTGGTAATGCAAAGAGAACGGAATACTCCACATAGCAACCGGCTCTTAAAATATTTGGCTATTGCTTAAAGCCTACCAATTCCCTTTGCATCTACAAGAAAATTAGCAATAATATTAACATCTCGATATCTCGATTAACATGAAGCATATGGAGAATAAGCGTTTGTAAAAATAGTTTATACAAGAGTAGAGAAAGTCATGTGAGTGTAACACATCAGATTTTTTTAAAAATGACACAGAATCGTTTAGTGCCGTGATACTCTGAATGAGGTTGCTTCCGATAACAAATTCACAGCAGAGGTTGACGAACAGCCCAGTCATTAGACCACTAACCTTGATATCGGAGAGGTTGTATTTGTTATAATATAGGATGGCTGGTTCACAAATGGACTTTTTTCTTCATGAACATCCTGAGGCTGGTAGGCTGTCGTAGGATTCGCCCATAGTGACCAAGCGGGATGGCTCAAGCGGCAACTCTGTGGTCTCCAATCGGAAGGTATTCGATCCCCGGCGACCGCCCACTCTGGCATATGGGCTTTTCGTGGTTTCCCCGGCCGACATGTGAATGCTGGGGTGGTTCATCTTCTACAGACTCTCCTCCCTCTCATTTTCTGTACCCATCATCTTATGATAATTTAAAGTGAGTCGTTTTATCTCTTGTCCTATTTCAACCTATACAGATTCCTTCACACTTGGAAATTTGGGAAATGATTTTCATTCATCTCAACATCAAGAATGCTTTGAATTTTGAAATACCACCTACAGATAACCTAATGTAGCCGATCCAATCAGATTACAAGAGAGAAGAAAGAAAACAGACGAGTAGTTCCCAACCTTCACACCAGATAGCAACAAATCCAATACCATAACTTACCAATTCTTCACAACAGAGGGCAGAAGAATCGTGTAATAAAATACTTCTTGGGGTTAGGGGAAAGAACGAGATGCCAGTCGGCCGAGCTGATGATGGGAGAAACATGTCTCTCGAAAGCGCTTCTTAGTTAACGTCTTGCGCTACTGTGATGTGAATTGACTCACTTTAAATTATCATATGATAACATCACAATAAAAAGTACTTCTGTTCATTATAACCCATCATCTTGTTATTTGTTTCCGGGTTGTAGGACCAGCGACGGTATTCGGCGGGTTGCGACTAGGCGCAGCTGTGTGCTCTGTAAGGGTTTCTTTCATGGCGTCGCTGCGGTACGGCTGAGTTAGGCCTCTCCTCAGTGAGCTCGCATCGGGAACGGAGGTTGTGGTTTATGGGCAGAGACCGGGCGGCGTCGGGATGCGTTCTATCGGGAAAACGTTAGGGACCCCGTCCACGTTTACGTCCGTCGGCATCAGGATCTACTCGCCCATCGGATCTCTCCTCTCATCCTTCTCCCCTCCAGGTGTCAAGTTGGAGAACCAAAAGGGTCGTTACGGCCTATTTGCTGTGCTCTTCCCCGTTTCTGTGGTCCTCTCCGTGATACATATTGAGGTTTTATCTATGGACGCTCTTTAACTGCTATGGTTATTACCATCCCATTATATATTGGGCGTGAAAGACCGGTAATTTTGCTCAGAGGCCACTTTATCGGGCTTGAGGTGGTTTTACGTGCTGTACATCTACGACACGGAATCACGGGCGAAACTTTCCTTCCGAAGGAAGCCATGCTAAGGATTTTTACTCATGATACCCCTAGACCAGCGAGGACGATCCCTCCGTGTCACGTAATTATGTAAAATATTTGTTTATATACTATGAACATCTCCCAGAATCTCGACATGCAGTTTTTAGTGGAATGCAGTGCTTCCTTATCTAGTAGGTACTTGGTAATGAAACTAAAATATATTCCTGTTATCATTAATGGTAGAGAACACCTTCTAAAGATGGATGTTAAATCAGCTGATTGGAAACAAGCGGCGCACAAAACTTTCTGAGAGTACTCGTATTAAATCATATTTCATAGATTTAGTTTTACAAAACAAAATCTTAAATGTTGTCCAAAGCGACTTATCTATTGTATCTTCCTTCTCTTAAATAGTATCAAAGAAAATATTTTACGTTACAAGGATAAAGGTGTTTAAAGCATCCGTTGAACAATTCCGGCCTTGTCGTGAGGTCAGAGTTTTCGAGCAAAGCAAACTCGCCACACGCCAACACAGCTCCAGCTATATCCTGTTTATCGGCGTGTTTTGTCTGTAAACACGGATGTTAACCATATACTGCCTAGGTATATATTTACTCTGAGCCTGTTTCCTATCTCAGGTGATCAAGGTAGTATTGTGATTTCCTAGTTACCAAAATGTTAAAAACCGCACTGTTGTAAAATTAACAGTTAATTATTCAAGAGTGGTGTATAACGTTTCATACAATCCTAGCAGTATAAATAGATAATGAATTACAAAATTAAATAATTAAACTTTATTTTATTTCCCTGTTAGCCGGGAAAATTACGTCATGATTTCATAGTGACAGCATGGCAAGTGTATTCTTTTACAACTCCAAAGTGTTCTTATTCTAGTACATAGACCTTATAAATCCATTTTAGTATTCTAGTAATTTATACATTAAAATTCTTTTATAGCACCATGTCGTGAGAAAGAAGAGGGTTTTGCAAAAGTGAACCGATTATCAAAATCGGTTGATAATAAATGTTCTTTCGTTATAATGTTAGGTGGATGACTTTGTGTAAATCGTAAGATAATACATAAAATCCTTCTTCACAACAAATCTCGTTAAAAGACAGCTTGTTAATTTTTACTTTCTCTACTACGTATAGTAAGTAGGGGAAGTATTGTATTCCATCCAAAAATTCGATACCGAGATTACACAGGAAATATATGTTCTGGGATCCCTTGAATCCAAAAAAAGCATTTTTGGAAACGTGTGTGTGTGTTGTGTTGTGTTGTGTTGTGTGCGTGCGTGCGTGCGTGTGTGTGTGAGAACAGCATAACTCAGAAACGAACAGTCGGATAAACACCAAACTTGGTATTTAGGTTCAGTATCTTCCAGAGATGCGACACGAAGGTTTTCAAGAAAATCCCCTACCCCAAATCACCCTTTACATGGAACATTTTTCGAAAATTTTGATTTTCTCAAAAATGACTAACGATTTTGATTAAAATGTCATATGTTTAAGATATTTTCATGACAAATAAAATGTATATCTCGAATTTTCTGGGAATGTCTCCAAAAGTATTCTTCATTGTGAATGACTTTTGCATAACTGGTAAACCATAAGATAGACAAAATTTTACTACACAAAAAATGTAGATTGCGTTAAAATACACAATTTATGTCATATACCTTTTTTTGTTGAGTGAACCATTTTCGAGATATTGCTTGTTATTCCCTTAAATTTTCCAATACTTTTTCTCAAATGGGAATCCGTTATTCATTTTTATGCCCTGGACATGCAAAGAGAATGGAATATGCCACATAGCAACCAGCTCTTAAAATGTTTGACTATAGCTCAAATACTATCATATTCCCCTTGCATCTACTAGAAAATTAGCAATAAGATTAACATCTCGATTAACATAAGCATATGGAGAATAAGCGTTTGTAAAAATAGTTTCTACAAGAGTAGAGAAAGTCATGTGAGTGTAACACATCAGATGTTTTATTTCTCTGCCGTGTATATAGTATGCTTGTGTGTAGCATAACACAAAAACGAAAGGTTGTATAAATACAGAACTTGGTTTTTAAGTTCAGTACCTTCTAAAGATACGACAAAGATTTTTAAGAAAACCCCCCACACCAAACTGCCCTTTACCTGGAACATTTTTTTAAAATTTTTATTTTCTAAAAAATTACTAACGATTTTGATTAAAATAACACGTGTTAAAGATATTTCCATGACAAATCAAATGTATACATTGTTTTCCGGGAATAGCCTACGAAGTCCTCTTCATTCGGAAGGAATTTTGTGTATTTTGTATAACTGTTAAGCGATAGACGAAAACGTACTAGATAAAAATGTATATCTCTTTAAAGCCCACAATTTAATTCAAATAGCCTTTTTTGTAGCATCAGCCATTTCCGAGATATCCGTCTTTAATAGTTCGAATTGTTCAATACATAGCCATTCTTTTAAATTCCATTCGATTTTCAGTTGTTTTTCGCGATGTCATGGAAAGAGTATGGGATTTTAAGGCCACGGTTTAACATCCCATTCCTAATATTTTGGATATCGCTATTCCGTTTGTATATATAACGAGATGTGTAATGCAGCTATTTTCGGAAAGGTTTACTGGATTATAATGAGCTAGATAGGAAAATAAACTTTCGTCAGAATAATTTGTACACCCACTAATAAGCGGGAGAGGGTAGAGAAAGTCATTTGAATGTAACTCATCAGATTTTATGTGAGGTTAACCATTTCCGAGGTATTCTTTGTTATTGGTTGAATCTTCAAATATTTATACCTTTTCTAGTGCTAAGTCGATGTCGTTTTTTCTCGTATGGAATGTCAAAGCCATAACATAGCGACCAGCTTTTTTAAAAATCTGACTATCGTTTTAGCCTCCTCCATCCTTCTTATATCTACAACAAAATGTGTAAATGTGTAATGAAAGTTTACATCGATTAACAAGAAGTAGACATAACAATAAGCTTTTGTAAGAATAGATTGTAGAAGGACGAGTAGAGAAAGTCATGTGAATGCAGCACATAAGACTTGCTGGAATCTAATATTCTCTCTACACTAGCTAAGCTGCAGAGAAAGTAAAACTTACTATTGAAAAAAATCTGATGTGTTACACTCACATGACTTTCTCTACTCTTGTACAAACTATTTTTACAAACGCTTATTCTCCATATGCTTTATGTTAATCGAGATATCGAGATGTCAATCTTATTGGTAATTTTCTTGTAGAAGCAAGGGGAATATGGTAGCTTTTAAGCGCTAGTCAAATATTTTAACGCTGGTTGCTATGTGGCGCATTCCATTCTCTTTGCATGTCCAGGACATAAAAAAAATGAATAACGAATTTGAGAAAAAGTATAAGTATTGGAAAATTTAAGGAAATAACAAGCAATATCTCGAAAACGGTTCACTCAACAAAAGAAATGTATATGACATAAGTTGTGTATTTTAACGCGATCTACATTTTTTGTGTAGTAACATTTTGTCTATCTCTTATGGTTTACCAGTTATGCAAAAGTCGTTCACAATGAAGAATACTTTTGGAGACATTCCCAGAAAATTCGAGATATACATTTCATTTCTCATACATTATATTAAACATATGATATTTTAATCAAAATCGTTAGAGCCATTTTTGAGAAAATTAAAATTTTCGAAAAATGTTCCATGTAAAGGTAGTCTGGGGTGGGGGGATTTTCTTGAAAACCTTCGTGTCGCATCTCTGGAAGATACTGAACCTAAATACCAAGTTTGGTGTTTATCCGACTGTTCGTTTTTGAGTTATGCTGTTCACAGACACACACACGGACATGTTTCCAAAAATGCTTTTTTTGGATTCAGGAGGTCTCAAAACATGTATTTCCGGCGAAATCTCGGTATCGAATTTTTGGGTGGAATGCAATACTTCCCCTACTTACTATACGTAGTAGAGAAAGTAAAAATCTGATATGTTACACTCACTTGACTTTCTCTACTCTTGTACAAATTATTTTTATAAACATTTATTCTCCATCTGCTTCATGTTAGTCAAGATAATGATTTGCAGAAAGTATCTTATTGTTAATTTTCTTGTACGTCTATGGTGAAGAAGGTGTTTTGTTTATGTAATTTATTAGCCTCACGCTTGGGAAGTAACTTGAAGTAGATAATACCCCACGTAAGGGAGCCAACTTTAAATATTGTTCTTCAACTGTTGTAGTTTATTGTTGTTGCAGTTATTTATTTATTTTCACACTTGGAAAACCAATTTAAGAAAGTGTTTGTTGGTTACGTAATATGCTGCTACGTATGAGAAACCGATTTTTGAAGATGTATTTTTGTTGTTACACTCAAAGTTTAAAAATATTATATTAAATGTTTATTAAACTGGTTCTATAGATATTATTTATGTTTGTTTTTGCCTCGGCTGCTTTGGTATTACTTTAGAGACACGTTTTCTGTTAATCAGGGCGTGGTGCGATAAGAATGTAGGCTTACACAGATTTTAAGTTTAAATTCACTTCTTTTTATTAATCCTTGGCAGAAATTAAATATCACTTCACTGATATTAAGAGCTATGAGATTCTTTAAGTTAATACTTGCACTTAGTTAACGCGTATACATAATTTACGATTCGCACGAATACGTAATATTTCTTTAGAGAACACATCTTCCATCCGGTCACTACCAAGGTCTGCAGGCAACTGCACAACTTTCAACCGTCAAAACCCGTAAGCTTCTGTATTTCAAGTCTGTGGTTGGCTAATCCTAGTCCAATAGAATACCTGCATTTTACTAAAGCTTTTTCTAGCTGTTGATTGGCTAATTTTTAAACTGTCACTGAATTTACATTATCGTTGTTCTAATTATGACTAGTAACATTTAAACTCTCAAACGCATTACACTCATTGTTAGCAACTTTAAACTTATTATTCTCACAGCTCTCACATTATTAAATTACTTAATGCATTCACATAACATTGTTAAAAATGTTTACAATAATATAAGCATATGCAATGACTGTTACATACGTTTTAAAATTATTACACACATATTGCTTCAAGGCGGGCTGTTATTGATATTATATAATTTAATTCAAACTATTCAAGTGTTAAAAATACTGCCTCAATGGTAGGTTTTTAAGCAATAGTCAAAACTTTTAAGAGCTGGTTGCTAGGTGGAGCATTCTATTCCCTTTGCTATCCTGGACATAAAAAAACGAATAACGAATTCCCATTTGAGAGAAAGTATAAGTATTAGAAAATTCAAACAAATAAGAAGAAATATCTCGGAAATGGCTCACTCCACAAAAAAATGCATTGGACATAAATTGTGTGTTTTAACGACATCTACATTTTTTGTAGTAAAAATTTGTATATCACTTATAGTTTACCAGTTATGCAAAAGTCATTCAGAGTGAACAGGACTTTTGTGGAAATTCCCAGAAAATTCAAGATATACATTACATCTGCCATAAAAATTCTTAAACATATGATATTTTAACCAAAACGGTTAACCATTTTTTAGAAATTCAAAATTTTCGAAATGTTTTTCATGTAAAGGGTAATCTGGGATGGGGATATTTTCTTGAAAATCTTCACGTCGTATCTTTGATAGATACTGAATCTAATTGCCAAGTTTGGTATTTATCCGATTTTTCGTTTTTGGGTTATGCTGTTCACAGACACACATACGGACCTTTTTCTAAAAATGCGTTTTTAGATTCAGGGGGCTTCGAAACATGTATTTCCGGTAAAATCTCGATATCGAATTTTTGGGTGAAATGTCCCTACTTGCTATACGTAGTAGAGAAAGTAAAAAAGTGTGTCAACATATAAACCCAAAACAGAAGTACTAAATTCTTGCGGAACCACATAAAACGAAAATGGATTTCTCTACAAGGGTTATTGTCTCTTTTCTCCTGATTGTTGTGCTTCGTCTCAAAAACATTTCCAAAGATACCAATTTAAGGAGGTTAGTGCCCTCTGGATGTGTTACAACGGAGAGTTTGTGTAGCTATTGCCTATTTCTTTCTTCAAGGCGTGTTATTAGATGCGTTGTTTACTTCTTCTGTTTGTCTGCTTTACGACTAGATTTGCTACTTAGATTTATTTGAAAATACGATCACCAGAAAGGTTTTCCTAGCTAGAAGAAAGAAACAAAGTATTTCTTACATGACTATTTTCGATAAAGCTCTACACAAAAGGAAGTAAAGCTCATACTCCAGCGAAAAATCTAGAAGTAAAAAAATCTGATCTAAAAATACTTGTATGACTTTCTCTATTCATTACAAATCCAAAGGTAACTCTTCTAATCAAATGTTTCTTCTATATACGATGCGTTAATTGCATTAAATGTTAACCTAGAAACACTTGAATGAACGAATGAATGACCAGGGAACGGAGGGAACACGTCACACCTTGACCCAAAACGGATCTTTTGCGTTTACCTCCCCCAGGAACGGATGAAATTAATGAACCTCAGGAGGCTATAGGTCGCAGGAAAGCCGGTCGACAAAGACGCGCAGAGGTCCCTAACGATTCCAAGTTTGATGACTAGGACAAACCGGCAGGCTGCTCAGCGAAGGCTTCCCTCTGGAGGAAGGGGGAGAACTCGACCCACCTTAGGCGGCTCAAAGAAGGCTGCCATCTGGCAGGGCCTAGAAGAACTTTCCAAAGAGCAAGCATCTATGTCATCTGTCGACACATTTCACTGCCCCTAAGCCTACCTGAAACATGAGAGGGGAAGCGAAATGATAGGAAATGAAGGAAAGGAATGTGGTACGCTCGCTTCCATTTATGCCTTCCCCGCAGCGTTGGGAAGCATTTTACTGGCCTTCACAGGTAGGTATGTATAGCAAGGAGGACAAAACGTATACAGTGGAATCCTTATAAACATTAAGGTCTATTCCATATAACTTTGCACTAGTCACCTCTCATTGGCTGTTGTCACGGAATAGGTTGTTATACGATACAAATAGTTCCTTATTTAACATCATTTACCTTAATATATTCTAAGATAATTGTCAAATTTACATTTTCAGAAAAGTATGCAAAGCAATCTGTGATTACCCCTCCCTTCCTAGGACTTACACCCCCGAGGACTTACAAGCCAACGCCTGTGGTCAGATGCCTGTCGGGTAGTTAAGGATCTATGGATCAGAGAGTGACAACCAGGGTGGGGGATCAGCCCGACGCTCTGAATGAGAGTGAAGATGGTAGATGGAGATGAATGATAGGAAAGGTGAAGATGGAGTACCGGTGGAATGATGAATGGCGGGGAAAGCCGGAGGAAATCCACCCAGGTGGGAGACGTGCGGTCTAACCACTCGGCCACGGAGCCGCCTTTCAGAACAGTACGGATTAAGTATATTACGTAACAGAGTTAAGGCATCTGGAATGCATTTAAATTCTTATCAACAAACAGATGGGAGGATCCTTCTGTTTAAACCTGCCTCTCAGAATGACGAAAGCACGTGCATCCATCATGACTATGTGTTTATATGCTTTTATCGCCTCCCCCTTGCACTACTCACAGCTTGTTTTATCGCCATTCAAAGATGTACATTAACTAACCAGGGGGGGGGGAAGGGAAGAAAACGCAGCACGGACGAATGAACGTCTGCGAGGCAAGGTTATAAGAAACACGGTTTAGGGAAAGTTGGTATTATTTGTTTATATATGCGACCAAGGTGTAGAAACAGACAGCTAATAAAAACCACTATGTTGGGGAAAACCTATAGTATTCTTTCCTGAGGCTTGCTTTACCTCTTATGTCTCTTCCCTTACGTTTCCGTTCCCGTTCTAGTTCCCATTTTACTGTAACTCTCCCACCGTGTGATGGATATCCGAATGAAACTGGTAATGCTGTGTGTTACTGCAGGTCTGGTGACGGTACCGGCAGGAGGAGGCGGTACTTTCCTCGGAGGATACCTGGTGAAACGACTCAGTCTACACTGTGCAGGTATCATAAAGTTCTGTGTCTTCGCCACTCTCGTCGGCGTCACTTTCACAAGCTGCTTCTTCCTATCCTGTCCTAACCTCGCATTTGCCGGCGTCACTGCACCCTATGCCAACTCCACGTAAGTATGGAACGATAACATTCGTTTGGCAAATTAATAAATACACAGGTTATAGCTTTGGAATTTGAAATGGCTACCAAAATGTGTTGGTGTGGTAGCTGAGTGATAATACAGAATGAATTTGTTTTAAAGTCTCTGTTTTTCTCTGCCGCAAAATGTGAATATCAACTGATACACACAGCGACTACTAAAAGGATTCATTTCCACTTTAAAAAAATTCCAGCATCCAACTTAACAGAGAACCCTCCTTTTTAATTAGTAGAAAGAGTTTACATGTTCTGGCGTTTTAAAGATTTTTCGATTTATTAGTTTTATATTTTTTTTTTTTTGAAAATTGCGCAGATTTTTCAACTTTCTCATGTGTAGTGTTTGCAAAACTTTTTACACTAGAGCAATAATTATTGGATTTTGTTAATAACAGTGCCGCCAGGGAATTTCTGATAAATTCAAGCTGTTAATCTACAGTTGGAGAAAAACCTAACACAATAAACACACGCTGTTCTGTAGTATACACCATGATAACTACAACAGTTTTCATATAAAGTTATCCCATAATTTCAAACAACGTGAACTAGGCTACCGCAGAGTGGGATCGTTCAACCGGATATCTTCTACGAGTCACACCTGGCGGCCGCGTATTGCATCGCTCAAGATAAACCTGGTAGCTATAAATCTTAATATTTATAAATGTAAGAGATAAAGCTGAAATTTCGGGAATTGTGGGTGGTTTTTGATCACAGTCTCCAAACTTTTCAAATTGGAATGGTTGAATAAGTTCATAGCTTTAAGGAACAAAACGAGCTACACTGTTAATATCTCCCCTTCTCTATCGTTACAGGGTCGGTGGGAGGTCCCTAGAGAGTTCATGTAATGCAGATTGCGATTGCAGTAGATCACAGTTCGACCCCATCTGTGGTCTAGATGACGTCATGTACTATTCCCCTTGCTATGCAGGCTGCACGCACGAAATTTCCCTCCATGACTCCAAGGTAAGTTCATTAATACATTTTAACATTTTTTTGGTTTAAAACTAATGTCTCAATAACAGTTTCTTACATTGCATTAATTATAAATGTTCGTGAAATAGTTCAGAGACGTAAAAATCAAATCTAAAGAACTATCAGTCAGGAATCCTTTAATGTTCTGCACTCGAAATATTTATGCACACAGAGACATTACAGCCTCTTGGAACTGGCAATATTTAGAAACAGGGAAGAAAGAAGTTTATATACAGACAGTTGTAGTAGATGGTTTGTTACGTTATTTGCACCACGTTTTGGGCGTCAACTTGAAGGCGTTTTGTTGGAGTTGTTTATTTATTTAGCTCCACGTATGGACGCCAATTTGAAGTAGAATTGTTCTTTACGTATGAAAAGCGATTTGAAGTAGTTTGTATTGTGTTGTGTATTGAACGAGTTTCATTATATTTCAACTGTTGGGGAACCGAACTTGTAGTAGTTGCAACAGCCCGTATAGTAAACAGTTTCCGGTAGCCTTCGCCCCAAATGTACTTTCAGGTGGCCTTTGCCCCAAGTTTAAAAGTAAATAACTTTGTAATTAAACTGTTTCTTTAAGTATTAAATACTTGTTTGCCTCGGCTGCCTCAGTATTATTGTTAGAGACATGGAAGTCTTGGCAGGGCGTGATGCGACAAGAATGTATGCTTACGCAGATTTTTAAGTTTTAATTCACTCATTTTATTAATCCTTGACACAAATTAAATAGCACTTCACTGATATCGAAAGCTGTGATATTAATTAATTAATTAGTTAATTACACTTTTTAACACGTAAATTTATTTTTCGTCTCACACGAATACATATAAAATCTATCGAGGACGCATCACGCATCCGCCTACAATCACTGTCTGCAGGCAACTGACTAGATTTCAACCGTCTAAACTTGTAAATTTCTGTATTTCAAGTCTCTGATTATAGAATTTTTAACTAAAGCTTTTTCTGGTTGTTGCTTGGCTATTTTTTATAAACTGTCACTAAAATTACATTAATGCTTCCAAGAATCACAAATAACATTTCAATTCTCAAGCTCATTATTGCCTCAAGGTTACCTCATTGTTACCAAAGTTTAACTTATTATTCTCACAGCTCCTACATTATTAAATTACGCAATATATTCACATAACATTATTACACATGGATACAATAATATAAGCATATGCAATGATTATTACTACATTTTACAAATTATTACATACACATATTGTTTCAAGGCGGGCTGTTGTTGAATTTATATATTATATAATTATACTAAAATTATTTAAGTGTTAAAAATACTGTCTCACACTATATTTTCTTCCTCCCATCTCCTAGCAACTTATTTCCTTCAAGACAAGCTACGAATGAAGTGATGCATAAACAGCAATACATATGTTGGTTACTGTAAGGAAATAATACCTTTATACGTCTCCTGTTTTATATTTTCCCAGATATTCTACTTTCTCTGCCTCGTACCTAGTGGGTAGATGAAGTTACATTCCACCTAAAAATTGGATATCCAGATTTTACTGGCAATACGTGTTTTGAGATTCCCTAAATACAAAAATCATTTTTAGAAAAAAGGAAAAGAGGTATGTGTGGGTGCGTGCGCACAGAGAGAGAACAGCACAACTCAAAAATGAAATAATGTAACTACCGAATTAGTTAAGTCCAAAGATGCGGCAAATCTTCCAAAGATTTTCAAGAAAATACCCCACTCCAAATGAACCTTAATAGAACATTTTCCATTATTTTTTCATTTTCTCAAAAATTGCTCTAACGATTTTTATTAAAATACCATATATCTAATATATTTACATGGCAAAGGAAACTTATATCTTGAATTTGCTATGAATAGCCAGTCAAGGCTTCTTCATTTGGGAGGAATTTTGTAGAATTTTGCAGAGATGGTAAACCATAAGAGATAGACAAAAACATACTGCACAAAACACTTAAAACATGCAATTTATTTCAAATAATTTTTGTAGCATCAGTCATTTCCAATACATCCATTTTTATAGCTTTGAATTGTTTAATGTTTTTGCAAACGTTTATCTGATTAACATGCAGTAGATAGAATGCTTAATAAGTTTTGTAAGAATAATTTGTAGAAGAGTAGAGAAAGACATGTGAATGTTACACATCAGATTTTTTTTAACCAGTGTTTCGTGGTAATTTAATTTCGCCTCGATTTGCTGATCTGCATATTCTTTTATAGCAGGCCTTCTAACAATAAAGAATTCATATATTCTACGAACAGCGTTTAAATACCACAATGTCCAACTGTTCTCTCATTGTGTTCCATATTATCTAAATTTCCCTGTCGCGCTGGAATAAATAATTATACATATGGAAACTAGGAGCAAAATTAGCACATGTCTTGCATAACTGATGGCTTAACCAACCCCGTTCACCAGATGGTATAACAGTAACATCCAACAAATCAATAACAAGCTATAAACGACATTTTGTAATCAGTATTTAACATATATTGAAACAGCTGTGTCCGAAATTTTATCACTGTGTGCGATCGATGTTATTACACGGGAAACTTTGTTGCGTTTGTTTTGTTCTTCCGTAGTTGCAAACCGATTTTTTTCAACGATAGTGTTTTTTTATCCACTTCCCATTTCGCTGTCTCGTAGTATAACGTTGAATGCCCTGCATTCATTGCTGGCAACTAACCTAACTACATATTTCGTCTATTTTATTAATATTTATTATTGTAGACGTGGAATATAATCATAGTTGATAGATGAATTTTACCATTGAGATCTTCCCTGAATCTTTACTTCCTTTTTATTTTTTAATATTTATTTACGACAATTTATGCAGCAGATAAGTTTGAGCTGCAACTTATTCATTTTTTTAAGGTCAACAACCAGGCTTGGATAATCGATCGCCACCAAGGTTAATGTTAGCGACCTTGCTACTGGAACCACCATGTACAACAGGTGTTAGTAATTAATTTTATTTTCTTGGAGCTACTATTTCTATTATTCACGATCGTGAGAAAATGTTATGTAATATACATGCGTTCATGCAATGGGGAATATCTGAAGTAGAAAATAGTCGACTTCGTCTCGTATATGCACTGAGGCAGTATTTTTAACACTTAAATGATTTGTCAAATTATATAATATAAATATAATAACAGCCCGCCTTAAAGCAATATGTGTATGTAACAATATATAAAAAGTGTATATTACAGTCATTGTAAATGTTTATATTATTGTATAGATGTTCAATAATGTTATGTGAATGTATCACGTAATTTAATAATGTAGGAGCTGTGAGAATAATAGGTTGGCAGTTGCTAACAATGAAGTAACAATGAGGTAACCTTGAGGCAATTATGAATAAGAAAGTTTAACAATACTACTTGTAATTCTTGGAAGCAATAATGTAATTTTTGAGACAGTTTATAAAATAGCCAATCAACAACCAGAAAAAGCTTAAGTTAAATAAAACTATTCTATTGGAGTATAATTAGCCAATCAGAAATTGAAATACAGAAATTTACAAATGTGGCGGTAGAAATAAAGTCAATTGCTTGTAGACAGTGCTCATAACTGGACGCGATGCTAGCAGACAGTGTTACTAATCAGACGCGAGATGTGTCCTCGAGAAATTTAATACGTATTTTGTGTGAGAAAATAGTTTACGTGTTAAAAAGTGCAAGTAATTAACAAAAGAATCTCACAGCTCTATATCAGTGAAGTGTTATTAAAATCGTGTTAAGAGTTAATAAAAAGGAGTGAATTAAAAATTATAATCTGTGTAAGCCTACATTCTTCAGTCGCACCACTCCCTCCTAAGACATTCATGTCTCTAACAAAAATACTGATGCAGCCGAGTCAAACATAAATATATAATATTTAAAGAAACAATCAAATTACAAAGTTAATATTTTTTAAACATTTGGGGCAAAGGCTACCGGAAACCGGGTGCTATACGTGCGGTTGCTACTACTTCAAGTTCGGCTACCCAACAGTTGAACTACAATACAACTCCTACAACAAAATAACTTCGTCACTTTCCTCGTTCTCCAAAGATGAACTTATCACACCTGTACCACAATATACTATTTTGAAATCTTAATGCAATATATAGCACAGATTAATGGTGGCGAATGTTAGAGGAGCAGGGATGCCTCTAACGTAATAATAATGGTAATAATAATAATAATAATAATAATAATATATCTAGAATCCGCCGGTGTTGCATCATCCATTTGGCTAAAAATAAAAAAAAATAATTCTAAGAATTTTTTTCTCCATCGAATTAACTCAATTTTCCTAATTTGGCATATTAATAAAAATTATGTAACAATTATCATATCTAACAACCTCTACACCAGAGTTACAGTTTTCAAATAAGAAGTGTGGATGTGTGTTGTGTGAAGGTTTCATGAAATACACATAATGTATTTAATTTCTGGCATAATCTTCCTCCTACATTTAGTATAATTCTTCTGGAAATGGTCTAACTCGCTGTAGGGTCCACAGATCGAAACGGTATGGCACGTTATGTAAAAGGCCGATGGCTACGATGCCCACTGCCTTATACAAACGTGAGCCTACTGATACAGCGTGAAAATAAGTTGATATTTTACCATTCTTGATGGCATTTAGGTTGCCTATGTGAAGAAATTGGAGGGCGATTGGAAGACACCGTGTATATTAGTGTCTCGTAGCGTTGAATCATTTTTTTACTTTCTCTACTACTTATAGTAAGTAGGGGAAGTATTGTATTCCACCCAAAAATTCGATACCGAGATTTCACCGGAAATACATGTTTTGAGACCCCCTGAATCCAAAAAAAATGCATTTTTGGAAACATGTGCGTGTGCGCGTGCGCGTGCGCGTGCGCGTGTGTGTGTGAACAACATAACTCAGAAACGAACAGTCGGATAAATACCAAACTTGGTATTAAGGTTCAGTATCTTCCAGAGATGTGACACGAAGGTTTTCAAGAAAATCCCCCACCCCAGATTACCCTTTACATGGAACATTTTTCGAAAATTTTAATTTTCTCAAAAACGGCTTTAACGATTTTGATTAAAATATCGTATGTTTAAGATATTTTCATGACAAATGAAATGTATATCTCGAATTTTCTGGGAATGTCTCGAAAAGTATTCTTCATTGTGAACGACTTTTGGTAAACTGGTAAACCATGAGAGATAGACAAAATGTTACTACACAAAAATGTAGATCGCGTTAAAATACACAATTTATGTCATATACATTTTTTGTTGAGTGAACCATTTTCGAGATATTGCTTGTTATTCCCTTAAATTTTCCAATACTTATACTTTTTCTCAAATTCGTTATTCATTTTTTTTGTCCTGGTAATGCAAAGAGAATGGAATACTCCACATAGCAACCAGCTGTTAAAAGATTTGGCTATCGCTTAAAGCTTCCCATATTCCCCTTGCACCTATAAGAAATTTAGCAATAAGTTTCTGCAAATATTTATCTGGATTAAGATAAAGTAGATGAGAATAAGCGTTTGTAAAAATAGCTAGTACAGAGTAGGGAAAGTCATATGAGTGCAACACATCAGATTTTTTCTGTGGAAAACGTTTATTTCTGGTGAAATCTCATATTGAATTTTTGGGTGGAATAAAATACTTCCACTCCCTACCATAGTAAGTGATAGAAAAAGTAAAAATGCGTTTTTATTAGGGATTTCAAAACATGCATTTATAATGAAATCTTTGGAGAAAATTTTTGTGTGGAATACAAACTTCCTCTTCCTGCTATAGTAAGTATTAGAAAATTAGCAATATAGTTTTGGGGTTCAAGGGATCTGAAAGCACGTATTTTTTATTATATATGTATATATACTCGTATATATCGAATGTTGGGTTAAGTACAATACTTCATCTATCTACCTTAGTTAGACGGTAGGGAAAGTAAAAATGTTTCTATTGAGCCACAAAACGTGTATTTAACATTAAAACTCTGATCGAATTTTTGTATGCAATAAAATAGTTCCTCTACTTACTATAGTTAAACGGTAAAGAAAATAAATTTTTTTTATTATTCAAGGATTCTCAAAACGTGTATTTATGATGGCATGTTTGTATGGAATACAATACTTGTTCTACTTTCTATAGGCAAGCGGTAGAGAAGGTAAAAAGCCTGCAGCATTGCTTCAACAATGATGCAGTCCAACACATAAATCGTTGACCAAATGCTGCACTGCATGCTTGCCAACATAGAATGTTTCAGAAGTAATTGAAGCCAGGCGTGTTACCATTAGGATGATGGAAAGAAAGAAGGCGCGAATCTGCTGGCCATGCATCACGAGGAAAACTTGGAATGCCCTCATAAAACTGCTACCCTGAGAATATATAGCGGAAGGCTTTCTCCGTGGCCCCATATGGGAGAGATGGGGCGGGGGAGGTGTTTCCTCAACAGGTGTAGGGCTGGAATGTGCTCATAAAAACTTATAGCTCCTCAAGATAAATTCTGTTTTAGTTCCTCGCAGCACACTGAATGTAGCAAATTATTAGATAGATAAAAATGGCAGTAGAGCGACACCTTGCAAGAAAAATGTCATCACAAGCAAGCAAACAGAATACGTGACTTTCCTGTTGTATGTTGAACCAGAGGTAAAGAAAATAACAGGAAATAAATAAAATTTATGCAACAAATAGATGATTGTTATATTTATAGTAATTCATGTTGTCATGTCAATTAATAAAGATTTCTATTGTTACTTTATATACATATTGTCTGCTTGACGTAAGGTAAATATTTGGTCTGTGAAAGTAAACGCTCGCACGCCGGCCGCCGCAGCCCGGACTCGCGCCGAAACAGTTATAATAATGTGCCCGCAACCGCCTCACATTCTGTATTTACAGGTACCATTACAGTAGTAGTAGTGGAGGTGGTGGTGGTGCAAAGCACATACTTTATCATAAGAGATACTGGAAAAGTCCTTCTCTATCCGCATACTGAAATTTTTCATTCACGCTCCAGAAACTGAATAGATTTCTCAACTGATTTTTCTTTTAGTTCTTTCAGTGTGCGTAGTTTGTTTCACAAACCTTATTTTTCAAGTTCACCATAGATAAAAATCGGGTAATCAGGGGATCTAAGGGCCATTATAATTTACTGATTACTCTAACTTCAAACATTTCTTGAATTAAATTTAATGGCTCAGCTGTATGTGCGGTATATATACAAACGCATCATTGAATAGAGGAAAGTTCAAAGTTTTAAGCTCCACTTATTAGTTCCATTCAGTGCCTACAGGGGCGCTAGGTTTGTTTACGAGAAAATGGCAACGCCACAGGAAAAGCGTTTTGTGTGCTGCAGTATGCAAAGAGTGAATCTATTGTTTCATTGCAGTGTGCATTCCGTTGCAAGTTTAACGACGAGCCGCCTCGACATAAAGAATTTACAATTGATACAATAAATTCATAGAAGATGGTTGTGTATGCAAACGGAAAAGCACTGGTCGTCCTCACATAAGAAATGGTGCTCATTTTGAACACACAAAATAACATTTTGAACTTTTCTCTATTCAGTGATGTATAGCATGTGTCCCCATCTATTGTCGTTCATTGGAAATAAATATTTAAAGTCCGTTCCTTCTTTTTGAATAACCTTATATTTCTACGCGCGTAACCAAAAGAGCCCTGGCAATTGATGTGCATGCTTAGATTTGTTTTGATTCATTTCAAAACAAGTGTAGCGTTGGAAAATGTGTTAGACTGAAACAAAATATTACTAGAAGGGGTTTTAAAATATGCAAACAAGTATAATATCCAGAAAAGCTCCAAAATACGTAAAATATATTGTCGTTTGTTCGTTCTGTATATTAAACATGAGACTTTTCTGTTCGTTAATATGGCTGCTAGAATCTTTTAACGCGGACTAATATTTTCTGTAGTTGCAGTCTGTAAAGCAATAACCTCTCAGTGTAAAACACGCTCAATATTCAATGTTCCTTTGTGTTAACTTGCCAGTAATCCTTAACCTTAAGAAGCCAGACTCGAATCTCAAGACGCTAAAAGCTTTACTTCCACTGATGTGGATGCATCTCTCGGCTGAAAACGCGTTCACACAAAAGTCGTGCGAGAGCAAGTAACGAACACATAGATGATGGTGGAAAGTGTGTGACGTCATAGCCCCTTGTCACGACCATCAAGGTTGTGAGTCACTTTTCCTCAGGTGCAGCACTCCACCGTAAGTGCTCATGAATAAAGTTCTCAAGATGAAAGAAACCTCTGCGTTACTCCGAACACTTGGGTCACCCAACCACACTTCCTTCAGAATAAGGAACACGCAACATCTTCAAACTCTGAGAAACTCGACAGTAAGGTCATCATAACAAAGAAACATATTAAATCTTACATCACAAGTTGTTGGAAAGAAATGTTGATCATCTGTGCACAATCAGAAATTGATACTGAAGAGAAATATTTTGAGTTTTTAATGCGTGTATGAGCTATGCCATACGAAGACAAAAGGAAGGGAAAAAACGCTTGTTCGAACAGTTGTCTCTACTCGTTTATAATTTATCTTTATTCTGCAAATAATTCGCAGAAAGCTTGTTTTCTACCTACTTCAGGTTGGGTATGATAAATGTTTTCTTAAACTGTTTCAGTAAGCTTTGTTGTTTAAGTTAAGTCCTTTAAGCAGATAAGTCGTTACGGACGAAGAATGAAATGGACTCACATGAGCCCAGAATCCCTAGGGCTCAGAGTTACCCTCCATTCACCTTTTCGTGATAAGGAAACGCCCTGAAAAAAGCCTTATTAAGGTAGCTCGCCTTAACTGAGGTTCGAACTCGGGACCTCTTGAATGTGAGGTAGGCACGCTACCTCCACACCACGGAGGTGGGCACACACTTTGTTGTGGCTACATAGAAGCATAAAACACGCTACTAAAATGTTTAAAAAGCAGCTAGGTATGTATGCTAGAATTGGTATATCTACTTTTTTACTTTCTCTACTACGTATAGTAAGTATGGGAAGTATTGTAATCCACCCAAAAATTCGATACCGAGATTTCACCGGAAATACATGTTTTGAGACCCCTGAATCCAAAAAAATGCATTTCTGGAAACATGTCTCTGTGTGTGTGTGTGTGTGTGTCTGTGTGTGTCTGTCTGTCTGT
This sequence comes from Deroplatys truncata, assembly GCA_030765065.1. Taxonomy (NCBI): domain Eukaryota; kingdom Metazoa; phylum Arthropoda; class Insecta; order Mantodea; family Mantidae; genus Deroplatys; species Deroplatys truncata. Next base: position 50,276,123 of record CM060986.1, read on the forward strand.
CTGTCTGTGAACAGCATAACTCGGAAACGAACAGTCGGATAAACACCAAATTTGGTATTTAGGTTCAGTATCTTCCAGAGATGCGACACGAAGGTTTTCAAGAAAATCCCCCATCCTATATTATCCTTTACATGGAACAGTTTTCAAAAATTTTAATTTTCTCAAAAATGGCTCTAACGATTTTGATTAAAATATCAAATGTTTAAGTTATTTTCATGACATGTTATTCCCTTAAATTTTTCAATACTATTTTCTCAAATGGGAATTCGTTATTCATTTTTTCGTCTTGGATATGCAAAGAGTATTAATCTGTGGCAAAGGGAATGGTGCTGCACATAGCAACCAGCTATTAAGAGATATGTATATGCTTAAAGGCTACTGTATTTCTATATTGCCCTTCTAAATATATATTCCCCTTACATCTACAAGAAACTTAGCAATATGATAGAGTCTGCAAATGTTTATCTCGATTAACATGAAGTAGATGAAGAATAAGCGTTTGTAAAAATAGTTTGTACAAGAGTAGAGAAAGTCATGTGAGTGTAACACATCAGATTTTTTTAAACTTGTTTGGGTGTATAGCCTCCTCCTTTCACTTCGTCCTCCTACGTGGCGTAGTGGTTACCATGCTAGCCTCTAGTTCCCGAGGTCGCGAGTTCAAACCCGGCGGAGGGTGATGGATTTTTTTCGAGCGTAAAAATCCTTAGCATGGCTACCTTCGGAAGGGAACTAAAACCGGTGGTCCCGTGTTGTAGATTTACAGCATGTAAAAGAACCTCAAGCCTGATAAAGAGGCCTCTGAGCAAAATTACCGATCTTTCACGCCCAATATAGAATGGGAGGCTGAAAGCCACAGCAGTTAAAGAGCGCCCATAAATAAAACTCAATTTAATTTAATTTCCCTTTCGCATCATAATACCAGGGAGCTTTGACTTCGGAAACCATAACTGGTGGTGCATAACTCGCAGTACTGTAGGTTTTAATATTGGTTTTATTAAATTCTGTCGTGAACACTCGCATTCACTTTTCCCAACTCTGTGGAAGGTGCGAATGATCTAAGTTAAAGAAAACTCTTCTCCCTACAGGCGGGAATCGAACCCTTGGAGGAATTAGAACTACTTGACCTCGGAGGCAGCCTAATCTTAATACTGTTGAATTATCTTTCCGTGGAATGATGAAAAACAAAAGAACGGTCTAAGCATTTCAAAAATGTACAGCGTGAATTAGTAACAAACAATAGCAAACAACTCTTTTTCCGTTTTGAGTGGTAAAAACACCGTATAACAACAAAACACATTGGTAATACTGCATTAGCGCATTTGCCTTAAGTTGAAACATGGAAAGTAGAAAGAGATTCCACAAGACAGTTCGTAATCCTTAACTGCCTAATCTCAAAACCTTTACTATCAAAACTAAAATCTGGACTAGGTTGAAACATGAACTTTAGAAGAGAACATCAACACTCTCTTGTAGCAATACGAAAGCCAGCGAAGCAAGGACGACCGAAGATATCAAGATATTTTCTATATTTGACTGGCAAAAGTGCAGTGACAACAACGCTACAGGTGATACTGAAAGACTAGGCAGTTAAGGTTGTGTGTGCCAGGGTTTCTCAACGCTCGGATCGCCATTAGCGCACCCTCTCTCCTAACCGGTCAGGTAGCGTCAAAATGGTCAAGTTTCAACTTAAACCTTAGTGTTACATATCATATATTCATTTTGTAAGAAATGGGGTTTAAGAATAAATTTTAAAAAACCAAAGATAATGATATTTAAAAAGAGCTATTAATTGAAGGAGGAAAAGTGGCATGTGGAAGGGGAAGACTTGCAAATAGTAAACAAGTTTGGTTATTTGGGAGTGAGAATAAGTAGTAATGGGAGATGGAATGATCACAAGATAAGTGTCTTAGCTAAGGGAAGATTAGCAATGACTGCTATAAGAATACGCTTAAAGAAAATACCAGATATGCAAATTAAATGGTTGGAAAGGGTTTACAAAGCTGTAGTTGAAGCAAAAATGGCCTATGGGGATCAGAGATTTGGGGAAGTGACAAAGGATGGGAGATGATTGATAAAGTACATAGATCGTTCTGCAAATGTACGTTAGGTTTATCTATTTCATCACCTAATGGAGCAGCAATGTTGGAGTTGAGAAGAGTAGGTAGCAAGGGCATGGTAGTAGAAAGGATACTTAAATATTGGCATAGATTGAAATCATTGGACGAGCATAATATCTTGAGGCAATAATCCAAGAAAAATCCAGTGCTGGGATGAACTGGCTCAAGGAATACGGTGAATTTTATAGGAAATAGGAATGGGTAACTTATGGGAGGAGAGAGAGAGAGAGAGAAAAAGAGATAGGGGGGTAAGTTGAAGGTCTCTGGAAAGAAGTGAGGAACAGAGTGGAAGATATAGGGAAACTAGAATTATTTCAAGGTCTGGAAAGAAAGAAAAGTTTGGAACTATATAGACAATTAAAGGTGGACTGGGGAAAGCAGAAGTATGTGGATGTAGGTAATAGGTTAGTGAGAGAAGTGTGGGCCTGGTCTAGATTAAGTGCACATAGACTAAGGGGAAATGCGAAGAATGCGAATTTGGATAGGTATCCTCTTTGTGGAGAGGCAGATAATGATTTGCATTATATAATTGAATGTGAAGAAACTAAGTTGTGGAGAGATCAGTTTTTCCTAAAGAGTGAGAGAATGTTAACAAAGAAGTATTAAAAGTTAGGATAATGAAAATACAAAAGGAGAGGAATATAAAAAGAATAGGAGAATATATGGGGAGAGTAAGAGAAAAATGGTTTAGAAAAATAAAGCAATATCAATTTGTTATGACCCACCATGCATAAATAACCACGGTGTTAAAATGCATAATGGACTAAAGAAAAGTAAGAAAGAAAAATAGCAACTCAAAGTAATGTATTAAAAATTGTAAGATTTTTGTATAGCATTATGGAAATAAATGCAATACAAATACAACACGTACTGTAATCATAGTATAATCATGTATAATATAGTGACTTATTTCTGACTGCTAGCCGGCCGAGTTGAATATTCACACATCCTGAGCTCAAGCGCATAGATTTACATGAAGTTCCCCCATAAATAAAAGTTGCATACAATAAGGTCTGGGGAGCTCGATGGCCATAGTCCTTTACTCTCTTCAAAACTTTCTGCAATTACTATCAGCTGTTTGTGCTATAGCAGTCTCTTGTTGAAAATATGTCTGTGCATTCAATGTCACACAAATATTCCAAGAATGGTTTGATTATTGTATCGTACCTCTGTCCATTAATTGTATCCTCAAAGAATATAGGCCCTATAATTCGGTACTCATTCACAGTACACCGAACACCAATTTTCTGGTCATGCAATGACATTTCATGAACAATATCTGGTTTTTCTGCACTCCAGCATCTGTTGTTTTGATCATACATGGTTATTTAAAGAAAATCGTGCATCGTCTGTGTTAAGAAATAACTTTAGGTCCATAGAGCCATCATTAACTCCGACGGACACCCAATTGCAAAAATTTACTCTACTCACAGTATCACGTGATTGTAGTTCCTGAACTACGGTTATCTTATAAGGTTTTAATTTTAAATGCTTAGTGGATTTCCAAGCCGAGAATTGTGAAATTCCCGTTTCCTATGATAACCTACTCAGAGATTTTTTGGGCTATGTTCTAACCTTTGCCCTATCTCATCGAGTTTTTCCTCTGTAAGAACAAAGGCGAGTTGGGTTTCTCATCAAGAACAAAACCAGTTTCTCTAAATCGGTTTACTGTTTGTCTCTCTGTGAGGCGCATGAATTCCGGGGAATCTATCTATAAATAGCCGTGTCACTTTTCTACAAGACCCTATTCGAACGTAGGAATCATACATGAATATTCGGTGTTCTAAAGAAACGCACTTCTTGGCGTTATAACAGGACTATCACACTTTAACCACAAAGAACAAAACACGAACTCGCGCTAGCAACGGTCGCACATGCACTGACGCGCGGAGTGGAGGGAGAACAGCGGGAGCCAGAACCGGTTAGAAGCACTGTGCACACGCAGCTATATCCGCCAAGCTGCCGGCCAGGAGTCGAAAATAAAGCACTGTACATGCAACCTTCACTGCCACAACGATCGCCGCTATGCATAACCACCAGGGGAAAATGCCTTATGGTTGAGTAACATGCTAGGTATGGCAGTGGAATAATCTGGATAACTTATCCGAATTTAAAGCTAGCGAAGACAATTTTTCTCGAGAAACTTTATGGGCTGCTGCTCCGTATGTTTCACCTTCTATCTGGTGGAGAGCATTGTGTGGCAAATAGCCGATAAGTTCGCTGGTATCTAAACTTCCGAATGTGCCGCCATCATCAGCCGCAATTGGTCTACTCATGGGCCAATCCACACGAAAACCAGGAACAGGCCTTCTCCGGCAACAATCGAAAAGCTTGTTTCTGTACACTGGAATAAACGATACAAGGATGACCACCAGATACACCAAAAACCAGCTGAGAGTCAACAACTGCAACTATCGTCTAATTAAGAGGTCATTAATCTTAGGAATTGTTGAATAAATATTGCCTGTGCACCATAATAGTTGTTGACTACCTTCATTTGTTGAAGGACTTTCTTGACTGCTGTTTAATAAAAGTGTCGCCTTCTGGCATAAAATATTCTAGTTTTTCTTTCTGTATTTTTGTGAAATTTATTGTGAAGTAGTATATAATGTTAAATTTGCTTTCTTTTACACGAATGTGTACAGTTATTTTTCATTAAAACATCATCAAGTGGATGTCTTCCAAAATATTGCAATAATCATTTTATTTAGATTCTTGTCTTACTCTTATTGCTATTCATATATTTAATTTAGTAAGAGATAATTATTAATTTGTGTTTCCTTGAGTGTATGTATGATAAAGCTATAACACTATAAGCATAACGAAATTAGATCGCTTTTCACACACAAAATCTTCATATTCCTTAAAAACATTCATGGCGCCAATCCAACCAATTTTACCAATGATACCACGTATTATACTGTATAATTCCCCAATTTTGTATTATACAGTGCTGGTTTTAAACTATGCCACAACTCTAAACCTATTAAAATGTATTTAACACAAATTGTATATTTTAACAAGCCCTACAATTTTCCTGTGGTAAAAGTTTGCCTGTCTTACAATCTCCCAGTTATATGAAATTCTCTAAGATTTAATAAGAATGAAGAGAGCTTCAGACTTGATAGAAAATTCAAGATACACATTTTATCATTGTAATATCTCAAATATATTCTATTTTAATCAATATGGTTAGAGCTGTTTTTGAATAAATGAAAAAATGAAAATTTTTCATGTTGCATCTTTGAAAGATGCTGAACTAAACACAAGTTTAGTATTTATTCCACTCTTCTTTTTTTAAGTATGCTGTTCATATACACGCACAGTTTGATCTTTTTCTAAAAATACTTTACTTCCTCTTTACTTCTACTATACGTACTTTCTCTACCAATCGTATTTGTGTGAGACTGATGAATTGTAAAGTTATTAACTTTTGATGAATGATATTGTTTGTAGTATTGTATTGTGTTTCTCTTTACTCTGTGATCAACAAAAGTGCAATATAACGTTAACCTTTTTTGTAGTTCTGGTGGCTTGTAAGTGAATGTTATTCCTACTTCTAGTGGAATGCTCATATATGGTTGAATAGAAGTAGTGAATGTTATTTATAAAACAAATCGTTTCTAAGATGTATGAACAGTTTTTGTTTAGTTCTCTTTAAATTAAACACGTTTCTAATTATTTTTTTTTGGTTATAAATAGTTTATTTACATCGGTAGAATTTCCCCATAAGATTATGCCATAGACAAGCACTGACTGCACGTAGGAGAAATATATAATGATTACTGAGAAGCAATTGATTAGTGACAGTGCTTTAAAATAAGTGCCAAAGAATTCAAATCAGTAATAAACAATATCTCAGAAATGGTGATGTCACAACAAACATTTGAAATAAATTCTGGATTTTAAGTAGATCTAGATATTTTTGCATAATAAATTTTTATCTATTTCTTATGGTTTACTCGTTAAATAAATTTGTACAAAATTGCTTCCAAATAAAGAGGACTTCATAAGCTATTCCGAGAAAATTCAAGATATACGTTTTATTTGTGAATACGCCTGGTGAGTCAACTTATCTCAAGTTGTGTGTGCACCTGCTGCTCTGTTACAACTGAACCAACACCCCTCCCAGAAGGTAAATGGACTTGTCCAACTACTGTACATACAGATAAGCCTGTCACGACAAAAAAAATCATACTGTAAATAGGATCCTTATAGCAATATTTAACTAGCTCTCTATGTATAGTAAGCTATTGAATTGTTAATATTTAGGATGCAATTATATGCAGAAATAGATTATTTTATTGTACTTGATAAAGCCATGAGATTGTAGCAATTTTCCAATGAGTGAATAAACCATACATACATGAAAACAGTATGAAATTTCAAGACCAATATATAGCAGCCCACTTTTAAACATTTGAAAATCGATTCAGTTTCCTGTATCCGCCTTGGTCCCACAGCATAATAATGTGTATGTATAATGAAACTATTTCTGCAAATGTTATCTCAATTAACATGAAGTTGTTTTTTTTTTTATTTTATTTATTTATTTGTACTAGGCTACCATACACAGAATATGGCTAACATCAGCCCAGGCTGTTATCATAGCCATACTCTGAATCCAATTATCCTTGTCTGTAGTATTACAACTACTACTCCACTACAAAGATAATCATAGTTATAATTATAATACTATGATGCAATGTTGCTAATGTTGTTATTATAGCAATCTTTATAACATTGCTCATGATAATAGTAATAATAATAATATTGATGAGGGTTAAACATGTGCAATGTTCGAATTAGCGCTACTAAACTTTTATTTTTACACACATCGCAATCTTATGTCTCATTTTCTTCTCTTCTTAAGGACCATAACCATTTCTTCCTAACTTTAATTAACTACTCACCTGTCTTCTTGCTGTCTTTGCTAAAAAGCTTAATTAAAACTACTTTTCTGTCTAATTTAAACAATTTCTCACTTAAACACATTTTCCTCCAAACTCTGTCGCTTTACATTCAAACACTATGTGTTTCAAATCTTCCTTCCCTCTGCATATTGGACACAAGTTCTTTTGGAAACCTTTTCTCATCCCTTTTAACCTGCACATGCCCGCTTGAACTCAAACAATACTCTCTGTTTGTTCTTTATTCAGTTTGTCAACATATCCTTCTCTTTTCCATGTATTTATTATTTGTACATATGATTCTAGTGATCTTCTATCCCCTATATTCCTAAAGAACTCTTGTATTTCTTCAAATCTCCTAACTTCTTACCAAAACCAATTTACATTGTTTTCTCTCATTCTCCAGATATCGCCCAGCCCATTTCTCTCTAATATAGTTTGTATACTGTAACTCCATCCACTATTTCTTAAATTCTTTTCCTGGAAATCCAGGCATTGTTTTATCAAATTCCTTCCATCTAGATTTAGTATTCTATGCCAGTATTTAAGGACTCTCACCATAATCATACCTTTCCTTCCCACTCTTCCTAATTCAATTTGAGCAACTTTCTTTACTGTTGCGTTTGGTAAGCCTAGCACTTCTCTACAAAATATCCTGTGTACTTTATCCACCACTTCCCATCCGCCATCCAGTTCCTATATTTCAGATGAAGTAGTTAAAAAAATAAGCTTTTGTAAAAACAGCTTGTAGAAGATAAAAATAAATTATACTGGGAAGAGAAAGTAATGTGAATGTAATGCATCAGAGTTTTTTTTCTATTTGAATACTCTTTTCTTTTTTTTTTTAAAGGGCGGCACCATGGCCGAGTGGTTAGACCTCTTGCCTCTCACCGAAGCGACCCGGGTTCAATCCCAGGGACCTGCATGTGGGATTTGTGGTGGACAAAGCGGCATCTGGGACGGGTTTTCTCCAGTTTCCCCTGCCATTCATTCCACCAACTGCCCCATCATCATCTTTCCTTTCATCCATTTCACCATCATTTCGTTTCATCTACTTCCATCCTCCCATACCAGGCATCGGGCTGATCACCCATCCTGGATATTCTGTCTGATCCATGAGTGTCTGCTCCTCGACGGGCCTCTGACCCCAGGCACCTGCTTGTAAGTCCTGGGGGGTATAAGTCCTACATAAGAGGAGGTTAAACAGAGAATGAATGAATGAATGAATATTCTTTTTTGCTGGCAAAGCTAAAATTCTGTAAGAAATCTACAGCAAATTGAACTGAATTTATAGATGCCTTTGATCCAATTTTTATGCACACTTATAACGAAAAATCAAAGCCATCTTGTAACCAACTTCTGGAATGGTTCATACTAGTATTATTCAGGACTTGCAAATACTGTTTATTCTTTTAACCAATTAGGAGTTGAAATTAGATGCTTTAAAGTCACCAGTAGGTTTTCTGTTTATTTGAAACATAACAGGTTCAGTCATTTTGATATAGCTTGAGGAAAAATAAGCAAAGTTTTACTTAGATGAATACATAACTGGGAATTGTTGTTCATTTAATTTAATTGCATGTCTTATCATACTTTAGGGATATAGAACCTGCATTTTGTTAGAATTTTCTTGTTAGTTTTCTATTCTCTGTTCAAGCTACAAATGAAAGGCAACCAAGTGGGCATTTCTTGGAAACTGGTAAACACAAATCCATGAAACTTAAAATTGTTGTTTGAAAATTTGCTGTAATGTGTTCCTACAAATTGTTGTACAGGTTTACTCAGAATGTGCATGTGTTCCCAATGCTGCTAACCTGACGACTACAGAATGGGGTGGTTCCTATCAGGCAGTAAACAGAATGTGCGACTCGCGGTGCACTTACCTCTGGCCATTTGTAGTGCTGGCGTTCCTCACTATGTTCTTCACATTCCTCAGCACTATGCCAGCTCTCTCCGCTACTCTCAGGTGAGCGTGTTTTTGTGAATCATACATCCTAAAACAGAAAAATCAGATGTGATACATAAGTTTCTCTGTCAATGACCAATTCATATACATTCCTTATATATTATAGTATTCATATAAAAGGTGATTCTTCTATCCTCTATACATTACTTACAATATATTTTTACCTAGAAATTCTTTAGTCAAGAAGTACTTGTTTAGAATATGTGGAAACAGCATTCAAATGTTACTTTAAGGTAGAGAGAAAAAAAAATCACAAACTTTCAAGCATGTCCACTTAATAACCTTGGGAAAGGTGTAAACTTGGAACATGGGATATTTTGAAAATGGCTAAAACTATGAAAAAGTTTGACACAAATTGTGTATTTTGATGAGCTCTAAATTTTTCCTGTAATATTGTTCAGGATTTCCTAATAATTATGCAAAATACATAACATTCAATCACATAAAGGGGCTTCACAGGCTGTTCACAGAAAATTCAAGATATAGATCTTATTAGTCATGCAAATATATTAAACTTATGTTATTTTAATAAAAATCATTAGTCATTTTTTATAAAATAAAAATAAAGAAAATGTTCCATATAAAAGATACTTGAGGGTGTAAGAGGGGGGTCATTTTTGTTAACATGTTCATGTCACATCTTTGGAAGATGCTACTCAAGCTTATATATACAAAACTTTTCATTTTTAAGTTATGCTGTTTCGCAGACACACATATGGGCCTTATTCCAAAAATTCCTTTTGGGAGGGTGGAATTCAATGCAGCTCAAAATGTGTGTGTTTTCTGTAAAATCTTAATACTGAATTTTTGGAATACCACACACCCTCTACCCGACATTGGTATATTGTAGAGTGAGGCAGTATTTTATATCCCTTAACTGCTATTAATTTAATTATGTAATGTAAAACTAATAGCCCGTCTATAAGTAATCAGTAATTGCTATAAAGTGTATATTACAGTCATTGTGTTAAGTATATTTATTGTATATATGTATAAAATATTATGTGAACGTATTTCTTAGTTTAGAAATGTAGGAACTGTGAGGGTAAAAGCTAGCTGTTTTGTTGTAGCAAACAGTGTCATAAAGTGGAAAGCAGAGAGTGGCTAACAATAAGTTAAAAAGCTAAGGAAGGCTACCAACAGTCGATGGAAAAATACTGATGTAACGTCCAAAAAGTTTGTAAATAGTCACATGGGTGCAAAAAGCTAATCAAAGTCAAACCAAAAGTGTTCTGCTAGAGTAGACTTAGCTAATCAGAAAATAGAAACATTAAATTTAAAATTTTAAACTGTGGACGCTAAGAGTGAGCATACCCAAGTCAAGTCAGTTCAGTAGATGAAGCTCAGAGTGTGCAGATGTGAAATATTAGTACGGTGCGAAGAAGATAAATTTTGACCTTTCAAAATGTAGTTAGGAACAGATAATTATTACAGGTATAAAATACATTTCATTATATATTTGCAGATATATATATTTGTGTGATTCATCATTTTTTAACGCAAATAAAGAACTTAAAGAAATTCTCTGTAAGCTGCAGTTGGTTAACACACATATAGAGCTTAATATCTTACAGCTCCATACATAAATACTTCAGTAAAATATTATTATTTGATATATTATTCAACTGCCTTGAAGAAGTAATAAAGAAGTGAGAATTTAAAACTATAACTTGTATAAAGTGCGGGTAACTATTCTACAGCCATACCACCCTTGTTAAGAGATGCTTGCTTTACCAGATATAACTGATGCAGCCAAAGCTTAATATTAAATAAAAAATCATAATTGATTAAAAATCAAAATTCATTACATATAAACTTTATTATCACACACACACACACGAGCACTACTGCAAGAGAAAGTAAAAAACGAACTATAGCCAGAGAGCATGTGCAATTCATAAAACTTAGAAGCATTTGCTGACGCTATACTTGGCTACTCTGCATTACTTTTTATTACCTCTAGCACGTATCTATATTAGGTAGTACATTCCATCCAAAACTTCTAAATTGAGATTTCACCAGAAATACACATATTGAGGTTTGCTAAATCCATAAAGAAAAGCAGTTTCAGAGAGAGAGACTCTCATTTTTGTTTTATTTTCTCAAAACTGACTCGAATGGTTTTAATTTAAATAAAACATGTCTAATATATTTTAATGTTGACTACAAGGCTTATCTTAAATTTTCAGCAAATCGCCTTTAGAGTCAGTCCTCTTCATTCTGAATGAATTTTATAACTGATAAACCATAAGAGATAAATAGAAGCTTAGTACACAAAAAATTATATTTCTCATTAAAACACCCAATTTGTGTCATATAATTTTGTTTTGTGTCATTAACCATTTCAAGATAGTTGGTTTGAATTTTGCAATACCTCATACATTTTCTGAAGTGTTAAAATTACTGTTCTTTTGTTTCTGGCTATGCCATACAAAGGTATAGAATTTGAAAGCTAGCTATAGTGACTCACAGTTTTAACATTAGACTACTGTTTCGTTCTAAAAACAAAAATTAAATTTAGTTTTATTTATGGAGCTCTTTAACTGCTGAGGTCCTTAGCATCCCATCCTATGTAGGGCATGAAAGACGAGTAATTTTGCTCAGAGGCCTCTTTATCAGGCTTGAGGTTCTTTGACGTGCCATAAATCTATGGCATGGGAACACTGGCTTTACTTCCTTCAGAAGGAAGCAATACTAAGATTTTTAAACCCAAAAAAATCCATCACCCTCTACTCACCGGGAACCTAGAGGCTAGCATGGTAACCAATACACCATGGAAGTCTCTGCATCTGCTTAAGCCAATAATAAAATTTGTAATGAAACTACTGCTGCAAATGTTTATCTTGATTAACATGAAGCATACAGAAAAAAAATCTCATGTGTTACAGTCGCATGACTTTCTCTACTTTTGTATAAACTATTTTTAGAAATGCTTATTCTACATCTACTTCATGTTAATTTAGATAAATATTTTAAGAAACTATGGCTTATTTTCTTGTAGGTGCAAGGGGAATATGGTAGGCTTTAAACGTTAGTCAAATCTTTTAAGAGTTGGTTGCTATGTGGAGCATTCCATTCTTTGCATGTCCAGAACATAAGAAAACGAATAATGAATTCCCATTTGAGAAAAAGTATAAGTATTGGAAAATTCAAACAAATAACAAGGAATATTCTGGAAATGGTTCACTCCAGAAAAAAAATGTATATGACATACATTGTGTGTTTTAACGAGATCTACATTTTTTTGTATAGAAACATTTTGTCTATCTCTTACGGTTTACCAGTTATGCAAAAGCCATTCAGAATGAAGAGGACTTTTGGGGACTTTTCCATAAAATTCAATATATACATTTCATTTGTCATAAAAATATCTATATTCAAAGTCATTAGAATCATTTTTGAGAAAATCAAAATTTTCGAAAAATGTTCCATGTAAAGGGTAGTCTGGGGTGGGGGGATTTTCTTGAAAACCTTCGTGTCACATCTTTGAATGATACTGAACTAAATACCAAGTTTGTTATTTATCAGACTTTTCGTTTTTTAATTGTGCTGTTCACACACGCACGCACGCACGCAAATGCACGCACACACACATCTTTTTCTAAAAATGTTTTCTTTTGATTCAGAGGGCCTCAAAACATGTATTTCTGGTGAAATCTTGGAAATTCAATACTTTCCCTACTTGCTATATGTAATAGAGAAAGTAATAAGCTTTCATAAGAATAATTTATAAAAGAGTGTGCAAATTAGCACAAGACTTTTTCTTTTTCAACAGTGTGCAACAGTTGTCATTTTCAGGGCAATTTTTAACCTTCTGGTTAAGAAGATTGTTGCTCTTTAAGATCATGAAGCACTAAACATGCATCTAGTTTGAGCCAGTAGTAGTGGCAGTGGAACATGGTCTTGGCTCTTGGTGTCATTAACCATAATTTCCTTCCTTTCAACAACATGATGGTGTCTTTACAATGTTACAGAATGCCAAATAGTGCTTTGCAACTGGTTAGCAGCTTTAACCAGGTGTTACAGAATAGGTGTGAATATCCTTAGGACCAGCAGCATATTGAAAATATAGCAACAGAAATAATTTCATTTCATTTATTTCATCCATAATTAACAAACACAGGTTGTCGGATACATCAAAACAAATTGAATAAACAAACATAAAATACATATCAGATATAAAATTCAATACAAAATTGCAATGTATAAGATTACTATGTACAATTTTACAGCATTACAAATGTTAATAATTAACCTAAAAGTACAGAATTTCATCAACTGAATAATAAAAATTTGTCATAAAGAAGTCTTGTAAGCATTTCTTGAAACATTGACAAGATTTTATGTTCTTTAATTTAGCCTTTATAGTAAAAACTATTCTCAAACAATTTAGTGTTATGAGGTGTAATATGTAATTTTGACTTATTCCTTGTGAAAGTCTGAATTAACACCAAGTGTTTCAATACACTTTTGCATTTGTACAATAACCTCGAATAAGTACATGCACGGTAGTGACAAAATGTTTAATTTTGAAGTATGCTTTACAACTAGTGGTATAGGGTAAATTAAGCATGATTTTAATTACTTTTTTTTGTAATTTAAATACTTTTATTGCCTCGCTACTAGATTGCCATAGAACTATCCCATGTGACAAAAGTGAATGAAAATTTGAGTAATACACTATCTTAAATGTATGCTTACTTATTGACTGGCTGAACTTTTCAACTTGGAAACATATCTGACTAAGTCGCTTTCTAATTCATTGACATGAGCATTCCAGCTTAAATTCTTATCAACCCAAACTCCAAGAAATTTTGTTTTATTAGCATATTCTATAGCTTCATCCTCAAATAGTATAGTTGGGCAATGTAATTTGTTGTTGTTT